>CM077882.1:48362090-53362090 GCA_039720435.1 Amazona ochrocephala | reverse complement strand
CATGCTAACTCAATTGCTTCTGTTGCCATTCTCCAAGATACCTGGAAAGCTGTTTAAGGAGGTAAGGGACCTCCCATACTACTAAATAAACTATTCTCCAGTTATCTAGTCCATACTGCTTAATCTCCAGTTATCTAGTCCATACTGCTAAATAAACCTCCCTTGAACAGTCTTAAAGTGCTACTCTAAAGCGTAGCCTGTGCAAGGTGCATTGTTCTACATTTGGTAAAATGCTTTATTAACTCAATATAATAATAACTCATTTGGGATAAGTTCCTATTTATGTATCATAAAACAGGCCCAGGTTAGAAAATGCAGCTCTCTTTAATAAAAATAAAATTCTATATACCTTTTTGCTGGTATGATATGTGTAGGTTTCTTCTACAGTGAACATGTAGAAATCCTTTTTTTATGTTTAGCATAGGCATTTCTTAAAGTAAAAGCACAGGTTGAGGATTTTTCTACACAGTGAATACAGTACATCAGTTTAGCCCCATGTTTTCCTATTAATTTATTGAAAATGACTAAACTTGGCTGCTTCGAGGAGTTCAACCAGTGTAAAAGTGGTGTGTTGTCCTGACTTCCAAGCACTGCTGATGAACCAGTCCAAAGCACCCAGTTTCCAGCTCCATGTTGTGCTTTAAGCTTGCCAGTTACTGTAACGCCTTTAATCAAACTTGCTTTGATTACTACAAGACTAGCAATTAACAGTTTGGTAGCATTTTGGAAGTACTGCTCTGCCCTTGCCCCAGGAGAGAGCCAGCTAAGTCCATGAATCCATTACACCCAGTGTTTTCCTATGGCGTGCTGTAGGTGTGAGGGTGGGTGGGAGTGTAGAGAACTTTCCTGCCTGCAGAGGTGAGGTTTTCTTGTCGACAGGAATACACCATTAGGAAACAGATATTCCTGTAGTGCCCACTATCTGAAGGCAAGGGCTCTCTTTTGTGCATGGTGGTAAGTATCCAGTTCAAGGTAAAAAGAGGTTTCTACAGGTATGTGCCTACAGGCATCTGATACAGAAGGCTTTATTCTGTCATTGTGTAATGTGGCATATGCTGATATGAATCTCTTACAGGCCTTTGAGAAGGCGAAATTTAACACATCGGATTATCCTACTTCCCACAAAGGCCTCAGAATAGCAGGGATGCAATTCATTTTCTTTGTTTTTCTCCAAACAAAGCCTCTAGTGTCAAACTTTCTAATGAGCGGCACTGTTTTACATGTAAGATAGTAGGTAATGCCTGTGCATGGATAAATCAAGTTCACTGATACTGGCAGGAAAGCAGCATCTGAGTTTCTGTGTGAATTCTTGCTATGTCCCAGTGCTGGGTACAGCAGCTGCTGTGCTCCCATCCCAGCAAAGGTCTGTTGAGAGAACTCTCCAAGGAGCACTTAATACCAATGCATTAGCATGAAAGCAGAGATGTAGAGCTTACCTTCTATAATGGAAAAATGCAAAACATCCTGTATCTACAGAATTTGGTTTTGTTCTGGTTTAATTGAGCACTATAATGCTACTTTTTGAAAGGTTAGCCGGGTGTTTACTGTGGGTAAACCAGAGCTGTACTGTGATGAACTTTCACACAGGAACCATGTATGTACTTAAAACAAGGAAGGTGTTACCAGTTTTATAAGATTTTGGCTTACTATAAAGCAGTTATTCTGCAGGCTTGGGTCCTTTTAAATTTATTTTAAGGTTTCTCTTTCAGATAAGGTAGGTCTTTGTGTTTGGAAACAAACTAGGGAGAACTCTGCAAACAGTGCTACTTTAAAGAGGAATTTGAGAAGGTGGGATGAGTGACTGAGAGATTGTCTCAGGCTCTAGTTTTGATGAATGCTTTAAGCCAGTGTGAGCTGGCATGGCTTCAGAAAGAAGTTGTCTTGCTTTGTCCTTGCCTGCTCAGTCCTCCCCCAGACTGTCCCTTGCCGTCTATCAGCCCAGGTGTTTGTGCAGTTGCATGTGAAGTGGGGAGTTAATCTAGTTGAAAACACGGACATAAAAAAAGAAAAGGAAAAAAAAATGTTTATTTTAGAATTTAGACAGTTCCCCAGGCTGGTTTGCTACGTTGCTGCACAAATAGCAGCCCAGGAATGGGGCTAGTAATGGGCAGGAATCAAGCCAATTCAGGGCTGAGATTATTCTGGTTTGTTTGGTTGGTTTGTATGGGTTTTTTGTTGTTTTGTTGTGGTTTTGGTTGGTGGTGTGTTTTGTATTCCCTCTCCCCCCTATTTGGGAGGAAAAAGCCGAGTGCCAGGCTCATGACAGTGCTGGTTTTTCTTTGCCACCTGTAAGCTGGCAGTGATTTTTCTCTGCTTCTGGTTTCTCTCTTTAATCAGCTGTTTCATGTTTCCAAATGTGTGTGGTGCTGCCATGCTGAATACCCAGTTGTCATCTGAGAATAATTCTTGCAGATTTGTACCTCTGAGTTTTGTGAAACTTTTCTTTCACTGTTGGTACAAGTCATAACATTTACAGACTTTGTACATAGGGAAAAGAGAGAACTGAGCTTTACATTCACTTAAATCTTTACTATTGGTGTCTTTCTTTACAGCTGCCTTTTTTTTCATGCCCAGTTTACTATCAAGTGGTGATTCTGTGCAGATTTTTGGACTGTGCAATTTCATACCTGTTTGTTTGAACTCTTTTCAGACACAGGATGTTTTCTGCAGTGTTTTTACTATTTACTCTGGTTTCTTTTTCCTTTGCAGCTTGAGCTTTGCTCCTTTATTGGTGCCTCTTTCCCCATTCTTGTCTGCCAGCCTTGCTTTTCTTTTAAGTTCTTCCTTAAACCTTGCTTCTCCTAGCAACCTTGTTTTCCCTCACCAGTGCTTGTTCAATTTACTGTTCAGGGGATGTGGTCTCATTCTTGTTTGGAGACTTTTTGTTGTTTGAACATAGCCAACTGTTACTTAGACATGGTCACATCATCCTGGTTGCAGATTAACCTTATGTCTCAAAACTTTTAAATTAATATTTATATTTTCATTCTATGCTTAAATGTTCTTTTCCCAAAGCAAATATACTAACCAGGTTATTCTTTCAATAGCTTGGTGCAAGTATTCTTTGCATATTTGATCCATCTTGATGCACTGAATAATTGTGAGTTAACTGTACAAGCATTTTGGGAAGAAAAAAAAATGTATTTTTTTACTTTTTTTTTGTTGTGTTCTGCTGTGTTAAATTTACATGCGAGTATGTAAATACTTTTCAATATCCCATAAAGCAGATTATTTACTTGAAGTCAGTAACACTAGGAGTACAGCCTAGCCTCAGTCCCTTGAAGACTGTACTCTCTAAGGGCGGCATTTTCAGAAGGACTGAGCACTTGCTGCACATTCAGCTAGCCTGGCATGCTTTTGAAAATGTACCTCTAAATGGGAATGCCTCTGAATGCAATTATTAAGAAAAGCTACAGCATTAATTTAGTAAAGGCTGAACTGTATGTGCACTGGGGAGTCTGAAGGCTAATGTAGCTTTCAGGGTTGGATCCATCCTGTCTAACCGGCTATGGCGCCAGCCAACAGCCCAGTTGCCCTAGACTACAGTCTGCAGTCACTGGAGATAGAGGAGAGGAGAACTTGGATCAAAGGCTAATTCAGATCTTAGGTGAACCAAAACACTGCATTCTAACCCTTTCAGTTAATGCTATGAAATCAGGCAGGCTGAATGCAGCCCAAAATGCCTCATTTTTAATAATCTGCCTGAGTGGTTGGTTGTATGATGGGAATGCCCCATGCCTGGCAGTGTTCAGGGCCAGGTTGGATGAGGCTATGAGCATCCTGGTCTAGTGGGAGGTATCTCTGCCCATGGCAGGGGGGTTGGATCAAGATGATCTTTAAGGTCCCTTCCAACCCAGACCATTCTACGACTCTATGAATTACTGCTGCAAACTTTGTCTGAAGTATGAAGATGGTGACAGTGCTGAAAGGGAACTACTAGAGAAACATCCTGATTTACCTGGGGAAGGAGTGTGGCACTGCCTTTTGTCCTTAGCTGGGGATTTTAGAATTCAGAATATAGAAAAACATAGTTTTAGGAAACACAGGCATGCAGCTGTGTACAAGAGGATGGACCAAAATGCATTTTTTTTTACTTAATCACGCATTAATGTACACATAAATGAAGATAGCTTTTTATAAAATTGGCATTGGTGCTGCTTACCAGTTCGGTTTGTTAAATGCTGTTTTTTCTTTATATATGTGAGTTTGGCTTGTGCTATGTGGACTGTGTACAGACAAAATTGCAGACTTAAGAGACTGGCTCTGTAGTATTTCAGCCTCAAGGCAAAGCGTTTGTTAGAGTTATCAGAAATGGATTTTCTACAAAAGAGTTGGTTTTGGTTTTTATTTTCTAATCATTTTAGTTCAGTGTTGCAGGGAAGAGAAGTGTTTACTTTAAACAATTACTGCTGTCAGTTTTAGTTAATTGCTAATTAAAATGGTTTGTAAGTTTGTAAAGCAGCAGAGATTATCGTAATAAGTTATAATCAGAAGTCACTTGGTGTATGAAAATATGGAAAGGGAAGTTTGTGATTTGGGTGTTGATCTGCAAGGAGGGAGAACTGTGTTCAGGGCCAGCCAAAAGCTGTCACTAGTTTTTCACCCTGATATCACTCCACTTCTATGCCCACCCTCCCTTTTGTCTTATCTCTGTGTGTTTGTTATTGTAAGTGCTTCTGGGAAATTTCCATCTCTTATGTAGCTTTACAGAACCGTAATGTTGAAATTGCAATTATATTATTTCATTTAGGACTTGAAAATTGTTTTAATATGCAGAAAATAGTTTTGCTTTTCAGTCAGCTTTCCTATTAAGCTTTGCTTTTTTTGTTTGCAGCCAGCTGGTTTGCTCTTTTTGAGTACAGAGAGTGACTTTATGCTTAAATATTTTATATATTTAATGGCTCTGCTTTTTGTGTTAGAGAAAGTATTTTCTCTTCAACTGTAAAAAGGTGACGCTTCGTTAGTGGACAGCATGGCTCTTAAAGATGTCAAATTTCTGCCGAGTGCTTGCAGTCAAGATTCCTTGGCATTAGTCCTCTTTCTGTGGTATGGCTGATTTTGTAGTAAGCTTGTAAAAATAAGTAAAAACAAAACAAATCATACCAAAAACATTTTGAGGGTAACTGAGGAAAACTTACTGAAATAGATACCAGACTGTCTTCTCTGTGCTGTTTACATGTGCCTGTATCTCCCAGACAGGACGTGCTACATGGTGGAAGAATCCTGACACAGTAGCATGAAATGTTTGAAGGCTTCCTGAGAGTTGTAAATCATCAGACATTTAAATCAAGATTTATATATTTATTTTACTCTGTTGTAAATGACAGTTATTTTAAAAGCATCTTCCACAATTTATTCCTGCATCTCTATATTTGCAAATATACTGGCAAATATATTTGCAAATGGCAGTTTTGCCTCCTGCTAAATGTTAATAGTGAAAACCAAGGGGATTTTGCTTCATATTAGTACTTTAGGGCTGCTGGGATATGTAAAATATAAGTCTATATGAAGTACAAATGCTTGCTTGTTTTGGTATTTTGGGATTTAAGTTTCTGGTACTGTTCATTTCATCATGAACATTTGTTTCCTCTGTTGCTGAGAATGAGACCATTATTGCGGTGATTCATAGTGCTCTCACATTATCCATGGATTACCAGATTATAAAGGCAGAAAGAGAGTGAGTGTTCTGGCCACTCACACTCTGACCTTTTGCATCAGGTTAGTCAAAGGATTCCCTTGAATTAAGTCTTTTGAAGTAAAGCCTTTAGACTCTTCTCATTTTGATTTAAAAGTTTCTAGTGATGGACAGTCATTACATCCCTTGGTGAAATCAGCTTAAAGAATGAATGGCAAAGGAAAAGCAGTTGAAACTGTTCATGCTTTTTTTTTCTCATTTTTTTTTTTTTTTTTTTAATTGAGCACATTTATAAACTAAGTCTCCTTGTGTTTATGCCCTGTTATTTTGTGTGTGTATATCTATAGTATCAGTAGCTTTCTATCCCTTTGGGAGAACTTTTCCATGTGCTAGCAATCTATGTGAAGTTATCGCTGTTTTCTTTCAGCCTCAAAGAAAACATTTATCTTATGATTGTATAATTTTTGAATACATATAGGGTATTATCTGCTGGTTTCAGCTGTTGTTGTATGTTCTCCTGAACTGTTCCAACTCTGAAAAAGAGTTTGAAAACAACTGCCTGTTTTTAAAACTACTTCCTGCTGATAATTGTGCTCACAATATTCGCAGTAAAGGCCAACCCATTGCTACTGCATGACTCAAATTTCCCCTTTGCTTTTGCTTTGCTGTAGCAGCTACATGCCTAATCAGGGAGAGAGATTGCTGGAGGCTACCTTAAATAAAGTCCAGAAATGCCACATTTTTAATGTGACCTTTGCTTACAATTTCAGTGGACACTTGAACTAATTTCTCTAAGAAGCAAAGCAAATGTATGTTAAAACATGTATAATGTAGCTGTAAATTGCTTCAGAGTTGCCTGAACCCTGCAAGTGTATTTCCCAGCTTCTTAGCTCTAATCTCATGTCATTGTAAATGCATACAATACTCTCTGTTTCTTGTGGCTTGGACAAAGAGGTGCTTTTTCTTGCAGTAATAAAGCCTGAGCAATTGTAATGTCTTAAGTTTAGGTCTTCCACTAAAGTGTTTTTAATGGTTTGAGGAGGATGGAGAATTCTTTGGTATACAGATTTTGTGGCTGTAACTGAAATGCCTACCTTAGAAAAGTAGTTCTCTGGCTCACCTAAGATATGAGTTAGCATTTGGTAGTGGTGTTCTTTCTAACTCATCCTCTGTTTCCAGTGACAGCAGACAGACTGTAGGATGACTCAGCTGCTCAGTTTGGTGCCCCACCAACCTCTGAGCTACTTCTAGTGTGTGTGGTGGTGTTTCTTTCTTCCCCCCTCTTAAATTTTGATGAAATCTGTCAGATGTGAGTGATAATTTTAGTTTATCTCAGTGGTGAAGGTGTCCCAGGGTAGACATAGATTAACCTCGCGCTTCGGATCAGTAGAGAGCTAGGAACATTTTCAGACCTAAAATATTTCTGTATTCCACTCTTGTCAGACCACGTCCACAGTAATGCATTCAGCAAAAGGGATGTGGACCTCTTGGAGCAAGTCCAGAGTTGGCTGCAAAATTGATCAGAGAGCAGGAACATTTCTGTTATGGAGATAGGCTGAGAGAGTTGAGCTTGTTCATCCTGGAGAAGAGAAGGCTCTTGGGAGACCTTAGAACAGCTTCCAGTACCTAAAGGGGCCGACAAGAAAGCTGGTGGGAGACTTTTTACAAACTTAGTGATAGAATCATAGAGTCATAGAATAGTTAGGGTTGGAAAGGACCTTGAGATCATCTAGTTCCAACTCCCTGCCATGGGCAGGGACACCTCCCACTAAACCATGTCACCCAAGGCTCTGTCCAGCCTGGCCTTAAACACCACCAGGGATGGAGCATTCACAGCTTCCCTGGGCAACACATCCCAGTGCCTCACCGCCCTTACAGTAAAGAATTTCTTCCTTATATCCAATCTAAACTTCCCCTGTTTGAGTTTGAACCCCTTACCCCTTGTCCTATCACTACAGTCCATAACGATAGGACAAGGTACAAAGGCTTTAAGCTGAAAGAGGAGATTTAGATCAGATACTAGGAAGTGCTTTACAGTGACGGTGGTGAGACATTGGAACAGGTTGCCCATAGAAGCTGTGGATGCTCCATCCCTGGCAGTGTTCGAGGCCAGGTTGCATGGGTCTTCAGGTAGCCTGGTGTAGTGGAAGGTGTCCCTGCCCATGGCAGGGGGATGGAACAAGATGGCCTTTAAGGTCCCTCCAAACCCAAGTCATTCTGTGGTGTCTCAAGCATAAAACTGGTATGGTGGGTGATTTTTTTTTTTTTTTTTTTTCTTCTCTAGCATTTTTTTTTCTAGCATTTTTTTCCTGGCATAGGAGACTCATAATACTTAATGTTTTTAAATGAAGTTTAATAAGAGTATTCTATCTTGATGCAGTTACTGTTTTTTTTTGTTATCATTGGGTCTTTCTGAGGCTGCTTTGTATGGTGAGCATTGTAGGTCACACAAGGTGTTGGCTTGTTCTTTGTGACCATTGCTTCACATAGACAACTTGTGTAGTTAATGCAGCAGGTGCTGGCAGGATTTTTTGGGGAGCTGAACTGTTAGCTTGGTTTGATGAGCTGACAATTATTATGTTCCTTGGCAACTGGTTGTTAAAGTCTTTCAATTTTTCTCCTTTCTCACCACTTTGACAAAAAGTTGCATCAAATTCAATACTGCTGCATGTAAATTTAAGCTCTATATTTTACAGATTGGTTTTGTTAACAATTTCCTTACTGTCTTAAATTTTAAGATTACTTTAATGTCTTGCATAATACTATCTATAATAGATTTTGGATTTTTTTTCAGAGACATACTGAGTTTTCAGCTAAATAAATATCCAGCTATGCTGTGTTTTCTTAATGCTAAAGTTGGCTTTCACCAAATAACATAAGGTATTGGAAATTATAACAAATTTTGAGTTCTAAATTAATACAATTTCAAATGCAAACTAAGGAAAGAAATGCTCAAGGATAAAAATTCTTAACAAGGCAAATGTTTGTGTATAAACTGATTACATTATCTGAATTATTCTTCCATGGCTAAATAATACTTAGAAGAAACATGTGCTTTATTACTATGGCATACTTTAAGAACACCATACGCTAATACTTGCGTTACCAGGACGTACCAAACTATACTGACGCCCCTGTATTTTTTTAATATTGGATTTCTCAACGCATTGCTACATACACAAATGCACACACACACCCACACATACGTACTTTATTTGCCTGCCTCACTCTCCTTTTCTCACTCTTTATACTCCTTTTATTGGTAAAACCGGAACCATTTACAACATGTAAACCACACCTGAGTAGCTGATAGGAGATCCAGCATATGTTCCTTACCTTGATTGTAGTGAGAAGACTACCTTTGCACCTTAAGCTTAATGGTTTTTGCTTTTTTTCTTCCTAGATATTGTCAAGATAATGTTTTTATCAGTGTGCTTGCTTTCAGCAATCTGATGGAAACCTGTAGTGGTTTTGGCTTGGTTTTAGCTATTATGAGTTCCAAGGGTGCCTATAACGAGTAGTGGATGGTGACCTAATATTTTTCAGTAGCATAGGGTATGATGGATGGAGTGAAAAACTCATCGGTAACAGCTGATTTGCTTAGTCAGAGAAATGAGTAGCCAAAGCTGCTGTCTTTTCCCAGTTCTTTGACAGGTCCTCTTCTATGAGGACAACAGAAACTTACTGCAGGTTTCTTATTTTGCTCTTCCATCTCTTTTTCTGGGATCCTGTGCTCCTAAGGTGGCATAGGAGACTTAGAATACTCTTATTAAACTTCATTTAAGAACATAAAGTATTGTATCTTGATGCAGTTATTGGGTTTATTGTTATCATTGGGTCTTTCTTAGGCTGCCTTGTATGGTGAGCCTTGTAAGTCACACAAGGTGTTGGCTTGTTCTTTGAGACCATCACTTCACACAGACAACTTGTGTAGTAAATGCAGCAGGTCCTGGCAGGATTTTCTGGGGAGCTGAACTGTTAGCTTGATGCTGTCTGTTAGCAGGAGTGGTGCATCGAAGTACCTAGTCCATATTTGATTTATTTGACAGGTAAACCTGGGTTTATTGCTTCCTTTTGGGGGTTGCTAATGAAATTAAGAAACTGTCACATTCAACAAGCATGTATATTCCTTGACTTCCTCACAGACATGTTACTTGACCTCAGTGACCTTCTTCAGGTAAGGTATCTTTTTTTTTTTCAGTTACTATTTGAAACTTTTGAATTGTTAAAGTTTCAGATGGTTTTCAAGCAAAGAGCGGTCAGTGTGGGCTGTTTGGGATGTTTTAATTTCTCTGTAAAAATTCTGACTTGGAAAATCACTGGGATTGTAAATCTGAGTAATTGTTCAGTAGAAGTCAATGTTAATTTTATTTTTTTTTCCCTTGAATGCTACATATAATGCACTGAGAGTTAGGATGATCGTTTCATCAGGATTTAGAGTCACTGCAGTGGCACAGAGTCAGATGCTACACATTTTTATAACAGCAGTTGTTGAAGACAGAAATAGCTTTTTTGGTAGGTAATACTGTCGAAATGGATTAGTGCACTACTGAGACGTGGTTTATAAAATTTATTTTGAGAGAAAGGCGTACTTGCTCTGTATGTGGAATTAGAAAGCTCTAATGACATATGCTCTTATGCTCATTCTCCATGTTACAACTGTTTTACATACAATGTGAGTAGGTTAGTTGCATCTGTTTTTGTCTTCCCAGCTGTCTTGGTAAATGGCATCCCTGTAAAGACTATTTATTGCTTGGAGCAATCTGCTGGAATTGCAATAATCAAGTGAATCTTTAATTCCTAAAAAGAGTAACTTTTTTCTCTCTTCTAAACTCTTACTGAATTATTTTGATTATTTATAACCAAATAATGCATGTGTAGAATGGGAGGTTTATTTCCTTCTAAACACCGGTGATTTTTCATGGTGATTGTTATGAAATAGAGTGATGACAGTAATATGAAGAATAGTCACACAATGTGAAGAAGAATTGGTATTGTATCTGTAAAAGAAAAAAGTATTGTCAGCAGGCACAGACAAGAAAGATTGAACAATTTGTCTTTCTCCCTCTGTATATTCCATCTGGAAAAGGTGGGGAGATGGGGCATTGTGAGGACCAGAATGTTAAAGAGGGGTAACTGAAGAGATGGGAGAGACAGGAATAGATTAATAGCAGGGAAAGAGGGAAAAATGCAAAATTTCAGTATCATTATCTGTATTTATGCATTTAACTGTGTGAAGACTTAAGATGTGCTCTGCTTTATAGCTTCTTTATGGTGAATCTGAGCAAACAGGAATGTTAAATGTCATTGTTAACTGTAGCTAGCCAGAAAGTCACATTGAAGAACTTACAAATGAGCTTTCAGGTCCTAGCTTTATTTCTCCTCCACCTGGAGTATGTTTACTCCTTCCCTGCTCCTTATACTCTCCCTTCTTCAAAAAAAAAAAAAAAAAAATCCCAACAAAAAAAACAACCAACAAAAACAACCGGAAAAAACCCCCAACAAACCCACCCCCTCAAAGAAAAACTCCCCAACTCAAAACACAAAACCAAATCAAGAAGCCCCACAACCCCCACAAAAAAACCCAAGCAACCCCCCCAAACCAAACCAAAATGGTTTGCCCTTCTCCCCTCCCCCCAAAAAAAGACCAAACAAAAAAAAACAACCAACCAACAAAAACTTGGTGGCAAGACATTTATGGCCTGGGCAAAAAGCATCAGTAGATTCTGCTTTCAATCAGCCGTTGCCCACAGATTTTGTGCCTAAATAAAGAAAAGCAATTACCTCATTAGGTTGTGTTACCTTGAAGTGCCTCTCTTTTTCAAGGGCAGTTTTCCCATCCTGAAGTTGGGATGTGAATGGCATTAGAGGAAAAGAAAGGTTGTTAGCAGTAGTAGTAGCAATGGCAGTGGTATTATCTTTCCAAAACGTTTAACTTGTTCACTCATCTGTACGAAATGTGGCAGAGTGGTCCAGGGGACCGTTTTTCTTGGTAAAGTGCGAGAGGTGTCAATTTTGTGTCAGGAAAAAGTCACATGTGAAAGCCTAAGCAATGAGCTACGGCTGAGCTTCACTCACCAGCTCTTGCTTAGATGCTAATAGCAGATTTTGAGATTTTTTCTTCAGCATTTTCTGCTTGATGCAGCTCAGTTGTATGAGAGGTGACGGAGCCTGCAGGGCTGCTAATCATCTGGCTGCAGGGATTTTTTGAAGAGAGTTACCAAATGAAACATCCTTACGGAGGGTCATTATGGAGGCTACTGAGTGCGTTACAGAACACCTTGAAATAAGTTTCAGTGCATTTGAGGGTGGAAAAACAAGTGGAACAACCTTTTTGTGCATTGCTTCATCTAAAAGCAGAACTAAAAGTAAGTTTTGTAACTCTAGCTACCACCAAAAAAGATAGATGAAAGCCTGTGGAAAAGGCCATCTTGCAGCTGGAAGCAATATTAGCAATGCCATTCTGCATCCCACTTAATGACACCCTCCACATCAGTGACCTTCAGCCAGTGTCTTGCAAGCCCTAGGAGAGTTAACTCCCTTTGTGACTCACAACATAAGAAAGGTGGTAGCTAAAAGTAAGAGTGATATAAAGAAGACTTGAATCTGCTGTTACCTGCAACTCGTGGTTTGTTTAATGACCTAACGTATTTGTGTTCTTTCTCTCTTGTTGATCTGTTCAGTTTTTTTAAAATGAACAAACAGAAAAACCCCAAAACAAACCCGGAAGAGTAGCCTCTTAAGATCTGGTCTCTACTACTTGCCCAACCTCTCTTCCTGTCTTCACTGAGTGGCTTTGGGATTTGGTCTCCCATTCCCCATAAAAGAATAAAAAAAAGCTGCCCCCTGTAGTTTAATACACTTTTAGAATAGTATTATACTGGTAAAACTTAGAATAGAGGAGATTAATTTTCACTGTTAATGGCAGTTTGTTCAGGAAGTCATGTCAGTTTTTCTCTTATGCTGATGACTGAGATGTGAGAGTTTGTCTTGTTCCACTGGAGAACTGCTACATTTCATAATGTTTTTGTAGTTTCAAAATTGCTGTCATCTTGGAAAAACCCAAGAGTCACCTTTTCTTTAATTGTAAAGGCAGTTTCCTTGGTATTTTTTCTCCCATTTTATCCTCAGGTGAAGTATATCCTATGTCTTGGAAACCTGTTGGAAGTGTTGTCAGATTCAGTACATTTAGTACATGCTTCTGGTACATTTAGACTTTAAAGTATTATCTGAAAGTGTCCAGATCACTGCTACACTGCTACAGATCAGGCTCCTTCCTTGTGCAGATCAGCCATGCTGCATGTTGTTTGAGTTGGAAGGGTGATCAGTCATCAGTCTCTGACACAGAAAGTACTCGCTTATATTTTCAGATACTGCATTTTACTTGCAGATATAGTCTTTAGAGAGGTCTGTAATCAGGCCCTTTGTTTGCTTTTTTGTTAGTCCAATCTAAGCAACAGGCCTTGCTTATTTAGGAGAGTTGATAGGCTTGTCTAGCCTTGGCCCAACTTTTGAACAGTTTAGAGTTGCTCATCTGTTTGAGCACCTCATTCTTTGCACCTGGAGAACTATTTGGCTAAAGTTTTGATCTTGCTGTGGTGAAATGCTGCCTTTCTCATCCTCAGAAATGGCGGGTTTTTAAGTCTCTTGTAATCTTCAGGGTCATGGTCTTTGCAATGCGGTCATAAAAGACTTTGGGAAGAAGTGTTTGCAGTACTTTGATCTCCAATCAGCCTAGTAGAATATAATTTTTAGTGTGCCTTTGGTGTGTCCTACTGTTAAATAAGTCTAATACTTAAAAGATGTTAAGCAGAGCCAGGTTTTTTACAGGAGTCTGCAGCAGGAGGATTAGCAGCGACCTTAGTAATTAATTAAAATGAGATGTTTTGACTTGATATCGTGAAAAGGTTTTTCACCATGAGGACAGCCAAGTGTTGAAACAGGTTGCTCAGAGCAGTTTTGAAGTCTGTCAATCAGAGTTTTCAAGATTCTGAGGAACCTGGTCTGTTCTTGTAGCTGCCCCTGCTTTGAGCAGGAGGTTGGGGTTGGAGACCTGCTGAGATCCATTCCAGCTTGAACTATGCTACAGTTCTAGATACAGGAAGAGACTACATAGGAAGAAAAAATCAGTAGCCAATACTTGCTTGGTCTAGTCCTTTGTTGGTCTCTCTTCCACTTCAACACAGAATTCTCATTCCCCATTTCTGTATCTTCAATTTGTTTAGTCAAGTAACAGTAGTTTCTTGTCCAGAGGGATTTTTATTGTGAAATTTTGGACACTTGTTTTATTTGTATTTTCCGAAGGCAGCATTGGCTTCCCTGATTCTTCTATGCTTGTTGCAAATTACTCTTTCTTGCATATGTGTTATGATAATGGTCTATTGTACTGCTGTGGTGGTGGAGGAAGAATGCGAGAACTACCCCATATGTGATTAGCAAAAGTAGATTGTCCCTGCAGAGTCCTCAGGCTGAAGGCAACACTTTAAAGCATAGCATGAGAGGAAGCTGCTTAATTTTGATTTGTGTCTCTTTGAACTGCAATCTGACAAGCTGAGTTTGGTACGTGTTTGTAGCCTTGTGTATTGTCTTTTGAGGTTAAATGTAATGTTCTGGTTGCAGTATGGATAAAAAAAAAAGTTTCAGTTTATGTTCAGAAGGGTAAAATAGAATATTTTTAAAGACTACATTAATTTGCTTTAGTTTTTAATACCCTTTGTTAATTTAAAGTTATTAACATGTTGACTGCATTTGCCTTTATTGCCCCTATGCAAATTGTTATGCTGATTGAGTTAATTTAAACAACCTGGTTGGGACCTTCAGGCATTACTGTACTAGAAATGTTAATAATGAATCAAATAACCACAGGTGCCTCTTTCCCCAGCAACAGACACTCTCCTTAAAAACTCATTTGCTTTTCATGCTTGCTTAATTATTTAGGCAAGCAGCCATGGATGTTTCACAGTGTGAATTCTCATCGTGTTCCAACTGCCCAGTCTTTGTCTTTCTAAAAGAAAGAATACCTTAACCATCATCACCATTTGTAACATGTTCCCATAATGTCACACCACAGTCTTGAAAGGCCTTTTTGGAAATTGGTCATAGTGAAAAGAGTATTGATTTATAAATATATGGAACTTAGGGTGAAGCAAAAACTTTCATTCAGTGGTGGCAGCTTTATTTTCTGCTACTGTCCAGAAGATAAAGTGACCTAGTAGCTGTATGAATAGGAGATTCCCTGTTTCCCAAAAAGAGTTTAAAATTCTGGAAGGTGTTAGCCTGACGAAAAGCTGAATCCTGTGGTGGAAACAAGGAATTTGTTGTTGCTTCTAAAAGTGGAAGTATATTGGAATTTGTGAACACATCAGGCATGATGTGAAAGCAAGAAGAAATTATGGAAGGATTAAAGTCCGTATGGAAGCGTTCCTTTGAAATCAGCATCTGATAACTGACAGGTGTGAAATGAAAAGACTCTATCTCCAAAAAATACTGTGAACAGCAAAGGGTATAACAAGTAGAAGGATCTTTACATAAAGATGTAACTGAATAATTGGAAGCCATTCCTTCTCCAAATGCCCATTTTAACTAATACACAGTCTTCTATAATAAGAGCAGAAACTAACTATTGGTAAAGGATAGCATCTTTGAGAATTTTAAGTCCTCTTGTAAAAACTTCAGAGTAAAAACAGTTGATTGTTTTCTTTTTGCAGTGCCTTGGTGAGCCAAGTTTTGTCAGAAAGATGTCTTCCTGCTGAAGCATCTCAGTTTTTGCTGGGTTGGGATTTTTTGTTTTGTTCTGGGTTTTGTTTTTCTTTAAAAGGAAAAAAAAATCAACAATTCAGTGTCAGGTCCATATGTTTATAAAACTTACTCTGTTAAATGTGAACAGAACGTAAAATAATGCAGTAAAAACTGTCAGGGTATGCAGATACTTTAAAATATCCCCTCTGACAGAGGTTGCTGCCACTCTTGTATTGGGTGTTGATGCTCGAACCTAGTGATTGCATCAAGTTTAGGAAATTTTAATATCTGATGAAAATACTGTAGTCCAAAAGCGCAAGTCTTATGAATGTCTATAAAAAGAATTGTAACACTTTGACAGTTCTGACTGGGCAGAGTTTGGAGATATACCGTTTTTCAGTATGATTCTTTTAAATTAAGAGGAGGGCAAAGAGGCTAAAGTCGATGTGGTAGCTTTAAAGCTGCACCAATTCAAGCCTAAGCTAGACACATCTTTTTAGAAGGGCATTTTTGTTTATTCACCATGCTAAGGACTTACATAAAATTAAGGTTTATGAATGCAAAATGTCATATGGTTCTAAATTTGGAGTGTTAAGCTTTTGATGGATTGTAGTATATGAATTTTTATAAGAAGTTCTTAATGAAGAAAGAACTAGAAATTAAAGTAGGCCTCTAAATTAATTCTCTCAATTTTCTAAGCTTAATGAAGTGCAAAAAAACCATACAAATGATGAGAGTAAAGAAAGACTCTATTTATGAGCCTATTATATATCATATCTCATCTGTCACAGGATGTGTGTGTGCATGAGTAACAGTTGAAATTAGTGACAGTAGCATAAAATTTTAGTGAAAGGGCCTTCTTCCACTAAACCCAGAAGATCCTAAATATCATGTTTCAGCAGTTCAGTGGCATTACAGATTTCTGGATTAGTTTTATGCCATCTTTAATTCATAGAATAGAATCATAGAATAGTAAGGGTTGGAAAGGACCTCAAGATCATCTAGCTCCAACCCCCCTGCCATGGGCAGGGACACCTCCCACTAAACCATGCCATCCAAGGCTATGTCCAGCCCCACCTTGAACGCCACCAGGGATGAAGCATTCACAACCTCCCTGGGCAACCCATTCCAGGGCCCCACCACCCTCACAGTAAAGAATTTCTTCCTTATATCCAATCTAAACCTCCCCTGTTTAAGTTTAAACCCATTACCCCTTGTCCTCTCACCACAGTCCCTAATGAAGAGTCCCTCCCCAGCATCCCTATAGGCCCCCTTCAGGTATTGGAAGGCTGCTATGAGGTCTCCACGCAGCCGTCTCTTCTCCAGGCTGAACAGCCCCAATTTTCTCAGCCTATCTTCATACGAGAGGTGCTCCAGTCCCCTGATCATCCTCGTGGCCCTCCTCTGCACTTGTTCTAACAGTTCCATGTCCTTTTTATGTTGAGGACACCAGAACTGCACACAATACTCCAAGGGAGGTCTCACTTCCCATTTATGAGAAATGCCCCAGAACCTGTGACTATCTGGTAACTTTTTAAGATGAGAAGTGTATTGTTTGAGAGAAACTTATTGTTTGAAAGAAACTTATTAAGTTTCTTTTCCTACTGATTTACCAGGAAAACTGGAAGCAATTAAATATTCCTGATTCTTTTCGTGACTTTACCTTGGCATCAAAACCATGTGTTTCATTAGGAAAACAATACAGAGCATATAATCCACTGTGTATTATGCTTTCTTTCTAAATTGGTAGTAACCAGAAACTGCAAAGAAATTCACTTATGATTAAAAGAAAGAAATTCCCAGATGTACCATTTCTATTTGAATTTATTACTGTGTGTAAATACACTGCCTACACCTTGAAGTTGGTCATAAAACACTGATGGTGTGGGTGAAGTGGAAAAGCAGGTTAGATTTAAGTACATTACTTCTCAAATAGACCATGGATCTGGAGACTTTTAGTTAGGCCAAGGAGAGGAAGATAAACTGTGATCCAGCAATTTTATTATGCATTTGTCGTTGCTTCACATTTAATTTGGCACCCACTTTGATTGTTAGAACTTAATTTTAAAGGCCTGCTACTTTATGCCTCTTCATATTTATTTGTTCTTTGATGATCGCATTTATGGAAAGTTTGCTTGGAAGGAGCTTCTTAGAGAGTGGGATGGTTTGAGGGGGACACATCAAGTATTTGGGAGTTGTGACAAAAAAGCCATAAGGAGAAATACTTGTCTGCATTTCAGGGTGTTTTTTTTTCCTAGACTAAAATGAGAGAACTAGATGAGTTTGAAGCCTCTGATGGAAACATCATACGTAGTTGTCTCCCTGAAGTAACTTTATTGATTTGTGCAGTGAAATCATCCTTGCAGAACCAGATCTAAGTGATGAGGTTTAAGATTTATAGTAACTTGGTTGGCAGACTTAGAAGGCTGAAGCTACAGCCAAACCCCCACTCTTTATCTTAATAATTTTTTGACAAAAGGTCAAAACAAGCCATTCCGAGCTTGCAGTTAATCTAGAGCATCTACAGCCAACTGAAACACTGCGGATGCTTTGTTGTAGTAATGTCTGTTCTGTCTCTGTGGCTTATGGAAAGTCACATACTCTCAAATTCCTATATGAATTGCCCGATTCAGTAGGTGCTTATTTTTCTGTATAAAAATTCAGTGACTTATTTCCAAAGAAATATGATTCTTATGCAAAGGGTATATTTGTTCACTTCTTTCTCACAGAATAGTATTTCTATGTTACCTGGTATTTCAGGAAAAAAGAGGACAGTAAAATTTGAGAATAAGCTTTTGTATCTTCTAGGCCAGTCTAGTCATTGGTCAGACACAGCATGAAAGGTAGATATCCAACACCTTCCACTAACTTAAGAAATGAATTACCATTGCATTGTGTACGCTTGAATGCACAGTCACTTTCAGGATACATGATTATCTTGAGGATTTCTTTGAAGTTGTCATTTTTAATTTTTTTAAAATTTGAGGAAAAATGTACATTAAGAACATTTCAGATTTTGATGTGCTGGGTGAAAATGTGTCAGTATTTTTTGTTTTGTTTATATATACGCATTTCTGCTATCTTAGTAGAAGCATTTATAAACTTGGAAGGAAAGTTTGCTTTTAAACTGTTGTAGGTAAAGCTCTTGTGAAACTGAAAGAGAATATACTCAGTAACAGGATATTTTTATTTACATAGGCTTCTACCATAACCAGCAACTCAGTTATGTAATTGACTGCTTAGTAAACACCTTCACTATCCTGGCATAGGAAAGAGAGGGACAGTTGTGTCACATAAAAGCAATAGAGCATATAGTAGCCCTAAAATATAAAATTATATGCATTTGGAGTGTAGGACGATGGAATGTTTTATGCTAACCTTGACCTTTACATACGCCCTAGGGGGAGCAAGGTGATCACGGAGCTTCGTGGGAATGTTTGGGGCTGATTAGGAACTGAAGTCTATCCTGCCTTTCCTGCTGACCACAAAACATAAAATAGTGAAAGAAAACCTCCTCAGACTTTTAAAATACAAATGTAATTGCCTATGTTATTAGTTGCAGATCAGAGTATAAAGAGCAACTCCTCCCCTCCATTTACATCCTCCTGAGTGCCACAGTGAAGGAGGGGTGCAGGGCTCTGTCCCTGGCTCATCAGCAGGTTTGCTGTGGCTTAGGGTTTTTCTGAATTTATCTTTTTTTTAATGTAGGATAATCCAGAGCAATGTCCAGATAGTAAGAAATGACAAATAATCCCTGGGGCATATAGCACCACTCCTTGCTTTGGTGGAAAAGTTAGGTGTGTGCTTGTGCAATACTTAATTATCCCATTTCACATGATCATGCAGAGCTGAAATTTGTACTAACTTGTGAGTATTTGCTCAGGTTTTGTTATAAGACAAATGGCACTTTATATATACTGATGTAATATTAAAGTCTGCTCAATGTCGCAATGTTAGGTAACAACTGAAAAATTGTCCAAGTACTACAGAGCAATAGAACTCACTGAAGAGCATGAAGAACAGCTTCATTTTTCAATATAAACTTATCTGATTTACAATGCTAATTTGTGCAGCTTTTGACAAGTATGCTTATGAATATCGCTTGTATTACTTCACTAGAACTTTTTAAAAGCAGGTTGTTTAAGAATTCAAAAGTCAGGGTTTGTTTGGTTTGGTTGTTTTTTTTCCTTCCCATATAAATGCTCTATTTAAAACATCTGTGGTTTAATATTTAAATAATGGGTTTTTTTGTCTTTTAAACAGGTGAATGTCTATGTGCTGGGAAGAACATTCCTTCTGTTGGCCAGAGAACTCTGCATAAATGCTCCAGCTATAGGTATCTTTTTGAGTTGACTTTTGAGCATTTGGGTGTGGGTTTTGCAGGGTTACTTGACAAGAATGTATATGTATGTATATAGATAAACATAGTACTGTGTGCCAAATGCAAAAATGGTATCTTTAAAAGTGAAGCTGGAATTAGTCCAGGTGGAAGAGCTTTGCTGACTATGGGAGCCTGTTCTGCTTTACGTAAGACTTTTGGGAGCTAGATGCTGTTTTCTTTTAAAAACAATTTTGTTGCTTTTTCCAAGCTATGCCAAGATGGGGCTCATGTGTAACAACCTTGTGTACGTTTGCAAGCTTACACAGGCCTGTCACACTTCGGTTCTACAGAGATGCAGCATTTGATAAATATTTGCCAAATTCACTATCTGTCCATCACCTGTAGCTGAGTTGTTCAGAGCTTGAAATACAGTTGGCTTGATGGAAACAAAGCAACTGTTTCCAAGCATGTGAATAACTTTTTAATTAGTAAGTCATCACTGAAATTTTAACAGTGATAGGAAGGTGGGTTCTAACCTGTCAAAAGGGCAAAAAAGCTGTTGTCTAGGCTATAGCTTTTAAGCCAAGGGAGTTCATGCCAATTCCAGTTAAGAGAGTGTGTTTGTAGAGAGGTCTTGTGACTGTTACCACCTCTGTGCAGAAATCTTTTTTCTGTATTTTTACCCACTCTTACTCCCACACTCCTTAATCTATACTGAGAGAATCAGATGCCTTTGTATACAATACACATACTCCCTCCTTCAGATGTACTCAGCTGGGCGTCTAACTGCCTGCCTTTGCAGCAAGAGAACCCGCAGCTCACATATTGAGCACTGTCATAACAGCATCCAGATAGAATGTGGCAGTGCACAGCTATCAGCTGTAGTGGTGTGCTGACTTCGTTAGCATAGCTTGATATTTGGTAATAAGTTGTTATTTTCAATAATTCATTTGCCTTCTTGTTTTTTATCACTTTTTTTTGTAAAGACAGAATGGGCAGAATGTGTGTTGTGGCTTAGTTTCAAGGTCAAAATCAATGCAGCTTAGGAAAAGGCAAACAGAAAACCCTTCTCAATAAAATGTAGAGGTATTTGTTACACATGGAAAAATGCTGGTTTAGACTGCTGCTTCAGTATTCTTTCCAAGGTCATTGTGTTGCAAGAAATCTGTAAAAAGCCTGCACTTCTGGCTCATCAGTAATGATTGTCAGATACTTGAAAAAAACACCTACTTTAATCACTCTTTAAGAAAAGTTAAGGGTATTAGCTATAAAATGACTAATACTGGATTAAGACTGCTTTTAGAAAAAGAATAGAGGAGGGGGGCAAAGATCCAACAGCTTTTGTTCTTATACAGACTTTAAGTTCACTTGAAATTACTAATTTCAAGTGTTTCTCTAATGTCTGCTCCTAAATGCGAGGACAGGATGTGTATTTAGGTAAGGGCTGCCAGTATTGCAGCTTTGGGCTAAATCAGTGATGATGCCTGCAACTGCATTAAGCCCCATCTGTACTCATCTGTACATCTCAGTCTTGACTCTGGCCATTCAAGTGGGGCGCAGTTTGACACGTGCAAGTGTCAGTGTCACTGTTTGCTGGGCAGGCTGGAGGTTAATGCAGATGGTGCGTGTGAATAGGCATTACGGATCTTAAATATAACCACACGATGATTTTGATTGAGTTTGATTATATTCAGGGTTTGTCTAGCTTCAACTAAGGCAACATGAAAGAACCCCTGAGCTTCCACAGATGTCAGTTCCCTTTTTCACGAAGGAAATTAAAGGCTACTAATGGATAGTCTCAGTTACCAGGCAAGGAAACCCTTGTATCTGCAGTGATAGCTAACGCCCTGTATAGCTGCACAGAGAGGATACACTACAGTATCATCACCCGTTAGCTGTACGGTAGAAGAATTAACAGACACAAGCCATAAGATGAGCAATGATCAAGTACACGGGATTTAGGGCAAGTAAAAATGTTTTATATTTCACAGATTCATAAACTGCTCTAGTTTAGAACATTCTGTTTAAGTCAGCTGCAGTCTGCAAGTTAGTTATCTATATACAAAATAAATGCACAGTACGTGCAAAATTTAACATTTCTCTGCTTGTTGCAGTCTTAATAATTAAGTCAAATAGCTTATGAATAAATAAAATAAGATTAAATTCAAGAGCATTCCTTCACTTATTTGTATAGGCTGATGTAGCAGATAGGTAAGTAGCATAACATTCCATACTGCTGCAGAGTTTGTAGTAAAACAGAGAAATCCCTTAATGTGCATCATTGCAGTATTGGAATACAATCAAGGTGAAATGCATCATGCATAGAAAATGAGCTCAGGTATTTGTCCTCCTTGTACTCCGGTACCATTAGTACTGTCCGAGGAGCACTGGAACTGGAACGTCACTTTCCCGCACTGCACTTCAGTCATTCCCTCTTGCCCAAAGTAACTGAGTTCATTACCATCCAGAATAGCACTTACGTTATAAAAGGTATCTTGCTCAACCTGCACAGGGTGTTCAAACCACACAGAGAAAGTGTTACTGGAGCCATCAGAGGTAAACTTTGTCAGATTTTGAGCAAGGACAACTCCTAAGCGCTTCAGTTCTATTTTGACGCTGTATTCAGCTTTGCCACAACTTGACCCATACAATCCCAGTCCTGCTATAAATATCCGTTTGTCTACGGCAAACTGAATACTGTCACATCGCCCTCGGTACCTCCACTGATTGCTGCGGTATGCAGAGGACTGAAACCGATGGCATCGCTGAGGTACGAGTCCTTTTCTTTTTGTCAGCGGAAAATCTAGTTTGGGTTTATTTGCAGCTGTGTACCACAGGAATATGTTGTGAGTTTCCTCAAGGGTGAGGATGTCAGACTGGGCAGCTCCGTTGGCAAACTCTTCCAAAGTCATGGTCGGAATCCGCACCAGGTACAGAGCTTTTCCTAATACATTCCTCTTGTTGCGTGGTGTAACTGGCAGCCCTTGCCTTTTGCATTCAGCTTCTGCCCAGTTGAGAACAGCCTCAAAAACTACTACTTCCTTGGTGTTGAGTGCCTCCCGGGTTACAATGATCTCTAGTGTTTGTTGATCTATCTCACAGAAGCCTTCTGACTTCAGTGCCATTTCTGCTTGAGCATCAATCACTTCCCAGCAGCGCTGGGTCAGCTCTGGCTCCTCAAAGAGCCTGCTCTGAGACAGCAGGACACAAGCGTTCTTTGCTTCTAAACTGGTCTCCAGAAAATTGACGCAAGCCTTTGCTAGGGCCGGCACAATGTACTTCTTGGCAGCATACAACGTAGCCAGAACTGTATCAGCTTCCAAGTCTATTTCATCACTATACATATATCTAGATGGGAGAAAAAAAAAATTAGTTTCTTAGGGAAAAAAGAAATATTTACATAGGCCATTAAAGATTGATCTCTTGTCATCTTTGCTGGCAGTGAATCTGATATACAGTATTTGTGAGCACATTAAGTAAACAATAATAAGTGCATATTGCACAATGCCAATTAGGAGATGCATATTTTATAAGCTGTTTTGATTCTGTCCATGTAATTAGTAGACTTGTAGTGGCCACTTACTTTAATAGGATTAGAAAGGCTGCAGGTTCCACATCTGGTATATGGATTTCGGATTTGACCTCTGCGAGATCGCCATAAAACATAGCGTAGAAGACAGAGCTACCAACTGCCAAAACGTACTGGAAAACAGAGAGAAGGCTCAGTAGTATGTATCGGCAACAGCTGAGCGTGCTGGCTTGCGGTTAAGAGCTACACTGAAGGAAAGTTAAAAGCTACAGTGGAGGCAGAAGACTGCCTTAGCCTGTGCCTTTTAATTGCAGTGAATTACTTCTGGTATTAGACAAGAACTGCAATTAGAAAAAAAAAAGTGGAACCTAGTTGTAAGGCGGGGGAGAAGGCGATATGCACAGCACAATTAAAAAGCCAAAAATTATCTGCACAAACCTTATGGGCAGGAACTTTCTTGGATGCCCCTGGCGGGCCCACGATGAAGTGAACGTCAGCCATGAGTTCGTTATTGAACATAAGCGCGTTCCTGCAAGCGAGGGGAGGGGGGAGAAGCCCCGTTAGCGGCGGGCAGCCCCTCACCTAGTTGCCCCAGTTCCGCTGGCACGCAGCCGCCCAGCCTCCCGCGGGCCCATCCCAGCCCTCGCTCCTGGCCTCAGCGCAGGTGCACGGGGCCGGGCCGCGCTCCTGCCCGGCCGGCGCAGCTCCGGCGGGCCTGGCCCTTACCTCTCCCGCAGTGTGGGGTGGAAGGACTGCCAGTTGGCGCTCTCCAAGTTGTTGTTGTTGAGGTTTTGGAGCTGGGGCGGCGGGGGCGGCTGGGCGCTCTGCTGGAGCTGCAAGGCGTTCTTCTTGCTGTTGGCAGCGGTGGCGGCGGTGTTACTGTTTGCGATATTGGTGTTGGTGCTGGCAGGGTAAAGTTCTGCAGCCATCTTCTTCTTCAGGGACAGGGGCACTATTTCATAGCATCCTGGCACCTTGCCGTTTGACCTCACACTCTTTTTGGACTTCTTTAAGGTCTCTGGAAGCAGAAGAAAAAAAGTCAAACACTTCATGATCCTGCCATTGAGGCAACCATGGGGCAGTGGCATGAGCAAGAGAACTAACAAATCCCAAATGCGAGTCCCACTATCTGGATATTTTGTATGCTTCTAGATGCGCAGTGGCTTTTGGTGTTTTATGTGCGCGCTCTGCGGTTACAAGCCCGACGCACCTTTCCGGGGGGAAAGGGATGCCGCTGTGCCGGATCGGTGCCAGGGCTCACCTTGGCTTCCAGAGGAGTCCCAACCTCCGTGGCTCCGCTACGCTGGCAGTGGGGGGGGGGGCTGACAAGCACTTCCTTCCACCGAGGAAAGCGGAGAGGAAAACAGCAATGGAAAAAAACGACAACAGAAAATCCCAAATCCAGCAGCAGCCCAGCAGCACAGATCCAGCCGAGAGACAGCCGACGCGGCGGGTCAGCAGCGAGAGTCAATCCACAGATCCTTTGAGTGCAGCAGCCCGGCGAGGGTGAAGCGCAACCAGCCGCCCGATCCCCGCTGCCAGCCACCGCGCTCCGCTCCGTCCTTCGCCGCCCGGCGGGGGCACATCCGCGGCGGCCGCGCCGGGCCGGGCCAAGGCGGCGGCTCTCTGCAGTCCCGCTGCCGGGCGGCCGCAGCGCCGGCTCGCACCAACTTTCCTTCTGCTCTGCTGGCGGCAGACGCCGCCACACGGCGCTGCTCCTCCGCGCTTCTCCCGCCCGCGTCGGGGGCGCTGCTGCCCGCGGGGCGCCCCGGCTGCTCCGCGGCGGGCGGGCGGGCGGCACTGCCCTCGGCGCTCCCCCCACGGCAGCAAGCTGCGGGATGCGGCGGGGCTCGGCTTGGCTCTACCGGGCCCTGCCTCCGCCTCCCGCCCTAATAGGCAGCCGCCGCGGTGTACGTCACGGCGGCCCGCGCCAATGGGGAGCGCAGAGGCGCGGCGGGGGATCCGCCCCCTTCCCGGCCGGGTGTCGGTCCGCCGCGCTCTTCTCCGCCCCCCTTCGTGTACGTGCGCTGCGCCGAGCACCGGCGAGCTCGCACTGTCCGCCGCCGGTCCCGGTGGAAGCCTCGCCGCCGTGCCCGCTATCCCAGCCCCGTTACCTCAGCGGGAGCGAGCACTGGGCAGGGGCACTTGGGACCGGTCTAGGGGCTCCCTGCGGAGAGTGGGGCGGGTCGACCCGGGCGCGCACAGCCCTTCCTGGCTGGCCCGGGCGGGGGCGCCGCCGCGCCGCTCACCGTCCCGTTCCTCTCCGCCGTGCTGCCCCGCTGGGGCGGGAGGCTGCGGGCTCGGGGCACGGCCGGCGTGGACGGTTGGAGTCGGGGAAGTTGCAGCGGGTTTTTCCTGCTCTTCCTTCACAGCTCAGAAGCCGCCGTGGCCCGGTTGTGCGGGGCCTCCCGAGCTGCGTTCCCACTCGCCTTCCTGGGGTCTTCAGTGGGGACCAGCAATCTCCGCGCCCGGTACCGCGGGTTGACCTGTGTCCGGGCGCGGCTCCCGCTCCTGTCCCCGGCCGTGCTGTCCCGGCTGCCTGTTTGGAACTGTTTAATTCTTTTAAACAGTTTCCGTGATTTTCGTCTGTATTCCTTTGAACGACTGTGTGGCATTGAGGTTCTTTCAAAAGCCTAAGTTCCTAGTCCTGAGTGGGATAGGGAGAGATGGGAAAGTCTTCAGAAAAGTAGATGCTCCTGTCTTAAAAAACAAAATCCTGTTTTTCTCGCTGTCTGCTTCATGGCCCACATAGCCCCCGTTCAGGAAAGCCAGAGGGTTCTGCCCTATTTTGGAACTTGCTGTCTCCTGCGCAAGGGTTTCAGTCCCAGGGGTCTCCTGAGGGCATTCCCACTGGACACCAGGAACATTTTTCACGGTGAGAACAATCAGCCATTGGAGTAATCTCACCAGGAAGGTGGTGGATTCCCCAGTGTTGGACACTTTAAAGATTCAGATGGGAAGGGTGCTGGGATGTTTTGCCTAGAAGGGTTGATCCTTGAAGTTCCTTCCAACCTGGTATTCCATGGTTCTCTGATTGAGAGGAGACTCCCATGGGAGCATTGTGCTCCTTTAGTACCTGTGGGAGGAATCAAGGTGTTAGACCTTTACAATTGCTAAGTAATTGTTTTTTTTTAATGTTTGCATCCATGTGGGACATGTTTATGTTAACCTTGGCCCTGAATTTAGTATATATATATATAGGTAATATTATTTAGTAGTTATTTGTGGCCTCCTTAAGGCTTTTCACTTAAAACCCACCCACATATTCATTTTCTGACTTTGGTAGCCTCAGAATTTAAATTAATGATGTGCAGTGTTTTGTCAAATGACTTGTGGGCATGAATGCCAGCAGAAACATCTGAGCAGCTACAAAGCGAATGTGTAAATGCTCCCGAAACTCGGCTCGGAAGAGAAAACTGTGGATTGCCTTGTGCTGGATGAGCTGAAGTTGGGTCTCATGAGATAAAAGGAAATGGAAAAGCAAAGTAGGCACCACTCTGTAGCATCGCGTGTGTTTCTGTGGTGTGAAGAGCAAAGTTTAAATGTTTGCTGAATCCCAGGCTATAATTTCTGAAATGGTTTTTGTTGTTGTATTTTGGAATTGGTCATTTCTGTTGAGTACAGTTTTAGGAAATCATTCTTGGAAATACAGAGCAACTGCCCTTAATGTCACAGGGATGAGTTAATGTTGCCTAAACCTCTGATTTTTAGGAGCTGACTGCACTCTGGCATTTCTTCAGTTTTGAAGGTGTGTTTGGAAGTTCTTGCATGATAAGCGCTTTTATTTAAATGTTTCTGTGGGGCTGACAGGCGTAATCACCTACAGCATGATCGCGGTAATTGTGGATAACAACAGGGCATCATTGTTATAACTTGGTGCTAAATGAAACTGCTTTGATTAATTATAAATCCGAATGGTTGTTCCAGTGTTTTGAGCTGAATTTTCATCTTTATCAGTTTAAGTGCCCACATAGGGAATCAGCAAAGGAAATTGAGTTGAGACTAATAGTTAACAATTTACCATATATCATGGATTCTTGGTCAAGTGATAAAAGGCTGTCAGGAAATGAGAAGTTGATACCTTAAATAAGAGTAAACGTGTTAAGTGTAGCTTTTACAAGATTGTTTAGGCAAAGCACAATCACTACTGACATATTTCAGTTAGTTTGAAGCTGATAACACCAACAGTTGAAATAAGTTTGTACATCTGGAGGCAGATCCATGACCTATGTAAATTGTTATATCGCTGTTGACGTTAATTGGGTTCCGGCAGTTTATGCCAATGGAGAGTATGCCTTAGTATCTGTAATAAATTGTGTTTTGTATTGTTGGAATATGAATCTTGAGAAGGAGCTGGAATTAACTTTGAAGACATAAGTAGATTTCTATTAGGGATGTGGGATTTTAAGTGAACAGATTTTTGTCAAAGCTTAGTTTGTAGTTAGGCATGAGATGGGATGTGCAAGTTACCTGATTTGTTACTTTGCAGGAGATGTTAAAAGTCTGGGGCCTAGGTCATGCCCTTATTCTGCAAAAGCTTTTGTAAATGCTTATCTTTGTGCGTAATTTCACTGACATCAGTAACACTGGTCATGTGTTAGAGTCAGCATGTGTAGCCTTGAACCCTGAAAAGAGTATAAGAAAAACCTCATGCAGTGCTTTAAAGGTGTCTTGTCTACAAAGCAAGAAAGGATTTTGGTTTAGCTTAACTATAAAGATGCTTACAAAGCTTAGTGATCGGAGGATCTAGCACAGTCTGTGCTGTTGCTGAGATGTGAAGCAAGCCAACCACAACAGCCTTGCTTGAGTACTGTGTTTCCTAAAGCAAAGGTTAGGATTAGAAATAGAATCATATAATCATAGAATGGTTTGGGTTGGAAGTAATCTTAAAGATCATCTAGTTCCAACCCCCCTGCCATAGGTAGGGACATCTTCCACTAGACCAGGTTGCTCCAAGCCCCATCCAACCTGGCCTTGAACACTGCCAGGGATGGGGCAGCCACAGCTTTTCTGGGCAACCTGTGCCAGTGACCCATCACCCTCACAATGAAGAATTATATTACTTTCTGTTGCAGATCCGTGTTTATATATTCCTCGTTTTGCGCACATGCTTGAGTTTGGGGATAAGAACCACGAGGTGTCCATGACGGCTCTCAGACTGTTGCAGAGAATGAAGCGGGACTGGATGCACACCGGCCGCCGGCCCTCCGGGCTCTGCGGAGCAGGTACATCATACACAGAGTGTATCACTTCCCTGCTGCGGGAGAGTCTGAGGGCTGGAAACAGATGAGGGCTTTCTCACTTCCTTGGTGATGCTGTGTTCTCTGGGGTTTATGCTGTCAGGCACCTACAGATTATGTGTGTCTTCAGTGAAATAGTTTCTGAAACTCAAACTTTATTTTTGCCCTTGCTCCTACATTACTTGCTCAGATCCTTTGTATCTTACGTTTGGATTTTTAGCCTCTTTTCTGGTGCTCTTCTCACCCCTACTCTCTAGAAGCTCTAGCTGCTAAAAGTGGGTGGTTTTTGTCAGCTAAAATGACACCTTTAGTGCAAGCCCTTTGATTTGTGTCTTTACACAGATTCTTATGCAAGAAACGCCCTCTTTGACCTGTTCTGTGAAATCATTTTCCTCTTCATCTTTTTCTGGGATCCATT
The DNA here is from genome assembly GCA_039720435.1 of Amazona ochrocephala. Lineage (NCBI taxonomy): Eukaryota > Metazoa > Chordata > Aves > Psittaciformes > Psittacidae > Amazona > Amazona ochrocephala. The sequence goes on along the minus strand of CM077882.1, from coordinate 53,333,209 downwards.
GCTGTCATTACGCTTACTTAAAACCTATCAGTTTGGGAGGGCTAGGTTAAAAAGTAGTCAGTAACAGCCAGCGAGGTCAGAATAATGAAGAGTGTAGCTAGTCACAGAGTTCACATATGGGCTTTATTTTATTTGAAAGATCTTACATGTGCATGTTGAATGAGAAATAGCACTCAAACCTTAGGGAACCCAGGACTATGGCAATCTTCTTGATTTCTAGCCTCTTTTTGTTGATAGCATGTGCTTATTGCACATTGCTGAAAATTTGAGTATAGACCATAGGAGACTGGCCTGGTCTTTGATTCACTGCAGAGACTATATCTACACAAGTAAGTAATTAGATTCAGTAGATATAGATAAATAGATTGAAGCAGGTGGTACCAAGTTCCCTGCTGCATATATGCGGTTCACATGGTGTGCTGTGGACTAGATGACTGGGTTTAGTTTGGTTCCCTGGCCTAAATGTCTGTGCCACACATTGTTTGAAGGGCCAGTCCTTACTTCAGCCCCTGATGTTCCCATTAGGAACTGCAGCACTTGAAACACCTACCTGTTGTGGAGCTCCGGTTTAGTTTCTTATGAAAGGAAGCGCTTTTGGATGCTTGAAAGTGTTCTTCCCACTGAGCCACTGCATGATGAGTGAGGGTGGTGATTCAAAACAGAACTAGTGCTCTAAATCAGCACACTAACGTCAGCGCAGCCAGCACTAGTTACCTAGCTGTATGGAGGGTCTTGCAGGAGACCACTTGGGCACTAGCAGGGTAGTGACAGTGGTGACAGCGATGAGGATAACAGTGTAAGCAGACTCAGTGTTTTGCTGGAGATCTTTCTATTCAGGAATAGTAAATTCTGCTAAAAAGATGGGAACTTTCAAAATATGGGATCAATTAAATTTTCTTGTGCTGTAATTTAAGTAGTCGACCATCGTTTCCCAAATGTTAAAGCACAGAATTTTTCAGGGAGCAATTTGCAATCAGCTTAATATTGCTGAGTAGGAAGCAAAGTTTGTAAAGTCAAGTCCATCACCTGTGTTCAGGGACACAGCTGAGCATAAGCATTTACAGCTTTTCAACTGAAGCAGGGACAAGGAGAAGTTATAGTTACCTGCCTGTTTTCTGCTTTTCCTCAGGAAATTTTCCACTTTATGATACTGACTTTTCCTGTTTATTCTCTAGCTCTGCTAGTGGCAGCAAGGATGCATGATTTCCGACGTACTGTTAAAGAGGTCATCAGGGTGGTCAAGGTTTGTGAGTCTACAATAAGAAAAAGGTCAGTGCAGTTTTATTGCTTTTATCTTTCATTTATAGTACTGAAAAGTGTGTAGTCTAAAATGAACGCGTATGAGAGAAAACCAGGTTCTTTTCTTTTTCAGAAGTGCCAAGAATATGTACATGTTTTTGCTGGTCATTTTTAAGTACTTATATCTGTCTTTTAGGTAGGGCCTCAAATACTTGGCAAAAATGGTGAGGAGCACTGTGTCCATTTAACAGGTGAAGAGTTGAAGGCAAAAAAAAGTTGGGTCAGAAATGTTAACAGCATTGTCATGTCACAGAATCACAGAATCACAGAATAGTAAGGGCTGGAAAGGACCTCAAGATCATCGAGTTCCAACCCCCCCGCCATGGGCAGGGACACCTCCCACTAAACCATGCCATCCAAGGCTATGTCCAACCCCACCTTGAACGCCGCCAGGGATGAAGCATTCACAACCTCCCTGGGAAACCCATTCCAGGGCCCCACCACCCTCACAGTAAAGAATTTCTTCCTCATATCCAATCTAAACCTCCCCTGTTTAAGTTTAAACCCATTACCCCTTGTCCTCTCACCACAGTCCCTAATGAAGAGTCCCTCCCCAGCATCCCTATAGGCCCCCTTCAGGTATTGGAAGGCTGCTATGAGGTCTCCACGCAGCCTTCTCTTCTCCAGGCTGAACAGCCCCAACTTTCTCAGCCTATCTTCATACGAGAGGTGCTCCAGTCCCCTGATCATTTTTGTGGCCCTCCTCTGCACTTGTTCTAACAGTTCCATGTCCTTTTTATGTTGAGGACACCAGAACTGCGCGCAATACTCCAAGTGGGGTCTCACGAGAGCAGAGTAGAGGGGCAGGATCACCTCCTTCGACCTGCTGATCACACTCCTTTTGATGCAGCCCAGAATACGGTTGGCCTTCTGGGCTGCAAGCGCACACTGCAGGCTCATGTCCTTGGGAGAAATAATTGATTGATTCTCAAAGCTGAAGGTGTACTGTGGGATTTGTTTCTCTTTTTTTCTTCATAAATCCAGAATCCAGTGCTGGGAAGCCTTGTCCTTTCGCGGTTACTGAGCAGAGCTTTTCAAAATATTTTGCTGAAGTGTTAATTTTTGACAGTTTTACACGGCTAATAAATAGAAGACATTGTAGTGAGTTTAATGGTAAGTTCACTGAAGGGGTCTGAAGTGGAATTATCAGCAGAATGTGAGCCTGAAAATGGGAATTTCCCAAGCATCTTTGGTTGGGTGTTTTGTTTGTTTTCAGAGACTCAGTAGTATTTTCCATATTCTGATGAAGTAAGCAGTCACCCAGGTTTCCTCGTTTTAGTTTTTAAAAGTCGCAACATTTTCTTTCCCCATAGTGTCAGTAAAAACCAGCCTAACAGAAGTACACTGCTTTCTGTTGCCCCAGCTGGAATTTTCTGTACCACCAGTATATTCTGAAGTTTGTTCCTCCAAGGCCTGTCTTTAGAAAGCTCTCCTTGTGTTGCTCTTTCTCTCCACCTCACGGAGAGAGCTTAAGCATATCCAGCTGAATCAGATGCCTGTTAATAATATTCACCTCTTAATTGTGAAAAACATTTTTGCCCTAGATCTTCATTTGTGGAACAGGAATGGTGATATTTCCGTACCATGCATGAGTGTTACAGGGAAAAAATGTGTTAGGAGTGCTTCAGGGTACTACAAGTATAAGGATGGAGCAGTACAAATGCCCCTTTTTTAATCTGGCCTACAGGTCGTGTGTTTCAATGTGCAATTTGTATGATTAATGATTTATGCATCCACAATCTGCTTCAAGATGCTTTGGTTAAATAGCTAGAGTTTGTTCTTACTAAGAAAATAAGCATAATAAATTAGGGTTGGAAGGAAAATTAATTTGAGCAATTGTTTCAAGCGAAGAAGTCTTACTTCAAAATTCATGCTTTGAAATGTTTACTCAAGTCACACATGTCAACCAAAATGACAGCGTTATTTACTTTGACAGGGTAAACGTGACAGCTGAATTATTTTCAGTCAGCTATAATTACAGCTATTTATCACGAATCTATAAATTTGATTGATGTTTTTCAAATAAGAGCATGTTATATAGTATTTAATGAAGGCAAATAAAAAAAAATACCTTTGAATAACTCCTTCTGCACTCCAGGTTTTTTCCTTTTCTTTCAAGAATTCCTCTCAAAGTGCCATTGAGTAGAAGTGGTCTAAATTAATAAGAGCTTTTTTCACATTCTTAAAGATTTATTTGCTTCTCACTTTGATGTACAGTTTTATTTCCTTCTAATTGTTACCACAGTTACTCCTGTTCGGAAAGAACTACTGCTGCTTTGTATGTTGTGAAAGTGTTGAGTGTAGTTGGGTGAATGCTCATTAATGGATGGCGTTGAATGCTGAGTTCACTGCTGATGGCTTTGTCCTGACAGCTCTTGAATCCAAATTGGAGTCCAGCTAATGCTGAAACTTCAGCCTGTAGGTTCTGCAGTATGGTTTGATTTACCTCCCAGCTGGCTACATGGCTCCTGGGGAAGCACAGACCTTTGGAAGCTGGATTTTGTTCTGGTGCTAATGAACTTCCACGAAAGGAATCTGCAAAGCAAGGGGCAGCACTGACGTGATGAGCTACTTCTGCCCTTTCGAGGCAGCCTAGCAGCCTAGGGGACAGGGCTGTGTTTATCCGTGGCTTGTCTGAGGATGCAGCAGCAATGCTTTTTAAGAAAGCGCTGGTTGGCTTCCCATTTTGGAAAGACCCTCAGCAAGGGGTGGCAGCCCATCCTGAAGAAGGGCACTATTTCTGATCCTGTGCAGTGCAGTTTTTGTGACTATATAAGAAAGGATCATTTCACCCTGTTGCCCATCAGCTGGAGAGCACCAAGCCCTGTGTGGCTGTAGTCTGTTGCCTCTTCCACTACTGTGTAGAGGAGGAGTAGCTATTAGGAGGAGGTTCACAAAAATGTGACATACCTTCAGGTCATGAAAATAAGTGACCTGATCATAAAAGGAGTCTGTTTTGGAAGAAAAAAGAAAAAAAAGCATGGCCCATGGACTCATCCTGTCACTCATCTTTGAATCAAGAGTTCTTAATTTAACCATCTGTTCGATTAAAAAAAACTACGTTTGTTTTTAATATGCTGTGGGTTTTGGTAAGATCTTGGTAAGAAAACTTTGTACTTGCTTCACAGGGCCTTCTCGCTTTATGTTTTGAAGCAAACAATTAAAATGTGAAGATTGTTACTGTTGTTGAAAATGAATATATTAAATATTAATAAATGCACTGATAATTCTATCTCATTTTCAGTCTAATTGAAATGATAGTAACTTATATATCACTTTATACATTTGAAGTACTGTATAAATATTAACTAGTTAGTCAGATTGTTATTTTCTGTGTCATCATCTGTGGAGATAGCAGAAATTAACTTTTAATAATCCCAACCCTATTATTGAGTTTAATCCTCACATTTGTGCCGGTATTCAATGTACCTATGTTCACTGCTGCCCTTTTAACCTTTACATTTTCTACCTCTTCATCTGTTTATTCACTTATTGCACACTTTCTCTGCATACTAATTCTATCTTATATACAGTAAGAATAATTTTTGTGATATTTGTCCATTGTGCATTATCTAATAGTGTGCAGCCCTTATGCCTGTTTGAAGATCTTAGGCGCTTCTTCAATAGAAATAAATGAAAATCAGCTTATCTTTGTGAACACTTGCATTTTAGTTCTTTGGCTTACTATCTTTATCTTCTAATTGGGCTGCTTTTTACGTAACAGAATACTTTTTCTCAATTCCATAAAGTACTATCTGTTAAAAAACCTGTTTGTGGTGAACTTCAGACAAAGTGGAGCTTCAATTAGGAGGAATTGGAATGAAATGTCAGAATGGGTTTAAGGGGTTCATTTTTGAGGTGAATGTTTTTTCTCATGGCTAAATAGCATTTTTGGAGAAGGAAGACCAGACTTGTTATGAAGGAATGCCATTTGCCAGTTGGAGATGCTGTGGGGACCTTCATAATTGGGGTCCTTTGCTCATAGCCTGGGGACTCTTTCAATGACTGCTTGGGTAATTTTTCTGGAAAAATTAAAGAATCATGCAAAGATGAATGTATTACTCGCAGCTTTTCTTATTTTCATTTCTGCAATATATAGCTCACATAAACTTCATGTCCAAGCTCCCAGTGCAGTCTCAAGCTGGGTGTGAGTGCAGGCAAAGCAAGGAGCACAACAATACTGAATGATGGGATCAGGTGTACCCAGATGAAGTTTATCAACGATACCAAGCTGAGTGGGGAAGTGGATACTTTGGAAGGGAGAGCCATCATGCAGGAAGACCTTCTTTGGCTGGAAGAGTGGGCTAACAAGAACCTGATGAAGTTCAACAAGGACAAATGTAAAGTCTTGCACCTGGGTAAGCACAGTCCAAGGGTGCAGCGCAGGCTGGGGAGCAGCTCTGTGGAAAGAGACCTGGGGGCCATGGTGGATCACAATGTGAGTGAACAGTGTTCTGCTGTTGCAGAGAAAGTCAACAGGATGCTGTGTTGCATCAACAAGGCATCACCAGCAAAGATAAAGAAGTCATTATCCTGCTCTACTCAGCAGTTGTGAGGCCACGCCTGGAATACTGGGTTCAGTTTTGGTCCCTGCTCTACAAAAAAGATGTGGACAGGCTGGCAAGGGTCCAGAGAAGGACCACAGAGATGATCAAAGGACTGGGAAGCCATGTAATGAAAGGCTGAAGGAGCTGAGCTTGTTCAGCTTTGAGAAAACAAGGCTTGGGAAACCTTATCACCATGTTCCAGTATTTAAAGGGTGGCTGCAAAGAAGATGGAGACTCCCTTTTTACAAGGAGTCGCATGGAAAAGACCAGGGGTAGTGGGCACAAACTACTCCCAGGAAGATTCCCATTGGACGCAAGAGGAAAATTTTTCACAATGAGAACAATCAAGCATTGGAATCATCTTCCCAGGGGGGCGGTGGATTCCCCTGTGTTGGACACTTTCAAGACTCAGCTGGACAGGGTGCTGGGACACTTAGCCTAGGTCATGCTTTTTCAAGAAAAGTTGGACCAGATGATCCTTGAGGTCCCTTCCAACCTGGTATTCTATAATACATGAGTCCAGAGTCAAGATGAGAAGAGAAGGTGACAGGGACATGTGTAACTGCTAGGTGGCTGTGAGGTTATGTTTTCAAAATATGGAAGCCATATCAATGACAAGGGAAAGGTGTGAAGAACTCTTGTGTTCAGCTGTGATTCAAGTAAAACTGTGCTAAAATCCTGTGAAAGGTGTATGATGAATAAGTGAGAGCTATTTACCTAAGGTATGTGAGCATGGAGAAGGGTAGAGGAAGCTCAGTATGTCAGAGCTGTAACTGCCCTTGGCTGAAGTGTGATATGAAGCTTTCAGAAAACTGGGAAGGTTACTTTATGTAAAGGAGCTTATGGTGTGTCCGCTCTGATCTCAGCTCGGCAGCCCTGGAGCTCCCTCTGTAGCTGCTATTGTGATAAGCTAAGAAAGTAAATAGAGGAATATTTTGTGTCTCCAGTTAAATAATTTCAAGTGGCTTAGGTGACTTCTAGAAATCTTTCTAGTATGGTGATTAAAATACAACTTGATCCACGCGGGTTGGCGTTGCATACCTTTTTAAGTTGGATTGTCTGTTTTAATGAAAAAGGTTTTATTTTTGAGGAATCCAATTTCACAGGCAGTGTTCCTTTTTAATAATCTGGCTTCTATACAGCTAGAAAGCTAAGACATTAATTAGATTCCTAAAATGTTTTCATACTTCATACTTAAAATATATCATTTTAGAATTATTTGGTGTCTTACTTTTGAAACAATAATCAGCACTAACTTGGGCTTAGATTTAGTAAACAGCATTCTCTGTGTTTGACTTTCTTCATCTGAGTGGCTGTTAAGAAATTAAGCAGCACGCTATTCTGTTTTCTGGGAGATTATAAAGTGTTTTTGACAGACCACAGTGGAGGAACCATGCTAATGAAACAAAATTTTAAGGAATGCTGAAGCAGTTTGTTGCATTAGCATGGTGTGAGCACTTGAATCCAGGCAGGGAGGAACCACCAAAAAAAACCCAAGAACAAAAAAGTCCAAGGGATTTAGACTGGTGGGCTTCTGTGATGGCAGGGAGATCTGTTGGTGGGATTGTTGGTGGGCTAAATATGAGCACAAGTGATAACCTGAGTTAACCACATGTGTAATTGCTTGCAGAATAAGGCCTTAAAATTTGTGCTAATTAATTTGTGACAATTTGAAATCTCTGTTTGGGTGTAAGCAAGTAAAAGCAGCTAATTCTAAAGGGTGCTTTTGCTTAGTACAATAAATCTTTCAATATGCCCATTCTTTAGTACTTAGAAGAGTGACTGAGAGTTGCCAGCAAATGAGCACCATAGATTATTAGTCACCTAGTTAATTTGCAGCAGATGTCTGTGTGTGTATGCTCTTAGTCCATTGCAAAAAGAGGTGAAATGCATTAATGTAGTATACCATGGAAGTTGTTTAAGTGAAAATACTTCTCTTTACAGTTGCATTGGGCCAGGAACACAGGCAGGCTAATTTAGCACAGCCCAGGTGATAAGTTGCAAGTTGTAAAACCACACTAACTGGATCACCTCTAATTTTTTCCTTAGCTTTAGTAATGAGATACTTATTCATACAGGCTTTAAAAATACCCTTTGTATTGCTGCATGTACATGTAGAATTATATATGTACAATTATTACATATAAGGAGATTACACTTCTGTTTATTTACATACTGATGGATACTGGAACACATTTTTTATGTCATGTAGGAAGCATTTAATAACTGTTTTTGATACATGTTCTAAGTATCACTTTCAGGGTATGTGCTTATATGCTTCCATAAATAGTTCATGAATAAACATTGTATGGCTTGGAAAAAGGTGGGAGAGGAGGGTGATGCAATAGACTGATAAATTTGTAGTTTAAGAAACAGCGATGGTCTGCCACATCAGTGCAAATTCTGAACTTCACTCCTGTGAGTGAGTACACAGGTTTAGAGTGATAGGCAGCATTGGACACAGTGGGAATGTACTGAATATTTTGGTGCTTCACTAAGATATAAGTCCCATAAATCCTGCACTTTTTCAGAGTTTCCAAGTGTTGGAGTTGTCAAATCAGCTGATCTGTTGCTGGAGTATTTGCAATTGATATGGCAGTTAAGATCAACCAGATGACGTGTAACTTATTACTTAGGGTTTAGGTTATATTCTTAATGTGGGAAAAATCAGGGGAACTTAATTACCACCACCAGCTTATCTTGCAGTTAAGTTTTTCATGTATTCCTCCTACCAATGTGCCAATATTCAGCTAGGTACTTTTTTTAATCCATTAATAAAATATTTTTAGTACTTTTAAAAAGACCTCTCACAGCAGTAACGTAAGGGCTGACTGCTCAGTCTAAATTTCATGTTCACTCTAAAAAAACAGTTGTCTCTGAAGTTATAATTTGTTTGCCCTTCTCTGTAGAGGTCCAGCGCAAGATACCTGTGCTTTATACTGCCTGCTTTCTAGAGCTAGATGCTGATTGTGTATACATAGGAGGATACTGTGGCTTTTCCTAAATGGTCTCTCCTTAGACTTCTCTTGGACTTTGAACTTGGACTCCAGGAGACCTTGTTCTTCTACGTGCTTTGTCATGCCCCACTGCTGCAGAATTTCAATTAAACATTAAACCCGAGCAGCTAGCTGCACACAGGAGTCTTTTTTCATTCTCTTGGCTGTGGACTGGATTCATAAGTCTTCACTGGATGGTATCCCTGAAACAAAACCAAGTAAAAAAAACGCTGCTCGGAACTTCAAAATGACTGACCCATTTTCCCTTATTGGGAGCTAAATTAAGTGTGAACAGAATCGCTTTACTGTTTTGTACACAAAAGTGCTTTATCAGATGATGAGGTGTGGTTTTGTCCATAAACGGATGAAATGAAAACTGTGGAAATTTTTCTTTACAAAAAAATAAAGGGCTGGGGTTAGGGGCAGATGACATCAAGCTCTGAAAAAACTTTTCTCCCAAAGGAATTTGCTTGAAAGAGTTTGCTGTGAGAAACTGTAAGAGGAGGGTTTATACTGGAAGTTGAATTTTAGCCTGAGCTGTAGCAGTTGTTCTGCCTCGGCTATAAATAGAAAATACTTGTCTGCCAGATTTCAACTTTTAGAGCCCTTCTGAATTCGTGCCAAGGAAGTAATATCTTAATTTGGGTATCTGTTTGTTTTCCTCCTTCTGTGCAAAACTTGAAATGGCAACTCTCACTAGATTTTTTTAAATCAGCAAAGTGCAAAATGAGTATCATTTTTTGTGGGGGACTTAAAAAATAGCCCATAGCTATTTTTTTCATGTGGGCACTCCCTCACCCCTGAAATTATTGTGTTTATGATTGAGGTTGCATCAGTTTTTCTTAGCTGCTGAACTAACACTACCTTGTTTTGTGTGGCATAGACTGCTGCGTGCATCAGTTTGTTGCCTTGGTGGCATGTATCCAAAAGCTAAAGTTAAAGAAATGTTTTAAAATATGTAGACAGGATATCAGCCAATGTAAAATGTTGAGGCGGGCGAGTGGTTGGCAAGCACAGGTATTTATTTACATCAAGTTAAAGGAGAAAAAGGAGTGAGCAGCTTGCTCTCCCACAGAGCTGTGATCCTGACTCAGGGATGGTTCTTCATTTCTGGAAGATGGTTTGAGCTTTGTGGGCAGGACCAGTGAGAAGTGAATAAATAATGTGCTGCTCTGAATGTGAGCTTGCCGCTGGCCTGTGTGTACAGCATAACGCTGGCAGCTCTCACCATGGGCATGCAGCCCTCGCCCCGTTTGGCTTGGCTGAGGACTGAGGAAGAGAATGGCATGGGACTGAATGGTTGTGGCTGGGTTGGATAGTTGAACTATGCTGTGCTGTTGATTTGAGCTCCCTGCTAGCACCACCAGCAAACATGACATAGCTGTGGCCTGTCCTGGTGCGGATGCACTGAAGATCTTGGGAGAGACCTGTGCTGCTGGTTTAGCTCAGGGCTGAAGCTGGTGCTTGAGTTGCAGGTCATGCCAGCTGCCTGCATGTTGGTTCACATGTGGGATAACAAATGTTTGATGGGTGCAGGGTATATGATATGAGCCGCACTACACAGTGGACAAGGATAGGGGCAGACAGAGCCTCAGGTGTCTTTGAGGAGATGTGCATGGGGTTAGGTGCTGAATCCCAAGCATGGTCATCTTGTCCCCAGCCTTGCTCCATGAGCAGCTGGTTTCGCTGCTAGTTCCACATGCCCAGGGTAGTGCCGTTTTGGCTGGGTTCTGGGTCTGACTGCTCATCTCAGACTCAGAAAGCGTGGGATAAACAAACTGGGTGTCTTTGCCAAAGTGCATGTTGGCTTTTTACAGTGGGAGGAGAGCAATATTGTAACGAGGCAAGGCTGGTTGGGAGGAAAAGCCTTGCTGAAGTGGGACTACCTGTGAGTGCATGATTCATACAGGGGAAGATGGATGACTGTAGTTTAATGATGGTGACTGGGAAGATGCATGCTCCTACAATAATACATGAGTTTGGCATTAAGTGAATCCTGAATTAAAATAACAGTAACAGTGCCCTAGCCAGGTTTTCCCTCTAGCCTGATAGATAAGGCTTCCTCCTGGAAGGTGAGTAATGACGCTGGAAGCCCGTTAACACTGGGAAGGATTTCTAGTCTGATAATTAAAAGCTGGGTGCTGCTGCTGCGAACAGCATCCTCCTCTCCTTTCCAATTTGATCTGAAAGAGGAGGAGGGAGCTGGTCCCTGGTACTCTGAGGGAAGGATTTGGGCTGTCAGTCACTGTCAAATGCATGGCTAATTTGGGGCTTTGTGGAGATGCCTGAACTCCAAAAGTGAGACTAGGTTTCAGAGGCTTTCTTCTCAGCAGTGCTAATTCTGGTTGTCATAGCCATGAGTGGGCTCAGCGTGCTGCTTGTTGTTGGTTTTACATAGAGGTGCCCATCTCTCCTTGTGTGTTTCATGGGCCTGTAGCCTGTGCTCTGGAAGCAGGGTGCCTCCAGGCAAAGTGTCCTGAAGTTATGGTGTGCCTGCATCCCTTTGCAGGGGCTGTCTTGCCTTGCTCCTCAGTTTACGAAAAAGGAAATAGAGGTACTGATTAAGGATACAAGGAGAGAGAGAGTGGCCTTGGGCTCTTGACTTTGTCCCTGGAGTTGTTTGGAGACTAGATTTCTGTCCTAGAGAAAGTTTCTTCTTTGGAAGGAGCTTTGTTTGCAATTAGAGGTAGAGGATAAACTGTGACCGTGTTTAGCAGGAGTAGAAATGCTGAAAGGTCCTGTGATGGAAGTACTGAATCACCCTTTTCAGTTTCCTAGCTTTGCAGATGGAAGCTGTTGTCAGCTTTGCTTCCTCTGGAAGATGGGAATATTCCAGTGAAGCAGCTGCAGACCGATCATTGCTGTTTTCCCATGGAAAATGTTGATATTAGTAAAAGGGCACTTTCTGTCAGAACAGCATTCTGCCAGATATTTCCTGATCTGGCTTTGTGCTTAACCTTTTGTCTCACTTTCTCCATCTGTAAATGGATGTGTTCATTGTTAACCACCTGTATAAAATGTTGGAATTTGTGGATGAAGTTATGACAACATGGTCTCATTTAAGATTCAGTTCCTTTGAAAGACTCAACTGCTTTCACGGCAATTCCCTATGGAGCTAGTCCTCTCTCTCCCATAAGTAGGAACTTTTAAAATGTGAACATTAAACAAATATGAAGTGTATTATTGTAAACTACACACATTTGTCTATTCCATCTGTGCTATGTGTGGATGCTCTCTTTATTTTACTGCCGCTTCTGTGTGTCTTGGGAAGTTTAATTCTTGTCCCTCTTCTAGTCTGCTGAAGATATGTTACCTTAACATTTGCTTTGCATAAATTAATCATGCTAACATACAAGGAATATTTTTGAGCATACTCCTAAACTATGGTGGCAGATATTTTAGTTTGGGAATCTGTTTTGTTGTTGCTGTTGGTAACAAAAGCAAGACAGGAGAAATGACCTGCATTTCTTGTATTGCTTTTGTCAGTCTATACTTAATTGACCATTGGGGATGCAGTATTTCTATTCAGTCTTTGTCAATCAAAAAAAAAAGGGGTGTAACATACTCTTAATAAATCAAAAGCTAATTTGTGATATGAAAAGAGACTTTTGTTGCAGCAGATGAAACGACTAGTATCACTTCAGTTTTAATGTAGTCTGTATTTGAGCCAGAGTTTCTAAGGGTGTATTTGAGCCAGAGTTTCTAAGGGTGACATGTTTATTCTTTAACTTAGCAGTTTAACAAATTTTATTGCTTTTAAAAGTGTTTATTAAGTTATCATAGTAATGTGTTGTATGCTTTGGTAGGTTGACAGAGTTTGAAGATACACCAACAAGTCAGTTAACCATAGATGAGTTTATGAAGATTGACTTGGAAGGAGAATGTGATCCTCCTTCGTTTACAGCTGGTCAAAAAAAATTGAAGATACAGCAGGTGAATTCTGAACTGGATGCTCTATTTCTCTCCTCTTTTCTACCTCTGTATATTCCTTTTTGAATCAGTATATTCTAATTCCTAACCGACCAGCCTTTGATAAGGCTTAGTTACATTTATTTTGAGGTTCTTAAGAGAAGGGTGAGCATTAGTGCATGTGATACCCATTAACTAAAGGATATTTTTTTGTTTTACTGACAAAGGGACAGCTTCCAGTTTTTATATATATATATATATATATATATGAATGAAAGTTTTTCTCCCATATAATTTTTGCTCACTCCTTCAGGGAGGCACGCTCTTTCAGATTTGTAGCTTCAGATGTAGCTTTAAATATCCCCTGATGAGTGATCAAAGTATGTGTGCTGTCTTAGCCAGCTGCTGTGAGAAGTACAGAGTCACTGCTCTTGTTTGTCAGATCGGGATGTCTGGGTGGCCGAGTAAACGAGCACCAGCTGAGCTTCTGTGTTGTGCAGCTACCAGTGTTTGGTGCTTAGCCCATGACTGCTGTACTTACTGTAGGTGAGGACTCAGCACACCCTGCCCAGATGCTCCCCCGTTTGCAAGCTGATGCAGTTACACTAAGCACTGTTACCTCCTTGTGCTTGCTTTCCTGCTGTATGTGTGTTTCCCTTCTTGTGCATTGACCTTTTACCAAAGCACCAAATCTCTTCGTCCTCACAAAACAGAAGGCTCTCATGTGACAAGTTCAGCCGAGTTGGTGGCATGGAGGTCTTGGACAGCTGTTCTAATATCCACCTAATGTCCATTTCCCTTTTATGTGCTGAATGCACTCTTCTACCCTGGTTAGCAGAGATTGGGGTTGCAAAGGTGCGAGCTTTGGGAATCAGAAACTGTGGGAGAAGTGCCATTACATATAACTTATTTTTTTAAAACACATATGAAAACAAAAGCCCAATTACTTTAATGAGGCTGCTGGGTTTTTTGTGGTACAACACTGCTTCCACAGAGATTAGTTCTCATGTGGCTTAATTTTTTTACAAAGCATGAACTAAAGCTGACACCAGAGGAGAAGATTTTACTTAGTAATAGCCTATTCTTACATGATTTTCTTTTTTAGGGTTTTTGTTTTTACTGTTCCATATATGCCATCATTTAAAGGTCTGCAGGTGTGTTTATGATGTTCTCAAAAGCCTTTTAGTTGCTGTAGGTGTTTACTCTGCCATTGCCTGTGTGCTGTGTCTGGCCTGGGCACTGCAATTTCAGCGCTGTCCTTGCACTTGCTTGCATCTATAGGCACAATCATAGATCTGACTGCTGAAGGATGGGGCCTTTATTTCAGTTTGCTAGAGTGAAGGTTCCTTTTGAAGTATAAAGATGGGTGAGATAACATTTGAAATCGGTTGGTATTTTGAAACTTGTCTATCTTACCTCTCTGACACCACAAAGTAATTTGAGTTGGTGTTCAAAACCTGCTCATTGCTTTTAAAATACCCTACCATTCTCTGTCTCTGTATAGAGTTTACAAACAGTACAAACTTGTGGGGGCTTATAGTAATTTCATGTTTATTTTGTTTATTTTCCTTTCAGCTTGAGAAGGCGTTATCAAAAAAGCTGGAGGATTTTGAAGGTATAAGTTGTGTTTTGTGTAACATATCACTCGTTTGTTCAAAATTACATCAGTGATTGCTGAGTTTTATTTTTACTTCAACACCACAGGTGAAATATCGAGCTATCACGATGAAATAGAGATTGAATTAGAAAACAGTAGACCGAAAGCAAAAGGTGTATTTGCAAATTACACTAAAGATGGTAAGTCCATAAAGTCTTGTGACTGCTAAATAGTAATGGGTTCAGATCCTGCAGGCAGTCTTAAGTGTATGAACTTTATTGTGATAAATGTGATCATATATATGTTTGCGTAGTACAAGTTCTCCATTGCGTTGGGGTTCTCTCTGCCAATCAGCTGGTTCATGTGTTAGTCTTCAAAACAACTGCATTGTTCATTACAATGACAATTCATTAGTGATTTCAGTAGGTTTTTTTCTTGGTGCAGTGTAAGCTTGGCACTGACATCTGAAAATGTTCCTTTTTGTCACTGAGAGTGCAGTGGACCAATAGTGGGACCCTTCTGTCACTGAACCCCCCAGTTGACTAAGCAACATGGAAGGGCTTTTTGCAGGTTGAACTGGCTATTGCTTATTTGTAATGATACCAGTTAAGTGTCCAGCTTCTCTCCCAAAGCCTTTTTACCTGCCATAATTTGATAACACAGGACTTCTATTTTAAATGATGACTGTATTCACAAAAATAATAGCCAAGGTAATTAATTTGAAGAGCATCTGAAAATTCCATGTATTCATACATTGTACTAAAATATTGTCTATTTCCTCTTTAGATTTTCTGTAAAAGTTTTTATTCTTTATGTGAGCACCTCCCTTTATTTTCTGTAACAGGTGGTATGATCTGTTGGTTGGTTTGTTTTTTTTCCTTACAGATTCTATAGAAGATAATACCTCTAGTACTCTTGCAGAGGAGGAGGCAGAAGATGAGGAACTGGAAGCAGCTGCTAATCACTTAAACAAGGACTTCTATAATGAACTTCATGAGAATGATAGAGTAAGAAAAAATGAAGATGAGAAATGCAGAAATGAAAATGAAGTTCTTGTAAGACCACCTGCACTGGAATCCTTGCTTGGCCCACTCCCCACTGCAGCTAGTCTTGGCATAACAGAATCTATAAAAGAGTGCATATCCACTAAGGACCGAGAACCTGGTGAGTAGAAGATCAGCTCAGAGTGGAAACTGGACACGCACAGCCAGTTGTGGGTTTGTTGTGTAATTTTCATATATCTTGATGATTACTGTGGGGGCAATTCTGTGAATCACTGCAACGTCGAGGTACAGGAGCTGTGAGGCTGGGTGTGACCAGTGGTCTAGGTTGTTGATGTTTGTCATTGGCATCTGCTCCTCAGAAAGCTGCAGGAACATCTGGAATGCCTAATAATTTTCTGAAGCCTGAGAATGTGTATCTCTTATACAAGTAGATTTGCAGTTATATGATAGCTGGTGGGCATATTTCAAGCCATGCAGTCTCAATTAAGAAATTGAAGGAAACAGATTCCTGTAAATATGAATGGAAATTAAAACCCAAGTATAAGAATTCTAGATCAAGGCAGACTTTCTCAGGAGACATTTTACTGGAGTCAAACATGATGCACTCTGTCTCACTGATTGAGAAACTTTGCAAATGGCAAGTATTTAAAATGTTTGTAAGAAGAGATAACTGTTTGTATGCTTTTTTGGTTTGTGTTATGGTGGGTTTGCTCCATTTTTCTTAAAACCCCCAGATCTGTGTGCATCATATTGCTCTGAGTATTACAGTGGTAGCTGGACTGATCAGCTAAGGAAGGCAATTTTGCCAGAGCCATTAAAGCAGACACACTACTGCAAACAGCCAGGCAGGTTTGTTTTCTTTTTCTCCTGTGTGCTTGAGCTGTATGGAGATGGCATTTTTTATAATTACTTTTGCATCTTAATAACTTTGAGAATGGAACATATCTAAAAGGCATTTTATTCTTTTTTTTGTCACAGTTAATTTTTTCCTTATAAGACACACCTGTGTGAATCTGTTTTGTCAGCTTACCTGGGGGTCGATGCAGCAGAACATTTTGTTATCCAAACTGTTCTGATACAAACTTTTGTTCAACAGCACCTACTTCTAATAAGGTACTCCCTGCCTCAGTAAATGAACTGGCTGCATTCAGATTCTCATGAAGTTAGTGTTTGCATTGCAGAAACTTGGATGATTGCATGTTTATATTTTGTATGAACAAAATCTTATAGAAACAGATGAGTGGGTTTGGTTTTGGATTAATTATGATTAGGAAAACAGGTAGCTCATGGCTCGCTTTTCTCCTGGACATCAGCAGTTCATGTCAGAGTGAGGTCAGTAATGGCTAGAAGCTGTTGTTGTCTGGCTAACCAATGACCTGTGAAAATGAGTTTCCAGTGATGGACGTTTCTCTGCTGGCATTGCTATTGACCATTTTAATGGACAGGCTGAGGAGCATGTTTGAAGATGAAACTAAGCTAGTATAGCCAGGTATGTTCCTCTGAGTCAGGCTTGAAGCAGATGAGCAGGAGAGTGCATGGCTGCTCACGCTATGGCTTGTCTCCGTTTGCTGTTTTCTTCGGAAGTGGAGGATGTGCCAAATGAACTGAATTCAAAACCAAATCAGTTTCAGTATGTTCCTTCTCTTTTAATCAGTGCAGGTGTTTGAACAAGTACTTATTTTCTTAACATGTTGTGAAGCTGATATGCTGAGTTAGTGTTTTGGTTTTGTTTTGATGGTAGATCCTGCCCCAAACTTTTTCCCTCCCTCCCTTTTTTTTTCCCCGCCAGTGACTCTGCTAGATTCTTTTGATTATATTAAAGTTTCATGCTAAGTCAGATTCACTTTGGTTATGTCTCTACTGTGGGGTAGCCATGCTGGGGTGCAGTTCCCAGTTTCCAAGCCGTTGCCTTGTGGTGTCTGTGTGGTGTGAGTGCATCGCAGTGTGTCCCTTCTGAGGACCTGGTTTCCTTTGAGAGAGCATCTGGGTTCAGGAGCAGTAATGAAGCCTCAATGTGTTTTGAACGGTTGGGAACCAGGTCTAGAAGACAGGCTTGGGAGTGCACCTGGCTTGCAGCTGACATGTTATTACACAGAGCAAAGAACACCTTTTGTTAAGGTGCCTCCGTCACCTTTGCAGTTTAGCTCTGAACAACAGTGAAAACCAGCGTAGATCTTTCTGTCATCTCAGGCAACAATGGCCTGAGTTCTGCCTCATAGCTCTGGGAAAAGCTTGTACCTGGAGATAGTATCTTCTTCTATCAGGCCAACTTGTGTAGTTGTAAAAATTAGACAGTTTCCAGGTTTCTTCTAAGTCTTCCTCAAGTCTATGAAAGAAATGGCAGTTTTTAAAACTAAATACGGGACGAGAGAGGTTGCTCAGAGTTTAATCTGAGATGGCACAATTTTAAATCTTTTTGAAACATAAGTAGTTGGTACCTGTGGAGGGAGGAGGAAAAGATCATAAAATTTTCTGCATTTATCCTGTGTATTTGAATTTGGTTTAATACAATTTATATTGTGAATGTCAGCTGGCCATAGGTTTGCTGTGGTATTTCTTATTCCAACACCTAAGTCTACTGGAGATGGGAGAGAGTCATCCTAACACTGTATGCTTAAGGGGGTGTTTTGGTCCTTCTCCACAGCTGTGTAAGTCATAAACCAGGAACCTTTACCTTTCCTCAGCCCTCTCCAACCCTGAGTCATCTTCCGCTGTGTGGACCATCTGGGTCAGGTTCGGCTGGAGACTTTAGGCAGGAAGATTTTGTATCTCCTGTTGGGCTCCAAGCGTTGTTGGGTGTATGCATTATGTCCAGTCAGTACAGCGGTTGGAAGCAGCATGCCTGGTGCTGCGTGGTGAGGATTCTCAGAAAACCTTCATGGCGATACACTGTGTGGTTGGGCAGGTGGATATTAAATAGGGGCTCAGCAAGCAGGTGCAGTATGTGCAATGTTTGCCTCCTTAAATGCAAGGTATCTCCTCTCCTCTCTGTAATGATCTCTCTTCCTCAGAGAAACCTCTGCTGTAGGTACCTTATATAAAGTCTTTTCATTTGGCTTTTGCATGTGGTAATTCAGTTTATAATAGCTTGCATCAGCTGCTTTAGGAAATCTTGAACCTTTATGCTGCAGTGGCTGCAGCGGCTGCAGCAGCAGTAGCAGGTTTCTCACAAACTGCGTATGCAGATAAGACTGAGGTTCGGAGCCCAAGTATTAAGAAAAATGTAGTTTATTTTTGGTCCACTTACAATTGATGTTTGAGCAGTGTGAGCTTGTCTATGTGAATGTTTTATGTAAAACATAGTATTTTAGCAAATTTGCATTACAAAGAGAGCATGTAAGGTACCAGATTAATGAGTCTGAGGCAGTAAAGCGCTAAGAATAAACACTACGTTTGACTGGTGTTTTTCTTACAAAGTGTCTTAATTTGCAGAGACATTTAAGCTGAAATCTGTTTCAGTCTTTGCAAACCGCTTCTTTCTCAATGACAAAAGTGCTTTCTAGCGGGATCTGAATTCTAGAGACGGAGATTGGGTACATCATTCTGTCCATTTTCCTGGCTGTGCAGCATCCCAGCATCCTCTCCTTGATCTGTGTGCTCTTTCTGATTCTGTAGTTCCTCAGAACAGGCCACTGTTTCCTTTAGGAGTCTGCCACAGTCAAATATTACGACTTTATCCTCGATAAGTAACATTCTTTGGTGTAAAATTTCCCATTTGCAGGTTTTTGTTTTTTTTTATGTTCCTTTATGCCACTTCAAATAATTTATCATCTTTCTTGGTGTTTCTGTGCTTCCAATGGTTGCTGGCTTTCACCCTATCCTTCCCATGTCATGCTGCTAGGCTGTACACTGCCAGCTCATCTCTTCTTGAAACATAAAGCAAAAGTCAGAAACTTTAACTTTAGAAGTAAATTTTAAACAGAGCTAAAAGTGAAAAAGGTCTGATAATAACAGAGATAACAATCTTGTGAGGCTGCACCTCGAACACTGTGTTCAGTTCTGGGCCCCTCACTACAAGAGACATTTTGGTGCTGGAGTGGGTCCAGAAAAGGGCAACAAAGTTGGTGAAGGGCCTAAAGCCAAGTCTGATGAAGAACGGCTGAGGGAACTGCGTTTTTTTAGTTTGGAGAAGAGAAAGCTCACGGGGGACCTTATCGCTCTCGACAACTGCCTGAAAGGAGGTCATGGTGAGATGGGGATCAGTCTTTTCTTCCAAGTAACAAGTGATAGGACAAGAGGTAATGGCCTCAAGCTGCGCCAGGTAGGTTAGCTTGGATATTGGGAACAATTTCTTCACCAAAGGGGTGCTCAGGCATTGGAACAGGCTGCCCAGGGAAGTCATGGAATCACCATCCCGGGAAGTGTTCAAAACTGTGTAGATGAGGCCCTCAGTGACATGGTTTAGTGGTGGTCTTGACAGTCCTGGGGTAATGATTGGACTTGATGAGCTTAAAGGTCTTTTCCAACCTAGCTGATTCTGTGATTCTGTAAAGGTAAAATACAGGGTGAAAGTTACCGACTTATATAACTTCCCTTTTATAATCTGTGATATTTGAGACCTGATTTTTGGGTTTGGTTTATTTGTGTGGGGTTTTTTTGTGGTTTTTTTTTTTTTTTTTTTTTTTTTTGAGTTTTTGTTTTGAATCAAAATTCACATGCAGTCATTTAGGGGCAGTAGTTTCAAATAATGTATGTGAAGTGGCTGGTAACTTGCTCCTGCGTGTCCTCATGAAAGTAAACAGCTTTTTGCAGTGGGAAATCGCTGTGCATGTACCATCTTGTGCTTGGTTAGGCACCCAGCTAACTGCATTCACTGCTAATTTCATAGAGAATACATAAGAAAGGTTTTGTGCTTGTTCACAATTAATAGTTTGCTCATTTCTTGCTCCTTGTATTTATGCCTCCATTACTGCTGCAAATATAATCTGACATGAGCTGAGGCTCAGAGATGCTGCCATTGATTTCTGTGGATGTTAAAGACCGCAGGCAGGCAGTGTTCATTGATTGAATAGTCGTCATCCCCTTGTAGCAGTGCTTTTCAACTTAGTACTCAACGAGAATGTGAAAAGTGGCTGAAGATGAAGTTACATGAGACAGGGATGGGATCATCCTCCAGGGTCTTACTCTTCCTCTGAATTTCATCCCCCACAGCTGCCAGCTTCCACTTCATACTTCATCCTGGCTTTGAGGCTTCTCTGATTCCTCTGTGGCTCATCTCAGCTCCCTCACCCAGGGAAGAAAAATGTATGTGTATATGATACCCCCTTGGCAGCAGCAGGTGAGCAGTGCTGGCAAGACGGGGGGCATGGAAGTTTGCAGAAATGTGACATTTCCAGCAGGGTTTGAACTGCTGTAGAAGGATGCCTAAGGGTCCACAGGCTGGAAATGGTTGGAGAATGCCAAGGAGAGTTGTCCACCCCATTCAGGATCCCAGCTTGGATTGCTGCATGGCAGAGGGCAGGCTTACTGCTGTTACCATCAACAGATGGATATTGACCGCCTCTGCGTACTGGCTGCTTCTCCTAGCATCCTTCTCCCTCAGATTTTATCTTGGTACATCAGTGCCAACTGCTTGGAAATATAAAAATATGTATGTGCATATAAAAATATACAAAAAGATATAATCTGTAATTAGAACATTATGAAGTGCTATTGCATCATGATTGCTGCATACGTGAGAAATAAAGCTGCTGAGTTTAGTGCTAATTGTGTTACATGTGCAAAGTACACTTGGTCATCAGTGCAAGTATGCATGTCCCCATCCTGCTTTTCTTCTTTCAGCTCTGGCTTCAATGCTGCTGTTGCTTTGGTAGTTTTAAGTCCCACCTGTGGAAATGAGCAGTGTGTATGACCTGCTTGGTGCCACCTTCTCCGTGTGATGCCTTCCGGTCAGGTGTGAGGGTTTGACCTTTTTCTCTATGTGCTGTTTGCTCATTGAGAAATATTTTCTGTGGCAGGACTAGCTCTTTCCCAGTTTTGAGATATAAGCAAAAAAAAAAATCTTGGTACAAGCTAATCTTTCCAATCTAGCCTCTATGTTTGGCAGTCTTGATAGACTGTATCCCTGATTGAGCCTTCATTATGCTGTTAATGAGATGTGAAGAGCTTGCTGCAGCCAGTGTGGTAATAGGAGACCACCAGCTGCTTTGAATGCGTTTTTTTGATACCTGAAGTCTTGGGTATGAATTACAGATGACATGATTTTCTTCCTTGACTATGTGTGTCACTCATGAGTATTGCATGTGCATGTGCTACTCCAAAATCTGTGTACATATTTTTTTCATGCAGGATCTTTGCATTTCATTGAAGGATAGGGATGATATAAATTCATTCCATATTCATGCCATGAGTAACTAGGAAGGTTAAGGGCTGAAAACTAATCATACAGTTTGGCTGAAAGATTTCCAGACAAACCTAGAGAGGAGTTTTGGTGAGAAACCTGCAGCTTATTAGAGCCATCAGGGAGATAAACTTGCGTGAAAGCATAGGCTGAATCGCATGAATACATTTTTAGAACATCTGTTTTTCAGAACCTTCCAAAGGATTTGTTTATCAATACAGACACTCCTTATAGGAAAATGTGTGTTGTTTCTGTCAGAAGTCTTTCCAAAAAGAACTGCCCCAGAGTAGTGGGTGCTGTAGTCAGGAGAAGGTACTGGCGATTGGCGTTTGGGTTCCTCAGCCAAATGAAGCAGACCCTTCTTGGCAATGTCCCCTGTGAATGAATGCCCTTAGCCCCTGGCTGACCACCCTGCCTGTCCTGTTGTCCCGACTGTTTCAGAGAAGGAAGTCTTTCTGCCCTTCTCCTCCTCATCCTTCCCCTCTTTGTCCTTCCCTTCCTCATCCTTCTTCTACTTCTCCTTTTTGTCCTTCTTCTCTTTTCTTTCTTTTTGTTTCATAAAATTCTGGTCTGGAGTGAAATATGTCTTTTAAGTCTTGAAAGCTTTTCCAGGCTTGGATTTTCCTTTCTTGCCTGACTCCTGCCTCATTCCAACAGCTGAATAGGCAGTATGGGCAGCGTATCTTTTCTGTCTTGAATTCCTCCAATAAGTGTATGGAAGCTCACCTTTATTTTCAATGTGAGTAGTGTGAAAGCCTCACATTGCTCTTTGATGGAGCCGATCAACCGCTTAAGCCCTCATCCTCCTTTGCTTGAGGAAAAAAGGCAAAAAAGCTGCTTTCTCCTGTCTTGCTGCTTCAGCTGGCTGCTGGCTCTTTGGAGAAGGAGGTGGCAGCAGGTCTGAGTCTCTGATTCAGAGACGTGGCTGGGAGAAGAGGTTGAACATGCTGAACAGGGGCTCTGGTGTGTCATTCTGCGTGTTGATAATTGACATGTGTGCTGCGGCATTGATACTGCTTTTTGATGGAGCAAGGAGAAGCAGTCAGGTCCAGCATGTTTTTATGCATTGTTTTCCCTTGTATTGAGGGGAAATCCAGGTCTGCTGTCTGCTCTACTTAGGCTTAGGCTTAAGGAGGTGGAAATGTCCGGGAGCATGGTGTGGGCAAGCAGGGAGAAGAGGAGAAGCTCAGATGGAGCTTTAGAAGTGGTCTTTTTCCTGTAGCTAAATAGGAGAAATATGAAAACAGTTGTTCCTCAAATACTAAGGGAGGGTTGTATTTCGTGGTTGACTTAGATGCCTTAGCATTTGTAGGTGCCAGTCTAAGGTTTTCTTTCTGTTTGGGCTTCTTTTCAAGGTTTTCTCCTGTGTGCACTCTCTAGCATCTAAAAGGATGCTGGTCCTCTGTGTGGGAGATACACAGGAAACCTGGTTAAAAAACCTGAATAACTCTCTTGTAGTATGAGAAGCGTATGATACTTCCTTTTCTGCACCTGCCAGAATTTGAGCCCATTAATCGTCACTGTTCTTTGGTTAGGTGGCCAGTTTGCAGAAGAAATGGACATTCCTGCCCTACTCTTCCGCCAAAAAGCAGGAAAGTCTTTTACCAAAAAGCTCAACTGAAAGCTTTGTCCTGGGTTCAGTCCCGGGTTCAGTCCTGTCTCTTCTTCCTCCCGGCTTCCCCTCCTCCCTGGCAGAGCATGACACTCAGAAAGTCCTTGGTCAGAGTAAGTGTTACTGAGCAGCAACTAAAACATGGGTGTTACCACCGCTATTCCCAGGCTGAAAGTCAAAAACACAGCACTGCACCAGCTACTAAAAAAGAGAAAAATGACTGCTATTGCTGAACCCAGGACAAAGCTGAAATTGTTCATTAGAGAGTTGTGGAAAATAAAATACGTGGAGGCTACAGAGAGGATGTTAAATTTGCAATTTGCATGGAAAGCTAACTGCTCAGAAGGATGTTATTTGAGCAATTCATCACAGTATCTGAAATGTCAGGAGTGGAGGCCTGGGTTCAGTTCAAGGAGTCTTCATGGTCTCAGTTGTTACTGAGAATAAAGACTTATTAACCTAGGTCAAGGAGCCACAAAACATGCCCTTGGAAAAAGGAAATACAGCACAGAGAGATTTTGCAAGGCTTAGCTACTTTGGGTTTAATATGATGGATAATAAATCCATGTGCAGTGCTGTAGTGGATCCTGACCACTTCACATTTGTCTTGCATCTTCTGAAAAATCTAAAAGAATCCTCCAATTAGTACTTTATTCTTTTTATGGCGAAGGTTCAGCTGTAGAGGCAATGCTGCGAACTGAAAATCCACCCTTTGAGTGGAGTGCCAATTCTGTAAGGTCTTAATATGTTTGTGTAGCAGTTTGTTGTTTTGTTTTTATTCAGTAGTTTGAATTTAGTTTGAAAAATTAATTCCTGTATTGTCTTAAGGATTACCATCATCGCACCCCTACACACTTCATCTATTTTGTTTGTGGGTCTGGAATCTGCAGGACTGTCATAGTAGTCAAGATCCATGGGCTGCACTGTGCCTTGATGGATGGCCCTTGTAATTAGGGATTTCAGATAAGGCACTGCAGACCGTTGATGAAAACAGTCATGAGTTTAGCCTTGTATAATTGTAGTGTGACATTTTTGGTTTGCTGAATGCTTTCCTAACTAAAATGGATGTATTATCCAATAGAGGAATAATGTTGACACTGTTGACAATTAAAAACAATTTTGGAAACTGAATTTTACTACTTCTGATTGCTTTTGAAATAATTTGGGTTTCAGTGTTACTTTAGGATTGGTTCATTTATTAAGTCTCTTTTCTTGTGCGACAATGAGATAATTGGTGTTTATTTTTTATCCTGTAAGCAATTACAATCAAAGCAGCCAAATATAGTCTGCTTTGACCTGGAATCAGAGTGACCTGTCAACATGAGGCTACTGTAGTCTTCAGCTTTATAATTGAATTTTTTTTTCATATGCACTCACTAGAATGAATTCAATAGGGATGAAAAAAACGTGTTTAGAGTTTTCAATGTTCATTAATTACAGGGGTGCAAAGCTGTGGAAACTGGCAGATAAGAACAACTTTGGGTTGGTTATTAATAACAAAAATCGTGATTTAACTGGGATTGCGTGGACTGTGGTGGGTCAGTGTCCGAAGCAGTCAGAGGAGGAGATGCAGGCAGGCTGTGTGTGGGGGTAGCTGCAAATTAGTGGGAAATTGCAATGAGTTGCCCCTAGGGATTTTTTGCAGGCAAGTTTTGCTGAAAGGAAGCAGAAAATACTTTATTTTTAAAGTCAGCAGTTTAAGGTCAGGCTCAGCTTTCATATATAAATGTATGTGTACGCCTAAGACTGTAGAAGTTGTTTTCTGTGACAAAAGACCTGGACTTTTACAACTGTGGAGTAGAAATAAGGGAGTGAATATGAAATGAGAGAGAGTAAATGATGCTGTAAAGTAGTACATGCAAAGAAATCTGGAGCAAGAAACAAGGCTCTTGCGATAGGTATAAATTCAGAAACCAGAAGTAAACAGCTGTACAGTGGGTGAAAGGATACCATTTTTCAGCAAATTTGTTAAATCCCACATTTGATTTAGTTACAGTGGGGAGGCCACCGTGTGCTCACAGATGGGAAGGGAGTAAAACAGTTCTCTGTGAGCAAAGCGTCAACACTTACATAGGAATAAGGCAAATGACTGATTTTTTTTGAAGTTATGCTTAATGGTCGTTACTAATTTCCTGCTAAAGGTAATTCCTGCAAATCTACGTTGAAGTCATGTATTGAGCTGCAGCAACATCCGTATCAACATGAAATTGTGTCACTGGTGGTGGTATTGTGTGCTGGCAGTTTTTTTCATTTAATAAAACATACTTCAGTAAGAAGTCGCTTTTCCATAAAGTCTCTCTTTTGCACTTCAAAGCCATAGCTTTTGGGGCGCTCAGTAGGAGTATTGCTTTCCATGCTGATACCGTGTCTCATGGCTTTATAGCTGCTGTAGATCTAACATGAAGCTCCTGTACTTCTTCCGCAAGAGCAAAGGTAAAAGCCCGGGTTTATACTGCACTGTGTGAATGTGAATATGCAGGCATGATGGGATGTGATATTGTGGATGCTGTTGGTTAAGTGTCTTGCCTTACTGTCTCATTCCCCTCCTATCTGCTGGCATTGGTACACATGTAGTTGCCTCCCTCTCCTGGGTCTGTCAAAAATGTTGCAGGCTTGTGCAGCTGTTTTTAATAAGAGGGTCATTTTGGCAGATGCATGTTAAGGAATGATGCCTTGGCTGATACAGCAGCAAGCAGGAGGGAGGCAATACCTGCTGTGGAGGGATGGGGCATGGGGCTGAGTCTCTGGGGGCAGAAACCAGCTCCCCCAGTTCAGCTGGGGTTGGAGGAGCACTTTGCATGATGTCTTTGTGGCAGCAAAGAGCATGTGTTTGGATGTGGAGAGCAGCATTTATACTTGCACTGAGTTATCAGTGCTGGACAGGTTTAATGATCCATCAGTGAATTGGAATGGGCAATTTCAGAGATGCCGTTGCCCAGAATCGTTTTATATGCAGGGTCTTTGTTAGAGGGAGTAAGGTTGATGCTTGAGTTCAGATCCAGAAGTGCAACACTTAGAAATCTGGGAGCAATGAAGAAGTTTGATTTAACAAGGTGGAGAGGGAATTCAAAAAGGCATTCTGAATTCTCTCCTTTTAAATTTTAAGTTTACTGCTTTATCTTGATTTTCAGAAAGCTTGCATGAAACTTTCTTGCCTCAGAGCTTGATAGAAACTCTTGAAGTACTTTGACTGAAACAGAAAATTTAATAGTGAGGCATTTTGAACATGGAACAATGTTTGTGGACAAGTAATTTAAACAGGTACTAATATGAAACAGTATTGTACTTGAAAGACTACAGTTGGTGTACACACAAACTGGGTAGAATATCACTGGGAGCAATAAAATTGAGAGATTCTTCATTGTGCTTTCATTGCAAACAATTTTTATGGTAAGGCCTGTGAAGCAATTGAAATGCGGAGAGCTGGCACATCACTAGATTAATAATTCCTCCTGCTCCTTACAACTTACTCTCAGTACAGATGTCCCCGATTCTTTTCTTTCTATCACATTAAAGTTTCTTGTCTGCTTCAATTTCATGCCTGCCTCAAACATAGCATTTTTTTTTTAAATTGTCCTTCCAATTTATTTTTCTTCTCCTTAGAAGTTTATATCAGATGAGATTTAACTGCTGTTTCTTATCCTAAGGTTTATGCTTAAACTTCTAACGAGCTTGTTTTTAAGAACAGTCTTCCTTGAGAGAGCACTTGGCTGATCCATCAATAATTATGTAGTAATAAAGCAACTGTGTAAAAATGGCACCTACGTGCCAAACCGATTGGTTTGCAGAGCCACTGACAAAGATGAATGTTTATTACATTTTACTACTTTTGGTTCTGCAGATGCAATACAGCTCATTTTACTTTTGGCGTAAGCATCACACAAAATCATTTCCGATTGTGGAATGTTTATGATAATAAGGATGTATAACTAGGGAGAGCCCAGATGACTTTCAAATACCAGCGTGAGTTTGCAATGCTGGTGGTTTAGGAAAGAAAAAAAAAAGAGCTTTTTATTTTATTTCTTTGCTTAACAAATTTTTTAAGCAATCGCTGGGGCAAAACACACAGAGAACTCTACTGTGCCATGTAGTTACTCTTCTAAATTAATTGCTGTTATATTAATTGTTGATTCCCCAAAATTTGGCAAGCTTCCTCATTCTCCTTGCTGAATCCAAAGATTTCTACTTTTAATTTTACTACAATATGGAGAAAAATATAGTGTCTAAAAATAACACAAAAGCCTGAAATTGTTGTTCTTGTTTCCTTCCTTTTTTTTTTTTTTCTCTAAGTGCCAGTACATTTAAGGCTGTGATTGAGATGACTTTGTATTGTTCAAATCTGTCCTCTTCTTTTGGGCAAAATGGGGAATAACTTAATCAGTAAGTTTTTATGGCCAGTAGATGCACAATCATTTTGGTCAGTCAAGCTGGTTGATTGCAGTGTCACCATAGTGATGATATTATAGCATCTGAAAATCACCTTGAAGATTAAACTTTTGTGGTTGCAGATGTTGGGATCCCTGCCTCTGCAGCCTCTGGCATGGCCTCGTGGTACTCCTTGTTGGGTTTTCCTGGGGTGATGTTTGTGAGTATGGGTACGGTGGCACAGCCACGCTGGCTGCCTGTCATAGAATCATAGAACAGTTAGAGTTGGAAAGGACCTTAAGATCATCCAATTCCAACCCCCCTGCCATGGGCAGGGACACCTCCCACTAAACCATGTCATCCAAGGCTATGTGCAACCCCACCTTGAACGCCGCCAGGGATGAAGCATCCACAACTTCCCTGGGCAACCCATTCCAGTGCCTCACCACCCTTACAGTAAAGAATTTCTTCCTCATATCCAATCTAAACTTCCCCTGTTGAAGTTTGAACCCGTTACCCCTTGTTCTATTGCTACAGTCCCTCCCCAGCATCCCTATAGACCCCTTTCAGATACTGAAAGGCTGCTATGAGGTCTCCACGCAGCCTTCTCTTCTCCAGGCTGAACAGCCCCAATTTTCTCATCCTGTCTTCACACAGGAGGTGCTCCAGTCCCCTGATCATCCTTGTGGCCCTCCTTTGGACTTGTTCCAACAGTTCCATGTCCTTTTTATGTTGAGGACACCAGAACTGCACACAATACTCCAAGTGGGGTCTCACCAGAGCAGAGTAGAGGGGCAGGATCACCTCCCTCGACCTGCTGGTCAGGATCCTTTTGATGCAGCCCAGGATATGGTTGGCTTTGTGGGCTGTGAGTTCGCACTGCCAGCTCATGTTCATTTTCTCATCGACCAACACCGCCGAGTCCTTCTCCTTGGGCTGCTCTGAATCTCTTCTCTGCCCAACCTGTAGCTGTGCGTGGGATTGCTCTGACCCAGGTGGAGGACCTTACACTTGTCATGGTTAAACTTCATCAGGTTGGCATCAGCCCACCTCACAAGCATGTCAGCAGTGTCCTATCTGTAAGGTGCTTTAATTGATGTGCAAAGCTCCTCTTGGCAAAGGCCAAAAGTCATGGATTCTCTGCTGTTGCTGACAGAGTGACTTGGCCTTGTCTTGGGTCTGTTGTGCCCAGTTCAGAGTGAGGGGTGCGGTTAGTCCTGCTCCCAAAAGACTCTCACATGGCATAGCTCCATGTTCACCCCCTTGGTCCCTGGAGCAGTGGCAGAGTTGAGGTCCATGTGAGTGGCTGCTCTTGCAGGGGATGAGAAGCTGTTCGGCAGACTGGTTTGCTGCCACAGCTTTGAAGTCTTTGTGGCGGCTTATAGCTACGTCAGCAAACACTTTCAGCTCAGATCATTCATTCCAGTTGGCAGTTGTCTACAGTAATGTTTCTTTGCTTGGCTTTATTTTAGGTTTGAAAGATTTTTATGTTGGTTTTGATGGCTTGAAGGGAATTGCGTGGGAGTGTTTTGTCTGGACTTAAGTATACTCTGCTTTATCTTGCTAGTAAGATTCAAAATCTTCCTCATTCAGGAGACAAGGCTTTTGTCTGTGAACCTTGCTGGCTCTTCCCTTGTCAGTCCCTTCTGTCAGCCCATTATCCCAGGCTTATTTCACTGCACAGTTAATGATGCTTAAGTCTGCTGTGGAAAGGGTTTACTTAGTTAAAGCTAACAGAAAGAACAATCTATCCTAGTGTTATCTAAAGAAGTAAAAGGAATAAAGAAATAAAATATAAGTAAATGTCTATTCCACAGAAAGGACAGTAGGTCTGAATTTGAAATGATGATCCAGTGGGTTGGGTTTCATTTTGTAATGAAATAGGAAAAAGTTATCCAGAGCTTATTTTCAGAAGGTAACTTTGGTTTAGTTACTTCAAAATAAACTTTACTGATTTAAAAGAAATCAGTATTGCATGTAGTGCTGAATGTATTTAAATGAATTGGTACATAAAATGCACATCCCTCTCTCTCCAAATGGGCTGAGGACATGTAGTCATGTTTTTGAGGACTGGTGCCATAATACAGTATGTTTTGGTGAACTTAGATTGAGCCTCATGGGAAAGCATCATGATTCAGTTAATTAAAGAAGAACAATCTTGATACTATGCCATATGCTGTAAAATAAAATGAGTGCATTGCAGAAAGAGCCCTGAATCCTTTTCGTGTGTGTGGACGCTTAGCCATGATTTGTGACTTTCTTCTTGCCTCTGTGTTAAATATAGGCATAATATATTTAAATAAAGAATTAATTACATTTGGATGTGGGACCTTATCTCTTCCAGTGCTCTCTTTGAAATGTGTTACCTATCTGGTTCTCAAGACTTACTAAAATCTTTCAAAAGTCTTTGCTTTGCTCTGCAACTAATCAGCATTTAAACAGGGTCCTTTGTGTGCCTGTAACCTGGAGAAGACTGGCAGATTGGTGAGAAACTGTAAAGTCAGCAATATGTAACCTATCTAAAATGACATTAAATATAGTTCTGTTACTGTATAAACTTCATATACAAGTCAGATGTTGAGATTAATCAGAATGACAGGTTGTACAAGCATATGGCTGGCCTTTCTGATAGCCATTAGCTTGAAAGGCCGCCTTTGAAACCGGCTCCATTATTTATAGGTGAATCATGCTGCTGGGCTTTGTCAGGAAAAGGTTATTTCTCCAACTCCACTGAAACCTCCTGTGCACAGAAGTGCCTTTTTCCACCATTCCTGGAGAATAAGACAAATTATTCTCCAGGAACTTCTCCACAGCTTTCTTTTGGAAATTTGTGGTGTTGGAGGGCATTCCAACACTGTAATGATGAATCTCAAGCATATGGAGTACACATGCTAATTATGCTATGCTTACAGTTCAGTTTATCCAAATGCCAAGGCATTGGGGCCTCAGAGCTGCTGCAGGCAAAATGTTAAAATCCTTCACCACTGTCTATTGTGCATCTGGGAAGAGGTTCACTGCAGTCCCTAAAACATCTGGGGAGAAGAGGGAACACATGTACATCCCCTAGAGGAGTTCATTGTGCTGTCTGCAGCAAGGTTGTGCTGCAGTTTGGCCAGATGACCAAGTGAGCTTGCTGTACTCCACTGAAACCTTGAGCCTGTATTTTGACTGCAGAAATCCTTAGATGCTTCACACAGTTGCCTTATTGGACACAAAACTGCCTTGGTCCCTGGAGCAGGGCTCCTATGAGAGCTCTGCTGATGTCCAGAGCAAGCTAGAGAAGTACTTTGCCACTTACCTGTTTCTCAGCCATTATGCATGTTCAGAGACAAAAATTCAGCACTTCATCCAACAAGAAACAGCGCAACCTCTGTGATTTTTATTTAAAAGCATGGTCAGTGCTGGCTGTGGCCATCTGTTGTGTAATGGGCTCTTAACACAGATCTGTATTTCTGTAGCTGCTGCCTTTTAAGAATTCAAACCCATGTCCCCTACTTCCAGGTTTGTAAACCTCTGGTCCAGATCACTGAACTAGAGTCAGAATCTTATGTGTGCGATCTCTCTCTGCTTCATGGCTCTGAGAGTCCTGTTGGCATAAAACACTGCCTGTTGGCTGCTCTGAATCCAGCCCCCATGCTCTACAGAGGCTTTTTTCTCCTTTGGGCCAGGTTGCTACCTAACTGCTTCGTTCACAGAGCTTTTGCTTTTTGCAGGGGAGCTTTTCTCTTCCCTGTTCCTCTACTAAAGTAATAATAAATAATAATGATAATAAACCTTCCTTTTTTTCTCCCCATCTCTGTAATTCCCTGCTTGATATTTCTCATTAGCAGTGAAGGAAGAAAGAAGCTGGGTAACAAAATGAGAAATTTCTTACCTGGTAATTTTGTCTCATTTAACAGCTTCTCACCATTCAGCCCACCTGGACAGTGTGGTAAATAGCCAGGATACAAATGGATTAATTTTTTTCCTCTAAATAAAGACTCAGGTTGTGTAGTTTCATACACTATATTATGGTGTTGTCTTAGTGCTAATAATTCTTTGCTGAAGCTATTCCATAGCCCAAGTGGCTTCTGGTGACTGGTGCTGAGCTTGTTGCCAGATTTAGTGCAGACCCGCTCTGAAGCTCAAAGTAGGGGTCAGAATTTAGCCCACCTTTGCTGAGAGCCAGTAAGGGCGATCAGAAGAAAAGTGTAAGTGGAAAGTTCAGCACGTTCCTCTTTCTCACTCGTCTGGGCGAGTTACTTTGCTGGGCTGTTTTCAACTGGAGCAGGTCTTTGGTCCAGACCACAGTACTGGGAGCAAGAGGAAGACAACTGCTTTAATGGGAGAGCTGACATAGGCCAGGTGAGGGTGGAAGTGAATCTGTGACCTTCAGCGCTGCCCAGTGCTGGCCTGTGTGCCTGCCCCAAAGGTGGGGAGCTGTGGGGTGGGAGCGCAAGGGAAATGTGGTAACTGATGTGGCAAGAGATATGTTGAGTTAGGCTGGGCTGTAGTTTGCACTTTGTTATGGCGATTCAACCATTTGTACTTCTGCTAAAGGAAAATTGGTCTAATTTTGGGGCAATTTGAACCAACTGTGACTTTTCAGTGATGTCCAGGGAAAATAAGTTAGCTTTGCTTTTGAGTTCCAGTCACTCAAATGAGCCTTTTAAGTGTTGTACTGTGAGTCTCCTTTAATTTTTCCTCTGACTTTGTAGCTTAAGAACTGTGTGTATATATATATGGGTATATATACGTAAAGATTTTTCTTGGTGGGACAGAAATGGATTTTTTATTTGAAAATACATAGATAAAAATAATCCAGGCAAAATTCTATGATTTGCTCTTAAATTGTCTGTAGCGCAGAACTTGCCATCTAGTTTTATGGTGCAGGGAGGGGGGCACATTACAGTGTAGATGTACTTCTCATTAAAGCATACGTCCTTCTGCTGGGGTGGCTGAGCACTGGCCAAGCAAGGATCCTGGGCTGACAGGGACAGACAGCAGAGCATTTAGCACCCACAGCAAGACCTGGCTACTTAACCGGTGAACTGCAGTTGCAGAAATGATGCTTCAGCACTTAAACATGAAACCAGCTGTTCCCTTTATGGTTGGTTTGGGTGTAAAGTGCTCTTGCTGTTTTACATAGTGGTCTGGCAGCATGGGAGAGGCGAGCTGGAGATGGATTCGGGCCCGGCTACCTTTGCTGTTGGCTCTCCAGGGCGTTGTACAGCCCTCGCCCTCTGCAAGAGATACAGCGGCGCTTTGTGGGGTTTGGAGAGCGGAACTGATTAAGATGCTGGTCAGTTCTTCTCCCTGGCCTCTCCCTTTATATAAACTGTTACTGTTGGATACCCCTGCAGAGATTAAATAAAATGCAGAAAATACAGGCCAGAAGGCACCAAAAAGAAGGAAAGGTGGGGGAAGGGAAAGGAGAGAAAGATGCCAAGCGCAGCATAAAAAGCAAAGGAGGAAAATATATCAGGGAATTGGTGATCATAAGGAAAAGAGCAATAAGTAGGGGGAATCTTTCCTTACAGTGTGGAGACCGTACAAAAGTGTCCATAACTTCACAAGCAGGAAAGGATAAATATGTGGATGAGCACTGAGATGTGAGTGTGTTGCACATTTGGTGGGGGTGCTGTGATTGGTCTTGGCCTTACTGATGCAGAAATAGCAAGCTGGAGGAGACTTGTGTCTGTGCATGGGAGCTCTTGCCATTTCTGGGCTTTGGAGACAAAATATGTCACTTCTGGTAGCTAATTAGTTGTGTTTCTGGGTGCGTATTTGTCAGGTTGATCATTGATGGTTATTGGTTTCATCACAAAAAATAGTTTTTTTCATATTGTTTGGAGCAGCCATCCTCTGAGAACTTGGTCATGGCAGCAGGGTGGTGAGCTTACAAAAGAATGATGAGCTGCATTAAGTAGGTTGCATAAAGGATGCTCTTTTTCACTCTTTTCCACTCATTTCAAAAAGTGTTGCTGGGGACATGAACCATATTCCAAAAAAGGAACATCTGCTGCTGGTTTTGGGGGCGGTGTCATGATGTTCTTTAGTCCAAACCTTTAACTTCCAGCTGTATTTATTTCAGGAGGTTGAAAGGATTTTTCTTAAGGGCTTTTTATATTGCTGTGTAGTTCAATAATCATGAACTTACCGTTTCAAAGAAAAATGTTCAGAATCAGAAAGGCATTGTTTCTTGCTGCACTATTTTTGCACTACCTGCTTTAAAAAAACATACATTGTCGGGAGGATTTCTGGAAAGAATGGAGTGATTGTTTTTTTGATGAATTAACATCCAAGTTAACAAGTTTCCATGTCTGTTAGACTAGTGGCGTAACCTTTAACTGGATATAAAATATGTGGATGTGGTTTGGTTAGATCATCTGTGGACTGTGAGGTGAAACAATAGCATTTGTTTCTGTGTGGATGTGCTGCCAGGAAAGCAGCAGGGTTGTTGGGTTTTGCTTTTTTTTCCCCTTAAATTGGAATTTAATTTCTAAGAAATATGTTCAGTATCTAATAAAAGTTCTGTGAGCAGTGACTGACTGTAGGAAGAGCTTTTTTCATCGTTCATTCCCATACATCATTAAGCACACAAATTTGAAATCCTGTTCCTATGATGGGGTAATTGTTCTCCAACCGCTGTACAAAGGTGGCTTATGTGGGGTGTCAGTCAGCTGCTGCAGGACAGATGTAGCACCTGGAGTTTGAAACTCAGTTTGAGGAAATAGAAATACAGGCACTTAATAAAGATAGGTTTGTAGTTCTGTGCAAGGCTAAGGCCAAGTCTTGAAGGAGAAGTTCTTTCTGCCTAGAGTGATGTGGATGAGCCCAATCAGTAACTGCAGACCAGCTGGGGATGGTCCCAGCTTTTGTGCCTCTTTGCTGTGTGAGAAAGTCCTCTTTTCAGCACATAGGAGCAAAGAAAGAGCTAGTGAGCTCATACATACCTGCTTTTATACAAGCTTACCTTGCACAGCTGCTTTCTGCCGCTTGCAATGGTAGGTTATGTAGCAGATACGTGAAATTCCTTTGGTTTTATTAGATCGTGTCTTTTCCCTCTTCGCTCTTCATACTGCACCCTTTTGGGCTTTGCCTCTACAATCCTTATAGCCCAGTGTGAGGAGTTGGCTGGTGGGCACTTCGCACTGCCTGGACTGTGTGTCCTGGTGCTGTCAGGCAGCCTGGCGCCAGTGGTGATGCCTCCTGCCATCCCTCCACGTCAGGAACAAATGTTTCTGGGAAGAAGGGGCCTCAGCCTGTGTGGCACAGTGTGTTTGCTTTCTCTGAAGGAGCTAGCAGGCTGGAAACTTGGCTCTGCCTGGAGAGGACCCCTTAACCTTACCTTGGCAGAAGGAAATAATAAAGTGACAATCTTAATTTACCTTTATGCTGTATGCATGGCCTTGTGCGCTCTGTGTGCTGTCAGACCTGAATCCTGGTGTTGAATTGGCACTATGAAGAAGTAGGCTGTAATTTTCAAGGCGGCTTCAGGTACAATAAAATGGAAACTATTTCCGGTTAAATACAAGTGTACATATCATGCATTCTATGACCTTAGTTTGTCAGTAAGTGCAATTAAGTTTGCCCTGTTCTAACATTTTGTTTTTGTGGCATACTTCTGTTATGATGGCCCATGATGACATTGCCTAAGGTGACTGTGGGGAGCTGGAGTCCTTGGCAGCCACGGGGTGCATGCTGTGGTATGGGAGCATGGTGGGGAAGGATGGGATTACACCTAGAAGTGCTTTGTCTGGAGCAGGATATCAGGAACAGTTTAAAACTGCCAAGATAACCTCCTAGCCTCTTATTAATAAAACTTGTTACTAAAACTCTCAGCATATCCTGCTCGTCATCCCCATGGACTCTTACGTACACCTTGGTGCATGGCCGGTTCATACACATGCCCGTTGATCCTTGTACGCTGCACTTCATGCCACACTGCTGCTGCCACTGCTGCAGCAGCATTTTCACATCCGTTTCTCTTCTGTACCTGATTGCTACGGCACTTTGTCTGCCCTGTGCTGCTGCCACTCCCCTCCTGGTTACCCGCAGGTAATGACTGTTCTCTTCACGCCCCTCAGTAAATCGGTTATCTTCCCTTCCAGATGGGTTCTCATCCCCTCTGATCAGCTAATCAATTATATCGTGGCACGGTTGTGCAGTGCCTTTTTGACGCGAAGCTACAGCCTTTCCTTCGTGCTCTTTGCAGCTCCCGAAATGGCACTGGCACCACTCAACAGATTTAACTGCAAAAGTGTTTCTTCCCTGTCAGGTTCCTCGATGATCTGCAGGAACTTTCTGCGGCTCCAGTCAGTTTTAATCCCTCCCTGGAGAGCAGTAATCAATCCCACTATTTCTGATGCCCCAGGCTCCGGTCATTTTGTTTGTTGGTTAAGGATTTTTGTTAGTGAAAAAACCTCTCCCAATTATTTTCATGTTTTGTCGTGCTCTCGACCCAAAGTATTTCTTAAATGCTGGAGGTGCTTAGCATCTGCTGGTGTGCTGAATAGGTGGAAGGGTTCTTTGTTTAAACTCTTCAGCTCTTTGCTACACAACAGTGTGAAGAAGAGTGTATTTGCTCCATGGGACCAGAGCATCAAGTGCCTTCTATTATATCTGCTCCAGAGGATTTCCTGGGAAGTGTTCAGCCTCCATTTCTGTCTGTAAGGAAATCCTCTTATCTGGGCAGAGCAATAAATAGTGCTGCCTCCTGTAACAGAAACAGAAAAACACATTCTTCACGTTGCTGTTTTTAAAAATGTGGGGTTTAAAATATGGCTGGAATGGTTCTTCTATAATAAATTCACATAACGGCGTGCAATGTATATATTTAACTAGCTGAACAGAGGTAAAGAGAGGGGGAGATGGTGTGTTGAAAGAGGGTTTAGCGTGCATTTAGTGATGGCAACAGTAAATAATCCTACAGGTTTACAAACCTAATCCACAGTGTCTGATTGTAGCCCCTATGTCTACCAGAGTCGGTTGGAAAGACTTTAAAAGGCTGTAAAGAAAGGGCTTTTGGGGGGTTTTATTTGTAAATATTGGGGGAGCTGGCTGGGTGACTGATAGTTTCAAGTGGCATGAATGTAGTTGGTCTGGGACCTTGATGGAAAGCTGTAGGAGTCCATGTCCTGCTCCGCTTTGCTGCGGAGCTGTGAGGTGAGGGTGGAGTAGGCTGCTCCTCACTGCCTCCTTCTGCAGCCTTCCCAGTAATGCTTTCATTTAAGAATTGGCTTGGGGGGAGTGTTGTTTTTAACACCCAGCTTACTTTTTCCTGTGCCCTGCAGTAAAGCAGTTTTCTTAGCAGAAGAAATCCATGTCTAAGAGCCATGCCACGTGATGCTACTGCTTTTAAATAAGCTTTTAAGAGGTTGGACCAGATGTTGGCCACATCTTTGTTTTTATTTCATCAAACATTTTATTCCGGCCCTTTTATTAAAAGAGAAAATGATAGTTTAGAAATTATTTTGAAAAGTTAGCAACTGGGAAGATCTTTCTGGCATGCAAAAAAAGCAAGGGGTTTACTTTCTGTGTGCTGTAGTGAGCCGTGTAACATCAAGCAGACAGGTATTTACGGCTGGGAGGTCTACTCATGTTGGAAATGATTGCTGTGGAAATTTTCAGATCAAAATGGATGTATTCCGTTTTGAATTGGCACTCTGTAACAAAACACATACTTTTTTTTTCTCAGTGAAAGCATTGAACTAGGGATTCTGAAAAGCCCCTTGCATTTAATGAATGCCTATCGCCTTGGCAGGAAAAAGGACGACTTGCAGGCAGAGGAGGGGTATTCTGCAATTACTCCCTCTACTGCTGTTACGGGGTCTAAGAAATGCTTATTACGTACAACTTGCTTCTGGATTCTTCGCTGCAATTTAACAGTTGGAGAATGAGCTTTCCATCCTCACACTAATTGATCCAATGAGAAAAACTGGCACCTAATTCAGTAACAACTTATATTTGAAATGACATGTGAAATTGTCCATGGTGCCTGAAATTACATCATTTTCAGTCTGGCTGTATAAGTGAACAGGCACCTACTGTACTATGACATACTAAATTTTAAACCCTGATCCAAAAATATAGCAGGGTACAGGAGGAGTGAGGTGTTTAATGATGAATAAAAGCAGTGGCAGCTTGATTTCAGCAGGATTTTTTTATTATTCTTAAGATGCTGTGGCAGTTTTTACAAGAAATAATTTTGGGATGCAATTTCATGTGAAGTTGAGCAGTGACATGTGTATTTCTGTTGCCACTTCCAAGTTTTGATTTTCTAGCCTGCAATTTTCAGAAGTTACTGGTGATTTTTGAGAATGGCTCCCTTTTTCTGTGTCTGTAATTGCAAGTCCGTATAAATAATCAATATTTAAATTTGTCTGGTGCAATGAATATGGAAAAAGAAAAGAACCCTTTATTTGCTCAGATAAACCAAGTTTGGGTGGGTTTTTTTTCTCCCAAAAAACTTTGAGGAAACAAAAGGTAGATAGCACAAAGAAGGGGGAGGTTGCCTCCCGGGGAGGTCATCTTCCCTTCTGTCCTACAACTTGGTGGTTAAAGTGATTTACCCAGAATGTGGGAGATGCTGTGCAAGACCCATTTCTGCACAAATAGCTTACAACCTAGGAGACAGGTTATTCTGGCCTGGGCACACTCTTGCACTCTGCTGTTGAGCTATTTTAGTTTGTGTAATGAATCATTTCTTGAACCCAGGGAGACAGACTCCTGGGAAGGTGTCTCGGACATTAGATGACAGTATTTACTCCTTTTCTTGGTGAATGTTTAAGCATTTTGCTCACTGGAAATTTCTATTTCTGTTCCAGCAGAAGATAACATTGTAGTGCAGGATACACTGGTCTCCCAGGGATGATGCAGTGTGCAGTGGTTCCTCTCTATGCTTTGCATGATTATGATTGCTAAAAAATTCCAGTGAGTTGTATTAAAGAGGTAGCAAACCACTGGGACACATTGCGTCACCTTGCCTTTCCTCTCCAGTCTTGAGCCAGGGTGTGCTTTGCCATGTCCTTGGGTCGCATCCCTGCCTGCCTGGCAGGGTGCCTGCAAGGGGTCCTGGTGCAGAAAGTTCTGGTCTTATGGCACTGTGCAGAGATCAGACCAGAAGTAAAGCATATATACTGAATATATATAGTAGTTATAAAATCTGTCATACTTCTAAAGTATTTTTGGGGCAAAAAGGTTGTAAAATAGATCTGGTGCCTGGGACTAAAGCACAGTTAATTTTTAAACACAACAGCAGTGAGAAATGTTCCTTAAGGCATATTAAGTCATATTAGCATCATGTTATCTGAATTGGTAGAATTGATATTATGAAACAATATCAGAAAAAAATCAAATCGTGGTGTTACACTCTTCCTTGTGACAGGAATGGGTGAAACCCATTTCACATATGACTTGGCATAGAAAGTTCAAAACTTAACTGTTGGTTGTTTAAAGTGGTTTTTGAAAAGACATCTGATACTGATAAATGTCTGTTGAGTTGAGCAGAACCACCTCGAGAAGCACAGCCTTTATTCCTAACCAGGTGTTTTGGTTGGATTCCTGACCCTGTGATTTCATGTACTTCAGGCAATTGGTTTAAGTGCCCAAGTTTTTGCAAAGAAAAGCGTTATTTCTGTCTTCTGGGAGTACTCATAATTCCTACCTTTGCTTATCTTACGCCATTTGGTTGCCATAACCTGATGCTGGATCAAAGAGCTACATCTGCCTTCCTCTGCTACCCATCCAGCTGTACTGCTCAGGACCTCTGCTCCTTGGGAAAGCACCAGACTAGGCAATCAAACCATTCGAAGATCTTGGTTTTTGGGGAGCCACATCCTCAGGACTGGAGGGCAGGAACTGTGAAGATGCCACGCAGTTCTGCACCATTTTGGTTTGAATTTGTTATTGCATTTTGTTGAAACGGCATTTATTTTTTCTGCAAGGAAACTGGTTAGGTCATCTCTTGTCTAGTCATGGTTACATGTAATGGAGAAGACCAAGATGATTACTTCATTCCCAAGCATAAATCTTAGTGAATAATTTGTTTTCTTCTCTACCTGGACTACGTTAACAGTGTATTACTGCTGTATATTACGGTGATGTGGAAAGTCAGGTTTTGCTGCTGTTTACTGTGCCAGTCCCAAATTAGGCCCTAGTTCTGCATTGTTACTGCTTTTTAATGCACAGAATATTTAAAAAATTGTTTTCAGAAGATGTCTTAATAAATGCAAAACAAGAAAAATTACAGTGAAAATGTAATTACAGAAAGTAATTATTGTTTCACATTTATCTGGACCTTTCCGTAGCTTTTAAAAGTTATTTTAAAATTTGGAAATGTTTTAATAATTCCCATTTTACAGATAGAAAAACTAATACACATCTTTTTACAGAACTGGTATGCGCTATGTGGTTCAAATGATGATAGATCAGAATTAAGACGAAAGCCGTGGTGCCACCTTTGGCATGTTATGTTATTTGCTGGTTCATGCTGCTTCCTTGAAAACAGAAAATATTTTCTAATCCATAATTTACAGATAAATTGTTGACTTATAGGCTCAGACAGATGAAAGAAAAATAGTCATCTTTTAAAGATGGTTTCCCCAGCTTCCTGCTGAACATTTGTGCCTGTAAATTAAAATAGGGTAAAAAGGCAAGTCGAAGTGTCTGACAGATCTTTAGTACTGAAAAAGAATGTGCCCATTCCTGCATTTTAAATGGATGTGTGTACCTGTGCCCCAGACTGAAAATACTCAGCAGCAAATTAAAACTCCTGGATTAATGCAGAAGGATGCAAATACCTGAAGGGCAATCATTAGGTGTTACTTCACCACGGAGCTTGAATTGTAATAGATTTTGAATAAACATCTGCCTGATTAAAATGTGTTCTTTTCTGTAGGTGAGAATACGGGAGATGGTGAGTTAGATCTGAGCGGGATCGACGACAATGAAATAGATCGGGTAAGGTGCCCTCTTACCCTAGGTGTCTCTGGAGTTGGGTATTCCAGAAAGACAAAATGATTCTCACCTGGTTTATCCTCTGCCCTTACTGTCACTTCAGCTCTGGTCTATAAGGAGGTTCAAGTGATTTCAGTGATCTGAGATCAAAACTAATGTTCACACAAGCCTGTGATGTTCATGTTCCTTGCCAAAGTTATGTTTTTAGAATATCCTTTATCTGAAGAAGGACTTTTGAAAGTCTTTGGCGAAGCTCTAAATTCATTATTTAATTAAGATATATTCAGTATAGAAGGCTGCTATGGAAACCAAACTGTAAGACCAGCATGTACAGCTTCTGTGTTCTTTTAAAGATTTCCGTAACATTTTCTGGTTTTATTATTATGTGTGTGGCAGCGAAAGATACCCTGTACCTCATAGCCTGAATATAACAGACAGATGTGTGGGAAATGGCTTGTTGAAGGCCGCAGAACAGGTCACAGCTTGAACATGCAACAAAGTCTGGCTCTCCTGACTCTGAGCCTAGTGCCCTGTCCGGCTGCCACCCTGTTTTTAAAGTGCAATTTGAACAGATAATGCCAGAAAACTCCTTTTGGGGTACATAGTCATTGAGAGTGATGAGGTTGCATAGGGGTCACTGATCTGCAACACGTCGTTGGCAATGGAGGAATGCTCAGCTTGACTTCAGTTGTGAAGCGGGTTTTGCTAAGCTGGGCGTTAGGAAGGGTCTTGTGAATTGAGCAGATGTGGTATGGAGGGAGCGAGGAGGCTGAAGGTTTTCAGTATAGCCGGTCCCTAATATAAGCAATCACAGGGGAAAAACAAGCACATATTTTCCTCCTCCCAGACTCTGTGATGAGCCATAATTCTGATTTTTAGACCTCATGTTAATTTCTGTGCCAATAGACTGTAATATCGTAAATGTGAGATTATGGACTCTAAAAGCTTAAGAAGGATGAATAACTGTGCTAAGAGAAAGTGAGTTTTACTATTGTGGCTTCTAATAGAAGCAGATGAGTGAAAATATTGGTCTGATAAACCAGGGCTTGCATAGCTGTTTGCTTGCCTCGCTTGCCCTCAGAGGAAGGACTCCTCCCTATATTAGCTTCCTTTGACTGGAGATATTTTTCTCATAAAATCCTATATGTACATTTCACTTCGGAGAATATCGTGTCCCTGCCAATGGCAGGGGGGTTGGAACTTGATGATCTTAAGGTCCTTTCCAACCCTAACTATTCTATGATTCTCTGATTCTAAGACAGAGAAATCTCAAATTGTCTTGAGTCTGCTGCTTAAAAATAAAGTCAGGTTCATGAAGGATGACCCAGTTTGTCTTCTCTGTTCTGCAGTTCTTCACTGCCAGACAGCATTGGCTGGAGAGATCTTTTGTTTCACGCAGTTGTGCTAAATGCTAGGTTTAATTTTGCAGTTAAGCAGCTGGGAGGAGATCTGCCTACCAACCTGCCAGCCTACCTACCTGTTTATTTCTGTAATTCATCTGAGTAAGTCTAGATGAGTTTTACAGCTCCATGCCTACTAATGAGGTTTCCGAGACTGAGTGAAGTAAACT
The DNA here is from genome assembly GCA_039720435.1 of Amazona ochrocephala. Lineage (NCBI taxonomy): Eukaryota > Metazoa > Chordata > Aves > Psittaciformes > Psittacidae > Amazona > Amazona ochrocephala. Next base: position 53,291,031 of record CM077882.1, on the reverse strand, counting down.
GTAAAAAGCCTAGGTGTGGTTGCTGAACCCAATGCTCTAAAATCTAGGGGTCTAAACCTACAGCAATCTAAGCTGGTTTCATTCACACAAATGTGCCCATTGCACTAATAACCTCAATAACTGTGCCTAAACCTTCACAGAAACCTATTCAGAAGACACATGTTTCTGTTTTGGTGGCACAGGGCAATGGTTCCCCTACTGTTTTGAATTACAGACCACCATCAACACACAGAATTACTTGCAGACAGCCACATTGTCATGGTGCCCTCTAAAATCATCTGAAAAAGATCATAAACTTGGGATCATTTTGGGTTAATTACAGATCATGTGCAATGAGTCCTGGATGTTTTTTGGTCACCCCATCATACTTCGAAAACCAAGAACTGTTTTTTGAACACATGTTGGTTTTGCCAGTTCTAGAATTTGTTAGAAATGCTCTATGATTGTCACATCTCAGCCATGTTTTATTAATGTATTTTTAAAAAAAGAATGTGAATTGACCTTGCCAGTGGTTTTTCAGTTCAGTTTTGCTATATGGTTTTCAAGTTTATTTCTGAAAGTAGATAAACTTGTTTTGTCTTTTAGTATATACTTAACGAAACAGAAGCTCAAATAAAAGCAGAGCTATGGATGAAAGAAAATGCAGATTATTTGAAGGAACAAAAAGGTAAGTATTAGAACTGAAATTCTCCTTTTGGCTAGTGTTACTGAAATATGCAGTCTGCATAATGTTCATGCTGGTTACCCTTTTGTCATCTTTCAGAAAAGGAAGCAAGAATAGCAAAAGAAAAGGAACTTGGGATTTATAAGGAACACAAGGTATTAAACTGTGTGCTAATTGTGTCTGTTTGAAAATGTCCTGGAAATTCATTACAGTTGCTGATCAACTCCATGTAGGCTATACGGGCATATTGGTACAGGTCACCACTAAATGAGCAAAAGCTATTGTGTATCTACCAGTAATTGAATTACAAGGCTATAATTTTTCAGGTGGTAAGTGAAACTCTTGACCAAACTTTTATTTTAAATTTCTTTTATGAGAAAATTCTGTGCATGGCAAAGTCAGAGCTAGCTCTTTGCATTTGTGATTGCTGTCCTAATTGCTTGCTTATTTAAATACAGGTTTTAAGACATGCCTAATTCTTTTTTAACATGTGCATGGGGAATTTGTTTGTACTTGCCATAACTTCAGTAGCTTTCTTTGCTCTTGCAATAATGATTTCTTTATGAAGAACTGAACAGATCCTTGTTACGGTCACTTCAAGGAGTATTTTGTTCTACCTTTCATAAAGAATGCGACAGTTATGTTAACAAGTGGCATGTCCTGTCTCCATGTTTAGCAGTTTAAAGCAGTCTAATTGGCTATATATTCACAATTTACGGCATTAGTATTTTGTGTAATTGAGCAAGTGACAGGTCAAATCTTCCACATGCAACAAAAATCCATGTTAGTCCTTGGTGCATATATCCTCTCCTTTTTTTCCTGGCTAATGCAAAAGACAGAGTTTCCTACTTCCTCTAGGTATTTCAACAATAAAAACAAAACCAGACAATGAAACACTGTTTTATGCTTCAGAGTTTCTCATTCATCCTGTGCTTATGCAGACATGGCAGTCTACCAGCAATTTTCAAAATTGCAGAACTCATTGGCACCACCAAGTAACCCAAACACCTGCTTTTCTGTTCGGACAACACAGGAGTTTTTCTCAAACTCTGTATTGTTTCTGACAGCTTGAGTAGAGCTTGATTAATATAGTGTTTTCCAATTTCAAGGTAGCACTTGACCCGTGTAGGTAAACAGAGGGGCTATTATCCATTAAAAAATAAATCTCCTGCAGAGCTTGGTGTTAAAACCTGCCTTTGAAAAGGAAATGCCAAATGGAAACAGAGGTGCTGGGCTTTTTTTTATAACTACCCAGGCATGGGGCATGGGTAGAAATGTTCTCTTGTGTCATTTCTCTGTTGTTTAGCTCTGCACATCATCAGCCTCCAGAGCACAATGCTGGGCATGGGCTTGCAGCATTTGCCTGGGAAGGGCAGTTGCAGGTTACTTGCTGCTGCCTGTGTGTCTGCAGACTCCTGCTTTCTGTCCATCAGTGTTAATGCCAGTCCACACGCAGAAAGATACGGCTGATATTCTTGGCCTTTTTCAGTGTGGAGGGGGAGTTGAGTAGATGCTCTTCCAGGCCTTATTCAGACTTGATATAAAATACCATGTTTTGCAGTTTTGATACAGAGTTGTCAGTGTTTTGGGGAGTCATAACCCAGCTGGACTCTTAATGGCAATTTTAGCAGGGGAATGTCTTTATTTTCATGCTGGATGATGCCAGAGAGATCTTTTTTTTTTTGTGCCTGAGAGATGGCCCATGTTTCCTCTCTGTCAGTGTTACAAATACTAAGTAAAGAATTTGTAACAAACTGTGGGCATATGGCAAAAAGCAGACACTTATCTCTTGGAGAAAAGAGACCTCTTAGTTTCATTGAGTGGCTGGAGAGGGAGTGCTGGCTTAGACCAGCTGCATTGCCTACATCCCTGCATTAGCAGCACCTGAGCCAGGGCTGCTGAACTGCAGCTTGTGCTTCTGCTTCATGGAAACTTTGTTTGTATCTACATCACTAATTTTATATTTTAATTAAGCCAAAGAAATCTGCAAAGAAGCGGGAGCCAATTCAAGCCAGCACAGCAGGAGAGGCAATTGAAAAGATGTTAGAACAGAAGAAAATCTCAAGTAAAATTAATTATAATGTGCTAAGGGACCTGAACAGCAAAGGAAGTAACACACCAAAGAAAGAGGATGACAGCACTGATGACAGCACCAACACCAAGAAGCTGTCAAGAAGAAAATCTATTGCCAGTAGGAATATAGCCAGCCCTGTAAACAGTGTGGGAAAAAGGTACTGCAATTGTTCATTTATATCTCTGTCTGTGAGACTGTCTATGTATCTTTCTGAGACAGACAATGTAGGGACTGAAACATTTGTTTGAGCCTAAAATAATGTCAGGGCTCTGTTTTTATTTATTTTGCTTTCAGTGTCGTGGCAGCACTTTATTTATAGTTCATGTATCAAAGGTTTGCTTTGGTGTGAGTTAATCATCCTGAAGCCAAAAAAAAATGAATCAATGGAAATTTATAAACGTGAATAGGCTGAGAAAATTGGGGCTGTTCAGCCTGGAGAAGAGAAGGCTGCGTGGAGACCTCATAGCAGCCTTCCAGTACCTGAAGGGGGCCTATAGGGATGATGCTGGGGAGGGACTCTTCCTTAGGGACTGTGGTGAGAGGACAAGGGGTAACGGGTTTAAACTTAAACAGGGGAGGTTTAGATTGGATATGAGGAAGAAATTCTTTACTGTGAGGGTGGTGGGGCCCTGGAATGGGTTGCCCAGGGAGGTTGTGAATGCTTCATCCCTGGTGGCGTTCAAGGTGGGGTTGGACGTCGCCTTGGATGGCATGGTTTAGTGGGAGGTGTCCCTGCCCATAGCAGGGGGGTTGGAACTCGATGATCTTGAGGTCCTTTCCAACCCTTACTATTCTATGATTCTATGATTCTATGAATCTTTCAGCTAGGGACACATTTTCTTCATACAGTCCTGACATTCGCTGTCCTTCCTTTCTGAGTTGTCTGTATCAGCTGACACAATACTAAATGTTCAAAAGCTCTGGCTTTTTGCTTGATCTGAAAAATATAGTTTCCATCTGTTTTGACAGCTAGCTGTTTTGATTAGCTTTTATTTTAGTTTTATTCCAAACTGTTGTTGTTAATTGATGACACAAATATGAAGCTTTACAGTAAATACTCTTGTAGGTTTTCTGGTTTGCATTTGCAAATGTTTTATAGTGTGGTGAAAGCTCCTATTTAAATGAGTAGAATTCTTGACTTGCTGGGCAGATTTGTAATGTGCTAGAAAGTGTATAAGGAGATTGATGTGTTCTATCTGCAGTATTCATCTAGTTTATTTGCCTTCAGTTTATGAAATTATGTTGGATGCTCATTTGAATTGTGTCTGTGTGTAGTAATTTCTTACTTAGATGTTATTTATCTACATGCTGCCTAAAAGATACAGTTTTTTGTTTCCAGAAGTATAGGCCAAACACCACAAGGAAACTTAGAAATTTAGTTCTGAAACATAAGACGATGTCTTTGCACTGTAGTTCAGATGTAGTTTGCAAGGTGCGAGAAATCATCTGCTACTACAATGACAGGAGGCTTAGAATACTTGAAAATGTAAAGCTGGGAGCGATAGTAGGTGCGTATCTCTGAGAAGCTAAGCAAAATAAGGATGTCTAAGCCTAACCCCTTATTTTGACTTTGTTTGACAGCGAGGCCAGAGCATGGTCAGCCGAAATGGAAGACCACGCCAGTGGTCCCAGTGTTGCTGGGATACAGGGTTTTGCAGAGTACCAAACATATTTTCTTTGTACCTTCTTTATTCTGTATTTTACCAAGATGGCTTCATACTTGTTCAGCTTCTCACAGCTTTGCCTTCCAGTTCTTCTTTAGAGCTGTGTAAGTTGCTACTTAAGGTGATGTCTAACAACCCAAGCATGTAAGTTTTCCACTGGTGAAGGAAAGTGAAGATGCATTGAGGATTAACTAAAAGCATTTAGCCTATGCTTTAAGCAGTCACATTTCTGGTATTTCTAGTAAAATATGGACATGGACTGAAAGCATGGACATTTCAGCAGTCTGAAATGCAGTGCTGCGATGGGAGATAGGGGCTGGTTAGGATCCTGGTTACGTTTCAGAGCTCAGTGGTTAGAGCCATGCTCAAGCTGCTTCACTGCATCTGAACCCTGTCACTCCTGAGGCTTGCAGAAATTGGGGACTCGCAACTCCTGTTGAAGTCAGTGTGTTAAACTCTTAACAGGTGTTAAACTCTTTGGAAAATCATGCCGTAAATATTAAATTCAACAGTGGTACAACTTGAAAAGGTTTCTAAATAAACACAAATCTGTATTTTCCAAAAGCAGCTAATAAAACATGGTTATTTTTCCTCTTGAGAGCCTGAAGTACATCCTTAAGGTGCATAACAGAGTTTCCTGATGATGATTAGCAGATCTCAGATACAAAGACTTTTGCAGCAGAGCACTTCAGAGAGGATTGGGGATACATGCAGATATGTGAGTTAAGAAGATTTTGCATTCCCCAAGTAGGCAGTGTGCTTGCTTAAATAATATCAAGGACTTGGCAAACCATTACTTGGGTTTTAGGTTTTTTTTCTTACAATTAGAGATTTATGACATAATTTTGATTTTTTTGCTAGTAGTCTAAATGCCATGCCTTTTAAATGGCATGCATAAATTTCTGTGTTCTGCATTATTCTTATATGCCATGCATTCATTGCCTTTGTTCAGCATTGCTCCTCTGGGAGGTGAATGGCTAAATACTTTTCCAGTGATACAAAAATCATGGTAATTTATGTGCAATTAATAATAATAAAACCCCTGAACATTGGTCGTTAGAAAATGAGTGAAGCACATAATGTATCTTTATCCAAGTGGCATTTGCAGAGATCGTACAAACATTTTGGTTTGCAGTGATTTATAGCCCTGTGTATTTATCTTCTTATGTCTCAAACATTTAGTAAGCTGCACTTGACAGCAGTAGCATGTTGAATAACCATGCTTTGATCTGGTCCTTTAGTTCATCTGAGTAAAAGATTTTAAAGAGCTACTGATTTAGTCCTAATCTTAGTTAAAAGGTACCAGTACCAAGTAACAGGGAACTTCACAGGCTAGGAAAGGAATACTCATTCTTGGTGATTAAAGCAGCACTCCCATAAAGATATAAAACTAGGAAAGTAAATTTATTTATTTTTTTAATAAATAAATATCTTTATTACCTTCCTTTTGCAAGCCAAGATTTTATATACCTCGCCCGGTTTGGACAGATGATGCAGACAAATTTGTTATTTGTTTAGAAGTCATCTTCATATACAGTATGTGGCACCCTGGAAATAGGAAGTTGATCTTCTCCATCTTTCTAATTGCCCCTTGTTATAAAATACACTAGGCTGTAACTTCCTTATAGAGAGCTTCAGATCATCTCTGAAAAAATGGCTATCCCTGGCCATACATGGTACAATCTCTGTTTGGTTTTTCTTTTTTTAACATGAGATAAAGTAGCAGTTACAGTGTTAATCAGTTAAATATTGGAAAAGCCTTTGTTTACTGATGTGATAATAATAAGCAAATTTTACAGTCTTGTAAAAAGTTGTTGATTTGCAAAGAGCTAGAATGTTAGGCATGGTCCCAGGAGTGTGCTTAAACTGGATACTCTTTCAGTTGGTCGTCCTTTTAATGTCGCTTTATTGCTACCATAGTCTCTTAGTGGTTACTTGGATTCCAAGATAGCACAGTTTATCTTGTTGTAAAATCCTAATTTTGTAATCTTGGAAGTGTTCTGTGTTTTCTGAAATTTTGTAAGGAAGGTACTTTCAAAGAATTATTCCAAAGATCGTGCGGATTTCTGCTTCTTCGACAGACATTATATGCATCAATATTTTCAGAAGCGAACTGGATTTTTGAACAGGATTCTTTACTATGAATGCTGTGCAACTTTTTGAGTTTTAGCAAAAGATGCTTTTCTCAGACGCATCTCCCAGAATTACACTGGGGTTTTACTTATTGTATCTGTCAAGCTGGTAGAAGACTAGTAATGACAATGTAAGTCATTTTAGGAACTTTTATATTGTGCAAATGCATTTTATTACACTTCTTAATGCATTTTTGTTCCAGTGGGTATCACGATTGGTGCTTCATATGCAAAAGCTGTTTCATTCTCTGTGTGTTCAAGATGTTGCATAGTGGATGTTGCCATAGTAGATGTTGCAACTTTAATTTCAATTACCAGTTGCAGAGTTTATCTTCACTAATGTCTTCTGTGCATATGAAGCATAATATGTTGAACTTCTACAAAAGAATGATTACCACTTCGAGCTACTTAAAACCTGAACTCCGTTTAGAGCTCTGCATGTGCTGCAGCTCTTCAAGTCCAGTATAGAGGGGGTTTTAGGACTGGAAGCTTTTGGTTAGAAGCTTAATAATTTATTGTATATTTACTTGAGCTGAAGCTTACAGCATTACTTGTGACGTGAAATGTGTTGAACCAAGAAAATGTGGGAACAAGAAAGCTTTCAAGTCACTACTTTTTAAAAATTTTAAGCCTATTTATTGCTATGTGCTTGAAATTGGTAATGATATCAGAAAAGACAGGATATATTATCAGGGGAGTAAATGTGTCAGGTTAATCTCCTGAAGAATTTGCCTTGTAAGAAATGAAGCAGGACTGCGAAGCACGGCTGAATCCATTGTAATGAAACAAGGTTCTGAATGGAAGCATATGAATATTATAATAGAAAACTAAATCATGCCTGCTATGAAAACGACAAAAGCCCTTGGTAGAGATCTCAGATTTTATTAGATTTGGAAATTCACCTCCAAGTTTTCTCCACAGTCTCAGTTGTTTTTATCGACTACCCATTTTGCTAGTACACGTTGGCGCATGGCTCCACCTGTGCTTTGGAGCCATGGGATCTGCAAACAATGTGTTTGCAGTACCAGGGACTTGTTCTGCTGCTCAGGTTCCTGCCCCGAGATGCACGCTTTCAATTAGCATCTGCTCTGGCTGCATTTTTATTGGCTTTTCAGTGGGTGTCATGACCACAGGAAAATCCCCTTTTTTATGACAGAGAACATATGTAATGCTTTTCTACAGCCCAGCATTTGGCATATCATTTAACATGATAAATTACTTGGTACTTTCTTGGTTCTAATTGGAATCATGTTCCGCTGGGGGATAAAATACCGGTAGAAGCATAATTTAGGTACTTTGGATGAGCCTCATGATCCCACGCTGCAGAGGGAGCCTGGGGAGATGGAGTTGGTTCCCTGCTGCAAGGCAGTGGGAGCACTGCCCCAGCGCTCCCCAGCTCTGACTCTCACCTACATTTGGCCCTTTCTGGTGTCCGGGATGGAAATAATATGCTGTAAAGTAGGAGTTTGTTTTGATCTCATTGGCTTTGCCAGATTATTTTTGGTAACACTGTGGGAAGAAGGGGGCATGGGGTTCTGTTTATCACACCCAGCCTGAAAACTTTCTCTTCAATTGTTGATATTGCAGGTGTCCAGCAGAATCTCTATTTCTTTCTCCTGGGGAATGAGGAGGAAAGAAGCCCCAAACCAGCTTTTAGCCTCACATGCAGGATCAATGATTATGATAAGCCCTTTATTTGTAGTTTTAAGGTTTAGGCAGGTGGAAGTGTTTGCTGAGTGCCATGCTGCTTACCGGCTGGGTACTCCTGACTCAGCTGCAAGTCCAAGTGTCCTGAGTGCTTATTCTACATTGGCCATGGCTTATAATTGAGTTTTATAAATCCAAAGCAAACAGGTTTTTTAATGTACAATATTTTTAGTTTGTTTTACATTGTGAGACTGCTACTTATGGAAGGGAGGAGTGTGAGCTCATGTGTTCTAGAATACTCAGATAAGTCCAAAACAGTGTGAAACAAAGCTCAACTTGAATAACCCAAGGAATTCCTGGGTATCCAAAAAACTTTTATTCAGTTAGAGCCAGGTGATTATAAAGGTTAAAACACTCTCTGTTCACTGTGTCAGGAAGGGCATTGTTGTTTCAGAACCTTTTTTCACTAGGAAAAATGACATTCTGGTAATGGTTTAGAAATTTGGGAATTGGTATCTTAAAAAGTTCATCAGCTGTAACTGATGCAGTGCCAGCTGGTCGGTGTCTACAGCAAGTCCTATGTGTTAGCAATTCAAAATGAAGCAGAGCTTCTAAAGAGGGACAGATCCCCGTGTTTGTCAGATACAAAGCGTTTGAGAGAGAGTCTTTTCTGTGCTAACTGTGGTGTTACGTGTTCTCTGTACGAATTGACCCTTTGAGATGGGATCTGAACAGTATTTAATATCCTTTAATTTTTCACCATATATTTTTATTTTTCAGAATTGCCTTCAGCTCTTTGTCTAATTTACCTTTGATATCCTGTTTCTCTTTGCTTTGAAGTCTGCTACGTGGTTTGGAGTTTATGTGTATTTACTCAAAGTGAAATACGAAATTTTATTTCTTGCCTTGTGCTGCTTCAGGCCTTCATTTATATGTGACTAAAGTGCTAATACCAATTTCCCACCTGGAATAAAATTCCTTCCAGAAGATACTGCGAGTATTTGTTGAGGTGGTAGTTGGGAGTTTTTTCTATGCTTAATTACTATTTAGTTGATATTTTTGGTGTTTCCTCTAGAAGAAGTCTCATTTTGGCTATGGAATTAAGTAGACTGTGTTTCCTGGGTATGAATGTATGTATATGTGGTGGAAGCCTTCCTGTTGGGTGTGTAGAGTCAGCTTTTGGTTTGAATATTATGTATGTGGTAAATAAACTCTCTAACCACTTTGAGTAACTGTTCTCTTATGTGATCTGTTCTTTGAGAATTTTTTTTGAGTGTAATTTTGTGTATGTTTGTGCTTGGCTGTGTTATATCATCATTTAAATCAAAGGTTAATCAAAATGATTAGTCCTTTTGAACAGGAAAATGGTGACATTTGATAAGTACCTCCACTTAAAATAAATCTTACCAGTATTTTCCAGTCTTGTAACTTTCAGAGGGACAAGCTTATACAAATTATGGTTAGTATTTTTTTTTACAAAAAGCAAAGCCAAGAAAAAATGAATTCAAGACTTCCAAGGCTCTGCTTTTCAAGTGGTGCATCTCCTTATTAAAGTTAGCCGCACTGGGGAGAGCTTTACGAATGACCTTGAGAGGAGCTGACACATCCGTTTACTTGTTCACAGATGATTTGAGGAGTTGATCTAGTAAAGCCTGTAGTAATGTTGTAACCCGGCTAATGCTGCGGGTTACCACTGTTCGTATGAGCTAAGAAGCCTTTTGTATTAAGGAGATAAATCAGAGGCAAGAACTGGAAAAAAACAGATCTGACCCAACGTGTTCTAAATGAGTGTGTGTTTTTAACTTCTGAATACGAAAATATGATGACCAGCAGCCTTTTCTTTTTCATTAAGTGAGTACACAGGAGGAAAGTTGCATTACTTCTGTGTGTAGCACCATGCTTCTGAGAAGAGAGAGTTAAGCAAATACTACCTGGGGCGAGAAACTGGGAAGGCAGGAACCAGCACACTGTCCAGGAACGGTGAGCAGGTTATCCCTTTAGCCTCAAATTCATTTCTCTTGACGCAGAGATAGGACTGGGGTGTGGGGGGGGTGGGGGGAAGAAAAGAAAGAAAGAAAGAAAAGCAAAAGCAGTTCCCAGCCAATCCTGCTAGAAGCTGGCTGGTGTTTGTCAGGATTTGACGTTTATTCTGATTACTCTTTTTTTGAAGATCAGTTCTCCCTGATTCCAGCGGTAGCTTTTTTCTTTCACATCTGACAGGCTTGATACCCCTGAAAACATTAAACTCTGAAACATGTATGGTAGTGTTTCGCATGGCTCTGCTCTGCACTGTTAAGAAAGGAGCTCCTTTTGGCACGGTTCGCATCCCCAGCCTGCAGGGTCTGCATGCAGTTGTGCTGGTGCTACTGCAGGAACTGCTTCTGCCACTGACTCCGAAGTCATTTCAGCAGTTACTCCAGCAGCTCTGCACTTTTCTGTTGTGCAGCTTTGGTTTGTTAGGGCAAGGTTACAAAAAAGGTCATTTCTTCATCCTTCATCCCTCAGTCCTTTCCTTCCTTCTGCAGGAGGTGAGGTAAGGAATCATTTCCCCTTTTTATGCCTGTTCTGCCAATGAATTAAGAGAAACAAAGTGAAAGTTTTTCTAGTTTTATATTTTACTAAAATGGAGTATTTTTAGTAAGAATCTAAGTTTTGGATTTTTTAGATTTTTCCTAAGAATTCCAAGTTTGGATTCGTTAGGTTTTGAGTACTAGAATTGGGTTTTGAGTACTGGAATAAAATGCCAAAATTTCAGTATGGCTGTTAGCCCACGTGTATTTTCACTCTGTAAAATATAATTGGAGAAAAATGCCTCTGGAATACCTTAATGGTAAGAGAAATACTGTAAAGAAGCCTTCCCTGTGTGAACTGTACCAATTTATGTAAGTTCAGTGATGCTGCAAATCACCTCTAGGTGTGCATTATTCATTAAGAGCATTCAGATTTTACAATACAGGCATTTAAAGTGGTCAAAATTTGGTTTATTGTAAGGATAAGAGAACGTGGTCTGTTGGGACTTCAGAGGAGTATTCCTGAGCTGTCATTTATTTGGACTTACGAGAACCTTTGCAAAATGTATGTAAATAAACCCTTCAAGACTGGGTGAGGATACATTCGGGCTTGTGTGACTGTTTCAGCAATAACAAGCCTCTGACAAACCCAGTACTTAGTTTCATTCACCCCAAATTATTAGAATGCCTTCAATTTAAAACTAAGAAGGCATTGATCTGGTTCGACCTCGTGGCCCAGACCCAGGTCAAGTCTCCTTATTTTTGCAGCAGCCTTCTTGTTTGTTTAATATAAATTGGATATTGCTTTTCTGCCTCCCACTCAAGAAAATCATCTCCTTGTCAGATTCCAGGGGAGGTCAGCTGGGCAGTGCAAAAATGCAGAGGGGATTTTTGTGACTGTCTGAAATAATTCTGTCTTGCGTTTTAAGACCAAATAGGAACAATTTTAGCCCAGAAGATAATTTTGTGTGACAGTTGGATTGTGAGCGCCTTGTTTATCTATGTTCTCATTTTCAGGTTGGTTGCAAGGAAATACTCTGCAAGCTTTTTTCTTCCAAATTACACTCAGTGGGTCTGATGGGAGATTTCGTATAAATATGTATGCACGATCTCTTGAACTTTAGTAGCGTGATAGCAAAAATAGTTAATGTGGTGTGGAGGCTGAGGGGAGTGGGAAGAAACAAAGAGATTGTGGAAGTGTTATGGCTCTTGTTATCAAACACTAGAGGTGCATGTCCTGCTGTCACAGCTGAGAGTGCTTCAGTGCTGTGCAATGCTCATCCTCAGTTTGTATATTTTTCTGATTTATTTCCTTGTTTTTTTTTTTTTCATGGGTGGAAAATGGATTGTTTCTGAATTCATTTTCCTTTGGCCCTCGTCCTAGCGGGGTCTGTCTACTTGTTGATCTTTACAGTATATATATCTGCTCATTTTTTTAGTATAAACCAAGGGAAGCGTATGTCTGATGTGTTTTAGAGCTGCAAATGAAGTTGAGACTTTAGCCAGTGTTTGTTAAATGTTGAAGGAAGAGGAACAAAACAAACAAAGCATTTTTCTCACTGAAATATGTTATACATTATTTTACCAAGGCTAATACCCAAACTAGGAGAGCAGTCACGTGAAGCTTCTTGTGTCTGAATGTTTGCGTGCGTTGCCAGACCAGATAGCTGGTAGTCATTATGTGGTTATGAGTGCAGTTCTTTCAACATGCCTGGGTAAAGTATTGGAGAGTTATAGCAGCTTGTTGCAAAAATTGAGGTATTGTTTGTTCACATAATATTTAATAGCATCTATATAATTAGTTCTGAATTGGCCAATGTGCTGTAACTTAGTCATTTATGTAAGTGCTGTTCCATTACCCAGTGATGCTTCTGGTATGCTGATTGAGTTCGATTTTACCTTACTGCAGTTGTTAGGAAATATAGGATGAAACAAACTGATATAACATTTAAAGGTAGTTTTGGAAGGTGCATGCAGCAAATTGAACTTTCTCTTATGTTAATTTCCAATTTATAGTGACTCAGAAATTTCTCTGCAGCATTTTCCCTTTCTTCCAATGCAACACGATAGACTGAACAAACCCATTGCTTTGTTTAGGATATGCAGGAGCCAAGGAAACTTACCCACCTGCTCTAGAGCAGCCCATCTCCTTCTCTTCTGTCATACATACCCCTTTGTTGTGACCCAGAAGGAAGGGAGGAAACCACCAACTTATGCATACATTTTGCTTTCCTCCACATTTTACAGTCGAATAGAAACATGTGCTGCTATAGAGGTCGTATGGGAAGGTACAGAGTAGTGTCTAGACCTCAGTACCTGCAGTCCATCACCCAAGTGATATGGCAAGTGGTGAACCTCTCACCCCGAGTGCATCGGGGTCTTCAAGGCATCACTTGGCTCAGCAGCTGTCCAAAACTAGGTGATTTGAAATCTTTCCATGCGAGCAGGACTGTGATAGCTGGCAGGGAAAGGATATGGTGAGGCTGTTACAGCCCACAGCATTACTTGGTGTGGTAGATTTGAAAACTATATTGATACTCAGGGTTGAGTATAACCTTGCTGAACTGGAGCACTGGAAGATGCTTGGACATGGAGATCACTCTCAGGCCCCATACTTAATAGAAGTATTGGACATGTATTTAATAGTTGGTTGTCTCTTTATTCAGAAACTAGTTTAGATGTGGTATTTCTGTGAAAGAAATATATAATACTTTACAATGTAGTGTTCTTTCAATCTGGATGTTTTGAGATCTGAAGTATGAAGGGCGTGCATACAGATTTGGAAATCGAATGGAATGGCTGGCATATATATTTTGTAAAGTTATCTTTGCCTGTCTAAAGTGGTGACAGGGTAATTTTAATGGAAAAGTGGCTTTGCACATTTCTGCATAGATTTTGTCATGCAGCAATAAAGAAACAAAATAATTTGTAATCCTAACTGAAACTGTTGTTGCTGAAGTTAAGTAAGACAATCATCAGATTAAAGATGTTTTTGAATCAGTCAGTCATCTGATGAATTAATAACAGAGAGTCAACAGTGAATCAAATTATTAGATGAAAAGGAGCAAGACAGAAGTCAAGTTGGTTTGAAACATACAACAGATTATTACAAGGCAGCATTGCCTGCTGGCCAGCTCCTGGAGGCAGAGGCAGATTCTTCCAGTTGGGGCTTTAGTAAGTCAATTTAAGGGTTAATTCTGTGCCTAAAGGTGCTGCTTAATTGATGGTGGTTTAAGATGCTGTCTTTTTTCTGCCAGATGACCTGTGCAATATTGGCTTGAAAAATTGATATGCAAATATAGCACATTTTAAACATGTTTGCACTTTTTCATTCCTTTTAAAATATTACAGAGAAAAAAAAAATATGTGAACACAGTAGAACAAAGGTGAACTCCTTTGTGTAGGTTGTGGAACAAGGTGGGTAGAAGAGCTTGGGTTGCTCATATCGCTGATGGATGCCTACTGCAGGCTTTCTCTAGATATTCCTACATCAGGCTGTACCTTCTGCGATCTTTACTCCTCCCCTCTTCCTCTTCCGGACAGTGTCCAGGAGATAAGGATCATCAATGGCTTTCAGTGGAAAAAACCTACCTTTTTCTGACATGTTCATTCTTGATACTGCCTCTGTCACACTTCTTCATATCCTCTAAACTCATTGGTGAAATGAGCTTTCTTTGCCTACAACCTGGTCCAATCCAAATGTGATTTTGGCCTTTGGGCAATCTGGAATATAAAAAATTACTGTCAGATTTTATATAAGTTATTTAATTTTAACATATACTTAAAAAATATAAGCGAGAAGCTTGCTGAGAAAGCTTCAGTCTCATCATGGGAAATGTTCCAAGTACATATACCTTAAATTTTCTTAAATCCTTGTAGAACTAGAACTACTTTTTATCCATGCATCCATATTCTAATTCTCCTGTTATTTCTTAAAATACCCTTGTTCCTTTTCACCCACAAAGCATTGGGGTAATAAAGGAATTTGGTTTAACTGGATTGCATACATTGATCTTGTGTGGCTCGGGTAGACTGGTTCATGCATTTCATAAAAAATAAACCTAAATGCTGATTCATCAACTCTAAAAGCATGAAATGACGATACTTAATTCTATTCTATTAAAAAACCCCAAAATGAATGAAACCAAAAGAGGGAGGGGAACCAGGAAAAGAAAAAAGACAAGGAAAGGGCTAATTAAGGATTTAAAGCCACTGAGGTCTGGTTGCAGGGGTTTTTTTTGCAGCCAGTGAGCTGAGTCCAGTGTGAAGTGTGGTGTGTGTAAGCCGTAAGAAATCGTAAATCCTGTAGAATGCGAAGTAAGTTAGTAGCAAGTGGCTGACTTGCTGTAGAGGTCTTGGTTGGAAGGGAAAAGTTTCCGTAAAAATAAACCTCATCTCGCTGACCTTTGCCGACCCTGGCTGTCTCTCTCTTAATTTAACCTGAAGAGATCAGAAAAACCCTTAACATCAAAAGGAGCCATCGACGCCATTGTCTCCAAGAGTCCCATTGTGTTTAGGAGTGATTTATCAGGAAGGAGCAGTCTGCTCCTGCTCCGGAGCCTTCGCCCGCTGGCACCAACAATGCAGCCATGGCTGTGGGTCAGGCTGACAGCCTCAAACCCTGCCTTGGAAAAACAATGTGTGGCTCTCAACGTGATGGATGGGAAATCTGACTCTGGTGCTCATTTGCCCAAACTTATTTGGAAGATTTGCTATTTTTTCTGAATCGTTTTTCAAGTGCTTCCTGTATTTTATACAGGAGTGGATAAGTAACTTATTTTGTTCAATGACAAAAAACATGAATGTCATTAAATCACATCAAAAGTTTGTCTTTCAGCACATTGTAGTCTTCAGGTTCTGGATTTTTTTAATATATATGTATTTTATATATGTGTGTGTGTATATATATAAACACAAGTTTTGCAGAAAAAGTTCTTTAAATAGCTGTTGGAGGAAAGTGTGTGTTTTATGCGTTGATTTCTGTCTCAACAGGAGAATTGAAAGAGACCATTTCTAAGATCCGATGATTACTAGGCTGTAGTTTTCTGTTAGCTTTGGGTCACAATTTAAAATTACTCTTTAAAACATAAGGAGGTCTTGAATTATGAAACAGTAGGAAATCCTGAGATCCAAGGCACTGAGTGGGAATAGTATATATTCCTTATTTTGTTGCTACTTCAGCAGCCCACAGGTATTAAGCACTGCATTGCAGTAACTTTTTGGTGAAGATGACACTAGAAAATTCAAGTTTATGGTTCAGCATTTGCTGATAGGATTTGCAGCTCAGGGAAGTCCAGATTTAAGGTGTTTTTTGCAGAGTGCTTGTGAGAGGCCAGCCGCAGTGACAGATGCTTTTTTGTCTAAATTGCTTACCATCTCTTTTCAATTTCAGTATCTGCTGATTTCATTTTAAAACCCGTTTTAAAGCAAATGAAATATCTAAGACTTTTTCTAGCATAGTAATTAGGACCTTTAATACCCTATCTCCCTACAGACCACAGTTTTAAGAGCTGATGTTTGTGGTACTGCTGCCTGTGCTGGGCATACACTACAGGAGACATAGTGGAGCTAAGGGTACCTGTATTAGGCCGTGCTTTCAAGTAATGTTGAAGGTTGATCAAGATTTTCAGGCTTTTATTGGAAGACTTATCTTTTACTAAAGCGCTCTCAACAGCAGATCTCCTCTTGCCTGTGAACTGTGCTACACATCACAGCTCCAGAGATACCTGGTCAGCTTCCAGTTTAAATTCACTTAATGGGGCAAATCTGAAATGATTTAAGCTCTCTCAATGTACCATATTCAGTGACCAAACCCAACAACCAAAGGGTCAAAGCCAGGAGCTGTAGAAACACTAATATTCAAGAGAGTTTTTAAAGAGGAATTTAAGTGCAGCTGCTTTAAAAGTGTCATTAAGGTGAGATAGGGAATGCTTTAGGTAAGTGATTTCAATCACCCATGTTGTCATCTGTTAACGGATCACATTAAGATTTTCTGTACTGTATGTAGCATACCTAGGGCTGGATTTTGTCCCACTGACCTCAGTGGACTTAGGTTCAGCTGTCAAATGGTGGAGCAATGTGTATTTTGGTACTTGTGCAGGCACCACAAAGAATTGTCCCTAACAAGGCAGGTGATTGACTGAATGGATGTTCTCAGGCTTTGTGCAGGCTTTTGGAAAGAAATGGTTAAACAATTTACTTAAGAACATCTGAATTTTTGCCAACTTGCACTACAGCCTGATAAGTTACTAAACATGCTGTCTATCGCTGCAGATATTTTCCTTTCTTTTCTTTTGTGAGACATTTTTTAGGATGAGCATCACCCTTGTGTTTAATGATCTTGCTTTTCTTCAGCTGTTACCAAGTGTATCTTAGTGTTATTTATTCTCTTTCTGTCTCACTTAGGCTCTTAGGTACTGTTTTGACTTCTCAAAATCTAGAAAAAGAACCTTTCATTTTGGATGAAAAGGAAAAATAGCTGTATTTTTCTTTTCCCTACGGGGAAAAAATAGGAAAATGGAGAAAAAGAATTCAAAAACATTGAAAGCTGCTCTGATTAAACTGTAGGGAACATTCAAATATCTTCCGTTTGTTCTCCTGAAGATCAATACTATGGGCCTAATCTATGATGCTGCAGCAGTCTATAATAATTCTAACGTATTATCTTTCAGAGTGTTATTACTGGAATAAAAATTGCTGGTTTTAAATTTTGAAGATATTGGGATACTCATCCTGGCATTCATTATTTCATAAAATGGATTAACAGCATTCTCTGTGTGCACACGCAGTTTGATACTCTTTCAAAATGATATTGAAGGGTTATCATGCTGTTCCAGTGACCCTGTCCACCACAGTTACGCTAGATGGATGCCAAAAAAACCCTAGCAAAAACAAGAACAGAGTAGAAAACCAAGCAAAATTTGACTGCTTCATATCAGATGCTCGGTGTTACAAAGGTGTCATCTCTCTCAGTTGGGTGATAAAGCAAGGGGAAAGGAGTGTCTGTGTCAGCATGATTTTGCCCAGTGAGCGTTGCAAAAACAACTTGAAAGTTTTTTCATTGACTTCTGGTCTTTAGATAATGGGAGATTGTGATCTGGTGAGGAAGAAGAAGCATCTCCAGTTATGTATTTATTGCTGTACTGAAAGACAAGTTATGAACTTTGGATTAATTATAATTTCCTGTGTCTCCATGAGTGGATTCAAAATGACTTGTTGGCAGTTGTGCTGTAATAACTTTTGTCATTTATTATTTTTTTCTTCCAAGCAACTGAAGGCCATATTGCCCCTAAATTGGGAAAATATTAGATTTTCTCAGCCTAATTGTAGAGTCTTGGTTTTGCAACTGTATTTTGAAACACTGGTGGACAGCAGTCAGTGAAAGCAAAAAGACAGTTCTTACTGAGGCCAAATTTGGAAGCCCCTCTTAAAAACATGATTGTAAAGCAGCCTTTACTGTGAGCAGTGGAAGTAGTGATGTCTAGTTTTCCACCGGTTGCCATGGTTTTTCCTTTGGTTATGCCCTTCCTCCCCTGGAGCAAGAGCCCCAGCTCTCTTCTGTGAGACTTTGCTGCAAGCAGAGATGGGTTTTCTGGTGTGAGCACATAGCTGTCAGCCAGTTTTTACCTGTGTGGGCCATGGTCAACTCTTTCCCCTTTGGTGGGTGAATTCTTTTGGGTCTCCTCTTCCTACTTCTACTTTTCAAAAAGGGAATAGGAACTTGGTAATTTTTGTGACTTTCACCTCATTTGGGTTTTGTGGTCCCCACACTTTTGGAGGGGTTAATGTGGAGTGAGAGGTAGATGGACTGTCAGCATGTTGCATAGTTATCTTTTTATAATTACATTTTCCATGCAGTGAAGAGTGCACCTTATGTGTAGGCAAAGACTTGAAAATAAGGAGTGGATTTCTGTTACATAGTGGCTGATTTAATGAGAATTTTGGAGCTTTCTGTGATGGAGTTTTTGGTATGGTTTGTTGTTTGTTTGTTGTTGGTTTTTTTTCTCAACTGAGCCACTATTTAAATGTCTTCTAATATTTAGTGACTATTGTTCTTTTGAGCAATTTTCAGGGTGAATCCAAAATAACAGTATTGCTAGGTAAAGAAAAATCTTTAACCCTCAAAAATGGCTGCTACAGAGTTGCCCAATATCAGCAATGAATACATGTGTGTGATGCATTTTATCAACTTTGCATGTAGCAAACCGAAGGGAGTTTGTCGTAACACAGGTTGCTTATTGATGACACAGTTGCCTGTGATTGATTAAAAGTGGCAGATTTATTTCAGCTTCAACTCTTTCCATTAGCATTCCTATTGACCATCTGGCAGTGGAAAGCCTCCCTTGTGAGATAGATGAGGACCTTGTTGAAAAAATTACAAGATTTCTTGAGGCCTTTTTTTGCCAGTGTCCTGATAAGCCGAAAAGTTGTCACTTTCAGTGACAGTTCTTGTTGCATGAAAGGGTTGAGTCTGATGCTCGGTCAGTACGTGACTTATTTTTAATGGTTTTTCATTATTGCCTTGATTGCAGCAAGCAGTTAATGGCTGTGCAAGTATCATTTTGTGGACTTTGTAGCTCTTCCATAACATTCAGTTGATGATTAGAATGAGAAGGAGCCTGATGCTCTTGAAGTGGGAGGAACAGAACAATCTACTTTTTTCAGAATGGCACCTGCAGAAAACTGGAAGTTTCTCTCAATTACTTGCTTATTAAAATGTCTTATCATAATCAAAATTATTTGCTTATGCTTAAGGTGCTCTAATCAAAATAATGTAAAGATAATGTACCCGAGAGAGATGCTTAAGGGGCAAAAAATGATTTCTAAATGGACTGTGGTGTTCCAAAGTGCATAGCTGTTTATATGTCCATAAAGTGGTAGATACATGCACTGCTACGAGACAAATGAGAAGCTAGCATCCAATGGGTGATGAAACCTCAGGACATTTAGTGGAGCTTCTGCAACTGTACAATGCATTACATCATGATCTGAAGTGCAGCAGCTGCTCTGGCCCTTCTGTCCCCTGATGAGTAATAGCACATCAGGGCTGTCTTTGGTAAACAGCTTTATGGGGCTTTTCTGCTGCAGTGTTTGGCACTTGGAATTGTAGTGCTGTCTCTGGCTTCTCACCTGCAGCATCCCCTGCTCCCCAGAAATACTGTACTTCAAACTAAAGGCATGAAATCTTGTGGTTAGGACCCCTTGCATCTAGATTTTATAGGGGGCATTGTAAAGATTAATGTTATCTATGTATTGCAGAAAGGTGAATTATGGACAGAGAAAACATAGTCTGTATGAATTTCCCTACATCTGCAGAGTTTGCTTAAAACAATGCTTTTAAGTCTTTGTTTAACATATATTTTTGAGGGGGGAAAGTTTGAAAGAAATATTTCAGAGTGTGGTAGATTTCTGTCCAGGATCTGCAGAGCTTGACCTTGGTATCTGTAAATACTTTAAATGGTTCCATGGATATTTCAAGCTTGTGGCTTGTTGAGGTGTAATGCACAAGGGACTTCTTCCTAAATGGGCTCCTCATTGCACTTAGACTCACACAAACATTGCAGCAAGTGGAGGTGTTAAAAAAATATGCGTGAAGGTCAAAGTGACAGGTCTTACTAGGAGATTACTGGCAGTAGTTCTCTTGAAGAGTAATCTCCTAACAATTTATTCTCAATTTTGCATTCAATTTTGGGAATTGTGTTGAGGCAGCATTAAGATTACGTAGATGGTAGTTACTTGTGCAGTATTTAGCATTAGAAAGGAGATGAATCCTTTCTAGTTTTATTTTGCATCATTAGTGATGTTTATGCTGGGGGAGTATGCAATTTCTGAAAATGAAATGTTTTTGGATGGTTAGCAGGGATTATCTGGACCACATACATAATGTATAGTGTAATTCATTTGAAGGTCGCCTATGTTATCCTTTTTTTGGTCTGAAGTAAGATAATATTGGAGTGAAAATGGGGAGGAAATGTATTCAGCCACTTGAAGGCATTTTGTGGAGGATTAAGATTTGTTTGGGTTTAAGTGTTTCTCAAATAGTGCTTCTCTTGTCCGCTGATTTAATTGTGCCATCACATCTGTGAAAGATCATTATCATATTCTTTTATGCAGGCACGTGTCAAAGCATTGCTCACATCCAACCATCTGCAGACTATTTGATACAAATGCTTCAAAACCGGAGCTAATAGACAAGACACCTCCTTGTATCAGAAAGTTTCTTGAATTTCCTCACCTGTATGGTTTTTTTTGTCCTACTTATTACGTTTTCTTTCAGAAACAATGCCTTTTGGCAGCTCCTGTACTGGGTTTTGGGTAACTGACCAGACTTATGCACAGCACCATCTCAGTGCACTCTTCTAGATCCCTTGCCAGTTGTCTGCTTGAACGCCATCTGTTCCTGGCAGGAGTTACCTTCAAATACCTAACAAAACAGGTCATGGGAAAAACCAAAATCTTCCAGGAGCTAATGGTATTAACATACACTGCTCCTCTAACGCCACTAGCGTTTTCCTCATAGCACTTCAGGAACCTGTCCAGGCAGATTCTCTTACCCCAAGATTTTTCCTTTTGAGTACCATGTCTGCTCAAGCAAACAGTGAGGAGGGTGCTAACTTGCAAGATGTTTTGTGGAAAGCTTGAACAATGCGTGAAATTCAGTCCTGCTTCATAAATGAGATGGAGAGCTGTGCTAATGAAATCTGCAGGAGACAATAAAGTGAGTCATACAGCAAAGACGACTGAAAACGGCCCTGCAAAGCACTGACGCTAAGAAAAAAAATATAACTGAGAGCAGGAAATAAAAAAGAGCATCTTGGAAAAAATCCAGGCTAATGCATCCAAAGAAATATAATCTGAAATGCAGACATACGTGGGAGCAGAAGCTGTAAAAGCCATACGGCTGAAAGAGATAGAGAGATAGTGGACTGCAAATTAGATATGAGGCTCTACAAAAGGACCAATTTGGGCCAAGCCTTGGAGAAGCAGCATATGACAGATTAGAGAGGCATTAGGCCTGTCTTGGAGAACCATTTGCTTCTGTGGAGGAGAGAATTGGAGTCATTAGGGTGGTTTCAGCTAGAAACAAAATAGTGATGATCTGAAGGAAACACTGAGATGTTATCCATAGCGTGATAGGAGCCTACGCATTGTAGAGTTGGAGTATTTGGAGCATAGATTAGGGAAATGGCAGCATATGGCATGGCAGAACTAGGCTGCAACTGAGGAAAAGGCTAATTTCAGTGGGACAGCAGGAGGGAAGTCTCAATGGTGGTAAGGGTGAGTGCCATGTTTTAAGACAGCAGTCAAAATACAGGTTGAGGGCCAAATACTGAAGTGACAGAAGATCCTTTCTCTTTTTGGAGCTGTATCTGATAGATTAAGTCTAAATTTCTTCCCTAAGGCACTCACAGATGAAGAAAGCGATAAATGGTGATGGTGGAGCATTTACTTCCGTGGGTCCTCTGTAGATGGAGGTGAGCGTAAACTCTGTCAAAGCAGAGGGTACTGTGTGTCCTGGTCACTAATGGGTGACAGAGAAGGATGCCAGGCTGGCCCGGTTTCATCTCCCTGCATGGAAGTCAGCACTCTCTGACTTTTTTTTTCTCCCCAGCTAATAACACAAGTAGAAGTGCGGAAGGGTTTGGAAACATCTTGAAAGAAGTTTGGAAATCACTGGGGCTGGTTTGTTTCTCCTGCAGGAGTGTAGCTGTTGCATGGTCCTTGGGATGGAGGCAGCCAAAAGCTTCTGCCTGTGATTGAGGGGAACTGCTGGTGTGAAGGAGAGTTGTCTTGACCTCTCTGCCATTGTTTCTGTTGACCCTGCTAAAGTGGGTTTAGTCCTAAAGAAAACAATCTTCAGTTAATTATTTCCCCACTCGGGTCGCCTTTCTCAGACATTTTACCATTTTAAGTCAGAACAATCACTTTGAGGATTGGGGGGGGGTGGGGGGGTGGGGGTGGGGGTGTTTGTTTTGGTTTTTTTCTCTTTTTTTAGTGTAGCAAACAGGAGGGGAAACTGCAGTCTTAATTTTCTGTGATCCTGGATGCAGGTCAGTTGTTCATGTCGAAAAGGTTATGTGAGAACAGGTTACTTGGTAATTTTGGAAATGGTCCAGCTTGCTGCTTAGTAGGACTGTGTTTGGCACAGCCTGATTATTCACACTCCTTTTTCTAATATTAGCATTAATTCCCTTATAGCAGTATTATAAAGTTGCTTATTTCTCAGTCCTTTTTAATGTGGGGAGCCTGTCTGTAAGCACAGCAGAAAGCTTATCAGCTCAGCAGCCACTGCTGCTTGCCAATATCATATGTTTGGTAAATGCTTGCAAGTCAGCCTTGAGAGTTTACGGTCGTTGGCTTATGTTTCTTTCTCTCTGTGTTTCACTGCACTGTTTAAATGAAGAGTATTAAAAACACGGCTAGATTTAGAGAGGAGAGA
The DNA here is from genome assembly GCA_039720435.1 of Amazona ochrocephala. Lineage (NCBI taxonomy): Eukaryota > Metazoa > Chordata > Aves > Psittaciformes > Psittacidae > Amazona > Amazona ochrocephala. Next base: position 53,267,901 of record CM077882.1, on the reverse strand, counting down.
GAATCTGCGAATACACGAGCCCTGCTTCCTCCCACAAAAGATGCATCTCCCAGCCAGCAAGAGCTGGAGCCACCTGAGGTGTGAGGGGGCTCTGTATTTTGGGAACCTCTGCACACATGCCTCTGATACTGGTTCTGTGGGTGCAGAGTGAGCCCAAATTTAATTTATGACTTTGTTAGAGAAATAGAGAGGGAGTAAAATAACCTCCAAACCAGCACTTTTAATAGCTCAGGGTGTTGTGTTTTGTTTGGCGTTTTTTTCTGCTTTCAGATGTTTTTGTTTTATTATATCTGACACCAGTCAAGGAGAGAGGAGGCTCTTTAACCTTAATGCACATAAAACAGTAGTGCTTTAGAAAAAAATGATTGTTCCCTGTGTACCTGTAGGCTGGTGGTTCTGACAGGCCACAGGATTTAAAAATAAAAGTACTCATTAGTTGTGTTTTTTTCTTAATCTGTTTAGCTTGCTCAATCCATTTGAAGCCTGATTTTTGCTTAGGAGGAGTAAAAAATTACCTATAGCAATAAATCCAGCTATCATGCTGTTTATCTATCTATCTGTCTATCCTCTGAAGACTTCAAAATGTTTTTTATTTCTATACTGCTGCTGAAAATCAATTGTGACATTTTCTGTTTAGGCTGCTAAAGGTTTTGGCGGGTAGAACATGGATTTTGTCTTTTGATGGTGAATTTAATTCAGCACTTGTTGCAAAGTCTTCAAGTGTTTAAGCGTGCAGTGATAGGCAACTAAAACTCCTGCTGTGCTAAACTCCACCAGGTCTCTTCAGTGGTTCTGCTATTCAAAAAGAATTGAGACTTTTTTCATCTGTTTTTAATAAATGTGAGGCTTGCACACTATTTATGTCAGAACTGAAGCCAACTTTGTGTTGTAGTTGGACATGTACAGTCTTTTTAGCTTTCGCTACTAAAGACACCTACTGAACTTACGATGTGATCCATTAAAAAAGGTGAGGGTCTTTTACATCATCTTACCTGAATTGTGATGTTGAAATGTGTACATGAAAGGAAAGCAAAAGCTGGTCTGCAAAAATGCTGGTCATGTGAGAGTGTACACACCTGCACTTGCTTAGTGGCCGAGGTAGATACCGGCATTTGGGAGCAATTGCCTTTGACTGGGTCTGTCTTGCTGTTGCTAAATCTGGAGAGAGTAAGATGAAGTCTCCTTTGAATAGTTTTCTATGAATATTGCAAACTGAGAGGAGGACAGAGCCGAGTTCAGTGGGTCAGGTGTCAGCATCAGCCTGGTACCTCCTGCATCATCTTGGAGAAATTGTTTAGGTGATGTCTATAGGAAAGGGTTTGATGAGCCCAACCTCCCGAGCCTGTGCCCTGAGCTTCCTGGGAGCTGTAACACACTGTAGGCGTGATTTTGTTTCTGCATTAAATACTGTCAGCTGTTTATAGGGCCCATGGAGGTATCGCAGGGATCAGTGTATGGCAGATGAGGAAAGGCAGTTCCAACACGATTTTGCTAAACACGCTTGTTGTGCCACCAGGAGGACTGATGGGCCAGGAGTCCAGCGTGCAACCAGAGGAACAGCACTCTCTCAATGACTTTTCCATATTTCTTTTGTCAACAGATGAGAGAAATCTGCTCCAGGGCTCTCTGCGTGGTGCTGCCATTTGGTAAAAATGCCACGTTGCTCGTATGCTGTTTCTGAAGTGTATTTTTCACTTTTGTCTTGTGAGATGGATGGGGAATTCAAATGTTCAGGCTGCTTACATGGACTTCAGAATCCAGTGGGAAGATGTAGAGGCAGTAAATAAGTTCAGCATTGGATGGATCAGCTTTTGCCGGTGTTGGCAATTGTTTTTAACACCGTGTGTTCATGGTAGGAGCATATGTTCTGTATATGAGGTTTCTGTGTTTTTCTTGTTCATCTTTGAAGATTTTCAAATAAGGTATTAACACTCAGAAGCCCAGAGGTAACAAGAATCTTAGAAGAGCTTCAGCTGTAATATTCCCATTGAGGCCAGGCAAAACATAAGCCTTCTGAACGAATACATTCTTGCTCTAAAAGAAAGACTGAAAATTCGTATCAAAGGGTCATAAATCGCTACCAAATTAATTTCCAAATGTAAGTCTCTCATGTGTTTGTTTAAATTTGATTCAGTTCCTTTAAGACAGTTTACTCTGAAAAGCTTTTTACATAAAAACATGCACAGTGAAAAGTGTTTGCATTAGAATATGGCACACTGCATTAAAAAAATACTTTCTACATCTATTTATTTGCTGTAACATTTTACTAACTAACTGAGCAAAGTAACAGAGGGATCTGTGGTGTCATGCTAAAACCCCAAGTGTTAGATTGCCAAGTATTGATGTTCTCACAACACTTTGTAGACAAAAAAAAAAACCAAGGCAAACTGGAATGATGCTGTGGTGCTGATAAAGGAAATGCTGTGTATGGAGATTTAAACAGCTGAAAGGCAGACATGTATTACAAGTGAGTCTGTGCCGACTGTTGTCTCATGGGGCCAAGCACTTCTCAGGCGTTTGCTGCATATTTTCACCAAGTACAGAATGTAGGAAATCTGAACTTAATGCATTCAAGACTAATGTTTCTTTAAAAAAAAGGGATGTCACTGTTTTTTTTTAATTAGAGTTTTTTCCCTTAACTGATGCTTTGAAAATGCCTTTACAGAGCAAAATGAGCATGATGATGAAAAAGTACATAAACAAACTTGCTTGTTAGACCTAATGAAAGCTAAGTTGATCATCGATACAAATCTGCATTGTTTTCCTAGCGTGGCATTCGGTCACAACTTTCCTTGGTGCACTTTTGTTTCAGTTGACATTTGCTTGAATGGCCAAGTGAGTTGGCAAAGACCAGGCTACTGGTCTTTGAAGTTGTGACTTCAGCCCAAACAGTCTTCTCTTTGTGTACAGCGGGGAGCCCCTTTGCTTTGGAGAGGGATGCATGCAGCACAAAACCTCGAAAGGGTCCATACATACCAAATCTCACAATACTTCTTGGCACTTAGCTTTAAGTAGCTCAGGTCTTGAAGGTGTATTGGTTTATTTTCTGTGACTTTTTAATACAAGGAGTTAAAGTTCAAAATTAAAATGCTGTTAAACTAAAATTGTGGGGTTTTTGTTGATCTTCAGACGTAGCCTAGTATTTAGAAGGATTTAAACGACAATGGGAATGTACTGTCTTCTCTGTTTGATACAATTATTATTTCATGACAGGGTTCAAGTGCAAGGTCTCCTAGATAAAGAGGAAGAAGTAGGGATTTACTTGAGATGGGTAGCGTTTGTTTCATGTTTTACTCCTTCTTACTAGATTTGTACTGAAATCTGTTGTATGTCAAAAATTGCCTGCAAAACTTCACGGAATATGGTGACAAAATATTAATAATAGGGTGGAAAGGAGGAACTTTATATAACTAAGACAGTGTACATAAGTATCTACTTCTTTAGTATTTGCATGTTTCACGGTCAGTTGAACTCTTTTCACTATTCACAGCCAATATCTTAATAATTGTGGTAGGAATGTAGCTTGCACAGCATGTATATTACTCATTCTCAGATGGCCTATTTCATCTGTAGCTGTGCATGTCCAAGGGAGCAGCACAGTGCTGAAAGTCAGCTGCAACTGTTAGAGCTTTTTATTATTGCTGGGTACACAAAGTTGAGGTTGTGGATGCGCAGTTTTCAGATGGAGCCTCGTAGCTACAGTAATTTTCTTTTTAATGCATCTTCTGTGGCTACAATGAAGAGAAGGAAAGGACATTGTTCAGCTGTAGGAATCACTTTTCTGGCTTTTACACTGACCTTTCTCAGATGCTGCATTTTTGATGGCCAAAAACCTAAGCATTGGGGCCACAATTTCTTGGAAGGGACAGGTAAAAAAATGAGGTGGAGTAAAGGATGTTTAAATAGATCTTGTCACATCAGTTTTGCTGTGACTTGCTCTGACAAGGGAGGACTAATGCCCATTTATAGAAGTTTAGGCCATGTGAATGTGTAAGATTGGGGTCCACCTTCCATCCATCCAGGTGAAGACTTGGTGAAGGGAAGGCGCCAGGAGCCACCTTCCCAGCTGAACTCAGCTGCTTCTTGCTGTCCCTCAGATCTGCCAGCTAACCTGCTTTCGCAAATGCCCTTTAACAAACTTCAGAAACTCTAGCAATTTCAAAAGGTAATAGTCAGCAAAGATTTCTTTGCTAACTTGTTTTGCTCCTTATTTTGACTGAGCCAAATTAGGGGCTGGTGGCCCAAGCAGAGCTGTCCCGTTCACCAGCCCTGTGCAGCTGACTGCAGGCAGCATGGGTGCATTTAGAAGTTTTCAAATAGATCCAGTTAAACCAGCTTGAGAGGCATCTCCTCTGCAGTTTGAATGAGGTTTCTATTGGCTAACTTGTATCTGTTAACACTAGTATTAAACTGTATTAAATCAAACCACTATTAAATAAGTCTGTTTTACATGTAGGATCCCCACAATAGCTAGCCTAACATAGCTGCAGACGTGTAATGTGGAGCTTACGCAAGACATCGGAGAAGATGGTGCTGTCTGCTTCTCACATCCTGAGTAGTGTCCTGCTTTTTTGGAAGGAGTTGCACATATTGTACACAGATTTTAAACCAGCAATTAATTTTGTTTTTCTTCCTAACATTTCCACTTGGAATTTGCTTTCCATCAAAAAATGTGGCTGAATTTTTGCACTCATCTATTTATGTGCACCAAATGTATTGTGAAGGAGATAGGCTTTTTATAACATGAAGTGCTTCTGCCACGCAGTTAAGTGATTCATTGGTACGTAACAATACACACAAGCAAGTGCTTATAGTGTGTAGCAGTGCATCATTTAAACTTGTGTCGTATTTGATGGTAAATAGCCGTTTTCCAAGTGATTTGTACTGGTTTTGCACTGTATTATCCATGCTTACACACAAGTAGCCATGCAAGCAGCTTTCAAGGTTGGAATAAAAGGGTACAGTTTATTTTCTTATGTCAGTAGAGTTTAAATCTAAAGGTGTGAGAGAGCTTTATGAACTTGCAGTTTTACACGAACTTTGACTTGGAGAGATATTCTTCCAGTTGAGGATCCTGTTGAATTTCGGGGATGGGATGTGGGATCAACTTCATTTTAACTTTGAAAAAGGCTGTACCAGATTAGTGTATACATGTTCACAGTGTGATGACACCTGGCTGATTAATGCACTGGATCCAGTCTGATCTTGCATGTTTCTGAAATGGTGAAATTTCGTCCCTCTACCATGTTCTCTGTTCTCTTTGGTATGGCATCTCCTGGTGAGGTGAGGACAGGTATCCACAGCGTACTTGTAAGCAGGAGGGAAGCCAGATGCAGGCATACAGGGCATCACAGTGTCAGTGGCAGCAAAGCTTGGCATACCAGCAAGGTATGGCACAGCTGTGGAGGAAGACCTGACAGACCAGTCCTACAGGCTTCATTAAGGAGCCCAGTTTACACAAGACAGAAAGTACTCAGGTGGTTACACAGCAATCACATGCCAGCCTGACTTCAGCCATCAGCAGAGCATCACTAGGGTTAGTAGCTAAACATTTCCATAATGTGTGTCTCTACAAGTTGTAATTATAACTAAGCCTGCCCCTAGCTAATTACAAGCTTGCTTGGAAGTATAGTTTATGTAAAGCTTTTAAGACTTTATATGGGGAAGATATACGTCCACAGGCATAATAAGAATGACGCCTTATTTTCAAAATTAAATTTATAGGCTTTGGTGTCTGTTTCTTCCTCCCTTTACAGCTTTGCACAGGCTTTTTTGTTGCGTCCCCATCCAGAGCTTTTTGCCAGAAATATTGCCCAGTTTTCACCAACATCAAGCTAGTGATTTTTGAGTCTTCTTCTGAGTGTTTTGTTCTCATTTCTGAGAGACTAAACCAGATATTAAGATGTCTTTCAGCTTTGTGTTTTGAGAACATTGATAAATAATGCTTAGATCTCTCATAAAAAGAGGATGTCTTGAAAGTTGTGAAGCTTTTTGTTGAACACATTGCTACAAGTTCTACAAAAATAGTGATCCATGTTGATTGATCCATCTAAGCAAATACACTTTCTGTGTATTTGCTTAGACGGTGCTGCACCTATACATCTTCAGCTTGGAATAAAGTGATGCTAGTAGCATAACCTCTTACACCCTGAAGCAGCAGTATGGGCAAGCCTTGGTGATGAGACAGCTTGTGAATGTGACACACTTTTGCAAGTTGGGCAAGTGTGGCTGTGGGTCAAACATGGCATTACCCGCACCCAGGTGGTTGTTGCAGCACCACATTCCATGCACCATGCCAGCCAAGGCCACTCTCTGGGATGGCTTTGGGTAACTGTATGACAAAGGCAAGACCAGATAGTACTGACATGGTTGCCACTGCCTTTTGAAGGTGTTCTCTTTGCATTTTCTTATTTACTTGTTATGTTCTATTCCCCGCTTCTAAATGCTGCTCTCTCAGGAATGAATGGTGTCTCAAAAGGAAAGGGAACACAGTGGAGCCTGCAGTGCTAGTGTACTTGGCTTTTGACACCTTTGGTACAAGGGGATACTCACATAGCCTCCATCAGTACTGCTGTTTGGGAATAAAAAAGTGGGGTGTCTAACCGTCACGTGTGGTTGAGGAAAGAGAACTCATGAGATAACTCCTGCAGCTGATGAATTCCTTCTCCTTGCTTCTGTCTAGCCATTTTTGAGTTTGGTATTTATTTGGATTATTCAGGTCAGATCAGATTTAGGTCAGTTGTGATGGATTTTTTCCAAATCCAGTTCCCTTGATTCCTACTGTAAACGCTTACCAGATGACACAATATGAAGCTGGAACAGACTAGAGCTGTGTGATGACTGAATAAAATCTCAGTGGGAACCACTTCCACGTTCCTCAGATCAGTTTCTCATGTCATAAATTCTGTATCCAAAATTGTATCAAATACTTTTCTGACAAGAGTGAGGTTTTTTTCCTAATGGACAAATCCCAGCAGAGTTGTTTATAAGAAGCCTCTCTCTTGTATTTGCACTCACATGCCTGTTACTCAGACCTACACTGAAGAACAAATAGAAGTAAAAACTTCCCAGTGTCCTCGCCAGTGCTTTTCGACCCACCCTGTTTGGTCTCATCTGACATCCTCCACTGCATTTCTTTGGAATTTTTTCTTGGGAAGAGTTGCTGTAATGGTAACCACCATTGAAGACTTCTCCTCAAAGTAATAATCTGGATTTATTTGGTGATATGCTTTTCTTTGCAGACTGTTTCACTGCTTTGTTCTGCCTGATCCTCTCCTGTCCATGAGGGATGGGGAGGAGTGATCTGAGTGCCATCCTTATGCTAAGTGCCATGCTATATACTGACGCTGTAAGAAATTTCACCTCAACATGAGGAAGAACTGCTTTACGTTGAGGATTGCAGAGCACTGGAACAGGCTGCCCGGGAGGGTCATGGAGTCTTCCTCTCTGGAGACTAGATGATCTCCAGAGGTCCCTTCTAACCCTAACAATTCTGTGATTCTGTGACAGAGAGACGCTGAGGTAGCAAGCGCCTGGGCAGTGCATTGTGGTGTCCTTTGGGCTGGGAGGAGGAGGCCTGTCTGTTTCTTGAGCACAAATCCAGGCACAGGAAAAGCTGCTTGAGTTGGTGTTTTTTAGTTCTAGATATAGAGCTGTGTTCTTACACTGTTAGTTCCTAAGTAGAAAAAGCCACGAACTTCTTACTGGACCTTCTCCTGTTACAGCCTCCATATTCATTTCCTGATAGGGTAAAGGGGAGCCTTGACCCCAGACTTCCCTGTGTCCTGGCTTATGTATTGATACGTATCAATCTCTTCTGCAGGAAATCAGACAGATGAGACCTGTGCTTTCAGTTTTAAAAGTCCTGGTGTACATGGTGCACAGGGGAGAGCCAGTTCTACCACAATTGTCTCCTTGCTGGCTGCAAAAGCCATGTTAAATCATCATTCTACCATTCAGCCGCTTGATTAGACGTCCTGTGCATACCTCGAAGTATGTTATGTTTTAAAGCTAGATTTGCTATTTAAATAAGAGGTTTGCCTTAATTGGCTGTTACAAATTACAAGCAAGAAGGAATGATTTATTGCTTATAATTAGAAATGAGTTACGAAGGGGAATGTTGGTAATCATAAAATAAAGCTTGGAATACATTGATTTCCAGATGGCTGGCAGTGAAATTGCTCTTTAATGTATAATAGACCAGACACAAGGAAAAAAAAATGTCATCCATATTTATTCCTTGATGGATTGCTTGTATGTATCTATAGTTACCTGAATTTTGAAATATTAGTTTTGCCTGCATAATCAGATGAGGGAAATTTAATTCTCACAGTGATATGTGCTATCAGAGGTGGTGGAAGAGGTGAGTTAGTGTTTTGCCTAGCATGATTTTTGTCCTTGTAATGTCAATGGGGAAGATCTAATGATAAATCTGGCATCCCCTTTGGGTATAACAATCTCAGTGGATTGTTCTCGGAGACTGCAGGTTACTGAGATGTTTTTCTTTTCCTCTTTTGCCCCATTTTAGCTGTTTTTATGAGGTTGAGATTGATCAAAAAACACCTGTCCAAAGCAAGTATCTGTAATCCTCCTTGCTTGAGTCTAGAAAAATATATTTGCGCCAGAAACAGATGGCGGTGCTACTGCTGAGAACTTTTCAACAGCATAATCCTTTTGTTGAGATGATAGTGTGTTCATTTAATGTTTTAAATTTCATTTCTGTTACTATAGTTCCAAGCATGATGTAGAAATTATCTAATTTGCCTTATCTGCTAATAATGGTGCTTTCTGCCATAACAGATGCATTTTGCACTGTTACCATTTGAAAGACTGCCTACAAGATAGTTAGACATATTTGCGTTGTCACCACATGAGTTGTCTCACACCCGTGTTTTAAAAGTGACGCTGCCATTAGACTTGCTTAACTGAGACCATCATGATTACTCATTTACCTTCATTAAAATGCTTCATAGCTCCCTTATTTTAAGTAGCTTTTCCCAGCAAGGTGTGGATTTACCTTGCTGCCATTATTTCATCTGGAAAAATTTTCATAGTGAAAGGAATAACATATTTTCAGCTAACATTTTCCTGACCTGTGGGGAGATGATCTCATCAGTATCTTTATTGACAAACCCAGGAAGAAGGTGTGTCAACCAGAAATATTAGATCAGTCAGCCTTTCTTGTCCTGGAGCAATTGTAATTTCCCATGGTCTGCAGCAATTTCCTTTGGAAGCAGATATGTGCAGAGATTGTTTTGGAGCTGCTGCAGTAGCATAATTTCATTTGGTCCCAATAAGGTGGCCTCAGATTTCATTCTTTTAATTTTTGCTGTTGAAAATCTTTTGGTTTAGGCCATGGAAAGAACAGCAAGCTGCTGTTTTACAAAATCTGATTGAAGAATGAGTGCTGCAGCTATGCAGAAAAATACTGCCTACTCTCAGTCGGGATATTGAAGACAGATATGGCCTCTGCCCCTCTCTGAAATAGATGTTTGGTTCATGTTACGATAACAAAGTTCCTGCTTTTCAAAAACGTATCAATGAATAACGTAGATGCTTAGTTCCTTGCTGATAAATATCTCCTTTAGTGAATTATGGAGATTCTTACTTTTTGCCAGTTTATTCCTGTGAGTTTTGGTCCCTAGATACTTAAGCCTGGGCATTTGCTAGAAGAGGCCGATCTCATTAGCACTGAAGATGTACTCAGTGCTGTGTTGTCTGATGCTGCAGTGATGAAAGTGAAACTCCTCTGATCCAGCATGAAAGGGGACTGAGTGGGAATCAGAAGTGGGAACGATTTCTCATTTCACTGTAGTTTTTGTTGTCACTTCAGCTTTGCTTTTCTTCTGCTTGAAATGGCTCTTTTTGTGGCATTGCTTGCTCAGGAACAGGGAGAAAAAGCTGGCTATGTTGGTGGATTTTACACTGCCATGTTGGAGCAGAGTTGGAAGTAGGTGACTCAGGCACTGCTCAATGCATCTGAGTCTTTCTGGCCAGGTGTCTGATAGTATCTAGGAGGGTTCGGACCCTGCCTGCTGCTCTGTCGGTCATGTTTGTGCAGCTGGCAGCAGTGGGGTTAGCTAGCTCCAAGAGAACTCTGTGTGTGAGCTGAGCCCATTGCAATATGGACGGGCCCTTCAGTTAGTCTCTTTTGGTATTGGTTGGGGTCTCTGTGGCCATGTCACTGGGGAACATGATTCGGGGGAAGAAGGTATGATTTGGGCTTTCAAGATGTGAGCATCAGAGATGCTTTGTTTTGCTTTGCAGCATGAAGTTGTCTGTGGTTGTATCTGGACTCCTGGTGTGCCACAGTGCACTCTTACACCCCAGCCCCTGTCCTCAAGACATCATGCAGGCATTCATTGGTGTCACAACCAGCCATGGTCTTGGCCATGAGTCTCAGTTTCCTGGGGAGGGAATGGCTCTTGTGAGCACCCGGCTCAGCCAGAAGCAGATTTAGAAGGCAGTGGGATCCCCAAAGAGCTCTGGGGTCGTGGTTATGACTGCAATCTTTGTTTTGCCCTGTGGAAAAGAGTAGTGGTCTGAGTCCAGAAGGGTCACCCCTTTGTCCTGACTTTATGGCAAAAGGATGGGTCAGTATCTCCTGATGTTGTTGTGTTTCCAACAAGAGCATTAAATCCTTGCAGGGAGGTAATTCCCAGCTTTCCGGTAAGGATAACATTGACAGTACCTAATTAAACGGTACTTTTAGCCTGGATAAACATTTATATTCATTTCCTTCTTACGCAGATGTCTGGTAAACTGACCTCCTGAGGCAAAACCATCTGGCCTCAGGTGGGAGGAGGATCTCAGCCAGCGTGGAGAACCTGACCGGGCTCTGCTCACTGATTTCTCAGTAGCTTTTTCTGTCACAGAAGTGACATACATATGAAAGGCCCATGGTATGAATGTTCAGGTTTTATGGGCGGTTGTCTTAGACAACCTGCATAATTACACTGCCGGCTTGTGGCTTCAGGCTTCGTTGTATCTCTGCTTTCCATCACGTATTCTGGGATCATCCATGTATAAAATTAGCATGGGCAGTAAGCAGCAATAAGATGTTCCCTACTTGGATGGATTAAATTAAAATTCAGTAAGAAACAGAGCTTTGAGTGAATTTCCAAATTACTTGCAGGATTGTACTGAAGAGACTGTTCTGGTATCGTAAACCTTTTTGGTGGGCAAACAGCCTGGTGCAGGTGAGGTGGTTTTATTACCTCACAGTGCTCTTTCTGTTTTATGTACTGTGCCGTGTAATCTTCTGTTATTAAATAATAAGCAAAATAAAAACAGTTGTTTGTCACAGCAAGCATGTTTTTCAGAGAATTTGCTTGCTTTGAAAGTTTAGTCTGTGTGATCTCCTGCCCTGTCAGGTGCTATTATATTGAATCTTCTTTTAAATTGTTAAGCAGGAGGACAAACCTAGACGTTATGCACATCTCAGCTGAGAGCAAAGCGAATTCAGCAGGGAGCAGCCTCTGATGCCATGTACTATGTCATTAGTTTTTGTCGTGGACATGTCAAGATTATCTGCTTCCAGTGTTACGTGTGTTCGCTGACATGAGCATTTGTAGAGCTGCATAATTTTTGAAGTAGTTTGAAATGTGGATATAACACTTGGGGCTGTGTGAAATCTTTTCTTTCCCCTCTTACTGATCGTATTGCTGTTCAGAATGTTGCTTGTTCTGTTACTTCCTCACATGAGGTATTGTATTAATTTGCAGAGTTAATTTGCAAATGAAAATGCCCCAAACTAGAAATCATCATAAATAGTGAACAACTACTGAAACACTTGGAAAGACCAGTTGCAACATTACATTTTCAATAAAGACTGTTGGTGTTTTAGCATATATGGGGTCATATCTTAATGCAAGGTATTATTGTTATTTATGGAACTTGGCAACCCTGAGTTAAAACTGAACTATGATGGACAGGATTTTTCATGTATAGTGTGTGTCTGCTCGTTTGTACCTTTGTAGCCTTTTACAGATGAGGTTTTCATGCACATTGAAAGTTGGATAAGATCCTTCAGTTACTTGTTTTTTTCAGGGTGCTTTCTTGATCATTAATACTCAGGCCTATCCCAGCCTCAAAAGAAGTCATGTTCTTCCATGAAGACACTTTTTTCCACCCTCTGTGGTGCAGCCAGACAGCAGAAGGAGCCCATATCTGTAGCCATGGCAGCCAGTAATTTATTGCTCCATATGGCTGGTGTGGCAGCAGCTGCTCTGGTTTAAGGAGGTCAGGGCATCAGGGCATTTAAGAAACAAAACAAAACCCCACTGTTTTGTACAGTAATAATGGGGTTCTCTGTGTAGGTGTAAGGAGAGCCAAGGGTGAGAAATTAACTTCTCTTTTTATACATTTATACCTCTAAGAACATTTTAATCAAAGGCATTATTTCAGGGAGCGGTAAGTTTTTGTGTCCCATTAAGATGGTTTTACCTTTTTTTCAGTTTCCATTGCTACTATTTGTCGGTAGGACATAGTACCAAGGCACAGCAAGCTGAGATGTTGCAAGTGACCCCTTTGGATCTGCCATGCAGCAGGTGCTGAACAGCCAGAGCTGGAGGAGAGTCCAACCCACTGCTTCAGGATCCATTCAGTATTATGCTGAGAGAGAAATCGTGTTGCCCAAATCGAATGGCAGCGCTACATTTCTAGTAGTGAAGATGTATGTTCTGTGAGCAATTATCATGGAACAGAAATACAGGTTTAGTTTCAGTTTGGCTGTCAGAGTCGCTGCAGAAAAATGGTATAGAAAAGCTCTTGGATTTAGCACTGAAGTGTGCAAATAGGCTTTTCATAAGCATGAATCTTCTTATTTTCATTAGGGACTGTTTTAATTAAAACAAAACTGGAATGTTTACTCTTTGCTTCCTGTAGCTGTGATTGTTTTCTTCACTGTGTGAGCACATGTATAATTTGCTCTAAAAGAAATGTCAGCAGTTTCTGATTACCTTGTGAGTCTTACTCAACAGCTTGATTTTAATTGGGGGGAGGAAAGATTTCATGGTGCTCCAGGGAGGTCTGATGTCTTTTGGTAGGAGGAGGAAATAGGTGCTATCTTTGGTACAGTGTTAATTGCAATAATCACTACTACTGGTTTAAAATAAAAGTCCTTCATTACTTACCCCTGTTAGGGTACATTTTTTTTCAGTCATGTCAATGAAATACAGCCTGTTTAGTAATTAGCATCCCTCAGGTATATAACCTTTTGACATTGCTGCATCTGAATGCCTGTAAGCATCTAAACAGGGTGACTTTTGGAAAACAGTGATTGACTATAGATAGGATAGCTCAAATTTTAGGAAATTTTTGTAAGGAAGTATTTTGCATTATGGGGGTGGTGAAACACTGGCACAGATTGCCCAGAGAGTGGCAGATGCCCTATCCCTGGAAACATTCAAGATCAGGTTGGACAGGGCTGTGAGCAACCTGATCGAGTTGAATATGTCCCTGCTCATTGCAGGAGGGTTGGAACTAGATGACCTTTAAGGGTTCATTCCACCCAAACCATTTTGTGATTCTGTGAAAACTCTACAATTCAGGTTAAATAAAAGAAAGAGGCCAGGCACACAGGGAGCACTGTGTCCATGCCTTCAGATACATTCTCTTTAAGCCTAGAATTCCACCAGGATTCCTAAGGAAGAGATAGTTTATGTGGGTCAAGAGTATTTCTTTCTTTAAATTTTTTATAATTATGAAATATGACAAGAAGTAACTGTAGCAGAATAATGTGTTCTGTATCATTCAGTGGTACAGCTTTTGGAGCATTCCTGTGGATTCTTTTTGTTTAGATCTACTGTAAGGAGGTATCTTGGACTACTTTGTTTGCTGAAATGCCTTTTGGGTCTTGCAAAGCATTTCAGAGATGACCAGTTTCTGAACCTTTTCGGAGCTTTGACGATATCTTGTGTTTTAATACTGTCTTCTCCATCAGAGATAATGATGTGAGTCTCCCCTGCTTATTCTTTGGGGTTTTGTTTCCTCCTGCTGATTATTTGAAGTAGATAAGAAGGAAAACAACCAGTAACTGTGTGTGAAAGGGAGGAATGACGAATAGAAAAATGAGAGGAAAGATACTGTTTTATCATAAAAGACTTTATCTCTGGAGACATAAATTGGTATTCATTAAGTTGTTTGCCTGGACTAAGTTAAAAGACATACTTGAGATGTTGTCTGAGCAGTGTTTCAGTAGAAGCAAGTCATTCTCTTTGTGAGTAGATACATCTAGATGAAGAGAAAAGACCAGAAAGCAACACTAAATGATGGATTGAGAACAGCCTTCATGGCAGTAAGGAGACAACAACAGATTATGAAATGTTTTTCAAAAAGAATAATATTTAACACTTAGCTGTAAAGTAATACTGATCTGTCTTTTCTCCCCATATATGCAGGTCTTTTTCATATGCAGCATTTTTCAAAACGTTCATATTCAGGTTTTGTCATTTCTCATTCAAAGTGTGCAGGGTGCCCCTGGTTTTGATGGTGATTTCAGTAGCTGGAAGTATAATTTTGCCTGTGATTATTTTGATACCCTGCATGTATAATCTTATTGGGTGTCCTATATATATCATCAAATACAGGGAAGCAGTTGCAGAGTGGTGCTGGGCATTTCAGAATGTAGCTTGGTTTTACCATGGCTGTGTTCTTCCAAAAAAATCAGTTGTCTTTTGACTTTTGTATCATGTGACATCTATTTCAAAGACCTTCAGGATGGGCTCAGGCTGCAATTCAAGATGAGATTTTGCTACTGTGCTTGTTGACTGGCTTCTTTTCTTATTATCTGGAACTGGGGCAGACGCTTGCAAGGGTATGTGTGTATTAATTATTGTGGAATCTGCGGCTGTCCACTCTTTATCTTATATCTTTAAAAAAGTAATTGCACAACATAAAACTAGCAAAGTGCTTTCACTGTCTGGAGTGTGAATACTCTGTCGAGCTCTTGTGCGTGGTGTAACTTTTCTGATGTTCACCATTTTATATTTCCTTATTTGCAGATTAAGGCCCTTGATTTCAACACAACTCGCTAAAAAGGCTGCCACTGAAGAGGTATGTAAAGTCCAGCACTTTTCCTGGTATAGCAGTTTGAGTCTGGAAATTCTTACAACCTGGCTCTGGTTACGTGGTACTTGAGTCGTGCTTCTCTGATCAGACTGGTACTGCAAACACTGCAAAGCTAAAGTTGCCTGTTTTCTAACCAAGGTATGCCCTTTCTTACCCATCAGTAACATTAGCACAGCCGCATAATACCTGGTTAGACGGCAAAAAAACCTCCCTGCAAGCATCTAAAAAGGTATATATTGAACTAGCGAGTAGGAAAGGGCAGAGCTCATGCCTGTTTCTCAGCACTTAGACGGTCCCTGCAGAGAAGGGGGATGATGCAAAACATCGCTTCTGTTCAGCCGGCAACAGCCCAAGAGAAGGGCTGAGCTTCTGTGGGAGGCCAGTGAGGAAACACAAAGTGACAGCTTATAGCATGGCTTACTCCTTGGCTGATTTGTTTGTTTAGTTTGAAAATGTAATAGTGCCATAGAAAAGTTAAAGCTAGTAACTGGCTAGCACCAGAAGCCCTCTATGGGTGGCTTTGTGCACTTGCATCTTCTCCTGAAGAGATCTTGATTATTATCAGTCATAGTGATAACTGCTTTCTTTCACTATTATTTTCACAGTGTACAGAGTAGACATAAGCATTTTGTGTATGATAAAATAGCTGTCTACTCTGTATCTAAAATTCTGCTCCTAATTAAATATATTTATCCTACTTTTTCCCCATGGACATGTGACGCTGACATCCTTTTGAAAGTGAACCAGTTACCTTGGGGAGTTTAACATGCTTTGACGGTTGTCCATCCATCCATAAATATATGTGCAAAACTCAAGTCCAGGACATCTGGAAGTGAATTCAGGAAGTTCTATTTAAAGGCATTATTTGACTGCCTTATTTTTAAAATTACTAAACCCCATTGATTTTCAGAAGCAGTTTGATATCCTGCCTGGGGAAATACATTTTCACTTCTTATGCTATGCTCATTAGAAAACTCTGCACATTTTTAGAAGTATAGCAGTCTGGAAGTGGACATGATAATTAGAAGAAGGTCACATTTTAATTAGCATGGTGCAATTTTAAAAAATAATGACTCAATTGTAGCTCCTTTATATTTACCCACTTTTTCAGAGCAGATGGATACTTTTAAGCATATTAATTGATATATATTATGATGCTGATTCGTCTCAAACTGTTGCGTCTATTTTTGTTTATACTGAAAACCTAGATAAACTCAATTTGATCACTCTAGAGGCAAAAGCAGTGGTAGGAAATATAAAATAAACTGGAGGGAAGTGCCTCTAAATAATATGATTAATTTGAGCATTAAAAAATCGTGAAAACCTGTCTTTGAGTGGTCTGAATATCTAAATACTTGATTTTGTATTAAAATTAATGGGTGTCTTTTGCCCAATTAATGAGCTATTGGAGCAAACCCTTAGGTGACTTTTAAAAACTCAGGCAGATTCTGTAGGTTGACTGTCGTGGTATATGACACAGTCAGGAACTGCTTTGATGTTTGAATAATTAGACTATCAACTTTCTGGTGCAGGGATTTTCTCTTACGGTGTACCGCTGAAGTGCCTGGAGTTACAGGGATTCTGGGAGTTACTACATCCTAAGTAAATACATTTATAAATAAATAAATAAAAATAAATTAACAACACCAAGTCAGAACTTACTGCTAATGGAACTGCAGAAGGTGCAGCAGTACATAGTTCCGTACTGTAATTTAAAGCCCGAAGTACTGTAGGACTTTTCTTGTGGTAGGAACCAGAGGAGTTGGGGTTTCCTGGTCTCCTTTGGACCGCTGATTGTGAGGAGCCCTTCACCACTGTTCTTCCCAAGGAAGCAGTCCTGGTCTTCTCCTTCTTTCCTAGTAGAGGAGATGACTCTCAGTGCTGGTAACTGCTGAGTAGTGACAGGTACTGTTAAGCATTCTCTTCTCAAAATGACTTACGTAACAAAACAGTGTTAATGGTTAATCTTCAGTGTTCTTCAAGTTGCCATTAATGGGGTGTCCTTTTGGGCCACAGGCTGTAGTGTAGAAACCCCAAATAGTCCAAGTACAGAACAGAGGTGAAAAGTACACTGTTACAAAGCTGTTGGAGATAAAGAATCACAGAATCATAGAATACCAGGTTGGAAGGGACCTCAAGGATCATCTGGTCCAACTTTTCTTGAAAAAGCATGACCTAGGCTAAGTGTCCCAGCACCCTGTCCAGTTGAGTCTTGAAAGTGTCCAACACAGGGGAATCCACCGCCCCCCTGGGAAGATGGTTCCAGTGCTTGATTGTTCTCATTGTGAAAAATTTTCCTCTTGCGTCCAATGGGAATCTTCCTGGGAGTCTTGTGCTCATTACCCCTCGTCTTTTCCATGCGACTCCTTGTAAAAAGGGAGTCTCCATCTTCTTTGTAGCCACCCTTTAAATACTGGAACATGGTGATAAGGTCTCCCTTGAGCCTTCTTTTCTCAAGGCTGAACAAGCCTAGCTCCTTCAGCCTTTCATCACATGGCTTCCCAGTCCTTTGATCATCTTCGTGATCCTCCTCTGGACCCTCTCCTGTCTAAATTTTTTTGTATAGCAGAGACCAAAGCTCCTGTGATAATTGTTCCCTGGATGAGAGAGGGAGGTGCAGCCCTAGACTGAGCACACTGTGGAAGCGAGAACTTCAGAGGGACCAGAGCCTGGGCTGTACTGGGGCAGACTGTGTTGCTGGTTCCTGCCCTATTCCCAGATCTGCCATTAATGAACCAGAGCCAATATTACTTTCTCCTAATTCACCTCTGATTCCTTGCAGTGTTGCCTTTTCTCACCCTCCCTGCTGTGTCCTGCCTAAACTTGGAACAGTTAACTGGGGAGGTACACATACCAAATGGGTCCTGTTAATGATCAGTTTCCAAGTTAGTCTTTGGAGATCATTATTTTGATGAATTTCGTAGGTAATGTTACTGGTGCTGGTGTGTATTATCAACCTAATGCTCTGCCATCATGTTAAGTGCTGTCTAAAGAGTGCTATTTGTTCCGTATCTCATTGTGACTTGAAATAAAACCAACCCAAGAGCTGTCAAAACCAATACGTGGGTTTTTTTCTGATTTTAAGCGTACATTTTTGCTATCATTAAAGTGTCAATAATATTGTTATTGTGTAATAGGCCTGATGTGAGTCAAGCACAATGAGGAAAAGGTTGTAAATTTTTACCCAGAGCTCCACTGAGGAGCCTTCACTCCCAGATTTCTCCTTACCTTGTGCTTGCAAGAGGATCCTAGTTCTGCTGTTACTGTCTCTTTTCAGTTACCTGGCTATGAATTATGTGAAAACTGGATGTTTGTGCCTGACTTTCATTCAGGCAGTATTTCTTTGAGCAATTTGCATGTCCCCTACAACAGCTGAGCCTCTAGCACTGTACATGGGCTTCCAGCTCTCCTGTCCTATCATTTGGAAGCTGCTAAAGTTTGGTACAAATATTCAAGGAAGGGCTGCTCTACTGTTCCTCTCCTTTTTTTGCAGGTGACTTTTCCAAATGCACAAGCAGAAGCCCCTGGCTTAGAAAAAGCAGCAGCTGTGCTAGTGGAGAGTGGCCCAGTAGCTTACAACCCTGATGAAGAGGTGGAAGAGGAAGAAATAGAAGATGATGATGATCACTGCATGAGCGCCTTGCAGTTAATGGGAGGAAACGGTAAACTGCTGCCTAAATTACCATCTACTGATGCTGTGGGGTTCGTTGTTTCAGGGCTGAGGACAGACAGGTTTTCCCTGCTTGTCCCTGTTCTCTGGCATCTCATCCTGTGCAGAGCTTTGGCCACATTTCCAGCATCACCCATTCCTGAGGCAAAGTTTGGAGTCACCCTTGTCCAAAACCTGACCTTCTTAAAGACTACTCCTGAGAAAACTTTGCATCTTGAGCTTTAGGCTAAGAGGATTTCTCAGAAACAAACTGATGTTATACACGTTTTTCAAAACTAGGTTTATTAACATGGATCTGTGGAATTATGGGATCAGTGACCCCTCCATTAGCAGTGCTTGGGGCTTATTGCCTCATGAGCGAAGCTGTCATGCTCCTGTCTCCTTCCTCAGCTAGGGCTGCACCAACATCCAGTTGTCCTTGAGCCCTGGATACATGGCTGTCCAGTTCGAAACAGAGTGAATGGTCCCACTCCACTTCGGGAGAAACTGTTAGGAGAAAGTAGTTCTTCACCAAGTACAGAAGCCACACTGATAGCATATGAATGCTGTATGGTACATACACAGATGTGTGCTAATTTCTTTGGGTTACCCAGCAAAGCCACTCATTTTATTTAAGTTTCTTTGGTGGCAGGAAAAGGCAGGTTTTTCTCTAACCAAACACATCCACATATATACTTTATTAAAAACCTCTCTATAGAAACTAAGCTTTGAAAATACACAAAAATATTTTTTTAAGTGAGAGCTGCCAGTTACGGGTTGTGAAAAACAAGATGAGAGTCAGTTTCCCACTGAAGTGTTATTTATTGCAAAAATCTTTCCAGTGCTACTAATTTAGTGTTTGTGGACAATATGTA
Source organism: Amazona ochrocephala (assembly GCA_039720435.1). Taxonomy (NCBI): domain Eukaryota; kingdom Metazoa; phylum Chordata; class Aves; order Psittaciformes; family Psittacidae; genus Amazona; species Amazona ochrocephala. The sequence goes on along the minus strand of CM077882.1, from coordinate 53,248,308 downwards.
TGCATTTCACAAGCATGTCTGTTACTTTTAAATTGATTTCTCCACTGGAAAATAATTGCTGAACTGTAGGAAAACAGTTTGTTGCCTGCATTTATTATTAGAATAATGTTCCCAAGAAAAGGCACCCGTGTGGGGGAGGGTGGGTCCATGTTTATTAATACCCCCCCCACAAAAATAGAATAAAGGTCACTGAGCTTTTTTTTCCTTTGTAAATGTTACTATCTTTAAACCATTCTGAGAACATTCCACTGTGGAGAGCTATTTGACTGTGAATGGGCATGTGAGCAATCCAGACAATTGCTTGACAATTGTAAGGTAGTGACCCGCAGGCATTGAGGCCTCGCCTGAGGGTTACTAAAGTTCGTGTACGTGCAGAAGCCTTGGGAAAAGTTAGCACGGAAAACTACTGAGAGAGATACACAGAGAAGGAATGTTAACTGTAACCTTGAAACGTATGCTGTAATAGTTAACCAATCATTAAGATGTTACTGAGTGAATCCTATTTGGTATTTAGCCGTGTGAACAATACATGTATCCAATTAGACTTGTGTGTGTTAATGATAGACAAGTAGAGTGCCTATATATACTGAGCTATCTGCGCAATAAACTTTGGCACAAGCCTGATCATATTGGTCTGTGTGCTGTGTCCGGGACTTCTGCGTCAACAAGTGGCGCCCGAACAGGGACCCTCAGATCGGCGTTGGATAAAACCGACGAGACCGACAAGAAGGAGGGGGCAGAAGCCGGTCGATATCGGGTGCTGCCCCGGCACTCGGAAGTCGCTAGCGCAAAAAGTTTGGGAATCTCGCCCTGATCAGGTGAGCGGCCGGGGAGGAGATGGGGTCCACACTGTCCAGGGAAGAGTCAGCAGTGGTGAAACTCCTCCAAGACATCCTTTCTGTGAGAGGAGCGAATTATAACGAGCCTGCCTTGAGAGCTTTGCTACACTGGGCAAAGGGAAAAGAGTTGATCCCCTCAGCGGATGCTGCCTTTCAAATCGCAATTTGGGAGAAAATTGGGGCAGTGCTGTGGGAAGAGATAAGTAATGGGTCCAAGGAGGCAAGCAAATACCCCACTGTGTGGAGATCGGTTGTTGACTCTCTGAAAGACATGCAAGCAGAGCGAAAAGCTGCGGCGTCTGCGTTTGCAGCGCTGACTCCGACGGGGGAGTCGGGATCGGCTACTAGCATGCTTTTTACGGGGCCTCTCATACCCGCTGTAACGCCAAGACGTACAGCTGCGGGGGACCGGGGAATATCGGGTCACTCGGCTCCGACTCAAACCAGCGCAGAGACATCTACACAAGTAGCTGATTCGTTGCCGCCGCCACCTTCATCTACCAGCAAAGACTTGCAGTCTTCTCAGCAGAGATCCACGGCCTCTGTGGCCGCTTCACGGGATCCGTCACCGGTGAGACCATCGCAACTTTTTCCACCTTTACCACCATCAGAGCCGCCATCTCGTTGCGAGCGGATCGACGACCACGACAACGGACTTAAAGAAGTCCAGCTACACCAGTTGTTGGAAAAATTGGAGGCCTTAGAAGTGCGGCTGGACAAAGTGCAGGAAAAGTCGACGCCTTCTCCGCCTGACGGCCCGCCTAACTTTCCCGGTTTTAACCCCCCCCCCTCCCCTTGCGCCGCCAGTGCCTTCGGCAGGGATCGGGGTTGGGGCGGGGGGCAGTCTGGGGGGCCTTGGGAATCCATCCGCGAGGTGGAGAGGGGTAATTCGTGATGCATTGGTTGAGGGGCAATTATTGCCTATGGCTTTTCCGGTTGTAGCTGATAATGGGGGATACGCGTGGGAAGCGTTAGATTGGAAAATTTTAAAAGAAGTTAAAAGTGCCATTTCACAGTATGGCTTGAAGTCACCGTACTCGCAATCGCTGTTACAGCATATTTTTTCTTCTCATTTGTTCACTCCGTATGATTCTCGAATGGTTGCACAAATGTTACTTTCTCCGTCACAACAGTTGCACTTTTATCAAAACTGGCAAACTGCTTGTGATAGAGCTGCCGCAATACCGCGACAACAGGGGGATCCATTATGCGGGGTGCAAGCGCAAATGTTAATGGGAGTGGGACCATTTGTGACGCTTGATTTGCAAGTGCGATTTGCCCATGAAGTCTTGCAATTGAGTCAAGATTTAGCCTTTAAAGCCATCCTTAGCATACCTGATGATAAGGTTCGGCCTGCATTTACATCTGTGCAGCAGGGACCTACAGAGCCGTACAGCAAATTTATTGATCGCTTGCACATCGCTATAATGGCGCATCCTGATTTAGATGAAATCATGAAAACTAAGTTTTTGGATATGCTTGCATTTGATAATGCTAATGAGAAAACGAAAAGGGCACTCAGTCATTTGCCAAGAGGGTCAAATGCAGCACATCTGTTGGAGGCAGCTGAACGTATGCTCGAACAAGAAAAAGCTACTGTAATGGCTGCAGCTGTGGGAGCTGCTGTAAAACCAAGGGTAGGAAAATGCTTTAATTGCGGGAAACAAGGTCATCTTAGAAGGAATTGTAAGAGTCCACCTAATCCAAATCTGATCGGACAAACTACTGCACGGGCACGGAAATGGTGCATACATTGTAAGAGAAGTTATTTCAATACCCATGAGTGCAAAAACTCGGGAAACAAGTTGTCGAGCGCGATTCACCCGCGCGCGACGACACAAATGCAGGGTGCTTGGACCGCTGCGCAGCCGCCACAGTCGGCAGCGCAGGAGTGGACCTGGCAACAGCAGTAGACATTACTCTGACTTCCACGGAAGTCGTAGTAATTGATTCTGACCAGAAGGGACCGTTAGGGCATGGATTAAGTGCATTGCTTATTGGTCGGTCATCTGTTTCTAGAAAAGGTATATTTGTGGTGCCAGGACTTATTGATTCGGACTATCACGGCGTCATAAAAATCATGTTATATACCTTGACCCCGCCTCTTACCATACCGGCAAAGTCAAAAATTGCTCAATTAATACCATTTCAAGCCTGTGTGCCAAAAGCCCAGACTCGTGAAAGGGGACAAGGAGGATTTGGATCAACAGGTACCCCGGAGATTATGTTGGCAATCGACATAGCAAAGGGGAAACCTGAGGAAAAGATAATTATCACCCATCAAACCGGACAATCAATAACCCTTTCTATGTTAATTGATACAGGGGCGGATGTTACTATCATCCCGACTGTCAGATGGCCAGCAAATTGGCCACTATTACCGGCACACACTAGCGTGATCGGGGTGGGGGGAACTCAGCAAACCATGATCAGTAAAACTCCAGTTTCTTTTGCTTTTACTGATGGCACCGTGGTGACAACTCGCCCATATGTAATGCACTTACCAGTAGCACTAATCGGTCGAGATGTCCTGTCACAAATGGGAGCACGTCTCATAACTAAAAATTTTTAGCAGCGGCCATGGTAGAGCAGCCTATTTTAAAACTCACATGGACCACCACCACTCCTGTGTGGGTGGACCAATGGCCGCTAAAGCAGGAACGGCTGCAAATCATACAGAATTTAGTACAAGAGCAATTGGATGCAGGACATATAACACCATCTACGAGCCCATGGAATACTCCTATTTTTACAGTTCCCAAAAAATCAGGAAAATGGCGTTTGCTCCATGATTTGCGAGCTGTAAACGCCGTAATGCAAGACATGGGAGCCTTACAGCCAGGATTACCCTCTCCTGTAATGCTTCCTGAACATTGGGATTTATTAATTATTGACTTGAAAGACTGTTTTTTTACAATACCATTACACCCTGACGACGCAGAAAAATTCGCTTTTACTGTGCCAGCCATAAACAAGCAGGAACCTGCAAAACGGTACCAATGGGTAGTTTTGCCTCAGGGTATGAAAAATTCACCAACTCTGTGTCAAACTTTTGTTGCCTGGGCTTTGCAACCCTTTAGACAGACTCATCAATCCCTTTTAGTGTACCATTATATGGATGACATTCTCATAGCAGGAGAAAAACTTGATGTCACTGAAACTTTGCAGGAACTGCAACACACTCTGAGATCAAAAAATTTACACATAGCCCCAGAAAAAGTACAGCGGCAATGCCCTTGGCAATATTTAGGTTGGACAATTACGGGTAGTACCGTACGTCCCCAAAAAATCAAACTGCACACTGAAATTAACACTCTTACTGATGCACAAAAACTCATGGGAAACATACAATGGGTGAGATCAATTGCAGGAATCACAAATGATGATTTAGCTCCTTTAATGTCTTTGTTAGGCACCTCTGTTAATGCTAATAGCCGCAGACAGTTAACACCTGAACAAAAATTAGCATTAGAAAAGGTAACAGACAAAATTTTAACAGCTACAGTGCAAAGACAAATAACAGGATTACCTTTGCGCCTGTTAATTGTCAATTCCTCAGCTCAAAGAAAACATTTACTTGGTCTCATTATACAGCAAAATGATAACGACCTTAAAATACTGGAGTGGATCTTTTTATCCTTCCAGCCGAAAAACACCATCTGCACCCGCATTGAACTCTTTGCCAACATGATAATAAAAGGCAGAAAAAGAATCATAGATATGGCGGGTCGGGAACCAGATGTTATTTACATTCCAATTGTACAGGATTATCTTAACTGGTTGCTGACTACTTCAGAGACATTCCAAATTGCACTTGCTGATTATCCAGGCACACTTAGTAACGCTTATCCTCCAACAAAATTTTTACCTATCTTACAGGACCAGACTTTTGAAGAAATTCCAGTCAGGTCTGAAACCCCAGTAGAAGGGCTTACAGTTTTTACTGATGCTGGGCGAAAATCTAAACGAGCTGCTGCCACTTGGTACACAGACAGCCAGTGGAAACATCATATTTTGCAGGGTCATCTTGGTGATTCTCTACAAACACTGGAGTTAAGAGCAGTATTATGGGTTTTCCAGCAATGGCCAGAAACACCGTTAAACATTGTGTCAGATTCTCTCTATGTTGTTGGGACAGTGCAACGCCTTGAGCGAGCCATGGTTAAAACTGTGAAAAACGCTACCTTGTATATGCTTTTAATGCAGTTGCTACATTTGTTAAACCAGCGGCTACCACCATATTTTATCACACACATTCGTAGCCATCAGTTCCAATATGGTCTGTCTATCGGTAACAACAATGCAGACCAACTTGTTGCTGCAACATGGACAAATCATACAATTAATTTGTTTGAACAGGCACGTCTCTCACATGATTTTTTCCATCAATCAGCGAGGGTGTTAGCTCGGCAATTTAACTTGCCTATTACTGACGCTCGAGGCATTGTACAGTCTTGTGCTTCCTGCCAAAAAATTGGTTTTGGTCTAGGCTTAGGGGTCAATCCTAGAGGATTGGCTGCCTTACAACTATGGCAAATGGATGTCACACACATTGCTGAGTTTGGCCGTTTAAAATATGTGCATGTCAGCATTGACACCTTTTCTCATGCTATGTGGGCCACAGCTCAAACTGGTGAGTCTGCTAAACATGTTATTAAACACATGCATGCTGCTATTGCTGCATTAGGCATTCCTTTAGAAATCAAAACAGACAATGCACCGGCATATGTGTCACATTCATTTGCACATTTTTGTAATCTGTGGGGAATCCGTAGAGTCACTGGTATTCCACACTCTCCCACAGGTCAAGCCATTGTTGAGCGAGCTCATGCTACCCTGAAATCGCTTTTGCAAAAACAAAAAGAGGGAGAACAGATGCCATTTGAACGTCTTGCAAAAGCTCTGTATGTATTAAATTATCTGCGTTTAACAGGGAACCGAGAATCTCCACCAATTGTAATCCATCATACATCATTACAATCAAAGGTGCAAAAGGTTGAGGCAGCAAAAGTTCAGTTTAAAGATTTGCGAACAGGAGAATGGAAAGGCCCAGTAGAGGTAAAAATGACTGGCAGAGGATATGTTTGTGTTTCGACAGGTGAAGGACCACGATGGGTCCCGAGTCGGTGGGTGAGGCCATGGAAAGAACATATGGACCACTCAGATCAGCCACTTTGATAATCATCATGTGGATTTTAACTGTACCCCAGAGAATCCATTCACCACTTGTTTGGTGGCTGTGCCCATAGATAATTGGCCTGTTCCAACGGCTCAGCAGGCTGTTGCACAAGGCACGGGAAAGGTAGATGCCTGGGATGGCTGGATACCTTACCTGCCAAAGAGTTCGTTGGAACCAGAAGAATTGGAATTATTAGGGTCTGTAAAAATGGACTATTGTCTATATTTCAATTATGTTGGGAGGAATCAGTCACGAGCTTGGTGGGTTAATGCCACCTTGCCGGTGTATGCTAACCATAGCTCTTGGTGTGATTATACCTCCAGCAACATATCTAAAGCTACTAACCATCCTATTAGCTTGCCTAGTGGTCACTTTTTGGTTTGTGGGGATCGTGTCTGGCCAGGGATCCCTTCTCACATAAAAGGAGGACCATGTAGTTTAGCACGACTGACCCTATTAATGCCAAATCAATCACAAATTTTGCAAATCAGACGTAAAAGCAATTATCGTGTAAAAAGAAGTTCACATGCTTTTAGTAGTTTTCGTAATGATCACATAGAATTTTGGAATAGACCGCTCAGTCGGGATTGCTCACACACTAACTACTTTAAATAGACTAGGTTGTTGGCTTGCAAAACAAACTAATGCTACTTCTGAAGCTTTAAGTAATCTTTTATTAGATGTAGATAGTATAAGGCATGCTACTCTGCAAAATAGAGCAGCAATTGATTTTTACTACTAGCCCAAGGTCACGGATGTGAAGATTTTGAAGGAATGTGTTGTATGAATCTTTCTGATCATTCTGAATCTATACATAGAAAGTTACAAGTGCTCTCGGATTGGGATTGGTTTCAAAGATTATTACAGGGTTTGGGGTATTGGTGGTTGGCTAGGAGTACTAATCAAACAAGGTTTAACAGTTTTAATGGTATTGATCATTATTGTTTAGATCTTTTGTTGTTTATGGAAGTGTATTGTCAGTATGCTATCTCGTGCTGTGAATCGGGTCTGGATTGCTCAAAAACAAAAAGAGGGATTTGTGGAGAGCTATTTGACTGTGAATGGGCATGTGAGCAATCCAGACAATTGCTTGACAATTGTAAGGTAGTGACCCGCAGGCATTGAGGCCTCGCCTGAGGGTTACTAAAGTTCGTGTACGTGCAGAAGCCTTGGGAAAAGTTAGCACGGAAAACTACTGAGAGAGATACACAGAGAAGGAATGTTAACTGTAACCTTGAAACGTATGCTGTAATAGTTAACCAATCATTAAGATGTTACTGAGTGAATCCTATTTGGTATTTAGCCGTGTGAACAATACATGTATCCAATTAGACTTGTGTGTGTTAATGATAGACAAGTAGAGTGCCTATATATACTGAGCTATCTGCGCAATAAACTTTGGCACAAGCCTGATCATATTGGTCTGTGTGCTGTGTCCGGGACTTCTGCGTCAACATTCCACTGCTCCCTGTCTGGTCTGGACAACAGCTGAAAAGTCAGAGACAAAAAACAGTAAAAATGAAAAGAAAAGGAATATTCCCAGCATTGAGACACAGGTGTGCAGAGCTATCAGCAAAACAAATAACTCCTTTCTAACTGCTTTCATCATAGATTTTAGACCTGTCAGCGTGGAATAACTGCAGGATTTACAGACAGTGAACTTCACCCATTCTACTCAAATTAGTACAAATTACACTTAATTCTGCTTCCGAGCATTTGCTTCCCTCTTTGGATGAAATGTTGGTTGTACTGTATTGAGTTTGGAATATAAAGGTTAACTTTAATGAATGCTCATACGTAATAGCTATCCACAGGTTCGACTGCGCAACAGAAAATATCTGATTCACTGCCTTTAGAATCATAGAATCATAGCACACAGAAGGCATCCTGGTGCATTAGAAACACGCAGGCTTGCCTTCTGACACGCACATCACACAGTCTTTGCACTCAGCATTGTTTAAGAAAACAAAACTGGATAAAAAAATCTAGGCAAAATTTCAAGCTGCTCCTCTAGGAGTAAGTAGATACTGGAGATCTGAGTCAGATGTGTTGGTCAGGATTTGTGCCACAACTCCTTTGATGTTGATGGGAACTCTGAGCTATCTCTGAACCCTTGCAGTTTCACCTTATGAATTCATGAATAATGTAAACAAGTCAGCTTTTTTCTTGGTGACTATGTCTAGTGAGGACTGTGCCTACTTGTAAATGTATGCTGCTGCTTCTCAGCCACCATGTTCCAAATTACTTGTGACAATCAGGCTTAACCACCTTAACCTCCAAATTAAACCAAATATTTCATTTATCCATGTGCCAAGTATTCCTAAATGAGGGCCCAGTGACAAGTCAGAAGGGATATTTACACGTACATGCTTACAAATAACTATTTCATTGAGGGGAAGTACATGTAAGAACTTTTTATTTAGCCCTAAGAAAATACATGTTTTTTTTAAAATGCTTGCTTAAGACAACACTTACTATCTAGTTGCGCAGTGGAAAAACAACCTGAAAGTAGCAATACTTCTGTTGTATCTAGCTGGAATATTGTAATTTTTATATGCCTTTGTCTTTGTGTATTTCAGATTATGGCTGTGATGTGGATGATGATGATGGCTATTAGTTTCATTTACTTCCAAAGGACATGAACTGTGTCTTGTTCCCAGCGAATCTTCAGTCTTCAAACTGTATGAGTTTAATTAAGTTTCTTTATATGAAAGAAGCTTTCTATGGTCAGCAAATGTAATCGAACAATCCTTACTTTTGTAAGTGAATTTTAGGTTGCCATTGACGCTGGTCAGTTTACATTGACCCATAACCCAGCAACAATGTTTGGGTTTGTACTTGAATTTTTCTTTATGTTGGTGGATCATAATTTGAGGATGAAGTTAATGGGAATAATGTTTCCAGAGAACAAAAGAAAAGAGGGAAAATAGACTGTGTATAAAGCATGTGTGGCTGAAAGCAACAAATCTCTTAGTTATGTGACTGTGCTTTTAGGCATGCTGTTGAAGGGGAGCAGATTGAAGGACAGATAGGACGGGTAAAAAGGAGAAGTGTGCCTGTTGATTATCTCAGTACAGTAGCATTATTTGTTTCATAATGCTACAACTGAAAGAAAGAAAACATTTCCAGCCTGTATTGTAAACGTGACCCTGTTATTGTATACAAGCTTCCTTACCCAAGTCTATCAGAAAATAATGACAAGTTATATATTTGCAATGGAGTATTGGTTTCTTTGAAATTAAGTAAATACTTTTTTGTACTAATCAGTTAATAGATTTCTTAAAAGAATGACAATAGGAGACAATGTTGGCAGTGAAGAATCACTTTCCACTGTCCTGTGTGGTTTATTTGGAAGGACGGGGAAGACCTGCGTGAGGCAAGAAGTGTAGAAAGCAAGCAGGCAACAATGCTATGCCCAAATGCCTTTGCTGGGCATTCCTAGGGACAGCCAGGTCTTCTTGTGGCTGGTATTGCTGCAGGAGAGTCACTTTGACTGTCTCTATGTAGCTATTCTTGTTCAACTGAGTTAAAATGGTGGTCTGCTCCCAGGAGCTGCCTGTCTGTAAAACTGGCTGAAGGAAAGAGAAAGCTGATATTTTTAATAAATAAGCTGGCAGCTGCTTTGGCCATATTTAATTTAATGTAATTTATTTTACTTTCTCTGGGTAAATTAATGGTCACCATCCAGCAATCTGACTTTCATGGCTCAAATCTCACCCTTGAACAGTTGCTGCTGCTTGAGTAATGCAGTAATGGAGCAGTAATGCTCAGCCCTGTGTGCCCCAAAATGGCAACAGGCAGGTCCTTCTCTTCCAGATCTATCAGCTCTCCCAGTGCAGTTAGACTGAGGATTAGGGATGGAGCCCTTATTGCCAGATCCCACCCTGTTGTCTCTGACTTGCCTTTCCCTGGCACTGCTCGGTCCAAGGCTCTTGGCTCAGTGGGGAATGCACTACATTCTGATCACGCTCTTGATGGCTGCAGCTGCAGTACCCAAAATGTTTTCATCTCTTTCCCTTGTCTAGTGACAGTCGTAAAAACTTTTGCAATGCAGGCTGGTCTTAGACCAGGGAAAGATGGATATTTGTCTTGCCAGTGTGGTTTCTCCTAAGCTGTCTCTCCCGGTCAACGTGTCTTTCCTACCCTTTTTGAGGAGTGTTCAAGACGAAAGCACCATCCATCCTCATGCTGCAGAGAGTGAATCATGGGAGGAAGAGAAGCTGCCTTAGGAAGCTCTGTAGCTGTTATCAGCCAGAGTGATGGTGCTGCTCATACCTGTGATCATCAGCAAAGAGGGGGGAAGGGCCAAAAGGCCTTGCATACTTCTCCATCTCAGTAGCATGCATAAGAGGGATCATGTAAGTAGAACAAGAGTGAGTGCTGTTTTTAGGAGTGGACTTAATATTATTTGGCTGGTAAATGTAGTTTTTTGGGTAGGTTGTATCTGCTAGATACTTTTGAGCCCTGTATAGGAGTATTTCCAGAATAACTTCTTAAAAGCAGAATAACTTCTTAAAAGCAGAATTTGGTAACATGAATGATGTAGTGAAGCTTATGGGAAGAAGAGCTTTTCTGAACCAGATTCCAGTTGCTTAGTTTGCAGCACTTCAGTGGAAAGAAGAGATTCCATATAACTGTTAGAGGAAAAGCTGGTATTTTCACCAAAAACCTATAGATTTTTTTCTGATACTTTATAAATACTGCACAAAAATAATATTGAGGGGATAAACCTTTCTACCTCTCTTTTATCTACACCACAAATTAAAAATCATGCTATAAGCAGATTTTTAAAAGTAGTTTGTTTTATCAAAGTTCATGCTCTGCAAGTCTTCGGGACAGTTGAGTTTGAGCGTTTGGGTTTGGATTATTCTGCCAGTAGCATTACGACAAATACCCGTAGTCTCAGTATATTCTCAAAGCTGGGTTTTATTCCAAGGTACACATTCTCTATGCAGGAAATAAACATGCATAAATAAACATGTGTATGCCTCATGCAGGTCCAGTGGTTTTCTCAAATGCAAGATGTCGGCTCTTAAAGAAACCACCAAGATTAATTCTTTATTGCTGAGGGTCTTTTCTCCAGTCTTCCGTGTAGATTTTCATTTGTTTGTTCCCCCTACAGGATACTAACCTTGCTGCCAGTGTGGTGATGTTATGTGCGGGAGCCCAGAGTCCACACAAATAGCTGCTGCTAGGAAATTTTCATTCCAGTAGCACACTGTGTTCCTGGGAATGTTGTTTCTTGCACTGGAAGTAGAGGATTGCAGTTTTTGAATGGTCTCATCTGATTTGATTAGGAATTGCTATCTCATGGTCTGCTAGAAGCCACTTGGAGAGCAGGAAAAAAAAAAGACCTACAATTCCATAGCATCTTAGTATTGCTGGTGAGGTTAATGGCATGGTTTCTGTATAGGAGCTCTAAAGGAAAGGCCATGGTAATCAGACAGGCAGACTTTCACTCCGAGCATTGTAAAGCTTCTTAAGCGATAGTGGTTATGTACATTTTTAATTTATTGGTGACTTACCAGGTTTTTTATAATGTTCATTCCTTCTTGATTTGACTAAGCTCAGGAAATGTAAACAGATTAGAACATGCTAGTTTCTGTTTTTATAGCTAGCCATTAAAATGTAAAAAGATTAACACTGCATTAACTCTGTTTACTACTGTTGAGGTATCTGGACAATTTTGTAAGCCTAAATTCACTTGGAGTAATTTGGACCCTGCTTTTCTCAGGATTCTGATTATCATGAAGAGAGCTTATAAGGTTTCAACATCTGTTGTTCCTCGATCTTCGTATTTGAACTCACACAAGCTATATATCATTGGGTTTGTTGCATAAAGCATGTCTCTTGCTGCAAGTCACTTTGTTTTTGGCAGGCAAAACCCTCCAGCAGTTGCATTCAGGTTGTCTGCCATGCAGTCTTTTCACATTCCTGCATGGTGGGAGTCAAAAAAAATGACAAAAATAAGGAAAATAATGGGATTCTTCAAGTGTGGTGAGTGCATTTTCAGTGTCTTAATCATCTATGACATTTCCTTAAAATCACTGTGTTCAGTACAGCAACTTTTAAATGGTGCCAGACAGCCTTGTCTTGAGGGTTAAACATGTTTGCTGAAAAAGTTCTTGCCATCCTGATGGCTTGTTTGTATTCTTTGGATTGCATTGAAACTCCAGCCACAGATGTGTACAGTTAATGTAGAGTTTGCCTAATAAAAGTTCTGTTTCTTAATTTTATGTTGCATTCTTGCATTTGGTTCGGTTAGTGCCAAGGAAATTAAACCTGTTTGATGTAAGCATATGTATTGTCCTTACACAACCACAATATGAACCATGTTAAGCTTTTTTACTGTAATATATTTGCTGTAAATAAAAAAATAAACCCTTGCAGAATCCATCTTTTACGATGCTCTCCTGCTAATTTCTGGTTTTTCTGTCTTTATTCTTATGACCATTTGGTTTTGATTGCTGCATGGTTAGTTTATAGTGGCCAAAATTTATAATTCGGAGATTTCTTTCATCTGTAAAGGGGAAGACATGTCTAATCAGGTAAGTGTTTTTTACAAGATATTGTTCCACTGATAAATGTAGATGCTTTCTGTAAACTGCATGACATTAACAAGTCTTTTCCACTGAGCTATATAATTAACTGACTGTGGGAACAGTATATAGTGTGTGTGTTTAGTGGAACTGTTCCAGTGCTTGTTTCTGAAAGTTGTGATATCTTGATAAATAAGGTGTGTGCTGAGTTAAAAATGTTATTTTATCAGCTAGTCGACACAGTTTGGAGGCCAAAATCCACGTCTACCGTTTGTGCACATGGGTGTTTGCTCTTTGTATCTGCTTTGATTCCTGCCCATACACTGGGAGCTCACCAGGCGGGAGTCCACACATATACCAGTACAATCCAAGTAAGATTCATGGGTTGACACAGGGTAGAATATACCTAAAGCAGATGATGTCAGAACTTTAGCCATGATTTTCAAGCAAACTCTAACACCAGGCCACTAGGAAATACTGCTTGGTACTGCTGTGTGCTGCATTAAATCAGTAGGACCTACTGTAAGCTCTGAGGTTTCCAACAGTGTGATGTGAATCACTGTGTTTTCTTTTTGGACCGCCAGGCACTACAAGGAAGAGACTGAGAGGATTTTGCTGCCTGCAGTAAGATGACGGATCTTTCCACTTGTTCATCTTCCCTGTACGTTTCACACTGGTTCAGAGGGCTGGCTGCCCTACATTAATAAAATGCCATCTAAAACACTTTTGGCCAGTGTTCTTGGCACTCATGCAAATGTAGACTCCCCTAGCCACTTGGCAAGCAAAAGGTCTCTATCAACCCTTGTAAAGCTGCCCAGCTTAGACCCTAAGTGTTGTCACTGCTTGTGGATATAATACCAGTGTGAAAGGGGCTACATCTCAGATGACTGATGATAGTCCATCAGTTAGGAGATTACATCTTTCCCAGTCTGCTGCACACATCAGTGGGGACAAGCAGTTGTATTGATACCACTGTGCAGAGAGGTAGTTTGGGGGTCCCAAGGGCTGTGTTCAGCCCATGGATCAGTCCCATCCATTGTTCCACCTTGACTACTACGGCGTATATGATGCTCAGAAGGAGATAAGCAGTTGAGGCCATCTGTGACACCTCAAATCAAGGTCAGAAGTGGGCAGGATGAAGACACAGCTATTACAAGGACTTAGATGAGGTTTGGAAGGAAGGCTGTGGCTCTTCCAGTGTCATTTCAAGCCTGCTTTCCCAGGCAAGCTTAGCTATCATTAAATTCTTGGGTAGATTTTAGACTGATTGGGGGCATAGGCTACCTTGCCATCCAAGAAAATGCTTTTGAGAGTCTTGGGATGTGTGTGTCTAGTTTTAAGTTGCTCCCTCTATTACAATAAATTACAAGGACCTTGCTGGGGATTTCACCTTTCCTTCTGCAAGGAAGTGAGCACTAAGGGCACTGAGTGCAGAGTGCTCAGTGCTCAGCAGGAGTAAGCAGTCACTGCTGAAGAGCAGAGAGATGTGAAGTGAGACAAAAAGAGGAGCATGCAAACACCAGTTGCTCCAGATGTCAGAGGCAGGGATGTTCCTCACTGGAAGTGGACAAGCAAGCAGCGAACACGGTGGAGGAGACCTGGGCTGGTAAGCTGTGATCTGAAATTCCTCCTCATTTCATTGTGAGACAAGTCTCTGTGTTTCCTAATACTGCAAAGGAAGGAGTGTGTGTGAAACTGTATCAGACGGCTCCCCATGACATCCCTTACTCTTCACTCTTAACTGCTTATATGGGCATGGTGCCTGACCAGCTCTCCAGCTCGTGACCAAAGCTCACTCACTGCCAGATCCTGCCCAGCAATGACTCAGCAGGCAAAAGAACTGGGACACAGTAGCTCCTGTTCCTGGAAAGGAAGCGATTCTGGTACTTAGGGGTTTCACCCATACTTTTGCTCTGAGTCTGCTTTGCTGTCTCTGATGATCTCACCTCTTGTACAATTTCTTATGGGTAGCTTAAGGAATTGAATGTGGGAACTGACGGAATCTAGAACCACCAAGGACTTTTGGCGAACTGGCATGGGGCTGCCAAGTCCCCTTTAGACGTAGACCCTTACTGCCTATGTTGCCTGCCCTTCTCTGTAACATACTGATCATTGGTATTTTTGGAAGAGATGGATGTTGTGAAATTGTTTCTGGAAGTGCTGCTCTCACTTGTGTCAGGCACTGTTGCAAATACTGTGAGATCAGTGCAGAAAGCAACCATGTCCCGGCCACAGCGGAGTCCAGGAGCACCAAGAAGGAAGTAATGAAGAGAGTCCTTGTGTCTGAGGGTGCACCATGTGAGAAAGGACTAAGCTGGGAACATGGCACAGACAGTCTGGTCTAATTGGAAAGTAGGAGTGACAGCTACTTCCCAACCAGCACTGGAGGAGAGCTTTAGGGACAGGAGTCGGTTTTGCTTCTGGATGGCAGCTCATCAAAACCTTGGGTTGCATCCTTGGATGGTGCAACCATCAATGCTTGGTGAGACTCAGTCCAGTGTCAGAGTCACACTTATAGTTGGGTGGAAGTCAAACTCGTGGTCACCCCATCTGCCAGCAAAACCAGAAAATGTCTCTAGAGGAAGAAAAGTTACCTGCTGGAATCCCTGCAGTCTGTAATGAGTATTTAAGGTGTGAAAAGCTAACAAAATGGAATGGAGTCAGTCATGAAAGTGAAATCTGCCTTTTTAAACTGGACAGTGATATCAGCAAGGACGCAGTGTCTGGGAGCAGTCTGAAGAAAAATGTAGAGGCATTTATGAATTATGGTATTTGTACAAGAAACGTTCAAAGGCTGAAGTCTTCAGCCTCTTTAATTAGTCAGGGAAGTGAACATTATTGGCTTTCCATGAACGAACAGCAGATTGTTGCTGTTTTGTCTTTTTAAATACATGTCCTGTTTTCCCCTTAATATATTTCATTATAAAATGCAATATTAAAGCTTTAAAAAGTCTTTATTAGCTAGCAGATGGTTTTGCAAGTCATTTTAATGAGATAAAGAAAACTTTAATGGCAGACATTTCAACTTGTGCTTAGACTACTGCCTTTGGAAAAATCTTGGGAATGTTTTCTCCTTGGTTTTGGTGGAGCCTGGCACCAGATTATGTACTAGAAAATGGAAGGGGATGATTTATGCCAACTAGTTCCCTCCTGAGAGTGGTTTTACATCAGTGTAACATTGTTGAGTTCCGCAGTCACGCCGTGATTTACAGAGGTGCAAAGGGAGAGGGAAATGTCATTAACTTGATGCAGTTCAGGAGAAATGTTGCTGCAGTAAAATTTTTTGGGAAGCTTACAGGAAGCCCCTTACAGGCAGGACAGCAATGTGCCAACTTCTTGTGGACATCCTTTATGGATATCGGCATAAGCAGCATGTGAGGATAAGAAAAAGGAGATGGGAGAGAAGAGACCCTGTTAGTGCGAGACAGCCTTGTGAATCTTGGCTTCCTTCTTCCACCTTTGCTAAATCTCCTGAGATGCAAAATGCTTGTGTTGAAACCAGGTACAAACATGATTGTCAAAAAAAAACTTTTCAGGTCTCAATGGTTCTTCCATGCCTTTATTTCTCTCTTGAGCAACCAATGCCACGTTCTTTGAAGGTGTGAGCTGTCTCGTAATGAATATACTCACATCTGGAACACCCAGTCCATGACAGGGAGGGTTTCTGTCCCTTTAAATATGTGAGCTTTTATTTGTGGGTTTTTTTATGTGAGCGGTTGCTGACTTTCAGACCTGCTTCCTCTGAGGGTTTGTTTTGGCTGTGCAGGGTCTTGGCCTCGTGGGAGCAGGGAGTGGAGAGTGTGTGGTGATTCATTTGCACAGCCAGAGGATTGACTGTCCCTGCACATATTAAGAGATGAATCATGCTTCACAAAAGCAATAAAAGATGCCTACTAAATGAGTAATTGCCTGGCTACCTTCTTGGTCTGTCCAACCCTTTGTTCCTCCAGGGCTGGACTGCTGACCCTGTTACACCTGGCCAAGCTTCAGAGACAGCTTTTTGCATTGTTGGAGACCTTTGTCCTTCTAGTTTTTCTAGATCTAGCTGATCTAATCTCAGAAGCTGTTCTTCAGATTTGGAAAAGCCTTGCAGCTATATGTGCTATACAGGTCATTAAGAAAAGCCTTCCCCTTTCTCTCCAGATTGAACACAAAGGATCACCTAAACACCCCCGAGAAATAACATGCTCTAAGATACCTGGGGCCTATAGTGATGGTCTTGTTAACCAATGACCTCACCAGTGTATAGGAAGGAAAATAAGGAATTTTGCTAGGACATTCGCACTCAGCAGAAGAGAATTTCTCTACTTGTGAGCCCTGAGAACCCCAACAGTTGCTTGGAAAAGCTCTGTGAGCTCCAAAGAGTTGACATGAAGAAGTTTCCTTCTTTTAACAGCAGTGCATTTCCCTGCCCCACTGCTCAGGAGAAGCTTAGGAAGGAGGTTGTGATCAACTGCCCTTCAGGATCCCAACAACAAAGGTGCCTCTGTATCAAGGGAGGTACCAGCCCTTCATTTTCTCCTCTGCTTTGCAATACTAATGTTAATTAGCAATAGGGGCACCTGTTGTAATTTTGTCTATGATTCTATGATCTTCACTTGGTGACACCCTGAACATAAAGGAGCTCCTGGTGAGTTGTTGGGACAGGCTGTCTGCCTTGTAGTCACTAGGAGTGAGGTGAGGAAATCCCATTCTCACCTCTTTCAGCCTTGGTTTAAAGTCCTGATTGTTCTAAAGTTGAAGATGCTTGAATACCTCCCTTCTGCTATTAACCAGCCACCACATGCCACAAAACAAAGACCTTTTTTTATGTTGCACCATAAATATCTTAGATTAATAATTTGTTTATTTGCCACTTTGCAAGAGACAGGAGGAGCATTTATGAGACTGCTAAGGAAGTGTTCATTGCAGCTAAATTTGGCATTTAAAACATGCTCATGCGACAGGCATCACAAAAACTTTGTGGAATGAAGAGAATTCAAAATGCCTGGAGCATGTAGAATGAACTGCAGCTGGCCTGTTTGCTGTGCACGTTAATTGGTGCTGCTAGCTTCTTTCTCTCATTTCCCACACTGCACTTCTATTACTAAAATTGTGTCATGTCCTGGTGCATGAGCGTGTTTAATTTGGGCTCCATCAATGAAACCTGAAATTCGTGTGAGCCGCATCTTGAATGCTGTGGATGTCCTCCTGTCCCTGGCCCACTGCTGTGGTGTCTGTGTCTGTGCGCTGTGACATGGATTCATCAGAACAACCCCAGGGTGCTCTGATCCCTCCAGAAGTGACTGCTCTATCTGCTTCTGGAGCTCTTTTGATCCAGAGCCATGGTGGCTGTGAACTTTATCTACCCCCTAAAGCTAAAACACAAGTCTCTTCCCAAGAAAGCACATAGGTACAGTGTCATATGGAGCTGGAGATGAAATTCCTGCCTGCTACTGTCCGTAAAATCTGCCTGTGCTCTGCAGCACTGGCATCCACCATAGGGATTGCCACCACTGTTGCCTGATGTTTCACTGAAGACCAGCACTTGAAGGGTAGAGATGGGAAGGCAGGAGCTCATTAGGGCCCAGGCCTGGCTGCCCTCAAACCCACACTCAGTAGGTACACATGAGCACCCATGTAGATGGTTTTGCCAACCACATGTGTTGGAGAAATGCTGCATGGGGAAGGTCATGTGTAAATGAAGTTTCACCTAAAGGATCTCATTGTTTCCAGACACTCCAGTGAGATCGGGAAGGGGAAGGTGAATTTGTACCCTTCCCTGCTACAGAGAGTCATTAAGGAGCTAGGCAGATGCATGAAGCTGTAGGAGACACTTGCATCCCAAGCTCTCCTTGTTTTAGTCGAGCAAAACAGCAGGGCATCTCCAGGGCAGCAGGAATGGGCTGAGTTTCTTGCCAGAAGACAAAATTTGCCAGGTCCTCTGGAAGGCTTCAAAGGTGAGCTGTGGAGGGTGAGGTGTGCCATGGGCTCAGCTGGCAGGGGTGGCTCAAGTCACAGGGTAGCTGTGTGGCTGGGAGCGAGTGAGATGTTTCCCATGCCACCCAAGGGATGCTAGATGCAACTGTTGTTTTCTGCTTCATTTCTCATGGCTTTTACAAACACCTGTGATGATGGTGCTTCTTTCACAGGGGCTGAGTAAACAACTGCTGTTGACATTTTACCTTCACCTGGCTTGTGTGAGCCAAGCGTCATATAAGGCATCTGTGTAACCCTATTGCTGTTCTGTCTCATGATCTGGGCAAGCCTGTGAACAGGGCACTGGGGCATAAATCCCACTGCAGTGCTTTCCCAGTGCTTCGTGCTGGGGCCAAGGGTAATGGAGAGATCATGCAAGTCAGGGCAGAGCTTTCACTGCAGGCTTGGGAGAGGCTGTCAGTAAAGCCAAGGAAACAAAACAAAAGGAGTTCAATTTCTCCCAAAACAGCTCTCTGGAAGAGCTGTATGTCTGTTGGTGAGTAGTTTGAGCTGCTGTGTGTCTGTGGAGAGCAGAGGTAGGAGTAATGTCCTGGGATGTGGTAGGTGGGTGCACCTGGAGGAGCCCTGGCTGTGGCTGCAGGGATAGCATCCAAGTTAACCTGAGGCATGAAAGTCTGCCGGGATGTATCCCAGACCTTTGAGTCATACAGGAGCCATTATCATCTTGCACTTTGTTTGCACATGACTGCTGGGATTTCAGATATTTCCCTGTTGTCTATGACTGCTCAATAATGCTCATTTTTGTAGGGGAAAAACAGGACTCTGTTCTCTGAGGACAGCCAAATGGCCCCATCCAAGTTGTACAGCGTGTTAATATTTAATTTAAAGTTCATGTGTGCATTAGTTTATGAAGTGAACACATGTTACAGCCTTGTCTAGAATCGTAGAACCATAGAAGAGTTAGGGTTGGAAAGGACCTTAAGATCATCTAGTTACAACCCCCCTGCCATGGGCAGGGACACCTCCCACTAAACCATGCCACCCAAGGCTATGTGCAGCCTGGCCTTGAACACCACCAGGGATGGAGCATTCACAACTTCCCTGGGCAACCCATTCCAGTGCCTCACAACCCTTACAGTAAAGAATTTCTTCCTCAAATCCAATCTAAACTTCCCCTGTTGAAGTTTGAACCCGTTACCCCTTGTCCTCTCACCACAGTCCCTAATGAAGAGTCCATCCCCAGCATCCCTATAGGCCCCCTTCAGGTATTGGAAGGCTGCTATGAGGTCTCCATGCAGCCTTCTCTTCTCCAGGCTGAACAGCCCCAACTTTCTCAGCCTATCTTCATACGGGAGGTGCTCCAGTCCCCTGATCATCCTCGTGGCCCTCCTCTGGACTTGTTCCAACAGTTCCATGTTCTTTTTATGTTGAAGATATCAGAACTGCACGCAATACTCCAAGTGGGGTCTCACCAGAGCAGAGTAGAGGGGCAGGAGCACCTCCCTCGACCTGCTGGTCACGCTCCTTTTGATGCAGCCCAGGATACGGTTGGCTTTCTGGGCTGCAAGCGCACACTGCCGGCTCATGTACATTTTCTCATCGACCAACACCCCCAAGTCCTTCTCCACAGGGCTGCTCTGAATCTCTTCCCTGCCCATCCTGTAGCTGTGCCTGGGATTGCTCCGACCCAGGTGGAGGACCTTGCACTTGGCATGGTTAAACTTCATCAGGTTGGCATCAGCCCACCTCACAAGCGTGTCAAGGTCCCTCTGGATGGCATTCCTTCCCTCCAATGTATCAACCGAACCACACAGCTTGGTGTCATTGGCAAACTTGCTGAGGGCACACTCAATCCCACTGTCCATGTCACCCACAAAGATGTTGAACAAGACCGGTCCCAACACCGATCCCTGAGGGACACCACTTGTTACTGGTCTCCAGCTGAACATTGAGCCACTGAGCACTACTCTTTGCGTGCGGCCATCCAGCCAGTTCTTTATCCACCGAGTGGTCCACCTATCAAATTGATGTCTCTCCAATTTAGAGAGAAGGATGTCATGTGGGACAGTGTCAAAGGCTTTACACAAGTCCAGGTAGATGACATCAACTGCTCTACCCCTGTCCATCAGTTCCGTAGCCCCATCATAGAATGCTACCAGATTGGTCAGGCAGGATTTCCCCTTAGTGAAGCCATGCTGGCTGTCACCAAGCACCTTGTTGGTTTTCATGTGCCTCAGCATGCCTTCCAGGAGAATCCGCTCCAAGATTTTGCCAGGCACAGAGGTGAGACTGACTGGTCTGTAATTCCCCGGCTCATCCATTTTCCCCTTCTTAAAAATGGGGGTTATATTTCCCTTTATCCAGTCATCAGGAACTTCACCTGATTGCCATAATTTTTCAAATATGATGGACAGTGGCTTAGCAACTTCATTTGCCAGCTCCTTCAGGACCCGTGGATGGATTTCATCCGGTCCCATGGACTTTTGTTCATTCAGGTTCCTAAGATGGTCTCAAACCAGATCCTCTCCTACAGTGGGCCCAGGGTCTTCATTCTCACTCTCCCTGCATCTGCCTTCCAAGACTTGGGTGGTGTGGTCAGAGCATTTGCCAGTGAAGGCTGAGGCAAAGAAGTCATTAAGAACCTCAGCCTTCTCCAAATCCAGGGTAGCCAGTTCTCCCAATAGCTTCCAGAGGGGGCCCATATTGTCCCTAGCCTGTCTTTAATTTGCAATGTACCTATCGAATGCCTTCCTGTTATCCTTAACATCCCTAGCCAAGTTTAATTCTAGCTGGGCCTTAGCTTTCCTAACCTGGTCCCTAGCTTCCTGGGCAACATCCCTGTACTCTTTCCAGGCTGCCTGACCTTGCTTCCACCTTGTATAAGCCTCTTTTTTCCTTCAAAGTTTCCTCAGCAGCTCCTTATCCATCCAAGGAGGTCTCCTGGCCCTCCTGCTGCACTTCCTTCTAGTTGGGATGCAACACTCCCATGCTTGTAGTAGGTGATCCTTGAATATCTATCAACAGTCTTGGGCCCCCTGCCCTCTAGGGCTGTATCCCATGGAACCTTACTGAGCAGGTTCCTGAAGAGGCCAAAGTCTGCTCTCTTGAAGTCCAGGGCAATGAGCTTGTTGCACACTCTTCTCACTGTCCTGAGGCATCTCCCTTGACATGCCGCCCTGCACTTTGTGCATGCAACCAGTGAGTGCTTCCAACACCCCATGTCCTTCCTCCTTTTCTCTCCACATCTCCATGTGTGGAACATTTTTGCCTTTGCTTCCCTCTGGCTATTTAAAATACAATATGCAGCATGCCAGAATTGACCCTGAGGCTCACCACTGGTGCTGCAAATCCAGAGCTGTGGATATCCTGCCATGGGAGAAGAGCCTCAATTTGCCTGGAAAGCTGGGCTGGGGAGGTGGCCAGAGTGGGATGCAGGAGTCCAGGAACACTGCCTGCTGCTGGGTATGAGGGTGTGCAGGATGGCAGCCGGTGTGTCTGCTGCTCCCAGCTAAACTTGGGTAGATATGGGCTGCATTTCCGAATGGGCAGATTTTATATGCCTCTTGGTACTAAACTCAGGACTAGGGCGAAGCTGTGGTAGAAATTCCCATGGGAATTAGTGCAGCATCAGAATGGAAGAGTCCTAAGAGCTTTTCGCTGTTTTCCAGAGCACTGGAAAAGGTTGGTATGTCAGCCTCAAACTGGAATTTCCTGTAATTTGTCGATTTTCACAATTCTACAATTATTAAAATGAAAATTTCTCTTTTTTTTTCTTCCCCTCCCTTTGCATTTGCTGGATGTCATGAATCAGAAAGTGACTGGAACCTTCCTCCAATGTAATCTGATTCTTTCTCTCCCCCCACTTAGTATTTGATGAGAAACCCTTGTATTTTCATGCTTTAATACAATCTGGCACGTAATTACAAATGACTCATAGATAATCTTGGTCATGGAGCTTTCCGAAATTAGATGATAATTTAGCCTGGAATTTCTGTAGAAAGAGCAAAGGAAAAGACAATTATAATTATTCTAATCAAGATATCTTTTTCTTTGCCTGGCGTATTGCTCTGTGAACTGCCAGAGGCCTGAAAGTATTTAGACCATTTCTGCTGCTCTCTGCTTCCCAGGCGAACACCACTGATCACTGTGTAGCTTCATCACCGTGAAATTCTCCTAAGTGCTGCTGACAGAAGAAGAAACGTGCGGGGGAGAACCACAGGGCTGTGTGCTGGTGGGGTGTGAGCAGAGCAGCCACTGACAGGCAGAGTCTGGGAGCTTTGTGCAAATCCACAGGGCTTCCCAAGAGGTGGGAATCCTGCGCAGCAGCAGAAGGACATTTTGTGGTATCCAGCACCAATTCCTACACAGCGGATAGTGGCATTGCAGCTGGCAGAAAGGACTGGGTGCTCCTATGTGCACTGCTGTGTCTTGTGTGTTTTCTTTTCCTTGATGCATGTTCAGATGCTTCCATTCAAGTGCTGGGCTGCAGGGACAGTGCCATCTTGCACCACAGAAATCACATCCTTGTCCTCACAGGCAGAGCTGGTGCTTGGGGCCCATTTACAGAAGGAATGTCTGACCCCAGGAGGGAGGTCACCATGAGGTATGGCCCTAAAGGGGAAGGAGCTGGTTGTGTGAAGCTGTTCCTGGCGTGGTGCATGTGGCTACTAGATCTCACGTCCTGGTCAGTCTTATAGTGGATGGAAATACAAGCAGATGGGTAGGAAAATAGAGCATTTATCTTGGGAGAGACTCGGAAGTGTGTGGCATGTCTCACCCAGCAAAGGCAAAGAAGGGATCTGAGATAAATCGATAAATACTTCAAAGGGACAAGCACCAGGAAAAGGGAAAAGCAAAGAGAACAAGGTTGTACTAGAATAAATTAACCACGAAGTAATCTGGGCTAAAAACTCTGAGATTTGTTGATATTCTGGGGAGTTTCTCCTGGTTTCACGTTCTGTTTATTTGGGAAAGGGAGATAAAGGCTGCTCCCTTCATCCCAGGGATTGAGTGTGAAATGTGACGACCAACCAGGTCCTCGCCAACTTTGCTGACTGTCCTGCTGGCAATTGCTTCTGGCAGCAATGTAAAATGACTATGCTTATGAATGATCCCAAGCCCTGCCCTGCCCCCATGATGGGCAGCATTCTCCTTCCCATCCTGCCTCCGGGACTGTCTGTGGCTGGCTCCTGGCAGTGCCTTGAGTAGGTTCAAGGACTTGCGATGAAAAATCTCTCCTGGTAAGCAATCAAGAGGCATTAGGCCAATAAAAAAGTCAATTAAACTGAACAGGAAAATGTCATAGGAGCAGGGATGGGATTGTGCTGATTTGCATGATCACTCTTGGCATTTAATTGAATAAAATGGTTTTCAATCTCTGGTGGGTGTAGGTTTCTCAGCCAGCTGCCCTCATGTGCAGCAGCATCTGGCCACCATGGGACCTGCCACACCAGGCAAGTGGGACCTGAGATGGCTCCAGCCCTGTGGGAGTGGAAGGTATCTGGCACACACATCTCTTGCTGCAACTACACCATGGGTTATACAGGCTTTACCTTACATGCCAGCCTGATGGAGGGAGGAGAGCTGGCGAGGTGACCTGTGAATGCAATGAGCACGTCTCCTTCCCCTGGTGCAGTGGGTGCCAACTGCCTCTTGCACACACGAAGCTATGTGTTAACAGCTGAAATCTCACCTCAGGTTTTTTCCCCTGCACCTTTACAGCTCTTGGCTTTTCCCCTGACAGCTCTGTTCCCAGCTACCACTTCCGAGCACACATCATGTTGCAGCGTCACACCAATCACTTGGTGAATAGACCCAGTGATGGGGTCTGGGAAAAAGTCTCCTTAAAGAGAACTTTGCCAGTTTTGGATTTGTTTATTTTTGAAGTAAAAAAATCTCCCTTGCTTCCCTACCTATGACTGCATTCCCGGCGTGGTGCATGCCGGATGCAATGGCAGCAGAGCTGGCAAACAAAGGCAAAAGGAGATGTTGTGGCTGGACAATGATAAAAGTCAAGAGTGTTAATATGCTGCAAAAGCCACTTGGAGGCTGAGAAAGGTGATAACATCTAGTTAATTCTGTTTGCCAAGCCACCGTCTGGTTTTGTAGACATGTCCCCAGCTTCAGCTCAAACCCTGCCAGCAGCTATGTCCCAGCCAGTGCTCTCCCCCACCCCATGCTGCTGCAGGCTCCGTTAGGTATGAGGGCAAAGGGTGTTTGCTATCCTGATGAAAGCAGGAGTTTCCCAACTTGCACTAAGGGCCTCCCCCCTTAATGGGGTTGCGCGCCTTTCCCAGGAGCTCACATCTGCAGGTTCTTGGGGATGAGCCCTCCCATCCCCAGTCTTGATGCGCTGAGGTAGCATCTTCCCACTGTGCCGGTTCAGTCTGTGCTCACAAAACTGTTAAGCGTGAATGTCAACTGCTGCTGTAGGATTATGCAGGCAGAACTGACATCCTGATGGAGCTCATCCCTTCACTCCCCAGGAAAGCAGCCAGCAGAAACTCAGATAGCCAGGGGATGCCTTTTATCCTTATTTTGCTATGATGCTGTTCTGCCAGCAAGTGGGATGTGCTGGCCTCAGGGT
Source organism: Amazona ochrocephala (assembly GCA_039720435.1). NCBI lineage: Eukaryota > Metazoa > Chordata > Aves > Psittaciformes > Psittacidae > Amazona > Amazona ochrocephala. The sequence continues at coordinate 53,223,246 of CM077882.1, read as the reverse complement.
GGGCCAGCACAGAAGCTAAAGGAAGAAAAACAGTGGCAGGTTTGATATTTCCTTTCTGTATTTATTAATTGCATACAGAGGGCTGGCCAAGAGGCTGGGTGTATGATCAGCTCCCCTGTATGGATGAGCTGCAGCCCCAGCGTTGTGAATGAGCTGGGGTCACTGCAGGATTCTGCTCTGCTGTGTGGGTGGTTTGCAGCACACCTGAGAGCACAGTGAGGCAGGGTGCTAACAGAGCTGTTGGGCAATGCTGCTGTGTATGTAATGCAAAATAAACACCTTGTGGGAGAAGTAAGATGCAACAGGGCTGGTGGGTGCCCTGAGGCTGTAGGTCCAGGTTCCCACACTATGACCACACAAAGCTCAAGGAGTTGGGGGGGGGGGGGGGTTGTGCAGTTTTCAACAGAAGCAGGTGAGAGCATCTCGTTTCTCAATGCCCAAGCCCTAGACAGCAGTACAGTAGGGGTACCATTGATACCACATCAGCTTTTGAGCATAGGGGTGCACAGAGGGGTGCTGACCCTGTGCTTTGGGGAGGAGCAGAATAGACAAAGCTGGAAACCTTGATCTCTGTCTTACCCTCCTGGTCTTTGCCGAACTGTGCTGGTGTGGGTATGTGCACAAACCTTCCCTTGGCGATAGCATGATAAGCTGCTTTGCTGGAAAGCAGCTCATGAGAGGAGGCCCTGCTCTGCCAGGGTTTTCTCGGGGCTGCCCTGCTTCCCAAAGCCTGTCATAGTTGGGGTTTGAAATGCTGTAAAAGTAGCAGGAGACCAAAGTATCTGATAGATGTAAAAACAGCAGGATCAGAGAAAAACGAGATTGGATTCAGAGCATCTTCTGGGAAACAGACTCTTTGCAATAAACTGAAATGCTCTTAGCGCTTGATGTTTGTGCATTACAATGAAAATATCTGGTACAGTAGGTTTATTTTAACTACATAGGACAGAACCTGTCAAATGCATGCACAGGCCCTGATTTGATGTAGTTCATTTTCATGTGTGGTTTTTTTTTTCTGTTCCCTGCCAGCTCTTGTAGGGCTTGTTGAGGGTGATTTACTTGTGCTGTTTGGAAGGTGGGCTTTATGGGAAGCCACTGCCTCTGATCCCCATGTGGAGATGCATTATCTGTGAGCTCAGACAGGATAGAAGAATAAGCAGGGCAATGATGGATGTTTAGATTTGCCAGCTGAGCTAAAACACTGAAAGGAAAAAAAATGCATCTCTAAACATTTTGCTTGATTTAAATCCAGATATCTTATTTCACTTCAGATAAACCGTATTTTGTAATATTTATTCTCCACATATACTTAAATGTAAGTCACATTTAATGTACATTTGCTCTAACATTTACAGTTAGGGGCTGTATATAAACTTAAAAAATACTGCTTCAAAAGGAAAAGTTGATGTAAAATAAAATAATGTTGTAATCAAGCTTCCCCCCGTTAGACCATCCTCTGGGCTCTTTTTGCTTTGAGCAGCCTGACATGGATTTGTAAGCTCTTTGGGTCCATCTGAATCTGCATTTTCAATTGCATTAGCCCTGAACAAAGAGATCTCCTCACTCCATTTGAGAAAGCAGCTCTGCTTGCTCTGCCCCCAACACAGTCACCTGCCCTGCTCCTCTCCTTTTCTTGTCTGAGAAGTGTCTGCATCACTCCTCATTGTCCAGTGGCAATTTCAGAGAGTAGGATAAGAAAGCGCCAGTCTGTACTGATGCACTTTGCATTTTAGGGCCAGGGCCTCGCGAAGCTCCCTGTTCCTGGTTGTGTTCCTATCTCTGCAGGGATAGTTTCTGCCTTTCCTCCTGCTGATTTCTAAAGGAGAAAATTAATAGGCATGAAGCCAACAGCTTTATAGAGGTGGGACTTTGTGACAGAAAGGGACTTTGGCGGTGCCGTGAAGGGAAAATTATTTCTATACAATTTAACATGAATCAATGTCTCTTGAAGATTTAAAAAAACCCAAAACAACGCAACACCTCCTGAGGAGCAAAAAAGAAAATGTGTTTGCTTTTAGCACTGCAGTGATTGTGCTGCTTGGTAGTGGATGCTAGAGACTGTCGTTGTCTTTGCCCAGATGTTATTTCCAGCCCAGCAAGGATGGCAGGGCTGGAAATAACTCACAATCTTGGTGGTGGAGGTATCTGAGCAGGAACAAGGTTATCAGGACTTCTGTAGACAAGACTGAGGTAGGTATAAGGCCCACTTGGACCCAGAGGGGCTGCCCTGTACTTGTGTCATTTGGTTTGAGATGCTTTCTAGAGCACTAGCTGCCACAGAAGCATGGTAAGGGGGGACTGTGTGTAGATGGTCATCTGTTTCTTCTTTGTCTGAAAGGAGAGAGGAAGAACCAGCTTTCTGGTGCTCATCCCATGTGTAAATCTTTTCTCTGTGGCACCTCAGAAAAATGCACGGAGAGGTGCATCTCCTCAGCTCACCACTAGGCATGGGTCTGGGAGTGAACTTTAGAAGCTTATTGGCAGAAACAACATTTTACAACACGTTTGGGTCATTATGGACCCAGTTCCATAACGTTCAGTGGGCAAATCCACCAGGTGTCCATCTTGCTCAGCCCTTCTGATGTTACCTTCAGAAGCCTGTAATTTATCGGCTTTTCCTATGAAAAACCTACCTAGAACATTTCAAGCCAGGAATGAGAAAGTGATTGCTCATAGATATGTATCATCTAAATTGCTGAACTGGTACCAACCAAATAACAAATGTGAATTTGACAAATGTTCCTACCTCAGGCAGAAGCCACAATGCTTTGAGGAGCAGAATAACTCAGCCAGCGGGTATCCAACTGCAAAATTAATGTTTGATTCTTGATTCCATATTTATTTTGAGGCATCATCTTCATTTTGCTTTCACCTTTTAAGGGATGCTTGGGTACAGAGGACCTGACTCTCATTCAGCACACAAAACCATAACAGCCTCTTTTAGCATCATCTGTGGACCTCAGGAAGCACCACAATGGCACATGGTCCTTGGACCCCAGGACCAGCTGCTAAGGGATGAATTTGAGAGAGAAGAGATCACAGCTGGGCAGATACAGTGTGTTCCCAGACAGAAAGATTTTCTTTTAAATTTGATTTATGATAAGTGGAGAAAGGGTGGGACTTCCCAAAGCAGCTAAGGGAATTAGGTGCCTGATTCCCATTGATTTCCCTCTGACAGAGATTAATGTACTGTTTTCCACTTTGCGATGTGCCCAGATGTGCTGGCAGGGGAGGATAATATATCAATCAGTGAGTAATATGTCTGCTTGCTAACTTCAATGAATGGTAGAAGGGTATTTTACATTAGGCTCTGAATCAGACTTTTGGCTGCTTATCGTATTTTGAGTTGCTCTGTGTTGATTGTTTTTCTTTATGGTGATTGCAAGATAGTTTTGCAGGGGTTTATGGGATACTGCACCAGCAATGGGTAAGGCTGAACTATGGAGTGGTGGGTTTTTTCCATAGGGTGAGGCAGAAGCAGGTTTTAGAGAGGGGGAAAATCTGTCTCGTTTTCATTTTCTAAAATTCACAAGCAAATGCAGGAAGAATAATTTGACTAAATGATTTTTCCAACCACCTTAGGGGTTTTGCTGAGGCTGCATTTGCATGACAGAGCTTTTTATTTTCCACCTTCTTATACTCAGCAGGAGAGGGACATTATTGTCACTAGAATATTCCCGATTCAGTGAAATTCAAGTGGGCTAATTAAACAATGTGCAAACCTTGCCAAAGCCCAACAGTTTTGTGTGAAAGGAAATGGCACAGCATCCTCTCTTTAAGTAGGAGGAGAAAAAATATGTGAGTCTAATGAACTCTGTAAGTTCACGTGGCTTATTCTGAGCAAAGCAACCTCTAGCACTATTTGCATTATTAATAATCCTAGATGGGCAAACTGGCTGATGCTTGACACCACATGGAAAAACTTTTTTAACTTCTTCCTCCTGCCTTCTTGGGATTTCTCCTCAATCTTGGGGAGCGAACACCACTCCTTGGAAATGTGCTGGGAATGGTGAGTGCTTTCTGTTTGTATTACTGTCATATTCTATTTCTTTAAAGACTGGAGTTTCGGCCTTAGAAGTCAACACCAAGCTCCCATTCATAGCAGTTGACTTTGGATGAGGCACATATTGCTCCAAGTCTTTTCAGAGAGGGATGGTAACTTCCATCTTGGTAGGAGGAAGAGCCAGGCCTCCACTCCCATCAGAGAGCCACCCTTTTATATTTTAGGGAAATTCAAAATGTTTGCACACTGCTTGTGTGCTTGCCTCTGCTATGCTGCATCCCTTTCCTATTTACCTCATGGGCCTAATGGCCTAACTGGGGTCCCTGTGGGCTCAACAGCTCTGCTGAGTCACATAGAATCATAGAATAGTTAGGGTTGGAAAGGACCTTAAGGTCATCTGGTTCCAACCCCCCTGCCATGGGCAGGGACACCTCCCACTAAACCATATCACCTAAGGTTCTGTCCAACCCGGCCTTGAATACTGCCAGCGATGGAGCATTCACAACTTCCCTGGGGAACCCATTCTAGTGCCTCACCACCCTTACAGTAAAGAATTTCTTCCTCATATCCAATCTAAACTTCCCCTGCTTAAGTTTGAACTCGTTACCCCTTGTCCTATCACTACAGTCCCTAATTAAGAGTCCCTCCCCAGCATCCCTATAGGTCCGCTTCATCTAGATGTGACAGAAACATGAACATGTCAGGGACAGATCACCATGTCCTTCTCTGCCCTGGCAATGGCTGAGGGATTTTTCGAGTTCCTGAAATGATCCATGTTAAAAATACCCTTCTTTATTATATGCCATTTTAACCACAGGTTAAAATCAAACTGATCCTGGGATTTAATCAGTGGTCCTGTTTGCAACCAGGGCTGTGGGGTCAGCTGGGAAAGAGGAACTTTGGAAACTAGATTTGCCACCAAAACTAGAGGCTCCTGAATCTTTACCCGGCAGAGCTGTAGCAGAGCTGCCTCCTCAGCAAAGCAGGCACAGGAGGCCCAAAACACACCTTGTCTGGGGGACACACTTTGGTCTGCAACCTGAGGATGCTGCTGTTCTCCTTGCCCATCCTTCATCTATCCATGTTTCCAGTGTGTGGTATTCCACAATGTGCTTATGGACTTGCGTTAAGCATCTAGGAACTCTGTTATGTCTGGGCAGGAACTACAAGAGAAAATCTCAGGTGTAAACTGGCAGATAACTAACAGGGATCCCCAGCTTTCCAGGAGCGGAGATGTGGGAGGATTCCACCTCCTGCTGTGTCAGGTAATCCTATTGAGAAATTATGTCTCTTGTTTCCCAGATCTTTGGATTAGGAGCCCAACAAGGTAGGTTTTCACTGGGAAGGTGTCTTGTGGCTTGGTGGTTTGTTTTTTTTTACCTGTGCAACACCTGAGATGTGGTGAGAAGAAATGCTCAAATTGTTCTGTGCCCAGGATGCTGTTACAAGTGTGCGCCTAAGGCTAAATGCTTCTGAAGGATTTCACTGCCTGGTCAGGACTGTTGATTCTGCTCCTTCAGGGGCTGGCAGCTTGCTGGAGGCGTTAAGAATTGCTGTGCTTCTTTTAAAAGGCCTTTAATATATAGTCTGCCCTTGGCAGTGCTCTGAGAAACTTTGTAAGGTCCCAAGGGGGTCAGACAGACCTTGGAAATGTCCCAAAATATTTGTCCCAAAATGTCGCTGGGATAAGGGCTGCTTTTCTGGTTTCACTGTCCTGTGCAAGAAGGCAAGGCACCAGCCTGCCAGCTCCTCTGAGGTCCTCCGCAGCAAAGTGCATAGGTGTGTGCTTCTTTTCAAGTGAGCGAATAACATTGTTACGGCCAGTAAGTACAATCACTTGCTTGGCATTTGGTTTGTTCTATGCTCTGCTTTCGGGCTCTGATGTTTAATCAGCCTCGCTTTGTGCTTTCAAAGTTGTCCCTGTTCCTGTGGCTGCTCCAAGACCCCATCCTCCACGTGGACATCCCTCTGGCCAGCTGGACACCCCTCCCTCTCTGTGTCAGTCTCTGGTATCAGTGTGATCCCCTCCACTGGCATTGCTGCCGGAGCATTTTGCGCAGCTCTTAGGAAGAGTGAGCATCACCCATGTTGTTACCCAGCTCATCAGTGGCCACATAATTCAGAGGCCAGAGAATGGATGATAGTGCAAACAGAATCAGGCAGGAGGCGATGAGCTGAAGAGAAGCATTATGAAAACTGCAGCAGCTGCAGGTTGAGCCGTGCATAGGAGTTTGCTGCCGTCCTGCTTCTAGTCTTCCCCTGAAATTGGGAACAGCCCTGTGTTTTGCGTGCAAATGCACAGCAGATGGTACACAGTCCTTGTCATCACTGCTGTCCCCCTGTTGGTGTCCAGCAGTGAATTCACAAGGACCTTTTCTGCCCCATGGTTGTGCTGGGAGTGGTGTGAAATCATGATTGTAGTTCTTCCACCTAAGAGGTTTCCACCACTTCTGTGGTGGTTCAAAGACCTACTGAGACACAGCTACATCATGGCTCTTTATTCTGGGGAGAAAGAGCAGCGTGTGACCTGCACTGCCTCTGCCTGGGGTCATGCTTATGCGTTGTGGTCTCTCCTCAAGCTGTCTGCCCAGACCAAAATCTGCAGACCTCAAGAGCCCCTGGTACTTCCACAGGACCTTATACAGTGCTGTGGGGTGGGGGAGAGGCCCCTGTACTGGGCTGCATGGGGATGCATGTTCCCAGGGAGCGCAGAGGAGCAGTCACTTGTGCGATGAGGACCGCTGCCAGCCTCAAAGCAGGGCATGTGAGCCACCTGCGCATAATTTGTGCTTGAAGGATGAGACTTCACAGGGCTGGGACTGGCTCTTAGACACCACCAAACCATACCAAGGCACACGGGTGACCACCGCAGCTCTGGAGATGAGCTGCTGCAGTCACGAAGGAAAGGTGTTATGTTGAGGAGGAATCATAAACTGTCCTTCCGTAGGTTACAGGTGCTTCTTAGCATCCTATACCACCCAAGACCCAAATGCAGCAGGAAAGGTGCAGAGGAGGCTGAGAAGATCAGCAATGCCCAAGCCACTTCAATAACAGCTTCTTGCATAATTTACCCTGGAAAGCTGCCTGTGCTCCCACACTTCAGAGGGGGCAAGAAAGTCCATACAGTCCCTGCCAGTCTGATCACTTGACTCTTCTGACAGGTTTAAATCTAACATACTTGGAGGCTAAAGGAAAACTTTATGTTCTAAAGCTTCCTTCTCTGCTGGGCTGGCTCTTGTCCTCCTATTTTATGTGCTTTCTGCTTTCTATTTTTAGCTGGTACACAGGTTTGCTGAGCAAGAGTGCCCTCAGTCACTTCTAATCAGCTGCCTCCCCAATCATGTCTGGCTAAATAGAAATGTAACATAGGGCCCAAATTGCAGGAGAACTGGAAAACTTCAGTGACTAATCACTGTGAAAGGGTGCATCACAGCCACCAGAGCCATTTCTGCTAAGCTCAGTCTAAAAAATCCTAGGAGAGATGCTATTTATGTTGTACAGCACTTCCAAGGCAGCACTGCAAGAAAGCAGATAGACAGAAATGAAGGTCAGCCCAGGCCTTTTAAACACTACATTACTTAAATGGCTTTTCCTGCCTCAGCTGTCTTGCTCTGAGATTAGCCCAACTCCAAATGAGGAGGGTTTTTTCCCCCTGCTGCAGTAAATCACATGCATATTTCTTTGCTAGTTCTGAGGCTGGAAGATAACAGAGTGATCCTATACATTTGCAAACAATTGCTCAAATTGAATGCCTGTCTAGAAGATCCCTTCTAAAGTAGTTAAGTACAGCATATCCCCAAATTGCATCAACCTTTTGATCTGTTTAGTGTATAAAAAAAAACAAAAACCCAGCAACTCATAAATTGCTGTTAAGTCTGTAATTTTTAGACACATAAAGCTGATGTGAACACACCCATGTCTGTAGCATAACCTTGGCTTCTCTGAATTTATGAGAAGATTGGCAAAATCTGAATGATTGGGTTACTAAAATAACTTTCATTGTAATTAACATGCACTGCCTTTCCAGGTACTGGGGAAATTGGATGATTGAAGTTCAGGTGATGGAGGTGTACAGCTCTTTGTAAAAGCACAGAGTGTCTGCTGTACCTCTTTGAAGTGATCTCATTAAAATCAATAGAGCAGCATACTAAATCACTCTGTGGTTTATGTTTTGGGAATACTTCCGCTCTTCTGTCATGTGTTTTTTTTTCTGATAGACTGGCTGGAAAACTGGTCGGGTTCTTGCAAATGAGTGTTGGGTCATGCAGGATGCTGCATTCAGTGAGATCCAGAGATGCTGCAATGACTCTTCCAAGTGTTTGTGCCTTTTGACACTTTGCAGGGACAAAAGCCAGACTCTGCATTTTCAAAGCAAGTGTAAATCCAGATTTAGCACCCTATGGGTTACAGATTTAATCCAGTATAACAGAGAGCAGCATGTGGTCCATACTTCAGAGCTATCAGTGGTTCTTGAGTAATAAAGCAGTGGCACAGATCTGAATGCCTCAGAAACCATCTTTTCCTGACTATGACCCCACCCTGACAACTGCATGCTTCAAGAATGCCTGTGCCATGGATTAAAATTGCATTTACCAACACAGATGTTAACTCAGCACTTTTGTAGCGTTTGTAATTTGAGTGGCTTGTAAAGGCCTCTGTGTACCAAAATGAATATGTCCTTGACCTATTGCTATTTGGGTAGGTTGCCAGCTTATATATTTAATTAATTTTTCCTATGTTGCATTGAAGACCTTAGAAACAGTCCAACTGCCCTGCGAGCCATCTCTTGATCAGCTAAGTGAGGCACCTTAGAGCTCTTTGTTCCAGGCTCTCAGCAAACTCAAGAAAATATCTCTGCATCAGCTGCATTTGTTCTACACTTTGTAGCTTTTATATGGAAATAAAATTTCTAAGGCTTTTTAAAACATTTGAGGAACTTCCCTGAGCCCACGTTCTGTATCTCAGTAGATTCAGATCAGACACTAGGAAGAAGTTCTTTTAAGATTGATGAAGCACTGGCACAGGTTGTCCAGAGAAGCTGTGACTGTCCCATCATTTGAACATAAGGGAACAGTGCAAATGCTGGACTCCTTTTTTTTATTAATTGACCCAAGTGAAAAGACAGCTCAGGTTAGATCAATTCAAACTAGATTTTTTTGAAAGTGTCTTTGCAAGGTGAAATATTAAGCAAAATGTTTTGTTTTACTGAGAACATAAGGTCTAACTGCTTGGATACTTATCTTTGTTATTTTTTCATTACGAAGTTTGAAACAAAGCCATGTATTTCATGCCTGAATTTCCAAGAATTCCACTTCCCTCTTTTTTCACTTTTTTTTTTTTTTTTTTTTTTTAATTTGGAACATCCCCAAGAAGTTCATTCCAAGCTAATAAAATCTGGCCATCTTGAAAATTTCAGTTTTAGTAAAACCTTTCACCTTAATACTTTTGGCCGATTTTCCTACAGGGAGCACCAAATCTGATGACTCCAAGTCTTGCCTCTGGCACTATGCCCCATGTGAAATCTCTGGGTGAACTGACATTTGTGTTGTTAAGCATGACTTTGGCTTGAAGAGCAGCCCGTCCTTCAGGGTGGCCTCCAGAAACAACTCAGGGCAGCTTCCCAGGGACCAGCAGTTTTCTGAGCAATAGAAGGACTAAAAAATGTTGTGAGGGACAAACTTTCAAGCTCTGATCTGCATAACCATCACAGTGGAAAGCCCGTGTGTTGCATGGCATCTAAGCTGTAGCAGGGCCTCTCATTTTGCCAGCTGAGTGTTTCATCAAGTCCAATTTTAAATAAATAACTAAAAGAACTTAAACCCTGGCTCAGAAAACAGCTGTGAAATTAATTCAACTCAGCCCTAGCTAGGACAGCACTTAATGTGTTCCCAGCCTTAAGTGTGCCCTGAAACTCACTTAAAGTGGACATCAGCATGCCCTTGAGAATGCTTGTATGCTGTCCAGAGCTCAATTCATTGCTATCCGAAAGGTCCCTGGAACCTGTTGCCTCCTTGGGTAGAGAGAATGAGCCTAGTGCAGTTTTCAGAAATGTAAAAACTATCATTAAATGCAATTGCAATAATTGGATTTATCTCATCCAAATATTCTTTGGTGTGAAATCTCCCATCTGTATGGGGGTGAAAGGATTTCTTTCATCTTTGCATAAAACCCAAGAAACTAAAAAAGTGAGAAGGTATAAACATATCCTTCAGCTGTGAGTGTTGTACCGAATTGCCAATTCTTCTGCAGCTGAAGTGAAAAGATGTTGAATATTACTATATTGTAGTGTATGCATTAGTAGAATATTTTACAAAAACGGTGTTCGCTGTTCTTCATTAAATAGAGTCATACATGCATTTAAGTAGACACATCGTGACTTGGGTTTATTGCACCATTATTTTATTTATTTATTGCAAGCTTATTTTTACTGCTGACAAATATTTTCTGTGTTGTTTGAAATTCAAAAGAAATAGTCACAAACAGTCATTAATGTTTAAAGTCACAGGTTATTATTTAGTGTAGTGCTAGTTATATTATACATTATGCATTAAATACTTTTCAGTGGTACACTTATTAAATACAAATTGAGGCAAACTAATCCCTCAGTGGGAACAGACCTGCCAAATAACTATTTTCTTTATACTTTCAATCCGACATACAAATGATGATCTTCTGGATTTCAAAGCTGGTGCTGTTTCTCCCTCCTGTCCCCCTGCTCTGTTTTCAGTGTAGATTTCCAGGGCTATGGGGACTTGTTAAGGAAAGATCAAACATAATACATATATATGTATTAATGCATGAAACAGATACATTTACCTCACTGGGGCATTGAGAATTAATTAGTCGCTGATTAGAAAGCAGTGGAAAACGAAAACCACTGTCTAATCACTCAATACTGGTTTTCCTCTGAATCTGCAGCTGAAAATGAAGCCAGTCAGAGACAGTATTGTGAGATATGTTTGCGCTGCTCACTGTTTGGGCTGAGCCAGGCAGCAGAAGGTACCTGCATGGGTGTGCTCTGTACAGTTTATCTGATTGAATTTGTGAAATAGCTTGCTTAGACTGCTTAGATGTGAATACTTTTAATGAATTCAGTTCATGCCTTGAGCCTCTGGCTCTGTTGCAGGCGCTCCCAGATGAGCTTGGTGATGGAGTGTCTTCTCCAATGTAAGTCCATGGGGCCACTTGGTTTGGCTGAGCATAGGAATGTCCCAAGGACCCCCCAGGCTACTGGTGCACCTGGATCCTGGCCACGAAGGGAAGAGGGTAAGGGCAGAGCAATCATGAGCTAATGTTTCCCCCCAACAACCCCCACTCCATACCCATGTCCAGCTCAGGAACTTTGCAAGCCTGATGTGGTTTCTGTGTGTTTAACCATCCCCAAAAAGTTTATTTCCCATAGACCTGTTCATTCTTCCTTTGAAGCTGGATAAACTCTCAGCATCCCTGGGGCAATGCTGCAAGAAGCTTCCAGAGGGCTTGGTTTTTTGTTCCTGGAAAACCCTCTTTTTTTTTTTTGTTTTTAACATGCCATCCATGGTTTCATGCTACCTCGTTTTTGTGCTGTAGAAGGCAGTGAAACATCATCCCCTGCTCAGCCTTTCCATATTACTCCTAAGTTTACAGACCTTTATCACATCTCCCCTCTCATTTCTCTCCCAACGTGAGAAGCAAGTCAAAGCCTGTTTAGCTGTTTCTTGTATGGGTTAATTTTCCTGAACATTCCTCTAAGGACAAGGCCCATTGAGCCAGTGCCAAGGGATGGAGATCTTGGTAAAAATGAAGTTAGAAACTGTGAATTTTTCTGCAATGCCTCTGGGAAGGGGAAAGCTCTCATCATGCTGGAAGGAGAAGGAGAGGCACCAGAAGATGAGCTTAGAAAGATTTTTGTCGCTAGCTCAGTGTGTCGAATTCCTGTTCCTGTGTGAATTTTTGTTTCTGAATGCTGTAGCAGGTATTAGTGTATTCATACTGTAATTAGGAGGCAGGACAGCCAGGGGTTTTATGTAAGTGTCTTTTGTTATTTGAATCTAATATATATAGTCAAAGCAAGTTCCTGAGCTGTGCTGGCTGCCCAGCTCATGTCTAACCCTGGTGAAACCCATTTAAATCCTGGCAACTGAGTCGAGTCTCCCAGCTGCTACAGCTCCCTGCTAAAAGGGAAGCGGAAAAGCCCCTCTACAACCTCTGGGACTGAGTTCAGAGAATTGATTTGGGTTTTCATGTAGATTGGAGGACAGGGGCAAAATGGGGCAGTGGGTGTCATGGGTGTGCAGTGCAGCCCCTGCGCACTCAAGGCAGTATGTCTTAGACCATCTCTAAAGGGCACGGAATGCTGCAAAAGCTAAAAAAATCAAAGAAATTGAGCAAAACACTTCAAGAAGGAAAAATAATACTTTGTGATGGTTTTGTGGGATTCAAAATACACTTTTTAGGCAGCCTTTAACCCTTTAATTCATTGCTAGTGCTCTCAGACATCAGACTTGGGTGTGAGCCAATAACAGGGCTTTGAGAAACATGGCACAAGGGAGTGCCTTCTGGTCCCCTCCTGCCCATAGGACTGAACTGAGGCACAGGAATGTCGCCATCAGCCCCTCATAGCAGCTGTAGCTGAGCGCAGTTTTCAGCCCTTGCAGAAGCAGCCATTCACTGCAGTGGTGGCCAGCCCTGGCCACAGCCTGGTTTCTTCTTGCCCATGCGCTGAAAACACAACACACTAAAAAGAAGTTTTACAGAGCTGTGTTGAGACATGCTCTGAACTCCATTGGAATTCCTCGAAATGACATTTTCTCTTCCCTTGGGGACCCATAAAAGCATCCATCCACTCCTGCGACTGCAGGGGCTAAGGATCGCTGTGAGATAGCGTGTACGTGTGTGTGGCTCCAGGCACAGGCTGTCAGGATACTCACATGCATGAATTTTAGTCCATGCATTTTAGCTCCATGGACTTTAGTCAGGATCCTTTGGATACACACCTTGCAGCACGCAAGCAGTGATTCCCTGTATTGGTCTTTCTGCTTCAGCAGTATGCAGATTGAGCGGCGACTAATTCCTTTTTGCTTAAAAGCCACAGCGCCTCAATCTCTCATTAAACAAGCAGAATTACTGCCTTCTACTTTCCTATAGATTTTGCCTTAGCCTCTTATCTGCTGTGCCTCCCACCCTGTCTGCTCCCGATCCGGGTGGCAAATAGCGGCAGACTTAAAGCAGATTACTGGGCACAATGCCGGCTCCTTGGGCTGGCGCACGCGATCCGCGTGCCACCAACTGCTGCCTTTAACAGTAAGTGAGGGAATGAGTTGTAGCAACCATTTCTCACCATAAAGGCTTCAGGTCTTAGGCACATTTTATCCAAATCTTCCAGGGACTTAACGTCTTTGGCTGCATGTAATTAAAAAGCCACAGGATAGGACAAGCAAGTAAGCGGATAGGCAGCAGCAGAGATCAACAGGGTGACTGCTGAGACAATCAAAATGAAAATAGGAAGCAATACTAAAAATAGCTCCAATTTTAGGATCCACAGGTTCCTCTTCAAGCTCTTAGAAACTGAAGGACATGATACTCCAGCAACAAAGGTCTTAAATCCATTAAAACTACTTCCAACTGTATGAAAACAGGGACAAAAAGGCACTCCAATGTTTTTACCATCACCTCAGACCCCTGTAAGAGGAAAGGAGCTGGATGGTGAACATCATCTGCCAGACGGTAGGAAGAGATGCTGGGAGGGAGCCCAGAAGAGGTGGGTTTGCTGGCCCTGCTCCCAATTAAAACATTACTGCTGATCACTCCATTGTCAGTGGGAGCAGCAGGACACCTGCCTGCCTGTGATGGGCTGGGCAGTGGGGCAGCAAAGGCAGTGTGAGCTGGCACTGGTTCCTTTCCTGGGAGAGGTTTCAGCAAGGTATGGATGGGGTGGTGGCTCCTCCCTGCTGGCCTGGCAGCTGCCTGCTCTGCGTACAGCCTTGTTTGACCCAGCTGGGAGAGCCAAAATCTTCTCTGGATGTCCATCTCATGGACAAAAACCATGAGAAAACAGCAACATCGCTAGTCAGAAAAGAGCCTGTTTACATCTTTGGTAGAGTGGATGAAAGCATCCAACTGACCCTGTTTATTTTAGCAGACATTTTACGGATTGTGAAGAATTTTCATGAAAGGGTTATTTTTAATTTTTGTTCTTGTCCTTCTCCATCAGGGGAGAGTGCAAAGTCAGGGAGACCTTCCCAAGATCTGGTGCAGAATGCCTGATGCGGTAATTATTCCAAGTTCTCTAAGAAACTCTCCTTCAAGTCTCAACACTTCAAAGAAAATAAAAACCCCGCAGTACCTCTGGCTGCAGGGTGTCCATGTCTTGCTGTCTGACAATTGATATAAAGGGTATTCATACATTTCCATCCCTGGCAGTGTTCAAGACCAGGTTGGACAGAGTCTTGAGCAACATAGTCTAGGATGAGGTGTCCCTGCCCATGACAGGTGGACTGGAAATAGATGATCTTAAGGTCCTTTCCAACCCTGACTATTCTATGATTCTATGATTCTCCCACATCTAAGCTGAAATTTCCCAAGTGCTAATCAGCAGTTTCACATTTTCAGCTTGAAGTGATTTGTGTGGAAGCCATAAGTTGCTAGGAAGCGGGGTGTATGAGAGATGTTCTCGCTCAGTCTTTCCAAAGAGAAAGTCATTTTGTATTTGCATTCCTTGACTGGTGACATTTAAGATGTTTGCTTCCAAATTTTAAGCTGTAGAAGGAACTGGACCACCCTGTGCTTCAGCATTGATAGAAACAAAATCTGGTTTTTGTGCATTTGTGTGTTGTCTTAAACCTGAGCTTCCTTGCTGAGATATCTTCTTTAGTGGAAATTAAATAACATACAGTTGCCCCTGTCTAAAAGGCTCATTACTATCTGTCAGTTCTGACCATTATATCCACTTAAAATACCACAGGGAGAGCTTATTGGGATTCTTCTGATATACTATTCCTCCAAAAGTCAATCAAAAACCAATCTAGTGCACTTAAAGCTTTTACGGCTTTGCTGAAGACAATCTCCCACTATCGGTTAATCTGCACCGTCTGCTCCGACAGCACAATGATTTTTAAGGGCATGTGAGAAGAGATTACCTACCTGTTTGTAAATGAGAATAATGGCTCACTTTCAGTGGGTTGTGGGTGTACAGTCAGAGGTGACAAATGCAATTACTCCTCCTTCTCCAACTGGAGGGGGCAAAAAACCCAAGCCCAACATGCTTGTTTGGATTGTGTCATAAAACCAGCAGAAAGTTGCTTGGTGGGAGGAAATCATCAGTGGGATCATTGGTTGGGGAGCTGAAAGGCAAGCAATGGAGCTGAGTTATTTCCCTGAGGTGCTGATAAGTGAAAGAGACTCCAGTGTGGGAGGAGAAAGGTTTGTTTTCAGAGCAGCTGAAAGTCCCAAAGGGTCCTGAGACCCTGTGCATTGCTTTGCTCTGCAATACAGGCAGAGCAATGGGGAAACAGAGGCACAGCTGTGCTGCAGGATTTATGGAGAGTTATAGTGTGCAAGAGCAGGGAGGCTCCCCAAGCAGGCCAAGTGCAATGCTTCCTGAAGATGGAGTGATGGATGGACAGATGGACAGGCACAGCATGGTCCAGTCAGAATGACAGAGTATTAAAAAAACACTCTGCATCCCTAAAGAGGGTCTGTGTACTCCTAGAACACTTCTTGGGGGCAGAGCAGCATCCTCCCCATCACTAAGATTGGGAAACTGAGGCACAAAACACTTCAGAAATTAGCACAAATAGTTTACAGTAAACCAAAGAACAGAGCAGAGGTATTGTTGCTCCCTGTCCTGCTTTAAAAAAGAGTTTCTCATTGCTCCCTCAATTTAAAAGTACGTTTAATTTCTACATTTTTCACGACATGAAGTGTCTCTGAGGGTTGTTGTACTGGAAGTTAGCTTCAGTCTGGCTTCCAGATGACACAGAAAGCCTTCACATATGCTCTCACCATCCATAACCCAGGTATGCACTGCACTGCTGGTGCTCTCAATCACCTTGATTGGCTCACTGCCTTTGAAAAGAGGCAGACCATGATCCATGCCCTTTCCTTTCTTACTGTCTCGTAAAGCCAGGGTCCTCCTTCTGTGCTGAAATTCCCAATTCAAGTGTCAATTTATGCATATTTCATGCATAATTGAGGTATCTTTTGCACAGTTGTATCAGGCATCTGAACAGAAGACAGAGTTCTCCACATATAGAGGCAGAGAAGTGCAGTGGTGGGGCTTAGGGCAACCTAAGCTTTAGTCTACTATAGGTATTACAGTAGTGTGTTGGTTCGGTTAATAGAAGTGAGTAGTGGCCTTCACAAACTCCTTGGGGCTCCTTGGGGTTCAGGTATGCACCTTCCTGCTCTACTCCATGCCAGACAGTTTTCCTGATCAGGCTGGGCAATGAAAGACACTTTTTTCGTTCTGAACACTGTTATGATAATTTTTATGCCATGTTGTGCATTTACCCACTAGTGCTTTCCCCAGAGGTGTTTTCAGTAATATTTCTTTATCAGTCTGAACATTAGGCTGCTTGTTTCTCTAATTTCATTCTGGACATACTCTTGGAAAACCTTGTATATCATATTACAAAGAAGTGAACAGCCTTTTGTGATATTTACATGTAACATTATTCTGGAAGCTCAAGAAAGAGATCATTGTACCACAGATGGTTAAATGAGAAAAGTGGTTCCTAATTTTAATAACATCTTTCAGCCCTTGTAGAAACATGTACTTACCAGCCTGTGCTCCGGGATGCACCGTTGCAGAAGTCCTAACAGCAATTGCAGGTGAACAGATGCAGCCCAGTCTGCACTTGCAGTTCCTCACTGGGGCTCTGTTGCCTTCAACTGAGAAAACAGAGCTGTATATCTCCCTTCCTCCCCAGCCTGGAGGAGTTAATTTCTAAAGCTAGCAGGGAGGGAAATGCAATCGCTCTTGTCCTGGTCTTTACTCAGAAGCAGAGGCTGACTTTCTAAGCTTGCGATTTTGCATGTCCCTGCACAGACACAGCATCTGACAGCATGGCAGAGCTTGATGTGTTTATCCTCAGCTCCCTGGGATGCAGAGCAGTGTGTTCCCCTCTTCTCTCTCTGTTTTATAGATGAGGAATGGAGTAGAGATGCTAAAGCTCAACCTAATTGTTTTACCACAGCCATCAAAGAAATCCAGTAGGGGAAGGAGACTGTCACCAAATATTTCCCTTCCATGCGGAGGAGCTGAATGACATTGGCCAACAGGGACCCTGGGCACCAGGGGGGCTCTGGCTTGGTCTGGGAGAGCATCTCCATGCCTGGGCAGCCCCATGCTCCTGAGGCAGGGAGGTTTCCCCCTACCCAAGCCTGGAGCTCATGTCCCCATTGCTCCCATCCTGGTTCCTCCATCTGGGATAGATAATGACCTGATTACCTCCTATTTCTATCATCTTAAACATATGCTGCAGAGGAAAGTGATCCCACTGCTCTGTGCATGATGTACTGAAGTACAGATTCTGTAAGTGCTTAACTAGGCTTAACTGGGTGGTTACATGTTGAGTTTGAAATGCTAAGGCCTGCATTCGCAATTGAAAATTCAAAGAGCGTAAAAATCGTAAAATGACTCATAAAAAGGCTAACATGACATCTGTATAGACTTCAAGAGACATTTTCTACCCTTTTCATACCCAATCATAGATTAATTCATCAGCTTGATAAAATAAAAAGTAACTAATACATTTCCATCATGTATCTCCTTGCAGTCAGAATGATAAAATATTCACAAGAGAGGTGGCTTGGAAACATGAATTTGATGAAGACAATTTAAAAAGAAAGAAACTTTAATTAAAGTCTAGAAAGGTCATTGAGTCCTACCATCAGATAATGGTGAAATTATAAAACAGATGGCAAATGTCCCCAAGAAAAAGAGAAGCGGTGGTCTGGGAAAAAAAGAAAGAGATACCGTAACAAAGTAAAACCCAACTCAGCACAGGCATTGCTCTAACAGCCTGGAGAGCAGGGAGTCAACAATTGGTCAACAATTTGGACTTGCAGAGCTAGACTATTTGACTGCTATTAAAAAAATATATGTGGAGAAGAACATTGTATTTAGGTTTGTCTCAGCCATTTCACTGATTTCTTCTTTTCAGGTGCCTCGTGCTAGAGGAAGACCTTTTCGGGGGGGTTCCAGACAGTAAACCTGAGTTGACTTGAATCCTTGAGGCAAGCTAAAGTTGAGGACCAACTGACCCTGCTATTCCTGGGTAATTGTCCAGAGCTGAAACTTGGAGTAAAAAAGTCCTGTTGCCAGCAGGCATCTGTGTGTCTTAATCCCACTGGCTGAATGAGCTGTGTGTGCTTGGGAAGTGCTGTGAACTAAATTGTAGCGTGGCCATCCCAGGGTTAGACCCCCCTTGTATTAGAAGCTGAAAACACACAGAGAGCATTTCTGTGCTCTTGCTATGACCATTCAGTCTAGCTACAACTGGAAATGCCAACAGCAAAGATGCAGTGGCAGAAGTTTTAAATCAAGCTGACATTCTGGCTGCATATTTTGGTGGATCAGCACTGTTTCCTGGCCTAGCCTGCCATGTCGTTGCCAATAGGGATGAGAATAAAAACCACCGGCATCATTCTGCAGTGGTATCAACACATGCAGCTAAGACTGGACCCACCTCAGAAAAGATACACAGACCTAGAAAAGCTGCAGAGATAAGGGGAGGTTTGGAGTGGCTTCCTTGTGACATGCCCCAGACTAGAAAGGGGTCTTCAGCCTTGATGAGGGTCTAAAAGACAGAGGCCATCAGCTGTTCTCTAAGAACAGAGTGCTTAAAACATCAAGAGCGGATGAATAAAGAATAATTCATCATTCAGCCACTCTTTTCTCTCTAATTCTGTAGAAAACACTATGAGACTTTACTAGATTCAAAGTAAAACACTGAAGGTGTTCTGTCATGTGGGCTCATAGCTTCACTGTAACTCATCACTAGACATTTCCAAAAGCGGTGAATAAAAACTTGGAATAGAGTCTACTGGAGTTTCTTAACATCAAAAACACCGGTTTTGGCTTGGGAGCTAGGAAGGCTTTCTGAGGAAGTTTTACTCTACATTTGTCCTATCCTCCTGCTCTTCCCTAGATGTCTGCTGTTGGTTGGACGACTTCGGAAACAGGACATCATGTGTGATAGACTCATAGCATAACCCAAAAGGCTATTATTATAATCTTATGTTTTCAGCTAGGTTAAAGCTACCCATGTCCCCACTTCTGTGATTCCTCTCTGACCCCAAGGCCTTAATGCTGGCCACAAATCACAGAAGCAGACTAGAAGGAACTGCAGGAGCTCATCTGTCAACTCTCTTGGCCCTTGGCAGTGTCACCTCAGCCTAAGTAGTTCTTGGCAGATGTGTCTGTCTATCCTGAGAAATCAGGACATTTCTCCAGGTGCTCTCATTAGTGGTGGCTGTCCTGAGCATTAGAGTTTCATCCTGTTAGGTCTAAACACATCATTCTATAGCCTTCATCCACTTTCTCAATTCTTCCCCCAGGGGGCATGAAGACCAGGACATGACACTTCCAACTACCTTATGAGCAGAAAAATTTACTTTTTTGGAAAACCATGGTCAGCAACATGAATAGGAAAATCATGCCGATGAGAAAGCCATGAGATCACAGTGAATGCGTAATTATTGTGCCAAGAAGCAGAGATTCCCAGCTTGCCCCATGGTTAGCTGTTACCTTCCATGATGTAGGACTATGTGAACTGCTGTAATACAATATCTGTGTGGAGGGATTGTGTAGCATCCATGGGAACATGGTGCTATGAAGGTCCTATATAGTTTTCGATGTTTTTGAGGAAAATAAGATAAAAAAAAAAAGAGCAAAACCCCTCAAAAACCCTGGAGTATTTTTAGTTGCCTTCTCCACATCAGTGTGATTACTGTCCTGTTCAGTGAGGGCTGTTACATGCTGCTTCCCCAGAAATACCACTGCTGCCCACAAAACGTTGTTCAGGTCTCAGTGTTAGAGAAGTCCAGGCTCAGGGTGGCTCGTGCAATGCTATTTCACCATGTTCTTACCTTCACTTACCCTGTCACAGTCTATTTTTTCCACTAAAACCTGTCTCAGTCAATGCAGTGAAGTGATGATCCTCAGTGAACAGCTATTGGAGACAATTTGCTCCTTATTGTTCAATGCATAATCCCAGGCATGAGCCATTGTGTTCTCTTTAAGCTCTCTTGGGTTTTTCTTGTGCCCACTGATGACAGGTAAGTGACTGGAGGGCTGAAGAAATATTAAAAGCAAAGATTTGCAAGAAGGCTGAGTACCCGCCTGCAGTGTACCCAGTTTGTCAGAGTACCTCATCTCTTACAGCACGGACATGTCCTGTGGCACCAAGCCTCATCACCAGCAGACCTCTGAGAACTGAACCATGCTGAGCCTGTTGTAAGTGGTAGGAGAGGGAAGTGGGAGCATCACACTGTGATTCACAGATAAAACAAATGGATTCCTCTTCTCTTCCCAGCCTTTATGCAGCTTTCTAATCTTGCAGCCAGATAAGGCAGTAAATGCTCTCCTTTGCTGCCTGGCATTGACTCACACCTCATGCACATTCATTATGGTGAGGAGTGCTGTTGTGGAAGAAATGTCAAGTGGCTACATAATGAAACATGCCAACAAAAAACATATATACCAAGTGACTTCCCAGGGTATCATGCTTCACAAACCAAACAATAGGGTACTTTGAAGGAATCTCATTGATTTCAGCAGAGGATGGGTTTCCCTTATAATCTGAGTCAGCCTTGATGTTGCTGACTATCAAATGGCATCCTTGGCATGTGTCTCAGGCTCTCAACAGGAGTATGTGATTTGAAGTGATGGTCTCAGACATTTAAATCACAGATCCTTGTCTTGTGGCGTAGATAAAACCAGGTGAAGACAGGCAAAACTAAGCTGTGACATATGCTATCTAGCAGGGTGGGCTGAGAGATACAAACCAGGTTCTGCCCATAGCAGACATCCACAGAGCTTCTCTGCCTGGTGTAGGGCTGGCTGAAAAGGGTGGTAGACCCTGAGCAGCCACACTTCTCAGGGATTATTTTAATACTTAAAAGCATTGACAAAGACAACCAGCAGTTTTCAAGGCTATCATGGACTGTAAACTGGCAGATGAGCCCTACACCCCATGCAGGAGCACTGCTAACTGTGGCTGAATGGACAACACAAGCGGTTACATATACCTCCACCACTACAGTAAAATTGGTCTGTGATCCTCAGCTGGGGTCTGGTTCATAAAATGGTTTGAAAGGTCAACAGTCAAGTTCTGCATCCTCTGACCCAGCACCCCCTCTCCTCTTCAGTCATCTCTGTGCTTCAACACTGCCTCTTTATCACAGTAAACTCAAAGACCAAGCCAATTTTAATGTGCTGTGTTTTATTTTGATAGCTCATGTATGAAAGATCAAAGGTGGGCTGGTAGGGCTGCTCTTTTGCCTAACATCTTCAGCATCACTTTGTCGAGTTGAGATTTTAAAGGCAGATGACAGCATAGACCAGACTCTTGGTTATCTTTTAGGCGCACATTGGGTGAACTGAGGCATACAGAAACCAGCTCCAACTGCTTCTTTATTTTCCCTTTTTGATGGAAAACCCTGCACCCAGGGAACAGGGATCTAACACACTGGAGTTTGAACATGTTTTCTCTTTGTTTTCTATAGCAATTAGTTTACTTTCTCTTGATTTGTCTTTTATCACATCCTCTACGTTTTCCAGAAAGTTTCTTTGATTTGCAGTCATTGCAGATTCTAAAGGAAATAACTTCCTGTCGCTTATTTAAATCGATTAATGTGTTTAAACATTTTCTCCTCCTGCCAAAAGCAGTACAGAAGAAGGGCTTTTGCAGTGGTGTCCTTGGGGCAACTCACTGCTTTCATGTCCATACCCAAGTTTACGCAGTTTCCCTCCATCACTTAGAACATTCCATCATCAGAAATGGGGTGATTTAGGTATACTTCTTTGCAAAAAAGAAATTTGAAGGCTCTTGCTTAATTGAAGGCAGTAATTTTAACCCATGGATAATAGTCTTACAGCAAAGCAAAATGAAATTTAAATTATTGAAATCTAAACCCAAACTCTAATTTCAGAATCAGAGCTAAGGACATGCTCCTGAAGTGTTGAGATTTCCAGGAATTAAAGTTGTAAATGAATACTTTTTTGCAAACTGACCCACTTCATCTGATGGGCGGGATGGAAACATTATAATTGCGTATTTCTGAACACTCCAAGTGGTGTTTCAGATTTTTAAAGTTTAAACCCATTGTTTCACTGCAAATGAACAACAAATGCTGTTTATGGTAGATAGCCAAAGAAATTATAGGTGGAGGTCCTTTGCAGGTGTTCACACCTGCAGCAGGTTTCTCACTGGTGTTCAAATGATTAATCTCCAGCAGAGAAGAATGACACAGTATTTCTTTCAGGTGGGGGCAGGTCACTCCCCACAAAGGCCATTTGCATTCCAAAGTGACTGGTTTCAGGTGGGTCTGGTCTCAGTCAAAAGGCATTTGTGGGCATTAACATATGTGCAAAATTTAAGACAGAGTTGAGCAGCTAGTTTGCATATTGAAATGCCAAAGTATGCAGAAACACTTCACACTGAGAGCTGCATAGCACCTGCCCAGGTAGAAAAGATCAGCTTATCGTTTAGTAGGTGAATGATTTGCTAATGGCTTGCAAGCGCAGGAGCTTACTGCACCTGGCCACCTGACTGTGTATTTGCATTTCCAAGGAGAGGAGAGCTCTCCCTAGCCCAGAGGGAAAAAAGGTGAAATTGCCTCCTGTTGGAGAGTAATCAATGTATCCTTGACACAAGACTAAATGGAGCTTGGAATTTCAGGAGGAGAAGCAAAAGGCTATAGGAATCCCAATTTCCTCCCACTCCTCTGTGAATGCAAACTGAGAATGCTGAAAGGGCATTCTATGAGTAATCCCCTGGTGAGGTAAGTATCTCCAGACTGTTGATTTACCATGTTGGAGGAAGTTTCCTGTTGGTTTTGACCTTGCAACAGCCATATGAAGTGCCCTTTTATTTCCTTTCTGTGATGGATATCCTTATGAGCCTTTGAAATGTTATGGTCCACTTTGGAATGCTTTGGGTTTTTTTTGTGTTAGGTTTTAGTTAAACCTGGTTTGTGTTAAGTGTAATTTCAAAGTGATGGCCTAAAAGCAGGATATTCATTTCTATGGTGTGGTGGTCTCTCATGCTGTGCATGAATCCAGTCTGGCAGTGCTCTGAACTCTGCACATTCTGAGAAGCATGCAGGTGAGGTTTTAGGCAGCAGGAACCTAAGGGGCTTGAATAAGACCGTAACAGGGGTACAAATACAGGCATAAAACCAGAGAGAAGTGGATGAGATCGACCATTGTCACATACACACAAAGTGTATGCCCAATACATACCAAATAAATATGCTTATGTCCAGAAGCAGTATAATGTATTGCCAAAAGAAGCAATGCATTTATATCTGGCTATATGGGCTGTATAGTTATGTCATTCAATGTATTTATCACCAGCTGGATGTGATAGATAGCCATATAAGTACATCTTGTTCATTAACTCATGGTATAAGGCCATATAAACACAATGTACTCATAGCCACATAAAATCTCTCCTACTTATCAGCTCATCACCTCACTCCTATCTCAGCAGAAAATGTCTTCTCTCTTACTGAAACTTCTTGGCTCATGCTTCTTATTTAGATGAATGATTCTGCCCTTTAGCTTCCCAGATGTGATGTGGGGATAGAGCTTGTACAAAAATGCTTGGCATAAAACAGATCACAAAAAAAAAAAAAAATCTGGGAGTGCCTTTGTAAAGTTATGTTGTTGATTCCCTGGCTATTAACAAGGACTGGCAATGTCTGTGTTGTACTTATGGAGCAGTTATCAGGGTAGTAATGGAATTTCCACAAGAGAAGAGAAGAGCAGAGCTAGCCAGGATGCATCCCACCAGCCTGAGGTGGGAGCAGGACAACAGCAGGCGCAGGGCAGCAAGCACCTCTGTACCTGCAGCTGCAAGACAGCAGGGTTAAAAAGTGGATAGCAATCCCTTTTTGCTCTTTTTTTTGATCTCTCCTTGCTTCTGATAGTGCCCAGGGTGCTTAAAGGGCAACTTGTCCAACCTGCAGACAGAGATGTCCTGAAGTGCTACTTTTTTCTACTGCAATATCAAGTCAAAGTGCTAACACTCTAGACTGCGTGAGGGCAGAAGAATTTATGTAGCTCACAGTAACCTTTTAATATCAGTTTCTGTTTTGAAGCACTTTCTGAAGTTGATGCTAATATCTGTATTTTGTAGTGGGGAAACTGAGGCACAAGAGCTCTTTGAGGTTTTGGGTCAGGTCCAATAAAAGAATTAGAATTAAGTTTTCTGAGCCAGTGTGGTACCAAATAAAGAGTGTACAGAATAGCTGATTCAGCTTCATTGATTTACACGATTACCTGTGACCCTGATGCTTCAGGACAGATGATGCTATCACTACCTCATAGTAAAGAGATATTACAAAGGCTTTGCCAGGTTCATTTTGGTCTGAATCCTTACTTGGGAGCATCCAAGCCAGACGCAATTAATAATTTGTTCCTCCTAAGCAAATCACCATTAAAATCTTTTCATCTTGTTCTTTCCCATGAGGAGTTGTGGATGTTCAGTATATTACTTAAAAAAGCTGTTCTGTAGCATTTTCAGGTAATTTAATCCCTTCCCCCCTTTTTAACCTGTTTTTCTAAAGGAATGATGCATACAATTGCAGGGCCTATCCACCCTTGACCTTTAATACGGGTGAGCCCCTCGCTTGATTACAAGTGAAGTTGTCAGAGGGATAGAGGTCTCAAAGATACTCTGTTCTTGCGAGTGTTGCAAAACTGGCAGCAGGAAGAAGCCTTGGGGGGACCACCACCAGAGACTGCAGCATGACCTTCCTGGGTGTGGGAAGAGTTGGGTGGTAGGTAGGGGAGCACCTGAAGTATTGTTCGTGTGGATGTGGATCGGGTATAGGGGGCAAAGGGGTGTACCAAAATCCAGGGCACATGAGAAAACTAACCAGCAGTAGTTCTGCTCTCTTGCACTAAGTTGTTATTTCTCTAAACTGTCCTGGGACCCTCTCTGGGAATCATTTAATCCAATTGACTGAGAAAGGGGTTTGGGAATGTGAAAAAACCTCAGAAACCTGCTTGAAGCTGCTTGCCATCTTACTGAGACTTTGCTACATTGGAGGGATGTGGATGAGGGTCAAAAACTGCATGCTCCAGGCACTCAGGATTTTCCTTCCCAGTGATGTCATGTCTCTTCCATGATGCAAATCACTTGGACTTTGCTGGCTTCAACAGAGCCATGCTAAGCCTGCTCTGGGTGAGGAGGCCTTCCATCTTCAGCCCAGATACTGGCAGTTACTTCATTTGCTGGTCCAGGACTGATTGCAGCTCCTGTGAAGGAGCCAGCTGGTGAAGTGAGAAAACATGGAGCCTAGGTCCCAAATTAGATGCTCTGGTCTGCAAATATCTATCTTGTCCCACCTTACTTCCAGCAACATTCTTTCCTGTGAGACACAGAAGCACAGCTAACCCTTTGCACATGCAAGTTATTCACTCCTGGATGGGGATCGACAATTGCTTGTGGATCACAGTGGTTTGGTTTTGTTTTAAAAGTGGGAGGAACATCAGGGAAACTTTCTTGGGCAGACTCAGTCCTGGGCTGTTCCTGGAGCAGAGTAAGGCCTGCTGTCTTTCATTAACTAAAGCCCTAGTTAAGTCTCAAAAGAGCATGGTGCAGCTGAGCTGACCTGGGCTCTTAAGGACATGCATGAGAGCTTGCAGGGCATCCTGTGGTCGCTGCAGCATGTGTGTAGTGCATTGCTTGGTGTTAAGCTGATGGGTCTGGAGAGAAGCTGACATGTCTGCTGAGCAAAGCAGCTGTAATCTTAAGTGACTGGTAAAACAGTGAGGTGCTGCTTGAATGGCACCAACCTGGCCTCCCAGTTTTGCCCTGTTCTCCACACCGTCTCCTCTCCTCCCCTCCCCTCCCCCCCGCTCCTGGTGCACTTCCATGACATGAAAGCCCAGTAAGTGACACTCAGTGACACCCATCTCCTATCAATTCTTTTAATATGGACTTTTCTGAGGGAGATCCCCCCCAAAAAAACTCCTTCCAAGGTCATTTGCTGACAACTGCAGCCTGTTTGAAAATTGCTTGCACTCTGTTAATTGGTCTACCAGACCTGTTCATTTGTTAATTTGATACCATTAGGTAACTAGCACATCTCTGCTGCAGACAGAATTAGGCAGGATCTGAGGATGCTGGTTTTGAGTTTTTCTTTGGATACTTTGAAAGCACCTGACACAGAGCAAGGCTGCTGTGTTCCTGCCAGGGGGAACCATCTTTTGGGGTGGTGGGACACTGTAGAGACACCTTAGGCTGGGTGGTATCAAACAGGGATTCTGGGGTGATACGGATAGATTGAATAAATACATTCCCTAGGTTAGATTAATAGCTCCACCTTAAAACAATTATTTAGATTGGCCTTGAGTTGTCTGGTTTTGATTCGCAAAGTGAAAGACAAAAGATGATTGAAGGTTAAATGAGGTCTTTATTTACCAAAATGAGTCCCATAAATGAAAGTGAAAGGCTGGACCTACAGAACAGGTACAAATACCTGCCACGACCCTCTCCCCTCTGTTGTAAGAACATTCCCTCAGAGAAGGTCTCAGGTTCTCAATCACTGACCTTCCAGGAGGTTGCGTTGGATATGGGTTATGGATATGGTTTCCACTTTTCCTGCTGTTTGCGTGGAACATGAACTCACAAAGGGGAGAAGAGGCAGAGTGTCTCTCTTCTCAGTCTGGTGAGGCCAACCTCAGGAGGGAAACATAGATTATAGTATGTGGGGATACCCCACTGTGTTTGCTCCTGATATGCCCTATAGCTGGATGGTTAGGCTATTTTTGGAGGAGAAAAGCCTTGAATGCAACTGGGATGGGATTTGAACTGAGATTAATGCTTGAGATGCTGCAACAGAAGAGACATCAGCTGTGTCTCTCAATCTCTGAAAGGTGCCAAATGCCCTGAAACTATTTATGCATGTAAGAGTACTCAGTGAGTGCAACCCAAGCTGTTTCAGCCTGGCTGAAGCAGGACCCTTTACCAGCTTCACTGTATGCTCTTGTGAGACCTCACTTTGAGTATTGTGTGCAGTTCTGATATCCTCAACATAAAAAGGACATGGAACTGTTGGAACAAGTTGAAAGGAGGGCCACGAGGATGATCAGGGGACTGGAGCACCTCCCGTATGAAGATAGGCTGAGAAAGTTGGGGCTGTTCAGCCTGCAGAAGAGAAGGCTGCGTGAAGACCTCATAGCAGCCTTCCAATACCTGAAGGGGATCTATAGGGATGCTGGGGAGGGACTCTTCATGAGGGACTGTAGTGACAGGACAAGGGGTAATGGGTTCAGACTTAAACAGGGGAAGTTTAGATTGGATATGAGGAAGAAATTCTTTACTGTGAGGGTGGTGAGGCCCTGGAATGGGTTGCCCAGGGAAGTTATGGATGCTCCATCCCTGGCGGTGTTCAAGTCCAGGCTGGACAGAGCCTTGGGTGACATGGTTTAGTGGGAGGTGTCCCTGCCCATGGCAGGGGGGTTGGAACTAGATGATCTTAAGGTCTCTTTCAAACCCTGACTATTCTATGATTCAATGCTTTACAAAAATTGCTCTTCCCTGTATCAGGTCTGCCTCCTCCAGCCTGTTGCACCATGGTGCCAAGCAGAAATGCAGGCTGTTTGTAAACTGGGGTTACTGGTTGATGGTATCTCCGTGTAGCCATAATTTCTTTGGTGTGGAGAAGGAAAACTATAATTAATTTTTCACCAACACTCAGCCAATGCACCATGCTGCTGTGTCCTGCCAGGAAATGGCTCAGCTTTAGCTCCCTGCGCTGTCCGGAGTCTATGGAGAATTTGTGTTGTGGTCAGAGCCAGATGTCAGCCTGGACTTTGTTCTCCATTGTCCAGAAACTCTGCCTTGCTCTGGCACTAGTCCCTTGCCTCTGTGCTCTACAAACAGACCTAGAACCAAGTACTGTGTTGATCATCCTATGGGGCTGCTCCCCAGCCCACTTGTATCTTTCACTTTTATCCTTCATCATCAGCCTTCCCTTGTATCCTTCATCCCCAAAAGACCAGGAGCATCTCAGATTCAAAATTCACTACTTTAAAAGCACCTGCTATTTTCCAGAGAGTATGTTTGAACCCTGCAGTCCACTGCTATGCACATGAACAGTTGTTGCCTGTACTCCATTGCAACAGAAGTAAAGTATGAGATGAAAGGATGCATCCAGGTGCGGGAGTGCAGACCTCTCCTCATTCAACTTGGTGAAGGGCCTTACTGAAGGCAGAATGAGCAGAAAAGGGTGTCTTGTGACCAAGACCAATGGTAACAACCTCAAAATTCAACTTTAGAGCAGTTTTGCTGCTTTTAAACTAGGTAGAAAAATTATCCCTGCTGTTACAGTTCATTCTCTGTTCCTGGCTTTCGTTGGCTGAAATTTGCTACCTAACACTGGTGCTTTTTTTACCTCATGCACCTAAGAAAATACTATTTTGTGTGTCATCTAGGTGTTGGGCGCAATGATTGAAGCAGATCCCAGGAGCACTATGCCACATTGGAATGTGAAGGAGACACTCAATCCTATCTTGGACCTGCCTCTGTGTCAGGGCTAAGTCCAGGTCCCTGTTCAGAAAGCTGAGAGCGGGGAACCAGTCAAGCACCCTTGAGGAGGACCATTGAGTGGGTAACCTGTGTTTTGGTGATCTTGAAGGAAAGCAAGCAACAGCCCATGTAATTCTCCCTAGCCTGGGGCTTTCACAATCCCAGCCATGTTAGTCGCAAATCACACCTCATTGCACCCGACACTCACAGCTAGGCTGCAAAAAGCTTGTCATCTTGACCCAGCATCAGGAGCCGGAGGATTTAGCAGGTTCTTCCTAGCTGTGTTTTGAGAATTTCTTAAGAAAACATTTTCCTTCTGTGGGTGATTTCACAAGTCAGGAGAAAAGCAGCTGTTGGTGGTTCACAGTTCAGATTTCCCTGAGAAGTGTAAAGTCTCAGCTGGACACCATGATGATAGATTTTATAGATTTTTTCCCCCCTTCACATCCACCAGGCCGCTAAACCTAACAGTAAGCTACAGTGTGTTTCTCTGTGTTTAACTTCTCCTTGAGGTAATCCATTTGCCTCTGTTCTTTGAAAACTTACTGAATAAGCCACTTGTTTCACACTGGTGGGGAAATAACACTTTGGGGGCCCTTTTTGTGCTTGTCTTATGTATAACAGAAGCGTGGAGTTTTATAAAGTCTAATAAATACCCAGCTCTGCCAGATGTTAGCTTTCCTCCCTTCCCCCCCCCCCCCCCCCCCACTTTTTCTTTCCTGCTAGAAAAGAGGTCAGAATCTGAGTTCCAGACTTCAGCTGACTACAAATAAAATGGGACTGTTTCTAAGAGATATGTTGTGACAATGTAAATTATCACATTTTAGATGGTGTTAAATATAGAAATGCCACTTAAGAGGGGATGCATTTTGTTCGGTGCCTGATATTTGTCTCATCAAGACATTCTTGTGAGATGGTGTCTGTTTATTATCTTCCCATCTTTTTACTCCATTATTCTACCCTGTCTGCTGACAAGGGTTAATGAAGAAGTTATGGCCTTTTCTGTATTTCATGGGATTGATGGATGGGGACAGGTCATTGTATAGCTCATGGGGGCTGACTCCAAATTAGCGTGTGATAGAGAAATTCCCAATGGGAAGATCTGCCACTTCCTTCCTGGGATAAACCTCTGGGTTAAATGAAGGGAGCAGAGGTAGGTGAAAGATGCAAAAGAGAACGTGTTAATACACTGCCCCAAGGCTAGAGCCAAGGATGAGGGGCTGGAGAGTGCAAAGGAGGCACACGGAGAGGCTGACAAGATGGGCCCAGCATGGTGATGTGATACAGCCCAAGTCAGGAAAACCAGAGTGAGGAAGCAAAACATTTCCATTAGGATGGAACAGACAAAATCCACTGGAGTGAATGGTTTTGAATTCTGTTCAGTTATTTTAGCTAAGCCTTAGCTCATTGATGGCTCTATTTCCTTCCCCCGTTGGAAAAGCATGTGTTTGGTCTCATTTATAAAATTAGAAGTGCCATATTCTTTATGGCGTATGCCCTCTGCTGCTTCTCAAGAATGGTAATTGCGTGGAAACTTGTATGGCTTATACCTAAAGGAATCTTGATTTTAATACATACAAAATTACATCTATTTAAGCCTCATTTAGTTAGAAGCAGTGCAGTTTTCCATCAAATGCCTCTCCAAACAGAAGCTGGTTTTGCACTTAAAGTAGATTCTCAGTTGTAACTGTATCTTCCACACCTTGGTCTCAGCTCCGTTAAACTTAATCACCATTATATACTATTACCCGTTCAGTTAATGAAAAATAGTTTTCTCCAAAAGTAAAGTGTTATAATTAAGAGGCCTGTATAGCCACAATAGCTTTTGTGCCTTCAACCTTTTTTCATTTAAAAAATTGGTTCATTCTGTGCAGAGCAAAAGGCCATTTGCCTTATGAGACAAAATAATTTTGCTCAGACAATGGGAAAAATAATCATGTAGGGTTACATGGCCACAGCTAAAATTTTGCAACAGGTTCTTGTCCCTGCCATGGGTCATCAGACAGATCTGATAAAACTCCTAAGTAGGCCAGTGCTGCCCAATAAGTTAATAGCACCGTTGCTTTTATTCAGAATGATACCGGCCTGCTTTTAAAGCAGTAATGAGACATGCACAATGGGGCATGTTTTCCGGTCAAAGCGCCCTGACTATTGAGGAGAATAGATCCATCCATCCACCCACAGCATTCGTGGGCATGGCAACAGTTCAGAGAGGTGATGTTTCAGGGCCAAATGAGCTAAAGTGAAATAATTGATTTGGGTATTTACATTATCAATTTGTTTTGTCATTTGTTTTTTCTTATGCAGTGAATTCATCTTGTATCCTCTTCCTAAATTAAAAAAGTCCTGCATGGAAAATTCCTGATCCATGCTAATAAAAATACATTCTTGTGTATGCTCTTATGATGCACATCCAGCTATATAAATATAGATGATTTGTAGCTATACACAAATAAAATGGGATTTTCAAAAGCAGTCTAACTACTCCCAGCCTAAACTACTTGGACTAAAAGCAGGGAGAGTTTATAATTAAATTCACTGGGGGCTGTGCTAGTCCCCTGCTGAATGCTTTTAAACATTCCTCTCCTTAGACTCTACTGGGAGAGAAATATACTGTATTTATAGACATCTTGTTTCAATATAAACATGTCATACTGTAAATCTCAGATGCAGAGATGGGCTCAAGCTGAAAAATTCAAATCCAGTTTTCTGACATTCTCTATTTCAGATGAGCTCCATTGAGGGCTTCAGGTTTGAGGATCAGGGACTAGCTTCTCATTTAAGTTCAGCTTCCTTCTTCAGGTTTGGAGATGATTTGCTCTTGGGCTCAGTTCCACAGAGCTCCTGTTATACTGTGTGTACTGAATTCGCTTATGATTTCTCTCAACTCCAAGGTGCTTTCCCAGAGTGAAACACCCTTCATGTTTCAGCAAGTATGTTCCCAATAACCTTGCCCCCTTTCAGAAGTTGATTACACATCTCCTCTCTAATGGGAGCAATGTGTACCTGTCTTTTGTTTCACATTTCCATTCTGTGTGTCTCTCTTTCCTTCCATGCCCTGTGCTTAATAATATAACAGCAACAACAAAAATAGCATCACATTTATTATTAGCATCAGACAAGTTTCTTGCTGGGAACCAATCAGCCTGTGAAATGGGCCATGTGCCGCAGGGTAGGGCACTTCTGCCTTCTTGGGCTCCCCAGATGGGAGGCAGAGGTTGGAGAAATACAAAGCAACACCCAATGGACTTTGGCTAATTTGGGAAATGGCAGCAGCTATTGGTGTTTTGACAATCCCAAGCTTGTTTAAGCAGTACATCCAAGGGGAGAAAGGAAAGGAAAAGAGAATGTTTCCATAACGACTGACACGTGAACGCTGTTAATGTTCCTGTGAGGTGCAGGCATGTGTTCACGGCACACGCATCTCCTAAAAAGGTGTGCGTGCTCTGCAGATGTTTTCTTGGAGTGGGAGATGTCATAATAAGCAGGTACATTGTTCCACATGTTTAATCATGAACAGCAGTGAATGGCTGCTTCAGTTCTTCTGACCCTTTTTTCTTCCATCTTGACCTTTTCTTTTCCTAGCCTGTCACAAATGAAGAATGATTATTAACAGAAACAAAAAAAGAAAAAAAATATAAAAAGAAAGTATGAAGATCATGCTTGAAGGAGAAGAGGGACTTGGGGAACATAAAGGAGAGTGGAAGTGTGTTATGTAGTATTTGTTTTCACTGCTGCCATTTTATTGCTTTTCTGGGAGCCCTGCCAGAAAAATGGCAAGTAGCACTTTAATTAAGGAAGGCTCTGTGTGCACTCCAGCTGTTCCTCATGTGACCAGCCTGTCTATGGATAAAGCAAAGGATGCTCCCACCAGCTCGCCCAAATCAATGCTAACCTAATTCCCGACCACACACTGTCAAGCGTGCGTGCAAACCTGCAGCATTTAGGGCACTGTCTGCAAGCCAGACGCTTGGCGCCCCGTCCTGTTCCTGGTATCCTCATGTATCTGGAGGCAGAATCTGGCAGCGGGATTGCTGGGGGTGCACGAGTACATGGAGAGAGGTGGGGCTTCACGTAAAACATTTTTTCTGCCTGTGACAATATTCATTACCCATGAACAGAATGAGCTGCTTGGAAGGAATGGCATTTGGTGTTGGTGGTGAAAGTCTGGGCTTCCACTGAAGTTTCTGGGAAAGCAGAAATTGGTTGTGAATGGATATGACTAATTTTTCAGCAGTAATCTAGATCAGAGATGCCCTAGGCTCAGGGAAGACCAGTGCACTGTGTTGTTTTTCTTTGTTTGTTGTTTCCTGGCTTTGGAGAAAACCAAATTCCAATGGAAAGGAAGAGGCCAGCTATGCCAATGCACCTAAGCTGAAAATCCAGCTGTGTGCCTGGAAAGTGCTGTATGGATTCATCAACAATATTAAAAAAATACTAATAAAGCAAAGCTGCACAAAGGGATGGAAATTTATGTGATGACCCTATGAGAAAACTACCTGTCATCTTGTAGCTTATACATATTAAAACTGCGTTTCTTGTTAAACTGTCCTGTGAAGCTAGTGTCTTGTGGAGGAAAATATTTTTACCGAGGTGATGTAGGCTATATAGTCCCTTAAGACAATAAATTGAACCAAGTTTTTGTTTATGCCACAGGGCCCCTTTGCAGCCCTCTGCCAAAGTGAAGGGCACAGAGATGAATGTGATGTTGTTTGTGCCCACGGTAAGGCTATTCTCCAGTGCCAGACAGGCGTAAAGGGGCCTCTCTGCAAGTGAGCACGTCATAAACCCCTGTGTAATAAAACCCTGTGCTTTTGTTGCAGCAGTTCAATGGCATTACTGCCATTGCAAATGTCACTTCTGACGTACTAATTTAGGTGCGGCATGAAGAATCCAAGTGTAACCTAAAGTGTCCAATGGCTGAAGCATTTTATTGTACTTTCAGACACTTCACCTACCAGTAACATGAAGCCACTTCCTCCCATAGTAGTATGGAGCTGAGCTGCCTGTGTTGACCTGTGTGAGACCTATTTTGGAAGCTTTCCAACCCTTTTCCTTTCATAGCTTGAGAACTGTTCCATCTGTCCCCCTGCACACCTAGGTTTATTCACATGGTTTACAGCAGTGGAGATGAATTGATGTAATATATTGAGGAAATTCAAGACCGAGCTATTGCATTTCTGAAAAGAAACTTCGGAGTACTGGGAACAGGCTGGACTTCTCCCTTCCAGCAAAAAGGAGAAAGTGAGGCAAAACCTGGTAGCGGGGGGATATTATCTGGATGTGGCAGAAAGGAAGAGGTTTGGATGTTGTGTGCAGTTCCGATGTCCTCAACATAAAAAGGACATGGAACTGTTGGAACAAGTGCAGAGGAGGGCCACGAGGATGATCAGGGAAATGGAGCACCTCCCGTATGAAGATAGGCTGAGAAAGTTGGGGCTGTTCAGCCTGCAGAAGAGAAGGCTGCGTGAAGACCTCATAGCAGCCTTCCAGTATGTGAAGAGGGGCCTGTAGGGATGCTGGGGAGGGACTCTTCATTAGGGACTGTGGTGAGAGGACAAGGGGTAATGGGTTTAAACTTAAACAGGGGAAGTTTAGATTGGATATGAGGAAGAAATTCTTTACTGTGAGGGTGGTGAGGCCCTGGAATGGGTTGCCCAGGGAAGTTGTGAATTCTTCATCCCTGGCGGCGTTCAAGGTGGGGTTGGACATAGCCTTGGATGGCATGGTTTAGTGGGAGGTGTCCCTGCCCATGGCAGGGGGGTTGGAACTCGATGATCTTGAGGTCCTTTCCAACCCTAACTGTTCTATGGTTCTATGGAGTCTTGGTGTGCAGATGGGAGATTAGAGCTCTACCTTGCATGCTTTGTATAGCCTTAATGTGTTTGCAGAAGGCCTCACTGTAGCTCAGCAGTTTTTGATGAATGTCAGTAACATTAAGAAAAGGGTCATCTCAGTCCTTTCTGGGGGAGAAGCTGTGTTGCCAGCTGTGGATAGTTTCTGAGCAGCAGCTGGAGGCTCTGGAGGCTTTTGTGTAATGTTTCTGTTGTGTGTTTCTTGTTAACTGAAGCCCAAGTGATGCTCTGGGCCCTCTTTTCATGCTCGCCAAGTTGTCATTGTTGGTTTTCTGGGTTCCATCTAATATAGCAGTGTGCTTTCCTCAGATACAGAAATAAGCATGTGTGCTGCATGTATGCTCTTAAATGCTGTTGCATGCCTTGTTGGTAGTGGCCCAGAGTCTGACCATGGCCATCTCCTCTGTTTCTGAGCTGTCTGCACGCTCTTGTCTTGGATGGAAATCCAAGGGTCATAGGACCCCTTTTTTTTTTTACACTCAAATGCCAGTCTCCTTTCAGTAACATCATCTATTCATTTGCACCTTGTCTTACTTCTCTGAAATGATTCATCAGTTTTCTGCAGTCCAGTTTCTCTTTGGGTGGTGCTGTCATGGGAGTCTTTAATTTTTCTGGTGCTTCCTTTCCTCTCAATGCCAGGTTGTTTTTTCCATCAATGCAAGTTTCTTTTACAAGAAAACTCTCAAATTATTTTCCCTTTCCCTAGGACTTTATTTTTTTTGCTTGCTAGGCAGTTTACCTTCTCTTTACACACATCTGAGAACACTTTGTTTGTCCTAGCTCTTTTGAAGTACAGGCTCAGGAGTAGCAACAACTTCATGAGCTAAAAATGGTCTGGCAGAGTTGGTGCTTACATAGGAGACCCTTTGCCATTCTGTTCATCAGGTGCTGGGTAATAACACGAAAAAGATTCTCCTCTTGTACAAT
Organism: Amazona ochrocephala; assembly: GCA_039720435.1. NCBI lineage: Eukaryota > Metazoa > Chordata > Aves > Psittaciformes > Psittacidae > Amazona > Amazona ochrocephala. The sequence goes on along the minus strand of CM077882.1, from coordinate 53,187,715 downwards.
GACAGGGGCTCCTTATTAGGAGAATTATTTCAAAACTGTACCTGGAGATGGCATTCATACTGCCCTGATTTGCTACTTATACTTCTCACAATATTTTTTCCCTTTTACAACTTGGATACCTCTCTCCCAGTTACAGGCAGGCTGTGACTTTTGATAATGTTTATTTATTTATGTTACAAGTGTTTGTTGATTTGCTGGAGCCAGTGGTTGCCAGTATGCTGGCCACCCTAAAGGTCACAGTTTTTACTGTCATTCAGTTGTGGTCTAGCAGGTACCCTTGACCTTATCGTTATATAATTGTTATTGGCAGTAGACCTGCTATTGGTGTCTGTCTGCCTCTGTTGAGTGAATTTGTCTCTCTATGGTCCTTCTTTGATGCCCTGACATCTAGTCAGGAGCAGCTGACATTTTTTCTTGGTCTAAGCCCTGCTCTTGTTCTCATCCTTGTGGGCTTTGCCTGCTGCTGTGCAGTTATTAACAGCTCTATTTCCATTCTGTCCCTAGTTATATCTAATTTGTGTGCTGTGTGGTTCCTACCACAAACGGGGGTGCTATTTTTGTTTTTTGCTATTTCTTAGCAGGTTATTTGATGACCAGATGCAGACATAACCATCTAAGCACAGCAGTCCCTAGGTTGTGGCATTTATTATAGCTGGCTGCTTGGCTTGGGACCCTCTTAGCAATTTTTCCATTATCTTCTACTGGGCTATGGCAAACCCTGCACAGGAAATACAAACAGGTTTTAGACTTGTGAATGTATTTTCCATGCCTGGACGGTTTTCTGGTGGAAATATGGGTGTTGTATGAAGTTGGATAAAAAAGTTTCACTCCAGATAAATGTCAGGATATGGCCAAGGTATGTACCCAGTCTGGCAGCTCCAACACTTTCTGTCCTGCTCAGACATAACAATTTCTATACTTTGTGTCTCTCCAGGCTGATTGTGGCCGTCATATTTCATGTGCCTTGTGAAGAATGACAGTGTGAAGGGACCCAGGTCTGTAAACTTGAATTAGTTTAGTGCTGACAAACCTAGAAATGCTTCAGTTTAAGTTGATGTTCCAGCAGCGTGCAAACAGATGTGAGCTGAAACAGTCTCTATCCTAGGCAAGGATACCAAGGGAAAGGCCAACAACAGAATAAGTAATCTACAGTGTAGTCAGACATCTTGGACACATCAGGCTGGGACACAGAGGAGAGCACTGGAGTGGCTAAGAGTGTGTTACATGGTGAGCTACACATCATGAACAAAGGGAGAGGGACAGTCCTTGGGACTGAGAAAGGGAGAGAAGAAGGGAATTTTGGGCAGGAGAAAAAAAAAAAAAAAAAAGAAAAGCCCAGAGGTGACTCAAATTCAAATCTGCTTGGCTGGCTGATGCCATTTAAAGCGCCGACAGGTAGGATTGTAGCTGTAGCTGGCCAAGGGCATGTCTGCATCAAATGAATGGAGCTCACTAGGTGCCTCCGAGCAGGATGGCATGGCTGCTTCAAACCGGGCTCTACAATGACACTAGCCTGGTCCTGGAAAAGAGAATAGCTGAGTCACACTGAAGGCCTGGACGCAGTCAACAGAGGAAATGTTCTGCCCAGTGCAGCTCTGCACTACTGCGCCTACTAGTTTGTTCCCACGACGAGCTCTTCATGAGGCTGTGCTCTACTGCACAGCGCAGCCTTAACACCCACCTCCACTGGTTCTCCAGACTACTTCTTACTGTTGTGTGTTCTACAGGGACCAAAATGGCAATGCCTGATGATGAGTATATACAGCAGGAACCAGCTGGGCTGACTGACTACATAAAACAGAGTGAGCAGCTACCTCTGGTCTTCTTGGGTCCAAAATAAGAGCCACTGGCCAGCCGTGGCCTTGAACAGCTCGACAAAATCAAAATTGGATCTAGTGCCAGTACTAAACAAGATCAGTTTAAAGCTTGGTCTCTGCTCAATTCTGTGTGTATTGAAACATGCCTGATGTTATGGTGCTAACACTCTGTGCATCATAAATGTTAGTAGTGCTGTTTTGGACACAGCCTAAAGTAGCTGCTGAATGACTTCTTGCTCAGGAATGGTGATGCTGCAAGCATGGTGAAGTGGCTCATAAAATCCCACCTGTGGCACACCATCAAAGCCCATAAAATGTTACTTTAGCTGTAGGGCAACAATACCTTTCTCAAGCAGGACAAGGCAGCTGCTGGCTTCCCATGTAGAAACTGTCTGGGATACACAGAAAGTGCTAAAAGGATACAGGATCTTTTCCTGTCAGTACTTTGAGCTAAATGCAGGTGTGTATGACCGCAGTTTCTGCAGTGTGTACCAATGCTGATACTGGTGGACTTGGGGAAGCTGCACTGGGACAAGAGCAATGAGGAACAGTTGTATGCTCAGGCTGAATTGCTTTAGGGAATGAATGGACTTGATAAAATAAAAGGCTCCTTAAAGCTCTTTGAAAACTGAATTAAATCCACTAGTCTGGATAGATGTATTATTACTGTTATCAGTTGTTTTTTTTACACAGTCAGGACGTGGAGGTGCCAGGTGCTTTAGTAACAATGAATAAAACCTAGGCCCTGCCCTACTGAGTTTACCAACCCTAAATACAGGATTAGCAACATCAGGCAGGTACAGAAAGATGGGCAGCACGAGAAAGTAGTGCTGTGATGCCAGCCAGCCAGTAGAGCAAGCTGTGGGGGCACCTTAGCAGAAGCTTATGAAGGATCCAGGTTTTTGGAGGTGTGGCAAAGGGGAATATGAAGTATCAGCTCAACTCATGGAGCAAGATGTGCAAAGCATCAGGGTACCGTCTGAAAGCGTGGCTGTGGAAAATTGCATTGCAGGCTGCTCTCTTAGAGGTAGCCTCTTGGCCCAGAGGTAATAGGTAGTAGGGAGAGGGGTGGAAAAGAAAAGGAAGTGGCTTGTGTTGGAGTCAGTGCTCTGTGGGGGAACTTTTGGGGGACATATAGGTGTGAACTGTGAATGGTGGGTGTCTGCAGGAGCATTCAGAGCAGCTCTGAAGAGCTGAGGATTGTATCTGTGAGCAGCAGAAAAGATGATGCTGCAGTAACTGAGAAGCTGAGAATTTGGCCAGACCTTTTCATGCAGAATGACAGAAAAGGCCATGTCTGAGTGGTGGTATTTGGACTGAACCTGGAAGGTTTAGCTTGGAGGTGCTGATCCTGGTCTGTCTCAGGGAATTGGTCTATGGTCACATTGAGGAGCAGTGCAAGGCTTTGAGTGTTCCTGGAGTCGGGATTGACTCAGAAGTCACCCACATGCAAGGGATGGCTGAGCCTGTGTCTGAGATGGGAGTGGTCTTGGAGGCAGTGGGAGAAGGCAGCAGTGAAAGCAGAACCCATCAGGGCCCTCTCCCTGGGGGACAAGGGATGCGAGGAGGATCTTCGGAGAGATTGTGAAGGAGGTATGAGAAACGGCATAGAAGAGTATCATGGAAGCCAAAGGAAAATAAATCCTCAGGAAGGTGAGGTGCCTGAGGGAAGATGTGGGGAATGCAAGGAGGCTGGGGGTAGAAAGCTGGATCTGAGATCGTGAAGACAGTTGTCTGGAAACCAGGCAGTCTGTTTGGCCAGAAACTTTGGTTTCTGTAGGTCTGCTTTTGATCTCATTATGAACATAAGTAAAATATTTCCAGTTTTCTGGCAAAGTGGATGTCCCTAGACCATGCAGCTGCTCAGTGAAAACAGCTTTGTTATCAGGATGGTGGCCAACATTGCAATGACATTAAACAGCTGTTTGGGGCCCTGCAGTCTTGCCTGTATTCATCACCTGCCTTTGTACTGCTCCCAGTTCTCATTGTTGACCCACTGGAAACCTCTACCTTGCACCAAGCTAAATGTGTATCAGGCTTTAGAGGTTTTGAATAAACCAATTCCTGTTCCAGGATACTTGTATGTTTTGAAAAGAACTTTCTTCTCATCCTGAGATCTCCAAGCAGCTCCAGCCATCGATGACTTTAGCATCTGTGATCTGAGCTGAGCGCAACGAGAAGATGCAGTATTTCTTTAGTTGGCACTGGGCTATTGCGCTGGCTGACGCAATGTTTTGGCAGATAAGCCATAGCAATGAAGGTTTGTGCTGTAGGACCCAGTTCTAACAGGAGTTTTAAGGCCTCAATCCTTTTTTTAAAAAAAAAACCTCACCGAATTGGCAAAGAGTCAAATCATAGTATATAACCTCTGAGTGCTCCAGGAGGTTTTCTGTAGCAGATGGATGAGGAATGAGCTGATGGAGACAGAGCAGGGGGAGTTCAAAGTGCAGCCCTTCTGATGATTTTTCACCATACTCGATTGTCCCTGTGCTCCCTTGGCAAGAAACCCAAACCGTGCTGCACACCCTCTCCTTGGCCACCTCCAATGGAGCTGCTGGTCTCCATGTGCTGGGGTGCAACAGAGAGGTGTTTACGGTTTGCATCCAGTGGAAAAGCAGGGCCCAGGAGCACGACACTTCAGACTGTAATATGATAACAATTTTGCCCCCATAACTCACTTCTACTGCTACTAATGGAGCAAGAGAGGGAAGGAAATTCCTCAGGCACGCAGCTGTGGAAGAAACCACCATCCTGGTCTTCCCCACTTCTTTGTCCAAGTCAGCGGTTGAACTGCTGCTCCTAATACAAACTAATGCCATGAAGCTAACATGGAAAACAGAGAGGACACACTGTATATATCAGATCCAGGTTTCTGAGGGAGGCTAAAAGAAACCATCAAAATGTTACCTCTCCATTAGCGCTGCCTGGTGTGGCTCTTTGGCCTAGGACCAGAGGGCATCCCCAGCTGAGCTTTATCTCCCCGGCAGCAGGGAAATAACCTCCCAGAAGTAAGATGCACAGGCCATAGTGCATGAGATTATGAGTCTTGTACTTTTCTGGCAGTCAAGAAACTTATTTTCATGGTTTTCAGATTTGGCTTTTGGAGGACAGGTACTACAGTGGTTTGGCAGAGAGGTGGGCTGCGTAGTGGGGTTGGATGACATGGTTGTGTGATACCTTCCTCCTCCTCACTAATCCCACTGGCAGATGAATGTACTGAACCAGTAAATTCATGTGAACACCCGCCCTTAAAGGTGGCACAATTGTTTTTTGCTTCAGTGAGGTCTAAAGGCCCCAGCTGAGGTCGGGTCCAGCCTCCACAATGCACTCTATGCACACACACAGCCCTGCTACAGCAAGCTGGGCTGGAGGAGGCTGGAGAAAGCAGAGACTTAACATGAGTTGTTTGGTACATCAGTGCCGGAGCCATGGCAGAAAGCAGTTGTCCCCAAGTGCCCCCATGTCCTCTGCTCACCCTGCACTGCTTCCTGTGCCCAGCTCTGGCAGATGCAGATGTTCCAGTTATGTTTCAGTTTGTTACACAAAAGCTTTGAGATTCTCTTACTCCTGAGTTCAGCAGACACAGATGGCCATGTGAAGTTACATGGGAAGGTTTCTCCTTGCTGTGAAAACAATTTAATGAGTTCCCCTTGTCATTTGCTAGGTTTTTTATCTCCTTGACACACTCAAAGGACTACTTTGGTGGGGTGGGGAGGTGTTAATATGCTGGGAAGTGAAGCAGGAAGTGTGGTCTGACATGGAGAGAGACCACTCATTTTGCTGAGCCCTAATTTTCTGTGTGATTTGGGTCTGTGAAACTTCCTAGACTAGCCCATGTGGGGATAGGGGGCATGCTGGGAGGGGGAGACATTCCTCTGTGGGACTTTCAGCTGCAGCATCCCAAGGAGCAGTGCTGAATAAATGTGCCTGTCTGCATGTGCATCACTATTCACTTTTTAAATGTGCATCTCCTCGCCTTCCTAGCAAAGTATTGTAAGAGAGGAAAGGGCTGCCCCCAATTCCCCTTTTTGCTCCTGTAAAATCTGTTCACATACTCTCTTGTGCCTGACAAACTACCACGGAAAAGTCTTTCCTTCTCTTGCTCTTTTTCACTTTGTAATGAGAACAACAATCTTTCATTGTTAGATTTTAAAATAATCCTCATCTGTCAGAGTCCAGCTCCTACATCTAGCAGCACTGACTGGGCTGTGTAGCAGAAAACTGTGTTAAGGAGGTGATGCATGTCTGACTGCCTGTTGCTTTTCCTCTGATTTTCCCAGGAGCTGTTGTAAAGCAATTCCCCACTGCTGTGGTAAGAAGGGCAGTTTAAAGGAAGGGTCTGGCTCCAAGGCCATTGAATAGTGTTCAGTCCCCCAAGTGGGGATGATTTTGGACAAAGTCTCACAGGAAAAGGTTTGGGAGGGATTTGCAGGGAGTAGTCTGCCACCAAGGCGAGCTGCAGCAGCCTGAAGCCGGGGCTGTCCCTAGCCCTTTGTTCCTCCGGGTGGTCGGCTTCCTCCACCCGGCATGTCACAAAGAGTCTTGGGAACTGGCCCAAAACCGAGGAGTGGCAAAATGCAGTTTGTTCCCTTGCTTTTGTAAAAGTCATGTCTGGCTGCCAAGGGAAGTTTCCGTATCCTGCCGCTTTCTGTTCGCTGGAGCTAAGCTGGGACCTGCTGTGTTCCAGAGTCGTCGGGCTGCGACCGGAGTCTGGGAGCTTTGCTCCTTCCTTTGTGCTTGGGTAGAGAAGACAACGATCAAGTGTTTTCAGTTTTTCTGATTAATGTGTGGTTATTACAAAGCTGGCTGCCAGGGCCAGTTTCCTGACGTGGGTTGGGTGTCTGGGGGACATTTGCTTTGCTTCTTCTGGGGCTGAGCTTATTCTGGAGACAGAGGGGCCTGGTCGGAAACTTGGGGAAGATGCTGAAAAGATGGCTGTGGGCTTGAGGGTGCCCTCCAAGAAAAAACAGCCCCACTCAGGGAATGTGGGAGCTGCCTTGCTCAAAAAGCAAACGCAGCGCAGTGAAACCACTGACTCCTTGAAGGGATTAGATACAACTGTCTCCCCTGGCACACTCCAGCTTGAATAAATTGTGAAGGTTGTCACTAAATAACCTTTCTATCAGGTGAGATGGGTTCTTTGGTCCAGGCTTTTTTTTGGTGGTTAATCTTGTGGTGAAGAGGGAGTTTTGCCAACACACAGGGTGCAGCACTGGGACAAACCATAGCACAGGCTTTATAAAAGGGAACTAAAGCAAAAAACTTGAGACACATGAGATCAAATTACAGTGTTTGTTGGGAATTACTGTCATGTGGGGAAACTTTGCACAGGTTGGTGTAATTAGCTGATATCAAGATGGTATTTAAGCTGTAAAAATCATCCATAATGGTGCGATGGGCAGAGGATTGCTAGGATGGAAACAGGCTGTCATTAAAATGAACAGGAGGTGTTTTAATTTGAGTTTATACAGTGAGATAATTTGGAGAGAAAAGTTTCCTACTTTGGGAAAATTTGGGGCTTTTGCTTTTGTTAATTTTCTGATATGACAGGGTCTCTGATGTGATTTCATATACTGGAACACTATAGACTGAGTGCTATCTTCTACAAACACACCTTTCAGTCCATATGGACAGCGTTTGAGTCCATCAAACTGCAGGCAGCTGCAGGCAGCTATCATACTGGGTCAGTCACAGATAGCACAAGCATACTTAAGCTTGCATATGTGCGTAGTATGAAAATAGGAATAAGTGAAAATCTGCCATTTGTTTGACAAGAGTATCCTCCAGTCTGGGAAGCACTCCTCTCGACAGCCACATTGCCTGCAGAAGAGATGCCAGAGCATGCAGAGAAACTCTGAAATGTGTTATGTGTTTGATATGAAAAGCATGCAAGGCTTTTTTTTCCATTTTCTGGAGGGAATTAATATAATAGAGCTGTCACCTTTCATCAGTCAAATTTGTGGCAGCTAAGCTCAGGGGTGGTAGTGGAGAGGAGGGCGTGCGAAAGGTATAGAGAGAGCTGGAATTTGCATTGTGAAGAGGAAGGGATTTATCTGTGCATCCTGGGGAGAAGCAAAACACTGTTCTTTGAGGTTTGCTTCTGTCAGAGACCCTGACAGATTTTGGGCTGGGCTGAGTCTGCTGGGGTGGGCACAGAAAGAATCTGGGTGTGCAGCAGAAGCTGCTGCTGGAGGAAACCAAATCCTCTTTTCAGAGAGACTGTCAGGGTTATTTAGAGGAGGGTTTAAAATGTGCCGCTGTTTTCCCTGCAGTGAGGGATACCTCTCTCCGGTCTCTTCCAGGAGGATAGGCTATGCTGCTGAGGAGGAGGGAGACATTCCTGCCTGAGCTCATATCTGAGTATGTCAGAAAAGCAGTGGAGCTGACACAGTTCAGCAATCTAAGGGGCACTGTGGTGCAGATTTTTGTATTCTATATATTTAATGTCTTATGTAAAATTTTACAGCCTCTATATTCAGAGTTTTACATTAAATATGTACACATATAGTGTCGAGCACCCTCACATTTGCTCTTACTTGCTACAGTCATAATTTTGCTAGATGATCTATGCCCCTGCTAGCTCAAGTCTTGATCTTACCAGTATACAAGCACCTCCTGGGCAGAGATAAATACTGTGAGGTCTCCCTACAGGGGACCGTACTGGTAAAAGACTCATAGCAGCTCACCAGAGATTACATGTGCTCAGGTTCTGGCCATGAAGCTGCCTGGCAGGCCCAGCAGAGCATTTGGAGAGATCCTGTTGGGAATTTTGGGCTTGGTCACTGGCCTGCTTGCCCCTGTGGAGCTCATAGCTCTGAGATACATGTATCTTCGGCAGATTTTATATTGGCTCAGCCTCAGCATCTCCGAGGCCCCTGGGGTAGAAGTGCGACAGCTTGCTAGAAGTATAAACCTGTGGTCCTCATAATTGCTGCCCCAAAGTTTTTCAGTTGTGCTTGGCAATGTGGAAGCTGCCTGCAGTTCTCAGGATTCATCAAGCATCTTTTTATCCCTTTATAGGAGGTTCTCTTACTCATGCAGCAGCAGAGCTGAGTGATCTCAGAAGAGCACGAGACTGATTGGAATTAAAAAGAAAATGGGGAGAGCAAGTGTGTTGTTTTTTTCCTAATTTCTGGGGGGAGATATCTGAAACATTGGGACATTCCTCCAGTGAGTGACATTATTAACGAGAGGTGAGTTCACCTCTTGGTATCAGTGTATTCCTTGAGAAGAAGGAGAGGGGAACAATTCTATTAAAGCTGCACAACTGCAGATATGGCTTAAGGCAGAGAACTGGATCTGCCCATTTGTAGGTGCCACAAGTTTCTGGCGTCCCTGGGACACATCCTGAGCTCCGTAGGCTTTTTTTCCAGGAAGCATTTACCTATGCCAAGCCTTCAGTGTTTTCCAGAGATGGTTGTACAGGGAGAATCAGAATGAGATTTGGGTGCAGACCTGGGGATCTGTTTTCTCTCACCCAAGCACCTTGAGTGATGTGATTTGATGGAGAAAGGGTCTCTGTGTCAGCCTTAGGTAGGCTAAGTGGTTTCACCCAGCATATGGGGCTGAAGAAGGGAGAGAGGTGGGAGATAAAGGTTTTAGTGTGGGGGTGACTGGATAGGGTGGTCTCACTTCAGGCAGAAAACCTAAATATACTGACCTGCTTTCACCTTTCCACCTTTCCTCCCTCCTGCTTCACTTCATTATAGTATCTAAAATACCTCAAATTGCCTGGGGCATAGGCTGGTTTTATGTATGTGTTGTGCATATGCAGCTGCACAGTGCCTGGCACAGAAGGTCTCTGATCCTATCTGAAGCTCTTGGACTCCCAGCGCTGATGACTGAGATGTCCTCCTTTGGTGTGTGGACAGTCATAGTGTCAGGAACTGCTTGTATCAGGCAGTGCTGCCTGGTTTTTTGCTGCTGAATCCCTTGGCCCTGCATTATTGCCTGTTCATTCACTTGAACAGTACGAAAATGTGGAATAAGAAGAGGCTTCTTATTCCTTGCTCCCACAGCAAGGCACTGTGGGCAAAGCAGTGAGCACTTTAATAAGCTAGCTTCCCACCTCAAACCAACCACTTTTGACTGAGTATTTGCTTGACACTTGTGCACTAAACAAGAAAATGCCATGGTTTGGAAGCTGCTTGTTTGAGCAAATCACCTTCTAAGAAAGGGGCAGCCGTTGGGTCTGAGACTGCAGCTGGGAATTCTCCTGATAGAAAGATCTCCTTGCTCTAGTGAAAAAACATAAAATATGGGAAACTTTTTATTTGAAGCATATCACTATCCCATCCTTCCACCCCTTGCAATCTTCAGCTGAGATAACCAAAGTCTCTGGAGCTTACTGTGCTCAGGGTGACCTTCAGTAAACTAATGTTGTGACCTTAGCGCTGTGCCTGAAACAGATCTCTCTGCACCTGCCAATATAACCAGGAGTCTGTGATGCAGAGCAGAAGGTAAAGTTTTTTGGTGGACCTGGCAATTGGTTTGAAACCTCCTGTTCAGTTCGAATTTCAGTCTGGCTCTGAATGTGTTTTTTGCCTGGCTTCTAAATGGATAATGTGTTTCAGTTTCTTATTTTGTCTGGTAGGCATTTTTATACAGCCCACATTTGCAAAGGCTGCCTTTCTTATAGATTGGTTTTATCTTGCTATCTCATTACCACAGATAGTACAGGCCTAGTAAGTATTTTTTCTTGAGGATTGCATGAAGAAGAATAAAGTATGTTATTCAGGACAGAGGACTGGCAGAACTCATGACATAATTTCTATGGTTAAGGCAAAGCATTTGATGATCTTAGTTATTTAACCTGAAGAAGGTGTTAAGTCTGTCCTCTCACCGCTGCACATGATGTAAATGAAACACTGGGGGGGGGGGGGGGGGGGGGAATGGCTGAAAATCCACTCTTCTGCAGATGGGTACTGTACAGAAAGAGGATTTTGTATTATGTATTTGCATAAATAAAGGACGACAGCATTGCTGGTAGGTAGTACCTGGCTGGCATTTACATCTGTCAAGCCTAAATGAAAGCAGGGTGTTTATGAAGTGGAATGATTTAACATGCCAGTCTTCTTTCAGCTGTCATCTATTTCAGGAATTTAAAATCATTCTAAATTAAGCTTATTCCTCCTTCTTGCCTGGCTCCAGAGAGGGGAAAAAACTTTACTGGAATAAACAAATAATTCACTTTAGTTAAATCATACTGGTGGTAGGGGGGGAAAGGCAGAGCAGAGTAACTACTTTAACTCAATAAAATATTGACATGGATAAGTGAAAGAGGGAATGAAAGGAACATGTGATTATCTGGCATCCCAAATATGCAGTGTAAACAAAACTTTTTTGGTGAGGGATGGCTATCGATCAGCTTGGCGTATCAGGATGGAGAGCAGTTGCTCAGCCTGCTGGGAAGCATCATTGCTCAGGTGATGGAGGAGTATGCTGTATTTATGCAATAGCCTTGCTCTGAGCCAGGGAATCAGGTCCTGGTGTCAGGCTTGGACAAGGATGTTGGCAAATTATGCTCTACTGGTCCTCAAAGAGTTTCTTCAAACAGCTGACCCTGTATGGCGGAAGCCAGGGTGAGTGCTGCCCTTACACATGGTTACTTTATCATAAGTTCCTTAGGAGGGAATTGCAACTCCCATCCCGTTGGAAAAATTCACATGGCTGTTCCAGATTTTCCCCTCTCACATCTAGTTCTTATCAATTTCCATTACTCTCTATTTGTTTTCTCCTGGTCCTCCTTCCTTTCTCTGCCTTGTCCTGGATTAGATCTTCCTCCATGTCACATCTGACTGGTGCTGGCATAAATTCTTTCTCCAGGGAAGCTGGAAGCACCTGGTAAGATAAACCCTGCTGCTAAAAGCTGTGAACAGTGAATATTAAGCAGCAATTACTGTGACCTGAGCTCTTTGCTGTGGCGCAATACCAGGAAACTGGATAGCATACAATTCCCATTGGTGGCTTTATCGCAGTCACTTGGTGTGGGCAAAACTAGGATGAGAGGAGCTGTGGTGACTAATTGTACTTCCTTAAGGGCCTGGACTTTTCTTGGAGGTCTTTCTCAATGATGCATTCTCCAAGGAACTGCTGATTGTTTCTCAGCAGCTCATCTGTCTGGCTTTTTATCAGCCTGCTGAGCCATGAATCCCAAACGGGTGTTCAAGCACCCCAGACACCCAACAAGGCACTGGCCTTCTTCAGAGGTCCTCAAGTTCAAAGGACCTTGATTCACACCTGTGCATTGCGACCTGCTTTTTGGAGGCACAGGCCTTTGAAGCAGCAGCAACAATGGATTTTAAACTTATTTCAATGAATAGGTGAGAGAGAAACCGCGCCAGTTTTAATCTGAATTAGCTACGGTTTCATTGCTGTGTGCCAGACTAGCAGCTGGAGAATGCTGGGGAGCATGTTGTTCTTTGATGTTTCCAAATGCAGTCCTAGGGGATTTCAGTGTAACCAAAAATGTTTGAAGTGTTGGCCTCTTGCCACAGCTTGGGGTGAAGAATGTTTCTGAAAACCTTCGCAGTTCTGTGTGGAACTGGAGAGTGGTTTTCCCATACAGCCCCAGGCAGGACTGAGACTGATGTACTGTGGAATTATCTCACTGTCTTAGGGCACCTCTAATTCATAACCTCAGGGCAATAGCAAAATGCAAAGGAAGATTTTCAGGAGTTAAGTCTAACTGAAGATCCCATTTTTATTATCTGGGAGAAAAGGAATATCCAGTAGCTCGTATTTCACATTCCTTAAGTGTGAAGTGGTTTCTGATCCCTAGATTTTTATAAAGTGAAAGAGTGATGTAAGTTCAGTTTGTGTATATACATTCTGCTTCTGTTGCTTCTATACATGCAAAATGCCCCATGGAAAGCAATTAAGCAATTATTACTCATTTGTTTAAATAAGGCAGTAATGTGTCTTCTCAGTTGAATTGGCTGTAAGAGGTAAAATACAGGATGTAAGCCATTACATTCACTGTATTTAGTAAGTTTCTAATTCTGGCCTGAAAGGAATTAGTGTCACAGCCAAGGGAAAAATAATTGTGGTGTTTTGTTGTTCTTCAGTGAAAATTCCAATATAAATTACCTATCCATTAGAAAACTATGGGTTCTGGAACTCATTAAGTATTAGCAGAGAAGGGACTTTGTCATCTATTGGTGTTAGTGTGCCTTTAACTGGCAAGGCTCAGTAGAACCTTGGCCATGTACTTTATAAAGAAGCACTATGAATGGAGGTCTTTCCACCTCCCTCTCTTCACAGCTCCTTACTATGTTTTTCCTTCTCACCTTCTTTCTAACTCTATGCCTGCATTTGGCTTGCAAGCCACTGGGAATCTTTCAGCCAAGAAATGGGTTGAAGATTCAGCTGTGCAACAGACAATTTGTCTCTTGGCAATATCTAATTAATCCTTTTATTAGGCTTTGCCACTAATTGCCATAGGTGAGGTCTGACCCTAATAAAAGACATCCCCTTTGGCATGGCGCCTCTACAATGCACGACCTAAGTGACAGACCTCCCCACGCTTTAGATGGAATTATGTGTGCAGGAATTTACCTTTGCACTGCTTCCCCAGCCACTGATGCAGATGACAGCCTGCAAGGAGCAATGTAGCATGAAGCCTTCTTCCTGGATGTCTGGCCAGTTTGATTTGGGAGCTGGCACTGTGCTGTGTTTGCTCAGTGGGGCATCCCAATCTTCAGGTGCATGATGTGCCACTGCAGCCTGCTGTTGATGAAAGGCTTGATACCCTCCCTTTAATGCTTCACACCAATGGTGCTTTTAAAAGATTGTCTTGATGCTAAAATGCATGACCTTCATATCCAAGAGTTTCATAAGTGCCAGCTATGCCCTCCCATTAGATTATTACCCGTTATAATGTTGTGCTAAAAATTGTATTAAGACTAGATGTAGCACTGAGACAGAGCTATCAGTTCTCTCCATCTCTCCATCTCACTGGGAGCTTGTTTCTTTTTGTGCTCACTGAAAAACGGTTCACACCTTCACAGTTTTCTGCACTTCACTCTGAATTTTGCTCCTCAGCATTTTTTTAAGCTGGCTAGAGTGCTTCATCCTCCAAAGCAGCTTCAATTTTCATGATAAAAGCAACTGCTAGCCTTCTGTAGGTGGTGTCAGGTGCTTCTGGCCCATCAGCCAGATGCAGAGTGCTTTCCCTGATGCTGCAAAAAAATGAGAGAGCACTCTTTAAACAAGGGTGGGAGGAGGGAAGAGGACAAACTGAAACAAGCTACTGTAACAGTGCTTTTGTATTGCAAAGGGCCCTTGCATGCCATACAGGAACCTCTTGTTTTTCCAGCCCCCATGTGCTTGAATTAGCTGATGCTAACCTCTCTTGCTGAGTATTTAAAGCCTTTCCTGCTGAATCACCCAACATCATCTCACTGTGCATATAATGCAGCAGGGAGGGACAGTGTTGGGTTCAAGAGAGGCCCTGAAACTGTAATGACATGCCTCTGAACTAAGCAGGGTTTGTGTGCCAGGCAAGTTTGAAAAGCCTGTTTGCTGCTTATGTCATGGGCACATTTTGAAAGGACTGCCAGTATTTCTGTCCTGGGTGATCATAATTTTTTCCTCCCCTGGCTGTTCTGTACAGACTTCCAAGTATTTCTGCTGCTATTCACATGTCTGCCAGACCCTGCTTCAGCTGCTGTTTCTCAGATGGGTATGTCTGATTTGGTGGGTGCTGCAGCAGGCAACACTGACTGCTGGCAGCGGTTGTATCCAGGTTACCCATCTTAATCACTGCGCTTGAAACTCTTCAAAGTTTTCTCGGTGTATGTATCAGACTGCTTTGCTTAGTGGCTTTGGAGCAGTCACAAGCTGTATGTTTTCAGCAGGCTCGGGAGGTGCCCAGTATCTCTCCTAAAGTTCTCAGCAGCATGCAATGTTGGGAAATCTCATTACTCCTCTTCTGCAATCAGTGTTAGATTGAAACCAGTAAGGTTCGCCCTTACCTTCAGGAATAGCATCCCAAATGGCTGTAGCAGGAAGAAGAAGCCTGTGCTAGGTCCAGCTGGCAGTTTATAGACCAGGATTTGCCTTGGATATGGTATTTCCAGCAGAGGGTTAATCCTCTGGTCCTTATTCCATGCCAGTTGAACCCTTAAATATGATAAAAGCAACAAATGTCTATAAGGCATCTTCTTACCTCTTCAGAAATACGGTCCTTTAGTCAAAAAGGGAGGTGTCTGGACATTAATAGAATTGATGCACAGAAGGTGAAAAGCCTCCCAGAAAAGGCTTTTAGTCCAGGGGCATGATTCTTCCACTCCTACTCTGGATTAACCCTGTGTTGGTGGGGATACTGCAGACCAGGGGAGAGGAACCTGCTGTAGGCTTGCTTCTAAGACTGGCAGGGTTTGGTCCAGCTTCTATATCCCATCTCTCTGCTGGTCTTTGCCAGCTCAGCTTTCTGGCCACATTTACAACTGAGCTTTATGAGTTTTCAGAATGATTTCTGGAGCTCTTTCTGATCAATATGCCATAGTGGTCCCTCTCTGGAGGATATGTTCTGACATGATATTACCCTGCCATCCGTTCTCTTCTCACTTTATAGCTCTCCTTAATATTTAAATGGCTTTCTTGCTGCAGTGCTTGTGCTCCGTTTACCCAAATAATCTATAACTCAATGACTTCTAAATCCACTTCACAAGTTGTTATATTCATTATAAATGAGTTGTAGTGCAACCTGCATCACAAGTGATACTCTCATCTGGAGGTCTGTGCTGAGATCCAGCATTGAGCAGCGAATATATTAAACCCATAAACCCCTCCAAGACATACCGTACCATACAAAATGAGCTCTAACTGTATGCTTTATTCCTCCTTATCACTTATATTCACCAACAGCTCAATGAAAATGTGTTACACACACGAGGCAGCTGCTCATGCAGCCACAGCGCCTTGTACAGCTCTTTACAAGGTTTTGCAAGTGGCTGGCACCTCCAGCAAGGATCTTTGAAAATGGCTGGTGCTGCAGCTCTCTGAAATTAGTCGTGTGAGTCTAACAGCTTATACAGGAGGAGTGTTGCAGGCCCTGCAGCACAAGAGGAACCAACATCCCATCCTCAGCTTCAAGCCTGTGATTGATCTCGTAGGCTTACTGGCTGTTTTTTCAGAGTTGAAGATGCAGCTTGGTGTTGAGTGGCCATGGGTTCAGACATGCCTCTGCATCATTGGGGGCTTTATTATTAGCAGAGTCAGCCTCATCCGCCCAAGGGCTTTGTCTGGTGGGATTTTAGCCACTTTTTAATCTCAAATCCCAGCTGATTGCTGTGCTAAAGCCTGTTTCACAACTGCTTCATTCACTTCCCAAAGACTGTGTATCTGAGAATCCTGCGTAGATGTCGCTCTTGAGATTTAACTTTCTTTTTAGCTCTCCTCATTTTTTATATTTTTAGCTTTTTTTTTTCTTTTTTTTTAATCACCATGGAGTAGTAGCTTTAAAAGGGAATAAAGGGGAAAAAAAAAGAGGGGAAAAAGGAAATTTGGAGTTTGGAAGAGACTCCCTACCCCATTCTGACAATGAATGTAAGAGAAATATTAGAACTTGGCAATATTCCTTTGCTTGTAAAAGTTGATAGATTGAGATTTGACTGGTTTGCCTTGGATTGAGTAGGAATGTTATTAGTGCATGAAATTCAATGAGCTCTAATGCTATTTAAAAAGCCCTAATAAGAAGGGTGCTTTTGTGCAAAATTCTATTGTTTTTTTTTCTTCCTTTTCTGCTTTCTGTATTTGAAGAGCTCTAAAAATATTTTTAACAGCTAAGGAGGGAAGTAGACTTTTGTCTGAAGGACCTAGAGGAGGAGGAGGGAGTCTGGGGGAGGGAGAGTGAATTGATTTGGTTGGTACCTTTTACTGTATGTATGCATTCTCTTGTGAACCATTAAATTGGGGAGTTCACTTGGGTTACAGCTGGTGCTAGTTGTGATCTGAGTGTACTGACTGTCCTCCTTGTCTTTCCAATCAAGAATCATTGTCTTTCCTGTATGTTGAGATTTTTGTGTGACTTACAGGAAAGTATCAGCTTAAAGGACAAAGAATTGAGATGATCAGTTTTTACAGGGATTTATTAATTTTTTTTAATGATCTTTTAATTATGCATAAGACCTAGTAAGGAATTGCACATTTTGGTTGGTTTTGGTGGGATACACTTTCCACAAAATTTAGAGTAAGGAAACCTTTCATTTATTTATTAAAAAAAAAAAAAATCATGAGTTGGGGAAAAAAAAAGATCTATACTAATATATTCTTGTTTTTATCCAAATAGAAATAATTAGTTTGTTGAGCCAAACTGAAGCATCTTGTTCTGAATCAGCTCATTTTTAAACTGGGTCTCTCCATGTCTTAAAAGCATTACCCACTGCACAGGCCTGGCTCCTTGACTGTTATTTCTGCTTTGATTGGGCTTTGCAGTGCATCATGGAAGTTGTTCCTAGAAAGGAATCATAGAAGATATATTCTGCATATGAAGTCGAACCCACAAAATGGATAAGATCGATGCACTTACAGACATCCAGTGGCAGTAGGCAGCCAGGACCTTAGGCTGGCGCAGTTACTGCCAAATAGCCTTGAAGCAAGCTGTTTCTGATGACATGTTCAAGTGAGATCGTGGTTTAAACAATCTTTGAACTTAAATTCTGAAGAGAACTTTGATATTTTAGCTTTTCCTCTAGCTCAGAGAGAAACCAATGAATGATCAGAATTTACTGGAGAATACTAAATCTGATAATTTTTTTTGTGTGTGTTTTTCTTTGGTTTTTTTTGTTGTTTTTTTTTCTTTTTCTTTTTTTGTCCTAATACTACACACACTACTACCACATGGAAGCAAAATTGATCAAACCCTTCTGCTTCAGATTTCTACATTATACAATATTATGCACCTTTTTTAAACTATTTTAAAACATTCCAGCTCCAAAAGCTTGACATGTCCTTGCACAGAATCCCCTAGGACAAGGAACCCCAATATACTATTTCTTTCTTTCTCATTAGTCTCTTACAATAAAGTATTTTGCATCAACAGACAGAACAGCCTTCTTTAAAATGCAATAAATATGATGACAATTTACTTTATATGAAGTCTTTGTAATGCACTATTTATCTCCTGGGTAGAATTTCTCTTTGACTTCTGACAGCTGAAAGTACAACCAATAATTCCTGCAGCAGGGAAATCAGCCTTTTCTGCAAGTACTCCCACCCCTGTGTTTTCATGTCTTGCTTCTGCAGCACTGCATGGAAGGGAGATAACACTAGTTCTCAATACCTCCTATAGCAGCCAAAAGCTGGATTTTAAGGTGAATTTTGCTTGCAGATCCTATGAGCAGGTTTAGCTGAAATGCCTGGTAGCCTGGAAGTATTCCAGTTTGCACCTTCACAAAGCCTGGCTGGCCTGTGTCCCAGGGCAAGGAGAGGAACTGCTCCAATGTGAGCTGAAAACTCTCTTCACCTTGTGGCTCTGAAGCTGTATACTCAGCTAAATCTTTCCTAGAATAAAGCAAAAACTGGGTCGAAGTCATCAGACCTGACTTGTGCAGAACCCAGTCAGGTCACTAGTGGGGCTAGCATGGCAAAGTGCTGGCAATGGTCTTCTCCTTTTATCTCCAGAAGAAGTGAAGGAAGGTCAGCATCTTGCTGGATGCAGCCATTATACATATCTCCTGTGACATTGCTCACGGCATCGTGCAAAGTATCATAGATCAGCAAATAATTGTTACTACTAATGTCCAATAGTGGTTTCACAGTTTCATAGTGAGGGGATTTTCCAATAGTGCTTATTTTCTGTTTTCAGATGTTCTGCTCTGGCTGCCCAAAGCAGAAGTCCTAAAACACTTTGCAAAAAGCAGATCTTGCAGCATAGTGTCTCCTCTTTGAAAAGGATAAAGTCCCATAAATCATGCAGAAGAGCCTGGTCTTCACAACCACCTAGTTCAGGCTACAGACCTAAGAGAGGAAAAATAATCAGCTCAGTCTGCGGATGCCTCATCCCCAGGATTAATTGTTCAGGTTTTCATCATTATCTCTTGGCTCTTTTGCAGATTTTTTTCCCCAAGTTCAATTAAGAGAAAGCTAAAAAAGAAGCTTTCATTGCACTGTCAAATATCTTTCTGTATACATTAAAAATAAATACCTCTCTATATAGTTCACAGTTCTAGTATTATTGTATTAATCATGTGACATCTGCATATTGGCAGAGGTTTTCATACCCTGGTAGTTCTCAAGGGTCTAAACCACTGTTATATTGCTGGCACAGACATTTTTCTGGGGTAACTGGTGCACAAGGGCAGTGCTATATTAAGTGCAACATATGCTAGAATTCAGAAATGGAAATGCCTCATCACTGCAATGAAAGCACTAAGCCAAGGCTTAGTTAGCAGCTGGGACACAATATAAAAATAGTAAACCTGGGTGAGAAGGGCTCACAGGAGAAAAATGCAATAAAACAAGCAGGAACTTCAAATTCTTATTTTCAAAATTGACTGGGAAAAATATTCTTGCACGGATTTTTCATCAACATAGAAACAATGGACCCCCAAAATGAGTCTTGAAATCGTCAGTGAGAAATCTCAAGGGTTTTGGCTGAATACTCTTGTTCTTTTCTGAAGTGGCTGTTCTTTTTCATTTAAAAATGGAAAATTTCAAGGAAAGAAGATGCTTCTTTTTGAAATCTGCTTTTCATCAAGTACAAGCAGAAGGAGGAAAATTTCTGAGATTAAACTTCTACACATTTTCAAATTATTATTATTTTTAACACAGTTATTTGTAGAACACGTTACTAATAATTTAGATATTTTATTTTTTTTGTTTGGCTGGGTGAAAAGGGTAAATATGTTCCAGCGTAATATTTGTGCTCTGGTTTTGGCTGAGATAGAGCTAATTTTCTTCCTAGTGGTTGCTGCAGTGCTATGTTTTGGCTTTAGTCTGAGAATAACGTTGATAACACACTGATGTTTTTGTTGTTGCTAAATACTGCCTACCCTAAGACAAGGAGTGTTCAGTCTCTCCTGCTCTGCCAGTGAGGAGGTGCATAAGAAGTTGAGAGGGAATGGATGGGATGCCCGACCTAAGCTAGCCAAAATGGGTATTTCATACCACAGAATATCATGCTCAATATATAAACTGTGGATTTGGCTGGGAGCCACTGATTGCTTCTCAGGCATGGGCTGGGCGTTGTTCAGGGGGCTTATTGTTTATCACTTGTGTTTCTTGGGTTTTATTACTCTCTCTCTTTTTTGCACTTTTATTGTTATTCTTAATGATTTAATTGTTCCTATCTCAACCTATAGGTCTTATTTTTTTTCCCCCTCAATCCTCCTTCTCATCCTACCACGGAGGAGGGTGGGGGGTGGATGAGTGGCTGCATGGTACTTAATTGCTGGCTAGGCTTGAACCATGACATTTATTAGAAATCTGTGTCACATCACGAAGGAAAATATCTTCACTGAAATAATTGTAGATACTCAGGGAAAATTGGAGACAGGGACCAAACTGTACTACCACTAGACTGGATGTGGAGCAGGGGACTGGGGACTTGTACCTCAGGAGGGATCTGGGATGGTTCAAGCATGGCATTAGTTTCCTTTGCTCTGTAAGGATATACCCAGCTTCATAATGGTTGGACTTGATGATCTTTCAAACCTAAATGCTTCCATAATTCCCAAATAATTCTATAACCAGAATCATTTGGGAATCACATCTGTGTACTGCGCTGCCCCACCTTTGGGCCTTTTCTGTCTTTGGGATGGGTGCTCTAGTACTTGTGGTCTATGTCAGAAAGAAGCTAGCTCAAAAAATAGTTGTAGGCTAAATCCAGCCATCACTGGTGTGGCTCTGATTTGCAATGGTCTGTGGGGTAGACTAATTAAGCTTTTGGCCTGAAATCCTTGAAAAAGCAACGATGAGCCTTTTGGGAGTGTATGGAGTAGGCTGCAAATTGGCAAGGCTGAAGGTGTGCAGAAGAGTGTAGCCTGTGGGCATGTGGAAGTGCAGGGACTTGGCAATCACAGAGCCTGGGAAAATAAAGTCTTTGGGTTGAGAAGAAATTTTTTTGTCTAAGGGAGAGGCTTGTGGACAGGGAGAGCACAACCATCTGTGAGCAGCTGAGCTGTCTGCTGGTTGTATGGCTCTGCTGACCCCAGTGAGTTTCTGCATCCCCATATGGTACCAATGGGCAACACCTGGGATTTGGCACACTGGGGACTGGTTTAGGTTCTCAGGATTCAGCTAATCAGTAGTTTGTTGTTGAACTGTTAGTTCAGTTTTATATTATGACATGTAACTCCTCAGGATTCTTCACACATCGTTGGCTTTTGTAATGCCTTACCTTAAGGTGCTACTTGTACAGGGTTCCCCAGGCAGCATTTTAGAAGTCAGCTCCTGCTTAGAGAATCCAGCTTCTTCCCACTGGATGGCTGTGTGGTACACTGGATCAGATGAATCAGTCAAAAATCCTTCCACTCCTCTTTCTTGTCAGGGTTGTTTGTATTGGTGATCATTCCTTGACCACTGCAGGGCCCTCCTGTGGGCACAATCAAGAATAGTGATCCAGGGCAGATGTCAGCAGTCTGCATAGCCACTGCGCTGCTCATACTGTGAAGTTGCAGCTCTAAAAAAGATATTTAGGTTATTCCCTCAGAAGTGCTGTGAGTGACAAGAACTCTTACAGTAGCTGTACCTCCTGTTTTTATACAGCACTTCCCTGTTTAATGCTGTGTGCTACCCAGAAATAGAGTCAATATGGGCAACTCCTCTTAAAACTACTAGGAATCTTTCTTTGGAAGGTGGTTATGTGAGTGGCTGAACAAAAAATGCTCTTGAAACAGTGACAGGAATTTTTAAGCCTTTAATATACATTTTTAAAAACCCTTTTGTAGAAAAATCATTGTTTTCCTTAAACTCTTTGGTCAAAGAACCAAATTAGGCTGGTTGTTCTTTGAGTTTTAGGTGTTTTTTGTATTCCCATTCTTCTGCGCTTCTCAGATGTGCCCACTCTTTTCAACAGCACTTCCAGCTTCTCACTTACCTTGTTACAGAGCTTTGATGTTTTATATGAAATAGAGCACAGTTGAGGATCTGGCATTTTATGCAAGTGAATAAAAAAAAAAAACACAGCAGAGTTCCTAACAGGACCCACAGCATCTGTTCTTGTCCAAAATACTCTTTTTCTTTAAAGTTTTTAGGTGAAAGAAAAGAGACATTCACAGTAAAATTTTAATGAATGGTGGGTGGTAACTGCTGCTAACAGTTTCTACTTGAAATTTGGTGTATTTGTTTTTGCTAGTCTACTGGTTTTCTATTGCATTATTGCATAAAAGAACATGCCATGGCTGTTGGGCAAACTCAGAAACCTGACTCTAAGGCTGGGCCTTTTTGATGTCAGAAGAAACTGGTGTTTTCTTGTTGGGATATTCAGCCATTTGCTTATTCTAAAAGCTTCAAGAATGATCAGCAGGTGCAACTTTTCTGATAGACTTGGAAGCGATGCTCCACTGTGGCACCAGTTTGCAGTCTGAGACTTCATAGTTATAGCTGTTCTTGTGTAAACTGATTGTATTGTTTGATTTGTTTTCTTTGTGTCTTCAGCATTCACCCTCTTTTCACATTGGTATCTTTTTAATTGGTACTTTACACAGCAATGCCAATTCTTCCAATACATATTTAGCAATAACAACAAAAATTCTGTAGATTTGCTGGATCTGACCAGAGTCACGTGAACAGCGCTGACCTGCCCCTGCCAGCCCTATCACTACCACTGTAAGAAACCTGGCATTTGCCAGTGGTAAGAAGGAAAATCTTTCCTATGCAAGCTGGAAAAGCTGATTTGACAGACTGCTCGTCAGAAATGCTGCTGGGAACATTGATTTAATGTTCTAGATGATGCCGACAGCCCACACACCTGACCTGAAACTTCATCAGGCAGGTCTGTCCTAAGTGTCACACAGGGCCAGTAACCTGAGAAAGGCTGAAAACACAAAGCATTCTTGTGTGGCATGTAAGCCTTCTCCTGGTCTTGGAGAGAGGCATTGGGGCAGCTCTGGCTTCTGCTAATGGTGAATCTGGCAGCAGCTGGTCACAGCTTGTTCTTTTTATTCTGGTGCATTACAGTGGGTATCATATGAAAGTGTGCCTTGAGGAAGCACTTAAAGCAGAAGAAGATAGTAACTTTGTGAACTAATTCAAGGATGCCCTAAAAAACCTTCCATCAATGGCATCATCCTGCTGTGTGGTATCAGTACAAAGACTAGTCAATGACCTGTCTTGCTGAATTTGCAGACAAGTATGTTTCATCAGATCAGCTTTGCCAATCCTTTGAAAACATTGATGTGCAAGGGGAGAAATGAGGCACATGAAGACAGTACTATTATGGTGAAGTCATTACCTTACTAACCCCTGGCCCTGTATTCACACAAACAATACTGTGACCAGATAAGACTACAGCTTTCAACAGATGGAGAGTCAATATTACATTGCTGCAGGATAATATATTAATTTCATTTACACAGCTAAGAAAATCCAGAATACATTGGTTATAGTGAACAGGTTCTGCCCTCTAAGTTGACCTCTCAAAAAACTTTAACAGAGCTATATAAAAAGTGAGAGAGTAATAGTAGATGCTCATCAAATTAGGAGAAGAAATTGCCTGAAAATGGCATTTGGCGAGACCAAGCTAGGCAATTTTTAAATAATAGAGTTGGAAACACAATGAAAATAGCCCTATCAAAACAGAATATATGTGACAGAATTTTTATAAAGCTTCACAAGGCTTCTTTCTGCAAATATAATATGCAAGCTGGGAATATTGGATTCAAAATAATAAAAAGCTCCCAAACTCTTTCTCATTGCCATGAACTGCAGTGGCTTTAAGCAGATGCTAAGAGGTTGCAAGCAAGTGCTTAAGCAGTCTTACATAAGAGATAAATATGATGTATCAGCATGCAGTAGAAGCACTTTAAGGATAAAGAAAATCTCCCCAAAAAATCCTAGTAGAGATAAAGCTGGAAGTTGTGATGGATTCATTTGAGGCTACTATATGAACTACAGCATAAGAGGCCAATTAATCTCAGGGTATACAGTGAGGAGATTACGGGATCAAGGACCTCTTGCATTTAGAAACAATGCAAGGTTAGAACTGAAAAGACGAGTAAGGAAGATCCTTGGAGAAAACAGCCCCTGGGTACTGGATCCAGACTCTTTCCACAGCTGTACCCATGATTTTATTGTGTGCCAAAGAACTATTTGCAGGTGCAGTCTTACCAAAAGGTGAGACAACTCTGCACAGGACAGGCCTGAGTCTCACCTTAATTATGCATGTATGAGTTGTACTGTATGACTATACACCCAACGTGTGGTCTGGACTGCTACACTAGATGCAGTTTACTGCAAGAAGGACTTTGGGCAGTGAGTGTGTGGACCTAAAATCAGCTCTGTAATGGCTCTGCTTGGCATGTGTGCATGGACACACGCTCACTCTTGCACGCTCCTATGATGAGCAGAGATGTATGTGGGCTGGCCCTCTCAGCCCTCTGTCTGACTGCATAGTTACCATGTTTCAAGACCAACACTTGTGATACATCTACTTTTTCATAGACTATTTCCCAAAAATAAAACAGAAAATTTAATCCTTCCCCACCCCAACCTGTTTTTTTAAACCTTCTCATATGATGTTTCTTTGTGCTGTAATTTAGGATCTGTATAAATATATTCTGCTGTAAAGGGTGATAATTACCATGCCCACACAATTTTATAATACACATATCTAATTGTGGCACAGTTATTTGTGGCAGCCAAGAACTGAAAATATACTTTTATTGTATGCCTCTAAGCAATGATAAAAGAGTCTTTTTATTGCTACCTGAATGTACACTTTCAGGGCACTTTTATTTCACCAAACTAATCTGCTTTTATATTTTTCTTTTTGTATGGCTTTCAGAATTTCCTTTCTGCAATTAAAAATATAGATAATTAGTAGGGACGTTTAAAGACTCTCTGGGAATGTCTTGGTAGTGTGTCACAGTGTCCTGTGGAGATGCCTAAGCTGATCCAAAAAAAGTTGAAAGACCTTCCCATTGGTACAGCTGAAGTAAATTTAGGTATTGCCATTTCTTGCAGGTCAGCCTGGTCAGGGCAGAACATAGACCAAGGCAGGGGGGATAGTCAAGGTCTATTTTTCCATCCTTCTATATGTGCTTTGCAGAAAGAAAAGCCACTCTCTTTCCTGAGAAGCATCAGCATTTTCTACAATTTCTCCATACTCTCAGAGGTTTTACTTCCACCGTCCAACAAACTAAAGCCATTGTTCGCTCCCACATGCAGGTCCCTTGATTGCCAACACTCCTTGGGGGGTGTTGCTCTGGTCTGAAAAAGGCCTTCAGAGGCAATCTCAGAGGCTATTTAAATCTAAATGCCAGTGCTGTTCTGGGAATGGCTCGCCCCAGGGTCTGTCCTCTACAGGCAGTCCCTATAGTTTCACTACAAGATGTTTCCTTATCTCTTGTGAGTTCAAAACCTGATCTATCCAAGCTCTCCCTGCCTGTGCCTGTGAAGGGTAGTTCAGTTCTAAATCACCTCCAAAGACTGTATTTACCAGAACGTTTCAGGATTTGCTGGAGAGTGAAGCCTGAGCCTGAAACTCTCACACCCTTATACAGTCTTAGCTCCCAATATCTAGGATGTCTCAAAGGCTTATGTGCTGTACCATAGGCCTTCACCATCTGAGCAGACTGTGATTTGCTTGCTGCTTGCCTTTTGCAAGGGGGAAGAGTACACCCAGTGCAGTCAGAAGAAGCTTTAGGTCAGATCACCAAGTCCTCTCTCGGATGGTGTGGCTGTAGTCATTTTTAACTGTAGGCCAAAAAACCAAACATAATTTAACAAAGTCCTTACTGAGTCAGAGAGAGACCTTGCCTCTCTGTTCACTGGAAGGAGATGGAGGGAAACGGATGTGACACCCCAGAGTGAGATGTCCAAGAGATGTGTCCTTCTGCACAGTGTGTCAGGAGATGCTGCTGGGTGAGACACTGGGTTTTAGCAGAGCATTGCCTCTGTGCTTCAAGAGATTTACCCTCTTGAGGTTAAGCTGCTGCAATTTTGACTGTGGAAGGAACCTCCCCCCCCAACAGTTCAAAGGCAGAGTTTCAAAGTTGGGCCCATGTATGGGATTACAGGGCAAGGACTGAGGCTCAGGGGAGAGGCTGGAAGAAGGGGACAGGGAGAAAGCTGGCACTGAAATTCTGCATGACAGCCTGCTTGGCAGCCAGAACTGGCATAGACCCCTCTCGCTGCAGCATGCCTTGTGCTGGGATGTCAGAGCATGCTTCAAGTCTTACCTGGGGATGTCCACGTTTGAGCTTTGTGGGTTAGAGTAGGCCTTTGCCAGTCTTTATCTCCTTCTGTCCCTGGGGTCTTTTGCCTCACCCTGTTGAAGGACCTCAGCTTAAAAAGAATGCATAAGCAAAGTCTTTAACTCTGAGAGACAGTGAAGTTGTTTGAAAGTACCCTGCTTCCCTCGAAAGGACACACATACTTACACCCTCTGGCAGCTCAGAAACCTCTGCCCTGGTGCTGTTGTGGGACCTGCAGGAGCCCTGTAGGTTTCCAGCATGGTAGCAGTATTAGGACTTCCCTGTGGCCCCATGCTGTCCCTTGAATGGTAACCTGCACCTCTCCTATGACTAAAGCAGTGCAGGACCAGGCTGCCAAGTTCCTAAGGGCACAGCTGCAGCCCACATGTCTCCTGTCACAGCTTGTTGTCAGGAGGCGACTAATCTAATTGCCTAATTTGAGGGACCAGGTGGAGAAGCTTTTTGGAACCTGCTCCCCATCTCTGGCTCTGGTCCTCTCTGGACAGTCTAGGTTTCACCCTGGATTGTCCATGTCCTCCTGGACTTTCAGCATGGATCCTAGCATCAGCCCCTCCAGTGTCTTCATCTCCCTGTTCTTCCAGCACCTCCTGAAACCAATTTTTAAGCCACCTCTAACAGTGAATCTTTTCTTTTAGAACTCTGCTCTCTACATATAGTTATGGCAATTGTGGAATAGATAAGTTTATGAAGTGGTCACTGAAGCCCAGCCCCAAGGATTCTTGTTGCACAGTCACAGAGCAAACTTGCAAAATCAGCCTGACCCAGTGTCCTCTACTGTCTTTCTGATATGATGGCAGTAATAACTTTGTTGGTAGTCTAGCTGTCTTCATTGATTAATTTAGATTATTTTTGAATAATCTTGCTCAGCACCTTTTTAATGTCCTGTCTAATATTGATTAGGAAATCTTGAGAACATTAGTTCATTGGAGGTAAACAAATATGACAGAAGCGTTGAAGACAGATATGCCAGGTATGCCACCAAATGATAGGTCAAGCATCGACTTTTGTCTGTCTTCAAGCCAAGGTGAGCCAGACCACACTGAATGAACAGTTGGAAGCATAAGGAGACTTCAGAATCTTACCACTTCAGGGGCTGTTAATATTCAACTCCAGCTGGAAGCAATGCTGTAGTATCTAGGTCAGCAGTGTGGTGTAAGGTCCAGGACACCATGGTCACTGCTCAGTGACAAAGGTGGCACATTCCTTGGGGAACACAGTTAGGTGTCTACCAGAGCCCTTCCCCAGAGCTTAACTGGATACTTTTTATCTCTTTGAGGAAAAGATGCTGTTGCTCCTTCATTGTCATGTGGGTCTGACCTGACGGTTGAGCTTGGGGAATGCCAGTTACTGGTAAAATAGGCAGCAAAGTACCACAGACACTGCTGTGGTGCAGGTGCAGAGCTGCCCAGCACTATGAGGTTTTAATCTCAGCAGGGGTCAGTCTGAAGGAGACTGGGAAACCTTTCCAGGGCAGATACACACAGTATGTTCACTCAGAATTGCATTGCTCTACTTGCGTTGTAAGACAGAGGACCCAGGTGTCCTGGCTTTCGTGTCTGCTCTGCATTCCTTATAAGTTATTGAGTGAGTGGGAATTGAGAATATCCCTGTGAATATTCTGATTTGGCAAGTACATGCACAGATAAGAACAGAAAGCTTTTATTATGGAAATAGAGATCAAGTTAAAAAAAAGCCCTGTTTATTAAAGCTTCGGTTGCACTGTAATATGTTACATTTGGTGACTCACCCTGTGAGTCATTGGGACATGCATGCTAGTACTGCGATACAGTAGGCTGGGTAATGAAGAATCATTCCAGTTAGGAAAATGACCAAAACAGCTCTGCTCATCCACTGCCTGCATCTCTGTCATGGCTAATATGCAGAGCACCTTATCTGTATCCCTAATCTGCTTAAATGCATGACTCATGCACCAGGTCTATGCCAGAAAGATGACAGCAAGAGATCTGAATGCTGGGGCTGACAATCCTCCTGAGTGTGTTTAGCAGCAGGCAGTGGACTGAGAAAGCCATGTCCATCGGTCCTGGGGCTGAAACCCTGAGCCAGCAGAGATGTGTCAGTCCAAGTGCTCTAGGCATCTCTGCTGAAATGGCGGGGATGTACTGCAGATGAGATCACTGTCTCGTGCTGGGGCTCTGATCCTGGCTTGTGGGTATCCAGAAGGCTCGGAATGGTGAGGGAGCATTTCAGCTGGCAGCTGAAGAATGCTCTGAAGGTGAGACTATATTAAAAATGTTAAATAGACTGGTAGATCCCTTCCCTTCTCAAGGCAAAGCTTTGTTTATTTAAGAAGCTGGTCCTACCATCTCACAGGTACCCAGTAAATGCAGTCTATATAAGTGCCATTTATATGTGTACAGTACAGCCTAGACTGGCTCATGCCTGCCTAGTACAAGGCGTGAGGATCTGTTTCTCGTCATCTTCAGGAGTGTCCTGGGTTCAGCAGTAGCAGTCATTTTTCTCCTCAGTAGCTGGTGCAGTGCTGTGTTTTTGACTTCCAGCCTGGGAACAGCGCTGATAACACCAGTGTTTTCAGTTACTGTTTGGTAATGTTTTGGTCTGACCAAGGACTTGCTGAGTCTCATGCTCTGCCAGGGAGGAGGGGAAGCCAGGAGGAAGCAGAGACAGGACACCTGACCCAAACTGACCAAAGAGGTTATTCCTTACCACAGCACATCTTGCCCAGGATGTAAAAATGGAGGGCAGAGACCTGGAAAGGGGGGGTGCACTGTGGGGGGTGCACTGCTTGCTCGGGCTGGGGATTGGTGGTGAGCAATTGTATTCTTTCCTTGTATTTGCCTTGTCATTATTATTATTGGTGGTAGCAGTAGTGGTTTGTGTTATACCTTAGTTACTAAACTGTTCTTATCTCAACCTGTGGGAGTTGCATTCTTTCGATTCTCCTCCCCATCCCCCGGGACTGGAGGAAGAAGGAGTGGGGAGTGAGTGAGAGAGCAACTGCGTGAGTTATAAAGGCTTAAACCATGACAAGGAGT
Organism: Amazona ochrocephala; assembly: GCA_039720435.1. Classification (NCBI taxonomy): domain Eukaryota; kingdom Metazoa; phylum Chordata; class Aves; order Psittaciformes; family Psittacidae; genus Amazona; species Amazona ochrocephala. The sequence goes on along the minus strand of CM077882.1, from coordinate 53,158,504 downwards.
GAGGCATTACTGGAACCCTTCTTTGATTCTTTTCAAATATTTCAAACCTGCCAAAGCACTAGGATGGCCCAGAACTGCTAAGCTCCTTTAAGAAATAAAGTAACCACATGGTCCTGAAATGACAAACAACCAAAGTTTGTCACTAACAGGGGTTATAGGGATCTTTCACTCAGATGGCTGCACTGGGAAGATGGAGTGTCAGAGGTGGCAGGAACAAGACAGCAGAGTGAATTCATGGAGTGGGACCTGATATTGAGCTCCTGCATGATCACAGAAGTATACTCACAGCTGTCCTCAGGTGGTAGAGGCTCACAGTGGAATATCTTGTATTCTTCCTTTGCAAATGCTGCTGTTTTTAACTCTGAAGTTTGCCTGGCTGAGGGATGTCTGTGTGGATCAGGGCTGGATGATGCTGATGGACCGTTGCAATATCTTTTCCATTGAGTGACAGGCAGCATATGAATCATCAGCTGGTACTGAAGGGGGGGCTACCATCTCCTTCAGTCTCATTTCCCCTTTGACAGGGCTCCCCAGGGCTTATCATATATGAGGCTTGTAGAGCTAGGGCCTTACTCTTGGTTTTATCCTGGGAATTGTAACTGAGAAATTGCTAGATAAGATGGGGAGATAAACATCTTGATGGCTCTCAGGAAAAGATCCAAAGAAGACTCATAAAAAGAGCTCTCCTAAAAGCCAGGTATTGCAGCATCTAAGTTCCAGGAGCTTGGCCTCGATGCTGCAATTCAGCATTTAGTATGAGCAGCCTGTGGGACTGGAGGAGGGCCAGCCCCAAAGGAGTCTTTAGCAGGGAGATGTCTTCCACCTGCAGGGTGGGAGCACAAGGGAGGAGCACACAGCTCTTACAGTGAGGCACGAGAGGAATACCGAGGACTTTCTTGCCTAAGTAGTTTTCCAGCTCTGCCTCTTGGCAAAACTCCTGCTTATTTTAGAGAAATTGGGAATTTGTTTGTGCTCTTCATTGGTTTCCATTTTGGGAACCTTGCCTTCGCCCTGCAATGGGCAGAGGCAGCTAGATAAAATGACCAAACTGATGGAAATATCCATCTCGACCAGGATTTTGTAGGAGTGTCTCAATAAACAGGTAGCTCCTTACATGCTGTTCAGAACTTCCAGCAATTCTGTCCTAGACACATCTTTAGGTGTGCAGATTCTTACAGGGGTGTTGTCTACCTGCCTAGGAATTCACCAGGAACTGTTGTATCTTTGGTAGTTTCAGCTACCTCTGTGGCACAAGAGCAAAGACCTTAGCGGCTATTGCCTGTGAAGAAATAGTAAATAACCATCCCTTTCTCACTTCTCTTTAGTGACTGACCCTCTCCCCCTACTCCTGAAGAGCAGGGTTGAAAGTGCTGCTGTGTAAAAGCTTGTCCCTTGTTTATCCCTCAAATCATAGAATCATAGAATAGTCAGGGTTGGAAAGGACCTTAAGACCATCTAGTTCCAACCCCCTTGCCATGGGCAGGGACACCTCAAACTAAACCATGCCATCCAAGGCTCTGCCCAGCCTGGCCTTGAACACTGTCAGGGATGGAGCATTCACAACTTCCCTGGGCAACCCATTCCAGGGCCTCACCACCCTTACAGTAAAGAATTTCTTCCTCATATCCAATCTAAACTTCCCCTGTTTAAGTTTGAACCCGTTACCCCATGTCCTCTCACTACAGTCCCTAATGAATAAACCCTTTAATTTATCAGCTGACCTTTTGGCCAAGCTGTCTTTCATTGGGGCTTGGCAGGAACTGAGCTAGAAACTTGTTTAACTTGGTGGAAGGGCTCTGCAGTAAGAGAAGTCTGGCAATGCTGAAGGGTGCTGAGGGTTGTCGGCTCCCTGTTGCAGGCAAGGAAAACCTCACCACACATCAGTCTTCTCCTAACAGTTTGTTACCTCCTGATGTTCATCTACTTAGACTTCAGCCCTTTTCACTGGGCAAATGGGAGTAATTTAGTCATTATTTCCAGCAGCAAATTGACTCCATTAGAGTTCAGCTGACTGATGCTCCAGCTGTTAAAGGGGTGGGAGTGATGCTGTCTGGCTGCTACAAATCAGTCATCTTCTTGGTTCTGGTTTGCCTTTACTGCTCTACTTTCCCTCTGCCTCCCTTACAGTCCTTGGTCTGATCCTTTTTTAAGCTTTTCCCAAAGCCCTAGTCTCTCTTTCATTCCCATGCACAGTGCCACATTGGCAGGTTTGTTAGCTTTGCTACCTTGTCCTGTGCCTCCGAGTTCTATCTGAGTTGATCTCCTTTCAGGCAGCGTGTAATGCAGTGGTTGCGTACATCTGTCATTAGCTGGGTCCCCTTTGATTTGTACCACGCAACTCTCCTTCCCACCCTCCAACTTTGCTTCACAGCAAGTGGCAAGCCTGAGAGAAGGGGCAAAACCTCTCTTCCCTTTATGGTAAATGCATGCACGGGCACAGCTACCACTCGAGCTTTGTGTCCAGGAAGAGAAAGTGACCCTTTTGTGTTATATTAGTGTTTGTTAAATCCTGAAAGTCCATCTGTTTAGGTTGAAATCCTTTTAATGTCTGGATGTGGACAATTTAGTGATGATTTTTCAGGTGAAAATTGGCTCAGTTTGAACTTTGGTATGCATTGCTCCAGCTGGTGAAGTGTAGACACTGGTATAGTGACATGAACACAGCTTTGCTGAGGATCATTAAGGGCTAGTGGCCAGCCCCTTCAGGAGAGTACAACAGATGTGATTTTCTTATCTCAGGCACCCTAAGCCTCTCCTTCCCCAGATTTCCTCCCTGTACGCTGGAAGAAATGCTCTTTATTCTGCTGATTGTTTTGTAAGATTATAAATCTGTTGTTAAACACTGGTATTTTTCCATTCTGCCTCCTAATGCTGATGCTCCTAGGTGTTTAGTGTTCTGGCTCTGGCTAGATTTTTCCAGCCAGTGTCTAAACTTCTCCCCCTCTATAGAATATGTTAATGCCCCAAAGGGTCAGAGTGACAGGGAACTGCATCTTTGAGATGAAACATTTCAAATCAAACCACTCTCAAAAGCCTTGGCTCTGAGTGAGCTCTAAATAATGTGTGCATCCAGAAGTTGAAAAAAAAAACCAAACCAAAAATAAAAACATCCCAGGAACAAGAAATTGTGCTAAGTGAAAAAACAAAATAACTAAAAGCCCTGCTAATGCTAAACACTTTTATGCAGGCTATTAGGAGAAAAAAAGGCCCCTGTATTTTACTCTGTATCTGAAAGGTACAAGTGCCAGCAAACAGGAATGTGGCAGAAGGTGACATGATTTTGATAATAGATTTTTTTTCAAGCAGTTGATGTTTTCACTAGTGTATTCTCTGCAACTTGGGAGGGAAAAGATGAAGCAGGATATAGAAATTTGAGATCTGGCGTTTATGGCAGATCTGCTACTGATCTGAGACTGAACTGGTTTAGTGGAAGGACTAGGTCTCTGAAATCCTTGCTGTATTTGTGGCTGAGATGTGGAGCAAAAATAACCCAGAAAGAATTAAATGGTGAAAATTAGCATTTGACAAGCAAAGGAAGTTATCAAGCCTAAATTGAAACACATAAAGCACACAGTAATCCAGAACACTACAGGAAGGGAGACCTAGAAAGAAATGGGATGTTCAAAGAATGTACCACAAAAAAGTGACACACTAAGCTGAACATGCTGTGGATTGATAACACCACCCTACTGTCCTACTAGAAGATCAGCAAAGCCTGGGATGAGACCTGTCACATCTATTTGCAGTAGTCATATTAACTCTGACAGTGATCCAGAGTTTGGTGGCATAAATTTAAGTGGTTTGCAGTGAGTGCATGTTGCCACTAATTCCAATTATCTGTCATTCACTGGACTGAAGGGAACCAGTGTCAGTCCTGTAAACTATTTGCTAAGCTAGGTTACAGGATGAGTCTCTGGCCTGGCTGTAGTTTGGTGAAGCATCACTGGTGCAGCACGAGCTGTCTCCTGCTGAAAACAGGGATGTTAGGCACTGAAAGTCAGTAGCAACTCTCATGTGTAAGCAGTGCTGGATAAAGCAAAGGAGATAAACCTCTGCATTACACTCAGTGTAATGTAGAGCCATGCACATAGCTGGCATTTTGTGAGAAGGATGCTTTGAGTATCTGAAATTAGAAACAATAGCTGCAAACCCACCAGTGTTATGAAAGCTGTCCCCACAGCTTGGTGCTATTGTTATTTAGAAACACATGTGTTCAGAATAATGGGAAACAACTCCAAAACCCAGGAAGAGTGGTAAAAAAGGGCACTGAGAAAGTGTCAGATACAACAGCCATAGCAAGCTGAAATGGCTGAAGCTTGGGCATGATATGGGCAGAACTGATGGATTTACTACTGCTGGGAAACACTTGTGTTGATATTTCAGGGTGATCCATGGGTACATGCTAGAGATGCCAGAGCGACTGATTCAATGTGGGCTGAGGAAGGCGGAGTTAGATGTGTATTTCTGAGAATCTCTCTGCCCTTCAGAGCTATTTAGAAGCCTGTGGTGTGCTCAGCCATTTGCTACACAGAGCTGACGTGTTTGTGTCTGCCACAGTCAGCAGATGTCACAGCTTTTGGTCCCACTAGTTCATGTTTTAGTGTCCTCCAGAAAGCTGAGATAATTCATCATCTCTGCTTTGGATGCAGCCTCTGGAGGGAAATGGAAGCTTCTTTATTTCTACTTTATAGTCGACCTTGGCTCTTTTGGGCTTTTGACTTGTCAGCAAAGGAGAGGTAATAATACATGTGGATTTGCAGGTTGTTATGCATTTCATCAGGCCATTGACACCTGATTGAGGAGGCTTGTACACCAACCAGGATTCTTGGGGTTTTCCCTGGGGAAGGACAGAGTTACCCTGAAATTGAAACTACTCCATGAGTCAGAGATCCTTCTCTGTGTCAGAAATTGGTTAAGTGTTGACCAGTAATTTCTGATGTTCACATCACAGGTTTCATGCTATGAAATAAAGGCTCCCATAGTCTGTTCTGAACTCAGCATCCCCTGCAATTTTTTGCTGTACTTCCTCAGCTTTCATTAAGGAAAACAAATATCCAGTGTTTATATGAACAGACACCTCATTATTGTTGAAGAGGATGAAATGCAATGATTTGAAGCAATTCATGCTTGCCTTATAACAGAAATGCAGTAAAAGGCTTGGAGCACTTGAATTTCCTTGTCACCTTCTGCTTAGCAGACCCAGCACCCCAGGTGTTAATGGGGAAACACCTGGGCTTGTCCTTATGTTGTTGTTCCTCTCCATTTTTGTGCAGTTACACACATGCACACACACGCTCCACAGAGTTTAAACGCTTGCTGACAGATTATTGGGCAATGCATGTGGAGAAAACTCTTTATTTTGGAAGCTTTTGCATATATGTGATTTAGGGGAGGATCTTTCTGTAAATCTCGGAATCACAGAATAGTCTGGTTGGAAAGCACCTTAAAGATCATCTGGTTCCAGCCCCTGTCATGGGCAGGGACACCTTGCAGTAGGCCAGGCTGCTCAAAGCCCTGTCCAACCTGGCCTTGAACACTGCCAGGGATGGGGCAGCCACAGCTTCTCTTGGCACTCTGTGCCAGTGCCTCACCACCCTCACAGTAAAGAACTTCTTCCCAATATGTGATCTAAATGTCCCATCTTTCAGTCTAAAGTGATTCCCCCTTGTCCTGTGACTACATGCACTTGTAAAAAGTTCTTCTCCAACTTTCTTGCAGGCCTCTTTTGTTATTGGAGAGATGCTATAAGGTCTCCTCAGAGCCTTCTCTTGTCCAGGCTGAACAAGTGTAACTCTCTCAGCCTGTGCCCATAGGGGAGGTGCTCCAGATCTCTGAGCATTTTTGTGGCCCTCCTCCAGACCTAATCCAACAGGTCTATGGTCTTCTTTTGTTGGGGGCTCCAGCACAGCAGGGGTCTCAGGAAAGTGGAGTAGATGGAGAGAATCACCTTCCTCGATTGGCTGGTCATGCTCCTTTTGATTCAGCCCAGCATGCAGTTGGCTTTCTGGGCTGCAAGTACACACTGCTGGGTTATGTTGAGCCAACATCCCCAAGTCTTTCTCCTTAGATTAGCTTGTTTATTCAGGTCTCTTCTTTTTCAGCTCTGAGTGCCAAGTAATGAACGAATCATTAAAACAGCTAATCCTTAGCTTTAGGTTTCTCAGACCTCACCGTGGTGAGTTGACACTGGCTCATCACCAGGTGCCCACCAAAGCTGCTCTATCACTCCCCCTCATCAGCTGGACAGGGGAGAGAAAATGTATCAAAAGGCTCATTGGTCAAGATAAGGACAGGGAGAGATCATTCAGCAATTACCATCATGGGCAAAACAGACTCGACTTGGGGAAATTAGTTGATGAGAAATAAAAGCACCTTTTATCTACCCCTCCCTTCTTCCTGGGTTTAATTTTACTCCCAGGTTCTCCACCTCTTCCTTTCTAGTTGCGGAGGGGGTGGGGAATGGGGGTTGTGGTCAGTTCACCACACATTGCCTCTGCCACTCCTTCCTCCTCAGGGGAGGATTCCTCACACTCTTCCCCTGCTCTGTCATGGAGTCCCTCCCACAGGAGACAGTCCTCCATGAACTGCTCCAGCATGGGTCCTTCCATAGAGTGCATCCTCCAGGAACAGATGGCTCCAGTGTGGGTCCCTTCCATGGGTGCAGTCCTTCAGGAACAGAATGCTCCAGTGTGGGTCCCTTCCATGGGGTGCATTCTTCAGGAACAGACTGCTCCCATGTGGATCCCTTCCATGGGGTGCAGTCCTTCAGGAATAGACTGCTCCAGCATGGGTGCCCACGGGGTCACAAGTCCTGCCAGCAAACCTGCTCCAGTATGGAGCCTGCTCCACTGCAGGCTTCCCATGGGGTCACAGCCTCCTTTGGGCATTTCCTCGCTCTGGCGCGGGGTCCTCCGTGGGCTGCAGGCGAAGATCTGCTCCACTGTGGGCCTCCATGGATTGCAAGGGCACAGCCTGCCTCATGATGGTCTGTACCACGGGCTGCAGAGGAATCTCGTCTCCAGCTCCTGGAGCACCTCCTCCTCTCCTCCTGCACTGACCTCATAGTCTGCAGGGCTGTTTCTTTCATATTCTCTTCCACTCTTCTCTCCAGCTGCAGTTTCTCCTGTGCAGTAACTTTTTCTCCTTCCTAAATATGTTACACCAGAGGCGCTACCGCCATCGCTGATGGCTCTGGCCTTGGCCAGCAGTGAGTCTGTCATGGAGCTGGCTGGCATTTGCTCTCTTGGACATGGGGGAAGCTTCTGGCAGCTTCTCACAAAAGCCACCCCTGGTAGCCACTCTGCTACCAAAACTTTGCCATGCAAACCCAGTAAGTTCCAGTGCCTGCTCATGTTCACTTAACCCGTCTCTGAACATCGGCAACAAATAACGTGTGGCTGAAGGGAGAACATGAGTGAGTGATGGTATTCTGTGTCTGGGGAAGGAATGGAGACCTGGAGTGAGGGTTAAACTGAGCCAATTATGTTAGTTTTGAAGTGGCACTGTATTAACAAATACTGGGTTGAAGAACGCTAACAGCTCAGTTCTATTTTTCCCTTCCAGTTCCTCAATGGCATGGATCATATATACTGGCTAATAAGCAATGATGATTTCTGACCTGATGGGGCAGCACTTTGTAACCTACTTTTAAATGTTTTTTAATATATGTATAATGATATATACACAAGCTTAACAGGGGAGGTGCTGGATGAAAAAGAAAGAACTGTGAAAGAACACCCCTCTCCTTCCTCCCTGCTGTATCCTGTACATTCTCGTATCTCTTTTGAGCATCTTGGCATACTCTGTTCAGCTACATCCACATCCACCTCCCTCAAGCTGAGGTCCCCTCTTTCCTGTTGCAGACACCGCTGTCACCTTGCAGTTGCTACTGCAGGATCCAGAAGGAAAGAGTTTACCCCTGATTTCTCTCTGCTTCTGGCCTTTGGCAGCTCTTCCTCACTTTGCTTTCAGGATTTGCTCTTCTGTTCCAAGTGAGAGACCTCTGTTTTTTTTCAGTGTGAAGGCACTGGCAATGCTAGACACGTCAATCCTCTGTTTATTTACAGGTCAGGTGCAGGACAGGCAACAGCAATCCGAGATTTCCTATGCTGCTTTACACAGCACTGACCTCTGCAATGATCCAAAGTTTTATGGAGGGTAAGAGGTAGTTGAAACTCTGCATCAGCTCAGCCCTCAGCTCACAGAATATTATGCAGGATGGCTTAAACATGCCAAATTGTGTGTTGTGATTAAGTGGAATGGTCCATGATCTATTAAGATCTGAGCAAATTACAGCCGCATTAATTAAACATAGGCTCTCTGGTTGAGCCTAAGCCACAGATGGCATCCCACAGATGGAATGACACTCTTGATATTCACAGAGCCACTCAGCCCTTTAACTTCAGCTTGTGCTGATTAGTAGCACAATTTATTTTAGGTGCAGCTACTGGCCTCTGCTGAGGAGAGTGCTCTTAAATGGATATCACTGACAAGGGCCCAGTATACAGAAAGAGGTGCAATAAGGAGCAGGGATAATGGAAGCTCCAAAAGTTATCAGCCTTTTAATGCAGCAGGAAACTGAGCAGGGAATTTTTACTGATGTTCAGCAGCATTTGTCTATTTTACTACTTTAGGTGCTGGTTTTTGACTGATAGCATCTGCGATTCGTTGGAGGATCTTATTATATCTTCTAATACTGAACATGGAGCTCTTTTATAACAGAAACATTTACCCTTCGAAGCCAAGTCCTAAAATCATCCTCGTCTCTCCCTCCAGAAGGCTAAAGTTATGGCTCGCTGGTTTTTGTGTTGTCTTTTTGGCAGGGCTTGTGAGAAAGATACATGGTAGCATAGCAGGGTTTATTTAGCTGGAAGGGCTACTGGTGATAACCTAGAGCAGGGCCCCATTCTGCTAAGTACTATGCATGCCAAAGAGGGGAAGGATTATACAAAATAAAATTTCTTACATACGGCCATGTGGAAACTGATGCATGGATATGAAATGACTTTTCCAAGGTCATGAAAAAAATCTGCAGCAAAGCTAAGACCTAGCACAAGACAGTCTGAGTTCTAGGCCAGCACAATAATGTCAATTATAATTATTAATGTCAAAGGAGGAGGAGGGAAGAATAGAGGAATGACATTTCTGCAAGGAAGAGGATGGCAGGGAATTATTTAACACTTTAAAGCATCCTGACACTGTGTGTAAAGATAAGTGTGGGATTCTAAAATCAAAATAGATTTCTTTTAAAATACACCATCTCATTTCTAACACTAATTTTTAGTTAGAGAGGTGGGAGGGAATTTGCTATTACTGTCTTTGAAAGAAGGCAGCCTGTTACATCAGTAATTAACAGTGGTGCAGGAAAGGGCTTGCATGCTTTTCCTTCATCTGCTTCACAGCCCCTTTTTTAATTGTAAGTGGCCAGGCTTGCCTGAAGATGCAGTGATTGTCCTGATAAAGGTTCATCTTCAGAAACAGGTTGAAGGTAGTTTGAAGGTTCTGGCTAGAAGGGTCATGGATCAGGGCTGGCTTGTATCTTCCAGCTTCTGTTGCTAAAAATAGCATTGCCCAACAACCACCACCTCATAATAGCACAGCTCCTGGAAGACTGGGGAGCACATAAATGAAAAGCCCTGGAAAAACTGGAAGCTCACTTTTTGGGTGAACAAGGAGAAAAGCAACCCAGTGCTTTGGCAACTGTGATGTGGATTTATATGTCTCTCTATAGTCAGCAGTAAGGTATGAAATACGGGGGACAGCTTCCTGTATCTCATGAAAAAGGCATAAACTTAATATCTAGGGCAAGGCACAGGCTACAAAGATTGGAGGGTAGGGCACTGGAAAGCCAGTGCTTCCCACTGGTCCCTTCTCTCCATTGACATCTCTAGGGGACCATCTGCACCCTGTAATAGAAAGTTAAGACCCACCAGTTTAGACCTGCGATGAGCCAAGGGCAATTAGTTCTGGAACTTCATCCTCTTCAGCTGAAGCTTATTTAAGTTCTTTCATGTGGGCTGTGGTTGTTCTGGGAGTGCTTTTTTCTGTAAACAGCTGTGGGGAGCCCTAGCTTTCTTTAGTGCAGCATCGCAGTTGCTCCTCAATTGGCCAGTAATAAAAGGCTGTGCTTTTGTTTGTCATCATGTATACTGGCTCCAAGCCTAGACTGTTGGCCAGGACTGCTCACACTTTGCTCCTTGGCAGTAAAGTTTATGCATTTGAATCCTTCTGTTGAATCCCTTGTTTTTAACTATCTGCTTTGTAGGTAAGGAAAATAAGGAACAGCCAGGTACTGTAATCAAGATTTTAGTCAGGGGGATGTGCTGGAGTAGTATAATTTTCATGACTTATTGGGCATTTTTCTAATTTTCATGAGAAGTGTAGGGCTTAGGAAAACTTCTGTTGTCCCAATAAGCTTATTGCTCACTTCATATTTCAGTGGACTTGATTAAAACATAGGTGAAATAGTTTTGGGTAGGGGCTTCATGTGTAGCTTAGCGGGAGGTTTCTCCAGAGCACTAATGTTAATAGCAACAGGTACCAGTGCGCAGAGCTGCCCTGGGACCAGTGGCTGGAGACCAGGTAGTTGAGCTGGAACAAAGAGTTCCCACAGTGTGGTGGTAGGAGCTGTCTTGACAACAGAGGGCAATTTAGTTCTCCCTGAATTTTGCGACTGCTCTGAGGATTTTTTGGAGTCAGGGTTATGAACTTCTGCAGCTTGTTTGGAGAAAAAAAATTGGAAAAACCTGTTTCAGAAAAAAGAAATTGAAATATTTTTCTTCCTTCCAGAAACTGAGATTATAAATTTTCGTTCATATTCTGAATAAAAACTGTGAAATATTTGAATTCCCAGTAGTAAGGAAATATTATGACCAGTTATGAGTGGAACTATTCCTTGTCTTCATTGCGGTCTTGTCTTCCTAGTTAATTCTCATTTTCATCTGGAATTTTTTAGGTCAGAGCTATCTGAGTTGGACCAGGTGATTTCCTAGATGCTTGCAGGCTTATGGGGATCCATTAATCCTGTGTCTATTGAAAGGTCTGTTTTCTGTCAGGATGTTTCTTTGCTCTAGTAAGCTGTTAGGATGTTCTGCTGGGCTTAATATCCTGAGATAGTGAGTCCTTGACATTGATCAACCTGAAGTTCTACAAAGTTATTCAGATATTGTTAGTTAGCCACCAAAGTTTTGCTCTGAGACATATTGAAGTCTTTGGAAGGCTTCTCCTGGCTTTATTGGTTATAGAATTAGTTCTAAGTTCATTATTTTCAAAATACAGAACAACGCTGATTTTTTTTTTTTTTTTTTTTTTTTTTTCTTTTTACACCTCCATCACTTCTGAATTATGTAGCTTTCAATCTGAAAAATTTACTTATGACTGTATTGGTATTTCATATGAAAACTCATAGCATAGATTCCATCATAAGACTTAGCCATCTTTTCCTTTGGAAAACATTTTTCTGTGCTTCCTTCCTCAGCTTTATAATGTTGGGTTATCTGTCCCTTCCCAAAAGCGTGCTGTTGGTATAGCCGGCTGGTACTGGTAATTATAGCCTTTCACAAATTAATAGCCTCCTTTGGATTGTACTTTACAAGAACCACGACTGATTCAGTGGATAGGGAGTGGTGAAATTGAGAATGCTGAAAATTTTCTTTCAAAAATACTATTGTGTTTGAAAGTTTTCATCATCTGCTTGCCTTGATATGATGAGGACTGTTGGAAGGACAATGGCAAAATCACCAGTGTATTCAGAAGAACATGATAAGAGAGGGAGAATTAGTCCTTATCAGAAAACTCCTGAAAACTGTGGGGAAACCAAAGCCTACCTCTTTTTATTTTGAAGTAATAATTTTCATTAAAAACTACCCAGTCTTGTCCCAGCTCTGTTGATAACAAAGATGATTGATTATTTCTCTGTATTGATGGCGCCCTTCCTGACCCTATTTAATTTGGATCCTATATGGGCACTTATCTTTGTGGTCACTGTGATTTAATGTTAGTGAATGAAGAACGAAACACGTCTCCTGGGATTGTCTTTGCATGCTTGCAGCCTCACAAGCTGTTAGGCCCTGTCACCCTTGGTCACCATCTCTTCTGTCTGTCTCAGGACTGGTTAAGTGCCCTGTTGATATGATGATATCTAACAGCGTATGATTATGTGGTCAGAAAGAGGCTTCCCACTGTTTCCTATCTGGGTGTTTAAATTGTTATGCTCATGCATATGATGAAATGCATGAGGCCTTCATTGCTGGTGCCTCCCAGTCGATTGTTGTGTGTGTTTTTCTCCTCTTCCGGTGTGCCACTGCAGCAGCAGTGTTTACTTTGTAGGACTGTAGTGAGTAAGCTCAGCTCCTCGCACAAAAGTCCTTTGCTTCCAGCTGTTGGCTAGAAGCGGATAAAGCCCCAGATTGTGCTATCCATGCTCCAAAGCAGCGGAGTGGAGCTGGGAGTCCAGGGGAGCTGAGGATTTAACGTCAGTGGATTTGGCCAGTGTGCCGGCAGGAAGTGAGCCTGAGGCTCCCTGCATAGGATGAGGTGCTGAGGAGAAAAAGGAGACTCTTATTAAAGCCAGGGCCCAGTAGAGTGAAGGTAGTGTTGAGAGACTTCAGAGAGAAGGTTGTTTTGCTGGAGAAGCTGGCCTGTGGCAATGAACCCTGAGAGGCTGAATATACCATCAGAGAAGAAGGAATGAAATAACCTACTGAATGAAGTGACTTTGAGGCCACATGATTATTCGTTTGGAAGTATCCCCTACAATGCAGGTCTCCTGAGGAATGTGTGTATACAGAGGGCTATAGAGCCCTTAGCAATACCTTGGCTGGATGTTGTTAAATAAAGTTTTAAGAGTCAGAAGACAAAGCACTATAGACTGGAGGGGCTGGGACTGCAAGCACTCTGCAGCAAAGGACTCTTTCTTCCCCTGTCTGCAGGCTGCCTAACACAGCAGGAGCCCTGGTCTGTCATTAAAGCTCACTCACTGCTAGTTCAGTCCAAATCACCAATACGATGGTTGACTGGCAGGAGCTTTGGAGGGGGAAATCGGCAATTACAAACTAAATGGAAGGGGGAAATAATGGAAAAATGGAAGTTATAGAGCAGAACTGACCACAGAATGAAAAGAGACTTTCTGGAAACCTAATATAGCATCATTACCTTTTGCTGGAAGTACACGGAGAACTGCAGCAGTAGAATATGAATCAGAAAAAGTGATGCCTGCCCAATGCCAGCTTTAGCCCTTGGATCAGATGGTGCTAGCCTTCTCTCTGAGTTTTCACAAAAAAAATTGAAAGAGGTGGTACTGAGGAAAATGTGCTGCTGTTCTTATATTCGGCCAGTTCCTCTTCTTCCACTTGGTAGCAGCAGCGTACAAATACACCTAATTTGACTTTTCTACTGTTTCCTGAAGAAAGGTAGTCTCTACCAACTCCAAATTCCCTGTGGTCTTGAAGTGGGTTGGGTAGAGGGGATGAAGTGAATAAATTTTCAATTCCGTCTGGATAGTATTTTGTTTCATTTTTCCTAAGAAATCTGTGTTCACTGACCCTTCTTTCTTTTCCACCAGAGATCCGATTACCCTGTAGCAGTTTAACATAGTTTTCTATTGGTATTTACCAAGCCATAAGAACTAGAGATTGAAATAAATCTACTTTAGGCTACTTCAGCTGAAGAATGTATAGAAGACATTATTTACTGTGAAATTAAACAAGGATGGATACCTGTTTACAATCCCTGGTATGAAGCCAACAAATGTGTTTCATTACTATGTCTAGAAAGGAAAATGTCCTCTATAGAATTCTTCTTTTACCAAAGTGAAAGAATTTAAAGATGTAGAATCACTTTACTCCTTTTATTAAATTAACAACTGAAAGGTGGGGAAAAATAGGATGATTTAGTCAAAGAAAAAAACCAAACCATTTTGGATCATATTTACAAAGAAAACCTTCAACAAACCATGAACTTGTCCCATGTACCTGCACCTTTGCTGACTATTTGAGAAGAAAACTTGAAATATCAACAATTATTCCTTCAAAAAAAGGGAAAAGAAGAGGAAAAAAAAAAGCCATTAGCTAACTGCTGTGTGTCAGCTGATGAGTTTGATTAGCAGTGCATTTTGTAGGGTTGTGCACTGTCATTATAATAGCTGATTGTCCCTCGGAAATAAAATACTAGCATGCATCCGATTACAGAAATTTAATAATAATAGGCGATAGTGGTAATACATTGCAACTAGGGACAATGAGAGAGCAGTCAACAGCAGTGGCAAAGTACCATCTAATTGTCTATTTGAGGCCTATCTTGTCTCTCTTAATTTAGCCCGTTGCCAAGATCTGTTTTTAAATTCTATTCTAGATATCTGGGTTCAGATAGGTCCTTTGACTTTTCCCACTCTGCCCATGTTTTCCTTAGCATAGATTATTGTAATTTTGAACTACCCAAGGAATTCTTGCCAACTATACAAACTAGTTATTTAAAAGCAACTGTTGAGCCAAGGATCTTGCATTTTACATGAGCTAAATAAACCAAAAACTTCACACTTTAGTCTAGGATGCTGCTACTAGGATGACCCCCCAAGCAGCCCTAAGTGTCTGATGCATAGCTATGCTGTAAACTCAGAGCATAGACTGTTTTTCGGTTGTGTGTTTGTGTAGGCTGGGACATGGGATTCCCATACAGGAACAAAAGCAGATGAACAGTGATAATACAGGGTGTGCTGGTAAATTATTAGTGTCCTGAAATGTGAACTCTGCCTTCCTGATTCTCATCCTGATTACCTGTCCATACAGCCTTGGCCTCTACAGCCCCTGACCCTATAATTTTCTGGGTTGAGTCCTGCAGGTTGGCAGCAAAGCTGACTGCAAGGATGCAGGTTAGCTCTGCCCCTCTCTAAGCCAGACAGGCATCAGCTCCCTCCAGTTCAAATACCCTGGAATGGGGTGAGCCCTGCTGAGAGAGAGGACTCATTAGCACAGGCACTGTGTGCTAATGACTCTGAATAGCTTTTGGAGGAAGCTCATAGCTTTCCAGCTCTCTGAGTTGGTGGAATGTTGTACCTCATCCTATCAGTGTCTCCTGCAGTGGTCTGGTTTGCTGAGGCACACGTTTCAGTGGGAAGGGAAGAAAAATGGATAGATTTCTAATTTCTTCCCTGTTCCTTCCACAAACAACCCTTCCCTGGAGCCTGAAGATTTATCACAACTGAGAGGGAATTCTGTGACAGCTTCTTATTAAAATATTGGCAGCCTATTACTGTTCCTTACAAATGATGCAGATGGATCACTGACCGAAACAGTGCCGAAAGGCCGCCCTGTCTGAGGTGAAACACTCTGTCCGTCTTTACTACCTGTACTTTTCCTCTCTGGAAAGCGGATCTTTTTATTTATTTTTTTTTTCCAAATTTGCCTACCTCAGCAAATCAAGATCCTGAAAGTTATTTCAGAGGCTTTCTTATCTTTTAACAAATATCTATGGTCTGTAGCTGTCCTGACCTTGAATTGGTTACCCCTGCATTTCTCACATCAAGATTAGATTACTGGGACTCCCTCCTGACAGCCTGGCCTGATAAGACCCTGCACAGTTTCCAGCTGGTGCTGAATGCTGCTCCCAGGCTCCTGTAATAGAGAGATGAGCTCCACATTTCACCCCTGTCCAAAGCGCTGTGTTATTTGCCAGTCAAGCAATAATAACTCATCCTGAAGAGTTCCCTGAGATGAACTGCACTTTTTATCCATGCTCATACACATGTGTGAGCTTTGAGAAGTGAGATGAAAATGTGGGTAGGTGCAGACTCCCCCTAATGATGATAGGAGGGGCACTTGGCACCTAACCCCATACTACCTGCGTTATTGACAGATTACTTGCAGCTCACATCTGAACAGTATGGCATGAGTCCAGCCTATTTTTTCCTATATCTTTTTTAATTTCTTCACCTAACAGTAAAATCCTGAACTGGTATCAGCTATGTCTGAAAGGCGCTGGCTGCCCTGCCTTGCTGACTGGTAACTCCTGTGTTCCGCAAAATTGGATGCAGGAGACTGCTGCCATCAGGGATGGAAGCAGGAGGTGCTCTGTGGCTAAATGCAGCTACAGAGTTAAGCTTGCACACAGCCTGCTTGAGCAGACGTGTGTAGATCAGGAATCATCATATGCCATATACTATGGAGTGTTACTACAAACACTGTGAGGCTGCAGGAAACTACAGTGCCAATTTGAAAAATGAGTAACAGGGGGCCTTTACAGGAGAAAGAGGTGCAGGGGACGGTTGAAATGTGATATTGCGCACAATCTAATAAAAACCAAGGTGAGTGAATGAGTACTTCTTAGCGTTTAGATGTTCCTTTTTTTCTGTATTTGAAAACGTTTCCAGCATCTGCAGTTGGTTGGGAAAAGGAGACAGTGTTTTGGTAAGGAAACTGTTGATGCTCTTGCTTGATTCTTGTTTTCTTTACATCTATAAATTTTTACATCCTCGATATTTGGGGCATGTTGTAGTAGAGAAGGAACTGCATGCTTTTAAAAAAAAATTATCCTCCCTAACCTTCCCTAGGCTGGCCTGTTCCCTTCCTGCTCCAGACAGGCTAAATGAGTGTTTCTCCCCAAAACGGAGGGATTAACCCCTCTTCCACTCTACCAAGGGGTTGGTGGATTTTCCATCACCAGAAACTTTTCAGACTTAAAGGCAAAAGTGGATTCTCCAGACTTTTTAATCTTTGATAACTCTAAAATACCAGTGATTGAGACAAGGTGGATGCTTCTCTCCTGCTCCTCACTGGCTCCAGAGGACACCCAGCCTTGACAGCACTGAGCTAGAGGCTGTGTTAGATTCAGTATTGCAACTTCATGATTGTACAGATGCAGGTAGAATGACTGTTCACTGAAATGGAATTTTGCTGTCATATCCAAGAGGGGTTTTATGTTGTAATGTAGCTTTATATTAACTGGGAACTTTATACCTGCCATTAGTTGCAAAGGTGAAAGTGAAATACCACAGGACTTCACGGAGTCTCTTCTCCCTCATCAAGGTTGTAATTCTGCCAGGGAGGAGGGATTTTGTGTTACTTTTGTTGTTTGAACTTTAAGAATGGAGAGGGTGGTCAGTGTAATACAGATGTTTGTCATTGGTGAGACTCTCCATCTCTTGGGATTACATCAGAGAACAACAATGTGGTAGGGAGAAATTAGTAACAATTATGTGGAGGCACTTTGCATTAGCTTACTTAGGCCATGTTTTGCCAGTTTTTGTTGCTTTCACAATACAGAGGCTTCTCCTAAGCATTAAAAAGGCAAAAAAAGAAATACTTCTAAGCATGAGATGAGCTCAATCTGTTGAAAGAAATATCATGTTCGCAAAGCATATGCACAGTACTCGAAATAGCTAATTTCTTTTTAGCAATGATAGTTCTAGAATGTCCTTGACCTTCCAAAGAGGAAAGATTTGTACTATTGCAGTATATAGGATTTTAATATTAAAAGAGGTTAAATAGCAGCAAGTGAAAAGCTCTTTGCTTCCTCTACCATAAGAAGTGAGCTAATGCCAGCAATTTCCATGGCAACTGCAAACAGACCATCCTGTTCACTTCCATGTTATAAATAAAACAAAAATATTCTCTAAATTATATGCTGTGCCTGCATGTATTTGCTATCACCATGTTCAGCAGACACTGGGAAATATTTCTGCAAGTATTTGTTAGAGAAGATTACAAGGTTTATGCAAACTAAATAGCCTTGATGGGATATGCTCCTTTGAGGAAATAAAAATAACCTCAAAACAATACCATCCTTTTCACTGCTGATATTCTCTCAGTTTGCAAATAATTACAAGTCCAAAACCAATAACTTGCCAGCAGGTGGTATAAACAATAACAAACTGCAGCAGCATAATTTTAAAGAGAAACAAAAGTATTCTTTAAAAGGTTAGGTGGTGACTGGTATTTTGCCTTTGTATTTCGGATGGGATGCACACAGTGACTGAAAGGGTAGATTTGTGTCTTATTTTTGCACAGATTGCAGTAGGCTAGACCTACATTGTGTGCTCTCACTGCATCTCATGTTCTGTTCTGTTTTATAAGTCTAAAATGTAAGCTATTATAGTTCTCAGCAATTCTTGAGGCATGGGCAAGTTTTCATCATGCCTTTTTTTAGGTCCATGAACTTGTCTTTCCCAGGTGTGCAGCTACAGGGCTCAGATGAGGCTTTAGAGCAAGGGATAAAGCTCAAGAACTTTTCTTCAGATTCCTCAGCTTCAGCTCACATTCAGTCAGAGGGCAGAGCCTGCAGGGACATCTGGGGTACTGTTTGCTCATTGCACTACTCCAGAGCAAAACAACCTACTTTTTGAGTGTGGGGTGACCATCACAAACGCCACTTCCCGGCCATAAGAGGAGGATTGGAGATGTGAGAAGAGCTTTCTGAGACAGCTGCTTCCATTATCTGCTCCTCGAGGCTGAGGCGACTTTGAAGGAAGAACCAGTGCTTGTGTATATGTAAAGAAGGGCACAGGTAGATGTAGATTTATTTTTCTATCACGTATTTTCCTTCCTGTTAAACATTCCAAAGGTTGAGTATTAAGCTTGTAAATACAGCATAATAAACACCTTGGCACAGCAGTAAGGATTGAATAGATTCTGTTTATTAGAGATCATTTTTTTTTCAATTAAAATTGCAGGCAGGGTTTCTAATTACAGTCCAAATTATTTCAAGAGTATTTTGTTCTGTTAAAAATCTGTGCAGTGGACAGTGCTGCACTTGAGTCACAGCTGGGAATCCAGCCAGAAATATGACCCCCTTGATCCCTCCATTCTGAGATATTTAAAAGCACAATTGAGGGTGAGGTGGAGGAGAAAATGTCTCCATTTTCTGTTATTGAGTGTTGAATCTTCCCTCATCCCAGGCTTGGCTCAGCCACCTCAGATTCCACCTTCCCCTTATTTACACTGGAGGTTCTTGCTATTTACACTGAAGATCTCTGCAATCCTTTTGAAATTATGCTGACAACTTTAACTGCTTTTATTTTGTCAGATATAGCTTATGATAGTCTAGGAGTTTACACTGATTTTTAACTTTCAAGAAACAGGGAGATGGCTGAGGAGCTCCATTAGTAGCAGTGAAGGACCTTTCCATGTTGCAATATGAAGGCGATGGTAAGAATGTTTCTTGTTTGGCCAAGCTGGGGTCACTTTTGGGGCTCCATTGGGTATTCCACTCTTTGTGCAGAAGATGCTCTGTCCCACCAGTATCGGTGGTTTGTGTGAGGTGCATGCCCTCCTGATGTCCCAAGGTGCCGGCGATAGGGTAGAAGAGGGGCAATATGGCCTAGACAGTGCTGCAGGGCATTATCTAGCAGAGCCATAGGTGTGCGTGGAGGAAGAAATTTCAAGTGTTTCCCATTCCACTGTTTCCAAACCCGTTTTCAGTGCCCTGAAGGAATTAATAAGCCTTAATGGATCTGACCAGCATCAGTTGGGATTCCCATCCCTTCGAGGGATTCCATTTAAACACAGATTTTAGCATCAGCTATGCTGTAGGTGAAGCTGCCTCCTGGATGGGCTTTGGTGCTCTGTTGTAGGTATATGATTTCATGGTTTGACATCCCGACTGTACACTGCAGATTATCTCTAGGCCCATATTTGGCCTTGACTTCTGTCCTGGGTTCAACTTCTAAATGGACTTTGAACCCATTTGGTAGCTTTGTTTCCAGCCCTGCCTATGCCTCTATCTCCATTTGTTCCTGATGAGACCTCCTGGTTGGCCCCTGGATCTGATGCACCACCTGCCTGGTCTTGGACTAATGGTGGATGGACACTTCTACCAGCACCCATTTCTGCCCACCATGTTCAGACTCTGTGGTACTGTGCCTGTTGGTGAGGTCCTTTCCTGGGCTAGGGTCACTCTTGCCTCCTAGGCTGTTCCTGTCTTGGGGAGCAACTGTTCTCTAATGCTTGCTGAACAGAGGTCTCCACTCCCATGATCTTACCCATTGTTCCTCAGTTCCTCACTGGAGCACTGCCCCTCCCAGCTTTGAGTTATGCCTCCTGAGGGATGTCTGCCATAAACCAGGACCTCTGTGTCTAACTTCCCTGATCACATCCACCACAGTTAGAAGGAATAAGAGCCTCAGATCTCAGCTTGTGGATTCTCTCTTCCCTCCTGGCATTATCACTTTTACAAGACCAAGCATCTGTATGAATCTTTAGCTCTGGGGTCAATCCCACTTGACAGAAGGATACAGCAGCCTGCTTGGGTTGTTCTTCCTTTGCCAGGTAACAGTGTTTTGCTACCCCTTAATACAACTATGGGGTTGTCTTTGCATTATGTGGTTGGGGTGAGGGGAGTGGAGGATATGTCTGATCTTATATCTGGTGAGATGTAAGTAATTGACATGTCTCAGTGGGTATAAGGGGAAAGGGAAAAAAAAAGATCCCTCAAGCCTGTCTGGTTGCTAAGAGATGGATGCTTCAACTTTGAAAGCCTCCATGCACACAGGGGATATCATCCTGGTAAACTGGACTTTCAAATCTGGCAGCAAGGGGAAAAAGTGATGCCCCAAAAAGGGGGCATTTAGGTGATTTGATTTCAAAGACATCTGTTCTCCTTTGCTAGGAAGGCAGGAGGCAGCTCCAGATAGTGAACATATGTGACCACATTATGTGTAATAAGTTTACTTGTGAGCGTTTTACTCCTATGCTCACAGGTTGGCCAGGTGACCCTCTTTCTCTCCTTCTTTCCAGGCTGGTTAATTTTTAACTCAGCTTTTGAGTACAAAGCTTGATTTGTAGTCAGGCCATGTGTAGCACTTCTTTGAAGCCTGAAACAGGTTTGCATGCAGATGGAGTGCATGATTGAGTAGTGGTTTAAAGTTTTATACTCACAGGACCTTCGAGCCTCCCTTGCAAGAGCCTTCCCCTGACTGGCACAAGGGGGCTGAAGCACAAAGCTTGTTCATTTGTAGCATTCATGTCTGGAGTAGCAGCTGCCTCCCTTGGTTTTTCTGCTGAAGCTCCTCTGACCACATAACTTTCTTCAAAAGCACTGTTGGCTGCTCACCACGTGAGGGTTTAGGAAGGATTCTCTTAAGGCTGTGACCTCTTCAATTTTCTGTGCTTAGACTCTGCATCACATGATGGCAGGGCAGGTAAATGCTAACACTGCTGCATTGCTTCTGTCACTATCCCTGTTCAAAGGGGTGCAAGGAAAACTCTGAGCCTCTTGTGCTCTCCTCAGTCTGTAAAATGAGCTGGAAGGTTGATGCGTGCTGCAGACTGATAAGGAGAAGCTATGGTGCTCTCTTACCATTTCCATGCTGCAGGATGTCTTACTTGCACCCTGCTCTGTTGGGGTGCTCGCAGCCATAGCTGACCATGCAGTGCTTGCATGACCTTATAGTGCAAGTTTTAAGGTTTGTGCTTGCAGAGGTGTGAAGAGGGGATTGGGATCTGGGGCTACTCAGTCCTGCATTGCTGTGGAGGCAAAGCTTTCATTGCCCTGGGTTTTTTTGTGTGCTCTGATGAGCAGTGCTCTTTCAGACAGAAAACCCTAGAGCTGTAGCTGCTAGTGCTTGGACACAAAGTGTTGGCAGTACTAGCTGTTTAGTGGGCAAACGGGTGGTTTCAATCTCAGCCATGATTCACTGAGGGGTGCGCCTGAGTGTGGTGTGCTTAATTCGAAAGTATGGAAAGGATCCAGAGTCCCAAAGGTGTCAGTGTGAATTCTGCCACTTGTGCAATATTGAACACTTACATCAGGTACAGGCTTTGAGTGCAAAGACTTCACTTTGCTAGGTTTGGCTCGAACAGTCGCCTTCAGTCCCTTTCTTAAAGGCACAGACGAAGACAAATGAAATATATTTGTAATGTAAAATACAGAGAATACCAAAATATGATATTCTAACAGTACCTGTGGTTCATATTCCTTGTAATTGTAGAGAATTATGTAAGAATACCCACCTTCTTGTTTGCTGACCTTTTTGAAGGCAATAAAGAAGATAACAGTGGTGTTTTGGAGGAGGAGGTTAGCTGAGATGGTCCAGGACTGCTTATGGTCTGCTTCGTTCCAGACTGCTGTGCCAAAAGGAGAGATGGAAAAAAACAACCTGTGAGGAGACTGCTACTTTCATTCAGATTACCGACTGCTACTGCCCCTCACTTGTAGGCCTGCCTGGCATTGGTAATAAAGCCTGTACCTGTTCACTGTCCATTTTGCTTTTGGGCATACACAAATCAGATCCAGGCTGGGCATCACACCAGAGGTCTTGAGGTCAGGAGCTTATGAAGCCTTTTCTCAGGCTGGTGCTTCAGCCAGCACTAGAGCAATTGCTAATTTTACCATTACTAAACTTTGGAGATGTCGCATTTATGCATCTCACAAACTCACAGTAGCTTTGGAGAATGAGTAGTACCGGCCGTCTAAACTAGATGCTTTCTATTTTATTTGCTAAAGAGAAAATAAAAGAAATGGTAGAAAATACATTAGAAGTGAAAAGGAGAAGTTGCACGAAAAAGGGAATAGGAAGGGGAGTTTTGGTCTTTAGCCAGTGTTTGTGATTAAAGCTGAAGTTGGGAGCTAATGTCAGAGGCCCTTCCTGAGCCAGTTTCCTTTCAAGACCAGGACAAAGGATCAGCTGTGTCATGGTGGACCAGACACTAAAGGAGGAGATGAATATCCTAGCTGTGTGGTAGAGTTCATGCTTTCCAGGTCCCCTGTCCTCCTGGGACCAGTGTCAGACAAGGTAGTCTACAAAGTGGTGACAGACCCATCCCGTTGCTATTTGGCTCACTGATTTCCAGCATACCCATTTTGGGCTTGTTGCTCTGGTCCCTCCCCTTCCTGTTTACCAGGTGCAATCTAAGCTCAGCCTTCTCTGAGCGGAGTCCCTGACCTTACTATTTAGGTGAATTAAGCTTGTCAATAAATTTAATTGATTTTTCCATGCAAAATCACACAAGAGGCTGATTTTCATTTGTGTTGGACAAAAGACAGTGCAAGACCACATGTTCAATCTCATCCTTGATGCTGTCCTCATGCAAAGAGCTCTGCATTTTCACCTGGAGAAGAACCAGCGCAAAGCATTCCAGTTTTCCAGGAAATTAAGATAGAGAGCCAAACTTTTTAATGCAGTTTCTTTTCCAGCCGTCTTTTTGCTTTCCTCTGCTGCCTAATTGGAATTGCCTGTCAGTGTGCATTCCTACTAGACTTTTCTGAGCGCAGGTCCTGAACCCTACATGGTAGTATAAAACCATTGCTCTGTGTTGTCTGTAACACATGGGAAATGTAATCTTCTGGGTCCTGTGACAAGGTCTGCTCATTATTATATGAACAATGAGAAAATAAATGTAAAATGTGTAATATACATTTGTTTCCTGACAACATGTTTAAAAGGCAAAGGGCCTGATTCAAACTAACTGTATAAGAGCTGCAGGGAGCACTTTGGTGTAACAGGCCTCCAACATGAAAGGGGAATTGCCTAATATGACATTTTCTTTAGTGCTTTCTAAATTTCTCTCACCTTAGGCCTTTTAATCTAACTCGTCATTCAGTCAGCTTTGAGTACTGGCATGCATTTATCAGAGGGTGGGTGACAAGGCAATTCCTGCAATTAAATGAATCTCAGGACATTTGTTCTCAGAATCTCTTTAGCCTGAAGTTGTTGCTTGTGTCCCAGACCTGAAGAAGGGCTGCAGGACCTTCTCCAGCTGCATCTCTCTGTGTGTACCATTTATTTATTTGATTTTATTTTTGAAGACATCTCGTCCTGCAAAACTGCCTTGTTCTCATACCTCTGAGCCTGTACCAGAAGAAAACCTATAAAGGGTACTTTTACTAAGGGGAACATCTTCAGTCTCCATGTTTTGACTGAAAGTATGGCATCTGTTGGAATGCGAATGATCTTCTAAAGAAAGTGGATGGTGTATTGCTTCTTTGATACAGTTTGTGTATAGTTATCAGATGTTAAAGCACTGGCGATTCAGACCAGCAATGTTTACTAATATCAAGCAAAGAACCCTTAACTAAACAGACCAGAAAACTAAAACACTGGTAGTGCATAGTTTGTTTTTTCTGGTTTTTTTTTTTTTTTTGTTTTCATTCTGCAGGTACTGAAGTGGCTTGAATGACAACCTCCAGGTAACTGAAAGAGCCCAGGTAACACATTTCCCTGTTGGACAATGCCTTCCCTCTTCTCCTTCACTTGTTCTTTTCTGCCTGTGACCCATCTGCTGGCAGCAGGCCAGGCATAAAGTCCCTGGTATCTGATCTTGTGCTATCCTCTTACTTTCCCTGCTTAGCCATGCAGATCATTGTGCTATCTGACCCTGTTTGAAGCTCCAGTGTGGTGGACTCTATTTCTCTATCGGGCCTGCCAGTCTAGCTGGTTTCACCATTTCAGCAATCTTCTGTGTGGGTTGGTGCATTACCCGTAAGGAGTGGAGTTTCATGCTGGAGCTATTATGCCCTACTTATTTTTAATCCCTCTCTGCCATCAGCACCTTTGCCAAGATTTGGAGTCGAGCTTTGTAAGCACTGCTTTGATCTTGCTTGCACCTTAGGTAACATCTGTATTAGCATTTGCATATTGATGCCTGGTAGAGGGAGTCACAAACCAGGTGTTGTTTAAAAACCAAGAACTGTTTTCCAGTAATAATTCCTTTATCTACAAATATACACACAGTCATTCTCTCTCTCATACACACACGCACGTGGGTTTTGGACCTTCAATCCTGCAGTGTGTCCTTGTTTTATGGGAAAATGAATGACACTGGATTCTGCTCAGGAGAAGGGAATTAATCTGAACTTAATTTGAAGACCTTTTAAAAACAAACCCTAACTATTCTATGATTCTATAATTTGAAAGCCTAAACATTGAAGTTATAAAAAGTGTTTGACTCATCATATTTCTTAGTCTCAGCCAAAGCCCACGTAATTAGTTTGTTGTGTAGGTATTAGCTTTTCCCTTTGCAACTCGCTCTTTTACCCAGGATGAAGCCATAAACATTGGTCCTTTGACTCCTGTTTCCAGAGGGAGGTAACATGTATTGTGAAAACTGTTATTTTAGGGTGGTGCTGGCTGGAGCCAGATGTGTATTACTGTGCCATCACAGCTGTGCTATGATATGTTGCATCACGTACTGGTGATTAAAGAGTAGACTGTCAGGTCACCTTGGTACAGTTAGCCACTTAGTAAGTTTTCCCTCAGAGGGTTTGATAGATACCAGCCCTTACATACAGAAATCAGCAGATAATTTTTAAAGCACTCCCTACCCCCATTTCCTCATGTTGCTGAGTGTTTAATTCTAGTTACTAATGTAGGAGTGCTGGGGAGGAAGGGACGGTGAACAGCATAAAACACTAGCTGTTTATATTTCATAGATCTAATTACTCTATCTGGACATGAAAATGCATACAAGCACATGAATGTATATTAGAATTAGGCAAATACACCAGAAATATATTTGTATATGTCCTTCCAAATGAGCTAAACCAACTGAATTTTCAATGATTGATTTTCTACTGTATGTAATTGCTGCCCGGCGTATTGGTTTATATGTGTATAGCTGAGCAAATGAGGTTTTATCTCTCCATAATTTCTGCAGAAAGCAGAAATGGTGGCAAATATATAGTAAATAATTATCCATGAGTGTGTTTGTACAGCAAATGATACTATGGTCTTTCTGAAATTTACTTGTAGCGTAGAGAGTTCATAAGCACAGATCTACCCATGGGTAGTGACAAAGATGGGAACGTGCACTGTCTCTTCCCTTTGACAGTGTATTATTTTAACTGCTTTGGCAGGAAAAAAATGCCCTTTTCCATTCAAGAGACTGGACTACTTCCTAAAACTTTTTTAAGTTTTATCTGCTCTCTTCCCCTTTGAGTGGTGGGTATAATGAAAGTCAGTGTCTTTTCATGTAACATGAAGAACTTCTTGTTACAGGATGATCTAGTTACTGGAAGTTTGTATGTGTTTATAGGGAGACTGGACAGTCATGGAAAAGCAATATAAGCAGAGTTACCAAACACCAGCGATGTATCTCTGCATATGAAATTCTGAAACTCAAGCTGCTGGTGATTGGAAGAGTGTTCTTGAAGTGGTGCAATGCCCTGGTTTTTAATTCGTGCTTATATATCCGCCATATATATCTTCCCTATATATCAGGCCACTGACAGAGGCAGTTTGCCTCTCTTCACTGTACAGCCTTCCCATCCTTGAACCCCATAAGGAAACTGTGAAGCTGGGATGAGCGAGCTGTTGTGTCCAGCCAGCACGCACAGGTCACTATGCAACGAAATGTTTTAAACCTTGCGTAGCCCCTTCTGGTGACAGGTTTAAGCTCTACCTTGGATCAAGACAGACATGAATAGGCTATTTGTGAGGAAGTTGCAAAATGCAGCTTTCATTCCTGAACTGATCCTTTGCATATTTAAGAAAGACAGAATAAAAGTGATGAAAATCACTGCCTTGGCTGGTAATTTGTGAAAAGGGTTAAGATCTTGGAAGGATGACTTGTTCATCCAGCTGCAGTGCAAATGCAGACACACATAAAACATGTCAATGAATATTTTATTCATATTGAGATATCAACACACTCCATGTGTTGCACAGATAACAGGAGGAACCAATGTGCTGAGAAGAGATGCCTTTTTGCCACTCTTTAGGATTTAAATCAGTAAGAATTTTGCTACTGAGTTTGACAGAACCAGGATTTCCATCCTGAAGTATCAAACTGAAGGAATTCAAGCACCTATCTTTACGTAGTCCAGATTGGGAACAGAAATATTTCTTCCAGTGATATATAGAGGTGATGCATTCCTAATGGCTATTCAGCTTGAATTTCCTCTCACGTATTCTAACAGCAAGAAAAAAAAAAAACAACCGAAGAACAATGGAGCAGAAGTAGTATGCTGAATTAATAATACAATTTATACATTTAAAAGAATTTAAAAAATATCTTGCCATAGAAATTACTTCAGAAACACATCAGAGGCACAAATTAGGCCCTCTGAGGTATGAGTAAATGTGAGGACGTAACACATGGTAATCAAATCATGTCATTTTGTAGATATGGAGGTGATCAAAGCATTGAAAAAGCCTGCAAGGTCACCTTGAACTGAGGATTCAGTTTTGAGTGGTAAATGTTTCTTTCAAACACTTATCTTTGGCTTTTGAGACTTGCAATGGCTTGGGAAAATTCTGTCCCTGTGCATGAATCACCATTAGTTCAGAGAAATGGAAGGCTGAGTATGTGCCTATACATCTCACTTGATGGAGCTGACTTAGGTCTGAGCAACCCCAGCTGAAAGGATAATAGTACAGCGAATGGATGGATCAGACTGATCCTGCAGGATTCTAGGCCCAATTCTTTTACTGCATCAGATGTGGATTATTGCAAATAGAGACGGCTAAACCCCCAGGGCTTCCAGGTGGCAGAAAGCTGTTGGTTTTTTTTTCCATAGGTTCTTTTTTTTGGGGGGGTTGTTTTTCTTTCAGTTCTCTCAGTCTAAAACAAGCCTTCCTCTTTACTTCATGTGAACCAGAAAACCTAACTGAAGTCTGTTTCAGACACATCAATACACAGTGTTTCCGCAATGAAATATGCTCCCCAGATGCTGCAGCTTCTCAGAGAAATTGATGTTCTTGTCATTTCTGCTGCTGGTAGCAGCTGCTCATGTCTCAGATTTGTGGCTGGGCAGGAGCCAGCACTGCTCTGTCTTTCACAGTTACAGCTCTCCCTTAGTCCACTTGGGCTGCTGGTCTGACCTGCAGCTATGGGCTCTGGTGTCCGAGGACCATAAGCTTTGGGGCAATCTACAGGAGGGATCTAGCCCAGGGCTGGGCCAGCAGCCCATGAGACCATTTGAAACCTCTGACACCAAAGACCCCAAGTCCCATCCCACAGCCATGTCTTGGAGATCAAGGCTGTTTTGTCCTTGAGTGATGTGCTTGATGCCGTGTCTCAGAGCTGGGGCTTCCAGAAACCCCATCTCCTTGACCCTGACAAAACTGATCTCATGAGTCATTCCTAAATCTGAAGTGCACACTGGCTACAGTCCCTCAAACTTGGGTGGATTTCCTCTGTCCTGGGACCATGGGGTTTCCATAGCATCAGGTTCCTTGGTTTCTGCAATGGGTAATTGATGCAAAGATATATTTGATAAAATGTGAAGGGCTCCATTAGATGTAATTACAGCCTCTTGGCTATAATGTGGTTTCTGATTAAAGTGGTGAAGAGTGAGACCAACCAGGACATTGCGAAGGCCTGAAAATGCTTCTGTAGAACTAGCTGAGAAATGCTTTGTTTTCTTGTTGCAAAATTTGAGGAAAGTAATAAATACTTTTAATTTTAATAGATATTTTAATTTTAGATTTTTTCCTGGGAGATCACGAGGGTTTTGGTTTTGAATTTTTGTTTTTGAGAACCCCACAAAAATGTTGAATCAAAACCTGCTTTGGGGTAACTGATTTTAAATCAGGAGACTTTCTGAAGTAATCTATTTTTCTTGAAGAGATTTTAAGCTTACTAGAAAAGCAAATTTTCTATTGAGAGAAAAATATTGTCAATTTTTCTGGGTTTTGGTGCAGCTCTTCAGTTCCCCTGTGGTGGAATAGTACTAAGTAGTCTTAATGGCTATCTGAAAATTGAACTGAGAATTTCCCCAGGACCAGAAGGTCACTTGGCCAAGAAATCAAGGAGAGAAGGCTGGAGCAGGAGGCTGCTGGTTGCTGGCTGAGAAGATGGTGGCTCAAAGACTGTTTTTATAGCTTGTTGTTACGCCCTGTGTGGTAAAACTCCATGCTGATGAATTACAACTCAAATATGTCCGCAGTGGATGATTACTTAATGTGGAAACATTATTTGTATTTTCCAAATTATTTCAAACCAGCAACTCTTGGCTAATGAGAAAAAAAGATATCATCACCAAATCCCCTCAGTCCTGTTAAGTGTTCCTGCTTAAGTAATACCATGATCTGCACAAGGACATGGTCCTTTCAAGAAACAGAATAAAGTGCCTGCATGCTGCTAGTGGCCTCAGTTGGAATTCTTGGTTGGAGAAATATCGTTATGTGCCCAGGAGCTCTTCTGACACAGTACTAATAGTTGTTTGCAAACACTTCCAGCTTCAGTAACATAAAGGATGCAGAATCATGTCAGATTGTGAATAAATAGAATACCGACACTGTGAATAAATAGAGAGATATAAACTATTTTTATCACTAGACAGGTAGTCAATACTGCTTTTCATCTTGGTTTCATTGCACCAATAAGTGCATTCCTTACGTGGTTTCGCAGTCTCCTTGCAAACTGAATTCTCTTCTAAGATTCAGCTACTAATGTAGCTTATAAAATAAGCATATAAAGTAGATTTTTCTCCATAAAAGAACATTTGGGATATTCCTACATTTCCAAAGGCTTTTCAGAACTCATCTTTTCTCTCACATGGATTGTGTGTAGATGAAATAAAACATGATTATATACTGTTGCATGTACAGCATGCATATTCACACCTACTTTATGCCATAGATTTTTATAGCTGTTAAATTTCCTTTTCATTATATTTGATTTGCCAAGATGGAGGCTTGTTTTATCAAAACTAATTACATGGTATGTATTTAATGTTCTGTCCCTAAGGTTTTCATAGTAATAAAATTGATTGTTACTGATTAAAATGGTTCTATTACGTCAGCTTAATGTCACTTGAGGTGAATGAGGAACTAGAAAAATGCCTGTTAAGAATGCTGAATAGGAAACACAGAGGCAAAGATTAAAGAAAGGGAAAATAACTTTTGAATGGATGCTTTTTTTAAAAAAATCATTATGATCAAGATTTTTAAAACATTTAGCTTGGCATGAAGAGGTATCCAACATGTTTACAAAATCTTACTGTTCTTCCTACTTTAATGCAACTTATTAAATAACTGTTCTCCTGCTCCTAGGTGAGTATTCAATATGTAGCCTTAAAAACAGATTTTTGTCTTAATTTCTTGTGCCATTACAGGCCTGCCAAGTGAAGGCAAAACTGTCCATAGGGTGGCAAAAATGAAGCTGATATATGAAAAAAATCTACTTAACAATGAGAACCCTTTATTTCGCTGTCCAAGTAAACCCAGTAAGTAATTAAAGTTTATTATAGGGGGAGGGAGGGTATGGGTGTAGCCATGTAGTTGGAAAGGTCTGGTGATGGCAGCAGGAGCAAAAAGGGTGGGTGCAGGGAAAGCATCACCTTAGAATTTGGAGAGAGACCTCTGAGAAAGATGAAGGAACTCAAGAAAGGGTAAGTCAAAAGAGGGGAGATAGAAGACAGAGAAAAGAGGAAGACCTTAAAGAATAAATCAGTATAATCTGGGCATTTGAAAGGGGTGAATTTAAACTCTGGGGCGTCCTCCACTGGTTTTCAGTTCAGAAAATATGGGGAATATAGCAATTCTTTTTGCTTCATTGCTATATTATAGTGCAGCTCTTTCAGAGCTGTGTGAGGCTGCACTTTCAGTGAGTCCATACCCTCATTTTTTCTTGAATTTCAGCTTCCTGGAATCATGTGATCTGCTGAGAGTCTGATTTCTCTCTCTCTGAAAACCTGGAAATGTGATTAGTATTCAGCTGCTCGAAAGACAAGCATGAGGAACTAGAGGGGTGTCACTTAATAAAATTTGCATGATTTTTAAGCTGCTCCTGTAGGTCACTATCTCACTTCAGAGCAGCTACTCAGAACTTTCCCTATCCTCTCGTGTGATTTTTAGCAAACTGAGAGCTATCTGACAAGGATCATCCATGCCTCCTCTCCCCTCTCTCTGACAATTTTATTGATGATTCCATATGCTTTTTTCTTGAGGCAGCTGCTGAATGTTAGTACTTGATGTCATTTGCAGCTGGCTCTCTTTAGCAGAAAGGCCAAAGAGTCCTATTTTGTCTTAAACTAAACACCATCAGAAGAGCTAAATTCAGTTGTATGGTTAAAATTGAATTTTGTTTCCCTTTGGTTCAAATCTTAGAAACATGGCAGGGTTGGAATGTGTTCTGCAAATCATGATTGGGAAGTGGCATGAACACCAGAGCAAAAATCTGAGAGGTCTGTGGGAGGAGGAGTGGAGAGGGAAAAGTCATGAATACTAGTAAAGATTACAGAGGAAATTCATGAATATATAGTAACAATGAAACATTAGAAACAAAAGCGGGCACTGCATGTTTGAGATTTCAGTGACATTTGCCTAAGAATAGTAGTTCATCCATCCACAAACTACTTAGGAACCATTTTGCACAAAAGTTATTCTTGACATGAAAGGGCATTTTCTTGGGCTTAATAACTCTATAGGAGATGAAGACCGAAGATTGGGGAGTGAGAATCTTAACTGCACTTTTGTGAGATGACAACTGCTGTGCAGTATTGTAAGGAATAAACTTCATCCAAAGAAATGTGAATCTTTTCCTATAGAGGTATGTTTTTCAAAACTTTTAAACAGTGTGTGCACTTTCATTTCCTTCCACAATCAGTTTTAATCCATCCTTGACATTTCATTAAGTTGACAGTATTGTTTATTGCCCAAAAGGAGAGCTTTGTGTCTGTGGAGAGAATGATTCTTGTTATTTGCCAAGAAAAGAGTGGCTGGGTATTAGGCCCTTGAGGGTAGGAATATAGAAGAGGAAACAAGGAAACAGCAGAATCTGAGGCATCCTAGCTTGTAAAGTGTGTGTGCAAAGAGAAATTATTGCATCTTTCCTGCCGAGTCACAGCCAGTACTAGTAAAATAGGGATTTTTATTCTTCAGCTTACATGTGATTTTCTGTTCTGTAGTTAGATCGGTCAAGAATATAAAAAGGCTATGAAGTGGTCATGGAATAGGATTTTTGGCATCCTCTGTGTTAGACCTGTCCTTCTTCTGAAGGGCATGTGTCTGAGTCCTAGAGAAGCTTTGTATTTCAATGCAGTCCTTAGAGGGCTAGGAGTTGGTAGGGAATCTGCTATGCTTGTCCACAGCTTAAGGGCAGTGTGTCAGGACAGATATGTGTGTGCTTTTTGCAGAGAAAAGTTTGGGTTAGAAGGTACCTGAAAGATCATCTAGTTCCCTAGTTCCAGCCTCCCTGCCATGGGCAGGGATACCTTCCACTAGATCAGGTTGCTCAAAGCCCCATTCAGCCTGGCCTTGAACACTGAAAGGGATGGGGCATCCACAGCTTCTCTGGGCAGTGGCTCTGCCAGTATCTTACCATCCTCACAGTAAAGAATTTCTTCCCAGAATGTGATCTAAATCTACCATCTTCAGTTTAAAGCTGTTCTCCTATTTCTTGTTACTACATGCCTGTGTAAAAAGTAAGTCTCTCTCCAGTTCTACTGTAGGCCCCCTTTAGACACTGGAAGCTGCCCTAAAGTCTCCCTGGAGCCTTCTCTTCTCCAGGCTCAACAACCCCAGCTCTCTAAGCTGGTCTTCCTAAGAGAAGTGCTCCAGCCCTTTGATCATCTTCGTGGCCTCCTCTAGACTTATTCCAACAGGTCCATATTTGGTGCCCCAGAGCTGAATACAGTACTCCTGGTGGGGTCTCATAAGGACAGAGTAGAGGGGGACGATCACCTCCCTCAACATCCTGGTCATGTTCCTTTTGATGCAGCACAGCATACGGTTGCCTTTCTGGACTGCTTGTGCACACTACTGGGTCATGTTGAGGTTTTCCTTAACCAACACCCCCAGGTCTTTCTCCTCAGGGCTGGTCGCAATCCATTTTCACTGATACCCAAACCGGAACAGAATGTTTTTCAGTTAAACATCCCATTTATTTATGGAAAAATGAATTTTCAAGGAAACTTGAAGTATTTGACAGTCATAACTGGATCTGGTCTCTTACACTTTCAGATTAAGAAGTGTCCTGGGTTCAGCAGCAGCAGCAGTCATTTTTCTCCTTGGTAGCTGGTGCAGCGCTGTGTTTTTGATTTTGGGCCTGGGAACAGTGCTGATAGCACCAGTGTTTTCAGTTACTGCTGAGTGATGTTTAGGCTGGCCAAGGACTTCGTGAGCCTCATGCTTTGCCAGGGAGGAGGGGAAGCCAGGGGGAAGGAGAGACAGGACACCTGACCCAGGCTAACCAAAGAGGTTATTCCATACCACAGCACGTCATGTCCAGGATGTAGAAACGGAGAGCAGAGATCCGGAAGGGTGGTGGGGGTGCACCGGTGGGGGTGCACTGCTTGATACTGGGTGGTGAGCAATTGTATCCTTCCCTTGTATTTGCCTTGTCATTATTGTTACTGGTGGGGGTGCACTGGGTGGTCGGGCTTAATATTTGATGGGGAGCTATTGTATTCTCCTTTTCCTTGTATCTGCCTTGTCATTATTATTATTGGTGGTAGCAGCAGTGGTTTGTGTTATACCTTAGTTACTAAACTGTTCTTCTCTCAACCTGTGGGAGTTGTATTCTTTCGATTCTCCTTCCCATCCCTCCAGGAGCGGAGGGAAGAAAGAGTGGGGAGTGAGTGAGAGAGTGACTGTATGGGTTTATAGACTTAAACCACGACAAGGAATAAGAAGAGAGCTATTTTAAGTTAAAACATTTCATTTTTAATTTAAACTTTTTAACATTGTGATTCAGAGTGGTATCTTGTGGAAAATTGTAGCAGAATTTACGTTTAAAACAACACTGGAAAAAAAATCCTTTGTTTCAAGCTGAGATATTTTAAATAACCTATTTAATTTTAGGTCAGTCTGAAACTACTGCAATTTGACCTGGAAATGTGAAGTCAGACATTTACATAATTCATCCCAAAACACAGCTTTGGTATTGGGCAGCAAGACCTGATGCTCAACAGCTGTACAGTCTAAACATTTTAGGAGAAACCTGCACCAAGCTCACTCTTTCTCTCATTTATGTTGTCAGTTGATAAAAAAGGGTTCAGGAGGAAAATGGGATGTGGAGGTTTTTTGAGAATATTCATATCATCTTTTAGGTTTCTAATGGAGGTACCTAGTGTCTGAGCCTAGACAGATCATACATTCCATGGGGAGAGGAAAACTTCTCGTTTAGCTCTTAAATAATCTCTGAAGTCTCTGCTGACTGTAAAGGAGCCTAAACAAGGCATTTCAGATTGGGTACCTAGGAGTTATGAGTGTCTTCCTTGGAATCCTCAAAAGACCATTTTGGGGCATTTCAGTTAGTATTTTAATATTTAGGAAGCTCAGCTAGAACCTGGGAGGAACCGGCATGTTGTTTTCCAACGTATGGCAATGCAGCCTGTGGGAGGACCATGGTGTCTTGTTGCGCATTTCACAGTTATTGAATTTAAGTATCTTGGAGCATTCAAACCTGGGATACATGTGTAATATCCAGTGAAATTATAGTTATTCTTGCATTTGCAGATTTAGGGAAAACGGACAGGAAGAGAGAGCTGGGAAGTGGGGAGGCTGGCTGCTAGCAGTAATTGCCAGTTGTGCATGGGCCGGAAAGGGCAAGAACCTTGTGCCTCTATGAAAACCTGCTTTTAGAGCTGTTGAGGGGGAGAGGCAGGAAGTGGAAGGAGTGGCTCCAGCAATTCTTAGCTGGATGTTTGTAACAAAGAAAGGGTAGTTGTAACCACAGATTGAACTGCAGCAAAATGGAGCTAATTATAGTTGGCTGCCAGTCTATCTCTTGCATTTATGGCATACCCATTACTGTAGGTAGCTGAAGAGAAAAGAGTGTAACTTGTTTTCTTTTCTTTATATAGAATTTCCACTAATGAAGATGCTACAGAAGAGCCTGCCTGAAAGTGAAATGTTAACTCCTCAGCTGATGTAAATCACTGTAATCCCATTGAAGTCAACACTGAAGATTTAACATCATGCTAATTGAAGTCAATGGAGCTAAGCTGTTATATACCAGCTGAGGTAAATTCCCCAGTGCATTCTTTCTAGCTCTTATGGGTGTTTGGAGCCTGTGCTCTGATTTGAGTCACAAAGAGACCCCAGCTGTGCATTTCAAACTAGGGCTTTTATTTAGAGCTGACCTTTCCTAAATTTCAGTTATGGTGTTGAGGCTGGTGATTTCAATCCAGGTTCGTCCCCACACTTAATTTGCAGGTTTGTTTTTTCTTTTTGGTGGTTGTTTTTTCTCCTTTTTTTTTTTGTTTTGTTTTTGTTTTTTCATTTTCCTAGCCCTTGTGGTAGCATTCCCTTGTGTTTGCAGATTTTTTGCTTTTTGGCCTGTGTTATCTAATTAGGTCTGATATATTTAGCTGTCACAGAGCACAACAATCTGCAGCTAGACTTCTGTTCTTATTGGTGGTAATACTGTATGAAAGGATCCCCAGATGGTGTTAAACATAGTCTTATGAGTTCTTTTTCTGGTGTGTAAGCAAATGTTCAGTCTATGGAAGACCTGCTGTCTGATTTGGTCTCTCTCTTAATTATGCAGTGATCATTGAGCAAAAGCTGTAGCAAATATAGTGAATGCTCTCTTCTCATTTTTTATAGCTAATGACAATTCATAGGACACTATATTTATGGGGAAGCAGAATTGGAGTTTAGGATAGGATTTCTGGAAATTTTGCTTTGAGGATACTCATAGTGATCTCCCTTCCAAGAGAATGTTTATATGTCAGAAAACCTTTCCCTCCTGTGTTCTGGAGAAAATGCTGCTAGCAGCATTTGTGTAACCAGTGTTGCACAGGTATAATCTGGGCAAATGGTCTCTTACAGATGATATATATGATGTCAGGGATGGCAGGGCCCCTCTTTCACAGCTCTGAGTTGTATGGCTTTCAGTCGGTCCTGTTTGTTATTCTTGTGAGCCCTGGCAAAATACAGAAGATGTAGCTAGCTCCACCAGGATGAGACACTAGGATAATGAAAAAGAGACTCATTTAGGGTAAAGAGAGAAATTCAACATGTAATTTTAGGCTATAGAGAATGTTAAAACTAGATGCTGTCTTTTGGAGTGAATATTTTAATCAATAGGCTTTTGCTTGAAATGCATGTGAATTGCAATGACTGCATCCACCTTTGGCTCTCTTTGAAGAAGCTGGCATGAAGAAAGAGACTACAATGAAAACTTTGACAAAGGTCGGGAGTTGCACAGTGACTTCTTGGCTGGGTGCAAAGGTCACCCAAATCACAGTTTGAGTCACATGCGGAAATAGGTCACTGATTTTAGACATCTGAGGTGTCTGTTCTATTTAGCTTTTAATTATTGAATGTTATAGAAATAATTGAACTTCCAGCATCCTGTGCAGTGGTGTGTACATGAAGAACCATTTTGAGGGTTACATTAAATGTGCTCACATACATGTACAAATGCATTTGGCCATAGATTTAGGTTTCTGCCTTTGCGCAGTAGATGAGTATATTGCCATGGAGTGTTGGAATGGAAGGTTACAGGCTCTTTAGAAAAGACAGGCCCAGCAGGCTGGGAGGAGGAGTTGTTATTTATGTTAGGGATAGGCTGGAGAGTATAGAACTCTGTCTGGGAACAGGTGAGCAGTCGACAGAGAGTTTGTGGGTCAGAGTTAAAGGGAGAACAGCGATGGGTGACATTATTATGGGGATCTGTTACAGACCGCCTGACCAAGAGTATTCGGTGGATGAAGCGCTCTATAGACAGATAGGAACAGCCTCACGCTCACAGGCCCTTGTTCTCATGGGGGACTTCAACCACCCTGATATCTGTTGGAGAGATGGTACGGCCTGGCACAAGCAATCCAGAAGGTTCCTCGATTCTATGGAAGACAACTTCATTCTGCGAGTAATAGAGGAGCCGACAAGGAGAGGTGCCATGCTTGACCTCGTCCTCACCAACAGGAAAGGGCTGGTTGGAAATGTGACGCTCCAGGGCAGCCTTGATTGCAGCGATCATGAAATGGTCGAGTTTGAGATCCTCAGGACAGTGAGAAGAGCGTGCAGCAAGCTCACTGCCCTGGACTTCAAGAGAGCAGACTTTGGCCTCTTCAGGAACCTGCTCAGTAAGGTTCCATGGGATACAGCCCTAGAGGGCAGGGGGACCCAAGACTGTTGGTTGATATTCAGGGATATCCTACTACAAGCTCAGGAGCGATGCATCCCAACTAGAAGGAAGTTCAGCAGGAGGGCCAGGAGACCTCCTTGGATGGATAAGGAGCTGCTGAGGAAACTTTGAAGGAAAAAAGAGGCTTATAAAAGGTGGAAGCAAGGTCAGGCAGCCTGGGAAGAATACAGGGATGTTGTCCGGGAAGCTAGGGACCAGGTTAGGAAAGCTAAGGCCCAGTTGGAATTAAACTTGGCTAGGGATGTTAAGGATAACAGGAAGAGATTTTATAGGTACATTGCAAATAAAAGATAGGCTAGGGACAACATGGTCCCCCTCTGGAAGCTATTGGGAGAACTGGCTACCCTGGATTTGGAGAAGGCTGGGGTTCTTAATGACTTCTTTGCCTCAGCCTTCACTGGCAAATGCTCTGACCACACCACCCAAGTCTTGGAAGGCAGATACAGGGACAGTGAGAATGAAGACCCTGAGCCCACTGTAGGAAAGGATCTGGTCTGAGACCATCTTAAGAACCTGAATGTATACAAGTGCATGGGACCGGATGAAATCCACCCGCGGGTCCTGAAGGAGCTGGCAAATGAAGTTGCTAAGCCACTGTCCACCATATTTGAAAAATCATGGCAGTCAGGTGAAGTTCCTGATGACTGGAAAAAGGGAAATATAACCCCCATTTTCAAGAAGAGGAAAATGGATGAGCCAGGGAACTACAGACCAGTCAGTCTCACCTCTGTGCCTGGCAAAATCTTGGAGTGGATTCTCCTGGAAGGCATGCTGAGGCACATGAAAAAGAACAAGCTGGTTGGTGACAGCCAGCATGGCTTCACTAAGGGGAAACCCTGCCTGACCAATCTGGTGGCCTTCTATGATGGGGCTACGGAACTGATGGACAGGGGCAGAGCAGTTGATGTCATCTACCCGGACTTGTGTAAAGCGTTCGACACTGTCCCACACCACATCCTTGTCCCTAAGTTGGAGAGACATCAATTTGATAGGTGGACCACTCGGTGGATAAAGAACTGGCTGGATGGCCGCACGCAAAGAGTAGTGCTCAGTGGCTCAATGTCCAGCTGGAGACCAGTAACGAGTGGTGTCCCCCAGGGATCGGTGTTGGGACCGGTCTTGTTCAATATCTTTGTGGGTGACATGGACAGTGGGATTGAGTGCGCCCTCAGCAAGTTTGCCGATGACACCAAGCTGTGTGGTTCAGTTGATACGCTGGAGGGAAGGAATGCCATCCAAAGGGACCTTGACACACTTGTGAGGTGGTCTGATGCCAACCTGATGAAGTTTAACCATGCCAAGTGCAAGGTCGTCCACCTGGGTCAGAGCAATCCCAGGCACAGCTACAGGTTGGGCAGGGAAGAGATTGAGAGCAGCCCAAGGAGAAGGACTTGGGGGTGTTGGTCGATGAAAAAATGAACATGAGCTGGCAGTGTGCGCTTGCAGCCCAGAAAGCCAGCCGTATCCTGGGCTGCATCAAAAGGAGTGTGACCAGCAGGTGAAGGAGGTGATCCTGCTCCTCTACTCTGCTCTCGTGAGACCTCACTTGGAGTATTGTGTGCAGTTCTGGTGTCCTCAACATGAAAAGGACATGGAACTGTTGGAACAAGTGCAGAGGAGTGCCATGAGGATGATCAGGGGGCAGGAGCACCTCTCGTATGAAGATAGGCTGAGAAAGTTGGGGCTGTTCAGCCTGGAGAAGAGAAGGCCGAGTTGAGACCTCATACCACTTGTTACACCACTCGTTACTGGTCACCAGCTGTAGATCCTGGGCCTCTGTTTCTTGGGCTGATGGGTAATACCTCCCAATAAGAGAGTGTGCCTGCATTTTCTTTGTTATTATCCATAACTATATAAAGCCCCTAAAGTCTGCAGGGAGAGAGACGGGCAGTTCTGAGATTTGCCTGATGAGGTTGTGAGTTCTGAGGTTTTAATCCTTGTGGACTAGGAAAGGCCGATACTTTGATAAGAGACTTTTTGTCACTGGCACAGCTGGTGCCTGACAAAACCCCAATCTAGCAGATCTAACATGATATAATATGAAACTTTCTCCAGTCTTGGCGTATTTGGCGAAGTTCTGGGAATAGGGGGAGCATTAAGTCTCTCTTCCTTCATAACCATAGATACAGTGGGCAAAAGAGAGGTGCCTGTTCTGTTTGCATGGGTTTGTCTCCTACTGTATTGTGACTGCCTGGCTTGGAGGCAGATTCTGGCCTCATTACGAAGAGTCTGAAGTTTTCTTTAAAAGGTTTGAGAATGGTTCTCTATTGAAACAATTCAAAGCTTCCAACTGCAAGAAATATGTCCAAGGCTGTGCTTTGCTACAGCCATTTCTGCCTCCATTCCTGTCCTTACAGTTCACAAATGCATATGGATAAGCAAGTTATGTCTGTGTCTAACTGGGAAAGCTGTCTGAAGTAGTTAGCTTTGCTCCCTTCAGTAGAAACAAAATAAAATATATGAATGTCTATTGCCCTGTTGTAAAGTTTTCACATCAACTGTGAGTTTGCTCTGAGCTTCTCTGATCCACGCTTGATGTCCACAGACCACTTAAATGTGTGGATATCAAGTGCCCATTACCCACCAAACCCAAATATTTCTCTCCATTTCTTCTTTAGTTGTTTTGAAAATAAAAGGTAAGTCTGTTGGATTTCTGGAGCAGCTGTTAACAAAAATAAAGGTTGAAAACCTTGATCTCCAGTGTGAGGCAGGCCTCCATGCTCTTATCCTGCCTCATGTGGCTTACATGGGTTTCCTTGCATTGCTGGGCTTCTCAGATGAGCAGAGAAAGGCAGTATTTGACCTGTCATGGGCATTGTTTTCAGAACAGATTTATTTCTCAGGAGTGATGCATCCCAACAGAAAGGAACTCAGAGAAAAATGCCAGGAGGCCTGTGTGGATCAAACTCCAGCACAAAAGGAGGCCTCCAGAGGGTGGAAGCAAGGAGAGGTAGCCTGGGAGGAAAACAGAGAAACTGTCTGAGCAGCTAGGGATTGGGTTAGGAAAGAACCTGAAGGTGCACAACTCCAGAGACCTCGCGCAACGATCCTGAGGGAACTGGTGAATGAAGTTGCCAAGCCATTAGCCATCCTGTCTTCTTGCTCAGGCTCTGGGAGAGCCTGGCTGATACAAAGGCTGGCCATGGCTCCAGCAGCAGTGGATGTGACTAACATGTCCTCTTTAGCAGAGCCCAGAGATATCTATGGTCAGACAGGCTCTACTGGAGAGGCTCTCCTCATCCAGGTGCGCACCTCATCCCCTGCAAACACTCATATGAAGAGATAGAGGAAACATCTGCTGTCTCCATCTTGGCAGGTCCAGAGAGGTGCTATGTTTCCTTAGAGATGAAACCACCCCGAAGTCTCTTCTTCCGTTTTCCGTGCCTACGGTATATGGTGGATTAGATACAGGTGAAAAATGTTCCCAGATCCTTCTTGTGCATTCAATCCCATGCTCAGTCACAACTATAATCTGTGCCAAGAGGCAATTCAGGTTAGAAAAGGGATATGCCGTTTTTCTGTACCTCTGCTTCTTGTCACATTTTGTTAAACGCGGTCATGTAGCATGTAATGGAGACATCTGTTCGTTTTGTAGGGAACTGTGAAAAAATGCATGCATTTGCCTTGTGCCATCTGTTGCCATTCAGATAAACAGTTGAAAGCTCTGGCAAACATAAAAACAGTGCACTTTGGTGCTAACTGCACCATTTTCTATCTTGGTGTTCTGTATTTGAGCCTTTCCATGTGATGCGTTAAATATTTGAGGTTCTAGTCTGTCATAAGGTTCTGATGCTCAGCAAACACTGCAGTTCTGCATCTGTTTCTGTCCCTCCCCTGAACTCAAGGCAGTGTCATGACAGAAGCAGGAGCTCCTGAGCTGCTGGAATGATGTGAAATATTCTCTGTGCCACCTGGGCGACTCAATTTTCCTCCTCCAAATTTTGTGCCTCCAAGTGGAAACCTGGCTGAATCGGGGAAATTATTTGGGAGCATGCTACTGATCAGGAGGGATTTAGATGTATTATACAGGATTATTATTTTTCCAGAAGTCTGTCTTGTGAGCAAAGGTTCTGTGTTATAGAATGTATTGAAAATAAGTAGCTCATAATGGATTTTTGGAGACTCTGAGAAGATGAAGCACTATTACTGTAAGGAAAGACAAAAAAGGGCATTTTATTGAGGCTCATGGTGTCAGAGAAACACAAATAAGACAATGCTGGAGAGGAGGGTATGGTTGACAGTGAAAAGCAGACAGTGGAGAAAGAGCATATACAAAATTTATAGAGTGTGGCTTTCAACGGAAGAGCATATAGCAGATCTCAAATATTGCTATATAAACATACATTTCTTTTTTAAAAGACCAGAGGTACTTGCACAGAAGTCTTTAGCATGTGTTACTTTGCATACACCAGACTGAATCTACAGAAATAGTTTCCGTGAAGGGAAAAAAAGACCTCTGTTAACTCCTTATGTTACAGCTTACTAAATATAGCGTTTTTTAGTGACGGTGCATTTTTGCTGGCATATATGGATTGTGCCAGTTAACAGCTAAATTACCTTTTACAGCTTTCTGCCTGAATGGCATATAAAGTGGGCTATGCTGCAGGTTAGAAACAAAATGCATCATTCTAATAATTACTAAAATTCATGTTTAATAAAATACTCTTTGCAAAGAAGTTTCATACAGAATGTCAAAACGTGTATTGCAGTCTTCCTAGGGCTGTTCTGACAAGGAAAACAATGTGAGTACACAGTTGTAAAAATATAAAGAAGCTAGGGAAAGATCACAGGAGAAATAACAGATCTTCTTTTGAGACAGGCCATGAAAATGTGAAAACAAAGAGTACTCAAATGCATGCTGACAGGGAGCTGAGACACAACTCATATTGCAGCTATAGCTGTTCATAACCCAAGCATAGTTATTTTTAGTCTGATTTCCTTAGGAAGCCAGGCTTATGAGCATGGGGGTTATGTTTGTGTGTGTGTGTGTATACACATGCCTATGCTTGTACACTGTCCTTATGACTTCTGAATCTACTGGTGTCTTCTAGCCAAGTTTGAGAGAGATGTGGTAGTTTGCATCCTGACAAGTTTCCTGAGAGTGGATGGGAAGGGAAAGTAGTTTGACTCTGTCCCTGTTAGGCATGAAGGAATTCACAAGGTTAGAGACTAGAATAACGCCCCAGCTATAGGAAAACCTTGGGAGGAAAGCTCTAGCACCTAGTTAGGCATAGGAATATCTGGCTGAAAGGCACCAAATCATAGGAAAACAGATTTTAATTGTTCCATTGCTTATGGAACAACTTTTGAGGAGGTGGAATTTCTGGCAACTGCTTCTTTTTGGCAACATCAGCAAACTTTCCTCCTCTGTCAGCTAGGCTTGGAAGTGAACATGCAGCACAGACATAGCAGTGGGTTATACCAGCTCATGGGAGCAGAGCTGCCAGGGGCTGGAATTTCTTTTTCTGAGATGATGTAACTTTTCTGTGGAAAGGATGCCAAACTAGAAAAGCATGAGCAATGTCCTTCATGGGTGCATATATCAGACTATCTTAATTTTTATTTTAACTTCACAGTGTTTTTTATGTGTATGTAAAAATGCTGAACTTTCATTCTGACAAACATTTTGAGAGTCAAAATGCCATTGAAATGATCTTCAGAAAAATTTTCAGTAGAATTATATGTTCTTTCAAAAGTTTAATTTTATGAAACAACATTTTTGTTAGGGAAAAAAAACCACAACCCCCTGCCTTCAAAAGCCTTGTCAGAAAGGGTTTATTGCTTGGAGTCTAACTAATTTCAGTATCAAATGATAAATCAATCTATAATTGATTACAGTTACAGCTCTAATGGGGATTAAGTGACAGAAAAGCTTATGAGTACTCAAGATTTAATTAGCTTACTGAAATCGGTGTGATTCTGTATTGACTTGGTAAGTCTGGAATCAAACTCTGAAGTCTTAGTGAACAAGAGAACTCAGTGCAGTTGTACCTAAATTTCAGTAATGTCTCCTCAGCTGGGGGTCACTGTCATGACTCTCTCCTAGAGTTTGGGAAGGGTCAGCTGCTGTTCTCACAAAGTAGTTATCAGATGTGCCATCCCTACTTCAAGCATTCTCCATCTTCCCCCATTTGATATCAGTCTTAGGTTCTGGGTTCAGCATATGATTCAAATCATCCCTCTATCTGGGGAATCCTCATTTTCCACTTGAACTGCTAGGTTTTGAGAGTCTTCTAAGGTGGGAATTATTGGCCTCCTTCTCTTATATCTCTTTTCTTTTGCATAGGAATAATGACACTGACACTGTCACAGCGTCACACAGAGACTTGTGGCTGGGGTACTCATAGGACTGTAACCTCTTTTGTACATTCCCTGATAAACTAGTTATCAGTATCTTTATGCAAGCCGGGAGCTCCTGGCTTTGGCTGAATTCCAGCTTTGCCCCCTCTCTTCTGTCGTTGTCCTACTTGAGGGACCAAGCAAGGGTATGTGAGGTTTCCATCCTTCCAGCTGGGTCAAAGAGACCTTATTCTTTCTTCTGTTGTTTGACCTGGTCCATGAACAGATGGCCCTGCTGCATGTCTGCACATTTAGATGAAGAAGATGTGAGTTACAAGCTGTGTTGCTGTATTTCTGTAAATGAGCTCTGATAAGAGACTCTAGAAGAAGCCCAGCCTCTGGTAAAGAAGGGGAAATCAAGTCTTGTCTTCCCACATTCCAGCAAAACATACTTATCACTAGGCTAGAAATTAAAGCTGGAGAGAATGGACCTTCATGTTTTAGCCAGGACCTGATACAGGTCTGCCCTTTGCTTTATTTCTCAAATGTTTTATTAATTGAATAATTCTTTCCTGAAATTAAAAACCATGTCATAATTACAAGTTTGTTTTTTCCTCTGTTGCCTAATGGGGTTTCTATTTGCCCCCATTTTTCTGGTGTTCTTGCT
The DNA here is from genome assembly GCA_039720435.1 of Amazona ochrocephala. Lineage (NCBI taxonomy): Eukaryota > Metazoa > Chordata > Aves > Psittaciformes > Psittacidae > Amazona > Amazona ochrocephala. The sequence continues at coordinate 53,114,593 of CM077882.1, read as the reverse complement.
CATGCATGTAGGACTATCTGGTCTTGTTCTGTGAGTTTTCAAGTCCTCTTCTGATGTTGTGCCACCAATCTATGCTTCTCTGGCTAAGATACACAGCTGGAGGGGTATCGAACTGTACAGGTGCAAGTTAGGCTAGGAAACATTTGGTTTGTGAATTGTAATAGGGCAAATGAAATGGTGTCAATCTGCTCAACAACATAGACTCGGTCAGCTGTAATAATGCCTGAAAGTGCTAGCTTGATGCTGCTAAAGTTAAGCTATCTTTATTAGCAAAAATGTAGGCACCCTGGGAATTGAGGTGCCCAAGGGTTAAGTTGTAGCACTCTGGGAGTTTCTAACTTAAGCTCTTTCTCTGTCTCCTTTTTTTTTTTTTTTTATTATTATTTTTTATTTTTTTTAGAAAAATGACAGTTGAAAACTTTAAGCAAGAGCAAGACCTAATCATGTTGGCAGTGAGAAAGAATCCCTGCTCTGAAGAGATGGCTGTTGGCAAATGAAGAAAGAACAAGTACAGGGAGCGAGGGGAAGTAATTAGTGTGTCACATTTACCAGTGGAGGTGGGATTCTTGGAGCCTCTGCCTTGTGCTTTTGCCTGTGCTCCTTAAGTTCCATTTTATATCTGGACCAACTTCTAGATGTACTGGTTATGCTGTTTGTCTCTGAGATAAAATGAGGGACTCAGATCAATTTAACCCATTTATAGCTTGTTAGTCAGATAGCAACTGTAGAGGAATTATCAGTATTTGAGTGGCCATCCACACAGGATGATTTTTGTTCTCAGCTGTTTCTTATGTCTTGCAGTGTTAGTAAGTATTCATTTATCTTCTGGTATCTACCTTATGTATGAGAGGACAAGTTTGTAAAAATAGCAGCCTGTCCCTTATTAAAGACCTTAAGGCACAGGCCATTTATAAGAAGAGGAGCTGAAAGTAAGACAAGCTCATTGTTGTGGTTTAAGCCTCTCAGCCATGCAGTTTTGTCGCTCACTCACTCCCCACTCTTTCTTCCCCCCGCTCCTGGAGGGATGGGAAGGAGAATCGAAAGAATGCAACTCCCACAGGTTGAGATAAGAACCCTCCAGTAACTAAGGTATAATAGAAACCACTACTGCTACCACCAATAATAATAATGACAAGAGAAATACAAGGGAAAAAAATACAATCGCTCACCACCCAATACCAAGCCTGACCCCACAGTGAACCCCCTACCCTTCCGGGCCTCTGCCCTCCATTTTTACCTCCTGGGCATGATGTGCTGTGGTATGGAATACCTCTTTGGCTAGTTTGGGTCAGGTGTCCTGTCTCCGCTTCCTCCTGGCTTCCCCTCCTCCCTGGCAGAGCATGAGACTCAGAAAGTCCTTAGTCAGACCGAAACATTACCAAGCGGTAACTGAAAACACTGGTGTTATCAGCGCTGTTCCCAGGCTGGAACTCAAAAAAACGGCACTGCACCAGCTACTGAGGAGAAAAATGACTGCTACTGCTGAACCCAGGACACTCATCATCTAGGATAGTGGGATCCCTGATGAGCTCCAAATCCAGTAAATATTCAGACAAAGAGTTTGCAAGTTATTACAGCTGACTCTTTTGGCTCATGAATTATCTCATGTGCATTCCTTTCTTCTTTCTTTCATCTACATTCTTGTTTCCTTCTTTTACCCGTATAATTAGTGGAGCCTCAGGGTGTTTTAATCCTTGATGAGATATGTTTACTTATTGTACAAAGATATTTCTTGTAAATTCCTTGCAGAAATATAGTATAATCTACACATGGAAAGACAAATAGATCATATCCTTGTCTCATGATTCTGGCTGAGATGGTCATACCTCAGGTTAGGAAAACAAAACTGGACAGAAGGACTTATTGTAGTGAAGACAAGGGGTAACAGGTTCAAACTTAAACAGGGGAAGTTTAGATTGGATATGAGGAAGAAATTCTTTACTGTAAGAGTGGTGAGGCACTGGAATGGGTTGCCTAGGGAAGTTGTGAATGCTTCATCCCTGGCGGCGTTCAAGGTGGGGTTGGACAGAGCCTTGGATGGCATGGTTTAGTGTGAGGTGTCCCTGCCCATGGCAGGGGGGGTGGAGCTAGATGATCCTAAAGTCCTTTCCAACCCTAACTATTCTATGATTCTATGATTCTATGATTTGCTGTTTTATAGGCTTGTTCATCTCTCATGGCTGGACAGGTCCCATGGACTATTTTTGTCCAGTTTGTTTAAATGTTACCTAAATTGATGATCCTCTGAAAAAGGTTAATCTACCTTGCTCCAGATTTTCCTACTGGTCTCAGGAATTGAGGGTTCCTCAAGACCACTCTTACAGTAAAGACCTAAGCAAAGAAAGCATCAAGTTTCCCAGGCTGGGATGCCGTATTCCCACCTACATGAGCTCTGTGTCTTTGCTGCAGACAAGAAATAGAATGGAGGTCAGTTCTGCATCTTAAAATAAGGTGTTTAGCTGGAGGAAAATAGGTCATGATCCTTTGATCTTTTTATTTTCAGTAAATGAGAACTCTTTAATGTTGCATTGCTGACACTTGTGAGTGTGACAGAAGACCAAAATGTCTGTTAGCCTAGTTATATCTTACATCCAGAAAAACAGCTATTAACATAAAAGACATGCAGGACCCCCCCACACTCTGTCTTTTGCATTCAGGTATTTCACATTCCGGTAAACAATATGGGAAAGTTTTACCAGACATCTTTGTTTCTGAGGCAACAAATCACAGCAAGCAGATTGATCGTGAGTTAGCAACTAGGGAGAGAGAGAGGTTGGAAAAATACAACACCCTTCAGCTGTAATGTTTCCTAAAGTTAACACGTTGCTTGGAGGTGTAAATGGTATGAGGTCTGAGGACTGCTGAATTTCCAGATGTTTTGCTGCAATATCTTGGGCTGGCAATTAATCAATTTTCTGTGCTTTCAGAGTTTTCCTCCAAACAATGCTCTTCCTCTGAAGCTCATTAGCCATCAAAAGGTGTCATGTCTACACTTTTTTCTTGCACTTTATTGAGAGATTATTGATTATTGGCTTCTACGCCTTTCAGAATTTGCTTCAGAAAATTAATTTCAACTATGAGTGCAATTTAACTGAATGGTTTTGGCAATGCTTGATAATGACTTGGTTTCTTAAAACCATTTAAAAGTTTACATTGTATTTATCTTGTTTCGTGTAAAGCAGGGATCATCTTCAGCTGAAACAAAAGGAGAACTTCCACCTTGCTAAGAATGCATATGATTGTATTGTAATAGATTGAAGCCTGAAGCAGTTTCAGAAATGCAGGAAAACTTCATAATTGCAATTGATCAATTTGTAACAAGTGTATCCTGTGGTCACCAGATTTCTCTTGCTGTATGAGTTTTACCAATATAGTCACTTCATTGAGGGAGGAACATAGGCCAAGCAATTAACATTTTATTTTCGGGATTGCTTTGGTAATTAGGGCCAATTTTTCACTGGTAGCTTATTAATTGTTCAGGTCTCGTGGGTTTCTTTTAATAGGAAACATTGCCAAGTTCTTTCTGCAGTCATGAACGAACTTAATTCTGAGTCATCAGCCAGTGAAGTCAGTCAGATCTTCTTTTGCTCAGGAAGAAGGAAGGAGAAAAAAAAGATACTTACATTTAACAGTTCTTTGATGTTATATCCGTTCTGGTTAGTGCATATTGCAAAGGGTAGGCTCATCTTAAAAGCTGTCGTGGCAGGCAATGCAATGGTACACATTCTACAGGAAAACAACTAAAGTAGAGATAAAGGAACAGATTTGTTGAAAGTTTCTAACTGCTCTTGGAGGCTGGTAATTGCCTAATGAGCGTCTTAGAAATACCCTCATTATGCGAAACATTAAGATTCAGTTGTTTCCATGCTGAAATCAAGTCGAAGTGGAGTATCAAACCTTTTTGTGTACTTCTGACATTGCAGTGAGATGCTTATAGCACCTCATCCTGGAAGATGTAGCTGTAATGGTATTCTTCTCAAGAGACTGACAAAATTGCATTAAAAGGTTTTCATTGTTTGCCCAGCCTCATTGCTGGCTGCTGGTTTCTGCCTTCTGCTTTTATCACACAGGTTTTATAGACCTCAGTCAAAATTGTCCTCTGTAACAATAGTGAAAAAGGGAACTAGTATGTGTCAAAATCCACCACCCAGAACTGTATGCTATGGCTGGAGGGGAGTGGTTTTTGGAAGAAAATCATAGGATCACTGAGACTGGAGATTGCCAGGTTCAAACCCCTTGCTCAAAGAAGAGTCAACTACAACAGTTTTCTCAGTTGACATGTCCAGTCAGGTTTGACTAACTTCAAGAATGGAGACTCCACAACTTCTTTGGGCAAACAGTTCCAGCATTTGGCTTCACTCACAAGTAATATTTTTCTTATATTTTTGTGGAGTTTCTTGTATGTAATTCATGCCTGTTGCCCCTTTGCTGGGCACCACTGAGAGTTATTTGGCTCTGTCATCTTCATTCCTCCCTGTCAGATATTTATACACACGGACAACATTCACCTGAGTCTTTTCTTGTCTGGGCTATGTAATCTTGGCTTTCTCAACCTCACCTGGTATGTAGGTGAGGAGTAGTGACATTTGAATCTGGCTTCACTGTCAAGAATAGCTTGTAAAAAGCCACTCAGGTTATCTGATAGCTGGAGCTTAGGCTTCTGGTTTCTCAGAACTCTCTGTTCAAGCCTTGCTGATGTTTTTTTTGACCTTTCACCCCTCCAGGTAGAAAGGGTAGTAATGGACCTGACTAGCTTGGCCAGAAGGATCTTGGAATCCTCAGATGGAAGAGTTTCCCCTTCCATGATATTGGTTAACGTGCTTCATGTTTCATGTGGTTTCCTTCTCCCACAGTTAATGACACCCCTCCACTGTTTTGGCAAGAATGGCTGGGTTGACCCATCTGTCTCACTTAACTAATTAAGGATTGATTGGGTAAGATTCAGATTTTCGATTTATTTTAAACAAGACAGGTTAACCTGCAATCTGTGGTCTCCAATAGCATACTGAAAAACAACATTTAAAATTCTAAGTAAACAATACAAATCCATTCAACCACCAATAAGAAGAAAACAATATCTACAGATGCATTTGCTTGGTAATTGTTCTGCATATCACTGGAGAAGAGGTATTTAAATGGCTTTCAATTAGGACATGTATTTAGTTTTAAAGCCATTCAAAATGAAAAGAAGCTTTAAAAACTCCAAAAAACAATGCAGACAAATGTTTTGTTTCATGGAACAGAAGGTCCAGTTAGTCAAATGACTTAATATTTTAACTTTTGTGTGATGAACTTCTCCTGCTGATTCCTGTACACAAATGTCTTGCTTTGTGGCTGGATACTCAGGGATTTGTAATCCATTCCCTAATCCTGGGTACTTTTGCTGGAGGATAACTGGTTGTCTGTCCTGGTCCCGGAGAAGTCTTTGACTTGACAGAATTCTCTTCAAGAAGGATCAGTAGCCACCAGCTGCTTCCTCCTGTTAGTGGTGTTCTGGTTTTGCTAGATTCTGTTCAGCTCATACCACTGCACTTAATCAAATTACCACCTGTCACTTCTGTTTCTGGGCTGTACAACCCAGCATGAAACAGCCAAGTTCTATCTCAGTCTTGCTGCAGCCAGTGGCAAAACTATCATCGGCTGTAGGGATATAAGATTTTTCCCTTGTTTTTGATGAAGTACTATCTATAACCTGTTGTTTTCCTGGCATTAGAAACTGGGAGCTGCCAGATAAGGCAATACACTATGCCATATAGAATCATAGAATCATAGAATAGTTAGGGTTGGAAAGGACCTCAAGATCATCTAGTTCCAACCCCCTGCCATGGGCAGGGACACCTCCCACTAAACCATGCCATCCAAGGCTCTGTCCAACCCCACCATGAATGCCGCCAGGGATGAAGCATTCACAACTTCCCTGGGCAACCCATTCCAGGGCCTCACCACCCTTACAGTAAAGAATTTCTTCCTCATATCCAATCTAAACTTCCCCTGTTTAAGTTTAAACCCATTACCCCTTGTCCTCTCACCACAGTCCCTAATGAAGGGTCCCTCCCAGTCTGGTCTCTCTCTGGCCTTTGGCATTTTCTCATGCTCCAAGGGGAAGCTCAGAGGTGATGATGGATGATAATGACTGAATTTTTAATGCAACCTTATGAAGTGAAATATATGGATAAGGACTGTGGGTAAAATCCCCCTTACTTGTACAAGTGCCAAGCTTGCAAAAGTATTTAGGGTGCACCCTTCTTACTTCAGTTGTTGGGACTCTGGTCCCATAAAAATGGATCAAAGCAGCTGCCAGTGATCTTCTGCAGAACGAAAGAATAAGCTCAAGGCCTGTAGGCAGGTTGGATATAAGGTACCCACTATTATGACCATGAGTAGCCACAGACCAGTGTGCTCTGCCTTGAGAAGTATTATCGTCCATGAGGCTGCTATGTTCCTAAGTCCCAGGCACCACTCTCTACTCTTCATGACGGTGTTGATTTCTATCTTAAAAGCAGTTGGATTTCTTTTGTTATGCTGTTCCCATTGGCAGGCTCTTTCAGACCCAGACTGCTGTAATGGTTGGGAGGCCTCTTTCAAATTTCAACCTAAATGTATTCATGGCCAATTTATAGTCATTTGTTCTTGTGCCAGTATTGACCATTAACTCAAATAGTTTTTTTGTCTTTTGGTGTTTATCCTCAGGATAGATTTGTAGAGAGCAGTCTACCCTCTTTCACCAGCTATTTGGCTGTCTATACAAGCTGAGGCTCTTTGGTCTACTCTTGTAAAACTGTTTTTTCATCCTGACTGATCTTTGTCCCTTACACAGTCTGAAGTCAGCTGAACTCACAGAGACACAAACCCAGAACTCTTTCCTACCCCTAGTGGCTATGTCATCTTCCTGATCGAAGTGCATTTACTCTGTGGATCCATTGGCTGAGCATTACCATTGTCCTCATGTGTTCCTGTTCTTGATATTTCTGTACGCAGGAGATAGCTAAATAATTTAGTTCCATCATTAGAAACATTTGTGAAGGAGACCAGCCCTATGTCCTGCTGTAGCAAAACTGCTGTATTTCATTTGTGTTGGACTATGGCTAACACAGACTCTTTGCTTTAGGCTGGTTTCTCTCATGTGGTGTTCTTGATCTCTCCCTCCTGTCTCCTCTCCTATTTTTCTTGGCAGAGGGAAGCCATTAAGAGAGTAGTCAATGGGATGGTCTGTAAAAGCAAGCTCTGCTATCTTCCTGACTTTCCTTCCTCTCTGCCAGCACAGTTGTATTCAGCTGGAAGATCATACTGAATGTTTCTATCTGCTCTGACATCTCTTAGCTTTTCTGAAGTCTGCATTTTCTCTTTTCTGGCACAGATTTAAATGCCTTTCATTAGGCCTTGGTCTTCATCACACAAAATATCAGTGGTACATTCAGTTTTCATGATGAAGAGCAATCCTACTGGGAGAATGTCAGTGAACTTCTGAGCTAAAACTGGTAAGCTTTGAGGGTTTTGTTCACTGGTGTTGGCAAGACTCTGGAACAGTTCCCTGCAGATCTAATTATTTTTACTAGACAAACTCCCATTGTAATGAATAGGAAGTTTGGACTGTACCGTGATTTCAGTGGACTTTATGCTGTAAGACTATCATGTTGGAATAATTCATAATGTGCCATGAGAAGGGACTGCACTGTGAGAGGAGCATGCTTGCTGGTGTGTCTTGTATAAGCAGGGCTATGCTCTAGTAATTGCTCAGTATCACGTTTTGACTATATATATTGTTTTAATTTACAGTGTGTTGGCAGTGCAAGCAGTCACATTTGCTAGTGTTTGAAAGAACAAGGGAAATTAAATATGCAAGAGCATTAGAGTACAATTCAGCATTTGACATAAAACCACAAAATTAAAGCAATCCAGACATATGCCTGGTTTTCTGCAATTTGTTTGCATCAACACGCTCCTCAGCTCAAGCTCTATGACATCTACCACTTTGAAGGGACAGTTCTATGAGTTTCTGATGGTTATGATTGAAAGTGAATTAACAGGATGGATGCTGGGGGTAGTATTATCTTCAAACTTGTTTCTGTTATTTTTTTCTTTTTTCTTTCAAAATATTCCCTCATCAGATTCACGGCTAGGTCTGGCCTTACTTGCAAAGTCTGACTTACAGAAGGTACATGTGTCTGCGGGGGTCAGAGTTCATGTGGTAGAGCCTGCGAGAGAGCTTATTCCTGGTTCTGACAGTGGTTTTTTTTTTTGGTTACACTAGAGCGAGTTATTTCTTTTTCTTATGCCTCTCCTTTCCTCCTACTTTCTTCATTCCAGTGCTTTGAGAGTTGGTAGGGGTAAGCAGGGGTGCGATGTTCCCAAAATATTTCCTGCATTTCATAACTCATGTAACAGTTGGTATGTTTGTGTCACAAGTACTACTGCCTTTTCATGTGTTCCCGAACCTCGTCTTTGGAAAGGTCCTTTTTCTCGTCCTGCTAAAATGTAGCATAGAAAGGGTTAGTGTTGCTTGTGTTTTTTTGGGAGGGAGATATTTTTCCTGAGAACTGGTACAGAAAAGATGTTAAATTTTTATGCTGTTAACTTTTCATTGAAGCATCCTACATTTCTATGTTCAGGCAAAATGTTTTTCACCTCTAAAACTTCTGGAAGAAGATGTTTAACCAGCTTTCTAATATAGCCTTGTTGGAACCAGTGCAAAATAAAGGCAAGGTTCAGCAGACCTGGGGGAAAAAACCCTTCATGTTCCTAATCTGTGTTCTGGGAGTTGTATGTTCCTGAAGGGTTGCTGGAGCACAGCCTTACGTTGCACATGCTACACCTGAGCTGTGGATCAAGCATGGTATCTGATCTTCAGAGCTTTGTCTCATCTGCTGTTCATCAAGATCAGAGTATCTAGGAGCTGAGACTTCAGATAGAAATGTAAGGGATCACACTGAAATGCTGCAAGTCAAAGGTGATCTCAAACACTTTTTCTGCCTTGAGCTCCCTATTTAGAAAATTGGGCAGGATAACACTGCTCTTCTTGCAGCCTGAGTCTGTCCTGTCTGTTTTGATTGCAGGTTCTTTAGGATTCCCATTACTCTTGTACAGAGGCTGGTTTTATGGGACAGCAGTAGTTATAAGGTGGCCTCAGGCATGATGGCAATAAAATATTAGATGGTGATAGTAGGGAGGTTGTGTAAGTCAGAATCTTTGGTGCAGCTCTTAGACTAGAATCTGGCTCAGACAGTAAAGATGTAACTGCCTATCATAATTCAGATACAGAGCTACAGGTAGCCCAGGCACTACCTATCCAAATTGTGTCAATTGGTGAAAACTGTACAAACGGAATAACAAAACACAAGACCCCAGAGGTTGTATCAGAAGAGTACTTTAGAGGAGTAAAAAGTTGCCGTATGCTTTTGTTTCCATGTGCACTCTCTGGCTACTGCTTATGAAGCAGGGATTATTGGCTCAATAATTGATTCATTGATTTATGTGTGTAACACACCAAGGTGCACCTTTTCTATGAGAAAATCCTACCTTGTGACTTTCAGATTACTTAATTGCTACATGTACAAGTGTGTCAATAACTTCAGTGAGTGAAGGATGTGGCAAGGAGAAAGAAAGCTAAAATAAAACTTCCTGCTGTCTGATCCTCTGCATAGGAGTTGCACTAGGAAAAGCCAAAGGAGAGCAGTTTTCTTACAGTAAGAGCATCTAGCAGAACTTGCTGACAACCACAATCATGAGAAAGTAGCAATGTGTTGTTTTAATCAATATAGAAGAAGAGGTAATTGATTTTAGGGATTGCAAGGGGTTACTTAGGAAATAATAAGCTACCTTATCAAAGCTACCTGGTAAAACCATGGATTATGCTGGACTCAGAGTCCTGTTTTTTGGGGAGAGTTCAGATTTGGTTTTTCCTCTTCCCCAGCACTCTTTGCTGCTGACATGCTGCCACAGTTGATGCCCTTTGTTCTCTTTCACAGGCAAAGGGATTCTCTTCTGCTACAGCATGGTCTCAGAGGCTCTGGGAAGAGCTGCTATGTCAGAGCATGACAGGAGACAGAGCCAGAGCTGTTGAGGAAATCTTTGTGCCAAGTTCCTTTTATGTTAGGTTTCTCTACATTAAAGGGGGCACAAGCCTTACAAGGTGAATCTAGTAATGTTATCAAGTAGTTTTATATTTTGCCATCCTCCCCATCTTTGACTGTTCTCCAAAGTCTCCAGTCCTTCAAAAATGCTAAAAAGGCCTTTTTTGTTAAGGGAGGTGATGCCCCTTCTCAAGGCAGAAATACTCAGTGGTGCAATTGTTATTGAGATGGTTGGTGAAATAAAGCAGTTGGAAATCCTATTGCCATAGTTCAAGGAGTTCTGGAGCACTGTCCTTATTCCTGTGACTAACTAGAGCCTTTTCTGCAAACACTTGCCCATCCAGTCCTGCTCAGATTGCAAAGTAATTTGTGGGATTTACTTTCTTTTTAATTTCTGGCCACTGCCATTTCTGACTCATTACTGTGTCTAAATGGGGGACAGTATTTAGAAATAATATTTTTTGTCTTAAAGTAATGATCCCATTCCATTCCACTGGTGCTCTGAATGAGATTATTCTGTACTCTACTGGGATTGCAATTTGTTTGTACAACAGTATCGTGCAGACGCCTCAGAAAAAAACCAAAACCCTTTCAGACTTCGATAAACCCAAATAATTGGAATGTTCCTTCCCTATTTAGGGCTGGATGAACATTTTTCATCAGCCTTTTTTTAAATAAAAAATATTTTTGCCAAACTGAGTAGGTATGTCAAAAACCTATTGAGGAATCAGAAAGATACTCTGCATTTGCAAGAAAGAAAATGTAGTTAACCTTGTTTTACAGTAGATGACCATCAAGTATGAATGGACTAAAAGGACCATTCAGTATCTTCTAGTAATTCTGTGTCAGAGCTAGAATCTCAATTTTGCTGCTGTAAGCCCTAATTCCAGAGTTTTAGACACAGAATCATTTTGTTCCTCCTTTATGCCTTTAAACTTAGTTGGGGTTTGATATTTCTGCTGACCTATGGTAGTGCAGGGGATAAGAGTGTTGAACAGTCACAAAAATGTTGATTGTATCGCTGGCTTTCCTGTTGCTGATGAAGATCACTCAAGCTTTCTACCTTGGTTTCTCTAACTGTAAGATGAAGGTTGTGCTGCCACCTCAGTTCTGCATCATTCCAGAAGTGCTATTTTGCTCTTATTTTGCTTGGCCAAGACCTGTGCTTATTACTTGGCACTGATAAAATTGAAGGGTTATTTGCATGTTTATACATTACATTTGTGGGTTCCAAGGCAGTGCCATCTGTGAAAGCCCACAGGAGCTGTGGCAATGTCCTGCCCTTGCCCAATTCTTGCACACTTCTGTTGCCTTCTTCTTTTGCATAGTGTTTGGCATGTGCTGAAATACCTTTTTGAATTGGAAGGTAAGAACAGTGGATGCAATGCCAATTTTTTGTTGGGTGCCTTGCAATACTCTCTTTGAGGGTTACATAAGAAATCACGGACAACTGCCTCAAGATACAGGGAAGATGATTTGGTTGTTTATGCTCAGGCAACTCAAAGTGTTCTCAGGATATTTCAAAATAAAGCATAAAGGTTTCTAATTAAACTTATAAATCAAGAACACATGTAGTGAAATATTTTCCACTGCTGGATGCTGTATTTATGTGATGTATCAGAGAGCAAAAGGTGCTGTAGTTGTTGCATATCGCAGATTGAAATACTCATGGTGTATAGGGCAGTTGATTAAAATAATCCTGTCCATCTTGATGAGCCTGGTCACAGACATGTATTTATTTTTACATATAACTTTAGTGCGTGTATGTGTAAGGTTTTTTTCTCATAATGTAATGAAGAACACTCTTTATATCTGGTATCTCTCCTCAATTATTAGGTATCCTTCTATTGGAAAAAAAATTTCCATCAATCTGAAATTCAGAAGTCACAGTTCTCAGTCAAAATTCAGGAAGGAAATAATGAGACTAATTTGGCTCAATGGGTATATTACCCCCAACTGCCTTCCTTGGAATCAGCTTGAAACACCGGCATGGACTAAGTGGTGCCACACTTACGAAACATAAATCTGTTACTCTCTGCTCTTCTGCTTTTGAAAGAGATATGATACTGTAACCAGGCCTGGCTGAATAACCCTGTGTTTCCTTATAGGGCATTCATGTCCCTGCAACTAGTGTCCAGTGAGCCCAGAATGATCAGACTGGTATTGTATATTCATTTAAGTGTTTTCTTTTAAATCACAAGAATGGCATTTGACCTGCTGGTTAGTGGATCCTGATGGTATGAATGAATCTGATCCTTAATAAATAGTGCTATGGAGTTTCTTTTGGCCTCTAGCTCTGCCATGAAAGATTAAAATGTTGTGATGTTGTTCAAAATCCATTAACCAAATAGAGTTTTAAGGAGCTTTGGGCTTCATGAACTTGTCAAATCTCTAACAAAGAAATTCTCTAAGCTAATCTATGAAACAGAATAACTTTGAGATCTTTACATCTACCTATTCTTTAGTGGTTTTGATCCAGTGCTATCACAGGAATTATTTTCCTTTATTATTAACGTAAAGACTGATAACCCTCTGAGCTGTGCTTCATACATCTTGCTATGATGCCATTATCCCAGGCATTATTTTTAAGACTACAGCAATAAATTATTCTGCAAGTAGGGACTGCTAGACCTGACGAACACATTCAGCCATTTTGAGCCTAAAAGTACTTGGCTAGCCCTGGTAGTAGGTGAGATTTTCACACGCACAGCTGTAATAATATGAAAACTCTTGTGAACAGCATGCACCATTTTCCCGTGAATGCATAAGCAAAAGGGACACAAATTACGTGTAAACACTGATAGGCTTGAAGCCCAAGAGAAAGGATGACTAAATCATGTCTCTGCTATAGGTGCAGACATAATGAAAAATCTCAGGTTTCTTGGGGACACACAGAAGATCCCAGTGGTCTTGGCATTACGAGGAGGCCCATCAAGCAGTGTTAGCAAACTAATTAAGTGTGCAGCTTGAACTTAATTTTCCTGGTAGCATCAAGATAGATTAAACATTATTCATTTTGTGATGTCCTTGGTTCTCAGTATTTTTCACTCCTCTTCCTACTTTGTCATTTTGTTTCAATTGGTAATATTAGTTTTAGTTTAGGAAATGTGCCCAAGCAGTATTTAAAAATAGGAGTTTCTTAGCAAATTTTCATAACTTATGGCACCTAGATTCCTATTTCCATAACAAAAGAGTTCCTTTTAATGAAAGAGGTTAATTATGCAAGACATGAAACTAGTGGCTAAGCAGAAAGAATTTGCTAATCTGTAAATGAGGAGGATCTGTTCTATAAAGATGCATTTTCTGTATTGCTCTGTTTCTTTTTCTGCCATGTAAACTAGCTGAGGCTGTGCATTAGTACAGGTATGAAACTGTAGAATGCTAAGTATGTTGATCTGTGTTTCTGTTTTGTTTTCCAATACATGCATCCATTTTCAGGGCACGTGTACAATACAGTCTTGCATAGAATGAGAGCTGCAGCCTTGTCCCCTAGTGCTTTATGACTCTGCAGAAATCTGGAAATAAGTGAGATGCTTGGCAGTAAGGAGTTACTTTTTTCTTACTTTATTTCCTTTCTGAGAAGACATCTTTGATTTTTGTAGTTATCTAAGTACTCTTGAAGTGCTAAATCTTGCTCTGCAGGTAAACCCAGATCCTGCAAATAGATGCCCAGATGCTGATTGCACATGTGGTGGGGGTTTAACTGATGTGTCTTAAGGGGTTATATTGGATGTGCCCTTTTGGACTTAGAATCATAGAATAGTTAAGGTTGGAAAGCAACTTAAGATCATCTAGTTCCACCCTCCTTGCCATGGGCAGGGACACCTCACACTAAACCATGCCACCCAAGGCTCTGCCCAACCTGGCCTTGAACACTGCCAGACAAGGGGTAATGGGTTTAAACTTAAACAGGGGAGGTTTAGATTGGATATGAGGAAGAAATTCTTTACTGTGAGGGTGGTGGGGCCCTGGAATGGGTTGCCCAGGGAGGTTGTGGATGCTTCATCCCTGGCGGCGTTCAAGGTGGGGTTGGACATAGCCTTGGGTGGCATGGTTTAGTGGGAGGTGTCCCTGCCCATGGCAGGGGGGTTGGAACTCGATCTTGAGGTCCTTTCCAACCCTTACTATTCTATGATTCTATGATTCACAACCTCCCTGGGCAGCCCATTCCAGTGCCTCACCACCCTCACAGTAAAGAATTTCTTCTTCATATCCAATCTAAACTTCCCCTGTTTAAGTTTGAACCTGTTACCCCTTGCCTATCACTACACTCCCTAATGAGGAGTCCCTCCCCATTCTGTCCCAAGAATCTGGTGGTCTCTTCAGGTGATAAACTGAACTTCTGAACATCATATGGAAATGTGTGTGTTCGGTTACAGAATGAGTGGCCTGGACATCTGCATGCTGATGTAGTCTTTAATTACATTACCACATGCTGCCTTTCCATCTGAATCTCTAGGTAAATTAGCAAAAAAAAAGGCGTTATAGAATGACCTGAAAAAGACACTTGTAATTTATTTCATTCTGTGAAATGAATGCTGTGATACAGGGTAGGGTGCTGGGGCTAAAGTAATGTCTAAGCTAAAGTAATGGTCTACCTTTTAATTCCTTTTAAGTGTCCTTGAAATCTGCTGTTAGCTTTTACTGCACCAGGAATCCCCAAGTATTAAATTCTCTGACATAATGAATACAACCAGCAAAATCTTCAGGAACGTGACGTGTCCCAGGATGTGTGGGAGGTCTTTTTCCATCAATGTTTTTTTACATGTCTGTTGTTGACTTATTTTTCCAAGTGGATGCTTATAATAATTGTTTTCTATATCCCACTGGGCTTATTGGATTTGAACAGTTTCTCTCCTGCTTCTGCAAATTCTTCACTGCTGTAATTATATGAAAGGAGTTGGTCAAGAGACGCATCATACAATTTCTGCGATTACTGTTTCTGCCTGATTTGCATTGTATTACTATTTCTTAGTGGGAGCAAAGTCCTTCATGCTTGCTAGTTGTGAAAGAAGGGAAAATTCCTGCTTGAAGAAACACATAGCCTGTTAGCTGAGACAGGAAAAAGGAGCAAACAGAAATATTTTTCTGTTTAAATCAACAAAATTCATGAAGAAAAATCATCAGAACAGGAAAGGTCTTTAAGAGGTATTTTGGCATGGAGAAGGTGCAGGCTCACAAATGAGGTCATGCAGGAAGGACAGAGTGAATTTGAGGTAGTTATTAAAGGCCTTCTCCTTTGGTTTGGTTACTGCAGCCTCCCTCTGGTCACCCTATTCAGTGCCTTGGTTTGATATTTTGCTTTTTAACTTGAGGGACCATGAACTGGGAAAAGGCAAATACTTGTACATAAGTGGTGATTGATGCTGGTGTGTGGTTGGACTTGCACTAGTCATGTGAAGCCTGTGAACTGTTTTTACCTTTAAAACCTTGCTCCTCTAATGACAGTGTGAAAAAGAGAACTCTCCTCGTACCCCTGCCTTTTAATGTTCACAAATGCTATTCACAACCCAGTAGTAAGATAATATGTCTGATTTCAAAGAGATAGACAACTTAATTGGTGTATAAATTTAGAGCTAATTATGCGTACTCCTTTTTTTGGTAATATATCCTGTATACTTTGTATGTTAGCTGGGTAATTTGTTTCTGCCTTTTACATTAGGAAGCAGTGGTATGGTGCTATTTGACTTATTTCTTGTGGGAGGCTTCTGTAAAGTGTATGTTGGGCTGCTGATAGAATGCATAACCAGTCATTGCAATTTTTACTGATCTGAAACCATTTTCTCAAAGAAACACAGAATGCAGAATGTGGCTTGAACAGACAAAGTACATTTAGTTTGGGGCTTGTGCATGAGTTTTCCAAAAAGAATGGCTAATCAAGGAGTTAAGTTATGGAATAATAAAGTGATTGGAACTGTCTGCTTTATTTGCTGATATAAGTAATTTTGAAAATAGGATTTTGAGAAGCAATTTGTCTGTGGGTGAAATTATTTCTCTGCAGTGCTGAAGTATGATGTGTACTGGTATTGTAAGAAGTCTGAAGGAGCTTAACAGGTGGAAACTTGCTGGGTGGCCCATTAGGTGGGAAAGATTGTGATCCCAACCACACTTCATGCTACAACGGTAGGGAACAGAGAAGATGTGGGGGCTGCTATGAGGTTGTGGGTTGAATCCCTCTCTTTTCCCCAAAACAGAGGGACCACTCTGAAACTCACCTTTCCTTCCCCAAGTGCCAAAAATATTTCTTTGGTTTTGCCTCCTGAGGCATACACATGTACTTTCATATGTTTATGTGTAAATAAAAACAAAATGCTTATCACTAGGAGACTCTTTGCTTGCTGAAAGAACAGAGTATCTACTTGACAGATACAAGTCGTGTCACTTGAAGTACTGCTGGAACATGCTGGTTTCCTTCAACAAGGAGCAAGGTAGAAAAGAGGTAAAAATGATAATAAAATGTCAACTTCATGCTTTTCCACAGGGATGACTTTAAATTTTAAGTTATGAAGTAGCGAGTCCTTGCCTCCCCAGTATCCGTTGCTCAACACAGGACCGCAAACTCCTGACTCAGAACAGGTTTGTGTCTGACACAGCTCTGCTTTCATGCAGTATGTTTTCTAACTTGCTGGACAAAGAAAAAGTTGTGGTATACTATTATTATTATTTTTTCTATTGCTATTCCTTTTTACTTTATTTAAGAGATTCCTAGGGTCTTTCTCTGTGCAATGCAGCCTGTGTCAGCACTTTAAGTCATTAAAGTTGTTTATTATTTAGTATGTGTTAAATGCTGACAATGTGATGTGCAAAGAATGTAGGCTGAAAACAAGACGTTTATGCAGATGTGATTTATGCTTCTTGCAAGCTGCCTTTGTAAGAATTCTGAGCTTTCATACTTGCAAATCTCAGGTTGGTGGGTTTTTCAGGCTATTCATCTCATTCAGTCCCGTCTTTCAAACATCTGTTGCCTCTGAAAAGTTCTCAGTGTAAAAAGGAAACTGTTATTTATAAGAAGCTGTCAAAGATCAACTATGCTCAACAGTCTAAAGCATCGCTTACGTACATCAGCACTAAACTATGCTCATTTGGATAGCATGAATGGCTAATTTTAGCTTAAAATTGGAAGCAATTATGGATTCAGGAGGAAAAGTAGGGCTGTATGTCATTAGTAATTGATTTCTTTTGTGGAAGAGCTTGAAATGAGCAGTTATGAACAAAAACATTATTAAGTGATGCAACCTGTCGCATGCAATATTCAGATATTTCCCAGGTTTGTGTGTATGTGTTTCAGGTGGATGGATACTTCTGTTGTCATTGCCCCTCCTCCCTCTGGCTCCCTGAAAACTTCTACTTACGCCCCCTGCATCTTTTATCTTTGACACTCTCAAGCTGATGATAGCTCACACTGGGAGCATCGTACAACTCATATACGAAGAGGGGAGTGGAATGCCATGGTGAAGGAAAGCTGTGAGTCGCTTAGCTGTTGCTACATTTCAGTATTACAAGATCTTATAAGTAAATAATTGACCCAGCTGTACATCTCATGGTGAACTACAGTAGGCCAATCCAACAGAATAATGGTGTTCTGTACACTGATGAGAAAAACTTAGAAGCTTGTGTACAACACCACCAGGGATATAACTGGCTGCAGTAACATGCTCCTACTCCTTTCCTTTGCTTCTTGGAACAGTTTGTGATCTTTCAAGGGAGTGGTCCTCAGCAATCTAGGGAATAGCTACTGGGTCAGGAATCCTGACCTCTCTCAAATGAGTCATGTTGAAGAAATTGCATTGCACTCATTTTTCACTGAACCTCTCCTTCTCATCTGCAAGGAGTCACCAGAATGATGAGATCAGCTAGTGAGACCAAGCTGCCATCCTTTCTGTTGCCAGTGCTACACTTTCCTTCTTAGTGTATGTAAGGGCTAGTGAAGGGGGGGAGAGCACTGCACACACAGCTGATGTTACAAAGGGTAACTTCACTTACCACCAGCTCGAGGAATGCTTTGGGCTAGTAAAATAAAGCATATTTGCTTCAGTGGAGCCAGCACTAGGAAAAATGAAATTGTTATGTCTGGAAACCAGAATTTCAAGAGACTCTGTTGGATCTTTTCTGGGACGGGTTATGTTTACATGGTCTTTTGCAAACAGATGTGAACTGTGAGTCTGGATTGAATAGTTTAAACTCAGTGTTGTGCTAATGTGATGACGTGGCTTTTGGATTAAAGCTAGATTGTGTCCAGTTATTTTGGTGTGTGGACAAGGTGGATGTGTGTCTGTCTGCACAAGATCACATAGGCCTGCCAGGTGCGATCCAAGTCTCCAAGAATGAAGTAATTTGAGGCCATTTAAGATGTGTCAGGGTATCCAAGACATCCAGTAAGGGGCTGGCAGTAGCCATTACACTGGACATGCATCTGACCTGTGCTTGTCTGAAGAGGTAACCAGCAGCCCAAAAGGATTCCCAGGGGCATCTCAGAAGGGCTGAACACCTCAGTGAACCACATGCCTGCTTTGTTGTCCAGAAGGTTGTGGAGCAGATCTATGACAAGTGCCAAATTTTTTATATGGCTGCCTGGGAGAGATGGCCTCTCTTCCAAGGGGCTAGGCTCAAATAGGATTTGCTGTGACATTTTCTAAGAGAATTCCATCTAGAAAATGGCAGATATGCATGTGGCCAGGAAGCTTAAAGCCAGAGGTGTTCTGTGGAGTTCTAGTTTAGAAAAACAGATACACACAGGGAAGTTGGCTGAAAAAGAAGGATTTCCAGTTTGCTGAATACTTTTTTTATTTGAGTTCAAAGCTGGCAGGATTGCTAATTTCATGAGCAGCTGAGGGGTGAAAAAGCCTTTACTTCATATCTTGGAGGACATCTGCCAAGTACCTCTGCTTTGGGACTAGCACACCTTCCTAGCCAAGACAGCAGAACTATAAGGAGTCCAAGGTTCACTCAAGAGTCTTTCGTGGATTAGGTCAACATTCATCAAGACATTCTTTCAAAAAGAAATTTTTCAGCTCAGCAAACCGTTTTTGATGACCTTGTCTCAGCCAAAAGTTTCCAAGAATCTTTGCTTGCAGAGTCTGAACCACACACAGCAGACATTTGGCATGACTGTTTTCTTTCCTTAGGACTCTTTATGGCAAGAAAAATTACACAAAGATTCCATTTATCTAATTTTTGAAATGCATGTGTGAGATTTATGTATGCTTCTGACAGATTGCAGGCTGATCTCCAATCACTAATCCTCACTTTCCTAAAGGCAGAAAAATTCTTATGGAAGAACAAAATATGTATTTGTATTTAGGCGCTCAATAGCTTTCTCTGACTGTGTTAAAACTGAGCCTTAAAATTCAGTTATACCAAACTTAATCTAGTTAGGTGTTTCAGTCTCTCGTGACTTCCCGGCTAGCTGCACGCTATGTGGTATTTTTCTGTAGTGTATAACTTCTGACCATACCCAATCAGGCCACAATTTAACCCTAGTTTTAAAAAAAGAATATTTTCATATATTAAAAAATAATTTCACAAAATACTTAACATATGGTGAAATAAAAGAATCTTCACTTACTACTGGGTTTTCTTTTGCCCTGGCATCTCCTGTATCTGAGGACCCCACACCTGAATTGTAGACATCTTTTGTTTTCAGCACAGCTGGGTTAAAGAGAAAAAAAACGTGAACCTCCAATCCTTTTTAATCTGGTTTCCTAAGGGAATGAGAAATCATCTTATTCTCTTAGCCTGTCAGTCAGTCTTTTCGTAACTTTTGAATCCATTGTCTAGTTTCAGCCACCTTTGACATAGCATAACCACTTCTCAGATAGTACATTCCCACACATGTTGTGCAAATCAACACCTAGGTCAAGGAGAAAAACAATCAGAAATCCCTCCAAAGGAATGACAGGAATGCCTGTTATCCATCCTGCAGAGTAGCGGTCACCCAATCAGTCAACAAGTTGGTCTGGACCTAGTTCCAGGTTAACTGTCACAGCTGGACTGTGGCTCTGGGGGGCCTCGAGATGTTGTGCATCCAGAGTGGATGTGGGAAAGTCTTGGAGTGTGGGAAGAGGACAGGGTTAGAAAACATGGGGGAGACTGGGATGATGCAGTCCATGTGATGAAGAGACACAGAAGAAGGTGGGCTTACTTTAGAAGTGTGCCTGAAATGGGGATGTTAAAGCCAATTGAGAAGGATATTTTGCTCAAGATCAGTAAGGAACTGGCCTTAGACTAGGGAACAGAGAGGAAGGTGAGATGCATTTACAATTCCGTTTGTGCTTTGTATCCCAGTTACTTTGTGGGTGACAATGAGACAACTGTTTATTGAGTGCTTGCTGATCTCTCTCATCTTAGTCCAGAGTGAATCAGAATAATAGAATAGTTAGGGTTGGAAAGGAATTTAGGATCATCTAGTTCCAACCCCACTGCTATGGGCAGGGACACCTCAAACTAAACCATGTCACCCAAGGCTCTGTCCAACCCAGCCTTGAACACCGCCAGGGATGGAGCATTCACAACTTCCCTGGGCAACCCATTCCAGGGCCTCACCACCCTTACAGCAAAGAATTTCTTCCTCATATCCACTCTAAACTTCGCCTGTTTAAGTTTGAACCCGTTACCCCTTGTCCTATCACTACAGTCCCTAATGAAGAGCCCCTCCCCAGCATCCCTGTAGCCCCTCTTCATATACTGGAAGGCTGCTACGAGGTCTCTACGCAGCCTTCTCTTCTCCAGGCTGAACAGCCCCAACTTTCTCAGCCTATCTTCATACAAGAGGTGCTCCAGTCCCCTGATCATCCTCGCGGCCCTCCTCTGCACTTGTTCCAACAGTTCCATGTCCTTTTTATGTTGAGGACACCAGAACTGCACACAATACTCCAAGTGAGGTCTCACGAGAGCAGAGTAGAGGGTCAGGATCACCTTCCTCGACCTGCTGGTCATGTTCCTTTTGATGCAGCCCAGGTTACAGTTGGCTTTCTGGGCTGCGAGCGCACACTGCCGGCTCACGTTAAATTTCTCATCGACCAACACCCCCAAGTCCTTCTCTGCAGGGTGCTCTGAATCTCTTCTCTGCCCAACCTATAGCTATGCCTGGGATTGCTCCGACCCAGGTGTAGGACCTTGCACTTGTCATGGTTAAACTTCATCAGGTTGGCTTCAGCCTACCTCACAAGCATGTCATCATTTACACAAGTGTGTATCTTATTAACTAAACGAATTCACAGAGCATTTTTAACAAGTGATTTGTTTAGCTGCATTAATATAACTTCAAACTGTTCTTATGGTCACTGCATGCATATGAACCATCTCTTCCAGAAAATCAGATTTATTCTGTTTGTGAGAAAACTGTTAGAAACTCCCATTACCCAGTATACTCCTCTACCTGAGAAAATTTCTACATTTCAGCAAGTTCTGCAGTAAATATTTCATGTTGTGTTATGGAATGAATTTGCCAGGTTTTCAAGGCCTTTGCAACAATTCAAAGAAATGATTTGATGTTTTGCTGATGTTCTTGCTGCTTCAGGAAAAGAATGTTTGCAAGGATTTACTGAAAGTAAGAACCACTCTGGGCATCATTTTGGTTTGGAAAATGCTATCATTATGCTCTGTTTGCTTATCTGCTTTGTGGCATGATGTGTTTTGATCAAGAGGCATCTGTAGGCAGAATAAAATGGAGAGTATGAGACAAATGGACCAGCAACTGCTATTTGACATGCTCTGCCCATGTAGTTTGTTTAAACCTGGAGTGAAACAACTAATGCACTAGTGATGAATATGTCTGCTTTCCATAAAAGAAGGTCCTGGGTTTTGCTGGTAGTAGCTGTTGTTTTTCATATGGAATTGGTAGAATATCTCATTAAACAAAAGACAATTCTATATATTAACAATAGCGATAGAATCATGAAAAAGAAGACCCTCTATGGATGTAATCTATGTAATCTTAGAAACACATTATACAATGGGTTAATTTGAGAGCTGAGGTTTTTTCTTCACATTTTGAAAGCTTTGCTGTAATTTTGTATGAAATTTGAGATCAGTGAGTCTATAATATCTTATGAATAATTTACAATGCCAACAGCCTTTCTGTGGAAGAATACTAAATTAATTAAGGCCTGGAGGAATTTCCATGTGTTTAAGCCACATTATATCTTCAAGGTTTTACTGCTTCAAAGTCATTGAGATGAACTCCTAGTTTTTCAGGAGTTAACAGTCCCAGGAAAACAAAATCAATGCCCTTGCTTTAGCCTAGAAAAACTAAAGGGCTTGAGTGTGTGTGTTTTGTGTGAATCTATTAAAATGATGGTACTTTACATTCACTTTGTTCCCTCACTTTTCTAGGATGTTGTATTTAAAGGAACAGCCTTACCATCTCCTACACCCACAGGTATTTTGGTGGGATGGATGGCACACTGCAGTCCCTGAGACAATTTTTAGTGTGGCTCTTTTCTCTGGGTTATAGGAGGTCAGGGTCATCATCTGACAACAGGAACAGCCCTGTTCCTGAGGGTTGAGCTTATCCCTGTAGCTGAGCTGACCCCTGCAGCTGATCTTACCCCTGCTTTGAAAAGCTTCTAACCACACCAGACTGTGCATAAAGAGGTTTCTTTGGACCTGTTGGTCAACCTTCAGAGAATCAGGCTGAAACCTCTGTGTCAAGGACTATAGATAACTGTCCGTGGTGAAGCACACAGAGATAGAAAGGTACTGTTTGTCTGCTTTGGCTCCAACTTGAAGAGTCCTGCTTTGGCTGCTCCCCGGAAAGTCAAACTTTGTTTCCTGCCTGGAAAGTTTTGCTTTAGATCTCCCCAGAAAAGTCTCGACCCTTGGAGACTTTTCCAGATATTGCTGGCCACTTCTTCCGATGTAGGCTGGCCCCTTGCATCGGAATGAGTGTGCATTTTTGTCAGTATAAAAGCCCAAGCCCTATGCGATGTGGAGATGCAGAACCTCATACCACCCAGGTCAATGTTGCCTCCTCAGGGACGCCTGCTAAGGTTGAGCCTGCCTCCTCACACTGCGGTGATGATTCTCTGACCTGGTTTCCTGATCATCTTCACAGGGTCCTTGGGATTGGAAAGATAATCAAACATCAGAAGTATCCTTTATTGTATCCTTTGCTATCTCTATATTTTCCTATATTAATAAACTAGTTGCGAGTTCTCTATTTGTATGTTGTTTTCTCTTACCTGGAATCTTCAAACTCTGGAACACCTCTGATTTTTGCAAGTCTGAAGCCATAAGCATCTCCCACAGCTGATATTGCAGCAACGGCTGGATATAGTGAAAAAGATGACCTGCCACACACACATTATTTATTTAAACAGGACAAAATATCTGCTTTCCAGCTGCTCTCAATGTCCTTGAGTTGAAATGCAAATATAGAAAAAACATGTGCCACTATAGCCAGCTGACAGCCTTTACCCTTCCCTGAAAACCAGTCAAGCACAGTGAAGAGGAAATAAGACCCTCTCTCTCATGGCTGACCACCCTTGGCATCCTCTTCTCTCTTCTAACTGCTGACTAACTACCCTGACCAGGGTAACTTTGTTCTCTGTGAGAAATCTTTCAAAAGTCCCTCATTCAAGCTTTCATTTGGTAGGCCATTTATTGAACTACCCTAGTACTTACATACATCCAGGTGATTCAGGTGCAGTTTTGTGTGGTTTCTTCCCAAAGTTTCCAGTAGAGCAGTGGAGAGGCAGTGGATAGAAAGGGGGTACTCTGTGGCACTGTGCTAGGTTATAACAGAGATCCAGCTTTTGTAGCTGTACTGTGTATATGGGATGAAGAGTTGGGTATGGTAGTGCTGGCAGGACCTGTGCTGTCAAGACTTACAGTTGAGATCTCATGTCACAGGATATTCTTACTTAGGTGTTCTAACATACAATGTGTCTGTTCCAAGATTACAGCATCATGGCACTTGAGGTGGGAAACGTCCTTAGCAAATGCAGCAGCAGCTCAGCTGTATTCTCTCAGGCAAACACAGGTCAGAGGTTGCTTCAGGACCACACTTGCCCGTTATTTTTCTTGCAAACACATCTTTTTGTGTGGAGGAAGCTGTGAGATTTGTATCTCTGAGAAGGCCCAACTCCTGCCCATGTGGTTTGGCTCAATTAGGCACTGTGCATGTGAGTGGGGTATGGACTCATCCACATCTTAAACTTGGCTTCTTCTAAACACTGGATGGACTGAACCTGGAGTGCTGCTGCTGCAAAGCCCACGGACCATGAAGAGTGTTGTGCCTAAGCTTTCTCCTAGCTCCACAGGCTTGTGCTGAAACACTTCACTGAATCAGGACCTCTCAGGCACCATGACCAATTTGTACGTACATTAAATCAGAAAGGAACCAGGGTAGAGACTCAGGATACAGAAAGCTGCAGTCTGATTATACGTGGTCAAATTACTGACTGTGTATGTTCAGGCTACTTGAACAAATTAAAAGTGGGGGGTGGAGGAACAGTAGTCAATGAAGCCTGTATGATTTAAGGAGGTGGGGGAAGTCAGGATAGGGGCCCTCAGCAATGCCCAAATTGTCCTGTTTGCCAATATCCAGGGATAATTTACACATCAAAAGGAGAGAGCGGAAATGGACATGAAAAGTGACAGCAGTTGCCAAGTTAAATAAAAGCCCCTCAGTGAACATGAAGAGCAATAAGAGCTGTTTGGAAAGTTGGCTGGAGAAGAAGAGGTTATGTGAGAGCTTATACCCAACCGCCTTCTTGCCCCCTTGGGAACCAATACAGACATGGAATTCACTTGACCCACAGGGCTGAGCAAAATATGGCCACACATCAGTAAAGCCTGATGTTTAAGTCATAGAAAACAAAAGCAGGACTGTGCCAGATGCCAGATGAGTGGGATCAGGTAGCAGGAACCATAGCCTGACTTCAAAACGCCTGAGTAAATCTGGGCTGCTGGGTTTCCACTGGACTGAATCTGAAGAAAATAAAGTGGAAGAAAAATACTGTTTTTCTTCTTTTCTAGTAGGATACTAGCGAGAGCCAATATTTCTAAGTTAGGGTACTTTTTTAAAATATGAGGATTTTTAGCTTTGGCATTAAAGTAATTTCTGTTCTTGTCATGAATCACTGATGGACAGACGCTGTGTTTATTTGGGATATGAACACCAAAATCTTTCCTTGCCTCTCTGCTCTTGGTTGTGGGCTTGTTTTTTTTTCTCCTTTGCTTGGAGCAGATTCAGAAATAGACTTGATTTTCCCCATCACGTCTCAGTCTCTCTTTCTGCTGCTGAGTAGCAGCTGTCTAAGATATACAGTCAAACAGTGTCATCCTGGCTCAAGCTTGCTAAGAATGGTGCGAAGGATCTGGGGTTCCTGATGCAAGCACTAGGAGAGCAAAACTAATTGTTGCCCGAAGCAAGAATCTTCCAATGAGAAGCTGATCTCTTTTACACAAGTCCAAACCTGAAATAACTCCATAGACATCAGTGCAATCACTCTAGATGTGTAAGAGAGGCAAATCTGCCCTTAAGTCCTCCGTCTTCTTATCCTGGGGAGGGTAGCCTGGCTCAGGAGTTAAGGAGGAGGAAAAAGTGCCTGCAAGGATTGTTGTCTTTTTATACAATCTTCATCAGCTTCATGATCAAAGGCTAAAAGTGATCAAAATAGGCAGGGTCCTGGGCTTTCCCATTCACACAGCATAGTCAGGCTTAACCCTGCCTGCTCGATACTGGGACTCAGGGGCTTTCATGCAAGGAGTCATGTGCATCTCCACTGCTCTGGCTCTTTGTTCCAGGCAGTGGCATGTCTTTGGGGTTGTGCTGGGGGGAAGCAGAGGGGGTTTAAAACCTTGAATGTTTTGAATACATTAAGGTTTGAGTTGGTCCAGAGTGCTGGGTGTCTATGCCATACCCCAGTGCTGGTCCGTGTGTGAGCAGCAGTTTGATGCGATGAAGCCTGCAGCTGCTGGAGCCTCTGCTCTCTAGAGATGAGCCAAATACCTCACAGAGTGGCTCTGTCTTTGGCTGTTGGGATTGGATTACAAGCAGCTTCATGCTGACAAGGCTTTGGAGGAATAATAATATCTTGAATATTATGGAATTTGAGGAATAATAATATTGGGGATAATAACACCCTCTAGGGAATGAGGTTGTCTTTTCTTATCACCCTGGCTGTAGCTTCTTATGTCTAGTGTGAATTAGCACCTTCTTCAAGGCCTATGTGCCAATTCTAGTTAAAACGTTCCCAGTATGTGTTCTGGCACTGCAAATGGGATGAGGATCTCCCTGCAAAATCAAACCAACTAGGGCTTCCAGATCTGTTTGAAATCACTCTGCTCCCTCTGCCTGGGAGACAATAGTACTCAGAGATTTCCCTTGGCACTTGCTCTTGTTTTCTCCTTCCAATCACTTAAGGGCCAGGTAGGGTTTTGCCCTATAATATTCTCTTTCAGATCCAGACTCCTATATGCTGTGCTTGTGCATAGCTCCATCAGTTCAAAGGAGCTATGCCAGTATAATCAAGCTGAGTATGCAATACACAAAAAAATAGTTTTGGATACAGAACTCTGAATTCAGGGTAATGGTGCTGAAAATAAATAACCTGATTTGCTTTTTCTTGCTAGAATTTAGCCCATTTCTGATGTAACCAATTTACATTGTCTTCACAAAACCTCTTTACTAGCACCTGATTTAATACCTGAGGTTAAAGAGAAAGGCTAGTTTTAACAGTGAAAGGACATTGCAGCAACATGTCTGGGCTATGCAGGTTTCTAAGGCTTTCTCACAAGATGAGGAGTGTCCCCTGGATGAAAACCCTACCTTG
Source organism: Amazona ochrocephala (assembly GCA_039720435.1). Classification (NCBI taxonomy): domain Eukaryota; kingdom Metazoa; phylum Chordata; class Aves; order Psittaciformes; family Psittacidae; genus Amazona; species Amazona ochrocephala. The sequence continues at coordinate 53,087,745 of CM077882.1, read as the reverse complement.
TAAGGGAGAAGCATGGGTGTGCTTCAGCACTGAGTTCTGGCTGGTGAGCCCTCCTTGGTTGGAGAAGTGACCAGTTTGCCAGCACTTGAGCAACATGAGAATAGCAATTGTATGTGCACTGTGGGGCCAAGGAGCTGCCTCCCCTGGGAGGGGTGAGCCCTGGGATGGTGTGGCTGCCATCGCATGCTGTTACTGATCTGCAGCACGTTCACAGGCTGTTCACTCTTCCTGCCAGCTGCAGACAGGGAGATGCCACCCATTTAAGAGGGAGAAAAATTAGGCAAAGCATAATACAGCTCTTTCTTGGCTGGCCCTGCAGAAGAGCAGGGGGATTTGCTGCATAATCTGGAAGGATTAGTGGGCTCAGAGAGCTCCTGAGTTTAGGACTAGTTCAAGGGGAGAGCACAACAGACTAGCAGAGGCATGTCTGAGCTCTCAGCAGCAGTATACAGTGTGGATTGTAGCTTCATTACTGCCTGCTGGCATCTTCCTCTATCGGCTCCGGCAGTGCCTCTGAAACAGCTGCTTGTCTTCCTTCTCCAATGCCCAGCAAGGTGCAGTGATGGCAGCTGCTCCTCACGGAGAGCTGCTGAGAAAGGGCAGACGGATCCAGAAGGACATGGTCTGGGAAGGGCAGGCCTTGGGCTGTGCATTTGCTGGTCCTCATAGACAAAGCGTCATCTGCTGAGGAGAGTGATGCAGAAGAGGGAGCAAGGACAGGACTGATTCTCAGAGCCAGGGATGCAGACAACAAGCATGTATTTATTTTTTGTATTTCAGCAGGATTGCTAAAGAAAGAAGAGGCTTTTGCACAAAATCATATCTCTGTCAAGTACAGATGTGCACACCTAATGCATAAAACAAATGGGGAACAGGGGCCAAACTAATTTGAAAATCATCTGAGCTGCAGAAAAAGAAACAGCCCCAAAAGTGGGAAAACCAATCTGCACTGCCCAGACCTTTTTGCCAAGAGGCTCAGGAGAGGGGAAGAAACCAAATCAAAATTGCTGGGCTTTTAGCTGCCTTTGGAGGAAGTTTCTGCCTGACATAAAAGCCACAGCCATGGCAGGTGCTGGGAGGTGGCTTTCAGATGATCACATTAGCTGTGGCTCCAGGTGTCCAAGGGAGACAGCTGACAATTACACCTTATGTTTTCTTTTTCATGTTTGACAGCCAGATGCCTTTTTGATCTGCAGTGTGCACTTGTCTGTGTGCACGTCTGTGCATATGCGCATGTATAATCTCAGATCTATCACTTTGGCAGAGTCACAAACGGCTTATCTGAGCATTTGAATAAATACAGGGATGATTTACACACTATAGCATCAAATGGAGGGGTTCCCTTTTGGCACCTGTGGTCCCCTGCAGTTTCACAGAACATGTTCTTTCTTGTGGTACTGTGAAATTATAAGGTTGTTGTGCAGATTTTGCTGCCAGAAAACCCAGTCCTGGGGCTGGTTTCCCAAATATTGAAATTGTATGGCGAAACTTTTCCTGTGGACTGTAGCGTTTAGCAGCTCACACCAAGCTCTGGGGTGACTGGATACACTTTGTACATGATGCCTACCCAGAATCAAGAGCTGATTCAGGAGATGAAAGAACTTGATGATGGAAAAGCAAAAGATTTAACGAAGTCATGGGGGGAGAGGTCTTTCTGCAGCTCTGGAAGTCAAACAAATCAAGTAATTCTTACTCACTGCATGTTGCACATACAGATCCAGACACGTGAAGAAAAAGTTTGTGTTAGTTCAGGTGTTGAGGAGAATTACTTTTCCTGCCAGTGAAGCATTTAAAATCAAAAACCCCAAGCCCCTCTCTTCTCTGCGTGTTTGCTACTGGTCACTGTGGGAGACAAGAGTATTGGCTTGGAAGGCCTCTTATCGGCCTTATTACACTCTTATAAAAAGCAAGTTGTTTTCTGGTTTAGAGCAAAGACTTTTTGCTCAGAGAAAAAAAATCTTTGATGGCTATTTCTGCCTCTGGAGCCAACCCCACTGCAGGAGCTCAGAGGCCTCTTGGGTAATGGTATGGTCTGTGGGAGACCATTAAGTGGTATTCTGAGAGATGAAGCAGGCACTTCCAGGCTTGAGTTACATTACAGCAGTTTAAAACCATGGTGCTCACCACCATATTTACAGCCTGCCATCAGAACTGCTGTAGAATAAGGCAGCAAAAGCATTTGAACAACCAGTTGTTGTGAACAAGACAAACTCTGAAGAGGGGGGGATTGGACTAATTAATGTGTGACCTTATGGCTCAAGTCAAGACGAAGACTTGCACGGATTGCAAGATTGTGGACTGTCATTATATGAAAGAATACTTGTTCCAGCAATTCCTTCTCTTTCCAGGAACTACTGGCTAGGGAATGAAAAGCCTGAGGTGAAAAATTTATTTCCTTCTTGGACTGATATGGGTGGTGAAAGAAGGTGATGCAAAAAAGGTGTGGGTTTTTGTTTTCTTTTGTTTTCCTGGTGGAGAATTGATATGTTGGAGGCAAAAAAAAAGAATATAATGAATGATAAAGTGCTGTCCCTTACAATGGTAGGTAAATCCTAGATGCCTTATAGAAATAGGAAGTATAGAGATAATCTGGTAACAAAACCTCTGAGGATACGTGGTTCTACAGAAGAGCAAAAAAGAAAGATAGGGGCTTGTATTTCATGATGCTCTGAGAGCTGAGCTACTTTCAGAGGAAAGTGAGGCTGGCAGCTCTGTCAGCACTCTCAAAGGACAGCCCAGGGCACATATATCCCTGATCACTGTTATGAATCTGCCTCTGCAACCTCTGCCCATGCAATATGTGAGTAGAATAACGTGTGAGAGAGTTATGAGTACAGGACATATGCACTCTCCAAGGAAGAGGTATCTAGTGTTCCTGCCGAGCTGTAATGTGATTGCAGTAAGTTCCTCATTTAATATTTATTGCATTCAGATTTCATAGGAAATCACTCTAAGTTGTAGTTTTAATGGAAATTGACCCTGTAAACCAATTGATCAAATCTTGGGTCAAGTTGACATGACATATGCAAGTCATGTGCAAAGCTCATGTACAGCTGCATGTGCAAAGATCACACTCCACCACAAGCAAACCTCCCCTGACTTCAATTAAAGTTTTTCCCAAGTCAGCTTGTGCTTCATACATTAAGCTCTGTGTGGGCTTTGCACATGATTAGCATATGTCATGTAATGTACAATACAACATTGTGTACTAGCTGTCTCTCCCTAACTAATACATGATTAAAAAACTCTCAGAGAATAACGATTAAGAGAAGTCTGTGCATAAGGAAATTGCTTACAAATGACCACATTGGTAAAATTATAACCCAGTAAAATTGTGGTCCCATTTATTTTCTGTTAGGTTTAATCACTGCTAATAATTCAGTTGAGGGTAATTAATCTTTGCTGATCAAAGTACAGGAAAGGGCTGAAGTACTGTAGCTGCATCATAATGACTTGTAATGCTGATGTTGCACAATTGCCTGTTTGCTGGGGGTTGTGAAGATGTCCTCATTGGCATACAGTCAATGAGTGGGAGCTCATTATCACTCAGTAGAGGATAGACACTCAAATAATAAGATAAAGAAGCTCAGAAATACATACATAGGCAGATGTTCACAGCTCGAGCTCAGCTCATTCCCTGAGTTGAAGGTGCGTGTGTATGGAAACTATGATAGAGACCAGTGAGGAAAAGAATGTTCATCATTATTATTGTTTTGGTTGTTTTGTTTTTTTTTTTTCCCCTGAATACCTCTGTCAGTATGAAGTTCAGTTTATGCTGCACTGAAGAGAGGAGGTTCAATCCCCCAAACCTTCAAATTCCGCTGAAAAAGTTTTGTGCCAAAGTTTCTTGGTTCAGACAGTATCAAGATGGAAACTTGCAGCCTCCATGGGACCAGCTGCTACTTTATTGGAAAGGATGCCTTCTCTGGGTGACTTGATGTGTCCCAGGTGCCTTGTGCATCTTCCCTTGAGGGAAGTGGTTGAACCAAGGAGAGAGATGAACTTTGGGCAAGAGATCCTAAAATGAAACCAGCTTGTGACTCAGAGCTCAAGAGAGAAGGTAAGCAAGGTGTCCATCTTGGTTCTTCCTCTGCCACTCTTTGAAGATCAGTTTCAGATTCTGATTATGCTGTTGTCCTGGACTAGGCAAAAATCCAGAAAGATAATTTCCATCCATATGACCAGGGAGAAGGGGCAGGAACATGTTGCTTTCTGAATTACTTCAGCTAAATATTGGATATATAACATGGTTAAAGTTACCAGCTTTGCAGTCAGCACTGCGCTGTCCTGAGTTTTGCAGATGACACTCTAAAAATCCCAATAGCTAATTTATTTAGTCAGGGTTCATTTATTTTAATCTTTCAATCAAGCCCTGGTTTGGAAACTGATCAGAAAGTGGTGGTTATTTTCAAAGTACCAAAACATCCCAACGTTCCACGTCTGAATATTCTACTTAAAATTCTTTTGATACTTCCTTCTATTGCAACCACCACCAAACATCAATGGTGTTAAAAAAACCCAACACCTATTACTAAAATGGCAGACAGTATTTAGAGCTACAATGGTTCTCAAGTGGAGTGAATCAAAACTGGAATCCATCGGTTCTTTGGCTGCTAAATGATTTTCATGCTGGGCTGGCATTTGTCTTCTAGAACAGAGAAGACTTTCAGAGAACAGCAAATATCTGGCAGGGGGCCAGAGGCCTGGGATAGAAGACAATTAGCACAACAGGAGGAGAAAAGGGCTTCCAGAATTAGAGATGAATAAGAAATATTTGTAATGTGCACTTTAAGTTATTGGTTTGATCACAGTAAATGTTTGTCACTAATTTTTCTTGGTTACAAATGCAGTGCTGTATTACTTGCCTGGTTTTGCTTTCTTCTGTAATTAGTTTCACCACTGAGTAGTAGGACTGGAACATATTGCGCTTGTTGTCCTCTACTTCATCTTTAAAAGGCTACTTCATTTGCTTCAAAATAGATAAAATGGCATCCTGCTAGTTGTTGCAAAGATAGACTGCTTCCGCCTAATCTGCTGTCTTTCTCTCCTTACGTGGCTTTAAGTAGACACGAGGATTTAAGCCTTTACATTCTGAGGCATGTAACAGTTAAACTAATAATTAAGAGGATATATTTAGATGGTTTAAAAAACCCACTGTACTTCTAAGAGCAAATTTTGACGTTTGAAAGTGTTGAAGGGTCTCTAGTCTCACAGTATCATGAGATGTAAATTTGCTCTTCTTATTGTCGAAGGAAAGTATTGCAATCGTAGAATATAAATAGACTGTCAAGCCTCGAATATTAAGAGGTTTCAACCATCTTGTGCTATTCTGTTAAAAAGACAGATACAATTTCATTGATTAGGGTCACACTACCTCAAATTCTGGAATTTCTCTGTGATATATCTTATGAAGATGAAAAATTAACGACAATATCATAAGCTTGGCTAATGGTAGGGACTGATACAAGAATTTACTTGAAAACTAACTGAGGTGATACATGTGAAGGCATCCATCTGCATTATTTAGCCCTGTTTAAGCCTCACCAGGGATATTGTGTCTGCTTTTGGACACTGCACTTTGTTAAAAATGTGGGTCAGCAGAATGAAGGTAGTTCAGAAAGCTGGAGACATAGATCTGAAAAAAGTTTAGGGTGATGTTTAGTGCAGAGAACAGACTGGTACTTGATTTAGTGATCTTAAGATGTGTAACAAGCTGCTGCAGAGCAGAACGGGCATTCTGTTCTCTGTAGTGGGCAGAAAAAGAAGCAATGGGCTTGAAGTATAGAAAGGGAAATCTCATTAGGGTGTTAGGAAAAACTTCCTGATGTAAAAGTAGTTAAGTACTGGATGAGATTGTTTGGGCTAGCTGTGCAGGCACATTGAAGGTTCACATGGGTTCATGAAGTTCACATGGGCCCAATTGTTGAGGTTGTCCAGCTCCCCCTGGATGGCACCCTGTCCCTCAGACATGTCAACTGTACCACGCAGCTTGGTGTCATCTGCAAACTTGCTGAGGGTGCACTTGATCGCTGTGTAAGTCACTGGTGAAGATATTAATCAGTATTGATCCCAGTACAGACCCCTCAGGGACTCCATTCGTCATGATCTCCATGTGGACATTAAGCCGCTGACCACTGCTCTCTGGATGTGACCAGCCAACCAATTCCTCATCCACAAAACAGTTTATTCATTAGCTCCACCTCCCCAATTTAGAGAGAAGGATGTTGTGGGGGACCATGTCAAAGGTCTTACAGAAGTCCAGATAGAAGACACGTGTAGCTTTTGTCCACTAATGTAGTACTCCACCATAGAAGACCACTCGGTTGGTCAGGCAAAACTTGTTCTTGGTGAAGCTGTATCTTGAATAACCTCCCTGTCCTCAACATGCTTTAGCATGGCTTCTAGGAAAATCTGTTTCATGATCTTCCCAGGCAGAGAGGTGAGGCTGACAGGTTAGTAGTTCCCAGGGCTCTCCTTTCTATCCTTTTAAAAAATGTGTGCAATATTCCCTTTTTCCAGTCACCCGGGACTTCACCTGACTGCCATGACTTTTCAGACATCATAGAGAGTGACCTAGTGACTGCATCAGCCAATTCCCTCAGGACTTTGGGATTCATCTCATCAGGTCCTGTAGATATACATATGTTCAGGTTCCTTAGGTGATCACCATTTTACACCATTGGCTCCCCCAGTCCTTGCCTTGAGGTCTATTCACTTGAGAGGTGTGGGAAGAGAGGTTGCCAGTGTATGTTATCTGTGTATTTGTTTATTTATGATGATGAAAATATAAATTAGTATGAAAACATAATTTTTCTTTAAAGGTTGCCATGGGATACTATTGACTATTGAAAACCTTGAGAATTTTTTTTCCTGAAAATCAGTATCCCATAGGAAAACAAGATCAAAATACTTCATTTGGGGTTGAGCCAACCTAAGTGAGAATGTTGTATTTTAGCAACTCAGTGGAGAGTGCCTGCTTGCAGGGAGGCTTATGGGAGTTACAGCTTTGTTTTGCAGGCCCTGCCATATTCTCTGTTCTTCTGCTTTTTTATTGTGTCTCATTGCATTGCCTTGATAGGAGGCTACAGGACCTCCAGAAGAATATAGTACAGCCTGGTTTATAGACAGCTTTGAGGAACTGAGGAGCCCACACTACAATTCCCATGGGCATAGTGGCTTGAGATGGACTATTCATGTTTTTGAACTAAGAAATATTTAACTTTGGAATGTCAGAATATATCAAAAGTTACTCTTTTTTGGTCAAAAAGTGCTTCTTTTTATTTTTTTTTTTTTTTTTTTGGGGGGGTGGTTGTTTTGGAGTGTTTGTTTTTCTGACAGAAGGCAATGTTCTGCATTGAGAAGAGTAATTCTTCATATTAGAAAAGAACGTACCACAGAAAATTCAAATTTAATGAAAACAAGGGAACACCCAACCCTTTCTTGCCCCTTTGCTGACTCTTATTCCAGCTTCACACAGGGAATTCGTAAACTTGAAAGTGTTTTTAGGGGGCCTCCTGCAGAATGAAGTGCTAGGATGTAGGTAGGAGCTGCAACAGCATTAATCCCTCCATGAGACCACACATTCCAAAGTGGTGAGTGAACAGTGGCAGTGGAAATGACCTCTGGCTCATGATCCCTCTTACTGTGGGGAAGGGCAAGGCAAAGGACTTTCCTGAATGACAATTCCGTTTCAAACCTCTGTGAGAGGGAGATTTCTGTGAAGTTCGGTTGGTCAGGGTATTATCATAGGATCACAGAATGATTTGGGTCTGAAGGGACCTTACAGAACATCTAGTTCCAACCCCTCTGCCATGGGCAGGGGCACCTTCCAGTATGTTCCATTATCAGATCCTCCTGAATTTTTCTGTCAGGAGAGTGAGGTGATGCCTTCTTTATGGTAATTCTGTCCCTTATTTCTTGCAGCTCCTCTGGTCTGTCAGGAGCTTAAGGCCAGGGTACCAAAGGAGGCTTGCTCCTTGGGCTTCATTCCTGGCTACATTTCTTTTGTACTAGTTAGCCTTAGCCTCAACTCTCTGCTTTCCCTGAGGCTTCAATCTACCCTGTTCTTTTTGTTCCAATGATTGCAAAGTGCTTTGAAACTCTGGCTTAAAGGGCTTCTTTCCCTGCACGGCTGATAGTCCAGAATAACTGCACCACATAACATCCTGAGCCACCCCCATCTTCCATGTCAAGAAAAATAAAATGGTTCAAAGTTATGCAAAAAATATCTTTGCCCTTGTCCCATGCTTGCATTTCTCTTGGCTGTTTCCAAGACTTTTACAGCTGTCATGTAGGAACTATGTGGAGGGATAGAGTGCCAGCCCTCAGTTTTACATTGCAATAAAGCCTTGCAATGTTAATGTAGCAGCTAGGACATAAGTGAAACCTTTATATTGACATTTCCTTTGCACAGCATCAACTAATTAGCAGGGTCTGCTATATGATCACCAGTAAATATAAAGCTTTATGGAAACCAGCTGTCTGTGCTCAGAGAAGTTTCATAGGGAAGAGAAGTGGTGTTTGACTAAAATGCCGCTGATCTGACAGTTCAGGTCCAAGAGCCCTGGGGTGACTTAGGTCCCAGCCCTGTCTCTTCCAGAGATCCTGTATGGGGCATTTGGATCTTCAAAAACTTTCTCCTTTCCCAGCTGTAACATTAGCCTTTTTGTCTAATTCCTCCAAAAGCTGCTTGAGGCAACAGGCAAGTGCATGGTTAATTGTGGTGAAATGAATCCTCACCCACTGCAAACAAATTGCAAGTTAATGACAAACGCCAACTCCAGGCTGAGCCTCCCATTCTGAGCAAGGTTAAACTATTGTGCTTTATGTCATAGGTGGCCTGTGCCTGGCTCCACAAGAGCTACTTGAAAAATTAGCACATAACAGGCTGCTCTTTAGCATCACAAGGCTTGGGGGGTGAAAGCAGCCAGCCAGGCCTGCTGGAAAATTTCAGTGGGTAGCACTCTCAGGCATGACTCTGTCTGTTGTTCTTCATTGCAGTTCTGGGGAAGATTGGTCATGTCAGAACCTGCAGGGTGGTGACATCCTTATAATTCCTCTGGGAAAATAAAAAGAAGGGCAAGCCAAAGGCTTTAACTGAGCTTCATACCATTCTGCTATATATAAGTACAACTTGAAGTCAAACAACTAAATAAAGAATGAATTAAGTAAACCAAATACAGGGGAAAATAAAGGTAATTTCATTTTAGATACATGAGCATTTTCCCAGCTGTAAGCCTTCATCAACCAAAAACCCTGTAGGTATCCCTCTCTTGAGTCCAGTTTTGTCTGCCTTCTGTCCCCCCAGTGCCCACTCTTTTGACTCTTCAGCTGTGGTATTAGCATGACACTCTGACACCAGAACCCAGAAAAGAAAGGGAAAGAGGTACAGGAACTCTGTCTGCTTCCTTCTTGCATATTACGAAGCACTGTATGAATATTCTGTCTGCCAGCATTTCTAGGAACCAGTCCTTTGCAGGAGAGTGTTGGGGGTCTGTACTGCCCCTTGCTTTGGATAGGACCCTGCACCCAACTGTTCTTGTACAACACAAGCAGATTTCCAAACCAGGAATGGGGAGCTACTTGGTAGTAGGTTAGTGACAAACAGTCCTGCCATTCTTGTGCTTCTTGTCACTTATACTAGTTGCCTTTGTCATCAGAAGTAAAATCATTTACTTGCTGCAGCTGATCTTAATTGTTGCTGAGAGAAGGCTTCCATGACTGTAAATCAGCTGTTCTCCATCCCTTTCAACAGCATTTTAACTACATGTAGAATATTAATTATAGGTTGTCTTTTTCAGACCTATACTTCTGCATTACTTGTTGCTTTAGGAGCTAAAAAAACACCACAAGAGACAACAGTGCTCTACAGTGGCTTTTAGCCTCTTAGGACAAATCCCAGAGATGACATCATCTGCAATTATGGTGCACAGACCCAAGCACTCTGACATAAGGTGGTAAATTATTCATGATTTAGCAGCCACCATAAATGAAGAGTGTGCTTTAAGAAACCTCAGAATTGCAAGACTGGCTTGTCACAGGCCTATTAGACCAGTGGCCTGTCTCTAAAAACAATACTGTAGATGATGGTGATAGAGCCTTAGGGTAAATGTATGTGGGATAAATTATTTCCCCTTGATTTCATGTGAGTTTCTTGGCTAATGTCTGCAGGCAGAAGGATTAACATCCTTCCCAGATGGGGTCATGTGGCTCCTGCTCCAAAGACTTCGCAGTGTAAACTGAACCAAAGCTAAGCGCAGGGTGAGCATGTAATTGCAGCAGATTTGGTGGGTCACTGCCGGGTTGGGAGGAGGGTGAAATAGTAACCTTGGGCAGGCAAACTTCCCACCTCGATCTAACAAACCTGTACTCCTGTACTGGACAAAGATGAGGGAAAGGGATGCGGGGACATTGGACTGAGAGAAACCATAACCTTGACAGAAACAAGAGGGAACTATAATTGATACTTGCAAGAGTTTAAGGAGCTTGGGTGAATGATGCAAATATACATCATTCCAACTAGGGTTATATTAAGGATTTAGAGAAAAAACGTAATCCTTTCCCCACATGTTGAGCAGTTATATGAAAGTTCTATCATGGGATGTAAACTTAAAGCTGCTTTAAGCAACCAGTATGACTCACGTAGGTGATTCTGCATCATTCCACAGAGAACTTCATAGGGAACAGAATGGGAGGAAATATTCTTTGTCATCAGCGATTTGCCCCTATAGAGACTGGGAATAAGCAGAGGCTCAGCCTAAGGTGACAGTGCCGTCATCCTGACAGTTTAAAGTTTAAGGTGCTGTTTGGCACCTTGAGATAACTGTTACAGCTATATTTGAAATGCGATAGATAGGCTGACTTCAAAAGGAAACGATGCTATAGTAAATATCTTCTGAAATTATAAGAGGAGGACTGTCCATCAAATGATAGATATTGGCTTCAGAGAATGAGATTTATGTATATTAAAACACACCTGAGTGATAATTTTAATGCATGATGTTTTGATGCGTGATGAATAAAGGCCAAACACTAATGCTCCTTCATATTACACAAGGAACCCATGTAAGTACGATGCGCCAACAACAGCTGAATATAGAGCCCTTTGCAGACAGGTCCTTTCGATTTCTGCAACTTCACATAAAAAGCTGCACAAAGAGTGACAAGTACATTGCCACCTAAGCCCTGTCCAAGCAAACTAGAACGTAACAACACCACTAGCTACAATTTGGCAAATCCAAGTCCCTCTGCAAAACAAAATCCCAATAAAACACTAAATTGCAGGGAGAAAATAATTTTATCCAATTAGGCAGGATAAGTTGGCTGGTATCAAACTGGTATCTCACATTTGAGCGGGGTAGACACAACTGCAGTGAGATGCCAGTGACAATTTTTCCTCCAGCAGTCTGGGATGAACATATATCTGCTTGTAAGCATGATGTTTCCATGGAAGTTGATAGTTCCTTACCCTGCCATTAAAAAGAACTGGTTTTGGGGAGGTTTATGGCATCTCTTAAAGGATCTGATTTATAGGAAGGGGCCACAAGCTTTTCTGTGAGGAATTGTGTGATAGAGAATAAAGTGCAGAGAAGATGTGGGTGATCTAGCAACGCTTAGTGCTTCTTCAAAGACAGAAACAGTAACATGTATCAGCAACAGGTACCAGCAGCAGGTAATCAGCAAAGTGTCCAATTTGTAAGCCTCCCCATCACTTTTTTCCCTTTGCCCCTTTACACTCTGGAAGTCTGGTGTGTTTGAGAGCCAGCACACAGTCCATTGTCCCCTGTGACGCACCCTAGAGTGAGCTGTAACGAAAACTGGCGTGATGATGTTGGCAGAAACGTGCTGCCAAAGTGACAGACACTTCTGAGACTGTTTATGGTAAAAGGGATGCCTGCATCCACTTATATCCTAGAATATTTTAAGCCTGACATTCACACCCTGTGTTTTACTGCAGGTTTAGCATCATTAATATACTTTAAAAAAGACACACCACTGCACAGAAATCTCTGCAACAAGTGTTGTGTAGTAAGCATGCATATATGACAGAAAAATATGTATCCAGCTAATACCTCTCTTACATACACACACATAGAATCATTGAATCATAGAATAGTTAGGGTTGGAAAGGACCTTAAGATCATCTAGTTCCAACCCCCCTGCTGTGGTCAGGGACACCTAGCACTAAACCATGCCATCCAAGGCTATGTCCAACCCGGCCTTGAACACCACCAGCAATGGAGCATTCACAACTTCCCTGAGCAACCCATTCCAGTGACTCACCACCCTTACAGTAAAAATTTTCTTCCTCATGTCCACTCTAAACTTCCCCTGTTGAAGTTTGAACCTGTTACCCCTTGTCCTCTCACCACAGTCCCTCATGAAGAGTCCCTCCCCAGCATCCCTATAGGCCCCCTTCAGATATTGGAAGGCTGCTATGAGGTCTCCACGCAGCCTTCTCTTCTCCAGGCTGAACAGCCCCAACTTTCTCATCCAGTCTTCATACGGGAGGTGCTTCAGTCCCCTCAGTGTTTGATTTTGGTGCTTTAAATTCAGTGATGCTCATACTTCAAAAACTGGAAGGATAACATGAATACATAAGGTGCCTTAGGGCAATGAGAGTTAGTTCTTAGAGGTATTTGTGACACGTTTTAAAACAGGATGATTGTCTTTTGTTACATTAAATTGTTTCTGTTGGCCATGGATATAGTAAATCCATTCCTAGTCTGACTACTCCTTCTCCTTCACTTCCAAGAAATCCAATTTTTGTTTTAAAAATGTATATGTAATTAAAGGACATGTAATTCAGCACAAAGTCTTTCAAATGCATAACTGATTATCTACTTCCTGTAATTGCTAGTTTGTATACTGAAACTTAGATTGAGTTGGCAGACAATGAAAGATTATTTTTTAATTAGATATACTCATCTCTATCATTTGGGAATAGGGGATATTTTCCACCACTGCTATTCTTCCTATCCAGGAACACACGCTAATCTCTTGCTTGATATAAATGTAATTTTTTCCAAATGAGAAATAAACATAAGACTGCCTGTCTTACAGAAATAGCATGGCTAGTCAGTATTTGTCATTTCAGTTTGATAGGATGCTAGTAGCAGGATGTATATGACACACAGCAAGACAATGTACCAGGGCCAGTTTGAAGTACTGAGATTCATTTGCAATCCCCAAGGATTTTGATATTCCTTCTTCATTAGAAATCCTGATTTTACTTCAGTAGATCATCAACACAAAATTATGACCCCTAACCTATTCTTTTATGGGGTCCCAAACTGATTTTTTCTTTTGCTTGTTACAAAAGAAGCAATTGTTAGCTGTCTTGAAAGGCATCTCATGTAACCTCTTGCCCTGCAAACTCCATCTAAAATGACAACATCTCTAGAGACCTTTCTTTGCTTGATAAACTAAATTGTAGCCTGTGTTTAGTTTAACATACACTGTCATGGGCACCGGAGTGTTTGGAGCTCTCTGGTAATACTGTGGGTGCAAAATAGGGTGGGTATCTAGCTAATGACTTGGAAGCAAGTCATATGCAAAGCATGGGCTCTCAATATGTCATTCTTTTCTTGTGTGGCAGCAACATTTCAAAGCCATCAATAGGGTCCCCACATCTCTCTCTTACTCAGCCTCCTCTGGGCCATCCATGGCTGCATTACTGTTGTGTGGTGACCAGAACAGCTGGTTTTATGGCAAAGTAATGGGTGGTTCTATGTATATTTTTAGCTGTCCTTTTTATATAGTTCAGCCACCAGAGAAGGAGGTGGCGGAAGTACGGGCACCCTTCCCAAATCCTCTGAAGAGACCAGTATGAACCCATGTGTGCAAGCGCAAGCAGTCCTGGGTTCACATTTCTAGTTAGAAAAGGAAGTTTTTTGATTTGGGGCACATGGAAAAGCTATCTCTCTAACTGAAACTACACTCAGTTTTGTTTGCCCCAAATTTTTGGTTAGCCTTCTCCTTTCCATACCTGCAGTCTCTTCTGCTTCCTTCTTCAGATCTTATCCTGTCACAGCTCTGTCTGTGTAACTCCTGTTCACACCATCCGTGATCATTTCCCTCTTGACTGCCATGAATCTCCTTCTGCTGCATTTTTTTTCTTTCTGTAGGCCTCTCCCTAAACAAAAAGGATGTGATTCTTCTCTCCCTCCCACTGGCTTTAACCTGTTGTAGCTTCCTGTGTCATTATTCATGACTTAAATGAGGTTAAGTGAGAGAAGAATACTGTGCTGAGATTTTCATTATGCCAAGGCTATGCTATTCTCTGCACGCAGGCTGTGGTATTATATCACCCTGTCCCTTCACCACTTTCAAAGGCTTCCTTTCCTCCTGATCAAGCTCAGTAGTATGCTAAGGACTTTCAGAGCTTGTTTTTGAACTTGCCTGACCCTGCTACTCTGATCTCATATCCACTCCTACACACATTTATTTGGCTTTTCTAATCTGGCTATCTCCTGTGGATGCCCAGCTCTGAGCACCTGGGTGTACGTTGTTATTTATCCTTCCCATTTATCTGATGCATCGAGCCACTGAGTCATGCTCCCTCTCTCAGTCTCACCTTTGCAGCTTTTCTTCCCCTCTGAGATGGTGAGCAGGCGACGGTGCCACCCTCCCTTTCCATCTCCTTGGAATGATGCCGGCTGTGGCTGCTGGCTATGCTGTGATGCCTCACTGCAGAGCATCTGGGTGGGTTGAGCTGAATCCTCCTTCCCTATGATTTCTGACCCCTTGCTTGGCTGGTATGAGTAAGCACAGACATCGGGACATGACACACTTTAATTCAGTGCCTTCCCCCAAGGTAGCTGCTAAGATGTCCTGTTGCACACTTTGCAACACAAGTCCTCACTCCAGCATCCTCCATACACGGCTGCTGTCACGGTTTAAGCCCAGAATGCAATCCAGAACCACACAGCCATTTGCTCACTCTCCCCCATTCCTCCCCCTGCTCCCAGAGGGATGGGAAGGAGAATAGAAAGAATGTAACCCCCACGGGTTGAGATAAGAACAGTCCAGTAACTAAGGTATAACACAAACCACTGCTGCTACCACCAATAATAATAATGATAAGAGAAATAACAAAAGAAGATAATACAACCACTCACTACCTGCTGACCAATACCCAGCCCCACCCTAGCAGTGATCTCACCCTTCCGGGTAACTGCCCCAGTTTATATAGTGGGCAAGACATGCTGTGGTATGGAATACCTCTTTGGCTAGTTTGGGACAGATGTCCTCTCTCTGCTTCCTTCCAGCTTCCCCTCCTCCCTGGCAGAACATGAGACTCAGAAAGTCCTTGGTCAGACTAAACATCACTGAGCAGCAACTGGAAACATCAGTGTTATCAGCGCTGTTCCCAGACTGAAAGTCAAAAACACAGCACTGCACCAGCTACTGAGAAGGGGAAAAATGACTGCTACTGCTGAACCCGGGACAGCTGCTTTCCACCTCCTCTCTGTCCTGAAGGGGACACGCTGAGCAGGGTGCCTCAGGAGGGTGACAGGGTGTCACCTGAGGGCGCATGCAGGTGTCTCAAGTTGGGCACACCAGGATCATGGAAGTGTCTCTGACTGCAGGTCCAAGGTGTGACTTAGTGGTAACAGCACCCTGATATTCCCAGCCTGGTCATCACCCAGGAGCCTTTTTGTGATTAAACAGTGCTAATAAAGCAAGCTTTATCAAAGCTGGTGTTTTTCAGCCTGAATTTTAATGCCATGGACTCAGGATTTATGCTCCTGTAACAGGAGCATCACATGTGCAGGAGTAGGCTGCTCATTTCTTTCCTTCAGTAATTGCTCGGCTGCCCTTTATGTGGAGAAGAGAAAGTGAGAGGTGGTGAGCAGCTAAGTAACCTCTAGCTGCTACTGCATCTTCAGGAGGCCTTTCCATCTGGCAGGTGTAACCTTTGGAGAAGACATATGCTATCATCACTCTTCCTCTCCACCCACTGAGCTACAGCTGAGGTGATACGTGATGAGATGATTCAGAGAAGACCCTCAGGGCAGGATTGCCTAAAATATCCGGGTATCAAATATACAATCATCTCTATATAACTTCCTTTCTATTAGGTGACTTAGTATAATAATGTGTGGGTGTCCCACTTGGAGCAGCAATTTGCATGTATATATGTAACTCTTGAGAGATTTGTGCATCTCCCCTGTGTCAGAGCAGATTCCGTGCTCCAATGTTTTGCCTGCACAATAGGTTCAGCAATGCCTTTTGTCTCGGAGTGGTATTCATGCATTTGAGATTACCTAGACAAAAAGGAATAGAAGACTTACATTTCTGTATAAATTATAGCACTGCTGCTAGAAAAGTTTTTAGGGATTTGACACCCTCCCTAAATATTGGACTGCACTGTCTTAGAGTGACCCCGGAGAATTTTAACAGCTTTTTGGAAGCTGACTGCTCAGTGGACACCATGCTGTGACCGCACATCCCTCACCCAGCATGCGCTTTGCAATACGTTTGTGAGAGAGAGGTGGGAAGAGGTTACTGGGGAATTTGACCACAGGGGAAACTGTATCAGATCTTCTGTATCCCTTCATGCAGAGAAGATCAACCTGGGACACGCATGACAGCCACCCCAGTTGTCTTCCATGGGAGCGAGTATAGCTCAGAAGGAACCGAATTGTGTTTCTGAAATCTCAAGGCACTCCTCCAGAGTCGCCAAGGTGTTCCAATGAAATCAGTTTTTCACAACCTCCTGCAGCCTTTCTGGCTGTTGAGAGATATATCTTCTGCTGACTGTTTCATTAGGGAGTTGAGGCCCTTTCTTGAGTGCTGAAGAGGTCCTGGTTTCCTTCTGGTGGGATATGTTAACTGTTGCTCTGCTTACAACGGAGCAGGCAGTGTTGGTAAGATCCTGACTATCCCATGAAAGTATAAGTTTTGAGCTATTGTACGCTGTAGACATGCACTTTCTTCCCCTACAGAATTTTAACTTAAGCAATCCAATACCTCTGTCCAGGATTTCAGAGCCCCTGACTGCTCAGGCAGAGAAAACTTTTCAGATCCGTTTTTTGCATGTACCCAGATAAGCTATAGAACATGTGTGGTGTGTCCAGCATTTCCAGGAGCCACAGGCCTTTGGTCTGTATACTGGACACATGGTCTGTATATGCACTATAATTGCCACATGTTTCCAAGGACAATCTATGAAACGTAGACATAGCATGTCTAATACTTCCTGAAAACCTGAGACAGAAATATGGCAACCCTATGGCCGATACTGTGCAATATGACTGAGACCAGAATTTTCAAAGGGCTTTGGGCTTTCAGCTGCTGATGGTTGCAGCAGATCTTCCAGAGCAGGTACTGAGCAGGTCTTGGACTCCATTACTGGGTCATTTGGTAGGGCAGATGTTGCATGTGCAGATCCTGAGTGCAGCAAAAAAAGGCAATGAAGTTCTTGATTGGGAGGCTATTGGAAGACTATGGTGCAATGTGGAAGGCTACAGACTGCAGCTGGGGTCAGGAAGATATTTTAACATAAATTCATTGTGGTGAAAGGGCTGTGCAGCCCTTTCAATGTAGTTCTACAGGTACAAAAAATGCACTTACTTGTATTGATGGCTTTTATTTATTCACCTATTAACCACCCTTGAAATTACAGACTACTGTAAAAGTATCACTATTTTCTTCTCCAGTGGATACCTGATTAATGTCTTGTAAGCCATGCATGCCCTGCCAAATAAGAGTGATGTGTTTCCCAGCTGATAACTAAATAATTCTTTAAGTGAGTTATTGTCTCACATAGTAGCTCTGGTAGAGTACACTCCCCACCTGAGGAGCCTTCCCTGTGCAGAGCAAAATTTACTTAATTTTGCTGTAATTTAGAATGGTATTAGCATAAACTTTCATCAATGAGAAATTGCCCAAAGGTTTTTCTGTTGAATTTTCCCTGTGGGACAACTCATATTTTAAGCTCGCCCAAATGAAAAGGTCATCCCATTTATTCCAAGCCTTTCTGGAGATTAACCTATAGCAAATATTTATACAGGAGAACGCTCCTGCTGTCTCTCAAGAGTATTTTGAAGATTTTTCAGATTTGCAGCTCTTCCCTATCAAGTAAAGAAGATAGCTTTTGGAGCAGACCACCTATTCCTGGAGGAGGAAAACACAAGTACTGGGGTTAAAATGCCCCTCGTCACACTGGGGTCTGCTTCTGGACTTCCTGAAGCAGGTGCCTGGGGGCAATTCAACAGCACTTCACATGCAAGTTCACCTTAATCTTCTGTCTTAGCTCGCCTCAATCCTGTCATCTCCCATTCCCTCTTATTTTCCTTCCCCTTTCCCTGGACTCTCCCACCTACCAACTCTCTGATTTAGCATATTGGCTCACATTGGTAACTGCAATGCCAAGAAGATGGAGATGCTTTTGAAGGCGTTGGGCTTTTTAAGCTCAGCTTCACTTTCAGATGTGGTCCTTGCCAACATTTTGTTATCATCAGCCATCCTACCATTCTTTATCACTATTATTTTTGCTGGAAAATCAGTAGGAAGTATTGGTCTAAGTTTGGGGATGGCACCTTCAAGTCTTAAGTTCTTGCTTATCTGCTCCATTCCTTTCCCTGCTGTTTATTTTATTCGTAGGGCTGAAGACTTCAATTCTATTTATTTTTGTACCTTTTGCAAGGTCTCGCTCTGCATTTTGGCATTTCTTGTCTTAGTATCAAGCTTCCTGGCCTCTAAAGTACTGTTCTCTTTCCTGAGTCATCTTTTTAACATTCTTTGTTGCCCGTGTTTATTGCTATTATCCTTTGTTGAGGTAGTTTACCCATTCACTTTCATTTAGAGTAATTTTTAGGCTTTGTTTTCCCTTGGCTTGGGACATGTGCTGGAGGTAGTTTCTATACTTTTGACTGAAAGGAGTCTCAGGCCTTTCCCACATTCTCTCCTTTCAGTTATTCAGTCCAGCTGAGTTCACTAATTAGTTCCCTTATTTTCTCGAATTTTGCTTATTTGAAATGTAGAACCTTAATTACAGACCTATTTTTGTTTATTCTTCCATTTAATTTAAACTGAATCAACTTGTGATCACTCAGTCAAAGGTTATTTTCTTTGATCGCTTCTTATGTAATGTGCTTGCTACTTACCAAAAAGAAGCCTAAAATGCATCAGTGGTTCAGCAATCTTTGGTGAATTAATTCACTGGCAATTACATCTAAGACTGTCTGGTTCATGTTGCCAGTAGTAGCTTCTATCTCTGTGAAACTGAATTTATTTTCTTCAAATTTCATTCTTTAATGACATGGTGCATCATCTATGACGTTGATAAAGAAGCTAATTTAATGCTAAAACATCTAGAGAGGAGCAAAGAAGACAACAGGGCCATTTTTATGTTACTTCTTTAATGCTGCATCTATTTCTGCTACACCCATCTCGTAAGGTATACAGCATATATGGAAAAGGTTCAGAGATGTGCAGCAAGCAGGTAGTATGGAAGACCTGGGAAGCTACAGACCAGTCAGTCTCACCCCTGTGCCTGGCAGGACCATGGAGCAAATTCTCCTGAAAGCCATGCTAAGGCACATGATAAACAACAAGGTGGTTGGTGACAATCAACGTGGCTTCACTAAGTGGAAATCATGCCTGACTAATTTGGTGGCCTTCTCTGATGAGGCTGCAGAACTGATGAATAGGGGCAAAGCAGTTGATGTCATCTACCTGGACTTGTGCAAAGCATTCAACACTGTCATAGAATAGTAGAATCATAGAATAGTTGGGGTTGGAGAGGGCCTTAAGATCATCGAGTTCCAACCCCCCTGCCATGGGCAGGGACACCTCACACTAAACCATGCCACCCAAGGCTCTGTCCAACCTGGCCTTGAACACTGACAGGGATGGCGCATTCACACCTTCCTTGGGTAGCCTGTTCCAGTGCCTCACCACCCTCACAGTGAAGAATTTCCTCCTTATATCAAATCTAAACTTCCCCTGTTTAAGTTTGAACCCGTTACACCTTGTCCTTACATGAACCTTACATGAATGAGCTGCAGTGTGCGCTCACGGCCCAGAAAGCCAACCGTATACTGGGCTGCATCGAAAGAAGTGTGACCAGCAGGTCGAAGGAGGTGATCCTGCCCCTCTACTCTGCTCTTGTGAGACCCCACTTGGAGCACTGTGTGCAGTCCTGGTGTCCTCAACGTAAGAAGGACATAGAGCTGTTGGAGCAAGTCCAGAGGAAGGCCACAAGGGTGATCAGGGGACTGGAGCACCTCCCGTATGAAGATAGGCTGATAAAGTTGGGGCTGTTCAGCCTGGAGAAGAGAAGGCTGCATGGAGACTTCATAGCAGCCTTCCGGTATCTGAAGGGGGCCTATAGGGATTCTAAAGAGAGGCTCTTCATCCGGGACTGTAGCAATATGATTATAGTAACTAATTACAGATTATGGGACAGTAGCAATAGGGTAATAGGTTTAAACTAAAACAGCGGAAGTTCAGGTTGGATATGAGGAGGAAGTTCTTTACTGTGAGGGTGGTGAGGAGCTGGAACAGGCTACCCAAGGAAATTGTGAATGCTCCATCCCTGACAGCGTTCAAGGCCAGGTTAGACAGAGCCTTGGGGGACATGATTTAGTGTGAGATGTCCCTGCCTCACACTAGAGGCACTATAATGTATTCAAATGATTATAATGTAGAATGGAATCAAAGTAATTCCTAGTTCACAGGCAGGAGTAAGATAGGAAGATTAATAGAAATTTATATTTGATTTTCCTCTCTACAGATATTTGTACAAGCCTGGATAATGCTCAGCTCTGCACAGTACGTGCTTGCTGTCTCTGCCTAATTTCCAGGCACCTTTTTGGTCAGAAATGGCATCAGTGCTTTCCCCATGCTCCGATAAACAGCACATCACAGAGCGGAATGCCAAGGAAGCATAGACTTCTGCTTGGGATTATCTAAGGAATAAGGTAGGTAAGGTCAAACAGTTAAGGAAATTTGATTAGCTAATAAATATGTCCAAGTTAATGTCCTCATGTATGGCATAGCTGTGCCGCGTTGTTCTCAGGCAGCAGAAATCCTATGAGTCCATTGAGACCATTGGACTCTGCTATCAACATTTATCCTGTTCTCTCTACCTCTCTGATCACAGAGATGCTGCCAAATCTGAGTTCATAACATGTAAACCTCCAACAGCTGCCTAATGTTCCTTTAATCTTTCACATATGCTGCATTCGGCCTTCTTACAGTAAAAAGCACAAGTTTTTTAAATCCTGCATCTTGCTAGGAGGTCTGAGGTTTGACTTATAACCCCCCCCAAACTGAAGGTAGTTGGCAGTGTGCAATCGTCATAGGTACTTTGGAATTGCTTGAGCAATGGGTGTGTGTTCAAAGGCCGGCGATCCTCTCCCCTGCTTTTGGTAGCTGGCCCTAGCTCATACAAAGACATTGGTTTAGTGGGAGGTGTCCCTGCCCATGGCAGGGGGCTTGGAACTAGATGATCTTAAGGTCCTTTCCAACCCTAACTATTCTATGATTCTATGATTCTATGATAGATCTGTTTTGGTGCATACAGGGAGAGTAGTCTGTCTTTCCTGGATTGTTTCCCTCTCCAACCTTTTGTCTTGTCTGTTAAGGTCATTAGTTCCCCAGGCAAATTCTCTGTACTATTTGTTTAGGGTCTGGAACAAAGAGATCATAGCTTGGCCCCTAGACACTATTGTAATGCCGTGATGAATGACTCTTTTTTAAAACTGCATGGATCATACTGGAGAACTCCCACTTGGATGTTTCCAGACTGGTCATACGCACATGCTCTGATGATCAATTTTTTGTGGTTGCTTTGAAAAACACCAGTTTGCTAAGAGTTTACTATGAAAAGGAATATAAAGAAGCAGTGTTCCCACTATGTCTCTCATGAGATAATCCCCTTTGGATATTTTCTAAGCTTCCTTCTTCCTGAGGATGTTTTTAGAGCTTTTGTCCCTAAAAGTCTTTGATCATTGTGCCTACATTAGTCTGCTTTTGGAGCATCTTCAATTAAAGCTTATAAAAATTTGAACATCTCATAAATTCACAGATACATTTAATAAATACTTTAAAATTCCTTCCTACTCCTTCACCACTCAGAGTTCCTATTTTTTATTAACACATTATTCTTCAAAACCTTTTAATCTTCTTCACCTTCACTGTGTACCAGTCTATGACTGACTGCTTCAGATTCTCCTCCAAGCTAGGTCTCAAATCATTCATGTGTTCTTCAGCATTTCAAGTAACCTTCTTAGGGCTGTTTTACCCTTGTTCTGCCTCTTTCTCACAGCTACTCTGTCCTTCCATTTGTACTTGGAATCTCAAGAAATACTCCCTCAGTTTTTTTCTGTGAGAGGGTCACCAGGAGCTTGCTTTCCACACGTAGCCTACCAGTTCCTGTCTCATTTAGTGGCTTGTGAGCCCGGTTAATAGAGCGACTCACCAAAATATTCTGCATCTCTGTATCTGTTGAAAGAGCCCTTTTGCATCAGTATGAATTTATATATAAATATGTATGTGCGTCCTGCTAACTTAGGGTTCTATTTACCTGCTCATATGTCTATCAAGCACTGTTCTTGATGGAAATTGCTTCAATTTCTCTCTGTTACTTTGAAGTGATTTCTAGACAGCTACTTATCAAAGAATATTAACATTGATGGCAGATCTATTTCCCTATTCCTGCAATTAGCAATTCTATCTATTGAAACAGTTTTTATATGTCCGTGACTGAGGCAACAAAACGAGAAAATTCTACCTGGGAATGCAGTAATACTTCATGTGGCAGAGGGCAGTAGGACCAAGTACAAGGGATTGAATGAATGTGGTATTCCACTAAGCGCACAGGGAGAGAGGAATTGCGCTTGCTGAATTCAGTTAGCTATCAACTTCAACAAGGCAAAGAATCCTCCCTCCCCATCTCCATTGCAATATTCTCATGAGCAGATATCCTGAGAGCTAATTCTGACAAAAGGTGCTGTGTAAACTGTGGTAGTCTTAAATACAAAGGGTTTACCTCCTCTGCTCACCTCTTTTCTTTGATGTGTCATTGTTTTACCACATTTTGAAGTTTAGCAACTGCCAGGATTTTTGGATCTGACACTTTCGTCTTTCTTGATCAGGACTATTATTTGATACTGTAAGTCAGGCTGATTTCAGCAGAATGATTATTCGACAAGGGCTATTTACTCTTTCTGGTTTGGGGCGTTTAACATAGATGGCTGAATTAGGCATCAAGGCTCCCTGTTCAGTCACAGGAATTAATCTGGCCTGTTTCACATGGAAGCTCATCCAAATACCATTCTTGGAGTATTGTGGGAAAACTATGGCACGCACTTCCTGAAAAAATTACACAGGGGCTGAGTTTGCATTCAGGAATAGTACTGTACTGCCTTTTTTTTTTTTTTTTTCCATCATTCCCAGAATAAGCAGGCACTAAGTCAAGCTCAGCAGCAAATCTGCTCTGAACACCAGTGCTCACTGCTGCAGCTGGTATCAGTGTGACTGTCGCTGTGCTCTCACTATGGCGAGCCTTTCATATGATACATGAGATGTTCCTGGCCTGGATTCAAAGGGCAAAGGGGAGAAGGATAACAGTACAGAGTCTGGCTGTTTAGCATTTTGTTTACTGGAACATCCTTTTAACCATTCAACGGTGTATACTGTCGGGTTATGGGAAAATCTTTAATGTTGCTCTTGGTAAGAGGATCAAGTAATAGCACCATATGCTCTTCTGCAGTGAAATGCCTAAAAGACTTCTCAAATTGAAAAGCCAAATTGGACTTATTTTTTCTCCTTTTGCCTTACTTTTAGAGTATTCACAATCACTTCTTCATCAATGTCAACTAAAGTAGCTAGAGGTACTGGTTGCACCTGTGCAAAGCAGAGATCCAGAAGAACCAAGAAAACAATTCTTCCTTAAATAACAGTTTCTCCACTGCCTGCCTTTGTTTTAAAGCCAAGTCTGTTTGTCCCCTTGCTCATGGAGTCAGAGCTCTGTGCAACCACTACTTGCTCTGGAGAGTTGCTTATCATGACTTCACCTCTACAGCCTCTGATATTCCCTAAAAGCCACTGCCAGGCTGGGTCCCCACACCCATCTGCAGAAAGGCAAAGCTCCCTAGATAGGTATGAAGCCTTTTCAGCTCTGTGAAGCCACCATAAAGAGAAAAACAAAATAAACAAAGGGTAAATTGGTATGTTCTTTGCAAGAGGCTCAAGTCTGTGTTGGCTTCCACCTTAATCCACCCCAGCTGACATGCAGACATGCATAAAGCATAAATCAGCACAGAGCCTAGCCTCTGTACTGTGCAAACATTAACTAATTAATCCTCCTTACAGCCACTGGAGGCTGTAAAGGAGTTATTATTATACTTCTCTTCATAGAGCGTGTAACTGAAGCAGAGAGGGTAAATGATTTAAGGACATGGACATAATGATTGTCTGAACTTGGGCTCAGAAGGACTCTAGGACATTTTTGGAGCGCTTTTCATGTATTTTTTAACAGTCCCAACTGAGAAATAAATAGGAGGAGCTGTATGTGCTATTTTGAGACAAGCTTCAGGGCCTTATCCTCATCGGTGTTACACTTACAAATCTGGAGAAATTCTGTTTGCCCCTTGGGGATTTACAGCAATGCTGAAAATCAGACTCTAGCCCATCATATTAATGCAAAATGTGACAAAAAATACCCAACAACAAGCAAAGGGCAATATAGAAAATAGGTTTGTTACAAGCAAATTGGTTATGTTTGTTTTTTTCTACATTAATGCTGCCCAGGCCTCCCCTGTGTATTCTCAAGGAAATGACTTCGTTATATCAGTGAAGTATATTGAAAATGAAATCAGTGGTAGCACTGACTGTGCCCAGACATGACAAGACTTTTAAACAACAACAGAAAAATTCTATCTCCTTTCCTGTTTGTTCCATGTTAACTTAAGGAGATTGGTGCTGACTTTCTGGAATGGCTGCAGCAAGCTGTAAATGATGTATGAAAACGAAATGAAAAATCTCTACCCAGGCCACTGTGCACAGCAATCGCTGCTGAGCTGTGTTAATAGCTGTTTGCTCCTGCATACTCTGACATGAGACGGAGCCAGAGAAGCCAGCAGTGCAGAAATTGGAACAACTACCCAAAAATATCCTGGCCAGAATATCTCCTAATTCTTCAACCAATATTATTCCTTGTGGTGCTGCTCTTTATTAGAGTTAAAAGGGAAGGGACCCATACGTTTATAACCCCTCTTGTATAAGCCAAGTGGTTTGCTCACAGGAAAGTAACAAGTTAGCCTATGTTGTCGCCTTCTCAGGTCATGTTTTATCCTGCCTCTGTTTCCCCAACTTTGTTTACTGTCCTCTTCCTCATTTTCATCCAACTGTATCCGTGTTCCAACATCAACCTGGTTTTAGGGCTGTGCAGATAAAAGAGGCTTGCATCAAATTGGCATAATTAAGTGAGTGCATGTGTGTGAGTACTGTTGACACCTGGTGATTATGTCAGCAATGCAAGGGGCATGGTAAGAGATAGCATTTCTGGTGACCCAGTTACTGAAAGGCTCTCTGGTAGTCACACTGTAGCGCAACACTGCAAACAGTGATTAGTAATACCATTAAAAATTCATGCAAGCCCAGTTCTGCAAATGCACTGCCACGTGAACAGTCTCAGTGGAGATAAACAGGGCACTACAGAAAGAGTAGAAAGCCAATGTCCAGGCTAATGGTGCACTGGCTAAAAGTTGCTCTTCAGAGCTTTGGACTTGACCTGCTCCTGCATCCTCAGGTGATGGACTGACCAGATGTTTCAGCTAACATCCTTCATCTGGCTTCCCCTTTTGCACATTTACTATGTAGGTCTCTGCTCTTCTCTTGTTCGTTTTTGCATGGGTAACTTGTGTAAACTAAAACCAACAGAAATTAAAAATACAAATTAAGCAAAATGCCCTCTGTGTCATACTCCTTCACAGCCTAGAAGCAAAGGGAGAGGGGATTTAATTTAGGCCAGTCCTTTGCTGCATTTCAGATAAAGGATTTTTAATCTAGTTGTAGGCTGATAGAAATACCCCTCTCTGATCCTGCA
This sequence comes from Amazona ochrocephala, assembly GCA_039720435.1. NCBI lineage: Eukaryota > Metazoa > Chordata > Aves > Psittaciformes > Psittacidae > Amazona > Amazona ochrocephala. Next base: position 53,061,683 of record CM077882.1, on the reverse strand, counting down.
GGCAACTTTTTCTGCCAATTTTCTTTGCAGCGAGGAAGAGAGGGAAAGAAATAATTGAAAGAACACTGCCGCATAGAAAATGACACTGACGGAGTAATGCTCTTTGGAACTGCGTGCTCTGCCAGATCCTTATTTTCTACTATTTTTTTCTTCCTTTTACTTCAGAAATTTAAAGCTATTGGTAATCATCAGCATGATTAGGTGATTCTTATTTTTTTTTAAATTTTTTTCTGAGCACCAGCCAGGTATCTGTCTTTCAAATATGAGAAGATTTCTCCATTCTTGAGTGTTATTTCAACTTTCACGGTACAGCTTGTTCCCTTCCACTCCAAGCAGAATTTTTTCAGGGTTAATTTATTCATCTAATTGCTGGATGCACATGTGGTATTGCAGTCCACAGTGATTTGAGGGACTTAAGGCTATGGGAATGATTTAATAAACATGCATATGTACATGATTTGAAAGCAATATATTCTCTTGAATGTAACATTTCAGAAAACACGTCATGAAAAATAAAGGGTAGCCAGAGGCATATCTCAGTGGAGGTGTGAAATGCTGAGCTTTTAGCATTTTTCCCAAATTAAAGACTCTGTTTAGAAAAGGTATTACCTGTCCAGTTTTCTGACAATTCATAAGCATTTGAATGATCAAAATCGCCTCACAACACAACACTTTTTTTTTGCTTCCTTTGCCTCTACATTATTCTTTTGAGCTGTCATCTAAGTTGAAGCTAGTGTGCACATATCAACATGAATGCAAAGATGAGCCGGATGGAGAAAAAGAACAGGACAAGTTTGATGGACAGCTTGTTGGAAGGGCATGTTAGATAATCTCTGATGTAGCCTATTAGAGGGTGAAGGGGGTTGAGAGGGAGGGACAAGTTTCAAGGAATGTTGATTGAGGGGCTGGTGAATTAAGCCATGCCAGCTTAAAACCCCCCACAAAAGCACCTCTGCTAGAGTGTATGATTTCACACTGATTTAATGTTAAAATGGGGTGTGGTGGGGTGCGGAGTAGACTCCATAATTGTTGGACAATTTGTTACACTTGAAAGCTAAAGTGATTTTTAATTGTCCCATTGACAATCGTTAAACCTGATGGTCCCCCTCTGCACACTCACAGCTCCTTTTTATTTCCTCCACTGCTCACGGCCCAAAACAGGGTACCAGATGGGATGGGCCTTTGACTGACCCCACATGGCAGTTCCTTTGGTCTTCTAGCAGTCTAACAGTCCAATGATATTTGTTGGCAGTACTTCATGAAGTGGCAAGATTTTTTTCTGATGAGGCCAATTTCCATTGGCAAGCAAGCTTATTCTTCTCTTTTTGAGTTGCCTCTTAGTGATTACTGGGCTGTCTGGCGAAAAGGTTGGTTTACTGATAACTGGGAGAAAGTTGCTGCCTGCAATGAGAGTTGTGTGGGTCAATGTCTGGGTACTTAGTAATTTTGGATGGGGAGGTTCCAGTTCCCTAACTTTTGTCTACCCAAAATGCTATGTTGCTCCATAAGCCTTGTGGAATGGTTTATGGCAGCATCCAGATCATTAAATCATGAGAGCAGATGTCAAGTTGTTGTCTAATAGCAAAAGTAAACGCCTCTGAGTCTTGAAAAGGTCTGGATCAGTGTCCTAGCCACAGATTAGGTCTGCTACTTGCAGTGTCCAATACATAAGGATTTGTTTTTTTTTCCCCTAGAATGCAACAGGTCAAGAAGATTTTGAGAGTTTAAATCTTTAGCTTAATTTTGAATAACATTTGACTTAGTTTTTAAGTATAGTCTTGGTCTGGACACTGAAGGCTTACCTGCACTTAGTGTCTCAGCTTCCTTTAAGCTGTGATCAGAAAATGCCTCACTGCAGCACTTCGACACCACTTGAAATGGAAATGTCCTCTTTGGTCAGCCACAGTGAAGAAAGCTCCTGCCACAATGGCTGTTTCTGCCCTTGATCAGATGAGTCCTCTGGGGGATACCTGTAAGTCCGTCCACATGCTGCGGACTTGGATGCCATCTCAGCCTGCTCTGGCAAGAAGGCTGTTTGGGGATGAGCAGTTTGGTCAGTGAAGATAGATGTAAGGAAGATGCAGGATCTTCAGAAACCCCTTCATTCCTGGGAAGGAGCATGCTGCATCCCACTGTCTTTGACTTTGTAATATGCACTTTCTCATCCAACCCTGGCTTGGAGACTTGGCTCTCTACTGAAACAGTGATTTTCATGGCTTGGGGAGATAAATGGTGATGAATTCTTCTGCTTGAGCTACAGCATTTTCTGTCCAAAAATATCATACTTTTAGAGGGAGAGCTGGTGAAGGACAACTCATGACTTTCGCTGTTGCCCTGCTGTGACTCTTAGGCACAGTGGAGACATTTCTCTATCTTGCTGCTCCGCTGCCACCAAGAAACCAAGTTTAACTAATCTTTCTGTTAAAGGAAGGAATTAAGATTGAAAACTGAGCCACTGAGGTGCAACACTTTTGAAGCCTGTAGTAGTTACAGCTGTTGGCTGCTTTGGTGAGAGCCTCACTATCCTTCCACATGCTCAACCCAAAGACTTCAGGAGGGTTATTAAGAATTTCAGTTATCTCTATTTGCCCTGGAAGAAGGCATGATGAACTGTTCTCCCATTTTTGCATTTGCTGTCATAGATACTTAAAAGCAGGAGCACACTCTGTGCATCTGTCTACCCCTACAGACCAGCTTTAGGTCCTTGCTCATGTTGCCTAATGGCTACTCAGCAATGCTGGCAGCTCAAGGATGATATTCAGGGCCATGAGTTCCCTCTGCCCTTGGAGTACAACACTGTGCCTCCATTCTGAGTGTAGATCCTGTGCTTTTTGCTTCTTCCCAGCCTCATTATTTTTCATTTTGCTACTGCTAGTTTTGCTACTGAGATCCCATTTGTCAAAACTGCTTTATTGAAGCAGGCAGAAGATTGGGTTGGTGGAGTGAGGTGCACAGCTTCACAAAGAAGGAAGTTACTTCCACAGTACAAGATCGCATCAGCAAGACCTGAAGGTGACTGCAAGCACATTCTGGAGAATGTAATTTGTTATTTGTATGTACAACCAAGATGAAGCTATTCCTCTTTGCCCTCTTGGGAGGTGCTGTTTAAATGAGGAGGAGGCAGCTTTTTCTTCAAAGAGTATGCAAGCTAACCAAACAAGGCAAGGACAGGAGAAAACAAATATTACCCTGACTACTGGGATGAAAAGCAAGGCTTAGAGATGCTGAATGATTTGCCTGAGTTGATACAAGCAGTCCATAGAAGAGCAGAGGTGGGAACTAACCCGGAGCCTCTGACCTTGTGAACAGTGTCCTCTGAAATGCTATGTGGTCAAGAAAATGGCAACATCATTAAAATCCAGCTGTTGCCTGTGAACTCTGACACCTTAAAAAAAGGGACAGTGTTAAAAAAAAGTTTACTTTTTTAAAGTAAATGTCTCACTTCATTTAGAAATAATTTCCTCATGTCAGAAATGTTTTTTTTTCACAATTTTCATTGTTATTTGATGTTTTTACCGTATTTAGTGGGTAATTTAATAGTTATTTTTGGTAGCAAAATATTTTGAGATTCCTGAGTCTGAATGTTCCAGAATTCCTGTTCTCAGAAACATTTGTAAGTGAACTCCTTGTTCTGGTTTTGAATGAAAAGAAATTGGAATATGTCAGCATTTGTCACAGGACAAACCTTATGGTGAAGGATGAAGAGCAATCTACTTTCTATTATTTTTTAAAGATTGTGCCTCCTTCATCATCATATCTTACTTAGTAAAAAATAGGAATGCTATTCACTGCATTGGAATATATGCTTACTTGTGTAATTATCAGACAGCTCTTAATTGCCTGCAAAAACCATTTTTGCCTGATATACTCCAGCACTATGAACATTACCCCTTAATTAATTATCTTAATTCCTCTAAATTAAAGAAAGCTCATTTAGAATATTACCATTAACACTTTTTTGTTATTAATACCAGCTTTATCTTCTGCATCAAGAAAGCAAAAGATATTTTGTTCTTTCCTTGAGCTGAGGTGTAAGGTTTTATTTTCTTGGGCAATTGAAGGCGATTTTCTTGGGTCTTAACTCTTTGTGTTTTTGAGAGCTGCTTGAAACACAGCACATCCTGGATTCATTTTTTCCCCCTGTTGTCACATGCTGCTTAGTCCTGAAAGCTGTTCCATTTAGGAGAAAGAAGTTAAGTAATTGCCTCCTGACAGACCTCCCTGTCAACTGTTCAGGATACTGGTGTTAGGTTGTTTGGTGAGAAAACATCTAAAGTCAACATAGGGAGGTACTGGAAATAGTATTCAGATGGTTGTGGGATATCCAGTGGGTCAGATGGAAGCACACAAGGAGTTGACCAGAAGAAGAGTAAGGAACCATTTAAAAGAACCCTTTAATGACTGTGTAACAGTGTTTCTCTTTTGGCTACCAGGATTTCCCTGGAACAATTGCCCGCTAGCTAGCAGCGAACATACCTGCTGTTGGTAGATGCGAAGATTTTTCTGTTGGCTTATACTTGGCTCAGGCGTGAAAACCCTGCCTTGAGGTTAAGGGTGATTACTGCTGCATAGTAAAGACATGTGGGGCTGATTAGTTCCAAGCTAGATACGGAGAGAGGGTGGATGGTTACCAGGTAGAAATGAAAATAAGACATATGGTCTACTCCTGGGAAGTGGCTGTTTAGGCTGAAGCTTGTTCCAGATGAGGATTTGGGTACCCAGAGGTGGACATTGGTAAAATTAGGTCCTGCAGGCTCAAACTGCAATGTGAATCAGCTGCTACCTAACCCTGAGAGTGTCTGGGTTCAACAGTATCTGTCTAAATACCTGTAGCAGGACTTCTGTGTGCCCAGGACTGCTGTGCCTGATTGTGATCAGTGACCTGATCACCTGAAAGTAAATTGAGCGCCACTCAAAGCCTCTGTTGATGTGATTGGGTGAGTGTTTCAGCTACCAGAGAAAAGGCAAAGGCTCTTGGTTACATCCAAGAAGAGACAGCACTGGGAAGGGTATTTTGAGGACTGTAACTCTGAGCATAGGCAACAAAGTTCTAACTCCTTCCTGCTTCTGTGCCTGAGCTAGTTCTGCTCACGAATGAGGAAACAGCTGTCTGTGCTTGTTGTAGATGACTGAAGAAGAACTATGATTATCAATGCTATTCTTGTCACAAGGAGCTGGAAAGCTTTTAGTGATAAGAAGAATGCACTTCAGGCTCCTCAGTGATGCTAAATGCTAGGCTGCAGCTCTACCTGTGGATTAATGAAACACTAGCAAAGTTGAAAGTGAGTGTCTCCCCAGAAGAACTGGTCAACTGTATGTTTGGTTTGTTGATGTTTGCTTTGTTTTTTTAACTTTTTATTTTTTTGGTCATCACTTGCTTTTTTTCTTTTTCTGTTTGGTTCATGCAGTTTTGTTTTTATGCTTTTCATGTACACAATTTTATGCCACTACTGTGGATGAATTAATCTTAGAATAGCTGCGGCTGTCCTTTACTGATGGGGGAGGAGGGCAGGAGGGATGACTTCAGTACTCCTTTAGTTATGGATCTCATTAATTACTCTTCAAACCAAGTGGGTTTTTGCTCAGAGCTGTTTCCGCAAACCATAATCTCCTTCTTTCTGGTTTACACCTGAAAGGGTAATTGCTTTCTGATTCTATACTTACTTATTTCCAAAACAACATTTCATCCAGCTTCATCATACACCTCCTCCCTTTTCAAAACTGGGCTTCACCCTGTTAGGAAAGTTCCTTCTTTAGCCGTATCTTGAGACACCTGCCTGATGATAACCCAGGCATGGCCTGTAGGTGGAATTGCTTGTCCTCTGCATGCCTGACACAGTCAATACCAGAATTTACATAGAATCATAGAATAGATAGAGTTGGAAAGGACTTTAGGATCATCCAGTTCCAACCCCGCTGCCATGGGCAGGAACACCTCACGCTAAACAATGCCACCCAAGGCTCTGTCCAACCTGGCCTTGAACACTGCCAGCGATGGAGCATTCACAACTTCCTTGAGCAACACATTCCAGTGCCTCACCACCCTCACAGTAAAGAATTTCTCCCTCATATCCAATCTAAACTTCCCCTGTTTAAGTTTTAACCCATTACCACTTCTCCTACCACTACAGTCCCTGACGAAGTGCCGCTCTCTAGCATCCTTGTAGGCTCCCTTCAGATACTGGAAGGCTGCTATGAGGTCTCCATGCAGCGTTCTCTTCTCCAGGCTGATCAGTCCCAACTTCCTCAGCCTGTCTTCAAATGGGAGGTGTTCCAGCCCCCTGATCATCCTTATGGCCCTCTTCTGGGCTTGCTCCAACAGTTCCATGTCCTCTTTATGTTGAGGACACTGGAACTGTGCACAGTGCTCCAAGTGAGGTCTTACATCATGGAATAAATGGGGCTGGAAAAATCCATGCAGGCAGTCTCAAAATGGACAGGGCTGCGCATGAGCACACGCTGAGCACACACTCACCCCAGAGCTCCTGTTTAAATCACTGAGCACTGTATCTTGGCCCACAGGATATGATGGTACAGTGCCAATCAAAAAAGAAAAAACACCAAGCAACTGAACCTACCAGAAACCCACTTTCCTCTGGTGCTCCCCAAGCAAATGTGGTTCTGGCAAGGAAGGAAGACAAAAATGATCCTCTCTTTGTGGGTGCACTGTACTGGCTCTGTGCTGCCACTGCAGTGTTGCTGCTCTATAGGCACTTTATGAGTGATGTGACAGCTTCCCTGACTGAAGTAATTCCAAGTACTGTAACATGAAGTGTCAAGGCAGACAGTAGAAAACATTTCCATCCTTTTCATTGGAACAAAGCACTATTCTCTTGATGGCATTCAAATGCATATTGTTTAGCTATTATGTGCTAACCTTGACTATTATATTCCAAGCACAATAGCAGCGGGAGCTTTCTGCTTTTTTGTTCATTACTGATCATGGTAAGATGATTGTTTCTTGGGGGTGTTTTTTGCAGGTTTTCTTTTTTTTTTTTTTTTTGGTGGGACTTTTTTTTTTTTTGGGTCACTAAAATATTCAGTTCTGAATTTAAAATAAGAAATTAACAAAAAAAAAATATTTATGTTGCAGTAGCAGTGAGAAGGAAGTATGAGGTCTCCCTTTGTGTCTCGATTTTCAGGTGGGTCAGATGGTTCCCAGTATGGATTTTTACCCCAATGTGGCTTGTACCTCTCTTGACAGAAATTGAAGACTGCAAATTCATCCTGCCTAGACTGCTTGTATGGTGAGTGACAAGCTGATGCTAAACTGACTGCAGTGTTAGCTACTAAAAGCCTCAGGCAACATACAGCAGGTAAACGGTTAATTAAATTGATTCTTCAAGGATACCTTTAAGGGAACATGGAGCCTTTCCAAATCTCCACATGGAGTTATTGATGGAAATTGCTGCTTCAGGTTTTCTCTCAGGGATACACACAGGGTGGGTTACCTTAACTGTTTCTGACATTTCTTCCATCTGACCATGAGGTTCCTGAGATGAGAAGATTAAATTGCTCCTGCAAGAATAAGAAGTGACACAGGTGAAAGCCAAAGATAAAGATACAGAAATGTGTAAGCAACATATGAAGACTCCTGATAAAGCCTGAGCTCTTTTGTAGTACCAGGTGAGCCATGCTCACTGGAGAATAGATGATCTTGTTCTCTCAGAGGGCTCTGTAGCCTCTGCTTGCCCAAAGGCATGCCTGATTTTTTTCCCTATTCTCCTGAGTTAATCTTTTCCAGTTTCCACCTTCTCATCTATTCCTCATCTTTCCTCCCCCATCTCATTCTTCATTTTTGAAAAGCAACCTTATTTTGCTCCATTTATTAAACTCTTTTTCAAAGTAATGAAATTCCTATCCATATCCAAATCCTTTTTCCTGACTTTCTCATCCTTTCCCATCCATTGCTACCTTCTCCCTTGTACTAGCACCCACTCCCTTTTTTTCCTAACCTAGGCTCAGACTCTAAGATTACCCTCCCCTGGTGCCATCCCTTCCCCTCCAGTGGCTTCAGCTCTTCTCTCTCCTCTGTTTGATTTTTTTTTCTTTCTCTATGCCAACGCCTGACAGAGAAGGAGTCACTGATTATATGTCTTCATTGTAATTAAACTGGGCCAGAGCCCATTCTCTGGCACCAACAGCAAGTGGCATAGCTTGGCTCACATCCATACAGCTAAACTCTCTTCCTCCCATAACAGGATGGCTTTATCCTTTCTGCCTATTGGGAACAGTGCTTGGCAAGTGCTACTTTCTGAGCCCTGCCCAGACACAGTTCCTGAGAGTACTCCCTAGCACAAGCCAAAACTGTGCCAGGGAGCATGCTAATAATTAAGCACTATAGACTGTGCTACAGGCCTCGGTGCTGTTTAATTTACTCGTAAAAATGCAGCTGAGGGAATGGGAGAGGCAATGTCCTTGCTTTCAGCTCAGGTATGGACTCACGCTTCAGCTTCAGGGATTGGTTTGGCTCATGTGAGGACAGCAGGCTCTGAATGCTGAGCATGAGCTTCTGGAAACAGTTGTCTTTCAAGCATAAACTTGGCTAAGTATTGGCAGGGTCTTTTAATCTAGCAGGGGTGTGGGAAGCAAGTCCTTGGTTAAACTCCTGCCCTCCTGCCACAACTGCTGTGTTCCTGCCCCTAAATATAAGCTTTTAAGCAAGGATTTCCTAGGGATTTTTAAGTGTGCGTGAAAAAACATAATTTTTCCTTCTTCCCCCCTCCTTGCAGCGAGGAGAGCAAAATTCAGCAAATAAAGAGCACACACATGAGAAATTTTAGCTCTTTTAGTTAACATTTAGCAAAATCTGTAGCAGCTGAGATCAGGGTCTTACTGTGTGTAGGTAGTGTAAAGCATTTTAGTAGTAAGTGGTAACACATAAATCTGTCACACGTAAGTATGGGTATACATGCAGGCTGAGGGGTGGGGAGGGCTGGTGCTGGCATAACTGCTTTGACAAATTGTATTTATCTGTATTTACAGGAGCACCCAAGTGATGCTGTATCAAAAGGAAGGTCATAAGGTTTTGGAATAGATTTGGGAACAATGTTCCGAACTGGGTTAGTGTGAGATTGTGCAAGAGAGCATGCTGGTCTGCTGCCTGCGTGGCAAAGCACTGCAAACGTGGGACTTTGCTCTGACCCAGGAGTAAATGTGATGTAGAAATCCTTCATAACCAGTGACTCTGACATTCACCCCTCTTGTTTTTATATTTTGAAAGGGTTTGAGATAAATAGCACATACCTAACCAGGTGTGCAACACACCTGGTGCCTGTATATATGTGTGTGTATTTCTAAATTGTCAAAGTCTAACATCACTGCATAGTGATGTAATTAAAGAAGATAGATAGATAGGTTATTGCTGTTTCCATGGCTTTTGGAGTGTTATATACAGCCAGCAGTAAAAACAATGAATAATTACTCTGCTACTTAATTCTAATGTAATTTCTGAAATAACCCTGTATATTCCCTACAGCTTTTAGTTGACTTTAAAACCTGAAATAATAGCCAACCAGTGCCTGTAATCCACCTGTTTACTTTTTTCAAATATATATATTTGTAGATAGGATCACTGGTCATCTGTACTAACAATGAAGAAGAGTTTTTGAAACATCTTTTCAGTCAGTCAGTGTTATCTGGAATTTGTCTTGGAGTAAGATTTCAGATTTGGCCCTTCAGGCACTAATATGTTCATAATCTTATGCTACATGTAACTACCTCCTTATGTATAGCATGAGCAAGGATGACTGAAATATGGGAATGGCCACAGTGTTCTCTATGCCATTTTGTTCTCAGTTCCCTTTGTTTCCTTTTTCCAAACTGCCACCGTGGGAGTTTGTCCTCTGCCAGTGCAATGATAGCTGTGTGAGAGGTTAGAGTTGGGTTCCTCAGTGCCGTGTCTGGTTGTGCTCCTGCAATACAGCCCATGTGCCAGACCGCACACTTCAGCTTGGGGTAGAGGTGATCCTTGGTCATCCTATCTAGTGCAAGGATGTTTGCTTCCTACAGTTCTTGCTTTTTCCCCCCAAACAAAATCCTATTGTCTTTGTGTGAAACCAAAACAGATGTTCAAATTATATGTGCATTAGCACACAGTAAGCCCATCCAAAGCAAAGAAAAAGCTCTGCTGGGCCTATCCTGTGTTAGAGGCATAGCAGCGTCTTTGTGCACTGTGTGGGAGCTGACAAGACTGTCTTGATGAGGAGATTGGCAGCAGAAGACTATTAATGTATAGATAGAGTGTTATCTCATGGTGTTGTTCAAGTCATTGGCAAATTTCCCTTCAACTCCAGCAGAGATGGGAGTTGAGCTGAGATACTTGCCTTTTTATGGACTGATTTCTCATTTCAACTCAGAGATAAAGATTTTTGGAGGGGAAAGCCAGTGACTGTCAATACAGAAGATGGCTGTAAAAGCAGCAGTTGTGTTGGCAGATCTGAGTGCTGTGGGACCAATACATAAATGCTTGAATAGACAAGAAGAGATTTCCAATCTGAGACCTTAACTGGAGACAAATAGGGCAGAGAAACTGAAGTGAAAGGCAGGCCACAGGGCTCAGCGCAGTGCAGAGAGCACCCAAATCTAGGATGTTTGGTCTTGTCTTGGTAAGTCACTTCAGTGGCTCAGCAGGTTCATGAAGAATGCTTTCAGCCTCTCTGAAAGAGGCGGAAAATGGCAGCTAAAACACAGAGTCTATAATCAAAACCAGATTCAAACTGGCATCTAAAGCTTTTCAAAAGACCTAATGCCTTCACATTTTGCTGCCCTTCACACATTTCTAAGTTGCCTGTGCAAACACTGCAAAGCTGCAATTTGCTTCTGAGAGACACTCTGTTTTCTTCAAACTGAGAACTTCTCTGGCCTTTGCAACTTTGCAGTTCTTGGCAGAATCCCTCCCATTTTCTTTCTGTTCCTGCCCTGTGTGGGAAGAAGCCCTGTGGAGAGGACAAGAAAGGTAAACAGAGCTGAGCGGAATATGTTCAGGGAGGCTTTCCACTAGGGAAATGGAGGCCTTGTGCTGGAAGCCAAGTGTCCTCAGCTGGACCACATTTCAGCTCACTCTCCCCTCTTCCACACTCAGGAAGGATTTAAACCTTTCCAATACAAGCTGAGGGTAATACCTGGAGGAGATCTTGGATTTCTATGGATTTTGGCTCAGACCAGACTTCTTCCAACTTCACAAGGAAAGTGCACTGATAGCTTGTTTTATGCACCCACCTTTTGCTGGAGCTTTATGAACACTTCCATGACACAGCTTTTCCAGCAGTACGTGCTGGCTTCACAGCCCAACAGACGTGTATGGCCAGGCGCCATGCAGCTGATGACAAAAGGTGTGGTGACAGGGGTGACTCTGTTTCTCTGTTCTTCCTCACAGTGTCCCACAGCTAAGCAATGCTGCCAGTATGGGAGTTCTTCTGTGAACTAGAGCTTCATTCTGAATGTTTTCTTCCATTTTAGTGAGTTAAGTCATATCATAAGGCAAACTGACGGGCACTGGAGTTAGCATAAGGCTGTGACTGTGGTGGGGGAAGAGTACAGCTGGGGGCTCACTCTGGTTGCTATTGAATCAATTCATATTCTAAGTGACTATGGTAACTGCAACATCTCTCTCTAATACTTAAACAGAGCAAGAAAAAAGAAGCTGCAGTATTTTCTGGCTTTCTTGCAGCACTCTAATAGTGTACTTAACCTTCCCAGCTTCATTGTGTGAGCTCTGCTTATATTGGTGCTGGGAAACCCGCTTTCTTTGTGCCCTGCTGAAAGGTTTCAACAGGTACATTTGCCTATGCTTTTTTACCTCTTCTTGGGAGAGTTGGTATCCCCATAGGAGCACAAGGAAATTCTGGCATGCTGGATGCTCAGTGACTGTCACTGCTGAATATCTTGGGGTACTGAAGGCTTCAGTCACCACTCTGTGCAAAGGCTTCTTGAGTGAGGGACTAGGAGGCCTCAGAAGGAATTTATGAACTGCTCTACCTAAGCAATAGGGTTGTTGTATACAAAAGGCCTTAGCTCTGCAGCAGAACACTTCACCTTAGATACCCTCAGCCAGCCAGACCTATCTAATCAAGTGGAATTCCCCTTTGATTTTTAATTACCTGTCTTCCAAATTTAGTGTTTCCTTTTTTAGAGGATGTTGTCGTGCTTTGAAGGCACAAACCTACATTTTCTGAATATTTATTTCTCTGTCAAGACTCAGCAGCAGAATATACTACACATGGAATTCTGAAAAGATACTAATTTTCTCTGAAAGGAGATTACTGATTTTCCTTCTTTCACTGTAGATCTAATATTCTTGTTAGGAACATGAAAAGCATGACCCAGCACACCAGAAGGATCTTCAAGCAGGTAACTGTCATGGAAGCCAGTGCAGGCGGAAGAACAGGAGTGGTGGAAACAATAGGGATAATTGATAACATGTTCCTAGAGATACTGAAAGGAGGGAAATGGCTACACTGAAGTGACAAAACTGCATGTTGTCCAGAGGCAGCAAGGCAGCTGCTCCCTAAGAGAGAACAAGCTGGGAGAAGAGGGTTACCCCAGCTGGAACAGTAGTGGGGTGCAGTGCTGCAGGGTATGAATATGGTGGGCAGAGCTCAATGGGTCCGCCAACATTCCCAGACCAGGCGAGAGGTGAACAGATCCAGGATCCACGCAAGGAATACAGTCAGGAGGAAATGGATCCAAGGGCCAGACCTGGAGCTGGACATGAGGTTACAACATGGACCCAAAGTCCATTCAGGAGACAGAGACAGAACTGGAGACAAGCAACAGGGTAGTGCTATGCTTATACAAGCCAATAATTTGCACTCACTTCTTTTCCATGAATATGCCCTGTGATTTTGCTCGCTCTAAAGTACTCCTGAGTCTTGAAGTACTCTTGAGTCTCACTTTGTGTCCAGACCGCTTTGAATGCTGCATGACAGGAAAAAAATGTCAACTAAGGAGAACAGCATGGTATCTTCCATAACAGTCACTTATGATAAAATTATCCATTACTTTCAGTGAAACATTTGCTGGATTGTCTTCTTTTTAAATGGAATTTCATAAGGCTGTCTTAATCTCTCTGACCTAATTTAAAATAATCAATAACCATGCTAGAATTAGTGGGGTTTGGATTTTATTCAGCGCAGTGCACAGGTCTTTGGGAGAAAAGGTCATTTGATCTTTTTTTTGATGAATGGTATTATTAGAAAAAAATGCTATCTAGGCAGGATCTGTTTTAAGTATTATCAAATGTTTATAACATAAAATTTGATATTTTTGTTACCACATGTATTTTCCTAAACCCTCAGATTTATCCAGCATAACAGACCAGCTTGTGTTGAATTGTCTCAAGGTCTGAAGCACGTACATTTTGTTATCATAGTGTCATCTTTATGATCTATTTTCTTTTATTTTTTGTCTGGTGTTCAGGGGAGCAACATGTGCCATGTACAATTTGAGGGTGCTATTGGATGCAGCAAGATCAGAAAAAATAATAACTATTCACAAAGCTCAGCACATTACCATTATCACAGGTAGCATTACTCCTTTTGCAAAGCATTTTGGAGGCCAGCTTTTTAAGAGCAAGGCATAGTTATTACTGTTTATTCTTCTGTTATTATCTCTGTTCCACACCACTAATCATGTTTTATTTATCAGTCAAATTTTGCATTATTAATGGAGAATAAAATTCAAGGCTTAATTTCAGAAGAACAAACCCTCTGCTCTTAGCGCAGCCATTAGGTTATCCCTCCAATTGTCTTGTTCACCTTTTCCCTTTGCATGGTCCATTATTTCTTCTAACCTGGCATTATCCTCAGAAATGTTTGACTTTTTTTCCTGGATTTTGAATGGACAAAATTACCTGTAAAGGACATAGTGTCACCTCTCTAGCTTGGGCAAGAGCAAGAACGGCTGCCTCTTGAAGCCAGCACCTGGGAGGGTTGGAGTCCCCTTGGTAAAAGGCATGTGATGAAGTTGTGTCGCAAAGCAAAAATCATCTGAGAGCAGAAAGTAGGACAATCTTGTGGATATGAAGTTGTGAGCCTCCAAGGAGAGCCTGTGAGTTAATTATTGTTAGGTTTTCAGTCTCTGGAGTCTCTTGACCATGTCTTCCTTGCCTTCCTTCTTGACCTGTTAGGGCCTGCCCATGTGGACTTCCTTGTCCTGCAGGTCCCTCAGCTTTCACTTACAGCTTTTCACGTACATGCCCTCAGCTTTGCAGTGGAATGAACAGGCTTGTGATATGGCTTACACTAAATTAACTTGCTTGCTCCCTGCTCCCTGTCTCTTCCATCAGAAGGTAGCGCAGACATCCCTGGAGATGAGGCAGAGAGCTCTGGAAGACATCCTTGCAAATGTGAGACTCGAAAAGACTGGATTTTGAGAGTAAGAGTGAAAAAATGAAAGTTTAAGTGATCAGCTCATCTCCAGTGCTCTGCAGAGTCCCTGGATGCTTGAGAGTTTCAGGTTTGTGAAATCAGGGCATTTAAACAGATGATAAATACTAACTAGTGAGTTCAGGTGTCTTAATGCTGCCGTGCCTAAAAATGCTTTAGAGGGAATAAGAGATTGGATATAGTGTAAGGAAATTAAACAGCTTTGACGTGTTTTTAGGCATCTGACATAGGAGCAGCCAAAACCTCTAATTGCCTGAGAATTTGGTTCCACAAGTACATGGGGAAGCACAGCATCACACTTTCCTTTTAGAGGAAAAAAGTGTTAAATATGCTGTGATTCAACAGTATTTCTATATATATATAAAAGATTTTTTCCATCTGCTTTTTGTTCTGCATGCAGAGAAACATTAAAGACTTCCTCACTGTCTATTTTTAGAAATGAATGTATAAAAACATATATACAACTGTACAAATACACAATGTTGAACAACGGAGGTATGTGTGTGTACATATATACACATGCATACACTAAATCACAGTTGGGTGGTGGATCCAAAACTACTTCTTGTGTAGTAAACAAGCACTATGTTTCAGCCCTCAGCACAAAGCGCGGTTCTTCAGAAAGTACCATTGTGTTAAGAAATTACATTTTTGAACAACTGGAGAAACTTTCCATGCAGGAAGGACAGGAAAGGTCCCCTCCTGCTGGATGCACAGTGGCTAAACACGACTCTGGCCCTTCTGGGCTGCAGTGATCTGCCTGCAAACCTTGCTGGGAATACTGCAGAAACTGCACACTGCCTGTTTGGATGCATCAGCAGCAGTTTTCTGATTCAAAGTACTGTATCATTCCCTGGCACACATACTTCCCTTGGCGAATCCCTCAGTGCCTTGGTGGCTGTGCAAAGCCTGGCTGAACACGGGAACTTCTGCACCTTGCTCATCTTGTGTGCAGGATGAACCAAGGCAAACCCAAAATCATCTTGTTGCATTTGGAGTAGTGACAACTCTTCGACAAATGGAAAGAGGCCAGCTACCAGACCAGCTCAGTTTTCCTTGTTTAATCTCTTAAGCATATTTTCAGGCTTAACTGCTTGAGTGGCAGAATCCCCATCAGCAATTTAAAAAAGCAATTATTTTGAATCTGTTCAGAAAATAATTTTATCTGTAAGATCCTGCCCAGCGACTGCATATTAGAAATGGTACGAATCACTCCAAAATATTAATTGATAACATTCGTGACCTTAAAAACTTTATTAAGAGTAGGACATAAGGCATGCACAGTTTCGTTCTGGCCAGGGGGTACACAGCATGTTAATGAAAGAGTGTTAATTATCACAAAGATGATAGAAAAATCTTTAGTGGAAAAGTTCCCTATATGACTGGTTGTGTGCTATGACCTTCATTTAACATAAAAAAGTCTGCAAATCCCTACTGCAAAGTCACCTTTTTCATACAACTGTTCTCTTCTGAGCCACCATAGCAAAGACAGGATTGGCAGCTCTGTTTTCTCTGATCTTCCTGCTACTAACAGTTCAGTTCTCGTAAGAACTATCTATTGTCTGTAGTTAGTGAATGACATTTAGGAAAATTTCCATTTGCGTTTTTCTGTGCATGCAGTGAAAATTCCAACATCCTCCACTGGTTACTGAAGCGTCAGAGATTAAAGAGACCCATTGGCTTGCCTGATTCACTGCGCCTGCCTTTCTCCTGCTCAAGCTTGTCCTATTTTTCAGAAGTGTTTACCTGACTAGCACATGCAATTACTGGTGTGTGCATAAGGCTCAGTTCAGTCTTTGAATGTTCTCTGAACTTTTCCCTCTAGATCAAAGCTCCCACATCCTCCCACGCCAGATCAGCCTCCTGCTGAAGTCGGTGCGACTTTGGCTGTTAAATTTGGCCCGTGAGCACATTCCTGGAGCGCAGAATTAGGTGTAGGCTCCAGTGCTTTGCTGCATCAGGACCTTTGTTAGAAACAGAATCTGAGCCCCCATGTTTTTACATTATCAGTCATTTGTGAATTCCTTATAATTTTTTAATGACTTTTGCAGAGAGCAGTCAGATGTTATTAAAGTTTTACTGAATTAAATTGGAGAAACTAATTTTGCTCTTAGTATTTTATTTCAGTGTGTAACTTGATTTTTAAGAAGCACTTTGTATTGCGTGGCCGTTTCCATTTGCTTTATAACCATAACATAAGGGTTTCCCTGGAGTCATGGAAAAATTACCTTCTATGTCCCCTATCTAATTAACACCATGTATGTTGCCTAACTCCTTATAATTCACTCCTGTGCACCGTATATAGAACATGATTGGAAAAATAATTTGAAGCAATGGGAAAAAAATGCCTTTTGTAATATATGTTATGTCCAAATACACTTCCAATCAAATTAGATTTAAAAAGAAATGAAAGCAGCATTAAGATATCTGACGTTGAAAAGAGACACCAAAGACTTAATTAAAAAGTGTGCTTATGTTTTTAAAGGCAATTGCATTTAAGGCATGGTAATGAAACCTTGAATTGCTGAATAGCTCGGTGACCTGTCTGTGTCTGGGGCTATGACTGCTTGGCTCCCCAGTGAGAGCCCTGATCCAGTGTTCAACGGGTCACAGGGGAGCTGCTAAGCTCCTGGCATGTTCTGGAGGGTCACAGGTTTCCAGGAGGGAGAGCAGTCAGCTGGTGCACAGTTAATTGCAGAACTGGTGTCTATTGTGAGGACATAGCAGATGAGCCTCTGCATTCGAGTAAATCCAAGTATTGCCTCACCGCTGAGAGGATGGTAAGACTTTAAACCATTCTAACTAGATTGTAAGCGCTGTCTGACCAGGCTGTGGGGATTTTCCATTTTTTTTTTTTTTTTTTTTTTTTTTTCCGCCTTTTTTAATTCCTCCCTGTGGAGCCTGGGGCATTAATATGATGAGAGAGAGCAAGCATCAGTGGACTCAATTCTTGCTAGTGCATCAGCAAAGGAACCAAATTCCAAATGAAGAGGTTAACCCCTTACCCTCTGCAGATTTCTGAAGTTAATCAGATCATGTGAGCACAAGCCAGGGCACTACTGAAGGCAAGAGGCTGGATTTTTCATCCTGAATAAATTACACAGGGCGGCAGAGAGCTGCGGCACACACAAGGAACTGAATCAGCCCTCAGTCTTTAAGTAGCAGCACTTGTCACGCCAGCCAAAGGCAGCCTTTGCTCATGCTGCAAAGTTTCACTTTTTTTAGGACCTGTCACATCAGGACTTGTTTCTGACCTGCCACCCCTTCATGTGAGATGGGCACTCCTCCATCTTCCCTGCAGAGAGTCAGCTCATGCAGGACCCCATGAGCCTCTTGCTTTCAGATATTGCTCACTGCTGGCCTTTCCTCTGCAAGGCTTTTCACCACTGGGTGCTTTTAAGGTCACGTTGCCTTTCCTTACCAGAGGAAGAGAAGGAAAAGATAAATATATAGTCATCTTTTCTATACTTGCACTTAAAAATAAAATAAACATTCTTTTTTTATGCTTCTCAGAAGATGTGGTGTCATTTCCTGAAGGAGAAGGAGGGGGGAAGAGGGCTGAGGAGAAAGGTAACTAGGAAAACAAATGCATTTGATTTAAAAATAAATGTATGTGTTTATTTTGTGCAGGAAAATGAAAATGTCCATCCTTTTCAGAAACCACAGATTTTTCACTGGAAAGAAGGAAGAAAAAAGGAAACAGAAGTTCCTCAGTAGTTCCTTTCTCTTGGTTTTGGGGAAAGTGAGTAAAAGCGATAAAAGCGATAGAAATTTTCTTCCCTGTATTATTTGATACTAATCAGTTCTCTGTTCTTTTGCAGACACTCAGGGAAGAAAGCCTACCCTCCTATCTCCTCTAGCCTGGAGTGGAGAGCACTATTCAGCCATCATGGGTCCTTGTCTGACCACCCCCAGGTGGCCATGTTCAGGTCACCCCATGGCAGCCCTGCACTGCAGCCAGGGGCTCTGCACTGCTTCTCTACATGTCTTTATATTCCCCTTGCACTGACATAGAAATAGCAGTCTGTGTGATTTGCTGGTGTAAGTTTACAGCCCACTGACTTCAGCTTAGTTCGTCTCATTTGCATCAGCTACGGATATGGACCTGCCCAGGGCAGGGGACGTCCATGCACCCTGAAATTGGTGGAATTACTCCAGACTGATACTCATGAACATGAGTGCAGAGACTGTGAAGAAACTGTTTTTTAGGCTTATAATCTCACTTGGAAAAGTGGACTTCAAAGGTGTCTAATAGATGTTTCACTCAGGATAAGCAAAGAAAACACAATACTTGACAAATTGGTTAAAGCTTCAAAAAAAAGATGTAAAGTGTACACTGGTGGCATAGCCATAGGGCTTAAGGGCTATAACTCACGCATTTTGGGAGGGGCATTTTGCACCAGAAATGACTGGTTTTAGCAAAAGGCAGCTACCATGAATGTACCCACTTCAGCAAAGGTTACCAAAATTAATAAGTTGGGTTTTTTTCCCCTCCCCAGTATAAACCCAGGAAGTTCTTTCTGCAGCCCAAGATGTTTTGCATGTAGGGTCTTGAGCTCAAACTTGAAAAAGGTCTGCACCCTCCGTTCCATGAATTCTGATTTTTTTTCCTTCAGCAGGAAGAAAATCTGTCCTGAATATCCATTTTCCTTTCTTTTGTTATTCTTTTCATGTCCAAAAAGCCCTGCCTCTCCTTTTGCTTTCTTATTTTCAGATGTGTAGGATTTAAGAGACCACCCCTCCCTTACCAGTCTTGGTCCTGTTCTTTTCCTGCATGGATTACAAGGTGTTTGCATTGGGAAGGTTGGTCACTGTGCCACGAATGTGTGAGGTGCTGGAGGACTCTGCTTTGCACTTGGAAACGCTGCAGATACTTGACACACCAAAGGAGTCAAGTGAGCAGTATGAGAAGTCTATTAATTGGGAAATGCATATTTCATGTGCTGAAATGGAGCACAGGGAGAAATTGGTTCTAGGGAGCTGAAACACAGGTGCTGCTGCCTGAAGCCCATTCACCATTTTGCTAAGGAAAGGGATCAGTCGCAAACCAAATTCCTTCCTACATTAACCAAATTGCCTACTTCACTGGATATATCTCTCAATAAATCAAATCTTTCCAGCTCTAACCTGCAGCTGTCAGTTCTTGGATCAAGTATATTGACTATTAAACTTGTCACCTGAAAAATGACACCAATATTTTATTCCAAATATGTAGCAGTTGTTTACTGATCTCTTAGCAGATGAAGAAGGTACACAAAATACTATAATTTGGCATTACATAAAACACATCAAATACCTTCCAAACTGGATTAAGATTTGCTTTCCTGGTCACTGCAAATGGAGCTTTACGCCTGCAAAGCTCTTCCTTTCAGCAGGGACACTGGTATATAATCATACAGCATGACACTAGTACTGTTTGAACATACTTTGCTTATCAGTAATAATGGGCTGATGAGTAGAGCTCACTAGAAATTGAAATTTTGGAAGGAAAAACATGTAAAAATATGACCAATTTACATTTCAAGATTCCCCCCAGAGTGGAAGTAAAAGATAAATGAGAGAGGGACTAGGCAGTGTGAAAATCCAGAAAACTTCAGATTTTCATCTTTTGAAGCTCTTTATTTTTTTAGGCTTATTTATATTCTTGGCTAAAAGCATCCCTCAGTCCTGGTTTTCTAATAATCTAGATCAGGTGTGTGTCTTGGCTTCAGGTCTGGATTTTCCTTCCTTGGAAACAAGCATCTGGTAAGGATGGCCATATGTGCCCAAGCTGCTCTTTGGGACAGATTGAGGAGTTGGGTGTTTGTATAGAGAAGTTTTCCCATCTCACCCACTCTACAAACAACTTAAGTTTCTTGGGTTGCTGCAGAGTTTGAGAGTTTAGGGACTTCCAGGCTCCGCACACCCTGCAGCCAAGTGAACCAAATGGGAGACTGGGAAAGGCCAGAAGGCAAATGGTCAAGCAGAGAAAATGCCAAATTGCTGTAAGGCTGAAGATGTTTTACATCTGGTTTCCCTGTGACTGGTGAGATGGTGCCCCTTGACAACAAGCTAACACCTGTTTTCTACTTCTTTTTCAAAGTCACGGTTATCCTGACCAGGACTGTGGTCACTTAGGTCTTCCATTACAAAATACTTTACCTCGAAAGGTTCCCTGAAGAATTTAGAAAATAAACTAATTAATTTTAATATACTGAGTCACCCTAACAATGCCTCAGCTCCTGCAGGGCTGTGAAGGGTACAAAGCAACCCCATGGAGCTCATCTGTTTGGAGGCAGGGAGGAAGATGGGGCTCTCTCTTACCACTTCTGTTTTGCACAGCTGTCAAGCTGGTCTGGTGCATGGGGTGGCTCTCAGAGCAATCAGGCTGTCTGACCTTGAACCCCCTTGAAAGTTATAAAAACAGAAAGCAAGACAACAAATGAATACGCTCACCCAGGTTTGTAGCACCCTGAGCTTTGGTGGGAGAGTTCTGGTTACCGAAAATAAATTATTTTCTTTTGGAAGGACCTCTCTTTTTATATGAAAGGGTTAAAACCCAAATTCAGGTAACCAGGAGTTTAGTGTGCTGGAGAGCCAGTTCCAAGTATTTTAACTTGATCCACTTTCTGGTAAAGATCCACAGACAGCTTTTGAGCTATGCATGCTCAGCATGAACCAATGCTGCAGTAACAGTCAGGAGCTGGGCTCAGGCACACGGTCAGGCTGGGGCTCAGAAGAGTGTGGTTTAATTCCTCGAGCTGACATGGCTTTCCTGTGTGATTCTTGGCAGGTCACCAAATCTCTCTGGGCCTCACTCCCTGTCTGCAAAATCACACCTCTCAGACCTGCTGCCTCTTGAGAGAGCTGAGGAGAGGCCATTCATTATTATGTGTTTATAAATTTGGGGCTTTCCTCTTGGACAAGGCCCCCAGACAATCTCATAACACCAATCACAAGATAAAGCAGGCAGATTATTTTAAATAGTCTGGCAGATGTTGGAGAGGCTCCAGCCATGAAGTGGTCGGGAGGTATAACGCAAGCTGCTTGCACAGTGCTGAAAGCACTCACTGTCCTTCTGTAGCTTACCTCTTGTGAACAGTCCATGATTTATTTATTGAGGAGCAGTTTCTGAGTCACTTTTTCTCCCCATTATGAAAACACTGAGAAAGTGAGTCATTTTGGGGAGCAGAGCCTGTGGCACTCAATTCTCACCCTGCTGCATGGAACAGGAGGGGGAGAGCCTAGCAGGTGGGCTTGGAAGAGGGAGTGAGCTGGAGATGCAGCTTGCTTCTCTCCAAGGGTCGTCATCTGCCCTTGGGAAAGTCACAGCCCCTTTTCAGGAGTTAGACCATAAACAGAGCACGGTGGCCTGGCCTTGCTCAAAGAGCGTTTTTTCTTTTATAGGATGACACCATTAGAATGTGAGACTGTCAACTTCTGCAGTAACGGGGTCCTTTCAGGAGCCTTGGACGAGAGCATGATAGAAGTGCAGATGCAATAACTGACTCTAAATGTGTAAAAGGTGCCTGCAAAGACAGCCAGAGTCATCTGTTCCCTATGTTTGCAGTGCATGGGATAAGAGGCAATGTTCTGAAATTATAGCAAGGAAAGACATAGGTTAAATGTTAGAAAAAAACCTCCTGGAAATGATGTGTTGAATGCTAAAATGTATTGTCTGGGGAGAGGGTGGACTTCCCAGCCCTGGGATTTTAACCCCGGTTATATGCACATCTGTTAGGGATGTTTCAGGTGTAAGTGCTTCAGGCTGCTGTTTTTCTGGCTCAGTGCAAAGAGGAGTTGACTGCTTTCCTTGACCAGGCTGGTCTTTAGCAGGACCTTCTATTACTGACTGCCTTAGCATATTGGAGTGCAAAGAAGACAAATATTTAATTTGCCTAATTATTTGCTTTATTCATTTCTGTCCTGCTGTTCTTTGATATATTCTCTTCCACCGTGGCACAGATAAGAAAGCTCATTGCTTTCCCCTGCTGTGTAAAATTTGTCCCTCCATCCATGAAACCCTCCTTTGATTTAGATGTTGCTCCTTGCTGCTTTCCACTCCATCTCCAGCTGCAGGACAGCCTCCACACTAAAGGCATCATGTAGCTGTTTTCAGCTGCACATATTTGATAATCAAGTTACTAGATAATGACTGGACTTTAGCCCTGTAGCTGGAAGCTGTTTAAGTGTTCAGGCTTTCTGGATGTTGGGTGTTTGGAAGACGCATTAGCAAGGCTTGGATCTTGGAGTCTTCCTGAAGCTATAATCTCACAAAAGGGAGCTTCTGCCTAATGAAAAGCAAAGAACACAGCACCAAGATGAAAGTCCACCTCTATGGCTGCCTTTCTTTCGCTGTTCTCATGATGTGGGCTGTAGCAAACGTATCCTCTGTGTATCCTCTGGCAGAGCTGTCCCTGCCTGTTTCCACCCCTGTTTTCCTCAGCAGAGTGTCTGTGTAGCCAGTTCCCCTTCTCCCTTTTCTCACCTCTCCTCTGTGTGACTTCAGTCTGGGTTTTGCTCTTGCCAGGTGCTCTACCCTCATGTAGCCACCTCCTTCCACCACTGGTGCTCGCTGTCCCACTCTGTTCATGGCAGACCCATTCCTCTCCTCCTTGTCAGCCCATGCAATGGGGAGCTGCACATCCCATGAGACCTGGGAGACACCGAGGGAGCACTGTAGCTAACCCTACTGCTGAGTTCCCTCTGGGGACTCAAACTTTCCCATCCTTGCCTCAGACTGTGAGGCTGTATCTCCAATCAGCCTTTTATCCCTACGAAGGTCTCTAAATTGCTAACCTCCCTTATAGGGAGCATGGAGGTTGTCTACCCCTCTCTCCTTTCTGCTAGCTGGCTGAGCAAGAGGGCCACTGGAGCATTACAAATCAGGGTATCAGTGAGCTGAAGACACTCTGAAACAACCAATCTCTCAAGAGGAAAAGAAGTGAAGTCTCACTGCATGTGCCAGAAAACACTCATCCATGGTGACATCTTGCTCCTAAGAAGAAACAGCTCCATAGGCAGGCTTTGACCAGCACCAGCAGCAGCATCATGTCGCTTGAAACCCAAGGAGGTGAAGGTACCACCTGTGTTGTGATACAAGTTGAGACATCAATCCCAACCTGCCTCTCCATGCTGGATCTGTATGTGAAGACGGCTGATAAGTTTGGGTACAGAAGATCTGCTTTCTCTGCTTGGAGCATGGTCAGCCCTCAAAGGCCACGGAGAGAGTTGGAGGCTGTGTGATATTCCCTGCATGCTGGGCAGGGTTGGTTAGGAGAGCTAATAAAACTCAAGGTTGTATAAAGAATAGGACAGAAAGTCCTTAGGATACAACCTTCTCAGTGTTTCACCATTTCACAGGCGTTTTTCAGGAAGAGAGGCTCTTTCTGCAGTTCAAGTAGACCATGTGGAGGATGCCGAGTACCCTCGACACATCAGTCACATGCAGAGCTGGCAGCAGGAAAACCTCTTGGATGATCACAAGGACACAAAGGTGTAAGCTGGCCCACAGTGAATGATTGCTGTAGTAGCAGTTGGGGGTTTCCACCATTGGAGATGTAAGCGTCTGCAGTAGTAAGAGGAGGAAAGCTGCAGACTAGTTTTAAGGTGGAGGTTGATGGATTTTGAATAGTCTCCTGAGTGCTTCTAATCCTACATGTCTAAAAAAGATACTGGAGAAAAAAAGAATAGCTGTAGTGGGTATAAGGGAAATGCTAAGACAAAGCAAGCTGTCTTTGAAAAGAGACTGTGACATCTGGGAGGGAGAAATAGAAGGCAACGCACCTTCCACTAATGTAAAAAACAGAGAAAAAACCCTCCAAAAAGCACCTTCACCCTCTATCAATTGGCGCAAAGAACATAAATCAGGCTTTGCTGCTCCTCCTCCTCCTCAGACAGCAGCTCTCAGTGACTGTGAAAGGCAACACTTGGCAAATGTATCCACTCAGCCCCGCAGTGATGCAGTGCACAAGAAACCTGTGGGAAATGGCTGCCATTACGCACCACGGAGTCAGAGTCCATCAGGAAGGATTAGAAATGGATAGGGCTGCTGGGAGCTTCTGTGGTTATATATGAACGGATAAAAATAAGCATTATAAATTTGCATGCTTCCAGGCACAGGCAACCTCAAACTCCTCAGGGTGAAGAAACTTCCCTTATAAATAGGTTATTCTATAACTGTCTGTGGCATCAGCTACTGTCAGAGACAGGATACTGGACTAGATGGGCCTCTGGCAATTCCTCTGGAGAAACAACCTTTCCAAAATAAAGACCCTAAAAAATTTCCTTGTAACAAAGAAGAAATTATTGAGTTGTTTATTAAATAAATTAGTTACAATAGGGAGAACAGCAGTTCCTTTGTTTCTCCACTCAGTTTGCCTGTGAGTTTCAGAAGGGAAAATGAAACCACTGCTCTAAGTAGCAGAATAGCATCCTCAATGCTTGCTTCTTCCAGAATAAAAGGCCTATATTTAGAGGATTCCAAGTATTAGAGATATACTGAGCTGGCAACTGGTTCGGGCAAATTTCCAAACCCATCGGGTTTTCCACATAAGTTAAACATTTCAGTAACATAAGAAGTTTCAAAGAGAGACTGAAATAGTGTTTTGCTATCTTCACTGCCCGACATGCTGTATTCAATACAGTTTTGGGTAGAAGCATTTGAAAAGATTTGATGCAATCAATATTTGACTGCATCTGATTTTAGAATGGGTGTCTTTTTGTGCATATACCTACATACACATAAGTGCATATACACTTTGAAAGTGCATGTATGGGTATATACTGAGTAAGGTATCCAGGCTTTTCTATTAGGTTCACTGTTTGCTTAATTATGCATTCATTCACTGTCTTCTGACATCTATCTAGCTATCTGTTTACCTATGTATCATGGGACTTACCTAGTACAGGTGTACTAGAACAGAAGTCAGGCTCTAAAATAGTGCAGAGTTGGGCACCTTTGATTTAAAAGCTCTAATAACTCTGGTCTAAAGAAGAGATACAGGTGCATGTGATTACGATAAAGGATGGCAAACGCTATGCCTCTGATTATCTCTGTAACAGTTGCAGACTCCCCTAGTCAATAGTCCGCACATACCTCATCCAATAGAGCAGCCATGCTAGGTGTAAATTGCATTTTGTTTTAAGAGAAAAAAGGTGTTTTTTCAAGCTGCCTTCTAGTGTATCACTGTGGAAATAACAGCAATTTCTGTAGCAAGCCTTCCATCAACGCATGTAATGCCTGCTTCCTTCTGTTTTTGATTCATCATATATTTTGCATAGACCATTTGGGCTGGGAATTCCTATGCTTGTTCTCTATCCAAGGGTCAGTCTTTTCACAGAGGAAAATTATAACTTAAGTTTTTATTTCTTCATTGGGCTGGTGTGTTGGAAAGTTATTTGTCCTACCTCTTCAGCTCTCTTTATGGGTGCATCTATTATGATGTAATCTTCAGGGTGAGAACTGAAGCTAGATCTGTATTCTTCAATATCTGTCCCTCTGCTTTGTGTTTCATAATGGCTGGGCACAAGCAAAGGCTTCAAATCAGCAATGGAAAAATTGTAATCACAGAAACTAGTAGAGTCTAGACAGCATGCATGTGGACTGCAGTGTTTTCAATCTGCAGTAAGAAGAACTCAGTGTACCTTTGGGTACTGCCTCTTATTAATAAACATTTCAGGCTGCAAAAAGAGAGTCCAGGCAGACCCCAAATCAGAAAAATCCAAGTACAGCTTGAAATGCATTAAAGTGATTAATGTAAAAATCACTCTCTTACTTGGTAGATTGCAAGTGGATGACTTTTTGGTCACACTGAAGTATTCCTGATTGCACAATTCCATCCTGGTCTAGTATCAGCCACCTCACCTGCATGTTGGTGCATGTGTGGGCTGTCTTTACTGCAAACTAGCTGCTAAGTGTGGGCCGAGGGACGTAACTAAGTCAGATAGTCTATCACCAGATATGATGCTATGAGCACCTGTCACTCATTCCTGAGTGAGAGGTCTTCCTGACAGAGTCCTTGGCCTGATCTGACAGCTCCGACAGCTCTAGAAGCTGCCTGGGGAGGAGCTGGCCTGCCAGACCGGGGGAACTCAGGAAATCCAGTGATGCTCACAAGTTCAAGATGCCACAAAAAAGTCCAAAGGGAGAGCGTGGTGATGTGTTTGAGAGATGTGGTATTTTCCTGTGTGACCTGTGATCACCCGGGCATCTAAGACCTTCTTCTAAGGGGCTCTGAAAAAGAAATGCCCAGAAAAGCAAGACTATTACCAGTGGCACGTGTGTAATGCAGCTATTATTGATAATGCACATGTGAGAAAGATTTCACCATCTCGTTAGTTAGGCACAATTAATAGGTCATTGTTAGCTAAATATTCTCCTCATTTTATCATCCTCTTGGATATAGAGGTTGACATTTCTAAACTATTTGTTAATTTTAGTGCAGTGCATGAGTATAGCACGGGAAATGTAGAAATGTTGTTTCTTCTCTCCAATCATTAAAAAAAAAGATGTTTCAACCCATTTTTAAGCATTTTGGTATTTTTTTAAATATCATATATTAAAAAAAAATCCCTGGCAAATTGCTAGAAATGTCAGCATGGATCAAACCTGTACAGCTAAGTGATTTCAGCAAATATATAAAAGAAAGCTTCTGTTTCAGATATGTCAGAAATTAAGACATAACCTTCAAAACTGAGCAACTATCTCAACAGATTCATATCATTTAAGCTAAGCAATTGCTTCTATATTGACTCCTATTTGAAAGGGATAGATAGAAGCCAGGATAACTCTATCTCTCAGAAATCCATTCTTTGTGAATTCCTTGTCCTATTCATCTTTGTTAGGGTAAGTTTTGCTGAGCATGTTTTTCTGGGGTGCAGTCTTTCAGGTCCAGGAAAGGATCCCCTAATACAGCCGTCTGCAACCTTGCTTTTAGGGTCTTTCATGTTGCTTCATTTTTCTAATTTCTGATTCATTATGCCCTAGTTTTACTCCTATTATTTTTTTTAGGAAGGAATATATTCTGATTTGAATACTTTGCATTCTTTTAAAAACCATGACCATTTATTTAAAGGCCTGTTTCGGTCCTTTTAAGCCACTCTTTGAAAGTTGTGTTCTTATATATCCTTTTTGCTGTTGAATAATGTCTGAAAAAAATCTTCCTGGGCACCAAATGGAGTACTTGGAGTTGATTTTATTATTTTTATTTTATTTTATTTTATTTTATTTTATTTTATTTTATTTTTGTTTTTTTATTTCATTTTATTTCATTTTATTTTATTTCCCTGAAATGCAAGCCTCAGAAAATCAGCCTGGGCTTGGAAGACTGGTCTATGCTCTCTTTCTTGTGCAACCCATGAAGAAATCTGCCCTCATGACAATGCTATTGAAGTGATCTGAGTTGGGCAGAATGGCTCTTGCTCTCTCACTGCAGAGTTGGGAGGAGTAAACATGTACTGGAGACCATAAACTGGACACATGCTGTGTAGCTGGTGTACACGTAAATCCCAATTCTGAGCTTATAGAATCATTGAATCATTGAATGGTTTGGGTTGTAAGGAACATTTAAAGGTCACTTAGTTCAACCCCACTGCCATAAGCAGGGACATCTTCCACTATATCAGGTTGCTCAAAGTCCAAACTGATCCTGAATGTTTCCAGGAATGGGTTATCTACAACCTTATGTGCTGCTATTAAATCAGAAGTAGGATCCCCTTGTGTGCCTCACACAGCGTTACTGCAGAGGAAAGTCAGTATACATAAAACAGAAAGAAAGCTTAAGAAACAGCTGTGTTGAGGAAGAAAGTGTTAT
Organism: Amazona ochrocephala; assembly: GCA_039720435.1. Taxonomy (NCBI): domain Eukaryota; kingdom Metazoa; phylum Chordata; class Aves; order Psittaciformes; family Psittacidae; genus Amazona; species Amazona ochrocephala. The sequence goes on along the minus strand of CM077882.1, from coordinate 53,033,503 downwards.
TTTTCACAGGCAGTGAAGGTGGTTGTTTTTTTTTTTGTTTTGTTTTTTTGTTTAACATAATGCCTTGGAGACCCAAAGACTTTGTCCTTTTTGAGATCCTGTCTTGCTCTTGCTGCCTTATGTCAGGCAGGATTTTGGGGTAGACAGGACCCCCCGGATGCAAACAACATGCTGCAAAACACACTTCTCAGGCCTCACTGCTGAAAGCGCTTTCTCTCTCATTGCAGGGCTGAACACTAATGACTTTCAAAGAAACCACAGCATAGCATGGAAAAATGGGTCAGTAATTGCGCAGGATGCTCTCCAGGTTAATGCTGTATCTTTATGTGCTTGTCTGCCTGTTCAGTGCACCTGTGTGTACAGACACATTTGTGCATGCATACCAGTTCCTGTGCATATGTACCTCCTGAAGATGACTGCCAGGAGTAATTCTTCCCCTTCAATCGTTTTGCCTGCCTGTGCTCTGATCCTCTCACACACAGCCACTGCTGAGGCATATTGCAGATCTCAGCCCAGTGAGCATGTGCATAGGCACAGCTTTGCACTTCTGGTGGTTCAATGGTGTGTGATGCTCTCTACATTACGCTTAAACGGCTGTGATTTGATCTCTGATAGCCCTACACAGACTTGAAAAGGCATCAGCAGTTTCCAGAAAGTGCTCTCCATGCTGCAGAGTACCAGGCCAGGGAGACACTTCACAGCAGTTTCCCACAGTAAGGGAGGTGCCTGCACTGACCTTGTGCTGATGAAACCCTTGGCTGATCCTGACAAGGTTCAGCTCCCCGAGTATTAGTGGCAGAGCTCACATCCTACAGACTCCATGGGAGCATGACTGGGAACAGCACGAACCGTGGAGCCCAGGAGAAGGATGCACAATAAAGTAAATATGCCCTTTTCTTGTGCACAAAGGAAGAATTGATACCCTGGTCAAAAAGCCAAATGCTGTTACAGCACTTACTTCTTCCTTAAATGCATCTGTTTATTTGCTTTAACAAAGTTTCAGAGAGGATGCCTATGCAGATTTGTGGAACAGTTATTAAATCATCCTTTAAAACAATTTGTTGTATATGGTTGATGTAGCATGAGGAGTCCAGTGACTTAAATAACAAATGGGAGCAAAGATGTGAAATGCATCTTTGAGGTTTTATGTCCCAGCTAGTAACGCTACTGCCTGGAAAGGAGGGTATAATAACTTAGCAAATCTGAGCTAAGGCCCTGTAGTCTGCATCATTATGGGAGGTGAGCTGTTTCACAGGATGTTTCACATTTAACCCTTTGATTTGAGGGCTCAGACCTTCACCTCTGTTCATCTCAGACCCCCAGAGGAAACTGCAGGATCTGGTCAGTGAACATGTTGCAGCCACCTAGCCTGAATCTGGTCAGAGCATGTGAGCTTGTGATCCTCTCTCTGGCAGCATCAACATCAGGCTTTCTCCAATCTAATTAGCAAAATAGATTTTCCTTGACAAAGTGAGAAGTCCAAGCCCCTGTGACTGCAACATGAGACTCTGTGCTTGAATTCACTGAGAGTGAGAAATGGAAGGAGTGATGGAAAATATCACCTGCGCTGCTATACTGACCTGGCTGCTCTTCTGACCTGTATTTGATGGAGCAGCCAGTATGGTGCTGCTATAAAGATTAGTGGAAACAGCAAGTGTGGAAAATGTTTTCTATCAACAGAATGGCTAAACTAACTTCACAGCTAAAATCTTACCTCTCACATTTTTTTAGCTCCTGGGATGTAAGACCAAATACTTTTAATTTTACTGTTTTTAGTATCTTGTAACTCAAGGTGCATTAGATTGAACAAGGCTGAATTGGGACCTTTGAGCAGGAATCGTCCCCAAACTGAAAGCTGACGCTTGCTGAGCACAGCTCAGGACCTTGTAAAATTAGATGCACTTACCCATAAGCTCACAGGATCCTGTGCATGCTCCCTGCTGAGACTGCAGTGAGCACTGAGATCTGGCATGGGTCAGATCCCTCCTGACAGGTCAGAGTTGTTCTAAGTCTGGACAGCTGCTGAAAGGGTAATCCCATCCCTTCACGCTCATCCCCCTTTCAGCCACACACTCATACCACCTGACTAACCCTACTGACACAGCGGTGTGGCTGCTTTTCAGATAGGTCAGGTCTTCGAGCCAGCTGAGGGCAGGAGAGAAGGCAGGAATGTGCAGCTGGAGGTGAAGGAAAAAGCAGAACCAGTCTTTGTGGCAGCTGTGCAGGTCAAATTATTTCAGTGAGCATCCTTAATGAACACTGTGAACTAGTGTCTACCAAATGTGGTTGGTACCTCTCAGCACAAGTTCAGCACTCTATGGCATGGGGCTAAGGGTTTCTGCTTGTTCTTGAGCCAACAGATGCTGAGTAGCTATGCCTGCTGCCTGAGAGCAGCATTTTGCTGCACAAGCCATCATGTCAGCTTTAGAGTCACAGTAATTTCTCCACCGCAGGCAAAGGAGCTAGCCCTCAGTGAGGGATGTGGTCATGTCATGCTTTGAACATAAGCTGATTTTGCTCTGGAAGTGAGATACTGCATTCCCTGGCACCCACACACTGAGCGTGCACACATGCTACCAGCTTTCTGCTTTGAATCCTCTGTGCTTTTTTCCCCCAGATTTGTTCTCTGCAGGCAACCAGCCATTTCCAGCTTCTTTTAGAGACAAACCCTTTCTTTTCTTTAATCCTTTAGGGCTGCGGAAGTGACCAAGCAGTAGAAGATGGGAGTGAAAATCTGTGCCAGCTTTTGAACAATTATTAAGTGCTAGTTCCAGAAGCTATGCCCCAAGATGCATGGACAAGGCACAAACAGCACTTCACTACCAACTGTCTGCCCCACCTGGGTCGGTAGAGGGGATTGTGATGTACAGGGCCAAAAGAGTATGGTTTGACTTTGATACAGCCTGCAGTTTCAGAGTTGGTAAGTGAAATCTCAGTTCTCCACAGGTGGGAGAATGTTACACAGAAAGAATGGAGACCTGGTTGATGCACACTGAGCAGGAGTGTTTGCTGCTTGCTCATGTGGAATTACACCTCTCTTTTAAAATTATAAAGAGGATATTTGCACTGCCTGAGCAGACAACATTTGCAGACTAGACAGAGAGTACGTCTAAAAAGGTGACTGCTTCAGGACATTGCTGTCGCGTGAAGCAAAGCAGCGGTAATGAAAATTGTTTTGCTTTTAATAAGGGGAGTCACTACTGGCAACCACTCCAGTCTTATCTAAGGAATTTCTGGACAGCAACTGCATCTTGGTGAAAAGCAGATCCTCCCTTTCAGTAGCTCTCTTTCTGAGCTTTTTTGGGTGTAATCACTTTGCTCCCAATTGAGATGTGTGGGTAAACCCAGACAAACCATTGCTCAAGGTACAGCAGCCCGGAAGGCATTATGGTGAACGGAATTTTTCACCATGATTCATGCTGCGTCAGGCTGGTCTGTTTTTCAGTGATGGACTGATTTTGGCTGCTATTTGACTGAGAAGCAGGAGAATAGTGAAAAGCAAGGCAATGCATGGTCTCTGAAGACAGATATATTTATATTTGATTAATGAAGGGTACATAAAAAGGCTAGTAGCAATTGTCGACAGTGGTTCATAAGGAAGGCTGCTTGCTGGTGTAAATGCATAAAATACTGAGACAAATTTAGCTAGCTGGAACACTGCATAATCCAGCAAATTATCTGAAACTTATTTGGAATTAATTGGATTTACTTTTACAGATGTCTGGTTTCTGAGTGTCAGAGCTTTGGAGCTAACAAACATGAAGGCAGCTTTAAGAAGACCTGGCTACCTTCAGGTTCCTGCTCAGCCAGGTAGCAGTAAAGAGTTAATTTCTCCTGCAACAAGTAAAATCCAACTGAGTGTCAACTGTTGGGATTGCATGCATTTCCCATGTGTTATTCTTCGGTGAAGGTTTATTGCAGATATTTAAAGAACCAGAATAGTCAAGTTTACCCTAACCTAGACTACAATGACCAGCCTGCCAAGAACTTGAAATCATTGTGTGATACCTAGTAACATTTTATTACAATTGCAAAGTGGCTGCATCTCCCATGATCTTGCATCCCTCACATTTCTCAGGTAAAGCAGAGCACTCCTGTTCCGGGAAGTTTTCTGAGGCTGCTCCATGGCATTCTAGATGATTCTACCATGACTTCTTTTTTTAATTTAAAACTGTATATTGTATTTGGTGATGGATCTCCTTGTAAAATAATGTCCCAAGGCTGAAAAGTGAGGTTTAACATACGATCTGAATCTGAAATGACAGAGGTAGCCATATGCCTGATGTGAAAAAGATGCCATCTTTTTGGAGTGGTGCTGAGATGACATAGGACTCACTTGTAGTAATGCTGTATTTGCACTTACCCTCATATAGATGTTGGAAATCGAGCACAGGGATTAACTCTCCTGTTACTGATTGCCAGCCAATTAAAGGTTTCCTGTGCTGTCCAAAGCCTTTAACTAATGCAGCTTCAGCTAGTTAAGGAAGACAAACATGGATGTTTGAGCTCAGTTCAGTGAAGTACTTTAGCATTCCTCTAACACCGAGCACACAGGCAAGCTGAATTTCAAGGGTCACATCTAAATACTTTCCTGCATAGGAGATGGATAGCTCCATATTCATCTGCACAGATCTCTCCCTTATAGGCACTTTTTGAGCCAGACCCTTTTCTGTCATATTAGTGAGATTTCCTGAAATTTCAGCTAAAGAGATACTCACAAAACCCACAAGGGAATGTGCCCATCTGGCAGAGGACCTGTGTGAGGCTGCCTCAGCACCTGTAGCTCTTTAGCAGAAACAGGCAGCTAACCCTTTGGTTGAGGAAGTTCTTAATTAAATTGGGATTGGGGGGGGGGGGGGGGGGGGGGGGAGGAGGTGTATGAGTCTACTGTTGGGGTTCTTTCCTTAATAATGACCTCCAGGGATGGCGCAGGTCAAGCTGATCCTATGTCAGAGCAGGATGATGGACCAGGTGACTGCTAGAGGTCCATTCCCAGGGATTTCATGTTCCCAGCAGAGCTGTAATGGCATGAATAAAAGGTCAAACTTTTTATACTTTGCTGTGTGTGCCACGTAATGGAAATTTAATAGGTAACTGTTAAATCAGTTTGTATTGATAAAATACCAACTATCACATAGTATTTTAATCTGCAGATATGGATTTCACCATATGGTGGACACTAATAAAGATAAATAACTCCTTTCTCAAGCATGCAGTAGTCAGTTTTCATTCTTATCTATTCATGACCTGAATAATCTGATCTTTTGGATTGGATTGTAAAAAGCAGTTTCTTATAACCATAATTTTTGTGAAAATCACAGATCTAAGAGGAGAGCCTTTATTTCTTTGTTGGATTGACAGTGTGTTCCTTCATATTAGCTGGTATTTTCAGATTGATTGCTAGGAACAAGTTATACATTAAGGGAAGAAAAAAGAAAGAGAAGAACATGGAGAGCTTGATACCACTTATCACATCACTGGTGCACAAGGTTCTATTGTCAGGATAGACTGACCAAGCAAAGCAAAAATTTATTTTGGATTTAAATGCATTGGGGTAGGTGTTTTTAACAACCAGAAGGGATATGAATCAAAAAGTTACTTACTCCTTTTTTCTGGAATTACTTGTGAATGATGTGCTTGTGGTACATGATGCCGAAGTGTAGTCATGCTTCTGAGGAACAGGTGAATGACTAAGAAAACCCTCCTGCTACACAGTTATTACTCAGCTTGCATTTACATGGAAGATAGGTCTGAGAAGAGTCACAACAACATTGCTGCATGGAGGGAACTTGAATGCCAGCTGTCATTTGCAAAAGAAGCAGAACTCCTGGAAACATTCCTCACTTTATCTCTTGAAGGCATTGCACATCTGGAGTGAAATCACTCCCAGCCTAGAGGAGAGGGAGTGCAGCCACAGCTTGCAGCTTCTCCTCTCCCATCATGTGGGGTGGATTTTGCATGCTGGGCTCAGAAGTCATCCTGGGTATTGAGTCTGCACCAGTTTGTATGTGGGTCTAAGCCAGTGTTCACTCAGCATAGAATCATAGAGTAGAATCAAGTCTAGGTAGGCAACATCCACAGGCTTTCCCTCATCCACGAAGCAGGTCATCTTGTCATAGAAGGAGATCAAGTTAGTCAAGTGGGACCTGCCTTTCATAAACCCATGCTGACTGAGCCTGATCACCTGTTGCATGATGGCACTCAAGGTGATCTGCTCCATAACCTTCCCTGGCACCGAGCTCAGACTGACAGGCCTGTAGTTCCCCAGATCCTCATTCTGTCCCTTCTTGTAGATGAGCATCACATTTGCTCACTTTCAGTCAACTGGGACCTTCCCGGTCAGCCAGGACTGCTGATAAATGATTGAAAGTGACTCAGGGAGCACTTCCATCAGCTCCCTCAATACCTTTGGGTGGATCCCATCTGTCCCCTTGGATGTGTGTGTATCGAAGTCATGTAGCATGTTGCTGACCATTTCCCTTTGGATTCTGTGGGCTTCAGTCTGCTCCCTGTCCCTGATTTCCAACTCAGGGACTGGGTACCTAAAGAGCAACTGATCTTACTATTAAAGCCCGCGGCAAAGAAAGCATTAATTGCCTCTGTCTTGTCCTCATCCTTTGTCACTATGTTTCCCCCCACATCCAATAGAGGACAGAGGTTCCTAGCCCTCCTTCTGTTGATAATATATTTATAGAAACATTCTTGACTGTCTTATATGGCAGTAGCCACAGTAAGCTCTTGGTGGGCTTTGGCCCTCCTAATTTTCTCCCTGCAGAGCCTCACAAAATTCTTGTCATCCTCCTGAGCTGCTTGCCGTTTCCAGCCAAAGCTGTCTCTACAGCCAGGCCAGTCTTCTTTCCTGCCATCGTGTCTTCTGGAACATGGGGACAGCCTGCCCTTGCTCCTCAAGATTGCCTTCTTGAAGACTGTCTAGTCTTCTTGGGCTTCTTTGCTTTTCAGGATTGCCTCCAAGGGACTCTGGCAAACAGGCTCCTAAACTGCACTCCAGAAGTCAAATTTATCAGTTGTGATGACCTCCTTGCCCCTTACTTTGCCAAAAATTGAAAACTATAATTCTGTGACTGTTGTGCCCAGGATGGCCTCCAACCATCCCATCACCCACAAGTTCTTCTCTGATCACAAACAATAGGTCCAGTGGGGTGCCTTCCCTTGTTGGCTCCCTCACAGCTGTGTCAGGAAATTATCTTCCACATACTCCAGCAACTTCTTGAACTGTTTCCTCTCTGCTGTATTGTACTTCCAGCAGACATCTGGTAAGTTGAAGTCCCCCGCGAGAACAAGGGCAAGTGATTGTGAGATTTCTGCTTCTTCATCCTGTTTGGGTGGTCTGCAACAGGTTCCCACCATTGTATCTGGCTTGTTGGCCTTCCCCCTTATTCTTATCCAGAAACACTCAAACTTATTGTTACCACCATCAAGCTCTAGAGAATCAAAACAGTCCCTAACATACAGGTCTACCCCAGTGCTCCTCCTTCTTTGCCTATCCAGTCTGAGTTTACAGCTATCCATTGCAGCTCTCCAGTTGTGCAAGTCGTCTCACATGTTTCTGTGATTGCAACTATGTCATAGTTTTCCTGCTGTGCAAGGAGTTGTGCAGCTCCTCCCTTTCCTTGTTCATGCTGCATGAATTGGTGTAGATGTGCTTTCAGTTGGGCTATTTATCCTGCTAGCTTTCTGTGGGGACAGGCCCTAATTCCTACATGACCATTCTCGGGCACTTCCTGTGTTAGAAACCACAAATTGTGTTTTCTAGCACATCAATAACCTTTGTGTTTTTGCTGCGCATTGATCTCCACCCTCTACCTCCACCAAGACAGCACACCAAAGGAGCTTGCTAGTGCACTGTCCCACAAACACTGGTGTGCTACCCTCAGGCTTATCTCCATGAGCCTGCATTTATTTCCCCCTTCCAATACAGTTTAAAGCTCTTTCAATAAGCCCTCTGACTCCTGTCCAAAGGTCCTTTTCCCCTCTTTAAGACAGGTGTACCCTGTCTGCTGCCATCAGCCCTGGTGTAGACCAAACCATGATCAGAAACCCCCAGATTTTGCTGTTGACAGCATGGTTGGAAACAGGGATCTTTCTGTTTCTTCCCTCATCATTCCTCGCAACTGGAAGGATAGAGGACAATTGTGCTTCTGGTCCTTTAACCAGTGGTCCCAAGGCCCTGAAGTCTCTCATGATTGCCCTTGGACTTCTCGTTGCAACTTCATCGCTGCCTACAGGAAAAAATCAATAATAATCTGAGGGCCATACCAAGATAAGAAGCTTTCTCTTCACATCTTTAACCTGGACGCCAGAGAGGCAGCGGACTTCCCTAAGAATCACAGAATCACAGAATCACAGAATAGTAAGGGCTGGAAAGAAGTGGGTCCAGTCTGCATATTGGGTCTTCTGTTCCCTTCAGCAGAGAGTCTCCTGTGGCTATTTTTCCTTATGAAGGCAGTTTCGCAGCATGGTGTAGGCTGGCTTAACCTTGGTATCATTTTTGTGCTAAATGAGCCATAGTTCTCCTTATTGTTTGGTTCCACTTGAGCCTCCTACCTATTACACAAGGGCACCTAGGGAGGTGGGGTAGTCACAGAGGAGACATGTCTGCTATGCCAGGCAGGAGCTTGTCATCACTGCCCCTTACTCTTTAAAGTCACTGTTTCAGCCAGGCGAAGAGGGGATTAAGAATTTTCTGCATCATGCATCCTGTCTGCCTGTTGGGCCTGTCTCAGGGAAGCTAGGGTGTGATTCCGGTAGTCTATCTCTCCCTCACACTCCCTGATACTCCTCAACCTACTCACCTCCTCTCAGAGCTCTGTCACTAAGCAGAGGAGTTCCTCTGTCTGGGCACATCCAAAGCAATCGGACTGAACTGTCACACAGATGAAAGCTGCAGGTGAGCTGGAGCAAACCAGAGCTTGCTTTGTCCATTAGGGATAGCTGAGGAGGGTCCACATCTGTCGTGATGTTGGGGGAGACATGAAAGGTTATGAAGGGCAGGAAATCTGTCCCTGAGGATGAGGATGATGCTTTAACTCAACCTACTACTTTCAAAACTTCTGTGAACATGGCGTTAGAGACCTCTCACAACAGGCACATGAGGACAGCCACAGAGCATGAAGTGTATCTCAGCCATGTCCTTGCCATCTTCCTAGTGATTTAGGGACATCTTTTGAGGAAAGAAAAGGTGAGATCACATTAGCTGAGTCAGGAAAAGACTATGATTGAGTGGATACATTGTATGAGCACAAAGCATCACTGTCTGTGACTGGTGAGCTTCCTTCTTTCTTGGAATAGCATCTGAGAGCTGAATTAAGTGATTTCCACCCCCTCTCAGTTCTGGTGGGCTGATCTCAGAAGGGGGTGGTAGAGAAATCAGCCGGGAGTAAGCAGCCATTTAAAATGGTTCAAAATAATAACTGGAAAACTTCCTGAAAGGGTTAGTGGGGAGGAGACAGGAAAACACCCAAGACATTCAGAAACAGCTAGCCAGTGAACTTGGAAAAGAAACAGCAAAGCAAAGCAGTCTCTCTTCAACTAATCAAGAGAAATAAAGAATTGAAATACCCCCTGGAACTGATGGAAAATCAGGTCAGGAACAGAAATATTCCTGCATTTGCTCTACTGTAGGGTAAAGAATTTCCAAACCCAATTCCTTTTGTGGAAACCTGGCTCCCTAAGACTCTGAACGAGATGACAAGAATGTCCCACTGCATGTGGTGTGCTGGTTCAGGATCCCTGCCAAGGCAATCACCCCCAATAACAAGCAAAGCAAAACTGAGATGCCAAGTTTCAAATGTTCATGGGAGAGGGAGGCTCTTGATTGTAGAGAAAGTAATGAGGAAGTTCATTGACTTCAAATCAATCTGAGCACCCTCACTTGTTGTGTTGTTACGTCGGATAATATGGGTTCAAGACCAACTTCTCATTGTTCTAGGAGGTATATTAATAGAAAGCTCAAAGAAAGTACACCTAAAATCTAAGATATGAGGGAGAAGATTGATATGACATGGTAGGTGAAACTCATGGAAACAGGAGACCATCTTGGATATAGTGGGATGTCATAACTCAGCGCTTACAGAGTCCAGAAGCTGACATGAGACAATTCTATGGAGGACAGCCTTCAAGTCTATGCATTACATAATATAGAATCATAGAATCATAGAATTGCAGAATCATAGAATTGCAGAATCATAGAGTAATTTGAGTAGGAATGGACGTTTAAGGTCATCTAGTCCAATCCCCCTGCCATGAGCAGGGGGGATTCAACTGGATCAGGTTGTTCATGTGCTTTCCTTCATCCCAAATTCTCTCACTTTCTGACTCTCTACCTCCCAGGGCTTTCATCCCTCTATTCCTTCTTTTTTTCATACCTTTTCCTGCCAGTCTTCTGGCAGGAATTTGCCTGTCATCTTATGTTGGCAGTATGTTTTGGTTCAATTGGAAGGTTGTGTTAGGGAACTCCAAAGTCCCTTCCAAGCAGTATTGCTGTGATTCTGGAGGAGTGACAAGCTCTGCTCAGCCACAGAGCTGCATTCTAGATGCAGTCTCATGATGGTTTCAGTGGTTTTCTGCAATGGCAACTATCAGTGGCTTTCTTCCGCTCACTGCCTCTAACCAACTCATTGCAGACTACTGGAACAGGCACCCAAACAGCCTAAAGCAACTGCCCTCTGAGACCTCTTTTGAAACACATTTTTGGATGATATTGTCTATTCCTCCCTGTTTATTCCTAATTCATTCTTGTGTCAAATATGCAAAAATAAAAGAGAAGAAAACTTGCTCTTTGTCTGTGCTTTGTGTCAACCTGTAAGATGAGACTAGGATTATTTACAAAATCGTATAAAATACCCCGAAATATTTTAGGTATGCCACCTGCATTTTAATTAAAAAAATATATTAAAAAATGCACAGAACACCCTCCCCATAGCAAGAAAAAATATAATTGACTTTCTGTTATCTGCAGCCGTTGCGCTGAAGAACCTTTGTATCAGAGACATCGGAGCTGCCAGGGCAACTGGAGTGGTACCTCTGTTTAGACAGCATGTGAGTACCTCAGCCCTTGTTAAACCTGATTTAATAAGCCGAGGTTCTCTTTGTAGAATCAACAACTCTTCTAGTTCCCTCTTTAATGTAAGACTCTTGCTGTCTCAATGCCTTCCTCTTGATGCAATGAATCATTCTGTGAAGCTGCCAGCCTCTCTCCAGCGAATACAGGGATGGTCAGGCCACCTCAGAGGTTGTGAACTGGGACAGGAAGATTAATAAACATATGCACGCATGGGCTTCTGTGCCCCAGGAAATTAAAACAGGATCGTAGCAAACACTGAGCAGTACTGCTGTCACCAGCACCTGGCAAACAGCACTTGTTTATTGCTCAGGAGCTCACGTAGTGCATGTTCCAAGGAGGCAAGTCTGAGCAGGAACAGGGAGAGGTCTCCACAGCCCCATCATATCCAAGCCAGACCAAGTCATGACTCAGTGAACAAATACAGCTGAGCACTGAAGCCTTGACTGGCCTTGCTGCAGTAACACCTGAAACTTCTGTTTGCTCCCCAAGGGGATTTAGCAGTGAGAGAACAACAGACAAATCAGAAGAATGGCAGATGTCTGCCTCCTCTTGATATAAACACACTTCAAGAATAGCATCCTTCAGTGCTAACATTCCCTCAAGAGGGAAACAATAAACAAACCAAGTTTTCATAGAACAGTCAATAAATAATAACAATAACAGTAATAATAATAACAACAATCTTTTCAACTAATCTGCTATTTTATTTTGTAAATGGGGCAGAAGTATGCACCAGGGAATGATGCTGCATCATCTAAGGAAATGGCAGCTCTTGTATTTCCCTGCTTCCTTCTCTGGTGTCCCATCAACATTTTGTAAGGCCAGTGCAGGACACATGAGGGGGAGGCTCTGAAGAAATCCCTCTGATCTCATGGCCCAACTTATTACTTTGAAAGTGAATCTAGCCCTTGGGAATTGAGGACGCTTTCTGTAAAAAGCAATTTCTGCCTACTTTGGTGTTTAAGCTATGCTGTATAAAGTTAGAGTTCTCTGGTAGAAACCGTTAAAGTTGCATATCTCGTGAGCAAAATCATACAGGAATGACCCCGTTATCCAGTTTAGGACAGTATTCTCATACTGAAGCAAAATTCCTCACCCTCCGAAAAAGCACTGCTTGAAAGATGCAGTCCTTCAGGTTGGCATTGTATTATCTAAGTTCCTATTACTGCCTGTTGTGCCATAATTGCTACATGACGTGAAAAGGAAAATGGGTGAAAAAAGGAAAATATTTTACCATTTCTTGTTTTAGACATGCAGCATAATTTCTGATTACTTTGTGCAAAAGTTCTGCACAAAGTTGCCTAGTTCCAGACACTGGGCATTGCAGGTGCTGGAAATAACAGAGGGTCCACCTGAGAGCCCTGACTTTCATAGGGATAAACATAGGTGGAAGAATCATTTGTAATGAATATCATTCAAGAAGCTGTATCTTCCATTTGCGAATTGTCCATGAAGAGAGTGTCATTTTCTTGAGCTGTCTGCTGAATCACTTCTGGAAATAATTCTTCACTAGCAGCTTCTTGGAGAGCAATTTGCTGGGAGCATTTCATATTCAAAGTTTGCAACTCGAGCTATTTTTATGAGGTGTGTCAGTTCCCCGGTAGGATTCATTCCCTAGTTAGATGAGGGTAACTCCTGGAGTTCGAACTTCTTTTCTGAGTAATCTCAGTTATAAATATGAATTTTGAAACTTTGCAAACGTGTCCTGGAATGTTTGTTTGAAATCTCTTGGGGATGGATTTGCTTTTCTGCAAATATTGCTAAAACATGGGAAAAAAAACCCAGCACGTTTGAGACAAATTCTTTACAGCATTCAAATGAGCATAATGGCTGCTTTAAGCTCCTGTGATCACACTCAGTGCTTTGCTGCGATGGATGATTTGCAATCAGTGGTATATCATTTTGGGTCTTACAGTTTTTGATATTACTGAAAAGGTAGGGATAAAAGAAAACTTGTCAGAGGTCAGGCATGAGCAGAAAATGTTAACACTAGTGATAAGCAGGTACTTCTTATGACTTATTCAGAATTACTGAGTGCTTGACTGATGTTGCTCAGACATAGCCATTCTGCTGACTTGGGCAGAGCTTTTCCTGGTGTCCTTCATCTGTCCTGCAGCAAATTCATTTCTGAACTTATCTCAGCTGGAACAGTTGGCAGGCAAGAGATTATCTGGAAATAAGGTCGTCTAGGAAGAACACCTTGCCCCTAAATACTCCGAGGAGACTATTCAAACCTGAGGCTGATACAGAGGCCCTAATGGTGGATGAAAACAGAAGGATCATAAGAGAAGGTACATGTTTCTGTTGGCAGTGTTGTATAAAGTTGTTCCAAAAGGATTTATATTGCCAAGGACTTTTTGTTCAGCCTGGGCTTGGTTTTTCCTGTTCATATCCTCACAATGATGGCTTATGTTGAAGACGAGGGAGGGTGGAATGTGTGGGAATCAGTTGGAGGATTGTTTTCTCCTCACAGCTAATTGGTGCTGCTACACACTGTGCAGTGCTTTGGAGAAGAGATGTTCCTGAAGAGCTTAGCATGAAGATGCTAAGATGGACACTAAGATGCTGTCCACACAGAAAACATGGTCCTCTCCTTTCTTCCTTGCAGCACCAGATGAAAACAGCTGCTTACAAAAATTCGCCTTTTACAGTGGGACAGCTGAAGGAAGGCAGCAGAAAATGAGGCTCATGGGTTTGTTGAACTGAAAAGAAAACAAAGCCTTTTAATACTTGCCTCTGTGCACCTCCAGTCATGAAAAAGAGAAAACCTTATCTTTTGGTCACACAAGAAGTATTGACAAAGCCTCATATAATCCCAGCAAAACCTGTTCAAATAAAAGTTTGCACAGCACAAAGCTGTGAAAATTAAAGGGTTCCCAGAGTCTCTCATTCAATCAGGAGCTAGTGCTCCCTGTGAGCCCAGCACCTCTCCAAATTAACCTAACAAAGACAAGATGCCACTGGCATCTCTCATCTACCTGGAGACGACAGAAATGAGCTCGACACCTTTTCCAGAAGGAGCACACTAAGGGCACGGAATGGCTAACAAAAAATCCTCAATTACAGGTGATCAGGGTTCAGCCCAGAGCTCCTACTAGTGGATACAGTCTTTCTTCCTCAAACCAAAGGTCTTTAGTTAAAAAGACAGACAACTGAACTACTTTAGCCGTATAATAATTTCATAAATACACGTTTGAGTACTGATTCCCTGTATTATGCCTTCCTCCCATGTGTTTAGCCATCATGCCTGGATAACCTAACACTTTGAATTAAGCTCTCCTGGTGTACCCATACTGTGCCAAGAAATTCTGCTGGCGTTCAGCAAATTACTGACCCCTATCAAGTCCTTACAAGTATAAAATCATTCCCTTTATTTTTATAAGTCATCCTACAGGCAACATTTATAGGACAAAGTAAATGCACCTATGTTGATGCAGTGGTAATTTTGTTGTGTTATGTCAGGGGGAGGCTGCTTAAAACCAGCAACTTCCATGGTGCAGCTTGGTGGGGTTTGGCTACAGCTGGCCAGCAAGCAGGAGTGAGCAGAAACAACACCAGATCTGACAGAGGCTTTTGTGGCTGTAATGTGTATATTTAAAAGAAAAAAAAAGGTCTATGAAGAAGAGGTAAAAAAGTGTTCATGAGGATTAACAAGGTACTTTACCATAACATTAGAAAGGAGGAAGTCTTTTTAAGGAAAGCACTGTGGGGAAGAGGACTGTTTTTACTTGCAGTTGTTTTCCCTGCCTCCCTGTAGCTCTTTCTTTCAGCTCTGCAGAACAGGCTCAGAAAGTGATACAAATCATATCATTCGTTAATGTGCCAGCCTAGTGAGTGGAGAATTTTTCGAGGTTTGCAAGCACAGTTCCTGTGATTTGTTAATCACTTCTGTGTGCATAACTTTCAAAGACTGTTTCAAATATTTATCACCCTTTTTCTCCAAGGATTTGTGTTTGTTATGTCTAATTCCTTCCTGAGTCCAAACCTGGTGGGCGTAGAGAGGATAACTCTCACAGGGAATGATTTAAGGTCTTTACCTTTCCATTTGAAATCTGGAAAAGAATCTCAAGCAGTTCTCCATTATGGTGAATGAAAAGAAAATGTTTTGTTTAAGTAAGCAGCTTTACACAAATTCACCTTTTAGCATTACTAAGAAGCGTCACTCCATGGCAAGTTACAACAGTGCTGTCTGCAAAAGAATGGATCAGTCACAGAATAAGTCCTGGCTTGTCACAGACTTTTGGTGAACTAGTAAATGGCCAGTCCCAGCACACTGTATTGCAGCTATTATGCAAATCTACCAACAAATAGACAACCCTGCTTGCTTGGCTCTTAGTCACCTTGTGTGTATGCCCAGGAGATAGGAAATGGTTTAATGAAATTAACTACAGTCAGACTTCAACTGCTTTATTATTTTTCCTTCCTGATATGACATTAACCACTTGTGGTATTGTCAGGCTCCTTTAGGTGTTAACATGATGTAAGTGACCATTAAGTGAGTCATTCTGCATATGTAAGAGAAGACACTGTGTTCTCTGTGGCAAAGCCCTAGTGAGATTTTGGGTCCTGCTGGACCCCCAGTAGAAATCCCTGGATGGAGTATGATTGCATGGGGATGTTTCTGCATGGGGTGAGTGACAAAAAAGCATTCAAATACCACAATGATATCAAATACCAAAATTATGTTTTGGTTTTTTTTTTATTGAAAGCACTACTTTCAGCTTGGTAGAGTTAACAGCGTAAATTGGTTACTCTTCCCTGTGCAAGTACCTTTGGTTATTTGTCATGATATTTGTGTGTCCTTAATTTTCCACCAGTGTTATACATGGGATGGAAGTTCATCATTTCATAAGGCTTTGTTTTAAAATGCCTATCATCCAGTCAAGGGGAATACACCTAGTGACTGAAGTCGCCAATTACAAAATCTGTATACTGAATACCTAAAGGTTACAGCTTGCAAACAGACAGAGGATGAGAAAATATTGTGTGATACTAATCACTAGTCACAGCCTGCTTAAGAATGACATTTCCAGGAATCAGGATCAATCTGACAATGACTCATGAGCTGTTTTGATCAGTTCAGTAAGTATCAAAAGCTGCTTCCCATTAGCTACCGAGGAAGGAGGACAACAGTCACCTATGTTTTTCACATAACTTACATACTGACATCAAAAGTTTGCCAGATGGAGGTGGAGCCTTGTCTATAGCCCTGTGTTACGCACAGTGAATTACTGGCCCCACTGAATTTGGTGACAAAATTCCCATTCATTTAACCTCATATCAAAGGATTGATTTTTATTGACACACTGGGGAGCAATTAATTATTTACCCATCAGCATGAGAGAGCATTTCAAAAGGATTTATTTAAGGTGCTGTTCTTTAAGAATCCGTTATCTTGAGGCATGTCATACCTTATGCAGCTCACTGTGCTTAAATACCTTCCACTCAATTAGCTCATGTTTTTATTCAAGAGAGGAGATGGATGGGTCTCTTCAGCTGGCAAGGCTTTCAGAGTGTGTCAGGCCAAAGGGAAGCTAATTACAGGGAAGAAAGAAAAATGTGGAAATTACTGTTTGCAGAGGGCACTGTAGAGAGGAAACTTTGCTGTGAGCAGCTCGCTCTTACATTAAACATGCTGAAGCTGTACTCTTCTGACCATAAGATTAATGATGCCAAGCCAAACATTATGCCCATGTCTCAAGGGTCACCAGCAAACTTCTTTTATCATCTGTTTCTTATTTTTCTGGCCACTAAGGTATTTACTGGGGAATTAGTATATATCCAGGTTTTAGTAGATTAAACTAAAAACACACCACTGTTTACTGGATACATCTGCTCTCATTAGTATAACTTGTTGCTGTTGGCATGAAGCAGTTTAATTAAAGTAACAGCATAGTTTTCTGTGGAATCAGTGCCTGCTCCCAGCAGGGCTCCTTAGGCAGATGTGGAGAATCGGTGCCCACTGTGGTGGCTGATGAAAGAAACCAGGTCTGCCTGCACCCTACCAGCCCCTCAGAGGGTCCCCTGTGGAAAGGAGAAGGAGAGTGCAGCCTTTCCACTTGCATTAGATCTATCTTCTTTTTCTTCTTCCCCAGTTTTTCTTTATTTAGTTTAATCTGACTCATCCCATTAATGCCTATGAATGTTTATTAGTGACTTTGATGTGGGATGCTTTGATTGGTGAGCTACCAAAAGCAGATAGAGCCCCTGGGATGATGCAGTTATCGACTCTATTAAGAATGAAGTTGCAGCTGGTAAATACTGAAGTCAAGTCCGAAGGCACCATCTCCCCTGTCACCCATGTGGCTGTCACAGAGCAGTTTGTCGGTACTGCTGTGCCCCAAAACTCAGATAGGTTACATAAAATCCTGTGGTTGCCTTGGAAGTTATGAAAAAGTAAATTGTCAGGGTCATTTGCCTTCTGTTCTCTGAGTTTTGAGGTGATACTTGGCAAAGGTATTCAGAGATTTTTTTTCCTGCAGTGTCATAGGTTAGAAATTGGGCTGGATCAGAAAACTACTTTGGCATGTGAAAGACATTAAGCTTTTCAGTGCACACCCACACTTCAGTCAAAACCTGCTGGATAGGCTACTTCTCCATAATTTTGAGCTGGGAGTAGGATTTGGAATATGTCCATCCTAACCAGCTACCCTAGACAGGGTCCAGTGTTTTCCTGTTTTCGGTGGGCAATCCACCCCAGCACCAAAATATCAGCATCTGAGTTGCAGGTGTGATTGTCCAAAGCTCCCCAAGATAAGCAGCAGAGAGAGAAGGTTTCTTCAGGAAGTCACTGGAAGAGAAGACCTTGGGATCAACCCCTTGTTATAATTTTACTAAAAAATATAAATGCTCCATTTGAGCAGGAGGGTGACTCAGTTTTCTAATGGTATGGAGATAGATCCAAGTCCTGCCATGTCTGACTCTGACTGACAACACAATTTCTGCACTTCTCTCAGCTCCACCTTGGACTAGCTGCTTGATGAAATGATACCATTTCAAAGGGAAAGATGCTGTCATCTCTTAAACATTTTTGGTATGAGAGAAAATCAGCCACCTACTCCTCAATTAGCAAGTGGGGTGGTGTGGTTAAAGCATTTAATAACACAGGGCTTGTGGTGAAATCTGAGACCTCTGCTTTCCATTCTTTCCAAGGCAAAAAGCACAGTTATGCAGTTGAGTGTTTTCTGAGGTGCTTTCAGAAAAGTGCCTGTCCTGCCAGCTCACTGGGGCAGCTGCCAGCAGGGGCTAGTCCCTGGTGTACAGGGGTCCAGAGACCTATGCTGTGCAACTTGTTGGGATGCATCTCTTCTCCCAGTACTATAGTGCACATCTGAGATGGGGAAGCTCTCTTTCATGGTGGCTAAAGAGCTATTGAAGCACTTTTGGGTGTCTGGTACCAAAGTACAGTAGAGGTTGATCTAGAGGGAGCTGAAAAATGTCCTGGTGATTATAAGCTATATGAAGCAGTGGGGCTGAAGGTGCCGCTTCTTCCACCTAAACAGGCAAAAGCAAGAAAACAGAGGTGGTGACAGATATATGGACCCCTGCTTTTGAGTCTCAAGGTAGATCACTAGCAGACCTGGAGCTAAAACCAGCAGCCCCTCATTGCCTCAGACATACAGAGGTCACAAGATAGAGCTGTCCCTCAATTGCCTGTTCAAACCGATGGTGGTTTTCACCTGGTTATTTCTAAGAAGCTTCCTCACTACCTTCTCCTTGGTTAGCAGCATAGATAAACTGTGAAGGGAAGCCAGAGAGCAAAGTCTGTGGTAAGGATATGTTTGTGTGGATGATCACACTTTCCATGTACCAATGTCATAAAGGGAAAATGCTATATAAATTCACTTGCTGAGTGTTTTGCTCCAGTGTCATGGCCCAAGAACAATCACCCAAACTTACCCATGTGTGAAAACTGTAATATTGGAAAAGGCTCCTGTGTTTGCTATTTGTGATATTTCTTTAAAACAACTATCCTCTGTAAGTGGATACAGAAATAACTCTTCAGAATATGGATCAGAGCAGGGAGTCATTTATTCAGTGGTGTAGCTGTATTGATTGGCATCCTCCTGCTCAGGAGAAATGTTTTTAACCAGCCAAAACAACAAATGCCGCTGCAAAACCAACATGGGTTACATTGAGAGCATTCAAATGTAAAAGCAATTGGGTTTTTCAGGAGTCAAAACATGATTGTTTTTAAATGGCTGTGGTTAGGAATGGTTATTATTTATTGTTTGAACATAGCAGCACCTACTGGCCCCAGCCAGAAATCAGGATTTCACCATAGTAAGTGTAAAATGTAGTAAAAAAGAGGTTTACTCTTCCCTGAGTGCTTCGAGTCTGGGCAGGAGGCAACAGGCAAAGTGTTTGGACACCACCAGCACAAAGGAGCAGGAGAGGTTGGGAAGACTGATCTGAGCTCCATGGTTAATTCCAGCCATATGGTGTTAGGCTGAGGAGCCTTATGGAGGGGAGGAAGCTGGTGATAATGAGTTATTCATGTTAATTTTACATCCTGCCTGCAGGAAGCAAGATACCCTGGCAGAATCCTTTCCCATCCAAGCCTGTTGGCAAAATACATGCA
The DNA here is from genome assembly GCA_039720435.1 of Amazona ochrocephala. Lineage (NCBI taxonomy): Eukaryota > Metazoa > Chordata > Aves > Psittaciformes > Psittacidae > Amazona > Amazona ochrocephala. The sequence goes on along the minus strand of CM077882.1, from coordinate 53,013,839 downwards.
GTGCATGTGAGCACTAGTGTCTATCTTATTTCTTCCCCATCTTCATTTCCCAAGATCCAGACATCTACCACTGCTTCCCTGAAACCAGGATTTGCAGAGATCTGGGCTGTTGTGCAAAACTTCTTCCGAAATGTCTCCTGAACTTGGCTGAAAATCCTTCCATTCTCTGCTATCTTCCCTCCTGCTAGAGAACAATATCAAAATTTATAGAATCACAGAATCATAGAATAGTTAGGGCTGGAAAGGAACTTAAGATCATCTAGTTCCAACCCCCTGCCATAGGCAGGGACACCTCACACTAAACCATGTCACCCAAGACTTTGTTGAACTCGGCCTTGAACACTGCCAGGGATGGAGCATTCACAACTTGCTTGGGCAAACCATTCCAGTGCTTCACCACCCTTACAGTAAAGAACTTCCTTCTATCCAATCTAAACTTCCCCTGTTGAAGTTTAAACCCATTACCCCTTATACTATCACTATAGTCTGTAAGGAAGAATCCCTCCCCAGCATCCCTATAGGCCCCCTTCAGGTATTGGAAGGCTGCTATGAGGTCTCCATGCAGCCTTCTCTTCTCCAGGCTGAATAGCCCCAATTTTCTCAGCCTATCTTCATATAGGAGGTGCTCCAGTCCCCTGATTGTCCTCGTGGCCCTCCTCTGCACTTGTTCCAACAGTTCCATGTCCTTTTTATGTTGAGGACACCAGAACTGCACACAATACTCCAAGTGAGGTCTCACGAGAGCAGAGTAAAGGGGCAGGATCGCCTCCCTTGACCTGCTGGTCATGCTCCTTTTGATGCAGCCCAGGATACGGTTGGCTTTCTGGGCTACAAGCGCACACTGAAACCGGCTCATGTTCATTTTCTCATCGACCAACACCCCCAAGTCCTTCTCCTTGGGCTGCTCTGAATCTCTTCTCTGCCCAACCTGTAGCTGTGCCTGGGATTGCCCGACCCAGGTGGAGGACCTTGAACTTGGCATGGTTAAACTTCATCAGGTTGGCATCAGCCCACCTCACAAACGTGTCAAGGTCCCTCTGGATGGCATACCTTCCCTCCAACATATCCGCTGAACCACACAGCTTGGTGTCATCAGCAAACTTGCTGAGGGCACACTCAATCCCACTGTCCATGTCACTGACAAAGATGTTGAACAAGACCAGTCCCAACACTGATCCCTGAGGGACACCACTCGTTACTGGCCTCCAGCTGGACACTGAGCCATTGAGCACTACTCTTTGCATGTGGCCATCCAGCCAGTTCTTCATCCACCGAGTGGTCCACCTATCAAACTGATGTCTCTCCAATTTGGAGACAAGGATGTCATGTGAGACAGTGTCAAATGCTTTGCACAAGTCCAGGAAGATGACATCAACTGCTCTACCCCTGTCCATCAGTTCCACAGCCCAATCATAGAAGGCCACCAAATGGGTCAGGCAGGATTTCCCCTTAGGGAAGCCATGCTGGCTGTCACCAACCACCTTGTTGGTTTTCATGTGCCTCAGCATGCCTTCCAGGAGAATCTGCTCCAAGATTTTGCCAGGCACAGAGGTGAGGCTGACTGGTCTGTAGTTCCCTGAGTCATCCATTTTCCCCTTCTTGAAAATGGGGGTTATATTTCCCTTTTTCCAGTCATCGGGAACTTCACCTGACTGCCATTATTTTTCAAATATGATGGACAGTGGCTTAGTAACTTACATTCTCCAGCTCCTTCAGGACCCGCAGATGGATTTCATCAGGTCCCATGGACTTGCGCACGTTCAGGTTCTTAAGATGGTCTCGAACCAGATCCTCTCCTACAGTGGGCCCAGGGTCTTCATTCTAACAGTCTACTTCCTTGGTTTTTTTTGTTGTTTTTTTTTTTTTTTTGGGGGGTGGTTCCCCCAACAGAAAACAGGAATTGTCTACAACAGTGATTTTCATCATCAGAGATCTTAGTTTTCTTCCTTAAGAATATTTTTTGCTTAGAGAGCCATCCTCATGGAAAACTTTGTGGTCTTAGTGGTACAAGTGAAGTCAAGAAAATAATTTTTGCTGCAGTATTTTAAATACATAAGGTCAAGAAGAGGTTTATCTAGGCCAGAAATCAGGGAAAATTGAAAGTAATCAAAATTTTTATTCAGTTCTATTTTAAGGTCTCTCTTTTAAAGCTGTCTCTGTGTAATGCCTCAGAAATTTCCAGGGAAGTTCTGTCATTTCTGTTTTCCACCTCAGACTGAAACTGCAACAAGCAAACAGTCTTACAAGAAACCTTGCTCTTATGAAGAGATTTCCAATTTACTATGTTTTTATCCTCATGAGGTTTAGATAAAATATCCCAATTTTTGATTTTTTTAAACTAAAGCCAGATTCAAAACCTACGGAGGTTTCCCCATCACTAGTTAGAGCATGAATGTGAAATTATTTGCTGTGAAGGTGAAGAGTGCTGTTAAATTAAAATCAGATGCATCAAGAACAACTCTTTCCTGCCTTGGCAAGTGCATGGGGTAGGTGCTCTAAAGGTTAGTTTTCATTTTGTCACACTATTTTCCTACATGATCCAGAAGAGTGCAACAGAAGGAGGGTTGTGGGTTTATTTGGAAAAAAACCCAAAACAAACCAATCCCAAACCTTGAATTCTAATTTGGAAGATCTGATTTTCTGTTTAACCATTTTATTGAATTTTCGCTTGGCTTACAGGGAAAGACATGCTATTTTTCCTGTTTCCTGCAAGGAGGCATACCAGGTAAGGACAGCCTTTATTAGCACATTGCTGGCAGGGTGTAGCACCGGATGGAGCTTGACTGTTTTCTAGGGAGTGGAGGGGATGTGTGTGTGTATTGGGCTCATTCCTTTCCACCCTGGCCGGCCCTCCTTAGGCAGCAATAGGGGTTTCTTGGCTGCAAGAGAAGCCACAATGCTTTACTTAGTTGGACTTGCTCTTCTTTCTTTAACCAAATGTGTTTTCCTCTCTGGACCTGCAAGCAAAGGTCTGTATTGCTGAGAGCTGGTAGAGGTGCTCCAAGAGATGAAACACCTTAGTCTGCACTTGACAACCATCCTTTTTATTAAAAAAGACATGATAACATTAACTGACTGTTTGTATGGTTATCTGAGGGAAAGCCCAGAACCAATACAGTACGTCCACCCTGAAACCAGCCACTTGCAAATCAAGGTAGGCACCTTGTTCTGTCAGTTGCCTGCAAGCTGTATGCCGAAAGCACAAGCAGTATTGCTGAGCTCCTTCTAAAACACCGAATATCATGTTTCCATGCTGAGTTGGGTTGACTGGTCCCTTGACCATTAGCCATTTAAGATTTATTACTGTACAATAGAACACCTTCTTCAAAGTTATGGATGATGATTTGCTGTCTTGGTGATTTTTTTAACTTTGCAAAAATTGGTTATTTGGGATTTTTACTCCTTAATGCTAAGAAAGCTTCCCGAGAAGCAATATCTGGTGTCTGTGAGTCCATGGTAAGCTACTTCAAATTAAAAATAAGTGGGAGTGTTTAAACACAGAAAATTCCAACTGTAAATGCTTTTCAACTATCACCTCTTTAAAGTTTCTACTGGATGGAGTCAGGTAGAGTTCTGAAAGTGTTTGTTCTGGAATGAACAAAAATGAAACTTTGGAAGGCTAAAGGATTTGTGCTTTTAAATTTGTGAATGTTACATAGGAAAAACTGTTTGGTTTTTCTGTGTGCTACCATCAGCAGCCTCTGAAAATAGCAAAAGAAATGCAGTTCCTTGTGCTTAATCTAAAAATGTCATAAGACAGGTTGGTTCAAATCACTTTGTGATTATTATTTTTAGAGTGGCAATTAAAGAAAACACCAAACCATAACAAAACTAATATCCCTCTCAACAATCTGTGAGCTGAATTCCCCTGAAATTAGCAAATATTTGATCCCAGTTACACAAATTATTGTAAGCTTGGAGAGATATCAATTACTCTCCATTACTACTCGAAGGCTTCTGCTATAGTGGTTAATAATCCAAATCCTAAGGTGCCCTTTACGTTTGTGGGTGAGGTCAAAAGCAATTAAGGAGCAGAGGATCTGTGGTGAAAGCAGCACAAGTGCAATACTGGTGGGTTTTTTTTGTAAATCAGGGTCATGTCTTTCAAGCACTGATGGATTTGATCAGAAGATGAGCTCTGCCCAGTGCTACCCATGCTCAGAGGGCTATGGAAAACCAGCTCTCCCTTGATTCCGTCTGCACTGTGGAGCTGTAACCCATGGCTGTGGCTTCAGAAGGAGTATAGGGAGGTCAGTGCATTTGGGGTCTACCTAAAGACAAATGACCTCAGAGCTTTTGAAACTTTTGAAACACTGTTCTACAAGATAGATAAATTATCACATACGTGGACAGAGTGCTCTCATACATAGCTACCTGCCATATTACAAGCACATCCTCTTCCTCTGACCTGATCTTTAGTTTCAGTTCCATCATTGGACCAGGGTACTGTGTGTGCACCTGATCATATATATCTTCTCCTTGATGGGGAGAGACGAAGTCATCTCTCACTGCAACCAAGCCTTCCTGAACTTGTCATAGAATCATAGAATCATAGAATAGTTAGGGTTGGAAAGGACCTTAAGATCATCTAGTTACAACCCCCTGCCATAGGCAGGGACACCTCACACTAAACCATGTCATCCAAGACTTTGTCGAACTCGGCCTTGAACACTGCCAGGGATGGAGTATTCACAACTTGCTTGGGCAAACCATTCCAGTGCTTCACCACCCTTACAGTAAAGAACTTCTTCCTTCTATCCAATCTAAACTTCCCCTGTTTAAGTTTGAACCCATTACCCCTTGTCCTATCACTATAGTCTGTAATGAAGAGTCCCTCCCCAGCATCCCTATAGGCCCCCTTCAGATATTGGAAGGCTGCTATGAGGTCTCCACACAGCTTTCTCCTCTCCAGGCTGAACAGCCCCAACTTTCTCAGCCTATCTTCATATAGGAGGTGCTCCAGTCCCCTGATCATCCTTGTGGCCCTCCTCTGGACTTGTTCCAACAGTTCCATGTCCTTTTCATGTTGAGGACACCAGAACTGCACACAATACTCCAAGTGAGGTCTCACGAGAGCAGAGAACTTCCTCTTGTTCATTTTCCAGTGCAGATGTCAAACTGCTCACTGAAAACTGGACTATGCAGAGATGTGTTTGATATTGACAAAATTAACTTTTCAAACATACTTGTCCTAGAGGAAGACAGCATCCAGTTTCTTTATGACCAGACTTATTTTCCATAAACTCATCTTGATTGCATGAATTATGCTGCTACCTGTTAATTATTTCCTGATTTTCTCCCCATATCAGATTTTGCATGAAGTCAATTCCAGATGAACCAACTGATAGTTATGCAAGGTTTTATCAGTGACCTCTTTCTACCCTCATGCAACAGCATCTCCCAGGCTTTGTGACTCCTTTAATTTTCCAGGAACTGTTATAAATTGAGGTCAGTGGCTCAGGAAGTTGCTTCGCAAATTTTCCTTGGAAGCTGTGATTTGCATTACCTTGGCTTGTAGACAAGTTTGGGGAAATTAAGTCTCCACATATAAACCACTTCACATGGGGTCTTTGTGACTAGCCTCAGCTATCTGAAAGCCAACATCTAGTCAAAGCTTGTCAGACTGGCTCTCTCTAAAATCAGTGGAGAGCAGGAAACATCATTGCCAGAAGTGGTTCCTGGCACCCCAGGGGAGCAGAGGCCTTTGCAGATGCCTATCTGTCCCTTCTGATGAAACAAAAAGTCCAGTTGACTCAGAGTATGCGGTTGCTTGTTGAGTTTTTTATGTGTGAGAGGTAGGTTATGCCTTGGCCCTATGCTCTGCATCCTGTGGGCTTCACCCAGAGGATTTGTGATTCCCACCCTGTGACTGAGTCACTGGATAGCAACCCCTTTGTGGAGTTTTCTTTCTCAGATACATTCTTACATGACTCACCATGTCTTGCAAGCTATGTGTAACACTAGCCACAGATGTTAACAGCTTCCAGCACTGATTTCAGTTAATCTAAAGCTAGATTTTGCTTCCTCACCACTTTTCTTTATGTATACATTTCTTTTATAAACCTGTTTTGCTTAAACCCAGGGCTTCTCATCCTTTAGAGTCTTCTGTATAGGTTTCTGTCAGGTAGCACACCCACAAGCACCTAGACGCAAGTGTTTTTGAGTGTGCTGGAGACATCTGTTTAAAGAAATAACAGAAAATAGTGATTCCCGGCACATCTTCTATGAGCAGGGTATTGTTCCCCTGCAAATAACTACACTAAGCAAGCCTTGCTGTGGTCAGAAGAGGCTTCCCTTACCCATCTCAGCCTGTCCTGAACAAAGCTCTCCAGAGAAACTGGCCTTTTGTCTCCTCCCAGACTGGGTAGTTTGCATAATCTGGTTAAAAAAATGAATACGCAAGCTCACAAAGAATCGTGGGGGAAAACGGTAGTATAAGTAAGGCTGAGTGGTCCGTCTAATCTGACAACAATATAATAAATCGTTTATTTGTGTATTCTGGAACAACTCCTTGTGACTGTGGTCTATTCCTGTTTCCCAACAATGCTGTCATTAAAACAATGGGCACTGTAATTACTGTGATGAAAAGGCATTATTGCTTAAGTTCTTCATCTGTCCCATGTGCAGAAGGAAGAAGTTTTCTTTATAATCTCCTAGCAGAAGGAGCACAGAGACCAGAAGGCTCCTTCTCCCACTGGCTCTGCCTGTACAAAAGATTTCTCCACACCGGAGACTGCAGTGTGAGAGCCTTTGTCTTAAATGAAAGGGCATAATACAGGCCTTCTGCCAGCACTGGCTACGAATGAAAGCAGAGCCTTTATGTACCATCTAACTGCTGAACTGCAGACAATACTGTAAAATCTGTACTCCTCGATTACCTCAGCTGCCTTCACATTGCTGGAGTGCTTTCGAGCCTTGAAGAGAGGCAGGCTGCGGGTGCCAGGCTGGAGCTTCACAAGGTCTGTGTCAGTAGGAGAGCAGAAAATCTGCTTGCCCAGCACAGCCGCCCTGGTGAGAATGTGGAGGGTGGGTCTGGAGGGAGGTATGATTAATACCTTGAAAGCAGTCTCTCCAGCTATTTCTGTAGCTTGGCCGTTTCGTTCCGGCAAACTATACTTTACCTTCTCTTCAGTTCAGTTTCTTTTAAAACCTGCTAGTTTGGCAGATAGCTCATTTGCTATGAGCTTGCAGCTCAGCTCATGTAGCTGAGCATACATGACTCATACATACCAGACTCTGCAGGTGGTAGCCTAGAGGTGAGCATTTTCACACTGGTCTTCCTGAAAACCTCTTTCAAATGAGCCCATTCGCTCATAGCAAATCTGAGAATATGGCCTGGAGAGCCAAAATACCATCTAGTTTTGGTCAGTGCCTCTCCACTGCCTTCAGCAGAGCTCTATAGTCTGTCACCCCTAAGAAGTTGGGCTGTTTCAGAGTTCTCAAGTGGTTACTTAAATCCTCCAGGTTGCCCAAACAGGGATAGTCTGGCTGCTGCAGTTTTAGCTTCCATAAAGCACCTGCCTTAGGGCTCTTATGCTGCGAAGTACTGCCTCCATTAGGGACAGAGAGAACTGTTCTCTCCAGCAGTAGCGGTCACTGAGAAGAGGGCATTCCGTCAGCAAAATATGCCCTGCTGTCTGATGTGAGTGACTACTGGGTGGTGGGGGAGCACACACGTCCCCATCGGATGAGGATTGCAAAAGAACATCAATAAGGTTCCGAGACAACCACTGCTATTGCCAACATCCTCTGTTAGAAAATGTTTATCCCATTGCAAGCATAACTGATATAAATTGAATGTGTCAGGCTGAGTAGAAACACCTACCCCCTCCCTGGAGCTGCTCTCCCCTCATTTGACAAGGTACAAACAGAAAGCCCGTTCACATGTGAGCAGAGAGTACTAAACATTGCATCAAAAAGCAGAAACCATCCTGTTACAATCTGCTGCTTGTCAGGATTTGACAGCGTTGTGAAATATAAATGATCCCTGAGATAGCAATGCCTGCCTCAGTCACCGATAAACAACTCCTCTCATTAAAAAGATGCTTTAGAAATGACAGCACCAAATTATGCTAGTATTTTTACAAAGTGCTCTCCAGCCAGAGATCCAAAAGCAAGGTTTGCCATTCATTTGCCAAAAAAACATTTCTTTGTAAGCAGAGGCAAAGTGGCCTCATGGTTGAAAAACTGATGCCATTAAACAGGTTCCAACTCGGACAAAAAATGGACCTGTTTGGATGTAAGAGAAGAGACCGTGAAGGAGATGGATTTTCCTAATGCCCCCCCCCCCCTTTTTTTTTTTTTCCTCAGAATATCATCTGTAACCTTTTTTGACCCATAGATTGTCTTCGGTTCTGAGTTTGTTTAGTGCCTAATTCAATATCCTTTAGCCATGACAGTAACTCATAGGTCCTGTCCTGCAATACAATCTTGCTAATGATTATAAATGGCTAGATCTGAAACTTGCTTGATCTGAAACTATATTCTACTGTTCAGTGCCCTCTGCAACCTCCTTAAGAGAATAGATTCAGAAACAGCCCTTGGGAAAGAGTCTTGAGTCATCCTGCTTCTCTCTTTAACCTTTGGGTTTTCCTTGGAGACTTTTTGGTTAGGGTTTTGCCTTGTTTTTGCTTATCTCTGAGATATACTGAGATTAGAGTCCAAGACAGAATGGCTGCAATGAAATCATTATGGATTCCACCTGCATCCTGCTCTGAGTCAGAGAGAAATTAACAGGATAATACAGGCTGCATGTATTTCTCAAGTGAGAGATCACTGAGATCAGTCCTTGCCAGAAATACCACTAGTAAAGAGCAGTCTATAGGCCATGACAGATAATATTTCAGGAGATTTTGAAACTTTATTGAGGGATGAAAAAATTTGATGCTCTTCTTGTCCGTAGGCTTGCTCTGAGCTTCTTTTATAGAAACATAACTCCTGGAGGTTTAGTTTCTCTTAGGCTGCCTCCTACCCATCAAAAAAGATCAGGCCTTCTCTTCTGCAGAGTTCTGTACCTGCCCTTGCACAGGAGCAGCATGACAGTGAGACCCCCCACCCATTGCTCACTCAACTGGAATTCAATGCAGGAAACTTCTGTATTTTTAATGTGGCAGTGAAAGTTATTTCTGCTATAGACAGGTCCTGTCATTCCTGGATGTCAGATTCAAACTAAAAGAGGGTAGATTTAGATTAGATATTGGGAAGAATTTTTTTACTGTGAGGATGGTGAGACACGGGAACAGGTTGCCCAAAGAAGTGGGAAATGCTTCATCCCTGGCAGTGTTCAATGCCAGGTTGGATAGGGCTTTGAGGAACCTCATTTAGTGGAAGGTGTCCCTGCCTGTGGCAGGGAAGTTGGAACTGGATGATCTTTAAAGTGCCTTCCAAGTTTAGATTAGATATAAGAAAGAAGTTCTTTACTGTGAGGGTGGTGAGGCACTGGAATGGGTTGCCCAAGGAAGTTGTGAATGCTCCATCAATGGCAGTGTTCAAGGCCAGGCTGGATGGAGTCTTCGCGACATGGATTAGTGTGAGGTGCCTCTGCCCATGACAGGGAGACTGGAACTGGATGATCTCTAGGTCTTTTCCAGCCCTGGCTATTCTATGATTCTATGATTATATGATTTTCATTACTTTATTCAGCTGCTCATTTGAGAGAGGTTTTTTTCGTTTTCTGAAGATTTTAAGCACATTCGTTCACCAGCTGGTTAAGTTCTTCCAACAGGTTATAATTTATACCCTTCCTCTTCTTTTTAACTCTCAAAATCCCATATAATGGCTTATCTAGATGGCTGTAGCCATGTTAATACAGCTTAAAAACAAAAGGCGGTAATATCTACTGCTTGATCTGAAAACAGACATGCACACTCCTTTTTGAGCTTTTCAAATTGGACATGTGAGTTCAGACAAGAACTTCAAATCAATTCTGTCTGTATCCCGGTTGTTACACATCAAGCAAAAAGATGCTTGAGTGTCCTTACAACACAAATATCTCTAATAACTCAGCTTTCATATTTAAAGCGTAGTATATTGATGCTAAGTGTAGGAGTAATCATGGTGTTATACAGCAAAGGAAGACACTGTTTTGTTACTGTGCCCACCAAAGCCTGATATATGATGCAGTTACACCCCCTCTTCCCAATTTCCTTTTGGAAATGTTTGGTTATTATCATGCCCAGGATTTTTGAAGAGCTAATGATAAATTATACCTGTTATTTCTAGAAACATTAGGTGCTTATTTATGTTAAATAGTTTCCAGTTTAGAAGATTTTGGCCTCCACCAAGCTGCTGATGAGACCAGATAATTTCCTTTTCAGTGGCATAGGTAAGCAAGACTCTTAGCCCAACAGAAAGTTTGATTAGCTCTATGTAATATTCATGTCCTGTCTGCCAGAGGGAGGCAACACACTGCCCTTGCTGTGTTACAACTTGTATCTTCAGCAAGAGCTGAGTGGGTGAATCATTTAGCTCACATTTGGGGAAGTTTTGACTATGGAGGAAATGCATACTTAAGGAAACTCCCAGGTTGTGATTTTTGGGATTGGTTTCCAGTCACAGGAATTGTGCAATGTCCTGTCAGCTTTTGAGGTAGATCAAACAGAGTGAAAGCATCAGTAACTAAAGATACTATTTCTGCGCACCTGCAAATCCTGCATTACAGCAACTGCCTTTACTTTTAACCTTGACATTTGACTGGCACCAGGAGGAAGGCTGTAGGTAACTGCCAAACTGCGAGTATCCCTCAAGGGGGACTGGCAGCCTGTTGGCCTTCAGGATACCAAGAAGCAAGACAAATCTCTGCAGCACAGTTCTGAGTCAGCCCCACTGCCAGAAAGGCAAGTCTGGGAGGGATTTCATTGCCTGCCTATGCTGGCCCAGCCATCCTTAGTTCATGACAGGCTATGAAGGAGGGTGCTCATGTCTTCAGCATCCTCCCACAAGCCTGTAATTCATCCCCTTTGGGTTTGCATTTCTTGCAGAGCAAAAGATGTCTGGGTGTTTGGGTTGTACTAGATACCACCACAAATAAGTAATAACTATTAGCTACACGTGATAGATTTTGTTGTATTTCTAGTGCATAGAATTGCTTGTCTCGGTCTGTGTTCACAATTCTCCACCTACCCAACTCTGCTCTCAGGGTTAACGAGATGTAGTTAGGACAGTACAATCAATGCAACTATTCTGATTTTCCTGCAACTGACATGTTTTCTAATAAGCCTATTTTACTTACTTAGTTTGAAAACAGACACAGAGTCCTGATACATTTAATCTGACAAGGAAGCCACAGCTGTCAAGAATTGTACTAAGGTGTGAATGAAAAGCTTATGCTGACAAAAGAATACGACTCAGGGCTCTGATTTCCTTGGGCAGGTTCAACCGTAGCCTGCTGACAAGGGTTAGATGTTACACAAGGCACAGCAGCTCCTTGCCAGGTTGGTTTTCTTAACTCTATGTGACTGTTCTTTTCTTTCATCTGCCGTTAAGATGAGAGAAACAACCATCCAGAAGCAACATGGTGACTTGAAAAATACAACCTGCCAGAGCTGAGGAGGCTTTCTCTGGAGAAAGGCAGGACTAGCAGGGCTTGGATAATGTTAATTTAAGCTCCCAGAGAAAGAGCCTGACATTGCTCATTGCAACACCCGTTGAAAGTTTTATTAGGCCAGAATAAAAGGTATAATTTACAATGTCTTTCTCGCAACAGCTTCCTTTAATTACCTCTTGTTGATCAGTTCCTGCTAGCAACTGGGTTTTGACCCACTATGAAGTGGGAGATAGTTTATCCTATTTAGGAAAAGACTATAGTAAAGCACATGGCAAGTCATGGCCTTGAAAGTGTAGAGTTTAAATGATGGTGTAGCTCCTTCTCGACTCCATGGAGTAGATTGAAAAGGAAGCACTGTATGTATGAATGAATCTATAAATTCCAGTTCATCAACACTTCCAATTCTGCATCACTGATTTTCTTATGGAGGAATGGGAATCAGTCTGCCCCTCCTGCTTCGAAAGCCCTTGTGTTTATCCTGTGTATGCGGATGAAATCTAAGCTAGATTCTCAGTGTCAGTGGCTGCAAAGCATATGGACTGAAATTCCAGCTTGCTGCTTACCAAAAGAAGCTCATAATGCTACATTTCGGAAATCACAGAAGCAGAATGTATCTTTTCTTCATACTATCCCATAGGCAGTGGAAATTGCCACAGCCCAGCTTGAGGCCACACTTGTAGGGGCAATGCAAACACAAAACATACTTGTGGGTACGTTTACATGGGGGTGAGTCAGAGGGTCACTAGTGCTTCCTGCTGCTTGGAGCCTGGGATGGTAAAAACTGGCAAGACCTGTGGAAACAGGAATATGAGAGAACCGTCAAGCCCTTGGTTGAAGCCCAGCTTGCTGCGGAGTGGTTAAAAATTTCCCTGTGGCTGCCCAGATTGTAATCTCCATCAACCAGAGCAAATGCTGGTATTCTGACTGGATTGTTACATCCATGTAACAGTAATATTCATGTATATTTTAAAAATACTCAAATACACTTCACAGAAAAAAATGAATGTGTGTAAGGTTAACTCTACAACAGACTTCTAATACACCAGCAATTGAGTATATAAAAATACACGCACACTCTATCTATGCTCCTTTTAAGTAACATTTTTTCTACAAAGCCCAATTAAACCAACAAGAATTCCACCAGGAATAGAAAGTTCTCTGTCCTCAGACAGCTAATATATCTCACTTAGTCTTTTGAGAGCCCTAAAAGCAAAATTTAGTAGTTTGTTTCCAGCAACACTCTTCCATAAAGGAGAAAAAGAATAATTTATTTTTGATTCATAGGAAAAGTGGCTAAGCAGAGGATCACCAGCTGGTATTTTAATGACTATCTTTGCGGAATATATTATGGACTCCAATTAAGTAGCCTTCTCATGTGTCCATAAGTGCATAGTTTGGTGGTGGAACCTCTTGCCTGTGAAGGGACTTAGATCAAACATGTACCAAAGACCAGTAGGTGTGTAATAATTCTAAACAGATCTCTTACAGTAAATGCCAGATAAGGTTTCAAAGCACATATCATGTTCAAGAGAGAGATTTGCGAGGAATCCATGTATTTCTGGTTTTGCTTAGTGTTGTTTTACAGAAATACACAGCAACACTTAACTAGCTGTAGTTACTGGTAAAGGTAAGTCACTGGAACAATTTTTTGGTCTGCACAACCTTAGAATAATGTTCAGTTGCATTAAATCAGTACATTTGAACTACCACCATAAATAAGATGCACATGTCAAAACAGGTTCTTATGTAATACCGATCTCTGTGGTTTCATTTACTAGTAACACCCTTCATAAGTCATAACAGGGCATGAACAATCTCTGTGATATGGAAATTTCTTCTCAAGTGCATAAATTTCGTCTTAATGCTACAATTGCTTGAAAAGTGGGACAGTCCCACAGGTCACCATTTCCATTCCAGTGGTGAGATTTGCAAATATTAACAATGATTTCTGCTTTATGGGAAGGATTAACTTTACAGGCATGAGGGGTCCAGTTTAGTTGAACATGGGGGAAGTAAAGTCTTAAACATAATAAATTAGCAAAATAAAGTAACGAAGGTAGCTTTACTTGGTTTTCCATGATTTTATGAACTCTCCCAATTCTGAAAGGCTAAATCATTCACAGCTCCGACATCAGACCTCTGTGCATGCATCTTTAGGCTGGACTCTGTGATAGGACTAAAAGGCACATAGGCTAATACGTGGAAAGAGATGCTGCACTGGGACCTGCCCTCTCATCTGTCTATGCCACAAGGTTGCCGTGTGCTCTCTCACCAATTGTCTCTGCTAAAACACATGGACATGTCTTTGACTGTGAGCTGCCTTGGGTTTTGAAACTCTGGTCGTGTATAGCCCTAGGTGTTTTCACAGTTGGTTTCCTCTGGGATTATGGTGGTTCAGCATATCTCACTGCTGAGATGAGTGTAGTTCATCAGGAAAATTTCTGAACCTCCAGAAATACGTACAGATTTGCTGTTGTACTCATTTCTCCTCATTTGAGCACTAAAAATGCGTCCAGGCAGCCTCTTCAAGTCATACAAATAGCATGCATTGAAATGGAAAGCAGCAGAATTATGAATATTGTATAGTGCAATGTTAAATTACAAATAAATAAAACATCTGGGGCCAGATGTTGCTGTTGGAACTGCCATTCCTTTCAGCAGCATCGTGTGTGCACTTCTGAGAGCAGAGTTTGGCCCTTGATGAGTGAAACCATGTATTTAATGCAATATTAATGGAGAACAATTTCTCTATTAAAAACAAGGTAACTTGGTAGGTAGAGAGATTAACATGTTTTATAAAAACAGTTGAGGGTGTCTTTGCTACAACCTTTCATAACAATATATTTTTTTTAAGGTTAAAAGGATAAAAAATAGAGTACATACAGTGAGAAAATGGAGCAGACACTATAAGAAATGTACTTGAAGTAAGCCCAAGTGCTCAAACAGCACTCAAGAGTTTCAAAAATAGAAAATTGGTGATAACCTGTGTAGGCGATTAATCTCAAAATGTCCAATCTCAGGTGGACTTGCCGAGTACTGAACTCCTGTTTTTCCTTTTTGAAAATCTGTTGAATCTTTTCACCAATGCAGAATTTACTAATACCACTGGTATGCTTACAGGGGAAATGGCCATTTACTTAGGGGAAAAAATTACCCTTCACAGAGGTATTACTTGGTTGTGGATAGTTTTGCAGAATTTGAGCTTTACTAGGATCTAGAAGATCCTTTTACACCAGGGCTGATTTCTCCATAGGTCCAAGTGCAATGCACGCCTGTCCTTATGGTTGCCCGTGTTGCTTTGTGACCATTTTGTCATGTTGTTGCCAGGCCTTGCTGCCCTATGTGGTACTTGCCTGGGCTTTTTTGCCATGTGCTTTTCCAGAGCAGGAAGAAAGTCTTTGAGAGCCATGGTTGTTTACCTTGAAATGTCCTTAAAAGGATTAACCTTTCAAGATAGATACACATCCCATTTTCCATCCTGCAGTCTTGCTCAGACAGCTCAGTTGGCACGGTGCATCCAGGCTCAGCATGGGTAACGGACTTTGAGGATGACCCTTTATACAAGCCTTTTAGTCAGATTGGGCACCCCAGTGAAAGAATTTCAAGAGCCAGGCAGTAATTCACTGTTTTCTGCACATTTATTTTTAAGTTTTGATTAAGTTGCTCTTATTCCCTGGGGGTAGTCATCCACTTGCTTTTGCTGTTTCCACATTCTGCATGACAACAAGGTGACGGGAAGTGCTGTGCCAAGGAACAGCACGAGGCCATGGTCCCCTTAACATTAAGTTTAGGGCAGGCATTATGAGACTTTTGTAAAGAAGGGCTTTTTTAGGGCAGCCATTGTGTGGCATGCTCACTGTCCATCACTTGCCATTAGATGTCCAGCCTGGGAAAGAAGGGCTGCACATTGCACTATCCAGTCCTTGAGCTGTGCCAAGGTAGCCAGAGCTCTAGTCCAACTGGGGGCACCTGGCAGCTCCAGTCAGCTTGGGAGCTCCCACGTTTCAAAATGAAGGACCAAGTGTGGGAAACTACGTTGTGAAAGGTACAGTGTGCAACTGGCACTGGACAGCTATCGGCAGCCCATGCCTTCTGAGAGGCAATGAAAGAAAGAGGCATAAAAAGCAACTATGCTGCAAGATACTTACTGAGGCAGAACCCAAGCAATAAGTGACCAAGGGGACTACAGACTTTTTTTATTTATTGGTGACAAAGAACAAGAAAACTCACTTTTTGACAGCACCCTTAAAATCTTTACAGTCCCATCTTCCTGCTTCTTCCTGCTGCTGTTTACTATTGCCTCTTCCTTGACCCATACCAGCCTGTGCAAATTCAGTCTTCTGCCTAACATAATCTGTCCGTAAGTTTCTTTAAAAAAGCTGAATGTATTTGGCCTGTGGGTCATTACTCCTCACTGAACCTACCTACAGATCGCAATTTCCCAGGTCAGGGCAAAAAAATTTCCTTTCCAAACGAACAAATCTACAGTCTGGAAATCCTTGTCTGTAGCATAGCAAGCGCAGCACAGGGCAGGAGTTTGCTATTTGCTAGTTTGCATTTCCCTGAAATGAAGGGTGAGCTACTAAAAAAATCTGCTTAACAGTGTTTTGGTCAATGCTGTGTGGAATGACATCATGAGTAACCCAGTCAGATGGGGCTGAGCACTGTGCCTGTGGAAATGCTCTTCATAGGAGCAGTGAGCACCTTCAGACAGATGCTTTGCATTACACTCGACAAAGATATTCCAGATATCCCTTCTAAAAGTGCACAAGGAAATCGAGCTGCAGACTGAAGCCATCAGTTAAAGATAGGTGTCCATTTGCCTTGCTGCCCCCCACCTCCAGTTGTTTGTTTTTTTCAAGGTGTGGGCTCAATCAGGAAAATGGAAAAATGGCTTAATTCTATGTATGTCTTCTTCCGCACCTTGGATTTTATAAGGCAAGCTTGCAGTTTCTCTTCCGGTTTTATTTATTCTAATGTTATCTACACAAAATCCAAGTGATAAAACTGGAAGGAAAAAAATTGGATATGCCACCTTTGGGGTGTAAAAAAAATGGTGCCAGAGCTTTTACAGGGCCTTTAAAAATGGTGTCTCTAAATAACACCTGCACTATATATTTTATATGCCAGTGTTTCTATTTATGATGTTTCCTTTGGCTATGACTGCATCCTATCCTGTTTTTTATATCTGACAAGAGCCCCTCTGCCACTTCTCTGGAGTTTTTGAACTTCAGGGTGTTAATAATGAACAACTTATGCTTGCTTCAGTGCCCATGTCTGACAAGGGTAGTGCGGGCTTTTAAAAACCCTTTGCCTGACCTGAGTGGAAAATGATGTTCCCATGCCATGGGACTTAGAGAGTCTTCATTATTTTCTCCTACTATGCAGAAATAAAATGCATGCTGGGTTTGTGACACAATTATGGTATGCTGCAACATAATTTTGGTCTTTGGTGAAGTCCGTTCCTTCACACAGAATTAGCTGGTCAAAATGAAGTGAAAAATGCCCTCTCCAACGGGTGACTGCCGCATGCTATGGCCAGGCAGACGCGGTAGCAGCAGCCGCAGGTGCCTGTCCATGAGCCCACCTCTCCTTCTGGGTCTCTGTGAAAGAGCAGTGGCTTTCCTGCAGCTCAGAGGGTTTCCCAACAGCTCTCTCACAAGCAGTAATTCCTTCCCAAAACAGTTCGCTCTCTTGAATTAGCATCTTCTGACTGGAAAGAAGAAATTGCTTCTACTCTTTATAAATGAAGAGATTGACAGTTCCTGAGAGGCAGACTTCACCCATTGCAGTCTGGTTCTAAGAAGTACATGGTAACCAATTGCCCTAATGGAAGATCTACCAATATTTCAGTGTGGAGAAGAGCTAATACTTTCAAAACAATCGCATGTTTAAAAATACATGTTTCAGTCATCTCCAACAGCCTCATACTAACAGCATAGAGCTGTTCCAATACCATCAAAAAGAGAAGGTTGCATTACCAGAGACTTCAGCTATTTCCCCTGGCTAATCTAGAAAGAGAATCTCAAGCTCACTGAAGTGCCCTAGGCAGACATTTTATAGTAGTAGAGGCTATTTCATTGCTGGAAGCAAGTCTATAATAGCCTTTTAAGCATCATTCAGCCTGAATTATCTGCCTAAGACATACATAAATCATGCTATGTTACACAGTATTTTTTTTCTTGCCCCTTTTTTTGAATTTACTCCTCCAGTGCAAGTTCCAGAAAAGAAGCAAATTACAGTTCCTTCGGTTAGTCATCACAGCTAGTGGGATGACTAAGTTATGCCAGGATTTTTTGGCCCAGTTTGTCATATTCAGAGGAGTAAATTCTGTTTAATGAAGTGGGAGCGGTGTTACAGAAAGAGGAGGCAGTAGCTTATTATTACTTATTTTAACCTGCTTGATTTTCTGTTATTTGTGTGCTCTGCACTGTTGTAGTACCTGGATGATCCATTAACTGATCCTCATCCTCACAACTTCCCTTCTGAGGGAGGCTCATGTCCTGATGATCTGGCCATTAGGAAAAGGATTTTAACCACCTTAGTTCATCCCAACTCTGATTTCCTGCTATTTCATATAGTCATAGTTATGGAAAGGGGGTCAAACACCACTGTGCCTGCTGGGGCACCTCCTGTGAGAGATGCACTTCTAGTGTTTGATACCAGAAATGGGACAAAATGTGTCCATTGCAGAGAACAGAAATGAGACCCACCTGTCTGGCTGAATGTTACAAGCATCAGGCTGCAGGACTGACCTTACATACCAGTCCTCTCTCGCTCTAGGAAATCTCTCATTCTCACTTGCATGGGGACAGTGATTCAGGAAAAGGCATGCTCTTACCTGGAACGCCAAAGATAACATTAGAAGTTGAGTGAAAATTGGCAGCTACTGGAGAGAAGAATTCTGAATTATAGCCCCACATAGAGAAAGGAAGTACCAGTTCCTAGCTGCACCAGGAGGGGAGCAGCTGCGTTACGGCTAGACAGCATTCAGCAGCTTAGAATTACTGCTTCTTAGGAAGGAGTTTATGAGGGAGAAATTGTCACTGGGTAAGCTAGAAGGCAGAGGACACAAACCCAAGGGAAACTGGGTCTTCTTAGTTCTGCTCCTCCAAAACCAGTTTATTATTGTTCTCTTTTGGGCTGCTGCCTGTAGGATTTAGTCTCAATACACCTGATTGCAGGTGTCAAATGGCTCAAGAGTTGCCCAGTGATTGAAGTGGAGATGAGCAAGCCTCTGGTACCTACCAGCCTGTTTGCCAGTAGAGGATGGCCAAATGCCCTGTGAGTGTCAGGCATTGAACAGGTTGAATGGCTCTATCTGCTCCTGTGCTGCTGCTGAGCCAGAGCAGGAGCAATCTACATTCATATGTATACGGGAAGACTGGTCCAGATATGGCGTAGTAGTCTCCTGAATCTCTTCCTGCTAACTGTGAGGTATGAAAAATGGTACGCAGACAAACGTTGTCAGTGAGGCTAAGAAGCACTGCTGCTTACAACTTCATCCCTTCTGAAGCTGGTGCCAGTCTGTAGGGCCGTGGTCCCTCAATCCATTGCAGGACAGAGATGCTTTGTTTTAGTGGTAGGACAGAGTAGAGAAGAAGCGCAAGTCCATTGCCTGCTGGTTGAGCAGAGCTGTGTACCTTACCATGTGCTAATTGGTTCACAAAAGGTTAAATGGTTTGAAGTCCTACACGGGGGGGGGGGGGGGGGGGGGGGGGGGCAAGGGAGTGTGGACATGTCTGTAAAGGGTCCGTGAACAACAGCTGTCCATTGCCTGTTAGTGTGTTAACTACTGAATTAATCTTCCTCCCTAGAGTCAGCATCTCTGAAGCATATCCAGATGACACCTCTGGTGCCTGGAATTCACTACTGATGTCATGCAGCATTAACAGTAGAGGAACATGCTCTTCAGTGGTCTACCACTGGAGGGACGTGTTCTTCAGTGACCACCCCTTTCTTTTAGATGTGAAGAGCTGCAGGTCCTGCTAGGAGTGAGAAGACAAGTTTGTTTCTGTTATTGCTTAGGCTGACAACAAAAATACCAAGCAAACTGTAGTAGTGTTTGCATGATGCTGACACATGCCCATTGGGAGCACGGCTGCCACCACCAGCTCATTTTGCAGGGGCCATTGACAGCTGTCAGATAACAACTTTGAAAAATTAGTGTCCTGAACGGCCTAAACTGAGGGCTTAGAAATGAAAGACTGTATGAGAAAACAGCTATTCTTTTTTCACCCCTCGAGACTGGTTGTGTATGTGGAGCTCAAAAATAACATTAAAAAAAGAGTAATAGTAAGAAAACCAATATAGCTGGCAAAATTTCATTTGCTGCATCTCAGGCTTACATTTCATTACAAATGCATTCTTACTCAGGGTACAGTCTTTTTAAGTCATTAAGAAAAGTCCTGAAGTCCTTTCTCAGCTTTCACTCATACCTTGGATGCTTTTTCATTAACTTCAGTGGATGTCTCTTTGTCTGACTGAAAACTGAAACGGGGCCTTGGGATTTGAACTACTGGGAATATTGCTTGAGTAAGCAGCAAGAAATGTGGCCATGACAATAATGTTTTCTTTTTTTCTTTCCCCCTACTTTCTTTCCTGTTGCTTTTCTGACAGCTCTGAAAGAGTGGGAGGAAAGCAGTTAGGACTCACCACCTCTTTGGCTTGTTTTTGAGGATTGGGGAAATGTTTTTCTTATGAACTTCTAAACAGAAGGTCATTTCAACTGAAAAAACATCATATTTCATTTAGAAAATGTCAATTAAAAATGTCAGGGGCTTTTCTCAACTAAATCAACATTAAGATATCAAGATAACTACCAAAACATTTAGGTCAACAAAAATCCAGCTTTCCATTATTTATTTATTTATTTATTTATTTATTTATTTATTATAAGAGCCCCAGAATTTTTAATTGATTTTTTTGCCTTGTTCTGAATTAAAAGGTTGGCTAAATCATTCCCTTAGAGACTATGTTCAAACAGGGACATGTTTATATATCTGCTTCTGATCATACAAGATAGTGCTAGATTATGGGATGTGCTGGCTTTCCAGATCCAGAGAATGGCATGTCTTCACCATGATCCTGTCTCTCACCAGAAACGTGGACTACTTAGATAACAGCAACTGCACTCTTTTCCTGACCTTAGAAAAAAGCTTTATTTTTCAAGGAGAAACTGAGTCTAAGGGCAAAATTGTATTTCAGCACTTCTGGACACAGCAGAGTGGCTACCTCAGTTTTATTAACAGAGGGTGACATGCCATATGGGAAAATTTCATTTTCAGAAAAAGTTTATTTTAGTCTTTTTAATTAAGTATTTTAGTAATTTTGGTTCAGAGATCACCAAAAGATTACCAAAAGTTACTAAAACTGTGAACAGATTTATCTAAGATGTAACTAATGGTGCCCAACTATGGGTTATGCAGGCACAGTGAAAGCAGTCAGCAATCACAGGTGACTTAGAGAGAACATACTAACCCAGTGCCTTGGGAGATGCAGAAAGGTGACAAAAAAGCAGCTGCAGGACAATAACAGCTAAAACCCAGCACAGACATCTCTGCAATCAGCATCTGAACATGCTTAATGTTTCCTCTCTTCTACCTGCGGTTTGAACCTCAAACCTCTTTTATCCTATTTTGTGCAGTTACACTGCTGCTTCGCAACCTCCCTGCTCTGCCAGAGTTCAGCAGAAGCTGTGGCAGAAATGACCAGGCATCCTGAGAGTATGCCCATGCCAACCTCCACAAAATAAGTGTTTTTTTCATACAGCACAACATAATAATGGACATCAGCACTCATTCAGCCTCATTTAATGGCCTATAACTGAGTGAATAATTCATTCAGAGCCTAGAGATCTTGCTTGGAGACTTGTTTCACCACAGGGCCCGGGGGAATGAAAACAGCAATAAAATTCCAGCTTTTAACCCATCCATTTACAAAGCCCCTCGATATTATTGCTTCCATGATCAATTTAAATGAACATGTTGGAGGTTTACTAGTTGCCTTCCTGTATTTCATGTCTCAGTACATAGTTTTTGAGAGCATTTATGGCTTACACTTATTGCTAGTTTGAAGGAAATAGAGAATTCCCAACTGCAAAGTCACACTGTTATTTAAAGCTTTAATTGTCTTTAAGAAGAGCCTTTCCGAAAACTAGCCCTTTTGGAGTCACTGATGCCATTTATTGCCCAGTAAACTCTTTCAAGCTTTGGGACAGGTTAATACTCCTCCTCATCAGTATAATTTTTCTTAGGTTGCGTTACTGTGTTTATATGAGGATCTTCATTTTGCTTTGGCAGCGGAATTGCTTTTCTGCTTCTGTAAATTACGAAAAGAAAAAAAAGAGCCTTCCTAAGCTGGATTGCTTCGCAGCTGTGAAAACCTATAATAACTTCAGTCGGATTACAACTACATCAAAGGTATTATACATCCCTGAGTAACATATTTACTAGGCTTTTTAACAGCTGTATAATTAGCTCTGGATGACTACTTTTTTCCTCCACATCTTTAAATATCCATATTTCAAATTCACAGCAATTCAAAGGAAAGGTGGTTCTCCCTTTTACAGGAGGTACAGCCCCTCCCCCCATATTTTTCCTTAGCTTTTTTGTAATAGTAAAATAAAACCAAAAAAGGCTTCAACTTGCCTGTTCCCTAGAAACCAGACCCCAGGTATCCATCACCCCTCCTGGCACACTGCACCTGCCTGATTGATGAGGAAGGTGATTCAGTCAGAGGACAGGGACAGGGTCCTTTGTGGGCCCCCCCCCAAAGAAGGAAGCAGCTTAGAGGCAGCAGCTGTGCCCAGAGCTGGTCACAGCCCCCTCACACAATAGGAGGATGGCAGAAGGTGAGGAAAGCACTCGTGCCTCCACAAGGAGGAATAAAGACTCCATATGTCTGGGGCCCCAACAGATGCTTCTGTAGAGTGAACCCCTCCTTCCCGCCTTGCACTTGCACTGTCTTGATCACTGGCACTGACGGCCCCCATTCATGGGGATGTCCTCAGCAAGGGCCGCGATCACCACAGCAGCTTTTGGACAAGGGTGTGTGTGCACAGGTCTGGACTGGATAGTGTGTAGAGTCAAAAACCCCTCTGCTGCTGTGATCCTGCACACGTTCCCTGTCATTCCTTGGCAGAGCCTTTTTGTTAATGCTGTGGTTTAAGCACAGTCAGCCATGCAGCCCTCTCTCACTCCCCCTCCTTCCTCCCTCCCCCTGGCTCCCAGAGGGATGGGGAGGAGAATTGAAAGACTGTAACTCCCACGGGTTGAGATAAGAACAGTCCAGTAACTGAGGTATAACACAAACCACTGCTGCTACCACCAATAATAATGACAAGAGAAACAATAAGGGAAGAGAATACAACAGCTCACCACCCACCAACAGATACACAGCCTGACCTGAGCAGTGATCTCACCCTTCCGAATAACTGCCCTCAGTTTATATAGTGGGCATGACATGCTGTGGTATGGAATACCTCTTTGGTTAGTTTGGGTCAGGTGTCCTGTCTCTGCTTCCTCCCGGCTTCCCCTCCTCCCTGGCAGAACATGAAACTCAGAAAGTCCTTGCTCAGACTAAACATTACTGAGCAGCAACTGAAAACATCGGTGTTAGCACTGTTCCCAGGCTGAAAGTAAAAAACACAGCACTGCACCAGCTACTAAGAAGGAAAAAAAATGATTGCTACTGCTGAACCAAGGACAGTTAAGCAATTAGATTTATTCTGGGAACAGAGGGAAAAAGAGGCTCGAAAATTCTCTTTAACTCTGTCTGGGTTTTCTTTTCATATTTTTTTTTTTTTTTTTTTTGCTCTATGACGAGTATCAGAAGGCAGTGCTTCAGTGTCAAGGTGGAGGGAAGGTTTTTGCCCCTCATGAGAATAGATCACAGCCTGCTGGTTTATATTGTGCTGATTGCTCAGTCCCATCAGCAGGATAGCAAAGGAAGGTGTGAGAAATGCTTTTACACGGCCTATGTAGAAGTGCTGATTTCATCTTTTTTTTTTTCTTTTTCTTAGCTGATGAGACTTTGAACCCAGCTTTCTCTTTAGAAAGTTGTCCTAAGGTGAGCTCCTAGCCTGGAATTGAGTGTTCCTTCCAATGTTTCAATACGGCTCCATGAAGTGTTGGCTGGATGGCTCTGATCTGCAGGAAAACCCAGCTGGCTGAGCACTTTCAGGACAAACAGATAAGACAATTTACTGTCTGATTTTATGAGAGCCATTTACATTTTGCAGAATTTTTTCAGCAGTAAGCCCTTAAGAAGCATATTCTGAGTGTGGTACCTAAGAGAATTGCACACACATTTCCTGTCAGCAGCTGGAGAATAGTGTCTAACACCTGCTATGAAAAGCTTGAAATATATTCTTAAATGGCTTGATTGCTTTGCATTTCTCTTGAGATGAGATGAGACATTATGGCACAGTTTCTTTTCCTCAAGGAGACCTACTGCAGATACTTCTTCAGTGAAGCTCCCAAGCAGCGCAGCTGAGCCTGGGCTTGCTTGTGGCTTACGCTCACTGGGATTTGTGCCTGTGCTTAAAATCTAGCTTATGATCAGAAGGACCATCAAGAACAGAAGCTGGGGAGCAGCAGACATGGACATTAGGCAGTTGTGGACAGCATCCTACCTTACTTAAAGAGACAGTTGAGAACAGGGATAAACACCATAGAAAACCTCTCAAAGGGTCCCTGCTGTAAGCATACACTTGTGACTCTGCAGTGTCTGTTCTTCCTCTGCATCGTCCCAGGCTACACCTGGGAAGCCAGCAGTGAGAAAGCCATGTACTTTGCAAGAGAAGTGAAAATACCCACCTTTTTCCTGGCTCCATCTGCTTTATCACAGCATCCCACTACTCCCATCCAGATGTGCTGCAGTGACATCAGGAGGAACCTTCCCACCCTCAGCCAGGTGAGAGCCAGTACCCACTGGGGAACAGCTGAACACACCTGTCCCTGGATCCCCTGGCCTCTGATGCTCCCTGCAATGCACTACCCTTCATCATTGAACCAGTTATTACACAGTGAATATTCAGCTACCCAAACACTGGATGGGTAAACCGGAGCACCTTCTACACAACATTTCAAAAGAGCTTAAACCGCAGCTCCTGATGCACAGCAGGTTGGGAGGAGGTGTGCTGAGAGTGACAGGCATTGTTATAGGAGACCCTTTCATTTTAGCATCTCGAAGAGGACCATGTTTCTAGCCATTACGCTGCAGCCCTCACACTCCTCTGTACCAGCCCACCCCAATAAGCACCCCCTCATCGGCTGGTTTATAATTTTTTTAGAAAAAACTGTAGTTTCAGCTGAACTTAGTGGGAGTTGGGAGCTTTCAATGGGAGCCCCATTGAAAACACAGCGCACAGTGAAATCCAGTATCTAAATTATATGAAAAGAAAGCAGCAGAGATTTTCTACCCCAGAATGTTTCTGTTTTCAGACACCTGAATGTATGCTCTATAAAGGAAAGAGGGAATCTATCAGGTATGTAAACATTAATATTTATGAAATAAACCATGAAGTTTCAACACTTCTTTGGCTGTGGATTTCTTGAAGTTTATTCCATGGAGGATAATGTTTTTGTGCTAACAGGTAAAATGGTGGAAAAACCAGGGCAGGCAGAAACTTGTTTATCTTTTCAATTAGCAGGGAAAAGGCCCTGGAATTTTTGAGTAGCAATATTTTGCAACTTTCAATTGATTCTCAAATGATGTAGTTTTCTTTGAACTTCAGTTGCTGGAAGATGCCCAGGAATTTCACACAGATAAGTAGCCTTCCTCATAGCTGCCACTCCTCCACCTGCAGGGTGGTTCAGCTGTGATTCCTCATCCCTATTTTATGTTGCCTGTGCTTCTGTGTGGACCCTTCACTCATTGCAAAGGAGGCTGGATCTGGCACTGCAGTTAGACTACTGGTGGGGAGGCTGGATGCAAGTCTCACTGACTCCAACCTTAATGCATATACTTTGCTTTTGAAAATTAAAACATAGAATCAAAACAGTAAAGAAGGGCAGGTGTTAGGATATGCTTATGGAACAGCTTCAGACATTTTCTAATTATTTTTTGGTCTGTGCAGGAGTAGAAAATGATCCTTGCAAATGCTTTTTGGAAAATGGAATTGAGACCAAGTTTCCTTATTTAGGCCTCCCTACACCTAGCAAGAACAGAAAAATCCATTCTAGATTCTGTCAAAATCTTCATGAGAAGGCCCTGTCAGACATATGTCATGAGGACAAAGCAGCACATTTCAATTTCACCCACCATTCTTGGTCAAATCTCTTTCTTTTTACTGTCCTTGTGCCAAATTCTTTCTTACTTTTTTACAAAGAAAACATCATTATCCATTAAAAAAGGTGGGAAAAGCCAGCCTGGGAACTAGCTCCAGTTCACCATGGAGAATCACCCTTGCTGTCAGACTTCTCTGACCATACCACATGCTGTATTCATGCCCATCATTCCTGCTTTTCAGGGCTGGGCAGAGGGGCTGCAGCCAATGTAATTCAATGACCATGATTTCTCATTTACAGCCATGAGCAACTGGATACGCCTCCTCACTGTTCCTAAGATATCGCATGAACTGCATAGATGGGGAAGTTTCCAGGGCAGTGTGAAGCCAGCTGTGTCCCAGCAGAGCACAGCACTGAGGCCAGAGAAACCAGTCCTCCCCCTGGTTTCGGCAGTGCTGTGAGCTTCAGAAGCTCTGAGACGACTGCAGTTTGTAAAATGTAATTGTGAAATTAGGGGGATACATCTGTTTTAAAGGAAGGGTCTGATTTTATGCTCTTAAATTAACTGTCAAGTTCTCTGTTGTGGTTTGGCAGGCAGGGAAGAGGGACAGGGCTGTCCTTTCCTGCACGTGAAATCTTATTCCCAGGAAGAGAGCCCCGACATCAAAGGGGCCTTGCTCACATGCTGAGCTGCTGGGATTCTTGGTGCACATCTCCAGAGGGAGGGCTGGTTCCTTGCCTCGCTGCCACCACTGCCAGTGCTTCGCCAGCTGCATACCCATGCATATGTGACCATGGCAGACCTTGCGTGCCAAAGCAGCACATGGAGTTTCTGCTCTGCACATCCCACAACAGATGTGCAGTAGCTAAAATGTGAGGGAGTGCTCAGTGGCCAAATTTACATTCAGAGGTAAATCTGCAAAGGATACCCACTGGGCTGACTCTTTGACTGCCATGGATTGCTGTAGTGCCACTGCTTATCTGCAGGATGATGCCACCTTGCACCAGGTGAAGAAATGGCCTGTCATAATCTGATTTCCAGCTGTGCAATGGGAAACAACATGTTAGAACGGCTCCCATGGCCATGACCCATACTAGAGTCCATGAATCACCTGTGTTTCCAGTGACCGGAGTGTCCAGAGAGAGAAGTTCTGAGTTTCGTCTTCTGTGCCACGGTGAAATTTTCAGCTGCAGGTTTGTGTAAGTTGAGGTGCCAGGGAGGACCCTAGTTATTTGCAGACTGCTTTTCTTTGAATAGAATTATGCTGCATCCCCCAGTAAGGTATTCGATTCTTTTATCAGTGTGAAAGTATAAATGACCATATTCAAAGACAAAAATAAGGACAGACATGTTAATTGCATGTCTGCAGGATGCCTTTTCTCTTTAAGAGAAAAGGCATTGACCTTTAGGTTGGTGCCCCTACACAAAAATAAATGATAACATCATGCAACCAATTAAAAAAAGAAGAGGGAAGGGAGAGAACTCCAACAAACCAACAAGAGGAAATGAAAGCAAATAAAAAACACTGTGTGCTCATTTGTAATGGATCTGACAAGTCTAGCGGCTACTGCAGTAGCATAAACACACATTCCAGGATGCACTATGTTTTATATTGTACATCTTAAAATATTTAGTAACTACATTGTTATAAACATTGTTTTGATCTCAAAGTGCACCATATTTTAAAGCCTGCTGTACTCCAGGAAGAATTATATTCTCCAGCCTTCTTAATAAAAGCCACAATCTATGATGCTTTTGATGTGCACAGGCCCAGACTACACAGTATGATGACATTCTTCAAGAGGCCTTTAATAAATTAATGCTTCTCCAAATGGCTTTAAGCTTACAAAAAGAAGATGTGTGCATGATCCTTAATCACTTGGAGCCATTTTATTCAGTGCCTATTGATTTTAGTGCCAGTAAACCTCGCTGCTGCCTGCTTCTGATGAGTATTACATTATATCCTACATAGCACACAATGGGATTTAACAGTGCCAAAAAAGTAATTTCAGCACAAAATCCAGAAGTCATTATGACATCAACTCTCCTTTTTATTCCAAACTTAAGGTACCTGAGGATCAAACTTCTGAAGAAACTGGAGCCATTTCTCTGAATTGAATTCAGAGGACTAACTCTTCCATCTTCTGATGGCTCCAGTTTCCTCTTTCAGACTGCAAAGACAGTAAGTGCACTGTGCTTGGGAAAGCAAAAACTGTGTCACACATAAAACTGGAGGGGAACTGACTAACATCATGCTGCAGACAACCATCACTGGGACTGAAATGGGCTTAAAAATAAGAAACAGCAAAGTTGGTGTTTTGGGCTTTTTTTCCCTCACACAGCCTTTATATGGACTTCCTATTTTAATATTGGTAATGGCAGATGAGGATGGTTGTCTCTGCGCTTGGTATACATTTATAGAAAGAAATTCCCTCTCTGATTCCCTTAGGCAAGTCAGACAAGCT
Source organism: Amazona ochrocephala (assembly GCA_039720435.1). NCBI lineage: Eukaryota > Metazoa > Chordata > Aves > Psittaciformes > Psittacidae > Amazona > Amazona ochrocephala. The sequence continues at coordinate 52,985,597 of CM077882.1, read as the reverse complement.
GCTCTGGTCAACAGGGTCAGAAATGGCCACACGACAATGCACAGAAGTGCTAAATGTTCACTTGTACAGAGGAAAACCTGCTGGGTGAAGTTAATGATTTCTCCTCCAGGTATGTGTGTGACAGTTTTTACTTTCCTAAGCACTGTGCACTTACTGACTTGGCAGTCTGAAATAGTCTGCCTTGCACATGGTCTTTCAGGAATATTGGTGGCCACAACACTGGACCAATACCGCAGACATACAATTCTGTGGCTGGCGGCAGATACAGACCCAAAATATTCTGCGTTCCTAACATGGGGAACAGATAATAAAATCAATCAAACCCAAGTGTCAGAGAACTTTGAATGTTTTTATTTCATATAATTTAATTTCAATTTGGTTTGTTTCATATCTTCTTCCTTTGCCTTCCCTTGCCTCCCCTTGCTTTTCCTTGACTTGACTTGCCTTGCCTTCACTTGCCTTGCCTTCACTTGCCTTGCCCTGCTGTTCATCGCTTTCCCTTGCTTTTCCTTGCCTTGCCTTCCCTTGCTTTGCCTTCCCTTCCCTTCTTCGCTCTAAGCTCCCAGCAGTAACATCCCCCCTCCACTACTACCTCCCAAGTGCTGCTGTGGGGCTGGGTCCCCCAGCTCTGAAGTGTTGTGGGTCCTCCATTGTGTCAGCTCTTACGGAAACAACTTTGATCATTTCCAGCCAGTAAGAAGAGATAAAAAGACAGACCTTGGGAGCTCAGAAATACAAGCCACAGGCTAAGTAATTCTGTATCATGGGAAGAGACATGGCTATAAGACCCATGGAGGTAAGGGGTCTGGCAAAACAGTATCATCAAGTTGACCTGATCTCCTTATGTAGTACCTGACTGGAAAGGAGAGCTGGGGTGAATTCATGAGCAAAAGAGCCTCTCAAGGGAGAGACTGATCTCTGTGGGGGAGTTTCATCCCCACTCAGCATCCCAGGATAGAAGTGTGGAAGGGATTTGCCCACCGCCTGCCTCACCGGGCTCCTGCCTTCCCGTTGAGTGCTGCAAAGCTGAGAGAGACGGGTGTAAGAGCCTTTCAGCAGGCAATTAAAAGCAGAATGTTTTCTGTAATATATAAACAAGCCCATTAATCCTGACTTTAATGGGGCTGAGATTCTGTGATAAATAATTGAAAAGAAAGCTTAAAGTGAAATTCAAAGATTTTTTTTCCTTTAAAAATGTGTTTGCAATACTTTAGTACTTTGTATAGCTTGAATGTTTAATCAATTGTCATTTAAAGAGAGTTCAGTTTTGTGATACATATGTGCTTAACAAGCCACTTGAATATCAAAGACAGAGCAGCAGCTCCTGGGTTGAGACAGACTTATGACAGTTTGTTGTGGCTTGTGCGTGGGAAAAACCTGGTCTAAACATCTTGTCTCCTCTCTGCAGGTTAGGAGGGTCTTGAATCAGCTTGAATTTCCCCTTCTGTAGCACAAACAAGAGTACGAGATAGCAGGCCAGGCACCAGACAGGGACCTGCTAATTGCTCACCTGCTCCCTGGGTCTAGCCAGAGGCTGGCACAAGCTCCAGTTTCTCTATCAGCTCCAAGGCAAAATCCCAGCCTTTTTCAACCAGGCCAGAGGGATGTAAATTAGCTAAGACTTTGGGCTTCCCACTGACTGTGTAGATCCCCTTGTTGAGGCTAAACTGGCACTGCCTCGGGGATATCACTGGAGTTTCACTGCAGCCCTCCTGATGCTGCTTAAAACCTCCAAACCCTGTTCTTTGTCCTAAGTTACTCCCCTCTGACCTGTACTCAGACCAGAAAGATGACAAGGAAAAGCAGGCTTTCGCTAAATCTCAGAGGTCAAGTGTGGCTTAAACCCTAAAAGCACTTTTAATGGGAGATGTTTTGTGAAATCTCTTACGCATGTTTTAAGGTGTTGAAGTGCTTTGGGACTTGGAGTATGCACAAGCCCATTGATAACCTCTCCAAGGCTTCATCTCCTACTGAAACAGGACTCGCTGAGGAACTTTAATACCTTTTTTTTTTTTTACACCCTTCTGTTCCTTTAAATTACTCTGTTTCTGTGCTGCAATGCTGCAGCTGACTGGGAGACTGCTTGTTCCCTGCCTTTACTGGGGTTTTAGCAGCAGTGACCTCCCCATGGCATAGTGTGGATCAAACTAGCACCAGAATTGTAAATCAGGAAGAGAGACTCTAGTGATCAAAGCACTGGGAAGCCTGCCATATCAGGAAAGGCTGAGAGCTGGCCTTGTTCAGCCTTGAGAAAAGAAGGCTTAGGGGAGACCTGATCATCATGTTGAGTATTTAAAGGGTGGCTACAAAGACTATAGTGACTCCTTTTTACAAGGAGTCAGACACATGGCAAAGACATGGGTAATACTCCTGGGGAGATTCCAGCTGGACACAAGAGGAATATTTTTCACTATAAGGACAATCAGCCATTGGAATCATCTCCCCAGGGGAGTGAAGTGGTGGATTCCCCAACATTGGACACTTCTAAAATTCAAGTGGACAGGGCACTGGGCCAACTTGTGTACACTGTTTGCCAAGAAAGGTTGGACCAGATGATCCTTGAGGTCCCTTCCAACCTGGTATTCTATGACTCTAATGTGAACAGATGGGCACAGTATTCTCCCTGCTCAGGAACACAGCAATAATTGCCCATATGCTTTAAAAATAATATATATTTGCTATCTAAAATTATTTTAAAAAGCAAACAAAGATGCAAATAGTTAGAAACTCAAGGGAAAAGGGATCAAATCCTGCTCTGAGCAGCTGCACTAAACGTTGCTGTTCAGTCCCAGCTTTGCACTGGTGTGCCTGGAATCACAGCTTGTTCCCACAGAATCCTCTAATCATCGTTCCATTAACTCATGTAACTGTGTGGGACTAGAGTAGATTTCTCAATAAAAATGATGGATAAGTAAATTGGGAGAAGCATTCTATCACTTAGCAGGTATAAAAAGATTGACAGTCCCAGCACTGCTGAGGGAGGATTGCATGCATCCAAGGGTGTTGCTATGAAGAAACGTTAGTGAGTGGCTGGGGAAAAATTGCCATGTTTTTTCATGAATGGGAAATGGTGAAGCCAGCAATGGTGATGCTGGAACAGGATGCTCCAACTATCCTGGAAGCAACATGCAGCACAGCATAGGCAGCAGCTATGTAAGGAAAGACCAGCAGCCTCCAGGCTGCTGGCTCTCCTCATCATGACAATAAGCCTGAAAGCCAAAGTCAGTGAGCTCTCAGCATTGCAAAGATGCATCTGGGTGTGAAATCCCATGTGGTTATCCCCATGACAGACCTGAGGGCAAACCCACATGCCTGGGATGTGCCCCTCTTTTGGTTCCTTAGACTGCTGAAGGGAAACACCTTCCACAACACCGCAAAAGTCTCTCAGTGCAAGAACTAGGGCCTTGTTAATAAAGCATTTCCCAGAAAAGTGACAGTACCTTTAATATTCCTGTGTCCCACATTGCCTGATGCAGCCCTCTGTCTCTGTGGGGATGCTTCTGTACTAGATGCGGACAGAGAGAAGTGTGCCCTCTGTCTACTCTCAGGGCTGAAATGCATTTGAGTGGGTTGTGCCAGACGCATCCCACAGGCAGATGTGAGTTGGAAGGCTGGGGTGAAGGCAATGCAGCAGAGTGAAAAATGGCATCAGGGCATTATACTCTTGTTTGCAGCTGAGAGACATCATGGCCCTTTGGGGAACCAGCAGGAATTATCCAGCAGCAGGCTTGAGTGCATAGATCATGTATTAATTTCATGGGCAAAACCTGTAGGCCTGCTCCTCTGTCCTGCATAAAACCTAGCCTGAGCTCCTGACTTCTCCTCAGAGGGGATATTAGGGGGAGGGCACAGCTTCTCTGCTTCCCTCCAGGGGCTGACAACCTGCAGGAATGGAGGAGGCTCTCAAGGTCCCATAGCACAGAGGTGTTTCACTCTCTGCTAACACTTGGCTCCTAGATCCTGCTAAAAGCATGGTTTGAAAGAAATATCACTTTGGCCCACTGGTATCACATTTTGTAGCTCCTCTTTGAATGCTCTGATCCCAGAGCCAGGAACTTCTCCTTGTGCTGGAATTCCCACCATGGCCCTCCCATTCAGCATTTCTGAGCATTTATAGCATGCTCAGCATCAAATTAGCAATGACCTGTCAATGACACCACTCAGAGATGAAAACAGCATTGCCATTTTCTTGCTGCATCCAGAGAGCCAAAGACAACACAAAGTCCTAGGGCTGTGCTTCTTACCAATAACCAGTCTGAAGAGTGTGAGTACTACCAGGGCTGCTATGCTGCTCACTGGGCATGCTGGAGGGGCACCATTACTGTCTCCCTCTCTGTTCTCATCAGCCCAGCCCCCTGGACATGCACCTTCCCTGTGCCATCACAGTGCATCACTGCCATTGCAGCCTTGGGCTGCAGAAAGCAGTGGCAGAGAAACATCCCTGCGATGAGAAAACAGAAGGGGGCTTGGGATTAGTGTTCATACATGGTGTCTGGAGAACTAGGCCTTTGTTGTAAGGCTTTATTGAGTGAGAAACAATGCTTTGCCTAATCCCTTGGCAGGGGGGAAGCTGCTCTGGCTAACGACTGCTCGATAATTAGCACTGGGAAATCCCCCACTCCCTCCTGTGCTCTGCCTCAGAGGTATCTTAGACACTATTGAATCTAACCCTTTATTGCACCTCAGCGTGGTGAGCAGCTCTCATCATCCTGCAAGCCTGTCAGAATGCTCTGCCGGCTCCAGGGACAGAGGCTTTGGGCAGGGTGGTTGGCTACTGTTCCTCCCCTTGGCCATCCTTCAGCTGCATTTTCTGACAGTGGCAGAGGAGCGCTGACAGCCCCAAGGCACGCTGCTAGGCCTCCTGGGGTGCCACGGCGATAAAGAGGCTTCCCTGAGCATGTCTACTGGCTGGGATGCTTTTGCTGGGCTTTGCTGCCTGGCAATGCTTGCTATACTGTTCTAAGCCAGCAGGTCAAGGTGTTTGCCACAGGTACCCCCATGGGCGGAGGCATTCCACCTGGGAAGGGTATTTCCCAAGCCCAAGCACTGAAAAAATGACAATTGCCTGCTACATGACCCTGAGACATTCTCATCCTGTGAGTGATGGGATCCAGGGAGTCTCTCCCAGGATGAATGGCCACAGCATTGCTGGAGCCACATCTGCTGGGAGGGAGGTGATGCTCTTGTTTAAGGAAGCACCAAGCTGATGTGCAGGGAAAGGCAGCAGTCAGGGCAAAAAGACACAGGCAGAAGAATTGCAAGTGTCAGACAGAGTACACTGCTGAAGGCCACAGCAATTGCACCATATCATCCGCTGGGTCTTCATGGCTGTTGCTCATCCGTTGCGGTGAGCAGTTCTCTTACAGATCCCGAGGCAAGTGGCAGCAGAGAAACCCAAGATGTGCTCTGGGGTTGCAAAAGAAACAGGCAGAGTCCTGCTGAAAAATACCCTGAGGCTGGCTTCATTTCACAGCTGATGTGCAACAGCAAGGATCAGTGATGGCCATATGGTGTGCCACCACCACGCATTTCCCCACTACAGGTGTCCATGAACTGCCAGTTGGGAAGGTAGTTAAAGGAAAATGACATCTGCTGAGTTATTCTTCAGTGTTGGTCCCGAGTGAAAAGCACAAATCACTTACACAAGTGAAGGTTATACTTGACTCTGGGAATTTATCTCCCACCTTTTGCTTTTTGAGCCTTAGCAGTTGCTTGCTGCAGAGCATCATGAATTATCCCAGAGATGCAGTCCCCCAATCACTGCAGTCTTTCGTCAGTCTTACCTGGGACTAAGGTGGCTGTCTACAAGCTGTTGGGGGTATTACTGTTCAGGTCTTGTGACACACCTCATACTTTTGAGAGGCCTTGGCCGTAGTCTAAAGATCATGTTTTAAAAGTCACAAAGCCAAGAGAAGCACAGGACTCCACCCTTCCTGATAATGGAGGAGGATCAGCCTGGAAGGATCCAAGAGAGGAAATGTGTCTTGGGACAAATTCCACAAGCATCTAGATGCGAATCCCACCATCAAAACCTCATTTCTTCCAACACCAAAAATGTCCCCATGCTTTTCAAATGATGCAAAGCAAGTCTCCTGGAACATACTGTGCAGCTCACCTAATGCATAACAGAGATTTATCAGATCCTGACAATACAGGGGCTTTTCAATGCGAGACTGCCTGCTTGCAATATTTTCCATGCGTTTTCTGGTGGCGAGATTTTCATCTCACTTGATATATTGTTAATGGTAGCTATGAAACTAATTAACTGAGGAAAATGATGTTTAACTGTCAATAAACATTTGGATCTCAGCCCTCTTTCCTGTAAATGATTTAATTCATTTTGCAAAACCTTTTCCTTTCCCTACCACTCAGCTTCTCTCCCTCCCCTTTTCACAGCTCCTTGGTGTCACATTTTTGCTTCATCTGGCCCCAGATGCTAGCCCTTTGCATCGCGCCAAAGCCTGGTGCCACTCTGCTCTCCACCCCAATTTGGAAGGAAATCGTGTCTCGCTACTGCTGTGCCTCCTCCATCTTCCCATCACCAGAAGCCTGTATGGGGCTTTCTCCCAGGCTGGAGGTTTTCTCTGCTGCATCCTTTGGGGCTTGTTCCTAACAGGGTTCTCCTGGACATTACAGTGGTGACATAACATGAAGGCTGACAGATGTAAAAGGAAAGAGCTTCTATTAGAGAGCTGAAAATTCACCATTCAAGCACTTGCTAGCTCCCAACAGCTGTCCTTGTGTAAGGACAGCTAGTTATCCACATCTGTACTATTTAGGCCTCTTTAAAATCCACTTACAATTACTCTCCTGACTCACAGAGCAACAGTTCCTTTCATTCACTCATATTCCTCTTCAAAACATGCCTTTTCAGCAAAGCTTATAATTGCTAATGCTTATTCCCCCTTCCCCTGGAAAAGCACCTCCTGGATCAGCTGCTGTGGTGGTGTCAGCTCTGCGTAGTTGGCACTGCTGAAGGAGCTGCCAGGACTGAGTGGTTCCCTTGCATCATGCAGTGTACGCTCTGACACTTAAATAAGCACAGAATCCACACAATGGCCCCATGCATAGAGTGACCTTGCAGGGAACAACAGATGACTGTAGCTTCAGAGCAGATGTGTACGTTGTTCATGTTTTGTGAAAGAAGTCTGAAGAGGAAGGGGCAAGGCAGATCTGCTGCAGGAAAATATAATGAGATAAAAAACACAATGCAGAAAATAAATGGCTCTGGTATCTTCATGGGGTAGGCTTCGAAGATCTTGCTGATTCATGGCTGCCTGAAATGGGCTTTCCCTAGAACATAGACCTTTCTGCATTTGGAAGGCAGACCTGACTTTCAGGTACAAAATTCCTCCTGGATTCGAAAAAGAGTCCCTTCACAATACCAACATAAGGACCAATCCCTACTGCCTCTGGAAGAAAGTAGCAAAGGCTTTGCTCCCCCTGCAAAGTTCCTTGAGGCCTGGACAGTGAGGTAGTTCCCTGAACATCTTTGGTTTAGTTGTGCATGAACTACATTAAATTATGGCACTGCGAATCTGGACTAGACTGAATGACAGCAGCCAAAGTAGGTATCTAGACATAGACTTTTTTCCTACTTGAACATTGTGCTGGTGTCTCCCTGCTAGGTCTTTGCTTGAGTTTGGTAGTTCTGAGTTTGGGAGCAATAGCCCAGCTTTCTTGGACACATTGCAAGAGACAATATGGAAGAAGCAGCAGCCAAAATAGCAACAGCAGAAGTTGCAGCAGGCAGATTAGTGACAGCAGCAGGCTCTGATCAAGCTGTTCTCCTTCTGTCACCATTTTGAGTGTTTATTGTGTAACTCTCCAAACTGCTGCTGGTTACAGGGCTGTACCAGGAAGAGGGGATAAAGGGCAGTACAAAGCCTCTGTAGGAATGTACGAGCCTACCCAGATGCTCTGTGTGGGAGCTGGATGCCTTCCCTCTCCTTCATTTTCCCACCTGACTCCTGTCCAAGTCATACATCCTGGGGAAACAGTTGATTTTTCTCTTTGATAATTTGGTTATAAGCCTGAGGCCTGATGACAATGAAGCTCCTGGTGTAGTACAGTCTGTCTGCCTGTGCCCCCTGCCTTTCCCCATGACTTCTCAATCTGTTGGCCAATGTCAACAAACTTTGTTAGGGAGCTAAAGGTCTTCAAGCTGTGAAAGTCCTGCAAGTTTCATAAAAACAGGAGACTGCATTGAGGGTGGAGAACTGAATCAATGCCCATGCAGACCCCCACAAAGCTCTTGGCTGCTACATATCCCATGTTTTGCCCAAAAGGCAGGGGTAGCGCACATGGTATACAATGGAAGAATCACGATGCCCGAAGTGAAAACAGTGCAGAGGACATAGAAGTGATTAGGAGAGAGCTCAGAAAGAAGGTTCTACGTTTAAGGTGATGTAGGAGGAGGTCTGATGGCTTTATGTGGGAGGTGTGCAAATGACTTCAGAGGTAAGTCTGTAGGAATACAGGTTTAATTGGTTTTGTTGTCGACAGAACAACTTCCTTATGCAAGAGGGTCTCATTTGGTTTGACTGACCTGTGGAGCCCAGATAAGGAGTAGCACAGCTGAATGCCCTTTAGCTCCCTGGTTGTCTCCAGACAGATTTCGCTCTGATGTGCTGATATGGGATCTGGGGGAGGAGCTGCAATTCCTGTTCAGGGAGGATCCTAACCTAGATCAGCCTTAAGCAGGATGCAGATGCACATGACTGCCAGGTTATGTTGGCTATGCTGGTGTACTGTGAGCCCCTTGTGTTCCCAACTGAGAGAGGAAGAGGAAAGTGGTACCCCACCTCCCACTTGTTGAAGCTGCTATGGCCTAGAGTGCTATCTTCCTATTTTAAATGAAAATCTGCATTGTGAGAGCTTATAAGTCTTTCCAGGGTCTGCAGATGAGCTGTGAATAGACTGTGAAGCCCTAATTTCAGTATGGAAGAGAGACACATTGGGCCTTTCCCATCAGCCCACTCTGGTCCGTCAGGGACACTGAAGCAGGCTTTGCAGCAGCTCTGATGAGCTGGGAATGGAGTGCAGGTCTGGAATGGAAGATTTTTACTTTGCCTTTCTCTCAACTTTAGAAAACAAAATAGAAGAACAAAAGGCTGTAAAACATCCAGTCTGCTACCAAATTGCTTTTTAAAATGTCTCCAACTTTACAAAAGTTGCACGTATCACCATTACACATCCTTTTTTCTGTTACCTACTTACACCTCTTCAAAGTTGAATGGCAAAATTAATGCTGAACCTCTCTCACCTCATAATCAAACATTATAGCACTGAGAAATTCAGAGTGAAGATTACATGCAACAGCCATTCCACAACAGTACAATTATGATGAAATCATTTTAGCATCTGTGGTCTGAGATGAGATCAAATCTATTTTAAAGAGACATTAGATGGGCTTTTTTCTCCCATATTTTTCCCTCATGGCGCCACTACAATGCAGAGTAAAATGTTTTTTTTTTTTTTTAGTTACCTCACTTTCTGATTTTTCCTTTACAATATATCCAGATTCCATGGGGGGGAAATAAACTGAGAGTTTTTTACCACTTGTTTTTGTACCTGTATCACTGATACACTCCCTATATCTCAGCTTCACTCTGACAGTTATTTTTTCCTGAGAATTTCCACTTTTAATGCCCCCTCCCCTCCCTAACCTGCCCCCAATATTTCATATTTCCTGCATCAGCGAGGCTGTTGAAGGTAGATTCACTGGAACCTCGAAGCTGCCAGGGAGCTGTGTCTTGCAGGCTGTATGTAGAGCAGCCCTGGGTCAGAAAGCAACACAGAGACACCAAGAGACCTGGCAGCGCTGGCTCCAACCATGCGGTCAAGCCAGAGGTTTGGAGGCCTGTGTTGCTGTGCTGTGTCTGGGACTGGCATCACCTGCAACTCCTGCAGCTCAGTGCCCGGGGCTGCCTGTTGACCCTGCCTCAGTTCCCTTGGACTGTGATCTGGGGTAGCAGCACCATGATTACCAGGGTCACTCCCCAGCATGAGGTCATTCATACAGAGTGTATCTGTTCAGCAGGTCTTGGGCCACGTAATATTCACACATTATTTGCTCTCACATGAGCTAGCATTATTTGCTTTTTATTTGTTTGGTTTGGTTTGTTTTTTTGGGGGGAGGGGGTTGTTGAGGGTTTTTTGGTGTTTTTTTTTTTTTTTTTTTTTTTACTAAACACACCTTATTTTGATGGCAAAATCTGGGCTGATCTCAGATTTCAAAGTGAATCTAAGGCTCTTTAGGTAATGATATAGTTTAAAAAGGCATGGGCTGGCTCCCTCTCAGCTGGGGAGGGTTTCTTTTGTCTTTGCTTCAGTTACCACAGCTTCTTCCCAGAGGCAACCTCCTTCCTTCAATCCAAAATAAACTCTGGGAAACTGTTCATTCATGGATCACCTTCTGTGCCATCCTTGGTGAGTTATCCGGCCAGCATCACATAGGGGCTGGCAACTGCTTTCTCCTCCTTCTGTTTTGAAGAATCAGCTGGACAGATGGAAATTATCTTCCTGGGGAGCAAATCAGTTCCTTCACTAATCTGTTCAACTGTGAGGGCAGCTGGTGGCTTTAATTTGGGTACCTCTGAAGAGATGGCTTCAGACACCCCTTATTATCTGTTAAATCTATCGGGCTGAGAGTGCTCCCAGTGCACCCAAAGGGAGCTTCATTCATTGATCAAAGCAAAGGGAGAAGGGAAGGAGCTGATGTTATGGATCATCAGCAAACTGCCAGTGATGGAAATATAGATGTAGTATTTTTGCCTTTCAAGCAAGAAGGTCTAATCAAGTACATGCCAAAGAAAGGGAAAACCCCAAGTCTCCATCTGAAGGCAGAAAAGAGTTATGCTGAATCACTAGGAGCCCTTGAGTTAAATACATGTTGAGAGAAAACTGATAAAGATGAAATACAATAATGGAAACTTGTCTCAGAAACAGCAGGTAGGTCCCAACTGTCAACAATAATCTGAACCTGTAACAGGCACTCTTGTTTGAAAATGAATCCAACTGAAAATGAAAGATTAAACAAGTACAACAACGTAAGAATAAATTACACATAAATCTCTCTGGTTTTCAGGATCAAAGGAAGATTAAAGAACAAGTTATGGAAATGTGGTAGAGGCAAAAAGAACCTATTAAGTGATATCATTTAGTGAGTATATGAGTACTAGAGAATTCACATCTAAATTTAGAGAAAAGGAAATGAACCTATAGCTGCCAAAAGAGGCTTCAAGTGATATGTGGCATGAATGAGTATATGACGAAGATGCCCAAACATAACAAAAATATGACACAGGATCTGAGTTCCACAGCTGCCGGTATGAGAAAACCCACTTTTAGTTGAGTTTCAAAGGTGGTGGAGAAAGACTGAGTTCCTTCAGTGCACCCTGAGATTTTCAGAGCGTGAGGGTGCCCACCAGCTACACGAATTTCTGTTTAGGACATCCAAGTCAGGGGTGCAGGCAGCTCCCCAGGACAAGGGGTATTCTTGGGAGCAGCAGGGTCCATTGTCACCACTCCAGAAACTGTTCTTTCCATTGCTGCCTCTGTATTGGGCACAGGTCACAGCTGATTCTCCAGTGAGGATGCTTAGGAGGGACTGCTTTTCTCTCAGAAAACCACACTAAAACATTTCTCAGTGTGTGTAAGACTGCATATGTGTTTATGCAAGTGACGATATTAACAGCAAAAGGCTGTATGTCAGACCCTTTGCTCTCATATTTCATAACCTTCTGGCTCCTACAATCTAAATAAACCAAAATAGAAAACAAGGGACCCTCCTCTCCCTGCTAGTACAAGTGAGAGTGTTTAGAAGTGTCTTGTCTCAGCTCATTCAGAGAGTCTGCAGCAAAACCAAACCTTGAACCCATGAACCCAGAGCCTGTGCCTCAACAGTGCCCTGCTCTGTCCTCTGAAGGAGTGATTATATAGTATTAATAGCAGCTACTTCTCAGTCTCCCAGGGTAATAAACATCTTCCCCCTCCCCAGCTGGCCCAGCATGAGTTTTCACAGGGAGCTGTGTGAAGAAGGGGAGTGCAAAGGGATAAAAACCAGAGTGGTGCTGCTTTGACATAGAGCTCATTGCTGTATGAACTTCCATTCCCCTTCTGGGAGGTATGGTGTGGATACTTCTGGCACCTGGCAACGGTGCTTTTTCCCCTGGGGAAAACAGTCTGTTTCTATCTTGTCTTTGGGAAACCACATTCAGGGTAGGGTCAAGAGGTGCCTGGATCAGCTGGGAAGGTCAGGGGACTTCACTACATTAGTGATAGGAGATCCAGAGTTCATTTGAGGTCTCCAAGAGACAAGGAATGAGTTGAGTTGCCAACCTGAATGTTTGTGTTGATTTCAATCACATGATTCAATCTGAATTCTTTTTTTAAGATTTACCTTTTATCAGCATAGCCTGTATTTGTCTTTATGAAAAGTAGCCAGGAGAGCTTATGTAAGAAAGAAAATTTAAGAAGCCTTTTCCAACATTTTCCCATTGCGAAACCTGCTGGAAATTGAAAGAGACCAAGTTGGGGAAGATATTTGCATGTTCAAAAGATGGTATAGGAACAGCTGAGATTATATCAAAGTAAAGACAGTACAAAGTAGTTAAAGGGAAGATTTGGCCTTCATTTGGCCTCCGAACACAAGCAAATAGCAATCTTTGATAGCTTTGAAGGTTATTTCTTGCTCACACCTCAGACGGGTGTGCATTTGCTAAGTGCATTGCCTGCAGGCAATTTGATTTATGTTCAAACGTTTGTGGTACATGAGGTGCACGCAAATCTATTTGTATATATGTATTTATTAGCAAGGCATGCAAAGCAGAGATTTTCAGCCTACACTACACTACTCAAAGCTGTGCCTGGCAGCAAAAAGCCTTGTGAAGGTCCTGACCTAAGACATTGTATAAGTTCCCTTATGCAAGCCCTTATTCGAGCAGCCAATGCCTGTACATAGGTGCTCACATCAGTGCCTCCACATACGTCATCGCTGAGCTAAAGGAGGGAACAGAATTGGATGAGCTCCAAGTTTGAGGACACGGGTGAAGTGTAAGCACCTCACACCACACATGGGGGAATGGGAGACCATGTCTCAGCACACAGCTAAGAGCTATTGCTCCACTATTGCTGCCACTGGGACCTGACCCCACCGCCAGCAATATGCTGCATTGATCCTCTCGTGCTTAACGCTCTCTGATGCACAGAAATCTGCTCTCAGAGAGGAAAGCTGTGGACCCAGTATATACTCATGAGACAAGCTCTCCATTGCAGGGACTGTCTCTTCCTCCTTGTTTGGAGTCACATTTTTCTAGCTGTTATGCAGTCAAACTCCATAAATAAAATATCTCCTGCATATTTCATCATTAACAGAGTTCTCATAGTGCTTTTCATTTTTAGACACTTCACCTTTTTGAGTCACTCATTAATTATTAATAAATTAATCCCTCCCACACTCCTGTGATGCATTCAAGACATTTTCATGATGATCGTCTTATGTTCTATTTTTTATCTGAATATCAAATACATCAAGCAGATGTATCAGTCAATACAATTAGCTGGCAGTTATAAACGGTGCCAGAAACCAAGCCTGCCAGGATGATTTTTGCTACACGTGTTCAACTGCTGCTTAAATACAGGGAGTTAGAAATGAAATGCTAGTGGTGTGAATGATTTTTTAAGTTTGTCCTCTTCAATAGGTTGTTTCCTCCTTGTTCCCCTTCAGTTTACATGAATCCTTTTTACTGGAAGCTATTATGACTATCAGTAAGGTCAGCAACCTTTGCTGGGCTGAATGCTTGTATTAGGTTTGTGTGGCAAGGTTTTGGTGGCAGAGGGGTGTTCAGGGGTGGCTTCTGTGAGAAGCTGCCAGAAGCTTACCACATGCTCAATGGAGCCAATGCCAATGGCTCCCAAGACGGATCTGCCACTGGCCCAGTCTGAGCCCACCAGTGATAATGGTAGCAGTTTCGATATAATGTATTTCAGAAGGGAGAAAATTACTGTGCAACAGCAACTGCAGCGGGAGAGAAGAGTGGAAGAGAATATGTGAGAGAAACAGCCCTGCAGACACCAAGGTCGGTGCAGGAGGAGGGGAGGAGGTGCTCCAGGAGCTGGAGAAGAGATTCCCCTGCAGCCCATGGTACAGGCCACGGTGAGGCAGGCTGTGCCCCTGCAGCACATGGATGTCCACAGATCTCCACCTGCAGCCCACTGAGGATCCCACGCCAGAGCAGGGGGATGCCTGAAGGAGGCTGTGACCCTGCGGAAAGCCTGTGCTGGAGCAGAGTCCTGGCAGGACCGGTGACCCCATGCAGGGAGGAGCCCACAGTGGAGTAGGTTTGCTGCAGGACTTGTGATACCACAGGGATCCACACTGGAGCAGTCTGTTCCTGAAGGACTGCACCCCAAGGAAGGGACCCACATTGGAGCAGCCTCTTCCTGAAGGGCTGCACCTATGGAAGGGACCCTCACTGGAGAAGCTCATGAAGAATTGCAGCCTGCGGGAAGGACTCACATTGGAACAGTTCATAGAGGATTGTCTCCTGTAGGAGGGACTCCACAATGGAGCAGGGGAAGTGTGTAGAGGAGTCCTCCCCTGAGGCAGGGTCAATGTGTGATGAACTCACCACAACCCCTATTCCCTGACCCCTCATGCTGCTGGCAGGAGGAGGTACGGATGCTAAGAAGGTGAGGATGCCGGGATGTTTACCTGGGGTTCAAATCAACTCAGATGAAGCACAGGCTTCCTTGGTGGTCCCACTCTCAAATAACTATGAAATGTGTTTGTGTGCCCCGGAAAATCCCTGGCTAGTTGTGAAAAAGTGCTGAACATGTGGAGTGACAGGCTGGTGGTGGCTTCCCTGGGAAGTGTCACCACTGCTGCGCATCTGACCCTACAGATCTAAGGCAGCAGCCTTATGCTCATGATTCAGCCCAAGCAAAGCGAGGTCTACTTCTTAAATGCTTCCAAAAAAAACCTCACCTGTTGTTTTTTGCCATGTCATTTAGCCTTTCCTTGTGAAGGTTATGTCCCTCTGATGGAGCTCATTAGCAGGCTGTTGGCCCAGCATGATTTTAGCTGTGATAAAATTCCCAGACAGCTTCATGGCAGGGTGATTGCAATAGCATCACAGAGTCAGCCACTGCTCTGCCACCAGGTACCCCACCAATCCTTCAATGGGTAGTGGACAGTGTCTGCTATGGGCATCACTCCAAGGCACTTTGCAGGGCTGGATGGTCACCGTGCATTTCTAAAGCTGGGTCCTGTCATTTTCCAGGTCACCCTCTGCTCTGATGGAGGTCTTGGCCTCTTTGGGAATACTTGTCCCTAATATTTGAGGGGAGAGTCCTGCTGGGAACAGAAGCAGCATATGCTGATGGGAACCAGTGCGATGAGTAGCACTTTTCCATTGGGAGAGATCTGGGAGCCAGGCTGCCACAGGGCCCATGGGAGCACCTGGGTCAGGCTGAGCAGACTAGCTGCTAGCCCCTCACTGGGATGAGCTGTCACATTCCCTTCAGACTGAATGAAAACCAGGCACATCCAAGGCGTGATACAGCTGATCTCCTGACATACGCTCTAGAGCGAGACAGAATCAGCCTGCCAGTCTCTCACGACTAACTGCAAGAGGAAACAGCGTGACTTGCTCCAAGTTAGGTGAGGAGAATCCCCAGCTAGGTGGGCAGCACCTGTGTCCTGCTGCTGGTCATCCTGCTGTGTCTGAGCCCTGCTGCCTTTTGCAGCCATGTGCTTGGCTTTGAATAAGGGTTCTGCTTCTGGACACAGAGGCTGAAAAGGCTGGATGCAGGTGGGGAGGTAGTGAATGGTGAACAGCTCTGGCAAAGCTGTACCCGTGCTCCATCTCAGACTCTTTTGAAGGGCCAGCACCATAAGAATTTTGTTTTGATATAGCACAGTAAAGGATAAACATGCTAAGATTGCTCTCTCAGCAATGCAGTGTTCAGGAATCACTCATAGCCAAAAAAACTTGTTGAGGATGGCTTTTTTTATCACCTGAGTTTCTACCTGGTCAGCGTCATGCAAGACCATGTCTTCATAATGAAGAAACTTTATGCAGCCAGTCTTTGCAGGAGCCACTCGGTGTGCAGCTCCTCTCATGCCATTTCCAGCCATGCACACCATGACTCACAAGTACTTTGCATTAGCAGAATATAAGTTCTTGTGCATTTTACCTTTTACTGGGCAATTCCTGTCATGACTATAAGGCAATCCCATGGGTCTCCTCAGGGCATCACAACCTCCATCACCCATTTGCCTTCCCCAGCTTTTGTTTTCTAGTGCCACTGTGACTTTTGCATCCATGGCCACTTGTAATTACCTCCTGGCTGATAACTGTTCTGCTGCAGCATTACTCCCTTCATCCCCATTCAAAGCAACACTGGCACCAGAGAATATTCTACTCTGGCCCTTCAGAGCTCAGAATTGCAGAGCAAAGCCAGAAGGGGAAGCAGTTAAATAGGAGGAGGCTTGCCAGGCTGTGATGTTACATACAGCTGCTCTGCTGACAGCTCTGTCACAAGGAAACTTTATTTTCCTCAGTATCCCCTATGTTCAGTACTTCTAGAGACAGTGCTGTTGAAGCAGACTGTGTCTTTTCGGTTTTAAAAAGCTGAAGGGTGCTATACTTTAAGAGAACGTGAACTGGAAAAGCCTTGAAACGCAAACAATACTGTAAGGGAAAGAAAATGTGCTTGCTTTGTGCTTCTTGCCCCTTTTTCCCTCCTTCAGTGCTCTCACACTGACAGTTACTATTAGAGCAAAATGCTGTTTCCTCACATAAGGACTGACTCTGTTTAGGAGATATTAAAGTAATCCTGAGCCAGAGAAACAACATGAAACAGCATCAACCTCTTGGTGGAAGCACTGGTGAGCAGCAGCACTGGGGCAGACTGGAAACTGAGGACCATTGAACAAAGTTTGTTGAAAAAAAGGGGTTATGATGCAATTCACGTACCTGGAGCAGATGTTTGACCTGCTTAAAATGGAGGCACAGACTGAATTGAGCACAATCTATCCTGGTTGCAGATTATTAACACTGAAAGCAGTAGCCCAGTGGAGTTAAACCTCTGCGATGAGCCAGGGCTCTGTCCTGCAGCCCACATCATCCTACAGTGCCTACCCTGGATGGGCATCAGATGCGAACTGGTAGGAAGTACCTGACTTTGGTAACAGGCTGTTAGGAGGGGAGTCCAAAATGACTTAGTGAATTCAGGTCATCAAACTTCATGGGTATTTCACTGCTCCAAATCACCTGCTTGCCAGGCTCTCAGTAAATCGTTGCACCCAGCCCTGGAGGAGTTGGAAGCAGGAGGAGGAGCTTTCCTTCATCCCTTGTTTTATGTGCAGTGACCTGGCACCACCAGCAGCTTTTCACTGGTCCTCTGCTGCAGCTGCTGGAAGTAGCCCAGGTAAGGTATTAGGCAAGAAAGCAGCTGAGCTGCCCTGGAGAGGCTAAGTGAGAGCTCTGATGTTTACATGAGTGAGGACTGCCGATGTTTACAGCTTGACTGAGCAAAGGAGTCAGGTCTGCTCTTGTGTGAGGTGGAGCTGATGGAAAGTACATCAACATAAACCTAACTACAGGCATAGGGAAGTTTTAGGTCTTTCTGCCAAAAAATGACAGAAAATGCTGTATCAGATTTGAACCAACCATACGCTCTCTTCTCAGGTAAGGTGAGCCACAAACCAGGCCATGTTAGCTGGAATGCGGCCACCAGGTGAGAAGAAGTTTCCTCCCTCCTCTACTTGGCATGAGTGAGGCCACACCTGAAATATTATGTCCAGTTTTGGGTCTCCTAGTTCAAGGGGGTGTAGAGAAGCTGGAGAGGGTGCTGGGGAGATGGTCATGGGCCTTGAGTCCCCATAAGGAGATACTGTGGCAGCTGACCTGGTTTTTCTGGCTAAGAGGAGGCTAAGGACTAAACTGATGGCAGCCTACTGCAAATCAGTTACAGTGATAAAGAAACCAAGCTGCCCTCAAGCAGAGGGCGATGGCTTGGGGTGTTCAGGATGGGCAGATGGAGAAAATGGTTCACCACAAGGGTGCTGCTGCCCTGCAGCATTCTATTCCAGCCCTCATCCTTGGAGGTTTTTACAGCTCAGCTAGCGGAAACAATGGCTGCCTTGATCTAGTGCTGGCCACAGTTCTGCTCCAGTGGGAGGCTGGGCTAGAGACTTCGAGAGGTCACTTCTGGTCTCCACTACTGCGAATACACACAAAGTACCACAACCATGTCACACTGGTTGTCCTTTCCCTGGCTTGCCACCAGCAGCTGGGAGAAAATACATGTCTTCATTTTTCCTTGCCCAGCTGTCCATGTGGATAAGGAGACCTCAGGGTCATGGGTCATCTTTAAATTTGTATCTACTGTGAGCCATAGCACAGTAGGGCACTACGTGCAATTGTAAAACAGATAAATCCTGCAAAGGAGCACATCTGTAGTTACTTCCAGTGTATGAGTAACTGCAGAAGTGGGGCTTCACCTCCAGCAAGATCTGGTATAACCGCTCATCAGCTGTGTTTTCAGGTGTGGTTTCCTTGAGGCAGGGCACCTGCAGCCATTTCCCCTTCAGTGAAAGTCTTTTCCAGTAAATCAATCTTCTATTTATCCAACAAGTAATGGATCCATGTTAACTCTTTAGCAGAGCCTGAGCCTTAATTACATCTGAAATTAGAGGTTAACTAACATGGGCAGGTGTGTATGTGTGTGCATCTTTGTCTGAATGTGTGCATGGTGGGAGGGAAAGGTCTGACCAGAATCGAACAAAAATGGAATCCTAATCTCTTTTCTTTGTACAGCAAATTGGAGCAGATAGTTTACAAATGAAATCTGAGACAATGCCAGCTGCCTGCAAACTGTACCTACTTTAAAAATAAAATCTCACTGCCTGCAAGTCATCCTCATCTATCTTATCTCAAATACAATCTTCTCTCACCTAGCACTGGAAGAAGAAACAAGCAAGTACCCCTTCACTGTCACCTAATATGTGGGTATTAAAAATCACATCTTTGAACTGAACACTAGCCGCAAACCAGGACAGGACTACGGCTGTCCTGCTGCCTTCAAGAAAAATCCTCTTTCTCTTCCCCAGGAAGACTGCTCTCCTGCAAAGAGAAATTATACAAGTATCCAATAAGGACCAACTCTTATGCATCTTTAAAAAGCCCATATGTGCCACTGAAAGATCCCAAGCAGCAGAAAAACTTGGGTGAGTAACGAACAGTAGAAATGTTAAAGCAACTTTACAGGAACAGTAGATGGAATGAACACCCATGAAGCACAATCATATTGAATAAATACTTTGCACATTGTTGTAATGAGATTCAGCTGACCGAGACACTTACATGGGGAAGGGATCATGGCCTTATTGAAATCGATAGACACATTGCCACTGAGTCTAATAGGCTCTGGTTTTGTGATGTTTATATTGCAACATAAGCCAAAATGCCTGTGAGCTGTCAAAACCTTTTAAAGCCATTTGTCCCAACAACCCCACAGTATCATCCCCTAATACTCTAATATGCAAAGAGACCCCTTTTATTTTTATTAGAGCTAATTCACCAGATGGCTTCTCCTCCCCCTCCCCTGCTTTGATGCAGCAAATGTGAGCAAGTGATTTTGCTGACTACAGATCAAGGCATAGATCAGCGCTATTTGCCATGCACAAAACATGAAAAGAAAAGCAGGGACTGTCAGGCAAATTTAACATATTTGTAAACAGCAATGAAACCTTTTCAGACACGTGGGAGGTGCAGCAGTGTGTTCCACTGACCTGCAGGTACTGGTCCTACCAGCCCTGCAGGGAGCCATGTGGGGAAGCAGATGAATTTCTACATATTGATGAGAGATTAGTGTTGCTGGTGACAATGAGAGCAAATGAATGACAGTTGAGAGGCACCTTCAAAAAGGAAGGAGTAGAAATAGTGCAAGTGGGCCACTGTCCTAAAGAAAGGCTGATGGGCACAGCTGGCTAGTTGGACAAATGTGCTCCACAGTGACCCAGGCCTTGGCTTTATGGTGCCAGTTTCACGGCTTTCTTTTCATGTAGCAAGGCTGTTAATTGCAAATCTAACACAAACAGCAACACGAAGCAAGTAATGGAGCCAGGAAGTTTCACAGCCAGAAAGAATGCCATTAAGAAATAAAAATTCAAACTCCCTGCCACCTGTGAACACAGCCTTGCTGCTTGGGAGCTGCAGTTCTCACAGAAGCCATGTCCTTCACTGCAAAGCTGTGTTGAAGTCAGAAAAGCAAAAACAACAGATTCCCAACCTCATGCAGGTTGTAAACACACAGGAAAAAAAGAAAACCAAAACAAAAAGCAATCAAATTAAAGGCAAACATAGCCCTGGGAACAGGGTGTGCTCCACTAGTTATGGTGAAGCCCTGTTTGTTAAGAAGCTTCCTACCCCCATACAACAGGCTGCACGGGCTGGAGGTGAAACCCAGGTGCCTACGAAAAATGTGTGAGTAGCCATCATGGAGCAGTGCCTTCCTAGAGTTATTTTCCTGCTCACAGTGAAGGGTGGTTCAAGGAGTTCTGGAGTCAGGCATGGAACTGGCATGCTAACTCTGTCTAGCATCGGCAGTAACAAGCAGTGCACAATGCCAGTGGCATCACAGCACTTATACCCAAACTGCACATCACCTTGTGCTGCACACATGGCATAAGGTGATGAGTGCATCAACACCCTCAGTAATGGATGGGCACATGGTTTTATGCCATGTTACAATGATTGACATGATTTTAAAAATATATGTATTTTTAATACAAGAGCTTAATTTTATGCAATGGTGAAAGCAGCTGGGCTGGACTATACAACAAGCACTTGCGTGAGCAGAACGCAACAGCATTCTGCTTACTCATACTTGTCTGCCTCCTGCGTGGAATCTTTGTTGTCTAATAAGCTGCAAGCCATGACTGAAGGTTTTCTAGCTGTTGGGACATGTTCGTCTCTACAGATTTCCTCATGTCTAATTAAGCTCATGGCTAAGCTTCCCCTTTGGTGATAGCGCTAGCAGGTTCTTTCCTGCAGTGGCTGCTTTTTTTCATGAGAAACAGAATGTAAAACCACTGGGGCTTCTGCTGCTCTGGGAGATCTTATTAAAATGGGTTTCTGGATTTATTGGGAAGAGGGAGCTGACTGGGACACATGTAAGCATGCCACTGACTTTGCTCACATTCATGTTTCTCTTGTTAGGGAGGAGGTTGAGGGGACCCTGGTGCAGCTGGCGCTCAGGAGAGAAGCCAAGCCCGATGAGCACCTTGGCTTTAAATGGGGTGAGATCATACTTCCTCACTCTGGGGCTATCTACAACACAATGAACTCTTTATTTCAGTGAATTCCCTGCAGTTTGGATTCCTTATCTCAAGAGTTGATAGTGTGCCTTGTAAACTGAGGTAGCTGAGTAACATTTTCCAGCTTCACATGAGGCGGGGTCCTTCCTGATGAGGGGGATGTGGCAGACCTCAGGGCAAAGAGACCTAGTACATGGAGCGTAGAGATCTGATGTTGCTCAGAGCACTTCACTTGATTTTTTGGAGGACAGCCTTTGCACAGGCAAAAAGGGTAAGGTGTATTTTGAACCTGAGAGCTTGCCTAAGGTCTGTGAGAAAACACGTCTTGCTCTTCATAGGCACTTTTGCATTGGTCCATAGGGCAGCACAGGAGTAGGAAGATCAGAGCACTGCTGCCCACACCTGGGGAGCTCGTGGAGGAGCCCACTGAAGTCCATACGCACTTCTCTGGAAAAAGAGAGACATCAAAGCTAAAGAGACCAAGGAACCTCATTTAATCAGCAAAAATTCCCTTTCACCGGGGAGCCCATGTACAATCCTTCTACACTGCTCTGGGACTTACACCATCAAAACACCCCAAGTTTTTTCTCCCAGTAACACCAATGTATTTGAGAGGAAGTTGCTGTTTTTTCTCTCAAATTTTTCTTCAGGTAACACCTTTCCAGAGCAACACGTTTGCACAAAGTTAAACTGCTTGGTTTCCATTTGTAACATAAGCAGTAAAAACATAGGACAGGTGCTTCTTAGGAGGTGTGAAAGATTAACAGGATTTTCCTGGATTGTGGATGATGCTGTCACTGTAGGATATCTATGTCTTTTTTTTTTTTTTCCCTTCACAAGGAATATAGGAAATTTTTCAATAACATTCACTGGTGCTTAGTGAAATTCAGGCAGGTTTGTGCCTGCTGTGGCTGCAGCCCCTGCAGACAAAGAGGAACTGCAGTAAATAACCCCCTCCTTTGCCCATGTGGATCCAACTTGTCCTTTCAGAGATGTTAATGTAAACTCTCAGGAGCAATTAGTCCAGAACCTTTGTGAAGGGAACTGCATGGGGGATAGAGGATCCCAACAGGAGCATACAAGCACTGGTGGAAGAAATAAACAGAAAACCACCCAAACTGCTGTGCAAAGCCAGTTCAGCCCTTCAGCGGGGACCCCCAAGAGGATTTTTAGGCATTCTTAAGAAAAGGTGATGTTCTGTAAATATGATGCAAGTAAGAGAAAGAGATCCAGGATCCACTCTACCACCTCCCACCCTCCAGTCCCCCTGCTATTCTGGAAGGGGGAAGGCTATTCCATGTGCCTTTCTCTGAGCATCTTCTCACAGTATCTTGCACTAAGGTTTTGCCAGAGTGGCTAACACGTGGAAAGGACAAGGAAACAGGGTGGCTTCAGCCCTTGTGAAGTTACTTTTCATTCCTTCTTGCCAATCACCCCTGAGCCAGGAGAGCCACACCTGAGCACACAGCGGGCTCTGCAGAAGTGCATTTTCCATAATGTGAACCAGCATCTGCAACCGCCATTAAATATACCCCTAGCATCAAATGTAAAACAGTCCGCATGAAGCTACTGGGCCCCACAGTTGTGTATAAATCTGAAATATCCTGCTGAACCAGAAGAAAATAGCTGAGTGCCAATGCCAGCCAGGCAGTTTTCCCCCCTCCCTTGCTTTGTTCACCTCCTGCTTATGTCAAATGGTGTATTAGGGCTGTAGTTTAATATACGGCATTTGAACTTTTCTTTTGAGTGAACAATGTCAACAGACTGCTTTTCCAGATGAAAAGATCCTGAGCCCATAAATATCGCCCCGGCATGCTGTATGTTGCTCCCATTGTATGAATCTCCCAGCAGTGCTCACCTCTGTTCCTGTATCACAGTGAGATAAATATGGTGCTTAAGCTTGATTTATTTCAGTCAAAGGACAAATCGTTTGATATCAAAAGGAGCTTCGTAACAATTAACATGACAGGCAAGGAGGATTAGCTGTTGTGATTCTCCGTGTGGCATAAGCAGGCAGGTGCTGTTATTTGGGCTGCATCCCTCCCCCTCACCCTTTCCCATTAAAGAGATAGTCATTGTACCACTGTGAAAAGAGCAGCTGCTGTGCCTGAATCTCCCTATCAGTCACTGTTTCTAGTGTCGGTATGAACTGGGGACACATTGTTGGGCTTTAATTAGCCCTGAGTCCACCACCATAGAACTGCCCTGCTCTGACACACACACCCCAGGACGTTTGTGTTGAATGTGCATTAATCTCCTTGTGCCTGATGGCTGGGAGACAACCTCTCTAAAATTAAAAAAAAAGATACCTTTATAGTATTTGCAAAATCCTTGGCTTTGTGCTAGGCAGGCAAATTAAACATAACCTCACTCTTGACTCTAATGGCCAAGCTACTCTCTGGCTCCCATTACAATTTTTCAGATCTTTGCTGGTGTTGCTGACTCTAAGGTTTAAAACAAGATGAAAGCCTGCTTTCAAAACTGATAAAACCAGTTTCCAGCACTGAGCATAAACTTCAAGGGAGCAGCATTTGATAGGTATTATTTAGAATAAAGGACTGACTTCACTTTCCAGGACTTGTGTGAAATGGGTTTGTGAGGCA
Source organism: Amazona ochrocephala (assembly GCA_039720435.1). Taxonomy (NCBI): domain Eukaryota; kingdom Metazoa; phylum Chordata; class Aves; order Psittaciformes; family Psittacidae; genus Amazona; species Amazona ochrocephala. The sequence goes on along the minus strand of CM077882.1, from coordinate 52,961,666 downwards.
GAGTGGGCACAAAAGGCAAGGCTGGTTGCCAGCAAAACTGATCCCATGGCTGATCCCATGTAACTACTGTGGTCTCACTGCTACCACCAAAGGTTAGTTTAAAACAAAGAAGATGTCAGAAACTGTGGCCCAGCCAGAGGACCATAACAGCAAGTGTATTTTCTGGCAAGATGGGGAAGTTTCTCAGCACCTCCTCTGATCACGTTCCTCTTTCCCTCTTTGTACTATCTGAGAGGAAGAACAGACCGTGTTTCCCCACGTGGAATGTAGCCAGCTGCCTTTTGCTGTGCTTCTGGAACTTCTAAACTGCAAATTTGGGCAAGGTCAGGATGGGGACAGGGTGTTTCTGTAATGCAACAGAGTGCTTGTGCAAAGCCTACTTGGTGGCCTGGTTCTTCCAGTGGCCAAAACTCAGGTCCTCAGTCTGCCCCTGGAAGCATACAGCACCTAAGGAAAAACGAAATAGTTGGTGATCTCTGAAGAGTTAATCTCTCCACAACCTGTCTGCCACCTGGTAGGAAGATCTTTGTAGCACAGTGATGTTTTCACCTACTGTTTGTGTAGCCTGTAGCAAAGATGTGAACTGGTATTTTTGTGGGGAAGTTTTTCAAGCCCAGACTCTCCACAGGGAGTGCTCTCCGGCCAAGAAAGGGTGTCCACATGCATGCAGGGAGAGCACAAGCAAAAGCTCCCTAGAAATAGTGCAGGCTCTCTCATTTTGAGAAGTGCAGAAATGTTCGAAGTGGCCTTGAACTGTAACCGAAATCCTGGCATTTGCTGTCTTCATTCCATGTGGATGTTAATGGAGAAATTCAAATTCATTATCCCCAGAACTCATGCATTCAGATCTGAAGTGGTGCTAGTATGGATTCAGTCACACCCAGTACATTGGAGACAGATCTGGCCCACAGTTGGTAAAATGTCAGTTACTGATAATCTGTTAGTCTTCAGCTTGCAGATGCACATACGCTATTTTACTGCTTCTTTTGAGGAGATCAAATCTAAACCTGTGTTCTTCTTTCTACCCAGACCATACCTGCAAAAATAGTAATAGAAGAGCTAGTGTCTTCCCAGTGACGAGTGAACTCTGTAACACAGCCTCTACAGCCCCATAACAGTAGCTGGCACCAGATCACAGCACTTGATTTAAACTCTACTCCTTCTCCAATAGACAAAAAATATAAATAATGCTGAAAGATTAATCAAACATGGGTTTGGTTTTTGTCTTTGTTGTTTTTTTCCTGAACGTAAAGGGCAAAATGTGTCTTTTAATCGAGCTAACTTGTCTTTCAAAGAGATAAAACCAACAATAAGCTAGTACCAGGTCTCCCAGGAGCAGATGAGAAGAGTGACTTGCTTTGTAAAATTTGTCATGTGCACTGAAATAGCCACTTGTTGAGCAGGAGAAAATTTCACCCCCCTGCAAATATTTTTTATTTTTTAGGTTAAAAAAAAAAAATCTAGACCTAAAGAGGGTAAAAACATCAAAACCAAAACACGTTTGGGAAATGCAAATCTGAAAAACTCAGTATCAGTCTCAGAAAAATTTCCCTTTGATTCAAAGCATCCCTAGTTCTGGAATAGCTTTACTCTCAGTAGAATAATTAATTTTCTAGGCAGAAAGATCAACCAGCATTTTTTTGGATTGCATATATTGCAGCAAATTCACTGTTTCAAAACCTCTTTCTGTAAAGAGAAGAAAGGGAGCTGAAAAATGCATCAAAACTGACCATGTCCCACAAAGCCAGTTTTCATTTCTGTGTATCAGCATTTTTGAAGAAAACAAAGCACTACACAACTTTCCTGAGCAGCTCTATTCAAGCAGGATTGGAGGCCAGCAGGGACATGGCTTTAATGTGATGATGTCCTTGCAGAGAAAAAAAATGATTCTCTTTTCCCCAGCCTGTGTATGTATAGCAGAGAAATTATGAAAGAAGGGAATTACTATGGTAATGACCATATAGCTGCTGTCTGTGTATGCAGATCGATGGTCAGCAAGTCAAATTCTGGGGTCTTTACATCAGTGAAGCTCTGCCTGCCCATCAACCTCTTAAAAATTGCAGTCCAAAGAATTAGCCCAAGAAAATGGGGGAGAGGTAGCTTTTAAGTGAATTTGAAAATATTTTGGTGGCAAATAGGAATAAACCCCATTCTTCTTACACATAGGGATGCTATTTTTAACAAGTCAGAATTGCTTTCCCTAACTGCAGGGTGAATAAGGGGACATTACCCTGGGTTCCCTGGAAACGTCCGTAGCTTTGCCTGGGATTAAACAATACCCAATCAAGCACTGCAGTGCATCAGAATTTGCAGGGTTAAACTGGCAAAGAAGAAAATGGGATCCTCCTTGCATGTTCCGATTCCCAGCAGTGTCTAGCCAAGCTGACAGGAAAGATGAATTTCACTCTTCCCGCCACTTCACTGGTGCTGGAAGAGAGATTCACACCCAGGAGAAAAGGAGAGATGGCATCAGTCATGACTTCTTGGCATAAATGAAAGGAAATTTTGACAGGCATAAAAATGTTATTTTCTCATGAAAAGCTGAGGCTTCACTATGCAAATAGGGATGCTTCTTGGGAAAGAAAAAGAAAGGGAAAAAGAAAAGAGCAGTCTCAGTCTGGTGTCAGTTTATAATAATTCACAGTATTGCCCATTTCTCACTGCATAATCATCTCCAGCAAAGGAAATGATGAACTCATATTTCTGATCCACATTTCAAATATCAAAATAATTGGGCAGAGGAAAGGTCATCTCTTCCCACTGCTGTTAGCTACCCTCCCTCCCCAGAAACCCTGGGCTCTTGTGAAAGCTTTCAGCACCTTGAAAGGATTCACGTGGCTGGTAAGACCAGAGTTGTCCCAGAAAGGCAGCTGGGCATCAGCTGGCATCTGTTGGCAACTTTGGAAAATGTGAGCTGCCACATTGCTGCTAGATGTTTGGTCTGGGAGCTAGTTCACTTCTAACTATGCCACACCTGCAGTTGCCTGCTCTCACCGTCTGCCACTATGCTCCTACTCTACCTTTCCCAGCTGCCTCAAACCACAGCATTTTGTGCAAGCCCACCCCTGTAGGCAGCTAAGAACAGTGGCTGAGTGATGGGAGTAATGCACGCAGCCATCTCTTGGGATGCTGCACCCTGGTGGATTAAAATCACGGTGTTTTTTGGTCCTCAGGCGACAACCACCAGTGCAGGGGGTGGGCCTCAGCTGAATCTGCACCTGGATTGCCACAAAATTCAGTGTTATGTTCTGCCATTGATGGGAGTGTGGATGCTTATGGCAGCTACCTCCTTCACGTACCCAGCCGTGAGCCACCGGCCATGTACATGTTGCTGGACTATGGGGTAAACAACAAGGCTCAGTCATTTGCCTCAAAAACTAGTCCTGGGCTCTCACTTAGGCATACTTCAACCTCAGCTCAGACAAACGTCTAAATCTTCATCTTTGTCCTTCTCTGGAGACCCTACAAAACAAAACCGTATTCATAGCTGAAGAGCAACATGTATGCAAACTGCCCTCAAGCCATCCTGCAGTCCTTATCACTAACTCCAAGCATGGGAGCTGTGGTGGCTCTTGCCACCCTCACTCTTGATACATCCCCCTCTCCATGTCCCAACACTGGTTCAGGTTAACTCTGGAGGACCTCACACGCACTAATGTGGCCCCTATCCCATCAAGTCCTCCTTTCCAGCTCTATCTTGAGATTGACCTATGGGCCTCAATCCTAAATCTTGTTAGTGAGGCCCAAAATGTGACTGAAGCCCTGAATATGTGAAGTCCTAACACCAGGCCCAGGATCACTAAACACCTACCCCCAACATTAAATAATTTAGACGCTTTCCCATATCCCTCCCTGAGTTCAAAGAAACCAGTTTTTAGTTGTTTTCTTCAAGCCTTGTACTTTTCCTCCAAGCCCTACAAGCGTAGGTCCTAACTTGGGGCTCAGCAGAGCGTCTATAAATCAGCTACAGAATGAATTGACACTGCAGTGCTTGAAATTCCTTGTGCATTTGCAGGGCATGTTTGTGCATGATTGTTTAGTGCACACACACACAGAGATGCACAGGCACTCTTATCTTTCTCTGGATAGTAGATAGAAAGTTTGCACTGCCTGGGAGGGTTGGGGTGAGATTAACTGTAGGATCTGTGATCTGTTGCTACCTGAATGGTGTGCATGTTGTCAGTTTGGTGTGTCTTTATTTCTAAGTGAGTTATATTATACAAATCAATTGCTAATTCAATTATTCATGAAAAACATGCAAAAGGACATCTTATGTTATGTACGGGTGATTGAGCAAAGAAAGTTAATCTGGGTCAGAAGGCTTTGATTTTTAATTCTTAATGTCACAGATTTCCATTCTTTTGAACTAAAATCTGACTTACAATTTATTTTTCTGATGGTGCAGCTTTATAGCTCACTGACATTGGTGTGTGGGGTCATGCATACTGAGTCTGTTCTCTTATGCCTGACAAATAAGAGCTTTTATGGAGGCACAGATCAATACAAGCTTAAGATCTATAAAGGGCTGCCTGGTGGTATTCATATGCAGGACACATCTCATTGTATTTATCTACAGAGTTGCTTACATGAGGCAAAATTATTATTTTGTTGCATTTTTCTTTCTGTTTTGTTTCTCTATTCTGTGAGAACAACAAATTTTGATCTTCTGTGTTCTGTTGCAGTTTCTGGCCTAAATCTTACAAAAAAAACCAACCCCAAAGTCCAGGTGAAGAACCTATGAGTCTGTGGAGCAAAACAAAGCCTCCATTATGATTTGTATGGAGGGCACCCCAGGAACTCAATGGAAAACAATTGTCTGGCCTCTTGCAAAGGAGATGTCATGAGTATAAAGTGATTCTAGTTCACTGTGTGTGGGAACTCATAGGGTAGATTCCTCCTGGAAACTTGAATAGTAATTTCAGAGTGCACAAAACTCAGCCATGAAGAATTAAGTGCTAAAAATTTCAGACTTAGATGATAATTTATGCTTTAGTCCAAAAGAGGATGCTGAGTACCCTCTTGATAGCATGAAAATCTGACATTTCTGTTTTGTGGATAGCCCTAGGAAAGACACCGTGCTTTATATAGCATGTGTGTAAATCAACAGAGTTAGGAGAAAAGGTGCAAGAAACTTCCACTTGCCATTGAAACTATGGGCAATAGTAGCTCCTGCTCACCCTTGAATATGTACATCACTGTCTGACCCATGGGAGAGCCCCGAGGACATTGGAACCAGGGCTGTGTCCCTCCTGTGTCACTTAACAATTCCTGAGCCTGCCATAGTCTTGGGCAAGTCACCTTAGCCCAACCAAGGTAACCCTGGCCAGTCATCAGGTGTTGCAGTTCCAGTCATCACCTGCATGCATGGATTGCATCTGCTTGACACATTGCTCCATCTTAAATTTCTCAGATTTGTTGGGAGGTGGCATATAGCTTGCACTGTGCAATACCCTACCCTAGCTCAGGTCAGGAAAGTGATATGGTACTGGGGTCTAGCTGGATTTATTAATTCTGCTTCCCCAGCAGGTTTCTTCACTTGGGCAGCTCTGGTCAGGCTGAGCTCCAGACTGGAGCTGTTTGCCATCCCAGTAAGTCTGAGCTTCCTCACAACTGAGTGCTTGTAATAAGGGATCTACAGAGAGTACGAGAACATTGGGTATGGGAGGCTGCTGCAAGACTTTCTCCTATATACAATCATATGCCATTTAGGTTTTCCCAGATAAAGCTCTGAATCATCAAAATTTAGAAAAATTCATGCTAGAAGGGACCTGAAGAAGTCGTCAGTGTGACCTCCTGCTCAACGCAGGGCCAGCTGTGAGATAAAAAAACTTGCACCTTAGCCTAGATAACTAGACGGTGGGTGCTGCAAACTTAGGTCAAGACTCCAAACGCAGGTGGACTGTCTTTTTTAGGAAATACCTGATGAGTTGCACAGAGATGTGACTGTCCTGGGAAGAAAGTTATTAATTCCAGATGAGGAGAAATCCCTAAAGGATACAGACTGTCTTCATGATTTTGAAGAAGGTCAGCAGCAGAGGAGCTGCACACAGGGAGGTTTCCTGTTTCAAAATGAGATTTTCTTCCAACATAATTGAATATACACTTGATTCAGGGAGTGGGAAATAAATGTGTTAGGGAGGCGAGTACAGCATTATCAACACTTCATAGAGCAGAACTACTCAGGGAACATGAGCAGATAATGCAAGTAATGGTGATGGGTTGACTTGTCACTCGTCCAGGTAGAAATGGCTGGGCTGCTACTCTGCTGAAAGGCATGAAAGCACTTGGACAGATAATCAGAACACAAAGATGACCCCACAAGAACAGCATGAGCTGCTAACAAGCCTTGCCACTCTTTGTAGCCAGGCACCCTCACTGCTGCTTCCTCAGAAGGAATATTGTAGGCAACATCAGCCCAAGTGAGGAGAGGAGATCCAGATCAAAATCCCTTTTCACTTGGTTAAACAGCATTGCTCTGATTACACTGTAGATCAGGCCCTGGCCTCTGCAGCACATCTTCCAAAGGCAGCAAGTACCCTGCCATCTGGTCCTCTGGACCCATGGGTAACATTGAAAATTTGAAGCAAAGACTGTATGACAGGTCAAAGAGAGGTCACTAATATTTGAAGACAGAGCTGGAAGAGACTTAAAATCATTTAAAGAGACTTAAAGAAGCCACTGAATCAATGTCCAGGTTACAGTTTCATTGGCAAAACATGATTTGCTGGTTAAAGTAAAATCAAACTTCTTGAGTCCATCCAAATTGATTTGTAAAACAATTAACATAGCTGCCCCTTGTGGGACTATAAACCAAGATGGTGCATTGAAGCCAAGACTTGAGGAAAGCAAGCCTAAAGCTGTATAATAACTTTAATCTTTTGCCTTTGTACTCCTGCAATGTGTGCTGAATGGGTTACTGTGTACAGGAATTTTCCCAGCCCAGTGCAAAAGTTTTAGTGGCTGCTTGTTTGAGGTATGCTACCCAAAAAAGGTTTGAAGCTCCCTATAGATCACCCTCTGCATACATATAGAATCATAGAATCATAGAATAGTTAGGGTTGGAAAGGACCTCAAGATCATCGAGTTCCAACCCCCCTGCCATGGGCAGGGACACCTCCCACTAAACCATGCCATCCAAGGCTATGTCCAACCCCACCTTGAACGCCGCCAGGGATGAAGCATTCACAACTTCCTTGGGCAACCCATTCCAGGGCCTCACCACCCTTACAGTAAAGAATTTCTTCCTCATATCCAATCTAAACTTCCCCTGTTTAAGTTTAAACCCATTACCCCTTGTCCTCTCACCACAGTCCCTCATGAAGAGTCCCTCCCCAGCATCCCTATAGTACAGTCAGTGTGTTCTTCCTCTTGGAAACAGTTCATTTCTGGAGATTTATTTCCCAGGTATCTTTCATACTCACCGGCTGACTAGTCAACATGACAAAGATGGTATTGCTTATTCCTTTCTAAATGCCTATTAAGATGACAACTTCATAACCCGAAAAATTGTCTATAATAATTCATAAATGCAATTGGTGGTCTTACCCAATGTCCAGTTAAGTCAGTAGCAAATTTGGCTTTTGGCTGTGATTTACAGCTGCCTGCCTAGGTGGCAACTGTGATGATTCTCTACATCATCTTTCTTTAATGCTGATGCAAGACGTGGTGCGCTTTTGCACTTCCCACTTCCAAAGCATCAGTTCATTCATTTGGAAAGCCCCTGTGATCAGACTGGGGCCTCTCAAATCCTACCTGTCTTGGTTTAACAAACAGGATTAGGAAAGGGGATCTTTTTTTCGAACTGACATCTAGCTTTATATACATAGAGCTTGTAGTATTGCAGTGGGATCACAAAGCCCTCAACTCTGGACTTCTCCTTCTCTTCTCCCATCCCTCCCCAGCTGCTCTGCCACACACAGGGCTCTCTGCCTTCAAGGCACATCTCTCACTGACCTTACTGCTCTGGCTCTGGCCTGCCAAGGGAGGCTACTGAAGGAGGGATTGTTACTTAGGTTTCATTGTGTTTTATTAACTTGCATGTTAATATGCACTGTACCCTTAATTAAAGATCCTTCAGGATGGCAGAATGCTGAAATCAGAATCTGAAATAGGTTTGGTCATGGAGGCAGTTTCCTGTTGGGCTGAAGAGTGACCATGTTTGGCTCTTTTGGTGGTGCTGCTGACCAAAAATTGAGCCTGTTTCTTTTTCCCAGCCTCTTTTCCATGCTTCTTAGCACTTCCCACAGTGGCAAATGTCTCCTTCAGCTTCCTGGGGAAGGGGATAATTTTCCCACAATAGACATTGAGCTCTCATTAGATTTCATCCTGTTAGTTAAAAGCTGCTTTTACTGAGACAATCTAGAACTCATTTCCAACCTTAAAAGGTTACACCGTTGGATGCTCAGTGAAGGTGTAATTTTTACGCACTCTGTCTACTAAATCTACAAACGCAGTTATTGAATGTGTTTGTACACAGTAATTTCTCCCTAGGCTTCCAAGAGCAGGAACAGATGACCCAGCATTGCTAACTGTGGTCAAGATTTTTCCTATTCAAAGGAGATAATATTATCCCATTTCACAGTAAGTCTGTTTGTGCTATGGCAGCCTAAGCTGACTTGCCAGAGCTGCACAGGGCACACCAGGACCAGCGTGCCAACGAGGGGCTGTCCCACACTATCCTGGACCTCCTCTCTTCGTCGGCAAGACGCAATGCCACTGGATGAGCCCTTGTTCTATACATACTTGATGAGATACTCCTCTCAGCGAGATAAAGCAGTAATTCCTAGAGATAAGGTAAAAAACTTCCACATCATCAGGACACCTAGATGCAAAGAGTAATCAGTGAAGTACAAATCAGTTGTCCTGTTGTGCATGTATGTAGTCCTTGCCTTGCAATTAACTGCCATATAACTAAATTCAACCAAAACTTTAAGTCAGCATGTGTTTCTTACAGCTGTACTGCAGTTGAGCTGTGGATTACAGAGTTTTTAGAAGGAGTTACTGGATACACTGCTAGGGACTGTGCAGGTGCAAGAAGTTGAGCTCCTGTCTGGAAGCAGGATAGCTTAAAATGGCACAGTCTGTGCTGGTTGCTCACCCTCCTGCCTCCTTCCCTGTGCCAGCTTCACTCTGTGAATCCATGACTGGACCCAAGGCCAAAGGATGCTGTGGCTTCAAACTAACTTAGCAAGACGCAGATTTTTTTTTTCTTAGACCTAGTCAAGGCTGTGTGTGTGCTTGCCTGAGTGTGAGAGAGCGAGAACGGGGACTGTCTGCTGTGGCATCTCCAAAGATTCACTTGTTAAACTGGGACCTGAATCTGGGGCAGGGTGGACCTTTATGGCTGCAAATTTTATGCATAGGCCTTATGTCAGTATGCAAGTTTGACTCATCAGTCTCAGTTAAGAAGCTGGACTTCGGGTTTTTTTCTCTTAACAAGGTGACTAATAACTTCTTGATGTACACTATTTTCTGCTATGTTCTGCTAGAACACTCTGCTATTTCATTGTATTTTTAACAACGTTACTTCAAGAATCAGTCTTCTGAAAGCGAAATGTCCCTTATCCTGAAGCATCTCTGGATGGTGTCTAATATTGATCGGGAGCTGATGATGGTTGCAGTAGTTGTCTCTGACTCCCTGCACCACTTGGAGCATTTCTTCTTCAAATTAATAATAAGCAGCAAAAGGAAATGAAGAACTCAAACTCAAGGCCTGATTCTTTGTATGACTCTGCATAACAGGCACACTTAATACCATGCGCATCAGGGCAGGTCCATTCCCTTCCATTTTCCTGGGGTACTGTGGGGTATTAGTTGATATGTATTGCACCTTTAGAAAGGCTCAGAACACATCTACCCAGCATGGTGCAAGGAATTTACAAAAGGGACAATTCTGATTGTGACACTGACTCACAAGGAAAGAAACACTCCTTCCTTGCAGAGGAGATTGCCTGCAAACAAAGTTTCCGAAGTATAGATGGTATTGGGACCTCTGAGACCTCTCCTTTCCTTTTGGTATCATCAAGCACCAGGGACAGCCCTTGGCCAGCTGGCCAAGTACCTCCAGGCTAAGAATAGCCCTTCTCAACCTTTACTCTCACTGCAGATGCTGTGACAGTGTGACAGCTGAATTTGTCAATTCTCCATGGGAAATCACTTTGGCAAGGTTTTGCTAATGGCCAAGGTTGCCACACAATGTTCATCTCCTGGGATGACAGGGAGGGACAGCGTGTGGGCAGAGAGCTGCCCACAGCTGGGTTGCAAATGCTTCCAGTTTGACCTCTCATTTCACCAGATAAAGCATGGAGTGGAAAATGAAGAAGAGGAAATTCTCCTTGGCCTATTTAAAAGTGCAAAGGCAGAATTAATAAATGTCCTTGAGATCATCTGCAATTCTGCCATCGCTCTAAATGAGTTTGTTGCTGACTGGCCAAGGTGAGCTTTGAGCCAGAAGTAATGCTTCTGTGCCAGGAGCCAAGAGCTTCAAGGAGAATCAAAAACGTGACCCAAACAGCAGGGAGCTTCCTTTTCCCAGGTTTGACAGAGCCTCGTTGCTATTTCACTGATATCCACCAACAGACAGAAATCCCTGTGATTTCTTCTTCCATCTCCTGCCCTGGTGAAGAGAGGAAAAGTGTGAGAGATCATGCATGCATTTATTGTTGGAACGTAACATGGTTAAGCAGCTTGGAGAAAGGGGAAGTAGATGTGCTGGTTTTGGCTGAGGTAAAGTTAATTTTCTTCATAGTAGCTAGTATGGGGCTATGTTTCGGATTTGTGCTGAAAACAGTGCTGATAATACAGAGATGTTTTAGTTACTGCTGAGAAGTACTTACACAGAGTCAAGGCCTTTTCTGCTTCTCACCCCACCAGCAAGGAGGCTGGGAGCACACAAGGAGTTGGGAAGGGAGATAGCTGGGACAGACGGCCACAGCTGACCAAAGGGATAGTCCACACCATATGGCATCATGCTAAGAATATAAAGATGGAGGAAGAAGAAGGAAGGAACGACATTAAGAGTGATGGCATTTTGCCTTCCCAAATAACCACTACAAGTGATGGAGCCCTGCTTTTCCAGAGACGGCTGAACACCTGCCTGCCAATGGGAAGTGGTGAATGAATTCCTTGTTTTGCTCTGCTTGCACGCATGGCTTTTGTTTTACTTATTAAACTCATTTTATCTCAACCTACGAATTAACCCTTCACTTTCACCCTTCCAATTCTCTCCCCCATCCCACTGGGGAAGGGTGAGTGAGCGCCTGTGTGGGGCTTAGTTGCTAGCTGGGGTTAAACCATGATAGTAGAGTTTGGAGGACCTCTGCAGTGCATGTGCAAACAGCATCAACCAGTGAGCAGTGGAACTACTGGTTTCTGAATCACAATTCCCACTTGCTTCTGCAAGCACAAAAAATACATTGGAAATCCCTAAGTCAGTGTTATATTTTTCATACACAAATGGGGTATTATCATCCTCATATTCTTAGAATTATATGTAGAAATGAATATTTTTATTTCAGGTCAGTTTCAAAACAAGACAGCTACAGGTTGGGCAGAGAAGAGATTCAGAGCACCCTGCAGAGAAGGACTTGGGGGTGTTGATCAATGAGAAAATGAACATGAGCCGGCAGTGTGTGCTTGCAGCCCAGAAAGCCAACCGTATCCTGGGCTGCATCAAAAGAAGCGTGACCAGCAGGTCAAAGGAGCTGATCCTGCCCCTCTACTCTGCTCTTGTGAGACCTCACTTGGAGTATTGTGTGCAGTTCTGGGGTCCTCAACATAAAAAGGACATGGAACTGTTGGAACAAGTCCAGAGGAGGGCCATGAGGATGATCAGGGGACTGGAGCACCTCCTATATGAAGATAGGCTGAGAAAGTTTGGGCTGTTCAGCCTGGAGAAGAGAAGGCTGCGTAGAGACCTCATAGCAGCCTTCCAGTATCTGAAGGGGGCCTATAGGAATGCTGGGGAGGGACTCTTCATTAGGGTCTGTAGTGATAGGATAAGGGGTAACGGGTTAAAACTTAAACAGGGAAAGTTTAGATTGGACAAAAGGAGGAAGTTCTTTACTGTGAGGGTGGTGAGGCTCTGGAATGGGTTCCCCAAAGAAGTTGTGATTCCTCCATCCCTGGCAATGTTCAGGGCCAGTTTGGATGAAGTCTTGGATGACATGGTTTATTGCTAGGTGTCCCTGCCCATGGCAGGGGGGTTGGAACTAGATGATCTTAAGGTCCTTTCCAACCTTAACTATTCTATGATTCTATGATTTTAGCTAAGCTTAAAAAGTCTTTTTAGTTAAAGACTTAGGTTCATAGCTTAGGTAGAAATGGATCCAAATCTCTGGGGCTCTCATTCTAGTATCTTCCGCTGCAATTTTTCCATCTGTTTAAGCTGATCTAAATCTATTGGTATAGAAAGGAGTGGGTCCATGTTCCCATCTCCCAAGACACATCTAGCATGAAAGTATATCAGTATACTAATATACTTTCATGTATTCAGGAAGCTGCTTTGGCTGAAAATGAACCATTTGAAAGAAATCAGACTAAACCATGTCTTTCAAAACTAATCCATTCAAATGCAGCACTCCCAAAGTGGAAAAAGGATGGAAAGCCTGAGTTCTAAAGGAGAGAGTGTGTGACCACCATACTGGGACTTGGGACACCTTTCGTCATAATCATCTAAAGACCTTGATCTTAGAGGAGTGGTTACAGTGTGTGCAAACCTCTCCGTACAAGTTTTTGATCAGGAACTTAACAACAGGCTAAAAACAGCCTGGATAGCTATGTGAAGTATCTGCTGAAGTCCCTGTGGTCCTGGAGGTACCCAAAGGGATCACTATTGCATCTGTATTGCTTCTTTGGCATAGCTAGATGCAGGCCACTGGGAGTATTTCTACCCGTGCTCCAATCACTGCTCCTGACTGCACTGCAGTAGAGATACATCCTGAATCGTGTGCTTTGTTTTGTCTCTTATTTATCTGCTTAGATCTCATTAGAGCACATTTGGACTCAGTAGCAGGAAAGCTTTGCCCTTTTTTCTGTTCAGTTTTTTTTATCGTATGGCCTGTCTGTGACAAGTCCTAATGGAGATTTAAATAAAACCAAATAATCTTATAGTAAAAAATATATCTGTCTAATTTAGTCCAAGGCTGTCTGTAAGTGTCTGAGTTGTGCTTCAGAAGGGGTGTGCAAAGGCAGCTACAGGGCTGTGCAACACTGGCAAGGCCAGGTTTGCAGTAGGGGTATTCTGACATGACATCATGAACTTGCAGAGGGTTTGTGATATTTTCCATTTGTTGGGCATTTGGCTCAAAAGCTGATAGATTTCCCTGAAGAAAGCAGTGTGCTCTCAATTAAAAGGAAAAAAATCTGATATTAATGTTACAGTAGTTGATGCTGCCTCTTTCTAACTAACTCAGTCTCTTTTCCCAGCTCTTTCTCCTGCTTCTTGTTTCCTGAAACCTCCTGGTTTTTACTGACTACCTGCATGCAAGAGAAGAATAACCCTGCCAAAGCTGCAAGACTCCCTTTGGCATTTCCCACTTTGTCAAAAGCTGCCAAGTTGCAGGTGGGAGAGGCATGCTGGCAATGATGTCATGGCCGCTATGCTCATCCCTGATGACAGCTTTTAAAGCAGTATTTCCACATGAAAAAAGAGACAAATGCAAACCACACGACTGGGGAAGCAGAAGATGTCATGGGGAAAGAGAGCTGCCTCCAAAAGCAGTCTGCAGGACTCTGCTTCTCTGCTCTACTCCCTCTCCCCAAGACACACCCCAGATGTGGTCGGGGTCCAGATGTCACTTGTCCCACTCCCTCAGCCCATGTGTTTGCAGAGGGCAATTCCTCCAGCTGTCACCCCATCCTCACCAAAGGCTTTCCTCAGCAGAATGGGGAAACATAAAGAGCTTTTCTGGCTGTGAACATATGCCACAGCATAGTGGCTTTCTGTCCTTCGTCTTAGCAGATATGTGTCTCTGCCACCACCCAAAGATCCCTGGGTCATTACGCCAAGGAGGTCTGGCTGATCTAAGTGAACAGGTTGATGATGCCCCTCTGAGGGCTCCTGGGCAGGGAGCCCAGAACAAACAGAGAATAACATTACTGCAGAGGAACAGGATATCATGCTGTCTTCTAGATTTCAAGACACCAGTAAAAAAAGAAGGAGAAGGGGACAGAAGTCTGGATGTCTTCTTGAGGTCTGTGTGTGTCACTGAGGTCACTGAACTGCCCCCATCACCAGCCATGAACTTACTTTACAAAACATCCTGGATCAAACCATGTGGTTGAGAACTGAGACATTCAGTGTCTGCTTATCCAGGATCACACTCTAGGGTTTAGCCAAGTTCTAGCACCTTGCTTACCTCTGTGGTTAGTCAACAGTGCCTTTGCTGTAAAAGCTAGGTAGGGACTGGGAGACATTTCTTCTTGGTAGTGCAGTAAAAGGGTTAAATTGGTACTTCAACAATGGGCTCAAAGATCACAGCTAAGAGCCCTAACGGGGACATGAAGAGAACTTTTGGTCACTGAATTATTCTTATTGCTGCTGGATGGCTGAAGAGCCACAGTCATAAAACCCAGCAGTGAGTCCTGCAGACGGATTGAAGATGAATCAGTTCCTGACCACAGCATTGTTTGGAGAATGCTTGCTTTCTTTTTATTTCTAAAGAAATAGATCAGGCTGAGGTGATGGATATTCTCTTTCCCAATACAGTGGTTTCATTTAGATTTACAATCTGTTTTCTTCAGGGCTTTATCCTAGGAGTTGTTACTTCAGTATAGTTTGCACAAAGTGTCTGTGCAGAACAGAGTCTCCAGGCTGTCATTGGTATCCACGGCCATAATAACCTTGCATGAGCTACGAAGCAAAGCTAACAGCTAAGCTATCTTATCCTTTAAGCAGAGTTCCAATAACCCTCATTATACCACATTCCCCTCCAGAAAGCAGAAAAAAAGAGAAGAAAAGAAAAAGTCATTTATATTATGTCCAGACTGGCACAGGAACACAGATACTGTACAGTAGACTATTAATGGTAGGATTCTCTTTTTTGCTGTATAATATTGATTTTCCCCCAGATAATCAGATGTAATTAGTTTGATTAATACTACCAGAACTTGGAATAACTGGCAGAAAAGTTCAAACTGGGGCATTTGTTAGGAGAAAAAGATAAAGCACAGCTCAGATTTCTTTATTCATACCTGGGAATATGCTGGACAGAGGGTTTCAGTGGTGTTAAGCTAGACAGCTAAGAAAAGGCATGGGAGAAGAGAGCTGGAACTCTGTCTGATTATGTCAGGCCAGTTCAGCCATGCTCAGGGCTGACTTTATTTCAGTACCAAACCCCTGCGTTTTCTTCCTAACAAAGGCTGTCACATTTGCAGGGAGAGCTGAGTCACCAAGAGGCTGCCTCAGCAAGAGCTGAGCTCCTGTGCTGGTAGATGTGGAGGTGGTGGGATTGTGGACACTTATTGTCTTTGATTGCTTTAGAAGGAAAAGAAGCAGATGTGGAAGCTCCCCGTAGTTAGTTTACAAGTGGGATGGTGCTGTGGGAGTAAGCGTGCTGCTTAAAGGCTGAGCATGTGCTCTGTTATGCACAGAGTATCAGATTTAACCTCCTTGGGGACATCAGCTTTCTTAGAAGAAGAAGAAAACTATGTGATGCATCAAGACCCCTACTAAGACTCTACTGACTCCATTAACAAAGAGAACACCTTGTAAAGATGTGAAGTGACAAAGTGACTCAGTCCTGCAAAGGGGACCAGGGACAGCATGCACTAACTGGTCCTCTGAGTGAGCAGCGTCTGCCTCCTCTTCAAGTTTGTCAATGCTGCAGTCTAGGAGAAGGTATCTGCTACTTCCTGGGGTATGTGGGCTGAAAGCAGGGCACTAACTGACAACAGCCTGTGAGCTCTACATCAGGATTTTTATGTCTAGACTACTGCGGTCCTCGGGCTCAAAATAATGGAAGCAGCAGCAGAATGGTCACCTGATCATCACACAGCTCAGGAAATGGAGGACAAGACAGTGGAACCTGTTTTCTTTCTTTTGACACGCTGGAAACGTTAAGGAGCTCTGGGTGGTATTTGGTCCAGGGGCAAAGACATGCCAGAGGAAGTGATACTGGGGACCATTTGAGCTTTGGTGAAGGAACTGTCACTACACGAGTGTAGAGCAACTGTGCAAACCCCTTTACAGCCTCCCTAATCTTGTGGACTGTTCCCAAAACCGGAAGTCCAAGAGGTGTGCTCTGATGATAAGAGATGAGCAATGGTAGAGCCAGGCCCAGCATAAGGGCAAAGCCACAGCTACTGGTTTCATACAAAGCCAGATGAATAACCACTTCTCCATCAGTACAATTGAAAGCTTGTCCTGTGTTCTCCTTGTTCTGAGGAAACATTAATGCAGGCATTAACCATATGGGACAACTGGTCCCTAAATACCTGCTGAATACTGTGTCATTGACTTCTTTCAGTTCTTCATCGGATGAGCCAGGTCTGAGCTGATAAACTGAGCCAAGTAACCAGTTTGCAGTAACTGACAAATTGAAGAAGGGCTTATTTGTTGTTCTTGGCTGAAAATGTCTTTGAATGCTTTTTCTGTGAACAGAGAAAACATTCAAAGCAGCAAGCACTCAGCATTTCTTAAGGTGTGACTGATCAGCTGAGTCATGAGGGTTTCTTCTGGTTCCTGTCTATAGCATGGATCAAGCATTTCTGTAAGATCACAAAAGCACTCCCCATGCATGTGTCAGTACCACAACATGTATGCGAGTTCCAAATTCGCCATCTGCTTTTTTTCTTTGAAATTTAGACAGCCACCATTTGAAAGCCTTTTAGCTACCTTATTGCTCAAATATTCTCCAAAGCCAAGAACAAAATGCTTGTGACGAGTGTTGAAACAAAGTTTTTTCACAAAACCAGATGTACCCAACATTTGCTTTGCATTATTTCCACTCTCCTCACACTTTCCTCATTTACAGGTCTGATTTTAGCACCTCTGGCCAGGGGAACCTTTTCTCAGCCACAAGTGTCAGCAATCAAGATCTAGTCTGTCTTTTCTGCCAAGCATCATAAAGTGCATTGATGCTTTCTGTTATTCTGTCTACTAGGCAACTGCACATCGTCTACATTTATTGCTACGGAGAGCTGGAGAGAGAGGGGTGATGTGACAAACACTTTCTGCAGGCTGGATGGGAAGCACAGCTGAGAATTTTGTGCAAGCACCAGAAGTGCAGAGCCGTTTGTCTCTCTTTTGGAGACACAAGCGAAGACCCCAATTTTTTTTTTTGTGGGTTTTTTGTTTGTGTTTTTTTTTTTTAATTTGCTTTTTTTTTCCTTTTTTTTTGTTGCTTTTGCTGTTTTTTGTTTTTATTTTTCCTTGGGAAGGAAAGTAAATCTTTTAAATTCCCTGGCAATCCTCCAAATCAAGATCAGGAAAAGCTGAGAGACTCCAAAATGAAGGAAAGGCAAGTTTAGAGATATTTAACAGCTACTGTTAGCAACTGTAAGCTTCCAAAGATTGATATTCCTTTTGCTAGACAGGTTGGATATAATGAAAACACAGGGTAATAAGATAGGAAACTGTTATCCAGTCAGTACAAACTGTTAGCTAAATCAATAAATTACAGACTTGGGAACTTCCATAGGCTAAATTATTGCTGAATTATTTCTCTGGAGAACCATCTCCAATTTTAAAGTTCATTTACTTTTACAAGATATTGGGAAGGAGTCTGCAAGGAGGATGGAACTACTTCATATTTAGCAGAAGGACGTTAAAAGACAGAAAAGAAAAATTAGGGGCAGTGAAAGTGCTGAGCAGTATCCACACTTTCTTACACTGTGCAATTCCCAGTGTGACTGCAACAGTCATGACTTACAGAAGTGATTTGTGATTTTGGGCTGCTCACTGGAATTACCTTACAGAATATAATTTTCAGAAAGTACTGAAAAAAACTTCAGAAAAATTAAGCTCCCATAACAAATGTCACAATGAACACCCAGCATCACTAGTCATGTCTATGACCTTGGCCTTGCTGTTGCTGGGAAGTACAAAATCACTTCAAATTCTGCAACTGCTCTCCCGCTGGAGGATTATATGGTTAAAAGAGCTGTAGTGAATGAAATAGTCCCTCACTGCCAACTTTATTTTAATTATACAACATGTTCTAACCTTTAGAAAATGTATTCAGGTTTAAAAATAATCGTGCGGAGGAGCATGGCAGGTGAAAAGGTATGCCTGAGCTTAGTAAGGGACAAAAGACATTTTCCCCAAGTGATGAACAGATGTGAAAATGGCAATAATACTCAGGGCCTTTTGAACAAAGGGATGATCCAGATGAAGAATATTCTGTGACCAGTAGCTTAATCCTGTAATCCTTAATGTGAAATTTTGATTACAGATTAAGATGATACCAGTGAGGCCTTCATCACTTGTGGTACTGATGTGAGATTAAGTGACCTGCTCAGTCATGGCAAATCTCTGGCAAGACTGGAGCTGACCCCACATTTCCTGACTCTCTGTGATTTCACTGATTTCCAGGTGACAGCTTTTGGCTTTGTCTCAGCCAAAGGGCTGTGAAAGGAAGGTGAGAGTGAAAGGACCCCTAGGAGAAAGAAATATTTACACTTAGCCGGAGAAAGGTGGGGGAATGCAAACGGGAAATGTGCAACCTCTTGCTCTCTCGGTGTCACAGTAAATCTCTTCCTTGTGTGGAACAGAGGTTTCCAGATCACAGTTTATACTCAGATCAGGTTACTGCACAACTGAAAATCCCCTTGTCATGTCTGCAAGTCAGGAGGACTGACTGCCATCGTGACATGCCACCTTGAACACCAGCAATCCAACTTTAAGATTAGTAAAACTGGTCTTCAATTTTAAATATTTTGCAAAAACCTCATGTTTTCACCATTTTTATTCCTAGTCCTCTGCATGCATCCACATCTACAAAGACTCCACACAGGAGTGCTGCCAAAGCCAAGTCATTTTCAATCTGTAGATACAGGTTATCTCCCTGAAGCAGGAGGTAGAAAGCAGGTGTAAGAGCCAGCCCAAGCACTAGAGTCCAACATGAACACTCTAACTTGGGGTTGTTGATTGGCCAGAAGCTCAACATGACTCAGCAATGTACACTTGTAGCCCAGAAAGCCAACTCTGTCCTGGACTGCATCAAAAAGAACGTGACCAGCAGGTCGAGGGAGGTGATTCCGCCCCTCTACTCTGCTCTCATAAGACTCAACCTGCAGTACTGCATTCAGCTGTGGGGATTCAAACAGAAGGACATGGACCTGCTGGAGTGAATCTAGAGGAGGGTCACAGAGATTATTAGAGGGAGCACCTCTCCTATAGAGACAGGCTGAGAGAGCTGGAGTTGTACAGCAAGGAGAAGAGAATGCCCCAGGGAGACCTTAGAGCAGCCTTCCAGTACCTAAAGGGGCCAAAAATAAAGTTGGAGAGGACATGTAACAATAGGACAAACGGGAATGGCTTTAAACTGAAAGAGGGTAGATATATTGGTAAATTCTTTACTTTGTGAAGGTGGTGAGACACTGGAACAGGTGATGATCTTCAAGGTCCCTTCCACCCAAACCATTCTATGATTCTATGATTCTATGAATTGTTTGATCTTAAGTAATGATGGTGAGGAAGTATGGCCACATGCTTGCAACATACACATCCTTTTCCCTTTGTGTTTGTCTGCTCTGGGCCAGGTTGGAGTAGGCACACAGGAACTGGTGGGTCTCTGATCCCATCTGGCAAAGCCAGTCCTCATTCCTGCACTGAGGCAGATCTTGTAAAACTTACAAACTTGCCATTTTGGTTGTGTCGTAACAGATGTGTGAACTGAGGTTGGAGGACAAGGACAACAAATGTGAACTCTGTTTGAAGCTGGATCCAACTTCTTCAGCCTGCTGCCTCCAGATGTTGGGAGTGACCAGCTTTGTTTTATGTGGCAGACACGAGGCAACTACAAGATAG
Organism: Amazona ochrocephala; assembly: GCA_039720435.1. NCBI lineage: Eukaryota > Metazoa > Chordata > Aves > Psittaciformes > Psittacidae > Amazona > Amazona ochrocephala. The sequence continues at coordinate 52,941,697 of CM077882.1, read as the reverse complement.
TGTAATTGTGAATTTCCATATGGCAAAGATCCTTGTTTGAAAAGGGCACGAAAAGGAAAAGATAAAAAAAAAAAAAATCAGAACCACGTGAAAGGAAAAGGAAAATGCTATTTGGAGCAGATCTGTCTTCAAGGGAGCAGCTGGGCTGAGCCCCTGTCTCACACCAGCTGAGGATTTCATCCCAGATCTATTCACCTTGCAGCCAGATGCTTGCCACCCCCAACGCTCTCCAAGCAGCTCTGTTTATTTGCTATCAGCTCCACACCTTTTTGCAAGTGTTGTGGTTGTTTTGCCCTTTTTCAGAATTACACAGTAATTATCTGCTCTGGGCTAAGGAGCATCTTGATGCAAATGTGAAGTGAGAAGTTTTGACACATCATGAATGCTGACTGAAAGAAAGCTGAATAAGAAGAAAGAAATGTGAGACAGAAGAGCTTCATCACACCACAAAATTTACTTTCAATGTCTAATAGCTGAGAGGTTTATTTATTGTTTTTTTTGTCTCTCCCAGAAATCTGTGGCATGAAGCACATCAGAATGTTCACCAAAGGTCCAGCTAACCCAGGACTTTTTTTCTCAAACTGTGGCTGAAGATGGGTGCCACATCAAAAATTAGAGGGAAGTAGGTATGCAGTGACAATCTCCCAGGCTCCGGAGATCTAAAGCCCAACGAGGTACAGTGCCCTGCCTGCCTTTGACCAGCCATCTGCCTTTAAGAGATGCCCAATGCCTTCTTTTGGTAACTGCCAGAAGCAGAAAAAAAGTCCCCACAGAGCCCAAGGCCAATATCCTCATCCTTATCATTCCTAGTTTCCTGTCAAGGAAGTCCCATTAGCTGCCTGAATATTATAAGAGAATAATTTAGGTTGGAAAAGACCTTTAAGATCATTGAGTCCAATCTTCAACCAAGCACTGTCAAATCCACCATTAAATCATATGTCCTTAAGTGCCACATCTACTCATCTTTTGAAAACGTCCAGGGATGGCGACTCCACCACTTCCCTGCGCAGCCTTTTCCTTTTCATAACCACTGTAAAAGGTCTTACCGTTCCTGCAAGGTCTCTGGCTCAGTGTCCAGCTGGAGACCAGCAAAAAGTGGTGTCCCTCAGGGATCGGTGTTGGGACCGGTCTTGTTCAACATCTTTGTGGGTGACATGGACAGTGGGATTGAGTGCGCCCTCAGCAAGTTTGCCGATGACACCAAGCTGTGTGGTTCGGTTGATACATTGGAGGGAAGGAATGCCATCCAGAGGGACCTTGACACGCTTGTGAGGTGGGCTGATGCCAACCTGATGAAGTTTAACCATGCCAAGTGCAAGGTCCTCCACCTGGGTCGGAGCAATCCCAGGCATAGCTACAGGTTGGGCAGAGAAGAGATTCAGAGCACCCTGCGGAGAAGGACTTGGGGGTGTTGATCAATGAGAAAATGAACATGAGCTGGCAGTGTGCGCTCGCAGCCCAGAAAGCCAACCATATCCTGGGCTGCATCAAAAGAAGCGTGACCAGCAGGTCGAGGGAGGTGATCCTGCCCCTCTACTCTGCTCTTGTGAGACCTCATTTGGAGTATTGTGTGCAGTTCTGGTGTCCTCAACATAAAAAGGACATGGAACTGTTGGAACAAGTCCAGAGGAGGGCCACAAGGATGATCAGGGGACTGGAGCACCTCCCGTATGAAGATAGGCTGAGAAAGTTTGGGCTGTTCAGCCTGGAGAAGAGAAGGCTGCGTGGAGACCTCATAGCAGCCTTCCAGTATCTGAAGGGGGCCTACAGGGATGCTGGGGAGAGACTCTTCATGAGGGACTGCAGTGAGAGGACAAGGGGTAATGGGTTAAAACTTAAACAGGGGAAGTTCAGGTCAGATACAAGGAGGAAGTTCTTTACTGTGAGGGTGGTGAGGCTCTGGAATGGGTTGCCCAGGGAAGCTGTGAATGCTCCATCCCTGACAATGTTCAGGGCCAGTTTGGATGAAGTCTTGGGTGACATGGTTTATTGCTAGGTGTCCCTGCCCATGGCAGGGGGCTTGTAACTAGATGATCTTAAGGTCCTCTCCAACCCTAACTATTCTATGATTCAAAGATTCATCTGCTGATTTCCATCACTGAAGTGGAAACTCCTGGGTAGCGGCAATTTTTGCAGGGTGCACACGATAATGCAGAGATGCAATGTATTGTGGTTTCTGGTTTCAAGCCCTGGACTGAAAGGGGCTAAACCACCACTCTCGGGGCAACACTACTGATCTCCCTGGGACCTGCTTTTGGATTGCTTGTCATTTGCTTCACATGACCTGACTGTGTAGCAGTATTTCACGATGCTTTTCTGGACATGTCTTCTTATTCTAGACAGAGCTTCATCTGCATTCACAGAAAGTAGATCTGAGGATATGCCTGAGGCTAGTGCCCCAGGGAACACTGAGTGCAGCAGTGGCACTGGCCGCCTTTGCAGGAAACCAGCGCACAGTTGTATCCACCAGACAGGAAGGTCATTGACAGTGGACCTCTACAGCCTCCTGTTTTGGGAACCATTCCCACTGGCAGGCAGCCATGCCTCAGCTCCTTTCCACAGCTACAGCGTATCAGCCAGGGGAAATTTGTACAGAGCCTGAAGGGAGATGGGGACCTCTATAAATCCTCCAGCCCAAACTGTTTCTGTTGATCAGTGACAGTGTGCATTGTGTGTCCAGATATCAATGTGATGAATGTTGTGCTGACTTCTGCATTGTGTGTGCATGTGTACTGAATATTGTCTGCTGGAAAGTAAATAACAGCAGCTGAGCAAATGGGGCTGTGATGACATTTCAGTGTCCATAATGTTACCATCCACAAAACAGTAGTTATGTATAATTTTAACATCAGGAATAGATAATCAGTCAGCAATCTGTATCTGGAAATCAAAAAAGAAAGCAACATTAGAGGAAACAGATAGGCAGTGGGTGTTAAAGGGCAATGAGTCATCCTTGCCACAAATAAGGCTCAGAATATGGAAAACTAATAATTAGGCAACATATTTCAAAAGTTCAGCTCTTTTCTCCTTTCCCAAATTATCTTTTATGCCCTGCGGCTATTTCAGAAAGACAATGTCTGTACTAGGAGGTAGACATGAATAAAATCCACTGTGGGAAGAAATGGCCAAAAATAAAGTTGATATGTAAAGTTTATTTGTTCCTGAAACTCAGGTGGCTCCTGAAGAGGAAACTGCTCATTGGCCGAGGTGAGCAGCTCCAGAGAGGAGCCTTCAACCCCGGAGCGAGGGGAAACGCAGCGTTCAGGAGCCTCAGCTCTGAGCGGCGAGAGCCACCGAGGCAAGCACAAGCCCTCGCCACGCCTTGCCCACGAACCAGCAGCTCCGCTGAGGAAAGCAAGGACTGACGGGGGACGGAGCCAGGAGGGAGGGCACCGGCCTCAGCGGGTAAAACCCGCCCCAGGAACGCAGAGAATGGGTCGGGCCGGCGGTGTGGAGCGCTGCTTTGCCCGGCAGCTGGCGCGGGCAGGCGGGGGCGTGGGGAACACTCTCTTCAGGGCCAGGGCCAGGGCCAGGGCCAGGGTCTGGTCTGGGAGCTGTGCTGTGGCTGGCCCGGCGGTGGCCAGCGTAGGCACCCAGACGGAGCCGATGAGAGGGGAGGCTACAGTGGGGAGCTCGGGGTGTGGAGAGCGCCTGCACTGGTCTCTTGGGGCGAGGGTGCACAATGGGCAGGGCTGCACTCTGTGCTCCCTGGTGAAAGCCCTCCTACAGCAGGTAGCTGAGCTGCGGGGCACTGTCAGTAGCTAAAAGATGTCAGGGAAGCTGAGAGGGATCTGGACTGCACGCTCCAGGCCTTGTTTACTGATGGGCCCTGCCTTATTGTGGGAAAGCAACAGAGATGGAAGGCAGCTGTATGGAGTCCCTTACGAAAAGCTGCAGAAACTGCTGAAGGAGGGGGTGAATCCAGTCAGTTTGCCGAGGTGAAAGCCTTCCAGCTGGCCTTGGACATTGCTGAATGAGAAAAGTGGCCAGTACTTTATGCTGACTCATGGATGGTGGCAAATGCCCTATGGGGGTGGTTGCAGCAATGGAAGCAGAGCATCTGGCAACGCAGAGGTAAACCCATCTGGGCTGCTGCACTGTGGCAAGGTATCGCTGCCCGGGTGCAGAACTTGGTGGTGAAGGTGCGCCATGTAGATGCTCATGTACCCAAGAGTCGGGCCACTGAGGAACACCAGAGCAATCAACATGTGGATAAAGCTGCTAAGATTGAAGCGGCATAGATGGATTTAGATTGACAACATAAGGGTGAATTATTTTTAGCCTATTAAAAGAGATGGATCCTGACATCATGGAGTGAATTAATTCAGCAAACTTTATAGGGATGGTCCATGGACTAAGGAATGATATATCTCTCTTTGTGTGTATATATTTTTATATGAGACAAAAAGCGATGCTATATTGAAAAACACAGGATCTGAGCATGATGTCGATAGTGTGGAATACGGGGTGGATACTGTCCTGGGTTCAGCTATAACTTTTTCTTCTGGCTGGGTATCAGTTGGCAGGTAGTGAGCAACTGCATTTTGCATCACTTGTGTTTGTTTTCTTTTCCTTTTCCCCTTTTGGTTTTATATTCTCTCCTCTTGTTGTTTCCCTTGTCATTATTATTATTGGTGGTAGTAGCTAATAGTAGTTTTGTATTATACCTTAGTTAGTGGACTATTCTTATCTGTGATCCTCCTCCCCATCCCTCCAGGAGCGGGGAAAAAGCAGGCGGAGTGAGTGAGTGGCTGTGTGGTTTTGAGTTACCAGCTGGGCATAAAACACATACGCCCCTTCCTCTTATTTATCTCCTTGTATGGCTCAATTTCATAACTCTGGCAGATATGTCGTACCCCAACTTACTGTTTAACCAGCCTGCACTGGCTTAGTTTCATAGGTTCTACAAAGATAGTATTATTTTTAACCACAGAGTGTACCTTTCATCCAGAGAGGATACTGTGTTTAACCACTGAGTGTATCTTTCGTCCAGAGATGATATTGTGTTTAACCACAGAGTGTGTCTTTTTGTCCAAAAGATTATACTGTCTTTAACCACAGAGTGTGTGTTTCTAATTCACAGTATCTCAAACCCTTTGTTTCGTTTCCGTAGTAACTTAGCCCCAGCCCCAGTATTGCAAAGTCTCTATATTGCAAAGCCTTAATGTTACAAAGCCTTAATATTGCAAAGCCACATCCCCAATATGTGAAAACACCACTGTTTCTCTCACAGTCGTCAGAGGCTGCTATCTAAAACCATCAAGAGAACACTGCCGCTCTTGGCAGAGGTCCACTGAATGGAGCTGTTCCTTTCCTTGCAGTGTCTTACATTCTGTTCTTTATTTCTCTCCTATATGAGATGGTCATCTGTCTTAGAATCATAGAATCATAGAATAGTTAGGGTTGGAAAGGACCTTAAGATCATCAAGTTTCAACCCCCCTGCCGTGGGCAGGGACACTAAACCATGTCACCAAACGCCCTGTTCAGCCTGGCCTTGAATACCGCCAGGGATTGAGCATTCACAACTTCCTTGGGCAACCCATTCCAGTGCTTCACCACCCTCACAGTAAAGAACTTCCCCTGTTTAAGTTTTAACCTGTTACCCCTTGTCCTACCACTACAGTCCCTAATGAAGAGTCTCTCCCTAGCATCTCTATAGGCACCCTTCAGATACTGAAAGGCTGCTATGAGGTCTCCACACAACTTCTCTAGGCTGAACAGCCCCAGATTTCTCAGCCTATCTTCACACAGGAGGTGCTCCAGTCCCCTGATCACCCTTGTGGCTCTCCTCTGGACTTGTTCCAACAGTTCCATGTCATTTTTACATTGAGGACACCAGAACTGTGTGTACAGTACTCCACGCGAGGTCCCACAAGAGCAGAGTAGAGGGGCAGGATCAGCTCCTTTGACCTGCTGGTCACACTCCTTTTGATGCAGCCCAGGATACGGTTGGCTTTCTGGCCTGTGAGCACACACTGCCAGCTCATGTTCATTTTCTCATTGATCAACACCCCCAAGTCCTTCTCCGCAGGGTGCTCTGAATCTCTTCTCTGCCCAACCTGTAGCTATGCCTGGCATTGCTCTGACCCAGGTGTAGGACCTTGCACTTGTCATGGTTAAACTTCATCAGGTTGGCATCAGCCCACCTCACCAGTGTGTCAAGGTCCCTCTGGATGGCATTCCTTCCCTCCAGCATATCAACCAAACCACACAGCTTGGTGTCACTGGCAAACTTGCTCAGGGCGCACTCAATCGCAGTGCCAACAAAGATGTTACACAAGACCGGTGCCAACACCGATTCCCGAGGGACACCACTCGTTACTGTTTTCCAACTGGACATTGAGCTGTTGACTACAACTCTTTGCGTGTGGCCATCCAACCAGTTCTTCATCCGTCACGTGGTCCACCTATCAAATTGATGTCTCTCCAATTTAGAGAGAAGGATGTCATGTGGGACAGTGTCAAATGCTTTGCACAAGTCCAGGTAGATGACGTCAACTGCTCTACCCCTGTCCATCAGTTCCATAGCCCCATCATAGAAGGCCACCAGATTGGTCAGGCAGGATTTCCCCTTAGGGAAGCCATGCTGGCTGTCACCAAGCACCTTGTTGGTTTTCATGTGCCTCAGCATGCCTTCCAGGAGAATCTGCTCCAAGATTTTGCCAGGCACAGAGGTGAGACTGACTGGTCTGTAGTTCCCTGGGTCATCCATTTTCCCCTTCTTGAAAATGAGGTTTATATTTCCCTTTTTCCAGGGAAATTTTTTTTTTGTCCTGGGTTCAGCAGTAGTAGTCATTTTTCTCCTTCTTAGTAGCTGGTGCACTGCTGTGTTTTTGACTTTTGTCCTTGGAACAGCACCGATAACACCAATGTTTTTAGTTACTGCTCAGATGTTTAGTCTGACCAAGGACTTTCTGAGCCTCATGCTCTGCCAGGGAGGAGGGGAAGCCGGGAGGAAGCAGAGACAGGACACCTGACCCGAACTAGCCAAAGAGGTATTCCATACCACAGCACATCATGACCAGGATGTAAAAAGTGGGGGCAGGGACCAGGGTTAGATCACTGCTTGGTCAGTCTGGGTATTGGTTGGCGGGTGGTGAGCGGTTGTATTCTCTTCCCTTGTTGTTTCCCTTGTCATTATTATTGGTGGTAGCAGCAGTGGTTTGTGTTATACCTTAGTTACTGGACTGTTCTTATCTCAACCCGTGGGAGTTACATTCTTTCAGTTCCCCTCCCCATCCCTCTGGGAGTGAGGGGAGGAAGGGGGGGTGGGGAGCTAACAAACTGTGTGGCTGATGAATGGCTGGGCTTAAACCATGACACCAGTCATCGGGAACTTCAACTGCCATGATTTTTCAAATATGATGGACAGTGGCTTAGCAACTTCCATTCACCAGCTCCTTCAGGATCCACGTATGGCTTTCATCAGGTCCCATGGACTTGTGCACATTCAGGTTCTTAAGATGGTCTTGAACCAGATCCTCTTCTACAGTGGGCCTAAGGTCTTCATTCTCACAGTCCCTGTGTCTGCCTTCTGAGACTTGTGTGGTGTGGTCAAAGCATCTGCCAGTGAAGACTGAGGCAAAGAAGACATTAAGAACCTCAGCCTTCTCCAAATCCAGGGTAGCCAGTCCTCCTGATAGCTTCTGGAGGTGGCCCATGTTGTCCCTAGTCTGTCTTTTATTAGCTAGTACCTATAGAATCCCTTCCTGCTATCTTTCACATTCCTGGCCAAATTTAATTCTAGCTGGGCCTCAACTTTCCTAACCTGGTCCCTAGCTTCCTGGACAACATCCCTGTATTCTTCCCAGGTCACCTGTTCTTGCGTCCATCTTTTATAAGCCTCTTTTTTTTTGCTCTGAGTTTCCTCAGCAGCTCTTTATTCATCCATGGGGGTCTCCTGGACCTCCTGCCACACTTCTTTCTGTCCTTTATTTTCTTCCTGTATAAGGTGGTCATTTGTCTTTGGCTGTGAACTCTGCAAACACAGCTCTCTGCAGGAAGGCTGCTTTCAGTGCCCATAGAAGAGATGTAATGTAAGCTGATACTGCAGCTCCTTGAACTCATGCATTGCCTGCTTGTGGGCAGCTGGGTGCTGCTACAGGTGCTGCAAAAGGTTGAGTGGCGCAGCTCTTTGCAAGGCTGGGGACAAGATTATCTCCTTGGGCATGTTCTTATTACATACCTCAAGTTGGAAGGTACCCATAGTGATCATTAAATTCAGTTCCCTGCTCCTCAGAGGACTACCTAAAACTAAACCACATGATTAAGAACGTTGTCGTGATGGTCCTTGAACTCTATCATGCTTGGTGCTGTGACTACTATCCTGGGTAGTCTGTTTCAGTGAGTAAACACCCTCTCAGAGAGCCTTTTCTTAATGTCCAGTATGAACTTCCCTTGAAACAGCTTCATTCAATTTCCTCATGTCCTATGCCTGGTCAGGAGAAAAAGATCAGCATCTCCTCCTCTGCTGCCACTCTTGAGGAAGTTGCAGACTGCCATGAGGTCACCCCTCAGCTTTTTTTTCTCCAAGCTGCATAAGCCAAGTGACCTCTGCCACTTACACATCTTACTCTTGAGGCCTTCTACCATCTTGGTCACCACTGTCTGGCCTTCCACATACAGAGCCTTATACCTGTTATACAGAGGCACCTGGAAGGGTGAAGTAGGCAGCAATGGGGTGCTTTTGCTGACCTGACAGTGGACATGCATCTATATACTCCTCTCCCTTGAGCTTCTGCCTTCAGTCTGGCAGAGGGAGGACTCAGGAACACCTGGATTTTTTTTTTTTTTTTGTGTGTGTGGGTGGGTTTTTTTTTGCCCCCCCCCCCTTTTTTTTTTTCTTTTTGTTTGGTTGGTTTTTTTTGTTTGGTTTTTTTCCTGCTGGTTGCTCCTGTTCCTTTCTGAGGGAGGCCAAAGCCTTATTCACCGGTCTGTCTCCTTTTCAGACTCACTGGTGCTTCTTATCTACTTACAGAATCATAGAATGGTTTGGGGTGGAAAAGACCTTAAGATCATCCAGTTCCAACCTCCCTGCCATGGGCAGGGATGCCTCACACTAGATGATGTTGCTCAAAGCCCCATCTGGCCTGGCCTTGATCATTGCCAGGGATGGGGCATCCACAGTTTCTCCGGGCAGCCTGTTCCCGTGCCTCACCACCCTCACAGTAAAGAACTTCTTTCTTATATCTAACCTGAATCTCCCCTGTTTTAAGTTTGAACCCGTTACTCCTTGCCCTATTGCTACAGTCTCTGATAAAGAGTCCCTCTCTAGCATCGCTGTAGGCTGCCGTCAGATACTGGAAGGCTGCTATGAGGTGCCCGTGCAGCCTCCCTTCTCCAGGCTGAGCAGCCCCAACTTTCTCAGCCTTGGCACCAGGCTGAGCAGATCGCCCACCTGCTCACAACTGACACATCTGCTGTCCCTACTGCCATCCGATACCACAAAAAGGCTTTAGCACTACCTGCAGCCTGAGGCTTGCGTAACTGCTGCCTCTTTCCACAGCAGCCCCGTCCGACTTGTTACATCCCGACAAGCGCACACGAGCTCCCCAAGCTGCGCTTTATAGGAGGGCGTGGTGAGGGGACAGGGGGTGATCTCCATTGCTCTGGCAACCCCCAGATCTCGTTAGCCACTCTCGCGAGATCTACCGGCGCCCGGCGGATCCTCGGGCTGCCGGTGGTTTTCCGTTCGTGCCTTTCAGCTGCAGAGCGGGCCGGCAGCGGTTTCCCTGTGTCCTCCTCAGTGCAGTGAAGAGAAAGGAAACTAAACACGAGCATAGTGTCCGCCCCCCAGCATATGCAAACAGAGGAGTTTGGTAGGCGAGTCAGCTGGGAATCAGGCTGCCTCCTGGTGCCGAAGTGGAACGGCCAGGAAGCGAGTCACGAGACACCGTGATGCAGATAACTATTTTTGTCACAGAAGCTGTCGCTATACGTCGAAATGCGTTCACACACATAGTGTATGTGATAACTTCTGGCTGCTCAGCATACTCACCTCAATTCTTCCTGATTGAGGCAAAGTGGTATACAGATAACTTGTGCCCTTTGCATCATCTTGCATCAAGGAGGCACTAAAGCAATCGTTTTGCTGTAAAATCACATGTACATTCTTAATAGGACTGTGCAGTGATGCCGTTTTCCATTTCCAGGGTCTTCTGCTCTGCATTCTTAGAATGATTACACAGGCCTTATTTTCCTACTGAAGAACTGCATAGAGTTCTCAAACCATATTCCAGCTGGGAACATGCAATTAATCATCACATGAGATCAAAGAACACTTCTATGTGTTTTCTGGTGCGTGCCACATTTACAGGTGTCATTGCCTTCGATCTAAATGCTTTCTGGGAGCTGCTGAGAAGAGAATGCTCAGCCTGATACTCATCCTCCAAACTTGGTGAATGTAGTTGGTCAATGGTGAAGATAACCACACTGTTCTGTGCTTTGAAATTCCCTTACCAGATCTTGCTGCTTGTGAAACAAAGGAAATGTGCAGCTTCTTTATTAAAACAACTGAATAATAACTGGATAATGAATATAAGTGATTAAAATCCCCAGTATCACAGCCCCATCTAATGGACTGGCTGAAAGATATTCAAAGGACTTACAAAGAGTCTGCCTATCTGTACTTTTGCAAAATAAGTTATCGTGATAAACAGGACCCAGTGGCAAATTAAACTGTTAATTATGGGCACAGGAGACATTTTCTCTGAAAATTAAAAAGATTGCAAAATGGTTACAGGCTCTGGGAGGCAATTCTTAGGAGCAAAATGTAGCTCAGTCCTAGTGACTTCGTTATCTACTGCCTTCAGTATTCTCTTGGCACAGATTAGCATGGAGAGGGGAGTCTCCATATTTCTTAGTTGTGTTATTATGCCTATGACTCCAGAAAGCCATAATCCTACAAAGCATCATGGGCTCAAGGGAAAATACAAGGAAATTACTGAGAGAAGAGAGGTATCAGTTAATCCAGGCTTCATTTTCTATTGTTAATTTGAGCCTTTTTTTTTAATTCACAAAAAATGGCAGGCGATCTGTGGCTTCCAGAGAAGTGGCTTGGCCTGCGCAATGTCATTCCAGGGGAAGACCAGCCTCAGGGCTGCCTGTGCTACATGCAGGATGCTGAGAGGATCAATGTCATGAAGTTCACATCCTGATCCAGAGCTTCTGCAGGGAAATGGAGGGACCTTTTAAGTTGCAGTGGGTGATAGATGGAGTACCTACTGGTTTCTAAACATTTGAAAAGGTATTTTGGATGCTATTAGGTTTTGTGATACTAGGCTGCTAGGAATTTGTATTGTTTCTTCCTCTGAGCTGCTCTTAGCTTCTCCAGCAGTGTCAACTAAAAAAGTACATCTTCCCAGATGGCTCAGAGCGCTGACCCCCCATCACATTCAGTGGTGCTAATTAGGCACCTTGTTCCTGAAGCAGGAAGAATTAGGCAGCAGAAATCGTGTTTAGGTGTTCTCAGCCTGCAAGCCCACTGTTGTTCTCTTCTAAGCGTTTCCCAGCATATTACTTAGCTTGTTAAGAAAAAAACTCTAAGCAAGGAGGTGTCTAACATTTCCCTTGTGAAACTGAGTGCCCAGACACGAGCAAGGTCTTTATGCACGAAATCTATAAATCACCACTTTGTATCTTACAGGATTTACGAGCTGGGTATCTGACTGTAATATTTACCATCCACTGTTAAGTTAGGGCCTGATGTGGACTTTGGTAAGAGAAAACATGCTGGTATAAGCCCCACAAAGCCTGGCCAGGGAAACATTCTTTAAATTAGGAGACCCTCAAATAAATCCTTGCTTAAGTCAAGAGAATTCTGGGGAAGAGATTACTTCAGAAGAAGTCATTGTTGTGATTTTCGACACTTACCATTGCTGTCTACCGTCTCTAGGGTTGGAAGGACATAAGTGAAAGCACTTATCTTGTAGAGGCACAACTACTTCAGCAACCACAAAAGTTCCTTCATGCTAACAAGGTGCCAGATTCCCATTTGAATGGCACCAGTCTCCTTTCTGGACTTGTATAAAATATTCAAAAGGAAACACTTCCAGATTGATTGGGGAAATGTTTCTGCTTGGGTTGATGTCTTTGCTCAGGGTCTGACTTTTCTGCTATGGATTGAGTCACCTCTGAGGGCAGAGAGGGCTGAGAGGGGGATTTTGAAGGGTGGTGCTCCAGCGGTGGGACACCACAACGGGCTTTATGGTGCAGGGTGTGCAGATCCAGGCGGTCATGCCTAGCTGCATGTCCACTGGTGACTGAACTTTTATGTTACGTCCTCCATAGACACCACAAAACCGGAGCAAAGGCGGGCAGACAACACCATTCCCATTACTGAGCAGCACCGTCTCTCCTAATTGACACAATGGAACGATAGTCCAGATAATTAGAAGGTCATTAGGGAGGAAGAGGCTGAATGAATCACGATTTCTACATAGTCTGAGCCCCAAGTTCAGGTCCTGGCTGCGGCCCCCCAGCTCATGCACCCGCTCTGGACTGCTCAGCAGAAAACAGGGGCATCTAGTGGTTGCGTCAGAAATTTCAATAAACCTCACCGTTCCTTTGAAAAGATGCGAGAATTTGTCTTTTCCTTTCTCAGCAATAAAAATAAAGGTTTTTTGTTACATTATGTTACCCGAAGGAGGAGGGAGAGGGACAAAACCTCACTCGATTTCCTTTTGCAACTTGGAACACTGTTTCTGACCTGACTGTGATGTTCTGCAGCAGTGCAACAAGATCAAGTGAAGCTGCTGCTGCTGTCTGCTGCAGCTGCTGCTCTGGACATCCAGACCTACTGCCTGGGGACCCAAATTCCATGCTGGTTCACTGAAGGGAGAATGTTGCATCTCACTGGCCAATGCAGTGTTTGCAGGGAGCGACTGTTTGCAAAGGCTTCCAACGCTGTCTGCTCCCAGCCTTGGCCTTTGTGCAGTGACTGTGTACTGCAAGTTCCATCACTGTGTGATATCCATGCTGGCCCAGCTGCTGATGCTAACAAAGTGTTGTGCTTGATGGTGGTCAGCCCCTTTCAGCACTGAGCTGTAGCCTGGCTGCAGCCAGGCCACTGCAGCTGCACACCACACCTCAGCAAGTTAGGATCAAGGAGGGAAAGCAAGGACTGATGCAAATTTTGCCCCTTATGGCTCCCACTGCCCAACTTTACCCACTGAGCTGGGGGCTGTGTGACAACAGAGCAGAGCAAGGCACTGCAGCAGCTCCCACTTCCATGCTATGTACATGTGGCCCATGCTTTCCTTCTGGACCTTGCAGACCACCAATAGCGTTTTGTTTTTGATTTTTTTTGTTTTGTTTTGGTTTGTTTGTTTGTTTGTTTGTTTGTTTTCCTGCAGGGAGTAAAAAGGAGATGATTAGAAATGTAGGTGAGGAAATATTCTTTAATAGTAGGGATATGTTGCAATTGCAGGTATAATTCTCTTCTACAAGACTCTTAGCCAGCACATACCTGAAAAGCAGTCCTTGCATATAGCACTTCTCAACCTATTCATATCCTAGGGCTTGCAGATATAACTATCTGGTAACTAATTACCCCCTGGCAGTGACAGCTTTCAGTCCTTCTTGCTCTGTTAGCTTCCTATCAGCATCAGTGCCTTGGCATGATCTGAATTTGCCTGCTTCCTCATGTATGGGCAGAGCTGGCATTTTGCAAAGGGGCTATCACATGTTTCCCAATTTAATGGCTAAACAGAGGAAATCCCTGTCTCCTGTGCTGTCAGACATCTAACAAATGCAGAATTCCCTCTTTTATTAAGCATAAGGAATAAGGGAGAAAGCAGAAAGCAAAAAACTGAGTGCTGAATGCTAATACTACTGTTGCTTTTATGCAATTCTCTACACAAAATCAAAGACAAATGATAATACTAGAAAGGCACATTATTATTTTATAGGTTTAGTCCCAAAGTGAGAGGAGGAGAGAGAAAAACATGCACAGCTGTTTTCCCTTCTCTGGCCACTTTGTTGAGCTTACAGGATATATTATTTTGCAAGGTCTGTACGTGTTCCTTTAGTCATGACTTGACTCACAGGTAAACTCCAAAGCCTACATTCACCAGACAGCCTGGTTTACTCATAGATGTGTGCATCATGTACAAATACTATTTATTTTGCTAAGTTTAGGAGGCTGGCACTCAGCTAGGAGAGGAGAGGTCTGCAAGGTGGTTACTGCTGTGAGTGCTGCTTAGGTGAATGCAGCCAGGCTCGGCTCAGGTGGACGCATGCAAACCCGCTGGCAGTACATCTTGTGCAGGAGAGAGCACTGTCACGAGCTGCCCAGGAAGGTGAGGAGACAGTCAGCTGTGAGCCCATGCTCAGCTCTGGGTGGTTGCAGCAGCGGGTTGGAGTTACCTGAGATAAGTCCTGAGGAGTTGGAGATTCCCTCCTGTTCCTGCTCTGCAAGAACATAAAAAGTATATACATTTTTGATAACTTTGGTTATCTGCTGCCGTGTAGGAGTTTATATGCGTGTATCCACATGCTCACAGAAAAAGCACACAGGTGCAATGTCCCAAGTGAGGTAAATTTGAAAATGATTTTGATAGCAAAGCTTTGAGCTAAATGGCTTTTAAATGGAAAGGGTTCAGCCTTGAGATCAGTCACAGCACAGTTATATGTGAACAGGGACATTTTTGTTTGCATCCTTATTACAATGTGGAAAACACCTAAAAGTACTGTTAGTTTGTGCAATCTGCTGGGGATGACCTCCCTTGGTGTGTGTCTGAAACTGCTGTGTAGACGCAGGCCACCCTGCAGAGAAGCAGCTCTCCAGCCTGCTCTTCCTTTCCTAGTGGCTCCATCCAAATGCATGACTCCAGTCCTCTTTTAATACCTTTAATTAAAAAACATAACAAAAAAACCAGCCAACCAACCAAACAGAAGACAATGAGTGAATTTGAAGGAGCAGCTGGCTTGTTCTGCTCACTCTTGCAAGGAGCTGGGGAAAGTCAATGCAAACCCAGCAAGGATCCGTCTCGCTGGAGTTGGTGGCATGGGCAGTGCTTACTTTCCAGACAGCTGTGACACCTGCTGACATGACACTGGGGACTTGCTGCTGAGAGTGCATATGTGTCTTGGGTGGAGAAAGCACTTAGCGATAGGGTTTGTCTCCATTGGTTGTTCTGAGCTCACTTTCATCTCTGCAGTTCTTGACCTGATGTAATACTCTCATTTCCTTATGAGGGAAGTAAGTTAAGCAGCATTTTGATAGTAGGAATCAGTCACAATAGGCAGGGACTGCTTCTTGCTCCCTCTTTTTTCTGTGCAGCAGTGAGCATGTTGTGGCCTTATTCAATATACAGGCACCCTCTGCAATGCCTCAACATTGAAAAGGAATTTTAATATTTCCAGAAAGACTATATTTGCTTAAAAACCTCTCCAATCCTTCAGGAGACTGCCCTGGCAAACAGCTTCACCTTTCCAAGACCAGGCTGCTAAGAGAGGCAGGTAATGGGCAATGGCCCATGCCAGCATGTCCAGCCATGTCACGCTGTCATGTGGCCAGGATACCTACTTTCCCCAGCTAGCTCTTGAGCTTGGCCAAGAGCTTGACACTGGGGGAACAGCAGTGAGCTACTGCAGATCACTCACAATAATTAACTTCAGGACCATGCTTTTTTCTTGGCAGTTGTCCACCAACACAGTCACCGTTGCTCAGGTGACAACTCTGCCATGTGGTAAGCTGCAAGAACCCACTTGTATGTCTGAACTGCAGCAATGTGCTAATATCTCAAACATTTTGATCTATTACTTATCCTGCAGCTAAACAAAGAGGTCTTTTTTACCTACTTTTAATTTCTTTTCAGTGCTGCTGAGAGCAGTCGGCATCTGCCGCGGTGATGAACGACCTTGTGTGAGCCTGTGTAAAAGCCAGTGGTTCTTTGCATTCCAATTCACTGGTGCTGCTCTGCTTTCTGCAGCAGGAGCTGTGGGTGCTCTGTGCTAGTTCCTTATTGATCATTGTGGATACCAGAAAAAACTCTTCTTCCCAGTGGATTCAGTCAGGAGCTGCCATGTACTTTGTTGGGTGTGAGACCCAGCCCAGGGCAGGGAAGCTTGTACTCTGCTACGAGTCTCCTCCATTTGTTTCACATTTCCAGCTCCTTGATAACCCACTCAAGGCTACAATCTTTTAAGTTTATTGCTCACTTTCCTTCTGGAAAGCTGGTCCTGGTCTGTCAGTGTGGCAGGAGAAGCAATGGCTGCATGAGGATCCATATGAAACAATATCCTGCACAGACTGAAGATCTTGTCACCCTTAAAGAAAAGATGCATTTTATCCCCCTGTAATAGGTGCAAAGAGGGCAGATAATGGAAAGCTCACTAATCTGTGTGTCCCATCAGCTGCTTTCAGAGCTGGTTTTCAGAGCTGGATTTCAGAGCTGGATTTCCAAATTCTAATGAAACTGTGAGTGAGGAAAGGCTTCTGGCTTTTAGCAAGGAAAGGATTTTTACAGCCACAAATGGTCAAGGTACACTTAGCTCTGTCAGTTACAGAGAGGAAGCTAGGTCCTGGGGTTCAGATGTGTGCTTAGGATGCTGAAGTTCTGCAGATTTTTAGTGCTTGAAGTAATCTTCCTAATCACCCTAACTTCCCATGTGGCAGAGACAAAAGGAGCTCCCTCTGTCCCTCTTCAACAAAGCCATAATACTGATTATATTGATAGCTGTCATGGGTTCAGCAGCAGCAGTCATTTTTTTCTCCTTCATAGTAGCTGGTGCAGTGCTGTGTTTTTGACTTTCGGTCTGGGAACAGCACTGATAACACCGATGTTTATAGTTACGGCTTAGAATGTTTTGGTCTGACCAAGGACTTTCTGAGTCTCATGCTCTGCCAGGGAGGAGGGGAAGCCGAGAGGAAGCAGAGACAGGACACCTGACCCAGACTAACCAAAGAGGTTATTCCATGCCACAGCACGTCATGTCCAGGATGTAAAAAAAAAAAAACTGGGGCCGGAACCCGGAAGAGTTGGGGTTCACAGCTCGGTCGTCGGATGGTGAGCAATTGTATTCTTTTCCCTTGTATTTTCTCTTATTATTATTGGTGGTAGCAGTAGTGATTTGTGTTATACCTTAGTTACTAAACTGTTCTTATCTCAACCTGTGGGAGTTGCATTCTTTCGATTCTCCTTCCCATCCCTCCAGGAGCGGAGGGAAGAAAGAGTGGGGAGTGAGTGACAGAGCGACTGTATGGGTTTATAGAAGCTTAAACCACGACAATAGCTTATTTTGCAGAAAGACATCTTTCTGAAATGGTTGAAACGTAGAGCTGTATTTGGTCCCTAGCACCAGCAGAGGCTGCAGATGGCTTATTGACTCCTTCCAGCCAGGTCCAAACTGTAGGATTCGGGAGTGCTCAGGATGATGCAGTGCCTCACTTTCCCCTATATTAAGTGGGGATAATGTCCTGCTGCTTCCACAGCTGTTCCCTCTGCAGTGCATTCAGGCTCTAGATGGTTCCATGCATGGATCTGCTCTGGCACCTTTACATATGTGGAGGCCCTTTGTTCCTCTGTGGTACTGCTGGTGCTTCTCCCTTGTGCCAAACAGCAAGGTCAAGCAATGATGCTGTTGAGCTGCGCTCACCTGCAGATGAAGACAATGCCTCTCTGAGGAAATAGATAGGGATGGATCTCATGTCTCAGAGCCTTCAAACAGGCTCCTTTCCAGGAGGCCCATCCCATCCCCTTTCTCACACAGTAAATACACCTTTGAATGGCTTGTTAGACTGCTTCCTTGTATCCTGTACGATGACTGTTAAAGTTTTGTTTGCAACAGCAAATCACGGCTCAGTTATGAGAAGGACCAAATCTATTAGCATTGGTTGCATAACTGGAGCAGGGTGCACAGACCGAGGGGTGAAGATGGGTAAGAGCCCTTTCACCACCATCCTCTAGATCTAGCTACAGTGGTAGAATGGTTCGCAACATTGGCCCAGAAATCTCCAGTGTTAAACAGTGTTGTGCTAGAACAATGTATAAATTATTGCAGGTTTCTGCTTAGACAGGACTTTGATTAGTATTTTGCTCATATTATTACAAACTCACATCCTTCATATCCTTTGCTTCCCTGACTGCAGAGAGTTCAGCCAGGGCTGCCTTTGCCGCATTTAATCAGCCTAGGCATATTAACTACAAATTCGTGCAAAAACTTAAACACTTAGGTCTCACATACGTGCCCATAACTGATGATTACTAATTTTTTTGCTTGGAAATTTATCAGGAGGACTGAATAATGTTTAGCTCCCCACTCAGGATCGCTTTGGAATGAGTTATATTAATTTCCAAAGTTTTTATAGTGATCTGAAACATCTCCATCAGTGTTATATAGGGATATCTTACAAACAATTAATAACATTTACTGTAAATATCAGTGTGATGTACAACATGAATGACAAATTCATTTTAATGAAGAAAAAATGAAGCTTGATATTTTCAGTCCCAGACCAGCGATCCTGCTTGCTCTCTTCACTGTACTTTCTGCACAGATTTCTCCACAGTCGTGGAGCTGAGAGGCTGCAGTGTTAGCTTATGGATTACTGTCCCTTTTACGCATCAGTGGCATCTTTTTCACCACCTGCTGGACACACATTTGAGAAAGATAAATGTTTCAATGGAGATGCACACACAGTTGCATTAAGGGAGGGCAAAGTGGTGGAGATCACAATGGACTAAACTCGCAAAGTCATTAGTCATATAAGGTGTCTCAGTTTCAGAAGGTCTCTTGCGAAATACCTCCAGGGTCTCACTCAGAGAGGACAGATGCTTAGACCTCTCTGACAGATGTGCTGCCTTAGCATACTTCAGGTTGGATGGCTAGCTATGAAAAGTGCAGCCCTACGCAGGACTTGCTTGTAGAAGGGAGCAGCATTACCAGTAGCTGAATTGAAGTTTGGCCAATGGCTCCTAGCACAGCTAAACCTGAATTTTGCCAAGGTATTTATATACCAGTAGCAGAAAAAAAAAAGAACAACACAACAAAACAAACAAAAAACCGAACTTCAGAGCATAGCAGGGACTGCATCTCTCTTTAACCACTTGAATAGCTTTGCCCAGAGCTGCTTTTGTAGCAGAGGGGTATAGGCCTGTGTACAGAGCTTCTCCAGCGGAAAATAAAAGCAGTATTACTACACTGCTGATAAAAGTGTCTGTTTCTATGTATACAGATCTTAGAAACTCTTCTAGTACAAAATTAGTTTTGCTTTTGTGTCCTCACTTACAACACTCAGCTCTGAGAGTCATAAACAGCTGACCTGTATCCACACCGCTTGCTTCTGTAATTATATTTAAAAGACTAAAATAGTGGCTTTAGAAGGAGAATTTTGGAGAATATTTTAAGAATTATACTGGCTAATCCAGGAATCCATCACTATAATTCCATAAGAAATATGGGCTATTATGCTAGAAAGAGTCCCTAATTTCCATATGAGCCCTGCAGCAATAGGGAAGGTACTAAATATTCCTCTGTCTCTCTTCATTCATTTCCCTCTGATGATGTTTTTAAAACACAGTCCTGCAAATATGTCCAATTCTTGAGTTTTGTCAGGACAGCTGTTAATCATATGGCAGTGATGTCTTTTCTGATGGTTGTTTCCATTATTACAATTGAAGTTTTGTCTCTTGAAATTAAGAAACAGTAATTAAAGTGTTTAGCGCCATGGGCTGATAGGATTGTTTTGACAGTGGTTCTTAAAAAAACAAGTATGCTCCATCTTCCCTCTCAGCATTGTCTTATACAAGGACTTCAGAAAAATAATTGAGAATTATAAGTCATCTGGGGCTATGATTTGATTGCATTTGAAGTGACTTTTAAGGGTGAAGAAACATCTGGCACCTTTTAAAAAGTAATTTTTGTGAATAAAATAGAGAGGAAAGGTAATATTGACAAGATGTGGTATACAAACAACCATCACAAATGCAGAAAACGTATCATGGAAGACTTTTGTTTCTTGGTATCATGAAATGCTCAGTTTTCCTAGAAAAACCTGTAAGAAGTGGACTAATGAAGTAACTGTAGAGGGGCAGGTGGGAAATAATCCTTCAGTCTCTGGTCTGTTGTGGATTCCCTTCATAATCGTTGCAAATGACATAACTCTGCCCTACTTTTTCCTTTGTAAAGAGGACTAATATTGAGATGTGGCAGCGCTTAACTTTTTACTCTATATAGTCCTACACAAATAGGTGTGCATGTATGTAGTTGCAGTATTTTGGGGTGGCTCAGAAGCGGATGAACCAGAATAAAGAGTCGGCTGGGGGCCAGAGCCGCTTGATGTATGTGGCACAGGCTATGCCAGCATGTGTATGCCTCTGAAGAATAAGGAAAGCCCTCCTCTCTGGATACATTTTGTTTCGCCCTCTCCAAAAAAATCACAGGAATGGAGCTGCTAGTCTGTAGCAGACTTCCCTGGGAGCCCTGATGAAGGAAACCTCCTGAACAGCGTGGAGATCCTTATATCTGGGCCTTAGCTGCTGTTTCATGCTGTTTGGCAAAAGGAAGTCTGGGCATGGTGCTTCCATGTGGAAGTTAATAACCCCAGGGTGGAAGAAGCAAAGAGCAGCAGAGCAGTGCAGGAACACCCATTTCTCAACGTGTCCAAGGTGTTAACTTCAAGGTGCAAGATACTAAGCTATCTTAATTTGCCATGGAGAAACATTTAGGAAGTGGGACATTTAAGTGTTCCATTCCGTCAAAAAGACTGGGCTAATATAAAACCGGTCTTGATGAAAGGGATCCTGATCCAGAAAATCATCTTTCAGTGTACTATGTATTAGTTTAAGTGCGCATCTAAGTGCTTTTCTTGAAGGTGGTGCTGCCAGATCAGAAATAGCAAGAGAGAAAAGAACAAATGGTTTTGAGAATGTGGGAAAATCAACTAAATAATCAGTATGGCTTTGTGCTAGAGATAACATTGGAGATAGGGGTTAGCAAAATGATAGCCGTGAAAGTACAGGGCTCTGGGTCTTGTTAGCCTAAGAGGAGGTGACAGAGATGTATAAAGATACAACTGGGGTGTTAGATACATGACACATGGAGGATCTGTCATTTCAGGAGAAGCTGTGAGGCTGAAAGCTTTGGGCAGGGCCTTTTTTTTTTTAGTTCAGAGCTTGTAGATATAATTATGACAATGTTCATTAAAGTCAAGTCTCCGGTACAATATAATGGGGCTTGGCAGGAGAGTTTGGGAGTGCTTGGGATGTTGGAGCAGCAGACAAAGAGTTGGAGCATGAGCTGCTGCTAGGGGGGCACATGAAAACCGGAGTTGTCCAGCAGGAGGGCTCCACCAAGACCTTAAGGAGCACAAAAACATTTCTGCAAACACTGCCTCTACTAGGATTTTAGGAGCCCTTTGGACTGAGTGCTGAAGTCAGTCCTGTCAGAAGTTAACATGAACCATTGTTACATACCCAGAAGTGGGTCTCTTTCCTCTGTGGTTGCTTCTCATTGACCAGGTTTTGACAACTGGAAAGGGTGAGTAGAGAGAGTCTTAACATGTTTCCTCTCTGCCACACTGCCAGATGGTGCTCACCACTTCTCAGGAATAAGTCTGTTGTCAAGACAAGGTGGTGACTAAGTCTAAATAACCTTGTCCCTGAGACAAAAGAGACAGGCTTGAGACGTTAAGGGAGCTGATGCCTTCATAAGTGTCCTCTTCTTGCCTTGTATCAAGTAAACCATATATATCTTATTTGTTTGGTTATTTGCTTGCTTGTTTTTATGTTTTTACTGGGCTGCAAGATTTCTGGAAGCCGTGGAAAGGAGGAGTCAGGAAAAAAAGGAGGTCACCTAGACTTGAGGTGAACAACTACAATACAAGCTCCTACTATCCTAATCCATTCAGATCTATAAGTGGACTAAAGCATGCAGGTGAATTCTGTGTTTTTAACATGACTATAATTGGAGCAGTGGGCACTTGTGCATAATGGGAATTCATTTGGAGCACTTCTGCATAAGTACCTCAACATAAACTTAAGGCCTAACTCTGGGCCCCCAGGAGAGAATATTCTGACTTGTACTCTGCCTACATACACTGAAATTAATGCATAATGCAGCAAGTTTCTTCCTCTCTATGCCTGTCCCTTTTCTCTTTCTCACACACACACACACATGCACTCAGGCAGCTGAACTCCCACACAAGTTCTGTGGGGAAATTATAGCCTGCTCTTGTCACTCCCTTCTTTGTCACTGAAATAGTGTCATAGGTCTGAAAAGTGCTCTCTTTGTGCAGTACCAAACTTTTTCCAGCTCAGGAAGATCTTACTTTTATAATATATAGATTAAATTTTCCTATATAAATCAACAATATTTTTTTTTCCTTCCAAAACCTGGATTGCATCTACACTAGTCATAAACTGTGGCTTTCCTGTCGGCGAATCTTTGGGAATTAGGCATGAAGAACCAAACTTCCTGTTGCCAGGTCACATTAAGTCTAGGATTTCTCACAGGCAAATTGTGTCTTGAATGCTCTACATGATTCACAAAAAAAGGCCTTTCTCCATGTTAAGCATCAGCTCCCATTAAGCAGAAGAAATAAACTGCTGCATGCAAAAGATGTGAGCACATGGCTTATGAATAATCTGAACAACTAAGAAAAATCACCTCAGAGCATGGCAAACAGCAATAACACACTCAGGTTAGTATCTCTGATCCTCCAAGACCAATATAAGTGACCTCCCATTGCTGAAAAGGGGCATCATTCACGGCTTGTTACCAGTGGCAGCAAGAGGGATTTTAATGCTATGGACCTGCAGAGAATCCCAGCGGTGGCGGTGAAGAAGGGGCAAGAACAAGTGTTTGCTTCCATGCTTAGCAAGATCCAGGGCAAGTGGCTGCCAAGGGACAGTGGGGGAAAGGCCAGAGGTAGGTCGCAGTGTAGGAAGTATGCAGAGATGGGCTTGAATTAAAAATTGTCATTGTAAACCAGGATGACTAAGTTCAAAGAGGCTGAGGGCTATGACTATAATATGTCCAGCAGCATAAAGCAATGCTTTAAAAAATGCTTTGTTCAGTATTGCATAAGAAACCTTGCCATAAATACTGCTCCACTCCCTTTCTTTTTCTGTTGTGGCAGGGATGAAGAAACTTACAGTGAGCACATCCTTCTACCTGAATACAAGAAGTGTTGACTTGTAAATCTCAGATACTTAATTCCTCCAGCAACACAGGGAAGACTCATGAAGTGCATGATTTTGGAATGGAAAATACCTGACCATGACAATGCAACATGATTTTCCCAACTTTGAGAAGGCACCACCAAAACTTCACCAGAAAACAAAACTATAACCATAAAGAGATCTTAGCAGCGCTGTCAGGTCCCTGTGGAAGGTACATCCTTGGCCTTGTACATTGGAAAATGACAGCATTCAAATATTTGTGTGCAGGTGAAAAATGTGTGTCAGTTAGTACAGGTAAGGCACACTGCAGCCAAATTAAGTAGAAAATGAAACATTTTAAGAAGCATTTATTAGTAAGGGAATTTGAATTAGCTGCAAACACAGATGATTTTCTTCCAATCACCAGACCACACAGAAAAGCTGCTTGGATTTAGTTCCCTCTTTATATCACGTCTTTCCTTTATTTCCTGGCATAGATAGATGTGTGATTAAACTATCACTTTTGATATCCCAAAAAGCTGATGAAAGGAGACTACACTATAAATCATACAAATTCTTCTTTCCATTTGTTTGTGAGTTTTAGACAGCTTTTAAATTTTTCTTTTGTGATTACAGCAAATTGTAATAGAGATAAAAGATAAAGTGTTATAGGTATTGTTTTGGAGTCCTGGATTTATGAGATCAGTTTATATGGATAATTTTGACAGCAACTGCAAAGTCATTTATAGCTTTTTATTTTATATGAAGCTGTTAGATTAAAATGCCACTTAAATTTGTTACTTCTTTGTGCCAACAGAAGTGAAAAGAAGGTGTCCCGTTGAGCTAGTCACTGTCATTTTTAATTTTGCTTTTTTAGGGTAGGATATCCCCAGATTCAACCTCCATTGGTATTTCTGCTGCAGATGCCCCAGAATTATATCCTACTTGTCAAAGTCCAAGACCCCTGGCAGCAGTGAGAGCCCCTGGGTGCTGGTGGTTGAATCGCAGCTCTGGAGATCCAGGGCCACCCTTCAAGGGGGACAGCATACAGTGATGTTGCCCACAGCTCCACGACACCTCTCCCTCTGCACACGTGTTTTGCATCCACTTGCTGCGCTGGGGACACCATCTGGCAGCGTGGCAGAAAGGCCACAATTTCAGCAAATGATGCTGTCATGTGAAGACAGACTTTACTGTCTGATCCTCTGCAGCTCATGGGGAGTTCATGGAAGATGAACCTGAACATATGTGCTCTTGGGCCTCAGTCCAAAAGGGAATATTTGCCCTAAGTGGGTAGGATTTGAACTGAGTCCTGTTCTTAGGACTCATCAGCAAGTAGACACAGGATAAACAAAACTAGCGAATGTGACCAAGATACATACATGAGTAACTTCATCCAGTGCTGAATTAGAGGCACAGGAAGAAACTCCAGTAGCTCTGCTGTGCCTGATTAATTTTACAGAGTGAAACCTACACCCTTCTTGAGCACAGAGAGCAGTAAGGTGTGTTTGCTGCCAGGTTTCTCACAGTCTTCATCCGAACTGCAAGGCAGGTGTGTCTCCAATGGGCTCTGGTGGTAGCAGGTACAGTCAGACAGGGACTGTCAGTCAGGGCATCCTCACCAGCCGGGAGTTCTCAGTCAGCCAGTTTGAACATAACTGTGGGCTAGACGTCTTGTGTTCCATGAACAGTACATCCACCATGAATGAGGGTGAGAAATACAGCATCAGATTGCTGTTAATCTAAGAGAAGGAAACACTTTGTGCAATACTACGTGTCAACCAACAGATGCTGGTAATAAGCTATTAGGTGCTGCTGCCAGTTTCCTCCTCCATTCTCCAGCAGCTAGTAGGGACTCCATATGCATCCATAGGCACTCCATATCTACACACTTCTTTTTTAACCATTTCAGTGAAACTAGGAATATGGGGTGTTTCTGAGAAGAAGCACTATTCTGACCTGATGACCAGCCATTAGGAGGTCTGACGAACGCAGTACCGGGACCAGGAGAGATGTATATGTACATATGCACAGGGATTCAAGGCATGGCCTTAACACTGAACAGGGTAACCAGCATTTCAGCAGCTTGCGGAAAGATGCAACAGCGCGTTCCCTATGACCCGTCCAAACTAGATGAATAATTCAGAATAACATTTATGCAACTCACTTCGCTTGTTTTAACTGTGAATAAACATCAAGTATTTTTTGAGGTGGACTGTAGTCTCAAACCCATTTATACAGTAATTTCTCTCTTAGCCCTGAAATCAAGAGGCTATTCACAGCCTGCTGGCTTAGAACCCTTAGTCCCAAAATAATGATGCAGTCAGTAAGTCGTTGCAATGGTTATTCAGGCTTTGTTCAATTAGATTCACAGGATAAGTAACCTCAGGAGGTTGTGAGTTAGTAGTTTGGTTCAGAGCCATCAATAGATTGTAATAACTGTAATGCAATTGCAGATATCAGTATCCTTCTTCTCATGTTTTGTTACTTTTGCATCTTGCCCTTAGTGAGACTAGGTGGTCTCTGGACAACTCCGGGCCTTGGTGGAAATGCAGAACAAGCACTGGGTCAATGCGTGAAGGCCTCCCAGTAGAGTGGTGCACAACCACTCGCTGAGAACTGAAAGCCACCCAGGATGAGGATAGGGGGTTCTCAAACCTGGCACTTTACTGTCAGCATAAGGAGTGGACTGCCCTGGAATGAGACTCTGTGGGACAGAGAACGTGTCTACTTGTGTATGTCAATTTGTACTGTGGAGCGACTTCGATTTGTAGCGAGAATCAAGTGAGAACTACTTATTGTTGCACTGGAGTTGCTCTCTAATTATACAACAGTTACACCGTCTCATACTTGTAGTTATCGTTAAATCTATAATCAGCGCATTCCCCGCATTTGAGAATCTCTCCCATGTTAATATAATATAATTAAAACAGACCCTCTTTCAACAGTATCTGCATTAAAAAGGAAAACCAAAGAGACTATAATAGGTGAAGAGAGGTTAATAACAGGTCATGTGGTTAATCTTCCAGTTACAAGGGCAAACACTAATTACAGGACTGGGAAGGGAAAGGGCAGCCTGATTGCAATATGATTATGGTGACCTTGTTAAAGAGTGATCCAAGTCATGATGGGGGCCTCAATAAATAAAGATAATACATCCCTTGCCACCTCCCAGCGAATGTCAGATGAATGCTGGGAACAGCATTAGCCCACTCTGCCGACAAGGCTGTGAGGATGGAGGCCGAGCTGTGTTATTATCCATCCCCATCTCAGAACAGCAGGATTGCTAGCTTCTCGTTCTACTCACTGAGAAAAACAAAAGCGCCAGCTACCAATAACAAATATATCATGTTGACTTCTAAAGGGCTCTGCAGTACAGCGTGTTACAAATTATAGCAAACTTAAACATGTTTGAGCATTGGAGATTGTAGCAGAGCATCATGATTCACCACGTTGTCAATGCATGGGGGGAATTCCCAGGGAGCTGCAAAAATCCTGGTTACCATCTAGGCTGACAAATGGTAAAAACTCAAGCTTTTTCTGCTCTTATTTTAACCCTGAGCATAAACTGTGCTGCCCAGGAAAACGTATCCTACAGCTTAAAACAGTTTCATTATCTCAGCAGAGAACTTGCTGTCTGTGCTGCAAACTGGTCCGTAGAGAAATTACCAGGCTTCCAAATTTAATTAGGGCAGGACTCAGACAGGGAACACAATGAGGTTAACACAGATGTCTGTATGTCCCACCATTCTCACATCCTGTAATAAACAGGCATTGGGGGAGCAATAGAAGTCAGTACTGGAAGCAAACAGTCCTGCATTATAGACATGAGGCTGATGCCTGCTGAACATTCATAAAGCCACCTGAGTCATCGGTATGGAAAGTCTTTTGTTACCCATGATGATTTTGTATGTTAATTGAGGAGAGGGTTTGTCTGAAAAACATGGTCTCCAGCAAACATCAGGTCTATATAGAGCTCCTTGGTTTGGCAGCTTGCTGGCTTGGTGTGAGCAGGGTGAGAGCAATGACTGGAGCTGTTCAAACTCTCTTAATTTTTGATTTCAAAAAGTGTGCAGAAATGTTACTTGCTTTGGATTTTTTTTTTAACTTCATTTGCTTTTATCTGAATCTGTATTTTATTGAGGAGAAAAGTCATAGTAACTGCCATACGCATAAGGAAGCAGTCCCTCTGGGTTTAGTTATGCCTATAAATAAAATTCAGGCTTAGCCATGCAAAGCCCTCTTTTGGGTGTCCAGAGGTACCAGGATGTTTCTTCAGCTGCCTGTATTGCTGGTTTGAGAGCTTGCTGTAGTAGGAGGTTTGGAAGACTGCAGGCATCCAGCTAAGTTTTTCAGAAATGGGAAGAGTGTGGGAAAAGCACTGGAACCCTGAAGGTGCAAAGGAAATCTGTGCCAGCTGTTTCTGTGCAAGTGTATGTGTGCAAAAATGCAGAAAACAATGAAACTTTGACATTTTTCTATGAGATTCCACTCACGAGGATTTCCTATTTAATATCAAAATAAGCTCCAATTAATTTGTTCCATTTTATCCACCCTACATGTTGTATTGCAGGTGCTGATTAGCAACTTCATAGATAACCAAAGTTTACAGGGCTATTCCACTAGCTCCCATGCTACCTTCTGCAGTGCAAGTTGCCTACCTTTGAAATGTTCACCTGGAAATTAGAGAAAGCCAAACCAAATATATAAAGATAATGATTTTCTATTAATGCCTTTTCTCTCTACCATTGATTATGTTCAGGTTAGAATATCCTGGGAGCAGAAATGAATTTGCAGGGGAAAGGGTCAATAGACCTGGTGATTTTCCATGTATCAGTTTCCCGTCCCTGCGTGCTGAAAGGTGAGCTGCTTTGGGAGGAAGCAGTGGGTTTGGTCCCTAAACCTCCAAATATTTTCAAGATCCAAAAGAGTAGATGAGATCCTGAATTC
Organism: Amazona ochrocephala; assembly: GCA_039720435.1. NCBI lineage: Eukaryota > Metazoa > Chordata > Aves > Psittaciformes > Psittacidae > Amazona > Amazona ochrocephala. The sequence goes on along the minus strand of CM077882.1, from coordinate 52,913,644 downwards.
CCTGTCTCTTTCAGGGAATCAGGTTTTTTTCACTCTAAAATGGCCCAAACACTGGGTTTGCTCACCTCTGCAGGACTTAGCATAGAGTAACTACTGCAGGTGCCTGGGAAGAGGAAGAGGGAGGGGAAGGGCTCAGTGAATTCCCAGGAGCCAGGTTGCTGCAGGGGACTGCTGTCACCTTGGGTGCATTTCACTCTTTCTTCAGTGATACAGAGTCATATTTTACAGGCTTTGACAAAGTTCATTTGCAAAGATGGCTTAATTGAACCACAGAGCTGTAAGGAGGGCTCAAATACACCATTCTGGACCTTACCAGCTTTGAATTACCTCTGATTTGAGGACTTATGTGATGTATCTGATAAAACTTAACTGCTTATTTCTTACTATAAATCAAGGATTTTGTCAGGCTTCCTAAAGGGTACTATTCATGCTCTTTTTTATTTGAAGGCTGAATAGTAAATAGTTCTCCCTGGTAACAACTTAATCTGTGATAATTTTTTTGTTTGGAGAGGACGGCATTCTTAGCTCAGCTTTTGCAGCTGCTCAGTCCGTTTCTCCCCTAAGTTTAAGCATGATAAAAGGAAAGAAAAAGGCTATGATTTTTCTATTATGGTAAAATGCTGTAAAAAAAAACAAAAAAACATCAATTTAAAACATTTTGAAAAAAAAGAAAAACAAGAGGATTATTCAGTTCAGCAAGGGATAAAGATGATCACGCCTTCTGAGCATGCCAGCTATTTTTAGTTGCAACATCCCTAATGAAAGCCTCAGATAGTACCACTGGGTTTACCCAAGGATCTGGTATATTAAAACAATCATAAGCCTCATCAAGGGTATGAAAGCAATGATGAGTCTAGAGAAGCAAGCTGTGATGTGCTATCCAAACAGCCACAAAATGGGAAAGATAATTTAGAACAGTTCTTTAGCAAGTGGAAATGTTTTTTCTCTTCACTCTAGAGAGCAAATACTGTGATATATTCAATCCTCTAGCTGTTCAGTCAAAGAATTTGGAAGTGTGGTCTTGGTCACCTTTCAAGTGGATATTGTGCCATAATAAAATACTGGAGACTAGAGGAACATCATAGAACATTCAAATACCTGCTAATATTTCTGTCTGATGCCTGAAGTGCAAGCAGTTCAAAATACCCACTACAAGTTCCAGTGAGCCTACTAGCTGTTGTAAATGCGCCCCTCTTTGCTGTTAGCCTTCTACCTGCATTTGACAACTTGGTGGCATCTTGAAGCTCACCCCTATCGACTTTGTTGCAACCCCAAACTATCTGACCCCTACAAGGTCTGTGGACTGGTATTAGGATGTCCTGCGTATGCACTTCTGCTAGACACAGAAAGGTCTGTGTGAACTAGAGAGAGCTCTGTGAGGTGAGATTGGGGCTGAAACGGGGGAGGCAAACAGATTTTGCAGATAAAGGCTGGAAAGGAAAAAGGGAAATGGTGTATCAGTTTCTGAAAACTGCAACCATCATGAAAAAGAATAAAAGATCTAACATATACATATTTTTATTTAGAAATAGGCTTTTTCTGTGGAAAGATAGGACATTTAACAAGTGCAGATCCTTTCTCTAAGCTTGGCTGCCTGTGCAGATGACTACAGGGTCTCTAGGTTGGCACTGCTTTTCTTGGCCAGCCTCGGCTGTGCCTCTGATATGGCCTGAGGATGTGCTGGGATTTGCTTTCATTCCTGTCGTGCCCTTCCAGCAGAGTTGAGCCTGCAGGTCCCCGAAGAAAGCGGATGTGGGCCACCTTGAATGAGCTGGTTGTCTGGGTCTTGGTGAAAGTGTCCTGTCTTCACTGAGCTTGAAACTGCCAAGAATATGGTCTTTTCTCCCCCTGGTATCTAGACATTCAACCTCAGCGAGATTGCAGTATGTGTGAGAAGGACTCCTCCTGAGCATGTGAGTTGGTTTTCTTTCAGATGGGATCCTAGCCATGCTGGTCTGGGGGAGCACAGAGAGAAAGAGGGGGGGAAAGTCCCTCTCTTGTTTGTTCTACACAATTGTGGCATTACTTAATGTTTGCATGAAGTGCTTTTCACTGTTTGAGTTTTTATTTATTAGGAAGTATGTTCTTAGGCAGGCTGTATACTCAGAAGTACTCGAATGAATTAATCAATGCATACTCTACCACTGACCGAATGAAGGATAGCAACAGAAGGCCACATGCTAGCAATTTCCTGGCAGATGGATCCTAACCACCATCTTTCACTTATCCAATTTAATGCTGAAAACCACAAGCAAACTAATTGTAAAATAGCATTACACACACACACAAACCCTCTTCTTCTTTCATTCCCCTCACACCAGCTGAATAGTAAGTACTAACTGATGTATTATCGGAGCCACACTGTTTTCATGGAGACTAATAAAAGCATAACTTTGATCTGTTTTGACAAATGCAAGTACAACTTTTGAGTATTTAATAATTACATTAGTCAAAATCACTGATCATGACACGTGGCAGTGTATTATTTAGAGAAAGGGAAACAGGTATTCATGTCACCAGAGTGGCTTCTAACGCAACCAGAGTGTGAAGGTGTTTTCTTATCCTCCTTTCTTCCACTTCCTCCATGGGAAAAGCAATCACAGAAAGCATGGGCCAAAGGGAGCACTATCCTATTTCCAGGTTCAATTCATTATTCCTTGTTGGAGCAATATTATGTACAGCCAAACATTTGCTCATACAATATTTGAAGAAGTTTTGTGGAATTACTGTCCATTAAAGTGGTCTTCACAACCCAGTTTGACTAATGCAAGTCAACCGACTAGATGAGTAGTCCTAATCCATTTCAGTGCAAAGTGATACAGGGTTACTGAAAGCACCTTAGCAGGGGTTTCAGCTGCTCTGCTTTCCTCTGCACTCGTGCATGGTTGCATGGTCACTTTGCGTGCTGCAGCTGAAAGGTGGTACCTTGTGAAGCAGTTACAGCTTTTACTCTGGTGAACATCCAGCATACCTTAGGGTTACTGAATTCTTGCAGTGGATCAAGCCCTGGTAGATATTGTGCAAAGAGAAATCTCTGACTAAAGAGCTTTTTGTCTAAGTAGGAAACAAGAAGCAGTTGCCGGAGACAGATTGACTAAGAGGAAAGGGAGAAAGCAAGAAACAGGGAGATAATATTGGTCAGGATGGCGGCTAACAGTCTCAGCATCTCAGCAGACTGTCTGATGTCAAGCTGAGAATTTTGGCAAAAGGCCATCCTAGTTCAGAAGTGGAAAGCAGCAACTGGAAATAAAATAGCACTATATAGTAAATGGAAGGGGAAAAAAGAAAGTAGCTAACAATCAATATAAATGGGAAGTTAATGAGGTACAGAAAAATTATAAATTTATATAAAGTCACCAGAGAAAAATCCATCCATAAGAGCAGTATGAAAAGGTTTTAAAGGACTGCCAGGAAGAAGAGAAACAAGAACTGAGATAGGCCAATTTTCAGAGGAGTAATGGGTGATAATGGTGCAGAACAGACATAAATGTCTCATAAACAATTCTGTTGTATTATCAGGAGGAGCAGGAAGATGCACCTGTATCACACATGCCTGACAAATTTCCTTCTGTTCTAGGCCAAGCAATACCCAGTCAGCTAATAAATTGAATTATCAAATTAATTATTAAAATATCACAAAACTACCAAGAAATGTTCATATCATGCGAAAAGTGTTAAAGGAGTACATTAAAGTACCAGACAGTTATCAAAGCAATCTGGTCTGCTTATTAACCCGGGCCTAGTCTAATGAACTGAGTTTTAACACAGAAAGTTTCAAAATCTGGGAACACAGAAAGCAGATTAAAATTGCATGGAATATTCAGAAACTACAGGCTCTAAAGGTCTAATTCGAGCAAGGTTGTCAGATTCATGAAGAAGAAGCTGCTCAAATATAAGCAGAATAACATCCTGAACTCCAAAAGATGCCACTGCTATAAGCATGCTAATGCAATCTTTAGCTGCGAAGCCAGGAGTGGTGAGAAGGAGCAAGGAAGACATATGTCCTCTGTGCAGGACACTGAAATCCAGGATTGGTGTACAGTGCTGGAATGTGTGTGCATTTTTAGGGGTTACAGCTGCTCAGAATTTGAGAGGACTGCAGAAGACACTTACGAAATGATGGGATGGGTCCTGAAAACACCTTTGTCTCCAAGTCCTGAAGAGCTGTATCTATTTACATTATCAGAAAGAAGTATAAGAGGGGTCTTGATTGCAGTATGCAAACATGTTACTGGAGAAAAAACATGGGTCGCTAGAGGAGGGGATTGAACAGTTGAAATGGAATGCCCTGAGACATTAATGGGCAACCAGACAACAGGGTTTGGTTCTTGCCCATGGGCTTAATGTTAGTTAGCTTGTAACATCTGCGGGTTGTCACAATGGCATTTGGAGGAGGAGGAGATGGCAGCTACGCAGGTGGCAACCCCCAGTTCTTTATAATAGAAGGAGGCAGTTCCAGAAATACTCCAAAAGCACTCAGGTGAAGGTGTAATGCAACAGCAAAGGAGACTGATCAATTCGAACAGTGGCACAAAACCAAGAAAAAACATGAAGTCTCACCGACAAAAAAAAAAAAAAGGGCAAAAAAAATGAAGTGGTGCAGATGATGTAGCCAAGGGAAGTGGAAAGAGGTCCATGTCAAACTGAAGGGCCAGGGAAATCACAATTTGCAGCAACATTAAGAGTACCTAATCAAGAGAGAAATTTGTAAAGAGCACAGAAAAGGACATTGCAATTCCTGAGTTGTAATTATGGGGACTCAGCCAAGAGTCTGAGTTCTGTAAAGTCAAGGCTATGTGTGGGAGGTGCTCTGGAGAAGAGATGGGAAGAGTGGGAGGGAAGGAAGGACGATGGAAACAGGGATGTTCAGGAGATGAAAGAAGTGCCCGACAGGCCAGTTCATAGCAAATACTTGCTTTTGCTCCAGTGCCGCCAGCAGACAAGTTGCAGAACTTGTAAGCACCAATGCTGGGCACTGCACCCTCCCAGCCCTTGAACTGCCTTGTGCATTTAGGTCTTCCTAAAAGACCTCTTCTTAACTTACCTCTTCGTTTCACTACCAGTGTGTGCCAGAATATCTGAGTTCTTAGTTCTGGGAAACTCCAGCACTAAGTGACAGGACATGTTCCACAGGGAGCTCATAGGTTAATGCAGTAAATTTTGCAACCATCCTTCCTCTCCCAGTGTGGACCAGAAGGATCAGCATCAGCTGTCCCCATGAGCAGTATCTCATTCCAGCTTTGTAAAAGAAAAATCAGCTGCAATATTTCTGAAAGCCTCTTCTGTATTTCTTTGTGAGAGCAGCTTTGGGAAGATATAAATATGTATATATATATATATAAAATCTTTTTTACATGACAAGAAAGAAAAATGTCATTACAAATGTTGTGCTTTTGTCATATATTTAAATTTCTATTCACAAGTGTAAGAACTTTGCTTTAGCTCTTTTTTTAGAAGGAATGAAAGTGGAAAAAGTTCTATCAAAACTTCTTCGTCATTAAGAAGTTTTTTTTTTTGGTTGAAAAAGATTTAAATGGCATTTTTGACTAGGATCATTACAGAAACAAAACCAATCTGAAAAGTAAGAGGAAAAAGAGGCTGCTTTAGCCATTCGACAGCATTCACTATCAGTCTCAAACAGGCAAATTACCAGTTTGGGGTCATATCTATTTAAGTGGGAGACTGCCTTTGGCCTTTCTATTCATGAGAAACCTTCAGTGTTCCTCTGCCAGCCATATGCACCTCTCGTATGAAGATAGGTTGAGAAAATTGGGGCTGTTCAGCCTGGAGAAGAGAAGGCTGCATGGAGGCCTCATAGCAGCCTTCCAATATCTGAAGGGGGCCTATAGGGATGCTGGGGAGGGACTCTTCATTAGGGACTGTGGTGAGAGGACAAGGGGTAATGGGTTCAAACTTAAACAGGGGAGGTTTAGATTGGATCTGAGGAAGAAATTCTTTACTGTGAGGGTGGTGGGGCCCTGGAATGGGTTGCCCAGGGAGGTTGTGAATGCTTCATCCCTGGCGGCGTTCAAGGTGGGGTTGGACATAGCCTTGGATGGCATGGTTTAGTGGGAGGTGTCCCTGCCCATGGCAGGAGGGTTGGAACTTGATGATCTTGAGGTCCTTTCCAACCCTTACTATTCTATGATTCTATGATTCTATATCTGTGAAGAGCTGAAAGGAACATATTCCCCCTGTGAGTGATAACCACTAATCCCCAAGCAATTGAGTAAATATTCCTAGAGTATGGATAAAAAGACACAGAAGAAATGGATGGCTCTGGGGCAGGGGAGGAATGAAAGCTGAAGGGATGGAGGCAAGAGGGTATATTCTTCAGATGTGAAGAATGAACTTACAGCCTGGGTGCTTTTATGAAATAATCATCTCAGTGGCTTGAGGGACACACTGTGTTTTGCTTTAGGGAGGTCAGCACATGCTGCCTTCTTGCAGCGCTGCATTGTCCCACCCTGGCACAGCCTAGTGACACCCCCGTTCCTGTGTGCTGCTTTCCCTCACATGGGGACCAGAAAAGAACGGGGCAGAAGGCGATAAGGCTGATTGCACTGATGCCAGAATCTGACCCTATCAACACGCCTTACCCAAAACTCTGAAGTAAACAGCAGGCTTGGCAGTAAAAATGTCTTCCCCATGCATTACACTGTAGGGGTCAGCCAGTAATTCCTGGAAATGGTTAATTGTTGGCCAGCTTTGATCTCCTTGAAATAGAAATCAATTCATACACTGACAATTTCTCAAAAAAGGGTGTGCCTCAGCACTCAGGCTTCCTGCACTTTCGGATATGTCTCTGTCTCTCCATCACTCTCCCCATCAGCTCTTAGGAAAATTGTACTTAATGGCAAAGGTGATGGAGGGAGGGAAGCATGGAGCCTACAGAGCTGCCTTATTATTTCACTGAATGAGGAACTCTACCTGAAGGGAAGAAAGCTATTAAACATCTTCAAGAGCAGACAACCTGAGACACAAACAGCAAGGCATGAAATCTGAGTATTTTCTTGGGAACATGGGATTCAGCTGCTAAGGCTGATCACAGTCCATCTGAATGTAGATGCTGATGTATGTACAAAGAGAACATAGCTTGGTTTCAGTTGCATAGATGTAGGTGTCCAGTGTCACCTGAGATGTTTTGGGGTGTCCTATCTGACCTCCAGCTGCTATCCAAGAATGACATGAATGTCACATAGGTCCCATGTAATATCCACTAGCCTTCCCAGTATGTCTCAGATACCCCAGGATATATGAACTGGTTCTAGACACCTCTGAGTCCTGCCCTAAAGTTGGGGCACCCTCACCTGGGGTGCACGTACAGAAGAATTCATGGGGGCTTTCTCATCAGTGCGTGTTAGTGAATTGTAGACTGCAGCACAGGTACACTTGCAGCTGGAGCACCTACACCTCCATCAGAAGGGGTGTGAAGGAGGGTAACCCACAACTCCAGGGGTGTTGTATTTGTGGCCTTTGTGGCTTGGAGGGTGCATACTACTCAGTGGGGCTGCAAAACTGGAATTTGGGGGGATTGATTATAGAGGGGTGTCTACAGAAGTCTGTGGTAGTACATTAAACTTGTATAAGTGTCTTCTATTGTGGTTTATTTGTGACCCTGAATATTGACCCAATATTGACCCTGAATATATAGTTCATTGACTGATGATTAATTCTATGTTTTTAACAAACCAATAAACCACTCTGATGTCAACTTTAGTTTAAAATACATGAATTGATCAGTTTTTCCTTGTAACCCTTATCTTTACAGTCAGAGAAGCCTGGAGAAGGATTCAACCTACCCCACAGTTGATGCAGTGCATGCTCATCTCCCTTGGCTCTACTGATGGCATTGCCCCAGCTGCCCTGATTGTAAAAGCATTTCTGGCAAATAGTTCATACACAAACACCTGCATTTAGGCATCTGAGTCTCAAGGTAAGCCTTCAGCTGTCTGAAAATGAACTACTTGTTCTAAACTTGCTGCTGAGACTGTAGTCAAGAGAAGGAAGTTTTGCTAGTGGGTCACTCATCTCATCCCAAACCAGTCATCTAAGCTCAGATGAACTGCCTTCTACAAATGCCTGTTTCTTTCCCTGAGGTACAAATAGGACATTTATTTGACTAGATGCCTTGTCTAGTAGATAACCATAGGGTAGTGGCACCAGCCGAACAAAATGTGCAGCAAAGATTAATCAAGTGCACAGAGGGATATGCAGCAGTGATTCAGCACAACAAGGGGAAGTGCAAAATTCCTCTTGTTTACTTGAAAGTCTCTGCTTCATTCTACATTAACTGCTACTAGCCCTCCAAGGAGGAGGAGAAATGAAGGAAACTCGTTGGTATTCTGGAAACCAGAGGTAGGTGGCAAGTGAGGGGGTTGGTGATTGGCTTTGGCACATTAACAAATAAACTTTCTTTTAAACTCTCTTTGGCAGAGTCTGGCCCTCCAATAAGTGCAGACGCCTGTTTCTCATCATGTTGTATGTTAATAGTTAGCCTCTCCTATGCTCTGTTTTAGGCTAGGGTTGTACCTTTTAAATGTACTTTCATTACTTTCAGGAATAGGTTAGAGCATAATAGCATGTTTCTCTTTTGGGCAACATGATTAACCTTTCCTGGAACAACAGAGCATGTATTATAACATTTAATAGCAAAATCAATACATTATTTTCTTGCGTTATATTTATATATGCCCTCTTGCTGTGGCATCCAAGCACAGAGAAAGGTGATTTTTCTCATGGAACAAATTTTCAGTTCCCTGCCCTATCAAGTCATTTTATTTTTGGACTTGCATCTACATTTTGACAATTCTGTGCTTTTGAAAAAGAAACACCTACCCAGCAATGAGTCTATTTGCTGAGTACCACCAAACACTTTATTCCTCTGCTTCAGTTATGAGCACCAGATTTTATTATTCCCAGACTTTTCCATTCCCATGAAAGCCTTCACAAACGGTAAGGTCAGAAACCTCTAATAATGTTTAGGAATCCTTTGCATAGTCCAAATAGTTACTGGAAATACTCTGGTTCAGTTTGGAAAGAAGGAGAATTATTTGCCAAGTCAGCAAACCATGTTTTAAAGCACTTGATATAATAGGATTAAATCTGTTAAGTTCATCATACAACTTGCTTTAAAAGTCTAAGGTTTGCTCTTTCCTAAGAAATTGCAGAGGAAATTAAAATTAGTTGTTTGCCCTAGTCAGCCAATGCCTACATCTGTATGTAAAATTATTTAGACTATAGGGAATTGCCGAATCTTCTACTCAGTATTAAAAAGCTTTTATTTCAGCACTAGAGACTTTTTTCAGGCAAACACTGTATCACTAAAAATACCTCTTGTATCAGTCAACTTATCTGTACACTTGTTCAGAATATGAAAAATCATTTTATGTGTAAGAGTAAGCCCCTTTGATCCAAACAAAATAGGAAAATAAACATAACGGCTTGTTTCAATATGTTTTTAATAGAGTCATAGAGTCATAGAATGGTTTGGGTTGCAAAGGACCTCAAAGATTGTCTAGTTCCAACCCCCCGCTATGGGCATGGACACCTTCCATTGGACCAGGTTGCTCAACACCTGTTGGCTTTTACATTTCAAAATGACAATTCAGTTCAATATTTGCCTGAATTTAACTTTAAAAGTATAAAACATTACTCCCAAAATGAAAAATATGATTTTGTTTTTTCTGAAAGGACTTCCACAGCTTTCTTCAAGCAGCAAACCAAGAGGAAGAATAAAACCTCCAAGGTCTAGAACTTGTTCCCATTTTTCGTGTTATGATTTTGTAAACTGTTTTCATCAAGATGTGTTTGCTACAGATACTTCTCAGAGGTGCTGCTACATCAGTGCTGATTGGACACTGAAACCTTTTAAATGAGCAAGTAATGAACAGCAAACCTACCCTGTTTGGGTGAAATTCCTTCTCAAACCTCCCCTGCCTTTCCCCCAGAGCCTATACCATCCTTACGTGGCACTTGTGAGCTCAGAGATTGAGTGGTTTGTACAGAAGCTCTCTGAGCTCTCTGCGACAGGTTTTATTCCTGAAGAATATTTTTGCTCTGTGTTCATTAAGAATAAATATGAGATACACAAGCAAAACAAATCTGAAGAGGCTGTGTGACTGGGAAAAATGGCTGAGAACAATTTTTCCGTGTCAGTTTGGTTCTCCAGGACACAAATGAAATGGCACGTACCTTCACTGGGATTTATATTTCCACATCTGTCCCAAAGGATCCAAGTTCTCAGCCTCATCCTTTGGCAATGCCACTCTGCAGATTCATGCTGCTAACGCAGACACATTGCTTTTCCAGGTGCTGGAGTACATCAACTTATCTTCGATTCCACATTCATGCAAAAGCATTGGTAGAAAATATCCCTGAAAAGGAGATGCAGGACTATGGGTGAGGAATTTTCAGGGCTGTATGTCTAGAGATAACAGCTTTGGATTTAGTAGCACAAACTCTGTCCCATCAGAGAGCATCATGTTCCTTACAGCCCCGACAGTGTGCAGTGTTGCGGTGCATGCACAGGCAAGTTCAGACCCCGCAGTGCTGAGCAAGCTCCATTCTCAAAGAGGTGATGAGGAGTGAATTGTGCTCAGGAGTCTACACTCGCTTGGGAAACGCCCTATTTCTAACACTTTGACAGAAACTTCTTCCAACTCAAATGATCCACAGGGCAAAAATTGCAAAGAAATTAGAGAGAGACTAAATTTATTCCCTGGTTATGTGCCTGATCATGCCCCACTCATTTTACATTGAGACTCTTGCATAGCTATGAGCATTCCCCATAACTTCATTCACCCCACAATAAATAAAATAGGAGACAAGCCTCTGATTTATTAAAGATATTAAAGCAAGAAAATTAAAAACTAATTCCCCAGCTCATATATTAGAAGTGTCAAATCTCCATTTTTAACAATTCATAACACTGCCAAAGAAGTTTCAAAAGGATGGATAGAAAAACCCATTGTTTCTAGTTCATACACAGAAAGGCAATCTATTTGACACAAAGCCCATGATCTAAATTAATACTTCATCATTCAGTAGTTTTATTTCATGGAATTAAATTGTTTTCTCTGTTAATGGACCTAGGCATGTTTCATCAGCAGGAGAACAAATGTTTGCAGATTTACCCCGTAGGTAGCTTTGAAGTGTTTTTGTTTACGACAAAACTTTCTTCACTTTCAGGAGAAAGCCTGACTGAAGAGCTAAGGTAATATCTGAGCCTTGTTCTTACCAGAACATTTGTTTTCTGCCAAAGAGTGATGAAGAAGGGCCCTCATCCAGTACAGCCAGTATGTGGCTGGAGTGCACAGCCAAGGATCACAGCTGTGTTCCATGTCCCATGGTATTAATGTTGTCTTTGACAACCAGGACCATTGAGCATGAGGAGGAGCCATCCTGACACCTTCCTCTTTCGTCCTCTGCAGGCTCAGGTCTCATCAGTGTGTTGCCTTCTGCCTTACCCCAATAAGGCACAATTTCGATACGAGCCCCTCCTTGCCTTCCCCATCTGCCTGCATGATGCCGTCTGACCATGCCTTTGCACACGCTGACTGCAGTGATCCCACTCCAGCAGTGGTGCATGAGTGCTGGGCAAAAATCCCAGCAGTTATCTTCTGTTCTAGGTTGGCTGAAGCCCCCCATTAGACGTCCCACTGATAGAGCTGTCAGGACTACTTACACTCAGTGTGTTTAATCAGTAGATGTAGCCTGCAGTCACAAATAAGAAGCTACTTGCTTTGTGGTATAGCAATATGTAGTGAAGGACATTCACTGAGTCACTTCTATGCCTGGCTTGTGGTTTGTAGCAGCTTCAGCGTGAAGCTGGAGATGACACGGTTCAGGCACTGCTGGACCTGTAGAGGTCTGCACCTGGTGACATTGGCTTTCTCCTTAGAAACTTTGGGCATCTTCAAGAAGTGCTACCAAAAGGTTTGTTGTGTGAGGCACAGTAAATATAAACATAACTTGGAGATGGATAATTCTCATGGCTAGACACATAGACAAGTGCAAAACCACCCACTAACAACACCCCAAACCCAGAACCCTTTGCTAGACACCTGGGGCATCTGAAGAAAGGTCCTAAACATTAAAGCATAAAGAGATGCTATTATACAGGCATGTACTCGCAAAGGAGATCGGCATGTTCCCATTACAATAATTCCTGAGATGTTAATTAAGTGGGCAGAATGCCAGACAGGCGTCTGTACATTTGTATGAGTGTGCAGGAGTGAGACGAGATTCAGAATAATGATAGTAGTGTGAAAATGCTGCTGTGTTCCATTGATGGTGAGTGTTATAGCTAATACACAGCTATAATCCAGCAAGCACATAAACTTCCATGTATTTAAAATAGATTATCTTCATGGTTTTCATAATAAATTTAGTACTTCAAAGAGACATTGACTAATAGCTTTCAGATATTATAGGGCAGACTCTTCCCTACAGGAAATCAATTGAAGTTGAATCTTACTGATTTTAACCCATTTCTCCATTAAGTGAAAAGCCAGGCTTTGAACTCTCTTTGGATATAACCTCGATAGTCTATTCTCTTCCATACAGAGGCAGAAGTAATTTTTAAGGCAGATCAGATAAAAGAAAGGAAATATTACCCTATTAGTTTCCTCTGTTTTAAAAATCAACACTTTATTCCATGTAATCTATTTGAGGGGAAGCAAGATAAATTCCAGGTAACCCTGAAACACTGAAAGATGGAAACATGTATAACTTGCACATGCATAAACTTGAAAGCTGACATGAGACTGAAGTGACAAATAGACATGGTGCTGACTGTCTGCAGTGACATGAAAGTCATTTCCAGCCATCAGCCACCATTTGCAGATACAGAGTGAAGAACAGGGTTGAATCTTCCTAGGATGTACTCTTGATGCCTCGTGTTTCTGTCAGTTTCATAGAGGGTTTCTTCCTTTGTAGTTTAGACAATAACTTGGTTCAAATAGCTTTGCTAAATTCTGTGGTTACTGCTTCTAGTCTGTGAAGGCTCACCTCCCTTAAATTTTAATTGAGCTGTCCATCCAGTCTGAAAGAAAGAGGCACTTCCTCAGGGTGGTTAATCTGATCAGTTCTAGAGATCTATTTTAAGGGAGGTAATTCGCATCATGCTCAACTCCATTTCTCTCCTTTGACCATACAAGGAACACTGACAACTAATGCAGATATAGATGTACACCGCAGATGTCTAAAACTGTGCAGATTCATGCTACACTGTGTACCTGTGTGAAGGGAAAACCTTAATCTCACTGGCACTCATGTAATAAGATTTTGCAGCTGGAAGCTTAAGACAGATAAATTCTGATCAAGGATAAGGCAGAAATTCTCAGCCATTGAGTTAATTAGAAAAATTTCAGTTCAGGAGGTTGTGAATTCACGGTCACCCGAAGAGCTTAAATCAAGTCTGTATTATAAAATATGCTCCAGCTCAGCTACAAACTTCGGAAATGTGGAAATTGCTGTGAAGGAGGCTTTGCATCTGTTGTGTCAGAAAGTCAGTGCACGCAGATTCTGTTGAAGCTCGGGTATTCTATTCTTCCTGCTCCAGTTCACACAGAAAAACACATTAGAGCAAGCCCCACACTGCTCCGATTTGGCTTCAACAGCATACTGTTTTCAGGAGGGAGGCAAGGGTGAAACACTTCCAATGCAGCCACAAGCAGCCTTTGCCTATGCCCTCATCCCTCCATGCAGCCTCATACTCTGGTCTCCGGCTGACAGCTCTGGGAAAGCTGCCCTGGCTGTACCCTCCATATCTCTGTCTGTCTTCTGTTTTATGACTATCTTCTGCTGTCTGTAACTGGAAAATCACTATTCTGGAGTAGCAATCTCCAGAAAGCCATGTAAAGTGCCATCTAGAACCCGAGGTTTGGTCAAAATGTTGGTTGGAGGACTGAGGGATTGCAGCACACATCTTCCTGTTTGCAGCAGGACCAGACAGAAGCAGTAGCTCACTTGTAAGGAAGTATGGCCATGTGTGAAGCTTAGCATATCAATACTGTTTAGGATAGGAAGTCACAAGCTGTGCATACCTGCTGTGTATCTCCGCACTGGGACAAGTCAGCACACCAGAGTGACAGCCAGAGCAGGAAGCCAAAGTCTTTAAGTCCAGCTAAGCTTTGCTCAGCCCAAGTCCCAAGGACAAGCAAAGATGACTTGAAACTCTTCTGTTCCCTCAGCTAATGAAAGGACTATTGGCTCCATAGCACTTATTAGAGCACTTCCAGGCCAATTCTCGTTTACATGAACAGAAAAGGGCTGTCTGGTCTGTGTTGCTGGCTGACTACACGCACTGGCAGAAGATGGATAGTTGATCCAGACACCCTCTCTTGCAGTAATGAGGACAAAGCAGGAACAGATGCCACTTCCTTTTCCCAGTGGAGAGAGGACTGCAGATTTGTCTCGTTGCTCTCAAAACTTTGGAAACAAAATCAACGTTGGAAATAAATTCAAGAAGCCATTAATCTGTCTTGCTTATGACATGAAAGGGTAAAATATTGAACTGTTGAAAAAAACCACAACCTGTAAGCAGTATATTTTCATTTTCCATATTACTGAAAGAGCAGAACATGAATCCTTGTCTGTCAGCCTGAGAGAAGTACTTTATTTTCCCTGTGAAGAAGCAAATGTAAGATAATGCCATAAGCAAATGGCAGAGAGAGTGCAGTTAGATGAGCTGCAGTGTGCTGCAGCTGTCAAAAGTGCCCAAAGATAACTATTTGTAACAAGAAAACTTCAGCAGACTTTTCTTTTTCCTTTTTCTTCTTGATTGAACTTTTAGGTCATTACACTACAAGGAGTCTGCAGGATTAAGATGTCTGCACTGCAGAGCCTCGTGGGGGACAGTAGGTGGGACAGTATTGTCACAGATGAGTGATTTCGATCACTTAAAGAATTACCATCAAAGGCATTTGCAAAAGTAGTTTTAGTATGAATTTGTAGAAGTGCGACTTAACAAAGTTCAATGGCAAGGTTTACATTATTACTTACTATCTGGAAGACACACAAAGAAGAAAATTGAGTTAGAAATGAGCTAGAATGTTACACAGTGACCAAAGACAAAAAAGGGTAAGGGAGACCCTCATGTTGAGACACAAGTTTCTGAGTGGACCCCTTTTCTTTCTGAAATACTGATGGAGCTTAGGTGTGTCTAGGTTCAGTCGTGGTCTCACACTTGGACAACACTTAATGTCTAATGGAGTTAGCTACATGAATTTCATTGGTATTAATTCAGCATGCTATCAGTCACTTACTGAGGATCTGTTGCAAGCAAGGGGTCTCTCCACCATAGGCAAGGAAGGATCTCTTAGTCTTGGGTAAGGAGCGTCAAACCTTGAGAGGTGTCCCTCCTCAAGGGGAGAGTCACCTGGCATTCAGTCCAATTGCAATTTAGGGAGAACTCGAATTGAACTCATCCAGAGGTCTGTTTTTAGTAGGTCTCTGTGCCTCAAGAAGCAGCCTTGAGAGGCATCCAGCTCAAGGGGGGATCATTACCATGCAACCACCCTGCCTATCAGGGATTTCTCAAAGAAGGCTCACTTAGGCTGTTGTATTTATTGAATACAGTGGTTGGCTTGTAGTCAAATTGCATACAATGGGAAAGGTGTGCACGAGAATCCTTGTACCCAACTTTGTTCCTTGATAAATCAGTCTTGGAAAAACCACACACTATTCATGTGTTAATCACATCACTGGTGTTCCAAGCTCATACGCATCACTGTCACTGTTCCCTTGTGTGTTCCCTAGGGGAGTTCTTGGCCCAGCTATAGCTCAGGCCTTCACCTCCTTTGGAGCCTGTACAAAACTAGGGGGTTGAGTACTTCCATCTCAGGTATGTAGTGAACACAAAGTCTTCTTTATAGGTCCTATGTTTTTCATCTAAAAATATTAAAATATTTTTTTCTCAAGAAGAATTAAACACTGCCATTTTCCTGATATGTAAATATTAGTATAGTGCCTAGAATCAGGCAACCGCCTGCTCTAGAAGGCATCTAACTGCAACAGTGACGAGCGAAAAAAAAATGCAGGTTAAGGTGTCAGAAATTTGGATTAGAACAAGCTTCTTAAGGATAGTTTTAGTTGTGGAGGTTATATAGAATACAAAGAACAGGAAAGCAAAGTATAAATAAGTTAATTTACAATTGTATCATTGTCTCACTCTAAGTGGCAAGTGGGAGGCAGAAGAATTTAATAAAAAAGAAGGAAGAACAGTGAAGAAGAATGAGAAAGAGAATAGTCACAGTTTATCACATCTAGCCTTGGATTACTTCCACTGTAAGGTGATGTGTCTGCAAGGAGTCTGAAGGAGGATGGAGCAGGTGGTTTGCTTTAAGGCATAACCCTTAACTTCCATCCTCTGACTTTAAGACGAGACCTCAACAGAAACTTTGGACTGCACATGCTTCCACTGTAGCCATCTCTATTTGATCTTCTGCTTCAATAGAAGGACTGAATCCACTCAATACAGGGACCTCCCCATCCTCCCAGGATCTGCCCATGCTGTTCACCCAGCACTGTATGGATCCACTCCTGTAAGCAAACATAGCTCAGGTGCCCCTGTCCCAGCTCACCTGGCATCAGGGCCACCAATAGAGCAGCTCATGACTGCTGTGTTCATCCATATGGACACATGGATATTGGCTGCAGCAGATGGGGTGCCCAAAGGGGTAAAGACGTCAAGGACATCCCTGCAGGGTCACTGCCTGGCTTGGTATGAATGGCCAGTGGGGAGGAAGGACATGGTCTGACACAAGGCTTTGTCAGCAGAGACAATGTCTGAGGGGACACCCATGTAGATCTAGTGGCTGTCTCAGAGCAGGTGGCACAAATCATAGAATCATAGAATAGTTAGGGTTGGAGAGGACCTTAAGATCATCTAGTTACAACCTCCCTGCCATGGACAGGAACACCTCACACTAAACCATGCCATCCAAGGCTATGTCCAACCCTGCCTTGAACACCACCAGCGATGGAGCATTCACAACTTCCCTGGGCAACCCATTCCAGTGCCTCACCACCCTTACAGTAAAGAATTTCTTCCTCATATCCAATCTAAACTTCCCCTGATCAAGTTTGAATTCATTACCCCTTGTCCTGTCACTACAGTCCCTCATGAAGAGTCCCTCCCCAGCATCCCTATAGGCCTCCTTCAGATACTGAAAGGCTGCTATGAGGTCTCCATGCAGCCTTCTCTTCTCCAGGCTGAACAGCCCCAACCTTCTCAGCCCATCTTCATATGGGAGGTGCTCCAGTCCCCTGATCATCCTCGTGGCCCTCCTCTGGACTTGTTCCAACAGTTCCATGCCCTTTTTATGTTGAGGACACCAGAACTGCACACAATACTCCAAGTGAGGTCTCACAAGAGCAGAGTAGAGGGGCAGGATCACCTCCTTTGACCTGCTGGTCATGCTCCTTTTGATGCAGCCCAGAATACGGTTGGCTTTCTGGGCTGCGAGTTCACACTGCCAGCTCATGTTCATTTTCTCATTGACCAATACCCCCAAGTCCTTCTCCTTGGGCTGCTCTGAATCTCTTCTCTGCCCAGCCTGTAGCTGTGCCTGGGATTGCTCCTACCCAGGTGGAGGACCTTGCACTTGGCATGGTTCAACTTCATCAGGTTGGCATCAGCCCACCTCACAAGCGTGTCAAGGTCCCTCTGGATGGCATTCCTTCCCTCCAATGTATCAACCAAACCACGCAGCTTGGTGTCATCAGCAAACTTGCTGAGGGCGCACTCAATCCCACTGTCCATGTCACCGACAAAGCTGTTGAACAAGACCGGTCCCAACACCAGTCCCTGAGGGACACCACTCGTTAGTGGTCTTCAGCTGGACATTGAGCCATTGACCACAATTCTTTGCATGCGGCCGTCCAGCCAGTTCTTTATCCACCGAGTGGTCCACCTATCAAATTGATATCTCTCCAATCTAGAGAGAAGGATGTCATGTGAGACAGTGTCAAAGGCTTTGCACAAGTCCAGGTAGATGACATCAACTGCTCTACCCCTGTCCATCAGTTCTGTAGCCCCATCATAGAAGGCCACCAGATTGGAGCAGTTTCTCCAGACATTTGCAAGCAACCAGTCATAATGTATATTTTTCTATGTGCTCACATGATGTATGTGAGAATGCTCTGCAGCCATGTGCAGCATCAGGAAGAACAGTGGGCTGCTTTTCCACTCTTCTTCTTCCTTTGCACATTGTGTTCCCCATCCTGTCTTCAGAAATCCTTGTGCCAAGAACAAGGAAACCCTGCTGGGAGGTGATGGCATTATTTTTTTCTTTTTCTTGAGTGTGTGCCGTGCTGTGAAGACGGGAGCAGCTCAGAGTACCTGCCTGAAAGGGATAAATCAGCATTTCTGAGATTCTCCTTCTGGCTGCTCTCCATACACAAATAGTCTCCTGGAGCAGATGTAAATATTAATTTTTTTTCTTTTACTAAGGCAGTGAACACCCATCTTGCAGTGTATCACCCATAACAAAATATTTGCACAAAAATAGAACCCAGAAATGCATCTAGAGTCATGGTTTGCTGACACTAGTAAAAGAAATTATGGTCTAATTTCATTTCCTGCACATTTCCTGTTCATTTTCTGTACTTTCTCCCTGTGATTCTTGCTTTGATTTTAGGTGACTTCATACCATAAAAATTCAGGCTCAAAGGCTGCAGAAGTGTCTTCCAAGCACCTCCTTTCCTAAATAGAGTTATTTTTCCTTTCTTTCCCCTCCGCTGTGTTCACCTCTACTGCCTTTAGCTGAATGGTGTGAGAGGAGCATGGGAAGAAGCTCTGTTCTCTGACCTGAGCAGCCCTCAAGTTGGAGGATGTGGAAAGGCCTTTGTTATGCAATGAATACAAACAAGCAAAAATCTTCCAAATCCTTCATTGAGCAAGAAGGGTGCTGCAATCCTGCATGAAAGAAAGGGGATATATCCCAATATATTTAGTGAACTGTTAAAGTGGAAGGATGGAAAAGAACTGATTTCCATTAAGGAAATCGGGAACGTCCTTTCTGTTCTAGCAAAAGAGCCTGTAGGCAAGAAGAAATGTCAGTTTGTAATTTACTGAGAGTTCTCAGTGCTTATGGTAGGTTTCTGCACAGGGGTGGCTGTGGTGGGATGTGGCATAGATCAGCTGGCAGCAACCACTCCAAGAGCCTAATGACCTAAAGCCTGGCTGGAAGGGGTGGGGATGTCAGTTTTCAGGGGCCCAAAAGGTTATTGTAAGGCAGAAGGGAATAATCTCTTCTGCACATCCAGCAGCAATAAGGCAGGAAGCACAGGGTGCAAGTCACAGAAGTTTTCTGCAGTGTCAGAGAAGTTTGCAGCCAATTCTCTTCTCTGGGGGATCAGGGCTAAAACATCAGCCTGTTTAGTCTAAGAAGAAAAAACAGATGTTGCAGTTTTCTGGAGTATGTCATGGGATACCTCTCCAGTCAGCTCCTGATTCTCCAGGTGAAGGAGGGAAAGAACTGACTGAGAGGAAAAACAGAGTGAAGGCAAGACCCTGAGCAGCAAGAAGAGAGTGCCTATTTGCCAGGGACAATGGCACCCAGCTGAGCAGAGATGTGGGGCCTAGGAGTCACTGTGGGGCCATCAGCCCCCCACGGTGTGGACAGGGCCCGATCCACCAGCATCCAGCACCAGCAATGCCTGACCACTTGGCGTTGCTGCTCAGGCTGCATGTTTCAACATCCCTGGGATGTTCAGCCCTGAATAATGAAGAGCTAATGGCTGATGGAGGAGCCATGGCACCCTTAACACACTCCTTTCTGGTGCCATCTCAAAAAGGGGTTGCAAACTAAGCAGCACACCCCAAAGGACCACCATATGCTAAATGCATGTATCAACACTCACGGAACATCTCCTGCAAAGCTAAGATCTGCTCAGAAAAAAGGCTGCTTTGAAATTAATGGGTTAATTTTATTGAGGTGTAAGGAAGTGGACTGCATCTAAAGGCCATTTATTTTAAACTCCTGAAAACCTATTAACACAGCTTGGAGTTTGAGCACATCTCCATATTACACTGATCTAAAGCCAAGTGTGATGCCAAGTTGTCGCACACAGGAAAGTCAGGCGGACTGTAACTTTCACTTTAGTAGCTGAACAGTTAAGGATTACGTTTGCTATATTTTCCTGCCTTGAAATTTCCTCATTCATAATGTATAAGTGAGATCATTAAAAGCAACATATTGGCTGATACCATCACAGCTGCTACCTAACTGTAGCACTTCATATCAAGGAGTAACATTTTCTCTTACAAATGTGTTCAGTAAAGTAAGGAAAGAGACTTGTAGCTGCAAGAACAACAGTGTAGAATGTTTAACTTCACAGAAAAAACTTCACATGTTGAGCAATTACAGATTTGCTCGGAATGTTCTCAAAATGAATAAAAAATATCAATCTCCTTTTGCCAACCCTTTTCACCCCTTGCATCTATCGCAGTATGGCAGCGTAGTATTTCCCCTGCACAAAATCAATATCACATTAACTTCCCTAATAAAAACAGATTAAGTCCTTCAATGAACAAAAAACTTCATCTCCTCCCAGGGAATTTTAAATTCTCCACCCTTTGACTGCTTAGAAACATAATGATGATTATTTTAAGCCAGGTATGCGGTATGTCAGCCTTCTCAAACAGAGAGAAAGACGTTTTAGGACTTCGAGGAATAAGCTCTATGATTGGTGTTTTCATTGGGTGCTGGGTCCTGATCTGGTGTTGATTTGGCTAAACACACTAAATAAAAGTGCATTTATGTTGACAAACAGGAACTCTTTCAGCTGAAGGAAGGCACTTTCCTTTTCTTGTGGGTTATCTGAGTCTTTACGTGCTTTGTGCCTACATTTTTGTATTTCACATTTGAGGGGGAGGAATTAAAAATATCTGCCACATAAAACTGGCTTTAAATTTCCAAATATCTTACTTCCTATCCCAGCCTGAGGGAGATGCTTATTCTTTATAAATCACTAGTCACCTCTAATAGCTTTGTTCCACCGCATGTCCGAGGAAGCAAAAGGCCAAGTGCAAACCATCATAAAAAATGAATTTGCTGTCTCTGAAAGAGATGGCATTCCCTCTGGGTGTGTAGCAACAACTTTGGGTGTTACGAGCTAACCTGTAGATGTCCAGACTCACTCCGAATCACCTCAGGCCTGAATTTGCACATACACGCCCTATGCTGCAGTGATGGTCCCTCCATTCGCTCACACCTGGCTTTGCACCAGTCACCCTTCTGACACTAGTCGAGATTTCTCTGGCTTGCACAAGCAGAACGGAATTGAAGGTTCATTAGTCTTAAACTCTGAGTCAAGTAGATAAAGCTGGGATAAAAGACTTCCTTCTGCTGCAAATTCATAATTAGTTTTGAGTGTGGCACATGAAACAGAGGTAATAACATAGTCCTTCCTGAAAATCTTCAGTCAGGGTTTTAATTGTGTCTCAGAGGAATAAATTCAGTGTATTTGCCTTCCTCCTTGCCCTCCCCCCCCCTCGCTCCTCCCTTTTCCTTCCTCTGATAACAGCTTGGTTTTACTAGCATCACTTATGGCTTCTTTTATAATTTCCAGCCTCTGACAGAAGTGCTCAGCTACCCTTTCCTGTTCAATAATAAATAGGCACATTTGAAGCTGAAAGTATTTGCACTTATGAGCTCATCCAGGCAAAAGATGCTAAAAATGTGACTTATCTAAACGGCAGCCAGGGGACCAAGTAAATCACACATGCCCCTTCACCATTCCTCTGCCCTGCCTCCTGGATACCATATCTAAGAGAAAGAAGGTGACAAAGTCTTGTATCAGCTTTTCTGCTACTTCTTCTCAGTCTCCAAACTCCTGCAGGAAAGGTCTTAAGGAAGTTACATCAGGTGTGCCCAGTTAATCTGGGTGCATCTGAGCTTGTCACCTTTCACAGCCAGAGCAACAGGGATTTTGGGATGTAATTTATTTAGTTATAAGGTAGATGATCAGAGTAGGTCAGCTGAAACTCTTTCCCTGGAAGTGGCTGTTTTTTTCTAGGAAGCTGTGGCCACACTGCAGGTAAGTGAGAAGGAGGTCTGTAAAGGGGACTGGCAAGTATGACAGGGGACAGAAGACAGTGCTCAGGAGCTTGGTCAGAGCCTTGAAAAGAGTCCATAAGGGCCCCTAATCTTGAATTTCCTTGCCAAAACTAATGTGGGCACAGAATAATTACTCTTTAAGTAGCAACTAAAGCCAGAGTTTAACTAAAACATCTAACAGGAGTAGGAATTGAAAGTAATTGGAAGAAATCACTTACTGTTCCTCTTTGGGATCACTGGAAAGCAGCTGTGCAGCACAGCTGTGTGCAGTCTGTGGTGCAGGACAAGCTCTCCCCTTGCTTAGAGCCAGGCTTATGCCAGAGGGGTCGTTTCCCAAAAGCTGCTATAACTTCAAAACTTATGGTTTGAATCCACATGTGCCTTTGGCATACAAGAGACACTATGCTGATGAGCTCTGCCAACATGTTCCCTGAAGGACCTTCTGCATGACATTCATCCAATCTAAAATTTAAGGAGAGGGACACCTTTGGGGTGGGTTGCCATGAGGGGTAGTGCAGAGGTACAGGCATGTTTGGGTGGAGAGCCATGGGGCTTCTTTCTGTGCTTTGCCTCCATCTCTATGCTTCATTACATATCCATCCACCCCTATGACTGGCTTTTATACCCAGTCCTGAAGGTGGCTCCTACTTTTTAAAAGGAAGTGGAAGAATTTAGCACTGTAGAATATGGATGAGCTGTCCCCTTGAATGAGACTCAGAAAAAAAAACAGCTGTTTTGGAGTGCATAAGAGTAATGCAGAACAGGATCATACTATGGGTTTTTAGGTTTGTAAAATGAAAGCTTTAAACCAGCTTTTGTTCACTTCAATCAAAAATACAAAGAAACAATGCCCACAGAAAAAGAGAGATGAAATATTCTGCTCCTGAGCTGTGTCTTTTGAATTCCAAATTTTCTCTGGGAGGGAATATTTTCCAGCAAAGCCTGAAATCCACCCAAACTGGGAACAAATGACACTGTGTGCACATAGTTTCAGTAGTGCCACTGGGCATTGCTGTGAAAAAGCATGGCTGATATTAGTGCAGAAGTCCTCCTTTTTCTCTTCCCTCACTCAGGCAAGCATCAGGAGAGTTTTAAATGTAAACCACATTCCTATGTGACGATGAAAGAAAAATCACTTGGAAGAAGACAAGGAGGAATTGAAGTTACTCACTCAAACAAGTCAGGCTGACAAATTGCTTTTGCTGTCTCCATTCATCCACATAATGGCTTTCCCATTCCCTGGCCAGTTTATAGAAGAATAATTATCTCTTTCAGATCAGCTGCCTTGGCTTCATCATAAATCAGTTCCTTGCTCTCCTCTCACCCTCCCACTGCCTCCTTCCCCATTTTTATTAGTGCATCCTTTGCATAAGCGTTTCGAAGTCCAGCTTTCCGTTGACTACATGAACCTGACGACTGAAGCCTCCTGTGAACTCACCATTTTTATCACAAAGTCTTGTTTTTCCTGCTATAGCTGGAAAAGTCCATGTGTGTATTTGTGACAAGTTGTGACAGAGCTCAGAGGAGAACAAGCCAGCCATGTGACATAAAGGACAACGTGAGGGGAGTGAAGCTGAGCCTAGTTGACTCTGCAGGGGGAACTCCTGGCTTTTTCAGAGCTCCACACATCTCACACTCCTGAAAAAGCCTACAAAGGATTTATGCTTGTGTGTAGTCTCATTAAAGACACAGAGGTCATTGCACAATGAAGTGTGTGATAGTAGCCATCCTGGAGGAACCAGCATTCAAGTGTAAGTTCGCTGCTGTTGCTGGGTGATAGCAGGGTGGTTGGATACCATCAAGTTTGGGATAGAGTTGCCCCAAATGGGCTAAAGTCTGTTAAATAGTAGGGCAGAAAATGAAGCCTGTTCATTGCACCTGTAGGACAGACACTGTTTCAGGGCCAAGAACAGCTCTCTGCTGGTCTCTTAGGTATTGCTGACCCTCATCTGGTCTCCTCTTGGCACCAGTCAACCCCACACTCTGCACCACTCAGATGGTCTCCTGCTTCCTCCATCCCAGATTGTTCAGCTCTGACAGAGGGGCATTTTGACGTCCTCCTTCTGGCTGCTTTAATCTGCCCAGACAACTGACACCTTCCCACTTCCACTGCTCATTTCTCATTTCCGTTAGCCTCGAACTATCAACAGCCAAATCATGGCTCTGCTGGAATCAGTGGCAAAAATCACATACTCCCAGAAAGCCCTGGTTTCATCAGAGCTGTCATCAGAACAAATAGCCAGAAGGCTAATCGCCCCAGTGATAGACAGAGTGCCTTCATGCTGAAATGCCTTTTTGTGCACAGGCTATTGGCTTTCCATAATTCTATGCTAAAAGCTCTTATCCATTTTTTTGTCTACTATTGTGTGAGGTTTTTCAGTATTATTACAGTATCTTGGATGCTTTAAAGTTTAAAAAGGCCTTTTTTATGCATTAAATGAGCTGGTCAAAATTCCATAATTTGCTGATGAGAAACAAGGGGAGAAATATCCAGATCAGTCACTCCAAATTTCCTTTCTTTTGTTTCTTATTTCTCATTCAGGTTTCCTGAAATAGATATGGTAAAGGAGAGATTTTTCTCATACCTCCCTGCCTAACAAAACTGGATTGAGCAAGAACTCTTAGGGGTCCCTGGTGGAAATAATGCTGGATGTACTCGGCAGCAAATTTCAGATACAACTCTAGTAGTTATTTAAAATCCAGAAGGCCAAATGGCCTCAACAGTGGCAGTTTTTTCTTTTATTTATACATTCTCGTCCTCAGAAATGTAATAAAATAAGCTTGACATCCTACTTGGGCAAGATCTATGAAAAATAAGCTCTCACTGCTGAGTTATGAGTGTCCAAAAAAAATTAAGTCACAGACATATATTAACCTTCACAGTGAGAACAGTCTATAGGCAGTGTTTTGGGTGTAGCTGTTTTCTTCCCAGTGCCAAATACTGCAAGCCTTAACCAGGGAGTATAGGAGATTTCTGGGTTTTTTTGAAGGACCTGATACAACACCCTGTGTTTATAGGGTGCGTGGTCTTGGTTAACAGTAAAGCACTGCTACGGTGTGGGATGGCTGGCAGGCTCAAAAGGCTTTGAACAGAAGAGAAAAGGAAACAGGTGCATCAAAGTGGAGCTGACAGATGATACCAAATTCATTTGCAGCACATTGGCTTATGTTTCTCTGTCTGATTTCAAATGAACTCCTTTGCATGGGTTGTGGCAGTAGCAGCATGGGCTGAACCAGCACCAGGCTGCAAGCACATGGAGTTCACCCATTCCCTTAGAGAGATTGGGATGATTGCTCTTATGGGGAGAGGGTTTCAAAAGGACTTTGGGAAGAAGCAGAAAGTAAGAGCTTAAAGAGCCTGCAAGGCTCTTAACAACCATGCAATAAGCTTCTCATCACTATATGCAGGTTTCTGATGCCTGTATTTGATGCTAATTCCTTCCTTCCCTAGTCCCTGCCTTGTTTAATTAGATGCCCCCTGCATGAACAACAGGTAGATTCATTGTGCTTACAACAGGAGTAATTACATTATTCCTTTTCATTGGCACCTGGACATATATTCTAACCCCTAAGTTGTAAACAAGGGGTAAATCACCAAGGAGACAGCCTCTGTCATCTCTCTCCCTCTCCACATGAAGAGAGTCAGCAGCTCTACTGCTGCCTTCAGTGAGATGAAGCTGCACAGCCACAGCAGCAAACAGGGTACTTCTCCCATCTCCTCCCGTCTTCTGAAAGAGTAGATTTTTCCAATTTTATTTCAGCTACCTGCAAGGAGAAGTAAGGTTCCCCCAACCTGCAGCTTGGCTGGAGAGCGCAAAGCTCCTGCTCTTCTTTCTCCCTACCTCACACACTTCTCACTGGCAGCTGCCAATTTCTCAGACATCCCTATGTTTTCCCCTGCAAGGGGCATGCAGACTGCCAGTTTGGCCGACTGGCTCCAGGAATGTGTTCATACTCCAGAACCACCATGCCTACCTACAAGTCTTTGCATGCTTATCGGCTGCTTAAGGGTTGCTCCTGCAGTCCTCCCTCAAGCAACACCCCTGTTATGACTGTGGCCTTCTGCATGCAGGGAGATTCTCCCCTATGTAGGGAGGTTTGGCTCAGCCTGATGCAGGCACAGGAGCTGCAAAATCAAGACCTTCCTCTCTGCAGAGCAGATACTGTGGTGGCTGGGGTCCGTGTGCATGACAGGACCCCAGACTGGTCAGGGTCTCACAGTGAGCATGCCCAGACCTTCCCTTACCTGGGGACTGAGGATGAGGTAAGGCTTTTCAGTTCAGGAAAACCAGGTTTTACTGAACATAAACTAAATGCTTGGCTTCTGAAATTGATGAAGTACAAAGGCATCCAGTAAAGCAGAGTAGAAATAAGGAGGATTTATAGTCCTGTCTCTCTTTCTTCCCACTACATCCTTCCAGGCTTGCATCCAGCCAAGTCCCTCTGGTCCCTGGGAAGTGCTTTTGTTTGCATCATTTATCCTTACTGTTTCAGAAAACATGAGACTTGCTACTGTGACCTTAGAACCTTTAGCTGTTCAGGAATACAGCTCTGTTCCTGGTTATCTCTGTTTGAAGAGCTGAGATATACAGCAGTCTCATGGCACACGTGCACAGCTTTGGGCAATTATCAGGGCCCTGTCTTGACTTCCACCAAAAATGCCCATGTCCATCAAATATATGTAAGAATTTAGGCCTCCAGACTGAGGATAAAGTTCCACCATGATGCCACATAAGAATACCTGCAATTCATAATGTGTCAAGGAGCAAGTGTCAAGCTTTTGTTATGCAAAAGAGCTGATATACAGCATTGATCCAAGTAGCTATGCATTCGAGGAGATGAAAGTCTTGTCCAGTAAGAGATAAATAATTAAATCTGTCTTATACAAAACACTAACAAAATACCAACTAATTTTATTTAACCCTTTTTGCTAACCAAGTTCAACCCATGACCTATGAAACAAAGCTCGTATTTAAAATCCAATTCTCTGCTTTACTGCAAACGAGCAATTAGGAAATACTTCTGCAATAGGATTGGGTGTACCAGACTGAGACATATGCTTTTAATCACAAATAAAAACAGTGTTTATGGCAGGGTGGGGTGTTGATATAAATTCCTTCTAAAAAAAAAAAAACCCAAACAATAAAACATAACCCCCCCCCCCCGCATTCTGCTTAGAAAGTTAGTGAGAGAGAAGAATAAATAGGATTTGAAAGAAAACCAACAGCAGTTTAGCTAATGCTTTTGTACAAAGAATGTACCAGAGCCAAGCCAGCCACGTTTGTGAAAACAGGGCTACGTGGAACTAAACATACTGCTGATAAAGTTGCTGAAATATCGACCAGCTGTAGGAGAAATTGGGTGGTATACAAGATGCTGGATCTTCACATGGTAAGGGAACAGAGAAGGTGGCCTTGTTACTCTGAGCTGAACATAGAAAGAAGAAGCATAGAAAGAAGCTGAACATAGAAAAGTTTCCCCTTTTGCATGTGAGGAGTTGATGAGTGAAGAGGTGATGGCTATTTCTGTAACCGGAAATAAAATAGGCTGAAGCTCCTTTCCTGGCTTTGAGAAAATAGCATGGCTCAAGCCCATGCTTTTAATTTCTTTTCTCTCCAAAACACAGTTCCAGGTAGTGTTTAAGCATGGGATGTCTCCCAGTTTGGAGCCCCAGTCTGTGTCTGGGCAGGGGCTGGGAGGAGCTCCCTGGGGCAGGCTGGACCATACCAGGAAGCAAGTGAGCATATGTTGTCTGAAGAAGCCCCTCACTGTCATCATGGTGCACACTGATACCTGTATCAGTATTTGAAACACTTTACGTCAGACTAAGCCCCAAATCAACAGCTAGCAGGAGGCTGCTGATATTCCTCAAAAGAGCCTCACCAGGCTGCCTTCACTCAGGAAAAAAGACAAAGCTTAGCAGTTTGCCTGGAGGAAGAATATGAGATTTGGTGTCCAGTCTGTAACCGTAAACAAAGGGAGGATGTTAAGCTCAGCCCTGTTTCCCTGCTCCCTCACAGCTCAGGTAAGGATGCTTACATGCTTTATCATGACACTTTCATATTTTATTTAACTGAGAAGTCCATAAATTCCCTTTAAATAAAAAAAAAAGTATTTTAGTAATTTATCTAAGAGTAATTTCCATTTAATCTCCAAGTCTGCTGAAGTCAGTATTGCCCGCTGCTGGGAGCTACAGAAAGTGCACGTGCTGCAGGGTACCAGGAACCACAGCAAGTGTGCAAACACGCGTGTGCCCACAACAAGCCTGTTTCGGGGCTGCATGCATAGCATGAGGTCTCCACTGACACTGAAAACTAGCCCTTCTTGCTTGCAGCTTGTGAGCTGCAGGCCCACACATGCTTGGGGGTTTGGTGGGTCCTTGGGTGCCCTGGCTGCACCCCAACAAGGCAGGGAGGAACCGTGCTTCTTAAAGCATTTACTGACCAGCACCTTCCCCATCTCTGCCAGCCAGCACTGCAGAGACAGAGATGCTGCAGCGGGTGAGTGCCAGGTCTGATGGCCTCGTGTCTCAGGAGCTGCCGAGTGTACCAGGGAGCATGCAGATGGGGAGAGCGAGGCTCCCTCTGACTCTGTGCCTGCCATGCAGCTGCACCAATCCTTGGATCCACCCAAGAGAGCAGCTGGGAATGAGCAAGCAGGGATGGAGATGGGGAGCTGGTCTTTTCAGGGGCATTCAAAATCTGGAGCAGGTGAAAACAGCCAGATGTGCAGCCTGGGTAGCAAAAGTAGATCATAGGGAAGGCTGTATTTACCTATATAACAGTCACGTTGTAGGACTCAATTAGCCAGTGCCTTCAAATTGCTGAGATGACATACATACAGTGACAAGACAATTAACCACGGAAGTAAAATTTACCAGTTCTGGGCCCTCAGTCCTGAGCCTGTTCCTTGGACAAATAAAGCCTTATCATCATGTTAATTCTGCACAGCTTGTTAGGGTTATAAAGTGCTCATTGTGTACTGTGTGGAAAAATAAAGCACTAGTAAGGAGGAATTTTTATTGCTGTGTCATGGTTCATGCTGAAACTTGATGCTGTTGTTGAAGAGCAGCTTTTCTAGGTATTTTCCACAGTCAGATGAAAAATCTAAATGTTCTTCCAGCACTGGTTCCTGCTACAAAATCTGTCTGTGCTGATTGAATCTGCAGTCATTTTAGTCGTAAAAATTAAGTTACTCTTAAGAGACATGGTAGGTATTTTACTTCAGGATAGAATGTACAGTTTTCATCATCTTGTAATTTATATTGCTAAAGGCCAAAAATATGCAGATTTGGGAAAGCCTGGAAGAACCATGCATAATCCAGAATGCTCCAAGGAATATATGCATAACATGACTTCTGTCCCATTTGTGATCTTGAATAGAAAGATCTTCTTGCATTTCTTCTGACTGAGAAGTCATTGAAAGGTCGTATTTTTCTGCTAATTAGACTCCTGGAGATTTCCTCAACTCTTCAAGAACTACCAGGGTACTTTTATTTGCATCTTTCTTCTTCAATCACAGTGAAAGCCTTTGTGCCACATAGGGGTTTTTCTGTACTGAAGTGATTATTGAAACATCTAACGATTTTTGCTCCTTTGCTTGTTGAAAAATCTTTTATAAGTTTATGATAACAGGCTTGTAAATTAAACAGATGATCAGACATCTGCAATCTAGAAAGTGAGTGGCAAAATGTTTTCCCAAATGGCTCAAAGGCTGTGAGAAGAAAAATATTTGTCTGTAATACAGCTTGAAAAGACTTTGTAGTATTTTCCCAGTGTCCTACACCAAAAAATCCTGCATGCTCTTCTTTAAATGTTCTTTATAAGATTTAGGGGATGGAAGAAGGAATGGGGAGAGGTAAACCTGGATTGTCATGATAGTATTATACAACTTGCTATTATAGCAGTGCAGAAATGGGATCAGGGCACCATTAGGGTTAGCTGTGCTTGTGGCATCACAATGCTTACTCTGAAAGCACATGAAGCTAAGATGAACAAATTGATGGCATCTTTTTAAAGGTACTTAGGCCTTGTAGTATGTCATGCTGTTTAAATTTTAAATGATTTACAGCTGTAATGATTTTACTGTTTCAGGAGCATTTTGAGAAAAATATTTTGGAAGTAGCTAAATTCCTTTATTGGGAACTTAAATGCCCTTCTAACCCTGGTCCTCAGGGGCCTGCATCCTGCAGGCTGGTGAGGGAGTCTTGTCTCTGTCTATCATTTTTGATGTCCTTGTTTATGGTTTTCATGAATGACTTCTTGCAATTGAAGTTGCAACCACCCATGATATAACCAGCTTCTGCTACTTCGCTTCCTCTGGTTGCTAAATGGGCTGGTCTCCAAGCTGGGATGCTAGGTTGGGATGTGCAGCCACATCTCAGATACCTCTGTTTGGGACTTCCTCAGCCGTGCAGTCTCCATCGCTCCTGCCAGAGACACAGACCACTGGCAGAGGTGGAGGACAGATGCTGAGACTAAGTATCTGTCTCTGCTGAAACAATCAGGACTCATCAAAGAGAGCATCATGTCATTTTGTCATTGCAGGGCTCAGCGCAGCAATGCTTAAACACTATTGCAGCTCTGGGCTGTAAGAAACATGCCTGAGCTCTTGCAGCAGCTTGGTGACAGCCCTGCAGAGGAAAGCTTAGTTATTTGTATTCACAGAATCACAGAATAGTAAGGGCCGGAAAGGACCTCAAGATCATCGAGTTCCAGCCCCCCGCCATGGGCAGGGACACCTCCCACTAAACCATGCCATCCAAGGCTATGTCCAACCCCACCTTGAACGCCGCCAGGGATGAAGCATTCACAACTTCCCTGGGCAACCCATTCCAGGGCCCCACCACCCTCATAGTAAAGAATTTCTTCCTCAGATCCAATCTAAACCTCCCCTGTTTAAGTTTAAACCCATTACCCCTTGTCCTCTCACCACAGTCCCTAATGAAGAGTCCCTCCCCAGCATCCCTATAGGCCCCCTTCAGGTATTGGAAGGCTGCTATGAGGTCTCCACGCAGCCTTCTCTTCTCCAGGCTGAACAGCCCCAACTCTCTCAGCCTATCTTCATACGAGAGGTGCTCCAGTCCCCTGATCATTTTCGTGGCCCTCCTCTGCACTTGTTCTAACACTTCCATGTCCTTTTTATATTGAGGACACCAGAACTGCACGCAATACTCCAAGTGAGGTCTCACGAGAGCAGAGTAGAGGGGCAGGAGCACCTCCCTCGACCTGCTGGTCACACTCCTTTTGATGCAGCCCAGAATACGGTTGGCCTTCTGGGCTGCAAGCGCACACTGCCGGCTCATGTTCATTTTTTCATCAACCCACACCCCCAAGTCCTTCTCCGCAGGGCTGCTCTCAATCTCTTCCCCGCCCAACCTGTAGCTGTGCCTGGCATTGCTCCGACCCAGGTGGAGGACTTTGCATTTAGCATGGTTGAACTTCATCAGGTTGGCATCAGCCCACCTCACAAGTGTAGTCAAGGTCCCTCTGGATGGCATTCCTTCCCTCCAATGTATCAACCGAACCACACAGCTTGGTGTCATTGGCAAACTTGCTGAGGGCGCACTCAATCCCACTGTCCATGTCACCGACAAAGCTGTTGAACAAGACCGGTCTCAACACCGATCCCTGAGGGACACCACTCGTTACCGGTCTCCAGCTGGACACTGAGCCACTGAGCACTACTCTTTGCGTGCGGCCATCCAGCCAGTTCTTTATCCACCGAGTGGTCCACCTATCAAATTGATGTCTCTCCAACTTAGAGAGAAGGATGTCATGGGAGACAGTGTCAAAGGCTTTACACAAGTCCAGGTAGATGACATCAACTGCTCTGCCCCTGTCCATCAGTTCTGTAGCCCCTTCATAGAAGGTCACCAGATTGGTTAGGCAGGATTTCCCCTTAGTGAAGCCATGCTGGCTGTCACCAAGCACCTTGTTGGTTTTCATGTGCCTTAGCATGCCTTCCAGGAGAATCCGCTCCAAGATTTTGCCAGGCACAGAGAAATAAAGTGCATTATGCATGTCTCTTGCAGTACTTATAAAACATCAGACCTCCTACTCATAAGCACATGATCGCCCTTTTATTCTTCCATTTGTATTTCTTTCTTCCTGCATTTGTCCTTCACACTTTAAAAAGGATGGCAAATACCTGTTCCATTAAGACAGCA
Source organism: Amazona ochrocephala (assembly GCA_039720435.1). Classification (NCBI taxonomy): domain Eukaryota; kingdom Metazoa; phylum Chordata; class Aves; order Psittaciformes; family Psittacidae; genus Amazona; species Amazona ochrocephala. The sequence continues at coordinate 52,881,409 of CM077882.1, read as the reverse complement.
GCAAAAGTAACTGAAGACACATTCTGGCCAAACAAAGGCTGTGCAAAACATCCACCACATTAAGAATATTAACATTGTCAAAACAGTAGTACACGAAAGCCAGACAGAAGCCAGATGGGTTAGGCTCCTCACCTATTCCTTGCTTTAACGTGGTTGGAGGGAGCTGTAGCATGGCAGTCTGGCAGTCTGCAGTGCATACTCTGCCATGAGCTAAATATGCTGGGAGACCACTCCCACAAGGGTCCCAACAGACAACAGCATCCTTCTTCACAATATCTGAGCTGCATCGTTCTGGTTCCTGTGGAGTTTGAGCTAAAGTGCTGGATCCTGCTGACCCACTCTGGGTCACTCAGTTTCACTTGTCCATGTTCACTGCACAAAGGCATGTAGCTCTGCCCTCCTTTCTTTCCTCCAATGTTTTTATACCAAAGACTCTCATCAGCAGTGATCTCCAACCTTTTATATGCTCTGCCACGTACAGAGTGACTCAGTCGATAGTTACTTGCTGTTGTTGGTCAGACAAAAAAAACCCACAGCAGTCCCTAAGTAACTCTCTTCACCGCAGCCTCCTGTTCTGGACCCAGGCACGGTCAAACCTTCACCTCTGTCCTGGGTTCAGCAGTAGCAGTCATTTTTCTCCTTCTTAGTAGCTGGTGCAGTGCTGTGCTTTTGACTTTCTGCCTGGGAACAGTGCTGACAACACCGATGTTTTCAGTTGCTGCTCAGTAATGTTTAGTCTGAGCAAGGACTTTCTGAGTCTCATGTTCTGCCAGGGAGGAGGGGAAGCTGGGAGGAAGCAGAGACAGGACACCTGTCCCAAACTAACCAAAGAGGTATTCCATACCACAGCACGTCATGCCCACTATATAAGCTGGGGCAGTTAACCAGAAGGGTGAGATCACCGCTCAGGTCAGGCTGGGTATCAGTTGGTGGATGGTGAGTGGTTGTATTCTCTCCCCTTGTTATTTCCCTCATCATTATTATTATTGGTGGTAGCAGCAGTGGTTTGTGTTATACCTTAGTTACTGGGCTGTTCTTATCTCAACCCATGGGAGTTACATTCTTTCTGTTCTCTTCCTCCATCCCTCCGGGAGCCAGGGGGAGGGAGGAAGGAGGGGGAGTGAGCGAGGGCTGTATGGGTGATTTTCTGACTGGTTTTAAACCACGACAGTTCTTTTTGGGGCCCAACGTGGGGCACGAAGGGTTGAGATAATGGGAGATATGACCAGAGTGTGTCTAATTGCATTTGTGGTAAGCGTTCATTGTTTTGGATTAATAGTCACTTGTCACAATGCTGATTTATTGGCTCTCAAAGTTGTTGCTCTTGATCTGGAGTTTCAGCACATTGTACCTAACTTACAGCTGGTATTTGCTGTCTTAATGTTTATTGGCTAGGGGCCTTGGGTTAAGGTTCTTGTTTCACTGTACTGTATGGTAATGACTTGTAATACAATAGACTCATTGATCGTGAAACTGATCTGGCTTGCGTTCCCAGTGTGGTCACCACCTCTATACTTTGGGAGATATATAATAGAAGTGCTTAGCAATTAGGCATCTTTTTTCCCCTCCACAGGTGGTCAGCCTATGAGGGAGACATTACCACACACCCTAGTGACAAGTACAGCAGCTACTCTAACTCTGACTACAACAGATAGTGCGGCTACTCCAACTCCAAGCACAGCAGCTACACCAGCCCCAGTGACAAGTACAGCAGTGTCATTTGAGAGTTCTGAAGGTTTTGAATGGCCTTTGGGTACCCTTGAGACCTGCCTGCTGATTGTAATGGGGATCAGCATGTTGGCACACATACATTGTGTGTTTTACCCATGACCATTTTATCTGATCTCGAGAGTTAAGAGGAGTCGTGTTTGGGTCAGAAAATGATATAGGAGGACCAAGAGATTTTCCCCTAGGCTGGACAGTCATGAGTGGCAGGGTGTGTGGGACAGTATGGGCGAATATCTAGTCCACTGGGCCCTTCCAGTGCTTTGGAAGTGTCGGAAGTGGAAGGCAGCTGTATGCAGTCCCCATCGACAACCTGCAGAAACTGCTGGAGAGAAGGGTAAATTATTTTGAGCCTGGTGGGCCCATGACACTTCAGACCATCAGGGCAGAGATGCAACCTACAGACGGACTCATGATTGAGGTGTCAACTAAGCAATGGACACCACTGCCCAGGTTATTCACAAGTGTGAACACTGCACCCAGCCTCTCCTCGTCTGAAAGAGTGTGACAAGAGATGGAGCCCGACATCATGGACCGGATGGACTCAGCAGCTTTATATGGATTGGTCCATGCACTAAGAAATGACCTCTCTCTCTCCTCTCTGTGTATGTATATATATGTATATGTAAGAGTGATGGTATATTGAAAATGTGGGATCTGAGCATGACATGAATGGTATGGAATAAGGGGTGGATGCTGTCCTGGGTTCAGCAGTAGCAGTCATTTTTCTCCTTCTTAGTAGCTGGTGCAGTGCTGTGTTTTTGACTTTTGGCCTGGGAACAGCGCTAACACCGATGTTTACAGTTGCTGCTCAGTAATGTTTAGCCTGAGCAAGGACTTCCTGAGTTTCATGTTCTGCCAGGGAGGAAGGGAAGCCGGAAGGAAGCAGAGACAGGACACCTGACCCAAACTAACCAAAGAGGTATTCCATACCACAGCACGTCATGCCCACTATATAAACTGGGGGCAGTTACCTGGAAGGGTTAGATCACTGCTCGGCCAGGCTGGGTATTGGTCGGCGGGTGGTGAGTGGTTGTATTCTCTTCCCTTGTTATTTCCCTCATCATTATTATTATTGGTGGTAGCAGCAGTGGTTTGTGTTATACCTTAGTTACTGGGCTGTTCTTATCTCAACCCGTGGGAGTTACATTCTTTTGATTCTTCTCCCCATCCCTCTGGGAGCACAGGGGGAGGGAGGAAGGAGGGGGAGGGAGCGAGAGCTGTGTGGCTGATTTTCCAACTGGGTTTAAACCTCCACAACCTCCCTCCCATCATGTACAACATCAAGTATGATATACCTTTCTTCTTTGGTGTCTTAATGTGCACAGTTCCTTCTTTTTGGCACAGACCAAAAGGATACTACCCACTTAGCAGCACTTAGCAGCTTGTTAGGCTCCAACTAGGCATCTGAGGGGTTGCTACTCCTTCTAGCATTTATTGGTATTCATTATTTTTTGTCAAGGCATGAAGGGGAAATGTTGCTGTAGCTACTCATCTGGAGCTAACACAGCCCAAGAGCAGCATTCTGTAGATTTTGGATGTGGCAGCAGGCTAAGCCAGATCCCTTTTTCTGTTTTTGTTTTTTTCTGTTTCCCATTCAGGCTTGGTGTCAGCCATTTTCTGGATGCTGCATTCAAGCTGGATCAGTAGGCAAACCAAGAGGAACAGAGGCAGGCAGTGAGTAGCGTGGCCCATACTCAGTCTTTTCTGTCAAAGGCTGTTTGGTCCCTGAGATGAACAACTAATACCTCAAATACATTGTTTGGCCAGAAAGAACCATCCTGAGCCAGATTCTCTATTATATGCAAAATGAGCATGATGATGATGGGCTCCGTGACACCAGTCATATTCTGGTTCCTCCCCTTAGGGTGATCCTTTGTCCTCTGAGAGAAGCCAGGTGAATGCATTTCAGAGGCTTGTGAATCATTTCTGAATTAGGGAAAAATATTGTCTCTAAGTAGGACCTAAAGAGGGAAGTAAACAAAGCCCTAGATGCACTACAACATCCCTTTTAGCATTAGGAACTGGGAGCTGAGTAAGCCAAAATTGATGTGGTGCCATTACTGTTAGCAGAGCTCTTCCAGCTGGTGTGGCCATTTCTTCACATGCTGACAGAGTACAGAGATCCTGTGGAAAGGGACAGACCAACCTTGAAGGTTGCCACCGCAGACCTGTACTCACATTGGGCTTAGGCTGTCACCATGTGTTATAACGAATAAAGGAAAATATAGTTTACGGTAACAGTACATATTGATGGGAATGATGGCTTATTTCTGTCAATATTTCAATGAGGTTCCTACCTGCTGGCAGGAATGCAGATCAAGGAGGGGTTGGGCTGATGCAGCAGAAGAAAGGAACATTGCCAGGCACTGATTGATATTTTATCAGGCTGTAATACTAGAAGCTTTTGCTTGCAAGAATCAAATGTTAAATGTCTCTCTCAGGGTTTTATTTTGCTAGTGCCTATGGGAACCAGCTGGGCTGGCTGCCTAGAGAAAAGACAAAGCAAGCTAGTCAGGAAGTTAATGGATTTAAGATAGATGCTGATTAGTGATTCACATTTGTTTGGATAATAAAATAAATACAGAGAATGGGAACAGTTGCTAGTGTATTTCTCTATTGCTTCCCAAGAAAAAAGAGAGCTGCTGTATATAAGTTGAGGTTGAGAATTTCCCCACTGCGGCAGACTATTTTATTGCAAAGAAGAGAGCAATACCCTGGAGAGGTGAAGGTGTGCAGTACTGTCGATGTTAGAAATTCTGCACTGAGGACGTTTATGTTAGTGAATTGATTGGGAGGGAAAAAAAGTAACCTTTTTCTGTGAAACGTAAACAAAAAATACTCTCTCAGGGACAAATGACACACTGCAAAAAATTGGAAGAAGGCCCCATGGGTGTGCTCCTGCAGTGGCAGAGGTGCAAGAGTTTAACACTTCAAATCCAGCCCTGGAGGGACAGGGCTGGTGTGGTTTGCTCACTAGATACAGCCTACAGCACTTCTGCTGGCTTGGGCCAAGAAAGGAGTAGCTTCTCATTGTACTTCCCCCCCCCCCCCCCCCCCCTCCCGCTGGAACTAAAGCAATTCTGAGCAAATTATGAGAAAAAAAGTTTCTTGCTGGACTTTATTGTGAATCTTTTGAAATACGCTTTCTGGTTTCAGTGAATGAAGTACCATGATTTGACATCTGAAGTTTTATTTCCTGCTTTTAAAGCAGAACGGGTCATTTTTCAGCAGACTGTATCTTCTTCAAAAGACCATTGTACTGCGGAATCAAATGCCCTGCCTCAGGAAACAGCATTAAAGACTCTGAACTTCTTAAGTGACTTCATAAAATTCAGAGGTTAGGAAGAGACAGACCTGTCAGTTTTTTGCCTCGCCTGAGGAAAAAGCTTATTTCTGTAACAGAATCAGAAGAGAAACTCTGTAGCCAGGCAGCCTGCTGATGAAGACCTCGTTTCTCGCAGGCTGGTTGAATTTCTGGTGGAGATGGGAGATATTTGACACAGAAGGAGCAGAACCTCCACGCTGGGAAGGTTTCACCAAAAAGACTTTTGGATCTAACCAGCAGCTCCTTTCTCTCTGGGGCCAGAGGCACCCTGCCACTGAGGCTGGGCCTTGTCAGGTGCAGGTGATCCAAAGACCACCGTGAGCTTTTTTGAAGTAACATTGTCATTTGTTTCTGACCGCTTTTATAGGGCTTTATGACACGCTGTATGTTTTCAGATGGCTCAAATGGCCAATCTTGTTTTCTTTCCGCATCTGCGATTGCACTTCTTGATATCTTTTTTCCTTTCCAATGATGAATTTGGGCAAATCTTCTCCTGCACTGATTTCTCTGCCTGCTTTTTCTTTTTTAATTTCCCCTCTGCCTCCACCACCAACTTCTGTTGTCTTTTAACACTTTTTCCTTGCTTTGGGATTTCTCACTGGAAGTCAGTGATTGGGAGAAGAAAATTTTTCCAAGCCTGGGATATTGTTACATAATCAGGGTGGACTTTAAATGTGTGGAGAGATGAAACATAATGGAAAATAGCTACAATATTCTAATTCTGTTCACACAGCTCTTAAAATAGAAAGAAAGGACTCTTTGTAGGCTGCAGTTCAGATGTTTGTCTGATGCCATGTTAGAAAGACATCTGACCCATGAGTCCCGTCAGATTTATCTGCAGCCTTTAGAGATGCCACCATGCTGAACTGTCTGCTCTCCCTTTTGACCAGCGTTTTTTGTCCTTGTACCAGAAATAGAATGAAATGGATGTCCTTGTCCTAACCTCCCCATCCTCACCACCATCCACAGTATCAGCTTAGAACACTGGTGACAACAGGTTTGTTCTAAAAAACTGGTCTGCAAATTGAAGCAAAGACCTGCATTTTCTGCTGCAAGACCACTAACTCAGACAGACGGGTGCAGAGGGCACTTGGGAATCTGCTGGTTTGACTCCTATCTGCACAGAGCTGCCCACACACTGAAAAAGTGTGGCTTATCCAGACCATTCTGGGTCTTTTATTGTATCTGCAGTCAGCAGGCCTAAATACAGAGGGAGCAGTTCCCTGTGGAATACAGGTCCATGTTTCCCACAGCCACCTGCAGTTATCTGTGTGGAGTGCAGAGGGCAGAACGGAAATGCATTTTACAAATGAATTGGACTTTGAGACAATGACTGATTTTTGTATTGCATCCCCATGTGTCCAGCATTCTAGGTGCAGGAATGGCATTGCAAAATCTGCTGGCAGCAAATGCAGGTGGAGAGCGCATACATGAACTGGCTTGTGGGAATGGCACGAGCAAGGTCCCTGGCACTGGCCAGGGGCATATGAAGGGTGCGTGGCTTTGCACCAGGCCTTCAAGCAGCTGGTGTGTGGGGCAGGAGGGCTCAATTTCCACTGCTGTGAATCCAACAACTTCCACCAATCCTGAATTCTCTCTGCACTCAGTCTGACAAAGATAATTAGAAAAGGCATTAATCTGGGTCACAGAGAATAAGTAACAAATGTAGTTTAAGCTGCATAGGAAATAAGGCTTCAGTCTGAATGTGAGTGAGTGTACCAGGCAAATGTTTTTTAACTTGTCCAAGGTGGCTGGTCAGGCAGCTGAAACTTTGACCCCATCCATCCACCCTGAGTACACTCCATGCTGGGAATGAGCCTGGGTCAGTCTGCTTGGCCTGCAGATGCTCACAGGACTTACGGGGTTTATCTCAAGCACAGGACAGGAATAAGGTGCTATCATTGTCACCCCCAGCATTGAGCAGCATGGTGCCTTGGAGCCTTGGGCTGAGGAGCCATTTCATTGCCTCACAGAGGGGAATGAGGGTACACATCACCTTTCAGCTGGCTGTCAATGAGCAATCTGGTGCTAATAACTTCCCCAGACTACTGCTGTGCATTGGGTCTGAATTTCTAACCCAGAGGTGAAAGGCTCCTTCACTTATTAAGCTATTAATTGCCCAAACCACCTATCTAGTTCTTAAGTGACAGTTAATGAGAAACCAGAGCTGGAGATTGTAACTGGGAGGAGCCTTGCAAAAGAAGATTAATAAACAGCAGAGGAAAGGGCTCAGGAGGGCATGAGATCTGGGCAGTTCATGCACCCAAGTTGTTGCCATGAACTCTGACAAACAACAGGCCCAGGGTAGAAAATCCCTCTGGCCTTCTGATTTCTCTCAAGCTTTTTTGGCCCTTTTCACTGTAACATGGTTCAGCACAAAACTTGATCAATGTTGAGTTAAAAGGCATGATTTTATAAGAGAAAAGATTCCAGTGCAGTTGCACAGGTTACTTCCCTACAAATTGTATTTCTTTGCCGCTCATCAGACCCCTTGTTCTCTGTGCTTAAGCAGGCTCCTTAGTTACAGCTTACACATCAGACAAGTGCTCCAAACAGGAGGAGGAATAGGATGAAACACAGGTTATCAGTGACGTACCCAGATACACTCCAGAGATGTTTTATGCAATCCTGTGCTTTTTCATCCAGTGAACTATGCTCAAGCGAGCAGACAGTATCTGCTGATGAGAGATACTGTTAGATGCTGAGCCTGCTAGAGACACGTGCACAGACCCAGAATGCTGTGACACTCAATGCAATGAGAAATGTTTTAGTGGTGGGGAACAGGTACTTTCAAATACTGCATAATGGAGCCTTTACAGCTCGTTGGGACTCAGTGGTAATTTTCAATTGATCTTTTGTTACGTAACTGTTTATACCCCAGAAGAAAGCTGTTAGCTTCAGCTGCTGCTGAAGAGGAATGAATATCATAAAAAAGCCATTTCACAAAGGAGTTGGCTAAACAGCTCTGTTGTCTTTAGACTTGAATGGTGTCCATCAGGACCACTGTGCTCTCCATCAGTTGGAGGGAGCCCTACATGCTCTCAGAGGTGTGATCAATGGCCATGGGCAGCTCCTGATAGCTGAAGGCTTTTTCCAAAGCTTGCTGACCCAAGGGGAAAGGTCCTTGTGGATTGCACTGTCATCCCTCCCCCTCAACATGGACACAGCCTCTTGTTCAATTTCACAGCTGAATATTTTTAACTAGGGGCAGGAGCTAATATTAGTCATCTTTTGATGTGCCTGATGATGGAGGATGTGCCTGACATGGACATCCTGGGAGGCATGCTTGGAAAATAGAGTTATTCAACATAAAATCCGCATAGATTTTCAGCAGCTTTTCTCAGCATTGGCCAAACCTTGTGCATCGTTGACTTCTGAAGTACTTTGGAAAACATAACAGTAACAAAAGAGTAGTTTGTCCAATAGATTTTCTCAGAGTGGCAGAGCCGATGGTTTTAGACCAATATTTCTGCTAGGTGCTATAGCTGGGTTATAAGAGCACAGAAGTTTCAGACCCCCACTAATGTGTTTACATGGCTGTTATAGACAGGGCACAGCCATCTGTAGTGTTAATGGAAATGCTTTTGCATTCTTTGCATAAATTAGGAGAAACATTTCATGAACTGCTGCTTATACAAGTTTTGGCAGAAGATCAAAGTTCAAAAAAAGTATTTATTTTTTAACACATGTGATGTGAAAAGTAAGGGTTGGGACAAAAATTCAACCCTGGAGCTATTTTTCAGGTTACAGTGGGAAAATACATCATAATTCTACCAACGATGAAGAGAATCCCTGGAGTTAATTATAACAGCACATTCCCATAGCTGGAGTGAAGCTGTATGTGTCAGCACTTCTGTTCCCTTCAGGGTTTCACAAATGGTGCCATTTTAGGTGCCAAGGCACATACAAATGCAAGATTTAAGGAGAAGTCATTCCTCAAATTATAATTTTGGAATGAAATAAAACTCAAAATGTTGACTACCTTATTTCTGTTTTCTCGTTTTTCAAAAACATCTGCACTGAAAAACATGTAGGCTAGCAAATTGAGGGGAAAAATACCATTAGCACATGACGGAACTTGTTTTATTTGTTCATTACTGGATGTCTCAGGTATGTGATAAGACAGAGGCAACACTGCACATCTTCGGCCTCTGTCCAATAAATCCCTGAAGGATGTGCTTCATTTTGAGCATCTTAAGCATTCTTCACTTTAAGTAAATAAATCTCTTGTTCTTGACACATGTGGAGAAAAGGAAGAGCATGGAAGCTGGTATCACAGGGTCGGGTAAACCTAGTGAGAGCCTCCACCTGGGAAAGAGTGCCCAATATGCCTATATATGTGTAAGTTTTATCTGTATCAGCCATATATGTAACTGATATTTAATTTGAACTGATCGGACCATGTACTCTTTAAAGCATCCTGAATTTCTGGGGTTAAACAATTCTTCAACATGAAAAATATGTGCAGCAGAACTTGACACTTTGTTGCTTGTTTCTCCCCATTTGCTTAAACAAGGAGTAAGAAGTTTGCATTAAGTTTCTGAATGAGGATTTTGGAAAAACCATTTATTCATTCCGTGGTTTGAAGCAATCAGATAGGTGATATGAATAGCTATAAATAATTCTTTATGGCTTGCATGATATGCACATTTCCTAACCAGCTAACTCCTCCCCCAGTGTGCACTGCAGTAGTCAAGGCAATGAAAAGTTTTAACAGGTTGAAGCCAGGTCAGTTACTGACAAATCGAGACTCTGTCACTTTCTTGTAGAAGCTTACCTGGCAATACACCATTGAGAGGCAACACGGACCTAAATTAAGCCATCCCTCAGGTAGGCCTTTCCTTTTTAACGTCCATGCTGGATAGGATGCATTTTATTGCAAGTCCTCGTTCTCTCATAAGCATCCTATTTACATACCTCTCATTTGTCTTCAAGCAGTTGCTGCTCTTTGCCTGATATTTGAAGATGGGTAGAGGAAGAAGTACGGTGCAATTACTCTACACAGCCCTCAGATCCTAAAGTTTCCCACATACCTTGCCACCACCCATTCCCTGTGCCCTACCACTAGCTCGCCTCACTGCAGAATTAAACTCCAGTTGCCCAATCCTGTGATCATCCTTGAGGATCTTGAGTCACTGAGCTAGAAGGGAGCTTTCAGGCCAAAAAAGATGTATGCTTACATTGTTAATACAAAACATTTTTCTACTCTTGAATGCCAACAAGCAGTATTGTCTCATATAGTGGTGCAGCTGGCAGCGACTTGGCCACAAAAGATTGCTCTCATCTGATGGCACTCCATCAGAAAAGAGAATGAACAAAGACACACAGGTTGCTCTTTCCTACCAGGACCAGTGCTCAGAATAGCCAGCAAGGAAATCTATAGAGTCCACTGTGGTTTACTGGGGTTATTTGGGGTCCATCAAAGACTGGTTAGGTAAAATGCCCTCAGAAGACTTATTTGGGATGTTGTCTATGTCAGACTGCTCCAAAAGACAGCATATGTAGGAGATGTCCTGGCTAGGACCTGCAAGGCAGCTAGAAGGCATGTGCCCCTGTAACCCACTAAGTGTTTACCATGATGGACAAAACCCAAAGCCATCAGTCTGCTGTGGCCTCCAATTCTGGGGCTCCAGTCCAGACTAAGGGCTGGGGGCCCGCACTCCTGCTCAATCATGTCCACTACCAGAGACTGTCAGAAACATGTGTGGGGAGGGGATAACACACACCAGACAGGACAAAACCAAAGCATACAAGAGAGCCAAAACACAGGCACAAGGTACTGAGTGCTCCTGTGGGGCCTCAACCAACCACTGGCATGTTGGCCAGCAGGGAAACCGTGGACAGTGTGAGACCACCCTTCACCATAAGTTCTATGTTTTGGTGACTATATGAATGCTTTGCCTAAAGTAGTTCATTATTTTTAGCTTCCAGATATGTATGCTGGCAAATGCTTGCTTTGTGTTCTTCAGCTGTGTGCATTCTTCATACAGAACCTCTGCGATTATGATAAATGTTGCCCAAAGTGACCCCAAGTGGAACAGTGTTTGAGAACCACCAGCCAGAGGCCAGAAGGGTCTCTTGAACCAGTTATTGTGACTGATGTGTTTAAATGCAGACATTTGGATTTGGAAATACCCGGCATGATTTCCAGCTCCACAGTGATGCTCTCAATCTTTTTGCACTGTTGTCACCTGCTGAGTTTCCTCCCCAGCTTTGCTGGACACAGTCTGCAGAACAATAAGGAACATGCAGGTGATGCTGAGCCATGCCAAACACCACCTCCAGTGGTGGTCACAAAATGCAGGAGAAATGTTACCGCAGTTGTCTTATCCCAGATCATATGCTGGAGCCTGGATAGTTGGTTCAGTTTCCACCCATTTGTGCTGCTAATACAGCATAGAGAACAAACAAAGCTGCCCAAATGAAGCTGTCAAAAACTCCCCAGGACACAAGAGATTTCTTAGGTGACAACAAGCTGGCACAGCCACCTTTCTGCCAGCCTACAAAATTCAGTATAATGAGCAAGCCAGAGAGAGGATAAGGCAGGCTCTGTGGCATGCTGGCACATGCTTGGCAAAGGCAGCAGTTGGAGGCAGGAAAATGAGCACACTGTCCCATTAGAGGCACTTGACTTGCTGGCTCATGTGCCTGTGGAGTCTTTTGTGGACACAGCAGAACACAGCCATTCAGGGCAGCACCCAACCTGGCTCTAAATCACCTGACAGGATGCTGTTGCTCCCCAGACTAAGAGGTGATGAAAGCAGGATGGTGTGAATCCCCCTGTTAACACCCTCTTTAACCCATTCTGGGTTTTGCAGAGCTCCCTGGTCTGGGACTCAGAGCAGAAAGGACCTTCACGCTATGCCTGTTTGCCCTGCACTCTGCTGAGCTGAGAGGAATCCCAAAGCAAAGCTGGAAACCAAACCCAAAACCTTTTATTTAGATAACACTGCCCCCATAATACAAGCATCTCTCCAACTCAGGTGCAGTAAAACCTTCCTTTTTTCCTTATTTCCAGGATCTGTTTTACACACACTGACTGCCTCCTCTCCTCTTCTCCCTCCATTGAGCAGCTGCCAAGGGCATTTGCTATGCAGCTTGGCCCTTAACGTTTTGCCCTAAGCAAGCAGCCAGCACTCCAGCTGCCTAACCCCACTGCAGCTGGATGCTTACAGAAAGCTTCAGATCCCCAACCCTGAGATAAGCCAAGATAGCAATGCTGAAAATATACTCGAACGGAGGCTTGTATCTGGGTCACATAGCTGCCAAAACCACCCCCATTCTGTTGAAACAGCTATTGAATTTGCTTCTAGAAGGAAAAAGACAGTAACATGCCAAGTGACACTAATTGTTACGCAGCACTAAGCAAGTATAATGCACTCCTGCAAATTATCTGGGAACATTTTTTATCCTGTTTTGTAATGCATTTTGAGGGAGGAATGGGGAAGTTGATCAAGGTGAATGCATAATGCATGAAAATCTGTGAAAAGGGAACACACTAGAAAAATGTTACCTGTGGGTTAGACGTTTGTGGAGAAAATATTAATAAGGTCTTACAGATTTGAGGAGAGCAAAATCCCTCAAAACCACCCAAACCATCAATTTGTGTCAGTGTTATCCACTTAGCAAACGAAACCACTGACAAAAGCCTAGCTTGCTTTTGCACCACTTTCAACACAGATCAGGAGGGTGGAGATGTCTTTGGGAGAAAGAGAGCTCCTGCTTTGGAAATGGTGATAAACCACAGAAAATACAACAGTACATTTTTTTCCCTTTCTTTAAGCCATACGCACAAACTTATCATCATCATGAGTTTAGAATAGAGATAACAGCCTACCAAAAGAAAAAAAATCCAAATTTGTTCTGGATAGGGTTAAAATGGTGGATTTGTGAAAGGCGATATAAAACACTGCTAAGCATACTACTGCCAAAGCGCAGCAGAAGAGTCTCATTGGATGGATCACCTACTCTAACAACAATTTCAGACTAGCAAATTGAGGGCCAGTAGGCTTTGTCTCTGTGTTGGTACAAATCATTTCACACCTGCATCTGTTCCTCTTACCCAAATTAAGCATTATGGTGTTCAGCCAGGAGAAATTCTGATGACTATTCAGGGACAATACAGCTGTTCAACTTAAATGAAGGTTGCAGAACTTGGTGATTAGTTTGCCTCCTTTGATCCTCTAGTTGGAGAAGAAAGAGGAAAACACAGTGGCAGAGTAATTACACTTAACTGCACCAAAAGAGTTTTTCCGTCCTGAATCCATGCATGCTTTGGAGTTGCTTGGAGAACACCAGCTGGGAGATGCTTCTTAAGTACAGGGCAGAACTATATTTTCCATTCAGAACTATAATTCTGGTCTTTGCCCTGTGCTGTTCAACCAGCAATGGCTGTAACTGTGAGGAGCAATAGAGGCACAGGGGACCATATACTGCCCCTAATAGTCATTTTCTGTAGGTAAACTTATGAGGTCATTATGTAAGATGTCTCAGTTCTGTTACTTATTGCTTCCCATCGCATGGTTCCTTTGGAGCAGATGCCCGATCAGACAGAAGACTTGGATGGGGAACACCACCCAGGTCTTGGAAGGCAGACACAGGGACAGTGAGAATGAAGACCCTGGGCCCACTGTAGGAGAGGATCTGGTTCAAGACCATCTTAGGAACCTGAATGTATACAAGTCCATGGGACCGGATGAAATCCATCCGCGGGTCCTGAAGGACCTGGCAAATGAAGTTGCTAAGCCATCGTCCATCATATTTGAAAAATCATGGCAGTCAGGTGAAGTTCCCGACAACTGGAAAAAGGGGAATATAACCCCCATTTTTAAGAAGGGGAAAATGGATGAGCCAGGGAATTACAGACCAGTCAGTCTCACCTCTGTGCCTGGCAAAATCTTGGAGTAGATTCTCCTGGGCTAAGGCACATGAAAACGCTTGTGAGGTGGGCTGATGCCAACCTGATGAAGTTTAACCATGCCAAGTGCAAAGTCCTCCACGTGGGTCGGAGCAATCCCAGGCACAGCTACAGGTTGGGCAGAGAAGAGATTCAGAACAGCCCTGTGGAGAAGGACTTGGGGGTGTTGGTTGATGAGGAAATGAACATGAGCTGGCAGTGTGCGCTTGTAGCCCAGAAAGCCAACCGTATCCTGGGCTGCATCAAAAGGAGCGTGATGGGAGGTGATCCTGCCCCTCTACTCTGCTCTTGTGAGACCTCACTTGAAGTATTGTGTGCAGTTCTGGTGTCCTCAACATAAAAAGGACATGGAACTGTTGGAACAAGTGCAGAGAAGGGCCACGAGGACAATCAGGGGACTGGAGCACCTCCCGTATGAAGATAGGCTGAGAAAATTGGGGCCGTTCAGCCTGGAGAAGAGAAGGCTGCGTGGAGACCTCATAGCAGCCTTCCAGTACCTGAAGGGGGCCTATAGGGATGCTGGGGAGGGACTCTTCATGAGGGACTGCAGTGAGAGGACAAGGGATAACAGGTTCAAACTTGATCAGGGGAACTTCAGATTGGATGTAAGGAAGAAATTCTTTACTGTGAGGGTGGTGAGGCCCTGGAATGGGTTGCCCAGGGAAGTTGTGAATGCTTCATCCCTGGCAGCGTTCAAGGTGGGGTTGGACATAGCCTTGGATGGCATGGTTTAGTGTGAGGTGTCCCTGCCCATGGCAGGGGGGTTGGAACTAGAGGATCTTAAGGTCCTTTCCAACCCTAACTATTCTATTCTATGATTCTATAACACTCTTAGCTACTGCTACAGGCAAACTGTGAAAACCTAACCTTTTTCTTTGCAGCAAAAGACTCCTTATTTAATATAGCCACTCCTTTCCTCATAACTAAACAGTTACCATAACAAAAGCCAGCATGTAAGTTGCGTTGCAATGATAGCTTAGTTACCAATCTTTCCTAGTTATCAAAGTGGCTGAAGAATACGCTTATAGTGCTGAGGATGTCAGTCTGCTGCAGGTGAAGAGTGCAGAGCATCTCTGTGATTGTTCTCCGTATTACAAAGATCTCAAAATGATGGTAGAGAGAATGATGATCCTCAGAAAGAATGAGTTTAAGGGAACAACAGAACCTTTCCCTTGCCAGGAGTTGAAAAGGACTGTAAAATATGTGCAATAAAATAAACAACAAATAACCAACCAAACAAACAAAAACCCCAACACCATGCGCTACCCAATATATTGAATGCAATTTCTCATCAGAAGCCTTACCTCAGGGTTTTACTTATCACTTGGAAAACCAATAACCTCATGAGTGGTGTATGCTTTGTAAGCTAGAAGTCTTCAGGAAGTGTGTTGTCTCCATTTTTAAATCTAAGCATGGATGTTTAAACCCTCCTTTCTTCTTCCTTCCAGGAGTGCAGATCCTACTCTGCCCATTATGTCTGCAAGTGAAAGTGTAATAAAATAGAGATGTAACTGTACTCTTCTTTGCTGCTTGCAATGCAACCTGCCATGGAAGGGATTAGCGTTCTGACCCAGAGACTGCTGAAGCCCACTGGATATATTTCTACAGGACTTAGAGCCAAAGAATATGTCTCAACTGCCTGGTGACACGGCTCTAAAACTAGACTCTGCATACCAAATCCATAAGCATGAGTGAAGGAGAGAACCATGTCTAGAGAGCTCAGATTGTGCCGGAGCAGTTGTGGTCAGCCATACTTACAGGGTGGCTGGGTGGAGAGTGGGATGAATATAGTCCTGGGCTCAGTTGTAACGGTAACAGTTGCAACAGCTCATTGGCCCCAACAGGGAGCAAAGGAGTGGGCAGGAAGTGGAGCTTGGCGGTGGCAGGCCTCTGGAAGGAAAAGAACAACAATGAAAAGCAGTGATGCGCAATGCAATTGCTCACCACCCACCTACCAATACCCAGCCTGAGCCGAGCAGCAGTCTGGGCCTTTTGTGTAACTGCCCCCAGTTTATGTACTGGGCATGATGTGCTGTGGTATAGAATACCGCTTTGGCTAGTTTGGGTCAGGTGTCCTGTCTGCTTCCTCCTGGCTTCCCATGCCCCTCCTCACTGTGGCAGAGCATGAGACTGAGAAGTCCTTGATCAGGGTAAGCATTACTTAGCCAGAACTAAAAAAACCGGTGTGCTACCAGTGCTGTTCTCAGGCTGAACCCAAAACCACAGCACTGCACCAGTTACTGGGAAGGAGAAAAAGAACTGCTACAGCTAAACCCAGGACAGCATGAAGGACTCCTGGCTTAGGACTGTTCTGGAAGAGGCTGATATGTAGTCAAGGACACTTTTGGGCTTCATGCCACTGTGCATCTTCTGTCAGGTCAACATCCTGAGACCAGCCAAGACATGTTCACTCTGTTTTGGGAGACATCTGCGTAGTATGCTGTGTATTTTTCTGTGTACATTTGTTAAAAGCATGATGAACAGAAAAACTCCTTTATAAGGCCATTTATTAATATTACAACTGAACAGGGAATCCATGTACGTAAGAGACATGGGATAAATTTGAATATTAAGCCACAATTCCACAGATTCCTACCTTTTATTCCCCCCCCCCCCCCCCGCAGTAATGGGCATTGCTTTGCATGTTTTATTTTTCCAAAAGCTCCTGTTTTTTTTCCTTCATTATTTTGATCTCAATGACCTCTTCTATATCTTTTCTAAGAACTTTACCTTCTCATTTCTCTTGGGTTGATTTTTGTTTTCCTTCAAATATTTTCCAGCATAAAGTACCCTTTTTTGCCTTAAGCCATATCTAAGTGATTTAATTTCTTTACATATTCTCACAGCAAGTACAAAATGCATCCCCTTCAGAGAAGGGAAATGGAACCCACAGTTAAATGATTAGCCCCAGTACATCTGTCACACAGCAGAAAAACTGAGATCAGGACTTCTAAATCCAAGATTAGACCTTCACCAACTGAACAAATCACACTAGACAATTAAGGTCCTGTAAGGTCCCACATAGTTCTGATACAGTACATGGCATTGCCAGATGTTCAGCAAGACCCTGGCAGCTGGAAATGTGTATCAGGCTTTTGAGCTGGCATTCCCCCAGGCTGCAAGCAACCTGTGTGATGGTTATTTTTGGTTTTCTTCATATATTACAATCCCGGTTGCTCTGCAGGATCTGTTTCTCCAGTGAGTTCACAGGGTTTCCAAAGGTGGCGAGGAAGGTTTGCATCTAACCCAAGACGGCCAGGAAAAAAAGAACAAAGTAAGCTCATTTTATTCTTCTAGGCAAAACTGCAACAGAAAGCAAGCTGCATATTTAAGCTCTCCTAGTGAGAAGAAAATAACAAGAATTATTAAAAGAATTATCAGCAACAGAACACACCAAGAAGCTCCCAAATAAACCATTACATGGTCTGACTCCAGATCAAATACACTGATACTCAAACACAGGAGAGATTCCTGTTTACATTCAAGGGGATGACACTTAGCAGCCCTTTTGCTGGTGCTCTCAAAGCAGTGTTAGGTGAGAGAAAAGAGTTATACTGTGGGGCTTAAACAGCAGCTATTACTGTAGGTAGAGAGCAGTCCAGTGCAGACAACAAAGGGCTAGTGAGACATAATGTACTGGTTGAGCCTGAGACAAAGAAATACCTCGCAACATGAAAGGAGACTTAAGTTTTCCTTTTGATCTTCTTCAGTATTCTTCAGTATAATTTTGTCTGTTTATACACTCCAGTGACCTCCACTGCTGAATGTTTAAATGCCTTTGCTGGTTTTTAGATGTCCACTGTCAAAGTGCTCTTTTGAAAGAGTGGAATAGCGGTCTCACAGTTAAAAAGCAGCATTGAAGGAACACAAAAGGTGGTATCATTTGCCTTATATGACAAAGTGATGCTCCAGTCACACAGTTCTGTGTAGAGGAGCTCAGCAATACAAGGAAGAGTAGTCTGAAGGGGATACTCTAGAGGTGTGAGTTATTAAAGGAGTGTGATACATGATACTAAGAGTGCATAGATACGGAATATATGAACATTAAAAATATGCATGCTACCCGCGATCACTGAATGTGCTAAGATCTTGTTTCACACACTCTTGATTCATACTGATCCCTTCCTACTTTAGATCTCCTTCCAGGCCCTAAAATTATTATATACAAAGCTGTTTCTTGGCTCTTGAATATGTAACCGTATAAGTGACCTTAACAAGTAGAAAGCCTCATGGGTTTACATGTTCTGGCATAGAGACGTGTGTACTACTCCTTTGGTCAGTAGCTTCTCTTACAGCAAATCCACTGTGCAGAATCAGGGGGATTAAACACAGTTCTGTGTGTCTTCAAAACCCAAATGGCTTTCAGAAGGAATTATCTGTCACCCGAATCCCTGCAGCTCTGTTTATCTCTGATCAGCATGGGGAGAGCCAAATTGGCATACTGAGTCATGTACCAAAAAAGAGCGTGCCTATAAGCACAGATCATGATTTGCATGCTTATTAGCCTTGACTGCCAGGGAACATTTTGGTTCCTTTGTGACACAGAAACAGTAAAAATATGTTAATAGCAGCATATCAAATTTGGGCTTTAGCCAATCTGTCAATATTGAAATTACTTGCCTGTAATATAGTGGGTAAACAACTTGCTGTATAGGATCTGAGGCATGATTTGAACTTTCTGAAATTTAGTTGCTTTGTGCCTGAAAAACTCTCAGATCAGAAAGAGAAACATAAGCATATATACAAGACAGATGTCACACTGACTTTCTATTCTGTTATCTGTTTGCTGCCTTCTTTGCTGCTTTTTGAAGTGGCTTATTCAAGAAGCCAGGTGTGAGGTTATTTCAAGAGAGAATCACCGAAATAACCATCGATACATGTCCTCCATATAGACCCCATTTCTTCTCTTCCCTGCATAACAGAGACAAAATATCTCCTGACATAAACTTGGTACAAACCCAGTTTATCACTTTCTTACTACAGACAAATACAGCTTTTCACCGCAGGAATTATCATCAAAACCCATCGAAAGTTGATGATTTTTCCTTAACTTTCCAGAGCTATCCCATCTCTAAAATCAGCAGAAAAAGGAACTACAGGTGTCCAGAGGAGACCTCTTCCCTTTTGCTGGCTTTTGCAGCCTCTGTCTCCAGTTCAGCAAGGGTATAACCCTCAGAGACTCATCAATGACGTTAATGCTTGCAAGTGATCATGCTACACAAGCTGATCCTGAAGTCCTGAAAATTACTGAATAAAACTTCCCCCTTCTTCCTCAAGGAAATTCCCCGCCTAGATGAGACAACTTGTTCATTCTGCTTCTCTTCTGAGATACCATGCTTCAGCCTGGCCAGTACCTACTGCTTTGCCATCACCATGTGGACATGAGCTGCTGGATCCTCTTTGCTTCCAGTTCAGTCACCTGGTGTAGGGTCAGAGCAGCACCTCTGCATTCTAGAAAGAACACACTTCCTGATCTTCTGCACACCAGTGCAGTAAAACCTTAAAGCCCGTGGCATCACGCATTACTGTGGTGGGGCCTTTCCTTACAGTCTTGATGTTTTTTTGGAGTTCCCTTCCCAACTCAGAGGTACAGCAAGCTCCCTGGGCAGGGCAGCTGCACTTCATGCAGCTCAAAAGGCCACCTCAAGCATGTGAATGCTTGCAGTTGTTGCCCAGACTTCCTGGCTCTCCATAACATAACCTCTTTTACCATGGTACTCTTCCGCAGTTTCCAGACAAAGAAGAGCTCTGTCATCATGATTGGCTCAGAGAAGAATGAACCTTTGAACAGACGTGAAGGTGAGATGAACCAGGTTACCCCGATGAACACATTTTGTTAACACAATCTTCAGGCCCAAATGTTACTTTGGGCTGAAGCCACAGTGGTTGTGTCACCCTAGATTTATCCTCTGGTTTCTCTCTGTGGTTTTATGTGGCAAGCAGGACCTTTTCTTCAGCTCCACAATGTATTCTTCTATTCCATTTTTGGTTTTCAATTATCTGGCATAATCTGTGCTAATTGTGCACAGTTGCCTTCCCTGTCTTTAAAGACTGTTCCAGATAGAACAGAGAAAAATGCCGATGTAATTAATGAAATATTTTTGACCCAATTCTCTTTATTTTCAAAAAATGGGTTTGAAAGTTCCCTTTCTCTGAGCAAAGCTATGAATAAAATTGGATAAATAAAATAAATAAAAAAATAGATACATAAAATAAAGACTCAGAAAGAATCCATGAAGTTGCTTCTGTTGCGTATCTTTACAGCCCCTTCTGCTGTGGCCCTGATGTGAGACAGACATTGCAGAGCAAAATTTCCCAGACCCAGGGTTCAAACCAGGAAATCCCTTTAGCTAGATGTGCCTCTCCAGAGCTTGCCACAGAGCCAAGGTCTTGGGCAGCATCTCGCACTATTTCCAGCTGTTTCACTCTAGAGAAGAGGGTAACACTCACCTGAGACTAAATTTTTATGAGCTCTTGATCTCTTGAATAGCCACATCTAAGTGATATGATCAAGGAGGGGAACCACAGGAATACGCAAAGAGGATGCTTTTAGGTAAAGAAGCTGGTTGGCCGGCAGAAACCATTACCCTTCACAGTGTAAATGTAAAAAGTCAGGCACAGAAAGCAGCACCAGAGGGAGATGGGATGGTCATTATTGACCAAAACCAGCCTGAGGTCAGCAATCCCATCCATGATCTAAGGAGTTGCACACATGCACTTCCAGACATATCAACTTGTGCCACTTTCTTCTCAACAAGAAGTGCGTTTGCAAGAGACAAGAGCCGTCCAGCTGACAAAGAGAAGCACACCCTGCCAGAAATGTCTGGTTTAAAGATGAGATTCACAGTACTTAATGCCAACACATCAACAGCTAGGATCCCAGTTACTGACTGGAAAATCTCAGAGCTAAAGGCAGAGCGTTTCCAGGCTTAGTAGCTACAGAGGAAAGCATGGAAATGTGTCCCCTAGAAACCTAAACAGAATTAAATAATCCAATTTCAAAACCCATGCAAAAGTTGTGATCATTTATTGTTTTGGGTCCCCCATGTGTGTGTTCTGAATGAGCTCAGTTTTTAAGACCACCCACCAAATTTTGCAATTTATATTTGTGTGTAATCTCCATCCACATGTATGCCAGAGGGAGAGAGGCTTGGTCTCTCTGCTTCTTCCCATGGGATCATTCCAAGTTTCACAGCCAAGGATGAAAAGTAAATTAACAGGATATTCTGTGGTTTGCCATGAGAAATGCAGTGTGGTGATATCTGAAGCACAGCAGTCCCTCCTTGTTCTTCACAGGGATTCTAAGTGGGATATCTCATAGCACAGGGTGGTAATTGTAGAGAAAAGTTAACTTGCTAATAGCAATCACTTTATCTTGTTTGTCAATGATTAGTTATGTAAATTTGTTCTTCCCTTCAGTTCCATACCAGTGCATCAAGGTGACATGGCACATGTGCATAATTACTGCCAGTGTTATTTCTAGACCTTGATCTACAAAATGCAAAGTGCCACTTATTAGAAAGTCCACACAATCAAAGTGGCTTTTTTCATTTCTCTACACGTGTTTGCTGTTCTCTTTTGATAGTCACAGCATGTAAGAAGCCAGTGGGAAGCAAACACTGCATTCGCAACCTGCTTTCTCCTTGGTTAATTAGCTAAATCAGGTGCATAATGTTGTCTGTATAACTCTCAGAGAGTCTGTGACATTATTGCTCTTACAACACAGGGAAATACTGCTTTATCCAATCTGTAAGACAATAAAAATTAAAGGAAGATTAAAAATTATATTTATGTATTGTTTATATAGCACCATAGCACTTCACAGATGAATGATATGAGACTTTCAGCCCCCAAGGAATCCATAATATACAGGCCAGATTCAAACTGTGTCACGCTTTACTCCCTGTGTCGCCCATCTGACTCCGGGCTGATTCAACAGAAGCAACAGCATCAGAATCTGGCTTCAACTAAAGAAAACTTTAGAGATTTATAACTAGGATTAAATAAAATTATGTCACCTCAGCCCTAACTAATTTAAACTTGAATGAGAGAAAAACCTAAACCCACCAAAAAGCTTTTAGCTGCAGCCATGTTTTACTCTGTGATCTGTAGGGTCACCATGGCTGGGACTGTTTGCAGAGTCAGACAGAGAGATTGGCGCCCACTGTGTCTAGCTGTAATAAAACTGAACTGCTGATGACTTAAAAGCTCCAATTAGCATATACTTCAGAAGAAACACATGCTATTGCTGATGCTCAGTAACAGGATGTCCTGGGTTCAGCAGCTGCACAGTTCTGAGTTACTGGCTGGGCTTAAACCACAACACAGGAGCAAGAGTCCCATCCAGATCACAGAAAGAGATGAACTTCATCCAAAACCACTCCTTTCACTATCCAGCACTTTGTCTCATCATGTACCAGCTCCTACTTCCACAATCCACAGACAAGGCACCAGCAGTTCCCACTCTTTTCTCTATCAACAACCCACCAGAGAGGACACACTTGACCCTGTGCAGCAAGGTTTGGTTGATGGGAACACAGTCTCTGTGACAAACAGTGGGACGAGGTGGTGTAGGCCAGCAGCAGCTGTTTCTATATTATGCAAGGACCCAAATTCCAGCTGGGATCTCCTTGTACAAGTTAAGCAGGAGCAGGCAGGTGAGCACATAGGGTTGAGACTCTCTTCTTTGGACCAAGTTCAAGTGCACATACATTTCAAGCCGGAAAGAACTTCTTAGAAGAAGTTACCCACCAGCAGGATTATTTAATCGGAGCGGTTCACGTCTCCATTACATGTGGCAGAGAGGAATGGTTTCTGGGGAAATCCATTCTAATTTGATTTTAAAAATCGTGCGTGCACAGAGAACTGGAGATCAGCACCACACCATATCGCAGCATTAGAAAGCAAGAGGAACTAAAATTAGCATGAAAACAGTAATTTTGCATTAGTCTAAACACAAAGGCAGCCTCACAAATAAAGTGACCTTACGCTAAATAAGGCTAAAGATAAAGATAGGGCAGAGCCAGGGAAGGGGCAATAGACTTCTTTAAGAAAATACATGGTGCTGTGTCCTAGTCCAGGCAATCTGGGGTATGTTTGAGTCCCTTAGTGCTTTTATTTACCAAAACCACTGAAGAGTATGGGAAGTGCTGCTAATCCAATGAGGTAAATCAGGCATGGGGTAGCGCACTGACACCCCACTAGTGATACCTCCTGCCTGTGAAAGATCTGAAGGTAAGATGTGAAAGTGTTTTACCAACATTCACAAGCCCATGAAGTCTCCAGATGCTCAACAAAGCGGTCCAATTTGGTGTAGGAGGCACAACAGACTAGCTGGCAAGGCGGCTGGTACCTTTCAAAATTAATGCTTCTTTACAAGAATAATTTCTTCCAATCAGAGGGGACCCTGTATCTCCAGTTTCAGAACCTTTGGCTGGTTTAGTATCTGCTGGACTCTCGGAGCTTTGTAATCCTTACCACCCAGAGCATAAACACAGCGCTGGACTCCCTGCGCGCCCTCTTTCCCATGTGCAAAGGCTGGGTGATGGCAGCAAGAAGTGCTTTTCTCCTGCTTTTCCCAAGCAGCCCTGTAGCAGCCACAGTGTGTCTGCTCTATTTTGGGCTACAGCAACTGGCTGCAGCCCTCTGGGCACAGCCCAGGCAGGGCTCAGCAGCTTCTGGCCACGTGTCCTCCCCTCAGACTCTATTTTGGGGACTGCCATAACAGCTGGCTTTACGTCCTTCTTGCTTTCTGTGGTCAGCCTCATGCTGAGGAGGGTTGTCAGCCCTAAAGGATCAAGCTGTTCCCTATTTCCTCTGGAGCTGGATGGAAAGGACAGATAACTTGGCCCAGACCTTGCGATGCAGCTCTTAAATGTGCAGGAACCTCACCCATCCCCAAATTCATGTGGGCTCCAGGGACTTCATTCTGCTCTTGGGCAAACCTGCTGTCTCAATACTGCCTGTTGTTCCTTTGAAGTTAACGCACTGGCTCCAGGTTTACATTGGCTTAAGAGGCGTCTGTGTACAAACAAAGAGAAAGCACTCCAAGACAAATTTCCTCAGAGTCTCAATGAAAAGAAATCCAGTAATGCTGGAGCAAAGCACATGGCT
The DNA here is from genome assembly GCA_039720435.1 of Amazona ochrocephala. Taxonomy (NCBI): domain Eukaryota; kingdom Metazoa; phylum Chordata; class Aves; order Psittaciformes; family Psittacidae; genus Amazona; species Amazona ochrocephala. The sequence continues at coordinate 52,857,326 of CM077882.1, read as the reverse complement.
CACCTCCAGTTGTGCCTGGCTGGACAGTCACATCATCTTGCCCAGCATGCTAACACCAGTGGAGAAAAAGATAACCCCTCTCTTCCTCCATAGCTGCTCTGCCAGGAAGGACCCTCTCCAGAACAGTGGGCTGGAGGATGCTGCCTGTGTCAGCAGCTACCGAGGACCAGGAGCTGCAGGGCAGCAGGGCAGGGGGCTGTGTAAGCAGCTGTTGACCCCTGCATCTGCCTCTTTGCCCGAGCAGGGGACTGCCAGAATTGAGGGCAAGGAGCAAATGAGGCTGAGGCCAAAGGCTTCAGCAAAGAAGTTGCCTTCCTCTGACAGACCAATTCAATTAGAAACATCTTAATGGAGACCTGTTTTGTAACTCCCACTCAGCCAGACAGGACTAAAAGGGCATATATGACTTGCTCACATTACAAGTTAGGGGTCTGCACCCTGGTTCCCAGCAGGTCTCCAGTTAAAAACGAGAGCAAAAGCTGGATAAATGAGCTGCTGCCAAAGGGCTGGTTTAATAACTGATCTGGAGAGACAGCAAACCTTTGCACTGACCTGGTACACCTCTCACCCCCATTCTACTCTGTCCCTAGTGACAAAAGTAATTGAAATATCAGGAGACAACCAGAGCCCTGAAGGGTAACACAGCAAAAATGCACCTGCATTTACATGCTAACTTCTCCTGCTCCTGTGTGCATCATCGCACTTGCAAGATTTAGAGACATTATGCTTTTCCCTGTTTAAAGCCCTACAAAAATACTCCAGGCATTGAATGCATTACTGTGTTTTTCTCAAAGGCTCTTATTAGCCTGTAGTATCAAAAAAAAACACTAAACCCTTTAACATGGTTTGATAGTAAGCAAAGACATACAAGAGAAAAGCGAACTGTCTTGTCCAAACATTTTTCACCCTACTCTAGGTAAATGATTTTCTTTTACTCTGCAAAGTGCTTGCAGGCAAAGTTGCAGCTGAGTAGGGAAGTATTAATAGTAAGGTTTATTATAGCATCTTACCTTGAATGGCTGCAGTGAAGGAATCCCCACTGGGTGACCCAGGGTGCAGATGAGTATAGAAGCTGTGTGATGCACTATGCACAGCGCAGCATGAAATACTTGCAGCAAACCATTAGCTGGGGAAAGAACAAGGGCTCTATCTTAGGGGACCTGTGATCTAACTGGCATTTCCTCAGGTTTGTTGCTCAAATTATACTTCAAGACCCTGTTTCCTGAACATGATTTTACCTTTTAAAAGTGTGTGTACAGTGAGACTACCTAATACCCCAGGCTCAAGCTTTAAACTGACTTGCTGACCAGGGAAGATAGGTAATGTGGTTCTGTTCTTCAACTATGTAAACAAGTACTTCTAGGGCATAGAAACATAGAATAGTTAGGGTTGGAAAGGGCATTAAGATCATCTAGTTCCAACCCCCCTGCCATGGGCAGGGACACCTCACGCTAAACCATATAACCCAAGGCTCTGCCCAGCTTGGCTTTGAACACTGCCAGGGATGGAACATCCACAGCTTCCCTGGGCAACCCATTCCAGGGCCTCACCACCCTCACAGTAAACATTGAGTACATCTAGAAAATTTGTTCGTGTGAATGAATCTTCAAATAGTTTTCTGTGAATATTTAAATTTTTCACTTTGCTGTGTCTTCAGGAGTGATTTCCAGCTGTGTTGACTGTATCCCTTTTCTGATAGATAGAGCTTGTGCCAAACGTGCTGCGTTCACTCAGAGCTAGTGTCAGTCATTTCATTGCTAAAAAAGTCAGGCCTGTTGTGATTACTTGCTCCCTGTTGGTGCATTAGTGGGGGGTAATTGATGCCACCTCAGTTCACAAACATAAGACCAGGATAAGGGGTAGACAGTGCCTCTGAGTATACCACAAGAATGAGGTTTAGGTACCTTCAAAGTGTTTGTGCCAAAAACAATCGTGTCATCGGAGAACAGGTACCTCTAGAGACAAGCAACAAGCAAGAAGGACTTTCAAGATCGATTTTGACCTTACTGGCACTAACTCCAGTGTTAGCTTCTCAGTTCTTTTCTGAACATGGTGACAAGAGCCTTTCCAGTAAATTGTACTTTACAGCTGACCCTAAAATAAGTCTGAAGAAATCGGAGTGTGTAGGAATTGCCAGTGATGGAAGGGAAAGAAAAACAGAAAGAAGCAAATTTGAGGAAAAGTGTAGAATTAAACTGGAAAGTCTTTCCAATGTCCCACCTTTCACAAAGCTTACTGGGGCAAGGTTATCAGAGGTTGGAGAAAAACAGGTTACTACAGCCAACCATGCAAGGCAAAGCCTGTGAGAGTTGCACACCTCAGCTTGACTGGATCTGTTCTCACGTTGTGTGCTGTCTGTAAGCAGTCAACTGAGCTTCTCAAGAAGGGGAAGAGTCACTGGTGCTTCATCACTTTGGTTTAGGTTATGGAGTCTACCCGTGACCTTCCAGGCTGGCTGGAAGAAGGAGGGAAAAAGACGACAATATGAGGAAAGTACTGTAGGCTGGACGTAAATGGGACAAGCTGTCAGTGATGTGGGGTGGCACTTGTCCATTGGGGGCTTTTTTGTTCGCTGATAATTTCCGGCTTTGAGGAGAAAAAGTAAAGAAAAACTTTGCTTACCACAGGACTTCCGTCCTCGCAATGGCATCTGCTAAAGTGACACAGATTTAATCTGCTGCCTGCAGCATACAATAGGAAGAGATACATCAAGGACTGTAAAGCAACACTACCTTATCCAAAAAAAAACCCAAACAAACCGCTGGGACAACCGCAGAGGCATTGATGGCTGGGAAATACATTGATGGCTGAGAGACCACTCAACTCATGTACAACTGCCTACCAGTACCCACTCCAGTGTCCTGAAAATACACCATGGAGGCACTCACTGTGTAGAAAAACCTGTCTCCTAAGGTAGCCTTACTAAACTACTACCTGTATCGGCCCAAAGGGCAAAACTTTGGGGCCCCAGAGATGCTCCTGAGCCAGTTCTGCATTCCCTCCTGACCCTGTTGCATTCAAGATGCATTGACCAGACCCTTGCTGTCTCCATAGGAGACAACCACAGGATCAATCCCACTGCCTCCAAGTTTCTTTCCTTTACGGAGAAACAGATGCCTAAGTTGTCCGTAATTTCCAAGTAGGCAGTTTAATCATTGCAGCAGCTGTTTTCCTCTCCTATCAGGTAAAAAAAAAAATGGTTATAACTGGCTCTGTCTTTCCCCATACTAAAAATCATTCAAGAAGGGAACCAGGGAAGGAATGACATCCTTATGGCAGAGTACAACACCCAGACGGTACTTTCCTTTTCTCCATGACCTCCCTGTCTGCTTTATTACAAATACTTGTCTCAGGTTGAAGTGCTCCATTTCCTTCCTAAAATCTCTTTCTTGTGCTAGTAATCAGGCAATATAAAATGTTCCTTTCAGACCATCTGGAAGCCACAGGAAACATCAATTAACTGCATATATTTGAATCATAAGTACATTAAGCTAGAAATTTCTACATATTCTAAAAATTAAATCCTATAAAGATTTTAAGCTGTGCAATACTTTACTTAATTAAACAGTAGTCCCAGAGCATGGGGATCAGAATCATGTCCCTGGGCCATGGTGAAGGGTTTGCCACAAATCCATGCAAGCCAGTCCCCACCAGAAATGCAACTATAAAGTTATTTTCACATAGTGAGCTCCCTGTCTAGCTGGCACAGCCACATCACAAGCGTTTCATTTATAGCCTCTTTTGAAATGCAGAGGATTTTATTGGATATGACCAGCAGAGCTGCTGAAAAATAAAGGAAGTGTGCTCCCTACTGACTGGAAAACCTCAAAGCAGAACCTACCAGTTTGATGGAAGCACACTGGTTTAAAATTCCAGCAATGGTTTAAAATTTAAGCCAACTCCTTTCTTTGTATACCTGCAACATGCCAGTATGTGTGTGCGTCACAGTCCAGATCTCAGCTGGACCAAAGCAGCACTTGATTGCTGGCACTAATGCATGACACGCCTGAAGCTCTGTCTATCAGCTGGCTGTTGTATAGGAGCAAAGAGATTCCCTGCCAGTGAGGGCAGAACAGGGCCCAGCACCTTAGTTACTGGTTTCTACATTTCTCAGCTCCCTGGAGAGCAGGAGGGAGCTGGGTGGGAAGGGCTGGCTGCTCCACCGTCACTTTCCTGGAGGGAAAGTATCTTAGGGCTCTGACCTGCGCTAAGTGGAGGGTGACAGTGCTAACAGTAGAACTGCAGAGAGAATAAGATGGTTTCTTGTAGTGGGGCTGGCCATTCCCAACAGCCAAGGTTCCCAGCATGGAGAGGTGTGAGGCAGTCCTGCAGCTAAGAAGCTGCATGCTCACCATAGCAGAGGAGGGATGCTGCTAGTTTTCCAGCTACCCTCTCAGGGAGGACACCTAAATCAGAAAAGTCTAATGGTGTGGTTGAGGTCCAACCTTGGATACCTGAGTGCAAGTGCACTCTCCTCTATTATGGGCACCAGTGGGGCTCATCCTTTTCCACTGCCTATCCAGGGACAGCATGTGGACAGGTTTACTCTGAGAGCAATTTCATCCTGGGCAATCCAGCCCAGGGCTGTCCTGCGAATGTTCCTTCTGGGATTTGAAAGTAATGGATACACTAATGTGGAGACTGGATTTGCTGAGTCCTGCTCAATTCACCTGACACTGCCTTAATCAAAAGTGGGGTAACAGGTCACCTCTGTTCAGAATTCATTTGGGAGCAAGCCACAAGAGACTGTAACAATAGGGAACTGTATAACTGTATAGCTGATAAGGAGCTGGTTAGGGACATGTGGCAAAGGCTCATGCTAAGGTAGGAAATCCCATGTCAGACAACAGTTGTTAATGGAGATCATCAGAGGTGGTAATGACTAATGTTTGCATTAATGATCTGAAATAAATATTAAGAGCATTATTAATGGCATCTGTTGATGACACAAAGGTAGGAGGTATCACGCATAGAGAAAAGAACTGGGGATGCAGTCAACTGAGTGAGCTTGAGGACTGGAGTATTAATAAAAATAAGATGATATTCAGTAGTACGATGTTCAGGATCTTGCAATGAGGAACTGATGCCAAAACCTTTTTCTATAAATGAGAACTCATCTGCTAGAACTGAGTGTAGCAGAGAAAAGCCTGTGCATGAGGTGATTATGGGATGATTATATGCTGCCAAAGTGATGTAGCTGTGTAAAAAGAAAATGTGGTCTTCAGAGGTGTCAGGAGAGATACTAACTGTTGTACGAAGTGATGGTAAAACATCACCCCTGTCGTATACAACAGTCCCTGCTGAAGACAGATGAACAGCACTGGGAAAGATGCAGAAATCAAGGGGGGGAAAGTCTGTCTTCTACAGGGAGGCTCCGAGCATCTACCTTGTACAACCTGGTGCAGTGAAGGGAATATGAACCTATATGTACACAACACGGCGCCCAATATCAAAGATGGAGAGGAGATATTTAGGTCCATGCACAATGCTGTTTCTAGACAGAACTGATGCAAAACGGCCATTAGTAAAGTGAAACTGCGAGTTAAGAGGTCAGAGCTCTGGGAATGAGTCAGTTCTGCAGATTAGCGTCAGCGGCAGCAGAAAGAGGACAGACGGTGCTGCAGTGCCATCGTCTGTCTGTTTTCAGCATTGCAAGGCTGTCCCGAGGAGGATCAGCGCTGCGAGGCTCAAAGAGCAACTAGTTAAAAAACATCCGTGTGCTCTATGTTTTGTACCAAACCAGTGCAACAAGTCCTGACTCTCACCTGCCAGCACAGCTGGATGTGCAGCTCTCCCCTACAGACGCTCTGCTACATGCAAAAGGAGCAGAGAGACACAATGCATGCAGCCGTCTCTGCTGGCTGGAAAAGTCAGCACCACAGTCCAGATGCAGCAGGCAGAAATCATAGCAAACTATCTACAACACCCCCCGAGAAGAAATCTAAGATCAAAAGGGGTGAATAAGCCAAACTCTCCTCCTAACTCTAACATCAAAAATACACAGTGTTTTTTGCACACTTACCTGCGTTACCTTTCGATGTGATAGTGGGGATAGTGAAGAATGAATGTCTTTCTGCCACTCATTCCCTGTGTAGCTATCTTACATGAGGGTTCATGACATGCTAAAGAAAAACTGCAAGCATTTTCTCTTGAAGTATATGCTTTGGCTCATTAATCTCCAACAGTATTGATTTTCTGTCTTGTTCTCTCACTTAATTGTTCCAAAAAGAGAGGGGCTGCCAAGGCTGTAGTGCTGATACGTATCCTCCTCATCACACACCTCAGAAGAGGATGGAAGGTCCATTTTTTAGGTACTAAGTGGAACTGTGACACAGCTCAAAACCAGAATTCTCTGGTTTGCATTTGTAAACCTTTTGCAATGCAGGTTAGTGTTGGGGCCTGCCAGCATGTGTAGCGATGCTGCAAGCCAGCTTATCAACAGGCCAATTGTCTACGCATGATTGCTCAATATTGTCATATTACACTGGAGCCTAGATGGCTCTGCAATGACAGTATCCATTTTCAACATCCTTTGCATATATTTATAGTATTTTCTTGTTAGAAAGTGTCATGCTACTCTTCTGCTAAATGCTGCATCAACCATTTGGTGAAGAAAAGCTTTTGAGAATAAAGAGAACTACCACTCAGTACCATGTTTTTCAAAGCAAACCCCTACATGATTGATTCTTACTTAACTCTTCTACCAAGTTTCTGTGGAAGGAGAGACCATCCCAGGCAGAGCTTTGTGGGATGTGCTAGGTGAGGAGACCAAACCCCCTGAGACCCTGGATCCTGCCACACTGCGTATTGTACAGACAGCCCCGGGAAGGATGAAGTGGAGGAATGGGGGAATATGTCCTTCCTTGAAAAAATCTTAGAAGCCTGGGGTGTTAAAAAGCTTACAACAGTGTGCAGGACCAGGCCAGAAAAAATCTTGTGTGTGAGGTTCTCCAGCGAGCAGCCAGCCAGCAGGAGCAGTGCATGTGCTTGGACACATCAGTATGCTTTTGGTAGCTTGCACCAATGGTACCTCAGAGTGCCTGAGCGTCACTGCAGCTGGCTAATGAATGCTGTTTCTCTGAGCAGCAGTGCAATCCAGCAGGTTTGCAGCAGAGAAGCTAGATATCTTAGCATTTGGTCTGTATTTATGGCCATGCCTTGCTTTGAGTATTTTTGGCCTCTGAGAACAGGCATTGTCTCTGCTCCTGCCTACTCACCATCCCTGAATGCTGATGTTGCTTCTCCTCACATTCATAGCCCTTCCTGTTTTGTTGACTAACACTAAAGACCTTATGAAGCGGCTGTCTCATGCTGATGGCACTTAATCTCCCAGACTGTGAGAAGAACCAGGCTGAGGGGGATGCCCAGATCCTGAAGTACATCAGTAACATAGGATCCCTAATGCCAACCTCCAGCTCTGCAGTGAGCAGCCCATGGTGCCATATGGTGAGGGAGAGCAGCCCTGGCTGACCTGATGGGAGGGGGAACTGGATGTCTGGAGGAGAAGCACGCACCATCTTTAGACATTAAATAAACATTGATTTCTGCACCACACACCACAGATAATTGCCCTTAATTTTGCATGTTTATGCAAAGGAGAAGTAATAATGCCAGTGCCTTTGTTACCTACCAAGTGCCTCACTTCTGTCATGCGATGCAACCCCGCACGCTGGCAGGGAATGAGGATGGCGGCAAGGCTGTGGTATGGCATGGCACTGTAGGAGAGCACATGGCAGCCCTTTATCTCACCTGAATGCAAACACCTCACAGATGTGAATCTAAGACATCAGTACTGCTCCACACACCTCATTCCTTCTGCGTCCTGCCTAAGATGTACATGGTTTTGTGCACCCCTGCACATGCTGAAATTAGAGGAATTCAGATTACCCACAGTTCTTAAATCCTTTTCTCCATCTGTTGTTCACCTTTTACACCCAATCATCCTCTCCACTCTACTAGGCATTTCTGTTGATCCCTTCCTTCCACTACAGCTCCATGTTCTCTTCCAACTCTTACCCCCAGTTCTTTGCCTGTTAATCTGCTTTCTGTTCCCCCACTTTCTCATCTGTGAGATTTCAGATTATGACAGACATAAACAAAACGCGTGAACCTTGAATTATGCTCTGGTCATCAGAATGGACTAACAAATGGGAAGCCAAAGATGTTCCACAGGTACTTTTCCCAAGCTTAGTTTCTCTGCTAAGCTAGAACAACTAGCCATTTCTGTACTTCTAGCTGACCTGAATGATAGCCTGAGGAGAAGCTACACAGGATCACTTCCTGATTTCCTGTGACCTTATACTACTTGGAGCTTCCACAGCCCTTAAGAAAATGGCCTGTGCTGAAGGAAAACTACTGAGCAAGACTAAATAAATGCTTCTTGATGGTCACCACCAACCAAGCCCATAACACTGAAGAGCACGTGGAGTTCACCCAACAGCAGCATGGATATAAATAGATATATTTTACTCATCTTGCTGTGACTACTGTACACACACACCCCTACTCTCCAAGTTAAATTTCTGTATTTCACTCCTGGTGACTTCATTGAAAGAAATCTCCTTAGGTCTTTACAGGTCTTTTTCCTTGTTTCCTGGTGTCGTGGCTTAAGCCCAGCCGTAACTCAGAAAACCATGCAGTCTCTCTCTCACTCCCCTCCCTTATCCCCCCCCGCTCCCAGAGGGACAAGGAGGAGAATCGAATGAATGTAACTCCCATGGGTTGAGATAAGAACAGTCCAGTAACTAAGGTATAACACAAACCACTGCTGCTACCATCAATAATAATAATGACAAAGGAAACAGCAAGGGAAGAGAATACAACTGCTCACCACCGATACCAAGCCTGACCCCGCTGTGAACTCCCCTTTTCTGGGTCTCTGCCCTTAGTTCTTACATCCTGGGCATGATGTGCCGTGGTATGAAATACCTCTTTGGTCATTTTGGGTCAGGTGTCCTGTCTCTGCTTCCTCCTGGCTTCCCTCCTCCCTGGCAGAGCATGAGGCTCAGAAAGTCCTTGGTCAGACCAAATATTCTAAGCAGTAACTATAAACATCGGTGTTATCAGCGCTGTTCCCAGGCCAAAAGTCAAAAACTCAGCGCTGCACCAGCTACTAAGAAGGAGAAAAATGACTGCTACTGCTGAACCCAGGACACCCTTCTGGGTCCCTGCCCTTAGTTTTTACATCCTGGGCATGATGTGCTGTGGTATGGAATACCTCTTCAGTTAGTTTGGGTCTGATTTCCTGTCTCTGCTTCCTCCCAGCTTCTCTTCCTCCCTGGCAGAGCATGAGACTCAGAAAGTCCTTGCTCAGACTAAACATTACTGAGCAGCAACTGAAAACATCGGTGTTATCACCGCCATTCCCAGGCTGAAAGTCAAAAACACAGCACTGCACTGGCTACTAAGAAGGAGAAAAATGACTGCTACTGCTGAACCCAGGACAGTATGCACCCCTTATTCCATACCATTCATGTCGTGCTAGATCCCACATTTTCAATATATACCATCACTCTTATCTCATATATATACATATATATACATCCACACAGAGAGAAAGAGAGAGAGAGAGAGATCATTCCTTAGTGCATGGACCAATCCCTATAAAGCTGATGAGTCCATTCGGTCCATGATGTTGGACTCCATCTCTTGTAACAGTCTTTCAGAGCAGGAGAGGCTGTGTGCAGTGTTGGATCGTTGTCTGCTGATGCTGATGCTGATCTTTTACCGCATAACTCATCTGGTTTCATCAAAGTTCATTCTTTGTTGGGATGATGGTTGGAGGAAAGTCAGGGCCAGTCAATGGTGACCTGAAGACATCTGGTTGGTGGACTATAAAAAGTGCTACATAGCAGGCAACAGCATACAATTGAGTTCATTGGCTGTTTTCCCCTAAAATCAAATCCCCTGGAGGTATACATCGGACTTCCCCATATTCCCGCATTACCCACCAAGTATACCCAGGTCCCTGAGCAAAGGCAATCCCATGAGTGGGTTTGCCTTTACCTGAAGCAGGAATAACCCAGACTGTCTTCCCCAGCAAATTCTTTATGTACACCACAGGAACTTTGTCCCCTTCAAAAGTATGTAAAAGTTCCGACTGGGCTGGGCCAGCCCTCTTGGCAGATCCTCTGGTGTTGACCAACCAGGTGGCTTTTGGTAAATGTGTATCCCAGTGTTTGAAAGTCCCACCACCCATTGCTCTCAGTGTAGGTTTTTAATAGCCCATTGTACTGTTCAATTATCCCAGAGGCTGGTGCATGATAGGGGATGTGATATAACCACTCAATGCCATGCTCTTTGGCCCAAATATCTGTAAGTCTGTTCCGGAAATGAGTTCCGTTGTCTGACTCGATTCTCTCTGCGGTGCTGTGTTGCCACAAAATCTGTTTTTCAAGGCCCAGGATAGTGTTCCGGGCAGTGGCATGGGGCACAGCGCATGTTTACAGCCATCTGGTGGTTGCTTCCACTACGGTAAGCACATGGCTCTTACCATCAGCAGGATTCGGATTATTTTCCTCCCTTTTTCAAGGACTTCTTCCACTGTATCGCCCCACACGGTAATGTCATCAATGTATTGCAGGTGTTCTGGAGCTGGCCCCTGTTCCAGTGCAGTCTGGATCAGTCCATGGCAGATGGTAGGGCTGTGTTTCCACCCCAGGGGCAGTCGGTTCCAAGCGTACTGCATGCCCCTCCAAGTAAAAGCAAACTGTGGCCTGCACTCTGCTGCCAGAGGAATTGGGAAAAAATGCATTGGCAATATCAGTTGTGGCATACCACTTGGCTGCCTTTGGCTCCAGTTCATACTGAAGTTCTAGCATGTCTGGTACGGCAGCACTCAAGGGTGATGTGACTTCGTTCAGGCCACGATAGTCTATGGTCAGTCTCCACTCTCCGTTAGACTTTCGCGCTGGCCCTATGGGGCTATTAAAGGGTGAGCGGGTCCTACTGATCACTCCTTAACTCTCCACTCTACAGATCAGCTTATGGATGGGAATCAGGGAGTCTCGCTTGGTGCGATATTGCTGCAGGTGCACTGTTGTGATTGCGATTGGCACTTGTTGGTCTTCAACCTTCAGCAACCCCACAACACAAGGATCCTCTGAGAGACCAGGCAAGGTGGACAGCTGATCAATTTCCTCTGTCTCCAAAGCAGCAATACCAAAAGCCCATCGGTACACTTTTGGGTCTTTGAAGTACCCTCTCCTGAGGTAGTCTATGCCAAGGATGCATCGAACCTCTGGACCAGTCACAGTAGAGTGCTTTTGCCATTCCCTCCCAGTGAGGCTGATTTCAGCCTCCAGTACAGTCAAGTCTTGGGATCCTCCTGTCACTCCAGAAATATAAATGGGTTCCACCCCTTGACAGCTTGATGGCATCAGGGTACACTGTGCACCAGTATCTACTAGAACCTTATACTTCTGTAGGACTGATGTGCCAGGCCATCTGATCCACACAGTCCAGTAAATCTGATTGTCCCCTACCTCCACCTGGCTGGAGGCTGGGCCCCTCTAATAGTCATCACAGCGTTGCACACTCAAGTCTTGTAGAAAGGGATTATTCTTCTTTATCACAGGAGCTGGAGTAAAATCAGCTCTTCCACTCCATCTGGGAACCTGCTCACCAGAGACTGAAGCTGCAGCTTTCATGGGATGATCATCCTTGACCTTTGTGCTCCTCTTCGATTCACTCACCCGTTCCTCCAGAGCTGAGGTAGGTTTTCCATATCACTTCGTCATGGGGGTTGGAACTAGATGATCTTAAGGTCTTTTCCAACCCTAACTATTCTATGATTCTATGTCTTCTCTGGGATCTAGCAGGTAAAACCATAGTGTGGCCCATGGCATATACCTTCTGTATCTTCTCTCTCAAGCAGTAGGACACCTTTTGTTAATAGCTGAGATGTGTGTTGGTACACGTGAGGAGCTGGATAGATCAGATAGATCATCTCTCAAGAGTTTGGGCTCCTGGGACAGTTTTTCAACAGCTGAAACAATGGAAGGGGTGAGATTGTCTTCTAATTCTCAGAGTTTATGAATCATTTCATCCACTGTTAGTGGTGCTATGTCATTCCAGGTTACTGTTGCCAATGAATGGGCATATGACGATGGTGTATTCAGTGTAAATTTCCGCCACATGGGTCATGTACATTCGACTTCATCTGGATCTATGGGTGCATCCCCGGCATTCGGCTTGAGGTGATATATCATCCCTAAAGTGGCTGATTCCCTCAGAGACTGGATGCCTTTTCTAGAGTAGTCCACCTGGCCAAATGACTCATAGCATCATCCTTTAATGGAAACCTTTCTTTCACAGCTGCCAAGAGCTGCTTCCAAAGGCTGAGGGACTTTTTCTCTCTTGCAATTGCTTTGTCAATTCCCTCTTCCCTAGCAAGTGATCCCAACTGTTTGGCTTCTCTATGTTCTAGCTCGTTACTGTCAGCCCCACTGTCCCAGCATCGGAGCAACCAGGTGATGATGTGCTCCCCTGGTTGACGGGTAAAGTCTTTTTGTATATTCTGTCTCTGCTTCTTCCTGGCTTCCCCTCCTCCCTGGCAGAACGTGAGACTCAGAAAGTCCTTGGTCAGAGTAAACATTACTGATCAGCAACTGAAAACCTTGGTGTTATCAGTGCTGTTCCCAGGCAGAAAGTCAAAACCACAGGACTGCACCAGCTACTAAGAAGGAGAACAATGACTGCTACTGCTGAACCCAGGACACCTGGCTGTTACAGGACACCTGGCTCTAAACTAATCAAAATAAATGTGCCAGAAAAAAAACCATAAATACAGTCTTACCATGACCAGCCAAAGCTCTGTCTTGCCTGGTGTACTCTCCCTATGGTTGTCAATAGACAATGCTTAGGGAAGAGTGAAAACTAGATCAAACATACAGTGATCCTTCCCTGGAGACAGTCCCACTCCCTTCTTGCCTCTGATGCCTCAAGTACTTCCTGAGCCAGAGATGGTTTCTTTGTGGTAAGACCTAGCTACCAAGGAGGTGGTTGTACTCAGTCCTGTTGCTTACATTAATTACTTTGCACTTTGAGTAGAACAGACACTTCACCTCTATTTTACTTATTGAACTCCAATAATATGTTCCAAAGTATGTGGTAATTTCAGTAAATTAACAATTTCTGAGGTTTTTCCTCTTTACTTGATCTTGGTTACACTTCCAGGTCTGTATTTTTTTTTTTTTTTTTTTGAGATATGTAGCTTTAGATCAACTACAATATTTAGCAAATTTACATCAACATGAGTTATCTGTTTGAGCAAACCCAGTGTATAATTAATTGATGACACATAGACAGTCTGTAGGTTGATCTTAATCTAGTTGCTCTGCAGAAAGCATACGTATCTCCATCGACATCATACAGCTGAGAGTATGTGAATCACACCTGAGCAGGATTAACAAGCAATAAGCAGGGGAAATGGTCCCTTTCACAGGTCCTGTGGTACCCACTGTCCTGCACTACAGCCTACAGGAACCATTGCAAGATCATAGAATCATAGAATAGTTAGAGTTGGAAAGGACCTTAAGATCATCTAGTTCCAACCCCCCTGCCATGGGCAAGGACACTTCACACTAAACCATGTCATCCAAGGCTCTGTCCAACCTGTCCTTGAACACCGCCAGGGATAGAGCATTCACAGCTGCCCTGGGAAATCCATTCCAGTGTCTCACCACCCTTACAGTAAAGAACTTCTTCCTCATATCCAACCTAAACTTCCCCTGTTTAAGTTTGAACCCATTATCCCTTGTCCTACCACTACAGTCCCTAACGAAGAGTCCATCCCCAGCATCTTCATAGGCACTCTTCAGATACTGGAAGACTGTTATGCGGTCTCCATGCAGCCTTCTCTTCTGCAGGCTGAATAGACACAACTTTCTCAGCCTCTCTTCATACGGGAGGTGCCCCAGTCCCCTGATCATCCTCATGGCCCTCCTCTGGACTTGCTCCAACAGTTCCATGTCCTTGCACACTACGCTCCAAGTGAGGTCTCACGAGAGCAGAGTAGAGGGGCAGGATCACCTCCCTTGACCTGCTGGTTACACTCCTTTTGATGCAGCCCAGGATACGGTTGGCTTTCTGGCCTGTGAGCACACACTGCCAGCTCATGTTCATTTTCTCATTGATCAACACCCCCAAGTCCTTCTCCACAGGGCTGCTCTGAATCTCTTCTCTGCCCAACCTGTAGCTGTGCCTGGGATTGCTGCGACCCAGGTGTAGGACCTTGCACTTGTCATGGTTAAACTTCATCAGGTTGGCATCAGCCCACCTCACAAGCGTGTCAAGGTCCTTCTGGATGGCATTCCTTCCCTCCAATGTATCAACCCAACCACACAGCTTGGTGTCATCGGCAAACTTGCTGAGGGCACACTCAATCCCACTGTCCATGTCACCGACAAAGCTGTTGAACAAGACCAGTCCCGACACTGATCCCTGAGGGACACCACTCATTACTGGTCTCCAGCTGGATAATGAGCCATTGACCACAACTCTTTGCATGCAGCCATCCAGTCAGTTCTTTATCCACCAAGTGGTCCACCTATCAAACTGATGTCTCTCCAATTTCAGACAAGGATGTCATGCGGGACAGTGTCAAATGCTTTGCACAATTCCAGGAAGATGACATAAACTGCTTTACCCCTCAGTTCCGTAGCCCCTTCATAGAAGGCCACCAGATTGGTCAGGTAGGGTTTCCCCTTAGTGAAGCCATGCTGGCTGTTACCAACCACCTTGTTGTTTATCATGTGCCTTAGCCCAGGAGAATCTACTCCAAGATTTTGCCAGGCACAGAGGTGAGACTGACTGGTCTGTAGCTCCCTGGGTCATCCATTTTCCCCTTCTTGAAAATGGGGGTTATATTTCCCTTTTTCCAGTTGTCGGGAGCTTCACCTGACTGCCATGATTTTTCAAATATGATGGACAGTGGCTTAGCAACTTCATTTGCCAGCTCCTTCAGGACCCGCGGATGGATTTCATCAGGTCCCATGGACTTGTGCATGTTCAGGTTCTTAAGATAGTCTCTAACCAGGTCCTCTCCTAAGATGCCATGCATAGACAGTACTTGCGTGGACGGGTGATCACTGCCAAATGTTTGATGCTTGATATTCCTGCTCAAGAGTTTAAAACCACTAAGATGCATTCACATAGCTAATAGCATATAGCAGTGTGTCTGATTAAGATGAAAGATGGTAGCAGATCGATCTGCCTGAGTAAAGAGCTGTATTGGGTGACTCAGGTTTTCTGGTTGTTCATGATAGTGACATTACTCTCTGAACTTCTTGTTTTCCATTCCATATGGTGAGGCATCTTTTTACAAGAGGACTGAGCAGTCTATTAGGGCTTTTTACTATCAATGTTGAGTCTGGGTAAGAGCACTTCTTAACTGTGGAGAATAGTTCTTTGATCTTTGAGAACCTTAAGATTATCTCTAGTAACAAGTAAATAAAGCATCTTCTCATTGAGTTCAAGGACTGTCACTTATTTGCCAAGGCTGTGAGAGAGTGACCAAAGAGGTTAAAAACACCGAGAAAATATTCTTTAGTACCACTATTAATATCTTTTGTCTGAAGGTGTATCATGTTATGTGCGTTAGGCAGTAATTAATTCTTACCTGCTGTGAATAACAGAGAAAAAAACAATCACAAGGTGAATTAATACACTGAAATTGGTGACCAGACATGTTCACTACAGAAGGAATCCAGTATTGCAATATCTGGACAAAAGAATTGGGATCTTTATGTAGCTCATGTTTACAGCTCAGCCCAAGTTGCTGAGATCTGTGGCTCTGATCCAGCAAAGCATGTTTAAGCATATGAGTAATCCCATTTACCTCATTTGTACTACTTACACACTTCAAGATAATTTGTGTGAGTTGTTGGATGTGGCCCTTACAGAGCCAGAAAACAAGAAAGGTTGATGATTCTGCAGTTCCAAGAGGAAGAATATTTTGAGATTATTTTTTCTTGTTCTTTCCAAAGGATGCTGTATGAATGACAACCCCAATAAATGCTCATAAGTGGTAATGTTTGTGGATCCTGCCACTGAGTCTCTTTTAGTTGATAGTGACAGGATGCTTTAGAGATTGTGTCATCTGGTTCTGTTAATGTTTGAAGGGCCATGTTTCCATTAGTTTAATATAAAAGACTGAAAGAAATCTTCATGGGTATTTTTCATTGTCCTCTGTCACTGTTATAGTTAAGCAAGCCCTTCCTGCGCCCTGATGAGTGTGCTGAGCTGGTCCTTATATAATGAGGAAATTTTTTATTCCATTAATATAGGTGCCTGTGTCCATATGCAACACAGTTGTAGCTGGGGTGTATGTGTTCATGTACATAGGTATTTTGAGCTAGGAGAAGCCTCTGTTGACTGCACACTTGATCTCCCCACTGAAATGAATGATGTGAAGTGCTGTAAGCTACATTATTCCCATTCTTGCAGCAGGGTGAGCTTGCCAACATTCCCGTTACAGAGAGTCCACTTGACCCATCTCCACTTACAATGTGCACACAAAATACATTTCATGATTTTACTACAGAGTGCATGGTTACCTTCATGGGTCAACATATCCTCTTTCATAAATTCCAAAAAGAACAACACCTTCTGGGCAGCAGCCAAAATAAGGGCTGCCGAGGCATCTGCTATTTGTTTCATGTCAATATCAGGAGGAGTCAAGCAGTAATAGATCTTCTATCACTTCACTCAAGTTTCTTACTCTGGATTATGTGATGAGAAGTCAGTTGCTCCAAGCAAAGCTGTGTAAACTTATTGAAGACAGTAAAGATAGAACACATCAGAGTATAAAATCATTATTTGAAATCCCCTTCTACAACTGGTCTTTCTGCTTAAAACTGAACACTATCTCTTATTTACCCATCTGCTCATTTCATGGAACACCAAAGATGTATAAAACCAGATTTCAAAATTTTTTGTATTCACTTCTGAGTGACAGTTCATTGCAGGGTCTTGTTGGGATCTCCTCACCTCTATGTTTCTTCTGGAAAGGTTTCTTACGCTCTTTACAGTTTACTTTTCTACATGTTTCAGTGTTTGCCCTAAAGGCTAGGGAAGAGTGCAGGATAGCTACATCGTGATAATAGCTTTGCAATCTACTGCAGCTGCAGCTGGCATAAGTGATTTCTTCTGGGGCATATAAAATTTTTTTCTCCAAGAGCTCAGTGACATACAATTAAACTCCTGGTTTAATGAGACACAGAATGTCACAAGAAATGTCATATCATTACCATGAATTAGAAGGGTATAAAGACTTCCTAACAGGCCTAGTAGAACGATTCAAATTTTAAAATAACCATCATTATACTGCAGAACGGATTGTCCTTCCAAAACCTGTTAAAGATAAGATCTGAAAGATCACATAAATAATATCACATACTCCATTTTAACCCTGAGATTTCAGGTGAATAGTTAATTAGGCACATGGAAAATGTAAAACCCCAATCACTTTCAATGGAGCCAAACTTCCAGTTAGAAACTCAGATGCTTTGGTCCTTATAACAAAATTCTCATTTTAATCACAAATTTTCTTCAATTATTCATGGTCCATTCTAGCTCTTTTATGTAACCTGGATTGTTCTTGTATTCAAACATGCCTAATTGCCTTAATCATGCCAAGTTCTTGATCCAGAAATGTCTGGTACAGTTAGAACTACAGGCCAATTGTACAGTTCACGAAAAATATTTTTACCAACGTGGAACATCTGATCATTTTGTTTATAAATGAAATTTTGCTTATAAAATGTCTTTGTGTTAATTTAAAAATGTTTGACTGCATAGAAGACATAATTGACATGTTAACTGCGCAAGTGGCTAAGAAGAATGGTCATAACAGGGGCTTTTGGTTATTTCATAGAAATTTGTTTGCATTACTCATACTTCAATTTCCTTTTCACTTATTCTAACTCTATTAGGCTATTGGTAGCCTTCAGATCTCTTAAACACTTTTTGTAATGCTTTTGTTCAAAGGCAGCCTACATCAGTCAGTGTAATTCAGTTCACCCTAACCATTTCCAACAACTCTGTGAACAACATTCACCTTTAGTTCTTTTCATAGTCAAATAGGTGTTATCATCTTACAAATGGAAAAACTGGGTCTCTGGTATTTCACTTTGTCTGTTTTGCTTCATTTTAATCTATTTTGTTTTCACATGTCCGATCTGGGGTTTAGCTGCCAAAACTGTAATTATTTCAGGAAGAGTGAGGATTAAATAGCGGGTACTAGAAGGGGAAATTTAATGTAGAGCCTTCTTCCTTGACATCCCACCAGCGCCTGCTTCTCAAATGAGCTGCTGCTTCAATCCTGCTATCTCAGCATTATTCATGTCTGACCTGTTCCCCACCCCAGATTCCTTCAGCAGGTAGTTTCCACCACAACCTGTGCAATTTGTGGGCTATGCCACCACCCCATGAAGGAGTGAGTCAGCCAAGAAGTATCTGAGGGAAAATTAATTTTCAAGATACGGTATTTTTTTAAAGGAGAGATATGGGCTATTTGAATCATAGGTTATACATATAAAAATACAGCATCAAAGAAGCTCCCTTAACAAACATTCTCTCTACCTCTGCTTGCACCCTTTATCTGTCTGATAAGAAAATTAAGTTGCAGCAGCAGGAACAAGCAAGGAGTACAACACTGAGCACCTCTGAATCATAATGAGCCGAAACCTCTG
Organism: Amazona ochrocephala; assembly: GCA_039720435.1. Taxonomy (NCBI): domain Eukaryota; kingdom Metazoa; phylum Chordata; class Aves; order Psittaciformes; family Psittacidae; genus Amazona; species Amazona ochrocephala. The sequence continues at coordinate 52,838,634 of CM077882.1, read as the reverse complement.
AGGACCACCACTGTGTAAATACTCAACAGCAACAGTAAAAATTCCAGATCAGATACGCTGTTTCTGTTTTCAGAGTCTACATAGGACATAGAATCATAGAATCATAGAATAGTTGGAAAGGATCATAGGGTTGGAAAGGACCTTAAGAACATCTAGTTCCAGCCGCCCTGCCATGGGCAGGGACACCTCACACTAAACCATGCCATCCAAGGCTATGTCCAACCCCATCTTGAACGCCGCCAGGGATGAAACATTCACAGCTGCCCTGGGCAACCCATTCCAGGGCCTCACCACCCTCACAGTAAAGAATTTCTTCCTCAGATCCAATCTAAACTTCCCCTGTTTAAGTTTGAACCTGTTACCCCTTGTCCTCTCACTACAGTCCCTCATGAAGAGTCCCTCCCCAGCACCCCTATAGGCATCCTTCAGGTATTGGAAGGCTGCTATGAGGTCTCCACGCAGCCTTCTCTTCTGCAGGCTGAACAGCCCCAATTTTCTCAGCCTATCTTCATACGGGAGGTGCTCCAGTCCCCTGATCATCCTCGTGGTCCTCCTTTGGGCTTGTTCCAGCAGTTCCATGTCCTTTTTATGTTGAGGACACCAGAACTGCACACAATACTCCAAGTGAGGTCATCTTCAGCAGTCTCTTAAGATCTCTGGGCTAACAAATTCCCTGGACCTGATCTGCAGTTGGTGCAACCTGTATCAGCTTTCCTCATGTTAATGGAGATTAAACACCTAGGAATAGTATTCTAGGTTACTTATTCCATTTCCTTGCTATTGCTGGTAACCTTGCCATCCAATCATCAACATAAGCTTATAATCCATTTTAAAAGCACTTACCTCATTTGGGAGACTATTCCAATACTTTAAAGAAACTGGGCTATTTTTTTTTGAGTGGGTCTTTTTTTTCTTTTATAGATATCCACTATCTCAATTATTCCCTTCTGAGAGATCCTGTACATGTAGATCATGGTTTCTTGAAATGTTTTCCAATTTTCCATTTTTTTTTTTTTTTTTTTTTTTTTTAGGAAACATTATCCCTGGCCCTTTAATTACCCACACTGCCCATCTGCTCCAAGCTCTCATCGAATAACACCATTCTTGCTGCTGTGCTCTTCATCTAGTGTTCAGAGCTATCACATTATCTGGCCTACAAGATAGCAAACCTTCTGTTCCAGGCCAAGGAATCATCTATGCTTCCATTCCCATGCCTGTGTTACTCACAGGCACATTGCTATTAAAAGCCTGCTTGTTATATCAAATCATTATTTTGATCATTAGCAGAGTCAGGATGCAGCCTGGTTCTGAGGATTCTGCTAAGAAGCAGAGGCCGGCAGCATCACTGTAATAATAGCTGCGAGTCAGTAGATGGCTCTATTACAAGCTGTTGCGACAGTTTTGGGTAGCGTGTAGCAGGGTGAGATCTTGCAGCCCGGTACCGCCTTTTTTGGAAACACAGTTGATGCCCAAACCAGTTCCTTCTCTGTGTGTGTTAGCTGTAGATAAACTGGTCAAAGAGTATGGCCCATCAAATCCAAAACTAATCAAATACATCAAAACGTGACAATCCTCTCATACACTGAAGTCAAATACTAAAAGAAAGTGCTGTGGCACCCATGATTATTTGGTCATCAGGATGAAAAAATTGAATTTCATTACCTCCATAGACAGTCCTTGCTGATGTTGCCTAGAGTTTGAAGGTGTTCAGAGATGCCACAGCCTTTTAGCATCAAACTGAAGCCATTAATCTGTCTTTGTTGGATAATAATGTTTAATTACACTTAACTATAAGAATGTCCATACTGGATTAGATTCATAGTCCTAAATGGCCAGTATACTGTTTCCAATAGTGACCAGTGGTTAATGCCTAAGAAGGACTATATGCCAAGAAACTATGAGAATATTCTAAATTAAGACTTTTGCATCAACAGCATCCCTCACCAAGAAGTACCACAGCTCATCTGTACAGTCTGAGGTGTGCCTTTTTAAATTTGTTCAGACCCCTTCCTTGCCATCTTCAAATGACATCTCTAGCTCCTGGATTATAAATCTGAGTGAACAGGAAGGCTCTGATCCCCTTTTTTTGTGTATCTCCTCATTTAAGAGACTGCTGCTGCATTTTCTTCAGTCCATGTACTTTCTGTCCATGTCACAGGTTCAGTATTATGGCTAGAGATACACCCTGGCCAGGCAACTGTATGTGCCCTGTTTGCTTTCCTCAGCTACAAGGTATGCTACAGCTTTGATAAGAAGCTGAAGGGAACTGTGGTGCAGTTCATGACATGTCTTACAGGTCCATTCCTGCCAGCACTACTACACTGACTAGCCCTAATAATGTTTGGGTGTTTGGTTTTTTGTTCTCTTTTTCTATCTTGAGCACCCATTCAATTTGACCCCTCAGCAAGAGCAACTTTCAGCACAAACTGGAAGCAGGTCTTAGACTTCATTTCTTTTCAGGCCCAAATAACATTCAGTGCCATTAAAAGGCAATGGTAGTACAGGTAGTTCCTGCTGAGTAATTATAGACATCACGCACTTGGCTGTCTCTTGTACCTTTAGAAACATCTCACCAGTAGTAACATGGAGAAGGAAGGAAGCGTACTCCCTGTGGACTCTGACACATTGCTAATTCAAGTATGATGAAGTCCACCTGTCCATCAGAGCCTTGTTCCTTGCACTGCCCTCTTCAAAATCCTCTGGCTTTGCCTGCTCCTTCCCTTCTTCAGGTTTGTGCCTGATTCTTCTCCTGGCTGCGGCTCTGTCCTTTGAGACATGCATCTTTTCTATCTCAAGCCTTCTTGATTTCCACTCACTATTCTAGACCTGCCTTTAGCAAGAGAAATAGTTAAGTTCCCCGAGCTAAACTTATGCATGGTAAAAACTATATCCAGAAAGATATGGCTACTTCAAAATTATTCCATGAAGTACTCAATCTAATACCTAAATATGTGGAAGGAGGGGATGCATGCACTGGGCACATTGTAGGTGTTTCATTTCTCATCACTGATAAGGAAAACATGCAAAAGCTGGCAAAAGACCTTTATTAAAAAGCGGTTCAGCTCCCCTGGCTGTTTTGTTATGTAGACAGGACCTGTAAGGCTTTGTGCTAAACTGCAATAAACAGGAAGTGTTAACAATAGCTCTGAGACAAGAAGGCTCCCCTGAAAGTCAGTGGCCCAGATCTCTGGCTGGTGCTAATCACAGTGGTTCAACTGGGTTTCAGGGAACTGCATTGATTACATCAAAACTAGTCCCAGCTCAGACGTCTCTTGTGGAAAAAAAACAGGTGACAGCAACAGACGATGGTAGGAAAACATTTTATTGTCCAGCTGAATGTTTCACGTAGGTCAGAAAAGAGCTCATTCTACAGCATCTTTTCAATCCACACATTAAATATCCCCTGTTTTGCTGGATTTTTGGATCACCCAGAGGAGACGATAGCCTGGTGCATCCTCTGAAAGGCTGCATCACCCACATAATCATTTCAACACAGGAAAATCATTCTCTTCTGTGGTAGTTCAAAAGCAACACCTGATTCATAGTCTGCAAAACAAACCAAAGCAGCCTGGTACTCATGGACAGGAGCACAGCTGCCAAGGTGCAAGGCAGAAAAAAACCTAATCACTTAAGTAAACAAATATACATTTCCACTTCTTGTGTGTGCTGCAATGTGGTATATTGTACATAATGTGCCACATAGTAAATAAACATACATTTTCCACTTCTTCAATGTGACACCTTGCTCAGCTCAGCCACCACTTGTCCCCACATCTTCGTTTTATCCTCCATCTATTTGTCTTAGAGGCAAAGGACTTTCATTTTCTTTAGGTGGGTGCTGGTACCTATCACAGGCTATCTCAGGCTCTCTGCTGCCCTTAGGTGCCGCTACAGCACAAATAAATACACCTGGGTCTAGCTTGGTCTTCCTCGAGTGTGAAACCTAGCGTTTCCACAGGCTGTCACACATGTTAGAGTTAGGGGTGAAAAGCACTGAATTCATCACAATTACATCAAAAAAGAGTGAAAAAGCCCCTCGCAGCTCCCCATGGAACAGGCTGCCACTTTGGGGTTCCAAATTCTGAGGTTTAAATCCCTTCATATTCCTGAGTCTGATCATTCCCAGGCAATACCCTTACTAGGTGCTTTTGATCATCTCTCCTTCCTAGACATGGGCCCTCGCAGTTCAACTGTCTTGTTCCTCATGAAGACAGCCTCATAGACATCCACTTGTTTGATCAAACACTTCCCTACCTCCAGCCTTGCAGCCGCTGTGGGTTACAGCTTATTCCTTCAGAGGCGTGCCAAAGTGCAGCATTCCCCAGACTTCCCAAAGCACACTAAAAGCAGTCATTCTTCATTCTCATCAGTGCAAGAAAGACACAGATTGAGGCAAAATGAGAAGAGAATCAGTGCTCTGTGCTGGAGTTCACCATTCTTGAATGTTCTATGGGTTTTGGTCACTGATCCCAAGATGACCCTCACTGTAGCTCATGGCTTCTCCTATAGATCAGGGGATCTCAATTTCTCCATCATATGCAGACAGCTTCTCTGATCTCAGCTGTGAAAATAGCTCCTTTGCTATAAAAGCTTGCCCTCCTGTTTCTCTCTTCTGCCCCAGTTTTCTTTCCCCCTTTACACCTTTTGAGAACATCCTGGTTTCTCTGTTTCTCCACCTGAGGATTCTCCTTTTCTCTTCAGACCACAGAGTTTCAGAGTGTAGGCCAGATTTATCCTCTGAAACTGTCATGTTCAAGCCGAGCTCAGAATAACAGCTGATTTTTCTTGCTGTGTAGCATTTTGCAGGAAGAGTGAAAGTATTTCAGGGGTACTTCCAGGCTGCAACAGGCTGCAATGCAACATTCGGTGACACAGCAACTTAGTGAAAATAGCCTAAATCCGTCAGTTATGCACAGCCTCTCCACAGCACTCCAGTGACTAAATTAATGAGGTTAAACCAGAACAAAACTCCGTCCCTGGGATAGGCAGTGACTTGCCCACAGCACCGGAAAGAAACAAGCTAGATTTGTTTCATGCCCAAGGATATGTAATTTCTGCCCTTGAAATCATTTCCTAGAAGGAAAATTAGAGGCCCTGCTTTCCTCTCACGATGGGAAAAATTCTGATCTTGTTTTGGCTGAGGAACACTGGTGAGCTAGGTCAGAATCTTTTACATAGGCATACCCGGCTCACCTGCAGAACAGCTCTAGATCAGAGGTGCTGCCAGCCAAGATTAGGCCAGGGGACAGCGTTGGCAGCAGCAGTGGCCAGACCCAGGCACGTCAGTACATAAGATCATGCCAGGCAGATATGGTAGAAACGGGTCTGACGGACTGCTTTTTCCTACATGTTCAGTCCTCTGGGTTTATCCCTGTGGAACTAAGGCAGCGTGACCTCTGGGTGTGGAAGGAGCCTCTCCAGGGATCCAAGTACAAACTCCTGGTGCCTAATGTTGTGCACCCGAGTCTGTAAACTGTGGCCAAAGTATTTTAACTAGGCTGGGCAAGGGCTTGCTTCTCATATTGCTTCCTGTGCTTTTGTGCATTGTTACTTCTAAAGTTATTCAAAACATCTAAGGGAGGCTGAAGCAATTACACTGCAACTAAAATAAAGCCCTAATTTTGTAATCCACTTCCCCCCTCACCCACACAGAAAAAATCCACAATGAAATATAGTGCATGAGAAAATACAGAATATACCACCCACCCTTCAACAGTGCGTGTATGAGCACAGCCCTATCACAGCCAGCACCAGGCTAGAGTGCTTTTCATTAACTCAGAATATATATGGGCAGAAGCTTGATAAGCAAATAGCAGTGTTCCCAGCACACCAGCCAAGCCGTATGAAAACTAAAAACAATAAATTTATTGAAAGCTTTTTTAAAATAGGAGGAAATTATTACTCATTTGAATTCTGTTCATGTTAAGGTCAATGGTATTTTTTTCAGATTCTGATTGTTAATATTAGATGAAAGGACATTTCCTTTACATTGTATTTATGAACTCTAATGGCACAAGGAGGATAACAGGCACATACATTGCACACAAGAAACATTTCTGAATTTTGCATTGTTTAAGAATTAGTTCATTACTCATTTTCCTCTGACCTTTAAGTTAAAGCCAGGGTCATTTAAATACATTGGGCCTGATTCTGGTCTGGGATGCAAAAAGAGATTATACTTTACTTTTTCATTCTAAAAATTTAGTGTGTGGGAATACATGATTTGCATTCACTCAGTGTAAGTTAGGCTGTTCACATGGATAAGACTACAGTTTGGAAAACATTGGTCTGAGGAGATTCAGTTCTCTCATATTCTGTGTGACAAAGACAAAATTTACAAGAAGCTGTAGGGTGAGACCAGACTTTCAGCATCTTCTGTCAAGTTTGTAATGGAACAATCCCTTTTTATGCCGCTGATGTGGAACACCACAGAAGTCAGCTGAATGTGCCTAGCTTTATCCACTAAAAAATACCTGCATTGCATAATTTTGTGAGTATTCAAAAGTAAATTTTTGATTGCTCAGGTGAGAGCTTTCAAAATGTTGCATGAGTACAAAATTAAGGTCTTAGGTTTCCTGTGGCTTTCTGCTAACAGCAAACATAATTTGACTACTGAAGCTAGCCCCAGAGCCTTTTGTGTGGTCTGTATCATGGAACAATTATCCACTAAACAATACACTCCTGATGACATTTCCATTGCCAAGGAATTGCTGCCTTTCACTCTTCTGGTGTTGCTGTCATTTCGCATTCTCAGTAATGACAGTTAAAAGTTGAAAGCTTTCTGTTCATGTGGAGGAAAACAGAAGTGAAACCCTCAGTTTTGTCTGTGTCTGAGTACTGGATATTGCTCAAAATACATCATTGCACTAGATGACTTGAATACTGTGTCCAGTTCTGGGCCCCTCAACACAAGAAAGACACTGAGTTGCTGGAGCGGATTCAGAGAAGGGTAATGAAGTTGGTGAAGGGTCTGCAGCACAAGTCTGATGAGGAACGGCTGAGGGAACTGGGGATGTTTAGTCTGGAGAAGAGAAAGCTCAGGGGGGACCTTATTGCTCTCTACAACTGCCTGAAAGGAGGTTGTAGTGAGGTGGAGGTCGATCTCTTGCCCCAAGTAACAACCGATAGGACAAGACGCAATGGCCTCAAGTTGTGCCAAGGAAGGTTTAGATTGGATATTAGGAAAATATTCTTCACAGAGAGAGTGCTCAGGCATTGGAACAGGCTGCCCAGGACAGTGGTGGAATCACTGTCCATTGAAGTGTTCAAAAATCAGGTAGATGAGGCCATCAGTGACACAGTTTAGTGGTGGGCTTAGCAGTCCTGTGGGAAAGGTTAGACTTGATGAGCTTAAAGGTCTTTCCCTACTCAGCTGATTCTATAGTTGTCAGCTGGAGCAAAACACTTATCAATGGTGTCAAGCCTTCACTCAGCTGTCGAGTCATTTCAGATTTACCCTGGTGTCTGTGAGAATAGAGCTTGGCTGTGGGTATTCCCAAATGCTCCCCCACTTTGCACCAGCTGCCTATGCTGTATCTTCATCAGTGAGATAATTAAACCATGTGCTCAGCTTCAACACTGCCATCAGCTCTGCGACTTCCACAGAACACCTGTGAGTGGTAGCATCCTACACAAGGTTGTGCCCATGGCTCCTTGGGGTTGTGATGCACCTCTCCAGACTTGGGAAGGGAAAAAGGGTGGCCAAGGCCTTGGGACTTCAGCCCCTGCTTCAGACCCTTGCTGGTGCTTATCTTTGCCCTGCACTCTGTTCTCATGGCTGGTGCCTGATGCATTTGCACTGTCCGCTCCAGCAGTGGTTGTACCTCTTCAGCTGGGACATTAGTCTTAGTTTTCTGGCAAGAGTGATACCAGACTATGTCCTCTTCCTCCTGAAGGCACAACAGCCTGAAAGCAGCACAGCTGCAACTCTATAAAATGGGAGTCAAACTCCTTTTCCCCTCTGTTTTCCTTTTCTTGCAATGACAGAATAAACTGTGGCCTTGTCTTGCCACAGAGGGCAAACTATAGCATGGCAGCACACCCTCATGTGCACACACCTCCATCACAGATAGACTGTGCAGTTCTGATGAAAAGGCAGAATATTTGGCATTTGTGAGTGGTTTGGAAAGATCTAGAAATTTCAGTCTATAACCTCCTACAATACTTGTTACAAGCTTATAGAAAATATATGAAATTACTAAAGGCATTTTCTAGTTTGATTCAAAAAACTTTTCTGTTCTCAGATTCAGAGTTCAGCAATAGAATCATAGAATAAATTGTGTTTGGGTGTCACTGGGTATAACTTAAAAATTAAGAAGAGAATCACTACCCTAAACAGGATGAGACAGCCTTCTTTCACTTTCTAATGCCCTCTGTTCACATGTGATGTACACAGCAGTTATTTGAACAATTGTAGCTTGGGAAGTATTCCACTAAAGTTTTAGTCTCAAGTAAAATTTTAGTAGCTCAGTCAGATTTCAGAGTTGTGGCGTAAAGAAAACATGGGCTAGTACATTATCAGTAATGATCCAGACTCCCACTGCTCATTTCAAGCTATCAGTAATATAGCCCTGGTGGTAAACAGTCATAGATTTTATTTATGTTAAAATTTTGAGAAAAGGCATTTGGGGGCTGCTTTGCAGCCTTTTCCAAACAGGGCAAGGAACACTATTTCTCCCTGTTAGCCAAATATGTAAGGCTAGCTTAAAGTGAAAAACATAGTGAGGGTGTCACAAGGCCATCCCTACACCAAAATAACAATAATATACAAATAGTTCAGCTATTGAATAGGATTGGGTAATCCTTTGTACTTTTAGTATTTCACCATCTGCCATGTCTAAAAAGAAGTACATGTAGCCAGGAGCAATGTGAAAGATAGGCAGGCGAGGGATCACGACCCCTGCTTTTGACCTTGATGCTGAGAATTCACATCTCAAAAGAGATCTAGGACTGCAAACCTGTCACTAGTCCTGCCCTTCAGAGATAGACACTTGGCAGGGCACAGATTCACCTCTGTAAAAATGAGAAACTGTTGTGTGGGGCTTAAGAAGAGGGGGGAACGAGCACCAGAGAACAACTGCATTATGAAGTGCCCAGCTTATTCCTCTCATCCCTCCTATCAGCACTTCCCTTCTCTCATTTCCATACTGAAGGCAGATATAAAGCTGTGAAAGATGTTCAAGATGTGGCATCCATTTGGAAACTTCCCAGACAGTTGTACTAACATGTTTTTAAAGACTGCCTGTAGGTCTTTCATCTGGATTAGCTGTACATTCTTTCCTTGGCTCTTCTTTTTTTTTTTTCTATATTGAAGAGTTCACTCACTTTTATCCGCTGCAGGACAAAGTTCCACTTAAATCCCCACCTTAGAACGAGCTAATTTACACAATAGAGGCTTGCTTACCACCACTTTTGCACCTGTATTTACAGGAGGGGCACCTGGATCCAAATGAAGTTGCTTTTGGGGATTGACTTCCCTTTGCAAATCAGAAGTACATTCCAGAGCTTCACTCACTTAAAGTTCACACCAAATATGCAAGTTGAGGTTGCTCATGGGAGTAAGGCAAGCAAGACCTGGCCTCCTACCTGACTTCACATAGGAGCAAGGTCTTATTTTTTTTCCTTCCTTTTCCTTTTTTTATTTTTTTTTAATTTTTTTTACCTTTTTTAAGTCATAGAACAGATAAGCAGAGGTTTCTGCTTTCAAAGAAAGAACTAGTGGGTACATCACACTGATCTTGCTGCCCTGGGGTACTTCTCTTTCATTAGGTTGAGTTTTTTATTATTGATGAGGAAAATAACACAGACAGGAAAAAAAGATGTCAGGAAGATCTATGTCAGACACATAAAGCTGAGGTATTCATGTTTTGCAAACTGTTTCTTCTCTTGTCTGCTTGTTGATAATAGAGTTTTTGACACTGAGCCACAGAAAACCAAAAAAAATGTTGCCTGCCTTGGCCAACCTATTGAAACAAATCATCTCTTTCCAGTCTTTTTCCATTCCCCTCATTAATCCTTCTTTCCTGCCCAGCTTGACTGTCCCATCCTGTTATCTTTGCTTCATGATGTTCCACCCAAGACAAGGGTAATGCCTACCATAATTAATTCCTCCAAGAGGCCTGGCAAAAGAGAACATGACAAGAATCTGCAGGTAAACAGAAACTTGAATGGCTGGCCTTAAGCTATATTGGTATTTCTGTAGTTATATATAAAGGAACTGCAGTAAAAGCTAGACCTTTGGCTCAGTAGGGCCAGTTACTTGCTTTTAGATGTGGCTGCTAATTAGTCTTTCAAAGGAAGATGAGAAGTCCATGTACTACACTGAGCTCCAGTGTAACGCTACACAGAGGAAATTTTTCCTCAGCCTTACAAAATCAGCAGGGAATGTCATGATTATTCTGGTATTGTCTTAATCTGAATACCTACAAATATTACCAGTCAAAATCCAGGTCAACAAATCTGTGTTTGAGACTGTAATTGTGTCATTGGTCATGATATGTTGCCCTTTAAAAATTATAGCTCTTCTTCATTTTGGAAAGGTTGAAATAAATGATTTGATTGTCTTTGACCCAGCAAAGGGAAATGAAATAAGAACAGCTGGGTAGGTCAAGAAGGAGATGAGTCATGTTCCAGTCAACCCATCAGGAAGGGCCAGAGATCTAGGCTGCAGGAATTAGGACAGCTGAGTGGGAGTAAAGCAATTGCAAGGCTCTTATCCAAATCCCTTAAAACGGGTTTTGGTTCTTGCAAAGTCAGAAGAAAACTGTTCATATTTTTTGGAAATAATTGACAAAAGTGGAAATAAATTGCTTTTAAAACAATATTCAGTGGAAAACATCAATCCTTTATCTGAAAATATGGGCTGCTGTCTTAAAACCTGGAAGGTTTTAGCAGAAGAATTGTTGCAGCAAAACCTAATCTAATTTGGGTAAAATCAACAATCTATCAGAAATGTTGTCAAAAGATTTCTTACTCTGACTTGATACACACTTTTTCAAGTTTTATATTCCTGAGGTATATTATACAGCTCTAAATCAATATGCTGAAATACTAGCAACTATTGCAAACAATGCATATGCTTTCATTTTGCTATTAATGGCATTACTGCTAGAAAGAGCAAACTGCTCTTTTACATGTATCTGATTACTTCCGCTTACAAATATGGATTCGTTTTAATAGTGATTTCTAGAATAGGACACACCCTTGAATGCTTCACACTTTTCTCCCTATAAATTATGTGTAAACTTCTCCTGGCCAAAACCACCTCTCTGCAACACTGCTCCTGATCACTTCCACCATTTCTACTTCTGATCCACATGATACTCACAGGTAATGTCCTAGTGATGTCTCAAACCAAAACAAAGAAGTTGTAGATAAATTAAAAGACTTTGAGTCCACAGGACCTCGCATAAAACTCCAAAGACAAATGCGCAGCAGGCCAGTGAAGTAGCTGAAAACTCTCCTCAGGTCAATGAAGATCAGGTAAAACTGGGGGCAAGCAAAGGCAGGCAAAGTCTTTGGATTAAGCACATGGGTTTTTTTTGCTCTATGATTTTGTCCCAGGTTCATTTTGAAGTTTATAATGTTTTTTTAATTATAGCTCCAGTGTTTGAGGTTTTATTGGGATTTTGGGGGGTTCTTTATTTTTTCTTTTTTTTTTTTTTCCTGGGTACAAAGACTATCGAAATATGATAAATGCTTAGACAAACTGGCAGGAAGTATTTCCTGAAACCAAGAGAAACAAAGATGAAGGTGAAAGTACCAGCAGCTCTCATTGCTCTTACTAGTCACTCCAGTGCTGAGGGTAATTGTTTTTCCCTGAGGAGCAACAAGGAATGCACGTGCAACAGTAACATCTCCACAGGACCAAGGACTCTTACTGTATTGCCCAGTAAATGAACTCCCATTAGCTTACTGCTAATTAGCTGCATGGTGGGACGTATTTAAGTATTGCACAACTTCAAGAGAGCAATGAGTACTTCAGAACATTAACTGTTGTGGAGTCTTCATCCTAGGAGATAGCCCAGACTCAGCTGGATATGACCCTGAGCAACCTGATCTAACTTTGAAGTTGCATCTGACTTTGAAGTTGGCTCTGCTGTGAAGGGGTGTTGGACCAGGTGACACTGAGAGGTCCCTTCCAACTTCAGTTATTCTATGACTCTCTAAAGTTGCTTAGATTAGTTGCTTCTATAGCTAAAGTGACATAATCATAGTGATAATGCTTAAGTACAGAAGCTATAGGCAGCAACATGAGTAATGTCTCTCTTTCCAAAGTTGAAGACATAATGTGAAAGTTGTTAAAGTCATGATGAGCTAACGATATAAACAAGGCAGTTGTTTGGAAGGTAAGATAGTATCTTTTTGTTAGACAACTGATAAGGGTGGAAAAACAAAGATAAGGTTTGGGGCATGTAAGCTTTTTTCAGGTCTGCTTTTTTTCATGTCAGGTCATCTTCAGTTGATCTAGTAAATAATCATAATTACTGCAGTGCTATACTATGGAGAGATGGTGACTCTGTGCACATAATCACTCAAGAGAATGAAGAATGAGAGATTAAGCTTTAAAATGTTTATTAAGGAGACATACAGCCTGAAGCAAAAGGAGCATTTTGAGTTTTGGAAAAAAAAACAAAGCAAACCCCAAATAAAGCAAAACAAAACAAACAAAAAAATCTCCCAAAACCAGACCAAAAAAAGCGTAAAGGCAAATTTTCTAAATTGGATTTCAAAAGTCATTCTAATTTACAGGTTTATGTTCTATTTCCTTAACATACTCCAGTTTGCACTTAAAGTAGGAAGCCAGGCTTTACAGCATGTGTGTTTTTCAGAGATGTCTTATTTCTGCAACTCTGCAACATCTCTCAAGTGCTGTATGGTAACTGTGTATATCCTGCATTCAAAGGCTATCTGACCCAGTCAGGGCTGGTCTGTAGCACAGACAAATCTGAACCTCCTGTATTTTTGCCCTTAGATTACCCTCTGGATTATTTGTTAAGAAGTCCCTGCCATTCAGCAGCAGAACGAGTTACTTGTTTAGAGTCTGAGAAGAACCCCAAACCCTCCTTCCTGTCTCCAATTCCACACAGCTCAGCACCCCTATTCTGCTGCCTCTCACTCTGCGTGGATTAAGTGAGAGTGCAATTGTATTGGTAGGGAGTGAGGGAGCCTCTTGGGACTTGTTTCTAAGTGCTGGTATTTTTAAAGAATTCATGTTTATATGAGGGGTGGGTTATAAATATCCAAAATAAGGTAGTAATTCTGAGAAAAGTCACAGTGTTGTTGAAAAAGGCACAAAAGACTCACATCCAAAACCCACCGGATCAATGGAAGGATGTGCAACAACCTAATCTGATGAAGCATAGATGGGGCAATGAGATGCTCAGAAGATGAAGCCTTTGATACATGAGCCCTGTATCAAAGATTCACTGGATGCCATGAGGGTGAACTGAGGTTAGCAGGGAGCAGATAAACATAGGAGTGCACAGACTTCCATCCACTTGATGAGGGAGCACAGTTTGCTTTCATCTAAGAGGGGCCCTGTGTTTTCTAAACATTTCAGATGCTGCATTCTTGTTTTGGTTTGGTTTTCATTATTAAAAACGCAGCAAATGAAACCCCCAGAAAAGAAATGGGGGGGAGAGCTGCTCCCACATTTTCACCTCTAGGTGGATTGCTTGACCCTGCCCACAGCCCCACCTTGGGTGACTAATGAAAACATACTTAGCTGTGGGACATGGGAAGATACTGTTATTATGTACCAGCAAAGCATGCCTCAGGAAAAGGTATGAAATCATTGCCAAGGAATCTCAGTATTTGTATGCAGCTTCAAAGTAATCACCATCTTCTCTTTATTGCCTGGGTAAAATCTTTTATTCCTTGGGTGCTGCATATTTGAGTTCCTACCTATTGCAGACAAAACAGACATTTTGTTCTTCTTGCAGCTGGATCCTGTATACTCAGAGGTGCCCCATGCTTTCTCAGATTTTCCCTTTTCTTTTTATTGGCATAATTTTCCTCATTGAAGAACTATAGCAACATTTTGTTTGTGCAAGAAACAATGACATAAACCAGAGCTACAATGAACAACCTGTTATCTCCAAGCAACGCTCCCTATGCTTGTTTTCCACAAAGAATATTTCAAAATTTCCAGACCAAAACAGCTTGAAAACTCATTAATAGGAAGCTGCCCAGTCTTTATCAGGCCCGATATTCCTCTGAGTATGATAAGGCTCTGAAATCCACCCTCAGTGAATTATATCTACAGAGCGTCAAGGACCCTGTCGGGAGGAAGGAAAGTTCGCCAGCTCATGATTTAGACAGGAACACCTGTACCAGGTGCCCTGCCTGGAGAGCAGATACCAGTCAGGCAGCATACACCACTCCATTACCTGTATACATCTATTACATGTGTAATTGTTTCACTGATGCACCAGGTTCAGTGCATTTTCTGTAAAGCAACAGCTGATGAAGAACACTCTTGACACCTAAACAGACTCCAAATTTTAAAAACATGGTCTTTTCACTGTGAAATGAAAAGCAGCAACTTAACTGACATGACTTGTGCCTAGCTTCTCATGATTTTCAGTCCTTGGGGGCCAAGCCAAAAAGTACATGCGTTAGGAAGACATGTGCATGTCCAGACCCTACAGACACCCTCAGTCTGGGCAATAGAAGATTAACTAAGTTAAGGGTGTTACAGACTGAGTATCTGTTCCTCAGAGCTATCCAGGGCAGACCTGAGCAGGAGTCAGTACAAAATACAATCAACCCAAGCAGTTTACTTGAGCAACAAGCACTGGTCTTCCTTATCACAAGCAAGTTTTGCCCCAGACAGTGCTTTAAAAAGCTCAGATCTGTCTATGTTGCTAGTGCCTCCTGAACAGCCTAGGTGTAGCCCATCTGCACATGGACTTGTCCACACTGTTGTCAAGCTGTCCAAGAAGTTTCTCAATGAATTTCTGCATGCCAACTGATGAGAAGCCACTGGCTGTGTGCAGCTAATGGGTGCAATTCCTCAGACTGTGACACTCAGGGGGTGGCTTGAATTACCATTTCAGCAGCATGCTATGATGGCAATACTGTAAAACACTTCAGCAAAAGTGTGCTCACTGTGTGAACATTATGAATGCCAAATGTGGTCTGGGTCCATGTAACTAGCCAGAGCTCTAAGACTTCAGCAGGGATTGAATTTTGTAGCAAGTCTCAGGGAAATGTGGGACAGTCATCCTTGGTGTAATTCCTTAGACCTTGGGGTGTACTGAGGCCTGGTAAGTATTCATCCCAGGTAGTTATTTTATAGGATGTTGCTAGAAGAATGTACAGAGATTTGATACTTGAGCACTCTAGGGCTAAAGAGAGCTGGGGTTAATGCCTAGTCTTCTACAGAAGACTACATGGGTCACATAGACTGGCTGGGGACTTCTGGGTGACAGACACCATGTCTTCTCTGGTTATACCCTCGGAGACTGGCAGGAATTACATGGCATCCCCTGTCTGTCCATCCCCTTATTCTTATCCTCCATCCTCCACCTCTCCAGTTCAGTGCTTGCTGCCAACAGCCCCAGGGGCTTCTCCACAATCTGCATACTTCATGGCTGTGTTCCTGGACATGCTCCTGGTTTTAGGTGGCACAGCTGCAAAATACTGCTCTGCCAAATTCTTGTTGCATGCAGCCTTCCTCCCTGGCTGTGCCTTTTCGAAGGCACAAAGATAGGTTTGTTAACGCTGCACTAGCTAACATGGTTTTTAAAAATACACACCTTTTGCCTTGTGCTGGGGAATCTGTGGGCATTGAAGTGAGATATATGTATATATACACATACATACACACGTAAGTCTGCATGTTGCATATATTCTCCTTATCTACGTACATATATATATCTACTTACACACATGTGTGTACCTACAGCTTTAGCCTTGTCTGCAGAAGCAGGCTAATATGCCCCTTTTTTTAAAAAACAAACATTTATTGCTGACTTGTCAGGCATATTCCTTTTAGTTGTTTTTTTTTAACTTTGCCAGTTCTTAGAGTACAATAGTACATTGGCCATCTGTGCAGAGGAGAAGAGGGGTTTAATGAATAGACAAAGCAGGGAATGATTGACTGATTGGGACTGTTTCCCAGTCTCATTCATACCAGCCATACAATGGAATCACTCCCCATTTACACCGCCAGAAGTGAAAGGAGAATCACGTCTGTTTTGAGTTCATTCCTCAGAAGCTCAGATCATCCTCCTGGGCAAAAGACTTTAAAGCACGTGCTGCTGAAGCCAGGCTATCTAGTTTATTCAGAACATGCCCAAGCCTTTTATATGTCCTAGTAAAATTAGCTTCTTCTCGGCCCCTCTGGTGGTGTCACGCACCAGACGTGGCCTTTGTATAGGGCTAGGACAGTTTGTGTCCAGACAAACTTGTTTATGCAACCCAGTATGCCCCTTCCTTTTTTTGTCCTGATGCATAATGACAAAGTTCTAGGCATGTGCACAGATCATTTTCTTTCCCCTTTTGTCAGAGTACAAATTTACAACAGCCTGTTTGCATACCGTGCACTGGATTTTAATCAAGTTCACTGTAAGGAGAGATAATAAAAATGAGAACCATGATTACTTCACAGTTGATTTCATTTGAATAAAGAGCTGCTCAATGACAGATGGTTTCTAGAGCTGCTCTATATGTGAGCTGCCATGATGTTGAATAGTAAGAAGAACAAGAAAGTATGCTGCTGTGGTCTTTGGGTCCTTACTTCGTCTTATCTATATTCATGTTTTATTCAGAGAGGAAATTAGATTCCACACCATTTTTTATTCAGAAGAGAAGGTTGGAAAGGGATAATACACAGTATGCAAACCTGCCAGCTTCTCTCAGATCAGGTCCACATCCATCTACTCTGCCAATACAGCTTTAACAGTATTCACCAATAAATTGCCTTACTGTGAATACAGCTTATTTCAGGAAAACTGAGCTTTTGGAGGTGTGATTTGTTTCACCTTCTCTCTCAGACCAGCAAATGTGTTATCCCAGAAGACCAAAGCAAGGGTTTTGTTTGTAAGACCTGTGTGGGGAAGGGATGTCTCTACGCATTGCCCAATGTGGCCATACCAGCAACTCTTTGTAGCGCAGACATG
Source organism: Amazona ochrocephala (assembly GCA_039720435.1). Taxonomy (NCBI): domain Eukaryota; kingdom Metazoa; phylum Chordata; class Aves; order Psittaciformes; family Psittacidae; genus Amazona; species Amazona ochrocephala. The sequence goes on along the minus strand of CM077882.1, from coordinate 52,821,508 downwards.
AGGTCTGAGCCTGCTCCCACTAGCTTTGCATTTGGTGACTTTTGTCAGTTACTTTTGCCAGTTACTTTTGCCATATCTACTACAGTGTTAGTCAATAAAATTGTTGAGAACTTTCTTTAAAGAGTTGTATTCTGTGGCAGTAACATCCCTCTGACATATTCTAAGGGAGTACATAACCTGCCCAAAACAAAGATGCCTGCAAATTCTTCCTTGCCTGCAAAACCAGAAGTCTGCCGATCACCACTATAATTTCTTACCTCATCCTGCAACGTCTTGGTGACATGTTCTTGTTAGAATGAGTGGTTTTTCATCAGCAACTTAGAGTATTTTTTTTTCTTATTAAACAGGATATTGTTTGTCCTTCCCCACCTTTTCTGATCTCTCCTTGATTGCGTACTTACCTGATCCCAACAGCATTATTCCGATTGATTCTCTTCTCAGCTGCAAGGGAAAATCATTGACTTGCTGAATTAAAATGCTAGGCTTGCTCTGCATTTACAACATGTTTTCCAGAAAAGGTGAAAATCTGCAATTTCTGAGCATCCAATTAATAGTTAGGAAGGTCAAAATTTGTAGGGAGACGGAATAGATTTTATTAGACCAACTGTTGTGTTTGGAAGTGTTAGAAACGTTTTCAAGCATACCACAGAAGTTTAGTTCAGAAGGGCCAAGAAAGCAGGAACAGGCTGAAAACTACTGCTCTAAATTCAGTTAATACATCAGGAAGCAATCAATACCTCTTGAAATGAAAGGTAATTTGCTTCCATGGCTTGCTGGTCTCACAAGTGATTGTTACTAAAATTGGAGTCCAGAAGGGCATTAGCTTATATGGTTCAGAGAGAGAGAGAGGTAATTTATCACTTGAGGAACACCAAGGTATTTCCTGATAATAGTTACTGAGGGATTAGAATATGCCATAAACCCGCTGTCTTTATTGTATCCACAAATTTTGTATCCAATAATGATTAAAACCAAGAGGTAAATATTTCAGCTCCTCAGGCCTTATTAATGGGAGTCTTTCCAGTGGCCTTAAAATGCTTTGAATTGTACTCACATAGAGCACATTCATCTTGTAAGCTTTTGGACTAAACTTTTTTGTCTATTGAGTCGTGGGTTCAGCTAGTGACCACCTGTGACTCTTGAGATCACTGTGCTTATTAGCTTAGGCAAATGCACTTGTCTTCCACTCCTCCTTCCTGTCTCCATTTATCCTACCAGGGTATTCACCTGTTGTGTACTGTCTAAATCCTTGATTAGGAGGTCTCTGGGTCAGGGCCTGTCTTTGTGTCCTTTGTTAGATCTCTGCAATATTAATCCCTTTCACATTGGCAGCATATGAAAGGTGGATTCCTCACAAATTCTTATTAAGTACCCAATTAATAAGAGCAAGAGCGTGTTAAGAGCACAGCACAGAGACAATGCTCCATTCAGATCCTGCACGAAATCTTGATGCTGATACTGTCATTTGAGTGAAGTCTGTCTAGGGCTAGGGATGAATCCCATGATGAGCACTAAAAAAGGATTATTAACAGAACTGGATTTTTTTTAGTTATTTCGTTGGAATTCAGTGCGTGTATGATGAAGTAAAAATAACAAATCATCTTTTTTTTTTTTTTTTCCCCCACTACATGCAATTTTTGTTTCAAACATTGACATATAATTTGATCCTGGGAAAAAAAGATAAATAGGCCTAAACATTAGCCCCCAAAACTGAGCATAATCAGGGGTTTCATTCTGCTTTACACCTTCTCTAGAAGCATAGCACAATGTAGAGACTTTCATGGCAATTTGGAGGAATGAGCATCCCCTCCTGGGATATCTCTGTGTTTATAATGGACCGTGCGCCAAAGGATTAATGAAGTCCAGACATCAGACCCAAAATTTGAGTAGAGTAGAATGCCTGAGAGAATTAGCGAGTAACCTCATGTCAGATAGACACTGAATAAAAAGGGGCTTGTATTAGTCTGAGAGGAGAGCTGGGGGTTTGATGACTCTTTGGAGTCAGTGACAACAGGGAACTGGCAGGGTTCAAGTAACATCAGGGGCAAGAAAGGTAAAGAAAAAGGTTCTGGTGTGCCTGGCTGGGACTTCAGCCTGACATAAAACCCTAGGTTTTAACTGAAATGCCAAATTAAATGAGGTGCCAAGATACAATATTTGCTTTCAGAATAGTTGACTCCAGATTTCCGGAAGGAGGCTCACATCTGAGCTTTCCAGTGGGCCCATACGGAGAGATGCCAAGCTGTGAAACCTGGCTTTGCTTCCAGGCTCCTTCCCCTTGCAGAGTTTCAGGCTTTCTTCATGCTTTGCTCCAGGTCGTCACAAATGCAATCAAAAAGCACAGACATGCATGGAGAGCCTTGAGTTTCTGACTCTACCATAGCAGTGCCTTGGAAAAATGTTCCCACGGTGCACCTCCGGCTGTGGATGCGAGGTAATAAAGGCAGGCCTCTGTGTGCTCCCAAAGATGCTTGGTGCTCCTTTTGCCATTCATTGCCCTATAGAGCAGCCTTTAGGCTGCCCTGAATGGTAACAGGTGCTTCTGGCCCCATTGTGCTGTCCCAGCTGTCACGGATTTCTGGGGACCAGTGAGTGAGATTGTGTAGGAGTTGCTTTAGTGGCTCTTTGCCATTCAGGAATTCTTTTGCGCCAAGGGAATCCTCCAACAGCTGTTTGGGCTGGCTTGGTGACAGCTTTGTGCTGCCGGAGCTAGGCAAAGCAGCCCCAGCTGGGCCAAGGATCTGGCTCCTTGCATGTAACTTGCTTATTTAGGCCTGTCGCCCTGTTTTGTAGGTAATCTCTGCTACTGTTAGTGAATGCTGCAAGCTGCTGAAGTTGGTGGCCTTTGCCAAAGAGCAAAATACCAAATGATGTAATTGGAATGTGAGATCTGCAACGCTTGAAAATTCTGCCAGAAACCAGTTAAATGGAGATGGCATCTCATTAAAGGGAAGAATGGAGTCTCTGTGTATGTTTTATGTCCTCAGTCCAGGCAGTGGATCTCCAGCAAGTTTTCTCTGCAAAAGATAAGCATTTGAAAAAGAGGATGTAGAAGAGCTGTTTCTGTGGGTGAAATGCGTAGGTGCAGGCCTGCTGTATCCATGGATGTGACATCCAAGTGCAACAGATGAAGACCTGGCTGACAGCTACACATCCCTTGTAAACAAAGATATGCTTTGCCATGCTATATTTTTGGTTTGTGTGTGTGCCCTGAATGTCGTTCCTCATCCCTTTGTCCTATTGCCTATTCAGTAGCCACGAGGAGCATATCATAAGGCCAGTTAGCGACAGTGTCTCCATATCTACTGAGTCACGACTGGCAATGCACATTTCGAGGATCAGCTGTTTGATTATCCAGAGAGCATGTGGCTTTACTCAGCTGCTCCAAGCCAAAAAAGCTGAGAAGGACAAGTGACTGATTGTCAAGAAGTGTGGACAATGAGGCAGGAGTGGGAATCCATGTGACTGTTTTCTGAGTATGGTCCTTCAGTATCCAGTCAAAATATAATGGCCTTGAGCTATCTGATGACCTGCGTATGTAAAAGTATTTGTCCTTATTCAAAAGGGAGTGGGACACCACACACTGTGAATGGAACAATGCATCTAAGCATTTGGAAATCCAAGATGTGCCTTGTAACTAATTCATATTATATGACATTATTCATATGACATTATGTCCCCCAGTACATTGTTGATGGGCAGTTGGGTCCCAACAAAGCTGTAGAGAAAATTAAAGTGGGACAAAACAAACTCATTGCTAATAAGCAAGTCTGTTATTTGTCTGCTGCTCAATGTGTAAATACTGAAGCAGGTTAAGCAATAGTATTGTTATAAAAAGATTTAATAAATCTTTTAAAAAAATATCAAAAGATTATTACTTACAATATTCTTTTCATACCTCAAACGGTATTTTTCTGTTAATTCTGTTCATTTTTTCTGTATTTCATAGCCTAATGGATTAAAGTACAAAGCTGACAGGCTGCTTTAAAGAGATGTTTCTTGTGAGACATTAAAAATTCTTCGTACATTACACTAGACAAAACAGACAACCACATCACTGTATTTGCTCTGAGCAAAAATGTGGCTGCTTTTTATATTCAGTGCTACTAAATGATATGCTGTATTCCAGTAACTGGACAGAAGAAGGATACACAGTAGAGATAGGCATCATCTAGAAATTACAGTATTTGCCATTATTTGAAATATGTCTCCTTTGGGAGGATGGTAAGAGCATTCATGTCCAGCCCCTGTGGATGAGCCTGACTTTCCCTAGGGTTTGTGATATCCCTGGAAACCTCTGGGATGTGAACCACCCACCTCTCTTCTTTCTAAAGCCCCGGTAGTGAGACTTCACCACATTGACCACATGGGTCAATAATGGGGACCTGAACTTAAATGATGGACACACTCCAGACACTTGTTTGCCCCAGGAGCTTTGGCATCTCCCTTTCCGCTGTGGGGGAAGCCAGTGCCCACATCCACGGAACCGAGCGGGGGGGCAGTTTCCCACAGGAGGTGAGAGAGGCTGGGTGAGTCTGGAGCCAGAGATTTTAGCTATTTGAATGCAGAGGTAAACTTTACCTGCACCCAGAGGCAGTGTGCGTGTGGGGGCTGGAGGGAGGGAGGGATGGACTCTCCCTGTGGTGATATCCTCCCTGGGAGCGTAGGCTGCAGAAGTCTTTTTGATTCACAGAGACTTGTTGCTCTTCTTTCAAAGAATACAAGACTTTTTTTTTTTCCTTTTTTTTTTTTTCCTCCCTGGGTAAATTTAAAGTATTTGTCTCCCATGAGGACTTTATCCAAAGAGAGAAGACTCCTCATTGCATTAAAGAGAGCCCTGCTGGGCGTGAGCCATTGCACCAAATTCAAAATAAACCTGGAATATATTGCCAAAAATAATAATAGTAATAAAAAAAGGGCCTATCTGGTGTGAGAAAACATCTTGTAAGCAAATTAAAACAGGAAAGCAAGGGGGACCTTTCCTGAAGTGGAGCCCAGAGGATCTCTTAGGGCAAAGTCTGAGCATTGCTGGCCCAGTTTTGCCCCTCCACTTCTGCTCCCATGCTACACAGCGTCCTCCTACATCTTCTTGCTCTTTCCCATCACGCACTGTGCCTTCTTCACCACATGAACCGGCAGGACAGACCCATCCCACTGCCCTCATTGTTCCACACCAGAAAACGTGACAGCTCTGTGCATGAAGCTTGGTGCAGATTTACCGTGCTCCAAAGTTATAGTGCAGATTTGGAAGACAAGCTCTGCAATCCTCTGAAAGTCTAAATTTGTGTCACTGCAACCTGATAATAGAGGAAGAGGGCCACTTTTTCATGCAGAGGTTTTTGTCAACTTGAGCATGAGTAATGTCAGCTCACTCTTTTTTTTCACGCTTTCATAGAATGCAATCCACACTTAGGGAATAGCATGCATTTACATTTTCTGCCTTGGTCTCAGCCATCTTAAAAATCAGTAGTACCAAATGCTAGGCAGTTACCATGAGCAACTTACAGTCACTAGTGATGATGAACCAGACAGGAGAGAGAATACTGTTTCCTCAGCACCACTTTTATCTCATACTTTAAAACCCCATCAAAGAATTTCATACATATTTCTCTACATATTGCAACTTGTTGCAGGGGCTGGACTTGGATTGTCTTGTTAGTTAATTGCTTTATTTTTACTTTATATTTTATTTAAAATACACTAGTTCTAAGAAGCTCTGCTAGGAGTCATTGTCTCAGTACTGTGTAAATGTCAACTATGCTTCCATTTGCTCCTTTATTTCCTTTTTTTGTTTGTTTGTTTTGGTTTTTTGGTTAGCACTTTCCTCCAGGCCATTCCCCTTGAGGTTCAGAGTGCTTGAGCCCCTGTTCCAGCTCCTTTACTTTCCAGCTCAGCATCCTACTATCATTAGTGATGGAGCTCCAAAATACACACATTTCTTACAGCTGATTTAAGAATCTTTAGGTTTGTAGGATTTTTAGAGTAGTCTTTCTTCCTTCAGCCTCATATGAAAATGCTGCCTGTCAAATTTGCACTGCTTTGATTCACAAACTCATCTCTCCTGTCCTTGTGGACCCAATCCTGTAATTGGATCCAGACACAGAAGCTACATGTACACTGGTAAATTAAACATGCCCAGCAGTGTTCCTGGGCACTGCAGCCAGTTGGCGTGGAAAAGGCAGTGTCTGTGCTAATTGAATTGCCTAGTTAAAAGTGTTCACATGGTAACCACTTACTGGAAATGATCCCTGGGCTGGCCTAAGTGCTGTGCCCAGGAAGAGAGTTAGAAAGTGCCAAATTCATGGCAGGGATGCTGTGAGATACTGTTAGTGTGGGCAGTCACACCTTAGCATCTGAGGATCCTACTGCCACACCTGAATTCACTAGCATAGCTGTTGCTGCCTGAGTATCTTGCTACAGAGACAGTGCTGTGGGAGCAGGCCATGAGGATCAGCCCACTCACTACTTTATCTGGGCAAGCTGTTAGTATCATGGTGCTACCCACACTGCTGTGTATGACAGCGTACCACTTGTGGCTCAGTTTCATGTCAATGTACATTTGCCTTAAGTACTCTAAGATAACCATGAGGCTTAAGCCATTGCTAAATGACACACATCATCTGGACACGTAGGTAGACAGGTAACTGGGTAAATAGGTAGGTAGATAAATCAGGATTTTTAATCTTTTGGCTCTTCTCCAAAGTCTAATTAGAAATGATGGGGTGTAAGGGACCTCAAGGGGATCTCAATCTGCACTGCAGAGCATTGACATAAAAAAATCTTCTCAAGGTCACCCATGAGTCCAGATGCCCCAACACCTGGTCTCTGGCAATGACCTGCAGCAGGTTTGTGAAGTCCAAAGCACGGTATGATACAGTAATACTCCTGTGGGCATAGCCTGATCCCAGCTTTTGGCAGTCAACAGCTTCCTAAGCCTTTGATTTCAGTAGACCTAAAGGAATTTTTCCTCATAAATGTTTCTATTTCTTTTCTGGAATTTCTTTTCCAAAACCAGTTATATTCTTGGCCTTCATAACACCCCAGGCAAGGACTTCTACAAATCCATTAGATGTGGTATGAAACAGTATTTCTTCTTGTCTGAGTTTGCTGCTTTATCATTTCTTTGAGTGTCTCCCAGTTCTTCTATTGTAAGAACAGCTGTCTTTATTTACCTTTTCTATGCCATTTGGGATTTAAAATATTTTTATCAGATGTTACCTTTTATCATTGCTTTTTTTTCCATAAGGAAGATGCCAGTCTATTTGTTCAGTCTTTGCATAGAAGTTATTCCTTCATAACTATAATGCCCGATTCTAACACAGTTACAGATCTAGTCTGGTTCTGTTCTGTGCTTCTCAGATGGGGGACCAAACTGTTTGAATGTACTTGGATCTCAGTAACGTCTCAATAATATTTTCTCTTTCTTTTTTGTTTGTTTTCTTTATTCTTTTTCCAACAATTACTCCTGAATTACTAATTCCATTTGCCTTTTTGATCACTACTAAGCATGTTGGTGTGATAGTTTCACAGGACTGTCCCCAGTGGCTCCAGTTTCCTTTTCCTGGTTGGTAGTAGGCATATTAGAAGCCCTTGTTATATATGTAAGATTCAGATTGGTTTTCTCTGCAGTGCATTACTTTGCACTTTCCAACACTGAATGCCATTCAGTAATGCCAACCTCTTCTGCTTCAGACGTAGTTCTTGCACACAGGTTCTAAAAGATTAAATGGAAACTCCCTATGCTGAAGCTTTATTCTACCTTTGATTCTTCTCTTTTAAAAAAAGTCAGTTCACAGAGTTGCCCATCCATGTCTTTTAGGCCCTCTGTAACCTAAATGCTTTTGCTGCTGTCCAAACAGAAGTCTTGTCATAGACTTGCCATTCTTCTTCAGTTGAAGTTGAACTAATGAATTAAATCTCTCGTGCATGTCGTTGGAAATAAGATTGGACATCTCCTACTTTATAAAAGACATACGGTGCTCCATTAGCCCCCTGCAGCAGTTTTCATCTCTGCATATCAAAGCACTTGCAAAGATGGGGGAGTATCAATGTCTCCAGGTGACAGCCAGGGAAACTGATACCCCTTTTAGCAGTAACAGTATGCAGTGTTCTAGAGTGGCCTGAATGCTATTTGTTGAATAAATTAGTTAATGAGTAGCAGCAATAGTTGCTAATTAACATACTCAATGAATATTTATGCTGGCATCTCTCCAGTTGTACATCTTATACAATGTGTCTTTTACTCTCACTTTCCCCTTATTTATTTCATACCATGAACTCCCATTGGAAACAACCTATTCTGGCTCTCCCTCCCCAGCATCTGTCACTGGGAAAACCAACTTCTTCTTCCTCTTCCCACCCTGCAACAGCAAATTGTGATCAAATGTAAACCTCAAAAATCATCCCCAGCCTTGCTCTGTTGCTACTTCCCAATGTAGCGGTGATCAATGGCCCTCCACAGCACCCCTAGGATTTACAGAGTCAGACTGGGAAAGATGAGGGGTAACGGGCACAAGTTACTCCTGAGGGCATTCCAATTGGACACAAGAAGAAAATTTTTCACAGTGAGAAAAATCAGCCCCTGGAATCATCTCCCCAGGGAAGTGTGGATTCCCCAGTGCTGGACACCTTTAAGATTTGTCTGGGCAGGGTGCTGGGTCATCTAGTTTAGGTCATGTTTTCCCTAGTAAGGTTGGGCCAGATGATCCTTGAGGTCCCTTTCAACATGGTATTCTACGATTCTATGAAACTGTATAGGGGAATGAAGTTCCTAGCTTATGGGATGAGACAGAACTGACAACCTGTGTGATTCAAAGTTGCACTTGCACATTTTTTGCCGCAGTCACAGACCAGCATCAGAAGAGGTTTGCCTTCAAAAAAGTAAGTTTTCTGTGATATTTAAAGCTTCACAAAGAAAATCAATACCTTAATTTCAACCTGGAATCCAATCTGCAGCCTGCATAGCTCCAAACCCATCACTGTACCCCGCAGCCTGGATTAGCTCCAGTGCCTGGAATAGCCCCAGGCGTGTGCATTACACTCATCTCACTAATCAGGCATTTCAACTCTGTAGTCCCTGTAGTATGATGAGGTAAGAACTGGTGTTTGTAATTCAAGAAATGAGGGAGTCTTCTGGTGTAAACTCTCTTTTTGAGATGTTCAACACATGTTTGGTCCAGAGAAGAGCATCATACAGGCACAAACCCTAAAGTCCGATGGTTTGTCCAATACTAACCCTTAGAAATGAGTCTAAGCATTAGCCTTGTATTAATCTTGCTCAGGTTACTAAAAAGCTGATGCTAACTGTAAACATTAAAACAGCTAATGCTGGTGGTTGTGGAGAGTCACAGAAAATCTCACTCTACCAGTAACCGCAATCGTGCATTAGCAAATGATAAAATAGCAAATAAAAGTTTAATGATAACAAACGCAAACTCATGCTTACAAAGAAAATAACGCAAAACATTCTACAATGTCTATATAGTAATGGACGTTACATTAGCTATTACTGCTCAGGAAAAACACCCTGCAATCACTGTGGATAGTGCTGTTAAGTACATAACTCAGGGGCCAGCAGCACTTTGAAAGAAAAACTCAACACCAGTGCTGTGTACATCGATTTTATGTTCCCTTTTCACAACTGCAGGCAGGGCTGCTTGCTGTGACTAGGGAAAACAGAGTAGGACCAGAAAGTTTCACAGGAGATCAACAGGAGTGATCAAAGATATGGAAAGTCTCCAAAATAATGAAGTATCATATGGACTGCAATGGTTCAGCTGGAAAGGAGACCACTGGGACAGCAGATGAGAGCTATGTGAAATCAGGGATAGCCTGGAGAATGTGATGAAAAACTGTCTCTCTAGGTGCAAGAACTGGGGAGCCTTTATGTGCTTTAAGCGTCAGGTTTAAAGCAAACACACCCAAAGCATAACCACATTGTGACACCCGCTGTCGCAGGATGTTGTGGAGGCCAAAAGTATAAATGGGTTCAAAAAGCAATTATAAAATTTTTGAAAGAAAAGTCCATCAAAGGCTCCTAGGCTGCAGAGATGAAGACACAGCCCCGGCTCAGGAAGTCCCTAAACTCCAGATTGACAGAAACTGGAAAGATGAAGTGTAGGAAATATCACTGTACTTGCCCTTCTCTTGTGCTCTTTTGCTGAGCATTCACCATGGGCTGGTCAGACACAGGATATGGTCTGCGTGACCCCTCAATCTGACTCAGCACTGCTGTTCCATCAGACTGGCTCTTTTCCAGCTGGGCTAACTCACATGATGGCCTCTTGGAAGCTGTATGTCTTCATCTCCTGCTATCTTGTGTAATTCAGGTTATCCTGAGGAGAAGATTGTCTCTGCCAGCAGGGCAAATCCTCACTGGGATAAAGTCAAAGGGGCATAAGTTTTCAGAGATCAGAGCTGAGAAACTTGGTACTATGAGGCCAAGGGTCCTGACATAGTTGCAAAGGAAAAGCTATGACAAGGATAAGAGCTAAAACAGACTCTGCGCCTGCCACGGCCAAGTCAGCACTGGCTACATCACTCTGGCAGGATCTCATTGGGGCGTAGGAAATAGCACTCTGATCCACTTCTTCTGAGCCAGGCCTCATCTCCAACCTGTTCCACACAGGCTGGGAATATAGACGTGTAAGGATTTTGGATCCACGCCATGGCCAGCACTTAAACACTTTTTGCCAACTTTGCCTTCTACCAGGGTATACCAGCTCTGCGTTTTGCACTGCAGTTCCTAGCTAAACAAAAGAGGGGGCGAGTGTTGCTCCAGGCTCCTGCCACACTCTTCTCCCTCCAAGACTTCCCGGCCTTCCCACGGCAGATGCACAAAGCTGCAGGAGGTTCAGATAAGGCCTCATTCCAAAAAAGCCCCAAAAACAAAGCACTTGAGCACCCAGGTAATGAGAAGCACCTGCGCACCTCTAGGCACATGGCACTTCCCAGCAGAGCTTACAAAGCTGGAAATTATCCTGTACTCCGGCATTTTACTGCACTGGGACATAAAACTGCGCAGAAAAGCCCTCCTTTGCCTTGCTTTGCAAAGCTACAGTATTTGTGAATATCTTGTTGCTGATAAGCAGTTTAAGTGGCAATGCAGCTGGCTTTGAATTACTAAAAATCTCAGTTCTATAAACTCTATATGTGATAAGCCTAATCTTCTCCTCTTATAATTATCATGCTAGAAATCATGCTGGAGGCCTCTATGATCTGACTTCATTTTGCATTAACCATAATTGTGAGAACTTGCTTTCTGCATACGTGTTTGGGCAGAGATTGTTTGCCAATGACTTTATACAATTATTTTACTCCCAGAAGTAAGCCAGAATTAATTTCTTTTGCTTGATTTAAAAATTATAAAAGGAATTATCCCAGGGGAAAAAGAAAAGGAGAAGAAAAGAAAGCCCATGTTGTCCAGCATGACTCCGAAGTGCACAGTAGCAGCCTTAGTGGCACAGATTACAAAGTTAGAGACACTGAATAACCAGGCTTCACCAGTCAGCTTGGTGTAAATTGCTTCAGTGGACATCGCTGTGACAGATGAAGTCCCAGCACACCAACTCTCAGTTGCGGAAAGCATGTAATGACATGTATTGCAGGTGTGTCCTCAGCTTTGTTACTTTCTAATTCATACAGGTACAGTGTTGGGTTTGGATACCCTTTTTTTTTTTAATTTCACTTTTACCAAAACCCACACTATCTGTTCACTCATTATCTTTTCCTTTACAGACTGTCAGGAATTTTCGTTACACCTAGGAACTGATCCTATTCTCATTAAACCAACAAGAGACCTCACACGAGGTGTGGTACAGAAGTAGGGGTTGGGATGGGAGCTGCAGAGGAAGCTCTGCACTGCAGAGGGTGTGGAGACTGAGCACAGGCGAACAGTTCTCTGGAGTCATTCAGGAGCTTAAAGAATAGAGCCAATATTTGCAGCTGCAAAGCAGACCTGATGCTGATCCCAATTCTTTAAGATCCCAGTCTGATATGAGAAAAAAATATTTCATAGGCTTTCCATTAAACACCTTATCAGCAATGTTAAAGCATCTGGAGTGACAGAGTGCTAAGGAGGAGAAGCTCATCATGAGAGAGGTTTATAAAGAGGACCACCTAAGAACATGAAACTGAAGATATTATTATGGCTAATGAAACAAAGGCATTTGATTAATTACTGACATGGCAGAAGTACATTTTTGAAAGCGATCACTATAACTAGAGATGTTGCACATGATAATATGTGCTAAACAACATACAATAGGGCTGCAGAAGATTTACGAGATTCCCCTGCACCTTGGCTGCAACAGGGTAAGTTCATCAAGTCTCAAGAGTTCACAGGAAGAGACCTGAAGAGCGGCAAGACTTTCTTGAGACCCTGGAAAGCCACGTTAACTAACGGAGACTGTCAGTGATACAGGTAGCGTAGTGTGAGTCACCTAGGAGGGAGAGAAGGTGGCAAGGCTGCTGGGCTTAGTACAGGGAGTACAATGGCTTGGCCCTCACCAAAAGTCCAGAATATTGTATAACAATGGGAACATGGGGCAATCGTGGTGCTCATACTTTGATATGCCACTTCTTCGTAGCAGTCCCCATGGAGCAGTTTGGAGGCGGTGGGGCATTCTGCCACAGAGGGACAAAACTGAGTTTTCCTGAAGGGCTTCAGCTGAGAAGATGTATAACACACATGAACCTAACTATCTGCTGATGCTTCTGACTGCCCTGGCTAAGGCATGATGCAGTCATATGGCCTCCCTCTTCTTTTACATTGCCTTCCAGCATTTGACCCTTCACAGTTTGCTTGAGGAACACAATTACACATGGTCCTCATTAATTGCAGGGGAGGGAATGCATCCTGCCTCCATTTGCTGCTGGAACCCCAAAGCGATGAGGAAAAACTGTCCCAGGGAAGAGAAGACCTCTGAAGAAGAGCTCTTGCAGCCTCCTGCTTCTGGACCAGGAGGTCTCCAAAAGCTGAAGGCTGTCATTTGCATTATAAGTGTTGGAAAATGGGTAATCTTTCATCAAGATTTTAGACATTACCAGTCACCGCACTTGGGTCAGATTAGTCATTGATAGCTAGCAGAGCAGTCTGGTGAAATACCACTATCTGGTGCCCTGTTATTGCACTCTTCTACAAACACCAGTCCCTGGCTACTCTCAGAGACCACCAGCATGTAGCCAAAACTCAGGTTACACACTGCATGTTAATTTTTAAGCTAATTTTGCTCTCTTTGCTCTGTTTGTGCTCTGGCTCTGAGTTCCTGTTCAGTTAGAAATAGCCATGCATATTTAGATGGTGATGGTAAGGAGGCAAGAGCTCAGGACAAGGCAGGCAGCTGAGTCTTTATTGTTTCCACCTGCATTCAAGTTGAAGACGGCACCTCGAAACACTGTTCCTCTCTGCATTCTGCATGAAAATATGACTTTATTGATTACAGGTAAGGCCGCAAACAGAGCATTTCTGTAATGGCAAACAAATGGTGATCACAGAAAGAAAAACACATTATTAAAAAAAAAAATAATATAAGAAGGCAAGTTGCAGCAGTGAACACAAGGGGATTTGTCTAAGGGCCAAAAACTAACCCAGCGCTGTTAGGTTCTCTTGGACAACTACAATGTAAAGTTTTGGAGCCAGACTCTCTGTTGGGGTAAACAAGCAATGAAGTAAATTGCACTAATCTAATTTATAGCAACAGAGACTCTTTGCCATTGAAAGCATAGATCCCTCCAGAAAAGCAAGATGCCTCTTCCATGAGCTGCTGCATGACAGCAATTCCTTACGCACTGAAGAAATATCTCAATTATTTCACTGGCAGACACATGCCTGTAGGGATGTTTCAAAAGGTGAAAAAAAAATAACAATATCCTTAAGCTACCTGTAACAATTGCTAATTTCCAGCTACCTTCTTTTTTAATCATCGAGACTGGCGTATGTTGACATTCTGTTATCACTGCTATTAATCAGATTTGACTATCTCGGTTTAACTACCACCTTCACATGCCCCATGGCATTTTTTGCATTTGTATGACAGCTCTGTAACCTTAACTGTGTTGCCCTGTGCTAATGACACAGAGTGTAATGCGATAGGTTCAGATAAAGGTACTAATAAAATATGCTTGCAGATGCCCTTAATGCGTTGAAGATTCTAGGTCTGCCCTTGCCAGCAGAGGTCACTGCAGAATGGATGTGTGAACGCTCGCCCAGAGACCATTTTAAGTCAAATTGGCAAAGTGAGTTTCTTCCTTGTCAGGCACACACATGTGAACTCACATGCATTAAGTTTTTTTTGTTTTAAATTAGAGTTACAGAGATCTGAATACAAACAGTGCCAAAGCCTCCAGGTAACACCATGGGTCTCCCCAGAGCTCAAGTGACCAGACATAATGTATTTCCAATGCTCACCTCTTCCAGTAGGCCAGATCTCACTGGTTTTAGGTCAGAGTATCCGCTATAACCAAAACCAACACAACACTGTCTCAAAATAGCAATAGATTTTGATATCATTGCTAGCAGATTGGTTACTTTTGATAGCAGACCTATTGTGTGAAAAAACGGGCTATTTTTTTATTATTGTTGTTCTTTATCTCAGTTTCTGAGGCCCTGATGTTGAATGCTGTAAACTCAGTGAGATTTAATTCTGATTACCCAGTATGGAAACATTTCTCTCATTCATCTCTCTAGGGTATATAAACACAATATGAATACGGATCATATTCAGGGTCACATGAAGGTTGTCAGAGTAAGGACTGAAAGGGACTGGCGTGGGAGATCAACTTTGCTGTACACTCACTTTTGTCATGGGAGCTTTCACAATGATCATCTCAACTGCTGTATAACGCTGATATGAAATCATCTCTCATGAGCTGCTCTCCATCTTCAGATGTTGCAGAGGAGCTTTTGGGAGGTCATCTACTCTTGGTTTAAAGTAAAACTGAATCCAACTTTACTCTAGTAAGCAGTGGTTAATTACCTTCAATTTTTTTACTTACTCCTGTTTTGGATGTGTCTAGCATCAACAGCCAACCACTGGATTTTATTATGGGCTTATTTTCTCCTTGAAACATCTGCTACGTTTTCCCCATGCTCTTACTTGTAGACCACAAGCAAGTCACCCCTCAGCCTTTTTTCAAACAGACAAATTCCACTGAGTTCTGTCTCCTACCACAAAGTCCTCCAGATCTCAGATTGCTCATGTACCTTTCCCTGATGCCTTTCCAACCTGTCAACATCCTTTTTGAAGTGAGTACTTGAAAACAGGACAGAGCGTTCCTGCGGTAGCCCCGTGCTTTTGTGCAACATAAATAAATCCAGGTCACAGCTCCTCCTGTGTACACTCAGAATGTTCTCCACAGCAGCACTGCACGAGGAGCTGACATTTATCTTGTTATTTCCCATCACCCCTACATCTTTACTGCTGCCCTATAGTGAAAGGAATGGGCTCCTTTTCTGAGGGATCTTTGGCACTCTCCTCCCCTCCAGCTCCATACACCGTAATGAAAGGCCAGCCCTAAGCTCAGGGAAGAACATAGCTCCCCTGATCCTTGGACCATTTGGCTTAGGACCAATCCCAGGTTTAAGTTAGAGCCTCAAGGGAGACTCTCCAGCTGCAGCAGCACAAAAAGGATGGAGCTGGGAGCAAGGGTGGAGCCTGCATTCCTCAATCTAAAAGGAGACTTTTAGTCTCTTCCTCACCTCCCTTTCTTTGAAATGTCTCTCGAGATGGTTAGAGAACAAAGGCGAGGAATGAATAAAACACACATTATCAGCACTTTGCATGAGTCCTGCAGGGAAAGGTGGCAAGCTCTCTCCTTTTTTCCTTCCTTTCTTGTTCCTCCCTTGCCATAGCCACTCTCCCAGCTCCAGCTGGCTTGGCATCCTCCTTGCAATTCTTTTCAGATCTCCCCTTGGAGTCACAGGAGATGCTGGTGCCTTCTCTGAGGGCCTCACTTCTCGCTCCTGCTTATTAGCATTCCAGTTAGATGCCTTGATTGGAATGACACAAATGGCAGTAGCAGAGGAAAACACACAAGAATAGGAGCAAAATGCTGCACAATGACAAATGAAAAGCCATAACTGTTGAGGGTGGTGCCCACCATTGACTCACTAGAAAGCAAAGCAGAGCCATATCATTCACCACCATCAGGAAAAACTGAAAGGACTAACATTACATCCTCAAACAATTAATATAGTCTTTCTTTTCTGTCTCTTGAAACATACTTTTGAAAACAACATTGTTTACAGTGCTACACCATACTTTTTCAATTATAACATATTTTTTCTTCAATAGGATTTTAATGGAAATTACCTCCTTTGCAATCCAGAGCTTTACATACAGTTTTTCCAAGTGTAGCTCCACTAGTACCATACAATGGGAAACCAAGACCTACATCTTGTCCTAAGTGGTCAGAGCTATTTATATGGGACAGAAAATCTTTTGAGCTAATTCTTTTATTAGCTATTAAGGGGTTTGTGTCTTTTCTAAGCAAGTTCTGCAGAAGACAAGCATTTGCTAGCCTGGAATACATCAACATAGCTCCATGAATGATGCAAAGAGAAATCTGAATAATGCCATTGGAGTCAATTTGAATGATCACTTAATTTAAACACAGAAAAGTTGGTTAGGTATGGATTGTCCATTGTTTTTTGCTGTACATGAACTGGGTTCAAAACAAGAAGTTGTAGTTTTGAATGCAATAGATAGTAGATCTATGGAATTGATCTTGCCAAAGGATGTTGTAGATGATAAAAGTTTATAAGAGTTCAAGCAAGGACTGGACAAGCTCACATTAGAGAAATGCAGAGGTTACTGAACACACAGAAATCACACCTCCTAGATGAGGGAGTCCCTAACCTAAGAGTACCTGGGTGCTGAAAGAATATCAGGGGAACATATCTTGCAGGTTTGGCCTCTCCTTTCTCTTCCAAAGTCATCTGATTACAATTACAGTCTAAAACTGGATGCCAGGCTAAATGGAACTTGGCATATGTATGCGTGGTATGGCTACTCTTCTGGTTTTACGCTTGTGGTACAGATAGTGATGATAAGGAGGTTGTAGTTCATAGAATGGTTTGGGTTGGAAGTGATCTTACAGATCATCTAGTTCCAATCCCCTGCTATAGGTAGGAACACTTTCCACTAGACCAAGTTGCTCAAAATCTCATTTCCTGAAGTATTTAGTTCTTATGTGAAAAAAAATTACCTAGATATTTGTGTTTGATTCTGCAATTACAGTATGTTTTGGTTATGCACAGCTTTCAAAAAACAGTGTTGGTTAGTAGCAATATTACTTATATTTTCTGTGGATGGCTGGTGTCTTCTTTATTCACAATTCCACAAGAAAATCAGGACAGTAAAAGAAAAAAAAAAAAAAAGGAAAATTAAAAACAAAGAAATTGAGTACACATGTTATTTTGACCCAAAACAAGTCCATGACAGCTCAATATACACAGACATTTCAACAGGCATTCTAGCTTTCAAATCTCTTCTCTGGCATTAGCATAAGTGATGAAAGGTAGCCATGTGTCCAGATAACTCCATATGAGTGATTACAAAACCTGGTCATTTTTCCCATGGCACAGGCCCCTACCTGCCTTTGTAAAGACAGCCTTCACCTAAGATGCCTGGTGAATGCCAGCTTGTTGCGGTATTATCAGTAATGTCATACACCTGAGAACATGCAGCCAGCCCAGCCCTGTGAGAAGCAAGTGCCAGGGAATAGGATGAAAAGCAGATCCCAAAAAAATTGACTGCTCCAGATGGGCAGACCGTCCCCAGGGAAGAGCACTCCTTTTTTTCTATCAGCAGCAGTGGGAAACAGTTTAAAGAGACAGGCCTTGTTTGCATTAATATTTAGAGTGTTTTGGCCAAAACGTAGCTAAATAATGAATCTGAAGGTACTAAATGCTGTTGTGTGAAGCTGGAACTCAGATCAAACGGAGGAACAGAAGTGGCAGAAAGGCATCTCGGGGAAGCAGAGAAGCTGTTTGGCCCTGTATGCCATCAAGGTCTCTCTAGGGGACTCTACAGACAACACTGGTGCCAAGTTAATGGCCAGTGGAAGGCATTTACTGAAGCAGCTGATTGCAGCTTATCTGAGAAAATCCCATAAGGGCTCGTCTATCCAGCAAGCCAGAATAAAGTTGGCTGAACTAACCAGTGAAAGCAGTAGAGGCATTTCTTCCCTGAAGGGCTGGAGATCATCTGAACTTCCCCAATGCAAGTCAACAGTAACAGCGAAAGAGTAAAAGGCACTGAATGAGCATCACCAAATGGGATGTTCAAACTACAGATGAAGAACTGAGCTCAAAAACTGCTGCCAAGATGCTGCTGGGGGTGGGAAACAGTGAAACTCAGCAGCTGTATATTACATCTAGATGCAGACACAGATATTGTTGGTTTATTTATGTGCCTATTCTCAAACTGGGTGGCATGTCCCCCGGGGGGCTGGAATGCATTGGGTTGAATAGTTTACTTCTGCAAGGGAGAAAGCTAGTCTGAAGCACCACTTCCCTCTGTGTTACTGCTTGGATTGACCAGACTTGCTCTTCCACGACCCCAAGACCCACAGGCCACATCCAACATCCATATGGAGCCCCCACCTCTGCACTGCCTGTTCTCCAGGCAGGGGGCAGCCATGCCCAGCTGCTCTCACCATGGCATTGGTCTGGCCACATTCCCAACCCTGCACCAAACAAACCCCAATGATTCCTCCTGCTCCCCCAAATTAAGACATTTTCCCCAGGGACTGCTGTCTGAGTATCAGTTTTTCCAAGTTGAGGCTATGCCAGCTTTTCATTTCCTTTTTTTTCCCACATACACTAACCCAAGCTCTGTCAATGGGAAGCTTTGCCTAATAAAAGCACAATTGAAGATTCTAGTTTTCCTAGGCCTCCAGGTAGCCATCACACCTGATGAAATCACTAGGCATTTAAACCTATCTCTGCTGCTTCCAGTGGTAGCTGACAGGGGGATTTCAATATCAATTGGAGTGAAGTATACAACAGCAATCTGTAACAAATGAATAACATATGAAGATCGACCAAAGATTGAGGTACCACGCATGATGCACATAGAGAGCTAGTCTTCACTGCCTGGCCACTTGCTTGAGGAATATGTATCCCCACCTGCCCCTGCTGCTTTAGTCATTGGTGTTCAAACACTCCTTCAGTTACCAGGTCATACAGGAGCAGTGTCAGTGCAGAAGAGGTATAAGGGTGGGTCAGAGGAAAGTTTTTCGGTTTCCAGTATCTTTATGCTAGCTGAGGTCCTGTCAGAGCCCATGGGTTTCTTACCACAACCTAATGGATGGGCAGAATCTGCCACTGGTATTGTCTGATGGGAAACTGAGGCCAGAGGTGGGTTCAGTAACCAATGATAGACCAGCTCACCAAGGCCACAGTAACAGAAGCGCATAATTCATATAATAAGGAAAGATCACCCAATGCTGGGTGAAAGGGAGGAAAATATTCTGCCTTAGCCTTTCCTGAGAAACACCACAAGTTTAACTCCTGAGTGCAGGTTCAAGAGGGCTCTTACTTTTGTGATAAGAAATGCAGGGACTTGGAGACCTCAGCACTGGGGAGCTGGTGACTATCAATAAACACCCCCTATCAGCAGAGCCTGACACGGCTTCACAAAGAGATGAATTTCATTCAAAACATATATTTGTTTTGGAAAGCTGTCCAAAATCCGAACATGGTGCAAGGATGCTGGTGGTGGTGAATTGTCTGTCAGTGTCTCTTGGCATACAACAAAGGTCCAGCCCTGTCGTTCCTCCTGGGCCTGAATCACCAGTCTGTTGCTGCAGCTTTGTGCTTGTACCATTGCAGAGAAACAAGTGAGCAGCTCCAGAGAGCCCTTGAGCCACGCCATGCTCCGACCTGCATGGCAAGGTCACTGGCAAAGCTGCCTGCCAGTGGCTGGCTCTGTACAGGAATGTCCTGCCGGCAGTGTCAGGATCATCTCAGTGTCATTTGCCATCTGCCTGTCTGTGCCTTATTTTCTCGCCTGGTCCTTCATCAGGCTGCGTGGGCAGGGAGCAGCCCAGCGAAGGGATAAGCAGCTGCTGTGACTTCTGCAAACAGGAAGAACTGTGTCCAACTGCTCTTCAGAGTGATGATGACAGCGATGCTGTAGTGGAAACAGGGGGAAGAGGCACAGAGCCCAGTGAGGTTTGCATCTGTCCTGTGCTAGAGCCCTGCTTGAGATGTGTGCCTTGTTCACTCAGGCAAAGAATTACTTTGATGCTAAGACACTTAGTGAAGACTTGAAATAATGCAGTT
Source organism: Amazona ochrocephala (assembly GCA_039720435.1). Taxonomy (NCBI): domain Eukaryota; kingdom Metazoa; phylum Chordata; class Aves; order Psittaciformes; family Psittacidae; genus Amazona; species Amazona ochrocephala. The sequence continues at coordinate 52,801,221 of CM077882.1, read as the reverse complement.
TAGTCCTCACCACTGTCACACAACTCTCATGTGTCACCAAACAACATTATTTATCCATGTTTCTGTTCCTTCCCTGTGGAATGAAGAATTTCATCTTCCTTCTCCCAGCCTTTGCTGCTCCTGCCTATTCAAACTGCAGGTTATTTAGTCCAGGCATTCTTTCTCATAAGGTGTACATACAGTGCATATGCCTAGAAATAAAAATGGAAACTTAGGACTTTTATAAAACTGTCAAGGCCTGATAACGAACCTGCTCACCCTGCAGACTGTCTACCAAGTGACAGCATATGTGGTCAGTGCTTTGAGAAGTATTACTCTGATGCTTTCTCGTACCCCCAGTCTCTTTGACTTCACGTGCTGCCAGACATCCACGGCCACAGCAAGTCTCCCTAATCACTAACTGCTGGCAAATACATAATCAGTCACCAGCCACTTTTGAAGTGTGTCAGACACATAGTAGAATATGTGCTCCTCTCAACCCATCTGCACAACAGGCTACAGATGCCAGCTGCTTTCTTTGCAGTGACATGGATGAGAGAGAAAGAAGGGAAAAGGAGAAAACAGCTAACTGAAAACCGTATTCTCCACACTTGTTTTAACTACTTTCCCTCTTGCCTGCATACTCTTGCTTTGCTTTGCCCAAACTTTTATCCTCTTTTCATTTTTCCATTGACTAATTAGGCTATCATTGAGTTAATGAGATTAGTGAATTTTTACCACACGACAATAAAATATGAGATGTTCCTGAATTGTGTCCATACTCGTCTTACAAAATATTAGACTTTTATTCAACATGTGCCCTACTTAATGGTTTAGACCACGTGAATACACTGACAAGAGCAGCCAGTTCTGAGAACACCCCAGTAAAATCCATCCTTCCTTTGCAAAGGAAACTGACACTGAAGTTTTCCCTAAAAATATTCATGATTTAAGAAAGGGTAAGATAAAAGACAGCGTTGGGGATAATAAGAAGCCTAATCTTGTTCTCCTTTATACATTCCTGACACTGCTCTGACTCCACTTACCATGACAAAAGTATGCCTGGTTGATGCAGCCAGAGGCAATTGAAATGGAAGTTGGGTAGTCTGAAAGCAAATGTAGCTGGTCTACAGCACGCACGTATGAAAAGGCAAATGTGTGAGTTCTGAGGCATGCTGGTATGCCAAGCCTCAGTTGTGAACAGGGATACTAGGCAAGTAGCTGGTCATCATGTTGCAACTTATTATATATGATACCATATATGATATATATGATACTATATATGATATATATGACATGATATAATGATACTATAACAGGGTAATGATATCACCATGACATGACTCTTGTGTAAGATCGTACATATTTTGACACAATATTTTAGGAAGAAAATTTATTTCTTAAAATATTTGTCCTCTTGGTGCAAATCTACATGCAAATCCTCTTCTTTTAAATGGACAAAGCTGGGTATGATTTTGTGCACGATGACACATAAGCATGGCTGAATCACCTGTATGAATTCCAGTCCAGTGGGATCGAACTAGTAATGCAAACCAAAGTGCATTGCACCACTTGGGTGTGGGAGAAAAGAGGAAGGAGATCCTCACAGTGTGCAACTTTTCCTTTTGAAATCAAACTGAATGAAAGCAAGCAAACGCTAATCATTGCACGTGCCCTCAGACAAAAGGTGGTTGATGAAGAGAAGAAATCATTCTGGGAGTTTGCTTTTTCTAGCACACAGATTTCTATGACATTGTCGTGGTTTAAGCCCAGCCATAACTTCACACAGTCGCTCTCTCACACACACCCCTTCCTCTCCCTCCCCCCTCCACCCCCGCTCCCAGACGGATGGGGAGGAGAATCAAAAGAATGTAACTCACATGGGTTGAGATAAGAACATCCAGTAACTAAGGTATAACACAAACCACTGCTGCTACCACCAGTAATAATAATGATAAGGGAAATAACAAGGGAATAAGGGAAGAGCATACAACCGCTCACCACCCACCAACCAATACCCAGCCCCACCCTAGCAGTGATCTAACCCTTCCAGGTTACTGCCCCCAGTTTACATAGTGGGCATGACGTGCTGTGGTATGGAATGCCTCTTTTGTTAGTTTGGGTCAGGTGTCCTGTCTCTGCTTCCTCCCAGCTTCCCCTCCTCCCTGGCAGAACATGAGACTCAGAAAGTCCTTGATCAGACTAAACATTACTGAGCAGCAACTAAAACCATTGGTGTTATCAGCACTGTTCCCAGGCTGAAAGTCAAAACCACAGCACTGCACTGGCTACTAAGAAGGAGAAAAATGACTGCTATTGCTGAACCCAGGACAGACATTCTGAATTTGGTCAGTACCTACCATATCAAGCTCCCCGACTTATCTGGGAGCCACACAGACCCTTCCCCGCATGTGTAATGAATAAATAGAGATTGTGAACAGCAGAAGCTGCATTTCTTCTGAGTGAAGTCTGTCTGCACAGACACACCATATGAATGAAACCATTTTCAATTCACAACTCCTATTAATTTGGTGACAGAAAGGGAGAATACAAGACTGGCGGGAACAATGAGCAAATCGGATAAAAGGCATGTGAAAACACCATACCTATAGTGTACCTTGTTAGCATATGCAAATGAGATAATTATACAGGCTGATAGCACTTAGGCACAGTAATAAATAGTCCATGTGAACTGTCCACAAATACTTTTGAGATCAAAAAATGCAAATAAATTCTTTAAACATCCTAATTGGTTGCCAAAAGGAAATTCATTCCAGTTAGAACTTAATTCAGTGTAAAGTAACGTAACTCATTTGATCTCAATGAAGATCAAAAAAACACAACCATATCCACACAATCTTGGATTAGGATGCATTGTTTGTATATATTTACTACATAAAGTTATTATGCAAAACTTAAATGAGATGAAGTGTCGGTGAAATCATTCATTACTATTTCTCTTGTGTTACTAGTGAGCTGAACACTGTCCTGTTTGTGCAAGGAGACACCAGATCTGCCTAAAATTTGTGTTTGCATACAGGATTTCTACAAAACAAATGGACAGTCAGATGTTTCTCATTCCCTCAATTTCACTCAGAGATTTTGCACTTCAAATTTAGGCTAGCCTGTCACCTTTCAAACTATTAATGTACCTCAGAGACATTTACTAGGGAATTATTCAGGTAGACAACTTTTTTTCTACTTGATTTGCTGTGAAATGACAAGCACTGTTAAACCAAAGGTTAATCATTGATTAAGTTTAATGACACTAAAAGAAACAGGTCATGTGAGAAAGCAACTGCACTTTCATTTTTGCTGTCACAGGTCATTTATAGCTTTTGATTCAAATTCCACCCCACGCAAAGGGTTGCTAACAGCATCCTACTTCAAATTCTAATGTACTACAACTGCAGAGCAAGCATGTGAGCTGGCAGTAATCAGGCCATTTGTAAAGCATACACAGATTCTTTCATTCATCCTGGCCATTAAACGGTTTGAAAAGATTATTTTATTGTTCCACAGTAAGGGGCAGTGCTTTTGACAACTTGTTTTACAGAGAATTGTCCCATTTTATTTGTACACAAGACTGTTCTGCCATTTTCATGCATTTAAGAACCTCAAACTCATCATCACCTGCAGTTCTTCCCACTGTGGCACGGACTCAAAACAAAAAACAACAACAAAAAAGGAAAACAGTTTGAATAGAAAGCATTTATTTTCTCTGTGACCAATAGCCCTTGTGGCCCAAAATACATGAGGAGCTGAAAAGTCAAAGGTCAGTCTCTGTGACTCTTTCAAGGAGGGAGCAGGGAGCTGCTCATAGCAGTAGTAGAGCTTGCTTCTGATCTCATCCTCCTTTGTACTGTGGCATATCGCTTTGATTCAAGGACATGACTCTTCCTTTACACCAGCATCAAGCGGATCAGAATCAAATCTTCCACCTGCTAAGGGAGAGTTAATGGGCATTGTTAATCCAATATGCATCTATGCTTTGGCCTAGTAGCCAAAATAATTAGCCCTCTAACAAAGACAGAAGCCTTTGAAAACTTAGACGTGGGCAGGAAATAAGCAATAGAAGTAGACCATGAGTCTTGTAAGACTAAATGAAGTCTCTGTAAGCTTTCTTTTCCTCCTTTTCATGCATGTAATATGCAAAAGAAGGGCTTACTGCTCTAAGCTCTCAGGCATTCACATCAGGACTCATGTATTTTATGCACAAATGTCAAAATTTTTTAAATCTGACCTTGTTTGAAAGAAAAAGCATAAAGATGGTGGTATCAGCTTGACCTAAAAAGTCAAGGTTTCTGTTCCAGAGAGCACGTACATGCAAAGGAGAACTGTGCTTTCAAAAAACTAATGGTGGAAAAAATAGAAGAGATTGCCTCTACTTGTAGATTTTACCTGAATTCAGGGATGAGTCTGGCTCTTTGGAACTAGATTGTTGCCAGACGCAAAGCTGTGGAGAACAGCTTGTCTTTGAAGCATAGCACCAAGATGTCATGAAATGGACAAATCACTCCAGGTGTGTTTTGATGAAAATGGGCTGTTGAATAGATCAATTCTAGAGTATTACCAGAATTGACAACAAGAAATTGGCTTTAAAATGGTAGTAGAACTAATTCAAAAAAGGATGCCTTGAAGCATTTATATATTTAACTTTTCAAGGAATTAAGTGAGAATTGTTCAAATATATAAAACATGAAGACAATTCTACATATTTACTGCATTTTCCCCCCTTTAATTCTAATTCATGAATGATCATAACTAGCACACATTAAAAATTCTTATTTTCAATGCTGCAGTGTTGGAGCATTACCATGGGCTTTTTGAAGAGTCACTCCACATCCACATTCATTTTCACCCTTTCAACCCAATTCTATATTGTTACTGCTGAGTGGTGGAGCTGCCTTTGAAAACATATAAAGAAGTGATTTTAAATTGTGTAAAGCCGTGCTTGGTTTTAGGCATTTGAGTTCATGGGAACAGTCTCTCAAAGTATCTGGTCCAAAGCAAGGTGAAGTCAGTGGAAAATCGGTAGGTGACTTCACTGGGCCTTGGATCCAGTCCAAACTCTGGAGCCTTTAATTCTGGAGGTCTCAACTGGGCTAGAAGTTAGTCCTAATTGTTCAAAAAGAGAGTGAGGATTTTGCAATTTGTCAACCTCCTTCACCATCTTGTGTCCTATTTTGCAGTGACTTGAGATTGTCCTCCAAGGCTGCAGGCATTCAGCACCTCACAAAACAAACTCCGATCTTAGGATAAACCTTCTTAAAATAGTCACAGCAGTAGATGTGCAGTGGATCCATTACGTTATCTCAATCCTTCTCCGCCAAAATTCATTCAGCCATGAAGTTTAGTCATCTTTAGCCACAAGTTGTAGTTGCAGCTCCTCTGCTGAACTTAGAAAGCCACATAGAAATTTAATTCTAGGGGACTATTCCCTCCAGGAATAGCTAATAAATAAATAAAACCAAAATCACCAAAATTTAGATTTAAAGTGTGATCTGATCTCCAAAACAATTCTTTATCCATACAATTACCACTCAAAAACCATTTATACATGTGTTTCAAGGAACCATATTGTTTAAAGAAACTGTAAATGTCACACAGTTACAAGAGAGAGATGCAGCTAGATTTAGTTAAACAATTGACTAATAACTCAGTCAACAATATTCTTATCCTAGGTAGTAGTTATCAGCTTAGACAGCTGTTACAGTCTTTCACTGCAATACTTAAAAGGCAAACCACAGAATTCAATACCATATTGTTTGTGTAGTAGTGTTTGTTTAAAGGTAAATCACTCATAAAAGTGTAATTTCCTGCTGATACATAATGGCGGATAGGGGCAGGAAGCCGGTCCAAGCATACTGAAACCGGGAGATATGCAGCGCTAAATCACCAGCAGTCCTTTACCCCAGCTCTAAAATGATTGTGTTTTTACACCCAGTCACACCTAAATTAGCACCAGCACATTGGGGCTTCTTGCAGACGCCTCTTTTGTCTTTGTGCAATAGCTCAAGATAAGAAAAAGTGCTACAATTGACACAATGAAGTCGTGTTTCTCCACATAAAGATTCCCTTCCTGTGGGGAGACCCTGCTGGGCAAAATTCCCTCCCCAGCCTGTTTTTCTTATTGAGTTGTTACAGAATCATATTTTGGGTTGCCTTCTGCTTGCTTTTGACTGACACACTACCTCATAGGATTTCATCATTTTTAGAACTGCTAACTGAAGCTCCAAAATTCACAGTGTTTCATTCACTGGTTTCTTCGTTTCAGCAGCACTGACGGACAGCAATCGCTGTTGGCGTTGGAAGAGCTTCCGTAGATTCATGTCAGTATAACCAAAACCCCAATTAACTTGCAAGCATACACTAACTCTTCACACAATGGCTCCTCAACCTATATAGGGATTAGCAGTAGGAAAGCAATGGGGATGCCCCCAAGGATTAAGCTTGAGATGCTGATACTGCATCAAGTATAGGATGAAACAAACATGCCCTGAGAGGAACCACTCTTGTTTCCACCTTGGTCCTTTGAGCTGAATGTTTTTTCCCAACTTTATCTGCCTAAATCTCAGGTTGCTGAGTCCAAGCTATCTCTCTACATGATATATTTTGAATTATAATAAATTAAAAGAAAGGCAGAAGGCAATTTATGCTGTGCACTCTGTGTACCTCTTTTGGGCAGAGTGAATCAGCATCCATCTCTCAGATAGTCCCTAGTGCCCAGGGTGGGTGGATATGCATTTTACTTTCCTGCATTTCTCTAAAGATATATCCCAGGATGCCATCAGTGTGCTTTGATGGCCTGATGCCAGAGCTCTCCCCATATGCCATAAAAATGCACTGGATAAAATCTTACAGCCTGTAGCTCAAGCCCACGCAGAGTGGAGAGGAAAGGACTCACGCTGCATCTCTCACCCTTTCTCTGCCAAGAGACTAATTGCTTAGCCAGCTTAAAAGAGGAAGAACAATTTGTGTCCTCTGCTCTCTCATACCTGTCTGTACCTGAAAAGCTGGACCCAACCAGACCTGGATCTAAGCCAGGGTTCAAAGGAAGTTTTGACAGTGAGGATGTTGAACCTTACTTGGTAGGAAGGACAGCTGCTGTGGAATTTGTACTGGGACTGTCTCATTCTTTTAGAAAGGAGAGATTTCTGGTACACATTTATACTAGTATTCTACAGAATTCTTTCTAGCAGTCCACAGAAAGGAAACAGGAGTCCTGCAATGATCACAGAAAAGTGAACTACTGTGCTAAATTTAAAATCATAAAACATTAATAGAAGGCTAAATTGGAAATCAGTTCCATCTTCCTCCATCTGCCAAGTTCTACTTTCTCAGCAGCAAAGCATGTAGCTCAGGGAAATGCTTCCATCTCTCTCCATTAGGGTTTGATATTATCAGCTTTTTCCTGTCACATACAAAGAATTACCTTTAATTAGCTCAGTTTACAGCTACAATACCCAGCCTTGGAAACTTGTTTTGGGATATGAGGAACCAGTTGTCTTCTCAAGTGTCTTATGAATCATCATCAGCAATAAATACATCAAAGTCCTGCAGCTCAGGAGGGCTGTCTGGCATAATTGAGGCCAAAACTTACTCTTTGAGACAGAGCTACATTGAACACGCCATTCTTTGTGCATAGTCCTGCATCCTATACAGTTCAACCATCACTGCCCCTAGGCTATCTTAGCATGGAGAGGAACAAGAGCAAAAGCTACCTTTCCTTCCTATGTTAGCAAGTGTATCCCAAATTATGACCTGGATAGAAGACTTGTTTTCCCAAAAATGCATTTCTGCCCCTGCCTCCCAGAGGTGGGGTGGGATTTTTTCTTTATTTTAGGCTTTTTTTAAACACAGATGCATTTAGGAACATGAGTTTCCACTGCAGTGTAAGCTGCTCACATTATAGAATCTTGGAATAGTGAGAGTTGGAAAGGACCTTAAGATCATCTAAAGATCATCCCTCCTTGCCATGGGCAGGGACGCCTCACCTAGGCCACCCTAGACATTCCCTGGAGTTCAAGTTGTTAGAAATGAAGGGGGATTAATTTCCTGATAAATTGGATAATATCCTCTTACAGGTTGCCCAGTTCACAGCTAAATATAGAATTTGTCAATGCTTTCCTTGCCTGGAGGAAGACAAGATTGCCTATTGGTTTCCTCTTCATTAAACAGTTGCTAAAATAAAACGTCTTTGTTTCATTAAATGCCTCTGCAGACTTGGTCAGGTGCAACTCCTATTTCTTCGAACAAAAGAATAACAAAGGAAACATGCAACTACCATGTAACCCTGTCATTTGCTTTGAGGAGAGGAAGAGTTACACACCAGTCATATGGTTCCCTCTGTGCTTCAAGGACAGAAGGAACAGCTGTCAGACTGGGGGCAGGAGGATGGAGGAGGATCACACACTATATAAAAGGAGAATAGGACTTGGAGTTAAATTGCAATCAGCAGGGGAATGGTTTGGAAAAGGCTATGAGGGACACAGCTTTATCATGGCAATTCTTTCTACTGGACCTTCAGGTTTCTGCTGTGGGAGGTGGTTCCTCAAGCAAATAGTTCTCTTGAAGCCAAGCAGTGTTCTACAATGCCCCCCAATGTGAGTGAAGATGCCATAATTTCGCATCACTTCTGCAAAATGTACCTCTTTGGTATGAGGATTGAGCTACTCCCCTGAGTCAAGGACTGTATAAATGTCTGTCCTTTTTAAAGTAAATATTTCTTATTACTGTTTGCATTACAATCCTAATTGAGAACAAGACCACTTCCTACTTACAGAGGCAGACCTTGCTACCCTAGACTAGCATCTGAAATCTGTGAGAGATACCAGAAATCACACAAGAGGCTAGCGGAAGTGCCTAAATGCTGATTTTGTGATGCTAATGACAGAAGATAGGAATACGGGGAAATAATTAAGGAAATCTCCCAAGAATTCATCACTTAGTTGATGATAAAATTCGGGGTTTCTGAATCACAGAATCATAGAATCATAGAATAGTTAGGGTTGGAAAGGAACTCAAGATCATCGAGTTCCAACCCCCCCGCCATGGGCAGGGACACCTCCCACTAAACCATGCCATCCAAGGCTATGTCCAACCCCGCCTTGAATGCCGCCAGGGATAAAGCATCCACAACCTCCCTTGGCAACCCATTCCAGGGCCTCACCACCCTTACAGTAAAGAATTTCTTCCTCATATCCAATCTAAACTTCCCCTGTTTAAGTTTGAACCCATTACCCCTTGTCCTCTCACCACAGTCCCTAATGAAGAGTCCCTCCCCAGCATCCCTATAGGCCCCCTTCAGGTATTGGAAGGCTACTATGAGGTCTACACGCAGCCTTCTCTTCTCCAGGCTGAACAGCCCCAATTTTCTCAGCCTATCTTCATACGGGAGCTGCTCCAGTCCCCTGATCATCCTCGTGGCCCTCCTCTGCACTTGTTCTAACAGTTCCATGTTCTTTTTATGTTGAGGACACCAGAACTGCACACAATACTCCAAGTGAGGTCTCATGAGAATAACACATCATAATTATAATTCATAACAGAATTCAGAATAACACACTCTCGGTTAGATAGAGACCCATGCTTTTGCAGTCTGTACTCCAAAACAGCACAGGAGTCTTGGGCTTTTCTTAATTCATTGGGTCTGAATTTGTTCTCTCCTCAGTTACAGCAGAGGCGATTCTATGGAAAACCACTGAGTTACACCAGAATGGAATTCAGTAGAGACCAGAAAAACAGCAAGTCACTTGCTTTGAAATCACAGTGAGACTCTGCATTTCTGCTGTAAGATATGTTTGATAGCCTGTAAACTACTTCTACATGAACGTGAATCTGTCCCCTCTTCCCCTTCTCCCCATCCTAAATGGTACAGCACAGGCAAAACCCCAAATAGATCTCTGACTGTGGTAGCCCATGCATTCATAGTTCCTTAGGCCTGAATACCTTCTCTAGTAGCAGAAGAATAAATCCAGACAGTCATTGCCATTTACAGATTCGTAATCACAGAGGTTTTAAGACCAGAGAGGTTGTCATGATCTCGTGATCTGACAGTCTGACCTTTGGTGTAACCCAGGGCAGAAATTCATGCAGAAGCTCCTGTAAAACCCTCTGGTCTCAATTTGTGGTTGGAGCTGGTGTAGAAGCTACAGCTTGCTCCAGCCTCCTAATGATGGAGAATCACAACATCCCTGGTCAGGTACTGCAGTGGTTTGCTACACTCAGTGAGTCACCTGAACACAAATCCTCTTAAACCTGACAGGCCCCATCTATCTGCTTGCAAACCTGGAAATCAAGACATTTTGCAGACTTGGTTTCAGTACAATACAAATAAAAATCTCATGTTGGGTCTATCGCACAGCCTAAAGCATCCACCAGACATCAGAGATGGTGCTCAGAATATATGGGTGTTCTCTATGAAGTGTCGCTGAAGAGAAGAAAATCTATCTACCTACATAACAAATTTACAAGCTGATGTCTTACCCAACCCAGACACTACTATTTAAGCCAGTCTTGGCCTCAGGGAGAAGGTCTGATTTTGCCAAGAGGCTTCTAAGGACATTGAAATGGATTTTCTCTTCCTATTTGAAAACATCTCTCACTGAAACATACTTCGAGGGAAATCACAAATGCAGGAAATAGCAGCTACAGTGCTGCATGTTTGTCCGTATAGAAGGAATGTGATGATATCATTTTGGAATGTGCTTTCTTTCTCAGGTTTTTGTTTTGGTGGTAGGAATGTCACTTTCTTAAAGAGTAAGCCACATTCTTGGCTGTTTTTTCCCTCCCCCTCCTTCCAAATTTTGCCTACAAATCAATATGCCCATCTCCTGCCATGTGTTTTTCCCAGCCTGTCAGATGCTATTCTCATGTTACTAGTACAACCATCTGATGTCAGGCATCCCAACAGGCAATCATAAATAGTCATTTACTATTAGCTAGAAGGCTTATTTCTATAGATACGTTTCAAGATGTTCTTTGCTATTTTAACTTGAAAGCATTATTTATTTGCATTTGGCATAGAAGATTATTTGACCATTTAAAACATGCCCATTCCCATATGCTGTGGCAAAACCCCAAGTTAAACCTTAGGCCTCCAAAATGACCTGTAAATACCTCATGTTATCCATTTTCAGAGAAGCCCAGAGGCATGTGATGTCCTGTTTTCCAGAAATCTGACTGGGCACTTCTCTTTTACAGCTCTGCCTGAGAGTGCCCATTTCCCAGGGGACATGTCCTTAGACCCAGATAATATTTGTCAGTGTAGATGAAGCTGGCCAAGACATGGAGATGTCTTTGGCCATGTTTTCTGTGGAATTGTCACTTTTTTCCCAATTTAAACCTAATCTATGGGTTATGCACTTCTACCACATCCCCTGTTACATCATGCTTTTATGCTTCTACTTCCATTTATTGTTAAGTCTAAATAAAGGTTAAGCAATACCCCAAACCAGTCCATCCAACCAGGCCCCCAGGGATTAATGGTCCAAATGGACTGAAATGCTGGAGAATGCAACTGTACTTCCAAGAAGCAGACCCTTCTCTCAAGTACCCTGCATCTCATGGAGGAATGAAAATGCAAAATTGTCCAGGAAACAAACCTTCAGACAGAAGAATCTGAGATTTTAACACTATTTTTTCTCATCTGAAGTGGCTTCCTGTTGTGGACCTCATTATGCTTTGCATATGATCAGGACAGGAACATTCCTTCCAGGAAAAAACACAGTGGAAACGCCACATGGTTGGAAGGTTCCCTTGTCCACACGTGGAAGATGTGTGTGGCTTTCCCAGAAGACAACGCTGGTGCCTCAGGAACTTGTGCTGCAGCAGGCTGGGACCCCTTGAAATGCTAAATGGATCCCTGCTGCTGGAAGGACAAATGAGTTTCTTGTTCACCCTAGCAGCCACACTCACAGTGTTTAAATTCTGGTACTGAGAAGGGCAACATGTATCAAAACAGTGAGTTACAAAACTCCTACTGTTCCCTAAAAACGACATATTTTCTGAGAAATGAACACCTTGTTAGGAATACAGCAGAAGAACAGCAGGGCACTGCCAACATGAGAGTCAATTAAAATGCAAAAAGTGTTGATTCCTATGTAAATGAAAGCTGACTCCAGAAAGCTGGGTCTTAAAGTCTTCTTATTCTAGTATATCTTATGTCTCAGAGATGACATGGTGTGTTTCCTAGGTCTTTCATTTCAGAGAACAGCAACATGAATATCAGACAAATGGCAATTTCTGATTTGGATGATAATTTCTATTGTAATGAATGCAGTGCTAGTGAAACCCAATTCACTGTCTGATCTCCAGGGTAATAAAAGTCTTTGCATTTATTCAAGAATGTCTGACAAAATGCTAAGGATCTGTAATAGGGCAAAGAATCAAAATTATCTAATATAGTCAAAGACACTGAAAGATCACATATTGACTTTGCACTAGCAAAGGCGTCGCAATGAAAGAATAAAGAAGCCTGGCTGGGCAGATGTAATTCTGCACGCATCGGCTAATACATCTTCTTAAGTCTTCTCTACCGGCTACAAAATGATTATGCAAAACCAGAGGCTTCCTATTGACTTAAATCAGAACCGTGTGTGGGTGTAAGGGTGTGCCTTCACTGGAACGGCGCACATGGCTGGGACCAGAAACACAACTCAGTAAGTCTCTGTATTCTTTAACAATTAGATAAACCCGTAATAAGTTCATAATTGCAATTCTCCTAGGTAATTTCATGTGCCTGGGAGATAACAATATGCACACAATTAAAAGAAGAAAGCTTTTCATTCCTGCAACTACATTACTGAATGCTCCGGCCTTTTCTATTTGGAGCACACAAGCAGAAGGGAGGGCAGGGGTCACCATGAGCAGTGTCGCAGTACTGAGAGGGAAGAGGGAATCCTGAAGGCTGTAAATTCACTAAGTTCAGTTCAACAGAAAATATGGAAACATAGTTCTCTGATATGCTACCTCTTCTTAGCCATTTTCAGCTTTTTCTATGCAAGAAGAAATGTCTTGGGATAAGGTTCATAGATCTAATATGACAAACAGGGTATGAAAAATCTCTTTTACTCTGACCATCTTTGAAATAACAAAGCAGCTCAATTTCTGAATTATTACATTTAAGCTATCTTTCAACTTTCCTTTTTCCCCCGACAGCTTTAAACCTCTCTGTGGGTGGAGGTCTAATGTCGGCACATGCAATTCTATACTTTAATTATTTTTTAAGTACAAGATCAAAGCAAGTAGGCTTTTATTACTCCCATGTCCAATACTTCATAACTTAACTATTGAATGCCAGGCAACAGCTCTTCTCAATGCACTGCATTAAAATAAATGCATCTAGCTACACTCCCTTTCCACCAAGAAATGTATTAAAGGGAAAAAAAAATAAAAAAGATGAATATTTTATTAATCATACAAAAATTACTAGTAGTAAAACTAAAATACATAAACTTGTTTCTACTTTTGCTCTGGGGCTTGTAAGCAGTACTGCCCAAAAAGAAAGCCTGTGGCAGACATCGCTAACATTTTCATCTTCTTTTAATTTCTAAAACTTCCCTTCACTTTCCCTGCTCCCACAGAGGAACCCAGAAAAATTAATACCTGGCCTTTAGCCAGCCTGTCTGGATGAGTAGTCCCCAGGGGTATTATTCCTCTGGCAATGGCAGTGCAGAGACATTGCACCAGAAGAACGAAGGTATCTTTTTGCCCTCTGGTTCAATCCTTCCCTAGCTGTGCCTCAACCCTATCTACATTGCCTGTCTGTCTCTACTCTTCTGTCTATGAGAATTCCCCCCAAACATTTGTTAGCGTCTCACTTTCATGGTTGGCTATCATGGGAATAAATTTTTCCAGACCGGTTGCACACTTGTTCATGATTTTGTTGACACCATTTGGTTTGAGTTTGGAACAATAACTGCAAAACAGGGCAAATTTTTGAACACTCCTTTATACTTCAGGAGAAAAGATGCCATTTACAATTATATATGACTTGTTAACATGTTTCCTATTGCTCCCTGGGAATGACATACTCTTGTTTAGTACTCCAGAGGAATCTTAATAGTGTCTTACTGTGACTGGACCATAAGCTCTGCGCTAACTTTTCTGCACATGAATCACTTTGGGTACCAGGGCAGTCCCACTGACCGTTGCTATACAGCTGCTCCGCACGCACATGGATGTGCCAGGTGGCATTTCCAACCAAGCAGAGCATGCACAACACTTGCACTTTGTTGTAAGGTTGAAATCCTCCCGAACACTTCTCTGTCACAAGCTGTTCCAATTAAGAAGGCATGCAATAATATCCCTAATTACCTTTTACTTTGATGAGAGATCTAGGCATTTTTTAAAAAATGCATGTTGTATAGGGTTAGGAGAATCTTCATTTCAATTCTTTGCATATTTTGGCATGAGCCAAGTCTCCACCCTTCAGCAGGCTCCAGGCCCTGCAGGGGCACATGCATCTCTTTTGCTATTGCTACCCTCGTTCTGGATGCTAGGCGCCAGCAGAGCAACACAGGGTTAAGTTTTGCTGACTCACACCAGTGCTAAATCTGTCAGCTCTGACAGCTCCGACGCAAAAGGAAAAAAGATCCTGAACATTCCAGGAGCTCAGATGGAGGGGTCCTGCTGCAAAATGCTCCCTCAGAGCTGTCAGGATCAAGCAAGCACCTAGAAGGAGATTTATATTTTGTTGATTACAACGGTAATAAGCCACAAACACAAATTCAAGGAGTGAGAGCCAACCAAACCCATGTTCTCTTTGAGTGCGATAAAATCTCTACCTTTTACACGCCTATCTATTGATGTGTTCCTGGATAAAAAGTGTAGTTTTAATTAACTGAAAGTAAATGTCTTTTATACTGAACTTGGTGCAAAAAACCAAAGAAAATCATACAATAAAAATGCCATGTTGTCTGAGTGCATCTTTCTTTTGTGCTGAGAAATATGTATGTGCACTGCTTTCTTCTCAATCGATACACATTAGTGTGTAATTGGTAACTATAAAAATATCTACATCACTTTGCTAATTCTCTTGCCAAACAGACACAAGCATTTATATGTTCAGCTTCTCTAATGCAGGTTCCACAGATACATTTCTTTCTATTAATGGAGATGCCATGGGGAATGCAATTATCCCTAAAATAAGGAAGGAAAAGAAAAAAAAAACAACAAACCAAAACTAAAACTGAATGTGTCAATACAGAACTAAAGTTAAGCACAGGAAATTAGACTCTTCACTGTAATTGTTTAATACTATTCTAATATGAAATTTTTGTCACCATTATTTAAACCATCATGTCAAAACCATCTCCATTTAACACACATATATGTAAGCACAGATGGAGGTATACATGTGTTTTTCTGCGTATCTATCAAGAATGTCACTGTGGTTTTGTGGGTTCTCTGTCCTGACCAATCTCAGGATTATTTGGTCAGTACAGATCCCCTGATCATACTAAGGAAGAATTTTAGGTCAAGAATTTATATTTACACTGAAACAAAAATCTGAGCAAAACTGGTATTTCATTAGAGCTAACTTTTAATCTCCATCCAGACTGAGGTCTCAAACACCCCTTCCTGGCTACCCTCTGGTATCTCTGCCTAAGGGTTTTGCCATCTCACTCTCTCTTTCAACACCACCCTGTTGTTTGGCTAGCCAGACACGTTGTTTCTCTAACTAGTTCAACGATTTTGCCAAGTCCTGTTCCTTTCACTTCTGTAGCATATTTAGAATTCCTCCAGCCCTCTGTATCTCAAAATTCTTGGCCCTGCACAACTGTTTTATTTTGGCTTCTAGAAGCCCACACTAACCTAACCATATTTTGGCTGGCAACACAGATCTTTTCAGCCATGTCTGTTTTTCCCTGGGCACATCCTGGTTTACTGAGTCTGATGGTGGTTGAACCAGTACAGTAAAAGCATATAAAGACATCAAGGAAAATACTTGAGCGTTCAAGTGATCCTGAGTCATTAAAACAAATAAAAGTGCCACAAATCAGGGCTGAGCACAAGCCTAAGACTCAAGTTTTCTTTGTGTTGTTTTTTTTGTTTGCTTTCTTTTTTGAGGATACCTGTATCTGTCTACTGACTACAGCCTTTTCTTTTTATTTTTTTCCTAATGTTTCCAAAATGTAAGCATACTATGAACAATTTTAATTTTTCCTGCCCAGTTCGTGCACAGGTGAATGCCCACAAGCAACTCTCTCTGGATAATGGCAAACACGATGCAGACTCTGTGATACTCCCATTAAAGTTGACTGAACTGAGATATTACAGCTAATCTTGACTGTTAATATGTTATTGGATTGATGGTTTAATAGCAATGGTAGATAAATGCAGATGGCACTGGCGATGGTAGTGATAAAAATACAACAGTACAAACTTACTGTCTTCTTCTGCAAATCACTCTATTACCTCTACTACCTTCCCCGCTGTTTTAAGTAAAATTCAGCTTCAATTTTAGTAGCAAACCTTTAAGCAAAGCATAGATAACAAATATCCCATGACCATTTTTATCAGTATTATCTTCCTTCTCTAGTAGGCTAGATAGAGCACTAACTTCAACAGTTTTCTAATATACAAGATGCACAAGATCACTTTCATTGCCTCTGGTTTACTAAAAGTCAAAGTTAACTCTTTTTTTAGAGTTTTTTATAAACCCCATTTTGCCTGAACTTGGAAAATGTGACTATACATGGGAAAAGGCAGGCTCTCCTTTTTTTTTCTGTCTGAACACAATGGCAGGATAAGGGAGGCACCGCTCATTACAAGGAATACACTTTAATCAAGTTGCCCAGCACCAAGTATTTGTCTTCCACCACTCTAGTTGCCAATGTTTGTTTTCTGTCTGGGAGAAGAAACAGACAACACATTTTTATTGCAATAAAAATCTTTCAGAATGAAGCAAACAGATGACCTAATTTGGAGGATCTACTTCTTTACTTGGTATGCAAGTGACTTAGGAGGTAAAAGTGACTGGAGATCTCCCATTACAGCAATTCTGGAGCAGGTTTAACACTTTCCTGCTTGGTTTGCTAGCTAAGAAGCATGGGACAGATTGTGATGGCATTTGATTCAACCTTCCCTGCATCAATAACATCACCATTACTATCACATATGGCTTGGCTTGAGTGGGAACTGCAAAATATGCTGCTCTGACTAAAACTGCATTTGAGAAGGTGGAAATCTGATTTTATTAAACACACGTGGGTGCTTGTTAAAATTAATTCTGCAACTAAAAGCAGGACTTCATCTTCAGTCTCACAACAATCTCATTCTCTGGTATGATAGCATCTAGTGTTGTCAGATTTAAGGATATTACCACGTTTTCTGATATGTTTCTTTATCCTATAGTACTGGGTGTCTAAGTTCATGAAGACAAGAAATCACAATAAGAAGAAAGACTCATCTTTCACCTAAATAGTTCATTTCAAGACTCCAACTTTGTGCAGAAAAATACAAAAGCCTTGAAGACTCTACTCATACTACAGGGAAGCAAAAATGCTTATTTATTTTGAATCCTTTTTATATTACGGCCAATCTCCAGGACTTTGGGACTCAATGCTTCGTTGCTGTTGTTGTTGGCTGACAGAAAACACTAACAACACTTAAGGGCTTCAAGCATGTTCTCCTTTCCAGATGTAGCATCTGATAACAGCAAAGACTTACTTTATTGTCTGTGACCAGGTAGAAATAACAGACTACTGTTCTGTTCTAGGACTCATCTCCTCCAAAGCCAGATCTCCCTCCCTTTTCTTCCAGCAGCATTTAACTC
The DNA here is from genome assembly GCA_039720435.1 of Amazona ochrocephala. Classification (NCBI taxonomy): domain Eukaryota; kingdom Metazoa; phylum Chordata; class Aves; order Psittaciformes; family Psittacidae; genus Amazona; species Amazona ochrocephala. The sequence continues at coordinate 52,783,460 of CM077882.1, read as the reverse complement.
CCCAAAATCAAGGGAGGAAAGGGTAAGAGGAAGGGTGAAGAGGCAGAAACATGAAATCTAAGTCCTCTTTCCTCTACATCACCTTGCATACCAAGGAAGCACCCACATTGTCACTGAGACACAGCACAAAAGACACCAGCACTGCTGGCTGTCTTCCCGAGATTCTCCCACAGGAGGGACACCAGGCAAAAGGAGACAGGAGGTAGTGGAGAATTGGAACCAACGTGTTTCCTGCTGCGCTCTTCTCCCCGGGTAAATCCCTATTGGCCTTCTGTCACATAGCCCTTTACAGCTGAAACTTAGAGGAAACTGTCAACTTGTCTACAAACTACCAAAAGATATTGTATTAACTATCAGCCACCATGAGATGGTTTTCCTTGGAACATGTGCTCCAGTGGTGAATTATCCCCACTGCTGGAAACACATATCTTTTTCTTATTTAAACTTGCTCTTGCAATGCCACACAGCATTTCCCTGCAAGGGTGAATTAGGCAAAAAAAAGGCACACAAAGATACCTTGAGAGGGGCACTGACTGATGATGAGCACGGGATTCAATCTTTGTCCCAGAGCCATCCATGAATGGATCAGTCCTCATTTTCATTAAATTCTTGTTTATTCTGCTGGCCTACTAATTACTACTATTAAAGCAAACGGTACCATGTATGGTCTTGCATGTGCATTATTAAGAGCATCAACAACCTAGAGCTGCCAGGCACCTAGGTGTGTTGCAAGGAGCTGTATGCAAACATGTACACCCATCAGATGGGCATTTCTTTGATTATCCCTCTGTTTTACCTTTGCTGTCTCTTACGGCAGTTCCCTGCTATGGACACTGTCCATACTGATATCAGCTGCCTACCAGTTTTAGCCATCAGTTGCTACGAGCTCTGTGCTATTCATTTGGCAGAGCGCTCACTCCCAAGCAGTCTGTTATGGTTATGGGCACTTTCCTGTGCTGGAGGGACCAGAAATGAAGGTGATTTCACATGCTTGTGGACCACATCACCTCTGCAGCCCATGGAGCTCCCTGAAACCATCCTCTTTTCACTGCAGGCACTGGGAATTCATCTGCATTCAAAAGTATGATATGTAATTTTACGTGTATTTTTCCTCCCAAACACTGTAAGCCACTGTAAGGGATCCTTTTACCTTTTCAGAACTGACATCCAGGAGGATGTAGTATTGATTTTCCTCCAACAAATCAGCAACACTACTTCAACAGAGAGGTTGTCCTACAAATTGGATTGAACACGCAGCACTCCTCCTGACATAAGCGATAGATTATTTTGGAAGATAATCTGTAGAAATATTGCTTAATCTCACCCACAGAGAGGTGTCAGAGATCCCAAGCTTGGGCAAAGGAGAAACCCACTGACTAACCCAAAGGAGTAACCGCCTGAAGGACAGATTCCTGAAGACATGACTACACACAAAGCAGCCAATAAGTTTATCAACTCCAACACAAGAGTTTCATATAGATCAAAACAGTTTAAATAAAACCTCTCATTATTCACGAGCCATGTTCTTTTGTTTTTTTCTTGTGGTGAGAAAATGGTTTTCTTCCACCCAGAGCTTTTAAAACACTTTCCATTTATCCCTCAGTTGTCTCTGCTTGGTAAGAGCATTACACAAGTGGAGAAATATTAATTTATTTTCTACAGATTGGAAGTATTTTTTTTCTGGTCATCTGTGTTACTGAGTCAGCTATCTGTGTGCACTGCCAAAGGAAGTAATAGAAGTTGTCTGTACAGAACAGAGTGAGCACAAATCAACAGGAGCAAAAATCAGGTTTCTCTTGAGTCACTGGCAAAAAACAAACCCTATCAATGATGTAAAACAAGACAGGACTCACTGCAGACTTGCAGATTCTCTGTAGTGTATGGATGATATCCAAGTTGCATGACTGCTTCACAACTCTTTTTCCTTTATTTCAAACAGTATCAGCCTTCAGACTGCTTCTCAGCATATCTATCTGTCTGCTTTCAGACACTACTGCACTGATTTCCATCTGGTGCATGTTTTAAGTTTTCCTCACAACCTTAAGGATTAACTGCCCTTTTTTTAACAGAATTTTAGATTCTGAAGCATGCTAAAGAAAACAATCATAGCAAAGAAGCACCAAATCTCTTGAAAACTTTCCCCTGATCATTGGGCATTCAAGGATCTACCAGCAGCTGTTAATGTAACGTTATGGATGTTTAGCAGGACTTCCTGTATCTAATGAACATAGCTCTTTCAGTGAGGAGACAAAGTGCAATGCTGTCCCAGGAAAATAAAAATGATGTAACACTCAGTCAGGAATGCACTTACTACATGGCCTGGAATGGTGAATTGATCTCATGCTTTTGTAACAAAGATCTCATCTGTAGTCCCCCTTGTACTGCAGGCACTGGCGTGGCTTCAGAACAAGCACAGATCCTGCTCCCAAAAGGAACTGATTAGGAGGGATGTTCCAGGAGCTATTTGATACAGGGAGCCGAATCCAAAATGCCATTTATAGGGTAAAAAAAAAAAAAAAGAAACACAGCAATCCTAAATATTTTTATGTCTATGAATGCCAACAGCATCATCTAACTGACAGTGAAAATAAAGGTTTTTTAAGCACTCCTATAAACATGGTGTTCCTGGATTTGAACTAAGCAGAGCGGATGGGCAGATGTAATTGTATGAGCGTGGCACATTAACTGAAAAAGATTCTGTATGCTTTCCGCTGCTTTCCTCTTGATTTTAACAGGAATTATACATGTAGGTCCATTTCAAATCCCACTGCTCATTTCGCTATGCCTTGCTGCACACAGAATAAATCCAGAGATACAAGAAGCAAAATGTAAAGTTTGTAAGGAGACCCAGTGGTTTTGGAAACACGGACAACGTAATACAGGCAACTTGTACGAAAGGCTTTCAGCATCTTTTGCCAGATACTCAACTGGTAGCAGTGAAAGCAAGGGAGTGAAAATGTACTTGGAGTTTTGGTTCATCAATGCCATAAAATAAATCCAAGTTAAAATGGGTGTTGCCCATCCCAATTGTCAAACATTGCTGCCACAATACAAAGACAAATGTTTATTAGCTTAACTATGAAACTGCAGAAAATGCTCCTCCATTCAATTAGATAAACAAATACAGTACTGAGTATATAATAGGGTCCTTTCAAGTAAATTATACTTCCTTGCTCATGTGTAAAAGAAAAATTACTTTATATGTTTATATTCCTGTAAAATAAGAAACCTTCAAGGCTCTCCTTCAGTTATATTCCAAATATATATATATAAAAAAAGAAAGTTTAAATAATGTCCATTTTATGACAATGTGAGCACAGCAAAGAAGTATAGCCAGGCTGATATTCCAGCTTTTCTTCTCATTATGACAAGAATGAGGGAGAAAAAAATTTCCATTCTATTCTCATTTACAGTAGCACAAATCCCCAGGAACTGCACTGACTTCAGTTGCTTCTTTTGGATTTACAGCAGTCTGAAAGAGCTTAGAATTTGGTCACACATTAATGACGAACAGAACATCCACATTCACTCTAAATATATTTTCCTTTCTGAAGTAAACAAAACAGCAGGCTGTCCTTAGCAAGGGCAGATTATGTGCTACTGGTTTACCTGATTGTGCAGGCAGATTTATACAGGAGCCAAGTGGGATGCCTCAGTGAAGGAAGTACTTAGTTACCTACTCCAGCAAATGCATACACATCTATGTCCAGAGAGAATGGCATTCTCTACAGGATCAGGGTGTTAGGCAAAAGGCTAAAATGCATACACACAGCATAATGCATCCAGTGATGAGACCCACCTGTTTGTGAGTCTGTTTTATTGTTTCTGCCAAAGATTGGCTCTACATCATGACAATCTCTCATGCAGATATATTAGCACACATGGATTGTATATCTTTAAAATACAAAGTAGAAAACCATAGTAGTTACTTGCAAAGCACTAAGGTTGAAACAATATGTAGTTTCTTATTGTGATGGAGGCTATTTTCTTCATACAGTCTGCTTAGTTATGAGAATCTCATATCTAGTCTCAGAAAAAAGCAACGCAGTGAATAGCTCTCTATCGATTTAAAAGCAGTGATATCCCTTGCACAGCACAAACAAACTTCAGATCCTAATGCCCCATGTCTTGTCCATCTTGTTCAGCTGAGGTGCAACATCTTATGCATAAGCAGGTAGCCTAACAGACAGTGTATTTTCTTTGGTCTTGCAGCCCAAAAAGTCAACCGTATCCTGGGCTGCATCAAAAGGAGAGTGACCAGCAGGTCAAAGGTGATGATCCTGCCCCTCTACTCTGCTCTCGTGAGACCTCACTTGGAGTAATGTGTGCAGTTCTGGTGTCCTCAACACAAAAAGAACATGGAACTGTTAGAACAAGTGCAGAGGAGGGCCACGAGGATGATCAGGGAAATGGAGCACCTCCCGTATGAAGATAGGCTGAGAAAATTGGGGCTGTTCAGCCTGGAGAAGAGAAGGCTGCGTGTAGACCTCATAGTAGCCTTCCAATACCTGAAGGGGGCTATAGGGATGCTGGGGAGGGACTCCTCATTAGGGACTGTGGTGAGAGGACAAGGGGTAATGGGTTTAAACTTAAACAGGGGAAGTTTAGATTGGATATGAGGAAGAAATTCTTTACTGTAAGGGTGGTGAGGCCCTGGAATGGGTTGCCCAGGGAAGTTGTGAATGCTTCATCCCTGGCGGCATTCAAGGCGGGGTTGGACATAGCCTTGGATGGCATGGTTTAGTGGGAGGTGTCCCTGCCCATGGCAGGGGGGCTGGAACTCGATGATCTTAAGGTCCTTTCCAACCCTAACTATTCTATGATTCTATGACACCTATCAATATTAAATACATCCACCTCTTCCATTCTGCAGGCTTTCTAATAGAGTGGCTACAGGCAAGGAAGAGGCATTAAGAGAAGGAGCATTGCTAAAGTAAAGTGAAAATAGGCTGCTCCAGGAGATCAACAGAGATTAGAGTTAGGTATCCCTGGGCTGTTTCACTGTGAGCATACTAATGCACAAATCTCCAATTAAAACATTCTGGAAACCTTCTACGCAGCCTTTAAGAATACAGCACAAAACAATAAATCCAGCAAGAGAATTTCACAAATAGGAAGGAGGGGGAAAGGTTGATTTTTGTGGGTTTCCTGTTGGAGATTTTTTGCTGAACTATAACCAAAGAAGTGAAAATGTCTAAATATGTGGAACATTTATTAAAAAAGCTTGTCAATGCTTCAGTCAAGCCCTCAAAAGTTACGAAATGTCAATGCCAACAGTTTTGAGAGTCGAGTGTTAAGATGCCTAGGATTTTAGTTTTCAGCTTGATTCTTATAAAGACCCAACCTCTTAAAGACACAAACTCGAACTTTCCAGCTAGCTCTCAATAACAGATGAGCTCAACTGCTTGCAGGTTACTTGCTAAATCACCTCAACTCAACCAGTCTAATACCTATGCTGCTTCCGAACTTCAGCTCTCCTATGCTGAAATCCTGATGCTCTGTATCATCAGGCCGTGTTCCCCACTGCTGTAGCACTCCCAGGCTTCATTTTCCAGGCTGTCCTTCCATCACACATGCTCTTTGATGAGAAGTTACACCTCCCTGAAATAAGTTGCAGAGAGCACACCCTATACTTCCTCAGAGCTCTACTCCAACTCACTTCTAACCACAAGAATCTCACAAAAGTATTTAGGCTGTTTTGTTCTATGTTTCGATACTGCTGAGCACAATGAAGTTCTGGATTCCTAAGTACTGCTGAAATATAAAAAAATATGAAAGTAATACAGTATGCCTAATGAAGAAGAGGCAGGAAAATGGCCAGTTGTGTCTCCTTACCTTTATATCTCATAAATCACATATACATGCATTTATATTTAAATATGTCAAAATAGAAGCCTACCTGCTCCCTACATCTGGTGGGGGAAAAAAAAAAAAAAAGCTTTGGGTTTTTGGGTTTGGTTGGGGTTTTTTTGGTTTTGTTTTTTTTTTTTTTTTTGGAATGTCTCAATTTACCGAACAGAAACATTTCATAGAGATGTATTCCATTAAATTCCTTCAGAAAACAGGCAAGCTTCCGCTGAAGCAATGCCAGGACTGGCTTCTGAGCAGCCCAGCTGGTAGTCTCCTGAGGACCAGGGCTTCCAACTCCCACAGCTTCAACAAATCTTGCTAGGCAAACTGCCTACAGATTAAGGATCCTTGGACATAAAATGCCTGCAGTCCAGGGCAGTCTACAAGGCATAGCACAGTGTCACGGTGATTGGAGAGCTCAGAGATAGGAGGGGCATGGCTAGAGCCATGGCCAACATTCCAGTATCCAACAACTCTGGCTTCAGCCCTTTTTACAAACAATTTCAAACTGCTGGAACATCAAGGTTCCCTGAGAAATCAAAATACTTTTCTCCTTCCACCTCTATTACATACATATGGGGCAAACAAAAGCAGATTCTTTTTATTCCTTTACTCTCCTTTAGCTGTTCCTTATTACTGTACATTAGCCTTGTTTGTTCCTCTGTATGAACAGGTTTCCAGCTCTTTTGGAAAAGACACCATTTCTCTACCTGTATTTGAACAGTTTCTATCATAATCAGACCCAGATTGTAGCTGTACATGGCACTGTAACACAAACAAAGTGCTATCATTTTCTTTTTTCCCTCATTAGAGAGGAGCTTATTGAAAAATCAAAGTCTTCCCTCTAATCTTTTTCACTGTTAGCTGTAGGCAACATTTGTTGGACAGTAATTAAAATAATTTAAAAGATCTAAATTTTGCATGCATATTGTCTCTTATTTTTTTTTCAGACTGTGTTTGCTCTTGCCCCAGCTGAAAAGCTAGAAATGAGGATTTACTTCCCATGTTATCACCTTCCCCTTTCTACATTATACCATACTGCAACTTGTCATATTATATTGAGTATCTTACGAACTGTCTAATTGACATATTACATATTTACGTTGAAAAGCTTTTTTCTCTGCTATTTTTAGAAATTGATTTGATGACACGACATCCATATTTGCAATTACTATTTTTAAATTATTTTTTCTTGCTCTATTTAGTTCAAGGATTTTAATGATGATATGCACTGAAAAAAGAGCTTTGTATCAGCTCTTCATTTCACAAGGCAGATAGATTGATAAGTTTTAGCTCTTCTGTGAAATCACACTATTCTACTAGACACAAGTAAGTTTTCCACTACAACCATGAGACTTCATTTGACTTTGCAAAGTAAAGACCAAGATGGTTGCCTCTCATTAAAAGAGAATTTTGTTGTCTGAAAACAAGGAGGAGATAAGGAAAACACCCAAGGGAAACAAACTGAAATATTCCTCTAACTCATTGTGGTGTGCATCAGCAATACCATGTACCATTCCTGTCTTGCTCGTGTTGTCAGTCCTTATGAACCAAATCCTGCAAACCCACACATGAATAATTACTCTGAGTTCTTTGGACTGAGGCTATTCATGTGATTAAAGCAACTCTGAACCAACTGACGGTGAATAAAACTGTTGGAATATCATAATGTTATGCACTGCAGTGCAAGACCTCTAATTCTATATTTTGCAATAGAAATGTAAATTATTTTAAAAGAAAAGTAATCTCTCGTAAAAGTTATTACTAAAATAAAAACAAATTTCTCTAGGGCTCTATTTACAATGCCAGAAGAATTGCATTAGCACGATTCCTGACTTTCATGAATGTAACCAGGGTGGTTATGCCCCAGAACTGAATAATAATTAAAAGCCAGATATTGGCAGCTTCAGGCTTGCTTTTCTGCAGAAGCCTGAGGGGTAAACTTTAGAAGGCAAACTTCACAACAGCCACTTCATTACAGAAGGAACCCCAGAGAAGCGCTCAAAACTAACGTCTCTGTGGCAATGCAAGGATGGCCCACATGAAGAGGAAGAGATTTCATGCTGCCAGCCATAAGGATACCCAACAGAAGATTACAGAAGATACTGGATTTTGGACATTTTCACTGATCCTTCTCACTAAGCCTGTACAGCAAAGGTGTCCAGCCTTCCTGATACCCTTAACAAAAAATGCATGTGATCTGGGGAGCTGAGGAGGAGGAGGATGTTCTGGGAGCAGTTTCCAAGCAGAAGACAATGGCTCTGCTGGTGTCCCAGCCATCTGCTGCTGGACAGGGTGGAACCGCACATACAGCTGGATTCTGGGTCAGCCAAAGCCTGTTGGCTTCAGCAGCCCTTTTAGAGCTGCTTTCCCTTAGTGCTGGGGATTCAGGTTATCTCTCACCCCAGCATCAAAGCCTGTCTACCAAATATGTGTCACTGCCTTGGCACAGGTCCTGTGTTTAACAAACCATAGGTTTACCATCGTTTACACTTCCTGGCTTTTTTTTCTGCAACCATAAGTGTTACAAAGCATTTTTTAAGAATGAAAAGTGAGAACTGCAAGTCAGCATGCCTCCAGTTGCTTTCATGCAGGATCTTAGTAACTACAGTACTCATAAGTATCAAAAAAATACAAGAACGTAATGACACTTTGCAATATACTAAGGAGTCCTCTGAAGATAAGAAAGGATGAGGACTTGGTGGTTTTTGTTCAAGAGCAACGAACAGTCAGAGAAAAGCAAGTCTCGTAAGGATTGGTGGCTGTATTCAAAAGCACATGCAGACACACACAAGCACAAAAAATCATTATGGAAAAAGTGCTGCTTAACTGTGCATGAATGAGCCCAGCAGCTCAGGCACTTTGCTAAGCTCCAGCAGGAAGAGGGAAGTACCACAAGGGACATTCCTAGGTGCCCATCCACAGTAAACAGTGGGGCTACTGCCTGAACAGATGGGCTAGGGCAGGTGGCAAAGGGCTGTCCTGGCTCCCTGCATACCCATACCCACGCATGCAGGTGGAGGTGAGAGGGTGAGCTTGGCTCCGGGAGCCACCATGAACAGGAGAAGGATAGTAGCATCAAGCTTGTGCAGGAAACATTCCCCTTTGCATCCCAAAGCAAACAGCAATAAAACAAACTGCTAATGAGGATGCAACCTGACCCTCTGCAGAATACATGCCCAAGGACTGTGTCTGTAAGGGGAAGGGAAGGAAGGACTCTGTTGGCAGAAACTGCAGGCTCAAGGGGATTTTTTTTTTTAAAACAGCAACTGAAAAATTGGGCATTTTGCTGGTAATAAAAGTTACTCACAAAGTAACACAGAGCAAACAGTTCTTTGAACGAAAGAGAAGTCTGTTAAACAGAGAACCCTACCCTGCTGAGAGAATTCCTTTTTAACACTAATGTTTGCATTTCATTTTTTATAAGAAATCCCAGTGAATCTTCCCTTAAGACTCTGCAAATTCAGACAAGACACTTCTCTTTTCCATTCTGCCTGTTGACCTACTCTGCTGATCCTTCTTTCCAGGAAAGAAACAAACTTTTACTCATGTTTTTTGCTTTTCTTTATTAGGCTGTTTATCACAGTTACACAAACCATCCTCAGACCTGTCAGAGCCTTGCCAGCACAACATCTAGATTTTAGTAGTTTACAATAGCAGACCAGCAGCTCCAGAAAACTAAAGAACCCATGAAGGAACCAGACATAACATTCACAACCTTCTCTCTCTTCTTTTAAAAGGCAAGAAAACAACATATAATACAGAAGCCTCTTCTAAAGAAGATAAAGGAACATATTTAATGTAGTGAAAGGCAACCTGTCATTCTAACACCTTCTTGGTTTTGGGGAGTCAAAGTAACAGTAACACTTAGCAAGGAAGATACGATGGCAGAAGGTAGTTGGTTTGTGGGAATATATCATTGAAAGCTTCTTTCAGTTAAGAGCATAAACCTGGATTATGCTCTGCAAAGAAATGGTGATAGCCAAGAGTAATCCAGGATGTAAGAAGTTTGGGAATTGATCAGGGACAGTATCATAGAAATGTAAATGATTTCTGGAGTAGTACTAATCAAAAATAAAAGATTTTGCAAGCAGTTAAACATGGGCTTAAACTTAAGTAACAGAACCATCTCACTGAATATAACAGATATGAACACAGTCCTTGAACACTCTGGAATTATGAATGTCGATTTCCAAAAGTTTTTGGAGGAACACCACCACTAGTACTTTTGCTTTAAAAAGGAGCAGGCACACAGGGATGTCAAATAACACACAACAAAGTAGTTCACAGACCTGCAAGCTGATTGTTATCTGAGGTTATAAATCCATATGGGGCAGCACTCTGTGTGAGCAAACAATCCTGGTCTCTCAATGTCCTCTGTAACCAAGTTACTTCAGCGGAAGTGGTGAGCACAAGGTGGGCACCTGCCTTGGTGGGACTTTATGTGTGAACAGGGCTCTCCCAATCCCTGAGCCGAGTGGCTCAGTGGTGTCTCTGCATTGCATCCTCTAGTACTTCCCACTGTGAAGCCAGTGCATTTGGGCCAGGGCAGTGTCGCTGCACTAGTCAGTGCAGGCAAGCCACAAAAGTAGCACAAGGGAACAGGAAAGAAGTGCATCTCATCCATCCAAATATAAACTGTTCCCCTTCATTACTGTCCTTTGGAATTGGGCATTTCCTTCTCAGGATTGTTCCTGGGCTGACAAAGGCAAAGCCACTTCCTGCATGGGGTACCTAGGCCTTAATGAAGAATAGTAATGAAAATCAGCTACTCAACACTAGTTCCGCTACACAGGGCATATTTTTCCTACTTATTTTCTTGCTCAGCTTTCAACTGTAAAACGATAACACTAAGGCAGCTCCTGAGTCTCAGCTGTTAAACCCTTAGTTCAGCAAGCATACTTACAAAGAACATTTTCCAATAGAGAAGTCTGAAACTTTCAACTGCAAGTGTAAAGCTAGAGCACCCTGAAATGTGTTTCCCTGTGACACTGAACTCAACTGTTCCAGGTACATTAGCGAGATCAGGTCTGTGACACATCACAACCCCAAACCTCCCCAACTAATACTAAGAATGGAATAAGCAATCCATCATATGCTATGACATGTTTCCCAAAACACAAACACACTCAAAACCTTAAAGTGGTGTCAGAATGTTTATTGAAAACGGCAATCTAACTGGCTGAACCAACCTGGGCAGCCGGTAACTTAACATAAGCAGAGATACTGTAAACTTGCTGTGCATGGAAACTGTGTTTATACTTGAATTGGACTTGGAAGACTGAAATAATTTCATACAAAAATATAGCTTAAATTCCCAGGAGCTCTGAATGACCTCAAGATCATTCTGAAAGAAACCCAGAATAGAGGGACATAGCCAATGATGCAAATACAGTTACAGAAATATTTTCAAAGTCAGCTAGTAAAACAAATTGTGGCCTTTTTGTTACAACAGCTTTGCAAATATGCTTTCAAAACCACACTTTTCAGACCCACCAAACACCTGCCACTTGCATTATCAGAACTGAAGGCAAGCATTTTGCAATGTAAATGCTGTCTCATTTACTTCTTAGTGAGTTTTGTAATTGCTGGAGCTGTTTTTTTTTGGGCACACTGCTAAGATGCTTCCTACCACATAACATATGTGGTGCTTTCTTTGCGATGCAGGGGAAATAGATTGAAAGAGAAAAAAAGAAACAAACACAAGAAATTTCAGATTATTCTGTGTGGTCAATATACTGACAAAATAATTTGTTTTATATAGCAACTAAAATAGCTGTGCACTGGAACATCTGCATGTCAAGTGAACACAATTCAGACACCACAAATTGTGACCTCTGTTGCTAATGAATCTGGAAAATCGTTATCAAGAGTATTGAAACTCCAAGGAGAATCTCACTAAATGTTGCATAACAATGATCAAATTCTCATGAAAATCAGGAAATTACAAAATCTAATAGCGTTTTATAAAAAAAAGGGGGGGGGGGAAGGTAGAGGATAATTATTTTGTAACTTTGCTGCTAAAAACAGCCAGAGGAGTCTAATGAACTGCATTTATTCTTCTGACATGGGCTGGGTATGTGGCCATGACTGAAGCTGATGCTGAGAGGTAAAGTTTGAGAAGCACTAAATCATAGAACCATTACTATGAAGACTTCATTACTTTCATGGAATACTACAGGATAAAATAAGGACACATTGCAGGTTACCAACTAGTCTTTATTTGTACCTGCATTTTCTACACCATTCATAGAACTCCCATTTTGACATGAAAACATGATGCAGGCAGACATGAGATTGTGCTTTTCATAGAATCACAGAACAGAGTGGGCTGGAAGGGACCTTAAAGATGCTATCTCCAACCACCCCGCCACAGACAGGAACATCTTGAACTCAATCAGGTTGTCAAATCCCTGTCCAACCTGGCCTTGAACACTTCCAGTGATTGGGTATCCACAACTTTCCTAAGCAATCTGCTCCAGTGTCTCAGCAAGGTCCTCATCCTGCAAAACACAACACATGGCCAGGATCGCAGCAAAATTCAGCACACAGCTTACATCAAACCTTCAGGCTCGCAAGAACGGACCTATTTTCTGTTTAATGCAGGAATGACAATACATTTTGATGTAATGTGTGCCAATGACTGACCCCCAAAGAACCTCTGCCAAATTTTGAGAAAACAGCATTACAAACAGGTGGTTTTAAGGAGTAAAAGCGACAAGGCTCCTGCGTGCTGCTGCCCGTGTTCCTGTTTTGGGAATGAAACCTAGCATTCGGCTCTTAGAGGGAAGCGAGCAGCAGGGCGCCACAGCCCCGTCCCGTCGCCGCTCCGCGAGCCGGCCTGCACGAAGGGAAGGTGCTGCCGGGTCCGCACCGCGCAGGTGGCCCGGCCCTGCCCGCCGTCCTCGGCCCGGCCACCAGCGGCTGCGCGCGCCTCTCTCCTTCCTCCTCCTCCTGGCGGCCGCTGCCGCGGCAGGGATGGAGGCCATCGAGGATCTGGAGCTCAAACCCTGCACCTCCTCCATCTACCTGCGGCCTTACCGCCTCTGTTACCGGCAGGTGAGTGGCGCCGGCAGCTCGCCCCTTGGCGCCCGCCCGGCCCCTTCCCTCACGGCCGAGCCAGGACCTCCCGTCCCTTTCGCCCTCCCCTTCCTTCCGCCGCGGCCGGGCGGAGGAGCCCCTGCTGGCTCGTCGCGGCGCGGGGGGCTGGAGGGCGAGGGAGGCGGGCTGGCTGGCCCGCAAGCACCTCTGCTGTTCCGTCATTGCTCCCGCGCCTCCGCCATTTTGGGAGAGGGCGGTGGTGCTTCGGCCTCATGGCGGCCTGCCGCCCCGCCCGGAACCGCTCTTCTGCTGGCTGCGCTGCCGCTGCCCTCCCACCGCAGCCTTTCCTGGCCAAGCGGGGCGGCGGGGTTCTAGGCACATAGCGGACGTAGCCCGAAAAGCCCGTGGGGTCACTGCCGTGGGGTCTGCCGCCCACTCCAGCTCCTCCAGGGGCCTGCCGTGACCCCCCGGTGCCTGCAGACTCAGCGGCGTCCGAGACTGTTGTCCTAACCCCGTTCTGGTTTTGAAGTGGGCACCTCTTGAATTGGGCCTTGCTTTGGTGCTGGTAGTTTTCAGATCAAACCCATTGCTGGCTAGCCCTCAGCGGAGCATGTTGCTACATTGAGAATTTATGCCTGGTCAGCATTTTTACATCAATGTGGGTCACCTTTGACAGGATCCCTGAGGTCTGGCACCTCTGTCAGTGGCAGGCGGGGTGCGAAAGGGAAGCCACTTTTGAGTAGAGGGTTCCTTGAACATTTTGTGTGAGAGAGGTCATGCGCGAAGCAGCTTGTTTCTGTAGCTGATGATGCAGCAGTGGCTGGTCCAGGCTGAGCTCTTACGCAGGTAGAGGCATGGAAGTGAAAATGCAGCAGAATTTGGACAGCCCTAGAAATGCATGCTGCAGACCACATTGCTTACTTTGTATTGCTCCTAAACACATCAGTTGAAAATGCAGAAAAGGGAATGTATATAGAGGAGGTGTGTTCAAGTCCAGCAATGAGATAAGGAAAAGAAAGGGTTCAAGTAGCTTGCATCAAAAGAGATAAACCTATATTTTCACCTTTTTTAAAATACATTTTGTATATAATTTTCCTAAAGGAAGCTCACTTCTCATTCTTTGGGATAAGTTAAACATTTGTGAACAGGTGACGGCTTTCCACTGAATTGATTTGTTTTTAGGGATCAGAAAACCTGAAGAACATTCTTTCATGTTCTGAATTTTTCTGGGTTAGTTACTTCTTAATTTTATTTTAATTTCTGAGTCATGCTCTATTTGCATGAAAGTGAGATTTAATTAAAATGTACAAAACAGTATTACAAAATTACATTTAATTGAATAAAAGTACCTTCGATGAGATGAGTATGGTGAAGAAGAAATGAGGATGTGTTTGGTTGCGTGCTATGGTTTGACAGAGACCAGTATTGCCACCAAAAGATAAAGACTTGTGTTTTCTGCGCATCTTGCTACTTCCTCTCCTTGCACAAGTGTTTGTGCAGCAGCATGGAGCTAGCTGAGGGATGTGGTCCAAGGCAAACCTAATTGGCCAAAAACAAGTTAGTTTTAACCTAAACAAAATCTTCTGATTTAATTTAAATGCTTATGCTGGCAAAGGGAAGGTGGTAATGTGGTGGTTAGGGATGAGTGTTTGGGGGCTGGTTGAGGGCAGACACTGTTTCTCTTGGCCACAGCACTGTCTTAAAACGAACATGAAAATGTAGTTTATATGGCATTTGTACAGGAGCTGGCTTGCATGCACCCTACTGGGAGCATAAACTCAAAAATGCACAACTTCCTGCACCTGACCTGAGAGACAAGGCCTGCGTTTATTAAAAGCATATTTTGTATTTAAAAACTGACTTACTGACGAGAGGAAATACTAAGTATTTTCAGTCACTTGACTAATTGTTTCAAAGGCATTTATTTAGGCCTGCTGAAAACCCTGTTAAATAACTAAACAGTTTAGCTTTTAAAATCTAAATGAGCTAGGGGCCTGATCTGCTGAAGAATTTCTGAAAATTCCACCACTCATCTAAGACTGAAAATTATTTACGAAATCCAGCCCTTGCTCTTAATGATTTTATGCTGAGTAGGCCTTCCCCCGTCCAACTTTTTTTTATTCACTGGCTGAAAAAAAGAAACTTTTCTGAGTTCCTAATTGCTGCTGTATCTTAGAGTAATATTAGTTTCCCATTTTCCGTGGATTCCCTGCACCTGCTTGCTGAGCTTAACCCAGATCTCATGAAAAAGTATTTCTGAATAAGAGAATAATCTATATGAGGAAAAACGTAAATACTGGCGTTTGTTGCGCTATGAAAACTGAAACTAGTTTGGATGCAATATGTGGCATCATGATGTAACTAGAAGGCTTGGGTGATCTTACAGGTACATTTTGTGAAGCTATGACATGTCCCCTATAGTTCATTGTAGTCTGAAGAAGATTCACTGATGTGTATTCTTGTGTTCATGTAATATTGATGAAGGATAATTTGGGCCTTGAAGATAAATATTTTGAAATATATTTTCAAACAGATACGTTCCTAAAATAGACATTGATACTTCAACATAAATTCTTTGCCCAAGAACACATAAAAAATGTGAGTTATTTATTTTATGACTTTGTTTTTTACAACTACTGCTTTTCTGTGCAAACAGGAAATTGAAAGGGTTTTTACATACATATGATTTTAAGATTATTTCTAAGCGTTCATGAACATTTATGTTACAGCATCGGTTCCTAGACATTTCATCTAAAAGTCATGCAACTTCTGTGGATGTAATTTGGATCCTATCACTGTAGCTAAAACAGTTCAGTCTGTCTAAGTGGAACATAAATTTAGATACAGGTGATTAATATCACAGTTTACCCTGCTAGTGTGGTTTTATCCATTCAACCTGCACCCCACTGAGTTCTAAACACTCTAGTTCTAGCAGGTTTATAGACCACCAGAAATCTGCAAGACATCAGAAAGGGATCCATTTGAGAGCAGAAGGAGAGGGGATAAATCTGACCAAACTGCTGTTTTAAGCCTACACAGGTTATGCACCTGAAGAAAATTGTGGTCACACCTGATCAAGGGTGGAGCTAGAGACTGAGAAGGTCATCTGCTTGTTCTCAGAGGCACTTAACACATTCAAAATTGCAGGCCCAAAGATTGGATTAGTGTTTTGATCAGCTTGCAGATCTGGATGTTCAGACACATATGGGAACAGAGCTGTATGTACTTCAAGTCAAATGAAGTGGTTACTATGATGTTAGGGAAAACTTCAGCAGTGTCCTTTTATGTGCTTGAGTCCTGGGTTCCCCTGTGTTGTAAGAGCTTGAGTCATCCTTTGGATTGAACCTGTTACATTGGTTACGTATAGAAATACTCTTCCAAAAGACCACAAGACAAATGTAAGTTTCTGGTTATTTTCCTGTCATAAGGGTTGTCTTAAGTTGTAGCAGTTCCTGATGGTACAGCAATTTATGCTGATGGTGGATCTGCTCTCCTGATAGAGGGTTGTGAGATCTTTGATCATCCTCTTTCTCTGCCCACTCATACTTCAAGTGACACTGACGAGCTCTGAATGTTTCCTCTAGAGCATAAAAGTAGGTGTACGCCTTCTGAAGGAATTCTAGGTTTTGAACGATGCAAACTGAGGCAACATGTAGCTTGGTGTTAGGCATCCAGGCTGTGGCGAATAGCCTGGCTCGCCAGACAGATCACTGTACCAATCACTTTTTAAAATTATTTGTTCCCTCTTTCTATAGTGCAAAGGTAGAAATAAAAGTTCAGTAAAGGAGTCATGGAATTCAGCAAACTGTAGGAATATTTGGTTAGGGTCAATGTGGAGGGGTAAGGTACAATTTTAAATGGTGTTCTTCAAAATAGGCGTCTAACAGGTCCTCAAAGTGGCCCTCACTGCTTAGGATTTTCAGCTATCGGCCCCTTCCTCCAGGTGGGGCCCTCAGTCAGGTAAGCCATGTCAAGTATGCCATGTTGTTTCAAGTGAGGTGGCCTGAGGGTGAGAGATGGATAAGGTATCTCAGTTAGCCTGGTGAATATCCTCTTCATTTTGTTGGTGGAAAGCCTGTTTACATATTTTTATTCTGCTTGGTACTGAAAGAAGATAATTACTTTTTCTCACGTATAGGATGGTATGTGGCTGGTTTTAATGTGTACTTGCCCCCAAAATGCAAATTGGTGTGTTATCTAAGATGGGTTTGGTTTTGGTTTTGTTTTTTTTAAACATACATTGTGTCCTGAAGAATTGGCTTCTTTACCAGGAGCTCCATGGTAAATCTCTTTTCACTTTTTCCCGTTGAAGATGTTCTGCTTTTCATAAATAATGTATTCAAGAGACCAGAGGGATGGTTAATGAGAGAGTAACTCAGTGCCCAAGGGCTAGGGCATTTCCCTGGGATGTGGTAGAGTCAGGCTGCAAGATCTTGCTTCAATTAATACTGCTTCCCACATCACAGAAGGGTGTGCTCCCTGCTGGAAAACACATTGGTGTGTATATCTTCAGCTCTTTTGTGTGTGTTATCCAGGCACTGGCCTATATATTAGACAGACAAAAAAAAAATTTAATAATTCTGCTGAGTCTGTCACAAAGTAGCCTCTGAGAAGTAACAGTTGAGAAGAGTCGTTAGGATTTGGGGCAGCATAAAGTATCCAAATGGGAACTTGCATTCAATGTAGTCTTCTTAATCGGCACCTGAGCAGGGATGTCACTGGTTCTGTCTGCTGGATTTGGACCTAACACAGGGCTTTAACGGAGAGAGTTCTGGTCAATCTTGTAATAATTTGGGAAGTTACTGCATGCAATTATTTGTCCCCATGCTAGCAGTTATTACCCTCTGAGAATCAGCAGAAGGTAGTTTTGCTCCAGCTTTTATTCTGCTGTTACAGTTCAGACCTCCATCAGCCCTTCAAGCTAAATTGCTGAGCTTTGCACAGAACTAAGTGAATTGCATTTGCATATTCTTTTTGGTGACATCTGTGCTGGGGACAGTGTCCTTCAAGGGGAGGCAAAGCATCCGCTCATAGGGGGAAGCATCTAGCTGGGGGAATAATATCTTGAGCTTACAAAAATTTTTGGCCAGAGATCACATATCAAAGCCTTTGTGGATCTAGCTCAGGCTCCTGTAGCTTTGTGTTTGAAGGTTGTTCTGTCAAGAGAGTTCTTGCCACTGTTTCCTTGCATTATATAAGTATATACATGGAGTCTGCCCAGGAACTTTTAGAAGTTTGCTACTAGACTCGTATTAACCATCAGTAATTTTCCCAGTATGCGAGTGAGTTTGTATTTTGAATCCCCTGTGGGATGGTGAATGGGCAACTCTTTCAATGATGTGGGATAAACCTCAAAAACTCCATGTGTGTCGACTAGTGAACTGTACATTCAGTAGTGGCAAATTGGAACTATTTGCTGTTCGTGAGCTTCACATTCCTTCTGCAGTTCAGAGTAGTCCAGTGCCTGAGCATTGCATTTCCACTATTGATTTAATGTTTAGAGTCAGTCACTTTGAAGTTGAATATGAAAAATGCGCCCTTCAGTTTAATTTTAATGCATGGTATTTTCATTTGGTGTTAAGGGAATTCAGTCATAATGTCTTTGAGTTTTACAGTCATATTGAAGTAATTCTCAAGTCTGTAGATTTTAACACAACATGAACTTTAAAATGGGTAGAAAATGTACTTCAGGAGTAATGCGCAATTCATCAGTGAAGAAGGGATTTCTATTTTTAACCTTAGATTGGTTACTACTTTCCTTTGTGACCATAAGCAACCACTCTGTTTCTGTGCCTTACAATTTAACTGTCTTGGAGATGTCATGAAGTTTAAAATATGTATACATGCAGAAAAAAGTGAGGCCTGTATCATTAGTATCTTGAAATCTTCGAAGGTGAAAAAAGCAAAGCAGTGCAGTGTTACAATAATATTAACAATCTGATTTTACATTCAGATTATTTTTTTTTTATATATGGAAATAGCAACATGAATGTGCTCAGCTGCCTGAAACATTCTCTGGAACTTCCGTCTGCTTTTTTGTAAACCTAAAACATTCTTTTCTATTTTGACAATTAAAAATGATGTTGTTGAGGGAGTAAACAGATTTTTAAGTTACCTGTTCAAACAAGTGAGTCTTCTGTTGAATCTTCAAAAGGCTGTAGTAGTAGGAAATATGCTACTGAGTAATACATGTATTTGTAGTTAATTTTTTCAAAGCAGTGCAGTAAAAGGAGATGCCATTTTTGCTGCGGAATTTGTCTCATTTTCTTCAGCTTGTCAAGTCTATTATGTCAGTACGTAGTATTAATCTTAAGTGCAAACATAACCGCTTCTAGCTCAGGAAGTCCCTGACCTGCAAATTGCAGGAGGCTGAGTATTTTAACAGTATATTCTTCCTTAGGCACTTTGGTTTCTGCCAGAGGTAGAATCCTGGATGAGACAGATTTTTGATCTGACTGATCTGACGGCTGCTGTATTAACTGGGAATTACGGTTGAAGTGCAGTATAATTCTTTTATATGGGTGAAAGAAAGTGAAACATTAGGGAATTAAATACCGAGGGAGAGTAATTTGCTTTGGGAGAAGCAGTGCTCTTTGCAATTAGAGCACAGGTTTAAAAGAAGAAGTTAAGGAATCTAGGCGTATCCGCTTCTGCTTTGCCATACAACTTGAATTCAACTCTGGAAATTTGTACAAGTTGTTTTTGTATGGAACTTTTATGAATTACTAAAGGGGGAAATGAGACGAATTAGCTAGTAAGAGGAGTAATGGAAAACAATACTAGTACTTGGGTGGGTTTTTATTCAGCAAATATTATGTTGTATCAGCCTCAGTTTCTTTATCCAGCATGCTTTGACAAGTGAATGTAGGGTTTTTTGAAGTAAATATGTGAAAAGTAGTTGGCTGTGACAAAACGTGGTATTTTTAGGTCAGTCATATTATGATCTAACAAACTTATGAAAGCAGATGTCACTTATTGGAAAGCATAAGACTTTGTTGAGCACCTTTTTCAACTTCCTTGCACAGGGCTGAAAATGTGTCTGCAGTTGCATAAATGAACATTAAAATCTCATTTAATGTCATCAACAGCTAGGTTACTTGGGTTACTGTGCAATAGCTATGAAATTAAGATTGAGTATTAGGAAGAGGTACGTAAATTGTAGTTACCTTAAACCAGTATTTCTCAAGTTCTGATATGTAGCTCATAGAGGGCCGTTAGACTACTTGTAGGTCACCTCTGTGAGTCAGCTAAGAAAAGCAGATCAATTATCAGCAGATTTTAATGTACTGCCAAGGTCTGCATCTTCACTGGAAGATGTCTCCAGGTCTGCAGATGAAGAGGTTGAAAACCATTGGCTTGGCAATACCATTCCAGTCGCCTCATCTGCAAGGACTTGTCTACACAGGACTTTCCTGATTAACTCCACATCTCATTCTACAACAAAGAGTCTGGTTCTGTTTATGTTAAACCATTTTCAAAGTATGATTGCACTTTGAATTCGTACCCTACCTTAATCCATGTTAACTTTCCAGTGCATGCCCTAAGGGAGCAGTAAACTAAACTGAATGACTGTGTCCACACAGGGGTTTAATGGAGTTTTAACTAGCAGAATTCAAGTTCATCAAGGCACTTACTGTGGCTTCATTTTATTAATGTCCTGGTATAGACAAGCCCTAAGAATAGAATTGGTTTAGTTTGAAGTGAATGAGCCATGTTATAAAATCCATCACTGAGATTTTATAGTATTTTATAGTATTTTGTGTGTGTTTGTGAAATGCAACTACTGCATGGTAGAAAGTAGGCATTTTTTTACTTGTTTGGTACCACCTCTTGTAGATCTGAGAAGTAAAATCGTAAGTGCTGTGTTTGTTTTCCAGCTTGGATCAAAATACATATGTTTGCTTAAATAGCAGAAACATAATTTTCTTAGTACAAAAATATCTGTCATATGAGTTGTTTCAGCAATGACACTGTGTATTTTGTATGTTTTAAAGCAGATGAACACTAACATTTTAAGTGTTTATAGCAAATCTGAATATTATGGAAATTAGACATTTTCTGTAAATGGGAATATTCTTTAAAATGTCTGGTTTTTATGTTCTATATGGGATGAAACTCATGGGATATATATATATGGAAGATACTTTAGTATATTCCTGAAAATATGTGTGTTTTAAATAATGATTTTACCTCAAGTGCTGCCATATTTAAAGTACATTTGTATTTTCAGCTGTAACTCGTAAAAGGTCAGCTCCTGTGCTTTGAAAACTCTACTCAAGTTGATGTTGCATTAGTAATCATGTTTTAAACAGCAGGCAGAGAAAGTTCTCTGCCCTTCTGACTTGCATTCAGATTAATTATTCTTCATAATTTTTAACTAGAACAAGTTAAAGAACTGAGCTTTTCGGTACTGTCCTTCAGACATTGATCAAAATCTTGTTAATACATTAACGCCAAAGTTTACTGAAGTTTAAACAAAGTAAAGCTCAGTTTTTCTTACTGGTCAGCTTATGTCACACTAAAGCCCTGATCACTGATCAAAACAGCATTAATTATTTGTTTCACGTTGTGGTTGCTGTGTCAAAATCCCTTAAATACCTCTTGGAGCTGAGAGGGAATCTTATGGCCTGTGACAGAGCAGCTGGTCTGGACATGGGCTGATGCCCCAGTTGACAGGTTGTTGGATTAGAAAGAATATCAAAGGCAGTAAGCAAGATTAGGGATAAGTGAACATCTGACAGCAGTTTGCAGCAGGGCAGAACAGATGATAAACAATGGGAGCGGGGTGCATGGGGGGAGCAAGAGGTGAGAAGGCCATGGGAAAAGTGTGGCAGCAATCGCTAAAGCTCCAGGTTGCTGAGCCTCATGAATAGAACAGGAAATGGGATTTGCTGGGACAGATGTGCTGAGCGGTGATGAATACATTATAGGGAAATGAGGCTAAACTCCTAAAGGTGAGAGATGTTCTTTCTCTGAAAATAGAAAATCTGGGAAAAGAAAAGTTTACCCTTCTGGAGAAGTAAGCATTAGTACTTGAAAACTAATGTAGAAAGAAGTAGTGCTAATGGTAATTTTGATTAAATGATTATTCCATGGTAGCATTATGATGAACTCCAGGTCATGTACTTCAAGCACAACAATCTTACAGCGCAATTACATATATAGTATTACAAGTATTTATTTTAATCCTAACATCAGACAAATGGTTGAAGAGTTTGAATAATGGAACAGGCTGAATGGAGGCTGCGGCTGGATAATGCTTAGATGCATATTCTGTATCTGGCCTATATTATGTAATGTAGTACTTATGTATATTTGATCTGAGAGCTGTGCTGAGTGATCTTGTGAGGTCCTTTCAGCCTTACATTTTTTCAATTCTGTAAAGTGATTGTATCCCTGTAGAAAATTATACACAAGTGTTCCTGTTCCTCAGGATATTGTTTCTGTACTTCTTGAAACTTCTTTAGTTTATATTATTGATGGATCTTCTTTATCCAATATTTGGGATATGATTATCTCAAAGCCAACAGAAACTTTTTCTGTGTTTACTGATAGGACTATAAGTCAGTTCACTGACTTAGAATTTATGTGTGCCTTTTTTAATTTTTAACAAAAATATCATTAAAAAACCCAGCTCTCGCATTAGCATTTTAATAATGTATTACTTTAGCAGAAAGGAGTGCTGCAGAAAGTTAGCTTTGCTCTGAGAAAGTGCGGATACGTTATCAGACATTTCGAAGTTTATTCCGCAATGTATTCTCCCAGTTTGTTTACAAATACAAGCTTGCTAAAATAAAGTAGAAATACATGCTGAGAGTCACCAATTGAAAAATATAAAGCTTAACAGTGTAAGGACAAGGGGTGACTTGGCTGTAATGGGCATGCCCACCATCTGTCTTTTCTGACCTCAGATTTCTCATATGTGCTGCCCCTATCCTCAAGATAAGGAGGCAATGTATCTGGTCTCCTTTAGTTCATGTTTGCTCCTAGCTATGTCTGCTGAGGTTGTAACTAGAATCTGGGGTGAATAGCTATGTCCTGCTTTCATGGAAGTGGCTGTTCCTATTGCAGAAATTACATGTGTGGTGGCATCATTTGAGTATAACAGTTAAAGAATCTGTAGAGCTCCGGAGTTCCAGAAGTTCCCCAAAATTAGTGATCAACAAAGACTGCCCTTCAAGTGGCCATAATAATAAAGAAATAAAATGGTGATGAGCACAGAAAGAGATTAAAAAGTATGCTTTAGTGATTCTGTCCTGATAGTTCTGTTTTCCATAAAACTTTGATTTCTACATTTGCATGAAACTATAAGCAAAGAACTTACCATTTGTTACAGGCAGTTCCCATTTTTAAAGAGTAGTTGAAGATGATTTGCAGTTGGCTTGCATGGTTCTTTGTATTCCAAAAATTAAACTATTACAGGGTCACTGTCATTATGAAGGTTTCAGAAATACTGCAGTAAAGCATTGAACTGTATATAAATCACTAATCAGTTAATCACTAATTAATTCAATTAA
Source organism: Amazona ochrocephala (assembly GCA_039720435.1). NCBI lineage: Eukaryota > Metazoa > Chordata > Aves > Psittaciformes > Psittacidae > Amazona > Amazona ochrocephala. Next base: position 52,760,052 of record CM077882.1, on the reverse strand, counting down.
CTGAATGCCAGTTGTATCTGACTTTTTAGTAATGGGTATATTTGTCTTTGCCAGTGCTTTCTTTAGAACAGGTAACAGTTTAGAAGATGTTCCAAAGTTACTTCTTGAATCCTACTGTGTATTATTTTTTCCCAACAGGAAAAGGATGAGGACATGACCACCATTATGGGAATCAGATTTCGGTTGAGTCTATCAAAATTGAGAGGTAAAAGTGAAATAAAGAAAATAACAAAACCTGGAGCTAGTTGCTCCAGGAGCAGTCACTTTGAACTGATCTTTTTGGGGAGGTTGTGGGGAGAGGATGAAAAGCCCTGAGGATCTTTGTGAGGAGGGTCTGTGAGAAAGTCTTAGGAGAAAAATCTGAAGATTATTACTAAGCCTTGGCTTCTGTTAGCCCCCTGCTGCTGTTCTTCATCAAATTGTTATATAATGGCTTTCAAAGCAAGTGAGTGGAAAATGGTTTCTCTGGAACTTTAAGGAGTCTGAACCGAAAATTGCCACTGCTTTATAAGTAAAACACATCAAAGATTGATGGAAGAATTGCTTGTTAAACACATTGTAGGTTTTAATTAAAAAAAAAGGGAGATATCATGAAAGAGGCATCAGATCATCCTAACTACCTAAAGGTGAAAGCTTAATAGCTTGTCATCTGCTCAGGAGCCTGTGTTAAGTATCTCTTTCATAGCTTGTGTGACCCTCTGTGTGTGTGCAAGATTTCCCCCTCCTCCCCCCCAAGAGTTTTATTTTTTTCCTACATATGGAGGGAAAAGTACACAAGCAAAAAAACGGTCATGGTGGTTACTGTGCTTTTTCATTTTTTCCCCCTGTATTTAGGGGTGCTTCAAATTCTCATCTATTTCTGAAGTAGTTCTTTTTCTTTGTGTTGTGGTGTATGAAATTTATTCTGTGTGTTCAGTGTGTGCAAAATGCATTTGTGTATCATCTAGTAATTGTGTTTCTTCTGGAACCTGATCCTCTCACTTTCTTCCCCTCTCCCCACCTTCTTTTACCTCCACAGTTCTTACGGCCAGTAAATTATGTATTATTTTAAAGTTGAGTAGTAGGTCTAACAAAAAAAGTTGAGGAAAACGAAAAGTGTGCATAGAAAACATTGCCACTGAGGTTTTGAGCTTCATTTTTTTAAGTCAGGTGCTTGTTCTGATGTCATGCGGCATATGGTCAAGGCGCATATTTAGTAAGCAAATGCAAACATTTGTTTTAAAAGACTAGAAGAATTCCTTAGCAGGCTGCTAAAGCACACAGTGCATTCTTCACTATCCATCTTAAGATTTCAGAAATGTTCAGTGTTGTAGTGTAAGTTTTAATGCACGAGTTCTTCGTCGAATTCAACACGTACATCTATGCATGATTCTGACTGCAGATCTGACTCTTGATGTGGAAAATTGTTTTTCCCAAGAGCCTAATGTGAGGTAAATGCAATTACTAGGTTTTCTGCTCATTATATGCTGAGAAATGGTATATATCCTGAAAAGCATAACATTATTTGAGTGATTCTGCAGGATTTTCATGATGTATGAGATCATTAAAATGAAGAGTAGGAATATCGACTGTGTAATCAATTATGTAGAATTTGATAACTTGCTGTTATTGTTTTAGAGAGTTTTTCAATTATACTTGTCATTTAGCTGCTGTTTTAATTAGCTGTGTTAGCTATCTGTGAACTTGGAATGAGTGTGGCATTTTGTTTTGCTGCATAAAATGATTCTAGGCTATAAATGGGTCTGGCCAGACACTAAGATCCTTAGCATGTATTTTTATAAACTCTTGAAATTCCAACCTTGCTGAATAAAATATTTTTTGCTCTTCTCATTGGTGAGGCCACTTGCATTGTTTCTATTTAATCTTAGTTCAGGCAAAGCCTAAAGCAGTTCAACACATTTTTTGTTTGTTTGTTTGTTTGTTTGATCTTTTGTTCTAGGCAGGACGTAAAAAGTGTCACAGCAGTTCAGTGCTTTTTGACCAGAAACAATGTGTTCTGACAAACTGAGTTGGAAGTAAGGGTGTGGAAAAAACAGGGTAAACAGATAAATTTGTATATTGAGTATAATATTGTCAATATTTTATTTTTTTTTTAGATCTAGGATATGAACCTATATATCTCTTGTATAAGTTCTTATCTTCTTCTGCTGAAATAAACTATCACTGCTGGCTTCATTCAATTTCGTTTTGGCTTTAAGACCTACCTGTGCTATTGCTTGGCCACCTAGCTTGTTGAGCTTTTGAAGCAGCAGGATTGGAAGAAAAGTTGGCTATCAAATCTTTTGGCAAATCTGCCTTAGAATTTCGTATGTGTGCCTGCACTTAGCACTCTCCGCATTGTAATGTTTCTGATGCTTTAAAGCAGTGTACGTAGCTGGGTGGTTTCTGGCTTACTTGGTCTGCGAGGCTTGCGTGGCTTTTTGGACTCTTCCATATCACTGCAGTTTGTACAGCCTAAAATTGTATCTGTAACTCATCAGTTAAAGCATAATGTGAGACTATTGGTCTCCTATTCAGTGAAACCAGCCAGTAATCATTAGTATGGGAATGACATCTATAGTACTTTAAGGCATAATTCCTCTAAATTTGAAACCTGATTGTTTCTGTGAGCCATCCTTTTTTCTTGTCAAGGGGAGATGGTTGACCTGTCTGGAGGGCCCCGTTTCTTTTTATCTTGTTGCTTTCTCTTTGATATGTTTAGGAGTTCAGACCTCTTGGAAAAACTCTTACAAGACTCACAGGAACATACAAGCCTCCCTAGAGCATTATGGTACACTCCATAGAGAAAGATTAATTTGTAAAAATAATAATATAAATGTCAAGATTTAAGTGTAAGAATTATGTTTGAGGGAGTTGGGGTGTGTAGAGTAGAGATTTAATCACACCCAAGGGCTGAAAAAAGCTAGTCAGAGAAACCATTCCACTAAACGGAAGAACTGTTGGAATATTTGCTTTTGAAGTATTTCTCAAAAAAAGCCCCAGGTGAATGCCAGTTGGCATTGTGTCTTTCCTCCCCTCTGTCTGTACATTCTTCTGCAGGCCTTCTGGTAGAGCAGTGGCATGCCTTCCAGTACTGCTCTAAGTGGGATGACAAACCACACCTAACAGTTGTGCCTTGGGGAGAGGATGAAAGAGAAAAGAAACTCTGCAGTGCTGTTTTGTGTACGTTTTGGTCATAAAAATGCGTCTTGCTCTTGCAAGGGAAGGTGTGTAATTGTAGTGCTTGTAGAAGTTACTTCTTCATTCTTACACAAGCCCTGATGGATCTGTGGAGTGAATTTGTGACCTTCATTCTTTCTCTTAAAGCTCTTCTGTGTATGCTGGGTTCAGGCCATTGCATGTTCCAGATGAAGTCTTAGAGCTTAAGGTGTCTTGGCATTCTGTTGAAAGAGCCAACAGAAACAGCAATAAATGGTTTTAATATGCTCACAGTGTTCACTACTGCTGAGGAGACATGCTCTGTATCCTGGGACCTTGTCTGTGTCTGACTTGCAATAAGCAGTAACCTTGATTTTATGAGCCTTGGTGTGTGGGCCGCGTCCTTCTGTGCTCCGACTTCACCATGGAGACACCGTGGTGCTGCACCTGGCTTCGTTCCCAACTTTGTTGAAACTTTGGATCTCCCAGGTGCTGCTTGCTAACCTTAGTCAATCTTGTTAATGCTGCTGCTTTGTGGGCATATACCAGACAGGTGTGTGATGCAAGCTGTGCAGTTTATTGTGCTGTATTGATTTGAATTCTGCATCAGAAATATCTTGTCCTCTCTAAGTTATAAATAAATTAATAGAATTGTTAGTGACTTTTGAAAATCATACTGATGTGACCCATGCTATTGCTTTATAGGTTCATTTCAATACCAAGTATCTTTGAAGTTCTGTACGACAAATCATTTTCTGTGTTGTTTTTTGTTGTTGAGTTTTTTTCAATCCAATTTTAATGATGCAGCAGTCTATACACAGGCTTTTTGTTATTGGTATTCTGTTTCAGGTGACATAGTTGGTGGTTTTTGTTTCAGAAATTAAAACAGTGTTCATCAACTGCGTAGTTTTTGGTTGCAGCTTTATTATCTATCTAAAAATGAAGTGGTCCCGTACTGCGGTAGAAGAGGGGTAGTTCTGGGGTTTTTTTTTTTCTACTGCTGGTTCTTTTTCAGCCAGAGAAGATTTTAATCAGACCCTATATAAGATGCAGTGGAACTTGTTAGCATGACTAAAGAGGTAATGAGAAATATTAGACAGTTGATGGTGGTGATTAGCATTTGGCTGAAATACTAGTGGCAACTTAAACTGTGGTTTTATGGTGGTATCGGTGTTGTTTTCCTGAATGGCACAGCAAAATTAATGATGAAAGTACAGTTTCTTTCCTTCCTCTTTTGAATGAGGGTCATGACCTAGGGTAGCAAAGAAGAAAGTATGCTTGTAGGCGTATTTGGTTGCATTGGGTTTGATTTTAAGATTCATTTTCTCCTTCTACTTACTGTACTTGTATTTGCTTCTCTCCCTGCTGTGAGATACAAGGTGAGAACCCTAAATCCTGGCAAAGTCAGTGGGTGAATGTGTCTGAGTCAGAGTTTCTATATGGGGTTGTCATTAGCAGTACCAAATTCTTTGGGGGACTATACTGGTAAGTGGTCAGGGGAATCACAAGTTGTGGGAATGTGATTTGGACCAAAGCAGTGTTTGCCCAGTATGTATCACTTGGAGAGCCCTCTTCTTAAGGGGTTGAAAGGATATTTTGACTCATTAGTGCACAGGATGAGTACAGGAAGGAGTGCAAGAGTATCAAGTGAGATTTCTCATCTGCTGTGGGATGTTGGATTTACAATGGGTACTCTGTACTGGATCTCGCTCTATCTTGAAACAGCTACTACAGATATAATTGATCTAGGTGTGTTATGATGGGTGCAGAATTATTTCCTCTGTCTGTCATCTCAGTGGTCTGAAATTTTGCATTCAGACCGTTTATCTTGGTAACTGTGGTTACCAAGCAGCTGCCAATGGACCATGAAAGATTAAAACAGGTTTCCTGGACATGTTCTTCATTCTTTTGGTCTCTTTAAAAAAAAAAAAAAAAAAAAAAAGTTTATTATTTTTCTTGTAGTTAGCTGTGTCTCAGTAAAAATTAGCTGTTTGGAAAATGTTGTCTTTAGTGACCTGGGAGTGTAAGTGCCCTTTTCCAAAGGAATTTGCAGGAATCAGTCTCACTGAATTTCACTAAGACTTTATCATGTAGCACAGCAGAAACAGTTTTGTAATCTTAGGACAAATATTGCAATTTTAATCTCACCACAGAATATGGCATTATTCAATAAAGGCGTTTAGATGTTACTTAGGGTTTCTGGCATTTACCTGAAATGACAGTTGTTCTGAGTAAAGTCTGAATTCAGCAATTACATCTTTCCAGTGAGTGCCTTAAAAGTGGAGGTTATTGAGTGCAACAAAGTGCTTTCTTAAATCTTTCAGAATTTTGTATGAATTATTATAAATTGGAGCAAGGATATGAGTCTGTGTCTCTTGTTCCTCAGGTTCATTTATTACTGAACTACAAAGGCCTTGTTTGTTTGTTTCTTTCTAACTCAATGAATATGTAACAATTTATACAAATAAGGAAAACTCCAGAAAAAGAAATGAAACACAGAACACACAAGAGTTCTTAGCCGCCCTCTGGCTGAGGTATTTCCCTGGCTTTTATTTTCTAACTGGAGAGAGCAGATGTGCCCCCTGTATCTATATTTCTCAGCCTTTTAGGCTCTTCAGGGAATTTTATTTTTCATTTCTCTTAATGTTCACTGGACGTGTAATGTGTACAATAAAGTAACAAAAAAATAAATCCATGCTCCTTTTCCACAGGGATATGCTTTTGATGTTAGTATCACTTTTGCTCATCCTCATACAGAATTCGGAAGATAAAACGTTACCATTCCTGATCACGTTTTACCCAAGAGACATATATCAATTGCTTCTAGGTTCTGATCTTCTTCAAAGATATGTGTTGATTCAACTGAATGTCATCAAGTCTAGTGTGTCCTTAATTATTTGGGAGATCATAGTTGTAGAATGTGGGACATGGAATTACAGGTACAGCTGTCCCTTGTTTTGTGTGGCACATACCTTTATGCAGTGGCAACATGAGTGGCAATGGAGTGGAGGAGCTTTTTTGTGCTGAGTTGGCTTAGTCACTAGGTGACATCTTTAGTGTGGCTCAGTGTGTGGTGGCAGAAATGTTTATGCTGTTTGCATGCAGGAGACCATGCAGGAAGCAGGAAAAGAGAAGGTGATACTATTTTGATAAAAGTGCTTATCTGGGTCAGATTAAGCAGAAAATATGGCGGAAGAATTCTTGGTGGTTTAAATTTCTTGAGTACTTGTCCTTTTGATAGTAATTTTGTAGGGAATTTTTTTTTCTTCAACCATAACAGAAAAATACTGGGAAAAGATTGCCAAAAAAGGCCTTCACTGTGCAGATTTTCAGCAAGTATGGATTTAAGTAGCTGTGTGAGATGTGTAATACATCTGTCTGAAAGTACAGTACTTATTTACAGGAAAGTATTCTGCTGTCATGTCAGCTGAATGCACAGTTTGCAAATGGTGTCATCTCTGTTAAAACATCTTTCATTATTAGGAATATATTCCTTAACTATGTCCAGTCGAGGTTTCAGATTTCATGTTTTAATATAACTTTGTGGAAAAAGCAGTGTTAGTAATTTCGTAAATATGGAAAGAGTGTGTTCTTTTTATCCCTGCAAAATACGAAAGTGTGTCACAGACGTCAAAGGGAAAACAGAGTTAGTGAAAATGGGAAATACATCCAGCAACATTCAATAATAGGACAGGAATTTAAATAAATTTAGATTTTGTCATTTATATATAGTAATGCCAGAGTCTGAAAACTTTTAACTATTAGCAATTAGTTCGTCATCAGAATTGGAGTTAACTTAGTACTACGAAAGCCCCATCTGTAGCTCAGCATATAACCCTAAATTATATACTGACCTGTCAGTACGATGATGTGACAAAAGTCATAAATTTGACCTTTGTGCATATCATGTTTCTTAAATCAAGCACCCAGTCCTTATTCTTTGTAGTATAGATTTGAGTGTGCTTCTACGTATTTGCCTTGGAATAAAGTGTTTGATATGTATATGCAATTATTCTTAATAATGATGTATATTAAAAACAGAAAACAAGGCAAGAAAAGAGGTTTGATTTAATTTAGTATACTTATATATGCTTAATTCTCATGTTTTATAAATTTCCTTCAAAGGTAAGTGATCTTACTGATAGCTGAATGCCAAGCTAAACTGCAACAACTCCATTGTTGAAAAGTACACACAAAAACCAAACTGCGATCTGAAAAGTAAACTTCCAGAGGATTATATGAGAAGGTTTACTTGCACATCAAGTATCTTAGTTGTAATTGTTCTGGCAGTTGATGTACATAATATGAATAGAGTGGCTTGGCCCAGTTTTGCATTAACAGTTGAATAAATTAATGCTTTCTCCATTGTTTATTTTACCTCCTAAAGTGTGAAGAAATTGCACCTTTGAACAGTAAACTCTATTGCCATAACCATCTGTTTGCAGTTTCATTACAAACTCCTACCAGAATAACCCTCACTTTGAAGAGAAAATTGATATGGGTGGTAAAAATTACAGTCTATGACCTTAGATTTTATGTCTCTTGAGGCATCTCTGGTGTGGTCTCCACTGGTATACATTATGATTTCTTCAAGAAGTATCTTTATGTCTTCTAGTTAATGTCAGATAAAAAGTCACGTCCATGCCTTGGAGTTTGGTATGGCATAGAGCTGAGCACCTCTGTCTCTTGTTTCAGATCCTTGTACGTAGAATGTGTGTAGTAGAGCCCATTGCAGTTTTGCCCAGCCCAGAACTGCTGTGTCAGCTGGAACTGGCATGTTGTTCTTTAGTGCATAGGATGATTTGTCCCCATAAGCTTAGTCTTCTGAAATTGTTAATATTGCTGATTAGCAGCAATATTCGTGCTTCAGCTAGAATGTTCAATTTTAATGTTGGAAAGTCATCAGTTTGTGTATTTTTGGATGCAGATTCCACAAAGGCACTAAAACCGGTCATTTCTAACTCAAATATTTGAAAATGGGAAGTTAAAAACTGCAAAATGACATTATGTGTAATCACAATGCTTTTAAAATAAACATTCTGGATAGTTCAGTGATGAAATCTTACAAGCTTTGTTTAAAAAACAAACACTCCCCCCCTTCCTCTTAATCTTAAACAGTGGCTTGTTTAAAAAAACAGTAAAATTCCATAACACTTAAACTCTTTTGAAGTAGTTCTTCAACATCAGCAAGTAATTCTGCAAATTGCTTTTGAAGATGAGGCTTCATTTACTCCAGCGTGTGCAGTCTGATGGAGTGGATTAGTGGGTGTAGGCTGAAATTGTAATTTTGGCTTTTTTGTGTTCATTTGTCTTTCTCTGGAACACTCCTTATCATGTACATCTCTATTTTTGAGTAGACCAGGGCTATCTTATTTGATAGTCATTGATGAAAACTTGGTGGGTATAAAATAGCATTACATGAATGTTGACTATGAAAAATCTGTTGGTTTTTTTTTTAATTAGGTTTTATTGTAGAGCATTTTTTTTCCTTATCACATCAGTTCCCAGAACCAGCTTGCTGTGTAGTTACACAAATGGCAGTGATAAGGGTAGAGCAGAGCTGTGCAGTTGGGGTACAACAAGGGGCAAGCTGGATTTTGCCTGACTTAACGCTGTTGCAGGACTGCCCCCTAAGACCGAGTGACTTTTGACACCAACCCCTTCCCCTTGCATTTAAATTAGTAGTTGCGTAATTTGATAGCCAAGCATAAGGGTTACCTAATCCTGATGTACACTAGACATTCAAAAGGGAAGGGGCAGGTGCTCAACTAATGCAAATTTGAATTATTTTAGTGATTTTTTTTAACTGAGTTGCATGCATTTATGTGAGCTGAAAGTGCTTCCTTTCATTTTGAAAAATATGTAATACTTTCTATGAAATCTGTTATTACGTGGAAACAGCTTTCTTCCTGCTTACCACAAATCAAACCTTTAAAGCAGACAAAAAAAACTATTATAAGCCATTATTTCAGACAGATTTCAGATGCAAAATAGTCTCTTCAGGAAAGCATTTTTCTTTTACATGAAAAAGCTGAATATTAATTGTCCTTGAATTCTTGACTGCTCCTTTGCATTGTTTTTTTGTGGATGAAGATTTTTAGATACAGCATAGCAGCTCTCTACTTTCTGTAAACAAAAAAAACCACTCCGCTAGTTTATTAATCCAATAAAAATATCCAGCAGGAAGCAATGAAGCTTTTAAAGCATGTGGAACAGGTATTTTATTTTATCCTTATTTGGAAAACATCGTAAGTCCAAACTTGCCGTAGCTGTCTTTCTCAGTTTGATTTCCATTGTCCATACAGGTTTCTCCGTGTCATGTTAACTACTAATGCTTTTTATCTTTAAAAAAAATCCCAAACTGTGGAATTAGGGGGTCAAAGTGCTGGTTTATTTTTTTAATTTATTTGCATCATTTTTTTATATCACATAGTGCTTAAAAACATTACAAAAAATACTCAGTGCAAAGTAATTTGGTCACTAAATGTACCATAGGAAAGTGAAGAGTGTAAAGTATTCAGTCCTGAGTTTGTCCTGGAAGTACAGCTTCTGTGGGGGTGTCACTGAGGACACTGGAAACATTATGTATTGATTGCATATAACAATGAGTATTAATAATTCAACTGGCAAGAAATGGTTTATATTAGATTATAAATTCTCATCTGTTTCCACTGAAAACTGCTACCGATTGGCATCAGATTCCATTAAGCTGAAAAAAGAAATGTAACAAGGAAATATCAACTGATAGGAGCACTTACGCTGTAGCAGGTGGAGAAAGGAAGGGAAAGGCTCATTTATAGAACGATGAGAGCTTAACTTTTAGCGTCCAGCGTCTTGTGTCTTGCTGGCTTTACCGTAGGCAAAGTCCACTCTGTTTAGCCCAAGAACTGTGACTCTAGGAAAAGCAGCAGCTAATACACATCTTCAGGGCATATTTTCACACTGTAGGATCATATATTTTATAAATCAAAAAGTACTGAATTAATGAGTTACTTTTATTGCAAATTTACCTCTTGGCAGCTTTTATTTGCAATAAAAAGGGGACAATGACTGAAAAGCATTAAGCTAAGACTACTTACGCAATTAAAGGTGGAAGGAGGCTGCAGGAGCTGGCTGCTTTGGTGTAGATCTTTGTCCGTCTTCATGAGTCAGTTACTTGACTCCCCAGGCATGCTGCTCATCTGGATTAACTTGGTGAAACCCCATCTAATGAAGTTAAAAGTTTGGTGTTCTCTTGCCATGTGGCCTTGGACAGCAAGTAGACATCTCAACAAGAGAATGTACAGTGAATTTCCAGATAGAGACATTGATGTGCACATTGATATTAAACTGTAGATAAATTTATAGAAGATGGATGGAATGTGAAAATAAGTGCAATAGAAAACCAAGTTATACACATGTTTTTGAAGAAAAACATACCCTTGTAACTTTTTTTTTTTTCTTTTGAGAACAGAAAAAAGCAAAATGAGATTATTCCTGCAGGGAGTTTTACTGTTTTCTTACATGTAAATCATTAAACAGGGGCAGCACACTTGCTTGGCTTTGCTGACTATGGTTTAAGACCGTTATTTGCCAATTCTTACCTGTTTTTCTTTACCTATAACATCAGGATTTTATTGAATGAAGAATGATCATAATCCCTTTGCATTGAGGACATTAACCAGCTCTGTGCCTTAGGAGTCTGGAAGTAGAGGAAATGGAGCAATGAGGACAGGGGTATTTTTATGTTATAATTTCTTCAGCTTCTCGAGTTAGATTTTTTCACTAACATGGAACATTTACCTCTTGGATGACTGCTTTAAACCCACTCCAACTGGTAGAGGCTAGGGGATCATGACTGTTGTTTGTCATTTTAACCCTCATAATCCATGCATGTAGTTTATCTATGCCATAATATATTTGTCGTTTTTTTCTTAACTGCCTCTGTTTGTTTACACCGACTTTTGTCTGGGCTGTAACTGAATTGTAGGATCATTGAACAGGAACTGTTCCCACTACATATGTTTAGTTCCTATCACAATGGGTCGCCAAACATCATGTTGTCTCTCCTGTAATGTAAACATTAAGAAGTTAATCATTGTCACAGATTTTTTTTCTCTTTTAGTGGCATATGTGAAGTTAGTTTACTTATTTTGGACATACGTCTTCAGCATTTAGAGTGATTTTTCCTTGTGGACTCTTACCAGTCTCCTCAAAAATCTAATACAAGGTATCATCCCTTTTTACTGAGGTGGTTTTGGCCATTTCAGCTTTGTCTGTTCAAGCAGAAGTTTTCTGTAAATAAACATGGGAGATGACAGGGAAGTGCCTTTTATTCAGTTGGGTTTGAAATTATTAAATACTTAAGGCAAATAAAATAGGAGAAGCTTTAAGCAGATTTTGGGTGAAGATCATTTCTGCTTGAATCATGTGTTGTCTGTTCTTGCTCATTTCAAGAAATCAATTAAATCAGTGCAGATCCAACAAAATATTTGATTTGTTGCATTTGATTGAGTTGGTCTGAACTCTTAGCAGAGGAACTACAAGAAATCTGTGACTGTAAACCTGCATGTTGAGGATACATTTTAAACACTCTTGTGTGAAGTTGTGAAACAATTATTGCATAAAGGAAGCGTTTAAAGAAGTTTTGTGCGTGTTCTTGAACCTGTCACAGTAACATGTTTTCAGTTTACTCTTCAGAATAAAATTGGTGATTAAACTTAAGAACTATAAGCCTCTAATTGCACATGTTTAGAACATACATGTATACAGTTTGCAAGTAGGTGCTTCAGAAGCTATCAGGTACTTGTTTTATATATAAAACAAGCAATGAAAACTTCTCTGTGCAGCTGCTGGACTTTAGCACTGGCTTCCTGAAAGGAGACAAATTAGTGCTCAGATAAGCCTTAGCCTTTCTCCTTGGGAAGCCAGCTATGACATACTGCTTCTGCATTGTGAGAAATAGTGAATAATTATTTCTCATTCACCATCTCCATGTCATTTGTGATTTTACAGGCTTCTGCTATGTCAACCCTTAGTGTGGCACTGTACCTAGGTTACATTTAGCTGTATGGCTTGGCCTGCTGCACCACTATGCGTTTCTCTTCCATATCTCAAAGCTCAATAGCATTGTAAATTTGAGGTCTTATTTGTAACTGGGGCACAACAACTCTAATTCACTTCCATTATTTATAAACAGCTCTCATTCTTTGGAAGGGTGGACATTTTGGAAGGGCCTACATCTGTCTCTGCAATTGTGCTTAAGTACTTACTCCCTCCATTTGAAAAAACTGCATCTGCAGAGAAATCGAGAGTCCCAGCAGGGCTGTAAACCACAGTCACACTGAGGCGGGATTGGTTTGGTTGAGTTGGGTTTTTTTTGAAGGCCCAGGACAGAATCAGCGTAACACTGAGCTGAGTGTTGTTACGTGTGAACGCACCTTTACCTGATGTATGAGCTGGCTCTAGAGGTTCTCTGCTGGCAGACTGTGTATGGGTGCTGCCGTCAGGGAAAAGAAGAAGGCATTCAAGCTGCCCCAAATGAAGAGTAGAAGGCAACACCCAGGTAACTTGCGTTGGAGCACCTGCAGGGTCTGTTGCATGTAGAGCACACCCAGTATCACCAGTGCCACTGAATGTTTCTTTTTACCCTGTTAGTATGGCATGTCCTTTTTATCATCTTTATTGGCTATCCTGGGCTAAGTCTTAGCTGAGTTTTTCTTTGGAAGCAAAAGTTATCCTTTGTGTAGATATCAAGACAGCAATTTGACCATGTCTTTTCAGATGTTATGTTGTCCAAGGTGGTGAAGGAAAGCAGAGGACGGCAATATCTACGGTGCAGTTATTCTTAAGGCATTTTAGTCAGAGAGTGTAGGTGGGAAAATGAATGCTATTTTGATTATAGGCTGCAGGCAAGTCCAACTTATCTGTAACAGACGGTGTGAACAGGCTCCTGCCTGTGGTTATGGCAATCAGCAGGTGCAAGAAGAGCCGTAGGAAAATGATTTCAAGGATGGAAGCAGGACAGATCAAGTATGGGTGGCATCATAAACAGCTCTGCTGGTACGAGTCACATCTGCTGAGCTTGCGTCCACTGTCAACACTTCTCCAGCAGAGAGGTTTTTGCAGTGTGTGGTTGTCCTGTGATCACTTGAACCAAAAGAGATTGAGTTCTTATGTAGACTGTCAAGCTGGTGGCATAGTGGTGTGATCCTGTCTAAGTTGTCAGTGCCATGATCAAGTCATCTTGTAGACAAGATGAGCATAACATTGTGACATACTGTTGCACATTCAAGTAGAATAGAAGTGGCTATCTGTGCTTCCTTGCCAGAGGAGGACCGTACTAATTTGGATCTTTTTTGGAGGGATTGTTTTTTGGCACCCTCCAGCTGCCTTTTGTCAAAGGCTCAGTAGAATATTGCTGTATGCTTCCTCAGTTCTTGTATTTTCCTTTTGCCATTAGAGACAGGATTCTAGGAAAGATGAACGTCTCATCTGACCTGATACGGCTTTCTTGTTCAATTTGTGCTTATGTGAGTAATCTGTCTTCTGTGGATTATGATATGCTGCCTCTCCTGGAATACAGCTTTATTAATTTACACGTACTATATGCACTAGTTCAGCATTGCAACATCACAGAACTTGACCACTGAACACAGAACTGGAGTGTTATTACTTTGTGATTAAAGATTTACCAAATCAAATATGTATTATACAAGGTTGTTGCAATATCAGAATTGCTATTCTGAGCAGATAAAAACTAATATAAAATACTTTTGGCATATTGGTCAACATCACAAGGCCCATTTCCAATTTGAAAAATATTTTCTAAAGTGTTTCTCAAATTCAGTAATACACTCCTTTCTCCCTCCTGTCATTAGTGCTTAGATCTTGTAGTGATCAGTCACACTTATATCTCTCAGTTCATTGAGATGCAGATCAAAGAACACATTGAGATGCAATCAAAGAACACTTTGTTCCTTATTAGACATTAGAGAATGGACTTATATAATAATGATAATATATATGTTTATTAACGTGAAGAGTGTTAAGGATTTGAGAGAGCTTTTGTGTTTCACAAAGATAGTTATCTTTTTGGGGGACAATGTTGACCATTGATACCTTTTATTCTTTCCAACTATCTGTAACTGTGGTGATATGAGGGCATTGTCAAAGGCAGGAATATATGGAGTGGAATACTTTAACAAGTAATCACGGCTGCTTCGCTTTTAAAAGCATGAATTTTGAGCAGTTTCAGAAAATTATATTTTTGTCTTGAAGATAAGATAGAGATATTACGTACAGCTTGATATAGTTGGTTAGAAACTGGTTAGAATTAATGTCCTGTAAAGTATGCAAAGCAGCATAAGAACCATTGGTAACTGTTTACATGCTATTAATAATTAGCAGCCTTCATACTAGTCTGTTAGGAAAGAACCACACACTGGGTACAATGGAAACTCAACTCCATACGGTTGGGTTCAGATTACATTTGACTTGGACAATGGAGCATGAATGGAACTCATTTGAGTTTCTGCCACTGTAAACAATGAGATCTTGGAATGTTTCATTTGTTTATTGATTTATTTATTTGGACAGGTGCAGGTTGATCGTATGAAATAATTTTTTATTCAAATATAGGCAGAAAATAGCTTAACTGACATTGTCCAATCAGTGTATGATGATAACCAACATCTTGTTTGGATGGACTCAAATTAATTTAGCCTGTAGCTGGTTTTGAATTTGGCTCTTAAACTAATCAAACATGTTCTAGAGCAAGTGTTTCATGTGCTGTCCAGCCTCTTAGAAAATACAGGGTTTATTTTTTGATTATGTTCTTTCTAGATGCTAAGTTCCTTCTTTCACTTTCTGTTAAAAGTTATGTGCACGTCTGTAAAGTATATTCTGTTAATGCTAATGGAGCTTATCCTTGAGAAGAGATCATTCAGATCTGATGGATCCCATCTGGATGAGGATGATTCTCTAGGGTGTAATTTTCCTCAGCTATTTGAAACCCTTTCATAAGTGCTCCAAAGCAATGAGGTTCTATAATTTGCAAGATTGTAGCAGGAGGAAAGAGGCAGGAAGATTGTTGGTGGGATCATGTGTTAGAAAGTAGTATCACAGGACTAATAGCCTAAATTAATGCAAGGAGAGGCTTAATTCAGGCTGTTTTATCTTTTCCATCAGCTGGAGAACTGCATTTCTCCAAAATGAACACTATAAAGGGAGAATGGATGATGGTAGCATATCTTACCATTTGGGGTAGGGAACAGTTGAAACTAGAGAAATAATATGAAGGTGCATGCAGAAGACGTTATCCTTGGTCCACATTTTCCCAGACTCATGACAAATGGAAAATTGCACAACAGTCTACAAACAAGAGAAAATCTCACAAATGCATGTATTGCAGAAAAAATACGTCTTTTAGAATACATATCTTTTAGAAATAAACCTACAGAAGGACCTTACACATTTAATGCCTTAGGTTGTCTTGCCATACAACATAACCTATGCTATTAAGTTCAAGTGCTGCAACTATGTGTTGTATCATAGTCCTTTCAAAGTTGTTCCTCTGTCTCGCCAGGCAGAACAGGTTGGATATACATTCAGCTTGATAAACAGTAGCATTAGTATTTTGGTTCATACTGAGAATTTGCTGTCATTATTTCTCTTTCTACATTATATTGCATTTAAACGGTAACAGGGCTTCTCTTGTAATGCATACGTTTGATTCCTGTCAATGCTAACAGAAGGTATGCACAGACACCAGTGGAAGAGTAGACTAGAATTTCTCTTGACGTGGACAACTGTTTATAATTAGAGTTGTGGGAATGAAGAAGAACGCAGCTAGTAAGCAAACAGTACTCTTCCAAAAACCTTGGTAAACTCATAAAGCTCAGGAGCTTAATCTCTGAACCAGAATGCTTGTTATCTAATCCCCACCAGCTGTTGTGTACTTGGTAGCCATGACATCTGTAATAGAGCTGAAGGGCCTGTCTATATTGCTTGGCACCTTTACCCACCAACTGAACTTAATTCTTCTTTCATTGCTCACATTTACCTGCTTTAAATCATTAACCAGTTGCTCAGGGTTTGATCATCTATTTAACTATACTTTGTAATAGAAAGCTTGTGCTGCTTTTCATATTAAGTGTGGTTCAGGTACATAAGTTTTCAGCAGGTTAGTTTTTGCCATGCGAATAAGAGAAAGGTATCAATCAAAAGAATTTCCTATGGTTGCATACTGATCCTTATATAGACATAAAACTGACCTAGGAGTGAAATCTCAGTTGTATTTCACATGAAAAATACTGTCACACTTCTGATAAGCATGGTGAAGAATTATATGTGTATCTCTTAACTGGTGTATATGAATGAGTATAGATGATCATAGAAGATAGAATATAAATGTAAGCAACATACATGTTCATAACTGTGCAAGAATGCTTATTTAGAGGGATCAGTTTAGTCTGTGCTATAATGGATTCTTTTTAAGATAGCAGAGGGCAGAAATTGGCCCAACTGGAGAAAATAATTCATTTTATGCCTCCCAGTTTTTGGGTGAACGCTGTCTTCAAGCCTACTGTTATACAGAATCCTCACCACCACAAGCAGTGCCGAGTAACAGCTGTTGTGTAGAAGAAGGAGTGTGATCTCCTCATGTTAGGCATATCGTGAGCAAAACCACTATTTTGGGGCCTGTAAGGGGTTAGAGGGAAGGATGTCCTGTTCCAGGATCCCTGAGTAGTTTAGTTAGGAGGTAAGTGCTGAGCTGACCTCCTAAGATCACTTCTGGACATGGAAGAATATAGGCATACGGGTTATTTTGCTGGTTAAAACTTAGCTGCTTAGAGCTTTCTAGTACCTGAATGATTGAATTTGGCATCTGAAGTTGACACTGTAGCCAAAATTGGGCCCAGAGACTGCCCTGGTCTTAAGTTAGCTCTCAGCATTATATTGTGAAACTAAAATTTTGAGCTGGCCTAAGGCAGTTCTCACCATCTATACTACTTTCTGTTGAAATCCAGAATAATGGTCTCATAAAATAAAAACAGCCACACCAAGTTTTCAAAGAAATGCGTGTTAAATTTTGTTAAATTTTGTTACAGTAATTTTTCACTTGGAATTAATTTTACTGATTTTTTTTTATTTTTTTTTTTTTTTTTATTCCCCAGAATGGCACTAAGAAGACCTGGGATTTTATGAAGATACATGACAGGTAACAGATGAAAGTGCATTATTTCTTTCTGTCTTTCTGTTATATTTTGTAACCTTTTTCCCCCAATTTCCTCTTCAATTCTCAGTTATTGCATAATACTTGAGATAGTTCTCTATTTTAGTAGGCATAATTAGCAGACATTTTAAAATCTTCTTGTGGTTTACTATGTTTTCAGTCAGTTGTGACTGTGCTTGACTTCAAATATTAGAGTTTTAGTACATGAGGTAGTATACATTTTAAGTATTACATAGAAGGTGGAACTGAAAGTTTGGATTGTATGACTTTTTTATTTTGAGTGTGAAGAACTATGCCCCTCACATACCTAATCATGTTGTTATTGGTGCCATTAAGTGGACTAGTCCCAGTGTGTGACCATACTCTCTCACCTGTGAATATACAATCCCGGGTATTGCCCTAATAGAAAGACTATTAAAAAGCAATCCAAAGTTATGGTCATACTGTTTGATTTTATTTTATTTTTTCCCTCCACTGGCAATTACTTGGAATAAGAGATTCTGGTTTACGTCTGAGTAAATCCTAGTATTATGCTAACTTTGAATTTAATCTGCTCTATCACTGCTATATAAGGATTTTCTTAGTCAAAGCCTAATAAAAAAAAACCTTCCCAAATGCCTGAAACCTTTCAGGCTCTCCATTCTGTACACCAAACATGCTTTCTAAGCACACAGGAAGAAATGGACGACCAGCAATTTTGTTCTGTCTTTACAATTGTATTGCTCCTGTCAGGGAAGAAAAGCAGTTAACTCTTCAAAAATCAATTCATGCAAAATTATAGCAACTAGGGTATATGTGAAACAGGCTCAGAGTTATTGAATATTAAGCTATTCATATGTCCTTTTAAAAACTATAAATATTTAGTCACTGAAAATTCAAGTACCAGAAGATAAAAATGAAAAGCAAAGGTAGTAACTTTTCCATAGAAAAAGCTTTTCTAAAGTTATTAAATGTAAAAAATGTAGTAAAACACTAATGGCAAAAGAAATTGTGACAACCACAGCATGTTTAGAGGTGTATTCTTCTTGTATGTGAAGTAAGTAGGTAAAATCAGTTGCATATTTGGAAATTCTTCTTTGTTGGAACCCTTAAAATCCTTACAGTGAACCTTTTTGTGTGTAGGTATCTAGGATGAACGTAAATTGATAGCAGCACTTTCATCAGTATAAAATTATGAAGGTGAAAGTTACAGGAAGACTGGGAAAATATTAGATAGATTAAAAATGCTTGTACTGCTTGTGAATAAGGACCAAAAAGGGAGTGATATTTCGATACAGAACTTCACACTTGCTTTTGGAATTTGCCTGGAAGACAGTTCTGTCTTTGCACTTTCTCTGTCCATATGGGCATGTGCCTGAATTTATGATTGCAGATACAAAGGCTGAAATGATAATTGATTTCTGGAAATTTAATATATGCCCATTTGAGCAAGTGAATCCAGCTTTATGTCACAGTGCTAAGAACATGACTTCCAGATGAATAATTTGTATTAACTATTTTTGTTTAAAATTTAGTTTAAACAGTTTAGCTCTGTGATAATGTGTGAATATATGCAACTAACTGAGTGGGGTAAATATTAAAGGATCAGTTTTCCCACTTCTTGGGAACAGTATTTCTGAAGGACTTTCGTGGACATTTTTAAAATAGTTGAGAACATAACTGTATAAAAAGGCTGTGGCCACATGTCATGCCAGTCATCTCTGATCACATAACATTTGTTAGCTTCAGATGTACAACAGCTGTCATCCTAACTTATTAGTGACTACTGTTGAACTGCAGAACATCTAGCACTCTTTTGCTAGTAAATTCAGTGCAACTTCTGACGCCAGAGGTAATAATGTGAACTTTGGGTTTACATAATTTTTATTAGTGAATATGAAGCCAATTGTTACCAGATAAATTAGGTTCAAAATCCCTTGTAATGCATTAAGGCCTATGTTTTACTGTATTGCAATAGGACAGCTGTGATCCTAGTTGTATGGAAAAGTCACGTTGTCTATTTGCTAAAAATTATAGAGGACTTCATACTTGGAGGGCTTTTAGAGGTTTATTACTCTTAATAAAGGATAAAATTTTGAGGAAGAGGAGGGGTTTCCAGGGTATGTGTCCTGTTGTCAGGATTTCCTAGAGCGTATGTCTTCTTCAGGAAGATGTAGGTGTTTTCCATACTTAAGATCCTTTTTCCATAATACTTTTCAAAAGTTTTCAAAACTTCTACTTCCGAAAATGCTGTAACATGTTAAATGCTCACAAGTTCTTTTACTAAAGCTGTTTTCCTAAATTGAGCATAAGCATTGGAATGCCAGATCTGTGAAGTGCACATATGCATATATTATATATTTATATGTAGTTGATATGTATAATGAATTTAATGATGCTGAATTAAAAACAAACAAACAACAAACTAAGCATGCTAATCATACAAAACCAGTCATTGAGCCTAACTCATGTCTTTATCTCATACTCTTTCAGCAGACAAATGAGTGCTTAAGACTTGATTTCCTTGCTGAATGACAGGGAGAGATTGTGTGCTGGGTTCCTTTGGGACCTCAGAGTTCTTTTTCATTTCAAATTAGGTCAACACAAGCCAATATTCAATAGATTTGTATCAGAATATAAAAAAAAAATAAAAAAATTTGCAAGACAGATGAAGTTATCTTTGTATAGGTTTGTCCTTTCAGATGAACAGCTGATTAAATTATACAGTGACAAAACCATAAGGACTACAGTAGTCATGTCATTTGCCTTAAGTGTGAGTCACCTTTTAAGATCTTACCTATAGCAGGACAAATCATTTAATCATATGCAAGTTGGCATAGCACTAACGTGCTGAAATAACAGAATCTTTACTAGATACTACTGTTTGGTTTTGTTTTGGGTTTTTTTTTCTTAGTTATTGCAGATCTGGGCTTCAGTGTGTGGCTCCTGAGCTTTCTGAAGATCAAGACCATTCAGAATTAGAGTATCAACCCTGAAGTCACCTCTGCTTTACATATCGTGTAATTAATGCTGACCAAATAATTGCATACTCTCAATCCCTCCCCGCCACTTAAAGACAAAACCAAAGTTTTGTGCAAAATTATTCCTGGTCGCACAATAAACTGTTACCAAAGCAAACCTTCAAAACCTGTGCTGTGAAAATCAATTGTCAGTATAAACAAGAAAAGCAGCATTTCTCAACATATTTACATTTCAGTTGTAACAGAAACACAAAGGACACAAAGACATACCCAAGTTGAGTAGTTAAGCCCTGGAACGCCTTGCCCAGAGAGGCTGAGGAACCTCCATTCTTGGAGAAATTCAAACCTTGACAAGGCTCTGAGAAATCAGACCTAACATAGAAGTTAGCCTGATTTTGAGTAGGAGGTTTGATCAGATGATCTCCAAAAGTCTTTTACAACCTGAAGGTTTCTGTGTTTTTAATCAGATTAAATAGTTACTGAATGTTACAGTTCCCATCTGACAACTGTCTAAAATTTGTAAACTAAAATCTGTCAACTTACAAGCCATTTTTCTATTGGAAAATAATGCATTTATTATAATTCTTGTCCTGTGGAGTCACATTTAAACTAATCTTCCTTTGAATATGCACATGAACATTACCAGAGCTCATTGCAAGGTTTTATTCCATCGTTAAGAAACAGCAGTGGAAATTACTAAAAGTTAATGCATTAAAATAGAAATCATTGATTCCTGCTTTTCAATTGGAATTATTGAACAAGTTTATTGTGGTGGTGCTCATAAGTATTACATATTTCTGGCCTGTTATGTTAGGTAGTAACATGCAGCAAAAAATGCTTTCTGCAATTATTTTACCCACTGCTTGCCTTCCTAATTAAGTTTGCATTCCCTCTGAATACACAGCTGATGTGTTTGCTCGATATTAAAAATATCCTTATGAAAATCAAGCAGAGTGCAAGCAATGAAATTTTAAATGCAGTGTGTTTCAAGATTCTTCTTAGATTTGGATCTGTAGGAACTAGTTAGCAATTTTTGGTGATTTCTGGAGTGAAGAGTTGTTTATTTTTTTAAGGTCACTGCTTTTAAAAATTAACCTGATCAGAAAGACATTTTCTTTCCAGTGATTGTGGTGATTTTCTGTCAGAAATAGGAACATACCAAATAATACAAAGTAATCATCAATGCTTGTAACAAAAAAATATTCTCTAAACCCAGACTCACTTTCCAGATGTATTCTCCCTCATTCTAATTTTGCTATTTAGTACAGTAAGAGCCTGAAATGTAATACTGAAGTTTTATATTTATCTACTTTATAAAGCAATAGACCAAGTTTGTTTCGGGTTTCAGCCACTCTCCTTAAACAGATTCAAGGCTTTTAAAAGACATAATTTAGGAACAGATGAAGGTCAGTGTACAGTCATGTGCTCGCTTTTATGCTTTGAGTAATAACTTTGGAGAACAGGAACATAACCATACCTTTTGCTAGTTGACAAGTAAAAGGACAGCTTTCCAATTGCATTTTAAATGGATATTAACCAAAAATACAGCTCTATATTTTAAAATATGAAAAATTCACTGTAAAGTACACTACATTTAAGAGAGAACAAATTTGGGAAGACTGAATTGCATCCGAGATTGTTGCTTGAGTTTCACCTCTGAAAATATCATGTGACAAGGAAAAGGCATTAGGACTAAAAAAACTTAGTGCTCTGGATGTGCACTGTACCCTTTTATGTTCGGTTTTTACCTACAAAAACATGTCACAATGGCTCAGTAATAGTTCCTTACTTGGAAATTCTTTATGGAAAAATCTTTAAGTCTTTTCTTATCTCTTTAAAAAGAGGAGGAAATAATATTCTTGCTTCATAAGATTGGCTTCCTTTAGGTGCAAAGATTAATTAATTTCACATTTAAAACAAATTAATTCCTAATGTAATTGTTTTCTCAGTAAAAAGAGGTTTTATATTTTATCTTTTACAAAGAAAGTATTGTTTTCTGTCAGGAAGGAATTTGCAGGGTGAAGGAAACCAAGGAAATCTGCACCTCAGCGTGTTGTCACCTGAAGGTACAACTTCTGAGGGTAAACAGAACGAGGTTCTCAAGGCAAGTTAAAAATGAACATAACTCAGAATAAGAAGATGAATATACTCAACCGGTCACTGTGGTCTGAAGTTACCTGACTGAGTGCTGGCTTCTGCACACTGGTGAAGTCAGAGAGAGTGGCCGCACCAGGGGTAACGAGGATTGATTGCTGCTGCTGAGCAACTATGCCAACAGCCAGCCACATCCCCAGCCCTGGCCACTGAAGCTGGCCACATCCCTGGCCCTGGCCACCAGAGCCGGCCAGGTGATGGGTCACTAGAGCCACACAAGTGGCCTTGAGGAACTGGCATTGCTTATTCTGGCTCTGTGGCTGTAGCAGGCAGCTATGGAGATAGGGTGAAAGTCATGTGCCCTCACCACATTATAGGGGTGGATTAAATTTCTTCTCCTGTTTCATATGCCAGATCATTTGGGCTTTATGGAAACTTAATCCTGTATGTATTTTTCTGGTTTATGTCCTAGTGTACTATACAACACCGTGAAATTTAACTCAGGTGCTTCCTTTGATCAAGAATTATCACAGTAGCTTTAAAACGGGTAGAATACAGCTTTTTAGCATCTTTATAGGTAAAAAAAAAAAAAAAAAAAAAAACAACAAACAAACCCAAACACAAACTATTTCCTGGGTGGCATGTGCATTTTATGTGGAATGATGTGCTGTTGTGCTGTAAACCCTATCTTTGTAATGTCTCCTTCAGGGTGTCAATGGTATGGAATTTTCTCTATTATCTTCAAAGATAGTGCAGGAGATAATTCACTGTTTAAAATAAACTGGATGTAGTTCAACAAACAACAAAAATGATGAAAAGTTTAGGGAAATAATAGCTGAGAGAAGGTAATGATGGCTGGGCATGTTCATGCAAAGTATAACACAACTGAAGAGAAAAATTACTACTTATTACAAAAATGTAAAGGAATATTATAAAACAGGCCAGAATCATTTCATTTCATCAGTAATCAATGACAGAACAAGAAGTGGTGTCTCATGTGGAAAGTATTTTTAAAATTAAACACCAAGAAGCCATTTTTACCAGTACGGAATAAGACAGTCTGGGAAGGCATGTTTTGTAATTGCTGCCATTGAAAACACTCAGGTCTAGACTTGATATCTGTCTATGAAGGTTGCTATCAGGATGATGGTATTTTTCCTGCTATTAGAAGGAAAAAGGATATTAGCCTGTTAGTTTCCTTCAACCCAAGTAAATACACAATTTGTTTGCATATGATATTTGCAAATAAAATGGACTTAACCCTCTTTGTATGTGTGTGTGGTTTTCATTTTGTTGGGTTTTTTTTGTGTTTAAGCAAGGACTTGACAGATCCTCTGCTTATGTGCTGAGAATTCTGCAGGGGTATTTACTGTCTTTTAAGATGTCTTATTATGTTGTTACCTTAGGATCCAATCTAAATAAAATCATAGGAATGAGGTGAAAAAAATTTATTTGATGCTGTAACGTTATCAGAGGAAAATAGTAAATCAAAAGTCAAATTTTCAGATTCTCATCTCACCTTTTTAAGTATGTGAAACAAAAGCATCATATAGCATATGAACTCTTCGCTGTATGACTGAGTAGGGTAAAATGGCAATAAAATCTTTATTAAAGGCATTACTTCGTTGGGAAGTTTCATGTCTGCCTAATTTTAAGAATAGAATCCATAAAACTTCTTAAAACTAAGCAGCTACACTAGAGTTTTGACTGTGTAGTCATAATTTTCTACACATACAGGCTTCTGGTATCTGGATTAGAGGAACTCTATTTTTACAATTTTAAGTATTTAATTTTTTGTATTTGCAATAATACCCAAACTAAGTGGATTTTTATGCTCTTATAGTCACTGAAATCAAGGAGAGTCTTCCCTTGGCTTCCAGGTGGTTTTGAAATAGACCTCATCTGTCTGAAGAGTGCCAAAAGTTTTTACATGGTCTACAGACAGTAGCATGGTTATGGTCAGCATTTCGGATTGGTAAAAATAATCATAGAATCATAGAATAGTTAGGGTTGGAAAGGACCTTAAGATCATCTAGTTCCAACCCCCTGCAATGGGCAGGGACACCTCCCACTAAACCATGCCATCCAAGGCTATGTCCAACCCCACCTTGAACACCGCCAGCGATGGAGCATTCACAACTTCCTTGGGCAACCGATTCCAGTGCCTCACCAACCTTACAGTAAAGAATTTCTTCCTTATATCCAATCTAAACTTCCCCTCTTTAAGTTTGAACCTGTTACCCCTTGTCCTCTCACTACAGTCCCTAATGAAGAGTCCCTCCGCAGCATCCTTATAGGCCCCTTTCAGATACTGGAAGGCTGCTATGAGGTCTCCACGCAGCCTTCTCTTCTCCAGGCTCAACAGCCCCAACTTTCTCAGCCTATCTTCATACGGGAGGTGCTCCATTTCCCTGATCATCCTCGTGGCCCTCCTCTGCACTTGTTCCAGCAGTTCCATGCCCTTTTTATGTTGAGGACACCAGCACTGCACACAATACCCCAAGTGAGGTCTCACGAGAGCAGAGTAGAGGGGCAGGATCATCTCCTTCGACCTGCTGGTCACGCTTCTTTTGATGCAGCCCAGGATACGGTTGACTTTCTGGGCTGCAAGCGCACACTGCCAGCTCATGTTAAGTTTCTCATCGACCTATGAAAGCTAGGAAATGTTCTATGTTCAGAGTACCTGTATTTTTAGAATTTTATCTGAAAATATCTCTTGGAAAAGTTATTGAAACAGAAATGTGAGAATTATGTAAAATGTGAAAATCTGCCTGTGTTATTGATTTAGGATTTGGGTTTTGGTGGATAAGAAAGAAAGTTGCTGGTTTGTCCCTTACTTTAGCTAGGGCAGAACACATAAGCTTTTTATTTTGTGAGCTGTCCTTGAAACCTGATATTGCTTTAAAACTTTGATTTTGGCATTTCAGAATGGAGTCATACTTATGCCTTTTAGATGGATTATTTATTGGTCTTTCTATCTGATAGCACTTATGAACAGCAGTTTCACAAATAATTAGGAATTGGAACAAAAGCCCATCAGGCTCTGACATCTGTTGCACATAATGCCCACAAATCTTTGTTTAATCAAATAAGTTAGCATAAAACCTGAATTTATTTATTAAAATATTTTGTTGAAAGAATCCCATTGAGATGCAGTGTGTGATTTCCAAGGGTATCCTGGGATACAGGCCAAGATATGACACTTAAAGAATGTTATTGAGAGCAATGTGCTTTGATGTCTTATTTATTTTGCAGTTGAATTTGCTTTCTATTTTTTCCTTTGTTATATGAAAACAGGGTGCTGCGAGGATTGTTTATTCCAGAGAAGTCCTGCATCATGTTCTCTGGTTGGGTACAAATTACTGCTTTAGAAGTAGAGATAGTATTTTAAAAGTGCCTGTATATGGTTTTGTTAGCACTGCTTAATTCACTCTTCCACTGGTCTGATGATTAATCAAACAAATGCTTTGTGCTTTATGGTGTCATGACAACTTCCTGCTGCAGTTCAGTCTACTGAAATCAGTCTTCCTTTTGATTTTTTCCAAAGTAGTGTTTATTTTCTTAAGCGTATGTGTCTCACCTTTATTCTAGTTTTACTTAGTATTTAATATTTATTTTGTATTGGAGAAAGTGTTCAAATTTCATCAGAATACAGAAGTCTTCTAAAAGTCTAATTATCTTTCGCCAAATCCACTTTATGTGTGATTAGTATGAAAGGCTGAAATGTTTTTGTCAGGAGCTTATAGCTTTGCTTTTGTAATAGGCTGCATTTTAAGTAGCCAATTGGATTGGTGTTGGCCTTTGAAAAATGTAAAATGCTTTGAAGGAAGACTTAAATGAACCAGTAAAGATTGTGTAAGCACACACATTTAATCTTGGGACTATCTGCATTATACTTCAAGCTCTGGGAAACTAAAGGAATTGCACTGGAGAATAATCAAAGGGTACAGCTTTATTGCATGTCTGTTCTGAAAACCAAGGGGCTGTTTTCCCTGGCTTAAGATACTAGGTGCTGCTTGATAAAAGGAAGACACAGCCCTTTGGATACCACATTAGAAGTTTTCAGGGACGTGTTCAACTGAAAAGGGTGGTTAATTTGAATACAGAAGTGACACGGGCTACATGCAATTCTTTCTCATGGTCAAAAAAAAATATCTTTGAAATAACTTAAGATGAAGTAGACTGCCCCAGAAGGAGGACTCCTCACAAAGAATTACTTTTCATTGTTGGCTTTCAGAAAAGTTTGGGGGTTTTTTTGTATTATCACTTTAAAATTGAAAGACAGTAATTTCTGATTTGAACAAGAAAAGGACACTTGTTCACTAACATGCTTTAGGTCTGATCTGAGGTGTTTCTCAAACATATTTTAAAAAGACTGGAATTGTAGTCTTGACATAGAAAACAATATGGGAGATTAATTTGTCAACACACTATGGACAAAGAATGCCCAATTCCTATAATTTGAAGAAGAAAAACAATTTTATTGTTTAGAGCGAAAATATTTATAGGGCTCCTAGATGATTTTTTTTTTTAATTAATAGCTATGCTTCCTTAGTATGAGTCATAAGTCTTGACATTTTCTACCTTGTGAGCCATATAGGCTCAAATATTATATGTGTATTTTATATTCACATTTTCCCACCAAGATGAATAAATCTCTAAATACCTATGTGGTTGCACACTACATTTGATTATTTTCTTCTAATTGCATCAGAGGGATTTCTAATACCAAATATCTGTTGAGAATCCAGGGGACCAATTGAAACAATTATTTGCTTTTATTCCTGCATGCCATTTTTTTTTTGTTTCTTTTTTGGAATCCACCATTCTTTTTTCATTGTCATCTTTGAAAGTGGTAACTGAATTACTGCAGGCTGTAACAGTGTTGGGGGGATTTTTGTGTTCTGGCTTGGTTTGGTTATTGTGTTTTTCTCATTACTTTCAACATTACTTTCTAGAGCCTCCACTGTGGAGCTGAGAATATAATTTGTAAGCAGCACAAACAATATTACAGATTTTCAACTAGTTTTGAGATAAATTTAAGCCTTTTAAAGTAGGTGGAAGTGGCTGAGGTTAATAGCTGGGGAGCCTTGGCTTTTGATATTAATGTCACTCTTTTTTTAAGAGCTTTATCTTCTATTATTAAATTCTGATGACAATTTGTGTGTGACACATGCATGCCCATGCTAGATGCATGGAGATCCTGAATAGCTCTTACAGTGATTAAAGAAAGGTCAATTTCTTTACCCATATTACCTCATCAATTACTTAGCATACTATAGTATTAGTACAAGATTATAAATAGAAATCCTCATCTCCAGCCTTGCGACTCTATTTCATTAACAGAAACACATGAGAATCTGGTCCTTTTTCTTCGCTATTACTATACAGTATTTTTTTAATAGAATTATTTTTTAATTTTGCAAATTCACCCTTGTAAAGTATGCATTAAGGGCACATCTAAGAATAATGAAAGGCTGAGTCAATCTTTATTTAATAAAGGATTTTAGCAGTTTGTCTCATGAAAAGCCATTAGTAAGTGTTAGCAGTTGCTTGCGGATTAACCGTAGCCCAGGTCAACAACTGACAAATCATCAGGATAGAAGATTGCCAAATTGATTACTACAATTTGAAATGACATTTCTACCTTAAAAAAAACCCAGCAACAAAAAGAAAACAAAACCAAAAAACCCTAATCCCCACCCCTTAAAAACCTTCCTGCAAATGTTACAACTCTAGAAGTACATGTTCCTATAGCTTTGGCAAAGAAACAAAATTAACTTTTGCATCCATCCATATGTGTGTGAACATTTTTAACAAGATGTCAGTTTTCATCTATCCCCTACCTCATAGCTGGTGTGGTCAGATACTGAGGTTTTTACATTGCTCTTAGAAACACAACCTTCTTTTCTCAGGTTTGAATGTGTGAAGTTGTAGTGGTATTTCTATGTAAATGTCTGCTGTGGTGGAATGTAATAAAGCGTCAGTTAGTGAGTTCAATAAATACAGAGCTGTACTACGTTGGGGGAAGGAAAAAAGGCGAAAATAGTTTTCTAGGCCAGTAGATAGAACACAACAGAGTAATTTTCTAAACTCTTATGAGAGATGTTTTCAACAGCAGAGGTTGTGTTCAGGTGGATATCTTTTCTTTCAATGAGAATCTTAAAGGTAGAGGAGGAGTTAAGATTCTGGACTCCTGTGTTGCAAGAGTCCATGTTGTATGTGATTTCTGCACACTGACTTAGACATTTAGGGAAGCCAAATACTTATTAGAGAATCCTAATACCTATTTCAGTCAGGGTTTTCTTTGAAGTTTAAATGGTTAAATGGTATGTGAGGTCTTTGACTGAAGAGTTGAAATCCCTTTAAGAAAACGTTGTGATAGATACCAAGACCAGGCACCCTTTTAACTGCAAACTTGAGTACAATAAAAGCTCAAGTACAGATTAGCTCATCTTTGCAGATACATCTTGCTGAAATTTTAGGTACATGTCTGTCTTAAAATATTTTAAGGGTACTGTAATTGTCCCTGTATTTACAGAAGGAACAGTATTCTACATTGTTGCACAGTAACCTGTTTACATGAATGCTTACTTTGGGAAAATGTCTCCTGCAATTAGAGTAGTAATTTATTTTATGTATAAAGTGAGTGGGAATTGCTGCAGGGGGAAGCCAAGGAGGGGTTTGCTGAAGGCTGAGCAGGCCCGTGATCTTCACCAGCTTTGGAAGACGCTGGTCAAACCTGTGTCATCTCTTAATATGTTACCTTGCTGTTCGGTTGTAGTCCCTAAAGCAGCCACCGACATAACAGTGTGGAGGTGCTAAGTCTCCTTCATTCGTCTGAGTTGATCTGTGTCTCACAGAAACAAATCATAGCTCTGAAACGACACACAGAGCACAGTTTCAAGAGTTTTCTTCTCAGCCGCCTCTTACCTGCAGAGGCAGCAAGCCCACTGGCAGTGGCGGGTACTGAATGCGATACCTGCATGCAGCAGTTGTGCCATGTGCTTGTTGAGTCCTAGCTGCAGGTCTATGGCTCGATTGCATTGCATTTGTATTGGTGACCTCTCCTTTTACACCAGCAGTTTTCCTGTGTCAGCTGCTGGAGGAATAGCCAGCAAAGATGTACAACTGTGCAATATGGTAAAAAGTAATTATCTGCCACCCAAAATGAAAAGGTCAGGTCTAAGCTGTGAGACTGTTTCATTTGTGCAGATGTGTTAAAGCTTGTTTTTAAGGCATGGAGGCAAGTTTTGGATCCATCGTGAGCCTTTTATTTCTGAGTATTCTTTTCCTTTGTAAAAAAAAAAAAAAAACAAAACAAAAACAAAACAAAAAAATGGTTTTGTGCTCCTCTTTGGGATGTGGGCATATGAAGCCTGTCGCTACATCAGCACTTTGATGTCCATTTCAGATTAAATCTTGTCTAGGATTCCTGCCTTTTTAGGAAGTTTGGCTGGGCTTTTTCTTCTGTTCTAGTGGTTCTGTGATTTTTCTCCAGCATACAGCTTAGGCTTTGTTTATCTTCTATATCTTTTATTTGTGGAGATGTTCCCAAAAGTCATTGTGAATGTTTTGGGGTTTTATTTTATATGTTCAATCCTTAGTTATCACTTTAAAGCTTATAGGTGCATATATAATAATCTAAAATAGGTTTGGTTGTAATGTTTTAAAGGGAATTGCCTTGAAACATCAAATACCTTTGCAATATCCTGTGCTATGATCACCAAAAGATGTATTTGGATCTCTGCTTTTTTAGTAGGCCTTTTTAATATCGTGTGCAAAAATAATAATCTCAGAATCATTTTTTAGTGAATTCTTTATATGATGATTTAATACTCCAGAAGATATATAGTTTTCTTATCTTACAGGCCGGACCAAACAGCTGAACCTATTTGCATTGTTGCAGCAATAAGGAGACCTGTTCAAAGCAGTAGCTTAGGGTTTCATCCACTCTATATCATAGAATCAAAGAATCATAGAATAGTTCGGGTTGGAAGGGACCTTAAGATCATCAAGTTCCAACCTCCTGCCATGGGCAGGGACATCTCCCACTAAGCCATGAAACCCAACGCTTTGTCCAACCTGACCTTGAACCTGGCCTAGACCAATTAAATAGTCTTGCCCTAACTTTCTGTTGTACCCAAACAACTGTCCTGAATGGAGCTTCAGGTGGGTTTTCAGAAGTTACAGACCTAGTGACCTGTGGAAATATTTTGTGTTCTATTGTTTCTTGTGGAATAGGAAATATCAAATGGCATACATAATGCCATACTCCTTGTAAGGAGGTGTAATTCTGAACTTTCTCCTCCATGACTTTCCAACTCTGACAAGAAATATTAGAACTTGTGTGTTGTGGTTTGTTAAAAAATGTAAATTTATGTTCAAAATCGTTTGTCAGTCTCTCAGAAAATTAGAAGTAATTAAATAGAAAGTTCTACAGATTTGTGCCTTATCTGTACCCTCTCATCTCAAGATGGTGTGAGAAGCAGACAATTGTAATAACTTGCTGCTACTCCTTTCCAGCTTAATTTGGTCTTGTTCCTTAATTCTGACAGATTGTTTTTAGTTTTCCCATCTGTTCCATAAAAATCTCAAATGATTGACTCTTAGGAAAAAAATAATGTCTAATAGCTGAGCCACTTTTAATGAGTTGATAGGAGTTATTTAATGAGACGTGCTGAAGAAGGCAAGCCAAGTGAAAGATTGGGGCTGGATTTAGAGAAAGGTAGAGGGCAACTGTATGCTTCCGGAAGTCCCCACTGTTCTCTTTAATCTCAGTTTAAGACTACTGCTGGCTCCAGTTTCAGGCAGTGCAGATTCTTAACCCCATAGGCAAAAACCAAAGGTTCAGGAGCAGTTAATTTCTTTTCCCCTTTTATTTAGTGACATGTCTACTCTCAGACAGTAGTGCTTTAGGGAGAACAGTCATGCAAAGGGGGGGGGTGGAGAAGAGAACATTGTAGGCTGTGGTATAATTTCATTTCTTTCTAACTCCCAGATATTCTAGTGTTAGGTCAGAAAGAATCCCCATGCCAGTAAACAGAGTGAATGTTCCCTTCCAACCTCTCTGAAGGCTTAAACCTCTGCTTTAAAATTGCCTGCAAATGACATCTCCTGGGCAGGAAGCCATCAGTATGCAGTACAGGTCTTTCAGAATAGCAACCATGAATATAAATGTTAACATCTGTGATTTTCCCTTCTGTTTTGCTTTTTTATATATTGTTATAATAAACATTAACATTATTTTTAATTATTATCAAATAGCAGTTTCTCTGGCAGCTTGAGATTTCATTATTAAGTCAAATAGTGAAAATAAATATACAGCTCCTTTAAAAGGGAAGTTGGAAGTTTGACTCAACTCTGCAAATACGCCATTGTTGGTCTAATCTATTGTAGAATTCATAGAATAATGAATTAACTTTCCAGTTGCATACAGTGAGACAGGGATGACAAATGAGAGACTACTAAAATGGTAAGGAGCACAGTGTACATTTATTTTTGCAGATTTTCATGGGCTGCCAACTGAGGGAAGAGACTTTTGTCTGCATTTTTTTAACTAGTAAATTCTGAGTATAGTTTTAAAGTGAGCAGAGAACATCAGTATTCCATACTTTCAGAGCATCGCCAATTACTCAAAAACTGTCAGGTTTCCCTAGGACATGTATCTCAAACAACCAAAGAGGACAGGGCAAAGATTGAAATGTGATTTTTAAGCCACTGAATGTGGTACCAGTTTAAACAGTTTCTGGTTTAATTTTGTACAAAATTGGACTTGGATGATGTCTGTTTTAAGGTCCACGCTCAGCAAGTATCCAATGATAGGAGACACTCTGCTTGTACAGAAGTTTTTGGCTCTGAAATGTAATCTGGGACTGATATAAGGGAAGAAAATGTTATTTGTAGTAATTTTTTTTCCTTATTATTACTACCTAGGAGCAACGTTTCTGGAGTTTGGCTATTTATTTTTTTTTTGTCATTCTGTTGGGGAGAAGGAATTGATTGGTGGCAGGATTACTTTGCATGGCAGGAGACCACTTTGGTAATTTTGGGTAAATTCTCAGGGGCTTTGGGAACATGACCCATTATGTATCACTCTTGATGGCTTTTTGACAAGGGTTTTGTAGCACTGTGGCTTTAGTAATGAATCTTATATATATTTATGTAGTTAAATTCACAAGATGTAAGTTAAATAGTTCTGCAGTAATCCTTCATAAAGCATTGATCTTTTGTTTTTACCTTCTTCCTCAGTGTGTCAATCCTGATCTTTAATACTTCTCGGCAGTGCTTTGTTCTGGTGAAGCAGTTCCGCCCAGGTAATCCTCTTTTTTTAGATATACTTTTGCTCTCTAACGAAGTAAGCTTTAAGGGTTTAGCAGTTAAAAGTTGGTGCATCTGTGGTGATAAAATCTTTGTTCTATATTCTGTTTCTTTGTATGATAGCCCACCCCTTTCAGTTGAGCAGCATTTCTAACCAGGGAAATTTCCATTACAGATGAAACGAATGATCAGGCTAGCCTTACGTTCTGCTTTTGGGCTAGTCATTGTCATCTTTTGGGTGAAATTATAGATAGCAATAAATACGCTTTTATTTGAAGTTCCTTTTGACCTATCTAGTATTTAGTAATGTGCAAAAGCACAGTTATTCCTTTTTTCTTCTTTTTCCTGAAATATTCCTTTTTTTTAAACGAGTTGTTGTGCATTGTATACTTGGGAATTTATAATGAGGGAAATTCAGGACTGTATGCTTTTCATCATTATCTATATGTGGACAGCTTCATTTTACCAGTTATTATTACGAATTTTGGTTAATGTGCTGTTATTTTTTCCTGAGTTTTGTATCGGTTATTTTAATTCAAAGCAATATTTACTTTTTGGAAGTTAAAAATTAAATTTATATTCTTTGCATGTTAACTAAAAATATCATAAGATATTTCACTGACTGTTGCTAAGAGACCATTTCAAGACTGTTCATGGTAGACTTTATGGGAAACTTTCTAGGGTGCTGTCATGCTGTCCTTGTGTACTGACAAGTTACTGACAGGCTCTTCAGTGTTGTGCAGCACTGTTATACTGACAGTCCATACTTCCCATGAAGCACTATATTGACTGTTATAAAGTGTGTGTTTGTTTATCACTAATCCAATGTATTTTTATTTGCCAGCCGAATAAAATGCCTCATATAGCTGTTGCTCTCTTTGAGGCCATTTTAGGCAGAAGCCTTCATATATGTGCATGTATATATATATACGTATATATGCTGAACAGCAACATGTTCATTACATCATCCATATGAAAGTGTTAAATTTGCCTCAAAAGACTAGACTGTTTTTGGAGTTAAACTTTTCCAGAGGCTGGAGCTGCCCAGAAACCTGTCCAGAGGGACAGTGGTCAGTCAGACACCCCATAGCAGTTTAGTGGTCATAACCATGCCCTGACATTACTCTCATCACTATAATTATATTGCTGTTACATGGTTATTGTCTGCCTTGGTGCATGTTCCACAAAGGAAAAATAAAAGCTGAGACTTTTCTCATCGCTGGCTGCTATCAGGGTCTCAACAGGAAAGCAATAGCTTGTTACTTTTGGGCATACAGCTGCCACTCACTCTATCTACCAGGCACATCCTCCACACATGTGCAGGCTGACATATGTGCTTGCCTCTCCTTAAGGTGAGGTGTAACAATACTGTTTTCCCATTGAAGTCTATGCAGCTTGTAAAAGAATTCATCCCTCCCTGTATGTACATTCCCACTCCATTCCCTTTGGCAGCACCAGCCCTTGTGTGGCCGCAGCAGAGCTCTTACCTGGCTGCAAACAGAAATGTTGAGGATTAGGCAGTTTGTCAGACTAGCCTGAAAGAGTTCATGCTAGCTTCAGGGGTGGCAGGAGCACACAGCCAGAGCGGGGCAGACAGGACCGTATTCTTCAGTGCACTGTGGACTTAGATCATAGAATCATAGAATCAGCTAGGTTGGAAAAGACCTTTAAGGTCATCAAGTCCAACCATTACCCAAGGACTGCCAAGACCACCACTAAACCATATCACTGAGGGCCTCATCTATGCAGTTTTCAACACTTCCAGGGACGGTGATTCCACCACTGTCCTGGGCAGCCTGTTCCAATGCCTGAGCACCCTCTCTGTGAAGAAATTTTTCCTAAAACCCAGTCTAAACCTCACCGGCACAGCTTGATGCTGTTACCTCTTGTCCTGTCTCTTGTTGCGTGGAAGAAGAGACTGGTCTCCACCTCACTACAGCCTCCTTTCAGGTAGTTGTAGAGAGCAATGAGATCCCTCCTGAGCCTTCTCTTCTCCAGATTAAACAGCCCCAGTTCCCTCAGCCATTCCTCATCAGACTTGTGCTCCAGATCCTTCACCACCAGCTCCATTGCCTTTCTCTGGACCTGCTCCGGCATCTCAATGTCTGTCTTGTATTGAGGGGCCCAGAACTGAACGCAGGATTTGAGGTGCAGCCTCAGCCGTGCCACGTACAGGGGGCCAATCACTTCCCTGACCCTGCTGGCCATGCTATTTCTGATACAGGCCAGGATGCTGTTGGTCTTCTCATCTTGAATGATCATTGAATTGCATATTTGGAAGGGGCAGAGGGAAAAACTTAAACAGGGGAAGTTTAGACTGGATATACAGAAGAAGTTCTTTACTGTAAGGGTGGTGAGGCACTGGAATCGGTTGCCCAAGGAAGCTGTGAATGCTCCATCCCTGGTGGTGTTCAAGGCCAGGTTGGACAAACCCTTGGATGGCATGGTTTAGTGTGAGTTGACCCTGCCCATGGCGGGGGGTTGGAACTAGGTGATCTTGAGGTCCTTTCCAACCCTAACTATTCTATGATTCCATGATTCTATGAAAAAAAATTACATGTATATCTCAGTAGTTTCCATATTAGTTCCTCACCCATGTCTGATTGCAAAGGTCTTGAGCAGTGCTCATTTTGGTAGTCGATTGGCTACATGTTTTCAAATATAATAAAATAATAGGTTCCTGGGAAAGGCTAGGGTTAGTTCCTGTAAACCTGTGCATAGTTTTTTTCACTGTAAGTACAATGACCTTTCAATGGATTGTGGTGTTTGGTTTTGCATTGACTTAAAATATGCAGTATCAAAGACTTGAGTCATAAGCCATGTTCTGTTTCAAGAGGTGCGAAGTACTGGTTCCAATCAAAGAGAAATCAGAAGTTTAAAGAAAGGATAGCACATTCCCCAGTCAGCTAAACCTCACCAGCCCCTCAGTCTGTACTGTTGTTCACTTCTCTTAAGGGGTAGCAAACCAGTCCCTGAGTCATCTAACAAGGCTGCTTTCAGTAACCATTACAATCTTATTTGATGAGTTTGTTTGAGCCATGTGTCCTTTGTCTAAGCTTTGCAGAAAGGCAGGCAAGTACGTCAGTTCTGCTGGAGTTTCCTCTCTGAGACTTCTTACAGTTGAGTGGCTCTAGGGGAATGAGTAAAGATATTTAATGAGTACTAGGAGGTTGGTTGAGTCATAACTGTGCTGTTGCTCATCACATGTGTCTGTCTGATGATGGAGGAGACAGGCCGGTGATGATGAAGTGGCAGTTTCTGACCAAAGTAGCATAAGCCATCAGGAGACAAGAAGGCAATCAGGCAGGGGTAGGTGATTGTGCTGGAAGCTGAGCTCTTGCTTCTAGTTTCTGCCCTCCACACTCTGTGTGTATTTGCAATAAACTGACAACCTGTGATGACAAAGAGAAGAGTTTCAGGTTTCCCTTCAAAGAGTATGCCCTAGTCAATAAGCTACAGACTGCTTTTCCATCCAGTACTCTATTCCCCCTGGTGCATCACTTGTGCAATCTCCTCTGTTCCCTGATGCTACCAGGCAGCTTGGTTTACTAGGCTTTGCTTATCTGTGAGAGATAAACTGTTTGAACCTTTGCGACCATCATCATGTTGAATTAACACTTAACGCCTTGGTGAATGCTCTAGTATGGACTGTAATGGAAGTGGCTGGTGCTGCTTCTTTTCTTCCTTATCTGCAGAGAAAAGCTGTTGCTGGGCTTTAAATGTTGGCATATTGCAGGACTTTGCTCTGAAGAGGACTTCTGGATTAGATCCTCCTGCGAATGTAGGTTTTGCTCCATGTGGAGCCCAGTTGCACTGAGGGTAAAGAAGAATGGCAGGTGCCTGCTGGAATGACAGGATTGGTTTTAGGGAATCGACAGACTTGTAACAGAGTTACTTCAATCAGTTTCATATTTCTGTGCCCCACACTCTTGCCTGCATCGTGTTTTGATGTCCAAGTCCTTTAGCAGGATGCATGTCTTGTTCTTTTTTGTATTTACTGATGTGGATATGTCAGTAATAAAAAACCAATAAAACCTTAAGAGTATTCGGCTCATAGAGGTATCTTGGAGGCAGCTGTCATTTTGGTAATTGTCATAGCTTTTAGAAGGTTTTGGAATAATGACAGTCGACATCTATCAAGGATCTGTCCCTTAGAGTCTGCATGGAATTACTTCCTTTTTTTTCCCCTGCCTTCATGCTGCATTTTAAAAAGAAAACTAAGCTCTAGTCATGTCTTTCAAGTAAGAAACCAGTAGCATGACCAGTAGGTTCAGGGAGGTGATTCTCCCCTCAACTCTGCTCTCGTGAGACCTCCCCATGCAGTACTGCATCCAGCTCTGGGGCCTCCAGCATAAGAAGGATGTGGACTTCTTGGTGCGAGTTCAGAGGAGGACCACAAAAATGATCAGGGGGCTGGAGCACCTCTCCTGTGGAGACAGGCTGAGAGTTGTTCAGCTTGAAGAAGAGAAAGCTCCGGTGAGACCTCATAGCAGCCTTCCTTAAAAGATATGTTCTTTGAAAAAACATGTTACATGTATATGAAATAGGCATGTAAACTACTTTAACGGAATAAAAATAATTTGAAATTTTTAATAAATAGTTTTTCTCAGTTGTTTTATAACATCCTTGTGATAACTTTCCATGGAAATCAAGGGATAGACAGAAGAAAATTTCAAAGAAGAAACAAGTGGAATTATACCTGTAAATCAAAGTTACGATGATCTGAAATTGCCAGAGGTGATTCAGTCCTACAGTTCTCAGGCAAAATTTCTGTTGACATCGGTGAGAGGTTTTGCTTAAATAAGGACTAAAATCTGGCATTTGCACTTTCTTTAGGAGTGCCTTACAGTGGCAGCTGTTTGTAGATTAATTCAAGAAGTCTCTTTCAGCCTCCATGCAGAAATCTCTGCAAGGAGCTCTGTGTTCAAAAGAGATTTTTTTTTTCAAACAAACATACATGCTTTTCATACCCTTTCTAAATAACAGCTGAGTTGACAGGCTGAAAGGCTCATCATTGTGCACATGGTACGTAATGTACAGCCCAACTTCCCTGCAAGATAACTGCATAGTTTAAATTGAATCCTGATAACCACATTGCCCAACAAATGGAAGCTGTATGGCACTTCTGGGATGTAGATTTCTTGGATTAACTAGCTTCCTTTTTTTATTTCTATTTATTTTAAAGTGTCCATGAATTCATTCGAAATGACCTAAGCACAAATAGAGTTTGAAGATTAATTTTACAGAAATGGCAAGCGAACCTTTGTTCTCTAAAATTGCAATTTCCCTGTGTCATAACTTTAACAGATAACACACCTGAATTCCTTATTACTCTCAAGTACTCTGATGGTTATAAATTTCCAGGCAAAATTCGTGTAGCATCTTTTTTTCTGTTTAATATGAATAAACTAACACCCCCTCCCCCTTTCTTTTTCTTTTGTGTGGTGATTGTTCTTTTTTTAGCTGTTTACATGTGTGAAGTAGAAAAGCATCATCCTCAACTTTTTCAGAATCGTGACAATGAGAGCTTCTCTCGTCTAGAGGATCCCTTACCTGCTGCAGTAGGAGTGACCTATGAACTATGCTCTGGCATTGTTGACAAACCAGACCTTTCTTTAGAAGAAATTGCATGTGAGGAAGTCTTAGAAGAATGTGGTTATGATGTTGCTGTTACAGACCTAAGGAAAATCACTTCTTACAGGTAAATAGCAGTAAGTTGAACGGGTTGTATTTTGTTGTTTCACATATTGCTGAAGTGTCCTGAAGATAAATTAATGTTCCCTGTTCGCTTATTTAAGCTATGTGTTGGAGGAACATGGACATCTGAAAGTATATGAAAGGTCTAATTTTCAGCAAGTGAGAGGAGTGTTTACAGAGACTTAAGGAATTATAACCTCATAATTATGGGATTGAATTCACAGTAAGAATGATTCTATTGTGATTTATTCCAAAGACTACTAGAACTGGAAAAAGTTGCATTGGGCTCTTCAGAGCAGTTTATTACAGCACTAGAAAACAGCCTGTCTTTATTGTGCCAGGCTTTTTCCATCTCTGATTCTTATTTTTCTGATTTAATAATAGAAACTATCCAAGAAGAACTCTTGATTTACCATTAATGCAGTTTTGCAGAAGCATGAGAACTTGTGCCATTAGATCTCTTCATAGTATTTGAGCTGTAATTAAGCCTTCTTCAGATTGGACAATAGCATTATACATGAGGATTTTGCTGATTTGACTGTGAAAAATTTTACACCTTTTTTTTGCAGGGTTTCAGATAGTTGTTGAAATAGACTCTTAACATGTTTCAAAACATAGGTTAGGAGTAAGAGGAAAACTTTATATGTAAAAATACAAAATATGAGTTGTTGTAGGGGAAAAGAAAAAAAACAAACCAAAACCTCAAGGGAAACTTTGCAAAGAGCTTTAATCCCATTATATCTCCTTTCCAGATTTTAGTATTGTTACCCTAAATGTATGTATGTTTGTATTTTACAGAGAAAGCAGCAGGTTCACTTTCTTTATTTTGCTTGACATCTCCATTGAACTAGGCCCTGTCATTGGGTTTTAATTTGAGAATTGAATACAAATCCACAGCTGTCAATCCTGGCAAATGTTATTTCCTGCTGGATTAGCAAGCAGTGCTTCTGGTGAGGGGAGGGGGTGAATCACAGGAGCTGGCTTTTACGACTCCTTGAAACTAGATTAAGGCTTTGTTCTACTGACAGAAAAAGTGCTTTCTAGATTTATGAGCAGAAGCTGCCTATAGAATTTCACAGTTTGGGTGATGCTGACAGGCTATAGCATGCAGATATATACATATATACATATATATAGAATCATAGAATCATAGAATAGTTAGGGTTGGAAAGGACCTTAAGATCATCTAGTTCCAACCCCCTGCAGTGGGCAGGGACACCTCCCACTAAACCATGCCATCCAAGGCTATGTCCAGCCCCACCTTGAACGCCGCCAGGGATGAAGCATTCACAGCTTCCCTGGGCAACCGATTCCAGTGCCTCACCACCCTTACACTAAAGAATTTCTTCCTTATATCCAATCTAAACTTCCCCTCTTTAAGTTTGAACCCGTTACCCCTTGTCCTCTCACTATAGTCTCTAATGAAGAGTCCCTCCCCAGCATCCCTATAGGCCCCCTTCAGGTATTGGAAGGCTGCTATGAGGTCTCCACGCAGCCTTCTCTTCTCCAGGCTGAACAGCCCCAATTTTCTCAGCCTATCTTCATATGGGAGGTGCTCCAGTCCAGGGTTCAAACTTAAACAGGGGAAGTTTAGATTGGATATAAGGAAGAAATTCTTTACTGTAGGGGTGGTGAGGCACTGGAATGGGTTGCCCAAGGAAGTTGTGAATGCTCCACCTCTGGCAGTGTTCAAGGCCAGGTTGGACAGAGCCTTGGGTGACATGGTTTAGTGGGAGGTGTCCCTGCCCATGGTGGGGGGTTGGAACTGGATGATCTTAGGGTGCTTTCCAACCCTGAGTATTCTATGATTCTAAATTGAATGAAAGGTGGTCCCTAGTGGAATCCCTATTTGGTTTGTATTTCCAATTGGAAATTGACAGTGATATCCATTCCATGAGTACCATTTTCATACTAGTTTGATTTTTAAGTATATCTTGATATCCTAGTTTCTTAATGAAACTGTCACATGGGATAGTATTCAAAGCCTTGATAAACTGAGGTTGTATTGTTTGTGGTGCTGCTCTTATCCACACTATTATTGCTGTTATTAGTTTGACTGCACTTGATATATTCCTGAAAAATCTGGTAGCTGTTGTTCCTTTCTTGATGCAAATAAACCCACATGAAAATATTTAGATAATTAGAATTAATAATTACTAAGTTAAGTCTATTAGATTTTTTTAGATAAAACCTCAGCGTTGTGTGCGCAGTGAAAAGGCTTTCATGCAAACCAGGGTTTTGGTGTTGTCACACGCTTTGCTCTGAAAGTAAAGTGTTGTCTTGTATTTCTAATGACACCCCTTTCTGGAATCATGGTCGCAAGAAGGAAATTGCCTGAGTGGAATAAAAGCAGGACTTGAGCCAGAACTGACAGAAGGACGTGGAATGCAGGAGACACATCCAATGTGAAGAGAGAAACGGTTTTGGTTAGAGAGGTCAGTACAGTTCTGTGGCTAATGGATTAAGAAGGGGAGGGCATGGACAACGTGTAGGGAGAACTTGGACTTGGGGGGGGGAGGGAATAAAAGAAAATTCTCAAGTAGAAAAAGAGGAAAAAGAGATGAAGGCACAATGAAGAGAAAAAACATGAGCTGAGAAAACTAAATGGACTTGAGGGAAGTACATCCATTGTGGTGGAGAAGAATTCTCTTTAATGAAATGAGGAAAGTACTTAGACTGTATTCAGACAGAACTTTGTTCTCAAGCAGTGGGAGAGGTAATCTGAAGATAGCATTTATTTCTTCTCATTTACTATCAGGGCCTGCAGCACTGGTTTTTGGGGAATTTTTTTTTTTTAATGTATCTCAGCTAACCAGGAAAAGTTAACCACAGTATTGCTACAGATGTTTCAACAGCACATGCAAATAAAGTATTGGACCTCATTCTTAAGCTCTGTCAAAGTTTCTGTGATATGACACTCATCACTCAGAAGTGAGGTACTGAATTAAGCAGATCTCAGACTTGATTACCTTGAATGATCCACAGAGTAGCTGTGGAGTCAGTGAGAAATCAGGAAAGAAGCCAGCGGTTGGAGAATTTACACTAGTTGAGTAAGAGTCTTTGGAGCAAGTTGTTCCAGCAGCAGGAGGACAGTGTGGCATGGGTGAATGAAGGAAACTGGACTGGGGGCAGACAATGAGAAAGACAAACATACCATGAGGAACTTGAATGCAGGAGGTCAGAGGAATTGCATTTTGAAGAATAAGAGATACCTGTGCCTATTAAAGAAAAATGTCAGCCAGAAGGTGACTTTAAATGCAACTGGTTCATTTTGCTGAGGCAGAATCAGTCTGGAAAAAAAATAATCTATATCGTTTGCAACCTGTGTGGTCAGTTGCCTCCTCTCATCATGCCTATACAAATCGCTACTTTTGTGCTTGGCATGCAGTAAGTAACCTCATTTTGGTATTGCAAAAAGTTTGGTTTCTCTTCTGGCAGCAGCCAATGTGCTTTTGGAGGCTTACTGAAGGTTTTGACACCTACCGGTGTGTTGAGTTCTTGTCAGCTGCATGTATGGCTTCAGTCAGAAATAGCAAAGATGGTAGATGTGTGACAGGTGTAAAGAAACCATTCAGCTCAATAATGAAATGGAGCTAATACTATGATAGTATAATTGTAAACTGAGGTTTCATGAAAATTGTTGCCAGTTAAATTGTTAATTTTCAGAAGCTCTAGAACTCTCTGAGCTTGCCTGAGTGGTTTTGTTTTTTTTCCTAACTGCAAAATTTTGTTAGTGAAAAACTTTGGATTTGCTCATATATCAAATAAAGCAAACTTTCTGTCTCTCATGATATCCCAGCAGATTTCAGTTTGAATCCCATGTGAGATTCAGCTGTTGGTTTCTTAGGTTGAAGTACTTCTGGCCATCTTTCTTGAGAATCGCTTCCTTACAAGACAGGGGCAGGGAAGTCTGTTGGTGTTGTTGCTGTAGAAGGTGTTCTTATTGTCATTGCAACTTACAGGATTTTTTTGGTCATTTTAAAGAATATTTACAAATTTATTTGAACTTGAATAACACCTGAGAGCATCAGGCTACCGCTGAACCAGAGCTTCTGGTTCAATTTCCTTTTCCCTTCATTGTGTCTTTATTTATTCCCAGAGGTTCTAATAAACTCTTGGCTATGAATTGGATACAATAAGAGCTGGAGGTTCTCAGCCTCACTGCAAAAATAAATCAGAAGGATTAGTTTAAGAGCCTAACATAGGTACTTACTACATTTGATTTTTTTTTCCCCAAAAAAGTATACAACAAAGAAGAGCATTCAGAGAATTAATATTGGATGTTCCAATTACTGTGCCATGGCTATTAGCCTCAGTGCAATGAGGTAAAAATCGTTTGTATTCACAGGTTTTTATGTAGAAGGAATAATAGCCTTGAAAATGTTGGAGTGCATTATAATTAGAAAGATCACCTGCTAGTACACCTGTTGGGTGATGGCATAATGTAATATAATTTTATGTTAATTACTTCTCTGCTTTTTTCCTGCACCTGCTGCTTATAATGTCAGAACTGTACAAAGGTCCTGAGAACTGACAATAGTAGCAGCATGTCACTGTTCATCAGTTTACATGTTTCATGCCTAAATAGATCTTGATTTCAGCGTAAATAACAGAAATTTGTGACGCATTTACTTGTAAACATGAATTATGTATTTGCTATATACCCAAATTCTGCATCCAGATGGCTTAAATCTTATAAAAGGATATATTGCATTATGGTTTCTCACATTAACTGTGTCAGATTAAAACCAAAAAATGCATTTCTGTGTTGATAGGAACAGGAAAGTGTTGATTGTGTCTAGATTTTATATTTCTTAAATATGAAGAAATTAAGAGAAATTTAGCTTTTAATTACTGCCTGTCAAAAATCTGAGTTAAACTAATAAGTCTTCACAATGATAAGTCAATTTATTTCCTCCCCATGTTTTAGCAGAGAAATGGAGTATAAGATAGTGTTTATTTTCTCATGCATGTTTGTTCGTTCAAATTACAAAGGTAATAATTATGTAGTAATTGGTTGGCATAGATGAGCACTCAGAGACGAGGAGAAGGCAAAGCTAATCTTGAGCACATGCTTTGAATTTCAGCCCTGTTTACAAATGTGCACATGTGCATGCACACACACATGTGCTCATACTCTCAGTCTGAGGAAGAAACTCACTGTTACTGAGCATCAGCAAGCACGTAAGGTGGAATCAATCTCACTTGCGGCTTTTAGGCTCTACTAAACTTTTTTTTTAGGGCAGTAAGATACTGTTACCCCTTGTGATAAAAAATACACGTCATGTATCTTTATGTTTATGAACTAAGATATGCAAGTGAAAAGTCCCATTTTGTGAGCTCTATTTCATGTGCTGTGTATTTGCTCATGAATTTAATAAAAGGGAAGAACTAAACAAAGGCGTTGTGATAGCTGCTGTTGCCATGCTTCAGAACCAGATTGGAGTGACAATCTGTCTCTTGTGTTTTCTCTGATCTAAGAAGGAAGTAGATAGAAAATACTGTCGCTACAGCCTCATTCTGGTAGCCAGTCCCACCCCGGGCAGGTGAGGAGAAGTCATTTCACAGAAAGTGCTTCTCCTCTCTTCTGTTGCCTACAAGTGTGTTGCAGACAGCTTTGAAAGCCATAGCATGATTTAATCACAGTGTTTGAGTGTTTTATTTAAAATGAAATACGAGGATGCAGCATACAATGTGTTAAACTTACATTTAAGTTGCTATTATGATGAAAACCATACGACTTTGTTATCCTTACTTTGACATGCTTACATTCTTAGTCTTGTTGTTGTCAAAGTTAACAGAGGTTTCTAACTGTCTCTGAAGCAAAACTAAAAGTTTAGTGCTAACAGACTTTTGTTTTTAAAAATATCTATTGAAGTTACAGGGCTTGTGAATTTAAGCCCTAATGATTTGACAGAGTATTTGTCAGCCATGTAACTGTTAATTTAAAGAACTATAAACTTCTCAGGGGAAACTGATCATCATGATAAAGAGATAAGCAAAACAGAGCTATGTTTTGTGTAGATCTTTGCATTTGCCGCACAGTGGTAACTAAGAGTCAAGCACCATCCAGACTCATCAAAATACATCTGGAACAATCAGCTAGGTGAAGCCAGGCTTAGTAGGTCTGTGTCAGTATGAACCATGACATGCCTGGTCTGGGCAACATGGTGCTAAACCTGTGAAGTGAGACTGAAGCCTGAAGTCCCACTGTGGGTCAGTGCTGTGAGTTCAAACCCCGCTTGCCCTCCCCCAGACCAACCCTCTCTGTACTGGGAAGGCACCTTTATCAGGAGGGTGGTTTTCCCAGGGTGAAGCTCATCACTTGCAGTTCGGGTGTGCTGACCCCTGCGATTTCCACAGATGCAAAGCTAATGAATATAGCTGTAATCTGTTAATAGGTGACTCATTTCAGGCCATGGCAAAAGCATTTATTTGTAATGTGAAATACTAGGGCGAGGAAAAACATATGTCACAGACTTAGGATAGAGGAAGAG
The DNA here is from genome assembly GCA_039720435.1 of Amazona ochrocephala. Taxonomy (NCBI): domain Eukaryota; kingdom Metazoa; phylum Chordata; class Aves; order Psittaciformes; family Psittacidae; genus Amazona; species Amazona ochrocephala. Next base: position 52,715,131 of record CM077882.1, on the reverse strand, counting down.
GGCAGCAGAAAAAGGAATATAGCCATGATTAAAGGTATGTCTAAATTCCTGAGACATCATAATTGGAAAGTACAAGTAAGTATACAAAAGCATAGGAAGTACCTAGTGGCAGATAAACCTGAAAACATACTGAAAACATAATAGCCGCCTGTTGCCTGTTTACCAGTCAGACCCACGTTCTCTCTGTCTGCTCTCTTCCTTCTCCAGCCCCAGTACCCAAAATCACTGAAACGAGTACACATTTTTCCAAGGGTAAATGTTAAAACACTTTATAACTTCAATAAGATGGAGGCTCAGAACAGTGTCAAAGCAACAAACGTGATAACTTTTGATTTCTGTAAAAATCAAAGGTACTAAGACAAACTAAATGTCAATAGCATTGATTTTGGACAATTTTCTAAGGACAGGCAGGATACATTAATAAGATAATTAATAATTAGGTAAGAGTCTGGGAATGTGACAGACAGCAGTAAAGAAGGAGATTATTTAATTTAGAAAGGGCATTTCATGTGGATCCATGCAAAAAATATCAACTAGTAGGGTGAGCCAGAGAGTTTAGAGAAAGAAATACCAAGTAAGAAAAGGTAAGAAATATGCCTTTTTTTTTGTGATTTAAAATATATTCCTGTATCTTTCAGCCTCTTTCTCAAATGAGTGAAATGGGCATTTACGTAGACAATAAATAAAAGCAGTGAATATGTTATAAATAATAACAATGCAATAGTCTGCAAAGCCACCTATCAAAATAGTGAGGGGATTTGTCATCTTTGCTGTTTTGGGAGGGAAAGAGTAGAATAGAATAACATGAGTATTAATGCCACTGCTCTTTGATTTTATTTACAGCATATCTGAAAGTTTTTATTAGTTTTTAATGAATAACTCATGACAAAGTTACACCAGAGAAATATAAGTTAGGTAATCAAATAAGAAAGAATGAGCATGTGGGTATGTGTTCCTTTGAATATGTATTGTTGCAAACTTTTTGTTGTTTTCTGTGGCAAATTATATGCCAGTATGTGTGACGAAATGCCATAACTTTGGGCATCATAACAAAGAACAGACTAGTGGGTTGTCCAGTGCTTTCATTTTTTAAAGTATATTCAATGTAGTAGCTATGCTTGATATATTTAGTTAATAAGAAGAAAAACACAAATTTAATAGAAGTGTCATAAGAGTACATACAATGAAGTAACAACCTGTTGAAATCACACTCTGAGCTACCACAGCTAGAAACTGAATCTTATGGTGTGGCATCTTAGGAAGCAGTTTTCCTTTTCTTTAAAGAAAAGGTATGTGGAAAGTGAACTTCTGTGATTTCCACAGCTGCAGCTACTTCATCAGTAAATGGTCACAGGTAGCATAGAAGAAGATTATGCTGAAATAATCAAGACAGAAGTTTCCTGTGGAAGGGCTTCTTAAATAAAGTCTCTTATGGTTTTGTATATAATCTTTACATAATATCAAATGGATGTGGCTATAATCAATTAGGATCATGTTCATTCTCCAGGTGCGGCACCCCAGATGAAGCTGAGACTTGACACTCATGAGAAATAACAACATAAAATATGTTATGCATACATAGTCTTGTGTTTTTTCATGGTACCTGTAGCGATTCGCAAGCAGCATTCTTTGTCTTGGCAAATTTCACAGTATAAGTGAACATGTGGATTTTATTCTTATCAATTACCACATATAACATGTGGGGTTTATTCTTATCAATTAGCACAAAACAATTTCTGAACCCCAGGCTTCCAGTGTTTATTTAACTAAAAATGCAGTTCTTGTGGAAAAAGTGAAGAATGAGTAATCACTGCATACAGAGAAAAACAGATCTGGATCTCTCGTTGGTTAAACAAAAATCCTTTCTGCTTCCTAACACAAGAGAAGAAGAAAGAAAAGAGGGAACAAAAAGTGAGCAGTCTGTTATTCCATCACAAATACATTCTCTCAGTGAGGATTCTTCCAATGAACGTAGCTACAGTAGTGAGGGCTGGGTAGCACACAGGCTGACTATCAGTGGCAGTTATCAGGGTTACTAAGCTGGAGGAAGAGCCTCCACTGAGACTAGAGCTGTGGCTCTTAATTAGTATTTCAGTTCCAGTGTTGCTTTTTAACATTATATGTTATTGCTTGTTAATACCAAGAAAAATACAATATATTTTAACACAAAAGGAATCTAGTAAAGTATGCCATTGTCCTCATGGCAGAAAGGGCGCTGATGGAATATGAGCATAAAAAATGACATTCCAACTTTTGCGACCTGGTTGCTGATGGCAACTTAATGAAAAATAGGTCTATGATACTTTTATAATGAGATCAGAATGATTAACCCAGCATGGTGTGCCCAGTTTGCAACTCTTGCTGCTGGCAAAGGCTATGTTTGTGTTGTGCTGTCAGCTGGCTGGATCTTCAGCTGAAGTGAGATGAGTGGCAGCACGGCTGGTGAATGGCATTACTTTTCCAGGCAGCTTTCCGTCAGAGAAGGGGAAAGGGAGTGTGGCACAGGGAGTCCTGAGAAGACATTTGATCTGGTGCCAGTGCCACGTACAGTCAGCCCTGATTGTCAGCTCTGGATGTCTCTTTTATTGGCAAACCATCTCTGATGGTCATCAGAACAGTGTATACCAGGGACAGAGGCTGCAGAAAAGAGGGAATGTAAATACTGAATCAGTTTGACTGAAGAAGGAGGTTGTGGACTTTGGTAAAGTGGAAGTGAGAGGGTAAACTGTGCTAGTAGGTCACATTTTGCTGGTTAAAACGTGTATCCAAAAAAACCCACCACTGACATTGAAATAAAGTGGTGAGCCCCAGATGAAAGAAATCCCATAGCAGCTTTCAAAGTTCCTGGAAGTGCTGAAGATGATGAAGTTTCTGCTCTTAGATATACAGGAATGATCCTGGAGGGGTGAAATGCATTCTGTAACTTTGGACAAGATATCAGAAGTAAAGTTGGGAAAAGAATTCACTGATTTGCTCCCTATTCTATGTTTTAAAAAAAGGAGTGTAAGAAACCAACTTCAATAATCACTATTACTTCTCCAAACAAAACTGCCAGTGTTCTTAGAAAATTGAAAGACAAATTATTAATTCCTGCTATGGCATGTGATGTATGCTAGGTTAACTGAAAGACTCAGTTGACTAAATGGTTGGACAAGTATGGATATTCAGTCTAAGATCATAACACTGCTACAAATCTTAGAATCCTCTGTACATATAATGATATAGAAGCTAATTTTTCAGCTTGCCCTAATGCCTCATTCATAGTTTCAGTGAACTTTTGATCCAGATTTAATGTGAAAAGTCACTTGTAATCATGTGAAATGAAGAAGTTGCGATTAGGATGTGAATATTTTCTTGGAAGGACTAAATGAGTGGATTATGTACTTATCCCCTATTTAATAATACCTAAATGAAATAGTCCAAAGGAAATAGAGGATTAAGGAATAACAAGTATAATACGCAGCAAGTGGTCTAGCTGAAGAAAGTTTACATCATGTAAAATATCCTCCACTAAATCCACTGTAGCAAATTTAACAGGCAGACTGAATTAATTTAGGTGCACATGTGCTTACAGTGGTCCATTTTGGCCAAGTCTAAAGTTCAGGAAGGACAGAGGAAGGCTCTCGGGCTACCTTTCTATTCTTGTACCTATCTAGTCCATGAGCAGAGGACTCCAGCTGTGAATGGTCTTAATCTTCTTAAATAAAAAAATCTAAATATTAGTGTAAAAACAAGCAAACAAATGTAGCATGATTGCATACAGATGCACTGTTGTTTGTAAATCTGAGTCATCCAGCAGCCCAGCTCTCCTTAAGGTCAGTTGAAAAAGCTTCTGTTGACTTCAGTATATGTAGAACAACAATTCACCAATTCAAAAACTATTTTTTCCCAAACTAACATTTTCCAAAGTTGCAGCGTGTATCTGAAGATGGATCCGTATCATGTGCAACTGCATTCAAAAGTGTCGGTATTTCTGCACGAAATTTCTGAACAATTTCTGTATTAACAGAGTTGCATTTATAGGTGCTAAATGACATTAGCAGAGAGTAAGGACATGCATTTTGATGTTGCTTAGTGACTCAGGTTAAGGACCCATGTTTTCATTCCTAGTTCTTAGCTACCTTCTTTTTATCTAAAGCAAAGTTTGCCTTCTGCTTTTTTTCCAGGTCTGGAGTTGGTGTGACAGGTTCTAGCCAGACATTATTTTATGCAGAAGTCACAGACCAGATGAGAACTGGGGAAGGAGGTGGCCAAGCTGAAGAAGGAGAGCTGATTGAAGTTGTAGAAATACCTTTAGAAGACTCCATGAAGTTTGCTTATAATGAGACTCTCCAGAAGACGATGGGCGTCATCTTCAGCTTCACATGGTTCCAAGACAACATAGCACCCAAGCTACCAAAAAAATAAAATCAAAGCACCATGACTGTAAGAAAAGCTTTCCAGCTGGTTCTGTGGATACAGAAAACTGCAAATCTGCCTGCCTTGATCATCATGTCTTCTCATGGGGCAAATCTTCCTTGAAATAACTTTGGAAATCTCAGTTAAAATCCTGACCCAATTTCCATCATTAGCAAAACACTTGCTGGCTTCACTGCGGCCAGGATTTGCCTCTGAGGCAAATGTTGGTTTTTGCACAGAAGTCAAATTAGTGTGTTCTGTTCTCCTTTTTCATAGCACTGTGCTACCACTATTTTGAAGACTTGCTCAGGACCTCAGTGCAGCTGCTATGTGAGCCTGTCACTGGGGTTTATACATACTGACAACTGTGTGTTCACTGTAGTTTCTGACATTTTTTGGGGTGGAGGCAGCAAAGCTTAGTAATCACAGACATCATTACTACCTTTCCGACTCCTGCACAGCTTTCAAGGAGTAGCTTTCTCCGTGGTGTGTAGCTCCTGTACAGAGATGTTTGCGTTTCTTGACATGCAGACCTTCATTTCATAAGCAAACATGTCTGTAAATCCTTCTGCTAATGTGTCATTTTGACAATAGACCAGCTGTAAGATTATGCGCTTCTGTGTGTTCCACTGTAATGCTTAGCAGCAGTGATGGTGATGGATGAATGATGAGGGCTTCTTCTAGAACACATTGTTTTATGGGTAATAGATCTTAAGGTCCTTTCCAACCCTAACTATTCTATGATTCTATGAGATCAAACTTTGTCCTCAAAAATGGGACTAGAGAGGGCAAATTCTTTTAACTTGGCTCTGAGGTGACTAATACAGGTGATTTCAGTGATCTCGGTTTGTTTGTCACCCAAGTGGGAAGAATGAGACTTTCACCTTAGATAATGTGTCTCGAAATCGAATGATCAGAAGTGCTTTACTGAGATTTTATCATCATTTGTGCAGTTTACACTGAAGCCCATGCAACCTGCACAGACATACTAAGCAACGCAGTTTAACAAAGTGGTCTAATTAGAACATATGTTACTTCTTCCATCCACGTAGTTTAGATGTGGAATATTTGTCATGTGAAACTTCTGAGCATGAATGAAAGAGAATCAAATCTGGCAGTTTAATGATGCACTGGTTTATGTTATTCACTGACTTAATGCTAATTAATATGCCTACATTATATGTGCTTCTGAGGTACTAAGTATGTTTAGAAGATGAGCACTGTGACTATACAAACTTCCATATAGCAACTGGTATAAATGCAATACAGATTCCTGATGGTATCCAGTGGCTGATTTAAAATCACTGCATATCTAAATCGCCATATAAATAAATAATTTCTTTTTAAAAAGCTTTTAGAACTGGTGCTTGCTGGTTCCCCTACTAACAGGGAGGAAAGGTCCTTGGAAAGCCACTGAAGAAAGAGCAGCCTTTGCCTATGCGAGTCACATACCTTTTGTGAAAGTTCAGACACATTTGTGTCAAACTGTGCCTGGTCTATGGTGAGTCAAGGGCTGAGTTACTGTGAAAAGCAAATAAATTCTGTCTGTCGCATGTATTTACACTGGAAGTTGTTTTAGGGAGGGATCTCCACTGCTCCACGTCTTTATGAGGTCTAGTGTGATGTGTCCTGATTGCTGCTGAGACCTCTGTGAGCTACTACAATGTGTGTAATAAATAATGTCCTTTATTCCAGGCTCTAGTTACCAAAGTATCTGTTTGATTCCATCAAAATTATTACACAGTAGCTTGTTGACCTGTTTGGTGTCAAGCTAATAAGTGTGTGTATAAATGTCAAAAGCCTGCCTCTAAATGCAGTAATTTGGCAAAGTAAACTGGTATAGAGGAGGGGGGGGGTCACAGTTTGAAACTTTTCAAAGCAGCATTTATGTATTTATACCATTTGTCCCAGAATTACAAATGGACAAAACTCCACTTCCAATGAGGCTCTTCATGTGATGCTGAGAGCTTTCTCCCATCAGCCATTCCCTCCCTGCCGCATCCAGGACCTGGAGTTTGCTTCACAGGATGCACTCACATTGTGTTAGCAAGCTTGCTGAGAGCCCGTGTTTTTGACCCTCAGGTGTGGGTGTGGTGGCAGGCATTCAAGGTGTGATTCATCAGACTAAACACACATTACACTGATTAGTGTGTCTAGAAGAGCCTTCAAATCTCAGCACCTGCGTTCTGTTTGGACTCTCCAGACCACTCCTGGAGGAGGCAGGTCAGTCAGTGTGCCAGCATTACATACACATCATGAGCTATGGGGCTGCTGGGCTGTAGGGAGAGCACGCTGCCATCCACAAGAAGGGGGAGGATGAAGGTCCTAAAACCTCGGTGCACCACACGGTGCAAGCTGGTTGTGCCTTGGCTGCACATCTTTGAACCCAACAGTTTGAAACACACATACTTTGCCCCCCTCCAAGGTGCCATGGCTGTCCCTCTGATGTGCCATCCTGCTGCAAGAGCAGGTGTGATGGGGAGCACCAAGGGCAGCTCCAGACTTGCCAAGATCTGGCCCAAACTGCTGCTGCTAGCTCCCATCACTCAGACAGGAGGGTAGAGGACACGTGGTACGGCAGCATGGAAGGGTGTGCAGAGAGGGAAGCTGCAAAGGTGCAGGGACAGCCAGCCCTCTGCTGTGTTCCAAGGTGACCTTGCCAGTGCAAGGTACAGGTTTCAGAAGACTTCTTTTGCAGATAGCCATGACAGAGGGCAGCTGGATGAGCTGGGCAGTCCCTGAGCTTGTCTCCCTGATTCAGAAAGCTGGGCAAGAAGCTGAACAGCATTGCCCATGCCTCCCAGTCCATGGGGTCTACTGGGCAGACACCTACAATATCCTGGGGGACTGTGGTTCCTCTGAAGACTTCACATCCAAGGAATGCTGCACCCAGCCCTGTGCTCTGCCCGGCCTCCCCACAATTTGTAGTTCTCCAACAGAAACAGAATGGACAAGGGTTTGGTTTGGTTTCCTTCCACAATTCGGGAATTTTCCACAGAAATTGCTGCAGGGCAATATAGCAAAAGTTGTACATAAAGCAATGTTGTATCTGGTGTTTGGATTTGCACTATTAAATATAAATATATCTTCCTCCTTTTCTTTTTTATCCTGTTAATTTTGGTGGGTATTTTAATCAGGAATTAGGAAGGTTTGAAAATGTGGGAAAAAGGTCCTGAAATTTTTTCAAACCAGCAGATGATTCATGTTTATAAAAATAAAACCAGAGCAGTTCGGATGCCACTTCTCTTGTCAGGGCTCACTTCAAAGATTATAATTAAAGCAAATCTGATATACATCGGCCAAGCCCAGGCAGGAAAAAAGTGCTTCTAATGGAATCTTGAAATCACGTCTGCGTTTTAGACCCATCCTTTGGATGTGCCACCACACATACGTCCATGGGGAGAAGACAGTTTAGCATAAAACAAGGTCCTGATTGCTGCTAATGAATACTGACTCTAGCCTGCAAAACTCTTATCTGATCTCACCCAACCGTCCCCAAGAGATCAGTGTCTTTCTTTTGTTGAGTACAATTGAGTGGTCTGCATTTAAAAAGCAAATCGCAGCATCTCTCTCATCTTTACAATGCAGTTTTGGGATATAGAGGTAATCTAATGAACCTGAAATTATGACTCAGGTTTCTAATGAAGCCTGAAATTATAAAATCTTGAATGCAATGTTGCTGGCAGGCTTGCTATTAGGTGGCAGAAGAGGTGTAACCAGCACCCTGCAAGTACGTGGACTTCATTTATTACTGTTTTTCACCTGTTTGTAAAGTAACTGCAAGCCCTGAGCTACTCCCAGGTCTCCTGATACTAAGCACAGGACACTGATAGGACTAAAGCTCCTTCTCTAAAAGAGCTGAACTGCACCACGGGGCCAGTGGAGCTGGCACAGGGATGGGGCGCAGGGTGCCCTGGCTGCCCTCGCTCCCTGGGCACAGAAACGTGCTCCCCCGGCAGGCGGCCGCTTGCCTTTTCGTCTGCTGCCTCATTACCATCCCTCCCTACCAACGAGAACCGCAGCGTTCCCGACTCCCTGCAGGGCCACGGCCGGGGCCAGGCCAAGGACAAGCGAGGTAATTGCTTCTGAAACACATGTGCCGACCGAGCGGGCGACCCTCTGGCCAAATAGGGGTTTTGCTAAATAAGGACAATTGCGGAGCATGCTTCATCCCATTGCTGGGGCTCTATACATAGATGAAAGGCACACCCAGTTGTGAAATCTGTTGAAATGGCACACCTGGTGCTGTCTGCAAGGCTATTCACAACAGTTAGCAGGTGCGACTTGGCCTTTGTGGCCATAAAAGTCTGGCTGTGCAGCTCCTGCTGTGCTCTCTGCTCCTTTGCCGTCCCGAGTGCTTTGGTAGGGGAGGTTGTCACAGATTAATATGGTTGTTTGAAGCTCTTAGGAGCCACCGCCTGAAGCATGTACCGGCTTCAGTGGGATCAGAATAAGGCCTGTGCACAGAGGATGGATTTGCAGCTTCCGCCTCAGCGGCTGCACCGGGGTGGAGGTAACAGGCAGGGCAGGGCAAGGCTGCTGCCTGAGCAGGGACACAGTACAGTGTGATCCCCACTGCTGCATGGTCCCCGTTGCTGCAGTCCCAGGGATGGTGCCAAGTGGCCCTGCCAGTAGGTACCAGCGATTTGCTATCTAGCTCCTGTTTGGGCTCATCCTCTCTGGAAAGGGTTTTTCTTGCTCTGGTTTGGAATGCTACGTCTCAAACAGCACATCAGCGAGGTGCAGCTCAAAAAACACAGCCCCAGTCCAGACCTTACTTTAATGTAAGGAAGGACACTGTGGACTTCGGAGAAGGTTTTCAGCAGGAGTTTTCGTCCCACTGGTTCACACAGGATTTAGCTTGATATGAACAAAAAAAGGGATGCTTGTACAAATCCCACTCTACTGCAAAAGTTACTTCTCAATTTGTCTTCAGAGCCAGTCTCAGTCTTTAATTGGGAACACATTTTTATGAGAGCTTTAATTGCTCTCCAAATGAATCATTAGCGAGGAGAAGTCATCATAACGCAGCTAAGTGGCCCAGATTGCAGCACTTGGAGCTCTCTGGCCTGCCTCAGGACTGGCTTCAGTGCATTTCTCGTAATTGGAAATACAATCAGATAGACATTAAACCCTGCCAGCCATGGACTGTATTGCTTTGCTGCTGAAGTACTCAATATCCTGTGCTGGCTTCAGTCTCTAATAAAACATTCAAAAGCACTGGTGCTCTGAGAAACCTCTTTTGGACACATGGATATGATGACAATGACCTGGGAATGGGCAATGCAGGAATGGTTGTCAACCACCATCAGTTAAGGGCCACTCTCTTGCCTCAGCCTAGTTAACAGAAAAATCCCTGGGCATTTCTTGTTCTGTGCTCGGGGTACGGGTGTGATGGGTACAGCATTCTGCAATAAGATTTTGTCATTTTACAAGAGCAAAGCATTGCTGTGATCAGTACGATCGTGCTGGTGGCAGCCAGGAGCCAGCCCCAACTCGGGAACATCCAACAACCTGGGGATGCTGTGTGAACCCTGAGCAGTGTGTGTGTGCATGGGGACCTCCTGGGGCCAATGCCACCCTTGTGAGAGCCTGAGCCCTCTGATGCCATCCAAGTGTGTGTCCACGACACTGTACGCACAGCCTGGGTTTAACCCCGTTCCCTTGGATTGTGGAGAGGGCCTTGGATAAAAAAAGCAGTAATGAATGCTCCTGAAATAAGACTCAGAGGACAACTTCACACCTAGCACCGGGTGCAATGGAGACATGGGTGATGAGCCTTGCCGCCTGCTGCTTCAGGGTGCCTGGCACAGCCTTGGTCCCATCCCTAGGCCTTTCCAAAGCCCTCAGTAGGGATGGGGTGTTCAGGCAACACTTTCAGCAATCAGTAAAAGAACTGGACAAGGCACAATCACACACTCGAGAGTGCTAGAAACAATCTAAGAAATGTCCTTGGACAATTGTTGGGAGCTGTGCAAACAGCTCCCCAGGGCTTGGGAAAGGGGCCCAGCGGCCCGGCCCCACAGGAATGCACTCACACCGATAACCTGCTCAGCTCCTTTCTTAACCTCCTTTGTTTCACTCCCCCACTTCAGGCTGCCCCTGCTCCCTCTCTGGGGTTTCGGGGTGCTCCTTGTGCAATAAAACCAGGAAAACAAACCCAAAGGTAATGCAAGCCCATGCTGCACGATCTCCAGCTCCTTTTTCTATCCAATATGAAACCAAGGGACTTTGTAAGGTCTTCAACACTTCACACAGGTCTTCCCAGAGGCATAACTTGGGTTTCGCCCTTCATGGCTTCCCAGTTTCAGCAGACTTTAAGCTGAAGCCTCCTGGCTTGGTCAGGTTCGTACTGTAGCCTGAATGCTGCTGACCTGGAGCTGGAGGTGCAGCAGGGATGTGAGGGCTTCAGTTACAGCAATCCATCAGCTGCTAATCCACTCTGCCAGCCCCACTGCTCCGTGCTGCAATCAATCATGCACAGAGACCCAGGGTGGGTTTGCAGCATGTTTGCCCCCCACTCCGGCAGGTTTGCAGGGTTCCAGCAGCAGAGGAAAGCCCAAGCACTGGGAGGCTAAATACAGTCCCCAGAGCTGAAACAGCCCAGAGCAGCGGGAGAGGGAGGGGGCATCCATAATGACTCTCCTTGGTCTTTGGGATGGATGTCAGGATCTGTTCTGTCTCTTCCTATCAAAGTAGCAGAAGTTAAGGGACCAGCACCTCAGGAACAGGCAAAGCAGCTGGGATCGCGTTTGAGATTTGTGATCAGTCATGGAAGTGCCTAGGAAAAAAACATTTGCTGTGGTGAGCAACCGCTGCCTCCGGTACTTTGGACTGATATTTATGCCATATCTTTAAAGGGAGGGGGTGAGCTTACAACAGGCTCCCAGTGCAAAAAAGAGAGTAGATTTAGGCTGATGCCAGGTGTGTATGAAAATTGCATGGCCTCACATGGGCCCTCCAAAGCAGCCACAACCCTTTGCATCCCCCACCAGTTGATTGTGTAAGGGTGGAGGCTGTCCCATCTGCAGCAGCCTCCCTTTGCAGCAGCAGTGCCATGCTCAGCAGCTTCCGGGCTGCACACAGCTGGGCAATGCGGAAGGGACAACTGAGCCAGGTACCAGCTTCATTCCCAGTGTTCTCCTCTGCTTCATCTTCCAAGTGGTGCTGCCAGCTTCATCCTTTCAAATGGCTTTGTTTTACCTCTAATGTCTTTGTTCAGGTCTGTTTGGTCTTCTGTTTTTTTTCTTTCTTTTTATTGCTCTTCCATGCAATCTGTTCCCATCTCTCAGATGAGCACAGTCAAAATAGAACCAATACATCAAAATAATAACATCTGATTCCAGGGGCTCTCACAGAGCCAAAGCACTGAGAGAAGGCTTACACGTTTGTTGATCACAGCAGAGTGACAGCTCTCTCTAGCTCAGGATTTAGCTCCTAGATGGACACTAATGTGTAATTTTTTTTTGTCACTGACAAAAGCAATGTGTAAATATTCTGCAATTAATAATACATGGCTGTTCCTGGTTGGATTAATGAGGAAAGAAAAAAATTGAAGTGAAGGTCTTGCCTTCTAAAGCCTCATGACTGATCCTAATGCCCTGTCCTTTTTCTATCAATCAAGGCTGATTGGCAAAGCTTTTTAATTCAAGTCTCTAAGCAAGATGATCAGCATTTACTTAGCTAGTGTTGATTTCCACTTGACCAGGCTGCTCTGGAGTAAGGTATCATCTTATAGTGCAAACCCTCTTACAAGGGATAAAGAAACTGAGACTGCCTTGATCCTCCTCGTTACCTCCTCAGAACTAATGATCATCCCGAGCAGTTCTTGGTGTGGGTCAAGGGATGGGGCTGGCCTCGGCTGTGGGGGCTGGCTTGTGGCTGCCCAGCCTTGTGCCCCCCTGATCCCTGGCCCTTGCCCCCAGACGCTGTGCACGGTCTGGGCACGAGTCCCAGCCTGCTGCAATATAAACCAGACCTGGCACCAGGAGAGCACAGCCTGTGGCACATCTCCCCTGGCTATTTTTAGCTGCTTTTCCAGAGAAACAGGGATTACGCAGCCTGCCTCTGAGTGCGAAGCGGTGCGGCTACTGCCCCAGCACCTCCGTGCTTGATGGGGCTGCTTCAGGATGGGTTTAACAATGCTGTTGGAGAGAGCAGGCCTACAGAGGGGAGACACGAGCATCCCACGGACATGGACCCCAAGCTCTGCTACTTGCTGGTCACCTACCCAGGGCTGCATGATAGTGAGAAAGAGGAGATGTAAATATGCAATGCAACCAGTTTAATGTTAACTGAAGTGACTCATTTTTACATTAAAAGGTGTTTTGTTGTAAAATTTTGTTTCTGGAGAAGATCAGAGAGGGTCTTGGTGATCAGAGCTGAGTGCGGCGGTTTGGCTTTGCAGGACTGGTGCTTGCAGGTCTGCTTTTACCTCACTGGCTTCATAAAGCACATCCAGAAGGTGCATATAGCAGTGCAGAATTAACACAGAGCATTTACTCTTGATACAAAAATGGGTAACATTTTATTTCCTCAGGTTCTATATTTAGATCTTTTCTGTGGAATAAGAATTTTGGGGCTTCTTTATTTTTTTTCAAGAAGAAACCCTGTGCTGACCCCCTGGAAGCAGATGGGTCTGGAAGGAGAGTCTGGAGCCAGGCAGGACCACTCTGCGCTCTTTGAGGGATGTAGGACACAGCTCTAGCCAATACACCCATGGCACGAGGATGCCTTCCGCGCTTAGAAGAGCCCGACGAGGCTGTAGGGGCAGTGCTTTGGTCTCATGCAACATGCCCTACCAGTACAGCCATCTTCCACCTGCAAATATCCATCCTACAAGCTCTTCAAAACAAAGGGAAGTTCTCACCTTCAGGAAAGAAATTAAATGCAGCTTGGGTCATTTCACAGCTCCTCTTGTTTGCTGGCAAAGCAGAACATGTTCTGCCCTGTCCCACCAGGCTGAGCTATAGGGATGAGAGAGGGGAGTTAACAGGAGGCATCTGTGCAGATTAGGAACCAACTATTTAACCAGTTTTGGGCTAGATGGGTCATTCTGGAGCCCAGAGGGGTGTGCCTGCCCCTTCACGCCACCTGGAGATGTTAGATCTCATGCAGCAGTATCTGATATGGAGCGACTCAATGGTATTGCAGGTCATTAAAGTGTTGCAGTGCTCAGCCCACCCACCAGCCATTTGCTTGCAGATCACAGATGCTCTAGATCAAATTAATTCTTCTAATGCTTCTGTAGTTTTCAACATTTGTATATGTAAGATCAACAAGTAAAAAAGGGTCAGTGAAGAACCAGGACTTCAGGAACTGTGTTGCGGCACAAAAGCCAGGATCCCTCTTTCCCCACTTTGACCCATCCATTTACACTCTGCCGTGGGATCTGTGTTTGAGCACTGAATTTTTGAATGTGCTCACCTTCTCCTTACCAATTAAAACATTTGGCTGTTGCTGTTTAAAGTACCAGTGTATTCACATCTTCACTACAAAGGTCATGTATCTCAGCTCATAATACTGTCTTAGCCTACAGTAGCTTGGCATTCACATTTAAAGAAATGTAAATGCTGAACAATAAAAATATCAGACAATTCTTCTAAGCCTGTGTGTACACTAATATTCCTATTAGGCTAGAAAACAGATTATTAAGCACGGAAAGACTATTACAGTAATGCCCCTTATAAAACCAGCCTGAGTTTGAGTACTCAGAAAGCTGCTTATCTGTTCCTTTGGACTAAGAGGACTCAAATGCCTTTCAATTATTAAAAGGGATGAATTATGTCTTGGTCTAAACTTGTAAGCCGGAGGAGCCACAGACCTCTCTGAGACCTCTGAAGCAAGTAAACGCCTTTAGATCCAAGCTCAGATTTTCAGAAAGAGCATGTGACTTCAGGATCTCTCGTTTGTTTGTTTGTTTGTTTTCTATCAAACTTACTTCCAAGTGATTTGCATGAACACTCTTTCAAGTGCTTCAAGGAAAGCTCCAGCCTCAAGGACTGCGCCATCCTAGGTGATAACAGATGAACGTGCAGGGAGGGACTGGGTGCCCGGTCCTGTGTGTGCAGGTCGGTCCGATGCCACCTAACAGCCTTTTATAAGCCTAATGCAGCACTGTAATCCTGAGAGGTCTCTGCATCAAAGGCAATCATCTCACTGGTAAGCTGCTAAAGCTTTGTAAATGGAGTATTTCTTTGTTGAACACCAGCCCTGGGTAAAAGCCAAGGTCCTTAAGGTTAAAGGACGATAGGGAAATACAGCAGACCTACAAGGCTACTGGATATATTTTCTATTTGCAGATTTGTGTGTCTGTCCTGGCATGTGTTTCTTGTCATGCGTACAGCATGAGCGCTGTATTTGACACTTTAAATCAAGGAACAAAGGACTAAAACAGTAGAGGGGACTAAATTGAATTGAATTAATTTGTTTATCCTGCAAACCAACATCTGCTCAGACCTATTTCTTTCAACTCTGAAGTTGTCGTAACGGAATATTTTGCCTTCTGCTCAGTCTAATTATAGACACACAAGCCAAAAGCTTTTAATTTTGCTCATAGCCATCAGTGGGAGCTTTGCTCCTGCACTGAGAGCAGGCAGAGTTAAACCAAGCTGTGTTTTAAAGGCTTTTTCTCAGGAAAGTGTTTTTCCCAGTAAGTTTTGTGTTGGTACCCATCTAAGGTGATGTTTACTGAATTCATTGTCTAGCCGATTTTCAGCACCAATGAAAATCATCAGAGAACACAGGATGCCAAAGGATCAGGTCCACTCAAGCAGGGATGGGAGGAAAGTGCTTGGCAGCACAGAGCTCTGTTATTGTCACCCTGTGGTGCCTAAGGCGACTTGTGCCACAGCACAAATGAAGCATCCCACACCACCCAGGGCCACAGAAAGGATCATAACTCCATACATATCCACCATGAAAGCCTTTCCTCCATGCTCATGTGGAAGTACGGCTCCCACAGGATGGAGGTGCCAGGCTGGGGCAACCATGGAGCTGGTGGCTCCACTGAGCCCAGAACAGATATGCTTTCAGGTTCAGTGGAATCAGGCCAGGCAGCCTGAGCCTCACTGTCCTCATACCTTCAGCTACGACATGTATATGACCTTAGCAATCAAGGTCATACACAGATGACCTTGATTGAACAGAGATAGAGATTTCTGTTCATCTCCAATTCTATCCTTCTCCTGCCATCCCCACGAGAGATGCAGGTGTCCCACACTGTAATGATAAAGGACTGTGGCTTAATCCTTTCAAATTTCATTAATTTTCTTGGAAATATAAGGTATCCCCATTTCAATAGGTCTCCAAAAGCACAGGGAAATCTTCAGCTGCTGGCTGTCCTGATGGAAATGAGATGGCTTTATTTGTAGCCTTGGGGCCAAACTAGGTTCGATACAGATAAATACAGCTCCATTGTTGTCACAGAAGTGTCTATATTCACTTACACTGCACAGGAAGATAGCATGACTTTTCTTTGCCTTGATTGTTTTGGCACAGCTCGTGAAGCAACGTGCCTGGCTTACAAGGAACTGTCAACACCAAACTTCAGATCTGCTATTGAAGAAAAGGAGCACTGGCAGGGTTTCCAGGACTTCTGACCACAAACCTGACCAGAAAAAGGACATGGGGATGGAAACGTGCAGAGGAATTGCTCTTACCTCCCTCCAGAGACACACCTGCCTCTGCCCAGAACCTTTTTTCTGGGCAGGAAAGTGTCTGCAGCGTCTGATGGCAGCAGCATCTGGCAGCAAGCCCCTGCCCTGTGGCTCCTTGAGATATTGTCTGACTGCCTTATTGCCCTATTGCTGCTTCTGCTGCTTATCAGCAGCCCTGGCTGGAGGCTACCCCAGTACAATGCATGGCCATTATTTCCCCTGTAGAATTGCAGAGCTGAGTGAGACAAGAAGCTATTCCCAGCGTTTGATATTCACAGCTGTAGGTTGCAAACTAATTAACTCCCCTACCTAAAGTCATCTTCAGCGCACCAACAAGGTCTTCTTTAAGCAAGGCTTGTTTTAAAATGAGCATCTTGGTAGCAGTACTGGGTCTCATACATGTAGGGTTTTTCAGAGAAGCGCAGGGAGATTAAGAGGTTTTGCCCCTAAGTCAGGGTCTTCAGATTTGAGTGCTTTTATCTCCATTAGAAATATGCTCTGGAAAACACAGCTGTTGAAAGCAGTCCCTGTGCATGGGGCTGTATTGGCATACACACAGGAGGGATCAGGACGGATGGCTGTTTAACTTCCCTCCATGGACCTACAGCACCTTCCTTACCTGATGTCTCTGAATTCTCCATCAGAGTGGCTGCCTCAATCATCCCGTGGATCTCCCCCTGGATATGACATATTGGACCAGAACTTATGGCAAAAATTTAATATTGTCATATAAGTGTAAAGCCATTATAAAAATAAATAAATAAATAAACCCCAACAAAAACACCACCAACAACCAAACAAACCCAACCAATCAAACAAACAGCTCCTCTGAAAAGCAGCCCACCCATTCCACTAGATAGCTCAGTTGCAAGTTTATCCTCCAGAATCCCTGGAGAAGCAAAATTCCCTCAGTGAGGGCAAATGCAGGAGTGGTCCATATGTTCCCTGTAAAATAGGAAATAAATAGCTGGAGGGAAGTTAGTGCTGTGGTTAGCTATTGAGATGCTGCCTTGCAAATGGGCACAAGGGATCCAGGTCTAAGGGATGTGGTAACCATCCTTGTTCCTCCAAACACTGGAAAACATCTACATTTCTCTGAGTGGTGCCTGGCTGGTCTTTTCAGTTGGATTTTGTGTTCTAACAAACCAGGAAAAAGGGTATGAAGTAGAGCCGGAATGTGTCTGGTGAAACCCTGTCCTGCACAAGTCAGTCCACTGGTTTTGAAAGGGCCAGTATTTGACTCTGCCAGCTGCCCTGTGTCTGCAATCCTGTGCAAGGAGCATGGCAACGGCTGGATGTAACTGCTATGTCCCAGATATCTGCAGGACCTTCTCTGCAAGTGGCACAAGCTTTTTCCAGCTGAAAGGCTTGGAAAATGAAGGTAACACTTAAGCAATATCCTTTCCTAGAGACCAAGCAGGAATTTTGAGCACTCGAATAGCCCATCCCCAAAGAATCTTTTCCAGGTCTGACCTCAGTCCTTGTGCATGCTGAGACAGGACTATGTAAATTTGTAATCAGTGCTGTGGACATGATTTAAGACACTATAATATGTATCTCACTATCACATCACAGTGCTTTGAATTGAGGAGCTCAAAGTATTGTATTTTCATGCATATAGCTTGCATCTCAGATAACTCACTGTAAAAGAACTGTCCTTTGCAAACCAGTATTAAGCTAATCTGCATCCTCAGATAACCCAGGGTCATCTCAGAGTATCGGTTATGTACATGAAAACATGGGTATAGGGTGGCAAGCAGCCATCCGCTCCTTCCTCTAAGCCTCCACCATCCGTTCTGCTCCCACCTCCTTCCCACAAGAAGACAGGTTTCCTGCTGTCCCCATCGCCCTCCCCATGTGCAGCAGATGTGACAACAGACCCAAGGGCATCTCATTCTGTTCACACCTACCCTCTGGTTCAGTTTTGTTTCTACATGCAACTGCTGGTGCTGGCACCAAGCATGGCCTACTCCAAGGGACAATCAGCACAGTGGCAGCCTGCAGCTGCCAGGAGCTGAGGCAAGGAGGGTAGAAATAAAGGGAAAGTTACAAGTTTGGCCCTATACCTGTGGTGAAAAACAAAATAACTAATTCTGTCTCTATTACATATGTTGCCCTGTCAGAGGTAGCTCTATCCAGATGATCTTTCTGCATCTTATTTTCGTAATTCCCAACTCAGAGGGCAAATGCTAGAGCCTCGCTGATGCAAGTTTCCACTCCAGCCTACAGAAGCTTGGCAGCAGAGCTGAGCCTTTACAGGGATGCTTCCTGCAGCCAAGAGCCTAAAATTAGACTTTTAATGCCACAGCCAGCACCCAAGAGGTGACCTGATTTTCAGAAGTGGGGAAATTTCAAAGCCTGATCCATGTATGGTGTGCTACTCCACAGAAGAGGCCGAGTCTGCAGCTGAATCAGCGGCTTAAACCCTGTTTTGCATCAGTTGGGCAGGTCTGCAACATAGAAGGACACCATGCACGTAGAACCCAACTGCCCTCTCATTAGGGGACTTACCTGCAGAGGTGTTTCATCTGTGGCAAATTTATTAGCCCACCTTGCCTCCTCCAAGCTCTTCTCACTGGCAAAAATGTCTGATCATCCTTTTCAGGTTCTGTAGTTGGGCAACTTTGCACATGTATTTATTCAGCTGATAACAGCTGATAATGTACTTGCAACCTCAGCTCACAGGCACATAAATTTGCCAGGCTATGGGGTTTATTTAAAAGCATAAATATATTTCATGGTTTCTGAATGAGCCAAAGAAATACCTGGCCTCCCAGCCAGCAGCACAGCACTGCTGGGTGTGCAAAAAGCCAGCCAGCTTCGGCAAGACAGTGACACATAAAACCGTTTTTACAACGAAACCTGGGAGTGTATCAACCCCTTTGCACATGCTGCACCTTGGGGCCTGTGTTTGGTTTTGACCAAGGTCATCAAATGAATTATATCCTCATTGCAGGGTTTGTTAAAAAGGTCTTTGAAAGCAGATGGGATTGTGAAACACTCTTTTACTACACCTAATGCATTGCAAATAACAGTGAAAAAACTGACAGCAGGCTGGAATGCCGAGAAAATTGCTTTGATAAACTAAAGTGTTTAAAATAAACTTTAATATTATTGATTTTAACCCATGTCGGGAAGCTGAAGCGAGAAGCATTCTTTCAGAGTAAATGAGTTCAGCGTTGAGTTTCTGTAAAATTGAAAGAAACAACAACACAGGAAGCAAGAATTAATCTGTGAAAAGCTAGAGATGTGCGAGCCATCTCAGATGAAAATAAACACACCCCGTGATCACAACAAATTGTCTATTAAAGCTGTGAAACAAGAAATCAGCACGCGCTGGAGCAATGCCCACAGGGAGCTGCTAAGTCACTGGGCCGCGTCTCATCCCAAGCTTGGGGACATAAGGGCTGTCTTTGCACCACTACAGACTGGGACAAACAACAGGACAATCTCCTTTAGGAAGAGTCATCAAAATACGTGGAATCATAGAGTATCTCAAGTTGGAAAGGATTCATAAGGATCACGGGGGAGGGAGCAGGACCCATAAGCATCATAAAGACCCATAAGCATCATAAAGACCCATAAGCATCTTAAGCTGGATTCTCTGCCCCTCACAGGACTACCTAACACTAAACCATGTAACTAAAAGCATTGTCCAGGTGCTCCTTGAACTCTCACAGGTTTGGTGCTGTGACCACTGTCCTGGGGAACCGGTTCCAGTGACAGAACACTTTCTTAGTGAAGAAACTTTTCCTGATGTCTAATCTGAACTTCCCCTGATGCAGCTTCATCCTACTCCCTTGTGTCTGTCACTTGCCTTTCTCCTGTCCATAGAGCCAGGGGAGTGTTTGGAGCCCAGGGAACCAGGCAGTGCCCTCCCATACATCCTCCAGGAGAGGTGTCTGCTACAGTGAAGTGGCAGCACACAGGGCATCTGCTCCACCAATATGCAGCTGATGGATGTGCCACACTGGCACGGACCAGTATGCCTGGAGGGTCAGTCCCATCTCACACCAGTCGTGCCGAACAGTCTGGAGGGGCAGCCAGCTCCATTCCTGGGCATTGGGATATCCCCCGTGCCAGCTGCCTGTGTCCTTGGGATCATCTCTCCTGCCCCAGAGGAGGCAGGAGATGGAAGCTGCCAGGGCTTCTTCAGATTGCTGTTTGTTGTAGAAGCAGCTGGTCACTTGCCTTCAGGGATGAGAGCAGAACATATTACTCTCTCCAAGAAGCTTTTCCATTCCTCCTCCTTCATCTGATCCCAGCCCTCCTTTCTGGCTCTGCAGGTCCCATTTCTGCTCAGGGATTGTGTGGGGTCTGTCCACCTCTGTTCAATGGTAGTCCAAGCAAGAAGACACAACCTTTGAACATCCAAAGTAACTCTATCAACAGCCCCGAAGAGCTGGGAAATGTTACCTCCTGCCCAGGCCATGTCACAGAGCTGGGTTGGGACCTGGGGTCTTTGAACTGACCCCAGATTTGAGGCTTTAATGCCCCATCCTGCTCCATGTCCAAATCTGCTTGTACTGAGCTGAGCAGAGGGTCAGATTTGTAAAGGCTGCTTGCCTGCTTCTTTTTCCTGGAAATCTCCCAGCCAGCTGCTGCTGTGGCCTTGTCTTGTTAGGCTCACGAGGTCTGATAGGATCACAGCCTGAGATAGTACAACCACAGGCCAAAGCGACTGGTGTCATCTGCTCCTCACTTGTAGGAATAATACCCCAAGGACCCGATGGTGACAGGCTTGTAGTGTCCCTCTTTGGGGTCCTTCTGTCCGCAGCACCTTTCTCTGCAGAGAGGATGTTGCTGATACATCTTCTAGGTCCCTCCTTTCAAAAAAGCACAAAATAACATTGGATTTATCTCTAGGCTGGTAGACACTATTATGTAAAACAGCTGCTTAACCCCTGAGGGCTCTTATTTTGGCTCAGTCTCAGGATGTGGAAGCCAGATAAAAACAAAATCTCCTGATGAAATATCTCTGCTGGACTGGGGACCCATGATAGGGGTGTAGGGGCCCCAGCTCCAGCCCCAGCTTGCCAGGGGCAGCACAGTGGTGTCATGCTATTTTGTGACTTGATCTGTCTCTGCCGTAAACCACTTCACTTTCCAATGGCAGCTGAGGCTTTGGTGCTTTGCTTTTTGCACACACAACACAACCCCTCTGGGTGTTAAATCCTACCTCAGGTACAAGCTTTTAAAAATATATATCAATATGCACTATTTCTGAAAGCCTACTGGAATCTGCAAAGCTCCTGTTGTTGAATTAGAGATATTTGAGGGGCAAAAATAAATAATAATACTGTGTCTTAAATGGACCTGTTTAGGATAATTACTGTTCTTTGGGTGGTCGCTGCAGGCAGGGCCCCACATGACAATGTCCCCCAACCTGCTCCATCCCAGCGTTTGCTGGAGGCTGTGGGACTACCTACATTTGGAATCAAGAAGCCAATTGTGGGCCACAAACAGCAGAACATGGCATAAAAAAAGAGGGTGTGATTTAGCCCTGCAGATGTATTTTTAGACTTTCTATTTTGGACTACTCATCTCTAGCATAACATCTGTTGGATCATTTTATAGCTATGATATTGTTTACTGGTGACCGGCTGACACTGACACTGCAGGGATTCAGTAATAGTATTTTTTAATGTGTATCTGTAGATCCATGTTTATGGAAGCAGTGGGGACAGGTAAAAGACCTGTATTTAAACACCACGAGGAAGGAAATAAATTCTTACAACAATCATTTTCTTGCTACTTGTAGTATCATCTAGTCTGTAAAGACAAAAGGAGCAAGCTGTAGGCTAATGATTGCTATTCAGAGATTACCTTGAATTTGACCCTTCTGCTCAATTTACGTTGTAGAAACTGCTGAAATGGTCATGTTCAAATGCCACAGGGTCAATTAATCCAGGCTTTGCAGTTGTAACTCCGTTCAGGACTCCATGGTTTCTGCACTGTCAGTTCCTGTGAGAGCCTTATCTGCAGGGCACATCAGACAAAGGAGTGAGGGGGCTTTAAATGATAAAATTGTGGTTTATTCCAACAAAAAAGGAGGTAGAGGGAGGGAGAGAGGCACAGAGGACAGGTAGCTTCCATAGCAGGAGAGTCAATCCAGGCGGAATTTCCAGCAAGGCACATTTAGATGCAGTGTGTAATGGAGATTACATTGATTTTCCTCCATTTACTGTAAGGTAACTGTGAGTGAAACTGTAACAGGAAACTTAGAAATGCTCTTCACAGAAGCTATATTTAGGCAGACACACTGACATGATACCACTGAATAAAATAAACATGCAGGAGACAGCCAGTCCTGAGAGACTTTCAGCTCCATCCGCGTTACATGCAGCAAGGGGAGTGGATTCTCAAGCCATCTATGTGACCTTTACAGTAGAAACATATAGAAAGCCAGCAGGCTGCTGGGCCACAACCTGTGTAAGCTGGAGGTATCTCACTTAAGCATGAGGGTTTTGCCCTTCCCTGCTGAAACAAAATGCCTGCTAGATGGCCAGAGCACGGCTCCTTGGGCTGTTGTTCTCTTTTATATAACAGGATGATTTATGGCTTCTTGTCAACAAGAGAAGAGCAACAATTTGTTTGCTGTGCAGGCTGGAGGAGATGAGTTTTCTCAGAAGTCTGGGTGTTTTCTGGAATTAGGGAGCAGCTGCTTCCTTAAAGCCTCTGGCATCGTCTCCCGCGTGAAATTAAGCCGTACACCAGGTCCAGCTGCCTGGTCTCAGTGATGCCATCACAGTGTACACAAGGGCCTGATTTTCCATGGGGCATCCAAAGCTTTACCCAGTTGCCTGTGCTGAATTCCCTGTTGCTCCTTTTGCACTGGCAAAGAGCACCTTTCCCCAAAAGGACAGTTCCTCAAGTCCCAGAGAAAGCGAGCAGCCCTGTACCCTGAGGCTTTGCTGGATTTTAGGTCCTGCTAGGTCTTTCCAGAGCAGTCATGGAGAAGTCACTTAGCTCCCCTGCAAGTGGGAGCAATGATGGTTTCCCTCCTCGCAGTCTGCACGTGACACACGCTGTGTAAATATTTAGTATTTGAGCCAACTAATGCTTGCCAGAGTGGCACAAGTGAATATCAGATCTGCAAACATTACGTCCAGGAATGCAGCAGAGAACTCTGTTTATTTTTATGAGCTAAGTAAGTGCACACCTTCTCCCCTTTGCTGCAAAGGCTGCTCTGTGATGGGAAGGGAAAGTATAAACGTCTGAACGCTGTCCCACATCTCACCTTATTCCTTCTTGCACAGCATCCACATTGAAGTTAGCCTCACAGGCACTAAGGATGAGATGTGAAATGACCTTCCCACTAGGCTGGAAGACCTCAGGGTGCCACCACCACCACCACCACTACCCAATAGCAGGGGAAAACAGGAGTTTCAGCAGGTAGCAGTGAAACTCACTGCTGAGGCTCTGAAGAAATGGGTGTCAAGGCCAAATACCCTCAGATATAAGAAAGCAAAGTCAGAGGATGCTGTGGGGCAGGCAAGGTCTGCAAAGGAGGCACAGGGAGCTATGCCAGCTGGTCTTTGCCATGATCCATGCTTGAGGATCCCTCCTGAGCAGCTGGGGAATAAAGATAATCCACATAGGCAGAGGGTGTATTTCACCCCAAGAAGGTGACCCATGTAATCTACTCTTTGTTATCAAGCAAGCCCATTGTTTCCCATCTTCTGGTTTATAACAAATGCCAAAATGATGGATTCATTTGTGGGAATAAGCCATGTGAAATCAAGCCTTTGTTTTTGAATAGCTGGGTTAAGTCACTTCTCTGTGCATTAAAGCAGGTTTTATCTATCTGCCGACCAGAAAATAAATTCACAACTCTTAACCCAGATTGATTGCTAGGTTGGGGGTAGGTTGCACGAGTAATGCCTTGTTCCATTTCATGCACGCACTTAATGTTTGGTTACATTAATCACACAAAACTGATTGTTAGGCCATTTCTTCTGCCAGGCAGAGGCAGAGCCCCCTTGCTCAGTGGTTACAGACTGCAGAACACACTCAGTGCTGAAGCCACAAGCTAAGATAAATGTTGCGAAGATATTTCAAACATTTGCAATGGCTCGAAATCCAACTGTTTCCAGGATGAGTTTCTGTATGAGTTTCACTTGTTACAGACAAGTGTCTGTAAGGCACCTCTAAGGCTTTTACCGTGTGCACGCTCCATCTTTCAGATGACTCCTGTGGTAAACCAGCATGAGACATCTACTGTGAAAATCTGCTGCACGACAATTAGATGTGTTTGCTGGTGCCACTCATCCTGGTTAAATTTAGCAACATGAGCACCAGGTGGGCCAGCGAGGGCTGACCCGCTGCAAGTGAGACCATGGATGATCTGACTCCCCTGCAGCCTGATGGTGTGGGAGGGGAGGAGGAGGTGTCAGCGGAGGCTAAGGCGAACAAGGTATATATGTCACTTTTTAGTTATTCTGCTGTCTTTTTTATCATTTGGAGTAGGTCACAGGGAGGCCACTGGCCAAGGCAGAGACATCTCTGACACCTCGTTGGGGAATGCTTCTCCACAGCATCAGTAGCTTGATCCAAGTGGTACCCGCTCAATAGGAGCCCATATCCACCAGTGCAGTTGGAACCAGCGGCATCTTTAAACAGGAGAAAGAGCACAGTCCAGCGGTTGCACCCCCAAGAGATGGTGTGATGGGGCACAATGCTGGGGGAGGGAATTGAAGCCTGGGGAAGGGTGAAACATGCGTAAGGAGTTGTGGACACAACACAAGCCGTCGAGTGCCATCTGCTGCTATCTGGAGATCATGTTAGCTCTGCGAAGGGCATGACACTTAGGGGTCTGCCTAATATGGAAGAAAAAGCAGGAATGAGCTCAGTGGTGGTGCATCTGATCTCCCAGGCTATGGGCAAGCAAGGAAGGGGTCTGGAAATTGTATAGATCCACCAGCTGGCTCAGAACAGCCCTGATGCAGAGTGCAGCCCTGCCCCTGTGCTGGGGAGAAAAGACTTTCCTGGTGATGTTTTTCTTGCCACCAAATGTTGATAACATGGTGTGAGGTCCTTGCAGTCAAGCAACTGCTGCCCTTTGTCTTCTCACTGCAGAGCTCTCTGGGGTGATGTTTTTTGCTGCTGTGGCTGGTTTTCATGGCCCTTGCTGACACCATGCAGGGCCTACAGTAGCAGAGAGGCAAGAGGAAGGCTGGCAAATGGCTCACAGGAGCAACGGAGCAGCTGTGGCTCCCAAAATAGTTGGGTCGTGCCATTTCAGTCCCAGTAGGCCAAATCCAGCATCTGTGTGGAGCAATCAGGAAGCTTTTTGGGCAATGTTTGCTGCTAGCACAGCACTTCCTTGTCTTCTCCAGATGGTTGGAGCTGCTGCACCAGGATGTGACCTGTGGGCCACCAAGGGAACTTCACTGCAAAGAGGGTGTGTGACATATGGTTGCCTGCTTTTCCCTCCCATAGCTCACAGCACCCCAAATCATGCCTTAATCATGACAGAAAGAAAACTATTGTCCATGCCTGACTCAGGGAAACACAGCCCCTTCCCTTGACTTCCTCCTTGACCTCTCCTAAACGCAAAGTGAGGTCCAGCTCTGGTGTCTGTTCCTTGTCTTGACGCAAGGTGAGCTGTACACACAGAGCTGAGGCTCCTGAGTTACTTTACTCTCAGAAAATGCAAGATCTGCAACTTTCAAACAAGTGCTCCAATGACTATTTCATTACAGCATTGTGTGAGTTCGGCCCCTCCTGTCATTCCCTTAGGAAAGAATGATTTGATTAGGAGGGCAGGTTCATTTGTCAGTGGTGTAAGGGCTGCAGTTAAACACAGCTCTCCTCCCTACCGTGCAGCTGACCAACTTGTTCACAGGCCTACCCTGATCGTCTGGCCGCGATACCATAACCCAGTCCATGTAGCCCTCAGCACTGAAAACAGTGATTTCTTTGGAAATATGGATGCATCACAGAAATGATGAGACAGTTTCTGGGTGGAAAATGCTTTGTTTTCTGTTGCCAGACTCCCCACGAGCACTGCAAACCAACCCCTTTTCTTTTATGAGAGGTAAGAGAAACAATGCAGATTGCTGTTTTTTCCACCTAGGAGGGATTTCGTCTGTTGTGAGCTACTGCACAGTGCCATTTCTGGGACCCAACCAGCAGCAGGAAAGCTTTGGGCAGAACCAGTTCAGTGGATGGGAGATGCCGGGGTGCTCGGTACGGAGGCAGGGGTGGAGAAGGTGGCACATGCCATGTCTGCAGGCAGCACCTGCTAGTGTGTGAGTCAACTGCAGGGCAGGAGGCTCTTGAGAGAGCATAAGAAGGAAAGCAGATATTTAAGAAATTAGTCACAAACATTATGGCTCAATCAAAAGCTGCTGGAGGCTGCTCCGGCCACCCAGGCTGAGCAAGGGGTGAGGGGTCTCACTCAAGAGCACGGCTGGCTCTCAACATTCTTGTACCTCTCCACACCTAGTCCCTTGCCAGCACCAGGGAAACCCTCCTGCCATGTACCTGCCTGAGCAGCATCTCTGTGAGCCAGCCCAGGAAGCTGATCCAGCTGCAAAATAACAAGGAAGAAGAAAAGAAGTAAATCACAGAACCACAGTGTCCTGGGTTCAGCAGTAACAGTCGTTTTTCTCCTTCTTAGTAGCCAGTGCAGTGCTGTGATTTTGACTTTCAGCCTGGGAACAGCGCTGATAACACTGATGGTTTTAGTTGCTGCTCAGTAATGTTTAATCTGACCAAGGACTTTCTGAGTCTCATGCTCTGCCAGGGAGGAGGGGAAGCTGGGAGGAAGCAGAGACAGGACACCTGACCCAGACTAACCAAAGAGGTATTCCATACCACAGCACATCATGCCCAGGATGTAAAAACTGGGGCAGTTACGCAGAAGGGTTAGATCACTGCTCGGTCGGTCTGGGTATTGGTCGGCGGGTGGTGAGTGGTTGTATTCTCTTTCCTTGTTATTTCCCTCATCATTATTATTATTGGTGGTAGCAGCAGTGGTTTCTGTTATACCTTAGTTACTGGGCTGTTCTTATCTCAACCCGTGGGAGTTACATTCTTTCGATTCTCCTCCCCATCCCTCCGGGAGCAGGAGGGAGGGAGGCGGGGGGGGGGAGTGAGAGAACAGCTGTGTGTTCTGAGTTACGGCCGGGCTTAAACAATGACAGTTCTTTCTTGGCACCCACCGTGGGGCATGAAGAGTTGAGATAATGATAGATCTGACCAGAGTGTGTCTAATCTCATTTGTGATAAGCATTCGTTGTTTTGGATTAATAGTCACTTGTCACGATGCTGATTTATTGGCTCTCAAAGTTGCTGCTCTTGATCTCAGCGTTTCAGCATGTCATACCTTACAACCAGTATTTGCTGTGTTAGTGTTTCTCTGCTGGGGCCTTGGGCTAAGGTTCTTGTTTCATTGTACTTTATGGTAATGACTTGTAATACAATAGACTCATTGATCATGAAACTGATCTGGTTTGCGTTCCCAGTGTGGTCGCCACCTCTATACTTTGGGAGGTATATAATAGAAGTGCTTAGCAATTACACATCTTTTTTCCCCTCTTCAGGTGGTCAACCTGTGAAGGAGACATTCCCTTACACTCCCATCCCCCCCACCAGACCGTTTACAGCATCATTTGAGAGTTCTGAAGGTTTTGAATAGCCTTAAAGCACCCTTGAGACCTGCTTGATGATTGTGATGGGGATCACCATGTTGGCACACATACCAAGTGTGTTTTACCCATGACCATTTTGTCTGGTCTCGAGAGTTAGGCAGAGTCGGGTTTGGCCATGTCTAGGGTTTGATGACGATATAGGAGGACCAAGAGTTTTTCCCTGAGGCTGGACAGTCAGGAGTGGCATGGTGTGTGTGGGTTAGTATGGGTGAGTATTTAGGACAGTGTGCCCCTCCTGTGCTTTGGAATTTCACCACTGAACAAGTGCAAAATCCAGAAAAATTAGTAAAACACTTAAATGATATGTGTTGTCATTCTGGTCATACCAGAGATGGACAAACCCTGGCAACGTGCTGGGGCTTGGCCTATGCTTACAGAGCCCTGTTCAACACCATCCAGCACCTTCAAAAGGAAAAAAATGTGCCTGGATCTGAGGGCAATGCAATAGACAGCGCAGCTGCTCCAGCTCCAAGCACAGCAGCTACACCAGCCCCAGCGACAAATACAGTAGCTACTCAAACTTCAACCTCAACAGACAGTACAGTTACTCCAACTACAAGCACAGCAGCTACACCAGCCCCAGCAACAAGTACAGCAGCTACTCAAACTTCAAAAGTAACAGACAGTGCAGCTAATCCAGCTCCAAGCACAGCAGCTACGCCAACCCCAGTGACAAGTACCGCAGCTACTCAAACCCTGACAACAGATACTGCAGCCACTCCTACCACAGTGATAATCACTACAGCTAAACCAGAGGACCAATTCGTACCTATATCGGTTGCCCCTTGATGCAAGAGGAAAAGCAAAAAAAAGACAAGAAAGGTGGAGGAACAAGATGAAGAAGCAATGTCAATGAACTTATTACCTGGGACAGCATCTGATCAGGAGTCATCATCACATGAATCAGAGGAAGAAGAAGAAGAGGTGACTTCTTGACCTCGGACCTCAACTGAGCTGCGGAATATGCAAAAAGACTTTACCCGTTACCCAGGGGAGCACATCATCACCTGGTTGCTCCGATGCTGGGACAATGGGGCCCACAATCATGAACTAGAAGGTAGGGAAGCCAAGCAGCTGGGATCACTTGCTAGGGAAGAGGGAATTGACAAAGCAATTGCAAGAGGGAAAAAGTCCCTCAGCCTTTGGAAGCAGCTCTTGGCAGCTGTGAAAGAAAGGTTTCCATACAAGGACGATGTTATGAGTTGTTTGGCCAAATGGACTATCCTAGAGAAAGGCATTCAGTCTCTGAGGGAATCAGCCACTTTAGGGATGATCTATCACATCAAGCCGAATGCCGGGGATGCACCCACAGATCCAGATGAAGTCAAATGTATACGACCCATGTGGCGGAAATTTACACGGAATGCACCGTCATCATATGCCTATTCATTGGCATTCCAGTAACCTGGAATGACATATCACCATTAACAGTGTATGAAATGATTCATAAACTCCAAGAGTTCGAAGACAATCTCACTCCTTCCACCATTTCAGCTGTGGAAAAACTGTCCCAGGAGCTCAAACTATTGAGAGATGCTCTATCTGATCTATCCAGCTCCTCTCATGTACCAACACACGTCTCAGCTATTAACAAAAGTTGTCCTACTGCTCGAGAGAGAAGATATAGAAGGTATACGCCACAGGCCACCCTATGGTTTTACCTGCAAGATCATGGAAAAGATATGAAGAAGTGGAATGGAAAACCTACCTTAGCTCTGTAGGAACGGGTGAGTGAATAAAAGAGAACAAAGGTCAAGGATGATCATCCCATGAAAGCTGCAGCTTCAGTCTCTGGTGAGCAGGTTCCCAGATGGAGTGGAAGAGCTGATTTTACTCCAGCTCCTGTGATAAAGAAGAATAATCCCTTTCTACAAGACTTGAGTGTCCAACGCTGTGATGACTATTAGAGGGGCCCAGCCTCCAGCCAGGTGGAGGTAGGGGACAATCGGATTTACTGGACCGTGTGGATCAGATGGCCTGGCACATCAGTCCTACAGAAGTATAAGGCTCTAGTAGATACCGGTGCACAGTGTACCCTGATGCCATCAAGCTGTCAAGGGGTGGAACCCATTTATATTTCTGGAGTGACAGGAGGATCCCAAGACTTGACTGTACTGGACGCTGAAATCAGCCTCACTGGGAGGGAATGGCAAAAGCACCCCACTGTGACTGGTCCAGAGGCTCCATGCATCCTTGGCATAGACTACCTCAGAAGAGGGTACTTCAAAGACCCAAAAAGGTACTGATGGGCTTTTGGTATTGCTGCTTTGGAGACAGAGGAAATTGATCAGCTGTCCACCTTGCCTGGTCTCTCAGAGGATCCTTGTGTTGTGGGGTTGCTGAAGGTTGAAGACCAACAAGTGCCAATCGCAATCACAACAGTGCACCTGCAGCAATATCGCACCAACTGAGACTCCCTGATTCCCATCCATAAGCTGATCTGTAGAGTGGAGAGTCAAGAAGTGATCAGTAGGACCCGCTCACCCTTTAATAGCCCCATAGGGCCAGTGTGAAAGTCTAACGGAGAGTGGAGACTGACCGTAGACTATCGTGGCCTGAACGAAGTTACACCATCCTTGAGTGCTGCCATACCAGACATGCTAGAACTTCAGTATGAACTGGAGCCAAAGGCAGCCAAGTGGTATGCCACAATTGATATTGCCAATGCATTTTTCCCAATTCCTCTGGCAGCGGAGTGCAGGCCACAGTTTGCTTTTACTTGGAGGGGCATCCAGTACACTTGGAACCGACTGCCCCTGGGGTGGAAACAGAGCCCTACCATCTGCCATGGACTGATCCAGACTGCACTGGAACAGGGGCAAGCTTCAGAACACCTGCAGTACGTTGACGACATTATCGTGTGGGGTGATACAGCGGAAGTCTTTGAAAAAGGGAGGAGTGTAATCCAAAACCTGCTGAAAGACAGTTTTGCCATAAAACAGAGTAAGATCAAGGGGCCTGCACAGGAGATTCAATTTTGGGAAATAAAATGGCAAGATGGACATCTCCAGATCCCCAGAGATGTGATCAACAAGATAACAGCAATGTCGCCACCAACTAATAAGAAAGAAACGCAAGCTTTCTTGGGTGCTGTGGGGCTCTGGGGAATGCATATCCCGAATTACAGCTTGATTGTAAGCCCTCACTATCATGTAACCTGGAAGAAGAATGATTTTAAATGGGGCCCTGAGCAACAACAAGCCTTTGAGCAAATTAAACGAGATACTTCATGCAGTGGCCCTCGGACCAGTCTGGACCGGGCCAGATGTGAAAAATGTACTGTACACCACAGCTGGGGAGAATGGTCCTACCTGGAGCCTCTGGCAGAAAGCTCCAGGGGAGACTCGAGGTTGACCCCTCAGCTTTTGCAGTACGGGATACAGAGGATCTGAGGCCAGCTATACCCCAACTGAAAAAGAGATACTGGCGGCCTATGAAGGGGCTTGAGCTGCTTTGGAAGTGATTTGCAGTGAAGCACAGCTCCTCCTGGCACCCTGGTTGCCTGTGCTGGGCTGGATGTTCAAAGGCAGGTTCTCCTCTACACGTCATGCAACTGATGCTACATGGAGTAAATGGGCTGCACTAATTAGACAACGAGTTCAGATAGGAAATCCCAGTTGTCCAGGAATTCTAGAAGTTATCATGGACTGGCCAGAGGGAAAAGATTTTGGAATGTCACCAGAGGAGGAGGAGGTGCATGCTGGAGAGACCCCACCATATAACGAACTGTCAGAAAGTGAAAAACAGTATGCCTTGTTTACTGATGGGTCCTGCCTTATTGTGGGAAAGCATTGGAGATGAAAGACAGCTCTATAGAGTCCTCGACAAAAGTTGCAGAAACTGCTGAAGGAGAGGGTGAATCCAGTCAGTTTGCCAAGGTGAAAGCCATCCAGCTGGCCTTGGACATTGCTGAATGAGAAAAGTGGCCGGTAATTTATACTGACTCATGGATGGTGGCAAATACCCTGTGGGGTTGGTTGCAGCAATGGAAGCAGAGCAACTGGCAATGCAGAGGTAAACCCATCTGGGCTGCTGCACTGTGGCAAGATATTGCTGCCCGCGTGCAGAACCTGGTGGTGAAGGTGCGCCATGTAGATGCTCATGTACCCAAGAGTCGGGCCACTGAGGAGCACCAGAACAACCAACAAGTGGATAAAGCTGCTAAGATTGAAGGGGCTCAGATGGACTTAGATTGGCAACATAAGGGTGAATTATTTTTGGCCTGGTGGGCCCATGACACTTCAGGCCACCAGGGCAGAGATGCAACATACAGATGGGTTTGTGATCGAGGGGTGGAGTTAACAAGGGACACTATTGCCCAGGCTATTCACAAGTGTGAAACGTGCTTTAATTAAGCAAGCTAAACAGTTAAAGCCACTTTGGTATGGAGGACGAAGGCTGAAGTACAAATATGGGGAGGCCTGGCAGATTGATTATATCACACTCCCACAAACCCCCCAAGGCAAGCGCCATGTACTTACCATGGTGGAGGCAACCACCGGATGGCTGTAAACATGCGCTGTGCCCCACGCCACTGCCCGGAACACTATCCTGGGCCTTGAAAAACAGATTTTGTGGTGACACAGCACCCCAGAGAGAATTGAGTAAGACAGTGGGACTCATTTCCAGAAGAGCCTTATAGACATTTGGGCCAAAGAGCATGGCATTGAGTGGGTATATCACATCCCCTACCATGCACCAGCCTCTGGGAAAATCGAACGGTACAATGGGCTGTTAAAAACTACACTGAGAGCAATGGGTGGTGGGACTTTCAAACACTGGGATACACATTTACCAAAAGCCACCTGGTTGGTCAACACCAGAGGATCTGCCAAGAGGGCTGGCCCAGCCCAGTCAGAACTTTTACATACTGTTGAATAGGACAAAGTTCCTGTGGTGTACATAAAGAATTTGCTGGGGAAGACAGTCTGGGTCATTCCTGCTCCAGGTAAAGGCAAACCCACTCGTGGGATTGCCTTTGCTCAGGGACCTGGGTATACTTGGTGGGTAATGCGGGAATATGGGGAAGTCCGATGTATACATCCAGGGGATTTGATTTTAGGGGAAAACAGCCAATGAACTCAATTGTATGCTGTTGCCTGCTACGTAGCACTTTTATAGCCCACCAACCAGATGTCTTCAGGTCACCAATGACTGGCCCTGACTTCACTCCAACCATCATCCCAACAAAGAATGAACTTTGATGAAACCAGATGAGTTATGCGGTAAAGGAACGATCAGCATCAGCAGGCAACGGTCCAACACTGCACACAGCCTCTCCTGCTCTGAAAGACTGTTACAAGAGATGGAGTCCAACATCACGGACCGAATGGACTCATCAGCTTTATAGGGATTGGTCCATGCACTAAGGAATGATCTCTCTCTCTCTCTTTCTCTCTGTGTGGATGTATATATATGTATATATATGAGATAAGAGTGATGGTATATATTGAAAATGTGGGATCTGAGCATGACATGAATGGTATGGAATAAGGGGTGGATACTGTCCTGGGGTCAGCAATAGCAGTCATTTTTCTCCTTCTTAGTAGCTAGTGCAGTGCTGTGATTTTGACTTTCAGCTGGGAGCAGCACTGATAACACCAATGTTTACAGTTGCTGCTCAGTAATGTTTAATCTGACCAAGGACTTTCTGAGTCTCATGCTCTGCCAGGGAGGAGGGGAAGCTGGGAGGAAGCAGAGACAGGACACCTGACCCAAACTAACCAAAGAGGTATTCCATACCACAGCACAT
Organism: Amazona ochrocephala; assembly: GCA_039720435.1. Classification (NCBI taxonomy): domain Eukaryota; kingdom Metazoa; phylum Chordata; class Aves; order Psittaciformes; family Psittacidae; genus Amazona; species Amazona ochrocephala. The sequence goes on along the minus strand of CM077882.1, from coordinate 52,681,667 downwards.
CATGCCCAGGATGTAAAAACTGGGGCAGTTACGCAGAAGGGTTAGATCACTGCTCGGTCAGGCTGGGTATTGGTCGGCGGGTGGTGAGTGGTTGTATTCTCTTTCCTTGTTATTTCCCTCATCATTATTATTATTGGTGGTAGCAGCAGTGGTTTCTGTTATACCTCAGTTACTGGGCTGTTCTTATCTCAACCCGTGGGAGTTACATTCTTTCGATTCTCCTCCTCATCCCTCCGGGAGCAGGGGAGAGGAAGGAGGGGAGCGAGTGAACGGCTGCTTGGTACTGAGTTACCAGATGGGCTTAAACCACAACACACAGAAACATTGGGATTGGAAGGGACCACTGGAGATACACTAGTCCAACACCCACCCTGCCAAGGCAGGGCCACCTAGGGCAGGTTGCACATAAACATGTCCAAGTGATTGTCTCCAGATGTTGGCAGCCTGCTACAGTGCTCTGCCACTCTCAATGTAAAGAAGTTCTTCCTCATATTGAGGTGAAATTTCTTGTGTTTTAGTTTACGGACATTGCTCCTCATCCTGTCACTGTACACCACTGAAAAGAGTCTGACACCATTCTCTTGGCATCTAACAAACAAGAGGATTTTCCCCACAGCCAGATCTCTGCTGCTGTCTTCACCAGACCCTTGTACCCTCCTGCAAGCATGGTTAAGAGGATGGAGCAGGACAGGAGCAAGCTGCTGGAAGGGAGGAGTGGGAAGCGTTGGTTTGTCTGCAACTCAATGTGTCTGGGCTAATGACACAGAGATCAGTCACTGGCCTGGGATGGTGCATCCAGACCAGGTGTCACACCACCCCATACCACAGCAGTATCTGGGCCACTTCACTGAGCCATGCAAGCATCACATTCAGGCCTTCAAGTCTCCAAAGGAGACAATGCAGCAGTGGCTTCCCCTCTCTCACACTGCCTGATTCTCCTTTAGTTGTTGTTTGTTGTAACAGCAGGTCATATATCTATTTATTATAACAACCTGCGTATTGCTACAGTGCAAAGTGCAAACCAAGGGAACAGAGGGATGAGATGCTGAAGGCATTTGCATGTTAATGCAGTTCACATTTCGAAACTAATTTGGTCTTCAGTGCAAAATGGACATTGAAGGTAAACCAAGTGCACCTCTCAAACAGGAGAATAAGGATTATTGCATGAACAAAGAAAATACAGACCATATCATCTAAACATAAGAATTCAGAGATTGAAACTGCTTTGCATTAATAGCTGTCTATTTAATTTCAAGTACTGACTGAAATATATCCTACTAATAGATAGGAAGAGAGGACACACTGCTATTAGAAAATTTAGTTGAAACATTTCTCCTGAGACATTTTCGCTATCAGAAACAGTAATTTTTACATTAAAAAGCATTTCTCTTTCCATAAAAGAAACCCAAGTTTTCCTGAAGAAAGCCAAACGCTTCAATGCAGCTAAAACTTCATTGTGTCAGAAAATATCTTAGTTGGAAAAGGGAAGGAAGAGGTAAGGAGTGGATTTTCCTAGTCCACTGTAGCCATTAGCAACTTTGCTGCTTCGATATCTTGATTTCATGACCTCTAACAAAAAACTTAAGCTACAGACAGGAAAAAGTCCCTGCACAATGACGTTATTTTTTTTCCATCTCTACAAAATTCTTCAATAAATGTTTAGCACAAGGCAAGAAGTTCTGATAAGAGATATTGATAATAAATTCCCAGCTGTATTAGGGTGTAAACATTAAAGACAAGAATAGAAAAAAAGGTAATGATTTATGTTAAGAGCATTCAAGATGGAAAAAGTAGTTGCTATAAACAAAGCCAGAGGTTTGAATTAGATCTTTAGTTTGGTTAGCCCACCTACTTCAGTCTGGCTCAGGAACTGGAGGCAGAGTCTGGCTTTTTCAGTACATTTCTACCATTTGCATATCAGGTCTATGAAAATGTGTTATCAAACTTAAATTGTTACTTCTCATCTGTTGTCTGAATGTGAACCCTTTGCACAAAGAAGTAAGACTACATGGCTACATTTCCCTTAAAGTAAAACGAAAGAGAGCAAGGAGGGAATAAAAGCCACCAGCAAAACCCACTCCTTCTGTTTAAAATTATAGATGTAAGCAAAGAGCTCAGGGAGCAGCCCATATTAGGCAAAGTGCAAGCTTTTCTTGTAAAAAGTTTGAAGAACTGGAAGTCTGCTGTCCCCACTTACAGACATCGGCGCACTTGTGTACTGCAAATGAATATAAGAGAAGATGCAAGGATACCAGAGTGAAAGGAAGGGCTTTAAACTCCTCATTGTAGGGACTGAGGGGTGGATGGGTGATGAGACATGTACAGAGGGAAATCATGGGGTCACCCTGGCTTCGACTTGGTACCCACAGCCAAGCTGGCATGAGCATCACTGCTGCACTTGCTCCGCAACCAAGAGGGGATGTTTTGGCCATGTTCCCTGGAAGAAAGGGCAGCTGCAGGAAGATCCACATCCTGGGGGTTTATCCACGTTGCCCACCTCTGCGATTGAGGTAATGGTGATGAGCCATGCTCAGTCCCACGGCTGATGGTGTTTTGCTTGGGAACCCAGCAAAAAGCACACCACTCTCCCAAAGCACCATCAGACAGACTGTGTGCACCTACAGTACAATACTCTGCCTGCGATGACAAAACCAGAGCTTGTTTTACTTCTGAGAGCCTCACTGTATGTGACAGTGCTGGGTAATACAGCTAGGACTTCACAAGTAACCAAACCTGTTTGAAGCATGAAGTAACACTATACCTGGGTCAGGATCCCAGGTATGATTTTTGCCAGCTCTGTAGCTGAAAATGTGTACTCTGGTATCTGGTCTCTATCAAGCTTCAGGGTTCAGATTGGTTTATGAACCTGCTTATGTTAAGAACAAACAATTTATCACTGCAGATTTTCCATGGAGTTGCCCTGCTGTTGTTCTGGTTTCACAGCTATCTGCCCCCGAGATCTTGAACCATGACCCATGGCTTCTGGGAGCTGTGCAGCCTGTGGTGACCCTGGGGGTACATCTCTCTCCTTCTGACCCTAAAGCACACCTCAAATCTGGCATTTTCTACCTTCCTTTTTATTTTTCCTGTAATTCTTTCTGCAAAGAGTCTTTGATCACGAACATTGCAGAAAGGGTGCTGGTGGATAACTTGAGTGAGAATGGTACACTCTCTACTCTTTTCACACAGTTTTTTTCAGTGTGTGCTGCGGATTTTGGGTTGGTTACACCACTATCAATAAGGTGTGTTTTTCTCCAGATAGACTCTGCATACCATACGGTATGTTTAAAATTGCTGCATCGACAAATCAAAGTAAACAGCCTTCTCTCCTCTGTGAGATGATGAAAAACATAAATTATGTAGTCTTTAAACAAATGGTAAAGAGTTTCCTTATTAGGCTTCAGGGTCCTCTGTGTGTATATGCCCATTGTAAAATCCTTGTCATTCCTGGGCCTGTAGGTCTGTATAATGTTCTTCACAGGTTCAATTGTGTGGTCAGCATACCATGCTTGGGCTGGGGGATTTGACATAGACACACACACATCATGCATATATATGTGTATATATATATTTATAAACTGCAGTGAAAAAGTTAAAATTTCTGCTGCTTCTTTGCAGAAATTCTCTTGGGGGTGAAAGCTTGCCTTGCTTTCAGTAGATTTCCTCTTCCATTTCCCTTCCATAATGTTTTCTCCACTTCTTGGCTTGTATAGAAATATCTTCTACATTTAACCTCTTGCTTTACCAAGTAAGATGAAGGCTGGGGACATAACCTTGTTCTTCTCAGCCATGTAAGCTCTAGTCAACCTCCATATCCCCCAGATGATGGTCCCAGTCACATCCTCACCCACTGCCCTTCCCTGCCCACCACCTTCTACTGGCCACAGCCATCAAAGCACCTGAAAATCAGGTAAGACTTTGGTTCAAAACTGAAAGAAGACATTGAAAACACTGAATAAAAATGTATCGGCAGCTTTGCTCAGTCTCTCCATTGCAAGCTGGGCTGTGGCAAACATCTGATCTGGGTGAGCTTTCTGGGGTCAGTGCTTGGATAGGGCCATGAGGTGCTATGCTCTCTGCCCCGTGGCAGGGGACCAACCTGCAGGAAATGGCTCCTTTGAAACTGGACATTGCTGCGACCATCAGCTACCCCAGAGTGCCTGCGAGTAGGAGAATCACAGCACCGTCCTTCCCTGCATAAATAATTTTGCTTAAACAAACAGCATCTAGTTCATTGTACTCATTGTGGGACATATCTTGAATAAGGCAAATACTGAGGTTATCAGAGAGATACGTCTTATCTAAGACAAATGGCAATTTTTAGGGGGGTCATCACTGTTGACTGATTAAACATGATCCTGATGGGCTGCCTGGCGTGTACTTATCCATAGATATGCCTCTCTTCTTCTGGGTAGCCTTTGAGAGCAAGAGCCCTGGTCTCTTGCCCAACTTCTATTTCCCTTGCAATTACCTGTTATCTCAAAGCAAATGTACAACCAAGGAGGAGAACCAACAAGAACTTTGCAAAATGGGGTGCTGAACCACAGCTAGGCCTCAAAGGATTAGAGCAACACAAATAAGGAGTGTGTGTAGCCTAATGTACTCACTATCTCACCACTCCGGCAATTCTCTATCTCCTTTCTACAGCAGCTTTTCACCCCACCATGCTGCTGTGTCTCATTGGAGATTTAACTCACATTAAAAGTAGAAAATCTTTCAAGTTACTCTAACTGAGTCAATGAACAACCATACCAGGACCAAGCCATGGAACTGCAATCTCTGACTGACCTTTTTCTTCCCTCTTATTTCTCATGGACTGATAAGGAACTGTTAATATCTTCGAAACTACAAACGGAACTGGAAAACCAAGTACTGCACAGGTAAACCAGATAGATTAAGGATGTATTTAACTACCTCAAAACCTCAGTTTTCTTGCTCCATTGCTAACAGTTGCTCTTTGCAGTAGCTGAGCAGTTTGCTAGCGCTGAAGAGTCCACCAGCATGATTCCCCGAGAGAGCTGGTGGCATTGCCTCTTTCTGTAAGCTGGAAAAATGAGAAACCAGGATATTAAGGTCAAAATTGTCGCCTTTCCAATTACTAGGAGTTCTCAGCTGGAGATTTTTCTGAATGTTCTGTGTTTTATAGCATCAAGCTGACTTTGTGGTTTGAACGTAGAGAGCTTGCGCTGGCTGTGAGCACTCCAACATCTGGAAATCTGAAGTCAAGTATTAACCCAGTGCTTGTGCCCTTACATGCCTACTGAAGCACAGCCAAGTCAATGGATATCTCCTATGTCTCCCCCCTCTTCCCTTCTTCAGTGCATATGGACATGCGTGCTCAGCAGACCCATGAAGGGACAGGAGACACAAGACAGCAAATAATTGTCAACGTCCAGGGACTTCACCCTGGCTCTCCACTTCACGGGGAAGGCTCTTAGGTGCTATAAAGCATGGTGGCAATATACCACAGTAAAGTAAGTAGGCTTCTCATAGAACACACATAGAAACTGAGGAATACACTAAAAAATTGCATGTGAGCAAGTTGTGCAACTTGCAGGATGGGAGGTGCAGGCGAAGACAATTTCTCCAGCCTGGTGTTCAAACACCCTCCTCAGAGCATCTCTTCTCCCTCTTCTAACTCACCACCTTATTTCTGCAGCAGACAATGAAAAAGCCCCTCTAGAACCCTGTGTGCTCCCACTGGAGTTCCAGCCCTTCCTGGGACACCAAGACTGAGAGGATGGAGGGAGGTGGCATTGTACACCGAGGGAAAAAGTCACACCTTGTCTTACAATCAACCAAGCCTCCAGCCTGCTGGATTTGCCTGGAGTCCAGGAGCAAAAGAGAAGGAAATCAGCAAGTTTGCCGATGACACCAAGCTGTGTGGTTCGGTTGATAAGTTGGAGGGAAGGAATGCCATCCAGAGGGACCTTGACACGCTTGTGAGGTGGGCTGATGCCAACCTAATGAAGTTTAACCATGCTAAGTGCAAAGTCCTACACCTGGGTCGGAGCAATGCCAGGGACAGCTACAGGTTGGGCAGGGAAGAGATTCAGAGCAGCCCTGCGGAGAAGGACTTGGGGGTGTGGGTTGATGAAAAAATGAACATGAGCCGGCAGTGTGCGCTTGCAGCCCAGAAGGCCAACCGTATCCTGGGCTGCATCAAAAGGAGTGTGACCAGCAGGTCGAGGGAGGTGCTCCTGCCCCTTTACTCTGCTCTCGTGAGACCTCACTTGGAGTATTGTGTGCAGTTCTGGTGTCCTCAACATCAAAAGGACATGGAACTGTTAGAAGAAGTGCAGAGGAGGGCCACGAGGATGATCAGGGGACTGGAGCAGCTCCTGTATGAAGATAGGCTGAGAAAATTGGGGCTCTTCAGCCTGGAGAAGAGAAGGCTGCGTGGAGACCTCATAGCAGCCTTCCAATACCTGAAGGGGGCCTATAGGGATGCTGGGGAGGGACTCTTCATTAGGGACTGTGGTGACAGGACAAGGGGTAATGGGTTTAAACTTAAACAGGGGAAGTTTAGATTGGATATGAGGAAGAAATTCTTTACTGTGAGGGTGGTGAGGCCCTGGAATGAGTTGCCCAGGGAGGTTGTGGATGCTTCATCCCTGGCGGCGTTCAAGGTGGGGTTGGACATAGCGTTGGATGGCATGGTTTAGTGGGAGGTGTCCCTGCCCATGGCGGGGGGGTTGGAACTCGATGATCTTGAGGTCCTTTCCAACCCTTACTATTCTATGATTCTATGATTCTATGAAATCATCTCTGTCATTGCCATTGCGTAGGTTTGCCCCTTGCACCCTGCCTGGCTGCCCATCCCCAGCTTGTGGGAGAAACCCTGGAGCACGAGGAATGTGGGCACCAGGTTGTTCACCATTCCATAGGAATAATGGCCATGTGGGAGATATCCCAGATGTGTGCTGAATAAAGCCTTGACCAGATGGCACAGGGTCTTGACTGAAACCAGTCTCTGAGTTGAATTAAGGAAATTGTTTTCATTTAAATAGGCATTTTTTAAGGTGATGAGTAGTTTGAAGGTGATTTTTGGCTTTGATATCTTAGCACGCACTGCAGTTAACTTCTTTAAATCACTGCTTTTTAAACCCCTCAGGGTAAGACTATCCACAATTTTTTCCCTGCTTTCATCACTATCAGTCTTTCATGGTGCCAAATAATTTTTATCTGATTACTCTTGTCCTGCCTGATGAGAATCCCCTGGAGTTTCAGCCCTTGCATCCTCACACTTGGCTTTGAAGCAGAAAGGGTCATAATCTGAAAAAGTGAGTGAAGACTTAGCTGGGAGGAAAAAAGGCATCTCATGCAAGGAAAGCTAGAGGTAAACATTTAAAAACATGCCATTTTACCTGAGTTGAGATTTCCTGACATGGGTAATTCAATGCAGTTTAACATAACATTAGGGACCTACCTCCTGTTTCATTTACCTCACTGAAAAGCCAGAATAAACCCATTCTATTTAAAAGGTACTGGAGGTCACCAGTAGGCGTATGAAATCTAGGCAAATTTACATGATGTAGGAGTCCCCAGCTTTTTAGCCACAGTGTAGCTATTAAGTGAACGATCAGCAGTTCATTATATTAATGTTGGCATGCAGTACAAGGTAGCAGATGACTGGGTAACACATTTCAAACGATCACTGTGAATCAGATTTAGCTCGTGCTTTCATTGAGGGCTGCTCACCATTATCTCCTGTGAAGACTGTTTCAGGCATCAGCTGTGGAGGGACATGTACTGAAATGCTCCATCTCTATAGATTGATAGCTGTAGATAGAGCTGGAGCAGGAGGTCTGTGGTCTGCACACCTATGCCCAGTAGACCAGGCTGGGCACTGCAAAAAGCAGCCCCTACATGCACCAGCACAGCACTGCTTCAAAGCCCCATTGCTGCATCTCCTAACCAGGGTGGAAAGCACTGCCCATCCCCACACTCCCAGGACAGTTCGTGATGGGGCAGGACCAATAAACAGATGCTGTTTACATCTCCACTTCCTCCCTCTAAATGTCAAAAGGATTATGTGGTATAGTTTGCTTTCATACGCAGTGTTTGTGAAGTGCATCCCACATTTCCTGCACAGTTTTGCCCATGCATGCGCTGATTGTGTGGATACTCCCTTATCTTTATCCCAGCTAAGCTTTTTTATCTGGACTCTGCTGTTTATTGCTTAATACATCCCCATATAGTCATTTGGCAGCTGAACACATGCCTTGTGAAAGGAAGGAAAGAAGTGGAAGGGCACTTACAGTAGATTTAGAGACTTATTACAATAACCAGCAGTTTGTGCCAGACACTATACAGATAAAGTACTGAATAGAATTTCGAAACCTACAAAAATCCAGAGATTTTAGGCTGATTTTTCTGTTATTTCTGTATCACACGTTACTGGTTCAGAATACCATTTTTCATTGTACAGACCCACACCAATACTACTTTTCCACATGGGTAAAAGAAAGACTGACCACAAGCACACAGGTCTCCAGCAGACATTTGCAGCTCTGTGCCTCCAAACAGCTCCCCAGCAGTGGTAGTGGCTGGACAAAGCACCCTCCAGAGCACTCAGGGAGAAGGAGCAGGGTCCATGACCCAGCAGTCTGCCATGGAGGAGAACTGCTAATGGCATTTCCTATCTCTTGGCAAAAGCTGTTGGTGATCACAATTTCCATTTCTACCCATTCCCACCTTCCATTAGACCAATTTGTCTCCTGCAGCAACGTAGAAGAATAACATACTTGTGACACTGGTACACACAATCACCTCGGTGGCCAGCATAGCCAGACATGCAATGCAACACATTTAAAAAGCCAGTGTCATGATTTAGAGGTATTCTTTGTTTTTTCCTCATCCCTATTTCTTCATCTCGCTGTTTTTTTGCCACCAGAACTTCCAGCTTCATTTCTGGCCTCCACCACAGGCAGAAGCACCCACAGTCACTAGCTCTGCCTGCTGTGTTGCTCAGTCTGAGCCGATACCTGCACTGCTCCTGGAGCAACAACATGCCTGTCAGTGACTGATGGTCAGGTCACGATGCTCCCTCCACATCCATAGGAGGACTTGGACATACTGTAGATGTTGCTGCATTCAGTATCCAGGTCCAGAAACATGGCTTAAGATGCCAAAGCAGGCACCTGGCCTCTCCAAACTGCTTTCTGACCAGGAGTTGCTTGCAGGCAGCAGGGCTGCATTGCTTACACTACAGATCCATGTCCAGGTTGCTTGATTCTGAAGTCTGTTGCGCCAGATCAGTGGACGGATAGGATAGTGAGAGTGTGGGAGCACCAGGGAAGCCTCTGGGATCACTCTTCACAGTGACACTGCTGTCACTTCTATTGCACTGGGTGAGCGCCAGCTGTGGATCTGGCCATGTACTGTGTTTTCTTTATCTCCCAAAAGCTGGATGCAAAAGACAGCTCTCTTGATACACCAGCACTGCTCCTTGCTTTATTTTCCCCAGGAGGAGGGCAGGCAGCCAGGGATTGGGCCCCCGGAATGATCCATGCTGCAGAGCTGGGCTTTGAGCCTCTCAAACTGCAGCAGTGCTTGGGCAAAGCAGCTTCATTCCGCCTGCAGTGAAGACAGTCTGTTTGCAAATCTGGATTTCAGCAGGTCTAAAAAATCCCAAAGTAAAGATATCCTGTGATTTAAATGGGACATATCTTACTTAAACATTCATTTGGGAAAGAGTTTAGCTCTTAATCCACTCCTTGAGCCAGAAGGGAAGGCTCAGTCCCCACTGTTTTCCTCCAATTGTATAGCACACTCTGAAAAATTATTGGACCCTTAGTGAAGTTTAGATACAATGGTGATGGGCACATCACAAACTCCTTAGAAACATAAATTTGCTTTGACTGTTGTAAGTTAATTGAGGATTTATTTTCCTTAAAGCTCTTAGTCCCACCTTTTCAGTGTCTGGGTTGGTTTGAATGGGATTCAGAGAGAGGCCTAACATTCAACCTGGGCTTTGAATAGGATCCCACAAAGCATTTGCTTCATTCAGACCCCGAATGTGATGGCAAGCTCCCAACAAGTGAGTCAGTGAGGTTCTGTAAATCTGTTTATCAGACAGCAACAATCATTTGTGGAAATGTCTTTTGTAGCAACAGAAGAGTCTATTTGATGGTAGCACTGACTAATGTAAATGAGGATTAATTAATGTTTTCCTGCAGTGATGTTGGCACTGATAGCACCTTATTCATGTAATTTAATTTCTATTGACAGGCTGCTAATGGAAATGGAGAGCAGTGGGTGTCTCTTCCATCAGGCACGCTCTGACACAAACATAATTCTCCGAACTGGCAGTTGGACTCATTCATTGCTGGAAACGTGAGGCAGTAAAAGAGAACAAGTCAGAAATGGGAAACAAAGAGACTTGTCTGATTTGTAGCAATCAGATAAACTGGGGGCTTCAGGTCTGGTTTGGGCTCAGCTGTCCCTGAAGCCCAGTTTCAATTCAGCCCCAAATCATGGTTGTGAAGCTTTACAGTGGGAAAGGACATCTTTAAAGTGAGCATGGAGAGGTGCAGGCAGTCCCATAGCTCCAGGTTTGGGGGAAGAGAGGCTCAGCTCCTGACCTCTCCCTCACTCGCAGCCCAGCACTGCATCCAGAGCAGGAAGGGTACATCAGGGTCAGTGTGTACCAACTTCGGTCCTGTCCTCCCACAAGGAAATCATAGAATCATAGAATAGTTAGGGTTGGAAAGGACCTCAAGATCATCGAGTTCCAACCTCCCTGCCATGGGCAGGGACACCTCCACTAAACCATGCCATCCAAGGCTATGTCCAACCCCACCTTGAACACCGCCAGGGATGAAGCATTCAAAACTTCCCCGGGCAACTCATTCCAGGGTCTCACCACCCTTACACTAAAGAATTTCTTCCTCATATCCAATCTAAACTTCCCCTCTTTAAGTTTGAACCCGTTACCCCTTGTCCTGTCACCACAGTCCCTAATGAAGAGTCCCTCCCCAGCATCCCTATAGGCCCCCTTCAGGTATTGGAAGGCTGCTATGAGGTCTCCACGCAGCCTTCTCTTCTCCAGGCTGAACAGCCCCAATATACAGATGCAGAGCAGCCCCTACTTTGAACGGGTCCCCTGGAAAGCCACTGGTGTTATCCTCAAGCAGTAGCCAGAAGTGACTGCTGATGTTCAGGGTTAGTTTGAGTCCAGCAAAAGACTCAGGTTGGTACCCCTATAGGAACCGAGATATTTTCTTCTGGTGTTCAATTCCACATTGCTCCCAGTTGCTCTCCTTAATGTTTTGAAGCGCAATTAGGGAACTGCAGTTCATCAGAAATCATGGAATTAGGAAAGCAGATATAATCTAGTGGAAAAAAAAAAACAACAAACCAAACCCCACAACATATTCCCTCCTACCTAGCTAGTTCATGTTCAAAAGCCACATACATATATTTTTTTCTGCCTAAAGTAATTATTTTTGCACATTGCTTACTTCTTGAGCAAAGATACACTTTTGAAGTGTCCTTTTCTCCATGGGAATTCCTGGTAAATTTCCAAGCAACAATGATTTTATCCCGTGCTGAGGAAGCCCTGCACAAGGCTGACTGAAAGGTCCTCCAGGCGAGTGGGGAATTGCCACGCCATCACAGCCTGACACATGCCATCACCTCTTTCCTTGCAGAACTGAATGGCAGGAAACCATCTTTCAACGTCTCTGTAACTTCAAGCCCCATCAAATGTCTGAATGAAGAAATTTTAACTGTTGAAGGTCTTTTATAGGATCTCCCTGAAATACTCAAGGCTGTGTTTTGGGTCATACTCCCACTTGTATGACAGTCAGTAGCAAAATACTTCAAAATGTGAAATGTGCCTGGTCTTAATAAGTGGGAAGGCTGTAACAAGAGCAACATACCAATCTGCCAGGACCAACCAACCAAAGCACAGTAGCACCTCTCTGAGAGGCCAGATCAGCCAAAGCAAGAGTCCCCTGGCCTGTAGCTGCCCCAGTCCTGCTTGTCCCCACATGTAAGAGCCTGCAGCTCTCCTTCTAATCTGATCTCCCATGCACATGCTCATCATTAGCATTTGCTTAATCCCCATGCCTTCACTGAACTCCATCCTTGTCCTTTAAAAGGGAGAGCAATAACCTCTGCCCTGCAGGTATGCTGCTGCTATCCACATTCTCTAACTAAAGAAGAGGCTTTAAATTGATGCTTCTGCCCTGATCTGCTCTGCTCTGCAGCAAGAGCTGCAGCACCTTGGAAAATGAAATCTTTGTCATGTAAAGTCAAGCACCAAGAACAGAGGATTCTGAAGTCATGAGGGGCTGTGATATCCAAATGAACCCCAATGTACACAAGGTGTGGGTCTGGGTGAGATCAGCTCTGCTCAGGGCTGCACCCTCAGTGGTGGCAGCAAAGCTGTGGTGGCCCAGCTTACACAAAACTTCCCAAGATCCTGGTATCTGAAATCATTGCTGCAGTTCCATCCATTCAGATGAGGAGCCAAACCCGCTAGAAGGCCCGCAGGAAAGCACCCTCTCCTGGCTGGGGTACAGCAGCATTCTCCATCCCTCTTCTCACTGGTGCTGAAACGAAAATAACTGAGGCTCTTGTTAGCCAGGAGGTGAGGAGTGGAAACAACTCATCAGTCTCACACTCAGGGCACCCCTAAGGAATGCACTCTGCATTTAAAATTAAACAGGGGCTGAAAGAGTTGGGGTAGCAGGGACAAGATTGCAGGGCTTTCCTCTTCCTGCCATTAAGCAACGCCAGGCTTGTATGAAGATATAATGTCCCTCATCAGACAAGCTCACGTGGTCAGAAAAAAACAGGCAGATTTTCTCATCTGAAAGCCCATCTTCGGGTTCAAAAGAGAAGCAGCAGTCCCAGTCTAGGGGTACATGAGCACAATTTATCAAGTTTAATTTTGCCAATTACTGAAGTGGAAAGAAGGGTTAGCACCTGCACAGGGGGGAGGGCTATTAGCAAAGATCTGGAAAAAATTAATTACTGCCTAAGGAAGGCAGAGAGGTTAGTTCAAGGTAAGGCCAGAGGAAATGTGTTAATAAAAGCCTGTAGAGCCTTCGCTTTTTGCAGTCAGCAGAGCTATGGAGGCTGGTTTCCAGGCTCACCTTTGTCACAGAGGTATTCCTCCTCTTGCCCTCCCTTCCTGCAAGCACCTGCCTGCACAAAGTCCTGATCATCCCACCTGTGACTGGGTAGCTATTGTGCTTCCCTAAAAGGTGAAGGGGACGGGGCTTGGACCTGTCCCTCTCACAGCAGTGCTCTAATTAGGAAAGTGACTCCAGCTCACCTCTATTCCCCCACCTACACAGGACAGGGGCCTGAGCAGCACCTCCAGCCCCTTTTTATGGGGATGCAGATGGGGGTTACACAGTTTGGCTTCTCTTTCTTTTTTCAGCATCTGACAGCAACACACTGTGCCTACTGCCTGGATCAGGCCCCTGTCAACAACATGCCAGTGGTGTTCAGGCAGCAGGTAGACAGGGGCAAGTAGGAATTCCTACCCAGACCACAGGCTTGTAGAAAACACGTGGGACAGCGGGCAACGTATCTGGGTGGTGCGCAGAAACTGCAGCTGTGTGCTACAGTATGTTTGATGCTCAATGCTCCCAGTTTGTGCTCTGGCCATGCCTGCACCTGTCCCTTCTCTGGGGATTTGGCTGTGCTGGGGACTCACTAGCTGATTTTACAGGGCTGCCCTGGGGCTTTGCTGCCAGCGTGCATGCACGGGCAGTTTGCACCCAGTGTGCAGCACCAATGGATCACCACAGTTAGGAGAGTTTGTGCAGACACTGAGCATCGACTTGCTCCTGCCCTAGCAGTGGTGGGTACCCAGCAGCGCCCTTGTGTAGGTCTTGAAAGCCCATCACACTGACAGGCACTGCCAAGGAGGTTGGACAGCTCTGGGGTGGGCAGGATTAGTTTGATCATGGCTGCTTCCTCCTATTTTTATCAGCTATATCCTTGCTGAATGTAGCTTACAACAGCCCTGCACCAAGTTATGGCTCATTGGATACATGGGGTCACACAGAGGCTGGCAAATGCTCCACTGCTGGAACTGAAACAGTTGCACAGATGATGGGAGGTGTTTTGTGGAAATCACTTTTGCACTGATATGGGATTCTGCATTTTGGACATTGACATACATCTTAAATACCAGCTGCACACCTTTGATCCCCGAGAGGCTGAGTGCTGAGCTTCTATCTGAAACATTCCTTCTTTTCTGCTGGGGTACCAATAATTTTGGTTTTATTTTCCCCCATGCATTTTCTGCTTGCTGAGTGTGTGACCTCTGTGAACACAGTCACTTAAACTCTCTGTCTGGTACATGTGACAAGCAGGATTCTTTTTCTGCTGGATCCATCAAGACTACCTAGCAGCGTGTGACAAGCATGCTTGATGATCTTCCAATAATAATACCGTATCACCCTACATCTTCAACACTCCTACCCCACGCAGGCTTTCTCTGTTTCATTGCAGAGCACAGTAATTACCAGTTTTACACATGAAGACACCAGTGGCAGCCCAGCATTGTTCAGCTCACAGTGTTTCACCATTACTCTCACAGCCTGAGAAGTAAACAAACAGCCTATTTAATGAGTATCAAATTCTGTCAATGCAGGTAGTTGCTATGGTGAGAATTCCCCGTGCGGTGCTGCAGCCCTTGGTCACTCCAAGAAGACAAACGTGTACGTTTCGGATCACAACACTCTGTTTACTGAGGTAGGTCTGAAACGCACTGGAGGGCAGGGGTGGAGGTTGCTGGAACAGGGAGCCTGCTGAGGAAACTGCCAGAAACAAGCACTTGCAGATGGGAAGATTTAGGAATAATCAGAAAACCAGCTCAGGTCAGCAGCACCGGATCCAGCGCTGGCTGAGAGCTGTTTAGTTTCTGTTGCATTGGTATTTTCAGGGCAACCCTGAGTGCGCAGGGATCCAGAGCACAAAATCCCTCAGCACAGCAGCCAGCAGAGGCACCATCAAGCAGCTGCAGATGGAGAAGTATCTGCTCTTTCAGCCCTCGGGGAAGGCTGCGCAGAAGAGATGAGCAGGCTGATAGCATGTTGCTTGATCTGTCTGCTGCATCCTCATGAGGAAGATTGCAGGCTCTAGGGCTGTCAAACCATCAACTTTCACTTGGTTTGACAACAAACTCACTTCACGTATATGGTTGCATTTAAAGAAATTAAGAGGAGGAAAAAAAGAAAGCTGTTGGAGCAAGTAATGTCCACAGATGCTTCCTAGAAGTAGAATGTTATTTTGCGATCTGGCACCAATATTTTAGCAGCCTATAAAAGGTAAAGCTGGTACTACAGCCAGCCATTTGTACTGTACAAATAAGAGCTGTGAATATATTCTGGAAGTAATGTCAAAGAGGACCAGATGGGAAATGAGCAGCATTCATTCTAATTTAACAAAGAAAGCTAACCCAGAATATGTATTAACATGTAGCATTTTTCATCTGCCTCCATTCAGAGCAGATTCTCAGTATCATTTCCAAGCAAAGGAAATTGAAGGAATACTTACTCCTTGGTGAATTACTGTTCTCTCATAATTGGAGAAGTTTGGCATCCAAAGCTAGGTGTAATATGTTGTGCCTGGAAATGTATGCAAGGACACAATACACCCACAAACCTTTGCGTGTGGGCTCACAGCCAGCTCTGTGTGTTTTGGTCCATGCTGGATGGATCCAGGGTTTTGGAGGCCCTGGGCACGCTGCTGGTCTGCATAGAGCGATTTCATAGGGCATGGCAGCAAGGGGGGGCTGCGCCACCCCTACGGTGGGTCTGACACAGGAGCTGGGGGGTCTCCCTCCCCATGGGGCTCAGTTTGCACATTAAAATAACAACAGGTCTGATTCCCTCTTTTCTTGCATACATACATCATGTCTTGTCTGTGACATGCTTTGGGCACACAGTTTGAGGTGGCTGCCAAATCCTAGATGTACATTTTAAAATGCAAACTAATTTTTGGCTTTCCAGGACTGCATTGAGTAAGGTGAGCCTGTTTGAAGGGAGGGATCCCAGGGTACAATAAACTGGAATTTCAGCATCCTATTTTTAAACAAAGCACCATTCCTGTGACCCCTCTTTTATTTTCTTAAATATCTAGAAATAATTAGCTACACAAAACAAGCCACATCCTGAACATTTTTTTTCAGCATGAATTCAGTATTTTTACTCAAAATTGTTCATTACTGGAACTACTCCCAACTTACAAGCTCTTGCAATATTTCCTTTTTTGAAGTCCATAACTTCTGCAGTTCCCACAAACCTCCCATGCCTTCACATTACAAAACCAGAGTTTTCTAACATTCTGCTCAGTGGAGCTCTGCATTTAGAACATATCATTAATGTATGACAGCAGTGCAACTTCAGCACACGGTTAAGGAACCAGCATCAGCTGTGTTCCAGAGCACTTTTCCTTTGTCTGGAAAGAGAGAGACACTGCCTATGCCGGGTCCTGAAGCTTTTTCTCTGCCCATCAGCTGTGTTTTCTCAGGCAGGCCCTGGGCCAAATCCTGTGTGTTGAGTGGCCCTTCTTCCTGAACCAAGCATAGGGAGCCCTGCTGCAGAGCCTCTCGTTTAGTGACAGCAAATGGAGTGAAAGCCTGAAAACCAGTTGAGGTCAGACTGGATTGCCATCAACTTTCCATCTGACCTTGAAAACCTGATCAAAATGCACAGCTCTGACTGTGAGTTGACACTGTACACAAAATGCTTTTTGTATGACTGAAGCATTTGGTTTAATGGATCTCTTCATTCCCTTAGCTTTTCTACACAGAATCATATTTGGAGCAGCTACATGTAAATTCTGGTCAGAGATCTGCACCTGCAGGGCTCAAATCCTTTCTCTCCCAATAATACCTACAATACATCCAGTTGGTGTGTGAAAAAGCCACTTTCAGAAGCAGAAGGGGATCTCCAGGTGAAGGCTATGCCCTTGATCCCAGGGACAGATGTGCTGGCCTGGCTCAGTGGAGACCCGGCACACCGGAAACACAAAATTCAGCAGCAAATCCCAGCTAAGGTCTGCAGCCAGCACCAGATCTTTCCCAGCAGACTCACCCAAATCCCGTCTCCTCCCAGCTCTGGGATTCTGCCCCATGGCTGCCTGCACCACTTCCTAAGGGGTCACTGCATTAACGTATGTGCTGTGTAATTCACCATGAGTAAGATACAGTGGAGCCTGCTGAAAGCAGTGTCAGCCTGTTTCACTACACACTTTGTCACTGCTTCATGCTGAGTTACTGCTTGACTTGCTAAGCAAGTGCAAAACTGGCTACCAGTGAGAAGCAAGGTACACACTTTGAGGCTTGCTTTTTCATGGCTTTGAGAGTTTATAGCACAATACTGAACAACGTGAGACTGCTGCTGTGTGAGCATGCTAGGATCATCATGGCCAGGAACAAATACGCAGTCTGGAAAAATTCTTAACCTGCAGTTATGTGCTGTATAATGCACCAAATCCTCTACGCCCCACAATTTTTTTTTTGCCTATGCTTTCAGCCTCTGCAAAGCTAAGGTGCAGGTTGTATCCTATTCATTAGGGCTGGTGTAATGACTTACAATGGCTCCTGAAATCACTATCCTTGCTGGCTAGGGCAAAGAAAGCAGCATGAACCTTCACAGGCAAGAAAGGGAGAAGAGAGATTATTAGTCTTTCTCTAAAATCCTCCCTCACTCCTCTCCCGGAACAAACACACTTTTTAAAAGGCTTTTAAATAATCTCATGTTCCTTAACAAAATTACAGCAGCAGTTTCCTCCTTCAATAGCACTCTTCTTCTCAGTAATCTTGTTTTAGCTACAGGTTTTGATGGAGAGTGCTGATGGATGAATCATCTGTTGCCCCTCTTGGTTATTTTGCCTGGCTCCAGGAAGAAGGAATTCTGTTTTAGAGTAAGGTCTCTTGTTCAGAAGAGGAAACTCTCATTTATGTCTGCTTTTAACTAGGAGTGATAAAAATTTCATTTGAATAGCTAATCAGGGCATAAACAGATGAATTGTGAATGTGACTGTGATCTAGCACAATGGATGGCATGGTCCTATCTCTGAGTCACTTATCTCAAATTAATTGAGCTGTCTTCTGCAAGCGAGAGGTCTGCCCCTGCACATCGCCTTCTTACAGAAAATGCTGGAAGGCACTGGCTGAAAGAAAAGTCAAAACCTGACCGAGATCTGAGTGTTGATGAAGACAGGGGCACAAGTATTTTAGTTCAAGAGCTATGATGCGGATGCTCACTCCTCTGACAACCTCAGATACACAGAAGCTCAAAGAGAGAATTTTTTGAAAGAGATCCAATTTTATTTATCAAAATATAAGGCACTGGAGGTGCCAATGGGGGAAGGGAGATTGCAGGAACATGCACATTAGATCAAATTATGCATCAAGCAGCCATTCAAATAAATGTAGAAAATAACCTAAAATCCCCAGCAATGTTGTAGCTATTGGTCATCTTTTCTTCTTTTTTTTTTTTCTTTTTTAAGATCTGTGTCACTGTGCAAGTGCATCACCAGACCTTTTTGCTGCAAGAGCTTCTCTTACACATCTCTGCTACTTAGGCTGGGCTAGCATGCAGCTCACACTAGGGCATCACCAGTGTGGTGTTCAGCAGTGCCATGTACTGCATTTCCTTAGGTCTGACTGCTTTACTTCTAAGCATGTTGTGTTGGAGTGGTCCTTATGTGACAGAGAACCCTAATAAAAAGCACTTCCTTCTCCAGTGTTGGCTATTTTTTCTAGGTAACCATAAATGTGGATAGTATCAGCTGAGGATGCTGCTGTGCCAGAGCCTGATATCAGTGAGAAATGTGTGAACCCTACTCCACTGATGGCAAGTAGTATGCTTTCAAATAAAGAAAACTGAATTATAGCTTGAAACACCATATTTTCTGCCATCTTCCATACTCTCCACCTTACTCATATTTTAGTTTAACAAGCTGCGAGCTGGTCAAGGCCAACCACATGGCTAATGTTGTGAAATAGATGTCTTTGTATGAAGATAAATGTACCATTATACCTATGTACATATGTTTGATACCTCAATACGTTACCTCTTAACAATTAATCGCATAGACAGATGTCTGCTTTCTTCCCTGCTCATCGAATATATCCCTTCCACAGACGTAGACACTTTATTATATTTTCCTGAATTCTGCTGCCTCCTTTTAGCAGGACCATAGTACCTCCTGGTCAACAACAGCTCCTGCTCTGCCAAGTGGTGCAGATACATGAGGGGGATGTCAGGCCTCCCTCCTCTGAAAGCAGATTATCCAATATGTCAGTGTCTTAGTCTGAGTCTAGATTAGGTTTCAATTAGAATAACTTCTAACTGCATCTTGGACAATTTCCCTATGAATTTCCCATGTGAATTAGAGATCTGTCATGTTGGCAGTTGGCTAGAAACAACATATCCAGAGTGAGCTTTCTTAGCATCGGTCAGACCAGTTCCTGTATAAAAGGAGGAAAGGAAAATTCCTTCCATGAATAAAGCACTAGCTATTTTGGTGATGAGTGGCATCAGCTACTTATAACTCCTTTCCTGGAAATGAATGCATGACTGTGCAGGTGGTATCACCAGGAAGGTTTTGACTTGCTTGAACCTGGATATTCCAAGTAAAAGAACTGGTGGTCAGAGCTGGCATTCAACTCACAAGTCAGGAAGAGCATCTCTGAGCCCTGACCTGATGAATTAATGCAACTAGCATCCTCAAGGACTGTTTTCAAAATTGAACAGGTAAATACAAGCATCAACTACCTGGGCAGAGCCATTATAAACTAGGGGAAATACCTTACTCATACGAAAATCATTGGAGTGATGCTGAAGAGGGTAATTTGATGAAATAATGCAAACAGCATAAGAAATAAAGAAGAAGATACAAAATAAAAATGAGAACTAATTTGACTCTAACCAAAAAGAAGGAACTGCTTATAACATGCAAAAGGAATGCAGCTTGGGTGAGAATGACCATGAAACAACAGGGTTCACGAGTCACAGGAAAGGAAAGAAGGAGAACCACAAAATAAATACAATAGACTTCCAGAAACCATATTTCACAAACCTCATAGAACTGTTAATCATGAGAAACAAGTCTCAGAGAAAATAGAACTCAGCAAAGATTGCAGCACCTTAAAGAAACAATGGTAAGGACATCAATTCAAACAATCCCAGCAGAGAAAGGAAAGCAATGATTGTAAGGGAAAATTTGCTTAAATCATAACCACTTCATTGACCTCTAACACAAGAAATAGCATGTTAAGAAAATGTAAAACAAATTCACTTGGATGTGAACGTAAATGCACAGGCTGAAGATGTAGGGACCAAACAAGAAAAGTCAAGATGCAAAAAGAAATACAACCAACAGGTGGTATTTCAAGAAAATATGAAATATGTTATCACTGACATGAAGGCAGTGGAAGAACTACCCAACAGGGAAGGAAAACTGGTAATTCATGATGTGAAGACAGTGAAAGTATTTGTCTTTTTACTTGAGCCTCCCGTCAAAAGACCACTCGCACGCAAACAGTTAACACAATTTGTGCCATGGAAGGCAAAGAAAGATCAGTCTAGAAAGAAGAAAGAATAACTGAAGAATATTTCCTGTGTTAAATATGTGCTTAGACTGCTTGTTAAAGCAATCTCACTGCTGTTAGCTGCTCTCTGGGACCCCACAGAGAACCAGCAAGGTGTCAGAAGACTGGAGAAGGGACACATAATGGCAGCAACTCAGTAACATACGTTATCTGGCGGCTAACCACTAGAACAGGTTATCACAGCGAAGAAATTCCTATCTAGGGATGTTTTTTAAGAAAAAGACAGATACCCCCATCTGTTATACAAGAAGCAAGCACAGTTTGTCCTTCCCTGTGGAATGGGATAGTCTAGATAATCTTTGGATATCCCCCTGACCTTATTTTCTGTGATTCAAACACCAGGAAAGCCATAGGTAGAGGTTTCTTTGAGGCTGACTGCAATGAACCTGAAGAGCAAAGGCTGGTTGTGAATAGTGGATACAGCATGATTCAGTCAGCTTTGAGAAGACTTCTCAGATGGGTTGTCTTCTGAACATCCATAAAGAAGGTAAACCACTATGAGAGCAAGAACTTCACATTAAGGGAGTGGATTTAGTCTCAGAAGTCAGATCAGCTGAGCTGGCTTTGTAATTTACCACCACCAAGTCACCAGTTAACACATCCACCCTCACCCCAAGTGTTAACATTTTAGGCAAGGCTTTGAAACATTGGAGGTGATCAGCTGGGAGGAACTCTCAAAGAACACATTCAGTACATCTCCTTTATTAATACTGCTGGCCTGTACAAACCGACTTTCTGGGCCAGACTCAGCATATGCTTCTGCTGGCAGACCACCAGGCTCCAGAAGCAGAAGGTGTGCCAGGCAGCAAAGTTGAAATGATAGCAAACTACTTTCTTTCTGCTCTGGAGCCCACAGAGATCAGTGTCAGCTCAGAGCTGGGCAACCACCAAAACAGAAAAGGGTGGTGCCAAGCTCTCATCTCCTTTCCTGGCACAACTTCCACCAAGCATAACTTTACTTTCCTAGTAGCAGTTGGGAAAGAAAACAAATATCAGCATTACCTTATGCCTTCTTCACTTGGTCTTTTATTTGGGCTGTATAGCAGCTCAATCTTAAGAGAAATGGCGCACAGATCTCATACTGGAAGGTGTCTTAAAGCACCACCTTTACAGTTCAAGTCTACTTTGCTTCCATGAAGAGCAGACACATGCATGTACACACTCACTGAAAACATTACATGAGCCATACAAATTCAACAGGACTCTTCAATCAAGGGAGAAGACAGGTCTCTAACCCTGCCAAGTCTACAGCAAAGCTCAAAATACCTTGCTCCCGCCAAACTCCACAAAGAAGAGAAAAAGGAAAATCTTTCTCCTCTGGTTGCCCTCTTGCTCTCTTTCTGAGCAGTCTTCTCCATTCATATTCTTAGTCCCAGTCTACAAGGCTTCTCATGGAGGAGGAAAGAGAGAAATTAATTCTTCACAGCTGGTTCTGTCCTGCAATGCCTTGCTTTAAGGACAGGCAGCTGTAGCCTTTCTGGCCAGAAAGAGAGGGTTAACTCCTACCCTGCCAATTTTCAGATGGACAACATCCAAAAGGATCTTCTTGCCTTTCACCTTCCCAAGCAGACACATTCTGGCCTGGGTAAATTTTATGTATGTCCATAGCCATACTGACAAATGACATTCACGTACCTCTGCTGTCTCTAAGGCAAATGGTTAAACCCTGCTCTTTCCTAGCTGCTATGATCCTCTGGGGATATTTTATGCAAATAATTTAATGAGCAAACTTGCAAAGGATTTGCATACAGGCATAAACTCTAGCATAAGCACACGGCCAGAGCATAAAATCAAAATCCTGGCCCAGAGGGCTGGGAATGAGCAGGTGTGGCATGCCGGCACTCCACCCTGCCTGAGACTAGCGGTGAGCACATCCCTTCCCTGCCAGAGGGACTGATGTTCTCCGGTCACATCCCTCGTGCAGGATGAGTAACTGCTGACTGCAAGATCAAACCCTGGCTAAAGTCAGACATGAATTTTCTCAGCCCTATTTCCACCACTCTTTCATGCACAGCCCCGATTCCCACTTAACTACCATCAGCAGGGATTGCTGGAGAAAGGAGAAGGAGCAGCAGCTGGAGGATGGGAGAGAGCAGCAATGGGAAGATACTTATGGAGTTTTAATCTAGATCTTGACAACCCTTATTTTGGTGAGGAATGAAAGAATAGCACCTCAAAGCTTGTATTTGGCATAGGGAATTTAATACCAATTTCCCCTGAGCAGCAGGCAGGTACCTGCCTGCACAGGACTGCATGGATGGCCCTGGGACTCAATGCAAATACACATGGACCCTTCTCCGAGGAAGGTGAGGGGAGGATGAATCCAGAAAATGGAAGGAAGAGTCCTGGGCTCACCCAGTAGAGAAAGGATGGCTGCTGAGGTCGGGAGCAACCAGATGCAGGACAGGCAGGAAAGGCAGCGGGTTGTATGACAGCAGGCTGGGCTGCAGGTGTGGGTGAAAGAGGAGACACGTTACACTTGGCAGCCAGGACCTCAAGCAGACCTTGGAGAGCACAGCTGATTGGGAATGAGTTATGGAGCCAGCTGCCTCCTGTGTGCTTGCTTAGCAAGGGGAAGCCCGGTCCTGTGAGCTGTCCTGCAGCAGGGGTCCAGATCCCGGGAAATGCTGGAGGGAGAAGGGGGAAAATCCTGCCACCACACTCTTGGACACACAAGATGGCCTGTTGGAAGTGACCAAGGCACTATGCCAAGGGCTGTGCAGGACCTTTTGCTTTTCATCCTAACTAACTTCATCTCCCTTAAAGGGTTGGTGGGAGGCAGCCCTAAATGGGAAGGCAGGGACCATGATGAAGGCTGGACTGTTCCTCCTTGGGGCTGGTCCTGCAGAGGCAGTCTGATTGAGGCTGTCCAAGCTGCAAAGGATGGCTCATCTTAGCCTCGCTCAGCATTCACCTCCAGATCTGGCCACCGGGCTTTTATAAAAAGCTCAGAGTTCATAAGTTAGGACATACTTTTCCTGTGTTTCCTGAAAACCATCTCTACCTGTGCATAACTCAAATGAAACAACATTCCATACCTAAAGGAGAATAGAGTGAAAGTCCATGACACTTGAGAAATAATAACCACAGTGAGAGAACTAAGGAGTTCAGGCTGAAAATGGGGCTGCGGCACCAAGAGGAATAAAACGAGTACTTTCATGAGCAGAGAAAATGCCTGGAAATAGGTTCACCTCCCCTCTATGCTCCTGTGAAGTCAGGTTACAGCAAGAAAAGGTGTCTTAAAATGGCACCAGAGTTTTTAATACTGTGGAATATTTACCAAGGTGAAACCAAAGCACAAAACCAACATGGAGTGTGCTCCAGGTAACAAAGAAATTCTGTGATACAGCAGGTAACCGAGCAGGCTTTGTAGAGACTGAGCATATGCTGTAACTACTGGATCATCTTTCTTCGGTATTAAATTTGCTTAGCTTGGTGATAAAAATATATCCTCCACAGGCATATTGACCGCATAATGCTGAAGGTAGATTATGAGGTTTTGTTTGTTTACGATGCTACATGCAAACAAAATACCTGTCTTGCAAAATATTTTGGCTGCCATCCACTGCAAAATAATCAGGCAGAAAGCTTGTCTAAGAAACTCCTTCCTTTCACCACCAGAAAAAGTAATTTAAAACTAAAGAGTATTTGCCTTTCCATTTGGAAGCCAGCAAGCCACACAGCTGGGCAAAAGGATGGGCCCAGCAGAGTTTCTGATTAGCAAAACATAGCAACTTTAAAATAACACCTCAAAACAAGGTAACAGCCCTCCCTCAGCTCCCCCTCCTTTCCCTTTGCCGCCTTCTGAAGGTGGCTATACCAGAGGTTATCTTAACCAAAAAAATGTTTGAATGCAGTTATGTTGGGAGGCACAAAGACAGAACACATAAAATAATTAAAAGCAATATTCACTGCTCCACTTGAGAGAGCTCCTGTTGGAGCTCAGGAGGGATGAGAGGGAAAGTAAGAGATGCTTCCCAGAGAGCAAGTAAGGTGAATCAGAACAGCAGAGGGGTAGGATCAGGACAGTGGGGAGATAGGAAACTGGAGCAGAATGTGGCAAGTGGGAGACGAGGGTGGGGAAGGAGAAGCAGGTCTGTAGGTGGGAAGAAGGAAAGCAAAGGGAGCCGAGCGGACAAGAGGATTTTGGAGAGCGGCTAGCCAGCTGGCACACATATAGCAGCTGCTGCTATGTCAGCCTAGGAGAGTAGCTGCAGCTGCACGCTGGCCATGAATAGCAGAGGAGCAGCGTGCCGGTTGGCTGCTGGAGAGACGGGAAGCAGCCGAGGCGCGGAAAAGGCAGGGGGAGGCTCTGTGAAAGGTTTTCTGCACAGGGGAACATGACAGCCCTTTGATTTTTGAGCTGTTTGTTCTCCAGTTGTCCACTTTGGTGGGTGATCAGCACTAAACAGTTAAATAAGGAGGGGGGCAGGGAAAGAAACATGAGGAAAACTTAGGTCCTAAATGCGGACCTGGGCTTTGATAGTGTATCCATAGCATGTCTGTATGTATAGCTTTCATAGTTGTCATCAGGGGTCAAAATCACACAGTGCTTAAACTAAAGGAGAAATCTCTGCTCTGTTACTCTCATACTGGCTTGAGCCACCACTGGAGGAGGACATGATCCCACTACTTGGCCACCTGCTCTCTGTGCCGCACATGTCACTGAGAGCACTCTATAAGCAATTCTGAATGAACTATATGGTTGCGGGTTCACGCACCCTTTGTGCTTCTATATGAGTGTGGGTACCTGCCCCCCATATACTCCTCCACAGCCATGTGTGCATGCACCATGTGTGCTCCTCCACAGCTGTGGATGCATGCGCCCCACACTCCTCTGAGGCGCTGTGGGTGCTCCCACTTCCCTGCGTTCCCCCACAGCTATGGGTGCACCCACCCCATACAGTCCTCCACAGCTGTGGAAGCATGCACCATGCATGCTCTTCCACTGCAATGAATGATCCCATGCCACATTTTCCTCCACAGCTACGTTTGCATATACCATGCTCCTACATGGCTGCTGGCACTCTCAACCATTACAGTCCTCTATGACTCGGAGTCCATCCTACTCCTCCACAGCTGTGGGTGATCCCACCCTGTGCACTGCTCCACAGCTGTGGGTGATCCCACCCTGTGTAGTGCTACACAGCTGTGGGTGCATGAACGATGCTGGGGCACTCTTACCCCAAGCAGTTCTTGGCTGATGTGTTTGCACCGCATGTGCTCTTCTATGCTTGTGCGTGCACACACCCTGCACAGCTCCATCAGTGTGGGTGCACATGCCGTGCGCTCCACCTCTGTCAACGCGCTCCTCCGCAGCTACGGGTGCGCATACTCCAGGGGTGCTCCTCTAACACTGTGGGTGCGCGCATTCTGCACGCTCCTCCGCGGCGGTGGCGCGTTCGCACCACCCAGCACACCACCTACATGCGGGTGCGCGCACCCCACTTGTGCTCATCCACGCCCAGCGGGCGTTCCCCCATTCCCTCCTCCCGCCTAGAGCTGACGGGCTCCCCACTACCAGCGGAGTAGGGCAGAGCAGAATAGGGCAGGATAAGGGGGCGCCGTTGCTACCCGCCGCCCTTTAAGAGCCGCGGCGGGAGCAGCGCTGGCCCCACCCGCCGGTTGCGGGGCCGGGCCGTCCCCCTCATTAATATGAAGGCCGCGGCAGCGGCGGCGAATGGGTAATGAAGCTGTCACTCTGGCACCTACTTGTTGGGTGTCTGCGGAGCTGAGGCGCACAGAGAGCGAGCGGAGCCCGCGGGAGGGGAGCGGCGGCGGAGCGCTCCGGGCGGCCCCGCCGGCAGCCCATGCCCTGCGCCCCCCGGCGCGCTGCGGGCGGCTCCCTCGCCGCCCATGCCGCGAGCAGCCGCCGGTCCGTGGCCGGTGGGCTCGGCGGGCTCCTCTGAGGCGGCCGCGCAGAGCAGCAGGCATGCGGGGCGCCAGCCGGCGGAACCGGGCCCCCTGCGCCGCTGCGCTCGGCCTGGCGCTGCTTCTCGGCTCCTGCGTGCAGGTAGGGGGGCGCGGGGGTCTCCGCTCCCGGGCGCGGACGGCGCGTCTCACTCCGCCTCGCTCACTTTCCACCTTGCGCATGTCCTATGTATGCGCGATATTTTTGTTCTGTAAAGATGTGCCGTCGCCGCGGGGTTAAACCCCCAGCCGGCGAAAGTTGCGGGGGCCGCAGCCTCGCCGCAGCCCCGCGCTCCCTGCGCTGCCCGTCCCGGCCGCGGTAGTAACGAGGCTCTCTCCCCTTTGATTTTTATTTTTAGGTGTCCCGGTCCACGGGCTATTTCGAGCTGCAGCTTAACTCGGTGCGGAATGTAAACGGCGAGTTGTTCAATGGGGAATGCTGCGATGGCATGAGAAGCCCCCAGAACCTGGACTGCGCCCGGGACGAGTGCGACACTTACGTGAAAGTCTGTCTCAAGGAATATCAGGCCAAGATCACACCGGTCGGACCCTGCAACTACGGATTCGGATCTACCCCCGTTCTCGGTGGAAATATTTTCTATTTGAACAACAACAAGTACTCCTATCAAGGCAGAACCCCCGAGACGGGCAGGATTGTTATTCCCTTTCAGTTTGCGTGGCCGGTAGGTTGTTGATGATCGCGCTGTTGTTACCGACCCTGTTTAATGTCCCGTATGCCCCCCCCCCCTTCCCGGCGTGGGTTCCGCGGCGCTGCTCGCTCTCCCGTTAGGAAACTGGGTGAGCCGCCGGTGCGCTGCCTTGAGCGGGGCCGGCCGCTTCCCAGGGCTGCAGGGCACGGCCGGCGGTGCGCAGCCCTCGTCCCGCGGAGGAGCGCAGGGGCCGCGGCGGTGGGGGTGTTGGGTAGTGGCTGAGGGCTGGCCGTATGACGGGCTCCCGCGCAGGCGGTAGGTGCGGCTCGTGCGCCAGAAACTACGGAAGATTAACGTTTTCCAAGGAAATCACCGCTGGGAACCGTCCCGGGAGCCGAGGCGCGGTGGCGGCGGCGCTCTGCGCGGTCCCCGGCAGGGGGCGCTGCCGGGCGGCGCAGGTTGGGGCGCGGGGCGCGTGCCGCGGCTCGCGAAGGGCGCGAGCTGCCGCTCCTCGCGGGGCCGGGCCGTTGGCGCGGGGGGGGGCGGGGGCCCGGCGCGTGCCCCGGGCGGCGACCCTCCTTTCCCCCTTAAACTGCGCGGCGCTGCCCCCTCCGGGCGGCCGGGCTCTGCTCCGCGCCTGTCACAGCCCGTGCCTCGGCTCTGTGGCTGCGGGCGCTGCCGCCGTGCTGCTGTCCCGTCTCTATCTGCAGTTCCCGCCCCCCGGGGTACCGGGGGTGTCTGCGGCTCAGCCCCGTGTCCCGTGCGCCGCCTGCCCGAGGGCGCACACCCGCAGGGGCTGCGGGCCAGGGCTCGTCCCGGCCCTTGGAGGATGGAGTGCTTCCTTCTGCCTTGCGGGAACGCGGGGTGCGGAGAGGGGCAGTGCCGAGGCGGGCTGGGTAGGAGGAAGGGCCGGGCTTCCTGCCCGGCTGCAGGCAGGTAGGGTCCTGCAGCGAGGTTCACAGCTGCTGCGCGCCGCCTTTCCAAGTGGGCCACGGGGTGGAAGCTGGCAAGTTGGGATGTGCTGAGGAATGGGGATGGTGCAGTGCCCTCGCTCCGGAGGGAGATGAGTATCGAAAGTCCTGGTACCTGCAGGTCGCGTGTGGTACCTAGTGGTTATCGTGAAATGGCCCTTGCTCTCCTCTCGAGGCATGTAACTCTTGGGATCTTTGCTGCTTGGAAAATTGCCGCTGCTCACTTGTATTTTGTGCTAAAGGAAACCAGCCCACATGCATCGCTTAACTTTCTGTTCTACCCGGGACCCTCCAACCTGATGCTCATGCACCTCAAGTTAAGAACTGATTGCTATTTGCAATAGAAGGTTTTGCTGGAGTTAGGTAGTTAAATAATACAACCAATAAATTTCTCTGTACAGAGGTGCTTGCATTCTGGTTGCCAAGTTGGGGTGTTCTGATTGCCTTTGTTGGTCTTGTGGCCTCTTGAACTCAGGTTTCTGTTGATGGGTATAGTCAATACCGTAAAACCAGGGTATTTAGAACTCTGCGTGCAAGTTGTAAGATCAAAGGGCAAATTAACATTCTTTCTCATTTTTATTGACCATTTAATGCAGGCTTGATGAAATCATAAACTCTTCAGTAGGAGATTTTGGTAACATTAGCACCTCAAACTTTATGTGTTATCTACATGAGGAAGTAAAGGTAACTTACACTTTTATTTTGCCAGTTCTAGTATTGCTACTTGAAACTAGAGGAGAGTTTGATAACCTGTGCAATGCTGGCCCGTAAGCCCAGCCTCCTTTGGCTTTTCTCTGTTGGAATAAGCACATTCTTACCTTGCAGCTGCCGGATATTGTTGTTCTATGCTCATCCAGTCCTAAGAAAGGCCTGTTTGATCTACCTCTTGCAGGTAGATTGCCACAGTGTCTCTAGCATGCAGTGCCCCATCTGCTGCTGTTTCTTGTATTGTTGCCTCCAGTGTTTTAAAGGACTTGGTATTTGGTCAGTCTTTCCGCTGTTTGGTTTTAGTGTTTTTTTTTCTTGTGTAGCTATTACAAAGCAGCCTCTAAGTTATTGAAACAGTGCCACTGCATTTCAGTGGGTGGCTAGCTGATTTTTGGAAGGTGTACTGAATATTCTTCCTGCCCACCCTTGATTCTAAAAATAAGCTGTGGAGTAGTTGTACTTTTAAAAGCAGTCCCTGTACTGCAGTCTGCAGATGTGCTTATGGAAAGATATTCTTCTTTATATTGTAGTTACACCTTGAACTCTGCATCCTGGGTGATGTGGCATCTTTGTCACAACTGTAGATAATCCATACAGACTCTGTAAGGAGAGACTCGGTTGTAATGCTAGTTTAACATAAGGTTTTTTTGAAGTAGGTTGAGTTCCTGGGTTGAGTTTCAACTCCCTGGGGTAATCTCAAAATTGTTCTCAAATAATATTCTCTCTCTACTCACATTTGCGAAGAAACAACAACAATATGGGCATAATCTTTCTGTGATTTTTTTTTTTTCTATGCAACTGTAATTAAGTTAATGTTCCTTTATTGAATATGCTGGGAAGGAACAAGAATAAAGAGAATCAGAAATAGTGCTCTTCACTTGTGAAACACGTTTACCTTGGTGCCTGCAGTGAGCAAAGGACTTATTTCAGTAGTTCTGTATTGGATTTTTAAGACTGAGGAATCCAACCTTAATGAAAGCCAGCATTGGTTTATGTAGACTTCTTATTGAACAGCATCTGAATGATAACTCCCTCATGTATGGACACAAATGTATAAATTGCTTGAGGGAGGCTTTCTTTATCTGTTTGATATTGCAGTGCCCTGAGCTAGCGCTAGCTGTAAGAAAAGTACTTTCTTGAAAGGTGGAGTCTTTCCCTTGGTTTTGTTTTACTGATTTCTTTGTTTGTTTGTTTGTTTTTTTTTTCTATTTCATATGGTAAAGTTTCTCTCTAAAATTTGGACAAGCTGCTTCTGTAAAGCTGTAGTACCAGAGCTTAGTGACTTCTACTTCTTGATAGTGTCAGTTATCCAGTTTATTCCTATTTCCTGTCTCTCTCTTTTTAATATCATTAGTCTGATCTCTGATTTGCAAGAGGAGCTTGGGATATTGCCAAAAAGTTCTTAAAATTGCTACCTTGGGATACATCATCCACAGAAGTCTGGCAGTGGGAGAGGCTGAGGAACAGCTAGAACAATGCAGCTGTCTTCTTCACCCACCTACCTCACATTTTTTTCTTTGCCTCCTGCTGTAAAACTTGAAGTTTAATGCTCGTTTGAGACTGTTAACAAATAAATGATGCAATTAAAATTTATGTGGAACTTTAAAACAAAGGAAGACAAAAGAATTCAAGTAGCTCTGAAGGATTGATGCTGATCACTTGCAGTTTAGGTTTGTTAGTATTCAGCATTTTTTTTTCTAATGGAGCTGTTTGCTCAGAGGCTGAAGCTTCAGAAGTACCTTGTGCAGCAATATTAATTACAATTAGGTTATTGGCAGAGTTTTAGATTTAGATTTAATTGAAGGTTGCTTCTGAAGATGATGCTTTAAAGTTATAGGCATTATGTGGGATGGGTTATGAGGAACCATTTTTCATACTCCTTTGCAAGATGCCATGAAATGGAGTTGTGTGTGTGGTTTTTTCCCTCCACCCTGTTCCTTCCCTTGGGGAATTCACAGCTTTTCCAGCACCATAAATATTGGTATGGCATCCATTACTTCAGCTAATTAGTCATATAGAGGAATTGTTCTGACTAGTTGTGGATGTTGAAATCGTGTATTACGGTATGCATCACTGTATCCCTGCAGCCCCTCTTTTTCTGGGATTCTAGTGTGACGGACAGGGCAGTGTCCATATTGGGGGGCAGTATGTGCTGAACTCTACAGGTGAAGTTCAGAATCCAAGGCCTTGGTGATAAGTAGCAGAGAGAAGCAGTTTCACTTCTTTTTCCTTGGTACTTAGCTAGGACCTGTCTGAAAAAGGGGTAGTAGAGGTTCAGGCAGCCATTGCAACTTGCTTGGGTAAAGGGTGCCTTCCCACTAGAATGTGGGCATTGATTTATTATTTTTGTAGTTGCTGATCTTAGGTTTTTCCTACTCCAGGTGTGATTGTGGCACCTTTCTCTAAGCTTCTGAAGTACTGTTAACTTTCAGGTAGATAAAAATGTGTGAAAGTATATAAATGTAATACCCAGGTTCTGTGTGAGTTTCATCCATGTGTAGTCCCCATGTCTCATCCAAATGCCTGGAAGGGTTCAATCTTGACCTAAAACATAGGAGTGTGAACTATTAAATATGCGTAAAACTGTTGAGAGGATAACTTGGCTGCAGCAGTAAATGTGGAATTTCTTAGAAAGCAGCCCCTCCTCTACCAAAACCTGGGCAGGAATGCTTGACCTTCTGGCTTTTATTACTTAATGAATACACTGTTTGTCACTTTCAGGTGTCTGCTTCAGTATAAGATTCTGTATCAAGCTCAGTTCTTCTAATTTGAAAAGCGAAGGTGGTCAGGCCCTGGAAGGCATCTAGCATTGAAGTGTGTTATCTGGGATCTGTGATGCTGGTAGGGAACTAGATAGCCTGAGTGCAGGAAATACTGTTCTCTATTTTTGTCTGGCTGGTAGATCCACAGTTGGCCTACCTTCTGTCTTAACATGGCCATCACTGCTGTGATCAGGATCTTGAGGCTTTGTAATGAAAATATCCTGGATTAGGTTACTGTGTGCTCCCTGATAGAGTAAATGTGTGTCCTGTCAGCTTGAATGACAACCCGTCGTAGCAGATATGCTTAAGTTAGGCAGGTTAAAGTTTGGCCATATAGCACTGAAAAAGGCACTTGTACGCAGCTGTACCTCAGGAGCAGTAGGTATGCTTTTGTCATGAAGAAGATCAGGATTTCACAAATGAAGCATCCTCAAGTGAAACACAGCAAGCTTTACCTCTAAATAATTATTTGCCCAAATGAAACTGCCTTTTAAAAAATAAAGTGTGTGCAAATGCACAGTCCCAAGCAGGACCTGAGGGCAGGGAATAAGAAGTGAGAGCAAGACCTTGAGCCAGAATTCACCTAGTATAGTGATGGATTAGTGCGCATGCATCACACCTGTTAGCAGAGGAAGTCAGTGTGGGAAAAATGATGTAGTTCCTCAGTATATGGCTAGCAACTACAAAAATGTTTAATGTCTGACTTAGCAGCAGCCTAACCTTTTTCTCCCAGGTGGAAGGCTCTGCTGATATCCCAGAGCTTCCTTTTTAGTACTTCAACAGTTTTTTCTTGGTTGTTCTTCCCTGAACTTGCTGCTTGCCTGGCTTGCTGACTGCCTGATGAACTTGTCCATGGACTCTAGCGCTCTGTGGAACTGCCATGCCAAAACACCTGTGGTCCTTGAGTTTGTAAAATGTTCCCTTGCTTGTTGCATTCATGGACAGATACATTGTGGATCAGAAAACATGGATCCATGTTTCCTCAGCCCTGGGAAAGTAGATAAGGCAATTACATGCTTTTACCTGCTCAGTGCTGTGTTTGCCTTAAAAACTTTTTTGGTCATAAATGAAAGGTTGAGGTTGGGGGATTGATTTATTATAAAAGTGATATCTCTTTAGTTGCAAGTGACACAGATGCAAAGAGTGGCTTTCAGGTTTTGTGCTCTGTCTTGAAGGAAGATAATTGGGTGATGTTTTAGGGGCTGACCAGTGATTCTGGGTAGTGACAACTCTAGTTGATTTCAATAGCAGCTGCAGGTGTCACCTTTAAAAAAGAATCAAGGCCTTAATGGTGAGCACTTCAGAACCACACTTTGAGAAAGGAATTTATTATTGGCATGCTGTGTGTGCCAGCAACTATTTGCAGCTTGCCCAAAATAGGAAGCCTAAAGGCTTATGTTTCATGTAACTATAGAAAATCTATCTTCTAATTTTAAGCAGAAATGTTCTTTGTACTCTTAATCTTTTGTATGTGGATGTCACTAAATCTAGAATTTCTTGTCTTTGAAATTAATATACCTCAGAGGACAGTGTTTTGCTAACTGTATTTAAGCTTTTATACCTTAAAGTTCTCGGTTTTTTTTAATGTCACAGAGATGGTCAGATAGTAAAGAACACTTCTATTTATACTCCTTGAAAGCTTCCTTAAATAAACACTTGCTTATTTATTGGAAACACTGAAGCTGAACTCAAAACTCATGGGCAAGCTACCTTACCTCTCAGATACTGAGAGTGGTATGCTTATACACCTCTTGTCAACTTTCTAATCCTTATTCCAGAAAGTACTCCAGCCAGCCTATCTGTGAAATGCTACACTCTTAGCCATGCAGCTGGTGTGGGCATTAAATCTTTGACTGAAAATGGAATAGGTATTAGTCAGGATTACTCTTATGCTAGAGGGTGTGAGCTGCAGAAGAGGGTGAGGCAGAAACAGAGCATGTTCAGTTCACTGCAGTGGGACGGAGCATTTGTAACGCTGTCTTTGGGTTGTTTGAAGATGTTTCAAACACTGTATTATATTTAAAGAAAAAAGTCTGCATATGCAAGGTCTGCTAAAGACATGACTACTTACAGCTTTAATCTTAAACAATCAGGTTTATCTTTAACATGGGCTGTTGGAGTAAAACCATAATTGGTTGTGTTTATATCAGGCTTGTGATGTTTGCCCTAATTGGGCTCTCTTCCCACTGTGTTGTAGGCTTTCAGAGTGATCCTCTGAAGTTCAAGGAAATCTGGTGCTGCAGATGTTGAGAAGCTTCGTGTTGTAAAAGGTGCCTTCTGTGTTTGATGCTAATGCTTGTATTCCTTGCATGAGTACAGCTCACTTTGAGTTACTACTAGAGTTCAGTTTGTCAGCACAAAACCTGCAAAAAATGAAGCATCTGTCAAGCAAGAAATGATGTGAAATAAGTTTTCTGATGTAAAAAATGCACAAAATGATATAGTGCATTTTTAACCTGCTTGTTAGTCGGTTGTTATGAAGTCTGTCTTGTGTTGGGAGGATTGTATTTGCGACAGATGTGCAAAGTAAATAATATATATATTTTTTTTATTTTTTTTTAACTTTTACAATTACTTTCGTTTGTGTTGTCCCTGTAGCCCATGGCTGTCTGGCCCCTGTTTTGAGAAATGCGATCAAGTCATTACCTGTGTGTGAGATGACTGGAATTCATCCTTTTTGTGCAGTCTGTGTTCCCTTGTTTTTCCTGTAGGTGTTACTTTGTGCAAGTGTTGGCTCTGAAATACATGCTATGAACATCCTTTAGAAACTACTGTTAAGTTTGTAAAGCAGCTGTGATTGCACTGTATACTTAGTCATCTGCAGAAGCTTTAAATTACTGTGTGCCTGAAA
The DNA here is from genome assembly GCA_039720435.1 of Amazona ochrocephala. Taxonomy (NCBI): domain Eukaryota; kingdom Metazoa; phylum Chordata; class Aves; order Psittaciformes; family Psittacidae; genus Amazona; species Amazona ochrocephala. The sequence continues at coordinate 52,647,222 of CM077882.1, read as the reverse complement.
GCTTCCCTCCCTCCTGTTCTGAAAACAAGACCAGTGTTTTGTCAACTCTGTGTGGGTCCTGTTTGCATTGCTTGCTCTAGTTCAGAGCTGCTCAGCCTGCTGAAAAGACTAGAAAGGGGGGTAACTTTCCTGCTAGTGAGCGAATTTACTTTCCTTTGGCCCTCTCAAATTCTAGCTGCTAGTAAACCTCTGATCTGGAGCAAGCTTGGGGGCTCACTTTGGAGAAAGAGAGGCTACTTAAAGGAGTGAAGGATAAGGGTATACTGGCATTGCTTCTGACTCCTTAAAGCTTAGCCAGATGCTTGCCCAAAGGGTAGTCACTACCGTTTTTTGAAAATAACTCCACCATTCTCTTCCTCTTCAGCTCTCTGATCTACTTCTGATGGGCCTTTTGCTAGAAATCTGCTCTGGCTTCTGGCTGCTGGGTGTCTAAAACTAGTCAGTCTTTGGCCAGAAGTGACTGCTGGCAGTACTGTGTCATAACCAGTTGGTGAGTTTTGAACTGCATGTTCAGCTGTCATGTGAGCAAGTGGCAGGCATTTAGCCTGACCACTGCCCCTAGGGTTGGAGAGTGAGCTGGCAGAGATGTCTAAGACCATCTGTGCTAGGTCATGACGGGCACCTGCTGAACCTATTGCCTCCCAAGGGGTGGTGGGACCCTCTCAGAGCTGTGGTCTTCCCCTGCTGTATACCCAGGGAGACTGGGAGGGTGGGAACTGCAGAGAGCTGTGTGATGGCTCTTGTGTAGGTAGTCTTGAGTCAGGGAGGAGTGGCCATCCCTGATTTAACTAGAGACTTTTGATGCCTTTGCTATATTAGGAAATATACAAAATTTAATCTTTAAGACTGCTGTTGTAAGTGGAGACTGTCCACTGATTGTCCATTGATGTTATCAATGAGCAGTGATGCTAGACTAGGACTGCACCAATGAGTTCATTTTTCAATTACTCAGTGCCTTTGGCTTTTTTTTTCTGGTCTGACGGCCAAAGCTTTGCTCGGATACTTGATTTTAGAAAACCAGTGCGAGCAACATCATAGATAGATTTCAGCATCACGTAAGATTTAAATACCATCTAGCATGAAGATAAATGTTTGCTATTTACCTGAAGGTGTCTACTGCTACTTTGATATTAAACATTTTTCTTGTAATGATATTTGGCGATCTTGTTTAAGAGTTGAGCTATAGCTTATGCTCATTTATTAAACTTCATTCCCAAGGTTATTGTATAGTTGTAATTAGCCTTTATTTTGTATAAAAAGCATGAAAATTAAAGGATTATTTTATTAATTACTGATTCAGATAATAAAGTGTAAAAAGAATATTTGACATGGAGATCATCTGATAGTAAGTGCTAAGAGGAACTCTCAGCTGAAATACATAGCAAGCATGGATTTTTATCTGTGGTTGAAATGACTGCCTAAATAACAGGATGCTATAGTAGATGGAAGAGGCAAGGCATTTCAAGGCTAAATGACAATCTTAGTCTTACTTGATTAGAGCTTGCTGAGGTTGCTAAGAAACAGCCCAATAGTCCTTGAGTAACCAATTATATGCCCCTTGGACAGATGCACAGGTGCTCATTCTCTAAAGTTTTTTTCCTTTTCTTAAATCTGAGATAAGACTGGAATATCAGTGTATATAAACTGCAGTCTGTTTACATCCTGCTGCAGGTTTGAAAGTCCTGAATATATATTTCTTGTTCTCAGCAGGGTGTGTTCTCATGGGTTTTGTTCAGTTGTTACTATTTGATTATTATTACACTGAAATTTTTCTTGCAATGCCTCTTCTATTTCCAGATAGCCCATCAGGTATCTAGTCTCTCCACCGCTTCCTAATTCTCGGAACGTACCAGGCTAAGTAACTTTAAGTATCTAACATTTGAATTGGATAAATGTTACCTTTCTGGACATTCAGTGAGTAAGTGATGTTAATATTGATGCAGTATCCAACAGGTGGTAGAAAAATGCTAGTTTGAGGTAGAGCTAGCTTTCCTTACTCTTTCTGAAGCAGTTCTGTACGTACAACTTGTAGTGGAATATTGTATGTGCTGGCAGTGAACCTAAACCATCTAATTCTTTAAGTCTTCCATCCCCCTTACACCCCCCCCCCCCCCCCCCCCCCCATAAATATGTTTCTGTTTATAGCACTGTAAAGTTGAAATGTCTGCCTTAAAACACAATCTACATTTTTAGTATTAAAGGTCCAGGATTCCAGCTGGAGAACTTAAATTCTAATTAGGGAGCTTGTTCATACTTGGAAGGCTTGACTGAAATGTACTTTAAGCAGTAAGTTGAGAAATAATGTAAATAGCTTAATTATTGATCTACTCCAATCAAAACTAAAGTGAAAGGTTTTTTAGGGTGTGCAATTTTTGGTACCACTCACTGTTCTTCCTGTTGATTGAGAACAGTTTTGGTAGCACTGGCCTGATAACCTGTGCTACTGCTTAATTGATTTTAGTGGTAGTTCCATTGTCTTATACTATGTACAATTTTTTGAGTGCTTCTGATAGTTCCAAGTCTCTTATGTTATAATAACATGATTTTTTGTTACATCACATGGAGTTTTTACTGTAACTGGCTGCATGTAATCAGCAAAGTCTAGAAGTCAGACCATGTTTATTTGGACTACTAAGAGCAGGTACAGCCATCTGCTGCCCTGCACCAATGACTAGGTTTTGTACGCACTAGTGAACTGATAGCACCTTCTTTGTTGGTTATAAACTGTTGTTTAAACCATATGTTTATGAAGAGGCACAAAATGCTTTAGTGTTGTGTTTGGCTGTTGGAAAACTTTGTAGAACGAAGTATTGTTTCCATGATTCATACACACAGACCAGTGCTTTCTTCTATCAGAAAGTGAGAAAGGGAAGGAAGAAGAGAAACTGAAACATTTAGGTTTGCATACATACTTAGGATGTTGGCTGTCTAATATTTAGTGCTCCTGAGTGCCTCCTGATGTTTGCTGTTAAGCTGTGTTAGCTTTGGGATTGTATGGTTTACAGTTTGTAGTCACTTCATATCTCTTCTTGCTCTTTAAGAGGTGGAGGGAAAGTGGTTGCTCAAACCCAACCAATAGCAATTCTTCAGAGGTTAATTTCCTGAGTTCAGATGCCTTTTTGATAACTCTGCATGACCTGGACTTAAACTGTGTACTGTCAGAATGTAATTGTTGCAGGGCTTAGACAGAAGAACAAACTGTTGCGTATCAACAGCTCTTCTCAATCTGTTCATATCTACTCCCAGATCACCACAAATGTAAAGTAAATGAAATAAGCTTTAGCTGGCAGGAAAAGAGAGTCTTGACTTGTGGCGGCTTGCTATTAGTGGTAATTTGTTTGTCCCTAAGCCTTTAGGATGGATTTTCAAGATTTGGTAGTCTCTAAAGCTTCAGCTTGCCAAGGAATCTGGGGAAGACAAAGCAGTGAGAGTTGGTGGTAAATGAGGTGCTAAAGAAACTGAATAGTATTCACTAGAACATATTCTTGAGTTATGAGCTGGGTTTTGGACTAGCAAAATTAGTCTCCAGGTTATTTTAATGTTGGCTTATTTTAGATGGCTTTATTCTTTTCTCCATTAATGCTCATCCTTATGAGGAAAGCTGTAGCACTGGTTCCCACCAGAGGAGTAACTAGGGGTCAAGGATGAAATTAACTTGAAGATCTGCTGAGATAGTATCCCTTTCATAGCCTCCAGATCCATGTCAATGGGAGGAGAAGGGGAAAAATGGAGAAGCACTCTTACTCACTTGCTTAGAGTAAATTTACAGGGCAAGTGCCTGCTTTCAGAGTGTGTTAACAATACTCTGCTACCCTTATTATAAATCTTTCCTTCCAAAGGCATGCCAGTCTGTGAGTTTTGTCCAATTTGTAGCAATACAGAGCTATGTCAGATCCCCTCCAGTTTGTTGATCTGAAAGACATGATTTGATATTAAAATTCTGATGCCGTTTTGTTATGGTGATTGATTTCAAGCCTTGGTTGTCGTATATTCAAATGGATACTGTGGAATTGTAGTCTACATATGCTGTTGCATGCTGTGTTTATTTGCTGCTGTAGTTCACTTTTAATAGTAGTTAAATACAACATTGATGGTTGATGCTGCTGACATGGGATAGAGAATTACTGTAGCCATGAGGTGTTTTCAGGAGATTCAGTCCTCCTGTTGGACTATGATACAAGCATTTGTTTTGAGACCATATGTATGAATTTAATTTTTTCACAACTCTGGTGCTACAACATATATTTAAGTGTTAATATTTGTGTGCAGAATCCTTGTTTAGTCCTTTAAGTTACTTGTGTGTGTTGATCTACATTAAAGAACTACACTGTATTTTACAGTGGTGACTTTTTCTGCTCAACTTATTCCTGTAAATTCATGGGGAGCAGCAAGATGCATATATAGCTTTGGTTGTATCTGCAGTGTCCTGATCCAGATTGCTGAGGGAGGGTGTAAGGGAAGATGAACAGGTGTATGTGAAGATGAAATAAGGTGTTTTCTTTGTTTCTTTCTCTGCCAGTCTCTTTAGCATGTGCAGAAATTCAGAATGGAGCTGGTATTCAGTTTGGAGCCAAAGTGAAGGACAGCTTGAGTGCATTATCCTCTTTCTCTGGATTAATGACACTTGTTACTAGCTGTGAGGAAATCTGCAAACTGTTTGAGAAGTCTCTTTTGAAAATGTGAAATTCAGATTGACTGAAACTGTTGTGCAACCCATGTAGCAATAAGACCTAGGCATGTGTTCTTTTACAGTGAAAACACCTATGATGATGTGTGTGCTGAGAGCTAATGCACTTGGAGAAAAAGATTGCATCTTGTTTGGAGCTATAGGAGTGTTTAATCAGTCAGCTGTTGCTATCAGTGTGGGCCAGCAGAGTCTTTGCCTCACCTGTCCTCAGTCAGGTGGGACTGATGCTGCCAGCTAGCTTTAGAGTTGACTCAGTTGGGTAGGACTGATGGGAGAGTTGAAGAGGATTTAGAAAAACAGTGCCCTAATCTCTCTGTTCCCTTAGGAATAGGGGTTGAATATGAGCCTCTCCTCTTCCCAGGGCAAGACTTCTAATTAGCTTGAATTGGTTTTGAGGGCATTTGCCTTTTCAAAAACAAAAGGGAAGATTGCAGTGCTGTCACATCTAACATCATTTAAAAGGGTTAAGATTAAAACAGTACTCTGTTCCCAGGACCTTTGCATACATAGAACTTGGGGGCATATTTTTTTTTTTTCCCTCTGTTTGCCTACCTTCTTAATATGCATATTTCCAATACAAAAGAGAGTGCATGCAGGTGTTCTGTGTTTAGAACAATAATTAAAGTATGTTATTACATAGTTAGTTAAATTCCCTCTTGACTTCAAGTTGAAATTATAATGATGCCTGGCTTGAAGTGCCCAGAGGACACTAATATCTGTGGCACATGGAGTGTGGAGGGGAAGAGCTGTATTAATTACCAGTTCATCTTTGAATTCTAAATTTTAGCATAAAACAAGTGTCGCACTAACTCTAAATGGGTCTTCATGGTTGTTACATATACTTCAAAAGAGACAATCTAGTTACACGTTCATTAATGCAGCAAGAAAGTATATGTATAACAGGCTTAATTTATTTTGGATTTATTCCAAGTCTTAGGAAAATAGTAGGATATGGATGCTTGGTTAATACCAGATTTGTCTGAGACAGTTCAAAGGTGGTAGCCAGGCTGAAAGCTTTGCTTAAATCTAATAATATGATGTTAAGATAGTACCCAGCTGTCTGGTGGTGTACACATTGTTCTAAAAAGCTTTTTTCTTTTCTCGAATTTCATCAATACTTTCTTCTGTTCTTTGGTTTAACTAAGTGGATTTCTGGAAACTCCAGCTGTGGAGCGGGCTATCTTAATAGTTGTGAAATCATGGAAGTATCTTAAGAGGTAAATAGCTTGCTTATTTTCTTCTATGTAATGATCAGGCAAAATGACTATTGAAACTTATCCTGTGACCCTCCGTCTAAACCAGTGGGTTTTTTGGTTGGTTTGGTTTTTTTGGTCCACTAAAATTGTATATTAGCAGAGGAACATCTTCTGGAATTGCTACTCTTTTGTGTATAGCTTCCAATTTAATCTCAATTTCTAATTTAAACTAAAAACCAACACCTTGTGTTCTTCCTGAATAGAATGGGAGGGAAGGCTGCTATTTAAGATTCTAGTAGGTTTGCAGAGTTGATACTGATGCAGGTGCGATTAATTTAATTTGCTTTCCTATTGCTTCTGCTTTTGAACTGACAAAAGAGAAACAAAACGTGGGGAGGTTACTCTAGGCTCTTACGTTTGAGAGACAGGTACAACGCAAACTGTGGTGTTTACTCAGGTAAATGAGTAAGATGTCTCACCTTTGTATGCTATGGTTGTAGTATACCGTATCAAATTCTACTGCTTTAGTAGCTGCTATATTTAAAATAGTTTTGTTTTGGTAATTGGCTGGCCTTTCTACTATGTAATTTCTTCTAATGTATAGAAGGAAAGCTTGCTGATGCTATTTTATATCCTAGTTTGCTTTCCAGAGTAGCTCATTGGAGCAGACACAATAACACCTATATTAAAGGATATTTAAAGATCAGTTAGCTTCTAATCAGACTGCTTAAAAGTTTCATGTATGTAGATGTGTTAGGTAAATTAACTAGCAGAGAGGAGCTGTGGCAGTAGGAAGGATAACTAATGCTGCCTCTGAGCACGGTTTTTTGCTGATTGTATTAGTCTTTCATGTTCTGTGCTCATCACTAGCTCTGATCAGCTATTTGAAAAAGCTATGTGATGAGCAAAGTGGTTCAAGTCTCTTTCCAGGTAGCTTTTATTTTGTGTACATGTCATCCTTCTCAGTAGTGTTGGTTATTCTTCCCCAGTGGTCGTGATGAACAAAGCATTGCAGTGCTCAGGCAGATGTGGAAGAGCTGGCAGTCGGGAGAAGCTGTCCTTTTTGAGGCCTGTTTTCCACATGCCTAAAGCTTTTGGGGGGGACACTAGGCCTTTGTCCAACAGACATAAGAATCTCCTCCAAGAGGTAAGTAAAATCTGCCATGCTCATTGCAGATTAGAATGTGTGTGAAGGTATGAGTTTCCCTTACGTAGAAGAAAAACAGCTTCACTGAGTTATTGAGTGGTACGGAGTTTCTGCATGTCTTTTCTAATGGTTTTAGAGACCTGAAAGAGAAGGTCTTCTGTAGGTACTGAACAGAAGGCATTTTTTTCTTCTACTGGACAGTGTGCAAAAATTGAAATCAAAGAAGTTCACCTGAAATAGGTTTACCTCAGTAGTTATGACTCTAGAAGGCCTGTGATGTCTTAATTCCTGCCTCCCAATCCTTATTCATTTTGGTTCAAAATTTGGTTTCCTGAGGTCACTGAGGATTCTGATCCCTACTTAAATCCTGAATCTGTGTTTTCTGAAGCCTGGGCTGAGCCTATAGCACTGGCAGATACATAGCTATTGCAGCAGATGCAAAGGGGCCAAGTGGGTATACCTTTTTGAGAGTATTTGTGCAGTATACCTTATTAGGTATTTGTGCAGTGTATTTAGGAGCATTTTTTAGAAATCTAGGCTGTTGATCTGGCTTGCTCTGAAGAGGCTGGATCATCCTGTAGTTTGCCTGGTATCTTGAGTAAAGACAAGAATTCTTTACAACATTTGAAGGCAGGTTTGACAGATAGCAGTGTTGCATTTGAGGTAGTTCAGTCAAGTTAGGGACAATTCTGCAGTAAATCTGTGACCTTTGTCACTTTATATTCCTTTCCAGCTTCAAAGTTTTAACATTTCTTTCTTGTTAGGTGGTATTTACAGACTGTCACAGATGCTTTTGACTTCACAGCTTTTTCGCCAGTCATACTAACCTGATCTTCACCCTTTCTATCCTGTTCTTTCCCTAATTCCCTCTGGAGAACATAAGTGATGTTTTAAAAGCTGTTGGCTTGTTGTTTGATTTTAGGTTTTTTTTTTTTCCTGTTTAGACAGGCTGGTTCCTGAGTGACTCAGAAGTCCAGCTTTTAATGAGGGAGCTATTTCTTGCTTGCTCTACAGCTAGTGTCTTTCTGGAGCTGTGATATTTGGCTCAGCAACATAGTGCAGAATCACTTTCTTAGTGGAGAAAGAGTAACTAGGACTAGCACCAGCCTTTATCCATGTTAAATAGAAAGTACAGTAGGTTTTGACTACTGTAAGATAGCTGAAGTTTGGACATGAATTGCCTAGTTATTTCAGTTGCTTTTCTTTGTAAACCTCTGTTTTGTTTCCACCAAGACAAAATACTGGTTTTCTTAGAGTAAAACCAGGATTTTTATCACAAATATACTGACAGATCTTGATGTTGAAAAAATGTCATAAAATCAGTAAGCTTAGTATTTCACTTGGCACTTATCAATCTTCAGCTAGTTAATAACTGATAAATGCTTGCTGTATTTGTGCATTTCTGTTGTCTTGACTTGGATGACAGTATGTTCTGCTTTGTGTCAACTGATTTAATCACTCTTAAAAGACCGTCTGGATTACCTTTTCCTCAGGGGAACTTTCAGAAGTCCTCTATCCCTTTATTCCAAATACCAAGATCTCCCTGTTAGTAGCTCTAGCTCAGCTTGTCTTTTTTTGAATAGCATTTGTTGCATCTACTGCAACAGTAGAATCATAGAATCATAGAATAGTAAGGGTTGGAAAGGACCTCAAGATCATCGAGTTCCAACCCCCCTGCCATGGGCAGTACTTGGCTTGCTATGCATCTATCCCATACATGAGTTGATTTTTATTTTTATTCAATTATTTTCTGTGACCTCAGTATTGCAGAAAGGAGAACCTTGGTTGGATTTTTCAGTTATAACTTCTGTCACAGCTTTCAAAGAGGACTTCTGAGTCCATAATTATAAATCTAATTTAGAACTGTTTTGTTTCTCCTGGCTTCCCTTTTTCCTGTAAAGTTCCTTGGTCATAATTTTGATTACCCCGGGATAAATACTAATGTCTCAGGCAGGCATGCAGGATTCCACGGTGTAACTTGCTGGTTTGTGGTTTGTTTTTTTTTTTTTTTTTTTTTACGACTCTTGTTTTAATGGCAGAAAAAGTGGAATAATTGCTTCGGAACATCATCCATGCTGAAAGCAGACTTCAGGGAACATAATGTTCATGGAAGGCTAAGGGCAAGAATATGGAAAATTTCTTTTCTCCCAAGCTTTGTTTCAACCAGGGAATTTCATGAACTAGTTTTGATTGGTTTCTCTGAAGTATTTTTGTCCCAGTCTGCCCTTGGATCCAAAAAGCTACTAAAACCACTTCACCCTTAGGCAACCTGTGTGACACTCTGCTAAGCTTTGTATGAACTGCTGTCTTCTCTTATTTCTGTTCTTTTGACCATGGCTCCTGTTGGCTTAGTTTGATGCCCTTCAGTTCTTGTCAAGAACGAGAAAACAGATGATCTATTTCTAACCATCCCTATAGCCTTTTGTAGCATTGTAGGCTTCTATTACATACTTCTGCTCTCTGTCTTTCAGGCTGAGGAGTTTTGACCAACTTTTTCATTCTTTCCATGGAGATGATTTGGTTCTTTGTTCCTTCTTGTTGCTTTTCTCTGGACCTTTGATTTATAACATCCCCCCTCTTGGGCGGTGTTATTCATACCATCTCTTGGGAGTGGGAGGAGGGCCACACTGCTTCACTCCATCTTCAGTTACAGTATTATACAGTGGTATAACACTGAATGTAGTCTTTCTGGTTTCCCCCCTGTTCTCTAGTCTCCCATTCTAGCCCAGGGTGCACTTTCCAAATGACTTCTGAATATTAAGCAGCCAAAGCATGGATGAAGGTGGGAAGCAGATCTCATACTGAGATCTGATAAAAGAACTTGTGTTGAGCTTTTGGCTTTGGTGGGTTGAAAGAGTATCTGTTTATGGAATTGACAGGTCACAAGATGTATTTTTTGAAGCTTTGCTTATCAGTACAAATTTGCACAGAACACCAAAGTCACAGGTATTAGCGCAGGGTTCTGTGGGGCTCTCTGAGAATCAATTTACATTTGTCAAGGTCAGAAGTTCAAATCACAAGATATGAAATATTGTACTGCTGTTCTGACAACTGTTACAAAGAATTCTGTAAAAGATACCATGGAAAGAGAGATAATTGGTAAGATGAAACTGTATATGTTATTTTAAGGACCAGTTTAAAGACCTCCTAGGATGCTACTTTTCCAGTCACTGCAATAAAATTGTAGTTACTGATCATTCAGCTAAGATTATATTGTTTGCTTGCTTAATAAGCATTATGCTTGCTCATTCAGTGGGGAAAAAAAATCATCTGTGTCATTGTTGATATTTGATTAGTTTTAGGAACCAATACTTTTGTTGAGAGCTGTGGCAGAGGAGGTCCATAGAGATGGCAGAACCAGAAGACATTTGCAGTAAAATAGAAGTGTTTCAACAAAACTGATAAATGTGGTAGCTGATAGCAAGGATTGGTATTAAACATAATATTTTTCTTGTTTCTTGCTGGAAAATCATAGCAAAGGCAAGTTATGACTGGAGTCCTTGTACCTGAGTAGCTAAGTTTTCATTGGTGGTGGTGGTTGTTTAGTTCTGGAAGTATAAGGAAAATAAATGATTTGGAAGGCAATTCTATGCTGTTTGCTCAAATTGAAGTGAACACAGTTGACAGCTTGGACTTCAGAGTTGTAACTTAATCTCCTTGAGTGCAGCAGAAATGTGTATATGCTGGAGTTGGGGAAGGGGGGATGGAGTAGGGTGGGGATGAATAGCAGATAGCTATAAAAAGCAGAGGCAGGAATTGCTTCTATTTCATAAGACTAGCACCGCTGCTATGTATGTAATGGTGAAAGACTCTGCTTTAGAATAGGGATGGGCTCTTCAAGAGCCTGTAGTGTTCTGTGAGCTGAGAGTAGCTAGCAGAGCAGCTTTTCTTCAGATGAACTCCAGGCATGACTACTGCCTGGTCACATCTCCTGCAGCTCTTATAAGAAAGAAGCTACTGACTTGCTTCTGGTGCTGTGAAAACTTAGGTTTGTGCTTCCTATTTACTCAGGGGTACTGCTGCTCTGTCTGCGGCAGCTGTTTGACAGAGGGTGCTGCGAAAGGTCAGGGCCAGTACTGAGGTACTGGGAACAAATAGTCTGTTTCTAAGACTTTTGTCACAAGGTTGAATTGGCTGAGATTTGCTTTGGGTTTTTGTTTAGGGTGCTAAGATATGAGAAGCTTGTGGAATCTTTCCTCTCGTGCTTTAGCTTCTCCCATAGATGGATCTCCAGAGGGCTTTCTCTTTGCTTTGCTTGTGGTCTGTGGGTGACTACTGATGTGCTCCCTTGAGGAGCTCTAGTCAGTCATGGCATTTTGGCCTCCTGTGAGCTACCTGAAAATGGGTCATTGTTTCTACAGACATTAGCTAAAGCTATTATGTGACTTCAGATGATTTTTTAGAACACTACAGGTAAAATGTTTGCTGTCCCATGGCATGTCAAGACCCCCTCATATTGAGAAACTTCTGTTGCAGTCTGCCATTGCAGCAGGATCAGAGTATCTTCAAACCTTCACTTGAAGATCTTTCTACAGATATAGTCTGTTAAGGTATAGGAATGTTATGATCTAGTAGCTTGATCTCTTCTTGGAGGGAAGCGTGCTATGGTGCTGTTTCACAAAGCAATAGGCACTGCCAGTTCGATGTTGACATAGCCCTTTCAGTTCCTCCTTGAAGTTGTTTTATCTTTTAGATGCATGCAGCTGGTTGATGGTAGGATTTTCTGCCTAGTTGCTGGGTAATTTTCTTTAACTGAAGGTGAGTATCTACCTGGGTGTTAATTTTGACTTATTCACCTGTTGTTTTTATTTGTGCTCCTTTTGCAATGAAATGAGTCTTAATAGTCTAGACATCTAGGTTTCCCCCTGCCACCCCTATATGTGTGCACACATACACACCCCTCCAGTTTTGACTTAACTTAGTTTGAGGGAGGAGTGAAATGAAGCGTTCAAACTCTTGTAGGTGGAGGTACCAGCTTGTTGGCTGTTAACCATGGCAAAAAGTAACCCCCTCTCCTCCTGGTTTTGCAGACTTCCTAAAGGTTGTCAGGTGGGGCTAATCTGTAAGGAGTTGCCCTCACACAACAGTAGGGCTCCAAAGTTTGTAAACATCGTCCTGCTTTTGTGACAGGGCCAAGAGGAGTATAACTGCTGTAATTACTCTCAAATAGAAAGCTTCAACTTGCTCAACTGCTTTCTGCTATCTGCTGCTGCTGTTTGCAGTACTCTGTCCTGGCCTTCCACAGTACTCCTAATAAAATGGGGTTGTTTAGACACGTTTTCCAAAGGGAAGGCTTTTGTTTAGGACTTGCTATGCTGGTGGTGCTTACTTCTCAAATGAAAAACGAGGGCTTAGAGGATAGGCATCTTTATGATTTGGTGTGGTGGAATGGCCTCTGAGTTCAGCAGGCAAGTTCTTGCATGTGAATATGGCCCTCAAGTTTCAAAAAACAGCCCTCCCTCCTCCACTCCCCCTAAATGGGGGACATTTATTCTTTCAGTAGAAGTCTCCATTTTGGCTTTATAACATCTGCTTCTAAAACACTGACCTGCAGGCTTGTTCCATCTCTCTGCTACTAAAGCATCTCTGTGTTGTCAATGAATCCTGGACCTTCTTAGAGTCTTTATTCATTTCTTCTGTACTCCTTTTGCACCTCTGAGTTAGTTAGTCATGAGGAAGTTGTAAGGACTTGCTGCAGTGCTCCTGGGGAAGGAAGTGGAATATGCTCGCCTTGAAGTCAGCTTTTTCCATGGCAAGCAGGCTGCCTGGGGGAGGGGGAGAAGTGCTGAAAAAAGTTGGGGGAAGCCCCAGACCTGTGCTTGCCTTACTAGGAAACCAAGTATGAGAGTTGACTGTGCCGATCAAGATTTAACGGACTTGGTTGCAAGGACTAGATGACCTTAAGGTCCTTTCCAACCCTAACTATTCTATGATTCTATGACTATTGTTGATTACTTATTCCAGAAGTTACAAAAAAACTAGACTAGTAATAAGAATAGTGATACACTGCTGGTTTTCGAGCTGGTTTTACAGTAGGAATTTTCAAAACCACATGTTTGCCTATCCTTGATTGAGGTTTGAAAGGAAATTATATTGACTGGTGGTGAAATCCTGTATTTCACTGTGTGACTGTGGAACAGGAAGGGAAGGTGGGGTCTGCATTTGTTTAGGAGCCGCAGTTTATATTTCATAGCTGATTCCTGATTTCTTTTGAGGTTTTTCTTTGTAGGAACTCTCATCAGTCCTTTTATTCAGATGAAACCGATAATTCTTTGTCTGTTAGAATAAAAGTATTTTAATACACAACAGCATGTTATTGATGCAGAAGAGTCAAAAGAGTCAAAGTTCACTTTTTTGCTTTTTTCAGACTTGGAGTTGGAGAATTTAAGTTCTATACCAGACTGAAAGGGCTGTCTGCAGATTGATCGGCTTTCTTGGGGTGAAAAATCTGACATGTCTGGTTGGCAAAAAATAAAATCCCACCTTTTGAATTCTGGTTTGCAAATATCAAGGTAATAGTTAATGTAAAGACAATGCCAAACCAATATTGCAGATCTTGTTTCCCCCCTCCCCAGAAAGGAGGTCCCTGGGATAGTATGGGGAGTGTTTTGTTTAGTGTAAACAGTGGAATAATGCTTTGAAGTTGCTTTTGTCAACACCAATCCCGAGGAGAAAAACCAAACCCAAAACAACAGAAGCAGCATAACTAGGATAAACAGGCTTAATTTGTATCTTTCCAAACTACTTGGTATATCTATTTAGTGAACTCCTACCAAATGGTTCTTTCATAAAGCTGTGCTCTTCTGCAGAAGCTGCTGATGCTCTTCTGACTGGTAGCCTTTAACTTCCTCTGGGTTTGTTGTTTTTTTTTTTTTTGTTTGATAAGCACAGATGTTGTCTTGTGTTTAATTCTTTCTGGAAGATGAATCTACTGGCTCTGGTGGCTAGGATGAAATGTGTTTTCAGTGCTGTATGCTCACCCTTACCCCCTCATACTCCAGTCTGTGACATGGTCGCTTTTCAAATATTCTTCTAAATATTTTGTTAGTTACTAGGTGCTACTTCACAAAGCTTTTTTGGTATACGAGAGTAGACTGGAATGTGCATGTCCTCCTATTATGAGGTGCTAATCATATCACCCTGTAGCAAGAGTTCTGTGCAAGTTAGAAAAGAAGTGAGTGTAGTTGTGTGTGTGCATTATTCCTAAAAGGCTCATGAATTTGGGGCATTCTTAGGATACTTGGTAGAGAACTATAAAATTTTCTGTTAGCTTTATTTTGCAGGAATCTAGGTGCACATCTGTATCAGTAGCCTCTGTGGAGAACTTTGTACTTTAAATAGTTTTTAAGCTTACCTGTTCTTATTAAAGGCACACAAAGAGCCACAGTCGCCACTGGATGATGTGACAGGTTTAAAGATTTTGTAGTATGGGCAGACCTTGTATTCTGGACAAGAACTAAATTGATGCGAGTTCTGTCATTGTTTATTGTAAGTACAATTGAAGAAAGATGTTGTCTGGTGTAAGTATCTGTGCTACAGGACAGTTACTTGCAGCTGGTGCTAGGAGAAGGTGTGTTGGGTAGTCTGTGGGAATTCTGTACAGATGTGGCTAATGCATGACAGTGGTAGAGCTTTCATAAAATGAGTGTCCATTATGTAAGCTAAAAATGTTCTTCAGAATTTATATTCATTAGTGTTATTCAGCCTATAGCTCTTAGGTTATTGGACGAGGTGACAGTATGAGTGAGTGAATGCATATTATAGTTTCCACTAAGAAATGATTTTGGTAGTTACACATGTTCCTTACAGTTGAGCAATAACTGGAAAGCTGTCTGTGCAGCATGCTATAAACGTATTCAGCAACATGGATATTTCTTCATAAATTTTTAGCTGTTGTTTTAAAGTGAAGTTCAAAAGATTAGTGCAAGACTTGATACTTCTGAGAGGGGGTGGTGATGGTGGTGGTGGTTGAATCAGTAGGTTAAGAATCAGTTTCCTGTTTTGAGGTGTAGTAATTGTAACATGATGATCCAATGTGCTACCATGGAGAGGAATTCCTCTTTAAAGTTATTGACTAGCTAGAGGTGAGGAAGAGATGACCAAGTTGAGTTGGTAACCTTAACTGTCTCCTCTAGAGGTAGAATAACCACAAAAATCAGTTTCTCTCCTGGTTGTTTTTACTGTTTCTTTTAAGGGGGTTTTGAAGGGTGACTGTGTAACTGTCAGTAGAAAGCAGGAAGTTGCACAACTGGGAACTGTCCCAGCTGAAATGGATCTTCCAGTAAAAATGCATTTGTCCATCAATACAGTTTACTACCATTTGAGTAACATCTCTAATATCCTGCAAGTATGACTGGAACCCTTCCTAAAATGCTGCATTCCATGTGACTACTCACGTGTAAATGGGCAAGTGCTAGCCTGTTACCCATAAGCAGACATGGGGAAACAGGCTATGGGATAGCAGTAAGCAAAAAGATTTTGTCTTTGTTGTATACATTCTTTAAACTTTTTATAGCTGGGCTTATAGTTTTTAATGGTCACCAGTGGGAGGACAGCAAAAGCTTAAGACCAGGCCTGTGCCGCCTGGGGCTTGCAGAGCTGTTTCCCTGCCCTGCCTGCCACCGGGAGGCAGTGTGGGCTGCAGGGGTCAGTTATTTGGCCAGAAATTCAGTTGTTCCATGTCATGGAACTATAGAGTAGTAGAGGAATGTTTTTAACTGCGGAGTGTATGGCAGCTTAGATGGTTGGATTTGCCACTGGAGCTATGGGACTCCTTATTTTAAGCATCCTAAAATTGGCAGAATGCCTATTCATACTGTCCACCATGAGCATGCTGGAACAGTGCATTGCTTGGAACTTTCTACCCACAAAAATTCCCTAGCATCCTAGGCAAAGATGCAAATCTACCTTCAAGCGGAACGATGGGATGGCATAGTTAACTGATCTATTTCCTAAGACAGCAAGTCCAGCTTAAATTTTTTTCTGCCTTAGCCTATGTGGGCAGTCACGTGAAGCAGCCAAATTGCAGTAGGAAAGACCAGCCCTTACATAAGATAAGTGGACATCTGGAAGCACTTGAGCACTGTTTTGTACTTCTAATATAAATCAGTGGAACACAGGAAAACTGAGGGATATGTTAGAAGATGGGTTATTAAATGCAGGAGAGGTGAATAACAGAGCTTTAGGTCATGTGCTGATTTGCAGAGTTCTGCCTTAGGTTAACAATTTCCTTGCCAAATAAGGAGACTTACACTTGCCTGAAGATAAAATTAGAGCAATGCTGCATATTATTTTCTGATACTATTTGCTCTACATCTGTTTTTCAGGTAGCAGTTTAGGGAGAGGGGTGAAGGTACTGCTTTCAGAGTACAGTAGGATCCTACTGGTCCTGCTTCCCTAAATGTGGAGTTTTGGGGGACAGGGTAGAGCAGGGGGTTGGAGGGTGAAGGTACTGAAATGCTCCATTAACATTTGTTTTCCAGAAATGTGTGGAGCTCTGGGTTGTGCTGTATTGTCATACCTCACAAGTTAGAGGCCTTTACTTTCTCAGCTGATCTCTATCAGTTGCGCTTTTCCAAAGGCAGTTCAAGCTCAAGTATGCCTCTGTCCAGTGTAGCAACTGCTGAGCTTCCTTTTTTCCTCCTTCCTTCAGTGTAATCTAAATATTTTCCACTAAACTTATCTGTTTTAATGGTGGAAGAACGCCTTCCCTAATATTTGTCTGAAGCTGAAAGTACAGAAGAAAGTCTTTTTTCAAAAGCGTAATTTGTGGTTTATGTGTCTGTAACTAAGCCATAGGAAAGTACACAAGTAATGTTTCTGAATAGGCTGATCCCTTGCTGTAGTCATGAAGGACCTTGAGCAAAGAGCCCTTCTGCTTAGGGTGCTGCACTGATCTTTATTCTTGCTGCTGCTGTTCTAAAATGGGAACATTTAAGTGTTACGATCAACCTTCCTTGATGGGGAGGTGAGGGGCATACAAAGTACTGATGAGCTATCTTAAAGTAAAAATATACATCTCCTGATGCAAGAGTTAAATAATCCTAAGCACCCTAGGAAAGATAACTGAATTCTTACATAATCCTCCTCCTAACAAGGTGCTCTTTCCATGTGAATTCATAGATCATTAGCCTGTGGATTCTGTGCATATTAAGGCTTGACTCTGCAGTACTTAGTTTCAGTTTTTGGTGTGGCTTTCCTCTGAGTGTAGAGATGTGTATGTGAGGGTTTTGGGATAGTGGTGCAATGAGCTTTTTTGTTGCTAGAGGCTTTTTGGTTGGTTTTAAATGTATGTGAGAATCTCAATGTTAACTTGGACACCTTGGAAACTCAAAGCAGGCAGACTTTACATCTATATGCATGTGGTAACTTGAGAAAAAGTTTAGTATTTGGATGTCAGTATCTATCTTACATATTTGTTCATGAAATTAAGATGCCTGAAGCTTTGCTTTAGTGTGAAATAAAGACTTAACGTTCTTTTTGTTTGTTTTTGTTTTTCTACAAATAATTTTTTTAAGTTGTCTGCAATGATGGTTTTCTTTCCTTAGGGGAAAGTATACTACTGGGTGTGTTTCTTTTAACAGTTACATTTCTCCTGTCTTTTGGAGGTCAATTTTTCACACTAACCCTTTCATCAGAAAGAGGTCTAAATTCTGTATAGATGCAGGGTGGTCATTGGCCCTTTCTTCTTTATATTTTTCTAGAAAGCAGCAAATAGATCACTTATATAGACTGATCTTTTGTGTGCTTTCTAAAGGATGGCTCTGACTTTATTCTTTTTTTTTTTGGGTCTTCAGTTGCTAAGTCTTAACTATCCCTGAAGGAGCTGGGAAATGAAGTTGCTAAGCCACTGTCCATCATATTTGAAAAATCATGGCAGTCAGGTGAAGTTCCCGATGACTGGAAAAAGGGAAATATAACCCCCATTTTTAAGAAGGGGAAAATGGATGAGCCAGGGAATTACAGACCAGTCAGTCTCACCTCTGTGCCTGGCAAATATCTTGGAATGGATTCTCCTGGAAGGCATGCTGAGGCACATGAAAACCAACAAGGTGCTTGGTGACAGCTAGCATGGCTTCACTAAGGGGAAATCCTGCTTGGCCAATCTGGTGGCCTTCTATGGTGGGGGTACAGAACTGATGGACAGGAGTAGAGCAGTTGATGTCATCTGCCTGGACTTGTGTAAAGCCTTTGACACTGTCTCCCATGACATCCTTCTCTCTAAGTTGGAAAGACATCAATTTGATAGGTGGACCACTCGGTGGATAAAGAACTGGCTGCATGGCCGCACGCAAAGAGTAGTGCTCAATGGCTCAATGTCCAGCTGGAGACCAGTAACGAGTGGTGTCCCCCAGGGATTGGTGTTGGGACCGGTCTTGTTCAACATCTTTGTGGGTGACATGGACAGTGGGATTGAGTGCGCCCTCAGCAAGTTTGCCGATGACACCAAGCTATGTGGTTCAGTTGATACATTGGAGGGAAGGAGTGCCATCCAGAGGGACCTTGACATGCTTGTGAGATGGGCTGATGCCAACCTGATGAAGTTTAACCATGCCAAGTGCAAAGTCCTCCACCTGGGTCGGAGCAATGCCAGGCACAGATACAGGTTGGGCAGAGAAGAGATTCAGAGCAGCCCTGTGGAGAAGGACTTGGGGGTGTTGGTCAATGAGAAAATGAACATGAGCCGGCAGTGTGTGCTTGCAGCCCAGAAAGCCAACCGTATCCTGGGCTGCATCAAAAGGAGTGTGACCAGCAGGTTGAGGGAGGTGATTCTGCCCCTCTACTCTGCTCTCGTGAGACCTCACTTGGAGTATTGTGTGCAGTTCTGGTGTCCTCAACATAAAAAGGACATGGAACTGTTAGAACAAGTCCAGAGGAGGGCCATGAGGATGATCAGGGGACTGGAGCACCTCCCCTATGAAGATAGGCTGAGAACATTGGGGCTGTTGAGCCTGGAGAAGAGAAGGCTGCGTGGAGACCTCATAGCAGCCTTCCAATACCTGAAGGGGGCCTATAGGGATGCTGCGGGGGGTCTCTTCATTAGAGACTGTAGTGAGAAGGGACTGTAGTGAGAGGACAATGGGTAATGGGTTCAAACTTAAACAGGAGAAGTTTAGATTGGATATGAGGAAGAAATTCTTTACTGTAAGGGCTGTGAGGCCCTGGAATGGGTTGCCCAGGGAAGTTGTGAATGCTTCATCCCTGGCGATGTTTAAGGCCAGGTTGGACATAGCGTTGGATGGCATGGTTTAGTGGGAGGTGTCCCTCGCCCATGGCAGGGGGGTTGGAACTCGATGATCTTAAGGTCCTTTCCAGCCCTAGCTATTCTATGCTTCTACTTCCTTCCCAACATTAAGACCCCCTTGCTTCATTCAAACCTTAGGGCTCTTTCTGAAAATTGTTTCTGTGGGTAAGCAAAGCTGAGGATGAGTTAGAGTGGGAGGAGAACAATAATAATTCAGCCCTTGGAGTGCGTGGAGATGTTTTTGTTTTGCTGCTAGCATGCTTTGCTTCATGGTTTTTAATGCTGTTACATTTTATGTTTTTGAGAATCAGATGGCTTCAAGGGCTTTCACATGGCAGCAGGGTTGGCTTTCTTATAGCAGCAGTATCTGCTTATTCCAAATCACTGTTTGTCTGGTGTGTAACAGTACTTTTTTATTACTGTCTAACTGGTATCTTGTTTCTTTTCAGAGATCATTCACATTAATAATAGAAGCATGGGATTGGGACAATGATACAAAAGCTGGTGAGTATTTATGTCAAACTTGCAGTTTTCACTTCATCCTGTATGTACAGACTGGGGAGGGGAGAAGTGGTGTGCTGCTGCAATTAGTCATCCCTCCAAATCAGTCTGAATGTATGCCTATCCAAGTGAAGGGCATGTACAAATTGAAGCAGTAAATACTGGGTTAGGAACAGTGAAAAATTATTGATGATAGAGAAAAGAATGGACAATAGTAAGTCAATGTTGTAACACTTTAATGATTAGCTTTAAGAGAAAAATGTTTAAAAATCATGGTAGGCCTTTTTTTTTTTTCCTTTTTTTTTTTTTTTTAAGAAAAATTGTCTGTGCTGCAGAGCTGCATTTTAAAATCCTTCTCAGTTTACCCATAACCATGTTGTGCAATACTCTTCATGATCAGGTAAACAAATAAGCATTCTTGCTCCTGATAAAGAAACCATACTTGATGTTTGTGATGTAAGTCATGGGATGATTCCTGTTTCTCCCCAGGTACTGAAACTTACCTTGCATTTATAGTCTGAAAATGTAATGGTCAGTATCAGAGCAGGGCTACTGATCTGAAGGAAAAGTAAGATTATTGTCTACATACTTCAAAATCATGTGAAGGTACTGCTTGCTGTACTGTTACTGAAGTAGGACTCCAGCTTGAACCTGCTCCTTGGTACTGGTTTACAAACCTGTTTCAAATAATGATTTTGGTTACAAGTGTTAAGTGAACTTCAGGTTTTCTTTGTGGTTAATGATGAACTATTTGATCTTGGCTGGGACCAATGTAGAGGAAGATAAGTGTTTGGGCATTAAGGTAGCAAAGATTTATGTCCCATATCATGATCAGTTTCTAATAGGTTCCATTCTCTGCTGCTTCATTTCTGACCATTCTTACCAAGATGTAGCAAGCATAAAAAATGGGTGAAGCTCAACTGATATTAAGGCAGTGTTAGAGTTTCAAGGTCCTTTTCCTTGAAGATTGGGATCAGCCCTGCTTACATTTTCCTGACAAACTTTCCTAACTTAGGGATTCTTCTAACGTACTGTATCTCCAATGATAGACAACCTAATGATCAGTCTGTAGTTTCTTCCTGAGCCCTCCTTCTGTTAGAATAAAGCTTTTCTCTTGTTTAACAGCTCCTTCAACCTTTTGCAGTAGGTATGTTTTCTTTAGATCTCGGGTAGTTCATGTTGTTGCAACCCTTTAGTTGGTTCACTGCCACCTTGAATAGCACTTCCCAAATCTGGACGTGGTATTCAAAATGAGATCTCAAGTGCTGAGCAGAGTAAGCCCAAATTTTTAAAAAGTTTAGATATCCTATGTAGCAACAGATTGGAGGAGTCCTCTTGAATGTTTTGTTCACAAAGTACTACATGAAACTAATTCCTTAAAATAGTTTCCATTTTGGGGAAAAATTTACCCAGAGGTAGCTTAGTACAGCAAATATTGGAATATTCATGCCTTTGTTCTAGATGGTAGATCAACTCATGAAGTGGTGTAGAAATGAGTGAACATGAAGAGCCTATCCTGTAAAACATACCTGTGTCCATTTATGTGGTGAATTTTGTTTTTTAATAAGATGCTTAATGGCCTTGTAAGTTGCTATATTTATGTCTTGGAACCTGCAGAATCCTCTTGCAAACCTGTAGATGTAGAACCCAGGTTTCTATTTAAATACACTTGATAAGGGGATAGTTACTTTAGACTTGTTTCTTTTTTCTGTAGTTTTTAGGTTTTTGACATGCTCTGACAAATCTGTTGACTTGCATTGGTGACCCTTTTTTTCCTGAATTTCAGGCCCACAGTATATGCAGTGTCTTTCGGGGGCCCAGTGGGCAGTCTTCTTAATTTACCAGTTTCCATGAACTATGGGAGTCTATACAAGTGTCATGTTACACAGTTTAGCTGTCATGAGAAACCGTTAATGGGAGGTGAACTTCGCTTTAATACAGACTGCCAGAGAGGAGCTGTTAAGTTATATTGCATCTGAAACCTAGAAGGCTGGTAAGCCTACGATTTGACAGACCGCTAGCTAAACGCTTGTCTTTGTTAAATGCTTCTGTAGTCTTCATGATTCCATGATAGAGACCTGTTGCTTTGCCATGCTGAAGTTTAGACTTGCATATTGGATTTCTAGAAAGAAATCCATTCCCTAATGCTGAAGGCTTCCTCCCCCCTTCTTCTGTAGTCTTGACAGATCAAAACCAGTAGGTTTTGCCTTATGAATCTGTCAAGATGCAAAAGACACTTCCTGTGTATTTCTGCAAGGATTACTGAACTATCAGACAGGCACAGATCAGTAAAAATTCATGTGTAAAAAGCACAGGAAAGGGAATATGACAACTTCTCCAGAGAAGAGACAACAATACCTGTATCCTGGAGGGGCGAAGAGAGTATCTATGGGAAGCTGAACTCCCTGTCATATCCTGAACGCTGTGCTGATCTTCAGATCAGGTTACACGTGTCTTCTGTTACTACTGTAAGATTAATCAAAGTAATTGCCAGAGTCTGTTTATAACCTGATTAATTAGTTCCAAAGTCAGGTTTTGCTTTCCTTTAATGGAATCAGTAAGGCTGAAACTTGCACGCAGGTCCTGTTTTCCAGCTTGGACTTTCAAGTGGGTATTTAAGAAAACCCCAAACCAAAACAACAGAACCCAACCAAAGAAAAACCTACCCCAAATATCCAACCAAAGTAACAAGCAAACAAAAAATCCCCAAATCTGGAAAGAGGAGCTTGAAGCTTTTAGCACAGTTTTCATTCTTTCTTCCCTCTCTGTCCTAGCATCCTGTGTTCCTTCCTTGCACTCATTAAAAGCAAGACATGGTTGCTCAGAGATCTGTGAAGTACTATCTCAAGAACCAGTCTGGCAGGGCAATTGTTTCCCCAGTACTTACCTCAAACTACAAACCAAGAGACATGCAGACTATAATTCTTGAACTACTCCTGTGCTTTTCCTCCTCTGTGCTGGTGCGCTGGCTTGGAAGTAAGCTTGTGGCTGTATAATGTTATCACTTGTTTGCTCTGGGAGAATGTAGGAGGGGAAGAGGAAATGGTCTTAAATACAAAGTCACTGTGAAGGGCCTGTTGTGTCATCTGTCAGCAGTTCATGCTACATTCTAGGTAAATCATTTGACAGGTAAACATCTGGACCCTAGCAGCGGTCTTTGCAATGCATAACCCAGTGCTGCCATTATGAAGCAAGCTGACATCTTCATGTGTAAAGTAATTTTCCATTAGGTTATCTACCTCAGGGATGCAGTGGTTCCCTTCCTCCTTCGTCTTAGTCTGTATGAGACTCATGCAAATATCTGTGTAAAGGCTTGTAGAAAACTTGTTAGTGATTAAGGAAAATAGGCCTTATTGCTTCTGAGGTGTGTGAAGGGGGAGATTTGAGTAGTGTGTGCCAGTAAGCAGACAAATTCAGTTATGTAGCTCATTGTCTTTACTGAGACCTAAAAGTAATGTGAGTTCCTAAGATGAATTTAAATGGAAAACCACATGCAGGGGGAAAACTTGTTTCATCAAAACAGTTCAGTGTGGGAGAGTGGATATCTTCAGAAACACTGCGGCATGGTGGAGGAGGAACCTTGACAAACATGTCCTTCCCTGCAATTACTGATCTGTTTGGAAGATGCATCTTCTCTTCATGATCAGTCTTAAATTTGAAATAAACCAGGATTCTCATTCTAGTTCTGAAGAATTTGGTATTAGAAATGAGATGGCTTGGCGCTGATTTCCTGATGCCTTTTGTAGTCGAGGGTAAATTATTTGGTTTGCTTATTTAGGTTGTTAAGCCCTATCTTCACTTGTGTTAGATAGAGGAAAAGCTGTTAAGGCTCAAAATAAATTTTTTCAGAGGACTTTGTGAGGATAAACTTTGAGTGCTTAAAAAAAAAAAAAAGGCACTGTTGGGTTATTTTCCCTGTTCTTGACCCCCAGGTATCGAGAGGACTGTGCTGCATAGGTATATTTGCAGTAACTCTAATGCTTGTTCCAGTTGTTTAACTGGCTCTGATGAATTTAGTCTGAAGATGCTTGGTAAGATTTTTATTACAAAGGAGTGGTTTGTAATCTCAGGACGTGTCCTTCAGTCCATCTGATGCACTTTGAGGAAACACTTTTATAGCAGTGTCTGTTGCAGCCATTTTTAATTAGCCTGTGTTGCTTACAGCTGCAAAAGAGCTCTAATAATGTGTATTTTCTATTTGTTCAAATTCCTTGACCATTCATGATTCAGCATTTTTCCTTTATAGTTTTTCAGATCAATAGTCATTAGAGAAGAATAAGATTATAAAAGGATGCTGAATCTAATCACAAAGCTTTTAATGGTGACTGGTGGTATAAGAGATATCCAGTTCAGTCAAAAATAAAATGCAGGCAGCCTTTCCTAGTGTGCACATTTCTTGTCCATGCTGCTACTGACCATATGCTGCTTGATAACAGAGGTCTTGTTGTATAAGAATTAAAGAACAAGGATAGACTTCAGTGTGTTTGTGTCTAGCCATAAAATGTTTTATGAAGACTAGTCCAGGCAAGCACGAGTTGTAGCCTATACATGGCAATAGCGCTTTAATGTTAAAACAGAGATATACTTTGAGTTTGAATAATTTGAGAAACTTTCAATGCCTAATTAAAACAGGTTTTTTAAAGTTGAGTACTCATTAATTTTAAGAGAAAGTTGGTTGGTTTTTTGTTAGTTTGGTTTGTTTTTTGTTTTGTTTTGTTTTTTTTTTTGTTTTGTTTTTTTTTTTTCTTATGGTAGAAGCAAGCCTGAAGAAAAAGACATTAACAAAATACATTTTAGAGCCTGCTACTTCTGTACCTTTCCTTTTTCTTTAACGTTGGAGTGACTGAAAATTGTAGCTCATCCTTCTACAGTATGAGGGGGAAGTGCAGCTTTGGTAACAGATGCACAGGATACCCCTATGCTATCAATAACTTTCTAGGTGAGAAACAGTCACTCCTTTGACTTACTTTCTAAACAAATTAGGTTAATGAGTAGTAGAAAGTAAGAAGGTGAAATCTATTTACCGAAGTTAATACTGCTTGCTAAGAGCTTGGCATGTTTTATATTATTAATAATCTGAAGTTTATACTTCATCTCACTGCCATTATAGTCTCTTGTGTTCAAGGTTTTGGTGGTTCTTTTAACATGCATTTTAAAGAATCTCTTAATTAAAGAAAGTGGATGCTGACGCTCTAAGCTGGAAATATTACAGCTATTTCATAAATGGGTATGAAATTCATGTATACCAGTGGAGCTTTTGTATCTTTTTCTTGTCCTTAAATAGTGTTTGGAGTTCTAGCTGCAGCTTGCAGTCACCTAGAAAAACTCTTGCAGTAGGATGTTATCAGATTCGTGTAGCGAAAGCATTTGAAGACTTCGATCCCTGGGGTTACTCACTGTCTACCCTTACCCTTACTGTGCTTTGCTTATTCTTAACATTTGCTGAAGCAGTTGTGTAATTTTGTTGTATAATTTAATTCAACTGACTATAATTGCATCTCATCTCCTAGTACTGAAGTGTCTGTGCTTCTATACTAAGAGTAAAATGAATAAAAATACAAAGTAGAGATCCATAAATGTTAAAATACTTCGGCAGTTCCATAATCTTAGGTCCTAGAATCTTCTTGTTATATGTGATAACACATTTGGTCTCAGTTAATGAAACCTGGCAGTAGCTGTGCTGCTGCTTTCTATGAGGGCAAGGCAGGCTGCTTATAGAGTATATTGCAACACTGATCACAATTATCAGTAGTTCCACTGGGGATAAGGATAAGCAGGATACAGAGTTGAGAACATCCCTTTGGCAGTCCTGGGTTCATTTGTATATTTCTTGTCAGAATGACAAATACTAGCTCCACAGTGTTCCATGAAATGCTTATTAAAGATATTTTGCCTTTAGAGAGAATGATTACATGGAAATAAGTGAACTTATGTACATAATGCAAGTCTACCAGAGCATTTACTCTTGCATGGTAATTTTGCAGAAGATAAGTTTTGCTTTATTTTCAAAATTAAACTTGCACCAGAGAACTTTAATATCCCAGTTACAAGGTTATGCAGATTTTGCAATTTTATAAGAATAAAAAGGAGGCAAAAAGAGCCTCAAATCAAGATAAAGCTGCTAGTTGTCAGCGTGTGGGTGTGGTATGTTTGGCTGCCTTGAAAAATAAGCTATTTCCTATGGATTATGTTCCAGGGTTTTTTAATATTTCCTTTGGGACACTTTTTTAAATTGGCCTTCCTGTAATGGACTTTGCAAGGCAAAAGAAAATTCAGTTGTACAGTAGATCTTTATCATCTTCATATTTTCTTTACTAGATTTTCTCCTAATGGTTTGAATGCTTTTGATTTGAATACGTAGGCTCTTGTGTGCTGTCAAACTTATAACCTCTTGAATTTACCATTTTCAAAAAGGTGAAGACTTGCTAATAGAACGAGTGGCACATGCTGGCATGATCAACCCAGAAGATCGATGGAAGACACTACAGTTTAATGGTCCTGTTGCCCATTTTGAAGTACAAATAAGAGTGAAGTGCGATGAAAATTACTACAGTGCTCTGTGCAATAAATTCTGTGGCCCTCGAGACGACTTCGTTGGTCACTACACGTGTGATCAAAATGGAAACAAAGCCTGCATGGAAGGTTGGATGGGAGAAGAATGTAAACAAGGTAGTGTTTGCTTAATGTTACATTAAATTAGCTCTAGTGTGTATATATAGTAGGTATAAATTGTAGTAGATATTTCTGTGGTGTCGGTACTGTAGCACACTTATTTTAATACACATGGACTTTGTCCTTTGAATACAAATCTTTGAAAAAACATCCTCTGCAAAGAGTGGAGCCCAGCACAGGATACAGTGTTACTCGTGGTCTGTGCTATGAGGGATACACACTAAATTTAGGATTCCAAACAATGAAACATCTTTTTTACTAATTGACTTTATTCTGAGGTGGTTTTACTTCAAAGCAAAATGATGTATTACATCTGTTAATGTAAGATTTTATGTAACAGTGATGATATCGGTAATACTGTGGACTTTCATCCTGTGAAAATTCCCTTGTAGCAGCATTTTTGCAAATGAAAAAGTTTTAAGTGTAATGTATGCAACGCTGAAAGCTTTTTGATAGTTCTTAATGTGAACAGAAACTCAAGTGTAGTCACCCCTTTTATAATGTACCCCTCCATCAAATCTCTCTGCATTTTGCCTTCAGTCTCAGTGAGTAATTATGCTAACATTACTTGACATAGTCTTCTGAGGGAGTCTTGGTTTTCTTTTCTGTTTCTTTTCAGTAAAAAAGACTGTTAATGACAGGGGAGACTGTTTTTAAGGCTTATTCAAGGTCATGTGTGCTTGGAAGCATGGAAGCTTGGGATTTCCAGAATAATACCGGGTTTAAAAAATAGCTATTTGAATGTTTTAGTGCTGACAATCTTGCTGCAAATATAATCATTAGCAACTTTTTCAAAGAGTTATCCTAAGTTACTTCTTTTTTTTCATAAAGAGCTGCTGTGGGATTGTTTTGTGAAATAGCTAGCTGTAAACAAAAACTATTTGAATGTGGCAAAAGACAATCTGCTTTGCATGGACAACAAACAGGATAAATGACAGAAGCTCTAGCTGAACAGTTCCACATTGCTGCTGTACGAATGGATACCTAACTGCTCAAACTGATGCTTAAATCTTTTTCTGTTTACAGCTGTATGTAAACAAGGATGTAATTTGCTCCATGGGGGTTGCAGTACACCTGGGGAATGCAAGTAAGTCTAGGTGCTTGAGTATCTTTTTGAGTGCTGATCTTTCTAGCATTTTCCATGTATGTTGCTACTTTTAAAAAGTCTGCTGAAAATGGAAAAAAAATCTAGGCAAGAACATCAATGGAAATTGATCTGAAATAGATTTCATGTGAGAACTGCATATATTTCATATTGTTTTGCAATCCTATTTTATTTTTGTGCATCTAAGACTGAACAGATTTGCTTCATGTAATCCAAAACTGTACCTTTATCAAATGACAATAATATTTTTCTTTCCCCTTCTTTTCAAAATCCTTCGAGCTCTGATCTTTATGTACTAATTGTTCCCCTCAAATAAAACAGGGAACTTGTTCTTTGGATTGTCATGACTCAGAAATGCTCACAGTCCTAGAACACTCAGTATTTGTATTTTTTCACCAAAATATAGTAAACTTTTTGTATTTTTTCACCAAAATATAGTAAACTTTTCCAAGGAAAAAAAAAAGTTTTTTTTTTAGTAGTCATGGAGATACAATAGCAACCCCAAACTAAACTTTCTACCCCAGGTGAATGTGTTTTGGTCCCTAAACACAAGAAAGCAGTATATGAAATGTTCCCTTAACTTTCTGATGAAGCCTGAGTAGACTGCAGTAGCAAGAGGAGTTGATTGTTTCCTTGTGAAAGTTCAGGCATCCAGCCTGGTAGGACAAGGGGAAATGAATGTTGTTTTTACGCTGGCTGTTGAAGGCAAGGGAGAGGTCTGCTTGGAAGTTGGGGGATCCTGTGTAAGTTCTCGATTTTATTGCAGTCAGAGTTGTATGCATTGTAGTAAGTGGCTTTTTTGTGAAGCAGCTTCTTTTTAAGTTGTGTTGAATCTGCTTACTTGGAGTGATGTGAAACCGAACTGGCTGCAAGAACCCCTGGGAGCTGACAAATGTAATTTGTGGCAAGCTGTGATAGTTTAAGGCAATTCTACCTTCTCCTCCTCCTAGGAACTACATCAGTCATCGCAGAAGTGGTAAAAATAAGATGCAGATCACTTAGCTTTGCTAGGCTTAGAGCTATGCTGGATTTGAACTGACGGTTTTGAGTTGCGGTGGGTGACATACAAACAAGTCTCATCCTGCTGGAAAGCCTGAAGTTTTTGGCAGTGAGGTATAGCAGATAACGGAGATTTAAATCATTGCACTTCAGAATGGTTTCCTTACTGCCCTGAAACTTTCATGAGATGCTGCTGACTTGTAGATGATATGGTGTGCTGCAGCTCTCAAATCTGACTGAAAACTGTAAATTCCAGTACATGAAGTGCAGCACTTCAGTGCATGTTCAGCTTCACTTCTGCAGAGCTATAAAATCTCCCTTAAAAGATTTTTTTTTCCCAAGGCAGATATTTAAACCACAGCTTCCCTTCTGTGAGAGAGAATATTTCTATTTCATGTTATTTGTGATCTTTTCATAACATTAAATATTTTGCTTGTGATTTAAAGTACTGTGTGTTCCTACTGCTGTTGGTGATTATTTTCTTTTAGGTTACAAGTAGAAATTGTGGTTGAGAGTTGGGCCAGTATCACTTCTGCCTGAGTAACAAGTACTCTCTCCCTTGAGCCTTCCAGGAGCACTTTTTTCTCCTTGAGAGCCTATTCTGATATATTTTGGTTCACGTAAGGGTTTCTAGAGTTCCGTAGGTATTGAAGGAGTATCCTAGGAGGCTAGGGATGTTTGCTTTTTGAATGCAAGGAGCCTTTGAATAAAGGTGGAAAAGCAACATTTAAGCAAATGCACAGGAGTACCCTTTGTGGGGAGGGCAACATAAGGGAGGTGAGAGGGGGTGGTACAGTTTCCTTCTTGGCTTTCGTTTCTCTGATACCAGCTGTATCTGGGAAAACAGAAGCTGGAGAGGAAGAGGAAGGTTTAAAGAGGAAATACAAATATTTTAAGATGAGGGCTGGATGACTGTGGTACTTTAAGGTATCTGTCAATAGGTAGTCTCATGGGCAAAGCCTATCAGTACAGCATGTCACTATATACTAGAAGTATCTAGTGTTGTAAGTCCAGGTGCCCCCTTCTAACCTGCCCAGTTAAATTAAGCTCACAAAAAAACCCTCTGCTGAGTCTATTGAAGGAGTCTGAGCAGAAATCTCGCTGTTTTGTTGGATGGATTCTCTCATCTGAAAGAAGGTACTGTAAAAGGAAGAGGCTACAATATTTCAGATGGCTTGTAGGCCATCTGCCTTGTTTCCTACTGCCCATCTGCAATAGTTATGAGGGTAAGTTAGTAATGTGCTTTTAACACAAATGGATAATACTTTCTGTAGAAAAAATGATGCTAAACTAAAAATAAGCAAGGCTTACAGACGTGACCTTTATCTTCAGCAGTACAAAGGAAGCTGTTATTTAAAACAAACTGCTATGTTTGGTGCTATTGAATTATAATCTAGATTCCTTCATCCTAGTTTTTGGACAGTTGCCACTGTCTTTTAACAGGTGAAAACAATGTCCTTTTTTTAATTCAGAAAGAAAATGAAAATGTGAGAAAAACATGGGTGTGAGATGTATGGAAATCTGCTGGTGCCAATAGCTACTTGGTTGCCAAAATCTGCAGTGGCATTTATAAATAGAAAAGTTGGAAAACGTTTTCCATCTTCAGCTTGCATGAACATGCAGGTAACTTGAGCAGTGGCTCTGAGGCTTCAGCCTAACTCTAATAGAAAGGATCTACCCTTCATGCTTTGATGTTCCAACATAATTTAGAGCCCTTGGATTAAATGTTGTACCAAAAACATCTTAGAAGTAGCTAAATGACTGCAGACTGTTAATAAAGAATATGCTATTAGCTATAACTGTACATCATCTGTTAGGCAAGTTCATGTAACTGTTGTTTTGAGGAAGTTACGGTATGGTAAAGTTTGCCCTTCCTTTTGTTGAGCTTTCATCAAAGAAATGTAAAATAAGTTGGGGATGACCTGATGTAGGTAATGATTTTGTGGTGTGACTGGGTCTAGATGATAGGTTTGTGTAATTGTGGAGGCAGTTCAGCAAAAAATATAACTTCCTGATTAATGAGCATCCTTGAGGAAAGCAAAAGCAATGTAGCTGAATCTTGCAAAGATGGGAAATTTCTATCTTCTTAAAATAGTGGTTTGGGTTGTTTTTTGTTGTTGGTTTTTTTTTTTTTTGTGGGGGTGGGGGTGTGTTTGGTTTTTTGTTTGTTTGGGTTTTTTTTGTTGTTTTTTTTTAGTGTCAAACCCAACCAACCTTAATCTACATCTAGACAAGTGTAATCTCTTTCTTAACCTACAGTGGCAGACCAAATGGTCTTGTTTGAACTCACCAGCCCAAAGTAGTGGAAGGATTGTCAAAGAAACAACATTCCCAAGCCATGATGATGGGTGCTCATTGTATGTTATTGCATCATTTGAAGTACTTTGTTAAATTGCATTGAACTGTCTAGAGAAGAGTGAAGTTTGATCTAATGGCTTATACCTGGCTTAGGCTCAATCACCTCATGAAATCATCAGAGTTGAATGCAGAGAAACCACAAGTGGCAGTCTTCTTCCTCAATTGAAACTGCTGACTTGAGTATGTTTGGTACAACGCATGAACGTCAATAGGCTTAACGACTTGATCTTTCTCTTCCTTGTGATCCAGAATGGTATGGATTTGGCAGAAGTCCAGATATGCCTCATATCTGGCCTATATTGTCATATTCCTGCAAGGATGATGGTATTTTCAGAAGCCTTTCTACTTTTCTTGTTGCCTTTGAATGTTTAAATTCCTCTTCCAAAGCCAAAATAAAAAAAAAGGGGGGGGGTCAAATTCCTAATACTGCTCAACTTGCGTTCAGCTTCTGAAGCCGTGGTAGGACCCGTGTTGTGTCCTGGAAAATGCAAGTCTTCACACAACTGTAGTAAAAAAATTTCTTTAGAATGTGTAGACTAGCTGAAGTGAATTAGGAATGCCTTCATTAATGGTACTCTAATGTGAAACTGTGCGAGCATGCATTTTTAAAAACATTTGAAGTAAATAAATTTGTGGATTTGAACTCTTACTATAGAACTACTTTTGAGCTATGTGACAAAATTTTGCTTTTTACAATATTGGTGATTTTCTTGTTTGTTTTCTTAATTTTATCACATCTTAGGTTTGTCCTGTTGAAACAGGTTTTTCAAGCTTCCTATCTAATGCCATGCCTTTTGTAGTCCTGTATTCCACTTCAGCTCTGCTTGTGAATTTCAGCCATTTCTTGTGTCCATCAGTGCCTGCAGATGATGTAGGCCTCTCCTAAGGGGTTTTGCTTCCTTAACCTGTCACTCTCAGGGCCAGAACCTGCTCAGCTGTTATTCATAGAATCATAGAATAGTAAGGGTTGGAAAGGACCTCAAGATCATAGAGTTCCAACCCCCCTGCCATGGGCAGGGACACCTCCCACTAAACCATGCCATCCAAGGCTATGTCCAACCCCACCTTGAACGCCGCCAGGGATGAAGCATTCACAACTTCCCCTGGGCAACCCATTCCAGGGCCCCACCACCCTCACAGTAAAGAATTTCTTCCTCAGATCCAATCTAAACCTCCCCTGTTGAAGTTTGAACCTGTTACCCCTTGTCCTCTCACCACAGTCCCTAATGAAGAGTCCCTCCCCAGCATCCCTATAGGCCCCCTTCAGGTATTGGAAGGCTGCTATGAGGTCTCCACGCAGCCTTCTCTTCTCCAGGCTGAACAGCCCCAATTTTCTCAGCCTATCTTCATACGAGAGGTGCTCCAGTCCCCTGATCATCTTCGTGGCCCTCCTCTGCACTTGTTCTAACACTTCCATGTCCTTTTTATGTTGAGGACACCAGAACTGCACACAATACTCCAAGTGAGGTCCCACGAGAGCAGAGTAAAGGGGCAGGATCACCTCCCTCGACCTGCTGGTCACACTCCAGTACTTACTTTATAAAGATGCAGTAACAAAAGCTTGCAAAAATATGATAGGACAAAGGGTAACAGTTTTAAACTGAAAGAGGGTAGATCTAGATCAGACATTAGGAAGAAGTTCTTTACTGTGAGGATGGTGAGGCACTGGCACAGCTTGCCCAGAGAAGTTGTGGCTGCCTCATCCCTGGAAGTGTTCAAGGCCAGGTTGAATGGGGCTTTGAGCAACCTGGTCTAGTGGAAGGTGTCCCCACCCATGGCAGGGCAGTTGGAACTGGGTAATCTTTAAGGTCCTTTCCAACCCTAATCTGTGATTCTATGAGCTACCACTACCTGGACTGTTGGGGGTGTTCTAGAGATTGTTTGTTAAACATTATAAGCCTGCATAGTCTTCTTATCCTTTTCAGTAGGAGGCCTACCAATATCACTGTTTTACTTCTGTCTTCATGACAGTTGGGTGGGTAACATGGTTAACATGGGAAACTCTGCCTAAACTAAGAACAAAGAAAAAAAGGCAACTGAATTCTTGTAAATTTATTCTTGGGTATAAGGAGATCTGATGCTTTTGAAAGGTTGTACAAGACTAACAGAAGAGTTTAGAGATTGGTAAAGCAAGGAAATACAATGCCTGCTTCTAAAACTGGGAGAAAGTAGGAGATGGAGAGCTTCCATGCTAGCTAGATCAGATAGATCTGACAGTTCTAAACAGTATGGCTTCCTTCCCCAACTGTTGCAGAATGGGATTATGAGAAATCTCATAAACTGCTCTGAACAATAAAATAGGAAGTCTTGAGTAGTGTGCTAGTTGCTGTGGCATCTGACCATTTAAATTTCTGCAATCCTGGACTAGCTTTGGTCCCTAAGGAGCACAGGGCTATTGTCTGGCCCTACAGGAATACACTTCATACTAGTACCTGGACATCTCCCCGTCTTCTCTTTGTAAGATGCCATATCACAGCTTCAAGTTTTAGAGAACTTGTAAAATTATTTCAATTACTATGCGTCACACCCTGTAAGTTCTCCTTCTTGTTATCATAACCAGTATCCTTTTATTATCATTTTCCGTATCCTGGTCTTACGCCTTCTGGGATTGTTGGCAAGTATTTTGCAAGTAGACATACTAAGTTAGACAAAGGATCCCATGTTTTGTTTCTTTATTGGTCAAGGAACTGAGGCACACTGTGCACTTGCTTCCTTGGATGGTTAGTGGGTAAGAAGGCACAGAATATGTGCTAAAGGTATATGCCTCTTCCAGAGGAATGTGTGAGAGTGTACAGGAAGTAAAAACATGTAATGCTTTAACTTGTGTCGACAATAGCAGGTAGCGCAGACAATTTAGAACAGTAGATCAAAGCAGTGTTGAGAACCCAATAGCCATACTAAAAACACTTCAGTTCTTTTAATTTTAGAGTAGCTCTAGTCTGTTCTTGTAGACTGAATGTCTGTTTGCAGCTGGAACACATTAGGTGTGCTCCTGGCATACACTGTCTTACATTACCTTAGTTTAACCTAAAAGGCTCCCAATTCTTTTGTTCCAGAACAGCTCTGTGATGTGAACCAATGCACCATCAACAGGAATTATAAGGCAGTTCACTTAAAATGTATGCTGCTAGTGTGAACCAATGCAGATATAGGCACACCCTTAAAGTCACTTACTGCAAGTTAACTGAGCAATGTTTCCTTCTATGTTCTGGCCGTATGGTTTTGAACCATCTCTCTATCAACTCCTTCACAAAACTCTAAGGTACTGGAGTGAGAATGTTAGCTTCCTTTGTTAGAGGAGGAAAAAGTTTGTAGGGAAAGATTTTTATGTTTTGATCTAACAAGAATGCTGGTGGTGAGAAAAAAAAATGGCAGGCTTTCAGGTAACTAAATTACTGCAGTTCATTAATGAGCATCTTTTTGTTCCCTAACCAAAAAACTGTCATGCCTATTTCAAAAGTAGGAAAGTGGGGGCAACACCTCTGTGATGCGTCTTAGTGACTGAGTGCCGTACTAGCTATAACACTGAATCCAGATGCTCAGAATTGTAGGATCTAACAGCTAGGCCATATTGCTGCCTGCTATGCAGCAACTTATCTCTTAAAAGATTAAACAGACTTTCTTATAGTTATTTTAAGTAAATAACTAATATAAAGCTATTGTTCTGGCCTATGCAACACCATCCTGTTCACGTCATTAGAAAATTTAGTGGTTTTCCATGTAAGAGGGCTATTTCTCCCCCACCCCTTAATGATGCATTTTGCTTCTGCTCTTAATGTCACTGCTCTGCCTCATTTTCCTGTGTTGAGTGTTTTGGCCACAGTTTCCACTTGAAATATGAGTGGGAGAAGCTCCCTCCAAAAAGCCTGCCTGAAAAATGATGTATAAATATGTCACGAGGATCTTCTGTTTGGCATTTGTATGATGTGCAGTATAGGAGTATGTAGAACCTTAGGTAATTAAAGGCTCATACTGCACTGCCTACATCCTCTCTAGGATTTTTTTTTTTTTTTTTAATTTATTTTTAGGCCCCTTATTCTGACCTCGACTTCAGGAATAGTTGTTGAGTTGGGTGGTTGGTTGGTTGGGTTGGCGTTGGGTTTTGGTGTTTTTTTTGTTTTGTTTTGTTTTTTTTCTATTATTATTTTTTTTTTCATATTTCCTTCCTTTCCTTAGGTGTATTTATGTAGTAAGTGCTGACAAAGCTCTGTACCGAGGTGTATGACAGTTTGTTTAGGTATTTTCTCTTTCTAGTGTATTATGAGCCTTTTTGTATGGTTAACCAGAGTAGATTAGTGATTGGCT
Source organism: Amazona ochrocephala (assembly GCA_039720435.1). Taxonomy (NCBI): domain Eukaryota; kingdom Metazoa; phylum Chordata; class Aves; order Psittaciformes; family Psittacidae; genus Amazona; species Amazona ochrocephala. The sequence goes on along the minus strand of CM077882.1, from coordinate 52,612,008 downwards.
GAGACCTGGGATATGGAGTTCCTTAGCTAAGCGCTCTGCACATGAAGTTCAGGACTCTCAAATAGCCAGAAGAGATTGAATGGGGAGAATAAACCATGTGTGAAGATAGTATGAAACATAGAATCATAGAATCATAGAATAGTAAGGGTTGGAAAGGACCTCAAGATCATAGAGTTCCACCCCCCCTGCCATGGGCAGGGACACCTCCCACTAAACCATGCCATCCAAGGCTATGTCCAATCCCACCTTGAACGCCTCTGTTTACATGCAGTATTTTTCTAGAACAGTTGCAGTTTCTCTAATATCAAGACTGAAATGTTGTCTAGAAGCTTTTCTAAGGTTAACTCCTACCACCTCCCCTTTTTCCAGCTTTGTATGTAAATTCTGACTTTCTGTTGCCATCAGCGTCTCATCGAACGCATACAGGTTAGTTGACCATTGAGAGCACTCAACTTTTTGCTATGTAACAGACATCTTCCTTCTGGATAAGGAGGAGTTGATCATGTAAAATGCTTGAGGGATCATGCTATGCAAACCATCAGGATCTGGGTATGTTTCTTCTCCTTTCCGTATCACTTCTGTAAGTGCTATTGTAGGATTTCCCATTAAATGATGGAGTTTGGAAAGAACCTCCAGGATCATCTTGTCCCACCTCTGGTCTAGTTAGACCAGATTACTCAGGGTCTTATTCTTGCAAATGGCAAGTCTGTTTACATGCAGTATTTTTCCAGAACAGTTGCAGTTTCTCTAATATCAAGACTGAAATGTTGTCTAGAAGCTTTTCTAAGGTTAACTCCTACCACCTCCCCTTTTTCCAGCTTTGTATGTAAATTCTGACTTTCTGTTGCCATCAGCGTCTCATCTAAGGATAATGGAAGCTGTGAAGTGTGCCTGTAGAATTACCAGGATCTTCTTGGCAAGTTCTTGGTTTCAAGATAACCAGCAATTGTTCTTCTATTCCTATTGCACCCTTTCTGTGTTAATGCTGACCTGAAGGGATGCTTTGGTCTGGGAGCAGATGCCTGTACTTCAGCCTTCCATCAGGAAGTATCTAAACTGTAACAATCTATTTATGGTAGCTTCTTTTGTACTGCTAATAACCCAGCAAGGGCTAAGATTAAGCCATCTCTGATTTTGTTTTGTGTGTGTTTGGTTGTAAAGACAAGTTAATGCTGATGAAGTCAGTAGAGGGGAAGGACAAAGGAAGTAGAATCTTGATTCCAATAAGTTTTCTTTGTCTGTTGAACAATGGGAATCCTTATGAATTCTCTACATTTGACTTTCTTAGTTAATCAGATGTGAAAAATTTAGGATTGCAGAAACTTCCAACAAATTATTCTCAACTGAGGGCAGGGAGGCAGGGAAGAAGTAACATTAGCCCATGGTTAACTGCACTAGCTGTTCCCTTTGGCTTTTACACAAGTGATTGTTACTTGAAAAGAAATTCTAGTTTGGTTTTCCTGTTGCTGCTTTTGTCTCTGTGCCTTTTGGGTTTCTCATAGTGGATCATCAACCTTTTTTTATCCTTGTGTCTTAGCTTGGTAGTTCTCTCATAAATGACTGTGCCCATCTGAATTTATTTAATCTTATTGATGACATCTTGCTGTAGGGGTGAGTTGAGATCTGTGTAAACATTATCTTTTTAGAAGGAAGTGGAATTAAAGCTGCTCTAGCACCTGCTAATGTAGGATGCAACCAGACTTCCTGTTCAAGAGGAAATCCTAATTTACTCTTCCTTGTAAACTGAAGGCTGATCAGCTTACCACATAGTAACCTTTTGACTTGTAAACACTGTGTTCCTTTGGACTGCTTTTAGTCTCTAGAAATTATTTCCCTCAGGCATATTGGTAACTTTAACAGTAAACTTTGTTTTGAATGTCATGAAAAAAGCAGCAATGCTTTTCTGCTAAACTAATTTTAATGCAGTCAAGCATACCAGCAAATGCAAGTAGGTGCATAAGATGCCGTCAAGTTTTAAGAAGGTGGCCGTATTTTACTTTGCACTCTTAATCCACCACTGCAGTGATTAAGAGTTAAACAAAGAAACTTCTTATCCATTGGGTGTGGAAAACGAATAGAGTTATTGTGATTATTCGCTTTGTGATGCAGTCTTTCAGCTCTTGAAAATGCTTATTATATATGGATGGGGAGTTGGCCCTGGATAGGGTATCGTGGTGAATCACTGGCAGTACTGCCAGGTTTGGCATGGATGGAGATCTGGGTTGCGGCCAGTAAGGTTGAGTTACAGTGCCTTTTTTTTTTTTTTTTTTTTATTATTACCAGCCCCAAAAAGATTTTTCTGTCCTTGAGGAGGAAGGAAGAGATCAGATTTAGCAGGAGCAGTATTTGTTTCCTCTTACTGCTAATACAGCAAAAGAAAGCTGCTTCTGAAATATATTCTCCAGGCTTTTGACAGCTTTGCTTAGATGAGCAATCAGTGGCCTCTGAACTAGGTGTGCAGCTGAAGCTTGTCTTAGTGATCCCAGAACTGTGAGGTTTTGTATTGAGGAGCAGATACTGGGACTAAGAACTCAAAGGAGTTCTAGAACTTTATGTATATAAAAGTAAGTAAAGATCGTCTTGCAAAGATCTGCATGTAGGCTCCTGCTTATGCAAATAGTAGAAATTTAAATAATATGCTGCCACCATAACCTGCTCTATTGCTTCAGGGACTGATACAACTTACTGAAAGGGTGGAAGTGGATTGAATCTCAAGGAACCAAGACTCCTTGTTTATACTTTTCCTTGTCTTCTCTGTCTACACTCCAAAGACTTAAGAATTTATTTTCTGTTCTTTTATGGCATTTAAAGCATGTCGTTAATAGAATAATGGTGTTAAATCCAAAAGAAGTACAGTTCTCTTTCTAATGCCTTTATTCCCCTAGGCATTAAGGCTCCACTGGCATGCATGTGCCCGATTCCCATTCAGTGTGGTTTTTATGCATCTCTTTGTTGCTACTATGGCTCTTACATTGTTTGTAAGAAATACTTTTAAAACAACAGGCATAAGGGTTTTTTGCTGGCCCAATACAGCAAGCTAACTATCTTTTTTTCTATTAAAATGTGTATGAAATGTACATTAAGAAAAAAAAGCATTTGTCCTTTTTCTTTTTTTTCCTCTGATGTTCAGACTTTATTGCCTTTCCTGTAGCATAAACAGGTACTTCTGTTAGCAGAATTATCTTACAAATAACACAAAGATACTGATCTCTGAAGAAATTGTGTATCAAAATTTCAACTGTTTAAAAGAAATAACTTATTTATGGATTTTGTTTCTGTTCTCCTTCTTTCTCCAAAGAGCACTTTTATCATGTCACTAGAGAATGCTGAGGGTATAAGAGAATAAATCTGTAAAAAGGATTCTCTTGAGAAACTAAGTCCTGAGTAAGTTGACAAGATGGCTGTGTTTCTGGCTGCCCTGGTCTTTCAAAACTAGCACTCCAGAGGAAGCTAGCTATTATCTTGAAATCTTATCTTCACAGAAGTTAAAAAGCTGTGGTGCTTAATGCAGTGAGCCAACGGTCTTCTTTTGAAAAGTATTTTCAACTTTTTTATATCAATCACAATTCTTGTCCTAGTGTGAGATGATTATATGAAGATGGGACTTGCTGTAAAAGAATATGTACAGTTCTCATAATGCGTAGTACTTGCTGTTGCTCGTTGCCATGATATGTAGTATGGTTGAGCAAGATGAGTTCCAGTAAGGATGTTCAACAGAACTAGTATGTTCCTTCTAAACAGGAGAAATAAAGTTTTGTTATCTGTTGCACATTGAACAAGACCTTGTTCTTGAGAACGGTAAGTGTAGTGTTCCAAATACTTGTAATGCTGATAAGTAAGCATCGTGTTGCTAACTTTTAACATGTGAACTTACATCTTAGGTGCCATTATGGTTGGCAAGGACAGTTCTGTGATGAGTGTGTCCGCTACCCAGGCTGTGCTCATGGGAGCTGTAATGAACCATGGCAGTGTAACTGTGAAACCAACTGGGGTGGCCTGCTCTGTAACAAAGGTACTTAACATTAATGTACAGGAAAAATAAGTAAAGTTGCATGATTAACTGATAACTCATTAACCATTTTTTTTATGCTAGTGTGCAGCTGAGTATTTCTGTGCCTAATTCTTTTATGGCAGATGGTGCTTAAATATTGTGTCAGAAGTTTAAGACAAAAGGCTTGGAATTGTCCTGACTCTCTTAACTCATGTAGGTTGCTCTTGCTTATTCTTCCCTGTTTTGTGGATAGTCAGCAGGTGACAGGCTAGGTAATGGAATATGGGGATGACGTGGGTGAATGATGTTCAAGCCAGAAGGGCATCTGTTTGACTAGGAATTAAAATTATGAGATTTATGTTCCCTGTTGGTTGATTGACACTTTTCTCTGTCCAGATCTAAATTACTGTGGAAATCATCATCCCTGCCTGAATGGTGGAACCTGTATGAATACTGAACCAGATGAATATCGCTGTGCTTGCCCAGATGGCTACTCTGGAAAGAACTGTGAAATTGGTAAGTTTTGGGTATTATATGTATCTTCAGAAATCTGAAACAGTTTCAGGCATGGCTACATTGTAGTTGGTCAGGTGGCATTTTATGATCATTGCTGCCTATGTGTTTGGTTTTTGTTTTGTTTTTAGAGTAGAGGAGCTGTTTTCTTCTCAAAAGGCAGCTTGATTTCTGAGCAGGGAAGTGTGAAAAGTGATAGCAACAATTAGAAAGCATTACCTAGTAAGGGGATTGTTTTCTTCTTTCCAAAAGCTTCCTTACTTTCTTGAGTGAGGAAAATATCAAAAGTGACAGCATGCAACTTTTCCCTGCTCAACCTGGTTGCTTAATGCAATTTCTGCAAGTGTTACAGCCCTGCATGGGGTTACAACAAGCAGTGCTGCCTATCATTGCAAGCTCTGTTCTTTACTGTTTCTAAGGAACAGTATTAGAATGAAGCTAAACAGACTTTTGGTACTTTGAACTGCTACTACCGTTCAGACCTCTGCACTTGGCATATCTGTTTTGTTTCGCAGAGCTGGGGTCGGGGGGAGAGAACAAAGTGCTGGAGGACTCTGGAGCTGGAAGTGCACAGCTGGAGTCAGTAGGTTAATGGGGAGCTTCTCTAGTTCCTGGGATATTGAGGTAGTGACCTATCTTTAGGCTTTCTAGTCAGTAAATAGGAAGGATGATATGCATCTTCAGTAAAATCCTGCTTTGGTCTCCTACTGGGAATCTTGCTCTCTGTAGGTAGGAGAGGGAGGCTCCAAACTTCAGGCACCTCTCTACTGCTCATGCTCTTGGTCATTTTTAATCAAAACACAGTTTATAACTGTAAGTTCTCCTTAACTGTTACTGGAAGAGCATTTAGGAAGAATTTCTTTTCCTCTCTTTCCAGCGGAGCATGCTTGTGTATCTAATCCCTGTGCTAATGGTGGAATTTGTCATGAAATTTCATCAGGTTTCAAGTGTCACTGCCCATCGGGGTGGAGCGGACCAACATGTGCTATTGGTGGGTATGCATTTTCTGATGACTTGATCCATTAGGTTGGAAGGGCTGATACAACTTCATTGATAATATCATGCTCTGTTGGTAATGGATTTGATGGTAGTCTTTTACCTTAGTTGTCTAATGGCTATGGTTTGGGATACTTTGAAAAGATTGAAGGTACTGTGCAGCCAGCAGTATCCATTTGATGGAGTTGAGGTCTGCAGGTTATCAAAAGCATAGCTGGACCATAGGCAAAGAAATGCCCTGTTGACAAAGTATGTGGGACAATTTCTGACTCTTCAGCTAAAGCGAAATCCAGAATGGATTTATTTTAAGAAACACAGAATCATAGGATGGTTTGGGTTGGAAGGGACCTTAAAGATCATCTTGTGTGGATGTGAAAGTTCTTCCCTTCTGAAGGTAATATTAAATTACTCACTTAAACATGTAAGTGTCTGGTTTGGAAGATGGGGAAATAGTTGAAATGTATTGTGGTATTGGTTTGCGTTTCGCCTGTGATTTGGATCACATGGGTTTTATCTATTTTTCAACAGCAACTGTGCTAAAAACCCCCCTAAATACTGTGTCATGATCTAGCAGCATGACTGTCAATGAACATGTTCATCATTGGCAGTTTAACTGAATCTTTTTGCTGCTTGCAGATAGGGGAAAAGGAACTTTGAATTTTTCAAACTCAATGATATGAAAAAGGCCTAAGTAAAAATTAGGTTAGAAATGTTAGCTGTTCCTAAGTTTATGCGTTCTTCCCCTTAATCTCAAAATAACTTAAAACACAAACAGAAAACCCCACACAATAAGAAACAAACAGATTAAGCCAAGTTTTAAACCATGTAATGGAAGGCACACTTTGACTTTGCAGATATTGATGAATGTGCATCTAACCCTTGTGCTCAAGGAGGGACCTGTATTGACGGTGTTAATGCATTTGAGTGTATATGTCCACAACAGTGGATTGGAGCAACATGTCAGCTGGGTAAGAAATTGCCTTCTAAAGTTTTGGAGACAACTGCAGATAATTCCTAAATAATTATTCCTAATAATTGATAACTCTGGAAGCATTTCTGACATTATTTTTACTGAAGAAAACATTGAAGATGTGTGTTGCTACTGGTATTGTAGCTCTGCATTAGTAGATTTAAAAGCCAAAAGTTTCAAGTCAACCTGTAACTGTTTAAGTCCCAACTTAAGCTTACTTATAATAATTTTTCTAGAATGCCTGATAGCTTTCCTGTTTCAAAATACAACATTGGTGATGGTAGCTCAAGCTTCATGGTGGCAAAACAGTGACTATAAGCTTATGGAGGCAAGGAACTGTTGCCCTGACTAACATAGTAGCTTTTTGAGTTTTGGCCAAAGGAAAAATTAAATAACTTGCATGTGCTACTATAGACAAGTATGCATTAAAATCCTCTGGTATGTAAATGGTTTTATTGCCCTACCTATGTATAATATGAGCTTCTGATGCTTGGATCGCATGGGAACTTTGCTTGGTGCTGAGGTTATCTGTTTCTGGGTTTATTCTTTATTCTTTTCTTTATCTTCTTTCACAGATGCTAATGAGTGTGATGGGAAACCCTGTGTTAATGCTTACTCTTGCAAAAATCTCATTGGTGGATATTACTGTGACTGCATTCCAGGATGGACAGGAGTAAATTGTCATATCAGTTAGTATTTTTTAGTATGTATGTTGACCATAGGATGTCTAATTATTTAAAAAAGGATATTATGATGAACATAGCATGCATACTTATGCAAGAAAAAAATACCTGTTGTCAGGGCTTTTTTTAAACTTCCAGCAATATAAATTGAAAATACCGTTTGAAAATTTATTTGGAAATGCACTTGGGATGAGCTTAAATACACACACACACATAGCTATTAATATTAATATTAATCTTTCCCTACTCACTCAACCTTGATTCTGAATGATATCATATACTGATTCAGTTCAAAATACTTTTAGTTAAAATGTTAGATATGAAATTAGCTGATAGCATTTAATTAGATTTCTATTAGAGTGTAATAGAAATGTCAGGGAAGATGAACCTTTCTATTACATGTTGTTTGTTTTTTGGTTTTTTTGTTTTTTTTTTTTTTTTTTTTTAAATAAGGAATCTTTTAAGACATCAAGTATCCTTGCTTTCCTTTGAAACATCTAGAAAAATACTTCCTGAAAATAGTTTGTTCACCATTTTTATGCTAGAGATGTACTTTACAGCTTGGTGTTCCAGTATAAATTCTAATGCCTTGCATATTTTATCCGTAGATATTAATGACTGTCATGGACAATGTCAACATGGAGGGACTTGTAAGGTAACTTTTGTTTATTCCATGCCATGTTGAAAATTAATCTTATTCTAGTTATGAATTCTGTAGTTTGGAATTGCAGGTTGGTTAAATAAGGTTTAATATAAAAGTATAGTGTTCTAGCAGCCTTCCAGTATCTGAGGGGGCTTATAATGATGCTGAGGATGGACTCCTCTTTACAAACTGTAGTGATAGGACAAGGGGTAACAAGTTAAAACTTAAACAGGGGAAGTTTAGATTGGAACTGTTAGAACAAGTCCAGAGGAGGGCCACGAGGATGATCAGGGGACTGGAGCACCTCCCATATGAAGATAGGCTGAGAAAGTTGGGGCTGTTCATCCTGGAGAAGAAAAGCTGTGTGGAGACCTCATAGCAGCCTTTCAGTATCTGAAGGGGGCCTGTAGAGATGCTGGGGGGGGACTATTCATTAGGGACTGTAGTCATAGGACAAGGGGTAATGGGTTCAAACTTAAAACAGGAGAAGCCTAGGTTGGATATAAGGAAGAGATTCTTTACTGTGAGGGTGGTGAGGCACTGGAATGGGTTGCCCAGGGAAGTTGTGAATGCTCCATCGTTGGCTGTGTTCAAGGCCAGGTTGGACATAGCCTTGAATGGCATGGTTTAGTGGGAGGTGTCCCTGCCCATGGTAGCAGGGTTGGAACTGGATGATCTTAAGGTCCTTTCCAACCCTAACTATTCTATGATTCTATTCTATGATTTGCAGACTCTTGCACAATTTCACAAAATAATTTTGTGGTGCTACTGCTGTTCACAAATCCAGAATATAGAAATAATTTGAATTCTTACGTGCATGTTTTATTAATAAACAAATCTTTCTACTTTTTCTTTTCTCTCCCTCTCTGTGAAGGATGAAGTGAATGGTTACTATTGCTTATGCCCTCGTGGTTTCGCAGGAAAAAACTGTGAGATGGAAACCAATGAGTGTGAAAGCAATCCATGCCAAAATGGAGGCCGTTGCAAAGACCTGGTGAATGGATTCAGTTGCCTGTGCTCACAGGGCTTTTCAGGGGTCTTCTGTGAGGTGAGGGCAGTGGTGACATTACTGCAGTATTTCTTATGGATCGAATTCTTTAGAGAAACATATCTGCAGGTTTAAATGGGAGTAACCCAAGGCTAAGGCATTACTAACTAATGTAGCTGTTACTTGATACTCTGAATAAGTAAATTTGTTGTGCAGTGCTGTCATAGTAGCTGTAACACTTGATTTTGCAGCCTGACAAAGTGCAAGTTGTTGCACATATATGTTGGCTCTCCTCAATGTTTAAGACTGCAGATATTCCTTAAACTTGAAGCTTTTACCTGTGCAATTTTCAGGACCTGTGCTTTTTTGCTCTACTAAAATGCTTTAGGTCTTCATCCTAATAACTCTGAAGCATATAATTGAATTACCTTCCAAGTAATCCTACTGCTGTTGGTAAGAGCATCCACATAATTAAAAGCAGGCAGATATGCAAGTATCGGCTCTCAGAATTTTCTGTTTGAGATCATTTTGAGAAACACATAGTTCTAGTGCTTAAATAAGATATGAAATACTGAAGTGCTAGAGATAATTCTAATTCTTCTTAGGGAGAACATTAGACTTTTCAATGCAAAGTTATATTGCCCAAAATGTGTACTTTCTGGCTTTCACTGATAGCCAAAATCATTTAAGTATTATGGCTTGCGAGACAGATGTCAACTGGAGACACTGGGTTGGAATTTTATTGGATTTGTTCCAGAGTTTTTCATGGAAGACTTTGGAATGACCTCTCTTAAATGGTGAAGTAATTTTATTCTATATTTGTATTGTTAAAAGAACAATGCGCTCCTTTTATTCAGAATTAAAAAAGGTTGCAGGTACTGACCAGTGTAATAAAACTGGTGCACTACCTAATAGTACCATTACATAAAGATCATAGCTTGAGTGCTCCACTTTTGGCTGATTCATACCATACCATGTAATTAAAGTTTTAGTAAATCTGTTTGAATAATAGGGGGGAGTTGGCTGCTTGCCTTGTGTGTTGCAGGAAATATCTACCATTGATTCCAGATGCTAAAGTACCAGCTACTGAACTTGCATTGCAAAGGGGAAATTTGCTCTAATGGAAGGAAACAAATGGAGATGTCTGATAGAGGAGATCTGAGAATCTTTCTCAGACCTTAGCTATTTTGTGTAGCTTGCTTTGAATGTCCCACATGAAAACATAAAATAGCCATGTAAAAATGTCTCTGCAGCTGGAATTTTACATACTGCTCTCAGTTAAAAACTCAGCACTATTTGTGTTCCTTCTGCTTTAATTAGCTTTGGATGCTTAACCTATTTAGCTAAGAACTACTGAAAGTAGTGAGCAAATCCACCACTGGACTTTGCTTTCTCATCCTTACAGACATAAAGTTATCTTTATCATGAGACATGTGAAGTAGCAAAAAAATTACTTGAGGGGAAGAAGGCAATCCTTAAGAATAACGACTTGGAGGAAAGATACTGTGATGTGACTGTATTGCTTTTGAGGCCTTTTTGTGGATTTTGAGGCCAATTTAGGGCATCACCAGTCAGTGATCTTGTATGTCAGTCTAAGATGTAGAAGAAGCAGGATTGCTTTGCTATAGCAGTTTGTCTGTTTTAAGGGTGATATTATGAAAGCTAGGTTTAAATTTTACTTTTTGAATCAGATGGTAAGAAGTATTCAAAATATACCTAGTATTTCTGTGTGTAAATTGGTATGATGATAGTCAAAAGGAGTGTGACCAGCAGGTCGAGGGAGGTGCTCCTGCCCCTTTACTCTGCTCTTGTGAGACCTCACTTGGAGTATTGTGTGCAGTTCTGGTGTCCTCAACATAAAAAGGACATGGAACTGTTAGAACAAGTGCAGAGGAGGGCCACGAGGATGATCAGGGGACTGGAGCACCTCCCGTATGAAGATAGGCTGAGAAAATTGGGGCTGTTCAGCCTGGAGAAGAGAAGGCTGCGTGGAGACCTCATAGCAGCCTTCCAATACCTGAAGGGGGCCTATAGGGATGCTGGGGAGGGACTCTTCATTAGGGACTGTGGTGAGAGGACAAGGGGTAACGGGTTCAAACATAAACAGGAGAAGTTTAGATTGGATGTGAGGAAGAAATTCTTTACTGTGAGGGTGGTGAGGCACTGGAATGGGTTGCCCAGGGAAGTTGTGAATGCTTCATCCCTGGCGGCGTTCAAGGTGGAATTGGACATAGCGTTGGATGGCATGGTTTAGTGGGAGGTGTCCCTGCCCATGGCAGGGAGGTTGGAACTCGATGATCTTGAGGTCCTTTCCAACCCTAACTATTCTATGATTCTATGATTCTATTTGTAAGAATAAGGCCCCTGAGCAGCTTGGTCTAACTAGAGCTGCTTTGAGCAGGAGGTAGGAAGTAGCTGACCTCTAGAGGTTCCTTCCAAGCTATGTGGTTCTATAATAAATTGTATGTATTACTTGAGGTGGAAAGAGAAGTTGCTGTGGGGAACAGGATTTATTGTTTGGTAGGTTTTTTGAGTTCTGTGTATTTTAAGTGTGTTGCAGACACAAAGTTGACAAGTACATTTCTATTTAACTTGCATTATAGCACTTAGTATGTAGGTGTGAAGGACAGAGAAGTGACTTGTAATGATCCAGAATCATCATAGTAAGATGTCTTTTCATGGCTTGTTCTTTGCTAAATTATTGCAGATGTGCTTATTCAGCCTCCTGCAAAGGAATGTCATCTTAGGAGTGTCAGAAATGCTCTATATTAGGATTGACTAAAGTAACCTGAAATTTCTCTGTTGCAGGATGGTATGTGATATATATGATTCATAAACCTTAAAACTTGAGGTTCCTTGTACATTAACTTCATCTGTGTCTTTGGCACACAGATAATGCTGCTTGCTCTTAGGAAGTGAAGCAGCTGGTGCTAACTGTGGCCTCTCTTACAGATGGATATTGATTTCTGTGAACCTAACCCTTGCCAGAATGGGGCTAAATGCTACGATCTGGGAGGAGATTATTACTGTGCCTGCCCTGATGACTATGATGGAAAGAATTGTTCTCATCTCAAGGACCACTGCAAGAACAATTCTTGTAAAGGTACCTGCTGTTTTCCAGAAACTTGTCTTAATGTGTTAGTGGTACATCAAAAAGGTAGTATTTCTGGGAACAGCTTAATGCAGAAACATTTTTATTGTACTCACTTGGACTTTGTGGAAGTGAGGCAACTAGAAGAAACGCTTGTAGCCATCCTAATTTTTAAAGAGGTAGAGGGTAACTTAAACTTGAACATAGCTTTTGAATTGTGATTAGTCCTAATTTTTGGTTGACATTTTAAAAAAGACTGAATGGTGATGCAGATTAATAGTCTGATGGTGTACTTCTTGTTCTTAGTAATAGACAGCTGTACAATAGAAGTCTTCACTAATGCTACCCAAGAAGGAATCCGTTTCATTTCATCTAATGTTTGTGGGCCTCATGGACGGTGTATTAGTCAGCCAGGAGGGAATTTTACTTGTGCCTGTGAAAGAGGTTTTACTGGAATATACTGTCATGAAAGTAAGTAAGAATTTCTTTTAAATTATTTTGTTGCTCTAAAACTTTATTTTTTTTTTTTGTATGAAGCTTTATAATATAAAATGAAACATTAAGGCTTTAAAAAATTTGCATAGAGCATTGTTTCAGGTGTACTGCTTAAAATCCATTTTTTTTCTGGTAACTGTTGTCTCTGTAGTGGTATATACTTCCTCTGTGAAGGAAAACTGGTTTTAGTCCAACTTGAATGCAAATGTGTCTGTACCTATTACCTTTATGTACAGTCTTAAAAGAAGCCGTGGATTTTTCCATCATGGGAATAATGCAGAAGGGACGGACACATTAACAGCACAGCTTAAGAGCATGTGTATTGCTGTTCCAGGTATTTTTTTGAACACCTGGGTACTTTTGCCAGGTAAACAATGCTTTAGTTCAACTTGATGTGTGAAAGAGAATAAATCTAGAAACCTTACCAGGCTTGAAAACAGATGTTTGGGTTGTTCTCATGGATGTATGAATGGAGTATAACTTTGTGCTCCTTTTCCTAGAGACACAGGTGTGGATAGCTCCTCTAGGTAGGTGAAGACAGGCTATGAGCAATAATTGTTGGCTTTGTCATAGATATCAACGATTGTCTTGGAAAACCTTGCAAGAATGGTGGGACGTGCATCGATGAAGTTGATTCATTTAGATGTTTCTGCTCAAGTGGCTGGGAAGGAGAATTGTGTGACACAAGTGAGTACTGCTAAGCATAACAGGGTCAAATATTAACAGTTTTGCTGTAAGTTAGTAATGGTTGGCACATGACTAATAATAATGAGGTAGTTTCTCTGTTCTGTAACTACAGACTACCCAGTGTTGTTTTCAGAAGATTTTTTGGGTAGCAGCTCTTAAAGTCCTTTATCAGGAATGTGACCTGATTCTTGCGTATAGTACAAGAGATCTCAAGAGGAGAGAAATGTTGTTTTTTTGTTTGTTTGTTTGTTTTTTTCCTGAGAAGCAGAAGTGAATATACCCTGTTAGGGGTCTACTCATACTGCTTTTATTGTTTTAAGGATATATACTTCTTAGTACTTCCTATACGTAAAAGTTTGTCCCTTACCCAGTCTACTCATATGTAGTAGTTTCCAAACTTGAAAAGGTTTTTTGCTTTAAGCCAGTTCAAGCTACAATGTGCTCTTACCTTACTGAAGGAATTTGTAATTTTCATATCTGTTCCTTTAGTAAGAAAATAATAGCTGAAGCCTTAATTTTTACTCTGTATCCTGAGTCAGTGTTTCATAATCTGGGTTCTGTGGAAGTAGGCCTTTACTCTTGCTGCCCTGGCTTGAGACATACTGGGCTTCAGCGGACAGAGAAGTGTACTAGGCCAATTCATGGACAAGTTACCTCTGAGAAACTGCAGTTGGTTCTTTTTGTACTTTGAATGAAGCTGCTTCTAAAACAACTACAAGGACTTGCTGAGATGTATTGCAGGACATGCACCAATAAGATATGAAATAAAGACTGAGAAGCTTTTGGCAGTTGTCACTGTCAAAAGAGCTTTTTGCGTGGTCTAGATGAAGTTTAGTCTGGAAAAAATGTTCTACCTATTAAAATGTTTATCTTGAGTAAGAAGAACTGTCTCTAAAATCCATGTATGTGTTTAATGCATGTGTATGTTTAACATGTATACACATACATATGTATATATGGTTAAGCTGTTCAGCCTGCAGAAGAGAAGGCTGTGTGAAGACCTCATAGCAGCCTTCTGGTATCTGAAGGGTGCCTATAGGGATGCTGGGGATGGACTCTTCGTTAGGGACTGCAGTGAGAGGACAAGGGGTAATGGGTTCAAACTTAAACAGGGAAAGTTTAGATTGGAACTGAGGAAGAAATTCTTTACTGTAAGGGTGATGAGGCACTGGAATGGTTTGCCCAGGGAAGTTGTGAATGCTTCATCCCTGGTGGCATTCAAGGTGGGGTTGGACATAGCCTTGGATGGCATGGTTTAGTGGGAGGTGTCCCTGCCCATGGCAGGTGGTTGGAACTGGATGATCTTAAGGTCCTTTCCAACCCTAACTATTCTATGATTCTATAAGCTATCTAATGGCATTTTTTCTGTGTGTTAGACATAAAGTAGGACAGGGAGCCTTAACTGTCTCGTGGATGTACTGGGTTGGGGCTCCTTTTCCAGGGCATTGTGGTCCCTACTAGAAAGTTTTCTCTGAAGTGCAGAATATGGCTCTTTGGAAAAATAAATATACTCTGGTGCTTTACTAAGAAGCTGCAGTGAATGATACTTTTTCTCCTAAGCTGTCAAAGAATCTTTCCTGATTCATGTTGTTCTGTATTAAATCAGGTGTTTTTTCCTTGCTTATATAAAGATAACCCCATAACAATTAGGAATGCTCTTCCGAAGTAGTACACAATTTATTGTCTTTATAAATGAGTATTTTATATTTTCTCATGGCCTTGGCTAGGCTGGATCATCTAATTTGAATAACTCGTTTTCTAGATTTCAATGACTGTTCTCCTAACCCATGTCACAATGGTGGCCGATGCATTGATTTAGTAAACGACTTCTATTGTGAGTGTAAGAATGACTGGAAAGGCAAAACTTGCCATTCACGTAAGTGTTCACTTCGATCTTTAGTTTAGCCAAAGATTTGTTTTCTTTCTTCTCATGAGACAAGAGTTCCTGAAATTTAAAATAAAACAATTGCACTGTAATAATAGGCATATTTTCATTACCTCTTCCAGTTTCCCAGCAGCAAAATGGAGCATTTAAAAAATCTATTCCTTCATATAGTGAAATAGTGTTGTAAGAGATGCCTTTTGGTTGTTTACGGTGATACAGCAAGTGGAACTATGCATTTCTAGTTCTGTTGCATTTAAATATGAAAAGTAATTTTGTGATTAACATGTACATGGTCTTAAAATTCAGCAACACTAATATCTGAAGGGGGCCTATAGGGATGCTGGGGAGGGGCTCTTCATTAGGGACCGTAGTGAGAGGACAAGGGGTAATGGGTTCAAACATAAACAGGGGAACTTTAGGTTGAATCTGAGGAAGAAATTCTTTACTGTAAGGGTGGTGAGGCACTGGAATGAGTTGCACAGGGAAGTTGTGAATGCTGCATCCCTGGCGGTGTTCAAGGTGGGGTTGGACATAGCCTTGGATGGCATGGTTTAGTGGGAGGTGTCCCTGCCCATGGCAGGTGGTTGGAACTAGATGATATTAAGGTCCTTTCCAACCCTTACTATTCTATGATTCTATGAAATTAAAACTGTTTTGTTGTGATGTACAGGTGACTACCAGTGTGATGCAAATACTTGTAGCAATGGTGGAACATGCTATGATGATGGAGATACATTCCGCTGTTCATGTCCTCCAGAATGGATAGGAAGCACTTGCAACACTGGTAAGCTTTTTAAATTGTCTACAGATAAAGGCATAAATAGAGAAGTGTTTAAATAATGCTTATTTGGTAAATAGGCACGCTGTTGTTATAGCTGTTCCAGTTGGCTGGTGACTGAGGTTTAGAGTAATTTCTTCCACTCACCTGGTGTGATACTGATTTTCAGGAAACTGTTCTCTTCAGGCTGTTTACAGGGTCTTTTACATCTCTTCTAAGCAGATTTGGACCACCTGTGTCTTGTCTTCTATTAGTCTTTAGAGACCATGTGTAAAAGTTTTCTTAGAAGCTTAGTCTCCTGCTTTGCTTGAAGGTTCATTATGTGAATAAGTTTGTGACTGAGAAGCTTATGAACACGCATACTTGGAAGAAATGAAATGAAGTGGTTCTCGGGGACTTCCAGGCTTATTGCTTGCTGTCGGGAGCTACTCTTGATCTTTTGGGGGATTGAATGTAGTACATTCAATCCCCCAAAATGTGGTACATTTTTCTGAATATGAAACTCCCATCAGGACCAAGTTGGATGAAGGTAACTTAGTATAGGTACTAAAGAGATTTTTAGATACAATAGCAACATTTAATCAAAATCTGAACTTCAACTCACTGCTCAAGTAAGAATGTAGCAGTATTTCAAGGATGCTTAGACAGATGGGGAAAAATTAGATTGTCTCTTTTTATGAAACTTCATGGTTCAGTTAAACAATTGAATTGGAATGATGGTGAAGGTGAGAGGTGTGATGTGACAATTTATGGAGTCTTTCAATCGTCCCGTAAGTCTTACACTGTTGACTTAAGTGCTATTCAGGATTGTGATATTAACATATCCAGACGATAAATACCATTTATTTTCTGTGCTAAATAGAGATCTTTTTTTTTTTTCCTCCTTTCAAAGCTAAAAACAGCAGCTGTATTCCAAACCCTTGTATGAACGGTGGAACATGTGTTGGCAGTGGAGATTCCTTTTCTTGCATCTGTAAAGAAGGATGGGAAGGACGTACATGTACACAGAGTAAGGGTTTTCTTCGTTCTTCCCCTGAATTCCCCTGTGCTATTAGGAGTGTCTGCACAGAAGTGTTAACTGAAACAAAGCAAGTTTATAGTGTTCATGTGCCAAAATATCTGAATCATTCAGGGTGGGAGGTAGGTAAAGATGATGATGCTGGAGTAATGAATGAAGAACTTGTCATGATTTTTTTTTTTGTACCTAGTCTCTGCCAAAATAAAACTTTCAGCCTTCCTACAGAAATACAAATTTTTGGAAATGTGCAGAGTTAAAAAAGAAAAGTCCTTACAGAAATACTAATTTTAATAATGAAAACTATGTAGAAAGGCAGGCAATAGCGTATTTATCTATGTGGACTTGTGCAAAGCGTTCGAGACTGTCGCACATAACATCCTGGTCTTTAAGTTGGAGAGACATCAATTTGATAGGTGGACCACTCAGTGGATAAAGAACTGGCTGGATGGCCGCACGCAAAGAGTTGTGCTCAATGGCTCAGTGTCCAGCTGGAGACCAGTAATGAGTGGTGTCCCTCAGGGATCGGTGTTGGGACTGGTCTTGTTGAGCATCCTTGTTCGTGACATGGAAAGTGGGATTGAGTGTGCCCTCAGTGAGTTTGCTGATGACACCAAGCAGTGTGGTTTGGTTGATACGTTGGAGGGAAGGAATGCCATCCAGAGGAACCTTGACACGCTTGTGAGATGGGCTGATGCCAACCTGATGAAGTTGAACCATGCCAAGTGCAAGGTCCTACACCTGGGTTGGAGCAATGCCAGGCACAGCTACAGGTTGGGCAGAGAAGAGATTCAGAGCAGCCCTGTGGAGAAGGACTTGGGGGTGTTGGTCAATGAAAAAATGAACATGAGCCGGCAGTGTGTGCTCGCAGCCCAGAAAGCCAACCGTATCCTGGGCTGCATCAAAAGGAGTGTGGCCAACAGGTTGAGGGAGGTGATCCTGCCCCTCTGCTCTTGTGTGACCTCACTTGGAGTACTGTTTGCAGTTCTGGTGTCCTCAACATAAAAAGGACATAGAACTGTTGGAACAAGTGCAGAGGAGGGCCATGAGGATGATCAGGGGACTGGAGCACCTCCCATATGAAGATAGGCTGAGAAAATTGGGGCTGTTCAACCTGGAGAAGAGAAGGCTGCCTGGAGACCTCATAGCAGCCTTTCAATATCTGAAGGGGGGCTGTAGGGATGCTGGGGAGGGACTCTTCATTAGGGACTGTAGTGAGAGGACAAGGGGTAATGGGTTTAAACTTAAAGAGGGGAAGTTTAGATTGGATATGAGGAAGAAATTCTTTACTGTGAGGGTGGTGAGGCCCTGGAATGGGTTGCCCAGGGAAGTTGTAAATGCACCATCCCTGGCAGTGTTCAGGGCCAGGCTGGACAGAGCCTTGGATGGCATGGTTTAGTGGGAGGTGTCCCTGCCCATGGCAGGTGGTTGGTCCTGGATGATTTTAAGGTCCTTTCCAGCCCTAACTATTCTATGATTCTATATTCCACCATTTTTGGAGTTTAGAAATTAATTACTTTGACATGCTAATCCAATTAATTGGTTAGGTGGAGTAAAGCCTGCAGCTTCTATTATTGTTGGGGAATTTTTTGGGGGTTTTTTTGGGGAGTGTGATTTTGTTTGGGTTTTGGTTTTTTTTTGTTTTTTTTTTCCTCATGGTGTAACATGAAGCAGGAGCGGGGGAAGTCTATATTTGAGCTGTGGTTTTGCTCTGAGTCTATTGTGAAATTACTGTTATATTGATGTATGTGCCAGTTACCTGTTTTAAAGCTGACCAGTGCTATGTATAAATGCTAACAATGAATTTGGAGCAGTTTATAATGGGAAAGATTTAAGAAATCTGGCTAGTTCCACATACATTACATATGAAGTGCCAAAGCAGTAGTAATTCTTTAGAAAGCTTTTAGAGCCTAGTTGAATTACTACCAATGCACCCAATACCCTTTTTTATTTCTGTTATGTTGCCATCGTGCTGCCTATCAAGATTATGCTGTTGATATATCAAAATACACTGAAGTTGTGAAGTCTGGCATTTGTCAGTCTATTCATAAATGTTAAGGTCTGTTAGGTCTTATTGAACTTTCTTGGCAAGTGTGGAAGAAAATGTTTATTTCTATATTGGTTGTCTTTGCTTTCCTGAGTTATAATATCATATATTAGACAATAAATATGCCACTAGTTATGTTAGCTTGTATTATTCTTTTTTTTATAGATACCAATGACTGCAACCCTCATCCATGGTAAGTATGCAAACTTCAGTTCTGTACCTACTGTGAAAAAGAAAAGTGAGTACTGTAATATGGGTTCCCATTTCAGATTAGAACTCTGTCCAAAAATAATTGAAGCCAGACTCTGTAAAAATGTTAAAACATTTTTTTGTGATGCTTTATTTATTCCTTGACAGGAAAAAAAAGACCACAAAACAATCCTGCTTGATTCATACGACCAGAAAAAAGGACTTAGTGCTGTCTTTGTGCCAGAGTAAATTATTGTGATGTTCACAAGTCTCATTCATTTCACATCTCAAGCACCTACATCTAGTTTGAGAATAAAAAATGAGAAATTAAAACCTGTTAGTTTGAATAATTTTAGATAATATAAAAATGTCCTGTTAGATCAAATATTATGTATAAATATGTTTTAAACCCAAAATTTTCTGGAAGATACAATGGGAGTATTTTAAAAAGAAACTGATATTACAGTTGAAGGGGAAAAATGTGGATGAAGAGAACTAGCTACCTTATCTTTATCATCCATTCTGATGGAATAACCTGTATTCCATATATTAAAGAAAACCAACCTCGCATAAGCTTACGCTTTCTCCGTATTCACTTTACAGTGAGGTTTTATCTCTTTGAGTTCTGTTGATACACTTCCCCTCCCCATGCATGCACTTTCATAAGATGTTGCTATTCTAACAGATGACTTACTGAGACATATTGTGTATCTAACATTATGCTTTCTTTATTGGTGGGAGTAGACCATCCCCCTAAACAGCACCAGAAGGTTTAATTGACAAAGCTTTAATTAGAGACCAGTGAAACAATGTAGATGGCTTATTAAGTAGACTTATATTCTGAATTAGCAAGGACTTTTTAATTTGATATTGTTTTATAGTGAGAAAGTACATGAAGAGGGACAATAGAAATTTGCATTTAAACACACCACATGGGAACTCTGGTTTTTACTCATTTTTAGGCAAGTAAATCTACCCTTTGAACACTTTGTATAATAATAGGTTTGTTACTTTTACAGTTACAATGGAGGCATCTGTGTTGATGGTGTGAATTGGTTTCGATGTGAATGTGCACCTGGGTTTGCTGGGCCTGACTGCAGAATTAGTAAGTACCTGTGTGGGTAAAGACCTCAAAGGTTGTACTATTCTGATGTATAAATCAGAAAGAACGCCCTGTGACCCTTTTTGCATTAGGTTGGCTGAATTCTAAATATTGAAGCAGAGCCCACCTGTCACTCAGCCAGGTACTGATATGTGTAAATAATGGCAAGTTATTTTCCTTTCTTCATGTCACTAAATGGAACTGAAATGGGTTGACTTAAAAAGCTTCGGTTTTGCTGGATTTTGTTTGACAGTTCTAAAGGTTCTGGGGTACTGACTTCATAGAAGCTAATTAAGCTTTAAGTATTCTTCTTGATAAGCAACTTGCTAAAGAAGTTAAAGAAGAATATGGCCAGGTGTCCCATTTAACATTAGAAACTGAAATACACTGAGACATCTCAAATGAAAACAAAAATATCAGGAGTGTTGTGCTGGCATGTGAATAACAAGTGTGTGGTGAAGGTCCTTCAAAGCTATAAAATCTGTTACACTTCTGAAGAAAGCTAGAATAGAACCAAAAGGCCTTCCACAACCATTTGGTGTTTCTGTTGCCGACATGGGTAACAGTTGTACAACATTTATCGTGTTTGCTTTCTAAGTGCAGTCCTTTAACTCAGAAGATGAGCTGATACCATGCATCAGTCAAGAACTGGTGTTTAAACAGTTTTTGAGGGACTAGAGTGGGCCTTCATTTACAATGGAAGGAAGCCTTTCAAAAGATGATTTGCAGGGGAGTGGTTGTGGTTAAAAATGAAGTATTTGGTGCTGGTGGCTCACAACTTGACAGGTTGGTTTCTGTTGCCTTTGTTAGTAAACTGTTGCATAAATTACTATTGGTCACTTCCTCAGGATAACAACACATTGCTGCACATTTGAACGAGGTATGCTTCCTTGCCGCTTTCAATAGATTGCTATGCCCGAATCTCTGAATCTTTGAATATTGTTTTTTGTTTGTTTTAGGCTTTTGTGCCAACTGTATGTATTAATCTACTCACTATTTCATGGTTATTAAGAAAAAGTAACATCAAATGTCTGTTACAAACTAAACTATTACTCTTCTTCCTTATGGTGAACAGTATAGGAGTTACTTCTTTTGAGCATTTTTGAGCCAATTCATTGTTCAGTTCTTGCGTTTTGATAACTTCCTGAAAGCATCTGCTTTTCTAGGAAGCCTAAATGTCTTGTGATTAGTGTCAGAACAAGATGTGGGACTTGATTTCTGTAGCTGAATGTGGAGAAGACATTAGCACCTTCAACTGTCCAATACCTCTGCTCTGACATGAGTCAGCATATGACTGCTGCTTTGATCACCAGAACCTCAATTAGGGTGCAGTTATGAGAAATCTGTTAGGTTACTGCTGAAATGGTAGAACCATCCAATTAGGGGATGAATTCTGAAGCCTAACTGCCCTTTGCTTATTAAGAAAGCAGGTATTATCAGATTATATCTCAGTAAATGTTAAATTACAATGTTCTATGCCCTTGCCATTGAGTTTTACCTACTTTCTATCTAGATATCGATGAATGCCAGTCTTCACCTTGTGGATATGGTGCCACTTGTATAGA
Organism: Amazona ochrocephala; assembly: GCA_039720435.1. NCBI lineage: Eukaryota > Metazoa > Chordata > Aves > Psittaciformes > Psittacidae > Amazona > Amazona ochrocephala. The sequence goes on along the minus strand of CM077882.1, from coordinate 52,590,370 downwards.
TGAAATAAATGGATACCGATGCACTTGTCCTCCTGGAAGAATTGGTCCTAGGTGCCAAGAAGGTATTCCTATATCTACTATCAATCTTTACCCCAAGCCCAGTAGGGTACAGTATAGCCAGTACAGAGTCTATATACTGTAGTCTGATGTGAAAGAAACAGTAGCTAGTATTTTTTCTTTTTATTTTATTTAAATTTATGTAGCTTCAGTAACTCGTAGCAGTGAAGTGTCTGAATGAGCATCTGAATGTTCCCTTTTGGATTGTTTTTCCTAGTGATTGGAATTGGAAAGCCATGCTGGCTTAAGGGAATGACATTTCCCCATGGCAGCAGATGGGATCAAGAATGCAACAACTGCCACTGTTTGGATGGCCGTATTGACTGTACCAAGGTAGGTGTTTTGACCAATTTTCTTAAATTCTTCTGGCTGAAACAAGCTTAGTGTTCTTCATGCACAAGTTAATCTGTGTGTCCCAAACTGCCTTTAAAAAAATATGACTTCCTGTAAAAGATACTTGTGGGATTGTCTCTAATTATAAACTGCTGTCCTACTCTCTACCTGCTAGAACAGGCTGTCTAAAAGCAGAAAGGCACTTCTGCAGAAAAGGAAGTATGAACTGGAAAGGAACAATGATCTTTGAAAGGATAATAAATGACTCTGCTAAAGCTTTGCAAACACAGTTTTAGAGCTCCTAATTTTGTGAAACATTAGTTCCAATGTAAAGAACACGTAGGCAGGAAAGTTGTTTCAGTGGGTAATAGCTGTCTTTTTGTATTATGCTTCATAAGGTTTATGAATTGACAAATGGCAACTTTTGTGTATTTACTCTTTTGTGTCTTTATTACGAACTGTATCCTGGTGATTGTGATTTTGGAAAAGTCAGGCTAGCCTAAATGCAGATCAAATATGCCAATATGTGCTCCAAGCCTTTCAGCTCTCCTGAGACAGGCTTTCTCAGTGGATTTGTGGTACCTGTGTAGCTTTACATCACAGATGTAGAGAGACAAGATCAGTGCTGCGGACAAGTTGTAAGGCTGAGTGGGTGGCTCCAGTTGAGCACTAATAGCACTTGAAGCATTGCCTCACACGACAGTCTCTCGCGTTTCACTGGAGGCGCCTGTTAAAAAACCTCTGGGTCTTACTATTATTCTATCCAGCCTTAATCTTACTTTGTTTAGTTAGGTGTGCATTGTAGGTGAAGTTATAACTAAATCTTGAAGTTAGTCATTTAGAAATGCTATTTTAGACCCTTTGTGGCGTTGTGATTTCAAGTTAGAGATATCTTCAGCAGATAACAGTACATGAAGGTAACTAGAACCTCAGAAATGGTTGTGTGCTAAATATGGGCAACTTGCCCATATGTGGTGTTTGGTTCTTTCATGGAACAAACATGCTTTCTTGCTGACAGTTGTGCTTTAAGAAATCTGTGAGTACCCAAACTAATAGCTGTATAGAATTACTGTATAGAATCTTTGGAAGCCTGGTGCACCTCAGTAACTTGGTACCAACATACTGGTTTTGGGTTGTTTTTTTTCTTTTTTTTTTTTTTTTTTTTTTGAAAGTGGTTGAAATGGTGGTGCTTATCACCAATGTGCATCAGCTCTTAATATCTTCAGTGTTCTGTGGCAAGGCTCACAGTATAAATATTGAAGAGAAATTAGTTCTTTTGGAGAGGTGTTTCTAGATTATAGAAGCTTAGATGACTAGTTTAAAATAAATGCTTGAACTTCTGTATGACTGTTACGAGGGACAAATCCGTAAGCCTCCAAGGAGATATGGCCAGTTAGTGAAGTTTTGAGTAATTTTTGCAGTTTTTACTCTTTTGTCCATACATTGTATTTTTGTGCAAGAGCAACTCCATCTCCTACTAGGACTGCAGCAGTATTAAAATGGACTATTTTTTTCTTTTGCAGTCAGTAGTAGACCATGACCATCTTATGAGAATGGCTTATTTTGATTTGATGCGTAAATGCAATTAACTGCAACGGTACTTCGTTCTTTTTAATTTCTAGGTATGGTGTGGGAAAAAGCCTTGTCTGTTACACAAACAGTGGGATAATTCAAATAATCAGTGTCCCATGGGTCAACAATGCCGGGAGAACTATATGAAATGTTTTCAGCCACCATGCACGGACTGGGGAGAATGCAGTGCCTCTGAACCTCTGCCTGCCAATATCAAGTGTCTGCCTAATTCTGGATACTTGGACAATGACTGTGCTAGAATTACTTTAATTTTTAATGGAGACAAAGTCCCACAGGTGAGGGCAAAATTATGACAACGTGTGTAGGAATATGTTCCATTCAAAGGTTGGAAGATTAATGTTTCTAATATGACTTCTTTGCCGTCATAAACTTGCTAAATTTGTTAAGACTGTTCTGTTACTATTAATTGTGCTTTGTCTAAAAGGTGAGGCAAAATAAGGGTTTGTACTGAATATTTTTTCTCCGTTAAATCTCAAAGAACTACTTTTTTTACATTTCAAGATGGGCTCTATACTATGGTAGTCACGTAATATCAGTTTCTCATCCTTCATTCCAAAACCCTTCTCTTCATTTTATTGCCCTTTCTTGCTGCCCCCTTTGCTACCTTCCTCAGGTCTTGGTAACTGCAAAAACTCTGAAGATGCTTATTTTTCTGTACTATTTTTTAGCTAAAATAGTCATACAATCTCCTTTGCTTTTAACAGGGTACTACAACTGAAAATATCTGTTCTGAAATCCGGTATTTACCAGCTACTAAGAGTGTTTCTAGGGACAGAACTCTGATAATATTGTGTGATCTGTCGTACTCCACAGAGAATGCAGTGGAAGTTGCTATTGTAAGTATGAGACTTGTATTAATATACATAGGATTTTTTTTTTTTTGTATTTGAGCTGGGGAAGAGGTGGTTTAAGCTTGTTTCACTTCAGTGCAGTTACTGCAATCTGTGGCTTAGTCTGACTGCAAAGCAATTTTGTGATCTTGCGATTTCTTGTAATAGTAGATAGTTGAAACTGTGAGTTTCATTAATGACAGAAGGCTACCACAACCTCCTGATAAATTACTCTGAAGTTTAATTCAGCTGAAATTAGTGAACAAGTGCCTATCTTGAGATCTTGGGCTATTGACCTTCTCAGTAAGGAGCTACAGTTGCAGGTGGCTGGATTGGATCTTGTGAAGAAGTTTCTGCTGTGTGGATGGAGTATGCCTGCTGGAGCTGTTCATGGCAGGGGGGTTGGAACTAGATGGTCCTTTCCAACCAAAACCATTCTGTGATTCTATGGGATACTATAAGTGGGAAGTGAAAGGAGGTGTAATTCGAATAGATGAAAGTAGCTGTTGCCCTATTGAGGTAAAGACTTGCTTTAGAAGCAAGTGAACCCAATCACTCAGTGCTTGTGAATTGCTTAATTTCCAAGAGTGAGTTAATTTTTATAAAATGTTTTATCCAGGAAAAAGCTGGATTATCTGTCTCTGAGTACTGTAAAGAACATGCTGAGCCATGATGCAAAAATCAAGTGTATGGTATAAATAGAGCAGACTGTTACTAGTCCAAGCTTCTATCTAGATAATCCACATGTCTTGAAGTACTCCATAGTATGACTAAGTTTAGCTCAGCAGTGTACGTAACATGGAAGTCAGCTGCCATTTATTTGAGGTATGCTAGCTTATAGAATCATAGAATAGTTAGGGTTGGAAAGGACCTCAAGATCATTGAGTTCCAACCCCCCTGCCATGGGCAGGGACACCTCCCACTAAACCATGCCATCCAACGCTATGTCCAACTCCCCCTTGAACGCCGCCAGGGATGAAGCATCCACAACCTCCCTTGGCAACCCATTCCAGGGCCTCACCACCCTTACAGTAAAGAATTTCTTCCTCATATCCAATCTAAACTTCCCCAGTTTAAGTTTAAACCCATTACCCCTTGTCCTCTCACCACAATCCCTAATGAAGAGTCTCTCCCCAGCATCCCTGTAGGCCCCCTTCAGGTATTGGAAGGCTGCTATGAGGTCTCCACGCAGCCTTCTCTTCTGCAGGCTGAACAGCCCCAATTTTCTCAGCCTATCTTCGATTATCAACTAGGCACGTTACCCACCAAGTCTTGATGCTGCCTCTGCAGTTTGGATAGAGCCAGCCTTGTTGTTGCTCCGGTAAACTTTCTGGGGGTACTGTTTGTAACTACTGTAAAATAAATTCAGCCTAGTGAACTCCATTAATAAGTAGCTGGATTTAAAAAGTAGATTTCCACAGTTAGGCAATTTCAATAACTTCTTGGTTTTCCCCGTCTCTCCCTTTAGTCTTTTGTCCCGCATCGAGATGAAGAAGATAATAGTCTCATACAGAATGCTGCTAATATAATAGTAAATGCAATCACTAAGCGGCAAAACAGCACTGTTATGTTGGCAGTAACTGAAGTTAAAGTAGAGACCATCATTGTTGGGAATTCATCATCAGGTAAGATTCCCAATGCATGCATCCTCTGCGCGTGTGAGCGTTTTCTGTTCCCTTACTGTCAGTCTTATCTTTACACGTTGGGGAAAATGATAGGTTGGGTTGTTTATTTAATTAATTGATATTACTAACTGAAGAGAAAGGGGCTTTAAAATCAAGATTCTGTGCCTACGTGCAAGTTTAAACTTAACCTTATCTCTTACGTAGTATTCCCACCTACCCTTGCCACTATTTTGGCTCTGACTTCCAACCCCATTCTCCAGTCTAAGCATATCTTTCACAAGATCTGAAGTTCTTTTCATGGACTGTTCAAATCCTTTCCAATTTTCCTATGTTAATGTTAACCTTATCACTTGATGCTGCTGCGCTGTAGGAGCTGAGACTGTGAAGTAATAAAAATATGGTGAGGGCAAAGACATGTAGTGCGATACCAACTCTCCTCTGAAGCACTTATGTATTATTTGCCTTAAGAAGAGTTAAAGATGTGTAATATCTTCCCGTAGTTGATAATGTAAAACTTTGTTCTCTTTCAACATGTGCTTCTCACTAGTACACAGCTGGTTTAAAAAGTAATGCTCATTTCTCTTAATAGAGGATATGGTGTGATTGGAGAGACCTTTATCTCTGAATACTGTCTCTCCAAGAGCGATGCCAAAATAAGCAGTTGAAGATTTTGTGTGCTTATGTTCCTCTGCCTGGGTGAGGTGGAAGACCTCTGGCAGACTCAAGTTCAACTAAGCCCCAGAGTGGAAATCTTACAGTGGTGGAAGGCCCTTCCAGCTCCTTTGTAGACCTCCCAAACATAATCTGCTGGAAGGTCTTCCACCCATAGTCCAAACAATTAGTAAATTACCAGGTTCTACTTTCCTTCTGTTTCCCTTCTAGGGACTGCTTTTCATCTGTTAAAGCCTTTGCAATATTGATAGTTCTTCAGTTCTCCTGAAGGAGTGTACCAGCTTTGTTCTTTCCTTGAACAGAAATTGTGTAGGCATAAAGTTTCAAGCTGAGTCTCTGACACACTTCATCCGCTTTTGATTCTGTTAAATGCTAGGCCAAAAGGGATGGGTATTACTTTGCCTCCCACCTCAATAAGATTCAAAGATTGTCCTAAGAAAGTGGATAGACTTCAACTTCTTGCTGCTAGGGGTAGAGAATGGTTTCTAGACTCATCATTTTAATGTTAGATGTTCAGTACTGACCACTGGCCCCTAGTCCTTTAATTGGAGTTGTTATGAAATAAACTGTAACCTGGACTCTCATGTTCCTTGACTTGGTTTGTTTTCTTGTTAGTGCTTAATTGGGTGAGGTAGGTGGAAACCTATTATAAAATGTGGTGTAAAGCCCTATGTCTGCGTTGAGAATCTCATTTCTGTGGGATGCGCAAGTGTCTAGATGGGGGTGATCATTTAGACACAATTGATTTCCTCTAGCTTTAAGGAAAAAAATATTCTGAATCTGGAATCTTTATACATACAGGAATGGTTTCCAAAAGAAATAACCTCGGTCTGTGTGGCTGGGAGAGCACTAGTGGGGTTTTATGATTGGAATGTGGAGAAAAGCAATTGCCTCAACTTATTTTGTTTATTCATTGAGCAGGGAAGACTCTTATCTCTAGTGAAAATATTATGGTGTCTTACTCTGAAGTAAAACCAGAATACCCTAAATAGTGCATGGCTGATTCAGTTACATAGCTCTAAGCTGAATTTTTTTTGAGATAGGTGATACATAAATGTCTGTGGACTTGATGGCAAAGGACTCTCTGATACGCGGGACATATTTCTGATGCAAGTGCCAGTTCCTCTAGAGAAATTTAGAGGCATAGTACTCTTTTTAGCCTGCCTCCTACAAGGATAGACTCATTATTTTCTTAAGAGTGTGACTGAGTTTTTCTGGGCTGATTAGCCATAGGTGCTTGTCAAAGAGATGCTGCTTATGCAGCCAGTCTGTCTGTTGGAGGGGAAAAATCTCCAATGTGTAACATCATTAAGCAGGGATAACTCTGCCTTGGTTTAAGTTGGTAAAGAGCATCTCTAGATGGAATAGTGCATTCAAACAGTTATTGTTGGGCTGTAATGACATCTTCCTTATAAAAATCTTTCTAGTGCTAACTTGTAGCTATGTATGGATACTTCTTTTGCAGATGTCCAGTGCTATATATCTAGTTTTATTAACTCAAGACTTTGTGTGTGTGTGTGTGTGTGTTTTTTTATTTGCCTTCTAGATTATTTGGTTCCAATTCTTTGTGCGGTATTTAGCATTGTATGGCTGACTTGTATAATCATTTGCGTGTGGTGGACTCGGAAGAGAAGAAAAGAGAGAGAGAGAAGTCGTCCTCCCAGAGAAGAGGGTGCCAATAATCAGTGGGCACCTTTAAATCCCATACGAAATCCTATAGACAGATCTTACAGTAACAAAGACATTCGTTATGAATGCAAAAACTTCATATCTCCTCAAAAAAGAACTTGTGATGCAGTAGAGGAGTATGTAGAGTATGAGGAAGAGGAGGATGAAGAGGAGGAAAGAGATGAGGAAATGGACAAATTCCTCTCTCACAAACTTGCAAAGCCTTTGCCCACAAAGGCATCTGACACGTCAGAGAGCAGTCCAGTAAAGAAATCCCATCAAATAGGCAAAATGGACAACAGATCTGTAAAAAATGTGAATGCATCAAACTTTGAAGGCAGTAGAGACTAACCTGTATTTGGAATGTAGGCAGACTGTGCCTACACTTACTGGGGAGGGGAAAAATTGACATCTCCACTTTGCATCAAGGACTAAAAATATCTGGAGTCAAATGTTCATAGTTTCTTTATTTTGCGTAAAAAAAAAAAATTAAATAAAAATAATAAAATTTATTTTGTTTCTTTAGCCTTGTATAAATTATTCAATGACTGTCAGATGAAAAGAATGAGTAATCTTTGATAGTTGCTATTTTTGTAAAGTTTACTTATAATACACTCGCTATGTGGCAGAGGAGAGGTTGTATTTTCAATATGTGTAAAGTTTATTACAAAAGACTGTACACTGTTTACAGAATGTATTTCTTTTTATTACTTGCTCTAATTTAATGGTGGCTTTAAAACCTCCTGGTTGAGGAAATTGTGTGAACTTTAAACTGCTTTCTTGACTTTAAATCTCTATTAATGGCAGCTCACTGCACTTGTTACGTTAGTAGCTTCTGTAAGATTTTTCCAAATTTGCCTTACACACTTTGTAATAGGAACAAAAAAAAAAATTATAGAGATCTTTCAACTGTGTATTAAAAGTGGCCTTTTTATTTCTGTTGAATTACTTTAGAATTGCAGTATTGAAGCATGTGACAAGTGCCTTGAGATTAAACTTTTTCTATAGCAACTGTCAAAGACTGCCATATCAATATAGTAAAATTGTGAGAACTCTAGGTTCCCCAACTGACACAATTTATTTTCTAATAGTTAAAGTGCTTTTTTTGTAAATATGTACATATTAAATGAATCACTCTGTATATTTGATTTAATAACTTAAATATTTTGGTCTTTTTCTTTTTTTACATGTCATTCCTTTTAATTTATGTTGCAGAAAAAGGAGGGTTTATGGCAGTTTATAAGACTTTTTTTGGTATTATGTCCAGATTAGAAAATGATGTTAATATAATCAATGTTAGGAATCTGTCTGTCGTTTGTATTTAGGAGCATAACCACTTGTGTGTAAATAGATCCAGAAATGTTTGTTTATCCCCACGTTCAGTCCATCTCAAGAACACTAACAGGTGCATCTACTGTACAGTACCAACATAGCGAGGCATTGTTGTTTTTCTTTTGTGAATATGTTAATTACATGTGGTATTACTTTTTTGCGTTTAAATACAGGCCTAATGAAGGGAACAATATTTTCCTCAATCTTGTTTCTGTTGTGCTTTATTCATCTTTTGCTCTAAAGAAAAGAGGCTGGCAAGCTCAGAGGATGGGAGTACCACATTAGAAATGAGTATTTGTCACAGAAGGCTTACGCATTTGTGTTGTTGGGGCTTTGTTGTTTTTTTGTTTTTTTTTTTTTTTTTTTTAAAGGCTTTTATTATTGCTGTTAACTGGGCAAAATACAACTTTATTTTACTTACTGAAGAAGCATAACACTACATACACCTAGTTACCCTACCAGTGACAGAAGCAGATGTTTGAGAGTATAAACTCTGGCCCGTGAACAATGTAAACATGAATGTTTTGAAATCAGTTATTTTATACAGGAATTCAGGATTTGCTTTGCAGGATCTTCTGTTTTAGTACATTTTTTTGACATGTTCTTAAATAAACTTTCAGAAAAGAAACTATTTATTAAAGCATTTTATAATGGTGTTTGTTGTAACTTTTTTACTTGTGCTAAATATTCAGAACTTATTTTGATAACCTGGTTAGGAGTTAGTTTAGAAAAGGGTACTATCCTTCTCATGTTTCCCATGTAATCCTGAGTATTTAAACCAAAACCACTTTTTTTTTTTTTTTCTGCTACTCTTGTAACTTTTTGTACTGTAATGCTGCTGTCTTCCATAATCTAATAAAATGATTCCCTCATTGTGTGTAAGATACTTCAGATCGTGTTTGCTTTCTAAGTGCTTGGAGTTCCGATGTGATGAGGCTAAATGAAGGAGGATTGACAGTCCTGATTTAATACAGGGTACTTCCTGTAACCTGAGCTTATAGCCTCCACACAAGTGCCAATACTTCCACAACCAGCTTAGCAGTGTTGTCCTCTGCCTACTGCTGCAGCACTGACCGCACAGGAGGTGGTATCATCCCACATGGGTCTAGAGACATGGACATTTCCAGTACCTAACCCAGGACTTTCCCTGCGCTGCCTCTTTAAAAAGCACAAAGGCTGGTTTAAGCTGACAGGTACTGACTGCGTGTATGATGTGCCTTTTTTGAAAGCTACTGAATAGAGGCTTGTGGGAGCAGTACTGTCTTACTTCCTTGGGTGATAAGAGAGCTGTTCAAGCATTCAGGGTCTTGAGGTATTCTTGACAAATTCGGTTGGATTTTAAAGTAATGCCTTCCTATTCTATTCTGCAGCCGTTCAGGCCTTTTATTTGCCATGTTCCAGTTTCAGTTTAGTAGGTCTATGCCTGTTTCTTATAGTGACTTCAACAGCTTTTATATAGAATATTCTCTGTAGTAAAAGGTAAACTCTTACATAGGATAATGTGGAATATGAAAGTGGAATTTTTCCTAATAGCTATCAACCTCCAAAGCAGAATTCTAGACCCTAGTAGAGTTTTTATTCCAGTCATCAAACAGTTAACTTGTTATTTTTCTTAGAGTATTGGCATGTCTTTATCTTGAAAATCAAATTCTATTGTTATTTTTGATTTTCACTTTTCAAATATGTCTCCTGTCCTTGCCAAATGGCTGATGGGGAGGGGGAATCTAAAGATGAGATAAAGAACCAACGTTGTTTTGTTTTTTTTTTTTTTTTTTCATTGGTGACTTCCTGAAATCAACTCCATGGTGCCTTGGAAAGATGTAGTGACTGCTGTTAGCTCCTCAGAAATAGTGGGAGCAATGCTTACAACTGTTCAGGAGTGTGCCAGGTTTGAAAAATGTCTTTTTGTAAGATTTGCTATTCTCAGAGACTGCAGTTATTTGTGTGTCCCTGCTTCAGAGAGCAGCTTCTGATACTCAAAATGTACTTAAAATAGCTGAGAGAATGCTCCTTGTTAGAAGTTTTACATGAATGCAAATCAATATAGTGGGTGTCACTGCTGCAGGCAAAGGGAGAAATAATAGGAGGTTTTATATACATTCAGAATGAGGCTGTTGCTGTTCTGTCATGCATCGGTATGCTGGCCCACTTCTCCTGAAGGTGCTAGTTTGGCTTCTTTCCCATTACTGAAATGCTGCGTAAAGTAACAGCATCACAACAGTGGTCATCACCTTCTGCTTCAAACAAAGGCTCAGAGCATTCTCCTGTGGCTGATTCTGTGTCCAGGGTGCGATCCCCTGGGGATTCACAGAGCCAGCATGAGCAAGTGTTCAATGCGGTAGTGCTGTTTGCCTGCCAAAACCAAGAATTATTTTATACCGCCCTCATATGATGACCAAGGACAAGTTATGTAGACTGAGATATATGAATTATGTGAAATAAGTTGAATAGAAGAGGAGGGGAACAAGAAGTAAACTTTAACTTGCACAATTTAACCTTGATCTGTTTTATGTGGATTTTATTTCTGTGCTCCTCTGAAATTAATTGCATATCTTCTCTATTTGCTCCCTATCCCTTATTCAGTAGTTTTGTTTCTATTTTACGTATTCTTACATGGAATGTTTAACTTGTGTAACTCAATTTCTTGCTGGTGTACATGTGCTAAGCATTATCTTACTTCCAGAATAATATATTTGAAATCTACATGATGAGGAAAATTAGTGAATGGACTCCTCCTTGAGATTTTTCTAAGTAAAGAGTGGTTCCAGTTTAATTTTTCTTCTGTGATGTTCTTTTCAGGATCTGATGCGAACCTTGGTGAGCTCAATCTTTTGGCCGTTTGCTGTTGTCTGGCTTGTTCTCCAGCAGACCATGTAATTGGTCCTTTTGAGGGCAAGCAGTGCTTCGATGGAAGTTAGTTCATAGAATCATAGAATAGTAAGGGTTGGAAAGGACCTCAAGATCGAGTTCCACCCCCCCTGCCACGGGCAGGGACACCTCCCACTAAACCGTGCCATCCAACGCTATGTCCAACCCCACCTTGAATGCCGCCAGGGATGAAGCATCCACAACTTCCCTGGGCAACCCCTTCCAGTGCCTCACCACCCTCACAGTGAAGAATTTCTTCCTCGCATCCAATCTAAACTTCCCCTCTTTAAGTTTAAACCCATTACCCCTTGTCCTCTCACCACAGTCCCTAATGAAGAGTCCCTCCCCAGCATCCCTACAGGCCCCCTTCAGGTATTGGAAGGCTGCTATGAGGTCTCCACGCAGCCTTCTCTTCTCCAGGCTGAACAGCCCCAATTTTCTCAGCCTATCTTCAAACAAGAGGTGCTCCAGTCCCCTGATCATCCTCTTGGCCCTCCGCACTTGTTCTAACAGTTCCATGTCCTTTTTATGTTGAGGACACCAGAACTGCACACAATACTCCAGTGAGGTCTACATGAGAGCAGAGTAGAGGGGCAGGAGCACCTCCCTCAACCTGTTGGCCACACTCCTTTTGATGCAGCCCAGGATACGGTTGGCTTTCTGGGCTGCAAGCGCACACTGCCGGCTCATGTTCATTTTCTCATTGACCAACACCCCCAAGTCCTTCTCCGCAGGGCTGCTCTGAATCTCTTCTCTGCCCAACCTGTAGCTGTGCCTGGGATTGCTCCAACCCAGGTGTAGGACCTTGCACTTGGCATGGTTCAACTTCATCAGGTTGGCATCAGCCCATCTCACAAGCGTGTCAAGGTCCCTCTGGATGGCATTCCTTCCCTCCAATGTATCAACCGAACCACACTGCTTGGTGTCATCAGCAAACTTGCAGAGAGCGCACTCAATCCCACTGTCCATGTCACCCACAAAGATGTTGAACAAGACCGGTCCCAACACCGATCCCTGGGGGACACCACTCGTTACTGGTCTCCAGCTGGACATTGAGCCACTGAGCACTACTCTTTGCGTGCGGCCATGCAGCCAGTTCTTTATCCACTGAGTGGTCCACCTATCAAATTGATGTCTCTCCAACTTAGAGAGAAGGATGTCATGTGAGACAGTGTCAAAGGCTTTACACATGTCCAGGTAGATGACATCAACTGCTCTGCCCCTGTCCATCAGTTCTGTAGCCCCTTCATAGAAGGCCACCAGATTGGTCAGGCAGGATTTCCCCTTAGTGAAGCCACGCTGGCTGTCCCCAAGCACCTTGTTGGTTTTCATGTGCCTCAGCATGCCTTCCAGGAGAATCCGCTCCAAGATTTTGCCAGGCACAGAGGCGAGACTGACTGGTCTGTAATTCCCTGGGTCATCCATTTTCCCCTTCTTAAAAATGGGGGTTATATTTCCCTTTTTCCAGTCATCGGGAACTTCACCTGACTGCCATGATTTTTCAAATACGATGGACAGTGGCTTAGCAACTTCATTTGCCAGCTCCTTCAGGACCCGCGGATGGATTTCATCCGGTCCCATGGACTTGTATACATTCAGGTTCCTAAGGTGGTCCCGAACAAGATCCTCCCCCACAGTGGGCTCAGGGTCCCCACCCTCACCGTCCCCGTGTCTGCCTTTCAAGACTTGGGTGGTGTGGTCAGAGCATTTGCCGGTAAAGACTGAGGCAAAGAAGTCATTAAGAACCTCAGCCTTCTTCAACTCCAGGGTAGCCAGTTCATACAGCAAAATAACTTGCTGCTGCCCCATACTTCTTCAAGAGTGGCCTTAGAGTTGAAAGGCATTTTAGTCACTGACTTGAAAGCTGCAGAGGACACTAGTTGCAATGCTAGTTGTGAGGTAGCTTAGACAATAAAGTATAAGGGTATTGTAGAATTAAATTGTACAGGAATTTAGGTTTAATTTGGTCACGCACTGTGTCTCTCTCACTGTTCACAAGTGCTGATGGCTGTCACAGTCCTTTGGATGCAACAGACAAATGGTGAACATGAAGAAAAGTTTTGAGTAGCTTGTGAACCACCCTAGGCAGTTCTCATACCTTCCATTAAACAGTCCAGCTGTAACCTTTGGGGGCTGCTCGTGAGCAAGGAGGGTAGAGGCTGGCTTTGCTTTTTCTCCATTCTCAGCAGTAGGTGTTTGAGTTACTCTTGGATGGAATCTTACTCTTGCTTTGGGAAAAACATGCAAATCTCAAACTTGCTCTGTTCAGTGCTGCAAAGCGGTTCCTAACTAGCCTCTTGTCCTTGTTTCATCACAGATGATGACTTATAAAATAGTAAAGGAACAAAAGGTCACTTCGGAAATAAAATATGAGTAAATCCTTCTCACGTTCATCCCTTTTAAGTACCCACTCTCATGCACACAATGTTTCAATACAGATATGTGGAAAATTTTGCTTTTGCTCTGTATACAAGTGATTTCTTTCATCATGGTAGGGATTTAGACTAAGAGCAAAAAACTTCTCTCTTCAAACTCTTGACTGTAAATGTCTGCTTGTGATCAGATGTTTATAAATTAATGTCATAAGTAATATTCTTAAATGGGATGTATTTTTTCTGTTTCCCCTGCATGCATTGCTAAGTTTCATGGTTCATTGGGTCAAATTTTCCCTTGCAAAAACTACTAAAATCTGGGTGGTTTATAAGAATCTCCTTTTTATACTGTATATACTACTTCTGAAGCACAAAAAAGCCAAGATTGTACAGGGGAGTGTGTGTGTGTTCATAGCACTTATGACCACCGGTAAGTCAAGTCTTACCAATTTGTTGGACAGAGACCCAATGCTCCTGCCTCGAAGTTAACAATCCAGGTTATTTGCAGAGAATCGGCATGATTTGCACAAGGTATGTAATTTCCCAAAGGCTTTAACACTGCAATCTTGATTCTTACTGCCAATAAGATGTCCCATAGTTCATACCTATAACCTGTTCCTACAGCTGTGCAGGTGGAGCACATACGGCTCAGAGTACCTTGAAATAACGTCATGAAAGGTGTATATAAATAGCTTGGGTGAAAAATGACCACGTCTTTAGAAAACTCATAGGAGATTGTTTAGTTTCGGTCCTTTCCAACCCTTACTATTCTATGATTCTATGATTCTATGATTCCCCTGGCAATGAAGCTGCTTCAACTTTTCCTAGATGGGCAGAAAAATCGTGGAAACAAACAAACTGTGTTTAGGAGGTGTTATACTCCTGTGTTGGATGGACCACTTTGTGGGTATGGAATTGGCTGGGTGGTTTCACTCAGAGATGTGGTCAACAGCTCAATGTCCAAGTGGAGACCAGTGGCTAGTGGTGTGTTCCTCAGGGGTTTGTACTGGGACCAGCACTGTTTAACATCTTTGTTGGTGACATGAACTGAGTGTACCCTCAGCAAGTTTTCCAATGACACCAAGCAGTGTAGTGTGGTCAACAAACTGGAGGGAAGCGATGCCATCCAGTGAAACCTCAACAGGCTCAAGAGCAGGACTCATGTGAGCCTCATGAAGTTCAACAAGGCCAGGGGTAAGGTCCTGTGCCTGGATTGGGCAGGACCTGAGGAGAAGGACTTGAGGGTGTTGGTTGAGAAGAAGTTCAACATGACCTGGTAGCATGTGCTTGCAGCCCAGAAAGCTAACTCTATGCTGGGCTACATCAGAAGAAGCATGGCCGGCAGGTCCAGGGAGGTGGTTCTACCTCTCTGCTCTTGTAAGACTCCACCCATATTACTCTTCATGACCACAGAGACATAAAGAATCTTCTTTTCCAGTGGTGGATAAGGCAGAAGAATCACTTTGCAGATGTGTGACAATCCTGTAAGGATGCAAGACTGATTAGGGAGTTAACACTGTCTTCTGGTCTACATGTTCTCAAGCTAGAATATTGCTTTCAAGTGTTCTGTCAAAAAAAACAACCAAATGCAAACCTTTCAGCCCTGTTTGGTAGGGAGGGACTTGTTAACTTGTAGATCTTTCTCAGCTGCTATCCTATCGTTTCTCCCACCCATCTGAAGGAGGCTTGGGTTAGAGAGGACTTCTGCCTGTGGCAGATTTGCTGTGTGATAGGCTACATATGAAAGAAGGTTGAGCAGGGAGCTGCAGAGC
This sequence comes from Amazona ochrocephala, assembly GCA_039720435.1. NCBI lineage: Eukaryota > Metazoa > Chordata > Aves > Psittaciformes > Psittacidae > Amazona > Amazona ochrocephala. Next base: position 52,575,248 of record CM077882.1, on the reverse strand, counting down.
AGGTTTGGAAACTGCTGTGGCAGTGGCAATCACAAGGCCCTTTGAAGGCTTGGCCATCTGCCTGGAAGCATAACTCTGGGCATAACTTCACCCATTAATTAACAAAGCCCTACCTGTGGGTGGGAGTTGATTCAGCCAACAACTGTACCGGTGCAGATCAAAGGTCCATCTATCTAATATCCTGTGCCCTGCAGTGGCCAGTGGAAGACACTTACAGAAACTACACGAAAGCAACAAATTGTAGCATTAGCTGTCCTCGTGTAGCCATCCAGCTTCTATAAATTAGTGATTTAGGGGCTTCCTGAGCCCCACATCTCCATGCTATCATATAATCTCTTTTATGCTTTAAATCTTCACAACATCCTGTGACAGAGTTCCACAACTGCACCATGAATTGGGTGGAAAAGTGCTTCCTTCTGTTTGTTGTGAACCTATTCCTTTTCAAGGTGTTTTAAGTACAGCAAGCAGTTATTCCCTCTCTCTTTCCTCCACAACATTTAGGATTTACAGTGCAGATACCCCTCTCTCCCTAAGTCCTAGGGTTCAGAGTCCCAGTCTCTAATGTCTCCACTTACAGAGATGCTGTTCCACATCTCTAGCTGGTCTTCCTGCTCTTCCAAATTATTCTTTGCCACTTTTGAGTCAGGATGACCAAACTGAACAGCATCTGATGCATGGGCAGCCCACACAAGCCAGCACTGTTCTCCCATTTGGTCCAAATCCTTTCCTGACAGTCCCTGGTGGGTTAGTCACTTCTTGGCCCCTGCCTGTTTCAAGACTGGTAGAGAAATGAAGGCAGTTGTTCCATGCCTTGGCTTTGCATGTGCCTAGTTCTCGTTATAGTGAGGTTGCAAAGCAGTTTGGGGTGTTGGGGTCCCTGGAGAAGCTTACTCTGCCCATGAGTGTCTGTAAGGATCAGCACCAGGAGGTGGGGTGAGGAGGTCCGTGCTGGGCCTGAGCACTACAATCCTACTCATTGTGGGGATGGTGTATAGGCAAGTATGCCAATGGCCAGAACTTGTGTAGAGAAGGCTACTGGAAGAGCTAACACTGCAGCCTCCTCAGCAGGGAGGAGGCTAAAAAGGAAGTGGTCATCAGTGAGTGTGGAAGAGGCTGTGTTTCGGGGAACATCAGTAGGATCCAGAGATGAGGGTTAAGTAGTTATCACATCAGTTCATCCCTCCTCAATTTCTCTGCTGCTGAAGAGCTGTGCAGCAGGTCACATCCGGCACAGTCTTTCTAGAAGTGGTGTATTCATAGCCCTGTGATCTCCAAAGTGGGGCCACAGTGGCCATGTTCATGCTGCACCACCAGCACTCCTGGTTTGCTGTTGAAGAAGCAAAAGGGGGAAGGAAGAAGGGCTGGGTAGCTGGGGGGATGGCTGTTGTCCTGTGCCCAGCCCTGGGCAGACCTATTTTTGCTCCAGCTAGGAGAGCATCCTGGATAGATTCTCCACACTGCTATTTGGCAGAGAGTGGCAGCTCCTCATCATCATTGGGCTGCCTGTTATTGAAAGTCTGCTCATGTCTAAGAACTGCTGCAGACAGCTCATAGTTTCAGGAGCAGACGAAATAGCCTGGCAGGGCTTTTCTAGGTCCTGGTACCTGCCAGTGCTGGAAAAAGCAGCAACATCACTCAGACATGGCTAAAAATTACCATTTTATATATTTAGGACCTCCAGTTGTATGTAAAGATCAAAGTGTTACATTGGTTTGAAATAGAATATGATAGCTGTTGTGAAGAAGGGGGTTGTCCCTCCTTTTATCATAGAATAGCTAGGGTTGGAAAGGACCTTAAGATCATCCAGGTCCAACCCCCTGCCATGGGCAGGGACACCTCCCACTAAACCATGCCACCCAAGGCTATGTCCAACCTGGCCTGGAACACTACCAGGGATGGAGCATTCACAACTTCCCTGGGCAACCCATTCCAGTGCCTCACCACCCTTACACTAAAGAACTTCCTTATATCCAATCTAAACTTCCCCTCTTTAAGTTTCAACCCATTACCCTTTGTCCTATGACTACAGTCCCTAATGAAGGGGCCCTCCCCAGCATCTTCATAGGCCCCCTTCAGATACTCAAGGCTGCTATGTGGTCTCCATGTAGCTTTGTCTTCTCCAGGCTGAACAGCCCCAACTTTCTCAGCCTATCTACATATGGGAGGTGCTCCAGTCCCCTGATCATCCTCATGGCCCTCCTCTGCACTTGTTCCAACAGTTCCATGTCCTTTTTATGTTGAGGACACCAGAACTGCACACAATACTCCAAGTGAGGTCTCTTGTCAGATTCAGACCCAGGACCTGACCTCTCTATGAATTAGAAATACCGGGACAGTTTATATGTTTCTTCTCTTGCCACTTAGCTTATCTTGTCCTTCCCTCTTTGGAGGTCCCTTCACTGATGTATGTCTAGATGACTGGGCTACACTTCAAAATCCTTCGTGTGTTACTTAACAAGGATGTTTAAAGAGGCGTGCTAAAGGGCTGTTTGCTCCTGAAACCCCAAGTCAGCCTGCACAGATGTGCAAGCCAGCTCTTGATCCAGCCAAGGTGACAACCCTGACCTGGCTTGTCTTCCATGGGCCTGAAACCCCCCTGGCACTGAAGGCTCAACTGCTGCAGTATTTTCTAATCTCCACTTCTCCAAAGAAGATGGAAATGGGAAGTGCAGCAGCTTCTCAACAGGAGGTAAAATAAGGCATTGTTGGAGTTGAATATTTGGGCAAGTTAAAAAAGGTAAATGTGGATCAGTATGCTCTCCTCCCTATTTCTCTGATTCTTCCCTTTTATTTTTTTAATAAAATTACAAAATTATAGCAAATCATAAATTATAGCAAACAGATTTTTTGACTCCTTGAAGAGAGATACTGAGAAGTGTGAGGTACTGCCTTGGCTCCCTGGACCCAGTGGGCTGCTAGCGGGTGCTTGGATGCTAAGCACAGCGTGGTGAGGGTCCCCACTTGGTGGCACAGGGACAGCCTTTGCACACGGCCCCCAGGACGTGGCAGGTCAGCGGAGAGGTGTTCTGACAGCCCGCTGACATTGCTTTCAGTACTGATAAACCAGGGAGGTTATCTTAAGTGCAGCAATATTCTCTAAAAAAGAAAGGAGGAGAACCCACTTTGCACTGTGTCACCATGGATAAAATCCTGTTAATGAGCAGCAGCGGTGGGAGCTGAGACCCAGCACTTTCTACGGGCATCATGTGGCTGCAGCCTGGGTGCACAGGACCCACAGCGAAATGCAGCAGAGGGACTACATGGCCGGCATTTTCCAGCCTGGGTGTTTGAATTTTGCTCTATATTTAGTGCCCTAAATGAGCGCTTTGATTTGCAGCGTTTCCAAGCACCTGCTGCTTCCATTGACTCTGGTGGTCTATATGGGTCCCAGCAATCCTCAGGGTTAAGCTGCTCTATCGACATGCCTAAATTTGGGTACTTGGGCTGCGAGCTGCGGGTGCTATATTCTGCTTGGGTTTGTGTTTCTCCTGCTGTGGGGTTTGGTGCTAAATTGGGTTTTGTGGGCAAAGTGTTTTCAAAACAAGGGTGGCTTTGATTTGCCAGTTTCTGGTTCAGCTCATGTGAGCGACTGATGATTTCTTGGAGCAGAGAGTCATTAAAACTTCTGGGAAAAGAAATTAATTAGGGTGGACTATTTTTCCTAGCAGCAGATATCTGATGCGTGTGTAGCTGAGGCACTACAGTGCATCTCTCTTGCAAGGGAAGTGTTTTTCATGACCTGTCCCCTATAGACCCAGTGGAAATGCTGAGCTGCAATATTGAATGCAACCATCCCACAGGCAAAACCTCCAGCTGACTGCAACAGCTCAGCAGGCCACTGCTGCCGGTGGGGCTGGCATCTGCCTTTAAAGGAGCCCTGGTCTAGAACCCAGTACAAACACTTTTCTCTTTCATGCTCATTTCCAGGGCAGGGGACTTATGTACCTTCATAAGCACTGGCAATCATGTCCGTGTTTCTGTCCCTCTGTAATATCCTGTTGTTACTTTCCAGAGAAAAATACCAGCAGACATTCAAGGTTATTTCCTTGGCATGCTCTGTGTGTTTTCATCCTGATTGTATCTGCACTCCTTAGACGTTTCCTGACATGCTGTATCTGCCCTGCTCTTGCATCACAGGCTGAACATTAAGTTTGCATGCTTTGTTGCAGCAGAACTTTCTTTCCTGACTGTGGCCCCAGTTATCTTTCAGAGGCTTGCTTCCAGCCACGTTCCCTCCTTTCAGCTACTCCCGCTTTCCCAGATTGCTCCTCAGATACGTCTTCATGGTGCTCAATAGACATTGGATGTTCAGGCAGGTCTTCACCCAGCACAGGAGATGCAAACTGAACATGACATGCATCAGGTGCCCACATGGGTGCTGGAAAAGGCCCTCTACTCTCTTCAAGAAAAATGACATCTCTCAAAGGTGGTTTAAAAAGCACCCCATCTGCTCCAAGGTTGCCTCCAGACCTTGCTCTGGTTCTCTGCACCACCGGGGTGAGATGGAGCAGCCCTGGGATCATCCTGTGTGCCTGCTGCTGACCTGTCACTGCTCCCTTTGCTCATTCATACACAGAGAAGTGTGATTCCAGGTTTGTCATTCCTTATTGCTCCAGGATGCTTCTCCTTCTGCCTTGAAATTCATTACAGAGATTTACAGCCCATTCCTGACTCCATTCCCAGGCCCAGGCTGAGGCAGAACAGTCCAGCCCCCAGCACAAAGCCTGTATTGCATGTGATGCTACTGATGAAAGCTGCTGTTTGTTTACCAGCTTTCCTCAATTAGAACTTATTTGCTGTTCACACTATGTTTAAAAGCTCATGTTTTAATCAGTGCTGATGATTAAGGAGTGCCTGCTTTGGTTTTTTTCTTAGATAGATATGATAATTCCTCCACCTGTTAAAAACCTGTTGCTAATATTTGCTGACAAGTTTCTTTTTCTTTTCATCTTTCTTTTGCTTTTCTTTTTCTTTATCTGTATTCAACAAGGTAAAGTGCTGGGTCCTGCATTTGGGTTACAACAACCCCATGCAGTGTTACAGGCTTGGGGAAGAGTGGCTGAAAGCTGCTTGGCAAAAAAGAACTTGGGGTTGCTGACTGACCCTGGGCTTAATATGAGCCAGCTTGTGCCAAGGAAGCCAAGAAGGCCAACAGCATCCTGGTCTGCATCAGAAATAGCGTAGCCAGCAGGGCCAGGGCAGTGATTATCCCCCCGTACTCAGCACTGGTGAGGCCACACCTCGAATCCTGTGCTCAGTTCTGGGGCCCTTGCTACAAGAAAGACATTGAGGTGCTGGACTGAGTCCATAAAAGGGCAGCAAAGCTGGTGAAGGGTCTGGAGCACAAGCCTGATGAGGAACGGCTGAGGGAACTGGGGCTGTTCAGTCTGGAGAAGAGAAGGCTCAGGAGGGATCTCATTGCTCTCTACAACTACCTGAAAGGAGGTCGTAGTGAGGTGGAGGTCGATCTCTTGTCCCAAGTAATAAGAGATAGGACAAGAGGTAGCAGCCTCAAGCTGTGCTAGGGGAGGTTTATATTGGATATTAGGAAAAATTTCTTCACAGAGAGGGTGCTCAGGCATTGGAACAGGCTGCCCAGGACAGTGGTGGAATCACCATCCCTGGAAGTGTTCACAAACCGTGTAGGTGAGGCCCTCAGTGACATGGTTTAGTGGTGGTCTTGGCAGTCCTGGGGGAATGGTTGGACTTGATGACCTTAAAGGTCTTTTCCAACCTAGCTGATTCTGTGATTCTATGATCCATGTTTTAGCCAAGGGCCAAGTGCTGACCCCAGTTTCTCAATCCCACTCCCACACCATGGAAGTTAACAGAATCATTCTGTATGTTCTGCAATGTGCATGAAAAACTTTTTTGTTTCTGTCGTAATTTTTGGAACTCGAATAACTTTGGGGATGCAGTCATGAAACATAATCTTGAGTGAGATAGAAAGAAGAAAGTCGAGTCCTTTTGTATCTTCCATGCTATTTCCATCTCCAATGTATTTCCTCTCTCGAATTGCTTCTCTCCAGAGTCACACTCTGCCAGAGATAACTAGGTGGCGCTGAGTGAAGAAAGGAACGGTATTGTCTACAGCTTTGAACCATGAATAGCCCTTGGAAAAACAGCAGCAGGGAGAGATACAAGTTCACGTTGATAAAGCAGGTTGCCAAGTGACAGAAGGCTTGATCCTGTTTCACTGAAGTTGGAAGTGAACTCCCACGGATGTCGTTTTTATCACTGCTCCCAGCCCATCTTGGGTACCATCCACCACCAGCCTGTGCAGAGCATGGGCAGAGCATGGCTGTAGGGATTTCTGCAGGGATGGGGCTGGCTTTGCTGTTTGAGCATCCTGCTGCTGCAGCTGCTGGGGCCAGGTTAATATGCACCCATGAGAAGCAAGGTGGGTTACCTGAGGTTCAGCAGCCTGAGGGGGCTAGATGAATAACTGAACTGCAGCAGCGTAATGGATTTTGGAGACAGGAGGAAGTGGGACGGGACGTGGCAACAATTTGCTGGGAGGCATGTGGGGAAATGTTGTTGCAGTGATGAAGAGAGGGAGATGGAGTAACAATGGCTCCGGTTTACATTGTGCTGCACTGGTGCTGTGATCTGCTGCCAAAATCAACCCGGGAGAGAGGAACTTGAAAATAACACGAATAGTGTGGCAGGAGAGATACCCTACAGCATATCCTGCTCCCTTGGACTTTGCCTTTGAGTCAGGAGTGAAATATTGGATCTATTGTAGTGAAGTAAGACTTAAAAATAGAAGAAAAAAATTGCTGCTTTTTTTTTTCTTTTTCCTTTTTTTTTTTCTCCAAGGGGTCACTAATTGTTTTAAGCTGTGCTACTTCTAGTTTGAGTCAAGAAGAAAAACACTTCAAGGCATTGAAAGGGCTAGAAAACATGTCACTCATCAGCTGTGGTGTGAGGGCTGCCCCTTATCTCCATTGCCATAGAGATTCTGCTGCTCTGGTTACTCTCCCTGATGGGTTTCACACCACTCCCCACATTACCACCCATGCTTGAGATCCTTTCATAAGAGGCCTGGTTAATACCATGTGTCCTACAAAAACTAGTGCCCAAGCTCAGCTTTGGGATTGTGGTAGCCTTTCTGGTTACCCATGGTTCCCTGTGGAGGAGGGCTGGTGCCAGGGGTTTCTGCACAGGAAACTGTGCATAAGCTGGAAGTTGTCCTCTGTCTTGCATAAGCAACACCCCCCAAACTGGATTTGGGGAGTTATGAAGCTTATATTTATTGTAGTGCTATAACCCATCTGGTTTTGCTATTTTTCTGGGTTGGTTTGGGGATTTTTTGCTATTGTAGGGATCAGAGGGCTAGGGCTTGTTCAGTTGGCTAGTAAAGCTTAAGGGGCTCTGGGTGTTCAGAGAATTGCATTTACATGCATGTTGAACGAAGCAGACCATCATCAGATCTGCTCACAGCAATGTGGGTGCTGTTTATCTGACATCTTCAGAAACAGCACACCCCTCTGTGTTAGGCTCCTGTCCAGGCGCTGCAGGATGCTGCTTATCTTGGACCTCTTCAAGGTGCCTTTCTGTGTGCTTAAAATCCTCCCTCTCTGCCTCTGAGCTTCTTTGGGGGCAGAGAAGCTGCTCTGGGATGCCAGAACCACCACTACCCTAGGACAGCTGTGGATGGCCTCCAGCTGCCCTCCTGGGGAGTGCTCCCCATCGATAAGTGACTGCTGCCAGGCAGGGACAGGGCTGCTCCCCTACAAGGAGAGTGGTGAACTGGTTTGTATGAATACATTGCATGACATTTATGTCCGAGTTTATCAAATTCAGCCCTTTCCCACCAGTACCCTGTGAGCACCAGCAGGGTCGTAGCTTTTATGACCATAAAGAATTGCTAAACCTGTGTTTATGCAGATCACTGAGCTCAGTCGCTCAAGCTCAGTAGCCTGTTTTACTAAAGCCACATTGTTCTGAAGATGCTGGGAGATGGAGTGACTCATTTCTTTTTCACTGGTCACCACCATTGTTCAGTCATGTGCTTTCCTTCTGGTTCAAATATGCTTGTCCTTAACTCGAACTACCTATGCCTTTGGTAATGTTAAATATCCCAGCATCCCTTCAAAGTATATATATCAGTCCATCTCCTAGTCCTCTTTCCTAAATTTGAAGAGATACTCAGATTCTTAAGAGATTGCCTGTAATGTCTGCCCACCTCCCCTGTCCTCCTGTCCTCATATTGCTGCTGTGCCTCTTATGTCCATGATACATATGTTCCATATATCCATGGCATTCAGCATCAGAAGCCTGGTCTCCCACAAATAATTTCCAAAACTGAGGATGTTTCACTTTTTTCCTCAGGCTCTAGAAAGGATCAGTGACCAAACCATGTGTTTTGGCACGAGTTTAACTGAAGACATCCCCATGGCTGAGATCCTCTCGGCAGCAGATCCAGAGAAAGCACATCCATGGTATGTGACCACAACTGATGGTTTCTGTGGGAGGGTGGAGGACACGGCTGCACCTTGCCCAAGTGCACAGCTCCTCCAGTATCTCAGGTGAGCCACCATGCAAAGGCTCATTTCTGCAGCATATTGAATCAGCAGAAAGAAGTGAATAAAGAACAAACAATGGGTTTTAAAAGACGGAAAACAGCCCATTATTGATATGAAGCCTGACAAAATACCCAAGTAGTGTTCAGAGATGGCATGACTTGATAAAGGTACACAACATAGGGGTAAAGAAACAGCTCAGGGCCTAGGATTGCACTGGACATGAGGGCTGGTATCCCAGATGGGGTCCCTGACCTGCCAGGGCAAGTCTGATGATCGTGCTGTGGGGAGCACTCAGTGGTGTTTTGAGTGCATCACATGCTTGAGGAAGGTATTGGCTTAAACACTGAAAGAGGAGCAGACTCAAGTCATAGGGGCTTTCAAAACCCCTTAAAAAGAAGGAGCAAAACAAAACCAGCACCCAAACACTGGCAGAAAAATGAGTCATTGTCTAAAAATCTGAGCTACTCATGCCAGGTTATGGCACTGTTCTTAGGCCCCAAAGTTCTGAGAGAAGGCTGGGGAAAGGAAGTTCAGGAGGCAGGACCTTGACTGCCAGAGCTGCTCATTGGAGAAAGAGGTTTCCTTTCCACAATGTGTTTTTTAGCCCAGCACCCAAAGGAAGCCTCCCATGCACCCTTCCTCTGTGTTTGACCTGTGGTTTGAAGAGCAAGTGGTTATCTTCCTCCTTCCCTCCATCCCAAGGCAAAGCCCAAGGGCTGCACTCACCTCAGTGTGTCTTTGGCTTTGCCCCAGATGAAGAAGAGCCAGGAGCATCTGTGGTTTGCACCAGTGACAGGGTGGAAACCCCACTTGCTCACTGGCCAGCTAGTACCTGGTTAGAGCAGAAAAATTAGAGGTAGAAGGGCTCCTGGGACCTCTGTCTGGGTCCAGGCCTTGGCAATACTTGGTGTCACCTCCAGTTTTGGAAGTGAGAAACCAGGCAAAGATCACATTCTGTCTGTACCTTGGGCCACACTTCTGGAATCTTCTTTCTGTCTCTTTCCAGCTGCAGCTCCTCCTGAGCTGGGTTAGTTCATCACAGAACAGAAACATACCCCATTAAGATTCACTTCATACTATCCTGTTGGAATTTGCTCACTTCATGGAACAGTGACATGTTAACCTCCTGTAGCAATGACATGATGTAGTCCTGGAGCTAACTGTAACCAAATCCTCCCTTGAGCCATGGTAATGCTTATTTTACCAGTGGACCATCACAATTGTGGCTTGTCAGTTCTGGCACAGTGTGACTTCATATGATCATGCAGGACTGCCTAAGAAACTAAACTGATTGAATCATTGTTGTTGTTCTTGTTGGCTTGTTTTGTGTTTGTTTGTTTGTTTTTGTTTTTGGTTTGTTTTTTTTTTTGTTTTTTGTGTGGGGGGTTATCTCTTTTAATTTTTCCACATGGGACCAAGTAACTAAGTTCACCCCCACACACACCTTTCTATCCTCTAGGCACAATTACTGATCCCCACTGAGTTGTCCTTCTGCTACACAAATTCCTCTCTCAATGCAGACCCTTTGCAGTTTTATTTGGTTCGTCAAGGGACAGAAACACATGCCACAGCCTGCATTTCCCATCAGAATGCACCTGAAATTTCAACAATGAGCAAAACAAAACAAAAAAACCCAGCAAATCTCCCCACCCATAACCTGCCAAGAAAAATCCAAGTCCACCGTCAATAATTCCAATGAATTCACACGGACCTCACTCATTTTCACCAAATTCCTTGCTGAGAATTATTAGCTTGGCGGGAAGTAGGTGTTTTCTTGCTCTCTGTGCAGTTTCGTGTCACAGATGACAATTTAAGAATCATTTGCCCACAGACGGCTGACTCGAGAGATGTGCAATTTACCATTTCATCCACTGATCCACACAATAGTGTTAGTAAAAGGGGTCACAGCATGAGGTTTGTTTGGTTATCAAATAATTTCTCCTTTAAAATACAAAGTCTTCTCAGAGGAGTACTCACACCTTCCTACTACCCTGCTGTGAATCATTCCATCTTCAGAAGGAACATTAAATATTTGTTGCTTTAAATCTGGACAGGAGACCCAGCAGCCTGCTCCTGCAAAGCTAATTGGATGCCGCAGAGCAGCCCATGGCTTAGAGATGAGAAACCTGTCTTCCTTATGACTAATCAATAATAAAAAAAGACCCATCTCAGGCAGAGGTGTGCAGTGATTCAGCAAATGCTCCAGCAATGGCCTCAGTGGCATTAATCAGCTCTAGTGTTGGAAATTATGTGTGTGGTAGTCTCATAAGCCAAGTTCATGGCAGCAGCTCCTGCACACATCTGAGTCAGCTGCAATTTTGAAACCTCAAGGTGCTAAATTTCTCAAGTGACCTCAAGGTGGTTTCTCAAATAGGGAGTCAAGTGCGGAATGGTTGGAGCCCACACATCTGCAACGGGGCTGGGACACCGTCCAGCTGTGAACCTCCTGTCAAGTAAGCCAGCCAAAGGGCTCTTTGTGCAGATCTCACCTGAGAGGGAGAATGTTGTAGGAGAGGAAAATGTGCAAAAACCTTAACTGTATGAAGTCAGCTTTTAGTGCAGCTTCTTTCTTCTGCCTTTCCCCCATGTGTACAGGAGCTGAGTTACTTGATGGAGAATCAATGAGACCTTCTGAGAATACGTGCTTGGTTTCTGGCCATACAAAGAGACGCTCCTAGGCTTGCTCCTTAGGTCCGGGCTCGTGTTTGTGTCTGGAGCCAGCCATGAAGGAGGGATGCTCTGCCTGTCTCTGACCACAGAGAATGCCCATCAGCCAGCTCAGTGCTGCTGGTGTGGGACCAATTCCTGGCATAGGCTGTGGCCATGCAGCAACACTTCCCACAGACATTGTGGTGTGCAGCTACCGTGCCCACAGAAGCCTTCAAATTTTGGTGGTGCAGGTCAGGGAATCCGTTTGGCAAGTCCTCCACTGCCCAGGAATTTGGGTCCCCTCTAATTCGATCTCAGCCGTGTGCCTGCGCTGGTCCTATGGATGCTACCCCCTCTGCAGAGAGTCTCCTCCCTTGCAGCTGTGTCACCATGCTGGGAGTCTGCAGGTTGGCTTCCTAATGCCCTTTTGACACCTCTGGGAGTGGAGTCATGAGAAGAGCAGCTGAAGAAAAGCACCTCTGAATATTCTGCTTTTCAGTATTTCTTTCTGCCCACCACCACAGTGTGTCATGAAGCTGGATATTCCCTGGGGTCTGTCTCCAGCCATCTCCTCTTTCCATTTCTACATGCACCTCCCCATGGACTTCAGCTGAGTTATCTACTTTCAAAGGTCATCAAGAAGTAGGGTTAATACAGTCACACATCTGCAGCACAGCCCTCCTGGGCCAGAGCCTAAACCAAAAAAAGCATTGAGCATTATTTGGACTAAAACCAGAAAAGGTTCTGGCTGTGCCACCTGCAGCACTGACTCATCAGGGGATGATAACAGGGTCACTGCACCCCTCTGCCTTTCATACATCTCACGGATGTTCCCCGTGAAATTTTCTCTGCAGTCATTCTGAAGCCAAGTCAAGTGGACATTGACGTATTTGAATCAGGGCAAGGTCTCGTGTCCTGGTTTGATACCTCCAGCTTTTTGATTTAAGAACATTCACGTTTGGATGTAGTTGATGTTTGGTTTTCTCACAGACTTTCCCATTTCTCACAGCCCACAAGTAGCTTTCTGCCAGCTCTGCAGCTCCTCGCCCCTACTCCTGGCAGTGGCGCTGTCAATGACACGTTTTGCAGGTCTGTGCGGGAAATGAGTAAAACTGCACAGGATGAGAATTTCCTTTGGGGGTGGAATTTATGTGATTTTGAAACTCATCTGAGTTTGAAATATTGGTTTCAAACCAAAATTTCATAATGAAAAGAATTGTCTGAAATCTTCCAGGGGTATGAGTGGGACTTCAGATGTTAGAAGAACATTCTCCATCAACACAATCAATGCTCCTCATTGCAGGCTCAGTCTTTTCTGAGCTGCACTGATGTCTGCAATAGAACATGCATTAAAAATTAATGAAAAGTTATTAAAAAAATAAAAAAGAAAATAAAAAAAGGATCTTGGAATAAGACGAGGGAATATCTTGACCTTGGCAGGAAAGTGCCGGTGCAACTTCTTGCAAAGTCACTTTTGGTTGAAAGCTCTATATCCTCACAGAAAGCTTCAGTTTTTTTAAGAAATGGCCCTTTCCTTTTTCCTTTTCTCCTTCCTCATTTTCCCCTTCTCCTTTCTTTCTCTATTCCCATTTCCCGTTTCCTCTTTCCTGATTCCCCTTTTCCCTTCCCTTCCCTTTTATTTTTCCCCTTCCCTTCCCTTCGCTTCCCTTCCCTTCTTCTCCCCTCTCCTACCCTACCTTTCCCTTCCCTCTCCTTCCCTTCTGACTCCTCCCCTCCCGTCTCCTTCCCTTCCATCCCCTTCCTTTCCCTCCTCTCTCCTTTCCCTTTCTCTTCCCTTCCATCCCCTCCCTTCCCCTCCCCTCTCCTTCCCTCCCTTTCACTTTCCTTTTCTTCCCTCCCTTTCTCTTCCCTCTCCTTCCCTTCCCTTTCCTTTCTGCCTGAATATTTGCAGGCAGCTATCTAAATAAGCTATATCAGAAATGTCTTTTTGTGACACTAAAATAATGACTAAATGTTTTTTGGTCATTGAAGTAGATGTACTTAATGCCACACATTTTCTCTCTACACTTTTCCCAGTGTATTTCTCAAAGCTGCTGGGCAGTGCACATCTCTGCTCAGGAATTTCATCCTGGGGGTTTTGGTCCCATCTGAACCTCATGCTGCCATTTCATCCTGTTCCCTTGTAGGACCAAATATGAGCCAATTGCTTCTTTCCGCTTTTTCGGCAGCCTGATACCTCTTCAGGGATCACAGCCATTTGTTCACAAAGTGTGTATTGGTGTCCACAGGCAAATTTTAAGTCCTTAAATCCCCTCTTAGATGCCTCAGTGGCACATTGAATCTGGTCCAACAGTCTCTTAAGCAACAGACCCTCCATAAAGAGCAAGGGATGGGCACATCCCTTCCTTTCTCCTGCAGTTTTGCCCTCTAGGATGAATAGGAGCATCCCAGCCTGCAGCTAATGACTTTTTTAACACTGGAGACATCTGCCTGGGAAAGTGGCTGCCTCCCCAGGAGCCGCATGTATTCGTGCGTCAGACACAAGTAAATGGAGGGCAATCTTCCAGAAAAGTTGCTGGGCGTGTGTGTGACAGCTAGGAATTGCAGAGAGGCCCTGATGGAGCAGGGGGAAAGGCTGTGTCCCATAAATGACCTTTCCTGGAGGAGGAGGAGGAGGAAGGCAGCAAAGGAAGATGGGTGAGGAAAGCCAGTGCAACCACTGCGCCCTTTCTCCTTCTGCAGAGATGAAAGGCAAATACCATTCTCAGACGAAGCTGCGAGCATGGGGAAATCCTGCATTTGCTTCCAAAGATATGGCAGATCCGGTGGCTGAGTGACCCAAGCCCCGCAATTTTCTCCCAGTCCTTGCAGCTTGTCACTTGCTTGCCACATCCCCCTATGACTCGGCCATGATTACAGAGCATTTTGATGGCTTTCCCTGCCTACACCACTTGGCTTGCACACAGCATCACAAAGGAACCTTGTAAAATTGGGAGCAAGAACGGTGTTTGTCCCTCCAACCCCTGACCCTCCAACAATTTACTTAATGATTCCAGTTATCAGATATACACACTCAGCAGTGCATCCATCACCAGGCTGACAGGGATTCAATCCTACAAGGGGAGGGAATGCACAAACACATTCAGTCCTGCCCCGGCCAGCTCCCAGTGTGCCGCTCCCCCTAAATCCGAGAACAAACAGAGAGTTTCCATCAGAGGAATATCTGCTGTGATGCATTGTAAAATAATATATAGGAAGGAGCTGTAGCTTCTGGCAGTGCGGAACAAACCGAGGAGATGCTTAGCTGCTATGCTCCTTGCGGTATACTGGGAGAAGCAAACAAGCAACGGTGCTTTTCTTTCCACAATAGACTTTGCCCATTCCTCTGCAATACTTTAATAACACTAGCCAAAAACTGAACTCTCAGCCGTCTTTGCTGAACCTAAAGCTTACACCTTGTATCTGTACTGTTTCAATTTCCCTTCTCACCACTAAAGCCTCTTGCCCCATTTGTTTTCAGCCTCTTCCTAGGACACTCTGACCCTCTCTGTCTTGTCCAGTTTCCCCCCGTTTTGGTAGGTTATTCTGCAATAAATCACTGCAGTCTTCAATGGTGGAAAAGCCCTGATTGTTCTTGGATGTGGGGGAGGTCAGTAAAGATGCTGTCAGCCACAGCAGCCGCAAGGGCAAGTGAGGAAAGGAGAATTGGTGGTGTTTCAGGAACACCCCAGCGTCAAATTGCCAACACTTGTACCCAACATAAAGCTTCCTAAGGCTTGCAACTGCTGGCTCACTCCTGTATTTTTTGATATCGCAGTATTCCCATGGTGAGCAAGGTCTTAGACAAAACACAGAAATACAGCTGCTAAGCTCACCAGCTTTTAGTAGGCTTCAACACACTTTGAACAGGCAGTGCAGAAACAAGCCTGAACCCAGAGTCTCTAAAGACCAGTCCCTCCTTCTGCTCGAATGCCATTAGAAATCCCCACTCCTGTTTCATTTTCTTGCCTCATCATATCACATGTGCATGGAGTGGGCACAAAGGGGGCTCAGGGCCTCTCTCAGGGTGTGAGTTTTCACCCTCCCAGCTCCTTCATGTGGAATAAACTCCTCCAGAGGAGAGGTTCAGAGAAACCATCATCGAGCCCCAGCCATCCAGGAGCACCAGGAAACAACCAACTGGGGAATGGGGCATACATTAGCCAGCCCAGCATGCATTGGCAGCAGAGAAGGGCATGCATTAACTGCCCCAGTGTGCATCTGTTTTGCATAGCAATTCTTTCAAATAAAGCTAGGGTTAATTAGCTGCTCCTTGTTGCTGCTTCCTGAAACAGGCCTCCTTCTGCCTGAAGGGCAGCAGTGCAGAGCAAACCTGGTCCTTGCCTTCACTCCTGATCGGAATCATAGAATCATAGAATAGTTAGGGTTGGAAAGGACCTTAAGATCATCTAGTTCCAACGCCCCTGCCACGGGCAGGATATCTCCAACTGGAAACCCCAGCCAGGCTTTGGAGGGGTGACAAACACCATGCTGAATTTATATCTTGCTTTGGACCCCTCAAGCAACCCAAAACTTTGGCTTAGCCTTCTCAAAGCTCACTCATAAGCAGATAACGTGAACACAAGAAAGCTGGCTGTAGCGGGAGTAAGGCAGCACAATCACATTCTGATCAATGTGTGCTCTCTAAAGAGTGCCAAAGCACTCTTCCTGGAGGCCCTTATGCCCCCTGTACAGGCTCATGAGGATTCAAAACCCCCTTCACTGGCATTTACAACATGGCTAGGTGTAGCCTTAGCAACTGTGCACAGCATGCTTGCAAAGGAGAGGCTGCCCCAGCCTTGGAGCAGTGCCCAGCCAGGGGGAAAGCTGCAACAAATGCACAGGTTTCCTGCTGCACTCTTTTCCTTCCCACCATGCTCATATGGGATCCCTGAGGAAGCTAAATGCAGCTGTCAGTGCAGGGAAGATGGCCTGAGCCATTTCTGAGTAGCATTGCTGTGCTGGAGTCTCTGGTCCCACGCTGACAGCCTTCACACTGACTGGTCTCAAGGGGACCACTGCGTTAGGGAAGCTGCACTGTAGCACTGCGTGATAAGAGCAGATAAAAGAGTTCCTGCTGTGATTGCAGCATGACCAAACAAGTTTCCTGATTCCGTACCTATGCCTGTCACTCCTTGAGACAATACTGTTATCCCTGGTGGGAATGTGCAGACAAGCAAGAGCAAACCAAAGCTGCAAGCCCTGCTGCCCTGTGGCAAATAAACATCGCTATGTACCCTCATACCATGCAGAGGGCTGGCTCAGGGACTTGGGGCAGGGAGATTTCCCAAGGAAATATCCTGGCAGGGCAGAGCATCCTCACTGTATCACTTGGAAGGAACAGGGAAAGGGGAGTTAAAATGTACAGTGAAAAGAGAACAGGATATGAAAATATGACAAATAGCAAATAAGAGTGCAGAGAAACTTCTCTATTTGCATAGCTGCAATTTGCAATTGGATGCCAGAGGGGAGCTGAGGCTCACAGAAATGGAAACGTTCTTCCTTCCAAGCTCCACCATGGTGCTACTGCTGCTCCATTGTGGTGGTCCAGCACACCGTGAGGTAGCCCCCCATCACCTTGGCCTGACCATCTTGTCCAGCAAAAATGCGCCTGGAGAAGTTCTCTGCAGCTTTGCATGTGTGGTCTGGGCTTTGTTGGCTTGGTTGCAAGAGAAGAACCTGGCTGCCAGACTGGATCAAGCCTTGCCAGTGCAGTCCCTGCTGTGTCAGGATAAACAAGGCTGAGGAACTCTCAGCAATGCTTTCCTGTGGGACCCTTCATTCACAAGGGCACTGAGCTGGGAAAATGCTCATACACAGTGATAGGCACATCATTGCAGGCTGGTATTGGTATTTTAGGGTAGACCATGTAGACATACTGCACCACTATTGTACATCCAAGTCCTACTGTAAGCATATAGACACTTACCTTGTGCTCCTCACCCTGTTTATACGGCAGTGAAGTCATCAGTGTTTTGCCTGTGGAAAACAAGGGCAAATGTAGTCCAAGCAAGACCCGCACCTGTGTGACAGTGTACAGCTGAAAGTGTTTTCTGATCCTCTTGGTTTTGCAAGCTCAGTGCATCTGCACTCATTTAAAGCTAGTGCCCAACATGTACTCTGGACAAAGAGTATAATGTCATGCCAGGGTGTGCATTCAGTATGTACAGTCAGTACAAAGGAGCAAATAATGGCCCATTAGACTACGGTGTTTAGCAAATTAAACACATTAGTGATATACTCACATGCTGGTAGTGATTTCCATTTTACTAATGAATCACCTACCGAGTCTCCTGATCTCTACCACTACTCAGCAGATAGGCAACTCTAGTGTCAGAAGAATAGCAATGATAATTTATCATGATTAAAGGTGCAATAGGTCTCTCTAGATGTAATTAGGTGCTCTCTAAAAGGAAGACACTATAGCTAAGCCTTGCAGGCATGTTTACTTGACCACATAGGGCCTTCATCAGAACATTCAGTACTAATATATTATCCCTAATGATGAAAACCAGCAGTTCCTTCTCCCCATGAATTACAATTACACATTCTCATTTGGCTGGAGAGTCAAATTTTTCACAAGAAAAATTTTTCAGCCACATGGGCCAAGAAATACATTTTTTTTTTTGACTCTCTTTTCCACCGCTAATTCCTTCTAAATTATTTCCAACATTACTAAATTGGTGTGAATGATCACCCACCACTTTTCTCTTTCACCAGCCCCCATGTGTCTTTAGATGCTCCACATTCTCAGAGTTAGCCCGAAGGCTAACTGTAAAATGTCTGTTCTCTTAAACCAGCCGTCACAAGAGGGTTTGCCAATCTTTATTTCACCACCCAACACTTTTTCAGAATGGCATTTGACATCTGAGCTATGTGTTCCTCTCACTTCAAGCTCACCTTTGCAAACGTTCCTGCTCTAACAAGCATATTTTAAAGGACCACGGCTCTTATGCCCTATGCTACATCCCACACTTAACAAATTACTCCCTAAAGATCATAGAAGGCTGCCTATCTCAATGCAACCCAGAGGTCTGGAGATGGCTATTACCCACATGTATTAACAATACCATAATAGAGCCTCCAAAAGCTGTGCACCTTAGGAGGTCCTGTAAAGCAAAGTCAACACCACCAGCTCTTCTACAGCTGGAGGTGAAATGTGTTAAGAGGCAATAATGAGAAGGGAACCACAGAAGTATTTCAGCTAGACCAACAAAACAGGTGAAAAGAACCAAGGCATCAGCACTAGGAAAGCTTGAAACTGACTGAAGGAGAAAGTCATGGCAATCTCAGCAGGCTCTGACGGGCAACACTGATGTTCTCAGCTGCTGTGGTGAATGGAATGGGTTGCCCAAGGAAGTTGTGAATGCTCCATCCCTGGCGGTGTTCAAGGCCGGGTTGGACAGAGCCTTGGGTAACATGGTTTAGTGGGAGGTGTCCCTGCCCATGGCAGGGGAGTTGGAACTAGATGATCTTAAGGCCTTTTCCAACCCTAACTATTCTATGATTCTATGGGGAGGTATTGCATTACCTGGGATGAAACCACTTCCCCAGCTCTGGGGAAGCCCAGCATCTCTATGAATCATATCCTGAAGTGCACAGACCACAGCTCAGCAGTGTCTGCTGTCACATCCCTCTGGGTGGACTGTCGCAGGTGGCCAAAAGTCCAGAACCACCTAGGTGAAGCCCACTGGTAACCAGCATGGCAGCCAGCACCTAGTCCAACCTTACTGTCCCTGCTAATAGCGTTCCTTCTGGACAAGATTTGCCTCCCTGTACCTTCAAGAGAGTCTCCAGGGACAGCAGGCTCGCTTTGGGGTGCTGCTTCATCACTCATCCATCCCCTGAGGGCTGAAGACACTAGTCTGCTTGTGACAGAGTTGTCTTCTGCTGTGATGCAGAGCCTGCAATACAGGTTCACTATTGGAAGTAAACCTGCTTTCAGGTTGTGTGGATATTAATTGTAGGCCTCTTCTAGTAAACCTCATCTTTTATTTCTGTCTTTCCCACCATCAACAAAAAAAAAGAAGAGATCAAAAAGAAAGAAAAAAAGAAATGTGTCAGCGGGCTCAATAAGTACTTTACTTTCTTTAAGATGTCCTGGCTAATGACAGCTCTCCAGGCCCCAAGCTGCACACCAGAGAGATGAGGAGGTGCTACCAACAGCCAAGGTACTCAGAAGGGGAGTATGACACCTTGTTCTGCCCCTTGTGTAACATGCTCCCTCCTGCCCAGGATACCCAGAGAAAAGCTGCCCATTTTGGGCAGTCTCTTGTCTGTGGGGCAGGAGGAGATTGCATTCAGTTGTTCTGTCTTGTCAGGCTGAAGGACTGTGCCTTGGGACTGCATATGTATATTCACCACTCAATCAAAGAGCAAGTTACTGCCTAGACTGAGGCCGGGGCTGCATCTTTCAGATTCAGGTGTCTGTCCTGCAGAAGAACTGGGGTGGAGCCAGCCCTGGACCTGTAGCTTTTACCCCACACCCTATTTTGATGTACTGCAGAGAGCTCAGACTACTGCTCTGAGAGCAGACTGAGGTTTCTGAGCTCCCCAGCAGCCTCAGCCACATCTCCAGTCCTAGCTCCGACTGCAGAGCATTGTTACACCTTTCCGCTCCTATGATTTTATAGCATCCTGCCAAGTACTTATCTTTCTAACACTTTCTTACTTAACAAACCTCTGCAGCTACTTCCTACTGTCATTTGCAGTCACTTCACTACACTGAACTCTGCTGGCAGCCTGTCACCAATTTCAGCCAGGCAGCTGGATCTGAGCCTGAGAAATCAGGGCATTGCAATCAGTAGGTTT
Source organism: Amazona ochrocephala (assembly GCA_039720435.1). Lineage (NCBI taxonomy): Eukaryota > Metazoa > Chordata > Aves > Psittaciformes > Psittacidae > Amazona > Amazona ochrocephala. Next base: position 52,555,260 of record CM077882.1, on the reverse strand, counting down.
CATTGCCTGTAAAATGGAGATGAATGCCACCCATATTTTTCTTGGAGTCTTTGCTTGGCTTGAAGGTCCTGCTCCAACCTGCCATGGAGCCTGTCCTTCACAGCGGTCTCCTCCATCCCGCCTGGATGGGACACAGCATGCTGGAATCTCATTCATGCATCTGTTGATGCACCACTGCTGCCAATCCAGCCGAGGCTTTCGGAGAGGAGAACATGATCGCTTCGCAGGGTGCTGGTGGAGTTACCGCACAAGCAGAGAAGACCATTTAATCCTCACATTCCTGCAGGAAAGAAAGCCCCCAGTGAGCTAAACATACATGCCCAACGGTGTGTGTTATTTTTAAGTCCAAAAGCCTGAAGGCAAGGTTTAAAGGCGAGCCTAATGGCATTTTTTTCATGAGCTGTCTTAAGTCCCCTTGTCTCTTGCCTGGATTGTGTCAGCCAGCAGTGAAATATTTTGGTACGGGAGTTGTCTCTGTCCCTGTTCTCAAGACACTTTAAGTCTCCATATGTGGCTGGAGCAGGCAAAATGTGACACGGAACAAATGCTGGCTTCCATCTACGTATCTTGTCATCCAGGATTGACAGAGACCACAGAATGGTCTCATGAAGGGATAAAGTCAAATGATACTCCTGCCTGATGTTTCACGTTATACCCTGCCTCTCCTTCCCGGAGCCAAGGGGAGGCTTCCCATGCCCCGCGGTGATCTCCCTGACCACCAGCTGTCCATCAGTAGCCTTAGCGAAAGGCCCCTGCTGTGTCCTCCCTGCTGCCCAAGCAGGAGCTGGCTATGACTCTATGTGGAACTCTGGCATGTACTCTTCTCCCAGCTGCTTTGCCAGCCATGGCGAGCTGGGGCTGCACCAGCCCTCGAGAGCTCCCTGGAGCATCGTGATTTCCACTTCCACATGCTCTGCTCTCACAGCAGCCAGAGCACCATGTGTGTCCTGGACAAGACAAAAATCAATGGCCTTACACTATGGATATGACTAAGTCCCATATTTAGTCACTTTGTTGCTGTGCGAGGCAGTGTTAGGAGACGAAATGATGGCTGCCAATGCAGAAGAAGAAGCTCAATGTGTGCCCTCTGAAGAGCACCAGCCAAGGCCATGCACCCAGCGCACCCAGACATGGCAACTGGCTCTTACTGTGCGTACTTTGTCATACTTGAGCATACCGGATACATACCAGTACTGCATGGTTTTAAATAATGGGTTCCTGTTTGACAATTCCTCCATTGGAAGCAACTGTAGAGGCAGTTGAATGGTCCCAAGCCCTCCACAATATCTGCTGCACTAATGCTTTCAGATTCCTGCAGTCATTTCTGACAACAATGACACTTTTGTTATACAGCTCCAGCTAGCTCTGCTGTAACTGCAAAATATAACCAGCTTTGACTTCTGCGATGTTTCATACTCTAAAATTAAGACGAATATTTTCATTACAATACAGATGACTCTTGCAGAAACAAGCAGACATTGAATCTGGGATGAAATTCGGAAGGTAGGTGAGGTTATTTTTTGGAAGGAAAGATGACTTTTGCAGACAAAGCAGCCCAAGTTTTTCTCATATAGAAAGGATTGGGGCCAAAGTCAAAACCAATCATACTACAATGCCAGCGAATGTAAGAGGTAATGGAGGCAGCCTCAGGGCTGAAGGCTGAGTGCAGATTCCAGCCCATCTTTCGGGATGGCCCCACCTACCTACACACTAGCACAGGCTGATACTTAATCCTGAAATCCTTGGCTTGTGTACCCTGCTGCTCTCATTCATGCTTCTCAGTATAATGGAGATACAGAGCCATATAACACAGAAAACCACCACTGGTGTTTTGTTTTCTGAACACAAACTTGTTCAAATGAACCGTCTTTATTGTTGTTCCTTTTTAGCTTTGGCTACACCACCTTCTTGGTTGCTCTGCTTTTCAGTGACCTTATGTGCATTTTTGCTCTTCCTAACCCTATTTTTACTGTCCTATCTTCTGTCACCGGAACACCCTAGCTCTCAGACAATAGAAATAATGAAAATAAAATACATATCCCTCCACCCAGCAGATCAGCTTCAAAATTTTCTTCCTGCCTCTGCTGTACCAGGCTGGTACCTAGGGGGAATCTGGTACAAATGTGACTGATCTGAAAGTAAAGTCCCCTGCACAAACAGGAGAAGGGCTTGTTAATATGGGCCAGTCTCTGCATCTCCAGATGAGTCTAGAAGCAGCAGTGACTTGGGAGTGGCGACATGATGTTCATGAAGAAGTACTTGGGCTTGTAAGCGTGGCCTCATCCCGGCTGTGTGAGGGAGTCTGGGCTGACACTAGTCTGGGCACCTTTTTCAGACTCCCTTGGAACAGAGAACTCAGTGCAGAGAAAACAGAGGAGAGGCAACACCAGCATCAGTTTGGGGGTGGAGGCAAGGGGACTTTGTTTATTAATTTTTTAATTAATTGGGTCATGGCAGTGAAAATGAAATCAGTTGTAAGAAGCCAAACTGATTTTATTAGCCATGTAATTACAAATGCACTGCCTTCCAGGCAGAGGGAAAGGCCTCATCTTCAACAGTTTCACTGAAATAATGACTTCTACAACCCCTCCCTCCCCTCTCCCCTCACCATAGGTTCTCCCTCTCCCATGCTGGTGACTGTGCTGGGATATGCCCCTGATAATCTTCTGCTATCCTGGGGGCCTGGGAGGCAGGAGGGCCATGGAAAGAATCCCAGCGTTTCCATCTGTCGAATTCCCGAGTGGCAGAAACCTGACCCTGCGCAGAGCGGGTACTCGCTGCATTATTGCTGCTGTGGCAGAGCAAGCAGCCTGTGCTCCTTGTCATGCATAATTAAGGAGCTCACAGAGAAGGAAAGACACCAGTGAGAGGGTGAGTGAACCTGGAAAATGGAAAAGTCAAATCTATCCTCATAATTATAAAAGAAAAAAACCCAACCCTGAGCAGACTCAGTAGCTGATGCGGCAACTGCTTTTATGGGCAGAGCTGACCTGACATGAGTCAGAGACATGACAGCCATGCTGATGGTTTGCTGCAATAACATAGGGTTTTCCCATGATTTTACCAACTTCCTAGAAAGGGAAGAAGCTCGTGTGAAAAATGAGACAGTAAATGCAGAAGTCTGCTATTCACTTGTTTCTGTCCTAATTAGCCGAGGGCTGAGGGACTGGGATAACTGCCATTTCATCAACTGCCCCAGATACAAACCCCACAGAAGTGGTGCAATCCTATACAGTGATGTATGGGCTACAAGCCTGGCCCATATCTGGGTGGCAGTGCTGGTACCTGAGGCTGGGAAATACCTCAGCTGGTGCAAAACAGCTCAGCTTTGGCTCCTCAGGCAGCACATCCCCTTGCTCCCAAAACACATTTGGGAGTGCTGGCAGGGCTCCCTGCCCCATGCAGGGCCCTGCCAAGAGCACAGCACTCCTAAGCCATCAGATGAGACTACCCTGGTACCCACATTTAGCTGTGCATGTACATCCCAAACTGCTGCACCATGAAACCGCACTGCATGAAGCACAGGGGAAGAGTGTGGGCACAGGGTTTGTCCTCTGGGACTCCACCATCTGTAGAGGTGGATGGGATTTGACAGAGTGAGGGAAGGAGGACCCCAGACATCACCTGCCTCTGTGCAGCTGATCACTGTCACAGCAACAGCAGGAGGGTTTCAACCACCAATCGTTGAGCTCACCTGAGAGGAAAGGCCACCACCAGTGACCAGAGACGTAAACTTGACCAGGTATGTGATCCCTTCCCAGTCTTTTCCTCGCCTGCTTAGAGATGACTTTAATGACTCTTTTGCCGATTTTCCAGCCCAACTAATCCTTATATGGAAAAAGAAGAGCATAGAAGAACTTAATCCGTTTCTAGCTGCATTTAATGTAATATAATAACTTCTGTGAGGAAGCAGAATCTGCCCACCTAATTCTTCATGAACTCAGGGCTCATAACCTGAAATCCTGTCTCAAAAAGAACAAAAATGACCACTCCTATTATTTGCAGAAGAGGCAAAATTGCAAAGGGCCAGGTATTGCAAAACCCCAAGTTCTGCAGAAGGTGATTTATAGTTACCTGCAAAGACGTGACTAAGAAGCTCAGGAATCCCAAGCTGAACAACAGTCCATTGATAAGACCCAAGACACTGCAGGCCAAACTCTTGGCTACCCCCCAGCTGACCCCTGGTAGTGTCCTGGGCTCGCCCAAAAGGCAAATGTACGCAGGTGAGAGGACAGGAGGGCACTGCTGCGGGCCAGGGGCTCCGCACAGTGGGATGGTTTGCTTTTGTCAGCAGAGGATGGACCAAATCCATTGCTGGAGGCAAGCAGCTTCATTGCTGTCAAAGGGCCAAGGGTCAGACCTCCTCTAACAGAGTGGGTTTTTTTTCAGGGATGTTTTCTTTCCACTTGTGCTCTTGGAAATGCAGAGACACACAAATAGAAAAGGACAAATCAATAGGCATTTGTGAGCCTTGAAAAAGCTTTTTTCTTGCTCAGGTAAAATCTTAGTTGCGCTCTCTATGTGACTGGAGTGATTCATTATGCTTCCCTCTCCCCCACAGGCAAGCAGAAATAAAGAGGAATACTTTCCAAATTCAGAGAGGACAACCTCCCTCTCTCTTTTTCCCCAATATTACTATAATTTTCTCCATACCACTCAAATCATTCTCCGTAAATACATGTAAACTCCACATTGTGCTTAGTTTGCTGCAGCACAGCCTGGAATACAGGTCTTCCCAGCCATGGATATGCCCCTGACGAACGGTTCATTTCCCTGTGTGCCAAAACCCTCCTCCAGTCCCCCAAGCTCTGCTTGTGCTGTCATCGGAGTCGAAGGCAAAACTTCCCCTGGTTCCAGTGGGAGCAGAAGCACGTTTGTCCAGCAAACCCATGCGTATCGCCATATGTTGCTTTTTCTCCCTGCTATGTTTTCCTTTCAGCCCTATCTGCTTCATCAAAGAAAGGGAGCTGATCACGGCAGCCAAGCGGGTGTTTGCACAAAGGTGGTAATTCAAGCCCCGGCGCGAGCTGTTTTGGCAGCGTAGCCTAGGCACCGCTTGTTGTTCCAGCTGACCTCTCCGGCGGCGCCTGCCCAGCCTCCTGGCCGCATGCAGGTGGCTCTCACAGCAGCCTTCCCCCTGTGCACTCTTTAAAATCACTTTTCTGTGACTTGCCTGTGGGTGAAGCGGCTCCTGTTCTGCTCAGCAGGGCCCCTGGAAGCCCTCCCCATGCGTGGTTTGCACCCTGCACTGTTTTTAAGTCCCTACAGGGCCAAGAGGTGCTGGACAAAGGCAGCAAACTGATAACACTAAGAGTGGGTGCTGCCAGGGATCTGGCTGGCTGGGTCTTTGCTTGGGCAGAAGGTCCCCTGCTGGTCTCCAAACTGCTGCACATGAGCGTGCACCCACCACACTCATGGGACCCAGCTATCAGTGCCTCCACCATCTCATGCTGAGGACAGGCATTTCAAAGGAAATAATGACCTTCTTTCACATAACTCTCCCTTTGAAGGTGAATCTTCACATGGTGGGAGGCACCCAAGCCTTTCTGCTCATCCTTTGCAATGGCCTGGGATGGTACTTTCTGGCCCTTCCATTGAAGAGACTTGATTCCAAACCCATTGCCATCATCCAAGGTCCCTGTGGTGAGTTTGCTGGCCCTGGATGGGTTTGGAGAAAGAGCAGGGTGAAATTCCCTTTAGCTGCATGCCTCAGTTCGGTCCCTCCCCACTGCAAGGAATTCCAGGATGGAGAACAGTCAGATCAAAGAGAGACAATCCCAGCTGAAACATGCACGATTTGCATATTCCATTAAAAAAATCAAAGGGGAGGGTGTGTAAAATATTTGCGCCCTGGAGCATATACAATGTATGCCCCAACAAGATGCTCCGTGTAGGGCTTATACTTATTTACTCTGATGCTTAATAACAACAAAAAAAAAGGCTGTTGTAATTTTCATATCCCAAAAGATTCTGGCTCATCTGATAAGCAGACCAGCTCCTTGAAAGAAACACAGACACCCCTAAAAAGCTTGGGCTGACTTTTGGCAAATTGCTTACTTTTGAAGGTCAAACTACATACATTCCTTGTGCAGTGGGAGGTCCCTCATTGATAGAAATCTTCATTGCCCTGGTTCTGCTGTTTCATTTCAGATTTGATAGGCCACAAACACAGGGGAGGTGAGTGGAGGATACATGCGCCTTTCTCTGCCAAATTTTAGAATGGCGCTGTGAAAAGTCAGAACGGCAAAGCTGAGTTTGTTTTAGGCTAAGAACACCATGGGTTGTGAATTTAATTGTGCCGCTGCCTCTGCTGCCAGCCAGCTGGAAGACACTGACAAGGTTGGTGCTCTGTGCCACTGTTTCTCCATCTATTAAAAAATGCTATTGATCCTTTTTTGGAGTATTTTGAGATGGACTGTTGGAAAAAGAGCTTCCTGGTCTGTACATCATTATTGTTAACATTAATATACTTACTGCTTTTTATTACCACTGTGGTGGCTATTAACACTGCTAGCCCATGTTGCACCATCCCAGCATCTGAGCACAAGCACACCCTTTTGCAAAAGCCAGGTGATACTATTTGCATGGAGAGATGTGACCTGTGCTGCTTATCCTGATTCTAATGACTGTGTTCTTCTCTCTACCTACAGTTTCCAGCTTCAAAGTCTGCACTGATCTGCAGTGCCTTCCAGCAGGAGACAAAACATAGAAGACTACCTGGTCTGTGCTCTCCATGGAGCAGTGGGTTGCAGGGCTGCTCTGGCAACCCCCAACTCTGAAGCCTTTCTTTCAGCTGCGGGTCCGGTTCATACATCAACAGGTCCTGAGGGACGCAGTGAAGGCTGCAAGGCAGCATAGAGAGAGGAGAGGTAGGGAAAAATGATGGGAGCACACCCAGATGGAAAACACCACTGGCAAGAGCAGAGCATCTCCTCTTGCCTGAGGCTGGTCCGGCCCTTCTCGAGGCAGGGCCGCAGCCCTTGGGTTTCCTATGCAGAGCTACAGGCTGGAGGAGGCACTCTGCTCCTCTTCTCCACAGGGGTTTTCTCATGGTTAAATCCCTCCCATGCCAGCACCCCACACTCGCCTGAAAACCTGACCAGCTGTGTGCCTCATCCCATGATCCCGCGCTGCCATGCCTCACTCCAGCCTCCCCCTAGAAGCAGCCAGGCACAGCAGCTACACGTGGTAATGCCTAAGAAAGACTCCGGCTTCTTCCCATTGAGTTTTCCTGGCTGTTGGCACGCCACAGCAGCACTGTATTGATTTGGTTCAAGGCAGTGGTCGAGTCCCTCATAATTTATTGAAAACCAGACGAGTGGTTTCTGCTGACTCCCCATGCCTTATGTGGCTCACATTAATAGCAGTTGGGTGCCAGTAACAAGTTGGTTTTTGAGACTATAATCCCTCTCACAGAGCATCTTCCAAGAAAAAAATAATACACAGGAAGAATGCACCTCGAGACATCAAGCGCTTTAGCGTTGGTTTGTTTGCTTTTTCCCAACAGCCTGCCTTTAAGGTACATAATTTCTGGCATCAGGTTTCTTCACGTAGAGACCATTTAAGTACTTAAGGTGCTCTCTATGTACTCAGCCAAATGTTTTGCCAAGAAACCTAGAATTTCTTTGCTTTAAAGGCATAAAGTCTTCTATCTGAGTTTTAATTATAGGGTTGAATACACAATGAAACTGCAGCTAAGCCCCTACATGTATGGAATGCAACACCACTTCACTGTGCCTCACCTGAAAGACAACTTGTAAAAAAGCCACAGATGAGTAATAAACTGGAAGGACACTCATGAGAAATGAGAAAAGATTTAAAGAAAAAAAAAATCCCTCCAGTAAATAATTAGCTCTTTTCTGATTATGCTCCTCCTGATAAAAGACAAAGGGCTCTGTCAGGAAGTGACTCCATCTGAGAACCTACTTCCAGAAAATGTGGTTTTAATGGCCTAGACCATCTGCTCATGGACAGGGGAAGGGTGGGTCTGAATACGTCTCCATTTAAACTGCTCCGACACGGGGCCAAAGCTCCCTTGTATTTCACTCTTGGACTATGTGTCCCAGGGGAGGCAGCAGGAGTGATGGAGTCGCGAACCTCCCCTTGGAGGAGGAAGCCCAAAAGCCATCCCTGCTGGGACATGTCCTGGGTGCTATTAAAGATCTGCAGTGCTAGAATCAACAGGAAATTTGCCTGTGTTTTTGTGGGCTTGAGGTCAAGCCTATCTGCAAGGCTCCTTTTGCACCTGGGCAGGAGCCAAGGTGACTCTAGGGATGTGGCAAACCCAGATGCTCCTTCAGGGCTGCCCTGGGACTCTCCACTGCACAGCAAAGCTGTGGGCAGTGGTCCTGTGGCCATGCCTGGGCCAGCCCAGACCCCAGTGTCATCATGCCAGCTCAACTCTTGCTCCCCACACCACCATTTCTGCTTCTACGGCTGTGCCATGGGATTTTGGTGTGGATAAAAGGGACTGCCCAGCTCCAGGGAAGAGGAAGGCGTGTATGGGCTCTCCTTCCCAGAGAGAGGGGTCAGGCTGGGCTGGGACAGTGCATGGGCTGGAAAGCCCTGGAGAGGTAGGTTTGGTCTCAATGGTCACAGCAGCTGGCTTTGCCTTTCCTTGTGGGTTACATGCTGCACAGCACAAAGACCTGAAAGGCAGAGGGAAGCTCCCTGGATAAATCCCTGGCATGGCCAGATCATCTGCTTGGGGACAGAAGCAGGAGGATAACAAACAAGTCAGTGCTGCCGTTACTGTGAGAGAAACGTGCACTGCATTTCCTAGCAGAAGAAGCCTCATCAAAGCATACCTGAAAGGAGAGAGCATGCTTCACACAGAGCACATAATCTTCATTTTTAACCTGTAATTTATTCTTTTCCATTGAAAGATCAAATTAGCTGCTTTAACTCTGTCCCTAATTAAATGTTTTTTTTTTTTCCTTTTTCCAAATGGTGAATTCCTGCAAATTCAAACAAGTTATATCACCTGGCAGAATTAATTTTTAGTCAAGACATGCCTGTCATTCCAAACAAATTAGATATCTGAAGGGGTGGGTTTAGCTGCATTTCTGTGCACTAACCAAACCAAGTGGTTATGATACACACAGGGCCAAAAACGATGTTCTTCAGGTGAGAGCAGCCCCTATGCATATCAGCACCTCACTGAATCAAAGAGTAAACACCCATCGTACCCAGGCATATGTTGCTGTGGGTCTCTGAACCGATGCTTAATGACCTTGTCAGGGAATGTGTGTGCTGTACCCTTACATTTTTAAGAAAGCATAATGGTGCTTTTGTCTTCTGTTTTTTCCTGTGTGGCAAGTTGCAGCTAGCCCTCAAACTTAGCTCAAAAACTTCACTTCTTGACTTACTACTCCTGGACAGTTCTCTTGCCAGTTCTGTGCTTGCATTATTTTATTTATTTTTTCCCCCTCTTCGGTGGTGTGTTTCAGCAGATATCGAACTTTCTTTTTTAGTCGTGTAATTGATAGTTTGCAAACCAGTTGTGTGTCTGTGCATGTGTGCATCTGCAGACTCACAGTCTCCAGTTCATTGAACAGCCATAAGGCAAGAGCATAACTTCTCCCTCAAAACCTAAAATAAACACTAATGCTCTTTTCGAAGGGCCCTGGTGTTTTGTGTTTCCTTATTCAGGAGGGAAGTTCACTAGGTGGCTGCCTTCTGGCATGCGCCAAAGTCCCACTAAATCGAAGACTCTACAAACTTTTACAGACACTGAGAACAGTGAGAAAATGCAGAATTCACAACCAGAGGTAAACTTTCTCTTCTCCCCACCTGGAGGCTTTCCGGAGAACTTAGAGCTCTTTATGCCCATGATTGTCTCGGTGGGGGCATGGGTGCGCAAAGCATGCCCACAGCTCATCAGTCTGCCCTAAAATCACAGCTACAGAACTGGAAAGTATCTAAACCTGCAGTTCAGCTACAGAAAGGGACACTTCATTACAGATAAGATAACAAATTGTGCACATACGCACAGAAAGCTGAGACAGAATTTTCATATAAATTTCTTGGGGTCTGCCATTGGATTGGGAGGTTCGAGAGGATGCTTAGGATTAGGAGGCAATAGGAACTACTCACCTGGAGCAATCAGAAAGAAGTCAAGGCTTTTTGATGGCTTTTTCAGTGCAGCTGTGAATTTTTCATAGTTCCTTACGGTCTTCTTTTAACCAACTTCAGTTTCTGGAGAAAAATGTTTGTGGCACAAAAGCAGGATTCATCTCACAGCATTTAGACATTTACAACACTGTTGTCTTATCAGAGCTCCCTTCACAGACACGTAACACCTTCTAGAGAAGGATGGACGTAATTGATTTTGGCATCTATTTTAGCATGAGATAGATCACACTTGAAGCCATTGACTCTAAAGCAGGCTAGATGGTAATCAGCTAGATGGAGGTACCTGGAGCTAGGGAGATTTATTTCCCCCTAGGTACAGTTTAAGCGTTGAGCAGGTTTACCAGCCAACTGCTTTTGCTGCAAAATTTGTAGGAAAATTAGTCAGGGAGCTGGAGGAATCTGGCTCTAGGCAAGGAGCATTATCATCTCCTAGCAAGAAGAAAAGGCACTGGGAAGGGAACAGTTCAAAAAGTGTATGAATATGAAAATACTAATGGATCCTGAGGTGCCTGTTAATTCTGCTAAAACATGAATGGAATGGAAGACACAAAATGGGCCTTCCTAAAGGTGAGTATAAGAAGTAAGGGAGCCTTTGATAAGATGATTTTACTTTATGCTCTCTAAGGCCTCTTCGAAGCCAACATCTCACTGGAGGGCAGCTGAAGCAGGGAGAACCAGAGCCCTTATTCTCAGTCATGGAGGATTGCTCTTCCAAAACCACCTGAGAGCATCATAAAGCATGCTGAAGTGAGGGGGAACCCTGGGAAATCTCGTTAAAGACTATGAGACTTGATGTAACGAAATCTTATAGAGTCAAGCTCAGATGATTTTCCAGGAGTCAGACACATTTGTTTTTGCTCCCATTGCCTGGACAAGAGCTGTGCAGGAGGCAGGGAGGAACCAGAAAGGTGGGTAGAATGACCCTCTTTCTCTCCTTATCACTCCACCACATGTCACAAACAGGGGTATGAAACAGAACCAGCTCTGCGGGGTGGACACCGGTAAGAGATGAGATGAGATGAAGAATGGAGAGACACAAACAGGAAGGTAGGAGGAGGTCCTGAGGGTGTGATTGTCTGTGCGACATGCTGGGAAGGGGACTGAATTTTGTCACTTGTGGCTTACCTGAGTGCTTCACTTTTCACTCTGGATCAGGAGTTGCTGACTCCATACACCACATCCCCATGCCTTACACTGCAAGTCTCCCAAGAGCCTGCACAGGAGCACCATACCGTGCTCCAGGAATGGACACACAGATGAGACCCAACATAGCCAAGAGATGTTACTGTGGGCAGGATTTGTCCCTCCCTCCAGCTGGGATGATGTGGTTCATCAGACCTTTCATCCAGCCTCATGCCTGATGGTCATCCCCCCCCCCACCTCTCATGTACACATGCAGCATCATCCAAGGGTCACAAAAAGCCACACCACGCAGTTTGCCCATGAGTGTTAGCACACGCTTTCGTACATACCTATGGACAGAGCTTTGTAGGTTTATGAATACAGAAAACTCCTAAATATTTCCACAGTGCCATAGAGGACCATTACATATAATGTCAGAGCATTAAGGCTAGCAGCTTGGGCCGTGCACAAGTGCCCTGCATGAAGAAAATGCCTCCTATCCCAAAGCACTTATGATCGAAACATAAGAGCAGGGCCAACAGGTGGACACAGACAGCCAGGCTGGAGGGAAGCATCAGCCAAAAAAGAAACCAAGAAATGCATGCAGTGATGATGCAGCCGTGCTTCTTTTTATTGAGATTGGGTTTGCCTATTTCTTGCAAAGAATTGCACCAAAAAATTCACATGCTCCATTCTGGGTTGTGCAGATAGTGGTGGAGATGAAAATGAGTCAGACATAGCCACACACTCAAACACTGGCAACTCATAAGAGCTTGCGTCCTGTACAGGAGATCCTAAATTAGATATTTTTGTTTAAATGACACTTCTGCCCTTGCAGCTTTTCTCGCCAGCTGTCCTATGGAGGACTATGTTCTATATCCGTTTGTTTACCTACTCTGCTGTAGGAACTGTTCCTATGACAGCTCCTAGTAGAAGGAACACCTGCAAGTCTGAAACCCTGCACTCCCTGGTTCAGAAATTAATTGTTCCTCTTGATGGGCTGAAGCCTGAATCATTTCAAAAATGGCACAATCAAGAGTTTCCAAAAAGTGATTAGAACTGCATATGGGGAGTTACATCTAGAAGATGGCAGTTGCAGATAACAGTTTCCAGAATTGCCCTCTGCCAGCATGGTACGGGATGGATTTGAAATGAAAGTCTGTGGTTCCCTTCCTTTGTTAAGTACCTGTCTGACTGTAGGTCTCCAGGACCCCTGGACTTGCTGTAGCAGGCACTACACAAACATATAGAAAGGACGTAGTCCAGAGTTTACAGTAGCATTGCAGGATGGGCATTTTATTCTATCATGTTCATTAGTCTTTTTTTTTTATTCTGCTCATGAATAAGAGCTGAGAAAAAGGTTACTTGCATCTTCACACAGATCAGAATCAAAGGGCAAGGCCAAATCCAGAAAAGCAAATCTCCCACTTCGACACTTCTTCTGCATTGTTAAAATTGAACTGAGATCAAACATGGAGCTAAAATTCTGGCAGTATTAGATGCCAAACATCTAACAGCAGACATTGTAAAAGCAACCAAAGATTGCTACACCAGCAAACACTACAGCAGTTGCATCTAATACTGGTGTAACCTTCTTCATCCAACAGACAAATGCCCACTGACTGTACCAAGGAGACCAACCTGGACTACAGCCTCTAGGCTGGAAACCTGTTGTTTAGCCCTTCTCTACCTGGGCAATGCTTTCTAGAAGATTGGGCTTGATGTTTAGCAAGGCTGTTCCTGTCACTTCCCCAAGACACATTCCCATAATTTCCTAGAGTGAAAAAACAGAAAAAGACTTTTTAATGGGTGGATGTTTTTTGCCTTATCTGTGGGTCTTTCCACACAGCAGGATGAAGCAGGACAGCTGCTGACATTAGCACACTGCTGTCATATCTCCAGCAAGGATGTCATGATAGTGAGCTTTATCAAGTGCAAGTAACAGGAGAAGAAACATGTTATGGACCTGAGTCACAATCAGATATAAAGAGGGCCATGGTGCTTTCTTTGCTCTATTCCTCTTGCTAGTTGGATTGGGCATATTACAGTGACCACCTCCTCTGCAGCCTCATCCAGCTTTCATCTCTTGGCTAATAACTCCTCCTATCATGAGCTTTCTGTGCTCCATGATTTGAAGGTTCTCCTCCATCACCTCGCTTATCACTCCCCATGGCTCATGAGTCCCATGGTGGGAGTAAGTGGCAAAGAAAAATACCACTTACTCAAAATTCTGATTTCTTCCCTTTGTGTCTGCCCTGTGAGGATTCATGAAATGGCTCTTTAGGCATGTGCCTGCAGCTGAGAAGACGTTCCCAGAGCTGACCTTACGCACTTCATGCTGGTGGGTGATAGCAGGTGGAAGAGCAAATGAAACCTCTGCAAACAAACCCTTCCATCTTAGAAGTACATCATTTAACATTCTGGCTTTTAGGGTGATACAGCTGAGACTCAGAACCATGAAACACCTTGACAGGGACTTGCCCCAGAGGCCAGATTTCAAGAGTGACCTGAGAGGTCTCTTTAACTTTACCCCACCCCACCCCCCCCCGCTATGAAAGACAGCTTGGGAAAATGAAACTCACATATCAGTGTCAGAACCGCATATCTGGGTGCATATGGTGGCCCAGCAAGCTGCTAAAGCAAACACTGACAGCACTATCCCTTGACTTGCCCTGTAACACAATACAGAGCAGCTCATAGGACTGGTGCTTTGCAGTGCCGTCACCCGAGGAACCACTGGACTCTGCTGGTAAACTAATTCTTGAGGTGAGGCCTGGAGGGCAAAGGGGAGAAGGGCACACTGAGGAGGATAATCCCCATCTCCTTTAAAAATTAAAAGCTGTGTTCCACTGCTCCAACACTGGGCAGCACTTTGCTCAGCAACTCACACACAGAAGCCAGGAAATTCCAGGTATGCAAGCTGTCCAGCTCTTAGCTAGGTGCCACCTGAGTGGGCTTGCCTGAGTCCCTCTACGTAGGCAGATCACAGCCACCATAAAGGACCACTCACACCATGGTCCCAAGCAACTGGCCTCAAAGGGAGCAAACACCCTCCCAGAGAGTCCCAGCTAGAACACTCAAAATCGTATCTTCTGTCCATGGAGAGCAAGAGCCTGCTTTGCTCAGGTAGCTCTGAATTTTCTGTTTCCAATATTTTACTGGTATCTACTCCATGAGAGACACTTCCCCATCAGCTCTGGGACTTCAGAGCCTGTGCAGCAAGCAGCACTGGTGATCTCAGAGCCCAGGGATGACAACCAGTGCTCAGATGGGACCAGAGCTGTACATACATCCCGGGTAGCTGCCCTTTCCAGCCTTTCACAGGCTGCCACCTCACTGGGCTATATTTAGTGAGGCATATGCAGTGACAGTAATTTTTCCAGTATTTAGGAAATGTAAGTGCCGTCTTCTGGTTGGCTGCCAGGTGCTACCGGGAAACATGTGTTGGGATTATTTTCGGCGCTCCCACCACCAGAGTGCCCATCAATCATGCCTGTGGGGCTGCTTCAAGTCTGCCTGGACCACGGCAGCCTCACAAAGTCCTACTGCCTCCCTGGGGTGGGGGACTGCGAGCACAAGGAGGCTCAAGGGAGGCATGCAGATCATTTTATTAAGAAATTCCTGTCATGCCAGGCTCGGCTGAGCCCACCCAAGGCTGCTGCAAAGCCTGGGGAAAGAGGTGACATTTAAAAGGAGTGGGTCAGTGTTGGGGGCATGCTCTGGCTTTGCTATGAAGACTTCTTTCGAAATGGTTCCCAGCAGGAGAAGCCGAACAAAATACTCTCCTTCTCCAATTGCTGGCTCGCAGAAGGGTTTTCAATCGGCATATTGCTTCGTATTGTATTGGCTTCTACCAAGAAGCAGCTCCCAGTTTGCTCTCTGCAAGGGTCTTCCTTCTATTTAGAAGGCAAAATGGACTCCATAATGTCTTGTAACTAAGCAAGGGATCGGAGGCCAGCAGCGAGCAGAGGGTTTGTAAGTGTTGCTATTACATAATTGATATGCTCTGTTAAACCCTTTATTTTCTTTTAAACGGGGTTTTTTTTTAGTGCACTTTGGCCACAGCAGCATCAAAGCAGCATGGTTCAAACAAACACTTCTGCCAGGTCTGGATGTGCTTTCTCCAGGATTGCGACGGCCTTTGCTCAATGGCATTTGCAGGATCCAGACCTGCTTCTTAAACTCAGTTCCCACCACTTCCCACCAGGGTTTTTCTTTTGGTTCTTGGTGCTGCCAGATTTTAGGTGTCAGTCTCTATACTTCCTCACAGCTACACTTACCTTCCCTTTCTGCTCTCCTGTGCACATCTCTCTAGTGTCGGACAAAACCATGCTGAGGTGGTTTAGCTGGAGAAGGCTGCAGTGGCAGTGGCTAACCTCACCAGCATTGCTCCATGGGCTCACTCCTTCAGTACAAACCCCTGAGAGAATGGATTGCAGTCATGAAGGCCTTTTTCAGAGAAATCCACGCCCAGGGCAAAAGGGAGGGTTTCACAGGTGGCTGAAAACAACAAAGACCACTTCCCAGCCTGGGATCTCCACCAGGGACCAGAGTTGTGGCCTTAAGCCTTTGCTCCAAAGCCAGTCCTGAACTTTCTCTCTTTCTCCCATGAAGACTTTCTTCCTTCCCTGTTGTGCCTCAATAGTCCTAAAACAACATTTTGACCTCCATGCTTTGGTCTGCTTCTCAATTATTTTTTCAGTGGAATATATACATGTATCAAGCTGCTTGTAACTGTAAAAATGTCTTGTAAATTATGTCATTAACAGTTACAAAGTTATGGCTTTAAATTAAAAATTATTTATAAAGGAAATCTGGACACTGTTTAGAAGAACTGATAAGATACAGTTTTGCAATAGGTGTGTGAGCCAGAAAAAGACACAAAATTTCCCAAACACATTGCTGGTGATGGACGGATTTGTCACTGTGTTGTATCTCTTGTTTCAGCTTCTGCTGTATGTGGGCTCAGAGAAGCATCTTTTTATGAAATTGCTCATGAAAGTGTTTAGGTTTCCTGAAGGCCATGATCTGTAGATCTGCACTACTAGTACCTGACCAATTTGGTGGCCTTCTATGATGGGGCTGTGGAACTGAGGGACAGGGGTAGAGCAGTTGATGCCACCTACCTGGACTTGTGTAAAGCCTTTGACACTGTCTCACATGACATCCTTCTCTCTAAGTTGGAGAGGCATCAATTTGATAGGCGGACCACTTGGTGGATAAAGAACTGGCTGCATGGCCGCACGCAAACAGTAGTGCTCAGTGGCTCAATGTCCAGCTGGAGACCAGTAACGAGTGGTGTCCCCCAGGGATTGGTGTTGGGACCAGTCTTGTTCAACAGCTTTGTCGGTGACATGGACAGTGGGATTGAGTGTGCCCTCGGCAAGTTTGCTGATGACACCAAGCTGTGTGGTTCAGTTGATACATTGGAGGGAAGGAATGCCATCCAGAGGAACCTTGATATGCTTGTGAGGTGGGCTGATGCCAACCTGATGAAGTTTAACCATGCCAAGTGCAAGGTCCTACACCTGGGTTGGAGCAATCCCAGGCACAGCTACAAGTTGGGCAGAGAAGAGATTCAGAGCAGCCCTGTGGAGAAGGACTTGGGGGTGTTGGTCGATGAAAAAATGAACATGAGCTGGCAGTGTGCACTTGCAGCCCAGAAAGCCAACCATATCCTGGGCTGCATCAATAGGAGCGTGATCAGCAGGTCGAAGGAGGTGATCCTGCCCCTCTATTCTGCTCTTGTGAGACCTCACTTGGAGTATTGTGTGCAGTTCTGGTGTCCTCAACATAAAAAGGACATGAAACTGTTAGAACAAGTGCAGAGGAGGGCCATGAGGATGATCAGGGTACTGGAGCACCTCCTGTATGAACACAGGCTGAGACAGTTGGGGCTGTTCAGCCTGGAGAAGAGAAGGCTGTGTGGAGACACACGGAAGTAACGGAAGGGGGCCTATAAGGATGCTGGGGAGGGACTTCTCATTAGGGACTGTAGTGATAGGACAAAGAGGTAACAGGTTCAAACTTAAACAGGGGAAGTTTAGATTGGATATAAGCAGGAAGTTCTTTACTGTGAGGGTGGTGAGGCCCTGGAATGGGTTGCCCAGGGAAGTTGTGAATGCTCCATCCCTGGTGGTGCTCAAGTCCAGGTTGGACAGAGCCTTGGGTGACATGGTTTAGTGGGAGGTATCCCTGCCCATGGCAGGGGGGTTGGAACTTGATGATCTTAAGGTCCTTTCCAACCCTAACTATTCTATGATTCTGACTCTATTATTATGGCAAAAGCAGATGGGGGATGGATGATGTCCACTTTTTGCCAAAAAGAACCTTAGATGCACATCCCTTGCAGCTGATGTTTTTATGATTCAAGTGGGTTTGCAGAGGTCCCTTTAGTTATGTATGGTTTTCATAAGCCCAACGCACCATGATATTCCAGGCAGAAATTGCTGAATAACCCACCTGCTCTCTTTATGCATCCACATAAGTGCTGGAGCAGTGTTCACATCACATTTCCACACCTAACACTGATGCCTTTTTACTTTGTTCTCAAGGACGAACACCACCAGCCACTAGCTCTACATGAAACGCTGTTTCTCTGATGGAAGGCAAAGACACGTTGCACAATCAGGCACAGAAAAAATTTTCTACCTGTCATCACATCAGAGCAGCATGAACTTAGCTTGCAGGTCAAAGTAGTAGTTCAAAGTGGAAGTTGCCACCCAATGCAGGATGGGAGGGCATCTTGGGGCTATCCAGTCTAGTCCTCACAACCATGTGAGAATCACTCGGGTCTCCAGCACCACTCTCTATTCCCCAGCCATCCAGTGCAGGATCAGGTCTGTTGTCAACACCCAAAACACATTTCCAATGGAAAGCCCCAGGTCTCATCCTGATAGAGGAAGGAAGCAAGAGAAAACAAGTTGTCACCCCTGTTCTGGGCCTAGACAATAGGAGGGCTTTAATAGGTGGAAATGTCCCTGCTGAAACATATCCTATTGCCAAACCTCAGACTACTCAAGCCCCTCCCTAGTTATCATGCCCTGTGGGATTTTTGCCGAACTGGCAAGAAAACAGTTTCTTATCAGACTCTTGCTGCTCCTCCCCAAATTAAGAATTTTTGGTGATAGCCAGGTTCCTTCACAGGGTTTCCAGAAATAGGTGAGAAGAGCTTTGCAGTTCAAGTGGACTCTCACACAGGGACTCTCAGCTCACTGACAGCATCCCCAAATCCTACAGTCTGGCCTCAGTCATCTTAAAGCAAGCTGTGCATGCAGCATGTGGTGAGTACGTTGACTGCACCCTGGACACTTTGGACCTGCTGTGCACAAATGGTGGAGGAGATTTGTATATGGTCAGCAAGCTCCACCTGTGCTGAAGACATCGCATTTCCTGTGTGGTGCTTGCTCCAGGAGCCTGATGCATCCGGCACTGCTGCTGTACCCTCCCTGAATTGCACAGTTTCTCTGCCCATACCCACCGTGTCTTGCCCAGACTCCTGCATGTTCTCACCTAGGGCAAACCCACTGCCCTCCCTGAGCTTCAGACCACCACTATACCCTGATGCAGGACCTTTGAAGCAAAACTTTTAAAACTCAGGGGATTTATCCTGTTCTTGCAACAGGAACATTTGCTAACCCAGGAGCGATGATGAGGAGCTAATGCCTTCAATGTGTGGAAAGCATAGAAATGCTCACGCCTGTTAACCTTATCAACCTTGTCCTTTGAGGACAGCAAAGAGTGAAAGGCCAGTGCAACTGCTAAATAACCACTGGGGACTCTGGAGATCAGGGCTTTGATTCCTTCCCATGGAGCCCAGGCTGATGGCTGAGACCCATCTGATCTTGGGCACTTCATAGGACTGCTAGATGGGAATTTTGCCTTTGGAAACCTTGGAGGTGTGCAGCAAAAAGACCTGCTTGGCTGAGTTTTCTCTTGTCTGGGTAACAGGAGATGGCTCTGGGGTACTTCCATTGGCCTGGGCACTGCCTCTCTGTTCCCACAGTGCTGTGCCACAGAAGCTGCTACTGCTCCCGGCACCGGTTGCAGGAGGCATCCATGGAAAATAAGCTTCAAGCAAATGAATCTTGAGCAGTATTAAAGGGTTAAATAATACTATTAAAGTATTAAGGGGTCTTTTCTCCTGGAGCAGGAGCTCCCAAGGCTGCATAGCTCAGAGATGGCTGCCTGCAGTTAGGGAGTATGGCTGGCGTGCAGCTCATTGGCAATTTCAGTTCCTGGAAACACTCATGGTTAGTTGAATTTAAGAATGGCATTGCTCCTTCCCAGAATGGGAATTTATGCTATTTATTTTTTTTTTATTTATTTTATTTTATTTTTTATTTCATTTTATTTTTAGGTTTTGGACATTTCTCAGAGAAATGTTTGAAGCTGACATATCATTTAGGAAATGAGAATGACTGACTTTTTATTGCAGTAATATAAACTGACAAATCCCTCAACATAATAAAGTCTATTATCAGAAATATCCAGCAAAATATCTAGAACATCAGGGAGGATTTTCTTTTCTGTCTTCCTGCATGTGATCTCTTTTGTATCATGGCTACTCAGTAAAGGCAAAACTTGTGGAGCTGCACAAGTTTCCCTACTCAGGGAAATCTTCCCATAGACTTCAGTGGAATTTTTTCACAGGCAAAATTGTCCAGAATTAATCCATGATGGTGAAAGAGGTGATTCTTGTGTTTAGTTGTCCAGGTTTGATTAGGAAAAAGGCAATGAACCCCTGTTTTTTCACATAAATGTTTTTATGGTTTTTTATGTGGGATTTACTGAGCTTATTTCAGGAAAAAATCTCTGTGCGTACATGTGTGTGCATGTTGTGTGTAACCCTGGTGAGTGACTACTCTGGGCCCTATACATACAAAGACCTCAAACAAGATTAGTTAAAATGTAATAAATCCAAGTAGGCAGACATGGTCTTCCCCAGCTATTAATAGTAGCAGTGGGGAACTCAACAACTGCTGGTTGCTCAAAGGGCTTAAATGGATAAAATGAAACAGAAGGTATATGTTTTATTACAGGGTGTCACAGTGTTATCAGATGCACGGAAATCATTCTTGCAATGCTACTGCACCACTAAATCTTGCATGCAGGCTGAACGAAGAGGATTATTTCCAATATCCTTTTGCTCATGCTGCTGTCACAGCTTTTCCATATTTGACTTTGGGAAAAGAAAAGAGTTTGCAAAACGAAGAGTCATGGCAGCACTGCGTGCTAGCTCAAATCAGTCATGTGCTGCTCTCGCTGGTACATCAAAAGAAGTTACCAAGCCAGCAGAAATGGCTCAGGATCCTCTGCAGGGGTCCACTGGTATTTGGGTTTATATCCATTTCAAAGGGAAGAAGATGTGGATAAAGCACAATATGGTAAACTGGGGCATAGCACTTAGGAATGTAACAGAGTAGGAAACTTGGTCTCTTTATACTGTCTGACTCCAGCTCAGACACTGCTTCTTAATCTTTATCCACCCTTAGACTCTCTTGGGCCCTATGGCTGCCAGTTGTGAACAAGCACTGCTTCTCACCTTATGCTTATTGAAGGGCTATCCCAGTATGCCCAATCTTAGTATCTGTAAGATGTATCATAATGCTAATACAAACAGTGGGTTGGCTTGAAGTATTTTTAAATATACTTCCAATATGGTTCTCTGTGTGGGTAGCAGGTTTTCTGCAGATACTACTAGAACTGCTAGAAATGAACAATGGAAAATAAAACCTAATTTGCATTACTTTTTCTTGCTTCTTCAAGAAAAATTACAAAATGTATTAGAACACTGGAAGTAGGACAAGTGTTTGACACAGCTATACCACTTCTAGTAATAGCTATAAGCAAATTCCTAAGTTAGTTCTCTATTTTTCTTTCAGCTTCTAACTTCGTTGTCCTATGAAGGATGACAAGTCATAATGCTGATAAGAGACTTTCCTTGCTGTTGGCACAGCATGAAATCATGTCCATCTTGGCCCTGGAAGTCTGTTTTTTACGTAGTGTTCCAGACTTGGATATATATCTACAAGTTGAACCTTTGACCCAGTGACCCTTTCAAATTGTGCGATATCCTGAAAATCTACTACAACCTTCGGACAACAAATCAATGGGAACCAGTAAGAGTGGAAAGCTCATAAAGTTGCCTTGGAAAATGTAGGCTGGTCTTTAAAGGCTGTTTGTTCACTTGATGGGCTTCATTAGGTGCGCTCACTTACGTGACAGAGTAATGGACTCCTGGACTCCTAAGGAGCTATTGGAAAAAAGATGTAAGGTAAGCAACTGAGGCCCAGAGGGACCATGGATTACCAGTGGTACAGATACTTCTCTGTGGTACTATTGATTTTGTGGTGTGCTGCAGAGCAACCCTTACTTGGCTGCTCCATTTCCATCTCTCCTTGTCCCTCATTTCTTGGATCAGAGGAAGTTTTCACATGAAGCTTTTGTTGCCCTCCCCCCACCAGCTACAGTCGCTCTCTAGACCTGTACATTATGCAAGATCATGCAAAGATCAGCGGTTCTCCTTTGAGTTTCCCATCACTCAGAAGGCTTAAAAAAATCATATCCTGGCCTAGAGACGCATGGGCAGAGACTGCCACAAGGTTTTACTTCCCATGGGGAAGCCTGGGGCTGGCCCAAATGCATAATACTAAAACAAGACAGGGGACTTTTCTGGGACACTAAGTGACACAAACTGACTGTGTCCATGGCCCATAGCATTTTGGACTGGATCTCCTTTGGCTCTGCATGATGACCCTCCAACACTAATATTTTTTACCTATTTTTTCAGCTCAAACTTTCTGCAGTAACAGTAGGGTCATGCTGTCAACAGCCAGAATGATTGAAATGGAGATTATGACTTGCATAATCTAGCAAGAAGCTGTGGGAAGGTGGAAACATGTGAGGCCATGCTGCAAAGATAGGAGATGGCAGGTATAAGCAGTTTGACAGGATTATCCATATAACGCTTGTATAAGGGCTAGTATCAGCTACACCATGTCACTGTGTTCTGCAGGGTCAGAAAAGATGTACAACATGATGTGAGAAGAGGAAAAATGGATTGTGTCTTCTATAGGCTGATGGAGATGTCCTGTAGTGCCTAAAATGTGTAGGCTGTCTTCTCTGGCCATCTGGAACTACGAAAAGCAGCACATAGCATGTGTGAAGGCAGGTGATAACAGCTGAAGCTGGTAAAGAGAAGCAGAGAAAGACAGAGGAAACTGTGCTGCTAGAATCTATCCCACTAGATACAGGGGGTTTATTGTTATTTAGCAATAGATGTCAGAGATTGGAAAAAAGTAGAAATGAACCCCAAAATTATGAAGATAGACCTATAAGAAAAACTGAGCTTTGAATTGAAAAAAAAATAGAATTTAAAATATTGGTATTGATCGATTAAAATGTTTGAAATAGCAATTTTCTTCTTTATTTTTCCCTTTCTACTCTTCATTGCAAGTCCCTTTGTTCTTCACTTGTCACTCAATGTCACATAGATTTCATGGTATCTGAGGCTGCATTTTCTTTTCACCTTTTCAGCTTTTCAGCTTTCTCACACACAATCCCCATGTCTCATTTCTCTGCTGGTCACTCTGGGTGCAAATCACCTTACGCAATTTTAGCCATATGAGAGTTAGCTACTTACTCGAGCTGGGCTTCTGGGCTCATTTTACAGTGGGCAGAGAGACACCCAGCTGGCAGTTTATCCCATGCTCTCTAGGAAGGGGCAAAAGGCTTAGCTTAGCTTTCACTAGACATCTAACTCTAAGACAGTGAAGAAAGAAGGTGACAAGTCCTGTCATCTGTGACTTTCCAATAACTGCAGAGTACTAGACTTAAGAAGACGAAAGGAAGAATAAAACAAAGACAAGCTATAATTTGAAAGGGAGAAAAAGTAAACCAAAAATTCTCCACTTGCCAGAAAAATAGATTTTTTTTTAAGAAATACTGTATTTAGGAAAATTCAAAACTTTTCACATGAATTCCAAACTTAGGGCAGAAAGGATATTTAAAGAAAAAAAAAGAAACCAAATCAGATTTAGTAAAATTATATACATTATTTCTCTAAAGTTCTCCAGGATATAGCTTTATACTTTATGAAAGGTATAAGTTTTAAGCAAGAGCAACCTTTAAGCAGATATGAGTGAATTGGTCATAGACCATGGAGCAGATGTGTTCTGTAATGCAGCAGATACACCGTCACAGGCTGTGCTGCTGCAGTGACAACAGGCGAACCCAACACATGAAGTAGAAATACATTTTATCTGCAAACCTGGTGCATTAGCTATGAAAAATAATAAAGCCATACCAAGTACTAAATGATCAAAACATTATCTAAAACTTGAATGAAAATCCAGTATTGTCTTTTTTCAAAGAAAAGCATATCGGTATAACTTCATGTAATATTTAAGTACCTCTATCTTCACTTCCTTTTCAGCCCCACACTATCACCTGATATCTCTTAATTTCTCCTTATTTTTCTCAATTAAGAAAACAAATGTAATTCCCCAGCTGATTTTCCTTCCTCAATTTTTTAATTCCTTTTTCCCAACATCTTATTCAATTTCTATCTCTCCACACATGCATAAACTGCTTAGTAAAGTTGAGGGTGAGGGGAAAGAATGAGGGAATGACAGGAAAAAAATCAAATAATTCACAAAAGATGGTTAATGAATAAATACTACTAACACCATGTGCATGTTGATGCCATGGGGATGCTCTGCTACCTAAAACCTGTCGAGTTGTTTTGTTTTTTCCACAGCCTGGATCCACCACCCCTTTTGCACAGATGTTTGCATATACCTGTTGCAAGGAGGTGAAACCCCATTTGTGTCTGGTGCATCCTGCTCCAGGGTCCAAGCAGATGAGGACTCTAGGTGGTTTGATAAGGGTGTTCAAGCCAGGATTTCAGGCAACACACCTATCTGCTTTGTCCTGAGCAGATCTGACCTGCAATAATCCTCAAAATTTGGAGAAGTGTCCTTGGGAGTGGTGCTCTGTATAAGGCCACCTTGCAGATACCAGATCACCGGCTGAGCCCCAGGATTAGTGTGCAATTGCACTGAATGGGGGCAACCTCCTTTCTTCCCATTTTTGCAATAATTTATTCAATTAGAAATTACCCCAGTGGATAATTGGTATGTCCCTGGCTTACAAGGGCATATGAATGCACAGCCCCTTCTGCAAACAGAGGTTTAATTTACTTCCTGATTGCTTGTGAACTGCAGTGATATTAACTGCACCAGTGTCCTGTATAATCATGGCTGAGGTCAGGCTTCAATGTTTACAAGCTTCTGTCCAACAAACAGGTCTTTTATCAGTGAATTTATTGCTGAGGTTGTCAAAAGGAAGCACTTTTTCTTCCAGAAGCACTATCCTTGTGATAGAAACTGGGTCACCACTATTCCAGGCTTGTTGCCCCTTGCGAGCATTAACTGAGATGCTCAGACAAAGCCTATGAAAAGAGGAATTCTGCAGGTGGGGAAACAGAGGCAAGGAGTGGCAGTGTGGCCCAAGCCAAAGACAAGGGGGATTTTTCCCTTGGTTGTGCTTCCCTGACATTAAGGATTGCCAGAACTGGCAGCCAATCAGTAATTATGATGCCCAGGTTGTGCTTTCATGTTCCTTTCTCCTGCAAAGAGTTTCCCTTGGCAGTGACACCAAAGTTCAGGATCACGTGCTGGTGACCAGAAGATTCAGGCAGTAGTTTGATGAAGCATCTTGGATCCTTCCCAACTCCCTTGGTATTCTCAATTGCCTCCTGCGACATTCTTCCTCCCTGCTATTTACCCCCTGGTCTTTTTCCTCGTCTCTAAGCTGGTAAATCAATGTCTTTCTGTCTCCAAATGCCTTTGTGCTAAATTCACTAGTGTTCATAAACATGCAAAGCCAAGTATGAAAGTGCAAAAAAATGAATATATGTTAATGTATTCTGTGATCATAAAATCAGAAAAGGGAAGAAAGAAAGCAGTGATTTTATATCTCCGTAGAAAGAATAATTTAGGAAACATTACCAAAAGTACAGGACATGGCCAATGACTCTATTTCAGGTCTTAACCTCTCTATCAACCTGCTCATAAATGAGGATTTTTTTCAACCTTATGTACTTCCCAAGCTGCAAATAATCTACAACACGAGTTATTCCAGTCTCATTTATTTGCACCAATGTGACTATTTTTCAAATTAAAAGCCCACTGCCACACATTCTGCCTACAGCTGGAATAATATACAAGTTGTTAGCTGCTAAATTCACCCAAGGGGAGCAGTTTAAGGTAAAGCAGCATTACCCCAGAGCACGTCACAACATGACAAAAGCCCTTGAAAATGAACATAAAAAATGCAAATCTGCCCTCTGTGTCATCTGTTACACCAGTCACCATACCAATGTCACCAGTTAAGCCCAGTCTCTAGGCTTTAAATGTTGAGAGAACAGCCTTGCTTGATTTTTTGCTCCCAGGTCGGTTCTTTAGCTCAGTGCACAGATATTACTCTGTCAAATAGCTCCCATGTAATTTGAACTACACTACAAGATTAATCCCTTCTCTTTTTTTTTGGAGAACAACCTGATGGAAAGAGCTGCAGTTAGCAGGTGGGCTTGTGGCAAAGAAAAGAGAGCAAGGACCAATTATAGCCTTGAACATGGCTGCTCAACTATGTATCAGATAACCACCAATTCCCTTAAAATCTGTCACTATCCAGCAGTTGCTATGCAAGGGTGAGTGTGAGGCTGCTTAGTTCATGCTCATAATCAGGCCAGGTGGGTGATGCCTTTTAAGGAGAAGCAGCAGAAGGAATTCACTGGGACCCAGGACAAACAGCCCTGTCATTTTTGGCACAATAAAATGTACCTGATGGCCCAGGAGCTCTGGTTTCATCTGCAAAGGGTTTTTACACGGGGATCACAGAGAAGCAGAGCCCCATCAATCAGATTGTGTCTGTGCTGAGTGACGTAGCAATGGCCTGCAACAGGCAGTACTTTCTTTTAAATTCACCCTTGCAGACTGGCCTGAGTCACAGCTTTGACGGCATGGATATCTGGAGGACAAAGAATGGGTATGATCTAGGAAACTCTTGCTTTCTCCTGGACTCAGCCCCCTTCTAAATATCCCCAGATTTTTCACTGTATTGTATGTTTCCATGTATTTCTAAGAAGTAGAAGTGATTTTTCTCCTCCTGCCAGGCGCAGTTGCACTGATGTCCTCATTTCAATGCAGCCCTTAGGGGAGGGCACAAAAGCTGGTGGTAGGTTTAACTGATCAGACAAAATTATCAAAGGTAAATGCTTAAAAATGTTCCCTTAAAGGGATATATTCAAAGCTCTTTGGTGAGAGAAAGAACATACTGGTTCCACATCTCACCTCTTCAAATGATCCCCCAAACCTGGTTAAACATCTGGCTGATCCAGCTGCCACATTCATCTCATGAGATCTTCATGTCCACCAAGACAAACCAAACTCATTGCTTTATAACACCTCCCGCTATCTCACTTGCCAGAAGTTTTACTTGCAATGCTGAAATAGCCAACAAAAATGAGACCAAGAGCATGAGCTAGAGACCCACCAATATTATCAGGTATGGAAATGGCTCTAAGGCACGAAAAGCTCACAGATCACCTGTGCATGCACAGTCTTTCCAACACACTCAGGCCCCATTCAAATCCTTGTGATGAACATTTGCCAGGATTGCCCAAGATTTTTCACTGGACTATCAAGAAGTCAGATCAGCAGTCAGAGCAGTGCAAAGGTAGATGGGCTTGGAGGTGAGGAGACACATCCCTGGCAACATGAGCTGCCCTCTGCATGAGTCAGGTGCACCAAACCTGGTGTGGCTGTACCAGGTCAACCTCCCCTGTGGTGCTGCAGAGCCAGATGTTCCAGTAGAGAAATAAAGAGAAAGCAGCAAGTAGTTGAATGAATTAGGTTGATCAACGGGTTAAGAAAAGAAGGGGAAATGGGACACATCCCTTACAGTGTGATCACAAATGAAGCTGTCCCCACATCTAGGTGCTTTTAAGGTGCACTGCAGACCAAAGCTGATTCATAGCTGCTCTCCAGCAAACCTTCTTAAATCATTAAACAAGACCATAATGACAAGGTCTTGCACAGAGGTCAGTAAAGAACCAAGGCAAAACAAACACAAGAAAATAAACACATACTCTAATGCCAAGAAACGAGTAAATTCTTAGAGTCAAAAAATGAAGCAATGCAAGGGATTGAGATAATGGTAGCTCAGGGAGTTGTGGCTGCCACTACATATTGGGACAGCTGAAGTCAGAGACTGCTCCCAGCTGTCCTCTTCATGTTCCTCATCCAACAGGCGCCTCTGCTTCAGAGGCTGAACAAGACGTCTGTCTGCCTCAGCCGCTGCATTTTTAACTCCACATTAGTCAAGCCCCTTAGGTTGCTCCTTTTGAAGATTGGTGTAGGTACTTAGATCTCTCAGTTGTGTATAAAAATACTTGCCAGGAACCAGACATGGAGTTACAGGACAGTGATTCACAGTTGTCTGTTATTTACTAAATATTTTTATGGCATATTAAGCGTTTATTTTGTTCTTCAGTGCCCTCCAAGGGAAACTGTTGCAAATACATCTTGAGGAATGGTGTCTGTCCCAAAGCACTTGTAGTCTGGACAGACAAGGCAGACAAAGCATGGGAAGGATGAAGAGTGGGGCAGGTAAGTGATTCGCCTGATGTCATAGCATTAAAACTGTGACTGGCTGTCCTGATGTCCTGTTCCCTGTCTGATAGTTTGTCCACTCAGTTCTGATGCTCTGTTATTCCTGGCTATGGAAAAAGTTAGTTGAAAAATATGTCAGAACAGAATATTACGGATGAATGATAGGGGTGTTTACCTGATGCTTATTAACTAAGAGCAGTTATTACAGAGGAACTACTCCTCAGGGTTCTCTGCTCCAAAAATACAGGCTGGTTGTCTTTGATACCATATTTATTTTCTCTCTTCTGCCGCTGAGAAATGGTAGTTTACCTGCATGTAATGGGACATTCATTGCAGCAGTGTTTGATGTAGATCCTATTGCTGTCCTTAAGTAAGAGTGATATATCTGCAGTATTCCATCTCATCTGTGGTAGAGGCTGGTGACACAGCAACGTCCTCCAACAGCCAAGCATCATACAAAGATCAAGTCCCTTGGCTGTTCTCCCCAGCCACCAGTTTTGCTATCCTACCTTTAGTTCATACGGTGGTTTTGGGGTGACTGCTCATGCTATTGTGTGAACTTGAGGTGCTCCGCACATCTGTTGCGTCTCCATTCCTACTCTTGTGTTGCAGAGGTGTCATTCAGATGTTTCGTGCTTTACCAGGAGGCAACAGTGATGTGTGCTCAGAGCACTGTGAGACCTGTGGACAGAAAGGGAAGTGGGGGGATTACATCTGCCACCTGGAAATCTCGAAAGGGGTACTGGAAAAGCCGGAGCTATAAGCTAAATGTTAGCACCTGCCTCTGAGAGCTGTCTGCTTTATCTATAACGGGAATATTTGTCCTTGAAACAGCTCAGCTATGCCCCTGAGGAGGAAGAGCAGTGAGAATATCTGAGAGCACTGTAAGAGCCAGAAAGCTCCAGGAGAAAAAAAAACTGTGTGTCTGCGGCTTTTGTGGTTCCTGTGACATCTTGCTAGATGTTGGAATGGTAGACAAGTTTTAAGGACATCAAAGGATCCAGACACAAAATCTGTAAGAATTCAAGCTCTTTGCAAACCACCTACATTTTAATAACATTTATTCATGTAAGGAAGGCAGCAAAGAGACAAGGTACTAAGGGCTCACAGAGATATTCCAGCTGTATGAACATGCATTCCTATGGCATTTACTCCTGATTTCCTAAACCCACAAATGAGTGTGTATGGGAAAAAGGGAGTGGAGTTCTTGTGGGAAAGGTGGAAGAGGAGCACCTTTGCCTGGTGGTGATGTGCACTCAGATCTGTGAAGGGTTTCTTGTCCTTGGGACTACTCTGAGGATAATTTGTGTGGACACAAGTGTTTGTGGATGCAGCTAGCTGTGAGTTTAAGCTGGGTTGTAGGAGAGCCATCAAACTTCAGGAGAGCCGTCAAGCTTCACAGCCTTCAAACTGCTCCAGGCTGTGGACGCCATGGGCAGGGAAGGGGTCTCTGCAGGGGGACGTGGAGACACAGTGTTTAAAGGTAGAACCTCTGCGTGGGTAGCAGTCAGGTTTGGTCAAAGGGATCTTGAAGCTTTTCTAAACCAAGGGCATATGAGCTGAATCCCTCCAGCCAGTGCAGCGGTGAGCACTTGCAGAAAGGCAAATCCTTCAAAAGCTTTGCCCTCCACAAGAAGAGCCTGAAACTGTAACATCAAAAGCTGGCCATCCCCAAGGTGAAGAGGAAAATGGCAACAGCGTCCCTTGGCGCAGGCCACAGTGCGTCTTCCAAATAGGTGTGTGTCTGAGTGAAGACATGTTTCCAGACACAGGGCTAAACCCATCATAGCTGTTCAGCCAAGCTCTGAGCAAGGCTTGGACCTGAGGAGTGGGTGAATCCCTTTCTGTCCCTGGGAGATGAGCTTTTTCTCAAGACAGCAGGAACAGTATGAGCAGCAGAGGAGCAGGCACGAGCGGACCTTCCCTGGCTTGCACCCATTGGTGGTGAGAAACCAGCCGAGCTGATTACCCTGCTGCTGCCACCAGCC
Organism: Amazona ochrocephala; assembly: GCA_039720435.1. Lineage (NCBI taxonomy): Eukaryota > Metazoa > Chordata > Aves > Psittaciformes > Psittacidae > Amazona > Amazona ochrocephala. The sequence goes on along the minus strand of CM077882.1, from coordinate 52,525,340 downwards.
ACGTGCCAGTGAGCCTGCCCAGCCTTGCAGCCATTTTATCATTTTAATTAAGCTCTGCAAACCCAGAGCTGTTAGTGCAGGATTCATGCCTCTGGTATTCACTCTTTGCTCTGGTGGGGATGTGCTCTCTGCTGCTTTTGGGTGCTGGGGAGGGGCCCTGCACACTGCAATGCTGTTGAGCCCTGGTGCATGCCTGGCAGCTCCACCAATGTCCTGGTGCCTGATTCCTGAGGGGTCGGTTACTCAGCTGGCTGGAGTGCACAGGGCAGGAGGAATGGGCTCTCTCAAGGCAGAGTTTTGGCTGCTCTGAGGTCCAAGCAATGCTGGTAGCAATCCCACACACTGGTGTGGGGTGCCATGATAGCCAAGGGATGGCCACGGTGTCCCTCATGAGGCAGGGGCGTGGACCTTCTGCTCAGGTCATTGCAATGGCTGTGATGACCAGGCTCTGGTCCAGGTGAACACTGAACCAGGCAAAAAGTTGGTCTGTTGTAAATGGGCACAGCACCATGAGAAGCTGTTACATGTCCCCCTCCAAGGAGATGTGGGGTTGCTTTGGTCCAGCCTACTGTGATGTTGTAGCACTTCCCATGGGGTTTCCCAGCCAGCCCTCATGGCCCCTAGTGAGCCCCAGCTAAGCAGGGAGGCAGCATGCCCAGGCTGGGCATGCCAAGGCACTTTTCCAACCTTTTCCACAGGGGCCATGCCTTTCCTCCCATGCTGGCCCGCGCTGCCTGCCCACGCTGTCTCGAGCACTTCCTGCAAGCACCAGCAATGTGCCAAACAGAGGGAGATATCCCTCGGGGCTCCAGAAAGGTGTGTGGTGTGTCCCCAAAGGGGCTCAGAGGTACGCACCCAAGGGCAGCCTTCTTAGTGGACAGCTTGGCAGGCTGCAGCTCCAAGCCAGTTCTCCAGGATGACATGGAGTCATCTCATTAGTGCCAGAGCAGCCGTTTCAGCGTTGCTGAATTTGGATGGGAAGGGGTCCTGCTCTGTGTTGCACACGCCAGCAGCTCCTCAGGAGCATATTTCTTTCTGTAGGTGAAAGAATAAGCACTGTGCTTTGCTTGTGTTTTTGAAATCAAAAGATCTCAGTGCAAACATGTTAGATTTAGTACCCTGACTAAACTTTGAGTTCATGTAGTCACAAAAAGTGATGTTATGTGAGCATCTGTAAACACTTCAGGCATTAATCACATGTGCAATTTTTCCTTTGCTTCCTTTGAGGCAGCAGGTGATGCTTACAGTGACACAGTATGGGCTGCTGCAAGGAAGGGGGAAAGCATGCCGTGGGGCAGGGTCCAGGACAAAAGGACCAAACACTCATCATCCACAAGCATGAAAAAAACTTGCAGTAGCATTTCTAGCTGAAGTTAGTTTAGCTGCTCCAGCTCTGTGCCGCTGTGCTTGACATCAGACTTCAGCCTAACACATTTCCAAGCAACCTCAATAACAATGCCAGAGTGCACCTTGGCACCAGGAGATCATCATGCACAGCAAGTGTGCCTTCTTCCCTCCAGCGCCATCTTCATCCCTGTGCAGCTGAATGTCTGTTTAGCCACCTGGGTTTTTCAAGGCGTTTTTTTTGTTTTTTGTTACTGATGAAGGATTTATCTTGTACTCAACTTGGTAATTCAGCTTTTAATTGTTTTCTCTTCTAGGAAATTACTTCAAACTTTCATTGTTGTTGTTTTAAAACAGTTTCTCTCCCATTGTGTTTCCTCCCTTCCTCAAAAGAATGTCATTTATAGGGCACCCATGTCTACACCTATAGTTTTAATTGCCTGTGGAAACTTGTCTGTCTATGTGTGTGTCAGCTGTTTTACACCAGAATCAGAAGTGTATTCAAAGGAAAAAAAAAAGGATAAAAGCAAATGGAGTGTAATAAAAAGTATAGCTGAAGGGTTTTGAGCCTTATCTCCATAGCAAGAAAAGTTACATCACCTGTGAAAACATCAGATATACTCTTACAGCTCTGCAATCATTATCCTTATTAGCAGTGTTGCTACTACCGCTGGAAGAAGTGTGAGCTCAGGGCCATGGAAGCAGGCAGGCTCAGGGCCACATCCTGCCTCATGTGCAATGGGGTCCTGACCTAGACCAGCAACAATCAACAAACTCATACAGAAGAGGTGAAGGAGCATTTCTGGTAGCTACAGTTTGTGAGGAAGTGGAGGTGTTTTAGGAAGAATAGAATATCCTTTTGTTGCTTCCCTCATTTGCTGTGTCTAGCTTCTTCTTGCGGGCACCAGAACCACAGTGCTACGGGTCAGCCTGGCACTCCTCTGCGCTGCCTGCAGGGACATGTGTCAGGAGGGCAAATCCTGCCTATTCACCTCAGAAATTACCCCAAACACAGCGCGCAGCTAGCATTAGCGCTTGGGCAAGTTCCTAGGAAAGAGGAAAGTTTATTTATAATGGTCTCTTCTAGACAGAAACCTGCTGTAGCCTGTCTGTGGTCTGACCTCTAGCTCATGGGAGAGGCACACACTGAGTCCGCCTTCACCTTCAGACACCAGCACCCCCTCAGAAAATCCACAGAGTCTTCACAGACTCCTAGGGACCGTGAAAAACTTGAGCGCTTAGTTTAAAAGAGTTGGTTCGGTCTCATCTGGGGCAATGGACGCCTCCAGGAGGTTTTATCACCTGAAGGGGAATATGGAGAAGAGATGCTTCTCTTCATAGGCTCATTAGCTTCCCCCATCTGTGATAAAACAAAGGCAGTCTGACTCAACATGTTCCCTTTAAAATGGACTACTCCAGGCAGGTTGGCAGAATTAGATCTGACCAAAGGTGGATATTTTTGTAAACAAATTATATTAAAAATAAGCTAACCCCCTTTCCTAGGAAGCCACCCCCTTTTTGCATGCCAGCTGCTCTGCTGCCTGGAAGCTTTCCAGACAAAGTGCAAAAAAGTTTCTGGATGGGCTGCAAATTAATTCAGCAGCAGTTCATTTCCCTTAGCTGCATGTACCAATTGCAAATAAGGTTAGCAGATGATATTTGCTACTTAGAATGGTTTATAAAACACCATGAGAATTATTTATAGTCTGCTTTCTCTGCATGCATGGAGATGTGATTTGAGGTTCAAGAAATCGAGCTCTCTAGCACAAGTTAATCCTTTTCTTGTGAAAGTTTCATGAATTTCCATCAAGGAAGAACACTATACAGACTTATACCATGCCAGCTGGTATCCTGGAAGACGGGTTTGCCACTTCACTCCATCAAAGAGAGGAATCACACCAGTTTTCACAAGGAAACAAGAAAGCAGAGGAATTGATATTTGTATTGTTCTGCATGGGTTGTGTCTTCTGCTGATCTGTGCTTGGAACTCTGTTGCAACAAGCAATACCATTGCAATCTACCCCCAGCTGGGGATCCTGATTACAGAAGAAGTAAATTTAATTTAAACACCAGCATTTTACAAATAAACCTCCAGATAAAACCCCACACTCCTCATTATGCACTATGTGTCATTTTTAGGTAGCTTCAACATCCATTTACAATCCAATTAGGAGATTAATACACATGTAAGTGCGTGTATGGATGTGGATACAATGTTATGGCTAGCATGTTGACAGAAAAGGAGCATCATAGGCCCAGACTGCACTACTGGCTTCATCAACTCATCATTAGAAATATCTCTTCTCCAGATCAATCATCTCCTCTTAAAGCATGTTTAACACCTCAGACTTCATGGTTATGGGATAGTGTTGGATTAGATCACTCCAACTTAGCAGCTGGTTATATATGAATCTGGAAAAGTCCTTCTGTATGTACAGTTACCTATCTTGCATGCCAAAATGAGATGTAGCACTTATGTGTGAAAATGGCCTTAAGGTATACCTAACAGCACCATAAGAGATTGAAAAACCTGCCTGTTTTCAGCCTCAGAAAGAGGAGAGTTTATACCTCCAAATACTGCTGAACAAGCTCTGTGCAGGAGAACCCCTTTGGAAAGAAAACAAAACAACAGTGACTGTGTTAGCAAGACTGACTTTTTCCATGGGGTCTACTAGCACTTGTGATACTGCTGTCAATTTAACTCTGCTCCTAAGAGAAGAACGTGTACAAGTCTGAAGCTACTGAAGGTAAATATGGTTTGTCTATCCCCTCCATCATGCCTGCAAAAAATGGTGACCCACCTTTCCAGGAAGAGCTTGCAGATGACAGGTGAGGTTACTACAAAGCCTTTAGATAATAGGCTGGAGATGGCTGCAGACATTTCCAAAGGTATAAGCATAATCTAGCAGTGAGCTCTGCGCAGTGAGCAGTGAGTACGAGACATCGGTACATGCAAGCGGCAGGAAGTGCCTGGCATTTGAAGAATTTATGTACTCATTGTTCACATGAACATTGAGTCCCAAGAAGCCTGGACACCCAGAAACAAGTCAGACACTGTGGGCATTTGTGGACTAGTCATATTGCCATGCTGACTTTGTCAAATACCACTTGGTTTGAACTGAGGGTCTCTTCAATTTGCATGCAGAATGATAGCTTCTTTTTTCCCCGAGTCCTCTCTAGATTTGACCCAGGTTGAGTAATTGCAGGGATCAAGTGGGAGTTAGATACATGGATCTTGACTTCTTTCAAAGTCAGATGAAACAGCACTTAATTCCTTGCATTCCTTCAGGGACCTCTTATCCAACAGGAGTGACTGAATTACTTAGTCGATATGAAGCCGTTGAGAGACAGTTTTTGCTTCAAAACTGGATGCAGATTTTGTACCTTGTGCAGTTGAATGGCTTGGCTTGACTACAGTGGTTGGAGATAGAGAGGGCACTGCTGGCTGGCTGGCTGGCTGAGGGATCAATAGCAAGTAATGGTAGCATCTTGCCACAAAAATGCTAGAAGATAAAAGTCATGCCAGTTTCTGTTCAGTATTTGTTGTCGTAATGCAGGGAGTGCCTCAGACACCACAGGTCCCGCAGTGTGGGCCAGAAGCGAGACCCCAAATGATTTTGAAAAAGCAGTTTTGTCTTCCACCCCAAATTCAAACACCCTCAACTCCTTCCAAGGCATCTTTTTACACCCCAAACCCTCTGCGTCTCCCAGTACACTGCCAGTCAATCACCAGCTCCTGGGGGCCTTGATGCCATCGTAAGTCCTGGGGTGCACAAGAATAAGGCTGAGATCCCTACCCTTCCTGTGAGAAGCTGGCTGCGCCCCATGGCCATCCAGGCATGGGCTGCTAAGGTCACACCATGAAACTGGCGTGGAGGCATGGAGCCAGAGAGGTGGCTGGGAAGGCAAAAAATTCCATGGGCTGCATCTTTTACAGTTACTGTACCATCTTCCTCCTTCCCTCTCTCTACCAAAAGACATTGGCCTCCAGAATGTGTCAGAGTCTTGGTCTCAGTGGTAATAGAGATGAGATGACCCGGGGCATTCAGTTTGTCTCAGCTTCCCCTCATCGAGGCTATTTTTCTGCTGCTGTTTCTCCACCATTTGTTGAGATGCAGAAACCTCTTTTCACCTCCTCTCCCATCCCATTCATTGATGGTCTGAAGTCACCATGGCTCTTGCAGGCTGTAGAGTTGAGCCCAGGCCATGGTGCTCAGCCCTGAAATAGGAAGCAAATCAAATGAGGACTTCGAGCAAATGTGATGTTAACAGGCAGTAGGCAGCAGCATGTTTCTGAAAGAAACCTTATTCCATGGGAATGGGTGCTAACATGTCCCCTTGAAAAGCCTCTTCTTGGTCAGAGCTTGTAGAAATCATGCAGACTGGATGTGATTTCCAGACAAGGACTGCACAACACCCAGATATTGCAGACAGTTGATGGCTCTACAAGGGTTTGAAAACATCATCAGCACAGCATAATTAATTGTAAGACAGGCCAATTTCAACACTCAGCACAATAGTTTTAAACAATACTAGATGAAAATCAATTTCCAAGTCTGTTGAGAGACTGATAATATCCCTGGTTACATTGCTAGTCCTGCTGGCGTGCTCATTCTCAAGTAATCATTTTAGAGGCAGATGTCGCATAAGAATGTGACTCCACTAACCACTGAAAGACACTGAGCTCCTTTGTCTTCTGAAGCAAATTTCCATGGGATTATACTCAGTAGAATAATTTAAGATTTAAAAAACCACAGTAACAATCCTGAAATCATTTAATAGGATATTTCTTTAATCTTCCTTTTCTGGAAGAGTCCAAGCTTATCAGGGGTAAGGGGACACCTCTCCCCAGGGGTAAATGTTTAGTTCACATCCAGTTTCCGTGGGATGAGGACATTTAGTGTTTGTTGGTATCTTTGCAAATCTCCCTCCTAGGTGAAATTGTGCTCTCCCATTCTGCCAGAAAGCAGTAGTCATTTCTGGTTTTCAGGAGGGCTTTCTTTTCCTAGATGTGAATATACAGATATTCTCATAATTTTAGAGAGGCTTTCAAAACCCAGGTGCAGAGCTTTGGCATCAGCAACCTCCCCAGAGCACTTTATAGCACATAAATCTTGCTCCTGGTTAATCAAACAGTGCTGCAGTAAGCCAAGGAGCCATGAGAACGTAAAACACTTTTCCTCTCCCTTCCCATTTATGAGAGATTGCTGCCGCTTCTTCAGAGGCAGAGTGAGGGGGTTCATTGCTTTAAACATGACTAACACTGGTAAGGATGCTGACTTTGCTGGACATGGGCATTTTCTGTGCAAAGTTCTGATTTTTTTATTTTTTCAAGAGCTGCCCTTGGTGGGCCAGATGCTCTTCTGCCTTCACCCTACTCTGAAACAGGTCCTTCTACTCTCACTTTTGCTTTAACACCAGTCTGAGTCCTCAGCAAGGCTGGAACTGGTTTGTACTTCTGGTCAGGATTGATCACGCTGTTTGTCCCAGCCAAAGACTTAGCTGGGCATGTGGCTGCCTTCCTAAGGCTGAAGCAGAGCAAAATGTAAAGTGCTGTAAATGGGACAGCATGCTGACCCTCCTGTTGTGGGTGTTTGGCTCCTGTATGCCCTTGTGTGATGCAGGACAACTCGGTGTGCATTGTCTTTTGTTGATAAAGAGAGAGGGTGGGAGAGGAGGCAACGCAGAGGACAATTTCTCCCACCAAAGTAATCTTGGAGAAATACCCCTTTTTTGCCCAAAGTTAAGGCTGCAGGTGCCAGACTGGTTTACAACGAGTGATGCACAGACTCAAAGCTGAGCCATGGTGAGCCAGATGAGAAAACTGCACCTCCAGTCCACTGGGAAATAAGGATTAGGGCATGTAGCAGGAACTGCATTTAGAGGTTTGTTCAATCTCCTGCTTCACTGAAGTCCTTACTTTAATCTATAATGACATCTTGTTTTGTCTTAATAAAGTTATGTAAAAAGTTCTTCACTGAAAAAGCCAACCCAGGATTTTCCCTCTTCCCTTCAAGTTGACATGAAAAGGACTGCCTGCAGCCTGAAAATTTGTTTCCTCATGGAAACGGAAAGCAAAGAACTTACCTATATTAATGCTTTATATCAAGCACGTTTGAATTCCAAGGGGTAAAAATTAGCCTTGACCCAGCTGCTGTGTTTAGGTTTTCATAACCTTTTTCCCACTCTGCTGGCTCCAAGGTCAGTCTGTTGCACTTCTGCTTTGGTCTGTTTTAATTCTGGTCTCTTAGCACTGATTTCTGTGTGCAAGACATGGAAGCCACACCCCAGTGTATGCTACTCCCAGGCATTAACAACCTTGTGCTAAATAAACACACAAAGATACTTCTGCATCTGTTTTTATTGGCAGCAGAAAGAGACATTATATGTCTCTGGAAATGTGATAAAGCACTGACTTATAAATCCTGGATTGCAAACATTGCCAGTTTAACTCCACTGGACTGAGTTCACTGTAATGCTTAAAGTAGAGAATAAGATTTCTCACTTTTTCTAAGCACTGTAAACCAGAAAATTTTACAATTACTATTTGGCAATTTCTACAGCTTTCTACCAGCAGATAATAACCCCTCAGATTCAGTTTCTGCAGCCTGACATGCTGCAGTAGGGTAATGACTTTTTGTTTGTTCTGCCTTATTTGTGGATTATTGAACAAGCATGAATTTTTTCTATGAATATTTTAAAAAGCTGGATAGTTGTTTGGGAAAGGCCTGAGCTGGTGCCTGAGTACTGTGCAGTCCGTATATTGACACAAACTTCCTGTGTGACCTTGGTAAGTGCCCACTTTTCTCCCATTTCTCAATTTCCCATCACTGCAGTGTACACTGCCTTTCTTCTACACTTTGTCTCTAAATTACTTGAACTAGGATACATCTCTGCATAGATGTATGCATCTTCATATATATATAAAAAAAGCCTCCTTTTTGTATATATATATGAAAAGTAACATCTGCTTACTGCAGATAATGCTCAAGTTTTCAGATGCTAGAATCAATATAGTTAAATTAAGGAAAAAATCTACTGTTGGTTTTGTCACTACAATATTGGAGATTATTTGTGAATAAGAGATATATATTTGTTTACCCGATGTATGCAAAAGCCATTCAACCATATCAGGTATGGAGAAAATAGACAGTGCTATGAGATAATATTTGGATGCAGGCAAGAGATGCATCTGAGACGAGACAAGAACAGCAACACCTTTAATCACTTGCAAGTGAGATATTTGGAACAGGAGAACCTTGATACAGAAGAGGACTGCCAGACCTTGTCTCTGCTACAAGCTGTGTGCACTTACCAATGGACTGAAATGTCTTCAGAGCTGTATCACGACCTCTGAAGGGGTAATGGGTTCAAACTTCAACAGGGGAAGTTTAGATTGGATATGAGGAAGAAATTCTTTACTGTACGGGTGGTGAGGCCCTGGAATGGGTTGCCCAGGGAAGTTGTGAATGCTTCATCCCTGGCAGCGTTCAAGGTGGGGTTGGACATAGCCTTGGATGGCATGGTTTAGTGGGAGGTGTCCCTGCCCATGGCAGGGGGGTTGGAACTCGACGATCTTGAGGTCCTTTCCAACCCTAACTATTCTATGATTCTATGATTCTATAAGGAAGAAATTCTTTACTGTAAGGGTGGTGAGGCACTGGAATGGGTTGCCCAGAGAAGTTGTGAATGATGCATCGCTGGTGGTGTTCAAGGCTGGGTTGGACATAGCCTAGGATGGCATGGTTTAGTGTGAGGCAACCCTGCCCATGGCAGGGGGGTTGGAACTAGATGATCTTTAGGTCCTTTCCAACCCTAACTATTCTATGATTCTATGATTCTATGAAACATGCTGTTCCCCCCACTCCCCAGTGTCAATGTGAGCAAACCCCATCCTGCTGCCATCGAAACCTGCGGGCAATGTTCCTGTTCTCCCTCCTTCCTTCCCAATCCATTTGCTGTCACCCTTTGAAAGGAAGTGGCCAGAAGGGAGTTAAGGACAAGGTGGTTCTGGCAGCATTCTTCATTATAGATGAGGAAAGCAAGCGTGACCTCGCAAAACCTGGAGCAGGGATGGATGAGTTTACAGAAAAGCAAGTCACAGAGTTGGAACTATACCATGAAAGTGGAAGGAAACATGGTCAGTAGAGCACTAAGGGCAGAGTACATGGAGAGTTTGTCAAAAGTGGTGGAGTCAGATGAAAAAAGAGTGGACTGGGAGTGAAAATGAGGAGTTTAACTTTGGCTGTTGCTGATAGTGAGTCCTCATAAAGAAAAACATGAACAATCAGGACATAAGAATTTCCCTGAAATCCCAGAATCTTCCTGACCCAGAGAACTCGGAAGAATCTGGCTGTTTTTAACAGGGAAGCAACCTGCATCTGTTTAAAATTGAGTTTTTCCTCCTGTAGTCCCTGTCTCTGCCCTTTTTAGGAATTCCAATTGTGAGACTGATGGCAAGAAACTTCCCCCCTTGCTACCAAAACAGAGCCACCACCTTTCTCAGCAGACAGGGCAGGCTAACGCAGCAGTGCTGAAATACTCAATTCAGCATGGTTAAAGAGGCTTCATCAAATGAAATTGGACAGAAGAATCCTGCAAGGGATAATGGTTTTATTTGCATTATTAGTGGTATAGACATTCACAGTGCACATATATGGGCTACATTTTAGGAATGTACTATCTATACATTAAAAAGTCACTCAGAGTGTTATGGAAAAAGAGTATCTACAGATAACATTGACACAAACAAAGCTGTGAGTACTTAACCGCTTATCTTTGCTTAAGTGCCCTCTTAGAAACACACATCTTCATATGCAACCTAATTTACAGACCTTAAATATGAACGAAATTTGCACTGCCCCCCCCCCCACTCCCACCCCCTCCCCAGCTTTTCCATCTGATTATTTCAGATACTGGACTAGATTCTTTTCTTAGCTTCTTGGTTGAAGTGGATGTGTCTGTCTGTCAAATCTGGATTCTTCTGAATAAATGTTGCTAGTGCTTTTGCCCATGTTTTGCTGTAATTAAGTAGTTTCTGTGATTTGCCTTGATGAAAGTGTAGGATTTGTCGTTTGGGGTCTCTGTTGCACCTAGTTTCTAGCGGTCCTTTGTAGTTAAATCATAGAATCATAGAATCATGGAATAGTTAGGGTTAGAAAGGACCTCAAGATCATCGAGTTCCAACCCCCCTGCCATGGGCAGGGACACCTCACACTAAACCATACCACCCAAGGCTCTGTCCAACCCCACCTTGAACACCACCACCGATGGAGCATTCACAACTTCCCTGGGCAACCCATTCCAGTGCCTCACAGCCCTTACAGTAAAGAATTTCTTCCTCATATTCAACCTAAAGTTCCCCTGTTTAAGTCTGAACCCATTACCCCTTGTCCTCTCACTACAGTCCCTAATGAAGAGTCCCCCCCCAGCATCCCTATAGGCCCCCTTCAGATTTGGAAGGCTGCTATGAGGTCTCCACGCAGCCTTCTCTTTTCCAGGCTCAACAGCCCCAACTTTCTCAGCCTATCTTCATACGGGAGGTTCTCCAGTCCCCTGATCATCCTCGTGGCCCTCCTTTGGACTTGCTCCAACAGTTCCATGTCCTTTTTATGTTGAGGACACCAGAACTGCACACAATACTCCAAGTGAGGTCTCACAAGAGCAGAGTAGAGGGGCAGGATCACCTCCCTCGACCTGCTGGTCACACTCCTTTTGATGCAGCCCAGGATACGGTTGGCTTTCTGGGTGGAAAAATTGTATACAGCTAAGCTTTCTTAAGTAAGAAAATATGCACTATATGTGTGCATAACAAGAATTTGAGGGCAAAATTGTGTCTGGGCCACACAGTGGGGGCAGAAGATATGCTGGAAATGTACCGCGGCCAGCTGCTTGGGTGTAATTATGTGATATGTTCACTTTGATGGTAAAGCTAGCTTCAGATGTTCCAGTGAAACAGAAACATTCCAAACACTGCTTAACAATTTAATTTTGCGCTAAAATATTTGTGTCCTTCAAAAATGCATTCTTGTTGAAACAACTTAAGCAGTGACAGGTATTATGACAAGGTACAACGTAGATATTCCATGTGCTTTGTGGCTCAGAGGAGAGTTTTGCCAAGCTGGATCAGTCAAGGGACATGGTGTGTTCACAAGAGAAAGATGAAAATAGCTGCAGTGTGTAATTGTCATCTCAGAGTTTGGTGGATGTGACACTTTACACCACCACCACTTGAGAATCAGGGAGGGTTACTGGAGCTGAGTGTTAAGTACATGAGCCTGAGCAGTGTAAATGTCACGGGAATAAGGAACGTTTGGGAACTGGTGTTTTTTTTCATGGATGAGTCTCCTGCCTTTGTTTATAGATGTAATTAAAGTCCACATACCAGTACGTTCAAACACTGTCTTTTCCCCTCTTTCCCTTTTCTTCAGATAAGAGCATAGCACAGGTTATTCTGAGCTTACAGGAAATGACAGCGATATTAATCACTGATTAATCAGGATCTCTAACAAAGGCCCTGCTATTTTGAATATTCATATTGCCATGGCATTAGGAATGTCAGAATTGTCATTGTTCTGCTGATAGTGACACATCCCTGCTCTTCTCACTCAGCGTTTCCAGGATGCAGCTCTGATGAGAATGAACCATGCTGTTTCTTCTGAAGTGCTGCCCCTGTTCTCCAGATGGGAGGCAGAGGCACAGAGGCATGAAATGACTTGGCCAGATCACATGTGATCTCACAGAGAGCCAGAAAAGGAACGCAGGTTTTCTTAATCCTTGCACAGGGAGGGAACTTTTTTTTTCTTATCAACAAAATAATTCGCATACCTGACATGAAAAGGTGTATGAAGGTGATGAATGTATGTGTGGGTACATGTGCACGTAGATAATACATATATAATGTGTGTGAGATATATAATATTAGATGTGTACTTCATTCAGACTTGGCCAGAAAGAGCTATTGTAGTGCTGGCTGAACAAATTTATGCAGATCAGTCACTGAGGAAATTAATAAGCTCTAAAATATTCTTCAGACAAATCAAGTGCTTGTGGAACTGTTAGTCCCAGAGCCCCAACTTAGAAAATAGGTTATGATGGAAAAATGAGTCTTAACAGAGGATGAAGGTGTATGAATAGAGAATTATCCCTGCTACCACCCCAAGGCTATTCTTGGCTTAGACCACCAGGATCAAATTTTGAGCCAGAACCTTTCTTGCACAGCTGGTAGTAAGCTTTGGGAGTTCGTTGCTTCAAGAAGCTGTGGAAGCAAGAAGTGCCAGCAGGGCCCAGAGGGATTAGACATATTCGTAAACAAAAAGAGCAAGTAGGGATGTGCCCTCTAATGTCACAAGCTGGAACACAGAAAATTCCAATTAGATTTAAGGCCAAAAAAAATTTTACCATGACAGTGGTCAAATATAGCACAAGTCACCAAGAGAGGTTGTGGGATTTCCCATCCTCTGAGGTGTTCAGGGCTGGACTGGACATGTCCCTGAGCAAGCTGATCTGATTAGCCCTACTTTGAGTTGGACTGAGGGGTCTCCAGAAATGCATCTCAGCCTTAATTATTCCTCGGTTCTCTGTGTTACCAGCTCTCCCTTTTTCTCCTCCCTATCTTTCTTCTCCTCCCCACTTGGCTCACATTCTTCCTAATGCAGTTGGTCTTGCAGTAGGATGGGTTTGCTCTCCCCTCTTGCCCAGATGCACTCAGGCTGTGGTTTTCAGGATTCCCATAATATTCTCACATTTCATGTCTTTTAAAGCAAATTTCTTTGCTCTTCTTCCGGAGATTTTCTAGTCCCACCTCCTTGAAAAAGAAATGCTGGTTCCCTTGGATGGAAGGTCTATGGGACTCTCAGTTGGGTGGGAACCGTGGAATTTAACTGCCCAGAGAAAGAACTGCCCCAACCTTGCCACCAAACAGTGGTTTCCATGGTCATGATACACTAGTCTCCCAATATTCATCACACTCTTGCATTTTACCTAGCCCATGTTCCTTCACTGCCAGCCCTAGTATGGGAGGCCTGCAAAGATCTGGTAAAAATTTTGGCTGGGCATCAAGTACGCATTCACTCAAAAAACAGCGAACAATCTTGGTCCATCTGGCAAATGGTGTAACACTTAAAAACCTGGAGGATCTATCCAGCTTAGACTGGTTTTAGTCTCTGCACAGCAAATGCCTTGCTTTAGCTGGCCTGTCAATGCTCATTCATGTTGATATGAAGAGGCAATGACAGCATGAGGTGCATCAGTGGGAAAGAAGACACTGAATGTCAAGTGTCCATACTAGAACTAGGACATGTTTTGTGCTTCTTACTGCCTTGAAGCATTTCAAACACTCATGTCTTGTTTGCTGAACACTCTGAACAATACATGTAGTTACAGACTGGTGTCATAAATCACCTAAAGAACAAGGCGATCTTTCAGAACAGAAAGGACAATTTTGAGGAAGTTTGTTTTTTAAATGGCAATATTTATCTGCTTAGTTCTTTAGATAGAAAAAAAAACCCCAACAACCAAACAACAAAAACTCAGTGTTGGACCTGGCAAACATTAGAAAAGGCCTATATTTAGTCTTTGACATTGTATGTTTCTGTGTATGTGTGAATACCCATGTACGTATGTGCCTGTATATATGTGTATATATAAATCAAACAAAACAAAAGTGGATAGGACCAAATTTCACAGGCCAAGTGAGCTTCAAAGCTCAAATTTTAGTTTAGATAAATGCACATTTCTGAGCCAGTGTACAGATATGAAGTTAAACAGGAACAGACTGGATAAGCAATGATGGAGGGCGAGCTTCTCTTTCAGAGGCTGTGCTGGAATGGCTGTGTTGGCAGAGACCCAAATGTAGGTGTGTATATATTAATGACAGGAGCTCCATACCTGATACAGTTACACTGTGTGTCCCGGTAATATAAGTTGGGTCAGCAACAGAAATCTTGGAAGGTCCTACTGAATGTTGATATTGGGCCTCTGCAAGATTTCCAGAGTCTGTCTTTATACTGAGGGGGGTGGAAAACCTGAAATTTCAGAATTACTGTAAGAGAAAACTTAGGGGGAAAACCCCCAAACAAACACAGGTTATAGTTGCTTGATTTTAGTTCATTCTATTGACCTGATTAATTTTGATTTTTTAATGTTTCCATTTCGCAGGATATTGTATGAAGACTTTCTTACAGTGTGATCCATCCTATAATAGAAAAACAAAATGAGAAACTGTTTTATGGTAGTAAAAATTGTAGATTATCCTCAGAATGGTGGAATAGGTTGCCTCAACAACTTTTCTGCTTGATCTAACAAATCTTCCAGATTTTAATAGAACTGATTACTCTTGCTTCCATTTACATTTCTATGCCTAACCCAATTTTCATCCGAAAGTCCATGCAGAAAAAACCTGCTTATAAGTTAGGTACTGTCTTTTTCTTGATCCAAGAAGTCAGTGTATTATTGTAGGAGGTTGACAAGTGATACAACAGACTTCCTAACACTTCAATTATGTAAATCAACATCAGATAATTTTTGAAAGGCTTGCTCTATATCAGCTAGAAATTATGAGGGCACCAGCAAGAACTGTGAAGTGAAATACCATTACCTGCATAAATGACCAGAAACATTTTTCTAGCCCTCTATCAAGCCGTGATTTTCTGATTCAGTTCTGAGTTCAGTAAAGGGGGTATGTGCAGTGATGTGCCATACCTATTACCCTATCTGACAAACAGCTTCTGTTTCAAAAGTCTCCATAAGAGATACAGCACAGCCCTCCTGCAATCTGTATTTTTCATTTACTCAGGTGTGTTATTTATACACATTTCTATGGGACCAACTTAATTACCCAAGGAGTGATAGCTCCAGGTTTTGCAAATGGGTCTACTAAATACAGCAAGGCTTCAGCAGCTGAAATATGAAGTAGCTTCAACTAAAAGAGCTGTTTGGTAGTTTATGCTGTTCCCACAGGTGTTCCAGGGAAAGGTGACATCCTCTCACTTCACACCAGCCTGTTTCTGTGCGAGTGATAAACCAGTGCTGTACACTTGAACTCTGTCATGATGTGAACAGAGGAAGAGATTATCATGACTGCTTTCTTCCAAATAATAGTGACAGCATCCACTTTGTTTTCATGGACTTTTCAGTATTTGATCACCTGTCCCTCTTGAGCAAAGTGTTCTCTTCCCAGGGAAACATCACAGGGTCACAGCCCTGCTGAGGTTTCAGCTTGATTCCAGCTCTTCTGTGCATATGGACAGGTCACTCCCTGGTATGAAGAGGTCCTGAATTGTGATGCCTCTGCTCTGAAAACGCTTGTGGCAAAGTGTGTTTTGGGCAATCGCTCAGACACAGAGGAGAAATGACAATGCTCAGTATCCCCTGTGCTCTACCATGGATAGCTGCAATTCAGATCAGGAGAAAAAAACAATCAAAAAGAAAGAAACAAACCTAGTTGAGGCTGCTGTCTTTCCTAACAAAGAGAATGAGAGAGAGAAGACAGATTTCTGTAATCTTAGGCAGTCACATGCATCTTCACGTCTTCCCAGCCATCGTTAGTGGTCAGTGATGTTCTGAGCTTTTAAATTGGATCCAGCTATGGTCTTCCTTCAGGCTGCTGAGTTTAGTACACAAAATCATGCAGAGTTTGGACAGGATTTCTGTGGCGATACTTTATGGATATCAGCACAGGGGACAGCTGCTGCGCTTGGTGCCTTCCTCAACCCTTTCTATACATCCTGTCATGATGGCTGATCACAGCAGGAAAAAAAAGTCAAAAACAGAGGATGAGGGATCACAGAGGTGAGTCCACACTCGTTCTCCAAAAGTAACAGACCCCGGAAAATCAGCCTCCTTTCCATTTTTGTACAGAGGATGTACAAGACTGTACCTTGGAAATTCTCTTGTGTTTATCTTCACTGCTATCCTGCATTTTGGACCCTTTCCAGGTTTTATATGTCATGACCCAGGTGCAGCAAAGCCCTTGTGCAACATGCACTTTGGGTGAAGAGGTTTTGGGACACTTTGGGAGAAGATGTTTTCCAGCACACGACCTGTGCTGTGGCTGTGATCTCCATGGCAGGCAGGATCCGGGTTCCTTGGTGCAGGGCACGCCAGCAGACATCCTGGGTCTGCACCCTGCCTCTGAGTCACTGCCTGCCGCGGGTTTACACCAAGGGATTGCATCTCCAGCCATCACCCCACTTCCCTCCTTGCTCCTGTCACGATTTACTAGGGACCAAACCCAAGAGCAAATTGCCATCTGTCACCAGCTCAGCAGTGCTGCCAAATGGGTGCTGGATGGGAGAGGATTGCAGACCTGCCACCTGCTCCCTGCTCAGTCTAGAAGGTCATTGCTCCTAGCCATTTCTCCAGACTTTCTGAGGAGGAAGGAGCTCCCATTGCAATCTGGACCCAGGAAAAAACGAGAGGAGCAAAGAACAACCAGAAAGGAGGAGGAATGAGAAGAGTGCTCAGAGTCACTGAACAAACAAACCCATGGCATCCAGACATGCTGCACTTGCATAGTTTCAACCCTGCAGCAGAAGAGCCTTGGCTCTCCGGGGCCTTGGCTGTGGTGGGGTTGGTGGATAGATGGTGATAGAGGGAGGGGACAGAGGTAACAGTTTCAAAAGGGCGTACTGTTCTTGAGCAATTTCTGTGCAGGCATAAACATGATTTCCTGTGGCAATGATTGGCACATAAGTCTTCTCTCTCAAACAGGGCTGAATGCGTTTGTTTACTGTGTCTGATTCAAGGAAAACTTCTGACATATGCTTTATTTATGAGGTAAGGTCCTAACGTAGTGAGCTTTTTGTGTGCACAGGATAGGGAGGGAATTGGTTGCCTCTCTGTGGCTCCTAATTGGAATGGTTGGGGACTGGGTTTATAGATGTGTGTAGGGATGACTTAAAAGCTTGGCTGTGTAAGATAGATCATCAGTAAAAGGAAAGTGCCTACTAGTGGGTATGTTCACAGACCCTGCAGCTTTCCCCAGATCTTGGCTGCTTCTTTTGAGATGCCTAAAAGACACCAAAGATTGTTCCAAAACCAGGAGGAGAGAGTCCAAAAGTTCTCAGTCTTCTTGAGTTGCTGCTTCAGGAGTTTGTAGCAGATGTAAAGACCAGCAGGAGGGGAAATGCCAGAATCCTCCAAAACCAGGAGAGCACAGGACAGGAACAGCAGCATGGGCAGGACAAGCCCTGTGCTCACACTGGTGCCTGGGACAGTAGAGGAAGACCACCAAGGAGAGGTCTGGGCAAGCTGATGTTGAGACATATGGCAGATGAACCCTTTAAACTGGTTCAACTTGCTTTGCCTATCCCCTCTCTTATCAGCTTGACATAGGTGGCATAAAGGAGGTGGCCAACTGGCTTGAGTGCTGGGGATTGAGAGCTCATTCTGGAAGGGAAGATGTGGAGAAGTTCTTGGAAACAAAAGGGTTGTACCAGTTCAGTCATCAGGTCCATCTTGTCCAGAAACCTTGGCTTTGATCTACTGTTCGTGGTGCTTGTAAAAAGATAAAAATATGTCAGATGTGCATGATGCAGGAATATTGCTGTCCTCTGGGATTATATGGCACTCTGTCCTGGGCCAGAACTCGAACCCATGTACCCCTCAGTAATTTCTTTTGCTGTATTCTGGAGCTGATTTAACAAAAGTGCCTGACCTCTCCAATACCGTGCAGTCAGGATTTCCAGGAACTGTGTGAGGAGAGGACTGATGTTACACTGGTACAGGGGCAGGAAGCCCTTGGCAGAGGGAGGTGGAGGACATTTGTCCTGGCTGGGCAAAGGTGCTCCTTCTAGAGGCTGAGGAGATGGTGGCTGCTTAGTGAAGGGGGCTGGAACAGGCAGCGAAATGACAGGAGGAGGTAAAGAGGTAAAACAGGTCTAAGGAAGAGCTCTGGTACAAAGTAGAAGCCAGCAAGACTGACTGTGACCACAAGGTAAGGAAAATACTTTTCTCCAAGTCCCTTCTTAGAGAAAAGACTCCAAGAAGAATGAAACTGGATTCACTGCAGACTGGGTGAGGAAATAATGGGAAAGATAAGCAAGAAAGAAACTATTCAGATGGGCAGCTGGGGGAAGAGCAGCTGGGACTGTTTGGGCCAGAATGAAAACAAGAACTGGAGACAGTGGGATGAGCTTTGAAAAATAGCATGCACTGAGCAATGTGCTGCTCAAAAGTGAGTCACTGAAAAGCAGATTGTGTGCATCTGCCCTGCAGTTACTTCTGTGAATACAGGGAATTATTAGATCTGCTGGCATGGGCCATTCTGCACAGGGCAGGTTACTATAGCAGTGTTTACTTTTATGGCAAACAAACTTACCTAGTGCAAGTTACCTTGGGGACAAGCCTCCCTGCTGAGAAATAGAGATGTAACACCTCAGCCCATATTTGAGCCCTCGGGCTCAAAAATTCAGGAGGATTTAACAGAAAGAGCCTTTAATACTCAACTTTTGGAAAGAGAAATGTATCTATAGCTTTCTGCTGATTGAAGTATTAGAGATGGGTGGGGGTTCTATGCAAACTGGTCCATTCAACCAACCCACAAATAGAGTTTCGGAGAAGTTGATGCTATTCATGAAAACGGGTGGAAATTACTAAGGGGTTTGGCCCAGGCAAATAAAAACACATGCTATATAAGGGTGTGGTGTTGAGGAAGAATGCAGGGGCTGAAGAAGATGATAAAAAGGTCAAACAAGATAACAAAATTTTGAATTTTCTCTGGTTTAGTATTTCTTTTCATTCAATTCTCATCCTCTTTTCACAGTCCCCTCCTTCCAAGCTTTTATTAAGGGTTTAGGTAACTTGCAAAGACATTAGACACTTTGTTTTCAGAAGGTCTAAGTGGTCTGGGGTTTCCAATATTATTTTCTCTTCCATCTCACACAAAAAGTAGCAACAAGGAATATTCTATATAACATAAGAGGTGAAAATTAGGCCTGGTACATTGTAGTTAGTCTGGAGCTGAACCATTGCCAAGTGCTGCCTGGAGTTAGATGTGGCCATGTTCTTGGGAAGGAGAAGAAGCAATATATGTGCATGCCACTGCTGGGGCAGGGTGGGGAAGGAAACATCCTTGATCACTCCCTCCGTCACACACAGGTCCATTGTATTACCACTCTCGCGTGTTTGAGTGCAATATCCACCCTGACCTCGCCATGCACATAAAGCATGAGGCGCTGGCTGATCTATATATACTTGCCTACAGGAAACATCGAAGTCACTTCCTCTGCAGTGTTTCTTAACAGACTTAACTGGAGAAATGTCTGCAGTGACGTGGTAAGGAGGAGAAGTGGCTGCCTGCTGCTGCAGCCAAGTGCAGGCTCCCTAACAGCAAGGTCTAATTGCATCAGCTTCCTTGTTGCAAAGACTTTCCTTCTCCCAGCAACAACACTGCCTGCTTTCTTTTCACCCTGAAATATCCCAGTCTCTGAATCATCTTATCCACAGAATTCAGGAGAAAAATCAGCCCGTCTTATCCTGCTTTTTATTTGAAGAAAACAATAAGCATCAGGTCTGCCAACAGGTCCGAATGCACTGGGGACTACTATGAGCCCTGAATGAAGTCCAAGGGGATGCGGCCGACACCTGTCCAGGAATCAAGATGTCTTCTTTGGGCCACATGCCTAGATGTATCAGAAGACCCAGAGATGCACTTGAGTTTCCAGACAGACCTCTTGCTTGTAGCAGGTGTGCTGGTGGTGAGGCGAGTTTGCAAGGCTATTATAATCAGCTTAGGGTAGGATGACCCATCTGGACTTCAGCAGGATGCACTGCATTTATTGCTTTAGGCATCCACCTTGCAAACTTTGGCTTCCAAGTCACTTCTGACTGCTGGGTTTAGTTCATTTGGAAGATGCTCTTTATCCCTCAAGTTTTTTTCACAGTTTTTAGGCAGCTCATTGACCAACACAAAATTCCTGTTCGCTTCATTTTTTTAGGTTAGCACTAGTAAAAAGAGTATGGCAAGTAATAAGTGCCGTGATGCTCACAGGAAAAAAATTGAAGGGCAAAATTCCTCTATCCCTAAATTCAGTTGAAGGTTTGGAGATATTTTAGCGCATGGGTAGAAATGTGATATGACCTGTGTTGAGCACAACATCGTTTGTCCACTTTGTTCCAGCCGCAGGGGCAAAAAAGAAATTTGCTTTCCATCAGTATCAAAATGTTCTGCAAATTCTATCAATGCTCTGTGTCATTCAAAAATAACAAATGCCTCTTCTTTAGAAGCAAAATGTGGTTTGGAGCTCAAAACCAAAGCAATTTGCCTTTGACAGGCTGACTGTTCAAGTCACATGGAAAAAGTTCAAGGTAAGGCTGGTTTAATGTGGGTTTGGCTTGGGGTATTTTTTCAAAGCCTAGTTTGACTCTCTGGTGGGTATGTGAGCCACAGCTAAAATCTCCTGGACTTGGGCAGCGGAGACCATGGCTTCAGTGACTGCTCAGGGATTTTGCAGCTGTTCTCCAGCAGAGATGTGCAGTAACTGTGCACAGTAACAAGCATGTATTTTCTTTCATAGTGGATGTTAATTTATGAGCTCACTTAGCACTTTAACAATTGGTTGCTTTACACTCCACGTTTTTTTGTTACACATAGGCAGTGTTTCCTGAACCAGGATGGCAACTGGATACAGGATTGCCTCAAATCCTCAGCAAAGTCTGCCGCTCAGAAATTCCACCCTAAACCCAGTTAGATCTTTTGTCATGGAATATAATTAGTTCCTTCTAAAAGGCCCTGAGAGTTCTGAAATACTTTCGGCTTTTTTAAACCCCAAACTTATCTTAAATGGGAGGAAGACAAGGTGATGGGAGGCTTATTTCTGGTGAGAAGGTGCAGACTGAGCACAGGATGCTTTTTTCTTGTGCTCTTGTAGTATGTGACAGATCTGCAGGTCTGAAAAGAAGCCCTCCTTCCATTCTATCTGGCTCAGCACTAACAACATAAGAAACGGCTTATTTGCTTCAGGGTCAAGATCACATCACATGGATTTGCAACAGCCCCTGTGCAAGCTACAGCCTTCTGAGAGGGACCCTAAAAACAGGTTTCATACAATCAGCACTCAGCAAAATAGGTGCTTGGGGCACTCACCCAGAGAGAAGGAGGGAAGAACCTAGTTTTATGTGGCCCTCCCGGTGCAGCAAAAGGATATTTCCATGCAGAAGGTGGGCAATCTACTCACTAGGCTGTGGCATGCAGGTAGCATCCGGTCCCTACTTCCCTATCCTACACACACTTCCAAAAACCTCTGCAACTCTGGTCCCCTTCCCCTCCAAATTATCCTTTTGCTTTCCTGGAAAAAAACTCTTCAAGTTGTCCCAGATGAAACAGATTATTACGGCTGGGAGAAAAATGTTTTATTTGATCATTTTTTTTAAAGCTTCATGGTTTTTCTGAAACTCACAGCCAAACATAAAAAACCAGGTTATTCCAAAAGTGGTTTAAGCATGTGGTTAGCTTCTTCTGGTTTCTAAAGTTACTTCCTACAGTATTTGGAGGTAAATATGTGCCCAAGTGTTTCATTGAATGAATTCCCTCTGTTTGAACATAGGGAACAGACAACCATGATAACGCAGTATCGCAGAAACATGGAAAAGGATCTCTTCTTGGGCTTCAGTTCAGAGCAGCCTTTCAGTGCTTCATTTCTAAACCTAGACAAATCTCTGGAAGTTGTTCTGACATGTATTATAACAACAAATAAATAATAACATGGCATTTTATTACAGCATCAGAAATCTCTTTTCATGGGATACCAGTGGATCTGAATGAAGCCAATTCTAGTTACAGATAAAAGGTTTGATGCATGAAAAGAATCTGGTATTTACACCAATTATCTGAGGGAGGAGAGATAGGGATGAGCTTCCTTTTATCATTTTCATTAAATTTCTTTTGAAATTAAAAGACACCTTGAGTTTCTGAAGATGCAACAGTCTTTTCAACTTGCCATCAGCAAGATACAAGTTGTTTTCCATGACGTGTTGCAGAAGTTCAGGCACCGGGATCTCTCCCCCTTCCCTCAACTCAACTAGAGCATTGTATGGTGCTTGTTCTCATGGTTGCTTTTTTAATATCCCTTTGCTGAAGTTTAATCTGCTGGATCTGCATTTCATGTTTTTCAGGTCTGAGGCCAGGCACCCTGTATTTGTAAACTGCCTTCACATCACCTGAAGTAAATCTCTTTGAATGACTGAAACCTCCGTGCCTTTGGGCCCAGTCACAACAGGTCAGGCAGCCTGGGGATTGTTAGGGATGGGTAATGCCAGCCCATTGCAGGATTACGGGGAGCAGCTGGATGTGCAAAACCCATTTTAACCCAGTGAACCCTCTGAGAAAATAGAGAGAGGAGATGAGAAGCAGCCAAGTGGACATGTTATCCCCAAAAAAGAGACTCTCAGGGATGAGGAGAGCAGGACCTTGTCAGCTCCATGCTATAGTGGTGTTCTTGGCAGTCCTGGGGTAATGCTTGGACTCAATGATCTTAAAAGTCTTTTCCAACCTAGTTGATTCTCTGATTCTAAGATTCTGTGTGCTGCTCACAGTCCAGGAGACCTGGTCTTTGCAACTCTTTTTCTTCCCTCCTGGACACTCTGAGCCCAGCCTCTTCTCTTGATCTCAGAATAGGTCACTAACTTCTTTTCTTCATTTCTCCATCTTCAAATTGGGGATGATATGCATAAAGCTCCTTGAAATCCTCTGCAGGGAGGTGCCACAGAAGTGGAAAGTATTAGCTATCAGTATCCTTGTTAATATTCTGCTCGACTCTGAGTGAAGTCACATAATCCTGTGTTTGGGTCATCACTGTTTGTTGCTATGGAAATGTGTGTTATCAGATATTACAAATTCAGTGTCTGAGGACATCTGAGGAGGGGTAAAATCCTTTGAGGAAACACTTGTGTCTGTAGCAAGAAACTTTACCACAAAGAAATGAATTCACCTATTTGTCTTTTGTTCTCTGAAATTTGCTGGAATGAGTCAATACAAGCTCCTCATGCTCACCCCCTGAAAGCCAGTCCTTACTCGATGCACTGTTCCAAAATGACTGCACATGCTGGGTGAATTTCCTGCAGTCATATGTGAATGCATCTGGCAGGATCATTAACACTAGAGCAGAAGACAAATGTAAAGTATGTGCTTGACCATATGGGTGAACGTGAGCTGCTTAAGAGTGTGCACCGTAATAGAGATGGAAAGTCTTACGAGAGAAGATCAGTATCTCCCCATCTCTTTGGTAAGGGATTAAGGCAGTTGGTCTTGCAGGAGTATTCATAGAGCAGAAGGCCAAAGGGGCAGTTAGGTCACCTGGACTGACCTTCTGCACACTGCAGGTCATAATATTTCATCCAGTGACCCCTGAGCTGAGCCCCTGTTGAGGTTACAACTATGCTTTCAGCCAGACCAAGAGGCAGATGCTAACAATTCCTTCCCCAGTTTGTTCCAGTGAATAAGTCCTCTCACTGGTAGAGCGCAACTGGTAATGGTGGGTGCAGGTGGAACCAAGTTTGCTGCAGTGGGGTCAAACCCAGAAATGAATGTGCTGGCCGAGTGCAGCTTCCAGATCTGAGCTGGTGGGGTTACATCACCCAGCACTTCAATCCGTCCTGGCTCCAAACTTCTGCATGAGTAGGCCTTTTCCCCAGAAATGTGCTTAATCACCAAAGGACCATGCAGTCTTCCTTGAGTAAAGCAGAACAGGCTTTTGAGCAGTTTGCTGCTCATTTCTATGGTTCTCTATTGCACCTGTGCAAAATCTGATGATATTGTTTAAATCTATACGTGCCCATCACAGCTGGTCCTGTGCATTGACTCTACAGATATAAAAATTCCCTTCTGATATATACCTAGCATCACCTCTGATTTCTAGACCATACTGTTAGGTTCCCTGAACAAAGGCAGCTGTAAGAGAAAACATGGCTCAGGTTGTGATAGCGTCTCTATTTGAGGTATTTCATGGCAATGCTCTTATCTCATGCCTAAAGATGAAACACAAGCCACACCTTTATTTCCCTTTGGATCTCTGTATTGCATGCATTCCTTACCCAATACTAGTTTCTCATTGGGATTTTCCTCCCTGCTTCATAGAAAGCTGTTTTCAGACTGAAAGCAGGGATAAAGGTGCCTAAGACCACTCCGGCAAGCTTGAGTTTTCTTAATTAAGGTCTGTATTTTCAGCTATTCAGGCAGGTTGTAAGAGACTGGTAATACTTGAGGGATGCAGCCAGCCACTGGCAGGCAGGGCTGATAAGAACTGTTGCCTGAACTTCATGCATATACTATTTTTAGCAGGCAAACACCTGCACCCAGCACTAACAGAAGGCTCTTGCACTTAGAAATGGCCAAGTCATGAAACTATATGTGTGGTTTTATATATGTATATATGTGTGCATGTATATATATACACACACATGTATGTGTACATATATACATAAATTCATATTTATTTGCCAAGATTTTTTTTCTATGACAAATATTTTATCTATTTAATCTTAATTGTCCATGTTTAATGGAAAGTTCTAGCAAATGACTTCACCCTTCCTAAAGGAAGGAATATATGTTGTAGGGCAATTGTATATTGTGCTCTGCTAAGGAAGGTGATGCAGCTTTTTATTTATACAAGTTTCAAGTTTGCAACTCAGACAGTAAAGATCAGGCTGGGAATCTGAACAGTGGCTTACTATTCTTGCACCTCTACTACCATGGTGATTTTTGCCATCAGAATTGAAACCACCAATTACGAGGCTGAATCATTAAATGAGACAGGATATACTTTGGGTTTCCACTCAATCAGCAGAACCTGCAAAGCTCTCAGTTCTTGTAATTAATACTAACAGTGTCCAGGTCACATTTAAAAATCAAGCAGACATCCAGAACTGCCTACGGTGCTGCTTATCAGGAGCAGACATGGTAAATTTAGGTCTTGTTTGTAGGAAGACATTTTTGGACACTTTCCTTTGCCAGCTCTATGCTATTATAAATACTGTGGTGCCTGGGACATTGACACCTCCTCTCACAGATGCCAGTAGTCAGAAGAGGTATTTCAGACACTCTCAGGAAAAATGCTGGTGTGGAAAAACAGTATCTGTTCTTCCATGTGTGATTGAAGAATGCAGGTGCTATACATTTTCCAGCTGGGCAAGTTGTTCTTCATGGGCCTCAGC
Source organism: Amazona ochrocephala (assembly GCA_039720435.1). NCBI lineage: Eukaryota > Metazoa > Chordata > Aves > Psittaciformes > Psittacidae > Amazona > Amazona ochrocephala. Next base: position 52,499,846 of record CM077882.1, on the reverse strand, counting down.
TCTTCTCTTTGCTGAAGCACAGGCCACAATTCCAAGCTTGCAGGATGGTTTAGTAAGAATTATACAGACTTAATTGTGAGGGCTGTTACAAGCAAAAACCCCAAATAGACATATAATAACACACAACAGAGTGCCATATAATTTTAGAAATATTTAATACATCCAAATTCTTTACATGATAGCCACAATATGTGCCACTCCTTAGTAAAACTCTGCTTAATTAAAAAACGTTAAAATTTTGTAGCTTAATTTCATGCAGCTTCTCTAGTCAGGATTTGCAAGCATGTTTGTATCATTCTTTTTCCCTCCAGGTCAACTTTTGATCATTTTGGACACTTGCAACAAACATTCGGCAGAAGGGGAGAGCTCTCACATATGCTACAGCAGTAATATTTTTGTGAATATTTGTCTCTGCTTTAAGGAGAGAGAAACCTCATCAGCTTGCAGGGAAAAGCTGCAAAGTGACCTCAACCACAGCAGGCACAAAGGGTGTCTACAGATGTTTTAATGGCCTGGCCACAGCCACTTCTTATGTTTTATTAGACACTGGAGTCTCCAGTCACAAGACATAGAGCCCTGGGCAGCTCAGCTTGGCCTTTATGGCTGTTCTTGGAGCGACTTGTTTCAAGCTTGTTTCAAAACCTCTCTGGGTGCACATCAGATATCAACATGAGAAACTCAGCCTGCAGCTCACAATTCATGAACTACATCAAGAAGTCACACTTCTTCACTTACATATCTCTTTGCTCAACTCCAGCCACCCTGAGCCAAATGCAGGGTTTCTGCAGATTGGTCCTGACACAGCTAAGCTTTAGCATCAGTCGATTTCTGCAGACACCTCTATGGCAGTGAGTGGCAAGGACTGGGCAGGATAAACCAAGGGTCTGCCATGCAGAACTAAGATCCTGGGTGCTGCCATCTGCATTGTTGCTAAATACTTCACTGCCCTTGGGTAAGAAGTTTGCTCAATCAGTAGCTGATTGGAACATCTCTAGGGTACATTCATAGGGATATAGGTGTTAGGACAAAACAACAGACATAATTTTTAGTCCTGAACTGGTCTGGGCTGGTCAGGAAGCACTTGGATCTGGTTTAGGAGAACTAACTGCAAAACCCATACCCAGAAATGCCATTATTTCATGCCTTTTTTGCAAGCTGTCCTGTGTAGCTGCAACATAGCAGACCTCCTGCTGCAGCTTCCTGGAAATCCTGCCCTAGCATTGCCCCATGGCTATTTGCCATTGCTTTTGGCGCTGTGTACCCCAGTATTTTCTGGCTTGGCTTCTCCAGGCAGGGGAGAAGATGCCTACAGCATATGTTGGTGACGTGCCCCAAGTACTGCTGAAAGTTTCTAGCCTGCTCCTAACTGCATGACTCTGGTCTTCTCTCTGCGTGTGTACAGGCAAGTGGGTTTTTTCCAGCAAAAGATATATGCCCCTTCCCTGCTCTTGTGCTCCTTTTCGTCAGAATTAAATGGTGACAGGTAACGCTTAAGGGTTTTAAATGAGCAAAACAAAAATGATGGTGAAATGAAGCCATGGGTACACAAGACAAGACCGATTGCATGTTTGCTACAGATACCTGAGGGCAAAATTTTGTTTTTTATTCACCTTGGCTGCTCCAGAATGCCTCTCAGCTATGGCCTTTATGGCCTTATAATTCTCAGTTGCTACTGACATTTTCCCTCTCTCCTAGTCCATTTGGGTTTCACCTTTTAGTTCCAGCCACCATTTCCTGGTTTATTTTCTACTTGGAAGCAGTTCTCCACCTCCCTTGACTGTGTCTGCCCTACATGTCCCTGCTCCTTTCACTCCCTCCAGCTCAAAACTTCAGACCTTTCTCCGCATCTCACAAAATCTGTGTCCCTCTCTCTGTAGGGACAAACTCCTTTACCAGCCTTCTCCTCCATGCCTGCATCAGCAACGCACTTTCTGAGCCTCTTCCTTCCGTGCTCTTTTCTTAGGCTGGGCTCTCTTCTCTGGCTCCCCCAACCCCTCCCCTCCTCTCCAGGAAAAACCAGTGCTCTCCCTGCCTCCAGCCTTTGGACGCTGACTTCCTCCTCTGCGAGCAGCCCCAGCAGCTTCCTCTGACCGCGGCTGTCCCAGACACTCTGGCTCCATGGCACACCCTTCATGTGCACAAAAACACTACGCCAGGGCTTTGCTTTCTTCTTCAAGAATTCAGCTCAGCCCAAGCAGGTTGCACTGATGAGGAAACACCTGTAAATGAGTGTCACCCACCATGCCACCTCCAGCATGGACACCCTGGCTGGCTCCACCAGCCATCGTTACCCACCACCGTCCGTGCCGCTGGGGACTGCAGTGTTCACTCATGTCCTTATACATTTGTGTGTCCTGTAGGACAATCCTGATAGAGGATGATTTTTTGCAAACTTGATCTGTTGTGTTGTTAAAAAGCAGATGCACCGTGGTTTGTGAAGGACACCAAGTGGACCCATAGAAAAGTACTCTGCTTTGGTGGAATTTTGCACAAAAGATATTCAGATGGATTTAGTGCCCATGGACAAGCTTGGCCCAAGGGGCCATAGGGAGCAGCCAGGGAGACACAGAGGTGCATCTCTCCTGGGGGAGCCCTGTTTGCTCAGGTGTCATGACTCACCCTCCTGCACTGTCAGCTTGTGTAACAGAGGGCAAATCCCTCCCTGTGAGCAGCTCCTGTAGGAGCTTGCTTGAATGAAGACTGCTCTACATGTGCAGCCACCGCAGGCAAAGCTGTCAGAGATGGAGACAGGAGCTGGCTGTCCCCATGCAACCTTGTCATTGCCCCACCATGGTGGGCCTGCTAATGCAAGTGAAGTCTGGACCATCCCTGATGGTCTGTGCCCTGTCTATGCAGATGCCCAGGTGATTACAGACAAATGGATAACCAGGCTCTCACCACAGTTCTTGCATTTGATGCTGCCCGCTCTCAGACAGCTGTCTGTTTTCAGGTCTCATGAACTCAGCAGGCTTGGAACAAGATGCAGCTGGGCAGAGACATCCAAAGAAAATCCAGATGTTGCAGGAAGTGCAGGAAGTGAGGCTGGGTCAGCCTAGGACTAATTCATTGCTGGTAGGGGCCATGGCACTCCTGGCCTCCATCCTCCCAGATAGAAAGCTACTTTTAATTTCCTGGTGGCTTGTGGCCACTAGAACCCCCATTACCTGATATTGGAGTCTGAGTATCATTGGCCAAGCCCAGTTCTAACTTACTTAATTTTCTGCTGTGATTTAAAGCAGAGAAGTTTTGTTGATTTCCTCCTTTCGAGGCAATGGTTGTGTAACACTCCTGGCATAAGATCGCTGCTGTGTTCCAGTCCAAAGCAGCTGTGTTGCAGCAGCAGATTTTGGTGATCCATATTACTTAGAACGTTAGTCATCTGTCTGGACACCCTTCAGTCTGGGGGGAACTCTATGATGATAATGAGTTTAATGTCCTGACCTCATTTGTGAATTTTATTGGGGAACATGTGCAGAACTTGGCTAGTGATGGGTAGGGATAGTCAGCCTGTTCTTTACATTTCTGTCTGCTTAAACTACATATGCTCTGACAAATGCTATCTGGAAAGCCTTGCGCAGCTGCAATCTCTCCATCTCAAGAAAACCCTGGGTATACCTATTGCTTTGGAAAGTGGAGCCAAAGAAATGAAGAGGTCCTGTCTATGCAGTTGGGTGGCAAGAAAAGTGTGGTTCTTTCACAGAAGGATGGAAGGTAGAGGGGCATGCAATCAGGAAAGCAATCTTGCGTCTGTTACAATAGCTTGTGCTAGGGCAGCAAGAGGATACGAAGACACTGGAGGTATAAAGGACAATTAGCGAAGTGAGGCTGAAGCTGGAAAAATAGCTTTGTGGATTGATGACCAAAATGCTTTTTGCTTGTCAGACAACAAACTGAGAAGTGACTTCATCACTGCTGGTGGGTGATTCCACCTGAGAGAGATCTGACAGAGGGGAACCAGAGGGGCTTTTCACTCTGGCTAGTGAAGGTGCAATATGTGAAACCTGGCAAACCCAGTCTCACAGTAAGGAGTCCACTGACATCTCACCTTCCCACTTTGTTTTTAGCAAGAAAGGATGTTTTTCTGCATGATGTGCTTTGAACCAGCTACTGGGAAAACTCCCAATGAAGTATGTATGACAGGGTGAGATTGCATGGGGGATACCATTCTCTCTGAATTCAGAGGGAATGCACCCTCTTTCTGGACATTATGGAGAAGAAGGCTAGTTGCAATTGTTCTCAATGTGGTTATCATATATGTGGCTCTGTTCTCAGAATATGACAGCAATACAAGTTTGTGGCTCCTACAGAAGTAGATGTATTCTGAGAGTGTATTTTTTTGTTCATTTCCCACCTCCCTCTAAAGGCTCAGGATGCTTCCAGTTCCCAATATGACAGCAAAAGGGACTGTCCTGCAAACTGAAGTGTCCCTGAAAACACTCTTCTATCTGGCTGATGCCTTGCTGGCGCACCCCACATGTTCACAGAGGGTCCACACAGATTCGTTTCTCTAGAGGTGGAGAGAATAAATAGGAAATGCATGTACGTCTGCAGGGAGTTGGGTGATTCAGCTGAGAGTTCCCAGAAGCAGCCAGTGAAAGGATGCAGCGCTTACTGGAAATGCGCAGGTGTCATTTCCCCAGGACAGAGCATTAGTGTAGGTGGTTGAGCTGGCAGATTGCACTCAGTCATGCTCACCAAACCAGTGCAGAGAGAGACAGAGAGAGAAGATTGTGGTTTAGCAGTTCTCTCTTGTGGGCTCAGTTTGATCAGCCTGTCCCCCAGGTGATTTGGACTTTGTGACATGTGCAGAGGACAATCAGGAGCCTTTGAGAGAAGCTGAGTGCTAAGGATAATGGTCTCTGGGAAAGGGAACATTCTACTCTATTGTAGTCAAGTTTAGTCTGTTCCGTTCTGTTTCTATTCCATTCCATTCCAATTGGAAGGTACCTACAAGAATCATCTAGTCCAACTGCCTGACCACTTCAGAGATGACCAAAAGTTAAAGCATGTATTAAGGGCATTGTCAAAATGCCTCTAAAACACTGGCAAGCCTGTGGCATCAAGAACCCCTCTAAGAAGCCTGCTCAGTGTCTGACCACCCTCTTGGTAAGGAAAAGTTTCCTAACGTCAAGTCAGAGCCCTCCCTGGTGCAGCTTTGAACCATTTGGTTGGACTTGGGGGTGTTGGTTGATGAGAAACTTATCGCGAGCTGGCAGTGTTTGTTCATAGCCCAGAAAGACAACTGTATCCTGGGCTGTATCAAAAGGAGTGTGACCAGCAGGTTGAAGGAGGTGATCCTGCCCCTCTGCTCTGCTCTTGTGAGACCTCACTTGGAGTATTGTGTGCAGTTCTGGTGTCCTCAACATAAAAAGGACATGGAACTGTTGGAACAAGTGCAGAGGAGGGCCACGAGGATGATCAGGGGACTGGAGCACCTCCTGTATGAAGATAGGCTGAGAAAGTTGTGTCTGTTCAGCCTGGAGAAGAGAAGGCTGCGTGGAGACCTCATAGCAGCCTTCCAGTATCTGAAAGGGGTCTATAAGGATGCCGGGGAAGGACTCTTCATTAGGGACTGTAGTGAGAGGACAAGGGGTAACGGGTTCAAACTTAAACAGGGGAAGTTTAGATTGGATATGAGGAAGAATTTCTTTACTGTGAGGGTGGTGAGGCACTGGAATGGGTTGCCCAGGGAAGTTGTGAATGCTCCATCGCTGGCGGTGTTCGAGGCCAGGTTGGACATAGCCTTGTGTGGCATGGTTTAGTGGGAGGTGTCCCTGCTCGTGGGAGGTGTCCCTGCCCATGGCAGGGGGGTTGGAACTAGATGATCTTAAGGTCCTTTCCAACACTAACTATTCTATGATTCTATGATTTCCATGCATGCTAAAACTGGATACCAGGGAGATCAGCACCGCCCTCTCCATTTCCCCTCCTCAGGAAGCTGTAGAGAGCAATGAGGTCACCCCTCAGTCTTCAAACTTGACAAACTCTTAGCCACTCCTCATAGGATATTCCTTCTAGCCCTCCCACCTCCCGTCTCTGGACGTATTTGAGTACCTTCTCATCCTTCTTAAATTGTGGGGCCCAGAAATGCACATAGTACTTGTAGTAAGGCCACAGCAATGCTAAATACAGCAGGATAATCACCTATACTGATGAACTAATTGTTTGTTGGGAAAAGCTAAGGTGCTGCCATTCCCTCACTCTTCTAAGGACTCTACAGAGGGGCACCATCTCTGAAAGATCTGGTGAGAATATGTGTTTATATACATACACAACAACAAACCCCCTTCTGGGACTTTAAATTATGCAATGGCGTAAGAGGCTATATAAATGAGGAACACAAAAGAATCTGTTGTTGAGAACTCCCAGATTTACTGCCTGGTAATTTATTTTCTTGCAAGTTTTTTATAGTATTCAAATGGCATGGACAACTTTTTGTGTGCATCAAGTCATTCATCAAGAAATTATTTCTGTTCATTTTACCTGTTGTCTGGGAACTATTAGCAGTTACTAATGAGAACATTATAAACTATGACTCTGACTTTTTATTTTGTATAACATTCACAAATCCTGACCAAAAGGGTTGTAGTCTGTGCTTGAGCAATAAGTGGAAGTGCAATAAGAAAAGTGGTGTAACAGTTGTACATGGCATTGTTGCCACATCCCCTTTTGACTCTTGACTCTAACTTCCTGAAGGTCAAAGTGATTACTGTGTTTGAGGTTTAAAACTGTTTTTTTCCTCAGATCTGAGAGCAAGAACTTGGATTCTTTTTGCCTTCTTTTACAGTAGTGGATTGCTTGTTACCTGCTAGTACCATGGAGGCACACTTCACCCAAGCCCTTCTCTGCCACCGATGAGGCATCAGACAACAGTAAGATCAGCCTATCCCATTCCCAGACTTTTGACTGAGATCCTATAGTCTTAAGAGGACCAAGATATTTTGCCCAACAAAGTCACCGGACCCAGTATTCAGGTGGAATCTGATGGTCTGTGATTGCCAAGCCGGGTAAGACAAACTAATGGCCCTTTTTGCCTTCCAGGTACCTCATGCACTGGGTCCGGTGTTCTCTGTGTGTGGTGTCCCATAGTGCTTGGAGCATGGTCAGTTTTGGTGTGTGTGGAGGGGGACTCAGCACACAGAGGTGACACAACCAAGGGGACAGATGCCCACCAGGGAGGCTGTGGGAAGGCTCTTCATGAGGGGAAGGTGCTGGGTGCAGCTGGAATGAGTACCCAGGGACACCTTCAGGAGTGGTCCTGAGAGCTTGAGGATGCTGTGCTTTGAGATATCACCTGATGATTGTAAAATATCACCCTGGGTGATTGTGACCAGGCTCCAGAGCTGTTCTCAAACGGTTCTGGCACTCACGTGTCTGCAGGGTGTGTGAAGTCCTCTCTCCATGTCTAACCTTACCAATATTTGCAGCATGTTTTATGCATTTCTGTTTCCCGGTGGTGCCTCTACCTTCTGTCTCCTCTCCCTTGTTGCAACTATGGTCCTGTCCCCACCACCCAGCTCCTGACACAGGCTCCAGCTGAGCTACTCTGGGAGGGAAGCAGTGCCCCAGGGGCAGCACTGGATGTTCCGTAGCTCCCACCTCTAACATTAGCGTGACTGCTGATGTGTCACTGCTCACAAGGGAAGCTTCTCAGGCGTTCTCCTTGGCTCCTCTTTATTCCCAGTCACGGCAATTATGCGGCTGCTTTTGGCCTTTGTTTGTCCTAAGATGTTGTGCCTCAAGTGAGTGCTTGTTAGCACTTCCTTCTCTGAAAAGGAGTGACTGCAAAATGAGCCAAGGGTCATTTCCCTTCCCTTGAGACCAGGAGATGTCCTGGCTTTTAAATCAGGCTCCATAAATTTTAAGCCTTAGCATCGAATGTGTTTTGCCTGGACAGGGGTGGAGGTTCCCCTGGAGAGAATAAGAAAAAAAAAACCTTCTGACATGACAGTACATTGCTTGGGCAAGTGTTTTTAAGGCATCTAAGACAAAAGATAGCACAGAGCAGCAAAAAAGCAATCATTAATAGACCAAGAAAGTGAAACCAATCAGAAGTGGAAGAAGAAACTGACCGTTTTCAATTTCTTACATCATCTTTACTTGCATTTCATCCTGCAGGTTTGGGCATCAGCAGGTAATGTTGCTAAACATCAGCCAGTAAAAACTGTTGCCAGTAAATAAAGTGCTGTTGTTGAAAACCAGTATGAATGGGCTGTGCTATGTGTGATGAATGTAAATTTTTAGGCTGAAAATGCTCCTGATAATCTGCAATGCTCACTCTAAACTTGGAAACAAGGATTTGGTCTAATGTCAGAAGCTTGAAATTTCTAAGGTCCGTAAAAATCCCAAATTTCCCAGCACATTAATTGCCTTCTCAGCACTACCCATGGGTTTCTCTAACCCGTGTTTATTTGTTCTGCAAGAAATTCCAGTGGGAAAAGCTGTCAGAGAACAAGGTGGCCCTTAAGAAGTGGTATCAGGAGTGCGTGTTAGTAGGGTGATATGGCAGGGAGGTCAAGAGCTGCCATGGCTGTCTGGTTTGGGTGGTAAGGATAGTATTTGTACCTCAACGTGTCCTGGTCCTTTGATGGAGTACCATTTTGACACCTGTGTTTAAATCCTGAGAGCAGAAACAAGGACTGCTTCCAGGAGCTCCTCTTTGCTCCTTCCCTTTCAGGGTGTGGGTGTACTGGTAGCTGGAGGTATGTGCCCCAGGGCAAACGCCCTCAGTGAAGCAGCACATCTGGCCCAGAAACAACCAGAGGCCTGGTCCCAGGCTCAGCACTGTGTCTTGGTTAAAGACAATAGGTTCCCCATATCTTCTCATTAACAATCCCATGGATGCTAATACTAGCTTTGTAGTTCTCCATCAGTCCCATGCCTTCCCTTGGGCCTCAGTTTTAATTTCTTTTCTACAGACACAATGGTGATGCTGTTACAGGTTGCATATTCAGGAAGTCTTATTGCCCAAAGAAGTCCAACTTTTCTAATCCCATGAGCTGCTCAGTGAGATTTTCACACTGCCCACAGCTGCAATACCACCCACCTCCTGCAGAGAAGTAGCTCATGGGTAGAAAACAAATGTATGCCCAGGGCTTTTTTACTCCATCCCAGGAGCAGATGTTCTGCATGACTATGGCAGGATGGTAGCCTGATGGTTTCATTCTCAGGTAGGGATTAGACACCAACACCCCCTCCAGTGTAACCCACAAAGTGGGTACATGGGCTATGGGTGAGGGTGTGCCACAGACAGAGGGAGAAGGCAGGGAATCAGAAGAACATTATTTCTTGATTTCTATGCTGCAATTACGAAAGGGTTGTGTTTTTCATTTTCACGTGCCTCAACCCCCACCAGCTGCATGCACCCACCCACAGAATGTGTGCCGTGCCAGCTGTAGCCTCAGGTAGCATGGAATCAGGGCCAAACATACATTAGTAAAGTTAGAAGAAATATCATCTGACGGGTCTGGACAGTGCTGTGGGCAGAGCATATTTGGCAAGACTGCTTCCTTCACAATCCAGCCCAGAGATATTCCCTGATCCTATCTGAACAGGGACTGAACTTGCAAAACGAGTCACAGCTTGCGAGTTGTGAGTCAGGGATGTCTTAAACACTGCTTCAGCATCCAACACCAACAAGCTCTTTTTATCTTGTTCATCCTGCTTAAATAAATGCAGCAAGCCCTCATGTTATAGAGCAGCCTTGAGGGCTGCAAGGCTTCGGTCTGTTTTTTTCACACCCTCCAGCATTTGTTCCTTTGTATTTGGCCATTTTCGATCCATTATTCTCCTCTTCTCTGGCTCAGCTAACAGGAATCTAGACTACACTGCTGACAGACAGTGGTTCGAAACCTGCATCTGCTCCATATGGCCGTGTTCATGTTCTTCACTGGTGAGCCATAAGGACATACTCACTTCAGTTGGTTTCTGTATGTAGAAGCCTTTGAAGGCTGTGTATCTGTGCTTAAAAGCAAGAGCACTTTCCAACTTATTTTAAGTACCATCCTAATAAAGAGTGCCTCCTTCAGAACTCTAGAGATTTCATAAATTGTCTGTCAAGACCGGCAGGAATATGTGGAATACCCTGAGGCACTCCTCCATCATACCTGAGAAAGACCAACTAGAAATGCTGCATTTGGGAAACGTTTTCTAGAAAATGGTGATGAAAAACGTCAGATCAGAGGAAGGCAAGATTTACAGTGATCTATTCCAGAAAATCCTACCTAGTAATGGTATTGCAATGGCTCAAGCTTTCCCTGAGCAAGTTTCAGTGAGAAAGTACAGACGTAAACACTGTGGAATTATGGCTGCGAAGGTGCATCTACCTTGTTACTAGAAGGTGGAAAGAGAAAACGTTATTTACCTGTGAAGAAAAGGAATTTAAAGCAGAAGTTAGTAGTGACAGAGAAGAAAGCGCAGTGTTTTGTTCAACTACAGAGTAATAGAGACAAAAGGCTGATACAAAAAGCGACTACACAGGGTGTGTTTGGTGCTTTCATAGCCTTTATTTATCTTACTTACAAAAAGGGCAAATCACAGAGAATGAATGAGTCCAGGGTGATAATATACAAATTGCAACAATATATGGGAGAGAGAGGGTCATGCTGTCGTGTACCGTGGATGTACCAAGATTTACTGCACTCATGTACCAAGAAAGACATGTTCAAATCTAAATTTCTAAGAAGTGAAGATAAGGATCAGATTGGGAGAGAAAATAAAGGCAGCTTGAAACTGGCTTTTATCTGAAATATATTTCGTTCCTCTTCCACAGCGAAGTGCAATGCAGTCTTCATGCCGCTTTTCTCACCTTCCTTTCGTTTTGCAGTATCACTCATTCTTTACATGACATCTTTACATGTCAGTACTGCCTGCTATCAGCACAATGCACATTCCTTTAACAAACAACACTATTCCCCTCATGGGCTTAGGATGAATTATTTCAGAGATATCATTCAAGGGCCTTAAATATATTGGCTTTAGAGCTATTTTTACTTGCAAGTGCTTGAGCCAGACCTTTGATGTTTCATTTGGGTTCAGGGCAAAATAGCGAACACATTAAAATGAGAAAGAGCTGGTGGTTTTGTTTTAAGTGTTACCAGAAACCAAGGTAAGACCCAGAAGGGGAAGGGAAAGGGATTGCGAAAGATTTTGGTTGGATACTTACTCTCTCCAGGGCTTGCAAACCTGTCTTGTAACACTCTTAATCCCTTCTCCTGCAGAGAAATACAGTATCACTGAAATCTTCACAATCTCCTGCAAACAGAGATTTTAATGCAGCCCTTTGTATGTTGTTTTTTGCAAATCTTTCATTTTTCAGGAGATAAAAAAAGGGTAATTTCTTCTCTGGAGCCTGAAGGCTCAGGGAAGTTATCCACTGCTTTGCCTCCCATCCAGCATTTTGACAGGCATGGACTAGTCCATATCCAGACACCACCTCACTGGACATGCCAAAGGAATGGCATGCTGGAGACCATGGCCTCACAATTTTCCAAAGTATAGGTGAAGGGAAGGCAACCACAACTAATGGGCTTGAAGACAAAGTCCATGTGGCAGAGACAGAAGCCTCTAGAGAGGCCTTCAGGCCACTTGTGGTGTCTGCTGTCCAAGGGACTCCTCCCTCGTATTAAGCAAAGGGCCTTGTGGCTCCCCATGTCTCTGCCAGGACCCTGAGTGTTGGGGATGGAGAGGTATGAGGGGCTTGTGTGCCCCTACAGAGCACCCTATGGCTATGCTGGGTGAGTTCCGTGAAAAGGAAGGAGGCAAGCCTGGTCCTGAGAACAGCCTTAGCTAGCTGTATAAATGTCATCAAAGGTGGTAGGGTTCAGGAGGCTGAACTGACCTGCTCCTGTCCCCCTATCCATGCAGGAATTGAGGGAAGTCAGAAGTGAAAAGCAGCTCCAGTATAAGTCATTTTGGCAAGTCTGAGCTGTGATAAGCCGGGATATTTCTCATCTAATAGCAGCTAAAAGCAAGAAGTAAGGAGGGATGATCCTTGGTGCATTGTACAGGGAACAATTCACATCCAAACCGAAACAATCCCAGGCTCATGCCCTGGTAAATGTGCAGCCTATTTGCTGTTTCATGTAATGAATTTTGCTTACCTTCTGCTACATCTTTCAGCATGTGGGTAGACCTGTCATTGTCTGTAGCTATTTTAAGGAGACTATGTATTAGAGGTGGCCCAGTATAAACTTGTATCTGACATACGTACGTAGAAAGGAGAGTAATTTATTTTTAATTATTTTTTTTTTTTTTTTTTGAAAGAAAATTCTATAGAAGTCATTTTAAAGTAAAAGTATTCTGGGAAGAATATGGGAGCATAGGAAGAAAAGTTTAGAGAAAAATGAAAGCAAGTCACATATAAATAAGCAGGGAAATGCACAGTGCAACAAGATGGTGTTGATGCTAAAATGGGAGGAGTTTTGAATGTTATTGAACAGAAAAATTACCCTGTGGCACCTACAGAGATTAGCCAGGAATGACGTAATGAAACTGGAATAATACAAGCTACCAGCACTCAGGAAAAAACATCCCCAAAGGATACTCAGAAGCAGTCATGTAGGGAAAAGCTGGGAAGTGATACATGAGGGCATGTTAACTTTTGGCAGCCACCTTGCACTGCAAAAGACCCATGCCGTTCTCGGTGGGCATCACACTAACCAGCCTGGCTTACATACAGCTGGAAGGTTGCTGCTCATTTCTTGGCATCCCAATTCCAAACACAGTAAAATCAGAGGCCTCAAAGAAGAGTAGAAACATGATCAGATCGTTTGGTGTGGGTTTTGATTTATGAAGATTAATTAATGCTTAGATATAAGCTGGCAAAGAGATAAGAAAATTGCAGACATGAGTCTACAAGTATCTGAAGGATGTAGGCAGGGTCACATAGATGTACTTCAAGGGAGAGAAAACAGGATATGATAGGAAGAAGGGAAAATTCCCCACCAATATCAAGTAGGCAAGACTTGGATAAAGGGTCTCAGACTAAAAGAAAATTCTCTTGAATGGGACCTTTCAAATAGCAGAAAATTATCTGTAGATGCAGCCTTGTTTGGATAGGGTAAAAAGTACTAGCTGCAGCTCAGACTTTCAAAGATACAATGATTCTTGATGAAAGGTGAATTTTAAAAGTGAGTTCATTTCTGCCGTGGATTCAGTGAGCTAAAAAGATCCTCACCTACTTCAGTTTTCTTAATTTCGTTTAAAACCACTATGTGCAATAAGAAATCAAAGCAAAGCCAAGAAGCTGAGAGCTAAAAGTTAGAAAAATTATTAAAGAAACAGCAAAGAAATATGAAGAGCACAATGTGTTCAAATCAGCACAGAGGGCCAGATGGTACATACCCAAGGGTATTAAAGGAATTATCTGAAAAACTCTTAGGCCCATTATCCATTATATTCAAGCGCTCCTGGAGAACTGAGGAACCCCTGATAACTGGCAGAGGGAAAACACCACGCTTCTTTTCCAAAAGGGAATAGCAGATCAATTAATTTAACATTCTTTCCAGGTGAAACTTGGTCTCTGATAATCAGAAAGTAGACGTTTTGCAGGAAGAGTAAAACAGAAATGTGTTATACACTAAGACAGGTTACATGAAGAGAAGCAGTTGCATCCAAGTGATAACAGATTCTACAGCCAGATGATACAGTGTTGATGGGAGGAGGAAAACCACAGGGGGTGTGTATTGGGTGGGGAGAGTAAAGAATAAGTATCTGCTTATCCATCATGTGGGATGGAGTATAAACCATAGTGAGACATGCTGGTGGGAGGAAAAGGGGGATACTGTCCCTTGAGTCACTCAGTAAATTTGCCCTTAAGGGTTTCACTTATAGACAGCTGGTTAGAGAGAGCTCTCCCGTAGAGACCTCCTTGATTTCAGTAAATAATTTTACTCAGTTTCTTCAGACATAATATTCCTGTCAATTCTGATCCATCCCTAAGAGATTCTGTGCAGACACAGTTGACTCTAACAGTGGCTGGACTAGATAGATGTAGGGTGTATGCAGAGAATAACAGTGAAAGATTAAAATCAGCCTTTAGTATAGAAAGTCAAGTATGCTTGTAAATACTGTCATGTTGTACTCCTCAAGGACTCCTGCTCTTTTGGACGTTATATTCATCTGCAGCAGCACTGAGGGAGGAGGATAAAAATGCATCAATCAAATTCAAAGATAACACCCAGCTGGAGTGTGAATTGCAAATCATTTATTAGAAGCACCCTCCTAAAGGGATTTCAATAAATGGAGAGTGTCACACAATGGGAACAGAAAGAAACTGAACAATTCTAAGTGCAGAAACATCCACAGGGTAACAATGTTCATTAGAGGGAGGTCAAAGCAGTAAACCAGAGGCTGTGGAGAGTAGTAATCCAGAAAAAAACATCGGGATGCAAATGTTGATAGAAAACTACAACTGATAATTCATTTAAAACCCCAGATAAATCCACATTTGAAGTGCTAATAGGAAAACCACTTGAGGCAAGGCCTACTGAAAAAGGTGCAGGCAAACAGATAACATTATAGATCAACTGGTATAGACAAGAGGGTGGAAGGAATTATCTATTTAGAGAGCAGACTTTGGCCTCTTCAGGAGGCTTCCTTTACTAGGAAGATCAAAGAAAATAAACACATACATCACCTGGAAAAAAGGGAGGCAGCAAGGTAGAGTCTGATATAGAGACAAACCTTACCATGAAAGAATGCTGCTGAGTGGGAGGGAGAACCAGGACTCACCAGTTAGCAGTGGCGGAGCTACACACACAGGGCCACACTCGAACTGGGAAAAGGGGTAATGATCTGATGACTTGACAAATTCTCCAGAAGGACTGGCTTGGAAAGGTCCCCGTTGTCCAGAAGAATAGGGTTTAAAACCACTATACATTCCAGTCCTGTGTTTTGTTCTCCTCCTACATGGAGTCACCAGTTGGCTGCCTCTGAATTCACAGCATGTTTACAGACAAATTTTCAGCTGTGTTACTTGGGCCACTAGATGTGAAATGGAAGAAAAATTAATGAAGTTTGAATACTGGAAGGAAAGGGTTATGGTAAGTGGAAGCAAAGTTGCTGCAGAAGAGGTGGAAAATCCCAGATGCATGGATGTAGATCACACCAGGTGTATACAGCCAGGGATGGCCAAGACAAATGCATTGGTAAAGAAAAGGACATGAATTATCACATGGAGAAGCCCAGACCCAGCACGAGGATTGCAGCCGTTCTTTGCAGTGGTGCTGTTTGTTCCACTTTCTTGGAGACTAATTGACATGCGCCAGAGAAGAGATCAATCTCAGGTCCTTCTTGATATTACTGTTGTAGTACCATGGTTCTCCATGTGGAAACTTGGAGAAAGCTACACTGCCATTCCTCAAGGACTAAACTCCTGTTAACTCACAATCTCAGCTAGACTTTTGCCATAGACAGGAGACTAATCATAGAATCATAGAATAGTTAGGGTTGGAAAGGACATTAAGATCATCTAGTTCCAACCCCCGTGCCATGGGCAGGACATCTCCCACTAAACCATTCCACCCAAGGCTCTGCCCAACCTGGCCTTGAACACCGCCAGCAATGGAGCATGCTACACTTTAGTCCTAGTTTTGTCCATCATCTCTCAATGTCTCTGTTTCCTTTGTGGACAGCACCACCCAATCTGGCAAAATATTAGAGGACCTATTGATAATTGCAGTGGTTGCCCTACAAAAGTGCTGGACCACTTGTTCCACCATGCCCCCATTTCTCTGTGTTAGCTGCCCACTGACTTCTGCCTGGGATTCACAGTGCAAGTTATGATCCAGAAACCTCAAAGTGTGCATGGTTTGCCAGCCAATTCTTCGTTTTCACACGTCACCTCCAAGTCTTTATTAACATGGGGCTTTCAGGAGCCTAAGGCAGAATGTATCTGCAGCAGGCCCTCTGCTCTTGACTTTGCACCCAGTAGAGACACTCCCCATTCTTATCTGATCCTCACCAGAAGTAGCAGCTCTTCACCTCCCTGCTCAGACGGTGTTGCTCACAGTAGGCTAAGGAATTCCTGTCAACTCTTCTTGGTGGGAAGGCTTTCACTATATCTAAGCACTATGAAATCCACCTACATGTTTGGGAGCATGACAGTGTATTATAATCATACAGCATCACTCAAGTGCCGTAGCAGTGACTGTAGCAGCACTAACGGAAGCTCTGAAGGAAGGGAATGAGAAATTGACTCCCACCGATTGACTCATGTTGATTGCTGCTTAGATACAGATTGAAGCAGCCACTGAATTCATGGGTGTCTGTGGGCTGCCGAGTTTCCAACTTGATGTTTTATGGGGCTCTGCCTATCAAAATATTGGGATCTGCTGATCTCTGGTTGCCATGCAGGTTTTGGGAGTATGTTTTAGTGGCACAGAAGCCATAGTAAGGCACCATCTTGCTCAAATGCTGTCTGAGTTAGCTGCATTTTGAGCATGAAAATAAGGGAAGGGCCGTCTGTGTACAGTAGCTATGAGCTGTTGAAAACAGTTTTTAAGGGGCATCTCAAGGCTCCAGGACTGCTATTCTGACTGGACAATGTGGTGCTTACATAAGTATTGTTTCAGAGAAACAATCACAAAGGGAATAAGCAGAAATGTGAACAATTGTTGGATTTGGGACTAGCAATCAAGGACACAAAGTTGATACTGTATTTTCAAAGTAAATGTTGCATTATCTTATCTTCAAATTGCATGCCACTTTGGTGTAACTAAATGAAAGGAAGTGCAGGCTCATGGTTGAAACAGTGGGACAAGTAGCTGAGGGTCAGTTCCTAGTTCTGGCCCAGGCTTCCAGAACCCAAGTTACTTAATCCTCCTACCCTTATGCTCACAGTTCCCTATCAGGAGATAAGGATAATATTACCTTTCCTCACACTTCCTCTGTTTTATTCATTAAATAATGGGAGCACATTGAGAGATTTAAGATGCAGTACCTCCTGCACAGTGAAACACCTCGTCTTGATTGAGGATATATACATTATCATTATTTATATTAATTTAATCTGTCCCACCAAGTTCTCATAAACAAAGGAAAACTATTATAGAAAAAAACTGTTATGGAGCACCACTGACTAAATATTAGATGGATCTGTCTTTCTGTCATATATATCTGTCTACATGTGGGCAATGTGTTAGAGGCTGAGTGGTTTATAAAGGGCACAGGTTTTGTGCTGGAGAGTTTATTGTGACGGAAAGACTGAAGTTGCTCCCAGAACTAGCTATTATTCACTACATGTCTACACCATGAAAGAGGAACATGTATAATTAAAACTAATACAGATATTTGATCAGTTTGGGCACAGATTACCACACAAGTCTATTTTAATTCATAGAATATTATCTATTCTATGCTTTGCAAGCAAGAGTAAAAGTGTACGGTATACTGTTTTCCAAATCATGCTGAGTCAGTGATAGACTATTTAAAACTTCCTATTCAGGTGAGAGATTATCCCCTTGTCTTCTTCCAAATTTTGATCTTCCTTCCTGCCTTTAATTGTCCTAGTTTTCCTGAGGAAATCAAAACAAAATGGTATAAACCAGTCATTTTGCTGTACATAATGTATATGATATGGGGTTTAACTTTAGTGGTTTTTACCTGTCTAAAGCTAAGAGTGCAGCATTTATATGGGCCTGAGTTACTTCTGTGATGGTGGAGAGCAGGTTCTGCTGCCTGGTTGGGTTGGCTTGGCTTGTTCTCCAAAGCATCTGAGGACATTCAGGGCCACATCCAGGCTTGCAGTCATCTCATACAGTCTCAGATGCTTGAAAGTCGGGAGCTTAATCTGTGTTAGGCACCATAGCAGCTGGAGAGACAACTCCTCTAAGCAATTCTTCATGTGGTTTTTCTATGGTCTAAGAGCATGAAGAGTCACAGGTGCTGCCAACTAGGCAGGGTGATTAACATTTTAAGTGGAAGAACTTACCACAAAGTGACAATCTGGTAAGAAAAAAAGCTGTTACGGCACAAAGGAGCTCACACATCCCTGCCCCTGCAGCCATTGGGTTCAGGTTGACCAACTCCCCTGGAATTTATACAGTTACAAGGAAACAGTGATCTAGGTCCTTCCACCCACAAGGTCATATACAGCTCTCAAGTCCAGAAACAGAAGCCTAAGTACCTGATTAGGTATCTGCTGTGCCCTTGTATTCAGCCTTCTGCAGGGATGGAGTTGTAGACAACTCTGAAACTAATTGTCCTCCATCTCCTTTCGCCAGCTAGTAAGGAAGGAAAGCTTAAAATTTCAGTTTCAGTGTTTCTTATTCATTCCTCCATGAATTTATTTTAATAAATGAGATGGAAGGGGAGGTATTAGTGTCTGCAAACCAGTAGTTCTTGGCAGAATTGATGTGCCAGTTCCAATTTATGTCCAATATGTGTCACTTTCTATTTCAGTTCCTAACAGTTGTATGACCTGACACAGAGCACACTGAAATCTGTGGGTTTCAGAGCAAGTCTGTGATGGACTCAATGTCTAGAAATGCTGGCTATATTGACAAAGCATAAGATTTTTAGTCAAGCTGGAGCAGCCATGCCAAACTTTGAACTGCCTCAAGATTACTTCTGATGACAAAATACCTTTTAACACTATACCCCATCTTAATTTTTCACAGGAACTAACTTAATCCTCTTTTATAAACCCTGTAGCAATAACAGGCTCATATTTAATAACAAAAATCATAGTTTCGCTTTGCCTTTATAGATGATACTAATCTGTACAATAATGTCTTCATCACCACAGCTTCTTTAAAGTAAAAGGATATACGGGAAACAGAGTAGGAAACACTGGTTTTATTTTTTTTTAGGTAGACAAATGCTGAATCACTACAAAATGTGCACTGTGCTCTTAAACCTGCTGCCAAGGAAAAGTGAGAAAACAGGTGCTTTCCCGTGTTTGTCTGTGTCATCATCTCATAGTGTCTGTTCTACAAACAGCATCGTTTGTACATTCGAGCATTGACAAGCTTGCAGATTAAACTCTCATGTAACCCAAATGTGAGACAGACCCTAGCTGAGTAGTTCTGCAAGTTATATTGATGTCCTCTTGAGGTTACGTTGCTGAATATGGTTGTGCTGAACTCACTGATAACCTCACTCCCAGAAGATGGAGCAGTTCACAGCTACCAGTCCATTTGCCAAGGATGACCTCTATGGTCCCTGATTATTAGCTTCTTCAAGTTTGGTAGCAATCTGGTTCTCGACATTTTTTACATATTCTTTACAAGCAATAGCATCTGAGTTGCAAAAGCAAGTCCTGTCAGGCCAAGTATTTCTGTTGGTTCATTTTAAATTTGTTTTCTCTAAACACACAGGTGTCAATGCAACATTTGCTTTCTACTCATTTGCCCCAAAAGGCCATGACAATGGGTGTCCAGTAAGATGTGAAGCAATATGAATAACATTTAAATTATAATTTTGCTGTCTATAGGACATAGATACAAGTTAATACACCTTCTTTGACACTAGAGTAGGATATATCTTGTCTTCAGAATATCCTAAATGAAGTGTCTTCCTAGAGATTCTGCTGTTCCTATATATTGGTTTTAAATATCAGATGAGATTTTCCAATTGGTTTCAACATCTTATGCTGTGCCAAGCTGATATAAATTGGCATTGGTCCATTATACTATTGGAAATATGTCAGTCTATACCAGCTAAGATTACAGAACAGTTCTAGTTTAAAATATACTTCATGTCTTTTTAATCTTTTCTTGAAAAATACTAGTCACCTGTTCCATCTCAGTTTCTGTCCTCAGTAAGGTGTATGGGTAAAAGTTAGCACCTTGGGGAAGATAAGAGAGAACAGGACCAGTTCCAACCCAATTTTTAAGGCAAATATCCTTTACAAAGTCATGATAGTAGGGAGTAGGTTTCTGTAAGAACCTGTGGGATACAAGAACATAATTTACCATGTTAAGTAGCTCTGAAAACAGCAAAATTCAAAGCATTGAAGCAAATCTTTTTGGCTTCAGCTCTGGTGCTGCTTAAATTATTCACTGTAAATATATGACCATATTGATTAAGCACTTCTGCTGTTCTTTGTGATTTTGTTGAATGAGATGACCTTGATTTGCTGCCTGTTCAAAGCACAGTTTTGGCTATTAAGTAATTTCCGAATGTTCACCTTGGGCTGCATAAAGATATCACTGATACACTCACATAATTCTTCCATTTGAAGTGCCAGTCTACTTATGTCAAAAAGAAGTACACGTACACACTGCTCTCATGCCCCCATGTAAAGTAGTGTTTGGCAGGGCTTTGTACTTGCCTGCAGTTGCCATGTGCTGGTGGTTCCTTCTATGTTTTCTTACTTCCACACTCTGATGTTCCCCATCCACTAGCCAGTGCAGTATAAAACCACAGTGGGCTATATCCTGACATGCCATCAAGCTTGGCACTGCAGTGATTTCCTATAGATTTGATAGGAAAGCACAGCTCAGCTTCACAAGAGCTGCTTTTGTGTGCTCTGGTACCTTATAGATGTCCATCACTACTCTTTGGCTCCACAGCCAGCCACAGCCTGGACTGGAGCAAACATGCTCATCTGAGCTCTTCCTTAATATATTTATTAATTTCACAGGAAACACGGATAGTAACTATCTCCATAAAACCAGAAGGACTGAACATAGAGCAAATATCAGGTGATTAAGCTGAAGCATGGATAAAGACAGGTGTTGCCAAAGTGAAAGGTGATTTACTCAACTAAATGTACCTCCTCCTGAGAGTTCAGTCATTGTGGGAAGGCTTCCATTTAGGTTGACTGTAATGGTTGTCCCCAGATGGTGTGATCCCTGAGCTTCAGCTGTGCAGCAGAAGGGGTTTATCACAGCTGTTGTCCACAGGGTCAACACTGGCCCCTTTCCTGAGGAAAAAATAACCCTTTTGGATGATTTCAGAGAGGTTCAGGGAACTGTGTCTGTCATAAACCCTGCTTCGTGTATCCAGGCATCACCATAGGCTTTCCTGGGGCATCTTACTTCTTCCTTCTCCCATCTGGAGAAGTGCCTGCCATCTTGGGTCTTTCCATGCCTTGAAGCAAAAAGGTTGGACCTTTTTTTTTTTGGCTTTTTTGTAAGTCAGAAAGCTTTAAATCTTTATCCCATTCTTGATAACTTTAAAAGCCTGTTTTGTACCATTCAGCTCAAGTCTGGAGTTTGTGAGAGTTAAGTGTGTGACTGAAACAGAGCTGACACACATTTCTGTCTCTATCTTTCAATACCCTCAGCTTGTCTGCCAGGCAGTGCACTTGCTGCTTTTCAGATTCACTGGTGATATCTGAAATCATCTAAAGTGTGAGTGGGGAAGCAAAAATGATGCCATTTGGAAACTGGTGATTTTAACACGAGCACATTACTGTGTTGCTTTTATGCAGCAACAAAATAAAGCTTAAAGGTCTCTGTGCATGCCATTTTCAGTATGTCGGGGGAAATACATTTTACATACATAAAGCAAAGCAAGCTCTAGAAGGCTGCCAGCTCCCTCCAGATAATATAGAAATGCTAGTACCTGGAAAGAATAAGTTAAAACCCCAGAGCTGTGTGAAATAGTAAAATGCAGACCACAGACCTGAGTAGTAAAACTCCAAAGCAGTTTGAGGATGCCAGCGTGCAAGGTCACACTGCTTTCAGCTGTCCAATCAAATGTCCTTCTTGTCAAAGCTAAGCTTTGGTAAGTTTGGGGCTGATTGTCATGTCCAGAGGGTGCTTAGGTATGCTCCTTTTGACCTGAAGGAAGCATTGCTTGACAGGGGAAATCAAATATCAATCCAAACTCAAGTATGAGTGGTGCCATTGGCATCCATAACCCTGAAGATCAATGAAACTTCCAGCACTAACTGCATAAAATACTCCTCCTCAAGGCCTGAGTTGAGTCTATGAGACATTTGACCTTGATCCTATTTTGGTTTAAGGCAGTTTGGTTGTGTTGCAGCCCTCAGCAATTCTGCCAGTCTATACCAGCTGGACACATCTCCCTGGCCATCAGTCTTCACAGTGTGTTGCACCCAGCAGCTGGCAAATATTCAGTGGTTTTGCTGTTGCTTGTGTTTCTCCTAATGAGCTACTAAGTAAAGTAATTGGTAATTCAGATTTTAATGAGCTCCTTATTATGGGGTTAATAACCTGCATTATTTTGTGTGGTTCTAGCCATTAGCAGCTTGATGTTAAATGGCTTTGTTTTGATGCACATCTGTTGACTTAGGACCTCAAAAAGTAAATAGTTCAGTGAAGATTTGATCAGGAACAAATTTGGGATATGCCTTTGAGGTCCCAATTGCAGGGAACAACCCTCCCACTATCTTCTCTCTTTCAGTTTGGCCTAGTGAGACTTTCCTGAGACCCGGCAGGATGCATTTTTCCAATATGATGCTCCAAAAAGTTGTCCCGCCACTACCATAATTGGTGGCACACTACTGTAACCCCATGGGATGTTTTCAAAGCATCTCACTAGGGATTCAATTCAAGGAATGAATTGATACTGGCACCTTGGGGGAAAAAAAAAACAAAAACAAATGAGACAAATCTGAAAAGGGACCTGAATGGGTGGGTGAGGAGAAGGACCAGTTCGCAGGGATTTCACACATAACTTCTGTTGCTATGGCAATCACTCTGTCTGTCTGTACTTGCTCAGAGCAACAGCTTCATCAGGAGCTGCACATTCAGGCGATTTTGATACTTCTCCTTTGGGAGTGTGGGGAAGAAGCAACAGGGATGTTTTCTCAAAAAGAGAAAAGTGGTGTGTGGAAGGTGTTAGAGAGAGAAGAAGAGTTTGCAAATATGCATTAGCTTGGCCCCTGCTCTTGCCAGTGTCATCTGGGGCATGTTTGTGAATGCCACCCAGCACAGCCACGACCTGAATTTCAGCTAATGCTTCTAGGAAGAGCCACAGTACAAATAAGCAAAAATGTTTGGGTCAGGGAAGTGAGAATTCAGGAATCACACCTTTCAGCATGTGGAAGAACTGCAAAAAGTGTCTCTTTTACATGCTCTTCAACTAGCAGGATGGAAGGAAGTGTTGAATAACAGATATTGTCCTTGGTAAAACACCATCTCACCAAAGAATTGCTTATAACACTAATAGAAATATGGCACAGACAAGAATCTGTGGGAAGAGTGAATCACTGGAAATGACATATTTAGATATGTAATATATACATATATGCAGTCCATACTCTTGGCCCCCCCGGAGGACTGCCAGGCTCTCAGTCCCCGGCGCTATCCCCTCTCATGTGCTGGGGCGGGTCTCGTGAGAGCGGAAGCGGCACACGGCAGCGCTGAGGTGGCAGTACCCGCCATCTTGGGGGTGAGGTGGGGAGTGGGGTGTGTGTGGAGCCTCCGAGGCCACCTGCAGGGCAGCGCTCTTCCTACGGAGGCAAGAGTGAATAGACCTGTCTTACCGAGGGGCTTCAGGCAAGCCCTAGGAGAAAGGCGATCCTTTTGGCAGCATCTAGGCAGAACCATGCTGGATCATCGCTGTGTAACAAGATCCCACCTTTCCATACTTGCAGGTGGTCATTTCCATCAGGAGTGGCCTTCCTGCCAAAGGCAAAGTGCTGCTTTTCCAGCAGACAGCTGGCATGCTCAGCCCTTGCTGGTGCTAAGCCCAGAAGGTGGAAGAGAAGGCGGCATGAAGACCTCATAGCAGCCTTCCAGTATCTGAAGGGGGCCTACAAGGATGCCAGAGAGGCACTCTACATTAGGGACTGTAATGACAGGACAAGTGGTAACAGGTTTAAACTTAAACAGGGGAAGTTTAGATTGGATATAAGGAAGAAGCTCTTTACTGTGAGGGTGGTGAGGCACTGGAATGGGTTGCTCAGGGAAGTTGTGAATGCTCTGTCCCCGGCAGTGCTCAAGGCCAGGTTGGACGGAATCTTGGGTGACATGGTTTAGTGTGTGGTGTCCCTGCCCATGGCAGGGGGGTTGGATCCAGATGATCTTAAGGTCCTTTCCAACCCTAACTGTTCTATGATTCTATGATTATATTATGGCAGCTCTGCTTCTGTGCTATCTGATCCTAGAGGTCATGCTGCGCTCTAGACTTTTAGGATGTACTGAGCCTGCAAGCTCTGCTTAATCATGGCCTTTCCAAATGTGGGAGCTGATCAACATGTTCCCTCCAATAAGGCACCAGGGGCCTCACTTCCACTGACCTTGAGACAGGCCAAATTTCAGCTGTTTTTTGTGATGCTACATGCCCACAGAACAAGGGGGGTGCAGAGTTAAAGTCTAACCTGCAAGCAAGTAATCTTGCTTCTGCAGAAAGTATTTTCACTGGAGTAGAACTGAAGAAAAGCTCCATACCTTTCCACACTCTTTTCACCGTGCAATTTCAGGAAACTTCTTCCTCGTGATGAAAAGTTCCTGCAATAATGCACCCTGAGGTGTTGGGTTTTAAGCTTTTCCAGTGAACAAGATGCGTCCTGCTTAGAGAAGTGTACTCGCCAGGGCGCAGCTTGCCAAGTGCTAGGGTTCAGAGAACTGATTTTTTTCTTTTTTTTTTCTTTCTTTTTCTAAATTGAGCTGGATCAAGTCTTTGTAAGAAAAGAGTATCTTGGCACAGACTGGATAGAAAACAGAGTTAATGCCAGTTGCGTGTTAACTTTTCAACTGGAATGTATTTTGTTGTTTAGAGCTGGTATTAGTGGGATGTGATCTCCCTGGTGCCAGAGAGGTTAATGTAACTGTCACTATAGTCATTTGGGTTAGGCAACACATATCTTAGTTTAAATCATGCTTCACATGCGGACTTAGAGTATTGAAAGCATTTAGGATTTCAATCCACACTTCCTCTTTCAAGTCAAGGCTTCTTTCAGCTTCTCTGAATCCTTTTAAAGAAAATGAACTAAGTAGATAGAGTGCTCCGTACAATTTCCAGCACATAGAGCAGTGAAATCTCTACGCTGCTCTGAGGATCATGACCATCAAGCCTTGCTCTGAGCATTGTCTGACTGCCATAATTCCCAAAATCCTCAGTGCCACAAGTGATGGTCTTGAAGAGCTTCTGCTCCGTTTCACTGCATCTTCCAGAAACATTTCCTGGCCCCAGGTGCCCTGTAGTCTACTTTGGTCTAAAAAAATGTGAGGTGTCTTCTCATGTTCTTGCTGCTGGTGTATGAAACCCCATCAGGAAACAAGCATCTCCTCAGGGAACGCTCCTATCAGAAAGCCCTGCTCAGAATAAACACCAGGCAATGCAGAGGAAGGTCCATTTTGTTGGGCCATGTGGTTCTCCTGTTTTCTGCTGGATGCAGTCATGTGAATCTCACACATTTTCAGCATCAGGATAGGCTTTTTTCCCAGTTATTGAAATGTTGCACTTAAATAAACGGGCTCCTGAGAGGGTTGCCTCCCACTACAAGAGTGAGAAGTAGTAGGGACTATCTGAAGTGAACTGCCTGCAATCGTGTTTCTCTTTGAGAAAAATCTCACTTTTTCCAGAGGGCTCCCGCAGCCTGGAAGCCTGGAGATAAGGAAGCAAAGATAAAAGCTTCACTGTGAGGCTGTTTGCATTGGAAGAGACAATAAAGTTGATGATAGTAAATGCTGAGTGTATGAGACTGAAAGGATGGATGGAAAATCACTGAGATATTATATGCTGCTTTATCTTGGGAACTCAAGCCAGCAAATGTGATTTCTAACCCAGCATGATATGATGCTAGCTGAGCTGCATCTGAAGATATATGGGAGAATGGCTGGCCTCTCCTGCATGTCAGCCCACTGCTCTTCTCAGGGCTCTTTTCTGAGTGCTTCATGCCATGGACAGCGGGTGGCCTGGGGACTGGTGCATCCTCCATGGACCACTAGGCTGTCGGGAATCACGTCCTACCGGTGCCACCCTTGGGAAAGTCACATAGCCCTGTTCCTCACCTCCCTTTGATTTTTATCTCAGCCCTTTTGGGGTTCTGAGCCTTCATCTGCCTGTCAGTCACTCTACATTAATTTGTTTTCTTTAAGGCCTAACAGCACTTCCCTTCCCACAGCCCAGTTGTGCAGATAAATAGGTACTGCCTGAGGATGTATACTACATGCCTTTCTGACAGAATAAACCTGAGACCAGCACTGGGAGTTGGCCACTGGAGCAGCAGAAAAGGAGACCATGATGGTCTTAAAACAACATCCAAACCAACCAACAAATGAGTGAGACGCTCACCTACGATCTGAAACCTTCCTTATAGTTACCAAGTGCTCATGGCTGCCAGAGAAAGTCATCACGAAGCACTGAGCTGATAGAATGGAGGCATAGGACTTCCTTTCCTCCAGCTTGTGGATTGGTGTGTTGCATCAGTAATCTCTGAGACAGAGATAGGAATTCTTAGATTCAAGATCCATTAAAACAGAAGGCTGTTGTAGCTGAGCTGGAATTAGGGTGGAGACTTCATCATTCTTTTATGGTTTTCTCTTTCCCCTCTTGTCTCCTCCCCCCACTTCAGTGATTCCAAGCAGAGACTGGAGGGCAGGAGTGGGACCAGTTTACATGTGGCGAAGCACATGCAAAGTCCAAAGGATGCACCCAGGGCCTTTCCAGGGAACTGATTGCAGCCTGTGGGTCATCTTTACCCAACCAGGAGCCAGATCTCCTCTCAGCCCCCATGCAGGGCTCAGCCTCATGCATCCAGATCTGAAATGGAGAAACGGTCTGTGACCAGCTCAACAACAACCTGCATGCTTCTCCTTTCCAAATTTCCTGCAGAAACACGTCAAGCACTGCAGGGACTGCAGTTTTGGTTTGCTCTAGACATGATATTTCTAAGGAAAGATATTAGCCTTTGCAGGGCAGGGAGAATAGGAAGGGTGGAAATAAATGCATGGGCTACATTCCTTTTGGATATAAAGCAACTGGGCCGCCAGGAATTAACTTGTCCTACTGCCTTCTAATTTGAATCAGAATCTTTTTTCTTTATTCTTATCGTTTTCCACAGGAAGGCACATCATTTCCAGAGGTAAGAGCAGAGGTTTTCAGATGTGAGCTTCAGAGATTCAGATGGGATTCCCAGTTTAACCTGTGGGGCTGGAGAAAAAAAAAGCCCCTGTTTCCAGGCTGCACTGAAAAATTGGACTATTTCGCGTCTCCCAGCAGAATGCTGACCCTCTCTTTGCTTTGATCGATGGTGCAAAATTTTCCTGTCTAATATGCTGTTTCCTCAAAAGCCTGGAATCTGACAGGGCTTAAAAAAGGACAAAAATTATACAGATATGCATTAGAGGCAGCATTCCCACATGAACTAGTGGAGCCCAAATTAGCCTGGATTTAGACCAGCACAGTAGGTCAGCCCAGATGTGGGAACAGAGCTAAGTGTACACCCAGGAGCCCAGCTCCACTGCCCCAATGTCTCTGCATGTCTTGGACCATCTGAGTATGAAAAGGATGTGGAAGGGTCCTGGGCAGACCCTGTTGACACAGTCTTTCTGCAGCAGCTGCTGCCTCAGTCTCCCTATTCCCAGGGCAGTCTGAAAGGAGGCTTTGGTGGGGTTGGTTAGACCAGTGGTGTGTCCATAGGGAGGTTATCCTGCCACATCTCACAGGTAACTGGAAGGCTGGGAGAGGGTCCCAAACTTTGGCTATTACCCAAGGGGTGGTACTTGTATTCTAACATCTCACACCACTGTTTCATGATCCATATGAGAGTGCTTGTCATTTCAGGCTGGCCTGCATATTGATCCTGCAAACTGGAGATATGCCTAACAGCTTTGTGACTGATACTCATTCATATATACATATAAATCTTCCAGAGGTTACTGGGCCAGAGCCTTAGCAAGCCGATAGGGCCAGCTGGTGTATGCCAGAAAATATGGCTATGTGTGACTGAGGCTGAAAATGTTACTGGGATCGAATTGTCTGTGACATTTTGTCGCATGTCACATTGTTCCTAAAGCTGAGCAAACAACTCACTGTAAATCACCCAATCAACAGAGGCAGTCACATCGTTGCTCACAAAGTCAACATGGAATGGCAAGTGCTCTCCTGCTGAGTCCCAAATTAGTGCCAGGACAAGGACTGGCCATGCAAATTCCCCCTCCCAATACCCTGGGGAAGGACTCCTTCCATGAGGCTGGAGGGGAGACAAGCTCTGCCTTGCAGTTCACATACCCCCTAGTCTGGGATGGCCAAATTATCCAGGAGCAATGTCCAGCACTCACAGATTAATTTCCTGTGACTCATGATACAATAATTCCTGCCGTAATTCATGGTATGACTCCTAGCGTTGTGCTTCTAGGATTCACCATCTGAAATCTGAGGAGAAATGCAAGGGCCTGATTGGATGTGTGGATTACAGGGCATCTCCCAAGAATCTCATGGCCCAAGCATAGAAAGGCACGGTTCTCAACTACAAATGTTTCCAGCCCACAAGTGTGGTAGATTTCCTGTTTGCTGAGATCCCAGATGTTTGCTTTAGAATTCACTCCAGCCCAAATGTTCACACTGGTGAACTTGTTCACTGTACCGTTTCCAGAATATGGATGCAAAAATGGGGCTGGGACACAGGGAGGGAGTGACAGGCAATGGTGTATTACTTCACCATGGGTGAAACAAATGCACACAGACACTGTCTGGGACTTGAGCAGCCATGACTGGAAAACTTGTAGGAATCGAGTAATGGAGATGGTAGAGGAAATCCTGTCATTCATTGTTTTAGTCTTACTGATGTCACTTTCATGTCCCTTTTATACCTTGTCTCATCCAAGGCTTCCAGAGGGAAAGTTGTGACTGACAGTCCTGGTCAGACAACCAGACATGACGTGCAAGAGGTCAATTCATTCTCTGTTTGTCAGAAAGGAAGAGATTTATTTGCTGTAGGTACATCCGGCTTTGACTTCTTTGCGATGGTCTTTGTTTATGCAAACCAGTCAGCTGAGGGCATGGAGGTCAAGATCTACATCCCAAGTAGGAAATCGGTGCTCAGAAATAGCAGCTCTGGGAGTTCACAAGATGAAGGTCCCTCCAGGCTCCCTCTCAAATGCACCCTGTGGAAGGGAAAACAAAACCCCTGTATAGAAATACAGGAGGGTGTATTTATGGCTTTAAATTGCAAACCCAAGCTTTATCATAATGCAACCAAATGATTTCAGGGCAGATACCCAGAGGAGTTGATTGGGAACTATTAGTTACCCACATTTTTCAAATGGAAATTCCAAGCACTTTAGAACATGTGTTTTGATAAATTTTGCCATACCAGCCCCTTTTGCAAAAACATTTGGGGATCAACACGAGTCCCTGCTTGCTATTTAAACACAGAATAAAGGTCAGGTTTGTGCCCAAACGAACACAGACTCTTAATAAATCTATTCAAGCGGCTTTCTCCTCTTGATCTGCAGTTATGTTGTAATCATCAGAGGTTTTTATGAGATGAAGGCTATCTCTACGTGACATAGGACTGCTCTTTCTTTGCAAGTTACTTTTACTAGTTGTTTGCAGCCGTGGCTTCTTTCTTGTTTTCCTAACCCATTGCTGTTAAAAATTGAAAGTGGTTTAAATCTCGGGCGAAATACCTCCCTCCGTTGACCCTGTTAATGACAGACCTATGTACTTGCCTTGCACTGAGTTCATGATTGGTTTCCTTGTGCTGCCATCTACAGAGCAAGCAACAGGTAGTGCCTGGGGATTATTAGCAGCCAGTTAATTCCAAATACTCCTCTTAAATCTTCACAATCAGTTCCTTCTCCAGCTTTGATAAACACTGGTGGCAGCTGGGACTGCTGGTTTTCTGTCCCAAGACTCTCAACGTCGTCACCATAAGACTGGCAATCAAGATGGCTTTGCTGCAAGCCTGTGTCATGGGCTGCCCCAATGCCAGGGAGGTTCAAGTCTCCAGCCATCTGATCACAGATCAAGAGACAGGCCTAAGCTATAGGAGTTTCAGGCCGTCCAGCAAGTGAACTCTTCCTGCCTCATTCTCATGTCATGCTTTGATTCTTCATCCTTGTCTGCACAAGATTTCTGTCCCCCCTTCAGCCCTGTGAGGCTCTGAAATACGCATGTGGCATCAGCGGTGATGATCTGTCTGGGATATTTTTATGTACATCAGTACTCCCATTGTACAGGGCACAAGGGAACTAGAGTCTCTGCCACCGAGCTGCTTCATGCCCTTAGTCACATCACTTTACCCCAGTGGCTCTGAGACAGGGCAGAGCTGTGACATGCTCCTTTAAGGGAGGAAAAGGTTGCCTGGAGTGATCCTAAATCCTTCTGTTGATTCCAGTAGGTTCAGGATTAAATGCTCAGAGCCAAGTATTGCTCCTGCCAGAGCCCAAGAAGTGGACAAAGAAATACTTTGTGACAACCAGGCTGATGGGAACCCATTTGCTTCTGGTGATACAGACATTGTGAAAAAAGTCCTTTAACAAATCCTGATGGTACTTAAACTGTCTGGAACCTCAAGACGCTGAGCAGGCCTTCTCTTTCAACAGAAAAGAAGAAAGTAGGCAGGGAATGTATTGATTTATAATGTGCTAACATCTTTAAAAACGTGATCCATCCTGAATGCTCTGAGGGTCTTTGTACAAAACCCTACCCTGGATGACTCCATTTAGGTTAAAAATAAATGCTGTGTTTCTGTATGTGGTGCAAGCAAACTGCAGTTGGAAAGTCTGGATGCAAAGTGTATGCACTGGCCTGCAGATGGGATTGAAGAGCAGGAAGCTTGTCACTGGGATGAGGCTGGTGCAAGGGTGTTCCCCTGTGGCAGGGAGAAGGAAGCGCTCCAGCATGATGGCCTTCTCCTTCCGGTTGTGTTTGCTCCCTGGGATGGCAGTGTGCAGGAAAGACCAAGGTCTGGTGCAAGGTTATAGGTTCAGCATGCAGACCAGCAGCAGGGCACACAGTAAAGACGTCTGCAGACACGGAAATGCCAGACTCTTTGGAAACTGCAGCTAACACTGCCCATGATTTCTCCAGCCCTGGGGAAAAGAGGGGGATTAACAAGTGCCAGCCCTCCTGGGGTCTGCATGGGTCTGGAGGGCAACTAGACACTGCAGAGACAAGGGAAACATGCTGCTCCTGCTGATTTGCATCATGTTGGAGGGTCCTGTCCCTCTTCATGACTCTCCTGCACAAAGTGGCAGCCAGCAGCCTCCCTGCACTGTGGTCTTGCGGGAACCAAAGAGGGGTAGGGTTGAGCTACAGCTCATGGAACTGCATAGGGAAAAAAAGCCTACATGTGAGCATACACAGATCAGGCACTGCCTGGGCCAGATGTAGCTCCTGGGACCTTCTGTGAGGCAGAGCTTTCACCCAGCTAATGGCTGAACTGAGCTTGCCAAAGCAGGCAAAGATACAACCTGCAGCTCCCTCAACGTGTTTGTGCAGCTCTTTGTGTCTCAGAGAGGAAAGAGGGCACTAGGCAATAACTCACATACCTGCACTGGATTGTGTAAAATGTGGCTGTGAGCACCCACCTGCCATGTTGCTGCATGTGCATTGGTTTTATTACTCTCTGCCCCAACAACGTATATGCTGGTATTTTCAGGGTGGGGTTCATCACAGGTTTCCATGATTTATTTCCCTTCTCTTTGCGGGGGTTTCTGAAGCTTCTGAAGAGGCTTTAGAGACTGTTAGAAGGAACCAAATTTTGTGCCTCTTCCTGTTTTTCCAGATGAGGCTGTGTCCTAAGAGTCTTTGGCTTCAGGATAACTCTATTCACAAGGAAGAGGACTGTGAACAGGGAATTTTTATGCTGCTGAGGAATGGTCTGGATGCCCTGTATTAGAACAGAAGCTACACTTAAATAGGATGGGAATTTGTTCTACTCCCAGCAGCTGACATCTGGTACTCTGCAGAAGCCAGCACTGGCCAAGGACTTACGGCTACCACGCAGGTTTTGCTGAAAGCCTTACTTGCACTGCATAGAAAGCCTGCTGGTCTCTTGTGTGGGATCCAAATCCATTGCAAAGGAGAGCCTAATGAGTTACAACAGCCACTCTGACTCTTCAGTCTCAGTTCCCAGGATGCTTGCTCCTCCCTACACATCCCACATAGTGTCTTAATTCCTCTGTGCCACCTCCACCTCCCCAGCTTGATGGGGAGGCACCAAGTCACCTGTGGCAGTGAGCCAGCGGCAGGCACTCATTGCTGCCTGTGGCTGGGGATAAAGGCAAACACTCCCCTTTTCCTGTAGAGGACATTCAGATTTACTGAAAAGGCGTGATTAACATTAACAGCATGCACAGCTACCCGGAGGCTGCAAAAACCTGTAGGAAAAGATGAGATGAGAAGTGGCCTGCAGTGAGGGAAGCATCACGTCGAGCTACTGCCCTCTGCTGCTGCACGGCACGACCGGTGGAGGTAGTCGGGGTGTGCATCCATTTCCAGCAGAACTCCTCACTGGAGGCTCCCAGGGGCTGTGGAGCCGATGCTGCTGGAGTCTGCCATCCTGCCTTGCCTAAGGACTGGGAAGCTTCTCCCAGGTTTTTACTCAGGATCAAAGTAAACAGATTTGTTCACCTTGTCCTGAACACTCATTGTCAATGTAGGTAGCATACAAGGAAGTAACTGTCATTTACCAAGATAAAAGGTTGCAATTTAATCCTAATTATCTCTTATCATGCTTTGCTGGCCTGACATGAGGCAAAATGAATGCAGTGCTGCCAATAGGTGCTGTGCTCGTGCCCAGGGAGAGTGAGCATCTGGGCTCCTCTGCAGTGTGGGCAGACAGGGTCTGGAGTTTCAGTGTCCTCAAAGCCTTGTCCTATGCATGGTACCACTGCGCACTACACACCGTCCCCATCAGTCATATATTAGTATAACACTACATTTTAAAAGGATCTTTGATCTCTTCTGCTGTACTGATAAGTGTCTAAATGCTGCTTAAAAGCAGAAGGTATTTGCGAGAGGTAGTAGCACGAAAAAATGAACATGAGCTGGCAGTGTGCACTTGCAGCCCAGAAAGCCAACTGTATCCTGGGCTGCATCAAAACGAGTGTGACCAGCAGGTCAAGGGAGGTGATCCTGACCCTCTGCTCTGCTCTCATGAGACCTCACTTGGAGTATTGTGTGCAGTTCTGGTGTCCTCAACATAAAAAGGACATGGAACTGTTGGAACAAGTCCAAAGGAGGGCCACGAGGATGATCAGGGGACTGGAGCACCTCCCGTATGAAGATAGGATGAGAAAGTTGTGTCTGTTCAGCCTGGAGAAGAGAAGGCTGCGTGTAGACCTCATAGCAGCCTTCTAGTATCTGAAGGGGGCCTATAGGGATGCTGGGGAGGGACTCTTCATTAGGGACTGTAGTGAGAGGACAAGGGGTAACGGATTTAAACTTAAACAGGGGAAGTTTAGATTGGATATGAGGAAGAAATTCTTTACGGTAAGGGTGGTGAGGCACTGGAATGGGTTGCCCAGGGAAGTTGTGAATGCTCCATCCCTAGTGGTGTTCAAGGCCAGGTTGGACAGAGCCTTGGATGGCATGGTTTAGTGGGAGGTGTCCCTGCCCATGGCAGGGGGGTTGGAACTCGATGATCTTAAGGTCCTTTCCAACCCTAACTGTTCTATGATTCTATGAACGAACTGTTTGATGAACACACAGAACAGGCAAATGAGGTCCCACTTGGGTGTCTTCAGGCCAAAGTATGGACAAAGCGTAGAAACAAATGACATAGAGAAGCCATTTCAGGGTGGGGATGTAGGCAGTCCTGAATAACAGCAGGGTCTAGAGAGCAGTGTTGAGAACAGAAGTCTGGGAGGCACTCGAAGCACAACCTGGCTCCCTGGCTCCTGATTTTGTCCCCGATGGTGGTAGGAAGTAGCATCTGTTTGGTTATACCCAGTTCCAGCTGAGCCGATTGAAACACAGAAAGCAATGTTATAAAGTAGGTGGCAAATAGATGTCACTTCCCTGCTGCCACAGCTTATCCTACTGCTGCCCATACCTGGGGGTGTGATGACACTTTATACCCCTCCTTCCTTGAGTAAACAAAATAGGCCATGAGATCAGCTCAAGAAAATAAAGTTAATGCAATATTTGACAATGTGCTTTTAGAGAAATGGTCTCTTTGCCCTGTTCTAAACTGCACATCCACCTCTACAGACAAAATGATTTTTCATATGTGTTTGAGTAAACTATAACCCTAAGTTCTCATTTTCCTCTCTTTCTTGAAAGAAATGCTTAGGAATTTTACAAGCCATCTGTAAAAATATGTCATTTTCAATGAGAATAACCTAGTGAAATAGTAAATAGGTTTTGTAGAATAGAATAATTCAATTGGAAAGGACCTACAACAATCACCCACTCCAACTATGTGTTAGATAGATAAGCAAGTATTTTTACAGAGTTGTGTATAAATTCTTAAAATTACACAAAAATACATGAAATAGGATGGCTCTTTAGCAATACTGGATGAAATTCCTGTCACTGCATCTTGAACAGAGTGTGCGATTATGATCAACACCCAAAACAAAGATCACACACTACATGCCTGATGCTTGCTGCTCTTTTCACTCCAGAGACATTATGTCATAGATATACCATAATATTTTTTCAGCAAATGAAAAAAAAAAGTTTTTTTTTAGTTAGCATATGAAATGCATTCTGTGCACTGCTACTGTCAAAATTGTAACTGCATAATGAAACATAATGTGGGATGGAAAAATGGAGTTATAATATGCTCTACTCAGGGAGCAGAATTTGATATGTCATGCTGGCTTAGTAGTAATATACATTTCCCATTGGGCAAATTAAAAGACAAGTAGTCATGTTATCCAGAAAGGTGTCAAGTCATACCCAGTCAAGAATATGCTTTTTAGGCCATACAGAAAAATGTTATATTTTGCAGTACATGTTTTAATTCAGAGAAGATAACAGGAGTCACATGCTTTAGACTAAAATTACAATAGTTGTGTGATTGCTAGAGGAGGCAGTCACAATTACACCAAATTGTAAACAAGCAGAAATTGCCTGGCATTACACAGCCTAAATCTTGCTCTGCTCTGCTGCTTGGGGTGCTGCAGTTCAGGGGTTAGGCTTGGCCAAGGGCTGATGTGGGAACCGGGTATAGTAACTGGAGTCGCCCAAGGTGTGAGACACTTGCAGCTGCAGCCTTCCTTTTTGGCTAAAAGCTGGGGAAATGGTTTCTCAGATATATGACTTAAAACCAGAACTTCCGTTGACCACTGCACAGAGGAACACACCAGTTACACCTCAGAGCACCTGCCACAAAAGACCAAAAGAGCTGAACTTGTGATTAAAAATCTATTTCCATTATAAATAGTCAAGTTTCTGAATCAGGACCCTCCTGCTTTAGAAAAAAGATGCTGTGCATGGTGGCAGATGTGCAGAGGAGCCTGCAGACCCAGCCACTGCCACCACCATCCACAACAACAAGCTGCAGGAAAGGGGTTTTTCCCATGGACAGCAGGAATCTGAAAGTGGAGCTTCTCTGCACCCAAAAATGCCCCTTCACCTTCTGCAGTGACCTCAAGCACAGTGACATGCCTGAGCCTCCCCTCAGCCATACATCAACAGCTGGGAAGGTCAAGGTGCAAGCTGGGACTTGTCCGCGTCAACAGCAGCCACTACAAACCCCACACCCTGGACACCAGAGATGCCCTCTACCCACAGTGCAGGCCACCTTCGGTGGCGGCATTTCAGTGCCAAAATCCACTCTTAGTGCTTCATCCTAATTGCTCCTTGACCAATTAGCGAGCTTCCCAACAGGATGTCATGTCATGTTATCTTTATTTGCACAGCACTTCAAGTGCCAGAGAGCTAGCTGGGCAAAGCCAGATGCTGACTTAAAGAAACACTGGACAGTTTATCATCTGTTCTCTTAATTTCCAGTTGCTTCATGGGGCATCATCTGACCTCTCTTCTCAGAGCCTGGGCTCATAGGCAATCCTTTCACACCTCCTTTTATTGTATTATCTTTTTTATATATAGGACTGTTTTTTTTCCTTCTTTCTGTTTTATTTTTGTGTGAGGGGCAAAAAAAGCCCAGCCCTTCCTACAGTTCTAACTGTGTCAGGCCAAGGTCATCCCGAATGTCCAAGCGGAAGTGCTTCCCAGGCTCCTGGACCCACCCTTCTGGTTCCACAGTGGTGGAGGAGATTTCTGCCAATGCAAAGAAACTTTCAAATCTCACCAGAGCATCTTGCTTGGGAAAAGGGAGTCTCTGAGTCACAACACAGCTCCTTCTTCCCCTTTCCACAATATCCCACCAAAAATTGTTGGTTCTCACTGCTTGCACCAGGCAACGTCAGTAAGGAGTCACAGGTACTGCAATAACTGGCTCTTACCATCCACCAGTATAAAGTTGCTGGCCAGCAAGTGGGGTTTGTCCATTGACTGCTTACAGAGCCCAGTATCCAGTGCTGTGGAACCAGCAGACCAGGAAACCTGTTCTAGGATGAGCCCATCTTGTCTCTGACTTAGCCCAGCCACAAACAGACAATAATGCATGCAAAAGTATGCAATCTCTTTTTCAGAAGCAGCGTATGAACAGGCAGCGGCTTGTTATCCTGATTGGTTTAGCATTGCATTTTGGCTGGTGCGCAGAAGCCTTAGAGCCACACAAAGGAGCCAGTGTCACACCAGCTGCAGATGAGCAGTAACTTTATATAAGGCTAACGAAGGTAGAAGAGAGCATGGATTCCCATGAAGGCTGGGGCTGTCATCCCAGAGAGTCTGTTAACGCTGCAGCTTCACTTTAGCATCGTGAAGGATTTGGGATCATTTTCTTGGCCCAGCAGTCTCCACAAACTACAGTGTCTGCTGAAGGATGGTCCACATGACTGACAGGGTGTTACAAGCATGGGGAAATGGCATGCATACCAAGTAAGTAATGGAATGTGTGTGTGCACATTCATTAAAGGCACAGAAAAAGGGGTGAGACTCAGAATTCAGGACAAAATAGAAGAGACTTTTGGAACTGGTGACCCTTGGTCACCTATTTCTGCACTGCAGTAGGGTAGATATAATTGTAGCAGCCATCTCCAGCTCCATCAGCATCTGAATTATCAGAATTCCCTGGTGTACCATCTCCATTAAAGCCTTTCCTCATCATTCCTGTTCCCACTGGCCGTACTTTTGAAGTCAATTCAACTGACCATTTGTTGAACTTCTTCTTCTCCAACTGGACCAGAAACATTGTGTGTAGGTGCAGGAAACATGGAGAAGCAGTTCAAATTATGTTGTTTAACTCTGCTGGAGAAAGGGACCTTGCTGGTGATTACATGGGGCAAAACAATGCAGATGAAGCTTTCTAATTGTCTCTAGGAGTACAATTTCAGGGACACTAATCCTGGTCCTGAGCTGGTGTCCAGAGTTAGGAGAAGCAGAGAAGCATCTTGCAGGCATCCTGTGCTCCTCTTCCAGGCTTTCTGCAATGTATGAGGGTTTCCGTGCAGTTTTCCCGGAGACCAGGTTTGAGCCAACGTGTCAGGACTCAGTGAAAGGATTTCTTCACAAGTACGTGTCTTTATCGACACTTCACTTCCTGGAACCTGACAGCAAATTGTGAAACAACTGCATATAAACCAGGTCACCTCTGGGAAGAGAAGGGGAAATGAATTGTCACAAAATATATGTGAGAAAAGGAAGTCATTGATCTTAGAAAATGGGGTATGTTGTCCCTCTGCAAGCCCAAATGTGCCCTTTCCAGTTAAGGAACTTTAATAGCAACAGAGAATTGTCCTGTCCCATCTGCAGAGCAGCACCTTTGGACTTCTTTGTTAATGGAGCTCAGATTTCCCCATCCCCCAGTGATGACTGGAGTAGGTGGCCCGAGGAAAAATTCTTTATTCATGTGAAGACAACCCATCAGGTTCATTAAACTGAAGATTACATAGGCTGATGACAGAAAGAAATTAAGTAAGGTTTTGTCTCTTTACTTCCTTATTTTTAATTGAATAATAGACAATTAATTTGATTGAAGCTAGTGATGTTACACAGTTTCCTAGGATATCATATTGAGAAATGTCTCATCCTGAAGGTTGCCCTGTCACTTCCTTGGCAATGATTTTGTGTCAGTGATTTTGAGGTGCCCATGAGGTGCTGCTCCTAGATTGCTACATCTTTCATTTTTTTGGAGGAGGTGGTGGAAAGCAGGCTTATTTTCATTATTCTGTATTTAAACCAGACCCAAGGGTGGTGAAAAGGTAAGCTAGTGTGAAACTGGGACAACTATAGTAGAAGTAGGAGGGCAGACCTGGGCTGTTGAAATGGAGAAGGTTCAGGATGAGCATTGGCCTGTTCCTGGCACTCATGTGTATGTCAGCAGTAGTGCATCTGTCAGGAAGCTTTCCTGGAGACTGCTTGAAGGAAAACAGGATGAGTGCTTTCCAGCCCACATCTGCAAAGCCTGTGGGGGTGGGCAGATCCTCAAGGAAGACTGCCCGGTAAGTTATGGATGGGCAAAGCCACTTCCTTACCTCAGTGGCTCTGCCAGCACCCTGCAGATGCCCAGGCTGATCAAATCCAGTGTGGAAATGAAGCACGAGCTCAGTGGAAAAGAAGCGTGGCAAGGTAGCTGCCTCTCAACAAGTGTGGCTCCCTCCCCACCACAGAATGTGGAATGCTGTTTTGCTCCAAGCACACATAGTTTGTGTGGGTGTAGATTTACATTTTGTTAAGGAAAATGAAATAAGGGGACCAGTTTCAACTAGCCTGCAGTTTTATTATTTGCAAGAGCCCTTGCCTTCATGTGATGCTTTACGTAACAGCCTTACACATCTGCAAAGTATGTAAAGCATTTCCACTGTTGGGGAAAAAGAAAAAAGGGGAGGAGATTTCTGAAAGGTACTGTGTCTTCTGGGAGGACTTGAGGAGGAATTCTTAGCTCCCACCAGGCCAGAAAACAGCAAGGATCACGGGTCTGCTCTCTAGAGCCAACTTTTCCTAGGTTTGTGAGACAGTAGACTGTATTTCTAGGTATGACCACAAAGCATACTTGGGAACATATTTGATAACAGCTTCAGTTCAGAAACAAAGTGCTAAAATGATGTAGCCGAGTGGGAATAAAAGGAAACTGGGACATGCATCCTGACTTCAGGGAGAAATAATGGTACCAGGAAGAACATGAAATTAAGAAACAGATAGAGCTCAGGGAGCAGGAGAGATGTTGCCGTGGGCAGTCTCTGAGCGGCTGCAGAGCTACAGAGAGCTGAGGGCTACACTTCTGTCTTACATCACCTCAAAGACGTGAACAAGCACACTCCTTTAATGCTTATTAGCACCCTATCTGATAGTGCGATGTCTATATGTCGAAGTTTGTGAAAAAAAAAAAAAAGGGCAAAAAATGTTATGAATGCCTCCAAGGAGAATTGGAATGAATGAAAAATGTCTGAAGCTGTTCAAGTGCAAAGTCTAGTGAATCAGCCCATCCACTTTTCTTTGGCTTCTGAGCTTGGGTGGACCCAAACCACAAAGAAAAGAGGAAACAAAGGTGGAGTAGACATCGAGAAAGATCTTTCTGAAACTTGGCACTGAAATGTAAGAGCTCCCAATCACTGCTCAGCCCATGCAATGTGTAGCAATTGAAAAGGGCTGGAAAATCACTGCACAGTGCCCTGAGATACAGAAGGTGTTTGTTTCTTTTTCCCAGGGGCTGCTTAAGACTTATATGACTTCTGAGGAACTGGTCCTCTTCCAATGAGATCTCCCTTAAAATGACCTAGAAAAAACACAAGAAACATGAAAGCTTGGTTCAATTCAGTAGTTCTGCTTCTGCTTGGCACTTAGTTGTCCTCAGTTGGTGGTGTGTCACCAACAGTCTTCCCCATTTTTATGGTGTAAGTCTCAGGCTGCTAGACTTCTTCAAAACAGAAACTTGTAACCATGGTATACAGTTTCTATGTGCCCATCTTTTGGGCATAATTCTGCAGGTACTTCTTATAATCAGCATGGCTTAACGCTGAAAGCAGATCATCATAGGGGTCTATCTTGGTTCATCAGGTCTCAGGAGTATAAGACCATCCAGCACCTTTCTGCCAGTTCCTGTTCAAAAATCCTACTATAAATGTTAAAAAAGCAGTGCTATTCATGCCATATATCATCTGCTTGGTGATATCACAGTCCTACTTGGAATTCATCTTAAAAATGTCAGATAGATGAATATGAAGTTGTGAAGTAGCTTAGTTAGTCATTCCTGCCTTCAAAAAAAGGATTGGATACAGTATTGTCCTAGCTCCTTTAAGAACTCAGCAGAAAGGCAAGAAAAATTGGTATAGTATTTCACGTAGGCCCTTTGCCATAGCTCTGCTCCTGTGCCATAAGCCTGTTGTGCATAAGCCAGCAGTGGGGTGAAAGAACCCTGCTTGAAGAGATGGGAGGACAGCCACCAGCCTCTGAAATCCCTGCCGAGGGAACCACGGAATCATAGAACAGAATCATAGAATCATAGAATAGCTAGGGTTGGAAAGGACCTTAAGATCATTGAGTTCTAACCCCCCTGCCATGGGTAGGGACACCTCATACTAAACGATGTCACCCCAGGCTCTGTCCAAGCTGGCCTTGAGCACCACCAGGAATGGAGCATTCAGAGCTTCCCTGGGCAACCCATTCCAGTGCCTCACCACCCTTACAGTAAAGAATTTTTTCCTTATATCCAATCTAAACTTCCCCTGTTTAAGTTTTAACCCATTAGTTAAAACTTAATCCCATAAACCTCTCAGATGTGGTGCCGATGGAAGAGTTCATTCCCCTGCTCCCTACCAGGGTTGTAGCCATCTGAGGAGGACAGACATTGCATTTTCCAGCAAATGAAGAGGGTGATACTTCCTCTATGGATTTCTTTAGATCCTCAATTCTGTCATATAAAATGCACATCAAAACAGCTTGCACTGCTGCCCCCATGACTGAATGTTGCACTCTTCCTTTGTTCGCCTGAGTATCTTGGCTGGGATTCATTTACCAGGACCCCATCCTTCTCTTAGTTGTGTACTTGATTCATTCTCCTGTTTTATACTCTCCTACTTCCTTCTGAAAAGTTTATCACTTGATAGAAACATTTGCTAATCTCAGGTCTTTTTACTGTTACATATCTCCACAGCATCTGATCCTCTTCCTTATCACTTTTCCTTACTTATTACTATTTTTATATTATACAGAACTCAGAGATCACTGCCAAAATCATGTCCCAATTGTGCCAGGCCCACAGGGAGAGCTGCTCCATTCCTGGAAGTTTTCAAGGCCAGGCTGGACAGGGTTTGAGCAACGTGGTCTAGTGGTAGGTGTCCCTGCCTGTGGCGGGGGGTTGGAACTTGATGATATTTAAGGTCCTTTCCAACCCAAACCATTCTATCATTCTAGTGTTCTATCTGAGGGATTTACAACAGAAATGGGCAAGACAGAGGGACACCTGGGGTGCAGAAGGACTGACCACTATGCTTGCACCCCTCACCAAGACCACACAAGTGTCTTCCTTGCCCCTGACTGTGGTTTCCCCTGCCTGCCACACTGTGGTGAAGTGTGACATGAACAATACTTCTTGCTTCACAAGCAAGCATCAAGGAGCTGGAGGAGTTCTCTCCCTCCACTGAACCACCATGCAGTACTGTCCTAGCCTGGAGCTGGGTTGGGTCTTTCTCCACAGGAGCTCCATCCCAGCATGAGGATGGTACCACCTATCCAGCTTTTGAAAATGACTTGCAGGGCACAGTTTTTACCATTTGACCCCTGAGTTGCAACCTTTCCCCACTGTGTTTATATATTATTCTTTTGGCAAGCAAATGTCAATTTTAGTTCACTGAAAGGATAAAGACAAGAATTTGCCCCAGAGAGAAAGGGGAACTTTTCTTGTCCTTTTTCTGCCCCTTTTTGTACTGCTGGCACCAAGCCCATTCTCTGTGTTTTACTTTCTTTCCTCTGTACGTGTGAATTTTTTTTAATTTTTATTTCTTTTTTGCACAGTTCCAGAGGAAAAGGATTTCTCAGACTTAACATCCTGTTCACTTCTGCATACTTTTGAATGCTCTTTAATAAAAGCTAGTTATTTATACACAGGAGCAAAGTACATTCCACTAACCCCTTGTGGCATAACTCTGCATGCTAACTGCTAAACTCTAGGAAGGTGAATCAAATGTATAATAGAGAGCTTTTATAGGGATTGAATATACACCGTACATCAACGCAGTCATACCCTTTCAAAATTCTCTTTGCTATCATGTCTTTGGGAATATGAAAGGAAAACCTTTCAACAGCCTCATTCTCTCTGACTCTGATCTTGATTGTGTTGAGAGGGATAGGTGCCAGATAACTATTGGTGGAAACAAAGATAAGAAGGCTGTGCATACCATAATCAGTTATATTGCTTGAATTATGTTCTTGGACA
Source organism: Amazona ochrocephala (assembly GCA_039720435.1). Classification (NCBI taxonomy): domain Eukaryota; kingdom Metazoa; phylum Chordata; class Aves; order Psittaciformes; family Psittacidae; genus Amazona; species Amazona ochrocephala. The sequence goes on along the minus strand of CM077882.1, from coordinate 52,457,584 downwards.
GACGCAGTGACAATAGCAGGATGGCTTTAATAGAGTGAGTGGTTAATATACCTGCCTGGTGTCTTTCAAAGAGATCAAGTTGCATTTCATTACTGGAAAATTCCTAAGGACCTAAAATGAGTAAAGAACAAGTGCATTATCTCAAAATCACCCATCTGACAATACAACACAGTGGGGATCTCACAAGGAAAGTTTAATTTAAATGATGCCTCTGTGCAGCTGACGAAAGAGACTGGTGTTGAAAACAAGATGTCAAAGCAACCTCTCACCTGAAGAGTAGAAAGATCCTTCAGATAGGGTTTGGATGGTTTGGATCTATCTAGTCTTGGAATATCTTTAAGACAAAAGATTGGTGCCCAAAGTGTAATTCAGCATTTTTGCTTTGATTTTCACCTTCTTTATATTGCATCAAAGGATACATGGTGCCCCTCCAGTTCACAGCTGGTACATTGGTTTCAAAACCCATTGAACTACACTTTCAATCTTGATGGAAGCTTCTTCCACCTGCATGCCCAAAAAGTGCTCTACTGTATGCACAGCTGTGACTGCAGTTCCATCTGCTATTCACCCACCTAAATGTTTGCTCCGGGCCTTCAGAAGAAAAAATCTACCCACAGAATAGTGTCTTCAGAGAGCACCAGGCCCCAGGCTTCCTGGAGCAGATTCTGGTGAGACTGTGTCATGGCTTCCAACTAGTATATTGTGGGAACAGAGCAAGTACAGCACTTCAAAGTTCCACCTCTCAAGAGAACAGAGTCTGTAATGCCATCCCACCTCATTTGTAGACTTTCTGATCAATGCATCACTAACTTTTTGTAGATCCTCTTTTACTATGCTGGTACAAATTGTGTCAGAAAGCCGTGGCAAAAGAGAGCAAAAAAAGTAGCCCTTCTTAACCTAGTTTACTTGACAGTTTCCATAACAACTTGACACAGCTATTTATATAGCGGGAGAATATAATTTGCGTTTCATCATTTTAGAACCTTTGTTGCCATATCAACCTCAGTGTCATGTAGCAGAGAGCAGCCCCATTCAATTCTCTCTTGTTTGTTCAGAAAGAAACTTACCTCTCAATGAATTGAAATTCAGTTGGTCTCACAAGGACCCATGAGAGGCCTACATGTCACTTAAAGTACTGTTCCAGTCCTAATTTAAATGGGGTTGTGCCTATTGATCTATCTGCAGCAGACGGGTGAGATCATTTGCAGTGAGAAGCAAAGATGAGGACAGGGTGAGCAAGCAGGGTGGACAGCAGTGCCAGCAGATTGCTTATCTTTCTTGGGAAGAGAATAATCAGAGGGACATAGCAGCTACTGACTCTCTCTGTAATGGCTGCAGAAGCAAAAACTGAATTTGAAATGTCAGAATTTCAAAAGCTCACTGTTAGCATTCCTGGGTGTGCATTTTGGGAGGGAGATTGGGTGTCAAGGAGTTCCAGCAAAAACGCAAGGTTAGGGAGCAGTGAAGGTCAAGATGGGGAGAAGACAACTGCCAGATGAAAGACTGTTCCGAAAGAAAGAGAGGAACCTTCCATGTGCAGTCTCATGTTCTGCTCTGTCCTGGATTCATTCCCTGCAATGCCAAGCATTAAAAGGCAACCCAGAAGGAGACAGACATCACCAAAGGACAGCTCAGATGAGGATTAGGTGTCTCCCAGTACGTCTCTCTGGAGGAAGCCACAGTGCTTGGACACCTAGTTCAGTCCTTGCATCCAGGTGAAATGAATCTGGGCCTGAGTTCTCACTGATGCTTTTTTTCCTGGTTCCTTGCTGGCTGGTCCAGCAAACACTCATCAGTTGCATAGCTACGGTCTGTCTGGGGGATTTCAGCCTTGCAGACTCATGGCACCAAATCTTCCGTTCCAAGTCAGAACAGAATTAATTTTAAAATACTCACACAACGTTCAATCACAAGTACCTATAATCCACCTGACACCTTTGGCTGACTAAACAGCATTCAAATAACCCTTTGGCTGCTCTGCACTTTGTCACTCACACTTCCTCCTCCTACTGGCAGTTGGCAGGACTGCTGTCCACGCCCTGACACCCCACTGTCTCAACCTGCTGTGGTTTCTACTTTCCCAAGACACTCCTGTTCAAAATAGGTGTCCCCCATCTCGCTTCCTTCTGAGAGCTGAAGGTGTCTACACATTCCCTGGAGCAGGCACCCCTGTGGCACAGCAAATTTCATACAGATAAGGAGACCAGTTGACATAGTGCCAGTGATTAAGCCTGGCTTCCACCAGCAGAAATGCACACAACAGAATTTCTAAGAAGCAGCATCAGTACCAGATCTACCTTAGTTGTATTGTTGTATTAGTTGTATTGTTCTATCTTATCTTAATCATTTCACTATTTCTACAGGGTCTCCAGTGAGACTGAGAAGCGTGTTCACAGCTGCAGCATGGCTGGGTTTAACTGCCTATGTCAGCAGATGAGAACCTCTGCCTCACGGATGTGTTTTGTCAAGTAGCTGTGCTGAATACAGACTCTGCCAGCTTTGTTAGTAGCAGACCTGTTATTTTAACTTGATGTTACACCAACCCCTTGGACTGGGGACAATGGAACTTACATGTTTAAATCTGCAGCACACTGAACTGTTTGAATCTATATGATTCATTGTCAGACAGTACTATATCAGGCACCCCAAGCAAAATAAAATAGACTGCATATGCATGATCTATAAGTGTTTTACACATAAGCTGTATGAAATGCATCCTGCCAACCACTGCTTGTAGAAGCCATAAAGGAACTCCATGTATCATTTAAAGCATTATTGGTAGGATCTTGGGAAGTGCAAATCTGGTGCTTTTATCCACAACCCCAAATGGTACTAGGAGCTCTCCTCTTGTCTGCAGGCTCTTGGAGGATGTCTGGCTGGTTACTGGAAGGAAATAGCTTTAAGTATGTTCTGGAAGAGGTCATTTGTATTAGGCTAGCCCTGAGAAATCTGGAAAGCCCTCAAAGTTTGAATCTTGCACTCCTCATATTCCTCCAGCATCTGCCTTGACTGATTGGTATTTCTGGGTTTCATTTATCTCCCCTCTCCCCTAACCTCTGCTTGATTTGCAGAATTCAAGAGGAAACTTCACATTTGGAAAACTGTATCCTGAAAACACTAGTCTTTGCAAGAAAGTAATAATTCTGAAAGCTGTGACATATCCTAAAAGCTTGTCTCACCACACAAATGGACCAGTGTAAGACTATTCTAGAATGATTTGCATTATTCAGACTGCATCTTCAGTCCTGGAACAGAAATAGCCCTAAGCAACATGTGTGTGATTTTTCCTTTAGGATTCTCAGCCCAAAACAAATACCTCTTTCTTGAGACCAACCTGTCCTAGGAAAAGACTGAGGCAGAGACAAGCTATGCTGCTAACACCCCTTTGAAAGACTGAAATTCTCATTTCCAAAATAGGATTTCTTCAGAAGCTGAACAATGCCTGCAAACTAAACAAAAGATGTCTGATAAAACCTTTAAGAGTTCCCTGGTAATTCCCAGCCCATAAACATGCTCCATCTCTACTGCTGTTAAAATAGTGTCTCTCTCTCTACTGGTTGCTTTGAGTATGAAATTAGAACTTACACATGATACCTCTTTTTGTACTTGTGTGCAGAAAATAATTCTCAGTTTGCACTCATATGACAGCGATAGTCACCATTTCAAAGAGAAGCCCATTTGTCTGAAAGCTGCAGCAAAATCACTGCATTACTCCATCCCTCAAAGACAGACAGGTTTCTGCTCCGGGCATCTCTCATCACCACTATTTAATCCAGCTTCTCCCTTCTCCCAGCCCTGCTCCAGCAGCTGTCCAGCCTGACCTGCCTGGCCCTGATAGGAACTAAAAGCCACCCCAGAGAAGCTTTTCTTTGAAATCTAGCAGGACTGTAGCCCCTCTACCACCACAGACATACACAGCATGTGTTGTGCCACCTTTGCTGTGATAAACCACCACACAGGACTTTCCAGAGACATCAAGCCCTCCTTCTGTTGCTGATCCAAAATCTTGTGCATAAACCTCCTAGAGCTTGTGACAACCAAGGCAATCTCCTCACTGTCCTCCTTAGCCCTTTGGTGTCTTCCCTCCTGCTGCACATTATCCCCAGCCCATGCAACAGGCCAAGATATGTGGGCATCATCTCTCAGTGAGATCTGCACAGCTTCTACCAGCCAAAAGCGTAACCTGCTCTTTGCCCTTTGTATGTCAGGTGGAATCTGTATCTTTGGTTTTTCTACATGTAAAAGAAAGAAAGGGAAAATAAAATCCACACTCCAAATGCTAAGCCAGGGTCTGGTACTCTATAATGTGATCCATCCCATTTATTTTATAACACTTTAATGCCTCTCTCAGTTGTCTCACTGCACAGACTTCAGGCAGAGTGGAGCCATGTTACTTAGCAACTCACAGTACACATGACAAAATTAACTCAAACAGTTTTGTTTATTAACTCTTAATAAGGAGCAAACAAAACAGCAACCTGAGAGTTTCACAACAAGAATGTTTTCCATTTTGGGTGCATTATTAATATTACAGACAACAATGTTATCTTGGGTGTTCTGTGGGATTTTTCTTAACCCTTTTGTAAAGACCTATTTGAAGCACAAAAGTCTTCCCCACCCTCCCTGATGCCTGATGTTTCTATAATGGAAAAAGTATATGTAATAATAGAAAAAATAGAAGACTACTAGAGCTAACAAGCTCTAGCTGGTGCCTGCTTGGCCCTGTGAAACCCAGGTTTGGAGGCTGGAGATGTGAATGTACCCCCAGACTCTCTCCCAGAGTTTGGACAAATTGCAGGGGTGGGGTTTTCAAATTGCTGCGATTTACTTCAGGCTCTTCAGAAAGTGTCACCACATGTTAGGCTGCCCCTGTACCCCAACCCTTGAAATACAGTCCTGCTTCATAGAGAATTCATGAGGATACATGTATTAATGCATGCAAGGCAATACAATCTTGATTTGAAAAGGTATTTAAGTAGTTAATTCACACTGATTTCAGCAGCAATTAGGCATCTAAAGATCTGGTCTTTAGGTGCTCTGGAGAGGTAAGCTAAAGCTGTTCCTATGACGAGTATTGAGGATGCCACTTGTGGAATATGTTGGTTTATGTTCACCATAAAAAGGGACTAGATGTATTCTTTCTATGGTTCCTGTTATATGTAGTTAAAAAACAAACAAAACAAAACAAAACAAAACAAAACAAAACAAAACAAAAAAAAAGAAGAAAAAAAAAACACAAAAAAACTTTACTTTTCAAAACCATGTAAAACTTGCCAGGCCTTTTCAAAGGACGAGAGCCCATTGCCTTGCTGTCTCAGGGGATTTGGATGAAAGGCTCCTGCCAAGAATTTCAGCCTTAGGAGAGACTTCTGCGAGATTATTTCCAGATATGAAACCCTTTTCCTGCTGTGCTGCTGAGCCCTCCCTGTCCAACACTTCGTGGTGACTGCTGATAATGAAAGTGTAGAGGCCTCCCTCCCAAGCATTAACCACAACAGCTGATCCAGGCGGTCTTTTCCGGCTTTTATGGAAAAGAATGAGTGACTTGTGTGTTCTTGTGAGAAACTACTTAGACACCAGATACAGCATCTATAGGTTTTTATGGAAGCAGAATACAGATTCTTATCAGACTCCATTTATTTCACGAGCAATGACAAATGAATTCCTTGGAAACTTACTCCCAGTAATCCCAGAGCACTGAGTGCTCGGCATTGAAACAACTTGGAGGCAGGGTGGTCAGAGGCACGTACTCCAAGGGTCATGCTCTGCCTGATGCCAGCTGGTGGAAGAGTGGCAGGGAGGTGAGAGGAGAAGGAGAGGGACTGGAAGGGGAGCAGGAGGTGAGGGAGGAGGTTCACGTGTGCTTTTAGCTCTGCAGCTGAGCTCAGCCTCTTTGATGGGTTTCTGCCCAGATGCAAGTGAGGAGGTATGGGCTGAAAAGATGCCAATACACCCTTGCTTGATGCCATGTACTGTAAGTAAACAGAAAGGCTCTGAGAGCCTGACAAGATCTTTTATCTTATCCAGGCCATCCTCAGTCATACACAAGAATTTTTCTTTTTTTGTACATTTTCCAGTATGCTAAACCTCAGTCAATGTAAGCATTTCCCTTAGGAAGTCTTTCACAAGTAACTTGCTTTCCCTGCCAGGAGGTCTTGCACAGGCTGCAGCTAGAGCCCTGTTGCCAGGGGTTATTGGCAGAAAAATAAAAGGGGGGAGGTTCAAATATATAGGGGATTCCTGCTAAATCTAGCTTGCAGCCTTGCTCACCTCCCCACCCAAAATTCTGGCTATCATCTTCTGAGGTTCCCTGAGCATAGTATATTTCCCCTTACATGAGCACTCAGTGCAGAGGGGAAATAGTCTGGGAAGGCATGGAAGCAGTAAGTCAGCCTTTGCATGCATACCTAGAATAAGGCAGATTCCCCTCCTATACTGCCTACTCAGATTATTTTGCTACACAGCCATGGGTTCTTCACACTCTGCCTCAGCCCTTTCTGTGCACCCCTTTATAATCTTATTACTTGTAGAGATCCTAGAGCATATCAGGAGAAATCATCCTATCCTGCCACATGGAGTGGGCAAGGGCTTCCCTGTTTCCCCCCATAATCTGCCATCTTTATTCCACTATGGCCATGGCACAGTCTTGTGCTTTGTTTTTCCCTCCATGGAAAACCAGGCCAGCTTTGTTCCTACAGCTCAGGTAAGAACACAACCCTCCTTCCCTCCACCCCCATATCTTCTGTCTAAGCTCCACAGCCCCTGTGCTATGAAGACCAAGTCTTCACAGTCAAGTCTGCTGCCTTTCAATAATAAAGTGTTGGTAAAATCATTGAACCTCAAAAATCAAAAAGGGGGAGGAGTCTAGATTTTTCTTTCTTGACATTGACATGAAAATGATGGCACAACATAGCGCTAGTGACAACTGAAGAGTACACACTGACTTATTATCAAGAAGGGCAAGGTTTTGACTCTGCTGAGGACAGCAAGCAGACATCTCAACTGGTAGCCACTTAGTGTTCCAGTGCTGATCTGGAACATAGCAGGAACATCAAACCCTAGAAATTATGGACCAAACCAAGGACTGAAATTTCAACTTCTCCTCACCTCCATGACATGTAAATGTGACCAACTGAGCCTTATGGAGCTATCCATCCACCCATCCATCCATTGCTAAAGCTCTAAGAACAAAAAAGAGGCAAGCATGAGGCGAAAGACCTCAGCCCTGAGATCTGCTTCTGCTGGCTCCAGTGGGAACAGACTCCAAGAAGAGACAGCTGAGTGGATAATTCATACCTGGTCCCCTTAATATGCCTGGTCTGTTTTCTTGCTCATCTCCCTCACCATCCCCAGCAGAGAAGAGGAGGAGCAAAATATCCAGCTGCTGTTCTGCCCCCAAATCAGCGTCTGAGAAAAGAAGAGGCAAGCTTTATCTAAAGTGCTGCTGAAGAAAAGGACAGCATACCCTGGGGAAAGGAGAGGAATTTCCCCAGGGTCCAAAGTACCTTGCCCCCATCTAGTCACCAAGGTTTCTTTCCTTTCTATGTTTACTTTTTCCCTCTTCTCTGTGCACTTTCTCCAAAAGGAAATCTGAAAGCTGACATTGCCTCAAAACCTCATTTTAAGCCTTCCCCATTCCCTATTTCTACTGTTTTTCATCCACAGCTCTCTCAGTCACACCCATCTAACTCTGTGCCTTGCAGCAAGAAGACTTGGATACACATGAAGGTAGATTTGAACTATTGCCTTTGATAGTTACAGGGTCTGCTTGTGCAAACAAGGCTTAATACAAAGGTTTCCAAAGAAAGTTCATACAATCCAGGTCTCTCATGGCTTAGACAGCAGCTACAGATGTGCCTCTCAGCCCAGCTCAGAGGGACATTTGCAAGCTTGATTCACATTCTTCTGTCAAACCTGTCTTATAGAATTTGGGGAGTGCTCGGATGTTCAAGCCACCCTGAGCCCTTTTATGCCTCTGTTCGTCACAAAACTGTTCAGGTGAAAGTGCCCTAGTGAAAAAGGCACCCTGGGAGACTGGGTAGAGTATTCTCCTCCGCCCCTTCCCTTCTTTTCCTTTCTTTGTTCCAGGGCACTGGTCAGCTCCAGGCTCACCACCCTCAGCCACATGCACACGCAGCTGGCCAAGAGGGGAAATGAAACATTTGCAGTGGGACATCATGATTTTGGGATTCTTATGTTGGAACACGAATGTGCCCATCTTCAGGAGCCTGGTGGAGCAAAAAAATCTTCGCCAACTCAAGGACTCCCAAACAAGATTTCTGTGGTTTCAGGAGCAAGTTTAGTTTCTTATTCATCATGATCTTCTTCACCAAAAAATCCCAACCCAAACAGTCTATATACCAACCTTTTCAACTGCAAAATATGCACACTGGGAATAGGGAGATGGGAAAATCCCTACCAGATCAGTAGCTCCAGCCAGGATGTCCTCTGTGTTGTGAGCTTCAAGGATCTTTCAGATTCCCCAAAGCTGGAAGGCTGCAGCCATTGTAAGAAATTGGATTACATGGGTAAGAATTCCTGATCTGGGTGTCATTTCGCTGTGGCTGTTGCATACAAGCCAATGTTATGTAGACAGCACTCTGAAAATCCAACTGGTCCTCTGAGAACTTAGAGCTTCTCAAGGCAAAATTAATTAAGAAGTAATGAACAGAGCTTTTGATACCACAGTGGAAGTGTTGCTGCAGGCACAAACATGAACAGAAGGGTGCTTCTGACTGATTTTTAATTAGAATTTAATAGTGCCCTGAAGTCACATCTCTCATTAAAAGAAAAAGAAAGCTTACCTATGTGATGAACAACTCAAATTAGATTATATGCAAATAACTGGTCTGAAAGGTCTGTGGGAGGGTAATAGAGACAGGACAGGTTAAATCCTTGACCTTTAGAGTTGATTTTTCTTTAACTGATCCATCAGTCACTTTGTTTGCAATTAAACATTACAATTAATAGAGTTTAAAGGAAGTACTGAAAAGCCGTGTCAAATGCAGACACCAAGGTCTTCAGCTGAGGTAAATTAGCACAGCCCATTGATTTTAACTGCATTAACTACATTAACTATCTCACTGGAGTGTGCAGATCTTAACTGTATGCAGTATTTCCAAGTCACGCCCAGTCCTGAGTCCTTACAGTGAATAGCCTCTTACTCTCCAAGTTGTCCCATTAATTACATACAGCTCAGCATGCATAAGCCTGAGGAAATCTGTCCATAGAGTCATCCAGATTGCTCAAAAGACCTAGCTGAAAGACAGTGTGTGCCAGGGTAACTCTAAGGGTTCCTAGGGTGTCTTAGCCAAGGAGGTTTGTATCTCTAAAACCTTTGCAGGTATGTTGCCACTACTGAAAGCATCAAGAAACCCTGCTGAATGCAAGCCCACAGGGTCTGGCCTGAGATGAGCTGCCATTTCAGGAGGCCAGCAAACGCTTTAGTTCATCCTGAAAAAACAGCTTTTTTGATGCATGTAATAGAATATTTGTGTAACATGAATATAACTCACCCTCTCTGTCTGGAATGCTGTGCTTTTGATGCACTTCTTTCAATGTCCACCTGAGGATGAACATCATGCAATGTCAAATAACAAAATTAAATAATGAATATGTTACTCTTCAAACAATCCTGCCTACCAGAGATTACCACTTAGCTGCTTTTCAAATGCATCTCAAACTCATCTCATTCAGACAAACGATAAAGCTGCTTAGCTACTTAAAAAAAAGACAAGACTCCATTCTCATCTTGTATCTGGTGTCGATGGAGCTTTTCACACAGTTCCGCAGAAGGGAGAGCACCCGACAAGACACACAAAATCACACCACCTGCTCAAGACAAAGGGCACTTGGGTACCTAATGTAGGTGCCACACGTTGTTTTTCTCCACTCACTGTAGCAAAGCCTTGCAGTCCTGGATAATAAGTGACCTGAATCACTCACAGATCTCTTGCAGTCATATGCTACAACAGTTGGCTGTGCGCAGTGCCAGCAACAGACTGGATACAGCCCATAAGCTCTGGTCTGCCATGCTCAGGAGTCTTGTCTGTACAGCTCTCTAGTCTTTAGGACTTCATTAAACATAGGGGAACAATAAAGAATTGGTTCTTGTTGTGGTTTGGGGTTTTTTCCTTGCTTCTTTTTAATTACACAAGAATTTAAAGCTAGTGTAGAAAGACCATGCCAAGAAACTATATCTTTCCTCACCATGTTAGTTACGCACTGATTCTGTAACTACTGAAGAGCAAGTTCACACCTTCTCTTTGATAGGACCATGACTTTCTGGGAAGTCATACTTACACACAGGAGGAAACTTCCTATTGTCATCGTACCTGTCTATGGGACATGGCACAGGGACAGTGAATTATGTAGCCTAAAATTCTAGGCAACAATAACCTGTTCATGTGACCCATAGCAGGTTGTGTTTCAAAAGACAATGGCTATTAAGGGATGATGGAATGGGCAGGAAGAGAGTTTCAGGTCATGGGCAGGTAATTGATGCAGCACTGGGCAAGGTGCTGAAGGTTTAATGGGATGCTGTGCATTTGGTTTGCTCCTGAAGCAGTGTGGTAGCACGGGATCGTGCTTCATCTGGATGTGCAATATATGAAGTCTCTCCCCACTTTGAGTCCTGTTGTATTAGTACCAATTACCATCTGCAGTGAGCTCCCTACAAATGCATCCCTAGAGACACATTTTGCTATCGCAACCATGGACTTTTTCACTCTGCATTCAGATTTGGTGCCAAAATAGAGGTGCTGACTTTACTTCAGACCAACTCTCTCATCTCATAGAATCACAGAATCATAGAATCAGCTAGTTTGAAAAAGACCTTTAAGGTGATCAAGCCAAACCATTACCCCAGGACTGCCAAGACCACCACTAAACCATGTCACTGAGGGCCTCATCTACAAGGCTTCTGAACACTTCCAGGGACGGTGATTCCACCACTTCCCTGGGCAGCCTGTTCCAATGCCTGAGCACCCTCCCTGTGAAGAAATTTTTCCTAATATCCAATCCAAACCTCCCCTAGCACAGTTTGAGGCTGTTACCTCTTGTCCTACTGCTCATTACTTGGGACAAAAGACCAACCCCCATCTCACTACAACCTCCTTTCAGCCAGTTGTAGAGTGATAGGGTCCCTCCTAAGCCTTCTCTTCTTCAGACTAAACAACCCCAGTTCCCTCAGCCATTTCTCATAAGACTTTTTCTCCAGACCCTTCACCAGCTTTGTTGCCCTTTTCTTGGCTTACTCCAGCACCTCAATGTCTTGTAGTGAGGGGCCCGGAACTGAAGGATTTAAGGTGTGGCCTCACAAGTGCTTAAATTGTCTCATATCAGCCCCAAACTTTGCTTGGTTGGCTGTTCATTTAAACCTTTGAGATCCCAGATCACTCCTCCAACACTCTCCCAGAAGTCTTTGACTGTTTTGTTCTTTATTCATGCAGCCTCACAAACCCTGCTATTTACCTAGAAAATACAGGGCATCTCAGCAAGCAGCACTGAGAGCAGCAGCATCTAAATGCCCAGGGTAGCTGAACTATCAAAGTGAACCCTTTGGGTATGTAGGACACAGACATAAATTTATGGGCTTGGGATGTTTTTGTGTGGCAAGAACAGCTGGGAAATCTCATGGGTTAATCATTCTCTTTTGGTGTTTATTGGGACCTCTCATCGCTGGTTTGCACTTTATCCTTAGCTCAGACATGAGCCCAGGGAGAATGTATGGGGGCTTGATAGGTAGATAATGATAACAGCTCCTTGGCAATTACTCTGTGCTACCCCCAACATGATGTGTTTAGAGAGTGTCTAAAGTGGGTGTCGTTTCAAAGGGACAAAGCAGCTTCTCAAGCAGTTTTATGGCTTTGTAATTTATTTACCAAGGCAAGCTCAGGTCAGTCACACTATCTATTTCTTTTTTAATGAGGTGCTGTTTATATTTCACTCTCATATTCTGGATGGATTGAGACACAAGGAGGTCAAACGACTTCTCCCTGAAGTCTCCAGGGCTTCCAAAGCTAAGCCATTCCACCTTTTAATGTGTTAAGCATGGGGCTTGACTTGAAGTCAGGAGAACTGCAAGCACATATATAAATGCTTAAAAACCTTCCTAACAAGGAGGCTACATGACAGCCTTGGTCTTCTGCATGCTAGTGAGTTTTAACATCCGTGCAGCTCCATTCGCTTCAGCTGAGTCTCACTACCAACTGAGGTGATGTAAGGATATCCTTTGGGAAAGGTCTGCAGAGGAATATTCTTCATTAGCTCAATACTGATGTGGACAAGTTCACATACTCCCACTGTTTTTCAGGTCTGAAATAGAAGCTCCTAAACTTATCCTGGAGTTCTCCGTTTCGGATCCGTCCTGGCCATTTGCTTTTCTATCCAAATATACCAGAGGGGCTTATAAAAGATACTGACTCTCCTTCCACACCTGACCTCCACTTTAAAATTGGTCCAACAAAGTGGGGAATTGAGAGAGCCTTTGATGATGCATGGAAGTTAACTATTAAATATTCAGAGGCCTTTTTCAAAAAGATGCCCTTTTCCTTTTGCAAAATAAGCAAACCCAATCTGAGACTAAATAAAATCATCCCAGATGTTCTTGCACAACCAGGTCATTAAAGAAAAGCATCTGGTGAAAAATAATAGAGGCTGGTGTCACTTAACAGTGGTAAAACACAAAACCAGCACTCAGTCTGTGCTCTGGTGGTGCCTGTGGCCTTCGGACATGCACAATGCTTGGTGCTGCACAACAATAAACCAGCACAGCTCAGAGGCACACAGCCACTGCAGGGATCTCCCAGCTCAGATTTGGGTGTCCAGCCCTCTGCCATAGGGTATAATTAAAATGAGGGGCTTAAGGTCATAAGAAATGAGCTAATTATGTAAGGCGCAAGAATAACCCATGGAAAACCCAGAAGATGTGACTATGTGTTTAGATGCACTTGGGAAAGACATCACTTCTGGTGGCCCAGTGTGTGTCCTGGTGAGGTATCATGAAGGACTTACCCCATGGCTTTGCTCTTTCACTAGCTCCTGCCTTCATCCAAGGCTGGAGACAGACATGGGCCTGGATGGACCCTCCTGACCCAACTCATGTTTCAGACTTTCTGTGAGGTAGCTCAGTTTCTTCCCACAAAGACAACTCTGCTCTCACATCAGCAGTTCAGATGCTTGCAGGTTTTGCAGGTGGCTCTTTCCTTTCTCCTCTGTTTCAAGGAAATGCCCAAATGAGCAGGCCCTTGACGGTCTTTGGGAAGGGCAGTCACAGCTTCTCCTGTTGGAGCTGGTCCAGTTTGTTCTTCTAGTTAGCTGTTCACTGGAGCAGAAACCTCTAACGTGATTTTCCCACATCACACATGAGTGTCCTGACTTTAGGGCTGGAGAGTCCATCTTCTACTTCTTCTCTTGGTCCAGTGAATGATTAATTATTTATAAAATATGGAACAGCTTCAGCAGCAGACTTTGAGACCAAACCCCAGAGGATCTGTCAGTTGGATGCTCACAGCACTTTTTCAGGACGTGGGAGCTTCTGTGTAAACCATAGCAAGTGGACCTTTAGTCAGTCGTTTCCAACAGCCTGGGAGGGGGCTTAAACTAGTGGCATCTGTTTTCAGTGCAGATTACTGGCGCACTAGGAAAGCTGATGGTATATAGCCATTTACAGAGCTTCTTGCGCCCTGTAAATTCAGAGGATGAACTCTCAGTCAATCAGCACACAGGATGGACTTCCCAATTGTTTCCATGGGCTGGGAAGTCATCAAGCAGGATTCAGGCATGATCATTTCAGCCAAGCCAAGATTTAGGCAGGTTTGCATATATCAGCATGTCAGAAATATAAACACTGCAGTTAGGTGCGGCAGATGTCCCTGTGTGCACAGTTAGGCTCAAAGTGGAAACTGGTTAGCTATGTAGCTTTATGGAGTGAATCTGCAATAACTCCCCAGCATAAAGCTGCAGAAATGCTATTTAAGTGATGGAGAAAATATAGTTAGAGAAGAGGGAAAGATACAAAGGCATACACAACTATGACCTTTCTGCAGCCTAGCCTTTGCTTAGGCTGTGTATCACAGGGAGAGATTTTATTAGAGCTCATTAAATTTTAAAGCCTTAATGGTCCTTTCTGTACCGCGTGATTGGTACAAAAAGGAGAGCTTGACAAAGCATTAATGCAGCAGGAGGAAAGGCATCTTCCACTGCAGTGTCTGTGGCTGGGAGGTAAGCGCTCAGCTGCAAAGCATCTGCGGGATTAGCATGACATCGTCTGGTGAAAGCGGGTACGAGTCCTTCAGCTCAAGGCCGGAGCATCCGTGGGCTGGCAGGAGTAGAGCAGGGAAGCAGAAAAGGTTTGTGAGGTGAATGAGCTGGTCCTGACGCCTTTCAGGAGAGCATGTGAGTGTGATGGTCAGGAGCACAGGCAGGGCTGAAACTCAAATGGCCATATTTACACTTTGCATTAGTTGATTCTGCTGAGACTAAACCTGCCTACTGCATCTGTTGTTGTTTTATCTCATTTCTTTTCCCCACTCTTGGCTTTTTTTTAAACTTCAAAACTTTAACGACTAGTTGACACATTTTCTCTTTCCACTCATCTGCCACCTCCAGCCACACTACACAGACCAGATGGAACACACACAGTCATGGAACAGTCCTGATGGCTGTAAAAGGAATGGCCAGGAGCAGGAGGAGTGAGTCACAGCAGAGCAACAAGGTTACTTTCAGGTGGATGCTCTGTGCATGACTTGAACTTTGGCATTTAGAAACCAAGAACGCATCTATATTATAGGATCCTGTTGTAATATAGGGGCATCAGGACTGAAATTTTCATAAAACCCCTAAGAATGTTGCATATCTGAACCTCAGTCTCCTTGGATGTTGAAGGCTTGAACACAGTTGGGTCTCTGCCTCTCTGAACTGTACACCCACAGCAGTAATCTGAAACTGTGTATGTTTGTATCCAGGTCAGGGAGACGGCATAAGAGCTCATTTGCCTGACTCACCAACTTCCTTGCCAAGTGAGCATGAAATTTTCATGACACTGCAAAATAGCTGATCCACGGCCTCCTAAATATTGCTTCTCTGGAGATATTATACCCAGGAAGCACCCTGAATAATTGATTTGCTTTTGGGATGTAGGATTATTTATTTATTTGTTAATTTGTGGTGGTGGTAGTGCTGGTGGTTTAGGAAAAACATATTGACTGAGTTGGAGAAAACAAAGTCTCTATAAAATCTTGTGTGGGATGAGACCACCTACCAGTTCTGTACAGAAAAAAAACAGGGAAAAACATGGGAATATGATCCATGGCTGTGATTTTAAGCTTGCACCTGGGCCAGGGGAGCTGTCTCCTACCTTGGAGAAGGAGTCCCCACCAGTCCAAATTTTGCATAGGACTAGTACCAATCACTCAGATGAAGCTACTGTTCTCCAGGGATGCTGAACATCTGTCTGAAAACCTTTTAATGGCAGCTGAAAGTGGCCTCCCAGAATAATTCTTGGCTTTGTGGGGCTTTTTAAGTTTCTGTCCAGGGTGTTCTGTTATTCTCCAAAGGCTAATAAAAAAGGCGAATGTCCCAACTAGTTAATCTGAGTGTTATCCATCATTTTCAATGCACCTGGGGAGAACAACAAATGGCCTCAAAGTCCAAATGCTGGCACTGCTCTTTCCAACGTTTTTTCATCATTGTCTCAAACAGTCACAAAGGCGCACAAAACCTTTCTCTGTATCTCACTTTTGTCCTCTAATACTAACAGGAGCCTTCCTGGCTTTGCTAATTGTACCCACAGTGTCTCAGACATTTTCCCTGCCAAGACTGAGCAGTTACCAAGACTAAGGTCATCCAGCTAGGCATTGCCAAGAGGAGCTCTAGCTATGGGGAGTGGAGCAGGGGGACAGACTGACAACTCAGTGAGAACAGAGTCGTGCCCCATGCCCTGAGGATGATGCCCATTCTGCTGAACCAGAACTCTACAGGAGTCAGCCTGGGCCATTCCTGAATTCCTATGGTATGAAAGGTTCAGACAAAAAATCACCTATCAGTTAGAAGTACAAGGTACTTCGAAGCCACATGTTACAAGCTGAGTCTTGCTTTAACACTCAGTGGGGCCCAGACTGGGTTGCTTTATTATTCAAATAGCACTACATCTTAGTCACGTTATTTTTTCAACACGGAAACAGCTACATTCCTTCTGCAAGCGAAGAGGTTGGATGTGCAGCCTGCACAGCCAAGGCATGTCTGAATTTGCCTCTTTTAAAGTCTTTGATAATTTTCCCTATCCCTGAGTAACTCAAATAGTTTCACAATGAGTGACCCAGGGGAAAAAAAAGAAGCTACCCCTGACTGCTTTGAAATGTTCCCTCCAGATGACTAAATTGTGCCACCTCTGAGTCCTCAGCAGTGTGAGAGCTCCCTTCAGTCATGCAAGAACAAGATCTCTGCACGGCAGCCAGCCTAACACAACACAGGCAAAACGCAAATGAGCGCCATCTAAGTGCTCTCACACTGAGAGCGTGCACGGGCTCCTCACCACCGCTGCAGGGTCTCCTCAGTAAACAGCCAAGTAGAAATTAAAAGCAGCTTGGTGCCAGCAGCAGGCAGCTCAGCTGAGCTGCCCCTAGCCCAGGGTGCCGCTTCCTCCCCTGCGGCTTCCTGGGTAAAGTCGTGCTCCTCCCACGGTGGGGGTCCAGGCTTTGTGCTTTGGACACATGGAACCAAATACATGCCCATGAGGAAAGAAAGCACCTGCATCTGAGAGGGGCTGCAGTCATTGTCCACCAGCAGTAAAGAAGTGATGTAGCAAAGCAGTAAAGAGGCACAATTTTTACTTTTAGGAAGTAAAAATGAAATTTTTTGCATTTAAGAATTAGAAGTTATGTTTCCTGTCAAACAAAGTGCTGCATTCAGACTATCTCTGATGCAGCCTTTCGGATCTGGAGCTGTGACCCTGGTGAGGTGGCCAGGTAGTGACAGCCCTGGCTGTAGCAGTTAGGATTCTGCACCTCCAACCATCCAGGAGGTCCCACCTGGGGACAGAAAGACAGACAGATATGCACTTTCCCCCTAAGATGTGCTTTCCCAGTGACTTACTGTGTTTCTGGGTAGACAGACAGTCAGAGAAGAGCTAAAAAGCTTTATTTGCATTTTTGCGCTCTCCAAAAAGCCACCACGAAACAGTTTTGATGCGTGCAGAGAGAGGACTTTCATCACAGCCTCGGGAAATTTCCTGAGGCAGGGGAAGGCACCGCGGTGCCATCAGCCAAACAGACAGAAAACCCTGCGATGCCCCTGGCCATCACTAGGTTCCTCCTGGCTCTCTCCTGGAGGGAAACTCGTGGGTTCTCTTCCTTAAATCCCTGGAGTAGCTCCCCAGTCCCTTTCCCCACTTTGGGCAGTTGTTTCCAACTCCCTAGTAGCCATGTCTCATTTCAGAAAACTGGTGGCTTTGTGCTTCACCTCTCAGGACAACTGATGCTGCCTGTTCATCTGCCCATCTCTCCTCCTGAGCTCCTCCTCACTGCTGTCATCTCCAAGGAGAAACTGACAAAGCTGGCAGTGAGTACAGCTGACTTCATCCAGATCTTTCGTGGTGAACCTTCAGCCCTGTATGCTGCAGGAGCTGGACTTCAGTCCCTTGGTGTCTGTCCCACAAGTTGTCTCTGCAGCCATTACTAATGAAGGTGTCACCACCATTTCCAGCACCTCTCTGGCAAACTTGTCCCTATTCTTTATCACAGCAACCATTTTTCTGAGAAGAATATTTTCATCTGTGTTGTTAGTCTGAACTGTCACTGTGAACTCTGACGTGTCCCACCACCAGCTCAAAGACTGAGATTCCTACAACAAACAACTCTTTCAGATCCATTCCCATTCCTGCAAATTCCCTCCTCCACCTCCATGCCAAATTCACTCTTCTTTTCTTCTTCAGTCTTCTTATTCTCTCCCTGCATTCAAATTCAGTAACTTCTGTCTTTATAGCATCACCAAACTCTGGGGCTTTTCTCATCTTGCTCATAGTAAAATCTGCCCACATCTTTCTCACCATCTGTAGCATAAAGTCCTCTCCCCTGACTTTCCATCCAAAATGTCACTGCTACAGAAACCCCCCTTGCCCTCTCTGCATCATCCCACTCTTCCTGTCTTTCTTTTTTGTGCCTCCTGTGACTGTAATACCTTCAAGTCTTGTCCTGACTTCCTAGACTTGGCAAAATGACAACTCTTTCCCATCCTTAGATTCCTTACTGCTCTCAGGAGGCTTCCTACAGCCCACTACACTACCTAATGCAGCATCCATACTGTGGGTCATGGGATCTTAGCATCCATCTGCCTTGGCAGCCCTCTACCTTTAAGCAGAAGGTGCCTTCATCTGGTTCAAGATTTCCATTATGTCCATCCTTCCCATTCTAAGTTCTGCAACAGGGAGCAAGGCAATCTCCTCTACCTGGACAAGTTTTGGTCGGATTTGGCCCCCTTGCTGTGGTGTGGGAGCTGGGAGACAGAAGCTGGGACTGTGCTGCTGGGCACTGTGCAGCACCACGGTGCTGCTTGCAGCAGCTTGCAACAGCTCTGAAAGTGGGTGGCTGTCTGGCTCATGATGTTTCTCACTTTCTTAAATACACATTCACTTGCTGTTACTGTCTCACACCCTCTTCCTTTCCTCCTCCTTGAAAGACGATCCCACCCCAACAGCTTGTCTCACAAGCACCTGCCCTTGACCTAGATACTACAGATGACATTTCATCTTTTATTACTGTAACAGTGATGGACCCATGAGAGATTTAAAGTCAGTTTCAGAACTTGTCGATATTTGTGTGAATATTGACAGATCAGCAAAACTGATACTGAAACCTCTTAAAACTGAATACTTTCTCATAAGCATTCAGGTCTTTCTTGTTCTCCTCCAACCAGAGCTGTCAAGAAGTAACAGCCTTAACACAAGAAAAGATTTGTATGATGGATACTCTGACGTACCAAGGCAAAACAGAACAACTTGGGAATATGCTGTACGCTGCCAGCACAATGGGAATGAGGCAACCAGCTTTGCTTTTGCTTATCTCCTGTTCTTGAGGAAGAGGAGTAGCATCAGAAACAGAAAAAAAAGTTACTGTCACATGTAGGTTCCTCAGTTTTAGAGGGGGCCATACAGGGCTGGATAGACCAGCAACACTAGTGACCATGCTGAGAAAGTGTGCCCTACACAGCTGTGCACACAAACAGCAACTTGGCAAGACTGAACAAGAAAAAACAGTAACCTGTAGTCATTTATATTGGTGTTAAAAAGGTCAGTAACAAATGAGAAGAACAAGGAGCTATGTTACATGTGAAGGAATCTGACATAACTGATGCCACGGAAGCATGGTGAAATAACTTTTGTGATTACTGTAATGAAACTGTTGATTATGAAGGGCAGACTGGGGGTGGGTTTCTGTATCATCACTATGAGCCTGTGAGTTGCTAAGTCAGATTTACAAGATGCTGAGTAAAAGAGAGAGAATATCTGCAGAATGATCTCCTACAGACCATCAAAGTCAGAAAGTCAAAAAAATGAGTTGTTCCTTAAACTCATTATTCATTAAACCCTGATCCAATCTGTGGAAAGAAAAGTTCTGTATGCATGGAGAACTTCAAAGTAGGAGACATATGCTAACAATATATGCAGCCAATAGAAAAATAGCATTTAGGTGATCCAGGTGACTTCTCTAACCTATCAGGCACTACACCCAAGGTGAGATCATTTATTATAATACACCATGGTGAACTCATTATTGAATACTCTCTGAAGATCAGCAATCATGATTGTGACCTGATTATTTGTAGCATAGACTGCCCTAAGCACTCAGCATTAAAAACGCAAGCTCTCTAACTCGAGGGAAGTTACTGTTCAGATTCATTGGTAGAAAAAATGTGAGTAGAAGAATCTGAATGAAAATTTGGTCCTTTGGTGAAGTTATCAGGTTTATCAGGTGGTCAAAAAGTCAGGATTTCCAAGTCAAGAGGTCAAACACATCATGCCAAAAATCTCATCCTGGTTCAGTGAAAAAGTGAAGTAAACAATGTGGAATAGAGAAACAATCTATCACAAATGTGAAAAAGGGACATGGCTGACAATTAATAAAAGATAGAAGTAACTAAGTATGAGAAATGAGTAAGTGAAATTAGAACCATCTGGAAACACTTTAGAACAGGGCAAGGAAAGTATTTTAACAACTACTAAGAGCAAAAGTAGCTTAACAATAGTGCAGGAATATCACTTGAGAGATAGTAAAATTAATAGTAATGTTAAAAAAGAGAGTACTTAACTATTTGGCTGTATTCAGGAAGAAGTCAAACTGTGTACATGTGTAACATGGGGCTGTTGATGGATGTTTTTGCTCAGTAATATCAAGTGGATGATAAAAAAGTTCTAGTAGGGAAAATATTTAAGATGAGCACTCTGGCTAATTAGCATTCCTGAAATACATGACAGAATGTCTCTCCTGCTCCCATTTGAGGAAGTGTTCATAGTGTATCAATACTCCAAGAGGATAAAGAGGATAAACTGGGTAAATGCAGTTAAATAGAAGTCACAGATGGAAAAACTGTGACCTAAGGGTGGGAGTATAGCAAATGCTAATAGGTATTTCTCAAAGAACATGATTTATTTGCTAAACTGAGTTCCAGCTTTTGTGACCACCTTTCCACCATGTCTGGCCCAGACATAGAATCATAGAATCATAGAATAGTAAGGGTTGGAAAGGACCTCAAGATCATTGAGTTCCAACCCCCCTGCCGTGGGCAGGGACACCTCCCACTAAACCATGTCATCCAAGGCTATGTCCAACCCCACCTTGAACGCCGCCAGGGATGAAGCATCCACAACCTCCCTGGGCAGCCCATTCCAGGGCCCCACCACCCTTACAGTAAAGAATTTCTTCCTCAGATCCAATCTAAACCTCCCCTGTTTAAGTTTAAACCCATTACCCCTTGTCCTCTCACTACAGTCCCTAATGAAGAGTCCCTCCCCAGCATCCCTGTAGGCCCCCTTCAGACACTAGAAGGCTGCTATGAGGTCTCCACGCAGCCTTCTCTTCTCCAGGCTGAACAGCCCCAATTTTCTCAGCCTATCTTCATATGGATTCAGAATTTTCCAAGGCATTGGATGCTGTACCAGGAAACAAAAACATGTCCTGTAGAACACTAGAAGTTATCCTATAGCTGATGCGAGAGCTGGAGAAGTGAGAGATTTCAAATACAAATGAATGACCACAGCATGGGCTCTAAGTACAGCAGGAAATACAGCAACTACGAGTGTGTGTATGGTGCAACATGCAGGCAGAGAAGCAGGGAAATCATTTTATCTTTGCGCATTCATGCATAGCAGTAGAAAGATCGATGCTGAAATAGTTGCTGACCTGCTGACTCAGGGAGTCAGGGAGAGGTTTTGGGAAGAGAATACTGTGTGCTGCCTCTGTTACACTTCTTTTCCACAGGGACTGTTTTTAGCCACCATGGGAGATTGGATCTTGATCTAGACAGACCTTTGATCCCCCAGTAAAGCCACTCTTGTTGTCTTATGTTGCCCACATGCTTCTCATGTGTGCATTCTTCAGAGCAATCTCAGAAAAGGAAACTGGGAGCTATCTGCAACAGCAACCTGTAAAGACCAGAGCAAACACCATCCTGTGTGAAATTCAGGACTTGCTCTGCTCTTTGGTCTTTTACTGTTATTGATCACATTAAATCACTCCTCAGTCTCCTGTGATCGTTAATTGCGCAAACAAACCATTTTGGTGAGTTCCTAGCTATTACAGCAGCTTTTTGGCCTTGCCAGCTTTGGTGTGGCCTTGAGCGCCTGTGGCAGGATGCATGGCAGCAGTTGTGTGTTGGGCCCCATGGTGGGATTTTCTCTCTGTTTGACTCACTATAGCAGCCAGTTAAAAGACAAAAATAGCCCGGGCACCGGGGACTGGGACTTCCTGCTGAGAGCCAAGTTCCCCATGGCCAGCCCAGTTCCCCAATTGCTTTCCTTCTGTGATGTAACTGTATCTTCCATATACTCATCCTGCTTTCAGTGGGATTACAGACCTCACCCTCTTCCACCCCTCCTCTCTTTATCACATCTTTTCTCCAAAGCAACCAAGATGCTCATAGGAACTGACGAGGACTGGCTGGTACCTGCCACCAGCTTGGGAGTCAAGGACTACAGGACTACACTATTGACATCTAATAGTGAAAAAGATAACAGCAAAGATAAAAAAAAAATATATATATATAAAAGCAAATCTTGGGTACAGCAGCATTTTCTGGAGGACCTGTTGATGTGAGGGGGCTGTCCCCATTGTAGATCTGCTGTGCTGAGACTCTCCAGAGATTCTACATGGGGGACCATGGTTTTAGCACATTTTTTAGCCACACCAGTATTAGGTGCCTTGCTGCTCAGCACTGGGCACGTGGGAAGACTCAGCTGAAGGTATCTAGGGGCCACAGATGATAAAAATCATGATTTCTAAGGGAAGGAAACAGATTGTGGGTTAGATGTGGGCTAAATAGAAAGGGGGGTTCATGTTATGTGTCTGTTATTCTACTAAGAACGGCTTCCGGGAGTTACGCCTTTTTTGTGCCCTGAATTTACATGGAAAAAAATACCAGGAACTGAAGATTGCTTTACTTTAGGTGAGAAGGTTGAAATACGTGTTTCTTATGTATTAGATAGGTGTATTTCCTATATATAAATGATTCATTGGCTTCTGCTGAGTCCAGACACACTGTGCGTGGAAGAAAGGAGACAGTTTTCAACAGTGCTCTCTGATAACTGTGACAGAATACCATGGGAAGTGACCAAACACAGCTGGTGGGGTCTCAGTTTCTTGCATCTCCGGAGCAAGGCTGTGCATCTCCGCAGGATGTGCTTTAACCCAGGGAGATCTTTTCAGACTTAATGCAGAACAATGGGGTGGAAAGCGGGTGAGACACAGAGCTCAGTCTCAGCAACCGCACGCCAATGCCGTCAGAAACCTCCCCAGCCAAAGACCTGGACCACTTTTACACTTACTGGAAATCTAGGGGAGGTTTTGGGAGAAGGGGTTTCTTTGGTCTGGTTTTTCTTTTGAATCCTATAATAACACTACCCATGTCTAGTTGTGCACGCTCTTTAAAGATCTGGGATTCCCCCTCCTAATAGAAGTTACACAGCAGTCATACTTCCTTTAATCTCTATCAAACTATTATTTCAACATACCACCTACACAGCCAGATGAAAAAGCACCAGTAAAAGGGAACGGTTGTTGTTTTGGGTTTTTTTTCCTTCTCAGAAAAAAAGCAACCACACAAAACCAAAACTTAAAAACAAAGCTCAGAGTCCGGCTTTGCACATAATAACTCCTCCTTTCCCTCTGGAAATTCCCTTTAGTTAGACCATAAACCCCCCTCAATTATGCTATAATAAAGTGAACTGAAATTCAGTAGCAGACATGGAAGTAGGGACTATTTGCAATCCGGTGGTTAACAAAAAAAAGGCCAAGAGCAGATAGAATCTGATTTTTCATTTTAGACTATTTATAATTTCTTATTCAATGAAGTAACAATTCACCTTATAAAGTAAGTTGCATTTGAATATAGTTTTCATTTGATTTTGTGATTGAGCTTGATAAAGTTTTTAACTACAAGAGGTTCCTTCTCTTCATTCCAAATTAATGGATTAGACTTTGAAGAGTAAATACCACCTTTCTTCAAAAGGATTTTGGCATCACGAGGTGATTATTGATTTCTTGTCCTACCAGCAGTGCTTCTAGTAAGATCTTCTCTAACAAGGAGATAGAAGATGATGTCTTAACAGAAAACATTGTTTCTAGGAATAAGTGCCCAAATTGTAGATTACCAGGGCACATAATTTGTTACAACAAACCACTATCAGGGAACCATAGAACAATCAGAAAACACCAGATGTCCTCTTCATAAATAATATGGGAGCCTCCTCCTTTTTTTTTATACCTTTGGGTTGCTCAGAAGCTTTCTAAGGAAATAGGCCTGGTATGCACCATCTCCTTTTTTTATTTTTTTTTTTTTTTTAATAAAATTTCAAAGCAAAAGAATCACCTGACACATCCCCACTGCCGTTCCACCAGCCAGCAGACAGAAGCAAAGCACTTTAAAAAGTGTGTTGCCATGTGCTAATAGAAACAGCTACTGGGAGCCTGATGCTGTTCTAGTAGAGATCCACTTACTAAAGCGGGCCAGATCTAGCTCCATAGCTCTGCTCCAGTAATAAGACCTTGATTCATAAAGCATTTTAAGCACATGCGTCAGACTGGTACAAGCTGTAGTTCCGCAGGCAGCTGAGCCAATAAAGCAATTTGCTGCCAACTGCCTTTGTGACATCTCTGGCATTTGTTGGAGCCTTGGTTGGGCCAATTTTTCTCACTAATGTGGCAGAAATGTATCACATTGTTTGTTTTTCAAAGGGAGTTACACCTTCCCCTCTGGATAGAAGCAGACAGAGATGTTGGCTAGCCCCTGCCTCCTGGAGCAGTGCCCTCAAGCAGTTATTGAGATGTCATGTTAAATTGCAGCTCAGTGCTCTGGTTTCCCTTCCTGCTGCTTTTGCACAGTGCTTATGAGAAAGGGGGTCTGATCCACACAGCAAGGTGCCAACTGCAACAGTACAAATAGAAAATACTGCAAACTGGACTCAATAGAAACTGCTGGGGAGCAGACTGAGAGCACAAGTGGCTGTTTTCATATGGAGCAAAATGTATGAAGCGTGAATCTCCTGAGGTGGGTAACAGGAGGCTGATGACCAACACTGTGCCTGCTGCTTTCTTGGTCTTTAAAGAAGTCCTGAGCAAAGGGACTGCCTGGCTGCATGTAGTTTATACAGTGTCATAGAGTCATAGATTCATCGATTCATACAATGGTTTGGGTTGGAAGGGACCTTAGAGGTCATGTAGTTCCAAACCCCCCACCTAGTCAAGGCAGCAGGAGTCTTGGCATTTGTTTCTGTAGAATTGTGTGAATTTCACTCATGTTCATTACATGTAGGTATCTCTATCTATATTTAATTTGTAATAACACCTGAGTCTCATACAGTATGTTTTTGTCGCTTCATCTCAAAATATCTTTAAAGGAAGTAGACATCACAGATGTCTTTCTAAATGGTGAACACAAAGATCAAGGCAGAAATGAGATTAATGAAAAGAGCCCACAAGATCAGTCCAGAACTGAGTTGTATCTGTTTCCTTCCCATTATTTGGCCACATACTTTACCAAAGCTGGGGGAGAATTATCAAATATTTGCATTTCTCAAAATGCTGAAGCCTGCAGGCTTGCCTGCACTGAAGTTTCATTCAAAACCACCCTACATCTGGGTAACCTGGAGTACACAGAACTTTGGGGTGTCAAGGTCCACCTGCTTCCACTCAGCAAACTCGCTCTAGAAGAGCTATCGCTCTCATGCACTACAGACTGCAGGGCAGACAGACTTCCCATATATAGTCTCGCATGTTAAAATATGTCTGTACTAACACCAGCACCAGGTGAAGGTACACCATTTATCTTTCCATGGGTAGGCTCTGCTCATAAAATGATCAAAGCTGCCAGCGTCAGGAGGAAAGACAATGGAAGAGATGTCTTTTAATGTTAAAGAATCTTTCCAATTCATCTGGCTGCTTCAAAAATGCATCTTCGAAAAATACATTGCTGGCACCAAGTAGGGCATGGAAATAGTGTTTGGAAAATGAGGCTGCAAATGCATTGTTTCAGTGAACGGAAACTGCTGAGCACAAGCCAAAATCCCAGGTGTCTATAGGAAGATCAATTTATAGGAAGATCTATTTATACTGAGAAAATTGTGCCAGAGCTCAAAAGTCAGTGTTTTCATGTGTGATTTCCAGGAGATTTTTCTGTTGTCTGTTCCACCTTTGTGATGCAGTAAGAGGATCTGAAAAATTGGAGGGAAAGGAAGGGGGAAAGCTTGGATTTTTTCCCTTCAGTGTGTATACATACCTGGAAATCTCAAGGAGTTCCATACTTCATTTTTCAGTGTATCAGGGAATTTATTTGAGAAAAGGTGAAGCGAAAAGGTGCCCACTAAATATTTCACTTTAATTGAAGGCTGAATGTCATGCCTTCATCAGGCACTTTCCTTTCTTCAAAACATTAAGCTGCTTGTGACAATACAGCAGCAGAGACTGGAAAAGGCCTTTTACACCTACCAGTATCCTTCAAGACTCAGAGAAGATGCCTCAAGAAAGGTATCAGGGGTAACCATTTAACTCTGCAGAAGGCGGTTCCAGGGCCTGGCCACTGCAGAGTGGTATCATCGCCCAGATCATCACCCACATATGAACCTCAGTTTCCCCAGTAGAGGCTAGCGACACAAGGAAAGTGGAGCAAAATGAAGAAATATGTAATTGCAAAGTAGAGCTGGTGCAGCTCTGTGAGCTCCCCCATTGAGGAACAGTCAGGTAGATCACAAAATGTCTAGCAAGGTCTCAAAAACTCAGTTGTGCAAAGAGGTTCTCCCTGATGCTGTTTGGAGACACATCCTGCTGGCAGGAGGCACATCTTCCCTTGCTTGCTGAGGTTCATATCATGGCTGGGGTTCACCTCGTGTGAAGTCATGCTGACCTCTGAGACCTTCTTGCAAAAGGGGATTTTGAGAAAACCTGAGAAATGGAGCACATGGGGGACAACTCTACCATCACACACCTGCTCTGCAGTCACTTCATTACACACAGATGTTGAAGTTCAGATCAGTGGCTTAGGGGCCAGTTTGCTCTAGATTAGGTTTAGCATGCCCAGAGTGATTCCAGCTGCGTACAAGAGGGAATTCCCAGTGCAGGAGAATCTCAAGATTATGCAAGCTGCCCATCTTGTTAAATAAATACACTCATTTTGTTTTGAATCAGAGAACTCACATCCTAAGTGTCCATGTGTGATAACAGATCTCTACAACACAGAAAACCCAGGACATTTCGTCCTGTCCCAAATAAAATCTGCCTACTTATTTTCTTGTCCTGTTGCCTTTTTCCTCCCCCTCTTCCTGCAACCTATTTTCTTTTCCTGAGATGCATACATGGCAGCTCCTGTTCATGCACATCAGTAAATCAAACCATTTACAGAGTATTATGTTCAATGTTATCTCTGCTTTGCAGAACATTTCCTGCTTTCCTGTCTGCAGCATTTGTCTAAGGTGCCCCTCAGCAATGAAGTCCCAGCGCAGATGTGCTAGGGCACCTGCCAGTTCAGCAGCAGTTTCCCCTAGCAGCATCCAAGCTTCCTAGCACCACTCACCCTCCAAGGACTTGGTGCAGCTCTCCAAAGCAGGCTGTCAGAGCCTCTGTCGCTAAGACCTGTCAACGAGGCTCCCTGACTACAGCAGGAGCTCATACAATGTAAACACAAGAGCCCCTTGAATCTCTGCTGCATCAGCTTGGCCAAGCACAGCTGCAGGGCAAACTGTTGGAGATTAAGGGGAAAAAAAAACAGGAGTAGCAAAATATTTTGGATATATGGCAGAGGTCTTTGAGTGGGATTTGGTTGGTCAGAAATCCAGGTTTGTCCAAGGCACTTACTCTGTGCATGCCAATTCCCTGTCCTTCAGCCACTCACCTTACTGGCGATTTTGAACAAGAGGACAAATTTAATGACTTTGTTTCCATGGTTTGATACAGTTTTTGTATTAATCTGAGGTATAATAACCAAAAAATAAAAGAGCAATGCAGTAGCACAGAGGTCTGGGTAGCCATATTAAAAAGTCATGCCTCCTCAGTAAATCTTCCCCTTGATGTGTATGAAATACTGAATTTCATCAGCTTTTGGCTCTCTCACAGAAGCCTCCCCAGTTAAAAATGAAGTGAGGCTTGAAATTACAGCGCTGTGTGTAGAAGGTGCAAAACCAGCTTAAATTCCTGTATGTTTGCACCATAGGACAAATCTTGTTACTCAGGAGTGTACAGCATGCTATAGATGTGCAATTGGCTCTTCCCTATGAGTTTGCTAAGGTTAAACTGACTTTAAGTGTTGGCCCAGCACTGCTGCTACTTTTGAGGTTGTCAAAAAAAATCGGAAATGGGTATTCTTCAAACCACACCTTTTCTTCCACTGTGCACTAACAGCTGTAACCTCTGTAACCCTGTGGTGCCAGCTTCCCAGTATAAGGAGGGGTATTTATAAAAAGAAAGCCAGATCTATCTGTCAAAAGGCTGTGACTGAGGCAAGTGTGGCGCAAGTGCCAGAGAGGTTCCAGGGGTGCAGAGTGGCAGCTGGGGTAGCCAGGCAGTGACTGTCATCTGCCAAACAACTCTTCACAATTTTCAATTGCCTTTTATTCTGACTTTTCAGGAGGAGCAAAAGAAAGACATGGATGGGCTGGAATGTTTTGGGAGTGTGCGTGTGCAGAGATGGAGTTTGAAGCACAGAGCCAAATCCACTGTGGCTGCAGCACACTCCCTCAGCTTTGGCTGTGGGTATATCGCTGGCAGCAGGCTTCCCATAGATGCTGTTGGATATGACACAGCTGTGTATCCCACTTTGCCCCAGGGACCCTCGCATACAGACTGGCACCTTACCATACAGACTCTTACCATACAGACGACAAATCTGTTGTTGCACCAAAGAAATCAAGTAGAGCCAAAGATCTCTCAGATGCACTGTGTGAACAACAGCAGCAGTATGCCAGGGAGTCCCTGCCAGGGCACATATTAATACCAGTGCATGAAGCGGTAGGACTGTCACACATGATAGGACTTTTCTCTTTGGGGTGAGAGATCTTTCTCTGAAGAGGACATGATCAATCACATATTTGACTTCACAGGTTTCCACCCCTGAGCAGACAGAAAATCACAGGATAGTGAAAACTGAGGATGACCAAATTTCTACACACTACTCACAAATGCAGGCACATCGAAAGCAGGACTTCAAAGCACAGATGTGAGATGCAGGCATCTATGCAGCCTGACAAGCCAGAAGGAATCTATGTCATCCCAGCCAGCACAGCATGCATCACTTGTAGAAAAGCCAGTGCATTAAAAATCTTAGCAGCTGCATTTCTGCATTTGATTTCCAGCAGCAGAACAGGAAGGTTTCTGTATTCCCTGCAGGCTGTGTGCTGTAAACTGGATGCGCATGTGAAGCCAGAAAGCTGTGTGAGCTCTGTGCTGGGCTCAGCTCAATGGTTTTGCCACCCAGTTGGCCTGATTGCCAGGATGAGGTGGAGCTACATTGCATGTGTAGGGGGAAGACTCTGCAGGTGAGTGGTTGCTGGGAGGAAGCTGAGCTTTGGTTTTAGCACAGAGCCCATCCTACACTATCTGGCTTGAGGTATCTAACCTGTGACTGATCCTGATATCAACTGCAAAAACACCATGGGTGGTTTTTGTCCCTGTCCCAGATCAACACCATCGCAGCCAGTCACAGATAAACCAGGTCTGAACCACAAGCTACTGAGATTCTGTATTAGCCACAGTTGTATATCATACCAGTGCACGGGCACTTGTACAGTGCTTGGCCAGAAAAGCACAGAGGTGAGCAGACTCCAGCCCTCAACACTTTTTAGCTGCTGGTCACTGCTGTCCTAGACAGACTCTAAAGCACTTTCCTGCCTTGTTTTTATCATTAAGCATCCTATACACGCAGCATTCCCCAGACATGTCTGCAGCTCAGTCCCGTTCAGTGTGCTGACAGGTAACAAGAGAAGAGCCAGATATTTGGCTTTTTCTTACCAAAACCCATACTTTCAAGGACCTGTTTTCATTTCTCCATTTTCCATGCTGCAAAATTTAAAGCCCATAATTTTCCAAGAAAAACGGGCTTTAGTTGCTTACAAAAAAAGGACTCACAATTGTGCAAAAATTGTCTTCTTGGGTAATCTTTTGCAGAGCTGTTATGTGAGTGTGACTCTGTTCATTTGTACATGGACATAGAAGAGGCAGATGATCTGAGGTTTCTGCTATTCACAGATTCTTCTTGGTCATGACCAGAGGAAGACAGCATTAATGGTATTTTCATGTGCAGTGGAACAGAGAAATGCCAAATATCCTACCAGCTTTCCCCTTGACAATTTTTAAATTAAAAATGGGAGTGAAAAACTCAGTCTGAAAGACTTTCAAAGACATTGGACCCCATCAGTCTTCAACAGGTATTTCTGTTTACTGGCCAGTGGTGCACAAGCATTTTCTCTCTCGTAGTGCTGTGAAAATCCCCCCCAAAAGGTGTGTGTCATGCAGCAGTGAGCTAAAGAAATTTGGACTCTTTCCTCCCCTATTCTTTGGATGGTCTCTGAACCCCAGTAGGAGAATGATAAAGAGTGCAGAGAATACATCTCATATGCAGCTTACCTTGCTTTTAAATGTGCCACACTGAAGGCGACTATCTAAACAGAACCTAGCAGTTAAAAAGTAGAAGGAAAAATGCTCAAAATTACCCAATCTAAACTCATGGATGCTCGAAGAAACATTTCCATTTACTTCAATTGGATTTAGACAGAGGCCAGAGGGTTTCTGCCTTCTGCTATAAATCGCTCTTTATCTGATCTTTTTTTCTCCCTGGACATGACATCAGTGCAATACAACTCAGGCCAAAATTTATATTGCTGTACTGCTTGTATTATCTCTACTGAATGCAGACTAAACTTACTTGAAATGTTTGGTTTATTTTTGCCACCCACGGAAGCGCTAACTCTGTTTTCATCTCCACTCACAGATCTTGTCAAAAGTTTTTGAAAGCATCTTCCAATGTGAAATCTTGGCATCAGTCTTCAGCTTGCTAGGGCAATGATTGTGGGTGATGCTGATTGGGGCCGTATTACTGAGAGAAGCATGAAGCAGCAGGGACTCAGAATAGTAATGTTTTTCAGGTCTGTCTGGAAGATTCAAGGGCACAGAGATGTGTTGTCTTCCATTTCTCTATGGAGGACCACACAATTTTCAGTATTTCATCATAAAATCTAGTTGGCAAATGCATATGTGTCCCTGAGTATCCTAAACCCTATATGGGTGTGTGCAAGTAAGCATCATAGAGAGCATAATCTGGCAGGTATTTCACTGTACAACTGACTACACCCAAATGGGAACTGTGATCTGGTACATTAGAAATACCAGAGAGGAGCCCACTGGTCTCTATGAAAACTCCAGTTCTACAGGGTGGGCAGCACTCTCCTCTTTTCTGTCCCACATCTCTGAATGAAGACTGGCCATCTGCACAGGGAAATAAGTCCTATCCATCCCAGAAACATTATTCCCACCCTTGTTTACAGTTTCCTTTTAGTTTTATATTGATGCAGAGGAGGATAATGATGAAATCATGAGTTTGGAGCAGTGCAGACTAGGTCCAGCACTATGTCCAGCCAGGCCGAGCTCGTACAGACAGAAATTTCACCTGTTCTTCTCCACAAATGGTGGCTACTAAGTTGCCTCCAGGCTCTTCTTCCCCAGTTCCTTATAGCTCTGAGAATATTTTCTCTTCACAGAAACACTCTTCCCCAGAAACCCTCTCCCCCAGAAACCCTCTCCAGCAGAACTGAACCAAAGTGACTTTTTCACCCCAGAATGAAAGTACACACCAAGCATTTCTTTAATTTTACAAAAGAAATGTTTCACTTTCAGTACAGTTATCAAAAGTAAATTTGATAACATCTGCTTGCCTTAGATTGCCACCCAGTTCCTCCCTGTTGTACCTCAGCCCCCAGCAATCTGCAAGCACTGACAGACCCTCACGGGTGCTGCAAGCACCTCATCAGAGGTAGAATTAATAGAAGTTGACCAGGAAGTTGCCTGAAAACTTAATAAATCTGTTCATAACTGACTTTCACAGAGTCATACATTGCATCTGCAATGACACATGGAACAGGTCTCACAAACAAGGTCTAGGCTGGCAATATAACATCAGGACCCTCTTCCTCCTTTGCCTAAAGCCTGAGCTAAGGCACTTGCTAAAGCACACAGGCTTCTTCATATCAGTGCTCTTTGCCATTAAGAAGCTCCTGCAAATGAACTCTTCTTCTCAAAGCTGCTCAAACCACTGTCTTATCTTCTGTAGCATTCTCAGCCTTTTCTAGCACGACTGGCATCAGAATGGTCTTTCCTTCATATCACCACCCCCTTCAGTTGGGCTTTAATACTGTTCTTCGTCCATTTAAATACTTAGCCATTTCATACATATTCAAGTGAATATGTGTAGCACCCAGGGCGGGTATTATCTCCACTGTACAAAGAACAAATAAGCATCTAAGGCAGGCATTCTGTTCTTGACAAGGCCTTGCAGCCCAAGTTCATTGGTCTCCTGTCCCTCCAGGGCACATTAGCACAGTGATGAAGGCGTACACCTGGAATAGGAGTCCATGAGCTGAAACTTCTGGTCACAAATGGAGTCTGGCAGTTACAAGAGCTGAACCTACACTTTCTCACCCCTGCCACAAGTGACAGAATTTGAAAGGAATCACTTCCCTTGTTAAGGCTTTCTTTTCCCTTAGCTAATCTTCTGACTGCACTGGTCAGCCTCAGCTTCCTCCATCAGCCATAGCAGCTCATCGTGCCAAGGCTACGTATGCCCAGCAAATAGCCCAAGCATCCCTATGCATGTCTCCCACCTCTGCCATCACAGCAAGAAAGATAGATTAAATGGAAGCTGAAGTCAAACAGCAACAGCCCAAAGCCCCTTCAGCCAGGCTGTATTGTCTGGTTTGGCCCAGGGGGCAGGAAGCATTGCCCGTCCCATGGGCCAACTTCTAAAATGCAGCTGTGGTTGCCGAGCCACTGACTTGTGAAAAGCAGCAGCCACGTACAGCTGCTCAAGCCCACTGTGCAGGAGCACGGCTGCTGTTTCATATCTGAAAGCAATACAAGGGACAGCATGAGAACAGGCTGTTTCAGAGACTTCTTGAAAGCTTTGGCTTTGCAGAAATGTTGAATAAACTCTGTTACCCTGCGTGCTCTGCTTGGTAGTAACATCTCAGTGCCCGGTCTGCATTAATACACAGATCCGCCATCACAATGCATTTCTTCCTTCTGTCTTCCTGATAATTCCACATTTTCCTGTTCTGACCATTTGGTTTTTCACCTTTCTTACTATCCTTCACTTCAAGTAACTAGTAAATCATTTCTTCTGCCTCTTCTCACTCTTTCAGTATATTTTCAGGTACAGATGTTCCCCAAAGATATTCCTTACCATAGATGTCTTTTTACAGTCACTTTCTCAAATGATGGCAGGACTAAGATTTTCAAGGCTGGGGTATTCCAATCATCCCCCTATCTATAACTGTGCACCTAACTACAAGTGACACACTTTGGGAGCCCGATGAAGTCATCAGCAGACTACTTTCATTCAGCTCACACCGCTTATGACTGTTCCCGGTATCATTAGCAACTTCCTGCAGTGTTTACAGAGCAGCCTGTGGGTACAGCACGAGTTGGAGCCCCTCATCGACTCCTCTGCAAAAGCCAGATTAAAAATAGGTGAGCGATTTCTGTCCCGAGGCAAGGTATTATTTCTACTATGCACTATTCTGCTTTGTTCTGCTTAATTACTACTTCTCTGTGCTGTGCTTTTGTGCTTCAGAAGTGCAGGCTCTGTTGGTGTTTCACCATAGTCTAAACCTCCTGTGATTGATACAACAGACATAAAGTGTTGTTGGGTCTGTATTAATTAGAGTTCATTCCAGTTGATGGAATCTTTGCTACCTGTTTTCCTTATGAATTCCCTTTCCTACAAAAAACATGTTTCTCTCTTACAAATCAATTTTAGTTCCAGTTAGAGATAGATGATAATTAGGACTGAAGGATTTTGGCAGGACACAGGTGGCTGTTAGGTCAGATTTAACCATCCTTGCAAAGCATGAGACATGCTATGTTAGAAACACAAATGCTGGGCTTCCTTTGGTAGACCATAAGGAGAATTCACAACCAGCCTTTCCTCTCATCCTTACTCTGCTGGAAAAGCAAGACAGACATTTTACTATGATGTTTACCTGCTGGTCTATAGGGACTAATTGGATACACTACATTTCTTCTTTTTCTCAGTCTTTTATTTACACACCGCTGCTGATCTTTGGCACTCAGAAATGTGGAGTCTAAGTTAAGATTATTCTTTTTTGTCAAATGTTTTGGGACTTGTTCCTCTGAGACTTCAAAATACTGGGACTATGCCTTATGCTCTCCTCTGTAATCCAAAAACCTTGCTTTTAAATGAAAGCTGGTACTTCTTTGCATTTAGTGTAGCTGTTATTTCATGCAGTAGCTGCAGCTTTAAGGAGACCACAAGTCTTATCATTAAGTCACAGGCTGGTAACAGCAATCATACCACGCTGGTAAGTGGCCAAAATGAATTAGATTGGATTCTTTCCTTTGGGACTTTAAAGAAGCCTACTTTTGCTTTGAGACATTCTGAGATCAGAGAGGATCCTTCCTATGCCAAAGAAGATTTAGCAAATGGTCAACAGCCAGGCTGACCAGTCGGCTTGATCAAACTGAAT
Source organism: Amazona ochrocephala (assembly GCA_039720435.1). Lineage (NCBI taxonomy): Eukaryota > Metazoa > Chordata > Aves > Psittaciformes > Psittacidae > Amazona > Amazona ochrocephala. The sequence goes on along the minus strand of CM077882.1, from coordinate 52,423,137 downwards.
TATTTCCTCAATTCAGTTTTTCATAGGGTCTTCTTGGCTGGTTTTCTTTTCCTTGTTACCTTCCCCATTTGTTTGAGTTTGTGTTGCAATAGAAAGCACTACAGATTATGGCTACTGACTTCTCTTGAATTTTTAACATAAAGTTTGCTACTCTGGCAAAGACCAAGGAGCACCTAGGCTTGGTTTTAACCCCCCTCTTCCCATAATCCCATTTATATCGGCTTCTGCCCTTAAATCAGCAGTTTCATAACTTCCAGCAACCTCATACCGGCAGGGGGAAGGGGAGGAAAAAAAAACCCACACACTACTTCTGCTCTTTAGCACTCAATGGGCAAGGCTAATTTTCTTCTGAGGACTCTTCCACAGTTCTGTACACAGGATACTACTTTTAAACAAATGCTCAATCTGAATTGAGCACCCCCTCTGTACAGCTTTCTGCCTGAAACTGCAGACAGCTCTTTCCAGCTCAGCATTTCCTGTGTCTCTTTGGGAGATGCTGATCTTTGAGCCCATCATGATCACATAAACAGCATTGCCATCAAACTAGAAGTGCCTGAAGGCAGCATTTCATCTATCTCAGGCTGCCCTGACAAAGCTCAGTCCCACTTTGAACAGAAATGGAAATTTCACTGCTCTGTACAGAATGTTTTTGCCATCCCAGCCAGGTTCCTTTATTTTTGTATACAAGAGGCTACAAAAGTGCATGTAAGCCAGTGGTTTTCAAACCAGAAAAGCTGGGAGTGGGGAAGTGGAGAGCAGTATTGCTGCAGTTACAAAGAGGGTCATGCCACTGCTCACACTAGCAGTTGTTGCTCCCAGTGCAGCAGGAATGTGGCTGTAGTGGCAGCTGCAGTAACTGCTGTGCCAGACAGCATGAAGACAGGTTTCTGTGGCTGCTTTCTGACTTAGTGCCTGTGCATCTGGCCTGAGTTCAGCACAAGCTCAGGTTTTGCTTGCTTTGTCTTGATCCTCAGTGCAAATCTAATGTGCTTCCAGTGTGCAATAGGATAAAATTAGCAATGAGCAGTTCAGCGTAGTCCCACCTGGCATTTGTTTTATCTCCTTTGACGCTTTTCCATCCCTGCATAGACTCAACTGCCTGTCCAAAAGCTGCTGTCCCGACTGCTGCTGGCTCCAGGGATGCTGCGCATGTCTCATACATGGATCCAGGACAGGTCTGGCAGGGTTCAGCAGACAGGACACCTTCTCACATCTCTCTGACACGTTATTGCCTCCTGAGTGAGATGTGCCTCCCTGGGTGAAAATCACTGCTTTAAACTGAACCCCTGGAGGAATGCTATTTTGACTTACCCCTTCCTCTTATACTGGACCTACAAGAGCACTGGAGGAGGAGGAGATGGTCAAGGATCCTACCATACTGACAGAAATACCATCACCTTTACAACTACCTTTTGTAGAGCGCATCAGACTTGACAGAGTCTGTCTCCGACTACAGCTACTTTGATCTCATCTGCCTTCATGAATCAAGGATTATTTTAAAGCAGGGTATTAGTGCAGATAGGTACTACCAAACACATCTAAGGTTCAGATCTGGCTGCTGCTGTTGGCGGAGCAGAGCATGTGACAAACACATTCTACGAGAAACAAATATCCTGCTGTGGATCTGGAGTCCATAAACACCAAAGGTTCAGTATTAAAACTGAAGTGGAAAGTGAAGTGGGTTCACTTCACAGTGATACTTCACAGTATCACTGCACAGTTGAGCAGAGGCTGACTGGAGTGGAAAGGTCTGAGAGGAGTGAGAAATTCAGAAGACAGTCTATCAGAAACAACATATGATTTTGATATTCCTAAAGAAACACTCTGATAGCTGGGATTGTTACATTAATGTCTTCCAGGGTAGACTCTAAGAGTACCAATGAAGAACGAGACTCCCATTGAGATAGACGTACTAATAGCTGGAAGAGATTGCAGCTGAGGATTCAGATAAGACACTACAGGAGACTTAGCATTTATGAGTGGGCTTACAGAGATGTCAGAAACATGTAGGTGCAAAGAAGAATCTTTGAGCATCACAGTTTTTGCTGCTATAATTAAGATCTTGAGAGGAAAACCCTGCCACTATGTGAGCTAGCTAGCTATAGGAGGTGACCTAGGCAGCAAAAAAGGAGAACGGTAGTTCTCCGACTGAGAACAAAACATAGGACAAGAAGGAACAAAGAAATCAAATTTCATTTCATGGTAAATGGAAAAGGAGGAAACTGGTGTCTGAGTTCAGAGCACTTGTAAAGACCATCTTTAACTGCTCTGTTAAAAATAGGATTCTTTCACAGGCAGAAGTGTCATGGGGGCACTGTGGTTTTCACAAGGCTTTGCAGATCCCACCTGCTGAGAAACATTCACTTTAGATCAGATAGAACAATTTTGAGGTGAAACTAGCTAGACCTCTCAGTGACAAACAATGTGTCAGTGAGGCCAAGTCTGGCAGGTCACAAAATTATTTTGGGCATCTTTTTGCTCTGCTTTTCCCCAGCAATCTCTTTAGTACTGATGGTGCTACCAGCAGCCGTGCAGCTCCCATGTCACAGCAGCTCCTGCACAGACTCACAAAGGCAGCGCCAAGGCTAGTAGGTCCCCTGTAGGAGAGAGATCTTTAAGGTCCCTTCCAACCCAAGCCATTCTATGAATCTATGATTTGTGGATCTCCTGGGACACGAGTGGTTTGAAAAACACTGATTGACTTGGGACAAAGGGAGAGAAAGCATCAGTAAGAAGGCGAAAGGCAGGAGTGAACCATGGCAATGCAGAGACCACATATAGGGAAAGACAGACCCAGGAGATGATGGGCTGGCAAGATGTGACCAAGCCAGCAATGGAGGGCAGAGCCTGGGCAGGGCTCAGCAGCAGCAGGCCAACCACATGCGGGACACAGCCCTTGACCATTAATAAAAACAAACCAATATAGGGAAACAAACAGAACCATTGGCCAGCCACAATCCACAGCCAACTTAGAAACAAGCAAAGAAACTTACCACGAGGTAGGATAACTGCATGTTCACTAAAACATATGCCCTTAACCCAGCTCTGCTACAACAACATTGCTCTGTTCGTGTGTGGCAGCAATCGTCTGAGGTCTCCAGAGCTTCTGTGGGTCCAGGAACACAGAGGTGATGGGTGCCACTGAAGGGCTACTGCAAGCCATAGGCATGGCTGTGCCATTCCCACGCTGACTGTCTGGCTTGCCTGAGAGGTGATGAGACCGAACGTTCACACCTCTGGACATGACATTCCTCCTAGCAGAAACAAGTCTTTCTCTTGGATACAGGGTGGCTGTGGCTATCCTTCACCTTCTTATACACGGACTTGAAGGCTTTACTTAGGCCTTGCATTGGTCCAGGTGTCACACGTGTCCAGCTGCTTGCATTCGCCAAAGGGTGGGAAGATGTCCAGAAATCTCCAGCAACTCCAGGTGGACACTTGCTGCCCTAGAAATGCTTTTGAGTCATGATAGTCCGGGGTGAAAACAGCTCTAGTACAGGCCATTCTGTGGCTCCTAGTGTGTTTTCTAGCAGGTGCCAGAGGTTTGGCAGGAGTCTCTTGTCTGAAGGCCTGGATGGCTAATGCTAAGAAGAAGGAGGAAACAGGTCCATAAGTAGCTTCTGGGGAGATCCTGATCCTAAAGTCTAAAGGATGACTTTTTAAGGGTTACACCTGTGGGTTTGAACATAGGTCTTGGCACTTCTTTGTTCAGCCATCTGAGGTCAGATTTTCCTTAAATCTAGCAATTAGAATCATAGAATCATAGAATAGTTAGGGTTGGAAAGGACCTTAAGATCATCGAGTTCCAACCCCTCTGACATGGGCAGGGACACCTCCCACTAAACCATGTCACCCAAGGCTCTATCCAGCCTGGCCTTGAACACCGCCAGGGATGGAGCATTCACAACTTCCCTGGGCAACCCATTCCAGCGCCTCACCACCCTTACAGTAAAGAACTTCCTCCTTATATCCAATCTAAACTTCTCCTAAGTTTTAACCCGTTGTCTTATCACTACAGTCCCTAATGAAGAGTCCCTCCCCAGCATCCCTATAGGCCCCCTTCAGACACTAGAAGGCTGCTATGAGGTCTCCACACAGCCTTCTCTTCTCCAGGCTGAACAGCCTCAACTTTCTCAGCCTATCTTTATACGGGAGGTGCTCCAGTCCCCTGATCATCCTCGTGGCCCTCCTCTGGACTTGTTCACACAATTAGACACACTCAGCTCTAGCAGTGTGCCAGCATGGCCAGATCTCCTTGTTTTGTAAAAACAGCCTGCTCCCTGATAGCCCAGCCTGCTCTTTCAGGAGTTCAGAGCAGTGTCAGACCTCGGCGTCAAATCTGCTGGCACTTGGCTGTGCTCTGACATCCAGAAGCATCCTGGGATGGGTCAGAGAAACTATGCATCAGAATCCCTCCTCTCATCTCCTTCTTCCAAGACTTCACAGTTCCAACACAAGCCAGCAAGAAAGTCTGTTAGGTTTCCAAATGACCCACTCAAGTAACAGAAGACTTATTTTAACAGCCCCCACTGCCAAAGCTGCCAATCAAGATGTGACAGCTTTAGGGAGGCATCAAGCATGAGGGCCTGTTGGTTGTGTGTGTGAACAAAGAGTGTGAAGAAGAGGAAGTGAATCAGCAGCACAAAAGTCTCCAGTCTTGGGTCTGCTCTTAGCTGTTCACTTTCACTGCTGCTGCTCCAGACTTGACAGGCTTTATAGTTAGCCCCAAGTTTATGACGGCAGTTCAGGGATTCCTGATAGCTTCCTGGCCATGAAGCCATTCCTCTGGCTCCAGGACCTCTTCTACACAAGGTGGTAGGTACCAGGGAGTAAATCTGCCCTACAACAGCCACTCTCTGGTGCTCTCAGGGAAGATTGAAAAACTTTGTTATGTCCAAAAGTCCCAAAATCATGAGTCACAGCCTCTGAAGCATAAGACTAAGGAAAAAAGTCCACTGGTACAGGGTGATTTCGCAGTCTATTTTTCACCTGCGAATTTCCCCTACCTACTGTATCTGACAGGTAGTTTACCTACTTTAAGATGTGTTGAATAAGATTGTTTCAAACCCTGCAGCAGGAGCTTTCTTTTACACATTTCTCTCTTATCCATCTGTCATTCTTATCTCCTGTGCAGTCTCTCACCAGGTACTGTAACACACACAGTTTATGAAAGGACCACTGTTTTAAGCTAGGTCCTTTGTCAACCCTGAATTATAACAATTCATTGCTCATTTTAGCAAAATAGTACATTTAGTTGTACATTGTGGGAAGGGGGAAGTGGATGTGTTGATCTACATAAATGCCCACACATGGGTATTTAAAATCTCTAGTTGCTGAGAGTTCTCTATGAATCAGAAGATTAATCAAACACCTTCCTCTCATCAGAAATGATTGCTGTCTTCCCCTCCTGAAAGGCAGATGATTAATATCTCCTCTCTCCTAACAAATATTTTTATGTAATATTTCTTGTATCTGCAGTATAAATATTAAAGCTGTATTACTAATCCCAAGGTCTTGCTGCTTCCTTACAGCAGCTAATTTCAGCCTACAAATGCTCCATAACTTGTTTTAAGCAGGAGGCTGCCTGGATGTCTGTCTTGAGTGCAACAGCCAGAGAGCATTCAAAAGAGAGCATAACTCAAGCAGAAGTCTAGCAAATATGAGAAACGTGCCACTCTCAGGAATCATGTGGAATTTTTGTTTTTCCTGACTAGGCATTAAATCTACTTTGTACCATGTTTATTTGTCTCTACATTCAAATCCATCAGTGGTTTCTTTCTAATCAAGCTAACATGAAGGTAGATATTTTAAGATGGAGTTGTGCTCAGGCTGGATTCCCAGTATAGGTCTGTAACTTTAATCTATCCTTTTTTCTCTACAGAGTTTCAAAACAAAATAGTTTCAAAATTATATATTGTATTCTATTGTATTCTATTATTCAAGTTTCAAAATGCATTGTTTCAAATCCCGCTATCTTCTCTGTGTCTGCTGGGTAGACTAAGAAGAGTCGTTGATTTTCCTTTGTATGCTGCGACTTGCTTATAGGAGTGGCTTCATCCACTAATTTGTTTATTTCTAATGGAAAAACAAACAATTTCAATCACAAAAACAAAAAGCCAATTCACTGACTTGCTGGGCTAATGAGTTATAATCTATTTTTATCCACAAAGATACCACAAATATTTTGCATACATTCAAGACCAGCAGAGCAAATAATCCACAGCAAATTTCTTACTTTCTATTAAAGTTAACAGACACAAATGCTAGTGGCCAGAAAGTTTAATTGTCCATAAAGTTCACAGGCAGGTAATGTAGGTTCTGCATGAGAAGAGAAACCCAGGTTCGTAAGAGGGGTGATACAGCTGGTGACGAGTATTTTGCAGGTGTTGTATCTGTCATATCTAGGAATCCGTGACTTACAGTACTAGATTTGAGTGGTCAGATTGACACCATGTCAGCACTCAGATTGACACCATGTTAACAATACTGTATTTAGTGTCAAATACTTACAGTACCACATGCTACTAAGGAGAGCACACAAAACCCCCCGGGAGAAACTCAGATCCTGTTTCATTGAAGGTTAATTTATGCTTTAAAATATCTAGGTTGTTACCCTTTCCAAACACTAGGGCTGGAAGGAAGGTGTGAAAGTATGGTTCATTTTTATCTTAACCATTACAAGCATGGAGCTTATAAAAATTATTCCTAATACCCACACAAACCTCTCAAAACTTTCAGCTCTAACAATAATCCTTGGCATAGAAGGATGATCCAATAATTATTGGAGGATGAAAAATATATTAAATAATGTGTTACACTGATATAGTTACACTCATGTTACGGATTTCACTGTGTCTTTTCTTTCTTCTGTCCCCCCCGTATCTCAGGTGAATCCACCCAAAGACTTTCAACCAGTGCTTTGTTCACATACTGTTCTTTTTTTGATTTCTCCCTCTTCTCTGTGTAACTATATCTTCAGTTTTCTTTTCTACTTCTCCTAATAGGGGTACTTTTATCACTGCAACTTCTCTATTGGAAATGGAAACAGTTTCTCATTAGCAGCTTATAGACAAATGAAGTAAAAAAAAATTAAAAACAACCCCAAAAAAATGCCTTTTGCTTTCCCCCTTGTTTTCACTTCCCTTTTTACCCCTCAGTGTTAGTGAAAACACTTCAGCCTCTTGAGGGAAGACCAGATAGTATTGCAATTGGCCCAAATGAGCAGGAAGACCCCTCAGTCAAGTCTCCACACCTCCCAGGACTCTTTTCTGCTTCATTCAGGGGCCAAACTCCAGGAAAGATCACTCCGAAGTTATAAGCTCTAAGCTGACAGTCTCACAAAAGTCCACAGACTTTTCAGGCTTAGCAGTGGCATTTCAAGGCAAAAGAACTGAAGAGAGTGATGTGGCTAGAGCTGCTGCCCACCTCCATGTGACCCAAATGGCCAGATGCTTCAACCAATCACTAGAACTGCTCATCACAAATATTAGCAGAAAATGAACCCTGAAATGGTGTATGGTTTTATTTTGTTGGGTTTTTTTTTAATTAGCTGTTTAATTATTATTATTATTTATTTGAATGAGTATCTCAGATGCAGGATAGCCTGCTCCAGTCCTGCACCAGTGTGGGTTCAACCCAACAACAGAGTGCTCACAGATAACCAGCTGCCTCTTTAGATAAAGCAGTTATGAATGTTTAGATAAAACAGTTACGAATGGTATATTCGAGAGATGTGGGAATATGTCCATCACGGCCCAGCCACTGCAGAAGAAGACAGAACTTTGAATCTTCTGGTCTGAGCCAACTATCAAAACAGCAAACTCTAAAGGCCTGAGGAGAAGATAAAGCGTGTGTTCAGTCACAGAGTGGTAATGTCACAGGGAGAAGTTTCATAAACGGTCTGCTGAGTGCTGCTTTCTGGTATTCAGTTTGAGGAGGAAACTTCTTGCAGGCCTCAGGAGCTCAGCAGAGAGAAGTGAAGCTCAGAAGTTGGGCTGGATGCAGTGGCCAGGGCCAGAAGACTCTTCCATGGGCAGGGAGAGAGATAGGAGAAGGTGAGGTAGGGGAACAAATGGATGCCCCCCTCTCCTCCTTCCAGATACGAGGCTGGTACATGTTCCTGGATCCTTCCCAGGCTCCTGAGCTGACAGGCCAGACCTTCAGGAGAGTCATTCAGCTCATGCTTTTTCTCTCCAAGTGTAAATTCACACCTACGGCTGCACTTTGCCAGCTGGGGCTTTGAGTTTGGCAGCCAACAGTCATTTAAGCGTGAAGGTCTCTGCAGCTCAGCCTCTGCCCTGTGCCTTAGGCTGTATGCCAAAAGCCAAGGAAATAAAAGCATGCTCCATGCAGGCAGCTTAAAAAGTCACAGGCATCTCCTTCCTGAGGCTCACTCATGGGTGCTAAGCACAGGAAGGAGACTTGGAGCAAAGCGGGAAGGAAGGAGGTAACAGAAGGAGGCAAGAGAAAGAAACATTGAGAACCATGTGTCTACAGAAAAACTCTCCTACCACTTCCTTCCTGCCCTGCACCATTGTCAGCTGCACTGGGGGAAGCATGCCTTCACACAACAAGCACAAACAGCAGGCATAGGCAGTGCAGAAGAGATGATATGCAGACAAACACAGGGTTAAGAGACATATGCAAAGCCTGGGAGAGGGGGAAAGAGTGAACCTTCAACCACTCTTGAAGGCTTTTTTCTTAAGGTGTCTGGCATAGACAGCCGCTGAGTAACTGAGATGGCTTGTAACTGTGCTGTGTCCCTGCCACCATCTGCCTCATGTACTAGTTGTAGTTACCTGCCGTGCTTTACCATAGAAGAGGTCTTCAAGACCTCTATGGTATGCAGGTGGTAGAGCAGCTCTCACATTGGTCAAGCTCTCACATGCCACATCCCAGGAGATGTCTGGGCAGAGAACTACTGCCGACCTTGAAATCAAGCACCCTTTTTTGTCCCCTCTACACAGCAGCTCAGTAGGTAGCCCTGAGTGCCTGTCTTAGATGCTTCCCCAAGACAAGCATTCCACTTGTTCCCCTGATGCCCCGTTGGCACCCAAGGGACTGTAACCTTTTCTGACATACTTTTAAGTGATGCAAATGCTAACTTTCCATCTTCTGATTCTTAGGAAACACCAGCTGGAAAAAGAATAATGGAAAATTGTACAGACGCAAATAAGAGTTCAATTTGCACAGGAATTCCCTACAAAGACAGCAAGACACTTCTGGTTGCTGTTTACAGCATTGTTTTTGCCATAGGCATTCCAGCAAATTGCTTAACTTCCCTGCTTACATTCATACAAATCCAAAGGAATAAAGTAATTGCCATCTACATTTTCAGTTTATCATTGTGTGAGCTGACGTATTTAAGTACCTTGCCTCTCTGGATTCTCTATGTGCAAGATGATCACCAGTGGACTATGAGTGAAAAAGCTTGCAGAGTAACAGGATTCATCTTTTTCTGCAACATATACATCAGCATTCTGCTTTTGTGCTGCATTTCTGTGGATCGTTACGTGGCACTGGTGTATGCTCTGGAATCAAGGGGGAGAAGAGGACAGAAAAAGGCAATCACAATAGTGTTTTTTCTCTTTGCTCTGGTTGCAATAATCTATATTCCAGTATTTTACATGGAAGATAACCCAGGTAGTAAGACCTGCTTTGAGACTTTGCCCCTTGACATAAAATTGGCTTCTTTCAGCTTTGCTAGATTCTTATTCGGATTTGCCATACCTTTCACAATCCTCATTTTCACAAACTATAAAATTTTCCAAAGTACTAAAACAAGCAGCAGCTTGACTTGTCGCCAAAAAGCCAAAGTGAAGTATCTGGCTATTGCCATCATTATCATTTTCCTGATGTGCTTTGCTCCCTACCATGTGGTACTCATAATAAGATCCATATACTTCATGTTTCATCAAAATTGCTCATGTCCATTTGAAGAAGACATCTATTCAGTTTTTACAGTGTTTCTGTGTTTAGCCACTGCAAACAGTGTTGCTGATCCAATCATCTATGTGCTGGTTAGTGAAAACGTCAGAAAAGACTTTTGTAGGAGTCTGAGAAGATGGAGATTGAACTCACCCAGGCTAAATTCATCCATTAATCACAGGAGTGACAGCATAAAATGGAAAATGTCAAAAGAATCACAGGAAGGAGGGGTAAGAGAAGAAAACAAAGAAATAACAGATTCATCTGACATTCAGAAAACCTGCAATAGTGGCAAAGACCAAGAAGGTGGAAGCTAGCAGTTAGCTGCTGGCACAAATAAGTTGTTCCCAACACCAGCTGCAGGATGCACACTGCAGCATGCTTACTTATATGCTGATGTCCGTAGGAAGTTTTGCCACAGTGCATGGATTAGGAGCTCCTTGAGGATGCTATGGAAGAGATTCTTCTTATTTCTGCGTGTCTCCTACAATAAGGTTTGCCCACCAGTATCATTGGTGAAAACACTGCTTTGCTAAGGACATGTGGAATAAACAAAATAATTTATGTTGACTCACACTGAAATCTTAAAAACTTATTTTGGGTCTGGTTCTTATTCATGTGAATTCAGAACCAGTTTTATCTTATGAGCTGGACAAAAAAAAATATACCTGCTGAGGAGAACATGTAAAGCCCATTCTTGTGGTTGAAATGTTTAGTTCTTGAGGAGGAACATGTTCAGATTCTCACATACATACTCTGTTGTTAACGTTTGTGGTTAACCAGTGGAAAATATTAAAAATGAGGAAGTCTTTCAACAAGAGCCTCGAAAACGTTCCTAGCACTTCAGTATGCAGCTTTATCTACCTTGCACATTCTGGGAAGAATTAGAGGGCGAAACAGTGACCTGGTAACACAGAACAACAGTACTTCTGTATTAGTCAAGATCCTGCACTGTCCTGAAATTCTTAAAATGAACAGTTCTAATGCTTGATATTTCATAATTAGTAAATTTTTTGCAGTTAAATCTAGAATGCACTGAAGTATATAGAAAATTTTCACATTTCCAAGTGGAGTCAGGGACTTTTTATGCCATCTCCAAATGTTTGTTGAACTTGTGTTTCATTTCTGCTTAATCTTTCATTTCTGACTTCCCTGTTGGTATTGATCCAACTTTTGCTGTGTAGGAGTCTGCACAAGAGTTAAGTGCCTTACTGACAAAAAAGGGCTGGCAGCATGGAGGACAGTCCCATTGCCCAACAGAGGGGAATGCCCTCAAAGCACACTGGTGGTGCACACATGACACTATGCTTGGGGCAGATTGTGTTGTTGCTGCTGCCACTTTCACTGTGAATAAATTATTGATAGTAGTTTCCTGTGCCTTGAAACCAGAATTTAAAAAAATAAGAATGATACAAAACTGGCAAGATCTATCTAAACAGCTTCTTCATATTTTCATGCCATCAAAGTAAAACAGACGAAAATCATGAATCAATTGCATGTTTATTTGAGTACAAGTTTGTAAAGTGTTTTACAGCATCATTCTATCTGTAATGGTTTTTTTCTGTAATATTTTAAAATTCTTATTAATGTTCAAATTTCTGAATTGAATTAATATTAACCAATGATAATGTAAATAGAATACTTGTTAACACGTTAAAATTGTCGCAGATATTTCTACAGATTATGCTTCATTCTTACACACTTTTGGGAAAAAGCATTGTGCCAAAATGGTATTTCCTCAAGTTATTATATTTATGACATATTTAACTTTTGTATTATTTAATTACTCCTCTGGCATCTACCTATGAAATGCTTGTGTCTGCAAAAGTAGTTCACATAATACTTACTAAGAGATTGTTTCTTGGAAAAATGTGAAATTCTGTTGTGATGCTAATTAACGAATTCTGGTTTTCTATTTTCACATGCACCCCAGAGATCAAAATCTCTAAGGTATCAAGGAGAGATCTACAAACTGTTGAATATCCGTAACTTTGCTGAAAATCAAACTTTCCATTGCTAAAAAATTCAGCAGCAGACATTGCTTGTAACAGAGTCGGTGAGCACTGGTGGTTAATCTCTGGAGACGCATATGCAAACTGCTTTAACCTCTGGATTTTCATAGTCTAAATGTAAACTTTGATGAATAATCATAGAATAATAGAATCATAGAATAGTTAGGGTTGGAAAGGACCTCAAGATCATCGCAGTGAATTTACAAGAAAACAAAGGTACAGACTTCTGAACTGATTGGAATGATGCACATTTGATATTCACCTAGATTAATTTAGAAATCTCTCTGATGCTTTTCCTCTGATAAAAAGCAAGTGTCTTCAGAGTAACCAGTATTGGAGCCCGGGGCCATAGATGCAGGGGATAGGGATTAGCGCGGCCTGATGCAGAGTCCATAATTCTTTTGCCTTGCCTAATTTATACGCTGTTCTAAATTACTATATCATTATGCATCTTCTCTTAATGAAAATCCTTGGAGCTTGTTTGTTCAGATGTACTCTGAAACAAAATTCTTAGAAGTGACAAAGCCCTGAGGAGCCTGATCTAACTTGGATCATCTAATTAGATGATCTCCAGAGGTGCTTTCCAAACTAAAATATTCTGTGACAGATTACTGCAGAGATTAGGGGTCAGGTACCAAGCAATATATCCACATGGGAAAATTACAAATCCTGACTTTTTTGGATAGATGGAAAAGCAGCTTTACACCTGAGTGAGGACATTGAGAAATGCTATTGCCATGTTGTTAAAATATCCCATCAGATGAACCAACTGTTTCTCATCTGATAAACTGAAGCATGTAATCTCTTTTGTCACACAGTATCTGACTGCGCCATACAGGCAAAGGAAAGGCCTCAGCACAGGAACACATGCTAGAGACACAGCAAAGGACACTACTCAGGTCTGAGCAGATCTGAAGAGTAGATTGATTGCGTGGGTCTTTCTATCCTTTTCTCCTGCAGAACATTACCAGTGAGAATGCAGGGACTACTTTGTGCTGTGAAGAAAGGTTCACCTACTACATCATATCTGCAGTTCTCAAGACAGCTATTTGGATCTGTCCCCTGATCTCCTCAACTCAGCTTAAGCTATAAGATGACTTGGAGAGAGTACAGAAACAAGCCTAGGCCATGCTTCTCAATTTAGTCTTTAGACAGCCAGGTTTCCACATGTAAGGGTCAGGATGGGTAAGTCGCTCACCAGGATCAGGGGGCAAGATTCAAAATTTCACTCTCTTCTATATTCAGCATTTTCTCAGGTGTAACTTCCATAATTTGATTTAAAGAAGAGTGGGCTACTCAATAAATAAAACATTATTTTCTTTTTACATGTGTCAGACATTCATAACATACCTGGGAGATAACTGGCTTCCTGGTTATTTTAAGTGTGACTGTGAAGCACGAAGTGAATAATTTCTGCCTATGAACTACAGCTGGCCAAACTAGGTTTTGCAGACAATACATCTGTTTCATCTGTTTATTCATCAATTTTACATTATTTCTAAAGATTGCATTTTTTAAGTAATTGTTTTGGGTAACACACTTATAAAACTCTATTCCTGCCTAAGAAATGCTTTCATGTTCAGCACTGAATTTTACTTCAGGAGGATAGTTACACAAAACAGGCAAAACCAGATACAGATGAACTCAAGACTCTCTATGCATGACAAAGTTTCTTCTGCAGTTGGTGGCCCTGTAGCTGATCTGATTTACTCTCTGATATCATGTACAACCCAATGCCAAATTTCTGTTGGCTAGTGAGTGATGAAACCTAACTGAGAACGAGGCTTTCAAAAACATCCACAATCTAAAGGCTTTTCTTCGAGAGCATGCTGCCATCCTACAGGTCACAGTGGGGGATAATCTTTTAGGAAACATCCTTTATATAATGAAATGATGCCGAAGTTGTCTCACAGGCCAGAATATCTGTCTTGTTTTCAAAACAGCACAAGTTAAAGTTAACAAAGAAGGGTAGGGGGGATTGCATCAGAGAGATGCAATCAATTTTTTAACCTCTTTGCTGTGCAGGCAAGCATACAGGTGTCAGCATCCCCAAAGCTGGAGGATCTTCCAGCATGTCTTCGCAACTGGCGTCTAGAATACGTGATACCTACCCGCGCGCTCCGTCTCATCCCGCTGTGTTCTCTTCCCTGCACAATTAACCTTTGCACAGGAGAGGGCGCTTCTCACGATCCATTTGCACCAGGGATGCAGCATGGCCTCATCATGCAGTCTTCAAGTGAAAGTGAGCCATAAAAAAGACAACTCTGATACCCCAGATTAGACCATTATTAATAACAGATGTTAGTTGCTGCCATTATGAGCTATTGGCAAGAAAAAGTAGGACTCTAAATTCACTGTCTCATAAGTAATTCAGATCACTGAAAAAACTTCTAGGGTTTTAACCCTCCTACTCCTGCAAGAAATGCTCAGAGATAACAAATCAGAAACCAGGCTTGCAGACAGATGGAAAGCCTGCTGAGGAGAGATGATAAGATATGTGGTAAGAAATTCACAAAATATCACATGAAAATCATCTACATGAGCAGACGCAAAATAAGCCTTCTCTGTACGCCACGAAACGATCCATCCTGTTCCGTGGCCTCAGCTTGTGACAGAGCCCATGCATTTCACCCAATGATCACAGAGCATTCCCTACATGTTCAAAGGTCTGTCTTGAAATATTTTCATGAGGGAGGTGAAGAATCAAATTGAAGAGAGATACTGTGGGAAAAGAGGGTTGTATGATACACGAAGTTCTGAAAAGCCTTGTAAACATAAAGTCCCAGATGTTCTGAATGAGCATGCAAATATCCGAGTGTTCAGAAAGTTACTTAGAAATGCCCCAGCTGTACCACACTTCCCCATCTGTAAAATGGGACACTTCTTCCCTTGAGTATTGTCTGTCTTCTCGGTTTAAAATACAAGCCTTTGCAGGAGATACTAGAAAGAGTGAGCAGGTGTGTCATGTGCATATTCAGAGCTTACTGCAATGGAGCAATGAACAGCATGGAGGCAAATAGAAAGTACTAAACCTCAAATTCTAATGAGCCTGCACTTTCAGGGGCAGATTCAAAGCACTTTAATTTTCTTCCCTTTACCCTGGGGCATCACAAAAAAAAGGGCAAATTTTCATTTTAACTTTGGGTCTCCTTTTGGTAACATGAGCACTAAGCCTCTGTGGACTTCACTGGGATTTTTCCTCACTGGGATATTTTGGTGTTTGGAGGTGTTTTGTTGCTTATAAAAGCTAAAAGTAATAGCGATTCAGACTAGAAACGCTCAGGGCCAAGTGCGCACAAGGTTCATAGTACCTCTCCGGGTACAGGAGAGGTTACAGTCAGTAACACTAATAGCATTTGTTGTTGCAACCTGGGTACACAGTAGGCCACCAGTAATAATCTCTAAAATCCCTAGTGCTTTGAGATCTATCCATGCAGACACTGCCTCTCAAGCTCCTCCCTTCCTGGCACTATTTACATGTGCTGGGAAGCACTCTCTTAGCACCAGATTTCTAGAATGGTTTTCTGACAGTGTGAGCCTGATATGCTTGAGGCAACAGCACTACTGCTTACCTATTTGATTAATTTTGGGGGGTAGGGGTGCCTGTCTTAAGTGTAGTTGAGAAGAGTAGGCTCACACTACCCACTACAGGTAGTTTTTACTATTGTATGTTTGACATTGATAGATGACCTCACAAAATGCTGGGTAAAGGACATTTAATGAGGTAATAAAAATAATCCTGTAATTTCCCATTTATCTGCATGTATGGTTCCTGCCTCCCTCTAATTCTTTTGTTCAAATCTTTCCTAAAATAAGGCTTATGAAAACAGACAGTCCATAGCTGTCAGTGGAATGGTGCACTTTACTGCACTGTTCGCAGTAATTGCTGTGTCTGGAAGATAACAAATACACAACCCTCAAACTAAACTCAAGACTAGATGCAGCAATATGCATAATAGAAGAAAAATGTACATTAAATAACAAGGGAACTCAGGAGTATGACTGACTTCTTGCTTTCTTGATTATTACTGTGGGAATGGCCTGTCAACAAAAGGCAGGAGACTCTACACAGGCAAAGTACAAATGTGAAGTTTCTATCAGAAACAAGAAAAAGGGGGCGAATGTGGAACTTCCTTTGTACACACCAGTATGAAGCAGATACTGATAGACTGTAATGTAATAATAGAAAGGGAAACTAAAGGTCAGCAGGTAACTTCAGTACCCACAAAAGCAGAATTCAAAGGCATGTGTGATTTTACAACTCAGCAAGGGGCTTTCCCTAACAGAAAGCTGAGTGGACTCTGCTTGCTTCATCCAAGGATGATTCACTCCCTCTTCTGACCTCTTCTGACCAGAAATGATCCCCTCTAATGAGAGGGGAAAAGCTGAAAATGATATTAAATATTTATCTTTTTGTTTTCTTAGCATTCAATTTCAGATACTGGAACAGTTTCTTAGTCAAATTCCAAGATCAAAAATAACACTCTGCAAGGAAAAAAAAACTCTCCGGAGTTACTGAATACCATTACAAATAAATCTATGTAAAGTTAAACTAGAGCTGTGAAACTAGCTGTGGAAAATGAAATGTGAATCTGAATGTTTTTTGCTGGTCCCCATTTTCAGATCATAATGACTTCAAACCTTCACAATTTGGAGAAAAATCTCTTTTTTATGTAGAAATGTAACTTGGACATATTCTTTCATGATGTAAAGCAATACTAATGTATCATTCTGACTTGTCCATGCTTCAGTATCATGTCTAATTGACTAGCGTGAAGAAGAGCTTTCATGAAAGCAACAAATCAATGAAACATTCAACACATCAGTCAGCTGTGGGTTGTGAGACTTCTGCCTCTATTGTGAATCATGCAGCAGAAGTTTCATTTCAGAAATTATCCTGAGAGATTAATTCCCCTTTGCTACACTTCCAGCTTTTGTTTTGGATAAATTTCTTTGTGCTTTCCAGTGTATTTCAATCTTGATCACATTTAAGTCAGACGACGATCTTTTTTCCACGAGTTTAATGTAGTCACAAGAGGGCACCAGACTCTACCATATTTCTCCGGCTGCCAATGGACTTCACAATGGAAGAAAAAAAAATCAGTATCTCTTGTATCTCTTAAGTACGCAGCCTGTAATCATAAATTTGTAAGACATTGTGCTGCTAGGTAAATCAGTCCGTACAGATGATTTGTGTGCATTTATGCTCATGCTTACCATACAGACAGCTGCTGAGGCAGACACAAGGTTGGGTTATAATATCTATCCAGCTATGACAGAAATATGCAACTTTTTTCAAAAGGTGGCTACAAATATGGAAAAATAAGAAGCAAAAAAACAGAAGTGAAAGCAAGCAAGAAGAGTCATGGAAGGAAAAAGAGAGAGAGAATACCCTTGAATTACACAATAAAAAATAGAGGATGATGGAACTTGCAGGGATCTGTCCATGATTCCCTGGAGAGGATGCAAACGTCGGGACTGCATAAACAAACCATGAAGGCATTCAGCCCCTGTGGTAACTAAACACCCAGCAAATTCTAAACAATTCTTTCAAGAGTCCCACTTTACCTCCCTGTCTCAGCTAACCACTCTCCACATGGTCCTACACCACTGCTCACTACAGCACAGGTGACTTTCTACCAAGACTATTGGCATTTACTGCTATTTGTTAGCCAGATTAAATAAGGCCAATTAAACATTTATTATTCCATTAACATTAGACATGTTGAAATGATTGCTGGGAAACCACTGGCTACTGACAGAGCACCAGGAGACACAAGTTAACATTCCTTTATTGCTATGAAAGTCAAAGCTGTCATTCCCATCATGGTACAGGATGAGAACAAGAACAAGACCAGCTCACAGCCTGTTACGTACGTTCATATTCATGCTTCTAATTGGGCTAACCCTTTAACCAGATCAGGCAGACAAGCATTAGCAATCATTGTCTTAGGAAAAGATAGGGTAAAAATAATCACATTTTTAATATTCTTTTTCACACCTTAGTTTACCTAATTTGCTCAATTTTTTTATACCCTCATTAAACTATAATTATGATGTTCCTACTATAATTTACGACTTTTTTTCTTATGGAATGTGTAATTCAGATAAGCCGCCATCAAATCAATGACAGCAATAATTTCTGGATACAGTATGTTTTCCAGTTTAACCTATCAATTCACCAGACTCTAAAACATAATTTGGAAACAATTCAAACACTCAAACAAGCAATCACAGCCTTCACTTATACTTCCAGAGAGCACAGAAGGTCATTTTAATTTGCAGATAAAGAGTTAACTTCTATAACCAGCACATTTATCCTACCAATGCTGAATTTCATTTAATAGAAAATCACATTTCTGTTTTGGAAAATGTAGAACAACTAATGCTGTCAACAGCTGTTACTAAAGTCACAACCACCAGAATTAAACTATTGCATAAGAAACTCAGTGCTCTTATTTTAATACTTTTTCCTTCTATTTTTCATGGTCCAAATGCTTAACAACTTTAAGGCAAGCCAAAAATAAATAACTGACCTACACACTCCTAAAAGTTTTGTTAGCTTTAACTGTGCTTTTGAATTATAACTCTCCAGTTTGCCACTACAGCAGAGATTTGTTTCCCACTGGTATTGTAATTTTCAGTGACACAGCTTCTAGAAAAAGCACAGTGCCTTCCAAAAGGCTGGTTTCAAGAGTCAAACACTGTAATACGAAAAGATGCAGAACAGCAAATGTGTAAGCCTCAAATCTGGCCTAAAAAATCTGAAAGCCACACTCTAATGTATGTTCAAGGATATATGAAAAAAGAATTATTCATTAACTTCTTCAGCTTGCAACTGCTTCAGGCTATTTTGTTCTTGCAGTATTTGCGGTTTTCAAAGAAAGGTAGAGCAGGTGGGGGAAAAGGATCTTCACATGCACAGCACAAACGCATTCGTCAGAAACAGACTATGCTGAGATGAAAATATGGTACTTAGCTTGCTGCAAAGAAAGGAATACCTTGTGTAGTGACAGGCTGCACATGTCTTTTGAGCTTGTGGGTGCTATTTAACAGTAGATGCTTAGTTGCTATAGCAACTGTCATACCCTATGGTATTTATGCTTAGATATGGAACACGTGTATTTTAAGCAGCACCAGACAACATGGCATTCAAGTGTCCAAAATGTATGTTTAAAAGAAAATCCTTGTTATGAACGAAGTAGGTGTGTTCCTCTAGTTATTCAAAACCCTTTATAATAGTGCAACACTTTTGCAACAACAAAACAATCCTGCCCCTTATAAACATAAACACAACTACCATGATGATCCAGAAGGGGGCTTAGAAGCCTTAAAAATAAAACCCCAAACAACATTCAGCACTTTAAAATCCCTCTTTGCTGACTGCTACTGCATAATCTGAAGACTTCTGCTGTCTGGTACAGCGCATGGTGCTTTGCTACTAGAGGTTTCTATTGTAGTTTAGCATCTCACTAGGTACCGCTTTGAAAGTCTTCCTCTCATCTGGGCTTTATTCCTACCACAGATGTCCACTACCAACACAAATGCACATACTGGCTGTTGGCCCCTGTCTGCCAGCACACATACACATTATGTGGTTTCATGGCCAGAATTTCTCAAGAATGCTTTGTGCCCCTTTGGCTTTTGTAGCTTTGTGTATCAGCCACCACGGAGAACACTTACTCCAAATTATCTGGCAACTGTCAATCTTGCTGAAAACACTCCTTCTATTTTTGTTTTGCACATCTCAGTGGTTGAGGAGCATAAATAAATATTGTAATATGAGGGCACTCTTTCCTTCCGGTTCTTTCCACCATAAGGGGAAATACGGTCAGCAACTTCTACAGCTGCCTGTGAAGGGTCCTTAACTCCAACACATCCACTTTAGCCAGGCAGGCTAAAAGTCTGCAGACTAGTACAGGTCAAATAGTTTTCCTGTGTCCTTTTTCCATTCTATTTCCTCCAGTCAAAAGGTATTAATACCTCTTCTTAGCAATTTATTATCAGTTCCATAAAGTTAGTAGCTGACTTGGATAAACACAGTGTTGGTGGCTTTAGCTCAGAGTTTCTTAATCTGTACAAGTTCTTAAAAAAAACCTCATTTCTTAGCTCATGTCACTTTCAATCCCTTTGGCCTCCTAGCAGATAGATCAGATAACCACAGCCATAAAACCTAAGGCCTGAGGCTGGTGGCCTGAGGCAGACAGATTTCTGCCTAAGAACAGATTTTCTTTGCCATTGCTGTACTGACAGCCACATACCCTCCCTCCCATCACCTGTTTACTGCTGCTCTTAGGTTTTCGCTAGCACAAACACCAAGCTCAGCCAATACAGCCAGCCAACTGCTGCCATATTCAGACATGTATTATCTGGCATGTGGATTAGTTGGAGTAATGAGTGCTCTGACTACGCTATTTTCATTTTGTAAGCCACTAACATCTGATGCCAGCATCATTATCATCCAACATCAAGCTACAGTTAGCCCACAAATGCTCACTCTCTTACTATGAATGCTTTGGTTTGTTTTACAGGCACCAGATGCCCGCTGTTCTTTGTCCAACCCCTTCCTACAGGTAGAGAAACAGCCTTCCCAGGCTCATAACAGTGAAGGAGATGCTTATCCTCACTGAAGGCTGAGCAGAACTTCCAGCCATCTTTGGTGGTCCACACATTAACAAGCTGTAACAGTACAAAACCACTTTCTCTTAAATTCAGTGTACCGTGACTGCAGACCTCACACAATTAAGTTGCATCCTGTACCTGCCTTACAGGGCCCAGCTGAGCTGCTGCAACAGGCTTACTTCTTAGGGAACAGCCACATTTAATTACCCTCCTTAGCCTTTCTTCCATCTGCTCCTGGATTTTTTAGGCTAGCTCTGCTGCAGGAATGTGCTTGTCTGCAGAAGCACTGAGACCTGCTTCATAATGCTGCCTATCTCACAAGTAATCAGAATTCGCCAGGTTGGGCTCAAAGGAAATGGTACATTATGAGTGGGCCTCCTGCCCTACTCTGGAGCCAAATTAAAAAGACAAACATATCTTAAGTGCTTTAATCAGTAATTACAAGAGAAACAATACAGACTCAGAGCAAGTCCACCTTGTCTTTAGCAGGCAGAGGCAAGCAAGCCCTGTCCCTGCTCTGAACCAGCGGGATCAGAGCCAAAACTTCCAAACCTCACACTGTCACGCTGGTACAGCACAGAGCTTGAGCTAACACACCTTGTCTCTCAATAAGACTCACCAGCCAGAGTACAGCACTGCACTGACAACAGCTCATGGCTTCCAGTTCAGGGCTGAGTCATGTCTGGTTCTTTATTTTTGTCTTTCAAAAGCACAGTTCCAGCCCTGCTCCTGGCCATTGAGTTTGTATTAATTTCTGTGGTTTTATAAACACTGTCCAACTCTGAAACCAGCCTTCCCGGCACTGCCAATGTGTGAAAGTCTGGCCAGCTCAGCAGGGGCTGAGCAGCTCTGAGAAAGGAGCAGCAAAGCTCCAGAAGCATCAAGCACAGCCCAGCACAGGCTTGCTCCAGAAGGGAAGGAAGGGGGCTGGGAGCACTGGCTGCTTTCCAATGAGCATGGCGTGCAGGTCACACCACCCAGTACCAGTCACTGCCGGAGGAAGAGGCAGGCCGGGGCTCCCGGCGAGGAGGCTCTGCCGGCACAGGCAGGCTGTGGGACGGGGAGAGCCTGAGCTGGCTGCCAGCACAGCTTGCACAGCCGTTTCTGCTCAGCTATGGCAAAGGCAGCATGGCTGGAGCCCGTGTGCACATGCAGCTCTCACAGATTGAAGCTGGATCTGTCCCTCATCCACCCCAAGCACAATCTAACCATGGCATTGCCAAGGGAAAGGGCTTGGGATAGCAGCTCCACTTGACTCAGTCCTCTCGCTATGCAGTAGAGGCTCCAGCTCAAATACGCCCCACCATGTGCTAAGGATGGATCTGCACCTAGAACCCTCTCAGAGAGGTCAAGGCAATGCCTGCTCCTGTTAAACTAGCCCTGTACCTCCTGTTTTCAGACAAGGACATCCCATTCAACCCTCTTTGACAATCATACTTTCATAAAGGCTGCCAGTTCTTTTGAATCCCCTTGGGACTGCCACTTGCTCTAAAGATTTTGCTGGGTGCCACTAGTGACCCATCTTCCTAGGAGAGATGTGCTGAGCTGATTCACATCATTTTCTTCCCCATCACCTGTATTACTCACTTCATCAGCAAGCAGCTTGCTCTGCACTGTCTCACTAGGTGCAGTGCCTCTTAGTTGTCTAGAAGCTTTGAATACACATTCTGAATCACCTTTCGATTTAAAAGTCTCCTGCCATTTCTGACCAGTAATTTCCTTTTGTGTGTGTGTGTGTGTGTGCATGCGCATGTGTGTGTATGTGTGTATGCAGCCATTGTCTTCATTTCAGTTTCCCCTATCAAGTTGCTTGGCAGACGTTTCTTTTCAGTTCTGCTCCATGCTTTGTCTCTAGAACTTCACCACAGGCATTGGTTCTGCTTTTGCTTGCAGATTATCTTAGCTGTGAGAGTTTCATGCACTGAGGTACCTTTCCCAAAATATAAATATGTTTAGGAAATCACCAGGTTTTCACCTGTTTTAACTTTGGTGTTAAAATTGTTTACCAAAACCAGTAGGAGGATGAAAAATTTTAGTGCCTAGCTAAAAATTGATCTTTGTCACATTGTGTTTATGATTAAATTATTTATAACACTTTTAGTCTTACCCTTGCTTTCTAGGGCTGCATTGTTTTGCATAGGTTTGTCCAGATTTTTCCATTTTGACTTTTCAAGTTTTGTTTCTCACATGTGAGATGTGGGAGTTTTTTCCTCCTGAGAATAATCAAATCTTATCATATCTCCACAAGACAGTTTCACAGCTTTCCAAAGAAGGCAGAGTGCTGAGAACCTTTCACGATTTTTCTTTCAGCGGTTTAATCAGAGACGTAGATGATACAGGCTTTAAACCATCAGAGATCCTCTTGTTTCACAGGAGAATTTATCGGGAGAAAAAAATCTGACAACCCACAACACAAACAAAAATTACAAGACCCCTTCACTCTGTGTGTGTATACATATATATAAAAAGGTAAAGAAAGGGTAATTATATACCTTACTATACAGATGATGCTACCACTAGAAAGAGCAATACCAATGAATTCTAGCTGAGCACCTCCAGGGAACACCCCCCACACTGCCTCAAAAGGGAAGTCCAGAAAGGCTAAAGGTTCTTGCAGCATTTGTTGTGGGATTACCTCTTTGTATTATTTGCAACGAAACTAGAAGCCAATGTCAAGCTGAATAGAGCATGAGAACATCTCTCTTTGTGGTACTGTTCTTTCAAAGTTTTGACTCATATTTTTGCACCATGACGCCATAAGCCCACTGCAAGAAACTGTGAGGGGAACTTATCCAAGGGGAAAATCCTGCACTTCACAACCTGTATTGTCCCAAAAGCAGATCTCGCTTTGCTATGGAAGTGTTAATCTCCCGCTTTCCCGTATCACGCTACTGCTCCATTGTTTTACAGCCTTTCCTACTGAACCTCACCCCCAAGACCAGTTGATCACACACACACACACACACGCTGCCTACCCTCCTTTTTCCCCATTTTCTTTCTCTCTCCGCCCCACCGCGGGCAGCAGAGCCCCCGGCCTGGGGCTGCTGCAGCAGCTGCCTTGTTCCTCCGGCTACCTCCTGGTCCCCCTCCTTTCTGGCTACTTCGGAGACAGCGGCACGTAGCTGCAAGACCGCGAATCCGACCGAGAAACGCTCGCTCACACTAAGTACTTGCAGATGTGCAGCAGCATCGAGCTGGTCACAGCAGCGTCCAAAGCATTTGGGGGGTGGAGGGGGTGTTCTGGGTTTTTTTTTCGTTTGGTTTTGGTTGGGTTTGTTGTTATGCTTGACTAAGGTTTTTTTCGTTCAGCAGGGTGGTTGGAGGAGCAGCTTCCTGAGAGGTGCGAAGCCTTAGCCTTTCCCTTTACCCCAAGGAAGCGGCTTCCCCGTGCTCTGGCTCCGAGACCTGGAGCTGCAGGCCAGGCCCAAACAGGAAATGCCACAAGCCTTGCTAATGGAGTCATGGGGCTTGGCACCCCCCGCGGGGCGGGAGCTCCCGGGGGGGGGGCGGCCTAGAAGTAAGCGGCGCCCGACAACAGAAAGCAGCCGGGCCCAGCGGAAAAGACGGCGCGCGCCCCCGCCCCCCGTCACCCCTACAGTTCCCTGGGCGCCCCGTGGGCTGCAGCAGCGCCAGGTCTGAACCTGTTCCCGCCGGAGCCCATGGCCTGGAGCCCAGACACGCCGCGAGGCCTTGGCCGCCGTTTGAAATCGGGGCAGCTCCGCCTCGCCCCCCGCCTCCGCCTGCCGCCAGCCTCTCACGGCCGAGGGGAAGAGCTCGGGCGCCATGGCAACCCGCAGCCTCCCGTAGGCGGGGCCTGGGGGCGGGAAAACCTGGGAGCCATGGCAACCCCGCCGCCAATCGCAGTGCCGAGCGGCGGCTGCACGGTTTGGCGACAGCCAATAGCAACAGCCGTTTCCTTGTAGGCGTGGCTTCCGGGGAAGGCCCGCCCCTCAGCGGGCAGACGGGGGAGGCAACGAGTTCCTTTGTGGGCTTTGACAATAAAATGGCGGGCGGGGGGAGGCGGGGCTGATGTCCACGGTTGGCCCCGCCTTCCCCCCCTGAAGCGCGGAGCGGTCGGTGAGGCGGGAGCGGCGTTTTCTGCGCTGGTGGGCGGCGGCGACAGTAGTGGCGACGCGGTGAGTAGGATAGACTGGGCTGCGTAGGGCGCGGCGCGGTGCCCTGGGCCCTCCCGCCTTCCCCGGGGCTCAGTATGGGGCCAGCGCGGGCGGGGAGCCGGTGCCAGCGGAACCCGCGGAGGAGGGAGTCGATTTAAAATGGCGGCGGGCCGTTTGCCTGGAGCGCGGGACGATGAATAACCGCCGCCTGGGGCCGTTCGCGGCCGGGGCTGGGGTTGGTGGGCCAAGGAAGCCTGTTTCCTCGGGCGCCGGGCACCCCTCTTCTCTATTCGGACTCTTCCTAAGCCGCTGCATCCGCACCGCCCGCGCCTCCACCTTCTAGCACCCGTCCGGCGCCGCTGCCCGCCCACCGCTGGTGTGCTGTGACTGCGGGCCTCTCCCAGCACCCGGGGCGAACGCATCGCGGCTTGATCCCGCCTCGGCCCCCGCCGCGTTCCCTCCACAGCCTGTGTGCGCCGGGGCTCGCTCACCGTCTCGGCCGCGCCCGCCGGTCACGCCTCTCCTCTCCGGCTCTGGCGGGCCGCCCTCCCGGCCCCCTCCCCTGCTCAGTCGTCCCGGCTTCGGGCGCCTGCGTTTCCGCGAGGTTTCTGCCCCTCGCACCGTCGGCCGTCGCCCCAGCTTCGTAGCGTGCCCTTCCTCTGGAGCTAGTGCTCCTTCCCGAAGCCTTCGGGTCCTGCATAGGTACCTGCCAGCCCCCTATACTGGGGTTGGAGAGAGACACCCAGCCCCTGTGCTTTATAGGAGCTATAGGTGCTTTGTCCCGGTCCGAATAGGGATGTTTTTGGCCCTGTCAGCCCTCTGCCGTGTCTGTAGCCTAACTTAGAACAGGACACCATCATACAGACAGGGGAGTACTTGGCCTTCCATCTTCTTTTCATTATTACACATAGCTTTGACTTCTTCCCACAATTGTTATAAAGGGTCAGTTTTGGAGTGAGGATTAGAGTGGTAGACAGGAGATGGAATACGTCTTATCTTCCCTTGCTGACTACCATCACAGTATTTATGTCTGCACAAAAAGAAACAGCGCTCTGCTTAAGTGAGCCTCCAGCACTAGCCAAGGTAGCTCTTGTCTGCTTTCTCATAAAGATGAACAGTGTAAAGTTTCCTGTTACCCCAACTCTTGGTAAGTTACTTTTTCCATTAAGCACTCAAATATATCTTTGGCAGCGTGTTACCACATGACTGAATTGAGTGCAAATCTGGAATGTTTAAGTTGGTGCTTTAGTAAGAATTGGATCAAATTTCAAGCAGCTTCTTTGTAAAGCAGACTGGGAAATTGTCAATCCCAAAAGCAGAGCTCTTAATGAATTCCATAATGCTGCGCTCCAAAAACTCATTTTTCCCTATGGATTATGCTGCGGATAGCTGTTGTCTCCTTGACAGCTCTTTTTGTACAGCTGTTTCAGAGAGTGGCTAAGTTTAACACACTTGGTTTGGGCTCTTGACACTCTTACAGTAGTGGAAGAAGGGAGATGATACAGCTAGTCTGTATATTGCCTCTTGGACAGAGACAGATGCTGCTTGAAATTAGCAGTGGATTTTGAACACCATGACTCTAAAGCAGCAGCAGTCTTGCTGTCATGTACCAAGAAGCTTTACACAATAGCTAATGCTATTTTGAGTCTGTTAATATGTAAATCAATAGATAAATGTACTTACATTTTAATTAATTAGGCTTTAAATTTAGCATTCTCTAGAGATGGGTGCTTATTGGCAATAGTGCAGCGAAGTCTGGGGGAGGTCATTTATTTGCTAGGTTTTAATTGCATCTTATAATGGCTATGAAGTTAATTTTTTTTTTTTTTAACTGTGAACTTGGGTTCTGAGGTACACTGGTATGCCAGTTAATAGAATCTGAGGAGATAATTGCTGTGATGGGAATGTTCTTTAAGTTTATGCTAACAGAAGTCCACAAGGTTTATTTATTGCTCTAGGGAAGAACCTTGAATCACATGCAGCAGGCCTTACATGTTATTAAATTCCATGGGAAAATTGTTTCCTTCTTTAGTGTGTTAATAGACTACACACTGATCTGGTCTGCCAACATCCGTTATGTCTTCAAGTTTATGGACGTGATAATGGCTCTTTTACCAATAACTGTTGATGCGTTCCATCAACAGTTGCCTCCTGTCTCAGTCTGCTATTCTGGGAGGCAAACAGCTAAAGCCTCTTCCTGTAAAATCGTCAGATATACAAAATAGCATCAGATGATATTTTTAAGTTATTTTTCTCATGACTACATCATCTTTATCTGCAGTTGTTGGGGGGAGGGGAGGTTGTTGGGTTGAGGTTTTTAGACAAAGCTTGTTCCTGTGTCACCTCCCCTAAAGTAGAAATTTGGGGATTCACTTACCATGAAGAGGCTCTCAAAGAGATTGCACTTCAGGTATAGAATGTTCTGAAAGCATAACCAGAACTTTTATACCATCACCAAGGTGAAATACTTTTATTGATTTGATATCATGGTATCTCACTAGAGAGTGTTGGTTCAGACGTCTCATGACCCTGTCTTGAATATTGCTGTGAGTTTCTTTGCAAATGAGGATGAGACTATGGGTTGCTTAAAATACAGTTTCCATGACATAACAGCATTTCAGTCTGCATATTTTGAGATTAAGTAGAAATATTTTGGCTGGTTTGGGTTTTTTGTTTTATGAGGGGTTTTTTGTTTGTTTGTTTTGCAGGGGGTGGTGTTGTGATATTTTAACAAGTATGCAGCTTCTTGAAAAAAACGTGTTTTCTGTGCCTCCCCCCCACCAAGTCCTTTGTCAACGCATCTACTCCCCTCAAATCTGAGAGCACTCACTCTTCAAAAACAATTTACTACTAGCCACAATAGAAAACAAAACCAAGCACAAGGCCCTACACCTGCATCAGAGCAATCCCAGGCACAGCTACAGGTTGGGCAGAGAAAAGACTCAGAGAAGGACTTGGGGATATTGGTAGGTGAGAAACTTAGCAAGAGCCAGCAGTGTGCGCTTGCAGCCCAGAAAGCCAACCGTATTCTGGGCTGCATCAAAAGGAGCGTGACCAGCAGGTCGAGAGAGGTGATCCTGCCCCTCTGCTCTTGTGAGACCTCACTTGGAGTATTGTGTACAGTTCTGGTGTCCTCAACATAAGAGACATGGAGCTGTTGGAACAAGTCCAGAGGAGGCCACGAGAACGATCAGGGAACTGGATGGAGCACCCTCCTGTGTGAAGATAGGATGAGAAAGTTGGGGCTGTTCAGCCTGGAGAAGAGAAGGCTGTGTGGAGACCTCATAGCAGCCTTCCAGTATCTGAAGGGGGGTTATGAGGATGCTGGGGAAGGACTATTATTAGGGACTGTAATGGTAGGACTAGGGTAATGGGTTAAAACTGAAACAGAGGAAGTTTAGATTGGATATAAGGAAGTTCTTTACTGTAAGGGTGGTGAGGCCCTGGAATGGGTTGCCCAGGGAAGTTGTAAATGCTCCATCCCTGGCACTGTTCAAGGCCAGGCTGGACGGAGCCTTGGGTGACATGGTTTAGTGGGAGGTGTCCCTGCCCATGGCAGGGGGGTTGGAACTAGGTAATCTTAAGGTTCTTTCCAACCCTAACTGTTCTATGATTCTATGTCCACATGCATCCTCTTTACTTGTTTCTTTTCTAGGTATGTACTTCAGTTGTATACACTGAACTGTCTTGTACTGTACAGACATGTCTAGAAAAGTATCTGAATTGTTGTCATATTTTATTGTATAAGCTTGTGTAGCCTGATGAAACAACTTTTTTTTTTGTTTGTTTCAGTATTTAAAGGAATTGTATGTGTTTGGTCGTTGTACTTGGTATATCAAATCTTATTTTGTCTTAAATGTTTTAAAAACAGCCTTCATAGTTACAATAATTTAATTACTGTCATTACTTTCATTACTGTCATCTTTCAAAGTAAATCTTAGTCATAAAATTTCTGTGCTGGTAAAGGAAAATTCTCCCTGGTTTTGCTATGTTTCAGTTTTGTATTTGTGCTTACTCTTTTCCTTTAGATGCTACAGAGTTGTGGTTTTGTACAACAGAGGTGAATACTGCGTAGTTTTGTGATAAAAATAATGAGGACTGCTTTCAGTATGCTTTTGAGTGTGTTTAAATTTTTCAGATGATGGCTAAAGATTTTGTTTGCTCTTTAAATAGGAAAGGTGTAGGTATAAGGTAGAGGCTGCTCTGAAGGTCAGGGTAATAACCTGGGACTAGACAAGCAGTTTCCTTCTCCTATTGCAAATTTTTGGGATATTGTTGGACAAACCACCTTTGTGCTTTAGCTGTAAATTTGGTTTAATAGTACTATTCAAGTTTGTAAGAGTGTTGTGAAGATAGAGCAGTTGAACGGAGGTGTGTAAGATCTGGAGATGGGAAACTGTTTTGTCCTGCATCTCCTGTACTTGCCTGACATCTTGCTTCCCTGTACTTGGTAGGTGGTGCTCTAACTTTTACTGTATGGACTCTTGCTCAGTAGCATGGGAGAAGAGGAAGGACTACATCAAACGCAATTACTGGTATGTAATACTTTGCTTCTTAAATGAAGCTGTAATCTAATATTTTGGGTGGTCTCAGGAACGGGTGACAAAGAACTGTTTTTATGATGTGAGTTACTGATTGCAAGTGTTACAGCAAAAAATCCAGTGAGTCCTGTGGAAGGAGTATCTTTCAGAATCCATAAACATTTTTTCCCCTGCTTGTACACACCCAAGTGTGTGTGATGTATTAGGTTTTCAAGTTTTCTGCTGTGTTCTGTTCTTCTGTTGGTGTGTCTTAGAAGGTATTTAAATGCCGATTAGATGTATGTGAACCAGCTTAACATTCAAAGTGTTAATTATTCTTAACAACAATATAAGTTGTAATAAAAGAAGCTTCAAACTGTGCACAAAGTGTTTAATTTTTGATGACATAATCATACACAGTCAATTAGTAGTGTCAAAAGATGTCTCTAGAGGTAAAGTTTTACATGGGGGGAGGTCTGTGTGTTTAGAAATTACTGTATGTATGACTTTGGGAAAATTAAATGGGATGTCCTCCAGTATGAGGTTAGCTGGAAAAGGCACTATCAAGTAAAAATTTGGGTTGTATTTAATGGGAATAATGCAAATATGTTAAATTATAGAAGAAAAAAATAAAAGAAACTTCCAAATCATTTAATGTATTGGTAAATCGGGGATAGGTTTTGAGAAGTCTATGGAAAATGACCATAAGACCAAGTCTGTATTGTCTCTGCATATTATAATGTCTGCATAGTATGATTTCTAATGAGTTTTGTGCCTTTAGTAGAAAAAATCTTCAAGAGTCAGAAAATCAAAAAAAGGTTTATCCATGGATATATCCAGCAATATAAGAAGCATTGTACAGAGTCAGACCAAATGTTTATTTAGCTGCTGTGCTATCACCAGGTTTTCAGAGTAGATAAGTATGTAATGTATTTTGAAAGGAATGATGTTGTTGCACTTTGGTGGGTTTTTAGTGACTGAAAAAGCTGAAAGAGCTCTCTGAAAATATGTGGAACATACCACAGCAACCAGAAAAGCAATGCAGAGGTTAGGGCTTACCAAGAGAAATGGAAAATCGTACAGAAAGACACTGCAATAGTATTTTGGGTTTATCAGCTTTTAGTTGAAAAACTTTTTGTTTGGGTCACTGCATTTAAAAAAAAAAAAAATCCCCAAATACTGGCCAAAGAGGAATTCTAAGCAGGGAAGACTTAGAAGGGACATAACAAAGGTGAATAAATGTGAAGATCAACTCCTAGCTCCATTTTCAGCCTAATTTTTAGAAGACTAAAAGAAGTGAGGTCTACTACAGTAAGAAAAAAAAAAAACAAAAAAAAAAACTTACGCTATTTCAAGAGATCATCTGCTGTATGTGCATGGGGCAGTGTTGCCAAAATTAGTGCATATCAGAACAAGACCTGGAGGCTAGTGCTTCACGGTCATACCTTGGGAAATTCAGCAAGTGATTTTTAGGTGAGGTGTAAATAATGAGAAGCCTGCATGCACCTCGCTTTCTAGCTGGTGAACTTAAAACCAGGAATACAGGTTTTTTGCGTTATTATAGTAGACTGTGAAAGAAGTACAGAAGCCCATAGAGAGGATGGCTATGCCTATCCCTATGCACTTGCACAATTCATGTTGGAATTACACAGTTAATTTACTCACCTGAGTAAGGGAACCAGAAGGACTGCTTTAGGCACCTCAGTTGAATGTCTCAAGTTCTATGGAACAAGTCTAGACCTTACTCTCTCTGTAGAGAAAATAAGCTAACCTTTTCAAGTATGCTGCACATGCTGTTTTTTTCATGTTCCTCTGTTAGGCATGTTGATGTTCTGGAGGGGTCAGATCTTTTGAAGATGGTGTGCCAGGCTGTATTTTTATTTCCAAAATTAGAGGTTAAGCATGCCAGTAGAAACTCAGGAGGAGCGAGGAGAAGCTGCCTCTCCAATAAGTGAAATACAGCCGTTGAGATGTTTGCTTCTGTGCGAAGCAGTGGCTCCTGACTTCCATCAAGTGTGGAGCTTAATGGGAGCCAGGAGCTTGGAGCCCCTGCCACTCTCCGATGCCATGACTTGTGGACCTGCTCACCCTTGGTTCCCGAGTGCCGTCTTTGGGACCCAGTCCTGACCCCTGTTGGTACCACACTGGCCATTCTGTAACCTGGTATGACAATTCTGATGTTTCTATCTCAAAAAAAATTTGCTGTTTAAGATAAGATTTTTTATGTTTCGTTTTTCAGTCCTTCCTAAACCCCTCTTGAGCTGTTTGCTTTGCACAAGAATTCTTTATTTTTTTTTTTTTTTTAACAGGACACAATGTTTGTGCGAGGATTAAAGAGAAAATGTTTTGATGGCGAAGAAGACATTGAAGGAACTCTGGCTGGTATTAAGGCTATTCCTTCATATAATCTTCAGCGGCAGTCACTTTTAGATATGTCCTTGGTTAAACTTCAGCTGTGTCACATGCTGGTTGAACCGAACCTTTGTCGTTCGGTACTTATAGCCAACACGGTACGGCAGATCCAAGAGGAAATGACTCAAGATGGGACTTGGCAGATGATAAACACACAGAGTACAGGACAGGCATCCCTGGATCGTCTTGTTTCGACAGATATCCTTTGTCGTTCATCTAGGGAGCAAGCTGAGGGAAAGCACGTTCCAGGCTATAGTACTTTCAATAAAGACTTTGAGGGTGATCAGGCACAAGATAGTTCAGAAACTATGTCAACAGTCTCTTCAGTGCAAGCTCCGAGAAACCTGCAGAGCAATGTGTGGGAAATGGAGAACCCACAAGAAAATAAAGGAAACTTTCAAAAATCATTAGATCAAATATTTGAGACCCTGGAGAATAAAAGTCCTAATTCTGTGGAAGATCTGTTTTCAGAAGTTGACAACTCTTACTATGATCTTGATACTATGTTAACAGGCATGATGAGCAACACAAAAATGGGACACTGTGATGGGCTGGAAACGTTTTCTTCAACAGCTACGGCTTCTAACTCTAATTGTAAATCTGATCTTAATGAGCTTGATCATATTGTGGAAATCCTTGTTGAATCCTGAAACTCCTTAGCTAGGAGATAAAGGTCTGTTAATGGGAAGAAAAGACTCAAAGCTGTTTCTACAGTTCAGTCAAATCTGCACGTGTATTTTACAAATATCTATATATTATATAGATACATATATTAAAAAGCACTTCATATTGCAAAGTAGTGTTAACTCTTAAAGTTAATTTGCAAGTTGTAGTGTAATAAGCCAATCTATTGTCCATTGAACTGTAAGTACATATGGTAAATGTGTTTTAAGTTTTTGGTCCAAGGCTCTTCAAATTGGCATCCTTCTAACAATCGTTTTAGCCTTTGATGGAGGATATGCTCAGTGAGAGAGATTCTCTCATCTTTTTCTTACACTTCATCCAGTAAAAATGGTAATAAATGGAGACAAGTTGGATAACTGGTTTCCTATTTTCTGCCAGTTTCCACTTTGTTATATCACAAAACTCCTACCATATCTGCTGCTTCTAAGTCGCTACATGGCTCTTAAAGAGTAGTATGCAATAGTTCCTGTTATCCTAGCTAGCTTGTTCTGGTTTTTGCTACAATTTTTACTTCAAAAATAGTTTTAAAGTGTTTATTGGTGTTAGATTTTTTCAGGTATTTTCCTAAAATATATTTTTACTACAGATGTTATGTCAGCTGCTAACTTAGTAACTTTTGATCATACCTGCAGTTGATGTATTTTTTGAAAGGTTTTTGAAAAGGGATGGTTTTTTTTTACTGTGAGCTACCCAATGTAGTTCAGTAAGGTGTATATAAATGTAAATACATGATTTTTATACTTTACATTAAAATGTAAGAGCTGTTTTCATTATTCTGTTTTATAGAGTAGTACTTTACTAAATTGAGAATTGTACAATTATGCTTTCCACACCCCATATACATCAATATCATTAGAAGAGCTTTGATCCAGCTAGATGCAATTAGTTCACTTCAGACCATACTTTTTGTTAGCTATAAACCTAAATTACATAGGTTGTTATTTATGTATATTTATATGTAAATGTCATCAAGTGAATTGTTTTATCACTGAGGTCTACCATCAAATATTTGCTCATATGGGTTAGCTCTCTTGCACTACTTACTACAAAAAGTATTATTAATGGCCTTTAAAACTCAACTGATATGTCATGATGTCTTGTCATAATTAATATGCTTCACTCTTACCAAGGGTTTTCTCTTGACTTATTTTAATAACAAAAGATAATACAACATGGGATGTGTTCTTTTCTTCAAGTACTCACATTCATTGTAAAGTGTATATAAGTAAGCTAAAGCTTATGAGACATTTTCAGGGGCAAGGGATAGGTCATGCACAGTGTATGGTTTTGTTCTAGAATGACAAATGTTTACCTTTGCAAACTGGTACTGGTGAAGAGCCCCAAAATAAAAGGTAGACAAGAAGGGGGAAAAGGATTCTTTTTTTTCTGGAATGCGTTAGCATTCATTGTGATAACCCAGGGGAAGACAACTGCTAGTGACTTAGTAGTTTTCTGTAGTCTTGAACCAAGCAAGTTGCAGAACATTCTGCATCTGACAGGCTTTTCCTTCTCAGAAGTGACCTTACCTCCTACCCATGATCCTCTTCTGATTCTCAAACCCCTAAAAAAGGGGAGTGTGGGGGCAAGGGGGCATTAAGGACATTTGGGACCCTGTAAGAAGGATGTAGACGTGTTGGAGCATCTCCAAAGGGGGATCATAAAAATATGAGATATGTATATGTAGTGTACTGGGCTGCATCAAACAATGCGTGACCAGCAGGTCCAAGGAGGTGATCCTGCCCCACTGTTCTCTTGAGACCCCCACTTGGAGTACTTGTACAGTTCTACACAGTACTCAACCTAAGAAGGGCATGGAACTGTTGGAGCAAGTCCAGAGGAGGGCCACAAGTATGACCGGGGACTGGAGCACCTCCCATATGAAGACAGGCTGAGAAAGTTAGGGCTGATCAGCCTGGAAAAGAGAAGGCTGCGTGGAGACCTCACAGCAGCTTTCCAGTATCTGAAGGGGGCCTACAGGGATGCTGGGGAAGGACTCTTCATTAGGGACTGTAGTGACAGGACAAGGGGTAATGGGTTCAGACTTAAACAGGGGAAGTTTAGGTTGGATATAAGAAAGAAATTCTTTATTGTAAGGGTGGTGAGACATTGGAACGGGTTGCCCAAAGAAGTAAATGCTCCATCCCTGGCAGTGTTCAAGGCCAGGTTGGACAGGGCTTTGAGCAACCTGGTCTAATGGAACGTGGCGTGTCAGAACTAGAGGATCTTAAGGTCCTTTCCAACCAAGGCCATTCTATGACTTATGACATTTCACTGTCACCTCCACAAAAGGAGACCGCTGAACCAACAGTTTCAACAAGAACTTTAGAAGCATCTGGTTTGGGAAAAAATGCTATCCCTTTGCTAAATGTTTGAAACTTACTAGTTGAATGCATATTGACTCAGTCAAATGACACCACACAATTGGTGTGAGTCTTCAGTGAATTTGAACGTGTTTCCTGTGTTACATCAGATCATCCGTAGTTGCTGTAGTAGTTGAATGTTGTTTCCTCAATTAAAGCTTGATTGATACCTTCATATTAAAGGATGAAATACCATATAGAGAGTTGCCAGTTCAGTCTATATGATGTGGCTGGGACCAAAGAAACAAGCCTATATAGCATGTTTGAATTAATAGAGATACCAGTCATAACTGAAAAGTGCTGCAATCATACATCCTGCTTCAGGAGGACACAAATATTAATGTGAACTGTCATATCTCACAGTGAAATAACTGTTTTATTTGGCAGTGTTTGTTGCAGCAACAGAGATTCCTTCGAAATATTTTTCTTGATGCTTCACTGTGTGTGAATAGGTCCATTGAATCAGGCAGCAGATGCCTTAAGGTAAAGCAGAAAGCCAGGCAGTTTCAAGTTTTATAATGGGAACATCAGTGTTGAGTTGAATAACTAAATATCTTGTCCCTCTGGGAAAGTTCCCAAAATCTGCTCTGAACTGTGGTTGAAAACGCACAGGTCTGAACAGCTGTGGAGCTCTCTGCCCATCCTTACTCTCCATTTTCATTCAATGAGCAATTGCGTGTTAAGGTATTTAGAAAGATGCTCTCCCCTGCTTTCTTTGTGTGCATCAATCTCATGTTACAGGTAGGAATTTGTTTAATTTATCTATAACTTTTAAATTATGTGGGAAATGCACATGGGGGTGTGTGTATAAGTACATATCTTGTATCTTGCTGTATGAAGCATCTAGCCAGATGCATTTCTTTGCTGACGAAGCTGTGCCTGGTTAGGGCAATTTGTAGAGACTACTTGGCTTAACGGGAAAAGGATTAGGTAAGTATGCATTTATGTAGTTAAGCATTTAAACATAAATATATATCCTGTTTTATTACGTTCTTAAAACCTATGCCAAACCTTATGTGCTTTCACATGCCTGGTATCTTGGCCCAGGTCTTCAGCAGGTACAAGAATTTGTATTGCTGAAACTTATACTGTCACTGTTCAGAACCGACGTGTGCCTGGAGCTGGTCTGACTTTGCAAGGACTGGTCAGTGGAAAATCGGCGTCTCCCTACAGCTTTCTTGGCATGCTTCAGTCTAATTCAGCTGCTCATGCTGGGTAGCTGCACTTCTGTGTTGGTTTGGGGTTTTGTGTGAGGTTTTTTTTGGGGGGAGGAGGAGGGAGTAGGATGTTTGTTTATTTAAAAAAAAAACCCAACTTTATTTTTCTACCTTGCGTTGTCGGTTTTTTGCTAGGCAAAAGAGGTCTTAGTTACATATGCATCACTTAAAGGTTAATATACTACCCCTCTATTCCTCTAAGATGCTTGCAAACATTGGAAATAATAGGATGTCTGTAAGATGGTGAATTTTAAATTACTTATTTTGTGAACTGTTACTACAAATGGTGAGAGATGATATTTGCTGGTGGTGATATAATAAATTTCTACATATAAATGGGCAATAATCTAACCTCTGCTAAATTAGGAAAGGCTTCTGTCAGATTTTGCTACCACTTCTGGCGTCCTTTTTTCTTCTATGTGCTCCTAGGGAAAAGAGTCATGAAACTTGCAGGGCAGTTGACACTGTGTCTGAAACAAGGTCTGAATGATGTAACTCAGCTGCAGACTTGCACAAAAGAAAGTACTTTCAAGCAAATAGCTAACATTAAATCTGCTTCCTTTTCAGGTAACCTTGAATATTTGTCCCTTTTGCCTCTGTGCCTGTGGGTTCATTTCTCCCTCTGCCAGAATATGCAGAACACATCAAGCTTCTGAAGCTTGAGCTTTCTGCAAATGTGAAAACCCTGAGAACCAGGCTGCATTAACACTTGTGCACATGAAAGCTTGTCTGCTTGTTACTTCCCTGTTTCTTTGGTGTTTGCTAGTTGGCTTTTTTTAATCCCCACTCTCTTCCATAGCTCTCTGAGTTTATCTAGCAGATGTTGCTTGTGTCTATGAATGTAGCCTTATTTGCTTAAAGGACAGATTTGGTAAACGAGAAGAGGGAGTTCCTTCTCTGGATGAAAAGCTCCATTCCAGACTGCCTCAGAGGTGCAGCAGTGAGGGGGTCCAGTCTTGAGCAAGTTAGGGATTCATGTGTGAGCCTTCACCCACGCCAGGAATTACCTGTTTTCGAAGCTGTACTTAGACTGTTTCTGAAGTCTCAGGTATGTCTGGACTTCTTTAGTCGGCATTTTTAAAACACTATTCTAAATTGACTGACAGTATAGTTTTATATTGTAATTATCCAACTATTACAGATGTCTCGTGCATCAGATTATTGATTTAAGTGTATGACTGCTTTACAGTTTTGCAACTTATTACATGTTCCCATTTAACTAAACAAACGTGTAAAAAGCTGGGATGAAAAAAAGAATCCACTTATTTACTGACATCTAGGACAAGACAAATAAAAATGCTTTCAAAAGTGACTTCTGTTCAAAGCGAAAGTATGATTATGTCTCAGGCCTATAGTCCCTTATGCAAAAAATCATGACAAAGTTTGATTGCTCATCAACTGAAATGAGTGTGATTTCACACTACGCGACTAATACTAAAAGTCCAAAAACACAGAGTTCGAAAGAAATGAAATATACATTTTAGGAACATATGTATTTTTGTTAATTTAGCTTATTCAGCTATAAGCTTTCACAAGGACTGTCTAAACTCCTTTTGGTTTCTCTTGCAAAGTTGACAGTTAAGATAATTTTGCCTGTTTTTTCAAGGAACTTACACAAAGAGATGAAATCCTGCTGAATTATTTAAATTGTCAGAAAAGACCTTTACTTCAGATGCAGTGATTTGAGGGTTTTTATAAGCCAGTGAAAAATACTAAAAATTTCATTATCTGACATGGTTTTTATAATTTTGTATGGTAGATTTTTTTAAAAAACAATTACTCCTTTGCTTAACCAAGATTCCCCCAAAATGAGTGGTTTATGCCCTGAAGAGTTACTGTGTTGATACACAACCAATTTCAGCAGGAAAATATAAAGGTAGAGCCTACTTTCCATTGCAGGGAGAACATTCAGTAATTTCAATGGTTATCTTTTTAGGGAAGAACAATTAAAGATGCAGGTGATTACGTGACTTCTTGCAAAAACAGAAATAAAAAGAAATGGTATCCACACATCTGCTGTGTTTGGAAGTTCCCTAAGAGCATGTGGGAAGTGGCAAGTACATACTGCAATAGTAAAATCCTACAACAAAGAAGCAGTATACTGTATTTTTCTTGTGTCAATTACAGACAAGTTTTGGAGATCAAGACAGTGTAATGTAACTTTAACCTCAGGTTGTGAAAGCTTCCAAAGCAGGACTTCTGATTGGAAAAGCAGGTATGTTGCCAAAAAAAAACCCAAAAAAACCCAACAAAAGAACACCCAACCAAAAAAACCCAAAACAATCCCCCAAAACCCCAAAAGAGTTTTACTACTCAGAGGAGAAAATCAGTACTTACAACAAAGTTGCTTTTCAGTGTCAGAGATCATCACCGAGAGATGTGCTGCATATAAAAAGTACTGGATGTTAGGGTTTTTTTGTTGACCTGTGAACTCACTGAAGTTTAAGATAAAATGGTTGAATGGTTATTTGTTTTAATTGAAGCCTAGTAACATTTGGTTTGCTTGAAAGGTACAGGGAGAAAGTGCTTTTTCTTGAAAATTGTGATTCTTTTGACAGAATAATGGCTTATTTAGTGTCCTGACAAATATCCATTAATGTGGGCTTGGGTTTTCTTTCAAATCACCATCTTGAGTCATAGCTTTTTTTTAAACTTGAGTAAATGTAGGATTAGTTTGTAGTTCACAGAGGCTTCACCAGCAAAAAGAGGTGGAAAAACTAACCAGGCTTTAGTGCAGCAGGCGCTACCCTTTCTGACTTCGCTGTCGAAGTATGGCATACACGATCATTCTGTCATCCAGCTTCAGACTAGCTAATTTCAACCAAATCTGGCAGGTCTCACAGCAACTACATTTTTAGATTTATTTTTTGGTTTAAGTGTGGAGATCAGAAGAAAACTGCATTGTGTACTGATATCCAGTAATCCAGATAAGAGAGAGAATCTCTTATGTTTCCAGGCATGAGACCAGCTTCAGTTAGAGCTCGTACCTTAGACACAGAGGCAATTAATGACAGGCATAAATCCATAGGAAAGCAGTCTTCATTAGTTCCTATGTTCCTGGAACCATGTTTTTGAATAGATGCCTGCTATGAAGGTAAGTGGAAGGAGACCTCCAGTAACCGTTTCAGATGAGTTATATAGAGACCGTGATTGGTTTGGGGGCTCATTTTTTTTCTGGTTCATGTGAAATTTGCTGCAAAAGCAAAAAATGCTGCTCACGAGAATGGTATGCTGGCCTGCTGTGGCAAGTATTGTCATACTGAAAGACCATGTTTAAATCATTTTAAAAAATCATATTGTTAAGTCTGCTGTTTGCCTCCAGGTTAGTTTCAGACAATGAGAAAGCATGAAAGACTGCTCAACATAACCGCATTTGAGAAAGTAAGGGCCTTTTAAAGCAAGTTTTTGTCAGGGAATACCTTATATGTGAGCTCAGCCCTCTGAATTCTTAAGTCTGTGCGACAAAACATGGCTCCTCTAGCTTAAGATGCAAGTTGCATGGGACATAAACATTGCTAAACAGAACTAGATTCCAGTTCTCTTCACAGAGAGGGTGCTCAGGCATTGGAACAGGCTTCCAAAGGAAGTGGTGGAATCACTGTCCCTGGAAGTGTTCAGAAACCATGTAGAATCATAGAATCATAGGATAGTTAGGGTTGGAAAGGACCTTAAGATCATCTAGTTCCAACCCCCTGCCATGGGCAGGGACACCTCCCACTAAACCATGCCACCCAAGGCTTTGTCCAGCCTGGCCTTGAACATTGCCAGGGGTG
Source organism: Amazona ochrocephala (assembly GCA_039720435.1). Lineage (NCBI taxonomy): Eukaryota > Metazoa > Chordata > Aves > Psittaciformes > Psittacidae > Amazona > Amazona ochrocephala. The sequence continues at coordinate 52,383,495 of CM077882.1, read as the reverse complement.
GAGCATTCACAACTTCCTTGGGCAACCCATTCCAGTGCCTCACCACCTCACACAGTAAAGAACTTCCTCCTTATATCCAATCTAAACTTCCCCTGTTTAAGTTTGAACCCGTTACCCCTTGTCCTACCACTACAGTCCCTAATGAAGAGTCCCTCCCCAGCCCCCTTCAGGTATTGGAAGGCTGCTATGAGGTCTCCACGCAGCCTTCTCAAGGCTGAACAGCCCCAACTTTCTCACCCTATCTTCATACGAGAGGTACTTCAGTCCCCTGATCGCCCTTGTGGCCCTCCTCTGCACTTGTTCCAACAGTTCCATGTCCTTTTTATGTTGAGGACACCAGAACTGCACACAATACTCCAAGTGAGGTCTCATGAGAGCAGAGTAGAGGGGCAGGATCACCTCCCTCGACCTGCTGGTCACGCTCCTTTTGATGCAGCCCAGGATACGGTTGACTTTCTGGGCTGCAAGCGCACACTGCCGGCTCATGTTCATTTTTTCATTGACCAACACCCCCAAGTCCTTCTCCGCAGGGCTGCTCTGAATCTCTTCCCTGTCCAACCTGTAGCTGTGCCTGGGATTGCTCCAACCCAGGTGTAGGACCTTGCACTTGGCATGGTTAAACTTCATCAAGTTGGCATCAGCCCACCTCACAAGCATGTCAGGGTCCCTCTGGATGGCATTCCTTCCCTCCAGCATATAGATGAGGGCCTCAGCCATATGGTTTAGTGGTGGTCTTGTCAGTGCTGGGGTAATGGCTGAACTTGATCTTTGAGGTCTTTTCCAACCTAGTCAATTATGCAATTCTATGCTATGACTCAATGAATCCCACGAGTGACACAAGCAAAAAAGTGACAAAACCCCTTGCAAATAACCGGTATACCTTCTATTAACTTCTCAAAATGTTAGGCCATAAATCCAAAGTTCTGATGCGTGTATTTAAAGAAGTTGATATTAATTTTTTCCATAGATCTTGTCAGAGCATTTATTTAACAGAACTGACCTTTCTAGAAATGCCTGCTGTCGAAGGCAAAAGCCCCGGTTTCTACTAAACAAACAAAAAAATGTTTACAGAACAGGTGACCACATTAGGTTAAGAACATAAGGAAGAGCAGGGAAAGCAGGGTGACAGGTATTGGTGTCTTTCTGTGAGGTCAGCTAAACGGGGAGAACAGCAGGGTGGCTCTGGTACTGCATTAACCCACTGAGGCTGTACAGAGGGACTAATTGTCCCCCATACGAGCACTATGGGGTTGATTGGAAATTGTGTGCTTTCGTCCAGCACAGGTCAACTCTAGAAAACCTATTTTTTGCTCAAGTTATTAAAATACTTTGTTGGTGCTGCTGGTTAAATTACACCTTTATATACTGCATTAGACATAATCATTCCAGCTCTCTCCCTTCCACACTAGCTCCCTTTGTATGCCTCTCCTGTGTCTATTCCCTGGAGATAATCCCTAGCATATGGCAGGGGTCGGTTCTATTGCATTCCTTCTGTTTGGCCCTGCTTGGCTTGAGTAGGGAGAATCCCGAACATCTTGGAGTTACGCTTCCACTTGCACCACAGTGCATAGTGGGAAGGGAACGGATACAAGGTCAGGGATATTCGATCCACTCTTCCCCCTTAGCGCTGCCACCGGTCCCCTGCTCACGTTTGGTGAGCAGACGGACCGTGGGGATAGGGGTGTCACCCTTCAGCCGTTCCGGGAGGCATCCTTCCCACCGGCACAGCCCCGGCAGCGTGTCAAAAAGGATTCATTAATGCTTCTCATGGCAGCACTCGTTCCCCTTCTGTGCTTTGTGACCCCGGCAGCGCGGTCGGAGCACAGCTGTGGCCAGGAGCCGACGGCGGGCGGCACACTGCAGCAGAAAGGCCCCACAGACACAGTCCCTCTCCTCCAGCTGTGGATCCTTCGGCTCGGCTGCGGCTTTCTGCGCCTCTGCACTTCGCCCCTTCCCGTGGGCCGAGCACGCTCCTACCCCTTCACAAGCCTCTCCTACCAGGACACAAGGGTCACAATCCTTTGAACCTGAGGGTTTTCAAAGAGGTGTTTTATCCAAGTTGCAGTTTCTCTCCAGCAGACAACTGCAGTGTTCCTGTGGTACTTACAAGAACAGCGTACAACCTGTGTGTGCATTTGGCCTGTGCTCACATCAGGCATAGGAAGGACCTGCCTGCACAAATGTGCCCCCATTTTACTATTTTACCGGTTAATCTAAGCTCGTCCCAAGGAGCCACGCAGGGTTTTGGGGACCCACCGCGGCAGGCTGCGGCAAAGGCTCTGAATCGATCTTGACAAACGCTTCGTGTCACATTTTGAAATCCGTTTGCACAAGCACTTGTGCCGCTGTAATTCGCTTACGCAAATACCCATAGAAAGCAAATACGGGAGGTCTGAACGTGGCCCAAACTGCTGCATCTTTAAAGGAAAAGGCGCTCTGGTGAGCGTGGAGGATTGTGCAATGTTTGAGGTGGGCCAGCGTCGGCTGACAAGCGTGTGCGCACGCCGTGTCCCGAACGCCCTGCACACGGCAGGAGCACGGCTGGCGCTTCACGGGCCACCCTGTTTGAAACCCGGCAGTTCCGGACAGACACTGACCCTGAGTTTAAGCCAAAACGAGGAAACGGGGTGGCCGGGGACAGCCGGGCCAGTCCGGGCCCCCACTGCCTGCAGCGGCCCCGGCGGAGCTGACACCGCCTCCCTTCGCCCGTCGCGCGGGCTGGGCCCCCTCCCGGAGCGGGGGCAGCTCCACGGAGGCGCCCGTCTTCCGATTGGGTGAAACCTGCGCGCGGCCCCGCCCCCCTCGCTCTCCCGGCTTTCTCATTGGGCGGTGCCGCGGGGCCAGTCGGACCTTCCCCCCCCCCTTCTCCTGCCGGTCTGCCAGTGAGAAAATGGTTGCTGGGCAGGTTGAAAGGGCCGCTGGCCAATGGGAAGGCGGCCAGCTGGCGGGCGCGGTGCAGCAGCGCCCTGCCCCCGCCGGCGCTGTGGATGTTGCGGGAGGAGGGAAGGGCGGAGCGGACGTTGCCGGGGCCCGGCGGGGGTGGTGCTGCCTCCGCCTCCTCCCGGTCGGAGTCCCAGCCCCTCCGAAGGGAGCCTGGCCGGTTGGCTAAGGGGGGCACGGCAGGCTGAGGAGGAACGGGGGGTTCCACCGCTCCCAGGTGGGGCGCCGGGCAGGGTCGGGTCGGGTCGGGCCGGGCCGGGCTGGGCGGTGGCTCCGGCTCCGGGGGAGGTGCCGTGAGGGTCAGGGGGCGGGAGGGAAGCCCCGACCCTCGGCGGCCGTGGGGCTGGCGAGCCTGCGTGCGAGGAGAGGGCACAGCGTGCGGGGGAGGGCAGCCGCCGCCGCGGAGGGACCGCTGGGCCGGGCGCGCGGGCGGGGGCCGTCGGGAGCCCCCTGGGGGAGGAGGGGGCCCTGCCCGGGGTGGGGGCAGGGCGCGGGCGGGGGCCCGGCGGAGCTCGGGGACGGGGAGCGGAGGCAGGTGGGGAGGGACGGCGGGAGGGGGAGTGTGGCACGGCAGGCCCGGAGGAGGAGGGTCGGCGGGGGGAGAAGTGTGGGGGGAGAAGTGTGGGGGGAGCACGGCCGGGGCTGGGGAGGCCGGGGAGCAGGGCGTTGGGAGCGAGGACTGCGGTAAAACTTGTTAGCGCCGTTATAATTAGCTTGGCCGGGGTCTCTGGTAAGCCGGGGAGGAGGAAGGGGGAGGAGTGTAACTTTTCGCAGCTCGGGAAGCCCAAGGTTGTCTCTGGTTACTGCTGCCCGCTGTTGCGGGGGGGGGGGGAGAGGCGCGGGCGGCCGCTGCAGGAAGTACCAACTAGTCTCCTTCCACAAAGGCCAAATGGTGGTTGGCTCCCTTGGGCTTCATTAGTACGTGTGCACTGGCAGGAGTGGCTGCAGGCAGGGTGGCAGGAAGGAGGCTTTCCCTGAATCGCAGCTTTTTAATTTTGGCACTCATGACCGCTGCCTCTGTGGTAGCTGCGATTTGTGCGTTGGCTGCAGTTAGGTTTTTAATAGCTGGTTTTGTTCGACTCGATAAAGATATATGTTAGTCTGCCCTGCAAGTAGGTGGGTAAGACTGGAAGTGCATAAGCATGGCCTCTTCTATGCATGTCGTAAATTCATGTCACTAATAGATGCAGTTAATAATGTCTGCCCTAGATAGGCCTGGAATTTTTCAAACTGTGTTGGAACAGTTCATTTCCAGAAACAGAGGTAAGAGCCCTGTGCAGTAGTTTTCTGTTTTGCTTTTGATTTGGCTAATATTCTTTAGTTCAGGCAGTGAACTGCAGTGTGGAAAATAGCTTTAACATTGAAATAAATGCTGTAATCTCAGGTTTCTGAAGTGACCCATAAATAGGTAGTAGGAAACTCTGTGGGGAGATGGTGAAAGAAAAAGACAGGAAAAGAATCTACTGGACATAATTTATAGTGATTTGCAGCTGCCGTATGTCTTGTGTAGTTTGGATTTTGCTTGGGTTTTTTTAATCAGATTGTGAAAACTAAATCTTGTAACCTTACATCTGTAGCTTCCTGACACTTGTCCTAATGTCACGATGAGTGAAATCGTAGTGGAAAAATGATAACCTCCACAGTTAATTTTGCAAGAGGCCTTTAAAGTGTGTAATAAAGGAATTAAATTTGGTAACTTCTTGGACTTCTAGCAAAAGGTTGGACTTCTAATGTACAATCAACACAATTAGAACACTTGTTAGCTTCTCCAGGATTCTTTAGTACTAAAAAGACTTAACATTCTAAAACATTTGATGTTTTATGTTCATTGCATAGAAAAGGCAGTGAATGTGCACCTCCCCCCTGTGACCTAACAAGTACGCTTTAATAAACCTTCTGAAGTGCTGCTGTTTCAAAGCGGATAGGTTGTGAATCTTAATTTGTGTATTTGGTTTGATTTTTTCATCACAGATAGCATGATCTCCTTATGATGGGAAAAAGTTAGCTTCTAGAAGGAGGAGGGAGATATTACTGTGTTTATTGCTGTGGGTTAGATTTGGCATTCTTAGGTCATGGGCATTTTACTGCTGTTTTACTGCATCTTTACAGTTCCAAGATTCTGTAAGCGGAGGAGCCCTTTGCTAGCATCAGGCTATGAGTTGCTATGTAAGATGAACTGTGTTCGTTTACTTGTCCATCGATTCAAATGTAAGACTGCCTTTCACTGTGTATTATGTTAAGATCTGTAAAATAACTTATGAACTCCTAATCCTTGATCATGAAGGACTGTATTTACCTGGATAAGTAATGATCCTTGCTCTTGTGGTAAATTGGTGAAGTAATTGGTTTGTGGTAGTCGAGGGGCAGAGGTCTCTGTGCATGTGTATTGTACACAAACAAACCTTACATACAATCCAGACAGTAGGCTCTTAGTTTATATAAGGGCAGTAATTCTTGGAATTAAAAAACTTTGCTTCTTTAGGTGGAGTTGAGACCTCAAGAGCATGGATCATGCAGTTCCCTCCACATCTCGTAGTTGAGTCCATAGTTCACTGTCACTTCAGCTTTTTCACATTTTTGTAGCGTTTCCAGTGCTTTGATCTAATCCATGCAGTTTCTACCCAAACTGCAGATGCTGCTTAATCAGGGTTTTGATGAAAATTATGTGACACTGAATGTTATATGCAATCATAGCATATCCTGCCAGCTATCTTCTTATATTAGCTTTGTGTATGCTGAAACTAGAAAAATTAGGGAATTTAAGAAAAATCAAACTCCTTTTGCAGCCTGTAAATGTTAGGGGTAATGCTAAGATGTATTTCTTTACAGTTCATGGTATTGTCTCTCCTGATATGTGGTTACTGAGGTGACTCCAACAGTAAATGGGTGTTCAGTAACCTGAAGAAGTATCAATGCAAGTTCTTATCCTAAAGCCTAACACTTAAAGGATCAGCGTTCTATTCTGTAGTATTCATTTATGAAAGGTAATTTCCATGGTTTATGTGTTCATAGGTGAAACCATTAGGTCCTCTTATTTCTGCGTGTTTATGAGCTTCAGTTTTTCTTACACAGTTTAACTGTTTTAATAGGATTTAGCACAAATTGTGTAAAAAGTTTGCTTAATAGTTCTGGTAAAAAAAAATAATCACATGGTAATGAAATGCTGTTGTTTTGGTTTTTTTTTTGTTTATTTTCCCCTTAAGTCACATCATCCTGCCTCGGTGGGTGGCTTGGCCTCGTGAATAGTTCAAGACTATTGGATGACTACACTTTATGCAAAATCTGGAATCTTCCTGCCTGGACTCCTTTCTGTTTTCTAAGGGTAACTACTTGTATGTTCTTATGAAACAATACCTTATGTGCATAATGCAAGTTCTGATAATCAGCTGTAGATGTTATTTTTGTAGGTTAGGATAGTAAACTGAAAAATAAAAATGGGGTATGTAATACAAAGTGAAGTGCTTTAGGCTTACTGAATAGGATAAGCTCTTTGATTTGTATATTCTGAATTTACCCTTTTTCCCCCCCTCTATTATAAAGTATTATAATGTTACGAAGAACATAGTATTGCTGTCAGATCATATCTGTTGGAAATTTGGTATCTAAGGTCTCAGTCTTACAGTGAGGGCTGCTGCTCAGTTGCTGAAATTGAGTTTACAGTCCTGTCTTGTGAGGAGAAGGCACTTTGGATACTGAAGAAAAGTGGTGTGCTACTCTGTTAGAGAAAATTGAAAGTGATTTCTGATTTGGCTGTTGAAAGTTATTTACCTAAATATCCCATACAGAGAGCTAGAGTAAATGCACAGTCAGGAAAAGAGAGCACCTTTTTTGTTATTTTTGTTGTTGCTTCTACTATTAATGGTCTGATTTTTCTGTTACGGTATGGGCGTACTGATCCGATGTAGTTAATAAGTTAGAAGTTTTATCATGAATGGATCTTTATTCACATCACTGTAACCCTAAAATACATGTCATTGTTATGTAGGTGAATACATCTAGTGTCTCTGTATTTGAAGTAAATAGGTACTGTTGAGAAAAAGGGTTGAGAACAGTTCGGTTGAGTAGAACAAGCTTTGAAGAGGTGTATCATCACGTTTGAAGTTCTAATGATCATTTCTCTCTCCAGTGAGATACTTTGATGGAACTGTTGTTTGATTCTTGTTGTTTGGGTTCCTTCATATTCTCATTTAATTACTATTTAGTTTTACTATGGGAGTTCCTAGTAACTCTCCATCATGTGTTAGCTTTTGCTAACTACTGTTGAACCTTGGTTTCAATGATTCTGGTCTCTTCTGCTAAAAAAAAAAGAATCTGCTAAACAAACTCGTACTAAAAATATATACCTATGAGTTTCATTTGTGAATGTGGAATTAAATACACAAGTGTAGAGGGGGAGAGGAAGGAGAAGAGTGATAGTGATTTTGTTTGTTTCTTTTCAAGGATGAAATTTTTTTCCTACCTAAGTAGAGAAAAAACTAAGACTGGTGCTACCTGAGCAGTGGTCTATATTAGCTGCTAGTGATTGGTACTAGTGCTGAGAATACGGTTCATTTACTGTTGTAAAGAGCCCACATTCACTTGTTTTAGTGTGTGGAAGTTCCACATGCTTAAAGAGGAGTTTCTTCTCCAGATTGGAATGTACTCTGAAATCTAGCTGCGTTAGTGTGTAAAGCAAAGCTCTTACTACCAGTGCTTTATGAAGTAAAATGGGAGTGAGGAATTTAAGAATATGTCCTTTAAGTGCAAGAATTTTACAGATCCCAGTAGGCATAACATAAACAGGTTGGGAAGGGGGGGTTTCAAACTAGGTTTTAAATCAAGGTAAAACTTAAAATGCAAATGACTTGTAAACATCATTTCGGCTCCTAAAATACTGGTGTGTGATACACACTTATTCTCTGCTTCCACAAATAGTGAAGTGACAGTGGGAAGGTTATGAATTCCAGACTAATTCTGTGCTAGACTCAGTCTTCCTCTCATTCTGCTTCTCTACTTAACAAGTACTATTCAGCCTGCATGTTGGGTACATCCATATGTGTGGGGACTTTTTCCTGTGTGGTTTTGGGGTTTGCTTTCTGTGAGCGTATGTGGGTTATTCTGTTTTATTGTCAAGTCTGAACAGTGGCATATCTTGATTCTGTGTTCCAGTTGCTTTATTAGTACCAGACTTACGTGTATTATAAGTCAGGATTTGGTGATCAAAAAGTTAACATTAATTCTCCCTTCTTTGAGCAGCTGTTTTCTGGTCATTTGTGGCTCCTGTAAAGAAGTTGTTACATAGGAGTTTAGGTATGGGAGTAAGCTGGTTGGACTGCACTCCTCCCTGTATGCACACTTTTAGTCACTCATGCCTTCTTCAGCAGTTACTCATCTTGGCTAAACTGGGGCAGGGCTGGAGGGGGGTGGGGAGGCAGTGGACTCAAACACTTTTTGGTGTGTTTTAAAGTGCCTTCAGGCCCAACTTACTTTCCTCCCCCCCCCTCCCCCCCCGTGATGTTTTCTAAGGCGTTTAATCCTCCTTCCTTCACTTCCTCTTAATATTTCCTAACAGTCAAGATGTGATGTTATATGGGGATCCCCAGCACTTGCTTAGGACACCTGATCAGATGCACTGTTCTGTACAGTCTGACAGCTTACTGTGTTATGTAAGTCGTGTCTAAGTGATCAGTGCTAAGTCTGGATGGGAGGAAAGGATTTATACTGTGTCTGTTAACCATACCTTCAGCCGTACCCTTTTCTTGTGCAGCTGCTTATACATGGAAAATATATACATTATACTAGTCAAGAGCCAGTCCACAGCTTAATTAAAACTACTAAAGAAGTTGTGCTGCCTAAGCCAAAATCTGTGTCAGGTAGGAGAAAGATTATCATTAAAAATAGTATACAACATACATCAGGTAATTTTGACAAATAACAGTAAGGATATTTGTCTTCTTTTGCACTTCCCACAGATAGATGCATGCTTGTGAAATGTGTGTCTGTGGAAAAGAGGAGAGCAGTAAATCAGGTTTTCAGCAGGCTTTCGTCAGTCACTAACACAAGTGTATAATCCAGAGAGACTTCTGTTTGGTTTTACTGTTACGTGGCTTCTACAGTTATGAACCAAAGGCAACTTTGAGAGGGAATTACCCAAATTACAATAGCAAGGAGTCTCTAATTTTGATTTTAATACGGAAGTTGCATTGCTGAAAACTAGACAGGCAGCTTTCACTCGTGAAGTGCTTACACCTGTTCAGATCTGGTATTTCTGTCGTACAGGGAAAGTATGTTTTCACTTTGAGGCAGTCTTAGGCTGGAAAATGCAACGGTGTGGCTGTATGAAAAGGATCAAGTCTGAATTTAATAACATCTTAAACAGAAAAGTCAGAATGGACTACTATCAGTGAAATTATTTTGACCTGTGTAGTGCAGGCCAAGTACCTTACTGATGATCTTGCTATTTAAACATATTCTGTAATGGTAAATGAATCACTTTTGTATAGGTGACTAGCTTGTTATGTACACGAAAAGTTCACATTCAGACAGTGCTGTGCCAGTTGAATTTTTTATACTCATTACTTTTGAAGTTTTTCTCTACTGAAAAATAAAGCTCTGTGTGGTTCAGAGTTCTAAACATTGTTTAACTTGCTCCTAAAACCTTTTTTGGAAGGTGAGGAAGAGGAAATTAAATAGTAGTTTGCCCAAATAGAAGTAATTGAGGGGTTTCACATGCTACATTCTTTTTTGTGACTGTTTCCAGATGTACTTCCTAACCATGTGTCAGTGGCAGCTGCACTGGACTATCAGGCCCTGTGACAGATGGAGCTGTGTTTTTCCTTCTGAAATGGTGGCACGAGTCCTGTATTGTCCACAGCGCACTTCTCGGTAGCGTGGAATGTTTCTTCTGAGTAACTGCACGCTCTGATCGGGCCTGTTTGTTTGGTATTGTGTGTGGATTTGCCAACCCAGGGATGTGCCTCTTTCCTCCAGGTTTTTTTCAAACCCTGGTACGGTGTAGGATTACAGTGCATGGTGCTTCTTCCCATCTTAGCAGGGCGGAGTTTCTGTGAAATGTCCTCCATAGAACTGGAAGGAGCTGAGGAACGTGGTGTCACGGGCAGAATTTCTGCGCACAGACTCCTTTGTAGTTTATTGACATGAACTACATGAATTTGGTGCTCCTAAATGCTGAGTTCACTTTGCTTCCTTTTCTCTGTATCTGCAACATAATTGTAATTAAAAAAGCATTCTGCCATAAATGGTTTGTGGCTCAGTTTGTATTACGATAACAAGAGAAGATGAGAAAATGCCAGAAAAAAATTACAGAGATGTGATGTTCCTCATTGTTCTTGGGTTTTTAATGACAAAAGATTCTAAAGCATCTGGACTCAAAAAAATTTGGTTGTTGAACTTTAAGATAGAGTTCAGGAGAAGGGTGACTTACAGCTTATTATTGAACAGCTGTGTATAGACCTCACATTTGAAGTTGGCATAAACTTTTAATTTTGATTGAGTTTATTTACTTACAAATTGCAGTTATCAGATTGGCATGTTCCGAAATCCTGTTACTTGATCCAATTTTTTCATGATCTGAGTAGGTTCCTGGAATTAGGCTTGGAGTAAGGAGATTGCAGTTTCTAGGCACTCTTTTGTGTTTTATCATGACCAATTTATGCTTCTTTGAACTGGCTGTGCCGTTCTCTCAGCTGATTGGAAGGACTGGCAACTGTGCAGCAGTCGTTTTGTCTGGGGATGCTACCATGGATTTTTGGTGTGGACTCCTGTTTGTTTTCCTTAGTACCAAAAATTGAAGTGGAGAAGCACTTCATTTTTAAATAATGTGACCAACATCCTACGTTGCAAACTAATGCTGTCAGAAGAGTGCATTTGACTGCTGTGTGAATTTTGGATTTGGGATGTGTGTGTTAATATGTAATGCTACAAAATAACAAGTTACTTAAAAAATACAGAGCAGGTTGTTAGGGGTATGACCCTGTCAGAAATTGTCATGGTAGAAAATAAAGCAAAAGGCCTGATAAAATGTAGATTAGCTGGTAACAAAGGGGCTTTGTATCTTTTGTAGGTCAGCAGCTGAGTGCTTGACAAGAACAGAAATTTAATGTCTCCTGTAGCAACCATGACTAGTAATTTTTAAATGCACTGTAGCGGTGGTACTCTGGCTTTCATTAGCCTGTTCCAAATTTTTAGATAACCTCTGAAGTCATCTTGCTTCTGGAGGGAGACTTAGGGATCCTTGCAATTAAGCAGAAATCATACTAAACAGGCAGAATTTTTACAACATAAGCTAGGACTTGCATGTATTTAGAACAAAATATATCTTTTGCAATCTAGAGAGTGGGAAGTCTGTTAAGTAGAAATGTCTGAAGTTGGAGCAAAAATGTTTCTTGCACTTAATTTTTGTAGTTCAAAATGCTGTCTGCTCAAGCTTTGTTACATGTTTCAAGAATGCTCTGGGACAAATTTTACGAAGAAAATTTGAGGAATGAAAAGGAGGGTGTCTGCATATGTGAGGATGAAATGTTTGGCTTGATTAGGCTGCTGTATGAATTTAAAAGTTAAGCATTTCATTTTAAGTTGTTTTGTGAAATTATATATCTTTGCATATCATAGTTGCTTGCTTTGTAAGCTTGCTTTACAGAATTTAAATACTAGCACACTTTTGGGATCTTAGAAATAAACAGTATTCATATAATTAACACAGATTAAGTCTGTTATTTCATGTGTCTAATGAAGTGTGAATATGTGTTTTAAAAATACATTAAAAGCAGTGGATTGTCAAAACCAGGCATTCTGAATGTATAACATGTCAGAATTGCTTTTTGCTGTTCAGTGTTAATTTTGTTCCCTTATGAGTGTGAATTTTGGTCTGCTTAAAGTAGTAGAGAAAAAAAAAGCTAAAAAAGAAAAAGCCAAATATGCAGTATGTGGGAGCAATGGTGCTTGGTGACCAAATAGCCATTCTGATGTATATTTCTCTTTGCTGCAGTAATAGTATGGGGTGGTGCCGTAGGTAGTGCACAGCATTTAAATGCTACTGAAAATGAAGAGTTGTTGATTTTATTGTGAATTTTCTGTGATTTACAGACACTAATTGTCTTCATGGTATGAGTTGGTATATTTAGCAACAGTTTTACTGTAAAATCCTGCATAATCGTGATTTTCCATAGATTGTATCTAAAATTACCAGTTGCTGACAGTGTTGTCAATAGTTTGACTGAGATGTCTGACATGCACTGCCCCCCAGAATACTTCCTGTTATATTTGGTGTCTGAGCCTTCTGATTTTGTTTGAGTGCTTAGTGCTGTCTGGTTCCTTTTGCTCTGAACAGGGTGCTGGAATGGGGGAGCAGTGCATGGTAGGTGTGGTATGATCACCCAGGTGAATAGGCACATCCAGACACCTTATGACGTTTAAAAATGCAGCACTGGTAAAATTACAATGAAAGCTTTTTTCTTTTGTTTTAATAGTGCACTTGTAGTAAACTGAACTACAGGCCAGACTGCTACTACCTGTTATATATAAATGCATTTTTATGACAAATTTAATTTTATCCAGCTATGTCTGCCTCCCCCTTTCTTTCCCCTTCCCCCCCACCCCCCCTAAAGTGGGTATGCTCAAGAAAGTCTTGAACTTCTCTAGCAATTGTCTGTTTTTTCTTGTGTACTCTATGGAGCAGTATGCACTGTTCCTCCAGAGGAGCTGAGTTCTCCAACAGTCTTGTCTAGGCAGATGGATGTAGCCATGGAGCCCTGCTGTGCTTCCTGCAAATCTGGAGAAATCCCAAAAGCAAATGAGGCTTTATCCTGCTGCCTCCTCCTTGTCCCCGAAAGTGTAGCAACAGGCTGGCAGCTGCGGCAGTCAGCTGAGCTATTGCTGGCAGTATCCAGTGCTCACATGAAAAGGAAGTTGGGAGGCCCTCTGCAGCATGCAGGGTCTGGATCATTGTGTGTGAAGGATCTGCCTTTAATCTGCCATCGGGTGTCCGAGTTACGACTGCTTCATTTTTTTTCAGTTGTTTGGGTCACATGTATTTTAGGTGTGTGTGCATACAGGTTTTTTGTACCACAGTGTTCTAGGCTTACCATATTTCAATGCAAAAGCACACAAAGCAGACTGAAAGTAGTAGCTACATTCTTTTCTTCTAGCTATTTACCAAAATTGGTCATTTGTAAACTGCCATTTGATAGTCTGCTGCTGGATATCCTTAGCATTAAGTCAATAGCAGATTGTGAACCAGTAGCCATGAGCACTGATCATCATTCTGTGAGCACTGTGGCCCAGCCAAATTTCCTTCCTCATTTAGATTAACTACCAAGCTATGGAATGGATGTAAGGATCCCATGGGAGGCCCTCTTGCTGGCCTGGCTATGTAGTTCAAGTGTAGTAAAACAACTTTAAGTTACCAGAAATTAGTTTTATAGAGGTTTCTCAGAGACACCCTGGGTAAGACCCTCAGAGACATAAAAATGAGTGCTGAAACTGGCCGTAAAGTCTTACCTACTGGACCTACGAATGAATGTTAAAAAGAAAATGTTGAAATAGTCTGTATAGTTATTATAATCCTTAGTATAAGCATTTGTTTATTTCATGTGCATATTCAGATGTTTCTCATTAATGAATTTGTTTCTATATCATTTAAAGAAGAGGCTAAAAAGCTCACCTATTAAAGATTTTGAATAATTCATTTTCTCATAGTACAGTTAAAATTAAACCTGCAGCCTAAACCAAAAAAGTATATAGCTTTTTTCACAAAGCAGCTACTATATTTATTTTCATGTTTTCTTACAAAAAATTAATTGCTCCAAAACAATAGAGGTGGAAAGTGCATCTTCTCAATGAAATTCTCAGTATTCTGTGGCATTAGAGTCTAAGTTAACCTGTACACTGTGCACCACAGACTTTTCGAAAGTATCTGTTGAGATCTTGCAGAAGCGATAGTCTTGCTCAAGATTAATTCATAATTTCTGTCTTTCAGGTTCATGTTGGGGAGAGGTCTAAAACGCAAGCTGAGTGACTATGAGGAGAACATGGCTGGCCTCTCGAGTGCCTTTGATTCCAGTCGAAATCTGCCATACCCGCTTAAGAGGCAGCTGGTGCTTAATATGTGCCTCACCAAGCTACAGACATACAAAATGCTGGTGGAACCAAACTTGCACCGCTCTGTCCTCATAGCCAACACAGTACGACAAATTCAAGAGGAAATGCGACAGGAGAGTAATCAGCAGCCAATTAATGTCTGCCCTGGCATTGCTCCTAGTTCTCACAGCTATACAGGGATGGAATCACCTGGGATTTCTCTCCAGTTGCCTTCAGGTATTAGTCAGCAAGAGTCTAACTGTTGCGACTTGCGGTCCGTAGAAGACCCCATTGAAAATAGCCTGCTGATAGTTTCAGATGATGATATGTCATCTGCTATTTCATCTATTCTGAAAGATTTAGACTTTGTAGAAGATATAAGCCCACCTACTTGTCTGGGTCCTACTGGAGACGACCAGCCAAAGTTTCCAGAAAATACTGGTCTAAAACTAGAAGATGACAGACAGGATTTGAAGGGAGCTGAATGTGTGTTTGGTTCCTTTGAGATTTCAAATTCAACTAGTTACTTGAAGGATTTGGCAATAGATGACATTTTTGAAGATATTGACACTTCAATGTATGATTCAGACTTTTGTTGCCCTCCACTAATGCCGCCCAGACCACCATCTCTTGCTGCAGAAGAACCATTGAAAACCTTTCCATCTTGTAATTCTTCTTCAGCAAGCAACATTCAGATATGTAGAACGGATCTGAGTGAGTTGGACCACATCATGGAAATTCTGGTTGGATCCTGATACTTGTTCTACCCAAAGATACTTTTTAACTGCCACTTTTGTTTGGTTTCAGGATAAAAGCCACTGCAAAAGTTGTAAAGAATTCTTTAAAAGACAAACTGAAATAATTGGTCCATAGTGGGATTTTCTAAGTAATTCCAAAAGTTCAAAACCAAAAGAGTGGCAGATTTAATTTTTTTTTTTTTTTTTTTAAGAAATATTTATTTATCAGAACTGTGCAATCATCATTTTCCTTCCAGGGCGTATGTGGAACAATAGGCACGTACCGTTATCACCCCTCATGCCTCTTTCAATAAACTTTTTTATGTGCAATTTTTAATTTGTCAGAAGAAATTTACGTGCAAAATGAATTTCATATGAGATGATCTTTTACAAAGCCTCCACTTTATTTTTAATATCAGAGTCTATGCCAAGTTGGCATCTGTCGAGTTGCATAGTTGGATTGTGTGGATTGCAGATGCATTACTAGAGATGGTATATTTTAAAAATGAGACACACTGCTTTCTTTTGGTCAGAAAAGCAGATCAAGACACTTATCAATGAAGTCTCTTGCATTTTCTAAAGCATTTAGAACTATTTATTTTTGTAAATTTTATAGTCTTTCTACATTTTACTACGTTATTTCATCATAGTTGAAATATAATGGACTTCTAGTTGGATGTGTTTAGCACTACCTCTGAGCTGAAATGCTTTAACTCTTTCCAGTGCTTCGTCTTAAGACTGCAGATCTTTTTGTTTCTATATTTTTCTGGGGAAAAGTACTTCTAACTCATTAAGCTGATCTTTTGACAGTGACCTAGCTGATCTGTGAAATCAAGGGTATTCAATGTTTAAAAACTTTTAAGTATTTACAAATGTAATTTATATGTAGATTGTGCAATTTAACATTTTTCTGTCAGTATTACGTGCTTAGATTTTGAATAATCTTGGCGTTCTTTAAATTAAAACTTATTATGTACAGGTAGCTTTTTAATCTGTTTTGGAAAACACTGTCCTTCAACCTGCTTTCACTACAAAGTTTAAGATGATTTTTATGTGCAATATTATTTAAAAAGATACACATTTGTAAATCTGGCATTGTGGAAGAAACGCTTCAGACTTAAAACTTCTAGCACCTTTGGAGGATACCCAAGAGAGTCAGCATTGCTGTGTCCTTTAAGAAACAAAGTTGAGAACACTTCTTACTACGCCAGTGCTTACTGCTTTGAATACTCCTGAAATACTCATGGATGCATGGTGAGTCAGTGCTGATGACTAAGTACCATCGTGCCGCTGTGTCGGTACCACGGAGCTCAGGGTCTGACCGCTCAGGCACAGCACCGGGGCTGGGGCCTCCATGGGCTTTGGAATATCATAGTGGCAGCTGCTGCTTCTGCAGCCTGGCCCAGGGAAGGGAGGGTGCATGTGGGTGGCAGGCGTGTATATAAGTATATACAAGCGCACTCGTCAACTGCAGATGAGATTTGCAGTGAGAACTATTTTTCCTTAAGGCAGTTTGGATACTGTGTCAGCTTGAACTGAGGTCTCTATTGATCCTTGCTGTTGTCTTCTGAATTACACACTTGCACATTAGTTTTTGGGTTTGTTTCTTATTTTTTAATTATAAAACCTTTACTTCGTTCTTGAAAGCTGCAGCACCTGTCTTGTAAGAAAATTTGCAGTTGTAAAAGCTTTGCTTTGGTTTGTTGTTTGGGGTTTGTTTTTTTGTTGTTCTGCTGAGACTTTTCATGAATGGGGCATGGGCAGAGACAAAAACTGTTGCCTGTGTGTTGCATCTCAAAGAAGTTGAAATCCTGGCCCTGCGGAAGGGACCAGGATGTCACCAAGTTATTTCTAGTCTTAACTGATGCTGTGGCGCACCTACCCTGTGCAAAGATCTCTGTTTTTTACTGTGACTATTTTGGTTAACAGTTAGCTGCCATTACAGTTTGGTATCCCAAACCAATGGAGAAGCAGTTCAGGTCACATCCTCACAGCCATCTGGGTTGTTTAGCAACCGAAGGGTATAAATGTATTTATATGCATATAATGTATTGATTCTAATATAAAACTTCTGATCTAAAGTATTTTGAATTGCTGGATAAAGGGATTTGTTTGAAGAGTGTATGAATAGTTCTTGAAGAGGTACAGCTTCAGAATGTACACAGATTCTGCATTGTGTATAGACTACTCTGGCTTTTCCTCAGCCTCTACTTTTGTATTAAAGATATGACTGAATAAATCCTTGAAATATTAAGGGCCTTCTGCACTGTGATGAAAGAGAGTTGTGGTTAAAAATGTCTTTAAATTCATTGATGAGTGATAAAATAAAAAGACAGCATCTAATTTCTTTTTGCATTTGAAAATAGGGAATGTTACTATGCAGTAAAGATATTTTGGTATGAAAATTGTATCATGTAGCAAATAGTGAACACTTACTAAATCCACAGACTCACCTTGCAGCCCCTACAGAAACGTGAGAGGAGACAGCTTGTTCTTCAGCATTCACATGCTGAAGGTTTTTTGTATACTTTGGAAAAAGAATAAATTGTTTGTAAATGTTTTATCAACAATTCAGAATGCATTTGTTGTTGAAGTGCTTGCTACAGAGCTCTGTTTCTAATTGGTTGCTTGCATCACAGTGCCAAGACCGTAAGCTGGTGTGTAATGCAGTTTGGTTATGTACAGAATTACGTGCAAAGGGAAGTTTTAAGTTTTAAATATGCAGAAATTAATTTTAAAATCCTTCCATGTAAAATGAAGTTAGAGGCTAGTTGTGGTGGACCTATTTATTGTATGTTTGGAAATAAAGCCACAGTTTTGCAGTTTAACCATTTATATTCTGAAGCCTTCCGTATTTTAAAACCAAACCAGAAAAACGTGGTACCTTGCCACACTTCATTTACTCTTTCACTCATGAAGATCTAATGTGTTCCCTAGGCTGTTGTTCTTGTACACACCCCCACACCCCCTTTCATTTCTCGCCAGAAATACTAGATACCTTACACAGCTTCTCTGTTACGGAAATTATGCATGCCAGCCACCATGTCTTCCACCTAAGACAAAAGATAGATCCCTTTGTGAATGTACTTTATAATAATAGTGCTACAGCTTGAGCTTGGTGCCTCCGAAGAAGAACCCTGAATGAAGAACTCCCTCGGTAATTGCACCCTTACAGTCAAAGTTCCCACCCCTCATGTGCTACTTCAGGCCAATAGTAATATTACAGCCTGAGGTCGTCTTGCTTTTTATTAGTTTGATTTGTTTGCTGTCTCATTACTAAGCAGCTGCCAAGTTGTCATCTTCTTACACACTGTCAGCATCCTCCTGGGTTAGTTTTGGCCAATTCTGTATTTTACCATTTGGCATGTTGTAATATGGCTATTACAGTTCATGTACCACAATCTGTAGGCTTTGCCTACTTCACCTGTTAGTATTTAAGCTGCTTCCTATGTCTACTCTAGCTGTTACTAATATTAGTACTCTTAGATCTAAGTTTCTACTTTTTCTATGACATTGCATTCCTTTTTGTGTCCTGTCCCGGTAGAATGGGGTGGCTGATGGGGTTGGGGATTCCTGCTGTGAACACATGCCATGTTCGCTAGCACTTACCTGTCCTCTGGTTGCTGTCTTGACTACCCTGCATAGTCTTCCCAGCCCATGCCATTCATGGTGTTGCTTCAGTAGTTGCTGTGCTTAGAACCAAGTAGTGGATGCAAGTATCCTTGATGCATGTAACATTGATGCTTCAGATTCATGTAATTGTCTGTCTGGAACAAAAATACTGCTGCTCGGTTCTAGTGGGTGTTTGCTGCTGCTACACCAGCAGGTTATACCAGCACCTTCAGGTTTAAAGGTTTCCACACTGTTGCAGACCTCTAAAATGAGGTCCTGACTCTTGTGCAGTGAACTTAATTTTGTTGACAAGGCTGCATTGGCTGCTGCTTACTGACTGGGAATTCTTACCTTTGTCCTGGAGCCTGCTGACTGCAGCATGAAATGCCTAGGTCTAGAAGTAACTTCACAGACACATGGTTTTGGCTGTGAGGTGGTTATTACCATCATGGTGGCAGCCCTGTCACTGTCTGCATTACTGGAGTGGGACACTGGGATACAGACCTGTAGTTCAGCAAAAGAAAATGCTGTCTTGCAAAGGTATGCTGCAGTTTAGTCTTCTGAGAAAGTATTTTTTAAGTATTACTTTCAGGTTATGTTAAAGACACTTTAAAGATAGTGTACGACTTCACAGATTTTTATCTGTTTTAACCACACTGAAAGATCTGAACTTAAAAGCCTGTTGAGCAGCACAGCTCAGTGCAGTGCTGGTTGAAAACATGGCTGGCTAGGGAGATGTAAGCACTGCCTGAAGTGCTGCATCAGCTGTTCAGTATACTGGAAGGGACACTTAAAAATGTTCACTTTTCAGCTCAAGCAAGAGTAAAATGCACAAAAGAAAATAACCTACTCACTAGTTCTGTGAGGAAGATGAGTTATATTTAGTTGCAAAACTAATTTTGTTATTAAAAACCAACATCAGAAGTAACTAATTCAGCTATTAAGATGCATAAGTGTCTATAAATAATGTGTTATTAAAGCAGATGTTAGGGGAGGATGGAAGATAATTCTGTGTTTAAGTATTTGCCAGGCATTCACAGGTATCCTGCCTTGCTGGAAGAAGAAAAAAACACTGCACATGCATTCCATGTGTTTTCCCCTGGTTAGGACCCATCTAAACTGGATTAGCTGAGCTTTGGCTGTGCTGTGGGATGACAGTTCTGGAGGTTCTCACCCCTATTTCTGCAGAAGGTGCTCTGTGTGCCTGAAGTGAGCCTGTGGCATCTGCTGCCGGAGTGCATTGTGCGTGAGTCCTCCAGAGTGGATCTGGTAGGTTAAACTCAATCTACAGAGAAGTTTGAGGTTTAAGAATTAACTTTAATGTGATTCATTTTTAGCCAGACTCCCTCTGCCATCCTAACTGGAGTAGGAGTGCTACAGAAAGTCCTCCCATTTTTGAATGGGATGACTATTAAAACAGATCTTCACTATTAAAAAGATCAGAGTGCTTTTAAATCCTTTAAGGGCTCTGAACTTTGAAAAGAATGTTTAAGCTTTAACAAGGTGTTTGTTTGTTTTTCACTGAGTCTTCTGCTTATCTCAAACCAATGGTGGGCTTGTGGTCCACTTAGAAATCATCCTAGGCTCTGGAATGCCTCCTCCCCTTTTTTTTTGTTAATAAAATTCTACATATTACTTGGACTTTCTAGTAGTAAGTCCACAAATAGTGGCAATATGCTGTTTCTTAAACTTCTTTGTTATACGTTTGGACAGAATATGCATTGAGGTATTTTCAGACTTTCATGGAGTAGTCCTTTTTTGCATTATAGTATTCTTCCTACAAAGGAAACATGTCAGTAGTTACACTGCTGATTTGAACTTCTTAAAACTTTATTCTATGGGTATATTTTGCCCCTAATCTCAGTGGAAGAAAAAGGCATTTCTGTTTAGCTGTGCTGTCTGAAACTCTCACCTTGCTTTAGTTTTCACCTTTTCCCAATCCTAAGCAAACACCAGAAGTCTGTGATACTTGCTTTCTGCAAACACGGAGTACAGTAACAAGTTTAGTTCATCAAAACTCAGCGTTCCACAGCGAAGAGCTCACAACTAAGATGAGAAATAATGAAATTTGTACCTTAAACCACACTAAAGTGCAAAGTTTTATTTCCTCCATGCACCGCTTTCACTGGATGAGCACCTGCTGCTTCTCTGCTTCCGTGTGGCAGGAGCGTGGGTGTGCTGCAGTTGCTGGCATGCTTGGCTGGGTGCCGCGGAAGGCAGGAACAAGGAAGTGACTAAAGGAAATGAATAGCCAGCATTTGTGCAACACGTTCCGGAGAGGTTTCCGGCACCCCTTGTTTCCCAGGATAACTGCAGAAGGCAAGGCTACTTCATGCTATGCAAAACGCCTGAAAATAGGCGGCTACAATTTGTTTTGCCCCCTCAAGCATGCTGTCTTGTCAGTTAAAAGAAACTGCAGTTTTTCCTTTGTGAGTACCCCCAAATACACTGGTTGTGCCCAAATTCAGGTGAGGGCTGGAAGGCTGCCAGTGTACTGCAACCATTAAGCGAAGTTGTCTTCCTTTGTAATTTAGATCTGCTAGTCTCCTTCTTTGAAGAGCTGAACTAGTTTACCTCAGGCTGAGGTCTCTCCTTGTGCAGCCAGTGCTCACAGACAGGAAGGGCTCAGGTGGCCCAAAGCATCTGTCCAAAACAGAAGGACCTGAAATGTGGACCCTGTCACTTGTGTAACCCCAGTTGTTTTTTTTTTCCCTACTGAATCATAAAGGGCTGAAACCCTTGTTTCCCCCCAATCTGCACCTTGGACAGGGCTGAAAAACCTGCTGCAACAACTGAAAGCTGAGGTATTTGCCCTTCTCCAAGGGTAACAGTGCAAAACACTCTTCAATAGCTTCTTCTGCTGTTAGCAAAAGCAAACTTGAACACCCAGACGAAAGGGGGACCTCCATGCCCCAGTGCATCAGCTGGTGCTGTATGTGCCACAAACAACTCCCTTGGGCACTTCCATGAGGCCCTGCTTGTCTGAAAGCAGAAACATGGGATTTTATTCTTATAATCAAGTTCAATAATGATTATTACCAATCTCAACTACCCCTTCATCAGTTGGCCATTTACTATTTTGTAAGTTCGTGACTACAGCCTATTTAGTACATGTTTAACTGCTCTGAAAGACCTAAATGGGGCCTACAAGAAAGTTGAAGAGCAGCTTTTTACAAGGGCATGTAGTGACAGGACATGGGGAACGGCTTTAAACTGAAAGAGGGGAGATTAGATATTAAGAAGTTCTTTACTATGAGACACTGACACAGGTTGCTCACAGAAGCTGTGGATGCCCCATCCCTGGAAGTGTTCAAGGCCAGGTTGGACAGGGCTTTGAGCAGCCTGGTCTAGCAGAAGGTGACCCTGCCCATGGCAGGAGAGTTGGAACTGGATAATCTTAAGGTCCTTTCCAACCCAGACCATTCTGTGATTCTACGAATTGAAAATGAACTCAAATCCAGCATGAAGCAAAAAAGTTGACTCTGCTCTTGCAACCACATTAATTTTTCAGTCTGGCACCGCAGAACTCCCCCTAGGGCCAGAGAAGCTGCTCAGACACTTTCAAACAGTGCTTTCCCAAATGGCTTGTTACCATTTACTGAGTAACTAATACACCATTCATCCCATGCGAATTGCACTGAGCCATCACAAACATTACTAAAGTCGTAAGTTATTACAGCAACTGTAATTTCACTGCTGAACAGCTGAAGAGTTTACCAGATTAAGGGTTGGAGTCTGCCAGTGCTTTATAGTATTTTTAATTCTAGGAACAGAATAGGCACATCATTAAACAATTATCTGACTTAGTTTTGGAATATGCAGGTTTATTCCCTGCTTTGAACACATAAAATACCATTTAGGAACTCTTTAAAAGCCATATAAAACTCTCACATTCAGAATGGCCAAAGGAATAAACAGGTTAGTAACCTGTGTAAAAGTTATTGCTAGTGAATAAATAAAGCTGGTGCAGTTGGCAAGGAAGCACCACGGATTACATGGATGAAGCACGCAGGGAGATGGGCAACATAGTTGATAGTTACTATAAAATTTTAAAAGGGCAGCAATTTGCAGCCTTGTGCAGTGCAAGTTCTGAGCTACACCCCTGCTAGGCTTTAACAAGTGTGGCTGTGCAAGGTGGAGGTGCTTGGTACCTGAATGAATCCAAGAAGTACTGTTGATGTCAGCTTCAGAGAGGTGATTTATTTCAGTTAGAAACCTATGCCAAGGCAAAACGTTTCACTGACTCTACCCAAATCACCACAGCAGGCTTTATCAGAAGTTAAAACAGTTCTGTTCTAAAGCTCGGTGAAAGCCACCATATGTAGATGGCTCCTCTTATTGTGTTAAGCAGTGGAGAAGTAACATCTCTGCTGATCCAGACTGGACCAAATAGAAGGAGTGATGGTGACAAGGCACACCCTACAATGCTCCTGAGCTGCGTTTAGATTTTGGAAGGAAAAGGAGGTTTTTGAACAAAGGCATTAAGGCCTGAAAGATCAGTAGTTCACGTCCACTGCAGTACCCTTAAAGTGTGATGGCAGTGGGATTTACTCGAAGAGACATGACTGCAGCAAAACTTAGTAGGGCATAATTACACCTCTGACTTCACAACTAAATATCTTCTAGTAACATGGCTTTAGGAACCTCATATACAGTAATATGTCAGTTTCCTAAAGGACACATGTAGTCTACAGTACCACACCAGTAACAAAACGAAGGTAAATTGCATTCAGTTCAAAAAGAAAACAAAATAATTAAAAACTGCATTTGGTTCAAACATCACTACTGAAAAAATTTCATTTTTAGGCTGCATGCAGCGAAAATGTGCTTCTTCCTTGGGGTTGTGATATACTGCATGTTTCCATTTGACGGTGTGGTTTTCAAAAAGAGGTCACAGATGAAAAGATGACCATGTCTGGAATCTGGTGATAAAGACAGCTGAGCAAAAAAGAAAAACTAAGTTAACTGTTTCCTTCCTACAGTAAATTAATCACTTTTCATATTTCAATCTAATTTTATACAGTTTTCATAAGAATAAAGTTAGCATTTAAAAAAGGACATAACTAGGAAGAGAAATAGAAATTGTTCTAATGGTTTAACTCACTTAGAAGTAGAAATGGCAACATATGCTTCCTGATGAGCTTTACTTTGAGATACCAAGCTGCAGAGCTTGTTCTTCCCCTTCAGAGGCTACTCTAGGAAAATACTGTTAATTTACCTCAACTTTGTATCATGTGTCTTTTTACTCTTTCTCCTTCTTCATCTGCTTTGAACCACTTCTCCTTTGCCTAAACCCTGCCTCTGTATTTTACACATTTCGAGTATGTCAGCTATTGGGATCCCATCCTCATGTACTCATTGAAAAAGCAGAACTGCATTATGAAGGAATAAGCTAGATAGTCTCTTTCAGCTTTCTAAGTCTCCAGACTAACATCTCATATGTTCAAGGTTCCCAGAATAGTTACACATCTTCATTGTCTGATGCAGTAAACACAATAAAACAGAGCAATGAAAGTGCACCTCAAACTATGCATCTCCACAGCAACACCAGTTGCTTTAGGTTATTTTCCTTAACTGAAGAAGGGACCTTGACTTAAGAACATTAATCCAAAATACTCTGTTAAAAACAGAATGTAACTGATTTTATCTTTTTTTACCACAACAGGGAATGATAATATTCCTTCCAACTTGCATTGCTTTAGCAAAAAAGAAATGAAGCTTATTACATCCTGTTTGACCAATGACATAAATGCACTAATGACAAAGCATTTAATTTCTCTGTTTTGTGACACAGCTTTAAAACAGTAAGGTTCTCAAATCGTTATAGTTACAACATCAGTTTTGCCTTCCTCTTTAAGTAACTCCTGTTTTCTCCCTGAGTGAACCAACTAAATCTGAATCATTCCGAATATCTGAATAGAAAGTCTGAACGTGACTTCTCCCTTACCGTGTATTTTAGGAGTAGGTTACAACCACCATTCTCAGTGACCAACGTGTTGGTATTTCCATATACATGCTGATCTTCCTTTGTCATCAGAGCATCCTGACTACTTTTTATATATTGCGCTGTCTCTCAACCAACAAGTAATTTGAAGCTGAAGTCCAGCTCACGAAATGAATAACCTTATATTTCAGCATCCCCCATATTGTGTTGCTCTGCACTTGGTACATTATATTGTACCTCTTCTGAAGCTGTCAGACACGTTTCAAAGAGCAAAAAGTAACTCCACATCCAACCAATTATATCGGGACCAAACAATTACATTAGGACACAGGCTAGAACAGCGGGCTAGAACAGCAGAGGGGAACACATGAAACACACTCCGTGGTTCTTTGAAGCTCTTCCTTTCAAAGCAATTCTTACCTTGGTCTGGATCAATGCTTTGCAGTCATTAACACTGAATCCATCAAATCTGAAGTCCTCATTATCTTTAACATTTGATTCCTCAAAAATATCCTGGCTCTCTGAAAAGTCCTAATAAAACATAATTTACATTTTCTTTATGAATTCCTATCTAATCTCGAAGTACATATCCTAAAGAGAAGTTTCCCTCAAAGTAAGAATAACCACTAAATTTTAACTTCTGAAGCTCTGTTTTGATTTATCATGTGCCCTCCTTGCATTAAAACAATTTTATGCCAGAATAAGTTCTACACACATGAATTTAATTGACTTAAATTAATAAAAAAGCCATTTCCAAATAAAATTAGCCTTAAACTGCTCCAGAAAATAGCTGAGAAATACATCTTCATCAGTATTGTTAAAAGCAATACAATTTTCCTGTACTAGAAAAGAAGTAATGACCTCAGTTTAAGCTGCCTGGGCATTAATTTAATGCCAGTGTATCTATGGGAAAGGAACGGAAGGGGAGTTTAAGTATGTTGGAGAAATGTCTCCCATTCTCTTCTGTTAAGTGACAGTCCCAAAAAAGTAACTTTCAAGTGCAGAATAGATTCTACACCTTCAGCACTGTCATTCTGTTTGCATATAACTTGCATGAAAGATCAAGTATGTCCATAAAATCAGAATTTAATGCAGGACTCCTGACCCATGCTTCAGCAGTCAAATTATCAATTGAGACAGTTACTTCCATGTGTGACTAATTCAGCCCAACTAAATAACGAGGTTGAACACCAAACCATGTCTGATACCTTGATCTTCTCAAAAAAAGGAGATTAAACAGACACATTTGAGATATTTTCAGTACTGTTGGTTTGGTCTCAATTCAATTTAAAACAGACTCTTCCCTCAAGCCTTGCAAAAACAGACAGAATAATCTGAGGAAAAGGGAAGTGGAACACACTTTCAGTTCATATACAGTAAAAACATGCAGTACTTACTTTAACAGTCTCTCTGATTCAAATCTGATTTTCACTTACTGGAAAGCTATTAGAGGCTAACAATTTTCTCATCCTCTGAGCAAAAAAGAAAACATCACACACATATCTGAAAGCTAATTCTACATCTATACTAAAGCTTAACGTACCACCCAGCAACAGGGCACTACATAGTGGAGACTTCAATGGAAAGATGATCAAAATTTGATCCTGCACAACTTCATAGTTCCTTACACATAATGATGAGCAGACACTACACTATCACTTTAAAAGGCTCTCTCTAAAAAACTCTCCAACCCAGATCTAGTTCCTATCCATCTATCCCCATGTATAGCTTACAGAAAATAAGATTCATAACAAAGTGTTTATGCTGGCATCCTAGCAAACCATTGTTCAATTACCTTTTGATTTGCATCTTTTCCAAGAACACTCAAGAGGTTTTCTTGGCAATGAGATTTACTCCAGGGATGTCTTAAACTGGGAGCATTGTAAAAGTCTCTAAGTGTTCTCCATATGTTTGCAGAATCAGTGCTAGGAAAAACAAACACCATTTGAGGTTGTAAGTTGTACAAAGTTTCCAGTGAACATATATAACTTCATTATTTTCACCACATACAGCCATACTAGCTTACCTTGATCTAAAAAGCAACTTCTCCTAAAACTCATTCTACATCCATTCAAATTATCTACCCAATGCACTAATAAGCTTTTGTGACAATTAACGGAAACAGTAAGTCAACATAACTGTACATTTGCGCTTCTCAGATAAGAAGTTCACTGGAAGCATATTTAACAGATTGTTGCATGCCAACAACTTGTATTATGCAGTTTCTTCTGTGATGTGGCGAGGGTTCAGCCCTGTTATTTCTGCACTTTGCATCTCCTGTCTCTCAAAACTTCCTCCTTCCTATCAGTCATGCTTCTCCACTGTGGCAGCCCACTGCTCTGGTGGGTGACCTGCATCTGCCCTGGACATACAGGTACTACAAAACAAGCCAAAGGCACATGCTACTGAAACAGGGAGAATTAGCGTTCCCACTACACAGTACTTTGGATTCTTACATTGCATTCATCCCATATAAATCCAGTTGCTTTTTGCTTAGGACAGGATGCAATTATCACTGATCTTCATTATTCACCACAGTAGACCAAGGCTTTTATATATGTAGCTGGTACTCTGCTATAATACTGCAGTCCTTTTTCATACGAACATAGACTGGTTTGGGTTGGAAGGACCTTAAAGCTCATCCAGTTCCGACCCCCTGCCATGGGCAGGGACACCTTTCACTAGACCAGGCTGCCCAAAGCCCCGTGAAACCCATCCTTGAACACTGCCAGGGATGGAGCATCCACAGGTTCTCTGGGCAACCTGTGCCAGCGCCTCACTACCCTCACATGGAAGAATTTCTTTGTAATATCTAAACTAAATCTACCCTTTTTCAGCTTAAAGCCATTCCCTCTTGTGCTATTACTACATGCCCTTGTAAAAAGTTCAGCTTTTTTGTAGCCCTGCTTTAGGTACTGGAAGGCTGCTCTAAGGTCTCCCCAGAGACCTTTTTTCTCCACAAGTTTGAGGCTAATTAAAAAATAACACATACACAAGAAGCTTGCCAAAAGGATGCCCACATTAAATGTTTTAACTACATCTCTTGTGATTCTTATGGCATTTCTAAAGTACAGTTTGACTCAGCTTTCTAGATACAAAACCTCATATATATACAGAAATAACTATAATGCTGTTCAGCAATTATAATGCTGCTCAGAAGCTACTGATCCTCCAAAAAGATGTAACAAATCTAAAAGGATCCCAGCAGTCTTAAGAGAAAACTAAGTTAATGGTACTAATTGCTACTAACATAACCCAAGGAAAGAAGCCAGATGCACCACAGATTCTGAAGCACATCCGGTTAAACACGAGAAGCAACCACCAGGGAAAATTGGGCGGGGTATAAAAAAACACCAAGCAAGTGGGTTTTCAGTAGAAGCAGCAGCAACACTCCTGCATCAGATGATGGAGAAGTAAGTCAGATGTGTGGTAAAGAAAGGACAAGCAAACAGGAAGAACAGGTTGCCTGTTGGGTGTTCTGGCATTCCAGAGGCTTAGTCATAGGAAGGCACATCACAAGCAGGAAAAACCCTAAGCAGGAATTGTTAATTTCTGATATATTCCCTTCCCTGTTTTCCAATGGCTAAACCACAATCCTTTTCCTTTAAAAATACAATACAAAACTGGCAAGATCTATCTGCTGGAGAGCACAGTGATTAAAAAGATTTTTAAGTTCACCTGCAAATCCCACTGATTTTTGAAGTATGAAATAAACAGTGTAATTGCTGAGGAACTTCATAAGTAATATTTTTTTAACTGTTGATCTAAGCTCATTACCAAAGTTGATTCTTCATAAGTTCAGGAATCCCAACATCTTCATTACTTGTATCAAGTACTTGATCTAAGCTTCTTACGCTCTCACTGGACTGTGATACAAAGACTTCTGGAAAGCTCAACTTAAACATATCCTCATAGCTCTGGCTTGCCTAGAAAAACAGAGTTTTTTAGATATGTTACACAGGCCATCTGCACAGTTCATGCAGGACTTAGTCCAAGGGCTACAATGTTTCTAGAGATTGTATTACTGTTTTTAAATTTTATATTGCTGTTAATGGCACAAAAGGAATTAGCCCATAGTTCAGCGTTTTGAGCATTTACCTCTAATTAGAATTAGAGGAGGAGAAGCAAGAGTCCAAGGGTTTCTAATGAACCCTGGTCTCCAGCTTCCCAGCTCCTAAGTTGTACACTGTATTGGCGCTCAAGACTCCTTCTTCTGCTCAGCTCATTGAGCCCAGGTCTAAACTGATGCACACATAAATTCAAAAGTTTGTTTTGCTAACTTAGTATTCAAACACACCTAATTCAGTCAAATGTAACATATTACGAAATGCTATAGTTACCAATGTGTAAGTCTGCATAGAGGCTGGGGTGAGTATGTCTCTGCATCCTTGCATTTGCACCAAACCTTTTCTAGCCTATGCTAAAAATCAGAGACAGAGTTATATATTTTTTCCTCCTCCAGCAGTCATGAGGAGTAGGTTTGGAGGACTGAACAGTCACAGAAGTGATCCAAACAGGTCTATGGTAAGTAACAGGGTTATCTGAAGTGTAAGAAATACATATACTAGGAAAAATGCGAATAACCTACATCCTATCCTAAAGGAATGTTATCATGCCATCTGGTCCAGAATGGCACATTTGTCCTTCTCTTCCTTCAAAGAAGAAATTAGTGCCATTTTCTGAATTGAATTAATTGGCTTCAACATCCTGCAGAGGGACTGCAATCCAAGAGCAGCAATGTTGTGTGCAAACTAGAGAATAAAACCAGTTTGTTTTCTTTATCTAGCAATCAACAATTAAAACTGAAAAACATAAGTAAGGATGCTCCATATTTTGACAGTTTCATTTAATTGTAACTCAAACAGCTGAAATAAGTGGAGGTACTTCCACAGGTTCATTATACCGAACTCAAAACAAGTGCAGTAAATACTGAGAGGGTATTGATTTAATCTAATGATAAGGGGCCAAAATCAACAGAGCTGGTAGAAGGCTTCTGTACTTCTGAGCATGCTTCTAGAAATAAAATCGGTGCCCCACACTGCTCCTTCCTCAAGCAAGGCCTGGCTAAACTGCCTACCCTGATGGGCAACTACTGGGTCTTTCAAAGACTCCTGGGTAAAATCCTTTGAATCTTGCCCAAAATGTCATAATACTTTAAACTGATTTATAAATTATTTCAGTAGACTTAACTACATCAGGGGTACCATATGGCAGAGAAAGATGTCTTGACAAGCAGAATTCTGTGAAGCACACTTGCTAAAGCATACATGGAGAGTCATGGTCAAGGAAAAAACCAAACAGCTTCCAAGTAGGTACCAAAGCCTGAATGGGACTGGAGCTAAGGAAAAATCAGGCAGCTGCTCTTGGCTCTGGTGTGTGTGTGAAATTACAGTCACAGAAGTGTGAACTGAGGGAAGCACAGGTCTGCCTCATTTGTAATGTCTTCTTAGAGCCTGTAATGCTACTCTGACATGCATACAAGTCACTGGCTTATAGTTTAGCCAAGCCAGATAAAATATGCAAGTTTCTTATTGCCTTTATTACTTTCCCAGGCAAGAGCAAGATGGCCCTTCCCCAGAAAACTCAGTTCCATACACATACTAAGCCTCATCTTGCAGACTACTAGTAGTAAGCTATTATTGCTCCTCATGAACCCCATGGAAGACTTAAGTCATTGTTCTTTTTCGAATGTTTTAGTTTAGGATAAAAGTAGAAGGAGGGTGTTTTGTTTTGTATTTGTACATTTGTATTTTCCTTTTGTTATTTTGTTTTGCTTTGGTGATGCATGTTTGGCAAACAGGGAAACACATCAATTGCAACAAGGTACAACCCTTAACCTGAACCTTTTTTTTGTGATGATAAGGACACACTACAGTATTTACCCAAATTATTAGTTCTAACATTGTATGAGAGAATGTAACATCCTATGCTAAAAAAAAAAAAAGAATTATACTAAATTATTTCTGTTCACCTTTTTCTCATTAACTTCCACCTGGAATCAGTCTAAAATTCCAAAAAGACCACCACATTATTCAGGCAGTATATTAAGTAACAAAAGATTTTGGTTTTGCCAATTTCTAACTCGGTGTCATGTTGCTTTACTTCAATCAGCTTGCAAGCAAGTCATACATTTTTTGAGCTCCCTTTTTTGTTACCAATTTTTTGTTTCCTATGCTCATTCTAATCCAGCTTTTAAGTTCTGTGAGCTTCAGGGCAAGGTTCATTGTTTCTACCTTCTTACTCCTACTGCCTAGAAGCAAAGTAGTACATTATATTCTGTAAAGCTCTCCAGCAGGATAACTGAAGTATTTGTCAAACACTGTAAAGAAGCTGCTATTCTTCAAAGTACTTTGACAGTTTCTCTCCCTGTACATTATTCTTTACAGAGGAGACATTCAGATACAAATCCTGAGCTGTAGGAAGCAGTAACACAAACATTTCTGGTCTTTGGTTTACTATTCACACATACCTCATTTGGAGAGCTTGAAGCCTCCTGTATCACACTGTGTAGAGATGGCTCAGCATAAAAGTGATCAGCATCAGTGCTACAGTGTCCACTGCTTAAGTCTCTATCAACTCCAGAAGTTTCTGTTGACTTCACCAAAACTTCAAGATTTTGACTGAATCTCTCCGACTCACCCAAGGACTCCTCAAAGCCTTCGAAATCACCCCAGGAATCACTGGGTTCCGAGGTACTGTAACTGCTCTCAGAAAACCCCTCACAACTTCTCCCTTTGCTGTTCACTACAGGGAGGCTTTGCTGCATGACTTCAAGATTAGTACTTTCTTTGTTAACTGTCCTTTCATCCAAGTTATAGTCACTTTCATCCAGAGACGTACCACCTACTTCAACCGCCAGGTCTCCCAGAGACACTTGGCGCGATGTGTCTGTTCAGTAAGACTTTGTCCTAGCGATGTCCTAGCATCTTTAAGAAAAATTAATTTGTTGAAACCTGCACTACAAAAAAAGGCTGCTTAAGTGCAGTTGCATTAGAAATATGAATATTTCCAAAACAGAATCAAATTCTCCGTTTCACCCCAAAGAACAATAACACTGCTAAATCAAAACAGGATGTCCTTCAGCCTCTCCTCCGGTAACCAGCATGTGCATGTTATTCAGTCTCATTTTCTATATAGGTAATTAGCCTGCAAAGAAAGAATTATAAATAAATACTTCTGTGATAAGGGCTGTATCTGAATAAAGAAAGATCGCTGATAAGGACAGAGAAAGAGTGCTCAGGTTAAAATAAACACATTCCGGTATTACACAACTGAAAACTGCTGTAGGCAAAATGATTTAAAATTCACACTGAGCTATCTGCCCACACCATCAGCAAGCCATGGAATTAGTGAACAGTATTCAGCAAACACTTAACAGAAGTTGTTGGATATTAATTGAGTACTGATGGAGTATACAGGAAACAAACAAGAATAATTATAGGCAGTATCTGACACTTATTAAATATTTTCTGTAACTATTACTTTTTACTGTAACTATTTCATCCACATCATGCACACTCGAGCAGCGCTCTTTTTGCCTGCCAGGGCTTTTTCGGTCCCAACGGTTACTAAAGAGGTGAACGTGACTTGCAGCGACACAGGCACTGGCCGTTTAATCCTGTGGAAAACATAGTGCTGCAACTACTTAAGCAATTAAGAGAGATTTTAAAAGTTCAGTTCGACATCTGTAAATTATACAGGCAATACTGCATTTATCATACGAGATTAATCACGTCTCCTCAAGCACTTTACGGACTGAGAAGCTGTTCTGGGGGAAGGTTTGGAGCTTCACTAAAACCACTTAGGAAAGACCATCTGCTATCAGGTGTTCTCCGTGTTTAACAGACCGAGTTAATCTGAGGGCTTTCTCCCCAAAGTTTACCTCGAAGGTGGCTCAGGACCGGCCGGGCACACACCCCGGGGTCCGGATGGACCCGAGCCCACCCTGCCGAGACGCGCAGGGCTTCGGAAGGGTCCGGGCTCCGAGCGAACAGCCACGGCACGGAGCACGGCGGCCCAGAGCCCCTCCCCAACCCGCCGAGTCGGCACCCGATGGAGGAGGCTCTTCTAACTCGGGTTTCCCACCGACCGGGCTGAGCGCTGGCACCTGCGCCCCGCACAGCGGCACGGCGGGCCCCTCGCCCCACGGCGCCCAGGCAACGGAGGACCCGGGCAGGGTGAGGGGGAAGCTGAGCCGCCGCCAGCGCACCCGCGGAGCCTGAGGTGCGCGGGCCGCTGGGCCGCTGGGCCGCGCCGCTGCCTGTGAGGAAGCCGCCTTACCGCCGATCCCGAGCCCGGCCCGCACCACGCCGCGTCGCGTCGCGCAGGCAGGTTGCCAGGGGCGGGGCCTAGGTGTGCCGGGCAGGGCGGAGGGGCCGCTATCGGCCGGGGCGGGTGCTCCCGGGGCGGAGCAGCGTGCCCAGGCCCTGCCGGCGGGCGGAGGGGACGGCTCGTCCCGCGGGAGCGGGGCGCCGCGGGCACACCAGACCTCCCTCCTCACTGGGGAGCAGGTAGGGGCCACAGCTCCTCCTCAGCGTTCTCGCATCCTCGTCCGGCTGCGGCCCCTGCGGAGGCCCCGTTGTCCCCTCGCTCTCTGTTTTGACAAGTACTTCCCCGGCCCTCCGGCCTTGGCCTTGGGCCTCGGTCACTGCAGTTGTTGTCACCGGCACCTCCCGTGGGTTAAAACTGCCCTGTTGCCTTCAGCCAGAAGTCAGCTGCCACCCTCCAGGGGGAGACTGACTTTAAACCCCTGATGTGAAAAGTATTAACGTTTTTCCAGCTGCTTCTTTCCAGCCTCGGGGGACATGGTTCAGGGTGAAGCGTCCCTGCCCATGGGGGGGGGGGGGGGGGGGGGGAAGGGAGGGGTGTGGAACTGGATGAATTTAAGGTCCTTTCCCACCCAAACCAGTCTATGATTCTGTTATTACAAAATTCCAGGGTATGGGCTTAAAAAGAGTAACAATCAATGCGCCAGTAACATAACCTCATGGTAAAATGGTAGGAACACACCAGCAACAGTTGCTCAGGATCTCCTCTTCCTCTCTTCCTCCTTTTGCTCCCCGAGGTGTTTGTGTGCTCCTCCTCCCTCTCTGCTGAGGTGCCTGTAGCAGGTGTCACCCCACAGCTGGGGGTGACCATCGTTTCCTGCCCTCCTCTTGAGGAGCAGAGGTGTGGGCTGGAGACGGCTTGCCCGAGGCTGGCTGCTTCTGCACCTGGGGGCAGAGTGAAGAGGTCAAAGAAATCTCCTTAGCCTCCTTGTCCTCAGGGCTTGGTTAAACATCTGGATAGCCCCAGGCAACAGGGGACAGTTGTAAAAGCAAAGGAAAAGGTTTTCTGGAGCAAGGCCCGAAGTAGAAAGCTTTTTCTATTCATTACAGGACTTAGTTTTCCAGCCCAGGCACAGATACATGCACTCCCACACATCTGACTCTCATTCCAGGCTGTAGTGCTTTATCTGAGGGTGAGAGGCTGAATTTGGGAGCAATACCCAGAGGCAGAGCCAGAGAAACTTCACTGGCAAGTTTCTGACAGATTTTTACAACTCGTTTTCATTCTCTTTGAGGCAGTTGCTTACCCTCCATGGCCATCCTGTGGCAGCCTGCCGCTCTGAGGATGTCCGACCAGCCCGGCGGGACTGTGATTCAGCCCCGAAGCATCCGACACTTCTTGAGAGAGCGTCATCACCCTACAGTAAGCTGGCGCTGCGGAGACCTCAGGGGTTTCAGCTCTCTTTTCAGTTGTGAATGGAACTCAGCACTGTTTCAGCTACCGAGATTGTTTTACATTTTCACCTTTGTCTTCTCAAAGGAAAAAGCTGCAGGCTGTGCTAAGGGTGAGATGCAGCTCTCCAGACCATGCTTTATATCCTGAGAGGAAAGGCTGTGCGGGTTTTGCAAGCCTGTCTCTGTCCTTGCCAAGTTCAAACTGTCTTTGCAGTAGTGCAAGCAGAGTGATGGGAAAACAGAGCATCAGAAACTGCCACAGGCTTTGGAAACCTCAGTGCAGGAAAAGGAAACTAGTGCATTCTTCCCAGGATAACATCAGTAACTTTATTAAGGACTTGCCACATAATAGTGTTTATTTCTCTCTCCAGCACACCCTATAACCCATGTTAGGAAAAACAAGTTGCTAACCCTGAGTCCATGCTGAGGAGGCGATGGGCTGCACTATCTGTGAGAGGTACCTACCGCTGCCTCCACTCTAAGGCAAACGTAGCTGAAATCCACAGCACCAACTCCAGAAGAATCTGCACTGGTGTGTTTTGTGCACGTTTTCAAATCAGAAGGAGTCAGCATGAGGTACAGCCCCCTGTAAACTGGATCTCATCTGCCCTCCTCTGAATTCACTTCTCATTACTCAGTCCAGGTGAGTGTGTGACAGCTACTGCTGGGATCCCTAATTCCTGTTTTAAATGACATCCTGCCATAGACTTGAGTAGTTAAAGTGAAATACATGATCACAGTTGGATTAAGGATTTTTGCCTCTGAAATATTTTAGGGGGGTGAGGGGGGAAAGATGTTACCTGTTTGGGGCCATCCCCAATGTCTTTACAATTTTGATTGACACATGCCAGGCCTTAGGATTTATCCCATAATTAATGCATTAAAACATTATTTTTAATGAATTATTACTTTTATTTTTCTAAAATAACCCAGTCTTTATTTAAAAGGCAAATACGCTAAAAGCTTCAAATATGGACTGTAAGGTTATATTTAGACACTTAAATGTATGCATCTACTAGAACACACCTCACTAGTCAAAAATTCACCAATGCAAACAACTGAATTGACTGAACACTCATCTGCAGCTGCTATTACTCCTGCCACCATTCCTACTGGAAAGTTACTGGACTTCAGTACATATATCCTAGAATTACTTTTTTTTTTCATTTCGTCCCTTGGGAGAATTCTGATTTGCAATTAAAATATTCAACAGGATAACTGAAAAGTGTTTGCTGTCAGAGCAAATCAGCACCACACTGCTGTAATATGAATTATATGTTTGTGACAGATCTGGTCCTGAATTGCGGAATTATGTGGTTCCCCTGTAAATGTCTTTTTATTTCCTTCATTTGCTTTCTTGGAAAAATATTATAAACAAGCAGTACCTTTGTATACAAATTTTTTAGGTTGTTTTTCAATTGAAACATTAAGCAAGATTAACTTGCTATTTAAATGAAACATTTTCTTTAATTCATATTAAATGTTTGGGTGCCTTTTGTAGTAAAAATAATAAATTACATTTAGCTGAACTGGCTTAAGATGCTACTTAGAAAGTGAGAGTAAACGTGTTCAGAGTCGATAAATGTTTTTGATTGACTCAAAGTGACTTTTCATTAGATGAGCTGTCTTCTAAGTGAATGACTAATAAGTGTTTCTCACCACGAGTATCCAGATTTTAGAAGCGCAGGACATCAGCAATATTTTCATTTCCATAGTAATAGTGCTCTGCTTTTTAAAAAAACCCAGTGCAGGTATTGGATCTAAGCACAGATTTAAGTGACAGCCTATGGCTTAAATTTGAAAATGTCATTGATTATTCCGTTGAACTTCCTCCTGGAGACACAGTGGTTTTCACTATACCTTCCAGCTTTCCTTTGCTGTTGGTATGGATGGTTTGAAAGAAAGGTCAGTAAAATCCATTGTCTTTTCCCTGAGTTAGATACGAGAACAGCAGCACTTCAGGGCAAACTTTCGTTCCCTCTGGGACATGGTGGCTGTGGATTTCCAGGACCCCCTGCAAAATATCGCTCTGTGTGCTAACGCAGTGTGGTGGGAATCACTGGTGTTAATGAGTCACTTGCAGCAGTTGGCAGTGCCTGGGATGAAAGATGAACCAGAATCTTTCCAACAGCAGATGGCAGCTCTCCCTTGTCTCTCTTCGGTGCGCACAATACTGTCAATTGTCTTGAGCAAGGGGAGTAATTCAACCCTTCTACGCACTACATTAAAAAGGTATTGGACCACCTGCTTTATGTCCTGACCACAGAAAAGACATTTCATGTGACCCCTATATTAACGGGCTGTCAGTGTGGAAAGACCTACCCAGAAAAAGGCAATATCCTTTGCCAGGAGGAATAAGACACACTTTGGGTCCCTCTCTTTTTTTCTCTCAGGTGTGGAAGGTAAGGAATCTGTAATCCATCTCTCAAAAAAGCTAATGTGCGAGAGGTGTATGTGCCCTGGGCTCAGTTGGGGTTGACGTTGTTCAGAGAGTTGGGGTTGTTCAACCTGGAGAAGAGAAGACTCTTGGAGAACTCTTATAGCAGCTTCCAGTACCCAAAGGGGCCTACAGTAAATCTGGAGAGGGACTTTTCACAAGGGCATGTAGTGACAGGACAAGGGGGAATGGCTTTAACCTGACAGAGGGGAGATTTAGTTTAGACATTAGGAAGAAATTCTTCACTATTAGGGTGGTGAGACCCTGACACAGGTTGCCCAGAGAAGCTGTGGCTGCCCCATCCCTGGCAGTGTCCAAGGCCAGGTTGGGTGGGGCTTTTGAGTAACCTGGCCTAGTGGAACGTGGGGGGGTTGGAACTAGGTGACCTTTAAGGTCCCTTCCAACCCAGACTGTTCTATGATTCTGTGATTCAGTGGCTGCCTTTTGCACTTTTTTCTAGCCCAGTAGTGTGGTTTTAAAGCAAATCTCATGTTTGCTTCTATGACGAACCTGGTTCTCAGAGTGATTTTGAGGAGCACAAACTAGGTTTCTTCTGGGGAAAGGCAGTAAAATACCATTCCACTCTGGCACTTCATGGAAACATCGTCTTCCAAATCCTTATGTGGGCTGCACTACTTTAAGATCATCCAGCATGTTACATGGCACATGAGCTTAAAAAAGACTCTCAAACCATTCAGAGCTTCCACAAGATCCTGAAATTGTTCTTGTGCTAAATGCAAAGGGCCAAGTGCCATAAGCACCTTCCTATTTGCCAGGTTCTGCTAGCATTCAGCTCTTCACCAGCACTCCATCATCCACAGACACTTCTAGTTTGAAATAATTTCCTGTCTTTAGCTGCTTTCCCTTCTGTTGTAGTCTCACTTGCTGAGCACCTCATTTCTATTATCAGATCTTTTTCTTACTGTCTGTTTGCCAACTGTTCTTTCCTCTGCCTTTAGCCTCCCGAAAACTAAGAGAGTTGTAACCTGGGCCCTTTTTGAAAGTGATAGTGCTTGTCATTCTGTGAGAAGAACATGAGAGGCAGATGGGAGGGACAAAGGTTTCCTGGGTAGCAAGAGTAATTTGCTGGCAGAAGCAGGAGGTTGCTAATGTCACGGCTGCTCTTGGTATGAAAGCACTGGCAAGCAGTGGTCCACAGATTTCAGGAGAATAAAGGTGATTCTCTTGAAGTCCCATTGCACTTCACTGAGAGCATGGCAGATACGTACCTCTTGCGTGAGTATAACATGGCAGCAGCTGCTCACATGGGCTCTTTCATCATGGTAGAAAACCTGGAGAAATGACAGTGCTTTGACATGGCTCCAGGATTCCTATTCTTTTATCCCAAAAAAGATCCCTTCAAAGTATCACAAGATACCTTTTTTACCACCTCTGCACCATAGCTGGCATCAATACGACCTACGCATACTCCTGTTTCCAGCACAGTACTGCTTTTCTGTAAGTGGAATTACAGGTTTGTGCTCAGGTCTGCAGGGAAGTGATAAATACCACCAGGCTGCCCAGAAGAGCTGGCATACCTCTAAAAACAAACACAGGGCCTATGAGCTGCAGGAGAAATCATTTACACAGGAGCTGCGTGAAGTTATAAACACTGATAGGAAACTGCCTGCCCAGTCCTGACTCAGTATGGATGACTTTGCCTTAAAGCTGTGCAACAACCATGGTAATCTATGTGTAAAAAAAATGGTGGAACAGCTCCTTCATTCAGCAGGGCTGACAGCTATTCCAGATGGCAGACTGTTACTTGGAAACACAGGCTCTGGAGGGGTGTCATGGCCCCACAACACTGTCTCCCTCCAGAGCCACCAAGCTGCTGCACACACATCCTGCAGGTAGGCCTGTGGCAGGAGCTGGAGGAGAGAGTTCAGCACCTTCCAGTGACTGACATGAGAGTCCAGACCTTGGTAAGACTGTCTTGCACCAAATTATTTGCTACTGTAGGCATAACCAATAACCATCTGAAGATTTTGCTTCTTATGATCCATCTGGCCAAGGAAAGGATCCTCAGGGCAGACAATTGCACATCTGTTGAGCTCTGAAACCTCCAACTCCTGGTTCTCTTGCTGCTGTTTTCTTCTCCTACTTGGATCTCTCCTTGCCCTGAGTGTAGTCAGAGCAGGTCACCTTACAGTACCCCTTCTGAACACAGGTGAAAGTGGGCCCTGAGATCCCTGGACCTGCTAAAGCTTGTAGAAGGATGCTACATATCCTGCAGCTTCAAAAAGGCAGTTGTTTGGCAATTGTGTGTGTGGTACCACAGCTGAATTGTATTCGGTGCTTCACAATCATCTACTTATACATGCTCCTTGCTCTATTATCATTTCCCATTAAACTACTCTTCTGTGTTGCTTTTTCTGGTGATCATTCAGAATCATCATTTACATGTATTGAATATAAGTCCAACAGTTCCCGCTTCCCACATGGGTTTTTCAGATACATAGACTTAAATTTACTGAAACCATGCCTTGTAATTTTTGCCAGTCCCCTGCATGCACTGTAAACTGAGTTGCGATAGCTGCAATTTGCAGCTCACTAATACTCTAGTTTAATGCCTGATTAGGTCCTAAATCCATCATTGTTAGTGAGATGTGGGTGAGGGGAGGGTAGGAAGATTTTGTCCTCTTGGCTGAGAGCTAAGCTGCTAGAGGTACACCCGACTGGTGTTGTATGAGTCTCTTAATTAGCTTGCCTGGAAATTTTGCCAGTGCTGTTCAGTGAGAGGTCAGACACTCCATTAGAAGAAGTGTTGTGCTTCATTTTTAAGTCACAGCACTCGAGACTTAACAAGCTTCTAGGAAAAAAAAAATCAAATCATTAGCATAAAAATATTTTTAATACTCAAGTCCCCTCTTCAAGCAGCATTTGAAAGAACACTGAATCATAATAATTAGCATTTTTGTAGCTCCTGAATTACAAGGATCTTGCTTCTTCATTCTCCAGGTGAGCTTCACAAGTGCTCCAGGATGGGTAGAGCAGTGGTCACCACTGCACTTTGCACAGGGGGAATCTTGCACCGTGGGAAACAGAATTAAAGATAAAGTTACCTGCCTCCAAAAGAAGATAACAAGTCCCTGTTGGATGTCTTCATCTCCCAAGCCCCATGAAATTAAATCAGTTATCAGTAAAGATGTCATTCTACTGCTTAAATCATAGCACTGCAGTATTAATGAAAAATGCATGCCATTCTTGCAAGAAAATAAAAACATGTAATTAAATGGCAAGAAGGCAGAATTAATGTATTTTGTGTATGTGTGCAGAGGACTTATCTGCCTTTCCTGCTGGACGGTGCCATGGCAAAGCATTATGACTGTGTTACAGACAACAGGCAAGGGCTCAGCTATCGAATAAAATAGGTGACAGTTTCTGAAGCTGAAGTAAATGGCAAACTGAACTTGAAACCTTTGCCATGCCCAAGGTGGCAGGGCAGGCTCTCAGCACCAGAGTCTGAGGGAACAAGCCCTTCTCTCCCAGCTTCACTGCAAACATCCTACATGTGCTCTCAGCTTGTTCCTTCCCATCACAGTTAAGTGTGTACCACACTGACAAATGTTTTAGAAGTGTACATATGGCATATGGATTGCATTTAAACCTTATGCAACCACCTCCTTGAACCATATTTCCAGATGCTCTTTGCAGTGTGCAGTTAATAAGAAGGCAGGCCTTAACCTCAATTTCCATTCTAGCGGAAGCTGTCCCTGCCCCTGGCAGGGCAGTTGAAACTAGATGACCTTTAAGGTCCCTTCCAATACAGGCCATTCCATGATTCTAGGATTCTGTGATTTTGCCTGTATTGCAAGTGGCAAACCAAATACAGCTGAGTGGATCACAACATAGCCATTTTTTTTAAATGAGAAAACTCTTTAAAGCCAGAAGTTAGAGCTAACACTCAGGAGCTGGATGGCAAAGGAGGCTGCTCTCCAGCTCCATGTTAACGCCATAAATCTAAGGCTGGACAATTTACAGAAAAGATCAAAAGAGGGCAGGCGAGAGCACACAACCAATTCCTTCTGTGCTAACGACGCTGAAGCGGAAAGAAGGCAGCATGTGTTTTATTTAATGGTTTATATTGCTCCATTGCTAAGGTTGCATTTCTGAGAGCAAAACAAATCAGGTGCAAAAGCAGGGAACCTCTGCTGTGGCAATTGGGTCTGGTCTGGAAATTCAAAGTTTGGGTCTAGATCCAAACTGTCCTACAAATGCCCAAGGACTTGCAGTTTAAGATTTAGATTTTATTCATTTCTATTTATGGTAAAACCCAAAACAAAACAGAAAAAGCTTAGCAGGCATCTATTAGCAGCTGGCCTAGGCTTCCTAAGCTATTGTAAATGAAGTTAACAGGGCTCTGCAGAGTATTATCATAAGGTTGCAATTAGTGATAAGAATTATGCCACACACATTTTACATTAAAAGAAACAGTTGCAGTAAAAGGCTGTTCAATGGAGGCCACATCAAAGCATGCAGTTTGTGTAAATTAGTAATGCAGCAAAATACAAACTTTAGATGCACAAACACACTGATAGTTTATTTTTCTAAGAGGTCTTGTTGAGAAGTACGGCAACACCTTAAATTAATTTTCCATTTTTAATATTTCATAAAAGGCACTGCTTTATTGTTAGCTTGAATACATGAATACATTGATTTATAGAGGTATGAATGTGTTAGGGAAAAATGAGTTATATGGATAAAAACATGTCAAGGAAAGGCATTTTGTTAACCAAATGCCTCT
Organism: Amazona ochrocephala; assembly: GCA_039720435.1. NCBI lineage: Eukaryota > Metazoa > Chordata > Aves > Psittaciformes > Psittacidae > Amazona > Amazona ochrocephala. Next base: position 52,342,280 of record CM077882.1, on the reverse strand, counting down.
TCAACAGTAAATTTATTAAGCTATTAGATTTTCTAAAATACTTATCCATCTGCTAGCCTGTTTATTCACTGGTTGCTCTCTACTTACATGCTATGAAGCTTTGTAGGATGTTTAGGAGTAAAACCTTGCAGAATAAGGTGACTTGAAAGCTTCAGATTTTTGAGCTTATAGCTAACATGTGGATGTTGTTCTCCCTGCAGTCAATGAGACAACTTCATTAACTGTAATTAAAGATTACCCATCAAAAGATTGGGTCCTCTCTTTTGAAATAATGACACCAAGGTTTTTATATTTGAATCAGTTCATATGGCAAAAATATTCTGAATACAAAGAGGACTAAACTGAATATAGTGGGGTAAATTTACTCTACTAGGTCTTTGCCTTGTTTAATTCTTAATGTATTAATTTTGTTTTTCTATACCTCATCTTTCAACATAGAATAACTGAGCTAAATTTAGTTCCAGTTAATGCAAGCCCCACCAAGTAAGTAAGAGACATGAATACATTTGGCAGCGTATTTATGAAGGGCTGTAACAGCACAAAGCACTTTCTTGCAGTGAGTCCCAAAAGGTGGCTCGGAAGTCAATGACATCAGGTGGCAAAAGCATGCAGTCAGCACATCTGGATCAGCACATCATTACAGCATTTGCTGCGAGGGGTCCTTTGGAGCTACAGTCAGGTTCAAGCTGCTGTGTTCCAGGCAGAAGCCTCATGGAGGACAGCAATATAATCTTCCTAAGCAAGCCCTCAGTTGAGGCTGCTGGTGTATTGTGTGTCTGTTACAGTATCCTGCTTACCCTGCTCCCCCAAAGGGGTAAAAGATGCCTAGAAAGTCTCACTGCAGGACTGCTGAGTATTGGAAAGGCCATTAGTGAAGTGGGAAGAGAAAAGCACCAAAGCAGAGGCTGTGATAATAGGAAAAAGCAGCCAAGGTGGTTCCACAGGTTGAAAATGATCTTCAGACACAGTGCTGACAAGGGAAACACCAGCTTAGCCAGAGAGCCACTGCAGTGGCAGCTCTCTGACTGCCAGTGGCTGCAGCTGAGCCATTGCAAGGTTCCAACAGCTCTTGGGCTGCGCTATGGCTTTGCTGTGAACACTTTGTGTCATGGCCATGGAAGCAGGCAGCCAGGCTGAGTACTGCTCCTCTTGCAGCAGGCATGAGGAACAGGCCCTTTCGACACCACACTGTGCACCCAAATGATTGGTTGGGCTCCTGTCTGCTCTCTGACCTGTAAGTCTCAGGATGTTTGCTGGCAAAGATGACATTCATGTTATCCACTCTTGGTAGTGATCAGGCATGATGAGAAGTTCAGGCTCAGATCTGTTTTCATCTGGCAGTGCAGGTGAGAGAGGCTAACCTGCTTGTCTTATAAGCCACATTCCTAGATTTGCCAGCTTCATTGCACAGGCATCCAAAGTGCTGGGAGAACTCCTGCAGCCATCCCTCCATCCTGCTGATGAACTGAACAAGGCTTTGGTTGGTACTGTGCAGTCTGGTTACTTCAATTTGAATATGCATATTCAGTCTGTCCCCCAAGCTTTGCCCTGTATCCCTCATGTGTTGGTGTACACTCAGGTGGGCTGATAGAGGTTCTTTCCTTTCTCACACATGGGCGTGAGGATAAAAATATGATTCCCCATCACTTATTCCGCTTCTCAAGCTCAACTGTCCATGAGATAGTAGTTCAGCCAAAGGATTAAATGGATGATTTGCACCTCATTCACCAGACAGCAGTCTGAAATTCAGAGCAGTCCATTCAGAAAGTTATCTGTTCTATCATGGTTTTGCTATTATTTAACACTTTTCTATAGCTATATCTCAAAAAACCCACCCTGCAGTCTTAGCTAATTTGGCTTCTTTTGCTCCAAAGATTTCAGTATTCAGTGAACCAGACCAAATCACTGATTTCGAATGTCTGATCTGCAGCACAGAATCTTGAATCAATTGCAACTAGCAGAAATGTGTGTGTGCAGAAGTGCTGGCTGGTTGTAGCACCATACCCCTTTCCACCTCTATGCTTTTCCCAGGCTCTAACAAGATGCAGAGTCTGTGATTTTTCAACACTGCTTCCTAGAGACCAGTTTGGTGGCTCTGCCCTGAAGTCTCAAAGAAGCAAAACTCAGCCAGAAACCTGAGAACAGTGTGTTTGACTGGAGCGTACTTGTTCTGAGGAGGAACCTGGGGATACAATTTCCCTAGATTTTCTTCATGAACGGGCAATTACCTTCCCAGCTGTTGGCTTCACTAGAACCACTATCAATAAACCCACACAAAGTGTAACTGGCCACTGCTATTGCAATTTAAAGCAATTTCAGCCATCAGTGGATCATACTGCACAGCACTGGTTTTTCTTAGAGCTCTTCCTGGAGCAAGGGGATCATGATGCTTGAAGGAACTACCTCCATGGCTGAAGGAGCTACCTCTGTTCAGCAGAGCATGGGATCTGACCCTATAAGCATTTCCTATGAAGTTGACAAGTGTGTTTTGTTCCTTGAAGTACGTTAATATTCTTTCGGAGCTGTTCCACTGCTCTCCACAGAAACCCTCCTATTACAAGTTGTTTTCAAATAAAAGAAGGAGCTCGAAGAACCCTTAATCTGCAGGGCTGTGCAATGCTGCTTTAGAAATGTTGCAAAAGGGGACAAGAAAAGACAAGAAATTAAAACTAACTGATGTGGTTAAACTGTGGAAATTCATACCTCTTGAATTCCATAGACTCGATTAAATTGGCCCTGCAATCTGTTTAGTTAAGCTGTTGTAAATCCTAGTATATGCAGTATGGGGGATATTTAGTAAGGCTGAAACTAGGAATGCTTGTTTCCCTAGACTCTTTCCACAGTCACAGGAGAGAGAAAAAGGCTTTTCTAAGAGAACAACTGGGTCTGCAGATCCACTGAACTCATTAAAAGATGCTGCGTGATGTTCCTTGCTCCAGTCTGTCTGCTCCCTCCAGCTAGCTCTTGTATTCACTGGGCTTTCCCATCAGCCAGATGAGCTTTCGAACACAGAAGAAAATGATGCTGTATTTTTCTGAAGGGTATGTCTGCTGCCGGCCTGGTAGCTGAACTTGTACATGGGGTGACCTGGCCTTGCCTAGGTAGGGACTGCATTCACAGGATGATGAGCAGTACCTTGAATCATTGAACATCTTCAAAAAACTGTGCCTTATAGAGCACCACCGTGACTCTGCATTACATACATATACATATACACATGTATACATACACAGATACATGTCAATATGTATATATGCCTGTTTAAACACTAACTCTAGAGACATACATACGCCTACGTTTGCCTAAGAAGGGGTTGCATAAATGTATTAAAATCACGCTGAGGCCGTTTGTTTAAAAAACTGTTGTTATAGCTGCAGTGGCTTTTGTGTATGGTTATTTAAAAATAGGCTTGTGCCAAATGAAGTGACAGAAGGATGTGTATCTTTGTGTGGCCAATTGCCACTGGCTGTTGGTTCAGTTTTGCTTGCTATGTCAAAGGACAGCATCTCTTTGGTGTCCTGGGTGACCAAGTCTGGAGCTCGCTACTCATAGCCATCTTCAGGAAGCTGTGACTCAACCAGCCAATCTGAAACTGTTTTCTTGAGAAAGGAGGTGGATGTGTGTCATTTCCTTGCATAGACACATAAGCACAAAGACACATAATTCCCTTCTCATGGTGTTTTTTTTTTCTGTTGTGTTTTTTGAATGAGGTGGCGTATCACTTGGACCTACAATACAGTGCAAACTGCATAGCAAGGCCAAGGTTTCTGAGCATGAAAAGACTGAAGGATCTGAATTTTTTAATGGTCTTCATTTGAACTCCTAAAAAAAATCCAAGAGGCACCTGAAATGACAAGGCACTTAACAATGTTGTTCTTGGGTTACACAGTGAGAAAGCAGTCAATAAGCCTATCAAACAAGTCACACAACTTAACTTGAGAGGCACGGGAAAGAAACGTGGCATGGGGTCTGGAGCTGAAGGGACAGCAGGAGAAGTGACTTTAAGTAAAAGCAAGTGCTTGGCAGACATTAAAGGAATACTTGTTTATGAGATAGTTCAGCTTCCCAGAAAGAGACATTACAATGGTCTGATATTAGGTATTATTTTTGTTCTTCTTGTTTTTTGTCTTCTGGGAAATCGACTCACTAAGTGGCATAATCACAGATTTGAACAGTATGATCTGTATCTGATGGGCCATAACAGTATTTCCAGTGCTCTGTTCATCACTTTGTTGCTCTCCAATTCATTTACTTTCTTACATAAGCACACGCAAGTAAAAGGAAAAAAATATAACAACGAGAGAGGGAAAGGAGAGCAGACGTTCAGACTTCAGAGATCCTAACAAACTGAAGAAGCCCTGAGTACAAATCCTGAAACAAATATCATTCATTTCTTCCCCCAGTCTTGAAAACATTCATGAACAGTATGCTGTTTTTCACTTGCTTGTAAAGTCCAGATCCAAGAACTGTGCAATTAGTGAGGTGCGTAGTGCAGATCACTGTAGCACATTAGCAGAAGTCTGCATGCTTGCTCATTTGTAGACTGGAATCTGGGTTTTGCCCACAGAAAGGGAAGGTGAAATTTTGAGGCTCACGCTCTGCTTAGGATAACAAAAGATTTAACCCATTTGGAGAAGGAAGACTAAATAAGAGGTCCATCCCAAGCCACCCATCTTTGTGGATCATTATTGATCTGGTGCTCTGTACAGACCCTCGGCTTCCCTAGGAGTCAATGGGTAAATGTTGTGTGCATTTGCAAATGTTTCCATAGCTGTGTCTTTATAATGGGCTCATTAATTATCCCCCATGTTATTTTCAAAACAGTTCTAGTGATTTTCAGACTTGGCCTTTCCATGCTGACATCTGCGCTACAGAGACCAGGGCCCTGATGCCCATGAGCTCCGTCTGGACAGGCTGTTGCTCAGGTGACCTCTCTGGAGAAGGAGACCCTCCATCAAGCAATCACAATGGATCAGAACCAAAGGTTTTGCTTCCAGGAAATTAAGAAGTAAAGCGTGCTAGACCTGGGCAGAGAAGAATGCCAGAAATGCCACTTTATAGCTGTGAAATTAGGAGAAATTGAGTGGTCTTGATTTTATGGATTACATTCTTGGATATAACTTGGATGGTACATCCCTAGTGTGTACTACGTAAGTACATATGCCACCATATACATGGAATATATTGTGCTATGATACGTTTAAGTGCTGACATTAAAACACTTGTACTAGCTGAAGGTGTTATATATATTTTTTAAAGTTGCTCATCTTCATAATTACAATCAGTAGTCGTATTTCTTATTCAAAACTTTAAAAGAATGTTATGTTTTCACTTCCAGTCATGACATTATTTGTTGACTCATCTGGTTTTTCCTCTCTGAGATGCACCTAAACAGGATTTCCAGTAACAAGGATTTATTTAAACCACCCACTTTTTGGCAACAGAGGTATAAGCACAAGTATGAATAAATTCCTTAACAACTCCTAACTGAAGAGACAGGGATAGAGAGATCAGAAAGATAGTACTTAGTTGGTGAGGGTTCAAACTGGTTTGGCTAGAAGGTATCTTTCTATCCACAAGAAAGATACTATCTGTTATCAGAGACTGATGTACCAAGTACATTTGTATCGGTGATAGCCTGTGATCATAGCTGCATCAGCATTGGTATACCTGTTAGTTACCATCAGGTGCAAATACTAAAAAGAAATTAAATCTCTTTTATCTGGGAGGAAATGTAGCAGAAACAGAACATCTCCCAGGGGATGCTGGTACAAGGTGGAGTAAACCTGGCACCTCCATAAGGAGGTGTTTGGGCCTCCGTAGTCTGAGCTAAAACTTCATTCTCTTTGAGTAAATAGCACAGGACCTGGGTCTGAGCACTGCACAGGATCATCTTCATCACTAAGCTGCTAGTATACTTCCTGTGTTCAGGCTCATCATTGCTCCTACAGGCCTCTTGGTCATAGCCACCATGTCCTGGGCAGTAACAGAGCTGTCTTAAATGCTCTTAATGCCCCTCACAGAAGAATGTGCATACAATACGTTCCTCAGTATGACGCTGTATTCCACATTTCGAGAGAAGAGTGTATTTTATTCCTATGAAAACAAGTGCTGAGGTCCCTCTCTTGGTGTGGTGCAGATTATGGGTCTCAAATTAATGGGGACCCAGGCTGGCAGCTCTAGGAAGAAGTCTCATTGCTGCAAGTGGGTGAGGTTTATACCTGCTCTTTCTCCAGCAACCTGTTTATCCTGGATTACACACTGAGGGCCTACTCCTTGTATAAGGAGCCCAAGTACCCAGAACTGATGTTGGATTTCTCTGTGAGCTATGGACATACATTGCTGTGATAATGAGACACTTCCATCAGCTCCTGAGTATGTAGTGCTTCAGGAATGATAAAATCTGTTGACTGAATGCAGCCAACACAAACCACAGGTCTACATTTCAACCCAAATTGTGTTGTGCAACCTTAATAGGGAATTATATAATTTATTCATAAAGCACTGTATGAGCCCTAGGAGGAGTTATTAGTCATGGGATTGAGCAAATACACTACTGTTGGCTTGTCTTTTTGGTCTCTCAGTTCCTTTGTTAGTTACTGAAATCTTAAATTCCCAGTAGAACCAATTGAGGTTCCTGAATATTATCTTTGTTCCCCTGAAGTCAGGGTAGCAAGGATAGATGGCTGGACCATAGGCAGCACTTGCTTTGCATAGGTCTGTGTCTGTATGTATGCATATGTACGTTTGTGCACATGCCGGGACTTACAAATACGAACCATGTTCTGGTTTATATTGCAAGTAAATGTTGCAATACTGCACCACTTTTATAGTATCCCATGCAGACAGTATTTGGCAAGGATCAATAATCATGTTAATTAATAATGGCTAAAACCTCTATAGGCTTGTTTTCCAAGGATATCAAAGTACTTGGCAAGCATGGGACTAATTCATGCTGCTATACCATCCTATTGACTTTGCTTGAAATGCTTGTGTAGAAAAAGGTATAGGAACATTAGCCTATTTCAACCAACCCAATGAAAGTAGAAAAGGTGAGTGAATCTTTGTAGTTTATTTTTGGAAAGGACCTGGCGTTCCTGGCTTGATGGTATGTAATATTGGCAGTTCATTTCATCCTTTTCTTCACTCTAACTTCAGTGAGACAAGGCTCCTCCTCAGGTCTACCTCTCAGTGCTTTTGATTTTCTGCTAGATTAGATCACTGGTTTTCCTAAGTTAAACCACTATTCAAGATCCCTATCTTCACACTAGACAGTGTGTTGGAGTAATCAAAAGCAAAAACTTTATCACCATAGTTTTAGCTGATAGAAGTTGCTGTATGAAGGCATAATTAATTAAGCTGCTCCAAGCATCTTCTACCAGTATGTGACACTGTCTCCTTTCCTCTCACCAACATGCTTAACACCTTTCCTAAGAAATGTTTTTGCTGCTGTAGAATCAAAACAAGTTCTTAGAAAGTCAATGGAAGAAGCAAACTACAATTTATTAATGAGACATTTGTGAGGGTGAAGGGATGACCAGTTTTCCTGGATTCCAAAATCATCCTCAAATCAATCCTCAGACCTGGGCCAGCCAAAATTGTTTCATATGCAGGTTTCAGAGCAATGACTAGGCACAGCCACCCAAAGCCACTTGCACAGAAGAAAATGAAAAGAACAATTACATAAAAAATCATACAAACATGAAAAAATCAGGTTGGAAGTGACTTCTAGTTGCCACCTAACCCAGCTCTTCACCCAAAGCAGGGCCAGCTACATGGGCTGCTTTGCGCCTTATCTAGCTTTTTGCTGTCTTCCAGGATACCCATGTCCCATCCTCTGGGCAGCCTGCTTGCCCAGCGCTTGCTTGTCCTCATAGTGTACTTTTTCCCCCATTTTGTTGCTGCCAAGGTAGTTCTAAATTTCTGCTCATTACAGTTACTGCTATGGGAACTTTGCTGCTGTAACATTTTCTCCTGGAGCCTTTCTAGAGCACCTGCTTCATTCACCACGTGTGCAGACAAAAGCCAGGACAGATGCTCAGGGAAAGAGCTGAAACCCCACAGCTCACAGGGCTGATGCCCTTTTTCAGAAAAGAGGCCACCCAAGTTCTTCACTTGAGGATGGAGACAGGAAAAAGTATTTGGAGAAGAAGCAGCTTCCTTAAACTGTTTCAGGAAACCCTTTCCAGAGACAGTATTAAAAATACATGGGTGGGGTGAGAGAGAAAGAATTCTTCTTTATGTATAAAGTTACACATGGAGACAATGTCCAAATTACTGAAAAAAAAAGAGTCTGTGTGTCTGTTTTCCTGACTTATGATAGCATGTGTTTAGTATTACGGCTAATCCATTATAGGAGCCAGAGTTAACATCTTCCAAAACATCAGTTGTTGGGTTTTTCTTTTAAAGTTCAGTTAAATGCTAGTGCTTCAAACCAACTTAAACACAGGAAAAAAACCCCAACACAAGCCAAAACAGAAACCCCTCTAAAAACTATTTAGTTTTCTGTGGTCGAAACAACTATGTAATTGAATAAGCAATCAGGCCAATTCAAATTGGTGAAATTTTGCATGAAGGAGCAGAACAAATTATATTTTAGCCTGGAGTAAAAAATAGTGTAAGAAATGTAGTGCTTCTTTTTCCATTGCAAAAGAACAGCCCCGTAGATCTCATCTAAAGGAGTCTTATTGTGGCTGGCGACCTCATAGCAGCCTTCTAATACCTGAAGGGGGCCTATAGGGATGCTAGGGAGGGACTCTTCATAAGGGACTGTAGTGAGAGGACAAGGGCTAACGGGTTCAAACTTGAACAGGGGAAGTTTAGATTGGATATGAGGAAGTTCTTTACTGTAAGGATGGTGAGGCACTGGAATGGGTTGCCCAACGAAGTTGTGAATGCTTCATCGCTGGCGGTGTTCAAGGCCAGGTTGGACATAGCATTGGGTGGCATTGTTTAGTGTGAGGTGTCCCTGCCCACGGCAGGGGGGTTGGAACTAGATGATCTTAAGGTCCTTTCCAACCCTAACTATTCTATGATTCTATGATTCTATGATTAAGGAAACAAACCAAAAGACTTCACATGATGACATATTGTGCACATCCAACAGCATAGAGCTGCCACAGGATAGTTGGATGCAATGAAAAGTGGCTAGAGAGGGTGTCTTTGGAGGCTTTGCATAGTTCTTATGTCCCAGCGTATGACATTCCAGTCACTGAGGTTGTTGTCTGGGGGGGTTATGTGCTCAGCATGCTGAAGTGAACAGGTGCTGAAAGCAGTGAGTCAAGAAGGAGAGATCGGAGAAGTTCATGCCTCCCCATCCTGTCTTTTTAAGCAGTGTGGAGGACAGACCAAAGAGATGGTAAGGCACATATGTGTTTCCCAAATGGCTTAAGTCGTTTGTCTTTAACACAAACCTCTTTTTGTTTGTGGAATAAGGGACTTCACTTTTAACAAGATCACTGCAAACAAAACTACTGGAAGCTGTGAGTGTATGTATTTAGTTAGGGGCTTTCCATAGCATTGCTGGTAGAAACAGCATAAAAAGGAAGGATGTAGAAGTGGTGCATTAGGGGGATTTTTTATGTAGGGGAGGACATAAAGCAAAAAAGGATGATGCTTTCCCCTAAATCAGTCCTCCCACATACTCTCCCCTCCAATGGCCTTTGACTGTCAGCTGGCTTGCAGTGACAGTGACCTTGCTGTGGTGCCCTGCTGTCAGGATCTGTATATGAAACACTATAAAATCATAGAATAGTTAGGGTTGGAAGAGGTCTTAAGATCATCGAGTTCCAACCCCCTGCCATGGGCAGGGACACCTCCCACTAAACCATGCCATCCAAGGCTCTGTCCAGCCTGTCCTTGAACACTGCCAGCGATGGAGCATTCACAACTTCCTTGGGCAGCCCATTCCAGTGCCTCACCACCCTTACAATAAAGAACTTCTTCCTTATATCCAATCTAAACTTCCCCTGTTTAAGTTTGAACTCACTACTTCTTGTTCTATCACTATGGTCCCTAATGAAGAATCCCTCCCCAGCACCCTTATAGGCCCCCTATGGGAGCATCCTATAGGCTCCCCCTATGTGAGCATGTGGGTAGGACAAGCTCAGTGTCCCTGGTCAGTTCGGCCAGGACCAGTCTTCTGCCACGGTCTGCAGTTCAGGACTAACAGAGCAGGATTCTCTTTTCATATATGAATTGCCTAAGAAAACATGGTACTTCTATCTATTGTTGATACAGAGGTTTTCTTGAGTAAGTTTTTGTCTTAAGGACTAAAAGACAAAGGTCAGAACTCAGTGCAGCATATGTCTGGAGAAGGGGACTGCTAAGAGCAAGGGCAGTGATCCCCTTCAGGAGTCAGCCCTGGAAGGACAAAGAAAGCACAAAGTTGGTGGAGTATCAGCACCTCATCCCTCGTTTGTCCAAGGACAATTAGTTCCATGTGGCTTAAAGCTGGCAAACTGAACAAGAAGCAAGAAGGTCCCTTAATTAAAACCTGAGAGATTCAGTATGGACTCAGTGCCACCCACTGTCAACCAGAGTTCCCATTCATCCGAGATTGTTTTGCTGTAATTTGTTTCATGCCACCAAAATACTGCATAACAAATGGCCTTCTCAGACAGCACAGGGAGATAACCATAATTCCACAACATGGCATTTGCAAATGAAACATTATCAAGGTCTCCTTGGGCAAAGAGCAACCCAAGTAGTGAGGAGACAACTTCTGGTGGTTTCATGAGCAGAGCAATTTGGTTTTTTCATTAAACTAGCAGAATGAGCAAAATATTGAACCGTTGACTTGACTGATACTAACATTGTCCAGGCTGCCAAACATTTAGCAGCTGATAGCTCATTTGTACAGCTGATTTCATCTGGTGGGTGCAGTAACTTTTCCAGAGTTTTAAGGGGAAACATGGCCAGATCCAATTCCTGTTATATTTTCAGAGACAGGAGAAACAAGTGATATCAAACATGGGCATATTGTTCTTCTACACATAAGGCTCTGAGAGAAAAAAAATGAACTTTCAATGTTTTTTGAACTGGATGGTTCAGCTAATCTCCATCCAAGGTAAAGAGAGAGGAGGAAAAATTTTACTACAGATCACCACCTCAATGGTGAAGACTTTCTTCTGCAAGAGAAGAGCACCTTGCTGTGATATTTGCTCATCTTCCCAAGCTTGGCCCCTGGGTTTTACCTGTTCACACCTTCCTTGCCATTCAGTTCTCTCCACCTCTCATTCTCTCTCTGAAATTCAGGAAAAAAAGCTTTTCACAGCTGAAGGCCTGGCTGCTCTGTAGGGATATTTGTGTTCTGTAAAATATTAGAGACTTGATCTCTTCTGTGGTCATATTATTTACCCTGCACTTGCCTGGTCACCATTTCCTTGTGTTATGTACTCATACTTTGCAGTGGGGACTTGCATACAATTAATGAAGTTGCGTTAGGAGATTAAAAGCAGCAGTTTTATAATTCTCACTGTTTCTCAAGTCCAGTTGTGAATCTTCCTATTCCTCCTGTGCAGGCAGAGACACTCTCAGACATAAAGTTTTATCAGGACTTGTGGGTTTGATTAGGTAGATTAAATAGACACAAAGACGAAATTTGCAGTGATCTTCCTGAGAGGCTGAGCAGTGGATGGGAACAAGAACTTCCTTACCAATTCTGAGGTCTAATCACTTTAACTCCTTAGTGTTTTAGAGGCTCGGATGACAGACAGAGATGCTAGAGAAAAAGCAACCTATACAAAACTGTTATGAGGGTCCAATGAGTGCTCTGCCCAGTCTTTAGACATTTTGGAGATAAATGGTGGGACACAGACTGGTAGGAGCCAAAGCAAGGATTAGCTTAGTGTGAGGGACCCACATGAGAAGCTACAAGCTGGAGACCAGATAATTTCGAAGTCACATCCAGGCTACTTACTGTCCTGCAAGAGATGGTGCAGGCATGAGAGCTATTCACACCCTCTACCTTTGGGGCTGTTAGACCATGGCTCTCCAACAGTGAGATGTCAAACCTGTACTTAAGTAGCCTGTTATAAAGTACTTGTTTATGTGCCAAAATAGTCTTTCTTTCATTCACCCACCTCTTAGAAGAACACCAAGCAGCAAAACTAGCTGGACCAGGGTCCCTGTATGAGCACTATGTCCTTCACCTTCACAGTAAAACCACAGGGATGTGACAAAAGCAGCACTCACCAGTTGTGATTTTGGTCACAGCACAGCCTGGAAGCAAAGCAAATAAGTAATGGCACTCCCACACTCAAATGCGTAATTGACCATTGATTTATTCTACACAAGAGGTGTGTGAACACATTCCACGCACACAGAAGACCCTCTCAAAGCAATCTTCCTCATAGGCATGTCATCAATACGACCACAGTTCATCTCACAAATAAGCTTGTGTTCCAAACATAAATGCCAGCTAAGTCAGAAAGTCCATCTAGCACGATCTTCTCTCTGACAGCAACGAGAAGCAGATTCCCGGGGGAAGAGGTAGGAGACATGGCAAGTATTGTACTGCCTATACCCTGCTTATGCCATCCCAGCCCTGCAACCAATGCTTTAGGGACTGTTAGCTATAGCTAGTATCTGAACTATCTTATTTAATAGCCCTCAATGGACTTCTTTTCCCTGAGTTTATCTAAACCTATATAGGCTTTTGGTCTCCACAGCATCCTGCAGCTATGAGTCATGATTCAGTTATGCATTGTGTGAGCAAGTATTTCCCTTTGTTTATTTTAAAATAAATCTGCTACTTGCTCTGTTCAGTAGGCACCCTTCAGTTCTCATGCATTACAAGTAATGCCCTGCTGTTCCTGAGCAACCTTCTCCGCACCTGCTGTGACTGTAAAACCCTCTTTATTGCCCCCCCCCTTTAATAATTCATAGAATCATAGAATAGTTAGGGTTGGAAAGGACCTTAAGATCATCTAGTTCCAACCCCCCTGACATGGGCAGGGATGCCTCACACTAAACCATGTCACCCAAGGCTCTGTCCAACCTGGCCTTGAGCACTGCCAGGGATGAAGCATTCACAACTTCCCTGGGCAACCCATTCCAGTGCCTCACTGCCATTTACAGTGAAGAACTTCTTCCTTATATCTAAACTTCCCCTGTTTCAGTTTTAACCCATTATCCATTGTCCTACCACTGCAGTCCTTAATGAAGAGTCCCTCTCTAACACCCTTGTGTCCTTCCTATTTATCGCTATTTAGTCCCCCTGGTATGAGGAGTTGAACAAGATCAGTGTCCTTAAATACATTCCAATATTTTCTGTGGTACCACAGAGGCAGAACAGTCTAGTGTTACCCATGAATGCCAGCAAGCTTGGAATTAGGCAGTGGCAAATAGATTGGGCTGTTACACCATGCTTTCAGTATTTATTCCAGGCAGAAACAAACTGAACAGAGGATTTATTTGGCTCTGATGGTATCTTCATTTGAGGAGGCCACCTCACACTTTTCTGCAAGAAGCATTAGACCTTGCCTGCTTTGTGAGCTTTCTGGCTGAACCCCAAGTCAGACCTGTAAGCTCTTCTTGCAGCTTTGTGCTTTCTGAGGAGCATGTGCCTGAACCAGTTATGATCCTTATGAAGTGGACGGATCACTTGATGACCCAAAGGCAAAAGTACCCATGAAAAGATGAAAAAAATCACCAAGCACATTGCTTCAGGATGGTGACAAATACAGGAAGACTTGCATCATCTATTTCTAAATGCACCAGGTTTCATACTTCATTTTGCTATACTAAGTTTAACCACAGCAAAACTGAGCTCAACAGGGCTCATCATCTGAACGGTGTGGACAGAAGTGTGTCTCCTGGCTAAAATAAAACAGCCTTGACTTTGTTTTGTTCAGTAATGAATCCTTGACCAAATTAGTCCAAAGTACAGTTCAACAGAATTCAGAAGAGATGATTGATGCCCAACATGGCTCTGCTTGGCTCTGAGTTATACAAATATAAGATTATGGAAGTTTATGGTGTGGAAATGTTGTTGAAACCACACATCCATTTGGCTGGTAACTGGAACATTATTTGGCTCAGAGGGTTTCTAAAAGAATGGAACGAACCTCAAACAAAACCAGAAATTGTTTAGTGCGATAGAAAACTAGGTGATTACCCAACACGGGGCGAGGATTTGTTCTTTAGAACAAGCAAATGCTTGCCATGTTTGTTGGCATCTCATGACCAGTTAACAAACTGTAACTCTTCTTTCAAAACAGTTTGACAATGTAACCTGAGTGAATAAGAGTCATGGGACTGACCCCATTGGGGTGGTGTAAGATAAGGTTATACCAAAGGGATGCGATGGAAGTGCAGAAAAATGTCTGGCTACTATGCCCAGTGTGTATGTGCCCCTGTGAGGCAGCAAGTTTAACAAAGCCGGTATTTTTTTTCACTCATTACTATTACAGCCAGACAGATGAAAGCACAAGGATAGAAGTATGAGCATATTAAAAACTTATGAATACTGGTAGCTGTAGATGAGCCTTCGCAATTGTCAGAGGTCAGGTAGCACAAAGTAAACTCCGAATTCTGCTAGCCAGGGACTGACAGACTCCAGGCCTGAACTTTGGCAAAGGAATTTATTCTACCAAAGTGATGGATTGAGGTTACTTTTCAGCAGCAAGGTCACAGCAGTGAGATAAGGAAATACAAGGGAATCTGTTACTCATCACAGGTTTATCCCTCTGGACCACAGTATTGCTACTCCTAATTTGCACCAGTGCAAAGGTGAGCTGAAGACGATCACTGCTGAATGAGTGGTTGTGTAAATAAAATGTGATGTGTTTCACCAGCTATGCCAACAGTGAGCTCCTCTTCTACCATCTTGGTGATTCCCTATGGGGCCAGGTTGGGCACAAGGTCAGAAGGGATCTGTGGTGCCTAAGCAGGTCTCCTGCTCCAAACATAATGATCTCTAAGGGTGAAGAGCCAAGAGCCACAGGCTGATCTACAGCACTGCCTGGGTACCGTCCCATTCCCAGAACTCCATCATGGTCTCTGAGATGCCACCACCATACCACGACTACAACCTTTTGGTGTATTTTAGCTGGGCTGGCAAGCCACTAATGAAAACCTCACTGGAGAGCTGTTCTTCACACTCGTGACCCTTTCATGAAGGACGGGGTACTTTGGCAATCTTGGAATTTTCCCTGTGGCTTTCTGGAAGGAGCCAAGAGAGTTCAGATGCTGTAGTGATGTGTCAGCTAGAGATTCTCATAAAAGAATATGTGAAAACATCCTGACTTGATTCACCTACAGGGAAACAGGGTGACTGAGAACAGAAAGGGGACGTAGAAGCAGAGCGCAAATGGTTTCTTCTATAAGATGGTGAAACTGCCCCCAAAAGTGCATTGATTTCTGCACTTTTTGCTCTTCAGCCTTCCCAGTTTTGCTCAGCCTTTCTATGCACTGTTAGCCTATGGCTCTGGGCAGAAGAAGAGGAACTTCTTTGATTTTCCAAAAGGCAAGAACAGACTGCCCAGTGCTGGGAACTGAGCATATTGACCCTGATCCCATTCCTGGTGAAGCTGAAGACCCATAAAGTAAGGCTTATCCGATAAAAGCAAGGATAACTGAAGTAGTTTCTACTCGGGACTGAACTAGAAGTGGCAGGTATAAAAAAATGGCTCCACAGCCTAAGCTGTGAGAAATCTGCAATGGACTTACAACTCGTACTCTTTAGCAATGGAGAAATGAAGATGGTGAAACTCAGCATCCTGTGTAGGAGAAGCAAAGCAGTAAGCAGGACTAGAACCCTAAACTTCCAGAAAGATTACTTCAGCCTCTTCTAAGATCTACTTAAGGAATCCCATGGGATAGGGCTCTAGGAGAGAAGAGTGTCCAAGAGAGCTGGTCAATATTTAAGCACCACTTCCTCCAAGCCCAAGACCAGTGTATCCCCATGATGAAGAAATCAGGCAAAGGGGGCAGGAGACCTGTAAGGATGAGGAGAGAGCTCCTGGTAAATATTAAACTTAAGAAAGAAATCTATGGGACATGGAAAAAAGGACAGGCCAAGTGGGAAGGCTATAGGAACATTGTCAGGGCATGCAGAAAAGCAACAAGAAAGGCCAAGGCCCACTTAGAATTGAGTCTGGCAAAGGACATCCAGAACAAGGTCTTCTACATCGGCAGAAAAAGAATGTAAGTGAAAATGTGGGGCTTCTCCTGAATCAGATGTGTGTCCTGGAAAACAGAAGACACAGAGAAGGTGGAATTACTGAATGCCTTCTTTGCATCAGTCTTCACCACTTTTCTGTGATTCTGTGGGAAAGATGCCATCCATGTTGTTGTTACATTTGCCATTGAGAGATCCTGCTTTGGCAAACTGCTGCCAGCCGGAGGGTTGCAGGGTTTGTGTGTTGTGGTCTTTTCCCCTCTGCTTACTTTGGTGGAGCAAATAATTTCTTTCCTTTCTGAGTTTGGAAGTTTCTGGCTTTTGACCCCTCTGTACACATGGAGCAGTTCAGGGTCAGCCCGTGGGTGAGGAAGGGGTCAAAGCAAGGGATATCAGAAGGATGGCTCTGGAGAGCATCAGTGCAAACATTTTTGAAGGACACTGAAAAATTATTCCTGCTATATCTGGTGTGGAGCCATCACAGCCAGAGAAGATGAGCTGAGCTGAGGGCATGGCAGGGAGCTGTCAGGTAATCACTGCTCTACAGCCGTGGTTCTGTGTGATTCTTGGAGGAGGGCCTTTTCCTTTATTTCTCCTTTCTGCTCTCCTTGGCTGTCTCTCCTCATTTACCAAGATTATGTACTGGAGAGAGGAGAGAGAGAGTATACTGGGTTTGGCTGGCTTAGAGTTTAATTTAATTTGTTTTTGATGCCTCCACAAGTACACAGACCCATCTGTAGTGTGCATGGTGACATGGAGGGTGGAAGGGTGATAGCCAAGCAGCGGCCCTTCTGCTCTGGGAGGGATGTTTTGCTCTGTGGTCGCACTTGGGAGCTCTTTGTACATGCATCAGCAGCAGAAGGATTAACCATTGGGATGTGGTACACCTCCATATGTAAACAGCAATGTCAGAGGGATGCAGGGTTGCAGAGCTCAGTGCTGGGGCTGAGGTTTGTGGGAGACACCAAGGCAAAGATGTGCCAGGGGGACTTGATACACCTTCCCAGAGAGCACCTGCATCCAGGCCAGGCCAGGGAGAAGTAGGATGCTGCTGCACGTCCATCCACTTCTGTGCAGACAAACTGGCCCCAGCAAACAGCCCACACAAATTGTGGTGCCTTCCCACAAGATCAGAATCAATCTCTTCAGCCTTACACTGTCATCTTATTTGCTTGCTTAGTCTTTCCTATACATCCCATAGACAGTGCAGGGAAATGTGTGTTTTCCGGTATGGCCATGCCAATGTGCAGCTGAGTAAGCTGACATTGTCCCAGCCTGAGCTTTCTTCATTCTAATGGCTTCAGGTTTAATCATAAAGCACTGTTATAAATAATAAATTGTGAAAGATGACATCTTCCAGTAAATCCCGCTGAGTCTGCTTATATTTGGATCACTGCATTATGCTTAGCTCAGCTGCTCAGAAGCGATTCATGTGGGGAGGCATGGAGTGGATGAGGGAGAAAGGGAGAAAGGCATTAATCTGCTTTGTTGGGTGATGATTACAGAGCAGTGCTGGGTGACTAGGTTGATGCTCAGAGTGGCCTGACTGCTCCATGACAAACCATGGGCAAAATCAAGGCTAAGTCCAGCAGGAGCTGGATCAGACAGCTGTGTGCTTGACTGAGTGTGAGGGGGGTTTAAATAATTAATGGACTCAACCGGGAAATCTGGCAAAGTCATCATTTGGCTGTCCGGTGAGGGCAAGATTAGCAACCAGGGTAAGAGAGAACTGGCAAGGAACTTCAAACAGCAATCAAAGGATATCCCATTCTACTTTTATGATGGTTCCATAGGGGTTTTGGAAGGCAGACACAGGGACTGTGAGAATGAAGACCCTGGGCCCACTGTAGGAGAGGATCTGGTTCAAGACCATCTTAGGAACCTGAACATGCAAGTCCATGGGACCGGATGAAATCCATCCACAGGTCCTGAAGCAGCTGGCAAATGAAGTTGCTAAGCCACTGTCCATCATATTTGAAAAATCATGGCAGTCAGGCAAAGTTCCCAATGACTGGAAAAAGGGAAATATAACCCCCATTTTCAAGAAAAGGAAAATGGATGAGCCGCGGAACTACAGACCAGTCAGCCTCACCTCTGTGCCTGGCAAAATCTTGGAGCGGATTCTCCTGGAAGGCATGCTAAGGCACATGAAAACCAACAAGGTGCTTGGTGACAGCCAGCATGGCTTCACTAAGGGGAAATCCTGCCTGACCAATCTGGTGGCCTTCTATGAAGGGGCTACAGAACTGACGGACAGGGGCAGAGCAGTTGATGTCATCTACCTGGACTTGTGTAAAGCCTTTGACACTGTCTCCCATGACATCCTTCTCTCTAAGTTGGAGAGACATCAATTTGATAGGTGGACCACTCGGTGGATAAAGAACTGGCTGGATGGCCGCACGCAAAGAGTAGTGCTCAATGGCTCAATGTCCAGCTGGAGACCAGTAACGAGTGGTGTCCCCCAGGGATCAGTGTTGGGACCGGTCTTGTTCAACATCTTTGTGGGTGACATGGACAGTGGGATTGAGTGCGCCCTCAGCAAGTTTGCTGATGACACCAAGCTGTGTGGTTCGTTTGATACATTGGAGGGAAGGAATGCCATCCAGAGGGACCTTGACACGCTTGTGAGGTGGGCTGATGCCAACCTAATGAAGTTTAACCATGCCAAGTGCAAAGTCCTCCACGTGGGTCGGAGCAATCCCAGGCACAGCTACAGGTTGGGCAGGGAAGAGATTGAGAGCAGCCCTGCGGAGAAGGACTTGGGGGTGTTGGTCGATGAAAAAATGAACATGGGCCGGCAGTGTGCGCTTGCAGCCCAGAAAGCCAACCGTATCCTGGGCTGCATCAAAAGGAGCGTGACCAGCAGGTCAAGGGAGGTGATCCTGCCCCTCTACTCTGCTCTTGTGAGACCTCACTTGGAGTATTGTGTGCAGTTCTGGTGTCCTCAACATCAAAAGGACATGGAACTGTTTGAACAAGTCCAGAGAAGGGCCACGAGGATGATCAGGGGACTAGAGCACCTCCCATATGAAGATAGGATGAGAAAGTTGGGACTGTTCAGCCTGGAGAAGAGAAGGCTGCGTGGAGACCTCAGAGCAGCCTTCCAGTATCTGAAGGGGGCCTATGGGGATGCTGGGGAGGGACTCTTCATTAGGGACTGTAGTGAGAGGACAAGTGGTAACGGGTTCAAACTTAAAGAGGGGAAGTTTAGATTGGATATGAGGAAGAAATTCTTTATTGTAAGGGTGGTGAGGCACTGGGCTGGGTTGCCCAGAGAAGTTGTGAATGCTCCATCGCTGGCAGTGTTCAAGGACAGGCTGGACAGAGCCTTGGGTGGCATGGTTTAGTGGGAGGTGACCCTGCCCATGTCAGAGGGGTTGGAGCTAGATGATCTTAAGGTCGTTTCCAATCCTAACTATTCTATGATTCTATGATTCTATGATCTGCTAACCCCACAGCTTGTAGAGCTGGAACACACTAGCCCTCAGGACCAGGGGACACAGGATCATCAGCAGAAGCATCTCCCAGTAAAGATGGGCTCTGCAGCCCTGGCTGAAGGATGCACATCTCTCAGGGGTCCATGCTCCTCTCTCTGTCCAATACGTGCTCTATCATCCCAGCAGCCCTCCAGGCTCACTCGCATCTCACTGCATACAAATGCCCTGAATTCTCTCTTCAAAAGTGACTCAGTGAAGGTCCCCACATACAAACGTTTGCTTTTATGACAACTCTGCAGAGCTAGCCATTGATTATTAGTGTCAGTGGTGAAAAATGGACTTTGCAAGCCTACCTAGAAATGAATTGGTTGGAAAGTCCTGCTGCTCACCAACCTATTTTAATGAAAGCAAGCGACTAATGAAATACTGTGCTGTGACGAACTGCATGCTGGCTCTGGACTGATCCAAGGACAATCACAAGTCTGGGTCTTTCTGTCCTGCGTGGCTGAAGGCAGCATTGCCCCCACCAGCTGCATCCTTGCTTCTGGCTGAAGGTCCAGTTCACAGACCCTTTGTTTCTGGGACATGCACCCTTGGCTGGGCCATCGCACTGCTCAGCCACCGCCACTGGGGAGTCAGTGTCCAGGCTGGGGCAGGAGCCATGGCTAGTGCTCCAGCCATGCAAAGCAAGGAATGTCTTGTGTTTCCAAATGTCCCATATGCCATTGCCCTGACTTTGACTCAGCCCACCCCCCGTGACCTTATGAAATAGAGGAATCTGGAAGGCAACTTTTGGTAAGAACCTGAAATATTGTCAGTGTGAGGTGCTTTTGAAAAAAGAGATTATTTATTTACTTATTCAACATTCTCAATTTTTAAGCAAAACTGTGTTTAGTTACTGTAGAATGCAACATTTCCTGGTGTTTCAAGATAATTCACATTTTTCTCTCATTTAAGTTTTGTGTGGCTGTTTCTTCTTCTCTGCTTTTCCATCCTGAATCCTCCTATCTGGCAGTAATGGAACCTGAAGTTTCATGGGGGGGAAAACATAAATTGTGTGAATCTTCTGACCAGAACTGCTCCCGTTTCCATCAGTTCCCAAAGCCTTTGCTGAGCAGACAGTCGCCATGCCTGCCAAGGGCTGCTGCAGAGTGCTTGTCTTACACTCCTGCCTACAGCACTTCAGCCTTCAGCCAAGATGGAGAGTGCTGCAGGCCCCAGCATTTAACCTTTCAAATTGCTCCTCTGTCTCAAAGATGTGCCTGGGCTGGCCCTGAAATATCGAGTGATTATGGCAGAGAAAAAGGCTGTGATGGGTGATCAATGGAAGGTGGTAAACAAGCTGTCAAGAGCTCTTCCAGGAAACACCTTATTTATTTTAGCCATTTTTACATGAGAACATGAGGAGGGTAAGTAGAGAAACCTAACAAATGTATTCACTTGGAATTAATACCATCTGAATGAGATACACAGGATTCCCATTAGCTAGTAGTAACACAGAGACATCTTGTAACCTACATTTTAGGAACCGATGAAGAATGATAAATGCAAGTTGCATAACTACTGCAAAAATCAGATCTTTCAAGATAGCACTCACTAGTCAGGTCTTGTCCTTCCAGTTCATTGAGGCACACTCCTGTTTGGGATGACACTTCATTCCCTTCTGGGCTTGGAGAAGCCAGAGCCTTGGCTGGTTCAAATCAACAATATCCCCATCACCACCCAGAGCCAGGGAAGCTAAGGCATTTACACTGGTGGAGCTTTTCTCAGGAGATTTGCTGAATGATCTTAGGGAGGGCAGAGAGCTGAGAAAGGGCTGGGCAAGAGCAAAGAGTTTCTGACCTCCTGTCCTGACCCTGATAGTTGCACTTGGTTTAGGAAAAATAATGTGTTCATTTCGTTTCCCTCTAGCTTTCTAGCTTTCTTGCTTCTTTTTCTTCTTCCTTTTTCCCAGCACCAAGCAAAAATGAGTCCACAATGGGCCTCTGAGCCCCCTCACACATCCCAGGGCAGGCATCCCTCATCTAGTAGCTTCTCTCGTGTAGTTTCATGGGACTCAGCCCTTTCCCGAGGGCACAGCCCATCTCCTGGATGCACTTCCTGGCCAGCACTCCAGCCCCTGGAAAATGGGGTCTCTCCATTGCTTTTACACAGCAATAATCTTCTCTTTTCTTTTGTTGTGAGTCAATTCAGTGAGACTGGGATGAAAGCAGCATCTAACAGCAATGGTGGGAGTGGGACAGCACTGCTATCAGTTCACTTGGTGTCAGGAGTGACGATAACATTATACTGGATCAAAGGGTCATCATGTCCATAAACATAGGAATGACTGCAAGTGAGAGCTGCCCCAGGAAGCAGGCTGACATGGTCTTTAAGGACTGCTCATTTGTGTATCTGTATGTGTTTAATAAGTTGAGGAGTTTGTTCAGTAATTGCTATGGTGAAAGCAAGCCAGCAATAATGCAATGCAATATTCATAATTATTTCATTATTAATGTTATCACAGAGAGAGTTTTTCTTCTGTTTACCCTTGAACACTCTTGCTCTTACCCTGTCGTGATTCTTTATCCCGTCTGTGGATTCTTCTCTTGTCTCTAGGCCATGTTTTCCCTTTAGTCCCACACTCTCTCATAATAATAATCAGTGTAATGCTTCTCTCTTTCACCCTCTCCTTGCTTTGTGCCATCTTCCACACAATCCCTTCCACCAGCAACATAATTTCCAAGGTGTGCTGGTAGTCTCATATGCAACATCATCACAATGGACCACCTTCTGTTCCTCACTCCTCTCATTGTTTTATGCAGTGTTTCTCCTATACCTTTCCTCCTCTATTTCCCTTCCTGCGTCCTTGGATTAGGTGAGTGTACAAGGCAAGCTCTTTAACACTTTACCACAATTAGGCAATGACAGATCTCCAGGGAGAAGGAAGCTCTGGATCTCTTTGGTGAGAACCAGGGTGCCCATGGGCAGCAGCATAGGAAAAGCTGAGGGAGCCACACAGCAGATCCTGGTTGGAGTGAGGCTTTGAGTGGCATAACAGTGGGGCTCACTGCATGGGGTATTGCATAAGATCATAGTGTGCTTTACGCATCCTCTCACTTCCAGACACTGATATCTTTGGCTATGAAGTAGTTGCGATAATATTCTGCTCTAGTCATGTCATGTGATGTCATGTCATGCTGCCACACTTATAACTTAAATGTGATATTGGATCAGAGCCTGCTGACTGCTGGGCATGACCCACCCATTGCACACACTCAGAAGTGCTAAAGAAAGGTAATGACAACATATATGTCTCTTTCATCAGTGGATCTTGGAGTACTCCATGAAAAATGCCTGGGCAGTCTTCTTTGCATGAAGGGGAAGCTGAGACTCTTAAAGGTCTTGTCCAAAGCCACACAGCAAGCCAGAATTCAAATCTAGGGGTCCTTCACTTCAGTGCATTGCTCTATGTCGTAGGTCTTTAAACAAGATGGCACAAAACACCTCTTCTTCAAGTCTCATCTTCCTGGGATAATGAAAATTACTCTGAAGTCCCAGGCCACGTTTCACACGTTGGCTTCTGTGTCTCTACATCCACTCTCCCCTCTGAACTGAGGCCAGAAGGTTGTTCAAAGAAGCAGAAGATACTATTGCACAGACAAAAGCCCCTGGCATGGACACATGAGGGCTATTGCAGGTTCAAAAGTCACAGGTGAGTTCTGCTGGCACAATCTGGGCAGAAAACTTTACAAATATGACAACTTCCCTGTGTAACTTCATCTCTCCCAGCAGTACACGCATGATTCATTCAGACATACATTTACCTCGTACTTTTTCCGTTCCTTATGAATTATTGGAACTATGTCTCTCTCTTCTCTCTTCCAGAAAGTGCACTGTCATTTCACCAGTGCAGAGGAAAAAAAGTGATTTTTTTTTTTTTAAGTAAAGAAAAAATAATCATATTTCAATCTCTTTTGAGTATTATGATGACAGAAATCATCATCAACAATCCCCAAGTCAGGAAGATCAGTCACTGCTTCAGTCAAGGCCTTTACCTCTTGTTTTTCTGTCTCTTTTTTTCACATCCTCATTTATTATTATAAATCATTCCCTGTACAGCCGCCTTTTCTTTATAAACACACCTGTTGGATCACATTGTGGTTCAGGTATGTATTTCTGCTTTCTTAAGGTCTGAAACTATGTACAGTCAAATGCTTAGTATGGAGTTATGTCACAGCTAGGGGGTTATTAGGAGCAAATTAAGCAAGGATTAATTCTTCACCCACACAGTTCTTGCAGCAATCCAGATCTGTTTATCTGTTTGGTATGATGATCCGGCAACAAATACCATGAGGTTTTGTGCTGGCTGGCTAAGCAGCAGCTCTAGCAAAACAGCTAGAAGGATCATAGGAGGTGGCCCAATAACAAAAGGCTTGCAAGTAGGACATTGGTTTGGAGAAGTGAAGCCTCAAGATGTCTAAACAAGGTTAGTCACTTCAAGGGTATTTTTTTAACAGCTAGAGAGGTGACTAAAGGTGTATAAGCCTTCCATGACAACTTCTGGTTTGTCTGATTGCCAAAGACAGAAATTTTTGCCACAATAATAATTAGCATGTATTACCTAATGTGTTTTTTGGAGGTGGATTTTGCCTAAGACTTAGGAGTGGAGAAGCAGGGAGAAGAGGGTTTGGAAAAAGAAATTACATCTCCCAGACACACAGCTTAGCTTATGCTGTCAGAAAGATGTCAGAGCACCCATCAGTACCTGGGGCCTGTGTATGGAGTTGGACTCAGAAGACAGAGGTGCAGTACCTGGTGCTAACCTTTTGCCTTCTTCTGGCCAAGGCAGCTCCTGTCTCAGTTTCTCCATTTGTAAAACAGTGCTAATTATATGTTTATTCCCTTCATGAAATACTTTGAAGCATACTCATAGTAATGTTACCTACAGGGTTGTTAATAGTTATTATAATGGAATTATAATCAAATTATATTAATATATAATTTGTATATAATAATTAAATTATAATTAAAACTGCTATTAAAATTTAGTTTTTTTCATTACTGAGACAACATACAAACCAGTTCCCAGTAAGGCAGAAGATGGCAAATCCTTTCAGTGTAGACTAAAACTGCTATTAATTTCAAGCTGGAGTTTCAGTGTAAGCAAACCAACAAAGGAAAGCCTAAATTGAATAAAAGTTATCAAGGGATTCCAGGATTATCAGTGTTCTACTGCGCATTTAAGTCATTTAAGCAGAAGTGCTTTTAACATTGTTTTGACAAACTCATAAAAGTAGGAGTAACAGAATTCAGTCCTCTGCATCAAAAGTGAAGATCCAGAGCTGGTTTTGCCCATATTTTTGGTCTAAGCTCGGCATCCCTAGTTCATAATTCAGACAGATGTGCTGGCTCTTTTGAAAGTGGAAAAAGGTTTGATTCTTTCTTAATTTGAGTGGCTG
This sequence comes from Amazona ochrocephala, assembly GCA_039720435.1. NCBI lineage: Eukaryota > Metazoa > Chordata > Aves > Psittaciformes > Psittacidae > Amazona > Amazona ochrocephala. The sequence goes on along the minus strand of CM077882.1, from coordinate 52,317,279 downwards.
TTGGCTGCCAGTCAGAGGGAACTTCACTCCTTCCCACTGGTTTGCAGTATAAGAATAACTCAAGCTTTGCATTAATTTGAAAGCTCTCTCCTAAAACCCTAATTTCCAGTAGTTGTTCAATTTAATAAAACAGATTTGAAATGTAAGCCAGGTTGATTTATATATGACTCAAATTCCCTGGGAGCATGATCTCCAAAAAAAGAAAAAGAAAAACGTTAATATAATGCAACCAATGCCAAATGCAGAACACAGTTCTGTAACCAAAGATGGAGTGAATTGCATTTCCAATTTACCAATACATCAGTCACCTTTGTTTCATAGGCTCTGTGACATTTAATGAGTTTGTCTTCTTAATGGGACACTGGACGCATTGCAGAATAAGGGTTAGAACCAGAAACACATTTAGCTTCCTAATGCCTAACTCCCATTAATTTCAACAAAGGTGAGGTGAAATACTGCTGTGGGGTCCTTTTGCATTTAGCTGTGATGGCTTTATATGTTAGAGGAATTAGGAACAAAATGCAACACTTTGCTTGAAGTGTTCAGCTCCCCTTATTGCTGCATTGCTCTGGAAAATTCATCACATCCCACCCCAGCAGTCCCTTCAAGTGGCTAACTTCCCTTCAGAGCCCCAGATTCCCAAGCTCCACACCAAGCCTGTGAAGGGCGAAGATGAGGACCACAGTCAGCACATTAACAGATCATGGGACTCCCTTTACAAGGTCACCATCTAAATATTTCCTCAGCAGCAGGCCTTCTTCATCCTCCCTAGCCAGACCATACTAAGGTGTTCCTCCAGCTTGCAAGCCTGGGATTTGTGCAGAAATTAGGCACAGTGAATGGGGGGAGAATGACCATGCTGTAGACTTGCTTTGACATGAGAAGTCTCGAGATTGTACCATGGACCATGCAGACCACAGGGTTGAGCCCTTCCCATCCATCAGAGGTTACCTAAATGATATGGGCAGCAGGCACAGTGCATGTGAAGCCTGCTCTGGCAGCAGGCACACTGCATGTGAAGCCAGCTCCAGCAGCAGGGAGAGCTCAGCTGGACTTGGCTACAGCTCTCAGGAGCTATTTGTAACACGCTTGGCATGTTCAGAAAGATGCCCTCAGCTTGGCTGCCTTCAAAAGCCTCTCATTTTGCGTACAAGTGGTGCTGTGAAATCACTCCAGTTCTTCCGAGTTCTTGATGGTGGCAACACAGTTCCCACAGTCACAGACCAAGCATTGCTCCTACTTTAGGAGAAACTCTTGACATACTTATCTCTTTGTGCTGAGACAGCTGTCAGCATGGCTCTGCTCTATGGCTATGTGATTAGATAAATTACTGTTTTGTGGGAACTACGCCTGGTGCACACTTCTAGCTCAATGTCTGGAGGAAAACCAAGGCTTTACTTAGGTTATCTGCTGCAAGAAGATAGAGTGCTCTGCACTTCTTGCTTAGACATGAAAGCTTTGCCACCATCTGTAGTTTATGACTACTGTGTTGTGGTTGAAGATGTGTTAAAGCCTCAAATCAAAACTGGAATTCTCCTTTGGTGGGTGCTGCAGAGGAGACAGGCTCTGCCATCCAGTCCCAGCATACCCAAATAAGCAAAAAAGCCGTCAGGAGAAAGAGAGGGCTGTACAGGCTGGGTCAGGAGGCAAAGGTTGACTGCTGCAGAGGTCCTCAGCACATACCGACCTAATTCAATGGAAATTAAGAGCACAGGTATTTGAGAAGAAATTTAGTCTAAGGGACTTGCTGAAGGTCACACAGGGAACCTGTGATACAGTTAGGAACTGAAAGAAAATGCTAAAATGTTGGTCAGTGCCTGGACCACAAGGAAATTATCTGATAGCGTCCTTTGTTGTGCTTTTAGAACAATTGCACGGTTGCCCAAGAAAGACAGGCAGAGAGTTTGGGCTGGCATAATTCCTGCCAGTTTAGCTCTGTGAGAATTTATCCTTTAGGACCTGTAGGCTTCCTTCTTTCTCTTATCTCCATGGGTATCTTCGCAGCCATTAAGCCTAAGTGCTTCCAAGCTGTAATTTCTAGAAATGAAGGTAATTATTTTGCCTGGAGTTGCTTTTGTCAGCAACAAGTGCTGTTGGAGAGTTTTACAATGGCTCAGGTAGGGGAGGTTTCAGTGGGGGAAAAGGCAAGGAGAATTCCAGGAGATCTAAAAGGCCTCTGGGTTGAAAGCGGAGTTTCTGAAGAAGGAGCAGAGAAGACTTTCTCCATGGGGAAGAGTGTGAGCATGCAGAAGCCACACTGCAGCAAGTGGCTGTGGGTAATAAGTTGAAAAAGTCACTTCATTCTGTTGAAACCTATTTTGTTTTGCTATACAGGAAAAATAATTTTGGACCTGAGTTTCTTGTTCTCCTGTACAACTCCAAGTGAGGCCTTCAAGGTCCCCCTAGGTTTGTTAAGACGAATGCTTTCAAGGCTCATGGATACATCAAGTGTACCTTTAAAATTAAGGGAGGTTTTGCAAGAACTAGGAGAAATCAAGATTTATCTTGTGAGATAAAGGTGGAAGCTGCCTTAATTATAGATTCAATGCGCATTGCATTAAGGATTACTCAACAATGAGATGACCACTCAGTCCCCATATAACCTCATTGAAGACTGATAGGCTTGTCTTTTAAACATTTGTTCTTCACTGTGCCAGATCTTAAATGGTTCTCTCCAGTAATGCAGCTGTACCTACTCAGCAGACCTGGCTTTTTTTAGGTTATTGAAAACACATTAAAAAAATGAATCTGCAATGCTTCAAATCTGGGATCTTAAATGCTGACTGCTCATCCTCTCAGGGGACCTGTGAAGCAGCTGCCGGACTTCTAAAGGTTAAATTCTGCAACCGAATTCCGTTATGACTTTTAGAACATCATCTGAGTCAGGCTGGTTCAGTTACTGGCCTGATGAGTGCCGCATTGTCAGCCCTGAATGGTCAAAGGTTTGGATCAGGCCTCATGTCTGCATTTCAGTTTGCAGTTGCTTCCCCTGGATCTCCAGAGATTTACAGAATCTTTCTTGGTGGCTGTGAAAGGACCACAGGGAAGGCAATCTTGCCAGGGTGCTAGCAAAAACTGTAAGGGTGTATGGGAAAAGTGCTAGAGACTCACCACCAAACAATACCTAAGTGCTTCTGGCTAACTCTCCCTCATCTTGGAATGAGCTTAGCTGGTTTCGGATAGGAGGAAAAGAGACTTAGCCACCTAAGACACTGTATCTGGATGGCACCTTTTCCATGGATTACTCCTGTGACTTAAGACAAGTAACACCTTTTTCTTGTCCCATTTTCAGATAAAATAAGAATAACAAATTTTCCTGTGATTTTTCTCTATCTAAAGTTAAGGAAAGATCAAGAGCATCTCAACTGGAGTCAATGGATTTGCAAAGGTGTAAAAACAGGTGAAATAGAGTGATCAGTTACAACTGTACTTAGAATTCAAGTGTCCCTGGCTGTGTTTACACCTCACTGCACAAAGTGTATATAATACTTGGCACACTCTGTCACTATCTCAGTCACTAGATGAGCTTATCCTATAATTAATAAACCATGTTCACTGTTGCCTAAATACAACATGCAAAACTTCCAACAGCAGTGTTTTTCATGTGGTAGTCACAGAACACTCTCAGAAAAATACTCTGATTTCTATTTTAAAAATCTGTGCTTTTCACTGGTCTTGTGGAAAGAAAACAGCCCTTCCCCCTTGTCTCTAAATCTAAAGAATGAAGGGGGAAAAGCATTTATATGTCTTTTGCATTCCTGCCAAAGCAATTATCAAAGTTTTTAACATTTACAGCATTTTGAAGTGAATCACCAGCCTACATCTCATCTAACATCTATTTTTTTCCCCATAATCTGCTTTTACAGGGGCTTTTAACTGCATCAGACTTTTCTTTCCCATTAAAATGCTGTCTGTGTAATAGGAAAATAGAATAGCCTGTCTTCGTTGCTTAGTTTCCATAGTGAATGTCTGGAGCAAAGGTCTGTGGGATTATTCAATTACTGCAATAATGGCCTTTGACCTGGTAAAAACAGTCCAAAAGACAGAATTCATCTATTGGATTATTTTTAACATTAATCATATTCTATTTAGAAATCCAGTAGAACAGCTGGGGTTCAGAACAGACTGCAAACTATTTGTGTGTACTTTATTGAAGTGGCTTAAATTTTTATGTAGATAGTTACACAAATGACATCTTTAGGGAATTTTTCACTCCCTCACATTTATATAGTTTGATAAATGGGCATCAGACTGCAAAGCCTGCTCTCTCAGCAGCACATTAACAGCACTAAATAGAATGAATGGTGTGATCTGAGCACTCTGTGTAGACATTAGATTGCAGATAAACAAATCAGGGGACTAGAGAGCCTCCCATATGAAGCTAGGATGAGAAAGTTGGGGCTGTTCAGCCTGGAGAAGAGAAGGCTGCGTGGAGACCTCAGAGCAGCCTTCCAGTATCTGAAGGGGGCCTATGGGGATGCTGGGGAGGGACTCTTCATTAGGGACTGTAGTGAGAGGACAAGGGCTAATGGGTTCAAACTTAAACTGGGGAAGCTTAAATTGGATATGAGGAAGAAATTCTTTACTGTAAGGGTGGTGAGGCACTGGAATAGGTTGCCCAGGACAGTTGTGAATGCCCCATTGTTGGTGGTGTTCAAGGCTGGGTTGGACAGAGCCTTTGGTGACATGGTTTCATGTGAGGTGTCCCTGCCCATAGCAGGGGGGTTGGAACTCGATGATCTTAAGGTCCTTTCCAACCCTAACTATTCTATGATTCTATGATTCTTGATCTTGAAACTGCAGAAGTGAGGGAAAGCAACAGCACCTTGCTCTTGAGGATGAACTCTTTGTTTCCATGGATTAAATGGAGACTTGCAAACAGACTCAAACTGCTGTCCTCCCTTAACTTTGCCCCTTGTCCACATGTCATAACCTTCCTCATAACTCCACTTTTTGCAAGGCATGACTTCAGTAAAGAGTGAATCCCTGCTCGGAAAGGACTTGTCTGTGGACAAACTCCAGGGAGAGCCCTGGGATAACCAACATATGTGTCACCTAGTCACAGCACTTGCTGATGCAAAGCCAGGTTGTCCCAAGGAAGAAGGAAAAACAGGGCTAGCAAAAGAGGTCTGTGAGGCTCTAAATTATTGTAAGGGTGGTGAGGCCCTGGAATGGGTTGCCCAGGGAGGTTGTGGATGCTTTATCCCTGGCGGCGTTCAAGGTGGGGTTGGACATAGCCTTGGATGGCATGGTTTAGTGGGAGGTGTCCCTGCCCATGGCAGAGGGGTTGGAACTCGATGATCTTGAGGTCCTTTCCAACCCTAACTATTCTATGATTCTATGATTCTATGATTAGGTTTTAAGTTCAAATACCAGCTGAAAAATACTCACTGCTCCTGAAAACTACTATAGTGTCAGATGCCTGTGCTGAAGTTTCCAGAGGTTTTGTTGGCACTATGCTACACTTATAGCAAGGACACATTCAGGACCCTGGCAAACAAATAAATGCCTAAAAAGGGAATTCACACAGCAGTAACACTGGCAACACGCGGCTTCCCACCCAGCTGTTTTCGAAACTACAAAACACATCTGCTTGGAAACCTGGTGACTGTCAAGAAGATGCACACTTGTTCAGAAGCATGGTGGCCTGCTTGAATGCTTTCATCCTACTATGGGAAGAAGCAGATTTATGTTTTGGCATTGGAGGCAGTGGTACCATGGGCACCCAATTCTCCACACAGGGTCCATGGAGGAAACCACCAGCTGGCTGCTTGCAGCAGGTTTGCTGGATGCCTGATGGACTTGCTTGGTACATCTTGCTGGTGGTTTAACTGTGCAGGAGCATATTGATTACTGAAAAGACAGTGGTCCCATGGGGCTAAGTGAGACAAAGGAATGGGAGCATCTTCCCTCTGGTAAGACCTCTCTCATGCCATGTCTGCTCATCCAGCAACCTCCATTGGCCAAACACCAGCTGCACCCTCACCACTGTGACCCCCAGGACTCTGCCTATGCAGATGTGGATGTTTCTTTTGTGTTGCCTCAAGCCAACATACAAATTTTGAGTGAAAACCTGCCCATCAGTATATCTGAGGAAGACATGTTTACTCTCAGATGCACAGTAAACCAAAACTTTCACTGGTAGAAAAGGATAGAGGTCTGCCTTGGAGCTCCTGAAATACTAGGTGGGATGAATCCTGAAAATTGCCTACTACAGAGCAATCATTATACTGCAATGTTGTAATTGTGTGGCTGTGCCCTTACACTGGGGCCAAGTAGTGTTGCCAGTGTAATAATTTAGGTGCTCAGTGTGTCCTGGCTCTGCCCCAGGGCTGGATGACTTTCAGGAGTCCCTTTCAGCCCTTACTTTTGATGATGTTGTGATAAAATTTGAGAGAATGAAGAAAAAGTGTAACTTTTTTGCCCTGAACGAAAATGGGTAATTTCTCGATGGAGGCGTACTCAACAAATCATGAGTGCTCACTCCAACAGTAGGATATATGACACCCTGTGACAGGCCAGTCATAAATGGGTCAGCAGAAGAATCTGTTTCATGCTGGGTGAAATCAGAAATAATTCGGTCAGAGCAGGTGACATGGCTTTGCTAAGGGGAAAATCAGATGCCAGAAATATGCCTCTACCTGGAGAAAGATACTGAATGGTGAGGGGTTCCTAAAAGCCAAATTCTTGCCTGAGAGCCCTCCAGGTCCCTCTAGCTCACTGGTAGTTTCACTGCTGCCTCCTGCTTGGCAGGAATATGTGTGTGCACAAATGTGTGTTTCTGCATGTGTGGCCAAGGTGTACGCAACACAGCCTCCAACAGCACTGCCATGGTTTATCAGCCTCACTGCTGGTAAGGCTCAGAGCTGAGAGCAGGGAGAGTAATGGTGCTGCTTGACAGGGTCTCTCTAGACAGCAGTAAACTGCAAGAGGACTTTCCTGCACTGAGGTTTTGCAGCATCAGTGATTATGGCAGGCGAGGAGCGAATAGGGACCAACACACAGATGGCCATCATTGCAAGGAGTACCACATCTGCTGCCCTGTGGGAGCTTTGTGAACAAGGTGCAGCCTAGTGTGTGGCATTCCAAGGAGCTGGCAGGGGAAGATTCATATGATCCATGGGGATACATACATAGAGCATGGCTTTGCAAAAGGTGCTTTACCCCCTCAAAATATAATGGGATGGAAAAATCAAAGCAAGTGAGTCTTAGGTTCACAGCAAAGCGCTGCAGGGGCTCTCCAGGGCAGAAAGGGTGAAAATGAGCCTGCAGTATCACATCCCTGCCCAAGGAAATGATCTGAGAGCTTAAGTGGTGCAAGCAGTGAGAAAAACAGGTAATACACAGTGATTGTGGCAGCTAGTACAAAGGGAGTGCTGGCAGATCCCAGGTTGGGCATCCCCGGGATGGTATTCAAAAACCTGCCCCTGTACATGGGTTCTGTTGCGTGGCACAAACCAGGGTGCCCAAACATACGTGGTGCAGGTAACCCTCACAAATTGGGGTCTTCCAGCCCCCCCAAAAAACTTTGACCCTATGACAGCCCCACATGCCCGCCTTCCACCCATAGGCTGCCTCCCAAACCCAGCTCTGAAAATGAGCTGTCTGTCCTCACACTGATACGAGTGGTACCTGAGCTGCTGAGTACTACTGATTCCTATCGGGTTCAGGGCTAACAGGATGTTTCCATTTAAAGTGCTGGTAACCCACTGGTCATGGGTAAAAACTCTTTATCTTGGAACTGGGAATTTCCAGTGCCCTGTCTTGGAGCAATGACTTTACAGCGCCTCTGCCCCAGCACCCAGCACCACACCCTGTGCTCTTGGCCATCCAACTGTTCCAAGAGGTATGCATGTAGCTGGAAAGAAATCAGTGACTTCAGGACAGGAGATGTACGGGCAGATTATAAAAGAGCCAAGCAAGCACCCACTAGCACAGGCTTCTGTGAAGCAGCGAGAGCTAATACATCTCGCTGTGTAAGTGTTGTTTTTGATAGGGCTCTAACTGGGAATTTTTATTCAGTGTTGACTCTCTACTACTAAGTCTGCATGAGGCTCTTCTAGGCATGGTAAAATGAGATTTGTATTACCACATTTCTGCTCCTGCAGGCATTTTCACATTGCTTTTCACCTCTGCAGATGAAAAGCAACACAGTAATAAGTGGCATTTCTGAGAATATACTGCCTCCAGACACAAACTGCATTCACAATTACTTTTCCCTATGGGGAAAATAAAGCGATTGAAGACTTAATGATAACAGCACTTTACCTTCATTAGGCTGCTTTGATGCTGGGGGATCTCACAGAGTTCCAGAAAATCTGATCCTGAAGCAACAAATCATGTCAACTGGGGACCAGCATTGCCAAGATCGTTTTAAATTACAGACAGTGGTCATACATGGACAAAGCCCAAGAGATTCTGACTGTCACATGCCTCCCATGACAGCTTAGTGTCATGGTTTAAGCCATATATCACCTCTGTGATCCTGCAGGTAAAACCATAGGGTGGCCCGTGGCATATACCCTCTATACCTTCCCTCTCGGGCAGTAGGACGCATTTCATTAATAGCTGAAACATGTGTTGGTACACGTGAGGAGCTGGATAGATCAGATAGATCGTCTCTCAATAGTTTGAGCTCCTGGGACAGTTTTTTCACAGCTGAGATGATGGAAGGGGTGAGATTGTCTTCGAACTCTCAGAGTTTATGAATCATTTCATACACTGTTAGTGGTGCTATGTCATTCCAGGTTACTGTTGCCAATGAATGGGCATATGATGAGGGTGCATTTCGTGTAAATTTCCGCCACATGGGTTATGTACATTCGACTTCATCTGGATCTATGGGTGCATCCCCGACATTCAGCTTGATGTGATAGATCATCCCTACAGTGGCTGATTCCCTCAGAGACTGGATGCCCTTTTCTAGAGTAGTCTACTTGGCCGAACAACTCGTAACATCATCCTTGTATGGAAACCTTTCTTTCATAGCTGCCAAGAGCCGCCTCCAAAGGCTGAGGGACTGTTTCTCTCTTGCAGTTGCTTTGTCAATTCCCCCTTCCCTAGCAAGTGATCCCAGCTGTTTGGCTTCCCTACCTTCTAGTTCGTGACCATCGGCCCCACTGTCCCAGCATCGGAGCAAGCAGGTGATGATGTGCTCCCCTGGCTAATGGGTAAAGTCTTTTCGCATATTCCGCAGCTCGGCTGAGGTCTGAGATTGGGAAGTCACCTCTTCTTCTTCTTCTTCTTCTTCGTCATGTGATGATGACTTCTGGTCAGATGCTGTCCCAGGTGGTGAGTACATTGTTTCTTAATCTTGCTTTATCTTTCTTGCCTCTTTTTCGCTTCTCCTCTTGCGTAAAGGGGCAATTGGCATTGGTACGAGTTGGTCCTCTGGTTTAGCTGCAGTGATTATCACTGTGGTTTGGGTAGCTGCTGTACTTGTCACTGGGGTTTGAGTAGTGGCTGTACTTGTCGCTGGTGGTGGTGTACCTGCTGTACTTGGAGCTGGAGCAGCTGCACTGTCCATTCCAGTTGAAGTTTGAGTAGCTGCTATACTTGTCGCTGGGGCTGGTGTAGCTGCCGTGCTTGGACTGGAGTAGCTGCGCTGTGCGTTACTCCGCTCTCAGATCCAGGGACATTTTTTTCCTTTTGAAGGTGCTGGATGGTGTTGAACAGGGCTCTGTAAGCATAGGCCAAGCCCCAGCAAGTTGCCATGGTTTGTCCATCTCTGGTGTGACCAGAATGACAACACACCTCATTTAAGTGTTTTCCTAATTTGTCTGGATTTTGCACTTGTTCAGTAGTGAAGTTCCAAAGCACTGGAGGAGCCCACTGGCCTAGATACTCGCCCATACTAACCCCCACACCCTGCCACTCATGACTATCCAGCCTTGGGGAAAATCTCTTGGTTCTCCTATACTGTTGTCTAACCCTAGACATGGCCCAAACCCGACTCTGCTTAACTCTTGGGACTAGACGAAATGGTCATGGGTAAAACACACTCGATACGTGTGCCAACATGGTGATCCCCATCACAATCAGCAGGCAGGTCTCAAGGGTATCTAAAGGCCATTCAAAACCTTCAAAATTCTCAAACGATGCTGTAAACGGTCTGGTGGGGGGGCTGGGAGCATAGAAGAATGTCTCCTTCACAGGTTGACCACCTGAGGAGGTGAAAAGAGATGTGTAATTGCTAAACACTTCTATTATATACCTCCCAAAGTACAGAGTTGGTGACCACATTGGGAACAAAAGCCAGGTCAGTTTCATGATCACTGAGTCTATTGTATTACAAGTCATTCCAATAAAGTACAATGTAACAAGAACCTTAACCCAAAACCCATGTCTGAAAAATGTTAAGATAACAAATACCAGCTGTAAGTAAAGTACCACACGCTGAACCTGTCAGATCCAGAGCAACAACTTTGAGAGCCAATAAATCAGCATTGTGACGAGTAGCTATCAATCCTGTCGTTATCTCAACCCTTCGTGCCCCACGTTGGGCGCCAAAAAGAACTGGCATGATTTAAGCCGTAAATCACGCAGTTTGCTCACTCAATCTCCCCTCTTTCTTCCCCCCCACCTCGGAGTGGGGGGGAATGGGGAGAAGAATCGAAAGAATATAACTCCCACAGGTTGAGATAAGAACAGTTTAGTAACAAAGGTATAACACAAATCACTGCTGCTACCACCAATAATAATAATGACCAGGGAAATACAAGGGAAGAGGATACAACTGCTCACCACCCGATGAAAGAGCTGTGAACTCAACTCTTCCAGGTTCCTGCCCCCAGTTTTTCCATCCTGGGCATGACATGCTGCGGTATGGAATACCTCTTTGGTCAGTTTGGGTCAGGTATCCTGCCTCTGCTTCCTCCCGGCTTCCCCTCCTCCCTGGCAGAGCATGAGACTCACAAAGTCCTTGGTCAAACCAAACGTTCTAAGCCGTAACTATAAACATCGGTGTTATCAGCGCTGTTCCCAAGCCGAAAGTCGAAAACACAATGCTGCACCAGCTACTAAGAAGGAGAAAAATGACTGCTACTGCTGAACCCAGGACACTTAGCACAATAAAGGGTGAGAGAATATGAAAATTACCCATGGATTAACATGGGTACACCCAACCATTCTGGAGCTGCAGATGTGCCATCCCTGGAGACATTCAAGGCCAGGCTGGATGTAGTTCTGTGCAATCTGATCTAGTTGAAGATGTCCCTGTTCATTGCAGGGGGGTTGGACTAGATGACCTTTGAAGGTCCCTTCCAACCCAACTATTCTATGATTCTGATTCTATGATTCCTTAAATACTGAGTCCATTACTTGCATTTCCTAAATCATGGCAACCTGCTGTTGACTAGAAGAGATGTGCAAGTAGGAAGCATGGCAATCACATGGGTGCAGCTGTGATAAAAGCAGAGTAAGTGGGGCTGGGCATAGCCCAGAGATTTGGAATAAAACCATTCTGGTTCCCCTGTGGCTGTGAGTGACTGGAGTTACAGCCCTGTAACTGTGGGGAGACCTAGGTGTCCATGTCTGCTCCTTGAAAACCCTTATCCCAAGTATCCTAGAAGCTGAAGGTTAGGGAACTACCATGCTAGAGAGATGTTTGCATTGAACTATGTGGATAAGGGCTTTGGGCATGTGTTTTCTATATTCATAAGTACAAGATCTTTGGGAGTAGCTGGAGCACCATCCCTGTTAACTTCTCATTTTCAGGGCACAGGCAAACCCTGGAAGAGAAACAGATGTGACAGCAGGGATTAGATTAGGCAAAAGTAGAATATTTGTAGCATCACACTTTTGAACGTAGGAGTCTCCATTTCCTTTATTAACCTAGCTTAAAGACAGGTGATGTCAAGCAGGTGCTTTGCACTCAAATAACACAAGCTTAGTGCCCAGGATATTCCCATGGTAGTAGTTTCAGCTGTAGTAATTAAGACATCTTAGCCTGAACTACCCACCCAAGACACTGACCATGATTTTTAAGAGTGAGCTGTAAAGCACAGTAGGGTGATCTAAGGAGAAGATTAGAGAGTCTGGCTCTCCTTACGTAATACAGTAAATGCAGACAGCCTGCGTGTAAACAATATACTTCATACCCAATAGGAGCTTCAGACCACCAACTGACCCACAAAAAGACACGCTACCAAAGATGCAGAGATGCTGCATACAAATGCAGCCACTGGTAGAGCTGCAAGTCCTAGAGCTTTCTTTGCTCTCACATGGTGTTGGTGGAAAATTTTACTTCTAGTGCTTAGCTCTCAGCCAGATTTCTTCTCAGCTTGGTTTTAAACAGCCTCACTAGAGCATTCCTTAGGCGGCTTCAGCTGGTGCAGCTTGGCTTCCTGAGCCAAACTGAAATGTGAAGGGAAAAAACAAAACATAAGGCAGGGTGGTTTTCTTATCAGATGAAAATAGATGGCTTCACAGGCCTGCCCAGAAAAGTCTTCCCAAAATCTGTTTTCATAAGCTCTCCAATGGGCTCTCCACTTGCTGGCTCAGAGATGCTTTGCTGGCTCGGTAATGAGCTGTTATAAGTGAGAATCCTGTAAATCAGATGACTCTAGTCATTTGATGCTTATATTTGGCATGCTGAGTCATAAGGACAGGGGTTACATCATGTCAAGTTAACCATGCAAAAGGAATTACGGATGAGGCAGGCAGAGCTGGGGCGCACACTGGGAAGGTGCACTTCTGCTGCACAGTGGCCCTGAGGTGTGGGAGCTGGGCAGCCATGGTCCTGCCCTTACCCCATCCACACCTCACTGTCGATGGGGCTTTGTCCCCCACCTTTGCTCCTGGCACAACTCTTCTTCCTTTGGTAGGAATATATATTGCAAACAGTACCTACAACAGACTACTACATGGCCCCAGATAGTGGCTGGTCATGCACCCAGGTTCAGAGCCAGGTTGGGCAGGGTGTCCCAGCATGGAATTACACAGGCAGGACACTGAATTTTTCTTTAAAACAAAAAAGCCAAATGAAGTTATTTTCCAAAGCAGTGTTCCCTCTTAACAGCCTGTTCCTGACCCTGCCTGTTAGGGGTACACTTTGCTCCTTGAGCTACGGCTTCAGTCCCTGTGGTCCCTCCTTTTCTACACCTTCTGGCTCCCTGGGTCATCCCCACGCCTGTGCCCTCTGTCTCCCTGTATTCATACCCATTTGTTGAATCTTTCTCCGTGACATATACTGGACAACTTTAGACTTCCTGAAGACAAAAATCTTCATTTAAGGCCTTAACGCAGTAGAGAAGCCATGGCAGCCTCTCTCAGCAACCCCTTTGGATAATTACAGCTGCTGTTGAATACTACTCTGTGCTGCAGTTGGATGTACCCACTTATCCCATCGAGCTGTGGGATCTCTTTGTGCTTTTGGCTGCTCAGAGTTCACAGCAAAACCACATGGACAAGCAGAGGGAAAACCAGCCATATTATCACCTTCATTTTTCATAGGGGTGGGGCAGCATAGAAGAAAGAGCATTTAACTTCGTCTTAGGGTAGTCTTGCACCACAAAAGAATTCAAAACCCTGCAAGCTGAAGCCATGGCAAAGATCCTGTAACCTCACCAAAAAGCAGTGTTTGGATAATGCTGTTCTGGTATTCCCAAGTGAAAGATTTTGTAAGTTGCCTCTGACAGAGCGCTCTTAACGGTCAAGTTTTACTTTGGATTGCAGAAGGAAAGGAAACCTCAGTGCATCTGTGTCAGGGGAAAAATGATGACTTGGATGGCTTAGCAGTCAAGCCACTCACCTACGAGAACGGGCACTCTGCTCAGAAAACTATTACCTTATTTTATCAGCTAAATATTGAATGCAAAATGCACAGCAAGGTTTGGCAGACATCTACATGCCCTGACCACTAAGTCACAGTCATATTTGCAGTAGTGCCCTCTCTGCCTGATCAATCTGTAGTTTTGTGCTGCACAGCAGACCCATTTGCAGCAAGAGTGATGGGAAGCCCCACAAGCCCTCACTGGGCTACCTGGTTAGCAAGCGTGGATTTGAATCCCTTCAGCCACTAAACCTGGCTTCCCTGCTCCTTGGACCAAATGTCCAGCCTCTAGAGGAGTAATCACTGAAAAAGAGGAATGGGAATTAATTTGGAAAGAAAAGCAGCAGCTCTGGTGAGGTCTGTGAAAGGTGGTGCGTCTACAGCTTCCTTCAAGAAAAGGTCCTGGGTGGTGGATCCCAGCTGCTTGTAGGTGTCCTCTCACAACCCTGAAAAGGATGCTGGTCCCATAGAGGGACAAGTTTTCAGGTATGTCCTGTGCTAGATAGTAATACCCCTGTTGCAATATCAGCCACTGACAGCCAGTGTGAAGAAACCAGTACGCTTAATGGGCCACTGCAAGTGGAAACTGGGAGAAGGGCAGAGGCCACGTGGCCCCCAGAGCCTTGCTGGCTGCCAGAGGGCTCTGTCAAGCACACAGTTGTAGAGACTCTGCCTGAATGCTCAGACTCTCTGCAAGGCACAATGCTGTGCTGAGGTGCCCTCACTTTGCATAGAGTAGGAGGGGGTTACTTCTTAGGGAGTTCCATTACCTGTGATGGTACAGGAGTTACCTTCCCTCTCACTGACTGCTTGTCCCTCCTCCAGCCATGTACATGTTTCGTTATGCTCCCACTTTTGTGTTTGGTATAATTTTTTGCTCACAAGCAGAGTACTTTCCAAGGCAGGTTGGTGCAAGAGCATCACAAATTTGATTTTTGTCTGTATTATCTGGAAAACAACACAGCCTGCCCAGCAGTGCCAGGCCAACCAAGGAGGAGAAAAGCCATCCCTGCAAGCCCTCCTGCCTGGCTTGTGTCCAGAGACGTGGTGCCGTGTATGACGATGGCTCCTGTTACCAGCAGTGCGGGAACCAGTCCCAAACTTCTGTGGCAGGTGGTGATCAGCGGCTGCAGCTGATGGTGTGTCCATGTGCGCAGGCAGCATGGCCAGCCCTCCCCGTGTGCCTGGCTGTAGCCATAAATCCCTGCAGCAGCAGCTGAGTCACTCTCATGCTTTTCCTTTGCAGAAGTACGGCACACATAAAATACATAAATAACAGCAGCCCTGCTGCAAGGCTCCTACCTTACTGGGGACCAGGTTGAAACTCCAACAGGATCACCTTTTCTGTGCCTCTCCCTCCTCTGAGCTTGCTGTCCCTGCTCTCCTTTATGAGCAAAGAAGGGGCAAAGATTCCACAGCCACAGCCAATCCCCATCCTGGTGGGAGAGAGGACTCCTGGGCTTGGAGGGGCACAGCCCTCACTGCCAGGGAAAGGTATGGGAGCAGAGTAAGGGCTGCATGAAACCTCCTTCAGGACTTCAGGCTTTGGCCTCTGTGCTTTTGAGCATGAAGAAAAATGTCCTCCCCTCATTCCTGAGAGAGCCCTCAGGGTGGGAAGGGTTTTCAAACACACAATTTGTGTAGCACCATGCAGAGACATCAGCAGCTGCTGGCCCCAGCACCAACCTGAGGTTGGTCTACGGCATGAGTGAGCAGAAAGGTGAAATACCCTGCACGGAGTCAGCGGCCACACCGCTCGCTGCAGACCAGACCCTGGCCTCCAGAAGGCCAAGCACACACCGTGCTCTGAATGTTGATCCCCGGTGAGTCACGTCTCTCCCCACTGAGATGGTGCCTGGCGAGCTCAACAGCAGACAGCTCAGTTGGATGCTATGGAGGTTGCAACCCCAAAACACTCCTGCAGCACTTCTCTGTAATTGGGTCTGGTAACAGCCCCAAGCACTGTCCCTCCTCTCACCAAGCAGAGCTACGGCGCAATATGAAAGTGCTTAGGTTTTTGGAGAAGAGCACGATACACAACTTGATCTCCTGAGGGTAAGTAATTATAAAGTTGTCTGCTGGTGCCTGTGGGGACCAGCAGTGCAATTCTTGGCAGTGCTCACATGTTGCTCAAGGCAGATTTCCTGCATAGATCCAGGCTCTGGCTGCCAGCCGCAAGTAGGACAGAGACAAATGCGCCTGCTCAGGAAATGATAAAGGAACTGAGCAAATGCTTTTGTTTTTGAAGCAGCATCATTTGGAGAGCTGTATGATGCCCCTCCAGAAGCACAGGCAAAGTGTGGAAATCACAAGCAGCTCCTGATGCCATGCCACATGTTGGGTCTCTCTGAGTGAGCAGCATGCGTGAGCTGGTGGCTGCCACAGTGTTAGTGGCATCCTAGAGCTGGCCGTGGGGCAGGGAAGCTCCCTACCTCTCTGCCCTGCTGGGGGTCCCATCCCAATCTGGCCACCAGTGGGGGTTTGGTGTCAGCACCATGAGCCACTGCCATGGAGTCACAGAGGGACGTCACTGTTGTCATGTTGTGTTCAGTGATCCTCAGTGGGAAGGACTGACCCCAGGTCCGTACTGGTTAAGGTCCTGATGTCAAGAGCTCTTGTCACCTCAGCAAAGGAGTCCTGAGCAGGAATTTATTTTCTTCCCAATACCTTGACCATTAGCCAGTTTTATCCTACATTAGCACTTGCCCTGGAAGCCAGTGGCTTGAGCTGTAACAGATTTACTTGAGGTGTTGCAGATACTTCTGTAATCCCCAGTCACTGAGGATGGCTTCTGATTAACTCAGATGCTACTTTTCACCAGGTTTTTGCTCATTAGTGCACTTCCCTTCCAGCTTACTGGGTGCTTCTTGACACCTGATAGACACAGGCGGAGTGTAAAGTGCACACACAGCAAAAGAAACCCATGAGCCTTCCTGTCTGGTCACTGAGAAATTACCATGGGTGCATGCAGGGAGCCCGCACAAGAATGTGACAGGCAGCTAACACCTGAAAGGGCCTTAACCCACTATTATCTCCTTAGTGGTCCCATGGGGTATCCCACTGACGAGGAAGGGAGATGGCCAGGAGGGTGGTGATCTGTTGACGCAGAAGTCCCGGACACAGCACACAGACCAATATGATCAGGCTGTGCCAAAGTTTATTGCGCAGATAGCTCAGTATATATAGGCACTCTACTTGTCTATCATTAACACACACAAGTCTAATTGGATACATGTATTGTTCACACGGCTAAATACCAAACAGGATTCACTCAGTAACAGCTTAATGATTGGTTAACTATGACAGCATATGCTTCAAGGTTACAGTTAACATTCCTTCTCTGCGTATCTCTCTCAGTAGTTTTCCGTGCTAACTTTTCCCAAGGCTTCTGCACGTACACGAGCTTTAGTAACCCTCAGGCGAGGCCTCAGTGCCTGCGGGTCACTACCTTACAATTGTCAAGCAATTGTCTGGATTGCTCACATGCCCGTTCACAGCCAAATGGCTCTCCACAAATCCCTCTTTTTGTTTTTGAGCAATCCAGACCCGATTCACAGCACGAAATAGCATACTGACAATACACTTCCATAAACAACAAAAGATTTAAACAATAATAATCAATACCATTAAAACTGTTAAACCTTGTTTGATTAGTACTCCTAGCCAACCACTAATACCCCAACCTTGTAACAGCTTTTGAAACCAATTACAATCCAAGAGCACTTGTAACTTTTGCACTTGTGAGAACCTAAAGTGTGGTTTTGGTAAGCAAGCAAGATTTACAGTCCAATTCAGCAACCTTCTTATCTTAGCTCCTTCTTATCTTCCAGGCCTGCATTCTTGTTTCATTAACTGTCCGGGAGTTGCTTCTTTTCCACAGTCGGCTGCACAGAGGTAACCAGGAGTTACCCCTGCTACATGGCCAGCTGCACATACTTGCTTTCATTCAGAGCAGGCATATGTCCATTCTCTAACAAGAAATCATCCACATCTCCCCCTTTTCTTTTCTTGAGTAAACCAAAGCTGTTTTACCAGGTTTTCAATCATACCACGAATACATTGCAAAATACAAGGTACAATCATAACTATGGTCAAGATTACTACCAAAATCATTCCAATACCTTTAATCAGAGATGTGAGCCAACCATTAAAGTCCCAAGATGTAAGAAGGGCATCTAACCAAGGAATTTTATCGTTCTGATAGACATCATGAAGTACTTTTGCATGCTTCCAAATTTCTTTAACATCTTTCAAGGTCTTTCCAGACTGATCAAGACAAGTACAACAAGATTCATTAATTAAAGTATATACTCTGTCTACTTGAGCTGTTAATATATCTAAAGCCTTACAATTCTACAAAACTATATTTTTAAAGAATTTTCTTCTACTTGTATTAACATAGTCACATATGTATTGCCATTAAAAACAGCATAACAAACTTACACTGGAATCATTTTGCACACTTTGCTTTAGTCTTGCAGTCACATTACATCCTTTGTTACATTCTATAACTTGATATGGTTCTGGTCCTTTCCACTCATTATCATGTAGGTCTTTATATAGAACTGGTGGTTTGGGCAAGGAATCATCTGTTAGATGTCACAAATGCTGTATTGCAGAAAGAGAATCAAAACTAGACAAATTTAAAAGTTTTTTGTACAAATTACGTTTTGCAAACTGTTTGAAGAAAATCCTTACATTTCCCTTGGGTGTTTTTATATATAATACCTGCTTTAGACGACCCTATTTGAGCAGAGGATAGATCATATCTCCAACATATGCCAACCACAGGCTGCTTGGCCTGCCTTTCTCTCCTGTATAGTTCTCTGATAACAGGAGAGGCCATCCCTCACATCAAGGTCTGGCATGGCATGTGTCCCCACCACTCAACGCCTGCTGGGTTGCAGCCAGCAGCGGAGCTAAAGGTTCTTCTTGGTGGCAAACACAGAGGCCAACCCAGTCTTGCCCTTGACTGCGGTAGGAGGTATTTGGCCAACGTCAGTTGTGGCACCTTGTTGTCAGTGCAGAGGTTCACCTGCTTCATTCAGTAACAAGTCACTACTATGGCAAAGCACATACAGATTTACATTAGCAGTATATATACTACAGGGTGCAGCAGCATGTTGAAGATGCTAGTGGCAGTGAGGGATCAACCAAAGAAATTTCTTACCAGTGGAGTTCTCTCATTCAAAGGCTGGATTGCTCACATGTCCGTTAACTGAAAGGAATGCTTCCACAATACCCTCTTCTTGTTTTTGAGCAATCCAGATTTGATTTAGCATTCTGTTTACAAATTTCTTCAGTATAGTAAATACAA
This sequence comes from Amazona ochrocephala, assembly GCA_039720435.1. Taxonomy (NCBI): domain Eukaryota; kingdom Metazoa; phylum Chordata; class Aves; order Psittaciformes; family Psittacidae; genus Amazona; species Amazona ochrocephala. The sequence continues at coordinate 52,298,191 of CM077882.1, read as the reverse complement.
TGGTGCAAGCAAACAAAATTAGTAATATAATGCCTAAAACCTTCAAAGCAATAATTATCCAATTTTTAATCCAAGTCCCTATTCCCCATCCTGAAAAAATGTTGCGGAGCCAGTCATCTAAAGGATTCACATCTTGTTGGATTTTTTGTGAGTGTCCTTTTAGATAGGTCAATTGTTTGTGAACGCTCTTACTGTGATCAGACAGATTCACGCAACACATACCTTCAAAGTCCTCACAGCCATGACCCTGTGCCAACAGCAAAAAGTCGATGGCTGTGCAGTTTTGCAGGAGGGAGTGTCGTAAGCTATTTTGATCCATTAATAATTCTTCGAGAATGGCAGTAGTTACATTAGCCTGCTTTTCTGCCCAACAAGCTAGCTGGGCTGCTGTTCTTAGGGCATTTCCTGCAGCCGCTCCAGGGACAAATAGTGACAAAGCTACTAGAGCAGCTCTGCTCAGTAGTTGAACATTGTTATTACAATCAAGGGTGAGTCCTATTGATCACTTAGATCTAGAGTGGAGAATATGACTAAGATTACTCAATTCTGTAAACTTTGGTGCAAAAATAGTCAGTGAACCTAAATAACATGGCCCTCCAACAATGTCTTTTGGTATTCCTTGCCATGCCCTATCCCCACAGATTAAAAAGACATCTGGTGGTAGGGCCTTGGCAGATTTGTTATTCCAAAGGAGGGGCACTGACCCAGGCCGGTGAGTAGATCCGTATGCCTTAAAGGCTGTTGCCTTCCCAGCCGTATCATTTATCCCACAATATTCATTAGCGTACCAATAGGTGCTATCTTTGGGCGAAACATCTGGTGAGTTGACTGAATATGGGCAGCCTGCATATTTGCATCCAAACATTATGCAAGTTTGTGTCCAGTTTTGTGAGCTATTCCCAATTGCTTGCGATGCCATTAAATTTAATTCTTGTGGAACCCAAGGGAGTGTCCTATTCAATCCAGATATCAATTCTGCTGAGCAGTCCGCAACATTTTTTGACTTACTGCAGTTGTTGGTCGAAAATGCCTTAAAGCTGTTCTCATTATACCCAGGTATTCCTATTAGACATGTTTGAAATGGATCTGTGGCTGATGCCATAGCAAGACAAAATTCCGACACCCCATTCCCACTGGCCCATGTTACCCACAAATTTTTTCTAGGATTAATTTCGTGTAACAGAGATACAGAATTATATACAAAGAGCAAAATTAACAGCTTAACCACTAACAGGTTCTTAATCATCACTGACATCTTCTGCTGTAGACGAGATGCTTTCTGCTGAGTTTCGCCAGGCCGTATCCAGCGAGCCGTTATCCACCGAATGCCTTGATCTGTAAGCAAACATATAACCTCTTCCTGTTAGCTTAACTTCTGCGGGTTTTGCCTTATCATCTTCTGGCAGCTGCTGCAAATTTGCATGCGCTAACATCTCTTTTACAAGTGACAAATCCATACAATACAAGGTGTAGTTTCTTATTAGCAACTGGCTAGTAAGTACAGGTGGTTTTATACACAAAATCACAGCCTCTAATAAGAGCTACTTTACATGCACACACATTCAAGCTCCTGTAGCTAAGGCACTGGGTTTTTCTGCTCATCTGTCCAGCTCATGGCAAGGCTTGAGAAACTTTGCAGGCAGCCTCCATGGACCTGTAGGTAGAACACAAATATATCCCTTTCCCCATGTTATCAGCTCTTGAGAAGTAAGTCAGGTTAAAAGGATTCCGTAAAGCAAAGACATTTTGATGAAACAGGAATGTGAAGCAGGTGCAGAAGCAAACTGCACCGTGTTAACAGTCAAGGAGTTTGCTGCGTCATTACCTCTTTTTTTTTTTTTTTTTTTTTTTTTTTTTTTTTTTTTTTTTCCTTTTCTTTTCTGTGTCTGCCACCCTGGTGCTGTTTGGGTGGAGGTTGGCAAAGCTTGGATTCTCCCCTAGGTTAACTTAAACACACTAAGCAAGACTGCTCGGCAGCAGCTACAAACGCCTGCCTGCCCAGCAGCAGCTATAGCTGCCAGCCTACTGAGCAGCAGCCATAAATCTCTGCCGGCAGCACCACTTTTCTATTAACCCTTTCTTGCCCAAAATGTTAATCTGCTACCCATTAAAAACTTTTACATTAACCCAATAACAAAAAATACACAGAACACTGTCTGCCCTCAACAGACACACACATACACACACATTCATGGGATGCCACAAACACACTCCACACAACTACAGTATGTGAAACACAAAATGCAGACAATCATTACTCCCATTACATGGTCACACGTACAAAATGTAGTTGCAATGACCCTGTGAAGACAATCAGGAAACCAGCTCCGAGCAGCATCATCGCAGTACAAGGTGGCAGGCTCAATCTCAGCGGGCGTCCCCGCAGAGGCTCTGCCTCCCTCACATTGCATGAGGCTTGGGCTTTTGTACTGATCAAAATGCACACTCATTCCAATGCAGGTGGCCAGCCTACATCGGGAGAAGTGGCCAACAGTATCTATAAGGGTCTGCAAGGGTCGATAGAAACACAGACGTAGTTACATTTGCTAACTTTTAGTACATGAATATCACAGACAGACTATAAGCACACAATACATCTGCATCCCCCACCCATCTTACTTTTCCCTTTATAACTGCCCATTTATCATGGGGATCTGGGGGATCTAAATCAGGCTTCTTTTCCGGATCAACAGGTCTCGGGTCAAAAGGACTGTCCAGGTCAGCATCAGAATTATCAGGCATCAGAATCTCAGGAGCAGCAACAACAGTCTGATGAAAATGCACAGGCTCCTCATTAATGTGTTCTGGAGTTTCAGTGTTATCAAGTGCAATTAAAACATTTTTCTCCTGTAGGTTTCAGGTGATCTGAGAGTAGGCTTTTTCTCGGGATTAACAGGGTCTGGGGCAAAAGGATTGCCTTCATCGCCGTCCTCAGCCTCCGCAGCCACGGCAGCAACTGGTGGAGGTTCGGAGGGGTGGGGGGGTTTGGGCTCCACTATCTCATTCTTTGACTTAGCCGTGTCGGAGAGCTGTAAATTTGTAAGTCCGTCATGAAGTGTCTGTACTTTCTCATCTAACAATCCTGTCCATTTGTCCCAACCTTGACGATCTTGAGGATCGGGCTCTGGGGGGAGGGAGGCCAGGGGCGGCGAAAGTGATAAAGGAAGATGCAAATTCGTATCCCCTGGCCCATCCATCGGTTATTTTTTAAAGAGTCAGTAATTAGTCTCCACACAGTGGGGTATTAACTTGCCTCCTTGGATCCCTTACTTACCTCTTCCCACAGCGTTGCTCCTATTTTTTCCCAAGTTGCGATTTGAAAGGCAGCATCCACTGAGGGGATTAAATCCTTTCCCTTTGCTCCATACAGCAAAGCCTTCAAGGCAGGCTCATCATAACTCACTGCTCTCATAGAGAGAATGTGTTGGAGGAGCTTCACCACTTCTGACTCTTCCTTGGTCAGTGTGGACCCCCTCTCCTCCCCGGCCGCTCACCTGATCAGGGCGAGATTCCCAAACTTTTTGCGCTAGCGACTTCCGAGTGCCGGGGCAGCACCCGATATCGACCGGCTTCTGCCCCCTCCTTCCTGTCGGTCTCGTCGGTTTTATCCAACGCCGATCTGAGGGTCCCTGTTCGGGCGCCACTTGTTGACGCAGAAGTCCCGGACACAGCACACAGACCAATATGATCAGGCTGTGCCAAAGTTTATTGCGCAGATAGCTCAGTATATATAGGCACTCTACTTGTCTATCATTAACACACACAAGTCTAATTGGATACATGTATTGTTCACACGGCTAAATACCAAACAGGATTCACTCAGTAACAGCTTAATGATTGGTTAACTATGACAGCATATGATTCAAGGTTACAGTTAACATTCCTTCTCTGCGTATCTCTCTCAGTAGTTTTCCGTGCTAACTTTTCCCAAGGCTTCTGCACGTACACGAGCTTTAGTAACCCTCAGGCGAGGCCTCAGTGCCTGCGGGTCACTACCTTACAATTGTCAAGCAATTGTCTGGATTGCTCACATGCCCGTTCACAGCCAAATGGCTCTCCACAGTGATCCACTTGTTACAAACTCTTCTCTGTAAAATATTTTTCATGTTTTTTACAAAGCCAACCTTGAGAAATCGGAGGAATGAACTTGGCATGGATGAAACTGACAGGGAGAGCAGATGCAGCAAAGGCTAATAATGGAGTGGCAAGTATTGCACAAGTGCCACGTAAGTCTACAGTAGATGGAGAAGACCTATTAGCAAAGATGTACTGGGTGGATTTCAGCACTCGGGTAACACATGAAACCCTTGAGTGAAAAGGCCTTTTTCACGTGGGAGATTCCTTTGCAGAGATGAGTCATGGATGAGCTTTACAAATCAGGCACCTTCCAAGCCAGCAGGCTCTGGAGCAGGGCCTCTGGCAGCACAGAAAGAAGAGGCGTCCGCCCGCCAAAGCCTTTTCCCACGCCTGCAAGAGCCCAGATCAAACAGTTTCCCTGCTGGGTCAAGAGGTGTTTTCTTGTAGGACACAGTGCCTCTTCTCTACTGCAGCAGTTCTCTGTGGTGTAGCCAATGCTCACAAAAGACTTGTACAGCAAGAGGTCACCTTCAGGCACCCTTCTTCAGGTAATTGAGGTAATGGTTCTTCTTACCAGAGTCCTGCAAACACAGAGCTATTGTGTGCAAAGGGAGACAGCTGAGTCAGGACATCAAAATATGACCCTACAGCACCTCATATGGACTACATATTACCTGGACACTGCATATTTTCCTCCTCCCTTGTCCCATGGAGGTGCTAGTAGATGCCTGCATGCACCGAATACATACACAGAAAAACAAAACCCCAAAACTAAAACCAACCAAATAACAAGATCCTTGAAAATCAGGATCCAGATTCTGGAGTCTTCTCTCAGTCCAGCAAAGTGGTGTGGCCCCAAGTAAGGGCTGGAAAAGATCTCAGGCTAGAGAGAAAACAGCAGTGTAAACAGCTGCTCCGCATTTTCTTAGAAAAGGTCCACTGTTCTTCATGCATCTGGACGGTGCAGGCTGAAGACCAGTGCACCTGGGCTCCTTCTGCATCAGAAGGGCTGCAGCAGAAACCACGCAGTCTCATGTTGGATACTACATATGCGTATCTCCAGCAGCAGAGCAAATCATGGACATATTTAAGAAGGAGGGATGGGGCAGGAAGGGGAAGCTTGAGGTCTTCTTTTATTTCAGGCAAAATATCTTAATGTTTTGTATCTATTTTTTCCATTAACAATTAATTACTTCGCTCACCTGTATGAACAGTTTCAGGTAACTTCTGAACTTGCTTTTAAGTTCTCTTTTCTGTTCTTGCAGTACTGCTTAAAGCAGCAAGTCATGGCAGAAATGAATGACACCCATCTGGCTCCGGTTATCTCTATTGCTTTACTTTCACACTGCATTTGTGCCAAAAAAGGTTTCTGTATCTGGGACGAGAGCAGCTCCCTAAGCAGTTTTACCTTGGGGAGGTGAATAACTGGATTGGTACCAGCAAAGGAGACTGCATAACTCGGCAGATAACAAAAGTTATGTGTTAAAAGTCACTGGAACTTGTCCACGCCATGTAGACTGAAACACCTGATCATCTAGAAAGTTAAGTAAGACATCCTATGAAAAAAGCAGAGGCAGACACATCTAATAGGACAATGGGTGATTCAGGAGAAGTTACAGGATCTTGCAGGATCTCAAATAGCTGAACTAGCCAGAGCATAATTATAAGCAGAAGACATCAAGCAAATAAGAATGGGCTCACTTCAGGAAGCCATCGAAGGGGCAGGTGGAGGCTGGGGAGGGACCAGGTGGACCTTCCGTTGGGCATGATAATGTGAATACATTTCCCAGGACAATGCAACTCCCTGCGGGCCCAAACAGACCTCAGTGGGAGAATTTCCTGCCACCCATTTTTCATATTTGCCCATGCAGTGGCAGCACCATCTGGCCAGTGATCAGCACCTCAGAATAAATGGTAAAGAACAGAGGGATCCCTTCTTTGAGAGCAAACTAAAAGAGAAGGAAGAGAGAAGAGCAAGGATACAAGAGCAAGGATATTAATTTGGCTCTTAGAGTGCATTTGTGCTGCAAAGATACATGTAGGAATTGAGACTGGGAGACAGCTATGCAACCTGGGAAGTTAAAACAGAGACTGACAGTGACATACAGGCCCATGGAAATGAAGGAGCTCCTCACAGTTCACAAATGTACTGTTGCAGAGCAGCTCTAGGGCTGGAGAACATGCTGCAAGTCTCACACATCCGGCCTCGCTGAGAGCAGATGCTGGTGGCTGATCAGCCTTCCCCCAGCTCTAAGTTTCAACAGCACTAGCTGTGTACCCCATGTTTTGCCCATGTATTTGAAGATCAGGAAGGCATTTGCCCCCATTATCCTTTCAGTGGGATGAAAGCTGCAAAGCACGAGGACAGCTGGAATTCTTCCTCCCATGCGTGCTGCTGCTGACCAAAGGCAAAGTCATCTGAATGCACTTGTGTGTGGAGACATGATGAGGGCTGACCCAGCCAACACTTGAGAAATTGTTCAGGATACCTCCAGGAAATAGGTTTTTAGCCCCTACTCCCCAGCAGTGTTTATATTTTTGGCAAGACTATGGTGTTATTGTGCAAATGGACCGTCTGGGTGAGGAGATCAGGGGTGCCACAGCCATCACCAGCCAGCAGCTGGTCTGTGCCCTGCCACTGTGTTCCTGCACAGCCTGCCCTCCGCCAACAATGCAGCGGGAATGTGGTGTACCGAGCCAGAGCCATGATTAGGTATAATCTAAGTTGGATGCCAGAAGCATTACGGCCACACACCCTGCCTTCCTTGTCATAAATACCAAGCAAGCAAATTCTAGCATGAAGCCCTGAAGCCCCTCCCTACCCTGTGCTCTTTACCAATGCCACTGCAATACTCACAATCAGAAAACAAGGGCAACAAGATGGGCACATTCCCTGCTTTTAGCAGGGAGGAGAGCAGAGCCATGTACAGGGAGTTGAGAGCTGTGCCTCACCGTGCGCTGCTGCCACCACCCTTCCCACCCAGGTGCCAATTTGATATCACCTTCAGCAGCAACGGAGCATCCTCCTCCTCCTGCTGCACTGCCCAGCTCCCCCAGCCCCACTCTGGGGCCACAGGCTACCCTAGCAGGGGCCATTGGGGCCACACAGGGCTCATGGAGGTGCCAGGGGGAGTGCAGCAGCTCAGGTTGCTCAGACCCTGGGGATGAGGAGCAGGGAGGTGGCTAGGGGCCGTTTTCAGCTCCTTCAGTGACACGTGGCCACAGGTCAAGGGCAGATCCCAAGCCAGGGTCCCCCCACTCAGGCCACAGAGGCTCTTTGCTGAACATCACCCTTTATTGCTGCTGCTGGGAGCTACTTCGTTGCCTGCTGGGGTGCTGGGGTGCTGGGATTCAGCTGGTGACCCACAGTCCTGCCCAGCCGCCGGGTTGCTGCATCCATCCTGCGGGGCTGGAGGGGTGGCAGGGGCCGGTGTACTTGGAGAAGCTGGCTGTGGGATGAGGCTGACCTCTGCTCCGGTGAGCCAGTGGTGCCTGGAGCTGAGGGGCAGGGGTCAGCCCTGCGGCTGTCCTGCCCCAATAGCTCTATCTTGTCGTGCTGGGGAGGACAAAATTGGTTGGCTAAAGCATGGGGCTGAATTCAACATCCCCAAGCAACCCTCTATACCCATCTCTCCTGGGGGGGGAAACTGAGGCATGGATCCCCCCAGATGCTCAGCAGCACCCCCCTAACCTCAGTCACCCCCTCCAGATCCCTTCTTTCTTCATCCCTACCTTGCTGGGGAGCAGAGTGGAGGGCTGGAGTGCCTGTGGGTTGCTGGGCTGGACACGCTGGAGGCGCAGGCTGCGCTGCAGCGGCTGTGTGAGGGTATGCTGGCCCCCACACTGCCGTGGCACAGTGGGGTACCTGCATGCAGCCATCCGCTCCCTGCAGGATAGGGTATGGGAACACTCGGCACGCAGCACACAATTCAGTACACGTGGCTTCAGCGCCACTGAGAGAGACACGGGGCAGCACAGTGGCGAGGCTGTAAAACCCCCAGGCCTGGGGCAAGCACAGCTGAGCCTCTGTGGCACATCTCTGCTCCCCTGCCCTGCCCAGGAAGCAGAGCCCTTTACCCTGACTCAGGGAAGGACTCTCCCTCACTGGGGCACAGCCATCCTGCACCCCAGGGATGAGGATGGGTCCCATGTCCCCTACCTTTGGGTTTGCTCCATCTTTAGAACAGGATGGGATTGTCCACTGACATGAGGGACCAGCGGTGGAAAGGGCGGGATTGGCGGGATAGGCCTGGGAGGGCAAAAGCCATCAGTGAGTGACAGGGGACAAATGACCCACCCTGGCTTGTGGCAGCACCCCAAATGCCATAGGCTTGTACCTCACAGCATTCCCTGCCCGCTGCCCCCAGGGAGGGGTCCTCATCCTCCCGCTGATGGGCAGGCCTGTGGAGGGTGCTGGGCAGGATCGGACCCTCGCAGGCAGACACCCCGAACCCCATGCTGCCTGGTCTGCAGCACCACCAGCACCCATCTCCCCCCATCCCACCCATGCAGACTCGTGATGCGCTTGTGCTGGGTGGTACTCACGAGCCAGGCATCCGCACGCTGAGTTGCCTGTCACAAGACAGGCACTGGAAATCTGCCAGCAGCTGCCTGAGGAGGGAGAAAGGGCTGGGTGTGTTGGGAAACCTGTCTTTGAGCCTGGTTGATCCCCCCTCCATGCCAACAAGGTTGTAACCAACCTGCTGGCTGGTTACAGAAGAAAGGGGATAGGATGAGGGAGAGTGGTTGGTTGTGGGCTCCCTCCCGAGAAAAAGCTCCACCTCATCTTAGGCACAGGAGAATCCACAGCGGGGAGCACCCAAAAACCTCCAATGCCATGGGAACCACTGCCACAGGCACCCAGAGCACCATGGGAACAGGGGATGCAGGCAAGGACAAAGCGGGAACAAGGTGCGTACTGTCTCTACTGCACTCACTTCCTAATCCCAGCTGCATCATCAGCTTCCATTGGTGGTGCCATTTCCTTGAGCTGCTTGAGGCTGCTCTTCCAGTGTTCATGCAGCTGCTGCTGGAACGGCCCCAGCTCCAGGCGATCCAGCTGCAGACAGACACACTCCCTCAGCCAGTGGCTATGGGATGGGACACTGCATCCCCAGGGAAAAGCCAGGAGCAGGAATCCTCAGAAGGATGCTGCCTTGGGCCACCAAGCCCCGAAGGTGCCATTTTTGCGCAGTGGTGACGAGCCGCCCCTCACCTTGGAGGCCATCTCCTCCCGCAGCTGCTGCTGGACCCTTTGCAGCCCCTGCTCCTGGCCTGTCACCCGCATCAGCATCTCCTGGTTCCTCTTATTCAGCAGCTCCAGGCTCGCCTCAAATTGGGCACGACTGACTTTGCTTTCCAAGGCCCCTTTGTCTGCTTTCTAGCAACAGGAAAAGGCAGGAGAACGGTGGGGAAAGGACGGATGTGCAATAGCCAGGGTCAGCTCACTGCAGGGGCAGAGGCAAAAGCACTTCTGCAGGACCACTGTGCTCCTCCCACGGCTGTGTGGTCCCACTCGCCCCATCACCCCCATGTGGTTGGTCCCACAAGCCCAAGGGACATGGGGGGAGACAGAGGCACCTGCAGCTGGGCTAGAAATCCTCTCTCCCCAGGCCAGCTCTGTCACCAAGCTCCCAGAGAACAAGGAGCATTTGTCACCCTGCCCAGGACCCCCTTGGCTGGTGCTTAGGCCCCTTGAGGTTGTACCTCATCCCTTCCCAGCTCCACGTCCTCCTTGTCTGCCTTCTTCTTCTCCAGCCTCTCCATGGACTGGAACAGACCCTTCCAACACACAAAGCGTCCTGTGACATTGCGGCAGGAGCACCCCGGCTTCTACCCCACCCAGAGTCCTCTGGGAAAGGTACTTTCAATCTTCTCAGGGCAAATCCCTTATGGTCCCCAGCCTGGGCTCTGCAAGGAGGATGCTCTAACCCCATGGGGGTTTCAGCCATCTACCTCGATATCTTTCTGCTGCTGGCGACTGTCATCCAGGAGGCTTTGCGTGACAGACTTGAGCTTTTCATACTCCTCTTGCACCTGCAGGATGGCAGCCTGCATGCGCTTCAGCACCTCCTGGTCCTGCTCCAGAGAGGAAAATGACAAGGTGGGAGGACTGCCCCATGGGCACAGACCTGGCTTACTGGGCCAGTGGGCATAGGCTGTCAGGCATGGTTCTGGCAGCCCCCTCCCAAGTCCCCCATGCTGCCATCTCCCTACCTGGCTCTTCCATGGCAGCTGCCTCACCACCTTGCCCGTCTTCTTCCTCGAAATGAGGGAGTCCACCAGCCCCTGCAGCTTCTCATAGCGCCGCAGAAGCTTCCCCAAACGCGTGCTGGTGTCACTGCTGCACGTGGGGCATACTGCCTCCTCCTGCCCTGTGCTCTCCATCATTCTCAGCTCTTCCAGCTGCAGAAGGGGAAGAGGAACAACCTTTGAGATGGGACAGATGCAACCAACAATTCCAGGTGCCATGGAGGCCCCATGGCCCCAGCCAGCCAGGGGATGTAGCTGGGAACCCCTCCAGGACCACACCACCGAGCCAGCAGGTGGGAGGAGCTCCCCCCACACCTCACCTGCTCCTGCTCCTCCTCGGCCATCTGGGTCACCAATTGATCCAGTGCAGCCTTGCTCATTTGCTGCTGCTCTGCCACATCCTTCATGTCCTGCTTTGCCTCCTGCAGTGTGGACCTGGCCAGCGAGACGGGGACACAGGCCGGCTTAGTCTTCACAAGCTTAGCTGCTCAGGGGGCATCCCTCACCCCCAACATGGGATGCTCCCAGCCCTCCTGGACTCCCTTGCAGCCCCACAGGGTACGAAACCCTCTCCTGTCCTTTTACCCCAATGGCAGGCTGAGTTGGTTGCTGAGATCCATTTGCCAGCTGGCTTTAGCTGCTTCCAGTTTGCCAAGGGCACTCTCCAGCTTCCTGATCTGGGAACGGCAGTGGGGGCCAGAGTCAGGGCATGGCCCCTGTGTCATCCCAGCTCAGGGGCTCTTCAGCTGCCTCCTTCGTGCCCAACTCTCCCAGCATCCCTGCATCTCCCTTGGGTACTGCTTACCTTTCCCTTCTCTCCCTGCAGCTCCCTGGCCAGGCCCTGTAGGCCTCTGGACAAGCCCTGAAGGTCACTGGCCAGGCCGTGCAGCGAGGACACTTGGCCCTGGAGGTCACCCAGCATGTTGGCAACGCTCTCCTGGCCTACAAGAACACAGTACAAGGGGACACACTGTCAGTGAAGGGGTCTCACCCTCCGGGCCAGGCTCTGAGCACAACGAGCTCCAGACCCAGCATTTCAAACACCCCCCACAAGCCTCCCAGAGCTCCCACCTCCCTCCTGGAGGAGCAGGCGCAGCTTCTCCAGCTCCGTTCGGTCCAATTTGGTGGCTTCTACCTGGGCCACCTGCTCCTTCAGGGCAGCATAGAGGTGTCTGAGCTGCCCAATCTGCTTGAGAGCCTCCGCCGTCTCCATAGAGAAATTGTAGGCGGTGTGGTAGGCACTGCTGGATCGCAAGGGCAAGGCCAGCTCTTGCAAGTGCGACGTGACGCTGAGATCAGCGTCAAGTGGGATCTCGAATCCTTGGGCTTTCGGCAAGAGAGTCCCTGCTGCCAGGGGGCCTGCCTGGTGAAGCTGTGTGCTGAGCTGCTCCCCCGAGATGCTGGTGGGAGTGACAGAGGACTCTGGCTGTGTCCCCAGGGTGGTGGTCTGGGTGCCCGTGGACTCTGGCTGTATTGGCTGTGTCCTCAGTCTGGTGGTCTGTGCGTCCTGAGACACTGTCTGCATCATCGTTGTGGTGCTAGCATCCCTCCTCTGATCTGAGGGAACGCTTGCCTGCTGCTTAGGGGCCGTTAGAGCTGTCCCTGGATCCTTCAGCCCCGCTAAGCTCCTACTAGATCCCAGCACTGAGCTTGCCCCATGTGAGGTGCCCACATCTGAAATGGGAGGCATGCGGGTAGCAGACTGGTCTCCTTCTTGTTCTCCTCTGGGTCTTCCTCCATCTCTTCCTCGTTCTCCTTTGCTGCCCCCCAGGCAATCCTCCAGCACATCCCAGTGCACCATGTTGTTCACCTCCTCCGGGTCTGGGTACAGGCCCAGCCTTTCCTTCAGCATTTGCTGGGGAAGCAAGGGATCAAGGGCTTACCCCAGCCATGTAGCCAGGGGCATAGCGGGGCCCACAGGAGCACTCCCCCCCACATCCATCGTGGGGTTTGACTCCGAGGTTTGATCCCTGCTGGAGCTGCTGGAGATGACTCACCCGTCCCGGGTTTCTGTGTACCCTCCCCAGCTATGACACGGGACACTGGTGCAAGGCACACTTGTTTGTCTACTGCTCTGGGCTGGCCTTGCTAAGACGCCGCCAGCCCCTTGGCACGCTTGCACACCTTTTACACGCTGAAAGAGAAGGGTGTGGGGAGGAGCAAAAGGGAGCAACAAGGGCCTGCTAGGGGCAGCTTGTCACTCTTTGGAAGCAGGTGCCTCCAGCAGGCTTTGTCCCTCACCTCAGCAGGTTGTAAAATGGTACATGTTTACTGGAGTGTGCTTGTCTGCCTCATCAAGGGAAAGATCATAGCTGGGGAATTTATCCTTTTCTCATCCTGGAGACAGCCCTTCACAAGCCCCTTGTGCTGCTTTCTCAAGTGCCCCTCCAGCCAAGGATTAGTGTCACACAAGAAGGGAGCAAGCCGTGAGTCCTGCTTCCCTGCATAAGGCTGCGAGTTGCAAAGTCAGCCTGTTTACAGCAACAGCCCCGCGTAACAGACAGAGTAGCTGTTCAGAGGGATCCCTTCCTCGAGAGCAAACTAAAAGAGAAGGAAGAGAGAAGAGCAAGGATACAAGAGCAAGGATATTAATTTGGCTCTTAGAGTGCATTTGTGCTGCAAAGATAAATGTAGGAATTGAGACTGGGAGACAGCTATGCAACCTGGGAAGTTAAAACAGAGACTGACAGTGACATACAGGCCCATGGAAATGAAGGAGCTCCTCACAGTTCACAAATGTACTGTTGCAGAGCAGCTCTAGGGCTGGAGAACATGCTGCAAGTCTCACACATCTGGCCTCGCTGAGAGCAGATGCTGGTGGCTGATCAGCCTTCCCCCAACTCCAAGTTTCAACAGCACTAGCTGTGTACCCCATGTTTTGCCCATGTATTTGAAGATCAGGAAGGCATTTGCCCCCATTAACCTTTCAGTGGGATGAAAGCTGCAAAGCACGAGGACAGCTGGAATTCTTCCTCCCATGCGTGCTGCTGCTGACCAAAGGCAAAGTCATCTGAATGCACTTGTGTGTGGAGACATGATGAGGGCTGACCCAGCCAACACTTGAGAAATTGCTCAGGATACCTCCAGGAAATAGGTTTTTAGCCCCTACTCCCCAGCAGTGTTTATATTTTTGGCAAGACTATGGTGTTATTGTGCAAATGGACCGTCTGGGTGAGGAGATCAGGGGTGCCACAGCCATCACTAGCCAGCAGCTGGTCTGCGCCCTGCCACTGTGTTCCTGCACAGCCTGCCCTCCGCCAACAATGCAGCGGGAATGTGGTGTACCGAGCCAGAGCCACGAATCTTACTAGAAGAGCCTTACCCATGAAACGAACCAGATCACCCGTCCAGGGAAGGAAGTTTCTAACAAGAAGCCCAGTTACTGTTGCTATCCAGTAAGCACACTCAGAGAGAACAGAAACACAAGCTGCCTTGAGGAACTGTCCCTTCAGGTGCTTCAGCGTTTGGAAAAGTTGAACAGCAAGGGAAATCAAAGAAAAGAAGTAAGAATGAACGTAGAAAAAAAACTACACAGCTCAGAACAATTCCAATAACGGAATTCATTATTCAAATTGTCAGGATCCAGAACAGACGTGTTGACCCAGCTTTAACAACGTCAAAGTGAAACCTCTTTGGCGAAGTTCAGTTGTCTAAACCTAAGCAAGTGGGGCTCTCTGAGAAGACCAGGGCATCCTGCCTTGCCTCAGTTGGCCTCTCTGGAAGGGGACAGATTCATGCCAGCTCCTGTGTTGGATCTGCCAGGCCATGCAGATGTCTAGGGGCCCTAAGGTGCCTGGATGGCACTGTGTACCTGTGCACATGCAAGGAAATGGAGAAACTGAACTGAATCCATCCTTCAGGGTTCCTGTGCAGCACTGGAGAGGTGTATGTGTCTTCAACACCTGGCACCAGAGATGGGGGAGGAATCTCTCCTCCAAAGTGCATTTCTCTTTCCAGGCACTATAAAAAGATCCCACAAAATTAACTTACACTGTACGTGTCCCGCTCAGAAAACTGAAGCAGTTATTCCCTTCGCTAGCCACGCAAACATACTACCCCCCAGTATCTCACTTTTGGGTCTTTGTAGACTCAGTAGGAAACAAAGGGTACAGAAATATCACACCACTAACCTCCTTATGATAGCCAGTGACTCTGGGCTCTGAGATATTGCCCAGTTGGTATCCGGGTTCGGCCTTTCAGCTCTGACATCCCATGGCCAACTCAGCCTCCTTAGGGGACTGAAGTCATGACAAGCACTGAAGGGGCTGCAGAGCAGATGGAGAAAAGCGCCCAGACAGGCATCTTTCCCAAACCACAGCCCACTGGGGCACTTGTACCAGAGACTGCTCTTCCCCAAACCACAATGCTTCTGGGGTGTGAAATGTCATCAGAAAGGTCTGGTATTGTCTTTTTAATCTTACTCTTGTTCACAGCCCCAGAGGGAGCACATTGCAACTGCTTTTCCCTGTTCTTCTCTCATCTGTCAATGTTTCCAGGACACACTCACCCTGAGGCTGTCAGACCCGGCTGCCAGCCCAGAGGGCATCTCCACCTGGCTAAAGAGAATGAGCAATTGGGGAGAGGTTATTTTCAGAGGATGAGACATCTGGATTTTACAGAGAAAGGGCATGCTCAGAGAACCGTAGGGTCAGCTCTGTTCAAAGGTTGAAAATGCTTGCAGAGAGCAGCAGGAAGGCAGGGAAGAGGTGAGGCAGGACAGGCTGAGCTTTGGCTGTGCAGAGGTTGGCTGGCAGGTCACTATGTAGTTATGCAGCTACAAGTCAGCCTGGTTCCACGTAGCTGGCGTGTGCAAACAAAGCATACTGGACTCTACTAATGTCAGCCCTCTGTGTGCTATGCCATTTCCAAGTCTTGACCCCTTCCATCAGCAAGCACCACAGACAACCCCATGTTTCAGGAGTGATTGCCACTGTGACATCTGGTTCAAAGGCAATCCTTGTGAATTCTTGAATTTCCTTCATGAAGTGAATTCTTGTCATTTCCTTCATGAAGTGGCTGTCACTTTTCCTGTATCTGCATTTGGGAAGACTCTTGTCTCATGCAGCGTATTCAGCAAGCAGGAGACACAGAGCCTTCACAACAGCCTCAAGAAAAACTGCTTTCCAGACCCAATGAGGCTCCTTATTCATGTCTCTGGCTCTTCTGAAATCAGGAAGATGTGGATCCAAACCCTAATCCTTGCAAAACAGACTGAGAAGTGAACCCAAGACCATCAATATGCCAGGAGAGTGCTCCCTCAACTGAAGTATTATGATAGAAGTGGGTACCACCCCAAACCACTGCAGGTGGAGAAACCCAGACATGTAAGTGTGGATGAAATATGCTCCAACAACCTAACAAAACATCTCGGGAGACCAGAGCTCAGCAGGCTCAGGAGTCCGGGTGGACTTCAGATCTTCCACAGGACTGATGTGGGCAGATGCAGGAGCAGATCCAATCTCTTGGGCAATAGAAATGAAGTACCTCCAGAGTGTATTTGTGTTCAGCTTTAGATGGCAGCCCAAGCAGAGCTGGGGTGCTTGGCAGCACAGTGCTGGACCAATTTCTGCACACATCATGTTCCAAGATCAGAAATGTCATTTGAATCTCCTCCCCAACTACGGATCTCTTCTGGGTCCTGCCCTGCTGCTTCCTGTGCCAGATGCTGACATATTGGTGCATTCCTTATCCTGCACATTTTCTGTGTTATACAGGGATTCACTACCGGTATCAGAAGCAAAAATAAAGATAACAAAAAAAAGATCTGCTACAAGAAGTATTTTAGCTTTGTAGGTGCAAACACATGGCAGAAACGAATAAATAAGGGGAATCTTCTGGCTCTGCTGTTCTGCGCATGTGTTTGCATCTGCATTTTTGCTCAAACTCTTGTCATCTTCACTAAGTATTTCACTATGTTCAAAAGCATAATTTTTAAAGGGCTCTCAACAGTAAGAAACAACTCATGGGTTTTTATTCCTCTGCTGCACTAAGAATAATTCGCTTGTCAGAAATCAGTGCTCTCCTGATCAGCTGGTTCTGCAAAGAGAGAAAAACCATATCGCATGCACATAGAAAATCCCTGAGTCACCTCTCTATGTTCTGATTGATCCTCTCCATGTTCCAGCAGTGAGAAGCTGGGGGCCTTGGATGGGCTTTGCTGTTCAACAATTTATGCCATCAGGCATGGGTAGCAGGAAATAAAGCTTAGGCCTATAATGATCTAACAAAATGTTTATCAAGTGCCACTACTGCTCCTACCCAAGTGGTGCCTCAACACACCATGCTGAGATGGTGCACATCCTCTTTTCAAGCCCTGTTGAGGTCCAGGTGGGTATAAGAGACTTACACAAACAGAGCAGTTGTGACCTTACACTGCCACTTACACGCTATCATGAAGGCTGTGCCTGTCACAGGCACTGGTCCAGCACTGTGGCATTTGGTTAATACAGCCTTGTGCATTTAGCACAAATGTTGGCTCTGCGAGGCACGGTGACCTGGTTCAGGAAACGGCACAGGCAATCACCTACTCGCGATCGCGGGGTCCATCAGCACGCAGGCACCAATGTGGTGGACGGCAAATGGCGTTTATTGCAGAGTGACACCGCATTATACAGCTTTGGTTTACAACGTCACTTCTGTCTGCTTACGTCTCAAGCTAAACACTATCAGCTGCCTGGAGAGGGGCTCTGTCTTTCCGTTACAGCGCGACATCTTCCGACTGTCAAGCCCTAGCTGCCTACATTTCCCCCCTCCCTATGCTTAAGTGAATTAGCTAAGATATACTAATTAAAAAAAAATTAAATTTTGTTATTCTTAATGCATACACAAACTAGGTATGACAAACTGGAATACACTTTGTAACAGTCTTAGAAAACATATGTAAGAAACCTTGAATAGAAAACATAAGGCACTATAAGTGAGATGCTATAACGAGGTTCCACACAACCTATAAAACACAAAAAGGAGGTATGATGACCCTGTAAAATCAAAAACTTGCTCCAAACAGCGTCGTCGCAATGTAAGGAGGCAGGCCCGGGCTCTGCCTCCCTCACGTTGCACGAGGCTTGGGCTTCTAAGCTGGCAGAAATGCACACTCGTTCCAATGCAGGTGGCCAGCCTGCATTGGAAGGAATGGCCTGCATCTATGAAAGGTTTGTGTTAGCTTTTTGGTATATGAATACTACAGAGAAGCTACAATAACACAACATGCTTGTCTTTCACAGTTGTACTAGGGGGTAATACTAAGTGGATACATTCTTAAAGCAGTTGCCGGTGTTCTACCATCATAATGCTCACTCTTTCTAACCGGCTCTTGGCAAACAACACGAGTTTATTTATTATGCAGGGTCCGAAGATCAGTGCCAACACGATCATTGCGATCGGCCCTATTAAGGTAGATAGCAGAGCGGGTAACCACGATGAGCTGGGAAACCAATTTTCATACCAGCTACGCTGCGATTCCCTTTCTTTTCGCCGTTTTTCTAGGTTTTCTCCCAGTTTTTCCAGGTTTTCTCCCAGTTTTTCCATA
Source organism: Amazona ochrocephala (assembly GCA_039720435.1). Taxonomy (NCBI): domain Eukaryota; kingdom Metazoa; phylum Chordata; class Aves; order Psittaciformes; family Psittacidae; genus Amazona; species Amazona ochrocephala. The sequence goes on along the minus strand of CM077882.1, from coordinate 52,280,334 downwards.
GTGTTTCTTACTACTCCAGTGTGGTCCACACAGACACAGCATTCCTCCTTCAGAGCAGCACACAGCCCTCCCTCTTTCAAAAATAGTAAATCTAGACCTCTTCGGTTTTGTAATACGACTTCTGAAAGGGATCGCAGCGATTGTTCCAGAAGAGTAATTGATTGTTCTATTTTAGCTAGGTCTTCATCAATGGTGTTTCGTAGATGGATAAAATCTTGATTCCCTTTTATTAATGCAGCTATTCCTGTTCCAGCCCCCGTTCCCCCTATAGTTAACAGAGCGGCTATTGTAAAAGCTGTGGTTGGTTCTCTTTTTACCAAAGGAAGTCCTAATAGGGTGTTTGTTTCTTTTTCTTTAATTTCATACATGTAGCTCGCTGGATGATAGATTATTCTGGGGAGTAGGATGATTTGGGCACAAAATTCGTTGATTAAGTATAAGTATTCTAGGGAAACACAGGGTGTTAATCCTGTTTCGGAACATACCCACTTGGCGTTCTTAGCAGGAACTAACCAACCACTTTTTTGTGGTATTGTCTCGTTAGCACAAAGATGTTGTTTTCCTTGCGGGATCTGTCCTATGCATCTCCCTTTCCCTGTCACCTGACTAAGGGAGATCCCTTGAGTATTATTTTGCCAATTACATTGCGTTGGATTGTTCCCTGTAGTATGGTCAGGCAGACTATCAACCGCAATTGCTTCGTAATATGGTGGCATAACACTATAACAAAGCCAGCAATGCTTAGTCAAATTTGGGTGAGCTTGTTTCAATATTTGAAAAGTGGCCTCCATCAAATTCCAGAGGGGGTATTTTCCCAAAATTTCATCCTGCCTAGTTTGTATTCCATTTGGGGCTGGGTTTTGTGGTTTTTCTGAAGCCAAACTAGTTTCCGGTTTTTTAGTCTGTCTGTGTTCAGGTTTTGGAGTTGAATTGATTGTTGGTGTTTTGGTCTGTGTTTCTCCGGTTAATACTGTATTGGGCCCGATGCGCTCCGTCTCAATTGGAGGCATCGTTTTTCTGATGCGAAATAGTCCACCCCGACCTTTACCGGGTTCCCAATATCTTATGCCCCATGTTCGCCCTATAAACCACCCAAGATCATCCGGTAATTTTACAAGAAGGTCTAAGTAGGCACAATTTCCCCACTTCCTTCCTCCTCCGGGTGATCCGAACGGGTCTCGTTTGGGTGACCGACACCCTTCTGGCCCGTGTGTTATATTCAGAAACTTGTCTTTTTGTAGTTCCCATGCTGTTGAGATAGTTTCACAACCCCAATATGCACAATAATATTCTCCGGGGTAGTTACAATAGGTTTTCCCTGGATTGGATGCCGGGCAGAAGTAGTTCCCAATCAGATTTAGACAAGGATCAATAGAGGCTAGTTGGCAAGGATAAACACTGAAAACTGGTGACCCTGCGGTTGTTTTTGTACTAATGACTTGGGATTGTTCTAGCTGCTGAAGTACCCATGTAAAAGGCTGGTGGTGATAGTAATGCAATTCTACCTGTCCTATAATAACGAGCTCCAGAATCAGGATCATACAAAGGTATTGTCACCCCTCCCCACGAATACTATTTTTCCGCTGTCCGGATTCTGCCGGTGTGGAACTCTCAGGCTTGGGCAGGACGCTTGGCTCTGGGGCGGAGGGGACGCTCGGCACCAGAGTGTACAGGTTACGGGGACGTCCGATGATGTGGTCCTGTGGACAAAACCTCACAGTTTTCATTAGCTTTATTCTGAAAGTCCGGTTTAATAGACTTAAGCGGGCACCACTTAACTCTGCCGTCTTTTTTGATAGCGGCGTACCCCCGCCCCGTAAGGACTAGCCTCCACCCTTGTTCCCATTCTCCCAGCTCGTTTCTAATTATGACCAATGGGCCTTCTTCCAGTGCTCGGGTAGCCCAGTGTTTTTGGGTGGGGCTATTCACCTCTTCGCCCCTGGGAAATTGATTCAGTGCTAGCAGAGCAGTTGCCAATAGGCGCGCTTGATCTCCTGAGGGAATGGCGTCAGCAAAACCTTCTGCTCTTGCTAACACCTCCAATTTAGATTTCAGAGTTTGATTCGCTCGTTCTACTATAGCTTGTCCTGTGCTATTATAGGGGATGCCCTGTATTAGGGTAATACTCCATTTCAGAGCAAATGCCTGGGCTGATTTAGAAACAAAATTTGGACCATTGTCCGTTTTGATCTGATTAGGAATCCCAAGCCACACCACGGCTGTCAGCCAATGCTGGATGGTTGCTTTGGAGTCGGTCTTAAGATGTTGAGTGGCTACGATTACCCCACTATATGTGTCTACAGTTACCGCTAGCCATGCTCGAGGTTTCAGCAAATGGCAGAGTGTAAAATCTGTCTGCCACACTTCGGAGGCTTTAAGCCCCCTAGGGTTTATTCCGCTGGACCACAGTGGTGCTTTCTGGCAGTGAGGACATGTAGCTACTATATGTCTCGCGTCAGTGATGGAAATCCCGCATCTCTTTGCTAACGCTTTGGCTCCGATGTGGAGAGACTCATGTAGCTGACGGGCATCTCTTAATGTCCACAGCCCTTTTGCAGCGGCGTCTGCTTTGTCGTTGCCGGTTTGGAAATACCCTTTGATTGGGCTGTGGCTGTTGACATGGATGACTGATATAGTGCCTTTTCGAGAAAAAAGTGCTTCTTCAAGCATTAGGGCTACTGTAGATGTCAACACGCCAGGCCCCGACATGGCCAAGCAAAGTTTGGCCACAAACATTGAATCAGTCACTATGTTGAGATGTTCAGTGGGAAACAGTCCGCATGCTAGGACTACAGCCGTCGCCTCTAGCTGTTGAACTGAAAGAGCACAATCAGTCATTTTAATGCAGTGCCATTCTTCTTCTGATTTCCATACTGCTACCGCAGTTGAGGTCGCTGAAGATGCGTCGGTAAAGACCGTTGGTCCTGGTTGGGGGCAGTCCATGATTTTCTGTGGAAGGTCGATGTCGACGATTGCTAACAGTTGAGTCCAGGGGGGTTTTGCGGAGTACCGAACCTCTCCACCAAACCCGACGAGAGCTACAGCTAGATACTCTGACATCACCACAGATTGCGCTGGGAGCTGTTTACGAAAGGGTAGGTATAGCCTGGCAGGTTCAATGCCTAGATGTCTTAGGGCGAGTTTTTTGCCTTTCATAATAAGGTTATCAAGGCACTCAATTCCCGGAGAAAATGCATGTGACGGTTTTCCTAACACTACCCATTGTACTGGTTGGGCTTCTTCAGGGGGCCCTGGGCTAGTGCTCCGACCCCCCCTCCTGCTGTGAAGTGCACATACAGATCAAGTGGTATATTTGGATTCCATCTAGCGAGCGTGCTAGATGACACCTGTTGTTCAATGAAATCGAGAGAATTCATTGCTTCTGTCGTCAGAGTTTTTTGTTCCCATGGGTTCTTTCCTTTCAAAAGATCGTACAGGGGGGTCATGACTTCGGGAGGGATCAGGACAACATTGCGTAGCCATTGCAAGGATCCTACTAACTGTTGCATATCATGGAGTGTCTTAATATTCCGACGAATTTTTATTTGGGGAGGGCTTATGTAAGAACTTGTAATCTCCACTCCCAAAAAAGTTACACATGGTCCTTTTTTAATTTTTGCGCTCGCAATTTCGAACCCGTTCGTTTTCGGAGTTTCTGAAACCGTTGATACTAGTTGGTCCACCTGGCTGCCAGACGGTGCAGCGATTAAAATATCGTCCATGTATTGAATGATGGTCGCAGTCCAGTCACTGCGCCGGACCGGTGCTAATGCTCGATCTACCGTAATTTGGCAGATAGTGGGGGAGTTGATCATTCCTTGAGGCAACACTTTCCACTGGAAACGTAGATTGGGGCGTTGGCTGTTTGGAAACACGACAGAAAAAGCAAACGGTTCCTTATCCTCTTCATGCAGGGGTATCGAAAAGAAACAATCCTTAATATCGAGGACAGCACAAGGTTGTCCTTCCGGTATCATAGAGTTCATTGGTAGTAGCGTTTGGACGGGACCCATTGGTTGAATTGTCTTGTTTATTTCACGCAGATCATGGAGGAGACAAAACCCCTCGCCAGTTCGTTTGGGTATTACAAAAACTGGAGTATTCCATGGACTAGTGGAAGGTTCTATATGACCTCGTTGTAGTTCACGATCAAGTAGCTCGAGAAGAGCATCCATTCGAGGCTTCGATAGGGGCCACTGCTCGACCCACACTGGGTTGGACGATTTCCACGTTAGTTTAATTGGTGGAAGTGGGTGTGCAGCAGTGGCCCTTAGGGTAAATTTGTCACTCGAGCTTTTAATAGGGCTACGGCGTCCCTTCCCAGCAGGGGTGGGATCCCTGACATGACGTATGGGCAAAGGATGATGGTTTTTTCCGGTCCCTTTTCAGTATGAAGCGTGACAGCGATCAATTGAGCGCTCTTCCAGGCTCGGGTTGATCCCCCGACTCCGCCCACCATGGGAGCATTTTCTAATTTCCAATGCGGAGGCCAATTTGTCTTAGGGATAACTGTAACATCTGCCCCAGTGTCTATCAAGAAAGGAATGCTAATAGTAGTATCATCTGAGCTATTATAGAGAGAACAGATCCCCCACACTACTGGTGGGTTGTCGCACTTTATTACCAAGGCCACCCTAGGGTCTCGTCCCCATAGAGTTGCCCTTGCTGTTCTTGGGATAGGGGCAAAGTCGACTGAACCGTCGGCTGAACCGTAAAGTGGGTCGCTTCTCGAGGGGGCGACAGGTATGGGAGTGTTTCGCTCCACCTGGGGTTGGCATAGTTGGGCCGCCTCATGTCCCAAGTGGGAGAGGGCCGTGTGCGGCCCGAACGCCCTCTCCCCCTCCCGTTTCCCTGGGGTTGAGCTTTACGGGTGCATTCCCTGGCGAAATGTCCTGTCCGTCCACAAACCCAACATGGTCCTTTGGTTAGGTTTTTACGGGGGGGCGGTGCTGTTGGCGGCTCCCCTAACTGAGGGCAATCAGCTACCACGTGGCCTTTCAGGCCACATTTAGAACATGTCATTACAGTAGCCATTACTGTAGCAGCTGCCTGAAGCGGGGTCAGCCGCTCTTCATTCGCGACATGTTTTATCATGGTTGCAACACTTGACCCCACCGGCAGTGATCGTAGAATTTCTTTGGTTTTCGTGTTACACTGTTGACGCAAACAGTCCGCAATAACTGGGTCTTTGGCTTCTGGAGGCAGGGTCGAGGAATCGACCGCCGCTTGGAGATGATCTACAAATTGCGTAAAGCTCTCACTTTCGTTTTGTTTTATTGTGGACCATGGTGATGGCTTTACAATAGTTCTAGTAGTTGTGTGAATAGCATCCCTAGCTGCACGAGTTGTTGCCCTGACTTCCTCAGCCTGTAGGCCTTGAGCTTGTTCCTGGGGGGTAAGCACTGTTGGATCCGTACCCATTAGGCGCGGTAAACTGGAGCCACGTAACGGGTGGCGCTTTCCAGGTATTCGGGCCAATTGTTTCACACAGTTATCTTCCCATTTTTGTTTGAAAACAATTATCCCTGCTCCATCAAAAATAATTTTGCAAATATGTCTTATGTCAAACAGGAGCATGTCATCTCCTCCGAAAACCCCATCTATAAGAGTAGAAACCATGGCAGAATTAAGCCCCTTGTCTGCAATTGCTTTAACAATTGCTTGTATGTCTTTAGGATTTACTGGTGAAAAAATACTTTGGTCTCCATCCGTCACTCGGACCGGGAACGCTAACGTGGTCGGTGGGACCCATTCAGCACATGCAGTCTTTATTTCTTTCCAGTCCGTAAAAGAGGTGTTTTTCTTTTTAGGTGTCTTGTTAGTATGGGTAGGAATGACTTGGCTATTAAGTCTGTATATGCGTGTTTCGCATGTATCATTCTCCTCTGAGTCTAGCCCGGCTGTGACCCACCCCTCCCAGCCAGTGTCTGATTCAGAGTCGGAACTTGACTGACTGGCTGCTTCCGGGCTCCGCAACTTTTTTACAGGGCTCCGGCCCCGCCCGCTTCTCCGGCTCTGGCTCTGCCCACTTCCCTTGCAGGCTCCGCAAGGGGGCCGTGCTCTTTCTGTACTCCGGCCCCGCCCGCTTCCCTTGCAGGCGGGCCTTCCCCCCCCTCTCTGCTCGCCCCGCCTGTCAGTGGGGGGGGCGTGTGCCTTACAAGGGCATATTTCCGGACGGTCGTTCTGATTGGCTGTCCGCCCCGTACTCGCGCTTCCCTCCCCTCCCTGTTTATCCGTGCTTGTTAGTGCTAGCGCTTCCTCCTTGTTCCCACACGGGGCATCTTTGCCCCGCCCTTCCCCTTGCCGCTCGGCGCCATCTTGGGGCGCATAGGGCGGTGGTCCAGCCCAGGCGTCTTTGGGCTCTGATTTCTCCGCGGCACTCCTGGCCTCTTCAACGAGCCCGCCCCAGAAGGATTTTGCGCGGTCTTGTCCCACCGCAAGCGGGTCGGGGTTCTGGGAATCGGGGGGCATAGCGCCCTCCCGCGAGTCTTTAGACTCAGTAAAAGTGCCATCATCTGGTGGGCGCGGAGTCTGCGTGGCTGCCCCGACTCCCAATTTGGGGGTAACCAACAAACAGTCCCTCGCCGCCTTCCAGGTGTCCTGCTCCTGCATGGCCTTTTGCAGAGCTTGTTTAACTTTCCCCCACGACTTAAGATTTTTCCCGCAACCCGAGGACATCGTCTCCTTGGCTAATGCTGTGGTGCATTTAGCCCACACTTCTGGGTAGAGAATATCCACCGCCTGGTCAATGACCCCAATCTGCAAAAGTCTCGCAACGGCGAGAGTAAAATCTTTAGGTTTACAATCAATACCCCACTGCTTATGTAATTCTGATACAACCTTCACAAGGGCCTCCATCGTCCTTGCAGGTCTGGGAGCGTCCTCCCCGCCGGGCTGGTCCTGCCGCTCCGCCCGCCGCACACCCGTCCAGGCGAGATTCCCGGGTTTTGGCACCACTTGTTGCCTCTGCGAGGCACGGTGACCTGGTTCAGGAAGCGGCACAGGCAATCACCTACTCGCGATCGCGGGGTCCATCAGCACGCAGACAGCAATATGGTGGACGGCAAATGGCGTTTATTGCAGAGTGACACCGCATTATACAGCTTTGGTTTACAACGTCACTTCCATCTGCTTACGTCTCAAGCTGAACACTATCAGCTACCTGGAGAGGGGCTCTGTCTTTCCGTTACAGCGCGACATCTTCCGACCGTCAAGCCCTAGCTGCCTACACACAAACCTCTGTCTCATCTCTTGACCCTCTGCAGTAGCTCACCTCAGCACAGGCATCTACAATCCCACAGATACCTGTAATGGCATTTCTCTCACCTAACTATAGGTAACTGCTGTGTATGTTTCTATACCTAAGCTTGATATCAGGGCTTCCAGGACAGCTCAAGGGTCTACGGTCATGGACTGAAGACTGTAGGTTGCATGGTCCACACAGACAGTGAAGTCAACAGCACAGACTCTTAACAGCCGCATATGGTTGGATGACCGCAGTCCTTTGGCTACAATGGGACCCAGTGTTAAGCTTTCATTCTGCAGACTTCAGAAGCCATGGGAGTTGAACCCTAGCCTCAGAAGTCCACATACCCTATTTCTGGTGAGAGTTAGCTCTCCTACACAATTTGAGGCACCGAATCTCCACAGTCTTGGCTGGCCCCAGCTAAATGATGCCATGGCTCATTGATGAATTGTGTGCTAGGTATAATCTAAGTTGGATGCCAGAAGCATTACGGCCACACACCCTGCCTTCCTTGTCATAAATACCAAGCAAGCAAACTCTAGCATGAAGCCCTGAAGCCCCCCACTACCCTGTGCTCTTTACCAATGCCACTGCAATACTCACAATCAGAAAACAAGGGCAACAAGATGGGCACATTCCCTGCTTTTAGCAGGGAGGAGAGCAGAGCCATGTACAGGGAGTTGAGAGCTGTGCCTCACCGTGCGCTGCTGCCACCACCCTTCCCACCCAGGTGCCAATTTGATATCACCTTCAGCAGCAACGGAGCATCCTCCTCCTCCTGCTGCACTGCCCAGCTCCCCCAGCCCCACTCTGGGGCCACAGGCTACCCTAGCAGGGGCCATCGGGGCCACACAGGGCTCATGGAGGTGCCAGGGGGAGCTCAGCAGCTCAGGTTGCTCAGATCCTGGGGATGAGGAGCAGGGAGGTGGCTAGGGGCCGTTTTCAGCTCCTTCAGTGACACGTGGCCGCAGGTCAAGAGCAGATCCCAAGCCAGGGTCCCCCCACTCAGGCCACAGAGGCTCTTTGCTGAACATCACCCTTTATTGCTGCTGCTGGGAGCTACTTCGTTGCCTGCTGGGGTGCTGGGGTGCTGGGATTCAGCTGGTCACCCACAGTCCTGCCCAGCCGCCGGGTTGCTGCATCCATCCTGCGGGGCTGGAGGGGTGGCAGGGGCCGGTGTACTTGGAGAAGCTGGCTGTGGGATGAGGCTGACCTCTGCTCCGGTGAGCCAGTGGTGCCTGGGGCTGAGGGGCAGGGGTCAGCCCTGCGGCTGTCCTGCCCCAATAGCTCTATCTTGTCGTGCTGGGGAGGACAAAATTGGTTGGCTAAAGCATGGGGCTGAATTCATCATCCCCAAGCAACCCTCCATACCCATCTCTCCTGGGGGGGGAAACTGAGGCATGGATCCCCCCAGATGCTCAGCAGCACCCCCCTAACCTCAGTCACCCCCTCCAGATCCCTTCTTTCTTCATCCCTACCTTGCTGGGGAGCAGAGTGGAGGGCTGGAGTGCCTGTGGGTTGCTGGGCTGGACACGCTGGAGGCGCAGGCTGCGCTGCAGCGGCTGTGTGAGGGTATGCTGGCCCCCACACTGCCGTGGCACAGTGGGGTACCTGCATGCAGCCATCCGCTCCCTGCAGGATAGGGTATGGGAACACTCGGCACGCAGCACACAATTCAGTACACGTGGCTTCAGCGCCACTGAGAGAGAGACGGGGCAGCACAGTGGGGAGGCTGTAAAACCCCCAGGCCTGGGGCAAGCACAGCTGAGCCTCTGTGGCACATCTCTGCTCCCCTGCCCTGCCCAGGAAGCAGAGCCCTTTACCCTGACTCAGGGAAGGACTCTGCCTCACTGGGGCACAGCCATCCTGCACCCCAGGGATGAGGATGGGTCCCATGTCCCCTACCTTTGGGTTTGCTCCATCTTTAGAACAGGATGGGATTGTCCACTGACATGAGGGACCAGCGGTGGAAAGGGCGGGATTGGCGGGATAGGCCTGGGAGGGCAAAAGCCGTCAGTGAGTGACAGGGGACAAATGACCCACCCTGGCTTGTGGCAGCACCCCAAATGCCATAGGCTTGTACCTCACAGCATTCCCTGCCCGCTGCCCCCAGGGAGGGGTCCTCATCCTCCCGCTGATGGGCAGGCCTGTGGAGGGTGCTGGGCAGGATCGGACCCTCGCAGGCAGACACCCCGAACCCCATGCTGCCTGGTCTGCAGCACCACCAGCACCCATCTCCCCCCATCCCACCCATGCAGACTCGTGATGCGCTTGTGCTGGGTGGTACTCACGAGCCAGGCATCCGCACGCTGAGTTGCCTGTCACAAGACAGGCACTGGAAATCTGCCAGCAGCTGCCTGAGGAGGGAGAAAGGGCTGGGTGTGTTGGGAAACCTGTCTTTGAGCCTGGTTGATCCCCCCTCCATGCCAACAAGGTCCCAGCCTGCTGGCTGGTTACAGAAGAAAGGGGATAGGATGAGGGAGAGTGGTTGGTTGTGGGCTCCCTCCCGAGAAAAAGCTCCACCTCATCTTAGGCACAGGAGAATCCACAGCGGGGAGCACCCAAAAACCTCCAATGCCATGGGAACCACTGCCACAGGCACCCAGAGCACCATGGGAACAGGGGATGCAGGCAAGGACAAAGCGGGAACAAGGTGCGTACTGTCTCTACTGCACTCACTTCCTAATCCCAGCTGCATCATCAGCTTCCATTGGTGGTGCCATTTCCTTGAGCTGCTTGAGGCTGCTCTTCCAGTGTTCATCCAGCTGCTGCTGGAACGGCCCCAGCTCCAGGCGATCCAGCTGCAGACAGACACACTCCCTCAGCCAGTGGCTATGGGATGGGACACTGCATCCCCAGGGAAAAGCCAGGAGCAGGAATCCTCAGAAGGATGCTGCCTTGGGCCACCAAGCCCCGAAGGTGCCATTTTTGCGCAGTGGTGATGAGCCGCCCCTCACCTTGGAGGCCATCTCCTCCCGCAGCTGCTGCTGGACCTTGTGCAGCCCCTGCTCCTGGCCTGTCACCCGGATCAGCATCTCCTGGTTCCTCTTATTCAGCAGCTCCAGGCTCGCCTCAAATTGGGCGCGACTGACTTTGCTTTCCAAGGCCCCTTTGTCTGCTTTCTAGCAACAGGGAAAGGCAGGAGAACGGTGGGGAAAGGACGGATGTGCAATAGCCAGGGTCAGCTCACTGCAGGGGCAGAGGCAAAAGCACTTCTGCAGGACCACTGTGCTCCTCGCACGGCTGTGTGGTCCCACTCGCCCCATCACCCCCATGTGGTTGGTCCCACAAGCCCAAGGGACATGGGGGGAGACAGAGGCACCTGCAGCTGGGCTAGAAATCCTCTCTCCCCAGGCCACCTCTGCCACCAAGCTCCCAGAGAACAAGGAGCATTTGTCACCCTGCCCAGGACCCCCTTGGCTGGGGCTTAGGCCCCTTGAGGTTGTACCTCATCCATTCCCAGCTCCACGTCCTCCTTGTCTGCCTTCTTCTTCTCCAGCCTCTCCATGGACTGGAACAGACCCTTCCAACACACAAAGCATCCTGTGACATTGTGGCAGGAGCACCCCGGCTTCTACCCCACCCAGAGTCCTCTGGGAAAGGTACTTTCAATCTTCTCAGGGCAAATCCCTTATGGTCCCCAGCCTGGGCTCTGCAAGGAGGATGCTCTAACCCCATGGGGGTTTCAGCCATCTACCTCGATATCTTTCTGCTGCTGGCGACTGTCATCCAGGAGGCTTTCCGTAAGAGACTTGAGCTTTTCATACTCCTCTTGCACCTGCAGGATGGCAGCCTGCATGCGCTTCAGCACCTCCTGGTCCTGCTCCAGAGAGGAAAATGACAAGGTGGGAGGACTGCCCCATGGGCACAGACCTGGCTTACTGGGCCAGTGGGCATAGGCTGTCAGGCATGGTTCTGGCAGCCCCCTCCCAAGTCCCCCATGCTGCCATCTCCCTACCTGGCTCTTCCATGGCAGCTGCCTCACCACCTTGCCCGTCTTCTTCCTCGAAATGAGGGAGTCCACCAGCCCCTGCAGCTTCTCATAGCACCGCAGAAGCTTCCCCAAACGCGTGCTGGTGTCACTGCTGCACGTGGGGCATACTGCCTCCTCCTGCCCTGTGCTCTCCATCACTCTCAGCTCTTCCAGCTGCAGAAGGGGAAGAGGAATAACCTTTGAGATGGGACAGATGCAACCAACAATTCCAGGTGCCATGGAGGCTCCATGGCCCCAGCCAGCCAGGGGATGTAGCTGGGAACCTCTCCAGGACCACACCACCGAGCCAGCAGGTGGGAGGAGCTCCCCCCACACCTCACCTGCTCCTGCTCCTCCTCGGCCATCTGGGTCACCAACTGATCCAGTGCAGCCTTGCTCATTTGCTGCTGCTCTGCCACATCCTTCATGTCCTGCTTTGCCTCCTGCAGTGTGGACCTGGCCAGCGAGACGGGGACACAGGCCGGCTTAGTCTTCACAAGCTTAGCTGCTCAGGGGGCATCCCTCACCCCCCAACATGGGATGCTCCCAGCCCTCCTGGACTCCCTTGCAGCCCCACAGGGTACGAAACCCTCTCCTGTCCTTTTACCCCAATGGCGGGCTGAGTTGGTTGCTGAGATCCATTTGCCAGCTGGCTTTAGCTGCTTCCAGTTTGCCAAGGGCACTCTCCAGCTTCCTGATCTGGGAACGGCAGTGGGGGCCAGAGTCAGGGCATGGCCCCTGTGTCATCCCAGCTCAGGGGCTCTTCAGCTGCCTCCTTCGTGCCCAACTCTCCCAGCATCCCTGCATCTCCCTTGGGTACTGCTTACCTTTCCCTTCTCTCCCTGCAGCTCCCTGGCCAGGCCCTGTAGGGCTCTGGAGAAGCCCTGAAGGTCACTGGCCAGGCCGTGCAGCGAGGACACTTGGCCCTGGAGGTCACCCAGCATGTTGGCAACGCTCTCCTGGCCTAGAAGGACACAGTACAAGGGGACACACTGTCAGTGAAGGGGTCTCACCCTCCGGGCCAGGCTCTGAGCACAACGAGCTCCAGACCCAGCATTTCAAACACCCCCCACAAGCCTCCCAGAGCTCCCACCTCCCTCCTGGAGGAGCAGGCGCAGCTTCTCCAGCTCCGTTCGGTCCAATTTGGTGGCTTCTACCTGGGCCACCTGCTCCTTCAGGGCAGCATAGAGGTGTCTGAGCTGCCCAATCTGCTTGAGAGCCTCCGCCGTCTCCATAGAGAAATTGTAGGAGGTGTGGTAGGCACTGCTGGATCGCAAGGGCAAGGCCAGCTCTTGCAAGTGCGACGTGACGCTGAGATCAGTGTCAAGTGGGATCTCGAATCCTTGGGCTGTCGGCAAGAGAGTCCCTGCTGCCAGGGGGCCTGCCTGGTGAAGCTGTGTGCTGAGCTGCTCCCCCGAGATGCTGGTCGGAGTGACAGTGGACTCTGGCTGTGTCCCCAGGGTGGTGGTCTGGGTGCCCGTGGACTCTGGCTGTGTCCCCAGGGTGGTGGTCTGGGTGCCCGTGGACTCTGGCTGTGTCCCCAGGGTGGTGGTCTGGGTGCCCGTGGACTCTGGCTGTGTCCCCAGGGTGGTGGTCTGGGTGCCCGTGGACTCTGGCTTTGTTGGCTGTGTCCCCAGTCTGGTGGTCTGTGTGTCCTGAGACACTGTCTGCATCATCGTTGTGGTGCTAGCATCCCTCCTCTGATCTGAGGGAACGCTTGCCTGCTGCTTAGGGGCCGTTAGAGCTGTCCCTGGATCCTTCAGCCCCGATAAGCTCCTACTAGATCCCAGCACTGAGCTTGCCCCATGTGAGGTGCCCACATCTGAAATGGGAGGCATGGGGGTGGCAGACTGGTCTCCTTCTTGTTCTCCTCTGGGTCTTCCTCCATCTCTTCCTCGTTCTCCTTTGCTGCCCCCCAGGCAATCCTGCAGCACATCCCAGTGCACCATGTTGTTCACCTCCTCCGGGTCCGGGTACAGGCCCAGCCTTTCCTTCAGCATTTGCTGGGGAAGGAAGGGATCAAGGGCTTACCCCAGCCATGTAGCCAGGGGCATAGCGGGGCCCACAGGAGCACTCCCCCCCACATCCAGCACTGCTGGGGACCATGCCCTAGTGCAGAGGGACTGCCTGCACTGGTCCCCCAGGGATGCAGCCATCTCCTGTCCTGTAGCAGGATCTGGCAGGCTCGTAACCATACCACATCGCTGGCCAGAGTCCTTAGGTTGCAGACGCCTGGCAGCCGGCCGGCAGTGTCCTGGAGATTCCCCTAGAGTGGGGCGACAAGAGGGACCGCAGTCAGGAGACAGGAGCAGGACTGAATAAAAGCATCTGCAAATTAACTTGGGCACTAGACAGATGGACGCTGGGCAGGCTTGTGCCTGGGGCCTGCTGCTGTATGGCACCAGTAGATCCTGACCCTTCTTCCCAGCACCCATGGTACTTTCATGGGTGTTCAGTTAAGAAGTGCCTTAGCACCACTTGGGTGGACACACATAGTTACCTCTGTCAGCAGCTTGAACTGCAGGCAGTGCTACCCATTTCTGCCCTCCCCAGGGCTCCAGGTAGGGTGGGCTGAGCTCCCATGCTTCCCTCTTAGGGCACCCTTCCCACTCTTCCCTCCCAGTGCCCTTCACACTGGGTGACATCCAAGGCTGGAGGACAGGGTCCGCAGGGAGATGCGGGGTGATGCAGGAAGGGGAGCAAGAGGCCAGCTCCCTCCTGGGGACACCAGCAGCAGCTCACCAAGCCAAGCGCCTCCTGGATCATGCAGATTTCTTCTTGCATGCGGGACTGCGCCTCCTTCATCTGGTTAATCGACTCAAGGAGATCCTGGTAGCCAGACGTGTCCTAGGAGAGGACGGTGGCAGGCATGAGCCCCATGGGAGGGTCCCTGCAGGCCAGGAACTTGGTCCCCACCTTGTCTCAATGGAAGCCATCACACAAACCCACGTCAGCAGGGCTGCATCCAGCCCTGCCTGCCCGTGCTGAGCTCTGCGCAGGAGCGCTGAAGCTGATGCCAAGGGCAAAGAGCCACCCCTGGAGGAGGAGGCGCCTCAGGGGACTGGGGAGAGCCTCTACCTCGGAGCTGCTGCTCTCGTCGGTTTCCACCTTCTCCATCAGCTGCCCCACGTCGGCAGTCACATCAGCGTCGGAGCCGCTGGTGGTGTCCTGCAGCGGGTCCTTGGCAGGCAGCTGCTCACCCGGCTGCTGAGGCTGCTGCCCCGCGGCCGGGGTCCTTGCCCTGTCCCGCTCGGCAGGCTGCTCCAAGCCCCAGGTGGAGCGGTCCTGCAGGCCCAGGTGCCCCAGCATGGCCTCCAGCAGGCTGCGCAGCGCTCGGAAGTTCACGGCCGAGACATCGGGCGTCCCGATGGCGGCGTCCAGCAGCTGGGTCAAGCTGAGCAGAGCCATCGCTGCTGCTATGGCCGACAACACGAGTCTGACCTGCTGGCAGTAGGAGAGACAGCGGGCAGTCGGCAGCCTGCCTCCTGCTTATGCTCCCTCCGGGATGTGGCGGGCCCTTCCTCGCCGCCTCTGCCCTCCCCAGCCCTACCGCCGGGCCCCCCGTTCCCCGTTCCCCGCACCCCTCGGCCCCGTACCTGCAGCAGCTGACCCTGCCCCACGCCCTGCCCTCTTTATCGACCACCACCGGCCGCTCCCCGACGCCCATTGTGCGAACCCGTGCGGAACACACCCGTTGCCAGGCGACGCCCCGCGGCCCTCTACTGTGCCGTAATTCAAGCGCACGGGGGACGCTCCCGGGCCCGACCCTGCTTCCGCCAGCCTCTGCCCAGGGAACCTTAGCGCCCCGGGAAGGCAGAGCTATGCGGCAAAAGCAGGACAGGTTTTACTCTCTCCCTTAGACGTGGCAATACTGGGGGGAAGGCTGCTGCTGACAGCAGCACCACACACATTTTGAGCATCTCGCTCCAGAGCAAAGAGCTGCACAAGCAGGAAAAAGCAGCACAGACAGACACAAGCTTCCACACAAGCCGAGGAAGGAGAGGACTCCAAAGCATCTTGGAAGCAGAGTCACCCATCAGACAAGTACTGACAGAAAGAATCCTCAAGAACATCTTCTCCCGCAGAAACCTCCAGGGCCAACCATGCCAGAGAACAGACACCTCCCTCCTGTGGTGAGGCACTCGGAGAATGAGGATGGGCAAGCGGGAGGCAGAACAGATGCCTTGCTCTTTTGAAAGAGACGAGAGATTCATTTTCAGTCATTAAAGAGACGTTTGCTCTGTGTAGTCTTCTTTCCCGAGCTGGGAGGATTGAATTTCAAGAGGGAGTAGGCATGAAGTGATGGGGACAAGATGCACTGGGGCAGGAAGCTCACACTCTTATGAGCGATCCTATGCCTTCACTTCAGGAACTGGCAGAGCTTTAGGCTCAGGAGCTCCACAGACACCCCCAGGGACTAGTCACACTTTCTAGACAGCCCTCAGGGGCACAAGGCCACCCCAGCACAGTGAGACAGCAGCAGCAAGGAAAGGACCTTGGGGCGGAAGGGAAAGCACTGAGGTTCAGTGCTGATAGGGTGGCAACCAAGGCCCATGCTGTGTCAGGCCAGACAGATGCTGTGTCCCTGTGTCCACCAGCCCCAACTCACTGTCTTCCCACAACCTTTGGGACCCAGTGAATGCAGGGTACCAGTTTTCCTAAAGCAGGTACGGATTTTGAGTCAACTCCTGGCTTCAGGTTAGCCAAATGCTTCTGGCTTCTAGTCAGGGTAAGGTGTGAAGCAAAGCCTGAGGAGAACTCAGGCTGTGGTGCTGACTACGACCCAGGGTACACCAGCTCAACCCTCTGGTCACCGGGGCTGCCATTCCACAGTTACTACCCAAACACAGCCTCGTGAAAGCACAGCCCTTCACAAGCCCCTTGTGCTGCTTTCTCAAGTGCCCCTCCAGCCAAGGATTAGTGTCACACAAGAAGGGAGCAAGCCGTGAGTCCTGCTTCCCTGCATAAGGCTGCAAGTTGCAAAGTCAGCCTGGTTACAGCAACAGCCCCGCGTAACAGACAGAGTAGCTGTTCAGAGGGATCCCTTCCTCGAGAGCAAACTAAAAGAGAAGGAAGAGAGAAGAGCAAGGATACAAGAGCAAGGATATTAATTTGGCTCTTAGAGTGCATTTGTGCTGCAAAGATAAATGTAGGAATTGAGACTGGGAGACAGCTATGCAACCTGGGAAGTTAAAACAGAGACTGACAGTGACATACAGGCCCATGGAAATGAAGGAGCTCCTCACAGCTCACAAATGTACTGTTGCAGAGCAGCTCTAGGGCTGGAGAACACGCTGCAAGTCTCACACATCCGGCCTCGCTGAGAGCAGATGCTGGTGGCTGATCAGCCTTCCCCCAGCTCTAAGTTTCAACAGCACTAGCTGTGTACCCCATGTTTTGCCCATGTATTTGAAGATCAGGAAGGCATTTGCCCCCATTAACCTTTCAGTGGGATGAAAGCTGCAAAGCACGAGGACAGCTGGAATTCTTCCTCCCATGCGTGCTGCTGCTGACCAAAGGCAAAGTCATCTGAATGCACTTGTGTGTGGAGACATGATGAGGGCTGACCCAGCCAACACTTGAGAAATTGCTCAGGATACCTCCAGGAAATAGGTTTTTAGCCCCTACTCCCCAGCAGTGTTTATATTTTTGGCAAGACTATGGTGTTATTGTGCAAATGGACCGTCTGGGTGAGGAGATCAGGGGTGCCACAGCCATCACTAGCCAGCAGCTGGTCTGCGCCCTGCCACTGTGTTCCTGCACAGCCTGCCCTCCGCCAACAATGCAGCGGGAATGTGGTGTACCGAGCCAGAGCCACGAATCTTACTAGAAGAGCCTTACCCATGAAACGAACCAGATCATGCGCCCAGGGAAGGAAGTTTCTAACAAGAAGCCCAGTTACTGTTGCTATCCAGTAAGCACACTCAGAGAGAACAGAAACACAAGCTGCCTTGAGGAACTGTCCCTTCAGGTGCTTCAGCGTTTGGAAAAGTTGAACAGCAAGGGAAATCAAAGAAAAGAAGTAAGAATGAACGTAGAAAAAAAACTACACAGCTCAGAACAATTCCAATAACGGAATTCATTATTCAAATTGTCAGGATCCAGAACAGATGTGTTGACCCAGCTTTAACAACGTCAAAGTGAAACCTCTTTGGCGAAGTTCAGTTGTCTAAACCTAAGCAAGTGGGGCTCTCTGGGAAGCCCAGGGCATCCTGCCTTGCCTCAGTTGGCCTCTCTGGAAGGGGACAGATTCATCCCAGCTCCTGTGTTGGATCTGCTCTGTTCAAAGGTTGAACATGCTTGCAGAGAGCAGCAGGAAGGCAGGGAAGAGGTGAGGCAGGACAGGCTGAGCTTTGGCTGTGCAGAGGTTGGCTGGCAGGTCACTATGTAGTTATGCAGCTACAAGTCAGCCTGGTTCCACGTAGCTGGCGTGTGCAAACAAAGCATACTGGACTCTACTAATGTCAGCCCTCTGTGTGCTATGCCATTTCCAAGTCTTGACCCCTTCCATCAGCAAGCACCACAGACAACCCCATGTTTCAGGAGTGATTGCCACTGTGACATCTGGTTCAAAGGCAATTCTTGTGAATTCTTGAATTTCCTTCATGAAGTGAATTCTTGTCATTTCCTTCATGAAGTGGCTGTCACTTTTCCTGTATCTGCGTTTGGGAAGACTCTTGTCTCATGCAGCGCATTCAGCAAGCAAGAGACACAGAGCCTTCACAACAGCCTCAAGAAAAACTGCTTTCCAGACCCAATGAGGCTCCTTATTCATGTCTCTGGCTCTTCTGAAATCAGGAAGATGTGGATCCAAACCCTAACCCTTGCAAAACAGACTGAGAAGTGAACCCAAGACCATCAATATGCCAGGAGAGTGCTCCCTCAACTGGAGTATTATGATAAAAGAGGGTACCACCCCAAACCACTGCAGGTGGAGAAACCCAGACATGTAAGTGTGGATGAAATATGCTCCAACAACCTAACAAAACATCTCTGGAGATCAGAGCTCAGCAGGCTCAGGAGTCCGGGTGGACTTCAGATCTTCCACAGGACTGATGTGGGCAGATGCAGGAGCAGATCCAATCTCTTGGGCAATAGAAATGAAGTACCTCCAGAGTGTATTTGTGTTCAGCTTTAGATGGCAGCCCAAGCAGAGCCGGGGTGCTTGGCAGCACAGTGCTGGACTAATTTCTGCACACATCATGTTTCAAGATCAGAAATGTCATTTGAATCTCGTCCCCAACTATAGATCTCTTCTGGGTCCTGCCCTGCTGCTTCCCGTGCCAGATGCTGACATATTGGTGCATTCCTTATCCTGCACATTTTCTGTGTTATACAGGGATTCACTACCGGTATCAGAAGCAAAAATAAAGATAACCAAAAAAAGATCTGCTACAAGAAGTATTTTAGCTTTGTAGGTGCAAACACATGGCAGAAATGAATAAATAAGGGGAATCTTCTGGCTCTGCTGTTCTGCGCATGTGTTTGCATCTGCATTTTTGCTCAAACTCTTGTCATCTTCACTAAGTATTTCACTATGTTCAAAAGCATAATTTTTAAAGGGCTCTCAACAGTAAGAAACAACTCATGGGTTTTTATTCCTCTGCTGCACTAAGAATAATTTGCTTGTCAGAAATCAGTGCCCTCCTGATCAGCTGGTTCTGCAAAGAGAGAAAAACCATATCGCATGCACATAGAAAATCCCTGAGTCACCTCTCTATATTCTGATTGATCCTCTCCATGTTCCAGCAGTGAGAAGCTGGGGGCCTTGGATGGGCTTTGCTGTTCAACAATTTATGCCATCAGGCATGGGTAGCAGGAAATAAAGCTTAGGCCTATAATGATCTAACAAAATGTTTATCAAGTGCCACTACTGCTCCTACCCAAGTGGTGCCTCAACACACCATGCTGAGATGGTGCACATCATCTTTTCAAGCCCTGTTGAGGTCCAGGTGGGTATAAGAGACTTACACAAACAGAGCAGTTGTGACCTTACACTGCCACTTACACGCTATCATGAAGGCTGTGCCTGTCACAGGCACTGGTCCAGTACTGTGGCATTTGGTTAATACAGCCTTGTGCATTTAGCACAAACCTCTGTCTCATCTCTTGACCCTCAGCAGTAGCTCACCTCAGCACAGGCATCTACAATCCCACAGATACCTGTAATGGCATTTCTCTCACCTAACTATAGGTAACTGCTGTGTATGTTTCTATACCTAAGCTTGATATCAGGGCTTCCAGGACAGTTCAAGGGTCTACAGTCATGGACTGAAGACTGTAGGTTGCATGGTCCACACAGACAGTGAAGTCAACAGCACAGACTCTTAACAGCTGCATATGGTTGGATGACTGCAGTCCTTTGGCTACAATGGGACCCAGTGTTAAGCTTTCATTCTGCAGACTTCAGAAGCCATGGGAGTTGAACCCTAGCCTCAGAAGTCCACACACCCTATTTCTGGTGGGAGTTAGCTCTCCTACGCAATTTGAGGCACCGAATCTCCACAGTCTTGGCTGGCCCCAGCTAAATGATGCCATGGCTCATTGATGAATTGTGTGCTAGGTATAATCTAAGTTGGATGCCAGAAGCATTACGGCCACACGCCCTGCCTTCCTTGTCATAAATACCAAGCAAGCAAATTCTAGCATGAAGCCCTGAAGCCCCTCCCTACCCTGTGCTCTTTACCAATGCCACTGCAATACTCACAATCAGAAAACAAGGGCAACAAGATGGGCACATTCCCTGCTTTTAGCAGGGAGGAGAGCAGAGCCATGTACAGGGAGTTGAGAGCTGTGCCTCACCGTGCGCTGCTGCCACCACCCTTCCCACCCAGGTGCCAATTTGATATCACCTTCAGCAGCAACGGAGCATCTTCCTCCTCCTGCTGCACTGCCCAGCTCCCCCAGCCCCACTCTGGGGCCACAGGCTACCCTAGCAGGGGCCATCGGGGCCACACAGGGCTCACGGAGGTGCCAGGGGGAGTGCAGCAGCTCAGGTTGCTCAGACCGTGGGGATGAGGAGCAGGGAGGTGGCTAGGGGCCGTTTTCAGCTCCTTCAGTGACACGTGGCCACAGGTCAAGGGCAGATCCCAAGCCAGGGTCCCCCCACTCAGGCCACAGAGGCTCTTTGCTGAACATCACCCTTTATTGCTGCTGCTGGGAGCTACTTCGGTGCCTGCTGGGGTGCTGGGCTGCTGGGATTCAGCTGGTGACCCACAGTCCTGCCCAGCCGCCGGGTTGCTGCATCCATCCTGCGGGGCTGGAGGGGCAGGAGGAGCCGGTGTACTTGGAGAAGCTGGCTGTGGGATGAGGCTGACCTCTGCTCCGGTGAGCCAGTGGTGCCTGGGGCTGAGGGGCAGGGGTCAGCCCTGCGGCTGTCCTGCCCCAATAGCTCTATCTTGTCATGCTGGGGAGGACAAAATTGGTTGGCTAAAGCATGGGGCTGAATTCAACATCCCCAAGCAACCCTCCATACCCATCTCTCCTGGGGGGGGAAACTGAGGCATGGATCCCCCCAGATGCTCAGCAGCACCCCCCTAACCTCAGTCACCCCCTCCAGATCCCTTCTTTCTTCATCCCTACCTTGCTGGGGAGCAGAGTGGAGGGCTGGAGTGCCTGTGGGTTGCTGGGCTGGACAAGCTGGAGGCGCAGGCTGCGCTGCAGCGGCTGTGTGAGGGTATGCTGGCCCCCACACTGCCGTGGCACAGTGGGGTACCTGCATGCAGCCATCCGCTCCCTGCAGGATAGGGTATGGGAACACTCAGCACGCAGCACACAATTCAGTACACGTGGCGTCAGCGCCACTGAGAGAGAGACGGGGCAGCACAGTGGCGAGGCTGTAAAACCCCCAGGCCTGGGGCAAGCACAGCTGAGCCTCTGTGGCACATCTCTGCTCCCCTGCCCTGCCCAGGAAGCAGAGCCCTTTACCCTGACTCAGGGAAGGACTCTGCCTCACTGGGGCACAGCCATCCTGCACCCCAGGGATGAGGATGGGTCCCATGTCCCCTACCTTTGGGTTTGCTCCATCTTTAGAACAGGATGGCATTGTCCACTGACATGAGGGACCAGCGGTGGAAAGGGCGGGATTGGCGGGATAGGCCTGGGAGGGCAAAAGCCGTCAGTGAGTGACAGGGGACAAATGACCCACCCTGGCTTGTGGCAGCACCCCAAATGCCATAGGCTTGTACCTCACAGCATTCCCTGCCCGCTGCCCCCAGGGAGGGGTCCTCATCCTCCCGCTGATGGGCAGGCCTGTGGAGGGTGCTGGGCAGGATCGGACCCTCGCAGGCAGACACCCCGAACCCCATGCTGCCTGGTCTGCAGCACCACCAGCACCCATCTCCCCCCATCCCACCCATGCAGACTCGTGATGCGCTTGTGCTGGGTGGTACTCACGAGCCAGGCATCCGCACGCTGAGTTGCCTGTCACAAGACAGGCACTGGAAATCTGCCAGCAGCTGCCTGAGGAGGGAGAAAGGGCTGGGTGTGTTGGGAAACCTGGTTTTGAGCCTGGCTGATCCCCCCTCCATGCCAACAAGGTCCCAGCCTGCTGGCTGGTTACAGAAGAAAGGGGATAGGATGAGGGAGAGTGGTTGGTTGTGGGCTCCCTCCCGAGAAAAAGCTGCACCTCATCTTAGGCACAGGAGAATCCACAGCAGGGAGCACCCAAAAACCTCCAATGCCATGGGAACCACTGCCACAGGCACCCAGAGCACCATGGGAACAGGGGATGCAGGCAAGGACAAAGCGGGAACAAGGTGAGTACTGTCTCTACTGCACTCACTTCCTAATCCCAGCTGCATCATCAGCTTCCATTGGTGGTGCCATTTCCTTGAGCTGCTTGAGGCTGCTCTTCCAGTGTTCATGCAGCTGCTGCTGGAACGGCCCCAGCTCCAGGCGATCCAGCTGCAGACAGACACACTCCCTCAGCCAGTGGCTATGGGATGGGACACTGCATCCCCAGGGAAAAGCCAGGAGCAGGAATCCTCAGAAGGATGCTGCCTTGGGCCGCCAAGCCCCGAAGGTGCCATTTTTGCGCAGTGGTGATGAGCCGCCCCTCACCTTGGAGGCCATCTCCTCCCGCAGCTGCTGCTGGACCTTGTGCAGCCCCTGCTCCTGGCCTGTCACCCGGATCAGCATCTCCTGGTTCCTCTTATTCAGCAGCTCCAGGCTCGCCTCAAATTGGGCGCGACTGACTTTGCTTTCCAAGGCCCCTTTGTCTGCTTTCTAGCAACAGGGAAAGGCAGGAGAACGGTGGGGAAAGGACGGATGTGCAATAGCCAGGGTCAGCTCACTGCAGGGGCAGAGGCAAAAGCACTTCTGCAGGACCACTGTGCTCCTCGCACGGCTGTGTGGTCCCACTCGCCCCATCACCCCCATGTGGTTGGTCCCACAAGCCCAAGGGACATGGGGGGAGACAGAGGCACCTGCAGCTGGGCTAGAAATCCTCTCTCCCCAGGCCACCTCTGCCACCAAGCTCCCAGAGAACAAGGAGCATTTGTCACCCTGCCCAGGACCCCCTTGGCTGGGGCTTAGGCCCCTTGAGGTTGTACCTCATCCATTCCCAGCTCCACGTCCTCCTTGTCTGCCTTCTTCTTCTCCAGCCTCTCCATGGACTGGAACAGACCCTTCCAACACACAAAGCATCCTGTGACATTGTGGCAGGAGCACCCCGGCTTCTACCCCACCCAGAATCCTCTGGGAAAGGTACTTTCAATCTTCTCAGGGCAAATCCCTTATGGTCCCCAGCCTGGGCTCTGCAAGGAGGATGCTCTAACCCCATGGGGGTTTCAGCCATCTACCTCGATATCTTTCTGCTGCTGGCGACTGTCATCCAGGAGGCTTCCCGTGACAGACTTGAGCTTTTCATACTCCTCTTGCACCTGCAGGATGGCAGCCTGCATGCGCTTCAGCACCTCCTGGTCCTGCTCCAGGGAGGAAAATGACAAGGTGGGAGGACTGCCCCATGGGCACAGACCTGGCTTACTGGGCCAGTGGGCATAGGCTGTCAGTGCCAGCAACACATTTGCAGTATGGCTTGAATCTCCCTCTATGCTGCAGACTTACAAGACAATATGGGGGGGAGCACATAACACCAAAGCACAAACAGCCAGGCATGGTTCTGGCAGCCCCCATGCTGCCATCTCCCTACCTGGCTCTTCCACGGCAGCTGCCTCACCACCTTGCCCGTCTTCTTCCTCGAAATGAGGGAGTCCACCAGCCCCTGCAGCTTCTCATAGCACCGCAGAAGCTTCCCCAAACGCATGCTGGTGTCACTGCTGCACGTGGGGCATACTGCCTCCTCCTGCCCTGTGCACTCCATCACTCTCAGCTCTTCAGCTGCAGAAGGGGAAGAGGAACAACCTTTGAGATGGGACAGATGCAACCAACAATTCCAGGTGCCATGGAGGCCCCATGGCCCCAGCCAGCCAGGGGATGTAGCTGGGAACCCCTCCAGGACCACACCACCGAGCCAGCAGGTGGGAGGAGCTCCCCCCACACCTCACCTGCTCCTGCTCCTCCTTGGCCATCTGGGTCACCAACTGATCCAGTGCAGCCTTGCTCATTTGCTGCTGCTCTGCCACATCCTTCATGTCCTGCTTTACCTCCTGCGGTGTGGACCTGGCCAGCGAGACGGGGACACAGGCAGGCTTAGTCTTCACAAGCTTAGCTGCTCAGGGGGCATCCCTCACCCCCCAACATGGGATGCTCCCAGCCCTCCTGGACTCCCTTGCAGCCCCACAGGGTACGAAACCCTCTCCTGTCCTTTTACCCCAATGGCAGGCTGAGTTGGTTGCTGAGATCCATTTGCCAGCTGGCTTTAGCTGCTTCCAGTTTGCCAAGGGCACTCTCCAGCTTCCTGATCTGGGAACGGCAGTGGGGGCCAGAGTCAGGGCATGGCCCCTGTGTCATCCCAGCTCAGGGGCTCTTCAGCTGCCTCCTTCGTGCCCAACTCCCCCAGCATTCCTGCATCTCCCTTGGGTACTGCTTACCTTTCCCTTCTCTCCCTGCAGCTCCCTGGCCAGGCCCTGTAGGGCTCTGGAGAAGCCCTGAAGGTCACTGGCCAGGCCGTGCAGCGAGGACACTTGGCCCTGGAGGTCACCCAGCATGTTGGCAACGCTCTCCTGGCCTACAAGAACACAGTACAAGGGGACACACTGTCAGTGAAGGGGTCTCACCCTCCGGGCCAGGCTCTGAGCACAACGAGCTCCAGACCCAGCATTTCAAACACCCCCCACAAGCCTCCCAGAGCTCCCACCTCCCTCCTGGAGGAGCAGGCGCAGCTTCTCCAGCTCCGTTCGGTCCAATTTGGTGGCTTCTACCTGGGCCACCTGCTCCTTCAGGGCAGCATAGAGGTGTCTGAGCTGCCCAATCTGCTTGAGAGCCTCCGCCATCTCCATGGAGAAATTGCAGCCATTGTGGTAGGCACTGTTGGATCGCAAGGGCAAGGCCAGCTCTTGCAAGTGCGACGTGACGCTGAGATCAGTGTCAAGTGGGATCTCGAATCCTTGGGCTTTCGGCAAGAGAGTCCCTGCTGCCAGGGGGCCTGCCTGGTGAAGCTGTGTGCTGAGCTGCTCCCCCGAGATGCTGGTGGGAGTGACAGAGGACTCTGGCTGTGTCCCCAGGGTGGTGGTCTGGGTGCCCGTGGACTCTGGCTGTATTGGCTGTGTCCTCAGTCTGGTGGTCTGTGCGTCCTGAGACACTGTCTGCATCATCGTTGTGGTGCTAGCATCCCTCCTCTGATCTGAGGGAACGCTTGCCTGCTGCTTAGGGGCCGTTAGAGCTGTCCCTGGATCCTTCAGCCCCGCTAAGCTCCTACTAGATCCCAGCACTGAGCTTGCCCCATGTGAGGTGCCCACATCTGAAATGGGAGGCATGCGGGTAGCAGACTGGTCTCCTTCTTGTTCTCCTCTGGGTCTTCCTCCATCTCTTCCTCGTTCTCCTTTGCTGCCCCCCAGGCAATCCTCCAGCACATCCCAGTGCACCATGTTGTTCACCTCCTCCGGGTCTGGGTACAGGCCCAGCCTTTCCTTCAGCATTTGCTGGGGAAGGAAGGGATCAAGGGCTTACCCTAGCCATGTAGCCAGGGGCATAGCGGGGCCCACAGGAGCACTCCCCCCCACATCCATCGTGGGGTTTGACTCCGAGGTTTGATCCCTGCTGGAGCTGCTGGAGATGACTCACCCGTCCCGGGTTTCTGTGTACCCTCCCCAGCTATGACACGGGACACTGGTGCAAGGCACACTTGTTTGTCTACTGCTCAGGGCTGGCCTTGCTAAGACGCCGCCAGCCCCTTGGCACGCTTGCACACCTTTTACACGCTGAAAGAGAAGGGTGTGGGGAGGAGCAAAAGGGAGCAACAAGGGCCTGCTAGGGGCAGCTTGTCACTCTTTGGAAGCAGGTGCCTCCAGCAGGCTTTGTCCCTCACCTCAGCAGGTTGTAAAATGGTACATGTTTACTGGAGTGTGCTTGTCTGCCTCATCAAGGGAAAGATCATAGCTGGGGAATTTATCCTTTTCTCATCCTGGAGACAGCCCTTCACAAGCCCCTTGTGCTGCTTTCTCAAGTGCCCCTCCAGCCAAGGATTAGTGTCACACAAGAAGGGAGCAAGCCGTGAGTCCTGCTTCCCTGCATAAGGCTGCAAGTTGCAAAGTCAGCCTGTTTACAGCAACAGCCCCGCGTAACAGACAGAGTAGCTGTTCAGAGGGATCCCTTCCTCGAGAGCAAACTAAAAGAGAAGGAAGAGAGAAGAGCAAGGATACAAGAGCAAGGATATTAATTTGGCTCTTAGAGTGCATTTGTGCTGCAAAGATAAATGTAGGAATTGAGACTGGGAGACAGCTATGCAACCTGGGAAGTTAAAACAGAGACTGACAGTGACATACAGGCCCATGGAAATGAAGGAGCTCCTCACAGTTCACAAATGTACTGTTGCAGAGCAGCTCTAGGGCTGGAGAACACGCTGCAAGTCTCACACATCCGGCCTCGCTGAGAGCAGATGCTGGTGGCTGATCAGCCTTCCCCCAGCTCTAAGTTTCAACAGCACTAGCTGTGTACCCCATGTTTTGCCCATGTATTTGAAGATCAGGAAGGCATTTGCCCCCATTAACCTTTCAGTGGGATGAAAGCTGCAAAGCACGAGGACAGCTGGAATTCTTCCTCCCATGCGTGCTGCTGCTGACCAAAGGCAAAGTCATCTGAATGCACTTGTGTGTGGAGACATGATGAGGGCTGACCCAGCCAACACTTGAGAAATTGCTCAGGATACCTCCAGGAAATAGGTTTTTCGCCCCTACTCCCCAGCAGTGTTTATATTTTTGGCAAGACTATGGTGTTACTGTGCAAATGGACCGTCTGGGTGAGGAGATCAGGGGTGCCACAGGCATCACCAGCCAGCAGCTGGTCTGCGCCCTGCCACTGTGTTCCTGCACAGCCTGCCCTCCGCCAACAATGCAGCGGGAATGTGGTGTACCGAGCCCGAGCCACGAATCTTACTAGAAGAGCCTTACCCATGAAACGAACCAGATCACCCGTCCAGGGAAGGAAGTTTCTCAGAAGAAGCCCAGTTACTGTTGCTATCCAGTAAGCACACTCAGAGAGAACAGAAACACAAGCTGCCTTGAGGAACTGTCCCTTCAGGTGCTTCAGCGTTTGGAAAAGTTGAACAGCAAGGGAAATCAAAGAAAAGAAGTAAGAATGAACGTAGAAAAAAAACTACACAGCTCAGAACAATTCCAATAACGGAATTCATTATTCAAATTGTCAGGATCCAGAACAGACGTGTTGACCCAGCTTTAACAACGTCAAAGTGAAACCTCTTTGGCGAAGTTCAGTTGTCTAAACCTAAGCAAGTGGGGCTCTCTGAGAAGACCAGGGCATCCTGCCTTGCCTCAGTTGGCCTCTCTGGAAGGGGACAGATTCATGCCAGCTCCTGTGTTGGATCTGCCAGGCCATGCAGATGTCTAGGGGCCCTAAGGTGCCTGGATGGCACTGTGTACCTGTGCACATGCAAGGAAATGGAGAAACTGAACTGAATCCATCCTTCAGGGTTCCTGTGCAGCACTGGAGAGGTGTATGTGTCTTCAACACCTGGCACCAGAGATGGGGGAGGAATCTCTCCTCCAAAGTGCATTTCTCTTTCCAGGCACTATAAAAAGATCCCACAAAATTAACTTACACTGTACGTGTCCCGCTCAGAAAACTGAAGCAGTTATTCCCTTCGCTAGCCACGCAAACATACTACCCCCCAGTATCTCACTTTTGGGTCTTTGTAGACTCAGTAGGAAACAAAGGGTACAGAAATATCACACCACTAACCTCCTTATGATAGCCAGTGACTCTGGGCTCTGAGATATTGCCCAGTTGGTATCCGGGTTCGGCCTTTCAGCTCTGACATCCCATGGCCAACTCAGCCTCCTTAGGGGACTGAAGTCATGACAAGCACTGAAGGGGCTGCAGAGCAGATGGAGAAAAGCCCCCAGACAGGCATCTTTCCCAAACCACAGCCCACTGGGGCACTTGTACCAGAGACTGCTCTTCCCCAAACCACAATGCTTCTGGGGTGTGAAATGTCATCAGAAAGGTCTGGTATTGTCTTTTTAATCTTACTCTTGTTCACAGCCCCAGAGGGAGCACATTGCAACTGCTTTTCCCTGTTCTTCTCTCATCTGTCAATGTTTCCAGGACACACTCACCCTGAGGCTGTCAGACCCGGCTGCCAGCCCAGAGGGCATCTCCACCTGGCTAAAGAGAATGAGCAATTGGGGAGAGGTTATTTTCAGAGGATGAGACATCTGGATTTTACAGAGAAAGGGCATGATCAGAGAACTGTAGGGTCAGCTCTGTTCAAAGGTTGAAAATGCTTGCAGAGAGCAGCAGGAAGGCAGGGAAGAGGTGAGGCAGGACAGGCTGAGCTTTGGCTGTGCAGAGGTTGGCTGGCAGGTCACTATGTAGTTATGCAGCTACAAGTCAGCCTGGTTCCACGTAGCTGGCGTGTGCAAACAAAGCATACTGGACTCTACTAATGTCAGCCCTCTGTGTGCTATGCCATTTCCAAGTCTTGACCCCTTCCATCAGCAAGCACCACAGACAACCCCATGTTTCAGGAGTGATTGCCACTGTGACATCTGGTTCAAAGGCAATCCTTGTGAATTCTTGAATTTCCTTCATGAAGTGAATTCTTGTCATTTCCTTCATGAAGTGGCTGTCACTTTTCCTGTATCTGCATTTGGGAAGACTCTTGTCTCATGCAGCGTATTCAGCAAGCAGGAGACACAGAGCCTTCACAACAGCCTCAAGAAAAACTGCTTTCCAGACCCAATGAGGCTCCTTATTCATGTCTCTGGCTCTTCTGAAATCAGGAAGATGTGGATCCAAACCCTAATCCTTGCAAAACAGACTGAGAAGTGAACCCAAGACCATCAATATGCCAGGAGAGTGCTCCCTCAACTGAAGTATTATGATAGAAGTGGGTACCACCCCAAACCACTGCAGGTGGAGAAACCCAGACATGTAAGTGTGGATGAAATATGCTCCAACAACCTAACAAAACATCTCGGGAGACCAGAGCTCAGCAGGCTCAGGAGTCCGGGTGGACTTCAGATCTTCCACAGGACTGATGTGGGCAGATGCAGGAGCAGATCCAATCTCTTGGGCAATAGAAATGAAGTACCTCCAGAGTGTATTTGTGTTCAGCTTTAGATGGCAGCCCAAGCAGAGCTGGGGTGCTTGGCAGCACAGTGCTGGACCAATTTCTGCACACATCATGTTCCAAGATCAGAAATGTCATTTGAATCTCCTCCCCAACTACGGATCTCTTCTGGGTCCTGCCCTGCTGCTTCCTGTGCCAGATGCTGACATATTGGTGCATTCCTTATCCTGCACATTTTCTGTGTTATACAGGGATTCACTACCGGTATCAGAAGCAAAAATAAAGATAACCAAAAAAAGATCTGCTACAAGAAGTATTTTAGCTTTGTAGGTGCAAACACATGGCAGAAACGAATAAATAAGGGGAATCTTCTGGCTCTGCTGTTCTGCGCATGTGTTTGCATCTGCATTTTTGCTCAAACTCTTGTCATCTTCACTAAGTATTTCACTATGTTCAAAAGCATAATTTTTAAAGGGCTCTCAACAGTAAGAAACAACTCATGGGTTTTTATTCCTCTGCTGCACTAAGAATAATTCGCTTGTCAGGAATCAGTGCTCTCCTGATCAGCTGGTTCTGCAAAGAGAGAAAAACCATATCGCATGCACATAGAAAATCCCTGAGTCACCTCTCTATGTTCTGATTGATCCTCTCCATGTTCCAGCAGTGAGAAGCTGGGGGCCTTGGATGGGCTTTGCTGTTCAACAATTTATGCCATCAGGCATGGGTAGCAGGAAATAAAGCTTAGGCCTATAATGATCTAACAAAATGTTTATCAAGTGCCACTACTGCTCCTACCCAAGTGGTGCCTCAACACACCATGCTGAGATGGTGCACATCCTCTTTTCAAGCCCTGTTGAGGTCCAGGTGGGTATAAGAGACTTACACAAACAGAGCAGTTGTGACCTTACACTGCCACTTACACGCTATCATGAAGGCTGTGCCTGTCACAGGCACTGGTCCAGCACTGTGGCATTTGGTTAATACAGCCTTGTGCATTTAGCACAAACCTCTGCCTCATCTCTTGACCCTCAGCAGTAGCTCACCTCATCACAGGCATCTACAATCCCACAGATACCTGTAACGGCATTTCTCTCACCTAACTATAGGTAACTGCTGTGTATGTTTCTATATCTAAGCTTGATATCAGGGCTTCCAGGACAGTTCAAGGGTCTACAGTCATGGACTGAAGACTGTAGGTTGCATGGCCCACACAGGCAGTGAAGTCAACAGCACAGACTCTTAACAGCCACATATGGTTGGATGACCGCAGTCCTTTGGCTACAATGGCACCCAGTGTTAAGCTTTCACTCTGCAGACTTCAGAAGCCATGGGAGTTGAACCCTAGCCTCAGAAGTCCACACACCCTATTTCTGGTGGGAGTTAGCTCTCCTACGCAGTTTGAGGCACCGAATCTCCACAGTCTTGGCTGGCCCCAGCTAAATGATGCCATGGCTCATTGATGAATTGTGTGCTAGGTATAACCTAAGTTGGATGTCAGAAGCATTACGGCCACACACATTGCCTTCCTTGTCATAAATACCAAGCAAGCAAACTCTAGCATGCAGCCCTGAAGCCCCTTCCTACCCTGTGCTCTTTACCAATGCCACTGCAATACTCACAATCAGAAAACAAGGGCAACGACATGGGCACGTTCCCTGCTTTTAGCAGGGAGGAGAGCAGAGCCATGTACAGGGAGTTGAGAGCTGTGCCTCACCGTGCGCTGCTGCCACCACCCTTCCCACCCAGGTGCCAATTTGATATCACCTTCAGCAGCAACGGAGCATCCTCCTCCTCCTGCTGCACTGCCCAGCTCCCCCAGCCCCACTCTGGGGCCACAGGCTACCCTAGCAGGGGCCATCGGGGCCACACAGGGCTCACGGAGGTGCCAGGGGGAGCACAGCAGCTCAGGTTGCTCAGACCCTGGGGATGAAGAGCAGGGAGGTGGCTAGGGGCCGTTTTCAGCTCCTTCAGTGACACGTGGCCACAGGTCAAGGGCAGATCCCAAGCCAGGGTCCCCCCACTCAGGCCACAGAGGCGCTTTGCTGAACATCACCCTTTATTGCTGCTGCTGGGAGCTACTTCGGTGCCTGCTGGGGTGCTGGGATTCAGCTGGTGACCCGCAGTCCTGCCCAGCCGCCGGGTTGCTGCATCCATCCTGGGGGGCTGGAGGGGCGGGAGGAGCCGGTGTACTTGGAGAAGCTGGCTGTGGGATGAGGCTGACCTCTGCTCCGGTGAGCCAGTGGAGCCTGGGGCTGAGGGGCAGGGGTCAGCCCTGCAGCTGTCCTGCCCCAATAGCTCTATCTTGTCGTGCTGAGGAGGACAAAATAGGTTGGCTAAAGCATGGGGCTGAATTCAACATCCCCAAGCAACCCTCTATACCCATCTCTCCTGGGGGGGGAAACTGAGGCATGGATCCCCCCAGATGCTCAGCAGCACCCCCCTAACCTCAGTCACCCCCTCCAGATCCCTTCTTTCTTCATCCCTACCTTGCTGGGGAGCAGAGTGGAGGGCTGGAGTGCCTGTGGGTTGCTGGGCTGGACAAGCTGGAGGCGCAGGCTGTGCTGCAGCGGGTGTGTGAGGGTATGCTGGCCCCCACACTGCCGTGGCACAGTGGCGTACCTGCATGCAGCCATCCGCTCCCTGCAGGATAGGGTATGGGAACACTCGGCACGCAGCACACAATTCAGTACACGTGGCTTCAGCGCCACTGAGAGAGAGATGGGGCAGCACAGTGGGGAGGCTGTAAAACCCCCAGGCCTGGGGCAAGCACAGCTGAGCCTCTGTGGCACATCTCTGCTCCCCTGCCCTGCCCAGGAAGCAGAGCCCTTTACCCTGACTCAGGGAAGGACTCTCCCTCACTGGGGCACAGCCATCCTGCACCCCAGGGATGGGGGTGGGTCCCATGTCCCCTACCTTTGGGTTTGCTCCATCTTTAAAACAGGATGGGATTGTCCAGTGACATGAGGGACCAGCGGTGGAAAGGGCGGGATTGGCAGGATAGGCCTGGGAAGGCAAAAGCCATCGGTGAGTGACAGGGGACAAATGACCCACCCTGGCTTGTGGCAGCACCCCAAACGCCATAGGCTTGCACCTCAAAGCACTCCCTGCCCGCTGCCCCCAGGGAGGGGTCCTCATCCTCCCGCTGATGGGCAGGCCTGTGGAGGGTGCTGGGCAGGATCGGACCCTCGCAGGCAGACACCCCGAACCCCATGCTGCCTGGTCTGCAGCACCACCAGCACCCATCTCCCCCCATCCCACCCATGCAGACTCGTGATGCGCTTGTGCTGGGTGGTACTCACGAGCCAGGCATCCGCACGCTGAGTTGCCTGTCACAAGACAGGCACTGGAAATCTGCCAGCAGCTGCCTGAGGAGGGGAGAAAGGGCTGGGTGAGTTGGGAAACCTGGTTTTGAGCCTGGCTGATCCCCCCTCCATGCCAACAAGGTCCCAGCCTGCTGGCTGGTTACAGAAGAAAGGGGATAGGATGAGGGAGAGTGCTTGGTTGTGGGCTCCCTCCTGAGAAAAAGCTCCACCTCATCTTAGGCACAGGAGAATCCACAGCAGGGAGCACCCAAAAACCTCCAATGCCATGGGAACCACTGCCACAGGCACCCAGAGCACCATGGGAACAGGGCATGCAGGCAAGGACAAAGCGGGAACAAGGTGCGTACTGTCTCTACTGCACTCACTTCCTAATCCCAGCTGCATCATCAGCTTCCATTGGTGGTGCCATTTCCTTGAGCTGCTTGAGGCTGCTCTTCCAGTGTTCATGCAGCTGCTGCTGGAACGGCCCCAGCTCCAGGCGATCCAGCTGCAGACAGACACACTCCCTCAGCCAGTGGCTATGGGATGGGACACTGCATCCCCAGGGAAAAGCCAGGAGCAGGAATCCTCAGAAGGATGCTGCCTTGGGCCACCAAGCCCCGAAGGTGCCATTTTTGCGCAGTGGTGATGAGCCGCCCCTCACCTTGGAGGCCATCTCCTCCCGCAGCTGCTGCTGGACCTTGTGCAGCCCCTGCTCCTGGCCTGTCACCCGGATCAGCATCTCCTGGTTGCTCTTATTCAGCAGCTCCAGGCTCTCCTCAAATTGGGCGCGACTGACTTTGCTTTCCAAGGCCCCTTTGTCTGCTTTCTAGCAACAGGAAAAGGCAGGAGAACGGTGGGGAAAGGATGGATGTGCAATAGCCAGGGTCAGCTCACTGCACGGGCAGAGGCAAAAGCACTTCTGCAGGACCACTGTGCTCCTCCCATGGCTGTGTGGTCCCACTCGCCCCATCACCCCCATGTGGTTGGTCCCACAAGCCCAAGGGACATGGGGGGAGACAGAGGCACCTGCAGCTGGGCTAGAAATCCTCTCTCCCCAGGCCACCTCTGCCACCAAGCTCCCAGAGAACAAGGAGCATTTGTCACCCTGCCCAGGACCCCCTTGGCTGGGGCTTAGGCCCCTTGAGGTTGTACCTCATCCATTCCCAGCTCCACGTCCTCCTTGTCTGCCTTCTTCTTCTCCAGCCTCTCCATGGACTGGAACAGACCCTTCCAACACACAAAGCATCCTGTGACATTGTGGCAGGAGCACCCCGGCTTCTACCCCACCCAGAATCCTCTGGGAAAGGTACTTTCAATCTTCTCAGGGCAAATCCCTTATGGTCCCCAGCCTGGGCTCTGCAAGGAGGATGCTCTAACCCCATGGGGGTTTCAGCCATCTACCTCGATATCTTTCTGCTGCTGGCGACTGTCATCCAGGAGGCTTCCCGTGACAGACTTGAGCTTTTCATACTCCTCTTGCATCTGCAGGATGGCAGCCTGCATGCGCTTCAGCACCTCCTGGTCCTGCTCCAGGGAGGAAAATGACAAGGTGGGAGGACTGCCCCATGGGCACAGACCTGGCTTACTGGGCCAGTGGGCATAGGCTGTCAGTGCCAGCAACACATTTGCAGCATGGCTTGAATCTCCCTCTATGCTGCAGACTTACAAGACAATATGGGGGGGAGCACATAACACCAAAGCACAAACAGCCAGGCATGGTTCTGGCAGCCCCCATGCTGCCATCTCCCTACCTGGCTCTTCCACGGCAGCTGCCTCACCACCTTGCCCGTCTTCTTCCTCGAAATGAGGGAGTCCACCAGCCCCTGCAGCTTCTCATAGCGCCGCAGAAGCTTCCCCAAACGCATGCTGGTGTCACTGCTGCACGTGGGGCATACTGCCTCCTCCTGCCCTGTGCTCTCCATCACTCTCAGCTCTTCAGCTGCAGAAGGGGAAGAGGAACAACCTTTGAGATGGGACAGATGCAACCAACAATTCCAGGTGCCATGGAGGCCCCATGGCCCCAGCCAGCCAGGGGATGTAGCTGGGAACCCCTCCAGGACCACACCACCGAGCCAGCAGGTGGGAGGAGCTCCCCCCACACCTCACCTGCTCCTGCTCCTCCTTGGCCATCTGGGTCACCAACTGATCCAGTGCAGCCTTGCTCATTTGCTGCTGCTCTGCCACATCCTTCATGTCCTGCTTTACCTCCTGCGGTGTGGACCTGGCCAGCGAGACGGGGACACAGGCAGGCTTAGTCTTCACAAGCTTAGCTGCTCAGGGGGCATCCCTCACCCCCCAACATGGGATGCTCCCAGCCCTCCTGGACTCCCTTGCAGCCCCACAGGGTACGAAACCCTCTCCTGTCCTTTTACCCCAATGGCAGGCTGAGTTGGTTGCTGAGATCCATTTGCCAGCTGGCTTTAGCTGCTTCCAGTTTGCCAGGGGCACTCTCCAGCTTCCTGATCTGGGAACGGCAGTGGGGGCCAGAGTCAGGGCATGGCCCCTGTGTCATCCCAGCTCAGGGGCTCTTCAGCTGCCTCCTTCGTGCCCAACTCCCCCAGCATTCCTGCATCTCCCTTGGGTACTGCTTACCTTTCCCTTCTCTCCCTGCAGCTCCCTGGCCAGGCCCTGTAGGGCTCTGGACAAGCCCTGAAGGTCACTGGCCAGGCCGTGCAGCGAGGACACTTGGCCCTGGAGGTCACCCAGCATGTTGGCAACGCTCTCCTGGCCTACAAGAACACAGTACAAGGGGACACACTGTCAGTGAAGGGGTCTCACCCTCCGGGCCAGGCTCTGAGCACAACGAGCTCCAGACCCAGCATTTCAAACACCCCCCACAAGCCTCCCAGAGCTCCCACCTCCCTCCTGGAGGAGCAGGCGCAGCTTCTCCAGCTCCGTTCGGTCCAATTTGGTGGCTTCTACCTGGGCCACCTGCTCCTTCAGGGCAGCATAGAGGTGTCTGAGCTGCCCAATCTCCTTGAGAGCCTCCGCCGTCTCCATAGAGAAATTGTAGGCGGCGTGGTAGGCACTGTTGGATCGCAAGGGCAAGGCCAGCTCTTGCAAGTGCGACGTGACGCTGAGATCAGTGTCAAGTGGGATCTCGAATCCTTGGGCTGTCGGCAAGAGAGTCCCTGCTGCCAGGGGGCCTGCCTGGTGAAGCTGTGTGCTGAGCTGCTCCCCCGAGATGCTGGTCGGAGTGACAGTGGACTCTGGCTGTGTCCCCAGGGTGGTGGTCTGGGTGCCCGTGGACTCTGGCTTTGTTGGCTGTGTCCCCAGTCTGGTGGTCTGTGTGTCCTGAGACACTGTCTGCATCATCGTTGTGGTGCTAGCATCCCTCCTCTGATCTGAGGGAACGCTTGCCTGCTGCTTAGGGGCCGTTAGAGCTGTCCCTGGATCCTTCAGCCCCGCTAAGCTCCTACTAGATCCCAGCACTGAGCTTGCCCCATGTGAGGTGCCCACATCTGAAATGGGAGGCATGGGGGTGGCAGACTGGTCTCCTTCTTGTTCTCCTCTGGGTCTTCCTCCATCTCTTCCTCGTTCTCCTTTGCTGCCCCCAAGGCAATCCTGCAGCACATCCCAGTGCACCATGTTGTTCACCTCCTCCGGGTCCGGGTACAGGCCCAGCCTTTCCTTCAGCATTTGCTGGGGAAGGAAGGGATCAAGGGCTTACCCCAGCCATGTAGCCAGGGGCATAGCGGGGCCCACAGGAGCACTCCCCCCCACATCCAGCACTGCTGGGGACCATGCCCTAGTGCAGAGGGACTGCCTGCACTGGTCCCCCAGGGATGCAGCCATCTCCTGTCCTGTAGCAGGATCTGGCAGGCTCGTAACCATACCACATCGCTGGCCAGAGTCCTTAGGTTGCAGACGCCTGGCAGCCGGCCGGCAGTGTCCTGGAGATTCCCCCAGAGTGGGGCGACGAGAGGGACCGCAGTCAGGAGACAGGAGCAGGACTGAATAAAAGCATCTGCAAATTAACTTGGGCACTAGACAGATGGACGCTGGGCAGGCTTGTGCCTGGGGCCTGCTGCTGTATGGCACCAGTAGATCCTGACCCTTCTTCCCAGCACCCATGGTACTTTCATGGGTGTTCAGTTAAGAAGTGCCTTAGCACCACTTGGGTGGACACACATAGTTACCTCTGTCAGCAGCTTGAACTGCAGGCAGTGCTACCCATTTCTGCCCTCCCCAGGGCTCCAGGTAGGGTGGGCTGAGCTCCCATGCTTCCCTCTTAGGGCACCCTTCCCACTCTTCCCTCCCAGTGCCCTTCACACTGGGTGACATCCAAGGCTGGAGGACAGGGTCCGCAGGGAGATGCGGGGTGATGCAGGAAGGGGAGCAAGAGGCCAGCTCCCTCCTGGGGACACCAGCAGCAGCTCACCAAGCCAAGCGCCTCCTGGATCATGCAGATTTCTTCTTGCATGCGGGACTGCGCCTCCTTCATCTGGTTAATCGACTCAAGGAGATCCTGGTAGCCAGACGTGTCCTAGGAGAGGACGGTGGCAGGCATGAGCCCCATGGGAGGGTCCCTGCAGGCCAGGAACTTGGTCCCCACCCTGCCCCAATGGAAGCCATCACACAAACCCACGTCAGCAGGGCTGCATCCAGCCCTGCCTGCCCGTGCTGAGCTCTGCGCAGGAGCGCTGAAGCTGATGCCAAGGGCAAAGAGCCACCCCTGGAGGAGGAGGCGCCTCAGGGGACTGGGGAGAGCCTCTACCTCGGAGCTGCTGCTCTCGTCGGTTTCCACCTTCTCCATCAGCTGCCCCACGTCGGCAGTCACATCAGCGTCGGAGCCGCTGGTGGTGTCCTGCAGCGGGTCCTTGGCAGGCAGCTGCTCACCCGGCTGCTGAGACTGCTGCCCCGCGGCCGGGGTCCTTGCCCTGTCCCGCTCGGCAGGCTGCTCCAAGCCCCCGGTGGAGCGGTCCTGCAGGCCCAGGTGCCCCAGCATGGCCTCCAGCAGGCTGCGCAGCCCTCGGAAGTTCACGGCCGAGACATCGGGCGTCCCGATGGCGGCGTCCAGCAGCTGGGTCAAGCTGAGCAGAGCCATCGCTGCTGCTATGGCCGACAACACGAGTCTGACCTGCTGGCAGTAGGAGAGACAGCGGGCAGTCGGCAGCCTGCCTCCTGCTTATGCTCCCTCCGGGATGTGGCGGGCCCTTCCTCGCCGCCTCTGCCCTCCCCAGCCCTACCGCCGGGCCCCCCGTTCCCCGTTC
The DNA here is from genome assembly GCA_039720435.1 of Amazona ochrocephala. NCBI lineage: Eukaryota > Metazoa > Chordata > Aves > Psittaciformes > Psittacidae > Amazona > Amazona ochrocephala. Next base: position 52,242,947 of record CM077882.1, on the reverse strand, counting down.
CCCGCACCCCTCGGCCCCGTACCTGCAGCAGCTGACCCTGCCCCACGCCCTGCCCTCTTTATCGACCACCACCGGCCGCTCCCCGACGCCCATTGTGCGAACCCGTGCGGAACACACCCGTTGCCAGGCGACGCCCCGCGGCCCTCTACTGTGCCGTAATTCAAGCGCACGGGGGACGCTCCCGGGCCCGACCCTGCTTCCGCCAGCCTCTGCCCAGGGAACCTTAGCGCCCCGGGAAGGCAGAGCTATGTGGCAAAAGCAGGACAGGTTTTACTCTCTCCCTTAGACGTGGCAATACTGGGGGGAAGGCTGCTGCTGACAGCAGCACCACACACATTTTGAGCATCTCGCTCCAGAGCAAAGAGCTGCACAAGCAGGAAAAAGCAGCACAGACAGACACAAGCTTCCACACAAGCCGAGGAAGGAGAGGACTCCAAAGCATCTTGGAAGCAGAGTCACCCATCAGACAAGTACTGACAGAAAGAATCCTCAAGAACATCTTCTCCCGCAGAAACCTCCAGGGCCAACCATGCCAGAGAACAGACACCTCCCTCCTGTGGTGAGGCACTCGGAGAATGAGGATGGGCAAGCGGGAGGCAGAACAGATGCCTTGCTCTTTTGAAAGAGACGAGAGATTCATTTTCAGTCATTAAAGAGACGTTTGCTCTGTGTAGTCTTCTTTCCCGAGCTGGGAGGATTGAATTTCAAGAGGGAGTAGGCATGAAGTGATGGGGACAAGATGCGCTGGGGCAGGAAGCTCACACTCTTATGAGCGATCCTATGCCTTCACTTCAGGAACTGGCAGAGCTTTAGGCTCAGGAGCTCCACAGACACCCCCAGGGACTAGTCACACTTTCTAGACAGCCCTCAGGGGCACAAGGCCACCCCAGCACAGTGAGACAGCAGCAGCAAGGAAAGGACCTTGGGGCGGAAGGGAAAGCACTGAGGTTCAGTGCTGATAGGGTGGCAACCAAGGCCCATGCTGTGTCAGGCCAGACAGATGCTGTGTCCTTGTGTCCACCAGCCCCAACTCACTGTCTTCCCACAACCTTTGGGACCCAGTGAATGCAGGGTACCAGTTTTCCTAAAGCAGGTACGGATTTTGAGTCAACTCCTGGCTTCAGGTTAGCCAAATGCTTCTGGCTTCTAGTCAGGGTAAGGTGTGAAGCAAAGCCTGAGGAGAACTCAGGCTGTGGTGCTGACTACGACCCAGGGTACACCAGCTCAACCCTCTGGTCACTGGGGCTGCCATTCCACAGTTACTACCCAAACACAGCCTCGTGAAAGCACAGCCCTTCACAAGCCCCTTGTGCTGCTTTCTCAAGTGCCCCTCCAGCCAAGGATTAGTGTCACACAAGAAGGGAGCAAGCCGTGAGTCCTGCTTCCCTGCATAAGGCTGCAAGTTGCAAAGTCAGCCTGGTTACAGCAACAGCCCCGCGTAACAGACAGAGTAGCTGTTCAGAGGGATCCCTTCCTCGAGAGCAAACTAAAAGAGAAGGAAGAGAGAAGAGCAAGGATACAAGAGCAAGGATATTAATTTGGCTCTTAGAGTGCATTTGTGCTGCAAAGATAAATGTAGGAATTGAGACTGGGAGACAGCTATGCAACCTGGGAAGTTAAAACAGAGACTGACAGTGACATACAGGCCCATGGAAATGAAGGAGCTCCTCACAGTTCACAAATGTACTGTTGCAGAGCAGCTCTAGGGCTGGAGAACATGCTGCAAGTCTCACACATCCGGCCTCGCTGAGAGCAGATGCTGGTGGCTGATCAGCCTTCCCCCAGCTCTAAGTTTCAACAGCACTAGCTGTGTACCCCATGTTTTGCCCATGTATTTGAAGATCAGGAAGGCATTTGCCCCCATTAACCTTTCAGTGGGATGAAAGCTGCAAAGCACGAGGACAGCTGGAATTCTTCCTCCCATGCGTGCTGCTGCTGACCAAAGGCAAAGTCATCTGAATGCACTTGTGTGTGGAGACATGATGAGGGCTGACCCAGCCAACACTTGAGAAATTGCTCAGGATACCTCCAGGAAATAGGTTTTTAGCCCCTACTCCCCAGCAGTGTTTATATTTTTGGCAAGACTATGGTGTTACTGTGCAAATGGACCGTCTGGGTGAGGAGATCAGGGGTGCCACAGCCATCACCAGCCAGCAGCTGGTCTGCGCCCTGCCACTGTGTTCCTGCACAGCCTGCCCTCCGCCAACAATGCAGCGGGAATGTGGTGTACCGAGCCAGAGCCACGAATCTTACTAGAAGAGCCTTACCCATGAAACGAACCAGATCACCCGTCCAGGGAAGGAAGTTTCTAACAAGAAGCCCAGTTACTGTTGCTATCCAGTAAGCACACTCAGAGAGAACAGAAACACAAGCTGCCTTGAGGAACTGTCCCTTCAGGTGCTTCAGCGTTTGGAAAAGTTGAACAGCAAGGGAAATCAAAGAAAAGAAGTAAGAATGAACGTAGAAAAAAAACTACACAGCTCAGAACAATTCCAATAACGGAATTCATTATTCAAATTGTCAGGATCCAGAACAGACGTGTTGACCCAGCTTTAACAACGTCAAAGTGAAACCTCTTTGGCGAAGTTCAGTTGTCTAAACCTAAGCAAGTGGGGCTCTCTGAGAAGACCAGGGCATCCTGCCTTGCCTCAGTTGGCCTCTCTGGAAGGGGACAGATTCATGCCAGCTCCTGTGTTGGATCTGCCAGGCCATGCAGATGTCTAGGGGCCCTAAGGTGCCTGGATGGCACTGTGTACCTGTGCACATGCAAGGAAATGGAGAAACTGAACTGAATCCATCCTTCAGGGTTCCTGTGCAGCACTGGAGAGGTGTATGTGTCTTCAACACCTGGCACCAGAGATGGGGGAGGAATCTCTCCTCCAAAGTGCATTTCTCTTTCCAGGCACTATAAAAAGATCCCACAAAATTAACTTACACTGTACGTGTCCCGCTCAGAAAACTGAAGCAGTTATTCCCTTCGCTAGCCACGCAAACATACTACCCCCCAGTATCTCACTTTTGGGTCTTTGTAGACTCAGTAGGAAACAAAGGGTACAGAAATATCACACCACTAACCTCCTTATGATAGCCAGTGACTCTGGGCTCTGAGATATTGCCCAGTTGGTATCCGGGTTCGGCCTTTCAGCTCTGACATCCCATGGCCAACTCAGCCTCCTTAGGGGACTGAAGTCATGACAAGCACTGAAGGGGCTGCAGAGCAGATGGAGAAAAGCCCCCAGACAGGCATCTTTCCCAAACCACAGCCCACTGGGGCACTTGTACCAGAGACTGCTCTTCCCCAAACCACAATGCTTCTGGGGTGTCAAATGTCATCAGAAAGGTCTGGTATTGTCTTTTTAATCTTACTCTTGTTCACAGCCCCAGAGGGAGCACATTGCAACTGCTTTTCCCTGTTCTTCTCTCATCTGTCAATGTTTCCAGGACACACTCACCCTGAGGCTGTCAGACCCGGCTGCCAGCCCAGAGGGCATCTCCACCTGGCTAAAGAGAATGAGCAATTGGGGAGAGGTTATTTTCAGAGGATGAGACATCTGGATTTTACAGAGAAAGGGCATGATCAGAGAACCGTAGGGTCAGCTCTGTTCAAAGGTTGAAAATGCTTGCAGAGAGCAGCAGGAAGGCAGGGAAGAGGTGAGGCAGGACAGGCTGAGCTTTGGCTGTGCAGAGGTTGGCTGGCAGGTCACTATGTAGTTATGCAGCTACAAGTCAGCCTGGTTCCACGTAGCTGGCGTGTGCAAACAAAGCATACTGGACTCTACTAATGTCAGCCCTCTGTGTGCTATGCCATTTCCAAGTCTTGACCCCTTCCATCAGCAAGCACCACAGACAACCCCATGTTTCAGGAGTGATTGCCACTGTGACATCTGGTTCAAAGGCAATCCTTGTGAATTCTTGAATTTCCTTCATGAAGTGAATTCTTGTCATTTCCTTCATGAAGTGGCTGTCACTTTTCCTGTATCTGCATTTGGGAAGACTCTTGTCTCATGCAGCGTATTCAGCAAGCAGGAGACACAGAGCCTTCACAACAGCCTCAAGAAAAACTGCTTTCCAGACCCAATGAGGCTCCTTATTCATGTCTCTGGCTCTTCTGAAATCAGGAAGATGTGGATCCAAACCCTAATCCTTGCAAAACAGACTGAGAAGTGAACCCAAGACCATCAATATGCCAGGAGAGTGCTCCCTCAACTGAAGTATTATGATAGAAGTGGGTACCACCCCAAACCACTGCAGGTGGAGAAACCCAGACATGTAAGTGTGGATGAAATATGCTCCAACAACCTAACAAAACATCTCGGGAGACCAGAGCTCAGCAGGCTCAGGAGTCCGGGTGGACTTCAGATCTTCCACAGGACTGATGTGGGCAGATGCAGGAGCAGATCCAATCTCTTGGGCAATAGAAATGAAGTACCTCCAGAGTGTATTTGTGTTCAGCTTTAGATGGCAGCCCAAGCAGAGCTGGGGTGCTTGGCAGCACAGTGCTGGACCAATTTCTGCACACATCATGTTCCAAGATCAGAAATGTCATTTGAATCTCCTCCCCAACTACGGATCTCTTCTGGGTCCTGCCCTGCTGCTTCCTGTGCCAGATGCTGACATATTGGTGCATTCCTTATCCTGCACATTTTCTGTGTTATACAGGGATTCACTACCGGTATCAGAAGCAAAAATAAAGATAACCAAAAAAAGATCTGCTACAAGAAGTATTTTAGCTTTGTAGGTGCAAACACATGGCAGAAACGAATAAATAAGGGGAATCTTCTGGCTCTGCTGTTCTGCGCATGTGTTTGCATCTGCATTTTTGCTCAAACTCTTGTCATCTTCACTAAGTATTTCACTATGTTCAAAAGCATAATTTTTAAAGGGCTCTCAACAGTAAGAAACAACTCATGGGTTTTTATTCCTCTGCTGCACTAAGAATAATTTGCTTGTCAGAAATCAGTGCTCTCCTGATCAGCTGGTTCTGCAAAGAGAGAAAAACCATATCGCATGCACATAGAAAATCCCTGAGTCACCTCTCTATGTTCTGATTGATCCTCTCCATGTTCCAGCAGTGAGAAGCTGGGGGCCTTGGATGGGCTTTGCTGTTCAACAATTTATGCCATCAGGCATGGGTAGCAGGAAATAAAGCTTAGGAATATAATGATCTAACAAAATGTTTATCAAGTGCCACTACTGCTCCTACCCAAGTGGTGCCTCAACACACCATGCTGAGATGGTGCACATCCTCTTTTCAAGCCCTGTTGAGGTCCAGGTGGGTATAAGAGACTTACACAAACAGAGCAGTTGTGACCTTACACTGCCACTTACATGCTATCATGAAGGCTGTGCCTGTCACAGGCACTGGTCCAGCACTGTGGCATTTGGTTAATACAGCCTTGTGCATTTAGCACAAATGTTGGCTCTGCGAGGCACGGTGACCTGGTTCAGGAAACGGCACAGGTAATCACCTACTCGCGATCGCGGGGTCCATCAGCACGCAGGCACCAATGTGGTGGACGGCAAATGGCGTTTATTGCAGAGTGACACCGCATTATACAGCTTTGGTTTACAACGTCACTTCTGTCTGCTTACGTCTCAAGCTAAACACTATCAGCTGCCTGGAGAGGGGCTCTGTCTTTCCGTTACAGCGCGACATCTTCCGACTGTCAAGCCCTAGCTGCCTACATTTCCCCCCTCCCTATGCTTAAGTGAATTAGCTAAGATATACTAATTAAAAAAAAATTAAATTTTGTTATTCTTAATGCATACACAAACTAGGTATGACAAACTGGAATACACTTTGTAACAGTCTTAGAAAACATATGTAAGAAACCTTGAATAGAAAACATAAGGCACTATAAGTGAGATGCTATAACGAGGTTCCACACAACCTATAAAACACAAAAAGGAGGTATGATGACCCTGTAAAATCAAAAACTTGCTCCAAACAGCGTCGTCGCAATGTAAGGAGGCAGGCCCGGGCTCTGCCTCCCTCACGTTGCACGAGGCTTGGGCTTCTAAGCTGGCAGAAATGCACACTCGTTCCAATGCAGGTGGCCAGCCTGCATTGGAAGGAATGGCCTGCATCTATGAAAGGTTTGTGTTAGCTTTTTGGTATATGAATACTACAGAGAAGCTACAATAACACAACATGCTTGTCTTTCACAGTTGTACTAGGGGGTAATACTAAGTGGATACATTCTTAAAGCAGTTGCCGGTGTTCTACCATCATAATGCTCACTCTTTCTAACCGGCTCTTGGCAAACAACACGAGTTTATTTATTATGCAGGGTCCGAAGATCAGTGCCAACACGATCATTGCGATCGGCCCTATTAAGGTAGATAGCAGAGCGGGTAACCACGATGAGCTGGGAAACCAATTTTCATACCAGCTACGCTGCGATTCCCTTTCTTTTCGCCGTTTTTCTAGGTTTTCTCCCAGTTTTTCCAGGTTTTCTCCCAGTTTTTCCATAGTGTTTCTTACTACTCCAGTGTGGTCCACACAGACACAGCATTCCTCCTTCAGAGCAGCACACAGCCCTCCCTCTTTCAAAAATAGTAAATCTAGACCTCTTCGGTTTTGTAATACGACTTCTGAAAGGGATCGCAGCGATTGTTCCAGAAGAGTAATTGATTGTTCTATTTTAGCTAGGTCTTCATCAATGGTGTTTCGTAGATGGATAAAATCTTGATTCCCTTTTATTAATGCAGCTATTCCTGTTCCAGCCCCCGTTCCCCCTATAGTTAACAGAGCGGCTATTGTAAAAGCTGTGGTTGGTTCTCTTTTTACCAAAGGAAGTCCTAATAGGGTGTTTGTTTCTTTTTCTTTAATTTCATACATGTAGCTCGCTGGATGATAGATTATTCTGGGGAGTAGGATGATTTGGACACAAAATTCGTTGATTAAGTATAAGTATTCTAGGGAAACACAGGGTGTTAATCCTGTTTCGGAACATACCCACTTGGCGTTCTTAGCAGGAACTAACCAACCACTTTTTTGTGGTATTGTCTCGTTAGCACAAAGATGTTGTTTTCCTTGCGGGATCTGTCCTATGCATCTCCCTTTCCCTGTCACCTGACTAAGGGAGATCCCTTGAGTATTATTTTGCCAATTACATTGCGTTGGATTGTTCCCTGTAGTATGGTCAGGCAGACTATCAACCGCAATTGCTTCGTAATACGGTGGCATAACACTATAACAAAGCCAGCAATGCTTAGTCAAATTTGGGTGAGCTTGTTTCAATATTTGAAAAGTGGCCTCCATCAAATTCCAGAGGGGGTATTTTCCCAAAATTTCATCCTGCCTAGTTTGTATTCCATTTGGGGCTGGGTTTTGTGGTTTTTCTGAAGCCAAACTAGTTTCCGGTTTTTTAGTCTGTCTGTGTTCAGGTTTTGGAGTTGAATTGATTGTTGGTGTTTTGGTCTGTGTTTCTCCGGTTAATACTGTATTGGGCCCGATGCGCTCCGTCTCAATTGGAGGCATCGTTTTTCTGATGCGAAATAGTCCACCCCGACCTTTACCGGGTTCCCAATATCTTATGCCCCATGTTCGCCCTATAAACCACCCAAGATCATCCGGTAATTTTACAAGAAGGTCTAAGTAGGCACAATTTCCCCACTTCCTTCCTCCTCCGGGTGATCCGAACGGGTCTCGTTTGGGTGACCGACACCCTTCTGGCCCGTGTGTTATATTCAGAAACTTGTCTTTTTGTAGTTCCCATGCTGTTGAGATAGTTTCACAACCCCAATATGCACAATAATATTCTCCGGGGTAGTTACAATAGGTTTTCCCTGGATTGGATGCCGGGCAGAAGTAGTTCCCAATCAGATTTAGACAAGGATCAATAGAGGCTAGTTGGCAAGGATAAACACTGAAAACTGGTGACCCTGCGGTTGTTTTTGTACTAATGACTTGGGATTGTTCTAGCTGCTGAAGTACCCATGTAAAAGGCTGGTGGTGATAGTAATGCAATTCTACCTGTCCTATAATAACGAGCTCCAGAATCAGGATCATACAAAGGTATTGTCACCCCTCCCCACGAATACTATTTTTCCGCTGTCCGGATTCTGCCGGTGTGGAACTCTCAGGCTCGGGCAGGACGCTTGGCTCTGGGGCGGAGGGGACGCTCGGCACCAGAGTGTACAGGTTACGGGGACGTCCGATGATGTGGTCCTGTGGACAAAACCTCACAGTTTTCATTAGCTTTATTCTGAAAGTCCGGTTTAATAGACTTAAGCGGGCACCACTTAACTCTGCCGTCTTTTTTGATAGCGGCGTACCCCCGCCCCGTAAGGACTAGCCTCCACCCTTGTTCCCATTCTCCCAGCTCGTTTCTAATTATGACCAATGGGCCTTCTTCCAGTGCTCGGGTAGCCCAGTGTTTTTGGGTGGGGCTATTCACCTCTTCGCCCCTGGGAAATTGATTCAGTGCTAGCAGAGCAGTTGCCAATAGGCGCGCTTGATCTCCTGAGGGAATGGCGTCAGCAAAACCTTCTGCTCTTGCTAACACCTCCAATTTAGATTTCAGAGTTTGATTCGCTCGTTCTACTATAGCTTGTCCTGTGCTATTATAGGGGATGCCCTGTATTAGGGTAATACTCCATTTCAGAGCAAATGCCTGGGCTGATTTAGAAACAAAATTTGGACCATTGTCCGTTTTGATCTGATTAGGAATCCTAAGCCACACCACGGCTGTCAGCCAATGCTGGATGGTTGCTTTGGAGTCGGTCTTAAGATGTTGAGTGGCTACGATTACCCCACTATATGTGTCTACAGTTACCGCTAGCCATGCTCGAGGTTTCAGCAAATGGCAGAGTGTAAAATCTGTCTGCCACACTTCGGAGGCTTTAAGCCCCCTAGGGTTTATTCCGCTGGACCACAGTGGTGCTTTCTGGCAGTGAGGACATGTAGCTACTATATGTCTCGCGTCAGTGATGGAAATCCCGCATCTCTTTGCTAACGCTTTGGCTCCGATGTGGAGAGACTCATGTAGCTGACGGGCATCTCTTAATGTCCACAGCCCTTTTGCAGCGGCGTCTGCTTTGTCGTTGCCGGTTTGGAAATACCCTTTGATTGGGCTGTGGCTGTTGACATGGATGACTGATATAGTGCCTTTTCGAGAAAAAAGTGCTTCTTCAAGCATTAGGGCTACTGTAGATGTCAACACGCCAGGCCCCGACATGGCCAAGCAAAGTTTGGCCACAAACATTGAATCAGTCACTATGTTGAGATGTTCAGTGGGAAACAGTCCGCATGCTAGGACTACAGCCGTCGCCTCTAGCTGTTGAACTGAAAGAGCACAATCAGTCATTTTAATGCAGTGCCATTCTTCTTCTGATTTCCATACTGCTACCGCAGTTGAGGTCGCTGAAGATGCGTCGGTAAAGACCGTTGGTCCTGGTTGGGGGCGGTCCATGATTTTCTGTGGAAGGTCGATGTCGACGATTGCTAACAGTTGAGTCCAGGGGGGTTTTGCGGAGTACCGAACCTCTCCACCAAACCCGACGAGAGCTACAGCTAGATACTCTGACATCACCACAGATTGCGCTGGGAGCTGTTTACGAAAGGGTAGGTATAGCCTGGCAGGTTCAATGCCTAGATGTCTTAGGGCGAGTTTTTTGCCTTTCATAATAAGGTTATCAAGGCACTCAATTCCCGGAGAAAATGCACGTGACGGTTTTCCTAACACTACCCATTGTACTGGTTGGGCTTCTTCAGGGGGCCCTGGGCTAGTGCTCCGACCCCCCCTCCTGCTGTGAAGTGCACATACAGATCAAGTGGTATATTTGGATTCCATCTAGCGAGCGTGCTAGATGACACCTGTTGTTCAATGAAATCGAGAGAATTCATTGCTTCTGTCGTCAGAGTTTTTTGTTCCCATGGGTTCTTTCCTTTCAAAAGATCATACAGGGGGGTCATGACTTCGGGAGGGATCAGGACAATATTGCGTAGCCATTGCAAGGATCCTACTAACTGTTGCATATCATGGAGTGTCTTAATATTCCGACGAATTTTTATTTGGGGAGGGCTTATGTAAGAACTTGTAATCTCCACTCCCAAAAAAGTTACACATGGTCCTTTTTTAATTTTTGCGCTCGCAATTTCGAACCCGTTCGTTTTCGGAGTTTCTGAAACCGTTGATACTAGTTGGTCCACCTGGCTGCCAGACGGTGCAGCGATTAAAATATCGTCCATGTATTGAATGATGGTCGCAGTCCGGTCACTGCGCCGGACCGGTGCTAATGCTCGATCTACCGTAATTTGGCAGATAGTGGGGGAGTTGATCATTCCTTGAGGCAACACTTTCCACTGGAAACGTAGATTGGGGCGTTGGCTGTTTGGAAACACGACAGAAAAAGCAAACGGTTCCTTATCCTCTTCATGCAGGGGTATCGAAAAGAAACAATCCTTAATATCGAGGACAGCACAAGGTTGTCCTTCCGGTATCATAGAGTTCATTGGTAGTAGCGTTTGGACGGGACCCATTGGTTGAATTGTCTTGTTTATTTCACGCAGATCATGGAGGAGACAAAACCCCTCGCCAGTTCGTTTGGGTATTACAAAAACTGGAGTATTCCACGGACTAGTGGAAGGTTCTATATGACCTCGTTGTAGTTCACGATCAAGTAGCTCGAGAAGAGCATCCATTCGAGGCTTCGATAGGGGCCACTGTTCGACCCACACTGGGTTGGACGATTTCCACGTTAGTTTAATTGGTGGAAGTGGGTGTGCAGCAGTGGCCCTTAGGGTAAATTTGTCACTCGAGCTTTTAATAGGGCTACGGCGTCCCTTCCCAGCAGGGGTGGGACCCCTGACATGACGTATGGGCAAAGGATGATGGTTTTTTCCGGTCCCTTTTCAGTATGAAGCGTGACAGCGATCAACTGAGCGCTCTTCCAGGCTCGGGTTGATCCCCCGACTCCGCCCACCATGGGAGCATTTTCTAATTTCCAATGCGGAGGCCAATTTGTCTTAGGGATAACTGTAACATCTGCCCCAGTGTCTATCAAGAAAGGAATGCTAATAGTAGTATCATCTGAGCTATTATAGAGAGAACAGATCCCCCACACTACTGGTGGGTTGTCGCACTTTATTACCAAGGCCACCCTAGGGTCTCGTCCCCATAGAGTTGCCCTTGCTGTTCTTGGGATAGGGGCAAAGTCGACTGAACCGTCGGCTGAACCGTAAAGTGGGTCGCTTCTCGAGGGGGCGACAGGTATGGGAGTGTTTCGCTCCACCTGGGGTTGGCATAGTTGGGCCGCCTCATGTCCCAAGTGGGAGAGGGCCGTGTGCGGCCCGAACGCCCTCTCCCCCTCCCGTTTCCCTGGGGTTGAGCTTTACGGGTGCATTCCCTGGCGAAATGTCCTGTCCGTCCACAAACCCAACATGGTCCTTTGGTTAGGTTTTTACGGGGGGGCGGTGCTGTTGGCGGCTCCCCTAACTGAGGGCAATCAGCTACCACGTGGCCTTTCAGGCCACATTTAGAACATGTCATTACAGTAGCCATTACTGTAGCAGCTGCCTGAAGCGGGGTCAGCCGCTCTTCATTCGCGACATGTTTTATCATGGTTGCAACACTTGACCCCACCGGCAGTGATCGTAGAATTTCTTTGGTTTTCGTGTTACACTGTTGATGCAAACAGTCCGCAATAACTGGGTCTTTGGCTTCTGGAGGCAGGGTCGAGGAATCGACCGCCGCTTGGAGACGATCTACAAATTGCGTAAAGCTCTCACTTTCGTTTTGTTTTATTGTGGACCATGGTGATGGCTTTACAATAGTTCTAGTAGTTGTGTGAATAGCATCCCTAGCTGCACGAGTTGTTGCCCTGACTTCCTCAGCCTGTAGGCCTTGAGCTTGTTCCTGGGGGGTAAGCACTGTTGGATCCGTACCCATTAGGCGCGGTAAACTGGAGCCACGTAACGGGTGGCGCTTTCCAGGTATTCGGGCCAATTGTTTCACACAGTTATCTTCCCATTTTTGTTTGAAAACAATTATCCCTGCTCCATCAAAAATAATTTTGCAAATATGTCTTATGTCAAACAGGAGCATGTCATCTCCTCCGAAAACCCCATCTATAAGAGTAGAAACCATGGCAGAATTAAGCCCCTTGTCTGCAATTGCTTTAACAATTGCTTGTATGTCTTTAGGATTTACTGGTGAAAAAATACTTTGGTCTCCATCCGTCACTCGGACCGGGAACGCTAACGTGGTCGGTGGGACCCATTCAGCACATGCAGTCTTTATTTCTTTCCAGTCCGTAAAAGAGGTGTTTTTCTTTTTAGGTGTCTTGTTAGTATGGGTAGGAATGACTTGGCTATTAAGTCTGTATATGCGTGTTTCGCATGTATCATTCTCCTCTGAGTCTAGCCCGGCTGTGACCCACCCCTCCCAGCCAGTGTCTGATTCAGAGTCGGAACTTGACTGACTGGCTGCTTCCGGGCTCCGCAACTTTTTTACAGGGCTCCGGCCCCGCCCGCTTCTCCGGCTCTGGCTCTGCCCACTTCCCTTGCAGGCTCCGCAAGGGGGCCGTGCTCTTTCTGTACTCCGGCCCCGCCCGCTTCCCTTGCAGGCGGGCCTTCCCCCCCCTCTCTGCTCGCCCCGCCTGTCAGTGGGGGGGGCGTGTGCCTTACAAGGGCATATTTCCGGACGGTCGTTCTGATTGGCTGTCCGCCCCGTACTCGCGCTTCCCTCCCCTCCCTGTTTATCCGTGCTTGTTAGTGCCAGCGCTTCCTCCTTGTTCCCACACGGGGCATCTTTGCCCCGCCCTTCCCCTTGCCGCTCGGCGCCATCTTGGGGCGCATAGGGCGGTGGTCCAGCCCAGGCGTCTTTGGGCTCTGATTTCTCCGCGGCACTCCTGGCCTCTTCAACGAGCCCGCCCCAGAAGGATTTTGTGCGGTCTTGTCCCACCGCAAGCGGGTCGGGGTTCTGGGAATCGGGGGGCATAGCGCCCTCCCGCGAGTCTTTTAGACTCAGTAAAAGTGCCATCATCTGGTGGGCGCGGAGTCTGCGTGGCTGCCCCGACTCCCAATTTGGGGGTAACCAACAAACAGTCCCTCGCCGCCTTCCAGGTGTCCTGCTCCTGCATGGCCTTTTGCAGAGCTTGTTTAACTTTCCCCCACGACTTAAGATTTTTCCCGCAACCCGAGGACATCGTCTCCTCGGCTAATGCTGTGGTGCATTTAGCCCACACTTCTGGGTGGAGAATATCCACCGCCTGGTCAATGACCCCAATCTGCAAAAGTCTCGCAACGGCGAGAGTAAAATCTTTAGGTTTACAATCAATACCCCACTGCTTATGTAATTCTGATACAACCTTCACAAGGGCCTCCATCGTCCTTGCAGGTCTGGGAGCGTCCTCCCCGCCGGGCTGGTCCTGCCGCTCCGCCCGCCGCACACCCGTCCAGGCGAGATTCCCGGGTTTTGGCACCACTTGTTGCCTCTGCGAGGCACGGTGACCTGGTTCAGGAAACGGCACAGGCAATCACCTACTCGCGATCGCGGGGTCCATCAGCACGCAGACACCAATATGGTGGACGGCAAATGGCGTTTATTGCAGAGTGACACCGCATTATACAGCTTTGGTTTACAACGTCACTTCCATCTGCTAACGTCTCAAGCTGAACACTATCAGCTACCTGGAGAGGGGCTCTGTCTTTCCGTTACAGCGCGACATCTTCCGACCGTCAAGCCCTAGCTGCCTACACACAAACCTCTGTCTCATCTCTTGACCCTCTGCAGTAGCTCACCTCAGCACAGGCATCTACAATCCCACAGATACCTGTAACGGCATTTCTCTCACCTAACTATAGGTAACTGCTGTGTATGTTTCTATACCTAAGCTTGATATCAGGGCTTCCAGGACAGCTCAAGGGTCTACGGTCATGGACTGAAGACTGTAGGTTGCATGGTCCACACAGACAGTGAAGTCAACAGCACAGACTCTTAACAGCCGCATATGGTTGGATGACCGCAGTCCTTTGGCTACAATGGGACCCAGTGTTAAGCTTTCATTCTGCAGACTTCAGAAGCCATGGGAGTTGAACCCTAGCCTCAGAAGTCCACACACCCTATTCCTGGTGAGAGTTAGCTCTCCTACACAATTTGAGGCACCGAATCTCCACAGTCTTGGCTGGCCCCAGCTAAATGATGCCATGGCTCATTGATGAATTGTGTGCTAGGTATAATCTAAGTTGGATGCCAGAAGCATTACGGCCACACACCCTGCCTTCCTTGTCATAAATACCAAGCAAGCAAATTCTAGCATGAAGCCCTGAAGCCCCCCCCTACCCTGTGCTCTTTACCAATGCCACTGCAATACTCACAATCAGAAAACAAGGGCAACAAGATGGGCACATTCCCTGCTTTTAGCAGGGAGGAGAGCAGAGCCATGTACAGGGAGTTGAGAGCTGTGCCTCACCGTGCGCTGCTGCCACCACCCTTCCCACCCAGGTGCCAATTTGATATCACCTTCAGCAGCAACGGAGCATCCTCCTCCTCCTGCTGCACTGCCCAGCTGCCCCAGCCCCACTCTGGGGCCACAGGCTACCCTAGCAGGGGCCATCGGGGCCACACAGGGCTCATGGAGGTGCCAGGGGGAGCTCAGCAGCTCAGGTTGCTCAGATCCTGGGGATGAGGAGCAGGGAGGTGGCTAGGGGCCGTTTTCAGCTCCTTCAGTGACACGTGGCCGCAGGTCAAGAGCAGATCCCAAGCCAGGGTCCCCCCACTCAGGCCACAGAGGCTCTTTGCTGAACATCACCCTTTATTGCTGCTGCTGGGAGCTACTTCGTTGCCTGCTGGGGTGCTGGGGTGCTGGGATTCAGCTGGTGACCCACAGTCCTGCCCAGCCGCCGGGTTGCTGCATCCATCCTGCGGGGCTGGAGGGGTGGCAGGGGCCGGTGTACTTGGAGAAGCTGGCTGTGGGATGAGGCTGACCTCTGCTCCGGTGAGCCAGTGGTGCCTGGGGCTGAGGGGCAGGGGTCAGCCCTGCGGCTGTCCTGCCCCAATAGCTCTATCTTGTCGTGCTGGGGAGGACAAAATTGGTTGGCTAAAGCATGGGGCTGAATTCATCATCCCCAAGCAACCCTCCATACCCATCTCTCCTGGGGGGGGAAACTGAGGCATGGATCCCCCCAGATGCTCAGCAGCACCCCCCTAACCTCAGTCACCCCCTCCAGATCCCTTCTTTCTTCATCCCTACCTTGCTGGGGAGCAGAGTGGAGGGCTGGAGTGCCTGTGGGTTGCTGGGCTGGACACGCTGGAGGCGCAGGCTGCGCTGCAGCGGCTGTGTGAGGGTATGCTGGCCCCCACACTGCCGTGGCACAGTGGGGTACCTGCATGCAGCCATCCGCTCCCTGCAGGATAGGGTATGGGAACACTCAGCACGCAGCACACAATTCAGTACACGTGGCTTCAGCGCCACTGAGAGAGACACGGGGCAGCACAGTGGCGAGGCTGTAAAACCCCCAGGCCTGGGGCAAGCACAGCTGAGCCTCTGTGGCACATCTCTGCTCCCCTGCCCTGCCCAGGAAGCAGAGCCCTTTACCCTGACTCAGGGAAGGACTCTGCCTCACTGGGGCACAGCCATCCTGCACCCCAGGGATGAGGATGGGTCCCATGTCCCCTACCTTTGGGTTTGCTCCATCTTTAGAACAGGATGGGATTGTCCACTGACATGAGGGACCAGCGGTGGAAAGGGCGGGATTGGCGGGATAGGCCTGGGAGGGCAAAAGCCATCAGTGAGTGACAGGGGACAAATGACCCACCCTGGCTTGTGGCAGCACCCCAAATGCCATAGGCTTGTACCTCACAGCATTCCCTGCCCGCTGCCCCCAGGGAGGGGTCCTCATCCTCCCGCTGATGGGCAGGCCTGTGGAGGGTGCTGGGCAGGATCAGACCCTCGCAGGCAGACACCCCGAACCCCATGCTGCCTGGTCTGCAGCACCACCAGCACCCATCTCCCCCCATCCCACCCATGCAGACTCCTGATGCGCTTGTGCTGGGTGGTACTCACGAGCCAGGCATCCGCACGCTGAGTTGCCTGTCACAAGACAGGCACTGGAAATCTGCCAGCAGCTGCCTGAGGAGGGAGAAAGGGCTGGGTGTGTTGGGAAACCTGTCTTTGAGCCTGGTTGATCCCCCCTCCATGCCAACAAGGTTGTAACCAACCTGCTGGCTGGTTACAGAAGAAAGGGGATAGGATGAGGGAGAGTGGTTGGTTGTGGGCTCCCTCCCGAGAAAAAGCTCCACCTCATCTTAGGCACAGGAGAATCCACAGCGGGGAGCACCCAAAAACCTCCAATGCCATGGGAACCACTGCCACAGGCACCCAGAGCACCATGGGAACAGGGCATGCAGGCAAGGACAAAGCGGGAACAAGGTGCGTACTGTCTCTACTGCACTCACTTCCTAATCCCCGCTGCATCATCAGCTTCCATTGGTGGTGCCATTTCCTTGAGCTGCTTGAGGCTGCTCTTCCAGTGTTCATGCAGCTGCTGCTGGAACGGCCCCAGCTCCAGGCGATCCAGCTGCAGACAGACACACTCCCTCAGCCAGTGGCTATGGGATGGGACACTGCATCCCCAGGGAAAAGCCAGGAGCAGGAATCCTCAGAAGGATGCTGCCTTGGGCCACCAAGCCCCGAAGGTGCCATTTTTGCGCAGTGGTGATGAGCCGCCCCTCACCTTGGAGGCCATCTCCTCCCGCAGCTGCTGCTGGACCTTGTGCAGCCCCTGCTCCTGGCCTGTCACCCGCATCAGCATCTCGTGGTTCCTCTTATTCAGCAGCTCCAGGCTCGCCTCAAATTGGGCGCGACTGACTTTGCTTTCCAAGGCCCCTTTGTCTGCTTTCTAGCAACAGGGAAAGGCAGGAGAACGGTGGGGAAAGGACGGATGTGCAATAGCCAGGGTCAGCTCACTGCAGGGGCAGAGGCAAAAGCACTTCTGCAGGACCACTGTGCTCCTCGCACGGCTGTGTGGTCCCACTCGCCCCATCACCCCCATGTGGTTGGTCCCACAAGCCCAAGGGACATGGGGGGAGACAGAGGCACCTGCAGCTGGGCTAGAAATCCTCTCTCCCCAGGCCAGCTCTGCCACCAAGCTCCCAGAGAACAAGGAGCATTTGTCACCCTGCCCAGGACCCCCTTGGCTGAGGCTTAGGCCCCTTGAGGTTGTACCTCATCCATTCCCAGCTCCACGTCCTCCTTGTCTGCCTTCTTCTTCTCCAGCCTCTCCATGGACTGGAACAGACCCTTCCAACACACAAAGCATCCTGTGACATTGTGGCAGGAGCACCCCGGCTTCTACCCCACCCAGAGTCCTCTGGGAAAGGTACTTTCAATCTTCTCAGGGCAAATCCCTTATGGTCCCCAGCCTGGGCTCTGCAAGGAGGATGCTCTAACCCCATGGGGGTTTCAGCCATCTACCTCGATATCTTTCTGCTGCTGGCGACTGTCATCCAGGAGGCTTTCCGTAAGAGACTTGAGCTTTTCATACTCCTCTTGCACCTGCAGGATGGCAGCCTGCATGCGCTTCAGCACCTCCTGGTCCTGCTCCAGAGAGGAAAATGACAAGGTGGGAGGACTGCCCCATGGGCACAGACCTGGCTTACTGGGCCAGTGGGCATAGGCTGTCAGGCATGGTTCTGGCAGCCCCCTCCCAAGTCCCCCATGCTGCCATCTCCCTACCTGGCTCTTCCATGGCAGCTGCCTCACCACCTTGCCCGTCTTCTTCCTCGAAATGAGGGAGTCCACCAGCCCCTGCAGCTTCTCATAGCGCCGCAGAAGCTTCCCCAAACGCGTGCTGGTGTCACTGCTGCACGTGGGGCATACTGCCTCCTCCTGCCCTGTGCACTCCATCACTCTCAGCTCTTCCAGCTGCAGAAGGGGAAGAGGAATAACCTTTGAGATGGGACAGATGCAACCAACAATTCCAGGTGCCATGGAGGCTCCATGGCCCCAGCCAGCCAGGGGATGTAGCTGGGAACCCCTCCAGGACCACACCACCGAGCCAGCAGGTGGGAGGAGCTCCCCCCACACCTCACCTGCTCCTGCTCCTCCTCGGCCATCTGGGTCACCAATTGATCCAGTGCAGCCTTGCTCATTTGCTGCTGCTCTGCCACATCCTTCATGTCCTGCTTTGCCTCCTGCAGTGTGGACCTGGCCAGCGAGACGGGGATGCAGGCAGGCTTAGTCTTCACAAGCTTAGCTGCTCAGGGGGCATCCCTCACCCTCCAACATGGGATGCTCCCAGCCCTCCTGGACTCCCTTGCAGCCCCACAGGGTACGAAACCCTCTCCTGTCCTTTTACCCCAATGGCGGGCTGAGTTGGTTGCTGAGATCCATTTGCCAGCTGGCTTTAGCTGCTTCCAGTTTGCCAAGGGCACTCTCCAGCTTCCTGATCTGGGAACGGCAGTGGGGGCCAGAGTCAGGGCATGGCCCCTGTGTCATCCCAGCTCAGGGGCTCTTCAGCTGCCTCCTTCGTGCCCAACTCTCCCAGAATCCCTGCATCTCCCTTGGGTACTGCTTACCTTTCCCTTCTCTCCCTGCAGCTCCCTGGCCAGGCCCTGTAGGGCTCTGGAGAAGCCCTGAAGGTCACTGGCCAGGCCGTGCAGTGAGGACACTTGGCCCTGGAGGTCACCCAGCATGTTGGCAACGCTCTCCTGGCCTAGAAGGACACAGTACAAGGGGACACACTGTCAGTGAAGGGGTCTCACCCTCCGGGCCAGGCTCTGAGCACAACGAGCTCCAGACCCAGCATTTCAAACACCCCCCACAAGCCTCCCAGAGCTCCCACCTCCCTCCTGGAGGAGCAGGCGCAGCTTCTCCAGCTCCGTTCGGTCCAATTTGATGGCTTCTACCTGGGCCACCTGCTCCTTCAGGGCAGCATAGAGGTGTCTGAGCTGCCCAATCTGCTTGAGAGCCTCCGCCGTCTCCATAGAGAAATTGTAGGCGGTGTGGTAGGCACTGCTGGATCGCAAGGGCAAGGCCAGCTCTTGCAAGTGCGACGTGACGCTGAGATCAGTGTCAAGTGGGATCTCGAATCCTTGGGCTTTCGGCAAGAGAGTCCCTGCTGCCAGGGGGCCTGCCTGGTGAAGCTGTGTGCTGAGCTGCTCCCCCGAGATGCTGGTCGGAGTGACAGTGGACTCTGGCTGTGTCCCCAGGGTGGTGGTCTGGGTGCCCGTGGACTCTGGCTGTGTCCCCAGGGTGGTGGTCTGGGTGCCCGTGGACTCTGGCTGTGTCCCCAGGGTGGTGGTCTGGGTGCCCGTGGACTCTGGCTTTGTTGGCTGTGTCCCCAGTCTGGTGGTCTGTGTGTCCTGAGACACTGTCTGCATCATCGTTGTGGTGCTAGCATCCCTCCTCTGATCTGAGGGAACGCTTGCCTGCTGCTTAGGGGCCGTTAGAGCTGTCCCTGGATCCTTCAGCCCCGCTAAGCTCCTACTAGATCCCAGCACTGAGCTTGCCCCATGTGAGGTGCCCACATCGGAAATGGGAGGCATGGGGGTGGCAGACTGGTCTCCTTCTTGTTCTCCTCTGGGTCTTCCTCCATCTCTTCCTCGTTCTCCTTTGCTGCCCCCAAGGCAATCCTGCAGCACATCCCAGTGCACCATGTTGTTCACCTCCTCCGGGTCCGGGTACAGGCCCAGCCTTTCCTTCAGCATTTGCTGGGGAAGGAAGGGATCAAGGGCTTACCCCAGCCATGTAGCCAGGGGCATAGCGGGGCCCACAGGAGCACTCCCCCCCACATCCAGCACTGCTGGGGACCATGCCCTAGTGCAGAGGGACTGCCTGCACTGGTCCCCCAGGGATGCAGCCATCTCCTGTCCTGTAGCAGGATCTGGGAGGCTCGTAACCATACCACATCGCTGGCCAGAGTCCTTAGGTTGCAGACGCCTGGCAGCCGGCCGGCAGTGTCCTGGAGATTCCCCTAGAGTGGGGCGACGAGAGGGACCGCAGTCAGGAGACAGGAGCAGGACTGAATAAAAGCATCTGCAAATTAACTTGGGCACTAGACAGATGGACGCTGGGCAGGCTTGTGCCTGGGGCCTGCTGCTGTATGGCACCAGTAGATCCTGACCCTTCTTCCCAGCACCCATGGTACTTTCATGGGTGTTCAGTTAAGAAGTGCCTTAGCACCACTTGGGTGGACACACATAGTTACCTCTGTCAGCAGCTTGAACTGCAGGCAGTGCTACCCATTTCTGCCCTCCCCAGGGCTCCAGGTAGGGTGGGCTGAGCTCCCATGCTTCCCTCTTAGGGCACCCTTCCCACTCTTCCCTCCCAGTGCCCTTCACACTGGGTGACATCCAAGGCTGGAGGACAGGGTCCGCAGGGAGATGCGGGGTGATGCAGGAAGGGGAGCAAGAGGCCAGCTCCCTCCTGGGGACACCAGCAGCAGCTCACCAAGCCAAGCGCCTCCTGGATCATGCAGATTTCTTCTTGCATGCGGGACTGCGCCTCCTTCATCTGGTTAATCGACTCAAGGAGATCCTGGTAGCCAGACGTGTCCTAGGAGAGGACGGTGGCAGGCATGAGCCCCATGGGAGGGTCCCTGCAGGCCAGGAACTTGGTCCCCACCTTGTCTCAATGGAAGCCATCACACAAACCCACGTCAGCAGGGCTGCATCCAGCCCTGCCTGCCCGTGCTGAGCTCTGCGCAGGAGCGCTGAAGCTGATGCCAAGGGCAAAGAGCCACCCCTGGAGGAGGAGGCGCCTCAGGGGACTGGGGAGAGCCTCTACCTCGGAGCTGCTGCTCTCGTCGGTTTCCACCTTCTCCATCAGCTGCCCCACGTCGGCAGTCACATCAGCGTCGGAGCCGCTGGTGGTGTCCTGCAGCGGGTCCTTGGCAGGCAGCTGCTCACCCGGCTGCTGAGGCTGCTGCCCCGCGGCCGGGGTCCTTGCCCTGTCCCGCTCGGCAGGCTGCTCCAAGCCCCCGGTGGAGCGGTCCTGCAGGCCCAGGTGCCCCAGCATGGCCTCCAGCAGGCTGCGCAGCGCTCGGAAGTTCACGGCCGAGACATCGGGCGTCCCGATGGCGGCGTCCAGCAGCTGGGTCAAGCTGAGCAGAGCCATCGCTGCTGCTATGGCCGACAACACGAGTCTGACCTGCTGGCAGTAGGAGAGACAGCGGGCAGTCGGCAGCCTGCCTCCTGCTTATGCTCCCTCCGGGATGTGGCGGGCCCTTCCGCGCCGCCTCTGCCCAGCTCCCCCAGCCCCACTCTGGGGCCACAGGCTACCCTAGCAGGGGCCATCGGGGCCACACAGGGCTCATGGAGGTGCCAGGGGGAGCTCAGCAGCTCAGGTTGCTCAGATCCTGGGGATGAGGAGCAGGGAGGTGGCTAGGGGCCGTTTTCAGCTCCTTCAGTGACACGTGGCCGCAGGTCAAGAGCAGATCCCAAGCCAGGGTCCCCCCACTCAGGCCACAGAGGCTCTTTGCTGAACATCACCCTTTATTGCTGCTGCTGGGAGCTACTTCGTTGCCTGCTGGGGTGCTGGGGTGCTGGGATTCAGCTGGTGACCCACAGTCCTGCCCAGCCGCCGGGTTGCTGCATCCATCCTGCGGGGCTGGAGGGGTGGCAGGGGCCGGTGTACTTGGAGAAGCTGGCTGTGGGATGAGGCTGACCTCTGCTCCGGTGAGCCAGTGGTGCCTGGGGCTGAGGGGCAGGGGTCAGCCCTGCGGCTGTCCTGCCCCAATAGCTCTATCTTGTCGTGCTGGGGAGGACAAAATTGGTTGGCTAAAGCATGGGGCTGAATTCATCATCCCCAAGCAACCCTCCATACCCATCTCTCCTGGGGGGGGAAACTGAGGCATGGATCCCCCCAGATGCTCAGCAGCACCCCCCTAACCTCAGTCACCCCCTCCAGATCCCTTCTTTCTTCATCCCTACCTTGCTGGGGAGCAGAGTGGAGGGCTGGAGTGCCTGTGGGTTGCTGGGCTGGACACGCTGGAGGCGCAGGCTGCGCTGCAGCGGCTGTGTGAGGGTATGCTGGCCCCCACACTGCCGTGGCACAGTGGGGTACCTGCATGCAGCCATCCGCTCCCTGCAGGATAGGGTATGGGAACACTCGGCACGCAGCACACAATTCAGTACACGTGGCTTCAGCGCCACTGAGAGAGAGACGGGGCAGCACAGTGGGGAGGCTGTAAAACCCCCAGGCCTGGGGCAAGCACAGCTGAGCCTCTGTGGCACATCTCTGCTCCCCTGCCCTGCCCAGGAAGCAGAGCCCTTTACCCTGACTCAGGGAAGGACTCTCCCTCACTGGGGCACAGCCATCCTGCACCCCAGGGATGAGGATGGGTCCCATGTCCCCTACCTTTGGGTTTGCTCCATCTTTAGAACAGGATGGGATTGTCCACTGACATGAGGGACCAGCGGTGGAAAGGGCGGGATTGGCGGGATAGGCCTGGGAGGGCAAAAGCCATCAGTGAGTGACAGGGGACAAATGACCCACCCTGGCTTGTGGCAGCACCCCAAATGCCATAGGCTTGTACCTCACAGCATTCCCTGCCCGCTGCCCCCAGGGAGGGGTCCTCATCCTCCCGCTGATGGGCAGGCCTGTGGAGGGTGCTGGGCAGGATCGGACCCTCGCAGGCAGACACCCCGAACCCCATGCTGCCTGGTCTGCAGCACCACCAGCACCCATCTCCCCCCATCCCACCCATGCAGACTCGTGATGCGCTTGTGCTGGGTGGTACTCACGAGCCAGGCATCCGCACGCTGAGTTGCCTGTCACAAGACAGGCACTGGAAATCTGCCAGCAGCTGCCTGAGGAGGGAGAAAGGGCTGGGTGTGTTGGGAAACCTGTCTTTGAGCCTGGTTGATCCCCCCTCCATGCCAACAAGGTCCCAGCCTGCTGGCTGGTTACAGAAGAAAGGGGATAGGATGAGGGAGAGTGGTTGGTTGTGGGCTCCCTCCCGAGAAAAAGCTCCACCTCATCTTAGGCACAGGAGAATCCACAGCGGGGAGCACCCAAAAACCTCCAATGCCATGGGAACCACTGCCACAGGCACCCAGAGCACCATGGGAACAGGGGATGCAGGCAAGGACAAAGTGGGAACAAGGTGCGTACTGTCTCTACTGCACTCACTTCCTAATCCCAGCTGCATCATCAGCTTCCATTGGTGGTGCCATTTCCTTGAGCTGCTTGAGGCTGCTCTTCCAGTGTTCATGCAGCTGCTGCTGGAACGGCCCCAGCTCCAGGCGATCCAGCTGCAGACAGACACACTCCCTCAGCCAGTGGCTATGGGATGGGACACTGCATCCCCAGGGAAAAGCCAGGAGCAGGAATCCTCAGAAGGATGCTGCCTTGGGCCGCCAAGCCCCGAAGGTGCCATTTTTGCGCAGTGGTGATGAGCCGCCCCTCACCTTGGAGGCCATCTCCTCCCGCAGCTGCTGCTGGACCTTGTGCAGCCCCTGCTCCTGGCCTGTCACCCGGATCAGCATCTCCTGGTTCCTCTTATTCAGCAGCTCCAGGCTCGCCTCAAATTGGGCGCGACTGACTTTGCTTTCCAAGGCCCCTTTGTCTGCTTTCTAGCAACAGGGAAAGGCAGGAGAACGGTGGGGAAAGGACGGATGTGCAATAGCCAGGGTCAGCTCACTGCAGGGGCAGAGGCAAAAGCACTTCTGCAGGACCACTGTGCTCCTCGCACGGCTGTGTGGTCCCACTCGCCCCATCACCCCCATGTGGTTGGTCCCACAAGCCCAAGGGACATGGGGGGAGACAGAGGCACCTGCAGCTGGGCTAGAAATCCTCTCTCCCCAGGCCAGCTCTGCCACCAAGCTCCCAGAGAACAAGGAGCATTTGTCACCCTGCCCAGGACCCCCTTGGCTGGGGCTTAGGCCCCTTGAGGTTGTACCTCATCCATTCCCAGCTCCACGTCCTCCTTGTCTGCCTTCTTCTTCTCCAGCCTCTCCATGGACTGGAACAGACCCTTCCAACACACAAAGCATCCTGTGACATTGTGGCAGGAGCACCCCGGCTTCTACCCCACCCAGAGTCCTCTGGGAAAGGTACTTTCAATCTTCTCAGGGCAAATCCCTTATGGTCCCCAGCCTGGGCTCTGCAAGGAGGATGCTCTAACCCCATGGGGGTTTCAGCCATCTACCTCGATATCTTTCTGCTGCTGGCGACTGTCATCCAGGAGGCTTTCCGTAAGAGACTTGAGCTTTTCATACTCCTCTTGCACCTGCAGGATGGCAGCCTGCATGCGCTTCGGCACCTCCTGGTCCTGCTCCAGAGAGGAAAATGACAAGGTGGGAGGACTGCCCCATGGGCACAGACCTGGCTTACTGGGCCAGTGGGCATAGGCTGTCAGGCATGGTTCTGGCAGCCCCCTCCCAAGTCCCCCATGCTGCCATCTCCCTACCTGGCTCTTCCATGGCAGCTGCCTCACCACCTTGCCCGTCTTCTTCCTCGAAATGAGGGAGTCCACCAGCCCCTGCAGCTTCTCATAGCGCCGCAGAAGCTTCCCCAAACGCGTGCTGGTGTCACTGCTGCACGTGGGGCATACTGCCTCCTCCTGCCCTGTGCACTCCATCACTCTCAGCTCTTCCAGCTGCAGAAGGGGAAGAGGAATAACCTTTGAGATGGGACAGATGCAACCAACAATTCCAGGTGCCATGGAGGCTCCATGGCCCCAGCCAGCCAGGGGATGTAGCTGGGAACCTCTCCAGGACCACACCACCGAGCCAGCAGGTGGGAGGAGCTCCCCCCACACCTCACCTGCTCCTGCTCCTCCTCGGCCATCTGGGTCACCAACTGATCCAGTGCAGCCTTGCTCATTTGCTGCTGCTCTGCCACATCCTTCATGTCCTGCTTTGCCTCCTGCAGTGTGGACCTGGCCAGCGAGACGGGGACACAGGCCGGCTTAGTCTTCACAAGCTTAGCTGCTCAGGGGGCATCCCTCACCCCCCAACATGGGATGCTCCCAGCCCTCCTGGACTCCCTTGCAGCCCCACAGGGTACGAAACCCTCTCCTGTCCTTTTACCCCAATGGCGGGCTGAGTTGGTTGCTGAGATCCTTTTGCCAGCTGGCTTTAGCTGCTTCCAGTTTGCCAAGGGCACTCTCCAGCTTCCTGATCTGGGAACGGCAGTGGGGGCCAGAGTCAGGGCATGGCCCCTGTGTCATCCCAGCTCAGGGGCTCTTCAGCTGCCTCCTTCGTGCCCAACTCTCCCAGCATCCCTGCATCTCCCTTGGGTACTGCTTACCTTTCCCTTCTCTCCCTGCAGCTCCCTGGCCAGGCCCTGTAGGGCTCTGGACAAGCCCTGAAGGTCACTGGCCAGGCCGTGCAGCGAGGACACTTGGCCCTGGAGGTCACCCAGCATGTTGGCAACGCTCTCCTGGCCTAGAAGGACACAGTACAAGGGGACACACTGTCAGTGAAGGGGTCTCACCCTCCGGGCCAGGCTCTGAGCACAACGAGCTCCAGACCCAGCATTTCAAACACCCCCCACAAGCCTCCCAGAGCTCCCACCTCCCTCCTGGAGGAGCAGGCGCAGCTTCTCCAGCTCCGTTCGGTCCAATTTGGTGGCTTCTACCTGGGCCACCTGCTCCTTCAGGGCAGCATAGAGGTGTCTGAGCTGCCCAATCTGCTTGAGAGCCTCCGCCGTCTCCATAGAGAAATTGTAGGCGGTGTGGTAGGCACTGCTGGATCGCAAGGGCAAGGCCAGCTCTTGCAAGTGCGACGTGACGCTAAGATCAGTGTCAAGTGGGATCTCAAATCCTTGGGCTGTCGGCAAGAGAGTCCCTGCTGCCAGGGGGCCTGCCTGGTGAAGCTGTGTGCTGAGCTGCTCCCCCGAGATGCTGGTCGGAGTGACAGTGGACTCTGGCTGTGTCCCCAGGGTGGTGGTCTGGGTGCCCGTGGACTCTGGCTGTGTCCCCAGGGTGGTGGTCTGGGTGCCCGTGGACTCTGGCTGTGTCCCCAGGGTGGTGGTCTGGGTGCCCGTGGACTCTGGCTTTGTTGGCTGTGTCCCCAGTCTGGTGGTCTGTGTGTCCTGAGACACTGTCTGCATCATCGTTGTGGTGCTAGCATCCCTCCTCTGATCTGAGGGAACGCTTGCCTGCTGCTTAGGGGCCGTTAGAGCTGTCCCTGGATCCTTCAGCCCCGCTAAGCTCCTACTAGATCCCAGCACTGAGCTTGCCCCATGTGAGGTGCCCACATCTGAAATGGGAGGCATGGGGGTGGCAGACTGGTCTCCTTCTTGTTCTCCTCTGGGTCTTCCTCCATCTCTTCCTCGTTCTCCTTTGCTGCCCCCAAGGCAATCCTGCAGCACATCCCAGTGCACCATGTTGTTCACCTCCTCCGGGTCCGGGTACAGGCCCAGCCTTTCCTTCAGCATTTGCTGGGGAAGGAAGGGATCAAGGGCTTACCCCAGCCATGTAGCCAGGGGCATAGCGGGGCCCACAGGAGCACTCCCCCCCACATCCAGTACTGCTGGGGACCATGCCCTAGTGCAGAGGGACTGCCTGCACTGGTCCCCCAGGGATGCAGCCATCTCCTGTCCTGTAGCAGGATCTGGGAGGCTCGTAACCATACCACATCGCTGGCCAGAGTCCTTAGGTTGCAGAGGCCTGGCAGCCGGCCGGCAGTGTCCTGGAGATTCCCCTAGAGTGGGGCGACGAGAGGGACCGCAGTCAGGAGACAGGAGCAGGACTGAATAAAAGCATCTGCAAATTAACTTGGGCACTAGACAGATGGACGCTGGGCAGGCTTGTGCCTGGGGCCTGCTGCTGTATGGCACCAGTAGATCCTGACCCTTCTTCCCAGCACCCATGGTACTTTCATGGGTGTTCAGTTAAGAAGTGCCTTAGCACCACTTGGGTGGACACACATAGTTACCTCTGTCAGCAGCTTGAACTGCAGGCAGTGCTACCCATTTCTGCCCTCCCCAGGGCTCCAGGTAGGGTGGGCTGAGCTCCCATGCTTCCCTCTTAGGGCACCCTTCCCACTCTTCCCTCCCAGTGCCCTTCACACTGGGTGACATCCAAGGCTGGAGGACAGGGTCCGCAGGGAGATGCGGGGTGATGCAGGAAGGGGAGCAAGAGGCCAGCTCCCTCCTGGGGACACCAGCAGCAGCTCACCAAGCCAAGCGCCTCCTGGATCATGCAGATTTCTTCTTGCATGCGGGACTGCGCCTCCTTCATCTGGTTAATCGACTCAAGGAGATCCTGGTAGCCAGACGTGTCCTAGGAGAGGACGGTGGCAGGCATGAGCCCCATGGGAGGGTCCCTGCAGGCCAGGAACTTGGTCCCCACCTTGTCTCAATGGAAGCCATCACACAAACCCACGTCAGCAGGGCTGCATCCAGCCCTGCCTGCCCGTGCTGAGCTCTGCGCAGGAGCGCTGAAGCTGATGCCAAGGGCAAAGAGCCACCCCTGGAGGAGGAGGCGCCTCAGGGGACTGGGGAGAGCCTCTACCTCGGAGCTGCTGCTCTCGTCGGTTTCCACCTTCTCCATCAGCTGCCCCACGTCGGCAGTCACATCAGCGTCGGAGCCGCTGGTGGTGTCCTGCAGCGGGTCCTTGGCAGGCAGCTGCTCACCCGGCTGCTGAGGCTGCTGCCCCGCGGCCGGGGTCCTTGCCCTGTCCCGCTCGGCAGGCTGCTCCAAGCCCCCGGTGGAGCGGTCCTGCAGGCCCAGGTGCCCCAGCATGGCCTCCAGCAGGCTGCGCAGCGCTCGGAAGTTCACGGCCGAGACATCGGGCGTCCCGATGGCGGCGTCCAGCAGCTGGGTCAAGCTGAGCAGAGCCATCGCTGCTGCTATGGCCGACAACACGAGTCTGACCTGCTGGCAGTAGGAGAGACAGCGGGCAGTCGGCAGCCTGCCTCCTGCTTATGCTCCCTCCGGGATGTGGCGGGCCCTTCCTCGCCGCCTCTGCCCAGCTCCCCCAGCCCCACTCTGGGGCCACAGGCTACCCTAGCAGGGGCCATCGGGGCCACACAGGGCTCATGGAGGTGCCAGGGGGAGCTCAGCAGCTCAGGTTGCTCAGATCCTGGGGATGAGGAGCAGGGAGGTGGCTAGGGGCCGTTTTCAGCTCCTTCAGTGACACGTGGCCGCAGGTCAAGAGCAGATCCCAAGCCAGGGTCCCCCCACTCAGGCCACAGAGGCTCTTTGCTGAACATCACCCTTTATTGCTGCTGCTGGGAGCTACTTCGTTGCCTGCTGGGGTGCTGGGGTGCTGGGATTCAGCTGGTGACCCACAGTCCTGCCCAGCCGCCGGGTTGCTGCATCCATCCTGCGGGGCTGGAGGGGTGGCAGGGGCCGGTGTACTTGGAGAAGCTGGCTGTGGGATGAGGCTGACCTCTGCTCCGGTGAGCCAGTGGTGCCTGGGGCTGAGGGGCAGGGGTCAGCCCTGCGGCTGTCCTGCCCCAATAGCTCTATCTTGTCGTGCTGGGGAGGACAAAATTGGTTGGCTAAAGCATGGGGCTGAATTCATCATCCCCAAGCAACCCTCCATACCCATCTCTCCTGGGGGGGGAAACTGAGGCATGGATCCCCCCAGATGCTCAGCAGCACCCCCCTAACCTCAGTCACCCCCTCCAGATCCCTTCTTTCTTCATCCCTACCTTGCTGGGGAGCAGAGTGGAGGGCTGGAGTGCCTGTGGGTTGCTGGGCTGGACACGCTGGAGGCGCAGGCTGCGCTGCAGCGGCTGTGTGAGGGTATGCTGGCCCCCACACTGCCGTGGCACAGTGGGGTACCTGCATGCAGCCATCCGCTCCCTGCAGGATAGGGTATGGGAACACTCGGCACGCAGCACACAATTCAGTACACGTGGCTTCAGCGCCACTGAGAGAGAGATGGGGCAGCACAGTGGGGAGGCTGTAAAACCCCCAGGCCTGGGGCAAGCACAGCTGAGCCTCTGTGGCACATCTCTGCTCCCCTGCCCTGCCCAGGAAGCAGAGCCCTTTACCCTGACTCAGGGAAGGACTCTGCCTCACTGGGGCACAGCCATCCTGCACCCCAGGGATGAGGATGGGTCCCATGTCCCCTACCTTTGGGTTTGCTCCATCTTTAGAACAGGATGGGATTGTCCACTGACATGAGGGACCAGCGGTGGAAAGGGCGGGATTGGCGGGATAGGCCTGGGAGGGCAAAAGCCATCAGTGAGTGACAGGGGACAAATGACCCACCCTGGCTTGTGGCAGCACCCCAAATGCCATAGGCTTGTACCTCACAGCATTCCCTGCCCGCTGCCCCCAGGGAGGGGTCCTCATCCTCCCGCTGATGGGCAGGCCTGTGGAGGGTGCTGGGCAGGATCGGACCCTCGCAGGCAGACACCCCGAACCCCATGCTGCCTGGTCTGCAGCACCACCAGCACCCATCTCCCCCCATCCCACCCATGCAGACTCGTGATGCGCTTGTGCTGGGTGGTACTCACGAGCCAGGCATCCGCACGCTGAGTTGCCTGTCACAAGACAGGCACTGGAAATCTGCCAGCAGCTGCCTGAGGAGGGAGAAAGGGCTGGGTGTGTTGGGAAACCTGTCTTTGAGCCTGGTTGATCCCCCCTCCATGCCAACAAGGTCCCAGCCTGCTGGCTGGTTACAGAAGAAAGGGGATAGGATGAGGGAGAGTGGTTGGTTGTGGGCTCCCTCCCGAGAAAAAGCTCCACCTCATCTTAGGCACAGGAGAATCCACAGCGGGGAGCACCCAAAAACCTCCAATGCCATGGGAACCACTGCCACAGGCACCCAGAGCACCATGGGAACAGGGGATGCAGGCAAGGACAAAGTGGGAACAAGGTGCGTACTGTCTCTACTGCACTCACTTCCTAATCCCAGCTGCATCATCAGCTTCCATTGGTGGTGCCATTTCCTTGAGCTGCTTGAGGCTGCTCTTCCAGTGTTCATGCAGCTGCTGCTGGAACGGCCCCAGCTCCAGGCGATCCAGCTGCAGACAGACACACTCCCTCAGCCAGTGGCTATGGGATGGGACACTGCATCCCCAGGGAAAAGCCAGGAGCAGGAATCCTCAGAAGGATGCTGCCTTGGGCCGCCAAGCCCCGAAGGTGCCATTTTTGCGCAGTGGTGATGAGCCGCCCCTCACCTTGGAGGCCATCTCCTCCCGCAGCTGCTGCTGGACCTTGTGCAGCCCCTGCTCCTGGCCTGTCACCCGGATCAGCATCTCCTGGTTCCTCTTATTCAGCAGCTCCAGGCTCGCCTCAAATTGGGCGCGACTGACTTTGCTTTCCAAGGCCCCTTTGTCTGCTTTCTAGCAACAGGGAAAGGCAGGAGAACGGTGGGGAAAGGACGGATGTGCAATAGCCAGGGTCAGCTCACTGCAGGGGCAGAGGCAAAAGCACTTCTGCAGGACCACTGTGCTCCTCGCACGGCTGTGTGGTCCCACTCACCCCATCACCCCCATGTGGTTGGTCCCACAAGCCCAAGGGACATGGGGGGAGACAGAGGCACCTGCAGCTGGGCTAGAAATCCTCTCTCCCCAGGCCAGCTCTGCCACCAAGCTCCCAGAGAACAAGGAGCATTTGTCACCCTGCCCAGGACCCCCTTGGCTGGGGCTTAGGCCCCTTGAGGTTGTACCTCATCCATTCCCAGCTCCACGTCCTCCTTGTCTGCCTTCTTCTTCTCCAGCCTCTCCATGGACTGGAACAGACCCTTCCAACACACAAAGCATCCTGTGACATTGTGGCAGGAGCACCCCGGCTTCTACCCCACCCAGAGTCCTCTGGGAAAGGTACTTTCAATCTTCTCAGGGCAAATCCCTTATGGTCCCCAGCCTGGGCTCTGCAAGGAGGATGCTCTAACCCCATGGGGGTTTCAGCCATCTACCTCGATATCTTTCTGCTGCTGGCGACTGTCATCCAGGAGGCTTTCCGTGACAGACTTGAGCTTTTCATACTCCTCTTGCACCTGCAGGATGGCAGCCTGCATGCGCTTCAGCACCTCCTGGTCCTGCTCCAGAGAGGAAAATGACAAGGTGGGAGGACTGCCCCATGGGCACAGACCTGGCTTACTGGGCCAGTGGGCATAGGCTGTCAGGCATGGTTCTGGCAGCCCCCTCCCAAGTCCCCCATGCTGCCATCTCCCTACCTGGCTCTTCCATGGCAGCTGCCTCACCACCTTGCCCGTCTTCTTCCTCGAAATGAGGGAGTCCACCAGCCCCTGCAGCTTCTCATAGCGCCGCAGAAGCTTCCCCAAACGCGTGCTGGTGTCACTGCTGCACGTGGGGCATACTGCCTCCTCCTGCCCTGTGCTCTCCATCACTCTCAGCTCTTCCAGCTGCAGAAGGGGAAGAGGAATAACCTTTGAGATGGGACAGATGCAACCAACAATTCCAGGTGCCATGGAGGCTCCATGGCCCCAGCCAGCCAGGGGATGTAGCTGGGAACCTCTCCAGGACCACACCACCGAGCCAGCAGGTGGGAGGAGCTCCCCCCACACCTCACCTGCTCCTGCTCCTCCTCGGCCATCTGGGTCACCAACTGATCCAGTGCAGCCTTGCTCATTTGCTGCTGCTCTGCCACATCCTTCATGTCCTGCTTTGCCTCCTGCAGTGTGGACCTGGCCAGCGAGACGGGGACACAGGCCGGCTTAGTCTTCACAAGCTTAGCTGCTCAGGGGGCATCCCTCACCCCCCAACATGGGATGCTCCCAGCCCTCCTGGACTCCCTTGCAGCCCCACAGGGTACGAAACCCTCTCCTGTCCTTTTACCCCAATGGCAGGCTGAGTTGGTTGCTGAGATCCTTTTGCCAGCTGGCTTTAGCTGCTTCCAGTTTGCCAAGGGCACTCTCCAGCTTCCTGATCTGGGAACGGCAGTGGGGGCCAGAGTCAGGGCATGGCCCCTGTGTCATCCCAGCTCAGGGGCTCTTCAGCTGCCTCCTTCGTGCCCAACTCTCCCAGCATCCCTGCATCTCCCTTGGGTACTGCTTACCTTTCCCTTCTCTCCCTGCAGCTCCCTGGCCAGGCCCTGTAGGGCTCTGGACAAGCCCTGAAGGTCACTGGCCAGGCCGTGCAGCGAGGACACTTGGCCCTGGAGGTCACCCAGCATGTTGGCAACGCTCTCCTGGCCTAGAAGGACACAGTACAAGGGGACACACTGTCAGTGAAGGGGTCTCACCCTCCGGGCCAGGCTCTGAGCACAACGAGCTCCAGACCCAGCATTTCAAACACCCCCCACAAGCCTCCCAGAGCTCCCACCTCCCTCCTGGAGGAGCAGGCGCAGCTTCTCCAGCTCCGTTCGGTCCAATTTGGTGGCTTCTACCTGGGCCACCTGCTCCTTCAGGGCAGCATAGAGGTGTCTGAGCTGCCCAATCTGCTTGAGAGCCTCCGCCGTCTCCATAGAGAAATTGTAGGCGGTGTGGTAGGCACTGCTGGATCGCAAGGGCAAGGCCAGCTCTTGCAAGTGCGACGTGACGCTAAGATCAGTGTCAAGTGGGATCTCGAATCCTTGGGCTGTCGGCAAGAGAGTCCCTGCTGCCAGGGGGCCTGCCTGGTGAAGCTGTGTGCTGAGCTGCTCCCCCGAGATGCTGGTCGGAGTGACAGTGGACTCTGGCTGTGTCCCCAGGGTGGTGGTCTGGGTGCCCGTGGACTCTGGCTGTGTCCCCAGGGTGGTGGTCTGGGTGCCCGTGGACTCTGGCTGTGTCCCCAGGGTGGTGGTCTGGGTGCCCGTGGACTCTGGCTGTGTCCCCAGGGTGGTGGTCTGGGTGCCCGTGGACTCTGGCTTTGTTGGCTGTGTCCCCAGTCTGGTGGTCTGTGTGTCCTGAGACACTGTCTGCATCATCGTTGTGGTGCTAGCATCCCTCCTCTGATCTGAGGGAACGCTTGCCTGCTGCTTAGGGGCCGTTAGAGCTGTCCCTGGATCCTTCAGCCCCGCTAAGCTCCTGCTAGATCCCAGCACTGAGCTTGCCCCATGTGAGGTGCCCACATCTGAAATGGGAGGCATGGGGGTGGCAGACTGGTCTCCTTCTTGTTCTCCTCTGGGTCTTCCTCCATCTCTTCCTCGTTCTCCTTTGCTGCCCCCAAGGCAATCCTGCAGCACATCCCAGTGCACCATGTTGTTCACCTCCTCCGGGTCCGGGTACAGGCCCAGCCTTTCCTTCAGCATTTGCTGGGGAAGGAAGGGATCAAGGGCTTACCCCAGCCATGTAGCCAGGGGCATAGCGGGGCCCACAGGAGCACTCCCCCCCACATCCAGCACTGCTGGGGACCATGCCCTAGTGCAGAGGGACTGCCTGCACTGGTCCCCCAGGGATGCAGCCATCTCCTGTCCTGTAGCAGGATCTGGGAGGCTCGTAACCATACCACATCGCTGGCCAGAGTCCTTAGGTTGCAGACGCCTGGCAGCCGGCCGGCAGTGTCCTGGAGATTCCCCTAGAGTGGGGCGACGAGAGGGACCGCAGTCAGGAGACAGGAGCAGGACTGAATAAAAGCATCTGCAAATTAACTTGGGCACTAGACAGATGGACGCTGGGCAGGCTTGTGCCTGGGGCCTGCTGCTGTATGGCACCAGTAGATCCTGACCCTTCTTCCCAGCACCCATGGTACTTTCATGGGTGTTAAGAAGTGCCTTAGCACCACTTGGGTGGACACACATAGTTACCTCTGTCAGCAGCTTGAACTGCAGGCAGTGCTACCCATTTCTGCCCTCCCCAGGGCTCCAGGTAGGGTGGGCTGAGCTCCCATGCTTCCCTCTTAGGGCACCCTTCCCACTCTTCCCTCCCAGTGCCCTTCACACTGGGTGACATCCAAGGCTGGAGGACAGGGTCCGCAGGGAGATGCGGGGTGATGCAGGAAGGGGAGCAAGAGGCCAGCTCCCTCCTGGGGACACCAGCAGCAGCTCACCAAGCCAAGCGCCTCCTGGATCATGCAGATTTCTTCTTGCATGCGGGACTGCGCCTCCTTCATCTGGTTAATCGACTCAAGGAGATCCTGGTAGCCAGACGTGTCCTAGGAGAGGATGGTGGCAGGCATGAGCCCCATGGGAGGGTCCCTGCAGGCCAGGAACTTGGTCCCCACCTTGTCTCAATGGAAGCCATCACACAAACCCACGTCAGCAGGGCTGCATCCAGCCCTGCCTGCCCGTGCTGAGCTCTGCGCAGGAGCGCTGAAGCTGATGCCAAGGGCAAAGAGCCACCCCTGGAGGAGGAGGCGCCTCAGGGGACTGGGGAGAGCCTCTACCTCGGAGCTGCTGCTCTCGTCGGTTTCCACCTTCTCCATCAGCTGCCCCACGTCGGCAGTCACATCAGCGTCGGAGCCGCTGGTGGTGTCCTGCAGCGGGTC
This sequence comes from Amazona ochrocephala, assembly GCA_039720435.1. Lineage (NCBI taxonomy): Eukaryota > Metazoa > Chordata > Aves > Psittaciformes > Psittacidae > Amazona > Amazona ochrocephala. The sequence goes on along the minus strand of CM077882.1, from coordinate 52,208,723 downwards.
CTTGGCAGGCAGCTGCTCACCCGGCTGCTGAGGCTGCTGCCCCGCGGCCGGGGTCCTTGCCCTGTCCCGCTCGGCAGGCTGCTCCAAGCCCCCGGTGGAGCGGTCCTGCAGGCCCAGGTGCCCCAGCATGGCCTCCAGCAGGCTGCGCAGCGCTCGGAAGTTCACGGCCGAGACATCGGGCGTCCCGATGGCGGCGTCCAGCAGCTGGGTCAAGCTGAGCAGAGCCATCGCTGCTGCTATGGCCGACAACACGAGTCTGACCTGCTGGCAGTAGGAGAGACAGCGGGCAGTCGGCAGCCTGCCTCCTGCTTATGCTCCCTCCGGGATGTGGCGGGCCCTTCCTCGCCGCCTCTGCCCTCCCCAGCCCTACCGCCGGGCCCCCCGTTCCCCGTTCCCCGCACCCCTCGGCCCCGTACCTGCAGCAGCTGACCCTGCCCCACGCCCTGCCCTCTTTATCGACCACCACCGGCCGCTCCCCGACGCCCATTGTGCGAACCCGTGCGGAACACACCCGTTGCCAGGCGACGCCCCGCGGCCCTCTACTGTGCCGTAATTCAAGCGCACGGGGGACGCTCCCGGGCCCGACCCTGCTTCCGCCAGCCTCTGCCCAGGGAACCTTAGCGCCCCGGGAAGGCAGAGCTATGTGGCAAAAGCAGGACAGGTTTTACTCTCTCCCTTAGACGTGGCAATACTGGGGGGAAGGCTGCTGCTGACAGCAGCACCACACACATTTTGAGCATCTCGCTCCAGAGCAAAGAGCTGCACAAGCAGGAAAAAGCAGCACAGACAGACACAAGCTTCCACACAAGCCGAGGAAGGAGAGGACTCCAAAGCATCTTGGAAGCAGAGTCACCCATCAGACAAGTACTGACAGAAAGAATCCTCAAGAACATCTTCTCCCGCAGAAACCTCCAGGGCCAACCATGCCAGAGAACAGACACCTCCCTCCTGTGGTGAGGCACTCGGAGAATGAGGATGGGCAAGCGGGAGGCAGAACAGATGCCTTGCTCTTTTGAAAGAGACGAGAGATTCATTTTCAGTCATTAAAGAGACGTTTGCTCTGTGTAGTCTTCTTTCCCGAGCTGGGAGGATTGAATTTCAAGAGGGAGTAGGCATGAAGTGATGGGGACAAGATGCACTGGGGCAGGAAGCTCACACTCTTATGAGCGATCCTATGCCTTCACTTCAGGAACTGGCAGAGCTTTAGGCTCAGGAGCTCCACAGACACCCCCAGGGACTAGTCACACTTTCTAGACAGCCCTCAGGGGCACAAGGCCACCCCAGCACAGTGAGACAGCAGCAGCAAGGAAAGGACCTTGGGGCGGAAGGGAAAGCACTGAGGTTCAGTGCTGATAGGGTGGCAACCAAGGCCCATGCTGTGTCAGGCCAGACAGATGCTGTGTCCTTGTGTCCACCAGCCCCAACTCACTGTCTTCCCACAACCTTTGGGACCCAGTGAATGCAGGGTACCAGTTTTCCTAAAGCAGGTACGGATTTTGAGTCAACTCCTGGCTTCAGGTTAGCCAAATGCTTCTGGCTTCTAGTCAGGGTAAGGTGTGAAGCAAAGCCTGAGGAGAACTCAGGCTGTGGTGCTGACTACGACCCAGGGTACACCAGCTCAACCCTCTGGTCACCGGGGCTGCCATTCCACAGTTACTACCCAAACACAGCCTCGTGAAAGCACAGCCCTTCACAAGCCCCTTGTGCTGCTTTCTCAAGTGCCCCTCCAGCCAAGGATTAGTGTCACACAAGAAGGGAGCAAGCCGTGAGTCCTGCTTCCCTGCATAAGGCTGCAAGTTGCAAAGTCAGCCTGGTTACAGCAACAGCCCCGCGTAACAGACAGAGTAGCTGTTCAGAGGGATCCCTTCCTCGAGAGCAAACTAAAAGAGAAGGAAGAGAGAAGAGCAAGGATACAAGAGCAAGGATATTAATTTGGCTCTTAGAGTGCATTTGTGCTGCAAAGATAAATGTAGGAATTGAGACTGGGAGACAGCTATGCAACCTGGGAAGTTAAAACAGAGACTGACAGTGACATACAGGCCCATGGAAATGAAGGAGCTCCTCACAGTTCACAAATGTACTGTTGCAGAGCAGCTCTAGGGCTGGAGAACATGCTGCAAGTCTCACACATCCGGCCTCGCTGAGAGCAGATGCTGGTGGCTGATCAGCCTTCCCCCAGCTCTAAGTTTCAACAGCACTAGCTGTGTACCCCATGTTTTGCCCATGTATTTGAAGATCAGGAAGGCATTTGCCCCCATTAACCTTTCAGTGGGATGAAAGCTGCAAAGCACGAGGACAGCTGGAATTCTTCCTCCCATGCGTGCTGCTGCTGACCAAAGGCAAAGTCATCTGAATGCACTTGTGTGTGGAGACATGATGAGGGCTGACCCAGCCAACACTTGAGAAATTGCTCAGGATACCTCCAGGAAATAGGTTTTTCGCCCCTACTCCCCAGCAGTGTTTATATTTTTGGCAAGACTATGGTGTTACTGTGCAAATGGACCGTCTGGGTGAGGAGATCAGGGGTGCCACAGCCATCACTAGCCAGCAGCTGGTCTGCGCCCTGCCACTGTGTTCCTGCACAGCCTGCCCTCCGCCAACAATGCAGCGGGAATGTGGTGTACCGAGCCAGAGCCACGAATCTTACTAGAAGAGCCTTACCCATGAAACGAACCAGATCACCCGTCCAGGGAAGGAAGTTTCTAACAAGAAGCCCAGTTACTGTTGCTATCCAGTAAGCACACTCAGAGAGAACAGAAACACAAGCTGCCTTGAGGAACTGTCCCTTCAGGTGCTTCAGCGTTTGGAAAAGTTGAACAGCAAGGGAAATCAAAGAAAAGAAGTAAGAATGAACGTAGAAAAAAAACTACACAGCTCAGAACAATTCCAATAACGGAATTCATTATTCAAATTGTCAGGATCCAGAACAGACGTGTTGACCCAGCTTTAACAACGTCAAAGTGAAACCTCTTTGGCGAAGTTCAGTTGTCTAAACCTAAGCAAGTGGGGCTCTCTGGGAAGCCCAGGGCATCCTGCCTTGCCTCAGTTGGCCTCTCTGGAAGGGGACAGATTCATCCCAGCTCCTGTGTTGGATCTGCTCTGTTCAAAGGTTGAACATGCTTGCAGAGAGCAGCAGGAAGGCAGGGAAGAGGTGAGGCAGGACAGGCTGAGCTTTGGCTGTGCAGAGGTTGGCTGGCAGGTCACTATGTAGTTATGCAGCTACAAGTCAGCCTGGTTCCACGTAGCTGGCGTGTGCAAACAAAGCATACTGGACTCTACTAATGTCAGCCCTCTGTGTGCTATGCCATTTCCAAGTCTTGACCCCTTCCATCAGCAAGCACCACAGACAACCCCATGTTTCAGGAGTGATTGCCACTGTGACATCTGGTTCAAAGGCAATTCTTGTGAATTCTTGAATTTCCTTCATGAAGTGAATTCTTGTCATTTCCTTCATGAAGTGGCTGTCACTTTTCCTGTATCTGCGTTTGGGAAGACTCTTGTCTCATGCAGCGCATTCAGCAAGCAAGAGACACAGAGCCTTCACAACAGCCTCAAGAAAAACTGCTTTCCAGACCCAATGAGGCTCCTTATTCATGTCTCTGGCTCTTCTGAAATCAGGAAGATGTGGATCCAAACCCTAACCCTTGCAAAACAGACTGAGAAGTGAACCCAAGACCATCAATATGCCAGGAGAGTGCTCCCTCAACTGGAGTATTATGATAAAAGAGGGTACCACCCCAAACCACTGCAGGTAGAGAAACCCAGACATGTAAGTGTGGATGAAATATGCTCCAACAACCTAACAAAACATCTCTGGAGATCAGAGCTCAGCAGGCTCAGGAGTCCGGGTGGACTTCAGATCTTCCACAGGACTGATGTGGGCAGATGCAGGAGCAGATCCAATCTCTTGGGCAATAGAAATGAAGTACCTCCAGAGTGTATTTGTGTTCAGCTTTAGATGGCAGCCCAAGCAGAGCCGGGGTGCTTGGCAGCACAGTGCTGGACTAATTTCTGCACACATCATGTTTCAAGATCAGAAATGTCATTTGAATCTCGTCCCCAACTATAGATCTCTTCTGGGTCCTGCCCTGCTGCTTCCCGTGCCAGATGCTGACATATTGGTGCATTCCTTATCCTGCACATTTTCTGTGTTATACAGGGATTCACTACCGGTATCAGAAGCAAAAATAAAGATAACCAAAAAAAGATCTGCTACAAGAAGTATTTTAGCTTTGTAGGTGCAAACACATGGCAGAAATGAATAAATAAGGGGAATCTTCTGGCTCTGCTTTTCTGCGCATGTGTTTGCATCTGCATTTTTGCTCAAACTCTTGTCATCTTCACTAAGTATTTCACTATGTTCAAAAGCATAATTTTTAAAGGGCTCTCAACAGTAAGAAACAACTCATGGGTTTTTATTCCTCTGCTGCACTAAGAATAATTTGCTTGTCAGAAATCAGTGCCCTCCTGATCAGCTGGTTCTGCAAAGAGAGAAAAACCATATCGCATGCACATAGAAAATCCCTGAGTCACCTCTCTATATTCTGATTGATCCTCTCCATGTTCCAGCAGTGAGAAGCTGGGGGCCTTGGATGGGCTTTGCTGTTCAACAATTTATGCCATCAGGCATGGGTAGCAGGAAATAAAGCTTAGGCCTATAATGATCTAACAAAATGTTTATCAAGTGCCACTACTGCTCCTACCCAAGTGGTGCCTCAACACACCATGCTGAGATGGTGCACATCCTCTTTTCAAGCCCTGTTGAGGTCCAGGTGGGTATAAGAGACTTACACAAACAGAGCAGTTGTGACCTTACACTGCCACTTACACGCTATCATGAAGGCTGTGCCTGTCACAGGCACTGGTCCAGCACTGTGGCATTTGGTTAATACAGCCTTGTGCATTTAGCACAAACCTCTGTCTCATCTCTTGACCCTCAGCAGTAGCTCACCTCAGCACAGGCATCTACAATCCCACAGATACCTGTAATGGCATTTCTCTCACCTAACTATAGGTAACTGCTGTGTATGTTTCTATACCTAAGCTTGATATCAGGGCTTCCAGGACAGCTCAAGGGTCTACGGTCATGGACTGAAGACTGTAGGTTGCATGGTCCACACAGACAGTGAAGTCAACAGCACAGACTCTTAACAGCTGCATATGGTTGGATGACCGCAGTCCTTTGGCTACAATGGGACCCAGTGTTAAGCTTTCATTCTGCAGACTTCAGAAGCCATGGGAGTTGAACCCTAGCCTCAGAAGTCCACACACCCTATTTCTGGTGGGAGTTAGCTCTCCTACGCAATTTGAGGCACCGAATCTCCACAGTCTTGGCTGGCCCCAGCTAAATGATGCCATGGCTCATTGATGAATTGTGTGCTAGGTATAATCTAAGTTGGATGCCAGAAGCATTACGGCCACACGCCCTGCCTTCCTTGTCATAAATACCAAGCAAGCAAATTCTAGCATGAAGCCCTGAAGCCCCTCCCTACCCTGTGCTCTTTACCAATGCCACTGCAATACTCACAATCAGAAAACAAGGGCAACAAGATGGGCACATTCCCTGCTTTTAGCAGGGAGGAGAGCAGAGCCATGTACAGGGAGTTGAGAGCTGTGCCTCACCGTGCGCTGCTGCCACCACCCTTCCCACCCAGGTGCCAATTTGATATCACCTTCAGCAGCAACGGAGCATCCTCCTCCTCCTGCTGCACTGCCCAGCTCCCCCAGCCCCACTCTGGGGCCACAGGCTACCCTAGCAGGGGCCATCGGGGCCACACAGGGCTCACGGAGGTGCCAGGGGGAGTGCAGCAGCTCAGGTTGCTCAGACCGTGGGGATGAGGAGCAGGGAGGTGGCTAGGGGCCGTTTTCAGCTCCTTCAGTGACACGTGGCCACAGGTCAAGGGCAGATCCCAAGCCAGGGTCCCCCCACTCAGGCCACAGAGGCTCTTTGCTGAACATCACCCTTTATTGCTGCTGCTGGGAGCTACTTCGGTGCCTGCTGGGGTGCTGGGCTGCTGGGATTCAGCTGGTGACCCACAGTCCTGCCCAGCCGCCGGGTTGCTGCATCCATCCTGCGGGGCTGGAGGGGCGGGAGGAGCCGGTGTACTTGGAGAAGCTGGCTGTGGGATGAGGCTGACCTCTGCTCCGGTGAGCCAGTGGTGCCTGGGGCTGAGGGGCAGGGGTCAGCCCTGCGGCTGTCCTGCCCCAATAGCTCTATCTTGTCATGCTGGGGAGGACAAAATTGGTTGGCTAAAGCATGGGGCTGAATTCAACATCCCCAAGCAACCCTCTATACCCATCTCTCCTGGGGGGGGAAACTGAGGCATGGATCCCCCCAGATGCTCAGCAGCACCCCCCTAACCTCAGTCACCCCCTCCAGATCCCTTCTTTCTTCATCCCTACCTTGCTGGGGAGCAGAGTGGAGGGCTGGAGTGCCTGTGGGTTGCTGGGCTGGACACGCTGGAGGCGCAGGCTGCGCTGCAGCGGCTGTGTGAGGGTATGCTGGCCCCCACACTGCCGTGGCACAGTGGGGTACCTGCATGCAGCCATCCGCTCCCTGCAGGATAGGGTATGGGAACACTCGGCACGCAGCACACAATTCAGTACACGTGGCTTCAGCGCCACTGAGAGAGACATGGGGCAGCACAGTGGCGAGGCTGTAAAACCCCCAGGCCTGGGGCAAGCACAGCTGAGCCTCTGTGGCACATCTCTGCTCCCCTGCCCTGCCCAGGAAGCAGAGCCCTTTACCCTGACTCAGGGAAGGACTCTCCCTCACTGGGGCACAGCCATCCTGCACCCCAGGGATGGGGGTGGGTCCCATGTCCCCTACCTTTGGGTTTGCTCCATCTTTAAAACAGGATGGGATTGTCCAGTGACATGAGGGACCAGCGGTGGAAAGGGCGGGATTGGCAGGATAGGCCTGGGAAGGCAAAAGCCATCGGTGAGTGACAGGGGACAAATGACCCACCCTGGCTTGTGGCAGCACCCCAAACGCCATAGGCTTGCACCTCAAAGCACTCCCTGCCCGCTGCCCCCAGGGAGGGGTCCTCATCCTCCCGCTGATGGGCAGGCCTGTGGAGGGTGCTGGGCAGGATCGGACCCTCGCAGGCAGACACCCCGAACCCCATGCTGCCTGGTCTGCAGCACCACCAGCACCCATCTCCCCCCATCCCACCCATGCAGACTCGTGATGCGCTTGTGCTGGGTGGTACTCACGAGCCAGGCATCCGCACGCTGAGTTGCCTGTCACAAGACAGGCACTGGAAATCTGCCAGCAGCTGCCTGAGGAGGGGAGAAAGGGCTGGGTGAGTTGGGAAACCTGGTTTTGAGCCTGGCTGATCCCCCCTCCATGCCAACAAGGTCCCAGCCTGCTGGCTGGTTACAGAAGAAAGGGGATAGGATGAGGGAGAGTGGTTGGTTGTGGGCTCCCTCCTGAGAAAAAGCTCCACCTCATCTTAGGCACAGGAGAATCCACAGCAGGGAGCACCCAAAAACCTCCAATGCCATGGGAACCACTGCCACAGGCACCCAGAGCACCATGGGAACAGGGCATGCAGGCAAGGACAAAGCGGGAACAAGGTGCGTACTGTCTCTACTGCACTCACTTCCTAATCCCAGCTGCATCATCAGCTTCCATTGGTGGTGCCATTTCCTTGAGCTGCTTGAGGCTGCTCTTCCAGTGTTCATGCAGCTGCTGCTGGAACGGCCCCAGCTCCAGGCGATCCAGCTGCAGACAGACACACTCCCTCAGCCAGTGGCTATGGGATGGGACACTGCATCCCCAGGGAAAAGCCAGGAGCAGGAATCCTCAGAAGGATGCTGCCTTGGGCCACCAAGCCCCGAAGGTGCCATTTTTGCGCAGTGGTGATGAGCCGCCCCTCACCTTGGAGGCCATCTCCTCCCGCAGCTGCTGCTGGACCTTGTGCAGCCCCTGCTCCTGGCCTGTCACCCGCATCAGCATCTCCTGGTTGCTCTTATTCAGCAGCTCCAGGCTCTCCTCAAATTGGGTGCGACTGACTTTGCTTTCCAAGGCCCCTTTGTCTGCTTTCTAGCAACAGGGAAAGGCAGGAGAACGGTGGGGAAAGGACGGATGTGCAATAGCCAGGGTCAGCTCACTGCAGGGGCAGAGGCAAAAGCACTTCTGCAGGACCACTGTGCTCCTCGCACGGCTGTGTGGTCCCACTCGCCCCATCACCCCCATGTGGTTGGTCCCACAAGCCCAAGGGACATGGGGGGAGACAGAGGCACCTGCAGCTGGGCTAGAAATCCTCTCTCCCCAGGCCACCTCTGCCACCAAGCTCCCAGAGAACAAGGAGCATTTGTCACCCTGCCCAGGACCCCCTTGGCTGGGGCTTAGGCCCCTTGAGGTTGTACCTCATCCATTCCCAGCTCCACGTCCTCCTTGTCTGCCTTCTTCTTCTCCAGCCTCTCCATGGACTGGAACAGACCCTTCCAACACACAAAGCATCCTGTGACATTGTGGCAGGAGCACCCCGGCTTCTACCCCACCCAGAGTCCTCTGGGAAAGGTACTTTCAATCTTCTCAGAGCAAATCCCTTATGGTCCCCAGCCTGGGCTCTGCAAGGAGGATGCTCTAACCCCATGGGGGTTTCAGCCATCTACCTCGATATCTTTCTGCTGCTGGCGACTGTCATCCAGGAGGCTTCCCGTGACAGACTTGAGCTTTTCATACTCCTCTTGCATCTGCAGGATGGCAGCCTGCATGCGCTTCAGCACCTCCTGGTCCTGCTCCAGGGAGGAAAATGACAAGGTGGGAGGACTGCCCCATGGGCACAGACCTGGCTTACTGGGCCAGTGGGCATAGGCTGTCAGTGCCAGCAACACATTTGCAGCATGGCTTGAATCTCCCTCTATGCTGCAGACTTACAAGACAATATGGGGGGGAGCACATAACACCAAAGCACAAACAGCCAGGCATGGTTCTGGCAGCCCCCATGCTGCCATCTCCCTACCTGGCTCTTCCACGGCAGCTGCCTCACCACCTTGCCCGTCTTCTTCCTCGAAATGAGGGAGTCCACCAGCCCCTGCAGCTTCTCCTAGCACCGCAGAAGCTTCCCCAAACGCGTGCTGGTGTCACTGCTGCACGTGGGGCATACTGCCTCCTCCTGCCCTGTGCACTCCATCACTCTCAGCTCTTCAGCTGCAGAAGGGGAAGAGGAACAACCTTTGAGATGGGACAGATGCAACCAACAATTCCAGGTGCCATGGAGGCTCCATGGCCCCAGCCAGCCAGGGGATGTAGCTGGGAACCCCTCCAGGACCACACCACCGAGCCAGCAGGTGGGAGGAGCTCCCCCCACACCTCACCTGCTCCTGCTCCTCCTTGGCCATCTGGGTCACCAACTGATCCAGTGCAGCCTTGCTCATTTGCTGCTGCTCTGCCACATCCTTCATGTCCTGCTTTACCTCCTGCGGTGTGGACCTGGCCAGCGAGACGGGGACACAGGCCGGCTTAGTCTTCACAAGCTTAGCTGCTCAGGGGGCATCCCTCACCCCCCAACATGGGATGCTCCCAGCCCTCCTGGACTCCCTTGCAGCCCCACAGGGTACGAAACCCTCTCCTGTCCTTTTACCCCAATGGCGGGCTGAGTTGGTTGCTGAGATCCATTTGCCAGCTGGCTTTAGCTGCTTCCAGTTTGCCAAGGGCACTCTCCAGCTTCCTGATCTGGGAACGGCAGTGGGGGCCAGAGTCAGGGCATGGCCCCTGTGTCATCCCAGCTCAGGGGCTCTTCAGCTGCCTCCTTCGTGCCCAACTCCCCCAGCATTCCTGCATCTCCCTTGGGTACTGCTTACCTTTCCCTTCTCTCCCTGCAGCTCCCTGGCCAGGCCCTGTAGGCCTCTGGACAAGCCCTGAAGGTCACTGGCCAGGCCGTGCAGTGAGGACACTTGGCCCTGGAGGTCACCCAGCATGTTGGCAACGCTCTCCTGGCCTAGAAGGACACAGTACAAGGGGACACACTGTCAGTGAAGGGGTCTCACCCTCCGGGCCAGGCTCTGAGCACAACGAGCTCCAGACCCAGCATTTCAAACACCCCCCACAAGCCTCCCAGAGCTCCCACCTCCCTCCTGGAGGAGCAGGCGCAGCTTCTCCAGCTCCGTTCGGTCCAATTTGGTGGCTTCTACCTGGGCCACCTGCTCCTTCAGGGCAGCATAGAGGTGTCTGAGCTGCCCAATCTGCTTGAGAGCCTCCGCCGTCTCCATGGAGAAATTGCAGCCATTGTGGTAGGCACTGCTGGATCGCAAGGGCAAGGCCAGCTCTTGCAAGTGCGACGTGACGCTGAGATCAGTGTCAAGTGGGATCTCGAATCCTTGGGCTTTCGGCAAGAGAGTCCCTGCTGCCAGGGGGCCTGCCTGGTGAAGCTGTGTGCTGAGCTGCTCCCCCGAGATGCTGGTGGGAGTGACAGAGGACTCTGGCTGTGTCCCCAGGGTGGTGGTCTGGGTGCCCGTGGACTCTGGCTGTATTGGCTGTGTCCTCAGTCTGGTGGTCTGTGCGTCCTGAGACACTGTCTGCATCATCGTTGTGGTGCTAGCATCCCTCCTCTGATCTGAGGGAACGCTTGCCTGCTGCTTAGGGGCCGTTAGAGCTGTCCCTGGATCCTTCAGCCCCGCTAAGCTCCTACTAGATCCCAGCACTGAGCTTGCCCCATGTGAGGTGCCCACATCTGAAATGGGAGGCATGCGGGTAGCAGACTGGTCTCCTTCTTGTTCTCCTCTGGGTCTTCCTCCATCTCTTCCTCGTTCTCCTTTGCTGCCCCCCAGGCAATCCTCCAGCACATCCCAGTGCACCATGTTGTTCACCTCCTCCGGGTCTGGGTACAGGCCCAGCCTTTCCTTCAGCATTTGCTGGGGAAGGAAGGGATCAAGGGCTTACCCTAGCCATGTAGCCAGGGGCATAGCGGGGCCCACAGGAGCACTCCCCCCCACATCCATCGTGTGGTTTGACTCCGAGGTTTGATCCCTGCTGGAGCTGCTGGAGATGACTCACCCGTCCCGGGTTTCTGTGTACCCTCCCCAGCTATGACACGGGACACTGGTGCAAGGCACACTTGTTTGTCTACTGCTCTGGGCTGGCCTTGCTAAGACGCCGCCAGCCCCTTGGCACGCTTGCACACCTTTTACACGCTGAAAGAGAAGGGTGTGGGGAGGAGCAAAAGGGAGCAACAAGGGCCTGCTAGGGGCAGCTTGTCACTCTTTGGAAGCAGGTGCCTCCAGCAGGCTTTGTCCCTCACCTCAGCAGGTTGTAAAATGGTACATGTTTACTGGAGTGTGCTTGTCTGCCTCATCAAGGGAAAGATCATAGCTGGGGAATTTATCCTTTTCTCATCCTGGAGACAGCCCTTCACAAGCCCCTTGTGCTGCTTTCTCAAGTGCCCCTCCAGCCAAGGATTAGTGTCACACAAGAAGGGAGCAAGCCGTGAGTCCTGCTTCCCTGCATAAGGCTGCGAGTTGCAAAGTCAGCCTGGTTACAGCAACAGCCCCGCGTAACAGACAGAGTAGCTGTTCAGAGGGATCCCTTCCTCGAGAGCAAACTAAAAGAGAAGGAAGAGAGAAGAGCAAGGATACAAGAGCAAGGATATTAATTTGGCTCTTAGAGTGCATTTGTGCTGCAAAGATAAATGTAGGAATTGAGACTGGGAGACAGCTATGCAACCTGGGAAGTTAAAACAGAGACTGACAGTGACATACAGGCCCATGGAAATGAAGGAGCTCCTCACAGTTCACAAATGTACTGTTGCAGAGCAGCTCTAGGGCTGGAGAACATGCTGCAAGTCTCACACATCCGGCCTCGCTGAGAGCAGATGCTGGTGGCTGATCAGCCTTCCCCCAGCTCTAAGTTTCAACAGCACTAGCTGTGTACCCCATGTTTTGCCCATGTATTTGAAGATCAGGAAGGCATTTGCCCCCATTAACCTTTCAGTGGGATGAAAGCTGCAAAGCACGAGGACAGCTGGAATTCTTCCTCCCATGCGTGCTGCTGCTGACCAAAGGCAAAGTCATCTGAATGCACTTGTGTGTGGAGACATGATGAGGGCTGACCCAGCCAACACTTGAGAAATTGCTCAGGATACCTCCAGGAAATAGGTTTTTCGCCCCTACTCCCCAGCAGTGTTTATATTTTTGGCAAGACTATGGTGTTACTGTGCAAATGGACCGTCTGGGTGAGGAGATCAGGGGTGCCACAGGCATCACCAGCCAGCAGCTGGTCTGCGCCCTGCCACTGTGTTCCTGCACAGCCTGCCCTCCGCCAACAATGCAGCGGGAATGTGGTGTACCGAGCCCGAGCCACGAATCTTACTAGAAGAGCCTTACCCATGAAACGAACCAGATCACCCGTCCAGGGAAGGAAGTTTCTCAGAAGAAGCCCAGTTACTGTTGCTATCCAGTAAGCACACTCAGAGAGAACAGAAACACAAGCTGCCTTGAGGAACTGTCCCTTCAGGTGCTTCAGCGTTTGGAAAAGTTGAACAGCAAGGGAAATCAAAGAAAAGAAGTAAGAATGAACGTAGAAAAAAAACTACACAGCTCAGAACAATTCCAATAACGGAATTCATTATTCAAATTGTCAGGATCCAGAACAGACGTGTTGACCCAGCTTTAACAACGTCAAAGTGAAACCTCTTTGGCGAAGTTCAGTTGTCTAAACCTAAGCAAGTGGGGCTCTCTGAGAAGACCAGGGCATCCTGCCTTGCCTCAGTTGGCCTCTCTGGAAGGGGACAGATTCATGCCAGCTCCTGTGTTGGATCTGCCAGGCCATGCAGATGTCTAGGGGCCCTAAGGTGCCTGGATGGCACTGTGTACCTGTGCACATGCAAGGAAATGGAGAAACTGAACTGAATCCATCCTTCAGGGTTCCTGTGCAGCACTGGAGAGGTGTATGTGTCTTCAACACCTGGCACCAGAGATGGGGGAGGAATCTCTCCTCCAAAGTGCATTTCTCTTTCCAGGCACTATAAAAAGATCCCACAAAATTAACTTACACTGTACGTGTCCCGCTCAGAAAACTGAAGCAGTTATTCCCTTCGCTAGCCACGCAAACATACTACCCCCCAGTATCTCACTTTTGGGTCTTTGTAGACTCAGTAGGAAACAAAGGGTACAGAAATATCACACCACTAACCTCCTTATGATAGCCAGTGACTCTGGGCTCTGAGATATTGCCCAGTTGGTATCCGGGTTCGGCCTTTCAGCTCTGACATCCCATGGCCAACTCAGCCTCCTTAGGGGACTGAAGTCATGACAAGCACTGAAGGGGCTGCAGAGCAGATGGAGAAAAGCCCCCAGACAGGCATCTTTCCCAAACCACAGCCCACTGGGGCACTTGTACCAGAGACTGCTCTTCCCCAAACCACAATGCTTCTGGGGTGTGAAATGTCATCAGAAAGGTCTGGTATTGTCTTTTTAATCTTACTCTTGTTCACAGCCCCAGAGGGAGCACATTGCAACTGCTTTTCCCTGTTCTTCTCTCATCTGTCAATGTTTCCAGGACACACTCACCCTGAGGCTGTCAGACCCGGCTGCCAGCCCAGAGGGCATCTCCACCTGGCTAAAGAGAATGAGCAATTGGGGAGAGGTTATTTTCAGAGGATGAGACATCTGGATTTTACAGAGAAAGGGCATGATCAGAGAACTGTAGGGTCAGCTCTGTTCAAAGGTTGAAAATGCTTGCAGAGAGCAGCAGGAAGGCAGGGAAGAGGTGAGGCAGGACAGGCTGAGCTTTGGCTGTGCAGAGGTTGGCTGGCAGGTCACTATGTAGTTATGCAGCTACAAGTCAGCCTGGTTCCACGTAGCTGGCGTGTGCAAACAAAGCATACTGGACTCTACTAATGTCAGCCCTCTGTGTGCTATGCCATTTCCAAGTCTTGACCCCTTCCATCAGCAAGCACCACAGACAACCCCATGTTTCAGGAGTGATTGCCACTGTGACATCTGGTTCAAAGGCAATCCTTGTGAATTCTTGAATTTCCTTCATGAAGTGAATTCTTGTCATTTCCTTCATGAAGTGGCTGTCACTTTTCCTGTATCTGCATTTGGGAAGACTCTTGTCTCATGCAGCGTATTCAGCAAGCAGGAGACACAGAGCCTTCACAACAGCCTCAAGAAAAACTGCTTTCCAGACCCAATGAGGCTCCTTATTCATGTCTCTGGCTCTTCTGAAATCAGGAAGATGTGGATCCAAACCCTAATCCTTGCAAAACAGACTGAGAAGTGAACCCAAGACCATCAATATGCCAGGAGAGTGCTCCCTCAACTGAAGTATTATGATAGAAGTGGGTACCACCCCAAACCACTGCAGGTGGAGAAACCCAGACATGTAAGTGTGGATGAAATATGCTCCAACAACCTAACAAAACATCTCGGGAGACCAGAGCTCAGCAGGCTCAGGAGTCCGGGTGGACTTCAGATCTTCCACAGGACTGATGTGGGCAGATGCAGGAGCAGATCCAATCTCTTGGGCAATAGAAATGAAGTACCTCCAGAGTGTATTTGTGTTCAGCTTTAGATGGCAGCCCAAGCAGAGCTGGGGTGCTTGGCAGCACAGTGCTGGACCAATTTCTGCACACATCATGTTCCAAGATCAGAAATGTCATTTGAATCTCCTCCCCAACTACGGATCTCTTCTGGGTCCTGCCCTGCTGCTTCCTGTGCCAGATGCTGACATATTGGTGCATTCCTTATCCTGCACATTTTCTGTGTTATACAGGGATTCACTACCGGTATCAGAAGCAAAAATAAAGATAACAAAAAAAAGATCTGCTACAAGAAGTATTTTAGCTTTGTAGGTGCAAACACATGGCAGAAACGAATAAATAAGGGGAATCTTCTGGCTCTGCTGTTCTGCGCATGTGTTTGCATCTGCATTTTTGCTCAAACTCTTGTCATCTTCACTAAGTATTTCACTATGTTCAAAAGCATAATTTTTAAAGGGCTCTCAACAGTAAGAAACAACTCATGGGTTTTTATTCCTCTGCTGCACTAAGAATAATTCGCTTGTCAGGAATCAGTGCTCTCCTGATCAGCTGGTTCTGCAAAGAGAGAAAAACCATATCGCATGCACATAGAAAATCCCTGAGTCACCTCTCTATGTTCTGATTGATCCTCTCCATGTTCCAGCAGTGAGAAGCTGGGGGCCTTGGATGGGCTTTGCTGTTCAACAATTTATGCCATCAGGCATGGGTAGCAGGAAATAAAGCTTAGGCCTATAATGATCTAACAAAATGTTTATCAAGTGCCACTACTGCTCCTACCCAAGTGGTGCCTCAACACACCATGCTGAGATGGTGCACATCCTCTTTTCAAGCCCTGTTGAGGTCCAGGTGGGTATAAGAGACTTACACAAACAGAGCAGTTGTGACCTTACACTGCCACTTACACGCTATCATGAAGGCTGTGCCTGTCACAGGCACTGGTCCAGCACTGTGGCATTTGGTTAATACAGCCTTGTGCATTTAGCACAAACCTCTGCCTCATCTCTTGACCCTCAGCAGTAGCTCACCTCATCACAGGCATCTACAATCCCACAGATACCTGTAACGGCATTTCTCTCACCTAACTATAGGTAACTGCTGTGTATGTTTCTATATCTAAGCTTGATATCAGGGCTTCCAGGACAGTTCAAGGGTCTACAGTCATGGACTGAAGACTGTAGGTTGCATGGCCCACACAGGCAGTGAAGTCAACAGCACAGACTCTTAACAGCCACATATGGTTGGATGACCGCAGTCCTTTGGCTACAATGGCACCCAGTGTTAAGCTTTCACTCTGCAGACTTCAGAAGCCATGGGAGTTGAACCCTAGCCTCAGAAGTCCACACACCCTATTTCTGGTGGGAGTTAGCTCTCCTACGCAGTTTGAGGCACCGAATCTCCACAGTCTTGGCTGGCCCCAGCTAAATGATGCCATGGCTCATTGATGAATTGTGTGCTAGGTATAACCTAAGTTGGATGTCAGAAGCATTACGGCCACACACATTGCCTTCCTTGTCATAAATACCAAGCAAGCAAACTCTAGCATGCAGCCCTGAAGCCCCTTCCTACCCTGTGCTCTTTACCAATGCCACTGCAATACTCACAATCAGAAAACAAGGGCAACAAGATGGGCACGTTCCCTGCTTTTAGCAGGGAGGAGAGCAGAGCCATGTACAGGGAGTTGAGAGCTGTGCCTCACCGTGCGCTGCTGCCACCACCCTTCCCACCCAGGTGCCAATTTGATATCACCTTCAGCAGCAACGGAGCATCCTCCTCCTCCTGCTGCACTGCCCAGCTCCCCCAGCCCCACTCTGGGGCCACAGGCTACCCTAGCAGGGGCCATCGGGGCCACACAGGGCTCATGGAGGTGCCAGGGGGAGCTCAGCAGCTCAGGTTGCTCAGACCCTGGGGATGAAGAGCAGGGAGGTGGCTAGGGGCCGTTTTCAGCTCCTTCAGTGACACGTGGCCACAGGTCAAGGGCAGATCCCAAGCCAGGGTCCCCCCACTCAGGCCACAGAGGCTCTTTGCTGAACATCACCCTTTATTGCTGCTGCTGGGAGCTACTTCGGTGCCTGCTGGGGTGCTGGGATTCAGCTGGTGACCCGCAGTCCTGCCCAGCCGCCGGGTTGCTGCATCCATCCTGGGGGGCTGGAGGGGCGGGAGGAGCCGGTGTACTTGGAGAAGCTGGCTGTGGGATGAGGCTGACCTCTGCTCCGGTGAGCCAGTGGAGCCTGGGGCTGAGGGGCAGGGGTCAGCCCTGCAGCTGTCCTGCCCCAATAGCTCTATCTTGTCGTGCTGAGGAGGACAAAATAGGTTGGCTAAAGCATGGGGCTGAATTCAACATCCCCAAGCAACCCTCTATACCCATCTCTCCTGGGGGGGGAAACTGAGGCATGGATCCCCCCAGATGCTCAGCAGCACCCCCCTAACCTCAGTCACCCCCTCCAGATCCCTTCTTTCTTCATCCCTACCTTGCTGGGGAGCAGAGTGGAGGGCTGGAGTGCCTGTGGGTTGCTGGGCTGGACAAGCTGGAGGCGCAGGCTGTGCTGCAGCGGGTGTGTGAGGGTATGCTGGCCCCCACACTGCCGTGGCACAGTGGCGTACCTGCATGCAGCCATCCGCTCCCTGCAGGATAGGGTATGGGAACACTCGGCACGCAGCACACAATTCAGTACACGTGGCTTCAGCGCCACTGAGAGAGAGATGGGGCAGCACAGTGGGGAGGCTGTAAAACCCCCAGGCCTGGGGCAAGCACAGCTGAGCCTCTGTGGCACATCTCTGCTCCCCTGCCCTGCCCAGGAAGCAGAGCCCTTTACCCTGACTCAGGGAAGGACTCTCCCTCACTGGGGCACAGCCATCCTGCACCCCAGGGATGGGGGTGGGTCCCATGTCCCCTACCTTTGGGTTTGCTCCATCTTTAAAACAGGATGGGATTGTCCAGTGACATGAGGGACCAGCGGTGGAAAGGGCGGGATTGGCAGGATAGGCCTGGGAAGGCAAAAGCCATCGGTGAGTGACAGGGGACAAATGACCCACCCTGGCTTGTGGCAGCACCCCAAACGCCATAGGCTTGCACCTCAAAGCACTCCCTGCCCGCTGCCCCCAGGGAGGGGTCCTCATCCTCCCGCTGATGGGCAGGCCTGTGGAGGGTGCTGGGCAGGATCGGACCCTCGCAGGCAGACACCCCGAACCCCATGCTGCCTGGTCTGCAGCACCACCAGCACCCATCTCCCCCCATCCCACCCATGCAGACTCGTGATGCGCTTGTGCTGGGTGGTACTCACGAGCCAGGCATCCGCACGCTGAGTTGCCTGTCACAAGACAGGCACTGGAAATCTGCCAGCAGCTGCCTGAGGAGGGGAGAAAGGGCTGGGTGAGTTGGGAAACCTGGTTTTGAGCCTGGCTGATCCCCCCTCCATGCCAACAAGGTCCCAGCCTGCTGGCTGGTTACAGAAGAAAGGGGATAGGATGAGGGAGAGTGGTTGGTTGTGGGCTCCCTCCTGAGAAAAAGCTCCACCTCATCTTAGGCACAGGAGAATCCACAGCAGGGAGCACCCAAAAACCTCCAATGCCATGGGAACCACTGCCACAGGCACCCAGAGCACCATGGGAACAGGGCATGCAGGCAAGGACAAAGCGGGAACAAGGTGCGTACTGTCTCTACTGCACTCACTTCCTAATCCCAGCTGCATCATCAGCTTCCATTGGTGGTGCCATTTCCTTGAGCTGCTTGAGGCTGCTCTTCCAGTGTTCATGCAGCTGCTGCTGGAACGGCCCCAGCTCCAGGCGATCCAGCTGCAGACAGACACACTCCCTCAGCCAGTGGCTATGGGATGGGACACTGCATCCCCAGGGAAAAGCCAGGAGCAGGAATCCTCAGAAGGATGCTGCCTTGGGCCACCAAGCCCCGAAGGTGCCATTTTTGCGCAGTGGTGATGAGCCGCCCCTCACCTTGGAGGCCATCTCCTCCCGCAGCTGCTGCTGGACCTTGTGCAGCCCCTGCTCCTGGCCTGTCACCCGGATCAGCATCTCCTGGTTGCTCTTATTCAGCAGCTCCAGGCTCTCCTCAAATTGGGCGCGACTGACTTTGCTTTCCAAGGCCCCTTTGTCTGCTTTCTAGCAACAGGAAAAGGCAGGAGAACGGTGGGGAAAGGATGGATGTGCAATAGCCAGGGTCAGCTCACTGCACGGGCAGAGGCAAAAGCACTTCTGCAGGACCACTGTGCTCCTCCCATGGCTGTGTGGTCCCACTCGCCCCATCACCCCCATGTGGTTGGTCCCACAAGCCCAAGGGACATGGGGGGAGACAGAGGCACCTGCAGCTGGGCTAGAAATCCTCTCTCCCCAGGCCACCTCTGCCACCAAGCTCCCAGAGAACAAGGAGCATTTGTCACCCTGCCCAGGACCCCCTTGGCTGGGGCTTAGGCCCCTTGAGGTTGTACCTCATCCATTCCCAGCTCCACGTCCTCCTTGTCTGCCTTCTTCTTCTCCAGCCTCTCCATGGACTGGAACAGACCCTTCCAACACACAAAGCATCCTGTGACATTGTGGCAGGAGCACCCCGGCTTCTACCCCACCCAGAGTCCTCTGGGAAAGGTACTTTCAATCTTCTCAGGGCAAATCCCTTATGGTCCCCAGCCTGGGCTCTGCAAGGAGGATGCTCTAACCCCATGGGGGTTTCAGCCATCTACCTCGATATCTTTCTGCTGCTGGCGACTGTCATCCAGGAGGCTTCCCGTGACAGACTTGAGCTTTTCATACTCCTCTTGCATCTGCAGGATGGCAGCCTGCATGCGCTTCAGCACCTCCTGGTCCTGCTCCAGGGAGGAAAATGACAAGGTGGGAGGACTGCCCCATGGGCACAGACCTGGCTTACTGGGCCAGTGGGCATAGGCTGTCAGTGCCAGCAACACATTTGCAGCATGGCTTGAATCTCCCTCTATGCTGCAGACTTACAAGACAATATGGGGGGGAGCACATAACACCAAAGCACAAACAGCCAGGCATGGTTCTGGCAGCCCCCATGCTGCCATCTCCCTACCTGGCTCTTCCACGGCAGCTGCCTCACCACCTTGCCCGTCTTCTTCCTCGAAATGAGGGAGTCCACCAGCCCCTGCAGCTTCTCATAGCGCCGCAGAAGCTTCCCCAAACGCGTGCTGGTGTCACTGCTGCACGTGGGGCATACTGCCTCCTCCTGCCCTGTGCTCTCCATCACTCTCAGCTCTTCAGCTGCAGAAGGGGAAGAGGAACAACCTTTGAGATGGGACAGATGCAACCAACAATTCCAGGTGCCATGGAGGCCCCATGGCCCCAGCCAGCCAGGGGATGTAGCTGGGAACCCCTCCAGGACCACACCACCGAGCCAGCAGGTGGGAGGAGCTCCCCCCACACCTCACCTGCTCCTGCTCCTCCTCGGCCATCTGGGTCACCAACTGATCCAGTGCAGCCTTGCTCATTTGCTGCTGCTCTGCCACATCCTTCATGTCCTGCTTTACCTCCTGCAGTGTGGACCTGGCCAGCGAGACGGGGACACAGGCCGGCTTAGTCTTCACAAGCTTAGCTGCTCAGGGGGCATCCCTCACCCCCCAACATGGGATGCTCCCAGCCCTCCTGGACTCCCTTGCAGCCCCACAGGGTACGAAACCCTCTCCTGTCCTTTTACCCCAATGGCGGGCTGAGTTGGTTGCTGAGATCCATTTGCCAGCTGGCTTTAGCTGCTTCCAGTTTGCCAAGGGCACTCTCCAGCTTCCTGATCTGGGAACGGCAGTGGGGGCCAGAGTCAGGGCATGGCCCCTGTGTCATCCCAGCTCAGGGGCTCTTCAGCTGCCTCCTTCGTGCCCAACTCTCCCAGCATCCCTGCATCTCCCTTGGGTACTGCTTACCTTTCCCTTCTCTCCCTGCAGCTCCCTGGCCAGGCCCTGTAGGGCTCTGGACAAGCCCTGAAGGTCACTGGCCAGGCCGTGCAGTGAGGACACTTGGCCCTGGAGGTCACCCAGCATGTTGGCAACGCTCTCCTGGCCTACAAGAACACAGTACAAGGGGACACACTGTCAGTGAAGGGGTCTCACCCTCCGGGCCAGGCTCTGAGCACAACGAGCTCCAGACCCAGCATTTCAAACACCCCCCACAAGCCTCCCAGAGCTCCCACCTCCCTCCTGGAGGAGCAGGCGCAGCTTCTCCAGCTCCGTTCGGTCCAATTTGGTGGCTTCTACCTGGGCCACCTGCTCCTTCAGGGCAGCATAGAGGTGTCTGAGCTGCCCAATCTGCTTGAGAGCCTCCGCCGTCTCCATGGAGAAATTGCAGCCATTGTGGTAGGCACTGCTGGATCGCAAGGGCAAGGCCAGCTCTTGCAAGTGCGACGTGACGCTGAGATCAGTGTCAAGTGGGATCTCGAATCCTTGGGCTTTCGGCAAGAGAGTCCCTGCTGCCAGGGGGCCTGCCTGGTGAAGCTGTGTGCTGAGCTGCTCCCCCGAGATGCTGGTGGGAGTGACAGAGGACTCTGGCTGTGTCCCCAGGGTGGTGGTCTGGGTGCCCGTGGACTCTGGCTGTATTGGCTGTGTCCTCAGTCTGGTGGTCTGTGCGTCCTGAGACACTGTCTGCATCATCGTTGTGGTGCTAGCATCCCTCCTCTGATCTGAGGGAACGCTTGCCTGCTGCTTAGGGGCCGTTAGAGCTGTCCCTGGATCCTTCAGCCCCGCTAAGCTCCTACTAGATCCCAGCACTGAGCTTGCCCCATGTGAGGTGCCCACATCTGAAATGGGAGGCATGCGGGTAGCAGACTGGTCTCCTTCTTGTTCTCCTCTGGGTCTTCCTCCATCTCTTCCTCGTTCTCCTTTGCTGCCCCCCAGGCAATCCTCCAGCACATCCCAGTGCACCATGTTGTTCACCTCCTCCGGGTCTGGGTACAGGCCCAGCCTTTCCTTCAGCATTTGCTGGGGAAGGAAGGGATCAAGGGCTTACCCCAGCCATGTAGCCAGGGGCATAGCGGGGCCCACAGGAGCACTCCCCCCCACATCCATCGTGGGGTTTGACTCCGAGGTTTGATCCCTGCTGGAGCTGCTGGAGATGACTCACCCGTCCCGGGTTTCTGTGTACCCTCCCCAGCTATGACACGGGACACTGGTGCAAGGCACACTTGTTTGTCTACTGCTCTGGGCTGGCCTTGCTAAGACGCCGCCAGCCCCTTGGCACGCTTGCACACCTTTTACACGCTGAAAGAGAAGGGTGTGGGGAGGAGCAAAAGGGAGCAACAAGGGCCTGCTAGGGGCAGCTTGTCACTCTTTGGAAGCAGGTGCCTCCAGCAGGCTTTGTCCCTCACCTCAGCAGGTTGTAAAATGGTACATGTTTACTGGAGTGTGCTTGTCTGCCTCATCAAGGGAAA
Organism: Amazona ochrocephala; assembly: GCA_039720435.1. Lineage (NCBI taxonomy): Eukaryota > Metazoa > Chordata > Aves > Psittaciformes > Psittacidae > Amazona > Amazona ochrocephala. The sequence continues at coordinate 52,186,856 of CM077882.1, read as the reverse complement.
GATCATAGCTGGGGAATTTATCCTTTTCTCATCCTGGAGACAGCCCTTCACAAGCCCCTTGTGCTGCTTTCTCAAGTGCCCCTCCAGCCAAGGATTAGTGTCACACAAGAAGGGAGCAAGCCGTGAGTCCTGCTTCCCTGCATAAGGCTGCAAGTTGCAAAGTCAGCCTGGTTACAGCAACAGCCCCGCGTAACAGACAGAGTAGCTGTTCAGAGGGATCCCTTCCTCGAGAGCAAACTAAAAGAGAAGGAAGAGAGAAGAGCAAGGATACAAGAGCAAGGATATTAATTTGGCTCTTAGAGTGCATTTGTGCTGCAAAGATAAATGTAGGAATTGAGACTGGGAGACAGCTATGCAACCTGGGAAGTTAAAACAGAGACTGACAGTGACATACAGGCCCATGGAAATGAAGGAGCTCCTCACAGTTCACAAATGTACTGTTGCAGAGCAGCTCTAGGGCTGGAGAACATGCTGCAAGTCTCACACATCCGGCCTCGCTGAGAGCAGATGCTGGTGGCTGATCAGCCTTCCCCCAGCTCTAAGTTTCAACAGCACTAGCTGTGTACCCCATGTTTTGCCCATGTATTTGAAGATCAGGAAGGCATTTGCCCCCATTAACCTTTCAGTGGGATGAAAGCTGCAAAGCACGAGGACAGCTCCCATGCGTGCTGCTGCTGACCAAAGGCAAAGTCATCTGAATGCACTTGTGTGTGGAGACATGATGAGGGCTGACCCAGCCAACACTTGAGAAATTGCTCAGGATACCTCCAGGAAATAGGTTTTTAGCCCCTACTCCCCAGCAGTGTTTATATTTTTGGCAAGACTATGGTGTTACTGTGCAAATGGACCGTCTGGGTGAGGAGATCAGGGGTGCCACAGCCATCACTAGCCAGCTGCTGGTCTGCGCCCTGCCACTGTGTTCCTGCACAGCCTGCCCTCCGCCAACAATGCAGCGGGAATGTGGTGTACCGAGCCAGAGCCACGAATCTTACTAGAAGAGCCTTACCCATGAAACGAACCAGATCACCCGTCCAGGGAAGGAAGTTTCTAACAAGAAGCCCAGTTACTGTTGCTATCCAGTAAGCACACTCAGAGAGAACAGAAACACAAGCTGCCTTGAGGAACTGTCCCTTCAGGTGCTTCAGCGTTTGGAAAAGTTGAACAGCAAGGGAAATCAAAGAAAAGAAGTAAGAATGAACGTAGAAAAAAAACTACACAGCTCAGAACAATTCCAATAACGGAATTCATTATTCAAATTGTCAGGATCCAGAACAGACGTGTTGACCCAGCTTTAACAACGTCAAAGTGAAACCTCTTTGGCGAAGTTCAGTTGTCTAAACCTAAGCAAGTGGGGCTCTCTGAGAAGACCAGGGCATCCTGCCTTGCCTCAGTTGGCCTCTCTGGAAGGGGACAGATTCATGCCAGCTCCTGTGTTGGATCTGCCAGGCCATGCAGATGTCTAGGGGCCCTAAGGTGCCTGGATGGCACTGTGTACCTGTGCACATGCAAGGAAATGGAGAAACTGAACTGAATCCATCCTTCAGGGTTCCTGTGCAGCACTGGAGAGGTGTATGTGTCTTCAACACCTGGCACCAGAGATGGGGGAGGAATCTCTCCTCCAAAGTGCATTTCTCTTTCCAGGCACTATAAAAAGATCCCACAAAATTAACTTACACTGTACGTGTCCCGCTCAGAAAACTGAAGCAGTTATTCCCTTCGCTAGCCACGCAAACATACTACCCCCCAGTATCTCACTTTTGGGTCTTTGTAGACTCAGTAGGAAACAAAGGGTACAGAAATATCACACCACTAACCTCCTTATGATAGCCAGTGACTCTGGGCTCTGAGATATTGCCCAGTTGGTATCCGGGTTCGGCCTTTCAGCTCTGACATCCCATGGCCAACTCAGCCTCCTTAGGGGACTGAAGTCATGACAAGCACTGAAGGGGCTGCAGAGCAGATGGAGAAAAGCGCCCAGACAGGCATCTTTCCCAAACCACAGCCCACTGGGGCACTTGTACCAGAGACTGCTCTTCCCCAAACCACAATGCTTCTGGGGTGTGAAATGTCATCAGAAAGGTCTGGTATTGTCTTTTTAATCTTACTCTTGTTCACAGCCCCAGAGGGAGCACATTGCAACTGCTTTTCCCTGTTCTTCTCTCATCTGTCAATGTTTCCAGGACACACTCACCCTGAGGCTGTCAGACCCGGCTGCCAGCCCAGAGGGCATCTCCACCTGGCTAAAGAGAATGAGCAATTGGGGAGAGGTTATTTTCAGAGGATGAGACATCTGGATTTTACAGAGAAAGGGCATGCTCAGAGAACCGTAGGGTCAGCTCTGTTCAAAGGTTGAAAATGCTTGCAGAGAGCAGCAGGAAGGCAGGGAAGAGGTGAGGCAGGACAGGCTGAGCTTTGGCTGTGCAGAGGTTGGCTGGCAGGTCACTATGTAGTTATGCAGCTACAAGTCAGCCTGGTTCCACGTAGCTGGCGTGTGCAAACAAAGCATACTGGACTCTACTAATGTCAGCCCTCTGTGTGCTATGCCATTTCCAAGTCTTGACCCCTTCCATCAGCAAGCACCACAGACAACCCCATGTTTCAGGAGTGATTGCCACTGTGACATCTGGTTCAAAGGCAATCCTTGTGAATTCTTGAATTTCCTTCATGAAGTGAATTCTTGTCATTTCCTTCATGAAGTGGCTGTCACTTTTCCTGTATCTGCATTTGGGAAGACTCTTGTCTCATGCAGTGTATTCAGCAAGCAGGAGACACAGAGCCTTCACAACAGCCTCAAGAAAAACTGCTTTCCAGACCCAATGAGGCTCCTTATTCATGTCTCTGGCTCTTCTGAAATCAGGAAGATGTGGATCCAAACCCTAATCCTTGCAAAACAGACTGAGAAGTGAACCCAAGACCATCAATATGCCAGGAGAGTGCTCCCTCAACTGAAGTATTATGATAGAAGTGGGTACCACCCCAAACCACTGCAGGTGGAGAAACCCAGACATGTAAGTGTGGATGAAATATGCTCCAACAACCTAACAAAACATCTCGGGAGACCAGAGCTCAGCAGGCTCAGGAGTCCGGGTGGACTTCAGATCTTCCACAGGACTGATGTGGGCAGATGCAGGAGCAGATCCAATCTCTTGGGCAATAGAAATGAAGTACCTCCAGAGTGTATTTGTGTTCAGCTTTAGATGGCAGCCCAAGCAGAGCTGGGGTGCTTGGCAGCACAGTGCTGGACCAATTTCTGCACACATCATGTTCCAAGATCAGAAATGTCATTTGAATCTCCTCCCCAACTACGGATCTCTTCTGGGTCCTGCCCTGCTGCTTCCTGTGCCAGATGCTGACATATTGGTGCATTCCTTATCCTGCACATTTTCTGTGTTATACAGGGATTCACTACCGGTATCAGAAGCAAAAATAAAGATAACCAAAAAAAGATCTGCTACAAGAAGTATTTTAGCTTTGTAGGTGCAAACACATGGCAGAAACGAATAAATAAGGGGAATCTTCTGGCTCTGCTGTTCTGCGCATGTGTTTGCATCTGCATTTTTGCTCAAACTCTTGTCATCTTCACTAAGTATTTCACTATGTTCAAAAGCATAATTTTTAAAGGGCTCTCAACAGTAAGAAACAACTCATGGGTTTTTATTCCTCTGCTGCACTAAGAATAATTTGCTTGTCAGAAATCAGTGCTCTCCTGATCAGCTGGTTCTGCAAAGAGAGAAAAACCATATCGCATGCACATAGAAAATCCCTGAGTCACCTCTCTATGTTCTGATTGATCCTCTCCATGTTCCAGCAGTGAGAAGCTGGGGGCCTTGGATGGGCTTTGCTGTTCAACAATTTATGCCATCAGGCATGGGTAGCAGGAAATAAAGCTTAGGAATATAATGATCTAACAAAATGTTTATCAAGTGCCACTACTGCTCCTACCCAAGTGGTGCCTCAACACACCATGCTGAGATGGTGCACATCCTCTTTTCAAGCCCTGTTGAGGTCCAGGTGGGTATAAGAGACTTACACAAACAGAGCAGTTGTGACCTTACACTGCCACTTACACGCTATCATGAAGGCTGTGCCTGTCACAGGCACTGGTCCAGCACTGTGGCATTTGGTTAATACAGCCTTGTGCATTTAGCACAAATGTTGGCTCTGCGAGGCACGGTGACCTGGTTCAGGAAACGGCACAGGCAATCACCTACTCGCGATCGCGGGGTCCATCAGCACGCAGGCACCAATGTGGTGGACGGCAAATGGCGTTTATTGCAGAGTGACACCGCATTATACAGCTTTGGTTTACAACGTCACTTCTGTCTGCTTACGTCTCAAGCTAAACACTATCAGCTGCCTGGAGAGGGGCTCTGTCTTTCCGTTACAGCGCGACATCTTCCGACTGTCAAGCCCTAGCTGCCTACATTTCCCCCCTCCCTATGCTTAAGTGAATTAGCTAAGATATACTAATTAAAAAAAAATTAAATTTTGTTATTCTTAATGCATACACAAACTAGGTATGACAAACTGGAATACACTTTGTAACAGTCTTAGAAAACATATGTAAGAAACCTTGAATAGAAAACATAAGGCACTATAAGTGAGATGCTATAACGAGGTTCCACACAACCTATAAAACACAAAAAGGAGGTATGATGACCCTGTAAAATCAAAAACTTGCTCCAAACAGCGTCGTCGCAATGTAAGGAGGCAGGCCCGGGCTCTGCCTCCCTCACGTTGCACGAGGCTTGGGCTTCTAAGCTGGCAGAAATGCACACTCGTTCCAATGCAGGTGGCCAGCCTGCATTGGAAGGAATGGCCTGCATCTATGAAAGGTTTGTGTTAGCTTTTTGGTATATGAATACTACAGAGAAGCTACAATAACACAACATGCTTGTCTTTCACAGTTGTACTAGGGGGTAATACTAAGTGGATACATTCTTAAAGCAGTTGCCGGTGTTCTACCATCATAATGCTCACTCTTTCTAACCGGCTCTTGGCAAACAACACGAGTTTATTTATTATGCAGGGTCCGAAGATCAGTGCCAACACGATCATTGCGATCGGCCCTATTAAGGTAGATAGCAGAGCGGGTAACCACGATGAGCTGGGAAACCAATTTTCATACCAGCTACGCTGCGATTCCCTTTCTTTTCGCCGTTTTTCTAGGTTTTCTCCCAGTTTTTCCAGGTTTTCTCCCAGTTTTTCCATAGTGTTTCTTACTACTCCAGTGTGGTCCACACAGACACAGCATTCCTCCTTCAGAGCAGCACACAGCCCTCCCTCTTTCAAAAATAGTAAATCTAGACCTCTTCGGTTTTGTAATACGACTTCTGAAAGGGATCGCAGCGATTGTTCCAGAAGAGTAATTGATTGTTCTATTTTAGCTAGGTCTTCATCAATGGTGTTTCGTAGATGGATAAAATCTTGATTCCCTTTTATTAATGCAGCTATTCCTGTTCCAGCCCCCGTTCCCCCTATAGTTAACAGAGCGGCTATTGTAAAAGCTGTGGTTGGTTCTCTTTTTACCAAAGGAAGTCCTAATAGGGTGTTTGTTTCTTTTTCTTTAATTTCATACATGTAGCTCGCTGGATGATAGATTATTCTGGGGAGTAGGATGATTTGGACACAAAATTCGTTGATTAAGTATAAGTATTCTAGGGAAACACAGGGTGTTAATCCTGTTTCGGAACATACCCACTTGGCGTTCTTAGCAGGAACTAACCAACCACTTTTTTGTGGTATTGTCTCGTTAGCACAAAGATGTTGTTTTCCTTGCGGGATCTGTCCTATGCATCTCCCTTTCCCTGTCACCTGACTAAGGGAGATCCCTTGAGTATTATTTTGCCAATTACATTGCGTTGGATTGTTCCCTGTAGTATGGTCAGGCAGACTATCAACCGCAATTGCTTCGTAATACGGTGGCATAACACTATAACAAAGCCAGCAATGCTTAGTCAAATTTGGGTGAGCTTGTTTCAATATTTGAAAAGTGGCCTCCATCAAATTCCAGAGGGGGTATTTTCCCAAAATTTCATCCTGCCTAGTTTGTATTCCATTTGGGGCTGGGTTTTGTGGTTTTTCTGAAGCCAAACTAGTTTCCGGTTTTTTAGTCTGTCTGTGTTCAGGTTTTGGAGTTGAATTGATTGTTGGTGTTTTGGTCTGTGTTTCTCCGGTTAATACTGTATTGGGCCCGATGCGCTCCGTCTCAATTGGAGGCATCGTTTTTCTGATGCGAAATAGTCCACCCCGACCTTTACCGGGTTCCCAATATCTTATGCCCCATGTTCGCCCTATAAACCACCCAAGATCATCCGGTAATTTTACAAGAAGGTCTAAGTAGGCACAATTTCCCCACTTCCTTCCTCCTCCGGGTGATCCGAACGGGTCTCGTTTGGGTGACCGACACCCTTCTGGCCCGTGTGTTATATTCAGAAACTTGTCTTTTTGTAGTTCCCATGCTGTTGAGATAGTTTCACAACCCCAATATGCACAATAATATTCTCCGGGGTAGTTACAATAGGTTTTCCCTGGATTGGATGCCGGGCAGAAGTAGTTCCCAATCAGATTTAGACAAGGATCAATAGAGGCTAGTTGGCAAGGATAAACACTGAAAACTGGTGACCCTGCGGTTGTTTTTGTACTAATGACTTGGGATTGTTCTAGCTGCTGAAGTACCCATGTAAAAGGCTGGTGGTGATAGTAATGCAATTCTACCTGTCCTATAATAACGAGCTCCAGAATCAGGATCATACAAAGGTATTGTCACCCCTCCCCACGAATACTATTTTTCCGCTGTCCGGATTCTGCCGGTGTGGAACTCTCAGGCTCGGGCAGGACGCTTGGCTCTGGGGCGGAGGGGACGCTCGGCACCAGAGTGTACAGGTTACGGGGACGTCCGATGATGTGGTCCTGTGGACAAAACCTCACAGTTTTCATTAGCTTTATTCTGAAAGTCCGGTTTAATAGACTTAAGCGGGCACCACTTAACTCTGCCGTCTTTTTTGATAGCGGCGTACCCCCGCCCCGTAAGGACTAGCCTCCACCCTTGTTCCCATTCTCCCAGCTCGTTTCTAATTATGACCAATGGGCCTTCTTCCAGTGCTCGGGTAGCCCAGTGTTTTTGGGTGGGGCTATTCACCTCTTCGCCCCTGGGAAATTGATTCAGTGCTAGCAGAGCAGTTGCCAATAGGCGCGCTTGATCTCCTGAGGGAATGGCGTCAGCAAAACCTTCTGCTCTTGCTAACACCTCCAATTTAGATTTCAGAGTTTGATTCGCTCGTTCTACTATAGCTTGTCCTGTGCTATTATAGGGGATGCCCTGTATTAGGGTAATACTCCATTTCAGAGCAAATGCCTGGGCTGATTTAGAAACAAAATTTGGACCATTGTCCGTTTTGATCTGATTAGGAATCCTAAGCCACACCACGGCTGTCAGCCAATGCTGGATGGTTGCTTTGGAGTCGGTCTTAAGATGTTGAGTGGCTACGATTACCCCACTATATGTGTCTACAGTTACCGCTAGCCATGCTCGAGGTTTCAGCAAATGGCAGAGTGTAAAATCTGTCTGCCACACTTCGGAGGCTTTAAGCCCCCTAGGGTTTATTCCGCTGGACCACAGTGGTGCTTTCTGGCAGTGAGGACATGTAGCTACTATATGTCTCGCGTCAGTGATGGAAATCCCGCATCTCTTTGCTAACGCTTTGGCTCCGATGTGGAGAGACTCATGTAGCTGACGGGCATCTCTTAATGTCCACAGCCCTTTTGCAGCGGCGTCTGCTTTGTCGTTGCCGGTTTGGAAATACCCTTTGATTGGGCTGTGGCTGTTGACATGGATGACTGATATAGTGCCTTTTCGAGAAAAAAGTGCTTCTTCAAGCATTAGGGCTACTGTAGATGTCAACACGCCAGGCCCCGACATGGCCAAGCAAAGTTTGGCCACAAACATTGAATCAGTCACTATGTTGAGATGTTCAGTGGGAAACAGTCCGCATGCTAGGACTACAGCCGTCGCCTCTAGCTGTTGAACTGAAAGAGCACAATCAGTCATTTTAATGCAGTGCCATTCTTCTTCTGATTTCCATACTGCTACCGCAGTTGAGGTCGCTGAAGATGCGTCGGTAAAGACCGTTGGTCCTGGTTGGGGGCGGTCCATGATTTTCTGTGGAAGGTCGATGTCGACGATTGCTAACAGTTGAGTCCAGGGGGGTTTTGCGGAGTACCGAACCTCTCCACCAAACCCGACGAGAGCTACAGCTAGATACTCTGACATCACCACAGATTGCGCTGGGAGCTGTTTACGAAAGGGTAGGTATAGCCTGGCAGGTTCAATGCCTAGATGTCTTAGGGCGAGTTTTTTGCCTTTCATAATAAGGTTATCAAGGCACTCAATTCCCGGAGAAAATGCACGTGACGGTTTTCCTAACACTACCCATTGTACTGGTTGGGCTTCTTCAGGGGGCCCTGGGCTAGTGCTCCGACCCCCCCTCCTGCTGTGAAGTGCACATACAGATCAAGTGGTATATTTGGATTCCATCTAGCGAGCGTGCTAGATGACACCTGTTGTTCAATGAAATCGAGAGAATTCATTGCTTCTGTCGTCAGAGTTTTTTGTTCCCATGGGTTCTTTCCTTTCAAAAGATCATACAGGGGGGTCATGACTTCGGGAGGGATCAGGACAATATTGCGTAGCCATTGCAAGGATCCTACTAACTGTTGCATATCATGGAGTGTCTTAATATTCCGACGAATTTTTATTTGGGGAGGGCTTATGTAAGAACTTGTAATCTCCACTCCCAAAAAAGTTACACATGGTCCTTTTTTAATTTTTGCGCTCGCAATTTCGAACCCGTTCGTTTTCGGAGTTTCTGAAACCGTTGATACTAGTTGGTCCACCTGGCTGCCAGACGGTGCAGCGATTAAAATATCGTCCATGTATTGAATGATGGTCGCAGTCCGGTCACTGCGCCGGACCGGTGCTAATGCTCGATCTACCGTAATTTGGCAGATAGTGGGGGAGTTGATCATTCCTTGAGGCAACACTTTCCACTGGAAACGTAGATTGGGGCGTTGGCTGTTTGGAAACACGACAGAAAAAGCAAACGGTTCCTTATCCTCTTCATGCAGGGGTATCGAAAAGAAACAATCCTTAATATCGAGGACAGCACAAGGTTGTCCTTCCGGTATCATAGAGTTCATTGGTAGTAGCGTTTGGACGGGACCCATTGGTTGAATTGTCTTGTTTATTTCACGCAGATCATGGAGGAGACAAAACCCCTCGCCAGTTCGTTTGGGTATTACAAAAACTGGAGTATTCCACAGACTAGTGGAAGGTTCTATATGACCTCGTTGTAGTTCACGATCAAGTAGCTCGAGAAGAGCATCCATTCGAGGCTTCGATAGGGGCCACTGCTCGACCCACACTGGGTTGGACGATTTCCACGTTAGTTTAATTGGTGGAAGTGGGTGTGCAGCAGTGGCCCTTAGGGTAAATTTGTCACTCGAGCTTTTAATAGGGCTACGGCGTCCCTTCCCAGCAGGGGTGGGACCCCTGACATGACGTATGGGCAAAGGATGATGGTTTTTTCCGGTCCCTTTTCAGTATGAAGCGTGACAGCGATCAATTGAGCGCTCTTCCAGGCTCGGGTTGATCCCCCGACTCCGCCCACCATGGGAGCATTTTCTAATTTCCAATGCGGAGGCCAATTTGTCTTAGGGATAACTGTAACATCTGCCCCAGTGTCTATCAAGAAAGGAATGCTAATAGTAGTATCATCTGAGCTATTATAGAGAGAACAGATCCCCCACACTACTGGTGGGTTGTCGCACTTTATTACCAAGGCCACCCTAGGGTCTCGTCCCCATAGAGTTGCCCTTGCTGTTCTTGGGATAGGGGCAAAGTCGACTGAACCGTCGGCTGAACCGTAAAGTGGGTCGCTTCTCGAGGGGGCGACAGGTATGGGAGTGTTTCGCTCCACCTGGGGTTGGCATAGTTGGGCCGCCTCATGTCCCAAGTGGGAGAGGGCCGTGTGCGGCCCGAACGCCCTCTCCCCCTCCCGTTTCCCTGGGGTTGAGCTTTACGGGTGCATTCCCTGGCGAAATGTCCTGTCCGTCCACAAACCCAACATGGTCCTTTGGTTAGGTTTTTACGGGGGGGCGGTGCTGTTGGCGGCTCCCCTAACTGAGGGCAATCAGCTACCACGTGGCCTTTCAGGCCACATTTAGAACATGTCATTACAGTAGCCATTACTGTAGCAGCTGCCTGAAGCGGGGTCAGCCGCTCTTCATTTGCGACATGTTTTATCATGGTTGCAACACTTGACCCCACCGGCAGTGATCGTAGAATTTCTTTGGTTTTCGTGTTACACTGTTGATGCAAACAGTCCGCAATAACTGGGTCTTTGGCTTCTGGAGGCAGGGTCGAGGAATCGACCGCCGCTTGGAGACGATCTACAAATTGCGTAAAGCTCTCACTTTCGTTTTGTTTTATTGTGGACCATGGTGATGGCTTTACAATAGTTCTAGTAGTTGTGTGAATAGCATCCCTAGCTGCACGAGTTGTTGCCCTGACTTCCTCAGCCTGTAGGCCTTGAGCTTGTTCCTGGGGGGTAAGCACTGTTGGATCCGTACCCATTAGGCGCGGTAAACTGGAGCCACGTAACGGGTGGCGCTTTCCAGGTATTCGGGCCAATTGTTTCACACAGTTATCTTCCCATTTTTGTTTGAAAACAATTATCCCTGCTCCATCAAAAATAATTTTGCAAATATGTCTTATGTCAAACGGGAGCATGTCATCTCCTCCGAAAACCCCATCTATAAGAGTAGAAACCATGGCAGAATTAAGCCCCTTGTCTGCAATTGCTTTAACAATTGCTTGTATGTCTTTAGGATTTACTGGTGAAAAAATACTTTGGTCTCCATCCGTCACTCGGACCGGGAACGCTAACGTGGTCGGTGGGACCCATTCAGCACATGCAGTCTTTATTTCTTTCCAGTCCGTAAAAGAGGTGTTTTTCTTTTTAGGTGTCTTGTTAGTATGGGTAGGAATGACTTGGCTATTAAGTCTGTATATGCGTGTTTCGCATGTATCATTCTCCTCTGAGTCTAGCCCGGCTGTGACCCACCCCTCCCAGCCAGTGCCTGATTCAGAGTCGGAACTTGACTGACTGGCTGCTTCCGGGCTCCGCAACTTTTTTACAGGGCTCCGGCCCCGCCCGCTTCTCCGGCTCTGGCTCTGCCCACTTCCCTTGCAGGCTCCGCAAGGGGGCCGTGCTCTTTCTGTACTCCGGCCCCGCCCGCTTCCCTTGCAGGCGGGCCTTCCCCCCCCTCTCTGCTCGCCCCGCCTGTCAGTGGGGGGGGCGTGTGCCTTACAAGGGCATATTTCCGGACGGTCGTTCTGATTGGCTGTCCGCCCCGTACTCGCGCTTCCCTCCCCTCCCTGTTTATCCGTGCTTGTTAGTGCCAGCGCTTCCTCCTTGTTCCCACACGGGGCATCTTTGCCCCGCCCTTCCCCTTGCCGCTCGGCGCCATCTTGGGGCGCATAGGGCGGTGGTCCAGCCCAGGCGTCTTTGGGCTCTGATTTCTCCGCGGCACTCCTGGCCTCTTCAACGAGCCCGCCCCAGAAGGATTTTGCGCGGTCTTGTCCCACCGCAAGCGGGTCGGGGTTCTGGGAATCGGGGGGCATAGCGCCCTCCCGCGAGTCTTTAGACTCAGTAAAAGTGCCATCATCTGGTGGGCGCGGAGTCTGCGTGGCTGCCCCGACTCCCAATTTGGGGGTAACCAACAAACAGTCCCTCGCCGCCTTCCAGGTGTCCTGCTCCTGCATGGCCTTTTGCAGAGCTTGTTTAACTTTCCCCCACGACTTAAGATTTTTCCCGCAACCCGAGGACATCGTCTCCTCGGCTAATGCTGTGGTGCATTTAGCCCACACTTCTGGGTGGAGAATATGCACCGCCTGGTCAATGACCCCAATCTGCAAAAGTCTCGCAACGGCGAGAGTAAAATCTTTAGGTTTACAATCAATACCCCACTGCTTATGTAATTCTGATACAACCTTCACAAGGGCCTCCATCGTCCTTGCAGGTCTGGGAGCGTCCTCCCCGCCGGGCTGGTCCTGCCGCTCCGCCCGCCGCACACCCGTCCAGGCGAGATTCCCGGGTTTTGGCACCACTTGTTGCCTCTGCGAGGCACGGTGACCTGGTTCAGGAAACGGCACAGGCAATCACCTACTCGCGAACGCGGGGTCCATCAGCACGCAGACACCAATATGGTGGACGGCAAATGGCGTTTATTGCAGAGTGACACCGCATTATACAGCTTTGGTTTACAACGTCACTTCCATCTGCTTACGTCTCAAGCTGAACACTATCAGCTACCTGGAGAGGGGCTCTGTCTTTCCGTTACAGCGCGACATCTTCCGACCGTCAAGCCCTAGCTGCCTACACACAAACCTCTGTCTCATCTCTTGACCCTCTGCAGTAGCTCACCTCAGCACAGGCATCTACAATCCCACAGATACCTGTAACGGCATTTCTCTCACCTAACTATAGGTAACTGCTGTGTATGTTTCTATACCTAAGCTTGATATCAGGGCTTCCAGGACAGCTCAAGGGTCTACGGTCATGGACTGAAGACTGTAGGTTGCATGGTCCACACAGACAGTGAAGTCAACAGCACAGACTCTTAACAGCCGCATATGGTTGGATGACCGCAGTCCTTTGGCTACAATGGGACCCAGTGTTAAGCTTTCATTCTGCAGACTTCAGAAGCCATGGGAGTTGAACCCTAGCCTCAGAAGTCCACACACCCTATTCCTGGTGAGAGTTAGCTCTCCTACACAATTTGAGGCACCGAATCTCCACAGTCTTGGCTGGCCCCAGCTAAATGATGCCATGGCTCATTGATGAATTGTGTGCTAGGTATAATCTAAGTTGGATGCCAGAAGCATTACGGCCACACACCCTGCCTTCCTTGTCATAAATACCAAGCAAGCAAATTCTAGCATGAAGCCCTGAAGCCCCCCCCTACCCTGTGCTCTTTACCAATGCCACTGCAATACTCACAATCAGAAAACAAGGGCAACAAGATGGGCACATTCCCTGCTTTTAGCAGGGAGGAGAGCAGAGCCATGTACAGGGAGTTGAGAGCTGTGCCTCACCGTGCGCTGCTGCCACCACCCTTCCCACCCAGGTGCCAATTTGATATCACCTTCAGCAGCAACGGAGCATCCTCCTCCTCCTGCTGCACTGCCCAGCTGCCCCAGCCCCACTCTGGGGCCACAGGCTACCCTAGCAGGGGCCATCGGGGCCACACAGGGCTCATGGAGGTGCCAGGGGGAGCTCAGCAGCTCAGGTTGCTCAGATCCTGGGGATGAGGAGCAGGGAGGTGGCTAGGGGCCGTTTTCAGCTCCTTCAGTGACACGTGGCCGCAGGTCAAGAGCAGATCCCAAGCCAGGGTCCCCCCACTCAGGCCACAGAGGCTCTTTGCTGAACATCACCCTTTATTGCTGCTGCTGGGAGCTACTTCGTTGCCTGCTGGGATGCTGGGGTGCTGGGATTCAGCTGGTGACCCACAGTCCTGCCCAGCCGCCGGGTTGCTGCATCCATCCTGCGGGGCTGGAGGGGTGGCAGGGGCCGGTGTACTTGGAGAAGCTGGCTGTGGGATGAGGCTGACCTCTGCTCCGGTGAGCCAGTGGTGCCTGGGGCTGAGGGGCAGGGGTCAGCCCTGCGGCTGTCCTGCCCCAATAGCTCTATCTTGTCGTGCTGGGGAGGACAAAATTGGTTGGCTAAAGCATGGGGCTGAATTCAACATCCCCAAGCAACCCTCCATACCCATCTCTCCTGGGGGGGGAAACTGAGGCATGGATCCCCCCAGATGCTCAGCAGCACCCCCCTAACCTCAGTCACCCCCTCCAGATCCCTTCTTTCTTCATCCCTACCTTGCTGGGGAGCAGAGTGGAGGGCTGGAGTGCCTGTGGGTTGCTGGGCTGGACACGCTGGAGGCGCAGGCTGCGCTGCAGCGGCTGTGTGAGGGTATGCTGGCCCCCACACTGCCGTGGCACAGTGGGGTACCTGCATGCAGCCATCCGCTCCCTGCAGGATAGGGTATGGGAACACTCGGCACGCAGCACACAATTCAGTACACGTGGCTTCAGCGCCACTGAGAGAGAGACGGGGCAGCACAGTGGCGAGGCTGTAAAACCCCCAGGCCTGGGGCAAGCACAGCTGAGCCTCTGTGGCACATCTCTGCTCCCCTGCCCTGCCCAGGAAGCAGAGCCCTTTACCCTGACTCAGGGAAGGACTCTGCCTCACTGGGGCACAGCCATCCTGCACCCCAGGGATGAGGATGGGTCCCATGTCCCCTACCTTTGGGTTTGCTCCATCTTTAGAACAGGATGGCATTGTCCACTGACATGAGGGACCAGCGGTGGAAAGGGCGGGATTGGCGGGATAGGCCTGGGAGGGCAAAAGCCGTCAGTGAGTGACAGGGGACAAATGACCCACCCTGGCTTGTGGCAGCACCCCAAATGCCATAGGCTTGTACCTCACAGCATTCCCTGCCCGCTGCCCCCAGGGAGGGGTCCTCATCCTCCCGCTGATGGGCAGGCCTGTGGAGGGTGCTGGGCAGGATCGGACCCTCGCAGGCAGACACCCCGAACCCCATGCTGCCTGGTCTGCAGCACCACCAGCACCCATCTCCCCCCATCCCACCCATGCAGACTCGTGATGCGCTTGTGCTGGGTGGTACTCACGAGCCAGGCATCCGCACGCTGAGTTGCCTGTCACAAGACAGGCACTGGAAATCTGCCAGCAGCTGCCTGAGGAGGGAGAAAGGGCTGGGTGTGTTGGGAAACCTGTCTTTGAGCCTGGTTGATCCCCCCTCCATGCCAACAAGGTCCCAGCCTGCTGGCTGGTTACAGAAGAAAGGGGATAGGATGAGGGAGAGTGCTTGGTTGTGGGCTCCCTCCCGAGAAAAAGCTCCACCTCATCTTAGGCACAGGAGAATCCACAGCGGGGAGCACCCAAAAACCTCCAATGCCATGGGAACCACTGCCACAGGCACCCAGAGCACCATGGGAACAGGGGATGCAGGCAAGGACAAAGCAGGAACAAGGTGCGTACTGTCTCTACTGCACTCACTTCCTAATCCCAGCTGCATCATCAGCTTCCATTGGTGGTGCCATTTCCTTGAGCTGCTTGAGGCTGCTCTTCCAGTGTTCATGCAGCTGCTGCTGGAACGGCCCCAGCTCCAGGCGATCCAGCTGCAGACAGACACACTCCCTCAGCCAGTGGCTATGGGATGGGACACTGCATCCCCAGGGAAAAGCCAGGAGCAGGAATCCTCAGAAGGATGCTGCCTTGGGCCGCCAAGCCCCGAAGGTGCCATTTTTGCGCAGTGGTGATGAGCCGCCCCTCACCTTGGAGGCCATCTCCTCCCGCAGCTGCTGCTGGACCTTGTGCAGCCCCTGCTCCTGGCCTGTCACCCGCATCAGCATCTCCTGGTTCCTCTTATTCAGCAGCTCCAGGCTCGCCTCAAATTGGGCGCGACTGACTTTGCTTTCCAAGGCCCCTTTGTCTGCTTTCTAGCAACAGGGAAAGGCAGGAGAACGGTGGGGAAAGGACGGATGTGCAATAGCCAGGGTCAGCTCACTGCAGGGGCAGAGGCAAAAGCACTTCTGCAGGACCACTGTGCTCCTCGCACGGCTGTGTGGTCCCACTCGCCCCATCACCCCCATGTGGTTGGTCCCACAAGCCCAAGGGACATGGGGGGAGACAGAGGCACCTGCAGCTGGGCTAGAAATCCTCTCTCCCCAGGCCAGCTCTGCCACCAAGCTCCCAGAGAACAAGGAGCATTTGTCACCCTGCCCAGGACCCCCTTGGCTGGGGCTTAGGCCCCTTGAGGTTGTACCTCATCCATTCCCAGCTCCACGTCCTCCTTGTCTGCCTTCTTCTTCTCCAGCCTCTCCATGGACTGGAACAGACCCTTCCAACACACAAAGCATCCTGTGACATTGTGGCAGGAGCACCCCGGCTTCTACCCCACCCAGAGTCCTCTGGGAAAGGTACTTTCAATCTTCTCAGGGCAAATCCCTTATGGTCCCCAGCCTGGGCTCTGCAAGGAGGATGCTCTAACCCCATGGGGGTTTCAGCCATCTACCTCGATATCTTTCTGCTGCTGGCGACTGTCATCCAGGAGGCTTTCCGTAAGAGACTTGAGCTTTTCATACTCCTCTTGCACCTGCAGGATGGCAGCCTGCATGCGCTTCGGCACCTCCTGGTCCTGCTCCAGAGAGGAAAATGACAAGGTGGGAGGACTGCCCCATGGGCACAGACCTGGCTTACTGGGCCAGTGGGCATAGGCTGTCAGGCATGGTTCTGGCAGCCCCCTCCCAAGTCCCCCATGCTGCCATCTCCCTACCTGGCTCTTCCATGGCAGCTGCCTCACCACCTTGCCCGTCTTCTTCCTCGAAATGAGGGAGTCCACCAGCCCCTGCAGCTTCTCATAGCGCCGCAGAAGCTTCCCCAAACGCGTGCTGGTGTCACTGCTGCACGTGGGGCATACTGCCTCCTCCTGCCCTGTGCACTCCATCACTCTCAGCTCTTCCAGCTGCAGAAGGGGAAGAGGAATAACCTTTGAGATGGGACAGATGCAACCAACAATTCCAGGTGCCATGGAGGCTCCATGGCCCCAGCCAGCCAGGGGATGTAGCTGGGAACCTCTCCAGGACCACACCACCGAGCCAGCAGGTGGGAGGAGCTCCCCCCACACCTCACCTGCTCCTGCTCCTCCTCGGCCATCTGGGTCACCAACTGATCCAGTGCAGCCTTGCTCATTTGCTGCTGCTCTGCCACATCCTTCATGTCCTGCTTTGCCTCCTGCAGTGTGGACCTGGCCAGCGAGATGGGGACACAGGCCGGCTTAGTCTTCACAAGCTTAGCTGCTCAGGGGGCATCCCTCACCCCCCAACATGGGATGCTCCCAGCCCTCCTGGACTCCCTTGCAGCCCCACAGGGTACGAAACCCTCTCCTGTCCTTTTACCCCAATGGCAGGCTGAGTTGGTTGCTGAGATCCTTTTGCCAGCTGGCTTTAGCTGCTTCCAGTTTGCCAAGGGCACTCTCCAGCTTCCTGATCTGGGAACGGCAGTGGGGGCCAGAGTCAGGGCATGGCCCCTGTGTCATCCCAGCTCAGGGGCTCTTCAGCTGCCTCCTTCGTGCCCAACTCTCCCAGCATCCCTGCATCTCCCTTGGGTACTGCTTACCTTTCCCTTCTCTCCCTGCAGCTCCCTGGCCAGGCCCTGTAGGGCTCTGGAGAAGCCCTGAAGGTCACTGGCCAGGCCGTGCAGCGAGGACACTTGGCCCTGGAGGTCACCCAGCATGTTGGCAACGCTCTCCTGGCCTAGAAGGACACAGTACAAGGGGACACACTGTCAGTGAAGGGGTCTCACCCTCCGGGCCAGGCTCTGAGCACAACGAGCTCCAGACCCAGCATTTCAAACACCCCCCACAAGCCTCCCAGAGCTCCCACCTCCCTCCTGGAGGAGCAGGCGCAGCTTCTCCAGCTCCGTTCGGTCCAATTTGGTGGCTTCTACCTGGGCCACCTGCTCCTTCAGGGCAGCATAGAGGTGTCTGAGCTGCCCAATCTGCTTGAGAGCCTCCGCCGTCTCCATAGAGAAATTGTAGGCGGTGTGGTAGGCACTGCTGGATCGCAAGGGCAAGGCCAGCTCTTGCAAGTGCGACGTGACGCTAAGATCAGTGTCAAGTGGGATCTCAAATCCTTGGGCTGTCGGCAAGAGAGTCCCTGCTGCCAGGGGGCCTGCCTGGTGAAGCTGTGTGCTGAGCTGCTCCCCCGAGATGCTGGTCGGAGTGACAGTGGACTCTGGCTGTGTCCCCAGGGTGGTGGTCTGGGTGCCCGTGGACTCTGGCTGTGTCCCCAGGGTGGTGGTCTGGGTGCCCGTGGACTCTGGCTTTGTTGGCTGTGTCCCCAGTCTGGTGGTCTGTGTGTCCTGAGACACTGTCTGCATCATCGTTGTGGTGCTAGCATCCCTCCTCTGATCTGAGGGAACGCTTGCCTGCTGCTTAGGGGCCGTTAGAGCTGTCCCTGGATCCTTCAGCCCCGCTAAGCTCCTACTAGATCCCAGCACTGAGCTTGCCCCATGTGAGGTGCCCACATCTGAAATGGGAGGCATGGGGGTGGCAGACTGGTCTCCTTCTTGTTCTCCTCTGGGTCTTCCTCCATCTCTTCCTCGTTCTCCTTTGCTGCCCCCAAGGCAATCCTGCAGCACATCCCAGTGCACCATGTTGTTCACCTCCTCCGGGTCCGGGTACAGGCCCAGCCTTTCCTTCAGCATTTGCTGGGGAAGGAAGGGATCAAGGGCTTACCCCAGCCATGTAGCCAGGGGCATAGCGGGGCCCACAGGAGCACTCCCCCCCACATCCAGCACTGCTGGGGACCATGCCCTAGTGCAGAGGGACTGCCTGCACTGGTCCCCCAGGGATGCAGCCATCTCCTGTCCTGTAGCAGGATCTGGGAGGCTCGTAACCATACCACATCGCTGGCCAGAGTCCTTAGGTTGCAGAGGCCTGGCAGCCGGCCGGCAGTGTCCTGGAGATTCCCCTAGAGTGGGGCGACGAGAGGGACCGCAGTCAGGAGACAGGAGCAGGACTGAATAAAAGCATCTGCAAATTAACTTGGGCACTAGACAGATGGACGCTGGGCAGGCTTGTGCCTGGGGCCTGCTGCTGTATGGCACCAGTAGATCCTGACCCTTCTTCCCAGCACCCATGGTACTTTCATGGGTGTTCAGTTAAGAAGTGCCTTAGCACCACTTGGGTGGACACACATAGTTACCTCTGTCAGCAGCTTGAACTGCAGGCAGTGCTACCCATTTCTGCCCTCCCCAGGGCTCCAGGTAGGGTGGGCTGAGCTCCCATGCTTCCCTCTTAGGGCACCCTTCCCACTCTTCCCTCCCAGTGCCCTTCACACTGGGTGACATCCAAGGCTGGAGGACAGGGTCCGCAGGGAGATGCGGGGTGATGCAGGAAGGGGAGCAAGAGGCCAGCTCCCTCCTGGGGACACCAGCAGCAGCTCACCAAGCCAAGCGCCTCCTGGATCATGCAGATTTCTTCTTGCATGCGGGACTGCGCCTCCTTCATCTGGTTAATCGACTCAAGGAGATCCTGGTAGCCAGACGTGTCCTAGGAGAGGATGGTGGCAGGCATGAGCCCCATGGGAGGGTCCCTGCAGGCCAGGAACTTGGTCCCCACCTTGTCTCAATGGAAGCCATCACACAAACCCACGTCAGCAGGGCTGCATCCAGCCCTGCCTGCCCGTGCTGAGCTCTGCGCAGGAGCGCTGAAGCTGATGCCAAGGGCAAAGAGCCACCCCTGGAGGAGGAGGCGCCTCAGGGGACTGGGGAGAGCCTCTACCTCGGAGCTGCTGCTCTCGTCGGTTTCCACCTTCTCCATCAGCTGCCCCACGTCGGCAGTCACATCAGCGTCGGAGCCGCTGGTGGTGTCCTGCAGCGGGTCCTTGGCAGGCAGCTGCTCACCCGGCTGCTGAGGCTGCTGCCCCGCGGCCGGGGTCCTTGCCCTGTCCCGCTCGGCAGGCTGCTCCAAGCCCCCGGTGGAGCGGTCCTGCAGGCCCAGGTGCCCCAGCATGGCCTCCAGCAGGCTGCGCAGCGCTCGGAAGTTCACGGCCGAGACATCGGGCGTCCCGATGGCGGCGTCCAGCAGCTGGGTCAAGCTGAGCAGAGCCATCGCTGCTGCTATGGCCGACAACACGAGTCTGACCTGCTGGCAGTAGGAGAGACAGCGGGCAGTCGGCAGCCTGCCTCCTGCTTATGCTCCCTCCGGGATGTGGCGGGCCCTTCCTCGCCGCCTCTGCCCTCCCCAGCCCTACCGCCGGGCCCCCCGTTCCCCGTTCCCCGCACCCCTCGGCCCCGTACCTGCAGCAGCTGACCCTGCCCCACGCCCTGCCCTCTTTATCGACCACCACCGGCCGCTCCCCGACGCCCATTGTGCGAACCCGTGCGGAACACACCCGTTGCCAGGCGACGCCCCGCGGCCCTCTACTGTGCCGTAATTCAAGCGCACGGGGGACGCTCCCGGGCCCGACCCTGCTTCCGCCAGCCTCTGCCCAGGGAACCTTAGCGCCCCGGGAAGGCAGAGCTATGTGGCAAAAGCAGGACAGGTTTTACTCTCTCCCTTAGACGTGGCAATACTGGGGGGAAGGCTGCTGCTGACAGCAGCACCACACACATTTTGAGCATCTCGCTCCAGAGCAAAGAGCTGCACAAGCAGGAAAAAGCAGCACAGACAGACACAAGCTTCCACACAAGCCGAGGAAGGAGAGGACTCCAAAGCATCTTGGAAGCAGAGTCACCCATCAGACAAGTACTGACAGAAAGAATCCTCAAGAACATCTTCTCCCGCAGAAACCTCCAGGGCCAACCATGCCAGAGAACAGACACCTCCCTCCTGTGGTGAGGCACTCGGAGAATGAGGATGGGCAAGCGGGAGGCAGAACAGATGCCTTGCTCTTTTGAAAGAGACGAGAGATTCATTTTCAGTCATTAAAGAGACGTTTGCTCTGTGTAGTCTTCTTTCCCGAGCTGGGAGGATTGAATTTCAAGAGGGAGTAGGCATGAAGTGATGGGGACAAGATGCACTGGGGCAGGAAGCTCACACTCTTATGAGCGATCCTATGCCTTCACTTCAGGAACTGGCAGAGCTTTAGGCTCAGGAGCTCCACAGACACCCCCAGGGACTAGTCACACTTTCTAGACAGCCCTCAGGGGCACAAGGCCACCCCAGCACAGTGAGACAGCAGCAGCAAGGAAAGGACCTTGGGGCGGAAGGGAAAGCACTGAGGTTCAGTGCTGATAGGGTGGCAACCAAGGCCCATGCTGTGTCAGGCCAGACAGATGCTGTGTCCTTGTGTCCACCAGCCCCAACTCACTGTCTTCCCACAACCTTTGGGACCCAGTGAATGCAGGGTACCAGTTTTCCTAAAGCAGGTACGGATTTTGAGTCAACTCCTGGCTTCAGGTTAGCCAAATGCTTCTGGCTTCTAGTCAGGGTAAGGTGTGAAGCAAAGCCTGAGGAGAACTCAGGCTGTGGTGCTGACTACGACCCAGGGTACACCAGCTCAACCCTCTGGTCACCGGGGCTGCCATTCCACAGTTACTACCCAAACACAGCCTCGTGAAAGCACAGCCCTTCACAAGCCCCTTGTGCTGCTTTCTCAAGTGCCCCTCCAGCCAAGGATTAGTGTCACACAAGAAGGGAGCAAGCCGTGAGTCCTGCTTCCCTGCATAAGGCTGCGAGTTGCAAAGTCAGCCTGGTTACAGCAACAGCCCCGCGTAACAGACAGAGTAGCTGTTCAGAGGGATCCCTTCCTCGAGAGCAAACTAAAAGAGAAGGAAGAGAGAAGAGCAAGGATACAAGAGCAAGGATATTAATTTGGCTCTTAGAGTGCATTTGTGCTGCAAAGATAAATGTAGGAATTGAGACTGGGAGACAGCTATGCAACCTGGGAAGTTAAAACAGAGACTGACAGTGACATACAGGCCCATGGAAATGAAGGAGCTCCTCACAGTTCACAAATGTACTGTTGCAGAGCAGCTCTAGGGCTGGAGAACACGCTGCAAGTCTCACACATCCGGCCTCACTGAGAGCAGATGCTGGTGGCTGATCAGCCTTCCCCCAGCTCTAAGTTTCAACAGCACTAGCTGTGTACCCCATGTTTTGCCCATGTATTTGAAGATCAGGAAGGCATTTGCCCCCATTAACCTTTCAGTGGGATGAAAGCTGCAAAGCACGAGGACAGCTGGAATTCTTCCTCCCATGCGTGCTGCTGCTGACCAAAGGCAAAGTCATCTGAATGCACTTGTGTGTGGAGACATGATGAGGGCTGACCCAGCCAACACTTGAGAAATTGCTCAGGATACCTCCAGGAAATAGGTTTTTCGCCCCTACTCCCCAGCAGTGTTTATATTTTTGGCAAGACTATGGTGTTACTGTGCAAATGGACCGTCTGGGTGAGGAGATCAGGGGTGCCACAGCCATCACCAGCCAGCAGCTGGTCTGCGCCCTGCCACTGTGTTCCTGCACAGCCTGCCCTCCGCCAACAATGCAGCGGGAATGTGGTGTACCGAGCCAGAGCCACGAATCTTACTAGAAGAGCCTTACCCATGAAACGAACCAGATCACCCGTCCAGGGAAGGAAGTTTCTCAGAAGAAGCCCAGTTACTGTTGCTATCCAGTAAGCACACTCAGAGAGAACAGAAACACAAGCTGCCTTGAGGAACTGTCCCTTCAGGTGCTTCAGCGTTTGGAAAAGTTGAACAGCAAGGGAAATCAAAGAAAAGAAGTAAGAATGAACGTAGAAAAAAAACTACACAGCTCAGAACAATTCCAATAACGGAATTCATTATTCAAATTGTCAGGATCCAGAACAGACGTGTTGACCCAGCTTTAACAACGTCAAAGTGAAACCTCTTTGGCGAAGTTCAGTTGTCTAAACCTAAGCAAGTGGGGCTCTCTGAGAAGACCAGGGCATCCTGCCTTGCCTCAGTTGGCCTCTCTGGAAGGGGACAGATTCATGCCAGCTCCTGTGTTGGATCTGCCAGGCCATGCAGATGTCTAGGGGCCCTAAGGTGCCTGGATGGCACTGTGTACCTGTGCACATGCAAGGAAATGGAGAAACTGAACTGAATCCATCCTTCAGGGTTCCTGTGCAGCACTGGAGAGGTGTATGTGTCTTCAACACCTGGCACCAGAGATGGGGGAGGAATCTCTCCTCCAAAGTGCATTTCTCTTTCCAGGCACTATAAAAAGATCCCACAAAATTAACTTACACTGTACGTGTCCCGCTCAGAAAACTGAAGCAGTTATTCCCTTCGCTAGCCACGCAAACATACTACCCCCCAGTATCTCACTTTTGGGTCTTTGTAGACTCAGTAGGAAACAAAGGGTACAGAAATATCACACCACTAACCTCCTTATGATAGCCAGTGACTCTGGGCTCTGAGATATTGCCCAGTTGGTATCCGGGTTCGGCCTTTCAGCTCTGACATCCCATGGCCAACTCAGCCTCCTTAGGGGACTGAAGTCATGACAAGCACTGAAGGGGCTGCAGAGCAGATGGAGAAAAGCCCCCAGACAGGCATCTTTCCCAAACCACAGCCCACTGGGGCACTTGTACCAGAGACTGCTCTTCCCCAAACCACAATGCTTCTGGGGTGTGAAATGTCATCAGAAAGGTCTGGTATTGTCTTTTTAATCTTACTCTTGTTCACAGCCCCAGAGGGAGCACATTGCAACTGCTTTTCCCTGTTCTTCTCTCATCTGTCAATGTTTCCAGGACACACTCACCCTGAGGCTGTCAGACCCGGCTGCCAGCCCAGAGGGCATCTCCACCTGGCTAAAGAGAATGAGCAATTGGGGAGAGGTTATTTTCAGAGGATGAGACATCTGGATTTTACAGAGAAAGGGCATGCTCAGAGAACCGTAGGGTCAGCTCTGTTCAAAGGTTGAAAATGCTTGCAGAGAGCAGCAGGAAGGCAGGGAAGAGGTGAGGCAGGACAGGCTGAGCTTTGGCTGTGCAGAGGTTGGCTGGCAGGTCACTATGTAGTTATGCAGCTACAAGTCAGCCTGGTTCCACGTAGCTGGCGTGTGCAAACAAAGCATACTGGACTCTACTAATGTCAGCCCTCTGTGTGCTATGCCATTTCCAAGTCTTGACCCCTTCCATCAGCAAGCACCACAGACAACCCCATGTTTCAGGAGTGATTGCCACTGTGACATCTGGTTCAAAGGCAATCCTTGTGAATTCTTGAATTTCCTTCATGAAGTGAATTCTTGTCATTTCCTTCATGAAGTGGCTGTCACTTTTCCTGTATCTGCATTTGGGAAGACTCTTGTCTCATGCAGTGTATTCAGCAAGCAGGAGACACAGAGCCTTCACAACAGCCTCAAGAAAAACTGCTTTCCAGACCCAATGAGGCTCCTTATTCATGTCTCTGGCTCTTCTGAAATCAGGAAGATGTGGATCCAAACCCTAATCCTTGCAAAACAGACTGAGAAGTGAACCCAAGACCATCAATATGCCAGGAGAGTGCTCCCTCAACTGAAGTATTATGATAGAAGTGGGTACCACCCCAAACCACTGCAGGTGGAGAAACCCAGACATGTAAGTGTGGATGAAATATGCTCCAACAACCTAACAAAACATCTCGGGAGACCAGAGCTCAGCAGGCTCAGGAGTCCGGGTGGACTTCAGATCTTCCACAGGACTGATGTGGGCAGATGCAGGAGCAGATCCAATCTCTTGGGCAATAGAAATGAAGTACCTCCAGAGTGTATTTGTGTTCAGCTTTAGATGGCAGCCCAAGCAGAGCTGGGGTGCTTGGCAGCACAGTGCTGGACCAATTTCTGCACACATCATGTTCCAAGATCAGAAATGTCATTTGAATCTCCTCCCCAACTACGGATCTCTTCTGGGTCCTGCCCTGCTGCTTCCTGTGCCAGATGCTGACATATTGGTGCATTCCTTATCCTGCACATTTTCTGTGTTATACAGGGATTCACTACCGGTATCAGAAGCAAAAATAAAGATAACCAAAAAAAGATCTGCTACAAGAAGTATTTTAGCTTTGTAGGTGCAAACACATGGCAGAAACGAATAAATAAGGGGAATCTTCTGGCTCTGCTGTTCTGCGCATGTGTTTGCATCTGCATTTTTGCTCAAACTCTTGTCATCTTCACTAAGTATTTCACTATGTTCAAAAGCATAATTTTTAAAGGGCTCTCAACAGTAAGAAACAACTCATGGGTTTTTATTCCTCTGCTGCACTAAGAATAATTCGCTTGTCAGGAATCAGTGCTCTCCTGATCAGCTGGTTCTGCAAAGAGAGAAAAACCATATCGCATGCACATAGAAAATCCCTGAGTCACCTCTCTATGTTCTGATTGATCCTCTCCATGTTCCAGCAGTGAGAAGCTGGGGGCCTTGGATGGGCTTTGCTGTTCAACAATTTATGCCATCAGGCATGGGTAGCAGGAAATAAAGCTTAGGAATATAATGATCTAACAAAATGTTTATCAAGTGCCACTACTGCTCCTACCCAAGTGGTGCCTCAACACACCATGCTGAGATGGTGCACATCCTCTTTTCAAGCCCTGTTGAGGTCCAGGTGGGTATAAGAGACTTACACAAACAGAGCAGTTGTGACCTTACACTGCCACTTACATGCTATCATGAAGGCTGTGCCTGTCACAGGCACTGGTCCAGCACTGTGGCATTTGGTTAATACAGCCTTGTGCATTTAGCACAAATGTTGGCTCTGCGAGGCACGGTGACCTGGTTCAGGAAACGGCACAGGCAATCACCTACTCGCGATCGCGGGGTCCATCAGCACGCAGGCACCAATGTGGTGGACGGCAAATGGCGTTTATTGCAGAGTGACACCGCATTATACAGCTTTGGTTTACAACGTCACTTCTGTCTGCTTACGTCTCAAGCTAAACACTATCAGCTGCCTGGAGAGGGGCTCTGTCTTTCCGTTACAGCGCGACATCTTCCGACTGTCAAGCCCTAGCTGCCTACATTTCCCCCCTCCCTATGCTTAAGTGAATTAGCTAAGATATACTAATTAAAAAAAAATTAAATTTTGTTATTCTTAATGCATACACAAACTAGGTATGACAAACTGGAATACACTTTGTAACAGTCTTAGAAAACATATGTAAGAAACCTTGAATAGAAAACATAAGGCACTATAAGTGAGATGCTATAACGAGGTTCCACACAACCTATAAAACACAAAAAGGAGGTATGATGACCCTGTAAAATCAAAAACTTGCTCCAAACAGCGTCGTCGCAATGTAAGGAGGCAGGCCCGGGCTCTGCCTCCCTCACGTTGCACGAGGCTTGGGCTTCTAAGCTGGCAGAAATGCACACTCGTTCCAATGCAGGTGGCCAGCCTGCATTGGAAGGAATGGCCTGCATCTATGAAAGGTTTGTGTTAGCTTTTTGGTATATGAATACTACAGAGAAGCTACAATAACACAACATGCTTGTCTTTCACAGTTGTACTAGGGGGTAATACTAAGTGGATACATTCTTAAAGCAGTTGCCGGTGTTCTACCATCATAATGCTCACTCTTTCTAACCGGCTCTTGGCAAACAACACGAGTTTATTTATTATGCAGGGTCCGAAGATCAGTGCCAACACGATCATTGCGATCGGCCCTATTAAGGTAGATAGCAGAGCGGGTAACCACGATGAGCTGGGAAACCAATTTTCATACCAGCTACGCTGCGATTCCCTTTCTTTTCGCCGTTTTTCTAGGTTTTCTCCCAGTTTTTCCAGGTTTTCTCCCAGTTTTTCCATAGTGTTTCTTACTACTCCAGTGTGGTCCACACAGACACAGCATTCCTCCTTCAGAGCAGCACACAGCCCTCCCTCTTTCAAAAATAGTAAATCTAGACCTCTTCGGTTTTGTAATACGACTTCTGAAAGGGATCGCAGCGATTGTTCCAGAAGAGTAATTGATTGTTCTATTTTAGCTAGGTCTTCATCAATGGTGTTTCGTAGATGGATAAAATCTTGATTCCCTTTTATTAATGCAGCTATTCCTGTTCCAGCCCCCGTTCCCCCTATAGTTAACAGAGCGGCTATTGTAAAAGCTGTGGTTGGTTCTCTTTTTACCAAAGGAAGTCCTAATAGGGTGTTTGTTTCTTTTTCTTTAATTTCATACATGTAGCTCGCTGGATGATAGATTATTCTGGGGAGTAGGATGATTTGGACACAAAATTCGTTGATTAAGTATAAGTATTCTAGGGAAACACAGGGTGTTAATCCTGTTTCGGAACATACCCACTTGGCGTTCTTAGCAGGAACTAACCAACCACTTTTTTGTGGTATTGTCTCGTTAGCACAAAGATGTTGTTTTCCTTGCGGGATCTGTCCTATGCATCTCCCTTTCCCTGTCACCTGACTAAGGGAGATCCCTTGAGTATTATTTTGCCAATTACATTGCGTTGGATTGTTCCCTGTAGTATGGTCAGGCAGACTATCAACCGCAATTGCTTCGTAATATGGTGGCATAACACTATAACAAAGCCAGCAATGCTTAGTCAAATTTGGGTGAGCTTGTTTCAATATTTGAAAAGTGGCCTCCATCAAATTCCAGAGGGGGTATTTTCCCAAAATTTCATCCTGCCTAGTTTGTATTCCATTTGGGGCTGGGTTTTGTGGTTTTTCTGAAGCCAAACTAGTTTCCGGTTTTTTAGTCTGTCTGTGTTCAGGTTTTGGAGTTGAATTGATTGTTGGTGTTTTGGTCTGTGTTTCTCCGGTTAATACTGTATTGGGCCCGATGCGCTCCGTCTCAATTGGAGGCATCGTTTTTCTGATGCGAAATAGTCCACCCCGACCTTTACCGGGTTCCCAATATCTTATGCCCCATGTTCGCCCTATAAACCACCCAAGATCATCCGGTAATTTTACAAGAAGGTCTAAGTAGGCACAATTTCCCCACTTCCTTCCTCCTCCGGGTGATCCGAACGGGTCTCGTTTGGGTGACCGACACCCTTCTGGCCCGTGTGTTATATTCAGAAACTTGTCTTTTTGTAGTTCCCATGCTGTTGAGATAGTTTCACAACCCCAATATGCACAATAATATTCTCCGGGGTAGTTACAATAGGTTTTCCCTGGATTGGATGCCGGGCAGAAGTAGTTCCCAATCAGATTTAGACAAGGATCAATAGAGGCTAGTTGGCAAGGATAAACACTGAAAACTGGTGACCCTGCGGTTGTTTTTGTACTAATGACTTGGGATTGTTCTAGCTGCTGAAGTACCCATGTAAAAGGCTGGTGGTGATAGTAATGCAATTCTACCTGTCCTATAATAACGAGCTCCAGAATCAGGATCATACAAAGGTATTGTCACCCCTCCCCACGAATACTATTTTTCCGCTGTCCGGATTCTGCCGGTGTGGAACTCTCAGGCTCGGGCAGGACGCTTGGCTCTGGGGCGGAGGGGACGCTCGGCACCAGAGTGTACAGGTTACGGGGACGTCCGATGATGTGGTCCTGTGGACAAAACCTCACAGTTTTCATTAGCTTTATTCTGAAAGTCCGGTTTAATAGACTTAAGCGGGCACCACTTAACTCTGCCGTCTTTTTTGATAGCGGCGTACCCCCGCCCCGTAAGGACTAGCCTCCACCCTTGTTCCCATTCTCCCAGCTCGTTTCTAATTATGACCAATGGGCCTTCTTCCAGTGCTCGGGTAGCCCAGTGTTTTTGGGTGGGGCTATTCACCTCTTCGCCCCTGGGAAATTGATTCAGTGCTAGCAGAGCAGTTGCCAATAGGCGCGCTTGATCTCCTGAGGGAATGGCGTCAGCAAAACCTTCTGCTCTTGCTAACACCTCCAATTTAGATTTCAGAGTTTGATTCGCTCGTTCTACTATAGCTTGTCCTGTGCTATTATAGGGGATGCCCTGTATTAGGGTAATACTCCATTTCAGAGCAAATGCCTGGGCTGATTTAGAAACAAAATTTGGACCATTGTCCGTTTTGATCTGATTAGGAATCCTAAGCCACACCACGGCTGTCAGCCAATGCTGGATGGTTGCTTTGGAGTCGGTCTTAAGATGTTGAGTGGCTACGATTACCCCACTATATGTGTCTACAGTTACCGCTAGCCATGCTCGAGGTTTCAGCAAATGGCAGAGTGTAAAATCTGTCTGCCACACTTCGGAGGCTTTAAGCCCCCTAGGGTTTATTCCGCTGGACCACAGTGGTGCTTTCTGGCAGTGAGGACATGTAGCTACTATATGTCTCGCGTCAGTGATGGAAATCCCGCATCTCTTTGCTAACGCTTTGGCTCCGATGTGGAGAGACTCATGTAGCTGACGGGCATCTCTTAATGTCCACAGCCCTTTTGCAGCGGCGTCTGCTTTGTCGTTGCCGGTTTGGAAATACCCTTTGATTGGGCTGTGGCTGTTGACATGGATGACTGATATAGTGCCTTTTCGAGAAAAAAGTGCTTCTTCAAGCATTAGGGCTACTGTAGATGTCAACACGCCAGGCCCCGACATGGCCAAGCAAAGTTTGGCCACAAACATTGAATCAGTCACTATGTTGAGATGTTCAGTGGGAAACAGTCCGCATGCTAGGACTACAGCCGTCGCCTCTAGCTGTTGAACTGAAAGAGCACAATCAGTCATTTTAATGCAGTGCCATTCTTCTTCTGATTTCCATACTGCTACCGCAGTTGAGGTCGCTGAAGATGCGTCGGTAAAGACCGTTGGTCCTGGTTGGGGGCGGTCCATGATTTTCTGTGGAAGGTCGATGTCGACGATTGCTAACAGTTGAGTCCAGGGGGGTTTTGCGGAGTACCGAACCTCTCCACCAAACCCGACGAGAGCTACAGCTAGATACTCTGACATCACCACAGATTGCGCTGGGAGCTGTTTACGAAAGGGTAGGTATAGCCTGGCAGGTTCAATGCCTAGATGTCTTAGGGCGAGTTTTTTGCCTTTCATAATAAGGTTATCAAGGCACTCAATTCCTGGAGAAAATGCACGTGACGGTTTTCCTAACACTACCCATTGTACTGGTTGGGCTTCTTCAGGGGGCCCTGGGCTAGTGCTCCGACCCCCCCTCCTGCTGTGAAGTGCACATACAGATCAAGTGGTATATTTGGATTCCATCTAGCGAGCGTGCTAGATGACACCTGTTGTTCAATGAAATCGAGAGAATTCATTGCTTCTGTCGTCAGAGTTTTTTGTTCCCATGGGTTCTTTCCTTTCAAAAGATCATACAGGGGGGTCATGACTTCGGGAGGGATCAGGACAATATTGCGTAGCCATTGCAAGGATCCTACTAACTGTTGCATATCATGGAGTGTCTTAATATTCCGACGAATTTTTATTTGGGGAGGGCTTATGTAAGAACTTGTAATCTCCACTCCCAAAAAAGTTACACATGGTCCTTTTTTAATTTTTGCGCTCGCAATTTCGAACCCGTTCGTTTTCGGAGTTTCTGAAACCGTTGATACTAGTTGGTCCACCTGGCTGCCAGACGGTGCAGCGATTAAAATATCGTCCATGTATTGAATGATGGTCGCAGTCCGGTCACTGCGCCGGACCGGTGCTAATGCTCGATCTACCGTAATTTGGCAGATAGTGGGGGAGTTGATCATTCCTTGAGGCAACACTTTCCACTGGAAACGTAGATTGGGGCGTTGGCTGTTTGGAAACACGACAGAAAAAGCAAACGGTTCCTTATCCTCTTCATGCAGGGGTATCGAAAAGAAACAATCCTTAATATCGAGGACAGCACAAGGTTGTCCTTCCGGTATCATAGAGTTCATTGGTAGTAGCGTTTGGACGGGACCCATTGGTTGAATTGTCTTGTTTATTTCACGCAGATCATGGAGGAGACAAAACCCCTCGCCAGTTCGTTTGGGTATTACAAAAACTGGAGTATTCCACGGACTAGTGGAAGGTTCTATATGACCTCGTTGTAGTTCACGATCAAGTAGCTCGAGAAGAGCATCCATTCGAGGCTTCGATAGGGGCCACTGCTCGACCCACACTGGGTTGGACGATTTCCACGTTAGTTTAATTGGTGGAAGTGGGTGTGCAGCAGTGGCCCTTAGGGTAAATTTGTCACTCGAGCTTTTAATAGGGCTACGGCGTCCCTTCCCAGCAGGGGTGGGACCCCTGACATGACGTATGGGCAAAGGATGATGGTTTTTTCCGGTCCCTTTTCAGTATGAAGCGTGACAGCGATCAATTGAGCGCTCTTCCAGGCTCGGGTTGATCCCCCGACTCCGCCCACCATGGGAGCATTTTCTAATTTCCAATGCGGAGGCCAATTTGTCTTAGGGATAACTGTAACATCTGCCCCAGTGTCTATCAAGAAAGGAATGCTAATAGTAGTATCATCTGAGCTATTATAGAGAGAACAGATCCCCCACACTACTGGTGGGTTGTCGCACTTTATTACCAAGGCCACCCTAGGGTCTCGTCCCCATAGAGTTGCCCTTGCTGTTCTTGGGATAGGGGCAAAGTCGACTGAACCGTCGGCTGAACCGTAAAGTGGGTCGCTTCTCGAGGGGGCGACAGGTATGGGAGTGTTTCGCTCCACCTGGGGTTGGCATAGTTGGGCCGCCTCATGTCCCAAGTGGGAGAGGGCCGTGTGCGGCCCGAACGCCCTCTCCCCCTCCCGTTTCCCTGGGGTTGAGCTTTACGGGTGCATTCCCTGGCGAAATGTCCTGTCCGTCCACAAACCCAACATGGTCCTTTGGTTAGGTTTTTACGGGGGGGCGGTGCTGTTGGCGGCTCCCCTAACTGAGGGCAATCAGCTACCACGTGGCCTTTCAGGCCACATTTAGAACATGTCATTACAGTAGCCATTACTGTAGCAGCTGCCTGAAGCGGGGTCAGCCGCTCTTCATTCGCGACATGTTTTATCATGGTTGCAACACTTGACCCCACCGGCAGTGATCGTAGAATTTCTTTGGTTTTCGTGTTACACTGTTGATGCAAACAGTCCGCAA
This sequence comes from Amazona ochrocephala, assembly GCA_039720435.1. Taxonomy (NCBI): domain Eukaryota; kingdom Metazoa; phylum Chordata; class Aves; order Psittaciformes; family Psittacidae; genus Amazona; species Amazona ochrocephala. Next base: position 52,155,285 of record CM077882.1, on the reverse strand, counting down.
TAACTGGGTCTTTGGCTTCTGGAGGCAGGGTCGAGGAATCGACCGCCGCTTGGAGACGATCTACAAATTGCGTAAAGCTCTCACTTTCGTTTTGTTTTATTGTGGACCATGGTGATGGCTTTACAATAGTTCTAGTAGTTGTGTGAATAGCATCCCTAGCTGCACGAGTTGTTGCCCTGACTTCCTCAGCCTGTAGGCCTTGAGCTTGTTCCTGGGGGGTAAGCACTGTTGGATCCGTACCCATTAGGCGCGGTAAACTGGAGCCACGTAACGGGTGGCGCTTTCCAGGTATTCGGGCCAATTGTTTCACACAGTTATCTTCCCATTTTTGTTTGAAAACAATTATCCCTGCTCCATCAAAAATAATTTTGCAAATATGTCTTATGTCAAACGGGAGCATGTCATCTCCTCCGAAAACCCCATCTATAAGAGTAGAAACCATGGCAGAATTAAGCCCCTTGTCTGCAATTGCTTTAACAATTGCTTGTATGTCTTTAGGATTTACTGGTGAAAAAATACTTTGGTCTCCATCCGTCACTCGGACCGGGAACGCTAACGTGGTCGGTGGGACCCATTCAGCACATGCAGTCTTTATTTCTTTCCAGTCCGTAAAAGAGGTGTTTTTCTTTTTAGGTGTCTTGTTAGTATGGGTAGGAATGACTTGGCTATTAAGTCTGTATATGCGTGTTTCGCATGTATCATTCTCCTCTGAGTCTAGCCCGGCTGTGACCCACCCCTCCCAGCCAGTGTCTGATTCAGAGTCGGAACTTGACTGACTGGCTGCTTCCGGGCTCCGCAACTTTTTTACAGGGCTCCGGCCCCGCCCGCTTCTCCGGCTCTGGCTCTGCCCACTTCCCTTGCAGGCTCCGCAAGGGGGCCGTGCTCTTTCTGTACTCCGGCCCCGCCCGCTTCCCTTGCAGGCGGGCCTTCCCCCCCCTCTCTGCTCGCCCCGCCTGTCAGTGGGGGGGGCGTGTGCCTTACAAGGGCATATTTCCGGACGGTCGTTCTGATTGGCTGTCCGCCCCGTACTCGCGCTTCCCTCCCCTCCCTGTTTATCCGTGCTTGTTAGTGCCAGCGCTTCCTCCTTGTTCCCACACGGGGCATCTTTGCCCCGCCCTTCCCCTTGCCGCTCGGCGCCATCTTGGGGCGCATAGGGCGGTGGTCCAGCCCAGGCGTCTTTGGGCTCTGATTTCTCCGCGGCACTCCTGGCCTCTTCAACGAGCCCGCCCCAGAAGGATTTTGCGCGGTCTTGTCCCACCGCAAGCGGGTCGGGGTTCTGGGAATCGGGGGGCATAGCGCCCTCCCGCGAGTCTTTAGACTCAGTAAAAGTGCCATCATCTGGTGGGCGCGGAGTCTGCGTGGCTGCCCCGACTCCCAATTTGGGGGTAACCAACAAACAGTCCCTCGCCGCCTTCCAGGTGTCCTGCTCCTGCATGGCCTTTTGCAGAGCTTGTTTAACTTTCCCCCACGACTTAAGATTTTTCCCGCAACCCGAGGACATCGTCTCCTCGGCTAATGCTGTGGTGCATTTAGCCCACACTTCTGGGTGGAGAATATGCACCGCCTGGTCAATGACCCCAATCTGCAAAAGTCTCGCAACGGCGAGAGTAAAATCTTTAGGTTTACAATCAATACCCCACTGCTTATGTAATTCTGATACAACCTTCACAAGGGCCTCCATCGTCCTTGCAGGTCTGGGAGCGTCCTCCCCGCCGGGCTGGTCCTGCCGCTCCGCCCGCCGCACACCCGTCCAGGCGAGATTCCCGGGTTTTGGCACCACTTGTTGCCTCTGCGAGGCACGGTGACCTGGTTCAGGAAACGGCACAGGCAATCACCTACTCGCGATCGCGGGGTCCATCAGCACGCAGACACCAATATGGTGGACGGCAAATGGCGTTTATTGCAGAGTGACACCGCATTATACAGCTTTGGTTTACAACGTCACTTCCATCTGCTTACGTCTCAAGCTGAACACTATCAGCTACCTGGAGAGGGGCTCTGTCTTTCCGTTACAGCGCGACATCTTCCGACCGTCAAGCCCTAGCTGCCTACACACAAACCTCTGTCTCATCTCTTGACCCTCTGCAGTAGCTCACCTCAGCACAGGCATCTACAATCCCACAGATACCTGTAACGGCATTTCTCTCACCTAACTATAGGTAACTGCTGTGTATGTTTCTATACCTAAGCTTGATATCAGGGCTTCCAGGACAGCTCAAGGGTCTACGGTCATGGACTGAAGACTGTAGGTTGCATGGTCCACACAGACAGTGAAGTCAACAGCACAGACTCTTAACAGCCGCATATGGTTGGATGACCGCAGTCCTTTGGCTACAATGGGACCCAGTGTTAAGCTTTCATTCTGCAGACTTCAGAAGCCATGGGAGTTGAACCCTAGCCTCAGAAGTCCACACACCCTATTCCTGGTGAGAGTTAGCTCTCCTACACAATTTGAGGCACCGAATCTCCACAGTCTTGGCTGGCCCCAGCTAAATGATGCCATGGCTCATTGATGAATTGTGTGCTAGGTATAATCTAAGTTGGATGCCAGAAGCATTACGGCCACACACCCTGCCTTCCTTGTCATAAATACCAAGCAAGCAAACTCTAGCATGAAGCCCTGAAGCCCCTCCCTACCCTGTGCTCTTTACCAATGCCACTGCAAAACTCACAATCAGAAAACAAGGGCAACAAGATGGGCACATTCCCTGCTTTTAGCAGGGAGGAGAGCAGAGCCATGTACAGGGAGTTGAGAGCTGTGCCTCACCGTGCGCTGCTGCCACCACCCTTCCCACCCAGGTGCCAATTTGATATCACCTTCAGCAGCAACGGAGCATCCTCCTCCTCCTGCTGCACTGCCCAGCTCCCCCAGCCCCACTCTGGGGCCACAGGCTACCCTAGCAGGGGCCATCGGGGCCACACAGGGCTCATGGAGGTGCCAGGGGGAGCTCAGCAGCTCAGGTTGCTCAGATCCTGGGGATGAGGAGCAGGGAGGTGGCTAGGGGCCGTTTTCAGCTCCTTCAGTGACACGTGGCCGCAGGTCAAGAGCAGATCCCAAGCCAGGGTCCCCCCACTCAGGCCACAGAGGCTCTTTGCTGAACATCACCCTTTATTGCTGCTGCTGGGAGCTACTTCGTTGCCTGCTGGGGTGCTGGGGTGCTGGGATTCAGCTGGTCACCCACAGTCCTGCCCAGCCGCCGGGTTGCTGCATCCATCCTGCGGGGCTGGAGGGGTGGCAGGGGCCGGTGTACTTGGAGAAGCTGGCTGTGGGATGAGGCTGACCTCTGCTCCGGTGAGCCAGTGGTGCCTGGGGCTGAGGGGCAGGGGTCAGCCCTGCGGCTGTCCTGCCCCAATAGCTCTATCTTGTCGTGCTGGGGAGGACAAAATTGGTTGGCTAAAGCATGGGGCTGAATTCATCATCCCCAAGCAACCCTCTATACCCATCTCTCCTGGGGGGGGAAACTGAGGCATGGATCCCCCCAGATGCTCAGCAGCACCCCCCTAACCTCAGTCACCCCCTCCAGATCCCTTCTTTCTTCATCCCTACCTTGCTGGGGAGCAGAGTGGAGGGCTGGAGTGCCTGTGGGTTGCTGGGCTGGACACGCTGGAGGCGCAGGCTGCGCTGCAGCGGCTGTGTGAGGGTATGCTGGCCCCCACACTGCCGTGGCACAGTGGGGTACCTGCATGCAGCCATCCGCTCCCTGCAGGATAGGGTATGGGAACACTCGGCACGCAGCACACAATTCAGTACACGTGGCTTCAGCGCCACTGAGAGAGAGACGGGGCAGCACAGTGGCGAGGCTGTAAAACCCCCAGGCCTGGGGCAAGCACAGCTGAGCCTCTGTGGCACATCTCTGCTCCCCTGCCCTGCCCAGGAAGCAGAGCCCTTTACCCTGACTCAGGGAAGGACTCTCCCTCACTGGGGCACAGCCATCCTGCACCCCAGGGATGAAGATGGGTCCCATGTCCCCTACCTTTGGGTTTGCTCCATCTTTAGAACAGGATGGGATTGTCCACTGACATGAGGGACCAGCGGTGGAAAGGGCGGGATTGGCGGGATAGGCCTGGGAGGGCAAAAGCCATCAGTGAGTGACAGGGGACAAATGACCCACCCTGGCTTGTGGCAGCACCCCAAATGCCATAGGCTTGTACCTCACAGCATTCCCTGCCCGCTGCCCCCAGGGAGGGGTCCTCATCCTCCCGCTGATGGGCAGGCCTGTGGAGGGTGCTGGGCAGGATCGGACCCTCGCAGGCAGACACCCCGAACCCCATGCTGCCTGGTCTGCAGCACCACCAGCACCCATCTCCCCCCATCCCACCCATGCAGACTCGTGATGCGCTTGTGCTGGGTGGTACTCACGAGCCAGGCATCCGCACGCTGAGTTGCCTGTCACAAGACAGGCACTGGAAATCTGCCAGCAGCTGCCTGAGGAGGGAGAAAGGGCTGGGTGTGTTGGGAAACCTGTCTTTGAGCCTGGTTGATCCCCCCTCCATGCCAACAAGGTTGTAACCAACCTGCTGGCTGGTTACAGAAGAAAGGGGATAGGATGAGGGAGAGTGGTTGGTTGTGGGCTCCCTCCCGAGAAAAAGCTCCACCTCATCTTAGGCACAGGAGAATCCACAGCGGGGAGCACCCAAAAACCTCCAATGCCATGGGAACCACTGCCACAGGCACCCAGAGCACCATGGGAACAGGGCATGCACGCAAGGACAAAGCGGGAACAAGGTGCGTACTGTCTCTACTGCACTCACTTCCTAATCCCAGCTGCATCATCAGCTTCCATTGGTGGTGCCATTTCCTTGAGCTGCTTGAGGCTGCTCTTCCAGTGTTCATGCAGCTGCTGCTGGAACGGCCCCAGCTCCAGGCGATCCAGCTGCAGACAGACACACTCCCTCAGCCAGTGGCTATGGGATGGGACACTGCATCCCCAGGGAAAAGCCAGGAGCAGGAATCCTCAGAAGGATGCTGCCTTGGGCCACCAAGCCCCGAAGGTGCCATTTTTGCGCAGTGGTGATGAGCCGCCCCTCACCTTGGAGGCCATCTCCTCCCGCAGCTGCTGCTGGACCTTGTGCAGCCCCTGCTCCTGGCCTGTCACCCGCATCAGCATCTCCTGGTTCCTCTTATTCAGCAGCTCCAGGCTCGCCTCAAATTGGGCGCGACTGACTTTGCTTTCCAAGGCCCCTTTGTCTGCTTTCTAGCAACAGGGAAAGGCAGGAGAACGGTGGGGAAAGGACGGATGTGCAATAGCCAGGGTCAGCTCACTGCAGGGGCAGAGGCAAAAGCACTTCTGCAGGACCACTGTGCTCCTCGCACGGCTGTGTGGTCCCACTCGCCCCATCACCCCCATGTGGTTGGTCCCACAAGCCCAAGGGACATGGGGGGAGACAGAGGCACCTGCAGCTGGGCTAGAAATCCTCTCTCCCCAGGCCAGCTCTGCCACCAAGCTCCCAGAGAACAAGGAGCATTTGTCACCCTGCCCAGGACCCCCTTGGCTGAGGCTTAGGCCCCTTGAGGTTGTACCTCATCCATTCCCAGCTCCACGTCCTCCTTGTCTGCCTTCTTCTTCTCCAGCCTCTCCATGGACTGGAACAGACCCTTCCAACACACAAAGCATCCTGTGACATTGTGGCAGGAGCACCCCGGCTTCTACCCCACCCAGAGTCCTCTGGGAAAGGTACTTTCAATCTTCTCAGGGCAAATCCCTTATGGTCCCCAGCCTGGGCTCTGCAAGGAGGATGCTCTAACCCCATGGGGGTTTCAGCCATCTACCTCGATATCTTTCTGCTGCTGGCGACTGTCATCCAGGAGGCTTTCCGTAAGAGACTTGAGCTTTTCATACTCCTCTTGCACCTGCAGGATGGCAGCCTGCATGCGCTTCAGCACCTCCTGGTCCTGCTCCAGAGAGGAAAATGACAAGGTGGGAGGACTGCCCCATGGGCACAGACCTGGCTTACTGGGCCAGTGGGCATAGGCTGTCAGGCATGGTTCTGGCAGCCCCCTCCCAAGTCCCCCATGCTGCCATCTCCCTACCTGGCTCTTCCATGGCAGCTGCCTCACCACCTTGCCCGTCTTCTTCCTCGAAATGAGGGAGTCCACCAGCCCCTGCAGCTTCTCATAGCGCCGCAGAAGCTTCCCCAAACGCGTGCTGGTGTCACTGCTGCACGTGGGGCATACTGCCTCCTCCTGCCCTGTGCACTCCATCACTCTCAGCTCTTCCAGCTGCAGAAGGGGAAGAGGAATAACCTTTGAGATGGGACAGATGCAACCAACAATTCCAGGTGCCATGGAGGCTCCATGGCCCCAGCCAGCCAGGGGATGTAGCTGGGAACCCCTCCAGGACCACACCACCGAGCCAGCAGGTGGGAGGAGCTCCCCCCACACCTCACCTGCTCCTGCTCCTCCTCGGCCATCTGGGTCACCAATTGATCCAGTGCAGCCTTGCTCATTTGCTGCTGCTCTGCCACATCCTTCATGTCCTGCTTTGCCTCCTGCAGTGTGGACCTGGCCAGCGAGACGGGGATGCAGGCAGGCTTAGTCTTCACAAGCTTAGCTGCTCAGGGGGCATCCCTCACCCTCCAACATGGGATGCTCCCAGCCCTCCTGGACTCCCTTGCAGCCCCACAGGGTACGAAACCCTCTCCTGTCCTTTTACCCCAATGGCGGGCTGAGTTGGTTGCTGAGATCCATTTGCCAGCTGGCTTTAGCTGCTTCCAGTTTGCCAAGGGCACTCTCCAGCTTCCTGATCTGGGAACGGCAGTGGGGGCCAGAGTCAGGGCATGGCCCCTGTGTCATCCCAGCTCAGGGGCTCTTCAGCTGCCTCCTTCGTGCCCAACTCTCCCAGCATCCCTGCATCTCCCTTGGGTACTGCTTACCTTTCCCTTCTCTCCCTGCAGCTCCCTGGCCAGGCCCTGTAGGCCTCTGGAGAAGCCCTGAAGGTCACTGGCCAGGCCGTGCAGTGAGGACACTTGGCCCTGGAGGTCACCCAGCATGTTGGCAACGCTCTCCTGGCCTAGAAGGACACAGTACAAGGGGACACACTGTCAGTGAAGGGGTCTCACCCTCCGGGCCAGGCTCTGAGCACAACGAGCTCCAGACCCAGCATTTCAAACACCCCCCACAAGCCTCCCAGAGCTCCCACCTCCCTCCTGGAGGAGCAGGCGCAGCTTCTCCAGCTCCGTTCGGTCCAATTTGGTGGCTTCTACCTGGGCCACCTGCTCCTTCAGGGCAGCATAGAGGTGTCTGAGCTGCCCAATCTGCTTGAGAGCCTCCGCCGTCTCCATAGAGAAATTGTAGGCGGTGTGGTAGGCACTGCTGGATCGCAAGGGCAAGGCCAGCTCTTGCAAGTGCGACGTGACGCTGAGATCAGCGTCAAGTGGGATCTCGAATCCTTGGGCTGTCGGCAAGAGAGTCCCTGCTGCCAGGGGGCCTGCCTGGTGAAGCTGTGTGCTGAGCTGCTCCCCCGAGATGCTGGTGGGAGTGACAGTGGACTCTGGCTGTGTCCCCAGGGTGGTGGTCTGGGTGCCCGTGGACTCTGGCTGTGTCCCCAGGGTGGTGGTCTGGGTGCCCGTGGACTCTGGCTGTGTCCCCAGGGTGGTGGTCTGGGTGCCCGTGGACTCTGGCTGTGTCCCCAGGGTGGTGGTCTGGGTGCCCGTGGACTCTGGCTTTGTTGGCTGTGTCCCCAGTCTGGTGGTCTGTGTGTCCTGAGACACTGTCTGCATCATCGTTGTGGTGCTAGCATCCCTCCTCTGATCTGAGGGAACGCTTGCCTGCTGCTTAGGGGCCGTTAGAGCTGTCCCTGGATCCTTCAGCCCCGCTAAGCTCCTACTAGATCCCAGCACTGAGCTTGCCCCATGTGAGGTGCCCACATCTGAAATGGGAGGCATGGGGGTGGCAGACTGGTCTCCTTCTTGTTCTCCTCTGGGTCTTCCTCCATCTCTTCCTCGTTCTCCTTTGCTGCCCCCAAGGCAATCCTGCAGCACATCCCAGTGCACCATGTTGTTCACCTCCTCCGGGTCCGGGTACAGGCCCAGCCTTTCCTTCAGCATTTGCTGGGGAAGGAAGGGATCAAGGGCTTACCCCAGCCATGTAGCCAGGGGCATAGCGGGGCCCACAGGAGCACTCCCCCCCACATCCAGCACTGCTGGGGACCATGCCCTAGTGCAGAGGGACTGCCTGCACTGGTCCCCCAGGGATGCAGCCATCTCCTGTCCTGTAGCAGGATCTGGGAGGCTCGTAACCATACCACATCGCTGGCCAGAGTCCTTAGGTTGCAGACGCCTGGCAGCCGGCCGGCAGTGTCCTGGAGATTCCCCTAGAGTGGGGCGACGAGAGGGACCGCAGTCAGGAGACAGGAGCAGGACTGAATAAAAGCATCTGCAAATTAACTTGGGCACTAGACAGATGGACGCTGGGCAGGCTTGTGCCTGGGGCCTGCTGCTGTATGGCACCAGTAGATCCTGACCCTTCTTCCCAGCACCCATGGTACTTTCATGGGTGTTCAGTTAAGAAGTGCCTTAGCACCACTTGGGTGGACACACATAGTTACCTCTGTCAGCAGCTTGAACTGCAGGCAGTGCTACCCATTTCTGCCCTCCCCAGGGCTCCAGGTAGGGTGGGCTGAGCTCCCATGCTTCCCTCTTAGGGCACCCTTCCCACTCTTCCCTCCCAGTGCCCTTCACACTGGGTGACATCCAAGGCTGGAGGACAGGGTCCGCAGGGAGATGCGGGGTGATGCAGGAAGGGGAGCAAGAGGCCAGCTCCCTCCTGGGGACACCAGCAGCAGCTCACCAAGCCAAGCGCCTCCTGGATCATGCAGATTTCTTCTTGCATGCGGGACTGCGCCTCCTTCATCTGGTTAATCGACTCAAGGAGATCCTGGTAGCCAGACGTGTCCTAGGAGAGGACGGTGGCAGGCATGAGCCCCATGGGAGGGTCCCTGCAGGCCAGGAACTTGGTCCCCACCTTGTCTCAATGGAAGCCATCACACAAACCCACGTCAGCAGGGCTGCATCCAGCCCTGCCTGCCCGTGCTGAGCTCTGTGCAGGAGCGCTGAAGCTGATGCCAAGGGCAAAGAGCCACCCCTGGAGGAGGAGGCGCCTCAGGGGACTGGGGAGAGCCTCTACCTCGGAGCTGCTGCTCTCGTCGGTTTCCACCTTCTCCATCAGCTGCCCCACGTCGGCAGTCACATCAGCGTCGGAGCCGCTGGTGGTGTCCTGCAGCGGGTCCTTGGCAGGCAGCTGCTCACCCGGCTGCTGAGGCTGCTGCCCCGCGGCCGGGGTCCTTGCCCTGTCCCGCTCGGCAGGCTGCTCCAAGCCCCCGGTGGAGCGGTCCTGCAGGCCCAGGTGCCCCAGCATGGCCTCCAGCAGGCTGCGCAGCGCTCGGAAGTTCACGGCCGAGACATCGGGCGTCCCGATGGCGGCGTCCAGCAGCTGGGTCAAGCTGAGCAGAGCCATCGCTGCTGCTATGGCCGACAACACGAGTCTGACCTGCTGGCAGTAGGAGAGACAGCGGGCAGTCGGCAGCCTGCCTCCTGCTTATGCTCCCTCCGGGATGTGGCGGGCCCTTCCGCGCCGCCTCTGCCCAGCTCCCCCAGCCCCACTCTGGGGCCACAGGCTACCCTAGCAGGGGCCATCGGGGCCACACAGGGCTCATGGAGGTGCCAGGGGGAGCTCAGCAGCTCAGGTTGCTCAGATCCTGGGGATGAGGAGCAGGGAGGTGGCTAGGGGCCGTTTTCAGCTCCTTCAGTGACACGTGGCCGCAGGTCAAGAGCAGATCCCAAGCCAGGGTCCCCCCACTCAGGCCACAGAGGCTCTTTGCTGAACATCACCCTTTATTGCTGCTGCTGGGAGCTACTTCGTTGCCTGCTGGGGTGCTGGGGTGCTGGGATTCAGCTGGTCACCCACAGTCCTGCCCAGCCGCCGGGTTGCTGCATCCATCCTGCGGGGCTGGAGGGGTGGCAGGGGCCGGTGTACTTGGAGAAGCTGGCTGTGGGATGAGGCTGACCTCTGCTCCGGTGAGCCAGTGGTGCCTGGGGCTGAGGGGCAGGGGTCAGCCCTGCGGCTGTCCTGCCCCAATAGCTCTATCTTGTCGTGCTGGGGAGGACAAAATTGGTTGGCTAAAGCATGGGGCTGAATTCATCATCCCCAAGCAACCCTCCATACCCATCTCTCCTGGGGGGGGAAACTGAGGCATGGATCCCCCCAGATGCTCAGCAGCACCCCCCTAACCTCAGTCACCCCCTCCAGATCCCTTCTTTCTTCATCCCTACCTTGCTGGGGAGCAGAGTGGAGGGCTGGAGTGCCTGTGGGTTGCTGGGCTGGACACGCTGGAGGCGCAGGCTGCGCTGCAGCGGCTGTGTGAGGGTATGCTGGCCCCCACACTGCCGTGGCACAGTGGGGTACCTGCATGCAGCCATCCGCTCCCTGCAGGATAGGGTATGGGAACACTCGGCACGCAGCACACAATTCAGTACACGTGGCGTCAGCGCCACTGAGAGAGAGACGGGGCAGCACAGTGGCGAGGCTGTAAAACCCCCAGGCCTGGGGCAAGCACAGCTGAGCCTCTGTGGCACATCTCTGCTCCCCTGCCCTGCCCAGGAAGCAGAGCCCTTTACCCTGACTCAGGGAAGGACTCTGCCTCACTGGGGCACAGCCATCCTGCACCCCAGGGATGAGGATGGGTCCCATGTCCCCTACCTTTGGGTTTGCTCCATCTTTAGAACAGGATGGCATTGTCCACTGACATGAGGGACCAGCGGTGGAAAGGGCGGGATTGGCGGGATAGGCCTGGGAGGGCAAAAGCCGTCAGTGAGTGACAGGGGACAAATGACCCACCCTGGCTTGTGGCAGCACCCCAAATGCCATAGGCTTGTACCTCACAGCATTCCCTGCCCGCTGCCCCCAGGGAGGGGTCCTCATCCTCCCGCTGATGGGCAGGCCTGTGGAGGGTGCTGGGCAGGATCGGACCCTCGCAGGCAGACACCCCGAACCCCATGCTGCCTGGTCTGCAGCACCACCAGCACCCATCTCCCCCCATCCCACCCATGCAGACTCGTGATGCGCTTGTGCTGGGTGGTACTCACGAGCCAGGCATCCGCACGCTGAGTTGCCTGTCACAAGACAGGCACTGGAAATCTGCCAGCAGCTGCCTGAGGAGGGAGAAAGGGCTGGGTGTGTTGGGAAACCTGTCTTTGAGCCTGGTTGATCCCCCCTCCATGCCAACAAGGTTGTAACCAACCTGCTGGCTGGTTACAGAAGAAAGGGGATAGGATGAGGGAGAGTGGTTGGTTGTGGGCTCCCTCCCGAGAAAAAGCTCCACCTCATCTTAGGCACAGGAGAATCCACAGCGGGGAGCACCCAAAAACCTCCAATGCCATGGGAACCACTGCCACAGGCACCCAGAGCGCCATGGGAACAGGGCATGCAGGCAAGGACAAAGCGGGAACAAGGTGCGTACTGTCTCTACTGCACTCACTTCCTAATCCCAGCTGCATCATCAGCTTCCATTGGTGGTGCCATTTCCTTGAGCTGCTTGAGGCTGCTCTTCCAGTGTTCATCCAGCTGCTGCTGGAACGGCCCCAGCTCCAGGCGATCCAGCTGCAGACAGACACACTCCCTCAGCCAGTGGCTATGGGATGGGACACTGCATCCCCAGGGAAAAGCCAGGAGCAGGAATCCTCAGAAGGATGCTGCCTTGGGCCGCCAAGCCCCGAAGGTGCCATTTTTGCGCAGTGGTGATGAGCCGCCCCTCACCTTGGAGGCCATCTCCTCCCGCAGCTGCTGCTGGACCTTGTGCAGCCCCTGCTCCTGGCCTGTCACCCGCATCAGCATCTCCTGGTTCCTCTTATTCAGCAGCTCCAGGCTCGCCTCAAATTGGGCGCGACTGACTTTGCTTTCCAAGGCCCCTTTGTCTGCTTTCTAGCAACAGGGAAAGGCAGGAGAACGGTGGGGAAAGGACGGATGTGCAATAGCCAGGGTCAGCTCACTGCAGGGGCAGAGGCAAAAGCACTTCTGCAGGACCACTGTGCTCCTCGCACGGCTGTGTGGTCCCACTCGCCCCATCACCCCCATGTGGTTGGTCCCACAAGCCCAAGGGACATGGGGGGAGACAGAGGCACCTGCAGCTGGGCTAGAAATCCTCTCTCCCCAGGCCAGCTCTGCCACCAAGCTCCCAGAGAACAAGGAGCATTTGTCACCCTGCCCAGGACCCCGTTGGCTGGGGCTTAGGCCCCTTGAGGTTGTACCTCATCCATTCCCAGCTCCACGTCCTCCTTGTCTGCCTTCTTCTTCTCCAGCCTCTCCATGGACTGGAACAGACCCTTCCAACACACAAAGCATCCTGTGACATTGTGGCAGGAGCACCCCGGCTTCTACCCCACCCAGAGTCCTCTGGGAAAGGTACTTTCAATCTTCTCAGGGCAAATCCCTTATGGTCCCCAGCCTGGGCTCTGCAAGGAGGATGCTCTAACCCCATGGGGGTTTCAGCCATCTACCTCGATATCTTTCTGCTGCTGGCGACTGTCATCCAGGAGGCTTTCCGTAAGAGACTTGAGCTTTTCATACTCCTCTTGCACCTGCAGGATGGCAGCCTGCATGCGCTTCGGCACCTCCTGGTCCTGCTCCAGAGAGGAAAATGACAAGGTGGGAGGACTGCCCCATGGGCACAGACCTGGCTTACTGGGCCAGTGGGCATAGGCTGTCAGGCATGGTTCTGGCAGCCCCCTCCCAAGTCCCCCATGCTGCCATCTCCCTACCTGGCTCTTCCATGGCAGCTGCCTCACCACCTTGCCCGTCTTCTTCCTCGAAATGAGGGAGTCCACCAGCCCCTGCAGCTTCTCATAGCGCCGCAGAAGCTTCCCCAAACGCGTGCTGGTGTCACTGCTGCACGTGGGGCATACTGCCTCCTCCTGCCCTGTGCACTCCATCACTCTCAGCTCTTCCAGCTGCAGAAGGGGAAGAGGAATAACCTTTGAGATGGGACAGATGCAACCAACAATTCCAGGTGCCATGGAGGCTCCATGGCCCCAGCCAGCCAGGGGATGTAGCTGGGAACCTCTCCAGGACCACACCACCGAGCCAGCAGGTGGGAGGAGCTCCCCCCACACCTCACCTGCTCCTGCTCCTCCTCGGCCATCTGGGTCACCAACTGATCCAGTGCAGCCTTGCTCATTTGCTGCTGCTCTGCCACATCCTTCATGTCCTGCTTTGCCTCCTGCAGTGTGGACCTGGCCAGCGAGACGGGGACACAGGCCGGCTTAGTCTTCACAAGCTTAGCTGCTCAGGGGGCATCCCTCACCCCCCAACATGGGATGCTCCCAGCCCTCCTGGACTCCCTTGCAGCCCCACAGGGTACGAAACCCTCTCCTGTCCTTTTACCCCAATGGCGGGCTGAGTTGGTTGCTGAGATCCATTTGCCAGCTGGCTTTAGCTGCTTCCAGTTTGCCAAGGGCACTCTCCAGCTTCCTGATCTGGGAACGGCAGTGGGGGCCAGAGTCAGGGCATGGCCCCTGTGTCATCCCAGCTCAGGGGCTCTTCAGCTGCCTCCTTCGTGCCCAACTCTCCCAGCATCCCTGCATCTCCCTTGGGTACTGCTTACCTTTCCCTTCTCTCCCTGCAGCTCCCTGGCCAGGCCCTGTAGGGCTCTGGAGAAGCCCTGAAGGTCACTGGCCAGGCCGTGCAGCGAGGACACTTGGCCCTGGAGGTCACCCAGCATGTTGGCAACGCTCTCCTGGCCTACAAGAACACAGTACAAGGGGACACACTGTCAGTGAAGGGGTCTCACCCTCCGGGCCAGGCTCTGAGCACAACGAGCTCCAGACCCAGCATTTCAAACACCCCCCACAAGCCTCCCAGAGCTCCCACCTCCCTCCTGGAGGAGCAGGCGCAGCTTCTCCAGCTCCGTTCGGTCCAATTTGGTGGCTTCTACCTGGGCCACCTGCTCCTTCAGGGCAGCATAGAGGTGTCTGAGCTGCCCAATCTGCTTGAGAGCCTCCGCCGTCTCCATAGAGAAATTGTAGGCGGTGTGGTAGGCACTGCTGGATCGCAAGGGCAAGGCCAGCTCTTGCAAGTGCGACGTGACGCTAAGATCAGTGTCAAGTGGGATCTCAAATCCTTGGGCTGTCGGCAAGAGAGTCCCTGCTGCCAGGGGGCCTGCCTGGTGAAGCTGTGTGCTGAGCTGCTCCCCCGAGATGCTGGTGGGAGTGACAGTGGACTCTGGCTGTGTCCCCAGGGTGGTGGTCTGGGTGCCCGTGGACTCTGGCTGTGTCCCCAGGGTGGTGGTCTGGGTGCCCGTGGACTCTGGCTTTGTTGGCTGTGTCCCCAGTCTGGTGGTCTGTGTGTCCTGAGACACTGTCTGCATCATCGTTGTGGTGCTAGCATCCCTCCTCTGATCTGAGGGAACGCTTGCCTGCTGCTTAGGGGCCGTTAGAGCTGTCCCTGGATCCTTCAGCCCCGCTAAGCTCCTACTAGATCCCAGCACTGAGCTTGCCCCATGTGAGGTGCCCACATCTGAAATGGGAGGCATGGGGGTGGCAGACTGGTCTCCTTCTTGTTCTCCTCTGGGTCTTCCTCCATCTCTTCCTCGTTCTCCTTTGCTGCCCCCAAGGCAATCCTGCAGCACATCCCAGTGCACCATGTTGTTCACCTCCTCCGGGTCCGGGTACAGGCCCAGCCTTTCCTTCAGCATTTGCTGGGGAAGGAAGGGATCAAGGGCTTACCCCAGCCATGTAGCCAGGGGCATAGCGGGGCCCACAGGAGCACTCCCCCCCACATCCAGCACTGCTGGGGACCATGCCCTAGTGCAGAGGGACTGCCTGCACTGGTCCCCCAGGGATGCAGCCATCTCCTGTCCTGTAGCAGGATCTGGGAGGCTCGTAACCATACCACATCGCTGGCCAGAGTCCTTAGGTTGCAGAGGCCTGGCAGCCGGCCGGCAGTGTCCTGGAGATTCCCCTAGAGTGGGGCGACAAGAGGGACCGCAGTCAGGAGACAGGAGCAGGACTGAATAAAAGCATCTGCAAATTAACTTGGGCACTAGACAGATGGACGCTGGGCAGGCTTGTGCCTGGGGCCTGCTGCTGTATGGCACCAGTAGATCCTGACCCTTCTTCCCAGCACCCATGGTACTTTCATGGGTGTTCAGTTAAGAAGTGCCTTAGCACCACTTGGGTGGACACACATAGTTACCTCTGTCAGCAGCTTGAACTGCAGGCAGTGCTACCCATTTCTGCCCTCCCCAGGGCTCCAGGTAGGGTGGGCTGAGCTCCCATGCTTCCCTCTTAGGGCACCCTTCCCACTCTTCCCTCCCAGTGCCCTTCACACTGGGTGACATCCAAGGCTGGAGGACAGGGTCCGCAGGGAGATGCGGGGTGATGCAGGAAGGGGAGCAAGAGGCCAGCTCCCTCCTGGGGACACCAGCAGCAGCTCACCAAGCCAAGCGCCTCCTGGATCATGCAGATTTCTTCTTGCATGCGGGACTGCGCCTCCTTCATCTGGTTAATCGACTCAAGGAGATCCTGGTAGCCAGACGTGTCCTAGGAGAGGACGGTGGCAGGCATGAGCCCCATGGGAGGGTCCCTGCAGGCCAGGAACTTGGTCCCCACCTTGTCTCAATGGAAGCCATCACACAAACCCACGTCAGCAGGGCTGCATCCAGCCCTGCCTGCCCGTGCTGAGCTCTGTGCAGGAGCGCTGAAGCTGATGCCAAGGGCAAAGAGCCACCCCTGGAGGAGGAGGCGCCTCAGGGGACTGGGGAGAGCCTCTACCTCGGAGCTGCTGCTCTCGTCGGTTTCCACCTTCTCCATCAGCTGCCCCACGTCGGCAGTCACATCAGCGTCGGAGCCGCTGGTGGTGTCCTGCAGCGGGTCCTTGGCAGGCAGCTGCTCACCCGGCTGCTGAGGCTGCTGCCCCGCGGCCGGGGTCCTTGCCCTGTCCCGCTCGGCAGGCTGCTCCAAGCCCCCGGTGGAGCCGTCCTGCAGGCCCAGGTGCCCCAGCATGGCCTCCAGCAGGCTGCGCAGCGCTCGGAAGTTCACGGCCGAGACATCGGGCGTCCCGATGGCGGCGTCCAGCAGCTGGGTCAAGCTGAGCAGAGCCATCGCTGCTGCTATGGCCGACAACACGAGTCTGACCTGCTGGCAGTAGG
Source organism: Amazona ochrocephala (assembly GCA_039720435.1). Taxonomy (NCBI): domain Eukaryota; kingdom Metazoa; phylum Chordata; class Aves; order Psittaciformes; family Psittacidae; genus Amazona; species Amazona ochrocephala. The sequence goes on along the minus strand of CM077882.1, from coordinate 52,139,146 downwards.
AGAGACAGCGGGCAGTCGGCAGCCTGCCTCCTGCTTATGCTCCCTCCGGGATGTGGCGGGCCCTTCCGCGCCGCCTCTGCCCAGCTCCCCCAGCCCCACTCTGGGGCCACAGGCTACCCTAGCAGGGGCCATCGGGGCCACACAGGGCTCATGGAGGTGCCAGGGGGAGCTCAGCAGCTCAGGTTGCTCAGATCCTGGGGATGAGGAGCAGGGAGGTGGCTAGGGGCCGTTTTCAGCTCCTTCAGTGACACGTGGCCGCAGGTCAAGAGCAGATCCCAAGCCAGGGTCCCCCCACTCAGGCCACAGAGGCTCTTTGCTGAACATCACCCTTTATTGCTGCTGCTGGGAGCTACTTCGTTGCCTGCTGGGGTGCTGGGGTGCTGGGATTCAGCTGGTCACCCACAGTCCTGCCCAGCCGCCGGGTTGCTGCATCCATCCTGCGGGGCTGGAGGGGTGGCAGGGGCCGGTGTACTTGGAGAAGCTGGCTGTGGGATGAGGCTGACCTCTGCTCCGGTGAGCCAGTGGTGCCTGGGGCTGAGGGGCAGGGGTCAGCCCTGCGGCTGTCCTGCCCCAATAGCTCTATCTTGTCGTGCTGGGGAGGACAAAATTGGTTGGCTAAAGCATGGGGCTGAATTCATCATCCCCAAGCAACCCTCCATACCCATCTCTCCTGGGGGGGGAAACTGAGGCATGGATCCCCCCAGATGCTCAGCAGCACCCCCCTAACCTCAGTCACCCCCTCCAGATCCCTTCTTTCTTCATCCCTACCTTGCTGGGGAGCAGAGTGGAGGGCTGGAGTGCCTGTGGGTTGCTGGGCTGGACACGCTGGAGGCGCAGGCTGCGCTGCAGCGGCTGTGTGAGGGTATGCTGGCCCCCACACTGCCGTGGCACAGTGGGGTACCTGCATGCAGCCATCCGCTCCCTGCAGGATAGGGTATGGGAACACTCGGCACGCAGCACACAATTCAGTACACGTGGCGTCAGCGCCACTGAGAGAGAGACGGGGCAGCACAGTGGCGAGGCTGTAAAACCCCCAGGCCTGGGGCAAGCACAGCTGAGCCTCTGTGGCACATCTCTGCTCCCCTGCCCTGCCCAGGAAGCAGAGCCCTTTACCCTGACTCAGGGAAGGACTCTGCCTCACTGGGGCACAGCCATCCTGCACCCCAGGGATGAGGATGGGTCCCATGTCCCCTACCTTTGGGTTTGCTCCATCTTTAGAACAGGATGGCATTGTCCACTGACATGAGGGACCAGCGGTGGAAAGGGCGGGATTGGCGGGATAGGCCTGGGAGGGCAAAAGCCGTCAGTGAGTGACAGGGGACAAATGACCCACCCTGGCTTGTGGCAGCACCCCAAATGCCATAGGCTTGTACCTCACAGCATTCCCTGCCCGCTGCCCCCAGGGAGGGGTCCTCATCCTCCCGCTGATGGGCAGGCCTGTGGAGGGTGCTGGGCAGGATCGGACCCTCGCAGGCAGACACCCCGAACCCCATGCTGCCTGGTCTGCAGCACCACCAGCACCCATCTCCCCCCATCCCACCCATGCAGACTCGTGATGCGCTTGTGCTGGGTGGTACTCACGAGCCAGGCACCCGCACGCTGAGTTGCCTGTCACAAGACAGGCACTGGAAATCTGCCAGCAGCTGCCTGAGGAGGGAGAAAGGGCTGGGTGTGTTGGGAAACCTGTCTTTGAGCCTGGTTGATCCCCCCTCCATGCCAACAAGGTTGTAACCAACCTGCTGGCTGGTTACAGAAGAAAGGGGATAGGATGAGGGAGAGTGGTTGGTTGTGGGCTCCCTCCCGAGAAAAAGCTCCACCTCATCTTAGGCACAGGAGAATCCACAGCGGGGAGCACCCAAAAACCTCCAATGCCATGGGAACCACTGCCACAGGCACCCAGAGCGCCATGGGAACAGGGGATGAAGGCAAGGACAAAGCGGGAACAAGGTGCGTACTGTCTCTACTGCACTCACTTCCTAATCCCAGCTGCATCATCAGCTTCCATTGGTGGTGCCATTTCCTTGAGCTGCTTGAGGCTGCTCTTCCAGTGTTCATCCAGCTGCTGCTGGAACGGCCCCAGCTCCAGGCGATCCAGCTGCAGACAGACACACTCCCTCAGCCAGTGGCTATGGGATGGGACACTGCATCCCCAGGGAAAAGCCAGGAGCAGGAATCCTCAGAAGGATGCTGCCTTGGGCCGCCAAGCCCCGAAGGTGCCATTTTTGCGCAGTGGTGATGAGCCGCCCCTCACCTTGGAGGCCATCTCCTCCCGCAGCTGCTGCTGGACCTTGTGCAGCCCCTGCTCCTGGCCTGTCACCCGCATCAGCATCTCCTGGTTCCTCTTATTCAGCAGCTCCAGGCTCGCCTCAAATTGGGCGCGACTGACTTTGCTTTCCAAGGCCCCTTTGTCTGCTTTCTAGCAACAGGGAAAGGCAGGAGAACGGTGGGGAAAGGACGGATGTGCAATAGCCAGGGTCAGCTCACTGCAGGGGCAGAGGCAAAAGCACTTCTGCAGGACCACTGTGCTCCTCGCACGGCTGTGTGGTCCCACTCGCCCCATCACCCCCATGTGGTTGGTCCCACAAGCCCAAGGGACATGGGGGGAGACAGAGGCACCTGCAGCTGGGCTAGAAATCCTCTCTCCCCAGGCCAGCTCTGCCACCAAGCTCCCAGAGAACAAGGAGCATTTGTCACCCTGCCCAGGACCCCGTTGGCTGGGGCTTAGGCCCCTTGAGGTTGTACCTCATCCATTCCCAGCTCCACGTCCTCCTTGTCTGCCTTCTTCTTCTCCAGCCTCTCCATGGACTGGAACAGACCCTTCCAACACACAAAGCATCCTGTGACATTGTGGCAGGAGCACCCCGGCTTCTACCCCACCCAGAGTCCTCTGGGAAAGGTACTTTCAATCTTCTCAGGGCAAATCCCTTATGGTCCCCAGCCTGGGCTCTGCAAGGAGGATGCTCTAACCCCATGGGGGTTTCAGCCATCTACCTCGATATCTTTCTGCTGCTGGCGACTGTCATCCAGGAGGCTTTCCGTGACAGACTTGAGCTTTTCATACTCCTCTTGCACCTGCAGGATGGCAGCCTGCATGCGCTTCGGCACCTCCTGGTCCTGCTCCAGAGAGGAAAATGACAAGGTGGGAGGACTGCCCCATGGGCACAGACCTGGCTTACTGGGCCAGTGGGCATAGGCTGTCAGGCATGGTTCTGGCAGCCCCCTCCCAAGTCCCCCATGCTGCCATCTCCCTACCTGGCTCTTCCATGGCAGCTGCCTCACCACCTTGCCCGTCTTCTTCCTCGAAATGAGGGAGTCCACCAGCCCCTGCAGCTTCTCATAGCGCCGCAGAAGCTTCCCCAAACGCGTGCTGGTGTCACTGCTGCACGTGGGGCATACTGCCTCCTCCTGCCCTGTGCACTCCATCACTCTCAGCTCTTCCAGCTGCAGAAGGGGAAGAGGAATAACCTTTGAGATGGGACAGATGCAACCAACAATTCCAGGTGCCATGGAGGCTCCATGGCCCCAGCCAGCCAGGGGATGTAGCTGGGAACCTCTCCAGGACCACACCACCGAGCCAGCAGGTGGGAGGAGCTCCCCCCACACCTCACCTGCTCCTGCTCCTCCTCGGCCATCTGGGTCACCAACTGATCCAGTGCAGCCTTGCTCATTTGCTGCTGCTCTGCCACATCCTTCATGTCCTGCTTTGCCTCCTGCAGTGTGGACCTGGCCAGCGAGACGGGGACACAGGCCGGCTTAGTCTTCACAAGCTTAGCTGCTCAGGGGGCATCCCTCACCCCCCAACATGGGATGCTCCCAGCCCTCCTGGACTCCCTTGCAGCCCCACAGGGTACGAAACCCTCTCCTGTCCTTTTACCCCAATGGCGGGCTGAGTTGGTTGCTGAGATCCATTTGCCAGCTGGCTTTAGCTGCTTCCAGTTTGCCAAGGGCACTCTCCAGCTTCCTGATCTGGGAACGGCAGTGGGGGCCAGAGTCAGGGCATGGCCCCTGTGTCATCCCAGCTCAGGGGCTCTTCAGCTGCCTCCTTCGTGCCCAACTCTCCCAGCATCCCTGCATCTCCCTTGGGTACTGCTTACCTTTCCCTTCTCTCCCTGCAGCTCCCTGGCCAGGCCCTGTAGGGCTCTGGACAAGCCCTGAAGGTCACTGGCCAGGCCGTGCAGCGAGGACACTTGGCCCTGGAGGTCACCCAGCATGTTGGCAACGCTCTCCTGGCCTACAAGAACACAGTACAAGGGGACACACTGTCAGTGAAGGGGTCTCACCCTCCGGGCCAGGCTCTGAGCACAACGAGCTCCAGACCCAGCATTTCAAACACCCCCCACAAGCCTCCCAGAGCTCCCACCTCCCTCCTGGAGGAGCAGGCGCAGCTTCTCCAGCTCCGTTCGGTCCAATTTGGTGGCTTCTACCTGGGCCACCTGCTCCTTCAGGGCAGCATAGAGGTGTCTGAGCTGCCCAATCTGCTTGAGAGCCTCCGCCGTCTCCATAGAGAAATTGTAGGCGGTGTGGTAGGCACTGCTGGATCGCAAGGGCAAGGCCAGCTCTTGCAAGTGCGACGTGACGCTGAGATCAGTGTCAAGTGGGATCTCGAATCCTTGGGCTGTCGGCAAGAGAGTCCCTGCTGCCAGGGGGCCTGCCTGGTGAAGCTGTGTGCTGAGCTGCTCCCCCGAGATGCTGGTGGGAGTGACAGTGGACTCTGGCTGTGTCCCCAGGGTGGTGGTCTGGGTGCCCGTGGACTCTGGCTGTGTCCCCAGGGTGGTGGTCTGGGTGCCCGTGGACTCTGGCTGTGTCCCCAGGGTGGTGGTCTGGGTGCCCGTGGACTCTGGCTTTGTTGGCTGTGTCCCCAGTCTGGTGGTCTGTGTGTCCTGAGACACTGTCTGCATCATCGTTGTGGTGCTAGCATCCCTCCTCTGATCTGAGGGAACGCTTGCCTGCTGCTTAGGGGCCGTTAGAGCTGTCCCTGGATCCTTCAGCCCCGCTAAGCTCCTACTAGATCCCAGCACTGAGCTTGCCCCATGTGAGGTGCCCACATCTGAAATGGGAGGCATGGGGGTGGCAGACTGGTCTCCTTCTTGTTCTCCTCTGGGTCTTCCTCCATCTCTTCCTCGTTCTCCTTTGCTGCCCCCAAGGCAATCCTGCAGCACATCCCAGTGCACCATGTTGTTCACCTCCTCCGGGTCCGGGTACAGGCCCAGCCTTTCCTTCAGCATTTGCTGGGGAAGGAAGGGATCAAGGGCTTACCCCAGCCATGTAGCCAGGGGCATAGCGGGGCCCACAGGAGCACTCCCCCCCACATCCAGCACTGCTGGGGACCATGCCCTAGTGCAGAGGGACTGCCTGCACTGGTCCCCCAGGGATGCAGCCATCTCCTGTCCTGTAGCAGGATCTGGGAGGCTCGTAACCATACCACATCGCTGGCCAGAGTCCTTAGGTTGCAGAGGCCTGGCAGCCGGCCGGCAGTGTCCTGGAGATTCCCCTAGAGTGGGGCGACGAGAGGGACCGCAGTCAGGAGACAGGAGCAGGACTGAATAAAAGCATCTGCAAATTAACTTGGGCACTAGACAGATGGACGCTGGGCAGGCTTGTGCCTGGGGCCTGCTGCTGTATGGCACCAGTAGATCCTGACCCTTCTTCCCAGCACCCATGGTACTTTCATGGGTGTTCAGTTAAGAAGTGCCTTAGCACCACTTGGGTGGACACACATAGTTACCTCTGTCAGCAGCTTGAACTGCAGGCAGTGCTACCCATTTCTGCCCTCCCCAGGGCTCCAGGTAGGGTGGGCTGAGCTCCCATGCTTCCCTCTTAGGGCACCCTTCCCACTCTTCCCTCCCAGTGCCCTTCACACTGGGTGACATCCAAGGCTGGAGGACAGGGTCCGCAGGGAGATGCGGGGTGATGCAGGAAGGGGAGCAAGAGGCCAGCTCCCTCCTGGGGACACCAGCAGCAGCTCACCAAGCCAAGCGCCTCCTGGATCATGCAGATTTCTTCTTGCATGCGGGACTGCGCCTCCTTCATCTGGTTAATCGACTCAAGGAGATCCTGGTAGCCAGACGTGTCCTAGGAGAGGACGGTGGCAGGCATGAGCCCCATGGGAGGGTCCCTGCAGGCCAGGAACTTGGTCCCCACCTTGTCTCAATGGAAGCCATCACACAAACCCACGTCAGCAGGGCTGCATCCAGCCCTGCCTGCCCGTGCTGAGCTCTGTGCAGGAGCGCTGAAGCTGATGCCAAGGGCAAAGAGCCACCCCTGGAGGAGGAGGCGCCTCAGGGGACTGGGGAGAGCCTCTACCTCGGAGCTGCTGCTCTCGTCGGTTTCCACCTTCTCCATCAGCTGCCCCACGTCGGCAGTCACATAGCGTCGGAGCCGCTGGTGGTGTCCTGCAGCGGGTCCTTGGCAGGCAGCTGCTCACCCGGCTGCTGAGGCTGCTGCCCCGCGGCCGGGGTCCTTGCCCTGTCCCGCTCGGCAGGCTGCTCCAAGCCCCCGGTGGAGCGGTCCTGCAGGCCCAGGTGCCCCAGCATGGCCTCCAGCAGGCTGCGCAGCGCTCGGAAGTTCACGGCCGAGACATCGGGCGTCCCGATGGCGGCGTCCAGCAGCTGGGTCAAGCTGAGCAGAGCCATCGCTGCTGCTATGGCCGACAACACGAGTCTGACCTGCTGGCAGTAGGAGAGACAGCGGGCAGTCGGCAGCCTGCCTCCTGCTTATGCTCCCTCCGGGATGTGGCGGGCCCTTCCGCGCCGCCTCTGCCCAGCTCCCCCAGCCCCACTCTGGGGCCACAGGCTACCCTAGCAGGGGCCATCGGGGCCACACAGGGCTCATGGAGGTGCCAGGGGGAGCTCAGCAGCTCAGGTTGCTCAGATCCTGGGGATGAGGAGCAGGGAGGTGGCTAGGGGCCGTTTTCAGCTCCTTCAGTGACACGTGGCCGCAGGTCAAGAGCAGATCCCAAGCCAGGGTCCCCCCACTCAGGCCACAGAGGCTCTTTGCTGAACATCACCCTTTATTGCTGCTGCTGGGAGCTACTTCGTTGCCTGCTGGGGTGCTGGGGTGCTGGGATTCAGCTGGTCACCCACAGTCCTGCCCAGCCGCCGGGTTGCTGCATCCATCCTGCGGGGCTGGAGGGGTGGCAGGGGCCGGTGTACTTGGAGAAGCTGGCTGTGGGATGAGGCTGACCTCTGCTCCGGTGAGCCAGTGGTGCCTGGGGCTGAGGGGCAGGGGTCAGCCCTGCGGCTGTCCTGCCCCAATAGCTCTATCTTGTCGTGCTGGGGAGGACAAAATTGGTTGGCTAAAGCATGGGGCTGAATTCATCATCCCCAAGCAACCCTCCATACCCATCTCTCCTGGGGGGGGAAACTGAGGCATGGATCCCCCCAGATGCTCAGCAGCACCCCCCTAACCTCAGTCACCCCCTCCAGATCCCTTCTTTCTTCATCCCTACCTTGCTGGGGAGCAGAGTGGAGGGCTGGAGTGCCTGTGGGTTGCTGGGCTGGACACGCTGGAGGCGCAGGCTGCGCTGCAGCGGCTGTGTGAGGGTATGCTGGCCCCCACACTGCCGTGGCACAGTGGGGTACCTGCATGCAGCCATCCGCTCCCTGCAGGATAGGGTATGGGAACACTCGGCACGCAGCACACAATTCAGTACACGTGGCTTCAGCGCCACTGAGAGAGAGATGGGGCAGCACAGTGGCGAGGCTGTAAAACCCCCAGGCCTGGGGCAAGCACAGCTGAGCCTCTGTGGCACATCTCTGCTCCCCTGCCCTGCCCAGGAAGCAGAGCCCTTTACCCTGACTCAGGGAAGGACTCTGCCTCACTGGGGCACAGCCATCCTGCACCCCAGGGATGAGGATGGGTCCCATGTCCCCTACCTTTGGGTTTGCTCCATCTTTAGAACAGGATGGCATTGTCCACTGACATGAGGGACCAGCGGTGGAAAGGGCGGGATTGGCGGGATAGGCCTGGGAGGGCAAAAGCCGTCAGTGAGTGACAGGGGACAAATGACCCACCCTGGCTTGTGGCAGCACCCCAAATGCCATAGGCTTGTACCTCACAGCATTCCCTGCCCGCTGCCCCCAGGGAGGGGTCCTCATCCTCCCGCTGATGGGCAGGCCTGTGGAGGGTGCTGGGCAGGATCGGACCCTCGCAGGCAGACACCCCGAACCCCATGCTGCCTGGTCTGCAGCACCACCAGCACCCATCTCCCCCCATCCCACCCATGCAGACTCCTGATGCGCTTGTGCTGGGTGGTACTCACGAGCCAGGCATCCGCACGCTGAGTTGCCTGTCACAAGACAGGCACTGGAAATCTGCCAGCAGCTGCCTGAGGAGGGAGAAAGGGCTGGGTGTGTTGGGAAACCTGTCTTTGAGCCTGGTTGATCCCCCCTCCATGCCAACAAGGTTGTAACCAACCTGCTGGCTGGTTACAGAAGAAAGGGGATAGGATGAGGGAGAGTGGTTGGTTGTGGGCTCCCTCCCGAGAAAAAGCTCCACCTCATCTTAGGCACAGGAGAATCCACAGCGGGGAGCACCCAAAAACCTCCAATGCCATGGGAACCACTGCCACAGGCACCCAGAGCACCATGGGAACAGGGGATGAAGGCAAGGACAAAGCGGGAACAAGGTGCGTACTGTCCCTACTGCACTCACTTCCTAATCCCAGCTGCATCATCAGCTTCCATTGGTGGTGCCATTTCCTTGAGCTGCTTGAGGCTGCTCTTCCAGTGTTCATGCAGCTGCTGCTGGAACGGCCCCAGCTCCAGGCGATCCAGCTGCAGACAGACACACTCCCTCAGCCAGTGGCTATGGGATGGGACACTGCATCCCCAGGGAAAAGCCAGGAGCAGGAATCCTCAGAAGGATGCTGCCTTGGGCCGCCAAGCCCCGAAGGTGCCATTTTTGCGCAGTGGTGATGAGCCGCCCCTCACCTTGGAGGCCATCTCCTCCCGCAGCTGCTGCTGGACCTTGTGCAGCCCCTGCTCCTGGCCTGTCACCCGGATCAGCATCTCCTGGTTCCTCTTATTCAGCAGCTCCAGGCTCGCCTCAAATTGGGCGCGACTGACTTTGCTTTCCAAGGCCCCTTTGTCTGCTTTCTAGCAACAGGGAAAGGCAGGAGAACGGTGGGGAAAGGACGGATGTGCAATAGCCAGGGTCAGCTCACTGCAGGGGCAGAGGCAAAAGCACTTCTGCAGGACCACTGTGCTCCTCGCACGGCTGTGTGGTCCCACTCGCCCCATCACCCCCATGTGGTTGGTCCCACAAGCCCAAGGGACATGGGGGGAGACAGAGGCACCTGCAGCTGGGCTAGAAATCCTCTCTCCCCAGGCCACCTCTGCCACCAAGCTCCCAGAGAACAAGGAGCATTTGTCACCCTGCCCAGGACCCCGTTGGCTGGGGCTTAGGCCCCTTGAGGTTGTACCTCATCCATTCCCAGCTCCACGTCCTCCTTGTCTGCCTTCTTCTTCTCCAGCCTCTCCATGGACTGGAACAGACCCTTCCAACACACAAAGCATCCTGTGACATTGTGGCAGGAGCACCCCGGCTTCTACCCCACCCAGAGTCCTCTGGGAAAGGTACTTTCAATCTTCTCAGGGCAAATCCCTTATGGTCCCCAGCCTGGGCTCTGCAAGGAGGATGCTCTAACCCCATGGGGGTTTCAGCCATCTACCTCGATATCTTTCTGCTGCTGGCGACTGTCATCCAGGAGGCTTTGCGTGACAGACTTGAGCTTTTCATACTCCTCTTGCACCTGCAGGATGGCAGCCTGCATGCGCTTCGGCACCTCCTGGTCCTGCTCCAGAGAGGAAAATGACAAGGTGGGAGGACTGCCCCATGGGCACAGACCTGGCTTACTGGGCCAGTGGGCATAGGCTGTCAGGCATGGTTCTGGCAGCCCCCTCCCAAGTCCCCCATGCTGCCATCTCCCTACCTGGCTCTTCCATGGCAGCTGCCTCACCACCTTGCCCGTCTTCTTCCTCGAAATGAGGGAGTCCACCAGCCCCTGCAGCTTCTCATAGCGCCGCAGAAGCTTCCCCAAACGCGTGCTGGTGTCACTGCTGCACGTGGGGCATACTGCCTCCTCCTGCCCTGTGCACTCCATCACTCTCAGCTCTTCCAGCTGCAGAAGGGGAAGAGGAATAACCTTTGAGATGGGACAGATGCAACCAACAATTCCAGGTGCCATGGAGGCTCCATGGCCCCAGCCAGCCAGGGGATGTAGCTGGGAACCTCTCCAGGACCACACCACCGAGCCAGCAGGTGGGAGGAGCTCCCCCCACACCTCACCTGCTCCTGCTCCTCCTCGGCCATCTGGGTCACCAACTGATCCAGTGCAGCCTTGCTCATTTGCTGCTGCTCTGCCACATCCTTCATGTCCTGCTTTGCCTCCTGCAGTGTGGACCTGGCCAGCGAGACGGGGACACAGGCCGGCTTAGTCTTCACAAGCTTAGCTGCTCAGGGGGCATCCCTCACCCCCCAACATGGGATGCTCCCAGCCCTCCTGGACTCCCTTGCAGCCCCACAGGGTACGAAACCCTCTCCTGTCCTTTTACCCCAATGGCGGGCTGAGTTGGTTGCTGAGATCCATTTGCCAGCTGGCTTTAGCTGCTTCCAGTTTGCCAAGGGCACTCTCCAGCTTCCTGATCTGGGAACGGCAGTGGGGGCCAGAGTCAGGGCATGGCCCCTGTGTCATCCCAGCTCAGGGGCTCTTCAGCTGCCTCCTTCGTGCCCAACTCTCCCAGCATCCCTGCATCTCCCTTGGGTACTGCTTACCTTTCCCTTCTCTCCCTGCAGCTCCCTGGCCAGGCCCTGTAGGGCTCTGGACAAGCCCTGAAGGTCACTGGCCAGGCCGTGCAGCGAGGACACTTGGCCCTGGAGGTCACCCAGCATGTTGGCAACGCTCTCCTGGCCTACAAGAACACAGTACAAGGGGACACACTGTCAGTGAAGGGGTCTCACCCTCCGGGCCAGGCTCTGAGCACAACGAGCTCCAGACCCAGCATTTCAAACACCCCCCCACAAGCCTCCCAGAGCTCCCACCTCCCTCCTGGAGGAGCAGGCGCAGCTTCTCCAGCTCCGTTCGGTCCAATTTGGTGGCTTCTACCTGGGCCACCTGCTCCTTCAGGGCAGCATAGAGGTGTCTGAGCTGCCCAATCTGCTTGAGAGCCTCCGCCGTCTCCATAGAGAAATTGTAGGCGGTGTGGTAGGCACTGCTGGATCGCAAGGGCAAGGCCAGCTCTTGCAAGTGCGACGTGACGCTGAGATTAGTGTCAAGTGGGATCTCAAATCCTTGGGCTGTCGGCAAGAGAGTCCCTGCTGCCAGGGGGCCTGCCTGGTGAAGCTGTGTGCTGAGCTGCTCCCCCGAGATGCTGGTGGGAGTGACAGTGGACTCTGGCTGTGTCCCCAGGGTGGTGGTCTGGGTGCCCGTGGACTCTGGCTGTGTCCCCAGGGTGGTGGTCTGGGTGCCCGTGGACTCTGGCTTTGTTGGCTGTGTCCCCAGTCTGGTGGTCTGTGTGTCCTGAGACACTGTCTGCATCATCGTTGTGGTGCTAGCATCCCTCCTCTGATCTGAGGGAACGCTTGCCTGCTGCTTAGGGGCCGTTAGAGCTGTCCCTGGATCCTTCAGCCCCGCTAAGCTCCTACTAGATCCCAGCACTGAGCTTGCCCCATGTGAGGTGCCCACATCTGAAATGGGAGGCATGGGGGTGGCAGACTGGTCTCCTTCTTGTTCTCCTCTGGGTCTTCCTCCATCTCTTCCTCGTTCTCCTTTGCTGCCCCCAAGGCAATCCTGCAGCACATCCCAGTGCACCATGTTGTTCACCTCCTCCGGGTCCGGGTACAGGCCCAGCCTTTCCTTCAGCATTTGCTGGGGAAGGAAGGGATCAAGGGCTTACCCCAGCCATGTAGCCAGGGGCATAGCGGGGCCCACAGGAGCACTCCCCCCCACATCCAGCACTGCTGGGGACCATGCCCTAGTGCAGAGGGACTGCCTGCACTGGTCCCCCAGGGATGCAGCCATCTCCTGTCCTGTAGCAGGATCTGGGAGGCTCGTAACCATACCACATCGCTGGCCAGAGTCCTTAGGTTGCAGACGCCTGGCAGCCGGCCGGCAGTGTCCTGGAGATTCCCCTAGAGTGGGGCGACGAGAGGGACCGCAGTCAGGAGACAGGAGCAGGACTGAATAAAAGCATCTGCAAATTAACTTGGGCGCTAGACAGATGGACGCTGGGCAGGCTTGTGCCTGGGGCCTGCTGCTGTATGGCACCAGTAGATCCTGACCCTTCTTCCCAGCACCCATGGTACTTTCATGGGTGTTAAGAAGTGCCTTAGCACCACTTGGGTGGACACACATAGTTACCTCTGTCAGCAGCTTGAACTGCAGGCAGTGCTACCCATTTCTGCCCTCCCCAGGGCTCCAGGTAGGGTGGGCTGAGCTCCCATGCTTCCCTCTTAGGGCACCCTTCCCACTCTTCCCTCCCAGTGCCCTTCACACTGGGTGACATCCAAGGCTGGAGGACAGGGTCCGCAGGGAGATGCGGGGTGATGCAGGAAGGGGAGCAAGAGGCCAGCTCCCTCCTGGGGACACCAGCAGCAGCTCACCAAGCCAAGCGCCTCCTGGATCATGCAGATTTCTTCTTGCATGCGGGACTGCGCCTCCTTCATCTGGTTAATCGACTCAAGGAGATCCTGGTAGCCAGACGTGTCCTAGGAGAGGACGGTGGCAGGCATGAGCCCCATGGGAGGGTCCCTGCAGGCCAGGAACTTGGTCCCCACCCTGCCCCAATGGAAGCCATCACACAAACCCACGTCAGCAGGGCTGCATCCAGCCCTGCCTGCCCGTGCTGAGCTCTGCGCAGGAGCGCTGAAGCTGATGCCAAGGGCAAAGAGCCACCCCTGGAGGAGGAGGCGCCTCAGGGGACTGGGGAGAGCCTCTACCTCGGAGCTGCTGCTCTCGTCGGTTTCCACCTTCTCCATCAGCTGCCCCACGTCGGCAGTCACATCAGCGTCGGAGCCGCTGGTGGTGTCCTGCAGCGGGTCCTTGGCAGGCAGCTGCTCACCCGGCTGCTGAGGCTGCTGCCCCGCGGCCGGGGTCCTTGCCCTGTCCCGCTCGGCAGGCTGCTCCAAGCCCCAGGTGGAGCCGTCCTGCAGGCCCAGGTGCCCCAGCATGGCCTCCAGCAGGCTGCGCAGCGCTCGGAAGTTCACGGCCGAGACATCGGGCGTCCCGATGGCGGCGTCCAGCAGCTGGGTCAAGCTGAGCAGAGCCATCGCTGCTGCTATGGCCGACAACACGAGTCTGACCTGCTGGCAGTAGGAGAGACAGCGGGCAGTCGGCAGCCTGCCTCCTGCTTATGCTCCCTCCGGGATGTGGCGGGCCCTTCCTCGCCGCCTCTGCCCTCCCCAGCCCTACCGCCGGGCCCCCCGTTCCCCGTTCCCCGCACCCCTCGGCCCCGTACCTGCAGCAGCTGACCCTGCCCCACGCCCTGCCCTCTTTATCGACCACCACCGGCCGCTCCCCGACGCCCATTGTGCGAACCCGTGCGGAACACACCCGTTGCCAGGCGACGCCCCGCGGCCCTCTACTGTGCCGTAATTCAAGCGCACGGGGGACGCTCCCGGGCCCGACCCTGCTTCCGCCAGCCTCTGCCCAGGGAACCTTAGCGCCCCGGGAAGGCAGAGCTATGTGGCAAAAGCAGGACAGGTTTTACTCTCTCCCTTAGACGTGGCAATACTGGGGGGAAGGCTGCTGCTGACAGCAGCACCACACACATTTTGAGCATCTCGCTCCAGAGCAAAGAGCTGCACAAGCAGGAAAAAGCAGCACAGACAGACACAAGCTTCCACACAAGCCGAGGAAGGAGAGGACTCCAAAGCATCTTGGAAGCAGAGTCACCCATCAGACAAGTACTGACAGAAAGAATCCTCAAGAACATCTTCTCCCGCAGAAACCTCCAGGTCCAACCATGCCAGAGAACAGACACCTCCCTCCTGTGGTGAGGCACTCGGAGAATGAGGATGGGCAAGCGGGAGGCAGAACAGATGCCTTGCTCTTTTGAAAGAGACGAGAGATTCATTTTCAGTCATTAAAGAGACGTTTGCTCTGTGTAGTCTTCTTTCCCGAGCTGGGAGGATTGAATTTCAAGAGGGAGTAGGCATGAAGTGATGGGGACAAGATGCGCTGGGGCAGGAAGCTCACACTCTTATGAGCGATCCTATGCCTTCACTTCAGGAACTGGCAGAGCTTTAGGCTCAGGAGCTCCACAGACACCCCCAGGGACTAGTCACACTTTCTAGACAGCCCTCAGGGGCACAAGGCCACCCCAGCACAGTGAGACAGCAGCAGCAAGGAAAGGACCTTGGGGCGGAAGGGAAAGCACTGAGGTTCAGTGCTGATAGGGTGGCAACCAAGGCCCATGCTGTGTCAGGCCAGACAGATGCTGTGTCCCTGTGTCCACCAGCCCCAACTCACTGTCTTCCCACAACCTTTGGGACCCAGTGAATGCAGGGTACCAGTTTTCCTAAAGCAGGTACGGATTTTGAGTCAACTCCTGGCTTCAGGTTAGCCAAATGCTTCTGGCTTCTAGTCAGGGTAAGGTGTGAAGCAAAGCCTGAGGAGAACTCAGGCTGTGGTGCTGACTACGACCCAGGGTACACCAGCTCAACCCTCTGGTCACCGGGGCTGCCATTCCACAGTTACTACCCAAACACAGCCTCGTGAAAGCACAGCCCTTCACAAGCCCCTTGTGCTGCTTTCTCAAGTGCCCCTCCAGCCAAGGATTAGTGTCACACAAGAAGGGAGCAAGCCGTGAGTCCTGCTTCCCTGCATAAGGCTGCGAGTTGCAAAGTCAGCCTGGTTACAGCAACAGCCCCGCGTAACAGACAGAGTAGCTGTTCAGAGGGATCCCTTCCTCGAGAGCAAACTAAAAGAGAAGGAAGAGAGAAGAGCAAGGATACAAGAGCAAGGATATTAATTTGGCTCTTAGAGTGCATTTGTGCTGCAAAGATAAATGTAGGAATTGAGACTGGGAGACAGCTATGCAACCTGGGAAGTTAAAACAGAGACTGACAGTGACATACAGGCCCATGGAAATGAAGGAGCTCCTCACAGTTCACAAATGTACTGTTGCAGAGCAGCTCTAGGGCTGGAGAACATGCTGCAAGTCTCACACATCCGGCCTCGCTGATAGCAGATGCTGGTGGCTGATCAGCCTTCCCCCAGCTCTAAGTTTCAACAGCACTAGCTGTGTACCCCATGTTTTGCCCATGTATTTGAAGATCAGGAAGGCATTTGCCCCCATTAACCTTTCAGTGGGATGAAAGCTGCAAAGCACGAGGACAGCTCCCATGCGTGCTGCTGCTGACCAAAGGCAAAGTCATCTGAATGCACTTGTGTGTGGAGACATGATGAGGGCTGACCCAGCCAACACTTGAGAAATTGCTCAGGATACCTCCAGGAAATAGGTTTTTAGCCCCTACTCCCCAGCAGTGTTTATATTTTTGGCAAGACTATGGTGTTACTGTGCAAATGGACCGTCTGGGTGAGGAGATCAGGGGTGCCACAGCCATCACCAGCCAGCAGCTGGTCTGCGCCCTGCCACTGTGCTCCTGCACAGCCTGCCCTCCGCCAACAATGCAGCGGGAATGTGGTGTACCGAGCCAGAGCCACGAATCTTACTAGAAGAGCCTTACCCATGAAACGAACCAGATCATGCGCCCAGGGAAGGAAGTTTCTCAGAAGAAGCCCAGTTACTGTTGCTATCCAGTAAGCACACTCAGAGAGAACAGAAACACAAGCTGCCTTGAGGAACTGTCCCTTCAGGTGCTTCAGCGTTTGGAAAAGTTGAACAGCAAGGGAAATCAAAGAAAAGAAGTAAGAATGAACGTAGAAAAAAAACTACACAGCTCAGAACAATTCCAATAACGGAATTCATTATTCAAATTGTCAGGATCCAGAACAGATGTGTTGACCCAGCTTTAATAACGTCAAAGTGAAACCTCTTTGGCGAAGTTCAGTTGTCTAAACCTAAGCAAGTGGGGCTCTCTGGGAAGCCCAGGGCATCCTGCCTTGCCTCAGTTGGCCTCTCTGGAAGGGGACAGATTCATCCCAGCTCCTGTGTTGGATCTGCTCTGTTCAAAGGTTGAACATGCTTGCAGAGAGCAGCAGGAAGGCAGGGAAGAGGTGAGGCAGGACAGGCTGAGCTTTGGCTGTGCAGAGGTTGGCTGGCAGGTCACTATGTAGTTATGCAGCTACAAGTCAGCCTGGTTCCACGTAGCTGGCGTGTGCAAACAAAGCATACTGGACTCTACTAATGTCAGCCCTCTGTGTGCTATGCCATTTCCAAGTCTTGACCCCTTCCATCAGCAAGCACCACAGACAACCCCATGTTTCAGGAGTGATTGCCACTGTGACATCTGGTTCAAAGGCAATCCTTGTGAATTCTTGAATTTCCTTCATGAAGTGAATTCTTGTCATTTCCTTCATGAAGTGGCTGTCACTTTTCCTGTATCTGCGTTTGGGAAGACTCTTGTCTCATGCAGCGCATTCAGCAAGCAAGAGACACAGAGCCTTCACAACAGCCTCAAGAAAAACTGCTTTCCAGACCCAATGAGGCTCCTTATTCATGTCTCTGGCTCTTCTGAAATCAGGAAGATGTGGATCCAAACCCTAACCCTTGCAAAACAGACTGAGAAGTGAACCCAAGACCATCAATATGCCAGGAGAGTGCTCCCTCAACTGGAGTATTATGATAGAAGTGGGTACCACCCCAAACCACTGCAGGTAGAGAAACCCAGACATGTAAGTGTGGATGAAATATGCTCCAACAACCTAACAAAACATCTCTGGAGATCAGAGCTCAGCAGGCTCAGGAGTCCGGGTGGACTTCAGATCTTCCACAGGACTGATGTGGGCAGATGCAGGAGCAGATCCAATCTCTTGGGCAATAGAAATGAAGTACCTCCAGAGTGTATTTGTGTTCAGCTTTAGATGGCAGCCCAAGCAGAGCCGGGGTGCTTGGCAGCACAGTGCTGGACTAATTTCTGCACACATCATGTTCCAAGATCAGAAATGTCATTTGAATCTCGTCCCCAACTATAGATCTCTTCTGGGTCCTGCCCTGCTGCTTCCCGTGCCAGATGCTGACATATTGGTGCATTCCTTATCCTGCACATTTTCTGTGTTATACAGGGATTCACTACCGGTATCAGAAGCAAAAATAAAGATAACAAAAAAAAGATCTGCTACAAGAAGTATTTTAGCTTTGTAGGTGCAAACACATGGCAGAAATGAATAAATAAGGGGAATCTTCTGGCTCTGCTGTTCTGCGCATGTGTTTGCATCTGCATTTTTGCTCAAACTCTTGTCATCTTCACTAAGTATTTCACTATGTTCAAAAGCATAATTTTTAAAGGGCTCTCAACAGTAAGAAACAACTCATGGGTTTTTATTCCTCTGCTGCACTAAGAATAATTTGCTTGTCAGAAATCAGTGCCCTCCTGATCAGCTGGTTCTGCAAAGAGAGAAAAACCATATCGCATGCACATAGAAAATCCCTGAGTCACCTCTCTATATTCTGATTGATCCTCTCCATGTTCCAGCAGTGAGAAGCTGGGGGCCTTGGATGGGCTTTGCTGTTCAACAATTTATGCCATCAGGCATAGGTAGCAGGAAATAAAGCTTAGGAATATAATGATCTAACAAAATGTTTATCAAGTGCCACTACTGCTCCTACCCAAGTGGTGCCTCAACACACCATGCTGAGATGGTGCACATCCTCTTTTCAAGCCCTGTTGAGGTCCAGGTGGGTATAAGAGACTTACACAAACAGAGCAGTTGTGACCTTACACTGCCACTTACACGCTATCATGAAGGCTGTGCCTGTCACAGGCACTGGTCCAGCACTGTGGCATTTGGTTAATACAGCCTTGTGCATTTAGCACAAACCTCTGCCTCATCTCTTGACCCTCTGCAGTAGCTCACCTCAGCACAGGCATCTACAATCCCACAGATACCTGTAACGGCATTTCTCTCACCTAACTATAGGTAACTGCTGTGTATGTTTCTATACCTAAGCTTGATATCAGGGCTTCCAGGACAGCTCAAGGGTCTACGGTCATGGACTGAAGACTGTAGGTTGCATGGTCCACACAGACAGTGAAGTCAACAGCACAGACTCTTAACAGCCGCATATGGTTGGATGACTGCAGTCCTTTGGCTACAATGGGACCCAGTGTTAAGCTTTCATTCTGCAGACTTCAGAAGCCATGGGAGTTGAACCCTAGCCTCAGAAGTCCACACACCCTATTTCTGGTGGGAGTTAGCTCTCCTACGCAATTTGAGGCACCGAATCTCCACAGTCTTGGCTGGCCCCAGCTAAATGATGCCATGGCTCATTGATGAATTGTGTGCTAGGTATAATCTAAGTTGGATGCCAGAAGCATTACGGCCACACACCCTGCCTTCCTTGTCATAAATACCAAGCAAGCAAATTCTAGCATGAAGCCCTGAAGCCCCTCCCTACCCTGTGCTCTTTACCAATGCCACTGCAATACTCACAATCAGAAAACAAGGGCAACAAGATGGGCACATTCCCTGCTTTTAGCAGGGAGGAGAGCAGAGCCATGTACAGGGAGTTGAGAGCTGTGCCTCACCGTGCGCTGCTGCCACCACCCTTCCCACCCAGGTGCCAATTTGATATCACCTTCAGCAGCAACGGAGCATCCTCCTCCTCCTGCTGCACTGCCCAGCTCCCCCAGCCCCACTCTGGGGCCACAGGCTACCCTAGCAGGGGCCATCGGGGCCACACAGGGCTCATGGAGGTGCCAGGGGGAGTGCAGCAGCTCAGGTTGCTCAGACCCTGGGGATGAGGAGCAGGGAGGTGGCTAGGGGCCGTTTTCAGCTCCTTCAGTGACACGTGGCCACAGGTCAAGGGCAGATCCCAAGCCAGGGTCCCCCCACTCAGGCCACAGAGGCGCTTTGCTGAACATCACCCTTTATTGCTGCTGCTGGGAGCTACTTCGGTGCCTGCTGGGGTGCTGGGCTGCTGGGATTCAGCTGGTGACCCGCAGTCCTGCCCAGCCGCCGGGTTGCTGCATCCATCCTGCGGGGCTGGAGGGGTGGCAGGGGCCGGCGTACTTGGAGAAGCTGGCTGTGGGATGAGGCTGACCTCTGCTCCGGTGAGCCAGTGGTGCCTGGGGCTGAGGGGCAGGGGTCAGCCCTGCGGCTGTCCTGCCCCAATAGCTCTATCTTGTCGTGCTGGGGAGGACAAAATTGGTTGGCTAAAGCATGGGGCTGAATTCATCATCCCCAAGCAACCCTCCATACCCATCTCTCCTGGGGGGGGAAACTGAGGCATGGATCCCCCCAGATGCTCAGCAGCACCCCCCTAACCTCAGTCACCCCCTCCAGATCCCTTCTTTCTTCATCCCTACCTTGCTGGGGAGCAGAGTGGAGGGCTGGAGTGCCTGTGGGTTGCTGGGCTGGACACGCTGGAGGCGCAGGCTGCGCTGCAGCGGCTGTGTGAGGGTATGCTGGCCCCCACACTGCCGTGGCACAGTGGGGTACCTGCATGCAGCCATCCGCTCCCTGCAGGATAGGGTATGGGAACACTCAGCACGCAGCACACAATTCAGTACACGTGGCGTCAGCGCCACTGAGAGAGAGACGGGGCAGCACAGTGGCGAGGCTGTAAAACCCCCAGGCCTGGGGCAAGCACAGCTGAGCCTCTGTGGCACATCTCTGCTCCCCTGCCCTGCCCAGGAAGCAGAGCCCTTTACCCTGACTCAGGGAAGGACTCTGCCTCACTGGGGCACAGCCATCCTGCACCCCAGGGATGAGGATGGGTCCCATGTCCCCTACCTTTGGGTTTGCTCCATCTTTAAAACAGGATGGGATTGTCCACTGACATGAGGGACCAGCGGTGGAAAGGGCGGGATTGGCGGGATAGGCCTGGGAGGGCAAAAGCCGTCAGTGAGTGACAGGGGACAAATGACCCACCCTGGCTTGTGGCAGCACCCCAAATGCCATAGGCTTGTACCTCACAGCATTCCCTGCCCGCTGCCCCCAGGGAGGGGTCCTCATCCTCCCGCTGATGGGCAGGCCTGTGGAGGGTGCTGGGCAGGATCGGACCCTCGCAGGCAGACACCCCGAACCCCATGCTGCCTGGTCTGCAGCACCACCAGCACCCATCTCCCCCCATCCCACCCATGCAGACTCGTGATGCGCTTGTGCTGGGTGGTACTCACGAGCCAGGCATCCGCACGCTGAGTTGCCTGTCACAAGACAGGCACTGGAAATCTGCCAGCAGCTGCCTGAGGAGGGAGAAAGGGCTGGGTGTGTTGGGAAACCTGTCTTTGAGCCTGGTTGATCCCCCCTCCATGCCAACAAGGTTGTAACCAACCTGCTGGCTGGTTACAGAAGAAAGGGGATAGGATGAGGGAGAGTGGTTGGTTGTGGGCTCCCTCCCGAGAAAAAGCTCCACCTCATCTTAGGCACAGGAGAATCCACAGCGGGGAGCACCCAAAAACCTCCAATGCCATGGGAACCACTGCCACAGGCACCCAGAGCACCATGGGAACAGGGGATGAAGGCAAGGACAAAGCGGGAACAAGGTGCGTACTGTCCCTACTGCACTCACTTCCTAATCCCAGCTGCATCATCAGCTTCCATTGGTGGTGCCATTTCCTTGAGCTGCTTGAGGCTGCTCTTCCAGTGTTCATGCAGCTGCTGCTGGAACGGCCCCAGCTCCAGGCGATCCAGCTGCAGACAGACACACTCCCTCAGCCAGTGGCTATGGGATGGGACACTGCATCCCCAGGGAAAAGCCAGGAGCAGGAATCCTCAGAAGGATGCTGCCTTGGGCTGCCAAGCCCCGAAGGTGCCATTTTTGCGCAGTGGTGATGAGCCGCCCCTCACCTTGGAGGCCATCTCCTCCCGCAGCTGCTGCTGGACCTTGTGCAGCCCCTGCTCCTGGCCTGTCACCCGCATCAGCATCTCCTGGTTCCTCTTATTCAGCAGCTCCAGGCTCGCCTCAAATTGGGCACGACTGACTTTGCTTTCCAAGGCACCTTTGTCTGCTTTCTAGCAACAGGGAAAGGCAGGAGAACGGTGGGGAAAGGATGGATGTGCAATAGCCAGGGTCAGCTCACTGCAGGGGCAGAGGCAAAAGCACTTCTGCAGGACCACTGTGCTCCTCCCACGGCTGTGTGGTCCCACTCGCCCCATCACCCCCATGTGGTTGGTCCCACAAGCCCAAGGGACATGGGGGGAGACAGAGGCACCTGCAGCTGGGCTAGAAATCCTCTCTCCCCAGGCCAGCTCTGTCACCAAGCTCCCAGAGAACAAGGAGCATTTGTCACCCTGCCCAGGACCCCCTTGGCTGGTGCTTAGGCCCCTTGAGGTTGTACCTCATCCATTCCCAGCTCCACGTCCTCCTTGTCTGCCTTCTTCTTCTCCAGCCTCTCCATGGACTGGAACAGACCCTTCCAACACACAAAGCGTCCTGTGACATTGTGGCAGGAGCACCCCGGCTTCTACCCCACCCAGAGTCCTCTGGGAAAGGTACTTTCAATCTTCTCAGGGCAAATCCCTTATGGTCCCCAGCCTGGGCTCTGCAAGGAGGATGCTCTAACCCCATGGGGGTTTCAGCCATCTACCTCGATATCTTTCTGCTGCTGGCGACTGTCATCCAGGAGGCTTCCCGTGACAGACTTGAGCTCTTCATACTCCTCTTGCACCTGCAGGATGGCAGCCTGCATGCGCTTCAGCACCTCCTGGTCCTGCTCCAGAGAGGAAAATGACAAGGTGGGAGGACTGCCCCATGGGCACAGACCTGGCTTACTGGGCCAGTGGGCATAGGCTGTCAGGCATGGTTCTGGCAGCCCCCTCCCAAGTCCCCCATGCTGCCATCTCCCTACCTGGCTCTTCCATGGCAGCTGCCTCACCACCTTGCCCGTCTTCTTCCTCGAAATGAGGGAGTCCACCAGCCCCTGCAGCTTCTCATAGCGCCGCAGAAGCTTCCCCAAACGCGTGCTGGTGTCACTGATGCACGTGGGGCATACTGCCTCCTCCTGCCCTGTGCTCTCCATCATTCCCAGCTCTTCCAGCTGCAGAAGGGGAAGAGGAACAACCTTTGAGATGGGACAGATGCAACCAACAATTCCAGGTGCCATGGAGGCTCCATGGCCCCAGCCAGCCAGGGGATGTAGCTGGGAACCCCTCCAGGACCACACCACCGAGCCAGCAGGTGGGAGGAGCTCCCCCCACACCTCACCTGCTCCTGCTCCTCCTCGGCCATCTGGGTCACCAACTGATCCAGTGCAGCCTTGCTCATTTGCTGCTGCTCTGCCACATCCTTCATGTCCTGCTTTGCCTCCTGCAGTGTGGACCTGGCCAGCGAGACGGGGACACAGGCCGGCTTAGTCTTCACAAGCTTAGCTGCTCAGGGGGCATCCCTCACCCCCCAACATGGGATGCTCCCAGCCCTCCTGGACTCCCTTGCAGCCCCACAGGGTACGAAACCCTCTCCTGTCCTTTTACCCCAATGGCGGGCTGAGTTGGTTGCTGAGATCCATTTGCCAGCTGGCTTTAGCTGCTTCCAGTTTGCCAAGGGCACTCTCCAGCTTCCTGATCTGGGAACGGCAGTGGGGGCCAGAGTCAGGGCATGGCCCCTGTGCCATCCCAGCTCAGGGGCTCTTCAGCTGCCTCCTTCGTGCCCAACTCTCCCAGCATCCCTGCATCTCCCTTGGGTACTGCTTACCTTTCCCTTCTCTCCCTGCAGCTCCCTGGCCAGGCCCTGTAGGCCTCTGGAGAAGCCCTGAAGGTCACTGGCCAGGCCGTGCAGTGAGGACACTTGGCCCTGGAGGTCACCCAGCATGTTGGCAACGCTCTCCTGGCCTACAAGAACACAGTACAAGGGGACACACTGTCAGTGAAGGGGTCTCACCCTCCGGGCCAGGCTCTGAGCACAACGAGCTCCAGACCCAGCATTTCAAACACCCCCCACAAGCCTCCCAGAGCTCCCACCTCCCTCCTGGAGGAGCAGGCGCAGCTTCTCCAGCTCCGTTCGGTCCAATTTGGTGGCTTCTACCTGGGCCACCTGCTCCTTCAGGGCAGCATAGAGGTGTCTGAGCTGCCCAATCTGCTTGAGAGCCTCCGCCATCTCCATGGAGAAATTGCAGCCGTTGTGGTAGGCACTGTTGGATCGCAAGGGCAAGGCCAGCTCTTGCAAGTGCGACGTGACGCTGAGATCAGTGTCAAGTGGGATCTCGAATCCTTGGGCTTTCGGCAAGAGAGTCCCTGCTGCCAGGGGGCCTGCCTGGTGAAGCTGTGTGCTGAGCTGCTCCCCCGAGATGCTGGTGGGAGTGACAGAGGACTCTGGCTGTGTCCCCCGGGTGGTGGTCTGGGTGCCCGTGGACTCTGGCTGTGTCCCCAGGGTGGTGGTCTGGGTGCCCGTGGACTCTGGCTGTGTCCCCAGGGTGGTGGTCTGGGTGCCCGTGGACTCTGGCTGTATTGGCTGTGTCCCCAGTCTGGTGGTCTGTGCGTCCTGAGACACTGTCTGCATCATCGTTGTGGTGCTAGCATCCCTCCTCTGATCTGAGGGAACGCTTGCCTGCTGCTTAGGGGCCGTTAGAGCTGTCCCTGGATCCTTCAGCCCCGCTAAGCTCCTACTAGATCCCAGCACTGAGCTTGCCCCATGTGAGGTGCCCACATCTGAAATGGGAGGCATGCGGGTAGCAGACTGGTCTCCTTCTTGTTCTCCTCTGGGTCTTCCTCCATCTCTTCCTCGTTCTCCTTTGCTGCCCCCCAGGCAATCCTCCAGCACATCCCAGTGCACCATGTTGTTCACCTCCTCCGGGTCTGGGTACAGGCCCAGCCTTTCCTTCAGCATTTGCTGGGGAAGGAAGGGATCAAGGGCTTACCCCAGCCATGTAGCCAGGGGCATAGCGGGGCCCACAGGAGCACTCCCCCCCACATCCATCGTGGGGTTTGACTCCGAGGTTTGATCCCTGCTGGAGCTGCTGGAGATGACTCACCCGTCCCGGGTTTCTGTGTACCCTCCCCAGCTATGACACGGGACACTGGTGCAAGGCACACTTGTTTGTCTACTGCTCAGGGCTGGCCTTGCTAAGACGCCGCCAGCCCCTTGGCACGCTTGCACACCTTTTACACGCTGAAAGAGAAGGGTGTGGGGAGGAGCAAAAGGGAGCAACAAGGGCCTGCTAGGGGCAGCTTGTCACTCTTTGGAAGCAGGTGCCTCCAGCAGGCTTTGTCCCTCACCTCAGCAGGTTGTAAAATGGTACATGTTTACTGGAGTGTGCTTGTCTGCCTCATCAAGGGAAAGATCATAGCTGGGGAATTCATCCTTTTATCATCCTGGAGACAGCCCTTCACAAGCCCCTTGTGCTGCTTTCTCAAGTGCCCCTCCAGCCAAGGATTAGTGTCACACAAGAAGGGAGCAAGCCGTGAGTCCTGCTTCCCTGCGTAAGGCTGCAAGTTGCAAAGTCAGCCTGGTTACAGCAACAGCCCCGCGTAACAGACAGAGTAGCTGTTCAGAGGGATCCCTTCCTCGAGAGCAAACTAAAAGAGAAGGAAGAGAGAAGAGCAAGGATACAAGAGCAAGGATATTAATTTGGCTCTTAGAGTGCATTTGTGCTGCAAAGATAAATGTAGGAATTGAGACTGGGAGACAGCTATGCAACCTGGGAAGTTAAAACAGAGACTGACAGTGACATACAGGCCCATGGAAATGAAGGAGCTCCTCACAGTTCACAAATGTACTGTTGCAGAGCAGCTCTAGGGCTGGAGAACATGCTGCAAGTCTCACACATCCGGCCTCGCTGAGAGCAGATGCTGGTGGCTGATCAGCCTTCCCCCAGCTCTAAGTTTCAACAGCACTAGCTGTGTACCCCATGTTTTGCCCATGTATTTGAAGATCAGGAAGGCATTTGCCCCCATTAACCTTTCAGTGGGATGAAAGCTGCAAAGCACGAGGACAGCTGGAATTCTTCCTCCCATGCGTGCTGCTGCTGACCAAAGGCAAAGTCATCTGAATGCACTTGTGTGTGGAGACATGATGAGGGCTGACCCAGCCAACACTTGAGAAATTGCTCAGGATACCTCCAGGAAATAGGTTTTTAGCCCCTACTCCCCAGCAGTGTTTATATTTTTGGCAAGACTATGGTGTTACTGTGCAAATGGACCGTCTGGGTGAGGAGATCAGGGGTGCCACAGCCATCACCAGCCAGCAGCTGGTCTGCGCCCTGCCACTGTGTTCCTGCACAGCCTGCCCTCCGCCAACAATGCAGCGGGAATGTGGTGTACCGAGCCAGAGCCACGAATCTTACTAGAAGAGCCTTACCCATGAAACGAACCAGATCACCCGTCCAGGGAAGGAAGTTTCTCAGAAGAAGCCCAGTTACTGTTGCTATCCAGTAAGCACACTCAGAGAGAACAGAAACACAAGCTGCCTTGAGGAACTGTCCCTTCAGGTGCTTCAGCGTTTGGAAAAGTTGAACAGCAAGGGAAATCAAAGAAAAGAAGTAAGAATGAACGTAGAAAAAAAACTACACAGCTCAGAACAATTCCAATAACGGAATTCATTATTCAAATTGTCAGGATCCAGAACAGATGTGTTGACCCAGCTTTAACAACGTCAAAGTGAAACCTCTTTGGCGAAGTTCAGTTGTCTAAACCTAAGCAAGTGGGGCTCTCTGGGAAGCCCAGGGCATCCTGCCTTGCCTCAGTTGGCCTCTCTGGAAGGGGACAGATTCATCCCAGCTCCTGTGTTGGATCTGCTCTGTTCAAAGGTTGAACATGCTTGCAGAGAGCAGCAGGAAGGCAGGGAAGAGGTGAGGCAGGACAGGCTGAGCTTTGGCTGTGCAGAGGTTGGCTGGCAGGTCACTATGTAGTTATGCAGCTACAAGTCAGCCTGGTTCCACGTAGCTGGCGTGTGCAAACAAAGCATACTGGACTCTACTAATGTCAGCCCTCTGTGTGCTATGCCATTTCCAAGTCTTGACCCCTTCCATCAGCAAGCACCACAGACAACCCCATGTTTCAGGAGTGATTGCCACTGTGACATCTGGTTCAAAGGCAATTCTTGTGAATTCTTGAATTTCCTTCATGAAGTGAATTCTTGTCATTTCCTTCATGAAGTGGCTGTCACTTTTCCTGTATCTGCGTTTGGGAAGACTCTTGTCTCATGCAGCGCATTCAGCAAGCAAGAGACACAGAGCCTTCACAACAGCCTCAAGAAAAACTGCTTTCCAGACCCAATGAGGCTCCTTATTCATGTCTCTGGCTCTTCTGAAATCAGGAAGATGTGGATCCAAACCCTAACCCTTGCAAAACAGACTGAGAAGTGAACCCAAGAC
Organism: Amazona ochrocephala; assembly: GCA_039720435.1. Lineage (NCBI taxonomy): Eukaryota > Metazoa > Chordata > Aves > Psittaciformes > Psittacidae > Amazona > Amazona ochrocephala. The sequence continues at coordinate 52,112,776 of CM077882.1, read as the reverse complement.
CATCAATATGCCAGGAGAGTGCTCCCTCAACTGGAGTATTATGATAAAAGAGGGTACCACCCCAAACCACTGCAGGTAGAGAAACCCAGACATGTAAGTGTGGATGAAATATGCTCCAACAACCTAACAAAACATCTCTGGAGATCAGAGCTCAGCAGGCTCAGGAGTCCGGGTGGACTTCAGATCTTCCACAGGACTGATGTGGGCAGATGCAGGAGCAGATCCAACCTCTTGGGCAATTGAAATGAAGTACCTCCAGAGTGTATTTGTGTTCAGCTTTAGATGGCAGCCCAAGCAGAGCCGGGGTGCTTGGCAGCACAGTGCTGGACTAATTTCTGCACACATCATGTTTCAAGATCAGAAATGTCATTTGAATCTCCTCCCCAACTATAGATCTCTTCTGGGTCCTGCCCTGCTGCTTCCTGTGCCAGATGCTGACATATTGGTGCATTCCTTATCCTGCACATTTTCTGTGTTATACAGGGATTCACTACCGGTATCAGAAGCAAAAATAAAGATAACCAAAAAAAAGATCTGCTACAAGAAGTATTTTAGCTTTGTAGGTGCAAACACATGGCAGAAATGAATAAATAAGGGGAATCTTCTGGCTCTGCTGTTCTGCGCATGTGTTTGCATCTGCATTTTTGCTCAAACTCTTGTCATCTTCACTAAGTATTTCACTATGTTCAAAAGCATAATTTTTAAAGGGCTCTCAACAGTAAGAAACAACTCATGGGTTTTTATTCCTCTGCTGCACTAAGAATAATTTGCTTGTCAGAAATCAGTGCCCTCCTGATCAGCTGGTTCTGCAAAGAGAGAAAAACCATATCGCATGCACATAGAAAATCCCTGAGTCACCTCTCTATATTCTGATTGATCCTCTCCATGTTCCAGCAGTGAGAAGCTGGGGGCCTTGGATGGGCTTTGCTGTTCAACAATTTATGCCATCAGGCATAGGTAGCAGGAAATAAAGCTTAGGCCTATAATGATCTAACAAAATGTTTATCAAGTGCCACTACTGCTCCTACCCAAGTGGTGCCTCAACACACCATGCTGAGATGGTGCACATCCTCTTTTCAAGCCCTGTTGAGGTCCAGGTGGGTATAAGAGACTTACACAAACAGAGCAGTTGTGACCTAACACTGCCACTTACACGCTATCATGAAGGCTGTGCCTGTCACAGGCACTGGTCCAGCACTGTGGCATTTGGTTAATACAGCCTTGTGCATTTAGCACAAACCTCTGCCTCATCTCTTGACCCTCTGCAGTAGCTCACCTCAGCACAGGCATCTACAATCCCACAGATACCTGTAATGGCATTTCTCTCACCTAACTATAGGTAACTGCTGTGTATGTTTCTATACCTAAGCTTGATATCAGGGCTTCCAGGACAGCTCAAGGGTCTACAGTCATGGACTGAAGACTGTAGGTTGCATGGCCCACACAGGCAGTGAAGTCAACAGCACAGACTCTTAACAGCCGCATATGGTTGGATGACTGCAGTCCTTTGGCTACAATGGGACCCAGTGTTAAGCTTTCATTCTGCAGACTTCAGAAGCCATGGGAGTTGAACCCTAGCCTCAGAAGTCCACACACCCTATTTCTGGTGGGAGTTAGCTCTCCTACGCAATTTGAGGCACCGAATCTCCACAGTCTTGGCTGGCCCCAGCTAAATGATGCCATGGCTCATTGATGAATTGTGTGCTAGGTATAATCTAAGTTGGATGCCAGAAGCATTACGGCCACACACCCTGCCTTCCTTGTCATAAATACCAAGCAAGCAAATTCTAGCATGAAGCCCTGAAGCCCCTCCCTACCCTGTGCTCTTTACCAATGCCACTGCAATACTCACAATCAGAAAACAAGGGCAACAAGATGGGCACATTCCCTGCTTTTAGCAGGGAGGAGAGCAGAGCCATGTACAGGGAGTTGAGAGCTGTGCCTCACCGTGCGCTGCTGCCACCACCCTTCCCACCCAGGTGCCAATTTGATATCACCTTCAGCAGCAACGGAGCATCTTCCTCCTCCTGCTGCACTGCCCAGCTCCCCCAGCCCCACTCTGGGGCCACAGGCTACCCTAGCAGGGGCCATCGGGGCCACACAGGGCTCACGGAGGTGCCAGGGGGAGCTCAGCAGCTCAGCTTGCTCAGACCGTGGGGATGAGGAGCAGGGAGGTGACTAGGGGCCGTTTTCAGCTCCTTCAGTGACACGTGGCCACAGGTCAAGGGCAGATCCCAAGCCAGGGTCCCCCCACTCAGGCCACAGAGGCTCTTTGCTGAACATCACCCTTTATTGCTGCTGCTGGGAGCTACTTCGGTGCCTGCTGGGCTGCTGGGCTGCTGGGATTCAGCTGGTGACCCGCAGTCCTGCCCAGCCGCCGGGTTGCTGCATCCATCCTGCGGGGCTGGAGGGGCGGGAGGAGCCGGTGTACTTGGAGAAGCTGGCTGTGGGATGAGGCTGACCTCTGCTACGGTGAGCCAGTGGTGCCTGGGGCTGAGGGGCAGGGGTCAGCCCTGCGGATGTCCTGCCCCAATAGCTCTATCTTGTCATGCTGGGGAGGACAAAATTGGTTGGCTAAAGCATGGGGCTGAATTCAACATCCCCAAGCAACCCTCTATACCCATCTCTCCTGGGGGGGGAAACTGAGGCATGGATCCCCCCAGATGCTCAGCAGCACCCCCCTAACCTCAGTCACCCCCTCCAGATCCCTTCTTTCTTCATCCCTACCTTGCTGGGGAGCAGAGTGGAGGGCTGGAGTGCCTGTGGGTTGCTGGGCTGGACACGCTGGAGGCGCAGGCTGCGCTGCAGCGGCTGTGTGAGGGTATGCTGGCCCCCACACTGCCGTGGCACAGTGGGGTACCTGCATGCAGCCATCCGCTCCCTGCAGGATAGGGTATGGGAACACTCGGCACGCAGCACACAATTCAGTACACGTGGCTTCAGCGCCACTGAGAGAGAGACGGGGCAGCACAGTGGCGAGGCTGTAAAACCCCCAGGCCTGGGGCAAGCACAGCTGAGCCTCTGTGGCACATCTCTGCTCCCCTGCCCTGCCCAGGAAGCAGAGCCCTTTACCCTGACTCAGGGAAGGACTCTCCCTCACTGGGGCACAGCCATCCTGCACCCCAGGGATGAGGATGGGTCCCATGTCCTCTACCTTTGGGTTTGCTCCATCTTTAGAACAGGATGGGATTGTCCAGTGACATGAGGGACCAGCGGTGGAAAGGGCGGGATTGGCGGGATAGGCCTGGGAGGGCAAAAGCCATCAGTGAGTGACAGGGGACAAATGACCCACCCTGGCTTGTGGCAGCACCCCAAATGCCATAGGCTTGTACCTCAAAGCATTCCCTGCCCGCTGCCCCCAGGGAGGGGTCCTCATCCTCCCGCTGATGGGCAGGCCTGTGGAGGGTGCTGGGCAGGATCGGACCCTCGCAGGCAGACACCCCGAACCCCATGCTGCCTGGTCTGCAGCACCACCAGCACCCATCTCCCCCCATCCCACCCATGCAGACTCCTGATGCGCTTGTGCTGGGTGGTACTCACGAGCCAGGCATCCGCACGCTGAGTTGCCTGTCACAAGACAGGCACTGGAAATCTGCCAGCAGCTGCCTGAGGAGGGAGAAAGGGCTGGGTGTGTTGGGAAACCTGTCTTTGAGCCTGGTTGATCCCCCCTCCATGCCAACAAGGTCCCAGCCTGCTGGCTGGTTACAGAAGAAAGGGGATAGGATGAGGGAGAGTGGTTGGTTGTGGGCTCCCTCCCGAGAAAAAGCTCCACCTCATCTTAGGCACAGGAGAATCCACAGCAGGGAGCACCCAAAAACCTCCAATGCCATGGGAACCACTGCCACAGGCACCCAGAGCACCATGGGAACAGGGGATGCAGGCAAGGACAAAGCGGGAACAAGGTGCATACTGTCTCTACTGCACTCACTTCCTAATCCCAGCTGCATCATCAGCTTCCATTGGTGGTGCCATTTCCTTGAGCTGCTTGAGGCTGCTCTTCCAGTGTTCATCCAGCTGCTGCTGGAACGGCCCCAGCTCCAGGCGATCCAGCTGCAGACAGACACACTCCCTCAGCCAGTGGCTATGGGATGGGACACTGCATCCCCAGGGAAAAGCCAGGAGCAGGAATCCTCAGAAGGATGCTGCCTTGGGCCGCCAAGCCCCGAAGGTGCCATTTTTGCGCAGTGGTGATGAGCCGCCCCTCACCTTGGAGGCCATCTCCTCCCGCAGCTGCTGCTGGACCTTGTGCAGCCCCTGCTCCTGGCCTGTCACCCGCATCAGCATCTCCTGGTTCCTCTTATTCAGCAGCTCCAGGCTCGCCTCAAATTGGGCACGACTGACTTTGCTTTCCAAGGCCCCTTTGTCTGCTTTCTAGCAACAGGGAAAGGCAGGAGAACGGTGGGGAAAGGACGGATGTGCAATAGCCAGGGTCAGCTCACTGCAGGGGCAGAGGCAAAAGCACTTCTGCAGGACCACTGTGCTCCTCGCACGGCTGTGTGGTCCCACTCGCCCCATCACCCCCATGTGGTTGGTCCCACAAGCCCAAGGGACATGGGGGGAGACAGAGGCACCTGCAGCTGGGCTAGAAATCCTCTCTCCCCAGGCCAGCTCTGCCACCAAGCTCCCAGAGAACAAGGAGCATTTGTCACCCTGCCCAGGACCCCCTTGGCTGGGGCTTAGGCCCCTTGAGGTTGTACCTCATCCATTCCCAGCTCCACGTCCTCCTTGTCTGCCTTCTTCTTCTCCAGCCTCTCCATGGACTGGAACAGACCCTTCCAACACACAAAGCATCCTGTGACATTGTGGCAGGAGCACCCCGGCTTCTACCCCACCCAGAGTCCTCTGGGAAAGGTACTTTCAATCTTCTCAGGGCAAATCCCTTATGGTCCCCAGCCTGGGCTCTGCAAGGAGGATGCTCTAACCCCATGGGGGTTTCAGCCATCTACCTCGATATCTTTCTGCTGCTGGCGACTGTCATCCAGGAGGCTTTGCGTGACAGACTTGAGCTTTTCATACTCCTCTTGCACCTGCAGGATGGCAGCCTGCATGCGCTTCGGCACCTCCTGGTCCTGCTCCAGAGAGGAAAATGACAAGGTGGGAGGACTGCCCCATGGGCACAGACCTGGCTTACTGGGCCAGTGGGCATAGGCTGTCAGGCATGGTTCTGGCAGCCCCCTCCCAAGTCCCCCATGCTGCCATCTCCCTACCTGGCTCTTCCATGGCAGCTGCCTCACCACCTTGCCCGTCTTCTTCCTCGAAATGAGGGAGTCCACCAGCCCCTGCAGCTTCTCATAGCGCCGCAGAAGCTTCCCCAAACGCGTGCTGGTGTCACTGATGCACGTGGGGCATACTGCCTCCTCCTGCCCTGTGCTCTCCATCATTCCCAGCTCTTCCAGCTGCAGAAGGGGAAGAGGAACAACCTTTGAGATGGGACAGATGCAACCAACAATTCCAGGTGCCATGGAGGCTCTATGGCCCCAGCCAGCCAGGGGATGTAGCTGGGAACCCCTCCAGGACCACACCACCGAGCCAGCAGGTGGGAGGAGCTCCCCCCACACCTCACCTGCTCCTGCTCCTCCTCGGCCATCTGGGTCACCAACTGATCCAGTGCAGCCTTGCTCATTTGCTGCTGCTCTGCCACATCCTTCATGTCCTGCTTTGCCTCCTGCAGTGTGGACCTGGCCAGCGAGACGGGGACACAGGCCGGCTTAGTCTTCACAAGCTTAGCTGCTCAGGGGGCATCCCTCACCCCCCAACATGGGATGCTCCCAGCCCTCCTGGACTCCCTTGCAGCCCCACAGGGTACGAAACCCTCTCCTGTCCTTTTACCCCAATGGCGGGCTGAGTTGGTTGCTGAGATCCATTTGCCAGCTGGCTTTAGCTGCTTCCAGTTTGCCAAGGGCACTCTCCAGCTTCCTGATCTGGGAACGGCAGTGGGGGCCAGAGTCAGGGCATGGCCCCTGTGCCATCCCAGCTCAGGGGCTCTTCAGCTGCCTCCTTCGTGCCCAACTCTCCCAGCATCCCTGCATCTCCCTTGGGTACTGCTTACCTTTCCCTTCTCTCCCTGCAGCTCCCTGGCCAGGCCCTGTAGGCCTCTGGAGAAGCCCTGAAGGTCACTGGCCAGGCCGTGCAGTGAGGACACTTGGCCCTGGAGGTCACCCAGCATGTTGGCAACGCTCTCCTGGCCTACAAGAACACAGTACAAGGGGACACACTGTCAGTGAAGGGGTCTCACCCTCCGGGCCAGGCTCTGAGCACAACGAGCTCCAGACCCAGCATTTCAAACACCCCCCACAAGCCTCCCAGAGCTCCCACCTCCCTCCTGGAGGAGCAGGCGCAGCTTCTCCAGCTCCGTTCGGTCCAATTTGGTGGCTTCTACCTGGGCCACCTGCTCCTTCAGGGCAGCATAGAGGTGTCTGAGCTGCCCAATCTGCTTGAGAGCCTCCGCCATCTCCATGGAGAAATTGCAGCCGTTGTGGTAGGCACTGTTGGATCGCAAGGGCAAGGCCAGCTCTTGCAAGTGCGACGTGACGCTGAGATCAGTGTCAAGTGGGATCTCGAATCCTTGGGCTTTCGGCAAGAGAGTCCCTGCTGCCAGGGGGCCAGCCTGGTGAAGCTGTGTGCTGAGCTGCTCCCCCGAGATGCTGGTGGGAGTGACAGAGGACTCTGGCTGTGTCCCCCGGGTGGTGGTCTGGGTGCCCGTGGACTCTGGCTGTATTGGCTGTGTCCCCAGTCTGGTGGTCTGTGCGTCCTGAGACACTGTCTGCATCATCGTTGTGGTGCTAGCATCCCTCCTCTGATCTGAGGGAACGCTTGCCTGCTGCTTAGGGGCCGTTAGAGCTGTCCCTGGATCCTTCAGCCCCGCTAAGCTCCTACTAGATCCCAGCACTGAGCTTGCCCCATGTGAGGTGCCCACATCTGAAATGGGAGGCATGCGGGTAGCAGACTGGTCTCCTTCTTGTTCTCCTCTGGGTCTTCCTCCATCTCTTCCTCGTTCTCCTTTGCTGCCCCCCAGGCAATCCTCCAGCACATCCCAGTGCACCATGTTGTTCACCTCCTCCGGGTCTGGGTACAGGCCCAGCCTTTCCTTCAGCATTTGCTGGGGAAGGAAGGGATCAAGGGCTTACCCCAGCCATGTAGCCAGGGGCATAGCGGGGCCCACAGGAGCACTCCCCCCCACATCCATCGTGGGGTTTGACTCCGAGGTTTGATCCCTGCTGGAGCTGCTGGAGATGACTCACCCGTCCCGGGTTTCTGTGTACCCTCCCCAGCTATGACACGGGACACTGGTGCAAGGCACACTTGTTTGTCTACTGCTCAGGGCTGGCCTTGCTAAGACGCCGCCAGCCCCTTGGCACGCTTGCACACCTTTTACACGCTGAAAGAGAAGGGTGTGGGGAGGAGCAAAAGGGAGCAACAAGGGCCTGCTAGGGGCAGCTTGTCACTCTTTGGAAGCAGGTGCCTCCAGCAGGCTTTGTCCCTCACCTCAGCAGGTTGTAAAATGGTACATGTTTACTGGAGTGTGCTTGTCTGCCTCATCAAGGGAAAGATCATAGCTGGGGAATTCATCCTTTTATCATCCTGGAGACAGCCCTTCACAAGCCCCTTGTGCTGCTTTCTCAAGTGCCCCTCCAGCCAAGGATTAGTGTCACACAAGAAGGGAGCAAGCCGTGAGTCCTGCTTCCCTGCGTAAGGCTGCAAGTTGCAAAGTCAGCCTGGTTACAGCAACAGCCCCGCGTAACAGACAGAGTAGCTGTTCAGAGGGATCCCTTCCTCGAGAGCAAACTAAAAGAGAAGGAAGAGAGAAGAGCAAGGATACAAGAGCAAGGATATTAATTTGGCTCTTAGAGTGCATTTGTGCTGCAAAGATAAATGTAGGAATTGAGACTGGGAGACAGCTATGCAACCTGGGAAGTTAAAACAGAGACTGACAGTGACATACAGGCCCATGGAAATGAAGGAGCTCCTCACAGTTCACAAATGTACTGTTGCAGAGCAGCTCTAGGGCTGGAGAACATGCTGCAAGTCTCACACATCCGGCCTCGCTGAGAGCAGATGCTGGTGGCTGATCAGCCTTCCCCCAGCTCTAAGTTTCAACAGCACTAGCTGTGTACCCCATGTTTTGCCCATGTATTTGAAGATCAGGAAGGCATTTGCCCCCATTAACCTTTCAGTGGGATGAAAGCTGCAAAGCACGAGGACAGCTGGAATTCTTCCTCCCATGCGTGCTGCTGCTGACCAAAGGCAAAGTCATCTGAATGCACTTGTGTGTGGAGACATGATGAGGGCTGACCCAGCCAACACTTGAGAAATTGCTCAGGATACCTCCAGGAAATAGGTTTTTAGCCCCTACTCCCCAGCAGTGTTTATATTTTTGGCAAGACTATGGTGTTACTGTGCAAATGGACCGTCTGGGTGAGGAGATCAGGGGTGCCACAGCCATCACCAGCCAGCAGCTGGTCTGCGCCCTGCCACTGTGTTCCTGCACAGCCTGCCCTCCGCCAACAATGCAGCGGGAATGTGGTGTACCGAGCCAGAGCCACGAATCTTACTAGAAGAGCCTTACCCATGAAACGAACCAGATCACCCGTCCAGGGAAGGAAGTTTCTAACAAGAAGCCCAGTTACTGTTGCTATCCAGTAAGCACACTCAGAGAGAACAGAAACACAAGCTGCCTTGAGGAACTGTCCCTTCAGGTGCTTCAGCGTTTGGAAAAGTTGAACAGCAAGGGAAATCAAAGAAAAGAAGTAAGAATGAACGTAGAAAAAAAACTACACAGCTCAGAACAATTCCAATAACGGAATTCATTATTCAAATTGTCAGGATCCAGAACAGACGTGTTGACCCAGCTTTAACAACGTCAAAGTGAAACCTCTTTGGCGAAGTTCAGTTGTCTAAACCTAAGCAAGTGGGGCTCTCTGAGAAGACCAGGGCATCCTGCCTTGCCTCAGTTGGCCTCTCTGGAAGGGGACAGATTCATGCCAGCTCCTGTGTTGGATCTGCCAGGCCATGCAGATGTCTAGGGGCCCTAAGGTGCCTGGATGGCACTGTGTACCTGTGCACATGCAAGGAAATGGAGAAACTGAACTGAATCCATCCTTCAGGGTTCCTGTGCAGCACTGGAGAGGTGTATGTGTCTTCAACACCTGGCACCAGAGATGGGGGAGGAATCTCTCCTCCAAAGTGCATTTCTCTTTCCAGGCACTATAAAAAGATCCCACAAAATTAACTTACACTGTACGTGTCCCGCTCAGAAAACTGAAGCAGTTATTCCCTTCGCTAGCCACGCAAACATACTACCCCCCAGTATCTCACTTTTGGGTCTTTGTAGACTCAGTAGGAAACAAAGGGTACAGAAATATCACACCACTAACCTCCTTATGATAGCCAGTGACTCTGGGCTCTGAGATATTGCCCAGTTGGTATCCGGGTTCGGCCTTTCAGCTCTGACATCCCATGGCCAACTCAGCCTCCTTAGGGGACTGAAGTCATGACAAGCACTGAAGGGGCTGCAGAGCAGATGGAGAAAAGCCCCCAGACAGGCATCTTTCCCAAACCACAGCCCACTGGGGCACTTGTACCAGAGACTGCTCTTCCCCAAACCACAATGCTTCTGGGGTGTGAAATGTCATCAGAAAGGTCTGGTATTGTCTTTTTAATCTTACTCTTGTTCACAGCCCCAGAGGGAGCACATTGCAACTGCTTTTCCCTGTTCTTCTCTCATCTGTCAATGTTTCCAGGACACACTCACCCTGAGGCTGTCAGACCCAGCTGCCAGCCCAGAGGGCATCTCCACCTGGCTAAAGAGAATGAGCAATTGGGGAGAGGTTATTTTCAGAGGATGAGACATCTGGATTTTACAGAGAAAGGGCATGATCAGAGAACCGTAGGGTCAGCTCTGTTCAAAGGTTGAAAATGCTTGCAGAGAGCAGCAGGAAGGCAGGGAAGAGGTGAGGCAGGACAGGCTGAGCTTTGGCTGTGCAGAGGTTGGCTGGCAGGTCACTATGTAGTTATGCAGCTACAAGTCAGCCTGGTTCCACGTAGCTGGCGTGTGCAAACAAAGCATACTGGACTCTACTAATGTCAGCCCTCTGTGTGCTATGCCATTTCCAAGTCTTGACCCCTTCCATCAGCAAGCACCACAGACAACCCCATGTTTCAGGAGTGATTGCCACTGTGACATCTGGTTCAAAGGCAATCCTTGTGAATTCTTGAATTTCCTTCATGAAGTGAATTCTTGTCATTTCCTTCATGAAGTGGCTGTCACTTTTCCTGTATCTGCATTTGGGAAGACTCTTGTCTCATGCAGTGTATTCAGCAAGCAGGAGACACAGAGCCTTCACAACAGCCTCAAGAAAAACTGCTTTCCAGACCCAATGAGGCTCCTTATTCATGTCTCTGGCTCTTCTGAAATCAGGAAGATGTGGATCCAAACCCTAATCCTTGCAAAACAGACTGAGAAGTGAACCCAAGACCATCAATATGCCAGGAGAGTGCTCCCTCAACTGAAGTATTATGATAGAAGTGGGTACCACCCCAAACCACTGCAGGTGGAGAAACCCAGACATGTAAGTGTGGATGGAATATGCTCCAACAACCTAACAAAACATCTCGGGAGACCAGAGCTCAGCAGGCTCAGGAGTCCGGGTGGACTTCAGATCTTCCACAGGACTGATGTGGGCAGATGCAGGAGCAGATCCAATCTCTTGGGCAATAGAAATGAAGTACCTCCAGAGTGTATTTGTGTTCAGCTTTAGATGGCAGCCCAAGCAGAGCTGGGGTGCTTGGCAGCACAGTGCTGGACCAATTTCTGCACACATCATGTTCCAAGATCAGAAATGTCATTTGAATCTCCTCCCCAACTACGGATCTCTTCTGGGTCCTGCCCTGCTGCTTCCTGTGCCAGATGCTGACATATTGGTGCATTCCTTATCCTGCACATTTTCTGTGTTATACAGGGATTCACTACCGGTATCAGAAGCAAAAATAAAGATAACCAAAAAAAGATCTGCTACAAGAAGTATTTTAGCTTTGTAGGTGCAAACACATGGCAGAAACGAATAAATAAGGGGAATCTTCTGGCTCTGCTGTTCTGCGCATGTGTTTGCATCTGCATTTTTGCTCAAACTCTTGTCATCTTCACTAAGTATTTCACTATGTTCAAAAGCATAATTTTTAAAGGGCTCTCAACAGTAAGAAACAACTCATGGGTTTTTATTCCTCTGCTGCACTAAGAATAATTCGCTTGTCAGAAATCAGTGCTCTCCTGATCAGCTGGTTCTGCAAAGAGAGAAAAACCATATCGCATGCACATAGAAAATCCCTGAGTCACCTCTCTATGTTCTGATTGATCCTCTCCATGTTCCAGCAGTGAGAAGCTGGGGGCCTTGGATGGGCTTTGCTGTTCAACAATTTATGCCATCAGGCATGGGTAGCAGGAAATAAAGCTTAGGAATATAATGATCTAACAAAATGTTTATCAAGTGCCACTACTGCTCCTACCCAAGTGGTGCCTCAACACACCATGCTGAGATGGTGCACATCCTCTTTTCAAGCCCTGTTGAGGTCCAGGTGGGTATAAGAGACTTACACAAACAGAGCAGTTGTGACCTTACACTGCCACTTACACGCTATCATGAAGGCTGTGCCTGTCACAGGCACTGGTCCAGCACTGTGGCATTTGGTTAATACAGCCTTGTGCATTTAGCACAAACCTCTGCCTCATCTCTTGACCCTCTGCAGTAGCTCACCTCATCACAGGCATCTACAATCCCACAGATACCTGTAACGGCATTTCTCTCACCTAACTATAGGTAACTGCTGTGTATGTTTCTATATCTAAGCTTGATATCAGGGCTTCCAGGACAGCTCAAGGGTCTACAGTCATGGACTGAAGACTGTCGGTTGCATGGCCCACACAGGCAGTGAAGTCAACAGCACAGACTCTTAACAGCCACATATGGTTGGATGACTGCAGTCCTTTGGCTACAATGGCACCCAGTGTTAAGCTTTCACTCTGCAGACTTCAGAAGCCATGGGAGTTGAACCCTAGCCTCAGAAGTCCACACACCCTATTTCTGGTGGGAGTTAGCTCTCCTACGCAATTTGAGGCACCGAATCTCCACAGTCTTGGCTGGCCCCAGCTAAATGATGCCATGGCTCATTGATGAATTGTGTGCTAGGTATAACCTAAGTTGGATGTCAGAAGCATTACGGCCACACACCCTGCCTTCCTTGTCATAAATACCAAGCAAGCAAACTCTAGCATGCAGCCCTGAAGCCCCTTCCTACCCTGTGCTCTTTACCAATGCCACTGCAATACTCACAATCAGAAAACAAGGGCAACGACATGGGCACGTTCCCTGCTTTTAGCAGGGAGGAGAGCAGAGCCATGTACAGGGAGTTGAGAGCTGTGCCTCACCGTGCGCTGCTGCCACCACCCTTCCCACCCAGGTGCCAATTTGATATCACCTTCAGCAGCAACGGAGCATCCTCCTCCTCCTGCTGCACTGCCCAGCTCCCCCAGCCCCACTCTGGGGCCACAGGCTACCCTAGCAGGGGCCATCGGGGCCACACAGGGCTCAAGGAGGTGCCAGGGGGAGCACAGCAGCTCAGGTTGCTCAGACCCTGGGGATGAAGAGCAGGGAGGTGGCTAGGGGCCGTTTTCAGCTCCTTCAGTGACACGTGGCCGCAGGTCAAGAGCAGATCCCAAGCCAGGGTCCCCCCACTCAGGCCACAGAGGCGCTTTGCTGAACATCACCCTTTATTGCTGCTGCTGGGAGCTACTTCGGTGCCTGCTGGGGTGCTGGGATTCAGCTGGTGACCCACAGTCCTGCCCAGCCGCCGGGTTGCTGCATCCATCCTGGGGGGCTGGAGGGGCGGGAGGAGCCGGTGTACTTGGAGAAGCTGGCTGTGGGATGAGGCTGACCTCTGTTCCGGTGAGCCAGTGGAGCCTGGGGCTGAGGGGCAGGGGTCAGCCCTGCGGCTGTCCTGCCCCAATAGCTCTATCTTGTCATGCTGGGGAGGACAAAATTGGTTGGCTAAAGCATGGGGCTGAATTCAACATCCCCAAGCAACCCTCTATACCCATCTCTCCTGGGGGGGGAAACTGAGGCATGGATCCCCCCAGATGCTCAGCAGCACCCCCCTAACCTCAGTCACCCCCTCCAGATCCCTTCTTTCTTCATCCCTACCTTGCTGGGGAGCAGAGTGGAGGGCTGGAGTGCCTGTGGGTTGCTGGGCTGGACAAGCTGGAGGCGCAGGCTGCGCTGCAGCGGCTGTGTGAGGGTATGCTGGCCCCCACACTGCCGTGGCACAGTGGCGTACCTGCATGCAGCCATCCGCTCCCTGCAGGATAGGGTATGGGAACACTCGGCACGCAGCACACAATTCAGTACACGTGGCTTCAGCGCCACTGAGAGAGAGACGGGGCAGCACAGTGGCGAGGCTGTAAAACCCCCAGGCCTGGGGCAAGCACAGCTGAGCCTCTGTGGCACATCTCTGCTCCCCTGCCCTGCCCAGGAAGCAGAGCCCTTTACCCTGACTCAGGGAAGGACTCTCCCTCACTGGGGCACAGCCATCCTGCACCCCAGGGATGGGGGTGGGTCCCATGTCCCCTACCTTTGGGTTTGCTCCATCTTTAAAACAGGATGGGATTGTCCAGTGACATGAGGGACCAGCGGTGGAAAGGGCGGGATTGGCGGGATAGGCCTGGGAAGGCAAAAGCCATCGGTGAGTGACAGGGGACAAATGACCCACCCTGGCTTGTGGCAGCACCCCAAACGCCATAGGCTTGCACCTCAAAGCACTCCCTGCCCGCTGCCCCCAGGGAGGGGTCCTCATCCTCCCGCTGATGGGCAGGCCTGTGGAGGGTGCTGGGCAGGATCGAACCCTCGCAGGCAGACACCCCGAACCCCATGCCTGGTCTGTAGCACCACCAGCACCCATCTCCCCCCATCCCACCCATGCAGACTCCTGATGCGCTTGTGCTGGGTGGTACTCACGAGCCAGGCACCCGCACGCTGAGTTGCCTGTCACAAGACAGGCACTGGAAATCTGCCAGCAGCTGCCTGAGGAGGGGAGAAAGGGCTGGGTGTGTTGGGAAACCTGTCTTTGAGCCTGGCTGATCCCCCCTCCATGCCAACAAGGTCCCAGCCTGCTGGCTGGTTACAGAAGAAAGGGGATAGGATGAGGGAGAGTGGTTGGTTGTGGGCTCCCTCCTGAGAAAAAGCTCCACCTCATCTTAGGCACAGGAGAATCCACAGCAGGGAGCACCCAAAAACCTCCAATGCCATGGGAACCACTGCCACAGGCACCCAGAGCACCATGGGAACAGGGCATGCACGCAAGGACAAAGCGGGAACAAGGTGCGTACTGTCTCTACTGCACTCACTTCCTAATCCCAGCTGCATCATCAGCTTCCATTGGTGGTGCCATTTCCTTGAGCTGCTTGAGGCTGCTCTTCCAGTGTTCATCCAGCTGCTGCTGGAACGGCCCCAGCTCCAGGCGATCCAGCTGCAGACAGACACACTCCCTCAGCCAGTGGCTATGGGATGGGACACTGCATCCCCAGGGAAAAGCCAGCAGCAGGAATCCTCAGAACGATGCTGCCTTGGGCCACCAAGCCCCGAAGGTGCCATTTTTGCGCAGTGGTGACGAGCCGCCCCTCACCTTGGAGGCCATCTCCTCCCGCAGCTGCTGCTGGACCCTTTGCAGCCCCTGCTCCTGGCCTGTCACCCAGCTTAGCATCTCCTGGTTGCTCTTATTCAGCAGCTCCAGGCTCTCCTCAAATTGGGCGCGACTGACTTTGCTTTCCAAGGCACCTTTGTCTGCTTTCTAGGAACAGGGAAAGGCAGGAGAACGGTGGGGAAAGGACGGATGCGCAATAGCCAGGGTCAGCTCACTGCACGGGCAGAGGCAAAAGCACTTCTGCAGGACCACTGTGCTCCTCCCATGGCTGTGTGGTCCCACTCGCCCCATCACCCCCATGTGGTTGGTCCCACAAGCCCAAGGGACATGGGGGGAGACAGAGGCACCTGCAGCTGGGCTAGAAATCCTCTCTCCCCAGGCCACCTCTGCCACCAAGCTCCCAGAGAACAAGGAGCATTTGTCACCCTGCCCAGGACCCCCTTGGCTGGGGCTTAGGCCCCTTGAGGTTGTACCTCATCCATTCCCAGCTCCACGTCCTCCTTGTCTGCCTTCTTCTTCTCCAGCCTCTCCATGGACTGGAACAGAGCCTTCCAACACACAAAGCATCCTGTGACATTGCGGCAGGAGCACCCCAGCTTCTACCCCACCCAGAATCCTCTGGGAAAGGTACTTTCAATCTTCTCAGGGCAAATCCCTTATGGTCCCCAGCCTGGGCTCTGCAAGGAGGATGCTCTAACCCCATGGGGGTTTCAGCCATCTACCTCGATATCTTTCTGCTGCTGGCGACTGTCATCCAGGAGGCTTCCCGTGACAGACTTGAGCTTTTCATACTCCTCTTGCATCTGCAGGATGGCAGCCTGCATGCGCTTCAGCACCTCCTGGTCCTGCTCCAGGGAGGAAAATGACAAGGTGGGAGGACTGCCCCATGGGCACAGACCTGGCTTACTGGGCCAGTGGGCATAGGCTGTCAGTGCCAGCAACACATTTGCAGCATGGCTTGAATCTCCCACTATGCTGCAGACTTACAAGACAATATGGGGGGGAGCACATAACACCAAAGCACAAACAGCCAGGCATGGTTCTGGCAGCCCCCTCCCAAGTCCCCCATGCTGCCATCTCCCTACCTGGCTCTTCCACGGCAGCTGCCTCACCACCTTGCCCGTCTTCTTCCTCGAAATGAGGGAGTCCACCAGCCCCTGCAGCTTCTCATAGCACCGCAGAAGCTTCCCCAAACGCATGCTGGTGTCACTGCTGCACGTGGGGCATACTGCCTCCTCCTGCCCTGTGCACTCCATCACTCTCAGCTCTTCAGCTGCAGAAGGGGAAGAGGAACAACCTTTGAGATGGGACAGATGCAACCAACAATTCCAGGTGCCATGGAGGCCCCATGGCCCCAGCCAGCCAGGGGATGTAGCTGGGAACCCCTCCAGGACCACACCACCGAGCCAGCAGGTGGGAGGAGCTCCCCCCACACCTCACCTGCTCCTGCTCCTCCTCGGCCATCTGGGTCACCAACTGATCCAGTGCAGCCTTGCTCATTTGCTGCTGCTCTGCCACATCCTTCATGTCCTGCTTTGCCTCCTGCAGTGTGGACCTGGCCAGCGAGACGGGGACACAGGCAGGCTTAGTCTTCACAAGCTTAGCTGCTCAGGGGGCATCCCTCACCCCCCAACATGGGATGCTCCCAGCCCTCCTGGACTCCCTTGCAGCCCCACAGGGTACGAAACCCTCTCCTGTCCTTTTACCCCAATGGCAGGCTGAGTTGGTTGCTGAGATCCATTTGCCAGCTGGCTTTAGCTGCTTCCAGTTTGCCAAGGGCACTCTCCAGCTTCCTGATCTGGGAACGGCAGTGGGGGCCAGAGTCAGGGCATGGCCCCTGCGTCATCCCAGCTCAGGGGCTCTTCAGCTGCCTCCTTCGTGCCCAACTCTCCCAGCATCCCTGCATCTCCCTTGGGTACTGCTTACCTTTCCCTTCTCTCCCTGCAGCTCCCTGGCCAGGCCCTGTAGGCCTCTGGACAAGCCCTGAAGGCCACTGGCCAGGCCGTGCAGCGAGGACACTTGGCCCTGGAGGTCACCCAGCATGTTGGCAACGCTCTCCTGGCCTACAAGAACACAGTACAAGGGGACACACTGTCAGTGAAGGGGTCTCACCCTCCGGGCCAGGCTCTGAGCACAACGAGCTCCAGACCCAGCATTTCAAACACCCCCCACAAGCCTCCCAGAGCTCCCACCTCCCTCCTGGAGGAGCAGGCGCAGCTTCTCCAGCTCCGTTCGGTCCAATTTGGTGGCTTCTACCTGGGCCACCTGCTCCTTCAGGGCAGCATAGAGGTGTCTGAGCTGCCCAATCTGCTTGAGAGCCTCCGCCGTCTCCATAGAGAAATTGTAGGTGGTGTGGTAGGCACTGCTGGATCGCAAGGGCAAGGCCAGCTCTTGCAAGTGCGACGTGACGCTGAGATCAGCGTCAAGTGGGATCTCGAATCCTTGGGCTGTCGGCAAGAGAGTCCCTGCTGCCAGGGGGCCTGCCTGGTGAAGCTGTGTGCTGAGCTGCTCCCCCGAGATGCTGGTCGGAGTGACAGTGGACTCTGGCTGTGTCCCCAGGGTGGTGGTCTGGGTGCCCGTGGACTCTGGCTGTGTCCCCAGGGTGGTGGTCTGGGTGCCCGTGGACTCTGGCTGTGTCCCCAGGGTGGTGGTCTGGGTGCCCGTGGACTCTGGCTTTGTTGGCTGTGTCCCCAGTCTGGTGGTCTGTGTGTCCTGAGACACTGTCTGCATCATCGTTGTGGTGCTAGCATCCCTCCTCTGATCTGAGGGAACGCTTGCCTGCTGCTTAGGGGCCGTTAGAGCTGTCCCTGGATCCTTCAGCCCCGCTAAGCTCCTACTAGATCCCAGCACTGAGCTTGCCCCATGTGAGGTGCCCACATCTGAAATGGGAGGCATGGGGGTGGCAGACTGGTCTCCTTCTTGTTCTCCTCTGGGTCTTCCTCCATCTCTTCCTCGTTCTCCTTTGCTGCCCCCAAGGCAATCCTGCAGCACATCCCAGTGCACCATGTTGTTCACCTCCTCCGGGTCCGGGTACAGGCCCAGCCTTTCCTTCAGCATTTGCTGGGGAAGGAAGGGATCAAGGGCTTACCCCAGCCATGTAGCCAGGGGCATAGCGGGGCCCACAGGAGCACTCCCCCCCACATCCAGCACTGCTGGGGACCATGCCCTAGTGCAGAGGGACTGCCTGCACTGGTCCCCCAGGGATGCAGCCATCTCCTGTCCTGTAGCAGGATCTGGGAGGCTCGTAACCATACCACATCGCTGGCCAGAGTCCTTAGGTTGCAGAGGCCTGGCAGCCGGCCGGCAGTGTCCTGGAGATTCCCCCAGAGTGGGGCGACGAGAGGGACCGCAGTCAGGAGACAGGAGCAGGACTGAATAAAAGCATCTGCAAATTAACTTGGGCACTAGACAGATGGACGCTGGGCAGGCTTGTGCCTGGGGCCTGCTGCTGTATGGCACCAGTAGATCCTGACCCTTCTTCCCAGCACCCATGGTACTTTCATGGGTGTTCAGTTAAGAAGTGCCTTAGCACCACTTGGGTGGACACACATAGTTACCTCTGTCAGCAGCTTGAACTGCAGGCAGTGCTACCCATTTCTGCCCTCCCCAGGGCTCCAGGTAGGGTGGGCTGAGCTCCCATGCTTCCCTCTTAGGGCACCCTTCCCACTCTTCCCTCCCAGTGCCCTTCACACTGGGTGACATCCAAGGCTGGAGGACAGGGTCCGCAGGGAGATGCGGGGTGATGCAGGAAGGGGAGCAAGAGGCCAGCTCCCTCCTGGGGACACCAGCAGCAGCTCACCAAGCCAAGCGCCTCCTGGATCATGCAGATTTCTTCTTGCATGCGGGACTGCGCCTCCTTCATCTGGTTAATCGACTCAAGGAGATCCTGGTAGCCAGACGTGTCCTAGGAGAGGACGGTGGCAGGCATGAGCCCCATGGGAGGGTCCCTGCAGGCCAGGAACTTGGTCCCCACCCTGCCCCAATGGAAGCCATCACACAAACCCACGTCAGCAGGGCTGCATCCAGCCCTGCCTGCCCGTGCTGAGCTCTGTGCAGGAGCGCTGAAGCTGATGCCAAGGGCAAAGAGCCACCCCTGGAGGAGGAGGCGCCTCAGGGGACTGGGGAGAGCCTCTACCTCGGAGCTGCTGCTCTCGTCGGTTTCCACCTTCTCCATCAGCTGCCCCACGTCGGCAGTCACATCAGCGTCGGAGCCGCTGGTGGTGTCCTGCAGCGGGTCCTTGGCAGGCAGCTGCTCACCCGGCTGCTGAGGCTGCTGCCCCGCGGCCGGGGTCCTTGCCCTGTCCCGCTCGGCAGGCTGCTCCAAGCCCCAGGTGGAGCCGTCCTGCAGGCCCAGGTGCCCCAGCATGGCCTCCAGCAGGCTGCGCAGCGCTCGGAAGTTCACGGCCGAGACATCGGGCGTCCCGATGGCGGCGTCCAGCAGCTGGGTCAAGCTGAGCAGAGCCATCGCTGCTGCTATGGCCGACAACACGAGTCTGACCTGCTGGCAGTAGGAGAGACAGCGGGCAGTCGGCAGCCTGCCTCCTGCTTATGCTCCCTCCGGGATGTGGCGGGCCCTTCCTCGCCGCCTCTGCCCTCCCCAGCCCTACCGCCGGGCCCCCCGTTCCCCGTTCCCCGCACCCCTCGGCCCCGTACCTGCAGCAGCTGACCCTGCCCCACGCCCTGCCCTCTTTATCGACCACCACCGGCCGCTCCCCGACGCCCATTGTGCGAACCCGTGCGGAACACACCCGTTGCCAGGCGACGCCCCGCGGCCCTCTACTGTGCCGTAATTCAAGCGCACGGGGGACGCTCCCGGGCCCGACCCTGCTTCCGCCAGCCTCTGCCCAGGGAACCTTAGCGCCCCGGGAAGGCAGAGCTATGTGGCAAAAGCAGGACAGGTTTTACTCTCTCCCTTAGACGTGGCAATACTGGGGGGAAGGCTGCTGCTGACAGCAGCACCACACACATTTTGAGCATCTCGCTCCAGAGCAAAGAGCTGCACAAGCAGGAAAAAGCAGCACAGACAGACACAAGCTTCCACACAAGCCGAGGAAGGAGAGGACTCCAAAGCATCTTGGAAGCAGAGTCACCCATCAGACAAGTACTGACAGAAAGAATCCTCAAGAACATCTTCTCCCGCAGAAACCTCCAGGGCCAACCATGCCAGAGAACAGACACCTCCCTCCTGTGGTGAGGCACTCGGAGAATGAGGATGGGCAAGCGGGAGGCAGAACAGATGCCTTGCTCTTTTGAAAGAGACGAGAGATTCATTTTCAGTCATTAAAGAGACGTTTGCTCTGTGTAGTCTTCTTTCCCGAGCTGGGAGGATTGAATTTCAAGAGGGAGTAGGCATGAAGTGATGGGGACAAGATGCACTGGGGCAGGAAGCTCACACTCTTATGAGCGATCCTATGCCTTCACTTCAGGAACTGGCAGAGCTTTAGGCTCAGGAGCTCCACAGACACCCCCAGGGACTAGTCACACTTTCTAGACAGCCCTCAGGGGCACAAGGCCACCCCAGCACAGTGAGACAGCAGCAGCAAGGAAAGGACCTTGGGGCGGAAGGGAAAGCACTGAGGTTCAGTGCTGATAGGGTGGCAACCAAGGCCCATGCTGTGTCAGGCCAGACAGATGCTGTGTCCCTGTGTCCACCAGCCCCAACTCACTGTCTTCCCACAACCTTTGGGACCCAGTGAATGCAGGGTACCAGTTTTCCTAAAGCAGGTACGGATTTTGAGTCAACTCCTGGCTTCAGGTTAGCCAAATGCTTCTGGCTTCTAGTCAGGGTAAGGTGTGAAGCAAAGCCTGAGGAGAACTCAGGCTGTGGTGCTGACTACGACCCAGGGTACACCAGCTCAACCCTCTGGTCACCGGGGCTGCCATTCCACAGTTACTACCCAAACACAGCCTCGTGAAAGCACAGCCCTTCACAAGCCCCTTGTGCTGCTTTCTCAAGTGCCCCTCCAGCCAAGGATTAGTGTCACACAAGAAGGGAGCAAGCCGTGAGTCCTGCTTCCCTGCATAAGGCTGCGAGTTGCAAAGTCAGCCTGGTTACAGCAACAGCCCCGCGTAACAGACAGAGTAGCTGTTCAGAGGGATCCCTTCCTCGAGAGCAAACTAAAAGAGAAGGAAGAGAGAAGAGCAAGGATACAAGAGCAAGGATATTAATTTGGCTCTTAGAGTGCATTTGTGCTGCAAAGATAAATGTAGGAATTGAGACTGGGAGACAGCTATGCAACCTGGGAAGTTAAAACAGAGACTGACAGTGACATACAGGCCCATGGAAATGAAGGAGCTCCTCACAGTTCACAAATGTACTGTTGCAGAGCAGCTCTAGGGCTGGAGAACACGCTGCAAGTCTCACACATCCGGCCTCGCTGAGAGCAGATGCTGGTGGCTGATCAGCCTTCCCCCAGCTCTAAGTTTCAACAGCACTAGCTGTGTACCCCATGTTTTGCCCATGTATTTGAAGATCAGGAAGGCATTTGCCCCCATTAACCTTTCAGTGGGATGAAAGCTGCAAAGCACGAGGACAGCTCCCATGCGTGCTGCTGCTGACCAAAGGCAAAGTCATCTGAATGCACTTGTGTGTGGAGACATGATGAGGGCTGACCCAGCCAACACTTGAGAAATTGCTCAGGATACCTCCAGGAAATAGGTTTTTCGCCCCTACTCCCCAGCAGTGTTTATATTTTTGGCAAGACTATGGTGTTACTGTGCAAATGGACCGTCTGGGTGAGGAGATCAGGGGTGCCACAGCCATCACCAGCCAGCTGCTGGTCTGCGCCCTGCCACTGTGTTCCTGCACAGCCTGCCCTCCGCCAACAATGCAGCGGGAATGTGGTGTACCGAGCCAGAGCCACGAATCTTACTAGAAGAGCCTTACCCATGAAACGAACCAGATCATGCGCCCAGGGAAGGAAGTTTCTCAGAAGAAGCCCAGTTACTGTTGCTATCCAGTAAGCACACTCAGAACAGAAACACAAGCTGCCTTGAGGAACTGTCCCTTCAGGTGCTTCAGCGTTTGGAAAAGTTGAACAGCAAGGGAAATCAAAGAAAAGAAGTAAGAATGAACGTAGAAAAAAAACTACACAGCTCAGAACAATTCCAATAACGGAATTCATTATTCAAATTGTCAGGATCCAGAACAGATGTGTTGACCCAGCTTTAACAACGTCAAAGTGAAACCTCTTTGGCGAAGTTCAGTTGTCTAAACCTAAGCAAGTGGGGCTCTCTGGGAAGCCCAGGGCATCCTGCCTTGCCTCAGTTGGCCTCTCTGGAAGGGGACAGATTCATCCCAGCTCCTGTGTTGGATCTGCTCTGTTCAAAGGTTGAACATGCTTGCAGAGAGCAGCAGGAAGGCAGGGAAGAGGTGAGGCAGGACAGGCTGAGCTTTGGCTGTGCAGAGGTTGGCTGGCAGGTCACTATGTAGTTATGCAGCTACAAGTCAGCCTGGTTCCACGTAGCTGGCGTGTGCAAACAAAGCATACTGGACTCTACTAATGTCAGCCCTCTGTGTGCTATGCCATTTCCAAGTCTTGACCCCTTCCATCAGCAAGCACCACAGACAACCCCATGTTTCAGGAGTGATTGCCACTGTGACATCTGGTTCAAAGGCAATTCTTGTGAATTCTTGAATTTCCTTCATGAAGTGAATTCTTGTCATTTCCTTCATGAAGTGGCTGTCACTTTTCCTGTATCTGCGTTTGGGAAGACTCTTGTCTCATGCAGCGCATTCAGCAAGCAAGAGACACAGAGCCTTCACAACAGCCTCAAGAAAAACTGCTTTCCAGACCCAATGAGGCTCCTTATTCATGTCTCTGGCTCTTCTGAAATCAGGAAGATGTGGATCCAAACCCTAACCCTTGCAAAACAGACTGAGAAGTGAACCCAAGACCATCAATATGCCAGGAGAGTGCTCCCTCAACTGGAGTATTATGATAAAAGAGGGTACCACCCCAAACCACTGCAGGTAGAGAAACCCAGACATGTAAGTGTGGATGAAATATGCTCCAACAACCTAACAAAACATCTCTGGAGATCAGAGCTCAGCAGGCTCAGGAGTCCGGGTGGACTTCAGATCTTCCACAGGACTGATGTGGGCAGATGCAGGAGCAGATCCAATCTCTTGGGCAATAGAAATGAAGTACCTCCAGAGTGTATTTGTGTTCAGCTTTAGATGGCAGCCCAAGCAGAGCCGGGGTGCTTGGCAGCACAGTGCTGGACTAATTTCTGCACACATCATGTTCCAAGATCAGAAATGTCATTTGAATCTCCTCCCCAACTACGGATCTCTTCTGGGTCCTGCCCTGCTGCTTCCCGTGCCAGATGCTGACATATTGGTGCATTCCTTATCCTGCACATTTTCTGTGTTATACAGGGATTCACTACCGGTATCAGAAGCAAAAATAAAGATAACCAAAAAAAGATCTGCTACAAGAAGTATTTTAGCTTTGTAGGTGCAAACACATGGCAGAAATGAATAAATAAGGGGAATCTTCTGGCTCTGCTGTTCTGCGCATGTGTTTGCATCTGCATTTTTGCTCAAACTCTTGTCATCTTCACTAAGTATTTCACTATGTTCAAAAGCATAATTTTTAAAGGGCTCTCAACAGTAAGAAACAACTCATGGGTTTTTATTCCTCTGCTGCACTAAGAATAATTTGCTTGTCAGAAATCAGTGCCCTCCTGATCAGCTGGTTCTGCAAAGAGAGAAAAACCATATCGCATGCACATAGAAAATCCCTGAGTCACCTCTCTATGTTCTGATTGATCCTCTCCATGTTCCAGCAGTGAGAAGCTGGGGGCCTTGGATGGGCTTTGCTGTTCAACAATTTATGCCATCAGGCATAGGTAGCAGGAAATAAAGCTTAGGCCTATAATGATCTAACAAAATGTTTATCAAGTGCCACTACTGCTCCTACCCAAGTGGTGCCTCAACACACCATGCTGAGATGGTGCACATCATCTTTTCAAGCCCTGTTGAGGTCCAGGTGGGTATAAGAGACTTACACAAACAGAGCAGTTGTGACCTTACACTGCCACTTACACGCTATCATGAAGGCTGTGCCTGTCACAGGCACTGGTCCAGCACTGTGGCATTTGGTTAATACAGCCTTGTGCATTTAGCACAAACCTCTGCCTCATCTCTTGACCCTCTGCAGTAGCTCACCTCAGCACAGGCATCTACAATCCCACAGATACCTGTAACGGCATTTCTCTCACCTAACTATAGGTAACTGCTGTGTATGTTTCTATACCTAAGCTTGATATCAGGGCTTCCAGGACAGCTCAAGGGTCTACAGTCATGGACTGAAGACTGTAGGTTGCATGGTCCACACAGACAGTGAAGTCAACAGCACAGACTCTTAACAGCCGCATATGGTTGGATGACCACAGTCCTTTGGCTACAATGGCACCCAGTGTTAAGCTTTCACTCTGCAGACTTCAGAAGCCATGGGAGTTGAACCCTAGCCTCAGAAGTCCACACACCCTATTTCTGGTGGGAGTTAGCTCTCCTACGCAATTTGAGGCACCGAATCTCCACAGTCTTGGCTGGCCCCAGCTAAATGATGCCATGGCTCATTGATGAATTGTGTGCTAGGTAAAATCTAAGTTGGATGCCAGAAGCATTACGGCCACACACCCTGCCTTCCTTGTCATAAATACCAAGCAAGCAAATTCTAGCATGAAGCCCTGAAGCCCCTCCCTACCCTGTGCTCTTTACCAATGCCACTGCAATACTCACAATCAGAAAACAAGGGCAACAAGATGGGCACATTCCCTGCTTTTAGCAGGGAGGAGAGCAGAGCCATGTACAGGGAGTTGAGAGCTGTGCCTCACCGTGCGCTGCTGCCACCACCCTTCCCACCCAGGTGCCAATTTGATATCACCTTCAGCAGCAACGGAGCATCCTCCTCCTCCTGCTGCACTGCCCAGCTCCCCCAGCCCCACTCTGGGGCCACAGGCTACCCTAGCAGGGGCCATCGGGGCCACACAGGGCTCAAGGAGGTGCCAGGGGGAGTGCAGCAGCTCAGGTTGCTCAGACCCTGGGGATGAGGAGCAGGGAGGTGGCTAGGGGCCGTTTTCAGCTCCTTCAGTGACACGTGGCCACAGGTCAAGGGCAGATCCCAAGCCAGGGTCCCCCCACTCAGGCCACAGAGGCGCTTTGCTGAACATCACCCTTTATTGCTGCTGCTGGGAGCTACATCGGTGCCTGCTGGGGTGCTGGGCTGCTGGGATTCAGCTGGTGACCCGCAGTCCTGCCCAGCCGCCGGGTTGCTGCATCCATCCTGCGGGGCTGGAGGGGTGGCAGGGGCCGGTGTACTTGGAGAAGCTGGCTGTGGGATGAGGCTGACCTCTGCTCCGGTGAGCCAGTGGTGCCTGGGGCTGAGGGGCAGGGGTCAGCCCTGCGGCTGTCCTGCCCCAATAGCTCTATCTTGTCGTGCTGGGGAGGACAAAATTGGTTGGCTAAAGCATGGGGCTGAATTCAACATCCCCAAGCAACCCTCCATACCCATCTCTCCTGGGGGGGGAAACTGAGGCATGGATCCCCCCAGATGCTCAGCAGCACCCCCCTAACCTCAGTCACCCCCTCCAGATCCCTTCTTTCTTCATCCCTACCTTGCTGGGGAGCAGAGTGGAGGGCTGGAGTGCCTGTGGGTTGCTGGGCTGGACACGCTGGAGGCGCAGGCTGCGCTGCAGCGGCTGTGTGAGGGTATGCTGGCCCCCACACTGCCGTGGCACAGTGGGGTACCTGCATGCAGCCATCCGCTCCCTGCAGGATAGGGTATGGGAACACTCGGCACGCAGCACACAATTCAGTACACGTGGCTTCAGCGCCACTGAGAGAGAGATGGGGCAGCACAGTGGGGAGGCTGTAAAACCCCCAGGCCTGGGGCAAGCACAGCTGAGCCTC
Source organism: Amazona ochrocephala (assembly GCA_039720435.1). Lineage (NCBI taxonomy): Eukaryota > Metazoa > Chordata > Aves > Psittaciformes > Psittacidae > Amazona > Amazona ochrocephala. Next base: position 52,087,170 of record CM077882.1, on the reverse strand, counting down.
TGTGGCACATCTCTGCTCCCCTGCCCTGCCCAGGAAGCAGAGCCCTTTACCCTGACTCAGGGAAGGACTCTGCCTCACTGGGGCACAGCCATCCTGCACCCCAGGGATGAGGATGGGTCCCATGTCCCCTACCTTTGGGTTTGCTCCATCTTTAGAACAGGATGGGATTGTCCACTGACATGAGGGACCAGCGGTGGAAAGGGCGGGATTGGCGGGATAGGCCTGGGAGGGCAAAAGCCATCAGTGAGTGACAGGGGACAAATGACCCACCCTGGCTTGTGGCAGCACCCCAAATGCCATAGGCTTGTACCTCAAAGCATTCCCTGCCCGCTGCCCCCAGGGAGGGGTCCTCATCCTCCCGCTGATGGGCAGGCCTGTGGAGGGTGCTGGGCAGGATCGGACCCTCGCAGGCAGACACCCCGAACCCCATGCTGCCTGGTCTGCAGCACCACCAGCACCCATCTCCCCCCATCCCACCCATGCAGACTCCTGATGCGCTTGTGCTGGGTGGTACTCACGAGCCAGGCATCCGCACGCTGAGTTGCCTGTCACAAGACAGGCACTGGAAATCTGCCAGCAGCTGCCTGAGGAGGGAGAAAGGGCTGGGTGTGTTGGGAAACCTGTCTTTGAGCCTGGTTGATCCCCCCTCCATGCCAACAAGGTCCCAGCCTGCTGGCTGGTTACAGAAGAAAGGGGATAGGATGAGGGAGAGTGGTTGGTTGTGGGCTCCCTCCCGAGAAAAAGCTCCACCTCATCTTAGGCACAGGAGAATCCACAGCGGGGAGCACCCAAAAACCTCCAATGCCATGGGAACCACTGCCACAGGCACCCAGAGCACCATGGGAACAGGGGATGCAGGCAAGGACAAAGCGGGAACAAGGTGCGTACTGTCTCTACTGCACTCACTTCCTAATCCCAGCTGCATCATCAGCTTCCATTGGTGGTGCCATTTCCTTGAGCTGCTTGAGGCTGCTCTTCCAGTGTTCATGCAGCTGCTGCTGGAACGGCCCCAGCTCCAGGCGATCCAGCTGCAGACAGACACACTCCCTCAGCCAGTGGCTATGGGATGGGACACTGCATCCCCAGGGAAAAGCCAGCAGCAGGAATCCTCAGAAGGATGCTGCCTTGGGCCGCCAAGCCCCGAAGGTGCCATTTTTGCGCAGTGGTGATGAGCCGCCCCTCACCTTGGAGGCCATCTCCTCCCGCAGCTGCTGCTGGACCTTGTGCAGCCCCTGCTCCTGGCCTGTCACCCGGATCAGCATCTCCTGGTTGCTCTTATTCAGCAGCTCCAGGCTCTCCTCAAATTGGGCGCGACTGACTTTGCTTTCCAAGGCACCTTTGTCTGCTTTCTAGCAACAGGAAAAGGCAGGAGAACGGTGGGGAAAGGATGGATGCGCAATAGCCAGGGTCAGCTCACTGCACGGGCAGAGGCAAAAGCACTTCTGCAGGACCACTGTGCTCCTCCCATGGCTGTGTGGTCCCACTCGCCCCATCACCCCCATGTGGTTGGTCCCACAAGCCCAAGGGACATGGGGGGAGACAGAGGCACCTGCAGCTGGGCTAGAAATCCTCTCTCCCCAGGCCACCTCTGCCACCAAGCTCCCAGAGAACAAGGAGCATTTGTCACCCTGCCCAGGACCCCCTTGGCTGGGGCTTAGGCCCCTTGAGGTTGTACCTCATCCATTCCCAGCTCCACGTCCTCCTTGTCTGCCTTCTTCTTCTCCAGCCTCTCCATGGACTGGAACAGACCCTTCCAACACACAAAGCATCCTGTGACATTGTGGCAGGAGCACCCCGGCTTCTACCCCACCCAGAGTCCTCTGGGAAAGGTACTTTCAATCTTCTCAGGGCAAATCCCTTATGGTCCCCAGCCTGGGCTCTGCAAGGAGGATGCTCTAACCCCATGGGGGTTTCAGCCATCTACCTCGATATCTTTCTGCTGCTGGCGACTGTCATCCAGGAGGCTTTGCGTGACAGACTTGAGCTTTTCATACTCCTCTTGCACCTGCAGGATGGCAGCCTGCATGCGCTTCAGCACCTCCTGGTCCTGCTCCAGAGAGGAAAATGACAAGGTGGGAGGACTGCCCCATGGGCACAGACCTGGCTTACTGGGCCAGTGGGCATAGGCTGTCAGGCATGGTTCTGGCAGCCCCCTCCCAAGTCCCCCATGCTGCCATCTCCCTACCTGGCTCTTCCATGGCAGCTGCCTCACCACCTTGCCCGTCTTCTTCCTCGAAATGAGGGAGTCCACCAGCCCCTGCAGCTTCTCATAGCGCCGCAGAAGCTTCCCCAAACGCGTGCTGGTGTCACTGCTGCACGTGGGGCATACTGCCTCCTCCTGCCCTGTGCTCTCCATCATTCTCAGCTCTTCCAGCTGCAGAAGGGGAAGAGGAATAACCTTTGAGATGGGACAGATGCAACCAACAATTCCAGGTGCCATGGAGGCTCCATGGCCCCAGCCAGCCAGGGGATGTAGCTGGGAACCCCTCCAGGACCACACCACCGAGCCAGCAGGTGGGAGGAGCTCCCCCCACACCTCACCTGCTCCTGCTCCTCCTCGGCCATCTGGGTCACCAACTGATCCAGTGCAGCCTTGCTCATTTGCTGCTGCTCTGCCACATCCTTCATGTCCTGCTTTGCCTCCTGCAGTGTGGACCTGGCCAGCGAGACGGGGACACAGGCCGGCTTAGTCTTCACAAGCTTAGCTGCTCAGGGGGCATCCCTCACCCCCCAACATGGGATGCTCCCAGCCCTCCTGGACTCCCTTGCAGCCCCACAGGGTACGAAACCCTCTCCTGTCCTTTTACCCCAATGGCGGGCTGAGTTGGTTGCTGAGATCCATTTGCCAGCTGGCTTTAGCTGCTTCCAGTTTGCCAAGGGCACTCTCCAGCTTCCTGATCTGGGAACGGCAGTGGGGGCCAGAGTCAGGGCATGGCCCCTGTGTCATCCCAGCTCAGGGGCTCTTCAGCTGCCTCCTTCGTGCCCAACTCTCCCAGCATCCCTGCATCTCCCTTGGGTACTGCTTACCTTTCCCTTCTCTCCCTGCAGCTCCCTGGCCAGGCCCTGTAGGCCTCTGGACAAGCCCTGAAGGTCACTGGCCAGGCCGTGCAGCGAGGACACTTGGCCCTGGAGGTCACCCAGCATGTTGGCAACGCTCTCCTGGCCTACAAGAACACAGTACAAGGGGACACACTGTCAGTGAAGGGGTCTCACCCTCCGGGCCAGGCTCTGAGCACAACGAGCTCCAGACCCAGCATTTCAAACACCCCCCACAAGCCTCCCAGAGCTCCCACCTCCCTCCTGGAGGAGCAGGCGCAGCTTCTCCAGCTCCGTTCGGTCCAATTTGGTGGCTTCTACCTGGGCCACCTGCTCCTTCAGGGCAGCATAGAGGTGTCTGAGCTGCCCAATCTGCTTGAGAGCCTCCGCCGTCTCCATAGAGAAATTGTAGGCGGTGTGGTAGGCACTGCTGGATCGCAAGGGCAAGGCCAGCTCTTGCAAGTGCGACGTGACGCTAAGATCAGTGTCAAGTGGGATCTCAAATCCTTGGGCTGTCGGCAAGAGAGTCCCTGCTGCCAGGGGGCCTGCCTGGTGAAGCTGTGTGCTGAGCTGCTCCCCCGAGATGCTGGTCGGAGTGACAGTGGACTCTGGCTGTGTCCCCAGGGTGTTGGTCTGGGTGCCCGTGGACTCTGGCTGTGTCCCCAGGGTGGTGGTCTGGGTGCCCGTGGACTCTGGCTGTGTCCCCAGGGTGGTGGTCTGGGTGCCCGTGGACTCTGGCTTTGTTGGCTGTGTCCCCAGTCTGGTGGTCTGTGTGTCCTGAGACACTGTCTGCATCATCGTTGTGGTGCTAGCATCCCTCCTCTGATCTGAGGGAACGCTTGCCTGCTGCTTAGGGGCCGTTAGAGCTGTCCCTGGATCCTTCAGCCCCGCTAAGCTCCTACTAGATCCCAGCACTGAGCTTGCCCCATGTGAGGTGCCCACATCTGAAATGGGAGGCATGGGGGTGGCAGACTGGTCTCCTTCTTGTTCTCCTCTGGGTCTTCCTCCATCTCTTCCTCGTTCTCCTTTGCTGCCCCCCAGGCAATCCTCCAGCACATCCCAGTGCACCATGTTGTTCACCTCCTCCGGGTCCGGGTACAGGCCCAGCCTTTCCTTCAGCATTTGCTGGGGAAGGAAGGGATCAAGGGCTTACCCCAGCCATGTAGCCAGGGGCATAGCGGGGCCCACAGGAGCACTCCCCCCCACATCCAGCACTGCTGGGGACCATGCCCTAGTGCAGAGGGACTGCCTGCACTGGTCCCCCAGGGATGCAGCCATCTCCTGTCCTGTAGCAGGATCTGGCAGGCTCGTAACCATACCACATCGCTGGCCAGAGTCCTTAGGTTGCAGACGCCTGGCAGCCGGCCGGCAGTGTCCTGGAGATTCCCCTAGAGTGGGGCGAGGAGAGGGACCGCAGTCAGGAGACAGGAGCAGGACTGAATAAAAGCATCTGCAAATTAACTTGGGCACTAGACAGATGGACGCTGGGCAGGCTTGTGCCTGGGGCCTGCTGCTGTATGGCACCAGTAGATCCTGACCCTTCTTCCCAGCACCCATGGTACTTTCATGGGTGTTCAGTTAAGAAGTGCCTTAGCACCACTTGGGTGGACACACATAGTTACCTCTGTCAGCAGCTTGAACTGCAGGCAGTGCTACCCATTTCTGCCCTCCCCAGGGCTCCAGGTAGGGTGGGCTGAGCTCCCATGCTTCCCTCTTAGGGCGCCCTTCCCACTCTTCCCTCCCAGTGCCCTTCACACTGGGTGACATCCAAGGCTGGAGGACAGGGTCCGCAGGGAGATGCGGGGTGATGCAGGAAGGGGAGCAAGAGGCCAGCTCCCTCCTGGGGACACCAGCAGCAGCTCACCAAGCCAAGCGCCTCCTGGATCATGCAGATTTCTTCTTGCATGCGGGACTGCGCCTCCTTCATCTGGTTAATCGACTCAAGGAGATCCTGGTAGCCAGACGTGTCCTAGGAGAGGACGGTGGCAGGCATGAGCCCCATGGGAGGGTCCCTGCAGGCCAGGAACTTGGTCCCCACCTTGTCTCAATGGAAGCCATCACACAAACCCACGTCAGCAGGGCTGCATCCAGCCCTGCCTGCCCGTGCTGAGCTCTGTGCAGGAGCGCTGAAGCTGATGCCAAGGGCAAAGAGCCACCCCTGGAGGAGGAGGCGCCTCAGGGGACTGGGGAGAGCCTCTACCTCGGAGCTGCTGCTCTCGTCGGTTTCCACCTTCTCCATCAGCTGCCCCACGTCGGCAGTCACATCAGCGTCGGAGCCGCTGGTGGTGTCCTGCAGCGGGTCCTTGGCAGGCAGCTGCTCACCCGGCTGCTGAGGCTGCTGCCCCGCGGCCGGGGTCCTTGCCCTGTCCCGCTCGGCAGGCTGCTCCAAGCCCCAGGTGGAGCCGTCCTGCAGGCCCAGGTGCCCCAGCATGGCCTCCAGCAGGCTGCGCAGCGCTCGGAAGTTCACGGCCGAGACATCGGGCGTCCCGATGGCGGCGTCCAGCAGCTGGGTCAAGCTGAGCAGAGCCATCGCTGCTGCTATGGCCGACAACACGAGTCTGACCTGCTGGCAGTAGGAGAGACAGCGGGCAGTCGGCAGCCTGCCTCCTGCTTATGCTCCCTCCGGGATGTGGCGGGCCCTTCCTCGCCGCCTCTGCCCTCCCCAGCCCTACCGCCGGGCCCCCCGTTCCCCGTTCCCCGCACCCCTCGGCCCCGTACCTGCAGCAGCTGACCCTGCCCCACGCCCTGCCCTCTTTATCGACCACCACCGGCCGCTCCCCGACGCCCATTGTGCGAACCCGTGCGGAACACACCCGTTGCCAGGCGACGCCCCGCGGCCCTCTACTGTGCCGTAATTCAAGCGCACGGGGGACGCTCCCGGGCCCGACCCTGCTTCCGCCAGCCTCTGCCCAGGGAACCTTAGCGCCCCGGGAAGGCAGAGCTATGTGGCAAAAGCAGGACAGGTTTTACTCTCTCCCTTAGACGTGGCAATACTGGGGGGAAGGCTGCTGCTGACAGCAGCACCACACACATTTTGAGCATCTCGCTCCAGAGCAAAGAGCTGCACAAGCAGGAAAAAGCAGCACAGACAGACACAAGCTTCCACACAAGCCGAGGAAGGAGAGGACTCCAAAGCATCTTGGAAGCAGAGTCACCCATCAGACAAGTACTGACAGAAAGAATCCTCAAGAACATCTTCTCCCGCAGAAACCTCCAGGTCCAACCATGCCAGAGAACAGACACCTCCCTCCTGTGGTGAGGCACTCGGAGAATGAGGATGGGCAAGCGGGAGGCAGAACAGATGCCTTGCTCTTTTGAAAGAGACGAGAGATTCATTTTCAGTCATTAAAGAGACGTTTGCTCTGTGTAGTCTTCTTTCCCGAGCTGGGAGGATTGAATTTCAAGAGGGAGTAGGCATGAAGTGATGGGGACAAGATGCGCTGGGGCAGGAAGCTCACACTCTTATGAGCGATCCTATGCCTTCACTTCAGGAACTGGCAGAGCTTTAGGCTCAGGAGCTCCACAGACACCCCCAGGGACTAGTCACACTTTCTAGACAGCCCTCAGGGGCACAAGGCCACCCCAGCACAGTGAGACAGCAGCAGCAAGGAAAGGACCTTGGGGCGGAAGGGAAAGCACTGAGGTTCAGTGCTGATAGGGTGGCAACCAAGGCCCATGCTGTGTCAGGCCAGACAGATGCTGTGTCCCTGTGTCCACCAGCCCCAACTCACTGTCTTCCCACAACCTTTGGGACCCAGTGAATGCAGGGTACCAGTTTTCCTAAAGCAGGTACGGATTTTGAGTCAACTCCTGGCTTCAGGTTAGCCAAATGCTTCTGGCTTCTAGTCAGGGTAAGGTGTGAAGCAAAGCCTGAGGAGAACTCAGGCTGTGGTGCTGACTACGACCCAGGGTACACCAGCTCAACCCTCTGGTCACCGGGGCTGCCATTCCACAGTTACTACCCAAACACAGCCTCGTGAAAGCACAGCCCTTCACAAGCCCCTTGTGCTGCTTTCTCAAGTGCCCCTCCAGCCAAGGATTAGTGTCACACAAGAAGGGAGCAAGCCGTGAGTCCTGCTTCCCTGCATAAGGCTGCGAGTTGCAAAGTCAGCCTGGTTACAGCAACAGCCCCGCGTAACAGACAGAGTAGCTGTTCAGAGGGATCCCTTCCTCGAGAGCAAACTAAAAGAGAAGGAAGAGAGAAGAGCAAGGATACAAGAGCAAGGATATTAATTTGGCTCTTAGAGTGCATTTGTGCTGCAAAGATAAATGTAGGAATTGAGACTGGGAGACAGCTATGCAACCTGGGAAGTTAAAACAGAGACTGACAGTGACATACAGGCCCATGGAAATGAAGGAGCTCCTCACAGTTCACAAATGTACTGTTGCAGAGCAGCTCTAGGGCTGGAGAACATGCTGCAAGTCTCACACATCCGGCCTCGCTGAGAGCAGATGCTGGTGGCTGATCAGCCTTCCCCCAGCTCTAAGTTTCAACAGCACTAGCTGTGTACCCCATGTTTTGCCCATGTATTTGAAGATCAGGAAGGCATTTGCCCCCATTAACCTTTCAGTGGGATGAAAGCTGCAAAGCACGAGGACAGCTCCCATGCGTGCTGCTGCTGACCAAAGGCAAAGTCATCTGAATGCACTTGTGTGTGGAGACATGATGAGGGCTGACCCAGCCAACACTTGAGAAATTGCTCAGGATACCTCCAGGAAATAGGTTTTTAGCCCCTACTCCCCAGCAGTGTTTATATTTTTGGCAAGACTATGGTGTTACTGTGCAAATGGACCGTCTGGGTGAGGAGATCAGGGGTGCCACAGCCATCACCAGCCAGCAGCTGGTCTGCGCCCTGCCACTGTGCTCCTGCACAGCCTGCCCTCCGCCAACAATGCAGCGGGAATGTGGTGTACCGAGCCAGAGCCACGAATCTTACTAGAAGAGCCTTACCCATGAAACGAACCAGATCATGCGCCCAGGGAAGGAAGTTTCTCAGAAGAAGCCCAGTTACTGTTGCTATCCAGTAAGCACACTCAGAGAGAACAGAAACACAAGCTGCCTTGAGGAACTGTCCCTTCAGGTGCTTCAGCGTTTGGAAAAGTTGAACAGCAAGGGAAATCAAAGAAAAGAAGTAAGAATGAACGTAGAAAAAAAACTACACAGCTCAGAACAATTCCAATAACGGAATTCATTATTCAAATTGTCAGGATCCAGAACAGATGTGTTGACCCAGCTTTAATAACGTCAAAGTGAAACCTCTTTGGCGAAGTTCAGTTGTCTAAACCTAAGCAAGTGGGGCTCTCTGGGAAGCCCAGGGCATCCTGCCTTGCCTCAGTTGGCCTCTCTGGAAGGGGACAGATTCATCCCAGCTCCTGTGTTGGATCTGCTCTGTTCAAAGGTTGAACATGCTTGCAGAGAGCAGCAGGAAGGCAGGGAAGAGGTGAGGCAGGACAGGCTGAGCTTTGGCTGTGCAGAGGTTGGCTGGCAGGTCACTATGTAGTTATGCAGCTACAAGTCAGCCTGGTTCCACGTAGCTGGCGTGTGCAAACAAAGCATACTGGACTCTACTAATGTCAGCCCTCTGTGTGCTATGCCATTTCCAAGTCTTGACCCCTTCCATCAGCAAGCACCACAGACAACCCCATGTTTCAGGAGTGATTGCCACTGTGACATCTGGTTCAAAGGCAATCCTTGTGAATTCTTGAATTTCCTTCATGAAGTGAATTCTTGTCATTTCCTTCATGAAGTGGCTGTCACTTTTCCTGTATCTGCGTTTGGGAAGACTCTTGTCTCATGCAGCGCATTCAGCAAGCAAGAGACACAGAGCCTTCACAACAGCCTCAAGAAAAACTGCTTTCCAGACCCAATGAGGCTCCTTATTCATGTCTCTGGCTCTTCTGAAATCAGGAAGATGTGGATCCAAACCCTAACCCTTGCAAAACAGACTGAGAAGTGAACCCAAGACCATCAATATGCCAGGAGAGTGCTCCCTCAACTGGAGTATTATGATAGAAGTGGGTACCACCCCAAACCACTGCAGGTAGAGAAACCCAGACATGTAAGTGTGGATGAAATATGCTCCAACAACCTAACAAAACATCTCTGGAGATCAGAGCTCAGCAGGCTCAGGAGTCCGGGTGGACTTCAGATCTTCCACAGGACTGATGTGGGCAGATGCAGGAGCAGATCCAATCTCTTGGGCAATAGAAATGAAGTACCTCCAGAGTGTATTTGTGTTCAGCTTTAGATGGCAGCCCAAGCAGAGCCGGGGTGCTTGGCAGCACAGTGCTGGACTAATTTCTGCACACATCATGTTCCAAGATCAGAAATGTCATTTGAATCTCGTCCCCAACTATAGATCTCTTCTGGGTCCTGCCCTGCTGCTTCCCGTGCCAGATGCTGACATATTGGTGCATTCCTTATCCTGCACATTTTCTGTGTTATACAGGGATTCACTACCGGTATCAGAAGCAAAAATAAAGATAACAAAAAAAAGATCTGCTACAAGAAGTATTTTAGCTTTGTAGGTGCAAACACATGGCAGAAATGAATAAATAAGGGGAATCTTCTGGCTCTGCTGTTCTGCGCATGTGTTTGCATCTGCATTTTTGCTCAAACTCTTGTCATCTTCACTAAGTATTTCACTATGTTCAAAAGCATAATTTTTAAAGGGCTCTCAACAGTAAGAAACAACTCATGGGTTTTTATTCCTCTGCTGCACTAAGAATAATTTGCTTGTCAGAAATCAGTGCCCTCCTGATCAGCTGGTTCTGCAAAGAGAGAAAAACCATATCGCATGCACATAGAAAATCCCTGAGTCACCTCTCTATATTCTGATTGATCCTCTCCATGTTCCAGCAGTGAGAAGCTGGGGGCCTTGGATGGGCTTTGCTGTTCAACAATTTATGCCATCAGGCATAGGTAGCAGGAAATAAAGCTTAGGCCTATAATGATCTAACAAAATGTTTATCAAGTGCCACTACTGCTCCTACCCAAGTGGTGCCTCAACACACCATGCTGAGATGGTGCACATCCTCTTTTCAAGCCCTGTTGAGGTCCAGGTGGGTATAAGAGACTTACACAAACAGAGCAGTTGTGACCTAACACTGCCACTTACACGCTATCATGAAGGCTGTGCCTGTCACAGGCACTGGTCCAGCACTGTGGCATTTGGTTAATACAGCCTTGTGCATTTAGCACAAACCTCTGCCTCATCTCTTGACCCTCTGCAGTAGCTCACCTCAGCACAGGCATCTACAATCCCACAGATACCTGTAACGGCATTTCTCTCACCTAACTATAGGTAACTGCTGTGTATGTTTCTATACCTAAGCTTGATATCAGGGCTTCCAGGACAGCTCAAGGGTCTACGGTCATGGACTGAAGACTGTAGGTTGCATGGTCCACACAGACAGTGAAGTCAACAGCACAGACTCTTAACAGCCGCATATGGTTGGATGACTGCAGTCCTTTGGCTACAATGGGACCCAGTGTTAAGCTTTCATTCTGCAGACTTCAGAAGCCATGGGAGTTGAACCCTAGCCTCAGAAGTCCACACACCCTATTTCTGGTGGGAGTTAGCTCTCCTACGCAATTTGAGGCACCGAATCTCCACAGTCTTGGCTGGCCCCAGCTAAATGATGCCATGGCTCATTGATGAATTGTGTGCTAGGTATAATCTAAGTTGGATGCCAGAAGCATTACGGCCACACACCCTGCCTTCCTTGTCATAAATACCAAGCAAGCAAATTCTAGCATGAAGCCCTGAAGCCCCTCCCTACCCTGTGCTCTTTACCAATGCCACTGCAATACTCACAATCAGAAAACAAGGGCAACAAGATGGGCACATTCCCTGCTTTTAGCAGGGAGGAGAGCAGAGCCATGTACAGGGAGTTGAGAGCTGTGCCTCACCGTGCGCTGCTGCCACCACCCTTCCCACCCAGGTGCCAATTTGATATCACCTTCAGCAGCAACGGAGCATCCTCCTCCTCCTGCTGCACTGCCCAGCTCCCCCAGCCCCACTCTGGGGCCACAGGCTACCCTAGCAGGGGCCATCGGGGCCACACAGGGCTCAAGGAGGTGCCAGGGGGAGTGCAGCAGCTCAGGTTGCTCAGACCCTGGGGATGAGGAGCAGGGAGGTGGCTAGGGGCCGTTTTCAGCTCCTTCAGTGACACGTGGCCACAGGTCAAGGGCAGATCCCAAGCCAGGGTCCCCCCACTCAGGCCACAGAGGCGCTTTGCTGAACATCACCCTTTATTGCTGCTGCTGGGAGCTACTTCGGTGCCTGCTGGGGTGCTGGGCTGCTGGGATTCAGCTGGTGACCCGCAGTCCTGCCCAGCCGCCGGGTTGCTGCATCCATCCTGCGGGGCTGGAGGGGTGGCAGGGGCCGGTGTACTTGGAGAAGCTGGCTGTGGGATGAGGCTGACCTCTGCTCCGGTGAGCCAGTGGTGCCTGGGGCTGAGGGGCAGGGGTCAGCCCTGCGGCTGTCCTGCCCCAATAGCTCTATCTTGTCGTGCTGGGGAGGACAAAATTGGTTGGCTAAAGCATGGGGCTGAATTCAACATCCCCAAGCAACCCTCCATACCCATCTCTCCTGGGGGGGGAAACTGAGGCATGGATCCCCCCAGATGCTCAGCAGCACCCCCCTAACCTCAGTCACCCCCTCCAGATCCCTTCTTTCTTCATCCCTACCTTGCTGGGGAGCAGAGTGGAGGGCTGGAGTGCCTGTGGGTTGCTGGGCTGGACACGCTGGAGGCGCAGGCTGCGCTGCAGCGGCTGTGTGAGGGTATGCTGGCCCCCACACTGCCGTGGCACAGTGGGGTACCTGCATGCAGCCATCCGCTCCCTGCAGGATAGGGTATGGGAACACTCGGCACGCAGCACACAATTCAGTACACGTGGCTTCAGCGCCACTGAGAGAGAGACGGGGCAGCACAGTGGCGAGGCTGTAAAACCCCCAGGCCTGGGGCAAGCACAGCTGAGCCTCTGTGGCACATCTCTGCTCCCCTGCCCTGCCCAGGAAGCAGAGCCCTTTACCCTGACTCAGGGAAGGACTCTGCCTCACTGGGGCACAGCCATCCTGCACCCCAGGGATGAGGATGGGTCCCATGTCCCCTACCTTTGGGTTTGCTCCATCTTTAGAACAGGATGGGATTGTCCACTGACATGAGGGACCAGCGGTGGAAAGGGCGGGATTGGCGGGATAGGCCTGGGAGGGCAAAAGCCATCAGTGAGTGACAGGGGACAAATGACCCACCCTGGCTTGTGGCAGCACCCCAAATGCCATAGGCTTGTACCTCAAAGCATTCCCTGCCCGCTGCCCCCAGGGAGGGGTCCTCATCCTCCCGCTGATGGGCAGGCCTGTGGAGGGTGCTGGGCAGGATCGGACCCTCGCAGGCAGACACCCCGAACCCCATGCTGCCTGGTCTGCAGCACCACCAGCACCCATCTCCCCCCATCCCACCCATGCAGACTCCTGATGCGCTTGTGCTGGGTGGTACTCACGAGCCAGGCATCCGCACGCTGAGTTGCCTGTCACAAGACAGGCACTGGAAATCTGCCAGCAGCTGCCTGAGGAGGGAGAAAGGGCTGGGTGTGTTGGGAAACCTGTCTTTGAGCCTGGTTGATCCCCCCTCCATGCCAACAAGGTCCCAGCCTGCTGGCTGGTTACAGAAGAAAGGGGATAGGATGAGGGAGAGTGGTTGGTTGTGGGCTCCCTCCCGAGAAAAAGCTCCACCTCATCTTAGGCACAGGAGAATCCACAGCGGGGAGCACCCAAAAACCTCCAATGCCATGGGAACCACTGCCACAGGCACCCAGAGCACCATGGGAACAGGGGATGCAGGCAAGGACAAAGCGGGAACAAGGTGCGTACTGTCTCTACTGCACTCACTTCCTAATCCCAGCTGCATCATCAGCTTCCATTGGTGGTGCCATTTCCTTGAGCTGCTTGAGGCTGCTCTTCCAGTGTTCATGCAGCTGCTGCTGGAACGGCCCCAGCTCCAGGCGATCCAGCTGCAGACAGACACACTCCCTCAGCCAGTGGCTATGGGATGGGACACTGCATCCCCAGGGAAAAGCCAGCAGCAGGAATCCTCAGAAGGATGCTGCCTTGGGCCGCCAAGCCCCGAAGGTGCCATTTTTGCGCAGTGGTGATGAGCCGCCCCTCACCTTGGAGGCCATCTCCTCCCGCAGCTGCTGCTGGACCTTGTGCAGCCCCTGCTCCTGGCCTGTCACCCGGATCAGCATCTCCTGGTTGCTCTTATTCAGCAGCTCCAGGCTCTCCTCAAATTGGGCGCGACTGACTTTGCTTTCCAAGGCACCTTTGTCTGCTTTCTAGCAACAGGAAAAGGCAGGAGAACGGTGGGGAAAGGATGGATGCGCAATAGCCAGGGTCAGCTCACTGCACGGGCAGAGGCAAAAGCACTTCTGCAGGACCACTGTGCTCCTCCCATGGCTGTGTGGTCCCACTCGCCCCATCACCCCCATGTGGTTGGTCCCACAAGCCCAAGGGACATGGGGGGAGACAGAGGCACCTGCAGCTGGGCTAGAAATCCTCTCTCCCCAGGCCACCTCTGCCACCAAGCTCCCAGAGAACAAGGAGCATTTGTCACCCTGCCCAGGACCCCCTTGGCTGGGGCTTAGGCCCCTTGAGGTTGTACCTCATCCATTCCCAGCTCCACGTCCTCCTTGTCTGCCTTCTTCTTCTCCAGCCTCTCCATGGACTGGAACAGACCCTTCCAACACACAAAGCATCCTGTGACATTGTGGCAGGAGCACCCCGGCTTCTACCCCACCCAGAGTCCTCTGGGAAAGGTACTTTCAATCTTCTCAGGGCAAATCCCTTATGGTCCCCAGCCTGGGCTCTGCAAGGAGGATGCTCTAACCCCATGGGGGTTTCAGCCATCTACCTCGATATCTTTCTGCTGCTGGCGACTGTCATCCAGGAGGCTTTGCGTGACAGACTTGAGCTTTTCATACTCCTCTTGCACCTGCAGGATGGCAGCCTGCATGCGCTTCAGCACCTCCTGGTCCTGCTCCAGAGAGGAAAATGACAAGGTGGGAGGACTGCCCCATGGGCACAGACCTGGCTTACTGGGCCAGTGGGCATAGGCTGTCAGGCATGGTTCTGGCAGCCCCCTCCCAAGTCCCCCATGCTGCCATCTCCCTACCTGGCTCTTCCATGGCAGCTGCCTCACCACCTTGCCCGTCTTCTTCCTCGAAATGAGGGAGTCCACCAGCCCCTGCAGCTTCTCATAGCGCCGCAGAAGCTTCCCCAAACGCGTGCTGGTGTCACTGCTGCACGTGGGGCATACTGCCTCCTCCTGCCCTGTGCTCTCCATCATTCTCAGCTCTTCCAGCTGCAGAAGGGGAAGAGGAATAACCTTTGAGATGGGACAGATGCAACCAACAATTCCAGGTGCCATGGAGGCTCCATGGCCCCAGCCAGCCAGGGGATGTAGCTGGGAACCCCTCCAGGACCACACCACCGAGCCAGCAGGTGGGAGGAGCTCCCCCCACACCTCACCTGCTCCTGCTCCTCCTCGGCCATCTGGGTCACCAACTGATCCAGTGCAGCCTTGCTCATTTGCTGCTGCTCTGCCACATCCTTCATGTCCTGCTTTGCCTCCTGCAGTGTGGACCTGGCCAGCGAGACGGGGACACAGGCCGGCTTAGTCTTCACAAGCTTAGCTGCTCAGGGGGCATCCCTCACCCCCCAACATGGGATGCTCCCAGCCCTCCTGGACTCCCTTGCAGCCCCACAGGGTACGAAACCCTCTCCTGTCCTTTTACCCCAATGGCGGGCTGAGTTGGTTGCTGAGATCCATTTGCCAGCTGGCTTTAGCTGCTTCCAGTTTGCCAAGGGCACTCTCCAGCTTCCTGATCTGGGAACGGCAGTGGGGGCCAGAGTCAGGGCATGGCCCCTGTGTCATCCCAGCTCAGGGGCTCTTCAGCTGCCTCCTTCGTGCCCAACTCTCCCAGCATCCCTGCATCTCCCTTGGGTACTGCTTACCTTTCCCTTCTCTCCCTGCAGCTCCCTGGCCAGGCCCTGTAGGCCTCTGGACAAGCCCTGAAGGTCACTGGCCAGGCCGTGCAGCGAGGACACTTGGCCCTGGAGGTCACCCAGCATGTTGGCAACGCTCTCCTGGCCTACAAGAACACAGTACAAGGGGACACACTGTCAGTGAAGGGGTCTCACCCTCCGGGCCAGGCTCTGAGCACAACGAGCTCCAGACCCAGCATTTCAAACACCCCCCACAAGCCTCCCAGAGCTCCCACCTCCCTCCTGGAGGAGCAGGCGCAGCTTCTCCAGCTCCGTTCGGTCCAATTTGGTGGCTTCTACCTGGGCCACCTGCTCCTTCAGGGCAGCATAGAGGTGTCTGAGCTGCCCAATCTGCTTGAGAGCCTCCGCCGTCTCCATAGAGAAATTGTAGGCGGTGTGGTAGGCACTGCTGGATCGCAAGGGCAAGGCCAGCTCTTGCAAGTGCGACGTGACGCTGAGATCAGTGTCAAGTGGGATCTCAAATCCTTGGGCTGTCGGCAAGAGAGTCCCTGCTGCCAGGGGGCCTGCCTGGTGAAGCTGTGTGCTGAGCTGCTCCCCCGAGATGCTGGTCGGAGTGACAGTGGACTCTGGCTGTGTCCCCAGGGTGGTGGTCTGGGTGCCCGTGGACTCTGGCTGTGTCCCCAGGGTGGTGGTCTGGGTGCCCGTGGACTCTGGCTGTGTCCCCAGGGTGGTGGTCTGGGTGCCCGTGGACTCTGGCTTTGTTGGCTGTGTCCCCAGTCTGGTGGTCTGTGTGTCCTGAGACACTGTCTGCATCATCGTTGTGGTGCTAGCATCCCTCCTCTGATCTGAGGGAACGCTTGCCTGCTGCTTAGGGGCCGTTAGAGCTGTCCCTGGATCCTTCAGCCCCGCTAAGCTCCTACTAGATCCCAGCACTGAGCTTGCCCCATGTGAGGTGCCCACATCTGAAATGGGAGGCATGGGGGTGGCAGACTGGTCTCCTTCTTGTTCTCCTCTGGGTCTTCCTCCATCTCTTCCTCGTTCTCCTTTGCTGCCCCCCAGGCAATCCTCCAGCACATCCCAGTGCACCATGTTGTTCACCTCCTCCGGGTCCGGGTACAGGCCCAGCCTTTCCTTCAGCATTTGCTGGGGAAGGAAGGGATCAAGGGCTTACCCCAGCCATGTAGCCAGGGGCATAGCGGGGCCCACAGGAGCACTCCCCCCCACATCCAGCACTGCTGGGGACCATGCCCTAGTGCAGAGGGACTGCCTGCACTGGTCCCCCAGGGATGCAGCCATCTCCTGTCCTGTAGCAGGATCTGGCAGGCTCGTAACCATACCACATCGCTGGCCAGAGTCCTTAGGTTGCAGACGCCTGGCAGCCGGCCGGCAGTGTCCTGGAGATTCCCCTAGAGTGGGGCGAGGAGAGGGACCGCAGTCAGGAGACAGGAGCAGGACTGAATAAAAGCATCCGCAAATTAACTTGGGCACTAGACAGATGGACGCTGGGCAGGCTTGTGCCTGGGGCCTGCTGCTGTATGGCACCAGTAGATCCTGACCCTTCTTCCCAGCACCCATGGTACTTTCATGGGTGTTCAGTTAAGAAGTGCCTTAGCACCACTTGGGTGGACACACATAGTTACCTCTGTCAGCAGCTTGAACTGCAGGCAGTGCTACCCATTTCTGCCCTCCCCAGGGCTCCAGGTAGGGTGGGCTGAGCTCCCATGCTTCCCTCTTAGGGCGCCCTTCCCACTCTTCCCTCCCAGTGCCCTTCACACTGGGTGACATCCAAGGCTGGAGGACAGGGTCCGCAGGGAGATGCGGGGTGATGCAGGAAGGGGAGCAAGAGGCCAGCTCCCTCCTGGGGACACCAGCAGCAGCTCACCAAGCCAAGCGCCTCCTGGATCATGCAGATTTCTTCTTGCATGCGGGACTGCGCCTCCTTCATCTGGTTAATCGACTCAAGGAGATCCTGGTAGCCAGACGTGTCCTAGGAGAGGACGGTGGCAGGCATGAGCCCCATGGGAGGGTCCCTGCAGGCCAGGAACTTGGTCCCCACCTTGTCTCAATGGAAGCCATCACACAAACCCACGTCAGCAGGGCTGCATCCAGCCCTGCCTGCCCGTGCTGAGCTCTGTGCAGGAGCGCTGAAGCTGATGCCAAGGGCAAAGAGCCACCCCTGGAGGAGGAGGCGCCTCAGGGGACTGGGGAGAGCCTCTACCTCGGAGCTGCTGCTCTCGTCGGTTTCCACCTTCTCCATCAGCTGCCCCACGTCGGCAGTCACATCAGCGTCGGAGCCGCTGGTGGTGTCCTGCAGCGGGTCCTTGGCAGGCAGCTGCTCACCCGGCTGCTGAGGCTGCTGCCCCGCGGCCGGGGTCCTTGCCCTGTCCCGCTCGGCAGGCTGCTCCAAGCCCCAGGTGGAGCCGTCCTGCAGGCCCAGGTGCCCCAGCATGGCCTCCAGCAGGCTGCGCAGCGCTCGGAAGTTCACGGCCGAGACATCGGGCGTCCCGATGGCGGCGTCCAGCAGCTGGGTCAAGCTGAGCAGAGCCATCGCTGCTGCTATGGCCGACAACACGAGTCTGACCTGCTGGCAGTAGGAGAGACAGCGGGCAGTCGGCAGCCTGCCTCCTGCTTATGCTCCCTCCGGGATGTGGCGGGCCCTTCCTCGCCGCCTCTGCCCTCCCCAGCCCTACCGCCGGGCCCCCCGTTCCCCGTTCCCCGCACCCCTCGGCCCCGTACCTGCAGCAGCTGACCCTGCCCCACGCCCTGCCCTCTTTATCGACCACCACCGGCCGCTCCCCGACGCCCATTGTGCGAACCCGTGCGGAACACACCCGTTGCCAGGCGACGCCCCGCGGCCCTCTACTGTGCCGTAATTCAAGCGCACGGGGGACGCTCCCGGGCCCGACCCTGCTTCCGCCAGCCTCTGCCCAGGGAACCTTAGCGCCCCGGGAAGGCAGAGCTATGTGGCAAAAGCAGGACAGGTTTTACTCTCTCCCTTAGACGTGGCAATACTGGGGGGAAGGCTGCTGCTGACAGCAGCACCACACACATTTTGAGCATCTCGCTCCAGAGCAAAGAGCTGCACAAGCAGGAAAAAGCAGCACAGACAGACACAAGCTTCCACACAAGCCGAGGAAGGAGAGGACTCCAAAGCATCTTGGAAGCAGAGTCACCCATCAGACAAGTACTGACAGAAAGAATCCTCAAGAACATCTTCTCCCGCAGAAACCTCCAGGTCCAACCATGCCAGAGAACAGACACCTCCCTCCTGTGGTGAGGCACTCGGAGAATGAGGATGGGCAAGCGGGAGGCAGAACAGATGCCTTGCTCTTTTGAAAGAGACGAGAGATTCATTTTCAGTCATTAAAGAGACGTTTGCTCTGTGTAGTCTTCTTTCCCGAGCTGGGAGGATTGAATTTCAAGAGGGAGTAGGCATGAAGTGATGGGGACAAGATGCACTGGGGCAGGAAGCTCACACTCTTATGAGCGATCCTATGCCTTCACTTCAGGAACTGGCAGAGCTTTAGGCTCAGGAGCTCCACAGACACCCCCAGGGACTAGTCACACTTTCTAGACAGCCCTCAGGGGCACAAGGCCACCCCAGCACAGTGAGACAGCAGCAGCAAGGAAAGGACCTTGGGGCGGAAGGGAAAGCACTGAGGTTCAGTGCTGATAGGGTGGCAACCAAGGCCCATGCTGTGTCAGGCCAGACAGATGCTGTGTCCTTGTGTCCACCAGCCCCAACTCACTGTCTTCCCACAACCTTTGGGACCCAGTGAATGCAGGGTACCAGTTTTCCTAAAGCAGGTACGGATTTTGAGTCAACTCCTGGCTTCAGGTTAGCCAAATGCTTCTGGCTTCTAGTCAGGGTAAGGTGTGAAGCAAAGCCTGAGGAGAACTCAGGCTGTGGTGCTGACTACGACCCAGGGTACACCAGCTCAACCCTCTGGTCACCGGGGCTGCCATTCCACAGTTACTACCCAAACACAGCCTCGTGAAAGCACAGCCCTTCACAAGCCCCTTGTGCTGCTTTCTCAAGTGCCCCTCCAGCCAAGGATTAGTGTCACACAAGAAGGGAGCAAGCCGTGAGTCCTGCTTCCCTGCATAAGGCTGCGAGTTGCAAAGTCAGCCTGGTTACAGCAACAGCCCCGCGTAACAGACAGAGTAGCTGTTCAGAGGGATCCCTTCCTCGAGAGCAAACTAAAAGAGAAGGAAGAGAGAAGAGCAAGGATACAAGAGCAAGGATATTAATTTGGCTCTTAGAGTGCATTTGTGCTGCAAAGATAAATGTAGGAATTGAGACTGGGAGACAGCTATGCAACCTGGGAAGTTAAAACAGAGACTGACAGTGACATACAGGCCCATGGAAATGAAGGAGCTCCTCACAGTTCACAAATGTACTGTTGCAGAGCAGCTCTAGGGCTGGAGAACATGCTGCAAGTCTCACACATCCGGCCTCGCTGAGAGCAGATGCTGGTGGCTGATCAGCCTTCCCCCAGCTCTAAGTTTCAACAGCACTAGCTGTGTACCCCATGTTTTGCCCATGTATTTGAAGATCAGGAAGGCATTTGCCCCCATTAACCTTTCAGTGGGATGAAAGCTGCAAAGCACGAGGACAGCTCCCATGCGTGCTGCTGCTGACCAAAGGCAAAGTCATCTGAATGCACTTGTGTGTGGAGACATGATGAGGGCTGACCCAGCCAACACTTGAGAAATTGCTCAGGATACCTCCAGGAAATAGGTTTTTAGCCCCTACTCCCCAGCAGTGTTTATATTTTTGGCAAGACTATGGTGTTACTGTGCAAATGGACCGTCTGGGTGAGGAGATCAGGGGTGCCACAGCCATCACTAGCCAGCTGCTGGTCTGCGCCCTGCCACTGTGTTCCTGCACAGCCTGCCCTCCGCCAACAATGCAGCGGGAATGTGGTGTACCGAGCCAGAGCCATGAATCTTACTAGAAGAGCCTTACCCATGAAACGAACCAGATCACCCGTCCAGGGAAGGAAGTTTCTAACAAGAAGCCCAGTTACTGTTGCTATCCAGTAAGCACACTCAGAGAGAACAGAAACACAAGCTGCCTTGAGGAACTGTCCCTTCAGGTGCTTCAGCGTTTGGAAAAGTTGAACAGCAAGGGAAATCAAAGAAAAGAAGTAAGAATGAACGTAGAAAAAAAACTACACAGCTCAGAACAATTCCAATAACGGAATTCATTATTCAAATTGTCAGGATCCAGAACAGACGTGTTGACCCAGCTTTAACAACGTCAAAGTGAAACCTCTTTGGCGAAGTTCAGTTGTCTAAACCTAAGCAAGTGGGGCTCTCTGAGAAGACCAGGGCATCCTGCCTTGCCTCAGTTGGCCTCTCTGGAAGGGGACAGATTCATGCCAGCTCCTGTGTTGGATCTGCCAGGCCATGCAGATGTCTAGGGGCCCTAAGGTGCCTGGATGGCACTGTGTACCTGTGCACATGCAAGGAAATGGAGAAACTGAACTGAATCCATCCTTCAGGGTTCCTGTGCAGCACTGGAGAGGTGTATGTGTCTTCAACACCTGGCACCAGAGATGGGGGAGGAATCTCTCCTCCAAAGTGCATTTCTCTTTCCAGGCACTATAAAAAGATCCCACAAAATTAACTTACACTGTACGTGTCCCGCTCAGAAAACTGAAGCAGTTATTCCCTTCGCTAGCCACGCAAACATACTACCCCCCAGTATCTCACTTTTGGGTCTTTGTAGACTCAGTAGGAAACAAAGGGTACAGAAATATCACACCACTAACCTCCTTATGATAGCCAGTGACTCTGGGCTCTGAGATATTGCCCAGTTGGTATCCGGGTTTGGCCTTTCAGCTCTGACATCCCATGGCCAACTCAGCCTCCTTAGGGGACTGAAGTCATGACAAGCACTGAAGGGGCTGCAGAGCAGATGGAGAAAAGCCCCCAGACAGGCATCTTTCCCAAACCACAGCCCACTGGGGCACTTGAACCAGAGACTGCTCTTCCCCAAACCACAATGCTTCTGGGGTGTGAAATGTCATCAGAAAGGTCTGGTATTGTCTTTTTAATCTTACTCTTGTTCACAGCCCCAGAGGGAGCACATTGCAACTGCTTTTCCCTGTTCTTCTCTCATCTGTCAATGTTTCCAGGACACACTCACCCTGAGGCTGTCAGACCCAGCTGCCAGCCCAGAGGGCATCTCCACCTGGCTAAAGACAATGAGCAATTGGGGAGAGGTTATTTTCAGAGGATGAGACATCTGGATTTTACAGAGAAAGGGCATGATCAGAGAACTGTAGGGTCAGCTCTGTTCAAAGGTTGAAAATGCTTGCAGAGAGCAGCAGGAAGGCAGGGAAGAGGTGAGGCAGGACAGGCTGAGCTTTGGCTGTGCAGAGGTTGGCTGGCAGGTCACTATGTAGTTATGCAGCTACAAGTCAGCCTGGTTCCACGTAGCTGGCGTGTGCAAACAAAGCATACTGGACTCTACTAATGTCAGCCCTCTGTGTGCTATGCCATTTCCAAGTCTTGACCCCTTCCATCAGCAAGCACCACAGACAACCCCATGTTTCAGGAGTGATTGCCACTGTGACATCTGGTTCAAAGGCAATCCTTGTGAATTCTTGAATTTCCTTCATGAAGTGAATTCTTGTCATTTCCTTCATGAAGTGGCTGTCACTTTTCCTGTATCTGCATTTGGGAAGACTCTTGTCTCATGCAGTGTATTCAGCAAGCAGGAGACACAGAGCCTTCACAACAGCCTCAAGAAAAACTGCTTTCCAGACCCAATGAGGCTCCTTATTCATGTCTCTGGCTCTTCTGAAATCAGGAAGATGTGGATCCAAACCCTAATCCTTGCAAAACAGACTGAGAAGTGAACCCAAGACCATCAATATGCCAGGAGAGTGCTCCCTCAACTGAAGTATTATGATAGAAGTGGGTACCACCCCAAACCACTGCAGGTGGAGAAACCCAGACATGTAAGTGTGGATGAAATATGCTCCAACAACCTAACAAAACATCTCGGGAGACCAGAGCTCAGCAGGCTCAGGAGTCCGGGTGGACTTCAGATCTTCCACAGGACTGATGTGGGCAGATGCAGGAGCAGATCCAATCTCTTGGGCAATAGAAATGAAGTACCTCCAGAGTGTATTTGTGTTCAGCTTTAGATGGCAGCCCAAGCAGAGCTGGGGTGCTTGGCAGCACAGTGCTGGACCAATTTCTGCACACATCATGTTCCAAGATCAGAAATGTCATTTGAATCTCCTCCCCAACTACGGATCTCTTCTGGGTCCTGCCCTGCTGCTTCCTGTGCCAGATGCTGACATATTGGTGCATTCCTTATCCTGCACATTTTCTGTGTTATACAGGGATTCACTACCGGTATCAGAAGCAAAAATAAAGATAACCAAAAAAAGATCTGCTACAAGAAGTATTTTAGCTTTGTAGGTGCAAACACATGGCAGAAACGAATAAATAAGGGGAATCTTCTGGCTCTGCTGTTCTGCGCATGTGTTTGCATCTGCATTTTTGCTCAAACTCTTGTCATCTTCACTAAGTATTTCACTATGTTCAAAAGCATAATTTTTAAAGGGCTCTCAACAGTAAGAAACAACTCATGGGTTTTTATTCCTCTGCTGCACTAAGAATAATTCGCTTGTCAGAAATCAGTGCTCTCCTGATCAGCTGGTTCTGCAAAGAGAGAAAAACCATATCGCATGCACATAGAAAATCCCTGAGTCACCTCTCTATGTTCTGATTGATCCTCTCCATGTTCCAGCAGTGAGAAGCTGGGGGCCTTGGATGGGCTTTGCTGTTCAACAATTTATGCCATCAGGCATAGGTAGCAGGAAATAAAGCTTAGGAATATAATGATCTAACAAAATGTTTATCAAGTGCCACTACTGCTCCTACCCAAGTGGTGCCTCAACACACCATGCTGAGATGGTGCACATCCTCTTTTCAAGCCCTGTTGAGGTCCAGGTGGGTATAAGAGACTTACACAAACAGAGCAGTTGTGACCTTACACTGCCACTTACATGCTATCATGAAGGCTGTGCCTGTCACAGGCACTGGTCCAGCACTGTGGCATTTGGTTAATACAGCCTTGTGCATTTAGCACAAATGTTGGCTCTGCGAGGCACGGTGACCTGGTTCAGGAAACGGCACAGGCAATCACCTACTCGCGATCGCGGGGTCCATCAGCACGCAGGCACCAATGTGGTGGACGGCAAATGGCGTTTATTGCAGAGTGACACCGCATTATACAGCTTTGGTTTACAACGTCACTTCTGTCTGCTTACGTCTCAAGCTAAACACTATCAGCTGCCTGGAGAGGGGCTCTGTCTTTCCGTTACAGCGCGACATCTTCCGACTGTCAAGCCCTAGCTGCCTACATTTCCCCCCTCCCTATGCTTAAGTGAATTAGCTAAGATATACTAATTAAAAAAAAATTAAATTTTGTTATTCTTAATGCATACACAAACTAGGTATGACAAACTGGAATACACTTTGTAACAGTCTTAGAAAACATATGTAAGAAACCTTGAATAGAAAACATAAGGCACTATAAGTGAGATGCTATAACGAGGTTCCACACAACCTATAAAACACAAAAAGGAGGTATGATGACCCTGTAAAATCAAAAACTTGCTCCAAACAGCGTCGTCGCAATGTAAGGAGGCAGGCCCGGGCTCTGCCTCCCTCACGTTGCACGAGGCTTGGGCTTCTAAGCTGGCAGAAATGCACACTCGTTCCAATGCAGGTGGCCAGCCTGCATTGGAAGGAATGGCCTGCATCTATGAAAGGTTTGTGTTAGCTTTTTGGTATATGAATACTACAGAGAAGCTACAATAACACAACATGCTTGTCTTTCACAGTTGTACTAGGGGGTAATACTAAGTGGATACATTCTTAAAGCAGTTGCCAGTGTTCTACCATCATAATGCTCACTCTTTCTAACCGGCTCTTGGCAAACAACACGAGTTTATTTATTATGCAGGGTCCGAAGATCAGTGCCAACACGATCATTGCGATCGGCCCTATTAAGGTAGATAGCAGAGCGGGTAACCACGATGAGCTGGGAAACCAATTTTCATACCAGCTACGCTGCGATTCCCTTTCTTTTCGCCGTTTTTCTAGGTTTTCTCCCAGTTTTTCCAGGTTTTCTCCCAGTTTTTCCATAGTGTTTCTTACTACTCCAGTGTGGTCCACACAGACACAGCATTCCTCCTTCAGAGCAGCACACAGCCCTCCCTCTTTCAAAAATAGTAAATCTAGACCTCTTCGGTTTTGTAATACGACTTCTGAAAGGGATCGCAGCGATTGTTCCAGAAGAGTAATTGATTGTTCTATTTTAGCTAGGTCTTCATCAATGGTGTTTCGTAGATGGATAAAATCTTGATTCCCTTTTATTAATGCAGCTATTCCTGTTCCAGCCCCCGTTCCCCCTATAGTTAACAGAGCGGCTATTGTAAAAGCTGTGGTTGGTTCTCTTTTTACCAAAGGAAGTCCTAATAGGGTGTTTGTTTCTTTTTCTTTAATTTCATACATGTAGCTCGCTGGATGATAGATTATTCTGGGGAGTAGGATGATTTGGACACAAAATTCGTTGATTAAGTATAAGTATTCTAGGGAAACACAGGGTGTTAATCCTGTTTCGGAACATACCCACTTGGCGTTCTTAGCAGGAACTAACCAACCACTTTTTTGTGGTATTGTCTCGTTAGCACAAAGATGTTGTTTTCCTTGCGGGATCTGTCCTATGCATCTCCCTTTCCCTGTCACCTGACTAAGGGAGATCCCTTGAGTATTATTTTGCCAATTACATTGCGTTGGATTGTTCCCTGTAGTATGGTCAGGCAGACTATCAACCGCAATTGCTTCGTAATATGGTGGCATAACACTATAACAAAGCCAGCAATGCTTAGTCAAATTTGGGTGAGCTTGTTTCAATATTTGAAAAGTGGCCTCCATCAAATTCCAGAGGGGGTATTTTCCCAAAATTTCATCCTGCCTAGTTTGTATTCCATTTGGGGCTGGGTTTTGTGGTTTTTCTGAAGCCAAACTAGTTTCCGGTTTTTTAGTTTGTCTGTGTTCAGGTTTTGGAGTTGAATTGATTGTTGGTGTTTTGGTCTGTGTTTCTCCGGTTAATACTGTATTGGGCCCGATGCGCTCCGTCTCAATTGGAGGCATCGTTTTTCTGATGCGAAATAGTCCACCCCGACCTTTACCGGGTTCCCAATATCTTATGCCCCATGTTCGCCCTATAAACCACCCAAGATCATCCGGTAATTTTACAAGAAGGTCTAAGTAGGCACAATTTCCCCACTTCCTTCCTCCTCCGGGTGATCCGAACGGGTCTCGTTTGGGTGACCGACACCCTTCTGGCCCGTGTGTTATATTCAGAAACTTGTCTTTTTGTAGTTCCCATGCTGTTGAGATAGTTTCACAACCCCAATATGCACAATAATATTCTCCGGGGTAGTTACAATAGGTTTTCCCTGGATTGGATGCCGGGCAGAAGTAGTTCCCAATCAAATTTAGACAAGGATCAATAGAGGCTAGTTGGCAAGGATAAACACTGAAAACTGGTGACCCTGCGGTTGTTTTTGTACTAATGACTTGGGATTGTTCTAGCTGCTGAAGTACCCATGTAAAAGGCTGGTGGTGATAGTAATGCAATTCTACCTGTCCTATAATAACGAGCTCCAGAATCAGGATCATACAAAGGTATTGTCACCCCTCCCCACGAATACTATTTTTCCGCTGTCCGGATTCTGCCGGTGTGGAACTCTCAGGCTTGGGCAGGACGCTTGGCTCTGGGGCGGAGGGGACGCTCGGCACCAGAGTGTACAGGTTACGGGGACGTCCGATGATGTGGTCCTGTGGACAAAACCTCACAGTTTTCATTAGCTTTATTCTGAAAGTCCGGTTTAATAGACTTAAGCGGGCACCACTTAACTCTGCCGTCTTTTTTGATAGCGGTGTACCCCCGCCCCGTAAGGACTAGCCTCCACCCTTGTTCCCATTCTCCCAGCTCGTTTCTAATTATGACCAATGGGCCTTCTTCCAGTGCTCGGGTAGCCCAGTGTTTTTGGGTGGGGCTATTCACCTCTTCGCCCCTGGGAAATTGATTCAGTGCTAGCAGAGCAGTTGCCAATAGGCGCGCTTGATCTCCTGAGGGAATGGCGTCAGCAAAACCTTCTGCTCTTGCTAACACCTCCAATTTAGATTTCAGAGTTTGATTCGCTCATTCTACTATAGCTTGTCCTGTGCTATTATAGGGGATGCCCTGTATTAGGGTAATACTCCATTTCAGAGCAAATGCCTGGGCTGATTTAGAAACAAAATTTGGACCATTGTCCGTTTTGATCTGATTAGGAATCCCAAGCCACACCACGGCTGTCAGCCAATGCTGGATGGTTGCTTTGGAGTCGGTCTTAAGATGTTGAGTGGCTACGACTACCCCACTATATGTGTCTACAGTTACCGCTAGCCATGCTCGAGGTTTCAGCAAATGGCAGAGTGTAAAATCTGTCTGCCACACTTCGGAGGCTTTAAGCCCCCTAGGGTTTATTCCGCTGGACCACAGTGGTGCTTTCTGGCAGTGAGGACATGTAGCTACTATATGTCTCGCGTCAGTGATGGAAATCCCGCATCTCTTTGCTAACGCTTTGGCTCCGATGTGGAGAGACTCATGTAGCTGACGGGCATCTCTTAATGTCCACAGCCCTTTTGCAGCGGCGTCTGCTTTGTCGTTGCCGGTTTGGAAATACCCTTTGATTGGGCTGTGGCTGTTGACATGGATGACTGATATAGTGCCTTTTCGAGAAAAAAGTGCTTCTTCAAGCATTAGGGCTACTGTAGATGTCAACACGCCAGGCCCCGACATGGCCAAG
The DNA here is from genome assembly GCA_039720435.1 of Amazona ochrocephala. Classification (NCBI taxonomy): domain Eukaryota; kingdom Metazoa; phylum Chordata; class Aves; order Psittaciformes; family Psittacidae; genus Amazona; species Amazona ochrocephala. The sequence continues at coordinate 52,060,238 of CM077882.1, read as the reverse complement.
CAAAGTTTGGCCACAAACATTGAATCAGTCACTATGTTGAGATGTTCAGTGGGAAACAGTCCGCATGCTAGGACTACAGCCGTCGCCTCTAGCTGTTGAACTGAAAGAGCACAATCAGTCATTTTAATGCAGTGCCATTCTTCTTCTGATTTCCATACTGCTACCGCAGTTGAGGTCGCTGAAGATGCGTCGGTAAAGACCGTTGGTCCTGGTTGGGGGCGGTCCATGATTTTCTGTGGAAGGTCGATGTCGACGATTGCTAACAGTTGAGTCCAGGGGGGTTTTGCGGAGTACCGAACCTCTCCACCAAACCCGACGAGAGCTACAGCTAGATACTCTGACATCACCACAGATTGCGCTGGGAGCTGTTTACGAAAGGGTAGGTATAGCCTGGCAGGTTCAATGCCTAGATGTCTTAGGGCGAGTTTTTTGCCTTTCATAATAAGGTTATCAAGGCACTCAATTCCCGGAGAAAATGCACGTGACGGTTTTCCTAACACTACCCATTGTACTGGTTGGGCTTCTTCAGGGGGCCCTGGGCTAGTGCTCCGACCCCCCCTCCTGCTGTGAAGTGCACATACAGATCAAGTGGTATATTTGGATTCCATCTAGCGAGCGTGCTAGATGACACCTGTTGTTCAATGAAATCGAGAGAATTCATTGCTTCTGTCGTCAGAGTTTTTTGTTCCCATGGGTTCTTTCCTTTCAAAAGATCATACAGGGGGGTCATGACTTCGGGAGGGATCAGGACAATATTGCGTAGCCATTGCAAGGATCCTACTAACTGTTGCATATCATGGAGTGTCTTAATATTCCGACGAATTTTTATTTGGGGAGGGCTTATGTAAGAACTTGTAATCTCCACTCCCAAAAAAGTTACACATGGTCCTTTTTTAATTTTTGCGCTCGCAATTTCGAACCCGTTCGTTTTCGGAGTTTCTGAAACCGTTGATACTAGTTGGTCCACCTGGCTGCCAGACGGTGCAGCGATTAAAATATCGTCCATGTATTGAATGATGGTCGCAGTCCGGTCACTGCGCCGGACCGGTGCTAATGCTCGATCTACCGTAATTTGGCGGATAGTGGGGGAGTTGATCATTCCTTGAGGCAACACTTTCCACTGGAAACGTAGATTGGGGCGTTGGCTGTTTGGAAACACGACAGAAAAAGCAAACGGTTCCTTATCCTCTTCATGCAGGGGTATCGAAAAGAAACAATCCTTAATATCGAGGACAGCACAAGGTTGTCCTTCCGGTATCATAGAGTTCATTGGTAGTAGCGTTTGGACGGGACCCATTGGTTGAATTGTCTTGTTTATTTCACGCAGATCATGGAGGAGACAAAACCCCTCGCCAGTTCGTTTGGGTATTACAAAAACTGGAGTATTCCACGGACTAGTGGAAGGTTCTATATGACCTCGTTGTAGTTCACGATCAAGTAGCTCGAGAAGAGCATCCATTCGAGGCTTCGATAGGGGCCACTGCTCGACCCACACTGGGTTGGACGATTTCCACGTTAGTTTAATTGGTGGAAGTGGGTGTGCAGCAGTGGCCCTTAGGGTAAATTTGTCACTCGAGCTTTTAATAGGGCTACGGCGTCCCTTCCCAGCAGGGGTGGGACCCCTGACATGACGTATGGGCAAAGGATGATGGTTTTTTCCGGTCCCTTTTCAGTATGAAGCGTGACAGCGATCAATTGAGCGCTCTTCCAGGCTCGGGTTGATCCCCCGACTCCGCCCACCATGGGAGCATTTTCTAATTTCCAATGCGGAGGCCAATTTGTCTTAGGGATAACTGTAACATCTGCCCCAGTGTCTATCAAGAAAGGAATGCTAATAGTAGTATCATCTGAGCTATTATAGAGAGAACAGATCCCCCACACTACTGGTGGGTTGTCGCACTTTATTACCAAGGCCACCCTAGGGTCTCGTCCCCATAGAGTTGCCCTTGCTGTTCTTGGGATAGGGGCAAAGTCGACTGAACCGTCGGCTGAACCGTAAAGTGGGTCGCTTCTCGAGGGGGCGACAGGTATGGGAGTGTTTCGCTCCACCTGGGATTGGCATAGTTGGGCCGCCTCATGTCCCAAGTGGGAGAGGGCCGTGTGCGGCCCGAACGCCCTCTCCCCCTCCCGTTTCCCTGGGGTTGAGCTTTACGGGTGCATTCCCTGGCGAAATGTCCTGTCCGTCCACAAACCCAACATGGTCCTTTGGTTAGGTTTTTACGGGGGGGCGGTGCTGTTGGCGGCTCCCCTAACTGAGGGCAATCAGCTACCACGTGGCCTTTCAGGCCACATTTAGAACATGTCATTACAGTAGCCATTACTGTAGCAGCTGCCTGAAGCGGGGTCAGCCGCTCTTCATTCGCGACATGTTTTATCATGGTTGCAACACTTGACCCCACCGGCAGTGATCGTAGAATTTCTTTGGTTTTCGTGTTACACTGTTGACGCAAACAGTCCGCAATAACTGGGTCTTTGGCTTCTGGAGGCAGGGTCGAGGAATCGACCGCCGCTTGGAGACGATCTACAAATTGCGTAAAGCTCTCACTTTCGTTTTGTTTTATTGTGGACCATGGTGATGGCTTTACAATAGTTCTAGTAGTTGTGTGAATAGCATCCCTAGCTGCACGAGTTGTTGCCCTGACTTCCTCAGCCTGTAGGCCTTGAGCTTGTTCCTGGGGGGTAAGCACTGTTGGATCCGTACCCATTAGGCGCGGTAAACTGGAGCCACGTAACGGGTGGCGCTTTCCAGGTATTCGGGCCAATTGTTTCACACAGTTATCTTCCCATTTTTGTTTGAAAACAATTATCCCTGCTCCATCAAAAATAATTTTGCAAATATGTCTTATGTCAAACGGGAGCATGTCATCTCCTCCGAAAACCCCATCTATAAGAGTAGAAACCATGGCAGAATTAAGCCCCTTGTCTGCAATTGCTTTAACAATTGCTTGTATGTCTTTAGGATTTACTGGTGAAAAAATACTTTGGTCTCCATCCGTCACTCGGACCGGGAACGCTAACGTGGTCGGTGGGACCCATTCAGCACATGCAGTCTTTATTTCTTTCCAGTCCGTAAAAGAGGTGTTTTTCTTTTTAGGTGTCTTGTTAGTATGGGTAGGAATGACTTGGCTATTAAGTCTGTATATGCGTGTTTCGCATGTATCATTCTCCTCTGAGTCTAGCCCGGCTGTGACCCACCCCTCCCAGCCAGTGCCTGATTCAGAGTCGGAACTTGACTGACTGGCTGCTTCCGGGCTCCGCAACTTTTTTACAGGGCTCCGGCCCCGCCCGCTTCTCCGGCTCTGGCTCTGCCCACTTCCCTTGCAGGCTCCGCAAGGGGGCCGTGCTCTTTCTGTACTCCGGCCCCGCCCGCTTCCCTTGCAGGCGGGCCTTCCCCCCCCTCTCTGCTCGCCCCGCCTGTCAGTGGGGGGGGCGTGTGCCTTACAAGGGCATATTTCCGGACGGTCGTTCTGATTGGCTGTCCGCCCCGTACTCGCGCTTCCCTCCCCTCCCTGTTTATCCGTGCTTGTTAGTGCCAGCGCTTCCTCCTTGTTCCCACACGGGGCATCTTTGCCCCGCCCTTCCCCTTGCCGCTCGGCGCCATCTTGGGGCGCATAGGGCGGTGGTCCAGCCCAGGCGTCTTTGGGCTCTGATTTCTCCGCGGCACTCCTGGCCTCTTCAACGAGCCCGCCCCAGAAGGATTTTGCGCGGTCTTGTCCCACCGCAAGCGGGTCGGGGTTCTGGGAATCGGGGGGCATAGCGCCCTCCCGCGAGTCTTTAGACTCAGTAAAAGTGCCATCATCTGGTGGGCGCGGAGTCTGCGTGGCTGCCCCGACTCCCAATTTGGGGGTAACCAACAAACAGTCCCTCGCCGCCTTCCAGGTGTCCTGCTCCTGCATGGCCTTTTGCAGAGCTTGTTTAACTTTCCCCCACGACTTAAGATTTTTCCCGCAACCCGAGGACATCGTCTCCTCGGCTAATGCTGTGGTGCATTTAGCCCACACTTCTGGGTGGAGAATATGCACCGCCTGGTCAATGACCCCAATCTGCAAAAGTCTCGCAACGGCGAGAGTAAAATCTTTAGGTTTACAATCAATACCCCACTGCTTATGTAATTCTGATACAACCTTCACAAGGGCCTCCATCGTCCTTGCAGGTCTGGGAGCGTCCTCCCCGCCGGGCTGGTCCTGCCGCTCCGCCCGCCGCACACCCGTCCAGGCGAGATTCCCGGGTTTTGGCACCACTTGTTGCCTCTGCGAGGCACGGTGACCTGGTTCAGGAAACGGCACAGGCAATCACCTACTCGCGATCGCGGGGTCCATCAGCACGCAGACACCAATATGGTGGACGGCAAATGGCGTTTATTGCAGAGTGACACCGCATTATACAGCTTTGGTTTACAACGTCACTTCCATCTGCTTACGTCTCAAGCTGAACACTATCAGCTACCTGGAGAGGGGCTCTGTCTTTCCGTTACAGCGCGACATCTTCCGACCGTCAAGCCCTAGCTGCCTACACACAAACCTCTGTCTCATCTCTTGACCCTCTGCAGTAGCTCACCTCAGCACAGGCATCTACAATCCCACAGATACCTGTAACGGCATTTCTCTCACCTAACTATAGGTAACTGCTGTGTATGTTTCTATACCTAAGCTTGATATCAGGGCTTCCAGGACAGCTCAAGGGTCTACGGTCATGGACTGAAGACTGTAGGTTGCATGGTCCACACAGACAGTGAAGTCAACAGCACAGACTCTTAACAGCCGCATATGGTTGGATGACCGCAGTCCTTTGGCTACAATGGGACCCAGTGTTAAGCTTTCATTCTGCAGACTTCAGAAGCCATGGGAGTTGAACCCTAGCCTCAGAAGTCCACACACCCTATATCTGGTGAGAGTTAGCTCTCCTACGCAATTTGAGGCACCGAATCTCCACAGTCTTGGCTGGCCCCAGCTAAATGATGCCATGGCTCATTGATGAATTGTGTGCTAGGTATAATCTAAGTTGGATGCCAGAAGCATTACGGCCACACACCCTGCCTTCCTTGTCATAAATACCAAGCAAGCAAATTCTAGCATGAAGCCCTGAAGCCCCCCCCTACCCTGTGCTCTTTACCAATGCCACTGCAATACTCACAATCAGAAAACAAGGGCAACAAGATGGGCACATTCCCTGCTTTTAGCAGGGAGGAGAGCAGAGCCATGTACAGGGAGTTGAGAGCTGTGCCTCACCGTGCGCTGCTGCCACCACCCTTCCCACCCAGGTGCCAATTTGATATCACCTTCAGCAGCAACGGAGCATCCTCCTCCTCCTGCTGCACTGCCCAGCTCCCCCAGCCCCACTCTGGGGCCACAGGCTACCCTAGCAGGGGCCATCGGGGCCACACAGGGCTCATGGAGGTGCCAGGGGGAGCTCAGCAGCTCAGGTTGCTCAGATCCTGGGGATGAGGAGCAGGGAGGTGGCTAGGGGCCGTTTTCAGCTCCTTCAGTGACACGTGGCCGCAGGTCAAGAGCAGATCCCAAGCCAGGGTCCCCCCACTCAGGCCACAGAGGCTCTTTGCTGAACATCACCCTTTATTGCTGCTGCTGGGAGCTACTTCGGTGCCTGCTGGGGTGCTGGGGTGCTGGGATTCAGCTGGTGACCCACAGTCCTGCCCAGCCGCCGGGTTGCTGCATCCATCCTGCGGGGCTGGAGGGGTGGCAGGGGCCGGTGTACTTGGAGAAGCTGGCTGTGGGATGAGGCTGACCTCTGCTCCGGTGAGCCAGTGGTGCCTGGGGCTGAGGGGCAGGGGTCAGCCCTGCGGCTGTCCTGCCCCAATAGCTCTATCTTGTCGTGCTGGGGAGGACAAAATTGGTTGGCTAAAGCATGGGGCTGAATTCATCATCCCCAAGCAACCCTCCATACCCATCTCTCCTGGGGGGGGAAACTGAGGCATGGATCCCCCCAGATGCTCAGCATCACCCCCCTAACCTCAGTCACCCCCTCCAGATCCCTTCTTTCTTCATCCCTACCTTGCTGGGGAGCAGAGTGGAGGGCTGGAGTGCCTGTGGGTTGCTGGGCTGGACACGCTGGAGGCGCAGGCTGCGCTGCAGCGGCTGTGTGAGGGTATGCTGGCCCCCACACTGCCGTGGCACAGTGGGGTACCTGCATGCAGCCATCCGCTCCCTGCAGGATAGGGTATGGGAACACTCGGCACGCAGCACACAATTCAGTACACGTGGCTTCAGCGCCACTGAGAGAGACACGGGGCAGCACAGTGGGGAGGCTGTAAAACCCCCAGGCCTGGGGCAAGCACAGCTGAGCCTCTGTGGCACATCTCTGCTCCCCTGCCCTGCCCAGGAAGCAGAGCCCTTTACCCTGACTCAGGGAAGGACTCTCCCTCACTGGGGCACAGCCATCCTGCACCCCAGGGATGAGGATGGGTCCCATGTCCCCTACCTTTGGGTTTGCTCCATCTTTAGAACAGGATGGGATTGTCCACTGACATGAGGGACCAGCGGTGGAAAGGGCGGGATTGGCGGGATAGGCCTGGGAGGGCAAAAGCCATCAGTGAGTGACAGGGGACAAATGACCCACCCTGGCTTGTGGCAGCACCCCAAATGCCATAGGCTTGTACCTCACAGCATTCCCTGCCCGCTGCCCCCAGGGAGGGGTCCTCATCCTCCCGCTGATGGGCAGGCCTGTGGAGGGTGCTGGGCAGGATCGGACCCTCGCAGGCAGACACCCCGAACCCCATGCTGCCTGGTCTGCAGCACCACCAGCACCCATCTCCCCCCATCCCACCCATGCAGACTCCTGATGCGCTTGTGCTGGGTGGTACTCACGAGCCAGGCATCCGCACGCTGAGTTGCCTGTCACAAGACAGGCACTGGAAATCTGCCAGCAGCTGCCTGAGGAGGGAGAAAGGGCTGGGTGTGTTGGGAAACCTGTCTTTGAGCCTGGTTGATCCCCCCTCCATGCCAACAAGGTTGTAACCAACCTGCTGGCTGGTTACAGAAGAAAGGGGATAGGATGAGGGAGAGTGGTTGGTTGTGGGCTCCCTCCCGAGAAAAAGCTCCACCTCATCTTAGGCACAGGAGAATCCACAGCGGGGAGCACCCAAAAACCTCCAATGCCATGGGAACCACTGCCACAGGCACCCAGAGCACCATGGGAACAGGGGATGCAGGCAAGGACAAAGCGGGAACAAGGTGCGTACTGTCTCTACTGCACTCACTTCCTAATCCCCGCTGCATCATCAGCTTCCATTGGTGGTGCCATTTCCTTGAGCTGCTTGAGGCTGCTCTTCCAGTGTTCATGCAGCTGCTGCTGGAACGGCCCCAGCTCCAGGCGATCCAGCTGCAGACAGACACACTCCCTCAGCCAGTGGCTATGGGATGGGACACTGCATCCCCAGGGAAAAGCCAGGAGCAGGAATCCTCAGAAGGATGCTGCCTTGGGCCGCCAAGCCCCGAAGGTGCCATTTTTGCGCAGTGGTGATGAGCCGCCCCTCACCTTGGAGGCCATCTCCTCCCGCAGCTGCTGCTGGACCTTGTGCAGCCCCTGCTCCTGGCCTGTCACCCGCATCAGCATCTCCTGGTTCCTCTTATTCAGCAGCTCCAGGCTCGCCTCAAATTGGGCGCGACTGACTTTGCTTTCCAAGGCCCCTTTGTCTGCTTTCTAGCAACAGGGAAAGGCAGGAGAACGGTGGGGAAAGGACGGATGTGCAATAGCCAGGGTCAGCTCACTGCAGGGGCAGAGGCAAAAGCACTTCTGCAGGACCACTGTGCTCCTCGCACGGCTGTGTGGTCCCACTCGCCCCATCACCCCCATGTGGTTGGTCCCACAAGCCCAAGGGACATGGGGGGAGACAGAGGCACCTGCAGCTGGGCTAGAAATCCTCTCTCCCCAGGCCAGCTCTGCCACCAAGCTCCCAGAGAACAAGGAGCATTTGTCACCCTGCCCAGGACCCCCTTGGCTGAGGCTTAGGCCCCTTGAGGTTGTACCTCATCCATTCCCAGCTCCACGTCCTCCTTGTCTGCCTTCTTCTTCTCCAGCCTCTCCATGGACTGGAACAGACCCTTCCAACACACAAAGCATCCTGTGACATTGTGGCAGGAGCACCCCGGCTTCTACCCCACCCAGAGTCCTCTGGGAAAGGTACTTTCAATCTTCTCAGGGCAAATCCCTTATGGTCCCCAGCCTGGGCTCTGCAAGGAGGATGCTCTAACCCCATGGGGGTTTCAGCCATCTACCTCGATATCTTTCTGCTGCTGGCGACTGTCATCCAGGAGGCTTTCCGTAAGAGACTTGAGCTTTTCATACTCCTCTTGCACCTGCAGGATGGCAGCCTGCATGCGCTTCAGCACCTCCTGGTCCTGCTCCAGAGAGGAAAATGACAAGGTGGGAGGACTGCCCCATGGGCACAGACCTGGCTTACTGGGCCAGTGGGCATAGGCTGTCAGGCATGGTTCTGGCAGCCCCCTCCCAAGTCCCCCATGCTGCCATCTCCCTACCTGGCTCTTCCATGGCAGCTGCCTCACCACCTTGCCCGTCTTCTTCCTTGAAATGAGGGAGTCCACCAGCCCCTGCAGCTTCTCATAGCGCCGCAGAAGCTTCCCCAAACGCGTGCTGGTGTCACTGATGCACGTGGGGCATACTGCCTCCTCCTGCCCTGTGCACTCCATCACTCTCAGCTCTTCCAGCTGCAGAAGGGGAAGAGGAATAACCTTTGAGATGGGACAGATGCAACCAACAATTCCAGGTGCCATGGAGGCTCCATGGCCCCAGCCAGCCAGGGGATGTAGCTGGGAACCCCTCCAGGACCACACCACCGAGCCAGCAGGTGGGAGGAGCTCCCCCCACACCTCACCTGCTCCTGCTCCTCCTCGGCCATCTGGGTCACCAACTGATCCAGTGCAGCCTTGCTCATTTGCTGCTGCTCTGCCACATCCTTCATGTCCTGCTTTGCCTCCTGCAGTGTGGACCTGGCCAGCGAGACGGGGATGCAGGCAGGCTTAGTCTTCACAAGCTTAGCTGCTCAGGGGGCATCCCTCACCCTCCAACATGGGATGCTCCCAGCCCTCCTGGACTCCCTTGCAGCCCCACAGGGTACGAAACCCTCTCCTGTCCTTTTACCCCAATGGCGGGCTGAGTTGGTTGCTGAGATCCATTTGCCAGCTGGCTTTAGCTGCTTCCAGTTTGCCAAGGGCACTCTCCAGCTTCCTGATCTGGGAACGGCAGTGGGGGCCAGAGTCAGGGCATGGCCCCTGTGTCATCCCAGCTCAGGGGCTCTTCAGCTGCCTCCTTCGTGCCCAACTCTCCCAGCATCCCTGCATCTCCCTTGGGTACTGCTTACCTTTCCCTTCTCTCCCTGCAGCTCCCTGGCCAGGCCCTGTAGGCCTCTGGACAAGCCCTGAAGGTCACTGGCCAGGCCGTGCAGCGAGGACACTTGGCCCTGGAGGTCACCCAGCATGTTGGCAACGCTCTCCTGGCCTAGAAGGACACAGTACAAGGGGACACACTGTCAGTGAAGGGGTCTCACCCTCCGGGCCAGGCTCTGAGCACAACGAGCTCCAGACCCAGCATTTCAAACACCCCCCACAAGCCTCCCAGAGCTCCCACCTCCCTCCTGGAGGAGCAGGCGCAGCTTCTCCAGCTCCGTTCGGTCCAATTTGGTGGCTTCTACCTGGGCCACCTGCTCCTTCAGGGCAGCATAGAGGTGTCTGAGCTGCCCAATCTGCTTGAGAGCCTCCGCCGTCTCCATAGAGAAATTGTAGGCGGTGTGGTAGGCACTGCTGGATCGCAAGGGCAAGGCCAGCTCTTGCAAGTGCGACGTGACGCTGAGATCAGCGTCAAGTGGGATCTCGAATCCTTGGGCTGTCGGCAAGAGAGTCCCTGCTGCCAGGGGGCCTGCCTGGTGAAGCTGTGTGCTGAGCTGCTCCCCCGAGATGCTGGTCGGAGTGACAGTGGACTCTGGCTGTGTCCCCAGGGTGGTGGTCTGGGTGCCCGTGGACTCTGGCTGTGTCCCCAGGGTGGTGGTCTGGGTGCCCGTGGACTCTGGCTGTGTCCCCAGGGTGGTGGTCTGGGTGCCCGTGGACTCTGGCTGTGTCCCCAGGGTGGTGGTCTGGGTGCCCGTGGACTCTGGCTTTGTTGGCTGTGTCCCCAGTCTGGTGGTCTGTGTGTCCTGAGACACTGTCTGCATCATCGTTGTGGTGCTAGCATCCCTCCTCTGATCTGAGGGAACGCTTGCCTGCTGCTTAGGGGCCGTTAGAGCTGTCCCTGGATCCTTCAGCCCCGCTAAGCTCCTACTAGATCCCAGCACTGAGCTTGCCCCATGTGAGGTGCCCACATCTGAAATGGGAGGCATGGGGGTGGCAGACTGGTCTCCTTCTTGTTCTCCTCTGGGTCTTCCTCCATCTCTTCCTCGTTCTCCTTTGCTGCCCCCAAGGCAATCCTGCAGCACATCCCAGTGCACCATGTTGTTCACCTCCTCCGGGTCCGGGTACAGGCCCAGCCTTTCCTTCAGCATTTGCTGGGGAAGGAAGGGATCAAGGGCTTACCCCAGCCATGTAGCCAGGGGCATAGCGGGGCCCACAGGAGCACTCCCCCCCACATCCAGCACTGCTGGGGACCATGCCCTAGTGCAGAGGGACTGCCTGCACTGGTCCCCCAGGGATGCAGCCGTCTCCTGTCCTGTAGCAGGATCTGGGAGGCTCGTAACCATACCACATCGCTGGCCAGAGTCCTTAGGTTGCAGAGGCCTGGCAGCCGGCCGGCAGTGTCCTGGAGATTCCCCTAGAGTGGGGCGACGAGAGGGACCGCAGTCAGGAGACAGGAGCAGGACTGAATAAAAGCATCTGCAAATTAACTTGGGCGCTAGACAGATGGACGCTGGGCAGGCTTGTGCCTGGGGCCTGCTGCTGTATGGCACCAGTAGATCCTGACCCTTCTTCCCAGCACCCATGGTACTTTCATGGGTGTTCAGTTAAGAAGTGCCTTAGCACCACTTGGGTGGACACACATAGTTACCTCTGTCAGCAGCTTGAACTGCAGGCAGTGCTACCCATTTCTGCCCTCCCCAGGGCTCCAGGTAGGGTGGGCTGAGCTCCCATGCTTCCCTCTTAGGGCACCCTTCCCACTCTTCCCTCCCAGTGCCCTTCACACTGGGTGACATCCAAGGCTGGAGGACAGGGTCCGCAGGGAGATGCGGGGTGATGCAGGAAGGGGAGCAAGAGGCCAGCTCCCTCCTGGGGACACCAGCAGCAGCTCACCAAGCCAAGCGCCTCCTGGATCATGCAGATTTCTTCTTGCATGCGGGACTGCGCCTCCTTCATCTGGTTAATCGACTCAAGGAGATCCTGGTAGCCAGACGTGTCCTAGGAGAGGACGGTGGCAGGCATGAGCCCCATGGGAGGGTCCCTGCAGGCCAGGAACTTGGTCCCCACCTTGTCTCAATGGAAGCCATCACACAAACCCACGTCAGCAGGGCTGCATCCAGCCCTGCCTGCCCGTGCTGAGCTCTGCGCAGGAGCGCTGAAGCTGATGCCAAGGGCAAAGAGCCACCCCTGGAGGAGGAGGCGCCTCAGGGGACTGGGGAGAGCCTCTACCTCGGAGCTGCTGCTCTCGTCGGTTTCCACCTTCTCCATCAGCTGCCCCACGTCGGCAGTCACATCAGCGTCGGAGCCGCTGGTGGTGTCCTGCAGCGGGTCCTTGGCAGGCAGCTGCTCACCCGGCTGCTGAGGCTGCTGCCCCGCGGCCGGGGTCCTTGCCCTGTCCCGCTCGGCAGGCTGCTCCAAGCCCCCGGTGGAGCGGTCCTGCAGGCCCAGGTGCCCCAGCATGGCCTCCAGCAGGCTGCGCAGCCCTCGGAAGTTCACGGCCGAGACATCGGGCGTCCCGATGGCGGCGTCCAGCAGCTGGGTCAAGCTGAGCAGAGCCATCGCTGCTGCTATGGCCGACAACACGAGTCTGACCTGCTGGCAGTAGGAGAGACAGCGGGCAGTCGGCAGCCTGCCTCCTGCTTATGCTCCCTCCGGGATGTGGCGGGCCCTTCCTCGCCGCCTCTGCCCTCCCCAGCCCTACCGCCGGGCCCCCCGTTCCCCGTTCCCCGCACCCCTCGGCCCCGTACCTGCAGCAGCTGACCCTGCCCCACGCCCTGCCCTCTTTATCGACCACCACCGGCCGCTCCCCGACGCCCATTGTGCGAACCCGTGCGGAACACACCCGTTGCCAGGCGACGCCCCGCGGCCCTCTACTGTGCCGTAATTCAAGCGCACGGGGGACGCTCCCGGGCCCGACCCTGCTTCCGCCAGCCTCTGCCCAGGGAACCTTAGCGCCCCGGGAAGGCAGAGCTATGTGGCAAAAGCAGGACAGGTTTTACTCTCTCCCTTAGACGTGGCAATACTGGGGGGAAGGCTGCTGCTGACAGCAGCACCACACACATTTTGAGCATCTCGCTCCAGAGCAAAGAGCTGCACAAGCAGGAAAAAGCAGCACAGACAGACACAAGCTTCCACACAAGCCGAGGAAGGAGAGGACTCCAAAGCATCTTGGAAGCAGAGTCACCCATCAGACAAGTACTGACAGAAAGAATCCTCAAGAACATCTTCTCCCGCAGAAACCTCCAGGTCCAACCATGCCAGAGAACAGACACCTCCCTCCTGTGGTGAGGCACTCGGAGAATGAGGATGGGCAAGCGGGAGGCAGAACAGATGCCTTGCTCTTTTGAAAGAGACGAGAGATTCATTTTCAGTCATTAAAGAGACGTTTGCTCTGTGTAGTCTTCTTTCCCGAGCTGGGAGGATTGAATTTCAAGAGGGAGTAGGCATGAAGTGATGGGGACAAGATGCGCTGGGGCAGGAAGCTCACACTCTTATGAGCGATCCTATGCCTTCACTTCAGGAACTGGCAGAGCTTTAGGCTCAGGAGCTCCACAGACACCCCCAGGGACTAGTCACACTTTCTAGACAGCCCTCAGGGGCACAAGGCCACCCCAGCACAGTGAGACAGCAGCAGCAAGGAAAGGACCTTGGGGCGGAAGGGAAAGCACTGAGGTTCAGTGCTGATAGGGTGGCAACCAAGGCCCATGCTGTGTCAGGCCAGACAGATGCTGTGTCCCTGTGTCCACCAGCCCCAACTCACTGTCTTCCCACAACCTTTGGGACCCAGTGAATGCAGGGTACCAGTTTTCCTAAAGCAGGTACGGATTTTGAGTCAACTCCTGGCTTCAGGTTAGCCAAATGCTTCTGGCTTCTAGTCAGGGTAAGGTGTGAAGCAAAGCCTGAGGAGAACTCAGGCTGTGGTGCTGACTACGACCCAGGGTACACCAGCTCAACCCTCTGGTCACCGGGGCTGCCATTCCACAGTTACTACCCAAACACAGCCTCGTGAAAGCACAGCCCTTCACAAGCCCCTTGTGCTGCTTTCTCAAATGCCCCTCCAGCCAAGGATTAGTGTCACACAAGAAGGGAGCAAGCCGTGAGTCCTGCTTCCCTGCATAAGGCTGCGAGTTGCAAAGTCAGCCTGGTTACAGCAACAGCCCCGCGTAACAGACAGAGTAGCTGTTCAGAGGGATCCCTTCCTCGAGAGCAAACTAAAAGAGAAGGAAGAGAGAAGAGCAAGGATACAAGAGCAAGGATATTAATTTGGCTCTTAGAGTGCATTTGTGCTGCAAAGATAAATGTAGGAATTGAGACTGGGAGACAGCTATGCAACCTGGGAAGTTAAAACAGAGACTGACAGTGACATACAGGCCCATGGAAATGAAGGAGCTCCTCACAGTTCACAAATGTACTGTTGCAGAGCAGCTCTAGGGCTGGAGAACATGCTGCAAGTCTCACACATCCGGCCTCGCTGAGAGCAGATGCTGGTGGCTGATCAGCCTTCCCCCAGCTCTAAGTTTCAACAGCACTAGCTGTGTACCCCATGTTTTGCCCATGTATTTGAAGATCAGGAAGGCATTTGCCCCCATTAACCTTTCAGTGGGATGAAAGCTGCAAAGCACGAGGACAGCTGGAATTCTTCCTCCCATGCGTGCTGCTGCTGACCAAAGGCAAAGTCATCTGAATGCACTTGTGTGTGGAGACATGATGAGGGCTGACCCAGCCAACACTTGAGAAATTGCTCAGGATACCTCCAGGAAATAGGTTTTTCGCCCCTACTCCCCAGCAGTGTTTATATTTTTGGCAAGACTATGGTGTTACTGTGCAAATGGACCGTCTGGGTGAGGAGATCAGGGGTGCCACAGCCATCACCAGCCAGCAGCTGGTCTGCGCCCTGCCACTGTGCTCCTGCACAGCCTGCCCTCCGCCAACAATGCAGCGGGAATGTGGTGTACCGAGCCAGAGCCACGAATCTTACTAGAAGAGCCTTACCCATGAAACGAACCAGATCATGCGCCCAGGGAAGGAAGTTTCTCAGAAGAAGCCCAGTTACTGTTGCTATCCAGTAAGCACACTCAGAGAGAACAGAAACACAAGCTGCCTTGAGGAACTGTCCCTTCAGGTGCTTCAGCGTTTGGAAAAGTTGAACAGCAAGGGAAATCAAAGAAAAGAAGTAAGAATGAACGTAGAAAAAAAACTACACAGCTCAGAACAATTCCAATAACGGAATTCATTATTCAAATTGTCAGGATCCAGAACAGATGTGTTGACCCAGCTTTAACAACGTCAAAGTGAAACCTCTTTGGCGAAGTTCAGTTGTCTAAACCTAAGCAAGTGGGGCTCTCTGGGAAGCCCAGGGCATCCTGCCTTGCCTCAGTTGGCCTCTCTGGAAGGGGACAGATTCATCCCAGCTCCTGTGTTGGATCTGCTCTGTTCAAAGGTTGAACATGCTTGCAGAGAGCAGCAGGAAGGCAGGGAAGAGGTGAGGCAGGACAGGCTGAGCTTTGGCTGTGCAGAGGTTGGCTGGCAGGTCACTATGTAGTTATGCAGCTACAAGTCAGCCTGGTTCCACGTAGCTGGCGTGTGCAAACAAAGCATACTGGACTCTACTAATGTCAGCCCTCTGTGTGCTATGCCATTTCCAAGTCTTGACCCCTTCCATCAGCAAGCACCACAGACAACCCCATGTTTCAGGAGTGATTGCCACTGTGACATCTGGTTCAAAGGCAATCCTTGTGAATTCTTGAATTTCCTTCATGAAGTGAATTCTTGTCATTTCCTTCATGAAGTGGCTGTCACTTTTCCTGTATCTGCATTTGGGAAGACTCTTGTCTCATGCAGTGTATTCAGCAAGCAGGAGACACAGAGCCTTCACAACAGCCTCAAGAAAAACTGCTTTCCAGACCCAATGAGGCTCCTTATTCATGTCTCTGGCTCTTCTGAAATCAGGAAGATGTGGATCCAAACCCTAATCCTTGCAAAACAGACTGAGAAGTGAACCCAAGACCATCAATATGCCAGGAGAGTGCTCCCTCAACTGAAGTATTATGATAGAAGTGGGTACCACCCCAAACCACTGCAGGTGGAGAAACCCAGACATGTAAGTGTGGATGAAATATGCTCCAACAACCTAACAAAACATCTCGGGAGACCAGAGCTCAGCAGGCTCAGGAGTCCGGGTGGACTTCAGATCTTCCACAGGACTGATGTGGGCAGATGCAGGAGCAGATCCAATCTCTTGGGCAATAGAAATGAAGTACCTCCAGAGTGTATTTGTGTTCAGCTTTAGATGGCAGCCCAAGCAGAGCTGGGGTGCTTGGCAGCACAGTGCTGGACCAATTTCTGCACACATCATGTTCCAAGATCAGAAATGTCATTTGAATCTCCTCCCCAACTACGGATCTCTTCTGGGTCCTGCCCTGCTGCTTCCTGTGCCAGATGCTGACATATTGGTGCATTCCTTATCCTGCACATTTTCTGTGTTATACAGGGATTCACTACCGGTATCAGAAGCAAAAATAAAGATAACCAAAAAAAGATCTGCTACAAGAAGTATTTTAGCTTTGTAGGTGCAAACACATGGCAGAAACGAATAAATAAGGGGAATCTTCTGGCTCTGCTGTTCTGCGCATGTGTTTGCATCTGCATTTTTGCTCAAACTCTTGTCATCTTCACTAAGTATTTCACTATGTTCAAAAGCATAATTTTTAAAGGGCTCTCAACAGTAAGAAACAACTCATGGGTTTTTATTCCTCTGCTGCACTAAGAATAATTCGCTTGTCAGAAATCAGTGCTCTCCTGATCAGCTGGTTCTGCAAAGAGAGAAAAACCATATCGCATGCACATAGAAAATCCCTGAGTCACCTCTCTATGTTCTGATTGATCCTCTCCATGTTCCAGCAGTGAGAAGCTGGGGGCCTTGGATGGGCTTTGCTGTTCAACAATTTATGCCATCAGGCATGGGTAGCAGGAAATAAAGCTTAGGCCTATAATGATCTAACAAAATGTTTATCAAGTGCCACTACTGCTCCTACCCAAGTGGTGCCTCAACACACCATGCTGAGATGGTGCACATCCTCTTTTCAAGCCCTGTTGAGGTCCAGGTGGGTATAAGAGACTTACACAAACAGAGCAGTTGTGACCTTACACTGCCACTTACATGCTATCATGAAGGCTGTGCCTGTCACAGGCACTGGTCCAGCACTGTGGCATTTGGTTAATACAGCCTTGTGCATTTAGCACAAATGTTGGCTCTGCGAGGCACGGTGACCTGGTTCAGGAAACGGCACAGGCAATCACCTACTCGCGATCGCGGGGTCCATCAGCACGCAGGCACCAATGTGGTGGACGGCAAATGGCGTTTATTGCAGAGTGACACCGCATTATACAGCTTTGGTTTACAACGTCACTTCTGTCTGCTTACGTCTCAAGCTAAACACTATCAGCTGCCTGGAGAGGGGCTCTGTCTTTCCGTTACAGCGCGACATCTTCTGACTGTCAAGCCCTAGCTGCCTACATTTCCCCCCTCCCTATGCTTAAGTGAATTAGCTAAGATATACTAATTAAAAAAAAATTAAATTTTGTTATTCTTAATGCATACACAAACTAGGTATGACAAACTGGAATACACTTTGTAACAGTCTTAGAAAACATATGTAAGAAACCTTGAATAGAAAACATAAGGCACTATAAGTGAGATGCTATAACGAGGTTCCACACAACCTATAAAACACAAAAAGGAGGTATGATGACCCTGTAAAATCAAAAACTTGCTCCAAACAGCGTCGTCGCAATGTAAGGAGGCAGGCCCGGGCTCTGCCTCCCTCACGTTGCACGAGGCTTGGGCTTCTAAGCTGGCAGAAATGCACACTCGTTCCAATGCAGGTGGCCAGCCTGCATTGGAAGGAATGGCCTGCATCTATGAAAGGTTTGTGTTAGCTTTTTGGTATATGAATACTACAGAGAAGCTACAATAACACAACATGCTTGTCTTTCACAGTTGTACTAGGGGGTAATACTAAGTGGATACATTCTTAAAGCAGTTGCCGGTGTTCTACCATCATAATGCTCACTCTTTCTAACCGGCTCTTGGCAAACAACACGAGTTTATTTATTATGCAGGGTCCGAAGATCAGTGCCAACACGATCATTGCGATCGGCCCTATTAAGGTAGATAGCAGAGCGGGTAACCACGATGAGCTGGGAAACCAATTTTCATACCAGCTACGCTGCGATTCCCTTTCTTTTCGCCGTTTTTCTAGGTTTTCTCCCAGTTTTTCCAGGTTTTCTCCCAGTTTTTCCATAGTGTTTCTTACTACTCCAGTGTGGTCCACACAGACACAGCATTCCTCCTTCAGAGCAGCACACAGCCCTCCCTCTTTCAAAAATAGTAAATCTAGACCTCTTCGGTTTTGTAATACGACTTCTGAAAGGGATCGCAGCGATTGTTCCAGAAGAGTAATTGATTGTTCTATTTTAGCTAGGTCTTCATCAATGGTGTTTCGTAGATGGATAAAATCTTGATTCCCTTTTATTAATGCAGCTATTCCTGTTCCAGCCCCCGTTCCCCCTATAGTTAACAGAGCGGCTATTGTAAAAGCTGTGGTTGGTTCTCTTTTTACCAAAGGAAGTCCTAATAGGGTGTTTGTTTCTTTTTCTTTAATTTCATACATGTAGCTCGCTGGATGATAGATTATTCTGGGGAGTAGGATGATTTGGACACAAAATTCGTTGATTAAGTATAAGTATTCTAGGGAAACACAGGGTGTTAATCCTGTTTCGGAACATACCCACTTGGCGTTCTTAGCAGGAACTAACCAACCACTTTTTTGTGGTATTGTCTCGTTAGCACAAAGATGTTGTTTTCCTTGCGGGATCTGTCCTATGCATCTCCCTTTCCCTGTCACCTGACTAAGGGAGATCCCTTGAGTATTATTTTGCCAATTACATTGCGTTGGATTGTTCCCTGTAGTATGGTCAGGCAGACTATCAACCGCAATTGCTTCGTAATACGGTGGCATAACACTATAACAAAGCCAGCAATGCTTAGTCAAATTTGGGTGAGCTTGTTTCAATATTTGAAAAGTGGCCTCCATCAAATTCCAGAGGGGGTATTTTCCCAAAATTTCATCCTGCCTAGTTTGTATTCCATTTGGGGCTGGGTTTTGTGGTTTTTCTGAAGCCAAACTAGTTTCCGGTTTTTTAGTCTGTCTGTGTTCAGGTTTTGGAGTTGAATTGATTGTTGGTGTTTTGGTCTGTGTTTCTCCGGTTAATACTGTATTGGGCCCGATGCGCTCCGTCTCAATTGGAGGCATCGTTTTTCTGATGCGAAATAGTCCACCCCGACCTTTACCGGGTTCCCAATATCTTATGCCCCATGTTCGCCCTATAAACCACCCAAGATCATCCGGTAATTTTACAAGAAGGTCTAAGTAGGCACAATTTCCCCACTTCCTTCCTCCTCCGGGTGATCCGAACGGGTCTCGTTTGGGTGACCGACACCCTTCTGGCCCGTGTGTTATATTCAGAAACTTGTCTTTTTGTAGTTCCCATGCTGTTGAGATAGTTTCACAACCCCAATATGCACAATAATATTCTCCGGGGTAGTTACAATAGGTTTTCCCTGGATTGGATGCCGGGCAGAAGTAGTTCCCAATCAGATTTAGACAAGGATCAATAGAGGCTAGTTGGCAAGGATAAACACTGAAAACTGGTGACCCTGCGGTTGTTTTTGTACTAATGACTTGGGATTGTTCTAGCTGCTGAAGTACCCATGTAAAAGGCTGGTGGTGATAGTAATGCAATTCTACCTGTCCTATAATAACGAGCTCCAGAATCAGGATCATACAAAGGTATTGTCACCCCTCCCCACGAATACTATTTTTCCGCTGTCCGGATTCTGCCGGTGTGGAACTCTCAGGCTTGGGCAGGACGCTTGGCTCTGGGGCAGAGGGGACGCTCGGCACCAGAGTGTACAGGTTACGGGGACGTCCGATGATGTGGTCCTGTGGACAAAACCTCACAGTTTTCATTAGCTTTATTCTGAAAGTCCGGTTTAATAGACTTAAGCGGGCACCACTTAACTCTGCCGTCTTTTTTGATAGCGGCGTACCCCCGCCCCGTAAGGACTAGCCTCCACCCTTGTTCCCATTCTCCCAGCTCGTTTCTAATTATGACCAATGGGCCTTCTTCCAGTGCTCGGGTAGCCCAGTGTTTTTGGGTGGGGCTATTCACCTCTTCGCCCCTGGGAAATTGATTCAGTGCTAGCAGAGCAGTTGCCAATAGGCGCGCTTGATCTCCTGAGGGAATGGCGTCAGCAAAACCTTCTGCTCTTGCTAACACCTCCAATTTAGATTTCAGAGTTTGATTCGCTCGTTCTACTATAGCTTGTCCTGTGCTATTATAGGGGATGCCCTGTATTAGGGTAATACTCCATTTCAGAGCAAATGCCTGGGCTGATTTAGAAACAAAATTTGGACCATTGTCCATTTTGATCTGATTAGGAATCCCAAGCCACACCACGGCTGTCAGCCAATGCTGGATGGTTGCTTTGGAGTCGGTCTTAAGATGTTGAGTGGCTACGATTACCCCACTATATGTGTCTACAGTTACCGCTAGCCATGCTCGAGGTTTCAGCAAATGGCAGAGTGTAAAATCTGTCTGCCACACTTCGGAGGCTTTAAGCCCCCTAGGGTTTATTCCGCTGGACCACAGTGGTGCTTTCTGGCAGTGAGGACATGTAGCTACTATATGTCTCGCGTCAGTGATGGAAATCCCGCATCTCTTTGCTAACGCTTTGGCTCCGATGTGGAGAGACTCATGTAGCTGACGGGCATCTCTTAATGTCCACAGCCCTTTTGCAGCGGCGTCTGCTTTGTCGTTGCCGGTCTGGAAATACCCTTTGATTGGGCTGTGGCTGTTGACATGGATGACTGATATAGTGCCTTTTCGAGAAAAAAGTGCTTCTTCAAGCATTAGGGCTACTGTAGATGTCAACACGCCAGGCCCCGACATGGCCAAGCAAAGTTTGGCCACAAACATTGAATCAGTCACTATGTTGAGATGTTCAGTGGGAAACAGTCCGCATGCTAGGACTACAGCCGTCGCCTCTAGCTGTTGAACTGAAAGAGCACAATCAGTCATTTTAATGCAGTGCCATTCTTCTTCTGATTTCCATACTGCTACCGCAGTTGAGGTCGCTGAAGATGCGTCGGTAAAGACCGTTGGTCCTGGTTGGGGGCGGTCCATGATTTTCTGTGGAAGGTCGATGTCGACGATTGCTAACAGTTGAGTCCAGGGGGGTTTTGCGGAGTACCGAACCTCTCCACCAAACCCGACGAGAGCTACAGCTAGATACTCTGACATCACCACAGATTGCGCTGGGAGCTGTTTACGAAAGGGTAGGTATAGCCTGGCAGGTTCAATGCCTAGATGTCTTAGGGCGAGTTTTTTGCCTTTCATAATAAGGTTATCAAGGCACTCAATTCCCGGAGAAAATGCACGTGACGGTTTTCCTAACACTACCCATTGTACTGGTTGGGCTTCTTCAGGGGGCCCTAGGCTAGTGCTCCGACCCCCCCTCCTGCTGTGAAGTGCACATACAGATCAAGTGGTATATTTGGATTCCATCTAGCGAGCGTGCTAGATGACATCTGTTGTTCAATGAAATCGAGAGAATTCATTGCTTCTGTCGTCAGAGTTTTTTGTTCCCATGGGTTCTTTCCTTTCAAAAGATCATACAGGGGGGTCATGACTTCGGGAGGGATCAGGACAATATTGCGTAGCCATTGCAAGGATCCTACTAACTGTTGCATATCATGGAGTGTCTTAATATTCCGACGAATTTTTATTTGGGGAGGGCTTATGTAAGAACTTGTAATCTCCACTCCCAAAAAAGTTACACATGGTCCTTTTTTAATTTTTGCGCTCGCAATTTCGAACCCGTTCGTTTTCGGAGTTTCTGAAACCGTTGATACTAGTTGGTCCACCTGGCTGCCAGACGGTGCAGCGATTAAAATATCGTCCATGTATTGAATGATGGTCGCAGTCCGGTCACTGCGCCGGACCGGTGCTAATGCTCGATCTACCGTAATTTGGCAGATAGTGGGGGAGTTGATCATTCCTTGAGGCAACACTTTCCACTGGAAACGTAGATTGGGGCGTTGGCTGTTTGGAAACACGACAGAAAAAGCAAACGGTTCCTTATCCTCTTCATGCAGGGGTATCGAAAAGAAACAATCCTTAATATCGAGGACAGCACAAGGTTGTCCTTCCGGTATCATAGAGTTCATTGGTAGTAGCGTTTGGACGGGACCCATTGGTTGAATTGTCTTGTTTATTTCACGCAGATCATGGAGGAGACAAAACCCCTCGCCAGTTCGTTTGGGTATTACAAAAACTGGAGTATTCCACAGACTAGTGGAAGGTTCTATATGACCTCGTTGTAGTTCACGATCAAGTAGCTCGAGAAGAGCATCCATTCGAGGCTTCGATAGGGGCCACTGCTCGACCCGCACTGGGTTGGATGATTTCCACGTTAGTTTAATTGGTGGAAGTGGGTGTGCAGCAGTGGCCCTTAGGGTAAATTTGTCACTCGAGCTTTTAATAGGGCTACGGCGTCCCTTCCCAGCAGGGGTGGGACCCCTGACATGACGTATGGGCAAAGGATGATGGTTTTTTCCGGTCCCTTTTCAGTATGAAGCGTGACAGCGATCAATTGAGCGCTCTTCCAGGCTCGGGTTGATCCCCCGACTCCGCCCACCATGGGAGCATTTTCTAATTTCCAATGCGGAGGCCAATTTGTCTTAGGGATAACTGTAACATCTGCCCCAGTGTCTATCAAGAAAGGAATGCTAATAGTAGTATCATCTGAGCTATTATAGAGAGAACAGATCCCCCACACTACTGGTGGGTTGTCGCACTTTATTACCAAGGCCACCCTAGGGTCTCGTCCCCATAGAGTTGCCCTTGCTGTTCTTGGGATAGGGGCAAAGTCGACTGAACCGTCGGCTGAACCGTAAAGTGGGTCGCTTCTCGAGGGGGCGACAGGTATGGGAGTGTTTCGCTCCACCTGGGGTTGGCATAGTTGGGCCGCCTCATGTCCCAAGTGGGAGAGGGCCGTGTGCGGCCCGAACGCCCTCTCCCCCTCCCGTTTCCCTGGGGTTGAGCTTTACGGGTGCATTCCCTGGCGAAATGTCCTGTCCGTCCACAAACCCAACATGGTCCTTTGGTTAGGTTTTTACGGGGGGGCGGTGCTGTTGGCGGCTCCCCTAACTGAGGGCAATCAGCTACCACGTGGCCTTTCAGGCCACATTTAGAACATGTCATTACAGTAGCCATTACTGTAGCAGCTGCCTGAAGCGGGGTCAGCCGCTCTTCATTCGCGACATGTTTTATCATGGTTGCAACACTTGACCCCACCGGCAGTGATCGTAGAATTTCTTTGGTTTTCGTGTTACACTGTTGACGCAAACAGTCCGCAATAACTGGGTCTTTGGCTTCTGGAGGCAGGGTCGAGGAATCGACCGCCGCTTGGAGACGATCTACAAATTGCGTAAAGCTCTCACTTTCGTTTTGTTTTATTGTGGACCATGGTGATGGCTTTACAATAGTTCTAGTAGTTGTGTGAATAGCATCCCTAGCTGCACGAGTTGTTGCCCTGACTTCCTCAGCCTGTAGGCCTTGAGCTTGTTCCTGGGGGGTAAGCACTGTTGGATCCGTACCCATTAGGCGCGGTAAACTGGAGCCACGTAACGGGTGGCGCTTTCCAGGTATTCGGGCCAATTGTTTCACACAGTTATCTTCCCATTTTTGTTTGAAAACAATTATCCCTGCTCCATCAAAAATAATTTTGCAAATATGTCTTATGTCAAACGGGAGCATGTCATCTCCTCCGAAAACCCCATCTATAAGAGTAGAAACCATGGCAGAATTAAGCCCCTTGTCTGCAATTGCTTTAACAATTGCTTGTATGTCTTTAGGATTTACTGGTGAAAAAATACTTTGGTCTCCATCCGTCACTCGGACCGGGAACGCTAACGTGGTCGGTGGGACCCATTCAGCACATGCAGTCTTTATTTCTTTCCAGTCCGTAAAAGAGGTGTTTTTCTTTTTAGGTGTCTTGTTAGTATGGGTAGGAATGACTTGGCTATTAAGTCTGTATATGCGTGTTTCGCATGTATCATTCTCCTCTGAGTCTAGCCCGGCTGTGACCCACCCCTCCCAGCCAGTGTCTGATTCAGAGTCGGAACTTGACTGACTGGCTGCTTCCGGGCTCCGCAACTTTTTTACAGGGCTCCGGCCCCGCCCGCTTCTCCGGCTCTGGCTCTGCCCACTTCCCTTGCAGGCTCCGCAAGGGGGCCGTGCTCTTTCTGTACTCCGGCCCCGCCCGCTTCCCTTGCAGGCGGGCCTTCCCCCCCCTCTCTGCTCGCCCCGCCTGTCAGTGGGGGGGGCGTGTGCCTTACAAGGGCATATTTCCGGACGGTCGTTCTGATTGGCTGTCCGCCCCGTACTCGCGCTTCCCTCCCCTCCCTGTTTATCCGTGCTTGTTAGTGCCAGCGCTTCCTCCTTGTTCCCACACGGGGCATCTTTGCCCCGCCCTTCCCCTTGCCGCTCGGCGCCATCTTGGGGCGCATAGGGCGGTGGTCCAGCCCAGGCGTCTTTGGGCTCTGATTTCTCCGCGGCACTCCTGGCCTCTTCAACGAGCCCGCCCCAGAAGGATTTTGCGCGGTCTTGTCCCACCGCAAGCGGGTCGGGGTTCTGGGAATCGGGGGGCATAGCGCCCTCCCGCGAGTCTTTAGACTCAGTAAAAGTGCCATCATCTGGTGGGCGCGGAGTCTGCGTGGCTGCCCCGACTCCCAATTTGGGGGTAACCAACAAACAGTCCCTCGCCGCCTTCCAGGTGTCCTGCTCCTGCATGGCCTTTTGCAGAGCTTGTTTAACTTTCCCCCACGACTTAAGATTTTTCCCGCAACCCGAGGACATCGTCTCCTCGGCTAATGCTGTGGTGCATTTAGCCCACACTTCTGGGTGGAGAATATCCACCGCCTGGTCAATGACCCCAATCTGCAAAAGTCTCGCAACGGCGAGAGTAAAATCTTTAGGTTTACAACCAATACCCCACTGCTTATGTAATTCTGATACAACCTTCACAAGGGCCTCCATCGTCCTTGCAGGTCTGGGAGCGTCCTCCCCGCCGGGCTGGTCCTGCCGCTCCGGCCGTCGCACACCCGTCCAGGCGAGATTCCCGGGTTTTGGCACCACTTGTTGCCTCTGCGAGGCACGGTGACCTGGTTCAGGAAACGGCACAGGCAATCACCTACTCGCGATCGCGGGGTCCATCAGCACGCAGACACCAATATGGTGGACGGCAAATGGCGTTTATTGCAGAGTGACACCGCATTATACAGCTTTGGTTTACAACGTCACTTCCATCTGCTTACGTCTCAAGCTGAACACTATCAGCTACCTGGAGAGGGGCTCTGTCTTTCCGTTACAGCGCGACATCTTCCGACCGTCAAGCCCTAGCTGCCTACACACAAACCTCTGTCTCATCTCTTGACCCTCTGCAGTAGCTCACCTCAGCACAGGCATCTACAATCCCACAGATACCTGTAACGGCATTTCTCTCACCTAACTATAGGTAACTGCTGTGTATGTTTCTATACCTAAGCTTGATATCAGGGCTTCCAGGACAGCTCAAGGGTCTACGGTCATGGACTGAAGACTGTAGGTTGCATGGTCCACACAGACAGTGAAGTCAACAGCACAGACTCTTAACAGCCGCATATGGTTGGATGACCGCAGTCCTTTGGCTACAATGGGACCCAGTGTTAAGCTTTCATTCTGCAGACTTCAGAAGCCATGGGAGTTGAACCCTAGCCTCAGAAGTCCACACACCCTATTCCTGGTGAGAGTTAGCTCTCCTACACAATTTGAGGCACCGAATCTCCACAGTCTTGGCTGGCCCCAGCTAAATGATGCCATGGCTCATTGATGAATTGTGTGCTAGGTATAATCTAAGTTGGATGCCAGAAGCATTACGGCCACACACCCTGCCTTCCTTGTCATAAATACCAAGCAAGCAAACTCTAGCATGAAGCCCTGAAGCCCCCCCCTCCCCTGTGCTCTTTACCAATGCCACTGCAATACTCACAATCAGAAAACAAGGGCAACAAGATGGGCACATTCCCTGCTTTTAGCAGGGAGGAGAGCAGAGCCATGTACAGGGAGTTGAGAGCTGTGCCTCACCGTGCGCTGCTGCCACCACCCTTCCCACCCAGGTGCCAATTTGATATCACCTTCAGCAGCAACGGAGCATCCTCCTCCTCCTGCTGCACTGCCCAGCTCCCCCAGCCCCACTCTGGGGCCACAGGCTACCCTAGCAGGGGCCATCGGGGCCACACAGGGCTCATGGAGGTGCCAGGGGGAGCTCAGCAGCTCAGGTTGCTCAGATCCTGGGGATGAGGAGCAGGGAGGTGGCTAGGGGCCGTTTTCAGCTCCTTCAGTGACACGTGGCCACAGGTCAAGAGCAGATCCCAAGCCAGGGTCCCCCCACTCAGGCCACAGAGGCTCTTTGCTGAACATCACCCTTTATTGCTGCTGCTGGGAGCTACTTCGGTGCCTGCTGGGGTGCTGGGGTGCTGGGATTCAGCTGGTAACCCACAGTCCTGCCCAGCCGCCGGGTTGCTGCATCCATCCTGCGGGGCTGGAGGGGTGGCAGGGGCCGGTGTACTTGGAGAAGCTGGCTGTGGGATGAAGCTGACCTCTGCTCCGGTGAGCCAGTGGTGCCTGGGGCTGAGGGGCAGGGGTCAGCCCTGCGGCTGTCCTGCCCCAATAGCTCTATCTTGTCGTGCTGGGGAGGACAAAATTGGTTGGCTAAAGCATGGGGCTGAATTCATCATCCCCAAGCAACCCTCCATACCCATCTCTCCTGGGGGGGGAAACTGAGGCATGGATCCCCCCAGATGCTCAGCAGCACCCCCCTAACCTCAGTCACCCCCTCCAGATCCCTTCTTTCTTCATCCCTACCTTGCTGGGGAGCAGAGTGGAGGGCTGGAGTGCCTGTGGGTTGCTGGGCTGGACACGCTGGAGGCGCAGGCTGCGCTGCAGCGGCTGTGTGAGGGTATGCTGGCCCCCACACTGCCGTGGCACAGTGGGGTACCTGCATGCAGCCATCCGCTCCCTGCAGGATAGGGTATGGGAACACTCGGCACGCAGCACACAATTCAGTACACGTGGCTTCAGCGCCACTGAGAGAGAGATGGGGCAGCACAGTGGGGAGGCTGTAAAACCCCCAGGCCTGGGGCAAGCACAGCTGAGCCTCTGTGGCACATCTCTGCTCCCCTGCCCTGCCCAGGAAGCAGAGCCCTTTACCCTGACTCAGGGAAGGACTCTCCCTCACTGGGGCACAGCCATCCTGCACCCCAGGGATGAGGATGGGTCCCATGTCCCCTACCTTTGGGTTTGCTCCATCTTTAGAACAGGATGGGATTGTCCACTGACATGAGGGACCAGCGGTGGAAAGGGCGGGATTGGCGGGATAGGCCTGGGAGGGCAAAAGCCATCAGTGAGTGACAGGGGACAAATGACCCACCCTGGCTTGTGGCAGCACCCCAAATGCCATAGGCTTGTACCTCACAGCATTCCCTGCCCGCTGCCCCCAGGGAGGGGTGCTCATCCTCCCGCTGATGGGCAGGCCTGTGGAGGGTGCTGGGCAGGATCGGACCCTCGCAGGCAGACACCCCGAACCCCATGCTGCCTGGTCTGCAGCACCACCAGCACCCATCTCCCCCCATCCCACCCATGCAGACTCGTGATGCGCTTGTGCTGGGTGGTACTCACGAGCCAGGCATCCGCACGCTGAGTTGCCTGTCACAAGACAGGCACTGGAAATCTGCCAGCAGCTGCCTGAGGAGGGAGAAAGGGCTGGGTGTGTTGGGAAACCTGTCTTTGAGCCTGGTTGATCCCCCCTCCATGCCAACAAGGTTGTAACCAACCTGCTGGCTGGTTACAGAAGAAAGGGGATAGGATGAGGGAGAGTGGTTGGTTGTGGGCTCCCTCCCGAGAAAAAGCTCCACCTCATCTTAGGCACAGGAGAATCCACAGCGGGGAGCACCCAAAAACCTCCAATGCCATGGGAACCACTGCCACAGGCACCCAGAGCACCATGGGAACAGGGGATGCAGGCAAGGACAAAGCGGGAACAAGGTGAGTACTGTCCCTACTGCACTCACTTCCTAATCCCCGCTGCATCATCAGCTTCCATTGGTGGTGCCATTTCCTTGAGCTGCTTGAGGCTGCTCTTCCAGTGTTCATGCAGCTGCTGCTGGAACGGCCCCAGCTCCAGGCGATCCAGCTGCAGACAGACACACTCCCTCAGCCAGTGGCTATGGGATGGGACACTGCATCCCCAGGGAAAAGCCAGGAGCAGGAATCCTCAGAAGGATGCTGCCTTGGGCCGCCAAGCCCCGAAGGTGCCATTTTTGCGCAGTGGTGATGAGCCGCCCCTCACCTTGGAGGCCATCTCCTCCCGCAGCTGCTGCTGGACCTTGTGCAGCCCCTGCTCCTGGCCTGTCACCCGCATCAGCATCTCCTGGTTCCTCTTATTCAGCAGCTCCAGGCTCGCCTCAAATTGGGCGCGACTGACTTTGCTTTCCAAGGCCCCTTTGTCTGCTTTCTAGCAACAGGGAAAGGCAGGAGAACGGTGGGGAAAGGACGGATGTGCAATAGCCAGGGTCAGCTCACTGCAGGGGCAGAGGCAAAAGCACTTCTGCAGGACCACTGTGCTCCTCGCACGGCTGTGTGGTCCCACTCGCCCCATCACCCCCATGTGGTTGGTCCCACAAGCCCAAGGGACATGGGGGGAGACAGAGGCACCTGCAG
The DNA here is from genome assembly GCA_039720435.1 of Amazona ochrocephala. Lineage (NCBI taxonomy): Eukaryota > Metazoa > Chordata > Aves > Psittaciformes > Psittacidae > Amazona > Amazona ochrocephala. Next base: position 52,032,000 of record CM077882.1, on the reverse strand, counting down.
CTGGGCTAGAAATCCTCTCTCCCCAGGCCAGCTCTGCCACCAAGCTCCCAGAGAACAAGGAGCATTTGTCACCCTGCCCAGGACCCCCTTGGCTGAGGCTTAGGCCCCTTGAGGTTGTACCTCATCCATTCCCAGCTCCACGTCCTCCTTGTCTGCCTTCTTCTTCTCCAGCCTCTCCATGGACTGGAACAGACCCTTCCAACACACAAAGCATCCTGTGACATTGTGGCAGGAGCACCCCGGCTTCTACCCCACCCAGAGTCCTCTGGGAAAGGTACTTTCAATCTTCTCAGGGCAAATCCCTTATGGTCCCCAGCCTGGGCTCTGCAAGGAGGATGCTCTAACCCCATGGGGGTTTCAGCCATCTACCTCGATATCTTTCTGCTGCTGGCGACTGTCATCCAGGAGGCTTTCCGTAAGAGACTTGAGCTTTTCATACTCCTCTTGCACCTGCAGGATGGCAGCCTGCATGCGCTTCAGCACCTCCTGGTCCTGCTCCAGAGAGGAAAATGACAAGGTGGGAGGACTGCCCCATGGGCACAGACCTGGCTTACTGGGCCAGTGGGCATAGGCTGTCAGGCATGGTTCTGGCAGCCCCCTCCCAAGTCCCCCATGCTGCCATCTCCCTACCTGGCTCTTCCATGGCAGCTGCCTCACCACCTTGCCCGTCTTCTTCCTCGAAATGAGGGAGTCCACCAGCCCCTGCAGCTTCTCATAGCGCCGCAGAAGCTTCCCCAAACGCGTGCTGGTGTCACTGCTGCACGTGGGGCATACTGCCTCCTCCTGCCCTGTGCACTCCATCACTCTCAGCTCTTCCAGCTGCAGAAGGGGAAGAGGAATAACCTTTGAGATGGGACAGATGCAACCAACAATTCCAGGTGCCATGGAGGCTCCATGGCCCCAGCCAGCCAGGGGATGTAGCTGGGAACCCCTCCAGGACCACACCACCGAGCCAGCAGGTGGGAGGAGCTCCCCCCACACCTCACCTGCTCCTGCTCCTCCTCGGCCATCTGGGTCACCAACTGATCCAGTGCAGCCTTGCTCATTTGCTGCTGCTCTGCCACATCCTTCATGTCCTGCTTTGCCTCCTGCAGTGTGGACCTGGCCAGCGAGACGGGGATGCAGGCAGGCTTAGTCTTCACAAGCTTAGCTGCTCAGGGGGCATCCCTCACCCTCCAACATGGGATGCTCCCAGCCCTCCTGGACTCCCTTGCAGCCCCACAGGGTACGAAACCCTCTCCTGTCCTTTTACCCCAATGGCGGGCTGAGTTGGTTGCTGAGATCCATTTGCCAGCTGGCTTTAGCTGCTTCCAGTTTGCCAAGGGCACTCTCCAGCTTCCTGATCTGGGAACGGCAGTGGGGGCCAGAGTCAGGGCATGGCCCCTGTGTCATCCCAGCTCAGGGGCTCTTCAGCTGCCTCCTTCGTGCCCAACTCTCCCAGCATCCCTGCATCTCCCTTGGGTACTGCTTACCTTTCCCTTCTCTCCCTGCAGCTCCCTGGCCAGGCCCTGTAGGGCTCTGGACAAGCCCTGAAGGTCACTGGCCAGGCCGTGCAGTGAGGACACTTGGCCCTGGAGGTCACCCAGCATGTTGGCAACGCTCTCCTGGCCTACAAGAACACAGTACAAGGGGACACACTGTCAGTGAAGGGGTCTCACCCTCCGGGCCAGGCTCTGAGCACAACGAGCTCCAGACCCAGCATTTCAAACACCCCCCACAAGCCTCCCAGAGCTCCCACCTCCCTCCTGGAGGAGCAGGCGCAGCTTCTCCAGCTCCGTTCGGTCCAATTTGGTGGCTTCTACCTGGGCCACCTGCTCCTTCAGGGCAGCATAGAGGTGTCTGAGCTGCCCAATCTGCTTGAGAGCCTCCGCCGTCTCCATAGAGAAATTGTAGGCGGTGTGGTAGGCACTGCTGGATCGCAAGGGCAAGGCCAGCTCTTGCAAGTGCGACGTGACGCTGAGATCAGCGTCAAGTGGGATCTCGAATCCTTGGGCTGTCGGCAAGAGAGTCCCTGCTGCCAGGGGGCCTGCCTGGTGAAGCTGTGTGCTGAGCTGCTCCCCCGAGATGCTGGTCGGAGTGACAGTGGACTCTGGCTGTGTCCCCAGGGTGGTGGTCTGGGTGCCCGTGGACTCTGGCTGTGTCCCCAGGGTGGTGGTCTGGGTGCCCGTGGACTCTGGCTGTGTCCCCAGGGTGGTGGTCTGGGTGCCCGTGGACTCTGGCTGTGTCCCCAGGGTGGTGGTCTGGGTGCCCGTGGACTCTGGCTTTGTTGGCTGTGTCCCCAGTCTGGTGGTCTGTGTGTCCTGAGACACTGTCTGCATCATCGTTGTGGTGCTAGCATCCCTCCTCTGATCTGAGGGAACGCTTGCCTGCTGCTTAGGGGCCGTTAGAGCTGTCCCTGGATCCTTCAGCCCCGCTAAGCTCCTACTAGATCCCAGCACTGAGCTTGCCCCATGTGAGGTGCCCACATCTGAAATGGGAGGCATGGGGGTGGCAGACTGGTCTCCTTCTTGTTCTCCTCTGGGTCTTCCTCCATCTCTTCCTCGTTCTCCTTTGCTGCCCCCAGGGCAATCCTGCAGCACATCCCAGTGCACCATGTTGTTCACCTCCTCCGGGTCCGGGTACAGGCCCAGCCTTTCCTTCAGCATTTGCTGGGGAAGGAAGGGATCAAGGGCTTACCCCAGCCATGTAGCCAGGGGCATAGCGGGGCCCACAGGAGCACTCCCCCCCACATCCAGCACTGCTGGGGACCATGCCCTAGTGCAGAGGGACTGCCTGCACTGGTCCCCCAGGGATGCAGCCATCTCCTGTCCTGTAGCAGGATCTGGCAGGCTCGTAACCATACCACATCACTGGCCAGAGTCCTTAGGTTGCAGAGGCCTGGCAGCCGGCCGGCAGTGTCCTGGAGATTCCCCTAGAGTGGGGCGAGGAGAGGGACCGCAGTCAGGAGACAGGAGCAGGACTGAATAAAAGCATCTGCAAATTAACTTGGGCACTAGACAGATGGACGCTGGGCAGGCTTGTGCCTGGGGCCTGCTGCTGTATGGCACCAGTAGATCCTGACCCTTCTTCCCAGCACCCATGGTACTTTCATGGGTGTTCAGTTAAGAAGTGCCTTAGCACCACTTGGGTGGACACACATAGTTACCTCTGTCAGCAGCTTGAACTGCAGGCAGTGCTACCCATTTCTGCCCTCCCCAGGGCTCCAGGTAGGGTGGGCTGAGCTCCCATGCTTCCCTCTTAGGGCACCCTTCCCACTCTTCCCTCCCAGTGCCCTTCACACTGGGTGACATCCAAGGCTGGAGGACAGGGTCCGCAGGGAGATGCGGGGTGATGCAGGAAGGGGAGCAAGAGGCCAGCTCCCTCCTGGGGACACCAGCAGCAGCTCACCAAGCCAAGCGCCTCCTGGATCATGCAGATTTCTTCTTGCATGCGGGACTGCGCCTCCTTCATCTGGTTAATCGACTTAAGGAGATCCTGGTAGCCAGACGTGTCCTAGGAGAGGACGGTGGCAGGCATGAGCCCCATGGGAGGGTCCCTGCAGGCCAGGAACTTGGTCCCCACCTTGTCTCAATGGAAGCCATCACACAAACCCACGTCAGCAGGGCTGCATCCAGCCCTGCCTGCCCGTGCTGAGCTCTGTGCAGGAGCGCTGAAGCTGATGCCAAGGGCAAAGAGCCACCCCTGGAGGAGGAGGCGCCTCAGGGGACTGGGGAGAGCCTCTACCTCGGAGCTGCTGCTCTCGTCGGTTTCCACCTTCTCCATCAGCTGCCCCACGTCGGCAGTCACATCAGCGTCGGAGCCGCTGGTGGTGTCCTGCAGCGGGTCCTTGGCAGGCAGCTGCTCACCCGGCTGCTGAGGCTGCTGCCCCGCGGCCGGGGTCCTTGCCCTGTCCCGCTCGGCAGGCTGCTCCAAGCCCCAGGTGGAGCGGTCCTGCAGGCCCAGGTGCCCCAGCATGGCCTCCAGCAGGCTGCGCAGCGCTCGGAAGTTCACGGCCGAGACATCGGGCGTCCCGATGGCGGCGTCCAGCAGCTGGGTCAAGCTGAGCAGAGCCATCGCTGCTGCTATGGCCGACAACACGAGTCTGACCTGCTGGCAGTAGGAGAGACAGCGGGCAGTCGGCAGCCTGCCTCCTGCTTATGCTCCCTCCGGGATGTGGCGGGCCCTTCCTCGCCGCCTCTGCCCTCCCCAGCCCTACCGCCGGGCCCCCCGTTCCCCGTTCCCCGCACCCCTCGGCCCCGTACCTGCAGCAGCTGACCCTGCCCCACGCCCTGCCCTCTTTATCGACCACCACCGGCCGCTCCCCGACGCCCATTGTGCGAACCCGTGCGGAACACACCCGTTGCCAGGCGACGCCCCGCGGCCCTCTACTGTGCCGTAATTCAAGCGCACGGGGGACGCTCCCGGGCCCGACCCTGCTTCCGCCAGCCTCTGCCCAGGGAACCTTAGCGCCCCGGGAAGGCAGAGCTATGTGGCAAAAGCAGGACAGGTTTTACTCTCTCCCTTAGACGTGGCAATACTGGGGGGAAGGCTGCTGCTGACAGCAGCACCACACACATTTTGAGCATCTCGCTCCAGAGCAAAGAGCTGCACAAGCAGGAAAAAGCAGCACAGACAGACACAAGCTTCCACACAAGCCGAGGAAGGAGAGGACTCCAAAGCATCTTGGAAGCAGAGTCACCCATCAGACAAGTACTGACAGAAAGAATCCTCAAGAACATCTTCTCCCGCAGAAACCTCCAGGTCCAACCATGCCAGAGAACAGACACCTCCCTCCTGTGGTGAGGCACTCGGAGAATGAGGATGGGCAAGCGGGAGGCAGAACAGATGCCTTGCTCTTTTGAAAGAGACGAGAGATTCATTTTCAGTCATTAAAGAGACGTTTGCTCTGTGTAGTCTTCTTTCCCGAGCTGGGAGGATTGAATTTCAAGAGGGAGTAGGCATGAAGTGATGGGGACAAGATGCACTGGGGCAGGAAGCTCACACTCTTATGAGCGATCCTATGCCTTCACTTCAGGAACTGGCAGAGCTTTAGGCTCAGGAGCTCCACAGACACCCCCAGGGACTAGTCACACTTTCTAGACAGCCCTCAGGGGCACAAGGCCACCTCAGCACAGTGAGACAGCAGCAGCAAGGAAAGGACCTTGGGGCGGAAGGGAAAGCACTGAGGTTCAGTGCTGATAGGGTGGCAACCAAGGCCCATGCTGTGTCAGGCCAGACAGATGCTGTGTCCCTGTGTCCACCAGCCCCAACTCACTGTCTTCCCACAACCTTTGGGACCCAGTGAATGCAGGGTACCAGTTTTCCTAAAGCAGGTACGGATTTTGAGTCAACTCCTGGCTTCAGGTTAGCCAAATGCTTCTGGCTTCTAGTCAGGGTAAGGTGTGAAGCAAAGCCTGAGGAGAACTCAGGCTGTGGTGCTGACTACGACCCAGGGTACACCAGCTCAACCCTCTGGTCACCGGGGCTGCCATTCCACAGTTACTACCCAAACACAGCCTCGTGAAAGCACAGCCCTTCACAAGCCCCTTGTGCTGCTTTCTCAAGTGCCCCTCCAGCCAAGGATTAGTGTCACACAAGAAGGGAGCAAGCCGTGAGTCATGCTTCCCTGCATAAGGCTGCAAGTTGCAAAGTCAGCCTGGTTACAGCAACAGCCCCGCGTAACAGACAGAGTAGCTGTTCAGAGGGATCCCTTCCTCGAGAGCAAACTAAAAGAGAAGGAAGAGAGAAGAGCAAGGATACAAGAGCAAGGATATTAATTTGGCTCTTAGAGTGCATTTGTGCTGCAAAGATAAATGTAGGAATTGAGACTGGGAGACAGCTATGCAACCTGGGAAGTTAAAACAGAGACTGACAGTGACATACAGGCCCATGGAAATGAAGGAGCTCCTCACAGTTCACAAATGTACTGTTGCAGAGCAGCTCTAGGGCTGGAGAACACGCTGCAAGTCTCACACATCCGGCCTCGCTGAGAGCAGATGCTGGTGGCTGATCAGCCTTCCCCCAGCTCTAAGTTTCAACAGCACTAGCTGTGTACCCCATGTTTTGCCCATGTATTTGAAGATCAGGAAGGCATTTGCCCCCATTAACCTTTCAGTGGGATGAAAGCTGCAAAGCACGAGGACAGCTGGAATTCTTCCTCCCATGCGTGCTGCTGCTGACCAAAGGCAAAGTCATCTGAATGCACTTGTGTGTGGAGACATGATGAGGGCTGACCCAGCCAACACTTGAGAAATTGCTCAGGATACCTCCAGGAAATAGGTTTTTCGCCCCTACTCCCCAGCAGTGTTTATATTTTTGGCAAGACTATGGTGTTACTGTGCAAATGGACCGTCTGGGTGAGGAGATCAGGGGTGCCACAGCCATCACCAGCCAGCAGCTGGTCTGCGCCCTGCCACTGTGTTCCTGCACAGCCTGCCCTCCGCCAACAATGCAGCGGGAATGTGGTGTACCGAGCCAGAGCCATGAATCTTACTAGAAGAGCCTTACCCATGAAACGAACCAGATCATGCGCCCAGGGAAGGAAGTTTCTCAGAAGAAGCCCAGTTACTGTTGCTATCCAGTAAGCACACTCAGAGAGAACAGAAACACAAGCTGCCTTGAGGAACTGTCCCTTCAGGTGCTTCAGCGTTTGGAAAAGTTGAACAGCAAGGGAAATCAAAGAAAAGAAGTAAGAATGAACGTAGAAAAAAAACTACACAGCTCAGAACAATTCCAATAACGGAATTCATTATTCAAATTGTCAGGATCCAGAACAGATGTGTTGACCCAGCTTTAACAACGTCAAAGTGAAACCTCTTTGGCGAAGTTCAGTTGTCTAAACCTAAGCAAGTGGGGCTCTCTGGGAAGCCCAGGGCATCCTGCCTTGCCTCAGTTGGCCTCTCTGGAAGGGGACAGATTCATCCCAGCTCCTGTGTTGGATCTGCTCTGTTCAAAGGTTGAACATGCTTGCAGAGAGCAGCAGGAAGGCAGGGAAGAGGTGAGGCAGGACAGGCTGAGCTTTGGCTGTGCAGAGGTTGGCTGGCAGGTCACTATGTAGTTATGCAGCTACAAGTCAGCCTGGTTCCACGTAGCTGGCGTGTGCAAACAAAGCATACTGGACTCTACTAATGTCAGCCCTCTGTGTGCTATGCCATTTCCAAGTCTTGACCCCTTCCATCAGCAAGCACCACAGACAACCCCATGTTTCAGGAGTGATTGCCACTGTGACATCTGGTTCAAAGGCAATCCTTGTGAATTCTTGAATTTCCTTCATGAAGTGAATTCTTGTCATTTCCTTCATGAAGTGGCTGTCACTTTTCCTGTATCTGCATTTGGGAAGACTCTTGTCTCATGCAGTGTATTCAGCAAGCAGGAGACACAGAGCCTTCACAACAGCCTCAAGAAAAACTGCTTTCCAGACCCAATGAGGCTCCTTATTCATGTCTCTGGCTCTTCTGAAATCAGGAAGATGTGGATCCAAACCCTAATCCTTGCAAAACAGACTGAGAAGTGAACCCAAGACCATCAATATGCCAGGAGAGTGCTCCCTCAACTGAAGTATTATGATAGAAGTGGGTACCACCCCAAACCACTGCAGGTGGAGAAACCCAGACATGTAAGTGTGGATGAAATATGCTCCAACAACCTAACAAAACATCTCGGGAGACCAGAGCTCAGCAGGCTCAGGAGTCCGGGTGGACTTCAGATCTTCCACAGGACTGATGTGGGCAGATGCAGGAGCAGATCCAATCTCTTGGGCAATAGAAATGAAGTACCTCCAGAGTGTATTTGTGTTCAGCTTTAGATGGCAGCCCAAGCAGAGCTGGGGTGCTTGGCAGCACAGTGCTGGACCAATTTCTGCACACATCATGTTCCAAGATCAGAAATGTCATTTGAATCTCCTCCCCAACTACGGATCTCTTCTGGGTCCTGCCCTGCTGCTTCCTGTGCCAGATGCTGACATATTGGTGCATTCCTTATCCTGCACATTTTCTGTGTTATACAGGGATTCACTACCGGTATCAGAAGCAAAAATAAAGATAACAAAAAAAAGATCTGCTACAAGAAGTATTTTAGCTTTGTAGGTGCAAACACATGGCAGAAACGAATAAATAAGGGGAATCTTCTGGCTCTGCTGTTCTGCGCATGTGTTTGCATCTGCATTTTTGCTCAAACTCTTGTCATCTTCACTAAGTATTTCACTATGTTCAAAAGCATAATTTTTAAAGGGCTCTCAACAGTAAGAAACAACTCATGGGTTTTTATTCCTCTGCTGCACTAAGAATAATTCGCTTGTCAGAAATCAGTGCTCTCCTGATCAGCTGGTTCTGCAAAGAGAGAAAAACCATATCGCATGCACATAGAAAATCCCTGAGTCACCTCTCTATGTTCTGATTGATCCTCTCCATGTTCCAGCAGTGAGAAGCTGGGGGCCTTGGATGGGCTTTGCTGTTCAACAATTTATGCCATCAGGCATGGGTAGCAGGAAATAAAGCTTAGGAATATAATGATCTAACAAAATGTTTATCAAGTGCCACTACTGCTCCTACCCAAGTGGTGCCTCAACACACCATGCTGAGATGGTGCACATCCTCTTTTCAAGCCCTGTTGAGGTCCAGGTGGGTATAAGAGACTTACACAAACAGAGCAGTTGTGACCTTACACTGCCACTTACATGCTATCATGAAGGCTGTGCCTGTCACAGGCACTGGTCCAGCACTGTGGCATTTGGTTAATACAGCCTTGTGCATTTAGCACAAATGTTGGCTCTGCGAGGCACGGTGACCTGGTTCAGGAAACGGCACAGGCAATCACCTACTCGCGATCGCGGGGTCCATCAGCACGCAGGCACCAATGTGGTGGACGGCAAATGGCGTTTATTGCAGAGTGACACCGCATTATACAGCTTTGGTTTACAACGTCACTTCTGTCTGCTTACGTCTCAAGCTAAACACTATCAGCTGCCTGGAGAGGGGCTCTGTCTTTCCGTTACAGCGCGACATCTTCTGACTGTCAAGCCCTAGCTGCCTACATTTCCCCCCTCCCTATGCTTAAGTGAATTAGCTAAGATATACTAATTAAAAAAAAATTAAATTTTGTTATTCTTAATGCATACACAAACTAGGTATGACAAACTGGAATACACTTTGTAACAGTCTTAGAAAACATATGTAAGAAACCTTGAATAGAAAACATAAGGCACTATAAGTGAGATGCTATAACGAGGTTCCACACAACCTATAAAACACAAAAAGGAGGTATGATGACCCTGTAAAATCAAAAACTTGCTCCAAACAGCGTCGTCGCAATGTAAGGAGGCAGGCCCGGGCTCTGCCTCCCTCACGTTGCACGAGGCTTGGGCTTCTAAGCTGGCAGAAATGCACACTCGTTCCAATGCAGGTGGCCAGCCTGCATTGGAAGGAATGGCCTGCATCTATGAAAGGTTTGTGTTAGCTTTTTGGTATATGAATACTACAGAGAAGCTACAATAACACAACATGCTTGTCTTTCACAGTTGTACTAGGGGGTAATACTAAGTGGATACATTCTTAAAGCAGTTGCCGGTGTTCTACCATCATAATGCTCACTCTTTCTAACCGGCTCTTGGCAAACAACACGAGTTTATTTATTATGCAGGGTCCGAAGATCAGTGCCAACACGATCATTGCGATCGGCCCTATTAAGGTAGATAGCAGAGCGGGTAACCACGATGAGCTGGGAAACCAATTTTCATACCAGCTACGCTGCGATTCCCTTTCTTTTCGCCGTTTTTCTAGGTTTTCTCCCAGTTTTTCCAGGTTTTCTCCCAGTTTTTCCATAGTGTTTCTTACTACTCCAGTGTGGTCCACACAGACACAGCATTCCTCCTTCAGAGCAGCACACAGCCCTCCCTCTTTCAAAAATAGTAAATCTAGACCTCTTCGGTTTTGTAATACGACTTCTGAAAGGGATCGCAGCGATTGTTCCAGAAGAGTAATTGATTGTTCTATTTTAGCTAGGTCTTCATCAATGGTGTTTCGTAGATGGATAAAATCTTGATTCCCTTTTATTAATGCAGCTATTCCTGTTCCAGCCCCCGTTCCCCCTATAGTTAACAGAGCGGCTATTGTAAAAGCTGTGGTTGGTTCTCTTTTTACCAAAGGAAGTCCTAATAGGGTGTTTGTTTCTTTTTCTTTAATTTCATACATGTAGCTCGCTGGATGATAGATTATTCTGGGGAGTAGGATGATTTGGACACAAAATTCGTTGATTAAGTATAAGTATTCTAGGGAAACACAGGGTGTTAATCCTGTTTCGGAACATACCCACTTGGCGTTCTTAGCAGGAACTAACCAACCACTTTTTTGTGGTATTGTCTCGTTAGCACAAAGATGTTGTTTTCCTTGCGGGATCTGTCCTATGCATCTCCCTTTCCCTGTCACCTGACTAAGGGAGATCCCTTGAGTATTATTTTGCCAATTACATTGCGTTGGATTGTTCCCTGTAGTATGGTCAGGCAGACTATCAACCGCAATTGCTTCGTAATACGGTGGCATAACACTATAACAAAGCCAGCAATGCTTAGTCAAATTTGGGTGAGCTTGTTTCAATATTTGAAAAGTGGCCTCCATCAAATTCCAGAGGGGGTATTTTCCCAAAATTTCATCCTGCCTAGTTTGTATTCCATTTGGGGCTGGGTTTTGTGGTTTTTCTGAAGCCAAACTAGTTTCCGGTTTTTTAGTCTGTCTGTGTTCAGGTTTTGGAGTTGAATTGATTGTTGGTGTTTTGGTCTGTGTTTCTCCGGTTAATACTGTATTGGGCCCGATGCGCTCCGTCTCAATTGGAGGCATCGTTTTTCTGATGCGAAATAGTCCACCCCGACCTTTACCGGGTTCCCAATATCTTATGCCCCATGTTCGCCCTATAAACCACCCAAGATCATCCGGTAATTTTACAAGAAGGTCTAAGTAGGCACAATTTCCCCACTTCCTTCCTCCTCCGGGTGATCCGAACGGGTCTCGTTTGGGTGACCGACACCCTTCTGGCCCGTGTGTTATATTCAGAAACTTGTCTTTTTGTAGTTCCCATGCTGTTGAGATAGTTTCACAACCCCAATATGCACAATAATATTCTCCGGGGTAGTTACAATAGGTTTTCCCTGGATTGGATGCCGGGCAGAAGTAGTTCCCAATCAGATTTAGACAAGGATCAATAGAGGCTAGTTGGCAAGGATAAACACTGAAAACTGGTGACCCTGCGGTTGTTTTTGTACTAATGACTTGGGATTGTTCTAGCTGCTGAAGTACCCATGTAAAAGGCTGGTGGTGATAGTAATGCAATTCTACCTGTCCTATAATAACGAGCTCCAGAATCAGGATCATACAAAGGTATTGTCACCCCTCCCCACGAATACTATTTTTCCGCTGTCCGGATTCTGCCGGTGTGGAACTCTCAGGCTTGGGCAGGACGCTTGGCTCTGGGGCAGAGGGGACGCTCGGCACCAGAGTGTCGGCGAAGGGAAGTTTGAGCATCATATGGGAAAAGCGTACACCATATAGCTATCGGCAAACTTCAAATTTTATTAACAAAGATACCTGGTTATATACACTAAATAATGAGCCTCATACATATTGCAAAGCTGAGCTCCTAATTGGTTAACCTTTAAAATGTTACTCTTATCTTATTTCTGCATACTTGCAGTTTACAGTTAGCATGGTTAGCTTGAGAGACGCTTTGTTAAAACAGGGCCCTATTGTCCAGAGGGACCTTGTGGTCCAGCTGGACCAAGGGAGTCAATGGGAGTCTGATTATCAACAGAACCAGGGGAGTCAGCAGGACCTTGCTAACTTTTCCCAAGACTTCTGCACGTACACGAACTCTAGTAACCCTCAGGCGAGGCCTCAGTGCCTGTGGGTCACTACTTTACAATTGTCAAGCGATTGTCTGGATTGCTCATAGGCCTAGTTCTGTTGCTAATGAGACATCAAATTCATCTGGCTGTGGCCTTTGTCCACCAGCCATTCGTCAATAAAACTCTCCACATTTCCCCCGTTTTCTTTTTGGGCTAAAAGCACATTATTCATAGCCTTCATGGTCATAGTTTTCACACAAGAAATAAGACATCCAATAATCAATAATCCTACTATGAGTACAATCAAAATCACAAGTCCTTGTTTCAGTAACTCTCTTAGCCAACCCGATAAACCCTAGCTATTCAACAGTGTGTCTAGCGGGCTGTGCCATTCTTGCAATTTCTTCATGTTGATATTCAATTGTCTGATCTTATCATGAATGGACTGAGATTTATCAGTAAGGTTTAAATTCCTGATTAGTAAAGCATTCAAAGTAGACATAAAACTCCAAGAGGTAAGGTTAGCAGCTTGTCTAACAACCGTAGTATTTAAAGGGATTGACAAGTTTACCCATTCATCTGTGAAATCAGAGAGATTAACAACCGGACTCCCCATCAAACAAGTTTTAAATGGATTACCAGCTTGGTGCAATGACAAACAAAAATCATCTACTCCTGCTTCATGAGCCCATTTTGTCCAAACATTGTCCATGTAATAACTATCAACCAGTTTTTCCGAGAGATATTGACAGAAGGCTGTCTGTAAGGTGAATGTCATCAGAAATGCAGATAAATACGATACACAAACACAGTTAAGACTACACATTACACTATAAGCAGTCCAAATTATCAATAACACAATCATCTTTAAACAGTTCATGTTCAGTTCTTTCTTTAATGATCTTATTCTGTTGGCTTTTCTTCTGGTTGTGCGTCGTTGCTATTTCCCGAGCTTGCTGATGTGACGTTTGGAGTAGGCTTAGTCCATTTTGTCGGCACCCACAAGGGTCCTGCAGGAGCAGAAACACACAGGCAGCTCCGTCCCCAATACAGAACTTTAGTAGGGTTTTGCCATATTCCAGTTTTGGGGTCTTTATACCTGACCCATATTTCCCTTTTTTGTTTTTGAGCAATCTAGACTTGATTCATAGTACGAAATAGCATACTGACAATACACTTCCATAAATAACAAAAGATTAAAATAATAATAATCAATACTGTTGAAACTGTTAAACCTTGTTTGATTACTATTCCTAGCTAACTACTAATACCCCAACCCTGTAACAACTTTTAAAACCAATCCTATTCTGAGAGTACTTGTAACTTTTGCACTCGTGAGAACTTAAAGTGTGTTTTTGTAAGCAAGCGAAATTTACAGTCCAGCTCAGCAACCTTCTTATCTTAGCTCCTTCTTATCTTCCAGGCCTGTGTTCTTGTATCATTAACTGTCCGGGAGTTGCTTCTTTTCCACGGTCGGCTGCACAGCGGTAACCAGGAGTTATCCCTGCTACATGGTCAGCTGCACATACTTGTTTTTATTCAGAGCAGGCATATGTCCATTCTCTAACAAGAAATTATCCACATCTCTGCTTTTTCTTTTCTTGAATAAGTCAAAGCTGTTTTACCAGGCTCTCGATTATACCACGAATATGTTGCAAAACACAAGGTACAATCATAACTATGGTCAAGATTATTACCAAAATCATTCCAATACCTTTAATCAGAGAAGTGAGCCAATCATTAAAGTCCTAAGATGTAAGAAGGGCATCTAACCAAGGAATTTTATCGTTCTAATAGATATCATGAAGTACTTTCTCATGCTTCTAAGTTTCTTTAACATCTTTCAAAGTCTTTCCAGACTGATCAAGATAGCTACAACAAGATTCATTAATTAAAGTACATATTCTGTCTACTTGAGCTGTTAATATATTTAACGCTTTACAATTCTACAAAATTATATTTTTAAAGAATTTGCTTCTACTTGTATTAACATAGTCACATACGTATTGCCATTAAAAACAGCATAACAAACTTACACTAGAATCATTCTGCACACTTTGCTTTAGTCTTACAGTCACATTACATCCTTTGTTACATTCTATAACTTGATATGGTTCTGGTCCTTTCCACTCATTATCATGTAGGTCTTTATATAGAACTGGTGGTTTGGGCAAGGAATCATCTGTTAGAAGTTACAAATGCTGTATTGCAGAAGGAGAATCAAAACTAGACAAATTTAAAAGCTTTTGTATAAATTACGCTTTGCAAACTGTTTGAAGAAAATCCTTACATTTCCCTTAGGTGTTTTCATGTATAATACCTGCTTTAGATGACTCTAGATCATATCTTCAACATATGCCAACCACAGGCTGCTTGGCCTACCTTTCTCTCCTGTATAGTTCTCTGATAACAGGGGAGGCCGTCCTTTACACCAAGGTCTGGCATGGCATGTGTCCCCACCACTCAACGCCTGCTGGGTTGCAGCCAGCAGCGGAGCTAAAGGTTCTTCTTGGTGGCAAACACAGAGGCCAACCCAGTCTTGCCCTTGACTGTGGTAGGAGGTATTTGGCCAACGTCAGTCGTGGCACCTTGTTGTCAGTGCAGAGGTTAACCTGCTTCATCCAGTAAGAAGTCACTACTATGGCAAAGCACATACAGATTTATATAAGCAGTATATATACTACAGGGTGCAGCAGCATGTTGAAGATGCTAGTGGCAGTGACAGACCAGCCAAAGAAAATTTTTCATTAGTGATGTATTTCTACCTTCTTAATTCGTTCCATTACCTGCTTTATAACACTATCATTGTATTAGAATCTTTTTAGTTCTTGCCTTAGTATTTTCTAGCAGCTGTTGCAAATTTGCATACTCTAATATCAGTTTTATAAGTGACAAATCCATACAATACAAGGTGTAGTTTCTTGTTAGCAACTGGCTAGTAAACACAGGTGGTTTTATATACAAAATTACAGCTTCTAATAAGAGCTACTTTACATGCACATATATTTAAGCTCCTGTAGCTAAGGTATTGGGTTTTTCCGCTCGTTTGTTCAGCTCATGACAAGGCTTCAGAAACTTTGCAAGCAGCCACCACGGACCTGTAGGTAGGAGGACACAAACATACCCTCTCTCTAAGGTTATCAGTTCTTGAGAAGTAAGACAGGTTACAGTGATTTCTTAAAGCGGAGGCATTCCGATAAAAAGGGATGTGAAGCAGCTGCAGAGGCAAACTGCACAGTTAACAGTCAACGAGTTTGCAGTGTCATTAACCATTTTTTCTCTTCCTCTGCCACCCTGATGCTGTTTGGGTGGAGGTTGGTAAAACTTGGATTCTTCCCTAGGTTACTTTAAACACACTAAGCAGGGCTGCCCAGCAGCAGCTACAACTGCCAGCTTGCTGAGCAGCAGCCATAAATCTCTGCAGGCAGCAGCACTTTTCTATTAACCCTTTCTTGCCTAAAACGTTAATCTGCTACACATTAAAAACCTTTACATTAACCTAATAATAAAAAATACACAGAACACTGTCTGCCCTCAACAGTCACACACATACACATACATTCATGGGATCCCACAAACACGCTTCACAACTACAATATGTGAAACACAAAATGCAGACAATCATTATTTTCACTACATGGTCCCACGTACCGAACGTGGTGCAATGACCCTGTGAAGACAATCAGGAAGCCAGCTCCGAGCAGCATCATCACAGTGCAAGGTGGCAGACTCAATCTCAGCGGGCGTCCCCGCAAAGGCTCTGCCTCCCTCACATTGCATGAGGCTTGGGCTTTTGTACTGACAAAATGCACGCTCATTCCAATGCAGGTGGCCAGCCTACATTGGAAGAAGTGGCCAACAGTATCTATAAAGGTCTGCAAGGGTCGATAGAAACACAGACGTAGTTACATTTGCTAACTTTTAGTACATGAATATCACAGACAGACTATAAGCACACAATATATCTGCCTCCCCCACCCATCTTACTTTTCCCTTTATAACTGTCCATTTACCATGGGGATTTAAATCAAGCTTCTTTTCCGGATCACTAGGTCTCAGGCCAAAAGGACTATTCAGGTCAGCATCAGAATTATCGGGCATCAGAATCTCAGGAGCAGCAACAACAGTCTGATGAAAATGCACAGGCTCCTCATTAACGCGTTCTGGAGTTTCAGTGTTATCAAGTGCTGTGTTAGCGGCTCCTTCCATTATACCCGGACTACTACCCCGTTCCTCCTCCTTAATCGGGGGGGCAATGGGCTCCACTTCTTCTACTTTCTCTTCTTTCTTGCATTTCCTGCGCACGAGAAATCCTAATACTAGTCACAGCAGATGCAAGGGGCTCGCCTTCTGGTGGTCCCGTTTGTCCATACTCCCTATTTCTCCTATGTGCCTCAGCCGCTTTTTCTGCCGCTTTCCGCTCGGCTGCAAACTGCAACAGTGCATTATACACTATTCGCCACACCTTTCCCAGTTTCTTTGCTGTCTTATCATCTTCTAATACAGCTTTCCATAACACATTCCCAAATTTACGCCACTCATTTAAATCATGCACTGTATGAGGATCAACAAATAGTCCTTTTGCATATCCATAAGCTAACAACTCTGGAACCTCCTTTTTTAAATTAATATCCCTGAGATTACGCTTTTCTAGAAAACTTGTAAACAAATCATATGCCACTTGCCTATCCATGTTTAGAAGTCAGCGCGCTGTTTTTCAGTTCTTCTAGGCTTCAGTGGCACGTACGACCCAGTCGCCGATTACGATCCTGGGGGTGCTTCCTGCCTCCTTGATGACTTTTATTCGGTCACCGGCGTTTGCACCGTCCTGCTGCAGCCAGGACTCGTGTATCTACACACCGCGTCTCACCGCGTTTGGCATCTACACAACTTCGCTCAACCGTGGTGCCCTATATGCAACGTCTTCCCGTTAAGCGTTTTTCCGCTATTTCTTAGATCCGTCGGGAGTTCCTTAGGATCACGTCGGGGTCACCATTTTGTCGGCGAAGGGAAGTTTGAGCATCATATGGGAAAAGCGTACACCATATAGCTATCGGCAAACTTCAAATTTTATTAACAAAGATACCTGGTTATATACACTAAATAATGAGCCTCATACATATTGCAAAGCTGAGCTCCTAATTGGTTAACCTTTAAAATGTTACTCTTATCTTATTTCTGCATACTTGCAGTTTACAGTTAGCATGGTTAGCTTGAGAGACGCTTTGTTAAAACAGGGCCCTATTGTCCAGAGGGACCTTGTGGTCCAGCTGGACCAAGGGAGTCAATGGGAGTCTGATTATCAACAGAACCAGGGGAGTCAGCAGGACCTTGCTAACTTTTCCCAAGACTTCTGCACGTACACGAACTCTAGTAACCCTCAGGCGGGGCCTCAGTGCCTGTGGGTCACTACTTTACAATTGTCAAGCGATTGTCTGGATTGCTCATAGGCCTAGTTCTGTTGCTAATGAGACATCAAATTCATCTGGCTGTGGCCTTTGTCCACCAGCCATTCGTCAATAAAACTCTCCACACCAGAGTGTACAGGTTACGGGGACGTCCGATGATGTGGTCCTGTGGACAAAACCTCACAGTTTTCATTAGCTTTATTCTGAAAGTCCGGTTTAATAGACTTAAGCGGGCACCACTTAACTCTGCCGTCTTTTTTGATAGCGGCGTACCCCCGCCCCGTAAGGACTAGCCTCCACCCTTGTTCCCATTCTCCCAGCTCGTTTCTAATTATGACCAATGGGCCTTCTTCCAGTGCTCGGGTAGCCCAGTGTTTTTGGGTGGGGCTATTCACCTCTTCGCCCCTGGGAAATTGATTCAGTGCTAGCAGAGCAGTTGCCAATAGGCGCGCTTGATCTCCTGAGGGAATGGCGTCAGCAAAACCTTCTGCTCTTGCTAACACCTCCAATTTAGATTTCAGAGTTTGATTCGCTCGTTCTACTATAGCTTGTCCTGTGCTATTATAGGGGATGCCCTGTATTAGGGTAATACTCCATTTCAGAGCAAATGCCTGGGCTGATTTAGAAACAAAATTTGGACCATTGTCCGTTTTGATCTGATTAGGAATCCCAAGCCACACCACGGCTGTCAGCCAATGCTGGATGGTTGCTTTGGAGTCGGTCTTAAGATGTTGAGTGGCTACGATTACCCCACTATATGTGTCTACAGTTACCGCTAGCCATGCTCGAGGTTTCAGCAAATGGCAGAGTGTAAAATCTGTCTGCCACACTTCGGAGGCTTTAAGCCCCCTAGGGTTTATTCCGCTGGACCACAGTGGTGCTTTCTGGCAGTGAGGACATGTAGCTACTATATGTCTCGCGTCAGTGATGGAAATCCCGCATCTCTTTGCTAACGCTTTGGCTCCGATGTGGAGAGACTCATGTAGCTGACGGGCATCTCTTAATGTCCACAGCCCTTTTGCAGCGGCGTCTGCTTTGTCGTTGCCGGTTTGGAAATACCCTTTGATTGGGCTGTGGCTGTTGACATGGATGACTGATATAGTGCCTTTTCGAGAAAAAAGTGCTTCTTCAAGCATTAGGGCTACTGTAGATGTCAACACGCCAGGCCCCGACATGGCCAAGCAAAGTTTGGCCACAAACATTGAATCAGTCACTATGTTGAGATGTTCAGTGGGAAACAGTCCGCATGCTAGGACTACAGCCGTCGCCTCTAGCTGTTGAACTGAAAGAGCACAATCAGTCATTTTAATGCAGTGCCATTCTTCTTCTGATTTCCATACTGCTACCGCAGTTGAGGTCGCTGAAGATACGTCGGTAAAGACCGTTGGTCCTGGTTGGGGGCGGTCCATGATTTTCTGTGGAAGGTCGATGTCGACGATTGCTAACAGTTGAGTCCAGGGGGGTTTTGCGGAGTACCGAACCTCTCCACCAAACCCGACGAGAGCTACAGCTAGATACTCTGACATCACCACAGATTGCGCTGGGAGCTGTTTACGAAAGGGTAGGTATAGCCTGGCAGGTTCAATGCCTAGATGTCTTAGGGCGAGTTTTTTGCCTTTCATAATAAGGTTATCAAGGCACTCAATTCCCGGAGAAAATGCACGTGACGGTTTTCCTAACACTACCCATTGTACTGGTTGGGCTTCTTCAGGGGGCCCTGGGCTAGTGCTCCGACCCCCCCTCCTGCTGTGAAGTGCACATACAGATCAAGTGGTATATTTGGATTCCATCTAGCGAGCGTGCTAGATGACACCTGTTGTTCAATGAAATCGAGAGAATTCATTGCTTCTGTCGTCAGAGTTTTTTGTTCCCATGGGTTCTTTCCTTTCAAAAGATCATACAGGGGGGTCATGACTTCGGGAGGGATCAGGACAATATTGCGTAGCCATTGCAAGGATCCTACTAACTGTTGCATATCATGGAGTGTCTTAATATTCCGACGAATTTTTATTTGGGGAGGGCTTATGTAAGAACTTGTAATCTCCACTCCCAAAAAAGTTACACATGGTCCTTTTTTAATTTTTGCGCTCGCAATTTCGAACCCGTTCGTTTTCGGAGTTTCTGAAACCGTTGATACTAGTTGGTCCACCTGGCTGCCAGACGGTGCAGCGATTAAAATATCGTCCATGTATTGAATGATGGTCGCAGTCCGGTCACTGCGCCGGACCGGTGCTAATGCTCGATCTACCGTAATTTGGCAGATAGTGGGGGAGTTGATCATTCCTTGAGGCAACACTTTCCACTGGAAACGTAGATTGGGGCGTTGGCTGTTTGGAAACACGACAGAAAAAGCAAACGGTTCCTTATCCTCTTCATGCAGGGGTATCGAAAAGAAACAATCCTTAATATCGAGGACAGCACAAGGTTGTCCTTCCGGTATCATAGAGTTCATTGGTAGTAGCGTTTGGACGGGACCCATTGGTTGAATTGTCTTGTTTATTTCACGCAGATCATGGAGGAGACAAAACCCCTCGCCAGTTCGTTTGGGTATTACAAAAACTGGAGTATTCCACAGACTAGTGGAAGGTTCTATATGACCTCGTTGTAGTTCACGATCAAGTAGCTCGAGAAGAGCATCCATTCGAGGCTTCGATAGGGGCCACTGCTCGACCCGCACTGGGTTGGATGATTTCCACGTTAGTTTAATTGGTGGAAGTGGGTGTGCAGCAGTGGCCCTTAGGGTAAATTTGTCACTCGAGCTTTTAATAGGGCTACGGCGTCCCTTCCCAGCAGGGGTGGGACCCCTGACATGACGTATGGGCAAAGGATGATGGTTTTTTCCGGTCCCTTTTCAGTATGAAGCGTGACAGCGATCAATTGAGCGCTCTTCCAGGCTCGGGTTGATCCCCCGACTCCGCCCACCATGGGAGCATTTTCTAATTTCCAATGCGGAGGCCAATTTGTCTTAGGGATAACTGTAACATCTGCCCCAGTGTCTATCAAGAAAGGAATGCTAATAGTAGTATCATCTGAGCTATTATAGAGAGAACAGATCCCCCACACTACTGGTGGGTTGTCGCACTTTATTACCAAGGCCACCCTAGGGTCTCGTCCCCATAGAGTTGCCCTTGCTGTTCTTGGGATAGGGGCAAAGTCGACTGAACCGTCGGCTGAACCGTAAAGTGGGTCGCTTCTCGAGGGGGCGACAGGTATGGGAGTGTTTCGCTCCACCTGGGGTTGGCATAGTTGGGCCGCCTCATGTCCCAAGTGGGAGAGGGCCGTGTGCGGCCCGAACGCCCTCTCCCCCTCCCGTTTCCCTGGGGTTGAGCTTTACGGGTGCATTCCCTGGCGAAATGTCCTGTCCGTCCACAAACCCAACATGGTCCTTTGGTTAGGTTTTTACGGGGGGGCGGTGCTGTTGGCGGCTCCCCTAACTGAGGGCAATCAGCTACCATGTGGCCTTTCAGGCCACATTTAGAACATGTCATTACAGTAGCCATTACTGTAGCAGCTGCCTGAAGCGGGGTCAGCCGCTCTTCATTCGCGACATGTTTTATCATGGTTGCAACACTTGACCCCACCGGCAGTGATCGTAGAATTTCTTTGGTTTTCGTGTTACACTGTTGACGCAAACAGTCCGCAATAACTGGGTCTTTGGCTTCTGGAGGCAGGGTCGAGGAATCGACCGCCGCTTGGAGACGATCTACAAATTGCGTAAAGCTCTCACTTTCGTTTTGTTTTATTGTGGACCATGGTGATGGCTTTACAATAGTTCTAGTAGTTGTGTGAATAGCATCCCTAGCTGCACGAGTTGTTGCCCTGACTTCCTCAGCCTGTAGGCCTTGAGCTTGTTCCTGGGGGGTAAGCACTGTTGGATCCGTACCCATTAGGCGCGGTAAACTGGAGCCACGTAACGGGTGGCGCTTTCCAGGTATTTGGGCCAATTGTTTCACACAGTTATCTTCCCATTTTTGTTTGAAAACAATTATCCCTGCTCCATCAAAAATAATTTTGCAAATATGTCTTATGTCAAACGGGAGCATGTCATCTCCTCCGAAAACCCCATCTATAAGAGTAGAAACCATGGCAGAATTAAGCCCCTTGTCTGCAATTGCTTTAACAATTGCTTGTATGTCTTTAGGATTTACTGGTGAAAAAATACTTTGGTCTCCATCCGTCACTCGGACCGGGAACGCTAACGTGGTCGGTGGGACCCATTCAGCACATGCAGTCTTTATTTCTTTCCAGTCCGTAAAAGAGGTGTTTTTCTTTTTAGGTGTCTTGTTAGTATGGGTAGGAATGACTTGGCTATTAAGTCTGTATATGCGTGTTTCGCATGTATCATTCTCCTCTGAGTCTAGCCCGGCTGTGACCCACCCCTCCCAGCCAGTGTCTGATTCAGAGTCGGAACTTGACTGACTGGCTGCTTCCGGGCTCCGCAACTTTTTTACAGGGCTCCGGCCCCGCCCGCTTCTCCGGCTCTGGCTCTGCCCACTTCCCTTGCAGGCTCCGCAAGGGGGCCGTGCTCTTTCTGTACTCCGTCCCCGCCCGCTTCCCTTGCAGGCGGGCCTTCCCCACCCTCTCTGCTCGCCCCGCCTGTCAGTGGGGGGGGCGTGTGCCTTACAAGGGCATATTTCCGGACGGTCGTTCTGATTGGCTGTCCGCCCCGTACTCGCGCTTCCCTCCCCTCCCTGTTTATCCGTGCTTGTTAGTGCCAGCGCTTCCTCCTTGTTCCCACACGGGGCATCTTTGCCCCGCCCTTCCCCTTGCCGCTCGGCGCCATCTTGGGGCGCATAGGGCGGTGGTCCAGCCCAGGCGTCTTTGGGCTCTGATTTCTCCGCGGCACTCCTGGCCTCTTCAACGAGCCCGCCCCAGAAGGATTTTGCGCGGTCTTGTCCCACCGCAAGCGGGTCGGGGTTCTGGGAATCGGGGGGCATAGCGCCCTCCCGCGAGTCTTTAGACTCAGTAAAAGTGCCATCATCTGGTGGGCGCGGAGTCTGCGTGGCTGCCCCGACTCCCAATTTGGGGGTAACCAACAAACAGTCCCTCGCCGCCTTCCAGGTGTCCTGCTCCTGCATGGCCTTTTGCAGAGCTTGTTTAACTTTCCCCCACGACTTAAGATTTTTCCCGCAACCCGAGGACATCGTCTCCTCGGCTAATGCTGTGGTGCATTTAGCCCACACTTCTGGGTGGAGAATATGCACCGCCTGGTCAATGACCCCAATCTGCAAAAGTCTCGCAACGGCGAGAGTAAAATCTTTAGGTTTACAATCAATACCCCACTGCTTATGTAATTCTGATACAACCTTCACAAGGGCCTCCATCGTCCTTGCAGGTCTGGGAGCGTCCTCCCCGCCGGGCTGGTCCTGCCGCTCCGCCCGCCGCACACCCGTCCAGGCGAGATTCCCGGGTTTTGGCACCACTTGTTGCCTCTGCGAGGCACGGTGACCTGGTTCAGGAAACGGCACAGGCAATCACCTACTCGCGATCGCGGGGTCCATCAGCACGCAGACACCAATATGGTGGACGGCAAATGGCGTTTATTGCAGAGTGACACCGCATTATACAGCTTTGGTTTACAACGTCACTTCCATCTGCTTACGTCTCAAGCTGAACACTATCAGCTACCTGGAGAGGGGCTCTGTCTTTCCGTTACAGCGCGACATCTTCCGACCGTCAAGCCCTAGCTGCCTACACACAAACCTCTGTCTCATCTCTTGACCCTCTGCAGTAGCTCACCTCAGCACAGGCATCTACAATCCCACAGATACCTGTAACGGCATTTCTCTCACCTAACTATAGGTAACTGCTGTGTATGTTTCTATACCTAAGCTTGATATCAGGGCTTCCAGGACAGCTCAAGGGTCTACGGTCATGGACTGAAGACTGTAGGTTGCATGGTCCACACAGACAGTGAAGTCAACAGCACAGACTCTTAACAGCCGCATATGGTTGGATGACCGCAGTCCTTTGGCTACAATGGGACCCAGTGTTAAGCTTTCATTCTGCAGACTTCAGAAGCCATGGGAGTTGAACCCTAGCCTCAGAAGTCCACACACCCTATTCCTGGTGAGAGTTAGCTCTCCTACACAATTTGAGGCACCGAATCTCCACAGTCTTGGCTGGCCCCAGCTAAATGATGCCATGGCTCATTGATGAATTGTGTGCTAGGTATAATCTAAGTTGGATGCCAGAAGCATTACGGCCACACACCCTGCCTTCCTTGTCATAAATACCAAGCAAGCAAACTCTAGCATGAAGCCCTGAAGCCCCCCCCTCCCCTGTGCTCTTTACCAATGCCACTGCAATACTCACAATCAGAAAACAAGGGCAACAAGATGGGCACATTCCCTGCTTTTAGCAGGGAGGAGAGCAGAGCCATGTACAGGGAGTTGAGAGCTGTGCCTCACCGTGCGCTGCTGCCACCACCCTTCCCACCCAGGTGCCAATTTGATATCACCTTCAGCAGCAACGGAGCATCCTCCTCCTCCTGCTGCACTGCCCAGCTCCCCCAGCCCCACTCTGGGGCCACAGGCTACCCTAGCAGGGGCCATCGGGGCCACACAGGGCTCACGGAGGTGCCAGGGGGAGCTCAGCAGCTCAGGTTGCTCAGATCCTGGGGATGAGGAGCAGGGAGGTGGCTAGGGGCCGTTTTCAGCTCCTTCAGTGACACGTGGCCGCAGGTCAAGAGCAGATCCCAAGCCAGGGTCCCCCCACTCAGGCCACAGAGGCTCTTTGCTGAACATCACCCTTTATTGCTGCTGCTGGGAGCTACTTCGTTGCCTGCTGGGGTGCTGGGCTGCTGGGATTCAGCTGGTGACCCACAGTCCTGCCCAGCCGCCGGGTTGCTGCATCCATCCTGCGGGGCTGGAGGGGTGGCAGGGGCCGGTGTACTTGGAGAAGCTGGCTGTGGGATGAGGCTGACCTCTGCTCCGGTGAGCCAGTGGTGCCTGGGGCTGAGGGGCAGGGGTCAGCCCTGCGGCTGTCCTGCCCCAATAGCTCTATCTTGTCGTGCTGGGGAGGACAAAATTGGTTGGCTAAAGCATGGGGCTGAATTCATCATCCCCAAGCAACCCTCCATACCCATCTCTCCTGGGGGGGGAAACTGAGGCATGGATCCCCCCAGATGCTCAGCAGCACCCCCCTAACCTCAGTCACCCCCTCCAGATCCCTTCTTTCTTCATCCCTACCTTGCTGGGGAGCAGAGTGGAGGGCTGGAGTGCCTGTGGGTTGCTGGGCTGGACACGCTGGAGGCGCAGGCTGCGCTGCAGCGGCTGTGTGAGGGTATGCTGGCCCCCACACTGCCGTGGCACAGTGGGGTACCTGCATGCAGCCATCCGCTCCCTGCAGGATAGGGTATGGGAACACTCGGCACGCAGCACACAATTCAGTACACGTGGCTTCAGCGCCACTGAGAGAGAGATGGGGCAGCACAGTGGCGAGGCTGTAAAACCCCCAGGCCTGGGGCAAGCACAGCTGAGCCTCTGTGGCACATCTCTGCTCCCCTGCCCTGCCCAGGAAGCAGAGCCCTTTACCCTGACTCAGGGAAGGACTCTCCCTCACTGGGGCACAGCCATCCTGCACCCCAGGGATGAGGATGGGTCCCATGTCCCCTACCTTTGGGTTTGCTCCATCTTTAGAACAGGATGGGATTGTCCACTGACATGAGGGACCAGCGGTGGAAAGGGCGGGATTGGCGGGATAGGCCTGGGAGGGCAAAAGCCGTCAGTGAGTGACAGGGGACAAATGACCCACCCTGGCTTGTGGCAGCACCCCAAACGCCATAGGCTTGCACCTCACAGCATTCCCTGCCCGCTGCCCCCAGGGAGGGGTCCTCATCCTCCCGCTGATGGGCAGGCCTGTGGAGGGTGCTGGGCAGGATCGGACCCTCGCAGGCAGACACCCCGAACCCCATGCTGCCTGGTCTGCAGCACCACCAGCACCCATCTCCCCCCATCCCACCCATGCAGACTCGTGATGCGCTTGTGCTGGGTGGTACTCACGAGCCAGGCATCCGCACGCTGAGTTGCCTGTCACAAGACAGGCACTGGAAATCTGCCAGCAGCTGCCTGAGGAGGGAGAAAGGGCTGGGTGTGTTGGGAAACCTGTCTTTGAGCCTGGTTGATCCCCCCTCCATGCCAACAAGGTTGTAACCAACCTGCTGGCTGGTTACAGAAGAAAGGGGATAGGATGAGGGAGAGTGGTTGGTTGTGGGCTCCCTCCCGAGAAAAAGCTCCACCTCATCTTAGGCACAGGAGAATCCACAGCGGGGAGCACCCAAAAACCTCCAATGCCATGGGAACCACTGCCACAGGCACCCAGAGCACCATGGGAACAGGGGATGCAGGCAAGGACAAAGCGGGAACAAGGTGCGTACTGTCTCTACTGCACTCACTTCCTAATCCCAGCTGCATCATCAGCTTCCATTGGTGGTGCCATTTCCTTGAGCTGCTTGAGGCTGCTCTTCCAGTGTTCATGCAGCTGCTGCTGGAACGGCCCCAGCTCCAGGCGATCCAGCTGCAGACAGACACACTCCCTCAGCCAGTGGCTATGGGATGGGACACTGCATCCCCAGGGAAAAGCCAGGAGCAGGAATCCTCAGAAGGATGCTGCCTTGGGCCGCCAAGCCCCGAAGGTGCCATTTTTGCGCAGTGGTGATGAGCCGCCCCTCACCTTGGAGGCCATCTCCTCCCGCAGCTGCTGCTGGACCTTGTGCAGCCCCTGCTCCTGGCCTGTCACCCGCATCAGCATCTCCTGGTTCCTCTTATTCAGCAGCTCCAGGCTCGCCTCAAATTGGGCGCGACTGACTTTGCTTTCCAAGGCCCCTTTGTCTGCTTTCTAGCAACAGGGAAAGGCAGGAGAACGGTGGGGAAAGGACGGATGTGCAATAGCCAGGGTCAGCTCACTGCAGGGGCAGAGGCAAAAGCACTTCTGCAGGACCACTGTGCTCCTCGCACGGCTGTGTGGTCCCACTCGCCCCATCACCCCCATGTGGTTGGTCCCACAAGCCCAAGGGACATGGGGGGAGACAGAGGCACCTGCAGCTGGGCTAGAAATCCTCTCTCCCCAGGCCAGCTCTGCCACCAAGCTCCCAGAGAACAAGGAGCATTTGTCACCCTGCCCAGGACCCCCTTGGCTGAGGCTTAGGCCCCTTGAGGTTGTACCTCATCCATTCCCAGCTCCACGTCCTCCTTGTCTGCCTTCTTCTTCTCCAGCCTCTCCATGGACTGGAACAGACCCTTCCAACACACAAAGCATCCTGTGACATTGTGGCAGGAGCACCCCGGCTTCTACCCCACCCAGAGTCCTCTGGGAAAGGTACTTTCAATCTTCTCAGGGCAAATCCCTTATGGTCCCCAGCCTGGGCTCTGCAAGGAGGATGCTCTAACCCCATGGGGGTTTCAGCCATCTACCTCGATATCTTTCTGCTGCTGGCGACTGTCATCCAGGAGGCTTTCCGTAAGAGACTTGAGCTTTTCATACTCCTCTTGCACCTGCAGGATGGCAGCCTGCATGCGCTTCAGCACCTCCTGGTCCTGCTCCAGAGAGGAAAATGACAAGGTGGGAGGACTGCCCCATGGGCACAGACCTGGCTTACTGGGCCAGTGGGCATAGGCTGTCAAGCATGGTTCTGGCAGCCCCCTCCCAAGTCCCCCATGCTGCCATCTCCCTACCTGGCTCTTCCATGGCAGCTGCCTCACCACCTTGCCCGTCTTCTTCCTCGAAATGAGGGAGTCCACCAGCCCCTGCAGCTTCTCATAGCGCCGCAGAAGCTTCCCCAAACGCGTGCTGGTGTCACTGCTGCACGTGGGGCATACTGCCTCCTCCTGCCCTGTGCACTCCATCACTCTCAGCTCTTCCAGCTGCAGAAGGGGAAGAGGAACAACCTTTGAGATGGGACAGATGCAACCAACAATTCCAGGTGCCATGGAGGCTCCATGGCCCCAGCCAGCCAGGGGATGTAGCTGGGAACCCCTCCAGGACCACACCACCGAGCCAGCAGGTGGGAGGAGCTCCCCCCACACCTCACCTGCTCCTGCTCCTCCTCGGCCATCTGGGTCACCAACTGATCCAGTGCAGCCTTGCTCATTTGCTGCTGCTCTGCCACATCCTTCATGTCCTGCTTTGCCTCCTGCAGTGTGGACCTGGCCAGCGAGACGGGGACGCAGGCAGGCTTAGTCTTCACAAGCTTAGCTGCTCAGGGGGCATCCCTCACCCTCCAACATGGGATGCTCCCAGCCCTCCTGGACTCCCTTGCAGCCCCACAGGGTACGAAACCCTCTCCTGTCCTTTTACCCCAATGGCGGGCTGAGTTGGTTGCTGAGATCCATTTGCCAGCTGGCTTTAGCTGCTTCCAGTTTGCCAAGGGCACTCTCCAGCTTCCTGATCTGGGAACGGCAGTGGGGGCCAGAGTCAGGGCATGGCCCCTGTGTCATCCCAGCTCAGGGGCTCTTCAGCTGCCTCCTTCGTGCCCAACTCTCCCAGCATCCCTGCATCTCCCTTGGGTACTGCTTACCTTTCCCTTCTCTCCCTGCAGCTCCCTGGCCAGGCCCTGTAGGGCTCTGGACAAGCCCTGAAGGTCACTGGCCAGGCCGTGCAGTGAGGACACTTGGCCCTGGAGGTCACCCAGCATGTTGGCAACGCTCTCCTGGCCTAGAAGGACACAGTACAAGGGGACACACTGTCAGTGAAGGGGTCTCACCCTCCGGGCCAGGCTCTGAGCACAACGAGCTCCAGACCCAGCATTTCAAACACCCCCCACAAGCCTCCCAGAGCTCCCACCTCCCTCCTGGAGGAGCAGGCGCAGCTTCTCCAGCTCCGTTCGGTCCAATTTGGTGGCTTCTACCTGGGCCACCTGCTCCTTCAGGGCAGCATAGAGGTGTCTGAGCTGCCCAATCTGCTTGAGAGCCTCCGCCGTCTCCATAGAGAAATTGTAGGCGGTGTGGTAGGCACTGCTGGATCGCAAGGGCAAGGCCAGCTCTTGCAAGTGCGACGTGACGCTGAGATCAGCGTCAAGTGGGATCTCGAATCCTTGGGCTGTCGGCAAGAGAGTCCCTGCTGCCAGGGGGCCTGCCTGGTGAAGCTGTGTGCTGAGCTGCTCCCCCGAGATGCTGGTCGGAGTGACAGTGGACTCTGGCTGTGTCCCCAGGGTGGTGGTCTGGGTGCCCGTGGACTCTGGCTGTGTCCCCAGGGTGGTGGTCTGGGTGCCCGTGGACTCTGGCTGTGTCCCCAGGGTGGTGGTCTGGGTGCCCGTGGACTCTGGCTGTGTCCCCAGGGTGGTGGTCTGGGTGCCCGTGGACTCTGGCTTTGTTGGCTGTGTCCCCAGTCTGGTGGTCTGTGTGTCCTGACACACTGTCTGCATCATCGTTGTGGTGCTAGCATCCCTCCTCTGATCTGAGGGAACGCTTGCCTGCTGCTTAGGGGCCGTTAGAGCTGTCCCTGGATCCTTCAGCCCCGATAAGCTCCTACTAGATCCCAGCACTGAGCTTGCCCCATGTGAGGTGCCCACATCTGAAATGGGAGGCATGGGGGTGGCAGACTGGTCTCCTTCTTGTTCTCCTCTGGGTCTTCCTCCATCTCTTCCTCGTTCTCCTTTGCTGCCCCCAAGGCAATCCTGCAGCACATCCCAGTGCACCATGTTGTTCACCTCCTCCGGGTCCGGGTACAGGCCCAGCCTTTCCTTCAGCATTTGCTGGGGAAGGAAGGGATCAAGGGCTTACCCCAGCCATGTAGCCAGGGGCATAGCGGGGCCCACAGGAGCACTCCCCCCCACATCCAGCACTGCTGGGGACCATGCCCTAGTGCAGAGGGACTGCCTGCACTGGTCCCCCAGGGATGCAGCCATCTCCTGTCCTGTAGCAGGATCTGGGAGGCTCGTAACCATACCACATCGCTGGCCAGAGTCCTTAGGTTGCAGACGCCTGGCAGCCGGCCGGCAGTGTCCTGGAGATTCCCCTAGAGTGGGGCGAGGAGAGGGACCGCAGTCAGGAGACAGGAGCAGGACTGAATAAAAGCATCTGCAAATTAACTTGGGCACTAGACAGATGGACGCTGGGCAGGCTTGTGCCTGGGGCCTGCTGCTGTATGGCACCAGTAGATCCTGACCCTTCTTCCCAGCACCCATGGTACTTTCATGGGTGTTCAGTTAAGAAGTGCCTTAGCACCACTTGGGTGGACACACATAGTTACCTCTGTCAGCAGCTTGAACTGCAGGCAGTGCTACCCATTTCTGCCCTCCCCAGGGCTCCAGGTAGGGTGGGCTGAGCTCCCATGCTTCCCTCTTAGGGCACCCTTCCCACTCTTCCCTCCCAGTGCCCTTCACACTGGGTGACATCCAAGGCTGGAGGACAGGGTCCGCAGGGAGATGCGGGGTGATGCAGGAAGGGGAGCAAGAGGCCAGCTCCCTCCTGGGGACACCAGCAGCAGCTCACCAAGCCAAGCGCCTCCTGGATCATGCAGATTTCTTCTTGCATGCGGGACTGCGCCTCCTTCATCTGGTTAATCGACTCAAGGAGATCCTGGTAGCCAGACGTGTCCTAGGAGAGGACGGTGGCAGGCATGAGCCCCATGGGAGGGTCCCTGCAGGCCAGGAACTTGGTCCCCACCCTGCCCCAATGGAAGCCATCACACAAACCCACGTCAGCAGGGCTGCATCCAGCCCTGCCTGCCCGTGCTGAGCTCTGTGCAGGAGCGCTGAAGCTGATGCCAAGGGCAAAGAGCCACCCCTGGAGGAGGAGGCGCCTCAGGGGACTGGGGAGAGCCTCTACCTCGGAGCTGCTGCTCTCGTCGGTTTCCACCTTCTCCATCAGCTGCCCCACGTCGGCAGTCACATCAGCGTCGGAGCCGCTGGTGGTGTCCTGCAGCGGGTCCTTGGCAGGCAGCTGCTCACCCGGCTGCTGAGGCTGCTGCCCCGCGGCCGGGGTCCTTGCCCTGTCCCGCTCGGCAGGCTGCTCCAAGCCCCCGGTGGAGCGGTCCTGCAGGCCCAGGTGCCCCAGCATGGCCTCCAGCAGGCTGCGCAGCGCTCGGAAGTTCACGGCCGAGACATCGGGCGTCCCGATGGCGGCGTCCAGCAGCTGGGTCAAGCTGAGCAGAGCCATCGCTGCTGCTATGGCCGACAACACGAGTCTGACCTGCTGGCAGTAGGAGAGACAGCGGGCAGTCGGCAGCCTGCCTCCTGCTTATGCTCCCTCCGGGATGTGGCGGGCCCTTCCTCGCCGCCTCTGCCCTCCCCAGCCCTACCGCCGGGCCCCCCGTTCCCCGTTCCCCGCACCCCTCGGCCCCGTACCTGCAGCAGCTGACCCTGCCCCACGCCCTGCCCTCTTTATCGACCACCACCGGCCGCTCCCCGACGCCCATTGTGCGAACCCGTGCGGAACACACCCGTTGCCAGGCGACGCCCCGCGGCCCTCTACTGTGCCGTAATTCAAGCGCACGGGGGACGCTCCCGGGCCCGACCCTGCTTCCGCCAGCCTCTGCCCAGGGAACCTTAGCGCCCCGGGAAGGCAGAGCTATGTGGCAAAAGCAGGACAGGTTTTACTCTCTCCCTTAGACGTGGCAATACTGGGGGGAAGGCTGCTGCTGACAGCAGCACCACACACATTTTGAGCATCTCGCTCCAGAGCAAAGAGCTGCACAAGCAGGAAAAAGCAGCACAGACAGACACAAGCTTCCACACAAGCCGAGGAAGGAGAGGACTCCAAAGCATCTTGGAAGCAGAGTCACCCATCAGACAAGTACTGACAGAAAGAATCCTCAAGAACATCTTCTCCCGCAGAAACCTCCAGGTCCAACCATGCCAGAGAACAGACACCTCCCTCCTGTGGTGAGGCACTCGGAGAATGAGGATGGGCAAGCGGGAGGCAGAACAGATGCCTTGCTCTTTTGAAAGAGACGAGAGATTCATTTTCAGTCATTAAAGAGACGTTTGCTCTGTGTAGTCTTCTTTCCCGAGCTGGGAGGATTGAATTTCAAGAGGGAGTAGGCATGAAGTGATGGGGACAAGATGCACTGGGGCAGGAAGCTCACACTCTTATGAGCGATCCTATGCCTTCACTTCAGGAACTGGCAGAGCTTTAGGCTCAGGAGCTCCACAGACACCCCCAGGGACTAGTCACACTTTCTAGACAGCCCTCAGGGGCACAAGGCCACCCCAGCACAGTGAGACAGCAGCAGCAAGGAAAGGACCTTGGGGCGGAAGGGAAAGCACTGAGGTTCAGTGCTGATAGGGTGGCAACCAAGGCCCATGCTGTGTCAGGCCAGACAGATGCTGTGTCCCTGTGTCCACCAGCCCCAACTCACTGTCTTCCCACAACCTTTGGGACCCAGTGAATGCAGGGTACCAGTTTTCCTAAAGCAGGTACGGATTTTGAGTCAACTCCTGGCTTCAGGTTAGCCAAATGCTTCTGGCTTCTAGTCAGGGTAAGGTGTGAAGCAAAGCCTGAGGAGAACTCAGGCTGTGGTGCTGACTACGACCCAGGGTACACCAGCTCAACCCTCTGGTCACCGGGGCTGCCATTCCACAGTTACTACCCAAACACAGCCTCGTGAAAGCACAGCCCTTCACAAGCCCCTTGTGCTGCTTTCTCAAGTGCCCCTCCAGCCAAGGATTAGTGTCACACAAGAAGGGAGCAAGCCGTGAGTCCTGCTTCCCTGCATAAGGCTGCAAGTTGCAAAGTCAGCCTGGTTACAGCAACAGCCCCGCGTAACAGACAGAGTAGCTGTTCAGAGGGATCCCTTCCTCGAGAGCAAACTAAAAGAGAAGGAAGAGAGAAGAGCAAGGATACAAGAGCAAGGATATTAATTTGGCTCTTAGAGTGCATTTGTGCTGCAAAGATAAATGTAGGAATTGAGACTGGGAGACAGCTATGCAACCTGGGAAGTTAAAACAGAGACTGACAGTGACATACAGGCCCATGGAAATGAAGGAGCTCCTCACAGTTCACAAATGTACTGTTGCAGAGCAGCTCTAGGGCTGGAGAACACGCTGCAAGTCTCACACATCCGGCCTCGCTGAGAGCAGATGCTGGTGGCTGATCAGCCTTCCCCCAGCTCTAAGTTTCAACAGCACTAGCTGTGTACCCCATGTTTTGCCCATGTATTTGAAGATCAGGAAGGCATTTGCCCCCATTAACCTTTCAGTGGGATGAAAGCTGCAAAGCACGAGGACAGCTGGAATTCTTCCTCCCATGCGTGCTGCTGCTGACCAAAGGCAAAGTCATCTGAATGCACTTGTGTGTGGAGACATGATGAGGGCTGACCCAGCCAACACTTGAGAAATTGCTCAGGATACCTCCAGGAAATAGGTTTTTAGCCCCTACTCCCCAGCAGTGTTTATATTTTTGGCAAGACTATGGTGTTACTGTGCAAATGGACCGTCTGGGTGAGGAGATCAGGGGTGCCACAGCCATCACCAGCCAGCAGCTGGTCTGCGCCCTGCCACTGTGTTCCTGCACAGCCTGCCCTCCGCCAACAATGCAGCGGGAATGTGGTGTACCGAGCCAGAGCCATGAATCTTACTAGAAGAGCCTTACCCATGAAACGAACCAGATCATGCGCCCAGGGAAGGAAGTTTCTCAGAAGAAGCCCAGTTACTGTTGCTATCCAGTAAGCACACTCAGAGAGAACAGAAACACAAGCTGCCTTGAGGAACTGTCCCTTCAGGTGCTTCAGCGTTTGGAAAAGTTGAACAGCAAGGGAAATCAAAGAAAAGAAGTAAGAATGAACGTAGAAAAAAAACTACACAGCTCAGAACAATTCCAATAACGGAATTCATTATTCAAATTGTCAGGATCCAGAACAGATGTGTTGACCCAGCTTTAATAACGTCAAAGTGAAACCTCTTTGGCGAAGTTCAGTTGTCTAAACCTAAGCAAGTGGGGCTCTCTGGGAAGCCCAGGGCATCCTGCCTTGCCTCAGTTGGCCTCTCTGGAAGGGGACAGATTCATCCCAGCTCCTGTGTTGGATCTGCTCTGTTCAAAGGTTGAACATGCTTGCAGAGAGCAGCAGGAAGGCAGCGAAGAGGTGAGGCAGGACAGGCTGAGCTTTGGCTGTGCAGAGGTTGGCTGGCAGGTCACTATGTAGTTATGCAGCTACAAGTCAGCCTGGTTCCACGTAGCTGGCGTGTGCAAACAAAGCATACTGGACTCTACTAATGTCAGCCCTCTGTGTGCTATGCCATTTCCAAGTCTTGACCCCTTCCATCAGCAAGCACCACAGACAACCCCATGTTTCAGGAGTGATTGCCACTGTGACATCTGGTTCAAAGGCAATTCTTGTGAATTCTTGAATTTCCTTCATGAAGTGAATTCTTGTCATTTCCTTCATGAAGTGGCTGTCACTTTTCCTGTATCTGCGTTTGGGAAGACTCTTGTCTCATGCAGCGCATTCAGCAAGCAAGAGACACAGAGCCTTCACAACAGCCTCAAGAAAAACTGCTTTCCAGACCCAATGAGGCTCCTTATTCATGTCTCTGGCTCTTCTGAAATCAGGAAGATGTGGATCCAAACCCTAACCCTTGCAAAACAGACTGAGAAGTGAACCCAAGACCATCAATATGCCAGGAGAGTGCTCCCTCAACTGGAGTATTATGATAAAAGAGGGTACCACCCCAAACCACTGCAGGTAGAGAAACCCAGACATGTAAGTGTGGATGAAATATGCTCCAACAACCTAACAAAACATCTCTGGAGATCAGAGCTCAGCAGGCTCAGGAGTCCGGGTGGACTTCAGATCTTCCACAGGACTGATGTGGGCAGATGCAGGAGCAGATCCAATCTCTTGGGCAATTGAAATGAAGTACCTCCAGAGTGTATTTGTGTTCAGCTTTAGATGGCAGCCCAAGCAGAGCCGGGGTGCTTGGCAGCACAGTGCTGGACCAATTTCTGCACACATCATGTTTCAAGATCAGAAATGTCATTTGAATCTCGTCCCCAACTATAGATCTCTTCTGGGTCCTGCCCTGCTGCTTCCCGTGCCAGATGCTGACATATTGGTGCATTCCTTATCCTGCACATTTTCTGTGTTATACAGGGATTCACTACCGGTATCAGAAGCAAAAATAAAGATAACAAAAAAAAGATCTGCTACAAGAAGTATTTTAGCTTTGTAGGTGCAAACACATGGCAGAAATGAATAAATAAGGGGAATCTTCTGGCTCTGCTTTTCTGCGCATGTGTTTGCATCTGCATTTTTGCTCAAACTCTTGTCATCTTCACTAAGTATTTCACTATGTTCAAAAGCATAATTTTTAAAGGGCTCTCAACAGTAAGAAACAACTCATGGGTTTTTATTCCTCTGCTGCACTAAGAATAATTTGCTTGTCAGAAATCAGTGCCCTCCTGATCAGCTGGTTCTGCAAAGAGAGAAAAACCATATCGCATGCACATAGAAAATCCCTGAGTCACCTCTCTATATTCTGATTGATCCTCTCCATGTTCCAGCAGTGAGAAGCTGGGGGCCTTGGATGGGCTTTGCTGTTCAACAATTTATGCCATCAGGCATGGGTAGCAGGAAATAAAGCTTAGGAATATAATGATCTAACAAAATGTTTATCAAGTGCCACTACTGCTCCTACCCAAGTGGTGCCTCAACACACCATGCTGAGATGGTGCACATCATCTTTTCAAGCCCTGTTGAGGTCCAGGTGGGTATAAGAGACTTACACAAACAGAGCAGTTGTGACCTTACACTGCCACTTACACGCTATCATGAAGGCTGTGCCTGTCACAGGCACTGGTCCAGCACTGTGGCATTTGGTTAATACAGCCTTGTGCATTTAGCACAAACCTCTGCCTCATCTCTTGACCCTCAGCAGTAGCTCACCTCAGCACAGGCATCTACAATCCCACAGATACCTGTAACGGCATTTCTCTCACCTAACTATAGGTAACTGCTGTGTATGTTTCTATACCTAAGCTTGATATCAGGGCTTCCAGGACAGCTCAAGGGTCTACAGTCATGGACTGAAGACTGTAGGTTGCATGGTCCACACAGACAGTGAAGTCAACAGCACAGACTCTTAACAGCCGCATATGGTTGGATGACTGCAGT
The DNA here is from genome assembly GCA_039720435.1 of Amazona ochrocephala. Classification (NCBI taxonomy): domain Eukaryota; kingdom Metazoa; phylum Chordata; class Aves; order Psittaciformes; family Psittacidae; genus Amazona; species Amazona ochrocephala. Next base: position 51,996,735 of record CM077882.1, on the reverse strand, counting down.
CCTTTGGCTACAATGGGACCCAGTGTTAAGCTTTCATTCTGCAGACTTCAGAAGCCATGGGAGTTGAACCCTAGCCTCAGAAGTCCACACACCCTATTTCTGGTGGGAGTTAGCTCTCCTACGCAATTTGAGGCACCGAATCTCCACAGTCTTGGCTGGCCCCAGCTAAATGATGCCATGGCTCATTGATGAATTGTGTGCTAGGTATAATCTAAGTTGGATGCCAGAAGCATTACGGCCACACACCCTGCCTTCCTTGTCATAAATACCAAGCAAGCAAATTCTAGCATGAAGCCCTGAAGCCCCTCCCTACCCTGTGCTCTTTACCAATGCCACTGCAATACTCACAATCAGAAAACAAGGGCAACAAGATGGGCACATTCCCTGCTTTTAGCAGGGAGGAGAGCAGAGCCACGTACAGGGAGTTGAGAGCTGTGCCTCACCGTGCGCTGCTGCCACCACCCTTCCCACCCAGGTGCCAATTTGATATCACCTTCAGCAGCAACGGAGCATCCTCCTCCTCCTGCTGCACTGCCCAGCTCCCCCAGCCCCACTCTGGGGCCACAGGCTACCCTAGCAGGGGCCATCGGGGCCACACAGGGCTCACGGAGGTGCCAGGGGGAGCTCAGCAGCTCAGGTTGCTCAGACCGTGGGGATGAAGAGCAGGGAGGTGGCTAGGGGCCATTTTCAGCTCCTTCAGTGACACGTGGCCACAGGTCAAGGGCAGATCCCAAGCCAGGGTCCCCCCACTCAGGCCACAGAGGCTCTTTGCTGAACATCACCCTTTATTGCTGCTGCTGGGAGCTACTTCGGTGCCTGCTGGGGTGCTGGGCTGCTGGGATTCAGCTGGTGACCCACAGTCCTGCCCAGCCGCCGGGTTGCTGCATCCATCCTGCGGGGCTGGAGGGGTGGCAGGGGCCGGCGTACTTGGTAAAGCTGGCTGTGGGATGAGGCTGACCTCTGCTCCGGTGAGCCAGTGGTGCCTGGGGCTGAGGGGCAGGGGTCAGCCCTGCGGCTGTCCTGCCCCAATAGCTCTATCTTGTCATGCTGGGGAGGACAAAATTGGTTGGCTAAAGCATGGGGCTGAATTCAACATCCCCAAGCAACCCTCTATACCCATCTCTCCTGGGGGGGGAAACTGAGGCATGGATCCCCCCAGATGCTCAGCAGCACCCCCCTAACCTCAGTCACCCCCTCCAGATCCCTTCTTTCTTCATCCCTACCTTGCTGGGGAGCAGAGTGGAGGGCTGGAGTGCCTGTGGGTTGCTGGGCTGGACACGCTGGAGGCGCAGGCTGCGCTGCAGCGGCTGTGTGAGGGTATGCTGGCCCCCACACTGCCGTGGCACAGTGGGGTACCTGCATGCAGCCATCCGCTCCCTGCAGGATAGGGTATGGGAACACTCGGCACGCAGCACACAATTCAGTACACGTGGCTTCAGCGCCACTGAGAGAGAGATGGGGCAGCACAGTGGGGAGGCTGTAAAACCCCCAGGCCTGGGGCAAGCACAGCTGAGCCTCTGTGGCACATCTCTGCTCCCCTGCCCTGCCCAGGAAGCAGAGCCCTTTACCCTGACTCAGGGAAGGACTCTCCCTCACTGGGGCACAGCCATCCTGCACCCCAGGGATGAGGATGGGTCCCATGTCCCCTACCTTTGGGTTTGCTCCATCTTTAGAACAGGATGGGATTGTCCAGTGACATGAGGGACCAGCGGTGGAAAGGGCGGGATTGGCGGGATAGGCCTGGGAGGGCAAAAGCCATCAGTGAGTGACAGGGGACAAATGACCCACCCTGGCTTGTGGCAGCACCCCAAATGCCATAGGCTTGTACCTCAAAGCATTCCCTGCCCGCTGCCCCCAGGGAGGGGTCCTCATCCTCCCGCTGATGGGCAGGCCTGTGGAGGGTGCTGGGCAGGATCGGACCCTCACAGGCAGACACCCCGAACCCCATGCTGCCTGGTCTGCAGCACCACCAGCACCCATCTCCCCGCCATCCCACCCATGCAGACTCGTGATGCGCTTGTGCTGGGTGGTACTCACGAGCCAGGCATCCGCACGCTGAGTTGCCTGTCACAAGACAGGCACTGGAAATCTGCCAGCAGCTGCCTGAGGAGGGAGAAAGGGCTGGGTGTGTTGGGAAACCTGTCTTTGAGCCTGGTTGATCCCCCCTCCATGCCAACAAGGTTGTAACCAACCTGCTGGCTGGTTACAGAAGAAAGGGGATAGGATGAGGGAGAGTGGTTGGTTGTGGGCTCCCTCCCGAGAAAAAGCTCCACCTCATCTTAGGCACAGGAGAATCCACAGCGGGGAGCACCCAAAAACCTCCAATGCCATGGGAACCACTGCCACAGGCACCCAGAGCACCATGGGAACAGGGGATGCAGGCAAGGACAAAGCGGGAACAAGGTGAGTACTGTCCCTACTGCACTCACTTCCTAATCCCCGCTGCATCATCAGCTTCCATTGGTGGTGCCATTTCCTTGAGCTGCTTGAGGCTGCTCTTCCAGTGTTCATGCAGCTGCTGCTGGAACGGCCCCAGCTCCAGGCGATCCAGCTGCAGACAGACACACTCCCTCAGCCAGTGGCTATGGGATGGGACACTGCATCCCCAGGGAAAAGCCAGGAGCAGGAATCCTCAGAAGGATGCTGCCTTGGGCCACCAAGCCCCGAAGGTGCCATTTTTGCGCAGTGGTGACGAGCCGCCCCTCACCTTGGAGGCCATCTCCTCCCGCAGCTGCTGCTGGACCCTTTGCAGCCCCTGCTCCTGGCCTGTCACCCGCATCAGCATCTCCTGGTTCCTCTTATTCAGCAGCTCCAGGCTCGCCTCAAATTGGGCGCGACTGACTTTGCTTTCCAAGGCCCCTTTGTCTGCTTTCTAGCAACAGGAAAAGGCAGGAGAACGGTGGGGAAAGGACGGATGTGCAATAGCCAGGGTCAGCTCACTGCAGGGGCAGAGGCAAAAGCACTTCTGCAGGACCACTGTGCTCCTCCCACGGCTGTGTGGTCCCACTCGCCCCATCACCCCCATGTGGTTGGTCCCACAAGCCCAAGGGACATGGGGGGAGACAGAGGCACCTGCAGCTGGGCTAGAAATCCTCTCTCCCCAGGCCAGCTCTGTCACCAAGCTCCCAGAGAACAAGGAGCATTTGTCACCCTGCCCAGGACCCCCTTGGCTGGTGCTTAGGCCCCTTGAGGTTGTACCTCATCCATTCCCAGCTCCACGTCCTCCTTGTCTGCCTTCTTCTTCTCCAGCCTCTCCATGGACTGGAACAGACCCTTCCAACACACAAAGCGTCCTGTGACATTGTGGCAGGAGCACCCCGGCTTCTACCCCACCCAGAGTCCTCTGGGAAAGGTACTTTCAATCTTCTCAGGGCAAATCCCTTATGGTCCCCAGCCTGGGCTCTGCAAGGAGGATGCTCTAACCCCATGGGGGTTTCAGCCATCTACCTCGATATCTTTCTGCTGCTGGCGACTGTCATCCAGGAGGCTTTCCGTAAGAGACTTGAGCTTTTCATACTCCTCTTGCACCTGCAGGATGGCAGCCTGCATGCGCTTCAGCACCTCCTGGTCCTGCTCCAGAGAGGAAAATGACAAGGTGGGAGGACTGCCCCATGGGCACAGACCTGGCTTACTGGGCCAGTGGGCATAGGCTGTCAGGCATGGTTCTGGCAGCCCCCTCCCAAGTCCCCCATGCTGCCATCTCCCTACCTGGCTCTTCCATGGCAGCTGCCTCACCACCTTGCCCGTCTTCTTCCTCGAAATGAGGGAGTCCACCAGCCCCTGCAGCTTCTCATAGCGCCGCAGAAGCTTCCGAAAACGCGTGCTGGTGTCACTGCTGCACGTAGGGCATACTGCCTCCTCCTGCCCTGTGCTCTCCATCATTCTCAGCTCTTCCAGCTGCAGAAGGGGAAGAGGAACAACCTTTGAGATGGGACAGATGCAACCAACAATTCCAGGTGCCGTGGAGGCTCCATGGCCCCAGCCAGCCAGGGGATGTAGCTGGGAACCCCTCCAGGACCACACCACCGAGCCAGCAGGTGGGAGGAGCTCCCCCCACACCTCACCTGCTCCTGCTCCTCCTCGGCCATCTGGGTCACCAACTGATCCAGTGCAGCCTTGCTCATTTGCTGCTGCTCTGCCACATCCTTCATGTCCTGCTTTGCCTCCTGCAGTGTGGACCTGGCCAGCGAGACGGGGACACAGGCCGGCTTAGTCTTCACAAGCTTAGCTGCTCAGGGGGCATCCCTCACCCCCCAACATGGGATGCTCCCAGCCCTCCTGGGAACGGCAGTGGGGGCCAGAGTCAGGGCATGGCCCCTGTGCCATCCCAGCTCAGGGGCTCTTCAGCTGCCTCCTTCGTGCCCAACTCTCCCAGCATCCCTGCATCTCCCTTGGGTACTGCTTACCTTTCCCTTCTCTCCCTGCAGCTCCCTGGCCAGGCCCTGTAGGGCTCTGGACAAGCCCTGAAGGTCACTGGCCAGGCCGTGCAGCGAGGACACTTGGCCCTGGAGGTCACCCAGCATGTTGGCAACGCTCTCCTGGCCTACAAGAACACAGTACAAGGGGACACACTGTCAGTGAAGGGGTCTCACCCTCCGGGCCAGGCTCTGAGCACAACGAGCTCCAGACCCAGCATTTCAAACACCCCCCACAAGCCTCCCAGAGCTCCCACCTCCCTCCTGGAGGAGCAGGCGCAGCTTCTCCAGCTCCGTTCGGTCCAATTTGGTGGCTTCTACCTGGGCCACCTGCTCCTTCAGGGCAGCATAGAGGTGTCTGAGCTGCCCAATCTGCTTGAGAGCCTCCGCCGTCTCCATAGAGAAATTGTAGGCGGTGTGGTAGGCACTGTTGGATCGCAAGGGCAAGGCCAGCTCTTGCAAGTGCGACGTGACCCTGAGATCAGTGTCAAGTGGGATCTCGAATCCTTGGGCTTTCGGCAAGAGAGTCCCTGCTGCCAGGGGGCCTGCCTGGTGAAGCTGTGTGCTGAGCTGCTCCCCCGAGATGCTGGTGGGAGTGACAGAGGACTCTGGCTGTGTCCCCAGGGTGGTGGTCTGGGTGCCCGTGGACTCTGGCTGTATTGGCTGTGTCCTCAGTCTGGTGGTCTGTGCGTCCTGAGACACTGTCTGCATCATCGTTGTGGTGCTAGCATCCCTCCTCTGATCTGAGGGAACGCTTGCCTGCTGCTTAGGGGCCGTTAGAGCTGTCCCTGGATCCTTCAGCCCGGCTAAGCTCCTACTAGATCCCAGCACTGAGCTTGCCCCATGTGAGGTGCCCACATCTGAAATGGGAGGCATGCGGGTAGCAGACTGGTCTCTTTCTTGTTCTCCTCTGGGTCTTCCTCCATCTCTTCCTCGTTCTCCTTTGCTGCCCCCCAGGCAATCCTCCAGCACATCCCAGTGCACCATGTTGTTCACCTCCTCCGGGTCTGGGTACAGGCCCAGCCTTTCCTTCAGCATTTGCTGGGGAAGGAAGGGATCAAGGGCTTACCCCAGCCATGTAGCCAGGGGCATAGCGGGGCCCACAGGAGCACTCCCCCCCACATCCATCGTGGGGTTTGACTCCGAGGTTTGATCCCTGCTGGAGCTGCTGGAGATGACTCACCCGTCCCGGGTTTCTGTGTACCCTCCCCAGCTATGACACGGGACACTGGTGCAAGGCACACTTGTTTGTCTACTGCTCAGGGCTGGCCTTGCTAAGACGCCGCCAGCCCCTTGGCACGCTTGCACACCTTTTACACGCTGAAAGAGAAGGGTGTGAAGAGGAGCAAAAGGGAGCAACAAGGGCCTGCTAGGGGCAGCTTGTCACTCTTTGGAAGCAGGTGCCTCCAGCAGGCTTTGTCCCTCACCTCAGCAGGTTGTAAAATGGTACATGTTTACTGGAGTGTGCTTGTCTGCCTCATCAAGGGAAAGATCATAGCTGGGGAATTCATCCTTTTATCATCCTGGAGACAGCCCTTCACAAGCCCCTTGTGCTGCTTTCTCAAGTGCCCCTCCAGCCAAGGATTAGTGTCACACAAGAAGGGAGCAAGCCGTGAGTCCTGCTTCCCTGCATAAGGCTGCAAGTTGCAAAGTCAGCCTGGTTACAGCAACAGCCCCGCGTAACAGACAGAGTAGCTGTTCAGAGGGATCCCTTCCTCGAGAGCAAACTAAAAGAGAAGGAAGAGAGAAGAGCAAGGATACAAGAGCAAGGATATTAATTTGGCTCTTAGAGTGCATTTGTGCTGCAAAGATAAATGTAGGAATTGAGACTGGGAGACAGCTATGCAACCTGGGAAGTTAAAACAGAGACTGACAGTGACATACAGGCCCATGGAAATGAAGGAGCTCCTCACAGTTCACAAATGTACTGTTGCAGAGCAGCTCTAGGGCTGGAGAACACGCTGCAAGTCTCACACATCCGGCCTCACTGAGAGCAGATGCTGGTGGCTGATCAGCCTTCCCCCAGCTCTAAGTTTCAACAGCACTAGCTGTGTACCCCATGTTTTGCCCATGTATTTGAAGATCAGGAAGGCATTTGCCCCCATTAACCTTTCAGTGGGATGAAAGCTGCAAAGCACGAGGACAGCTGGAATTCTTCCTCCCATGCGTGCTGCTGCTGACCAAAGGCAAAGTCATCTGAATGCACTTGTGTGTGGAGACATGATGAGGGCTGACCCAGCCAACACTTGAGAAATTGCTCAGGATACCTCCAGGAAATAGGTTTTTAGCCCCTACTCCCCAGCAGTGTTTATATTTTTGGCAAGACTATGGTGTTACTGTGCAAATGGACCGTCTGGGTGAGGAGATCAGGGGTGCCACAGCCATCACCAGCCAGCAGCTGGTCTGCGCCCTGCCACTGTGTTCCTGCACAGCCTGCCCTCCGCCAACAATGCAGCGGGAATGTGGTGTACCGAGCCAGAGCCATGAATCTTACTAGAAGAGCCTTACCCATGAAACGAACCAGATCATGCGCCCAGGGAAGGAAGTTTCTCAGAAGAAGCCCAGTTACTGTTGCTATCCAGTAAGCACACTCAGAGAGAACAGAAACACAAGCTGCCTTGAGGAACTGTCCCTTCAGGTGCTTCAGCGTTTGGAAAAGTTGAACAGCAAGGGAAATCAAAGAAAAGAAGTAAGAATGAACGTAGAAAAAAAACTACACAGCTCAGAACAATTCCAATAACGGAATTCATTATTCAAATTGTCAGGATCCAGAACAGATGTGTTGACCCAGCTTTAACAACGTCAAAGTGAAACCTCTTTGGCGAAGTTCAGTTGTCTAAACCTAAGCAAGTGGGGCTCTCTGGGAAGCCCAGGGCATCCTGCCTTGCCTCAGTTGGCCTCTCTGGAAGGGGACAGATTCATCCCAGCTCCTGTGTTGGATCTGCTCTGTTCAAAGGTTGAACATGCTTGCAGAGAGCAGCAGGAAGGCAGGGAAGAGGTGAGGCAGGACAGGCTGAGCTTTGGCTGTGCAGAGGTTGGCTGGCAGGTCACTATGTAGTTATGCAGCTACAAGTCAGCCTGGTTCCACGTAGCTGGCGTGTGCAAACAAAGCATACTGGACTCTACTAATGTCAGCCCTCTGTGTGCTATGCCATTTCCAAGTCTTGACCCCTTCCATCAGCAAGCACCACAGACAACCCCATGTTTCAGGAGTGATTGCCACTGTGACATCTGGTTCAAAGGCAATTCTTGTGAATTCTTGAATTTCCTTCATGAAGTGAATTCTTGTCATTTCCTTCATGAAGTGGCTGTCACTTTTCCTGTATCTGCGTTTGGGAAGACTCTTGTCTCATGCAGCGCATTCAGCAAGCAAGAGACACAGAGCCTTCACAACAGCCTCAAGAAAAACTGCTTTCCAGACCCAATGAGGCTCCTTATTCATGTCTCTGGCTCTTCTGAAATCAGGAAGATGTGGATCCAAACCCTAATCCTTGCAAAACAGACTGAGAAGTGAACCCAAGACCATCAATATGCCAGGAGAGTGCTCCCTCAACTGGAGTATTATGATAAAAGAGGGTACCACCCCAAACCACTGCAGGTAGAGAAACCCAGACATGTAAGTGTGGATGAAATATGCTCCAACAACCTAACAAAACATCTCTGGAGATCAGAGCTCAGCAGGCTCAGGAGTCCGGGTGGACTTCAGATCTTCCACAGGACTGATGTGGGCAGATGCAGGAGCAGATCCAATCTCTTGGGCAATAGAAATGAAGTACCTCCAGAGTGTATTTGTGTTCAGCTTTAGATGGCAGCCCAAGCAGAGCCGGGGTGCTTGGCAGCACAGTGCTGGACCAATTTCTGCACACATCATGTTTCAAGATCAGAAATGTCATTTGAATCTCGTCCCCAACTATAGATCTCTTCTGGGTCCTGCCCTGCTGCTTCCCGTGCCAGATGCTGACATATTGGTGCATTCCTTATCCTGCACATTTTCTGTGTTATACAGGGATTCACTACCGGTATCAGAAGCAAAAATAAAGATAACAAAAAAAAGATCTGCTACAAGAAGTATTTTAGCTTTGTAGGTGCAAACACATGGCAGAAATGAATAAATAAGGGGAATCTTCTGGCTCTGCTGTTCTGCGCATGTGTTTGCATCTGCATTTTTGCTCAAACTCTTGTCATCTTCACTAAGTATTTCACTATGTTCAAAAGCATAATTTTTAAAGGGCTCTCAACAGTAAGAAACAACTCATGGGTTTTTATTCCTCTGCTGCACTAAGAATAATTTGCTTGTCAGAAATCAGTGCCCTCCTGATCAGCTGGTTCTGCAAAGAGAGAAAAACCATATCGCATGCACATAGAAAATCCCTGAGTCACCTCTCTATATTCTGATTGATCCTCTCCATGTTCCAGCAGTGAGAAGCTGGGGGCCTTGGATGGGCTTTGCTGTTCAACAATTTATGCCATCAGGCATAGGTAGCAGGAAATAAAGCTTAGGCCTATAATGATCTAACAAAATGTTTATCAAGTGCCACTACTGCTCCTACCCAAGTGGTGCCTCAACACACCATGCTGAGATGGTGCACATCATCTTTTCAAGCCCTGTTGAGGTCCAGGTGGGTATAAGAGACTTACACAAACAGAGCAGTTGTGACCTTACACTGCCACTTACACGCTATCATGAAGGCTGTGCCTGTCACAGGCACTGGTCCAGCACTGTGGCATTTGGTTAATACAGCCTTGTGCATTTAGCACAAACCTCTGCCTCATCTCTTGACCCTCAGCAGTAGCTCACCTCAGCACAGGCATCTACAATCCCACAGATACCTGTAATGGCATTTCTCTCACCTAACTATAGGTAACTGCTGTGTATGTTTCTATACCTAAGCTTGATATCAGGGCTTCCAGGACAGCTCAAGGGTCTACAGTCATGGACTGAAGACTGTAGGTTGCATGGTCCACACAGGCAGTGAAGTCAACAGCACAGACTCTTAACAGCCGCATATGGTTGGATGACTGCAGTCCTTTGGCTACAATGGGACCCAGTGTTAAGCTTTCACTCTGCAGACTTCAGAAGCCATGGGAGTTGAACCCTAGCCTCAGAAGTCCACACACCCTATTTCTGGTGGGAGTTAGCTCTCCTACGCAATTTGAGGCACCGAATCTCCACAGTCTTGGCTGGCCCCAGCTAAATGATGCCATGGCTCATTGATGAATTGTGTGCTAGGTATAACCTAAGTTGGATGTCAGAAGCATTACGGCCACACACATTGCCTTCCTTGTCATAAATACCAAGCAAGCAAACTCTAGCATGCAGCCCTGAAGCCCCTTCCTACCCTGTGCTCTTTACCAATGCCACTGCAATACTCACAATCAGAAAACAAGGGCAACGACATGGGCACGTTCCCTGCTTTTAGCAGGGAGGAGAGCAGAGCCATGTACAGGGAGTTGAGAGCTGTGCCTCACCGTGCGCTGCTGCCACCACCCTTCCCACCCAGGTGCCAATTTGATATCACCTTCAGCAGCAACGGAGCATCCTCCTCCTCCTGCTGCACTGCCCAGCTCCCCCAGCCCCACTCTGGGGCCACAGGCTACCCTAGCAGGGGCCATCGGGGCCACACAGGGCTCACGGAGGTGCCAGGGGGAGCTCAGCAGCTCAGGTTGCTCAGACCGTGGGGATGAGGAGCAGGGAGGTGGCTAGGGGCCGTTTTCAGCTCCTTCAGTGACACGTGGCCACAGGTCAAGGGCAGATCCCAAGCCAGGGTCCCCCCACTCAGGCCACAGAGGCTCTTTGCTGAACATCACCCTTTATTGCTGCTGCTGGGAGCTACTTCGGTGCCTGCTGGGGTGCTGGGCTGCTGGGATTCAGCTGGTGACCCGCAGTCCTGCCCAGCCGCCGGGTTGCTGCATCCATCCTGCGGGGCTGGAGGGGTGGCAGGGGCCGGCGTACTTGGTAAAGCTGGCTGTGGGATGAGGCTGACCTCTGCTCCGGTGAGCCAGTGGTGCCTGGGGCTGAGGGGCAGGGGTCAGCCCTGCGGCTGTCCTGCCCCAATAGCTCTATCTTGTCATGCTGGGGAGGACAAAATTGGTTGGCTAAAGCATGGGGCTGAATTCAACATCCCCAAGCAACCCTCTATACCCATCTCTCCTGGGGGGGGAAACTGAGGCATGGATCCCCCCAGATGCTCAGCAGCACCCCCCTAACCTCAGTCACCCCCTCCAGATCCCTTCTTTCTTCATCCCTACCTTGCTGGGGAGCAGAGTGGAGGGCTGGAGTGCCTGTGGGTTGCTGGGCTGGACACGCTGGAGGCGCAGGCTGCGCTGCAGCGGCTGTGTGAGGGTATGCTGGCCCCCACACTGCCGTGGCACAGTGGGGTACCTGCATGCAGCCATCCGCTCCCTGCAGGATAGGGTATGGGAACACTCGGCACGCAGCACACAATTCAGTACACGTGGCTTCAGCGCCACTGAGAGAGACACGGGGCAGCACAGTGGCGAGGCTGTAAAACCCCCAGGCCTGGGGCAAGCACAGCTGAGCCTCTGTGGCACATCTCTGCTCCCCTGCCCTGCCCAGGAAGCAGAGCCCTTTACCCTGACTCAGGGAAGGACTCTGCCTCACTGGGGCACAGCCATCCTGCACCCCAGGGATGGGGGTGGGTCCCATGTCCCCTACCTTTGGGTTTGCTCCATCTTTAGAACAGGATGGGATTGTCCACTGACATGAGGGACCAGCGGTGGAAAGGGCGGGATTGGCGGGATAGGCCTGGGAGGGCAAAAGCCATCAGTGAGTGACAGGGGACAAATGACCCACCCTGGCTTGTGGCAGCACCCCAAATGCCATAGGCTTGTACCTCACAGCATTCCCTGCCCGCTGCCCCCAGGGAGGGGTCCTCATCCTCCCGCTGATGGGCAGGCCTGTGGAGGGTGCTGGGCAGGATCGGACCCTCGCAGGCAGACACCCCGAACCCCATGCTGCCTGGTCTGCAGCACCACCAGCACCCATCTCCCCCCATCCCACCCATGCAGACTCGTGATGCGCTTGTGCTGGGTGGTACTCACGAGCCAGGCATCCGCACGCTGAGTTGCCTGTCACAAGACAGGCACTGGAAATCTGCCAGCAGCTGCCTGAGGAGGGAGAAAGGGCTGGGTGTGTTGGGAAACCTGTCTTTGAGCCTGGTTGATCCCCCCTCCATGCCAACAAGGTTGTAACCAACCTGCTGGCTGGTTACAGAAGAAAGGGGATAGGATGAGGGAGAGTGGTTGGTTGTGGGCTCCCTCCCGAGAAAAAGCTCCACCTCATCTTAGGCACAGGAGAATCCACAGCGGGGAGCACCCAAAAACCTCCAATGCCATGGGAACCACTGCCACAGGCACCCAGAGCACCATGGGAACAGGGGATGAAGGCAAGGACAAAGCGGGAACAAGGTGCGTACTGTCTCTACTGCACTCACTTCCTAATCCCAGCTGCATCATCAGCTTCCATTGGTGGTGCCATTTCCTTGAGCTGCTTGAGGCTGCTCTTCCAGTGTTCATGCAGCTGCTGCTGGAACGGCCCCAGCTCCAGGCGATCCAGCTGCAGACAGACACACTCCCTCAGCCAGTGGCTATGGGATGGGACACTGCATCCCCAGGGAAAAGCCAGGAGCAGGAATCCTCAGAAGGATGCTGCCTTGGGCCGCCAAGCCCCGAAGGTGCCATTTTTGCGCAGTGGTGATGAGCCGCCCCTCACCTTGGAGGCCATCTCCTCCCGCAGCTGCTGCTGGACCTTGTGCAGCCCCTGCTCCTGGCCTGTCACCCGCATCAGCATCTCCTGGTTCCTCTTATTCAGCAGCTCCAGGCTCGCCTCAAATTGGGCGCGACTGACTTTGCTTTCCAAGGCCCCTTTGTCTGCTTTCTAGCAACAGGGAAAGGCAGGAGAACGGTGGGGAAAGGACGGATGTGCAATAGCCAGGGTCAGCTCACTGCAGGGGCAGAGGCAAAAGCACTTCTGCAGGACCACTGTGCTCCTCGCACGGCTGTGTGGTCCCACTCGCCCCATCACCCCCATGTGGTTGGTCCCACAAGCCCAAGGGACATGGGGGGAGACAGAGGCACCTGCAGCTGGGCTAGAAATCCTCTCTCCCCAGGCCAGCTCTGCCACCAAGCTCCCAGAGAACAAGGAGCATTTGTCACCCTGCCCAGGACCCCCTTGGCTGAGGCTTAGGCCCCTTGAGGTTGTACCTCATCCATTCCCAGCTCCACGTCCTCCTTGTCTGCCTTCTTCTTCTCCAGCCTCTCCATGGACTGGAACAGACCCTTCCAACACACAAAGCATCCTGTGACATTGTGGCAGGAGCACCCCGGCTTCTACCCCACCCAGAGTCCTCTGGGAAAGGTACTTTCAATCTTCTCAGGGCAAATCCCTTATGGTCCCCAGCCTGGGCTCTGCAAGGAGGATGCTCTAACCCCATGGGGGTTTCAGCCATCTACCTCGATATCTTTCTGCTGCTGGCGACTGTCATCCAGGAGGCTTTCCGTAAGAGACTTGAGCTTTTCATACTCCTCTTGCACCTGCAGGATGGCAGCCTGCATGCGCTTCAGCACCTCCTGGTCCTGCTCCAGAGAGGAAAATGACAAGGTGGGAGGACTGCCCCATGGGCACAGACCTGGCTTACTGGGCCAGTGGGCATAGGCTGTCAGGCATGGTTCTGGCAGCCCCCTCCCAAGTCCCCCATGCTGCCATCTCCCTACCTGGCTCTTCCATGGCAGCTGCCTCACCACCTTGCCCGTCTTCTTCCTCGAAATGAGGGAGTCCACCAGCCCCTGCAGCTTCTCATAGCGCCGCAGAAGCTTCCCCAAACGCGTGCTGGTGTCACTGCTGCACGTGGGGCATACTGCCTCCTCCTGCCCTGTGCACTCCATCACTCTCAGCTCTTCCAGCTGCAGAAGGGGAAGAGGAACAACCTTTGAGATGGGACAGATGCAACCAACAATTCCAGGTGCCATGGAGGCTCCATGGCCCCAGCCAGCCAGGGGATGTAGCTGGGAACCCCTCCAGGACCACACCACCGAGCCAGCAGGTGGGAGGAGCTCCCCCCACACCTCACCTGCTCCTGCTCCTCCTCGGCCATCTGGGTCACCAACTGATCCAGTGCAGCCTTGCTCATTTGCTGCTGCTCTGCCACATCCTTCATGTCCTGCTTTGCCTCCTGCAGTGTGGACCTGGCCAGCGAGACGGGGACGCAGGCAGGCTTAGTCTTCACAAGCTTAGCTGCTCAGGGGGCATCCCTCACCCTCCAACATGGGATGCTCCCAGCCCTCCTGGACTCCCTTGCAGCCCCACAGGGTACGAAACCCTCTCCTGTCCTTTTACCCCAATGGCAGGCTGAGTTGGTTGCTGAGATCCATTTGCCAGCTGGCTTTAGCTGCTTCCAGTTTGCCAAGGGCACTCTCCAGCTTCCTGATCTGGGAACGGCAGTGGGGGCCAGAGTCAGGGCATGGCCCCTGTGTCATCCCAGCTCAGGGGCTCTTCAGCTGCCTCCTTCGTGCCCAACTCTCCCAGCATCCCTGCATCTCCCTTGGGTACTGCTTACCTTTCCCTTCTCTCCCTGCAGCTCCCTGGCCAGGCCCTGTAGGGCTCTGGACAAGCCCTGAAGGTCACTGGCCAGGCCGTGCAGTGAGGACACTTGGCCCTGGAGGTCACCCAGCATGTTGGCAACGCTCTCCTGGCCTAGAAGGACACAGTACAAGGGGACACACTGTCAGTGAAGGGGTCTCACCCTCCGGGCCAGGCTCTGAGCACAACGAGCTCCAGACCCAGCATTTCAAACACCCCCCACAAGCCTCCCAGAGCTCCCACCTCCCTCCTGGAGGAGCAGGCGCAGCTTCTCCAGCTCCGTTCGGTCCAATTTGGTGGCTTCTACCTGGGCCACCTGCTCCTTCAGGGCAGCATAGAGGTGTCTGAGCTGCCCAATCTGCTTGAGAGCCTCCGCCGTCTCCATAGAGAAATTGTAGGCGGTGTGGTAGGCACTGCTGGATCGCAAGGGCAAGGCCAGCTCTTGCAAGTGCGACGTGACGCTGAGATCAGCGTCAAGTGGGATCTCGAATCCTTGGGCTGTCGGCAAGAGAGTCCCTGCTGCCAGGGGGCCTGCCTGGTGAAGCTGTGTGCTGAGCTGCTCCCCCGAGATGCTGGTCGGAGTGACAGTGGACTCTGGCTGTGTCCCCAGGGTGGTGGTCTGGGTGCCCGTGGACTCTGGCTGTGTCCCCAGGGTGGTGGTCTGGGTGCCCGTGGACTCTGGCTGTGTCCCCAGGGTGGTGGTCTGGGTGCCCGTGGACTCTGGCTGTGTCCCCAGGGTGGTGGTCTGGGTGCCCGTGGACTCTGGCTTTGTTGGCTGTGTCCCCAGTCTGGTGGTCTGTGTGTCCTGAGACACTGTCTGCATCATCGTTGTGGTGCTAGCATCTCTCCTCTGATCTGAGGGAACGCTTGCCTGCTGCTTAGGGGCCGTTAGAGCTGTCCCTGGATCCTTCAGCCCCGCTAAGCTCCTACTAGATCCCAGCACTGAGCTTGCCCCATGTGAGGTGCCCACATCTGAAATGGGAGGCATGGGGGTGGCAGACTGGTCTCCTTCTTGTTCTCCTCTGGGTCTTCCTCCATCTCTTCCTCGTTCTCCTTTGCTGCCCCCAAGGCAATCCTGCAGCACATCCCAGTGCACCATGTTGTTCACCTCCTCCGGGTCCGGGTACAGGCCCAGCCTTTCCTTCAGCATTTGCTGGGGAAGGAAGGGATCAAGGGCTTACCCCAGCCATGTAGCCAGGGGCATAGCGGGGCCCACAGGAGCACTCCCCCCCACATCCAGCACTGCTGGGGACCATGCCCTAGTGCAGAGGGACTGCCTGCACTGGTCCCCCAGGGATGCAGCCATCTCCTGTCCTGTAGCAGGATCTGGGAGGCTCGTAACCATACCACATCGCTGGCCAGAGTCCTTAGGTTGCAGACGCCTGGCAGCCGGCCGGCAGTGTCCTGGAGATTCCCCTAGAGTGGGGCGAGGAGAGGGACCGCAGTCAGGAGACAGGAGCAGGACTGAATAAAAGCATCTGCAAATTAACTTGGGCGCTAGACAGATGGACGCTGGGCAGGCTTGTGCCTGGGGCCTGCTGCTGTATGGCACCAGTAGATCCTGACCCTTCTTCCCAGCACCCATGGTACTTTCATGGGTGTTCAGTTAAGAAGTGCCTTAGCACCACTTGGGTGGACACACATAGTTACCTCTGTCAGCAGCTTGAACTGCAGGCAGTGCTACCCATTTCTGCCCTCCCCAGGGCTCCAGGTAGGGTGGGCTGAGCTCCCATGCTTCCCTCTTAGGGCACCCTTCCCACTCTTCCCTCCCAGTGCCCTTCACACTGGGTGACATCCAAGGCTGGAGGACAGGGTCCGCAGGGAGATGCGGGGTGATGCAGGAAGGGGAGCAAGAGGCCAGCTCCCTCCTGGGGACACCAGCAGCAGCTCACCAAGCCAAGCGCCTCCTGGATCATGCAGATTTCTTCTTGCATGCGGGACTGCGCCTCCTTCATCTGGTTAATCGACTCAAGGAGATCCTGGTAGCCAGACGTGTCCTAGGAGAGGACGGTGGCAGGCATGAGCCCCATGGGAGGGTCCCTGCAGGCCAGGAACTTGGTCCCCACCTTGTCTCAATGGAAGCCATCACACAAACCCACGTCAGCAGGGCTGCATCCAGCCCTGCCTGCCCGTGCTGAGCTCTGCGCAGGAGCGCTGAAGCTGATGCCAAGGGCAAAGAGCCACCCCTGGAGGAGGAGGCGCCTCAGGGGACTGGGGAGAGCCTCTACCTCGGAGCTGCTGCTCTCGTCGGTTTCCACCTTCTCCATCAGCTGCCCCACGTCGGCAGTCACATCAGCGTCGGAGCCGCTGGTGGTGTCCTGCAGCGGGTCCTTGGCAGGCAGCTGCTCACCCGGCTGCTGAGGCTGCTGCCCCGCGGCCGGGGTCCTTGCCCTGTCCCGCTCGGCAGGCTGCTCCAAGCCCCCGGTGGAGCCGTCCTGCAGGCCCAGGTGCCCCAGCATGGCCTCCAGCAGGCTGCGCAGCGCTCGGAAGTTCACGGCCGAGACATCCGGCGTCCCGATGGCGGCGTCCAGCAGCTGGGTCAAGCTGAGCAGAGCCATCGCTGCTGCTATGGCCGACAACACGAGTCTGACCTGCTGGCAGTAGGAGAGACAGCGGGCAGTCGGCAGCCTGCCTCCTGCTTATGCTCCCTCCGGGATGTGGCGGGCCCTTCCGCGCCGCCTCTGCCCTCCCCAGCCCTACCGCCGGGCCCCCCGTTCCCCGTTCCCCGCACCCCTCGGCCCCGTACCTGCAGCAGCTGACCCTGCCCCACGCCCTGCCCTCTTTATCGACCACCACCGGCCGCTCCCCGACGCCCATTGTGCGAACCCGTGCGGAACACACCCGTTGCCAGGCGACGCCCCGCGGCCCTCTACTGTGCCGTAATTCAAGCGCACGGGGGACGCTCCCGGGCCCGACCCTGCTTCCGCCAGCCTCTGCCCAGGGAACCTTAGCGCCCCGGGAAGGCAGAGCTATGTGGCAAAAGCAGGACAGGTTTTACTCTCTCCCTTAGACGTGGCAATACTGGGGGGAAGGCTGCTGCTGACAGCAGCACCACACACATTTTGAGCATCTCGCTCCAGAGCAAAGAGCTGCACAAGCAGGAAAAAGCAGCACAGACAGACACAAGCTTCCACACAAGCCGAGGAAGGAGAGGACTCCAAAGCATCTTGGAAGCAGAGTCACCCATCAGACAAGTACTGACAGAAAGAATCCTCAAGAACATCTTCTCCCGCAGAAACCTCCAGGTCCAACCATGCCAGAGAACAGACACCTCCCTCCTGTGGTGAGGCACTCGGAGAATGAGGATGGGCAAGCGGGAGGCAGAACAGATGCCTTGCTCTTTTGAAAGAGACGAGAGATTCATTTTCAGTCATTAAAGAGACGTTTGCTCTGTGTAGTCTTCTTTCCCGAGCTGGGAGGATTGAATTTCAAGAGGGAGTAGGCATGAAGTGATGGGGACAAGATGCACTGGGGCAGGAAGCTCACACTCTTATGAGCGATCCTATGCCTTCACTTCAGGAACTGGCAGAGCTTTAGGCTCAGGAGCTCCACAGACACCCCCAGGGACTAGTCACACTTTCTAGACAGCCCTCAGGGGCACAAGGCCACCCCAGCACAGTGAGACAGCAGCAGCAAGGAAAGGACCTTGGGGCGGAAGGGAAAGCACTGAGGTTCAGTGCTGATAGGGTGGCAACCAAGGCCCATGCTGTGTCAGGCCAGACAGATGCTGTGTCCCTGTGTCCACCAGCCCCAACTCACTGTCTTCCCACAACCTTTGGGACCCAGTGAATGCAGGGTACCAGTTTTCCTAAAGCAGGTACGGATTTTGAGTCAACTCCTGGCTTCAGGTTAGCCAAATGCTTCTGGCTTCTAGTCAGGGTAAGGTGTGAAGCAAAGCCTGAGGAGAACTCAGGCTGTGGTGCTGACTACGACCCAGGGTACACCAGCTCAACCCTCTGGTCACCGGGGCTGCCATTCCACAGTTACTACCCAAACACAGCCTCGTGAAAGCACAGCCCTTCACAAGCCCCTTGTGCTGCTTTCTCAAGTGCCCCTCCAGCCAAGGATTAGTGTCACACAAGAAGGGAGCAAGCCGTGAGTCCTGCTTCCCTGCATAAGGCTGCAAGTTGCAAAGTCAGCCTGGTTACAGCAACAGCCCCGCGTAACAGACAGAGTAGCTGTTCAGAGGGATCCCTTCCTCGAGAGCAAACTAAAAGAGAAGGAAGAGAGAAGAGCAAGGATACAAGAGCAAGGATATTAATTTGGCTCTTAGAGTGCATTTGTGCTGCAAAGATAAATGTAGGAATTGAGACTGGGAGACAGCTATGCAACCTGGGAAGTTAAAACAGAGACTGACAGTGACATACAGGCCCATGGAAATGAAGGAGCTCCTCACAGTTCACAAATGTACTGTTGCAGAGCAGCTCTAGGGCTGGAGAACACGCTGCAAGTCTCACACATCCGGCCTCGCTGAGAGCAGATGCTGGTGGCTGATCAGCCTTCCCCCAGCTCTAAGTTTCAACAGCACTAGCTGTGTACCCCATGTTTTGCCCATGTATTTGAAGATCAGGAAGGCATTTGCCCCCATTAACCTTTCAGTGGGATGAAAGCTGCAAAGCACGAGGACAGCTGGAATTCTTCCTCCCATGCGTGCTGCTGCTGACCAAAGGCAAAGTCATCTGAATGCACTTGTGTGTGGAGACATGATGAGGGCTGACCCAGCCAACACTTGAGAAATTGCTCAGGATACCTCCAGGAAATAGGTTTTTAGCCCCTACTCCCCAGCAGTGTTTATATTTTTGGCAAGACTATGGTGTTACTGTGCAAATGGACCGTCTGGGTGAGGAGATCAGGGGTGCCACAGCCATCACCAGCCAGCAGCTGGTCTGCGCCCTGCCACTGTGTTCCTGCACAGCCTGCCCTCCGCCAACAATGCAGCGGGAATGTGGTGTACCGAGCCAGAGCCACGAATCTTACTAGAAGAGCCTTACCCATGAAACGAACCAGATCATGCGCCCAGGGAAGGAAGTTTCTCAGAAGAAGCCCAGTTACTGTTGCTATCCAGTAAGCACACTCAGAGAGAACAGAAACACAAGCTGCCTTGAGGAACTGTCCCTTCAGGTGCTTCAGCGTTTGGAAAAGTTGAACAGCAAGGGAAATCAAAGAAAAGAAGTAAGAATGAACGTAGAAAAAAAACTACACAGCTCAGAACAATTCCAATAACGGAATTCATTATTCAAATTGTCAGGATCCAGAACAGATGTGTTGACCCAGCTTTAATAACGTCAAAGTGAAACCTCTTTGGCGAAGTTCAGTTGTCTAAACCTAAGCAAGTGGGGCTCTCTGGGAAGCCCAGGGCATCCTGCCTTGCCTCAGTTGGCCTCTCTGGAAGGGGACAGATTCATCCCAGCTCCTGTGTTGGATCTGCTCTGTTCAAAGGTTGAACATGCTTGCAGAGAGCAGCAGGAAGGCAGGGAAGAGGTGAGGCAGGACAGGCTGAGCTTTGGCTGTGCAGAGGTTGGCTGGCAGGTCACTATGTAGTTATGCAGCTACAAGTCAGCCTGGTTCCACGTAGCTGGCGTGTGCAAACAAAGCATACTGGACTCTACTAATGTCAGCCCTCTGTGTGCTATGCCATTTCCAAGTCTTGACCCCTTCCATCAGCAAGCACCACAGACAACCCCATGTTTCAGGAGTGATTGCCACTGTGACATCTGGTTCAAAGGCAATTCTTGTGAATTCTTGAATTTCCTTCATGAAGTGAATTCTTGTCATTTCCTTCATGAAGTGGCTGTCACTTTTCCTGTATCTGCGTTTGGGAAGACTCTTGTCTCATGCAGCGCATTCAGCAAGCAAGAGACACAGAGCCTTCACAACAGCCTCAAGAAAAACTGCTTTCCAGACCCAATGAGGCTCCTTATTCATGTCTCTGGCTCTTCTGAAATCAGGAAGATGTGGATCCAAACCCTAACCCTTGCAAAACAGACTGAGAAGTGAACCCAAGACCATCAATATGCCAGGAGAGTGCTCCCTCAACTGGAGTATTATGATAAAAGAGGGTACCACCCCAAACCACTGCAGGTAGAGAAACCCAGACATGTAAGTGTGGATGAAATATGCTCCAACAACCTAACAAAACATCTCTGGAGATCAGAGCTCAGCAGGCTCAGGAGTCCGGGTGGACTTCAGATCTTCCACAGGACTGATGTGGGCAGATGCAGGAGCAGATCCAATCTCTTGGGCAATTGAAATGAAGTACCTCCAGAGTGTATTTGTGTTCAGCTTTAGATGGCAGCCCAAGCAGAGCCGGGGTGCTTGGCAGCACAGTGCTGGACCAATTTCTGCACACATCATGTTTCAAGATCAGAAATGTCATTTGAATCTCGTCCCCAACTATAGATCTCTTCTGGGTCCTGCCCTGCTGCTTCCCGTGCCAGATGCTGACATATTGGTGCATTCCTTATCCTGCACATTTTCTGTGTTATACAGGGATTCACTACCGGTATCAGAAGCAAAAATAAAGATAACAAAAAAAAGATCTGCTACAAGAAGTATTTTAGCTTTGTAGGTGCAAACACATGGCAGAAATGAATAAATAAGGGGAATCTTCTGGCTCTGCTGTTCTGCGCATGTGTTTGCATCTGCATTTTTGCTCAAACTCTTGTCATCTTCACTAAGTATTTCACTATGTTCAAAAGCATAATTTTTAAAGGGCTCTCAACAGTAAGAAACAACTCATGGGTTTTTATTCCTCTGCTGCACTAAGAATAATTTGCTTGTCAGAAATCAGTGCCCTCCTGATCAGCTGGTTCTGCAAAGAGAGAAAAACCATATCGCATGCACATAGAAAATCCCTGAGTCACCTCTCTATATTCTGATTGATCCTCTCCATGTTCCAGCAGTGAGAAGCTGGGGGCCTTGGATGGGCTTTGCTGTTCAAGAATTTATGCCATCAGGCATGGGTAGCAGGAAATAAAGCTTAGGAATATAATGATCTAACAAAATGTTTATCAAGTGCCACTACTGCTCCTACCCAAGTGGTGCCTCAACACACCATGCTGAGATGGTGCACATCATCTTTTCAAGCCCTGTTGAGGTCCAGGTGGGTATAAGAGACTTACACAAACAGAGCAGTTGTGACCTTACACTGCCACTTACACGCTATCATGAAGGCTGTGCCTGTCACAGGCACTGGTCCAGCACTGTGGCATTTGGTTAATACAGCCTTGTGCATTTAGCACAAACCTCTGCCTCATCTCTTGACCCTCAGCAGTAGCTCACCTCAGCACAGGCATCTACAATCCCACAGATACCTGTAACGGCATTTCTCTCACCTAACTATAGGTAACTGCTGTGTATGTTTCTATACCTAAGCTTGATATCAGGGCTTCCAGGACAGCTCAAGGGTCTACAGTCATGGACTGAAGACTGTAGGTTGCATGGTCCACACAGACAGTGAAGTCAACAGCACAGACTCTTAACAGCCGCATATGGTTGGATGACTGCAGTCCTTTGGCTACAATGGGACCCAGTGTTAAGCTTTCATTCTGCAGACTTCAGAAGCCATGGGAGTTGAACCCTAGCCTCAGAAGTCCACACACCCTATTTCTGGTGGGAGTTAGCTCTCCTACGCAATTTGAGGCACCGAATCTCCACAGTCTTGGCTGGCCCCAGCTAAATGATGCCATGGCTCATTGATGAATTGTGTGCTAGGTATAATCTAAGTTGGATGCCAGAAGCATTACGGCCACACACCCTGCCTTCCTTGTCATAAATACCAAGCAAGCAAATTCTAGCATGAAGCCCTGAAGCCCCTCCCTACCCTGTGCTCTTTACCAATGCCACTGCAATACTCACAATCAGAAAACAAGGGCAACAAGATGGGCACATTCCCTGCTTTTAGCAGGGAGGAGAGCAGAGCCACGTACAGGGAGTTGAGAGCTGTGCCTCACCGTGCGCTGCTGCCACCACCCTTCCCACCCAGGTGCCAATTTGATATCACCTTCAGCAGCAACGGAGCATCCTCCTCCTCCTGCTGCACTGCCCAGCTCCCCCAGCCCCACTCTGGGGCCACAGGCTACCCTAGCAGGGGCCATCGGGGCCACACAGGGCTCACGGAGGTGCCAGGGGGAGCTCAGCAGCTCAGGTTGCTCAGACCGTGGGGATGAAGAGCAGGGAGGTGGCTAGGGGCCGTTTTCAGCTCCTTCAGTGACACGTGGCCACAGGTCAAGGGCAGATCCCAAGCCAGGGTCCCCCCACTCAGGCCACAGAGGCTCTTTGCTGAACATCACCCTTTATTGCTGCTGCTGGGAGCTACTTCGGTGCCTGCTGGGGTGCTGGGCTGCTGGGATTCAGCTGGTGACCCACAGTCCTGCCCAGCCGCCGGGTTGCTGCATCCATCCTGCGGGGCTGGAGGGGTGGCAGGGGCCGGCGTACTTGGAGAAGCTGGCTGTGGGATGAGGCTGACCTCTGCTCCGGTGAGCCAGTGGTGCCTGGGGCTGAGGGGCAGGGGTCAGCCCTGCGGCTGTCCTGCCCCAATAGCTCTATCTTGTCATGCTGGGGAGGACAAAATTGGTTGGCTAAAGCATGGGGCTGAATTCAACATCCCCAAGCAACCCTCCATACCCATCTCTCCTGGGGGGGGAAACTGAGGCATGGATCCCCCCAGATGCTCAGCAGCACCCCCCTAACCTCAGTCACCCCCTCCAGATCCCTTCTTTCTTCATCCCTACCTTGCTGGGGAGCAGAGTGGAGGGCTGGAGTGCCTGTGGGTTGCTGGGCTGGACACGCTGGAGGCGCAGGCTGCGCTGCAGCGGCTGTGTGAGGGTATGCTGGCCCCCACACTGCCGTGGCACAGTGGGGTACCTGCATGCAGCCATCCGCTCCCTGCAGGATAGGGTATGGGAACACTCGGCACGCAGCACACAATTCAGTACACGTGGCTTCAGCGCCACTGAGAGAGACACGGGGCAGCACAGTGGCGAGGCTGTAAAACCCCCAGGCCTGGGGCAAGCACAGCTGAGCCTCTGTGGCACATCTCTGCTCCCCTGCCCTGCCCAGGAAGCAGAGCCCTTTACCCTGACTCAGGGAAGGACTCTCCCTCACTGGGGCACAGCCATCCTGCACCCCAGGGATGAGGATGGGTCCCATGTCCCCTACCTTTGGGTTTGCTCCATCTTTAGAACAGGATGGGATTGTCCACTGACATGAGGGACCAGCGGTGGAAAGGGCGGGATTGGCGGGATAGGCCTGGGAGGGCAAAAGCCATCAGTGAGTGACAGGGGACAAATGACCCACCCTGGCTTGTGGCAGCACCCCAAATGCCATAGGCTTGTACCTCAAAGCATTCCCTGCCCGCTGCCCCCAGGGAGGGGTCCTCATCCTCCCGCTGATGGGCAGGCCTGTGGAGGGTGCTGGGCAGGATCGGACCCTCGCAGGCAGACACCCCGAACCCCATGCTGCCTGGTCTGCAGCACCACCAGCACCCATCTCCCCCCCATCCCACCCATGCAGACTCGTGATGCGCTTGTGCTGGGTGGTACTCACGAGCCAGGCATCCGCACGCTGAGTTGCCTGTCACAAGACAGGCACTGGAAATCTGCCAGCAGCTGCCTGAGGAGGGAGAAAGGGCTGGGTGTGTTGGGAAACCTGTCTTTGAGCCTGGTTGATCCCCCCTCCATGCCAACAAGGTTGTAACCAACCTGCTGGCTGGTTACAGAAGAAAGGGGATAGGATGAGGGAGAGTGGTTGGTTGTGGGCTCCCTCCCGAGAAAAAGCTCCACCTCATCTTAGGCACAGGAGAATCCACAGCGGGGAGCACCCAAAAACCTCCAATGCCATGGGAACCACTGCCACAGGCACCCAGAGCACCATGGGAACAGGGGATGCAGGCAAGGACAAAGCGGGAACAAGGTGAGTACTGTCCCTACTGCACTCACTTCCTAATCCCCGCTGCATCATCAGCTTCCATTGGTGGTGCCATTTCCTTGAGCTGCTTGAGGCTGCTCTTCCAGTGTTCATGCAGCTGCTGCTGGAACGGCCCCAGCTCCAGGCGATCCAGCTGCAGACAGACACACTCCCTCAGCCAGTGGCTATGGGATGGGACACTGCATCCCCAGGGAAAAGCCAGGAGCAGGAATCCTCAGAAGGATGCTGCCTTGGGCCACCAAGCCCCGAAGGTGCCATTTTTGCGCAGTGGTGACGAGCCGCCCCTCACCTTGGAGGCCATCTCCTCCCGCAGCTGCTGCTGGACCCTTTGCAGCCCCTGCTCCTGGCCTGTCACCCGCATCAGCATCTCCTGGTTCCTCTTATTCAGCAGCTCCAGGCTCGCCTCAAATTGGGCGCGACTGACTTTGCTTTCCAAGGCACCTTTGTCTGCTTTCTAGCAACAGGAAAAGGCAGGAGAACGGTGGGGAAAGGACGGATGTGCAATAGCCAGGGTCAGCTCACTGCAGGGGCAGAGGCAAAAGCACTTCTGCAGGACCACTGTGCTCCTCCCACGGCTGTGTGGTCCCACTCGCCCCATCACCCCCATGTGGTTGGTCCCACAAGCCCAAGGGACATGGGGGGAGACAGAGGCACCTGCAGCTGGGCTAGAAATCCTCTCTCCCCAGGCCAGCTCTGTCACCAAGCTCCCAGAGAACAAGGAGCATTTGTCACCCTGCCCAGGACCCCCTTGGCTGGTGCTTAGGCCCCTTGAGGTTGTACCTCATCCCTTCCCAGCTCCACGTCCTCCTTGTCTGCCTTCTTCTTCTCCAGCCTCTCCATGGACTGGAACAGACCCTTCCAACACACAAAGCGTCCTGTGACATTGTGGCAGGAGCACCCCGGCTTCTACCCCACCCAGAGTCCTCTGGGAAAGGTACTTTCAATCTTCTCAGGGCAAATCCCTTATGGTCCCCAGCCTGGGCTCTGCAAGGAGGATGCTCTAACCCCATGGGGGTTTCAGCCATCTACCTCGATATCTTTCTGCTGCTGGCGACTGTCATCCAGGAGGCTTTGCGTGACAGACTTGAGCTTTTCATACTCCTCTTGCACCTGCAGGATGGCAGCCTGCATGCGCTTCAGCACCTCCTGGTCCTGCTCCAGAGAGGAAAATGACAAGGTGGGAGGACTGCCCCATGGGCACAGACCTGGCTTACTGGGCCAGTGGGCATAGGCTGTCAGGCATGGTTCTGGCAGCCCCCTCCCAAGTCCCCCATGCTGCCATCTCCCTACCTGGCTCTTCCATGGCAGCTGCCTCACCACCTTGCCCGTCTTCTTCCTCGAAATGAGGGAGTCCACCAGCCCCTGCAGCTTCTCATAGCGCCGCAGAAGCTTCCGAAAACGCGTGCTGGTGTCACTGCTGCACGTGGGGCATACTGCCTCCTCCTGCCCTGTGCTCTCCATCATTCTCAGCTCTTCCAGCTGCAGAAGGGGAAGAGGAACAACCTTTGAGATGGGACAGATGCAACCAACAATTCCAGGTGCCGTGGAGGCTCCATGGCCCCAGCCAGCCAGGGGATGTAGCTGGGAACCCCTCCAGGACCACACCACCGAGCCAGCAGGTGGGAGGAGCTCCCCCCACACCTCACCTGCTCCTGCTCCTCCTCGGCCATCTGGGTCACCAACTGATCCAGTGCAGCCTTGCTCATTTGCTGCTGCTCTGCCACATCCTTCATGTCCTGCTTTGCCTCCTGCAGTGTGGACCTGGCCAGCGAGACGGGGACACAGGCCGGCTTAGTCTTCACAAGCTTAGCTGCTCAGGGGGCATCCCTCACCCCCCAACATGGGATGCTCCCAGCCCTCCTGGACTCCCTTGCAGCCCCACAGGGTACGAAACCCTCTCCTGTCCTTTTATCCCAATGGCAGGCTGAGTTGGTTGCTGAGATCCATTTGCCAGCTGGCTTTAGCTGCTTCCAGTTTGCCAAGGGCACTCTCCAGCTTCCTGATCTGGGAACGGCAGTGGGGGCCAGAGTCAGGGCATGGCCCCTGTGCCATCCCAGCTCAGGGGCTCTTCAGCTGCCTCCTTCGTGCCCAACTCTCCCAGCATCCCTGCATCTCCCTTGGGTACTGCTTACCTTTCCCTTCTCTCCCTGCAGCTCCCTGGCCAGGCCCTGTAGGGCTCTGGACAAGCCCTGAAGGTCACTGGCCAGGCCGTGCAGTGAGGACACTTGGCCCTGGAGGTCACCCAGCATGTTGGCAACGCTCTCCTGGCCTACAAGAACACAGTACAAGGGGACACACTGTCAGTGAAGGGGTCTCACCCTCCGGGCCAGGCTCTGAGCACAACGAGCTCCAGACCCAGCATTTCAAACACCCCCCACAAGCCTCCCAGAGCTCCCACCTCCCTCCTGGAGGAGCAGGCGCAGCTTCTCCAGCTCCGTTCGGTCCAATTTGGTGGCTTCTACCTGGGCCACCTGCTCCTTCAGGGCAGCATAGAGGTGTCTGAGCTGCCCAATCTGCTTGAGAGCCTCCGCCGTCTCCATAGAGAAATTGTAGGCGGTGTGGTAGGCACTGCTGGATCGCAAGGGCAAGGCCAGCTCTTGCAAGTGCGACGTGACCCTGAGATCAGTGTCAAGTGGGATCTCGAATCCTTGGGCTTTCGGCAAGAGAGTCCCTGCTGCCAGGGGGCCTGCCTGGTGAAGCTGTGTGCTGAGCTGCTCCCCCGAGATGCTGGTGGGAGTGACAGAGGACTCTGGCTGTGTCCCCAGGGTGGTGGTCTGGGTGCCCGTGGACTCTGGCTGTATTGGCTGTGTCCTCAGTCTGGTGGTCTGTGCGTCCTGAGACACTGTCTGCATCATCGTTGTGGTGCTAGCATCCCTCCTCTGATCTGAGGGAACGCTTGCCTGCTGCTTAGGGGCCGTTAGAGCTGTCCCTGGATCCTTCAGCCCCGCTAAGCTCCTACTAGATCCCAGCACTGAGCTTGCCCCATGTGAGGTGCCCACATCTGAAATGGGAGGCATGCGGGTAGCAGACTGGTCTCTTTCTTGTTCTCCTCTGGGTCTTCCTCCATCTCTTCCTCGTTCTCCTTTGCTGCCCCCCAGGCAATCCTCCAGCACATCCCAGTGCACCATGTTGTTCACCTCCTCCGGGTCTGGGTACAGGCCCAGCCTTTCCTTCAGCATTTGCTGGGGAAGGAAGGGATCAAGGGCTTACCCCAGCCATGTAGCCAGGGGCATAGCGGGGCCCACAGGAGCACTCCCCCCCACATCCATCGTGGGGTTTGACTCCGAGGTTTGATCCCTGCTGGAGCTGCTGGAGATGACTCACCCGTCCCGGGTTTCTGTGTACCCTCCCCAGCTATGACACGGGACACTGGTGCAAGGCACACTTGTTTGTCTACTGCTCAGGGCTGGCCTTGCTAAGACGCCGCCAGCCCCTTGGCACGCTTGCACACCTTTTACACGCTGAAAGAGAAGGGTGTGGGGAGGAGCAAAAGGGAGCAACAAGGGCCTGCTAGGGGCAGCTTGTCACTCTTTGGAAGCAGGTGCCTCCAGCAGGCTTTGTCCCTCACCTCAGCAGGTTGTAAAATGGTACATGTTTACTGGAGTGTGCTTGTCTGCCTCATCAAGGGAAAGATCATAGCTGGGGAATTTATCCTTTTCTTATCCTGGAGACAGCCCTTCACAAGCCCCTTGTGCTGCTTTCTCAAGTGCCCCTCCAGCCAAGGATTAGTGTCACACAAGAAGGGAGCAAGCCGTGAGTCCTGCTTCCCTGCATAAGGCTGCAAGTTGCAAAGTCAGCCTGGTTACAGCAACAGCCCCGCGTAACAGACAGAGTAGCTGTTCAGAGGGATCCCTTCCTCGAGAGCAAACTAAAAGAGAAGGAAGAGAGAAGAGCAAGGATACAAGAGCAAGGATATTAATTTGGCTCTTAGAGTGCATTTGTGCTGCAAAGATAAATGTAGGAATTGAGACTGGGAGACAGCTATGCAACCTGGGAAGTTAAAACAGAGACTGACAGTGACATACAGGCCCATGGAAATGAAGGAGCTCCTCACAGTTCACAAATGTACTGTTGCAGAGCAGCTCTAGGGCTGGAGAACACGCTGCAAGTCTCACACATCCGGCCTCGCTGAGAGCAGATGCTGGTGGCTGATCAGCCTTCCCCCAGCTCTAAGTTTCAACAGCACTAGCTGTGTACCCCATGTTTTGCCCATGTATTTGAAGATCAGGAAGGCATTTGCCCCCATTAACCTTTCAGTGGGATGAAAGCTGCAAAGCACGAGGACAGCTGGAATTCTTCCTCCCATGCGTGCTGCTGCTGACCAAAGGCAAAGTCATCTGAATGCACTTGTGTGTGGAGACATGATGAGGGCTGACCCAGCCAACACTTGAGAAATTGCTCAGGATACCTCCAGGAAATAGGTTTTTCGCCCCTACTCCCCAGCAGTGTTTATATTTTTGGCAAGACTATGGTGTTACTGTGCAAATGGACCGTCTGGGTGAGGAGATCAGGGGTGCCACAGCCATCACCAGCCAGCAGCTGGTCTGCGCCCTGCCACTGTGTTCCTGCACAGCCTGCCCTCCGCCAACAATGCAGCGGGAATGTGGTGTACCGAGCCAGAGCCATGAATCTTACTAGAAGAGCCTTACCCATGAAACGAACCAGATCATGCGCCCAGGGAAGGAAGTTTCTCAGAAGAAGCCCAGTTACTGTTGCTATCCAGTAAGCACACTCAGAGAGAACAGAAACACAAGCTGCCTTGAGGAACTGTCCCTTCAGGTGCTTCAGCGTTTGGAAAAGTTGAACAGCAAGGGAAATCAAAGAAAAGAAGTAAGAATGAACGTAGAAAAAAAACTACACAGCTCAGAACAATTCCAATAACGGAATTCATTATTCAAATTGTCAGGATCCAGAACAGACGTGTTGACCCAGCTTTAACAACGTCAAAGTGAAACCTCTTTGGCGAAGTTCAGTTGTCTAAACCTAAGCAAGTGGGGCTCTCTGAGAAGACCAGGGCATCCTGCCTTGCCTCAGTTGGCCTCTCTGGAAGGGGACAGATTCATGCCAGCTCCTGTGTTGGATCTGCCAGGCCATGCAGATGTCTAGGGGCCCTAAGGTGCCTGGATGGCACTGTGTACCTGTGCACATGCAAGGAAATGGAGAAACTGAACTGAATCCATCCTTCAGGGTTCCTGTGCAGCACTGGAGAGGTGTATGTGTCTTCAACACCTGGCACCAGAGATGGGGGAGGAATCTCTCCTCCAAAGTGCATTTCTCTTTCCAGGCACTATAAAAAGATCCCACAAAATTAACTTACACTGTACGTGTCCCGCTCAGAAAACTGAAGCAGTTATTCCCTTCGCTAGCCATGCAAACATACTACCCCCCAGTATCTCACTTTTGGGTCTTTGTAGACTCAGTAGGAAACAAAGGGTACAGAAATATCACACCACTAACCTCCTTATGATAGCCAGTGACTCTGGGCTCTGAGATATTGCCCAGTTGGTATCCGGGTTCGGCCTTTCAGCTCTGACATCCCATGGCCAACTCAGCCTCCTTAGGGGACTGAAGTCATGACAAGCACTGAAGGGGCTGCAGAGCAGATGGAGAAAAGCCCCCAGACAGGCATCTTTCCCAAACCACAGCCCACTGGGGCACTTGTACCAGAGACTGCTCTTCCCCAAACCACAATGCTTCTGGGGTGTGAAATGTCATCAGAAAGGTCTGGTATTGTCTTTTTAATCTTACTCTTGTTCACAGCCCCAGAGGGAGCACATTGCAACTGCTTTTCCCTGTTCTTCTCTCATCTGTCAATGTTTCCAGGACACACTCACCCTGAGGCTGTCAGACCCGGCTGCCAGCCCAGAGGGCATCTCCACCTGGCTAAAGAGAATGAGCAATTGGGGAGAGGTTATTTTCAGAGGATGAGACATCTGGATTTTACAGAGAAAGGGCATGATCAGAGAACTGTAGGGTCAGCTCTGTTCAAAGGTTGAAAATGCTTGCAGAGAGCAGCAGGAAGGCAGGGAAGAGGTGAGGCA
The DNA here is from genome assembly GCA_039720435.1 of Amazona ochrocephala. Lineage (NCBI taxonomy): Eukaryota > Metazoa > Chordata > Aves > Psittaciformes > Psittacidae > Amazona > Amazona ochrocephala. Next base: position 51,966,754 of record CM077882.1, on the reverse strand, counting down.
GGACAGGCTGAGCTTTGGCTGTGCAGAGGTTGGCTGGCAGGTCACTATGTAGTTATGCAGCTACAAGTCAGCCTGGTTCCACGTAGCTGGCGTGTGCAAACAAAGCATACTGGACTCTACTAATGTCAGCCCTCTGTGTGCTATGCCATTTCCAAGTCTTGACCCCTTCCATCAGCAAGCACCACAGACAACCCCATGTTTCAGGAGTGATTGCCACTGTGACATCTGGTTCAAAGGCAATCCTTGTGAATTCTTGAATTTCCTTCATGAAGTGAATTCTTGTCATTTCCTTCATGAAGTGGCTGTCACTTTTCCTGTATCTGCATTTGGGAAGACTCTTGTCTCATGCAGTGTATTCAGCAAGCAGGAGACACAGAGCCTTCACAACAGCCTCAAGAAAAACTGCTTTCCAGACCCAATGAGGCTCCTTATTCATGTCTCTGGCTCTTCTGAAATCAGGAAGATGTGGATCCAAACCCTAATCCTTGCAAAACAGACTGAGAAGTGAACCCAAGACCATCAATATGCCAGGAGAGTGCTCCCTCAACTGAAGTATTATGATAGAAGTGGGTACCACCCCAAACCACTGCAGGTGGAGAAACCCAGACATGTAAGTGTGGATGAAATATGCTCCAACAACCTAACAAAACATCTCGGGAGACCAGAGCTCAGCAGGCTCAGGAGTCCGGGTGGACTTCAGATCTTCCACAGGACTGATGTGGGCAGATGCAGGAGCAGATCCAATCTCTTGGGCAATAGAAATGAAGTACCTCCAGAGTGTATTTGTGTTCAGCTTTAGATGGCAGCCCAAGCAGAGCTGGGGTGCTTGGCAGCACAGTGCTGGACCAATTTCTGCACACATCATGTTCCAAGATCAGAAATGTCATTTGAATCTCCTCCCCAACTACGGATCTCTTCTGGGTCCTGCCCTGCTGCTTCCTGTGCCAGATGCTGACATATTGGTGCATTCCTTGTCCTGCACATTTTCTGTGTTATACAGGGATTCACTACCGGTATCAGAAGCAAAAATAAAGATAACAAAAAAAAGATCTGCTACAAGAAGTATTTTAGCTTTGTAGGTGCAAACACATGGCAGAAACGAATAAATAAGGGGAATCTTCTGGCTCTGCTGTTCTGCGCATGTTTTTGCATCTGCATTTTTGCTCAAACTCTTGTCATCTTCACTAAGTATTTCACTATGTTCAAAAGCATAATTTTTAAAGGGCTCTCAACAGTAAGAAACAACTCATGGGTTTTTATTCCTCTGCTGCACTAAGAATAATTCGCTTGTCAGAAATCAGTGCTCTCCTGATCAGCTGGTTCTGCAAAGAGAGAAAAACCATATCGCATGCACATAGAAAATCCCTGAGTCACCTCTCTATGTTCTGATTGATCCTCTCCATGTTCCAGCAGTGAGAAGCTGGGGGCCTTGGATGGGCTTTGCTGTTCAACAATTTATGCCATCAGGCATGGGTAGCAGGAAATAAAGCTTAGGAATATAATGATCTAACAAAATGTTTATCAAGTGCCACTACTGCTCCTACCCAAGTGGTGCCTCAACACACCATGCTGAGATGGTGCACATCCTCTTTTGAAGCCCTGTTGAGGTCCAGGTGGGTATAAGAGACTTACACAAACAGAGCAGTTGTGACCTTACACTGCCACTTACATGCTATCATGAAGGCTGTGCCTGTCACAGGCACTGGTCCAGCACTGTGGCATTTGGTTAATACAGCCTTGTGCATTTAGCACAAATGTTGGCTCTGCGAGGCACGGTGACCTGGTTCAGGAAACGGCACAGGCAATCACCTACTCGCGATCGCGGGGTCCATCAGCACGCAGGCACCAATGTGGTGGACGGCAAATGGCGTTTATTGCAGAGTGACACCGCATTATACAGCTTTGGTTTACAACGTCACTTCTGTCTGCTTACGTCTCAAGCTAAACACTATCAGCTGCCTGGAGAGGGGCTCTGTCTTTCCGTTACAGCGCGACATCTTCTGACTGTCAAGCCCTAGCTGCCTACATTTCCCCCCTCCCTATGCTTAAGTGAATTAGCTAAGATATACTAATTAAAAAAAAATTAAATTTTGTTATTCTTAATGCATACACAAACTAGGTATGACAAACTGGAATACACTTTGTAACAGTCTTAGAAAACATATGTAAGAAACCTTGAATAGAAAACATAAGGCACTATAAGTGAGATGCTATAACGAGGTTCCACACAACCTATAAAACACAAAAAGGAGGTATGATGACCCTGTAAAATCAAAAACTTGCTCCAAACAGCGTCGTCGCAATGTAAGGAGGCAGGCCCGGGCTCTGCCTCCCTCACGTTGCACGAGGCTTGGGCTTCTAAGCTGGCAGAAATGCACACTCGTTCCAATGCAGGTGGCCAGCCTGCATTGGAAGGAATGGCCTGCATCTATGAAAGGTTTGTGTTAGCTTTTTGGTATATGAATACTACAGAGAAGCTACAATAACACAACATGCTTGTCTTTCACAGTTGTACTAGGGGGTAATACTAAGTGGATACATTCTTAAAGCAGTTGCCGGTGTTCTACCATCATAATGCTCACTCTTTCTAACCGGCTCTTGGCAAACAACACGAGTTTATTTATTATGCAGGGTCCGAAGATCAGTGCCAACACGATCATTGCGATCGGCCCTATTAAGGTAGATAGCAGAGCGGGTAACCACGATGAGCTGGGAAACCAATTTTCATACCAGCTACGCTGCGATTCCCTTTCTTTTCGCCGTTTTTCTAGGTTTTCTCCCAGTTTTTCCAGGTTTTCTCCCAGTTTTTCCATAGTGTTTCTTACTACTCCAGTGTGGTCCACACAGACACAGCATTCCTCCTTCAGAGCAGCACACAGCCCTCCCTCTTTCAAAAATAGTAAATCTAGACCTCTTCGGTTTTGTAATACGACTTCTGAAAGGGATCGCAGCGATTGTTCCAGAAGAGTAATTGATTGTTCTATTTTAGCTAGGTCTTCATCAATGGTGTTTCGTAGATGGATAAAATCTTGATTCCCTTTTATTAATGCAGCTATTCCTGTTCCAGCCCCCGTTCCCCCTATAGTTAACAGAGCGGCTATTGTAAAAGCTGTGGTTGGTTCTCTTTTTACCAAAGGAAGTCCTAATAGGGTGTTTGTTTCTTTTTCTTTAATTTCATACATGTAGCTCGCTGGATGATAGATTATTCTGGGGAGTAGGATGATTTGGACACAAAATTCGTTGATTAAGTATAAGTATTCTAGGGAAACACAGGGTGTTAATCCTGTTTCGGAACATACCCACTTGGCGTTCTTAGCAGGAACTAACCAACCACTTTTTTGTGGTATTGTCTCGTTAGCACAAAGATGTTGTTTTCCTTGCGGGATCTGTCCTATGCATCTCCCTTTCCCTGTCACCTGACTAAGGGAGATCCCTTGAGTATTATTTTGCCAATTACATTGCGTTGGATTGTTCCCTGTAGTATGGTCAGGCAGACTATCAACCGCAATTGCTTCGTAATACGGTGGCATAACACTATAACAAAGCCAGCAATGCTTAGTCAAATTTGGGTGAGCTTGTTTCAATATTTGAAAAGTGGCCTCCATCAAATTCCAGAGGGGGTATTTTCCCAAAATTTCATCCTGCCTAGTTTGTATTCCATTTGGGGCTGGGTTTTGTGGTTTTTCTGAAGCCAAACTAGTTTCCGGTTTTTTAGTCTGTCTGTGTTCAGGTTTTGGAGTTGAATTGATTGTTGGTGTTTTGGTCTGTGTTTCTCCGGTTAATACTGTATTGGGCCCGATGCGCTCCGTCTCAATTGGAGGCATCGTTTTTCTGATGCGAAATAGTCCACCCCGACCTTTACCGGGTTCCCAATATCTTATGCCCCATGTTCGCCCTATAAACCACCCAAGATCATCCGGTAATTTTACAAGAAGGTCTAAGTAGGCACAATTTCCCCACTTCCTTCCTCCTCCGGGTGATCCGAACGGGTCTCGTTTGGGTGACCGACACCCTTCTGGCCCGTGTGTTATATTCAGAAACTTGTCTTTTTGTAGTTCCCATGCTGTTGAGATAGTTTCACAACCCCAATATGCACAATAATATTCTCCGGGGTAGTTACAATAGGTTTTCCCTGGATTGGATGCCGGGCAGAAGTAGTTCCCAATCAGATTTAGACAAGGATCAATAGAGGCTAGTTGGCAAGGATAAACACTGAAAACTGGTGACCCTGCGGTTGTTTTTGTACTAATGACTTGGGATTGTTCTAGCTGCTGAAGTACCCATGTAAAAGGCTGGTGGTGATAGTAATGCAATTCTACCTGTCCTATAATAACGAGCTCCAGAATCAGGATCATACAAAGGTATTGTCACCCCTCCCCACGAATACTATTTTTCCGCTGTCCGGATTCTGCCGGTGTGGAACTCTCAGGCTTGGGCAGGACGCTTGGCTCTGGGGCAGAGGGGACGCTCGGCACCAGAGTGTCGGCGAAGGGAAGTTTGAGCATCATATGGGAAAAGCGTACACCATATAGCTATCGGCAAACTTCAAATTTTATTAACAAAGATACCTGGTTATATACACTAAATAATGAGCCTCATACATATTGCAAAGCTGAGCTCCTAATTGGTTAACCTTTAAAATGTTACTCTTATCTTATTTCTGCATACTTGCAGTTTACAGTTAGCATGGTTAGCTTGAGAGACGCTTTGTTAAAACAGGGCCCTATTGTCCAGAGGGACCTTGTGGTCCAGCTGGACCAAGGGAGTCAATGGGAGTCTGATTATCAACAGAACCAGGGGAGTCAGCAGGACCTTGCTAACTTTTCCCAAGACTTCTGCACGTACACGAACTCTAGTAACCCTCAGGCGAGGCCTCAGTGCCTGTGGGTCACTACTTTACAATTGTCAAGCGATTGTCTGGATTGCTCATAGGCCTAGTTCTGTTGCTAATGAGACATCAAATTCATCTGGCTGTGGCCTTTGTCCACCAGCCATTCGTCAATAAAACTCTCCACATTTCCCCCGTTTTCTTTTTGGGCTAAAAGCACATTATTCATAGCCTTCATGGTCATAGTTTTCACACAAGAAATAAGACATCCAATAATCAATAATCCTACTATGAGTACAATCAAAATCACAAGTCCTTGTTTCAGTAACTCTCTTAGCCAACCCGATAAACCCTAGCTATTCAACAGTGTGTCTAGCGGGCTGTGCCATTCTTGCAATTTCTTCATGTTGATATTCAATTGTCTGATCTTATCATGAATGGACTGAGATTTATCAGTAAGGTTTAAATTCCTGATTAGTAAAGCATTCAAAGTAGACATAAAACTCCAAGAGGTAAGGTTAGCAGCTTGTCTAACAACCGTAGTATTTAAAGGGATTGACAAGTTTACCCATTCATCTGTGAAATCAGAGAGATTAACAACCGGACTCCCCATCAAACAAGTTTTAAATGGATTACCAGCTTGGTGCAATGACAAACAAAAATCATCTACTCCTGCTTCATGAGCCCATTTTGTCCAAACATTGTCCATGTAATAACTATCAACCAGTTTTTCCGAGAGATATTGACAGAAGGCTGTCTGTAAGGTGAATGTCATCAGAAATGCAGATAAATACGATACACAAACACAGTTAAGACTACACATTACACTATAAGCAGTCCAAATTATCAATAACACAATCATCTTTAAACAGTTCATGTTCAGTTCTTTCTTTAATGATCTTATTCTGTTGGCTTTTCTTCTGGTTGTGCGTCGTTGCTATTTCCCGAGCTTGCTGATGTGACGTTTGGAGTAGGCTTAGTCCATTTTGTCGGCACCCACAAGGGTCCTGCAGGAGCAGAAACACACAGGCAGCTCCGTCCCCAATACAGAACTTTAGTAGGGTTTTGCCATATTCCAGTTTTGGGGTCTTTATACCTGACCCATATTTCCCTTTTTTGTTTTTGAGCAATCTAGACTTGATTCATAGTACGAAATAGCATACTGACAATACACTTCCATAAATAACAAAAGATTAAAATAATAATAATCAATACTGTTGAAACTGTTAAACCTTGTTTGATTACTATTCCTAGCTAACTACTAATACCCCAACCCTGTAACAACTTTTAAAACCAATCCTATTCTGAGAGTACTTGTAACTTTTGCACTCGTGAGAACTTAAAGTGTGTTTTTGTAAGCAAGCGAAATTTACAGTCCAGCTCAGCAACCTTCTTATCTTAGCTCCTTCTTATCTTCCAGGCCTGTGTTCTTGTATCATTAACTGTCCGGGAGTTGCTTCTTTTCCACGGTCGGCTGCACAGCGGTAACCAGGAGTTATCCCTGCTACATGGTCAGCTGCACATACTTGTTTTTATTCAGAGCAGGCATATGTCCATTCTCTAACAAGAAATTATCCACATCTCTGCTTTTTCTTTTCTTGAATAAGTCAAAGCTGTTTTACCAGGCTCTCGATTATACCACGAATATGTTGCAAAACACAAGGTACAATCATAACTATGGTCAAGATTATTACCAAAATCATTCCAATACCTTTAATCAGAGAAGTGAGCCAATCATTAAAGTCCTAAGATGTAAGAAGGGCATCTAACCAAGGAATTTTATCGTTCTAATAGATATCATGAAGTACTTTCTCATGCTTCTAAGTTTCTTTAACATCTTTCAAAGTCTTTCCAGACTGATCAAGATAGCTACAACAAGATTCATTAATTAAAGTACATATTCTGTCTACTTGAGCTGTTAATATATTTAACGCTTTACAATTCTACAAAATTATATTTTTAAAGAATTTGCTTCTACTTGTATTAACATAGTCACATACGTATTGCCATTAAAAACAGCATAACAAACTTACACTAGAATCATTCTGCACACTTTGCTTTAGTCTTACAGTCACATTACATCCTTTGTTACATTCTATAACTTGATATGGTTCTGGTCCTTTCCACTCATTATCATGTAGGTCTTTATATAGAACTGGTGGTTTGGGCAAGGAATCATCTGTTAGAAGTTACAAATGCTGTATTGCAGAAGGAGAATCAAAACTAGACAAATTTAAAAGCTTTTGTATAAATTACGCTTTGCAAACTGTTTGAAGAAAATCCTTACATTTCCCTTAGGTGTTTTCATGTATAATACCTGCTTTAGATGACTCTAGATCATATCTTCAACATATGCCAACCACAGGCTGCTTGGCCTACCTTTCTCTCCTGTATAGTTCTCTGATAACAGGGGAGGCCGTCCTTTACACCAAGGTCTGGCATGGCATGTGTCCCCACCACTCAACGCCTGCTGGGTTGCAGCCAGCAGCGGAGCTAAAGGTTCTTCTTGGTGGCAAACACAGAGGCCAACCCAGTCTTGCCCTTGACTGTGGTAGGAGGTATTTGGCCAACGTCAGTCGTGGCACCTTGTTGTCAGTGCAGAGGTTAACCTGCTTCATCCAGTAAGAAGTCACTACTATGGCAAAGCACATACAGATTTATATAAGCAGTATATATACTACAGGGTGCAGCAGCATGTTGAAGATGCTAGTGGCAGTGACAGACCAGCCAAAGAAAATTTTTCATTAGTGATGTATTTCTACCTTCTTAATTCGTTCCATTACCTGCTTTATAACACTATCATTGTATTAGAATCTTTTTAGTTCTTGCCTTAGTATTTTCTAGCAGCTGTTGCAAATTTGCATACTCTAATATCAGTTTTATAAGTGACAAATCCATACAATACAAGGTGTAGTTTCTTGTTAGCAACTGGCTAGTAAACACAGGTGGTTTTATATACAAAATTACAGCTTCTAATAAGAGCTACTTTACATGCACATATATTTAAGCTCCTGTAGCTAAGGTATTGGGTTTTTCCGCTCGTTTGTTCAGCTCATGACAAGGCTTCAGAAACTTTGCAAGCAGCCACCACGGACCTGTAGGTAGGAGGACACAAACATACCCTCTCTCTAAGGTTATCAGTTCTTGAGAAGTAAGACAGGTTACAGTGATTTCTTAAAGCGGAGGCATTCCGATAAAAAGGGATGTGAAGCAGCTGCAGAGGCAAACTGCACAGTTAACAGTCAACGAGTTTGCAGTGTCATTAACCATTTTTTCTCTTCCTCTGCCACCCTGATGCTGTTTGGGTGGAGGTTGGTAAAACTTGGATTCTTCCCTAGGTTACTTTAAACACACTAAGCAGGGCTGCCCAGCAGCAGCTACAACTGCCAGCTTGCTGAGCAGCAGCCATAAATCTCTGCAGGCAGCAGCACTTTTCTATTAACCCTTTCTTGCCTAAAACGTTAATCTGCTACACATTAAAAACCTTTACATTAACCTAATAATAAAAAATACACAGAACACTGTCTGCCCTCAACAGTCACACACATACACATACATTCATGGGATCCCACAAACACGCTTCACAACTACAATATGTGAAACACAAAATGCAGACAATCATTATTTTCACTACATGGTCCCACGTACCGAACGTGGTGCAATGACCCTGTGAAGACAATCAGGAAGCCAGCTCCGAGCAGCATCATCACAGTGCAAGGTGGCAGACTCAATCTCAGCGGGCGTCCCCGCAAAGGCTCTGCCTCCCTCACATTGCATGAGGCTTGGGCTTTTGTACTGACAAAATGCACGCTCATTCCAATGCAGGTGGCCAGCCTACATTGGAAGAAGTGGCCAACAGTATCTATAAAGGTCTGCAAGGGTCGATAGAAACACAGACGTAGTTACATTTGCTAACTTTTAGTACATGAATATCACAGACAGACTATAAGCACACAATATATCTGCCTCCCCCACCCATCTTACTTTTCCCTTTATAACTGTCCATTTACCATGGGGATTTAAATCAAGCTTCTTTTCCGGATCACTAGGTCTCAGGCCAAAAGGACTATTCAGGTCAGCATCAGAATTATCGGGCATCAGAATCTCAGGAGCAGCAACAACAGTCTGATGAAAATGCACAGGCTCCTCATTAACGCGTTCTGGAGTTTCAGTGTTATCAAGTGCTGTGTTAGCGGCTCCTTCCATTATACCCGGACTACTACCCCGTTCCTCCTCCTTAATCGGGGGGGCAATGGGCTCCACTTCTTCTACTTTCTCTTCTTTCTTGCATTTCCTGCGCACGAGAAATCCTAATACTAGTCACAGCAGATGCAAGGGGCTCGCCTTCTGGTGGTCCCGTTTGTCCATACTCCCTATTTCTCCTATGTGCCTCAGCCGCTTTTTCTGCCGCTTTCCGCTCGGCTGCAAACTGCAACAGTGCATTATACACTATTCGCCACACCTTTCCCAGTTTCTTTGCTGTCTTATCATCTTCTAATACAGCTTTCCATAACACATTCCCAAATTTACGCCACTCATTTAAATCATGCACTGTATGAGGATCAACAAATAGTCCTTTTGCATATCCATAAGCTAACAACTCTGGAACCTCCTTTTTTAAATTAATATCCCTGAGATTACGCTTTTCTAGAAAACTTGTAAACAAATCATATGCCACTTGCCTATCCATGTTTAGAAGTCAGCGCGCTGTTTTTCAGTTCTTCTAGGCTTCAGTGGCACGTACGACCCAGTCGCCGATTACGATCCTGGGGGTGCTTCCTGCCTCCTTGATGACTTTTATTCGGTCACCGGCGTTTGCACCGTCCTGCTGCAGCCAGGACTCGTGTATCTACACACCGCGTCTCACCGCGTTTGGCATCTACACAACTTCGCTCAACCGTGGTGCCCTATATGCAACGTCTTCCCGTTAAGCGTTTTTCCGCTATTTCTTAGATCCGTCGGGAGTTCCTTAGGATCACGTCGGGGTCACCATTTTGTCGGCGAAGGGAAGTTTGAGCATCATATGGGAAAAGCGTACACCATATAGCTATCGGCAAACTTCAAATTTTATTAACAAAGATACCTGGTTATATACACTAAATAATGAGCCTCATACATATTGCAAAGCTGAGCTCCTAATTGGTTAACCTTTAAAATGTTACTCTTATCTTATTTCTGCATACTTGCAGTTTACAGTTAGCATGGTTAGCTTGAGAGACGCTTTGTTAAAACAGGGCCCTATTGTCCAGAGGGACCTTGTGGTCCAGCTGGACCAAGGGAGTCAATGGGAGTCTGATTATCAACAGAACCAGGGGAGTCAGCAGGACCTTGCTAACTTTTCCCAAGACTTCTGCACGTACACGAACTCTAGTAACCCTCAGGCGGGGCCTCAGTGCCTGTGGGTCACTACTTTACAATTGTCAAGCGATTGTCTGGATTGCTCATAGGCCTAGTTCTGTTGCTAATGAGACATCAAATTCATCTGGCTGTGGCCTTTGTCCACCAGCCATTCGTCAATAAAACTCTCCACACCAGAGTGTACAGGTTACGGGGACGTCCGATGATGTGGTCCTGTGGACAAAACCTCACAGTTTTCATTAGCTTTATTCTGAAAGTCCGGTTTAATAGACTTAAGCGGGCACCACTTAACTCTGCCGTCTTTTTTGATAGCGGCGTACCCCCGCCCCGTAAGGACTAGCCTCCACCCTTGTTCCCATTCTCCCAGCTCGTTTCTAATTATGACCAATGGGCCTTCTTCCAGTGCTCGGGTAGCCCAGTGTTTTTGGGTGGGGCTATTCACCTCTTCGCCCCTGGGAAATTGATTCAGTGCTAGCAGAGCAGTTGCCAATAGGCGCGCTTGATCTCCTGAGGGAATGGCGTCAGCAAAACCTTCTGCTCTTGCTAACACCTCCAATTTAGATTTCAGAGTTTGATTCGCTCGTTCTACTATAGCTTGTCCTGTGCTATTATAGGGGATGCCCTGTATTAGGGTAATACTCCATTTCAGAGCAAATGCCTGGGCTGATTTAGAAACAAAATTTGGACCATTGTCCGTTTTGATCTGATTAGGAATCCCAAGCCACACCACGGCTGTCAGCCAATGCTGGATGGTTGCTTTGGAGTCGGTCTTAAGATGTTGAGTGGCTACGATTACCCCACTATATGTGTCTACAGTTACCGCTAGCCATGCTCGAGGTTTCAGCAAATGGCAGAGTGTAAAATCTGTCTGCCACACTTCGGAGGCTTTAAGCCCCCTAGGGTTTATTCCGCTGGACCACAGTGGTGCTTTCTGGCAGTGAGGACATGTAGCTACTATATGTCTCGCGTCAGTGATGGAAATCCCGCATCTCTTTGCTAACGCTTTGGCTCCGATGTGGAGAGACTCATGTAGCTGACGGGCATCTCTTAATGTCCACAGCCCTTTTGCAGCGGCGTCTGCTTTGTCGTTGCCGGTTTGGAAATACCCTTTGATTGGGCTGTGGCTGTTGACATGGATGACTGATATAGTGCCTTTTCGAGAAAAAAGTGCTTCTTCAAGCATTAGGGCTACTGTAGATGTCAACACGCCAGGCCCCGACATGGCCAAGCAAAGTTTGGCCACAAACATTGAATCAGTCACTATGTTGAGATGTTCAGTGGGAAACAGTCCTCATGCTAGGACTACAGCCGTCGCCTCTAGCTGTTGAACTGAAAGAGCACAATCAGTCATTTTAATGCAGTGCCATTCTTCTTCTGATTTCCATACTGCTACCGCAGTTGAGGTCGCTGAAGATGCGTCGGTAAAGACCGTTGGTCCTGGTTGGGGGCGGTCCATGATTTTCTGTGGAAGGTCGATGTCGACGATTGCTAACAGTTGAGTCCAGGGGGGTTTTGCGGAGTACCGAACCTCTCCACCAAACCCGACGAGAGCTACAGCTAGATACTCTGACATCACCACAGATTGCGCTGGGAGCTGTTTACGAAAGGGTAGGTATAGCCTGGCAGGTTCAATGCCTAGATGTCTTAGGGCGAGTTTTTTGCCTTTCATAATAAGGTTATCAAGGCACTCAATTCCCGGAGAAAATGCACGTGACGGTTTTCCTAACACTACCCATTGTACTGGTTGGGCTTCTTCAGGGGGGCCCTGGGCTAGTGCTCCGACCCCCCCTCCTGCTGTGAAGTGCACATACAGATCAAGTGGTATATTTGGATTCCATCTAGCGAGCGTGCTAGATGACATCTGTTGTTCAATGAAATCGAGAGAATTCATTGCTTCTGTCGTCAGAGTTTTTTGTTCCCATGGGTTCTTTCCTTTCAAAAGATCGTACAGGGGGGTCATGACTTCGGGAGGGATCAGGACAATATTGCGTAGCCATTGCAAGGATCCTACTAACTGTTGCATATCATGGAGTGTCTTAATATTCCGACGAATTTTTATTTGGGGAGGGCTTATGTAAGAACTTGTAATCTCCACTCCCAAAAAAGTTACACATGGTCCTTTTTTAATTTTTGCGCTCGCAATTTCGAACCCGTTCGTTTTCGGAGTTTCTGAAACCGTTGATACTAGTTGGTCCACCTGGCTGCCAGACGGTGCAGCGATTAAAATATCGTCCATGTATTGAATGATGGTCGCAGTCCGGTCACTGCGCCGGACCGGTGCTAATGCTCGATCTACCGTAATTTGGCGGATAGTGGGGGAGTTGATCATTCCTTGAGGCAACACTTTCCACTGGAAACGTAGATTGGGGCGTTGGCTGTTTGGAAACACGACAGAAAAAGCAAACGGTTCCTTATCCTCTTCATGCAGGGGTATCGAAAAGAAACAATCCTTAATATCGAGGACAGCACAAGGTTGTCCTTCCGGTATCATAGAGTTCATTGGTAGTAGCGTTTGGACGGGACCCATTGGTTGAATTGTCTTGTTTATTTCACGCAGATCATGGAGGAGACAAAACCCCTCGCCAGTTCGTTTGGGTATTACAAAAACTGGAGTATTCCACGGACTAGTGGAAGGTTCTATATGACCTCGTTGTAGTTCACGATCAAGTAGCTCGAGAAGAGCATCCATTCGAGGCTTCGATAGGGGCCACTGCTCGACCCACACTGGGTTGGACGATTTCCACGTTAGTTTAATTGGTGGAAGTGGGTGTGCAGCAGTGGCCCTTAGGGTAAATTTGTCACTCGAGCTTTTAATAGGGCTACGGCGTCCCTTCCCAGCAGGGGTGGGACCCCTGACATGACGTATGGGCAAAGGATGATGGTTTTTTCCGGTCCCTTTTCAGTATGAAGCGTGACAGCGATCAATTGAGCGCTCTTCCAGGCTCGGGTTGATCCCCCGACTCCGCCCACCATGGGAGCATTTTCTAATTTCCAATGCGGAGGCCAATTTGTCTTAGGGATAACTGTAACATCTGCCCCAGTGTCTATCAAGAAAGGAATGCTAATAGTAGTATCATCTGAGCTATTATAGAGAGAACAGATCCCCCACACTACTGGTGGGTTGTCGCACTTTATTACCAAGGCCACCCTAGGGTCTCGTCCCCATAGAGTTGCCCTTGCTGTTCTTGGGATAGGGGCAAAGTCGACTGAACCGTCGGCTGAACCGTAAAGTGGGTCGCTTCTCGAGGGGGCGACAGGTATGGGAGTGTTTCGCTCCACCTGGGGTTGGCATAGTTGGGCCGCCTCATGTCCCAAGTGGGAGAGGGCCGTGTGCGGCCCGAACGCCCTCTCCCCCTCCCGTTTCCCTGGGGTTGAGCTTTACGGGTGCATTCCCTGGCGAAATGTCCTGTCCGTCCACAAACCCAACATGGTCCTTTGGTTAGGTTTTTACGGGGGGGCGGTGCTGTTGGCGGCTCCCCTAACTGAGGGCAATCAGCTACCACGTGGCCTTTCAGGCCACATTTAGAACATGTCATTACAGTAGCCATTACTGTAGCAGCTGCCTGAAGCGGGGTCAGCCGCTCTTCATTCGCGACATGTTTTATCATGGTTGCAACACTTGACCCCACCGGCAGTGATCGTAGAATTTCTTTGGTTTTCGTGTTACACTGTTGACGCAAACAGTCCGCAATAACTGGGTCTTTGGCTTCTGGAGGCAGGGTCGAGGAATCGACCGCCGCTTGGAGACGATCTACAAATTGCGTAAAGCTCTCACTTTCGTTTTGTTTTATTGTGGACCATGGTGATGGCTTTACAATAGTTCTAGTAGTTGTGTGAATAGCATCCCTAGCTGCACGAGTTGTTGCCCTGACTTCCTCAGCCTGTAGGCCTTGAGCTTGTTCCTGGGGGGTAAGCACTGTTGGATCCGTACCCATTAGGCGCGGTAAACTGGAGCCACGTAACGGGTGGCGCTTTCCAGGTATTCGGGCCAATTGTTTCACACAGTTATCTTCCCATTTTTGTTTGAAAACAATTATCCCTGCTCCATCAAAAATAATTTTGCAAATATGTCTTATGTCAAACGGGAGCATGTCATCTCCTCCGAAAACCCCATCTATAAGAGTAGAAACCATGGCAGAATTAAGCCCCTTGTCTGCAATTGCTTTAACAATTGCTTGTATGTCTTTAGGATTTACTGGTGAAAAAATACTTTGGTCTCCATCCGTCACTCGGACCGGGAACGCTAACGTGGTCGGTGGGACCCATTCAGCACATGCAGTCTTTATTTCTTTCCAGTCCGTAAAAGAGGTGTTTTTCTTTTTAGGTGTCTTGTTAGTATGGGTAGGAATGACTTGGCTATTAAGTCTGTATATGCGTGTTTCGCATGTATCATTCTCCTCTGAGTCTAGCCCGGCTGTGACCCACCCCTCCCAGCCAGTGTCTGATTCAGAGTCGGAACTTGACTGACTGGCTGCTTCCGGGCTCCGCAACTTTTTTACAGGGCTCCGGCCCCGCCCGCTTCTCCGGCTCTGGCTCTGCCCACTTCCCTTGCAGGCTCCGCAAGGGGGCCGTGCTCTTTCTGTACTCCGGCCCCGCCCGCTTCCCTTGCAGGCGGGCCTTCCCCCCCCTCTCTGCTCGCCCCGCCTGTCAGTGGGGGGGGCGTGTGCCTTACAAGGGCATATTTCCGGACGGTCGTTCTGATTGGCTGTCCGCCCCGTACTCGCGCTTCCCTCCCCTCCCTGTTTATCCGTGCTTGTTAGTGCCAGCGCTTCCTCCTTGTTCCCACACGGGGCATCTTTGCCCCGCCCTTCCCCTTGCCGCTCGGCGCCATCTTGGGGCGCATAGGGCGGTGGTCCAGCCCAGGCGTCTTTGGGCTCTGATTTCTCCGCGGCACTCCTGGCCTCTTCAACGAGCCCGCCCCAGAAGGATTTTGCGCGGTCTTGTCCCACCGCAAGCGGGTCGGGGTTCTGGGAATCGGGGGGCATAGCGCCCTCCCGCGAGTCTTTAGACTCAGTAAAAGTGCCATCATCTGGTGGGCGCGGAGTCTGCGTGGCTGCCCCGACTCCCAATTTGGGGGTAACCAACAAACAGTCCCTCGCCGCCTTCCAGGTGTCCTGCTACTGCATGGCCTTTTGCAGAGCTTGTTTAACTTTCCCCCACGACTTAAGATTTTTCCCGCAACCCGAGGACATCGTCTCCTCGGCTAATGCTGTGGTGCATTTAGCCCACACTTCTGGGTGGAGAATATCCACCGCCTGGTCAATGACCCCAATCTGCAAAAGTCTCGCAACGGCGAGAGTAAAATCTTTAGGTTTACAATCAATACCCCACTGCTTATGTAATTCTGATACAACCTTCACAAGGGCCTCCATCGTCCTTGCAGGTCTGGGAGCGTCCTCCCCGCCGGGCTGGTCCTGCCGCTCCGGCCGTCGCACACCCGTCCAGGCGAGATTCCCGGGTTTTGGCACCACTTGTTGCCTCTGCGAGGCACGGTGACCTGGTTCAGGAAACGGCACAGGCAATCACCTACTCGCGAACGCGGGGTCCATCAGCACGCAGGCACCAATGTGGTGGACGGCAAATGGCGTTTATTGCAGAGTGACACCGCATTATACAGCTTTGGTTTACAACGTCACTTCCATCTGCTTACGTCTCAAGCTGAACACTATCAGCTACCTGGAGAGGGGCTCTGTCTTTCCGTTACAGCGCGACATCTTCCGACCGTCAAGCCCTAGCTGCCTACACACAAACCTCTGTCTCATCTCTTGACCCTCTGCAGTAGCTCACCTCAGCACAGGCATCTACAATCCCACAGATACCTGTAACGGCATTTCTCTCACCTAACTATAGGTAACTGCTGTGTATGTTTCTATACCTAAGCTTGATATCAGGGCTTCCAGGACAGCTCAAGGGTCTACAGTCATGGACTGAAGACTGTAGGTTGCATGGTCCACACAGACAGTGAAGTCAACAGCACAGACTCTTAACAGCCGCATATGGTTGGATGACCGCAGTCCTTTGGCTACAATGGCACCCAGTGTTAAGCTTTCATTCTGCAGACTTCAGAAGCCATGGGAGTTGAACCCTAGCCTCAGAAGTCCACACACCCTATATCTGGTGAGAGTTAGCTCTCCTACGCAATTTGAGGCACCGAATCTCCACAGTCTTGGCTGGCCCCAGCTAAATGATGCCATGGCTCATTGATGAATTGTGTGCTAGGTATAATCTAAGTTGGATGTCAGAAGCATTACGGCCACACACCCTGCCTTCCTTGTCATAAATACCAAGCAAGCAAACTCTAGCATGCAGCCCTGAAGCCCCTTCCTACCCTGTGCTCTTTACCAATGCCACTGCAATACTCACAATCAGAAAACAAGGGCAACAAGATGGGCACATTCCCTGCTTTTAGCAGGGAGGAGAGCAGAGCCATGTACAGGGAGTTGAGAGCTGTGCCTCACCGTGCGCTGCTGCCACCACCCTTCCCACCCAGGTGCCAATTTGATATCACCTTCAGCAGCAACGGAGCATCCTCCTCCTCCTGCTGCACTGCCCAGCTGCCCCAGCCCCACTCTGGGGCCACAGGCTACCCTAGCAGGGGCCATCGGGGCCACACAGGGCTCATGGAGGTGCCAGGGGGAGCTCAGCAGCTCAGGTTGCTCAGATCCTGGGGATGAGGAGCAGGGAGGTGGCTAGGGGCCGTTTTCAGCTCCTTCAGTGACACATGGCCGCAGGTCAAGAGCAGATCCCAAGCCAGGGTCCCCCCACTCAGGCCACAGAGGCTCTTTGCTGAACATCACCCTTTATTGCTGCTGCTGGGAGCTACTTCGGTGCCTGCTGGGGTGCTGGGGTGCTGGGATTCAGCTGGTGACCCACAGTCCTGCCCAGCCGCCGGGTTGCTGCATCCATCCTGCGGGGCTGGAGGGGTGGCAGGGGCCGGTGTACTTGGAGAAGCTGGCTGTGGGATGAAGCTGACCTCTGCTCCGGTGAGCCAGTGGTGCCTGGGGCTGAGGGGCAGGGGTCAGCCCTGCGGCTGTCCTGCCCCAATAGCTCTATCTTGTCGTGCTGGGGAGGACAAAATTGGTTGGCTAAAGCATGGGGCTGAATTCATCATCCCCAAGCAACCCTCCATACCCATCTCTCCTGGGGGGGGAAACTGAGGCATGGATCCCCCCAGATGCTCAGCAGCACCCCCCTAACCTCAGTCACCCCCTCCAGATCCCTTCTTTCTTCATCCCTACCTTGCTGGGGAGCAGAGTGGAGGGCTGGAGTGCCTGTGGGTTGCTGGGCTGGACACGCTGGAGGCGCAGGCTGCGCTGCAGCGGCTGTGTGAGGGTATGCTGGCCCCCACACTGCCGTGGCACAGTGGGGTACCTGCATGCAGCCATCCGCTCCCTGCAGGATAGGGTATGGGAACACTCGGCACGCAGCACACAATTCAGTACACGTGGCTTCAGCGCCACTGAGAGAGAGATGGGGCAGCACAGTGGCGAGGCTGTAAAACCCCCAGGCCTGGGGCAAGCACAGCTGAGCCTCTGTGGCACATCTCTGCTCCCCTGCCCTGCCCAGGAAGCAGAGCCCTTTACCCTGACTCAGGGAAGGACTCTCCCTCACTGGGGCACAGCCATCCTGCACCCCAGGGATGAGGATGGGTCCCATGTCCCCTACCTTTGGGTTTGCTCCATCTTTAGAACAGGATGGGATTGTCCACTGACATGAGGGACCAGCGGTGGAAAGGGCGGGATTGGCGGGATAGGCCTGGGAGGGCAAAAGCCGTCAGTGAGTGACAGGGGACAAATGACCCACCCTGGCTTGTGGCAGCACCCCAAATGCCATAGGCTTGTACCTCACAGCATTCCCTGCCCGCTGCCCCCAGGGAGGGGTCCTCATCCTCCCGCTGATGGGCAGGCCTGTGGAGGGTGCTGGGCAGGATCGGACCCTCGCAGGCAGACACCCTGAACCCCATGCTGCCTGGTCTGCAGCACCACCAGCACCCATCTCCCCCCATCCCACCCATGCAGACTCGTGATGCGCTTGTGCTGGGTGGTACTCACGAGCCAGGCATCCGCACGCTGAGTTGCCTGTCACAAGACAGGCACTGGAAATCTGCCAGCAGCTGCCTGAGGAGGGAGAAAGGGCTGGGTGTGTTGGGAAACCTGTCTTTGAGCCTGGTTGATCCCCCCTCCATGCCAACAAGGTTGTAACCAACCTGCTGGCTGGTTACAGAAGAAAGGGGATAGGATGAGGGAGAGTGGTTGGTTGTGGGCTCCCTCCCGAGAAAAAGCTCCACCTCATCTTAGGCACAGGAGAATCCACAGCGGGGAGCACCCAAAAACCTCCAATGCCATGGGAACCACTGCCACAGGCACCCAGAGCACCATGGGAACAGGGGATGCAGGCAAGGACAAAGCGGGAACAAGGTGCGTACTGTCTCTACTGCACTCACTTCCTAATCCCAGCTGCATCATCAGCTTCCATTGGTGGTGCCATTTCCTTGAGCTGCTTGAGGCTGCTCTTCCAGTGTTCATGCAGCTGCTGCTGGAACGGCCCCAGCTCCAGGCGATCCAGCTGCAGACAGACACACTCCCTCAGCCAGTGGCTATGGGATGGGACACTGCATCCCCAGGGAAAAGCCAGGAGCAGGAATCCTCAGAAGGATGCTGCCTTGGGCCGCCAAGCCCCGAAGGTGCCATTTTTGCGCAGTGGTGATGAGCCGCCCCTCACCTTGGAGGCCATCTCCTCCCGCAGCTGCTGCTGGACCTTGTGCAGCCCCTGCTCCTGGCCTGTCACCCGCATCAGCATCTCCTGGTTCCTCTTATTCAGCAGCTCCAGGCTCGCCTCAAATTGGGCGCGACTGACTTTGCTTTCCAAGGCCCCTTTGTCTGCTTTCTAGCAACAGGGAAAGGCAGGAGAACGGTGGGGAAAGGACGGATGTGCAATAGCCAGGGTCAGCTCACTGCAGGGGCAGAGGCAAAAGCACTTCTGCAGGACCACTGTGCTCCTCGCACGGCTGTGTGGTCCCACTCGCCCCATCACCCCCATGTGGTTGGTCCCACAAGCCCAAGGGACATGGGGGGAGACAGAGGCACCTGCAGCTGGGCTAGAAATCCTCTCTCCCCAGGCCAGCTCTGCCACCAAGCTCCCAGAGAACAAGGAGCATTTGTCACCCTGCCCAGGACCCCCTTGGCTGGGGCTTAGGCCCCTTGAGGTTGTACCTCATCCATTCCCAGCTCCACGTCCTCCTTGTCTGCCTTCTTCTTCTCCAGCCTCTCCATGGACTGGAACAGACCCTTCCAACACACAAAGCATCCTGTGACATTGTGGCAGGAGCACCCCGGCTTCTACCCCACCCAGAGTCCTCTGGGAAAGGTACTTTCAATCTTCTCAGGGCAAATCCCTTATGGTCCCCAGCCTGGGCTCTGCAAGGAGGATGCTCTAACCCCATGGGGGTTTCAGCCATCTACCTCGATATCTTTCTGCTGCTGGCGACTGTCATCCAGGAGGCTTTCCGTAAGAGACTTGAGCTTTTCATACTCCTCTTGCACCTGCAGGATGGCAGCCTGCATGCGCTTCAGCACCTCCTGGTCCTGCTCCAGAGAGGAAAATGACAAGGTGGGAGGACTGCCCCATGGGCACAGACCTGGCTTACTGGGCCAGTGGGCATAGGCTGTCAGGCATGGTTCTGGCAGCCCCCTCCCAAGTCCCCCATGCTGCCATCTCCCTACCTGGCTCTTCCACGGCAGCTGCCTCACCACCTTGCCCGTCTTCTTCCTCGAAATGAGGGAGTCCACCAGCCCCTGCAGCTTCTCATAGCGCCGCAGAAGCTTCCCCAAACGCGTGCTGGTGTCACTGCTGCACGTGGGGCATACTGCCTCCTCCTGCCCTGTGCTCTCCATCACTCTCAGCTCTTCAGCTGCAGAAGGGGAAGAGGAACAACCTTTGAGATGGGACAGATGCAACCAACAATTCCAGGTGCCGTGGAGGCCCCATGGCCCCAGCCAGCCAGGGGATGTAGCTGGGAACCCCTCCAGGACCACACCACCGAGCCAGCAGGTGGGAGGAGCTCCCCCCACACCTCACCTGCTCCTGCTCCTCCTCGGCCATCTGGGTCACCAACTGATCCAGTGCAGCCTTGCTCATTTGCTGCTGCTCTGCCACATCCTTCATGTCCTGCTTTGCCTCCTGCAGTGTGGACCTGGCCAGCGAGACGGGGACACAGGCAGGCTTAGTCTTCACAAGCTTAGCTGCTCAGGGGGCATCCCTCACCCCCCAACATGGGATGCTCCCAGCCCTCCTGGACTCCCTTGCAGCCCCACAGGGTACGAAACCCTCTCCTGTCCTTTTACCCCAATGGCAGGCTGAGTTGGTTGCTGAGATCCATTTGCCAGCTGGCTTTAGCTGCTTCCAGTTTGCCAAGGGCACTCTCCAGCTTCCTGATCTGGGAACGGCAGTGGGGGCCAGAGTCAGGGCATGGCCCCTGTGCCATCCCAGCTCAGGGGCTCTTCAGCTGCCTCCTTCGTGCCCAACTCTCCCAGCATTCCTGCATCTCCCTTGGGTACTGCTTACCTTTCCCTTCTCTCCCTGCAGCTCCCTGGCCAGGCCCTGTAGGGCTCTGGACAAGCCCTGAAGGTCACTGGCCAGGCCGTGCAGCGAGGACACTTGGCCCTGGAGGTCACCCAGCATGTTGGCAACGCTCTCCTGGCCTACAAGAACACAGTACAAGGGGACACACTGTCAGTGAAGGGGTCTCACCCTCCGGGCCAGGCTCTGAGCACAACGAGCTCCAGACCCAGCATTTCAAACACCCCCCACAAGCCTCCCAGAGCTCCCACCTCCCTCCTGGAGGAGCAGGCGCAGCTTCTCCAGCTCCGTTCGGTCCAATTTGGTGGCTTCTACCTGGGCCACCTGCTCCTTCAGGGCAGCATAGAGGTGTCTGAGCTGCCCAATCTGCTTGAGAGCCTCCACCATCTCCATGGAGAAATTGCAGCCGTTGTGGTAGGCACTGTTGGATCGCAAGGGCAAGGCCAGCTCTTGCAAGTGCGACGTGACCCTGAGATCAGTGTCAAGTGGGATCTCGAATTCTTGGGCTGTCGGCAAGAGAGTCCCTGCTGCCAGGGGGCCTGCCTGGTGAAGCTGTGTGCTGAGCTGCTCCCCCGAGACGCTGGTCGGAGCGACAGTGGACCCTGGCTGTGTCCCCAGGGTGGTGGTCTGAGTGACAGTGGACTCTGGCTGTGTCCCCAGGGTGGTGGTCTGGGTGCCCGTGGACTCTGACTGTGTTGGCTGTGTCCCCAGTCTGGTGGTCTGTGCGTCCTGAGACATCATCGTTGTGGTGCTAGCATCCCTCCTCTGATCTGAGGGAATGCTTGCCTGCTGCTTAGGGGCTGTTAGAGCTGTCCCTGGATCCTTCAGCCCCGCTAAGCTCCTACTAGATCCCAGCACTGAGCCTGCCCCATGTGAGGTGCCCACATCTGAAATGGGAGGCATGGGGGTGGCAGACTGGTCTCCTTCTTGTTCTCCTCTGGGTCTTCCTCCATCTCTTCCTCGTTCTCCTTTTCTGACCCCCAGGCAATCCTCCAGCACATCCCAGTGCACCATCTTGTTCACGTCCTCCGGGTCCGGGTACAGGCCCAGCCTTTCCTTCAGCATTTGCTGGGGAAGGAAGGCATCGAGGGCTTACTCCAGCCATGTAGTCAGGGGCATAGAGGGGCCCACAGGAGCACTCCCCCCCACATCCAGCACCGCTGGGGACCATGCCCTAGTGCAGAGGGACTGCCTGCACTGGTCCCCCAGGGATGCAGCCATCTCCTGTCCTGTAGCAGGATCTGGCGTGCTCGTAACCATACCACATCACTGGCCAGAGTCCTTAGGTTGCAGACGCCTGGCAGCCGGCCGGCAGTGTCCTGAAGATTCCCCTAGAGTGGGGCGAGGAGAGGGACGGCAGTCAGGAGACAGGAGCAGGACTGAACAAAAGCATCTGCAAATTAACTTGGGCGCTAGACAGATGGACGCTGGGCAGGCTTGTGCCTGGGGCCTGCTGCTGTATGGCACCAGTAGATCTTGACCCTTCTTCCCAGCACCCATGGTACTTTAATGGGTGTTCAGTTAAGAAGTGCCTTAGCACCACTTGGGTGGACACACATAGTTACCTCTGTCAGCAGCTTGAACTGCAAGCACTGCTACCCATTTCTGCCCTCCCCAGGGCTCCAGGCAGGGTGGGCTGAGCTCCCATGCTTCCCTCTTAGGGCACCCTTCCCACTCTGCCCTCCCAGTGCCCTTCACACTGGGTGACATCCAAGGCTGGAGGACAGGGTCCGCAGGGAGATGCGGGGTGATGCAGGGAGGGGAGCAAGAGGCCAGCTCCCTCCTGGGGACACCAGCAGCAGCTCACCAAGCCAAGCGCCTCCTGGATCATGCAGATTTCTTCTTGCATGCGGG
The DNA here is from genome assembly GCA_039720435.1 of Amazona ochrocephala. NCBI lineage: Eukaryota > Metazoa > Chordata > Aves > Psittaciformes > Psittacidae > Amazona > Amazona ochrocephala. Next base: position 51,944,136 of record CM077882.1, on the reverse strand, counting down.
ACTGCGCCTCCTTCATCTGGTTAATCGACTCAAGGAGATCCTGGTAGCCAGACGTGTCCTAGGAGAGGACGGTGGCAGGCATGAGCCCCATGGGAGGGTCCCTGCAGACCAGGAACTTGGTCCCCACCCTGCCCCAATGGAAGCCATCACACAAACCCACGTCAGCAGGGCTGCATCCAGCCCTGCCTGCCCGTGCTGAGCTCTGCGCAGGAGCGCTGAAGCTGATGCCAAGGGCAAAGAGCCACCCCTGGAGGAGGAGGCGCCTCAGGGGACTGGGGAGAGCCTCTACCTCGGAGCTGCTGCTCTCGTCGGTTTCCACCTTCTCCATCAGCTGCCCCACGTCGGCAGTCACATCAGCGTCGGAGCCGCTGGTGGTGTCCTGCAGCGGGTCCTTGGCAGGCAGCTGCTCACCCGGCTGCTGAGGCTGCTGCCCCGCGGCCGGGGTCCTTGCCCTGTCCCGCTCGGCAGGCTGCTCCAAGCCCCCGGTGGAGCGGTCCTGCAGGCCCAGGTGCCCCAGCATGGCCTCCAGCAGGCTGCGCAGCGCTCGGAAGTTCACGGCCGAGACATCGGGCGTCCCGATGGCGGCGTCCAGCAGCTGGGTCAAGCTGAGCAGAGCCATCGCTGCTGCTATGGCCGACAACACGAGTCTGACCTGCTGGCAGCAGCAGAGACAGCGGGCAGTCGGCAGCCTGCCTCCTGCTTATGCTCCCTCCGGGATGTGGCGGCCCCTTCCTCGCCGCCTCTGCCCTCCCCAGCCCTACCGCCGGGCCCCCTCACCCCCGTTCCCCGCACCCCTCGGCCCCGTACCTGCAGCAGCTGACCCTGCCCCACGCCCTGCCCTCTTTACCGACCACCACCGGCCGCTCCCCGACGCCCATTGTCCGAACCCGTTCTCGAACCCATAGAGGGCGGCGCTGCGGAACACACCCGTTGCCAGGCGGCGCCCCGCGGCCCTCTACTGTGCCGTAGTTGGAGCGCACGGGTGACGGTCCCGGGCCCGACCCTGCTTCCGCCAGCCTCTGCCCAGGGAACCTTAGCGCCCCGGGAAGGCAGAGCTATGTGGCAAAAGCAGGACAGGTTTTACTCTCTCCCTTAGACATGGCGATACTGGGGGGAAGGCTGCTGCTGACAGCAGCACCACACACATTTTGAGCATCTCGCTCCAGAGCAAAGAGCTGCACAAGCAGGAAAAAGCAGCACAGACAGACACAAGCTTCCACACAAGCCGAGGAAGGAGAGGACTCCAAAGCATCTTGGAAGCAGAGTCACCCATCAGACAAGTACTGACAGAAAGAATCCTCAAGAACATCTTTTCCCGCAGAAACCTCCAGGTCCAACCATGCCAGAGAACAGACACCTCCCTCCTGTGGTGAGGCACTCGGAGAATGAGGATGGGCAAGCTGGAGGCAGAACAGATGCCTTGCTCTTTTCAAAGAGACGAGAGATTCATTTTCAGTCATTAAAGAGACGTTTGCTCTGTGTAGTCTTCTTTCCCGAGCTGGGAGGATTGACTTTCAAGAGGGAGTAGGCATGAAGAGATGGGGACAAGATGCACTGGGGCAGGAAGCTCACACTCTTATGAGCGATCCCATGCCTTCACTTCAGGAACTGGCAGAGCTTTAGGCTCAGGAGCTCCACAGACACCCCCAGGGACTAGTCACACTTTCTAGACAGCCCTCAGGGGCACAAGGCCACCCCAGCACAGTGAGACAGCAGCAGCAAGGAAAGGACCTTGGGGCGGAAGCGAAAGCACTGAGGTCTCACTCACTGTCTTCCCACAACCTTTGGGACCCAGTGAATGCAGGGTACCAGTTTTCCTAAAGCAGGTATGGATTTTGAGTCAACTCCTGGCTTCAAGTTAGCCAGATGCTTCTGGCTTCTAGTCAGGGTAAGGTGTGAAGCAAAGCCTGAGGAGAACTCAGGCTGTGGTGCTGACTACGACCCAGGGTACCCCAGCTCAACCCTCTGGTCACTGGGGCTGCCATTCCACAGTTACTACCCAAACACAGCCTCGTGAAAGCAAGCCTGAGTGGCGCAACAGCAGGCAGCAAGCCCTCACCTTACTTCTGACAGGTCTGGCAAGCAGTTGGGAGAAAAGAGCAGTGCTGCTCACATCTTGAACACTGGCTTCCAGGATGGAAAGCATGGTCCAGTATTAGCTCAGACCAAGTGGGCTTGAACACATCTGCAAGAACTTCATGCGGTCCAGTGGATGCATTCCATAATCCTCTCATGCTATGCTCAGCGAGTACAGCCAGGATTTGTTCCTAGTATTTGGAAAACACAGGAAACCCATCCACAGCCTTCAGACCTCACCCAGCCCTGCGCATCCATCGCGGGGTTTGGCTCCGAGGTTTGATCCCTGCTGGAGCTACTGGAGATGACTCACCCATCCCGGGTTTCTGTGTACCCTCCCCAGCTATGACACGGGACACTGGTGCAAGGCACACTTGTTTGTCTACTGCTCAGGGCAGGCCTTGCTAAGACGCTGCCAGCCCCTTGGCACCCTTGCACACCTTTTACACGCTGAAAGAGAAGGGTGTGAAGAGGAGCAAAAGGGAACAACAAGGGCCTGCTAGGGGCAGCTTGTCACTCTTTGGAAGCAGGTGCCTCCAGCAGGCTTTGTCCCTCACCTCAGCAGGTTGTAAAATGGTACATGTTTACTGGAGTGTGCTTGTCTGCCTCATCAAGGGGAAGATCATAGCTGGGGAATTCATCCTTTTATCATCCTGGAGACAGCCCTTCACAAGCCCCTTGTGCTGCTTTCTCAAGTGCCGCTCCAGCCAAGGATTAGTGTCACACAAGAAGGGAGCAAGCCGTGAGTCCTGCTTCCCTGCATAAGGCTGCGAGTTGCAAAGTCAGCCTGGTTACAGCAACAGCCCCGCGTAACAGACAGAGTAGCTGTTCAGAGGGGACAAGCTTCACAGGAAGCACCAAACCTGAACATCCTATGCTTTGGTGACAGTGTCAGTGTCAGAGTTTTGGAGGTCATACTTGTAGATGTTCTTCCAACTCCACTTCCCCACAAGACTCTGCCACAACTCAGCAGCCCCAGGGAACTCCAAGAATGGTGCCTGGATTTGCAGCGCAGACAAAGTGTTCAAGTGAGGACCAAGACCCCCATGTGCCTTGCTCCCGCAGAACAAGTATGATGCAAAGCTCACAAAACAAAAAGGCCAGCACATAAACTAGCATCCCTGGCCTGGCTGGAAGACACATGGGAGCTTGTTTCCAGTGCTCTGACACAAGAGACTGAGTAGCCCTGCAAATGGGTTGCCCTAAGCTGCCCTTTCTGGATGTTCCACCAACTTAATTTGGATGAACGCCCTTGCTTTGCTGTGCAAGAGAGGAGAGGGCACTTCGCCAGCAAGGGGTTGCTTTGCTCTGCCTGCAGCAAACCATCTGGCCAGCCGTGCAGCACCTAAGGAAGCATTCCCTTCTGTGCTCTCAGGCAAGTAAGTCAGAAACAGAAACACAAAGGCTGTCTCCTCTTGCTGCCCACCCGCGGCAAGGAGCGGTCTCGATTTCCTTCTCAAACAGTGAGCCAGACCCTGGTTTAGCGCTTCAATAGCCCAACTCCATTAACACAGAATAGAAACACAGCCTCCAGACTGCTCATGACACAAGCAACTGGGGTCAAAACCCTCCTGAAAGGGAACACAACAGCTCCAGAGATGTCAGCAAGGGCCAGGGGGAAGCTCAGGGTGCAGCAGCAAAGCATCCCCCAGGGCACCGGGAGACCCCCATGGTAGGAGAGATCCGGCACAGACCAACATCCAAAGAGAAAGAGAGCAAGAAGAGGAAAATTTGCCAGGTGGAGCTCCTCAGACAAGGAGCACCACACAGACAGCTCCAGCGGCCAGGTGAGGCTGATGCTCGTGTTTCTAGGGGCGGGGTGTTTACAGGAAGAGAGCGAGAGGGCCTGAGCCTTTCGCTGTTGGTCCCCTTCCAGCTCAGACCCAGCTGGGCTGTGTCCTGCAGATGCAGTTAGTGCCGGGGATGGAGTTAGGCCCATCGACGCGCGAGCCCAGCCATGGGTGCTCGAGGGTCCTTTGCTGGCTCCCAGTTATCCCACTGCAGGTGGTACTGGGGGAATCCTAGATCCTGCTGGAGCCACGTGGGAGCCCAACACAGGCTGCTAGCAGCCATTTTCCCCCTGAACAACTCCCCCCAGGTAAAACATCCACGGGGGTGGCTCCGTGGGGGCTAAGGTGTCCGGGGAGTGCAGCGGGGTGGTCAGGGTCTGCTGCTGGGGAGAGGGGCAGGTTTGGGGGGTTCCCCTTGCCCCATCTGGGGAGAAGATCCCCGGGAGAGCAGGATTTCCACAGAGCACCCCAGGGACACAGCACGGTGGGGGTACGGTGATGCTCCCCAGATGCCTTTGTCCCCAGAGTCTACTTCTGTGGTTCCCGTCGGGGTTTCTCACGTGGGAGGTGCCACCACCTTCATGTCTGTCCCCCCATTCCGTGTTATTGCATTGCCCCAAGTGCCCAGCTGTGACGGCCCGAGTGCCGCCTACTACCCCCACTGCTTCCGGGGACTGCCCGGGACCTCTCCACTCCAGACACAACTTGCGCTGGGGTTCAGCACACGGTGGGTCTTTCTCCTTTCTGACGGGGAGGGACTGGGTGGCAGAAGGGGGCTGGGGAAAACAGCCACAAGCCCTGGGGGTGGAAGAAGGGAAAGGAGAGACGTGTCCCCCCGAGGTCGGGGGCAGAGGGGGTTCTGTTGCTTTGCTCCAGAGGCGAAGCAGCGGGGTCGGTGCCGCCTTCTTTCCAGCAGCGCTGGAAGAGGGGCGAAAGAGTGACAAAGGGGGTTTTCCCCCGAGGAGAGAAGGAAAGCAGCTGGGTGGTGCTCACCCCTCCGCAGGACCCCGTTGCCAGGCGGCGGCCCGCAGCCTCCTCCCGTCCCCGAGCGCCTTGCTTTCAGCAGCGCTCACCTCTCGGCTCATACGGGTTACCCTCATTTTCTCCTCAGCTCCCACTAGGGTGAGGGAAACTTGTCCCATTAATCTCAGAGGACACTTGATTGGACCTAACGTGCATCTTTGCACAGCAGCTGGTTTTGGCCCCAGGCTGGCTGCACGAGGAATGGCAGCACGACTTCCATGTTTTGTAAAAATTACCAATGAAAGGCATAGAGGGGCTTTGGGCTTTCTTTGTCTGATGTGCACTGCATAAATGGCTGAGCAGTATCACAAGTACAACCCAGAACATCTACTTATAACTTTCATCCTGCTGTTTTTCATTCTTGATGGTGGTAAGTGAGCTGAAGGTCATTTTCAGGGTGTGTCCCAAGCCCATTCCTTTGTTGGGTGTCCAGGGTTTAAGCATGTGATTGTAAGCGCTGATAGATGAGTGGGATCCATTCTGCTCTCTTCAGGGGGGTTTGGATCAGGCCCTGCTTCAAAGGGAAGGGAAGGAAAATCCCAGGGTCTGCGCCCTTTCTTGCATGCCTCCCTGTGTTTTCTCAGGGAAGCATGCAGAAATCTGCTTTGCCATTTCTCTGTCCCATTTCCCTCTGGGCTCTCTCCATCACTGGGAGGCTGCTGCCCTCTCAGCTGGAGCTTGGGGAGCGTAACAGCCAATCGGGCAGCCAGGCAGCAGGAGTATCCTTCATCAGTCTCCCTAAGTATCTTCAGGCTCTGCTAGGAACATCTACATCACTCCTTTTCTCTCCCTGCAATGACCTGAAGCTCCAGCTCTGCAAGCAGCGATCAGTCAGGCATAATGTGATGCGGGGCAGCCCAGAATAATCTGGTTGGCATCCAAGGATGTATATTCACTGAGAGGCTAAGGAGTGTGTCAGCATTTAGTTTCAGTCTAGCTGCACTTTTCCTGCAGCACAGAATCACAAAGTCTCCATCTTCTCCTCTGTATTGGGACTGATTCTGCACTGGGATCCTCTGAAAAGACAAAGTTTTCCTCTGTTGTTATTGCTGTACCACCAAAATCTACCAAGATGTGTGACTGCTTTCATCTAGTTCTTCCTAACTGGCCAGGATCTCCAGCCAGTGGTGGGCTTACATTTTCTATACTTTTCTGTGTTCTGCTTCTGCTTTGCTGTGCTGCGCTAGCTGCGAATCAACCTCCGAGGCAAACCCTGCAGCTTCTAGGGTGTGGCTTTCTCTGATGCTGCATGAATCAGAGAAGGAAAAACAGAGTTAAGGAAAGCCTGTCCTTACCTCCTCTAAACTTTCCTCGGTGTCTGCATTATGTTGAAGCTAAGCTTAAGGAAGCTTTTGACTTTGTAAACGGACTAAATTCAGTTGTGTCTAAATTAGCTGTTTCAGGTTGCATGCATTAATTCACATGCTTGCCCTTCATTTCTCAGAGCACTTAGGAAGCAACTAGCAGGATACAGTGCATGATACAATCTATCTGGCATTTACGATAGCTAAAAGCTGTGCTGTGTATGTTTGCAAATTCAACGTGTCCTATGCTCTGTATTCGATTTGTTGGCTGAACAGTACAGCAGTATGGAAGAAGGGCTTTTTTCCCTGTGTTTCCGTGCTGTGGAGCAGAAGGAAATTAACATCTTAGCCTCTTTCTTAAAGGGGAAAATATATACATTTTAATATAAAGTGTTGCTGAAGCAGAATAGGGATGATTGCAGGAATGAGCCAAAAGAGTAATAAAGACCAGTTCTTAGCTAGCAGAAGTGTATCAGTAAATTACAAATCTGCTTTATAGTTTGTGCACAGATTAACCTATTTTAAAAGAAGCAACTAGTAGTCTCAAAGTTGAGTCTGCAAAAATGCCAAGAATCTGACATTTCTAGGGTATCTTTTTCTTCCTAAAATAGACAAAATCTATGTTCATCTATAGTCTGTAGTAAATGTCTCACTATTTATGGTGGTAGAAGGGGTTATAATCTACAAAACACAGTCTGTAAACATTTTGATAATCTTAAAGTGGAGAGCTGGTGGGTTTGGGGGTGTCGTTTTGGTTTTTCTTTATTTTTGTAAATATTTCTGATCATTTCTGTTTTTCTTTTGTAAGTAGTTTAGGATTATGTTTTCTACAACAAAGGAAAGTCAGAAATTGCATGTCAGACTCCTAGTCATGCAAAGTAGCATCTCACTTCTGAAGTTGCCCTGTTGGAGTCAAGGAGACTACTCAAAGAATATGTGATTTCTCTCCACCCAACAAAAAGCTACAGTCTGACCCTCTGCTTGTTACCTGGTGCTTAAGTAATTGAATTGGTATAAGGTTATAGCAAAGATTTTTGGACTACACCCAGAGAGTAATTTAATATGATTTATTCAAAATATACTTGATGTAAGCTTTGGAGGAATTTTTTTTTCTCTAAACGTGATTTTTCAGTTGTATAACTTTCTTAACATTTATCAGTCTGCACAGATTTAATTATTTTACAAAAAACCTAGTTTTGTGGCTCTTGCCATTTACCGCATTAGAGATGTATTTGGGACTTGTAGGTGCTACCTAGTAGAAATGAATAAAAACATGACACCAACAGGGCGCTCCACATAAGTGCCCTCCAGGGTTTCCCCAATGATCAGCAAAAAGGTTTGGGTTGGGGCTGTTTTTGCTAAGGAAACAAAATTCTCCCATGTCACATGGGAGAACGTGAGAGATAACAACATGGGTTGTTATCTGTCCAGTACCAGTTTCCTAATGGTGTGAAGGATGCTGTAGCAAGTCATGTGCAAGGGGAACATCTTCTGTTCTGGGTCGTGCCACAGCACCAACCAGACCCTGCTGCCTGGCTGGGGAGGTAGAGAGCAGGAGTGGGACCATGGCACTGACAGCAAGGACATGGCAGGGAAAGCCAGTTGCATGTGAAACCTGACAGGCATCTGTTTTCCAAACAGTTATTGCTGATGTTTCTTGACAACAGATCATCATCCTCAGAGGTCAGGGTGCGGCAAGGAAAAGCAGGTCTGTTTTTCTCAGGCAGGTAGGCTGGCTGCCTGCCCAGGGCATGTGATATGTGTTTAAGAAAGCCTGCCAAGTGCAGGAGAAAGAGGGGAATATCAGCACAGTGATGAGGCAGACTCATCCGAACGGGGTGGGGAAAACCACATTGTGAATCCCACATCAAGAAGCTCATATTAAATCCCTTGTTTCCTCTACAGCATGGAAGGAAGGCTTGTTAAAAATAGGCTTGTTTCATAAGCTGCTGTCTCTGCTGGCTATATTCATCTGCCCTTGCTTTAGCTGACTCTCATGATGACACAGGTGAGAAACAGATAAACAAAAATTTGCCGGTTTCCTTTATTAGCCAGACAAGCACAAGCACACACTCAGATCTAACATCTGGAGGATGTCAGGAGCATTTTGCAGTTGTTGATGAACACCAAGACAATGTTTTTAGTAGATAATTTCTGAGTCAGAACAATAAATAAGTAGAAGAGAATGTCTGCATCAGCAAACTGTGGCAATTGGCCAAATCCCAACATTTGTCTTTCTAGCACAAATGTTTTCTAAACCTATTTTTTACTTTGTTTGGGGTGCAATCTAAATCCCCAGAAACTAATGGCAGGCTTTAAAATTTAGACCCTGTTCAGTACGAGTCTTAAGCAAGACTGTATAACATCCCAATTGCCACAGGACTGGAGCACAGAGTCAAAGCAAAACATGCATTTAAAGACTTTGTTAAATGGGCACTTGAACTGCAATGTTGCTGCTTCTGAGCTGCCGGGTTCATCTTCACACGGTATGAGAACAGCATAGCCAGAGCTGTAAAAGTCCCTGGGCAGGACTCCATTGCGAGCTGTGACATCCAAAAAACCTCTAAAAGCATAGTGACACCCCTTCTCCTCTGTTCTGCAACGCCAAAAGCACAGCAAAGGCTGGGTATCCATTCTGTCTTACAGGCTGCTAAACACATTTGGAGGATCTAAACCAAAATGCCAGCTGAGCTGCTTTTGTTCTTATAAATATTTTCTCAGGATGTTTGTCTATGAGCTGTGGCAGCGTCTATTCCAGCCCCATTTTTGAGACAGAGAGAAACAAAACCTGTAGAAGCCAGGCTCCCAGCTCGGGTGAGGAACACCCTCTCTGGCTCTCAGGAGAGGCTCTGACCTGACATAGTTTCATTTTCTCTCCTCTTCTTTCAGTGAGTATAGTATTAGAATTACACAAACTGTTTCTGTTTTGGACTCTCTGCCCAATAATGCTTCCCAAGTATACACTCATTCTACCCATGGTGACAACAAAAATAACTGTGGTGCCTGCACAAACTGAAAGGGAATCTAATTCATCTGACTCTAGCAGAGAGCTCCCTGCCAGCACTGTGAATTGCATCCCTCTGGCTTCTCTCTGTTCTCCCTCCCTTCAGAGTCATCTCCTTCCCTCCAGAGTTTTTATTTCTGGTTATTAGTGTCACAGTTTTCTATTAGTTTTACACTTCTACATCCAATGGGTATGCACAAGCCCTTTGGTGACATATGAGCATCAAGTGGAAAAGAAACAACAGTGTGACAGAGTCCCACAGGCAGCAAGGCTTTCTTTGTCCATCCTCTGGGCAATAAAGTGTATTTCTGTTCTCCATCTAACTGCAAGAAATGAGGATCGTATGTATCCATTAGAGGCCCAGCACATTGTGTTTGCCACAGATTCTGGTTCATACGAGGAATGGAGCAAACCAAAACCAGCTGAAAAACATTGATTTTTCTTTACTGCTGCATTTCAAAACTGCGAGGAGGAGGAAGAAACCAAGAGATCTCAAGTTTTCGGTAGAGCACTCCTCCCTGAGCAATTTGGACTTGAATGTATTTGCCCAGTGGTTTGCACGTGGTCTGTTTCTGTCCAAGGCAACAGCCTCTTTCAGGGCCCTTGTTACTGTGCAAGGAATGGAGGAATGCAAAATAAATGCCAGGGAAAGCCCCTGCCAGTGAGGGCCTCCAGGGCTGCTGCTGTTGCTACTCACTCTGGTGAGGGCTGCTGCAGCCAGAGATAAATGTCACCCTTGGTTCGATGTGGCAACTCACTGCCAAGACAAGCAGTCAAACAGCCATGCTGGGCTTGTCCATACTGAGGAGCAGCTGCAAATACACCTGGATCCAAGCTTGCAGTGCACACTGTCACCCAGTGCCAGTGTCCCATGCAGATGAACCTTGCATTTCCTGTGAGCAGAGCACTGCAAACCCTTGTCCCAATAACAACCCCGTCCCCAGCACATCTTTCCCATAGTGTCTGCCAGCACAGCTGCCACAGGTAATCCAAATCTGTGGGGTGATCAGGGCTGCATGAGTTAGAAGAGGGATATGCCCACCCCTTTTTTTGTTTGCACTGAGGTTGCGGGATGGTTATTCTCACTGTGGTCTGATTTAGAGTGCACCTCTATATAATGGTAGAGGTATTATAATGAGGAGCTCCTTGGGCCATTGTTGCTGTCAAAATGCACATAGAGCTGGTCTGCACAAGGTAACTTCCTCGACCCTGTGCTAGAGCCTGTTCATCCTAGGGAATGAAGGCCACCAATCTATCAAACACCAAAGGAATAGCCATCTTTCAAAGATACATCCTGCTTTTATGTCAACACAGACAATTACATAGTTGTGTTCAGTCATGAGACACAAATGTTTTGGAAAATGCCTTAAAGACCCTGATTTTCCTAGGCTTAACAATATGTGCTTACTAGTAGTAGGTACTACTACTAGATAGTAGAATCTGTGTTCCAAATCTTATTAGCATAACGCCTTCATTTGGCGTTGCAGTATCTCTGGCGCTATAAGGGTTGCACAAGTCTAACCTTTCATTCCTGTTTCTCCATTAGTTTGTTCTGCTAACCCTGCTATCCCATGTGCTCAGAGCCTCGCTATGCGGGCTGCGGTTACAGTAATTAGTCCTGGCTGGCTTGAAGGGTTTTCTTTAGTACAATTGCACCATCAGATTTCTATCAGTGGAAATTCCTCTTTCAGAACAGGCTGACAAAAACCTGTCCAGTTGTTAAAAATCACTATGGGAGAAATAGTAGTAAGTTTAAGCTGGTAAATTAATTGTAAATTATAGCATGCACTCTTACCTGCTGCATTCACAAAATACGTTAAAGAGACAAGAAATAAACCGGCTTCATCTGTCCTTCACTGCCACCGGGCTTTCCACCTCACCTCAGTAAACTTTTTCTAAGGAAACACACAGCTGGAATGGAGATTAGCCCAGTGTGGGAGCATGACACACACCTGTGCACCAAGAGAAGATGAGGAAATGGCTCTACCACCTTCACCCTTTCCTTAGGGCACAGAAGGCAGATGCGCTGCGTAGTCTGGGAAGTTTTCCAGACTTGCTATCTTTTTTATTTTTAAAGTTCATGACACACAGCGTTCAGGAGAGGTGCTGTGAATGTAGGTGAATACAGGACAGATCAGGTTCCACATGCTTTTGTTGTTGAGGTCTGGCAGCACCAAAGCAATGCTCAACTTGGGCTGGTAATCAACATCAATAAATCCCTTTGAGGCTCAGCAGTAGCATGAAAGGGGTAAATCCACCCCGAACTCCTGAGGGACCAGAAAGCCTGCTACCATGGTCTGGAAGAGGAAATGCTATAGCCCCCAGTGAATCCAATACTTTATGGGGTGGTTTGACCCAGATGTTCATATACAAGTTTTCTCTGCCACTATTTAATGAATCAAAAAGAAAGGATTCTTCCACCAACCTGAAATGAGATGCAGCTGTGCCATGGAAAAGACTCAGCACTTCTGTGGCACAAGAGATGACGACTATTCTGTTGACTTCTATCACTGACTGTGATCTAATAAAATCAATGAGGGATTTCACCACAAAGCCAGGTTGGACCCTTGATATGTGCCTTTGAGAACACTGGTGCCTTCTTAGTGCCTCACCCTGCAAACGATTACCCTTGTCTTTATTGGGCTCCTATATTTAATTAATGGCTGAAAAGCATCTGGAGAAGGTTCAAGTAAGCAAATTAAGCAACTTAACTCCAAGTCTGATGATTAGGATCACCATTCCCAGACTACAGTCTCTTTGATATTGGGAACAGCAGCAAGAAAGATGCTGACGATTGTGACATTGGTTTTGGCTCTAGTTGATGGAACGTACACTCATCTCACATCTTACAATTACACCAGTAGATATACTGTGGATTCATACTAATGTAACTGGAAGAGGTAGCTGGATGACAAAAAGCTTTAGTAAATGGGGCTTAAAGCAACAATTAGGAAAACAAAAAGGATCAAAACAGAAGGTATGGAAGAAGATGAAAAAGGCTAGTCTCAGCAGCCAAGTGTGAAGGTTCTGGATCTTAAGCTGGTGTGAAGTGTAGAACAATGGGTGATCTGACCCAACAGAATTTCTGAGCCTTTAATAGCTGTTGCCTGTATTACAGAAAAGGGCCATGATGGGAAGAGAGAAGCAGGATTGCGCTCCAATCCCTATACAGGTGAAGAGGAACAGGAGAAAATATGAGACATGGAGAGCCATGCAGATCCCACATCACCAGAAATGAAGCAGTAGCACTAAAGGGAGAAAGTTAAAGAAGAAAGCCTAAGGAAGTTTTGTCGTAAACATGAAACTATGTCAAGCAACATGTAGTCTCAGGGAGAAGCTAAGTAACAAGGCTTCTCTTGTATCCCTCCCCCTTTGTATCCTCTCTTGACCCAGAATGACCGTACTGAAACAGCACACGAATAGTTGGGCACTACCTAATTCTATCTAAGGACAATTTACTTCCTCCCTAACCTCTCTCCAGTTGTGTGCTCAGCTTGTGCCATACACCTCTCCTACACTGATCTCTGTCCTGTGCCACAGCAGACATTAGCAAGGAAAGGAGAAACGTTAACCTTTTTCCTCAATAAACTGTCATGAGGTGGAAACACACTGCCTTTGCCCAGCTATTGAATCAGACAGAGGAAAAGCTGCCATTTGCATGTCACTACCCTGAATTCTAACATGGAAAAATTCATAAAAGAGTACATGCTCCTCACCACCATCAGTCCTGCAATTTAGCTGAACTTCAGCAAAATATTTGCTGGGTTATGTAATAGAGATGGATTACAACAGTCTGCCACATGGCTGTAAACTGTAGTTTTAACCCCTGGACAGACTGCCTTGTGATAGGTAAAGATAAGCCACATCATGGGGTTTAATAGTCCAGCTCAGATCTTTAAAATAGGATTTGAGGGTCTATTTGCTAGAACTGCTCCAAATATCTGAGTCCACTTTTCTTCCTTATCTTCTTAGGTATGCATAGCCTTTCCTTTTCCTTACTTCTCCCTCCCGAGCAATCTCAGAGCAGTTCCTCCCATTCCTCAGCTACCTCTTTTTCAGCCTTCCTGCTCTTTTTGGCTACTGAGAACCACTTGGAGATGTTCCCTTGCAGCCACTGAACTTGTGATGTTATCCTTTCTTTATGTCCCAGCCACTGCTCCTGGAACTGTGTTGTTAATTACCTCACTATTACCTTAATTCAGTCATCTGTGTAAGGACTAGCAGCAAAGATGTGATAGTTTTGGCTGCAGGGCACTGCAAAGCCAAGGCACGAACTCAAATATGGTCATTAACCTCAAGCCACCACATCTTTTCTGATGTTGTAATGTGCATCAGCTGGATGAATTTGGCATAGGCAGAGTAGCACCTCCATTTTTCAGCACAGCTACAGCCTAGGCTTTAAAGTCTCTACATTTGATCAGCTATTACTTGGGCAACACTTAAAAAAGTGGAGAAGCTGAGTATTGTAGCTAATTAACTGAGCCAAACAGATACAAAGAACATTTGAAACCAAAGAGAAAACAAACATAGGCTTGGTGAGCACTCAGAGACAAGGCAGACTGCTGCAATTTGCTGCTCAATGTGCAGAGAAAGCTCATGAACAGAGACATGGGTGAAGGGAGTTGCCTGTGGAAAAGACCTGGCTGTGAAGGGCTCACATGATGTGAGGCAGGGTTTGGAGCTGAAGCCGCCCCATCCGTCCCACCCATGAATGACCCAAAGCACCTCGTTCATCACAGTGTGGGCAGCTGTCAGCCAGGAGACCAAGATCTGCCCACAGCTTCCAGGTAGGAGCTCGTTTCTTGCAGCACATCTCTCATTGCCTTGCCTTCTGCTGCCTTGCAGTCACTGCTGCAGGTGTGCAGAAGAGGCACCTGGTGCCCTCAAGAAGATGCAGTTTCTTGCTTCTCTGAGCACGTAGCACATCAAGAGTTTCTGCCTGTGTGTTAGGTTGTTTCTCTCTCTTTTCTCCAGCTGCTGGGTTTGAAAATCTTGCTGGATGTGTGCTAAGGTGATAAACTGGTTTTATTTCCCTTCTGGTATTGCAGTCATAACAGAGGAAAGTAGGATACTGCCCCGTCCTGATAGAGCAACCTATGTGCTCTTTCAGCATGTTTGTTTGCTTTCTTTATAAATGCCTGCAAGACAGAGAGTGGCAGGGAGCTTCTTGAAATGGTTATGAATCATTGAACTTAACTGGCATCCACCCAAACCCCCAGATGGGAGAAGAGGAGCTTTTTCTAAGCCTTTCTCACATTCTTGTGCAAATAGAAGGGATGAATGATCACTGTTCCCAATGCCAGACAGTTTTCTGGGCCAAACTCATGAACAAGTCTAAGAAGGCTAAGGGGAACTGAAACTGGTGTAGCTTCCCCTTCCTTCCGCTTCTTGCAATGACTATATTTCATATGTTTAAATCCTTCTGGGATTGCTTAGACTGACTGTGTAATTATTTTCATCCTTGGATTAAACAGGCCAAATATGTAAGCTGGATTTCAGCTTGCTGAGATCTTGCTTTACACCCTACTTTGTTCCTCTGGCATATACACTACACAGCAGCAGATTGGATTTAAGTAGCTTTTTCAGAATGAAGGTCTGCCTCAGCTTGAGGATGTCAATATTGTGGTAATTCTTGCTACTCTGTCTTGTATGGATGCTTGAAAGGATTATGGAGAAGTCCAAAACAGAGCATCTACCCACACTGGCTCTTAAGTAAACACTGTCTGACACCCCACCAGACATAGAGCATGCACAGATTTCTCAGCCTAGAGGTTAGGGGGTAGGTGTGACTTGGTGCAAAAACCTGTAACTGCAACCTTATTTATAGCAGTTGCTCTTATCTTTCATTGCTTGTGGTCACTGATTCTATGTACAGATTAATGGATGTGCCTGAACTTGGGGATATCCCTATTTTCAGATTTGAGAATCATAGAATCATAGAATAGTAAGGGTTGGAAAGGACCTCAAGATCATCGAGTTCCAACCCCCAGAATGGTGCTGTGGACCCCCATGAGGGAACAGTAGCTTTGAGATCAGCTTTTAGTTGCCTTATTAGGTGCCAGTAGGTATAAAAAGGGTGGACTTTCAGCATATCATGCAGTGTGAAGTCCTGATGTGCACTGTGTGGAATGGCACAGTATTTATGCTTTATGAAATGTTTAACGTGCCATCTGCCACCAGGTCAGGGTCAACAGGTGCAGTCAAAATTTAAAGCAATATTTCTGACACGTACCACCTTCTTTTCTGCTGACAAAGTGCCCCTTAAAAGCTTAAATCTTTCATGATTGAGAATTATTTGCTGGGCAGCCAGAGATTCTGAGACTTTTCAGGGAAATAACAATAGTTTTGAAATCTCAGCTGTGGGTCCTCTGTATATTGATCTTTCTTGAGTTTTGCTGTGAGCATTTGGGGTGTAAAAATGGGAATTGTGTTTTTTGGCCATCACTGGGGACAGAGACACTGTGGATGGAGAAACTTTGCCATCGAGTTTCTACATCCACTTAATGCATGCTCAAAGTCTTCCTCTAGGCTCTTCCCTATGAACTTGTGTGCTAGAGGATTTGTGAAATGCAGTTGTGATAGGCAGAAAGCGCACGAGGGGCAAATCCTAGCTACACATCTGAGAGGACTGTTTCCTCCCTGACCCATCTCTCCAGGACGCCCTTCCTCCTTGCTCCACACAATTAATCTAGCTTCTTCTGCGCTGCTGGTATCTATCCCCAAGAGTTCAGGAGGTTTCCGCCATGCTCCTGTTTAGTCCAGGTGAAGCTGTGCTCTCCTCGGCCAAGCCTTAACTAGTCCAGTCTGTACCTGAGCCTAATCCCCCTAGCAGGTATCACAGTAGTGCCTGCCATAGCTTTTGTCTTCTGTCTCATCTCTACAGCCTGCAAGATTGGTCCCAAGCAGGAGCTTACGTGCTGCCAAGCCCTCCTGCCCTGAGTGTTCCCAGCAGGGACATGTTCTGTCCGGAAACAGAGAAGTTTTAAGGGGAAACAAACAGAGCCACTGAACTAAGCTAGGTAGCTAAGGAATTCTTGCAGTGGTTGGAAAGGAAGGGCTGCTCCGGGCTCCTGTCTGTCTCCTCTTGGCTTTATCAGGAGTGCATACCCAGTGGTCTCTCCATCCTGGCTCTGGCACTGTTCTCCTTCTCTGTCTCTTACCTGGTCAGTCTGCTCTTCACAAAGTGACCGTTTCTTAAAATCCATGGGCGATCTTGCTGGTAAGGCTGTAGGTAACATCTAGCAGGATGACATTTTCATTTTTGCAGATCACAGATAACGACTGTGGGCCTTGAGCTGCAGATTCCCAAACCTGTTCTAGTTCGTAGGCACCCCAAGGGCTGTTCTGCAGTGCTGCTCTGTTAGAACTTGTTCCCTTCTTTAAAGTCAAAAGCTTCCTAGATTAAAAAAGTAGAAACTAAAAAATTAGAAAGGTTAATGCTGTACCTGAAACTAATCACTTTTCCAAGCTGTTTTTTAAGGTCTTACTAAGGCTTCTTTTCTATGCAGTTACCCAGCACCAATTCATCCATGCCCTTGCTCCTGTGTCTCACAACCCTTGGTTCTCCTCTCTCCGAGTTTACTGGAAACTTAGGTGGGTGCTACAGACTGCAGATAAATTTCCAAAGCTGTTGTTGGCATCTGCGCTCCCCCTCCTTCCTCCACATCAGTGCAGAGAGTTAGATTTGAAGCTTGGTTGAGATTTAGGCATTTGTGAGACTATAAATAAAATATTGTTCAAACTTGTCTGTGATATCCATGATTTCCTATATTTGCTGGTTATGCACCAAGCTCACATTGCTGTTTAAAAGTGACTGACTGCCCTGTCTCCTCTCTTCCTGGATAGCATGACTCACATTGGAAACTGCCTGATGGGTTTTGAATAACTTTATTATGGGGTGGGCACATACGTCTTCTTGATTGTCTCAGAGTTTGTGAGATGTGGTTAGATTTTCACAGAGACCACACACAATATAAAAATACTGCCTAATGGGGCATTTGTGATGTTTCACTCCATTCCTTTGCCAGTTTTAAAGTTTTGGGTTGTTCCTTGGGGACTTCCCATTGCCTCCAAGGTTTTGCGTGATCAGTTTGGAAATGGAGATGGTCACAGGAAAATTTTTCTTTATATCCCATCTAAACCTCCCCTGGCACAGTTTGAGGCCGTTAAATCCATTTTTCATTGAGTGAGAATTTTATATCTGAATATAAACTGAGTTTCAGTTGCTTTTCCTGCTGAAATTTTGTTGTTCAGCAGAGGGATGAGGGAACCTTTTCAGCAAGGAGTGAGAGGATACTCAGGACAGACAATCTGCAGCCCTTTTGCTGTGATTCCTTGGCAGAATGGGCCATAGAAATAGTCTAAAGCAGGGAAAGAATACATCCATGGCATTATGGATGTATTCAGAATTAGTCTTGGAGCTGAAAATGTGGAAAGCAAGGCAAGCAGAAAGCTGTCTTTGAGAGGGTCATGCCGGAAACACTGAGCACTCAATACAAGGAGCTCAGTCCCTCCAGCTCAGCAGGAGGCAGGGTGGTGATATTTGTGTTTCTTACTGGGCCCCTCTAATGAGAAGGGCTTAGACAAAAGAGTGAATGAGAAACCCTCTGAACCCAGCATAACTGAAGATGAGAGGAGGGGACACAAGACAGATCAAATCTGGTTAACTGTTGGTTTTACATGCTAGCTGCTCTGCCATCTTCATGTTCACAGGAGTAGGACACAATTGCACCTCTCTCTGCCATCAGTGACAGCTGAAAAGCACCTGGGGAAACAGATCTGGTGAATGAAGTCTCACCCAGGGTGCTTGTGCCTTTTTTACCTGTGGATTTTTCAGGACTGAAAGACAAACATTCCCTGTAGTTGTACTTGATTCTACAGAACTACAGACCTACACCCAGTGAAGCCCATTTTCCATGCAGCATGAATCATTTTCTTGGTTCTTGTGCTCATTAGTTTCACATTTTAATTTTCCATTCCTCTGTCTTCCCTCATATGGATGAATAATGGACCGTTTATTATACATCAACAATACCAGAGCATATGATTATGGCTTCAGTGTGTGTAATCCCTTCAGATAGTTCGCAGAGCACGAACGCCTGTCGTGCAAAGCCACATCCTATTTCCACAAAGAAAACAGAAGGGGATGCCAGGCTGGCAGCTTCTCCCCTCTGCCACTCAAAATAGCTCTCAGGAGCTGAGTCATGATGTGGAGCCCAGAATAATGGGCAATTCCTTTAACCCAGGGACAACAACCAGCTATGCTAACAATCGCAGATGGAAATGGGCTTCAGGCAGTAGTTTATCACAAGACATACTGAGCCCTTCTATTGCTGTAATAAATGCCTGGGAAAACCTTCTTTGAATCCAGCTAAATCAGGCTTTGTAATCGAGCTTTATTCTGTTGCATTAGAAGCTGAGCCTGCTCCTGCTGCACGTAGCTACGATAACTCCAGTGAGTTTTTGTGCAGAGACAGAAGCAGCCCCAAGGGCTGAGCCCATGTGGTTTTCCCATGGCGCTGCAGGATGTCTGCAGGGTGCTGGCACATTCAACATCCTTATCTTTCATGGACACTGCTTTAAGGATAACATACTTCACAGATCCAAAGATCTTCATTAAGGACTAACAGATGAGCACAATGTTAATTGCAGTTCTGCTTTTAGATTTCGTTATCACACTTTCTCCTCTGTCATGTATTTGTTGAATACTTGGAAAATAAATAGTTTCCTGAAACCAGGAAGAAGAGGATTTTGAGTTTAGAAACCAGTAGGATCAGTGCTGCTTAACTGAACCACTCTATTGGATTAGATACAGTCTAACATTGGATACAGTCAGCATGTGATAAATGCAAACAGTTAATTTGCTGAATAATTGTAATAATGATAAATTGTAATAAACTTGAATGATTAATTTGCCAGTTAGCTTAGAGAAAAATGTTACAAGGCAGGGAAGTGGAGGTGGCCCTTTTGCAATGTTGCAAGGCCGTGAAGTGGAAATAGCTCTTTTACAATGTTACAAGTCCGTGAAGCCATAATAGCCCTTTTACAATGTTTGTGTTGTGGTAATGAGATTTAGGGGTTCCTCTGAGGGCAGTGTCTCCCCTAAATCGGATAGCTTTGTGTACTCCTCATCGGTGTCTGGCTTGTTTATCGCTTGTTTGATGTGATAATGAGATTTAGTAGCTCCCCTAAAAACGGTGTCTCCCCTAAATCTGATAGCTTTGTGTACTCCTCATCCGCGCATCTGGCTTGCTTTTCGCTTGACAACTTGCAGACATGGCTGGAGGCATTCGACCTGCTAATGGTGAAAAGTGCAGCCTGAGGAAGACCACTTACTTCATCTTGAAGACCCCTGCCCACAAGAGGAAGACTTCTTACTTCATCTTGAAGACCCCTACCCACAAGAGGAAGACTTCTTACTTCATCTTGAAGACCCCTGCCCACAAGAGGAAGACTTCTTACTTCATCTTGAAGACCCCGGCCCACCATTATCGGAAGGCAGTGCGCAAGCGCCAAAAGAGGAGGGAGCTTATGATAATGAGTGCCTGAACTAATTGTAATATCCCTGCTTGTGTAATAAATACCTGCTCGCTTAACCCCCCCCCCCCCCCAGTGTGTGTGTTGGTGGAGCGGAGACTCCCCGCGCACCCAGTGCTGCTTTGCACCCAGCACTGCTTTGCTTACTGCCTGTTTGTATTATTTTACAATAAATTACTTTATTTTTATAATTTGGGCCTTGATCATTTATAACAAATTAGTGACCCCAACGTGATCTCTAAGTGGTATTCCGGATTGGGTCTCCCCGAGAGGCGCCCCACAGACTGTTACTGTGGCTCGGGGAAGGATACTAATTGGGGCTGACCCTCAGAGATCAACGAACAAAGAGAGGCAATAAGCAAAGGAATTGGAGCTCCTAAATGGGGAAGGAAACTGCAGTATGAGTCACCCGTAAATTCTGGTGCACGAGACCCCGAACGACAACCCAGGAGAGGCGTGCGACCACGGAGAGTCGTGAGTAGACCAAGAGAGAGTCATACTCCGTTCGGTGGGGTGGGATTCGGTTGTCTGTGAATGTGAGAGAGTGAATGAGACGGAGCAAAGTTCTGAAACGCGTCGGAATGAAAGGTCCGAGGCGAATCAGGGCAAAGCCCCAAAGCGAGTGTGGAGGTCTTCTAACCGCGGTTCCAATCTGCGAGGGACTTGGCTGGTGATGGACCGAAGCCACTTTTGCGGTGTTAGGTGCTTGTTTATTTTGTGTATTAGAGTTGGGATTTGAATCATCCCTGACGCGAGTGGGTAATCGGTGGTCCTAAGTCCCCTCGTAAGACACTCTTACTGGCAACTCAGGGCTAGGGGGAATTGCCACAAATTCCTGGACCAAGGTGGGGGGGGAATTCCCACAAAAATTCCCTGATTTTATTTTTTTTATTTCTTTGTTTTAGCCGATCGGATAATTAAATGGGTCAAAATAAAAGTCGAGCTCGTAATCAAGGGAAAGACTCCCAGGGAGGTTGTAAAAGTTGTAAAAAATTACCAGACATACCACCCAATAGCCCTTTAGGGCTGATGATTGGATCCAGTTGCCTGTGTGTGAGAGTGTGTGACTCTTATAGGATTCGTGGGTGGGATATAGATTCACGCCCCCCCCACAAGACACTCTCACAGGTAGCCAAGGGCTATAGGAGTTGCCATAAAACTCCTAAGATTAAATTTAATTTTTTAAAAGATCAAAGAAAGACTGTAAAACCAGCAAAGAGTTAAAAAAAAAAAGGTCAGAAAATAAGACCAGATGGGACTTTAACTCTGCTCGGCTGCAGGACCCGCTGAGGACAGGGCTCCCTAGGGCCCTTGGGAATTTTTTCCGGAGGGACCCCTCGACTCATTCGGTTCTCTGCGGGAGCAGATGAGGGCCATCTTCATAAAAGGTGCTCTTACAGCAATGATTTCAGTTTTGTGCTTTTTAATACTGGTGACTGGATGCTATAACTGTGTTATTAGTTGTGAATTTTAGTCTCTGTCTCAAATGTTGTACCTGTGTGGAGTGTGTCTGTGGGATCCCGTGTGCGTGAATGTGAGATTGACAATGGGATATCAGCAGAGTGGAGAAATCTTGAAAAAGAGTCCTTTGGGGTACATTTTAACACATTGGAAAGAACTGGGAGGGTCTCCTGGGGGCTCAGTGATTAGGAAAGCATTGGTGGAATATTGTGGCCAATGGTGGCCTTTATGTACTTTGGAATGTTAGGAAAGGTGGACTAAAGGTGGAACTTTGAACTGTGATGCACTGTTGCAATTACTGTTGTTTTTGGGGTAGCAAGGAAGATGGGATGAGGTAGTGTATGCAGATGTGTTTTTCACTTTGGGAAACCACCCGGAGTGATAGAGTGCGAAATTGGTATAGCTCCATTAGATTCCTTGATTTTGGCTTTGGAAAAGGACAGGGAAAAACTGAAGGTTAAGATGGAGAGAAGTTGTTCAGCTTGTGATATCGGAGAAAGATATTTAAAGTTAAAAACAGTAATCAGGAAGATAGGTTGGAAAATTTTGTATCACGGGTACCTCCGAGAGGAGCACCCTCTGCATCTGTCCTATCTGATGTTGATAAGGAGGAAGAGATTGCTGTCACTGGCAACAAGCAGCAGATTCACATTCAGAGTTAAGAAAGGGTTAAAACAGAAGCGCTATAGCAGGGGCACCTGCAGCCGCTGCAGGGCAAGGTGAGCAACAGTGAGAAAAAAAAAAAAAGCAGCCCAAGGGGGGTGCTCGCCGGGGACTGCCCAGCGCTGAGCGTCCGCTCCTGCTTCCCGCTGCTCTTCCAGGCCGAGCGGCGCCGGCGCTCGGTGCTGCTGGGGCTGGCGCTGGGCTCTGGTGAGCGCCGCGGTGGTGGCTGGGGGGAACCCGCACACGCGCGGGTAGAGCGCTGGAGCCAATGGTCACTGCGGGGCGGGATGGAGATACTGCCCGAGGCGCTGGCGGAGTTCCTGCGGGAGCGCGGAGTGGGCTCTTTTTCTGTGGAATAGGATTGGTGTACGTGTTATGGGGAGTTTGGGCGATGGAAGTGAGACTGCCCTGTGGGGGACTGCCATGGGGTGGTTCCCGTGGCTGAATTGGAACTAGACAGACAGAGAGGGACCTGGGGAATCTACTCTAGCAGATAAATTAAAGCTAGGGAATAGAGAAAATAAAGTGGAATTTTTAGTGGATATAGGAGCAACTTACTTGGTGCTAAATCAGAAGGAAAAGAATTTGTTACACATATGGGAGCTACTGGCCACCAAGAAAAGAAAAAAAAATATGAAAGGCATAAAACCCTCTGGATTTATTGAAGTATTGGAGCAGTTTGTAGAGACACCACAAACGGGGCCTGGGGAAGCCTACAACATGAGAACGGGGGAGTCCTACTTAGTGTGTTTAAGATAACCTGGGAATGAATCGAAGACTTGAAACACAAACTGCTAACTGATAAAGAGAGAGGGGTAGTGCAACCACAAGCTTTATCAGCCGCCACCCAAGCAGCATCAGGGTGGCAGAGAGAGAGAGAGAGAGAGAAATGGGTAATGACCCGGCGGACTCCTTGACTGTTAACACTGTGCAGTTTGCTTCTGCAACTGCCTACTTAACATTTTTTTTTTGCTTTAAGGAATCACTTTAACTTGTCTTACTTCTCAAGAACTGATAACCTGGGGGAGGGGGTATATTTGTGTCCTCCTACCTATAGGTCCATGACGGCTGCCTGCAAAGTTTGTCAAGCCTTGCCATGAACTGGACAGATGAGTGAAAAAACCTGATACCTCAGCTATAGGAGGTGACCATGAATACCCCAAGCAGAATGAGACAGAGGAAGAGAAAGAAGAATGATTGCAAAACCTTACTTGGGGGCAACTGAAAAGTAACAGTTTGAATATGCGTGCTTGTGAAGTAATTATTATTAGGGGCTGTGATTTTGTGTATAAAACCACCTATAATTAATACTCAGTTGCTAATAAGAAATTACACCTTGTATTGTATGGATTTATCACTTATAAAACAGATGTTAGAGCATACAAATGCACAGCAGCTGCTAGAAAATGCTGAAGCAAAAGCTACATGAACAGACCCACTGGGGAACTAAGGCACTATGTGACCAATTTTTGAAATCTCATGGATGTATTGGCATTGTTGAAATAGCTAAACAAGTTACCAAAGGATGTTTGATCTGTCAAAAAGTTAACAGGAAAGTGATGAGACAAGTACCTTGGAGTGAAGGAAGAATATTGATTATATAAATTGGCAGGAACTCCTCAGGTTTTTTCCCTCGTGTTGTGAAATAGGGATAGAAATACCTGAATCACCTAGAATAGGAGATATCCATGAAATACCCTGCTTAAAACACCCTATGTCTAGACACTTATGTTGAGTTGTTTGTCGATGTTTAAATTGTAATAGAAAATGGTCTTGTGTTTCATTTAAAAGACAGCCTTATTGTATGCAATGTCGAAATAACCCAATACCTACTAGGGAATAACAGGCTAAGACAGAGATTTGTAAGTTATTTTGTGAATAGGAGTTGTTAGTACCTGAAACTTGAAAAATATATGAAACAGATTGGTATGAAATTTTGAGACGGTGTGCTATAAAATTTGCCTGGAAGTGGGCCCAACAAAACAGGTGGAAATACCAGGAGTTTTAAAATAATTGGCACATTAGAACCTAGAACTTTATTTTGTATACTTAAAGATTTCAAGGAATAATAATCAACAATAAATTTATAGACTATTTAATGAAGAAGAGATAGATAGAAAGATAAGTATATATATATCTGTTAGAATTAGTTAAAAAAAAATACGAATATCATAGAATAGAGAAGGCTCAGCTGTCCCCAATAGGGACCCCTGCTCTATAAGGGCTTCCCATCTCTACAGAGTCCCTATATTCGAAAATTGATAAATGGATCAAGATTTGGCATAAAAACTCATGGTAGATGTTGTGTTAGAAAGAAGTTAAAACGCCAGAAGCTCCTGAAGAATACCACTGCTGTTGAGAAGAGACAATACCTTGTTGCTCCCTGCAAAGGAGTAGACAAAGGAAGACAGAGAGGTACTATTGTGGAGCTGTAATTTCTGGTACCAAGTGATTAACCAAAGAAAAATCCGCAACATCTATAAAATGAGTAAAGTTCCAATTCTTTTAATCCTAATTCACCTTGAAGGAATATTAGGAAATCAGAATCATCAACCTTTCAAATGGACCCTTATGAGATGGGAAGACCAAATTATGATTGGCCAAAATATTACGGCTGGATCACCCAGTTTTACAGTCCCACTTTGCCAGTTGATACCTAGGCAACCATGTTATGATCAGAAACCTTATTCCTTTTGCCCAGCCTCTAATCCAGGAAAAGGATATTGTAATTATCCTAACTAATATTATTGTGCATATTGGGAAAGTGTCACAGTTGCTTCTAATTGGATCCCTTCACCTAGAGATAAGTTCCTAACAACAAGATGGGGACCGCCTGGATGTAAAGGTCCTCAAGGTGTTGTACTTGAAGGCCATGGGAACCTCTGGGGAAACTATATGCCTCCACCTCCACCTAATAATTGAGAAGGAGGTTGGTGGATGTGTTCAAAAAGCGGATTGACACCATGTCTATCCCTACATTTATTCGATGAAAGTAAGGAATTTTGCACACAAATAATTGTAATACCAAGAATTCTATATCTTTCAAAAGAAATAATTTTTGAACATTGGAATCAAGAACATAAGAAAACAAGAACCAATCACTGCCATAACTCTAGCATTTCTGATTGGACTCGGAGCTACTGGAACAGCCATGGGAGTTACCTCTCTGATACAACAAAATAAAGGTTTATCCTCATTAAGAGCAGCAGTTGATGAAGATTTGGAACAAACTGAAAAATCTATATCGTATCTGGAAAAATCATTAACCTCCCTCTCTGAAGTAGTATTGCAAAATAGAAGAGGACTTGATTTAGTCTTTTTGCAACAAGGAGGATTATGTGTAGCCTTAGGAGAAGAATGTTGTTTTTATGCAGATCATACAGGAGTGGTCCGAGATTCTATGACTAAGTTACGAGAAGGGATACTGCAAAGAAAGAGAGAGAGAGAGACTCAACAAAGTTAGTTTGAAACATGGTTCAATCAATCACCTTGGATAACCACATTGGAGTCTACAGTAGTAGGGCCACTAATCATATTGCTGTTAATTCTCACTTTTGGGCCATATATCTTGAATAAGATAATTAGTCGTGTAATAACTTATGCTTTTAAAACAACAATATGTAAATTTAACTGAACAAGATGAAGAACAATTGAACACTGAATTAGAGAATGTTGCTATATTATCTGCTGTAAGGGAAGCTGTTCAAAAATTGGATCAGCAAATTGGAGAATAAAAAGAAAAAGGGGGGAACTGTAATAAATGTAACTATCAATTTGCTGATAAAAATGATTGTCTGTGCTTATTGAATGAATAACGCTAAAATGCAAGGCTAGAACAATCTTGAAACAAGAAGTAGTTTGTAAATGTCAGATCACAACATCCTTTACATTGTCTGAGGAATAACGAACATCCAGGAGGATTGTATTAACCTGTTTAAGAAAGATGAAGAACGGGATGAAATGGACTGTGCGTGCACCGAGTCAGCGAGGTAAAAAGTTCAAAAGAAGAGGAAGATGACTTACTTCATCCAGAGACCCCTGCCCAAGACCACCAGGAGGCAGTGTGCATGCAAGACAATACTGCGAAACTAATTAACATGAGAGATGGGAGACAATTTACATATTGTGAAACCACATGAATATGTATATCTCGATTATTTAAAAGAAGGGTTGGTATGTGCCTGAAGCGTGTGTGTTGGTGGAGCAGAGACTCCCCGCGCACCCAGCACTGCTTTGCTTACTACCTCTCATTAATTAGGCAATAAATTACTCTTGCTACTATAATTTGACTTTGGTCGTTTATAACATTGTGTTGCTCTGCACTTGGTACATTATATTGTACCTCTTCTGAAGCTGTCAGACACATTTCCAAGAGCAAAAAGGAACTCCACATCCAAACAATTATATCGGGACCAAACAATTACATTAGGACACAGGTTAGAACAGCAGGCTAGAACAGCAGAGGGGAACACATGAAATACACTCCGTGGTTCTTTGAAGCTCTTCCTTTCAAAGCAATTCTTACCTTGGTCTGGATCAATGCTTTGCAGTCATTAACACTGAATCCATCAAATCTGAAGTCCTCATTATCTTTAACATTTGATTCCTCAAAAATATCCTGGCTCTCTGAAAAGTCCTAATAAAACATAATTTACATTTTCTTTATGAATTCCTATCTAATCTCGAAGTACATATCCTAAAGAGAAGTTTCCCTCAAAGTAAGAATAACCACTAAATTTTAACTTCTGAAGCTCTGTTTTGATTTATCATGTGCCCTCCTTGCATTAAAACAATTTTATGCCAGAATAAGTTCTACACACATGAATTTAATTGACTTAAATTAATAAAAAAGCCATTTCCAAATAAAATTAGCCTTAAACTGCTCCAGAAAATAGCTGAGAAATACATCTTCATCAGTATTGTTAAAAGCAATACAATTTTCCTGTACTAGAAAAGAAGTAATGACCTCAGTTTAAGCTGCCTGGGCATTAATTTAATGCCAGTGTATCTATGGGAAAGGAACGGAAGGGGAGTTTAAGTATGTTGGAGAAATGTCTCCCATTCTCTTCTGTTAAGTGACAGTCCCAAAAAAGTGACTTTCAAGTGCAGAATAGATTCTACACCTTCAGCACTGTCATTCTGTTTGCATATAACTTGCATGAAAGATCAAGTATGTCCATAAAATCAGAATTTAATGCAGGACTCCTGACCCATGCTTCAGCAGTCAAATTATCAATTGAGACAGTTACTTCCATGTGTGACTAATTCAGCCCAACTAAATAACGAGGTTGAACACCAAACCATGTCTGATACCTTGATCTTCTCAAAAAAAGGAGATTAAACAGACACATTTGAGATATTTTCAGTACTGTTGGTTTGGTCTCAATTCAATTTAAAACAGACTCTTCCCTCAAGCCTTGCAAAAACAGACAGAATAATCTGAGGAAAAGGGAAGTGGAACACACTTTCAGTTCATATACAGTAAAAACATGCAGTACTTACTTTAACAGTCTCTCTGATTCAAATCTGATTTTCACTTACTGGAAAGCTATTAGAGGCTAACAATTTTCTCATCCTCTGAGCAAAAAAGAAAACATCACACACATATCTGAAAGCTAATTCTACATCTATACTAAAGCTTAACGTACCACCCAGCAACAGGGCACTACATAGTGGAGACTTCAATGGAAAGACGATCAAAATTTGATCCTGCACAACTTCATAGTTCCTTACACATAATGATGAGCAGACACTACACTATCACTTTAAAAGGCTCTCTCTAAAAAACTCTCCAACCCAGATCTAGTTCCTATCCATCTATCCCAATGTATAGCTTACAGAAAATAAGATTCATAACAAAGTGTTTATGCTGGCATCCTAGCAAACCATTGTTCAATTACCTTTTGATTTGCATCTTTTCCAAGAACACTCAAGAGGTTTTCTTGGCAATGAGATTTACTCCAGGGATGTCTTAAACTGGGAGCATTGTAAAAGTCTCTAAGTGTTCTCCATATGTTTGCAGAATCAGTGCTAGGAAAAAAAAACACCATTTGAGGTTGTAAGTTGTACAAAGTTTCCAGTGAACATATATAACTTCATTATTTTCACCACATACAGCCATACTAGCTTACCTTGATCTAAAAAGCAACTTCTCCTAAAACTCATTCTACATCCATTCAAATTATCTACCCAATGCACTAATAAGCTTTTGTGACAATTAACGGAAACAGTAAGTCAACATAACTGTACATTTGCGCTTCTCAGATAAGAAGTTCACTGGAAGCATATTTAACAGATTGTTGCATGCCAACAACTTGTACTATGCAGTTTCTTCTGTGATGTGGCGAGGGTTCAGCCCTGTTATTTCTGCACTTTGCATCTCCTGTCTCTCAAAACTTCCTCCTTCCTATCAGTCATGCTTCTCCACTGTGGCAGCCCACTGCTCTGGTGGGTGACCTGCATCTGCCCTGGACATACAGGTACTACAAAACAAGCCAAAGGCACATGCTACTGAAACAGGGAGAATTAGCGTTCCCACTACACAGTACTTTGGATTCTTACATTGCATTCATCCCATATAAATCCAGTTGCTTTTTGCTTAGGACAGGATGCAATTATCACTGATCTTCATTATTCACCACAGTAGACCAAGGCTTTTATATATGTAGCTGGTACTCTGCTATAATACTGCAGTCCTTTTTCATACGAACATAGACTGGTTTGGGTTGGAAGGACCTTAAAGCTCATCCAGTTCCGACCCCCTGCCATGGGCAGGGACACCTTTCACTAGACCAGGCTGCCCAAAGCCCCGTGAAACCCATCCTTGAACACTGCCAGGGATGGAGCATCCACAGGTTCTCTGGGCAACCTGTGCCAGCGCCTCACTACCCTCACATGGAAGAATTTCTTTGTAATATCTAAACTAAATCTACCCTTTTTCAGCTTAAAGCCATTCCCTCTTGTGCTATTACTACATGCCCTTGTAAAAAGTTCAGCTTTTTTGTAGCCCTGCTTTAGGTACTGGAAGGCTGCTCTAAGGTCTCCCCAGAGACCTTTTTTCTCCACAAGTTTGAGGCTAATTAAAAAATAACACATACACAAGAAGCTTGCCAAAAGGATGCCCGCATTAAATGTTTTAACTACATTTCTTGTGATTCTTATGGCATTTCTAAAGTACAGTTTGACTCAGCTTTCTAGATACAAAACCTCATATATATACAGAAATAACTATAATGCTGTTCAGCAATTATAATACTGCTCAGAAGCTACTGATCCTCCAAAAAGATGTAACAAATCTAAAAGGATCCCAGCAGTCTTAAGAGAAAACTAAGTTAATGGTACTAATTGCTACTAACATAACCCAAGGAAAGAAGCCAGATGCACCACAGATTCTGAAGCACATCCGGTTAAACACGAGAAGCAACCACCAGGGAAAATTGGGCGGGGTATAAAAAAACACCAAGCAAGTGGGTTTTCAGTAGAAGCAGCAGCAACACTCCTGCATCAGATGATGGAGAAGTAAGTCAGATGTGTGGTAAAGAAAGGACAAGCAAACAGGAAGAACAGGTTGCCTGTTGGGTGTTCTGGCATTCCAGAGGCTTAGTCATAGGAAGGCACATCACAAGCAGGAAAAACCCTAAGCAGGAATTGTTAATTTCTGATATATTCCCTTCCCTGTTTTCCAATGGCTATACCACAATCCTTTTCCTTTAAAAATACAATACAAAACTGGCAAGATCTATCTGCTGGAGAGCACAGTGATTAAAAAGATTTTTAAGTTCACCTGCAAATCCCACTGATTTTTGAAGTATGAAATAAACAGTGTAATTGCTGAGGAACTTCATAAGTAATATTTTTTTAACTGTTGATCTAAGCTCATTACCAAAGTTGATTCTTCATAAGTTCAGGAATCCCAACATCTTCATTACTTGTATCAAGTACTTGATCTAAGCTTCTTATGCTCTCACTGGACTGTGATACAAAGACTTCTGGAAAGCTCAACTTAAACATATCCTCATAGCTCTGGCTTGCCTAGAAAAACAGAGTTTTTTAGATATGTTACACAGGCCATCTGCACAGTTCATGCAGGACTTAGTCCAAAGGCTACAATGTTTCTAGAGATTGTATTACTGTTTTTAAATTTTATATTGCTGTTAATGGCACAAAAGGAATTAGCCCATAGTTCAGCGTTTTGAGTATTTACCTCTAATTAGAATTAGAGGAGGAGAAGCAAGAGTCCAAGGGTTTCTAATGAACCCTGGTCTCCAGCTTCCCAGCTCCTAAGTTGTACACTGTATTGGCGCTCAAGACTCCTTCTTCTGCTCAGCTCATTGAGCCCAGGTCTAAACTGATGCACACATAAATTCAAAAGTTTGTTTTGCTAACTTAGTATTCAAACACACCTAATTCAGTCAAATGTAACATATTACGAAATGCTATAGTTACCAATGTGTAAGTCTGCATAGAGGCTGGGGTGAGTATGTCTCTGCATCCTTGCATTTGCACCAAACCTTTTCTAGCCTATGCTAAAAATCAGAGACAGAGTTATATATTTTTTCCTCCTCCAGCAGTCATGAGGAGTAGGTTTGGAGGACTGAACAGTCACATAAGTGATCCAAACGGGTCTATGGTAAGTAACAGGGTTATCTGAAGTGTAAGAAATACACATACTAGGAAAAATGCGAATAACCTACATCCTATCCTAAAGGAATATTATCATGCCATCTGGTCCAGAATGGCACATTTGTCCTTCTCTTCCTTCAAAGAAGAAATTAGTGCCATTTTCTGAATTGAATTAATTGGCTTCAACATCCTGCAGAGGGACTGCAATCCAAGAGCAGCAATGTTGTGTGCAAACTAGAGAATAAAACCAGTTTGTTTTCTTTATCTAGCAATCAACAATTAAAACTGAAAAACATAAGTAAGGATGCTCCATATTTTGACAGTTTCATTTAATTGTAACTCAAACAGCTGAAATAAGTGGAGGTACTTCCACAGGTTCATTATACCGAACTCAAACAAGTGCAGTAAATACTGAGAGGGTATTGATTTAATCTAATGATAAGGGGCCAAAATCAACAGAGCTGGTAGAAGGCTTCTGTACTTCTGAGCATGCTTCTAGAAATAAAATCGGTGCCCCACACTGCTCCTTCCTCAAGCAAGGCCTGGCTAAACTGCCTACCCTGATGGGCAACTACTGGGTCTTTCAAAGACTCCTGGGTAAAATCCTTTGAATCTTGCCCAAAATGTCATAATACTTTAAACTGATTTATAAATTATTTCAGTAGACTTAACTACATCAGGGGTACCATATGGCAGAGAAAGATGTCTTGACAAGCAGAATTCTGTGAAGCACACTTGCTAAAGCATACATGGAGAGTCATGGTCAAGGAAAAAACCAAACAGCTTCCAAGTAGGTACCAAAGCCTGAATGGGACCAGAGCTAAGGAAAAATCAGGCAGCTGCTCTTGGCTCTGGTGTGTGTGTGAAATTACAGTCACAGAAGTGTGAACTGAGGGAAGCACAGGTCTGCCTCATTTGTAATGTCTTCTTAGAGCCTGTAATGCTACTCTGACATGCATACAAGTCACTGGCTTATAGTTTAGCCAAGCCAGATAAAATATGCAAGTTTCTTATTGCCTTTATTACTTTCCCAGGCAAGAGCAAGATGGCCCTTCCCCAGAAAACTCAGTTCCATACACATACTAAGCCTCATCTTGCAGACTACTAGTAGTAAGCTATTATTGCTCCTCATGAACCCCATGGAAGACTTAAGTCATTGTTCTTTTTCGAATGTTTTAGTTTAGGATAAAAGTAGAAGGAGGGTGTTTTGTTTTGTATTTGTACATTTGTATTTTCCTTTTGTTATTTTGTTTTGCTTTGGTGATGCATGTTTGGCAAACAGGGAAACACATCAATTGCAACAAGGTACAACCCTTAACCTGAACCTTTTTTTTGTGATGATAAGGACACACTACAGTATTTACCCAAATTATTAGTTCTAACATTGTATGAGAGAATGTAACATCCTATGCTAAAAAAAAAAAAGAATTATACTAAATTATTTCTGTTCACCTTTTTCTCATTAACTTCCACCTGGAATCAGTCTAAAATTCCAAAAAGACCACCACATTATTCAGGCAGTATATTAAGTAACAAAAGATTTTGGTTTTGCCAATTTCTAACTCGGTGTCATGTTGCTTTACTTCAATCAGCTTGCAAGCAAGTCATACATTTTTTGAGCTCCCTTTTTTGTTACCAATTTTTTGTTTCCTATGCTCATTCTAATCCAGCTTTTAAATTCTGTGAGCTTCAGGGCAAGGTTCATTGTTTCTACCTTCTTACTCCTACTGCCTAGAAGCAAAGTAGTACATTATATTCTGTAAAGCTCTCCAGCAGGATAACTGAAGTATTTGTCAAACACTGTAAAGAAGCTGCTATTCTTCAAAGTACTTTGACAGTTTCTCTCCCTGTACATTATTCTTTACAGAGGAGACATTCAGATACAAATCCTGAGCTGTAGGAAGCAGTAACACAAACATTTCTGGTCTTTGGTTTACTATTAACATATACCTCATTTGGAGAGCTTGAAGCCTCCTGTATCACACTGTGTAGAGATGGCTCAGCATAAAAGTGATCAGCATCAGTGCTACAGTGTCCACTGCTTAAGTCTCTATCAACTCCAGAAGTTTCTGTTGACTTCACCAAAACTTCAAGATTTTGACTGAATCTCTCCGACTCACCCAAGGATTCCTCAAAGCCTTCAAAATCACCCCAGGAACCACTGGGTTCCGAGGTACTGTAACTGCTCTCAGAAAACCCCTCACAACTTCTCCCTTTGCTGTTCACTACAGGGAGGCTTTGCTGCATGACTTCAAGATTAGTACTTTCTTTGTTAACTGTCCTTTCATCCAAGTTATAGTCACTTTCATCCAGAGACGTACCACCTACTTCAACCGCCAGGTCTCCCAGAGACACTTGGCGCGATGTGTCTGTTCAGTAAGACTTTGTCCTAGCGATGTCCTAGCATCTTTAAGAAAAATTAATTTGTTGAAACCTGCACTACAAAAAAAGGCTGCTTAAGTGCAGTTGCATTAGAAATATGAATATTTCCAAAACAGAATCAAATTCTCCGTTTCACCCCAAAGAACAATAACACTGCTAAATCAAAACAGGATGTCCTTCAGCCTCTCCTCCGGTAACCAGCATGTGCATGTTATTCAGTCTCATTTTCTATATAGGTGATTAGCCTGCAAAGAAAGAATTATAAATAAATACTTCTGTGATAAGGGCTGTATCTGAATAAAGAAAGATCGCTGATAAGGACAGAGAAAGAGTGCTCAGGTTAAAATAAACACATTCCGGTATTACACAACTGAAAACTGCTGTAGGCAAAATGATTTAAAATTCACACTGAGCTATCTGCCCACACCATCAGCAAGCCATGGAATTAGTGAACAGTATTCAGCAAACACTTAACAGAAGTTGTTGGATATTAATTGAGTACTGATGGAGTATACAGGAAACAAACAAGAATAATTATAGGCAGTATCTGACACTTATTAAATATTTTCTGTAACTATTACTTTTTACTGTAACTATTTCATCCACATCATGCACACTCGAGCAGCGCTCTTTTTGCCTGCCAGGGCTTTTTCGGTCCCAACGGTTACTAAAGAGGTGAACGTGACTTGCAGCGACACAGGCACTGGCCGTTTAATCCTGTGGAAAACATAGTGCTGCAACTACTTAAGCAATTAAGAGAGATTTTAAAAGTTCAGTTCGACATCTGTAAATTATACAGGCAATACTGCATTTATCATACGAGATTAATCACGTCTCCTCAAGCACTTTACGGACTGAGAAGCTGTTCTGGGGGAAGGTTTGGAGCTTCACTAAAACCACTTAGGAAAGACCATCTGCTATCAGGTGTTCTCCGTGTTTAACAGACCGAGTTAATCTGAGGGCTTTCTCCCCAAAGTTCACCTCGAAGGTGGCTCAGGACCGGCCGGGCACACACCCCGGGGTCCGGATGGACCCGAGCCCACCCTGCCGAGACGCGCAGGGCTTCGGAAGGGTCCGGGCTCCGAGCGAACAGCCACGGCACGGAGCACGGCGGCCCAGAGCCCCTCCCCAACCCGCCGAGTCGGCACCCGATGGAGGAGGCTCTTCTAACTCGGGTTTCCCACCGACCGGGCTGAGCGCTGGCACCTGCGCCCCGCACAGCGGCACGGCGGGCCCCTCGCCCCACGGCGCCCAGGCAACGGAGGACCCGGGCAGGGTGAGGGGGAAGCTGAGCCGCCGCCAGCGCACCCGCGGAGCCTGAGGTGCGCGGGCCGCTGGGCCGCGCCGCTGCCTGTGAGGAAGCCGCCTTACCGCCGATCCCGAGCCCGGCCCGCACCACGCCGCGTCGCGTCGCGCAGGCAGGTTGCCAGGGGCGGGGCCTAGGTGTGCCGGGCAGGGCGGAGGGGCCGCTATCGGCCGGGGCGGGTGCTCCCGGGGCGGAGCAGCGTGCCCAGGCCCTGCCGGCGGGCGGAGGGGACGGCTCGTCCTGCGGGAGCGGGGCGCCGCGGGCACACCAGGCCTCCCTCCTCACTGGGGAGCAGGTAGGGGCCACAGCTCCTCCTCAGCGTTCTCGCATCCTCGTCCGGCTGCGGCCCCTGCGGAGGCCCCGTTGTCCCCTCGCTCTCTGTTTTGACAAGTACTTCCCCGGCCCTCCGGCCTTGGCCTTGGGCCTCGGTCACTGCAGTTGTTGTCACCGGCACCTCCCGTGGGTTAAAACTGCCCTGTTGCCTTCAGCCAGAAGTCAGCTGCCACCCTCCAGGGGGAGACTGACTTTAAACCCCTGATGTGAAAAGTATTCACGTTTTTCCAGCTGCTTCTTTCCAGCCTCGGGGGACATGGTTCAGGGTGAAGCGTCCCTGCCCATGGGGGGGGGGAGGGGGGGAGGGGTGTGGAACTGGATGAATTTAAGGTCCTTTCCCACCCAAACCAGTCTATGATTCTGTTATTACAAAATTCCAGGGTATGGGCTTAAAAAGAGTAACAATCAATGCGCCAGTAACATAACCTCATGGTAAAATGGTAGGAACACACCAGCAACAGTTGCTCAGGATCTCCTCTTCCTCTCTTCCCCCTTTTGCTCCCCGAGGTGTTTGTGTGCTCCTCCTCCCTCTCTGCTGAGGTGCCTGTAGCAGGTGTCACCCCACAGCTGGGGGTGACCATCGTTTCCTGCCCTCCTCTTGAGGAGCAGAGGTGTGGGCTGGAGACGGCTTGCCCGAGGCTGGCTGCTTCTGCACCTGGGGGCAGAGTGAAGAGGTCAAAGAAATCTCCTTAGCCTCCTTGTCCTCAGGGCTTGGTTAAACATCTGGATAGCCCCAGGCAACAGGGGACAGTTGTAAAAGCAAGGGAAAAGGTTTTCTGGAGCAAGGCCCGAAGTAGAAAGCTTTTTCTATTCATTACAGGACTTAGTTTTCCAGCCCAGGCACAGATACATGCACTCCCACACATCTGACTCTCATTCCAGGCTGTAGTGCTTTATCTGAGGGTGAGAGGCTGAATTTGGGAGCAATACCCAGAGGCAGAGCCAGAGAAACTTCACTGGCAAGTTTCTGACAGATTTTTACAACTCGTTTTCATTCTCTTTGAGGCAGTTGCTTACCCTCCATGGCCATCCTGTGGCAGCCTGCCGCTCTGAGGATGTCCGACCAGCCCGGCGGGACTGTGATTCAGCCCCGAAGCATCCGACACTTCTTGAGAGAGCGTCATCACCCTACAGTAAGTTGGCGCTGCGGAGACCTCAGGGGTTTCAGCTCTCTTTTCAGTTGTGAATGGAACTCAGCACTGTTTCAGCTACCGAGATTGTTTTACATTTTCACCTTTGTCTTCTCAAAGGAAAAAGCTGCAGGCTGTGCTAAGGGTGAGATGCAGCTCTCCAGACCATGCTTTATATCCTGAGAGGAAAGGCTGTGCGGGTTTTGCAAACCTGTCTCTGTCCTTGCCAAGTTCAAACTGTCTTTGCAGTAGTGCAAGCAGAGTGATGGGAAAGCAGAGAGCATCAGAAACTGCCACAGGCTTTGGAAACCTCAGTGCAGGAAAAGGAAACTAGTGCATTCTTCCCAGGATAACATCAGTAACTTTATTAAGGACTTGCCACATAATGGTGTTTATTTCTCTCTCCAGCACACCCTATAACCCATGTTAGGAAAAACAAGTTGCTAACCCTGAGTCCATGCTGAGGAGGCGATGGGCTGCACTATCTGTGAGAGGTACCTACTGCTGCCTCCACTCTAAGGCAAACGTAGCTGAAATCCACAGCACCAACTCCAGAAGAATCTGCACTGGTGTGTTTTGTGCACGTTTTCAAATCAGAAGGAGTCAGCATGAGGTACAGCCCCCTGTAAACTGGATCTCATCTGCCCTCCTCTGAATTCACTTCTCATTACTCAGTCCAGGTGAGTGTGTGACAGCTACTGCTGGGATCCCTAATTCCTGTTTTAAATGACATCCTGCCATAGACTTGAGTAGTTAAAGTGAAATACATGATCACAGTTGGATTAAGGATTTTTGCCTCTGAAATATTTTAGGGGGGGTGAGGGGGGAAAGATGTTACCTGTTTGGGGCCATCCCCAATGTCTTTACAATTTTGATTGACACATGCCAGGCCTTAGGATTTATCCCATAATTAATGCATTAAAACATTATTTTTAATGAATTATTACTTTTATTTTTCTAAAATAACCCAGTCTTTATTTAAAAGGCAAATACGCTAAAAGCTTCAAATATGGACTGTAAGGTTATATTTAGACACTTAAATGTATGCATCTACTAGAACACACCTCGCTAGTCAAAAATTCACCAATGCAAACAACTGAATTGACTGAACACTCATCTGCAGCTGCTATTACTCCTGCCACCATTCCTACTGGAAAGTTACTGGACTTCAGTACATATATCACAGAATCACAGAATCACAGAATAGTAAGGGCTGGAAAGGACCTCAAGATCATCGAGTTCCAACCCCCCCGCCATGGGCACGGACACCTCCCACTAAACCATGCCATCCAAGGCTATGTCCAACCCCACCTTGAACGCTGCCAGGGATGAAGCATTCACAACTTCCCTGGGCAACCCATTCCAGGGCCCCACCACCCTCACAGTAAAGAATTTCTTCCTCAGATCCAATCTAAACCTCCCCTGTTTAAGTTTAAACCCATTACCCCTTGTCCTCTCACCACAGTCCCTAATGAAGAGTCCCTCCCCAGCATCCCTATAGGCCCCCTTCAGGTATTGGAAGGCTGCTATGAGGTCTCCACGCAGCCTTCTCTTCTCCAGGCTGAACAGCCCCAACTTTCTCAGCCTGTCTTCATACGAGAGGTGCTCCAGTCCCCTGATCATTTTCGTGGCCCTCCTCTGGACTTGTTCTAACACTTCCATGTCCATATCCTAGAATTACTTTTTTTTTTCATTTCGTCCCTTGGGAGAATTCTGATTTGCAATTAAAATATTCAACAGGATAACTGAAAAGTGTTTGCTGTCAGAGCAAATCAGCACCACACTGCTGTAATATGAATTATATGTTTGTGACAGATCTGGTCCTGAATTGCGGAATTCTGTGGTTCCCCTGTAAATGTCTTTTTATTTCCTTCATTTGCTTTCTTGGAAAAATATTATAAACAAGCAGTACCTTTGTATACAAATTTTTTAGGTTGTTTTTCAATTGAAACATTAAGCAAGATTAACTTGCTATTTAAATGAAACATTTTCTTTAATTCATATTAAATGTTTGGGTGCCTTTTGTAGTAAAAATAATAAATTACATTTAGCTGAACTGGCTTAAGATGCTACTTAGAAAGTGAGAGTAAACGTGTTCAGAGTCGATAAATGTTTTTGATTGACTCAAAGTGACTTTTCATTAGATGAGCTGTCTTCTAAGTGAATGACTAATAAGTGTTTCTCACCACGAGTATCCAGATTTTAGAAGCGCAGGACATCAGCAATATTTTCATTTCCATAGTAATAGTGCTCTGCTTTTTAAAAAAACCCAGTGCAGGTATTGGATCTAAGCACAGATTTAAGTGACAGCCTATGGCTTAAATTTGAAAATGTCATTGATTATTCCGTTGAACTTCCTCCTGGAGACACAGTGGTTTTCACTATACCTTCCAGCTTTCCTTTGCTGTTGGTATGGATGGTTTGAAAGAAAGGTCAGTAAAATCCATTGTCTTTTCCCTGAGTTAGATACGAGAACAGCAGCACTTCAGGGCAAACTTTCGTTCCCTCTGGGACATGGTGGCTGTGGATTTCCAGGACCCCCTGCAAAATATCGCTCTGTGTGCTAACGCAGTGTGGTGGGAATCACTGGTGTTAATGAGTCACTTGCAGCAGTTGGCAGTGCCTGGGATGAAAGATGAACCAGAATCTTTCCAACAGCAGATGGCAGCTCTCCCTTGTCTCTCTTCGGTGCGCACAATACTGTCAATTGTCTTGAGCAAGGGGAGTGATTCAACCCTTCTACGCACTACATTAAAAAGGTATTGGACCACCTGCTTTATGTCCTGACCACAGAAAAGACATTTCATGTGACCCCTATATTAACGGGCTGTCAGTGTGGAAAGACCTACCCAGAAAAAGGCAATATCCTTTGCCAGGAGGAATAAGACACACTTTGGGTCCCTCTCTTTTTTTCTCTCAGGTGTGGAAGGTAAGGAATCTGTAATCCATCTCTCAAAAAAGCTAATGTGCGAGAGGTGTATGTGCCCTGGGCTCAGTTGGGGTTGACGTTGTTCAGAGAGTTGGGGTTGTTCAACCTGGAGAAGAGAAGACTCTTGGAGAACTCTTATAGCAGCTTCCAGTACCCAAAGGGGCCTACAGTAAATCTGGAGAGGGACTTTTCACAAGGGCATGTAGTGACAGGACAAGGGGGAATGGCTTTAACCTGACAGAGGGGAGATTTAGTTTAGACATTAGGAAGAAATTCTTCACTATTAGGGTGGTGAGACCCTGACACAGGTTGCCCAGAGAAGCTGTGGCTGCCCCATCCCTGGCAGTGTCCAAGGCCAGGTTGGGTGGGGCTTTTGAGTAACCTGGCCTAGTGGAACGTGGGGGGGTTGGAACTAGGTGACCTTTAAGGTCCCTTCCAACCCAGACTGTTCTATGATTCTGTGATTCAGTGGCTGCCTTTTGCACTTTTTTCTAGCCCAGTAGTGTGGTTTTAAAGCAAATCTCATGTTTGCTTCTATGACGAACCTGGTTCTCAGAGTGATTTTGAGGAGCACAAACTAGGTTTCTTCTGGGGAAAGGCAGTAAAATACCATTCCACTCTGGCACTTCATGGAAACATCGTCTTCCAAATCCTTATGTGGGCTGCACTACTTTAAGATCATCCAGCATGTTACATGGCACATGAGCTTAAAAAAGACTCTCAAACCATTCAGAGCTTCCACAAGATCCTGAAATTGTTCTTGTGCTAAATGCAAAGGGCCAAGTGCCATAAGCACCTTCCTATTTGCCAGGTTCTGCTAGCATTCAGCTCTTCACCAGCACTCCATCATCCACAGACACTTCTAGTTTGAAATAATTTCCTGTCTTTAGCTGCTTTCCCTTCTGTTGTAGTCTCACTTGCTGAGCACCTCATTTCTATTATCAGATCTTTTTCTTACTGTCTGTTTGCCAACTGTTCTTTCCTCTGCCTTTAGCCTCCCGAAAACTAAGAGAGTTGTAACCTGGGCCCTTTTTGAAAGTGATAGTGCTTGTCATTCTGTGAGAAGAACATGAGAGGCAGATGGGAGGGACAAAGGTTTCCTGGGTAGCAAGAGTAATTTGCTGGCAGAAGCAGGAGGTTGCTAATGTCACGGCTGCTCTTGGTATGAAAGCACTGGCAAGCAGTGGTCCACAGATTTCAGGAGAATAAAGGTGATTCTCTTGAAGTCCCATTGCACTTCACTGAGAGCATGGCAGATACGTACCTCTTGCGTGAGTATAACATGGCAGCAGCTGCTCACATGGGCTCTTTCATCATGGTAGAAAACCTGGAGAAATGACAGTGCTTTGACATGGCTCCAGGATTCCTATTCTTTTATCCCAAAAAAGATCCCTTCAAAGTATCACAAGATACCTTTTTTACCACCTCTGCACCATAGCTGGCATCAATACGACCTACGCATACTCCTGTTTCCAGCACAGTACTGCTTTTCTGTAAGTGGAATTACAGGTTTGTGCTCAGGTCTGCAGGGAAGTGATAAATACCACCAGGCTGCCCAGAAGAGCTGGCATACCTCTAAAAACAAACACAGGGCCTATGAGCTGCAGGAGAAATCATTTACACAGGAGCTGCGTGAAGTTATAAACACTGATAGGAAACTGCCTGCCCAGTCCTGACTCAGTATGGATGACTTTGCCTTAAAGCTGTGCAACAACCATGGTAATCTATGTGTAAAAAAAATGGTGGAACAGCTCCTTCATTCAGCAGGGCTGACAGCTATTCCAGATGGCAGACTGTTACTTGGAAACACAGGCTCTGGAGGGGTGTCATGGCCCCACAACACTGTCTCCCTCCAGAGCCACCAAGCTGCTGCACACACATCCTGCAGGTAGGCCTGTGGCAGGAGCTGGAGGAGAGAGTTCAGCACCTTCCAGTGACTGACATGAGAGTCCAGACCTTGGTAAGACTGTCTTGCACCAAATTATTTGCTACTGTAGGCATAACCAATAACCATCTGAAGATTTTGCTTCTTATGATCCATCTGGCCAAGGAAAGGATCCTCAGGGCAGACAATTGCACATCTGTTGAGCTCTGAAACCTCCAACTCCTGGTTCTCTTGCTGCTGTTTTCTTCTCCTACTTGGATCTCTCCTTGCCCTGAGTGTAGTCAGAGCAGGTCACCTTACAGTACCCCTTCTGAACACAGGTGAAAGTGGGCCCTGAGATCCCTGGACCTGCTAAAGCTTGTAGAAGGATGCTACATATCCTGCAGCTTCAAAAAGGCAGTTGTTTGGCAATTGTGTGTGTGGTACCACAGCTGAATTGTATTCGGTGCTTCACAATCATCTACTTATACATGCTCCTTGCTCTATTATCATTTCCCATTAAACTACTCTTCTGTGTTGCTTTTTCTGGTGATCATTCAGAATCATCATTTACATGTATTGAATATAAGTCCAACAGTTCCCGCTTCCCACATGGGTTTTTCAGATACATAGACTTAAATTTACTGAAACCATGCCTTGTAATTTTTGCCAGTCCCCTGCATGCACTGTAAACTGAGTTGCGATAGCTGCAATTTGCAGCTCACTAATACTCTAGTTTAATGCCTGATTAGGTCCTAAATCCATCATTGTTAGTGAGATGTGGGTGAGGGGAGGGTAGGAAGATTTTGTCCTCTTGGCTGAGAGCTAAGCTGCTAGAGGTACACCCGACTGGTGTTGTATGAGTCTCTTAATTAGCTTGCCTGGAAATTTTGCCAGTGCTGTTCAGTGAGAGGTCAGACACTCCATTAGAAGAAGTGTTGTGCTTCATTTTTAAGTCACAGCACTCGAGACTTAACAAGCTTCTAGGAAAAAAAAAATCAAATCATTAGCATAAAAATATTTTTAATACTCAAGTCCCCTCTTCAAGCAGCATTTGAAAGAACACTGAATCATAATAATTAGCATTTTTGTAGCTCCTGAATTACAAGGATCTTGCTTCTTCATTCTCCAGGTGAGCTTCACAAGTGCTCCAGGATGGGTAGAGCAGTGGTCACCACTGCACTTTGCACAGGGGGAATCTTGCACCGTGGGAAACAGAATTAAAGATAAAGTTACCTGCCTCCAAAAGAAGATAACAAGTCCCTGTTGGATGTCTTCATCTCCCAAGCCCCATGAAATTAAATCAGTTATCAGTAAAGATGTCATTCTACTGCTTAAATCATAGCACTGCAGTATTAATGAAAAATGCATGCCATTCTTGCAAGAAAATAAAAACATGTAATTAAATGGCAAGAAGGCAGAATTAATGTATTTTGTGTATGTGTGCAGAGGACTTATCTGCCTTTCCTGCTGGACGGTGCCATGGCAAAGCATTATGACTGTGTTACAGACAACAGGCAAGGGCTCAGCTATCGAATAAAATAGGTGACAGTTTCTGAAGCTGAAGTAAATGGCAAACTGAACTTGAAACCTTTGCCATGCCCAAGGTGGCAGGGCAGGCTCTCAGCACCAGAGTCTGAGGGAACAAGCCCTTCTCTCCCAGCTTCACTGCAAACATCCTACATGTGCTCTCAGCTTGTTCCTTCCCATCACAGTT
Source organism: Amazona ochrocephala (assembly GCA_039720435.1). Lineage (NCBI taxonomy): Eukaryota > Metazoa > Chordata > Aves > Psittaciformes > Psittacidae > Amazona > Amazona ochrocephala. Next base: position 51,901,996 of record CM077882.1, on the reverse strand, counting down.
AAGTGTGTACCACACTGACAAATGTTTTAGAAGTGTACATATGGCATATGGATTGCATTTAAACCTTATGCAACCACCTCCTTGAACCATATTTCCAGATGCTCTTTGCAGTGTGCAGTTAATAAGAAGGCAGGCCTTAACCTCAATTTCCATTCTAGCGGAAGCTGTCCCTGCCCCTGGCAGGGCAGTTGAAACTAGATGACCTTTAAGGTCCCTTCCAATACAGGCCATTCCATGATTCTAGGATTCTGTGATTTTGCCTGTATTGCAAGTGGCAAACCAAATACAGCTGAGTGGATCACAACATAGCCATTTTTTTTAAATGAGAAAACTCTTTAAAGCCAGAAGTTAGAGCTAACACTCAGGAGCTGGATGGCAAAGGAGGCTGCTCTCCAGCTCCATGTTAACGCCATAAATCTAAGGCTGGACAATTTACAGAAAAGATCAAAAGAGGGCAGGCGAGAGCACACAACCAATTCCTTCTGTGCTAACGACGCTGAAGCGGAAAGAAGGCAGCATGTGTTTTATTTAATGGTTTATATTGCTCCATTGCTAAGGTTGCATTTCTGAGAGCAAAACAAATCAGGTGCAAAAGCAGGGAACCTCTGCTGTGGCAATTGGGTCTGGTCTGGAAATTCAAAGTTTGGGTCTAGATCCAAACTGTCCTACAAATGCCCAAGGACTTGCATTTTAAGATTTAGATTTTATTCATTTCTATTTATGGTAAAACCCAAAACAAAACAGAAAAAGCTTAGCAGGCATCTATTAGCAGCTGGCCTAGGCTTCCTAAGCTATTGTAAATGAAGTTAACAGGGCTCTGCAGAGTATTATCATAAGGTTGCAATTAGTGATAAGAATTATGCCACACACATTTTACATTAAAAGAAACAGTTGCAGTAAAAGGCTGTTCAATGGAGGCCACATCAAAGCATGCAGTTTGTGTAAATTAGTAATGCAGCAAAATACAAACTTTAGATGCACAAACACACTGATAGTTTATTTTTCTAAGAGGTCTTGTTGAGAAGTACGGCAACACCTTAAATTAATTTTCCATTTTTAATATTTCATAAAAGGCACTGCTTTATTGTTAGCTTGAATACATGAATACATTGATTTATAGAGGTATGAATGTGTTAGGGAAAAATGAGTTATATGGATAAAAACATGTCAAGGAAAGGCATTTTGTTAACCAAATGCCTCTTCAACAGTAAATTTATTAAGCTATTAGATTTTCTAAAATACTTATCCATCTGCTAGCCTGTTTATTCACTGGTTGCTCTCTACTTACATGCTATGAAGCTTTGTAGGATGTTTAGGAGTAAAACCTTGCAGAATAAGGTGACTTGAAAGCTTCAGATTTTTGAGCTTATAGCTAACATGTGGATGTTGTTCTCCCTGCAGTCAATGAGACAACTTCATTAACTGTAATTAAAGATTACCCATCAAAAGATTGGGTCCTCTCTTTTGAAATAATGACACCAAGGTTTTTATATTTGAATCAGTTCATATGGCAAAAATATTCTGAATACAAAGAGGACTAAACTGAATATAGTGGGGTAAATTTACTCTATTAGGTCTTTGCCTTGTTTAATTCTTAATGTATTAATTTTGTTTTTCTATACCTCATCTTTCAACATAGAATAACTGAGCTAAATTTAGTTCCAGTTAATGCAAGCCCCACCAAGTAAGTAAGAGACATGAATACATTGGCAGCGTATTTATGAAGGGCTGTAACAGCACAAAGCACTTTCTTGCAGTGAGTCCCAAAAGGTGGCTCGGAAGTCAATGACATCAGGTGGCAAGAGCATGCAGTCAGCACATCTGGATCAGCACATCATTACAGCATTTGCTGCGAGGGGTCCTTTGGAGCTACAGTCAGGTTCAAGCTGCTGTGTTCCAGGCAGAAGCCTCATGGAGGACAGCAATATAATCTTCCTAAGCAAGCCCTCAGTTGAGGCTGCTGGTGTATTGTGTGTCTGTTACAGTATCCTGCTTACCCTGCTCCCCCAAAGGGGTAAAAGATGCCTAGAAAGTCTCACTGCAGGACTGCTGAGTATTGGAAAGGCCATTAGTGAAGTGGGAAGAGAAAAGCACCAAAGCAGAGGCTGTGATAATAGGAAAAAGCAGCCAAGGTGGTTCCACAGGTTGAAAATGATCTTCAGACACAGTGCTGACAAGGGAAACACCAGCTTAGCCAGAGAGCCACTGCAGTGGCAGCTCTCTGACTGCCAGTGGCTGCAGCTGAGCCATTGCAAGGTTCCAACAGCTCTTGGGCTGCGCTATGGCTTTGCTGTGAACACTTTGTGTCATGGCCATGGAAGCAGGCAGCCAGGCTGAGTACTGCTCCTCTTGCAGCAGGCATGAGGAACAGGCCCTTTCGACACCACACTGTGCACCCAAATGATTGGTTGGGCTCCTGTCTGCTCTCTGACCTGTAAGTCTCAGGATGTTTGCTGGCAAAGATGACATTCATGTTATCCACTCTTGGTAGTGATCAGGCATGATGAGAAGTTCAGGCTCAGATCTGTTTTCATCTGGCAGTGCAGGTGAGAGAGGCTAACCTGCTTGTCTTATAAGCCACATTCCTAGATTTGCCAGCTTCATTGCACAGGCATCCAAAGTGCTGGGAGAACTCCTGCAGCCATCCCTCCATCCTGCTGATGAACTGAACAAGGCTTTGGTTGGTACTGTGCAGTCTGGTTACTTCAATTTGAATATGCATATTCAGTCTGTCCCCCAAGCTTTGCCCTGTATCCCTCATGTGTTGGTGTACACTCAGGTGGGCTGATAGAGGTTCTTTCCTTTCTCACACATGGGCGTGAGGATAAAAATATGATTCCCCATCACTTATTCCGCTTCTCAAGCTCAACTGTCCATGAGATAGTAGTTCAGCCAAAGGATTAAATGGATGATTTGCACCTCATTCACCAGACAGCAGTCTGAAATTCAGAGCAGTCCATTCAGAAAGTTATCTGTTCTATCATGGTTTTGCTATTATTTAACACTTTTCTATAGCTATATCTCAAAAAACCCACCCTGCAGTCTTAGCTAATTTGGCTTCTTTTGCTCCAAAGATTTCAGTATTCAGTGAACCAGACCAAATCACTGATTTCGAATGTCTGATCTGCAGCACAGAATCTTGAATCAATTGCAACTAGCAGAAATGTGTGTGTGCAGAAGTGCTGGCTGGTTGTAGCACCATACCCCTTTCCACCTCTATGCTTTTCCCAGGCTCTAACAAGATGCAGAGTCTGTGATTTTTCAACACTGCTTCCTAGAGACCAGTTTGGTGGCTCTGCCCTGAAGTCTCAAAGAAGCAAAACTCAGCCAGAAACCTGAGAACAGTGTGTTTGACTGGAGCGTACTTGTTCTGAGGAGGAACCTGGGGATACAATTTCCCTAGATTTTCTTCATGAACGGGCAATTACCTTCCCAGCTGTTGGCTTCACTAGAACCACTATCAATAAACCCACACAAAGTGTAACTGGCCACTGCTATTGCAATTTAAAGCAATTTCAGCCATCAGTGGATCATACTGCACAGCACTGGTTTTTCTTAGAGCTCTTCCTGGAGCAAGGGGATCATGATGCTTGAAGGAACTACCTCCATGGCTGAAGGAGCTACCTCTGTTCAGCAGAGCATGGGATCTGACCCTATAAGCATTTCCTATGAAGTTGACAAGTGTGTTTTGTTCCTTGAAGTACGTTAATATTCTTTCGGAGCTGTTCCACTGCTCTCCACAGAAACCCTCCTATTACAAGTTGTTTTCAAATAAAAGAAGGAGCTCGAAGAACCCTTAATCTGCAGGGCTGTGCAATGCTGCTTTAGAAATGTTGCAAAAGGGGACAAGAAAAGACAAGAAATTAAAACTAACTGATGTGGTTAAACTGTGGAAATTCATACCTCTTGAATTCCATAGACTCGATTAAATTGGCCCTGCAATCTGTTTAGTTAAGCTGTTGTAAATCCTAGTATATGCAGTATGGGGGATATTTAGTAAGGCTGAAACTAGGAATGCTTGTTTCCCTAGACTCTTTCCACAGTCACAGGAGAGAGAAAAAGGCTTTTCTAAGAGAACAACTGGGTCTGCAGATCCACTGAACTCATTAAAAGATGCTGCGTGATGTTCCTTGCTCCAGTCTGTCTGCTCCCTCCAGCTAGCTCTTGTATTCACTGGGCTTTCCCATCAGCCAGATGAGCTTTCGAACACAGAAGAAAATGATGCTGTATTTTTCTGAAGGGTATGTCTGCTGCCGGCCTGGTAGCTGAACTTGTACATGGGGTGACCTGGCCTTGCCTAGGTAGGGACTGCATTCACAGGATGATGAGCAGTACCTTGAATCATTGAACATCTTCAAAAAACTGTGCCTTATAGAGCACCACCGTGACTCTGCATTACATACATATACATATACACATGTATACATACACAGATACATGTCAATATGTATATATGCCTGTTTAAACACTAACTATAGAGACATACATACGCCTACGTTTGCCTAAGAAGGGGTTGCATAAATGTATTAAAATCACGCTGAGGCCGTTTGTTTAAAAAACTGTTGTTATGGCTGCAGTGGCTTTTGTGTATGGTTATTTAAAAATAGGCTTGTGCCAAATGAAGTGACAGAAGGATGTGTATCTTTGTGTGGCCAATTGCCACTGGCTGTTGGTTCAGTTTTGCTTGCTATGTCAAAGGACAGCATCTCTTTGGTGTCCTGGGTGACCAAGTCTGGAGCTCGCTACTCATAGCCATCTTCAGGAAGCTGTGACTCAACCAGCCAATCTGAAACTGTTTTCTTGAGAAAGGAGGTGGATGTGTGTCATTTCCTTGCATAGACACATAAGCACAAAGACACATAATTCCCTTCTCATGGTGTTTTTTTTTTCTGTTGTGTTTTTTGAATGAGGTGGCGTATCACTTGGACCTACAATACAGTGCAAACTGCATAGCAAGGCCAAGGTTTCTGAGCATGAAAAGACTGAAGGATCTGAATTTTTTAATGGTCTTCATTTGAACTCCTAAAAAAAATCCAAGAGGCACCTGAAATGACAAGGCACTTAACAATGTTGTTCTTGGGTTACACAGTGAGAAAGCAGTCAATAAGCCTATCAAACAAGTCACACAACTTAACTTGAGAGGCACGGGAAAGAAACGTGGCATGGGGTCTGGAGCTGAAGGGACAGCAGGAGAAGTGACTTTAAGTAAAAGCAAGTGCTTGGCAGACATTAAAGGAATACTTGTTTATGAGATAGTTCAGCTTCCCAGAAAGAGACATTACAATGGTCTGATATTAGGTATTATTTTTGTTCTTCTTGTTTTTTGTCTTCTGGGAAATCGACTCACTAAGTGGCATAATCACAGATTTGAACAGTATGATCTGTATCTGATGGGCCATAACAGTATTTCCAGTGCTCTGTTCATCACTTTGTTGCTCTCCAATTCATTTACTTTCTTACATAAGCACACGCAAGTAAAAGGAAAAAAATATAACAACGAGAGAGGGAAAGGAGAGCAGACGTTCAGACTTCAGAGATCCTAACAAACTGAAGAAGCCCTGAGTACAAATCCTGAAACAAATATCATTCATTTCTTCCCCCAGTCTTGAAAACATTCATGAACAGTATGCTGTTTTTCACTTGCTTGTAAAGTCCAGATCCAAGAACTGTGCAATTAGTGAGGTGCGTAGTGCAGATCACTGTAGCACATTAGCAGAAGTCTGCATGCTTGCTCATTTGTAGACTGGAATCTGGGTTTTGCCCACAGAAAGGGAAGGTGAAATTTTGAGGCTCACGCTCTGCTTAGGATAACAAAAGATTTAACCCATTTGGAGAAGGAAGACTAAATAAGAGGTCCATCCCAAGCCACCCATCTTTGTGGATCATTATTGATCTGGTGCTCTGTACAGACCCTCGGCTTCCCTAGGAGTCAATGGGTAAATGTTGTGTGCATTTGCAAATGTTTCCATAGCTGTGTCTTTATAATGGGCTCATTAATTATCCCCCATGTTATTTTCAAAACAGTTCTAGTGATTTTCAGACTTGGCCTTTCCATGCTGACATCTGCGCTACAGAGACCAGGGCCCTGATGCCCATGAGCTCCGTCTGGACAGGCTGTTGCTCAGGTGACCTCTCTGGAGAAGGAGACCCTCCATCAAGCAATCACAATGGATCAGAACCAAAGGTTTTGCTTCCAGGAAATTAAGAAGTAAAGCGTGCTAGACCTGGGCAGAGAAGAATGCCAGAAATGCCACTTTATAGCTGTGAAATTAGGAGAAATTGAGTGGTCTTGATTTTATGGATTACATTCTTGGATATAACTTGGATGGTACATCCCTAGTGTGTACTACGTAAGTACATATGCCACCATATACATGGAATATATTGTGCTATGATACGTTTAAGTGCTGACATTAAAACACTTGTACTAGCTGAAGGTGTTATATATATTTTTTAAAGTTGCTCATCTTCATAATTACAATCAGTAGTCGTATTTCTTATTCAAAACTTTAAAAGAATGTTATGTTTTCACTTCCAGTCATGACATTATTTGTTGACTCATCTGGTTTTTCCTCTCTGAGATGCACCTAAACAGGATTTCCAGTAACAAGGATTTATTTAAACCACCCACTTTTTGGCAACAGAGGTATAAGCACAAGTATGAATAAATTCCTTAACAACTCCTAACTGAAGAGACAGGGATAGAGAGATCAGAAAGATAGTACTTAGTTGGTGAGGGTTCAAACTGGTTTGGCTAGAAGGTATCTTTCTATCCACAAGAAAGATACTATCTGTTATCAGAGACTGATGTACCAAGTACATTTGTATCGGTGATAGCCTGTGATCATAGCTGCATCAGCATTGGTATACCTGTTAGTTACCATCAGGTGCAAATACTAAAAAGAAATTAAATCTCTTTTATCTGGGAGGAAATGTAGCAGAAACAGAACATCTCCCAGGGGATGCTGGTACAAGGTGGAGTAAACCTGGCACCTCCATAAGGAGGTGTTTGGGCCTCCGTAGTCTGAGCTAAAACTTCATTCTCTTTGAGTAAATAGCACAGGACCTGGGTCTGAGCACTGCACAGGATCATCTTCATCACTAAGCTGCTAGTATACTTCCTGTGTTCAGGCTCAGCATTGCTCCTACAGGCCTCTTGGTCATAGCCACCATGTCCTGGGCAGTAACAGAGCTGTCTTAAATGCTCTTAATGCCCCTCACAGAAGAATGTGCATACAATACGTTCCTCAGTATGACGCTGTATTCCACATTTCGAGAGAAGAGTGTATTTTATTCCTATGAAAACAAGTGCTGAGGTCCCTCTCTTGGTGTGGTGCAGATTATGGGTCTCAAATTAATGGGGACCCAGGCTGGCAGCTCTAGGAAGAAGTCTCATTGCTGCAAGTGGGTGAGGTTTATACCTGCTCTTTCTCCAGCAACCTGTTTATCCTGGATTACACACTGAGGGCCTACTCCTTGTATAAGGAGCCCAAGTACCCAGAACTGATGTTGGATTTCTCTGTGAGCTATGGACATACATTGCTGTGATAATGAGACACTTCCATCAGCTCCTGAGTATGTAGTGCTTCAGGAATGATAAAATCTGTTGACTGAATGCAGCCAACACAAACCACAGGTCTACATTTCAACCCAAATTGTGTTGTGCAACCTTAATAGGGAATTATATAATTTATTCATAAAGCACTGTATGAGCCCTAGGAGGAGTTATTAGTCATGGGATTGAGCAAATACACTACTGTTGGCTTGTCTTTTTGGTCTCTCAGTTCCTTTGTTAGTTACTGAAATCTTAAATTCCCAGTAGAACCAATTGAGGTTCCTGAATATTATCTTTGTTCCCCTGAAGTCAGGGTAGCAAGGATAGATGGCTGGACCATAGGCAGCACTTGCTTTGCATAGGTCTGTGTCTGTATGTATGCATATGTACGTTTGTGCACATGCCCGGACTTACAAATACGAACCATGTTCTGGTTTATATTGCAAGTAAATGTTGCAATACTGCACCACTTTTATAGTATCCCATGCAGACAGTATTTGGCAAGGATCAATAATCATGTTAATTAATAATGGCTAAAACCTCTATAGGCTTGTTTTCCAAGGTCTTGTTCAACATCTTTGTGGGTGACATGGACAGTGGGATTGAGTGCGCCCTCAGCAAGTTTGCCGATGACACCAAGCTGTGTGGTTCGGTTGATACATTGGAGGGAAGGAATGCCATCCAGAGGGACCTTGACACGCTTGTGAGGTGGGCTGATGCCAACCTAATGAAGTTTAACCATGCTAAATGCAAAGTCCTCCACCTGGGTCGGAGCAATGCCAGGCACAGCTACAGATTGGGCGGGGAAGAGATTGAGAGCAGCCCTGCAGAGAAGGACTTGGGGGTGTGGGTTGATGAAAAAATGAACATGAGCCAGCAGTGTGCGCTTGCAGCCCAGAAAGCCAACCGTATCCTGGGCTGCATCAAAAGGAGTGTGACCAGCAGGTCGAGGGAGGTGCTTCTGCCCCTTTACTCTGCTCTCGTGAGACCTCACTTGGAGTATTGTGTGCAGTTCTGGTGTCCTCAACATAAAAAGGACATGGAACTGTTAGAACAAGTGCAGAGGAGGGCCACGAAGATGATCAGGGGACTGGAGCACCTCCCATATGAAGATAGGCTGAGAAAATTGGGGCTGTTCAGCCTGGAGAAGAGACGGCTGTGTGGAGACCTCATAGCAGCCTTCCAATACCTGAAGGGGGCCTATAGGGATGCTGGGGAGGGACTCTTCATTAGGGACTGTAGTGAGAGGACAAGGGGTAATGGGTTTAAACTTAAACAGGGGAGGTTTAGATTGGATCTGAGGAAGAAATTCTTTACTGTGAGGGAGGTGGGGCCCTGGAATGGGTTGCCCAGGGAAGTTGTGAATGCTTCATCCCTGGCGGCGTTCAGGGTGGGGTTGGACATAGCCTTGGATGGCATGGTTTAGTGGGAGGTGTCCCTGCCCATGGCAGGGGGGTTGGAACTCGATGATCTTGAGGTCCTTTCCAGCCCTTACTATTCTATGATTCTATGATTCTATGATATCAAAGTACTTGGCAAGCATGGGACTAATTCATGCTGCTATACCATCCTATTGACTTTGCTTGAAATGCTTATGTAGAAAAAGGTATAGGAACATTAGCCTATTTCAACCAACCCAATGAAAGTAGAAAAGGTGAGTGAATCTTTGTAGTTTATTTTTGGAAAGGACCTGGCATTCCTGGCTTGATGGTATGTAATATTGGCAGTTCATTTCATCCTTTTCTTCACTCTAACTTCAGTGAGACAAGGCTCCTCCTCAGGTCTACCTCTCAGTGCTTTTGATTTTCTGCTAGATTAGATCACTGGTTTTCCTAAGTTAAACCACTATTCAAGATCCCTATCTTCACACTAGACAGTGTGTTGGAGCAATCAAAAGCAAAAACTTTATCACCATAGTTTTAGCTGATAGAAGTTGCTGTATGAAGGCATAATTAATTAAGCTGCTCCAAGCATCTTCTACCAGTATGTGACACTGTCTCCTTTCCTCTCACCAACATGCAGAACACCTTTCCTAAGAAATGTTTTTGCTGCTGTAGAATCAAAACAAGTTCTTAGAAAGTCAATGAAAGAAGCAAACTACAATTTATTAATGAGACATTTGTGAGGGTGAAGGAATGACCAGTTTTCCTGGATTCCAAAATCATCCTCAAATCAATCCTCAGACCTGGGCCAGCCAAAATTGTTTCATATGCAGGTTTCAGAGCAATGACTAGGCACAGCCACACAAAGCCACTTGCACAGAAGAAAATGAAAAGAACAATTACATAAAAAATCATACAAACATGAAAAAATCAGGTTGGAAGTGACTTCTAGTTGCCACCTAACCCAGCTCTTCACCCAAAGCAGGGCCAGCTACATGGGCTGCTTTGCGCCTTATCTAGCTTTTTGCTGTCTTCCAGGATACCCATGTCCCATCCTCTGGGCAGCCTGCTTGCCCAGCGCTTGCTTGTCCTCATAGTGTACTTTTTCCCCCATTTTGTTGCTGCCAAGGTAGTTCTAAATTTCTGCTCATTACAGTTACTGCTATGGGAACTTTGCTGCTGTAACATTTTCTCCTGGAGCCTTTCTAGAGCACCTGCTTCATTCACCACGTGTGCAGACAAAAGCCAGGACAGATGCTCAGGGAAAGAGCTGAAACCCCACAGCTCACAGGGCTGATGCCCTTTTTCAGAAAAGAGGCCACCCAAGTTCTTCACTTGAGGATGGAGACAGGAAAAAGTATTTGGAGAAGAAGCAGCTTCCTTAAACTGTTTCAGGAAACCCTTTCCAGAGACAGTATTAAAAATACATGGGTGGGGTGAGAGAGAAAGAATTCTTCTTTATGTATAAAGTTACACATGGAGACAATGTCCAAATTACTGAAAAAAAAAGAGTCTGTGTGTCTCTGTTTTCCTGACTTATGATAGCATGTGTTTAGTATTACGGCTAATCCATTATAGGAGCCAAAGTTAACAACTTCCAAAACATCAGTTGTTGGGTTTTTCTTTTAAAGTTCAGTTAAATGCTAGTGCTTCAAACCAACTTAAACACAGGAAAAAAACCCCAACACAAGCCAAAACAGAAACCCCTCTAAAAACTATTTAGTTTTCTGTGGTCGAAACAACTATGTAATTGAATAAGCAATCAGGCCAATTCAAATTGGTGAAATTTTGCATGAAGGAGCAGAACAAATTATATTTTAGCCTGGAGTAAAAAATAGTGTAAGAAATGTAGTGCTTCTTTTTCCATTGCAAAAGAACAGCCCCGTAGATCTCATCTAAAGGAGTCTTATTGTGGCTGGCGACCTCATAGCAGCCTTCTAATACCTGAAGGGGGCCTATAGGGATGCTAGGGAGGGACTCTTCATAAGGGACTGTAGTGAGAGGACAAGGGGTAACGGGTTCAAACTTGAACAGGGAAAGTTTAGATTGGATATGAGGAAGTTCTTTACTGTAAGGATGGTGAGGCACTGGAATGGGTTGCCCAAGGAAGTTGTGAATGCTTCATCGCTGGCGGTGTTCAAGGCCAGGTTGGACATAGCATTGGGTGGCATTGTTTAGTGTGAGGTGTCCCTGCCCATGGCAGGGGGGTTGGAACTAGATGATCTTAAGGTCCTTTCCAACCCTAACTATTCTATGATTCTATGATTCTATGATTAAGGAAACAAACCAAAAGACTTCACATGATGACATATCGTGCACATCCAACAGCATAGAGCTGCCACAGGATAGTTGGATGCAATGAAAAGTGGCTAGAGAGGGTGTCTTTGGAGGCTTTGCATAGTTCTTATGTCCCAGCGTATGACATTCCAGTCACTGAGGTTGTTGTCTGGGGGGGTTATGTGCTCAGCATGCTGAAGTGAACAGGTGCTGAAAGCAGTGAGTCAAGAAGGAGAGATCGGAGAAGTTCATGCCTCCCCATCCTGTCTTTTTAAGCAGTGTGGAGGACAGACCAAAGAGATGGTAAGGCACATATGTGTTTCCCAAATGGCTTAAGTCGTTTGTCTTTAACACAAACCTCTTTTTGTTTGTGGAATAAGGGACTTCACTTTTAACAAGATCACTGCAAACAAAACTACTGGAAGCTGTGAGTGTATGTATTTAGTTAGGGGCTTTCCATAGCATTGCTGGTAGAAACAGCATAAAAAGGAAGGATGTAGAAGTGGTGCATTAGGGGGATTTTTTATGTAGGGGAGGACATAAAGCAAAAAAGGATGATGCTTTCCCCTAAATCAGTCCTCCCACATACTCTCCCCTCCAATGGCCTTTGACTGTCAGCTGGCTTGCAGTGACAGTGACCTTGCTGTGGTGCCCTGCTGTCAGGATCTGTATATGAAACACTATAAAATCATAGAATAGTTAGGGTTGGAAGAGGTCTTAAGATCATCGAGTTCCAACCCCCTGCCATGGGCAGGGACACCTCCCACTAAACCATGCCATCCAAGGCTCTGTCCAGCCTGTCCTTGAACACTGCCAGCGATGGAGCATTCACAACTTCCTTGGGCAGCCCATTCCAGTGCCTCACCACCCTTACAATAAAGAACTTCTTCCTTATATCCAATCTAAACTTCCCCTGTTTAAGTTTGAACTCACTACTTCTTGTTCTATCACTATGGTCCCTAATGAAGAATCCCTCCCCAGCACCCTTATAGGCCCCCTATGGGAGCATCCTATAGGCTCCCCCTATGTGAGCATGTGGGTAGGACAAGCTCAGTGTCCCTGGTCAGTTCAGCCAGGACCAGTCTTCTGCCACGGTCTGCAGTTCAGGACTAACAGAGCAGGATTCTCTTTTCATATATGAATTGCCTAAGAAAACATAGTACTTCTATCTATTGTTGATACAGAGGTTTTCTTGAGTAAGTTTTTGTCTTAAGGACTAAAAGACAAAGGTCAGAACTCAGTGCAGCATATGTCTGGAGAAGGGGACTGCTAAGAGCAAGGGCAGTGATCCCCTTCAGGAGTCAGCCCTGGAAGGACAAAGAAAGCACAAAGTTGGTGGAGTATCAGCACCTCATCCCTCGTTTGTCCAAGGACAATTAGTTCCATGTGGCTTAAAGCTGGCAAACTGAACAAGAAGCAAGAAGGTCCCTTAATTAAAACCTGAGAGATTCAGTATGGACTCAGTGCCACCCACTGTCAACCAGAGTTCCCATTCATCCGAGATTGTTTTGCTGTAATTTGTTTCATGCCACCAAAATACTGCATAACAAATGGCCTTCTCAGACAGCACAGGGAGATAACCATAATTCCACAACATGGCATTTGCAAATGAAACATTATCAAGGTCTCCTTGGGCAAAGAGCAACCCAAGTAGTGAGGAGACAACTTCTGGTGGTTTCATGAGCAGAGCAATTTGGTTTTTTCATTAAACTAGCAGAATGAGCAAAATATTGAACCGTTGACTTGACTGATACTAACATTGTCCAGGCTGCCAAACATTTAGCAGCTGATAGCTCATTTGTACAGCTGATTTCATCTGGTGGGTGCAGTAACTTTTCCAGAGTTTTAAGGGGAAACATGGCCAGATCCAATTCCTGTTATATTTTCAGAGACAGGAGAAACAAGTGATATCAAACATGGGCATATTGTTCTTCTACACATAAGGCTCTGAGAGAAAAAAAATGAACTTTCAATGTTTTTTGAACTGGATGGTTCAGCTAATCTCCATCCAAGGTAAAGAGAGAGGAGGAAAAATTTTACTACAGATCACCACCTCAATGGTGAAGACTTTCTTCTGCAAGAGAAGAGCACCTTGCTGTGATATTTGCTCATCTTCCCAAGCTTGGCCCCTGGGTTTTACCTGTTCACACCTTCCTTGCCATTCAGTTCTCTCCACCTCTCATTCTCTCTCTGAAATTCAGGAAAAAAAGCTTTTCACAGCTGAAGGCCTGGCTGCTCTGTAGGGATATTTGTGTTCTGTAAAATATTAGAGACTTGATCTCTTCTGTGGTTATATTATTTACCCTGCACTTGCCTGGTCACCATTTCCTTGTGTTACGTACTCATACTTTGCAGTGGGGACTTGCATACACTTAATGAAGTTGCGTTAGGAGATTAAAAGCAGCAGTTTTATAATTCTCACTGTTTCTCAAGTCCAGTTGTGAATCTTCCTATTCCTCCTGTGCAGGCAGAGACACTCTCAGACATAAAGTTTTATCAGGACTTGTGGGTTTGATTAGGTAGATTAAATAGACACAAAGACGAAATTTGCAGTGATCTTCCTGAGAGGCTGAGCAGTGGATGGGAACAAGAACTTCCTTACCAATTCTGAGGTCTAATCACTTTAACTCCTTAGTGTTTTAGAGGCTCGGATGACAGACAGAGATGCTAGAGAAAAAGCAACCTATACAAAACTGTTATGAGGGTCCAATGAGTGCTCTGCCCAGTCTTTAGACATTTTGGAGATAAATGGTGGGACACAGACTGGTAGGAGCCAAAGCAAGGATTAGCTTAGTGTGAGGGACCCACATGAGAAGCTACAAGCTGGAGACCAGATAATTTCGAAGTCACATCCAGGCTACTTACTGTCCTGCAAGAGATGGTGCAGGCATGAGAGCTATTCACACCCTCTACCTTTGGGGCTGTTAGACCATGGCTCTCCAACAGTGAGATGTCAAACCTGTACTTAAGTAGCCTGTTATAAAGTACTTGTTTATGTGCCAAAATAGTCTTTCTTTCATTCACCCACCTCTTAGAAGAACACCAAGCAGCAAAACTAGCTGGACCAGGGTCCCTGTATGAGCACTATGTCCTTCACCTTCACAGTAAAACCACAGGGATGTGACAAAAGCAGCACTCACCAGTTGTGATTTTGGTCACAGCACAGCCTGGAAGCAAAGCAAATAAGTAATGGCACTCCCACACTCAAATGCGTAATTGACCATTGATTTATTCTACACAAGAGGTGTGTGAACACATTCCACGCACACAGAAGACCCTCTCAAAGCAATCTTCCTCATAGGCATGTCATCAATACGACCACAGTTCATCTCACAAATAAGCTTGTGTTCCAAACATAAATGCCAGCTAAGTCAGAAAGTCCATCTAGCACGATCTTCTCTCTGACAGCAACGAGAAGCAGATTCCCGGGGGAAGAGGTAGGAGACATGGCAAGTATTGTACTGCCTATACCCTGCTTATGCCATCCCAGCCCTGCAACCAATGCTTTAGGGACTGTTAGCTATAGCTAGTATCTGAACTATCTTATTTAATAGCCCTCAATGGACTTCTTTTCCCTGAGTTTATCTAAACCTATATAGGCTTTTGGTCTCCACAGCATCCTGCAGCTATGAGTCATGATTCAGTTATGCATTGTGTGAGCAAGTATTTCCCTTTGTTTATTTTAAAATAAATCTGCTACTTGCTCTGTTCAGTAGGCACCCTTCAGTTCTCATGCATTACAAGTAATGCCCTGCTGTTCTTGAGCAACCTTCTCCGCACCTGCTGTGACTGTAAAACCCTCTTTATTGCCCCCCCCTTTAATAATTCATAGAATCATAGAATAGTTAGGGTTGGAAAGGACCTTAAGATCATCTAGTTCCAACCCCCCTGACATGGGCAGGGATGCCTCACACTAAACCATGTCACCCAAGGCTCTGTCCAACCTGGCCTTGAGCACTGCCAGCGATGAAGCATTCACAACTTCCCTGGGCAACCCATTCCAGTGCCTCACTGCCATTTACAGTGAAGAACTTCTTCCTTATATCTAAACTTCCCCTGTTTCAGTTTTAACCCATTATCCATTGTCCTACCACTGCAGTCCTTAATGAAGAGTCCCTCTCTAAC
Source organism: Amazona ochrocephala (assembly GCA_039720435.1). Lineage (NCBI taxonomy): Eukaryota > Metazoa > Chordata > Aves > Psittaciformes > Psittacidae > Amazona > Amazona ochrocephala. Next base: position 51,886,657 of record CM077882.1, on the reverse strand, counting down.
ACCCTTGTGTCCTTCCTATTTATCGCTATTTAGTCCCCCTGGTATGAGGAGTTGAACAAGATCAGTGTCCTTAAATGCATTCCAATATTTTCTGTGGTACCACAGAGGCAGAACAGTCTAGTGTTACCCATGAATGCCAGCAAGCTTGGAATTAGGCAGTGGCAAATAGATTGGGCTGTTACACCATGCTTTCAGTATTTATTCCAGGCAGAAACGAACTGAACAGAGGATTTATTTGGCTCTGATGGTATCTTCATTTGAGGAGGCCACCTCACACTTTTCTGCAAGAAGCATTAGACCTTGCCTGCTTTGTGAGCTTTCTGGCTGAACCCCAAGTCAGACCTGTAAGCTCTTCTTGCAGCTTTGTGCTTTCTGAGGAGCATGTGCCTGAACCAGTTATGATCCTTATGAAGTGGACGGATCACTTGATGACCCAAAGGCAAAAGTACCCATGAAAAGATGAAAAAAATCACCAAGCACATTGCTTCAGGATGGTGACAAATACAGGAAGACTTGCATCATCTATTTCTAAATGCACCAGGTTTCATACTTCATTTTGCTATACTAAGTTTAACCACAGCAAAACTGAGCTCAACAGGGCTCATCATCTGAACGGTGTGGACAGAAGTGTGTCTCCTGGCTAAAATAAAACAGCCTTGACTTTGTTTTGTTCAGTAATGAATCCTTGACCAAATTAGTCCAAAGTACAGTTCAACAGAATTCAGAAGAGATGATTGATGCCCAACATGGCTCTGCTTGGCTTTGAGTTATACAAATATAAGATTATGGAAGTTTATGGTGTGGAAATGTTGTTGAAACCACACATCCATTTGGCTGGTAACTGGAACATTATTTGGCTCAGAGGGTTTCTAAAAGAATGGAACGAACCTCAAACAAAACCAGAAATTGTTTAGTGCGATAGAAAACTAGCTGATTACCCAACACGGGGCGAGGATTTGTTCATTAGAACAAGCAAATGCTTGCCATGTTTGTTGGCATCTCATGACCAGTTAACAAACTGTAACTCTTCTTTCAAAACAGTTTGACAATGTAACCTGAACTGAATAAGAGTCATGGGACTGACCCCATTGGGGTGGTGTAAGATAAGGTTATACCAAAGGAATGCGATGGAAGTGCAGAAAAATGTCTGGCTACTATGCCCAGTGTGTATGTGCCCCTGTGAGGCAGCAAGTTTAACAAAGCCGGTATTTTTTTTCACTCATTACTATTACAGCCAGACAGATGAAAGCACAAGGATAGAAGTATGAGCATATTAAAAACTTATGAATACTGGTAGCTGTAGATGAGCCTTCGCAATTGTCAGAGGTCAGGTAGCACAAAGTAAACTCCGAATTCTGCTAGCCAGGGACTGACAGACTCCAGGCCTGAACTTTGGCAAAGGAATTTATTCTACCAAAGTGATGGATTGAGGTTACTTTTCAGCAGCAAGGTCACAGCAGTGAGATAAGGAAATACAAGGGAATCTGTTACTCATCACAGGTTTATCCCTCTGGACCACAGTATTGCTACTCCTAATTTGCACCAGTGCAAAGGTGAGCTGAAGACGATCACTGCTGAATGAGTGGTTGTGTAAATAAAATGTGATGTGTTTCACCAGCTATGCCAACAGTGAGCTCCTCTTCTACCATCTTGGTGATTCCCTATGGGGCCAGGTTGGGCACAAGGTCAGAAGGGATCTGTGGTGCCTAAGCAGGTCTCCTGCTCCAAACATAATGATCTCTAAGGGTGAAGAGCCAAGAGCCACAGGCTGATCTACAGCACTGCCTGGGTACCGTCCCATTCCCAGAACTCCATCATGGTCTCTGAGATGCCACCACCATACCACGACTACAACCTTTTGGTGTATTTTAGCTGGGCTGGCAAGCCACTAATGAAAACCTCACTGGAGAGCTGTTCTTCACACTCGTGACCCTTTCATGAAGGACGGGGTACTTTGGCAATCTTGGAATTTTCCCTGTGGCTTTCTGGAAGGAGCCAAGAGAGTTCAGATGCTGTAGTGATGTGTCAGCTAGAGATTCTCATAAAAGAATATGTGAAAACATCCTGACTTGATTCACCTACAGGGAAACAGGGTGACTGAGAACAGAAAGGGGACGTAGAAGCAGAGCGCAAATGGTTTCTTCTATAAGATGGTGAAACTGCCCCCAAAAGTGCATTGATTTCTGCACTTTTTGCTCTTCAGCCTTCCCAGTTTTGCTCAGCCTTTCTATGCACTGTTAGCCTATGGCTCTGGGCAGAAGAAGAGGAACTTCTTTGATTTTCCAAAAGGCAAGAACAGACTGCCCAGTGCTGGGAACTGAGCATATTGACACTGATCCCATTCCTGGTGAAGCTGAAGACCCATAAAGTAAGGCTTATCCGATAAAAGCAAGGATAACTGAAGTAGTTTCTACTCGGGACTGAACTAGAAGTGGCAGATATAAAAAAATGGCTCCACAGCCTAAGCTGTGAGAAATCTGCAATGGACTTACAACTCGTACTCTTTAGCAATGGAGAAATGAAGATGGTGAAACTCAGCATCCTGTGTAGGAGAAGCAAAGCAGTAAGCAGGACTAGAACCCTAAACTTCCAGAAAGATTACTTCAGCCTCTTCTAAGATCTACTTAAGGAATCCCATGGGATAGGGCTCTAGGAGAGAAGAGTGTCCAAGAGAGCTGGTCAATATTTAAGCACCACTTCCTCCAAGCCCAAGACCAGTGTATCCCCATGATGAAGAAATCAGGCAAAGGGGGCAGGAGACCTGTAAGGATGAGGAGAGAGCTCCTGGTAAATATTAAACTTAAGAAAGAAATCTATGGGACGTGGAAAAAAGGACAGGCCAAGTGGGAAGGCTATAGGAACATTGTCAGGGCATGCAGAAAAGCAACAAGAAAGGCCAAGGCCCACTTAGAATTGAGTCTGGCAAAGGACATCCAGAACAAGGTCTTCTACATTGGCAGAAAAAGAATGTAAGTGAAAATGTGGGGCTTCTCCTGAATCAGATGTGTGTCCTGGAAAACAGAAGACACAGAGAAGGTGGAATTACTGAATGCCTTCTTTGCATCAGTCTTCACCACTTTTCTGTGATTCTGTGGGAAAGATGCCATCCATGTTGTTGTTACATTTGCCATTGAGAGATCCTGCTTTGGCAAACTGCTGCCAGCCGGAGGGTTGCAGGGTTTGTGTGTTGTGGTCTTTTCCCCTCTGCTTACTTTGGTGGAGCAAATAATTTCTTTCCTTTCTGAGTTTGGAAGTTTCTGGCTTTTGACCCCTCTGTACACATGGAGCAGTTCAGGGTCAGCCCGTGGGTGAGGAAGGGGTCAAAGCAAGGGATATCAGAAGGATGGCTCTGGAGAGCATCAGTGCAAACATTTTTGAAGGACACTGAAAAATTATTCCTGCTATATCTGGTGTGGAGCCATCACAGCCAGAGAAGATGAGCTGAGCTGAGGGCATGGCAGGGAGCTGTCGGGTAATCACTGCTCTACAGCCGTGGTTCTGTGTGATTCTTGGAGGAGGGCCTTTTCCTTTATTTCTCCTTTCTGCTCTCCTTGGCTGTCTCTCCTCATTTACCAAGATTATGTACTGGAGAGAGGAGAGAGAGAGTATACTGGGTTTGGCTGGCTTAGAGTTTAATTTAATTTGTTTTTGATGCCTCCACAAGTACACAGACCCATCTGTAGTGTGCATGGTGACATGGAGGGTGGAAGGGTGATAGCCAAGCAGCGGCCCTTCTGCTCTGGGAGGGATGTTTTGCTCTGTGGTCGCACTTGGGAGCTCTTTGTACATGCATCAGCAGCAGAAGGATTAACCATTGGGATGTGGTACACCTCCATATGTAAACAGCAATGTCAGAGGGATGCAGGGTTGCAGAGCTCAGTGCTGGGGCTGAGGTTTGTGGGAGACACCAAGGCAAAGATGTGCCAGGGGGACTTGATACACCTTCCCAGAGAGCACCTGCATCCAGGCCAGGCCAGGGAGAAGTAGGATGCTGCTGCACGTCCATCCACTTCTGTGCAGACAAACTGGCCCCAGCAAACAGCCCACACAAATTGTGGTGCCTTCCCACAAGATCAGGATCAATCTCTTCAGCCTTACACTGTCATCTTATTTGCTTGCTTAGTCTTTCCTATACGTCCCATAGACAGTGCAGGGAAATGTGTGTTTTCCGGTATGGCCATGCCAATGTGCAGCTGAGTAAGCTGACATTGTCCCAGCCTGAGCTTTCTTCATTCTAATGGCTTCAGGTTTAATCATAAAGCACTGTTATAAATAATAAATTGTGAAAGATGACATCTTCCAGTAAATCCCGCTGAGTCTGCTTATATTTGGATCACTGCATTATGCTTAGCTCAGCTGCTCAGAAGCGATTCATGTGGGGAGGCATGGAGTGGATGAGGGAGAAAGGGAGAAAGGCATTAATCTGCTTTGTTGGGTGATGATTACAGAGCAGTGCTGGGTGACTAGGTTGATGCTCAGAGTGGCCTGACTGCTCCATGACAAACCATGGGCAAAATCAAGGCTAAGTCCAGCAGGAGCTGGATCAGACAGCTGTGTGCTTGACTGAGTGTGAGGGGGGTTTAAATAATTAATGGACTCAACCGGGAAATCTGGCAAAGTCATCATTTGGCTGTCCGGTGAGGGCAAGATTAGCAACCAGGGTAAGAGAGAACTGGCAAGGAACTTCAAACAGCAATCAAAGGATATCCCATTCTACTTTTATGATGGTTCCATAGGGGTTTTGGAAGGCAGACATAGGGACTGTGAGAATGAAGACCCTGGGCCCACTGTAGGAGAGGATCTGGTTCAAGACCATCTTAGGAACCTGAACATGCAAGTCCATGGGACCGGATGAAATCCATCCACAGGTCCTGAAGCAGCTGGCAAATGAAGTTGCTAAGCCACTGTCCATCATATTTGAAAAATCATGGCAGTCAGGCAAAGTTCCCAATGACTGGAAAAAGGGAAATATAACCCCCATTTTCAAGAAAAGGAAAATGGATGAGCCGCGGAACTACAGACCAGTCAGCCTCACCTCTGTGCCTGGCAAAATCTTGGAGTGGATTCTCCTGGGAGGCATGCTAAGGCACATGAAAACCAGCAAAGTGGTTGGTGACAGCCAGCATGGCTTCACTAAGGGGAAATCCTGCCTGACCAATCTGGTGGCCTTCTATGAAGGGACTACAGAACTGATGGACAGGGGCAGAGCGGTTGATGTCATCTACCTGGACTTGTGTAAAGCCTTTGACACTGTCTCACATGACATCCTTCTCTCTAAGTTGGAGAGACATCAATTTGATAGGTGGACCACTCAGTGGATAAAGAACTGGCTGCATGGCCGCACGCAAAGAGTAGTGCTCAATGGCTCAATGTCCAGCTGGAGACCAGTAACGAGTGGTGTCCCCCAGGGATCGGTGTTGGGACCGGTCTTGTTCAACATCTTTGTGGGTGACATGGACAGTGGGATTGAGTGTGCCCTCAGCAAGTTTGCCGATGACACCAAGCTGTGTGGTTCGGTTGATACATTGGAGGGAAGGAATGCCATCCAGAGGGACCTTGACACGCTTGTGAGGTGGGCTGATGCCAACCTGATGAAGTTTAACCATGCCAAGTGCAAAGTCCTCCACCTGGGTCGGAGCAATCCCAGGCACAGCTACAGGTTGGGCAGGGAAGAGATTGAGAGCAGCCCTGCGGAGAAGGACTTGGGGGTGTTGGTCGATGAAAAAATGAACATGAGCCGGCAGTGTGCGCTTGCAGCCCAGAAAGCCAACCGTATCCTGGGCTGCATCAAAAGGAGCGTGACCAGCAGGTCGAGGGAGGTGATCCTGCCCCTCTACTCTGCTCTCGTGAGACCTCACTTGGAGTATTGTGTGCAGTTCTGGTGTCCTCAACATAAAAAGGACATGGAACTGTTTGAACGAGTCCAGAGAAGGGCCACGAGGATGATCAGGGGACTAGAGCACCTCCCATATGAAGATAGGATGTGAAAGTTGGGACTGTTCAGCCTGGAGAAGAGAAGGCTGCGTGGAGACCTCAGAGCAGCCTTCCAGTATCTGAAGGGGGCCTATGGGGATGCTGGGGAGGGACTCTTCATTAGGGACTGTAGTGAGAGGACAAGTGGTAACGGGTTCAAACTTAAAGAGGGGAAGTTTAGATTGGATATGAGGAAGAAATTCTTTATTGTAAGGGTGGTGAGGCACTGGGCTGGGTTGCCCAGGGAAGTTGTGAATGCTCCATCGCTGGCAGTGTTCAAGGACAGGCTGGACAGAGCCTTGGGTGGCATGGTTTAGTGGGAGGTGTCCCTGCCCATGTCAGAGGGGTTGGAGCTAGATGATCTTAAGGTCCTTTCCAATCCTAACTATTCTATGATTCTATGATTCTATGATCTGCTAACCCCACAGCTTGTAGAGCTGGAACACACTAGCCCTCAGGACCAGGGGACACAGGATCATCAGCAGAAGCATCTCCCAGTAAAGATGGGCTCTGCAGCCCTGGCTGAAGGATGCACATCTCTCAGGGGTCCATGCTCCTCTCTCTGTCCAATACGTGCTCTATCATCCCAGCAGCCCTCCAGGCTCACTCACATCTCACTGCATACAAATGCCCTGAATTCTCTCTTCAAAAGTGACTCAGTGAAGGTCCCCACATACAAACGTTTGCTTTTATGACAACTCTGCAGAGCTAGCCATTGATTATTAGTGTCAATGGTGAAAAATGGACTTTGCAAGCCTACCTAGAAATGAATTGGTTGGAAAGTCCTGCTGCTCACCAACCTATTTTAATGAAAGCAAGCGACTAATGAAATACTGTGCTGTGACGAACTGCATGCTGGCTCTGGACTGATCCAAGGACAATCACAAGTCTGGGTCTTTCTGTCCTGCGTGGCTGAAGGCAGCATTGCCCCCACCAGCTGCATCCTTGCTTCTGGCTGAAGGTCCAGTTCACAGACCCTTTGTTTCTGGGACATGCATCCTTGGCTGGGCCATCGCACTGCTCAGCCACCGCCACTGGGGAGTCAGTGTCCAGGCTGGGGCAGGAGCCATGGCTAGTGCTCCAGCCATGCAAAGCAAGGAATGTCTTGTGTTTCCAAATGTCCCATATGCCATTGCCCTGACTTTGACTCAGCCCACCCCCCGTGACCTTATGAAATAGAGGGATCTGGAAGGCAACTTTTGGTAAGAACCTGAAATATTGTCAGTGTGAGGTGCTTTTGAAAAAAGAGATTATTTATTTACTTATTCAACATTCTCAATTTTTAAGCAAAACTGTGTTTAGTTACTGTAGAATGCAACATTTCCTGGTGTTTCAAGATAATTCACATTTTTCTCTCATTTAAGTTTTGTGTGGCTGTTTCTTCTTCTCTGCTTTTCCATCCTGAATCCTCCTATCTGGCAGTAATGGAACCTGAAGTTTCATGGGGGGGAAAACATAAATTGTGTGAATCTTCTGACCAGAACTGCTCCCGTTTCCATCAGTTCCCAAAGCCTTTGCTGAGCAGACAGTCGCCATGCCTGCCAAGGGCTGCTGCAGAGTGCTTGTCTTACACTCCTGCCTACAGCACTTCAGCCTTCAGCCAAGATGGAGAGTGCTGCAGGCCCCAGCATTTAACCTTTCAAATTGCTCCTCTGTCTCAAAGATGTGCCTGGGCTGGCCCTGAAATATCGAGTGATTACGGCAGAGAAAAAGGCTGTGATGGGTGATCAATGGAAGGTGGTAAACAAGCTGTCAAGAGCTCTTCCAGGAAACACCTTATTTATTTTAGCCATTTTTACATGAGAACATGAGGAGGGTAAGTAGAGAAACCTAACAAATGTATTCACTTGGAATTAATACCATCTGAATGAGATACACAGGATTCCCATTAGCTAGTAGTAACACAGAGACATCTTGTAACCTACATTTTAGGAACCGATGAAGAATGATAAATGCAAGTTGCATAACTACTGCAAAAATCAGATCTTTCAAGATAGCACTCACTAGTCAGGTCTTGTCCTTCCAGTTCATTGAGGCACACTCCTGTTTGGGATGACACTTCATTCCCTTCTGGGCTTGGAGAAGCCAGAGCCTTGGCTGGTTCAAATCAACAATATCCCCATCACCACCCAGAGCCAGGGAAGCTAAGGCATTTACACTGGTGGAGCTTTTCTCAGGAGATTTGCTGAATGATCTTAGGGAGGGCAGAGAGCTGAGAAAGGGCTGGGCAAGAGCAAAGAGTTTCTGACCTCCTGTCCTGACCCTGATAGTTGCACTTGGTTTAGGAAAAATAATGTGTTCATTTCGTTTCCCTCTAGCTTTCTAGCTTTCTTGCTTCTTTTTCTTCTTCCTTTTTCCCAGCACCAAGCAAAAATGAGTCCACAATGGGCCTCTGAGCCCCCTCACACATCCCAGGGCAGGCATCCCTCATCTAGTAGCTTCTCTCGTGTAGTTTCATGGGACTCAGCCCTTTCCCGAGGGCACAGCCCATCTCCTGGATGCACTTCCTGGCCAGCACTCCAGCCTCTGGAAAATGGGGTCTCTCCATTGCTTTTACACAGCAATAATCTTCTCTTTTCTTTTGTTGTGAGTCAATTCAGTGAGACTGGGATGAAAGCAGCATCTAACAGCAATGGTGGGAGTGGGACAGCACTGCTATCAGTTCACTTGGTGTCAGGAGTGACGATAACATTATACTGGATCAAAGGGTCATCATGTCCATAAACATAGGAATGACTGCAAGTGAGAGCTGCCCCAGGAAGCAGGCTGACATGGTCTTTAAGGACTGCTCATTTGTGTATCTGTATGTGTTTAATAAGTTGAGGAGTTTGTTCAGTAATTGCTATGGTGAAAGCAAGCCAGCAATAATGCAATGCAATATTCATAATTATTTCATTATTAATGTTATCACAGAGAGAGTTTTTCTTCTGTTTACCCTTGAACACTCTTGCTCTTACCCTGTCGTGATTCTTTATCCCGTCTGTGGATTCTTCTCTTGTCTCTAGGCCATGTTTTCCCTTTAGTCCCACACTCTCTCATAATAATAATCAGTGTAATGCTTATCTCTTTCACCCTCTCCTTGCTTTGTGCCATCTTCCACACAATCCCTTCCACCAGCAACATAATTTCCAAGGTGTGCTGGTAGTCTCATATGCAACATCATCACAATGGACCACCTTCTGTTCCTCACTCCTCTCATTGTTTTATGCAGTGTTTCTCCTATACCTTTCCTCCTCTGTTTCCCTTCCTGCGTCCTTGGATTAGGTGAGTGTACAAGGCAAGCTCTTTAACACTTTACCACAATTAGGCAATGACAGATCTCCAGGGAGAAGGAAGCTCTGGATCTCTTTGGTGAGAACCACGGTGCCCATGGGCAGCAGCATAGGAAAAGCTGGGGGAGCCACACAGCAGATCCTGGTTGGAGTGAGGCTTTGAGTGGCATAACAGTGGGGCTCACTGCATGGGGTATTGCATAAGATCATAGTGTGCTTTACGCATCCTCTCACTTCCAGACACTGGTATCTTTGGCTATGAAGTAGTTGCGATAATATTCTGCTCTAGTCATGTCATGTGATGTCATGTCATGCTGCCACACTTATAACTTAAATGTGATATTGGATCAGAGCCTGCTGACTGCTGGGCATGACCCACCCATTGCACACACTCAGAAGTGCTAAAGAAAGGTAATGACAACATATATGTCTCTTCCATCAGTGGATCTTGGAGTACTCCATGAAAAATGCCTGGGCAGTCTTCTTTGCATGAAGGGGAAGCTGAGACTCTTAAAGGTCTTGTCCAAAGCCACACAGCAAGCCAGAATTCAAATCTAGGGGTCCTTCACTTCAGTGCATTGCTCTATGTCGTAGGTCTTTAAACAAGATGGCACAAAACACCTCTTCTTCAAGTCTCATCTTCCTGGGATAATGAAAATTACTCTGAAGTCCCAGGCCACGTTTCACACGTTGGCTTCTGTGTCTCTACATCCACTCTCCCCTCTGAACTGAGGCCAGAAGGTTGTTCAAAGAAGCAGAAGATACTATTGCACAGACAAAAGCCCCTGGCATGGACACATGAGGGCTATTGTAGGTTCAAAAGTCACAGGTGAGTTCTGCTGGCACAATCTGGGCAGAAAACTTTACAAATATGACAACTTCCCTGTGTAACTTCATCTCTCCCAGCAGTACACGCATGATTCATTCAGACATACATTTACCTCGTACTTTTTCCGTTCCTTATGAATTATTGGAACTATGTCTCTCTCTTCTCTCTTCCAGAAAGTGCACTGTCATTTCACCAGTGCAGAGGAAAAAAAGTGATTTTTTTTTTTTTTAAGTAAAGAAAAAATAATCATATTTCAATCTCTTTTGAGTATTATGATGACAGAAATCATCATCAACAATCCCCAAGTCAGGAAGATCAGTCACTGCTTCAGTCAAGGCCTTTACCTCTTGTTTTTCTGTCTCTTTTTTTCACATCCTCATTTATTATTATAAATCATTCCCTGTACAGCCGCCTTTTCTTTATAAACACACCTGTTGGATCACATTGTGGTTCAGGTATGTATTTCTGCTTTCTTAAGGTCTGAAACTATGTACAGTCAAATGCTTAGTATGGAGTTATGTCACAGCTAGGGGGTTATTAGGAGCAAATTAAGCAAGGATTAATTCTTCACCCACACAGTTCTTGCAGCAATCCAGATCTGTTTATCTGTCTGGTATGATGATCCGGCAACAAATACCATGAGGTTTTGTGCTGGCTGGCTAAGCAGCAGCTCTAGCAAAACAGCTAGAAGGATCATAGGAGGTGGCCCAATAACAAAAGGCTTGCAAGTAGGACATTGGTTTGGAGAAGTGAAGCCTCAAGATGTCTAAACAAGGTTAGTCACTTCAAGGGTACTTTTTTAACAGCTAGAGAGGTGACTAAAGGTGTATAAGCCTTCCATGACAACTTCTGGTTTGTCTGATTGCCAAAGACAGAAATTTTTGCCACAATAATAATTAGCATGTATTACCTAATGTGTTTTTTGGAGGTGGATTTTGCCTAAGACTTAGGAGTGGAGAAGCAGGGAGAAGAGGGTTTGGAAAAAGAAATTACATCTCCCAGACACACAGCTTAGCTTATGCTGTCAGAAAGATGTCAGAGCACCCATCAGTACCTGGGGCCTGTGTATGGAGTTGGACTCAGAAGACAGAGGTGCAGTACCTGGTGCTAACCTTTTGCCTTCTTCTGGCCAAGGCAGCTCCTGTCTCAGTTTCTCCATTTGTAAAACAGTGCTAATTATATGTTTATTCCCTTCATGAAATACTTTGAAGCATACTCATAGTAATGTTACCTACAGGGTTGTTAATAGTTATTATAATGGAATTATAATCAAATTATATTAATATATAATTTGTATATAATAATTAAATTATAATTAAAACTGCTATTAAAATTTAGTTTTTTTCATTACTGAGACAACATACAAACCAGTTCCCAGTAAGGCAGAAGATGGCAAATCCTTTCAGTGTAGACTAAAACTGCTATTAATTTCAAGCTGGAGTTTCAGTGTAAGCAAACCAACAAAGCAAAGCCTAAATTAAAGAAAAGTTATCAAGGGATTCCAGGATTATCAGTGTTCTACTGAGCATTTAAGTCATTTAAGCAGAAGTGCTTTTAACATTGTTTTGACAAACTCATAAAAGTAGGAGTAACAGAATTCAGTCCTCTGCATCAAAAGTGAAGATCCAGATCTGGTTTTGCCCATATTTTTGGTCTAAGCTCGGCATCCCTAGTTCATAATTCAGACAGATGTGCTGGCTCTTTTGAAACTGGAAAAAGGTTTGATTCTTTCTTAATTTGAGTGGCTGTTGGCTGCCAGTCAGAGGGAACTTCACTCATTCCCACTGGTTTGCAGTATAAGAATAACTCAAGATTTGCATTAATTTGAAAGCTCTCTCCTAAAACCCTAATTTCCAGTAGTTGTTCAATTTAATAAAACAGATTTGAAATGTAAGCCAGGTTGATTTATATATGACTCAAATTCCCTGGGAGCATGATCTCCAAAAAAAGAAAAAGAAAAACGTTAATATAATGCAACCAATGCCAAATGCAGAACACAGTTCTGTAACCAAAGATGGAGTGAATTGCATTTCCAATTTACCAATACATCAGTCACCTTTGTTTCATAGGCTCTGTGACATTTAATGAGTTTGTCTTCTTAATGGGACACTGGATGCATTGCAGAATAAGGGTTAGAACCAGAAACACATTTAGCTTCCTAATGCCTAACTCCCATTAATTTCAACAAAGGTGAGGTGAAATACTGCTGTGGGGTCCTTTTGCATTTAGCTGTGATGGCTTTATATGTTAGAGGAATTAGCAACAAAATGCAACACTTTGCTTGAAGTGTTCAGCTCCCCTTATTGCTGCATTGCTCTGGAAAATTCATCACATCCCACCCCAGCAGTCCCTTCAAGTGGCTAACTTCCCTTCAGAGCCCCAGATTCCCAAGCTCCACACCAAGCCTGTGAAGGGTGAAGATGAGGACCACAGTCAGCACATTAACAGATCATGGGACTCCCTTTACAAGGTCACCATCTAAATATTTCCTCAGCAGCAGGCCTTCTTCATCCTCCCTAGCCAGACCATACTAAGGTGTTCCTCCAGCTTGCAAGCCTGGGATTTGTGCAGAAATTAGGCACAGTGAATGGGGGGAGAATGACCATGCTGTAGACTTGCTTTGACATGAGAAGTCTCGAGATTGTACCATGGACCACGCAGACCACAGGGTTGAGCCCTTCCCATCCATCAGAGGTTACCTAAATGATATGGGCAGCAGGCACAGTGCATGTGAAGCCTGCTCTGGCAGCAGGCACACTGCATGTGAAGCCAGCTCCAGCAGCAGGGAGAGCTCAGCTGGACTTGGCTACAGCTCTCAGGAGCTATTTGTAACACGCTTGGCATGTTCAGAAAGATGCCCTCAGCTTGGCTGCCTTCAAAAGCCTCTCATTTTGCGTACAAGTGGTGCTGTGAAATCACTCCAGTTCTTCCGAGTTCTTGATGGTGGCAACACAGTTCCCACAGTCACAGACCAAGCATTGCTCCTACTTTAGGAGAAACTCTTGACATGCTTATCTCTTTGTGCTGAGACAGCTGTCAGCATGGCTCTGCTCTATGGCTATGTGATTAGATAAATTACTGTTTTGTGGGAACTACGCCTGGTGCACACTTCTAGCTCAATGTCTGGAGGAAAACCAAGGCTTTACTTAGGTTATCTGCTGCAAGAAGATAGAGTGCTCTGCACTTCTTGCTTAGACATGAAAGCTTTGCCACCATCTGTAGTTTATGACTACTGTGTTGTGGTTGAAGATGTGTTAAAGCCTCAAATCAAAACTGGAATTCTCCTTTGGTGGGTGCTGCAGAGGAGACAGGCTCTGCCATCCAGTCCCAGCATACCCAAATAAGCAAAAAAGCCGTCAGGAGAAAGAGAGGGCTGTACAGGCTGGGTCAGGAGGCAAAGGTTGACTGCTGCAGAGGTCCTCAGCACATACCGACCTAATTCAATGGAAATTAAGAGCACAGGTATTTGAGAAGAAATTTAGTCTAAGGGACTTGCTGAAGGTCACACAGGGAACCTGTGATACAGTTAGGAACTGAAAGAAAATGCTAAAATGTTGGTCAGTGCCTGGACCACAAGGAAATTATCTGATAGCGTCCTTTGTTGTGCTTTTAGAACAATTGCACGGTTGCCCAAGAAAGACAGGCAGAGAGTTTGGGCTGGCATAATTCCTGCCAGTTTAGCTCTGTGAGAATTTATCCTTTAGGACCTGTAGGCTTCCTTCTTTCTCTTATCTCCATGGGTATCTTCGCAGCCATTAAGCCTAAGTGCTTCCAAGCTGTAATTTCTAGAAATGAAGGTAATTATTTTGCCTGGAGTTGCTTTTGTCAGCAACAAGTGCTGTTGGAGAGTTTTACAATGGCTCAGGTAGGGGAGGTTTCAGTGGGGGAAAAGGCAAGGAGAATTCCAGGAGATCTAAAAGGCCTCTGGGTTGAAAGCGGAGTTTCTGAAGAAGGAGCAGAGAAGACTTTCTCCATGGGGAAGAGTGTGAGCATGCAGAAGCCACACTGCAGCAAGTGGCTGTAGGTAATAAGTTGAAAAAGTCACTTCATTCTGTTGAAACCTATTTTGTTTTGCTATACAGGAAAAATAATTTTGGACCTGAGTTTCTTGTTCTCCTGTACAACTCCAAGTGAGGCCTTCAAGGTCCCCCTAGGTTTGTTAAGACGAATGCTTTCAAGGCTCATGGATACATCAAGTGTACCTTTAAAATTAAGGGAGGTTTTGCAAGAACTAGGAGAAATCAAGATTTATCTTGTGAGATAAAGGTGGAAGCTGCCTTAATTATAGATTCAATGCACATTGCATTAAGGATTACTCAACAATGAGATGACCACTCAGTCCCCATATAACCTCATTGAAGACTGATAGGCTTGTCTTTTAAACATTTGCTCTTCACTGTGCCAGATCCTAAATGGTTCTCTCCGGTAATGCAGCTGTACCTACTCAGCAGACCTGGCTTTTTTTAGGTTATTGAAAACACATTAAAAAAATGAATCTGCAATGCTTCAAATCTGGGATCTTAAATGCTGACTGCTCATCCTCTCAGGGGACCTGTGAAGCAGCTGCCGGACTTCTAAAGGTTAAATTCTGCAACCGAATTCCGTTATGACTTTTAGAACATCATCTGAGTCAGGCTGGTTCAGTTACTGGCCTGATGAGTGCCGCATTGTCAGCCCTGAATGGTCAAAGGTTTGGATCAGGCCTCATGTCTGCATTTCAGTTTGCAGTTGCTTCCCCTGGATCTCCAGAGATTTACAGAATCTTTCTTGGTGGCTGTGAAAGGACCACAGGGAAGGCAATCTTGCCAGGGTGCTAGCAAAAACTGTGAGGGTGTATGGGAAAAGTGCTAGAGACTCACCACCAAACAATACCTAAGTGCTTCTGGCTAACTCTCCCTCATCTTGGAATGAGCTTAGCTGGTTTCGGATAGGAGGAAAAGAGACTTAGCCACCTAAGACACTGTATCTGGATGGCACCTTTTCTATGGATTACTCCTGTGACTTAAGACAAGTAACACCTTTTTCTTGTCCCATTTTCAGATAAAATAAGAATAACAAATTTTCCTGTGATTTTTCTCTATCTAAAGTTAAGGAAAGATCAAGAGCATCTCAACTGGAGTCAATGGATTTGCAAAGGTGTAAAAACAGGTGAAATAGAGTGATCAGTTACAACTGTACTTAGAATTCAAGTGTCCCTGGCTGTGTTTACACCTCACTGCACAAAGTGTATATAATACTTGGCACACTATGTCACTATCTCAGTCACTAGATGAGCTTATCCTATAATTAATAAACCATGTTCACTGTTGCCTAAATACAACATGCAAAACTTCCAACAGCAGTGTTTTTCATGTGGTAGTCACAGAACACTCTCAGAAAAATACTCTGATTTCTATTTTAAAAATCTGTGCTTTTCACTGGTCTTGTGGAAAGAAAACAGCCCTTCCCCCTTGTCTCTAAATCTAAAGAATGAAGGGGGAAAAGCAGTTATATGTCTTTTGCATTCCTGCCAAAGCAATTATCAAAGTTTTTAACATTTACAGCATTTTGAAGTGAATCACCAGCCTACATCTCATCTAACATCTATTTTTTTCCCCATAATCTGCTTTTACAGGGGCTTTTAACTGCATCAGACTTTTCTTTCCCATTAAAATGCTGTCTGTGTAATAGGAAAATAGAATAGCCTGTCTTCGTTGCTTAGTTTCCATAGTGAATGTCTGGAGCAAAGGTCTGTGGGATTATTCAATTACTGCAATAATGGCCTTTGACCTGGTAAAAACAGTCCAAAAGACAGAATTCATCTATTGGATTATTTTTAACATTAATCATATTCTATTTAGAAATCCAGTAGAACAGCTGGGGTTCAGAACAGACTGCAAACTATTTGTGTGTACTTTATTGAAGTGGCTTAAATTTTTATGTAGATAGTTAACAAATGACATCTTTAGGGAATTTTTCACTCCCTCACATTTATATAGTTTGATAAATGGGCATCAGACTGCAAAGCCTGCTCTCTCAGCAGCACATTAACAGCACTAAATAGAATGAATGGTGTGATCTGAGCACTCTGTGTAGACATTAGATTGCAGATAAACAAATCAGGGGACTAGAGAGCCTCCCATATGAAGCTAGGATGAGAAAGTTGGGGCTGTTCAGCCTGGAGAAGAGAAGGCTGCGTGGAGACCTCAGAGCAGCCTTCCAGTATCTGAAGGGGGCCTATGGGGATGCTGGGGAGGGACTCTTCATTAGGGACTGTAGTGAGAGGACAAGGGGTAACGGGTTCAAACTTAAAGAGGGGAAGCTTAAATTGGATATGAGGAAGAAATTCTTTACTGTAAGGGTGGTGAGGCACTGGAATAGGTTGCCCAGGACAGTTGTGAATGCCCCATTGTTGGTGGTGTTCAAGGCTGGGTTGGACAGAGCCTTTGGTGACATGGTTTCGTATGAGGTGTCCCTGCCCATAGCAGGGGGGTTGGAACTCGATGATCTTAAGGTCCTTTCCAACCCTAACTATTCTATGATTCTATGATTCTTGATCTTGAAACTGCAGAAGCGAGGGAAAGCAACAGCACCTTGCTCTTGAGGATGAACTCTTTGTTTCCATGGATTAAATGGAGACTTGCAAACAGACTCAAACTGCTGTCCTCCCTTAACTTTGCCCCTTGTCCACATGTCATAACCTTCCTCATAACTCCACTTTTTGCAAGGCATGACTTCAGTAAAGAGTGAATCCCTGCTCGGAAAGGACTTGTCTGTGGACAAACTCCAGGGAGAGCCCTGGGATAACCAACATATGTGTCACCTAGTCACAGCACTTGCTGATGCAAAGCCAGGTTGTCCCAAGGAAGAAGGAAAAACAGGGCTAGCAAAAGAGGTCTGTGAGGCTCTAAATTATTGTAAGGGTGGTGAGGCCCTGGAATGGGTTGCCCAGGGAGGTTGTGGATGCTTTATCCCTGGCGGCGTTCAAGGTGGGGTTGGACATAGCCTTGGATGGCATGGTTTAGTGGGAGGTGTCCCTGCCCATGGCAGAGGGGTTGGAACTCGATGATCTTGAGGTCCTTTCCAACCCTAACTATTCTATGATTCTATGATTCTATGATTAGGTTTTAAGTTCAAATACCAGCTGAAAAATACTCACTGCTCCTGAAAACTACTATAGTGTCAGATGCCTGTGCTGAAGTTTCCAGAGGTTTTGTTGGCACTATGCTACACTTATAGCAAGGACACATTCAGGACCCTGGCAAACAAATAAATGCCTAAAAAGGGAATTCACACACTGGTAACACTGGCAACACGCGGCTTCCCACCCAGCTGTTTTCGAAACTACAAAACACATCTGCTTGGAAACCTGGTGACTGTCAAGAAGATGCACACTTGTTCAGAAGCATGGTGGCCTGCTTGAACGCTTTCATCCTACTATGGGAAGAAGTAGATTTATGTTTTGGCATTGGAGGCAGTGGTACCATGGGCACCCAATTCTCCACACAGGGTCCATGGAGGAAACCACCAGCTGGCTGCTTGCAGCAGGTTTGCTGGATGCCTGATGGACTTGCTTGGTACATCTTGCTGGTGGTTTAACTGTGCAGGAGCATATTGATTACTGAAAAGACAGTGGTCCCATGGGGCTAAGTGAGACAAAGGAATGGGAGCATCTTCCCCCTGGTAAGACCTCTCTCATGCCATGTCTGCTCATCCAGCAACCTCCATTGGCCAAACACCAGCTGCACCCTCACCACTGTGACCCCCAGGACTCTGCCTATGCAGATGTGGATGTTTCTTTTGTGTTGCCTCAAGCCAACATACAAATTTTGAGTGAAAACCTGCCCATCAGTATATCTGAGGAAGACATGTTTACTCTCAGATGCACAGTAAACCAAAACTTTCACTGGTAGAAAAGGATAGAGGTCTGCCTTGGAGCTCCTGAAATACTAGGTGGGATGAATCCTGAAAATTGCCTACTACAGAGCAATCATTATACTGCAATGTTGTAATTGTGTGGCTGTGCCCTTACACTGGGGCCAAGTAGTGTTGCCAGTGTAATAATTTAGGTGCTCAGTGTGTCCTGGCTCTGCCCCAGGGCTGGATGACTTTCAGGAGTCCCTTTCAGCCCCTATTTTTGATGATGTTGTGATAAAATTTGAGAGAATGAAGAAAAAGTGTAACTTTTTTGCCCTGAACGAAAATGGGTAATTTCTCGATGGAGGCGTACTCAACAAATCATGAGTGCTCACTCCAACAGTAGGATATATGACACCCTGTGACAGGCCAGTCATAAATGGGTCAGCAGAAGAATCTGTTTCATGCTGGGTGAAATCAGAAATAATTCGGTCAGAGCAGGTGACATGGCTTTGCTAAGGGGAAAATCAGATGCCAGAAATATGCCTCTACCTGGAGAAAGATACTGAATGGTGAGGGGTTCCTAAAAGCCAAATTCTTGCCTGAGAGCCCTCCAGGTCCCTCTAGCTCACTGGTAGCTTCACTGCTGCCTCCTGCTTGGCAGGAATATGTGTGTGCACAAATGTGTGTTTCTGCATGTGTGGCCAAGGTGCACGCAACACAGCCTCCAACAGCACTGCCATGGTTTATCAGCCTCACTGCTGGTAAGGCTCAGAGCTGAGAGCAGGGAGAGTAATGGTGCTGCTTGACAGGGTCTCTCTAGACAGCAGTAAACTGCAAGAGGACTTTCCTGCACTGAGGTTTTGCAGCATCAGTGATTATGGCAGGCGAGGAGCGAATAGGGACCCAACACACAGATGGCCATCATTGCAAGGAGTACCACATCTGCTGCCCTGTGGGAGCTTTGTGAACAAGGTGCAGCCTAGTGTGTGGCATTCCAAGGAGCTGGCAGGGGAAGATTCATATGATCCATGGGGATACATACATAGAGCATGGCTTTGCAAAAGGTGCTTTACCCCCTCAAAATATAATGGGATGGAAAAATCAAAGCAAGTGAGTCTTAGGTTCACAGCAAAGCGCTGCAGGGGCTCTCCAGGGCAGAAAGGGTGAAAATGAGCCTGCAATATCACATCCCTGCCCAAGGAAATGATCTGAGAGCTTAAGTGGTGCAAGCAGTGAGAAAAACAGGTAATACACAGTGATTGTGGCAGCTAGTACAAAGGGAGTGCTGGCAGATCCCAGGTTGGGCATCCCCGGGATGGTATTCAAAAACCTGCCCCTGTACATGGGTTCTGTTGCGTGGCACAAACCAGGGTGCCCAAACATACGTGGTGCAGGTAACCCTCACAAATTGGGGTCTTCCAGCCCCCCCAAAAAACTTTGACCCTATGACAGCCCCACATGCCCGCCTTCCACCCATAGGCTGCCTCCCAAACCCAGCTCTGAAAATGAGCTGTCTGTCCTCACACTGATACGAGTGGTACCTGAGCTGCTGAGTACTACTGATTCCTATCGGGTTCAGGGCTAACAGGATGTTTCCATTTAAAGTGCTGGTAACCCACTGGTCATGGGTAAAAACTCTTTATCTTGGAACTGGGAATTTCCAGTGCCCTGTCTTGGAGCAATGACTTTACAGCGCCTCTGCCCCAGCACCCAGCAGCACACCCTGTGCTCTTGGCCATCCAACTGTTCCAAGAGGTATGCATGTAGCTGGAAAGAAACCAGTGACTTCAGGACAGGAGATGTACGGGCAGATTATAAAAGAGCCAAGCAAGCACCCACTAGCACAGGCTTCTGTGAAGCAGTGAGAGCTAATACATCTCGCTGTGTAAGTGTCGCTTTTGATAGGGCTCTAACTGGGAATTTTTATTCAGTGTTGACTCTCTACTACTAAGTCTGCATGAGGCTCTTCTAGGCATGGTAAAATGAGATTTGTATTACCACATTTCTGCTCCTGCAGGCATTTTCACATTGCTTTTCACCTCTGCAGATGAAAAGCAACACAGTAATAAGTGGCATTTCTGAGAATATACTGCCTCCAGACACAAACTGCATTCACAATTACTTTTCCCTATGGGGAAAATAAAGCGATTGAAGACTTAATGATAACAGCACTTTACCTTCATTAGGCTGCTTTCATGCTGGGGGATCTCACAGAGTTCTAGAAAATCTGATCCTGAAGCAATAAATCATGTCAACTGGGGACCAGCATTGCCAAGATCGTTTTAAATTACAGACAGTGGTCATACATGGACAAAGCCCAAGAGATTCTGACTGTCACATGCCTCCCATGACAGCTTAGTGTCATGGCTTAAGCCATATATCACCTCTGTGATCCTGCAGGTAAAACCATAGGGTGGCCCGTGGC
The DNA here is from genome assembly GCA_039720435.1 of Amazona ochrocephala. Lineage (NCBI taxonomy): Eukaryota > Metazoa > Chordata > Aves > Psittaciformes > Psittacidae > Amazona > Amazona ochrocephala. The sequence goes on along the minus strand of CM077882.1, from coordinate 51,866,319 downwards.
ATATACCCTCTATACCTTCCCTCTCGGGCAGTAGGACGCATTTTGTTAATAGCTGAAACATGTGTTGGTACACGTGAGGAGCTGGATGGATCAGATAGATCGTCTCTCAATAGTTTGAGCTCCTGGGACAGTTTTTTCACAGCTGAGATGATGGAAGGAGTGAGATTGTTTTCGAACTCTCAGAGTTTATGAATCATTTCATACACTGTTAGTGGTGCTATGTCATTCCAGGTTACTGTTGCCAATGAATGGGCATGTGATGAGGGTGCATTTCATGTAAATTTCCGCCACATGGGTTATGTACATTCGACTTCATCTGGATCTATGGGTGCATCCCCAGCATTCAGCTTGATGTGATAGATCATCCCTACAGTGGCTGATTCCCTCAGAGACTGGATGCCCTTTTCTAGAGTAGTCTACTTGGCCAAACAACTCGTAACATCATCCTTGTATGGAAACCTTTCTTTCACAGCTGCCAAGAGCCGCCTCCAAAGGCTGAGGGACTGTTTCTCTCTTGCAGTTGCTTTGTCAATTCCCCCTTCCCTAGCAAGTGATCCCAGCTGTTTGGCTTCACTGCCTTCTAGTTCGTGACCATCGGCCCCACTGTCCCAGCATCGGAGCAACCAGGTGATGATGTGCTCCCCTGGCTGATGGGTAAAGTCTTTTCGCATATTCCGCAGCTCGGCTGAGGTCCGAGATTGGGAAGTCACCTCTTCTTCTTCTTCTTCTTCTTCGTCATGTGATGATGACTTCTGGTCAGATGCTGTCCCAGGTGGTGAGTACATTGTTTCTTAATCTTGCTTTATCTTTCTTGCCTCTTTTTCGCTTCTCCTCTTGCGTAAAGGGGCAATTGGCATTGGTACGAGTTGGTCCTCTGGTTTAGCTGCAGTGATTATCACTGTGGTTTGGGTAGCGGCTGTACTTGTCACTGGGGTTTGAGTAGTGGCTGTACTTGTCGCTGGTGGTGGTGTACCTGCTGTACTTGGAGCTGGAGCAGCTGCACTGTCCATTCCAGTTGAAGTTTGAGTAGCTGCTATACTTGTCGCTGGGGCTGGTGTAGCTGCTGTGCTTGGAGCTGGAGTAGCTGCGCTGTGCGTTACTCCGCTCTCAGATCCAGGGACATTTTTTTCCTTTTGAAGGTGCTGGATGGTGTTGAACAGGGCTCTGTAAGCATAGGCCAAGCCCCAGCAAGTTGCCAGGGTTTGTCCATCTCTGGTGTGACCAGAATGACAACACATATCATTTAAGTGTTTTCCTAATTTTTCTGGAATTTGCACTTGTTCAGTAGTGAAGTTCCAAAGCACTGGAGGAGCCCACTGGCCTAGATACTCGCCCATACTAACCCCCACACCCTGCCACTCATGACTATCCAGCCTTGGGGAAAATCTCTTGGTTCTCCTGTATTGTTGTCTAACCCTAGACATGGCCCAAACCCGACTCTGCTTAACTCTTGGGACTAGACGAAATGGTCGTGGGTAAAACACACTCGATACGTGTGCCAACATGGTGATCCCCATCACAATCAGCAGGCAGATCTCAAGGGTATCTAAAGGCCATTCAAAACCTTCAAAATTCTCAAACGATGCTGTAAACGGTCTGGTGGGGGGGCTGGGAGCATAGAAGAATGTCTCCTTCACAGGTTGACCACCTGAGGAGGTGAAAAGAGATGTGTAATTGCTAAACACTTCTATTATATACCTCCCAAAGTACAGAGTTGGTGACCACATTGGGAACAAAAGCCAGGTCAGTTTCATGATCACTGAGTCTATTGTATTACAAGTCATTCCAATAAAGTACAATGTAACAAGAACCTTAACCCAAAACCCATGTCTGAAAAATGTTAAGGTAACAAATACCAGCTGTAAGTAAAGTACCACACGCTGAACCTGTCAGATCCAGAGCAACAACTTTGAGAGCCAATAAATCAGCATTGTGACGAGTGGCTATCAATCCTGTCGTTATCTCAACCCTTCGTGCCCCACGTTGGGTGCCAAAAAGAACTGGCATGATTTAAGCCGTAAATCACGCAGTTTGCTCACTCAATCTCCCCTCTTTCTTCCCCCCCACCTCGGAGTGGGGGGGAATGGGGAGAAGAATCGAAAGAATATAACTCCCACAGGTTGAGATAAGAACAGTTTAGTAACAAAGGTATAACACAAATCACTGCTGCTACCACCAATAATAATAATGACCAGGGAAATACAAGGGAAGAGGATACAACTGCTCACCACCCGATGAAAGAGCTGTGAACTCAACTCTTCCAGGTTCCTGCCCCCAGTTTTTCCATCCTGGGCATGACATGCTGCGGTATGGAATACCTCTTTGGTCAGTTTGGGTCAGGTATCCTGTCTCTGCTTCCTCCCGGCTTCCCCTCCTCCCTGGCAGAGCATGAGACTCACAAAGTCCTTGGTCAAACCAAACGTTCTAAGCCGTAACTATAAACATTGGTGTTATCAGCGCTGTTCCCAAGCCGAAAGTCGAAAACACAATGCTGCACCAGCTACCAAGAAGGAGAAAAATGACTGCTACTGCTGAACCCAGGACACTTAGCACAATAAAGGGTGAGAGAATATGAAAATTACCCATGGATTAACATGGGTACACCCAACCATTCTGGAGCTGCAGATGTGCCATCCCTGGAGACATTCAAGGCCAGGCTGGATGTAGTTCTGTGCAATCTGATCTAGTTGAAGATGTCCCTGTTCATTGCAGGGGGGTTGGACTAGATGACCTTTGAAGGTCCCTTCCAACCCAACTATTCTATGATTCTGATTCTATGATTCCTTAAATACTGAGTCCATTACTTGCATTTCCTAAATCATGGCAACCTGCTGTTGACTAGAAGAGATGTGCAAGTAGGAAGCATGGCAATCACATGGGTGCAGCTGTGATAAAAGCAGAGTAAGTGGGGCTGGGCATAGCCCAGAGATTTGGAATAAAACCATTCTGGTTCCCCTGTGGCTGTGAGTGACTGGAGTTACAGCCCTGTAACTGTGGGGAGACCTAGGTGTCCATGTCTGCTCCTTGAAAACCCTTATCCCAAGTATCCTAGAAGCTGAAGGTTAGGGAACTACCATGCTAGAGAGATGTTTGCATTGAACTATGTGGATAAGGGCTTTGGGCATGTGTTTTCTATATTCATAAGTACAAGATCTTTGGGAGTAGCTGGAGCACCATCCCTGTTAAGTTCTCATTTTCAGGGCACAGGCAAACCCTGGAAGAGAAACAGATGTGACAGCAGGGATTAGATTAGGCAAAAGCAGAATATTTGTAGCATCACACTTTTGAACGTAGGAGTCTCCATTTCCTTTATTAACCTAGCTTAAAGACAGCTGATGTCAAGCAGGTGCTTTGCACTCAAATAACACAAGCTTAGTGCCCAGGATATTCCCATGGTAGTAGTTTCAGCTGTAGTAATTAAGACATCTTAGCCTGAACTACCCACCCAAGACACTGACCATGATTTTTAAGAGTGAGCTGTAAAGCACAGTAGGGTGATCTAAGGAGAAGATTAGAGAGTCTGGCTCTCCTTACGTAATACAGTAAATGCAGACAGCCTGCGTGTAAACAATATACTTCATACCCAATAGGAGCTTCAGACCACCAACTGACCCACAAAAAGACACGCTGGCAGAGATGCAGAGATGCTGCATACAAATGCAGCCACTGGTAGAGCTGCAAGTCCTAGAGCTTTCTTTGCTCTCACATGGTGTTGGTGGAAAATTTTACTTCTAGTGCTTAGCTCTCAGCCAGATTTCTTCTCAGCTTGGTTTTAAACAGCCTCACTAGAGCATTCCTTAGGCGGCTTCAGCTGGTGCAGCTTGGCTTCCTGAGCCAAACTGAAATGTGAAGGGAAAAAACAAAACATAAGGCAGGGTGGTTTTCTTATCAGATGAAAATAGATGGTTTCACAGGCCTGACTAGAAAAGTCTTCCCAAAATCTGTTTTCATAAGCTCTCCAATGGGCTCTCCGCTTGCTGGCTCAGAGATGCTTTGCTGGCTCGGTAATGAGCTGTTATAAGTGAGAATCCTGTAAATCAGATGACTCTAGTCATTTGATGCTTATATTTGGCATGCTGAGTCATAAGGACAGGGGTTACATCATGTCAAGTTAACCATGCAAAAGGAATTACGGATGAGGCAGGCAGAGCTGGGGCGCACACTGGGAAGGTGCACTTCTGCTGCACAGTGGCCCTGAGGTGTGGGAGCTGGGCAGCCATGGTCCTGCCCTTACCCCATCCACACCTCACTGTCGATGGGGCTTTGTCCCCCACCTTTGCTCCTGGCACAACTCTTCTTCCTTTGGTAGGAATATATATTGCAAACAGTACCTACAACAGACTACTACATGGCCCCAGATAATGGCTGGTCACACACCCAGGTTCAGAGCCAGGTTGGGCAGGGTGTCCCAGCATGGAATTACACAGGCAGGACACTGAATTTTTCTTTAAAACAAAAAAGCCAAATGAAGTTATTTTCCAAAGCAGTGTTCCCTCTTAACAGCCTGTTCCTGACCCTGCCTGTTAGGGGTACACTTTGCTCCTTGAGCTACGGCTTCAGTCCCTGTGGTCCCTCCTTTTCTACACCTTCTGGCTCCCTGGGTCATCCCCACGCCTGTGCCCTCTGTCTCCCTGTATTCATACCCATTTGTTGAATCTTTCTCCGTGACAAATACTGGACAACTTTAGACTTCCTAAAGATAAAAATCTTCATTTAGGGCCTTAACGCAGTAGAGAAGCCATGGCAGCCTCTCTCAGCAACCCCTTTGGATAATTACAGCTGCTGTTGAATACTACTCTGTGCTGCAGTTGGATGTACCCACTTATCCCATCGAGCTGTGGGATCTCTTTGTGCTTTTGGCTGCTCAGAGTTCACAGCAAAACCACATGGACAAGCAGAGGGAAAACCAGCCATATTATCACCTTCATTTTTCATAGGGGTGGGGCAGTATAGAAGAAAGAGCATTTAACTTCGTCTTAGGGTAGTCTTGCACCACAAAAGAATTCAAAACCCTGCAAGCTGAAGCCATGGCAAAGATCCTGTAACCTCACCAAAAAGCAGTGTTTGGATAATGCTGTTCTGGTATTCCCAAGTGAAAGATTTTGTAAGTTGCCTCTGACAGAGCGCTCTTAACGGTCAAGTTTTACTTTGGATTGCAGAAGGAAAGGAAACCTCAGTGCATCTGTGTCAGGGGAAAAATGATGACTTGGATGGCTTAGCAGTCAAGCCACTCACCTACGAGAACGGGCACTCTGCTCAGAAAACTATTACCTTATTTTATCAGCTAAATATTGAATGCAAAATGCACAGCAAGGTTTGGCAGACATCTACATGCCCTGACCACTAAGTCACAGTCATATTTGCAGTAGTGCCCTCTCTGCCTGATCAATCTGTAGTTTTGTGCTGCACAGCAGACCCATTTGCAGCAAGAGTGATGGGAAGCCCCACAAGCCCTCACTGGGCTACCTGGTTAGCAAGCATGGATTTGAATCCCTTCAGCCACTAAACCTGGCTCCCCTGCTCCTTGGACCAAATGTCCAGCCTCTAGAGGAGTAATCACTGAAAAAGAGGAATGGGAATTAATTTGGAAAGAAAAGCAGCAGCTCTGGTGAGGTCTGTGAAAGGTGGTGCGTCTACAGCTTCCTTCAAGAAAAGGTCCTGGGTGGTGGATCCCAGCTGCTTGTAGGTGTCCTCTCACAACCCTGAAAAGGATGCTGGTCCCATAGAGGGACAAGTTTTCAGGTATGTCCTGTGCTAGATAGTAATACCCCTGTTGCAATATCAGCCACTGACAGCCAGTGTGAAGAAACCAGTACGCTTAATGGGCCACTGCAAGTGGAAACTGGGAGAAGGGCAGAGGCCACGTGGCCCCCAGAGCCTTGCTGGCTGCCAGAGGGCTCTGTCAAGCACACAGTTGTAGAGACTCTGCCTGAATGCTCAGACTCTCTGCAAGGCACAATGCTGTGCTGAGGTGCCCTCACTTTGCATAGAGTAGGAGGGGGTTACTTCTTAGGGAGTTCCATTACCTGTGATGGTACAGGAGTTACCTTCCCTCTCACTGACTGCTTGTCCCTCCTCCAGCCATGTACATGTTTCGTTATGCTCCCACTTTTGTGTTTGGTATAATTTTTTGCTCACAAGCAGAGTACTTTCCAAGGCAGGTTGGTGCAAGAGCATCACGAATTTGATTTTTGTCTGTATTATCTGGAAAACAACACAGCCTGCCCAGCAGTGCCAGGCCAACCAAGGAGGAGAAAAGCCATCCCTGCAAGCCCTCCTGCCTGGCTTGTGTCCAGAGACGTGGTGCCGTGTATGACGATGGCTCCTGTTACCAGCAGTGCGGGAACCAGTCCCAAACTTCTGTGGCAGGTGGTGATCAGCGGCTGCAGCTGATGGTGTGTCCATGTGCGCAGGCAGCATGGCCAGCCCTCCCCGTGTGCCTGGCTGTAGCCATAAATCCCTGCAGCAGCAGCTGAGTCACTCTCATGCTTTTCCTTTGCAGAAGTCCGGCACACATAAAATACATAAATAACAGCAGCCCTGCTGCAAGGCTCCTACCTTACTGGGGACCAGGTTGAAACTCCAACAGGATCACCTTTTCTGTGCCTCTCCCTCCTCTGAGCTTGCTGTCCCTGCTCTCCTTTATGAGCAAAGAAGGGGCAAAGATTCCACAGCCACAGCCAATCCCCATCCTGGTGGGAGAGAGGACTCCTGGGCTTGGAGGGGCACGGCCCTCACTGCCAGGGAAAGGTATGGGAGCAGAGTAAGGGCTGCATGAAACCTCCTTCAGGACTTCAGGCTTTGGCCTCTGTGCTTTTGAGCATGAAGAAAAATGTCCTCCCCTCATTCCTGAGAGAGCCCTCAGGGTGGGAAGGGTTTTCAAACACACAATTTGTGTAGCACCATGCAGAGACATCAGCAGCTGCTGGCCCCAGCACCAACCTGAGGTTGGTCTACGGCATGAGCGAGCAGAAAGGTGAAATACCCTGCACGGAGTCAGCGGCCACACCGCTCGCTGCAGACCAGACCCTGGCCTCCAGAAGGCCAAGCACACACCGTGCTCTGAATGTTGATCCCCGGTGAGTCACGTCTCTCCCCACTGAGATGGTGCCTGGCGAGCTCAACAGCAGACAGCTCAGTTGGATGCTATGGAGGTTGCAACCCCAAAACACTCCTGCAGCACTTCTCTGTAATTGGGTCTGGTAACAGCCCCAAGCACTGTCCCTCCTCTCACCAAGCAGAGCTACGGTGCAATATGAAAGTGCTTAGGTTTTTGGAGAAGAGCACCATACACAACTTGATCTCCTGAGGGTAAGTAATTATAAAGTTGTCTGCTGGTGCCTGTGGGGACCAGCAGTGCAATTCTTGGCAGTGCTCACATGTTGCTCAAGGCAGATTTCCTGCATAGATCCAGGCTCTGGCTGCCAGCTGCAAGTAGGACAGAGACAAATGCGCCTGCTCAGGAAATGATAAAGGAACTGAGCAAATGCTTTTGTTTTTGAAGCAGCATCATTTGGAGAGCTGTATGATGCCCCTCCAGAAGCACAGGCAAAGTGTGGAAATCACAAGCAGCTCCTGATGCCATGCCACATGTTGGGTCTCTCTGAGTGAGCAGCATGCGTGAGCTGGTGGCTGCCACAGTGTTAGTGGCATCCTAGAGCTGGCCGTGGGGCAGGGAAGCTCCCTACCTCTCTGCCCTGCTGGGGGTCCCATCCCAACCTGGCCACCAGTGGGGGTTTGGTGTCAGCTCCATGAGCCACTGCCATGGAGTCACAGAGGGACGTCACTGTTGTCATGTTGTGTTCAGTGATCCTCAGTGGGAAGGACTGACCCCAGGTCCGTACTGGTTAAGGTCCTGATGTCAAGAGCTCTTGTCACCTCAGCAAAGGAGTCCTGAGCAGGAATTTATTTTCTTCCCAATACCTTGACCATTAGCCAGTTTTATCCTACATTAGCACTTGCCCTGGAAGCCAGTGGCTTGAGCTGTAACAGATTTACTTGAGGTGTTGCAGATACTTCTGTAATCCCCAGTCACTGAGGATGGCTTCTGATTAACTCAGATGCTACTTTTCACCAGGTTTTTGCTCATTAGTGCACTTCCCTTCCAGCTTACTGGGTGCTTCTTGACACCTGATAGACACAGGCGGAGTGTAAAGTGCACACACAGCAAAAGAAACCCATGAGCCTTCCTCTCTGGTCACTGAGGAATTACCATGGGTGCATGCAGGGAGCCTGCACAAGAATGTGACAGCCAGCTAACACTTGAAAGGGCCTTAACCCACTATTATCTCCTTAGTGGTCCCATGGGGTATCCCACTGACGAGGAAGGGAGATGGCCAGGAGGGTGGTGATCCACTTGTTACAAACTCTTCTCTGTAAAATATTTTTCATGTTTTTTACAAAGCCAACCTTGAGAAATCGGAGGAATGAACTTGGCATGGATGAAACTGACAGGGAGAGCAGATACAGCAAAGGCTAATAATGGAGTGGCAAGTATTGCACAAGTGCCACGTAAGTCTACAGTAGATGGAGAAGACCTATTAGCAAAGATGTACTGGGTGGATTTCAGCACTCGGGTAACACATGAAACCCTTGAGTGAAAAGGCCTTTTTCACGTGGGAGATTCCTTTGCAGAGATGAGTCATGGATGAGCTTTATAAATCAGGCACCTTCCAAGCCAGCAGGCTCTGGAGCAGGGCCTCTGGCAGCACAGAAAGAAGAGGCGTCCGCCCGCCAAAGCCTTTTCCCATGCCTGCAAGAGCCCAGATCAAACAGTTTCCCTGCTGGGTCAAGAGGTGTTTTCTTGTAGGACACAGTGCCTCTTCTCTACTGCAGCAGTTCTCTGTGGTGTAGCCAATGCTCACAAAAGACTTGTACAGCAAGAGGTCACCTTCAGGCACCCTTCTTCAGGTAATTGAGGTAATGGTTCTTCTTACCAGAGTCCTGCAAACACAGAGCTATTGTGTGCAAAGGGAGACAGCTGAGTCAGGACATCAAAATATGACCCTACAGCACCTCATATGGACTACATATTACCTGGACACTGCATATTTTCCTCCTCCCTTGTCCCATGGAGGTGCTAGTAGATGCCTGCATGCACCGAATACATACACAGAAAAACAAAACCCCAAAACTAAAACCAACCAACTAACAAGATCCTTGGAAATCAGGACCCAGATTCTGGAGTCTTCTCTCAGTCCAGCAAAGTGGTGTGGCCCCAAGTAAGGGCTGGAAAAGATCTCAGGCTAGAGAGAAAACAGCAGTGTAAACAGCTGCTCCGCATTTTCTTAGAAAAGGTCCACTGTTCTTCATGCATCTGGACGGTGCAGGCTGAAGACCAGTGCACCTGGGCTCCTTCTGCATCAGAAGGGCTGCAGCAGAAACCACGCAGTCTCATGTTGGATACTACATATGCGTATCTCCAGCAGCAGAGCAAATCATGGACATATTTAAGAAGGAGGGATGGGGCAGGAAGGGGAAGCTTGAGGTCTTCTTTTATTTCAGGCAAAATATCTTAATGTTTTGTATCTATTTTTTCCATTAACAATTAATTACTTTGCTCGCCTGTATGAACAGTTTCAGGCAACTTCTGAACTTGTTTTTAAGTTCTCTTTTCTGTTCTTGCAGTACTGCTTAAAGCAGCAAGTCATGGCAGAAATGAATGACACCCATCTGGCTCCGGTTAACTCTATTGCTTTACTTTCGCACTGCATTTGTGCCAGGAAAGGTTTGTGTATCTGGGACGAGAGCAGCTCCCTAAGCAGTTTTACCTTGGGGAGGTGAATAACTGGATTGGTACCAGCAAAGGAGACTGCATAACTCGGCAGATAACAAAAGTTATGTGTTAAAAGTCACTGGAACTTGTCCACGCCATGTAGACTGAAACACCTGATCATCTAGAAAGTTAAGTAAGACATCCTATGAAAAAAGCAGAGGCAGACACATCTAATAGGACAATGGGTGATTCAGGAGAAGTTACAGGATCTTGCAGGATCTCAAATAGCTGAACTAGCCAGAGCATAATTATAAGCAGAAGACATCTAGCAAATAAGAATGGGCTCACTTCAGGAGGCCATTGAAGGGGCAGGTGGAGGCTGGGGAGGGACCAGCTGGACCTTGTGTTGGGCATGATAATGTGAATATATTTCCCAGGACAATGCATCTCCCTGTGGGCCCAAATAGACCTCAGTGGAAGAGTTTCCTGCCACCCATTTTTCATATTTGCCCATGCAGTGGCAGCACCATCTGACCAGTGATCAGCACCTGAGAATCAATGGTAAAGAACAGAGGGATCCCTTCCTTGAGAGCAGACTAAAAGAGAAGGAAGAGAGAAGAGCAAGGATACAAGAGCAAGGATATTAATTTGGCTCTTAGAGTGCATTTGTGCTGCAAAGATAAATGTAGGAATTGAGACTGGGAGACAGCTATGCAACCTGGGAAGTTAAAACAGAGACTGACAGTGACATACAGGCCCATGGAAATGAAGGAGCTCCTCACAGTTCACAAATGTACTGTTGCAGAGCAGCTCTAGGGCTAGAGAACATGCTGCAAGTCTCACACATCCGGCCTCGCTGAGAGCAGATGCTGGTGGCTGATCAGCCTTCCCCCAACTCCAAGTTTCAACAGCACTAGCTGTGTACCCCATGTTTTGCCCATGTATTTGAAGATCAGGAAGGCATTTGCCCCCATTAACCTTTCAGTGGGATGAAAGCTGCAAAGCACGAGGACAGCTGGAATTCTTCCTCCCATACGTGCTGCTGCTGACCAAAGGCAAAGTCATCTGAATGCACTTGTGTGTGGAGACATGATGAGGGCTGACCCAGCCAACACTTGAGAAATTGCTCAGGATACCTCCAGGAAATAGGTTTTTAGCCCCTACTCCCCAGCAGTGTTTTTATTTTTGGCAAGACTATGGTGTTACTGTGCAAATGGACTGTCTGGGTGAGGAGATCAGGGGTGCCACAGGCATCACCAGCCAGCAGCTGGTCTGCGCCCTGCCACTGTGTTCCTGCACAGCCTGCCCTCCGCCAACAATGCAGCGGGAATGTGGTGTACCGAGCCAGAGCCACGAATCTTACTAGAAGAGCCTTACCCATGAAACGAACCAGATCACCCGTCCAGGGAAGGAAGTTTCTAACAAGAAGCCCAGTTACTGTTGCTATCCAGTAAGCACACTCAGAACAGAAACACAAGCTGCCTTGAGGAACTGTCCCTTCAGGTGCTTCAGTGTTTGGAAAAGTTGAACAGCAAGGGAAATCAAAGAAAAGAAGAATGAATGTAGAAAAGAAATACACAGCTCAGAACAATTCCAATAACGGAATTCATTATTCAAATTGTCAGGATCCAGAACAGACGTGTTGACCCAGCTTTAACAACGTCAAAGTGAAACCTCTTTGGCGAAGTTCAGCTGTCTAAACCTAAGCAAGTGGGGCGCTCTGAGAAGACCAGGGCATCCTGCCTTGCCTCAGTTGGCCTCTCTGGAAGGGGACAGATTCATGCCAGCTCCTGTGTTGGATCTGCCAGGCCATGCAGATGTCTAGGGGCCCTAAGGTGCCTGGATGGCACTGTGTACCTGTGCACATGCAAGGAAATGGAGAAACTGAACTGAATCCATCCTTCAGGGTTCCTGTGCAGCACTGGAGAGGTGTATGTGTCTTCAACACCTGGCACCAGAGATGGGGGAGGAATCTCTCCTCCAAAGTGCATTTCTCTTTCCAGGCACTATAAAAAGATCCCACAAAATTAACTTACACTGTACGTGTCCCGCTCAGAAAACTGAAGCAGTTATTCCCTTCGCTAGCCACGCAAACATACTACCCCCCAGTATCTCACTTTTGGGTCTTTGTAGACTCAGTAGGAAACAAAGGGTACAGAAATATCACACCACTAACCTCCTTATGATAGCCAGTGACTCTGGGCTCTGAGATATTGCCCAGCTGGTATCCGGGTTCGGCCTTTCAGCTCTGACATCCCATGGCCAACTCAGCCTCCTTAGGGGACTGAAGTCATGACAAGCACTGAAGGGGCTGCAGAGCAGATGGAGAAAAGCCCCCAGACAGGCATCTTTCCCAAACCACAGCCCACTGGGGCACTTGTACCAGAGACTGCTCTTCCCCAAACCACAATGCTTCTGGGGTGTGAAATGTCATCAGAAAGGTCTGGTATTGTCTTTTTAATCTTACTCTTGTTCACAGCCCCAGAGGGAGCACATTGCAACTGCTTTTCCCTGTTCTTCTCTCATCTGTCAGTGTTTCCAGGACACACTCACCCTGAGGCTGTCAGACCCAGCTGCCAGCCCAGAGGGCATCTCCACCTGGCTAAAGAGAATGAGCAATTGGAGAGAGGTTATTTTCAGAGGATGAGACATCTGGATTTTACAGAGAAAGGGCATGCTCAGAGAACTGTAGGGTCAGCTCTGTTCAAAGGTTGAAAATGCTTGCAGAGAGCAGCAGGAAGGCAGGGAAGAGGTGAGGCAGGACAGGCTGAGCTTTGGCTGTGCAGAGGTTGGCTGGCAGGTCACTATGTAGTTATGCAGCTACAAGTCAGCCTGGTTCCACGTAGCTGGCGTGTGCAAACAAAGCATACTGGACTCTACTAATGTCAGCCCTCTGTGTGCTATGCCATTTCCAAGTCTTGACCCCTTCCATCAGCAAGCACCACAGACAACCCCATGTTTCAGGAGTGATTGCCACTGTGACATCTGGTTCAAAGGCAATCCTTGTGAATTCTTGAATTTCCTTCATGAAGTGAATTCTTGTCATTTCCTTCATGAAGTGGCTGTCACTTTTCCTGTATCTGCATTTGGGAAGACTCTTGTCTCATGCAGTGTATTCAGCAAGCAGGAGACACAGAGCCTTCACAACAGCCTCAAGAAAAACTGCTTTCCAGACCCAATGAGGCTCCTTATTCATGTCTCTGGCTCTTCTGAAATCAGGACGATGTGGATCCAAACCCTAATCCTTGCAAAACAGACTGAGAAGTGAACCCAAGACCATCAATATGCCAGGAGAGTGCTCCCTCAACTGAAGTATTATGATAGAAGTGGGTACCACCCCAAACCACTGCAGGTGGAGAAACCCAGACATGTAAGTGTGGATGAAATATGCTCCAACAACCTAACAAAACATCTCGGGAGATCAGAGCTCAGCAGGCTCAGGAGTCCGGGTGGACTTCAGATCTTCCACAGGACTGATGTGGGCAGATGCAGGAGCAGATCCAATCTCTTGGGCAATAGAAATGAAGTACCTCCAGAGTGTATTTGTGTTCAGCTTTAGATGGCAGCCCAAGCAGAGCTGGGGTGCTTGGCAGCACAGTGCTGGACCAATTTCTGCACACATCATGTTCCAAGATCAGAAATGTCATTTGAATCTCCTCCCCAACTATGGATCTCTTCTGGGTCCTGCCCTGCTGCTTCCTGTGCCAGATGCTGACATATTGGTGCATTCCTTATCCTGCACATTTTCTGTGTTATACAGGGATTCACTACCGGTATCAGAAGCAAAAATAAAGATAACCAAAAAAAGATCTGCTACAAGAAGTATTTTAGCTTTGTAGGTGCAAACACATGGCAGAAATGAATAAATAAGGGGAATCTTCTGGCTCTGCTGTTCTGCGCATGTGTTTGCATCTGCATTTTTGCTCGAACTCTTGTCATCTTCACTAAGTATTTCACTATGTTCAAAAGCATAATTTTTAAAGGGCTCTCAACAGTAAGAAACAACTCATGGGTTTTTATTCCTCTGCTGCACTAAGAATAATTCGCTTGTCAGAAATCAGTGCTCTCCTGATCAGCTGGTTCTGCAAATAGAGAAAAACCATATCGCACGCACATAGAAAATCCCTGAGTCACCTCTCTATGTTCTGATTGATCCTCTCCATGTTCCAGCAGCGAGAAGCTGGGGGCCTTGGATGGGCTTTGCTGTTCAAGAATTTATGCCATCAGGCATGGGTAGCAGGAAATAAAGCTTAGGCATATAATGATCTAACAAAATGTTTATCAAGTGCCACTACTGCTCCTACCCAAGTGGTGCCTCAACACACCATGCTGAGATGGTGCACATCCTCTTTTCAAGCCCTGTTGAGGTCCAGGTGGGTATAAGAGACTTACACAGAGCAGTTGTGACCTTACACTGCCACTTACACGCTATCATGAAGGCTGTGCCTGTCACAGGCACTGGTCCAGCACTGTGGCATTTGGTTAATACAGCCTTGTGCATTTAGCACAAACCTCTGCCTCATCTCTTGACCCTCTGCAGTAGCTCACCTCATCACAGGCATCTACAATCCCACAGATACCTGTAACGGCATTTCTCTCACCTAACTATAGGTAACTGCTGTGTATGTTTCTATATCTAAGCTTGATATCAGGGCTTCCAGGACAGTTCAAGGGTCTACAGTCATGGACTGAAGACTGTAGGTTGCATGGCCCACACAGGCAGTGAAGTCAACAGCACAGACTCTTAACAGCCGCATATGGTTGGATGACCGCAGTCCTTTGGCTACAATGGCACCCAGTGTTAAGCTTTCACTCTGCAGACTTCAGAAGCCATGGGAGTTGAACCCTAGCCTCAGAAGTCCACACACCCGATTTCTGGTGGGAGTTAGCTCTCCTACGCAGTTTGAGGCACCGAATCTCCACAGTCTTGGCTGGCCCCAGCTAAAGGATGCCATGGCTCATTGATGAATTGTGTGCTAGGTATAACCTAAGTTGGATGCCAGAAGCATTACGGCCACACACATTGCCTTCCTTGTCATAAATACCAAGCAAGCAAACTCTAGCATGCAGCCCTGAAGCCCCTTCCTACCCTGTGCTCTTTACCAATGCCACTGCAATACTCACAATCAGAAAACAAGGGCAACAACATGGGCACGTTCCCTGCTTTTAGCAGGGAGGAGAGCAGAGCCATGTACAGGGAGTTGAGAGCTGTGCCTCACCGTGCGCTGCTGCCACCACCCTTCCCACCCAGGTGCCAATTTGATATCACCTTCAGCAGCAACGGAGCATCCTCCTCCTCCTGCTGCACTGCCCAGCTGCCCCAGCCCCACTCTGGGGCCACAGGCTACCCTAGCAGGGGCCATCGGGGCCACACAGGGCTCAAGGAGGTGCCAGGGGGAGCGCAGCAGCTCAGGTTGCTCAGACCCTGGGGATGAAGAGCAGGGAGGTGGCTAGGGGCCGTTTTCAGCTCCTTCAGTGACACGTGGCCACAGGTCAAGGGCAGATCCCAAGCCAGGGTCCCCCCACTCAGGCCACAGAGGCGCTTTGCTGAACATCACCCTTTATTGCTGCTGCTGGGAGCTACTTCGTTGCCTGCTGGGGTGCTGGGGTGCTGGGATTCAGCTGGTGACCCACAGTCCTGCCCAGCCGCCGGGTTGCTGCATCCATCCTGGGGGGCTGGAGGGGCGGGAGGAGCCGGTGTACTTGGAGAAGCTGGCTGTGGGATGAGGCTGACCTCTGTTCCGGTGAGCCAGTGGAGCCTGGGGCTGAGGGGCAGCGGTCAGCCCTGCAGCTGTCCTGCCCCAATAGCTCTATCTTGTCGTGCTGAGGAGGACAAAACAGGTTGGCTAAAGCATGGGGCTGAATTCAACATCCCCAAGCAACCCTCTATACCCATCTCTCCTGGGGAAACTGAGGCATGGATCCCCCCAGATGCTCAGCATCACCCCCCTAACCTCAGTCACCCCCTCCAGATCCCTTCTTTCTTCATCCCTACCTTGCTGGGGAGCAGAGTGGAGGGCTGGAGTGCCTGTGGGTTGCTGGGCTGGACACGCTGGAGGCGCAGGCTGCGCTGCAGCGGCTGTGTGAGGGTATGCTGGCCCCCACACTGCCGTGGCACAGTGGCGTACCTGCATGCAGCCATCCGCTCCCTGCAGGATAGGGTATGGGAACACTCGGCACGCAGCACACAATTCAGTACACGTGGCTTCAGCGCCACTGAGACAGAGACGGGGCAGCACAGTGGGGAGGCTGTAAAACCCCCAGGCCTGGGGCAAGCACAGCTGAGCCTCTGTGGCACATCTCTGCTCCCCTGCCCTGCCCAGGAAGCAGAGCCCTTTACCCTGACTCAGGGAAGGACTCTCCCTCACTGGGGCACAGCCATCCTGCACCCCAGGGATGGGGGTGGGTCCCATGTCCCCTACCTTTGGGTTTGCTGCATCTTTAAAACAGGATGGGATTGTCCAGTGACATGAGGGACCAGCGGTGGAAAGGGCGGGATTGGCGGGATAGGCCTGGGAGGGCAAAAGCCATCGGTGAGTGACAGGGGACAAATGACGCACCCTGGCTTGTGGCAGCACCCCAAACGCCATAGGCTTGCACCTCAAAGCACTCCCTGCCCGCTGCCCCCAGGGAGGGGTCCTCATCCTCCCGCTGATGGGCAGGCCTGTGGAGGGTGCTGGGCAGGATCGAACCCTCGCAGGCAGACACCCCGAACCCCATGCCTGGTCTGTAGCACCACCAGCACCCATCTCCCCCCATCCCACCCATGCAGACTCCTGATGCGCTTGTGCTGGGTGGTACTCACGAGCCAGGCACCCGCACGCTGAGTTGCCTGTCACAAGACAGGCACTGGAAATCTGCCAGCAGCTGCCTGAGGAGGGGAGAAAGGGCTGGGTGAGTTGGGAAACCTGGTTTTGAGCCTGGCTGATCCCCCCTCCATGCCAACAAGGTCCCAGCCTGCTGGCTGGTTACAGAAGAAAGGGGATAGGATGAGGGAGAGTGCTTGGTTGTGGGCTCCCTCCCGAGAAAAAGCTCCACCTCATCTTAGGCACAGGAGAATCCACAGCGGGGAGCACCCAAAAACCTCCAATGCCATGGGAACCACTGCCACAGGCACCCAGAGCACCATGGGAACAGGGCATGCAGGCAAGGACAAAGCGGGAACAAGGTGAGTACTGTCCCTACTGCACTCACTTCCTAATCCCCGCTGCATCATCAGCTTCCATTGGTGGTGCCATTTCCTTGAGCTGCTTGAGGCTGCTCTTCCAGTGTTCATCCAGCTGCTGCTGGAACGGCCCCAGCTCCAGGCGATCCAGCTGCAGACAGACACACTCCCTCAGCCAGTGGCTATGGGATGGGACACTGCATCCCCAGGGAAAAGCCAGCAGCAGGAATCCTCAGAACGATGCTGCCTTGGGCCACCAAGCCCCGAAGGTGCCATTTTTGCGCAGTGGTGATGAGCCGCCCCTCACCTTGGAGGCCATCTCCTCCCGCAGCTGCTGCTGGACCTTGTGCAGCCCCTGCTCCTGGCCTGTCACCCAGCTCAGCATCTCCTGGTTCCTCTTATTCAGCAGCTCCAGGCTCTCCTCAAATTGGGCGCGACTGACTTTGCTTTCCAAGGCACCTTTGTCTGCTTTCTAGCAACAGGAAAAGGCAGGAGAACGGTGGGGAAAGGATGGATGCGCAATAGCCAGGGTCAGCTCACTGCACGGGCAGAGGCAAAAGCACTTCTGCAGGACCACTGTGCTCCTCCCACGGCTGTGTGGTCCCACTCGCCCCATCACCCCCATGTGGTTGGTCCCACAAGCCCAAGGGACATGGGGGGAGACAGAGGCACCTGCAGCTGGGCTAGAAATCCTCTCTCCCCAGGCCACCTCTGCCACCAAGCTCCCAGAGAACAAGGAGCATTTGTCACCCTGCCCAGGACCCCCTTGGCTGGGGCTTAGGCCCCTTGAGGTTGTACCTCATCCATTCCCAGCTCCACGTCCTCCTTGTCTGCCTTCTTCTTCTCCAGCCTCTCCATGGACTGGAACAGAGCCTTCCAACACACAAAGCATCCTGTGACATTGTGGCAGGAGCACCCCGGCTTCTACCCCACCCAGAATCCTCTGGGAAAGGTACTTTCAATCTTCTCAGGGCAAATCCCTTATGGTCCCCAGCCTGGGCTCTGCAAGGAGGATGCTCTAACCCCATGGGGGTTTCAGCCATCTACCTCGATATCTTTCTGCTGCTGGCGACTGTCATCCAGGAGGCTTCCCGTGACAGACTTGAGCTTTTCATACTCCTCTTGCATCTGCAGGATGGCAGCCTGCATGCGCTTCAGCACCTCCTGGTCCTGCTCCAGGGAGGAAAATGACAAGGTGGGAGGACTGCCCCATGGGCACAGACCTGGCTTACTGGGCCAGTGGGCATAGGCTGTCAGTGCCAGCAACACATTTGCAGCATGGCTTGAATCTCCCTCTATGCTGCAGACTTACAAGACAATATGGGGGGGAGCACATAACACCAAAGCACAAACAGCCAGGCATGGTTCTGGCAGCCCCCTCCCAAGTCCCCCATGCTGCCATCTCCCTACCTGGCTCTTCCATGGCAGCTGCCTCACCACCTTGCCCGTCTTCTTCCTCGAAATGAGGGAGTCCACCAGCCCCTGCAGCTTCTCATAGCACCGCAGAAGCTTCCCCAAACGCATGCTGGTGTCACTGATGCACGTGGGGCATACTGCCTCCTCCTGCCCTGCGCTCTCCATCGCTCTCAGCTCTTCCAGCTGCAGAAGGGGAAGAGGAACAACCTTTGAGATGGGACAGATGCAACCAACAATTCCAGGTGCCATGGAGGCCCCATGGCCCCAGCCAGCCAGGGGATGTAGCTGGGAACCCCTCCAGGACCACACCACCGAGCCAGCAGGTGGGAGGAGCTCCCCCCACACCTCACCTGCTCCTGCTCCTCCTCGGCCATCTGGGTCACCAGCTGATCCAGTGCAGCCTTGCTCATTTGCTGCTGCTCTGCCACATCCTTCATGTCCTGCTTTACCTCCTGCGGTGTGGACCTGGCCAGCGAGACGGGGACACAGGCAGGCTTAGTCTTCACAAGCTTAGCTGCTCAGGGGGCATCCCTCACCCCCCAACATGGGATGCTCCCAGCCCTCCTGGACTCCCTTGCAGCCCCACAGGGTACGAAACCCTCTCCTGTCCTTTTACCCCAATGGCAGGCTGAGTTGGTTGCTGAGATCCATTTGCCAGCTGGCTTTAGCTGCTTCCAGTTTGCCAAGGGCACTCTCCAGCTTCCTGATCTGGGAACGGCAGTGGGGGCCAGAGTCAGGGCATGGCCCCTGTGTCATCCCAGCTCAGGGGCTCTTCAGCTGCCTCCTTCGTGCCCAACTCTCCCAGCATCCCTGCATCTCCCTTGGGTACTGCTTACCTTTCCCTTCTCTCGCTGCAGGTCCCTGGCCAGGCCCTGTAGGTCTCTGGACAAGCCCTGAAGGTCACTGGCCAGGCTGTGCAGCGAGGACACTTGGCCCTGGAGGTCACCCAGCATGTTGGCAACGCTCTCCTGGCCTACAAGAACACAGTACAAGGGGACACACTGTCAGTGAAGGGGTCTCACCCTCCGGGCCAGGCTCTGAGCACAACGAGCTCCAGACCCAGCATTTCAAACACCCCCCACAAGCCTCCCAGAGCTCCCACCTCCCTCCTGGAGGAGCAGGCGCAGCTTCTCCAGCTCGGTTCGCTCCAATTTGGTGGCTTCTACCTGGGCCACCTGCTCCTTCAGGGCAGCATAGAGGTGTCTGAGCTGCCCAATCTGCTTGAGAGCCTCCGCCGTCTCCATGGAGAAATTGCAGCCGTTGTGGTAGGCACTGTTGGATCGCAAGGGCAAGGCCAGCTCTTGCAAGTGCGACGTGACCCTGAGATCAGTGTCAAGTGGGATCTCGAATTCTTGGGCTGTCGGCAAGAGAGTCCCTGCTGCCAGGGGGCCTGCCTGGTGAAGCTGTGTGCTGAGCTGCTCCCCCGAGACGCTGGTCGGAGCGACAGTGGACTCTGGCTGTGTCTCCAGGATGGTGGTCTGGGTGCCCGTGGACTCTGACTGTGTTGGCTGTGTCCCCAGTCTGGTGGTCTGTGCGTCCTGAGACATCATCGTTGTGGTGCTAGCATCCTTCCTCTGATCTGAGGGGACGCTTGCCTGCTGCTTAGGGGCCGTTAGAGCTGTCCCTGGATCCTTCAGCCCCGCTAAGCTCCTACTAGATCCCAGCACTGAGCCTGCCCCATGTGAGGTGCCCACATCTGAAATGGGAGGCATGGGGGTGGCAGACTGGTCTCCTTCTTGTTCTCCTCTGGGTCTTCCTCCATCTCTTCCTCGTTCTCCTTTTCTGACCCCCAGGCAATCCTCCAGCACATCCCAGTGCACCATCTTGTTCACGTCCTCCGGGTCCGGGTACAGGCCCAGCCTTTCCTTCAGCATTTGCTGGGGAAGGAAGGCATCGAGGGCTTACTCCAGCCATGTAGCCAGGGGCATAGCGGGGCCCACAGGAGCACTCCCCCCACATCCAGCACTGCTGGGGACCATGCCCTAGTGCAGAGGGACTGCCTGCACTGGTCCCCAGGGATGCAGCCATCTCCTGTCCTGTAGCAGGATCTGGCGTGCTCGTAACCATACCACATCACTGGCCAGAGTCCTTAGGTTGCAGAGGCCTGGCAGCCGGCCGGCAGTGTCCTGGAGATTCCCCTAGAGTGGGGCGAGGAGAGGGACGGCAGTCAGGAGACAGGAGCAGGACTGAACAAAAGCATCTGCAAACTAACTTGGGCGCTAGACAGATGGACGCTGGGCAGGCTTGTGCCTGGGGCCTGCTGCTGTACTGCACCAGTAGATCTTGACCCTTCTTCCCAGCACCCATGGTACTTTAATGGGTGTTCAGTTAAGAAGTGCCTTAGCACCACTTGGGTGGACACACATAGTTACCTCTGTCAGCAGCTTGAACTGCAAGCACTGCTACCCATTTCTGCCCTCCCCAGGGCTCCAGGTAGGGTGGGCTGAGCTCCCACGCTTCCCTCTTAGGGCACCCTTCCCACTCTGCCCTCCCAGTGCCCTTCACACTGGGTGCCATCCAAGGCTGGAGGACAGGGTCCGCAGGGAGATGCGGGGTGATGCAGGGAGGGGAGCAAGAGGCCAGCTCCCTCCTGGGGACACCAGCAGCAGCTCACCAAGCCAAGCGCCTCCTGGATCATGCAGATTTCTTCTTGCATGCGGGACTGCGCCTCCTTCATCTGGTTAATCGACTCAAGGAGATCCTGGTAGCCAGACGTGTCCTAGGAGAGGACGGTGGCAGGCATGAGCCCCATGGGAGGGTCCCTGCAGACCAGGAACTTGGTCCCCACCCTGCCCCAATGGAAGCCATCACACAAACCCACGTCAGCAGGGCTGCATCCAGCCCTGCCTGCCCGTGCTGAGCTCTGCGCAGGAGCGCTGAAGCTGATGCCAAGGGCAAAGAGCCACCCCTGGAGGAGGAGGCGCCTCAGGGGACTGGGGAGAGCCTCTACCTCGGAGCTGCTGCTCTCGTCGGTTTCCACCTTCTCCATCAGCAGCCCCACGTCGGCAGTCACATCAGCGTCGGAGCCGCTGGTGGTGTCCTGCGGCGGGTCCTTGGCAGGCAGCTGCTCACCCGGCTGCTGAGGCTGCTGCCTCGAGACCGGGGTCCTTGCCCTGTCCCGCTCGGCAGGCTGCTCCAAGCCCCCGGTGGAGCGGTCCTGCAGGCCCAGGTGCCCCAGCATGGCCTCCAGCAGGCTGCGCAGCGCTCCGAAGTTCACGGCCGAGTCATCGGGCGTCCCGATGGCGGCGTCCAGCAGCTGGGTCAAGCTGAGCAGAGCCATCGCTGCTGCTATGGCCGACAACACGAGTCTGACCTGCTGGCAGCAGCAGAGACAGCGGGCAGTCGGCAGCCTGCCTCCTGCTTATGCTCCCTCCGGGATGTGGCGGCCCCTTCCTCGCCGCCTCTGCCCTCCCCAGCCCTACCGCCGGGCCCCCTCACCCCCGTTCCCCGCACCCCTCGGCCCCGTACCTGCAGCAGCTGACCCTGCCCCACGCCCTGCCCTCTTTACCGACCACCACCGGCCGCTCCCCGACGCCCATTGTCCGAACCCCTTCTCGAACCCACAGACGGCGGCGCTGCGGAACACACCCGTTGCCAGGCGGCGCCCCGCGGCCCTCTACTGTGCCGTAGTTGGAGCGCACGGGTGACGGTCCCGGGCCCGACCCTGCTTCCGCCAGCCTCTGCCCAGGGAACCTTAGCGCCCCGGGAAGGCAGAGCTATGTGGCAAAAGCAGGACAGGTTTTACTCTCTCCCTTAGACGTGGCAATACTGGGGGGAAGGCTGCTGCTGACAGCAGCACCACACACATTTTGAGCATCTCGCTCCAGAGCAAAGAGCTGCACAAGCAGGAAAAAGCAGCACAGACAGACACAAGCTTCCACACAAGCCGAGGAAGGAGAGGACTCCAAAGCATCTTGGAAGCAGAGTCACCCATCAGGCAAGTACTGACAGAAAGAATCCTCAAGAACATCTTTTCCCGCAGAAACCTCCAGGTCCAACCATGCCAGAGAACAGACACCTCCCTCCTGTGGTGAGGCACTCGGAGAATGAGGATGGGCAAGCTGGAGGCAGAACAGATGCCTTGCTCTTTTCAAAGAGACGAGAGATTCATTTTCAGTCATTAAAGAGACGTTTGCTCTGTGTAGTCTTCTTTCCCGAGCTGGGAGGATTGACTTTCAAGAGGGAGTAGGCATGAAGAGATGGGGACAAGATGCACTGGGGCAGGAAGCTCACACTCTTATGAGCGATCCTATGCCTTCACTTCAGGAACTGGCAGAGCTTTAGGCTCAGGAGCTCCACAGACACCCCCAGGGACTAGTCACACTTTCTAGACAGCCCTCAGGGGCACAAGGCCACCCCAGCACAGTGAGACAGCAGCAGCAAGGAACGGACCTTGGGGCGGAAGCGAAAGCACTGAGGTTCAGTGCTGATAGGGTGGCAACCAAGGCCCATGCTGTGTCAGGCCAGACAGATGCTGTGTCCTTGTGTCCACCAGCCCCAACTCACTGTCTTCCCACAACCTTTGGGACCCAGTGAATGCAGGGTACCAGTTTTCCTAAAGCAGGTACGGATTTTGAGTCAACTCCTGGCTTCAGGTTAGCCAGATGCTTCTGGCTTCTAGTCAGGGTAAGGTGTGAAGCAAAGCCTGAGGAGAACTCAGGCTGTGGTGCTGACTACGACCCAGGGTACCCCAGCTCAACCCTCTGGTCACTGGGGCTGCCATTCCACAGTTACTACCCAAACACAGCCTCGTGAAAGCAAGCCTGAGTGGCGCAACAGCAGGCAGCAAGCCCTCACCTTACTTCTGACAGGTCTGGCAAGCAGTTGGGAGAAAAGAGCAGTGCTGCTCACATCTTGAACACTGGCTTCCAGGATGGAAAGCATGGTCCAGTATTAGCTCAGACCAAGTGGGCTTGAACACATCTGCAAGAACTTCATGCGGTCCAGTGGATGCATTCCATAATCCTCTCATGCTATGCTCAGCGAGTACAGCCAGGATTTGTTCCTAGTATTTGGAAAACACAGGAAACCCATCCACAGCCTTCAGACCTCACCCAGCCCTGCGCATCCATCGCGGGGTTTGGCTCCGAGGTTTGATCCCTGCTGGAGCTACTGGAGATGACTCACCCATCCCGGGTTTCTGTGTACCCTCCCCAGCTATGACACGGGACACTGGTGCAAGGCACACTTGTTTGTCTACTGCTCAGGGCAGGCCTTGCTCAGACGCTGCCAGCCCCTTGGCACCCTTGCACACCTTTTACACGCTGAAAGAGAAGGGTGTGAAGAGGAGCAAAAGGGAACAACAAGGGCCTGCTAGGGGCAGCTTGTCACTCTTTGGAAGCAGGTGCCTCCAGCAGGCTTTGTCCCTCACCTCAGCAGGTTGTAAAATGGTACATGTTTACTGGAGTGTGCTTGTCTGCCTCATCAAGGGGAAGATCATAGCTGGGGAATTCATCCTTTTATCATCCTGGAGACAGCCCTTCACAAGCCCCTTGTGCTGCTTTCTCAAGTGCCGCTCCAGCCAAGGATTAGTGTCACACAAGAAGGGAGCAAGCCGTGAGTCCTGCTTCCCTGCATAAGGCTGCGAGTTGCAAAGTCAGCCTGGTTACAGCAACAGCCCCGCGTAACAGACAGAGTAGCTGTTCAGAGGGGACAAGCTTCACAGGAAGCACCAAACCTGAACATCCTATGCTTTGGTGACAGTGTCAGTGTCAGAGTTTTGGAGGTCATACTTGTAGATGTTCTTCCAACTCCACTTCCCCACAAGACTCTGCCACAACTCAGCAGCCCCAGGGAACTCCAAGAATGGTGCCTGGATTTGCAGCGCAGACAAAGTGTTCAAGTGAGGACCAAAACCCCCATGTGCCTTGCTCCCGCAGAACAAGTATGATGCAAAGCTCACAAAACAAAAAGGCCAGCACATAAACTAGCATCCCTGGCCTGGCTGGAAGACACATGGGAGCTTGTTTCCAGTGCTCTGACACAAGAGACTGAGTAGCCCTGCAAATGGGTTGCCCTAAGCTGCCCTTTCTGGATGTTCCACCAACTTAATTTGGATGAACGCCCTTGCTTTGCTGTGCAAGAGAGGAGAGGGCACTTCGCCAGCAAGGGGTTGCTTTGCTCTGCCTGCAGCAAACCATCTGGCCAGCCGTGCAGCACCTAAGGAAGCATTCCCTTCTGTGCTCTCAGGCAAGTAAGTCAGAAACAGAAACACAAAGGCTGTCTCCTCTTGCTGCCCACCCGCGGCAAGGAGCGGTCTCGATTTCCTTCTCAAACAGTGAGCCAGACCCTGGTTTAGCGCTTCAATAGCCCAACTCCATTAACACAGAATAGAAACACAGCCGCCAGACTGCTCATGACACAAGCAACTGGGGTCAAAACCCTCCTGAAAGGGAACACAACAGCTCCAGAGATGTCAGCAAGGGCCAGGGGGAAGCTCAGGGTGCAGCAGCAAAGCATCCCCCAGGGCACCGGGAGACCCCCATGGTAGGAGAGATCCGGCACAGACCAACATCCAAAGAGAAAGAGAGCAAGAAGAGGAAAATTTGCCAGGTGGAGCTCCTCAGACAAGGAGCACCACACAGACAGCTCCAGCGGCCAGGTGAGGCTGATGCTCGTGTTTCTAGGGGCGGGGTGTTTACAGGAAGAGAGCGAGAGGGCCTGAGCCTTTCGCTGTTGGTCCCCTTCCAGCTCAGACCCAGCTGGGCTGTGTCCTGCAGATGCAGTTAGTGCCGGGGATGGAGTTAGGCCCATCGACGCGCGAGCCCAGCCATGGGTGCTCGAGGGTCCTTTGCTGGCTCCCAGTTATCCCACTGCAGGTGGTACTGGGGGAATCCTAGATCCTGCTGGAGCCACGTGGGAGCCCAACACAGGCTACTAGCAGCCATTTTCCCCCTGAACAACTCCCCCCAGGTAAAACATCCACGGGGGTGGCTCCGTGGGGTCTAAGGTGTCTGGGGAGTGCAGCGGGGTGGTCAGGGTCTGCTGCTGGGGAGAGGGGCAGGTTTGGGGGGTTCCCCTTGCCCCATCTGGGGAAGATCCCCGGGAGAGCAGGATTTCCACAGAGCACCCCAGGGACACAGCACGGTGGGGGTACGGTGATGCTCCCCAGATGCCTTTGTCCCCAGAGTCTACTTCTGTGGTTCCCGTCGGGGTTTCTCACGTGGGAGGTGCCACCACCTTCATGTCTGTCCCCCCATTCCGTGTTATTGCATTGCCCCAAGTGCCCAGCTGTGACGGCCCGAGTGCCGCCTACTACCCCCACTGCTTCCGGGGACTGCCCGGGACCTCTCCACTCCAGACACAACTTGCGCTGGGGTTCAGCACACGGTGGGTCTTTCTCCTCTCTGACGGGGAGGGACTGGGTGGCAGAAGGGGGCTGGAGAAAACAGCCACAAGCCCTGGGGGTGGAAGAAGGGAAAGGAGAGACGTGTCCCCCCGAGGTCGGGGGCAGAGGGGGTTCTGTTGCTTTGCTCCAGAGGCGAAGCAGCGGGGTCGGTGCCGCCTTCTTTCCAGCAGCGCTGGAAGAGGGGCGAAAGAGTGACAAAGGGGGTTTTCCCCCGAGGAGAGAAGGAAAGCAGCTGGGTGGTGCTCACCCCTCCGCAGGACCCCGTTGCCAGGCGGCGGCCCGCAGCCTCCTCCCGTCCCCGAGCGCCTTGCTTTCAGCAGCGCTCACCTCTCTGCTCATACGGGTTACCCTCATTTTCTCCTCAGCTCCCACTAGGGTGAGGGAAACTTGTCCCATTAATCTCAGAGGACACTTGATTGGACCTAACGTGCATCTTTGCACAGCAGCTGGTTTTGGCCCCAGGCTGGCTGCACGAGGAATGGCAGCACGACTTCCATGTTTTGTAAAAATTACCAATGAAAGGCATAGAGGGGCTTTGGGCTTTCTTTGTCTGATGTGCACTGCATAAATGGCTGAGCAGTATCACAAGTACAACCCAGAACATCTACTTATAACTTTCATCCTGCTGTTTTTCATTCTTGATGGTGGTAAGTGAGCTGAAGGTCATTTTCAGGGTGTGTCCCAAGCCCATTCCTTTGTTGGGTGTCCAGGGTTTAAGCATGTGATTGTAAGCGCTGATAGATGAGTGGGATCCATTCTGCTCTCTTCAGGGGGGTTTGGATCAGGCCCTGCTTCAAAGGGAAGGGAAGGAAAATCCCAGGGTCTGCGCCCTTTCTTGCATGCCTCCCTGTGTTTTCTCAGGGAAGCATGCAGAAATCTGCTTTGCCATTTCTCTGTCCCATTTCCCTCTGGGCTCTCTCCATCACTGGGAGGCTGCTGCCCTCTCAACTGGAGCCTGGGGAGCGTAACAGCCAATCGGGCAGCCAGGCAGCAGGAGTATCCT
Source organism: Amazona ochrocephala (assembly GCA_039720435.1). Classification (NCBI taxonomy): domain Eukaryota; kingdom Metazoa; phylum Chordata; class Aves; order Psittaciformes; family Psittacidae; genus Amazona; species Amazona ochrocephala. The sequence goes on along the minus strand of CM077882.1, from coordinate 51,839,672 downwards.
TCATCAGTCTCCCTAAGTATCTTCAGGCTCTGCTAGGAACATCTACATCACTCCTTTTCTCTCCCTGCAATGACCTGAAGCTCCAGCTCTGCAAGCAGCGATCAGTCAGGCATAATGCGATGCGGGGCAGCCCAGAATAATCTGGTTGGCATCCAAGGATGTATATTCACTGAGAGGCTAAGGAGTGTGTCAGCATTTAGTTTCAGTCTAGCTGCACTTTTCCTGCAGCACAGAATCACAAAGTCTCCATCTTCTCCTCTGTATTGGGACTGATTCTGCACTGGGATCCTCTGAAAAGACAAAGTTTTCCTCTGTTGTTATTGCTGTACCACCAAAATCTACCAAGATGTGTGACTGCTTTCATCTAGTTCTTCCTAACTGGCCAGGATCTCCAGCCAGTGGTGGGCTTACATTTTCTATACTTTTCTGTGTTCTGCTTCTGCTTTGCTGTGCTGCGCTAGCTGCGAATCAACCTCCGAGGCAAACCCTGCAGCTTCTAGGGTGTGGCTTTCTCTGATGCTGCATGAATCAGAGAAGGAAAAACAGAGTTAAGGAAAGCCTGTCCTTACCTCCTCTAAACTTTCCTCGGTGTCTGCATTATGTTGAAGCTAAGCTTAAGGAAGCTTTTGACTTTGTAAACGGACTAAATTCAGTTGTGTCTAAATTAGCTGTTTCAGGTTGCATGCATTAATTCACATGCTTGCCCTTCATTTCTCAGAGCACTTAGGAAGCAACTAGCAGGATACAGTGCATGATACAATCTATCTGGCATTTACGATAGCTAAAAGCTGTGCTGTGTATGTTTGCAAATTCAACGTGTCCTATGCTCTGTATTCGATTTGTTGGCTGAACAGTACAGCAGTATGGAAGAAGGGCTTTTTTCCCTGTGTTTCCGTGCTGCGGAGCAGAAGGAAATTAACATCTTAGCCTCTTTCTTAAAGGGGAAAATATATACATTTTAATATAAAGTGTTGCTGAAGCAGAATAGGGATGATTGCAGGAATGAGCCAAAAGAGTAATAAAGACCAGTTCTTAGCTAGCAGAAGTGTATCAGTAAATTACAAATCTGCTTTATAGTTTGTGCACAGATTAACCTATTTTAAAAGAAGCAACTAGTAGTCTCAAAGTTGAGTCTGCAAAAATGCCAAGAATCTGACATTTCTAGGGTATCTTTTTCTTCCTAAAATAGACAAAATCTATGTTCATCTATAGTCTGTAGTAAATGTCTCACTATTTATGGTGGTAGAAGGGGTTATAATCTACAAAACACAGTCTGTAAACATTTTGATAATCTTAAAGTGGAGAGCTGGTGGGTTTGGGGGTGTTGTTTTGGTTTTTCTTTATTTTTGTAAATATTTCTGATCATTTCTGTTTTTCTTTTGTAAGTAGTTTAGGATTATGTTTTCTACAACAAAGGAAAGTCAGAAATTGCATGTCAGACTCCTAGTCATGCAAAGTAGCATCTCACTTCTGAAGTTGCCCTGTTGGAGTCAAGGAGACTACTCAAAGAATATGTGATTTCTCTCCACCCAACAAAAAGCTACAGTCTGACCCTCTGCTTGTTACCTGGTGCTTAAGTAATTGAATTGGTATAAGGTTATAGCAAAGATTTTTGGACTACACCCAGAGAGTAATTTAATATGATTTATTCAAAATATACTTGATGTAAGCTTTGGAGGAATTTTTTTTTCTCTAAACGTGATTTTTCAGTTGTATAACTTTCTTAACATTTATCAGTCTGCACAGATTTAATTATTTTACAAAAAACCTAGTTTTGTGGCTCTTGCCATTTACCGCATTAGAGATGTATTTGGGACTTGCAGGTGCTACCTAGTAGAAATGAATAAAAACATGACACCAACAGGGCGCTCCACATAAGTGCCCTCCAGGGTTTCCCCAGTGATCAGCAAAAAGGTTTGGGTTGGGGCTGTTTTTGCTAAGGAAACAAAATTCTCCCATGTCACATGGGAGAACGTGAGAGATAACAACATGGGTTGTTATCTGTCCAGTACCAGTTTCCTAATGGTGTGACGGATGCTGTAGCAAGTCATGTGCAAGGGGAACATCTTCTGTTCTGGGTCGTGCCACAGCACCAACCAGACCCTGCTGCCTGGCTGGGGAGGTAGAGAGCAGGAGTGGGACCATGGCACTGACAGCAAGGACATGGCAGGGAAAGCCAGTTGCATGTGAAACCTGACAGGCATCTGTTTTCCAAACAGTTATTGCTGATGTTTCTTGACAACAGATCATCATCCTCAGAGGTCAGGGTGCGGCAAGGAAAAGCAGGTCTGTTTTTCTCAGGCAGGTAGGCTGGCTGCCTGCCCAGGGCATGTGATATGTGTTTAAGAAAGCCTGCCAAGTGCAGGAGAAAGAGGGGAATATCAGCACAGTGATGAGGCAGACTCATCTGAACGGGGTGGGGAAAACCACATTGTGAATCCCACATCAAGAAGCTCATATTAAATCCCTTGTTTCCTCTACAGCATGGAAGGAAGGCTTGTTAAAAATAGGCTTGTTTCATAAGCTGCTGTCTCTGCTGGCTATATTCATCTGCCCTTGCTTTAGCTGACTCTCATGATGACACAGGTGAGAAACAGATAAACAAAAATTTGCCGGTTTCCTTTATTAGCCAGACAAGCACAAGCACACACTCAGATCTAACATCTGGAGGATGTCAGGAGCATTTTGCAGTTGTTGATGAACACCAAGACAATGTTTTTAGTAGATAATTTCTGAGTCAGAACAATAAATAAGTAGAAGAGAATGTCTGCATCAGCAAACTGTGGCAATTGGCCAAATCCCAACATTTGTCTTTCTAGCACAAATGTTTTCTAAACCTATTTTTTACTTTGTTTGGGGTGCAATCTAAATCCCCAGAAACTAATGGCAGGCTTTAAAATTTAGACCCTGTTCAGTACGAGTCTTAAGCAAGACTGTATAACATCCCAATTGCCACAGGACTGGAGCACAGAGTCAAAGCAAAACATGCATTTAAAGACTTTGTTAAATGGGCACTTGAACTGCAATGTTGCTGCTTCTGAGCTGCCGGGTTCATCTTCACACGGTATGAGAACAGCATAGCCAGAGCTGTAAAAGTCCCTGGGCAGGACTCCATTGCGAGCTGTGACATCCAAAAAACCTCTAAAAGCATAGTGACACCCCTTCTCCTCTGTTCTGCAACGCCAAAAGCACAGCAAAGGCTGGGTATCCATTCTGTCTTACAGGCTGCTAAACACATTTGGAGGATCTAAACCAAAATGCCAGCTGAGCTGCTTTTGTTCTTATAAATATTTTCTCAGGATGTTTGTCTATGAGCTGTGGCAGCGTCTATTCCAGCCCCATTTTTGAGACAGAGAGAAACAAAACCTGTAGAAGCCAGGCTCCCAGCTCGGGTGAGGAACACCCTCTCTGGCTCTCAGGAGAGGCTCTGACCTGACATAGTTTCATTTTCTCTCCTCTTCTTTCAGTGAGTATAGTATTAGAATTACACAAACTGTTTCTGTTTTGGACTCTCTGCCCAATAATGCTTCCCAAGTATACACTCATTCTACCCATGGTGACAACAAAAATAACTGTGGTGCCTGCACAAACTGAAAGGGAATCTAATTCATCTGACTCTAGCAGAGAGCTCCCTGCCAGCACTGTGAATTGCATCCCTCTGGCTTCTCTCTGTTCTCCCTCCCTTCAGAGTCATCTCCTTCCCTCCAGAGTTTTTATTTCTGGTTATTAGTGTCACAGTTTTCTATTAGTTTTACACTTCTACATCCAATGGGTATGCACAAGCCCTTTGGTGACATATGAGCATCAAGTGGAAAAGAAACAACAGTGTGACAGAGTCCCACAGGCAGCAAGGCTTTCTTTGTCCATCCTCTGGGCAATAAAGTGTATTTCTGTTCTCCATCTAACTGCAAGAAATGAGGATCGTATGTATCCATTAGAGGCCCAGCACATTGTGTTTGCCACAGATTCTGGTTCATACGAGGAATGGAGCAAACCAAAACCAGCTGAAAAACATTGATTTTTCTTTACTGCTGCATTTCAAAACTGCGAGGAGGAGGAAGAAACCAAGAGATCTCAAGTTTTCGGTAGAGCACTCCTCCCTGAGCAATTTGGACTTGAATGTATTTGCCCAGTGGTTTGCACGTGGTCTGTTTCTGTCCAAGGCAACAGCCTTTTTCAGGGCCCTTGTTACTGTGCAAGGAATGGAGGAATGCAAAATAAATGCCAGGGAAAGCCCCTGCCAGTGAGGGCCTCCAGGGCTGCTGCTGTTGCTACTCAATCTGGTGAGGGCTGCTGCAGCCAGAGATAAATGTCACCCTTGGTTCGATGTGGCAACTCACTGCCAAGACAAGCAGTCAAACAGCCATGCTGGGCTTGTCCATACTGAGGAGCAGCTGCAAATACACCTGGATCCAAGCTTGCAGTGCACACTGTCACCCAGTGCCAGTGTCCCATGCAGATGAACCTTGCATTTCCTGTGAGCAGAGCACTGCAAACCCTTGTCCCAATAACAACCCCGTCCCCAGCACATCTTTCCCATAGTGTCTGCCAGCACAGCTGCCACAGGTAATCCAAATCTGTGGGGTGATCAGGGCTGCATGAGTTAGAAGAGGGATATGCCCATCCCTTTTTTTGTTGGCACTGAGGTTGCGGGATGGTTATTCTCACTGTGGTCTGATTTAGAGTGCACCTCTATATAATGGTAGAGGTATTATAATGAGGAGCTCCTTGGGCCATTGTTGCTGTCAAAATGCACATAGAGCTGGTCTGCACAAGGTAACTTCCTCGACCCTGTGCTAGAGCCTGTTCATCCTAGGGAATGAAGGCCACCAATCTATCAAACACCAAAGGAATAGCCATCTTTCAAAGATACATCCTGCTTTTATGTCAACACAGACAATTACATAGTTGTGTTCAGTCATGAGACACAAATGTTTTGGAAAATGCCTTAAAGACCCTGATTTTCCTAGGCTTAACAATATGTGCTTACTAGTAGTAGGTACTACTACTAGATAGTAGAATCTGTGTTCCAAATCTTATTAGCATAACGCCTTCATTTGGCGTTGCAGTATCTCTGGCGCTATAAGGGTTGCACAAGTCTAACCTTTCATTCCTGTTTCTCCATTAGTTTGTTCTGCTAACCCTGCTATCCCATGTGCTCAGGGCCTCGCTATGCGGGCTGCGGTTACAGTAATTAGTCCTGGCTGGGCTTGAAGGGTTTTCTTTAGTACAATTGCACCATCAGATTTCTATCAGTGGAAATTCCTCTTTCAGAACAGGCTGACAAAAACCTGTCCAGTTGTTAAAAATCACTATGGGAGAAATAGTAGTAAGTTTAAGCTGGTAAATTAATTGTCAATTATAGCATGCACTCTTACCTGCTGCATTCACAAAATACGTTAAAGAGACAAGAAATAAACCGGCTTCATCTGTCCTTCACTGCCACCGGGCTTTCCACCTCACCTCAGTAAACTTTTTCTAAGGAAACACACAGCTGGAATGGAGATTAGCCCAGTGTGGGAGCATGACACACACCTGTGCACCAAGAGAAGATGAGGAAATGGCTCTACCACCTTCACCCTTTCCTTAGGGCACAGAAGGCAGATGCGCTGCGTAGTCTGGGAAGTTTTCCAGACTTGCTATCTTTTTTATTTTTAAAGTTCATGACACACAGCGTTCAGGAGAGGTGCTGTGAATGTAGGTGAATACAGGACAGATCAGGTTCCACATGCTTTTGTTGTTGAGGTCTGGCAGCACCAAAGCAATGCTCAACTTGGGTTGGTAATCAACATCAATAAATCCCTTTGAGGCTCAGCAGTAGCATGAAAGGGGTAAATCCACCCCGAACTCCTGAGGGACCAGAAAGCCTGCTACCATGGTCTGGAAGAGGAAATGCTATAGCCCCCAGTGAATCCAATACTTTATGGGGTGGTTTGACCCAGATGTTCATATACAAGTTTTCTCTGCCACTATTTAATGAATCAAAAAGAAAGGATTCTTCCACCAACCTGAAATGAGATGCAGCTGTGCCATGGAAAAGACTCAGCACTTCTGTGGCACAAGAGATGACGACTATTCTGTTGACTTCTATCACTGACTGTGATCTAATAAAATCAATGAGGGATTTCACCACAAAGCCAGGTTGGACCCTTGATATGTGCCTTTGAGAACACTGGTGCCTTCTTAGTGCCTCACCCTGCAAACGATTACCCTTGTCTTTATTGGGCTCCTATATTTAATTAATGGCTGAAAAGCATCTGGAGAAGGTTCAAGTAAGCAAATTAAGCAACTTAACTCCAAGTCTGATGATTAGGATCACCATTCCCAGACTACAGTCTCTTTGATATTGGGAACAGCAGCAAGAAAGATGCTGACGATTGTGACATTGGTTTTGGCTCTAGTTGATGGAACGTACACTCATCTCACATCTTACAATTACACCAGTAGATATACTGTGGATTCATACTAATGTAACTGGAAGAGGTAGCTGGATGACAAAAAGCTTTAGTAAATGGGGCTTAAAGCAACAATTAGGAAAACAAAAAGGATCAAAACAGAAGGTATGGAAGAAGATGAAAAAGGCTAGTCTCAGCAGCCAAGTGTGAAGGTTCTGGATCTTAAGCTGGTGTGAAGTGTAGAACAATGGGTGATCTGACCCAACAGAATTTCTGAGCCTTTAATAGCTGTTGCCTGTATTACAGAAAAGGGCCATGATGGGAAGAGAGAAGCAGGCTTGCGCTCCAATCCCTATACAGGTGAAGAGGAACAGGAGAAAATATGAGACATGGAGAGCCATGCAGATCCCACATCACCAGAAATGAAGCAGTAGCACTAAAGGGAGAAAGTTAAAGAAGAAAGCCTAAGGAAGTTTTGTCGTAAACATGAAACTATGTCAAGCAACATGTAATCTCAGGGAGAAGCTAAGTAACAAGGCTTCTCTTGTATCCCTCCCCCTTTGTATCCTCTCTTGACCCAGAATGACCGTACTGAAACAGCACACGAATAGTTGGGCACTACCTAATTCTATCTAAGGACAATTTACTTCCTCCCTAACCTCTCTCCAGTTGTGTGCTCAGCTTGTGCCATACACCTCTCCTACACTGATCTCTGTCCTGTGCCACAGCAGACATTAGCAAGGAAAGGAGAAACGTTAACCTTTTTCCTCAATAAACTGTCATGAGGTGGAAACACACTGCCTTTGCCCAGCTATTGAATCAGACAGAGGAAAAGCTGCCATTTGCATGTCACTACCCTGAATTCTAACATGGAAAAATTCATAAAAGAGTACATGCTCCTCACCACCATCAGTCCTGCAATTTAGCTGAACTTCAGCAAAATATTTGCTGGGTTATGTAATAGAGATGGATTACAACAGTCTGCCACATGGCTGTAAACTGTAGTTTTAACCCCTGGACAGACTGCCTTGTGATAGGTAAAGATAAGCCACATCATGGGGTTTAATAGTCCAGCTCAGATCTTTAAAATAGGATTTGAGGGTCTATTTGCTAGAACTGCTCCAAATATCTGAGTCCACTTTTCTTCCTTATCTTCTTAGGTATGCATAGCCTTTCCTTTTCCTTACTTCTCCCTCCCGAGCAATCTCAGAGCAGTTCCTCCCATTCCTCAGCTACCTCTTTTTCAGCCTTCCTGCTCTTTTTGGCTACTGAGAACCACTTGGAGATGTTCCCTTGCAGCCACTGAACTTGTGATGTTATCCTTTCTTTATGTCCCAGCCACTGCTCCTGGAACTGTGTTGTTAATTACCTCACTATTACCTTAATTCAGTCATCTGTGCAAGGACTAGCAGCAAAGATGTGATAGTTTTGGCTGCAGGGCACTGCAAAGCCAAGGCACGAACTCAAATATGGTCATTAACCTCAAGCCACCACATCTTTTCTGATGTTGTAATGTGCATCAGCTGGATGAATTTGGCATAGGCAGAGTAGCACCTCCATTTTTCAGCACAGCTACAGCCTAGGCTTTAAAGTCTCTACATTTGATCAGCTATTACTTGGGCAACACTTAAAAAAGTGGAGAAGCTGAGTATTGTAGCTAATTAACTGAGCCAAACAGATACAAAGAACATTTGAAACCAAAGAGAAAACAAACATAGGCTTGGCGAGCACTCAGAGACAAGGCAGACTGCTGCAATTTGCTGCTCAATGTGCAGAGAAAGCTCATGAACAGAGACATGGGTGAAGGGAGTTGCCTGTGGAAAAGACCTGGCTGTGAAGGGCTCACATGATGTGAGGCAGGGTTTGGAGCTGAAGCCGCCCCATCCGTCCCACCCATGAATGACCCGAAGCACCTCGTTCATCACAGTGTGGGCAGCTGTCAGCCAGGAGACCAAGATCTGCCCACAGCTTCCAGGTAGGAGCTCGTTTCTTGCAGCACATCTCTCATTGCCTTGCCTTCTGCTGCCTTGCAGTCACTGCTGCAGGTGTGCAGAAGAGGCACCTGGTGCCCTCAAGAAGATGCAGTTTCTTGCTTCTCTGAGCACGTAGCACATCAAGAGTTTCTGCCTGTGTGTTAGGTTGTTTCTCTCTCTTTTCTCCAGCTGCTGGGTTTGAAAATCTTGCTGGATGTGTGCTAAGGTGATAAACTGGTTTTATTTCCCTTCTGGTATTGCAGTCATAACAGAGGAAAGTAGGATACTGCCCCGTCCTGATAGAGCAACCTATGTGCTCTTTCAGCATGTTTGTTTGCTTTCTTTATAAATGCCTGCAAGACAGAGAGTGGCAGGGAGCTTCTTGAAATGGTTATGAATCATTGAACTTAACTGGCATCCACCCAAACCCCCAGATGGGAGAAGAGGAGCTTTTTCTAAGCCTTTCTCACATTCTTGTGCAAATAGAAGGGATGAATGATCACTGTTCCCAATGCCAGACAGTTTTCTGGGCCAAACTCATGAACAAGTCTAAGAAGGCTAAGGGGAACTGAAACTGGTGTAGCTTCCCCTTCCTTCCGCTTCTTGCAATGACTATATTTCATATGTTTAAATCCTTCTGGGATTGCTTAGACTGACTGTGTAATTATTTTCATCCTTGGATTAAACAGGCCAAATATGTAAGCTGGATTTCAGCTTGCTGAGATCTTGCTTTACACCCTACTTTGTTCCTCTGGCATACACACTACACAGCAGCAGATTGGATTTAAGTAGCTTTTTCAGAATGAAGGTCTGCCTCAGCTTGAGGATGTCAATATTGTGGTAATTCTTGCTACTCTGTCTTGTATGGATGCTTGAAAGGATTATGGAGAAGTCCAAAACAGAGCATCTACCCACACTGGCTCTTAAGTAAACACTGTCTGACACCCCACCAGACATAGAGCATGCACAGATTTCTCAGCCTGGAGGTTAGGGGGTAGGTGTGACTTGGTGCAAAAACCTGTAACTGCAACCTTATTTATAGCAGTTGCTCTTATCTTTCATTGCTTGTGGTCACTGATTCTATGTACAGATTAATGGATGTGCCTGAACTTGGGGATATCCCTATTTTCAGATTTGAGAATGGTGCTGTGGACCCCCAGGAGGGAACAGTAGCTTTGAGATCAGCTTTTAGTTGCGTTATTAGGTGCCAGTAGGTATAAAAAGGGTGGACTTTCAGCATGTCATGCAGTGTGAAGTCCTGATGTGCACTGTGTGGAATGGCACAGTATTTATGCTTTATGAAATGTTTAACGTGCCATCTGCCACCAGGTCAGGGTCAACAGGTGCAGTCAAAATTTAAAGCAATATTTCTGACACGTACCACCTTCTTTTCTGCTGACAAAGTGCCCCTTAAAAGCTTAAATCTTTCATGATTGAGAATTATTTGCTGGGCAGCCAGAGATTCTGAGACTTTTCAGGGAAATAACAATAGTTTTGAAATCTCAGCTGTGGGTCCTCTGTATATTGATCTTTCTTGAGTTTTGCTGTGAGCATTTGGGGTGTAAAAATGGGAATTGTGTTTTTTGGCCATCACTGGGGACAGAGACACTGTGGATGGAGAAACTTTGCCATCGAGTTTCTACATCCACTTAATGCATGCTCAAAGTCTTCCTCTAGGCTCTTCCCTATGAACTTGTGTGCTAGAGGATTTGTGAAATGCAGTTGTGATAGGCAGAAAGCGCACGAGGGGCAAATCCTAGCTACGCATCTGAGAGGACTGTTTCCTCCCTGACCCATCTCTCCAGGACGCCCTTCCTCCTTGCTCCACACAATTAATCTAGCTTCTTCTGCGCTGCTGGTATCTATCCCCAAGAGTTCAGGAGGTTTCCGCCATGCTCCTGTTTAGTCCAGGTGAAGCTGTGCTCTCCTCGGCCAAGCCTTAACTAGTCCAGTCTGTACCTGAGCCTAATCCCCCTAGCAGGTATCACAGTAGTGCCTGCCATAGCTTTTGTCTTCTGTCTCATCTCTACAGCCTGCAAGATTGGTCCCAAGCAGGAGCTTACGTGCTGCCAAGCCCTCCTGCCCTGAGTGTTCCCAGCAGGGACATGTTCTGTCCGGAAACAGAGAAGTTTTAAGGGGAAACAAACAGAGCCACTGAACTAAGCTAGGTAGCTAAGGAATTCTTGCAGTGGTTGGAAAGGAAGGGCTGCTCCGGGCTCCTGTCTGTCTCCTCTTGGCTTTATCAGGAGTGCATACCCAGTGGTCTCTCCATCCTGGCTCTGGCACTGTTCTCCTTCTCTGTCTCTTACCTGGTCAGTCTGCTCTTCACAAAGTGACCGTTTCTTAAAATCCATGGGCGATCTTGCTGGTAAGGCTGTAGGTAACATCTAGCAGGATGACATTTTCATTTTTGCAGATCACAGATAACGACTGTGGGCCTTGAGCTGCAGATTCCCAAACCTGTTCTAGTTGGTAGGCACCCCAAGGGCTGTTCTGCAGTGCTGCTCTGTTAGAACTTGTTCCCTTCTTTAAAGTCAAAAGCTTCCTAGATTAAAAAAGTAGAAACTAAAAAATTAGAAAGGTTAATGCTGTACCTGAAACTAATCACTTTTCCAAGCTGTTTTTTAAGGTCTTACTAAGGCTTCTTTTCTATGCAGTTACCCAGCACCAATTCATCCATGCCCTTGCTCCTGTGTCTCACAACCCTTGGTTCTCCTCTCTCCGAGTTTACTGGAAACTTAGGTGGGTGCTACAGACTGCAGATAAATTTCCAAAGCTGTTGTTGGCATCTGCGCTCCCCCTCCTTCCTCCACATCAGTGCAGAGAGTTAGATTTGAAGCTTGGTTGAGATTTAGGCATTTGTGAGACTATAAATAAAATATTGTTCAAACTTGTCTGTGATATCCATGATTTCCTATATTTGCTGGTTATGCACCAAGCTCACATTGCTGTTTAAAAGTGACTGACTGCCCTGTCTCCTCTCTTCCTGGATAGCATGACTCACATTGGAAACTGCCTGATGGGTTTTGAATAACTTTATTATGGGGTGGGCACATACGTCTTCTTGATTGTCTCAGAGTTTGTGAGATGTGGTTAGATTTTCACAGAGACCACACACAATATAAAAATACTGCCTAATGGGGCATTTGTGATGTTTCACTCCATTCCTTTGCCAGTTTTAAAGTTTTGGGTTGTTCCTTGGGGACTTCCCATTGCCTCCAAGGTTTTGCGTGATCAGTTTGGAAATGGAGATGGTCACAGGAAAATTTTTCTTTATATCCCATCTAAACCTCCCCTGGCACAGTTTGAGGCCGTTAAATCCATTTTTCATTGAGTGAGAATTTTATATCTGAATATAAACTGAGTTTCAGTTGCTTTTCCTGCTGAAATTTTGTTGTTCAGCAGAGGGATGAGGGAACCTTTTCAGCAAGGAGTGAGAGGATACTCAGGACAGACAATCTGCAGCCCTTTTGCTGTGATTCCTTGGCAAAATGGGCCATAGAAATAGTCTAAAGCAGGGAAAGAATACATCCATGGCATTATGGATGTATTCAGAATTAGTCTTGGAGCTGAAAATGTGGAAAGCAAGGCAAGCAGAAAGCTGTCTTTGAGAGGGTCATGCCGGAAACACTGAGCACTCAATACAAGGAGCTCAGTCCCTCCAGCTCAGCAGGAGGCAGGGTGGTGATATTTGTGTTTCTTACTGGGCCCCTCTAATGAGAAGGGCTTAGACAAAAGAGTGAATGAGAAACCCTCTGAACCCAGCATAACTGAAGATGAGAGGAGGGGACACAAGACAGATCAAATCTGGTTAACTGTTGGTTTTACATGCTAGCTGCTCTGCCATCTTCATGTTCACAGGAGTAGGACACAATTGCACCTCTCTCTGCCATCAGTGACAGCTGAAAAGCACCTGGGGAAACAGATCTGGTGAATGAAGTCTCACCCAGGGTGCTTGTGCCTTTTTTACCTGTGGATTTTTCAGGACTGAAAGACAAACATTCCCTGTAGTTGTACTTGATTCTACAGAACTACAGACCTACACCCAGTGAAGCCCATTTTCCATGCAGCATGAATCATTTTCTTGGTTCTTGTGCTCATTAGTTTCACATTTTAATTTTCCATTCCTCTGTCTTCCCTCATATGGATGAATAATGGACCGTTTATTATACATCAACAATACCAGAGCATATGATTATGGCTTCAGTGTGTGTAATCCCTTCAGATAGTTCGCAGAGCACGAACGCCTGTCGTGCAAAGCCACATCCTATTTCCACAAAGAAAACAGAAGGGGATGCCAGGCTGGCAGCTTCTCCCCTCTGCCACTCAAAATAGCTCTCAGGAGCTGAGTCATGATGTGGAGCCCAGAATAATGGGCAATTCCTTTAACCCAGGGACAACAACCAGCTATGCTAACAATCGCAGATGGAAATGGGCTTCAGGCAGTAGTTTATCACAAGACATACTGAGCCCTTCTATTGCTGTAATAAATGCCTGGGAAAACCTTCTTTGAATCCAGCTAAATCAGGCTTTGTAATCGAGCTTTATTCTGTTGCATTAGAAGCTGAGCCTGCTCCTGCTGCACGTAGCTACGATAACTCCAGTGAGTTTTTGTGCAGAGACAGAAGCAGCCCCAAGGGCTGAGCCCATGTGGTTTTCCCATGGCGCTGCAGGATGTCTGCAGGGTGCTGGCACATTCAACATCCTTATCTTTCATGGACACTGCTTTAAGGATAACATACTTCACAGATCCAAAGATCTTCATTAAGGACTAACAGATGAGCACAATGTTAATTGCAGTTCTGCTTTTAGATTTCGTTATCACACTTTCTCCTCTGTCATGTATTTGTTGAATACTTGGAAAATAAATAGTTTCCTGAAACCAGGAAGAAGAGGATTTTGAGTTTGGAAACCAGTAGGATCAGTGCTGCTTAACTGAACCACTCTATTGGATTAGATACAGTCTAACACTGGATACAGTCAGCAGAAGGTGGTGATGAATCATGTCTGTTTAGTGTGACATGGGAAGCCTTCACAGACCTGCCTGCGAGTTGTCATGCGCATTTGTTGCCTGAGTCACTTAATGTTACTCAGAAACCTAGGCTGGGATCATAGAATCATAGAATAGTAAGGGTTGGAAAGGACCTCAAGATCATCAAGTTCCAACCGCCCCGCCATGGGCAGGGACACCTCCCACTAAACCATGCCATCCAAGGCTATGTCCAACCCCACCTTGAACGCCGCCAGGGATGAAGCATTCACAACCTCCCTGGGCAACCCATTCCAGGGCCCCACCTCCCTCACAGTAAAGAATTTCTTCCTCATATCCAATCTAAACCTCCCCTGTTGAAGTTTAAACCCATTACCCCTTGTCCTCTCACCACAGTCCCTAATGAAGAGTCCCTCCCCAGCATCCCTATAGGCCCCCTTCAGGTATTGGAAGGCTGCTATGAGGTCTCCACGCAGCCTTCTCTTCTCCAGGCTGAACAGCCCCAATTTTCTCAGCCTATCTTCATACGAGAGGTGCTCCAGTCCCCTGATCATCCTCGTGGCCCTCCTCTGCACTTGTTCCAACAGTTCCATGTCCTTTTTATGTTGAGGACACCAGAACTGCACACAATACTCCAAGTGAGGTCTCACGAGAGCAGAGTAAAGGGGCAGGAGCACCTCCCTCGACCTGCTGGTCACGCTCCTTTTGATGCAGCCCAGGATACGGTTGGCCTTCTGGGCTGCAAGTGCACACTGCTGGCTCATGTTCATTTTTTCATTAACCCACACCCCCAAGTCCTTCTCCGCAGGGCTGCTCTGAATCTCTTCTCTGCCCAGCCTGTAGCTGTGCCTGGGATTGCTCCGACCCAGGTGGAGGACTTTGCATTTAGCATGGTGGGTCTGCCCAGGCAGGAACCTGGGCCATGCAGGATCCTGCAACTGCCAGTGGGGCTCAGGGAGGAGTTTGGGACCATGTGAGTGGGAAAGGTCACCTAAGGAATGCCGTAAGGAACACTACACATGCACATTTTTGTTCTTTGAGCAAGAATTGGGCAGCAGGGAATTTAAAAATTCCCCAATAACTTCTATCTTACCCATTTATCCGTAGGAATATTCATTTTTAAAAAAAGAAACTTTTAAGGACATTTTTCCCCATTTTTTGAAAAGAAAGTGTTTGAACAAAGCTAATATATAATTAAGCTGACCAAGCATGAGGTACAAAATAGCAAAGCTATGCCCCGCTCTCCATTCTTTTTTGCTATTGTATTTTTTCACTAGTCAGTCTAGGTACTTGTTGGGATTCTTTTAATTAATAACATAATTTTATATAACTTTCTATTTAAAACAGGATAAAGAAAATGCTAATCTATCAGTACTTCTTGGTTTAGCTTTCTAAATACTTTAATGGACATTTTGGAGAAATCATAAAAGTTCATTTCTCCTCCTACTCCCCAAATACTTCCCCAAACCCCTTCTTTAGGAAAAGAAAAACTAAAATATTTTTCTTTATAAACAAAGAAAGACTGAAAACAAAAGCACTTGTTTTCAAAAGCACAGATTATGGAATAGCAGGACTCAGTGCTGAACATGTTCAGTTTGCTGTGCTTCCAGAGGAAGTGCTTTTCTGTGCTCCCAATCCCCTGGATGTTTTGGGCTCTGCAGACTTTCTTCTCAGCTTGCATACATGGAGTCTGCATGAGAAACTGAGAGTGCTTCTGCTGTCAAAACTCCACAATATATGCTATGTCTTCTCTTAAAAGTATCTGAGTTATTTGCTCTCATTTCATTGATTCCAATCTATCAGCAAATGCAGCCAGAACCAACATAGCACTGTGTGCTGTGCAAGACTGAACAGAAACTTTGTTTACCGTTAGCATCATTATCAAATTAGGAGGAATTAATTATTACACATTGGGTTTGTTCATTCACCCAAGTGGTTGGCAGCTGAACGCAAAGACATTAGTGCAGTGTTGGGGAAAAGTTTTTTTTCAGTCTGTCACTCTTGGTACCAGGGCTTCTTCCTTCTCTCCACTTTGCAACACAGATGCTACCTTGCTACTGAGTACTTCCTCAGAACCTGAAGAAATCCTGTTCATACTGATCGAGATCGTTTTCTCTGCCAGCAGCATAAAATAAGTTTAGACTCAGTTTCTGGATGTGTACTGAGGAGCCTGGCAGCGTCAGTGCTAACCCATCAGTAATATTTCACTCTTTCTGGCACTGGCCTGCTTAAAGGCAACATGAAATATTTCCCTCCCCTGACTAAGGAGGTTGGTGCCTGTTGTTACCTGTCCTGTTCACAGGGAGAAAGTCAGGAATGAAGCATTAAATGGCTTAACCTTACTCCCATTGAAGTTGAAGGCAAAACTTGAGCTGGTTTCTGCGACAGCAAACAGAATGAAAAGACCTAAATCTACAGAGCACTGAGATGTGAAGGTGCATGTGCCAAGACTCTTAATACCTAAAGATTTAATTTCAGTTTGAGGATGCTGAGAATGGGAAGGATGAAGCCAACGTTACACCACAAGTGTGTTGTGGAAAGAGCGATCTTTTTCTTACTCCCTCTTGGCTGTTTCCCACAGGTTTCCTTTCTGGGGCACCAGTGAGCCAGTTCAGCTGGGTAGGCTGAAGTGCAGAAGTCAGATAACTGCAGATTATCTGATTTCATTTACCCGGTACTTCTGGCTTTTCTAAGGGAAGGCTTACATGTAATGGGATGTAGGGCTCTGAGGTGAATTTTGTGTTGCAGGAAAATCGGGGGAAAAGGGAAGCAGGAAACCTCACAGCCTGAGATGGAATTAATCAACTATTTCCATCTCTCATAGACATTGTTTACACAGCACAAGCCAGTCCAGGGTGGTGAATGATATATTTAATACACGGTCTTCTAGCATTTGGATCCACCCCATCACTTGACTTAACAGATACTCGATGCCGATCAAGTGACTCACTTCATTAAAAAATAAACCCTGCACTGTGTTGCAGACAGTGAGCCTCATTGTCATCTGCTGAGCCCTTTCTCTGTCCCAGCCCACACGCCCTGAAGATGCACACCGAGTCATGGGCACAGCAGCAGTACTGACCCTGTTTTTCCATGCTGGTGTGTGCCAGCCACGGGCACACAGCAAACCCCTGTGTCTGTGAAATACCCTCGTTTAATGCCTGGACTCTTGTGTGCCCCTGCAGTGGAAAAGCAAAACGGAGTGGTCACTGACGGTCTGGAGGTAGGTGGTTTATTTTATGAGCAAGACGGGAGCTGGTGCTTGCTTATTCCCAGTTTGAGTGAGTTCTTTGTGTTTTTCCCACTCACCTGGGCTTCTTACTTGTACTTGATAGCAGCATCTGCCAGCTCCTGCCCACACAGCAGGGCACAATATTGGCTGTAAGTAATCCAATAAGAGGTGATATTCAAGATGCATAGAAGGGCCTAGGTTAAAACAGCCTCAAAAAGAAGTAACTGTAAGAAATGTACCTCCATGCCCAGGGCCACTGCTGGCAAAGAGCCCTTTCCTCAGTGAGACTGTGTGGGTACAGCAGGTCCCCAGGTGGATATTTACACACCTTCCACCACAAAAGGCAGGCTCTGGTGGGACCTCAGAGCCAGAGGAAAAGGGATTATTTCAGTGCAGTTCCCAAATACTCCTTCATCTGCTCCTCTTTAACAAATGTAGTAATCACTGGTGGTTCACTAAATGCCATGGAAACCCCAGGGCACATAGTGAGATCATCTGCCAGTACTTTTATATTTTAAGGTTTTTGTTTAAGAACTGTTTTTAAGGCTTCAGAGGAGGGTGAGGAAACTAAGGGAGGGTTCACTGAAAATCATTTCCACGGCTGCAAATAGACTTTGACATAAGCCCTGACTGTAGAAGCCCCCACAAAAACCAAGAGTTTATACCCCTCCATACAGTGACTGGTAAAAAAGAAAAGAGACAACAATAGTGAAAGATCTGAAATGTGCTGTTAGAACAATGGAAAACTTCTGCTTTTCCCAATGGCCTCTGAGCTACTACATGAAATATTTATACTTGCCTTTTTTCAGTGTTTGCTTTTTAGATGAGCTCTGGAAACATCAGTGGCAACATCCTTTCAATTTGATAGAAGTGTCTCTATCGAATACAACAGATGTCCCACAAAGATTCTTAAACATATTGTTTAGAAATACCCAATTCAGTAGGCAGTCACTCGAAAATAAAGAGCTTGTGAATGTTGTATTCACAGTTTAGCAGGCTTTAGGGTTTCTTTTCCTGGGTTTCCAAATTGAAAAAAAAAATACCAATTTGGTGATAACTAGAAGTACCAAAGTTGTGGCAAGAAAAGGGCCGAAGGCAGCATAATGACACTGCAGAAAGAGTAATAGTTTGGTTCAAATCATGATTTTGTTGGATATTTGAGTATTGCCACCTAGTACTATCAGCTTATTTGCATGTAATTAAGACTTCTTTTTCCAACCTGAAAGGATGCTTTTATTCTCATGGTGTTGGCTGTTTGTCACTAATATTTAACTTTCAGAGAGGAGCCTGGTTCTGCTTTCTATCAAATATCATAGGTTTTGAAATAGAAAATAATGAAGGTCCAGGGTCATCTGGCTCTGAACTCTGACTGAGAGGGGAGTTAAAAACAGGATAGAGAAGGGAATGAGATGGTTGGGGGGAACATGGAATAAATATTAACTTTTAATTAAAGCTCTCCACAGCGCACCATCCAGAGATGGGTCCCCACCAGCAGAGGAGGAGGATGTTGATGGTTAGGTGGTCCATCAGGCCAGGATATATGAGGGGCTCTGCTCTGCTCTGAATGAGCTAATAGACATATGATGGCGCAGGAAGGCAACAACATGAAAACCATGGTTTTCTGAAATTCCTGTACGGGCCTTGCTAATTATAGCAATTGTCTTCCGTATCCTTAGCCATGGCTGCACTGCCACTTGCTCTGGATGGCTCCTTTTTTCTGGTTCATTCTGTCCAGGCTAATCTGGCTGCAGAAGGTCAATGCCAGCACTGTCAGGGCCAGTGGCAACATGTCTGGGGGACAAAGGGAGATGGAGCATATGCCCTAGGACAAAGTAAAAGAAATTGTCCAAACTGAATTCGTTTCCTCTTTCTTCTCCTGTTAGTGAAAGGATTGATCTTGGAAATGTCTCATTTTGTTTCATTTCTAAATAATGCTTTCTCTGTTGTTGATGGTGGTGTTTAGTTATGCTGGTTAAGATCAGCGTTTTTAACTTCCTATTTTTATGTTTTCATCAGCAAGAACATTAACCACCAAAGTGAAAAAATATGCATTTAGGAATCCCAAAAGAGAATATTTGAGTTTCTGAATATACGTTAACTCTTCCCTGGGTTGGTTTGAGCTACTTTCCCTTGAGTTTTGATTTTACTACTCCATCCTTGTATGCTGCGGACTTGACATTTGTTTATCTTCACGAAGGAGAAATCTATTACCATATGAAATACTAGCTGCCGCAGCTTGCTGTCAGTGCAACATACAGGCAGTGTTGGTAGAATCTATCAATAGCAGGTAGACACTGAAGACTCTTTTGAGTGAATTCTCAGGTGGAAAGGTTGTGAAGAACAGAAGAGTGATCTATGTGGGGGACAGATTCCAGATAGGTTACAAGATATGTGAATGACACCCATTCACTTTTTATGTTTTTTTTTTGGGGGGGTGGGGGCGGGGTGGAATTACTCTGAATTGACTAACTTCAGAATGAGGTCTTTGAGTCGAACACCAAGGCTCTTTAATAGAGGCAGTGATGAAACCTCATTTCCACACCTGGCATTCTCTCTGTTTATGAGGTTATATGCCTACCTGCAGCTGGAAGAGTTTTATGCAGAAAAATGTGGAAGCAAATCAATCAAATTAATGGCTTACATATTGCAAAAGAAGAAATTCAGAGGAAGTTAGTGTGGCTGGCTGGCATAACTTTTTAGTTCAAAGTAAGTGATTGTAAAATACCTAAATATATACCTTTCTGTGTCTTAACGAAATATGGAGTCGTGGGAGACAAAGCATAGGAGATATCTGTAAACTGGTGATTAATATTATATTTCTCTTCCTCTGGGCTTGATCTAAAAGATGGTGGCCAGATCTTTCCACAACCATCTGCTCATTCCTCATTACTAATCTGACATTCAGTTCCATCTATTCCTCTGCGTCTTCTGTTCACACTCCTCTTGGCTTTCCCTTGCTTTTTCTTTCTTCTGGGTTTCCTTCTCTTGGCATCCTCATTCTCTTTAAGCTGGAAGTCCTCAGTTTTTCAGCTGCTTTCTGAATTGTGCTGACCAGCTTGCTTTCTGTAGCTGGTCTTCTCTGCTACTCAGTCTTGTCTGCATGTGGAAGTCTGTGGCCTCCTGTTTTCCCCCCATATGTCTAAAGATTCATTATTGCTAAAAAGGAAGAAGAATAGAAACAATCCCTTTTGCATCCTACACAACAATCTACAGGAATTTCTGTATCAGAGCACGCTTTATTGTAATCTTTATAATAATATAATTATAATAATCATAATTTTAACAAGAAAATTCCCGTTGTTTTTCTTCTCATTTCTCAATTACTAGTAAGGCAGCACACCTTTATGCACAGGCCTAACATTGGCCCATTCACAGGTCAGAGTGTGAATAACATTCATAAAAGAAAGCTTGTGTCATTTGATTGTGTTCTCAGCCTTCTCTGTGAAGTGAGTAAAGAAAACAAACTTGTAATACAGGGAGTTGGAGCACAGGGTTAGATGTGGGACAGAGAAATGTGAGATACAGTGGTACTTCCTGGCAGGGCAGCAGAGCAGGGAGGAACTTTTAATATTGCCTCGACATAATTAAAGAGTTTCCCTTTTAATATTTAGACATCTATCAAGAAGAGGAAACACAAGGGCTACTGGGAGTATGTCCACTGAATAAGTCATCTCTGTGCTGCTGGAATCATTTGAGAAATGGAAATTATCAGCTCGGTAGCATTTTTTTTTTAATAGCTCAGTAAACAAGCAGTTGATTTGATAAATATTTAAAAACAAACCCAGTAAGCATTATGAATTCATGTTAGTCAAATAATGTTAAAATAATTTGATAGTCCCAGAACTCCACCGTACTGGTTGAGAGAGGGATTATTTTAGGCTTGAAGTTATGTGGGGATAAATCTCCAACATAGGAGTTACATTCAGTGGAGTTACAGCAGCAGGGCGCTGCTCAGACATTAGGGCTTACATGTTCAGTTCCAAGATGAAACTGGAAAAAAGCTGGTGACAATGATCGTAGATTTCCCAATACCTTGAAAAAGAATATAGTGATTTCTTCCAGGTTTATGGAAAGACAGATGGCTTCTCTCAACTTAGCCAAGGTTTAGTCTCAAGTGGCCTTTAAAAGTTCTCAAAAGATTGAGACAATGCACATCAATAAATTCAGCAAATACAGTTGAAATAAAGCACTGAATGGGGGTTGAGTACACCGCTGCTGTTGCACCACAGCCTGTGCCCTGCTGAAATGCTGCCTCTTGCACTGCCGGCTCTTAAGGTAGGAGCCAGATTTCTGCGTCCAAATGACCTCTCTCTGCATCAAACCATGATGTCAGGTTGGGCTTCTTGTTTCGTATGTCTGTTTCTAAAACTATATGTTGTTTGCCAGGATGGTGTTGAAAGACAAGTTCAGAAAGGCTGGACCTTGGTATAGTCCCAAGGACTGAGCGTAGAAATAGGAACAGCAGCAGAGCAAGCTGAAAACTAGCTATTAGAGAGGTCTTTCTTCCTTTCCCAACCATCGCAGCTTACTTTCCTGCTGCTGACCGCACCTCAGTAGGCCTTTATTGCTTCTGGTCACCTCCATCCTTGAGGCAGCAGTGGCAGGTCTTGCTTGAAACATGCCGCCATGAAGAATCTCATATCCCCTGTGCTGATGCAGTGCCATCACCTCATCTCCCTTCTTCCTTGCATTGGCTACAGCCAATGTACTTGTTCTTTCTCAGTGTGGATGCCACACTCAAAAGAAGACAGAACTTATGTGTGAACTCCATAGTGCTTCACACAGTATTTATATTAATTATATATGATTATATATAGTATATAATCACACACTATATAACATTATATATTTTGTCTATATACACAGAATGATTATAATAAGATATTTTATGAAGCACTGTTCATACATGAACTGTATATTAGATAAAATTATATATGGTATTTCTAAAGCTATATATGTGATCTTATAATTAATATATAATTAGATACAATATTATACATTAATTACACAAGAAATCATGACAGAATTTGCTTTAATATAAATACTGTTGTTCTGTTAAGACCCATTCACAAAATGTCTATGTTAAGTATCCACACAG
Organism: Amazona ochrocephala; assembly: GCA_039720435.1. Lineage (NCBI taxonomy): Eukaryota > Metazoa > Chordata > Aves > Psittaciformes > Psittacidae > Amazona > Amazona ochrocephala. Next base: position 51,817,984 of record CM077882.1, on the reverse strand, counting down.
GGTGGAAGCAGAGCTCAGTCTTCACTGTCAGATTTCCACATGCCCTTTGTAGACACGGTGTATGCCCATTCTACACTTGGGTCTAAAAATCTGATATGTAAAGAATATCAGGTGCTGAAATGTGTTCAGAGCCAACAGCATAAAAAGTCCCAGCACAACATCTGCCCTGACATGAGATGAGGCTGCCGTGTAAACACAGGGTTTTTCCTTTGGCTGGTGTATATTTTACCTGTTCATGTCCTTCTCTGGTGTGTTGGCAAAGCAGTCAGAGGGATTGCAGGACACTCCTAGGGCTGCTTATATGTTGTTTGCATTTTGGACCCTCTCTCCCCTCACTTGACAGCGTGCAAATGAGCAGCCAAATACTTCTGTGAAACAAGGACACCCAGAGTGAATTCTGCTGCTGTGATCCCTTTAGAGCTTCAAGGAGGAGGAATTAGAGGATCAGTGGAATTCCTCAGAGAGGGAGGAATCAGCTCTATTACAAATTTCTTTCCTTTGCAGGGGGTGGTGAAGTAGGACCAGGTGAGAGGAGGGGCTGGGAATTCTAAGGAATCCATTCCTGCTGGTGCTAAGTGGCCTTCTTCACATGTCAGTATCAGTGCAAAGGCAGCACTAACTACGTTGGCACTCACACTGCGAGCCATGAGAACACTTCATTTGGTGTAAGGTCTGTCAGCTCAGAATTCATTTTGTGTGAGAATTAAACAGCTGACTAAAAATGACAACGAAAAATTAACTTAGCACTAGAACAGCCTCGAAACCCATTTTAACCATGCTGCTGATGTGACAGACTACATCCTGTGTGTGTGCATGCTTGCATGAGAATTTACTAATACATATAATGTTAATTACCCACTTACGTCCTGAAGCAAGGCTGGGAATGAATATCAGGAAAAGAGATGTTTGTTTTGCACGGGCGCCCACATCCCATATACTTCCGGTCTCAAGGAAATTGCCCCGTATCTCCACCCTGTGTATGCTCGTGCCTGTAGCTGTAGGGAGTAAGCAGGGAGAAGACACAGAGCTTACGGAAACTTGTGTACCCCTGTTCCTCCACGTCCCTCAGCATGGAAAGCCTGACCAGCAACAAGCCCAGGGTCTGTCTGCCATTCCCTCCTCAGCTGAAGCCGTACAGCTGTTGCCTTAGGAGAGAAAGGGATTGGATTTCACAGGCTGTGTAATCTACGACAGTGCTCTTTGGCTTGGGGATAGCAACAAACCTCACCCAGGCTTAGCCATCCCCTTTCTGCCTGTGGAGGAACGCCCCAGTCGACACAGAAGGAAAATTGTTTGCTGAATTTCTGCACAGCCCTCATCCAATCATCCAATTGCTGGAGAGAGAGGGGGAGTGAGAAAGAGAGTTTAAGGCAGGCTCTGCACTGGTGTTCTGGGCTATTTCAACTTCAGAGCAACTTTAGAGAACTTCAGTTACTTTTGGTAAGTTGTGTTTCTTTCAAACCCCCAAACCTCACTCTCTCTTCTCTCCCCCCCCCCCTTCTTTTTAGTCTCAGATACAGATTGCAGAAGTTTGCAGTAGATGGTGGGCTTTTAAAATTGCAAAGAGATGTGGGCGTGGGTATTTTGTGTCCTTTGATACAGAAACTGGACATTATGATTATAAAGACTTAATGTTCCATGCTGCTGTGCTCAGTAAGTGAAACCTGAAGATGATGTGCATTAAGTGATACTGCTGGAGAAAAGTATCGCCAGAACTTCAACCAAGGTGCATCCCGCCTGGTGTAAAGCTTGGTCTATTTCTTGTGTATGGGAAGAAGTGAGATCAGGGATGAACTAACACGTTTGGCGTGCTAAAAATTTCTGATCCACATTTTAATGCATGGGTTTCAAGTGTGTGCACTAAGCCTCCCAAAGCCTTCAGAGGGATGTTGGTTCTCAGTCCTATACACACCCCTTCATTAAGTAATCTCTATTCCAGATCATGCACGTTGTTTTTCTTACTTCCTCTGTCCGTATACTTAACCCATCATACGATCTCAAAGATAGTGAAGCTCTATTTTGTAGTACAGCCAGTCCCAGCTGTTGCAATGAATTGCAAGGTGCAAATTGCAGTTTACTTAGTGAAGTTGTTTTCTGATGAATATGTTTTTTCTGTTATTTTTCCCCGTAGGTATGTTTGGATTTTAATAGTATTTGTGCTTCTACAAAAGGAATTCTATTTGTGTGCATATTGTATCTCAATGGATACCATTTGTAATGTATTTATCATAATATACTGACTTGGCACTAAGATGTCTGTGTCTCAGTGGTACTTGAGACTAAGATTAACCTTGAAGCATTTAAAAAATAGATCCATAACCTTGTCAGTAGGAGTGGGATGCTGTAGGTGTTCACTGCAAGGCTTCTGAGGCTAGTTCACAAAGTGCTAGGAAATATAATGGGTAAAATCATTCTGTCCACCTGTCTAGGTTCTTCGCCCTATCCATGTACCTTAGTATGTTTCTATACAGATGATCAGAAGTGGGATTTGTATCTGTAGTCACCTGTAGAGAGAATGAAGGATTCTTAAAGCTTTGATAGAAAAGAAAAAATATGTTACTCACGTGAAAGAAAACACTAGGAATCTACTCCTCTACAACAAAAATAGCCGTCTTTTAAAATTTATGAAACAAGAAACACAGAAAGTTGGAAAGTGACTCTTAAGAGGTACAGAAATTGGCTTATGATCGCCTGTTGCATGCACAAGGGAAAACTTCTAAGTATTGCCTTGGTATATATTTTACTATTATAAAAACTAGAAGGAATTTTGCAGATCTGAGCAAATTTAAGGAAAAACAGCTTACAACAGCCAGTTTACTTCCACAGTGGATTCGAACATAGTCTGCAATCCAGCATGGAGAAGTTTCAGATGTTTAACAGCACAGGAAAACATGTAACATCTCAGAATTTATTGGGGCTTATTAGCCATGTTCAAAACAAGAAGTGTGACTGGAACTTTTAATTGCAGTAACTCTGTAACAATGGAGTTAACAATAACTCTTCAGCAATAAACTGAAAACTATGAATCTGTGCCAGGAGCTCTGCAGTGCGGACACGTTCCATGATGGCTGTAGCTTTTCTGTGGAAGCATGTAGATTTGTTAGCTAAAATTGCATTTTACTATCTTTGGTGTGGCACTCGCGTAAAGTAAACTACTATTACATTACGAGGCTTGTGTAAATCTCTGACTGAAGTTAGTTTGACTCTAGTCAGTGCTCATAAGCAATCCATCGAGGATGGCTGCCTTCCAAACCTCCTTTGCACCGTGTGTTAACATCTCTTCAGTCAGACAGGGCAGCAGTAACTTCTAGGACTGATTTGCCAGGGGGTTGGAGATGGCACGTATTTTCTGCTTTTAATTGTCTTGGATGCTCCATCTGTATTCACAACTATGAGGTCAACGTGCCTCTATTCACTTTTGGCTGTACTTGAGGCTCATTGCCGAAATAAAATCCAACAGTCTGTAATACATGGCCAGGGGAATAGCTGTGATCTGAGTTAACCTCCTGTTGACTTCAGTGGGTCTGGTGCTCCATGCTCGGAGGCACCCTTCTCTGGGAAGTCACTCCAGGAACTTCACAGGCACTTTTCTTAATGTCACTATGAGTGGAGGGAGTAGGGTGTACAGCATCAGGATCTTACTGAAGTGTCATGTCTTGGATGAAGCCACAGGAATGTACATTCCCTTGATTTGAATCTCGAAAGATGCACAGAGCTTTGGATTGGTTTTTTTTTTCTCAAGTTTTCTACTAAGGCAAAGAAGTCAGTACATCCCATGTAAGCGTAAAACACTGAGGGATTTAAGGAAGATTTTTCCAGGATTTCTCACATCTGGAGACCTAAATAATCAGAATGTAAGGCAGTGTATTTGAAAGGTGTGAAAGTTACTGGCTTGTATTCTGAGTAAATATTTGAGTAGATCCAAACTACTTTTTATAACTAGCTATTTTTGCATTCCATAATGTCCCTCACATGAGGGAGCAGCAAAATATGCAGTGCACTGGGAAAATCTGGGTTTCCACCTCTGGAAAAACATCTCACTGAGTTTCTGGGGTCCATGTTGCAGATTAAATCCCAGCCAGTAAGGTTGCAAAAGGCCTCAACATTAGCCCTGCTGTAAGCGTGGAGGGGACCCGGCCCTCTGCGCCGGCACAGGCAGACCCAGCAAGGACGAGCTTTTGCTTTCAGGCAGTTTGCCACATCCCTCAGCCGTAATGCACTGAACACTGTTTTCCTGACAACATCTTCTAACAACTACTGCCTTTCCTGCCTCCCTTAGCTGTAACTTCCAATCTGCTTAGCAGGCTTTGGAGGGAAAAGTGGTGGAGCAATCCTGAGTGATGTAGGAGATTCAGCCCCTGACAGAGTCAGGATTAAACCCTACCAAGACTAGGTTGCCGTCTCTCCACATGTGGCAGAAACCAAGACAATACTCTCATGGCAAGAAAGGTCCTTTGGATGACCCGCATCTATGCCTAGGCCCAGTGCAGGAGGATTATGGCTGCACCTAGGGAAGCTTGCTAAACCCATGTGTTTCCTCATGCACAGAAGGGGAACCCATGGGTTTGCCATCTAAATCTGACCAAACATGTAGTCCAAAGTGGCTGGAACAAGTCAAAATATGTTAAGGTTATTATGGCATGTAAGTAATATATGAGCCAGGGTAACTGATAGGGGACCCATCTGCTCGCATGGCATAGGGACGGCAACTCTGCAGGGAGCAAGTCCCAAGGCATGGTAACAGCCTAAATCCCAGTGAAATTCCACAGAGCAGGAATGCAAGCGCCTGAAGAAGAGCAGGTGCTGAGCCCACTTCTTCTGCCAATAAAGATAGCAGTGTCTTCAGAAGGCAAAGTTATCTGTTTTTGAAAAACACTAACAAGGAGATAAGTTTTATGTGATTTCCAAGCCTGCTGATAAATGCTTGAGACTCCAAAGACATTGTAACTGTTCTTCACTGTTGGGCAAATGTTATTTCTTCTCTGTAGTTAAGAGAACAAACACCACTTGATTTTGATAGCAGTGGGCTGTGCCTGACATTTGCAGAGTCAGGAGGCAGCGTTATCCATGCAGCCGTCTAATTTTAAATACCTTTCTACCTGCCCACTGACCTCTCAGCTCTCCCACCTTGAAGAGTGGTATGTTTGTGGCCTTAGCCAACCAGCACTGAAAAGCAAAAGTTTCAAGCTGCACGTATTTCTTTCCATTTTTACAAGTCCCAGCTAAATAGTCTAATAAACTACTACAGATGTAATATCTTCTACCTTGCAGTGAGTCCTGAAAACAGACACATTTTATTAGTCCAACCATCCCTATTTTCCTAAGTATCGCATACTTCATACCAGCCCTAGAAAGCTGATGTCATTCAGCTTTCCACAGGTCACCTCTTCATTTACTTGCTGTGTGTTTTGTCCCAGCATCGAGTGCTTTGACTGTCAGCCAGTCACAATGGTCTGCGTTTCCCTCAAAATAACTGCATGCAGGAACTTTTCCTTGCCTCGTGTCATTCTCATTGTAATCCCAAGAACCAGCCTTAGCAGAATTACTTGGAATGGAAATTTTAGTATGAAGAAGAAACTCAAAGGCCATGCATGCAGGGGGAAAACTTAGAGTTTGGTAGCAGATGGGATAATAACTTTTCTACGCAGCAAGAACTGCTTTAACTGATGGTTGCATTGCATTCTGAAGGGTGAAAATGCCTAAGTGGAATTAGGTACTGTTATTTTAAAAAATAGCTAGAAATCAGCTTTTGGTGAACCTCAGGCAGGTGAGCAGCAATTCCTCAGATCAGATAACCATGCAAAAGTTTGGATTGTGTTTTCTGTTTGATATGTGTGCAGGTTTATTGGAAGGTATATAAGATGAAGCAATGAGAAGCTATCATGAGAAAGCTAGTGGTTTCAGTTGCTGATATTTCCTGGTTTGAGCTGAGCTTTCTCTATTCCTGCTTCTAAAATCAGACGAAAGCAAATAATTTACAAGAACACAAAAATGTCATTAAGCATTCCCTAAATATTTTCATATATGTCCGAGTTGGTCTGATTTATGCTTTAGTGAAAGGTTGCATTGATTTTCATAAGCACTGCGTCCTTGCACTCCTTAAGGTTGACTTTTTCACTTAATTGGCTTGATTATGAGACAAAAATTATTTGTGCAATGAATAGCTCCGACGGCTCAGGGCCTAACTGAAGTAACCAGATAGTCGGAGCCCATTTTGGAGGCAAACTGGGCATTTTCACATGAGAATGACTACATGCAGCATTTGTACTCATGGAGATGGATGTCTACAAAGGCAATGATGTGCAGTTGTGATGCTAACTGATTAATTAGGCTTCCTGTGAACATACAGTGCTAGAGTGGTCATGAAGGGTAGTATGTGCCTAGGCTTTACTATCACTCTCTTCTTTTGGGGTATGTGTTGGACTAGAAAATTACTGACTGTGTAAGTGGTGTAAAACAGACTTCTGAAAGTTATTTCACATGCAGGTATTTATGAGGGGAAATTTCAGTGATACACGCAGCTGTATGGAGGCAGGACTCCAGCAGAACTGTTACAAAAGGAATACATTTAGTAATGGCACAGTGATCCAAACTATATTTGGATTATATGTCCACAGTGGATTTAACAGCTGCTTCAGTCAGTCTAAGGGGAATCTGTGAATGAAATGGTTTGGATAGAGATAGTAGGGGAAATCATATTTTTCTTTTTAAAATTATCCTTCCTCAGAGATTGAAAAGAAGCCTTTGGATTACTACTGGGTTATGCCAGGAAAGCTCATCACAGAGATTAAGGCATTAATTACATAGTTATAAAGTATACATTGCATGCTTCACCAACCAAATAGATAAACCTTATTTATTCTAAATAAACCTTAAAGCCCAGAGGACTCACAGATAAGCTCAAGAACGAAAGTAATCTTTCCTAAATATACTGGCTTGTTTCTGAGAAAGAAATCAGGGTACTTGGTGCATGTGACAACAGATCATTCCTGGGTCTCATGGTGAGGAGATCAGAGCAGCCATCAGGACTCTTCAAGGAGCCCAGGCCAACTTTCCACAGCAGCATTCCCTGCACAACCTGTCAATGCAAGATGATGTCCCAGTCGAGTCATGGGCTCTGAAGCACATTGCTGTACGCATGCAGAAATGCCTCTCTCTCTTGATTTAAAGGATGGTGCAACCCCCTCTTTTAGCATAGAACCATGGCTTGCCCAGGAGACAATTGCACAGTGCAGCAGCACGGAAAGCTGTGGTGGGCAGCTTGCAGAACAGATGGGTTGATGGTTAAGCAGGTGGGATGTTTACGTGCAGGCAAATGGTGCTCAGCCCAGCAGCACAATATTGGTGGGGTATTCAGGGCACTTATCACTGGAGGGTGCTCTGAAACAGAGGAGCTGAAGTAGCTGAGTTGGATTAGCTTGCTGGATGTGGACCATAGCTGATAGCAAGGCTTGGGTATGAAAATCTCGGGTAGGAAATAATGGGATTTCCTACTTTCTATTTCTAGAGGGTTTTTTGTGAAGAAAGTTCAAATTCATACAGTACCTGTGAATAAAGTTTCTGGCAGACCCACTCTGAAGTCCTTTGCAGGCTGGTATCTCTGGGGTCAGTCTGCCCAGTAGAGGCAGTTCTCAGAGAAGATACCCTGGCAAAAGTCTGGGAGCAGAGAAGTCCACAGAATGTTCCAGTGCCGCAGCAAGACTGCCTAAAGGTGCCTGCAGACCCCTGTGATGCAGTGATGGAGTCAAAGACAACCCCGGAGCAGGGACAGAAGCAAGTGGCAGGGAAACAAAACCATTGATTTTGGATTATTTCTGAAGAGCACTGAGAGAGCAGCCAGAAGAGCCAATACACACAGACACATCCAGCCACAGAGCAGTGAACACCAGTATGGGGGAGACAACTTCACACAGCAAAACCCCCTCCTTGTCCCCGTGGACAGCCACAGCCTTTCCAGCCCAGGGGAAACTCGTTGTCGGTATTGCATCTGAATAAGGTGTCATGGAGCTGTATTGGCACATAAGCAGCAACATGCACAGCAGCCCTTGCAGCGGCCAGGGTGTTTAGGGTGTTTCTGCTGACTACTGCCACTGCCATTCTCAGCTGTGTCCTGTTGATTCATTTGCACTCCTTCGTGTTTGAGGCTCATGGCTGGTTCACGTTCATACTCTGCCTTGCTTTGAAAAGTGGGGATTGGAGTCAAGTCAGCAGATCTTCACCCTGCTGTGTGATAGGGAAGCAGTGCTTTTGCAATGCTCTCTCAAGTTGTGACATGCATTGAAAACTGGTCTTCTGCCAGCACTCCTCTGTGGGGAAGAGCATGAACACTTCTCCACTATCACATTGTTATTTCACAGCCTGGGCTGACAGAAGTCAGGCCCCTGGGCAGCATGCATAGATAGAGCCCAGGAGCTGGGGCTTTCATTTGCACCAGAGCAAAGGGAGGGCAAAAGAGGTATAAAAAGCCATGAGCATTTTCTCCTTCCCACAAATCCTTCTCTTTTAAATGCCCAGAAAGGGATGGAAAGGGAGGGAAAACCATCATCCTCTAATCCAAAACAGGAGCTGGCTGTCACATGGGCAGAAACAGACCACACTAGCTCCTCCAGTAACTGTTCTTGCGAGAAGACAGAGCTGGACTGCAATAAGGTTTTGGCTCTTGGACACACTTGGAACTACGTGCAATGCTAGTCAGAGCCTCAGGTGCTCAGGGGAAGGGAGCTGGGACTTGCCAAGTCGGCAATGACAAATTGCAGCAAGGATCAATATCCTTGAACTGGATGCAATAGCTTTGAGAAGGGCTGAGGGTTTCCAGCTTTGCAGAGACTTTGCAGGAGTCAGTGTCTCTGGCATGAATGCAGGCTGAAATTTGACGAACTTACTATTGTTGCACAAAAATGGCACAACCCATCCATGTTTGTCAAGACCTATTCTTGTCATTTATTGCTGCTGCAGTCTGATGGCAGGTTAAGGTTCCCACTGTGTTTAGTGATATATAGCCACCTACCCGGATATGCCTCTGAGGACTAAGAAGCTTTGTGTCAAGCAAGTGAAGCAAAACGGAGGCAGTAATGAGGAAGTAGTGGAAACAGTTTACAGAGAAAGAAGGGAGGCTTTTGGGGGCTGTGTTTTGGTTTGTTTCATTGTCTAAAAGATCTTAGAAATTCTCAGTCATAATAAATCCCTGTTGGCTAGACCAAATCTGTGATGCACTTACCCAGCATGTGGGTTCCTGCAAAGGGCTCATGGTAGAGGCACATAGTACAACTGAGCATGGGCACTGTGATCTTGCTGTGTGTGGGATCTCCTGCTGCTGTCCTGCAGATGGGCAGAAACTTGGAGACCTGAATGCAAAATCTTGTGTACATTTGCTTTCTAGTCAAGAAAAATGAGGGAGTTCTACACAGAGGATTTAAATATTTTAGCCAGCCTGCAGCTGCTGAAGTTTTTGTTCCCACTGTCATGCCCGTTGGGTGTTTGGAGAGAGAAGAATACAATGTGCAGTGCTGTTCTTCTTAACTTCCGTCCAGCCCCCCTCAAGCCAGAGCAACTCTTTGGCTGTGGAGTTATAGCAACAGCAGCACAAGACCTACAACTCCTATATGGATTTTTATCATAACAGGCAGGAAAAATTGACTGACATTCACCTTGAGGGTGAAAAATATGGCAAGAGTGTGTTCAACTGCTCAGAGACATGAGCTCACTTTGGGCTGACAGCAGTAAGGATATTTTAGTGACAGGACATTAGGTATTCCCATGAAATGAGATCTGCATTGCTTTTGGAAAATACATGGACATGGCCCCCACAGACACCATAGATAGCTTACTAAGCAGATTTTAAATATTAGGACATTCTGTTCACAAAATAAATTAATGGAAAAGTAATGCTAATTAGCCATCCATCTTTAAACAGACTTGAGTGAGTTCAATGCAAGAACCATCCTGACAGCCCTTCATAATTTTCAACAAAGTAAAAAAGTACAGAGTCTTGTTTTAAATTTATACTGAAAATAATAATGATGCAGTATTTTAATATTTTTTTTAATAGTAGCAGATCAATCTGTTCATTGCTCAGCTGAGTTGCTGTTGTGGTTTAATCCCAGACGGCAGCTAAGCCTCACCCTCATTCACTCCCCACCAAGTGGGAGGGAGGAGAGAATCAGAAGAGTAAAAGTGAGAAAACTCGTGTATTGAGGTAGGACAATTTAACAGGTAAAGCAAAAGCTGCACACACAAGCAAAGCAAAACAAAGAATTCATTCACCATTTCCCATCAGCAGGCAGGTGTTCCGCCATCTCCAGGACAGCAGGGCTCTGTCACGCATAACAGTTACTCAGGAGGACAAATGCCATCACTCCAAAAGTCCCCCTTTTCTTCTTCTTCCTCCACCTTTATATGCTGAGTACGACACCATATGGTATGGACTATCCCTTTGGCCACTTGGAGTCACCTGTCCCAGCTGTGTACCCTTCCAACTCCTTGTGCACTCCCAGCCTATTTGCTGGTGGGGTGAGAAGCAGAAAAGGCCTTGACTCTGTGTAAGCACTTCTCAGCAGTAACTAAAACATCCCTGTATTATCAACACTGTTTTGAGCACAAAACAAAAACACAGAATCATAGAATAGTAAGGGTTGGAAAGGACCTCAAAATCATCGAGTTCCAACCTCCCCGCCATGGGCAGGGACACCTCCCACTAAACCATGCCATCCAAGGCTATGTCCAACCCCACCTTGAACGCCGCCAGGGATGAAGCATTCACAACTTCCCTGGGCAACCCATTCCAGGGCCCCACCACCCTCACAGTAAAGAATTTCTTCCTCAGATCCAATCTAAACCTCCCCTGTTTAAGTTTAAACCCATTACCCCTTGTCCTCTCACCACAGTCCCTAATGAAGAGTCCCTCCCCAGCATCCCTATAGGCCCCCTTCAGGTATTGGAAGGCTGCTATGAGGTCTCCACGCAGCCTTCTCTTCTCCAGGCTGAACAGCCCCAATTTTCTCAGCCTATCTTCATACCCCGTACTAGCTACTGTGAAGAAAATTAACTTTACCCCAGCCAAACCATCACAGTTAGAAAAATAGTACTTTTTGTAAAAAAAGGTTATTTGCAAAATCATGAAATATATGTATATACACAATGCATATTTACATAGAAGTAGTATGTGCTTAGATGAGTTTTGCACTGATAGGCTAGTTGGCAAAGCAAACAGTTTTGTTGTCCATTAGGGCTGGATTCAATAAAAATGTTGGCTGAGTTCGCTGCAAGCCTTGGAAACCATTGGAGTATTCAAGGCTCAGTCAGTCAGATGCCTGCTTTAATTTCTATTGACAAAGGAAAAGGAGAGATGAGTAAATGTAAAACATTTCCTTCCAGCATTGAGCTAAGAGAGGCAGCATGGTGCAGAGCGGAGGTGGAATCCAGAACATCTGGGTTGTATTTATTGCTGGCTCTGCTGCCAGCTGCTTTGTGACTTTGAGCAAGTAATTTTTTTGCTATGCTACCTTACTTTCTGCGAGGCAGGGAGAGCTCGCCAGCTTTCACATGGTGCTCTGGGCAGGTACAGGGACTTTCTTGATGAATATGACCAAATGCTGCAGTTGCCAAGCTGGCATATTTGTATGTGCTAGGCAATACTGTCTGGGTGATCGATACCCCAGAGGGTGCAAGGGTGCCCTTTGAGAGTACAAAGAGAAAAATGCTCATTAAGTAGCACTGCGCCTGCATAAATACATATCCGTAAGTACTGTTAACCAGTGCCTTCTGCTACTAGAGGTCCAAAAGTCATTCAGAGCAGGAGCTGGGTTGGCAGCCTCATTCATCTGTACTTAGGGTCTCTAATTTCATACACCACTTCCAGGGAAGAGCAGTTGCTTTAGGGGGAAGTCACGGGGAATAGGGTAGCTATTTTGAAATGGTTTCTGTATGGTGCTTCCAGAGCTGGTTTCAGGTTCTCAGTGTGGATGTGGAAGAAAGAAGGCTGGCATCTTCTTTTTTTTGTAAGATGCATTTTCTGACGAATGTGCAGAACTGAAAAAGCATGTGAAAGCAAAGAGTGAGTTATATATGGCCTTCCGCATGTCACCATTAATCTCTCTGTAATCCAAGTGATATTTAGGCTATAGCTGAAAAACTTCTGCCTATATCTTACTTGTCTGTGTTTTTGATGTTACACAACACTGATGTCTTAATGCTACTTGCGGTATATATTAATTGAATTCATGGCTAATCTACAATATGCCTGCATTTTTTCCCTTAAGTATTTACTCTCACAAGGATGCATAATGTACGGTGCTCTGTGCTCTGCTGGATTTTACAATATTGAATTAAAGCTGATCTCAACCTGTATCAGTGTGAATTGAAAGATGAATGTGATGTAGCATGCCATACATTAGTTTCCTTGAGGCTAATAGATGCCTTGCTTGAGTAGGCACAGAATGATATCTCAATACATCAAGATTTGCTCCTGTGGCATTAAATGACCAGCAACTATCATCTGAGTCCTACAGATTGTATAAGCTTCCATTTATGGTGCTGTCCTGTTTATCCTACTGATGAGTCAAGGTGTCTTTCATGAACACCCCCTTGGAAATACGTGGAACACTAGAGCTTGGGCAGAGCTGCCTCTCAACAAAGCTGTATACAATCTCAAGACTCTCTGATGAGTGTTGGGACAGATGATGTAAGAACTTGCCACAAATTGTGATGATCATGTGCCTTTATGCACAGTACAAAACCTGTGAATAAAGATGCAATATGCACTCTAGAGCCAGAGTAATTAAAATCAATAGAAAACATTGATAGATGATCTGTGTCTATACACTATATAGCAATACTCCCCTTTATTTTTTAAACCATGAAGAAAAGAGGTTATTAAGAATAACAGGGCAACACTAGCATAAATTTCGCCTGACATAATGTAGGTTTGTTGTAAGGTATCCAAGTTTAGGAATCGCTTTACCTGCATTGATTTTCCCTCCCATGCAGGATACATAATGTATTCTTCTTCCCACAACAATATATTTGGTAACTTGAATCAGTCAACTGAATTGGAGTGCAAGACACTTGAGTTCAACATCTGATTTGGTGGGTGGTGCCGTCACATCTCCTCTGTCTCTGCCTCCTACTCTCTGTCCCTCCTCCTCTCCCCTTGGCTCTCTCCATTAGTTTGACAGAAAGCTCTTCGTGCCCGGCACTGTTATTCATTGTGTATTTGTACAGCATAATGAGGTGTCAGTCTTGGGAGAAGCTCTTGGAAATTACCAAAGTATAAATTGTAATAGAAAGTAATTAAGTGAATACCAGTGCTCTAGCTGTAAAGGCAGGGTATAAAAATTATCTTGAGTAAAGTGTCTGACTGGTTTAACGTGTGATCCAAAGCTTCTCAGAGGCTTATATCCATCCTTTAACAAGCAGCCAGGACTTCCTGCAACATACTCTAGTGTGCAATAGTCCTGCACAGACAACTTCGTAATGTGAAGTAAAAGTTGTATTTGAATGGTCATGGGTTAAAGCTGGTTATTCCCACAGTTCCCATTTCCTAATGTTTTCCACTCATGATGTTCTTCTCTTTTAATGTTCACAGTACCTCGTGCCAAAAAAGGTGTTTCCTATCATGTTCTCCTCACATTGTGTGTTGTGGGTTTTGGTTTCATTGGGTTTTTTTTTACTCCATATTTTCAATCCCCAGAGAGCTAAAGTTAGTCATAAACATGATTTTGGCTATCAGATTCATGTGTGGTTTGCTATAGCAACAAACAAAAGCATTAGTCAGAAACTGGCATGAAGCTATAAACACATATTTTTTTGTGACCTTACCCAGAATTAGCTTAATTTATGTGGTACACTGTTGCCACACAACTGCATTGTACCTAGACTATTATGCTTGTTAAACAGGCACTTCATAGAAAACCCAAAGAATATATTACAGAGAACTAAGTAAGTCTGCTGACTGATGTTGTCATCTGAAGATCATAAGCCAAATTCTGCTGTTGCACTGATGTAAATCCAGCTGAACTCCTTCAGAATACACATTTAGATCAGAGGACAAAACCTGAATCTATTGAATAAGAGGAAAATTGTCAAGGAAATAAACACTGACTTTTGCCTTTGCTGTTTTCACCTCCATAATTTTACTGCAGCAAGATTATCAGAGGTAAGCATTATCAGATTGGGATAGATGGTTTAAATTCACTCCCAACGCACTTGGAAAACATAATCTGCAGCATAGCAGGGAAAGCAAGGCTTGGTTAAAGATCCTCTCCAGTTGTGCCTATGCAGCACTGGGAAGGTGCACTTTGTGCAGAGCCAGTGTCTCTCCAGCTGTCTGGAGACAGGGAGGAGCGGCTTGTGCAGCAAGTACCGGCTTCCCTGGGGAGTTGGTTGGGTTTGTACAACATTCACTGAAATCCCACAGCTAGACAGCTACTAGTGCCTGAGCCAGGTAGTTTAAAGGTTGCCCTGAAGGTTCTACAGAAATGGTGTTTATTGCCTACGCAGAGTAGGCACATTCCTGTTAATGCTTTATTCCAACCATTTGTCTTCTCTTTGCTGCACCTTTTTAGGAACACAAACACTCCTCTTTTGTGACAGCTGTATTTATTAAAAAACACATATATGAAAAATGTGTTTTTCAGTATTTCTGGGCTGACACTGCTCAGAAAAGAGAGCTCAAACTTGCCTAGAAATTGTTCAGATACATTTTCAGACTGCTTTATTCAGACATGTAGCTGTGAAGTGTTCATGGCCTCCCTGCTGCAGAGGTATGCATAGTAACCTACGAGTAATATCCACATGTATCCAAGTGACTAGAGTAACAAAACACTCAGAGCCTTCTTGTACCTACCAGTCAAGAAGTGTCTAACTGGGCCAGTGGTTTCAGCTGCAGAGGATGATCCCATGGCAAGATGTAGTTTGCACGTGTTGCAGAGGCTGAGAATGGTCCTTCAAAGTCCAGGGATCAAGAACGAGATCTAGCACCAAGCACTGGCCAAGCTGTGTCCCAAATACGAAGAGCTTCTTCCCTAACTGAACCTATAAGCAGAAGAAAATGCCCCAGGAGATCACACATTTTAGTCTTGGCCCTGTTCACTCTGCTTAACCTTGTTCTGGGTCCTATGTACTGGTCTTTTCAAAATCTTTTGCAGTAATCTTACCATGGTAGATTTACCTACTACAGAAGTGTAAAAGGATCTGGTTTTCAGTTAGCAGCTCCTGAATTAGGACTTACTCTGGGCTGTGTGTGCCCTCTTCCCATCTGTGCCCAGCTGTATCATAGCACTACACTGAAAAATGTGAACCACTTGATTTCTCTGAAAACAGGAGAGCTCTGGCTGTTTGTCTTCTTCAATGATCAGTGCTGCGCTTTTCTGTTTCCTTTACTCCCTTTAGGTCAAATAGGGACAGAACTTGCCCATGAGAGTATTCAAGGTGTGATTCAATAGTGTTCAAAGTATTTGCAGTGAAAAAAACCCAGCCACATTCTGCTTTTGGTCTAGTTGCTAAATGCTGTCAAAACTGATCCCAACAGCACTATATAAAGCAAGTATTTCAGTCATTGAGAAAATGTTATTGACATCTGAGTTCATGGAGGACTTCGGAGTGCAGCATTTTAAAATGTTGCAGTAAGATGGTGGCGGATCTTTTCATTTGTTGATGGTAAAGTGAAATTATTTCACCTTGTAAATAGTAGAGAGGATAATTTCTCCTTTTCTGGCTTTACTGACTGTAAGCTGTTTATGGTGATGGGGCAAGGAATGCAACCACACCTTCCTTAGAAGAGAGCACTAGTCTCTTGGCTGTACATGAGCCACCACAGCTTATAAACAGAAAGCAGAGTTCTCACTGGGGCTGTTGGATAAGGCAGGGTGCAAGAGAACATAAGCAGTAAAACCCTATTGGTTTTAAAATACTCTTTGCAGGTGCAGAAAAAACTACAGTACTCAGGGGCATATCCAGGTGCTTCCTATTCTGTCCTCTTGCAGTCAAACTCTCCACAGCTCCACAGGTTTAGGTGGTCATTGCTATTCTGCAAAGCAGGGACAAGCCACTGGATTGTCCTCCTATTGCACAGATTTAAATGGCTCTGAAGAATCCTGAGAGAAGAATCAGATCCACGTACCTGCAGTAGATCTCAAAAACTGTAACTAAAGCTCTGGGTTTTTCCTTTCCTTATACTAGCTCTGCAGTGGTACAAGGCTGTTGATTTAAGTAGACCCCCTGATCTGGCTAGAGGGCAAAATGTAGTTTACTGTTCCTTATACATTATTCTGAATGTAGCTCAGCTGGTCATCAAGAAAAACATTGCCACATGCCTTCAAAAAGAAAGCATCCTGGTTTTAACTGAGTTAAAAAATATTTAGCCTGTGTGTGAATAGGTGGTTATGGTTAAGAAACAGGTACTCATTTCAATAAGATACCATGATTTTCTTATTACAGAGAGGCTCTGAATATTTGGAAATGTTATGAATCATCCTTAGAGTTGATAATCATATCCAAGAAATAGCCCTTTTGGTGCTTTCAAACAACTCTACCTATCTCAATTCTTACTACATGGATGAGTTGCGGTGTAGTTAATTTCTCACTATTTAAGTCTTTAATCAAAAATCAAAACCTGCAGTAACGAGTCTTTAAAAAAATGGCTTCTCCCTCTCATTTATTCTAGCCTCTGTGAAACATGAAACTGAAATCTATTTCCTTAATTAAACTGTGTTTTCCTCTAATCTATTAGGCAAGCATGCTGGTTTGTTATTTTTGGGTGCCTCACTACTGGCTAGAAGAGAGGGAAAGGAGAGGGAAAATGAGCACTGAAAAACATACGCAAAGATTTTTTTTTTTTTTTTTTTTTTCAAAAATATAATACAACAAGTTTGACATTTTTTTTTCTTCTAGAACTTAACATGCACTTAGAATCACAGTGCTTTTCAGTCTTATATATCTAGTTGTTTGTCATTTCAAACAATAAAGATTAAGTTCACAGATTCAATTTGTAAAAGAAGAAAGTTATCAAACAGCAAGTTTAGAATATGCTGGGGTAAGGTATGCCTCTGCTAGGGAAAGACATGCAAGAAAGAGGTGAAAACCCGCAAACCGAAATAAGGAGACAACATTTTTGAAAGTAGTTTGGTAGGTCAGCTGTTGAATGCTTTTAAAATCTGGCATTTTTGGAGTGAAACCCAAGTTCAAAGTCCAGATTTGGGTAATTCAGATTTGAATTACATCGATGTGAGCGGAACTATGCTAATTAATTTATCTGTAAATGAGCTTTTATGATTCTGTAAATTCACAGTCTACATCCAGAATTCCACTCTAATTTTAAAGCAACTCTTGTACACCACACAAAAACAAGGCAAAGTGAGCTGTGCCAAGTACTGTTTTGCTACCATCACTGTTTATTGATAGAAAAGGTCTTTATCTTAACAAAGTGAGGGAACTGCTAGCTTTATCTTTGATGTAAAATATTTTCCCATAATAATTTTCTGTCACCTTTATCCCATATCTCTTGTATTATATATACATTAAAGAATTTAGAAGCCTAAAAGATATTTTCTTCTATGGTGATTTACATCCAAACAAGTTGCCCAGGCAATTTTCTCACAAACTGAAAACCTGTTTCCAAGGGCAGATATTTATATAAAAGCCCCCATAAAAGGTTGTGGAAAAACTACAAGGGTTTTGCTGCATTCCTGTTTTGAGAGGAGCTACGCCTAGCATACCAGAGAGACAGCCAGAGTAACCGCTCCATTAATACTGCTGCATCTGGGCACTTAATTTTGCACTGAACTTTATCAATGGAGTAAAGACAAATAAAAGTCTTCCTAGACCATAAGGATCTTTAATGTTAACTCTCTCTATATCTGTATGAATATGTTTATATTAATATATAAAATACAAAAAATTTTACTGTGCATCGATTCTGATGAGGACTTTTTTAAGCAGTGGTTTTGGAGAGCAGTTTGGGCTGAGAAGGCTGTTTCTAATTTGGAGTAGTCAGTTGCTTTGGGCTTTTGCATAATATTAATAAACCCTCTATTCTTATTGTTATATTAAGACCTATTCTAGGGGACCCTCTGCCAAAAGCACCAAGAATCCTTCTTTAATGTGTCAGGGAGAAGAAAAAGAGTAGTCAGCTTCCCTTGCTGCCTCCCTGACTACCTTAAGAGGCATCTCAAGCTTATGGCCACTGCTTCTCAGTGAATATACTGACTCTGCAGCCAGAGAAATAAAATCTCCAGAGCTGCCAATCAAGCCTGCACAGACAGAACAATCATTTTGAATAAATGTATTCATTTGATTGATTTTTCTGAGCTGTGCTTTGGCAGTAGAACAGGCAATCTGCTCTGAGACAAGCCTGTGTTCTTGGGGTAGGTGAATCAGCAAGGAGAAGGAATGTGGGAAAGTCGATTTGTGTGAGCTTTATGGGACTTATCTGCAATAAACACCCACCTACCTCCACTACTAGGAAAGTCCTGGTAAGAGCTGAGCTTACAGCTATCTAACAAGGAGGACAGTAGGAATCAGCTGCCCCTTACTCTTGAGAGGAAGCAAGCTTTGCATTCACTTACCAAGTCTAGTTTGTTATGTAAGCGGTTTCTTTTAGAGGGAAAAAAGCTGCAACATGCCTAATTAATATTTGGATAGTCAAATAACTACTGAGTAGTTTCTACTAGGGTTTGTGAAGCTGCTAAGCAGGCGAAGAGCACTTCGCTTGCAACATGCCCCGTATGCCCTTCCTAAAATCCAGACCATCCGGATGGACAGATTTTAGCTAGGTATTTGTGCAACGATTTGCAGCACTGGTAGAGACTTGATCACAGTAGAAACAGTATATCCACAGAGAGAAAACTGTTGAGAGTACCAAGAGATAAAACTGTTGCGGATCACAGAGGATTAGACCAGTGTTTATTGCTTTATTTGGCTACAAATCTATAACTTGATTTTGCCCTGTCCAAAAGGGTGGTAAGAAATTTTGGTTCAGTCCAGGAGCTAGGACATACACAACAGCAATTGCTAAAACCAGATTCCTTTCTTTTACTGACTTTGTGAGAATAGAGGGCCTGCAGTCCTGGAAAGATCGTAATTGGCAGTTGTCAGAGAGGGTCCTATTGTCACACCATCATCACAATAAATGTACTTCCTACATGAATTCCATGGTTTCTGGTGTAAAACACACACTGGAAACCCATTCTGTCACGTAGAACATGCGAGAGAGGAAAATTCCTGCCTAAGACAAGCAAACACGCAGACACAGAGCAGGACGTTACACCCACTCTCCAGGCAATCATTAGACTAAAACTACAGAGATAATGCAGAACTTGTACCTAAGATATAGAACCATCAGATAGAGGAAACAGCACTGAAATTCTGGTTGTCTTGTGGGTGCCATGAGCATTTCTTCAGTTGCCTTTTACACCCTGCCACTTGCAGCTGTATTTTAGCTAGCCAGAGGATGGATGGCCTGGGAGAGGCAAATTCAGGTATCAACCACTGCTGCCTGCTTTTGCTGTCTGTTTTGGACATCATTCTAATCATCTCACCACAAACTTTCTTTTAGAGCTTCTTTTCAAACACTGTCTTACTTCCACAGAACATTATTCTTTTTTAGCAATGGGTGAAATATTGGACTAATAAAATACTTTGGTAAATATTCTATTCTTGTACCAAAAGAGTTATGTGGATCTGGCCAAATTACTTTCTTATATAGCCAAATAACAACAAAAAAAATTGGTTATAGCTGGATGAAACTCAACCCAGGATCTGGGAAATTTCAAATTGACAGTTGGGGGCGGGGGGGGGGGAAGGAGGGGAGAGGGGAAAGGTTCCATGTGCCTTTCATGTTTAAATATGACTCAGGCTGAGAAAGTCTGTGTAGAGCCCCACCAGAGTGATTCTCATTCTCTGAAATGTCCTGTGGATTCTATTATCTTTACCATCAGAGGAAAGATGGACCACTGTAAGAATAAAGAGCTCCTTTGATCAGTCTCACTAAGCGTTTTGCTCCTATTGTGAAGTGTGAGCAGGCATGCTTTCAATAGTTTTTAATCTGTGGGCAGAGCTTATCAATAAACACACACTCATGGGAAAGCCATTCACTCTCCTTTTCATTCGGGGGCTGTTAGTTTCTCTTTTTATGGTAGTGTTTATATCTGTTCTTAGTTGCCAGTGCTCTTCCACATCTTCCCTGATATTAGTCAAGCTGTAGAAAATGCTCTATAAAATCCTGCAGAGCTCAGAATGGTTTGTAAGAAACATTAATTCCCTCCACTTTTCTAGTTGGATGTACTTTGCACAACAGAGTGCTGTTCCTTTTGATAAAAGTAGGAGCTAACTTCACAAACAGGTCTCCAGCCAGGCAAGGAGACCAATGATTGTAACTTACGTATATTTTTCTGTTTTCTGAAGGTTTTGAGATGAGATGAAGACTTTTAATGAAGTACTCTAACTGCTGACAAGGGCAGCTTAACATACCAAGGCGTTGAATCAAAACATCTTGTTCATGCCTTGAATGGAAGGAAACTATTCACACGTTGGTTATTTGGGAGTAGCTGCTCCTTTAGCTCTGTTGTGCTACAAGCCCCTGCTTTTGGCTCCAAAGCCTGAGCTGCATTCATCACAGCACAAGTATGCAGCCCAGTGACAGAGTGCAGCCAGGGGGCATTACCAAACCAAATGCAAAACAAAGGCAGGAGTATACCTTAAACACGGGCCTAGCTAGTTCTGATTGCATCCTGCAGATAATAGCAGCACAATCTTTTCTCTTCGTTGCAAACAAGTTCTTTGTCTCCATCCCAGGGAAGGTTTTGGAGACCAGAATTTCAGGGCTTGGTGGGGTGGGTCCTACTCCCAGCACAGGACCGAGGGGAAACACTGAAAGAGAGGTGCTGTTCGTCACTTTATCGCTTTTTCTGAGTCAGAACAGCTGCTTTTTGACTGTGGCAATTGTTCATTTGGAGCTGACAAGCTGGTCCATCTAGCTGGAGCTACTGGGTGCCCCCGCTGTCTCTCTGGCAGTGGTTCAAGTGAAGTAACACTGCATTCCTGCTACGGAAGGCTGGGAGAGGCAGCCTGCTCTGTGACATGGCTGCCGCATCTCCCCATTGCCACGAATCCTGCCCAGATAGAGTGACAGCCGCAGCATTCCCACTGCGGTCCTGCCATGCCCCAGAGCCCTGCCCAGCAGTTGTTGTAACTCAGTCTGTGGGATATTGCAGGACAATGAAATGAATACAGGTCCTTGACATGTGCTGGGAAATCTCCATAGAAGATGAACCTCTTGATCCCCAGCATATTTGGACCTGCTTACTGGAAATGTCATGGTACTGCTGGAGCTTATGGTCAAGCCTACACAGACTGTGCAAGAGCCTGTGCGGTGCTTTAAACCTCATGGCAGCCTCAAGGAACATGTTGCGTGCACAGATTTTATTTGCAGACACTTTCAGATTCTTATCTTTGCCAGCTGATGCTTGTAGGATAGTTTTCCTCAAGCATTGCTTTCTTGGAATTTCATAACTCCTCCACCAAACTGCTCAGGAGGATTTGGGTGTTAGGGATAGTTGCCCTGAAACTGCCACAGCCAACCCCCTCACACTGAGGAACTCTGCAGCACTCCTGTGTTCCCAGTTCTTCATGGTCTTTACACTTCGTGTTTGCACTCAAGGAAATTCATAGGAGAATCCAAGATGTGGTGTTAGATCCGATGTTCTTTGCCATGTAGCTCCCAAACAGCAGTTCTGGACAACAAACTTACCATGCTTTGTTTCTTTTTAACTATAGACCTTGAAGCATTACCGCATCACTAGGCTTTTAGGCCTCTTTAATGTAGCCCTAGGTCACCACTTCTATTTGTAACTTGAGCTGAATGCAAAAACCCTGGGGGAATCAAAGAGAAATAGTGAAACATTTCAGGCCACTGTTGAGTAACTTGTATGTATTACTCAGTGCTTGTACATATCATTTGCACAACATTTTTAGTGCAGGGATAAGCAAATCCCAGCTTGTCAAGCCAATTGATGCAGTTAGCAGAACACAAAGATCTGCTTGTGTATTCAGAGATCTTTAGCGCAGTTAATTTTGGAAAGTGGTGAAAATAATTCTTTTAAGTGCCAAAATTCATGTTCTTATCCAGAAAATGGTAGCTGAGATGGAAAAGGTGGTCTTTTTTCTGTCATTGTAACACTGACTGTGAGGGCTTTAAAAGAGAGTAAATCCGATTTAGACAGTTTTTCAGTCATGGAAGCTTTAAAGAAACCAAACAAACAAAAAAAGGAATAGTTTGTATGCTTGATAACACTGCCTAGATGAAGTGACATTTTAATTAGCTGGTTGAGCTACATTTATTCATCCGTCTCTGGTCTTTTGGGATGTCCTGGAAAATCAAAAGAACCCATTGCATGGTGCATTAATTCCATAACTTATCAAAGTAATAGAGACAGTGGATAGGGATGGGTATAAAAAAGAAGCAGACAGGGAATCTGAAGCACTGAGCTTGCCAAAGAAAAAGTACAGGGTTTGAATTGCTGCCTTTTTGCTTATAACCCAGAAGTGAAAAATTTCTCTTAGTAAACTAAAGGCAGGTGAACTTATCTATCTGAAAAAATGCTCTTGAGAGGCCAAGGTGGATGCCAAGCATGTGCATAGTGTTCCTGTTATCAAGTGCTTTCCTGAACTGGGACCCATGGTTTTAAGTATTCTAACTATTCTAAATATTCCCTATTTCAAATATCAGAAGAGAACCAGAAGGGGCTGTGGAGCTTCACAGCAGCACTGCTCAGGCGGCTGTGAGAGCTCTGAGGGAAGAAAAGGAATCCCAGTAATTGCAATACCTGCAAGAGAGGGAGAAGAAGCTGTGGGGAAAAAAATCAGGCGCACTACCCATTTTGAGAAAGGGATTTAATTTTAAAAGTAGGAGGGATTCTGGAGCAGTGCTTGGGAAATAACAGACTCATGACAGGGTGCCTGGGGGCACAGGGACAGGCAGATGTGCAGGTAGTGGGACTGATGGCTGCAGGAAGAGAGGTCTGATACAGCAGCCAGCTAAGCTGTCCCTGACAGTAGCGATGCACAGCCTTATTTACAGCAAGACATTAGCACACAAGGGACAACTGTGAAATCTGCTGACCTACATGTATAAATTCTTTACTGGGTCAGACACAGTGCCAACAATGACAATTATATTAAATTACTATTGTTGTTGGTTGCCTTGCAGCTGTTCACTCCTCCTTCTCTTTATTAATAAAACAAATCAGGTTATGTGCCCAGAGTGTGCTTTGAACTGTCAGAAAAAAACTGATCTAAAGATATCCCAGCCTTGCCCACGTGTCAAGGCGCAGGTCTTCTAATTGGCTATGGACTCAAAGCTGTTAATACCCACAGTTCTGCACAAACAGGACTGTTCATTTCTTATAGCTAAGAAAGGGTAGCTATCAAACACCAAAATCCTAGTAAAGAAAAGGCACAGGTTGTGACCTTTGTGTATTAACAAATAGTAATAATGAGTGAGCAAAACATACAAGTTTTCAGCTGTAGATAGATGTTTGCCACAGGTCACGTTTCTGTCCGTTAAGAGAAACAATTTGTTGAACTTAAGTAGTTTGCACCAGTCAGTACACAACAAGAAGGAATCTCTTCTCCTGGTGAAGGTACTGCTCAAGAATAAGCAATATTTTACCTGCATCTTTGTAAGGCATATATGCATTGCAGCCATACTACTCCTGTCAGTTTTAACTGAGCTACATTAAAATCCTAGGGAAAGCAACACAACAAGAACATTTTAGTTATTTTTGACAAAAAAAAAAAAAAAAAAAAAAAAAAAAAAAAAAAACAAGAGAACAAAATTAAATAAATTAAAACAAAGCCACTTTTAGCAGGAAAGATAATGCCTAAGAAGTTGATGCAAGGAAAAATTATATGCTTAAAGATCAGAGCAGATTACTTAAATTCATGGCATTCATATGTAAACATAACTTTAGTATAAAATCTTTAAAAGCAGAAAGCCCACATCTAAGAACTGCAGAGAAATCTGTAAGCAAGGGAGCCAGGGTGATCAGCAAAGGACATTATTGTTCCTTTTTTTTATTTTTTAACAACATCTCCAGTGTTCTCATTTGCTGTTTTATTTGATTTTAATGTATACAGATTATGGTAATTCTATATGCAAATGTCCTAATTAAAGCTAGGTTTCACTTCAGTTTATACAGTATATTAAAGCCACTTGAATTCAATGACACTGTCAAATTCAAAATGTATTATAATGTCTCAAATGTAGTGTTGGAGATTGTTACCCACAAAATGTGAATACAAAAAACCCCAATTTGTTTTAATGTTTTTGGGGGTTTTACTCAGAACAGTCCAGCTGGGCTGCTAGATTAGAGATAAATTATTATTTTTTTAATTGCATTTAAAAAAGCAAATACACTTTTCAGACACATGATCTGAAAATGGTCCAGTCTATATAACTCCTATTGTGTGCTTTCAAAAAATTCCCTTGTTCTGAAGTCAGTTCAGTGGCTATTAGAAGTACTCACTGATGTAAATTCCATCTTGTTTATGAAAAGATTTTGAACAAAGCGTTGATTGTTCAGGGTTTATAAACAAATTTAAAACCTATAAAATGCTGGCATTGCTACTATTTGGGGCATGAGAATGACATGCATATAAATCATATTGGCACAGTCTCTTATACACAGAAAGAAGGCTTTCCTGAGAATGAAATTCATCGATGTACTGTAATTCCCCTCTCTTACAGATTTGTTCTTAAAATAGTCTGAATTGAGAAAAAATCTGAAGCAAATCTTAGTCTACGGCAGCAATCAGGGGCACAAGAGGTCTCTTATGACATGGGTCAAATATGGTAGAGGGGCAGAGTAGGCAAAGTTTGGGGAAATCAGGGTGGATGGAAAAGCCTCTGTGGGGAGCTCTGGGAACAAAGGTCATTTGTATAGCTGATGTCCCTTCATGCAGTCTTGTCACATCTCTATAGACCTGGGGATAGTAATTTGTTGCTTGATTTTGTAAGCGTCCTATCATCATCATTTATGAGAGGTAACAGTTTACTAAAGCTTTCACAGCATTCTGTCCCTTCCTACCCATCATGATGATGATGAGAGAGACCTTTTAAGATTGCAGATTTTCCTCTTAACAGCAGGGGATTTTTCCGATGACATTTTGGCAAACCTGGATCTGCAGCCCCTCTAGCAAGGACAGGCAGAGCAATTGCCTGCCAATATTTGGCCTAGCATGTGAAGCCACTGTTATGCCTCATATAGCCATGATTTTGATCAACAGCTGGTGAAGATTAAGAAACTTCTCTCCTGGTCCAGACCCAGATGAGATGACCAGGTCTATCTCTCTACATTCACACTGACCAAGAGTTGGCAATGTTGTTTGTTGTTTTAAAATGTTATCCCAATGGTAAACATGTTCAGGTATCACTGCAGGAAGTAATCTAATTCTCTTGGATTTTATGAGTAGCCAGGTCTTAGCAACAGGAAGATTTTGAAATTAGGTTGGTCACCTAATCATTCTTTTGTTTAAAACATCTGCTTTTAAAAGTTTCACCTCTGTTAGAACCTGTAGGATAGGCTCAAAGGGTATGGCCCCACTGGATGGTAAAAAACAATGGCACAAACTACACAGGACCATCCAAGTCCTGAGAATGGAGCACCTCATATTTGCCTTACTAAAGTTCCAGACAACTAAAATATCACTGAAGTTACACCACAATAAAACAAGAGAAACAGTGGTGAACCAGCCCAAGAATCCTCCCAGATAATTCTTTCCTTTTTCTCTTCCAGTAGCAGAATTATTGGCAGCCACCAGGGATCTTTGCTGTAGTTATCTTTGAAGTGCGAAGCACAGAAGAGCAAATGCTGTGGCAATTCTGTTAGGTCATTCTACTGGACTGCAGGGCTTGTGGGTGGGATTCTCCCAAGTGAAAAATATGGTAATGCCACAAGACTAAGTCTTGACTATTTCTTGGAATTTTAGTAACAGCTATAGAATTTTCTGCTGGCACCTGACTCTTTAGAAGGAATAAGCAAGTTAAACAATCAAGCCTCAGTTCTGCAGCTTTTCTCCTCGTATGATGCTTACTAAAACACATGTGGTGGACAGATTCACAAGTGAATTCTAGAATTTTCAAGCAAAAATGCCTAAATTCAGGTTCAGAAATCCATATATAATTTTTTAAACAAGTTCATGGTCATTTTCCAATTTTGCTGAGGCACTAATTATTGTAAATGCTGAAGATTTTTGGGAAAAAAAAAGCCAACAAACCAAAAAAACCCAAACCAAAAGCCCAGCAACAGAACAAGCCAATCCAATTTATGTGTCTTTAATCTGAATTTGGGTCTGCATTAAGACCGTTTTCTAGAATTGTCCGTTGTAGGCATCAGGACTAGTTCTGTGAAGGCTAAAAGAGGCATGATCTGGCAGTCCTGATGTTTTCTCAGATGATACTAGTTCTTTGGAGCTAAAATACAATCAGGAGAGCTGATTAAGATGATGTATATATGGCTAATGAGGACGCCTTCTATTCTGTCAATTTTGGAAACTTGTCCCACAGACTGTTGTGGGATATCCCCACTGGAAGCACACTGTATCCATTCATCTTAACAAAGTGGTCCATCATTGATGACGTGGCATAACTTATTTAAAACCCTGCCTGTACTAAATAATTTAATCTTCAGAAAAATGGAGGAAAAAAATAGACGTAGATTGGAAAAGTATGAAGAAAGACTAGCAAAATCACAGCCATTCTAACAAGAGCTTGGCAGCTTCTGTAAGTTAAAGTGATTGCGTAGATGCATAAGTTGTGCCAGCTTGTCTGCACACACAGCATATAATATCCACATCCAGAAATGTTGTGTTCCAGCCCGAGGATTCTTCATTTAAAGTAGACAATGACTGAGTTGCGCAGTTCTGCTTGTGGCTGTCTTCTCTAGTGCTTGAGCATATTTTTAAGCCACGTGATCTGTTTAGGAGAGCCAAAACTATGTGTATTAATGACAGTTGCAGGACTGGGTGTGAGAGAGCTAAACAGCCTGATGGCTTGAAAACATTGAAGCATGGAGACAGCAAAGAGACATAGTTATCAGGACAAGGAGTTATGCATGTATTAGAATAGCCTGTGCATCAGGGAATATGTAATTCGGCCACAGTGTCCTCTACTGGCTAAGCCTGAATCTCTGAAAACGATGATGCATTCATGCTGCTTTCATTCTGCTGTGCCCAATTTAATACGTTTCAAGAGAATCATACTTTCAACAGCCCATCACCTTCACCTCATCTCTCTCTGCCCTTAATACTTTTAAAAACCAAGAAAGCATAATCTTTATGGACTGTAACATCTTCATGATGTTTACCCTCCAGCTCTTGTCTTAAGACCTCTGTCAGAATCAAGGAAGAGTTTCAAGATGGAAATTTAAATAAATTTAATTTAACGACAATTAATTAATTTCTAATTACTGATTCTGAAACAAACAAACAAACAAACAAAACTGTGTGAGGAAAAACACCTCAGTTCCCCTCCATGTACATCTCTTTCTGGTCTCCAATAACCTCACTGTGGGCTACACTCAGTCTGTTTGGGGACATGAGGGCTGGTGCAGGAGATCGGGGTCAGCAGATGGTGGCTGCTTTTCTTTTTCCACTCCTTGCTTCGAGTTCAGTTGCCCCAGGGTAGGTTCCTCTAGCATCTGCTGACCCACAAGAGTCAAGCCTTCTCCTCTCTGCCTTTGCTTGGGCAGCTTTTCTTCCTCTAGCCCCTACTCAGGATCACATTTTGCTTCAGTATTTCTCCTGGTCTGCCATCTCTTCTTTCTCCTCCTGCTCTGGTGTGGTCCTTGTCTTTCTCTTCTTCTTCTGCTGCTTCTTCTCAGCATTTACCACACTTTCTTAAACAGGTTCACAGTGTGGTCTGTGACCTCCTCCCACAGAGACCACCCCACAGCCACACTGCTGTCAAAGATTCTGCCCAATACACACCTCAATCCCCAATTGGTAACCAAAAAAAAAAAAAAAGATTCTGGGGATTTTCTCCTTCACAAAAGTCTTTGCATTTCTGGATATGACCATTTCTGGTATCTTTGGAAAGATCAGCCTGATGAGATCTGACACCCTGGAACAAGTTGCCCAGGGAAGCTGTGGATTCTCCATTCCTGGAAGGGTTCAAGGCAAGGTTGGACGGGGCTTTAAGCATCTTGGTTTAGTGAGAGGTGGGGGGGTTAGAACTAGATGGCCTTTAAGGTCTGTTCAAACCCAGCCCATTCTATGATTCTATGAATCTAAATGAAAGCATGCCTTTCTACAGCTAGCACATGCACATCCCCTAGGTGAGCTGCTCCAGAGAGTTTAAGCTTGCAGGCTGACTGCTCTGTGCTGTGTGTGGCTCCTGCAGACACTGATAACCAGTATGCTGCTTTCAGGTTCTGGACGACAGCTGAGACCATCTGAGCCTCTAGGAGATGGTGATGCAGATGCAGAGGATGAAGATTCTGTGAGTTTTGTACAGTTAGGGTTTTTTTTTTTGGGGGGGGGGGCAGAATTTGGCAGTTACTTTGTTAAAATGGGGTCTTAAATATTTTGTTTATAGCTGGGTCTTGCTGGTGATTTCTCTCCCCATCAAAAATGCTTTTTTTTTTTGCTTGGAATATTCCTGCCAGCTCAAAAGCCAGAATAATACTCCAATGTAAATTGATCTGCGCTTTGCCATGATTCACCAGCATACGTTTAATACCAAGACTTAACAAACTATTACATGCAATTACATTACTGTTGACTACAGTAACTTTTCTTTAAAGCTTTAGCTGGTTTGTGTTCCCTGTTGTTTGACTCCAGGAGGAAGCATGCCAAGTGCTTGTCAGCAGAAATTCCTGACTGGACTCTTCTGTTACTTATGTGGTTTTAGAGGGCAATAGAGTTTGAAGCTGCAGGATGCAAAAGTTAGGTGTACAAATAAAGCAGAGGAGAGAATTTTTGTTGCCTTTTAAAATTTTTACTAGTTGATCTGTCAGTATTTTCATTCTGTTCAGCCCATAGATGCATACAATACAGAATGAAAACCAAAATCAGCACACCATTGTTTTTGTTTCCCAGGAGTCTCTCTGTGTTCTTGGGTAACATCCTTAAGTGAGGAGTGTATTTGTTCCTAACCTAAGAAAAGAGTTACTGGGTATTCTACATTCATCATTATTAATGAAAGATTTGTACCCAGAAGGAGACTATGCCTAAATAGAAACCTTTCCTAAAAAAATCGATCAGTTTAATAGTTTACGTTCCTTTCACTCCACTTATTTCTTTTGCACAGGTTAATGAAGTGGCAGTAGAAGACATCCGTCCAAGGCCACAGGGATCCTCTCCAGTTTATGAATATCCAGTAGAAGAAGAATATTTAAAGGCAAGACAAATAAATGAAAAAAATGTATGTTCATAAAGATCAAAGCATGAGAAATATGCTACATAAGTAACATACAGAAAAGCTCCCAGCCTTCCAATATCTGAAGGGGGCCTATAGGGATGCTGGGAAGGGGCTCTTCATTAGGGACTGTAGTGAGAGGACAAAGGGTAATGGGTTCAAACTTAAACAGGGGAAGTTTAGATTGGATCTGAGGAAGAAATTCTTTACTGCGAGGGTGGTGAGGCCCTGGAATGGGTTGCCCAGGAAAGTTGTGAATGCTTCATCCCTGGCGGCATTCAAGGTGGGGTTGGACATAGCCTTGGATGGCATGGTTCAGTGGGAGGTGTCCCTGCCCATGGCAGGGGTGTTGGAACTAGATGATCTTAATGTCCTTTCCAACCCTAACTATTCTATGATTCTATGATTCTATGTACTAATATAATTGGTCTCTGGCATTCATTCAAGGGAATTTTGGTACAATACGTGGAGGTCTTAGCATCTAATTTACAACTGGGAATAATATAGTTAAATAATTCATGTTGTACGTTGCACTTGTAGATGCCAGTTTCGCTTTGTTGCCACTAAATTCAGCCTCGGTTCTTAGTGTGAACCAGGCATTTTAACTTATTTTTGGACTTTTGTTCTACTTTACAACAGCAGGACTTTAGAACGCTAAATAACTGCATTTTTTTTTCAGCTTAAAGAAGAAAAAAAGAAGTATTCTGCAGATAAATCAAAACAGAGTCATCCACAGGTTGGTATAAAAGCACTCTCTAGTTTTAGGCATGTGGCTTGCAAAATATTAAGGTCTATTACAACACACAATTGTGGATGGGTGGACAGAGGGAAAGACAAATGGGGAGAGAACCACTTTAGACTTGTTTTGACCAGGAACTTCACAAATTGCCTAGTTGTGGTGCAGATATGAACACTTGTCCTATTTTGATATTTTCATAATCCTTTTTAGCATTCTTTGGCCTTCTCTGGTTTGAGTATAGTACAGCATTAGCTCTTAGTCTGACTTTTCTGGCCAATTTACTTTAATTCAGGATTAACATCTTCACAGAAAACACAGTCTTTCAGCCCTAAAAGATTGTGTATGTTTCACATTTTAAAATTGTAACTTATTTTCCCTATAGCCCTGATCAAGCATAACCCTAACGTGTTTAGTTTTAATGTAGAAGAGAATCCGACAATGAGCAAGTACATTCTCTATTTTAGATAATCTTTCTTGAGCTACTAAAAATATACTTAGGAGATTCAGTTTTTTATAGCAACATAGAACACTGATACAAATGAATAAAAATTATAGTTTCACATCTTTTTCTGTATCTAGGAGACAATGGAAGTGACCCTGAAAACAGAAGTGGAAGCTGGTGCTAGTGGTTTTAGCGTGATAGGTGGAGGAAATGAAGGAATATTTATTAAAAAAGTACTGAAAGAGTCTCCTGCTTCAAAAATATTTAGCCTGAGGGAAGGTACAGTCTGATTTTATGTTTGCTTGGTGTTTGTTTTTTGTTTTTTTGGTTTTTTTTTTGTTTTTTTTTAATATATATTTTAAAATAGCCAGGTATGTAGCTCTGTGTGCGTATAGATACCTACCTGATCTGCCATCTCTTTGGGTAATAGAAATAGGAGATCCTAAACCAACTAATGTTATGTGTAAGCTTAACCTTTCCATATTAATAATTTCAAAGATCAGTTTCTTAATAATATGATTTTTTTTCTACCATGAAAAAAACCCAACAAATTTTTACTGAAAGAGTGAAAAAGATACATAGAAAGTAATATATACGCAACTAAAATAAAAAAAAAAAAACCCCAACAACCCATCTCATAGCATTCATGAAGAACCTACCTTTGATTCTTTCACAAAATAATATGCCACAAAACTACAATAAATAATCATTTAAACAAAAGTCCAACGTCTAAATACTGAAAAATGTAAGAAGAAACTATTACTATCAGGGTGGTCAGTCACTGGAACAAGATTTCTGGGAAGGTTGTAAGTTACCATCCTTGGAAATACTCAAAACCTGACTGCACACAGACCTAAGGAACTGGCTGTAGCTAACTGTTCCCGGAGCAGGGCAGCTGGACTAGATGCTCTCCAGAGATCCTTTCTAGCCTTAACTATTCTGTGATTCTCTTATGTGAACATAATTTCATATCCTAAATAAATAGGGTGTGATTTTTTTGTGTGCATTAATTCAACAGAATTTGAAAAACTGCAAGAAAACACTAATTAAAATGATGTTTGGTTCCACTTGCAGGTGATCAGCTTCTAAGTGCTACGATATTTTTCGATAATATCAAATATGAAGATGCACTCAAGATTCTCCAATATTCCGAGCCATACAGAGTCCAATTCAGCCTCAAAAGAAAAATTGCTGGGAAAGAAGAGTTAGAACACACTCAGTCTACAGCCCAGTACAAAAAGGAAAGAAGAAGCCAGGTAGATGATTGATTAGTTTAAAAAAATTGGATAACACTGTAGTAATGTAGAAATAGACCAGAAAATACACACTTATACTTAGATATAACAATAATAATACTTAGATATGTGCTTAAACTCACTAGCATGAATGTTCATGGGAATAAAAAAATTTCACATAATATTTGCAGCTTTTTTAATATCCTGGAAAACCGTAGATTTTGGATAAAGCCACAGTCTTGTGCTAAGGTAGAAAAACATGGTGAGGAACCTTTTTTTTTGTGTTGTTGTTAAATGTCCACTGATAGAGCAGGCTCAGATAAGTTCTCTAATATTTATATTCAGTACTGTCCAAAATGTGAAATAACAGTAAATATTTTTCTCAAAAGCTTATAAATGAAATTTTTTCTTAAAAATGTGTTTCGCCACTGATATCTCTGTAGACATGATCTGCTCATAGGTCTCCATCACACTCAAAATTATTTTTCTCTTCATTTACATATAAATGTTATATATATATATTTGTACAGACATACATAAAGATACATATAGAAACCTCTATTTACTGCAATGTTTTGCAAAGAATGTAACCTTCAGAAATCCATATATTACAGGCATGTAATCCATTTCCTAAATGTAATTTCTGCCTGAATTATATGCAACGTTTTCATGTATTTTATACATATGTTTCACATTTCATTTATATATCAACCAGATACTGTGAATAAAAAGTACTTCTGTGTACTGTCTAATATGTATTTTATTTCATGTTGAATCTATATTTAGTTTAGTTTTAATCTTCTGATTACTATTTGTTCTTTCAGGAAAAAGAAGTCAGTGACAGCATTCCTGAAGAAACACTGCATGTTTCAGGAAAAGACATTTCAGAAGAAGACAGGGAAACATTAATTGTAAGCCAAAGGGTAGGAAGAAGCAAGAGACCTAAAAAAGATAGGTTGTCATGGCCAAAATTCCAGTCAATCAAAAATAAAAAGATACTGGGGCACAGAAGATCTCATAGTACATCAGATGCATATGAGTCTGCTATACAGGATATTTCCCCTACAAGCACAGACACAGAGTCTCAATTTCAACAAGAAGTCCACATCAGAGAAAAAAAAGGAAGCCAAAAGAAACTGAAGTTCCCAAGCATTGGATTCAAAATGCACAGATCCAAACCAGGACCTCAAGACAGGCCAAAAAAAGAAATAAAAAGTACGCTGTTAAATGAAAGAGAAAAAATACATAAAGAAGATATCAGCCTGGAAAATCCTGAAATTTTAACTGTTGAATATACCACATTGTCTGCTTATGAAATTGAAACAGGAGAGGTACATGAAACTTTAACAAAAGACTTAAATGATATGCAAAATAGCATTCCGTCTCATGCAAAAAAGTGCCCTGAAGTTGAAATAAGCATTAAAAAAGAAAAAGATGAGGAATCAACATCAAAATTTACTGTACCTGAAGTACCAGCTATAACAACACAGATATCAAAGCCCAGTTTAGAAAAAACTGATCTTAAAGAAAGCCCAACTAAGCAAATACTGCCAGCCTCCTCAAAATCCCGAAAAAAGAAACAGAAAGGAACAGCAGATAAAGCAGAAGGAGAAGGTGGAATTAACATAGACATTTTGGGACACTCAGCACAAGAATCTATACAGGTAAAAGGTCTAGAAATAGCTGCTAGAGCAGAATTACACACATCTGACACACTGGAAACAAGTGAAAACCAAGCAGAATACACACAAAACCTGACAATTCAGCAACCAGAATTTGGGATTTCAATGACCAAAATGAAAGAGGCAGAGACTAAAAAGACCAAGCTGGGAAGTGTTGTTCCACATTCAGTACCAGAAAGAACAGCTGATAAGAGTTCAGAGAACGGCAGGAATTTGGGTATAAAAGCTAACATGCCTGATGCAGAATCAGAGCTTCCTAATTGGAAAATACAAATGCCATCATTAAAAATGAAAAGAACACCTAAAACTGACGTGAAAATACCAAGAGAAGAAAGCACAACAGAAGCAGTAGATACTGTGCCAAAGGCACTGATAGAAGATAGAATGCCAACAAGTGATAAAACTTCAAAAATGGACTTAAACATGAAAACAGGAGAAAAAGATACAGATGGAAAAGAAAGCAAATTCAGACTGCCAAAATTTAAAATGCCGACATTTACCTGGGCAAACTCATCTGCAAAAGATGAGACAAAGCAAACAGAAGGTCATATAAGAGACAGTGAAGGAAAACTGGTATCTGTGCATGCAGGAGGAAAACAAGAGATGAGAGTATCAGAAGAAGAAATGACGGTTCCAAGTGCTGAAAATGAAATAGCGAATTTAAAAGGAAAGACAGAAGATAAGGATATAAGAAAAAGGCCAGAAGTACAGTCGGCAACTCTGGAAATTCAACCTGTAAAAACTTCCTATATGAAGAATCATATTGAAGAGAAGGAAGAAGATATAATGATTAAGAAATTTGATCCTGAAATTCAAAAGCCTGAATTTGGTATAACAAACAAGAAATCAGTAGAAATAACTGAAAATACATCGGCAAACATCAGAGCTCCGAAGATAGACATCAGTCTAACATCTGTCGACGTCACCCTTCCAAAGGCCAGCGTTGAGCTGCAGGAACCCGAGGCAGCCCTCACCGTCGAAGGGGAAGCCAAAGCCCCAGAGAAGGAGGCCGTGAAGACCAAGGACGGCAAGTTCAAGATGCCCAAGTTCGGCATGCCTTCCTTCGGCTGGTCCAGCAGCAGAGAGGCCAAGGGCACCGTGGCCGCTGACATGGACGTCAGCCTCAAGGAGCCTCAAGTGACGGTGCCCTCGGGAAGCGCCGAGCTTGACGTGAGCCTGCCCGGGGCCGAGATCCAAGCGCCTGGTGTGGAGGTGGCAGCCGAGACGGGTGCTGCAGGAGACGGTGAAAAAGGTCGATTTAAGATGCCCGACGTCAAGATGCCCAGCGTCAAGCTGCCCAAAGTCAAAGCTCCCCACGTACAGGTCAGCCTGCCAAAGGGCGAAGCCTCACTGCCCAAGGCTCAGGCCGAAGTCCAGGAGGGCGAAGCTGCCGTGCAGGGTCCCGACGCCGAAGGCGGCCTGGAGGTGTCTGGCGGCAAAGCTGAGGGCAGCGGCATGAAAATACACATGCCGAAAGTCAAGGTGCCCAGCGTGGTCTTCTCCAAGCCGACCGTCAAGGCTCCCAAACTGGACGCGGACGTCCCACTGGACAAAGTCGACGTCAGCCTCCCGGAGGCTGGCCTCAAGGCTGCCGACGTCAGCATCACGGCCCCCGACATCAAGCTGCCCTCCGTGGAAGGCTCCATCGAGGTGCAGGCGCCTGACATAGAGCTCAAAGCACCCTCTGCCGAAGGCTCCGTGGACACGGCCGAGCTGGAAACCACAGGCCTGAAAGGGAAGTTAAAGATGCCCAAGTTCGACAAGCCCAAATTCGGAGTGTCGCCCCCCAAGGCGGAGGCTCTCGAAGGCCAGGTCAGCCTGCCCACCGCACAGGTCGACCTCCCATCCGCCAGTGCGACGGCCGCAGGGGAGGGCACCGCGCTGGGCCTCAAAGCCGACGTCCCCAGCGGCAAAAGCGAAGGGGCCGGCTGGAAGCTGGAGAAGCCCTCCCTGAAAATGCCCAAAGTGGACATCAAAGCTCCCAAGGTGGACATCAGCCTCCCGTCTGTCGACGTCACCCTTCCAAAGGCCGGCGTTGAGCTGCAGGAACCCGAGGCAGCCCTCACCGTCGAAGGGGAAGCCAAAGCCCCAGAGAAGGAGGCCGTGAAGACCAAGGACGGCAAGTTCAAGATGCCCAAGTTCGGCATGCCTTCCTTCGGCTGGTCCAGCAGCAGAGAGGCCAAGGGCACCGTGGCCGCTGACGTGGACGTCAGCCTCAAGGAGCCTCAAGTGACGGTGCCCTCGGGAAGCGCCGAGCTTGACGTGAGCCTGCCCGGGGCTGAGATCCAAGCGCCTGGTGTGGAGGTGGCAGCCGAGACGGGTGCTGCAGGAGACGGTGAGAAAGGTCGATTTAAGATGCCCGACGTCAAGATGCCCAGCGTCAAGCTGCCCAAAGTCAAAGCTCCCCACGTACAGGTCAGCCTGCCAAAGGGCGAAGCCTCACTGCCCAAGGCTCAGGCCGAAGTCCAGGAGGGCGAAGCTGCCGTGCAGGGTCCCGACGCCGAAGGCGGCCTGGAGGTGTCTGGCGGCAAAGCTGAGGGCAGCGGCATGAAAATACACATGCCGAAAGTCAAGGTGCCCAGCGTGGTCTTCTCCAAGCCGACCGTCAAGGCTCCCAAACTGGACGCGGACGTCCCACTGGACAAAGTCGACGTCAGCCTCCCGGAGGCTGGCCTCAAGGCTGCCGACGTCAGCATCACGGCCCCCGACATCAAGCTGCCCTCCGTGGAAGGCTCCATCGAGGTGCAGGCGCCTGACATAGAGCTCAAAGCACCCTCTGCCGAAGGCTCCGTGGACACGGCCGAG
Source organism: Amazona ochrocephala (assembly GCA_039720435.1). NCBI lineage: Eukaryota > Metazoa > Chordata > Aves > Psittaciformes > Psittacidae > Amazona > Amazona ochrocephala. Next base: position 51,781,674 of record CM077882.1, on the reverse strand, counting down.
CTGGAAACCACAGGCCTGAAAGGGAAGTTAAAGATGCCCAAGTTCGACAAGCCCAAATTCGGAGTGTCGCCCCCCAAGGCGGAGGCGCTCGAAGGCCAGGTCAGCCTGCCCACCGCACAGGTCGACCTCCCATCCGCCAGTGCGACGGCCGCAGGGGAGGGCACCGCGCTGGGCCTCAAAGCCGACGTCCCCAGCGGCAAAAGCGAAGGGGCCGGCTGGAAGCTGGAGAAGCCCTCCCTGAAAATGCCCAAAGTGGACATCAAAGCTCCCAAGGTGGACATCAGCCTCCCGTCTGTCGACGTCACCCTTCCAAAGGCCAGCGTTGAGCTGCAGGAACCCGAGGCAGCCCTCACCGTCGAAGGGGAAGCCAAAGCCCCAGAGAAGGAGGCCGTGAAGACCAAGGATGGCAAGTTCAAGATGCCCAAGTTCGGCATGCCTTCCTTCGGCTGGTCCAGCAGCAGAGAGGCCAAGGGCACCGTGGCCGCTGACGTGGACGTCAGCCTCAAGGAGCCTCAAGTGACGGTGCCCTCGGGAAGCGCCGAGCTTGACGTGAGCCTGCCCGGGGCCGAGATCCAAGCGCCTGGTGTGGAGGTGGCAGCCGAGACGGGTGCTGCAGGAGACGGTGAGAAAGGTCGATTTAAGATGCCCGACGTCAAGATGCCCAGCGTCAAGCTGCCCAAAGTCAAAGCTCCCCACGTACAGGTCAGCCTGCCAAAGGGCGAAGCCTCACTGCCCAAGGCTCAGGCCGAAGTCCAGGAGGGCGAAGCTGCCGTGCAGGGTCCCGACGCCGAAGGCGGCCTGGAGGTGTCTGGCGGCAAAGCTGAGGGCAGCGGCATGAAAATACACATGCCGAAAGTCAAGGTGCCCAGCGTGGTCTTCTCCAAGCCGACCGTCAAGGCTCCCAAACTGGACGCGGACGTCCCACTGGACAAAGTCGACGTCAGCCTCCCGGAGGCTGGCCTCAAGGCTGCCGACGTCAGCATCACGGCCCCCGACATCAAGCTGCCCTCCGTGGAAGGCTCCATCGAGGTGCAGGCGCCTGACATAGAGCTCAAAGCACCCTCTGCCGAAGGCTCCGTGGACACGGCCGAGCTGGAAACCACAGGCCTGAAAGGGAAGTTAAAGATGCCCAAGTTCGACAAGCCCAAATTCGGAGTGTCGCCCCCCAAGGCGGAGGCGCTCGAAGGCCAGGTCAGCCTGCCCACCGCACAGGTCGACCTCCCATCCGCCAGTGCGACGGCCGCAGGGGAGGGCACCGCGCTGGGCCTCAAAGCCGACGTCCCCAGCGGCAAAAGCGAAGGGGCCGGCTGGAAGCTGGAGAAGCCCTCCCTGAAAATGCCCAAAGTGGACATCAAAGCTCCCAAGGTGGACATCAGCCTCCCGTCTGTCGACGTCACCCTTCCAAAGGCCGGCGTTGAGCTGCAGGAACCCGAGGCAGCCCTCACCGTCGAAGGGGAAGCCAAAGCCCCAGAGAAGGAGGCCGTGAAGACCAAGGACGGCAAGTTCAAGATGCCCAAGTTCGGCATGCCTTCCTTCGGCTGGTCCAGCAGCAGAGAGGCCAAGGGCACCGTGGCCGCTGACGTGGACGTCAGCCTCAAGGAGCCTCAAGTGACGGTGCCCTCGGGAAGCGCCGAGCTTGACGTGAGCCTGCCCGGGGCTGAGATCCAAGCGCCTGGTGTGGAGGTGGCAGCCGAGACGGGTGCTGCAGGAGACGGTGAAAAAGGTCGATTTAAGATGCCCGACGTCAAGATGCCCAGCGTCAAGCTGCCCAAAGTCAAAGCTCCCCACGTACAGGTCAGCCTGCCAAAGGGCGAAGCCTCACTGCCCAAGGCTCAGGCCGAAGTCCAGGAGGGCGAAGCTGCCGTGCAGGGTCCCGACGCCGAAGGCGGCCTGGAGGTGTCTGGCGGCAAAGCTGAGGGCAGCGGCATGAAAATACACATGCCGAAAGTCAAGGTGCCCAGCGTGGTCTTCTCCAAGCCGACCGTCAAGGCTCCCAAACTGGACGCGGACGTCCCACTGGACAAAGTCGACGTCAGCCTCCCAGAGGCTGGCCTCAAGGCTGCCGACGTCAGCATCACGGCCCCCGACATCAAGTTGCCCTCCGTGGAAGGCTCCATCGAGGTGCAGGCGCCTGACATAGAGCTCAAAGCACCCTCTGCCGAAGGCTCCCTGGACACGGCCGAGCTGGAAACCACAGGCCTGAAAGGGAAGTTAAAGATGCCCAAGTTCGACAAGCCCAAATTCGGAGTGTCGCCCCCCAAGGCGGAGGCGCTCGAAGGCCAGGTCAGCCTGCCCACCGCACAGGTCGACCTCCCATCCGCCAGTGCGACGGCCGCAGGGGAGGGCACCGCGCTGGGCCTCAAAGCCGACGTCCCCAGCGGCAAAAGCGAAGGGGCCGGCTGGAAGCTGGAGAAGCCCTCCCTGAAAATGCCCAAAGTGGACATCAAAGCTCCCAAGGTGGACATCAGCCTCCCGTCTGTCGACGTCACCCTTCCAAAGGCCAGCGTTGAGCTGCAGGAACCCGAGGCAGCCCTCACCGTCGAAGGGGAAGCCAAAGCCCCAGAGAAGGAGGCCGTGAAGACCAAGGACGGCAAGTTCAAGATGCCCAAGTTCGGCATGCCTTCCTTCGGCTGGTCCAGCAGCAGAGAGGCCAAGGGCACCGTGGCCGCTGACGTGGACGTCAGCCTCAAGGAGCCTCAAGTGACGGTGCCCTCGGGAAGCGCCGAGCTTGACGTGAGCCTGCCCGGGGCTGAGATCCAAGCGCCTGGTGTGGAGGTGGCAGCCGAGACGGGTGCTGCAGGAGACGGTGAGAAAGGTCGATTTAAGATGCCCGACGTCAAGATGCCCAGCGTCAAGCTGCCCAAAGTCAAAGCTCCCCACGTACAGGTCAGCCTGCCAAAGGGCGAAGCCTCACTGCCCAAGGCTCAGGCCGAAGTCCAGGAGGGCGAAGCTGCCGTGCAGGGTCCCGACGCCGAAGGCGGCCTGGAGGTGTCTGGCGGCAAAGCTGAGGGCAGCGGCATGAAAATACACATGCCGAAAGTCAAGGTGCCCAGCGTGGTCTTCTCCAAGCCGACCGTCAAGGCTCCCAAACTGGACGCGGACGTCCCACTGGACAAAGTCGACGTCAGCCTCCCGGAGGCTGGCCTCAAGGCTGCCGACGTCAGCATCACGGCCCCCGACATCAAGCTGCCCTCCGTGGAAGGCTCCATCGAGGTGCAGGCGCCTGACATAGAGCTCAAAGCACCCTCTGCCGAAGGCTCCGTGGACACGGCCGAGCTGGAAACCACAGGCCTGAAAGGGAAGTTAAAGATGCCCAAGTTCGACAAGCCCAAATTCGGAGTGTCGCCCCCCAAGGCGGAGGCGCTCGAAGGCCAGGTCAGCCTGCCCACCGCACAGGTCGACCTCCCATCCGCCAGTGCGACGGCCGCAGGGGAGGGCACCGCGCTGGGCCTCAAAGCCGACGTCCCCAGCGGCAAAAGCGAAGGGGCCGGCTGGAAGCTGGAGAAGCCCTCCCTGAAAATGCCCAAAGTGGACATCAAAGCTCCCAAGGTGGACATCAGCCTCCCGTCTGTCGACGTCACCCTTCCAAAGGCCGGCGTTGAGCTGCAGGAACCCGAGGCAGCCCTCACCGTCGAAGGGGAAGCCAAAGCCCCAGAGAAGGAGGCCGTGAAGACCAAGGACGGCAAGTTCAAGATGCCCAAGTTCGGCATGCCTTCCTTCGGCTGGTCCAGCAGCAGAGAGGCCAAGGGCACCGTGGCCGCTGACGTGGACGTCAGCCTCAAGGAGCCTCAAGTGACGGTGCCCTCGGGAAGCGCCGAGCTTGACGTGAGCCTGCCCGGGGCTGAGATCCAAGCGCCTGGTGTGGAGGTGGCAGCCGAGACGGGTGCTGCAGGAGACGGTGAGAAAGGTCGATTTAAGATGCCCGACGTCAAGATGCCCAGCGTCAAGCTGCCCAAAGTCAAAGCTCCCCACGTACAGGTCAGCCTGCCAAAGGGCGAAGCCTCACTGCCCAAGGCTCAGGCCGAAGTCCAGGAGGGCGAAGCTGCCGTGCAGGGTCCCGACGCCGAAGGCGGCCTGGAGGTGTCTGGCGGCAAAGCTGAGGGCAGCGGCATGAAAATACACATGCCGAAAGTCAAGGTGCCCAGCGTGGTCTTCTCCAAGCCGACCGTCAAGGCTCCCAAACTGGACGCGGACGTCCCACTGGACAAAGTCGACGTCAGCCTCCCGGAGGCTGGCCTCAAGGCTGCCGACGTCAGCATCACGGCCCCCGACATCAAGCTGCCCTCCGTGGAAGGCTCCATCGAGGTGCAGGCGCCTGACATAGAGCTCAAAGCACCCTCTGCCGAAGGCTCCGTGGACACGGCCGAGCTGGAAACCACAGGCCTGAAAGGGAAGTTAAAGATGCCCAAGTTCGACAAGCCCAAATTCGGAGTGTCGCCCCCCAAGGCGGAGGCGCTCGAAGGCCAGGTCAGCCTGCCCACCGCACAGGTCGACCTCCCATCCGCCAGTGCGACGGCCGCAGGGGAGGGCACCGCGCTGGGCCTCAAAGCCGACGTCCCCAGCGGCAAAAGCGAAGGGGCCGGCTGGAAGCTGGAGAAGCCCTCCCTGAAAATGCCCAAAGTGGACATCAAAGCTCCCAAGGTGGACATCAGCCTCCCGTCTGTCGACGTCACCCTTCCAAAGGCCGGCGTTGAGCTGCAGGAACCCGAGGCAGCCCTCACCGTCGAAGGGGAAGCCAAAGCCCCAGAGAAGGAGGCCGTGAAGACCAAGGACGGCAAGTTCAAGATGCCCAAGTTCGGCATGCCTTCCTTCGGCTGGTCCAGCAGCAGAGAGGCCAAGGGCACCGTGGCCGCTGACGTGGACGTCGGCCTCAAGGAGCCTCAAGTGACGGTGCCCTCGGGAAGCGCCGAGCTTGACGTGAGCCTGCCCGGGGCCGAGATCCAAGCGCCTGGTGTGGAGGTGGCAGCCGAGACGGGTGCTGCAGGAGACGGTGAAAAAGGTCGATTTAAGATGCCCGACGTCAAGATGCCCAGCGTCAAGCTGCCCAAAGTCAAAGCTCCCCACGTACAGGTCAGCCTGCCAAAGGGCGAAGCCTCACTGCCCAAGGCTCAGGCTGAAGTCCAGGAGGGCGAAGCTGCCGTGCAGGGTCCCGACGCCGAAGGCGGCCTGGAGGTGTCTGGCGGCAAAGCTGAGGGCAGCGGCATGAAAATACACATGCCGAAAGTCAAGGTGCCCAGCGTGGTCTTCTCCAAGCCGACCGTCAAGGCTCCCAAACTGGACGCGGACGTCCCACTGGACAAAGTCGACGTCAGCCTCCCGGAGGCTGGCCTCAAGGCTGCCGACGTCAGCATCACGGCCCCCGACATCAAGCTGCCCTCCGTGGAAGGCTCCATCGAGGTGCAGGCGCCTGACATAGAGCTCAAAGCACCCTCTGCCGAAGGCTCCGTGGACACGGCCGAGCTGGAAACCACAGGCCTGAAAGGGAAGTTAAAGATGCCCAAGTTCGACAAGCCCAAATTCGGAGTGTCGCCCCCCAAGGCGGAGGCGCTCGAAGGCCAGGTCAGCCTGCCCACCGCACAGGTCGACCTCCCATCCGCCAGTGCGACGGCCGCAGGGGAGGGCACCGCGCTGGGCCTCAAAGCCGACGTCCCCAGCGGCAAAAGCGAAGGGGCCGGCTGGAAGCTGGAGAAGCCCTCCCTGAAAATGCCCAAAGTGGACATCAAAGCTCCCAAGGTGGACATCAGCCTCCCGTCTGTCGACGTCACCCTTCCAAAGGCCAGCGTTGAGCTGCAGGAACCCGAGGCAGCCCTCACCGTCGAAGGGGAAGCCAAAGCCCCAGAGAAGGAGGCCGTGAAGACCAAGGACGGCAAGTTCAAGATGCCCAAGTTCGGCATGCCTTCCTTTGGCTGGTCCAGCAGCAGAGAGGCCAAGGGCACCGTGGCCGCTGACGTGGACGTCAGCCTCAAGGAGCCTCAAGTGACGGTGCCCTCGGGAAGCGCCGAGCTTGACGTGAGCCTGCCCGGGGCCGAGATCCAAGCGCCTGGTGTGGAGGTGGCAGCCGAGACGGGTGCTGCAGGAGACGGTGAGAAAGGTCGATTTAAGATGCCCGACGTCAAGATGCCCAGCGTCAAGCTGCCCAAAGTCAAAGCTCCCCACGTACAGGTCAGCCTGCCAAAGGGCGAAGCCTCACTGCCCAAGGCTCAGGCCGAAGTCCAGGAGGGCGAAGCTGCCGTGCAGGGTCCCGACGCCGAAGGCGGCCTGGAGGTGTCTGGCGGCAAAGCTGAGGGCAGCGGCATGAAAATACACATGCCGAAAGTCAAGGTGCCCAGCGTGGTCTTCTCCAAGCCGACCGTCAAGGCTCCCAAACTGGACGCGGATGTCAGCCTCCCGGAGGCTGGCCTCAAGGCCGCCGACGTCAGCATCATGGCCCCAGACATCAAGCTGCCCTCCGTGGAAGGCTCCATCGAGGTGCAGGCGCCTGACATAGAGCTCAAAGCACCCTCTGCCGAAGGCTCCCTGGACACGGCCGAGCTGGAAACCACAGGCCTGAAAGGGAAGTTAAAGATGCCCAAGTTCGACAAGCCCAAATTCGGAGTGTCGCCCCCCAAGGCGGAGGCGCTCGAAGGCCAGGTCAGCCTGCCCACCGCACAGGTCGACCTCCCATCCGCCAGTGCGACGGCCGCAGGGGAGGGCACCGCGCTGGGCCTCAAAGCCGACGTCCCCAGCGGCAAAAGCGAAGGGGCCGGCTGGAAGCTGGAGAAGCCCTCCCTGAAAATGCCCAAAGTGGACATCAAAGCTCCCAAGGTGGACATCAGCCTCCCGTCTGTCGACGTCACCCTTCCAAAGGCCAGCGTTGAGCTGCAGGAACCCGAGGCAGCCCTCACCGTCGAAGGGGAAGCCAAAGCCCCAGAGAAGGAGGCCGTGAAGACCAAGGACGGCAAGTTCAAGATGCCCAAGTTCGGCATGCCTTCCTTTGGCTGGTCCAGCAGCAGAGAGGCCAAGGGCACCGTGGCCTCTGACGTGGACGTCAGCCTCAAGGAGCCCCAAGTGACGGTGCCCTCGGGAAGCGCCGAGCTTGACGTGAGCCTGCCCGGGGCTGAGATCCAAGCTCCTGGTGTTGACATTTCTGTGTCAGAATCTCTTTGTTATTCTGTAACAGAGCATACTCCTGTTCTTATTTCAAGTAGTGTTAGAGCGGATGTTCCTCCTGTTAGTAAGGGAGTTATTTCCTCTAAAGGTACTAAATTCAGAATTCCTATCTTGGGTTTCTCCAAAGTTGATATTGGTTCTTCCAAATTTGAGCAGGATTCCCTGTTACCAAAAGGTGATGTTACTCTTACTAATTATCAAATGAATCTAGCAGAGTCTGAGTGCAAAATTTCACCTCTTGCTAATGAGAGTATTTCAGTAACAGATTTTGAAATATTAAGTCAAAATGATTCTTTTGAGCAAGGAAATATGAAGCTGGGGTGTAAGCTACTATCTGCTGAAATACCTGTAGATGACACAGAGTTTACAGTTAAAATTCCTAAGTTCCGAAAACCAAAATTTGGATTTTCTTTGTCCATGGGAAAACCATCGGTAAGTGACAATGGTTCCAAAGTGGGATTAGAAATTTCCAAAGGAAGGACAACATCTGATATGGCTGATACTGATACTGAGAAAATAACTCCAATCTGTGATGCTGAATTTGGTGTAAAAATGCACAAGCCTTCACCTGAAATTGTTTTGGATGCTCCCAGGTTGGACATCAGTCTCCCATCAATGGAAGTTAGCATGCCAAAACTAGAAGGGGAAATCCATGGCCCAGATTTAGACAGCAAGGCAGAAGAGGAAGTATTTTCAGGAGAGATGGACACTGAGGTGAAAGAAAACAAAGTTAAAAAGTCAAAATTCAAACTCCCATCATTTAGTTGGTCACCAAAGAAAGAAGCTATTGCTCCTTCTGAAGTGGAGGGACATCTGCAAGGACCAACTTTGTCTACTCTGTCTCGAGACACAGAATCTGAATTAATATTTCTTACCCCTGAGAATCAAAACCTTGATATAGAATTTGATACATCAATAGAAAAAGGTGGTGGAAAGGGCAGAATCAAGAAGTCTCAATTTACCATGCCAAAGATCTCATTCCCTAAAATTAAAGGTCAGAAAGTCCAGGTGTCTCTGCCTGTACTGGAAACTGACATCTGTGGTCCCAAACAAGAGAAAGAAGGTGTTTCAGCACCAGAATCTGAGACGGGGAGTAGTGTAGAAGGGGCAGAAATGGACCTACAAGTGCCAAAAATTACAGTCCCAACTTCAGAATTTTCCAAAGCAGAAACCAAAGCTCCCAAAATAGAGATCGGTATGCCTACAGGTGAGGTCATACTTCCTACATGTGAAGAAAATGACCTGACATTGAAATCATCCACTGCTAATGCCAGCCTCTCCCCCTCAGATATTAAGATGACAACTGAAGGCTCCCTTGAGGTGGAGAGTCTTGACACAAGTGTTGAAAGAACATCAAGTGAAATTGCTGTGGGTGATGTAGAAATAAAAATTAAAGATGCTGAAGGGAGAACAAAAATGTCTAAATTCCAAATGCCAAAATTTGGAATTACAGATTCTAAAGGGAAAGGATCAGAAAAGGAGGTCAGACAATCCAAATCAGAAGTCAAGGTTCCTCAACTAAAAACAATGGTAGAAATAGCTGACATTGCTGTTGAAGAACCAAAATGGGAGGTGGAATGTGGTACAGGAACAGAAACTTACAGCCCTAAAGTCAAAATGACCAAAGCTGACAACAAGGCATCAGAGGCTGACATTTCTATTTCAAAACCAGACACTGATATTGAGGATTCAGATGCAGTACTAAAAATTAAAGGGGAAAGAAAGCAAGATGGAGATGGAGAAGGAGGACATTTCAAAATACCAAAATTCAAACTTCCATCCTTTAGTTGGTCACCAAAGAAGGAAGCAAGTGTTAAACCGGATTCTGGAGTGAATTTGGAAGATCATAAACTTGCTGCAATGTCAAGCAGAATAGACACAGAAGTGAGAGAAACTGCAACTGATGATCAGGTTAGTGGGCCAGACCTTGATCTGGGAATATCTGCGGGAAAAGCTGAACAAGAAAGTCCAAGTAAAAAGCCTCAATTTGTCATGCCTAAAATTTCACTCTCCAAGATCAAGGTTCCCAAACCTCAGACTCATTCATCAAAAGTTGAAGCTGACACTACTGTTCTTAAATCAGAGAGAGAAGGTGATGATTCAATACAGATACCTGATATAGAAAGAAGTGATTTTGAAAGCACAGAAGAAGGGACACAAATAAGCATAAGACCATCTGATGCTAAGATCTCCACTCCAGACTTTTCAAAAATAGAAACTGGAGCTTCCCAAACTGAAATGGGAGTCAGCTCAGCAAAGATCAGTGCTGCCCTGCCTTCTTCAGAGGAGAGTTTTCAACAGGTTGTCTTAAAATCAAGTTCTACCAATGAAGATACCATTCAGAAAACAGGTATTAAGTTCCCCAAAGGAGAAACTTCAATCGAACTGAGGAGCCCCGAAATAATAACAGAAAAATCATTAGTTGTGGATGGAAGAAAGATTAGTTTGGAAGGTCCTGAAGGGAAGACTAAAATGCCCAAATTTCAAAAGCCAAAATTTGGAATTTCCCTAATAAAAGGGAAAGGCCCAGAGACAGAAATCAACTCTCCAAAAATAGAAGCTGAGCTACCCCAGCTAAAAATGACAAAGGAAACTGCTGACATTGATGTGGGAGTTCCAGTATCAGAACTTACATCTGATACGTCAGATCCTGGAGTAGGTGTTTGTAAGATAAAAACACGCCGAGTTCTGACAGCTGACATTGAAGCTCCAAAGGTAGATGTAAGCCTCCAGACAGTGTCTAAACCAATGACAGAGGGAGCTGTTGAGAGCCTTGAGGAGAAATATATCAAATTAAAAGAAGAGTATGATATAAAAGCTGAAGAAGGTCAGACTGAAGAACATCAGGGATGGTTTAAAATGCCAAAATTCAGAATACCTGCATTTGGCAGGACATCCTTAAAGGAAAAAAAAGGTGATGCCTGTATCGAAAGATGTATGAAAGAAGCTCAAAAAGGCATTCCCTCTGCCGAACTACAAACTGAAACGAGTATTCCTGAAAATACATTCTCATTATCACATTCAGTTGCTGAAATTACTGTTGGAAAACAAGGGATTCCGAAAGTAGGAGATTCTGTGAAGAGTTCTGATGTTAGCTTGGCAAAGGTGGAGGGAGATGTCTTGTTGTCCACAGAAAGAACAGATAGCACAGTGAATATGCCAAAAGCTGAAGCTTATGCAGATATAGTTAAGCACAGTTCTGAAGGACAAAAAATGCATACTTCAGAACTCATGGTATCTCCAGCAGAATTTGATAAAGCTAACAGTTTGACAAATAGGTTTTCTACATTGACTCTTCAAGAGCATAAAATCAAATCACATGATACAGAAGTCCCAAAGGCAGAAAGTTCCTCTAAGTTAGAGACTTCAGGAACAGGATGTACGCCATCATCAGCTGAAACTACTCTGGATGCAACACAAGAGAAAACAGATGTTAGTCTTCCAAAGGAAGAGGTAGATATTCAAAATCAAGAGGCAGGAATTAAACAAGGAAAGATAAAGGGTGAGATGAAAATTACAGGGAAAGACAGTGAAGGAAGCCAATTGAAAAGGCCTGTGAGTGAGTGGTCTACAGCAAAGGGATCAGAAGATGGTGCTTATGTTACAGCTAAGCTGGAACATCTAATGGTAGAAGTTCCAGTAGTGAAGATGGATGTTAGAATTGCTGAAGTAGATCCTGAAATGAAATTTCAAGTGAAAAGTGTTGAAAAGGACATGTCTGCAGGAGGGGAAGTGCAAGTAGAAAATAGAGCAGAAGCAAGTAAAATTGAAACATACAAGTTTAAGATTCCAAAGTTTGGAATGTTGCATTCTGAAGTCAAGGGTTTTGAAGATGATATCAATTTGCCAAAGTCAGAGGCTGATTCAGTATCTAAAGCTGAAATAGGCTCAGCAGAGATGCAGTTTCAAAAAGTAGAAAAATCTATTGGCCTGGAAAGTCCAGCTCTAGATCATATGGAAGCATCTGCCAGAATAACAGTTGACAAATCACAAGGTGACCCAGAAGTAAATATAAAAATTCCCAAGCTAAAAATACCAAGGTTTACTTTCAAAGCTCTCCCAATTGAAGCTGATGTTTCAGTGTCAAAAGTGGTAACAGATCCAAAGGGATCTAGTACTGACATTGAAGTAGTGCAGCTGCAAGAAAGTTCTGGTATCCCTGAAGAAGCACCAGTGGCTCTGGAGGGTAATGTTCAAAAAGCAAAAAGCAAAATTCTAACACTAACTGAACCTGACATTAAAACAGCACAGATGGCTACTACCATAGGGTCCTCCCTTCCAAACGCAGGGCAAGACATTCACTGGTCATATGTAGAGGGCCGAGAAGTGAGTGAGAAAGTAGAACCTGAACATGTTGCTATTGAAAGATGTGAGATTTATACTACTGAAATAGTGAAAGAATCAGAGATCCTCTCATCAGAAGTCAAAACTACTGCTTTGGGATTCTCATTGCTCAAGGTTAAGTTGCCTGAACCACATAGCAACTTAGAGGTGCTAGTCCAGCAGCCATCTCCAACAGAGGGTGTGTCAGTGAACACACCTAAATATGCTGATGAAAGTTTTGGAGGAGCAACACAGAGGACTGGCAGTGCCGAGCTTAAACTATCTGACAAACTACACAGTGAGATTGAAGAATCTAGTGGAGAAGTAAGTTTGCCAAAGTTAAAAACATCTGCTGTTGAAGTAAAGCCTTCCACTAAACTTGAAGAGAGTCTTCCTGGTAAATCACTGCAGGGAATAACTGCAGATCCTTTCTCTAAAGATGAAGGTGTAGCTGAAGCGCTAGAAGATGAAGAAAAAGACATAATCAATGAAAAAGAAAAGACTGATAGTAAAAGATCTCCTGGAAGATTCAAATTTTGGCTTCCAAGTGTTGGCTTTTCATCTTCTGATGAAACTAGAACAGATTCAAAAACAGAAGTAAAAAAGTCAGTTCCAGAAGATGTGAAACCTGCTGACACATCAGGTCATGATTCTTCTAAGCAAACTGAAAAAACTGGATGGTTTAGATTTCCCAAGCTTGGTTTCACATCTCCTTCCAAAAAGGCTAAAACTGTTGACAAAGAAGAGATGGGTCAAGGAGAGGGAAGAATCTCAGATGAAGATAGCCCATCAGATAAACCTGATGTATTTTTTGATGCACAAGAAAGCTTATCACCTAAAGATACAACAGAGGGTGAAACAGTTGAAATTGATGTGCTCTCATCTAATGTTCCAGTTTCTCGAACTATCGTGACATCTTCAGCAAGAACTGAGCTAATCTTGTTGGAAGAAGAAAAAGATAGTCAATCTAATATTCCTGGAGATAAAACCAAATGAATATTGTCTTTTCTCAATTCTCAATGAAAATAAAATAATCTACATGTACAGACAAGAATGTTTTCTTAATTTTTTAGTAACTGAAAATTAAACAAAACCTAAAACATATTCGTGATTATGTTTAGATTATAGATTACTTCCAGAATGGAATATAACCTAGTACTATGAGAAGTACACTTACCTGTTTAGATTTTGGACCTTTCTGACCTACTTTTGCTTTCTTATTAAATTTTTTTTCTTTATTTCAGCTCAGGTAATATATATATCCCATGAACATTTTAAAATACAAAATAAAAACAAAATACTAGTGTAGAGAGACTAACGCTTTGCCTCCTCTTCTCATTTTTTGATTATTGTGGTGGGTCATCTTTAGCCTTAAAAAAATTTTAAAAGAAAACCAGAATAAATTCAAGACCAAAAACCATGTAACTAACTCACATTTTTAAGATACCAAAACAAAACATTCTGACAATAATTATTGAAATGTGAATAAATAAATTTCTATGTATATACTTACTGAATAGTTAAATACACAGAATGATCTGCCACAGTGGTGGAATTGCTTCGAAGATTTTCTGGGACAGGAGATGTATATAATTATTTGCTTCTCTGTTTATATTAGTGCTTCTCCCAAGTGCACAACAAAAAACAAAGTGCATATGTGACAGCCTTCACGTGTATCTTTAAAACACTGTATTCTTAATTCACAATAAACTCACTATATGAATAATTTGAGTATTGTGAGTTACTGATAGTGCTGTTAGCATTTTCTGAATCTGAAAAACCCAGCTTAAATTTGCAAAAGGTTTGAGTATATCCAGCTATCTGCTGAAGTGGCTGCTTAATGACAGCACAGATTCTAAATACAGTGGTAATGGAGACTTTTCACACATTACAATCAAGAGTTTTATAGATTGGCATGTGCAGACATGCTTCATTATAGCAGTTTTCTCATCCTGTATTTTCTTTCTCCATATTCTACTTAGTACAGGGAAAGCAGACACAGCAAAACATTTAGAAACTGGGTTGTAAAGGAAGTGTACTTGGTTGTCTAACCATCTGTAGCTTGAGATGTTCTTCATATCTGTATCCTTGCAGTAGGCTTAAATACTCTAAGAACTGCTAGCAGTTATAAAGAGAACTCTAATTATCTCTGAAGAGACTGTTCATATAAATGTATCATTTATTTGGAGCATTTCCCTACAGTTTCCCTAAGTATAAAAGTTATTGTTCAATAGACCCAAAATTACCACATTAGATGGCAACGGCATATACCAGGACTGAGAAAAACTTTGTGATCAAGACAGGAAAATTGAGTCCAGAAAAAGGTAATGTACGTAATGAAGGACATCGCATTCTAACAGCAGCTCGCATTTACCTGCAAAGCTTCCTTCACCTAAAATGTTTCGCAGGTAGTGTTCATTTACTTAGGCCCACAAATAGGAATCCACCTACACAACACTGAATGTAGAAGTCTGTTGCAAAGGTGGCAGAATCAAGTCAATTAAAATTGAGCTCTGAGACAGCAATAACCACAGAGCAGTAATCACTATCATGTTGGGAGGTGTCCCTGCCCATGGCGGGGGGCTTGGAACTCGATGATCTTGAGGTCCTTTCCGACCCTTACTATTCTATGATTCTATGTTTTTAAAAGATTAATGAAATAGTTAAGGGAAGAGCAGCAGAAAAAAGAAGCAGCAATAAAACAATCCTCCAAATAGGCTACTGTCAGCTTTGGGAAAGGTGGTAGTTAGCAAATAAGCAACCAGGTTAACCCAAGGATCTGATGACAGGCGTAGCTAAGAACAAAGCTCAAAGGGGTGCAAGGAGCACAGACACAAACCTGCAGTACCTAGATATTTTGTCAACAGGCTGGTTCTGGTCCCACCTGCATCCTTAATTTGAGATGCTTAGGTTGTTCTTTTAACTGTGGTAGGTTTCCTTCATTACTGGTATTTTTTAACATTTGAAAAAGTGGGCCATTCAGCTAAACCTCTACATGCAGTCTCCAGCCAAACAAACCTGCAACCGTGATTTGACATCTAAAAGAATGTATAAATGCATTTAAAAGAAAGACACTCCCACCTTGGTAATTTCTTGCACTGTTGATTGGCTATTTTGTTGTTATATTTGAAACACGACCTCTCACATATCCTAAAGGCAAGACAGCTAAAGAATGGGATGGAATGGCATGGAACAGAACAGTTCAGTTGGAAGGGACCTACTGCCTGACCACTTCAGGGCTGACCAAAGCCAAAGCATGTTATTAACGGCATTGCGCAAAATACCTATTAAACACTGATAGGCTTGGGGCATTGACCATCTCTCTAGGAAGCCTGTTCCATTGTTTGACCACTCTCTTTGTAAGGAAATGTTTCCTAATGTCAAGTCTGAGCCTCCCCTGGTGCAGCCTTGAGCCATTCACATACATCCTATCCTATACCAGGGAGAAGAGAGCAGCACCTCACTCTACACTTCGCCTCAGGAAGCTGCAGGGAGCAATGAGGTCTGTGAATCAGTGCCCATGATGGAAGAGCTACCTTCCAGGGATTATGGAGATATTTATGACTTCCAAAAAATTAAGTGTGCATTGATATAGCATAAATCATAGAATAGTTAGAGTTGGAAATAGAATCATAGAATAGTTAGGGTTGGAAATAGAATCATAGAATAGTTAGGGTATGGTAAATGAGAATTTTTCTCAGTACCTGGATGAAAGCAACAAAGGTATGATTTATCTGGAACAACTGGGAAAGGAAAATACTGGATAATGGGGGGAAAATGGAAAACAGATAACACAAAAGCTCTTGGAACAAGGTAGCATCTAATGTGTGAAGCTAGGTGACTTTTGGTCCTGCCAGAACTCACAAACCTATAGAGCCAGCTATGCCCTGTCTTGCTGTTATCTGCCACTGGTATCAGCAGCACTGTAGCCACAAGGCACTGCACCAAACCAAGTGCTCTCAGAAAGGAGGCTGCTGGGAGAGCAGTGCAGCAGCTCTGCATGAAAGCCACTCAGGTAAAGCAAGGCTGGTTTGCTTAACTTGTACTCCAGAATAACATAGGTACTTGAGATGAGCTGATCAGAGGAGAGTATCCATGCTCAAGATCCAAACAAACAACTTTTCCTAGACATTAATAAACTAATACTGAAAAAAAAATTAACTACCTGCAACCAAACTAGAAAATCCATTCAAGGATGCTAATGAATACTTCTGGAGGCCTCAGCTTACATTTGGAATAGTCTTTTACTTGAAGAAATCACAATCTAAATGAAAGCAATAAGTAACAGGTGGATGGAAATGGACTATTATTAATCCTGTTACATAAATGGAAAACAAAATTACTAAGACATTCAAAGCCTGGTTATAATTTACACCATATTCTACCTTTGTAACAGAGAACAAGTAATTTCGAATGAAACTATGAAGGGGCCTGTCGTGGTTTAAGCTCAGCCGTAACTCAGAACCACGCAGCAGCTATCTCACTTTCCCACTTCCTCCTTCCCCACTCCAGGAGGGATGGGGAGGAGAATAGAAAGAATGTAACTCCCACCGGTTGAGATAAGAACAGTCCAGTAACTAAGGTATAACAGAAACCACTGCTGCTACCACCAATAATAAGAATGATAAGTGAAATAACAAGGGAAGAGAATACAACCGCTCACCACCCACTGACCGATACCCAGCCCGACTGCAGCAGTGATCTCACCCTTCCAGGTAACTGCCCCCCAGTTTATATAGTGGGCATGACGTGCTGTGTTATGGAATACCTCTTTGGCTAGTTTGGGTCAGGTGTCCTTTCTCTGCTTCATTCTGGCTTCCCCTCCTCCCTGGCAGAGCATGAGACTCAGAAAGTCCTTGGTCAGAGTAAACGTTACTGAGCAGCAACTGAAAACACTGGTGTTATCAGCGCTGTTCCCAGGCAGAAAGTCAAAAACACAGCACTGCACCAGCTACTGAGAAGAAGAAAAATGACTGCTACTGCTGAACCCAGGACAGGGCCTAAGAAGTTTCACAAGAAACTGGGGAAACAAACTCAAGTTCCTCTTAGATCCAGTTTATCACCTTAATTGTAAACTCCTCCTTCATTTGTGGAGGAAAGCCAACACAAACGATGCCAGCAAAGAGCACTCTCATAGGCATCAATTTTTCTTGTATAAGCTGAACCTGACCCCGTATGAGTCTTATATTACCAGAAGACAAGTCTTACAGCTTGTCCAGAAACTCCGAACAGCTTATCCAGCACTGTCAGACTTCAGCTCACAAGTGGAGAAGAAAGTTTCCTTCTTGTTCCTGCAATACCCATCATCCCCCAAACCAGTGAAAACACAGCTTAGAGTGCCATCTAGAGGAGCAAACTCCGCTACAGAAAATACTTTTGGTTCAAGATGCAGCTGCTCAAACAGCTTTTCAAACTGCCCCACCACTCAACATGTGCTCATTGCACAGAGCCCAGAGCATGGCTCCGCGGAGAGGTCAGGCAAAGCCCCTGTCCTGGCACTCCATCTCTGAGCTGTGAAAGTGCTGCAGACCTCACCAGCCTCGAAAGGCCTGTGGCAGCTCAGCTTTTTGCCCCTCTTGGCAGGGCCTCATTCAGGTGCATTTTGGCTCTTGGTGCAGGCACAGACTGGGTAGCAGGAGTACAGACTTTCCCATCACGGTGCAACCTCCCCATCCTCCAGAGGAAGCATTTTGGTGCTTTTGAATCTCTGCCCTGTGCTGAGATGACAAAGGGAGCTGCTGTGATTGTATGGGGATTTGGGTGTATTCACGGAGATTCAAGTCAGTCCACACATAGACAAACATGTCCCATTCCCCATAAGGTCTTTTGGAGATGATCCAAACCAATTTTCCATTTTTCGGTTTCCCTGCTGCTCCTCTGCTATCTCTTCCAAACACTTCCAAGACCCTTGGATTGTTTTATCCATCATTACAAATCAATGCTTGCTGTTACTAATGCAGATTTTAAGACATTTACAGATAACACTGAACTTTAGTATCACATATGTGCAAACATACTGAGGAAGATGCAGGTGCTTTTAGTGCTCTCCTCCCCTATTTCGTTTCTAAAGGCTGCTTAATATTTTGAGATTTCCACTTATCAATTAAAATCCCTGGCAAAATAGAACCTTCCCAGCTGGTTTTCACTAGCTCCATTTCATGAGTTTATTAGCCTGTACTAACAAATATACCTGACCATGTATTAACACTTGCATGCAAGAACAACATCAGAAAGACTTTTTTCAGTGCAATGGGCTTTTGCCTCGGGCTCGCTCTCTTCTGCCATACACCAGTCCCAAAGCAAAAGGTTCACACTGTGACTCCATTTCCAGTGCCAGGCAAAGTGTGCAGCCCTGGCAAGGTTCACAGAGCCTGAGGCCAGTGTCATTCGCACCTCTCCATTGCTGGCGCATGTGGTCTGCTTTCCTTTCCTGTCACTTCTGGGAGTCACCCTGGGCAGAACCACCACGCAGTGGTGGATATGGACTTAAGGCACCAGATGGCTCAGGTTTATGGTCCCTGTGTGACTGCAGCAAAAAAGGAAGCCCAGAGACACAACACTGGTCAGGGTCAGCACCAAGACAGCCCCAAAAGAGCAAGGAGGCTCTCCAAGCACTGCCCACGGAGTAGGCGGGATGCTGTTGTCAACCCAGCACTCACACATCAGCTTTGCTCTGCTTTTGCCATCCCATTTACTGCCTGTGGCAAATGCACAGATATCCAAGCACCCTCAAACACTCAGGGCTCCAGATTTAAATCACAGGTTCTTAATTCTGGCAACTAGCCTCAACACTTAAATAAGGGTATTTCCCTATACCTGTAATTCCTAAATGCTTTTAAAAATCTGCCCTCCCTATTGTAGGTGAAGACTTACACAGCTCAAAATTTTAAAGTGGCTAGGAGTTTATTAAAAATATGGTTAAACACATGTAAGCAAATACTGTTAATGGAACATTAAGGTTGAAGTGTATAGCTTCCTAAGATAAAATAGCATGGCGGTCTACTTCTTTGATGTACTAAGATCGGTTGTATCTTCCATGTTTGCTTTAATATCAGGTAGCTTGTCATATAACACTGTATGCATTTCATCAACTCTGGAGTGAGGTAATCACACACAAAAAAAGTGTCATACTGACTAATGGTTTTGCAGGTAGAGTCAGCTATGAGAAGTTCTCACCTCGTCAATGTGGATACCACAAGGAAACAATTTTTCTGACAGAGAAAGAGAAAACTCCCTGTTCTGCACAGGGAACAAGATTCAAGTGGGCCTTTTTGTTTTATTTTGAATTTATATTTCAATTCACTTCAGAGCCTGCCTCTCCAGTTACAGTCTTTCTGCCCCTGCACATCTTCCAGATTCACTGCGTATTTGGAATTCCAGTCTCGCTCAAAAAGATGTTTTAATTGTTCCTGGATAGGCAGTTGCCTTCTTTGCAGGTTGGTTGAATTCTGTTTGATAATTAATCCCACACCAGCAGTGTTAATGAAGTAATCTTCTGACCAATTCGAAGTCCCTATGCAATGAAAAAGTAACTAATTAGAAAACATTAATTTCCCAGTGTTCTGTTTGATCCCCATACTTGTTAACTAACTCCACATTTGCCTGGCTTTACTGATTTGCTGTACAACTGCAAATCTCATGAGGACCAATAGAGCAGCAAAAATCAGGTCACCTCCTTCTTATTCCAGACCTCAGGTTTTGGAAAGTGAGTACTAACTGCAACACTGAAGCTTCATAACCTTCTGATTCCTTACAGCCTGTGACAGAGATGCACAAACCTAATCATTACAAATATGGGAATAGAGTGCTACATTGAGGTATTAAGAGAGGTGAAAGTCAGCATTTGACATGGGTTTCTGTGTTTAAAGAAAAAAATTCCTTAATAGACTTAACTCTCTTGTTAAAGGAAAACAAGAGAAGAAACTGGACCCTTGATCAATAAAACCTTGGGAGCTGCTCTGAGCTCAGCATGCAATGCCAGCTTTTAAACCAGGCAAAGTTGGGAACCCGGCAGCAGGAATTGTCTAGGGCTCTCTCCAAAGCTACCACAATTCAGTAGACCAAATATTGTGGAAAAAATACACATTTTATCACTTAGCACTTCTCCTGGTATGTGCCTTAGTTACAAAATTCTACCGTCAATTCCAGAAGGTGCTTAGCCATGAAAAAAGTTATCTGCATATCTGTCTTCAAAAGACAATTCAGTAAGAAGCAAGTTCTATTAAAGGCAATTGGAACTGCAAGTGCTCAGCCCATTAGAAGATTAGGCTATTTGCTGGTTTGCATTGCTTGCAGGATGAGCTGACTGAAATGACAGAGCCCTTTCACATTCCCTTTCTTGAGGGATCCTAATAAGAGAGTAAAAAATAAACATAATTCTGACTTTCAGGAATTGAGCAGCAATTGACATTACTGTTTTCTCATTTCCTTTCCTAGATTTCTGTTCAACAAACAGTGCATGGAATTAATTCTTCCCAGCAATTTAGTTTTGTTAAAGCACGATGTTATATACTAAAGCATCAGCTATCACTGCATCATTATGAGCACACAGACTGTGAAATTCCTACTGTGCTTGTCACAAGCTGTGAACTCAGACTTGCCATGCTCTGTTCTTAATGGTTCACAGTCACATGAAATAATCTCTTACTGAACCTGACCTACATTACTGTCTCCCTTTCACATCTCTACTTCTTTACCCAGGGCAGGCTGATTTACGTGGCAAAATGGGGTCTTTTTTGATACTGCAGCCCATCTTATCTCAAACTCAATCCCATAGATCCAAATATACTGTAAGTGTTTGGAATAATGGAATACATACCAATATAGGCTACTTTATCAGTGACCATGTATTTGTTGTGATTCACTCTCCCATGAGGTATATTTGTGTGATTCATAACTGGAACAATGAAGAGTTTCTGGAGAGAAAGAAGTTAAAAATATAAATAGAAATACCATAGTGAGGAACAGACTGCAGGATTGGACAATGCAGATTTTCTATATTTACAAAGAATAGAATAGTACAGAAAGAACAGAATAGTCCACACCCTGTTATTAAATGTAGCATAAAAGAGATTTTACTCTTATCCAAGAGAACTAACAAATAGTATTTCCACTATACATAAAATTGGATAAGCAATTGAGATCAGATAAGGATAATGTTTGCTTCACAATGTTCCATTAGTGGCACAGCTATTATCGTTACAGGGCAGACAATTAAATGCAGTTTTAGGCAGCTGTTTAATAGATCTGCATTTACCACTGATTGCTGCTCTTATTTTGTGCTAGAATGGGCTGATCACAGACACAAGGGGTACTGCAGGCAACAGTAATGCCTAACTTTTTGTGTTAACTCTTATCAAACTCTACTTTTTTGGGGTTTTGTTTGTTTGCTTGTTTTTTAATTTTGGTAAAAAGCATTCCATCTTAGTTCTGTGAGTTCACTCTATCATGGTACCTGCATCATGTTGGGAGCTTCCATACCACATCCCTCCACTTGATGCACTCCAGCCTAGTGCCTATGGCCTGTGTGTAATACTTAGTGTTCACAAACAGGTCCATTTGTACAGGCAGTCAGCAGAGATCTCAATTGTAAAAAACTGGCAGTAATTAGACCCATTTAAGATGCTTAAAGGAAAAGGTCTATGAAAAGAGCACTAGGCTGTCATATAAACTGTTACTGTCGTGGTGCTCAGCAAAAGCTACTGCCTGGATAGTTCGAGAATGGTTTGGCTTGGAAGGGACCTTAAAAATCATCTAGTTCCAGCCCCCCTGCCATGGCAGGGACACCTTCCACTAGACCAGGTTTCTCAAAGCCCCATCCAACCTGGCCTTGAACATTTCCAGGGATGGGGCAGCCACAGCTTCTCGGGGCAGCCTGTGCAAGGTGACTCACCACCCTCCAAGTGAAGAATTTCTTCCTAATATCTAAACTGGATCTATCCTCTTTCAGCTTAAAGCCGTTACCCCTTGTCACAAGTGCTGCATTTAGGCACATCCCTTGATATCACTAGTAGTTTGCAATAGCTGCTTGCTCAAGATTATCCCTTGGGCCTTATTTTCTCAAGGCCTGAAACAGTCACTGCAACGATGGACAATCTGCTTCTCTAAAACCTGGTACTTGCACACACAACTGGCATCTTAGACTCAAAGATCAGTGGGAGGCCTGTATCATCAAGCTGTCTTTCCAAAATCAGGTTTCTTATCGTACCACGCTGACACTGATGTGGGCATGTGGATTGTTGAGAGCACGTAGGGACCTCAGATAGTAGAGCATGGCTGGGTCAGAGTGGGTCCAGCAGCTGACCAGAAGCCGAATTTGTACTCTGTATTCGAAAGCTGCACGTCTCAGAGCGTTGTCAATGGCTGGCCAATACCTAGAGAAAGGTAGGTGAGTGGGAAAAGGGGCATTTTTGAAATAGTTCAGTAGAAAGCTGCAAGAATAAACTGAGAATACAAGAAACATCGTGCACAGGTGGGATCTCTGATACCTAGTAAGAGGAGTACTTGTGCCTTCACTGGCTGTATAAGTAAGATTTCTGCCTTCTACCAGTTCATTTCACAGTGCGTTTTGAGACCTCGAGTCTCTGCCAAATTAGGTTGAAAATTATCAAGAAGTTTAAAGCTTTGTAAAGCACATGTACACAGCTACACACACTGCATGGTGCCATCGTGCTCTTTACATCAGGAAACTAAAAATAACAACTCCAATGTAAAGGCAGATCATACAGCATGAAGTAAAAAGGACAGCGCAGAGCCCAGAGGAAAGCTTAAGAACCACTTTGTAGAATATGGCCATTTCAGGACTTGGCATGGACGCTCTATCCCTCCCTATCCCTCCATGTTCTCTTCAGTATGCCATGTGCCCCTGAGGCAACAGGCACAGCTGTGCTCTCATGAACACGGGGCTCTCCATTTCATAGAATCATAGAATCATAGAATCATAGAATCATAGAATAGTTAGGGTTGGAAAGGACCTCAAGATCATCGAGTTCCAACCCCCCTGCCATGGCCAGGGACACCTCCCACTAAACCATGCCATCCAAGGCTATGTCCAACCCCACCCTGAACGCTGCCAGGGATGAAGCATTCACAACTTCCCCGGGCAACCCATTCCAGGGCCTCACCACCCTTACAGTAAAGAATTTCTTCCTCATATCCAATCTAAACTTCCCCCCTTTAAGTTTGAGCCCGTTACCCCTTGTCCTCTCACCACAGTCCCTAATGAACAGTCCCTCCTCAGCATCCCTATAGGCCCCCTTCAGGTACTGGAAGGCTGCTACGAGGTCTTCACGCAGCCTTCTCTTCTCCAGGCTCAACAGCCCCAATTTTCTCAGCCTATCTTCATATGGGAGGTGCTCCAGTCCCCTGATCATCCTCGTGGCCCTCCTCTGCACTTGTTCCAACAGTTCCATGTCCTTTTTATGTTGAGGACACCAGAACTGCACACAATACTCCAAGTGAGGTCTCACGAGAGCAGAGTAGAGGGGCAGGATCACCTCCCTCGACCTGCTGGTCACGCTCCTTTTGATGCAGCCCAGGATACGGTTGGCTTTCTGGGCTGCAAGTGCACACTGCTGGCTCATGTTCATTTTCTCATCGACCAACACCCCCAAGTCCTTCTCCGCAGCGCTGCTCTGAATCTCTTCCCTGCCTAACCTGTAGCTGTGGCTGGGATTGCTCTGACCCAGGTGGAGGACCTTGCACTTGGCATGGTTAAACTTCATCAGGTTGGCATCAGCCCACCTCACAAGCGTGTCAAGGTCCCTCTGGATGGCATTCCTTCCCTCCAGTGTATCAACCGAACCACACAGCTTGGTGTCATTGGCAAACTTGCTGAGGGCGCACTCAATCCCACTGTCCATGTCACCCACAAAGATGTTGAACAAGACCGGTCCCAACACTGATCCCTGGCGGACACCACTCGTTACTGGTCTCCAGCTGGACATTGAGCCATTGAGCACTGCTCTTTGTGTGTGGCCATGCAGCCAGTTCTTTATCCACCAAGTGGTCCACCTATCAAATTGATGTCTCTCCAACTTAGAGAGAAGGATGTTATGCGAGACAGTGTCAAAGGCTTTACATAAGTCCAGGTAGATGACATCAACCGCTCTGCCCCTGTCCATCAGTTCCGTAGCCCCTTCATAGAAGGCCACCAGATTGGTCAGGCAGGATTTCCCCTTAGTGAAGCCATGCTGGCTGTCCCCAAGCACCTTGTTGGTTTTCATTTGCCTCAGCATGCTTTCCAGGAGAATCCGCTCCAAGATTTTGCCAGGCACAGAGGTGAGACTGACTGGTCTGCAATTCTCCCGCTCATCCATTTTCCCCTTCTTAAAAATGGGGGTTATATTTCCCTTTTTCCAGTCATCGGGAACTTCACCTGACTGCCATGATTTTTCAAATATGATGGACAGTGGTTTAGCAACTTCATTTGCCAGCTGCTTCAGGACCCGTGGATGGATTTCATCCGGTCCCATGGACTTGTATACATTCAGGTTCCTAAGGTGGTCTTGAACCAGATCCTCTCCTACAGTGGGCCCAGGGTTTTCATTCTCTCTGTCCCTGCGTCTGACTTCCAATACTTGGGTGGTGTGGTCAGAGCATTTGCCGGTAAAGACTGAGGCAAAGAAGTCATTAAGAACCTCAGCCTTCTCTATTTCCAAGACAATTGTTTTTGATAGTAGCTTAGGGGAAAATTTTTAACATCCTTGACCCAACTACACAACACTAAGTGCTGGACAATGTACATCCCAAGACTAGTAACTCCAAACGCCCGTACAGGACTTTCATCCTGTAGATCCTAACAAGTGCTGCACAGAGGAAAACAAGCATCTTCAATACAGATTGGAGGACTGATACAGAGAGGTCCAGCACTCACTCACAGTCCCGTGGGCAATAATTAATTAATTTGCCTAACTTATTCCTTGGGCCTTATGTACAAAGCCCTGAATTCTCTAATTTTCCATTGCACATCGTCCTATCACAAGCAGCAGACTAGCCATGTGCTTTCAGGGTCAGGTTGTCTTGCAGATCCTGAAAAACTCTGAAAAACATATTTAGAAATCCTATTTTTTCAACAGTTTCCATTTTTTAAATATGTCAGGTTTGAGTTGATTAACACTCAGGCATTAAGATAGCAGCTTTGTTCCTTCTGCCTCAGCTGCTGGAGGAACCTAACCTGAACTAATCAGCCTCAATTCATTACACTACAGCTGGTGGCTGTGGAGGGAGCCCGAGGCCCTGCATCACTTTCCCTAGGCCTTTCAAACTCTTTTTTGCATCTGATCAGGCCCTAGATGTCACAAACGGTGGATTAAGGCTTCAGATGAAGAATGAGGAGTATTAACACACTCATTCCTAAGAGGAAAAAAGACTTTCTGTGAACCTATTCTTAGCTAATAGCAGGAGATGAGAAACACAGAGATTTAACTGTACAACACAGAATCCGAAAATCCTCAAAGTTGTTTGATTTACAAAAAGTATCCTCCAAGTGGAAGCTCATCTTTGAGATTTCATTTCAAAGACAGTGGAATTATCTGTGCCTATCTATTATCCTTCCTGCTAACACTCACACATCCAGCTGAACAACAGAGGCTTTACACCATCATGCCACAGGACATGATGCATGGTATAATTCTGCCTAAATGGAAAGCTAGAGCTCACCCTATTCCTTACAAGCCATGTTGTACATAATTATTTTGCCTGAGCTTCTTTCTCAGTCATGTTATTTAAATGATTGGAAAACTCAGAAATGTTAAAAGCAGATAATACTCAGGACACTTGGTTGCATGTAAACATACTCATTCAAGCATATCTAAGAGGATTTGGAGTCTTAGTGGTTGCCCCATGACTGACTTTTTGTGTTACTCAAATACAAGCTGATGTACAGAGTCTGCACAATTCTGCTGTGACCTTAGGCAGTGGCCCACTACACACAACCTGACCACTCCAGATCACCACTACCACCTTCTTTTTGAGAGCGGCTGCTGCATGCATGCAGCCTGCTTTAGGAACTTGGATGTCCTTAGATGGAACTGTAAAAAAAGGAAAATAAAAGCTCAGAAGTTTCTTTTAGAGACTGTTTCAGCTTGCAGAGGTAAGCAAGGACAGTTAAGAATCACCTTTTAAACCATGGGTCAAGTACATCAAACAGGCAGCAGAACCAGAAGTCAAGAGTCTTCAGAAGAAAAGAAAGAGAGAAACAGGATCAGAAGAGGAGAACAAGAATATTTTCCCTGGAAAGCCTGATGTCGGGTATCTTTCTGCTGTTCCCATTCCTCTCTCTATTCACAAAGCTGCTCTGCTATGTTTTGAGGAGAGCTGTATTCTGATTGTCCCTAGTCTGCCACTTCACAGTTTTCCTTCTGTGCTAAGAGCATGGGAGGCTGATTAAAAACACTAGTGAAGCACATGGACAGTACTGGATACCATCCTTCTTATAGCATCAGTATTTGCACAGTCCATAAGGCAGTCAAGAGCGCAGAGCAAAGCCTCAGTTCTCTTCACTCTGAACACTCCTGTTGCAGAAGGGGCGAATAACATATTTTTCCTTTAAAAATGGCAGTCAACTGATTTGCTCAAGATATAACTGGTACCTTTCTGGGTGAATGAAACGGCTGGTAGGGAAATATTCCATAACAGAAACATAAACAAATTTCCGTGCCTCACTGATAATACTGGTTATAGCAAAGAGGTCATTGGTGCGACCTTCTGGACAAAATGCTGGAGGGGAAGCCTGAAAAGAAGAAAATGCACAGGTCAGTGATTTCATCCTTTTGTCTGTCAGATTCTGTGAGTCGCTTACATTCAGATCTGTTCAGTTTTCATTACAATAGCACGAAGCACTGAAAGTGTACCACTATCTTTCCTCTTGCCTTACATGACCTGATCGGTCAGATACTTACTGATATATTGAGCCCACAGGTGGTCAAAGAAGACCTGCACCCCATTCTGGCCATACTACCTGATGGATGAAGCTGGATCAGCCCTTATTTGTTGAGCTGTTCCAGAGAAACCTGTTGAATTAATTATTATCCAACTGAAACACAAGTAACTGAGGACTGCTGAACAAAACTTTCTGGCCTATGTTTAAGTAGAATTCATAGTCCATCCTGATACTTTTAAACATACTTACAGAAAAATAGGCTTTTGTCAAGATTCCATTGAATTCTACTTCCAGAGGCTGATGCATGTTAATGTGGGTAGAATAATTAAGAGGCCAAGGTAATGGGATTGTAGCATTAGGATGTCCAAGATCCCAGTAAGTACTAAATATTTTCCAGAGGTCTTTGGCCAAGCAGCTGCAGTTGTATATCACAGCACCAAATTCTTTTACCTACAAAGAGAGCAAGCTATGTCAGAGCCCCAGAAAGAGCCACCTCCAAGGGTTTGTTTGCTGTTTCTCCCAGTCGATCAGTATTTTACATCATGATGTTCCTCTGTTATGTGCTAGCACATGAATTTTCCCCCTGCTTTTTGAAGCAGAGCTTACCTGAGATAAAGATCTCCAGTCCATATTTGCACTACCAATGTATATGTGTTTCATGTCTACAATCCAGAATTTACTGTGCAACACTCCTCCTGCCAAATGTCCAAAATCAATCTTCTTTACATGAGCCCCTGAAGAAAAGTGGGGAGAGGCAAAAAGAGTTTAGACACAGCTGGAGATGATAATCTATACTGCTCCCCTGATAGCCAGGACATGTCTGGATGTCTAATACTTGCAGCCACTAATAACCACCAAAATTCACAAGCACGCATTCCTGGGGATACAGTAACTTGCAAAAATATGCAAAACATGAAATTTCAGAAAAATCCTTAAGGGCATGACAACATATACAAAAATCATGAACTACTGAACACATAGCACTTGTCCTGCGAACTCACATAAACACCATGCCAGAATAGGCCCTGGAGACCAGTTTGTCTCAGTTGCCTATTGCAATGCTGAAGGTCTGAGTGCATCACTGAATAATTACCTTTTTCCTCTAAAAGCTCAAGGTCAGTTGAATTAGTCGCCAGAGTTGGAATACTTGCAGCAACATACACAGAGACATTCTCTGCAAGTAGTCTCTCAAACCTCTTCAGAATATCTTCACCCTGCATGGTACATTGTTATTTTTTCTATTTTGTTATAGAACATTTAGTAAGATATACGCAAGTACAGTGTTACTAATGGATGATTTGTTTGAAGAACCCCAACACAAGAAAGGTCAGAAATTTCATATTTCAGGATTGCTTCAAGTAGACAAAAAAGGGAAGTAAGGTTCTGATCCAATGTATGAATCAAAGTTCATTTTCTGTTGTTTAATGCTATTAGAGATAAGGCTTAAAAGTACAGCCACAAATACCCCAGTCTTCAAAGGTGAATGCCCCAACAAAGATCAACTGCTGGATGCTGATGCTCAACAGATACACTGCGTCAGTTCTCTGCAAGGATGAAATAACAGAGGCTGTCCTGCACTGAGCTGTCCCTTCAGCAGAGGCAGGGCTCAGCCTTATACCTGTCACTTTCCCTTCTTTTTTTGTAGAGGAAATGGGTCATCTTACATCACCAGCACCACGTGGGAAGGAAGACAAATCCCAGAGAGCCCATGAGGCCAAGGAAGATGTGTCAGGACAGAGGCAGAGGTCTGGCTTACAATAATAAACAGGCCAGCACCTGGTCTGTCAACAAACAGCACAATTCCTGACACGTGCTTAAACTCCTCACCTGCCAGAAATAGGGTGGACTTATCCCTTCTGCTTTTCAGAATAGTCCCCCAGACCCTGCTCAGGACTGCCTGGGAGGCTGCCGGCTGCCACAGGACATTGTAGAGGCAAGGGACACTCAAACATGATGGACAGTCGCAAGGTGAGCCTGCGCCATGGACTCTCATTTATTTTTTGGGGTGGAGCTAGAGAGGCTCTGCAGGAAGCCTGGCTGCACAGGGTGCCTGGGAGGAGAATGAATGTCCTGAACAGCTGCCCAATGTCATGGTTCAGGAACATCTGCAAAATGGGTGAATGCAGATGCTGCGCCTGTACACGGGGGAGAAGCAGCCTCTGAAGCAGGTAAAAGTCCAGCAGACTTTGCTTCATGACTCATCCAGCTAGCCAGTGGGAATTGGCATGTTCACTTGTGTATATGGATCCCGCAGGCTTTCTGGACATGCCACTGGCTGCCCCTACTGCAGGCTGACCATGTGCAGGGTGAGAGAGTGTGGTTTTGAGGCTGACCTCTGTCTGGCTGCTCTTAAAACATGGCACAGAAATATTCAGAGAAAACAGAGCTCACATGGGGTCTAACTTGGCTGGAGGAGGAAAGTTGGTGTGCTTCCTTAGACCAGCATGGAAAACCTTTCTGGGTTTGCAGGAAGCACCTGGAAGACAGGCCTCGCTGTCAATCTGCCACATGCACATACAACCATAAATGTGCTTGTCATTGATTTGCTCCTACCTGCTTGGAAGATGAGTCATTGACATTGATATCCTTCCCAGCAAGAGACCAATAGTAAGAAGCCACATAAATTTTGTCCTGGGCTATATCAAGGAGTCTCATCCAGGCTTTGTACAGGGGTTTGGCTGCAGTGCTGTTTATCTCAAAAGCTAAGTCATAAGGAACATTTTCCACCAGTTCAAAGCTGCAACGACAGTTGCATGTTGTGAAGCAAGTGACTGTCACCCAAGCAGGAAACTAAGCAGGAAAGCTCTCAAGCCATACAGCTGGCCATTTTGGACATCAACCTCAAATGCAAACAAGCAGAGCTGGACAAACAAGCTGGGACTACTCTCCATGCCCAGTCTTTACAGCCAAGCGTGTATCATACATCATGATCCCAAATCCAGCACAATGGCTTATCAGTAGCTGTTCCGACCTCTTTATCTTACCATCCTAAAGCTGAGAAGCAAAGTAAACCCTGGGGCTGGATGTCGCTTTGGTACCCCCTCCTTCTGCCAGGACAAACATCCACTCACCCCTCTGGCATCTGAAAGTAGGTGAGCTCAGCAGGGGCTGCTTTGCCTATTGGTTGCTCTGTTGCCTCCCACCACTGCCACAAAGGGAGGATGGCTGAAGATGGTGGAGATGCAACAGAGGTGGGCTGAACCTACAAGCATAGGACCAGTCCTGGAGTGTTGATACTGCCCCTACTGCCCCTCATAACAGGCAACTACTAATGACCCAATGCCTAAACAAACCCCTTACTCTTCCCAAATTAGTGGTACTTTGTAACTTATTATACAATGGGAAGAGAACAAAAGCCATGCTGATACTGTCAGCACTTTAACTATTGTTCCACTTGGTGATTACTTCTCCAGGTGCCATCAAGCCTGGCTTACCTGCAGGAGTCATTTGATCCATTGGTGTCCTCCTCAATTATTGTGGCTCCTGGGAGATCTCCATAGAGTTCTCCTTCCTCCTCCATCTCTTTGTAAATGTTGACGACTGCTTTTTCGCTGCTAGGATCAACTGTGCTTTCCACTTTCATGAAGTAAACAGCCAAGACAACAAGACCAAGTATCAAAATTGCCCCTAAGATTTGAAACTAGAACAGAATGCAAATAGGATAAGATCTAAGTGATCACCAAGTCACTGATACACCAGCTAATGGATAACTACCTGTTACCAGTAACTCACAATCTTTGAATAGTAGTTCTGCTTTCAGCTACTGGCAGACAGCACTCTTAGATACACCACTGAAAAAGTGGATCGCAAGCTACAGAGGGGTTGGTTTATGTGAGGACTGAGATTTTAGTTTTGGTTTAATTTTTCCTGTACCAACATACTGAAAAACTTGTTTTTTTCCAGAATGTTGTGACTAATTTGATGTTTATTGGCTTTATTTTAGCACAAGACAAACGGGTGTTCAACAAAACTCCACAAAAATAAAACAAAGGAAATCCATAGCACACCGTCCAGAGCCAAGGCTTGCAGGATTAGATTCCACATTACTCCCGCTCGGCAAGGTTTGATCAGTCTACTGGATTAATCAATGAGGGTTGCTGTGTCATTCACTTGTTTACAAATAAGATTGAAACCTATATGGATTTCTAAAATGGGCAATAAAATCATTCCTCTTAATCTGTTATATCTTTTCAGAAATGCCAGTGTAATCTCAGCTCTTGTAAGCAAATGTAGTGTTTCCCAATAATTACCGTTTTGACGTCTTTTTGATTGTTCATGCTTAATTTCGTGTTGGAGGCCTCATTAAACATCAGGGATGTTTTTAATGCTCTTTTCACAATCTGAAAAACAGAAATGTGTGCAAGGGGGAAAATAAAGCTTTATGGCAACATTTGTAAAAAGCCAGTTACAGACTAAAAATGCAGGTTACTGCCATTGCTTTATACAGCACTGAGATTTAAGTACGGATCTGTGCAACATCCTCACTGTATTATGGGTCTTGAGTGACACTAACAGATTCCAAAGGGAGAGGTAGAAACAGGTCCCCGTGCTTTTTTTCCCTGGTGTTGTCTACACATAAAAATCACTCCAGTGATAAATGAGTAAACAACTGCATCGCTGCCTCTTCAAATTATCTTTCAACACCCACTTTTGTCCTATTGCAAGCTAAAATATTTGCCAACAAGCAATAATTAAGTGCAGGAGCTGTGAGTTGTAGCATACAATATCAGTGTCATCCTGCATGTGATTCCGTTAGGCTCCTGCTCTCTTCCTGTGCCTGTGAGTTGTCTGCAATGCCAGCGCCACATCCAGAAGGGACTTAGTTAAGTGGATGGGGACCAGGCCAAAATAGAAACTCCTCTTCACCCCTGCTGCAACTGTGACCCTAGAAAATAAGTTAACTTCTTTTCCTCCTCAGACAATATAGCTCCAATCTTGCATTATCACCAGCAGAGGCAACCCCAAAATGAAGTACCAAAATATGGCAAAACTCAAAGCAGATAGTAGGCAAGGCGTAGGTGGCCACTTGCCTACTTTGCCTTCTCAAAAGGTCAAACCAAGAACTTCTCAAATGACCAATAGATCATGAATCATCCTTGCATCAGCAGAGGTGAATTTACCCCATAGGAGTCAGCTGTCTTTTAGAATCGTAGGTTCATAGAAAGGTTAGGGTTGGAAAGGACCTTAAGATCATCTAGTTCCAATCCCCCTGCCATGGGCAGGGACACCTCTCACTAGGCCTGGACATTTTTCATGCTTAGAAGCAAAAAGCACATCCTGGGATATGATAGATCTCAAAAAGTGCTACCAGGTGATATCATCATCTGTCCAGCCCCAAACCACCACTTCCTATCCGTGAGCCACTGGGCGTTTGTAGCCAGGAAGGTAAACATGCTGTCATGGTATCAGATCTGCAGTTGCTCTCTGGCAACAGAGAGTATGTGGTGGGTGGCCACACTCAAACAAGTTTTAGGTAGGAAGGATCCTGCCAGGCTTGTCCCATCCATCTTACCTTATGTTCACAGCTGTTGTCACCTGAATTGGATGGGCTCATGGTGTCTGCCTTACCAGATGCATAAGGCAGCATGGCCACATATGTCCGTGGTGCATCCAACTCCTGCCTACTCCACCTTTCTGTATAGATGCTGTGACCACATGGAACAAGCAGGAGTTGGACACTGCAGTGACATAGCCCCAAAGGCTTCTTATGGGACCTAACTCACCAGAACTAGTGTGTTTGAACAGAAGAGGTGGAGGTTGTCCTGGGAGACAAGGGAGGTGGGTCTGAAACAATGACTTGGGGAATGCAGAGAGGGATTTGAAGACAGAGGTCCCAAGATAAAAGAGAAGGCAAGGGAGAATAACAAAGTTAAGAGGAAATAAGAGAGGAAATCCAAAGGTACAAACAGTCGTTCTAGAAAGCATGCTGGAGCTGCAGAGATGAAAGCTAGTTTCTGTTTCAGAGCCTGCTTCTTGTTGTTATCAGCTGTAATCACCACAGTGGTACCTTCTTTCTAAGTTTTACTCATACTTTTCACTAGCACTTCTTTTGCTGCCCCCAGATTGAGATGCAAGCTTTTACACTAGAAATATTTATAAATGTTGGCAGTGAAATACCTAACCTCCCAGCCCTGGAGGAACTGAGTTGCTGCCAGCAGTGACAGGCAGTAGGCCATTCCCTGGTGCATATCAAGTCCCCATGCCCCTGAAATCCCAGCTCATGTTTTAAGCACAGCACAAAGACATAGTGTCTTACCCCCAAAAGCTTACAGCCCAAGCAGAGAGGGGGAATATAACACACACCAAGCAGAGAAAGCTGTGTGACAGCAACACACATTATTCCCCCATCTCGAGAGGAAGTGGTCAAATAACAACCCAGAAAGTGTAGTGGAAAGAAAAGGAAGAAAGAGCAAGAGAGAAGATGCTGAGGAGTTTGTAGGAAATTGAGGCAAAGGGATTTTAAAGGAGGAAGAGAAAGGCAGCTGAAAAACAACAGCAGCAGCCCTTCAGCCTTGGGCAGGAGCACCCTGTGAGGCTGCAGGTCACACTCCACAGATCACAGCTTTGGCAGCAGCTGCCCCCACCAGTCCTCATCACAGAGCCAGAACCTGAGAAGTGTCACCTTGTCCCTCTGGCCCCCAAAGCTAAAGTGCTCCTCACAGTACAATCAAGTGACCCAAGCAGGATCCTGATAAGGAACTGCAGCTGCTAGGGCATTTCAGCCATTTGATGGCTTCAGGAGGGAGCTTCTGAGAAACAAATTGTTTCAGTTCTCTTTTCCAGCAACAGTTACAAAATGGCTTCAAAAAGCAGCAGTTCTCATAAAAATACGAAAGCGAACAGATCTCATGTGTGCCACAATCATAGAACCATGTACCTTTTGGGTCAAAGTGCTCCTTGGTGTCTTCGACCGCTAATGGGTTAGATTCCCAGCTGCCTTACAGAAGTCATGAGAACTGCACTAAAATATTAACTTTCAAGAAAGAAAACAGCACAGACTCAACCAGAATGCTTAGAATAATATTGTAGCTGGTCAGTAATTAACTGCGGCTGCCTCAAAGCTTTCAGAGCTTTACCAGCTGCCAATTTCAATGACTAAAGTTTATCCAAGAGCAATAAGTACAAGTATTGCTTAGCATTGCGTCACAGACTGTAACACAAGCTAATGCCACAGTCTGCTGAGTGCACACAGGAGACTTGTTTGTAACATTAAAGCTGGTTTCTCCCTGCCCCCTAAATAACTTTTGGTACTTCTTTTCTCCATCAGCATCAACCTGTTTCACATTTTCGATTTCAAACACAAGGATGAGACTTTTCATTATACAAAACCATCCCCAAGAAGCTGTTTGAAGCTCCTCAGATGAACAAAGTGCTCTCAGATGAACTCCCAGTACTCTCAAGATGATGGCAAATGTACTTACCATCCTGCAAGACTTCCTCCTGTGTGGATCTCCTACTGCAGTCGGATGCTACTGCAACTCTTCTTACAAGAAGCAGCCCACATGCTTTTCACCAGTAGGTTTATTTGGGGTTCTTCTGGTTTTTCCTCTTCCTGCTGCAGATACTTCCTCTTAAACACAGAGTTTCACAACAGGCACTGACAATTAAGAGTCCCTAGTTATCATAGAATCATAGAATAGTTAGGGTTGGAAAGGACCTTAAGATCATCAAGTTCCAACCCCCCTGCCATGGGCAGGGATACCTCACACAAAACCATGTCTCCCAAGGCTATGTCCAACCTGGCCTTGAACACCACCAGGGATGGAGCATTCACAACTTCCCTGGGCAACCCATTCCAGTGCCTCACCACCCTCACGGTAAAGAACTTCTTCCTTATACCCAATCTAAACTTCCCTTGTTTAAGTTTAAACCCATTACCCCTTGTCCTCTCACTACAGTCCCTCATGAAGAGTCCCTCCCCAGCATCCCTATAGGCCCCCTTCAGATACTGGAAGGCTGCTATGAGGTCTCCACACAGCCTTCTCTTCTCCAGGCTCAACAGCCCCAATTTTCTCAGCCTATCTTCATACGGGAGGTGCTCCAGTCCCCTGATCGTCCTCGTGGCCCTCCTCTGGACTTGTTCCAGCAGTTCCATGTCCTTTTTATGTTGAGGACACTAGAACTGCACACAATACTCCAAGTGAGGTTGTTCATCTAATCACCTAGTTGTTGTGATCCAGTTCTTAAGCTCCAGGCCTGATCTTCACCTCTCTGATGTAACTTTGTGACCCGGTCCAAACTCGGTTGAATGGCTAAGCTCCCACTGCCCCCAGTGGTCTAAGATCAGTCTAGATCAGCACTAGAAGACACTGGTTGAAAGGACTGCTCAGCTTCGGTGCAGTTTGCATCCCAGATATGGCACTATTCTCACTGCTTCATTCTTAGACTACCAGAAGCTTGATTTTAAACAAACAGACAAACCAACCCTCCAAACCCATCTTTCTACCCAGTTCCTTTTGCAAGCACTCTCCTACCTGGTCATCCTTGGACAAACATAAGGGAGCAAACTACCTCCGCTGAAATAATACAGCTTTTGTCTTAAACAAATTGGTGTTTGGAATTTGTAGTGACATTGCAGAGGGGAAAGTTAAATAGGATGTTGAGTTTGAGGCAGTTTCTAAGAATTATGTCTTCAGTAAAAATTCAAAGGCTGCACTTCAGCCAATACAATTCAATATGGCAATGCTGCTGTTAATTCTCCAGGCAGTCCCTTCACCCTATTGAACCAAAGGGTGCAGTTCCCTAGTCCAGTACCTGAGCAAGGCTGCTCTAAGGGGGAGAAAAAATGGAGAGATACCTGAGGACTAATAATGTTCACAAGACTTTATCATACCTTATACTAAGCTGCTTAAGATGGAAAAGCTAAAAGTAGCCAGAGGATAAGTCAGGTCTGCCAGAAGGAGGCCTTTCTCTGGAAGCTGAATGCATCACGAATCCTCTGCTTCCCTTGGGATTAAACCCCCCATTTTTAAAAAGGGGAAAAAAGGAACCAAGGAACACCACAACAGGGGGTGCAGAACTAGATGATCTTTAAGGTCACTTCAGTGCAAACCACTGTATGATTCTATGAAAATACAAGCAGTAACTCAAACACCAAAAGTGAAAGAAGGTGGTGGAGCAGGATGCCTGTCTGACTGGCCACCTCTATCCTGAATTTACTGCTGTGCACAGATCACCTATCACTGGGGTCATCCCAAATCTCTGTTAAAATAGAGCTTAAAAACAAGGCAAAGGCTCCTGCTATCCCTTTAGACTCCAGTTACCAGAAAGCTGAAGGCAGGATCCTGCTTCACCAAGGCTTCCTCTGCAGGCAGGAATAAAAAGGCAGTTCCAGAGAGCCACCATGCTAAAGGCTCAGATCGCCTCTGGGAAGTGTCGCTGTCCCTCCACTGACTTCAGAGGCAAGCATCCAAACTAAGTATTTCAGCTAAACGCCTCATGTCAGGAAGCTTAACAACAACCCGCCTTGCTCTGTTTATGCATGGGTCTGAAATCCTGGCATGCACTATGCTGACATAAATCACAAAAGCTCCCACTGATGCAGCAAGTTCAGGCTCATACCACACAAGCAATAGAACATTTATATGAAGTTCAGGACTTATCACCTATTGCTTCAGTACCATGAGTTTAGTTCAAACTGGGAGAGGCTGGGTTACATCAACGGGAAGAGCAGCTTCCAAAGAAAGGACCCGTATTTCTCCTCCTCCTTGGCAGCTCTCTAACCACTTACAGCACTGATTAATTTCATCATCTTCCCTCCTCCTCTCCAGCCTGCAAAACCCTGGTTTCCTTCTGCTTATCTGATCTCATTTACCAGCCCAACATCAATGATGCATTTCTGACCCTGCTAGCAGTGTTGTAGCTTTGAGGGTTTAAGGATGGAAGCACGTTTGTGGGGAGAATATGATTTGTTTGACCAACCCATGCAACTGGAGAGAGGAAAGAGAGAGACAGGCAAGTTGCACGACAAAGAAGCAACCTTTTTTATTCCTCCTCTTCCCCATCTCACAGGCAAGGCTCCTTCTACCAGTTGCCCTGGCTGCCTTGCCACCACCCCACACAGGGAGTAAATACATCTCTCACTGTACGACTGGATGTCACTGTGATTAACTTACACCCTCTAAAAAGCGTGCCTGGACTCCAGCTTTTTAGAAGAGTGTGTTAAAAGATACAGTGAAAGATCTTCTAATGCCTATGTGGGAGGTTTGCTAAGAAGAAACTGCCAGTTTAACACGTTCTGACCTCCAAGAACTAATAATAGACAAAAACTTCGCTACCACTGCAGCCATTGCTACAAATTTACACTTTCCATTTCACAAGGACTAGGTGGCTGGGCTCCAAACATCAACAGTTATAGAAGGACGGGAGGCAGGAGCACTTAAAAAGCAAAATGCTGCATGTACGATTTGTACCAAAGATTGTATACTCAAATGAGCTGTGGGGAAGTCACTTCAGGTCAAGAACTGGGAAGTGATTCAGCTGACAAGCCTAGAGAACATAAATAAAACCAAAATTACGATTCTTTGGTTTGGAAATATTGAAAAATATTTCCTCAATTTCCACTTTTTTAAAAAATCCAGTAAATTCGCTCAGGTATCTAACCATGGACTTGAAACACTTCACTTGAAATATTTAACACCTATTTGGAATCATTTTGCTCATCCTTATAATGTATCGTTTCAAAAAAATAATTCTATTTAATAAAAAACAGTGATTTTCACAGCTCAAGTGATTGCAAAGGCCTTTGCTTCCCAGTCTTGTCACTCCTCTTGTCTGGCACTCGCCCTCCGGTCACAGGTTGCTTTTCCTGGTGCAGGTGTTAGGAAAAGCATCATCTATGCTGTCTGCCTTGAATGCATCTGGCTTTGTACTACAAAAACTACATCCCAATTTGCAAAGTATCTGGCCACCCAGGAAACCACTGGCCTGATGCAACTGCTATCCCCACCTCCTGAAGAACAGTTTTGCTGCTTACAGAGGCTGCTTTGCCTGTGGTCAAGGTGTGTTACCTTCCATCCTCCTGCTGTTATCCATCGTCTGCCAGCCTGCTCAGCAATCAGCAGCTGTGGGGAGATCCATTCCTTGGGAGAAACATACCACTAGAGAAGTAACCTGCTACATATATATGGCTACTGGTGTGCTAAAGCCACAGGTCCTCTTGCTGAGATTGAATTTCACCTCTGTCTCTGGATCTTGTCTACAACATGTCCCCATGTGGATGCCACATTATGGGTTTGGATTCTTTTTATTACTGCCTATGGTTCCTGCTGAGTTGGATGTAGACAGAGGCTGAAGTGTTACTGTTGAACAAATCTTTTCTGGCACCAGTTCTTCTGGCTAGTACAGTATTTTCAGTGATTTCTGTTCAGAAAAGGGAAAAAAAGCTTAAGTACGGTAGAGTCCTAGTGAGTACTAGTTCCTTAGGTTCATTTTTCTTGGCTTTCCTTGCTCAGCCCACATCATCAGGAGACCCAGGCAGCTTTTCTAGATAATTGCATGAGGTGTGCTCCTCTGTGCAGGCACTCCAAGCCTCTGCAGGGCTGCATACACATGCTTGTGCACCTGCTAAAGAAAGCAACCCACCACCCCAGCCAAAACTCCCACTGTGGCCCCACACCAACCCCCCTGCTCCAGAAATAGGTGAGGGCAGAGGGCACCACGGTTTTGCTCTTGAGCAGTTCACAAATGCCAGTGTTAAAAAGGCACGGTCCTCTCACACCTTTCCACGGGCAGGACGCAGTAGAGGAGGATCAAGTGGTAGATCTTCAGAGAGTATCAAAAAATGAGAACCTGTCTCGCCAATGACTTAAAGTTTTGCTCCAAGGAAGGATCCTGCAAACACTGCTCAAGGCAATTGTTCCTGGTGTTCCCTTCTATACACACGTGGAAAACCTGGCTCTATTTCCCAAAGCAGATGAGGACGCTGAAAAGCCAGGCAGGACTCAGCTGAACACTCAGTAGGAAGATGCACTTTTGCCATCAGTCCTTTATTTTCTAAATTGTGCCAGATAGCAGCTTTCATTACACTGTGAGCAGTTTTGGCCACAGTTCCACTACCTCTTACGTTTATTGAGTCAGTCCGTTAAGGACGAATGAAGTGGATGCACTATTGATTTCAAAAGGGCACTTTGCATAGCATCCTAACTCAAATACCACTCAGTGTGGCTGGGGAAGCCTGAGGAAAGGTAATATAGTTAGTGCGTGACTAGCCCTGAATGTTAGAGAACACAGAAAACCCCCTCTGCAGACACAGCATACACAAACTAAGCTTAAGCAAGCTTTCTGAGAGGCAAAATTTTTGCGTGTCTGTGCCCAGGGAAGTTGTGAATGCCTCATCCCTGGCGGCGTTCAAGGCGGGGTTGGACATAGCCTTGGATGGCATGGTTTAGTGGGAGGTGTCCCTGCCCATGGCAGGGGGGTTGGAACTAGATGATCTTAAGGTCCTTTCTAACCCTAACTATTCTATGATTCTATGTTTTAGTTATTGCTGGCAAACAATGCAATAGTTTTATCAACTACACATGTTCTATGTCCTATAGAAGGTGGCTAATGCAGAGAACATTGAGGCAGAGTCCCAAACGGCACTGAGCAGGATGGGGGAGTTTGCAGGTACCTGAAGGCTTTGCAAAGGGGAAGAAGGAATTAATGTTATTTCAAAAGTACCAGGAAGGTCAGACAGAACTGCAGAAGGCAGGGAGGACAGTGATGGAATGAAGGGGAAAAACAAAAGAATTCCACTGACACATAAATTCCTATATATATGTAAAAATACATATAGGACGAAAGCAAGAGAGAGAGTCTAATAACGTTGGGGAACTATCATATCCAGGCTGGATTTAGCTACCACTGTTAATCACGGCAATGAAATACAACAGCACTAAAAATTAGATCAAATATCACCATACTATATTCAGAAGTAAGACCACCTTTGGGTGATGGGGACTTCAACTGTAAGTACAGAGGAAAGTGGACTCCTGGACTCTTGGAGAGAGATCTGATCCAGCCATAGGTGTTACCAGGACAGACCCACTTGCACTGTGAGTCTTCAGTTGCTGACAACTCTTTCATTATGCTGTACTTAGCACCAGTGTAAACAGCCAGTTGCAAATTGCGAGTCCAAACACATACTCCCCCAAAAATTAACACACAAAATCCAAAATCATTGCCACATGATAAAAGAATGATTTATTAGAGCAATTTGATGATAAAATTATATAAAATAACAATTTGTCTTTTAAAGATGTCCACAACATCACCTTGAAACAAAATGTACAGATACTGCCTATAATCCGAACAAAAATAAATTACCATTCAAAAACAAAACAAAAGAGGAAAACAATTTGGGCAGGAGAAACAAATCAAAAATATACACAACATTTCAAGAGGGTGTGGAAAAGAGAAAGTCATTGATTCAAGTTATACAAACGTGTTTCAGCTTTACTCTCAGACAGCTCAGCTTGCATTTGTGTTGCATGCAAATGGAATGATCCAGTGAACAGTTCAGAACAGCAGAATCAGCAGCATAACAACAGCAGAGAGTGAAATAGGCACAATTCAGCACGGGGCACACTGAAAGTGAACAGGTAGCTCTGTCTGGTCTTTGCAAAAGTTATACACATTTACAGAACTTCAAAAAATAGCTAGTGTGATCTGCAAAACAAGCAAAAACTAGCAGAATCTTGCACTTAAATACTGTACACTATCTCTTTCTTCTCTCTCCTCTTTTTTGTTTCAGTAGGCTGTATGTAAACATTCCACTAGCTGTACCTTTACAGAAATACTCAAAGATGATGCAGGCGTTCCTTTTCTCCTGGAGCACGACCACAACATGACATCATTGTAGATACATTTAGGTCCTTGCTCCCACAGCTTGTACACATTCTCATAGGAATTTACATTCACGCTATCAGAACAGAGTAACAGGTTTTTACATTTGAAAGTGTCAGACTGAGAACATGGTTTTCAAGTATAATGGAAGAGCTGAGGTTGGGATCTTGAAAGGTGTTTATGGCATCAGGCACCCAGAGTATGGAAACCCAAATGGACCCGAGCATTTGCTTCCCGCAAGACTTTGAGAATCCCATCCATCATTACATTTTTTTAGTCAGATACAAAACACATGCAAGCAATATGGTACGAATGTGACCCACAGATCACTATCACCACTACCAACCTCAACACAAGGCCCATCCATACCTCATGGAAGCCAAACAAGTATTTCACACACTGATCCTGAGCCATCTAGATACACTACTTCTAGTGGAGTCACCCAGAGGCATGTTTTAATGATCACGTACAGTACTGCCTGTAATAATGAACAATCAAATAAGGAGTTAGTCAGGTGGCCAGCTCTTTGGCTTATTTGGAGCAGACAAGTGCAAAT
This sequence comes from Amazona ochrocephala, assembly GCA_039720435.1. Lineage (NCBI taxonomy): Eukaryota > Metazoa > Chordata > Aves > Psittaciformes > Psittacidae > Amazona > Amazona ochrocephala. The sequence goes on along the minus strand of CM077882.1, from coordinate 51,740,938 downwards.
GGAGTGTACTTCTGAAGCAGTGAATACAAGACAAAAATAAAACTATGTCGCATTTCATCATTAACTAGCAAAGCTGTTTTAAATACAGAGATCCAAGGGATGTCATATCAGGACACAGAAGCATTTTATAGTTTGGCTGAATCACAAATAAAACAAATCAAGCTGTGCATCCTCCACCCCCTTCACACACACATTTTCAAATTATAAACAGACACCAATCATTGCATCTTTATTAGTCACTTAAAGAGGTACCATATTTTGTGGGTTAATTGATGCAAGGTGTCTGTGGGCTCTCTCTTCAGTTCAGAACAGAGCAAACAAGGAATACAATTCATCCCTGACGTATTCGTGGATGAAAGAAGAAAAAAGCCATTTTCAAGTGAAAGTATATGATAGGACCTCTGTGTAGAGAAATAAAATCCACTAGAGCGTAACCATGAAGATGTAGAAACAGTTATCGAATAATAATACATGTCAGATGTCTGCATAATTCACTTGTCTCTACAGCAAAACTGAAACTAACAACAATACCTAATCGGTGAAGGCCCTTCAACTCCTAGTGAGTTGAGGTAGCACCTGGTTGGTTCAAACCCTAGCCCAGAAGAGCCTCAAAAATTGTGTCTTATATGCCAGAAACAATACCACCACTTATGATATTCATCAAAGACACAGGTATTTCAAGAAAAGACAGATCAGAATAAACAACTGAATGAACACATTCAGATAGTGCGTATACTACAGGCAGAAGAACATCAAGGGCAAATTCTTTCTTATTCTGCATTCATCTACATGAAATCCAGCAGACTTCTTCATGGAAGAGCATCTCCACACAAGCTGATGAGTCTTATAATCTACTGGAAATCTTGGAAGGATATTTGCACCTATTGTTTATCAGCCAGCATCTTGCACATTTGAAGAAACTAATGGCCTGTTGGCATACTCCCACTTTGGGACTGATCCTGTTTCTGCTCAATTGATAGACAGCTCCCACTGGCATCACCAGGAAAGCCATCACGATCTTGGCTAGTAAGATTAAACACTTTGTGAGCATCCCTACTTATTAAAATTATTTTAACAGGTTCCCACTGTTACAACATCCTAGCAGAAAAGCTCAGGTAACTACTGAAGCTAACTAAAGAATCCACTACCCACCCCCAAAATATAAAGTCAGCACACAAGAAGCAGTCAAGCTTGGGAAACCATTTTCACTGGTTAAACTACGCACTGTATGAGGGCAAAGTGGAACTCATCTGCTCACCTTTCTCAGTAAATGTATCCTTGTCAGCTACAAAAGAACTTCCTTACCCAATTACTTTTTATTGACCAGGAAGAATGAAAAAGGAATTGATATGAGACTGAAAAAACTGGGAGCAAACACATCTGGAAGAGGCCCCCTCAAAAAAAAAACCAAAAAACTTACTTCTTTAATCCACAAAAATTGCTGAAGTGTTTTGCAGTTTAGCAGAAAGACAGAATACAAAAAAACAACTGGTTTTAAACAAGAAATTGCTCAGTGCAACTGTACATAACCTTTAGTGTTTCTAGTATTATAACAGACCAAAAACAAAATGCAGACAAAAATGCTAAATGTACCAAGTGCCTGACACTGTTGAACAGCTTCTGAAGAATACCACAGAATGATGGTCTTCAAGCACTTTTGCGTTGAAAAAGATTCATAACAGAACTAGCCATAAAAGGTGAAGCTGCATTCCAAGCCATCATTTTTTTCAGTGCTGTCAAGTGAGCACTAGTTCACAGCTACTGCGTAATTAAATTTATTGCATGAGCCATTGCAACAGATGTTTTTCTTAGCAATTAGCTAATCACAATATCTTAGTCTTCAGCTCAGCCAAGAGCATTTGTAGCTCATTGTAAAAGGTTGTATATGTAAAGGGGAAAAAAAAACAACTCCAACCAAACAACCAAAACCAAAAAGCAGCTCAAAGACAGCATTTGTACCAAACTAATGAAAATTTGGCAAGCTAAACTGTAAAATCTGACTTTTTGTACCTACCCCAAACTTTGAGCCTGAAACATCATCAAAATAGTAACTGTATTAGTAGTCTTTACATTCATATCAGTATTAACTTTTACACTTTCCCAAGAGAACAAAAAAATATAAATAGTTTGTTCTGTTCTGTTTTGGACTGAAAAAGATGCATAACTTCACTGTGGTTGCCTTTTTATGGCTTCTTACACAACTGTACTAAGAGTTTCCCATAGAAACCCATGATATTGCACAATCATTCTGCTGGAGTTGCACATTGATTCCAACAGAGCTGTTATGCTTCACTTGTACACTTAAAAAAAAGAAAAACAAATAAAACTGAAACAGATATAGTACCAAAAAAAAGTGTTTTTTAAAATTGCGCCTTATTACAACTGAATAATTATGAGCAGGTCAATGCAACAACACTTAAACTTAAACAGTACTGGACAGGGCATGTGCAAAGCCTGTTTTCTTATGGCGCACTGGAAGAAGTAGTAAGTAATTTTCCAAAAATCAGTTTACCTCTATGCTGAATATGTGCTGCTCCACAGTGCTAGTCTTGTTTAAAAGGCATACACAGACCTTCCATCCACCCTCACAGCATAGATTATTTTTTTTGTGCGATGTGTTAGCAATCTAAACAACTGCTCCACACAAACTGTCCACAAACCACTCATACACAATACTAATGCGACAATAGATTACAATATGATAGCAATACAAAACATTCTATCAGATCACATATTTCTCTCCGTCTGGAATGAAATTCGAGTCTTGTAAGCTAGAAGACCCACAGTTCGATTTCTGCATGTAGTTTCTCATCTGTGCTGGGGACAAAGTCTCCAGTGTTGACGCGGAATTGTTAGCAGTCCTGACTTTAGTGGCTGTAGATTGTTTAGCAGCAGCAGATGCTTTGTTACTGGCAACTACATCCAAGTTTCCAGTAGGGTCAATGATAGCGTTTATGACTGGGGGGAAGGAAGAAAGGAAGGAAGGAAGGAAAAAAAAAAACAAAACAACAAAACATACACAGACTTATTAGCAGCACTCAGCAGAGTTTCTAAACAGAAGGTTGGTGCCTTCATTTTGAAGGCAATAGAACTGTAGGCAGTACTTGTGTTGATTTTAGTCATGATGTTTTCCTCATTAGTAGCTTCAGGTTTAAGCAGCTTTAACAAGCAAAACCTCTCCCAAACTGAAGCTATGAGAACATTCAATTTTCTTTTTAATTTGGAAAAGACAATCTACAGCAGCCAAATAGCAAGCTTTTAGTAGGAGCCCAAAATGTCACCTCTATGTTTTTGTATGTCTTTATTAAGCTTCTAGATGATGCAAGAGCTTGTCTTGCCTTTTCTGTCTCACAGAGCTCTATGTGCAAAATTCAAGTCCAGAAAGCATAGCAGAGCCTACTGGCTGAAAAAGCTGCTAAATATTGTTTCAGAGGAACAGACTTTTGTCAGTTAATCATATAGGAATATGCTAATTCCCACAAAGCATTTCCACAGCAACAACTTCCACACTCTAAAAGTTAACAATTTTCTTCAAAATTGGCAACACAAGATAAATCTACCGTTCATCCCATTTGCACTCATCAGAGAGCGCTCTGCTAACAAACTAAACTTCTGCACCATTTCCCAGCTTTCACAGGCACATCAAGCCACATTATCTTGCGCAACTTACTGGCATCTGTGTGAGAAAAAGAACATTTTAAATGACCAACCTTCAAGCTGTTTTTGAACTCTCCTGAGCTCCTTCAGGATAGAACTGATTTCCTACAAACAAAAGCATCAGAATGGAAAATTAAACAAGTACTCAACTGACATGGGAATCTAGTCTTATTCTTTCTGCATTACCTGATCAGTAAGACTCAAAGTCAGTTCTAACCTTGCTTGTTTAACACAAAAGACAAAGCTAGTACCTGTACCTAGGTGTATTTGGTCAGTGCATAGGGACCTCTGCTCTGCATCATTTCACTAAGTACTACACCACCACCCAGTTCATAGCTACACTGGCTTTCAGATTTGAAATGCTAGCCAGACTAATTGTGCAAAGACTCCTCCACGGCCTCCTTAATACCAAATACACAACGATATTTGTAAATTCAGCTCCTAGATCATAGAATCATAGAATAGTTAGGGTTGGAAAGGACCTCAAGATCATCGAGTTCCAACCCCCCTGCCATGGGCAGGGACACCTCCCACTAAACCATGCCATCCAAGGCTATGTCCAACCCCACCTTGAACACCGCCAGGGATGAAGCATTCACAACTTCCCCGGGCAACCCATTCCAGGGCCTCACCACCCTTACAGTAAAGAATTTCTTCCTCAGATCCAATCTAAACTTCCCCTGTTTAAGTTTAAACCCATTACCCCTTTGTTCTCTCACCACAGTCCCTAATGAAGAGTCCCTCCCCAGCATCCCTATAGGCCCCCTTCAGGTATTGGAAGGCTGCTATGAGGTCTCCACGCAGCCTTCTCTTCTCCAGGCTGAACAACCCCAATTTTCTCAGCCTATCTTCATACGGGAGGTGCTCCAGTCCCCTGATCATCCTCGTGGCCCTCCTCTGGACCTGTTCTAACAGTTCCATGTCCTTCAGACAAAGCAGTTGGCCACACATATACTGCTGTAGCACTGAGCTACACAGGTCCTGCACAGTGTTATTTGTATGCTTAGCATAAACTATATTTGCTGAGTCCACCACTGTACTTAAATCCTGACTGGCAGTCCCCATCAAGGACAGTAAGACACCATAAGAACACAAACACCACCCTAGGGCTGAGGCTTTTTTACTATCCTATTATCAAACTGTTACAGATGAAGAAAACAACCATTCACAAGAAGTACCTGTCTACAGCTGAAGCTGTGTCAACTGAATGGTAGGCAATACTTTGGTAGTTGTTTAAATGAGGCCTAACAACCCTGAACTTGAACTTCTGTTAAGGATCTTTGAAGATGAATCACAAAGGGAGAGGGAAAGAGTTCAGTGAAACACAACAGCTGAAAGAACTCACTTTGTCACACTTCAAACAGCAAGAAAAACCCATCAGTTCAACACATGGAAAAGGACTGGAAAGTTCAGAAATGGATATGAGAAGAGCCAGAGCTTGTTTAGGTTTCTTACAAAGCTTTCACAAACAAAAGCCTTCAGTATTTAACTTGTTTGCACAGCCTTACCTTGTTTGAAGTTTTCAGAATTGGCACTTCGTTTTCTGAATTTATTTTGGCCTCCATCTCCTCCCAAGTCCTTTCTGAGTTTTGAAACAGAATCCTGCAGTACAAGAAGCGAAGCAAGTCTTAAAATTGCCATCCAGAAGCTACTTGTTTAAAAGACTTAATTATCATAACATGAAGCAACAAAGGAGATTAGTGGATTAGCGACTGGACAAAGCATCTTTCAGCTGATTTAGGAACAATCCAAAGTCCTTCTCTAACTGATGTCTCCTAGCGAAACAACAAGCTTTGAAGAGATTTCACAAGCTTAGTGACCTGCAGGCCTGAGAGCCTTGGGACAGAGAAGGAAAGAGACAATCCACCAATTTTCTGCTGTATCTTTGTACAGGCAACATTTTGAAGTTAAAGCATCAACAGGCATTACAAATCCAACATTAAAATTCCAAAGGCCGAACAAGAAAAAGAGATGGCAAATAATCTTATTACCCCAGTTCTATACTACAAAAGTAGTACAGAATTACTGTACTACTCTGTACTACACACAGAATTTCCCACATCTAGATTCCCTGCATCATGATAACACGTCTTTTCAAGGTATCAACATATTATCTTCCACAAGTAGCAAGCCAACAAAGTCAGCAGCAAGTCAACATTTCAGGCCAGAGACAAACTTACTTCATTTTTTCAGCAAGGTTTTCTGTATTTTCACGGATTGTATGTGATAACTGGGACACTGGGTTCAACATCAGATTGTCAAAGATTACCTAAAATGTAAGGACAAATCAAAGAACATTTAGCAAAAGTGGCATATTACAAAACCAGATTTTTTTTTACAGTAAATGATCTCCACTGAAACATCTTCATCTATGTGGATGATAATTGAAGCTCAAGGGAGATTAAGATGATGTGCAGCTTTGTTGTAGCACTTCAGCAAAAAGATCAATACCAATTTATTCAGACTTTTGTTTTCTAGAGACAGAGAGACAGTTATCTGCAGTAATGTTACTATTTCTGCATCTCTGAAAGAACACGCTTAAGACTTTCAAAGTCTCACAGGCATCTCTGCCCCTACCCTCCTCCTGACCTTCCCCAACCCAAAACGCCAAAGCACAGCGCAAGACAAGGCACAAGCAGTCTCACTGAAAACATCTAACATAATTTATGTGAGTTCAACCCACCTCCACAGCCAGGCATCCCACCATGTAACATTCTGCTTTATTAAACACAACAGAAAACCACCAAACCGCAAATATTCAAGTCCTGTGGCTCAGCAGAGCCCCTGGGGTTCTGCCAGGAAAGCCCAATTCAGCTGGGGACTCTCTGAACCTGCACCTTTTATTCAACCCTGACACCTCTCTACAGGAGAGTGAGGGAATGCTTGAAGTCAGTCACGGGCAGGATCAGCACCACTGCTCAGCCCAAGTTCCCCCTTTATCTGCCTGCCTAAATCACACTCCACTTCCAGAGTGACTGCGCTGGAGCCCAGCTCTCCCCTCCTGCCTGCAGTGCCTCCCCAGAGTCTGCCCCAGCTCTTTCATCCTAGTCAGAGAAAGTAAGCAGAAGCAACAGCCAAGTATTGCATCAGCAGTCTGTTCCTCTGCTCTCCAGCACCATTACCCTGCTATACCCCTCACCCCAACACCATTCCCAGCCTCAAGATTCAGACCAGGCTTTCTCACCCTTTAGCATCATCCCAGTGATTTCCACATTACCCTGCTCTCTCAGCCCTAAAGAACTGCATCAAATTGAATACGTTGTAAGGAGCAATGCAGCGCTCAAGCCCAGCTGCAGAAACTCCTTGTAAGGTCCACATTCTGCCACCGCTCCTCCATGGGCAGCATTAACCAGGATTCAAGTTGCAGAAAAGTAAGGTGCCATTAAACTATTAGTGCTGCAGATTCCAAGGTTGACATTTTTGTATTTTTCTATAAAATAGCAGTGAAATAGCCTCTTCCCAAACAACAGGTGACCAAGCCTAAGGTTTTAGTGGTGTTTTACACAAAAGAGGAAACTTTCAGTCAGCATTGGCAAGAAGGGTGATTCCGTTCCTCTCTTTGCTTTCTAAACACTGTGCTGACAACCTACAAGGCAGAGCTCTTGAGAAGTGCTTTTTTCTTTTTTTGGAGTAGCAGCCTTTGGCAGCTTAGAAAGAGCAGCTATACATGCTGCAGGTTAAAGCGATGTCATATATAAAGTAAAGAAAAAGGTGGCCTGCCTCCTCACGGTTTCTTGTCCTTGTTTTTCTTGAGGGATCCTCTTCTCTATTATCATTCATATTTTGGTCAAAATCCTTCAGTTCCACTGATCCCGGAGGCACTTTCTGGTAGTTCAGACTTGCTTCTGGAATGTGCTGCACCAACTTGGAAATAATGAGTAATGAGTCATTAAAAATTAGTAGGGAAGGAGGCACACAGGCACTCACTTCAGGTATTGCAAATTTTTAGGCAAGCCCCAGAGGAACACTGAATCATTTAAGTCTTGTTCAGATAGGTATGGGTTCGTAATCAAATTACTAGACCCCAATCCTGCAAGCGTCTACCCACTGCAGTCATCCTATGAAACTCAGTGGGCTATTTCACTTTATAATTTTGATTCTTGAGCACATATTTGAAAAGTATATCTTTGCCTTTTTTTAACTTAGCTAAAACCCAAAAAGGCCATGTTTTCGCATACCTTAGGTTTTAATATATCAATGCAACATTAAAGCCACATTAAAACTATTCAGAAACTATTTAGTAACACATGGAAGAGATGAAAAAGCACTACAAACCTACTGATAATGCAAATAATTAACAGGAAGAACAGAAAAAGACAAAACAGCTACTCCTGTGTGGTTGACTGACAGACAAACTCTAAAAGGGGAGGAAAATAACAGTGACAAGACAGAGATACAAAAAATAATGGGATGGAAAGTGCACCTGAGATGGATATGCCAGCCGAAAAGATCTACGAGCAATCTGTGTTAAAACAGAAACAAAGAGATCAATGCTAGTGAATGGCTGTGACAGCAAGTATCAAAGAGAACACATGGTTTGGGGTTATTTTGGGTTGACATTCCCAAAAGCGCGTTCCTGAGGACCAGCACTCAATGCCCACCCTCCCACATGCACTGAAGCCCATGGAAGTCCTGGTCACCAACCAGCTCTGCAGGGGTGGTCTCTGGCAGCTCCCCAGTTACTTTGAAAAGGACCAAGTGAAATCCAGCAGCCCTCCGAGCACAGAGAATGTGTTAAACATACAGCCCAGGAGGCTCTGTCATTGGCAAAGCACACAGCTTTCATGGGGAAACCATGTGCCATCCAAGGTCCAGTCGCCCCACACTATGCAATAGCACTTCAGGCAGAAGTTATGAGATATTACGGTATAGGGACACAACAGCCAAAACACTTAAAAAGAGAAGCTTATTAGCTAAGCATCTTTCCATGAAGTGCAGAAACTTAATGTTAGGCTGCCTGCAGAGGCCAAACAGCATCAGAAGGGAATGAGATATTCCTACAGTCCAGCAGTCCTCATCACAACCAGTTAAAAACACAGTAGGGACAACACCTGCTCCACCATCACGATGAGAGTTTTATATGTGACCTGGTCTCTTCTCATGTTTTCTGTTCTGTCACAAGTGGACACATTTCCTCCTGTCATACCAACACTCACACTGATCACATTAAGCAACAACTTAACAAACACAATCGGGCTCTTCAGTTTTTGCTGTATCAACTTTAAAATAAGATCAATCAAAAGAATTTCACACAGGCCTAAAATATGCAGAAGTGGCCAGTGATTTGGGTTGACCTACTAGACTGTTTGCAGCAGCTGTGTTCAGTTTGACTGCTCTGCTCTGCAGAAAGCTGGGTCCTACAAAGCCTACACACCCACAACCCAAGGCATCCCAAACAACCTGTAACTTTGGTAAACAGGAATCATCAAGGTTTCACCCTGCTGAATGATTTTCATGCTTTGTTTGGGGCTTTCTTTCTTAATTTGTAGCAACAGTCAGCTCAGTATGCCAAGAATTTAGATAATTATAAACTATACGGTTGAAGCTACAAAACCAAAACCAATCCAAACATGCACTGGGGAAGCTGAAAACCTCCCTCACAAATATCCAAGACAACACCAGACCCGAAAGAACAGAACATGAAGAATAAGGTTTAAATCTAAGGATCCATCTTAACTTTGAAGAGAACACACATAATTTCAATCTTTAACCAAGCTTTGCAATAAAAGTAATTTAAAAACCAATTCATTTAAGGCTGAGAAATGCCACACACTGGTCCAAAGTGAAGCTTCTGGGACGGCATTAAACTGTGCTTTTTTCCCCACATACTTAGAACAAGTATCAATATTTAGTAGTGCAAAATCAAGAGCTAGCAGAATGGCATACAACACTGCAAGAGCCAGCACAGTACAAGAGACAGACACACACTGCAAACATTTCTTAGTCACAGACTTCCTTTTATCAGATGTTTCAGTACATTACTATTGTGACTATTGTAGCTATTCTCATCACTATGTCCTCTCCTAGAATATTTAATATAAACTACTGTATTAAACAAAAAAAATAATCAGTGCTTAGCATCATACACACCGATATTCAAATGTTTCCTAGCAACTTCCATGCATTAAGCCAAAATAACTATTTTAGCACAGATCCAGCAGCATGTAAGCTGAGGGAAGCATGCCTGCTGATTCTAGTCCAGTTCCAAAGAAGAAATATGTTTATGAAATCCACATTAGTTTATATTGCTCCCATTCACAATATGACCCCCGAGATGCACCATTCAGGATCCAGCTTCACATCTCAGCATTGTCAGTAGGAAGGCCTGCTGATGTAACTTGTTTCTGACTACCACTAACATGAGGCAGCTCCACTGATGCATGGTGGCATTTTAGGCATTATTCAAATGGCCTCCCAGTCACTGGCCCTGCTGAAAACCACAGCGCTATCTAACCCTATGAGCCCAGTTAAAAATCACCACTAGATGAACACACCAAAGGTTATGGCTCCTGACCTACAGAGGTCTTCATAGGCCCCTACCTGTGCTTCTTCCTTTATACCACTTAAGAACTCAGAAACTGCTCTATAGCAGTGGGTACTGCGGGAAGCACTACCTACAGCAAGACACAACCCTAATTTTGCTCTCCTATTTATTGCAAGGTACGTCCCATAGAGCAGCTGCAAAGCCACATCACAGAGAAACCCTCAATTCTCCTGGGTCTGAGCAATCCTGACTTCGTGTTCCTACCACTCATCATCACAACCATACACTTTGGAGCTCATGGCTTTGCACAGAGTAGAAACACTGTTTTAAAGGTGTTCCTTTAGCAGCAGAGGACATATCCCTCTGTATGAGCTGACTTACGGCTGTACCCTTCAGCGGCACTCACAAAAAAAGTAGGTACGCTGCTTTTCTGGAAGGAAGTGAGTGCCATGTACTGGTCATTACCAACCCACAGCAAATGCTTCATTTGCGAGTCAGAAGTAAACTAGATTTGTCACCTTAAGTGCTCAAAAAGGCAGTTTTGTAGGTGTGGCACTTGCAAGGAAACTAAGCAATAAAACACTATCTCAAAGCCTGCAGTTATTGCGAAACATTTGTGTACTGTGGCTCTGACCAGCCCCAGGATAAAACACCTCCCTGAGCAGGCTACAAATGACCTCATTAGCCACCCTTTCCTGATCTTCTGGATATCTCCCTAATTTTCTGCTTTGCACCTTCAGTGATGATCACAGCAGGGTCACAGGGCCTCCAAGTACTCTCTGACAGGGTAACAGGTTTGGTCCTCAACTCTGAATACTGCTTAGGACAGGTCTGCACTTCTCTCAGCAGTCAAAACCAACAGAGGACCAAGAGGCACATCTGAACAGCTAATGAAGAGAGCTGTGTATTTTTTTAAGCCCACGCTGGTGGTAGACAGGAGGGATTTGGGGTTTAAACAGCAACAAAACCAATTTTGCTTTAGCAGCTGGAACCTCCTGGTGACCTTGCTGTCAAGTTTGAGCTGAGACCCTGTTTTGCAGCACTAGTAAGCCAAATTAAGAAATCACCTCTCTCATTCCCACTCCAGTGCAGACACAGCTCAGGAGGAAGCCACAGCTTCACTGAAGAGCTGGAGGACAGCGTGTCTCAAGCTAACTGCATTCCTTTTTGTCTAACTCCCTAATTGGAGAGCAGAGTCCATGCTCTCAGCCATCAATACACAGCTGGAGCAAAGGGATTCAAGTAACACCTGCACAGCATTTCAACAGCTCTGGGAGAAAGGACACAGTAGAGGTACAAAATACAACTAATACAGAGCATGCAGCTAGAGCACATGATCTGTGCCTTGTCTGAAACAAGGAGGGAAACTCTGGATCCCTAGCACAGTAGTGTAGCACATCCAGTCCATCCTGTTCTTCAGATGCAGATTTCAGGGACCAAAGTCCAACTAGAGGCCATGAGATCCTTAAGAAATAACACGACTTCCACCTCTTGCAAGGCTGGCTGTGACACAGAGGAGGGCAAAATAAAGAGTGCTCTAAAACTGCAGTCAATCTTTATGGTGATGTTTTTTAGGACGGGATGAGGGGTTTTCAATGTGGCAGCAACTGGAGATGCTGTCCTGGTCTCCTACCACAACCATGCCCCCGCATACTTACTAGCATTTCTGTTGTCTGGGTTCTTACCTCTTCTCTTGCTGATATGGTAGAAGCAGGAGTGTTGGGCATAGAGCTGAGGGAGGTGCTTGGTCCTGTCCCTGATGAACTCTGTGAGTCCCCATCTCCAGCAACATCATGAATCTCCCGAGCAAGGATGGCCACATCCTTAACCAAGGTTTGGCTGAGCCTAACGCACAGGGCATGCAGTAAAGCCATTAGGACACATGATACAAGCCTCACACTCATAAAATATAAAAAGAGCAGCCACAAAAAGTTTGTGGGAACTGTAACCCTGCATAGGTTAGGAAATGAAGAGGCTTTTTTGGGCATCTTGGCAGGGCACTGAGGAGCGCTCTGGCTGCATACAAAGTAAATCCCCTCCCCTCCTGAACCCAGCTTCAAAGCAGAGATTTGATAAAAATCAAATTCTAGTGACTACACACCACCGGAATGTATTGGAGGCAATTCATAAAAAGCCTATATGTTACTGCTCCCTCACCTATCCACTCTGCTTCCTTCTTTTTCTTTTTTATAGAATACAGACATTTTTCTTCTTGGGACTTCGTTTTCCCTTACAAATACAAGGAAATAAGTTTTTTACTTTGTTACTCAAATAGTAAGAGTTCAAATTCTCTTTCAGTTTTCCTCATGGTTTATAGACTATATATAGAAATATGTTTCCATGTTCTCCAGAAGGACTGAGGGATTACCAGGCTAAGCAAAGCATACCTTAGGGGGATCTTGTTTTTGGAAACGAAGTCTTGAAACTTCAAGCACCTTGACAGGTGTCCAGTTAACACTCAGTGATTGCAGCACTCTGCTCTACTTGTTGTAGATCTCAAAAACAGTTTTAAGTCTCTGGATTGTTGCTATCAGATGTTACCAAAAACCCTTTCAGACCAAAAGTAGCCATTGTGATAACTTTAAAGAAAAGCTTCTGAGCGAAAAAAGATAATCTTACAGCTAGCCAGCTCCATCTGAAAGATACTTTCTTCTTTAAGTCAAGAGAACCAAGCAATGTGATAAAACTGTCAGTTCATCAAAACATTTCTTTGGAAAGAAAATGCATAACTGAACTAATAAAAAGCAATTTGATCTGCCTGCCTAAGGGGCCCCCTATCTGTGCTGGTTTGGATAGAGCTGTCACTGAACACATCCATTATATGATTCACTTATTGTAAGCAAGTGGCATTTTCCCTTTTAACTCTCCCTGACTCTTCTACACCCCTCCCAGTTAATTTGGGAGCAGCAACGGAAATCAGAACTGCAATTATGAAGCAGACTCTGTGACCGAGCCCTGCAAAGCGCAGTGCCAGACAAGTCTGATGCAACCATTTATTTATAGCTGCTGCAACCCGAAGGGCTCTCCTGTGCCAGGAACGCTTCTAGGAGGGAAGCCAGCATCTCCCACATGCACACTTTGTGCAGCACAGGTAACACAGCCTCATTTGAAGGCTAACACACTTTCTAGCAGCCTGACAGCAACATTCAGGCAAGAAAAGCCCTTTTGAGATCAGTGCGGCAAGCGATATGGGTGATGTGGAACTGCTGACCAAAAGCAGGCAGGAGACAGCTTCCTCAGTCAAAAGTATTTCAAGTATGGCCAGTACAATGGAAGACCAGTATTTCTGGACAGCTGGCATAACACAGTTGCATATTAGAGACGTCAAACCTCAAATGCCACTGTTTAAAAAAAGAACCTATTTGCTTTACTGCTGAGGTCCTCCAGGCAACCATCAGACCACCAGTATACAATAGCTCCTCGTATCCAGGAACATCAAGCTAAGCAACGACTCATTTATACACAGGGCCTAGACAGATTGGGATTCAGTTGTGCCAAGCAAAGAGGTTTCTGCCCTGCTGTGTCTGCTTACTGCTCCTTCACTGGCTTTAGGCAAAGCAGCTTCAACAGTCTACATATTCAGTCTTTGCTAATCCATTTGACTTCCTCTGCAAGAGGATTAGGACAGTTCACACCAACCGCTCCACGCATACACAGTGACTTCCAGCAAAAAGCAGAGGGAAGCAGGTATGGACAGTTACATCTTGACAGACTTCAGACTACAAGAGAAGGCCCATCCACAGCTTGAATAAGAAACAAACCAAGATAAAATGTCCTGCACCTTGGCATTTTCTATGGAGAAGGTACAACCAGCACACCCTTGCACAAGCTACAGGTTTCATGAAAACTTGCCAACTTTGAACAAGCTGATGTTCAGATACGAAGGAGATAGGGAGCACGCAAACAAGAGGAGAGAGTGCCTCTCCTACCTCCGCACCTGGGTTTGATTTGAACACCAAGGAGAACTCATTTTCAACATGTGGGTCAACACATAAAGCCCCACCTCACCTGGCTATTTCGGCTATCTCTGCTGTTTGCGCCATGAAGTTGTAGGGGTCAGGATGGTCATCAAATTCTTCATCATCATCTGTTTCTCTGCCATTGTGCTTCTGCTTGCTCAGCCCAGAGCCACGTATCCTCGGTGTTTGTGTGGCTGTTGAAGTATGGGAGCGTTTGTGTTTAGGGGAGCTGTGATTTGAGCCATATTCCTCCTCCGAAGTAGAAGTGTAATCTGAACCCTGTGGTCTCCGCCTTGATGCTTACAAAAAATGAATTGGTTTCAGACAGAGGAAAGTAGTAAAGAGTAACTACAAAAGGGCAAAAAGGCAACATAAAACTAGCCCAAGAGCACAAGGAAAGCAGAGTTTCTGTGCAGATTTTAAGATAAACAACATATTCTCAGAGCTAACTTCAACGTTGAGCACTTCTATGGCTCACACTCCCTACACAAATTTGGAGTAGGAAATTCCAATGCAAAAGCAAAATGACTGTGTTAACTCCAGTGTAGTAAATTATTACCACAGACTTGGCTTTATGTGCACAGAAGCTCTGTGTGTCAGTAGCTCACATTTCAGACTCTTCATAGACCCACAGAAGTCCTTTTCTGAAAAGAGCCCAATTTTCAAGCCTGAAGACACCGTTCCAGTTAGCTGCAACTACAAGCAAAAGGAGTTTTGAGTCAAGAACAGACTGTGGTGCTTGGTGTTATTTGCTGGAGTCCAAATTCCAGCACTGACCTCCTGCCTCACAATTCACATTAATGACACAAGAAAGAATGTTCACATAGCCAGGACTGGCTCCAACCCCTGGAGCCAAGTGGAAGCTGCCCACTTATCCCAACTGGTTCTACACATCTGTAGACACCCAGGTCCTCCTTGCATGGGAAGTATCAAGATATCATTTGAAAACTGGGCTCCCGGTTTTTGGTGCTTCACTACACTCTCTACAGATACCACTTCACTCCCTTTCGCCCTTCCCTGGAGAATGAAGACCCACCAAACACAGAACCAGACCAGTTATTTAGTATTACAACACCTAAATGCTTCACTGTGTTACCAAGCTTATCATAACACTGAAATATTGCAAGCAAATTAAGCCAGCATAATAGACCATACAATCAAAAGTAACAAATTTGGCATATAAGATACAGGTAGAAACTACAGATTACTGTATAGTGAAAAAAAGTATTCCTAGACATTGTTAACTTAGCTATAGCTATATAAATGTCTTGGGTTAAGGTTTATATGTATATACACACAGAAAAATACATTTTTGTCATATTCCATCTGCAGGGATGTTTGGGGCTTTTTTTAAACACAGGTATAGAATCAAGAGGTTATCCTCTGTCACTGAACAGCAATTTTGAATTCAAGAGCCTGATTTTCCATTCCTCTATGCCAAGGGAAATCAGAATCAACTCTCTCAGTACCATCCAAATTACATGGGGTAACCAAATCATGCACACAAAGGAGCATAGAAGACAGGCCCTTAGCTTTCAGAATTGGTAACTTGGATTATCCTGATGCTATCTGTGCATTTCACAAGAAGTTATTCCAGATGGCCCAACAATCTACTGGCATCTCTTGTCTCATGAGTAGATAGTTCGTTCTGTTCCTCCATTAACAAGATTAACTTTCTCCCACTGGGACAGTTGGAAACTACTGTGGTTAGCTAAACACTTCAAGAAATCTTGGAATAAATCAGCTACATTTGCTTCCTTGCTCCCAATGCTTAACACTCAGTGCTTTTAAGGGTTATTGTGTCAATCTAAAAAATGTCTTGATGGCACTGCAATAGTTCAGTTTATCAATATTTGATTTCACAGGAAGAGGGTGCTAGGTGCTGATTCACTACATCTATAATAGCATTAGTATAGGCACACACATCACACTTGGTACAACACAACGAAGCATGAAGCACGGTAGTATGCGCAAAGTCCATAATCCTATCAAGGAATTAGGAGGTTAGTATTTTAAGAGCAACTAATTCAGAGAAAGGATTAGCATCATCTGCTGCAACTATGGACAAGGAAGGTGTTAGCATGCTGCTACAGAATTACAGAAATAAAAAAACCAATTCATTTAAACAAAGAACTGGCCAACACTTATCATTTTTCTCCAAATGATTTGAAGTCTGTGGTCCGAAGGCAGAGAGAGTACAAAGAGTGCCTCCTGTTTGGAAAACTCTAACCACATTATTTTGCTTTAAATTTGTTACTGTTTAGCAATAAATCCATATTAGCATCAGCTCAAAAAAGGCAAGAGAAGAGACTGTACATACTCTTTCAGCTTATTCATGTTCTGATTTACATGCATATACAAACGTGCCAGGAAAAAAAAAAAAATCATCAAAACAAAAAAGGAAGCTGGATGCACTAAAACAATCCAAATCAAAACAAGCAGCAAATAACATTTTTAGCATGCAATAAAAATGAATAATGCAAGAAGAATAATTATTTCAGCTGTATGAAAAGGCACAAAAAGGACACATCTAGAACTTTAAGACCCCTTCCAAAAACACAGATCTGTTGAAAACAGCATTCCTGTCAACAGGCCCAAGAAACTCAGCCAAAGGGCTTCTTCCTGCCCCTTTGGCCCCCATCATTCCTCAAATCTTAAACAGATGCTGCTTTGCCACATCCATGGAAAGTCAAGGACTACAAGCATAGATCAGGACTTAGACCAAAGGTGTCACAGGGACAACCTCTGATTACCAATTACCATCTTAGAGTTGTCATCTGCATTGTTCCCACCTCTTAATTAAAGGCTGATTTCAATATGACAAATGCTGATATTGCAAGAGTCTGCTGATTGCATAGCTACTGGGCAAGACAGCCCCCCAAACCTCTACCTTGTGGGTAACACAACTGTGCACCTGCCTTACCTACAGCAAAAGTGAATGAAAACACACAGTAGAGGGAATCCCTTGGGGCAATCAATGTGTACTGTCAGCTCCACATTTGCATTTACAGGAAGAACACCACAGGGACATTTATTTCTTGTTCTCCTGTTTCAGATGCCTTCAAACCTGCCACCTTGGACATCAGCTGTCATCAACACTATTACAAGCTCTCTGGGAGCAAACTTTGAATCTTAGAAGTCAATGAAAACCAGGATTCCTAGTGGCACTGGAAAGGCATTAAATTCTCTCTCTTTCAATGGTTAACATGCTTCTGTGAAACAGAAAAAAAAAATAAAAATAAAAAAAAAAATAGCTATTTGCAATATTCTCACAGACAACACCACAGCAATATCTCACAGGGTATGAGAGATGCTCTGGTGTCTCCAATCCCACAGGAAGTCAACCTCCCTATCGCCTGTTAATGCGGACTTTGTACTCACCGATGTAGTACTTGTATTACCAAGATACCAATCCTTGGCAACCACATACAGCCTATAAATCAGAAAGAGGGGAACAGGGCAGTAATATAAAGCAAGAGCACTTACCAGATGAGGAGGAATACTTGACACTGCTTGAACGGGCCCTGTTGAAAGGCTGCTTGGCAGAGGCAGCGGCTGCCATTTTCCTTGCCACAGCTCTAATATCTGAAACACCCGTCTTCCGATAGGACTCCACACTCCGGCCAGAAAACCCCGCCCTTGACTGCGCTGTCTCAGAGTCACTGGGAACAGTAAATGAACCTGCCCGTTTCCTTGGCATTGCAAGTATGTCCAGCCGGGAGAGCTTCTTCGTCTCCATGGACTGCTTGGGGCCCGGAGCAGTGGCTTCAGGGTTGGAAGCTGTTTTCTCAGTATCGACACATTCGTTATCTGAGGCATCTCCCAGTCGGGCACGACGTAGCTTCGAGGCCCTTGTGGGTCGCGGGGTGGATAAACTGTTAGAGCGGGTGAGGACTTGCTGGATTTTCTGTACATTGGAGGTTGTTTTGCTGTGGTCCTCCTTGGTGGCCTGAGTAAAAGGTTTCCTTCTGGGAACCGGACGGGTTACAGAGTGCTCATGGTCAGACACAACTGCATCAGGGACTGGCAAGTAAGGCAAGCTTGAGCTTCTCTCATCATCTGTGAAGTCAAGGGATCCTCGAGTCCCAGCACTGCGCTTCATCTGGAAGCGTTTGGCAGCCTCCACGCGGTTTGATACCTCTGGTGCTTGTGTCTTCCGCTTCTCTGTCAGTCTGTCCCGAGCAGTGGGCTGCCCACACTGGTCCTGGATGGACGGTGTGGAGGAAGATTTCTCCTTCTGCAAGCTCGCTATCACCTTACGTTTCGGGGCACTTGTTGGGACATTTTTGCCGCTCACCATGCTGACTGTGCTGGCAGTATCCACATCCGAGTCCCCAGACAAGGAGTCCTCCAGCTGACCAGCAGTTTCCAAGGGCTCCAACTGTTGGCTTTGACCAAGTAATTTGGCTTCCAGTGCTGCCAAAGCAGTTTCAGTGTCCTTAAGGAGAAGGTGAGTCTCCTGACCAAAGTCCATACGAGCTGACCGAACAGCCTCTAAATCTTTAAGTAGAGGGTGACTTGAAATATGCGGGAGTTTATTTTGAGGAGCACCACTGCTAGATTTATCTTTGGTAAAACTTTCCTGTCTAACAAAAGATGATGCTTCCTTTCCTGCCATGTTTTCTTGATCTTGAGGAAGACTCTGATGAAGGGAAATAACAACTTTTCCAGATGCATTTACGTAAGCGCTCACATCTTTGACTGGTGGCTTTCCATGAACTGGTGTGCCAGCAGACTTGAAGGAAAACTCCTGATCCTTGCTGTCTTTGTCTGATCGAGCATGGGACATGCTCAGAGAGAGCTTGGAGGGAATTCCCACTTCATTGCTGTCATCACCAATGTAGAATGAAGTAGAAACCGGCTCACTTACAGCTCTCATGTTTGAGACTCGGGAGGCTCCTGACTGCTGACTCTCTGATCTTCTGTCTTCTCCCATCTGCTCTAGCATTTTATTGTTCTCTTTATATTTCTTGCCTTTTTCTGCACTGAAGCCATCATCAGATCTGCTGGCATCGCTAAGGCTATCTGGATCCAAGTCTTCTTGGATGAAGAGACGGCTGCTGGGATTGCCGTAGGCTTCCATGCAGTGGTCCTTCACAATGGTTCGCTTGGTAACCTCAGCATAGGACTCCTGGCAAACCAGGACTGTGGGTGTGGGACTGTCCGATTTATCACTTGGCGGGAGTTGGGGAAGAAGGCGTCTTGTTCTCAAGGGCACAGTGTTTTCTGGTTCCCCAGATTTTGGGGCTACACCATTTTCTAGAAACAGTTAAGTTGGCAAGAATCAACTGTCGTACAACTATACCACTTATTTATTTATTTAAAAAGAGCCTCATCCTGCAAAGTTCAACTCCGCAAAAGCACTCATAATATATGTGCTTAGAACTAAGCTTTTATGTAATATGAACATCAGGTGGGCCTGGCTGGTATCTACTCCCTCCAGTTTATTAATACAGACTCTACACTTAATTCTTTTGCTGAATCAGAGTGCCAAACCCCTTCCCTCTCTCAAGGCAGGATTTCAGATTAATTCTGCCATAATATTCTCAGTACTAGCAAATGCTTAAGAGGCTAACAGCATCGCTGGCATCTATCTACCATAAATAAGCCCACAGAAAAGAGATGAAAGGCCATTAGACACACCACTACAGCACTGCAATATTTTAACTGCCATTCATAGATTCGTAAAAATAACTAGGTTGGGAAAAGACCTTTAAGATCATCAAGTCCAACCATTACCTCAGGACTGCTAAGACTACCACTAAACCGTATCTCTGAGGGCCTCATCTAATGGCTTCTGAACACTTAAATAGATGGTGTTTTTCACAGCACACCTTCTCGTACAATCATATCAAGCAGCAAAGCTTCAGGAGAAAGACCCTATAACAATTAAGAGACTATAAGGTATTGCTAACTACCCAAATAGTTACACTTCATAGAAAGAGTGCTTTTCTGTCTCATCTACCACTTGCCAGGACTTTGTATCTGATTCTGCCTCTAAATACTAGGATAACTGGTTATTTGACTATGGTAATATTTCAAACACTCAAGTATTCAGGTTCTCACACAGTGTGAAAACAGCGGCAATGACCTCTGAAACAAAGGTTTCTTCTAGTCTTTACTGAATCTATCTATAGCTGTTGATGGTAAGAAGGTAATGACAAGTATTTCCAAGCAAACGTTGAAAAGGTTTAAAAAAGCCAACAAAGCACCCTTCTCCCTTTCTCATAAACCAACCAGACCATGGGGTCTGTAAAGCTGTCTTCTCAGCTATGATGAGACCCTGATCTCCTCCCACTCTCTTTCTCCTCTCTATACTCAGCTTTCTAATCTGATCCCATGCTTCAAACCTGCCAAACAACTGGGCCAATCCCAAAGTGCCTAAAATTCTCAGCACAGCCAGACACAGGAGAAGCGCACAAAAAAACACCAGAAGTCAGCAATCAAATCCAGGCAACTTGCAAAGGGCTTTTATCTGGCATCATAAGGCACTCTAAAGAATCACTACTTGGGGCTAGTTAACACCCAAGGCCCTTATGATCTTTCTTCTTCCCAGATGCCCTTTAGGCATTTTAAACCAACATTTAAGACCTCCTTGGATCACACTGAAATGCAAACCAGAGGCTCTCTTTCTCCATCTTTACTCCACTGGGAACAATTCACTCTGTCCTTTCCATCCCCAAATACATTTGCAAAACAGAAGCTAAGCCACAGCCAGATTCACAGATGCCCTTAATTTCGGCTTTCCATGTCATCCTGGCTTAGATTCAGCCACCTTCAAACAGTGATGTCAGGCTGAGACTTACCTGCACCTCCATCACCCTGCCCAGAGACAGATCCAGAGTCAGAGTAACTGTCCGCAAGGCTTGCCCACCTAGACACCCACTTCTGACTCCCTTGAGATGCTGCAGATATCTACAACAAAGTGGGGAAGGTAGTATCAGAAGGAGGGGTTTTGAACCAAATTCTAGCCACAAAAATCTCTCCTCTCATACACACAGCATTCAGTCTCCTCAAAATGGAAATGAACACATCACATCTCCATCTAGACAGAAAACCCATCTACAACTCCACCATCCCAGCAAATCCACCTGAACTGCCCATACCTGCACATCAGCCTGAGATCCACTCACAGCTTTTGAGGCAAATGCCTGGAGCAAGGGTGACTTCTGACTACTGCCATTTTCACTGATTAGATGCTGATGAGAACTGAAGTCATCTTTTTCACCTTTAATTATTGGTCTAAAAGCTGAAGAGATTCTGGAAAATTCAGGAGACTCAAGAACACCAAAAACCTGAAAAGGTGTTTGTATGGGAAAGATTAAAACCCTAGAAAACAAAAAACATTAGCCCAAAATCCAAAATCATGAAGCATTAGTCAAACACAAACTATGACCCCAAGGGGCCAGAAACATTTACCAACCCCTCCATACATACCACCTACATAAATAATTTTCTTCTGTACTCTGCAGTAGCAGCTTTAAATCCACTTATTCATAGAAACCCACTCATGCCCACCTTTCCCCTCTCCCACATTTCAGTGTGTTGCCTTTAAAACAGTAGTAACTTTCACTGAAAAAGAGTCACTTTTCAACCCTGAGAAATGTAGGATGAGTGTCAGTAAACCTATTTACCAACCCATTCATGAAGAAATAGGGGAGGGGGGGAAAGACCCTAGAGTTCCATCTATAGACTATAGCAGAAAGTGTGCTGATCAAAGCAACCCTGTACTGCCATGTGAGGATGTAGGAAAGTATGCACCTCAGACTGATGAGTCTTTGAGCTACTTGGCCAGATTCCCTCTGGAGATAAACAGGCTGTACTAGGGGGATGATCAAGATCCATGCTTCAGAAGGGCCTGTTTCTCATCCCTGACTACAACTAGTTCAGAGGAAGATGCCACCAGAAAAGGTGCCTATGCTGGACAGAGATAGCCATAAAGTCCTCCATTCTTGTGTATAAAGGTGGGGGAATAAAGAGCAGAATCACCTCAAAATCTCAAGTCCAGAATTCATACCATCTTTCTTCCTGGACAGAAACACTGAGGTCCAACTATCAGTTGTTTCCAAAGTGGCAGGTCTGCACTTGCCCTGGTTTTAGCTGGGCTTATTTTCTTCCTAAACCATAACAGCACTACACCAAGTCTACAGCAGAGTCAGCTTGCCTGCCCAAGTCACATGTCTGCCAAGACTACTCCCCAGAAATAATTGTATTTTTGTGGCATTTTCCCCACCAGCACAATCAACTATCTAATGTCAGGACCAGGGCCTTGCTGTGGCTTAAACACCCTGCCCTGAAAGCTTCCGACTGCATTTCAAACAAGACGTAAGGAACAAATGCAATAAGTAAACAAAAGAGGGAAGCTAAATCCAGGCTCACAGAACACTGTATACAAAGCTTTAAAACCAGGTTCAATTAAGGCTTCCTTTAAACCTCACCATCCTCCTGCCTGCATTACACTAAATCGTCATAGCAACTTGCCAGTTTTGTTTTCATAATAGACCGCAGATGAAAGTTAAACCTGAAAATCAGCCAAACTTTGGTTTGCCCTGCGGTTGCTTAGTTGGGTGGGCTTGTTGGTTTGGGTTTTTTGCGCCTCTCCCTCCTCTCTGCAGTTTTGTTTTTAGGCACTTTGAAAAATCCAAACAAGTATAGATCCATCCAGGATTGCCTCTGCTGTAGAGCACACCCTTTGCTATCTCAACTAGCTGTCACTTGCCCTGCCAGCAAGCACTCCCTCCCTAACCAGGCATAACCAACTACAGAATCACCTACCACTAAGGCTTGTGAAGGATCAAAAACCTCAGCCCTTAGCCTACATTTACTGTGGCCTAGCATGGGATGCTGCATCCATGATGGGCTGCAGTTCCCATCTCCGTAATGGCGGGCAGGAGGTGACACAAGGCCAAGGCAGAGACTTGGGAGCAGTTCTGGAGAACAGCAGTTCCCAGCCACAGCTGCTGGCAGGATGAGCCTAATCTTTATTCAGCTCCTCTAAACAGACAGCAAGCCCACTCTTGCATTTTTGCATCTAAATACCATTTTGGAAGCAAGGCAGCTCTTTGCTGTGATTTTACCTTGCCTTCTTGCACTTTGTGGGTTTTTTGTCTGTAATACGGTTGCTTTGTTGGGGTTTTTTAAAGACCAGCCCCACAGTTTGCTGGACCTATCCTTAACACAGGTCATCCAGGATGATTTCCTACCCCTAACCATAAACCCCTGCTGCATCCAGTTCAAAAGGGAGCAGCCCTTCATAGCAACAGCTAACGAAATTAGGCCCTCCAGCAGAAGGTGCAGAAGCCCAAGCCTTCAGTCCTCAGATCAGTGGCTAAGCACAGAAAAGCAGCATTACCTGATCTATCATTTTTCGTGCTTCCTCCACCTCTTTATCCTGTGATTCCGTCTCAATTGTGTATGTGCCCGTCTCACTTACACTGTCTTCCTCATCATTTCTCCTGCCCTGGGCAGACTTTACCTCTGGAGGTGGAGTAGAGGCAGACTCTGGTTCTGACGATATAACCACACATGGAGCTACCGGCACAGGCAGAGGCGCTGGTTTCTCAGCATTTGGCTTCCCAGACTGAGCAGTCTCCCGCAAGTACTCAGCCATAAAATCCTGAGCCATTTTAGACTTCCTCCCAACACTCCCATAAGTTTTGACTCTGGAAGCAGAGGAGGATGAATTGCTGATCCGATCCTCAGTCTTCTCCCTCTTGAAGGAGCTAGTTCTTTGGGTCCCGGAGGTGCTGTTACTGGGTTTGCCTGTCTGGGCCCCGAGGTGGGACGGTGGCACCGCATTTCCCAGCTTCTCTGCTGGCAATGCATTCTTGCGCTTTTCAGCCTTGGTCTTCATCCCTGGATCAGTGTCGCTCTGGGAGGAATGAGCACTGTGTGTGAAGGACTGTGACCGCTTCTTCCGCGGCGTGTCCTCGAAGAATTCAATGACAAACGCCTGCTTGTTGTGCAGCATCTCGTGGGGATCACGCCTCATCTGGCGCTGCAGCTTGGTTTGCTCTGTCGCACGTTCACTGCCAGTCGTCGTCTCCTTCTCTGCCTTGGGGACCACAGGGTCTTCAGAGTCACTCTGCGTCCCGTCCTCGTGCCTATTGCCTGGAAAAAGGGTATGTAGATTTGACTTTCATACTCTCAGTTGCTGTAGCCCCGTCATTACTGCCTAGTTGAAATTTATCATTCCAATTAAAAGAAAAAGAAAATACAACTCCAGAGACATCTGCTGTGGTGCAGGGATTGCATCCCACCAGAGGAAACAGAAGAGAAGGCAGATATCTCCTGACCCCACTTTTCACAACTGGTTGGCCATCAAGTTATTAAAAACCAATTCAAGCAGTAATTTCAACCCCAAGGGTTTCTGATTTTGTAACACTGATTGTTTCAGCTAATGTTTTACCTCTTTCTTTTTTCCATTTAAATAAAAAAGTTGACATTATGTTGCCGTGCTGCTCAATTACAATGGTTCAAGATTGCCCCATTAGGTTCTCTGTTACAGAGCAGAAATATCTCTGCAGGATCAGCAAATAATCCCCACACACTGCAACCCATGAAACCAAATCCCCACAATGAAAGACCAGATCAGTGCATGCACCTCTGAGTACCTACATCATCCTTCTCTACAAGGTAGAAATTAACCAGAGGCTAAACAGAAAAGTGAGTTCTTTACATTTCTGAAGATTCAAGAATCACACCACGACATCCCCATGAGTTGCATCATCCTATCACCAGCCAAGCAAAGGTTAAATCATTACTTAAGAGTTGACTGAGCTTAAAATAAGTTTAAAATTATTTTCATTTATGTTAGCAACAACCACCTTTACAACCTTCTCTATGTATCACTGATGCCTGCCCCTCAGCACCACAGTTCAGGACTCTCAGAAATCAAGTTAAACAAAAAGTTAAAATAAAACAAAAAACAAACCTTTTTTTGGAGAAGGAAACGGGTGTGAAGGCACACAACACGATTCAGTCAACGACCAGGAACCTGTCATTGGGAGAACGGGGAAAGAGGTCTCTGCGCTCTAGACTGTAATATGCAGCAAGATATACTGTCTAAAATACCACGTGTTCGTCAGGAAAACTGCTCAAACCTACTCTGCAAGTTTTCTAGGCACATGTGTGAAAACCATTTATTACCTTGAGTTAGCTGTGAAAGATTAGAATTTAATACAAGATCCATTCAACCCAGGAGTCAGTCCTCTGGAGAGTTTCCTAACACCCTCAATGAAGGGAGCCAGCAAATTTTGCATTGTGCCCTGAGGGCTGAAAAGCTTCATCCTTGGAAGGGAAAGTTCTTAAATTAAAGGTTCTTGGCTAAGAATTCTGCTGAATGCAAAACAGTGAGGACACAAGCAGAAACACACACGGTGCCCTTGGATGCTCCAGCAGAACACCATGCACATCCCCTCAAGCTGCTAAGACCTGAACTCTATAGTCTTGATAACAGGCTTGACAATGACCGCGTTGCACCTGAAAGTGAACAATGCAAGTAAGAACCCTGACGGTGACCATCTCTGATCCTGAAGACCCAAACCTGGCAGGCAGCCAGCGGTAGCCTCCAAGACATCTTCAAAATTAGCTTTGCCAGAAGAACATGTTACACAGCTATCACAGATAAATAACACCCTGTCTTCTGCCAAAGCAGAGGTGTATAAACTCCTCAGGCCACCATCACTGTATGTTTTAATCAAATGTCCAAAGAGTTGATTTCTTGATATGCAAATTATGCATCAAATTACCTCAGCTTCTTTCCTTATGGACTGTAAAGAGGCAAAAGCAGTCAGTCTCATATTCCTGTCCATCGCTCACGAAAATGCTAGGATGAGCGGCAGCTGCCTAACTCTAGTTTTCTCCAAGAGAAAATCTCCTGAAGCACATTTCTATCCTTGTCAATGGTCAAGTCAACAAAATCCAGTACCACAGCAACAAAAAAACCCCAAAGCAACCCAAACCCTCTATCACACAGTCACATTAAACTGAAAATAAGACCATAAATAATCAAGCAGGGCCCTTACTGGGAAGAACTAGAAACAAGCAACGACAACAAAACAGTTCAATGATTTGCCATGCCCAATCCCAAGGCTGGATATGTGAGATCTTCTTGACCATAGGGGCTTCTCAAAAACAACATACACAAAACAGCAAGTTGGGAGGTGCAATGGGCAAAACTCTTCATATTATGAGGAGGTTTTCTTCCAACAAGAACCAAGCAAATACTCATTTAAGGGAAAATGAGGTACTGCTCTTGTTTAAGGACCTTAAACACACTTAGCTCTGATAACCTTCAATATGACTTAATCAGTTAAAGCTGCAGCTCATAGGAGAGCTTTTCCAGAAGCCTGTAAGACAGTGAGAAAGCAGGAATCTATGGTCTCCCTCCTACCTGTTCAGTGTATGGCCCAAGAGAGACATCTAAGCAAGCCCAAATCTTGCAAAATATATTCAAAGTCAGATGCGAATCATGTGAGTCCCAGCAGCTGCACTAAAAACTGGGCTCCAAAATACACTTTGAACCTTTGAAAACGCCCAGAGAATTCCTCACAGTGACACACTTAACAGGACACGGATCCACAAAACCTGAAGTTTTTGAACAGAGCAGGGTTCCGGAGAAGCTTTAGTTTAAGAGAAGAAACCTTCTTCAACAAGTACAATTTCCTTCACTGGTGACTGCATATATCTCAACTCAATCACCCGTCTCCACGTCAGGACATTTTGCCATCTGACCAAGTGGCTCTGTTCATTACAGCTATCGAGATGATCACAGCGTATTCCTGACTACAACTAAAAACAAAATTCATCCCTTCAGTTAGAAGCCAAGAGAAGAAAATCCACTGGAATACTTGTTGTTTACCAGCCTGCCCAATGACATGGAAATTACGTCACACATTTAAAAATCAAAATTCTTTTTTCAATCACTGTTTACTGCTGAGCTGGCATTATAGATGTAGAGGAACCAGATTAGAGTGTCCCCAGGCCAGCATCACACGTGACTTCAGGGCCAGGTGAAGAGCCTGCTAGCTGGATTCGAAACCATTAACAGCCATTAAACAAATACTCTTCATCTTGCAGATTTAGAGCAGAGATAATTAAGTTCAATTCTCCTTGACAGAAGAAGGGGTTTCCCCCTTTCTTACGCTGCATTTGTATGGTCAACAGAGAACTATGTCACATGACAAGACATTCACTCACCTTTAAGCGTCCTCACGTGAACCGGCAGGTCACTCTTTGTGCTGTACACATCATCACTTGGAGACTGCCGTCTCATCAAGCTTGGGTCATTCTGGACGAGCCAGTCTGCCACTTTGCTCTCTGCTGACATCACTTCTGTATGAGCTGGCTCTTTACTATACGGTCTTCTCTGTCTGAGTGAAAATTTAGTCACGTGGTCTTTTATCTTTATTTTACCAGGGGTACCATCATCAAATTCAATGGTGAAAGAGGCATGACTCTGTACAACGGGAGCCACTACAGCATCAATATCCTTTGTTGGGATCTCATGGACCTGTGTTTCTTGAGATTTTGATGGCTGCTGAAATTCTTTAGTTGGAATCTCAAAGTAACTTGGCTCTCTACGGAAGGCAAACACAGACTGTTCTTGGGCATCTCTATAAGCAGAAATATTACCATTCAGTTCCTCTTCATGTTGGGTTATTTCTTTTGGCCTTTCTACAAAACAGAAAAAAAAAAAAAAAAAAAAAAACAAAAACAACAGCAAGAACACCTTAAATTCACAAAAATTAGGTTAAATGGATTAAAGAAAAAAATGCAAGTTCTGGTTTAGATAGCTTGGTACCCTGGTCTCATCACTGAAATAGGTGATTACTGCACTGCTGTGATCACAAATGAATTCACCAGCATTTGTCATAACCACTTTGTCCTTTTTTCCACTGCTCCCCAGAGAGAGAGCTGAGCACATACACACGCATTCTATGCTCTGAGAGAACCTGTGCGGCTAGTAGCATTTTAAGGTTTCAGTATGCCAGGGCTGATGTAGAAGGAAGATCCTGTTTCAGTGTGCAGTTCTGGTGTCCTCAACATAAAAAGGACATGGAACTGTTAGAACAAGTCCAGAGGAGGGCCATGAGGATGATCAGGGGACTGGAGCACCTCTCATATGAAGACAGGCTGAGAAAATTGGGGCTGTTCAGCCTGGAGAAGAGAAGGCTGTGTGGAGACCTCATAGCAGCCTTCCACTACCTGAAGGGGGCCTATAGGGATGCTGGGGAGGGACTCTTCATTAGGGACTGTGGTGAGAGGACAAGGGGTAATGGGTTTAAACTTAAACAGGAGAGGTTTAGATTGGATATGAGGAAGAAATTCTTTACTGTGAGGGTGGTGGGGCCCTGGAATGGGTTGCCCAGGGAGGTTGTGAATGCTTCATCCCTGGCGGCGTTCAAGGTGGGGTTGGACATAGCCTTGGATGGCATGGTTTAGTGGGAGGTGTCCCAGCCCATGGCAGGGGGGTTGGAACTTGATGATCTTGAGGTCCTTTCCAACCCTTACTATTCTATGATTCTATGATTCTATTCACTTGCATACACACCTACTCAACTTTCCACAATTCAAAGGAAAAGCTTGAGTGGGTGCAAAGCTAATCACAGAGATGGCTTTTGCTGGATCAACACCTAATTCTGTAATATGACCAAGGACAAAACCACATTTTTTTGGTACTACCCAACCTTCTTGGCACTTACTCGGCACTTGGTCACTTATTTCAGCCTCTTGGGAGGGCTGCTAATCACAACCCTTCTGTGCTAGAGAACAGATATGCTGCATGTGCATCATGTGCATCACAATAAAACACTTCTTGGTGCAGTAAAGCATATGCTTGATAGAAACATCAGGTTTACTGCACAAGTGAAAAACGATGCATCCTCCATGCATAGAGATTCACAACAGCACCTTTTAGATAGGAAACTCCTAGTAGACACTGAATGGTTTACTGAGGTGGACTGCACACAGTCACAGACAGAGCACTGCTGTATGATTAGTCTCAGACAAGCTTAGGAAGGCCTTTCTCATCTATACTGAACTATTCCACAACTGCAATTTCTAATATTCAGATCTTTCGGGGAAACATTTTAATTTTCTCTTACTCTGGTTTTATCATCAGCAACCTACAGATAGGAATATGCAAATACTACCACCAAAAAAAAAGGTGGTAATTAAAGCCTTGAAGCAGGATGGCTTCGCACAGTAAAGATCAAAACTGCAGCAATTTTGTTCCCCCCCACCATCTTCTCCCACCCCAAAGTCACCTCCATTACCTGAATAATGTTCTTCTTGCCTTCTGTCCTCCTTGTTATTTGCATCATCTTCCCCCCACCAGGAGGGCTGCCCATAAAGCGGGGTGCGGTAAGTACTGGTTTCTAGGAAGAGGAGAAGCGAATACTTTGACAAAGAAAATATCAATTTACCACATTCACAGAGGTCAACCAGATGTCAAAAAGAGAAAAACAGCAGGGTCAGATGAGATCATGTACCTGCTACATTGCAGTTGTAACAACAGCAAATTATACATCATAATGAGTGTGCTCAGGCTTTTCGATTTTCCCTCCTTTTTTCTTTACATTCAGCTGCAAGATGCTGACTCCACTTCCCTTCACTGTCTTTCATTGCCATGTTTCCCAAATACTAGCTTTTCTCCCTTTCCAGCCTCATTATTCACAGGAAGTGGAAGACTTTTGGGAGGACAGGCTACAGAAAACCAACCACAAAATTGTCTGCAACTCACCTGCAACTCAGGTGAAAAGCAGACTTTTTCCTGACCTTACCTGGGAAGACCTTAGCTGTGCCCTTTCTTGGATATTGTGAGGCCAAGGATTTTTTCCAGCTATTCACCACTCCCACTCTTCGTGACACACATCCCACAACAGGAAATTCTTGATGCATTACAAATTTTGGGAAAATGGTAAAACTATGACCTTACAGATACATGAAGAAGTAGCAAACTCTTACTCTCTGAAGTTTAAAGTAAACCAAGTGGATTTCAGGGTCACTGAAGGACAGAGGTTTTTCTCATGGAGAAGCTTCTCCTAGAAGAGCCAGGCTTCTATCGTTTTCTCTGCTTAGTGAGCACTCACTGTAAGATCAGGGCTTTGCTGTAACAACTGGTGCCCAAAGGGCCTGATGACCTGCTTGTCATTTTGTCCCCCATAAAACAAGATAGTGCTTTGGCAGTGCCTTCTGCTGCTGCTGTTTATCCAATAAGTACAAAGAATACACCCCAATTTACCTGTGGTATAGTTATTATATTTTTTTAACAGTTTAAGAAAAGGAAATACAGTAGCTTTTGTTCCTTCATCTAGAGGTGACAGGAACACAAGGATAGGTCAGGGGCTGAGGTTCAGCTTCAGCTTTGTTAGCTGCTTCTGTCTCTACTTGTAACAGCCATCAGCACATGCTTTAACGGCCACGTCTTAAACCCCAGCCCCAGCTACAGAGCCATAGCTGGGCTTCTACTGCCAGCTGCTGCTCAGCTTGTGGTTTTAAAAACCACACACTGCCCTGTAAAGCCACCCTCGAACAGCCCTGCAATTCTGCATTCCCCACTTTAACAGGGACATGACAGCAAGTAGTCATTAGCATAAGGGAAGTTAGGAGAAGAAGGGAAATTAAACATGTCAAAGAAAAAAGGAAGCCTGATTCTATGCTGCCATTTCTAAAGCTACATAGACCCAATGGCCACTACTTCATAGAACCATAGAAGACCTCACTTGGAGTATTGTGTGCAGTTCTGGTGTCCTCAACATAAAAAGGACATGGAACTGCTGGAGCAAGTCCAAAGGAGGGGCACGAGGATGATCAGGGGACTGAAGCACCTCCCGTATGAAGATAGGCTGAGAAAATTGGGGCTGTTCAGCCTGGAAAAGAGAAGGCTGCGTGAAGACCTCATAGCAGCTTTCCAGTATCTGAAGGGGGCCTATAGGAATGCTGCGGAGGGACTCTTCATTAGGGACTGTGGTGAGAGGACAAGGGGTAATGGGTTTAAACTTAAACAGGGGAAGTTTAGATTGGATATGAGGAAGAAAATCTTTACTGTAAGGTTGGTGAGGCCCTGGAATGGGTTGCCCAGGGAAGTTGCGAATGCTTCATCCCTGGCGGTGTTCAAGGCCAGGCTGGGCAGAGCCTTGGGTGATATGGTTTAGTGGGAGGTGTCCCAGCCCATGGCAGAGGGGCTGGAACTAGATGATCTTAAGGTCCTTTCCAACCCTAACTATTCCATGATTCTATGATTCCATGAAAGGGACCTTAAAGATCATCTAGTTCCAACCTCCTACTATGGGACGGACACCTTCCACTAGACAAGGTTGTTCAAAGCCCCATCCAACCTGAGCTTGATACTTCAGATGTTTTTATTCCTCAATACTTCCAGAGATATAGCTCCTACCCTGACAGTCCACAAGCAAAAATTTTGCTTTATACATACACCCCACAGGCCCTTTTCAAGAGATGTTCTTCATGTTTCAAAATTAACCACGCTACCTGCCTTCACACTGAGGATCAAAAGAGGCTGAAAGCATTACTCTCCTTTCTGCCTAGAGTACATGGAAGATAAACTGTGTTCCCATTATGTAGGCAGCCTTTGAAAGTTCAAAGGAGGAAGCATTTTTCACCACGAATAAATTGGAATTGCCAAGCAACACACTGCGTAACTGAGGATGGGTTAACTCAAGAGAGAGGGGAAGGAATAAAAAAGAAAATAAAATATTCACAAGCTTGTCAATAAACAGAGGTTCCCAAATGCAGAGTTTAGACTCTGCTAGGCTGACACCAATCACCCTCTTTTCATGCCATGACTTGCATGCTAGACTCACAGCCCAACCACGCAGGGTCTGCTCTGCTAACATCAGACACTTCTTTTGGGCACACACTGCAATTGATTATCCCCTTCTGATTTGAGGTAGTGATCCTAGGGCTGATGGCCATGAGGCAGTCAGGGAGAAGGTGATGGACTTTGGGGTGAAGGACAATCAATTAACAGCTAGTTATGTCTGGGGTAATTTATTCCTAAAAAGTTCAATGAGGCACAGTGAAGGGCTCAATCATGAAGAAACACATGGGATTTTGGATACCTGTCTCAGATTAATACGATCAGTTATAAAAGTGGTTTATTTTAAGTTGCTGGTGGAACTATCCTGAGCATACTATCCTACAGACAAAATGCAAAGACTACCGCTCATCCCTCCGGCACACTCCAGCTCCTCACAGGATCCCAAAGCCCCCCTCTACTCTAGAAAATTCCAGTTGCCTGGTCCAAGATTTTTTACTTTTTTTTTCCAAAGGGGCAGAAACAAGCAAAGAGAGCTCGCATGCAGCCCTCAGGACAGACTCCTTTCCAGGAGCTGCTCTAGCCTCAAGATCTGTGTCCCACCTGCATACTGAACACAGGAAACTTTGGGATTGCAAGGAAAGGTGAAGGGGGAGGGGAGGGGGAAGGAGGATTTGTAAAGACTAATAAGCCAATTCAATTTGCCCCCTCCACCTAAAAAGCCCTAACAAATGCCTGGAAATTCCCCAATTCCCCCCTCTGACAAAAGCCAGCACAAAGCCAAAATGCTGGGACAATGTCAAGGCGCACCTACAGAGAGCACATCAGGTTGGCCAGAGTGCACACACCTGGGGCTACCAGAGGGGGAGCCGCTCTGCTGCACTTGCTGCATGGCAGCAGAAGGTCACTCCTGCCCCACAACACAGAGCTTGCCAGGCCCCACTTGCAACCCTTAGCTACAGCACGTGTAACACATCTGCCCACTTCTGTGGTCTTTGGTTTTTTTCTTTACTTTTGTTTTTCCATTCCTCCCCTCTCCAAGCCTCCACAATAAACTGCAACTTCATTTTAAGGACTGCAGAAAGCACAGATGAAAAGCCAAGGAGTCAGCATCTTGCTATTTGGCGACAGTTTCAGTATTTTAAGAGCAATTAATGTTTTCACTGAGCCTTCATATTAATCTGCATTTTGAATAACATTATCAAATGACACAGACACCCTCATTCTCAGCTGCTGCTGAAAGTGGCCAGATCCTGAGACAGAGCAAAATTTCCCTGAGTTCAGAAGAGCTACGTGACCTTGCTGCCCTGCTCATGTCAGAAGCTTCCATCCCTTCTAATTTGCAGGCACAACCGACCTGACGCCTCTCCCTGCTCCAGCTCTAACACAACAATATTGTATAAAAAGTGGAGGGAGGAGGATGGAGGGGGAGGCACATAGAAAGGCAGCTAAACCAGATGGCTGTGACAGAAGTGGGGCAGGGAGCAGCTACATACACACTTGTGCCAGGGGGCTTTGCTCTTTACCAGAGGGGATGCATTTTAGGCAGCAATCTTAACCTGGACCCACAGCATCCTGAGCAGTGTGCCTGCCTGTGTCCCAAGACTCACATATCACCCTGAAGCTACTGCCTGTTATATTTTAGTGTAAAATGAAAGCTCCTGCAAGAGCAGAGAGACTTGGGGCTTGCCTGAGTCAGCAGTGAAGTGAGGAACACCAATGAAAACTAACTGCTCAGTCATTTTAAATGACATGAGGCTTCCTCCAATTGATGGCAGCTAGTTACCACCTCTCTCCACTCTGTGCCAGGCTGCCCAGATGGTGCCAATTCATTTAGACATATTTCTTGGCTCATCTATTCAGGCAGACAGCCCAAAAACCATCCTTTTAGATAACTAAGTTGAGGTCAGGACACGCATTCAGCCAGATAAATACTGAGCTACCTATGACAGTGTAATACAGGGAAGACCATTGACATACACATGTTCTGCTCCTGGATATGTGTTTGAGGAAGTCACTCACATGTTCTGCTCCAGGATATGTGTTTGGGGCAGTCACTCAAAAGAAGGCTGTTTTAGCATAAAACAAGGCAGGTTCATTTGTTAAACAAGTCTGACAAGAATGTGGCCTGTTAAATTAATACAGAACTATTGATCAGCTGAAGGACAGGCACCACAACAAGAGAAAATGAGATGTGTCAATACAAAGGATGCATTTATGGAGAAATGAATCACACAGAACACAAGGGCAGGATGAAAAATACAATTCAGGTGATGAAAGGGCAAGGAGGAAGCCTGTGTTAACGCTGCTTTCTATCAGCGAGTGGGCAGAAGAGCTTACATGACAAGCACACAGCTCCCACTACAGAGGGGTCTGATTTCCCACAAGGGTGTCCCCTGCAGTCAGGATTGGACTGAGGGCTGCGCTTCCTCACAAAGCTTCAAGCCATCATGACGCACAGACAGCAATGATAAATTTATTTGCCGACAGAAGTACATCAGCTTTGAAGCTGTCTACAGCAAGTCATAACAAAAGCATGAGAAATCCAGCTTGCTTTAACTCAAACCATTTCTGATTCATTATTAGTAACAATACTGTCCATCTTCAGAAGATGCAGAGTAGGCTTCCTACAGCAGAGGCCTTAAGGGGGAAAAAAAGATGATCTAGCTATAACATTTTAAAATTAATTCCTTACATCTCTGCTTTTTAACTCCTCTCCGAAATGGAGAATTCAGACCTAGCAGAAATAACCATAAAACCATTCTCTGACTCTTTGCTGCAGTATTTATTTCACATGTGCATGCAAACCTGAGCCCTGGCCTTACGTACCTGCTGTGAATATAGACAGACCCCAGAGGCTTTCAAATCTGGCTGATAATCACAAATTCGTCTCAATTACATGTCAAACCTTTAACATGTTGCAGGTACCACTACCCTAGCTCAGACAAAAAACAGATACACCACCACCACTTCCCTAAATTAAAGGCTAGGGTAGAGCTGTGTGCCTAAATAGCTATTACCATGATCTCATGGGGAAAGCAGCCAAAGTCCATGGAAACCACTTCACAATTGCGCACAACGCCCACTGCCTCTGTCCATTCTGCCTGCTAGACCTCAGCCTCGGACACTAACAAGACTTTCAAGTTGGACACTCAGTTGAAAGGACTCCCTAATAACACAGATGTTAACCTGGTGAGCAAGACTATTTCACAGATCCTGGCTCAAGCCCTGCTCCTGCAGCTGGTGATGCCCATTTCAGCTAGATGCTGCAGGCAGCCTCCATCCCTGGAAACTCAGGCCTGCCACAGTTATTCAGAGGTTACTCATCAGATTCAGCATCATCTAGTCCCATCAGACCTTTAAAATTAAATAAATAAAGATCAGCCTGAGGATTAGCTATGTGTTGAGAACAGAAGACCACAAAGTAGCTTATCTCATCCAGTACCTCAACTCAGGTAGCAACAGAAGGGGATTGTGAGTCTTAAAATCTGCTCAGTTCAAGGCTGTACCTGACCTCCTGATTGCTTAAGGCTTTAAACATGAAAGCTGATGACTATTTTTAGCATTAATTAGCTGAACTGTGGGCACTTCTCTTATCCATATCCAACCCACAGGGCTCACCAAGCTCCTCACCCCAAACATTTCACAAAGACTGATGATTTTCTGCTTACATACACTCAAAAGCTGCAAGTACAACAGCATAAAGACTAAATGGCTGCTTCTCATTCACTCCACTGGATCTCTTTATCCTCAGTCCCGTACCTCCTCCCACTTCTAAGCAGCAGTAATTGTTCACATTGTTTTGTTAAACCTCTTCCCTAAAAGCTTGCTATTCCCTCCGCCTCTTTTCTACCCAGGCCCTGGGAAGCTATCCTTCTAAAGGCTTTTGTCACCCCAGACCTTGCTTTAATTAGTCAATGCAAATTCCTAAATACCTACCGGCTTAGTGAAACAGCTCTTTCCCCAAAGCCTCCTTCTGCCGCCACTAAGCAAGCCCACTCCCCGTGAGAATACCAAATTCTTCTTTCCACTAATCATTTTAAATTGCTGCCACTCCTCTGAGCAACCAAGGAGAAACTGTGCATGTGTGCAGCTGAAGACAAGGTGAATTAGTCACATCGAAGATGAAAAAAGGGACCCAATAATCATTCTGCTCACATGACAGAGATGCTTTCAGGAGAGCGAGGTGCTGATTTAATGCTCTGGCTCTCTTCTCTTGCTTAAACAGGCTTCAGTCCAATCCAGCAAGATATTTCCAACAAGAAGTCCTGAATTCCTCCGTTTTCCAGCAGGGTTAGCAACACTTCACAGATTATTTTTTTAGTATGTCTATCAGTCCCACTGCACATGACATACTTCACCACTGGTCTCCAGTAAGTAAACACAGTCCTTTTTGGTTTAGACCCATGGTCTGTGCTCACTGACGACAACAGAAACATAACACGGGTCTGAGAACCACATGCTGGAGAAACGGGTCACCTTGCTGAAGAGTCACTTAACGTCCTGACTTTGAAGATGCTCCAAATATCACCTCCTTATGCTATGTAGGTTAAAATCAACTTGCGAATTTTTGGAAGGTGGCGAAAGTAAAAATGAGAATTTTCATGCAACCAGGCAGCAGCAAATACAACATGGTTCCAGTTGTTGGCAAACTGGCCCAGTTACTGGTAAATGCTTTTCAAGAATCCCATGCCCCTTGAAAGGCAGCTGGAGAGCTTTCCCTCACAGTGAGGTTCACCTCTTTTCACCCTCTGCAGTGTCATGGTTAATCATCACCAACTTCATCCCTTTAACTGCACGCTTGTGAGGCTAACTCACAAATGTCACATCCATGGAGGTGTGCAACACACAGACTGAAGCAACATTAAAAAAGATTTTACAGTGCAGAAAATGGGAGTCAGGCACATGGGTGCATGTCCATGTACTTCCATGAACAGCTGAAGGCAACAGTGAGACCAGGGAGAAAAACTACAGTTTTAGTACACTGTGTCAGCTTAAAGGGATTTTCATAAAGACAATGCATGGGAGATTAAGGTCAGCTAATCCACTCCAATTAGTTATCACAAAGAATTGGCAGCTTTACTCGAAGTTGTACTTTTCCAGAAAGTTGCTGTATCTATCCCTACCTCATGTCTTTTACTTGCCCACCCTCTTCGCTCCATTCACCTCCTCACTTCTTCTTTCAACAGACCCAGCAGACAGGCTCTCTGCTAACCCTAAAGCTTTTCTATCACTCTGCCATACTAGTGCCACAAGACCATCACTGGCAGTTATTCGTCACTGGGATGCTTTGAAACCATATTTATTCTTCCTATGCATCATCAAGCTCTAGAAAGCCACAAACTGATACCCGAGCAGAACTGGGGAGAGACCCACCAGGGCCATACATACAAGAGGTAGGAAGTCAGGTGAGATGGCTGAGACCCAACACTGCTGGGGAGGTCTTGGCCCACTATAACGGGGAACAGGGAAGAAGCAAGGTTTGTAAAGGGACTTTAAAGGAAGGCAGCAGTGGGTAAAGAAATGAAGAAAAAAAGGAATTTTTCAAATTGAAAAGGATTGTGGCTGGGCTATAGTGAACCTGAAGCAAGCACCTTCCAGTCTGGCAGTCAGTTTCAACCCCACACATTGGTATGTTACGAAATACAGACATTTAAAACCATGCTGGGCTTTTCAAAAGAAATGGCTTGCTGCTTCTTTGCCTGCCTGCCAGCACCATGCCATGGCAGCCATACATTTTCTACTCTGAGTCACCATCTCTGTTCAAACACCAGTTCACAATTAGGAAATGAAAATAGACCAGACAGGTGCCAAAGAACTTACCAAACCTGCTCAGCCCACAGGTTCTCAAGCACACACGCTGTGACAAGGCATGTGCCATCACACCACGATTTTTTTGGAGGTTGAATCTCCAAGATCTGAGTCTGGAGTACTCAAGAGGTTTAGAAAGATGACCCTTCTGGAACTGCTCCTAGATGTAACCCACAACACCGTAACGTCAGCATCATGACCCACTGCAGGGCTCAAGCTGCACTTTGTTCTGAATCTTGATTAACTGGTTCCTGAACAAGTACCTGTAATTGCTTTCCTCTCTCCTTTCTCCAGCTTCGCTTGCGGGGACTCTGTGTAGCCACTGTGCTCCATGGGCTGCTCTACCCTCTTCATTGCTGTGCCTTTGTAATTCATCTGAAGTTGGCTGGTGTACTTCTCATGCTGCAGAGACAAGCAACAGTTGTAGTGTGCCAGTATAATCTGTGTACTAGCCCACAGAAAACCTTCCCTGCAAACAGATCATGCAAAGGCAAACACTGCAGCTATGTCCTGCAACAGAAAGCAAGCACACCTGAGCAGAGGCTACAAAATACAGCAGAAATGCCAGAGGAGAGGCTTTCAAATTCCCCATTTGGAAGACTAAGTGACAATTCTACTTCATGAGAAGGTCACTGTGACTTAGCTCTGTGAAATATTTAATTAGAAAACCTTTTAAAGAACAAACTGAGAAGAATCAGAACTTAGGTCATTTCCCATTCAGGATTCAAATCCTGAAATCACCTTTGTTCTCAAAGCAATACCATAAATTCTTTCAGGACAGTCATCTGCACTATCTCCTTTTTTCAGGAAAGGCAATTAAAATACATTTTAATTATTTCTCGCCAAACCCACTCTCCAGCTAGGAAAGTGCATTAAAACAGGCTCCACATAGTAAATGAGCTATTTAAAAGTGGGTTTATTACAAGTAAATTAATAAAAGGGTGCAGCCATCCAGATTACCCGAGTAAGTTCAATGAGTCATTTTCCCAATTTCAGCTGCTACATTTCCAATCCTCTCCAAGTCCTAAACATGGAACTCGGGCTAAGACAGCACCTGCTAGCCACACAGTGATGCTTGGCCCTGATAGCCCAGTCCCTCAGCTGAATGTAACAGCTTTCTTGCCTAGAGGAGGCTGCTTTTCTGCTTTAGATAAGAGGATGCTTGAGTATTTTGTACCTGCTACTGAACTCTTTGTTTAAAAAAAAACACCTCACTCATAAGAGGACTGCTCAGTAAGTAGAAATTGGGAGCTCAAAGGCAAAAGCTAGATGACATACAGGAAAAAATTAAGTAAACTTATTTCTGCTGGAGGAAGTGTAATGGAGCTGGTCTAAGTCACCAAGCTCAAGAAAGAGGCATCTGTGCTCCACTTCTGGGAGGGAAGAATACCTGCTGTGCTTCATCGACAAGCTTATGCGGCGGCTGTCCTTTAATATGTTACAGCTTTTGTAACCTTTTCTGTTGGCAGTCATGAAGTCATCAATACCTTCATCTACATGTTAGCACAGGGATCAGAGCTGAGGTAACTGGGAAATGTATCCCTCCTCAAAAGAAGGTTTTATAAAGTCCTGATCCAAGGAGAGCCCCACACTGTGGAACATTTCACTGCTATGAAGAATATTTTAATATTTTGGTCTGCTTGGCCACTACTAGAGCACTTAAATATTATTTTCTTTTAAATGCCCCTGAACCCAGACACCCTTACCTTTAATGCTTCTTCTGGGACTTTGTGTTGAATTTGTTCCAGGACATACATGTTTGAATGTACAGCACTCATTAAGGAAATGACAAAGGAATTGGATGGACAGAGAAATCTAGCATTTAGTCATGGAAAGAAAACAAATTACAATATCAGAAAAGCTTAAAACTTAAAAGTTGCCTCTTCTGTAACTCACCACGGACTCTGCCATTCATGTTTTGCACGACAGCATGCAATCGCATCTGCTGGCCAGACCCACACCAACTGAAGGGTAGCAGAAAAGGGGAGCAGGGCAGGAGAAACTAGGGGGAGCACTAGCAGCTCTGTCCAGGACCCAAGGGAGCAAACAGAACCCTGACACAACTCACACCCCACTCCTCTCTACCCAGCTGGCAGTTCCAGGCAGGTCACTCTCTCACCATGGTATCCTGGCCAGGATGAGGCAATCTAATGCTTGCTGGACAAGGGAACAGTAGAGTTCAGCTCCCTGCAGGAATGCCTAGCACTATCATGCTCTCTTGCCCTGACAAGGCCTTTTAGCCGCTGCAGTTTCCTGGATGAAAAGTAAATCAGGTCATGAGCTGCTGTGACCTCTTTGGAACAGAGGCATTCAACATGATTGAGCCTAGGCAATAATCCTCAGCAACACTGCGTAAAAAAAAATAAATAAATAAAGGTAGCATATGGCAATGTCAACACAAACAACCCAATCAGTGCAGCACAGAGCAAAGCGTAGGAAAAAGGAAAGATGGAAAACGTTAGACTAAAAATAAACCAACTGATACTGGCATAGCAGGGAATCTGCACAGCCTGTAAGTGAAACTGTAAATGGAAAAGAGACAAACACTCTTATGCAACAGCACACAGCTGACTCAGAGACCTCAGGACATGCTGCCATCCACACCAAGCTGAATGTGTATGCACAGAAAGCACTACTAAAGAGTGGCACTGAAGCAGCAAAGGAAAGGAAGTGTTCACAACTGCCATATTAACTATGCTGAAGTAAACAGATACCACTAAGACCCGCATTCTTTAAAATTTTCCTGTTGGTGGCAACAAATTGTACAATTTATAAATGCAATAATTCATTTCACATGAATATCAATGAAAGGGCTGCAGGATTAAACTTCAAATCAGCTGCTGAGTACTCAGAACTGCTTTCTATGAAAAGTTTAAACCCGTATCAAAGCCATTAAAACCTACCCATGCTCTAGGCACTGGCTTATGCCTTCACTAGGCTAGAGTTTACAGTGAATCTTCTATGAGTTTCCCCACATATCTAAAGACCAGAAGATACATGACCAGCTACATCAAAAATAACCTGCCAATTTGCAAAGCTAGAACTGAGGTTGCTATGGGACTGTAAGAGGCTTCATAACATGTGCACTGAGACACCACCTTTAATGACAGGATCCCAGATGACAGTGCTCTTCTATCAGACAGCACTTAGTATCTCAGAATGACCACCACCACCATGCTCTCCTATAACCCTCATCAGCTGCAAGCTGTTCAAATACCAATCTAAAGGCAAATAATCCACCTCCCTTTTTTTTCCCCCCAAGATTCAGCAATTACCTCACTTCTAAAAATCAGAAACACCACTGTGATGCAAGGATTTCTTTGTATCTAAAACAGCAAGAGACAGAGACCAGAACCAAGAGTACGACCTTACACAAGGCCCTCTTTTCCAACAGATCCAAGACTGCACACACATCAGTTTAAGCATCCCTGTTGCAACTGTGAGTGCTCCTGCACTGTCAGTGGTTAGAGTCGAGATGTCCAGGTCATTTGAAGACCAGGGAGGCTCAGCCTCCTCCCAGCGCTTCAGCCTTCTGGACTCCAACAAGGTTGGGAGCATTTCAAGGGCTCCTGAATGGCCAAGCAAAAACTGTCTGGCAGAAGAACGTGGCCCTGGGGTCAAGGATGCACAAAAGGTTTCCATCCAAACCTTTCCCCCCACCCAGCGGTTAAAACTTCAGTCTCTGCCTCTATTCTCAGAAATGTCTGGACTGTTTTTAAGTGACATTTTCCCACAAAAAAGAAACCTGGAGAAGATACTTGCTACTTCTAAATTCAGCCTGAGTGGGTAAAGCTTAGCAGATAGAAGCAACTGAAAAAAAGGGAATAAAAAAAGGACTAGATTACACTAAAAGGCAGCAACAGGAGCCTCTACTTACCGCAGTAGCCTTGTAGGCTCAGAATGAAGGACATGGAACTGTTGGAACAAGTCCAGAGGAGGGCTACGAGGACAATCAGGGGACTGGAGCACC
Organism: Amazona ochrocephala; assembly: GCA_039720435.1. Taxonomy (NCBI): domain Eukaryota; kingdom Metazoa; phylum Chordata; class Aves; order Psittaciformes; family Psittacidae; genus Amazona; species Amazona ochrocephala. The sequence continues at coordinate 51,699,275 of CM077882.1, read as the reverse complement.
TCCTGTATCAAGGCAGGCTGAGAAAGTTGGGGCTGTTCAAGCTGGAGAAGAGAAGGCTGCGTGGAGACCTCATAGCAGCCTTCCAGTATCTGAAGGGGGCCAGTATCCAGTATCTATAGGGATGCTGGGGAGGGACTCTTCATTAGGGACTGTAGTGAGAGGACAAGGGGTAATGGGTTCAAACTTAAACAGGAGAAGTTTAGATTGGATATGAGGAAGAAATTCTTTACTGTAAGGGTGGTGAGGCACTGAAATGGGTTGCCCAGGAAAGTTGTGAATGCTTCATCACTGGCGGCGTTCAAGGTGGGGATGGACACAGCCTTGGATGGCATGGTTTAGTGGGAGATGTCCCGGCCCATGGCAGGGGGGTTGGAACTAGATGATCTTAAGATCCTTTCCAACCCTAACTATTCTATGATTCTATGATCGATGCTTACATCCAGTCATACAGCCCCATCAGTATAAAAAGGAAAGGGACTAAGGCAAAGGTGTTTTAGCAGACACTAGCAGAATTTCTCTATAAACAAAGTAGTTACTGCAGCCCAGCCTCCCTCAATAAAGGGGAAATCTGCTGGTGCAAAAGAAAGATTTCCTTTTGTACTTTGTGGCAGAAGCAACTTTTCATGGGCAAACTTCAGTTGATAAAGAGTCAGGAGTCTGACCACAAGGCCCAGAGCTAAATGCTGAAAACCGACAAACTGTCTGAAAGCAAGCATTTGGGTGAAATGGTTGACAAAAACACACAAGTTGGATTAAAAAAAAAAAAAAAAACAAAAAACAAACAGGAAGATGTTAATTCATACAAAAGCATATGGAATATATTTGTTCCCCAACTTGTACCAGTTACGGCTGCCACACAAATAAAGAGACTGAAGAGGCAACTCCACAGTCACTACCGCCAGCGCAAGGCCTGGTTCAAAGTCCAATGAGTCATCATGATTAGTACGCTTTGAATCAGGTCCATGGTAGAGAAACAAAAGTTTATGAGCCATCCAAAGGCTCCAGGAGGGAAAATAAACACTCTCATTTATTAGTCACAATTAGCACTGTTAAATCCCCGGAAACAGCAAAACCCCAGTCAGAGACAGTGTCCCACTCCCTCTTCAGACAAGAAGGATATCATAGCCAAAGCGAATGACATCATTCAGTTTTAGGGTGATGTACTTCTGGTCAGGAATCCTCATGTCATTGACGAACGTCTGCAGGAAAGAAGCACAGGAGTAGTTTTTGACGGAGGGTATCAAGGTGGTGTATCCCAAATACACACGGCTCCTGGAGGGCACCAAGGTCCATCTGCTAACCACACTACACACACTCAGGGTGCACTAGCACAGTCAGCCAGGCAAGGAGCTAAGTTCCCTACAAAAATCAACACTAGCAAGTAACTCCCATGGGCAAGTTAGAGCACCCCAATTATGCTTCAAAGCAAGGTGCTCTGACAGGACCTCTAGTGAGATTCACCTTTCCATCAACTGCAAATGAAATTTTAGTCCTCAGCTTGAACAAGTAAATGAGGTGCCTGAAGTTAGGAACTTCAGATGCTCTCAGCTCTCCTCAGCCAACAGCCAACAAGAGCAGCAAATGGTACAACTCATACTCTAATTACTGAGCTGGGAACCAGCTTTCTGCTGGATGTCAGAAAAACACTGGTGTCAGCTGCAAGGCCCGATAATCTAACAGGAAAAGCCTGTCACAGAGGAAGGGGAAAATGAAAATGCACAAAAAAAAAAAAAAGCATTTGCAGTAGCAACACCATGATGTCTGAGGCCACTTTGTCCAAGACATCGTATGCCAGTATAATAGGCCCCTTGCATAAAAGATTCACACACTCGTTTTTCCCATGCTCCAGACAGTTCATTGAGGCTCAAAGAAATTAAGTTATCCTCATAAAGGTATTAAAAAATGTATTTCATATCTGTGAACAAATGCCTGGGATGTCCCAGATGCCCTCTTTCCCGGGGACCCCACAATGAGCAATTCTCACTGAACACTGGAGGAACAAATCAAGCACTCATGGTCAGCTTCCAGAAATAAACCCACGTACTTTTGTAATAACCAGGGCCACATAAAAGTAAATCAGAAACTCAGTTAAAGAAGTACCAGAATGCTGACAGGGATCAGGCCCCCAGTTACAGCCAGGGCAGTCACAGACACCAGGAGTTTCCCTACCTCACAAGGTGGGATTCACCCAGTCTCACAGACCAGGAACCCACTGCTGGCTCTTTGCAGCCTCAATGCACATGCAGCTATGCTCTGATGAATCAAAATTATGCTATAAAATGTATTTATATGTTTTCACCACTGAGGCACGGTCTTCTTCTGCCTTCTCACCTCAGCCAAGCCAAATATCCATGATAAGACCAAGTATTAACCACAGGGGAAAAATAAATGCTACAGCAGGAAACTAGAACTTCAGCAGACAACAGCCCCCACCTTCCTGGCAATTTACATAAGAGCTGAGGGAAAGGCCTGTAATTTCAGAATAAAAGCAGTGAAGCTGGTTAAAAGGCATGGAATTACAATTTGCATGAATTTTTATAACATTTAAAAATCCCACAAGAGTCACATCTGGAACAAGAATAATTATTTAGTGAATTTTCTGCAAAACAAAGGTTTGCAAGAAAACCCATTTTGATGTCATTACCTATTCATTCGCGGTTACTTCAAATAAAATAAGCCAACCAAACTGCTATTGCAGACAGAAATGCTACCTTTAAAACCAAAAGACCCTTGATAGACTGAAGAACCAGCTGAACATTATGATAAAAACAATATAAAACATTTCAACAATTAATACGAACCAGATTATCCAGCAAAGCCATATAATGCACTGTTGATAAGCCATAAAGTAAACCCAAAATAAAAGCAAATTCTGCAAGTGGAATTAAAAATCAAGGCCCTCAAAAGTGATTTCTTTAGTTTCAGGGGGAAAAAAAAAACAGGTTTTGATGAAAATTTTCAAATAAGGACTTACATTTCCTTCAATCTAAAGAAAGTCAGTTTGGCCCCAACAGTCTTCTCCAGTAGAAGGGTGTCTGACCAGCTGCAGAAGGCAGGCACTGCTGTAACTTTTTTTATTCCACTGCCCCTCAGAGCACAAGTCCATTATTAAAATCTTGTAAACTCATATGTATATAGAAAAGAATTAGTGGTACAATCCTTCCCTCAACTTGCAAGCAGAATTTTCAGCTGCTATTTTGCCACCAGGAGTTACCTACAACAGGTGTTGAACCATGGATCCAGCTAGAGCCCAGACCAGTTACTGAAAACATTCCCATCTCAGCAGGGCTCTGTGCCTTCAGCTATAAGGCTGAGAAGAAGTAACACTCATTCTTGCTGTTTCCAGAAGCCAGAAGCAGCAGAACACTTGAGATCTGCTTTAGCCACTGTTTTCGTACAAGTTTCTGGAATTGGCTTGTGGTTGTGATGGTGGAGGGCTTCTGTTTCTAAGCCCAAAACAATGATTGCAGTAAAAACCCTACTGGGAAGACAATTATGTGAATCTAGCTTAGACCTGCTCCAGCAGAGGAATTGCTCTGCTGGTATAAAGAAAGAGCCAAAGAAGAAGCATGCCATGACATTAGGACAGATTTAACTACAATGGTATATTAAAAACCACAGAAACCAGATGGGCAGACAAAGCCCTCCCTAACTGCTTAACACCACTGGTGTGAACTGGGACCAGAACAAGGGTTAAGATTCAGGCAGGCTCAGCTCTCTGCTCTGGGGTCACATTACCCCTTGGTCTTCACACAGACCAAGCTCAAGGCAGGCAAAAGAGCAATTTTTAATTAAAAAAAAAAGAGAGAGAGAAAAGGTGGTTTTAAACAGTTTCTCCCCAAAGAAATTAAATGTCTCATCATCCCATAAATCACTGCACGCACTGACAACTGAATTGCTAGGTCACCCTGCTCATGCTGAACAGCTGCTCCAGAATCTTCACCAGTTCAATGTTAACATCCCCAAAATGAGACTAAATTTATTTCCTCCTCTTTTGCAAAGAGCTCTATGATTTTATGAGCCCTGAACCATTCTGCAAGGACACCAGAAAAAATGGAAAAAGAAATACGAAATTCACCAAAGCTTTTCTTGAGATGAGAAGATGAGAAGATGAGATCCAAAGATGAGGTGCTATATGACCCCCATCTCAGGCTTTGCAAATAATTATGTACATTTAGCTTAACTCATGCGAACAGCTCCAGTGACCCAAAAGGGTCTAACAGTAGACTTAAGTGCACAAGCACTTGCAGACTCAGCATGGTGCATGTTTGCTTTCATAATCCAGGAGGTTTACTACTTACGCCATTTAAGCTCCCGAGATCCTTAACCCAGTGCTCATCTTTCTCCTTGTCATAGTTGATCACAGCATGCTGCTTATCGACACTGCGGGACTGGTAATGAAAGCATAATGAATGTGAGACTGGTCATGCATAAGACACAGTGTTAATCAAAGCAGCATTTCCACATTAAACTAATTTGATATGGGGTAAAGGGAGAAAAGGGAAAAGCAGGAAGGATTAAATATTATTAGAAACTACAAATAACCAAAGGATAAACAATAAATGCTTCCATGGCTGTTTAAACACTTCAAGTTAAAAAGAGAGAGGAAAAAAAGGGCATCAAAAGAAAAAAAAAAAAATTACAAAAAAAAAAAAAATCACTGAAGGCTGTCAAGACTATGCCATAATTTCAACGAATTATATCAATACACATTGAAAATAAAAACTAGCCAAATGGAAAGCCTGGGGCAGGATCTCAACTCAGTGTGAACTAGAAGAGCTTCATTTTTCACTAGCCGAAGCCCGTGGCCTCATCACCAGGGACGTTCCTATTCAGGATGATTAATTCCTATTTTTCAAGGAAAGATAAACCACTTTCTTAAGTTATAACAATGCATTCTGTTCCCAGGATTATGTCCCAGATTTGATTTAAATTCTAGGATGCTTTCCAAGTTGAAGAGAAGTTAGTAAACTTGCAGTGACAAAAGAAAGCAACTCCAGGAAAATTCAAATTTAAGGCTAGGTTTGAGAACACTGAACTGGACAGTGATTTGGTGCCATTGGCTTTGCCACAATGCACAAGTAATAAATGCACTTTATCTTCAGAACAGAGAATGACACTTCGGCAAGAATAGTGTCAGACTTCTGAGGAAGAACTGTTAGATCAAAACCTCTAAATAATTTTGAAATATGTTGTGTTACAGCTTTAAAGAGACCAGACTGTCTGTATTTAGATCTGCCTCTCATAACTTGAATTCCTGCTGCAGTTGACCTCAACCAGTCACTGGAACCAGTCACTCCACCAGCACACACACATGACACTGAAACCTCCCTGGTGTCTTGGGTCAGGGGAGGGTAGGACATGCTACCAGAGCAGTGAGACAAGCCAGGCTCTAAATCAGCAAATCCTCCTCTTCCTGGGCATTACCAACAAGTTCTTGGTGAAAGTACTTTCCTTTTCCCCAAGCATAAACACACTAGTTTCCACAGCACCGCTCTCAGCAAGCCATTATCTACTTCCTTGCAAGCATGTTGAGGCAAAGATTGTTCCAGGGGAATTCCTTAGTGAAGATAGAGAGGTTTTGCTGGACAAACTGCTACCATTTGCAGGAATTTCTTCTGCTCCTGCCAACATCAAGCACACTGCTAATATCCCAACAACTGATAAATGTCACCTCATTCCCCTGCAAAGCATATGTCAGCCCAGGAGACCTGTCCTCCAGAATAACCCCAAAGTACTAGTACGAAGACAGCATGCACTTGGCCAGAAGACTGCCCTTTCACCTTGTGACATCCCTCACATCATTCACGACATACCACCACAAGCAGAGGCAGCGAGGTGAAGGGCAGGTGACTCCAAGCCTCAAGCTGCCTCACCAATACAGTTACTTAGCACTGCTGAATTTCCAAGGTGTCAGCTCACATTAAGTCCCAGATGAAAAATGAGGCAGCACTCGACGTTCTGCTGCCCAACTGGTGCTGCTCAAGACAGCAAATGCTCCCCAAAGAAACAGAGGCAGAGACAATGTGGTTGGGGACACCCCACTTGCATCTCCTGCTACACCAAGCCCTAAACACAGGAAGTGAAGCACAGCAAGGTTACCTGGGAGGGACACACAAATCTCTTGCCCTCATGCGATCACCACACTTGGTGTCTGACCACGACCTCAGTGTAGGGCAGGCCTTGAGTGTTTGCAGTGAGAAGCTATTGCTTCTCTCTGTTACTGTTCACATTAGATGAAGCACTTCAGTTCAGTCTGCAAACGCCTAAGTGGCTGTGGCAGGTATGTGCATCATAAGGTAACAACTGTCCAGGTAAGGACGGTTGGGGGATGCTGCCCAGGACCTGCACCTTGGCACATGGCCCTGATGACAGGAACATCTCCAGCCACAGTTTCATGTATAACAGCATTTGATGCTACATGAATTGGGGTTGTACCTGACCTGCCATACAGAGGCATAAATACAACTACCTTTCACCCTGATGGACTCAAAGATAAACATGCACATAGGTCCTGCCTGCACAGGGCAGATGCAAGGTCTTCCCCAGTTCCTCTGCTACCCAAAATCGCAGACACCACTGTTCCCAATGGGATGTAAGGAAACATGGATTAACTGGTGCAGCAATGTTTGCTTTAGCTTTTTACAGCATGTCATAGAGACTCATTTAAAAATTAACAGGTTTAAAGACAGAACAATCCCTCTAGACCCCCTGCCCCCCTTCAATGGCAGAAAGGCTTCCACCCCAAAAAGCTAATACAGACAAAAAATAAGGGTAGATTTTGTCTGGTTATCTGATTATAAACCCTCTTTTAAATGTCCTGTGATTCATTTATTTCTGGGAATCAGCTGTCTCCCAGAAATTCAATTTGCCCTGCATCTGACGCTGATGTAAGTCAGCATTGCCTCTGGGGTGCTGTATTTTACAACAGCTGACTACAGCTACGCAAGGGTCCCAAACCAAACAACAGTCGTCACAGGGGAGCAGAGATGTGTTCCAGCAGCACGATATAACCTGACATAAAAGCAAGAAGAGGTCACCAAAAGAACCAATTTATGCCCATTTCTAAGGAAGTTTCAGCTGTGTTCAAGACAGCCCTTAGCAAAAGGAGTCAAAACGATATGCAAAATCTGACCCATGGTCTTGATACAACCTCTCAGCATCTCCTTAAAGAACACACGAGGAACACGGCAAACTGTTACACAAACCACACCTCTGTGGAATTTCATTCTTTTGTGGAGAGAGTGGAATTTTCTCAGTTTTGTTTATGTTAAACCAGCAAACATCACAGAAAATGGCAGCAGGAGTTCCTAAGGGCCTGTCTCCAAGGAAATTCAATTTAAAATAACTAAACTAACACCTTATTTATTTTGATGCAGACTTGCCAAAGGTCACTCTTACTTGAGAACTGAGGTGTGGTTTATTTCAACATCAGTCACATTTAACATAAACTGCTCTTGTGTGCAGTGACAGCAGCAACCCAGCACTTGATCAGGCTTTTGTTCTCAGAGAGGAGCAGACTGCCTCAATCCACTTCCAAAGAAAAGACTAACCAGTTTTCAGACTGGTAACAGCTGAGAGCTTGAGAACAGTCCTATGGAAGCCACTTCAGCCCAGCAGATCAGTGGTTTCTAATGCATGACCCACCTGAATCACAGAAAGTGATTTAAGAAGCCCGAGATGACACATTACAGAGCAGGTCATGGGTGTATAACTCCCAACAGTCTGCAACTCCACTGGCAAGATTTTAGGCATCTATAAATTGAAAAGCTGCAATTAAGTCAACTGAATTACAAATATAAGGGGACTTCCTAGGTTAAAATGCACATTTGCATCGAATACTGAGCCTTGCTTATGATCAAGCAGGATGGGGCTTTGAGCAACCCAGTCTAGTGGAAGGTGTGCCTGCCCAAGGCAGGGGGACTGGAGCTAGATTATCTTCAAGGTCGTTTCTGACCCTTCCAATCACAACCTCCACAACAAAAGGCAAGGCTGAACCATCTACTGGGAGTGGACACAGGGACCCAAACAGAAAAAAAGACGTAATTTCCAATAAAGTGTTAAAAAAACCTGAAGTGCCTACATCCAGATGTCAAAAGCAAAAAATAACAAGTACTCCCTAGCAGAAAAGCACTTGTGATGGGATGAGCAGCACTCCTGAGCTATGGCAAGGATCACTGAGATTCTGCTTGGATCTGAACAACAAAACCAGAGCTGAAGTGCCTCAGATGAGATTGAGACAGAGAAAAGAAGCCAACAAAGAGAGAAGTCCACCTAAGCACTAGTGATCTTTAGGCAAGAAATAAGGCTACACTCTTAAGAGGCTGGGAATGAGGGAAGAACACAGCATTCTTACCATGTCCCAACGCTGGACCATTCAGCAAATGAAAACAACTCTCAGGAAAACACAATGTGTGCTTTACTGATTAACGTTTACACTTGTCTGAAGGGAAAACATGGACACTGATTTGTTACTACACTAACATTTTCTCATCCAGGGCTTGCATTTCCAGACATTCAAATCACTTCCTAATATAAGGCTGTCCTGCTTCTTCATCATCTATCTCCGATGCATTACGTTTTAAATACCTAGTAGACAAAATGCACATGCAGCATATATATCTGAAGACAGAGCTATTTTATAGTTCTTCTTTCTTCCAAGATCATATTAAGCAGATAGGCTAAATCAGAGACAGAAATGGCACCTCTGGGTCCGACAGTCCCATACTGGCACCCACATCTTCAATCTTTAGGCAGCTCACCTGTGATTCCCAAAACTGCACACATCAAATCAGCAAAAGCCCCTGCTTACAACTGGGAGCAGCAAAAGCAGCTTCAGAAGTGCTCAGGAGTCTCCATGGAGGTATATATCACGCTGGCTACGTGTCCTGCAGATACCTTACAGCTTTGTTTGGTGAAGGATCTGATACACAGAACAGGGCACTCGGGATGAAAGCACAAGCTGCAGAGATGCCAAGCAAAACCCACAAGGAAACAAGACCTGCTTAGGGAGGCAGGAGGAGAAATACAGCCAGACAGCCTGCGTTTCCCCACAGGACCAGTGAGCAGACGCAGCTCCGCTTTCTATGCAGATACAAATGCTGCCTTTTCCCCAGGAGAATTACTATGGGCAAAAACCTACTGTTCAGGGTTGAGATTTGGACCTCAGCCCTGCCAGTGCCATGAGGCACTGTGGTATTGGAGATAAAATAAACAAATGAGAGCAGTTTCCCTGTTCCTCACTGCAGTCTGTTGTGCACGCCTGGCACAAGATAACTGCAGCATTCTGGTGGCAACAAGCAATAAACATTTACTCAAATACTTTCCACAGTGAACAGGTTACATTTCTGCCAGTGCTGTGCTCTGCGGAAGTGTCCCAGTAAGGAAACACAAACCTCTCCTAGTGCCCCACTGCAGCAGGAGACAGACAAAGCCAAATTTTTTTTTTTTTTTTAAAAAGGCAAAATAAAAATCCTTGCATTCTGGCTTGAAATATGATTTTTGCTGCTCAAAAGTAAAACCCCAGGTAACATCCAGTGACAGATACGAACACTGGGTCTCCCTCTTTGACCACACTTCAGTACTTCTCCAGAATGTTAGTGAATGCTCCATCCTGCCCAAGGCTGGTTGCAAGTGTGACACCCCCACAAGAGGCAGCCCAATCACTCACAGGGGTATGTGCTGCCAGTTTCTACATGACTCTGCCTAAGCAGACAAATGTCTCTTCAGCAAGCGTAGCCTTCTTGTCTTGGGGCTGGACTCACTTTACAGCTTCCAAACTGCAGAGGCTCCTGCTTTCAGCTTTGCTGCAGTAAAGATCACGGGATTAGTGGAGCTGTTGCAGGACCAGGGCCAGAGCATTCAGGCAAAAAATAAGGCCTTGAACAAAAGAAAGAAATCCCCCAGGAAAATGAAACTGTAATCCCCACATCTTAGCAAAGGGATCTGGAGGCTGGCATAGTTCCCATAAAAACTTAACCCATTAATTTTGGGGTAAAATGGGCGCTTGCTTGCTGGTTTCCCCTTTCCAAAGTGGAAAACCAGTTCAAGTGACCCAGGATCAGATACTGACTGCAGAAAGGGAACACGCTGCCCACAGATGCACTGGCTTTCCCTTTGTTTCACATGGCCACCCAGGAGGCACAGAAAAGCATCACCTTAGGTGGGACAGAACCCCGGATTTCTACAGCACAACCAAGCTGCCTGCTAGCATCTGGATCAGGATCTCAGACACGGAAGGGGTCCCCACTTTCTCTGCCCACTCCAGAGAGGAACAAACCCTTCCTCACAGGCCAAGCTTCAAGGACATTGCCAGCCACAAGCAATCCTCTCACCCATAATAGCGACCCGCCTGCAGTGTCACTATCACCTCTCTCCTTATCCTGCCTCCAGCAATGAACTCCCCTCCCAGGTTTGCCAGCCTTGCCATGCCTCCAGCCTCCTCAGCACACATTTCATCAGACACCATAATCCTCCTGTCAACTGCACATTAACAGAAAACAATGGGAGAGGCAAGAGCCAAAAAAACAACTCTAGGCCTGGAATTATGGGATGCACATCCTTCCTCCCACAGCTGCTGCCCAGGCACCTAGAAACACTACCTGTCAAAGAGCAGAGCCTTCCCAAGGCTAGATCCTTTCTCTTCTGCCTGTAAGACACCTACACCTAATGAATAACTCTTGGCAATTCCAAACGCCCAGGGACTAACTTAGGTACTGGTTTACACCCTCTGGATAACTGCAGCAAAACAGTATGAGTGGGGCACCACCCTGTCCTAACTAGAGCTTCCCACTCCAGACCCACGCTTCCGTAGGGAAAGAGGACAGGACACAAAATGGAGCAGAGATTCCCCATGGCTTCTACTGAGAACTCCCAATACAGGAAACACCTGAGTGACGGATAAACTTCCGTACCACAGTGAATTCACCTACAAGTACCAGTGAAAAGATAATCTACTGAGTTCACACCGCTTCCTCCCAGCATAATGCTGTAGACAAACTACACCACACCCATCCACACATGTTTATGTATACACTTACTAAACTATGTAGGAGAGACATCATATTATCAAGTACAGCCCGGGGAAGGCAGGCTACATTAGGTCAAGGAAACTTTAATTTGACCAGATGTCACATACACACAGAGTTCACCACTGCACTGTATATTATTTGCAGGGTGCATAGTGCACCCTGTGTACCAAACACTGGACAGATCCTGCGGGGAAAACATATCCGGTAACGACACAGTAACAGATTGCATCTTCATGCCTATGTACACAGGGGCAGAAGCAGGATTACACAGGCAATCTTCACACTAGTATTTCATAACTGCTCTGCAGTTATAAACACTTAGTAGCCGTAATAATGTTCCTTAGGTGCCTAGAACACTTGCCATTCCCTAACTTTTTACCAAAGCGAGACAAAAAGAGGAAAACATCTATTTAAGCAGTATCGTTACCATTTATCCAATTCACTAGCAGAATGAACTTGTATGTTCAGCTCACAAGCCCCTATACCACTTGAATGAATAAATACCATGAATTGACATGATAAGCAGCATGCGATGTCCCACATGGACCAGAGATAGATGCTGGGCTAGTAAATTTCAAAGCTAGCTGCTGACACCAGAATAAAAGCAAGTCTTGACCCATCTCAGGCCCAAAGGAGATGCTGCTCAGCAGCCATATCCTGTAATGCCCACTTCCCCAACACTGAACAGATTCTGCCCTATATGCACCACCTTCCACTTCTCCAAACTCTGCTGCTCCCCCTCTCACTCTGCACAAATGACAGGCTGCTCTTTGTGCCTCCCTGCTCAGCCAAATCTTAATCTCACGGTGAGGCTTTCTAGAGTAGAAATTCAACAACTGGATGCAAAGATCTGGCCTCTGGCTTCCTGAAACATGGGTCAAGATGTTGAGCAAGTACTCTGAAGTATTATACTCTTGGCTTGTCCTCACACTTTCCTCGACAGCTGCTTTGACCACCGTCTGAGTCAGGATACCAGGCTGGGTGCAATTTGATCTAATCTACTGCAGTTCCTCTTACATCTAAACCCCAGCCTTGCATATCCCTGCACCTATTTCCTCTTTGCTCAACCTGCAACAGTTCTGCCCTCCAATCTGTCCCCTTACTAACCTCACTCCCAGATGAAATATGACTTTAGACAATAGTATCAAACAAGTCCCTGCTGACCACATGCAAACACCAAGTTCTTTTTTTCAAAGGTTTGGAACTTGTTCAAATGCATTTAGATTATTGATGTGGGAGAAACAGCCTCTGACCTAGACATTCACTCTTGAAAAAGATCACAACCCAGCTCTACAATGCCAGAACTTAAAAGAACAGGTTGAAGATACTTTTAAATAGTTTACATGAAGAAAATGGTATTTTTCCAATAGTTGCTCACAGCGAAGGCCAAAGAAGGCAGCTGACTGTGTCCAGAATACACTGCCTAAAACAGACGCCTGGAAAATAAACTCTCATGCCAAACAGTTACAAAGTTTAGTAGAGCTATACGCAGTTGAAAAAAGTGTCTCCTGGTAGGAAGCGTCAAGCTGTCTTAAAATCCACACAGGACAAAGGCACAAGACAAATGCCATCGTGCCATCTACACCTACTCCTGCTGTAACTCATACATATAAAGTCACCTGGTGTAGGACAATAGCATGCCCAAACCATTGCCCTAACGAAAGGGGCATATTCAAGGGAGCACTGGTTAAACATTTTGCTTTTGCAATTTTTTCAGTAAACATCCCTCTCCCTCTCACACAAAATCACAGAAGTTATGACTCTGCTTTCCCTCCTTTTAAATATTTACACTTAGCAAAGATGCAAAGCATGCTCTGTTTTGGGACAGAGGGAAGATTTTAATGGTTAAGTGAAAATTCTGACTTTGCAAAATGTTTATTCCCTTGAATAAATACCCATCCCATTAAGCTAATGATCAAAGCTGATAAAAAGAGCAACTGTATTTCCCAAGAAGGATTTTGGGGAAGGGTGAAGGGGGGAGAATTACTTTGTTGATAGTCCAAAAACCTTCTTTCTTTTGGTAAAAAAAAAAAAAAAAAAAAAAAAAAAAAAAAAAAAAAAAAACACCAAAAAACAAAACACAAACCTTTTCAAAGAATTCCCTCCCACCACCCCCAAGCCCCACAGAAAAAACAAACACTAGTGCAAGTTGGTGACGGTCTAGATTTCTGCATGCCTGCTGTTTGTTACCTGCAGGGAGCCAGCGAGGCTGCTGAAGAAATCAAGCACTGGTCATCAGAAAAATGACAGAACTTAGCCCTTGACAGCACAACAACACTGTGCATGCCAAGCAACACTAACTGGCATTTTTGCCATGCATTAGCATTCAAAATAAATGTAAATCTCGCATTTAGTTGTACTAGAAGCATTACAATGCTGCAAAAACATGTAAAATATTTCTAATCTTCTTCATAGGTATAAAAAATTTCAAGGTAGATTATGTTTCCCCACTATCAAACCTACTTAAAACTAAACTTTAAGATCCTGGTCTTCTTCACCTCTTTGTTAACCCAAAAAGCAAATCTAGTACTTGCATGAAATAAGCAATACAGGCAAAATGAAACTCTGATTGCTTGGTGACAAAGCTATCATTTTTTGGTGTTCAGTGATCTGATACCTTAAGTCAACATGTTCCAAGAAAATATCAGAAGACAAGACACTCCTAAAACAGTAAAATGGGAAAGGCAAGACTGCAGGGTCTCTAGGACTCTGTGTTGTACGTTTGCGCACCATCTAAGACACACAGTCTCAACAGGGAACCACAAGCCGTATCACAATGAAATCACTAAGCAGTAACAGTCTTAAGAGACTAAAACCACTGACCAGGTCATTCAGTTCACTCCCCAGACATTGCCAGTCTGCTTTCAGTTGCGTACTTTAAAGGATAAAGCAAAAATCCTGAAACATGTAAGCAGAATTACTGTGCAACAAATATAAAGTTTCAGGGCCAGTACCACAGAAATACTCCAGGTGCAAACACTGTTACAAGAGCTCTGTCCATCTGTAGTGATAACTGCCCTGCTTCTTAAGCTTTCCCCAAGACAATGATTGTGCCAGCCAGCACAACGATTTTGTGACATGGACAGTCACAGTAGGAAAAGTCTATTTTTAGATCTCATCCTCCATCTGCTCACATAAATTTTGCTTGGATATCAAGTCTCTGCTCACAATCTCTCTTCCACACCGAGTCTTACTACAGTCATCTCATTTGGAGGCCAAGGTAGCTCTGGAAAACACCTCTAGAAGCAAATGGCTAGGAGAATAATGTGCTGTGCTGTTCAAATTAAGAATTTACATGTGATCCTAGAAAAAGCTTTTTTACTGGAGATAGTAAACTAATATGCTTATAAAGGGTCACATGTAATTCACCCTATGAGCATAAGCAGCTGGCTTTAACAGACAATCTAGAGCCTTCCTCCGGTGAAATAACGAAAACCTTTAAAATACAATCGCTTCACTCTCATACGCAACACTGACAAGACAGCTCGGACTTGCAAAGAAGCATGAAATATTCCATGCGGTGTGGAGTGCCTCACAATCCATGCTGTCCAGTTAACCCCCTAAATAACCAGAGAAACAAGCAATGTGTTTTAAGTATGATTGATATTTGGCCACTTTTAAGGCGCGTAGCTTGAGAATGTGACTCTCAGAGTGCTGAACCCTGACAGTAAAAAAACCCACAGCTACCTTCAAAGGGTATTAAGATGAGCACTCTAAAACTCAGGCCATTTTTGGAAACCAAGGCCACTGTATAGGTCTACTCCAAGTTGCAAGAGAACTTAGCAATCAGGTTTCTGAGCTGTCAAATGCAGACTTACAAAAAATATCAGGACATTTTTAATGTCTCACTTTTACGTGTCTCACCAGTCAGACACATAGAAACATGAAATAAAAGATAGTGTGATTAACGGGAAAGCCCAAACAATCTGCTTTTGAACAGGAGTATGCTTCAGACTCTACCACTCCAGAACACCTATGCCATTCACTGCCAGCTAGCAGAGCAGTATAAACACTGCGAGCACTCCTTTTGCAGATGGTAACACATTACTACAGCTAGACAACACCTTGCTTCCAAGTACACCTGGTACAGGAACTCCTACCCCCTGAACAGACCTCCTGCTAATATATCACACAAAATCCCTATGGTAAGTACAAACACAGCCTGCTTGGCAGTACATCAACAAAGTATTTAGGACATACCTGTGACCAGGTCAGCAGTGGAAATTATGAGGAGGGAATCCGGGCTGTGCAGGCAGCTTTCTAATTTTGCCACCTACCAAAAGGTGCATTTACCACTTTTGTAAAGGGGCAAACAGGTGTGACACAGGTAGAACCAAACTCCCCCACCCCGCATGGGTCTCACAGAAACACTAAATTAATTTCAAGCTTTTACAAATTCCTGAGCTAAAGTGCTCCTGTCAAAAGCTCTTTGTGAGATTCCAGCTCCATTTGTTTGGAGTGACATCCATTACATTATGCTGTCAAACATCAGACCGCAGTCAACACTTGAGATACGTTGAATTAGGTCCAGCAAAGACACATGCTGGTACAGAAAGCACTACCAGAAGCTGCAAGTTCACCCAAATAACACAGTTACTTTGGGAAGAGGTCACCACCTTACATGCCCCACCAAAAGAGCTAGTTTCTCTGCTAAACATCAGGATTTCCCACCATAATCAAAAAAGCCCTAAATGAGAAATACAAGCACTGACAATTTAACCAGACTTACAGGGAAAAATAAGCAAACAAAAAAACCTGCCCCCATTCAAGCGAAACATTCTAGTAAACAGTGCACACATTAAAAGCAACAAAAAACCAGCAGCATAACTGCAGATCAGGCCAAAATGGTATGCCTTGGCTTACTAGTTCTAGTAGCACCAACACAGTTAATCTATTTGATTAATCGCCTACCACTACAGCTCCTATCCATCTGATGACATAGCAATTTGAAAGAAACCTCACTTGCACTTTCACAAATATGGGAAGTCTTTATGGGAACTGCAGACTCAACATAAAAAAGGAAGTTCCTTTTGAAAGATGTCATTTCAGGAAAACACACACCTACAGATATCCAGCATTATTTTCACATCTACTGCATCTTCAGAAGAAATAACAACAAAAAAACCCATATTACCTGGAGCATCAGTTCACAGTCATCTCTGCCAACAAATATCATCTCCCGAGGGAGCCGATGGCGAATGCCAGTGCTGCTCACCAAGAACCACGAAGTCACGCTCATTTTGGCGCTTGACATCTAATCTTCATACATTCTAAACACAAAAAAAAAACAACAAACAGTGAGTTATTAATGAGCTATTAAAGTACACCAGTGCACAGCTGCAGTTCCCAAATTTCCCTGCACCACAGGACCCAGCACTGACTGACACTTTGTGTTCGTGTCTCACATTTCTTGTGGCAACAAGCAGTTTCGAAGTGTGTGTCAGGATCTGCTGCCCATGTGCCACGTGTAGGAGCTCTACAGCCCTGAAAATATTCCCACAGCAAAGTAAGACTAAGGATCTGAAGAAAGGATTGTTTAAAAAATGAAGCATGCAGCTGTATCCAATCAATGAAATGATGAAATATGGTGGGGGAAAAAAAAGAGACCTCTTTTCCAGAACGTTTCCTTGTCGCTAGAACTGTGCACACAGACCACAACTTGAGCTTCCACCATCATCAAAGATCTGGACCAGCACATCAGTAAAGTGATATAACCTGGCTCCTCTAACCTTTCACAGTACACTCCCAGGCGCGGTTACACCAGTGCTGGGAGGAGAACAGCCTCCCTATTGCTCATCCCACTTCCACAGTGATGTAAGTCGGGAGCCCACAGATCCTTCCTGCTTCCCTCCCTCACTGCTTGAGCCCAGGACAGGAAACATGAGCTAGAGTTCCCACCGGAGGGCTTTGGCAGCATTGCCCCGCAACACGCAGAAGAGCAGGCAACTGCAACCTGCGCGAGCAGCAGCGGCGGGCAGCGCTTATCGGAACTCTCCCAGCCACACCTGCTTGTTGTGGCTGCTACAGCCCGGCTGCAGGCAGCCAGCTCCCGTGGCCTCGCCTCCTCCCTCTCCCACAACATCGCCTTTTCCTCTCCCTGGCTGGAGGAAAATGGAGTGTCACACATCAGTCTCTCGCCTTCCCCTCACCCACCTCCCGGGATCCAAGCTGCATTCCTAAATACACCGAGGGAAGGAGATCTCCATTTTATCTGGGCTGCGCGGCGCTCCACGGCCTGACCGCCTGCCTCCCCGTCCGCAGCAGCCCCGGGCAGGCGCAGGTGACACCCGCCGGGAGGATGACTGATCTCCCCCAGCAAGGCGCAGGCCTGGGGGGATGAGAAGAGACCACCCTGGGAGCCGTCGGCAAGGGCTTCCGCGCCCGTGTCACGCTGCGCGAGCGGCCCCGACACACCGCGCCCGCCTCTGCCGGGGAAACACCGCCTCCCCGACAAAGCGCCCGGGGGAGGGGAGTCGGGAGCCGCCGGCCGAGCCCCGTGGCAGCTTCGCACCGCCCCGAGCCGGGCTGCAGGGCCCAGCTCCGTCCCCACGGCCCCGGTCGGGCCGCGCTCGCTGCTGACGGGAGGCAAGGGAAGGGCGGGCGAGGAACCGGAGCCGCCAAGGGGCCGCAGCGAGCCAGGTGTGCGCGCGGAGCCGCCGCCCTCCCCACCCCCCGCCAACCGGGCGGGCGCGGCCCTTTATCTGCCGGGACCCGGCTTCCCTCTCAGACCCCCGCTAGCTGCCCTACCTGCTGCTGCCTTGGCGCGGTGGCAGGCCGCACGCCGCGCCCCGCCAGCCGGCTCTGCCTGCCCCGCGGGCCGCTCCCGGCGCCCGCCCCGCCCCCGCGCGGCAGGTTCCCGACGTCAGGAGGCGGCTCCAGCCGCTGCGCCCGGCCGCGGCCCCACCGCCCCCTTCACCGCCGCGCTGCCCCGCCCAGCCCGGCTGCGG
Source organism: Amazona ochrocephala (assembly GCA_039720435.1). Classification (NCBI taxonomy): domain Eukaryota; kingdom Metazoa; phylum Chordata; class Aves; order Psittaciformes; family Psittacidae; genus Amazona; species Amazona ochrocephala. The sequence continues at coordinate 51,681,298 of CM077882.1, read as the reverse complement.
CCGTGCCCGATGTCGGCCCTCCGGGAGCTGCAGGTGTGGCGGCCCCCGACCGGGTTTGTGGTTCAGCATCCCTCATCGCGGGCTCTTCGAGGGGCTCTCCGAACACCGGCAGAGCCTGGCCACACCGCTCTGACCGGGGTGCAGCTGTCCCTGACCTCGGGAGGCCTTACAGGCAAGCACCCCGTAGTGGGGCAGGACGTGCTGCTGCTGTTAGCCACTGGAGTCAGCCCCGACACCAGCCTCTTCTCCTAATCTCCACCGGGCTTCAGGAAGTAGGTTGACATCCACCTCCACGTATACCCCTCAGGTCCTCTTGCAGGGCAGTAGCAAAAGGCAGTTAACAGGACTGAATTAATCTCGAGGACCTGTCTTTGGGCTAGGAGCCTGAAATGGGTGCTGTGACAAGATGTGCCATTTTATGGGTTCTATTCAGCTGTAGGCCACTAGAAAACTTCTGAAGTGCAGAGAGCAATGACCACTCTTTTTTCCCCATCAGGAGGAAGACTGAGTGTCATGGTAACGGATCCACCTATTTGCTGATGCAAGAACTTTTCCAAGAGAGCTCCCAGCTCATGCAGAAGTCAGTGGAGCTGGAAAGAAGCAGAAGCTTTGCATCGGCTCTCTCGTTCCAGCTGCCATGCACTGCTAACAAAATACTATAGGAAGACAGCAAGTTCATATAGATATTTCCCCAGGCCCATATTGCAGCTGGAAAGATGTATTTGCATTTGTATGTTGTACATTCAGTGTTGAATATAATTTCTCAGTCACCTGCAGGAACTTCCTTTGGTGTCTTCAGTACTTTCATTTAGAATTTTGGCTCAGGATATAGCCTTAACGAAGTCTGATGTCATTTGAAACCATAGGTCCAGTATGCCACTCACTGGGGACAGTCCATCACTCTGCTGGCTCACTCCTGGACTACAGCCTTACTGGAAGGCTGAGGAACCAAAGATGGTGAATTCAGTGAGCTGCAGCAGACTGTGAGGAGGGAAGGAAAACAACATTTCTTCTTTTCCCTCCTCTTTCTGAAGGGCAGTAGGACTTTGTTATTATTTAAATAATAGTGTTAATTCCTTCTTTAATAAGCTTTTGACTTGTTCCTGGCAAATACATCATGCTCCAGGGTGATTTCAAGGCGTGATTATCTTCAAAGGCTTCAAAGCTGGCTGAGGCTGCAGCATCCGTGTTTTATTGGTATCTCCTTGGAGGCGAGCACCACACCCTTGCAGCGTGCCATGTGCCTTGGACGCCAGGCAGGAGGATGGAGTAAGCAGCCACCACTTCCGGGACACTTTAAAGGCTTTTGCATTGTGCGCTGCCATGAAGTAGTAGAAATACTTTGTAAGTAAAAAAGGACTTCACCCATATTTGCCAGGTAGTCCTGTCATTGAGTGGTGGTTTATTATTGATTGAACTGACCTATAGCTTACGTTTCTATAAATAGTATTCCCTTCTTTCTGAGCTACATCTAGTTACTGGAGAGGCTGCTCTATGAGCCAATCTGTAAAGCATCTCTATGCTGGTGAGAGGAAGTAAGATAATTAATTTCTTTATACAAGCCTGCCATCTAGGCAAATCTTTGTTATAAGTTACTATAAAAAGGTTACTGTTTGCTTTAGTCTCTCCTTAAGCCCATTTTTACCATTAATTTATACATGTGTATTTAACTGAGCAGTCACTTGCTATATATAGAGAAGAAAAATCATCCCTGTTCCCACCATGTCTTCTGATCTGATTGAAGATGCAGGTTAGGCCAATACTCTGGGCCAGGCTGAATGTCGCATTACAGCCTCTTTATTTTATTCCAGTTATCTAAAAGGGATAAAAAGGAAGAAAAAGGAGTCCTTCCTTCTTCTCTCTCCTCACCCCTCCCAATATAGTGTGTGAGCATCAGGGACTACAGTACAGCTTGGTGCTACATTGTCATCTTTAAGTCCCAGGCAGAGTGTGTGTCTGTGGGAAACAGAAGCTGTACTTCAGATTTTTGCTGTACTTCAGTTTTTACCTTTTTTTTTTTCCTATTGGAACAAACCCTTTTGGCAGCAACTGCAACCTTTGGGCTGCTCAAAAACACAGGCTGACCAAGCACACAGTTGCTTTTGAAAATATGGTATTATAGAAGTGTCTTAAAATCATCTCTTCCCACTGGGAGAAGGGAAGACCTGGAAAAGACCTCAAGAAGCTGAATGCAGCAGCAGCACAATGCTGTTCACGCTAAGTCTGCGACAGAAGGTGCTTATCATGCAAATCTCTCTACATTCATCTACAGTGCTGTCACCTTCAACAAGGGACATGGCCACAGCTGTATTAACCTGCATGACCCAGGTGGCAAGGGTTTCACTGTACTGTGCATTGTGCAAATGCAGAGTAAGGATCAGCCCCTGTCACAAAATACCATATTCCCAGCAAACAAGGAGATTGAAGGTGAGATGCAGAAGAATAACAGCAGGTCACAGGGCTGTAATAAATCCTAATTTCCTGTATCCAGAACTGTTGTCCCTGCCCATGGCGGGAGGGTTGGAACTAGATGATCTTAAGGTCCTTTCCAATCCTAACTAGTCTATGATTCTATGAACAAGTCATCTGCTCTACTGAAATACCTTTTTTCTGACAGCCTGAATCTGCAGCCATCACAACTTTGAGCAGAATCTCTTTAGATCCCTGCTTTAAAACAAAAATCCCACCATCCCCAGAGGAGCTGAACTAAATCAAGCTGTTTCTGCCAGGCTCTCATATAAGTGAGGTTTTTGACAGAGTTCCCAAACATGAACTGTCTTGCTACATCTTGCTGCAGAGCAGGCTTCTGTTCCAGACTGATCATAGCCTGATCCAGATATCCCCTGTGGCTTCCCCCTGAAACACAGTTTTCCCTGTGCATGAACTAAGGGAAAGAAATCTTTTCGGGTATTGCTTAAATATTGACATGATGGGTAGCTTATAAGTAAAGGTGTGCAGGACTGCTAGGTGAGCTCTCCCCAGTTAACCTGTCACAAGCTGGCTGAAATCCAATGTGCACAGCTGCATGCACATATATTAACAGGCACGTGTGCAGCTCATGAATTCCTGGCTGCTTTGCATCAAAGAGGCTGTAGAAGTAGTCATCAGGCACTGTTCCCCAAGATTATTTCATTTGTTCTTTGCTAATGTGCTTTTAGATGCATCAGGAGAGATTCACAAGTAGGTCACACAGGATTTCTTAACCCCCTTCTTCACTTGGATGGATTTTGTTCCCTGGTGATGACTTTCTTTCCCAGAAAGCCAAAATTGCAGCCAGGACAGTTCTTTGGGCCTCACTGCAGGGAACTGCGCACTCCTGTCTTGGGCCTGCAGTGCTCTCACTTTGGATCAGGATTTCTGCCTTGATTTTTAATAGGAGCAGGAAAGATCTGTGGACTTTTGCAAGGTCTGCAGGTCTGAACCTGTGTCCTTTATACAGCTAATGCGGTTGTTGGCTGCCAACAGAAAGTGCAGGATCAAGCCCTTTCCTATAGAGACTGAGACCAAACCTTTTCATCACTGGTTCTGGGTATCAGCACAAGCTGGATCATCATAAAATGCAGATAATCCCCCTTTTGGATATCGTGCTTTTTTAAATGCTGTTTTGCAAAGCTTTCCCTTAATTATTTGTTTGTTTATTTCTTGTTGGTTGATTGATTTTTAGATGACTAGGTAATTGTCAAGAACATGGGCATTTATCTTAAGTTTAGCTAGGCTGATGTAACAACATTGCTGAACTGAGTTTGGACTAGCAAAAGCCACCTGCCCCTCCTCTCTGTCTAAGCATCAATCTTTTGCTATGCCTGATATCTCAGTTGTGCTGTTTGCCAACATTCCCATCTCCTGTACAGCTGGGAACAGGCCCCAGAACTGCCTAGTCAACTGGAAAACAGTAAGACCATTCATGTGCATGGTTATTCAGTAGCATAAATGCTTGCAGAGGTACGGTCTGACTGAGACAGTCCTCTGTCTTTTGGATGGTTCTACAAGATGGCTTTTCACAATACTAGTATTTTTAACCTATTTATTAACTAGCTATAGGGACAGATTAGCGGGAACATGGTAGCATTGTTCAAAACAGCCTCAGTTTGGCATCCTTGGTTTGTACCAGCCGGAGAATTTTTCTTGTATTTTTGTTTTTTTTTACCCACAACATAGTCCTATGCACCAACATGAAATTAAATTTTACTACTATGGAATTCACTGAAATAAAACCCTGCATGTGTTAACACTTCTTTTCAGAATGTGCAATATGGGCCTTCTCCAATCATCTTCTTTCATTCCTGTGCTATGCCACATAAATTACTTTCTTTTTGTTATGTAGCTGAAATCATAGAGCTGTTTTTAATTTATGACACTCATAACTCTGTGGGAGCAAGAGGAAATATCAATGCAATAAAAGAGTGGAGCTGGTGTACTGTGAACGTTGTCAGAATGTCTCTTCTAGGATTTGTGTGATATAAAATTTTGCTGAAAGAATTAAAGCATACACTTAACTGATCTAATTTTTGGCATTTTTAATTAGTAAAAGCTCAGCAATGATGATGTAATGGAGTCTGATGAGATTAGGTCAGATGACACATGGTTGCATGGTGTGGCATCTTAAATAGGAATCACCTTATGGCAAGTTAAAGCTATTTCAGTATCACATTTAAAGAAATAGCTTCTTAGGGAAAGTTGATTGGTTTCATAAGAGAAGCAGCAGGGGTTTGAGGACTCCTGTGTTGGAGAATGGGAACAATGGGCAGTTTCAGATTGTCTCTATTTCAGGGTTTTTTCCCTCTTATTCATTCAATTGATTTTTGTGTATGTGCATATTACATATGAGAAAGGTTACAAGCCTGGTTAAACAGAAAAATTACTTCACCTGGCCTGGAGAATCCAATGGTAACATGTATGGCCAGAGGGCTGTACTTTGTCCTCCAAACCATGAGCAAATTCTTTCTCTTGTTCCTCTGTTGTTGTTATTAATTATTAATGCTAAGTTAGGAATATTTGGTTGAATACCAGAGGTGCAAGATTTCCTTAAGCAGTTTTGCTCCAGTAACCACCTGTCGTGGTTTAAGCCACTATAACTCACCTAGTTCGCTCACTCACTCCCCCCTTTTTCTTTCCCCCCAGCTCCTGGGGGGGATGGGGAGGAGAATCAAAAGAATGCAACTCCCACAGGTTGAGATAAGAACAGTTTAGTAACTAAGGTATAACACAAACCACTACTGCTATCACCAATAATAATAATGGCAATGGAAATACAAGGAACTAGAATGCAACTGCTCACCACCCCATACCAAGCCCGACCCAGCAGCGAACCCCCCCCCACCATTCCTAGGTCTCTTCCCTCTGTTTTTTACATCCTGGGCATGACATGCTGTGGTATGGAATACCTCTTTGGTCAGTTTGGGTCCGGTGTCCTGTCTGCTTCCTCCCGGCTTCCCCTCCTCCCTGGCAGAGCATGAAGCTCAGAAAGTCCTTGGTCAGACAAAACATTCTAAGCAGTAACCGAAAACATCGGTGTTATCAGTGCTGTTCCGAGGCCAAAAGTCAAAAACACAGCGCTGCACCAGCTACTAAGAAGGAGGAAAATGACTGCTACTGCTGAACCCAGGACACCACCTCTTTTTCTTTTCCTTTCTTTCCCGTAGTACTCTGCGCATGCACTTGCACATTTTCAGACCCAGCACAAGGTTTATTTTGAGAGTACATTCATTGCAGACTCTGTTCCATGCAGCTGATCCACTGTTAACCTGTGTGAAGGGTCTTCTTGCTCACTGATATATGAACTGCACAAAGCCGCTCCTTGCCTGAGAGACTTATTTAGGCAAGACTTAGAGACTTGGCAACCAGTGAATGATAATTCATGGAAAAGAAGATACTTCTCTATATTTTGATCACATTAATACATTTTACTGGAAATGCAAGACTGCTGAACTTTCTTTGCTGGCCTTATAAATAAGGAAAATAAATAAGGGAGATTTTAGGTTACAGTAGGCAGTTGTGTCTTTAGAGGAATCATTGCTATTGTCTCTGTAGCCAAGTGTTTGCTATACTGACTGGTACTAGATCATACTGTTCCAGTTTCATGAAAACGTCAGTTCTGCTTGAAACTATCTTTTTGTTTTCTTGCATTCTATTGCTTTATAATTTTTGCCTGCAAGATTAAAAGTTTTGATGAAATATTTAACAGACACATTAAAAAAAAATTATAGTTCCCTTTAAATTGAAGGATATATCTACAGTAATATCCAATGTATCAGCAAAGGCCTCACAGGAAGAGAAAATTCATCATTTGCTGAGCTGCAGGGAATAATTTATTAAATCCCCTGGAGATTCACCTGTTTTCTGCCCTGTGAAGTTAAAACCATATTTCACAGTGTTGATCTTCAGTGATGCTCTTCTTTCACTTGAGAATGGTGAAGAATTTTATGAATATGGATAAAAAAGGTCAGCAGTGTCACGACAAGACAGTCTGCTTCGATGGGGTCAACTGTAGGGGCAGCTTTAGTAATTTAGAGCATACAAGCTATCAGTTGGAGATTTATATGCTTGCCAGGCATTTTATAATAACTCGTCAGAGCAATATATATTTCTTTGGGGAAAACAGTTGGATTAGCAGCACCACAGGAGAATAAAAATGATCAGAAGAAGACAAGCAGAGCAGTATTTTCAAGTTATAGTAGCAGTGGATTCATCACATGCCAATTCTTAAAAGCTTCAGGATACTTTGGGATAATCTTCTTTAGTTGGCAGGTGCATGAACTCCCATGTGCTCCACATTCATTACATTGTCTTAAAACCCGGCAAAATATGCATGTTAGCTAACTGCACATACGTGATTGGGGCTGTCCTTCTCACTACAGATTTTAGAAGAGGAAGCTCCATCTGTTCCAGGTAAGTAGAGCGATCCCTACTGAAACAAGCTCTCAGATAAGCTGGGCACAGATCATAGTCATTTCAACGCTCCTGGCAAGTCTCATGTGCCAGGGTATTTCCATGCTGGTGAAATTAACTCCTGAAAATGAGTTGTGGGTAGGTGAGATAATTGGCTGAGGAAGACAAAGTGACATCTGAAGAAAAGCCAGAGGTAACCACAGTGTTAGTAACCTGCCAATATGAAGCAACTGCATACTTCCCACACACACAGGCTGCTTTGTTTAAATTGTCCAGAAGAGACTCAGAACACCTCTCATCTCCACTAAGTTTCACTAACTTGCAGTATTTTTTGAGATGAATAAAATTCTGGACCCTTTCAATGCATATACCTACAGGATGGATGCCTGCTGGGAGATAACTGCCTTTGTTAATAAGCAGCTTCAGTGTCTGGGGATGAACTGCATTTTCTGCAGGAAAAGCTTTAGCAGAAACAACTCTGAACTGACTGCATCTGGCCACTGCAGGCAGAAGGACCATGTTGTAGTTCACTGACCAGATCTAATATCAGCTTGTAGGAGCTCTCAGAGGAGGGTCCAAGTTGTCAACTCTGTCTGATGCCTCTCCTTTCCCTGGGGCACAGATTTGTGCAGGATTTCTCTTCTTTGAAGACTTGTTCTCCATGGCACCAGTTCCAGAGAGAAAAGGAGGCTGATAACACCAGCAAGCAGTGCCTCTAGGAAACTGCAACACTAGTCACTGTTGGTCATATGTGCCCAGCAGCTGAGCACTTAGGGATGAGAAGGGGTTACACTACTAAATCTCACTAAGGAACTGTAGCCATTCTTTTCATTTTGCACTGGGACTTGCAGAATAGGTTCTGCATCACGTCATAGGGCAGATGATGTGTTCCCCACAGCACATTACCACCTCAGTCACGTCTAGCTTCATTTTGCCTTTGCCACTAGTTGCTACAGGTCAAACATCTTTCGGGATCTTGAAGAAACATCCTAGAGCTTTGTACCCACTCACCATGAGTTAACTTCAAATACAGGAACATTAATTAGCACTGTACTTTATCTTAATTTCTCATTCATTGTCAATGTTGTTTTCTCCACACTACGTTAGGCATTTCTGAGTATCTGGACCTGCATATGCGTCAGGTCAAACACCTGGTGGAGAACAGAGGAGTCAGCACAGCAGAGAGGTGCCATGAAGAGGTTCTCCAAGTGGTGTGGTTGAGACTGGATAGCCAGGAAAAAGCAAGTTTGAAAGAAAATGCAAGGAGAGCAAAAAAAAGCTGAGGGCTGTAGATCTAGGTGTTGTACAAGACTGAGAGGTAGCAACAGCAAGTGGGACATGAGAGTTGTCCCACTTTGCAGCTATTTTCCCTCCTGTCATCTTTGGTACCCATGTAGACTGCAAGTGTTTTGAATCAGGGACTGTCTTCAATGCTTTTTTGTACTATGCATTGAGCTTCTCAGCATTCCTCTAATACAAATAATCATTCAACAGCAGCTGGGCAGAAAAAAAGAAATTGAGTGACATCTTTTAGTCAAATTATCATATTTATAACAAGTCATCTTATTAACACAAGGAGAAGATGAATAAGAAATTCTCCAGTGTGTAGTTCAACTGGTCCTACCATCTGTTGTCACCCATAAGCTGATTGCTCAGGACACGTCTGGACAAGGAGAGGAGCTGAGGTTAACCTCAAGCACTCTGTGGAGGGCTCACTGTGCCCTTTCACAGTGAATTCAGCAAACTTTATGCAAATATCTTCTGCAAGTATTTGAAGGCAGGAAAAAAGGTAATACAATACTGTCCTGGTGGCACAAAAGGACTTTTGAAATCTCCAGTTAATACCTGAAAGCATTTTGAACACTGCCTAGTGCATTGGCCAATTATTTGCCAGGTTTCTTTTTTCCATCCTGCGGGATAAAGTCATGCAGAAGTATAGCTTAGGCTTCCTTGCCCCTGCAGATCTGCCTTTGCAGAAGTGGGCACAATAACTTTCAGAAAGGTGACATTTCTGCTTTGAAGAAAAAAAAACCCAACAAACCACAACCAAACCCACCCTAAATAGCTACCTTTTAAAATATTCTTTTTATTTACCCTTAAAGACAAAGGGGATGAGAGCAACTGTATCATTCCTAGTGCACCACAGAGCCCCGCATACAGTGAATCGGAGGAGAGGCACTGTGCTGGTGCAGCTGGGGTGCTCCCACTGCAGGAACCATCAAGCAGCTGGAGCACAGCCCCCTCCCTGCTGACCCACTCACAGCAACATGAAGCTTGTGCCCAAGAGAGCCCAGTAAGAGAGAAGTCTACCTGATGCAACACAACCCATTTGAAGCAATGCCGGTACCTTCAGAGCCTTAACCACAAGATCAGGTCATAGACCATAGATGTTAACAGTGGCAGCTATGATGTCATTTGTCATCAGGCATGTCCTCATGATGCCCTTTCATAGCTGTGCCATTTCTGCGCTGTGCTATCAGAGTTAAGTCATTTTCTTCCGTCTCTGAGCTACAGCTGGTTAATTTTTTACATTAGAAGCACTTAAAGTGGATGGTACTTAGAATCCAGCTTTCAAGACCATTGTATGAAAGATGCTTGCTGTTGTAAAATAAATTTAAGGACACCATTGGCTTAAGAAAAGTACCGTGCTGCCTTTCAGACTAATTTGAAACTTGAATTGCAGCCATTTTTAGCTTTAACAAAATCGATAAGACTGTCTGCTGTGTCAGCCATTGCCCACTTCAATTTTTGAAATCATTTTGGCAGCCAGCAGGAAAAGATCCCAGCATCTGGGAGGCTGAGTTCAACCCTGGACATCCCTTAGGATTTCAGTGGGATTTTCATTTTGGTGCAGTCTTGAACAATCAGGTCCTAAATCAGTCACAAGTATATTAACTAGAACAGGGCAATAAGCTGGCATTTAGCTCTAGTTCACATTTGAGATGATGCTGACTTCAAAAGCACTTGCATGACTAGATGGAAATGGTAAATTTGTTGATGATGATGTGAAATGGACTGAGGTGTTCCGTAAATATTTTTGTTTTGAATTTGGAAACAAGAATCATGCATTGATGTCATGAGGACAATGCACTTTCCATTCCACTAGTAACCAAGGAGGCTATTAAACAGCATTACTAAAGATAAACAGCATCACCTTAACAGGTCCAGACAACTGTCATCCTCACAACTGAAATGAATTGTCTCAAGGGATCTCTGATGCACTGCCACTTAATGGTGGCCTTCTATGAAGGGGCTACAGAACTGATGGACAGGGGCAGAGCAGTTGATGTCATCTACCTGGACTTGTGTAAAGCCTTTGACACTGTCTCGCATAACATCCTTCTCTCTAAGTTGGAGAGACATCAATTTGATAGGTGGACCACTTGGTGGATAAAGAACTGGCTGCATGGCCGCATGCAAAGAGTAGTGCTCAATGGCTCAGTGTCCAGCTGGAGACCAGTAACGAGTGGTGTCCCCCAGGGATCAATGTTAGGACCGGTCTTGTTCAACATCTTTGTGGGTGACATGGACAGTGGGATTGAGTGCGCCCTCAGCAAGTTTGCCGATGACACCAAGCTGTGTGGTTCGGTTGATACATTGGAGGGAAGGAATGCCATCCAGAGGGACCTTGACACACTTGTGAGGTGGGCTGATGCCAACCTAATGAAGTTTAACCATGCCAAGTGCAAGGTCCTCCACCTGGGTCGGAGCAATGCCAGGCACAGCTACAGGTCAGGCGGGGAGGAGATTCAGAGCAGCCCTGCGGAGAAGGACTTGGGGGTGTGGGTTGATGAAAAAATGAACATGAGCTGGCAGTGTGCGCTTGCAGCCCAGAAAGCCAACCGTATCCTGGGCTGCATCAAAAGGAGCGTGACCAGCAGGTCAAGGGAGGTGATCCTGCCCCTCTACTCTGCTCTTGTGAGACCTCACTTGGAGTATTGCGTGCAGTTCTGGTGTCCTCAACATAAAAAGGACATGGAACTGTTGGAACAAGTGCAGAGGAGGATCACGAGGATGATCAGGGGACTGGAGCACCTCTCGTATGAAGACAGGCTGAGAAAATAGGGGCTGTTCAGCCTGGAGAAGAGAAGGCTGCGTGGAGACCTCATAGCAGCCTTCCAATACCTGAAGGGGGCCTATAGCGATGCTGGGGAGAGACTCTTCATTAGGGACTGTGGTGAGAGGACAAGGGGTAATGGGTTTAAACTTAAACAGGGGAAGTTTAGATTGGATATGAGGAAGGAATTCTTTACTGTTAAGGGTGGTGAGGCCCTGGAATGGGTTGCCCAGGGAAGTTGTGAATGCTTCATCCCTGGTGGCATTCAAGGTGGGGTTGGACATAGCCTTGGATGACATGGTTTAGTGTGAGGTGTCCCTGCCCATGGCAGGGGGGTTGGAATTCGATGATCTTGAGGTCCTTTCCAACCCTAACTATTCTATGATTCTATGATTCTATGACTGGAGAAATGCTGCATTTTTGGGTAAATAATAAGAAAAATATAAAAAAATCACGAGAGTAATGTAAGTAATTCTAAGACAGTTTAGCGATGCTGGGCAAAGTAATGAAATGCTAGTGTAGAAGTCAGCAAGTAAAGAATGTCAGTGAAATAATTGGGGTTAACAAAATTTACAGGGAAAAGGTCTTGTGAAAGAAACCTGATTTTTTCTTTACCTTAGATTATTGTTTTGGTTGATAGCAGCTATCAAAAAGATACAAGATATTTGCCTTTTGTAGATCACTTGGTTGTTTGCAGTGCTATCATAAATTATCACAATAACTAATAACATTCAAGTACCAGATAAGTGAATTAACAATTGACAAACTGTCGAGTCTTCAGTAAAATACAGACTTTGTGAAGACTCAGCAAGAAACATTTGGTCCTGATACTGCAGCCAACATCGCCTTGCTGCTTTTTCTAAGGTGAGTGATTTGTGCACTTTGTGTAAAACTGACTCCAATTAAAAAAATGGGGATATCACGGTTTGCAAGAGTGCCAGCTGAAGCTGGTTTTGTACCACTGCCTCCTCTGCAACTGGCTATGAATATATATGATCATATAACGGGGCTGCAGCTGGTCCTTCCAGGTTCCCAAACTCCAGATCATGTGAAGGGAAGGAGCTCAGCCGTGGGCCCTCTCTCCCAGAAGAGAGTGGCAGAAGGGAAAAGTGCTGCTCAGACATAGAAGCAAGTTGATCCGAATGACTCTACTCAGACACCGGTGCAGAGTCCCACATCCCCCTCCGGCCCTCTCAGATCAGGAGATCACCTGCTGGGTGGAGATGGGCCCTTTCCTCTCACGTACTGCTCCTGAAAGCCTCCCAGCCCTGTGTGCCGCGGTCCAGCTTCATGGACATACTGGAGCACAAGAGAATCAGTGTTTGGGATTCTGGTTTTTGGTCAGCAAAGCAGTCATGCTGGAGTATTTAGCACAGCTGAGTAGTTTATCTGTGCTCTGATGGCTTTTGCTAGACAGCGTAAAAATAAAAAGCCAAAAAGCAAATGTGGAGATTTTAACATCCATAAACAGCAAGATGGAACATCCCTGAGAACTTACATGCCAAATTCGTCTTCTGGGGAAAAAGAAGGGCAGGAGAGGCTTTGTAGGAATAGATCTTTCAAAGTCTATTTATGTTAGCAGAGAGTCTGACCATGTGCATTTATTCTGCTCAGTGTAATTACTGCTTTTGCCTCCTGGTAATTATTTTACTATCCATGAAGGATTAAAAAGCCATTAACCTGGAAGGGAAAAACAAAAAGCAGGGACATGTGAGAAAGACTTTGAACAACAAATTCATTCACCAGTTAGAAACAAAGATGCATGTTAAGAAGATTAATTAACAAAAAGTCTGTCTCAAGGCAACTTCTGCTTCCTACTAGTGGATACCATGAAAATTCATAAATTCACCGTTCCCAACAAGAGGATTTGCTGACTGCTGTGTGGGACTGCATCTTCCTCCTCCTTTGCAATGGAAATGTAAGGGATGGCCAGAAAAGCCCCTAATTCAAGCAAAGGGGTAAACTCCTGCTAACTTCAGCAAGGCAAGTTTTTACACTCTGTGTCCTTGTCTGTCAGGGACACACATCCCTCCTGCTCAGGGAAAGGTTTAAACTGCAGCCTTTGCTATTCGAAGGGAAACTTAAAGCTCTTGACCTAAAATTAGCCCTGCCAGCTGCGTTTCAGGCAGCACACCAACTTTTGCTTTGCTCTTGACTTGAGGCAGGAATGTCCAGACTACAAAGGTCCCCGATGCCCTGGGGACCTGCTCCCATTGTGGGCAGGCACGCACAGGGAGAGTAGGTGGGAGATGGTGTGTGAAGAGCAAGAGACCCAAGAGCTCACCATGCTCTGGGAAGCTACAGCTTTCCTGGGAATGGCTGTATCCATCAGGCAAGGGGCCATGTAGGCAGCAGTGCCTCCAGCCACAGCTTAAGTAAATTCCTGAAGTAAAATGCAAAAATACCCACTAACTTCAGCATGGCCCAGCTGCCAGCCATTCACAGCTCAGGGGCTTCCTGAGGCCTGTGTGGTTTCCCTCTGCTAAACAGCCTGCTGTGAATCTGCCCAGCCTCTCCCTAAACTCAGGATGACTTTCATCATTTGCAATATAATGTTGCACTAGAGAGATGGAACACGGGCCCACATTTTGCCTTCCTTTACCAGGCTACAGTGGGCTCCCCAGTACCGGTAGAGGCAGACGGGATTTAGGACACTCATATTCTAAATGCTCACTGAATTTGAAGGCTGTTATAGATCAGCTTGCACTGAGTCTGCCCTCAGGTCTTCACACAACCACTGCGATTGTTTGGCACTAAGCAGCAGTGATTCACCTGAATTGAGTCATGCACAAGGTGATGTGGCTCTGGGAGGCCTCTCACTGCAATTGCTGTGCTCAGCAAGTCCATGAGGTGAATACAAAGGATCTTGCAACTGCTAAGCCTTGTAGGGAAAAGGAGAGGCTTAAAAGAAGTTCAGCAGTTGCCTGCACTGATCACAGCCATAGAGTTTATAAATCAAGTTTAGCTCCTTTGCTGGAGAAAAGCAGGTTCTGGATATCTAAGATTTGAAGGGAGTGGCATAGATAGAAGACTGGGTTTGGGGGCCAGGGCTGAGTGTTGGGAAGGTAGGATGGATTTCCACAAAAATGAGAGAAGCCAAGGAGCCAAAGAGTAATAGAGGAGTGACTCCAGAGCCCACCCTCCTGCAGCAGGGATGGAGCAAATAACATAGGCTGGAGGGATGGTTAAATCCCGGTTAGAAAGGTGGAAGACAGAGATACCAAGAAGGCAGCAGAGGCAGCACCACTCAATATCTAGGAAGAAAACTGGCAGTCAGTGCTGCAGGGGGCATTACTGCTTAAAACAGAGAGTGGAAGGGCAGCATTCACCAGCACCTGGTCCAATGCCCATTTCAATTGGTAGCTAGACTGCTGCTCTTTTCAGCAGGAAATGATAGGACATAGCAGGGAGTTGCAAGATTATACATGACATTGGATGAATAACTCCAGCAAAACCTTCCCTCACCACTATTACGCAGCAGCTCTACAGTTTTGATCAAGTATTAGGAACAGGCTTTCTACTGACCAAATGACACATTATTTGGCCCCATCTGTGTCTATTCATGATACAGATTTTTTAAATGCTTCTACTATCCATCCTGTCCTGCTGAAGCCACTGCCAGTATGAACTGAATGCTACCTGTGTGCTATCAAGGTAGGACTGCAATAGGGTACACAGATAATACAGGATCAGAGCAGTGCAGGAGGTGAGCAATTGCAAGTCCATGGGCAAATACTCACACACACACTACCAATGCACAGAACCATCCCAGCTGCAGATGGGAGGGCATCAGTCCACGAAACTCAGCAATCTGCAATTCAGGTAGCATCCTGGACAGGCAAAATCCAGAGTGGCCTTGGTGACATGAACGTTTCTGGTTTGATTTTCAAGATCTGTGCTGCTTGAGCCTGTTTGTCTTGTGTTTAGTTCCCTGACCTGATTAAATCACAAGTCAGCGAAAGAAGTAAGCTGAAAATTATGGTGTATGCGCAGCAGTTCTCTTTAAAGTATTACAATAGAATACTTCCAGTTGGAAAGGATCTACAATGATCATCTAGTCCGACTGCAATATTTGCCTATAAAAAGCTATGCATGTTCTCCCCGGAGTCACCTGCCTTGCTAAGTCACTTGCCTTACACCTCCCTGTAGATTAGGCTTTACTCAGTTATTTGTACTTTTATACTCTCCTACTTGAAATTTCATTACAAGAATAACTTATTTTAAAATTTGACATGCCAAGCACATGCTTTAGATTGGATTACTTAAGTTCTTTGATGCCAGTGAAGATGGTTTTCTGGAAATTCTGCTTTCTCATGCTTGAAATGGTGTAAAAGTAGACAGGGACCTGAAGCCTGAGGTGTAAGGACTGGGCCATATTCAGTTGCTCTGGGTTCATCCACATGCTCTTTCACTCCTTCATAATCAGAGGATCACAGAAGCCTTCTGAGGAAGAACTTTTTCACTGTGAGGGTGGTTGAGTATTGGAATAGACTGTCCAGAGAGTTTGTGGAATCTCCTTCCCTGAAGGTATTCAAGAGCCATCTGCACACAGTCCTGAGCATGGTTCTTTAGGTTCTAGCAGGCAATGAGCCTGTTTGATCAGAGAGGTTGGACTAGGTCACCCCCAGTGGTCCCTTCCAACCTCAGCTATTCTGTGATTTAGGTTGGAAAAGACCCTTAAGGTCAGAGCCTGCTCTGAAGGCTCAGTCAATGGGAAACAGCAGGTGAGGGAGCATAGGTGGCAACTTGTCCTTCTCCGTTTGGCTATATGTCAGTGTCTGACTGAGGAAGATAGGTCAAGTGTGGAAGAGAGGCAGCCATGAAGACCAAGCTCCTGCCATATCTCACTGTATTGTTGAAACACAGCACATTGCTAGAGTTTCTGAAAAGAGTGGGTTGCCAGCATTTCTTTTCCCTTCTAGTCTTTCTTAGAAGTAACTGAAAAGAAACTTGGATTCAGTTCTGGGCCTGAGGCAAAGAGAGGATGGAGGGGGTTAACCCAAATGACTAAGCCTTAAAACAAATATTACTAAGTGAAAATGGCTTTACGAGAGGAAGTTAGCAGTAGCACTGCCAACCTCACCTATAAAAGGTATTATGTCAACTGAGCTTAACATAGAATCATAGAACAGTTAGGGTTGGAAAGGACCTCAAGATCATCGAATTCCAACCCCCCTGCCATGGCCAGGGACACCTCCCACTAAACCATGCCATCCAAGGCTATGTCCAACCCCACCTTGAATGCCACCAGGGATGAAGCATTCACAACTTCCCTGGGCAACCCATTCCAGGGCCTCACCACCCTTACAGTAAAGAATTTCTTCCTCATATCCAATCTAAACTTCCCCAGTTTAAGTTTAAACCCATTACCCCTTGTCCTCTCACCACAGTCCCTAATGAAGAGTCTCTCCCCAGCATCCCTATAGGCCCCCTTCAGATACTGGAAGGTTGCTATGAGGTCTCCACGCAGCCTTCTCTTCTCCAGGCTGAACAGCCCCAATTTTCTCAGCCTATCTTCATACGAGAGGTGCTCCAGTCCGCTGATCATCCTCGTGGCCCTCCTCTGCACTTGTTCTAACAGTTCCATGTCCTTTTTATGTTGAGGACACCAGAACTGCACACATTTTGTGGTTTCAGTCCTCTCCAAGATATGTAATAAGCTGCGAACTTGTTCTTTTGTACATTTGATCACATCAAGAGGTAGTGATACTTAGAAAATCGTTTGGAGAGTGTCTCAGTGAAATAAGGGACTTCAGGACTCCCTCATATATAATGGACTCTCCAAGGTCCTGCTTATGCTGTGATTCCTTCAGCTGTTTCAACATTAATTCCATACAGGGCAGCACATGTATACCACCATGATTGGCTTTAAATACAAATACATAAATATTTGTATATACTAGTGTGTGCTTAGTTGAAAGAAAATCCCAACCTTAAAGAACCTCTGAGAATGTGAATTCTCTTTTTTTCAGAAGCTAAATAAACTTACTCTAATGCAGCCCACCAGTATAAGGCTGGCTTACCCCTGTCTAGCCATCTTCCCTTCCAAAAATAAATGAGAGTTATACTGAAAACTGTGCCTGAATAAAGGAGGGAGGTGGGTGAGGAATTATCTCTCATATTGATGCCAATATAGTTAAAGAGGTAGAAATAGAAACAGAAATTGCTTCTGTACCTGAATGACTGTGTCTAAGATGTGATAGAGGGGTAAAACAGGAGTAGGGAATACCTTGAAATGATCCTCCTTTGAAAGCCACTCTTACTGTGGGATACACAGATGATCAGTTCCTTTCAGAGCACTCACTCAAAATTGTCTTATTTGGCTTTCTTACTGCTCAGTATTTCATGATCCTCCCTTGAAAAACAAATCCTCTCAAATTTCAGGTCCTTTCCCCTTCCCCATTTCTCTCTTTTTTAGCATGGAGTTCCTTAGGTGTATTATAACGCTTAGCTACCTCCCAGGTTGAGCCTGGCCCTCTGTTAACCTCAGGCAGCTACATCACAACACCCCACATATAAGCAGATCAGGCTCTACCTTGAACATCACCCTGGGTTGCTCTTTCTGATGCTCATCCCCACAGGGGTGGCAGAAATTCCATTGTTACTCCATGAGCTCAGGCTCACAGCAACTGAATTTTATCCCTTTCTCGTACTCTTTCCATCTGTGCCCCACTGGGACATACCAGCTCCCCCGTACTGGCGATGGTTTTCCAGTCTCCTTGAAGAACTGCTCCAGCAGCTACCCTGAGGTCTTCTCTACTACTCACATTGCCCTGGACAATTCATTACCCCTCCAACACTCTTACTTATTCCCATCTTAATACGTAACTTCCCAAATGGCACTTTATCAACTGCTCAGAGACCCAAAGCGAGTAATGTACAAGTGAGTAATGTACAGATGCAGTAGCTCTTGTCTGGAAGATCAGTTCTCTTATCAAAGCAAGCTAACAGGTTAGGCTGGCATGGTTGACTTTGGGTAAACTCTGTTGCATATTATCTCATTTTTTATTTGCTTCCACATTGGTGAGTGCCCATCCTTTCAAAGTTCCTTTCAAAGACTTTCATCCCACCAAGGTGAGATTAATCTAGTCTGTGGCTGTCCTGATCTCACCTTTACTCTCATTTTAGGTTTGCACACAAATGGAGTAAGTTACTTGTCCTAGTATCTGTGCTTCTCCAGATCAGAGGCTGCCTTCCTTTCCTGCAGAAGTTTTCCGCAGTGTTTTGCCGCAGTGTTTTGCCACAGGCTTTTAGCAGACAACAGCAATAACAAAAAAAAACTGCAACCACCCTGATAACAGGATGGTTTCAGTACTTAATAGGGGCCTGCAGAAAAGGTGGGGAGGGACTCTTTATCAGCAATTGCAGAGACAGGATGAGGTTTTAAACTGAAAGAGAGCAGGTTTAGATTAGATATTAGGCAGAAGTTCCCTGTGAGGGTGGTGAGGCACTGACACAGGCTGCTCAGAGAAGCTGTGGCTGCCCCATCCCTGGCAGTGTTCAAGGACAGGTTGGATGGAGCTTTGAGCAACCTGGTCTAGTGGAAGGAGTCCCTGCCAATGGCAGGGGTGTTGGAACTGAATAAGTTTTAAAGTCCCTTCCAACACAAACCATTCTGTGATTCTATGATGCATTCTATGAACATATGCATGTTCAGAGTCAGGCTTGCAGTAGACTTTCTGCAAAAGGAGGTGGTAAGCGGAAACTAAGTCTGTGCTGAGACTTTACTGGCAAGGGGTAGTTTGCTAGCTGAGGAAAGCCAAAATGCTAACATGCAGTGAGATGTAGAAGGGAAGTATGGCATAATTTCTCCTGTGAGATGTTGGGAGGTAATACACTGTCACTGGCCACATGTCCACTCACTTTTAATATTTGTAAAGCTTCCCATCATCTTGTAGCTGAGTGCTCAGGATAACAGGTTTGTTCCCTTCTGAAGCAGGGAAATTAGCCTTTTTTTCCTATTTTACAGAAGAAAAAAGAAGGCATGGGGGACTAGATTTGTGTCATGTAATATCATAGTAGCACAAATACACATAATAGCTATTTAAAAATCTTTAGCTGCAATCTTCATTATGTGCCATTTTTTTACAGTGCAGTGAAAATTGATTACTGTTACCAAAAACATAAAGTAGGTTTCACGGCAAGAGAAAAAAAATCCCACAACCTCAAAGGTGGTTTCACTTACCTTTTCTAATTAGCAAAATACTTTTATAGTCGAAGCACACCCCTTACAGGCACTACTGTAATCTGTAAGCACATAACATGCATCTTAATTCATTTTAAGGTGTTTTTCTGCAACAAGTCTTCCATATTTAATATACCCAGCCACGTCAATACATTTAACATTATGAAATGGTTGTCTTTCAGTTTTGCTCAGAGTTTTAGAGATGAGAGCTACCCAACCACCCCATAGAAAGCGCTGTGGGCTTTTCAGTGCTGTTAACTCCTCCTGAAACCAGCCTTGAATGGATGCAAGCACTTACTGCCTGTGTTTGCATTTACTTCCTTAGCTAGCATCTTGTGCTGCCTTTTACCATGAACTTCATGCTGGGCTTTTGCTCTTTTGCCCTGATAGTACAGTCTTTCATAAGGCACCCAGGCAGGGGATGTGTAAGTATTACCTTAAATGCACACTAGAGGATGCTCATGGGTCATCAGTGAGAAACTGCTTCCTTCTGCTCAATTTGCAGCCCTTCAAGGCTCAGGGGAATTGTTTCGAGGTGTATCCAAGGCTTGGACCGTGTTTCAAGGCTTAAAAAGATAAGAAAATGTTCACGTAGGGACAAAAGTGTAACGTAAATGACAAAGTAGTGACAAAAATACTCCCCCTTTCTTTTACAATGCTATTACTGCTCAATACACATTTAAAACGTGCGGGCAGGCAAGCAGGGACTTAGACAAACAGTAGTTTTGGGTTGAGGGTGGACGGTTTAATCACCTATTCATTATACTTTACGCGAGACACAATTTTGACAGAGAATATGGAGCAAATATCAGATAAAGGATATTTCTAAATCCTCAAGTGCTGTAGTCGTTATGAGAGACAGCAAAGAAGGAAAGGAGGCGATTTGGGGCTGTTGTGCATTTCTGCAGTGCTGTGGAGAAGCACACACCCCACTGCAGCATTGATCTCCCACCGGGCAGCAGCTCCCAGGGCTCAGTGAAAATCCATTTCAGGGGCTCTCCGCAGTCAGGCTGCTGGGTGCCAGCAGATGCCCCATCATCCCCACCTCTCTTGAGGCATAGCGTGGGCATTTCTGGGTCCATTGCTGGGTCCAAAACATCCTCACACAACAGCCTGAAGCACAGAGGCCAGCAGAAAGTTTAAGCACACCCTTAAGGCACCTGAGTGCTCCCATTGAGCCAAGATTATATCTACATGCATAATCCAGACACACAGCGGTGCCTTCTCTCCCACTGGTAGTCAGGGATGTTCTGCAGAGATTTGTGTTGTACCCAGTGCTTGTTTATAACAGCAGTAGTGTCTCACTCTGCTGTGGGTTTATTTTGCTGCTTTGAAAGACTTTCTCTACAAATGCCCATTTCAGCAAACAGGATGGAACCAGTTGTGGCACACTGGAACAAATCCTTCGTAACAAAACAGCTGGATGCAAATTCAGACTGTCAGGTGAGGTTTAAACTAATAATAAACAAAAGGATTTAAAATGAAGGGCTTGCAGTTTCGGGGGGGGGGGGGGGGGAAGTTTACAGGTTGGAAAACCCAGGGGGGATTTTTTTTGGGTTTTTTTAAAAACGGTTCTGGCACTCTCAAAACGAAAGGAAAACTCACTGTAAATAGCCACATTCATTTCAACATGAGGTGACTAAAGGATGTCGTGTCCCTCATAACCACACTAAAACTATGGCTCAGGTGGCTCTTCAGAGGCTTAATGCCTTTGAGGCTGCAGCCAGGAGAAACCTTTCCCAGTAGCAAGGCTTGCTCCAGCCTTTTCATGCAGAAAAACTTTCTGTGCTTGGCCTCTGTCTGAAGGGAAGGTAGATTTCAGCCTCTGCCACAGCACAAAGTCACCCATCAGCTGGAATGATGGAAGAAGCTATCAATGCCTCTGATACCCATAGACAAAACCATCAAGCCCAACCCATGGTATGGCCCCACAGAGGAAGGTAACGGAAACTGTACCACTGCTGAAACTCCTCTGGTGGGGAAGTTCATGTTATTGAGTGAACTAGTAGTAGAGAAATCAATTATAAAAGCAAATTAACAGTGCAACTGGTAGTTGTGATGCTCACTTAGGACTACAGGTTGCAATTCAAGACCTTGCTGTAGCCCAGAGAGCATCTTAATCCCTCAAACTGAAGCCGAAACTCCTGCTCTGAACTTCAGACCCTTCATTCAAATTTGAACCTTTTTCCTCAGAAAATCTGTTTTCCATACAAATCTCCAGATACCCTTTCCTCCCCCAAAGATGTGCAAAATGTTTGGCCTAAGCAGCTCCATGTGGTAACAAATCCCAAAGGCTAATTGTGTGGAAAAGCATTTCCTTTCATCAGGTTTAGATTTTCTGCCTTTTAGAGTTGACTGCACCCTTTTCCTTGCATCATCAGAAAGCAATGTTTAATGCACAGAGCTGGAAAGAGCCCAAGACCACCGAGCCGTTGTGTGAAGATCAGCGGGCTGCCAGCAGCTTTAAACAACTGTTGATCACCACCACCAAATTCCAAACAGATTACCAAAAAAGGCCAAGGCCAAACCCCTATTTCTAGGCTATAAAACCAGATTCTTCCAACTGTTGTTACGGTGAGGAATTCAGCTTGTTTGCAGATGACGGGAGGAGTGGAGCTGTCAATCGCTGGCAGAACACCCAAGGCTTGGGAAGTTGTACCTTTCTCCTTTATTTTGCCTGGGTAGTTGCTAACACTGCAAGAAGCTTTTCAGAAGAAAATGCCAAATCGATCCTCTCTTGTTTTGAAAAGAAGCAGTAGTTACTCCTACTTTCCTCAGCAGCATCTCTATGATGACTTTGCAATGTGAAGAGGTTTCCTCCTCCCTCCCCAACTTCACTTTGTCCTCCCAAGTATCTGCTTGGGAAAAGCCAGACCAAAGGATGAAGGCAAAAGCTGGCAGTGCCCCTGCTTTGCTTTTGCTAAGGAGCAGCAGCAGCTCTGGACAGAAGTTGGTTCAAGCCCACCAGCCTGCTCTGGTCTGAATGGCTTCAGGTCAATCTCTCATAGGGAGTGAAGCTGGGATGGCAACACAACAGGCAACTTCAAACCACATCAACCTGTGGGCAGGGGCTGGAGGACCATGGATGTGACTACAACCCTAGCAAGGGGAGTCCAGGCCCTGGCACCTTTTCCTGCTGCCACCTCCGAATAAATGCCCAACCCTCAGCCTACAGCTGGTGGTCTCCAGGGATGGGACAGGGTGGAGCACACCCATCTTTTCCTTAAGAAATCCAAAAGCAGCCTTGAAGAAGAGGTTGCGCACCCAAATCCAGCCTTTCTAGGAGCCAGGAGAGCACCAGTTATGCCAAGTATCCCTGTATCAGGCCTCCAAATGCAGTTTTACCCATTTTTGAAGGAGGACTCCTGTATCTGGGCTCTGCAGAGCTTAGGCGGAGACCCTGAGTTTGTCCCCACCAGGAGAGCACTGTGGCATTAGTGGGGAAGGCAGGGAATGCCCTTGTCCATGTAGCCTTCCTCCCTGCCCAGCCGCTACCGACAGGAATGCAATAACTAGCTGATAACCCTAATGAAAATGCAATTTAATATTAAGCATTACCACTCAAATCCTTTGCCGTAACAATGCACAGGGTAAGCAGATTAGTCCACAGCTCCCATCTATCCTGTATTCACATGCATAAAATACACTTTTTTTAAATAGCTGTTCCTGAAACCTCCATCCTCAGATAAACTGAGACTGCTTTGCTCCCTTCCCTAAGAAGACATGGCAAGTGGGGGATGAATGCTTGTCAGAGCCAAGAAAGCTCTGGGGTAAATCCCCTTATATTATCAGTAGATGTAAACAGAAGTGCTGAAAAGAAGTCAGCTCAGAAAATATCTGGCTACTACACATGAAAAGTGTGTTTGGGGAAGTTATCTGAAGGGCAGCAGCCTTCCCAAGGCTCAAATCTGCTTCCATTTAAGTCAACAAACACAAACCTCAGCTAAACTACTTAGCAGAGATTTCTTCACAGATCCTTCATTCAAAATCGTTGGGTGAAAGTAAGTACAATTATGAATTTTGTAGGTTTATGGCCAAGAAAATGTAGCCAGGTTATTATAATGGAAACAGTGTCACTTGTATAACCACAGAGACAATGATGAAGTTGTGGTTGAGATGAAGCTATGAATATGCATTTTTTGGGATAAAGTAGAAAAACCACACTTGGCTCTACATTATAGCCCATCATAGAAATCAGTAAATTTCAAAAGTCAGAGTTCTGCTTTTTTTTTATTTTTTTTTTTAATTTTATTTCTTAGTTTCTAAGGTTGGTTTTGTTTTGTTTTGTTTTGCTATTGAAGTTTGAAAATGGCTCTTCTCTTGGTAGGGGCGGGGGAGAGAAGGGAGGGACCTGGACTGGCTGAATTATAGTTTTGAATACAATCTCCTTATTTAATCAGTCTCATCTCCTCAAAGAGAATTCCTCTAGGATATAAAAATTCTCAGTTATCTTTGCTTTAGAAAAGTTTCCATGTTAACACGAACATCTTTTCTGTACATGTCCTACACACATTTGGATGGGCAGTTATACACATTCATAACCTCAGCAGTTGAAATTTCGTTTAAACACAACTCACTTCAGAGAGATCCGGAACAAGCAAAATGTGTTGGACACTGTACACAGGCTTCAAAGCAAGGTCTGCTTGCATTCACGTGTCATTAAAGACAATCCTGATGAGTTAATGAAAGGTAAAAGTGGACCAATATGTCAAACACTTGACAATAATCCAAGGACAACTGTATATTGAAAAAAAAGAGATGCTCTGGTCTAAAATAGCAAAGAAGTTGAAGCAGCAGCAAAAGTGCAGGCAGATGCTAAGGCAGCCTTTGCAAGCAGAGGGGGAGATGAGGGAAGAATCCAAGCTACAGGTTCTGCTTGTTGTCAGCTAAAACCAGCTGAAGACATACAGACAATTTTCCCATCCCAGTTTATTTCCCTTTCTTTATGCTTATGATGCAAATACAGATTAACATGATTTTAAACAAAACCAGAACTGCTGCATTATTTCAAGTTCTACAGATAGTCTTGAAGGAAAAAGAAAAAACCCAATGGGGATGAGTATATGAAAACCAAATATTAATACAACTGGTTTCTTTAGGAGCATGGAGGTGATGTTTCTCTCTAACAAATAGCCAATGGATATTACTGCCTTCTACCTCAAAGGGTAAAAACTTGACCAGGCTCAGCTTGAGGAAGGGCGGATAATCTACCTCCTGTCAACATTTGCCTCTCATATACCTTCAAATTAATTGTCATCATGCTTTTTGCTGCCCTCACACAGCTTTTTCCCAATTGCCTTCTATAAAGAGGTCTGTGGTCATGGCACCCCAATACCAGGGTGGAAGGGCTCATTTGGGCTTGCTAATAACCAGCTGTCCCCTTCATGCTGGAGTTAAGAGCTGGGTTTGGTTTAGTTCAGCTTGTTGCACAGTTTTGCACAAGCACAAGACTTGAGGAATCACACAACAGGCCTAGTTTGAGGTTTTTAAGAGATTAAGAGGTAATATAGAAAATAGCACATCAAGAACCCTCTGTGACCTGGGTTTCCTTCTCCCACCATCCCACGCTACAAATGTTTCATGCCCTCAGTTCAGTTTCTGGGTCGCTCTGTCACTTCTTCCAGCCCTAGCCTCAGCAGTGGGGTCTGTGGAGGAGCTCAGCACATGAACAAGACCCTGCTCTATCACTCTACCCTGTTCAGGTGCTCCCAAACTCACACAAGAGCCCAGTTCAGCTGAAACTCAGTTCATGCAGGGAGCATATCCATACTGTCTCACCTTGCTCTGTCTGCACTTTCTGCACAGCATGGAAGCGCTTCCCAGGTGGGTCTGCAGAGCCAGGTGCCCAGGGTAACATCCCATCTTACTGCTGGGAACAGCAGAGTTCTCCTTCATTTCACAGGACCCAAGACTTCACCCAAATACCTTTTGCTGTTTCTTATTCTATGTAAAAGGGGCTTTCCATGGGAGATGACGGTAGCACAGCGGTGATTTCAGCATTCTTGGTTCTGCCACAGCCAAGAGACAAAAGCTCTCTGCTATTTATCCCTCAAACTCTGGGCATATTTACTGTATTGCCTTAATGCATTAGTGAAGGCATTCACTTGCATCCTCTGCTTGCCAAGAAGCAAGTTAATTTAACTTGGTGATACAATTCAAAGTGGCTTGAATCATCTACATCCCTGGCTGTTGGTGTCTGGACAGACACCGCATCCATCTACACATGCATCAGTAAAGGCTTAAAAATAGATCATTGATTCCTCTAGACTTGAAATAACACATCTGATCCCAGGAAAGCAAAAGGCCCAGCAGGGATGCAATTCAGGGGTTTACCTAATGTATCTTCAAGTGGTGGTGGTCAGGTCCTCCTGCTCTCCTGGAGCTCCTGTCTGGGCAGGGGACACTGAAAATGCTCTGGCAGTGTCAGCACTGCAGCCTCAGCTGGGTTTAGGTGCTGACGAACAGTGGATCAATTATTCATCAGCTAAAAGGCAGACTTCTATTACAACAGATGTTTCTCCGAATGTTTGACACTGCCCATTAACTCACCCTTTAATTTTAATTGCTTAACTAATGACTATGTTCAAGGTTAAATGAGTTTAAATCTTCATTCTTCTCTTGTGCCACTTGATATAAAGACACTATCCAACCTAGCAGGGAAGAGGGAGGGAGAAGAAACCAAACCAAGTACCATCTTTGATGGGATACAAACAAGTGGCCAGTGAATCCTCTGTGTGCCTGCCCCAGGGGTAGGCATATCACTCATAGCTGGTTTTCTTTACAGCAGAGGAGTGATGGAAAGATCCCTCAGGCTGAAGGTGGCCATGGGCTGGACCTGAGACCACAGTCAGGAAGGAGGCATCGTGGGGTGAGCAACCATCCTAAAGCCAACACAGAGAGGAAGTGCCTGCTCAAGGAGCTAGGAAGCACTCATTTCAAACACACTGTTTAGGTAGCCTACAAACTAAGAACTCAACTGCGAAGAAGTAAAGTTTGCAAGTAACAGTGGCATTGGCCTGGCATGGTGCACCTAGGTGTACCTCCTATACATATTTATAGCCCATCTGAAAAGTTTGCTGGCCAAATGAGGAAAGAGCTCCTGAGGAAGAGGAGAGCTTCACCTCACTGCCTGGGGCAGCAGGGAAGGATTCATCTTTGAGGATATGACCCCGAAGAGGTTCTGGGCTGCAGAGCAGAGGATGCAATCCCTGCTTGCTGCTGCCGCTGCATCCTTCTGGCTGATTCCTCTACTCATTTTGTACCAGGCAGGACTACACAGCTGGTGCTCAGCACCTTGGTGAGATCACAACACATTAATTTCTACAGTATGCACAGCTACAGTCTTGCTATCTGACAAGGCAGTAAAAACCATGCATTTTATCTCTACAACTTGGTACCCACAACGAACAAGCAATGTAGGTGCTGCTAATGCCATGGAAAGAAGCATGCCCCTGTCCCCTCACTGCTTCCCACCACAGGCATTTGAGCATCCCCACAGCTGTACCCACATTCACTGCCAGGATCAGTCTCCACAAGTCACACTAGAATTAAAAATAAGGACGCATCCTGGAGAGGCCACATCACCAGCAAGGAAGCTTTTCCTCAGCTCAGGCAAGCTCACATCTGTTAATGTAACTCAAGAATAAGTTGCACCATTTCTCCCACAGAGCCCATGGATGTAGTTCGGATAGTTCAGATCTGCTCCCCAAAAACAGATTGCCTGTACCAGTGGGAATGAGAGAGGGAGCACCAGATCCAGTCTCCCCAGCCTGGGGAGCTGCAGCATCACAGCACTCCCATCACAGGATAGAAACTTGACACACATGGTCAAGGAAAACACTTTTTAGTCTCTGTGTCTCACCATACTGAGGACGTAAGTGAAGGAAAGAGGAAGCAGGAAGAAGAATAAGCATATTTTTTCAACATAGAGGGGAGAGAAGGAAACATATCTCCTTCCTTTCTGGTTTGCTTTCCTTCCTTTTGTCCCTCTTTCAAAAGGTGAAGGAGTAGAGATTAATGCACACCATTCTTCATGTTGTTCTCAGCCTTCAGGATGTTGGTCTAGATACTTCTAGTTTGTTTTATGAATGATTTGGAGACTGAAAGGTAAAGAAACACCATGCTAGAGCTACAGGAGGCCAGGGCCTGGTCTCTGCTTTGCTGGTGTGGATCTAGCTCAATTTAGCCATTGCAGCCAAACCAGGCTTTAACACTACATTCCTACCAGGATTTTGTAAAAACCTTTTGGCTACACCCCTCACTCAGACTCAGGAAACCTAGTCCCCATTTTTTATCCTGGAAACATTCAAGGTCAGGTTGAACAGGGCTCTAAGCAACCTGATCTAGTTGAAGATGTCATTGCAAGAGGGTTGGAACTAGATGACCTTTAAGGTCCCTTCCAATCCAAACCATTCTGTGATTATACGATTTACCAAGGAGGTTATAACCAGTTGCTTCATTGCTATCATGCATCTGCCACTGCTGCAATCACGACCCAGACCATGCCCAGGCCTGGTTGTCTGTGTGTGAAAAGGGAAATACATTAAAGGGCATCAGTCTGTCCCCCATTGCCACAACCGACAGTACACCACAGCTGTTACAATTAGGGCTGGCTATGGTTAACATCCCTTGTCTCCCAGGGACAGTTTAGCACAAGAGATGCTTTCTCCTTCCTGCCAGAGTCTCCTGCACCCTAAAACGGTACTGAGACAGCTGAAAACCTGTGACCTTTTAATTTCATGTGCAGAACATTTCCCAGCCCTTCTTCCCAGCTAAGCAATTATAAAGTGGAACAAGCCTCTTTAGTTTAGCTTCTAAACTGAAAAGAAGTTCTTAGGTTTTTAATTTCTTCCCCCCTCAAGCAGGCTCACGAGGCCATCCACTCATTTGATTTTGGCTCCAGCTCAGCAGTGTTCGGTAGTGACAACCATCAATCCTGCCAGACAGCCGATGGCACAGCCTGCTAGGAGTGGGCGATCTCAATTTTCTGCAGCTACACTGCAATTTGCGTGGCAGCTCAATGCTAGCTGGCAGGCAGCCAGGCGCTCAACATCCTCCTCCCACCCAGAAAGGTGTCTCTGCAGAGCAAGGTGCCGGGGCTGCACCATGGCTGCCAAGACCACGGCATGAACCGTGCCAGTCCTGCAAATAGATGCCGGATCCCAGAGCTGTTAATCCCACACATTTCGGCATCGCAAAGTTCACCACTGAGACTGGTTTTTTCCCCCCACCCACCAAGTCCAGCCTGAGTGGTACTAAGTTTAATTTTATGGATGTGTCAGTGCAGCCCAATTTTTGGCAGGAAAGGGGAAGGTTGCACCAAGCACCAGTAACGTCGAGGCCTGATTACCAGCTCACCCCTAGCCTTTGGTGAATATCGGATTTCTGAGTACAGAAGTGAGGATTTCATTCTTTGTTCTTGAACTCATTCTTTCCATCCCAGGGGCCAGTGGAATGTAATCTCTCCAGATGCCAGCACCTCTTAGGAAATTGTAATATAGCAGCTATGCACTGTAAGTGGCTTATTCATACATGGAGAAAAGAATAGTAATATCCTTGGGGGACGGTTTTGAAACAGCGCACGGTGACACAATCCTGGGGACAGGCAGGATTTGCTTCAGCTGCGGATCTGTCCCCAGACACACTCATTTTCAAGAGGAGAAGCAGAGCTGGCATTTCATATTTTACTCTTGGTTTGTTTAAAGTCTTTTCTTGCTGTTTAAAACCACCAGTGCTTCCTTCCTGGGGAGGGAGGCAATGCTTTTAGGGTTTCTGTAAATAATCAGAGCCAGAACAATCGGCTGAGTAAATGATCCTGTCCGCTGACACTAACAGACTCCACCGAGCTACTAGGAACTTGATCAGCTTTTTTTCCGTCTTTCTACTATTATAATAAAATAAAGATTTGCCAAAAGTCTCTCTTTGGAGCAAAGCAAAAGAAACGCCTCACAGAGAGCAATTCCAAGGAGCATTCTCAAAGCTCTCATTGACCAACTCCGAATTAAGAGGTTTGTTGAGAAGAAAAGGCATGCAGGAGAACAAGGGAGCCCGAAGAGCCAACTGACAGATTACCACACGACAAAGCTAAAAGGGAACTCCAAACCCTGCCAGCACGGCTGCCCGCAGAGCCTGCCAAGAGCCAGATGCTGCCATGGGGATAATATCCTCCAGGGCTGGGGAACCAGGCGCTTCTCAGCCTACCAAGCTGAGGACAAGGGGATAGAGGGGCAGCTGTACACCTCAATCCCATCATGTTTGCAAAAAAAAAATCCTGGAGAGAGGCATAGGTAGGTCTTGGAGTGGGGACAGAAGAAAAATCGACCCCAGGATCCCAGGGTATCTGCTTCTCACACAGAAACTGCTTGGGGGGGGGGGGGGAGGAGGAAGCTGCAAAACAAATTCTAAGACTTTCTGGGTAGTGTCTTCCCTCCTTATGCAAAGCGAACAGCCACACGCAGCTACGGGATAGCAAACAGATCAGGCAGGGGAAGAAATGACACATAAGCAAGGGAATAACCAACACGCTTTGCAGAATTAGGAACCAAACTGCACATGTTCGGGATCTCAGGGCTCACCCTGCTCCAAGCAGAGTTTTATGAGTAACCAGCCCTGATGGCTCTGTAGCGGGGTTATGCTGCAAAAAGGGTAAGTTAACACAGACATGTTGGTGTTAACATTACCCTTGAATGGAAGCAGCATAAACACAAAATATTTGTTTCGCTGCTACTGTGCAACATCTGTTCCAAATGACTTACTCATTCTCCACTCTCCCTCCCTCAGGGTTTCAAAGTACACAAGGAAGAGGGAGAGGCTCGCAGGTAGCTGAAGCCGCTGTGCCTGCTTGGAGGTTGTGCAACATCAGAGCCCGTTCAACAGCCTTTACATGGGCAAAAGTCTGCACCACTGCACTGGAGTTTGCCCCACAGGGCAGGGCTTTGCAGGATATGGCCAAAAACACAGACACTTCCGTAGAAAGTGCATTGTATTTTCTGCAATTTGGTGCCTCCACACGTGAACATCAGTGGCGACGGCAGACCTGAAGAATACCAGTGAAAGGCTGCAGATCCATTACTCTCCTGAGCAGACTGATGAAGGAAAAAAAAAAATCATTAAAAAAATCATAATTTAAACACACATTCTAAACCCTACTGAATCAGCCAGCTCTGGCTGCAGGGCCAAAAGCCAGAGATGCAGTGAGAGCTCTCACTACATCTATTTTCCTCCCACAGAACCCTTCAACACCAGAGAGTTGTAAAAGCTCAGGGAGTTTGTGCCAGGTCATGATGTGGATACAGGCTCTCCCAGGGAAACTCCCGGCGCTGACACTTTAGCAACAAGGCTTTCAGATATGTCAACTTTAGAGGAGAATTAAGAGATCCAGATATCATGACTGTGCATGAGATCACCCTGAGGGACAAATCCAGGGTTTGTAGTTACGTTCCCGATAACCTCCCTGCTCTCCCCTGTGCTCCAACAACTTCTCGCAGCTACATGACATATCCTGAAGACCCAGTAAACAGAGAAAAACACACATAAAAAGGTGTATTTTGAAAACCCATTTTCCAAGATAAATCTCCTACATTTCCCTATTCTGACAGCAGTTGACATTTTTTGCTGGGTTTGAAATAAGTGAAACAAAAAGCCAGAACTTCTGTTTTGAAGGGGAATGATAAAATGTTGCAGGAACTTGCCAGTATGCTATCAGAGGCACAGTAAAACACTGCAAGAAAGTCACTGGGCTCATACGCTACTTCAGAGCAGTGTTCAGTAAGTTTTGGCATCTTCTGATGTTTGCGAATACTGAAGGACAAAGTGTTGTCTGATCTTTTAAATTGTAGTTTTACAAGCAGCAAGGCTTAAAAAACCTTAAAAAAACAGTAGACCAGGTGCCTTTTCTTGTGGAAAGTCTCAGGTGACATTTCAGGCTAATTTTAGAGGTAGCAAAAGTTTCTGATTCTGCTGATGCTGAGGAGTTAAACACAGCGCTCAGGAAGTATTGCAGTTTCTCTGCCCCACTGGAACTCGGGGTCCTACCAAGAACCAGAGCATCTCAGCCCCATTAGCACCAGCAACAAGAAGCAGCAGCGCTATTACAGTCATTTTCAGGTAAGACCAAGGCCCAGAGCCCTGTGCTTTGATCCAAAACCAATCACCACTTTCGTGTTCAAGTTCTGCAGCCCTGGATTCCTCCCTTCCCAAAACTGTCCTCACCCGCCAGTGCAGAGCCTGCCTCTCATCTTCACTGTCCCTTTGTGCAAGTCTTGCCCTTGCAGGAGGGAATGGAGAACCACCTCTAGGCACTGCTGGCTGCACCCTAGGCAATGAGGCACTCAGTAAGGTTGATCACAGCAAGTTCAGGTCCCAAAAAGCCTGAAGCTTTACCTGCATCCCTCCTGGGCAAACACTGCCACACCTGACTTGTTGCTCTGAACTCCATCTCCTTTCCTTCCCCAGCTTTTAGAAGGCTCAAACAAGACAACATCAGGTGCTTGAGGCTGTACCACCTATGGATGTGTGGAACTGAAGAGAATTCAGTGCTTCAATTTCATGGCATTGAAACTAGGACCGGGTGGCAGCCAAACAGCTCAGCAGAGCTCCCTCAGGTCTGCTCCCCAGCTACAGCAAAACTCAACCCCCTGGGCAAGCTTGAGCTTAAGCAATCTTTCCACACTCCCTGAGAGGCATGCAGCTGAAAGTGTATCTGCCAGGCACAGGAGAAGCACCAGGAGACAAAGTGCTGCCCAGACCAGGAGACAGTGGTGAGCAGGTATTAATCCCACTTCACCTTTCCATCAGCCCAGAGCAGAGCAGAGGTATTGGTACCTGCAGCACCAAGCTGCACAGACCCAGCGGTGCCCGAGCATCATCACACCTTTACCCCTCCAGCAGTGATTTTCTCCACCATACTCTCAACATACATCAGCTGAAGCACCTGGACCTTACAGGGCAGAACACAGGAAGGACTGTCATGTTTACTACTTCATTCACTTACCAACACCACCGCAGGCTACACTGTCCCACACCAGTCCAGCTCCAGCCTAATGAGTCTCACAAGGTTAATAACCCCTGGTGTAGCCTGGTCCCTCCCCTCTTTTCCCAGTACAATGTATCTGAACACCCTCCTTTTGAGTTAATGTGAGAGAAATTACCTTCATTAGTAAGAAGCTAATGGGGTTATTTCTGAAGTAAGAATCAGAGGTTCAGTTTGAAAGCTCCAAGAAATGGAAGGCAGTCATTCTTGGGGTTTTCTTCCCCTAAAAATTTTCAATGTTGCTCATTAAAAAGAGATCAAAATTTTACCTTAAGCAAAAGGCTAAGAGAAGCCCTAGGAGAGCACAGCCTACTTTTGGCCAAGCAGAGGTTGGCCCTAACAGTTTGCTAAAGAACAAACACAGCACTGAGGTCTTAACCTTGCACATTTTGCAGAAGGCACTTCAGTGTGTGCTGACCCAATGGCCCACTTCTCATGCTGCCCACTTACAGACAGCAGAGTTTACAGCCTGGGGCCTCCTGTAACTTACTGGTCATGAAAAAACCACCCAGGGGATATTAGAATAAGCTTGTTCTGCAGCTTGGCTCCTCTACCCAAGATTTAATCCAGGTTTAGTTTATAAATTGGGTCAGTTCCCTACATAAACCCAGTTCTACAGTTCAGTCACCACGCTGCCAGTAGAGTCTCCCTCCTTATCCACCTGAAAAGACAAAAGCATCAGAGATTATCATGTGGACTAGACATTAGGGAGAGAAAAAAGTCTTTCCAGGCTAAGTAAGGGACAGGTGGGTACCCACATCACATTGCCTGAGGAGGTTCCCATGAGCAGGTTAGACACATATTTGTCAGGTAAAACTAACAATGAGTTGGCCCTGCCCAAGAGCAAGATGACAGACTAGATGCTCAGACAAGGCCTCTTCCTTTCCTCTTCCAATGATTTTGCTTACATTCTTTGCCAGCAACAGGGTGAAAGGGGTTGCTTACAAAACATTTTCAGAAACAGAACTGTTAGATATGACAGAACTCATCTAAGAAAATTATTAAAAGGAAGCCAGCTAGAGCAACCTCATCATCTGTCTTTGACAGCTGATTAGACATCAGAAGGGTTGAAATGCTAGTCACGGTGACTACTCCTAGCCTACCAAAACTAAGATACTTTTATTTAATTTACAAAGTAAGGGAGATAGAAGCTTCTGCTCCTACAAATGTCACTACCCCTCCATAAAATAAAGATAGCTTCTGGTACATGAGGAATACCACAACTCATTCCTGGTCCTTCTTCAGTGCTTACTGCCATAACCTATCGCACAGACGTGGTGGATTTGCTGAACACAAGATCTATTAGGTTTCCTGCCAGAGGCTCAAATGTGTACAGGCTTTCAGAGTACCTTGCCAGGGAGTTACTTTTTATACTGACTCAGTATTGCCAGCAGTCACTGCCAAGCATTAGCTCTAGCCTTATCAATAGGTTGGGAAGTCAGTACTGCTAATGAAATTCTCTGTATTATCTGGAAGATCACACACACCTCCCACCCCCATCCTAAGCAAAACTCAAGCAATTGTCACACTTGAGGACCTACCAGACCTACCCCAAAGCAAACAAGTGGACTTTGTGATGCCCAAGGCAGAACTGGCATCACCGTTTCTGCCCCTCTTGTGCAACCCAGCCCAGCCCCACACAGCATTTGTCTGCAAAACCCTGATGGACTGGACCTGCCTTATTGCCCATGGGGGAATTCAGCCCCTTATTTCCCCAACCTTAGAGACTGTGTATGCATATTGCACTTCTGAGTTCAAGCTCTCTCACTGTGACCTTGGGAACGAAGATGGCAGTGTCTCATTCCCATCTTGTGCAAGCCAGGAAGCCCAGAGCCTGCCAAGTGCCAGCCAGACACCTTGGAACATCACAGAATGCAAGAGAGGTTCTTCCCTTCCACAATCAAAGCCAAAACAGCCATTTGATAATTAACCATCCGGATCAAGCCAGACAAGCCATGACTATGAAGGTGAAGACCGGTGTGCTCCCCCCACACAACCTGCACCCCACGAGGCAGCCGGGAGGAGGCTAGGGGCTGACCCCAAACCTTGCTCGCAGACATGGCGGCAGATGTGCTGGGCTTTCCCATGGTCTCCCCCTTGCCTGGCAGATGCTGGCCTCTCTGGAAAAGTGCTAAATGGATTCTGCTGAATCACTGCAGCAGATGGTTCGTAACACCACCTGGATAGCACAGAAAAAAAACAGAGAGATAAGGAACGTTGGGGAAGAGACAGTACTGGGGGGGGGGGGGGGGGGGGGCTAAGTTATCCCCAGGAATAAATAACTTATGGATAAGGTCGTAATTTCAACTTTTGCGTCCCCAAATTCCTATGTTACTAAGACTTATGCCATCCTTTTCCTAACAATTCTGTCCCAAGGTCTACAAAACATATTTCTTCAAAACCCATTGAGAAAAGCCTTCAAAACCACTTGGGATGCCAGAGCTCACCTTCTGCCACTGGAAAATGCTGGCATTACTTCCCAACACAGGCTGCTTTGGCTGGTGGCAGCACCAGCCCTCATCCCTGCCTGTGCCAAAGTCCTCTTGCTGGGGTAGGGCACACGCAAGGTTGATGCACATAATGCCCCAAAATCTTAACAGGGGACTGGGGGAGGTGTGTGTGTTGGGGTTTTTGATTTCACTTGGAGTGTTTGTATTAGGGGTGCTTGTTTTGTTTTTAAGCCAGGTTGGCAAGTACTTTACTCTTCTGCAACAGATCAGTTTGAAAGGGCAGAGGAGCCAGCTGTGTACAGAAGCATGCAGCTGTAGGAGAGGAAACAACAAACAGGAAACAGGTAACAATAACCGACGTGTTTGTTCACTCTCCTCCTGTTAAAACAGCACTAGCAACGTTTTCTTTTCTTTATTCATTTGGGATGAAGGGAGCTGATCAGGAAGAGAACAGAGGGCTATGGTGCACACACAGAAGCTGACCACTTGGAAAGTGCTCAGCATCCTTCTGCAGGGGCTCATCCCCACGTATGAAAAGTAAGAGACCAGGATCCCTCGGCCTGGTTGCTGTGAAAGACATGGCTGCACAAAGCTGCTCAGCCTGCGGCACTTTCAGCCAGGTCCTCCCCAGCACAAAACACGGAGTAATCTGAGACAAAATGTTCCCTAGGCAGGTCGGTCGCAGCCCTGCTCACGATTCCTCCTCCTCCCAGGACAAGGCGCTTTCACACACCAACTGCTCGGTAGGCTTGCCTCCATTTCACTGGAGTCCAGTTTTGTCCTACGTAGGCTGTTTTCTGCTGGGTCACACCTGCCATTAATTTCCTCAGATAACAGCTGCTGCTTCATGTTCTCTGTGCACCTTGCTCAGCAGAACTTTGCAGAAAGATACAAGCAAGCAAAGCTCAGGGTAGCACGATCCAGCCCTGGGCACCAGAAGCTGGATGGCAATGGTACTACCAACAAGCTAGGTGATGCAAAGATCCCTCTACCCCTCCACTGCATCTACTCCTCACGAGGGATCTCCCTCATTAACGTGCCTGGAGGCTTATTTCACCTGCAAGAATCCAATTTAAGCAGTAATTATGGTCCATCTGCACAGTGCTTCCCACGGCATAGGATCCAGCTGCACCAGGGACCTTACCTGGTGACATCGCCATGAGTTACCATGAACTCTTCTCAGTAGTCAGGAGGCACTCAGTCCAAACCCGCGCCCCACCATCCAAGCTAAGAAAAAGCTATTCCTTTGTGGTCTCCAGCTGCATGGTGGCATTCAGTGACACATGGCCAGATGCACCCAGATATCCACAGCCACCACAGTGCATCCCAAGGACAGACCACCTCCAGAAGGCACTTAGCACTTCAAAACAAAAGCTAAAAATAAATAAAAGTGTTTCACAACACCCACCCCAAGGAGAACCAGGCTCTGCAAGGGCGGCAGGAACCCAAGCTGCTGGCATTGGTAGGACTGACCCTTGCCAACCTAAGAAGCCCATTCCGAGCTGTAATCCTGGAAGATGACAGCCCTTGCAGCTTGGGGTTTGGACAGCAGATGCTCCCGGGGGTCACCCCTTTTCCCGTAGGGAAGGGCAGGATCATTCCCAGCATACCCTCCAGCTGGCAGGCAGGAAACCATGCCCAGAGGGATCCCGTTGCTTAGTTGATACATATGCACCCCTCACCCCCCTTTTCCAGTATCCGCTTAGTGGCCTGGTTTCTTCTCAAAGCTTTTTATATTTCACATTCCTAAGATTTAATTATGTTATCAGAACAACAGGCATCAGGATTTGGAGTGCCAGAATTCACATTAGCAATTGCTATCAACAAAGAAAATGGGCACAGCATGCCCATGCCAGAGTAGATGTGGGCTGCTCTCCTCAATCCACTCACAGTTATTTATAGCCTTTTTGCAAGACATCAACCTCCCAGGTTTAGCTTCAAGCTTGCTTCTTTCTGAGCACCCTGTCCCTCAAAGAAAAGCTTTTTGTCCCCCCCCTTCTGTTGCACAGAACCCAGATTCAGACACATTATTGGGGGGGGGGAGGGGGCGAGGGAGGTGGGAAGGGAATAGAACACATTTGAATGTTCTTTCATACACTGACAACAGGAGGAAAAAGTGAAAACAGAGTGCCACAAATAAATAGCTGCAGGGACACCCACCCCTCAATGGTAGAGATTTAAAATATATATATATATATTTCTAGTTTGTAACACTTCACCACATTGCAGTAGGACTGCTGTGCATTTCCAGCCGCTTTCCACCCTCCCTGGAGACAGGGACTGAGGCATCAGCTCTGCAAGGCAGGACATCTGCCTGAACGCACCTTTTCTGAGATAGTAGCAAAGCAGCAGCCACACAATAGCAGGACTTGAGAAAGCTGCGCCTCCACATCAGCATTAACTATGATTTACCCATCCTTCAACCAGCACCATTTCCAGGCAGCCTGATTCTGCCAGGATCCCTCACCTCCAAGTAATTAAGAAACACAAGACGCAGTGCACATAGTACAGGTGCAAACCTACCCACCAGCTTATTTTCCTCCCCTGAGGAGCAGCTGGCAGACACCTTGAGTCTTCTTCCCCATAATCCCAGCTCCTGCTAAAGGCAACCCAAGTTTTAACGTGGACGTTAGCAGGAGCTGGGTCAGATACCAGCTCTTCCAAGCCTGGGAGAGATTTGGTGCTTAAGAGAACCCCCTCACCTAAGTTAGCCGACATGGCTTCGGTCAGCCAGTCCTCACACACCACACCACTTCTGCATTCACAGGCTTGTTCCTGGGTCCCCAGCACCCGTCTACGGCTGCAAAGTAGCACTGTCAGGGCAGGGGTGATCCAAAGCTCACTTGGGTATCAGAGGGAGAGGTGAGGCCCTTCAAACCTCCCCAATACTCTGGTTAAAATGCAGGAGTGGTGCTGGTTTTAGTTCTGCCCAAGGAAATGCTTGGTCAGGCTCTGACTGAGATAGAGCAGCTCCTCACATGGCTAAAATCCCATGTGGCCCTGAAAAAGAAACAAACTATTAGAGTACATAATAGTTTTACAAACCACAGCAAAACCACCTTTAAAATATTAGTAATAATAATGAACACCCAAACAGCACACCCCTTCTGCTAAAGGGGGCACGAGGAGGCTCAAGCTTACAACTCTAGCACGTTTTATTTTGTGTAAATTTATAAAGACAACAATCCTAGTCACGATTGTCACATTGTACAGCACATACCAATACAGTTGCAAACAGAACTCCACGCAAAACTAAGCGCTAACAGTAGCCTGAATCACTCTTCCTGCGATTGTCATATCTAGACTAACAGTATTACACTAACACTGAGGAAAAAATAGCTCACTATAAAACAGTGATAGAACGTTTTTATAAAATATATTCCATTCCAATAGCTTTTCTACATACTGTATACTATAAAACTCTCCCACAAAAATTAGTGTCTTTAAATATACATATTTAATCTGAACTGCACCAAGATTAAAAACAATTAAAAATATCAATGATATTTTTTTTTTACATTAACTTCACAGTATTTGTTTGTAGTAGAAGTCAAATCCAGTGTTTAAAAGGCAGAGCAGGACTGTTCTCTACAGAGACAGTAACTGCCCCCCAGTGAAATAGTTCACGAAGAGACAAGCGTCAGTATGCCATGTTTTCAGTACTTCTCTGTAGACTCATGAACCATTTTGAAAACATGCCCCGAGCTATTGCAACTTAAAAATAAGAGAGACACACAGAGAGATAGCCAAAAAAAGTCACCTTAAGAACAAAAATAAGTGCAAACATTCTTTTACTTTAGAAATTCAAGCTATGAGGAGTGGGAACACAAATACCAGACTATGAGAACAGTGTGTCCATGATGTAGTCAAGAATGAGAAAGTCTTTCTTTTTTCCTTTAAAAAAAAAAAAACAACAAAACAACACAACTTTTGCCCCATATTCACTGCAATACAGAGCATGCTCATAGCATCAGTTTTAATGAATTATTTCTATACTAAGATCAGACACAAACTCGTTTCAACTTTTCCCTGCTCCATCTGCTAATTATGTTCTTATGGCACATCCTATTTTATGATCTTCTAAAAAAAAAAAAAATAACAAAAACAGTAATTGAAGACTGAAATGCAAAACAAGAATGCAAAATTAAGATTACCAGCTTCAGCAATGCTGACTCTACATTAAACTCATTACATGTTGCTCAACATGCAAACCCCGCTGTTAGAAAATTTAAAGTGAAGTGTAAATTAACTAGTTTTGAAATAGATTAACAGTAATAATTTCACTTCAAGAACAAACAAACAAAAAACAGCAACAACAAAAAAACTAATAAATACTATATCAAGTATTTTCAGGAGAAAAAAAATAACTTAATTTTAGTAGAAAGAAAAATAACTTAATTTTAGTAGATTTTGTTCAGTGCTATTTCCAATCACAGCAAAAAGGAATAAAAAAGGAAAAACTGATTAAGTAGAATAAGACCACAGTACCAAAGCCACTTATGCTCAAGATACAGTACTCTCCCACAACTTTCATATGTAACAGGTTCAGCAAAAATATTTTACAGTTAAGAAATTAGAATGAAAACCCAAAGTCTATAAATAGAAGCAAAATTTCACATTACATGTACATTCATATTGTAAGAGATGAATAACAAGAGGAGGCTGCAACAAGTATATCCTGATTTTCTGTAGGAGAGGAAGTACTTACTTAAAATAAAAAAATCCATCCCATATTATTTACGTAGGTAGTGCTCAGTTTATGGACCAGAGGGGGAAGGCATTGGGAAGTTTCTTCTTCGTAAGATGAAATACAGTATTTTAAGCACAACTTTTTAAATTAATCTATCTCAGTGCTTCAAATGACTTTTAAAATAAATGCTTAAGTTTCACAAAAGAACTCCAGGAGTGTGAGGAAAGCTGGTGAGGCAACGCTAACACAGCAGAACAACATTCAAAACCTCAGATATTATTATTATTACTATTTTTCAGTAACATATACATGTACCTTGAATGGGTAATTTGGCGGGAAGGAAATAATCTGGTATTTACCAACATGCACAGACCAAAGGATGCTCTATTAGGCAAGTAATTCAGT
Source organism: Amazona ochrocephala (assembly GCA_039720435.1). Lineage (NCBI taxonomy): Eukaryota > Metazoa > Chordata > Aves > Psittaciformes > Psittacidae > Amazona > Amazona ochrocephala. The sequence continues at coordinate 51,641,593 of CM077882.1, read as the reverse complement.
TATTTGGAGTAAAACTGGTTATAGTTAGAAGCAGCCTCAGTTTACAAACAAAACTGGAAAAAAAAAAAGAAAACAAACAAACCAAAACCCAACACCTGAAAATACCCCAAAAACCTCCCCTGAAAAGATGGGACATAGGGGAAAATGCTGGGCCATGATTTCGCTCCAGCAGTTTATCTTCATAGTGCCCCTTCGAAAAACCGGCAATTGCACAGAGTGTGGTGCAGAGGAAATCACCAACTTCATCTAAAATAAAATAGAATTCCAAGCTGCTGATGTTAGTATAGCAGCAAACTTCCCGGACAAGACAGCAGGGAACCTCCTAACACACATAGTATGAGTTACCTTATACTAAGAAACCCCAGGAGTCCCATACTGAGAGGGGTTATTTAACTGCTGTAGGGCTGCTGTCCCCCTTAGGGGGGACAGGATGAGCCCCTGGGTATTGATATGGGAATGATAATATTCACATACCATATGATTTTTCGTATGTCCTAGTGTGCATCCTTCAACGTTTCAGGAGTGAATACGTTGCAGACAGAAAGAGTTTTGCCATCCACATTCTATACTCAAAAGCAGCTTTTCAGTAGGTCAGCTCAGGGACGAGGACGATGGGTAGGGAGGAAATTTAAGTCAAGCCCCAATGCAAAACCTTCGCATTCAGACTTTAGGAGCGATGCAGAACTATTCTACTATAATAAAGAGAATAAAAATGACCAGTACCAAAGCCAGGAAGCCTCAACCCCCTTTTATAATTTGGGCCAATTTAACATCTCGTCTAGCTCTATAAAATAAGAGTACATCCGCTTACTCTGCGATATGCAGACAAGTTTCTCTACACTGAAATGCATTTAAATCGTAGTTCATCTCTTTGGATGTTTCTATGCAACACGCAGAGAGCATTAGGAGAGCTTAATGGAATCCAAATTTTTCTCCGGAATTTGCTGATCATCTTTCTTTAAACTAAATTAAAAAAGCCAAGAAAACAAACAAGCAAACAAAAACCCTGACCATGAAGTGAGTACTTCCAGCGTGAAAACAGATGCTAAATCATTGCAGAATTACTTAGATCATTTCACATTAATAATGCAACATGGGTGCGCGCAAGAGAAGACCTAAAGGACAGTGCTGGGAAGGGAAGGTGGCAGGGGAAGGGATGGAGAGGTGGAAGGATTGCGTGAAAAGGCCTCTGGAGTGTATAACTCTGCATCTTTTAAAGATCATATATCTGAAGTGAATATCACCAAAATAAAATAAGGGGTAGGGGGAATAATTCAGATGCTGCCTTTTTTTCCTGTTTTGTTTCAAAGGGGGTGGGGGGATGACAACAAAACCAAAAGTTAAAAAAAGACACTAAAAAAAAAGAAATTAAAACAAACAACAACAAAAGAAGGATCCCGCATCTCAAACCACCAAGGACTTTACAAGGCCACAATGAAATTTGCGGATATGTCTGTACAAATCCCCAGACTGCGTGAACCGTCTCTCGCACCACTTGCACCCGTGGGGTTTCTCCCTGGTGTGCACAACTGCGTGGCGGCTGAGGTTGTGGGAATACTGGAAGCTCTTTCCGCACTGGCCGCAGGTGTAGGGCTTCTCCCCTGAGTGAGTCCTCTCGTGCCTCTTTAACGTGTACATGCAAGAAAATGTCTTTCCGCAGAGGGTACAAGTGGGGACCGACCCATCGGGGGACAGGCGGGTTCGGGAGCCATCCTTGTCGCGGAAGTGAGAGCTCAGGTGCAGCTGAAGGATGTGCGGGCTCGGGAACACCTTGCTACAGAGAGGGCAAATGCAGATATGCCCCGGAGGCACGAGGACACCCGCAGAGATGTCCGCTGAATCCATGTCGTCCTCGCTCTCATCTCGCTCTTGATCTATATCCTCCTCTCGGGCATGAGAGCTGCCATTCCCTGCGAACATGTGTCCTAACCCTGTCACTAGGCTTTTGGCTGAATTCCCAAAATGCTGACTCTCCGGACTCCTGGCTTCGCCATCCTCCTGATCTGACAGCAAGTCTTGTTCATCTTTAACAAGTGGCTCGGTACCCTGCTGCTGGCTGTCGGAAGCCAGCTGTCCAAAGACATAGGAGGGGTGTAAGGAATCTCGCCCCAGCACAGGCTTGAAAGACAAATCCAGCACGCAGTCCACATCACTCGAAGCCAGGGGATAGTTAACAGACCTTTGGGACAAAGGTCCTGTGGAACTATTGACATTAGCCTTTGTTTTTCCAGCTGCTGTGGCGCACGGTTCTGCCTCTGTCGGCACAGAGCTGACACTTATATGATCAGAGGACCAGGCGGGGTGACTGCTGACCTTTTCTTTGCCTGCTGCTCTCTCGTATTCTGCAACGCTGAATTTTTGTTTGTTTCCTGGGTCAAACTCGTGGACCAGGGGCACTCCGGCATCTAGAAAATGCTCCCCTTTCTCCAAACCAGCCACCTCATCATTAATCTTCTCTTCCGAACATAATTCTTTATCTTTCAACTTGCCCTTGCAGACTTTCACAATGTCATACATGTGAAGGTAGCTAGCCGCAGCCAGCACATCTTCCACCGGGAGACTGTTGAATTCCAGCTTTCCCTCGTACATGAATTCGAGCAGCAGGCTGAAGGCTGGGGCTGTGACAATGTCACTGTTCAGATGCACAATATCCCTTTTGTCTAACTGGTCCCTGTAGAAAAGATGGAAGTACATACTGCAAGAGGCAAGAACGGCTCTGTGAGCTCTGAATTGAGCTTCTCCAACTAAAACAGTACAGTCACACAGGAAGCCCTGGTGACGCTGCTGACTCAGACACTGCAGCAACTGGCGGCTATGGTCTGGAAACTCCATTCTTCCTTCATAACCTGTTCAAAACAGGAAAAACTTGAATGCTACTGTAAACTAAAGCCTCCTAGCAGCTGTAACAAACAGATCGGCTTTTCGGTAACACAAGCCAAAGAAACAGCCTTGGAGATAACGTTTACTGTTAATTGTCTGTAATAGTTTTATTAAAGGGGGGGGGACGGGGGGGACGGGACACCAACACAACATGCTTCTCATCCTTTCGCACCTGCTCCAAACAGGAAAAACTTGATTGTAAGTAAACAAAAGCTAGTAAAGCAGCAGCCCCTCCAACCTTTGTTTCTCCCACTAAACACTTTAACAAAATTTAGAGCAGGAAAGCACAAACACAGAGAGGAGGAAAAAACCCACCGTAAACTCCCAGGCTCTCCTCTCAGCAACGTTGGCTCCGGGCATCTTTTAATAAAGCTTATTACCCACGCCACGCACATACACACACGCATATTTAAACTTTAGCCTCTATCGTTATGCACCGAATCACAACCAAACGGTCGCGGCCGGCGCCGAAGAAGCGGCGTGTTGGCGGCGGGGGGGTGTGCGGGGTGCAGTGGCCGCGGCCCCGCATGCGGAAAGGGGAGGGGGGATAAAGGGGAAAAAAGTTTCCCTTTAAGTTATTAAAAGCCAAGGAGCAAAATCAGCTGCGTGAGGACACCCGGAGGTAAGGGCTAAGGCGGCGGCCGGCCACCCGCCGCGGCCCGGCGCTTACCTTACCGCGGGGAGCGGCGGAGCGGCCGCGGGCGCGGAGCCGGGCGGGCAGGAGGGAGCGCGGGTGCGAGTGCGAGCGAGGCGCGGCGGGAGGAGGGAGGCAGGCGGGAGGGAGGAGGGAGGGAGGGAGGGAAGGAGGAGTGCTCGGTTTGCTAATTACACCGCAAGCTGGAGAGTCAGCTGCTCTGACTTCACTGCGATGGAAATGCTACCTCCAGCTGTGCGCCTTTTAATGCCATATGTTACTCCAAATCTCGCTACCAGCCAACCACAGCTTGCTGCCTTTTAAAGTTCCAGCAGCCCCATTTATAGCCCGCGATTAAATCCCACAAACTTGCCCCGAGCCCGCCCCCCCCCATAAACACTCTCCCCCCCATACACATACCCCCCACCTCCAGCCGCAAAGTTGCTCCCCGCAGCCCTCCGCGGTGACCTTCGCCGGTGCCCGGCTCCGCGCAGCGCGGAGCGGGGGGGATGGGGGGTGGGGAAACACACCGCGGAGCCGCTTTTTGGAACCCCCCCGCTTGCAGCCGCGCTCCCCAACTTTGCAGGGAAGACTTTCCCTTGCGGAGGGGGGGCACGGGGGACCGGCCACCTCACCGCTACTCACCGGCGTGCGACGGCGGGGCTCAGCGTCCGCATGTGCGCGGCGCTCCGCGGGTGCGGCGCGGGGCCAGCGGTGTTGTGGAGCAGGTTGTTAGCCGGCCGCTCTCGCGATACTTTCCCTCCGAGCAGCGGGTGTGTGTGTGTGTGAGAGAGAGCGTGTGCGTGTGTCCCCGTCTGGTGCACACAATAGCCCCCGCCGCCCCGGCCAGCCCCGCCGGCGGCGGCCGGTGTGCGCTGCCGGCTGCGCCCTCCCCCTCTCCTCCCCCTCCTCCCGGCCGCTGCATTGGCGGCGCCGCCGTCCCGCTCCCAACTCCGCTGCACCGCCGCGGAGAGGGCGCGTCCGCCCGCCCGCCCGCTGCAGCCCGACGTGTCGGGGGGAGGGGGCTGGCCGCGGAGAGCGGGGCCGCGTCCGCGGGAGGACGGGGCGGGGGGGGTAGTGCGGCCACTGCACCGCGGCGGGGATGGGGAGGTGATGCGATGAGAGGCGAGGCGCTCCCGTGGATTTATCTGTAGTTGAGCGTCAGCTGATAAATACCAGATGCCTACGGATTTTTCAAGATGACCTTTTCGATCGTTGATTTGAATTTTAAATTTTAATTAGCTGTAATCCCATCAAAAGTAAGCGCCTTCAGAGGGAGGGAGCGGGGACGGGGCTTGCCCGCAGTTCACCCAGCAGCGCCCTGGGACAGACCCTGCCACCGCGGGGATCTGCCGCTGAACTCCGGTTGCCGGAGTCCCGGAGCCTCCGCGGGACGCTGGAGTGGGGCCGGCGGCGGGGATGCGCTGTAGAGATGCACTGCGGGGGGTGTCCCGGGAGACTCCTGCCGTGGCAGCGCTGGAGTGGCTGCAGGCATGAAGCAGCGAGTTGGGGGTCCGGTTCGAGGTTGGTGCTCAGGATTTTGCTGTCCTTGAAAATGAAAAGGGGCGAGTTTGGGAGTCCTGTTGGGTTTGGGGGAGCGGAGTGGCGGGGTCACTTCAGAGCTCCCTGCGAGCACCCTGCGTGGTATCGGTCAGAGTCCCTCTCCCATGTCTTAGCCGCCAACGAGTAAAGCAGGGAAACTTTTCCCTTCCCCTGGGTTGCCTTGCCTAGATCATAATATCCACAGGATAGCAGCTTTTTTCCTCTTCTTTATTTTTTTTTTTTTTGGTATGTTTCCTCCAATGCGCAATGGTAGCATCAGCACCTTAATACATCAGGTTATCAACTGGTGCATTTGTTATTAACTTCATCCTGGTTTTGGTTAGTTCATCTTTGGGCAGTTGGTCAGAGAAGTCAGGGTCTGCACTGCTGACACTGCTTTTTTCTCACAGACCTCAAGCCATTGGCAGTGAATGCCAGGATATTTGGGTTGTTTTGAGCATTAATGACTGCATCATCATGGAGCTCTTAGGTATTTGGTAATACTATCATCCATACAGTTCAAATTGTGAAACTGCAGCCCAGAACATAAAGGTGCCCAGCTCTGTCAAAACAGTTAAAGGTCTTGGGGTTAAGTCTGTCACCGTTCAATAAAGCTGACAGCTTTCATCTATTTGTCCACAATGGCAGACAGGACCAGGGAATGGAGCTCGCTCTCCTGTTGAAGATGGTGTTGTCCTGCAGTTGCAGCCTGATAACACAGGCTGTTCCAAAAGCAGAGCAATTTCTTCCGAAAAGTACAGGTGCAGTTTCCACTAAGTTACTCTGTGGGTTTGTTGCCTTGCAGAGTTTCACTGTCTTCGTACACTGGAAATGTGAGGCACTCTCTTGTACTCATATAAACTATGCTGCTTGGCAGAAATCCCTTATTTTGTGCAATTCATTGTTCATTTTTGCCTCTCCCCTTTAATAATACAGGGAGGAAAAAAATAAGATTTAAAAAAAGAACCAAGGTTCTAATTCCTATTTGGGTGCTGTAAGCTAGGAATAATTATCTACAATTAGGCAGTGTCTTATTCTTAGTAAACCAATTTCAATTTCACAGTAAGTCTGTGGTCACTACCGAGTTCGACATGTCAGAGAACACAACAGCATTCCCATTTTCTCTAGGTATCCACTTTGCACGTTGCTGGCTTGATTTTCCAGCACTCAAAAGTGCTATACTCACTTTCACACCAAGACAACGACAGATACAATACAGGTGTTGTACTGATTTAACTACAGCTGTATAAAATACTGGTAGTACAACTCTCTAATGTAAACAAGCCTGAAGTCATTACTGGAGGCAAGGCAACAGGAAGAACTGCCCCAGAAACTTTATTTCCAGTGCTCCTGTTTTTCTGAAGGCCCTTGTGAAAGCACAACACTGGAAGCAAACCCTCGGCTTTCATCTCCCTGAGCCCCTTGCAGGCTGACAGCTCTCCGACCAAGAAGCACTGAAGAGGCTCCATTTTCATTCCTTCCTCGAGGGAACAGAGCCAGGCAGCAGCTGTTCGGACGACACAGAACTCTCCAGCCAGTGCTTGTGCTCAGGGAGATCACAGCCATCGCGCTGCCATTAGGATGGCTAAAAGTGAACAGGAACTGATGGAAGACATTGGGAGCCACTATGTCAGGCATCCTTGTGCAGCCACGTGCATTCTTGGGTCTGGCTAAAAATCTGTTGGGTGCCAGCAAGCCTTATGCTGCTTATGGAGCCTTCTATAGTTGAGGATAAAGCCTAGGTTTAGGGCAGAGAGAGTGAAAATCAGTGGTGCTGGCATGGCTTTCACTTGCCAAGCAAGGCTAGCCCCACTCCTGGCTGTTTATGCTGCCTGGACACCAGCCAAAGCCCACAGAAATTAGCAGAAAACCCAACTGGATCAGGTCCAGAAAGCCTGAGGACTCACTTCCATTCTTACCTCTTTGATCCAACAAGAATATGTATTTACTGAGCAGGGCCTCTCTAGCCCTCTTTGTTGGCCAAATGCAGAAGGGGTAGCAACAGGTTTTTCATGCGATTTAATAGTTTTTTCTCTCACCACATTGAGCAGAAGCCTCTTTGTGTTTGTTTCTGCATGATTTTAGTGCTTTTATGTTGTTCATTTGCTTTGTTTTGTTTTATTTGTAGGGCAACTTTGTGGCAGTCCAGTAGCATTTCAGATGGAGAGTCAGGGCCTGAGGTTGTTTAATACTTGCAGGATTAATTTAAGTGCATTGGTCATAGTGAGGTTTATTTGCTGAAGCTCCTCCAAACTTTTCCAAAGGTTGGTTTATCTTGTGCAGACATCAAAGGGCATTAGAAGGACTGAATGCTTCATTTGCTCCTCTGAAATAGAGAAATGTAACCCCAAAGGATGCTGAGCCCTGAGGTGGTAAGAGAAGGAGCTGCCATCGGTGTCCATGGATCTTCCCCAGTTAGCAATCTACACCAGTACTTACCCTGCAGTCAAATCCAAGGTCAGGATTCAGGGGGGTTGCTCAGTTTGCAGTCAAGTCGTAAAAGTGGGCATGACCTTCCCAAAGATCTTTTCAAGCATGTCATCTAAGACTCAAGGAAGCATTAACTTGCACTATTGCCATTCCAGACATTAATCAGAGCATATATTGCAGTCTCCTCAGAAGTGTGCTTATGTGAGTCGTATTTTGTTTATGGCTGTCCTGCTGATTTCTCCCTGATAACGAGACCCTGTGTGAACTGGAGTGTTTGTGAGTATACATTATAGCAGCTAGGGCCATTGTCAAATCATTCTACCAAATAGATAGGCTCACAGCACTAAGCTGCATATATAAATTACATATTAACTTGGTTTTGCTATAACACAGCTATCAATCAGAATGCACCAATCTAGCGACATGCACTAAGAGCGCAAAGGACCCTGCAGAGGTACCTCTGGCACAGGTCGCGTTCGACTCCACAGCAAGAGCTTGCAAGATCCCCGCCTGAACCAGCCAGGCATTTAATATTACACCTGTACTTCAGCTTCCTTGTCAGCGGCTGGGAGACGGCTTCCTCACAGTTATTCATCTTCAGTAGTTGCACTCAGCTTACCAAGCCCTCAACTTCTGGTTGTTTTTGTTACAATCTGCAGTGTTCTGGATTTCTAGAAATGGTAAATGAAGGTACTTGTTCAGCCTTTAAAAGTACATTGTTTTTTTCCATAAAGGGAACACACTTCTTGGTTTGCAGTGGTGAAGGAAATTTGTGTGGCATTGATAAACCTCTCCTCTTTGAGAGGGTTATTTTCCTCTTTCACCCTTGCTAATCACTCTGGCAGCCACATTTTAATGTTTCTTGGGTTTTCCTTGGCACATTCAGAATATAATATGCATCTACTTAAAAAAAAAATCTAATACAATGAAGCCTGTTATTTAATTCTTAATATTTGTTTTATTTATCCATCCCCAAGAATGAAATCTGAGAGCCCATGTTATAAATTAACATGTATATAAAGTAACATGTATAGAAGTTTGCAGTGGAATATATGGAGAATGACAGTGAAAGGCCATAAATACCAGTGGACAGTAGGAGACAAAATTGATGTCTGCTTTGGGACCAGGCATAAGATTTAGCAGGCCCATGCAGAAGTCTTTAAATCAGACGCTGATATATTCTCGGATCGGCGGAGCAGCACTAGTAGGGTCCAGCATAGATACTAATTTCTTATTAAAGGAGAGGTTCTTAATTGGCATTGCTCTATTTGTAAACAAATAATACACTGTGTTAACAATGCACTTTATTTTAGTAACTCCCAGGAGAGGGCTAAATACTGCAGAAGTATTTTGCTAGATTAGGCCTGGGAAATCTCACAATGGAAATTTCTCCCTGCTAAGCGAAAGTATAACCTAGAATAAAGGGCTTCATACTAGCAATGTTCTGGTGCCAGTTTAGAAGCAGTCCCTCAGAAAAATGAATTGTCCCAGGATAAATCAATTTACCTCTAACAATTACCCTGAGCTTTGTATGGCAGAGAGTTGGCATACCTATCCCACTGTCTGTAAATGGTCTCTCAAGCAGGATCCGTTAATCTTTTGGGACTTGTGGGTTCAGCTGAACATATTCTTATAATAAGTGTTGTGATCCTCATTAGATAAACCTGCAATCTGAGGGCATAAAAGACTCTTATATTTTCCCATGTGTGTGGCATGTAATCTCGGTCTTCTCTTGAGTTTTGCTTTTCCATGGGGTTTCCAAATCCACCCAGCCTGAGCAAATATAGCAAACAGAAGCATCCCAGATGCCAGACAAAATAATAAAATCCCAATAATCTCGCTTTTCTTCATTCCCCATACTAAAACCTTCATGAGCTACACAGTCCTACATGCACTACATTGTCATTGTTACAGTCTCTTTGTTGTTGGCCTTAGTGATTCACAGTTCTGCCTTCTCAAACCCATCTACATAGCTGCAGCAATCACCTCTATTGCTTCTTTATCCTTTTATCAGGTACTGAATGAAAACCAAGCTCCTTGCTCCCACCTCCAAGACCCTCTGTAATTTGGAGTGATCACACTGGCATTATCTTTAACCCCATTCAGTACCCTCCCTGGACATTTTCTTGTTCCCTCACCCCATATCCTTTTTGTGTTGCCATGTGAGGCCCCTTCAGCATGGGCATCTGTCTTGCTCTTTGCCATGCCTCAACCTTTCTTTGGTGCCATTCACAGTCTAGTCAAAAGGAGTGCATCCAGCAGGTCAAAGGAGATGATCCTGCCCCTCTACTCTGCTCTTGTGAGACCTCACTTGGAATATTGTGTGCAGTTCTGGTGTCCTCAACATAAAAAGGACATGGAACTGTTAGAACAAGTCCAGAGGATGGTCATGAGGATGATCGGGGGCAGGAGCACCTCCCATATGAAGACAGGCTGAGAAAGTTGGGGCTGTTCAGGCTGGAGAAGAGAAGGCTGCATGGAGACCTCATAGCAGCCTTCCAATACCTGAAGGGGGCCTATAGGGATGCTGGGGAGGGACTCTTCATGAGGGACTGTAGTGAGAGGACAAGGGGTAATGGCTTAAAACTTAGACAGGGGAAGTTTAGATTGGATATGAGGAAGAAATTCTTTACTGTGAGGGTGGTGAGGCACTGGAATGGGATGCCCAGGGAAGTTGTGAATGCTTCATCCCTGCCAGTGTTCAAGGCTGGGTTGGACATAGCCTTGGATGGCATGGTTTAGTGTGAGGTGTCCCTGCCCATGGCAGGGGGGTTGGAGCTAGATAATCTTAACGTCCTTTCCAACCCTAACTAATCTATGATTCTATGATTCTAGTCAGAGGAGCTGGGATGAGGATTTCGGGAGAAGTAGCACTTGATAGGAAGGATTTTGGGGTAAATCAGGAAGCTCTGTGGAGAGAGAACCTGGGCTTGGTATGCTCTCAACCTCTGCTTGACTCCTTTTGGAGCCTGAATGCCAAACCCATGCCTCTTGCAGCAGCCCAGCCCCCAGGGATAGAAAGAGAAATGGGTGGTTGGGGAGCAAGACAGAGCTTTTTTTCTAGTCGAACAGAGCTGCTGTTTCTTGGGGCTGTATAATAGCCATCACACTGGTTGCTCTGCTTCCCTCTGATGTATTCCAGGTGGAGGGGAAGTCCAGAGAGTGTCATGTAAGAAATGCAAATAAAAATATCTTTCTAGACTTCCTTCTCTTATGTATTGTCTGCCAAAAATCTTCACTCCCCTCTTTTACTGTTTTGCCTATGGATGTGCTTTACGCTTTTATCTTGCTGTTCTGGTGAAAGAAGAAGTACTTGCTGTGAGTTTACATAACTTGCCTTTTGCTGTTCTGGAAATGCATGTGGAACTTTGGTCTTAATTAAACTCTCAGTGTAAGTCCTGTTTTAATGAATCACTAAAATATGTGAATAGCATTAAGCTTCAGAATATGGCTGCAGAGTTGCATACTGATAGCTGGTGACCTGGCTGGGTCTGTGGGGCACTGAGCACCTAGGTGAAGGTATAGTAAGGGAGAAGGGATGCTCTAAAACCTGAGTAGGTTTGAATTTAGGTGCAGGTAGACCCATTGGCCTGTGGAAGTTTTGTTCCTGTCTATCAAACACTGCTCCTGCATTACGGCTTCACTGTGCAACTAAGTGATACACTTCATGGCATTGAGGGTTCAGGCTGCAGATTGGGATCCCAACTATTACATTACCTAGTTCCTCCTACACCACAGCTAAGAGCCTGAGCTCCACCTGCACCCGTGGAGGAGAATGTTTTTAGTAGGTTGCTTTTGGAAATGAAATGGATGGTAAAGATGCCAGAAAATGTGCAAAACCTTGGGAAAAAAATACCAGTTCATTAAGACATACTCCCCATGTTCTGCAAAGCCTCAGTCTTGTCTGGAGAACCCAGTGACACATACTAAAGAGCATTTGAAATAAAGGCTTCCGAAAGACACTCAACACCATGCTTAACTGGAGGTCAGGCTGTGACAGTTAATAAGTGAAAGGAAACAACCTGGAGTGGTAATTGCCTGCTGGGGACCTTGGGCATCACTGGTAGGATGTTGTCTGGTCAAAGCAGGATGGGATGAAGGGACAACTGTCATGGAAATGGTGCTGATGACAGCATTTCCATTTGGTATCCAAAGGGGTTTTGCAGAAGGTGGCACAACAATGAAATGTCCCTTTGCAGAAAGAAAAAAAAAAGGAATTAAGAGTAAAACTAAGTGGACTAGGAGAGCTGCAGAAGAAGTAGCAGTGAGCCAAAACCCTGTGGTTTTTACATCTCCCTTAGTTTAGGTGACCTTCAAGACCCAAACTGGAGGATTCACCTAGATGGTCCATTGGGCTGGTATGACTGTAGGACTTTAGTTTCTCTAGCCAGCAACGTACACAAAGCGATGTGCTGCTGCTCATGTCTGCTTTTAATTCCACAGTCCAAAAGGCTACATACTTATTTTCAGCCAGGTGAAGCAGAGATAGCTTCCAGTTCAAGTCCAGAGCAACGTTCAAACTACACCTTCGTAATAGGGATACTCACAGGCTCTCTGATGTGTCCTAGAGATGAATATGAGGGCAGATTTGTGACTACGCACATTTAGACCAGACTTGTAAGAAGGCAGTGAAAGAAAAGAAAAACAGAGGTCCTTTTAAGTCCAGTTATGATAAAGAAACCCCTGACATTTTAGGCTTTTGTTCGGTTATTGGAAGTCACCAAGACTCTCTCAGCTCTTCCAGCACTGCATTTGGTGCAGAATCACTACTGAGAAGACTGGCTCTGATGCAGAAACTGAAATCCAAACAATCTCTCTCTCCTAGCTAGGAGATCAGATTGCCAATTTAACTTATGTCTGGTGGTAAGGTGGGCAAATGTAAGGAGATTTCTATAAAGGAGAGATTGGAAAGAAAGAAATTGCAAGTTAAGTGGTGTTTGAAGTGATAGGGGACTCTGGGGAAATAGGCAAAACCTGAGGAGCTGCGAGAGAATAAAAACGGTGAAGTTCTCCAGAGAGGCTGAAAAAAGAACATTTTATTTATTGGAAAAATAAGATGGGTAAGGGCTAAATCCCACAATCACTTACTCATGCAAGAAATCCTGTTGACTTACATACTTGTGCTAAAGTATTTTTGTGGGTAAAGGATTTGTTGGACTGCGTCCAAAGCTGGGTTAAGGTTGGTGTTTTCACAGAGACGGCAGCCTTCCGTGCGCCAGCCCAGGCAGCCAGCGGCGGCCAGGGGACACGTTCCACAGGACGCACCGAATAAATTTGACACCCGCCGCCCCCTTTGCCTGAGCGCGCGGGGGCTCGGGGCGGCGGGGGCTCGCAGGAAGGTGGCGCAGTGACCTGGGAGGCCGGGTCGGTGGTTACAGCTCTGCCGCTGCCGAGCGCGGACCCTGTGCCGGAGGACGCGGCTGCCAGCACAAACTCGCACAAGTTGTTTTGGCGCCTGGCCTAGGACAACACGGGGCTGTTTTTTCCCTTCTGGGCTCCACTCAGTTGCACCGGGACAATGTGAGATTTTTAATTTTATGCGCAGGAGGAAGAAGGAACGCGACCTTTTTCCTTGCTTCCCCCCCCCGGTACTCATCTCATGTATGGTGGTGTTACAAAGCCAGGTCAGCAAATACTTTATTCTGGTGACAAGTTTTCGTGCAAAGGTCACAAGGAGCAGCTGTGAGTGACCAGGGCACCTGAAAAAGCCGCAAACAGAAGAGAAAACCTAGGGTGTGCTGCTCCCGCCTTTAACTTTCTGCAATGGGTTCTTTAGCTGAGGGCTGCTGGGTCCAGCTGAAGCAGAAAGAGGAGGGCAGAGCAGTTTCAGGCGCTTAAATCCCTGCAGACAGATGAGACAAATCTCTCCTGTGCCCTGCTCTTGACACCAACGGCTCAGGGAGCCAAAATGCGAATCTTGAGCTTGTCCAGGTGTGCCTGGATGGAGATGAGTGACTCTGGCCATGCACAGCTCTTTCCACATCTTCAGTGCAGCCATCGGAGTGACAGCAACACCAGGAGGGGCTCCATCTGCCTTCATAAGCACCATCTGAGAAAAATGAGGGATGCCCATCATCCTCGTCTTCCTTCAGGACTCTGTAGAAGATGTCGTGAACATGCACAGCCCCAATGTCATTGAGGCTTAGCGCCAGGCAGGTGCTCCTTGGATCAGGACCTAAATGGTTAATTTTCAAGTGGCTTCTTAGAGCAGATGTTCCCATGTGTATCCCCTCCTTCCCTCTTCTGACACATTTCCTACACAAACAGCAGATTGCATTGCTGCTGTCCTTTTGATCTGCGGGAGGGGGAAGAAAATCCCACACAAATGATATTAGTTCTCTTTTCAGGCAGGCTGGTGATGGTGCAAATGGGCATGTACCTCCCTCCCACCTCTCCCTGCCCAGATGTGTTTTCTGGGACTTTCTTCTTCAGCCTCTGCCCACTTCTGGAGCTACTTTTAAGGTTGCTTCCCTTAAAGTAAGTCTGGAAGGAAAGAAGGGGTAAGGGTGGGCAAATTGAGAAAAAATTGCAACTGCAAACCATCGCTGTCTCTCTAAACACATGCAGAGCCTGGGTACAGGCTGATCCATCTGGCAGCACGCTGCTGGCACTTGTGCAGTGCCTTATGTCCCTGTGCTCCTTTTGGGCACCAATGAATTAAGCCACACTGCCTTGTGAGGCTTAAGATCTTATCAGAGAGGAGACTGTCTTTGAGCTTGTGCTTGAAACCATTCCCAAACCCAAACTTACTGTCCAGGTTGGTGGGATGTTGACTCACATGCCTGCATGGTCTCAGGGTGGCTGCAGAGGGATGGCTCTTGCAGCCTCGGTGCAACACAGCTTGGAAAGGGTTGGCAGGAGCCTGCAGGATTAGATCAATACAGGGAGATCAGTCCTTCCCTCTTTCTTCAGGATAAGAACCAGGAACAGCAGATGAACTTGGCAAGATGACAAGTTTGGGATGAATCAAAGGAGGTGATTTTGTATGGGATTGTACTGAAGGTGTGGATCTCCTTCGTACAGCATCTCCAGTGCACCAATACTGCATGGTTTTGGAGGACCATGAGAAAATTTAATGGTCAATAAATTCACCAAAAGCTGTTAAATTCAGTGCTCTGGTTTTGGCTTAGAAAGTCACACAGTGTCGACAGCATGAAGAATATTCTGGGGAAGCATCACTGATTGCTCACCCCGATCTTACATCTATCTCGCTATAATCACTGCTGTTTGTTGAAGAAAGGATGCTAGACTATGTGTACCTTTGGTCTGACCCAGGATAGCCTTTTTTATATTACTATCTTGAGATAGGGCAGAAAGCTTACTTTTGCTCTGCTGCTGGTGGCAGTCGCAGAAGTCCTCTAGACATGGTGGAGATGATGGAGGTAGGTGGGGTGGCCACTGATTTTTCTAGCATCGTCCTCTCAATTCCTTCCTGTGACTTGACTGGTGTGAAAAAGGCAAATAGTTCTGCCTGCGCTCTTTCCTAGAAAGAACAGACATCATTGTTCAGGGAAGACCCTTTGGGATGCTTAAAGCTGCTGGTGTCACTAGCCTTGCCACAGCAGCCAGGTGGATGCAGTGACATGGAGCAGAACACACGCATGAACTAGCCTAACACTGAGCTGGCTGCTGCTGAGAAATCTAAACATAGCTGGTGGAATTTGGTAAATTGGATCTTTTTCTATATTTAATTTTGTGTTATTTCCCTGCTTTAGCATCATCCTCATTTCTAACCTCCAGCAGTAAGCTCATAGCATCAGTGCTCTCTCCTGTTGTATTTAAAGGCTTCTATAACAAACACCTGATTATTATGAAATAGTGTTTCTTGAGGCAGGCGATGGGGAAGCTCAAACGTGACACTATGACCAGCCAAAACAGCAAGCCAGGGAGTGACTGGTTTAAATGCTCTAAATAACAAACTCTTTTAAACCAAAAACAATTCCAAAGAGATTCAGCATATTTGCAGATATTATTCATATAAGATGAGAGTCAAATATCATTAAACAACTCACTACGCCTAACTTGCTCACTGGCTTAGAGAGGATACACCAAGCTTTGCTCTCTGTTTCACTTGGTTTCTTGAGCTTGTAACCAGAATCAGGCAGTTTGCAGCAGTCAGCCCACATGTTCAGTTCAGCTACTCTTCTGTAGTTAAAATTGCTCCAGAGTATGTAATGAAACCAGCTCTGTGTGACTGTTCACCAGCATTTCCACAGAGGCATAAAGTACTCTTGGATGCTGAGTGGGTTTATGTGGCTGTGTGCACTGGGGAGAGTACATGCAGTGATGCAGGCTGGCATGGGCAGTGCCATCACCTCTGCTTTCCCAGCACCAGAACATAGAATCATAGAATCATAGAATCATAGAATCATAGAATAGTTAGGGCTGGAAAGGACCTTAAGATCATCTAGTTCCAACCCCCCTGCCATCTGCCCCCAGTGCTGTTCTCGAAGTGAGCTTAGCCCTTTGCAGCAGTCAGGCAGAAAGTACGTACAGCAGCAACAGGCAGCAGTGGGGAAAGGGAAGAACAGGTTGTATTTCTTTTATAGCATTTCAAATGAGGCAGCTTTTCCAGTTGCGTTTGGGATATTTCTTATATGGCAGTTTTCTGATATCCTTGGATTTCATAAATTTCTGATGTTTAGTGTTTCATCTTGGCTCCAGGTGAAAAAAAAACCCCAGTTCTTTCTTTCCATTTACATTTTCTTATTATTCCTCCATTGCAACCCATCAAGTGAGCTCTCATTTCAAAAAGTATGGGGTAAAAAAGCTAGAATTTAGTGTACTTTAATTTTCCTGTAACTTTTCTGAAGCTGATGAAATTACGAGAAGTTAGAGACTGAAAGAAAAGCAGTTGGGAAAATGGGGACAAATAAATCATTACAGTTCCCCACCCTGGCATCACCCCAACATTTTATTCAGCAATAAGAACAACAGGAAACAGAATTATTTAGTAAGTCATCAAATGTCCTTTCTGAATGCTAAAAAAGTGATTTTTTTTTAGTTTATTTCCATTAAGTACTGATCTTCGTTGCTATACACTCAGGGTATTCAAAAGGGGGGTTGTTTTTTGACAGCACATATTTAGTTGAAAGGACACCAGAACTGCCTGAAGCAAATTTATTTCAAATTCAGATGAAATCAGGTGAGGGAGGGGGGAAAATGGGGAAAGCTAAAAATAAAAGCTTTGGAGAAAAGCAGGTTATGGTAGGCTCACTCCCAGCCATCAGGAGTTCAGGCTAAATATGGGAGGCAAGGATTCACCCAGAAGTGTGAGAAGACCAGGGTCTCCATCAGGCCTTAATCTCTCTGTGATATCAGTAGAAGCTGAAAACAATTTCTTTGTGCCTTTCCCAAAGTTGCCAGCATCCCTCATCCCCACCCCATCGTTCGCACAGTACAAGCTCCCTTTCTCACCTGCATTTACAGGTCCTACCAGAACTGTTACCAGAGCTCAGGCCTTAGGTGGTTGCCCTCCACATGAGTAGACCATATGATGTCTTTCCGCATTTAAATAAATAATTTTATCAGTTTCATTGCCTTGTGTGTAATATATATTTATGAAGTGCGTGTCCATATGATTTCTACCACTGAGCTTCTAACCCTGTGGCGGCCCTAAGGCTTAGTAGACTTACACACAGCAAGACTCAAATTCTTTAACATCAGATTGTTCATTGCTTGTTGTTGACAATAATATAATCATATGCGGGGCTTAATCCTGTGAACATGCACAAGTAAAGTTACTTACATATCTTAGACTTTGGTGCATGCAGCCATTTGTATAAACTCCTCTGCCTGAAAGTGCATCTGTATTTAATGCGAAGGGTTTGAACCAGCCTAGGGTCTTTGAGCTAAATATATAATAATTATTATAATGAGAGTATTAATGATTTGTTTGTGTGCTGTTCTTACATCTAGTGCCAAATATTATATAGAATGTGTATCTGGGAAGAATTCAGCCCTTTGTATTTTATATCTGTAATAATCCATGAGTGAGTTGCTGGATTCCATCTCATTTGTATATGTCATATTTTTTTCCAGAACATCTGTTTAAACCCACACTGGATAGCTGCCAGATTAGTGGAAAGCATATGATATACAGAGGACTTTTGTTTCCTCCGAGCAAGGAGAAAAAGCAAGTTACAATTCGGCGCATATTGCCGAGAAGAAGCAACTTTTTCTCTCTAGAAGCAGATGTCCTGTAGTGTTTGAAAATGAAATGTTTTTGTGTCTCGCAGGCAAAGGTTCTGTGCTTCAACAATATTGATTGTCAGTTAGTACAGGCTGTCAGCCTGCCGTGGTTAACCTACCAGTTGTTGGAGAGACAATCACAAGCAATTAAGAATCACATTTCGCAGTTTCAAATGCATCCATATTGCCGCTTTATTCAAAATCCTTTTTTTCATGTTGGAAAGTACTTTGGTGAGAGAGAAGTTTTCTTCTTTCCCCCTGCCAACCATATTTTCATTGCTGGCCAAATTAAGAGAGATATATATTGCTCATAAACTTGCTGCAGTTTCTTGATTAAAATCTTACATCCAGCACTCCTTTCAACATCAATCTAAAATAATAAGGAGGAAGCACATTGCATTGCATGTCTTTGTGTTGTGCCTTAGATGCAAAGCACCAGGGAAGCATCAGGGAAAGATTCAGCTGCAGAAAAAGCAGTAATGCAAAGATAAAAGGACAGACCTTTGAGGTTTGAAACAAGGAAAAGAATAGCAAGATTAAAACTCACAAGAGCCAAAGGCTTAGCAGCTGAAGGTACAATGGTGCTGGCTATGCAGTGGTTATGGGGTAGCAAAGTGCTGAAATCAACCTGTTATGCCAAGAAAAACAGCCCACGTGGGATGAAACAAGGAGTTCTATACACCCCCCAAATCAGCAGCGCCTGAAGAACTTGTGGCTCTTGTCAATCCTCTGCCAAGCATCTTTCAAGGCTTTGGTAACTGGAGGCCTTTTACAGGTAAATATCAGACACTGGGCCTGGGCATTCTCTTCCCATAACTCAATGTGTTACAAAGCCCAGTTGCCAGGCACTATGCACATTATTGTTGACAAACTGTGTGCATACAGTCACCTTGGCTGGTGGTTTCAGTCCAAACATCTGGGAACCATCTCAATCTCATAAGCCAACATGACTTAGAAGGACTTCAGGCAAAGACAAATCCTGCCTCTTTTTCCAGAGCTCTTCCAAACCGAATCACTTCCTAAAAGCAACAAAAATCCATCAGTTCTTCCAAGAGAGCATACCACTCACAGCCTTGAAGAGATTTCTGACCAGCAGGTGACTCTCCATGGGGTTTCTCAACACCCCGAACTTTAGAAACCCTTCTCATGCCTCAGGCACCCACCTCTCATGAACTCCATATGTGGTCTGGGTCCATAATGCCCAGGGGAATGGGATCAGAAGCAGCACTAGCAGGTTTCGCTGGTGGGAATATGTCCCTTGAAGACACATGAAGTTCTGCCTTACGCACAGGAAAGGCAAGTAAATGTAAAGTCCTAAGCAAAACTGTCTATATCATTCAGAGATTGGCAAGACCTCTAGTAGAAAATGCTAGCCACACTTCACAATTGAGTTGTCTGTGAACCTGTCCATAGAAAGGGTTTCTTTCTCACCTCACATTCCCCTCCATCCCCTCATCATCACAAAAACCTCCAAATCCTGAGCAACATTCAAAGCAGACCAAGCCATCAATGGACCTGAATCGAGTCCCATGCTGCTGCCTCGGCAGTGCAGCACTGATGGATTAATCAAGTGAAATCCTCATGATGTAGGCTCTCAGCAGATGTATTTCACAAATGATCGACAATTTGGGGCAGCAGTATTAACAAATAAAAGGTGCTGAAAATGGGGAATCACAAGAAAAAAGGGAAATTATGTGGCTGAATAATATTGAGAAATCATTTCCCACGCGCAAATGTACATGGGTTCTGATACCAAAACCGGTATGAGTATAAAAGTGAAGAGTTTTGCCTTTAGTAAGACTTTGTCAATTCAAAACTTAGATTAAAGGGGTTTCTGTGCAATAGCTCTCTTATTCATCTCTCTTTCATACAAAACACAAGTTTGTGGTTTCACAATCACATTTTCCCAGTTTTGAAACATGTTTTCTTTTGCTTTGTGAGAAAGATACTGAAACTGCAAGTGAAACTGTCTTGATGGAGGAAACAGAAATGGCTTTGTGTAGGCCACATGAACAACGGAACAAAGTAAACACCAACGAAAATAGGAAGGAGTGCTTTATTTTCTCTCTGATCCTTCAGTTTTAGGAAATGTGGAGAACTTCCAACATTTCAGGCAAATGGGAAATTTGTAAACAACTAATGTAATAGAGAGTTTAGGTGTTAGCATGCAATGAAACAATATCTTATCCTTACTAACAGCAGGATACAGAGATTTTTTGTGTTAAGGATTTTTCCTGAAACTAGCAAGAATGATGGAAAAATGTCTTTAAATGGACTGCAGATCTTTGCATCACACTCAGCAACTAAACATTCTATCTTTTTAACTATTCTAGGATTAAACATTCAAGAAAACTAAGCATGATTTTCCCCCTCTTATGTTTGTCATTGAGTTAAGTAAAAGTTTTTTATTGAGTGGTTCAAGCTATGGAAAAAGTCAAGTACCCTGAGCATCTTACTATAATTTATGATCCCCAAAATCTTGATCCTGATACCAAAGATGAGAAACTTGGATCCATATTGAGAAAATAACTTGTATTTATGATAATCCTGATCAAACTGTTGTCATTAAGCAAAGATACTAAAGTGTAATTACATTTTACACTGATCTATGAAATATTCACATAATAATAATGAATACATACATGCAATCATACAATATCATCATCATAAACTGTGGTCAAATACATATGACATTTGCAATGCGTATACCTTGTTCATATAAATAAATATTCATTAAAACTAAAACTAATTACTGCATGGTTGATAACAGCTGAGAATACTAAGCACTGCTACTGAATTACACCCTCAAAGACAATTTTGAAATTACATTAATTTTCAAGTTGTGGTTCAGTTTATTTGTCCAGCTATGATAATATTTTTTCCAATGGAAAGAATAATGTTTATACTGATTGTCATGAGAATGTCTAAGCGTTTTCTGTGACTAGTAATCAAATTAAGGAGCTGTGAGTGTCTGTAAGTACACCAATGTTATTCTGTTTTCATATTTAAAATTGGCCTTTCCCACAGCTCATTGAAGTTTATGTTCTAGCCACATGTCCCACAGATAAATAAACAGATGCTCTATATAAAGAGTTAGATCATATTTTGAATGAGTGAGGAACATATGTCATCATTAAGGGAAGCTTTGGTGCCAACGCTGGCATTAAGGTAGAGGAAAGAAAACAAGGAAGGACTTGAAATAGAGCAACATAATCCCAAGGAAGTTGTCAAAACCAGAAGAGAGGTTATTTGTGCTAGAGTTGGCAAGAAAATATTGTTTGGCAGTTTTTGCTGAAAAACAAAAGAATAGCAAGAAAAAATTCTGATTTTTAATTAAAAAACATCCTCTGTTGTTGGTAGCTTTGGGCTGAAACCAGAAAATATGTTTTCTTGACCTCAACGTGCCAAGCCCCTCAGGTTTTTTTGAACAGAACTTTTTGTGAGGGATTTAAGGTGCCCAGTTTTCCAATGAAAACAATGACAAAACAAATAAAACTGAAAAGTCCCAAGAATATTTCTCTCTGTTGTAAATCTGATGGGTTTTTTTCTCAGTAGGAAATTTCATGCAAGTTTTTTTTCTCATGCCACTGTTGAAAGGAGGATATCCAGATATAGCTGATAATAGATCTTTGCTGTCTGAATGCAACTAGATGACATTGTTTTTATTGTTACTGTTGTGTTGTGTGCTTCATAAATAGAGACTGGAAAGACAGTTCAGGCCCAAGAGATCATTGTAATCTAAATATAAGTCTAGAGGCTTTATTTATAAAATGTACAGAATCAGGGATTTTTAATTGCGTGCAGAAATATTGTTCGTAGAAAAGTACTGTGTTCACAAAAAGAATTTTAGTTTCCAGGTTTGGGAAAAACTCATGATAAAGAAAAAATGAAAGAAAACAAAAAAAGAGAAAATTTATCTGCAAAGGCCTCCTGAATTTATCTGCAATTTGAACATAGAAAATGAGCAGACAACTAACACTGAAAACCTGGAAAAGACCAAAGAGCTTCTTGAAGTAGCAGAAGAGGCAGGGAAGTGTGTGATGGGCAAAGGAGTGATCACTGATGCAATTAGAAGGCTTATGTAGAATATTGTTTCCAGGTGATGGTTGATTTCCTAATCACAAACTTCCTAAGATACATCTGAAGGTGCAGTGCATAATAATACACAAAGCACTGGAAGGACACAGCTGCTGTTACACTGATTTTGATCTCTAAATTACCTAGAAAAAGGTTTATTTCTGGGATGAAATCCACAAGAACTGGGGGATCCAAGGGTGGGAAGGGAGAGACTGTCTCAAGGAAAGGAAAACACACATTTCTGTGCTGTCAGTGTAGCATGGTGGTATCAGGAAATCAGGGGACATGCTGGGGAGCCTCTGGCTGGTGGTACACAGGGGAGGTGGGATGTTCTGCATCTGCACATCACACACTACCTCCAGAGGAGTTTGCTGGATTCAGTGAGCTGCTTTTGGCTGCCAGTTGCATTGGCCAGTGGCAGTGTGTAAAGATTTGGCAGTACATGGCCGGATCTGTGTGAGACTTGGCTGCCTGCACCACCTTTTTATGCACTTAATTTGAGAAATGAGTACATGACAGAAATTTCTGATGGTCTGACACAACAGAAAACATCCATTGCTCCATAGGCTGAAAACCTCCTATAAAGCCCCAGATCCAGCTATTCCTATCTGAAGGAAACACCTACCTGGCACTCTGGATTTGGAAAAGAAACTTTATCAGGGAAGTTGGAAGGCTTTTTTTTTTTTTGGAACAGGACCATTCACACCAAAAAGCTTTGAGTTATTTCT
This sequence comes from Amazona ochrocephala, assembly GCA_039720435.1. Classification (NCBI taxonomy): domain Eukaryota; kingdom Metazoa; phylum Chordata; class Aves; order Psittaciformes; family Psittacidae; genus Amazona; species Amazona ochrocephala. The sequence goes on along the minus strand of CM077882.1, from coordinate 51,619,111 downwards.
TGCCCACATTGCGCAACTGCCCTTCTGCCTAGGTCTTCAGCACTGCCTCTAAATGAGGCACCCACACCAACCAGCCCCAGCCAATGGGTCCTGAACGCTTAGGAATGAGGGAAAGGGGCAGCCTGGTCCAGGCTAGCCACTTAAATTGTCTTCTCCCAGTCGTTGGGCCCATCACCACTTGCTCTGGGTCTCTTGGATGGGCAGGTCTTCTGAGGGTGACTGGAAGGAGAGCAGAGCCTTAGTTTGCCAAATGCAGTCAGTGGGCATTGGCAGTCGATTGACAATCAGGTACATACCTACCTTGCTCCAGCTATTTCATTTATGTGACAGTTTGTGGGAAACATCTGGCACAGCAGCTGACTGACACATTTCCAGCTACAGAAAGCTGAGAAAAATCAAAGCAGCCACCAGGGATAACAAAACGTGGTTGTATGCATCTTAAGCCTCACTTTCTTCTCTCAGTCACCAGACCTGAGCCAGGGGTAATTCAGCTAAAGTCAGTGAAGGACAAGCTAAAGATAGCATGAACTTTGGTTAAAATGTTCTTGACTGATGAGACAATCCATGAACCAGGCCATCCAGGCACCCCTACTTGCACCGTCACTGATTTCGTGTAGGACCTCGGACAAGTCATTTTTCTTTTCCTCTCCTCAGTTTCTCTCTCTCAATGAGGGAAACAAGACAGTGCTTTGGTCACACATTTTGATATCTGCCAGTCCTGTCTATAAAAGTTAAACATAACTACAGCCATTCCAGCTCCATCAATGACTGTATGTAATTTTTGGTGATTATCCAGCAGCCAAAGGTAAAACAGGACAAGGAGCTGGAAGGTGAAATGTTTTCAGTTCAGCCAAAATGTGTAAAGCATGTTTTCACAGCAGATGATGAAAGGCTGCAACAGCTAACCAGTGACTATGGTGGATTCTCCATGCAGAATATATACAGGTAGTCTGGGTATTTTTCTGACATCAAAGATAAAGGCTCTAGAGGACTAGAAATATATTTTAACGTTCAGCTTTCTTTCATCCAACAGCTCATGTCCTTGCTACTATAAATTAAAGATAATACTATTATGTAAAGGAAACCCAGGTCTCTGCAGGGCTCAGAAGCACAATCCAGTTCCTGTGAGTGAACAAGCAACCTCATGTCAGCTGAGATGTGGTAACTCCACAGGTTCTTGCCCCTAGAAGCAATAACAATAGCTCTCTATAGTAACTGTGTGCTATTTCAGGTTTGCATTCTCCACCACAAGAAGTACAGTTCCACTGCCTTTACAAGAGATGAAGCGTGTACATGGTCATAACAGTCTCCCACTCAGTTGGGCTGAAAAAGCATTAGTTTGTCAAATGACAGTAACTTGATCAAATATCTGAGCCCTAATATTGAAACTCCACTAAAAATGAGAAGTCTTCTTTGGAGATGTGTTCATTCTTAAGACATTATAAATGTGGATGTGGTTTTACGAAGTTCAGACAGGTAGCCTCACATCTTCTGCCTTGGTCTCCATAAAGCTCTCCAGCTTCATAACCAGTTGCTGCTGCTGCTATCCAAAATTACTGCTTAAAATACCCTCTGCTGCTGGAATACACCACAACACCCCTCCTCCCACATCCAACCCTCATACAGAATTATCTAAATGCAAAAGAAATGACAAAAAGAGTGGTTTTGGAAATAATTAGGTCAATTAGAATGTAACAAGGAAAGTGGTCTAGACATAGATGGCATTTAAATTAACAACAAACTGCTCCATTTGGGTTCTTCAGTTCAATCAGCTATTTAATCATCAATTCATCTATGTGAATTCCTAGCAAATTAGAGAATTTGCTAATTTAACATACCCTGAAGGTGGTGACTAAATTATGTAGCAATGTCACTGATGCCTGCTCTGTCTAAAGCGTAAGAGAAATGCAACCAAGCTCCTCAGAGGGGGGTTTTGGTGTCATACGCTCTCTAAGGATCACACAAAATGTTTCATTTTAGAAAGGTCTGTAAGGTTAGAAAAGACATTTTGGTTCTGCATTAGCCAATCTGAATTTCGTTTAAACCTCCCTCTCTCAAACCTGAAGCCCGTATACGAAGCTGCCGATTAAAGAGATAAAACTGAAATAAATTTCATTCTCAACATGTCCGTGGCAGATGGCCCTTTTAAAGCCAAAGGTAATGAACAATAACCACTTCTATAAGTGGTACAGTATAAGCAGATCTAAAAGTGGAGATGATCATAGAACCATAGAATAGTTAGGGTTGGAAAGGACCTCAAGATCATCGAGTTCCAACCCCCCTGCCATGGGCAGGGACACCTTACACTAAACCATGTCACCCAATGCTCTGTCCAACCTGGCCTTGAACACTGCCAGGGATGAAGCATTCACAACTTCCCTGGGCAACCCATTCCAGGGCCTCATCACCCTCACAGTAAAGAACTTCTTCCTTATACCCAATCTAAACTTCCCCTGTTTAAGTTTAAACCCATTACCCCTTGTCCTCTCACTACAGTCCCTCATGAAGAGTCCCTCCCCAGAATCCTTATAGGCCCCCTTCAGATACTGGAAGGCTGCTATGAGGTCTCCATGCAGCCTTCTCTTCTCCAGGCTGAACAGCCCCTATTTTCTCAGCCTATCTTCATACGAGAGGTGCTCCAGTCCCCTGATCATCCTCGTGGCCCTCCTCTGGAATTGTTCTAACAGTTCCATGTCCTTTGAGGACACCAGAACTGCACACAATACTCCAAGTGAGGTCTCATGAGAGCAGAGTAGAGGGCAGGATCACTTCCCTCGACCTGCTGGTCACGCTCCTTTTGATGCAGCCCAGGATACGGTTGGCTTTCTGGGCTGCAAGCGCACACTGCTGGCTCATGTTCATTTTCTCATTGACCCACACCCCCAAGTCCTTCTCCGCAGGGTGCTCTGAATCTCTTCTCTGCCCAACCTGTAGCTGTGCCTGGGACTGCTCTGACCCAGGTGGAGGACCTTGCACTTGGCATGGTTAAACTTCATCAGGTTGGCATCTGCCCACCTCACAAGCGTGTCAAGGTCCCTCTGGATGGCATTCCTTCCCTCCAGCTTATCAACCGAACCACACAGCTTGGTGTCATCAGCAAACTTGCTGAGGGCGCACTCAATCCCACTGTCCATGTCACCAACAAAGATGTTGAACAAGACCGGTCCCAACACCGATCCCTAGCGGACACCACTCGTTACTGGTCTCCAGCTGGACACTGAGCCATCGAGCACAACTCTTTGCATGTGGCCATCCAGCCAGTTCTTTATCCACCGAGTGGTTCACCTATCAAATTGATGTCTCTCCAATTTAGAGGCAAGGATGTCGTGTGGGACAGTGTCAAACGCTTTGCACAAGTCCAGGTAGATGACATCAACTGCTCTACCCGTGTCCATCAGCTCCATAGCCCCATCATAGAAGGCCACCAAATCGGTCAGGCATTGTGATACTGGAAACAATAGAGTTCTCTTGCATGATATGCTAAGAGCCTAATCCTTGTATAGCTTGTAGTGGCTTGTGTAACACTTCTCCCAGGCCATACAAGATGCAGTCAGTCTCTCCTAGTGGTGCTAACCCTTCCCTAGGTGAAACTTGCCCCTATAGAAAGCCCGTGCAAGAGTTATCCATCACACTATTTGCAAGCAGAGCATAAAAAAAAAAAAAAATAATGTATTCTGGCTTTATAATTGATGCCCTGACAGAAGCCAAAGAGTCCTTCCTCCGAGGCTCAGCTGTGATCCTCTCAGGTCCTCCTTCAGAAATGACACAGTGAGGCTGAAATCAAGCTCTGAAGAAAACAAGTATATGATCCATCTCTGAAAGGGATCTTTGCAGAAAACATTGGTGGGGAGGGAATGGAAGACAAGGAAGTTGGGTGGGGAACAAATCTGGAAGGAAAACAGAACTGGAATTTTTGAAAAGTCTAATTTTATGCTGCACAACCTGCATGTTTTGTCCTCTTTCCTGTTCACTTTCATTTTAGACTCAGCCCCTATTGTGTAGTCAGTAACAGATTGAAGATTCAATCTCAGGCCCTGCCTAGAGCAAAAAAGATGGTATTATTTGTCACACACAGTAGCTCTGCTTAGACATCCCCTGAAAAAGGGCATGCTCCTGTCTGATGAGACCAGGCTGACAGTCCTACAGATCCTTTCAGGTATGGTGAATGGAGCCGTACCCCTACAGGTAAGAGGCAGCATAGTTCCAGTGAGAGGTGCACCTTGTCAGCACAATGTCATAGGCAGGGGTTTCTGAGAGGTCTCTTGAAAACAGGCCTGCAGTCAAAGAGTTCACATGCTTCTTGAGTGGTATTCAAATGCCTAGAGATATAGGGATGGGTGCAGCTTTGGCAAGATTGTAAAAGCAAGATAAGGAGAAATGAATAATTAGGCATCTGACTGGAGCTGAAAATTCACATCTCTCCTCAGGATTGGTGAAATGCTTTGGCTAAAATAAGATGCAATTTGAATCTTTGCCAGTTGCCTGTATTTAACTGAACCTTTTTTTTCCCCTTAAGATCAGAGATTGCTTTGTTCAATGTTGGAGCACGTCAGAAATTCTTCTGTGATCCTTGGAAGTCTAAGTGAGGGGGGTGGAGAAGGAGTTACCATATTGCTGCCTTTGGCACCAGGTGCAACAGAGTGAATACTGCCTCCAGGTCTGGGTCTGTGTTTCAGCAGGGATTCTGATGAATTAAAGAGGCTGGACAGATGCAGGTACTCACCTCACTACCTCTCCATGCCTATTTTAGGCCATTTGGCTTGGTTAAATATAAACTCCAAAGACAGGGTCCCTCTGCCCACCCTGGGGCTGGCTGCTTTCAGACAGGTTTTGCCCTTCAGCGCAGGACCTTGCACAGAGACCAACTTTCTTCCATAGCCACTTGCTGGCCTTAAAATGACTTGCCTCCTTCCTAGATGGGCCTGATAAAAACTCAGAAGTGGCTGACCCCAAGTCTTGCAGGTTGTAAAATAAGATCAGGCATCACCACTGCAGCCCAGAGTAAAGCCAAGAGAGGGGTTACAAGAAAACCCCCCTTTGACTTCAGCCAAAAGTGAGATTACTTGGGCAATAATTGAATACAACAAGCATATACTAATGTGGCCAGATCTGAAATGAAAATGAAGACAATTTTAGCATTCCTTTACAGTGCCTGATTGAAGAATTTGGTCACATGTCAGGAAAGAAGGTCACTAAAGAGAGCTCTTTTAACTGAATCTCATTTGTGTTTTAAACTGGTCACATGCCTTTTCATTTGTGTCTTCTCTGATGTGAGTCTTTTCTTCATCTTTATTTACATTGATCTGTTTTCATATTTGGCTTTGAATTGCAAGAAGACTTGTCCCTGTAAGCCAGTTTCAAGGGGCAGCAGAGGCATCCCCAATTAATTCCCATTTGCCTTGTGCCCAAGAGAAGTAACTTTTCTTGATGAAAAAGCATTATGGCAATCACATTGGCACGACACATTTTATGCTGACTGGTCAACATCAGTTCTAGAGACAAACTGTAGCACATGAGTGTTTCTACGCTTCCATTTATCTCCACGACCACGAACACGTCAAATACATTCCATGTCACATCACGGACCAGAACGAAAGGTTTGTATCTAAACCAGTGGGACTCAGCTAACATTATCAAAAGTGTTTCACAGCGATGTTACTATAGCAAAACAGAGATTTCTATCAGAGAAACATATATCATACTCAAAAGGATAGCAGAGTTTGTAAAAATATGCAGTACATAACAAAGAGAATTTCATCACACAGAGGAAGGAGATGGGTTGGCGGCTACAAAGCAATAGATTTAATTTATACCTGAGAATAATTTGATCTTCAGTTTTCCTCCACACTACTTATGACATCGAAACAGCTTGTACAAGCTATTGACGGGCAGAAATTGTCAGGGAGTTATGGCTTTTTAAGATCTGACTTTCTCAGCAGTTGCAAATACAAGAGCAGAATGCTGATTAGCAATAAGATGACATACGCATAAAAAAAGGACCCAAAGAATATAATAATTCAAGGCTACTTAGAATGAAATGTGGTTTTGTAAACATTATGCAAATAATGACTTGGGGAATCTAAGCCCACAGCCAAAAGCCAGGCTAAATGCATTTCCAGGGAATGTGCAGTTAGTACCTCGGCCATGATGAGATGTACAATGAGCATTTTCAACTACTGCTAACTATAAACAGGAATTTGAGCTGTGTGGGTCAATGTGGTGACTCAGCAATCAAAGTTACTTCATCCTGCTGCAGTCAGAGGACTGCAGTTTGGTTTCCAGCACCACATTCAGGGTTTTCAGGGGGAACAGGAGATGAGTCAGGGAATTAGAGCAACCTTGCATTACTTAACTAGTGCTTCTGCCTTGATCAATGGCAATGGGAAGGCTCTGCTGTAGGGAACCCCTGCAACAGTGTCGCAGTGTCCTCTCTGTTACAGAGCGCTGTGGAGGCTGCCAGCGCTGTCAGATGGAGGGGGGGGGGAATAGGAGAGACAAGGAAAAAAACATACTGTTGGCAAATAATATGCGAATTTACTGTAACGTCACATGGCAGATAATATTTACCTTATTGTGCATGAAGTGATGCATACTGTGTCCCAGCTGTGATGCAGGTAAACACAAAACTTTATACCCCATGGCTCAAAACCACTGCTGTTTTCAATCACAGGTAAACTGGAAGGCACACAAACCCCACAATGTTCGTAGAGCAGGAGTGCGTCTTTAACAGTGTGCTGCAACATCAGGCAGGTAATTAACAAATGCCTGGATAAAATGAGCAAGGTCTTGTTTATAAATCAACATACTATTAATTAGCTCACATGTCAATTTTAATTGGAGTTATTTGTATTAATAGTGATAATCCGTGTAAGTTCTATGCACATCTGCAGGGATCTGTGCTTGCTCCTGAGCTTAACTTTTGGCAAATATACTAACATAGAGAATATCTTCACAATTTCAAAATACGGGTTTTTTAAGTGATAACTAGCTGTGTAACTGATGGCTATTTCTTAACAGAACCTATACACAGAAAAACATCACCCAACAACTACATCTGAAATAAAAACGGAGTAACAGTGTTGTGTTAGAAACTGTCTAGCTGAAGCTGCCATAAAAAAGCTCCAATGACACATATAGGGGGCTAACATTATTTTCAAATTATAATAATAGCTTTCCACATCTGTTCCATGAAGAGGGAAAGCTGTGTGGCTGCTGGCATTTTATTTAAGGTTTGAATACATCCATATTGCTTTACGTTTTGCAAAAAAAAAATCCATGACTCTCTCCATTATACCTTTTCTTACTTTGTTAAAGGCAAAGCTGTAGCTCAGGTTACTCCAGGGTTGTTATCATCCCAGATCAGTTTGAGTCTCTTCTGGAACTGAATTGTCTCGGGTGTGCTTTCAATTTAAAAATGTCTCTATGAGGACAAATATTAAGGCAACCACAGCTGCTTCTGTGCTACTGAACATGCTTGTTATTTTATCATTTATAGGACCGCCAGAGCTCCCTGGTGCTGCACAGTGTCCTGGCACCTCACGAGAGGAAACATCCACCCCAAGGAACCTATAATCAAAAAACAGAGGAGGGGCTGGGGGAAGGGTATTAATCAATGATTGACTTTCTCTGTGTTAAATAAAGGAGTGCCTGAGGTACGGAGATTCAATGACTTGGCTAGGTTATTCAGAGAGTCTATAAAAGAACTGGGAATTGAAAGTAGCCCTCTTCCATCTAAATTCAGACATGTTGAGTCATCAGTCAATAACAAGACTGATTTCCATGGCAGTAACGTTTGGAGGCTTTAATCAGGTTTCATGTCCTATTATACTGGGTACTGTGTAAATATAGAATAACAGATACTCTCTGCAGGCATGTACTTAAACAGATCCCCACTGATTTCAGTGGAACATTACACGTCCAGAAGGATACCCTGGGGTAGATCTGATTTTCTAAATAGGGATGAGATGCAGTAGCAGGGAGTAAAACCTGCAGGATTTATGGGGAACAGATTATAGGTAATGGGATCACAGGGGTGCCTGTGTAAGGCATGCAGTATAGCAACTCTGTTGATCACTTGTTTTATTTTGGAAGAGGGTAAATGAACAAGGGAAAATCATAACATTTTTCAGTGGGAGTCTGGTACCTGTATGCTTTGTATCTGAGTACTGGGGTTTCACTGAATTGCAAAGTTTTCCTGCCCAAGAATAAATAAAAACCACTTAAAACAACTGCAGTAAAGCCCTTTTCCATTTTTTCACATAAACAGTCTTTAGCAAAGAGTTATCATTTTGCTAACTTAAAAGGTGGGACAGTGAAAGGTAATTGGAAAACAAAGATGCTACAGTGAGAAGAACCATGAGCACCTTTGGAGGACATCTGCTGAGATGTCATCGGGGGCAAAGAAGCCCTGCCCATTCAGTGACATCATTTTCTACAACTGCCAGCCTGTCCTGGCAGGCTCAGGGGCTGCAGTGGGAAGGCTGTGTGAGAGCCAGGCTGGATGCAGCAGAAAAATACAGTGGGACTGATTCCCTCCATGCTGGCAACAAGTATCTGGCCGAGGAGCAGCCACTTCTCTTTAGCCAAATGCAGTTGATGAGACTGACGACAGTGGAGACTGCAAGGCAGGTCAACAGGTTGATTTCTTTCACAGTTGCCTTCATTATTTTAATACTTAGCATGTATCTTAGATAAGCACCAAGAAGCTCCCACAGAGACTGTGCTTGGCACGGGACATGGACATGCTGACAGGTATATCCTGTCCCAAAGGGATGTCCAGAGGGATGGTCATACCAGCTCTCGGTGAACCCAGCTTAATGCATAAGCCATTCTGTTCAAGGCTGGGATAGCAAGTTCAGCAGACAGGCAATGCTTGATGACTCGAGGTCCAAGAAAACCAACATTATGTGCTGAGTACAGCGAGGGGCAGGGTAGGGAGGGCAACTAAATAGGTACTTGATATATCAGCACACATGTAGGGTTTTTTGGCCTGAATTTTGCAGTGTCTGTGGAAATGCCTGATTTGTATTCCTAATATTTTCTTAAACTTCTTCTCCTAATATCTTCTTAACTTCTGGATACCATCAGCTTATGTGGCATCAACATTTTGAATACCTGAATCTACATTAGCATGTTTGAATCAGGAGTGTGCTTTTGAAGCAAATCTTCTGATCATACCAATTTACTGTTCTTTGGTTTGTATCATGCACCAGTCTGGGAGTACATAAACTGGGCTCCCTTCCAGTGAACCTAAAGCAGTGAGATCCTCCAGACAAGCTCACGTGAACTCTGGCCACCACTGGGCATGCAGTCATGGGATCCCATTACAAGTTAGCCCACATCAGCCCCACTTCACTGAAACAATTTAGGTGTGGAGACGGGGTCTTGAACACCAATGAATTACCCCAGAAAACTGGTCCTCCAAGGCCACTACTTCTCACGAAGCCCGAGTACATCTCAGCTTCTTGTCCACAGGAAACTTCAGGCTGGTGGGAGAGGAAGAGAGTTTGGGCTTGGAAAGGAGCCCTGCCCCTCAAAGCAGGATGGACATAACTCACTCAGGCCACAGGGTGCAGCCACAGATCTATCTGTAGGCACAGCTAACAAAACCAGTGTAGATGTAGCCAAAGGCTAGAAAAAGCACCTGACAATTTTGTGCAATAAGAAGTCAGGCAGAAAATGAAACCTCAGTGACTTCACTGAGTACAAGTGGCAGCATGAGCTCAAAACTGGTTGGACATTGAAGAATCACAAGAGAGAGATGCTCAAACAGTTACACACCCCACTCTCTCCCCCCCTCCGCAATATATATTGTATATATAAAAAATATTTATATTGTATATAAATTATTACCGGGGTTCTTCTTTCATAGGACTTGTTTTTATATTATAAATAAAGCAAAAAATCCTCCCTCTTATTGCTTCATGAGCCATTGCTTTTGGTTGGTGTCTGATTGGCATGACTGCAGAAATGAGGACACAGCAGGGCTGTGAAGTAAAGAGAACACCAAAGATATAAATATATCTTTCCTCTTTTCTCCTGCTTTTATTCATGGTAGTGTCATCTCTTTCACCTATGAGGTGTGAATACAGATGAAGGCATCACTAAGTGCAATTTTATGGCTGCAATAGCCAGCGGGTCAGACCAGAATGATGCTGAAATGGTCACTTCTGCCCTCAAAAGTTCCTAAACTGTACATTTTTGAGGAGGTGATTCAAAATTTCCTCACAGATCATTGTAATTTCAGCATTTTCAGGTATCTTTCCAGAACTAAGAACTCATGACATGTTACTTTATAAGCAAGGAGGAAAAGCAACAGTTTGAAGCAGACTTCAGTTCCTTCAGATCAAAGACTGTGCCTTCTGATGTGTCTCTACAGTGCCTAACAGTGCCTGGTCCAGGCTGGGACTTGTGGTTATTACTGTAACAACAAAAGCAGCGGCGGTGGCGTAAGGGACAGAACTGATATATTTGCTATTTTTGTATGTTCTATATCTAACTAGCGCGTTTTCTATGCAAACCAATTTGTTTCCTGTTTATATACCAAATTCCCCATAGCATGCTTGCTGCCTCTTGTCATGGCTATCACTATTCCTGGTGAGGAGCACTGTACTGCTCCCACTTCAGTGTTTGTCAACAGCATTCGTGACCAAGCCAGAGAGCTCTGTGCGGACTGTGAAATGTGCCTTCTTCCTCCAGCTGGAGAAAGCACAAGCATGCTGCCATCCCAGGGCTGTCCAGCTTTAGCACCCTGGAGACCAGAACAGAAGCTGGAAACCAAACGTAAGCCTCCCATCTGACCTCTCCCAGGGCATTTAGCCAGCTATTGGGAAGAGCTCCCAAAAATGCTTCAGCAAACAGGCATCTTTCTGTTTGCTGCTCTTCATGTTACCAGATTAGTTAACACCTAGTCTTGTACGAAATTCAACGGACAAGTACAAACAAAATCATACATTTATGTATTCACAAGATGAATTCCTAAAAATTACAGTGTTTCAATATGATGCATTTATTATTTTTTTCCAGTTAGCCTGCTATTGTTTTGCTATTGAGAAGTACACCTTCAAACACTGGGGTTGTTTAATTTCAGAAGCATGGCTATGCTTATTATATTCACTGCTGTGAAACACACTTTTAAATTGTATTTTTATTGAGCTAGACATTTGTCTGAGATCAAACCTGAGTTGTTTCTTTAAAAGCTGTTAATGCCTAGACTGAGATACTAGCTCTGTAATTATAACACGATGTCATAGAATCACAGAATAGTTAGGGTTGGAAAGGACCTTAAGATCACCTAGTTCCAACCCCCCTGCCATGGGCAGGGACACCTCCCACTAAACCATGCCTTCCAAGGCTATGTCCAACCCCACCTTGAACGCTGCCAGGGATGAAGCATTCACAACTTCCCTGGGCAACCCATTCCAGGGCCTCATCACCCTCACAGTAAAGAATTTCTTCCTCATATCCAATCTAAACTTCCCCTGTTTAAGTTTCAACCCGTTACCCCTTGTCCTCTCACTACAGTCCCTAATGAAGAGTTCCTCCCCAGCATCCCTATAGGCCCCCTTCAGATACTGGAAGGCTGCTATGAGGTCTCCACACAGCCTTCTCTTCTCCAGGCTGAACAGCCCCAATTTTCTCAGCCTATCTTCATATGGGAGGTGCTCCAGTCCCCTGATCATCCTCGTGGCCCTCCTCTGGACTTGTTCCAACAGTTCCATGTCCTTTTTATGTTGAGGACACCAGAACTGCACACAATACTCCAAGTGAGGTCTCACGAGAGCAGAGTAGAGGGGCAGGATCACCTCCCTTGACCTGCTGGTCCCACTCCTTTTGATGCAGCCCAGGATATGGTTGGCTTTCTGGGCTGCAAGCGCACACTGCCAGCTCATGTTCATTTTTCATATAGACTCTTCCTTTGAGTGCAGCCCACCTTTTAAAAATAGAGGAACAAATCCACTGGTGGACCATGAAGATGTTGTCATTACTTGTAGTCATGGATCAGAACTTGTTCTACTGGGGGTTAACTCAATAATTCCACTTCAGTTTACCATACTAGAGCTGCTTCTTATGCCTGACTGGCTAAAACCCATTTATATCCAAAGTTGCATAATTTCAGTGTTTTCAAGTAACTTTTTAAAGTTACATTGAATCATATTTTACCTATATATGTGTTAAAAATGGATAAGAATAGGAGCACCTGCTCTTCTGATGTGGTATCGACACAGTGGCAATTGATTCTTTGCCACTAACCATTCCATTCAGTACTTTCAGATAACATAATATGAAGTTTAAGTAAGTTGATGCACCCTATCTTGAAGCGCTTAATAAACTAGAGTCGACAGCTGTGAAATTTGAGGAAGCACTCAGGGAAATCTAGGGACTTCCCTAAAAATTAGAGACTATAATTCCATTGATGATAACTGAGTGACAAAACCCACATTGTTTGTATTTATAACAATTCTTGAGTGATTTCATTGTTCTCAAAGGGAAAAAAAAAAAAAAAGAAGAAGCTGCTTTTGTTCATTGTTGATACAAAGTCACTTTTGTTGCTGCAGACCAGGCACTTCCTACTTCACCTGGGTATTTTTATCCACAGTACTTTGCTGTGTTTGAGAGATAAGCCCTTACTCCAGACTGTGAATCGCACTTCCCCCTCAAATTCAGAGAATGTCAGATCCAGATCGGGATCCAAACTTTCTAGTTTGGGCCTGTCTTTCATCATGGCAAATCAACAGTCAGAAATCTAAACAATCTGTTCATGTTGAAATTTTGGAGGTTTTTTTAGTTGCACTTCCTTTCTAGCAAACAACAGAGGTTTATTTTCTTCTCTTCAGGACAGAAAACTGTTTACTCTATGACCTTATTTTTTAAACTGCTGCTTCATTTGTAGGGGGAAGTCCTAACAACCTCGCTCACCATGCAGCCTGGGAGTTTATCAATCAGGACAGGGCTTGGCAGGAAAACAAGAAAGCTCTCCTGCAATCAGACCTATTACCAGAGATCCCCCTGCCTGGACAAAAGTGTCTTACAGCCAGTGAACACACTCTGAAGACTCTAAATTAGTTAGTAAATGAATTTTCTTCTTGCTTTTGTTAAGTTCCATACACGTCCTCTGAACTGCCTGCAGGCTGTGCACGCTGGTGATTAATTTAAAACGTATCTTTAATGCCTGCCTACATCTTAATTTATACTAAATATTCTGCACATAATGCATGGTAGGTAGAAATGTGATCACAAACACAGATTTTTCCTTTCCATTACCTTTGTGTCGTACAGGGTTCTCACAGCCGGTTCATTTTGCCCCGATACCAACAGAAATCTTTCCACTGACTGCAGCAGACAAAGATCTGCCCCTAAACTAGGTAACTGGACCTGTACCACAGGGTCTGCTTATTCCACCAAGTTGCCCAACTGGTACATTTTCAAAACTGTGCTGAAATATGCCCTAGTAAACCTTAAGGAGAGATATAAAAAATACCACACTGGTGTGTGCCAGTACTGCCAGGAGGAACTGGTCTGTTCCTTGGCAGGAAAAGAGGACTTGCTCTTTATTTCTCTGCCATGAAGAAAAGCGAAGCCTTTCCACCTCTGTGTCATCACTGACTCCTCTAGCACACTGACATATCCAGTGATGCATTTGATGCTCAGGAACCCTCTTGACATATATTATTAGACAGATGGAGTTGACCAAAATAGAAAGTGAATTTCACTAAATGTGTACAATCATTCAAATTATGTGGTAGAAAAGCCTCTTACTAGAGCAAATAAGTTTGCTACTAGTGCAAAGAGTCGTATTCCTTAGCTTTACTGCTGTAAATGCATTTTATGTACCTTTGTGCTGTTAACAGCGCAAAGCTGTGGGAAGATGTGCTGTTGTCTAAATTCCAGCTAGCTTGTGATTGCAGAAATGCGATCACTAGTGATCATATGTTTCTGAAGAAATCCAATTAATTCTTATAGCCCAGTTAGTGTTTATGGCACTGTCGATTAGAAAATAAACAAAATCCCTTAATGACCAAAGAGAGCAAATTTTGATACTGGAACTGAAAAGATACAATAAATTGGGCAACACCATTTTTCAGAGCTCTTTAAAATCTTACAATATATTGCCATGCTGTAAACAACAGTTCAAGTAATTCGTGATTTTGAGCCATTCCTGCTGTAAGAGCCGGATGGTCTCAATCACAGCAAGGCAGTGGGAAGGGCAGCATCCAGACTTGCCACTTGCGCGCCTCTGCCACCAAGTCCCCGGGGAATTGCTTAACCTTTCCACACTACACAGCGCCCCTGCTGTGGAAAGGGATATTGAAATATCCTCCAAGGTACAGTGACACCCGATTATTTAATCAATTGGTATTTCGCTGGTGCAAGAGAAAGCTCTGAGCACAGGGTAAGCGGACTGGCACCCCATGCTTTCAAGAAAGATTGCTGGTGGCACCCCAAGAGGTTCACAAGTTCTGGCCCTTCCCAGGGGCTGCCTTGGCCTCTCCTCTGCGGAGGGGTCGGTCCCCTGCTTTTTGGGGTAAACTGCCACGTTCTGGGCACCAAGCTCCTAAAGCCGGCGGCTCCCGCAAGACCAGGTTAGGAGAGGCCATCGCGCGGCGCGGGGCACGGCGTCCCAAACGCCCAGGTCAAGGGCCGGGCCGGGCCCCCGGGGACCACCCGCCGCCGCGCCGCCCGAGGCCAGGCCCCGCCGGGGACCCGGAAACACCGCCCTCAGGGCCTGGGGCCGGCCTGGTGGGTGGGCGGAGGGGGGAGGCGAGAAGGTCGAGCCGCCGGGCGCTGCCCCGTCGCGCTGAGGGGTGCTCTGAGGGCGGCGAGGCGGGGCTGGCCGACGAGGCCCCGGCGGAGGCGGATACCCCCCTCCCCGGGGAGCGGCGCGGAGCGGGACGGCCCCTCGGCACCGTGGGGCGGGCGGGAAGAGGCGCGGCAGCGGTAGGATACGGCGGCCGCTCCGCGGAGGATGTGAGCGAGCGCCGCGGAGACGCGTGTGGGACGAGCCCGGCCTCAGCTGCGGGAGCTTGGCCCGGTGGTGCGGGGGGAGGCGGCAGCGGCGGGGCTGCTGAGCAAGGCGAGGGGCGGCTTTCCCCTCCCGGACGGAGGCAGGGCGGCGGCGGGGCCGAGGTGAAGCGGCGGAGAAGGCAGGCCGGCAGTCGGCGCGGGCGTGTGAGCCCCATGGGCCGAGCGCCTGCGAGAGGGGGAGGAGGAGCCGCCCCGCCGCTCGCCGCCCGGGGATGGTGAGGGGGCGGCGGCTGCCGGGAGCCCAGTGAGGCCTTCGCTCGGCACCCGGCGGAGAGCCCGCCTCGCCAGCCTCCCTCTTCCCCCCGCTCGCTCTCTGGCTCGCTCCCCCCTTCCCTCCCTTTCCCCTGCCTCCTTCCCCGGCTCCCCTCCCCTGCCGCCGCCACCCTCCCATCATCTTCTCCCAGGCTCCAGCCATGTAAGTGACCCGCTCCCCCGGCTGGGAAGGGCTGGGGAAAGGAAGCGGCGGGGCCGGGGCCTGCTCCGCTCGGCCGCGCTGTGCCCGCCGCATTGTGCGGGGCCAGGAGGGGAAAGGGGCTGCCGCCCTCCGCCTTTCCCGGGCGGTGGTTGTGGAACCGCCTAGGCCGCGACGGCGGGTGGGGAGCTGCCCCGCAGCTCCACCCGGGCACCGCGGGGCTGCGGCTCTCCGGAGTGGCCGGCGGGGTGGAGGGGTGAGGGGGGCCGGGCTGCGGGCGGCCCCGGCCGGCGTCCTGCCGGCGGGCCCGGGGCGGGCAGGAAGCTGTTGGCTTCCCAGGATGCGGTGGCATGAGAGGGCGGGGGGCACCCGTGGCGGCCCTCGGGCCTGCCCCGGCCCCTTCGAAGCCGCGGCTGTACTGTGCCGGCGGGGGCTGGTGCCGTCCGGGACCTGCCCGAACATACCACGGGAAAAACGGGGTGGCGGGGGAACATTTCTTATATTGTGGCAAGTAAAGTAGCCAAGTGCCCCCTCCCTCCCTCTCATTCCTACCCCTTCACCCGCCCCCATTTTCTCCCCTTGTCTTCTGTAGGCGCGCTGTTCAGCCCAGCTCCGCTTTGCGGACCACTCAGTGTTTGCCGACGGGGGTGTGATTATCTCCGTGGGCATTTGGCGTGTGTAGGTGGCTGTGCGGCGTTTGTGGACTTGATACTGGGTTTTTTTGTAGTCGCGTTTTGCAGAGCTATAGGAGCTGTGTGCAGCTTCCCCCCCGCCCCTCCAGGTGGAATTCTGCAGTTGTCTAAATGTTCTTTGAGAATTGTAGGGCTTTTGCTTCTGTTCCTCTGTAAAACGCATGATTATAATAAAGTATATGGACGTGATGGGACTTATTACATATTTTACTGACAGTATGCTACTGATGCTAACGTAGCTTGCACCTTCTAAGTATTCCCACCACTCCCCGGCCCCCTGGGGGGAGTATTTAACTGGTTTTGCTTTGTTTTCCTACCACCTCTAACACATAAGAAGCAAATCTCTGATTTGCTCTTGTTTTATTTATATCGCAGGAGGGATGTACATTTCAAAATACAGTTATAAAAGGGAGTTACTGACAATTCAGAGGAATATTTGTTTACAGGTAAATAACATTGACATACTGCACGACTCGTAATTACTTTTATGTAATAGTTAATTTCCTGATGACAGCCACAACATTTGTCTGAGTTAACTGATTTAAAGACACTGTGAAGCTACCTTTGATTTTTTAAATAGGAGGGTTTGTATTGTATGCAAGGTTTATAGAACTGTTTTTTGGTGTGCAGCAGTGGTTAAATCAAATTTAAGAATTGATCCAGTGTCAGGTAACTTGTAGCTCCAACATTCACTTGTCACCTTATAAAAATGTCCTGTAAGTGATTAAGAATTAAACAGGTTCAGGACTGGCTTGATTTGCTTGGGAACAGAACAAAACTTCTCTTACAAAAACTTTAAAATGGAATTTGATTAAATGCATCTCATATTGGTACAGACTTTCTTAGCAGCACAGTTAAATTGTGTAAGTGTAAACTATAAGAGGACTTGTTCTTGTTTGGGAACATAAAGGGGATTTTGTCTGGGCTCTGTCTTTGACAGAGAGGATATGAAGAAGTCTCTTTTCTGGCAACATTCAGTTTTGAAATAGGCAGCTTAGTTTGTCTTTTTAAGCTGTAGCTGTGGTTGCAACTTGGGACAGCTGCATGTGGTAACTCTGGTCCATCACCTGAACAATATTAGCCTCCTGTCTATGTGACAAGCTGCACTTGCTTCTGTGAAATACCAGTTTAGACATGGTGTCATTTGTTATAAAATATCTACTAGCAAATACTGGTGGCCACACCTAACGTGGGGCCCACAGTGCGTTTTTGTAAAGTAAACTAAAATGCTGGAGCAACCTGGTCCTTCTAAGCTTTCTTGAAAGCTGTCTGCCCAAAATTTGCTTGCTAACTGGGTCATGGTGCAAAGCAACTGAGAGCTTAGAGGGCCCTGAACATGCTGGAACCACTGCCGCTCCTGCAGAACACCCTGTGTACCATGGAAGAGGTACTTCACTGGCCGAGGCCTGGTGGGGACACCTATCTGTACTCTCCACTTGAAATGTTAGCTGGAGCCCAATGCTGTTGTGTCTGTGATGTTCATCTGCAGTTGGCTGTCAGCTGTGAGTTTAAACTGCAATCTGGGGTCAGCTGTGGGAAGAGAGCTTGGGTTGCTCATGATTTCCCACGTAATGGGTCTGAATATACCCTCCATTCTGCAGTTCCTGCGTTTCTTACGACACCGTTATGTGGCCAAGGTAGGCACACATGGGCAGCTGGATCCTCTTTTTGTCTGGTCCTCATGCTGCATGTTGTAAGAACATGTAAGGATGCACATTAGGGCTTGGGGTGTCCCGGGAGCATCAGGACTGTGTCACACCAGGGCAGTGGGCATTGGTAACTGATGGTGTGATGGGCCAAGTATTAATCCAGGAGCATGCTTTGCTGTAGCCTGCTTTCTGATCTGGGCTAAATAGTACAGCCTGGATACAGTCTAATATGCCAGGTGAGGCAGTGGCAGGACTGAGGTTGGTGGGTCTCATCCTCCTTCAGTCTCTTGCTTCCTTTCCCTCATGAAGATGAGGTGATTACCGTTGGAGGTTCCTGTAAGGTTCGGTTTCTGCTTCAACATTATGGAAGAATTCTTTTTCTTCCCTCCCTGCTTCAGGATGTGAGTAGAAATTAATAAAATTTCATCTTGGATAGAGGGCAAGGAGGACAGATTCATGTCTTGATTTTTGTAGAGACAAAAGAAAGCAAGCATAATAAACAGAAGAGAACGAGAGAAGGAACCTTAATGCAACTCTCCCAAATACAGAAGAGATGATTCTGCTCCACCTTCTGTTAGGTCGTTGATTTGACTGACTCCTTGAAGCAGGTTTTGCTGCCGCAGTGCATAGGGAAGTGAGTTGTTATTTATGAAAAAGTTGATAACCTCTAAGGAATTAATATATGCATAAAACCAGCAGCACTGTGATAGGATGCTGATGTCATGCCATTCATGATTTACTCCACTTCAGCTCTGTGAGGATACTTTGGTATTTTAATAGGTATTACACAAACACATGTTGAAAAACCAGCAAACAGAAAGCTAAGAGAAAGAAAGGGTTGTTTAGCTTTTGACAGTATTCAGTCCTATGTAGACACAGGCTGAAGCAGCCAGGTCATACTTACCTCAGATGCCCTCTGTTCACTGGGAACCATTCCTAGATGGCCATAAATGAGGACTGTTAATCATTCCTCTTTTTTTTTTTTTTTCTTCCCCTCTAAGGATTTTACGGAAAAGGAACTTTCTCTGGTTTACGCATCTTCAGTAGTATGTTGACCTGGAGTTAACTTGCTCTTCTATTCCAAGAAATTACTCTTACTTGTTGCCACTGTCTTGAATAGAGTCTTTTACTAAAACAGATATATTAGGCACAGCTTGAATGTGTGTTTTAAAAATATACCAGATACAACAGGTTTGCTGCTGTTGGAGCTGCGTCTATGAACATCTTGTTAGACAATGAGAAGGGATCCTCTGTTCTTCACAGTGTGAATTAAAAATAGCTTAAGTTTCCCCCTTATAAAATAAGTGCTCTGGCATAGCTGACTGAAGGGCTGAGGTGGAGCTCATACTGCAGGTTAGTGTTGGGAGATGTCTAGTGTTCTCCTGCTTCCTTGTGCCATGGTACCAAATCTTCTGTGCATGGCTCCTTTATAATACCCCTTCACCACCCCTGTATTTTTGAAGGAGACAGGCAGATAAAGACACAACCCTGATAGGAGGGCTGCAGTAGCAAGTGGGGAGTGTTTCTTGGGTAGATATTGTAGGGAAAAGGTATTCCAAACTTCCTTGACACCACAGAGAGCAGAAAAAGTAGTTCCTCTGGACTTTGGATTTTTTTTGTTGATCTGCTTTTTTGGGGCTGTATTGTCATTCAAATTCAGATTATGAGATGACAGTTTAGCCCATAGAGCAGGAGGCTGCCAAGTGGTAATCTTGGCAAGGGTTAACCCAGAAACACCTGGAGTAAGTTAGCTGCAGATTGCAGAATTTTGTGCCTTTGTGCTTTTTTCTGGTTTTAATAACAGGATTGTCCTTTCTACAGACTAGTTTGGCTTGTAGCTTCTTTTTTTACCTGTGGTTATTGGAAAGGATATTGGTTTGTTTTTGTTTTTTTTTTTCAATGCACCTAAATTGCTGAGTTCAAGATGCAGAGGTAGGTTGCAGGGTCCCTGCATTCAGTTATGGTGCAAGGTTAGAAGCGTTAACTTTCACACTTAAGTGTTGCGTTTCCAGACATTCAGCTGTGATAACCTTAGCAGTTTTGTTCAACACTTTGCAAATTGTTCAATGCTTAAACCAAGCCTCTAAACAAGGTCTAGTCTCCTTTTGACATTAACAAGTAAGTCTAGCTCACATGACTATTGTGCATGCAATTTTGAAGGGAGAATGAAAGCCTTGAATGTTCATCAAGTTCTATTCATCAGGTTCTATCCTAATTGCTCCAGAACTAAAGGAGTTTGCTCCAAGTAACTCTGGTAGCTGTGGGTTATTGAGCTTTATTCTGCAGCCTATGGTGTTCTCATATTTATTAGTGAAATTAAGGAATCGTTACATGTCTCTTGTGCGAGTGTCAATTTTCACGCGTTTCCCCTCCCTAGGCAAGCATCTTATCTGTTTCTTGGAGTTGATAATTATAACCAGTGAGATACATCAGATTTGTAATTTAAAAAAAAAAAACCACCACAAAAAACCAAACCCTAAACACCTTGTTTCTGGAGAAAACCAGAAAATAAAGTGTTACTGGAAAAGCCTGAGGAATACTGATAAACAATAAAATTTCAAGGGCAAATTATGAGGGGAGTGACCTCCCTTCTCCCAGTCCATTTTTGCTGGCCGTGATGGAACTTGTTCAGGCTTCACTGCTTTGCTTTGAAGGCTGCCCGTTTCAGAGCCCTGATGATGTATGGTACAGAGCCCTCTGTCCCTGCTGTGGTTTCAGTTCTAGGTTGGATTCATTTTGACCACTTGTTTCTTCCATCCAGGGTTGTGGCTTAGTGAGTTATGGGGAATTAGTTGCTTTCTAATCTAGTATCTGATGGATGGCTATCACCTGCATGCTCAGAGATAATCGATGCATGCATGCCAGATGCATGCAGAGACTGTATATATATTTGTTAGGTGGGAACGTGATGTCTTTCTGATTGGAGAGAGACTCCAGTGAAAGTTGGGTCTTTGCTAGTGGGTTACAAATGCTGCTGGGTTCTGTTTTATTAAACTTCTTGGTTATTGCTGGGAACGTATCACCAATTACAGTTTTTGATCACCCAGGTAATACCAAATTGAATTGTAGTATGGACACTTTGGAGAGCACAGATATCACTAAAGAAAAACAAACAGAAAATTTGTACTGCAAGAAGGAAAATAATCAGATTCAATTTAGAAAAATAATAAAAGCTAATGCATTTGGGAAGAGATTACTTTCAATGAGGAAGAGGAGCATGAGTAACGTTTCTGTGGTAGTCAGCCATAAGCTAGACACGTTTTCAATAAGATACGGCAATTTTGAGCTATTTAGATAGAAACCACCTCTCATAAACCAGAGGGCTAAAAATCCTGAATTGTGTTTAGGTGTCTTTCATTGCAAGAAGACAATGGCAAGCTGCAGGCATGTTCAGGGAAGCTCAATAGGAGAGGTAGGAATTACAAATGTCAGAGAAGACACTTTTTGGGGAGTTTTGGAGATCTGAGGGGGATTGACAGGATGATGCTGAAGGTAGAAGAATCTGTAGCAGAATCTTGGGAATATTTACTGTCAGAGTTTTGTCCCCAAGATGCACTGTGTGCTAGTTGATAGACTGCTACACATCAGACTGTGGAGAAACCTTTCAGAAGAGGTTCTGGAGGTTGTCTTACTGGAAAATACTTAAAACTGAACTTTGTGAAATCTCAGAACTTTTGTTGTTGTGGAGAGTGAGGTGCTGTTAGGACGGTGGAGGTCTGCTGGGCAAGGGCTTGTGTCCACCTCTGATCCAGATAGTGTGTGGTGATGATGCGAGTCTGGCCACGACCAACCTGTTCAGTGAAGGAGCAGGACTTTAGCAAGCACATATTTTGGTACCTCTGCCTGCCAAGATATAAAAATCTTTGTGAAGAGCTACAGCCCTTATTTAAGATTTGTAATAATAGTAATAATAACGCCCCACACACACCTCCCCAAACCAGCAATGAGGGCTACTCCCTGTTGTGTCCCTTGTTGTACATATGTGACATACTTAAAAATGATGGCACACTCTTCTTTTGATCTTTTTAGAAATAGCCGAGGAGGAGAAAAACGGAAAAGAAACTTCCATACCTTCTGTGGAGCCTCCTGCAGGAGTTCAGGAATTTCAACAGAGTGATCTTTGGGCATAGACTGGTTTTTCAAGAGACATTCCTGCCATTATGAATGAAGTAGCAATAGTGAAGGAAGGGTGGCTTCACAAACGAGGTAAGTGTGTCTTCCCCTTCAGGACAGACGACTTTCTCTTGCGTGGCCATCTGTCTTTTAGCGGCATATCTTGAAATAGTCTGTTATTTTCCTCTTCACCCTAATAGGAAATGGCATGTAAGGAGTGTGTGTGAGTTGCTCTCAGATTTGAGAAGGTGCACATATAAGGGGTTTTCTTTGGGTGTGTCCATGTCTGTGTGTTCACCGAAAGCTGTGTTAACTGCTTTGAAAATGGTGATAAAGATAGCAACTGAAGGAGATGCTACTTAGAGTGTTAAAGGTTAAACTGTAGCAAATTATTTTGGTCTATATGTAGGTCTGTAGCTTTTCTTTCTGTGTTTGAAGGTGGAATTGTCTTGAGGTGAATCTTCATTTGAACGGTGAAAAATACGCCTGTGTTTTGTGAGCAATTCTGTGTTCTTGCAGGGACTTGCTAGAGAATGTGCTATTTTGTTCGTGTTTGAACCGCTCTTGGTACCAGTGTCCTAGATGGGAAGAACAGCCAGTGCTGTACATTTCTGTTGCACCACTAACAGCATTTGATTTTTATAAAAAGTCTTTATTCTTGGCTGGGTGGCAAAACTGAAGTGACATAGTCACAAGGTACTGTTATGCTTTTTTTATTCTTAAATATTCTATTCCCCAAATGGTGGGTTTGTTCTTTTTTTGGAGGTAGAGGGGTGCTTGTTTCTGAGTACTACTACGGTATCACTTCTATAAGCTACTTACCCGTTTCTTTGTATTCTGTGATTGTTACTTAGAAAGGAGAGAGCAGTATTAGGTACTTTCCATAATATCATCATATTTTTGGACCAAGAACAGAATCTGTGTGCTCCAGCAGTAGAAAGCTTGCATGGTTTTGCAGACTCAGGATTTTTCTAGAGGGTTTGCAACAGCTTGCCTGAAGGTACGAAGGTATATAATTTTTCTAGAAGAAAAGGGAAATACATTATCGTAACTTTGATAAAGGCTGATGGTTCTTCTGCAATTGAAAGAAATTTCAAAGACTTAGAAAACGTTGATAACCTGTGTTTTAAAAAAGTGAAAACATTTCTAACAGCTGGATACACAGCTTAGTTTAGCAAACCGTCAAGTCATCTGATGCTTGATGTAAAAATGTTTTGATAATGTTGTTTCTGTGGAGTGTTTGGGGTTCTTTTTTGTGTGTGTTTGGGGTTTATTTTTTTGTTTTGTTTTGTTTTTGTTCTGGTTTATTTCAGTTAGAAATGCCTTTTCACTCCTTATTTAAATAACTCATTTGATAATTCTGTTGTACCCAAGTCTACCTTGTTCTTATAACATTTGAGAATTATGCCGTGTTTGAATAAAGCAGGAGAAAGAAACACTGAATTATGCTTCTCATTCGCGTTTATGAATCTAGAAACTCTTCAAATGAGAGAGATGTTTGAGAGATGTTTTTAGTTATAAATGACGTTTTAGGCTTTCTTTTTTTTTTTTAACTGCCCATTGTTACAATTTTTCTGCACTTACCTGTAACTTTAAAAATAACTATTTTGTTATTTTGAGGAGCACTGTACAAAAATTTGTGGAATAAATATCTCTTTTGAAAAGTATGAAAATGGAATTGTATTTTTAGGATGACAGAGGCAGAAGTGTCTGAAACTTTATCACAGTCATGTTGTATTTCAGACTTGTCTGTATTTACACTTGAGAATTGAACTTTCTTTCTAGGACTGCAATAAAGCTACTTTCAAGTAAGAAGACCTCTGGAGGAGGTCTTAGTAGAAGATGCCCTGGTTTCCTGATCTGATTTTTCATTTTTATTTTTTAAATAACCTCAGAGAAATAGATTATTATTTCTGGTAGTTTGCTGATATTATTATGATGAGATTATCTGCTGAACACATTTCATTTCAGAAGGATACTCTGCATATTCTGCATGTATGAGATGGCAAGTTTGTGGCCAAGCGCCCAAACTGTTAAATGTATCTTGGTGGTTTTTGAATGCCAGGTTTCCTAATCTTTTTAACCTGCTTCCTAGTGCCTTTTTGCTTTCCTGGTATGTGTGGTGACACCTATTTCATTCCACTTCATTCACTTCGCAACTATTAATTTGGCATTGTCCATGCAAAGAGTGTTTTAGAAAGCAGTGCTCTCTCTCCTCCTCGGCTTGCCAGTGTGTGAGCTGTGTTTCTCTCTTGGTTTTTGTAGCTGTTTTGGGATCAGTTGACAAATTCAGTTTTTTTGGCTGGGGGTGACTTGGGGGGGAAACTGATCCACTTGTGTGTGTGTGTGTTTTGTAAAGGATTTTTTGGAGTTTTTTTAATCACGTATGTTTATTGCCAGACCCTATCAGTCTGCTGGCTCTGCAAGATCAAGTGCTTCAACCACAAGATGTTTCCAAAACTGATGTCTGATATTGTGAGCTTCTGAAGTTAAGGCATAAACAGTAATTACTGCAGGGAGGGATGGCTAAAGGAGGAGTTCAGATATAGGAAATGTATATTGCTTGTCTTTTGGATCATTTATAAAACTGAAGGCTGTACTGCATGTGTTCTTTAAAGATCCTAGGGCTTTCCACATGCAAATATAAGTAGTGACTGGCCAAAATCCAGATTGGGCAATGATCTTTTCTTTACCTAACATTCCCCATAGCTTTGATTGGATATGGTGGCTCTCAGTTCATGTCATGAGCAGTTGAACAGAATGGCTGTGTGCAGTTGAACAGTTGCTTCATCTCACCCCAGCAGTGGCTTAATTTTGGTGGTTTTAATGATTTGTGTATGTATAAATCAGGCTGCAAAGTGCTCTGGAGCCCTTCTGGATGGCAGGTGTATATAAGCATAAAGCCATCATTAGCAGGAGCAGGTGTTTTGGCCTGGCAGGGAACTAGCAGGGCTTTCTAGAATTGTGGGATTGTTTTCTTCTGTCAGCATGCTTTAAATTTCTGTTTTTGTTTCCAAGATTAAAAACACGAATGGAGAAATGAAATTAAACATCGCTGCCTGGCTGAGAGCTCTTGGCAGTTCTGTAAGTCAGTCACTTAAAGGAAGCTCGACTTCCAGTAGCGCAGATGTTTGTGCAGGGGCCAGAGTCATCTCTGTGACATGTCTAACCTCAACCAGGCAGAAATAGAAGAATTAATGAATGGACTTCTTTTTTTTTTTCTTTTCTTTTTTTTTTTTTTTCTTTTTTCCTCATTGGCAGTGCTCGGTGCTGTTACTCTAATCACAGTGAGGTGATAGACTCTTGCGTGAAGACAGAAACAGTAGTTAAAATGCTATCCACTCTGCATAACTGCATGGCTGAAGAGCTCAACACGCATGTAGAAAATGTGAAGAAACTCAGATTTGGTGGATTGTGTGTAGTCTCTGGTTGTGTTACATTAAAGATTTGTTAAGTGGGAAAGGATGGGGGAAATGGGTCGATGCAGAGGTGCTATAATTGTGATTGAATATGAGGGGGGAAGGAGAAAATGATCTGACCAAATTGCTGCTTGTTGAGTCCTGAGATGATAGGTTTTCTGGATGTGTGTCATGAGTATCCCTAAATTTGATTGTGCGTGGTAGAAGTTTTTGGATAAAAGAGGTATGCCTGAGTGTATTTTGTTTGCTGTACTGATCCATTTTAAAGATCTTATTGTATTTCTTGCATCTTTCTGCTCTGGTCGCTGTTTATAAAGGTCTTTCTATTGTCTTCAGCCTTCATCCTGTTTTTTCTTTTTTTTTTTTTTTTTTTCAAAGTCTTTCTGCAAGGCTAACAAAGAGAGGGATTGTGGGTTTTGATACTCTGTCATCTCTGTCTTCCCTAGTATGTCCGGTTTTCTTATTAGGGCATAAACTCGTATGGAAAAAGGAGTCTTTTGGAGGCAGGGAAGGAGGGGGAGGGAAAATGTACACTGACATTTAGAAAAGGAAATAGAAATCTCAGTTTCTCACTCTGAGAACTCTGAAGCAATTATGAGCAGCAGGAGAGACCCATGTATTCATCCATTAATATTTACCAGCAAATGTGAAGCTCCTTCTTGCCTTTGTTTTTAAATTGTGTATAAACACCGCACAGTAATTTTAACCCTGCAAACCAGTGTCAGTTTGTGTGGACTTCAGGTCACTGTTTGCCTGGTTGGGAGTCAGGCTTCCAAGCTGATTGAAATTAGTAGAGGTCCTTAAGTAAGAAATTGCACAAAAGATACTTATTCCACTTATGAAGATATTACTTTTGTTGTTGTTGAAGAATTATTTCTGTATTGAAATGGAGTGATACAGACATCCTAATAAATAGCCATTAGTCCCTTGTGATTTGTCTTCTTATAGCTTCATTGCATAAAATTAATACAGGATCCGTACGTAAAATAGAACCCAGGAATTAAATGCTGATTGTTGCCCTTTTAATTTACTTTAGCAGAATAGCATAGACAGTGAACTTCAGCTTTGTTATTTTGAGGTTCTTATTTTCAGTGTTCTGTTGGTATGAATCAAAACAAGATCTTACGAGGTATGACCAGTAGTTAACTCTTTTAAGCCAGTGGGTGTTTTGTGTTGCCGTGTTTCTTCGCCTCTCCTCTCTTTTCCGTTTTCACCATGTTCCCTACCTCTTTTTGTGTGTGTTTTTTATTTTGGGGTGGTTTTTTTTTTGTTTCCTTTGGTTTCTGTCTGTCCCTGGGACATAGCAGTGCACTTTCTTGATGACCTGTGTAGCCAGAACCTTCAAGGTTTGGTTTAGTCTGGCTTTCATGGTACCACAGGGGAGTAGCTGTGGCGCTTGATACAGAGGTTCCTAAGACACTCTGAAGATGCCGGCTATAGAGGACATGGCTGTTCTAGAGGAAAAACTGGGGAGAAGAAGACAGGGTAAGAAGCAAAATAGGGGCTGAACAAAGAATGGAGTGGGAAAGTTTGTAACAGAAGAGGCTGATGCTGCTTCTAGAGCTGAAGGGTTGGGTTTATAGGGAAATCTGTTGCTACTCTTATCGGAAACAAAAGATAAGCTGTGTCAGTTTGTGGTTTTTCTTGTGTCTCTTTTTCAACACAAGGGGCAATAGTTTTGCAATGCTAGCTCTCAGTTGCTTTCATTTTGCTTGTCCTGTTCTGGGAAAAGGAGGCTGGGGAGGAACCAGGAAATAGTCAACCAATAAATCTGACCTTGGTGGTAGGCAAGATGCTAGAGACATTAAGAAAGGATGAGATCACAAAACATCTGGAGAAATACGAGCTGATAATGGCTAGTCAGCTTGACTTTTGGAGAGTAAATCTTTTCTGATGCAATTATTTGTGGAGAGATCATAGGAAACAGACTGGACCTAGTGTACTGTAAAAAGTCTGCTTTGAATGACTGATGCTGAGAATTACCTAGTATACTATAACTATACTGTGCTACATCTTTGAAAAAGATAGCACAGCCTAAAGATGGCTCATCTTCCTTCCACTGAGCAGACTACTTAAGTTTTTGACCATCTTTGTTCCTTTCTAGTGTCCTTTTAGAAAAGTCTTTATCCCAGAACATTTCTTTATGTAGGAAGACCCATTCTTTAAGCCATTTTTTGAAGGGTGAAGTCCAAATATTCCTTTTTTTTTTTACCTCTAGTAAAAATGGCTCCCTAAAAATCATTATTCCAACATTTTCCCCACCTTTTTTGCAAAATACTTCCAGTTCTTTCGAGAAGTCAAGCTGTGTTAGATGTTTTTCACTGTGTTTATAAACTGTGTGTGTGGAGTGACACCAAGCACACTCTCGTTTTGAATGGCAAAGAGGAAGAGTTCAAATGTTGTTGCCCACATTATTTATATCAGTCCTGGAAGTTTACTTTCATATTCTGTTTTATAGTACATCAGAAGAGAAACAAACAAGGTCTCAATTTTATCTCTAAAAGTGGGGTAGTGTCATAAATTGCTGTTATTTGTTGTTAAGAGATTTGAGAATGAGAGATCTGGGACGTTGCAAGCTCTGTTAAAGTGAGCCTGGGAATGCGTGATGCAGTGGATCATGCAGAAACTGCCTGCATTGTCTTTCATCGTCTTTTTCTTAGTTCCTTCATTTTCGAGAAAGAAAAGGTAGGCCTCTGCAAAAAGTTGTCCACATATGGGTTTTCTGTTCTTTTTATTTCAGTAGGCAAACTGAGAAGTCATCAGGTTTGGATTTAGGAAGAAAGGAGTACTACATGAGTATGCTGGTTTGAGGTAAAGAGAGAGCAAGACAGTAAGGCTAGCTTGTTGCTCTTGCAGGAGTGGTTTATGGCAAGGTGCTGTGCCATGCATTTTCAATTTGGCGCCTTGTCCTCATTTGAAAATGTCTTCCCCTGTAGCCCCTGTGTGGATGCCAGCAGTTTCCTTCCCTTCCAGCATTCCCTGCTGGTGCTCCCCCTGCTTAAGCACCATCAGCTGCACCCCTTGAATGTGCCTACGGCTTCCCCTGCCTGAACTTGCTCTGTGTTAGCACTCCTAGCCGTAGACTTTACTGTCTGAAAAAACTGGTCAGGACTTTGATCCTCTGAGAGCAGTACATGGTGACATGTAGTGTATTTCCTTTTATCCACTTTTTATGTTTACGTTACTAACAATTCTCTTAAAAATTACAGTGGTGATTGGTCTCAGTCTTATTCAGGAACAAACCTGATTACGTATTGGAAAGAGGGATTTGCTTAACATTGAGCATTTAGTTTGAACGTGTTTTAAAAGACAGCATTGTAAAAAAAACAACTGTTAGCCTTGTGTTTTTCCCTAGTTTACATATTGAAGTAACTGATTTGCTAAGAAAAAAATTGAGTCAAATCTTATTTAAAAAGCCATCTCTCATGGGGGGAAGACAGAGGAGGGATTATTATTTTCAGATGTATTATGTTGCAGGTACAATGTGCCTCTTATAGGGGGAACAAAAACCAGGAAACTGTGAGGAAAGAGGAAGAAAAAGAACGGAGAAAGAATAGCACCATATTAGGTATGAAGTAGTGTGCTGCTGGTAGAAATATTTACTGCAGCTGAAAGGGGGAAATAATGAAGACCAACACTGAGTGCAGTTAGAACACATATTATGGAACTCTGGGATTATCCTCTCACCTCTTCAAGTTGAGCCAAAAATGTGAAAAAGATAGCTGGTCAAACAGTATTGTGAAATTTGTCAATTTATTCAGAAGTGCATGGTCATATTTGAGAACAGCAGAGGTAAACAATCATTGCAGACAGTGTCAGTTACTGTTTTCCTGAGCCTCCTGGGTGAGTCGGGAGAGTGTGTTTTGAAGTGCAGTCCAAAGCCCAGGCCATTGGTGAACTGCATGTAGAAAAACACTGTGAAATCAGTAGTTCTGTGCATGACTGCAGTGATATTTCAAGCCAATATTGAAATGGAACGCAGCATCTGAAACATTGATGGGGCTGTCAAATCAGTCTCCTCTGCTTATCCTTTATTATTGTGTGCAGTTCTGGTGTCCTTAACATACAAAGGACATGGAACTGCTGGAACAAGTCCAGAGGAGAGCCATGAGGATGATCAGGGGGCTGGAGCACCTCCGATATGAAGACAGGCTGAGAAAGTTGTGGCTGTTCAGCCTTGAGAAGAGAAGGCTCTGTGGAGACCTCATAGCAGCTTTCCAGTATTTGAAGGGGGCCTGTACGGATGCTGGGGAGGGACTCTTCATTAGGGACTGTAGTGAGAGGACAAGAGGTAACAGGTTCAAACTTAAGCAGGGGAACTTTAGACTGGACATAAGGAAGAAGTTCTTTACTGTGAGGTTGGTGAGGCCCTGGAATGGGTTGCTCAAGGAAGTTGTGAATGCTCCATTGCTGGCAGTGTTCAAGGCCAGGTTGGACAGAGCCTTGAGTGACATGGTTTAGTGGGAGGCATCCTTGCCCATGGCAGGGGGGTTGGAGCTTGATAATCTTAAGGTCCTTTCCAACCCTAACTATTCTATGATTCTGTGATTCTATTAATATACTCTTAATGAAGACCACAGAACATGCATGTCAGAGAAGTGTTTTTTCTGATGGTTGTGAACCACAGCCTTTGTAGGAGGTAACCTGTTCTGGGAGGAAGCTCTAGTCTTAGAATAGTTTGAGTTGGAAGGGATCTTTAAAAGTCATCTAGTCAACCCCCTTGCCCTGAGCAGGGACATCTTTCACTAGACCAGGTTGCTCAAGGCACCGTCCAGCCTAGCCTTGAACCCTTCCAGCGATGGGGCAGCCACAACTGCTCTGGGCTACACCTCACAGTGTTTCACCACCGTTATAGTAAATAATTTCATCCTTATATGTGCGCAGTGTAAATTCACTCTCTTGCAGTTTAAAACCATTACCCCTTGTTTTGTCACTATAGGCTCTGTTAAAAGGCCTCTCAGTCTTTCTTATAAGCCAATGTTATATGTTCAAAGGCTACAAATCAGCCTGTCTTTCTAGGAGAGGTCTTAATGATATGCTGCTGCACTGGTACGAGAGTCAAACTCATGACATTGACACTGGTGTTACTTGGGTAAACTTCAGATGCTGATGGAGGTCAGGACTGCTTAGGGCAGTCACTGCTAATTCTCATATTTTAAGAGCAGCCTGTATGGTGTTTATGGTGGCTTTATAAATCAGTTTTCACCTGTAGAAGTCACAAGATTTTGGAAGTTTTGTCCCTTTTTCTTTGTGAAGCAGAGGAGCTTGCTAGTCCTAGTGACATAGAGAAAAACTGGAAAACATCACCTGTCTGCTTTCTTCTCTGTTTAGACTAAGGAGAAGAAAAAGGGCCATTTGATTACTTCTAATGAAAAATCTCAAAAATTAGAGGCTTTAAAATAATTCTCTGAAGTCTTAGCCTTAGCAGTGTACCGTGCTATGTCTGCAATTGTGTCAAAGGATCTTCTGATCAAGAAGTGTGTCTTGATTACACTTCAGAAAGCAAGTGATAGGAAAGGATAACTTGCATTTTCTGTGAGAAGCTTGATGGGTCTAATGGCTAATAGAAACGTACAAACAAAACTATAATTGAACTGCTTCTTCATCCAACAAATTCAAGTTAGAATCATAGAACCATAGAATAGGTAGGGTTGGAAAGGACCTTAAGATCATCTAATTCCAACCCTCCTGCCATGTGCAGGGACACCTCACATTAAACCATTCCACCCAAGGCTCTGTCTGACCCCACCTTGAACACCGCCAGGGATGGAGCATTCACAACTTCCCTGGGCAACCCATTCCAGTGCCTCACCACCCTTAACAGTAAAGAATTTCTTCCTTATATCCAATTTAAACTTCCCCTGTTAAGGTTTAAACCTGTTACCCCTTGTCCTATCACTACAGTCCCTAATGAAGTGTCTCTCCCCAGCACCTCATAGCCCCACTTCAAATACTGGAAGGCTGCAATGAGCTCTCCACACAGCCTTCTCTTCTCCAGGCTGAACAGCCCCAACTTTCTCAGCCTGTCTTCATACGAGAGGTGCTCCAGTTCCCTGATTATCCTCGTGGCCCTCCTCTGGACTTGTTCCAACAGTTCCATGCCCTTTTCATGTTGAGGACACCAGAACTGCACACAATACTCCAAGTGAGGTCTCACGAGAGCAGAGTAGAGGGGCAGGATCACCTCCCTCGACCTGCTGGTCACACTCCTTTTGATGCAGCCCAGGGTACGGTTGGCCCTCTGGGCTGCAAGCGCACACTGCTGGCTCATGTTCATTTTCTCATTGACCCACACCCCCAAGTCCTTCTCCGCAGGGTGCTCCGAATCTCTTCTCTGCCCAACCTGTATCTGTGCCTGGGATTGCTCTGACCCAGGTGTAGGACCTTGCACTTGGCATGGTTAAACTTCATTAGGTTGGCATCAGCCCACCTCACAAGCATGTCAAGGTCCCTCTGGATGGCATTCCTTTCCTCCAGCGTATCAACCGAACCACACAGCTTGGTGTCATCAGCAAACTTGCTGAGGGCGCACTCAATCCCACTGTCCATGTCACCCACAAAGATGTTGAACAAGACTGGTCCCAACACCGATCTCTGAGGGACACCACTCGTTACTGGTCTCCAGCTGGACATTGAGCCATTGACCACACTCTTTGCGTGTGGCCATGCAGCCAGTTCTTTATCCACTGAGTGGTCCACCTATCAAATTGATGTCTCTCCAACTTAGAGAGAAGGATGTTGTGTGGGACAGCATCGAATGCTTTGCACAAGTCCAGGTAGATGACATCAACTGCTCCACCCCTGTCCATCAGTTCTGTAGCTCCGTCATAGAAGGCCACCAGATTGGTCAGGCAGGATTTCCCCTTAGTGAAGCCATGCTGGCTGTCACCAAGCACCTTGTTGGTTTTCATGTGCCTTAGCATGCCTTCCAGGAGAATCCGCTCCAAGATTTTGCCAGGCACAGAGGTGAGACTGACTGGTCTGTAGTTCCCTGTCTCATCAATTTTCCCCTTCTTGAAAATGGGGGTTATAACTCCCTTTTTCCAGTCGTCAGGAACTTCACCTGACTGCCATGATTTTTCAAATATGATGGACAGTGGCTTAGCAACTTCATTTGCCAGCTGCTTCAGGACCCGTGGATGGATTTCATCAGGTCCCATGGACTTGTATACATTCAGGTTCCTAAGAGGGTCTCGAACCAGATCCTCTCCTATAGTGTGCCTAGGGTCTTCATTCTCCCTGTCCCTGCGTCTGCCTTGCAAGACTTGGGTGGTGTGGTCAGAGCATTTGCCAGTGAAGACTGAGCTACAGAAGTCATTAAGAACCTCAGCCTTCTCCAAATCCAGGGTAGACAGTTCTCCCGATAGCTTCCGGAGCGGGCCTACATTGTCCGTAGTCTTTTATTTGCTGCGTACCTATAGAATCCCTTCCTGTTATCTTTCACATCCCTAGCCAAGTTTAATTCTAAGTGGGCCTTAGCTTTCCTAACCTGGTCCCTAGCTTCCCGGACAACATCCCTGTATTCTTCCCAGGCCACCTGTCCTTGCTTCCACCTTTTATAAGCCTCTTTTTTCCTTCAAAGTTTCCTCAGAAGCTCCTTATCCATCCAAGGAGGTCTCCTGCCCCCCCTGCAGCACTTCCTTCTAGTTGTTCTACGCAACACTCCTGAGCTTGCAGCAGGTGATCCTTTAATATCTATCAACGGTCTTGGGCCCCCCTGCCCTCTAGGGCTGTATCCCATGGAACCTTACTGAGCAGGTTCCTGAAGAGGCCAAAGTCTGCTGTCTTGTAGTCCAGGGCAGTGAGCTTGCTGCACGCTCTTCTCACTGTCCTGAGGATCTCAAACTCGACCATCTCATGATCGCTGCAATCAAGGCTGCCCTGGAGCGTCACATTCCCAACCAGCCCTTCCCTGTTGGTGAGGACGAGGTCAAGCATGGCACTTCTCCTTGTCAGCTCCCCTGTTACTTGGAGAAGGAAATTGCCTTCCACACAATCGAGGAACCTCCTGGATTGCTTGTGCCGGGCCGTACCATCCCTCCAACAGATATCAGGGTGGTTGAAGTCCCCCATGAGAACAAGGGCATGCAAGCGTGAGGCTGTTCTTGTCTGTCTGTAGGGTGCTTCATCCACCGAATCCTCTTGACCAGGCGGTCTGTAACAGATCCCCACAATAATGTCACCCATCGCTGTTCTCCCTTTAACCCTGACCCACAAACTCTATTGACTGCTCACCTGTCCCCAGACAGAGTTCCATACTCTCCAGCCTATCCCTAACTTAAATAGCAACTCCCCCTCCCCACCTGCCTGGCCTGTCTTTCCTAAAGAGCCTGTAACCTTCCATTCCAAAACTCCGGTCATAGGAGCCATCCCACCATGTTTCTGAGATGCCTGTTGTCCCCATAGGCATGCGCACATCTCTAATTCTTCTTGTTTGTTCCCCGTACTATGGGCATTTGTGTAGAGGCATCTGAGCCGAGCTCCAGTTGAAGCCGGCTCATTGGCTGGAGCGGCTGGAATATCTCTTCATTGCTCTGAGCATTTATTATAGGTGCTGGCAACTGACTGGGTGTGTTGGGATGGAATGATGCCCCCCTCCCCCAACACATCTAGTTTAAAGCATCCTTGACCAGTCTGGCAAGCCTCCTATCAAAACCGCTCTTCCCCTTCATTGTCAGAGCAGCACCACCAGCCCCCAGTAGACCTAGCCTACTAAATTGAGTCCCATGTTCTGGAAGCCCAACCCCCTGACTGTGGCACCACCTTTCTAACCATTTATTAACCTGGCCAATCCTCCTAGCCTTTTTAAGATACTCCCCTGTATCCTGGAGAATTGACGAAAAGACAGTCTGAGCTCCAGAGCCCCTAACCCCCTCTCCCAGAGCTCTGTAGTCCTTTATGTTCTCCGGGCTACTGCTATCTATATCAGTAGCACCCACATGGATCACTAGAAGTGGGTAATAGTCAGTGGACCGACTAGAGCAGGAAGCTTCTCTGCAGCATCCCTGATCCGAGCCCCTGGTAGGCAACACACCTCCCTTGAGCCTGGGTCAGGCCGACACATGGGTGCCTCTGTTCCTTTCAAAGTAGAGTCCCCTACTATTACGACCCGCTGCTTTTTCATGGCAGCACCAGTAGCGATCTTCTTTATCAGTGCATCAGCTGATTGTCCTTGGTATGAATGTGTTTCCTCATCAGCCCCCTGAAGGACAGCAGAGCGGTTTTGGGTGGGGAGCAACAGGTTGAGGAGGAAGCCCCTTGCTTTTAATTGTCCTCTTCCTCCTTTTTTTGTTGTGGTTTTTTTTTTTTTTTTTTTTTTTTGTTACTATTTCCCAGCTTCCTGGGTTAGCGGCCTCCTTCTTCCCTCCATGAGCTACAGGGGACGCTTGAGGCCCCTGCACAGTTTGGGCCTGGAGCAAGCAGTGCTGCTTCCTGTCATCTTCCCTGACATCTTTTATCCTATTGACAGAGTCCCGCAGCTCAACCCCTGCTCAGGAGGACTTTCACCAGGGAGCACAGACTGCAGCCCTTCCCATTGCGCACCCTCCCCTCAGGAGAGCAGTGCAGGCACTCTCTAAACCCCGAGCTCTGCGCTGCAGCTTCCCCTCTCACAGCTCTGTCTGGGTGCCTATGCTGGCCACCGCAGAGGCAACCAGAGCCGAGCTCCCAAACCGGGCCCTGGTCTTTCGGCGAGTGCTCACCATCCCGCTCGCCTGCCTCGCAAAACTGCCTCCGCTCGCTCTCTCTGGGGCAGGTTTTTAACCAGTCGGGGTGGTGCCGCCCCTCCTGGCGCCGCCCCCTCCGAGTCATCTGCTCGTGTCCGCTGAGCTGCCGGCTCCTGGGCGAGTCCTGTCGAGGACCTGAGGCTCCCTCGGTGGCTGTTGCTGCTCCGAGTTGGGGCTGCTGGACGCTGAGCTTCCCCCCGCTCAGGTGTTGAAGGCGGCCTCTCTTTGCTACTCACCTCAGCAATTGAGTTGGGCTCAACTTGAGTTAGTTAAGCTAAATCTCAGGATTTAAGAGAGAAAATACCTTAATTTTTTTGCCATGTGTTTCCACAGGAGACTTTGTGCATGCCGTGTTACGGCTGCCATCGTAATGCTACCTTGTTCAGAATGATGTAGTTACACTGGTGTGGGAAATATTTGCACTAAGTAGTGTTTATGCCCTGAAATACAAGGGTACACACTATTTTGTATATTCTTGCCATTATACCTAAGTTGGTGGTTCACAGTTGGAGTGTCATACACCCTTGAACACACTTGGTAAACAGTTCAAAATCCACTGTCAGGCATCTTCATAGCTGCAAAGTGTGAAAACCACTGTTTATTTGCTGGTTACTTTTCAGGACTTCCGGGCATGGTTTGCCTGGACTGGTGTTTTTTAGTGTGTCATACGTATCCCTGCCCTTGTCTGTGGTCTGTAAAAACCTTCTATAAATAGCAATCACTTAACTAAATGAAAGTATGTTCTCTGTAATGCAGATTTTTTGGGGGGGTTTGTTTTTGAAGTTTTAGCTTTGGATCATACAGTCTCCTTTCCCTGCTATCCTCTTTAAGTAGAAATGAAATTTGGGAGCACCAAGAGAAAAGATGGCATTTATTTCTTAATTCAAGACTTGACTTATATGTGTAGTTGCGTAGGTTTAGCTATATTATATGTTTATTATTCCACTGCAAGTTCATGCATGGAGCAGACTGGAATCCAGTTGTGATAATCTATGCTGGTAATGGTGGTTGTGGGGCTTGGAAGGAGTTTTATAGGTGGAAATTGATTTCTTGACATAGGGTGTGAATCCTTTGCCACTGTAAATTCAGTAATCAAGTCATTCTGTTGTAAGTGTTCTTTGTGCTGCTCTGGCAGTGTCTTGAGAAGGCCATGCTTTAGACTAGGAGGTTAAAAGCCACAAATCATGGCTTTTTCTTCAGTAAGTATTAAAAAAAAAAAGAAATCTTGTCTTTTTACATGGTTTGTCATAGAAAAATGGTTTTGCTGCTTTAATACTGCCTCTGGTGATGTGTTTCAAGCAGTGAAGGACCAGGATAGTAGTTTTTCAACTTAAAATTTTCTTTGCATCGGAGGTCACTGTAGTTCTAGGTCTTCTTTTCTAGCATAGGCACAAATGTTAGAAGGTATGTAAGTGCTGTATCTCCTAGGGTGGAAGTCACAGTTGCCTTGTTACTTGGATTATAGGAAAAGTACTTATTCTAAGTAAGAATTAGAGAAGAATTACTTTTTCTTGTGCAGAAAATCACTGTAAACTTGCCAGCAATAGCTTTTAGCTGGCTTGCAGAGATACTGCCTATTGAACTCTATTGTGACAGCTTGTTTCTGTCATTTTGCTGAAGTTTAGCCTGTAAAGTCAAGATATCTTGATCTGAGAAACGGGGAGATAGTTAAATTACATCATCATGGAAGAATACCGGCATACTTAGCTTTAAAGCCATTCAAGACTACATTGGCACCCCTTTGTTATACAGTGTAGCTGAAAACGAACTGCAGCAATAATGAACCAATCCATCTAAATCACAGCAGCTGAACAACTGACTGTTCTATCTCAAAATGCAAATGCCTTGTGTAGAATGGATTTAATTGTAAATGTTTGCTTAGTAGGGAATATGAGCCTTTTAGTTTGCAACAATAATCGTGAATACAAAGGCCCACAGAATTTTAGGGTTTACATAGCTTGTCCCTGTTCTCATAACAATATTTCAAAGTCAGTTTTTAAAATGTACCATTTGGCTTTTTTCTAGCCAGTGAATAGAACTCTAAATGCCCAATCTCTAGGCGGTGTTTCGAAAACTGAAAGATAAATTTAGCTCTATGTATTTAGATCAGGCAGGATTTTCTGTTGTATTTCTTTCAAATCTATGCTAGGGCTTTTATATAGCTTCAGATAATAAAAGGAAAAAGTGCTGACTTTCAGAGCTTGATTTTGGCTTTGCAGTGCAGAAATGCCAAGTGTAACTTAGAATATTAGCATTTTCTCTGCGGTTCTAGTAAGGTGCCTCTCAAACGACTAAAAGGTTACTGTTAGGAATTTATTTTCTAGTCAAACATTCTCCTCCCCCCCCATATTAAAATCTTCATTCTTTGTTAAATTCTTGAAACGTAGTTGCTAAATGCAAATCATGAGAATGAATCTCTGCCACTGGTTTGAATGAATTAAAATAAAGTAGTTTTTCTATTTTGGGGGGAAAGGGGAAAGGTTACTGAGCTTCACTAATAAAGAGAGAAAGAAGGACTACTTCAGCCTCCTGGCTGTTCCTAGGTATCTTTCTATGTAAAGAAAGATAAAACTTTGAAAAAACCACGCACACTTGGAGAAAGCATGCATATTTATGCTTCTGTTGGCATTTTGTGTGTACTGTAATAGCCTTCACATGTGGATTAGTCCTGAAAAAAAGGCAGCTAAGCCCCCTGAAGAATAGGCCTTTGTGACACTGGAGAAGTTTACTGTGCCAAAGTTATGGTAAGAATTTGTAAATTTTGGCTGCTGAAGTACTTCCTTCCCCTGCTGTGTTTTTAATGTTAGAAACTTGTGAGAGTGCAGTAGATGGTTTTTAGGGGTTTTTTTTAGGTGGTTTTGGGTTTGTTTGCTGGGGGTTTTTTTTGTTGTTTTTTTTCTGAATGACAATGCAAACATTCATTTCTCAAACTAAACTGCCCGTTCACATGACGCTGCTGGTTGTATGTAAACACCCTGTTGATCTTGTTCTGCAGAAGTCTTCATTGGGCTTCCTGAATCATGCAGAAATGCTCTGCTGCTCTTACTGAGGCTGTGCTGGGGATTTAGGCTGTATCTGCTCAGATTTTGTTTGCCAAATTGATGTCCCTGAAATAAATGTTCTTACTTGGAACAGGGCCCTCAAAGCTGGGATGTTTTTCTATGTCTTTTTTTCTATATGTGTTTAAAATAGTTCATTCTGCTATCATGGGAGTGGGATTTGTTTTGCCTTTATTTCTCAGATAAAACTGAACCTGTTGGAGAGATGGTTAGTATTTCTTATTTACTGAATTGTCTTCCTCTTACATATGACGTTCTTTCTTTACACATATCTCATGTTAAATGTTTTAGTTTGTGGGTAGGCAAGTTAGCTTGGGATGAGGCCCTGCAGAGCACAGAGGGCCTAGAGGATGCTGGTAGCTACATTGCCAGGTGAGCCTTCCCAGCAGCCCAGGACATGGCGACAAGCTGTACAACACATTTGACTTCATTGGGGTTTTCTGGAGTAACCAAGGGCAGAATTTGAGTCCAAGGCTAGACTGTCATGGTGACAAAATATTTAGAAAACATTTTCTTGCTCGAAACAAAAGCTTGGATTGTGCAACACCAAGTAGCATCCCAGTGCAATAAACGATGTTGTGTATTTTTAAAGAGCTCTATGTGTTCCCTGGCCATGAGCTCTTGCCAGATTTAGCGTGTTGAGGTAAAATGAGGATTTTTTCCTCTGGGCTGTTACCTTTACAACCGAAGAGGGTTAATTCTCCCCCTTTACACACTGGCGTTACAGCAATGGAGCAGCCAGATCTGGCCTCAGATTTTGAATGTAGTGAAAAGCCTGTTGAAGACAAGCAATGGAGCAGCTTCTTCTCTTCAGCCATGGTGGCTCAGCTGCATTAAGAGCAGTTGCTTAAAACTTACACTTTGTCATTGGTATAGGCTGATCTGATCCTGAGTGAGCTCTAGATCTAGACTTGATGATTGCATTTATTGGGTTAGAATGTGCTATTCTTGCTGCAGTAGGAATCTTTCGTATTGTAGGTGTTTCATCCTTCCATAGTAACTGCTATAACTTTTTTTTTTTTTTGAATGCTTGATGTTTTGAGATATCATTACTGATATCTACCCTCTGACTTGAAAGGAAGCCAGAGGTCTAAAGTGGCTGTGGCAGATCATTCTTTGGGAATAATATAAAATGATTTCAAGGTGAGTAAACCTGTGGCAGCTGAGTGAAGACTGCTAGCCAGCCTTGTACAGTTCAGTTCAGCATAACTGCGCCATTTGGTTAATACATTTTTTCTTCCCCAGTCTAGTCTGTGTTTCCTGGGTAATATCAGTTGTAATTTCAGCGAAAAGCATGATTTTACGTGTATACCTCCTCCTCTGCTTGGAGGAGGTGGCCAGATTTCTGTCTGAATAGTGACTTGTCTCGGCTCTACGACAGCTATAACCAGATCGTCTGTAGAGACTTTTTTTTGATCTTCAAAGAAGTTGATGTTTTCAAAGTTGCTGCAGTTGCTGGATTATACTGTTATTCATGGAAATGGAGAACCAAAGCAAAGTATGGAGGAGGGGGAATACTCTTTTCTAAGGTTTGCATCATCTTGCATCTTTGTATGCTTGGCATGTAACAGTGTCCCATTCAGAGTGCTGCTCTGAACAGGGCAGAGCTCCTTCTTTCCTGCTGCTTTGTTGTTTCTCTAGTTGCATTGAGCTGCAAAACCAGCTGATTTTGCTTTTCATACCTATTTTTACCATCTCTGATTTGCTATTAAGATCTTAACTTCTGCTTCCAGTTAGCCTAGCATGTTTCTGTACTGCGACTGCAACGTGGGGGCAAGCAGACACTTCTCTGCTTTCTTGTGCTACCCTTTCACACTTGGGAAATGGTCCCCCATAAACAGCTGCAGTACTGCTTCATTATCCTCTTTGGAAGCTCTCACTCCTTGTGTTGCTTGATGAACTTGCAGTACATGTGTACTGAGACTGCTGTTCACTGCAGTGCCCAGTATTGGTCCCCCTTTTTTTGTGTTTCTGGCCTTCTGTTATCCCTGTCTTGTGACAGTAAACTCTGCAGAACAGGGACTGTTTTACTGTTTTATTTGTACAGGAGGTAGCTCAGGTCCAGATGTGTATCTGAAGCTGCAGTGTATTCCAGTAATACAAATCATTGTATTATAGGAAGCTGTATCTAATATAGGGAAAGAAAAAAAATATCAGATTTACTGTGTTTTACACTTTTGTAAGGGTTATTTTTTGATGCTTTTTTTTTGTGGTTTTTTTTTGTGTGGTTGGTATTTTTTTGTGTTAATACTCTGACAGGTTACTGGCAGGAATGTGCAAAAATCAGTATATATGTATGAACTTTTCTTACCATTTCGAGGAATCGTCCTCCCAATAGCCAGAGGAAAGCTTTCTTAGCAGCTACTCCAGGCTGCTAGGAATGGGTTATTTCACAGCAGCTCTTGGTGTCTTGGAGAGGTTTGCTTACTCCTGCAACTAGACTGAATGTGCTTATGGCAGAACCTTGTGTTTCTGGAGACTTTTCTCTTTTCAGGCACCATTTTAGAAGTGGAATGACACAACAGGATGTGTGGTTGTCAATACATATTCACACTTCAGAGGCCGTGCATAGCTTTTTGACCGTGTACAATCCTGTGCTATTTCTCTCAGCCTTCATGTGGTGAAATAAAACATGGAGGAGCACAGAATTAATTTTTCCTTTTTATGCCCAGTACACGCACAGAATGTTTATTGATATTCATCTTTCTGCTGACTCTTACAATCCTCAAACTAGTTTCTGGAGGCAAGGAGATTAAAATGAGGGCACATGGCCAAGCAGACTTGAGGTTTTGTTCCTCAAATTTGATTTAAAAGTTGCAGTTTGATAAAAGTTGCATTCTTTTGTTTTTTTGCCATGGAATTTGTATAATTGTCTTGTATTACCTACATGTACTGCTGTTGTCAGGATTTGTATGTAGAATTTTGAATGGCCCTTCTTTGAGCAGATGATCAGACCACATTGTTTCTAATGGCTCCTTTCAACATGAAGTATTCTGTGATTCTTGACTAGTTTGATATTGGGAGTCTCATGTAAAGCCCAGCCTGATTGTGAAGGAGAATAACCAC
Organism: Amazona ochrocephala; assembly: GCA_039720435.1. Taxonomy (NCBI): domain Eukaryota; kingdom Metazoa; phylum Chordata; class Aves; order Psittaciformes; family Psittacidae; genus Amazona; species Amazona ochrocephala. The sequence continues at coordinate 51,577,952 of CM077882.1, read as the reverse complement.
CCCATTTATAAAGATGTTACTGTAGGTGTTTGGTTTTAGTTTTGATATTCCTTGTAATGGCTGTTAAACAGAAAATAAATACCAGTTCTGTGTTGCCAACAGGCCTTTTCACTTTCCAGTGTTCACTGATCTATTCAAATACAGAAGTCGGGATTTTTCAAGGGAAAGGTTCAAAACATGGAATAATACATCTTGCTAATTTACTACTTGTTGTTAGTGTTCTGGGTCTGTGCTTTGGAACCAAAAGTTACTTTTTTGCTTTAATTACTAGAATGTCTGGTTTACTAAGATTGCTGTATAGCTGTGATGCTGATAGGAATGTTGCTTTCTTTTGGTTGGTTGGTTGGTTGGTTGGATGTTGTTGCTGTGAAGCTCGCTGTCAGAAAGTAGAAATGTTCCGAACCTCATCCCAGCCTTTCACTCTTTTGTAGTCTTGGTGTAGAAGAAGGGGGTAGCAGGATGCATGGTGGAGCTAGCTCTGTTCTTTCCTGTCATCTCTAAGCAAGGCTTCAGTTATGTCACTGATGGAAGTTGAATTAGGTGCTTAATAGTCACCTTCAGCAATAGCTGGTTGGCTGCAGTTCCTTGAGACTGATCATGGCAGAGGAGATGGGCTTTAGGTTCACATTGTGTTGCTGGTGGCTGAAGTTTACAGCATCAGCCTTCTAAAGGTAGAGACCTGGGCCATAAGGTCCAGCTGTCATCCGTGATGGACAGCATAGCCTACTGGTAGCTGAGGTAACCTAGAAGCTGAGTGTGAGCTGAGCTGATGCCCTCTGCTAGCACCAACTTGCAAATTTCTTCCTTTGTCCCATTCAGTGTAGTGACTGTGTCCTTCATCAAGCCTGTTCGTAATGGTTTAATAGCGGGCTGTCATCCTTTTGCCATTGAGCAGCCACTTTCTGGAGACAGACGCAATAAAGCAGATGATCTGTAAGGTAATGGATCTCTGCTGTGTGTTGCAGGGTAATAGTCACCTCAAATGGTTGACATTAAATGCTGCTTCATGAATGCCCTTAAGTTGTAGGAGCTTATTTCGCAACTGGTGCTCCGGATGGCTGCAACTGGAGTCCCAAAGGACACAGTAAATTTTGGACCTAATTTGCCATTTCACTTAGAAAAGAGAGCCTTTGAGTGCAGGGTTGAAGTTTGGCTCAGCCAGAAATGGGAAACCTTGAGCAGTCTCCAGCCTCTGGAATTTGTTTTATCTGAGACAAGGTTGTTGTGTGAAGTCTGAAGCCAAGGTTTCCAAATGAAACTACATCAAACCTGTGTTTGAAATGGGATAGTTGTAGTTCACAGCATCACAGAATAGTTGTGGTTGGAAGTGACCCTTGCAGATCATCTAGTACCCCCGCTACGGCAGTTCCAAAGGTTGGGATTTTTTTTTATTTCTTATGGTTTTATAACCTAAAATCTCCAGAACGGGGAGGTTCTAGAAGGATGCATGTCTAATACCAGGTTCCTATTAAAACTTTCACTCATTATTTTAAAATTGTACTTATGACCTGACATGGATTTTTTTTTTTTTTTTTTTGACTTCAGAAACTTGATCTGTCTTCCTTCCTTTTCCCACAATACCAGGATAGTGCTGACTATTTTGGAAATTGTTATCTTTGTTCAGATTCGGACTTCTGAATGCAAACAACGCTTGAATCTGATATCCTTTTCCATTTTTGCTGGGCTGGAAATGCTGTTAATAAAAGGCATAGGCATTCCCCATTCCTTGTTGTGAAGGGCATCAAATTGAAGGCAGAGCATCTAGGAGCTGAAGAAGTGGCTGGTGTATTAGAGTACCAGCCTGGAACTGAGAATCGAAGCCAGTCCTCCCCTGCTCTGATACAAACTTCCTCCTATATGATCACCTTGGATAAGGTTATTTTTATCTCTCTGTGCCCCAGTTCCCTATCTGTAAAATGGTGATAACAGAACTTCCCTGCTTCACAGGGATGTTGTGAGAACAAATGCAGCTCAGGCTGTGGGGCTTTTGGAAACTTTGGTGACTGGGAGCACAGATGGAAGACGGGAAATGTTCCACATAAAAGCTTTGTGTTCTTCAGCCCCAGTGGTAGGTTACAGTGCTTATGTGAGCATGGCTTCCACTGAAGTCATGGTTTGACTGATGCTGTGTCTTTTCTCTTAGTGTTTCCTTGCTCACTACTAGTGCATACCAGCAAAGCACTTAACATCCTTGCTAAACACTGCTGTTTTCATCCTTGGCTGCAGGCTCTGAGAGCCGAAGAGCCTGGGTGAGACTTGCTGCTTATGTGTTTGCCAGTGTGGGCTGTTCACAGTGACTGAATGGAGTATGTGCTTCTAGCAGCAGCCACCCAGTGCATTTCACAGCTCACTCAGACACTGGAAGGAGTTAAAAATACGTATGAATGGATTTTCACTTGGGAGATTCAAACTACTGTAGCAGTTACTCTGAGCAAGCTGTGGACTGCAGCCTGACCAGAAGCAAGCAATTGTCCTTGACATAAATGGTTAAATTTCATAGAAACCACATCCTTTGTGTTACTACTGACAACATAACATTCCTTAACGTTTGATTTCAAGTGGTGCTTTATTACCCAGCTGTACATGCAAACATACTTTCTTTGGAAGAATTTCTGTCCAGAGACAACACAGAAGAGTGCAAACCTCTTTCCTTTTTAATGTGAACTTCATAGTGCTTGTTTATATATAGTACAAGCAGGTAAGAGACAGGAAACCTTATCTGCTTAATATTTACATTGTCACATGTCCAAAGGCAAGGCTGTGGTGAGTTGAATATTTGTTCAGTCGAATCTCGCTCATGCAAATTAAAGTGTGTTTTGGGGAAGCTTTTAGGCCAGGAGGTAAGAGCGTGCTTTGCTTATTGCTTGCTCCTTGAAACATATGGCTTATGTCATCTTCCTTCTTCACCTGCTTTGATAAATTCTATATTTAGTTGACTCAGCCCATCCACTTGAAGAGGACAAAAATAACATCAGTGTAATCCATCCTCTCTGTCCTTTCCTCTCCACCCTTTCCCTCCCCTTTCCTGCTGCTGGGTTTAGGGCATTCAGTTGTTTGGGAAGTGGTGGATTTTTTTATTTGTTTTGCTTTGTTTCTGTACAAGTGGGGTTGGGGGCAGGAGAAAACATTTATGCCCTGCAATAAAATTGTTGTGAAGAGTATGCAAACTGTCAGAAACACTTCCTCATCTCTTATAACATTTGCTAAGGGGTCAGAGTGTGCGCAGAGTGCGTGGAGGGAGGTGGAACAGAGGGGTTGGGAAATGACTTGCATGTGGCATACATCTGTCTGACAAAAAGCCAACCGTGCCAGGGGATAAATGGACAAACAAATAGTGTTTCAGTTCTGAACTCGAAGGTTGAACCTAAAGTTTGCACAGGAGCAACTCTTCAGATAAGTTTCCAATGGACCTTGACTCCTATTGTGCAAACATGCAGAAGCTAGCAGAGAGGAGACTGTTCTCTAAATCCCTGCTCGGGAGAGGATCTACGTTATAGGCTCTGCTTTATATGGCTTCTCCTGTGTCCAAGAGTGGGCATCTAGCTGTCTGTCTAACTCAGTTATAGAATCATAGAATGGTTTGGGTCGGAAATGACCTTAAGGATCATCTAGTTCCAGTTCCCCTGCCACTGGCAGGGGCACCTTCCACTAAGCCAGGTTGCTCAAAGCCCCGTCCAGCCTGGTCTCGATACACTGTCTCACAAATAAACCCTGGCCAAAACCCCCAGAAGTATTTAAGTGCCTAACCCTTTGACTTTAGCATGAATTAAAGGCAAAATCAGTTCAGCACTTAATGCTAATGTAGCTGTGGATGCTGTCTGGTTTTTATCTGCAAATTGGGTAAAGAGTGTCCACTGAACTTACAAAAATGTTTGCTGCCTGTGTTATCTGAAATATTACTGTCTTCCACTATTGATTTGATAGGGATTTGAGGGAAACTATTGTTTTGGTGAAACTGCTTTGAAATACAGCTTGCCAAGTTCTTGTATCTTGAGCTGAGTGCTGGGTATGTTGTTGTTCCTGACAGACGCATTGTCTGGGGATGTAGAGGGAGTATTTGTTCCCACCAAAAAATGCCACTTTTTGTAACTTCAGCAGTTTTTAGGTTGTGTTAAAGGTGGTGATGAGGAGCAGAAAGATTGAGGGGAAAAACCTTTAATTGGTGCCTAACAGAACTCAAGTTGGTTTTCATGATTTTTTTCATTCAATATCTACGTTTCAAATGAAAGTAAGATTATTTTTTTCCTTAGTTTTGCATTCATGGAGTTAGTGCAGGGCAGGATGAAGAAAGAATTAGTTTTGAAAACTAGTCACTAATTTAAAGATTAAAATTCTCCTTCCTTCCTCTTGCCTGTGTGCCATGAAAGCCCGAGCCCCATGGCAGTGGCAATGGCAGTGCTGCCCCATTTTAACTCGCAGCACCCTAGGTGACACAGGTCTGAAGGACAGCTAATTGGATCACATAGGGACTTCTGTGACATGAAGTGTGTTGGGCTATACAGTGGAGCCACTAACCAAACCTGGCCTTCAGTTAGGAGCCTAAATCCCAGTTTGAACCCCCAGGCCATAAATTTGTAACAGGACTCACTACTGGAGCCTGCCTTGCCTCCTCACCTCTGTGAGGTGGCATCCAGTTGCCTTGGCCCCTGTGCTCTATGCTGCTGTTAAAGCAAAGGGCACCTTAGTTTTTAGGCATGTCAATTCCTTACTTTGCAAACAAATACGTGCTCTGGGTGATTGAAAAGGTGCAGGCCCCAAATTGAGAGTGCACTTCTTATGGTTCCAGGCATAGTCTGGGTTGCATGATGGTACTGGGCAGGCCAGCCTGCCTAGCAGGCATCTGCTTCTCTGCCTATTAAGTCAATATTCTCCAAACTGTAATTTTGACTGTAATGATGGATTACACTTGTCACAGTTTACAGCATTTTGTCTTGTGAGTTTAATAAAATAGAGCAGGTTTTAGTGCTTATTATTTCTGAAGTCCAATACGTCTGAACTAAAGCTCAGAGTATGCAAGACAAACTATGCTTTAATTTTACAATTGTCTGATGGGACTTTGCGATTTATTTGTTGTTACTTCCTTAATGATGTTGCAGTCAGAGGCACTGTTTTGCTAAATGTTGTGTAAAAAGTAAATTGTAGCACAGCAGATGTTGGTATTTGGATGGATGTCGGTGCAATGGGGGGACAGCAACAGTCATCTCTGTCAGCTGTCTTCAGGCTCGGCAGGCCTGCTGTGTGGTTACTTTGGTGTGTAAAAACAGCTCGTTTTGCAACTGGGAAGTTTGGCATTACATTTGGCACCGAGCCATGTAACTGGGTTAACACAAGTGTTTATCCAGCGATTTTCTCAAAATTGGTAACTTGGAGGAAATGTTTATTAAACTTCAGTACAAAGGAAGGGAGAAATATGAGTGGATCCCTTCTTTTTAAAAGGCATTAATGTTTGCAACCCTAAACCGCATTTTTTTAATGGTTTTTATTTCCCCCACCCCATCTGTCTTGCTGTTTCATCATCAGCCTTTTTGCAGCTTACTGTTTACAGTTTCCTTTTTTAAAGATTAAAACAGGGAAGCATACCTGATGAAATGCAAAATATATACAGTGCCATAACCACCTTTCTCTCCATCCTATGTGCTGTCATGAAGTAGGTGCAAAGAACTGAGTACTGCAAATGAAGCTATTTAATTGCCTCCACCCCCTGTTCAGTAGAAATTCTAACTGCAGCATGGAACAGGAGCCCTGATCTGCAGAGCAGTTGATTTTTGTATGATAAATTCCTGTAAATTTTATCTTCGTGTTAGGTACAAGAATCTTTGCAGACCATCAAGAATTTTTCATAGACCTCCTGTCAATATTGAGCATACATCTTTATGGAAAAAGCGGTTTAGACTGCATTTTCAGTAAGGAGGGGCAGGAGAAAGCAGTGGTTTTGCAAATCAACAGCAGTAATTTCAATTGGCTTTTATACCTGAAATTTGGAACCTGTTGATTAAAGGTTCATTGAGAAATTTTATCATAATGGAGACATTTTGGATTAATTTTTCTAGTCTATTTTAATCTTGTACTGCCGCTGTGATGTCTTTGTTGCTTAAAAAGGCTCCCATTTCTGTTGGAAAAGGGAAAATGATTAAGAAATTTGGATTCTCTGATGAGGGGAAGAAAAGTATGTAGATAAACATATTCTCAAACCAGTGATAGCAACCTGGTAGCGGACTTGTGCTTAGTTAATTTTGTAGTCGAACTGCAGTTTTACCACCAAGTACAATATCAGGATGGTAATTTTCACGTGGGTCCTTTTTCTCGCTGCCTCTCTCAGCAGAGGGTGTTGCCTGTACATCCTTGATTTCTGTACCCAAGTGTGGGTTCATTTAGAAAGCAGTAATTTGCAAGAAGGTTTGCCCACTACAAAGATTAATTTAGTGTGTTGTGGATAAATGAAAATTGCGGACTGCTTTTTGGAAACATTTTTGTCTCTTACCTTGGTACTGAAGCTGATGTTAAAATGGTTTTCACCCACTGTGGAAGGAGAGGAGGAAGCAAATGCATGAAAGCATTAATTTGGGAATTAACTGAAGTTTATAGCTTCCAGTGACCAGAGGATGGGCTGAGTTTTAGAAGATTTCCCTGTGAGCACTGAGTCTGCCTGCGAAGCAGCAGGGTCAGTGGAGCGATGTGTACTCATGGCCAGGCTCTGTGCTGGCTCTGTTTAACATACGTATGTATGTGTGTGTGTGTGTGTGTGTGTGTGTGTGTGTGTGTGTGTGTATTTACACGATGTAGCTTCGCTATTTAGACTTGCTCTGACTGGCTGTGTTTCAAGAGGTCCTGAATGGGGAGCAATATTCGCCCCATGGGCTGGGCACAACCTGCCCTTCCAGCTGCTCATGTTTCTGCTGGGATAGGACCTGGGCTAGGACTGACGATGGCCACAGCTGGTGTGGCCTAGGGTGTGAGTCAGACTTCCACCTCTCTCTGCCCTGCCTGTGCTCTCAGCAGCCCAGTGCCTTCCTCCCTGCCCAGCAGAGATCCAGCACCAGGTACACCCCTTTGTCAACACCCTCCTCTCTGATGCAGCCAGTGCATCATCTCCATCCAGGGTGGATTCATCTTGGCTTGTGTCTGCCACACTGTTCGCCCTGCACAAGGTGCCTCTATACTCCCCCTTTCTCCTGCTGCTCCTCTCCTGCCTTGCTGGCAGCAGCAGCAGCAGGGTTTTCAGGGTGGCCTTGCTTGTCTTGACCCATGGGGCAGCAGAGGAGCCCCGAGCAGCTGCTGCCTGAGCTGATAGCATCAGATCAGGGACCACTGGAAGAAAATGCTGTAACCAGAGCACGCACTAAGCATTGAACGACAAAGCAGGGTGTGCATGCAGGGTTTTCTGTACATGTGCGTGTACCTTCCTTTGCAGAAGTCCCTGAGGCATGAACATGGCCCTAGATGACCTTCCTCAGGAATGTTACCCCAGGTGACCTGTAGTTTGGTTTTTCTGTCTCTCTCTCCCTGCCTTTCTCTCTCTATCAACAAGGCAAAACAAAAAACCTCATATATATGAGTTTGAAGGTTTATTTACAGCTTTCTGGTGTTCTCATTCTTAAAGTGTGGGAGCATAACTCTCGTGGACAGCTTCAGAAGTTGTTGAAAGTTCTCGTACAAACCCAAAGCGTATCTGTAACCCGGCTAGGCAAATGATGTGTTTTGGTGTTTGTTTTGCTTCTGTTCTTCAGGGACATGCAAGTAAAGAGTGGGAAGATGAACTACAGAGAGCAGACTGTGCTCAGTTATGGGATGGGACTTTTGGGATTCAGGTGGTAGAGGAGATGGTGAGGAGCAGTCGTGTGGTGTGCTGTGCTTGAAAAATCAGGTGCAGAGGAAAGCTGCAGCCCTGAGCTCTAAAAATGCAGTGGGGCAAGTGCTAGGTTTGCACACGGGAACTGGTGTGAGTTTAGGGATGGCTGAGGATGCAGAGCAATCTTTGGTTTTCCCCTGGGAATGGGAGCAGTTGTAAAAGAGGAGATTGGAATTTTTGCCCTGTCTTTCCAAAACAACAGTACAGGTCAGTGCAGGCTAGAAAGCATGATTCAAGCTTCCATCTTCCTATGCTCATCTGTTTTTTGCTTCTGTGTGGTATATACTTCTAATTCTTGATGCCTTTAAAAAAAAAAAAAAAAGAAAAAGGAAATTGGCTTTAACATACTGAGATGCTGTTGCAAAGTGAAAATTACTTCACGGTAACAGTGTCAAGGTAGGTCAGTCTTTATTCAGGTGGATCTTTATTTCATTCCTGCTTGTGAAAGAAGCAGCTTTTCATGTTACTGTCTGGAATGCATTTCTCCTGGAGCTTTGAGCAGTTAGGGAGAGGTACAGCTTACTAGAATAGATGACTTTGGGGTTCAAAAATAGTAGTCACAATTATAGGTATGTGTTTTTAGGAGTGCATACATATGTTCCAATATTACAGGCCTAAATTGTGGTACCACTGAAATCCAGCCTAATTATACTGAGACTAAAGATTTTTGTTGGTTTTTGTAAAATAAATGAATTTTAGTAGTGTTTAAAGTGACAGAAGTGTGTCCAGCTCAGTCTGTGTTGCTGTTGAGGCAGCATTGTGGATTGTGCTTGGCTTTACAGTGACAAGACACCTCAGTCCAAGGCACAGAAATCCTTGGCAAGGTTTCTTACACCTCCGTTGCTCAGCTGAGCTTAGCACCAGAGCTGCAGCGGCTGTGTGCTTTCATCTTACCCAGTGGCGAAGTTGCTTTAATAAATTCTCAGTATGCAATTAAGTTACTTTGCAAAATTCCTCTGAACTGAGGTAGGCACTCCTGTTATCTGGAGGCGACTTTCCTTGCTGAGTTTGGGGTAGTGACTCAGTGAAAGTTATCTCTGGAATACTAAATTTGGAGGCGTAACCAGGAGGTTGCCATGATAACAAATATTAGAACTTGCTTTCTGGGAAGTGCTTGTAATTTTTCCATTGATTGCCATTAAATGGCTCAAGATAAATGAAACTTACTAGAACTAACATAGTCTTCATGTACTTCTCCAGGGTTTTGCAGACTTGGTAGCGATGAAATGAAGAAGGGAAGTCCAGTTTAGCCCCAGACATATAAGTAGCATACCCTTTTTTATGTTGCGTCTTATTTTTGCCATTGAAATACTTGTTTAACTTGGCTTTTATGCATCTTTCTATGAAATATTTACCCAGTAACTGTCTGTATAAACATGTTTAAAATTCCACATCGATTTTTTTCCTTGGCACTCTTAAAAAATTTCCTGATGCACAGCATGATCGCACAATTACTGCTAGAGCTTTTATTGTAAGTGGCCTAAAACAACTCTGTATTTATGTTGAAAATTAGGACTCAGACCCAGAAGCTGAAGGATAACAATACAATGTGCTAATTTCTCACCCTCCATAAATTGTTCTGCAGCTTAGTTTTCACAAATAGAGCTTTTTTTTCTGTTTCAGACTGCTTCTGAAGTTGGTCCATATCATCTGTTTTGGAAAAGCTGCTGTTTCCATAAATTTCGCTTGGTGTCCCTTAGCCTTTTTTTCACCATTTCTTTACAGTTCCCTGAGGTTTTGATTTGCTTTGTGAATGACCCAATGATCTAGTAATGGGAGCCTAGAACAGCGAGCCAGGGACTCACTGCAGATATTTTCTGTGTGGCTGTGTCCTGCTTTTTCCCTCCCCTGCTCTTGCTTTCTCGTGTGCATTCACCCCCCAAGTTACCAGCTCACCTCTCAGCTTCACCAGCTTTGGGATTTTAATGGGGAGCCTCTGCTGAGTACTTTCCAGATTTAGTGTTTGCAAAGCAAATAAATGCATCATGAAAATCACTCTTGCCTGAGTCTTTGGCGCTCCTGATATTTTTTTAATGGGGCAGAGTGGGGGAAGGAACTAAAATCAATTTTGAATCAATTAGTGATGCTTTTCCTAAATATCCTCTATGTGTTGGCAACCCTAGGAATACAAGCTAAAACTGTGCTTTCGGACTTACTTTATTTAATCTCTGGAAGAACTTTGGTTTGTGTGCGTTTCATCGCTTTGTCCCCTCTTACACTATCTGTCAGTCTCTAGACAGGATTTACTGAAGAACAAAACTGGGTATAACATATTCAAATAAGGCATGTGTTCAGATAAATGCAAGAGTTGCAACTAAGGTTGCTTATGCTGAGAGGTAAGGTAATTATATCAGCTTTTAGATAATGTCTAGGAAAGCCCTTCATTGTTCTAATACACCAGGGTGTGGTGTGTTAGGTGTTTTTGGTTTGGGTTGTTGTTTTGGTTTTTTTCTCTGTATTTTTAGTAGAGATCATAAAATCTTTGGAGGATTAAGTCACACCCTTTGTATAAACACATGCAATGTATTTAAAAGCTGGAGTTGCAGAAATACTGATTGTATTAACTTCAGCATGAGCTCGAGGAATAGTTGTGGGTACCTCCCTCGTCTAAGGGAAGATATTAAAAAAGTTGCAGAGGCTTACTAGTTTCAGTGCCTTGTTAGCTGCTTGTGCTGTTTTCCATCACTGGTAAAAACTACCTGGGGAGAAATAATTGTTCCAAGTATGCTTAATTCAGTTCAATGAATCTGACACCTCCTCTGTCATTTTTTATATTTGTAAATATTAGAGAATTGGGAACCTGTCAAAGCAGAAGATACGTGATGGCACTGATGGCACTTTCTATTACAGGAACTTATTTTGTTAAAATGCTGTAGCTGCTTGTGAGTATACTACAGAAAAGATTTCCCTAATTGTGTTGGACACCTCATGGTAATTTGGAGTCCTTTTGGTCCCACCATGAGGTAGTGGAGGTGCAATTCACTCTGAAATTGTTTTCAGTGTAGCCAAAGAAATCACTTCATACTTTCCTGTAATTTATGTAGCTATCCTTAAAACTGCTGTTTTTTTAATGAAGCTTCATTTACATCTTCTCCCACTGGAGACAGCTGTAGGTTAGTACTAGCCTGACTAAGCTGTGCCAAAGGTAGGAGTAAGGAGTTTTTTACACGCTGATTAATTCTCTTTTGCTCATTTGGGAATATCTGGTATTGCTTAAATTGATTGCTGTGAGCAATATGGCAACATTTTTGACCTTCTAAGCTGAAATTCAGCAAAAAAAAAAAAAAGGGGGAGGGAGGGGAGAAACAGAGAAAGAGAAAACTCTGAGTTTTACATAACCATACAGTTGAAATACAGTGATTAAAAAATACAGAGGTGTCATCTTCTGTAGTGGTGGTGTTGGCTGGTGATCTCAAACCCTTTGACAGAGATGGAATTGAAGAACGCGGTATTTGTCCATCTCCTGCATAGAGAACATACTGGGTGAGAATTTGTTTTTCTTTCTCCATAATCTGACTTCTCATCTCTCCCATGGCCTGGCTTTGTGAATCAGAGCACCCATTCTTTGCTTTTGTTAGGTGTTCCCCATCTGCACTGTTGTGTAACTAAAGACAGAGGTAGCTTCCAATACAATTATTTTTCTACACAGTGCACCCATAGAGCTTTGTGGGAAGTGCCAAGCCAAGGCTGTTTGTTACTTTCTGAAGTTAATTTAAAGATATGGGGTGCCAGGTGACCAGGAGTAGTCCTCATGGGGCTCCCTTTGTCACTTGAAGGCCAGGCTGCTCAGCCATCCCCCTTCACTCCCCTCTTCGCTCCCCTCCCATATTCCCCCAAGATATGATAATGAAGCAGGTGCCCTGTATGGCAGCTTTCTGTGAGCGTGAGAAACGACAGTAGGTTTAGAAAAGCCAGAGCCGGAGGAGGAGGAGGCATTTCTTCTTAACCTGTTGGCAGTCACGTCAGTCACGGCCATGTGGGCTGCCGGCACACTCCACAACCTTCCAGATGTCCGAGGGAGAATAGAGTGGGGAGCAGATTTGCCGTGCCCCGAATTATCCCATTGCAGCCATGGGACCCCACATGAGAGGAGCCAGCCTGCGAGCTGCGGAGCCCTGGCCTGGCACAGGCGGGCAGCGGGCTGACCTCCCGCCCTGCCGGGGAGTGCGCCAGCGGCAGCCCTGGCCGCCTCATTGACATTCAGGGCACAAGCAGTGCCTCCGCAGCTGTACGCTGGAGGTGGCGGCTGAGGAGTCATCCGGAGAGGGGCCCCAAAACATCATCAAAGAAATGACCCCCCTTCGCTGTGCCTCTCAATAGGCGGACAAACCAGAGATCCACTCACTGAGCATGTTGGGAAAGACATTAACATAACCTCCTTTTTTCCCCCCCTTTCTTCCTTTTTCTTTTTTCTTTCCCCAGAGCCTGGCACTGTGCTTAAATATCTTGTTTTGACAGTTTGTTGAGGAAAGGGAAGAGTGGTGCACCAGCCTGGTGGGTGTCTGTGCAGCTATTTAAAAAAATCAACATATTCGAACTGAGAGTTTTCATTCGGGTCACCCTAGACTTAATTTTTTGGTGTCAAGTCGTTAAGATCCAGAATTAGCTTGCTGTGTTTGGAAAGGGCTTCCTTCCGAGTGCTTTAGAAGTGCAAAGGCAAGTTTTCAAACTCCGCTTTCTGTTTCCAAATCTGTTTTGATTTCATCAGGTTTTGAAGCTAGTGGATGCTTACCCTATTTACTGAAGCAACACAAACTAACTGTAAATATGTCCTGCTCTTCAGTGCACATGAGATGGCAGTTTCAAAAGCTTCACGTCTTTAAGGAAGCTGGCATCTGGTTCACCAAAGCCTTATTAGGCCGACAGGATGCAGACCACTTCTCATAGGCTTTGAAATCTCAGAAATGAGTCACTCTGCCTTTGGCCGGTAGCACATTAGCACTGCGATTGGTGTAACTTTCGTGTTTCCCTCGTACAGTTCAGGGCAGTACAATCAAGGAATGTCATACATCTTTGGAGTGTGTGGGAATGTAGGGAAAGCTTGCATTACTCAAAGCTCTAATATTTTGAGTGTGACCCTTAATTGTAATTAATGGTGATATTTTGGATGCTCAGAGCAGACAGTTTAATGCATTATTTATCCATGGATTTGTGGTGGTCGCTTGAGTGCATGTCATATAACTGAGACCTTGTTTTCAGTTGGTTCTCCTGGGCTTATTCTGGTTACTTTGGGGCATAAGAAACTTAATAGTGGTGCAGCGCTTTTGGAAATATCAAGGGTATCACTGGACACTGACTTAGTTAATAACCTAATGACTTTTCATTTTCAAACCATTGGTATGTATAAGTTGATTAAAAAAAAATGCAAAGGCTTCTTAAGTATAGTCTGTGCTGAATTAAAGGGTGTGGTGTTGGCTTTGAATGAGCTTGATGCAGCAACAAGCATGCAGCAGTTGGTAAATAAAGATGGATTTTCTTTTGTTCTGCTGGTGCTTGCTGCTCATTATTCTCCACTTACCCTGTGAGCTTCCCAGGGAGTGGCAGCTGTTTCTGATGTTAGACACTCTATCAGTGGTAGACAGCTCCAGATTCGGTGAGATACTGTTGTGGGGAGGAGAGGAAAATAACCTAACCCTGCATTATTGTAAATCCTCAGTAGAATTAACTTTTCATGAACCAAAAGAGTTTTGTGTTTAACTTTTTCTGAAATATTCAGGCGTAAGCATGCTTTGCTGTATGTGTTACTGTGAAAAAGCTTTTCTGGCATGAGATGGATTTACATTCTAAGTGTGTGTTAAGTGTTTTAATGTGCAGTGTGTGGGGGCAGACACAAGGCAATAAAGGGAAATTGGTCTATAACAATCTTCATGTGTATTTCCAGATATATACAGTTTGGGAATCTTTGCAATTTGGAAATTGCTTGGAGTAAACAGAATGGTACATAAAGATTTTAAATAATAAAGCTAGCAAGCTACAGAGGAGTCTGTTTGGTTCCAGGATTTTATATGTAGGATTTATAACCCATGCTTTTGCTTTCCTGTCTCTGCAGTGTTAGCATTCTGTTACTGAAAACAAAGAAGGCTCTGCCAGGGCATTACACAAGCAATGAATCAGAGAGGAAAAAATGTTTTGCTTTGTGAGTGGTTCATTTTTCCATGGTGGATCATTATTATTATTTTTTTCAGTGTTGTCTGATAGCATTTGCTACACATGCTGGCGTTTACTGTGTTCTGTACAGTTCTTCTGGTGTGACTACATAACTACGAGTATTGGTGACTTCAAGTGGCTTCTTGTGATTCTTAAAAACAAAAACACAACAGGAACAAAAAACACAGGGCAAAAATTGAAACAGCTCAGTTCACTCTTCAGGCATGACAGCTTAGTGCGTGTATCAGAGGAAGGAAAAGGTGTTGATGTTTTTCAGTCAGCTTTGTCCAGGTGGTTCCACAGAATTATTTTTTCTGTATTGACCAGCTCCTTTTCTGCCTAAAATACTCAGACTTGCTGTCATGATCAATGTGGTCCTTCTCACATGTTGCAGGAATTTTGTAGCATTTTGGCTGATCTTAAAAATGTAAGTTCGTTTCTCAAGAATACCTACTTTGTACGTTTTCTTGGTGTCTGCGTTGTTCAGTTTGTGTTTCAGAACTTCTGTAGAGGAATGATAGTTTGCTCTGGCTTTAATGTGAAATTATGCTTACAGGTGATCTGACTGGGAAGTCACGCACCAGACAATATCTTACCAGTGTGCTGCAAGAAGCAGAAGATGCGGAAGTATAACATTAGTGTGTTACACAATAAAATTTAAATCTCCAATACTTCAGTGTGCCTCATGCTGTCCTTGGCAAGAGCAGTAATCAATAGTATGTGTTCTTGCCATATTACAGGTTTCATTGAGCTCCAGATATGTGGAAAAAGAAGTTTAAAATCACATTATTTTTTTACAAATTGAAAGGTGGATCAGGACCCAGAACCAGCTAAAGCGATAGCTAAGGCAAGGTCCAGGTAGAACGGTCCTTGCAGAATGCCTGGCAGTAGTGAAATCCTTGAATTTTCACAGAGAAAGAGTGAAGGAAGAGTGAATGTGGAGGAGGATGCTATGTATGTATGTATGGAATACACCATTTTAAAGACTGTGTGATGAATTCTGTTAGATGATATGTTTCTAACAGAAAAACAGATTGGTGGAATAAAGCTGTAAGAGAGTATAAGAGCCAAACATAAGCATCTAACCTAAGAGGAAGAGCCTCTTGTGACAGTACAGTGTAATTTTGTGTAATATTATGCATACTTACTGAAAATAACCAGATAGTAATTTCAGAATCTGCAAAAAAATGTGTGTCTTTATAAATACTGAAGAGGAAGATGCGTAGTGTAGATTAGGGAGTAAAAGAAATGGAAACTGTCTTGCCCCTCTTATTTTTCATCACATTCAATCTGGATTTAGTCCTAAATGCAGGTATGATAAGGGGTATGTGATGGTGCCTAGGTCTTCTGGATCTGCTTTAAGCAAGAGAGAAAAGTACTGACAAATCAAGTATGTAACAGTGTGTCCCAAAATCGTGACAGTCTGGGCACCTGCCTCCTTACTCTGGAAAACGTCTTGGCAAGTGCTGGGCTGAGCATGCCGTACATCTTGTCCTCGTAGTCACATCACTGATGTAATAGTAGTGAGGTTGGAGTAATCTCACTGACCTGGGCTGATTTGGACTGATAATTTAAGTGTGAAAGGCTTCATAATCTCCTACTGATCCAAGAAAGTTTACAGCTTTTAATTAAGGTCAGAATTAAAAAGATGATGAAAACGAAACCTTTTAGGCTTACTGCCTAGCTTATAAATGTTAAACCATGACAGCTATAGGTGAGGAGTTCTGAAATTCCTTAAGCAATGATGACATTCTTGTAAACCCCTTATAGGTTAGTATAACACGGCTGTAAGAGATGTCTCTAAAGGAAAGACTGAGGTTTGTGCTCAGAGATTCCTTTTCCTCTCTTCCTTGCCCTGCACCCTGTTTCATCAGTGCAAATGGATGTTTTCTGCAGACATGGCAGCTGGAAGGGTGGCTCTGTGTGACTCTCTCCACCAATTCAGTAACTCTGTTTTTTACTTTAGATGAGAAAATTAAAAGCCTAACAAGGGCTGAACAGGTGAAAGCAGCAGCTAGGGGTGCATGTGCCCTGGCCATGAGGCATTGGTGCTGGGGATTGCTTGTGCTTCTGTGTGCAGAAGAAGAAATGGCACAGCTGGTGCCCAGAGCAGGTTGAAACGGCACTGCAGAGGGAGAGGAGGTCTGTGAGGAGAGGAAGGAGGCAAAGCAGCTGCAGGGGAGTTGCTGGGGCAGGGTGTACATTGCTGGGAGAGAAATTACTGGCAGAGGAGAGCTAAGCAGCAGGGAAAGAAGGTGTGAGCACAGCCTGGGAGAACAGGAAAGCAGCAGAAGGTTGCTGGAGCCAGTAAATCTGGGGAACCTTTTCTTCTCGCTGCTCCTGGTAGTCGTTTGAAGAGCTCACTAGCAGAAAAAATCATGGGCACTGGGTACCAGCCACTGCAGGGGCAGAATCACAGGGTGTGCAAGTCTGCTCCTACTGCAGCAGACCAAAAGGAAGCTTTTCTCCTAGTCTGCTCCCTCATCCTCTCCCTGGTGTTGAACAGACAAGTGAGAAAAGATATAGAGGGAGGAGTGTATAGCGGCTGCCCAGCTGTGGATGCTTTGTAGCGACCGCTTCTTTATTTAATATTTTTAAATCAGTTATTGTTGGGCTGAGCAGCGTTGGAAATGTGTGGCTGGTACCCTGGTTTGAATAGCATCTCAAGTGGGGCTTTTGCGGTTCAGCTGAGTAGAAGCATTACTGCAGAACCTCATCGGATCTAGAGGGCCAGCTTGACAGCATGTAAAGCTGTTTGAGGTTCTGGAGAGACTGCTGGAGAAAGTGACAACAGGGGCACTGAGCAAAGGGGGAAACTGAGGTATGCTGACAGAGTCCCCCAGAAGAGCCACAGGTGGAACCTGTCTTCCTTCCATAAAGCCCAGCTGAGTAAATCAGTAAATAATTGAGGATTTGATCAACTGTTGTTTTTACTCTACTGCTGGACATTTGAATGTAGCTGTATCACAGTCATGTGACTGTCACCTGTGCAGGTTACTCAGATGAACAGTAGCATGGTATGAGCAAGGGATGTTTTTTTCTGACAGAGGTGGAATATCTTTCACAATAGATGCTTGTTTTCTTCACTGTGGTGGCTGTACATCATCCAGTGTTTTCCCCTTCATATTGTGATACATCATCTCATGTTTCATGCTTGAGATGTCGTGAGAGGAGTGAGTGATGTTATGTAATATAAGCAGGGAGTTATCTTCTTGTGGTCTAAAAGTGGCTGTTGGTTTGATAAAGCAGTTGACTAATTAGTAAATTACCCATTGTTGTTTAAAATACTTGCGCTGCAAAATGTAAATGAAAAAAATTTCTCCACTTGTCAGTATGAAAAATGACAATAGGAAAAATAATGCATAGGACATCTGCTCTGATTTTTTAAAAATTTAAAATGCATTTAAGGCAGATGTTGCAGAATTTGAATGGAAATCGGAGTTGATGGAAGAACAAAACATAGCTGTTTACCTTTTATGAAGTCCCATTTTCATGGTTAACATCTGACTCAGTGCCTGTATTTTTCCACTGTTTGTATCAGAATGAACTGAGTGTTCTTAAAACTGCTGCTATGTCAGGATGACATACAGTTTCAGTATTAACAAAAACCCAAATGTTGGCAAGTCAGTTCGGGGTGCAGATTTTGGGGTGTTTTCTGATCTTCTCTCCCTTTGTCCATCCTTTCTTTCTAGGAGAATACATAAAAACATGGAGGCCGCGGTACTTTCTTCTAAAGAACGATGGCACGTTCATTGGCTACAAGGAGCGACCGCAGGATGTTGACCAGCGGGAATCACCTTTAAATAACTTCTCAGTAGCTCGTAAGTGTTTTTACCTGCTCTCTCATCCAGTATGGGGGGTGATGTCTTCTTTTAGTCATAGCACTGGTAAGCTGCATCAGTAACATCAGAATCTGCCCAGAGTGATGTATGTAAACACTCGATGTTTATTTGAAATAATAACCCCTTCATGTGTTTCTCAGGAATGACTGTGATGTGGAGGTTTTTCTACTGATTTACTATTTCTGGGCATAGAATAAAATGCATTTATTTGTTAATATTTTGCATGTTTATTATTCAGCAAGTTGCTTTAAGGTGAAAGTTCACCCAGGTGCGTGTCTTGGTACTTGGCAGGTAGGCACAGCTGTAGTGTTTCAGCCTCTGTTCTGCCACCAGGTGTGGATTCTAGTGGCATTGACATAGGTCAGAGTTATTTGATTGTTAGCATAAGAGAATGCAGAGCAAGTACTGTTTTTAATGAAATGCACTCCATTTTTCTGGATTTTGAGCACAAACCAGTATTTCTTCTATTAGAGCCAATGAAATGGTTTGGAAATAATAACATCTCGTAACCTCTGCACTCTGTCCCATGCAGACGTTTCCGACTTTGCTCAGGTGCTGCAGCACAGGATGTGATAGAAGACTCTGAAGAGAATTTCCTTTCCTTGCTCATGTTTTTAACCTTTCGCTGTATACTTCCAGCTTTTATTTTTCTCCTGTTCTTAATCTTTCCTGTCTCATGATTTGCCTGTGTCTCATTCCACCACTTAAAAATAGATCATTGTGGCACCTGTTATTAACAACAATCTGTTCTGTGTTCCTGGTGACTAGTGGAAGTGAGCCTCTGCAGAGAGAAGGGTAGGGACTTTCCCTCTTCGTTACAGGGTAGCTTGAAATATGTGGGGTTCATCTTTGTAGTTGAACTTTAAGCAGACAGATTTATTTTGGAACACGCTGGGTCTGGAATAGGGCTGGGCAGCACTAGGAGTTAATACAAATGTTAATTTTTTTTCCAGTGGTAGCAATGTATACCAGTTCTGACTGATGATGGGAATAAATAATAGATGTGCTGTTGCCTGGTTCCTCTGTGCAGGATGCCTAGAGTGCTTTGGAGTTTTTGTCTCATTTTATAGAGGGAATTGTTGTAGTGTTTTCATTTCAGTAATGATACAGTGCTTTCTTCTTTAAACTGGTATCTCCTTATGGATCAAAAATGTAAAGAAAAGCAGCAGAAAGCCATTAATTCATTAATTAATTCAGTATTTGGTCTGTAGCCAGAGGCTTTAAACAAATGCACTTTTTGCAGGACGCTTCCATACTGTTGCAGCTAACTTCATTACTTACAATAATTATTTACTGCAGCTTTGTGCTTAAGAGTAAAAAAGAAAAGATGCATCCTTTGCCTTTTCTTTGTCCAAGTTGCCTTCAGAATGGGTTAACTTAAGTCTGTTTTTACAACAGGAATATGGTGTGCTTTTTTTTGGCAGATTGAGCCCAAGTTTGTTACCATGGTGTCAGAGCATTGTTGAAAAAGACTCAACACATGCTTTTAGAATAAGATGTAGCTGCTGTAAGAGGGATGGCGGGGAGGGTGCTGAGTGGAAGGATATTTCTACCAGTGGGTCTTGCCTGATGAACCAGTGGCAGACCAGGAAGCTGGGGGGAGCTCTTTGCTAGAAGTCATTATTGTGGTTTTGGGCTCACAGAAGCAGCTGTTGCCCCACCAGGATTTAATTTCTCATGTAGGCACTGGCATGCAATGCTGCTAGCACCTGATGTGCGGTTCCCTTCTGGGTACCCTGCACACTTGAATCATTTGGATGTGTTTTGCACCACAAGTTTTCCCTTTGAACCTTCTTGCTTGGTACTTTCATTTATGTTAACTTGTCGAGTTAGCATGAGTGAACTCAAGCTACCTCTGGAGGAAGAATCAGGGCAGGATGCAGCCTTGTGCTGCAGAGGCAGCCTGTAGAAGCCTCCTGCCAGTGAAAGGTGGGGAGAATTCAGCTTAAATGTTTTGTAAAAATGAATCCTTTTTTTTTTTTATTTTTCCCCAAGGGCTTTTTTTGTTAAAAAAAAAAAAAGCCCTGGCTTTTTTGTGAATTAGGGAACTAGATTTCCCCCCACCCCCCCTTTTTAAATGAGATGGCAGGCCATCTCTGTCAGTCTGTTCTTTGGAAGTGGTCCCATGTTTTTGATTAAAATCTTCACCCTCTTCTGTTATAAACTAATGTAGACTTTTTCATCTTTGAATGTAAAAGTGTTTTTTTCCATGACTAGGGGGCTCTTCTTACTTGTCGTGTAAAACTCATATTGAGTGATATTTGTCAACCCATGAGAAGTAGGAAATAGTCCATTCAGGCAAAAGCAGTGCAAGAGAAAACATCTAATGATCGTCTGTCTTTTTCTGTAACAGGCATGAAAACATTCTTGGTAGTAGGTAGAGTGTGTGTTCCATGTGCTTCCTGGTCTCTTCTTTCTTCTACACTAGACTTTTCCTTTCAGTCAGTGAAAGTTTTGTTGATGCATATTTGAGAACTTGTGTCTAGGCACCCCATGGGTAAAGAAAGGCTTGGGGTTTTTTTTTAAGTACCTTTTTTTCCACATAATTTTAAAGTAGCCATATTTCTATGTTTGTAATGTAATAATATGTTTATTTTCCCTGGAAGTTACCTATTGGTGAGTTATTAAAAATAAAACCAACCAAACAACACAACAAAGCAAATAAAACAAAAAAAAAAGCCCCAAACAAAACCCAACCAACCCAAACAAAACTCCCACCAAAGCAAAACTTAGGAAAGATTGTGCCAGAGCATTTAACTGTGATTTCTAATCATATTTGTGTTCACATTCTGTACTTCACCGCTAGTAAGGTAGAAGGAATAAAAAAGCCTGTAACTAAATAGTTTGCTCCAGAGACCCTGCAGATAAATAACCAATAGAGCCTGTGTTGTAAATCTGTGAGATAAGTAGCCTTCAAACTGACTTTAATCTCAGATTATCATGTATGTCTGCCTGTTAGGTTATAAGCTTTTAAAACAATAGCTGAGAAGAGCAGTATATTGTGAAAAACCACATGGAGGGAGAGGCTGTTCCTGTTAGAAAGAAGGGATTGTTTCTCCTGACTGTCAAAAAGGAGGGTGAACTGTGGTGGTTTTGTTGTACAGCTGAAAACATAATTGCTCAACAGTATGAGCACTCCTTCTGGGACAGGACTGCATATCTGCAGTCCAGCATTTATCAGAGGGCACAGGGTGGACAGATCAGCAGACAGATTTTTTTGTCTTCTGTTATAAGAGGCCACTTTAATCCAGGTCTGTAACTCAGGGCTTCCTGCTCCTTCCTTTCGCCAAGTTTGGGGGTGAGTCTGTATGGCAGTGTCAGCAGAACAAGAGCACTTCAACATAATATTCCTGTTTGCCTTTCCAAAGTTTTATTTATTCATCATTCCTCTTGCCTGATTACCCTTCTCCGTCGCCTTCCATAAGGAAACCAAAGCAGGAATGGGAAAGATTCTTCCTTGACATTATTGTTTTAAATGCGATGTCATTATGGAGGAAGCAGAGTTTGACACTTCCATCGAAAGTAATCTCACTTTTAGCTTAAGTGCTGGGAAGCAAATATTGTGACATTTTAGGAAGTCACTGGGATAATACTAAGTGTCTTTCAGATACAAAATGGTAATTTACATGTGAATGCCTTGGTGTCTGTTCCTGTTAGGAACAATTTCTCTGTCCTACTTACTTTAAAAGACCAAATGCCAGGGAAGAATCAGTAGGTTCTTTAGAGCAATTTAAATCATTTTTAACAGGCTGCTGTTTATAGTACTTACTTTGTTGCAAATGTGGAATACTTATGTTGGCCTGTTTGACAGGAAAAACTGTCTTCAAAGTGGATAGTCTACCCTCAGCCCGTATTTGAAATGTGAACGTTTTTATAGCAGAACCCCCAAACATGCTGCAAATCAGACCTAACCTTATGCAGCATTTGTATCTGTGCTGTAGTGGTGCATGTTGAGGTACATGATATAAGGCAAGTTTGATGCTTCTCTAGCTTGCCAACTACAGTAAAGAGCACAGAGTTGTTTTTAAAAGTAAGAAAAACTTTTGGCTTCATTTTTTCATTGATAAAATCCATGTGATTACTGTACATGGGAAGAGTGAACTGGTAGCTTCAAACTTTGTGAAGCCTATGTGGTGCAGCACTTTGGTAAAGCAATTTAAAAATAAAGCTGTCTGTATTTCTTGATATGTGCTGTTATGATTGAGCAGGGTAATTAGACAGCATATTGTTCACTCAACAAAACACTTCTATGTGACATACTTGAATTATAGTGGTTATTAACTGACAAATCTCTATTATTCATCTTGCTGTATGCCTTAAAGATTGCTGGATCAGCAAACTTAAATATCAATGGACAGTGCTGATTTATGGGAAAAGTGGTGATGTTTAATTGGTCCCCTTCTATGACAGAAAATGCCTTGTGTGGTTTATTATGCTGAAATTAAATGGTTAAAGTTTAGAGGTTTTGGCTAGTTTAAATATCTGTGCTGCCACTTAATCTGGGGCACTGAGTCTGAATCTAAAGTCTGTTTTAAAAAGGTAAGCAAAACCTCTCAGTTTGTTTCTTCATAATGTTGCACTTGTGGCTAAGTACAGGACAACTTTGGATTAGCATTAGGTTAGAAATAGGCTGATTTTCTTCTTAGAATCTTCAGCCAAATTTATTATCTGTTAGGGCTGCATTATGCAGGGTCATAGGTAACAGCCCCAGCCTTAATCTAATCATGTTAAGCAGACAAAAATGGGAGACATAACAAAGAAGTAACAAAACCAGAAGAGCAGCTAAGCTAAGGTGGGTGATCTGGGAGCAGGAATGAGGTCTTTTGAGCTGAATTTATTTATCAGTACTGAGCTGCACCAGCTCTAGTACATTTGTGTTTGGTTTTCATTGCCATTCTGAGAAAGAGGATGGAGGTGGCTGGAAGGCTAAATAAGGCGCTGTGCAGGCATGGCTGCGTCGCTGTGTGGAAGTTCTTTAATCTCAGTGAATGAAGGAATGCTGTTCATCACACTAAAACCTTTTCATGACTCGTTAATAAACTTTCTCTTATCTAATTGCAATGTTTCAGTAGGCCGCAGTATAACCTTAGTGTGGTACTAAAGAAAAATCATATTTTATTGTCATGAAAAATGCAAAGTTACTCATTGAAAAGCTTATAATTCCAGTAGCAAATGAGGCATGAAATATGTTGCCAAAAATACGGTGCCCAAAATCACTGGCAGTAAATATTTTATCTTGGTGCAAATTAAGAGCTTGAATTTAGAACTGAGCTTTCTAAATTTCCACAATAATAAAATTAACCTAATGATACCAGTGTAGCCTTAGTAACATACATTGTTAATTCTGGCCAGATTCTGTCCTCAATTTGCACATTGCTGATGGTGGAAGATGTTCATAGCTCTAGCAGTGTGCAGAAATTTCTTGTATTCATAGTGCCTTTTTACTTACTTGGAAGTTGATACAGAACCTGAAGACCAAATAATGGCAAGCTTGTGGTTTCATTAACTGCAAGAAATGCTTCATGTAAGAAAAGAAACCCCAGTCTCTTCTTTCCCGCTGCTCACTTGGTTTCTTAATTTGACTTCACTTTAACAGGGGCTGTTTAATTAGCATTAGATTTTTGTATTAATATAAAGCTAAAAAATGTGGAGTTTTGGCTTCTGTTATTACTTCATTGATTTTATTTTTTTTTTTCTGATCCTCTCCTTTAGTTTAGCTAGTGTACCCTTAATCAGGTGCATTTCCAGGGCCAAATTTGAAGGATAAACACTCATAACATCCAATGAAGCTTAAAATAGTAGGTGTGATTAAAAACCAAGCAAACAAAAAATGCTCAGCACTGGAGACAGCGTTTTTATGAAGGAAGTGGTGGTTTTGCATGTAAGCTTACTCCTGTAGCCTTTTTAGGTTGAGCTTAATACTGGCAATGATGGAAGCTGTTAGCTGCGTGTCCGTACAGCATCGCAGCTGTCCCCGACAACAGCGTTTTGGACAGGGTCTTTTCAGGGGATGCCTCTGCAGTTTGATGTTCCCTCTAATGTTTAAGGACTGGAAATGCTGAGGCTTTATTTTCATCAGGTTGCTACAAAATAACTGAACACCCTGCTAGCAACTCCTTGAAAGCCGAGGATGGGTTTATGCTGGGGAGGTCAAAGGGAGGCAATGTGCAGGCTTGGCTTTGGTTTCAGTGGATGTAACTGCTGTATTACAGCATGACTTTGTCCATGCGTTCTGCTCTGGATGACCTTCAGAGTGCAGGATCTGAGTCTGATCAGCTTCTGTGTCATCCCATAACTTTCGTACTTACTTCTATGGATAGACCGAATGCAGAGCCTTTCTAAGCAGAATTTGATTTCAGTGCTGCTTAGATGACTATCTCCCAAGCTATTTATTGGTTTCATCAACACAGTAAATTGTCTCAAGTCTTCTAAAGAAGTACTTACAGAGATTTCTATGTCTGATTAATCGCAACAGTTTGCTAGATAAGAATAAAGACAAATGATTATTTAAACCTGTTTATGTACCATGACTTTCTTCCTTGATTGTGGTAGAGTGCCAGCTGATGAAGACAGAACGACCTAAACCAAACACATTTATCATTAGATGCCTCCAGTGGACCACAGTAATTGAAAGAACATTTCATGTGGAGACTCCAGAGGAGCGGTATGTTTCATTCATATTTAATACATAAACTATTTGCAAAAGCAGATGCAAGTGTTCAGCATTAATAGCAAGTCCTTTGCTGAAGCTCTTATTTATCAGATGATGTACGTCTAGACTGAAAATCGACAAATAACTTCTGAGCGCCTCTGTTTTAGTGTGTTCCAGTATAAAAGATACCTCAAAGGGAATTTCATAGAGTGCATTTTGAGTAGTATTTGTAAATGAAGTGCTGCTAGGTTGGGTATCCAAAATGGATGGGTACAGGTGTGTACCAGCACATAGGTAGTTATTTCTGGAAAGCTAAGGCTCAGTTCTCACTGGAAATGTTGTGGTATGTGAAATGCAGGGTTTCTGACCTGAAAGTTTCTGGAAGGATGAGCACAAGTGAAATAGAGATTCAGGCAAAGTTGTGTTGTATCAAAATACTGACCTTTTAAAGTCTTTAGCACACTTTTTAAAGGAAAAAAGTTAGTTGTATCACTGCTGATTTCTAGTGTTTTATGCAAATTAGATAATAAAGGTGATAGTTATCTGCTGCAGGTGCAGATTCTGTTTCAGCTGTTAGGAAACAGAGCTGAGAGCATACATCCTGTGCTCTCACCATTGGAGAATTGATCTCTTACATCCTGAGAGAACAGTTTTCCAGCACAGCTATTCTACAACTACAGAGTATTTAAATATTTACTTGCTCTTCAGGAACTGAACTTAAATTATTCCAGTACCGTTGCCGTAGGGAAAGAGGTATTTTAAAACCCTTGTCCTCCCTAGATATGACACTGGCACATATTTATTTG
Source organism: Amazona ochrocephala (assembly GCA_039720435.1). NCBI lineage: Eukaryota > Metazoa > Chordata > Aves > Psittaciformes > Psittacidae > Amazona > Amazona ochrocephala. The sequence continues at coordinate 51,552,656 of CM077882.1, read as the reverse complement.
TAAGATCAGAAAATTCTACCTAATATTGTTTGCCTTTTTTTTCTTTTGTAGCTTTTTCGTGCACCAACTTAAATAAGGTTCCTGTTTATTGCTGTTGATTCTATTACAATGATCAGAAGAAGGTGAAATCAAATTAAAAGCAAAGAAAAAGAAACTGGTCCTTGTTTCTTTTAGTAGCTTTGTGGTCAGTGACCCTAAGGGAGTGAATAACAGTTTCCACTTGGGGGAAGATTGTATTTCAGTCTTGTTTTGTTCCCTCCTAGCCAATTAAGTCAGCTTTGTGACACTTCAGGGCTCAGAGTGTTAGTCACCTCTGTTGTGTATGCCTGAGACATAAAAGCTGAGGGTAAAATTCTGGTCTCCTGCCCATGGCAGGGGGGTTGGAATTAGATGATCTTAAGGTCCTTTCCAACCCTAACTATTCTATGATTCTATGAAATCAAAGATACTTACTTCAGGAAGGCCGAGATCTCAACAAGTCAATAACACATCTTAAAAGAGATGTGAAGGTAGATATTCTTTTAGCTTCTCTGTGCCTTGAAAACCATTCTTTGTTTTTTGAGAGAGATGGAGAGATAAAAATACAGCAGAAAAAGGTTTTTGTAATCTGAATATGACAAATGACTAGTAAATGAAGGAATGTGTTTGTGATGGTGAATGAAGTAGTCTGTGGTGGGAGGATAGGGAGAATGTTCAGAATGTTTAGCGTTACCTTGCTGCCCCAGATAGGGCTGGATAGTGCATGTTCAGACAAAATCCAAAATAAAGAATGCATAGGGCAGGAAAAACCTAATATGTATTTGGTTTTTATTAGAATATTGTGTTGGGTACTGTTTCCCATGGACTTTGCTTCATGTGGGGAATGATCTGCCTCTTCTGTCCATGAGAAAGTGAAATTCACATGTTCAGATAAGATTTTTATTTATTTATTTATTTATTTATTTTGTTTTATTTCCAGTAATTTCATGGACTCAGTGAATAATTTGACATTGAAAGAAGGATAGTGTGACTTCATTACAGACAGTGGGTAGAGTTTAGCGTCGGCTGCTCTTGTTCCTGCTGTAGTAGCAAAGTGTTTTACCCTAGGGTGTCCTTGGGAGAAGAGTTTAGCCATTGTCCAGAAAATATCAACTAAACCACTGTTCTATACAGAAGCAAAAGATAGTAAAATGTGATAAATTCACACAGTCCCCTGAACATATCTTCAGACCCTTGATGCCTTAAAGCCTATCCCAAAACCCTGTGAGTCCTTATGAGTTGTATGCTTTATGTTCAATAAATTTGCAGTGAAATGAAGTGAAGGCCATGAACTTTCACTTCAGTAGTTTCCAAAGGTGTGAAATTTCCCAAGGACACTGGAGTGGAAGTGGTCTCCATGGGAGTTGAATGGGTCAGTATCAGAGCATCTATTGCTGAAACAGCTGTGGAAACTTTCTCATAACCAAGACTTGTGCCTAAGATAAAATGTTGCTGCTTTTGCTAACATTCTGCTAAAACATACATGGCAATTGCTGTACTTCTGTCATCATCTTTACAACAGAGGGATAGCCTAAGTATCCTGGGCATTCATGCCTTCTTCTAGAGCACCCTTTGCCATTAAAATTCAAGATATGTGTTACGAAGAGGAGGTATAGTGCCCCCAGCAGTTTGATATATGTGTTTCAGTGCACCATAGGAATGGCAAAGCTGTGTTGAATTGTTTTGTGCTGCATGGGAGCCTTTTGCTTTTTCGTTTTGGCAAGTCTGGTTTTGTTATGTAAATTGCTGTATCACCAGGTCATATCTTGAGCTGCTGACTGAATGCCTATTAGAAATTCTGTTGTCTGAAAAGCCTTATATTGTATCCAGACGGGGAGGACTTCAGTTGTCTCTTGTTTCTGGTATGATTAATAAAGATGTATGTTAAAAGTGCTTTTAAAAACGCATTTTTACAGTGCTTGAAAATGCACATTATTCATTGTATTTTGCATTGATTCATCAGAAAGCATTAGTTGCTCTGTATTCCTTGGTGACCTTGCCGTGGCAGACAGTAATCTGAAGTCACAAGTAATGAATGTCTTTGCTTATATTTTGCCAGGGAAGAATGGACAAAAGCCATCCAAACAGTAGCAGACAGCCTCAAGAAACAAGAGGAAGAGATGATGGATTTTAGATCTGGCTCTCCTAGTGATAATTCAGGTGCTGAAGAAATGGAAGTTTCTATGACAAAGCCAAAACACAAAGTGGTAAGTCAGCGTAACTATTTTTTTTAGGTCTTCTGGAATGTAGGCAAGAAATAGCCATTAAGACACATTGTTCCCATAAAAATAACACAGTTGTAAATGCAGCTTCTGGAGGAAACAATTGTCTGAGCTGAGCAGGTACCAGGCAAAGCCTGTCTGGGTCCCCTGGTGTTCTGAGTTCAGATGTCCTTGCTGGATGGCTTTCAAGGCCAGCACAGGTCTAAATCTGGTTTGCCTGTTTTCCTGTGGTACAGAGCCTGAATTCATAGCTCCTGTTGGACAGTGTGACTGTGAAAACTCTTTGCAGGCTGGTGTAAAGATATTCCAGTGGTTTACAGGACTCAGGGTGATCTAGTGGATCTAATTGCTCCGGATTAAGGGTTTAGGCTAACTCCCAGACAGCTGCTGCAGCATCTCTCCATGGTGTTCCTAGAGCTCTGGTCTTTGCATCAGGCTCAGCATTGTCTGAATGCACAGGGCCATCTCAACAACAGCCTTCCATGAAAGAAGTATGTGCCAGAGGAGAGCTTTACCTGTGGAGCCCTTTTAAGTATCTGTCTTATAGAATCGTAGAATAGTTAGGGTTGCAAAGGACCTTAAGATCATCTACTTCCAACCCCCCTGCCGTGGGCAGGGACACCTCACACTAAACCATGTTGTCTGAGGCTGTGTCCAGCCTGTCCTTAAACACTGCCAGGAATGGAGCATCTATCATTTCTCTGGCCAACCTGTTCCAATGCCTCACTGCCCTCACAGTAAAGAACTTCTTCCTTATATCTGACCCAAAGTTCCCCTGTTTATATTTAAACCCATTACCGCTTGTCCTATCACTACAGTCCCTGATGAAGAGTCCCTCTCTGGCATCCAAGACCAAGGAATGTCTTCAACCTGCCCTCATTTCTTTCTACTTCACTGCGGTCTCCCATTTGGGTTTCCATTTTCTGAAGTGTTCCCACCTGTAAGAAAGAAGTGTAATCTACAGACATAACAAATGCTATCTGTGTCATCACTAAGTATGTGTGTCACCCTTTTGTCATGTCAGGGGTTTTAGACTTATGTGGGTGGCTACTTACATGTCGCTCTGAATTGCAATTGCCATGGGCCTTCTGTGACCTTGAGTGAACAGATACAGCTCTTGCTGAGCAGCTCTTCATAGAAATGCAAGAGCCACCCTGTTGGTCACATGCATGCATTCTTCTGAGATGGTGACTGTCTCTCTGGGCATGATAGTGAGGATAACCAAAACTATTACTGGGGTCCTGGCATCAACTAGGCAGTGATTAGCAGAAAGTCCCCTAAGCCAGTTCTTCGGAAGAATATGCAGGAAGTTTGCCATGTAGAGCAGCTTAAAATCTTTTCCCAGTTGAGGTTGCAGTAGCCTTTGGCTGTATGTCTTACTGTTGCCATGTTGGCAGTGGTCACCGATGTGACAATAGAGAGACTGCTCTTGGCCTGCAACCGATTTTGATTTTCCCAAACATCTTTCCTATGAATAAGAGCAAGTGGCTAATTTGTGAGGTAGTTCTTTTGTCTGTGAGTTTAGGTGCTGCTTAATGAAGCACAAGAAACCTGGCCACATAGAGAGGTGGGGAACATCAGAAAAAAGGTATGGGTTTAATCCCTGGAATCAGAGCAATATGTGTCTTTTAGTGAATGTCTGCACTGACAAAGTGATCAAAATGTCAATGGAGTAATAATAATATGTTGAGTGGTATTTACACAGTTGAGTGTTGAGTCGTGAAAGTGTTCTGTTAATTGAAAACTTACAGCTTTCCCAAAACAGTCTGATAGATTATCTTTAGGAGTGCACTGGTATTCATTTGTAGAAGAAGCATTTCTGCTCCTGAATTCTACTAAGCAAAAGGATTAAAAAAACCCACATATGCAACATATACAATGCATTCTCACGTGAATGAGAAGTTCTAGTCTGAGAATAATATACTTATTAGCTCATGTAATTCAGTTCTTGTTTATCTGTACCATTAACAGACCATGAATGAGTTTGAATACCTTAAACTACTGGGAAAAGGCACTTTTGGAAAGGTCATTTTAGTTAAAGAAAAAGCAACTGGACGGTATTATGCTATGAAAATTCTGAAGAAGGAAGTTATTGTAGCAAAGGTGAGTAGATGGGAAACTTGGGAATGTTGATACAGCCTTTGGGAAATTCATACCAAGGATTCTCTGAGTGCATGTAAATAATTGCTCTGTTAGTATTTGAAATGGATCTGTGGTCTTGGGAATCACTTTGCTGATTTCCTTCTGCTTGTGTTTCAGGATGAAGTAGCACACACGCTGACAGAAAACCGTGTCTTACAGAACTCGCGGCATCCATTCTTAACAGTAAGCATTTGTCCCTCTGCAGAGTGTAACTTGACATCATGACAAGCAGGACTTCTCTTATTTTTTGTTACTTATGCAATGCTTCTGAGACCTGTGTTCTCAGAGTAGCTTTGTATTTTTGTACCCTTCCATTTTTGGGAGGCAAGATTAAAATGCTTTTTTAAGTCTCCTGATTCTTGCAGAGCAGGTCCTCAGTACCTCTTGAAGACAGTGTTTTGGGGTGTGGTTTGACTTTATGGCTCACTCACTTAATGGCTTGCTGTTTCTGAGAGAACTATCTGCTTCCCTTGTCCTCCAGATATTTGGTCTTCTCTTTGTAGCAGAGATCAGGGTGGTCGTGATCTTGTGACAGAGAAGTTCAGGAGGATATACTTGGGGGGAAACTCTCTAATTTTGCCTGCCTTTGTTTTTTTTAAGCTCTCAGAAGCAACTCACTGGGGAATCAGAGCACTGGTAATGCCAGCTAAATGGTAGTGGTGGGATCATGTGGGATGGGACAGGAAAGAGCAGGTCTACGCTTTATCTGCTTTTCTTTTGGATTGGCTAAGCTGTAAAATCAAACTATGCTCTCAGTTTAAACCTTTAATGCCAGCATCCTCTCTGGGTTGAGTTCAGATACCTAAGTTCCACCTCAACATTTTGTTTCTAGTATTTATTACAAGTTGGCTGTGAGTTGTTTCCAACTGCTTAAGCCCTGTAAGAGACTTCGGTGGGATCCTGATTGTTTCCTTTGTCCAGGTACACAAAGGCCTAGCTGGAATTCAGACCTGTTAAGCGTGGCCTCTGGAAGTAAATATTGGCTGTATTTGGTATAATCAGTAAATGTTTGTTGACATGTCTAAAGCCAGGTCCTCCCTTTCTCTGTGCAAATATGACTGGTTTAAAAATGCCACACTTAGTAACGAAGACAATGACATCATATGTGGTATTTTCTTTTTAATGCTTTCATAAACCCAAATATCCAAATCAAGAGCTGTCTTGAGAAGTCAGCCGCAAGACTGGGTTTATGACCAGAAAACTTAAGACTGTGAAACAAGTTGATGTTCCTCTACCCACAGGAATACATGTGACAGGATTCTACAAAGGCACCTTGTGACGCTCCATCACACCCTTCATCCAGTCTGTTTCTGTAAATTGCTCACAAACTGATATTGACAGCATTGCTTAACCCTCTGGCAGGCTGTCAACTGGGAGCAGTTTCAGGCAGCAGGGCAGAGACCGGGGGCTGATGTGTGTAGGTTCATCTGTGTTTCCTATCAGAGAGCTTGTAGCCAGTGCACTAAAACCTTGTGCTCTGGGATTTGGTTATGGCCTCTTGTCTGTGAGAGAAAACTGTGGGAGCTTATGGCCTGGGAAGGAAACTTCAGAGCCACTGTTGGTACTTCAGCATCATTGTTAATGGGCCAGGACTTAGTTTCACAGGGTTATAGGCGTTACTGATAGTTTCTGCCAGGGTTTGTTTTAATGTTTGATTAAATTTATTTAATTAAACAAGTTGGCAGTGGATCAGTCTTCAGCTGCAACAAGGAAGTGTAAATATTATATAAGATACAAGGACAAACAAAAATCCACTAAAATAGGAATTTTATATCTGTGTTTCTGAAAATCTATTTAAAATGCTTTTGTAACTGTCAGTGTGATCTGTCTTCTAAGTTTTGGTTTAAATCTGTTTTAGGCTTTAAAGTATTCCTTCCAGACACATGATCGCTTGTGTTTTGTCATGGAGTATGCTAATGGAGGGGAGGTAAGGGAAATCTAATAATGTTTAATACTTTAGGACTTTTCCTGTATTACTACTAATTCTGCGTGATGTTATTTAGCTAAGGTCCATGTTTGCAATTCTAGTTAACCCAAGTTGTCCCAGTTAAACAGAGCTGTTTGCAGGTTTAACTAATATTAAGACTCTTAATTCTTAACTCCATTTTCAGAGAAAAAAAGTTTTGGGTGTAGCTTCATATTTTACATGACAGCAGCATATTGTAATCTGACGTGTAGTAATTCAAGAATACAAGGTTGCTTTCTGGTTGCTCTTCAGACAAGTATTAACACTTTTTAATGAATGTTGTGAGTATGTGTTACTTTGGAGGGAGAACTAGAAACAAAACAAACTATTGTTAGTCAAGAAGAAAAGGTTGGAATATTAACATGTCAGTGAATCATGTATTGAACTGTAGCTTTAGCATGTAATTGTACCTCAGTCCAAATTGGGTTTCACAATTTTCTGTACATACGAGAGTGTGGAGCACACAAACTGGTTATCAGTGTGCATCTGTGAATGTGAGGTACGATTGTCTAATCATTTGGTTTAATGCTTTTTAACACATTTGGGCACACAGCTGGGTGCTGGATGAAGATGGGAAGGGGTGTTCTCTTTGGTAATATCACATTCCAAGCAGGGTGGCCTGCAAAGTGTGAGACATAATTCAGAAACATATGCAATCTAATGGTAACAAATTACTGTTCTTGTAGTTGTTCTTCCATCTGTCAAGAGAGCGTGTCTTTTCTGAAGACCGGGCTCGGTTTTATGGAGCTGAGATTGTTTCAGCACTGGATTACCTGCATTCAGAGAAGAATGTGGTTTATAGAGATTTGAAGGTATGTAGAAAAACAGTACTGTAGGATTTTTGAGTTTGGGCTTTGTGTTCGTTAGTCCAAAAGCAAATAAGCCTGAACTATAAGAAAGCCTTTCCCAATTGAACTTTAACATAACAGTTATTGCAGCTGTTGGACTTGACTTTACAGGATGCCTAAACACTTCTGTATTAGGTTGTATAATGCATTTATGAGAACCCTGGCATTCAGAGAATACGAAGGGGTAGTGAGCTGCTTGGGTTGCATTTACGTTTGCCTGCTTACGTTCTAAGAGAAACCCTGCTGGCTCTTCTGCATGGTGGAACATAATCCTGGGCTTTTCATGCCAGGTCTTACCAGATAGATGCAAATTCATAGTGTGTGTATATTGCGCTTCCTTGCTCTGTGCTGCACAGCGCTACCTTTGTAGTACCTGCTTGCAGTTAAAAAATTGGATAAGCCTTAAGTTGCTTATTTGTTTGGTGAGCACAGAAGGAGAAAAACAAGCAACACTTCCAAAACCTAACCAAACAAGAAATCTCAGGGCAAGCAAACTTGGGAAATTGAGGAAAATTAAACAATAGCTTGGTTACTAGGTTTTTGTTAGATTTTTGTTTCCTGAGAAGTGTTTCCAGGTGAGGTTGAGGGGATACTGGTGGTTCATTTAGGAACAATCTGAAGTGAAGCTTGCTGTAGAATGTTTTCAGACTATGTCAAAGTCATTTTGGGATTCCTGCTGGGATTTTGTCTCCCATATCACCATGACTCCTTTGAAGGTGTGTTTTACTTCATGCACAGTGCAGACTTTATTCTGAAATCTTGATGGCTTTTTAAAAAATTATTGATGCAGGCTAGGATAAATACCACAACCACATGCTGGGTAAATCTGTAAAGTGATTCTTGTGTAAAGGGTCTCCTTGGAAGTGGTTCCTTAGCCTTGCTTTTGATTTTTGTTTCGTTTGCTGTCCTTTACTGGTACAGCATATTTCCTAAAATCACTTAGAGTAAAAGCAGGGATGAAGTTTTGTGAGGGACAATACTTAATATATGTTTAAAAGAAGTGGCGTTCTGTTGGTGATAATATTATAGAAGCATAAATACAATGTCTGCATTCTGTATTCTCTGTGTATATATAATGAATTACCAAAGACTGCAAATTAGTTACCTAACGTTTCATGAAGAACTAAGGAAAGTGATATAAATGTATATTTACATCATATGTGCTTTGACAGCTACTGAGGTTCTGACCTCAGTGAGAATGAGGTTGAAAACTGATCTGCAGAAATCCATTTCTTTCATGGACTTGCTGAGGAGCAGTGTATGTTTTATATAATGATGTCTTTCATTTGGATTGTCTTCCCAGTTGGAAAATCTTATGCTGGACAAAGATGGACACATAAAAATAACAGACTTTGGACTATGTAAAGAAGGCATCAAGGATGGAGCAACAATGAAGACTTTCTGTGGCACTCCAGAGTATCTTGCACCAGAGGTAGGTTTACGTTGGCTATTGTACTAAATTATCTTCATAAATGCCATCCATGATAGCAGTAGCGGTACAGAATAATTTCTGTACCATAATGTGTTCATACAGTAAATACTGTTATATAACAACACATACTGAGAATCTTTCATTCATCATGTTCTGGGACATATCTTTAGCATAACAATATGTGATAATTTTCAGGCAGAGTAGTATCTTCCTTCTGCCTTAGGGAGTATTTCCATTTTACTGGAACAGTGCTTGCTTCTTGTGTCAGAAATCTAACTTAAAAAAAAAAAAACCAAATCTTCTAAAATCACATCTAATTCTGCATCAGCAGGACTTTGCTTAAGAAGTGAAAGTATTGTCCAGTTCTTTTACTCTTTGAGGACAGCATAAGGCAACATGTTTTAAGAACAGGACAGACCAAGTCTTTTCGCAGCATTTAGTATGGTACACAGTAGAAGCATGGACTGTTTTGTGACTGTAAGGGCATGAGGTATTTCTGAGTCTTAATTTGAACTTTTTGGTTTCAGAGGAAATATATCCAAGCAGAGGATCTCAGTTCCCAAACCTCATGTTTTGAGGATTTTTTGTACAATTTTTTTTTTCTAAGTGTAAAACACGAATGTGTTTTCAACTTTCATTCTGGAAGTACTCTTCCTAAGAGCTGTGCAACACAGGTGGTGTTATAGCTGTGAGTTAGTTATGAGAAGATCAAAAGGGAAGTTGTGTGATAGAGGATATATGTATATGTGGTATTTTTCAGGCAGACTCTGGTTTTCTCTGCCCACGCTCTGAGCTGTCTGGAAGCAGACTCACTGCATCAGCAGGGCATGGAACCTGAGCTAACCTTGAGTGCCTCACAAGAACGTCTGGTTGCCTCAAAGGGGTGCTGTGCTACCCGTGGCGTTAAGACTTCCATCCAGCTTGGAGCGCAGGCAGAAGCCAGTCTTGGGGTACTGGCAGATTATGTATTGTTGGCACAGCCACGATGTAGCCTTTCTCTGAGGTGGGAGACTTGGGCATTGCAAACCTTTCTTTAGTGAACTATGCAGAAGTACAAAGTATAGAAGGCTAAAGTGGATGATGAGGAGGAACATTTCTACTGAAAGCTGATGTCTTTGCTGATCAGCCTTTGCTGATCTTCACTTGAAAGCCATGGCAGGATGCTCTTGGTTTTTGTTTGGGTTTGTTTGTTCTTTTTTTCTTAACTGCCAGCTGCTTTCAAGGGCTTGCAGTCTCTGTAATAATGAAGAACGTGGGCACCTGTCAAAGTAGCTTGCAGCAAGGAGGTGGAGCCAGTCTCATGATAGCTGCCAGCTCTCCATGGATCACCAGAAGTCTTCAGTGAATCTAAATTGGGGTCCATGCACCACAGTTTGAGATTTACTGATGCAGGGAGTAATTAGCAGCATGACAGAGTGTTTATTATTCACAAACATGGCTTTTATTTTAGCTTCTTTCTTAAAAGCAGTTGCTGAACTTCAGTTTTTCATCAAGGATTTTATGAGGAGACTGAAAATGTTTATTGTTTTGGTTTTGTTTTTTCCTAACTTGGAATGTGGGGATTCCCTGTGCAGGAATTGTGTTGTCCTCTCTGTTATAGTATTTGCTGCTATTTTTCTCTTGAATAAAAAGCTGGCTCAGCCAAAACCCTGAAGGACAGATCCTTTTGATTAACCCAGTTCTCTCCCTTACTTGCAAATCCCATCTGTGAGTTGGAGTGTTAGACTGGAGGCTTTTGTCATCTGGTTGATAGCATGCAAAAAATCTGGAAATTGTGTGTGAGTGATATTCCATGCATTTAGGGTCACACGTCCTTAAAGCAGGGGCTCAATCTTCTTGTCTGCGTATGTAATTCGACTCTGGCATAGCAGCATGTCTGTACAGTTGTTACTTCGTTGGTTTTAGGTTTGTACGGGAATCTCGTGCATGGATGACAGTGACTGAACCATGTCAACTTTGATGTGTCAGATGCATCAGTGGTTGTGATGTTTACAGCTGTTCTTCCTTCTCTTTCAAATTCCATCTTACAGCAGTGTAGAGCTGCTCGTTAGGAAATGGTGATCCTATAATTTAAGTGAAATGACCTTGTTACTTTACTGCCCCCCAGCTATTCTGCATGTGGTAGTAAATCTTGAATGAGTGCAATACCTGTTTCGTTACGGTGTATTTTTCATACTGAAACCATTGCTGTGTTTTGTGCAACGTGTAAAACTCACTAATGTGAGTGTATGCTGGTTGTAATAAAGAGATTTGAAGAAATACGCATTTTACATCCTGCTTAGAATTAACAGAGGTGAAGGCAAAAGTCGTAGTTAGTAATCTAGATTATAATTGAAAGTATTAATGCGCTTCCTGAAGTAAGATTTGAAGTATTTGCTGCATTTCAAAAGCAACTGTAGCATTTATTACACACCCAGCAAAGGCCTTTGTGGTTTTCTTTCTCTTTCAATCTCTCCTATTGCATCTCTTGCAGCAGTTTAAAAAATAAAAACAAAAATTGGAGGCCCATGACTCTTTTATTTTCAGTATCCCAAGTGTAGGGGAGTGTGAACAGGAAGCGCTCATTGAACGGGGTGACTCAGAGAGCCGTAACTGCATTGTCACACAATATCTCCTGTGAGCTGCAGGGCTGCGATGCCTCGGGAAGGACAGGGCTGGCTCCTGGAATCCTGTCCGGCCGGCAGCTGTGTCAGCCATATACATATACGGGGCAGCTGCACGGCCAGCTGTCGTTTGGTGTGAATCATATGGCAAGGGATGCTGTAAATAGACCAATGTGGGGTAATCTAATACCTGGCAGCCTTTTGATTTTACTGCAGGCCCTTTCCCTCTTTCAGATAATTAAGGGGAATAACTAGTGAATAGAGAGAGGCCGAGTGCAAACAGTTGTTACATGGAGTGTCTCGATGCCTCTTTTTTGTGTGCAAAGCACCTTTAGCAAGGTTTTGAAGAGGTTCTAATCCTGCTTTTATGAAGGTTGCCTCAACTTAATTTGGCTCTTCCACCCTTTTAATTTTGAGTGTAATGTATTCTGAACTGTAGCGGTGTAAAGCTTATGCAGACACCATGCAACAAGAAGACCAGATGGTGGTGCAGTCATGATTTGTGCTCTTTACAAGAGTAAGCAGTTCACTGCAAACCCATGAAAAGAGTAAAGATGACAACTAAAACCTGACGACAGGGTCTGGAATATGAGACTCTTGGTGTCAGCTACAGACAACTGCACAGGAGACACAAAGTCTAGAGAAGTCCTCTAACATCCACTCCATAAGCCACAAAACATTCCCTTCAGCAACCTGCAGTGCAGAATATCAGAAATGCACTGTGACAGGGCTTCTCCCAAGCAAGCAGGAGAGATGGAGGGCACTGCTGGGGTCTCGAGTCCATGCACCAGCTGTGGCTTTGTTAGGTTAAAGTATCAAGGGAAAAATGAACTGGGTTGGACTTCTGCTGTGAGCCCTGGAGAAGTCCACCCCAGTGTCAGATCTTGGGTTTGCAGCCCTCTAAGCAGAGGCAGGAGTGTGAGAGCTAGTGAGCAAGTACCTTTGGGGGGGGGGGGCGGTAAAGGGAAGGAGGAGAAACATTTCCAGACAATTTGACTGCTGTTTTATGGCCTTACAGCTGGTCAAATGTAAGGAGTGGTGTTCTGGCTAATGTGGATTAGTCATTTAGTATTTGTGGGTGGTTGTTCAGGATGTGCAGAGCCACCATTTGAGGGGTGCAGGTTGATATGAAGGTGATGAGGATGTTTGGCTTGTTGCTTGTGAAGTAGCAGGTTGATGGTCTTCTCTCTTCTCCCTTCACTGAATTCTTGGTAGGTTGGGGTTTTTCTAGAATACTGGATCCCATTTGGAACAGTTTGTGACGAATAAGTGAGAATTTAACAGCTGGCTCTGTAAGGTGAGAACAGTTCTCAACCTTTGGGGCTTCCGAAAGTTGTACTTATCGTGACCATGATGTGAGGGAGGGTGGGAAGAGGAAGAGAAGGAAGCTGCCATAATGTACCCGCTGCTGCCTTTTTTCCCCTTCTGCTCATCTAGTGCAGTGAACATGGATGCCAGTTCTTTTCAAATGCATCTTCTGCAAATACTCCGCTGGTAGATTTGGCTGTGACATGAAAAGATGAACTTGGTGGAGTAAATTTTCCCTCTCAAGTTCTGTGTTCGTGCCTGATTTGAGAATGCCTTCTAAAGCCTTTTCCTTACATTTCTGCAGGTGCTGGAAGATAATGACTATGGTCGTGCAGTGGACTGGTGGGGTTTGGGAGTTGTGATGTATGAAATGATGTGTGGCCGCCTCCCTTTCTACAATCAGGACCACGAAAAGCTCTTTGAACTCATCCTTATGGAGGAGATTAGATTTCCACGCACTTTGTCACCTGAAGCAAAATCTCTCTTGTCAGGTTTGCTGAAGAAAGATCCTAAGCAAAGGTGAGACTGTTGCAACTTATAAGCATTCATGGCCTCAGAAATATGAAAAAAAAAGGGGCAAAAAGTTTTCTTTTAACGGCTTCTCAAAGAAGTTAATGATTGTGCTTTGCAGAGGTGTGTCTGTGAAAGGTTCGAGCCTTAAAAGTGACTAGTTTTGTGCTGCCATATGAAATGCCCTTATCATCATCATTGAAAAGCAGTTGCAAATGGTAGTGCACAAAGGGCTGTTGCATGCACACATGTGCCAGCTGTGGTTTCTGTATTTAAAGTTGAAGAAGGTATTTCTACAAAAAATGTAGTTTTGTTTCTAATCCATTCAAAGCAGCCATCTGCCAAGATGCAGCAAGCGGACCTATTTCTGGTTTAACTTCTGACATGAGCTAACAACATAAATAGCGACGTGGAGCAGCTTTGGTGATCAGAAGGGTGAACTTCAAAATGTGGTGGCTGCCATTAACTCAGACTATAGCCTGGGACTGAGCAAATTAACCTTGCCTCTGGTTACAATGAATCCAATGGCTCTTGTGGATCATAAGCTGCTCTCCACTGAATGCTTTCACCTTCTGTCCTAATTGAGGCCGCTGTCCATATTCTGAGGTTTTGTTTAAATCTGTGCAACTAGTGATTTAGCATACTACTCTGGACAGTAGGCAGTGGTATCTGAACCATGTTTGTGGTGGAGTTTGTACCATGCTTAATCTATTTATCCTTTTTCCCCCTGTTCTTTTTCTGTTTGTTGTGGGGTGGGTTTCCTGCTATGCTGTATTATCTAAAAAGTAACCCTCGATTTAAAACAAAAAACCCCAACAAAACAAGAACAAAACCTCCAAGCCCTTAATGGCTAAATAAAACAAGATCCAGAAAGGATGTTGACCTTCACACAAAGATAAACATAAATTTTAAAACTTGCCATCCTGTCAGTCCAGACTTCTTTAAAGCAAATAATGTTGTGACACTGCCTATGATCTCCTGTCCTGAAACTTCCACTGTAGATAGGCCCCATATAGGAAATCTTTCATGTGAGGTGCAAGCAGAGTATTCCGGTTTGCTTTCTGATGTTTGTTTAGTCTATATGTATGTGTGCATGCACATAGCAGGAAAATGTTTTTTGCCAGTATACATATATTTGTAGCAGGGATTTGTCATCACTGTAGGCTATTTCCATCACTGGTTTTGATGGAAAACCCTGCGGAGAGGTGTTGTAATGCAAATCCACAATTTGTACTAGCGGAGGACTCAACTTGGCGATAACATGGGGAACCAGGAACAGCTGTAGTCAGGAACGTGGCCAGCCTTGTATTAGGTGGCAACAGCTGCACACCCCTCCTGAACCCAGTGCCTGCAAGGGGACTCCAGGAGAAGGTGGTGTAATTGATTAGTAGCCCCTGCCAAGAGGATTCCAGGCCAGGAAAGCACCGGGCTTTCCTGTAGGTACAGTTGTAACCCTTTTGTAGCTTATTCAGGTGGGACCTTTCAGTCACTAGAAACACAAGCAGCACCTGCTGTAATTTGTTCTTAAAGGAGCATCTCTGATGAACCAAAGTGCAATTTGTTTACAAACAAAGAATGCCTGCTTGTTTCTCATTACAAGGTTTTCCCAATGCCAATGATTACTCCACAATGTGCTCACTTTATACAAATAGCCACTTCTTCACGTGTATCTCCTGCCGGCTTGGAACCTGTGATGCTCTGATCTTTTGGACAGATGATTTTTCATGATGCTGATAGAAATCACTATAGACAAGCCTGCACACTTGCCTGCAGCTTGCTAATTGCACCAGTGCTTACCCAGCTTTTTGGATTATGGACCGTTCTTAAATGCTGTTTTTTCACCAAGCACTCTTCACCCAACTTTTTAACAGAAGTTACAATTGTGCAAATCCCCTACACTTTGTGTTGTTTCAGGCAGTACAGAGAACTGAGCTGGGAGCCCGAGGAGTAGAAGTCCTGAGTCCTGGTCTTGTAATTTCACATTCTTTTTACAGTGTGGGCTGTCTGCTGGGGTGGTGTCCTGGATTCAGCTGTAACAGTTGTTTTCTCCTTCTTAGTAGCTGGTGCTGTGTTTTTTACTTCAGCCTGAGAACAACACTGGTAACACACCGTTGTTTTTAGTTGTTGCTAAGTAATGCTTACTCTGATCAAGGACTTTTCAGTCTCTAATGCTCTGCTAGTGAGGAGGGGCACAAGAAACCGAGAGGAAGCAGAGGCCGGACACCTGACACAAACTATCCAAAGGGGTATTCTATACCCCAGCATGTCATGCCAAGTATATAAACTGGGGGGAGTTACCCAGAGGGCCCAGGTGGCTGCTCAGGTTGGGCTGGGTATCAGTCGGCAGGTGGTGAGCAATTGCACTGTGCATCACTTGTGTTTGTTTTCTTTTCCCCTTTTAGTTTTATGTTCTCTCCCCTTGTTATTTCCCTTGTCATTATTATTATTGGTGTTGGCAGTAGTAGTAGTTTTCTATTATACCTTAGTTAGTGGACTGTTCTTATCTCATCCCTTGATTCTCCTCCCCATCCCTCCAGGGGGGGAAGGGAGTGGGGGGAAGAAGGTGGAGAGTGAGCGAGTGACTGCATGGTTCCGAGTTACCGGCTGGGCTTAAAACACAACAGGTGGGTCCCTGGCATACTTGGTAGTTAACTCATAGGGAGTTCATGGAGCCATATTGAAAAAACCCCAGCCAGATAGCTACAAAAATCCATTGAGTGAAAAGTTAAATAACGTGCGATAGTCTGGTTGACATCAGCCCGCTGATGATGCTTTGGGGAGCCACTGTGTAATTCAATAGAAATCCTCTCTTCCACAAAGCCCAGTGGTGGACAGAAGTTGGTGTCATCATAACATTGTCTGTGGCAAAATTGGCAGCATTTAGTAACTGCTGCTGAACTTCAGAGTGGGACAGAGGAAACAGCGAAAACCAAGAAAAAAATGAAAATGGGAGATGTCCTTTCCTGTAAAATCCTCAAAAAAAAAAACCACCAACAACAAGAAAAGGTTGATATAATGCAGTTCAGGGATGAGGATATTATAAGTTAAATGTCAAGGAGCTAGGAAACTGTGACCTGCATCAGTGAATTAATTACCTATTGTAACTGAGCTGGATATGTAGAAGCAGTCTTAGCACCTGCCTTCAGTAATGCTAGGTCAGTATCAAACTCACAGGCATATGGGGAAAATGTGAAGAACAGTGAATTGCATTCTGCTTTTAATCATGGCTGTTTCCTAAATTTGGTCATATAGAATCCATTTTGTAAGAGAAAAGGAATTTTGAAGTTTCTTTTGGGATTGATAGAAGTTTATTAATCTTGTAATGTGAGCCCTAATTTTCCTAAGAAGAAAAAAATCTATTCTGTAAATATTTCCTGTTCACATGACCTAAAATTCTCCATTGTTGCTTTGTGCCATGTATCAAATGGAAGGAGGCAATCAACATTTTTTCACACAAAAGCCAGCATATCTTTTAACTTTTCTTATTCTTTTGGCTGCAGATGCTCAGGAGTATCAGGGTCAATCAAGCCTTTACCTGTATGAAAACTGAACTCTTGTCTTTTTAAGTTGTGAAAGGAAGCGATTTGTAGTTACAGTGTATGTCTGCTTGTGGTGCTCTGCTATGGGAAGGGTAGATGGCTTGAGCAAACCTCTCAGATGAGGACAGTGCACGTGTGAATCTGTAAACAACAGAAATCTGTCACCTGAAAGTGTGACAGTCTCTTCAGATTTGGCCCACAGTCAGTGTCTGTATTGTGGCTCCTAATATGGTGAAGCACAACCTTATGAATGGGATTATTTGGCAGGGCAGAGAGAAGGCGGTGCTGCCCACTATCCTCCAGTGAGGCCTGGCTGTCCTTGCTGTAGAAGCTTTTTAACTGTAAAACTAAGAGCTTGTGGGTTTCTTCTTAAAGAGCTGGGAATGGACTTGGGTACTGAGCACCGTTTACTTTTACAGGGAGAAGCAGAGAAACAATATTTTTCCTGTGATCCACTAACTGCAATCTTCTGGCCTGTGGTAGCAATACTTCCACTGCTGAATGTGTGTTTATATACTATATTAATATTTTAATATATATATATAAAAATAAAGTACATCAATTTTTAAAGATATTTGCACATGAGCTGTCTGTGGATTCATAGCCGATTGCCCTTAGATTGTGGACTCGTGTTTATGCTGGTTTGGTTCTGTCTGTAGACTTAAATGCACAGAATTTAACCTGATTGTACAAAAATCTTTTCAAGAACTTTTATTCCCGATGTATTTTTTTATTCAGCATGTCCTTAGGAAGGCAGAGCTGCTGTTCTTTCAGCTCTCAGTGGTGCTTAACTGCAATTTTTGCATTAGGTGCTGATTTAATTGTGTTCTCTTTGAGAGGATCCTTTCATAATTCTGAAAGGAAAGAGTGTATGTTGGAATAAGTGCATATCCAAAATAATGAGGTTTCTATCATTTCCCCACTCATTTTGAATGGATTTGTTTAATAGTATAGATTTTTAAAAAGTAAGTAAAACATCTGGAGTTTTTCTTGGCATTTCCCTGAGTATGTGTTTGCCCTTCACGGAACGAGGGCTCATATTAGCTAACGTATTCTCCAAAACGCTCGTACGTGGCTGCAGCCACCCAGCCTTCCTGGATGCTTCTGCAAAACATAATTCACGTTCTTCTTAGCTTGTAGTCACTCCTGAATTTCTGTGCAGAAGGGCAGTGTGTTGATATCTGGGAATAAAGAGGATCGACTCCTTCCTCTTCTTCACTGGCTGTCATCATCTGCACTGGGGAAGCAACAGGGAGCCTGGTAGAGATTTGGCAAAGCCTCTAGGTCTGTGTGGAACCCACCTGAGAGATGATTACTCACAGAGTTTGTCTCTGTTCCCAGGCTGTCCTGGAGTTTGTTTCTGTTCCAGGCTGCTCTGCAGCTGTATAATATGCTGCCAGGCAGATGGGAGAGCCATCGTCTGGTTTGATTTGGCCTGTGAGGCTCTAGGGTCAACTTAGACTAGGTCTTAGAGCTTACCTGGGGAAGGAGAGCATCACCCAACACTTCGCTACTGTAAGACTGGGGTACACGTTCCCTGTACTACCGCACATTTCATGAAGGAACGTGAAGAAGCAGACCCATTAAGTTGCTGTGCAAGCATGGGTTTTGAACTGCCAGGCACCTCTGCTGCTTGGTCTCTCTGGTATACCTGTGCCCTCTGTCAGCTTGTGTTCTCTGAAGATGGTGCTTGGGCACAGCTGAGAGGGTTGCATGCACCAGGATCCATTCCCAGACAGCAGTTTGGATGAGGTGTCACTGAATTTGACTCCTCTGCACTAAATCATTGTCCAGCATTTTCTCAGTAGGATTGTGCCTTCAAGCTACGTCCCAGAGCACCCAGTGCAGTCTCAGTCTGTAAAAATACCACTTCAATGGGCTTTAGCACAGCCATCACATTATCTTCGATATTTTGAATCAAACCCCTCCCCTCTGTTCCCAAATAATTATGTATTAGGGCAGCAGGGTTACCACATGTGGCCTGGAGGAGAGTCAGGGCCAGCTGTCGTGCAGCACGAATAAGGTCTGACCAGGCAACTTGGCTTCAGGTTCAAAGAACTGTCCTTTGCCCTCTTTCTGTAGCAGTATAGCTCTTGCCTTGGTCACAGAAAGCCATTGTTCCAAGCTCTTAAAATAGGGATAATATCTCAGTTTGCCAGTGGCACCAAGAAGCAGGGAACAGGCAGATACTGGAGGTCAGCCTGGATGAACATGGTGGCTCCTCTTGTACTTAAAATCCTGAGTGTCTGCTTAACCTTGTTACCTGAAGTAAGTCTCCTGCTGATTATTTAGTACGTGTGTTGTTTTATCAGTGCATGCCTTTGCTTGCAGATGTGGTTCAGTCTTCTAGAGAACATTTTAACCTCCACAGCAAAATTTAAGTATCTGTTAGCTCAAGACTGCAACTAAACTGATTGCATCTGTAAGCTGTGTGGACAGTTTTATTTTGGAATGAAAGTGCTTTATCTTGATAAACCTTAAGTCAATAAAACACCCTTTGTGCTTTTCTGAAGCCAGGGAGGAGGAAAGATTTGCATACAACACGATATTATCACTGCAGTTGTCAACTGTTTAATGGAAATTTAAATCAGGTTGCATAAATCAGTTTGTCTTAAAAATCCTTGCCTCTTACACTTCAAAATCAAATTCGGTTTTACTGCTGGCATCGCTCTGCTCTAGAAAACTGTGAGAGGTTGTCACTTGTTAATTTAGAGAGACGAGTGTGTGGCTCAGACATTTTATTTGCAGGATCTGCTATGCTCCCTAGGACAGCATCATTCCTGAAGGGCAGGTCTTTGGAACTGTGATTTTATACTTTTTTTCCTCTTGTTTAAGAGAGACCTTTATTCTGTGTGTTAGCGTGTTTTCAGATCTTCGAGTGGAACTGCGTCGAAGCCTAAAATAGACTCTCCTGCAGCCCTTGCACACGAATATGAAGCAAAGGCTCCCAAGTCTATTATATAAACTCAGAATTTCTTTGCCCACTGTTCAGTAAAAATTGTATGAGGAAAAATAACTGTACTCAAACATCTAATTACTTATTTTGCCCCAAACAGGTTAGGTGGCGGTCCGGATGATGCCAAGGAGATTATGCAGCACAAATTCTTTGCTGGCATTGTTTGGCAAGATGTATACGAGAAAAAGGTACTTTTACAACTGCTCTCCATAGTGAATTGTAGCTGTGGATATACTTAATGTTTCACATCTTCTTGTCCTCTCTTAAGACACACACAGGCCCTCCATGGAAGAGGTTTGCAGTTGTTTTTAGGAAGGCTAAAGTGTTTCATGTTTCTTAAAATACTGTAGTTGGGTTGCTTTTGCACCAAAGCTGCTTTTCCACAGTGAGAAGTGTATCTCAATGAGATCCTCGTTTCTGTGACTGACAAATTGCTTCCAATCAAAATTGCTTACAAACTTAGGCAGTATATAAGCTTTTAAAATGACTTTTTTCTGTGAATTCTTGTTGTCATTCCTTGTCATCAACTGATGTATCCCTTGTCAGCCCAGGAGTTAATTGTTGGTTCCTAAGAACCTGAAGGAAAACTTCTTAGAAGCAGTAGTGAGAGATGGGCTGTTTGTTCTCCTTTGCATTTTTCCAGTTGTCAGTGATAAAATTAGACTGAATAGGCAAGTGCAGAGCAATGAGGGCTCTTACATAAATCCAGGGGTAACTTTTTTTCCAACACCACTGCCATGAGCAGGGTCACCTCACGTTAGACCAAGTTGCTCAAAGCCCTGTCCAGCCTGGCCTTGAACACTTCCAGGAATGGAACAGCCACAGCTTCTGTGGGCAGCCTGTTCCGATGTCTCAGCACCCTCACAATCATAGAATCGTAGAATAGTTAGGGTTGGAAAGGACCTTAAGATCATCTAGTTCCAACCCCCCAGCCATGGGCAGGGACACCTCCCACTAAACCATGCCACCCAAGGGTCTGTCCAATCTGGCCTTGAAGGCCACCAGGGATGGAGCATTCACAACAACCTGGGCAACCCATTCCAGTGCCTCACCACCCTTACAGTAAAGAACATCCTCCTTATATCCAATCTAAACTTCCCCTGTTTAAGTTTCAACCCGTTACCCCTTGTCCTATCACTACAGTCCCTCATGAAGAGTCCCTCCCCAGCATCCCTATAGGCCCCCTTCAGGTATTGGAAGGCTGCTCTGAGGTCTCCACGCAGCCTTCTCTTCTCCAGGCAGAACAGCCCCAATTTTCTCAGCCTATCTTCATACGAGAGGTGCTCCAGTCCCCTGATCATCCTCGAGGCCCTCCTCTGCACTTGTTCCAACAGTTCCATGTCCTTTTTATGTTGAGGACACCAGAACTGCACACAATACTCCAAGTGAGGTCTCACGAGAGCAGAGTAGAGGGGCAGGATCACCTCCCTTGACCTGCTGGTCATGCTCCTTTTGATGCAGCCCAGGGTACGGTTGGCCCTCTGGGCTGCAAGCGCACACTGCTGGCTCATGTTCAGTTTCTCATCGACCAACACCCCCAAGTCCTTCTCTTCAGGGCTGCTCTGAATCTCTTCTCTGCCCAACCTGTAACTGTGCCTGGGATTGCTCCCACCCAGGTGTAGGACCTTGTACTTGGCATGGTTAAACTTCATCAGGTTGGCATCAGCCCACCTCACAAGCGTGTCAAGGTCCCTCTGGATGGCATTCCTTCCCTCCAACATACCAACCAAACCACACAGCTTGGTGTCATCAGCAAACTTGCTGAGGGCGCACTCAATCCCACTGTCCATGTCACCCACAAAGATGTTGAACAAGAGTGGTCCCAACACCGATCCCTGAGAGACACCACTCATTACTGGTCTCCAGCTGGACACTGGGCCATTGAGCACAACTCTGTGTGCAGCCATGCAGCCAGTTCTTTATCCACCGAGTGGTCCACCTATCAAATTGATGTCCCTCCAAGTTAGAGACAAGGATGTCGTGTGGGACAGTGTCGAATGCTTTGCACAAGTCCAGGTAGATGACATCAACTGCTCTGCCCCTGTCCATCAGTTCCGTAGCCCCGTCATAGAAGGCCACCAGATTGGTCAGGCAGGATTTCCCCTTAGTGAAGCCATGCTGGCTGTCACCAAGCACCTTGTTGTTTCTCATGTGCCTCAGCATGCCTCCCAGGAGAATCTGCTCCAAGATTTTGCCAGGCACAGAGGTGAGACTGACTGGTCTGTAATTCCCTGGGTCATCCATTTTCCCCTTCTTAAAAATGGGGGTTATATTTCCCTTTTTCCAGTCGTCAGGAACTTCACCTGACTGCCATGATTTTTCAAATATGATGGACAGTGGCTTAGCAACTTCATTTGCCAGCTGCTTCAGGACCTGCGGATGGATTTCATCGGTCCCATGGATACATTCAGGTTCCTAAGATGGTCTCGAACCAGATCCTCTCCTACAGTGTGCCTAGGGTCTTCATTCTCACAGTGTTTGTGTCTGCCTTGCAAGACTTGGGTTGTATGGTCAGAGCATTTGCCGGTGAAGACTGAGGCAAAGAAGTCATTAAGAACCTCAGCCTTCTCCAAATCTGAGGGTAGCCAGCTCTCCTCATAGCTTCCAGAGGGGGCCCACGCTGTCCCTAGTCTGTCTTTTATTCGCTACGTACCTATAGAATCCCTTCCTGTTATCTTTAACATCCATAGCAAAGTTTAATTCTAACTGGGTCTTAGCTGTCCTAACCTATAAAGAACCTCTTCCCAATATGTGATCTACATCTACCCTCTTTCAGTTTAAAGCAGTTCCCCCTTGACCCATCCCTACATGCCTTTGTGAAATGCCCCTATCCAGCTTTCTTGTTGGCCCCCTTAGGTATGGAAAGGCTGTTACAAAGTCTCCCCAAAGCCTTCTCTTCTTCAGGCTGAACAACCCCAGCTCTCTCAGCCTGTCTCCATAGGAGAGGTTCTCCAGCCCTCTAATCATCTTCATGGCCCTCCTCTGGACTCACTCCAACTATTGTCCTCTCAAATTTGATTCTCATCAGCCATATTTTCCGTAACATTATGTGAAATGCAGCAAACTGTAACATGGGTCTGGTGATTCAAGGCTCCCATCTACTGGTGCCACATGATCTCGCTCAATCCCAGCCTTTCCTGATTTCATTCCTTCCTCCTGCAGCCCCTCGTGATACCAGATCTCATTTGATCTCTAAATACAGTTTGGGTCTCCCTCCAGCTGGTTAAAGCAGGTAAAAAACTTAGCAGAAACAGAGTTTTAATTCTTTGGATTACTAATACAGTGATCTATTAGCAATGTTTGTATTCTTAAGAAAATAGAGTGTAACACGGCTGGTTCCTATACGGTAGTGGGAGAACTGTCCAGTGCCTGTATGCAATTACAAAGAGTGCTCTGTTTCTTTCTCTGCTTTCACTTCCTCACAGGTTTGTGTGACTAAAAGGAACCGAAAAATCATAAAATAAGTTTTTGTGCCTTGAAAGTGTAGATGGAGTTTAGACCTCTGCCTTTTCAAAAGCACCCCTTGAGAGAGAGCTGCGTGCAGTCATGAGGGCAGGAGGGATTTGCAAGGACTTTATTCAGTGTAACCTAAAAAGTAAATCCAAATTACTTTTCTGAACAGGAAGGTATTTCCATTTTCACCCAGCAGAATACTTGAGGATTTGCTGATTTTTTTGCAGTTTAAGGTAAAAAGTTGATAATGGCTCGAATGTCTTAAGTGAAGTTATTTGCTCTTTGATAGTAGCGCTGGTTACCTGAATGGAGGAGAAATCACACAGGCTGGAAGCAATTTATTTAGTCATTGAACTGAGAAAGCCTTCATACATTGTCCTGCAGTAGCACTGACTCAAGTTGTTGTGGAAACTACCAGGAAACTCCAAATGTTATATATTTTTGGAGAAAGCAGTGTGCTGAGACTACTTCTGACCTTGGCGTATCCAAGGAGGCGAGATTCTGGGTTTGCTTCTATCCCATTACCATGTACATCTGAAATAGGCATGCTGTGCAAATGAAGAGATTCCAAAAAACCTGTGAGTAATTCCTGCCTATGTTCTGGGTGGTGCAAAGAGGATCTTGCAGCATTTACCTGAAATGCAGTCTCACGGATAAAGGCTGAATTTTGTCAGCTGCCTAGAGGTGTTTGTGTGCTAAGCTTGGTTACCCACTGTCTCTGGATAATGGTGAATACATTTATGAATGTAGGCTTGGGGTAATGGGGAGAATGCTTACTTTGTAATTAAGCTTTTTGGAAATATAACTTTGCTTTGAATTATAAGGAGTTTTGAATAACTGGGGTTGTCCCAAGAATTTAAAATATTCATTAGACTCTCCTGGAAGACTGTTACTTGTCTCTGGTGCAAAGAAAGGTGCATTTTAATTTACAATATTTTGCCCATCCACAAGCGAAACTTACACAATGAGATTTAATCACGTCTCTTTTTCTGGTGTTTTTTGCCTCTTAAACCAACATAAGCCTTGCGGTATCATGCTGGTCTGCAGCAGTGGGAGGCTACAGGTGGCACCTCTCTGCTAGTTGAACTGCAGAGCTATTGCAGTGACAGCTTTTCAGTAAAGCAACATCTTTGCTTGCTAAAGCCAGCGCTAGAGCTTTCTGCGGCTTCCGCTCTGTTTCTAGTTTAATGTTCTGAATTTGACAGCTAGGGGTAAAAAAAACTGTCTTGTGGGGGCATCATAATCTGTCTCAAATTGCTTTTAACAGATACTGAAATGAAAATGATACAGGCAGCACTAGCCCATTACACGTGTTCGGACTTAGGATTGCTGCTCCAGTCATTCTGATGTGTGTAGTTCAGGTGTGTGCTGCAGTGCCTAAGTCTAAATCACTCTGTGCTGTGCACAGCAAGCCAGAGCAAGCGGGAGCATTGCGAGTGCCAGAACCACCATTAGCTTAAAAGGACAGACAGAACTTCACACACGCATGCACACACAATTAGTCAAAACCAAACCAGCGTTGGCTTCAAGGAGTAGGCAGAAAACAGCTTGTAAGGAGAAAGAGAAGAGAGTTGAAATGTGAAATAAGGAATGCTCATGCTTAACAGGGTTTTTACATATAATATGTTTGTGTGACTTGATTGAGAATAATGTTATTACCATTATAATGTAAAGCATTCCCTCTCCAATAGCTTCAGGAGGACTGTAAGGCTTAGAGTAACTAGTGATTTTGGGATATCCTCTTTCCTTTTCCATTTTAAAATCAGGGTGTTAAGACAACTTCTGAATACTTGTGGCTTTTTGACAGGAACATTTGTCAGGCTCCTTTAAGCCATTCTTGGGCACAGGGGATCATGAGTAACTGAAAAAAAAAGACAATGACTATACACTATAATTGTGTTTTCTTAATAATAAACAGAATGTTTATATACTTTAAAGATTAATTTTAAACAGCAAATGTTTCATATTTGGAAATACTATTGTATGCGTAGATTACATTTCTTAAAGTTTTTATATGGAAAATCAAGGAGTTTCATCACGTTGTGTGTAAGACAGGACAACACTCTGTAAGGTGCTCTCAAAACCAATCAGAAAGATGATCCTGGTGACAGGGAGCTTGAAGCTAGTGCTTTTCTTATTTACCAACTTGCCAAGCAAATGATTCTTCATATCAAAGCAGGAGGAAAGGTTGGGATGGGAAAGTGTTTTGTACATTCAAGATTTGTTGGTGTTTTCCAGGTAGTGATTTCTGTCAGGATCGTTACTGTTTCTGTAGGAGCAGAAGTGCATGTCCGGGAGTCACTGCTTACTTCCAGCTGGAACAATTTACCATTTGCCTTGATAAATCTTTCCCTGCAATTCCAGATTGGAAGCTGTATACTTCCGCAATCACGTTTCTGAATTGTTGCCTGGTGTGGCTCTGTGATATTAAAAGATGGCCATGCTTAACCCCAGCAGCAGGCAGGCTTAAGCCCAGTGCTGAGCTATTTACATGTCCTCTGTGGGAGGGCAAAGAACAGTGTTTACATTCTGTTTCTAGCGCACTGTGCAGTGAGGAGGTGAGCGAGGTCTGAATCCCAGCTCCATTGCTCTCCAAAATTGTACGTGTTCCAACTCTGTGCATCTGTATGCAGCCAGCTCTGCCACCCGCTTTCCAGGCGTGCTTCTCCTCCAGCCCCAGTCAAGCAGCTCCACTCCATCTGGAGTTCCTCTTGCCAGAGCTTGCCTAGGTACACATGGATGATTTCTAGCCTGTCTGTCCAAGCAAGTGGCAAGAATAAAAACCAAACAGTGCGACTTGTGGAGTAACTGGAGGAGGATGTTCATTGCTAAGTGTGCTTGGTTTTTTGTAGGCACTCCAGTTTTTCTAAGTTCAGAGTGGGTATCAGGCTGCTTTTGGGGACCGGGAGTATAAAAGCTTAATGTTGCTGCTGCCTTGTCTTCAGTTCCCCTGTGTTGGTCAGACATACAGCACAGTTGCAGTCAGAGCTTCATGGGCACAGTAATGCTGTAGCAGAGATTTTTTTTTGTGACCATTACAACCTCTGTGGTGACACGCAAGCCCAGCTGATCAATTTGGTATCACTGAACATCTTTATTACTCTTTTCATCCTTCTCGAGCATAAATCTGACTAGATGTGGTTGTTAATTTCTATGTAATTAGGTGGGGAACCAGTATATAACATTAAATGTTTGTAAGGATGTTATTAGGTGAAGAAACGTTAGGGTTCTAGGCTTTTCTTTGTGCAATTAAATACTAGAGACAAAATGCCTCAAATGCCCCATAAGCAGAAAGTGCACACCTTTTTTTTACTGTGTATGCTTCCTTCTTTATGAACTGGTGTTTTTTTAAACTTATTTCAGGAACGTAGGAAAAGGCACTGTAGCTTGTAGCTCTTTTCAAATTCTACCTGTTTTAAACTACTGCAAGAACCTGTAAATGGTATTTTTTAATTCTTTTCACAGCTTGTACCTCCATTTAAGCCACAAGTTACATCTGAAACAGATACAAGATACTTCGATGAAGAATTTACAGCACAGATGATAACAATCACTCCTCCTGACCAAGGTAAAGTTTTCCCAAATGTCTCCCACTGCATTCTCCAGATCACCAGAAATCATATGCTGTAATGTCACCTTAATGTTACTCTTCAGACCATGTGAAAAAGCATTAGTTTAAACTTGCTGGTTTTCCATATGTGTATCTAACCAAGAAGTTGGTAAATTGATGTGAAACTTTCCACGTGTCTTTTCAGTTTGGGAAATGAAAAACCTGTTTTAGAAGGCAGTGACATTATTTGTACTGCTGTCTTTTCCAAATCTGCACATTCCCATTGGAAAACAGTTCTTTTCATGAGTTTTGCATGTGTACATCTGCACACACACTGTGTCTATACAAGCAGTCGATTGGATATGGACCAATGTCCATATTGAATCAAAGTACACTTCATTTTCATGGCAACCGAGCATGTTTCGTGCTCTAAAATAGCAGTTACTGGAAATTCAGATCACTGAGTATGGATTTAAGTAATGCAGCTCCTAGCAGTTCTGAATGGACATTCGAATAACTGTTTCTGTACAACAATCAGGATCTTCTCTGATGCCCCTATTCAATGGGATGAGATTTAAGACTTCCTGTTTCTTTGTCCTTTCAAGTTATGAAAGAAAAAGACAGTGAAATTTTCAGAAATACCTTTACCATGCATTACTCTTACATCTTACTCTTTGTTTCCTTAAAATAGAGAAGGTAGCAAATGTTGTCTCCTTTTCATTTTTCAGATGACAGCATGGATTGTGTAGATAACGAGAGAAGACCTCATTTTCCTCAGTTCTCCTATTCAGCCAGTGGAACCGCTTAATGTTTTGCAATATTTTCCCATTCAGAAACAAAACAGACTGCATTTTGGGGACCGTACTTCAATGGACACTAGAGAACTTTCTATATTATCTGAATTACAAACTGTGTTTGTATTACGATTTAGATGAATTTGTAGGAAGCCTCACAGATTCTGTATTTAAAACAATTCTTTGATGCATTTTTTGAGAAGGAAAACAAATCCATTCTTAAAGTATTACGTCAAGGCTTTTATGCTGAATGACTATAGGTTTTTAAGAATATACACCAAAACTGTTTACTTTAGAAATAATTAAGGTATTCAACATATCAGCAACTCTGACCAGAAAATCCCCTTACTTTATTTATTTCATACAGTTCATTATCTAAATATAGAATCTGCACTCTGAACAATTAGATTTATATAGGAAGATGTAAGACTTTAGTAGCTAGTGCAATAATATAAGCAACAAAGTGAACAAACTCTGGAGGGTTAAGGTTCAAACTCATTTTGGACAGCAGTGAAAATGTCATCTAACTCCAGAAAACCAACTTTAGGAACAGCATTAATGGCCTCAGTGAGGTAAATCAAAAAGCAAAAGTTATTTTTGTTATAACATCTGCTACAAGACATTACATATCAAACTGAATCCAGTGGAATTGCCATGTAGTACAGCTGAGTATTCCATTCTAGACAGTGTGTTTATTCCATTTGCATAGTGTTTAGGAATACTTTGTAGGATTGGCTTCTCAGATCCTAGAAAACACTTGATTTACCAATATAATATGAAATACAACAATGCAAAATCACCCACTTTCACAACTGTATAAAAAATGCCACCCAGGTCTCATCTCAGTGAGAAATCATCTTAACAAGTGAGTCAGCCAGGCAAAAGGACATTTTGGCACTGAAGTAATGACTTGTTGCCGCATTTTTTTTTTATGAAAAGATATATGAATATATATAAACACTTAATGATTTTTTGCATCATGCCAGATCATTTCTTCTTTCTTGAGTGTGCATTAAAGGTATCAGCCGACAGTTCATGGTGCCTTCTCACTCTTGAAGATTCACTTTAACAGTGTTTCCCA
Source organism: Amazona ochrocephala (assembly GCA_039720435.1). Taxonomy (NCBI): domain Eukaryota; kingdom Metazoa; phylum Chordata; class Aves; order Psittaciformes; family Psittacidae; genus Amazona; species Amazona ochrocephala. Next base: position 51,524,234 of record CM077882.1, on the reverse strand, counting down.
TGTATAAGAAAAAAACTAGGTTGAAACTTCATATGTGTTTGAATAATAATGGTGTTCAAAAAGTGACTTTTTCTTTGTTTTGTTTTTCATTTTTAATCTTAGTGGAAACTTTCCCACACCCTATTTTTGTTGTATCATGTTTCTTTGTAATTTTCATAAAAGCAGTCTTACTCTGCCTCTGCTGCGAATGAATTTATTCCATTGTAGGTTGCATTCTCTTAAATTGCCTTTTCTGTTTCATTCTCTTGCCTGTATAAAAATGATGACATGTACTGCAGTTAACTAGCATTTAATTTTTTTTACCTGAAAGGGAGTATGTTACGAAACCCCTCGCTTCCCCTTTCCATCAGAAACTGCTGCGTTTGCACAGAGAGCCCATCACCTTGACTTTTTTTTTTAACAACATTCAACTCTAGTATTTTTACTCACGATATGAAAGTTTTCCTCCAAATACTTAAATAAAAATTGCTTTAACAAGTTAGGTTCTTATTTCTTGTGGTAGGAGCCTTCTGAATCTGTAGAGATGCAAGGACTGCTCCAGTTTCTTGAGTTTGATGTGCCTATCACTGAGGGATTTAAGCTTTTCTGCCCCTCCTCAGTTGTTTCATCTCTGTGCTGATCATTATGCAAAGATAATTTTGGAAAATGTTGTTAAAAGAAATACAGCCTGTACCAGAAGTAGTTTTGTCTTCAGGTGAATGAGGACAGGCCTCATTTTGCTGCCCCCTGATGCCAGTGAGATTGTGTTACTGAGGCCCTAATCTTCAAAGGTATTTCTATTCCAGTCATTTGGGCCAGTGTACAATATATAATACTGTGCTTCCTTTCTAGGGACTAGTATGAATTGATTCTAGGAGGTAGTTATACAAGGCTGGAATGTCCTTTTTCAAACAAGAATACAGAGAAAGATAAAGCACCCAAGAACAACTGCGGTGTGCTTCAAACTAAGCACAGATGTTGCAACACTAGTAAGCCATTAAACATCCAAAACATTTTTTTGGTTCAGGGAATATGCTGTAATTCCCACTACAATTTACTGCACATTTATGCAAGGAGGGAAGGTGAAAGAAGGGATCTGTGTCTCTGTCTGATGCTGGACAGCCTGTCCCATTCTGCAGGTCTCACCTCCTAACTGCATTCCTTCATTTGCTTCCAAGCCTTCATCTGACTTTCCAGCCAACCCAGGGATGAAGTCCAAAGAGCTCTTCTTCAGATCTACATGCCCTGACAAGTTCTGAACTAAGACACCTCATGCATCCAAATATAGGCAACACGAATGAGCAAAGGTTACCATAAATCTGCTCCAGGAAAATCTGGTCTTTCACATGGGGGAACAGACATAGATTGGATTGTTCTGTTCAGACTGATTATGTCTCAAAACAGTGTTTTTCTTCCAGTTGTTGCTAATGGATTTTTGTTTAAATTCCCATATATAAAATGGAACTTCACAAAAAAAAAAAAGGCACCTGTCAAAAAGTCCGGGAATCTTAGTATTGTTTGCAAGGTTGTTGTAAGGGCACATGTGAATGCAGGGTCTCCAGGATATTTTCCCCCATTTTGCCTGTAACTGTTCAAAAGGCTCTGCCTATTGGCTATAATTGAATGATTAGTGGTGTTACAGCTCCTACCTGCAGGCATAAAACCTGTTCTTTAAATTTAGATTTGGCACAGAAATGTTATCCCAAAAGTCAGTGACCTGAGTGTTGCTCACTTCAGATTGTTTTTTGTACCATATATGCAGAGGCTGCTTAAATCTTGCAGCTTCTTCAGCTCCTTTATTTGAAAACCCAAAACCTTTCTAACTATCTGTAGAGCCAAAACCTCCTCATTCTTTCTTTTGGCACTGAAAAATGTCATCTCGCTGTGGCATTTGAACATTGCAGCAAAGATGGTGCGCTCAGTGTAGAACACTGGTAGTACACGTATGTTGCAGCCCAGGAACTTGGTTGTAAACTTGGACTGAGAGAAAAATAGGGAAAAAAAAAAAGCCACCTTTGCAAGAGCGAATAAGTACAAAGAGTTCTCTGTGTGCCTCTGACTTCAGTCAGAAGATGAGGTCAACTGAGCACTGGTTGAAACAGGCATACGCTGCTGCTTGTGTTGTATGGGGTTAAAAGACATTGGCAGAAGGCAGGTACTTCTGCAAATTCCGTTTTACATTCTGTCTGTTACTAAAACATCTAGTACAATCCCATTAAGACATGGCAGGCTGTTCTCTCTACCATGGATTATAGCATTCCTAACTCTGCACAAAGTGTGACCTCTCACCCTCCACAATAAAATAAACTGTTCTTTCTTCATTTTACCCTCTGTGGCATCACCCCTCAGGCAGGTGACCTCCATGTGCTCTCCAGCTGCTATACTGCTCTCATGCAGGCCTTGAGAATCTCAGCTGCTGTTTGTATTCTCTCCCAGTTTTCCTCTGAGAAACAAATGACAGTAGTTTCTGGAGGTTTGAGGGCAACATCTTTCTGTGATTGTTTGATTTAGATAATCTTTGCTTTGAGTGGGGTGAATTTTTGTCTGCTACTTTGATTGCTTACGTGCATTTAAATGCTCATATGAGAGCACTGTATTCTTTATACTCCTATATGTTTGTGGGTTTTTTTAAGTCCTAGAGAAAATACCCTTTGCTTTCTAGAGCGCATATGCTAAGTCAGATTTTTATTTCCAGGAACAGGATTTAGGATAGTGGTCCCAACTGGAAGTCACAGCTGGTATTGGGAATGCAAACTCCGAGGAGATGGAGTTGCGGAACAGAAGCCCACACAAGTAAAGCGCCTGTGGGAGTTGCGTGGGTTTCTGCCCGAGAACTTTGGGAAATGATAATTCAGGAGGAAGGTCTGATTTATTTCGCTGTATCTAAAAGCTTCAGAGGTGAAAACACATTCAAAGAAATGGGCAAATGTAAAAGGATCTTGTTTCTTCGGTGTTGCAGATAAGTGTGTTTGTCTTCCATGTTAGCTCAATTTTTTTAATAACAGGGAGGTTAATTGCTACTAGAAGTAAAATGAGAAGAACACGCAGTGCCTATAGCAAATGGGAGCTTATTCTCCCCGATGCAGCTGAGTGTACAGACGTTTGGTAGCTGTCTAATGGAACATACGTTGCATTCTAATCAGGTGATGACTAGTTGCTCTCTGTCTGAAATCATTTTAAACAAAACCATTTTGTTACACGCTAGTCCCTGTGTGCCACTTTGTTCCCTTTTTTTCCATAATTTTAACTTTTGTAACTGCTGGTTGCCATCCTGGGTTGTGAGCATGGTGGGTTTGTTCTTGAGGACCAGATCAAGGACTGTGTATGTGAAAACACTACATCCCTCTGTGGTTTTTCAGCAAGCTTATTGCCTGGTTCTCCGTTTCTCCTTCACTGAAGCACGACTTCATGTGTTTGTCTGCTTGCTCACTACATGTGTCTCTAGAGATGGACTTTAAGAACTTCTTCCCAGGTTTACTGTAACCCCTGTCTATGCTAAGATTCCATTTTAATGATTTTTTCTACACTGTTTCTTCATGTCTTCAGTCATACACCATAACTACTTGTATTTTGCATCTTTGTCAGGTTATTGTGTTTTTCAAGAAGATAATAATAACACAGGTGGCAGCTGCTGTGTCTCTGAATTCTGGAGGTGTCTCAAGTTCTGTATGTTTTGAAAATAATGCATAAACTTTCACCCTACAGAAGATGCTATAATCGTTCTGAGTACAAGAATGAAAGTTCTTCACAGAAACAGGAGCCACAATTCCTACCCCAAATGTTATCTTTAGTTATTCATAAACTACTATATCTATTTCCTTGCCCTATTGTGTTCTTACAGTACTGATGCTGTTAGCCAGAGAACTGTTGTGTAATACTGAGAAAACTTCTATTGGAACAGAAAATAGTGATTGTGATCTTCAGCAGTGCCTGGGAAATCATTGAAATCGGATTAAAATGATCATAAAATACATGCTGTAAACATTATATTTTTTTGGGAAAAAGCAAGCCCACCAATACTATTCTTCCTTCATCTTACTGAAGTAGAGTGATTGATTGGAACATCTTGGACTCCTTTGGGGAAGTCTTGCTGACCATGCTTGGAGCAGGGGCGCAGGGCCGAACAGTCTCCAGAAACCCTGCAAACCTCAACTCATCTCTGAGTCTACTTAATGATTTAGGTACTGGACTTGAGAGCACAAGCTTTAGTGAAGGACTTCTTTGTGGGGGGGGTTTCCCAGTCATCTCTTGTATGTATTTGTACTTCCAGACTGACACAGCCTGTCTACTACTTTCGTAACAATCTATGTGACTCAGCACCAGCCTTGCTTTGAGATGCTTCCAGGAGTACAAATCCTGAGGTTTTTTCTCATTTTCTTTTGTCATTGGCCCAGGTCATCTAAAGTTTACTGCACTTACTGTTGTAACCAAGGTATGTATCTTTGTTGAATTTGTACATACTTTATTGCATAGTATTTTTGTAAGTCATTTTCTTCAGGGTATGACAAGTACGTGGTAATCTAGTGTGTTGTCACTTATTGGACTGGAGGTTGTCAGTGCATTCCTCTAAAGCAGGAACACTAACACCTGACCTTGCATTGCATGAGACATGGGTCCTGGCAGGCTGGATACTTTACGTTTCCTCCTGGTGTAACTAGGAGAGAAAACCCTGAGTGATACTCTTTTCAGGTGAAGGATGATGTCTACTTTGCATTAGAATTTGCCCTCTAAAAGGATCCTTTGGCTGTTCCAGAAAGGCTGCAGTAACAGCATCACTCACTGTCAGGCACTTTCATCTCTGCTTGTTTTGGTTGTTGCAGCTTTTGCTTTCCACAGCATCATGCTCAAAATAGATTCCTTTAATGTTATTTTCACCTGTCTGACACAAGTCACTCAGAAGTTGTTTCTCATGCAGGCTGGAGCTGCCAGCTCCCTTAACATGGCTTGCACCTGGAGCTGCACATCTGTACCCTGAGGATTTGCATATGCTTCCAGTTTGCCAACTGTTTAAAACACTGGGTTGACTTCAGTGTCCTGACAGAACTGAATCCAGCAGCTCGCCACATGTCAGCTGTGCCTCAGCCGAGAGCCCCAGCATGGCTGTGGGCAAGGTCTGTGCTGTAAAGGCTCCTTACCATGAAACTGGCTTTTTAATTCAGTGAAGTGCAGCTCTGACTTTGGAGAACTGCATGCAACACCTTTTCCAACACACACAGGCCTGGAGATGATACAGCATTTCAGTGACTTTAGCTAATGAACTTTTCTAATATATTTGATAAATTGCCCCAGTGGTTTTTAAAGGCTTTACAGATGTGCAGAAAGATCGAAGCATAAGCCTTTTAATGACCCTTAATAATGAAAAATGGAGTGATACTATTTTTAAGATGGTTGCAGCATACAGTGAGCTTTCCATATAATATGTTCAGCTGCAATTGTTCCTTATTCCAATATTATTAGGGGAAGTGAAACAAAACAGGACAAGAATACCTGCTGACTGTCCAGTCATGAGTATAAAATGAAACTGCAAAAACAAAGTGGAGCAAACGGTCACTTGGTGCAACTGCAGACTGGAAAGTTGCAGAGGAAGGGAACTATAAGCAAGCAGAACAAAATGTACTTATTTACACAGGTGAGGTTGTCATAAATTTAATGTGTAACTAAGATAAAGGGATTAAACTTGGTATCCCTTTATACTTGATTGTAAAACTTGAAATTGCGTTACCTTTCCAAAGTTTTACTTTCTGTGCTCATTTGCTCAGCTGTTAAGGAAGTGGAGATCAAAGGTGGCTGCTTGTTATTTAAAATGGATTGATTGTTTCTAATTCTGGTAAGCAGCTCACTGAGTTGCGATGAGGGTGATGCTTCCTGGGCAGCCCGGTGGTTTTCCAGGTAACGCTGAAAAACACCTGTGCTATGTCGGAGCAGGGAGAGGTATCCTGACAATATAGGAAAGCACCGAGACTGACTTATGAAGTCAGTGTGTGTGATGCAGTGTTATCTGGGTTTCTCCTCTACAAGCCAGTCACTTCAACATGCTTTTCAGATCACTGCTGGCAACTCAGTTTTTATTATCTATCTCTGAATAACGAAAAAATGCAGGTGCATGTTACAAGAAAGGAAAAGTCAACAAGGATATTTTTGGAATATGAAGAAAGCGCTAGATGTAAATACACCTATTTTCCTAACGGGTTCCGCTGAATTTTCACAGCACCGTGATGCGTGTGTGCACATGTCTGAGGAGCATATGATACGGGTGTGCAGGCTGGTGAAGGCCCCGGGCACCCGAGGGCTGCTGGAGAGGAAGACTGTAGCAACAGAAAGAAGCTTCCAACTCCCCATCTGGAAAAATCCCCCACAGGAGCACAGGCAATGGCAATGCCATCTGTCTGTCTTCTGCAGAGCAGATCTCTCCTGGGAGCAGAAAAAAAGCTGGCACATGGAGGTGGGCTTTCACTTCCCCTGCTGCACGGAGGTTGGATGCAGATTGCTGGGTGTTACCTGTAGAGACCAGGCTGCTCTATTCTGTCCCCTCTCCCTTTTTTAAGTCAGTTTTGTCTGAATTCCAGTTCTCTTTATTTTGCCTTATGACACTCCTCCTTTCCCTGTCTCTTCCCAGCAGCCGAGAAACAGTGGATTCCTTCATCTGCTTCTCCCCTCCTTCTCTCATTCTTTTTTCTGCCACTTTAGCCTGTTTCTGGTCTTCTGCAGTCCCTTCTAGAGGGTGTGCTATAAACTGACATAATATCCCTTATAAATAATTATTTTCTCTTGGGCAGCGTCCTGATGCTGGATGCTCCTTGGAGACTTCAGAGAACCAATATACATTGAAGCTCCCTTTTAAACAGTGCACGAAAGCTGCAAGACCCTCTTTCCTGGGTGTCTCAGACAAATGCAGATGTAATGAACAACAGGAGGTAGGGTAGTTAAAGCCCATACCATCCTTCCTTCTCCCATCAGCACTCTCTGGTGCAGCATGCGATCACAAGAAAGTCCTGGCTATAGCCTCCAGTGCGGGTCAGAACTGTGCCTGCTGCTTGCCTAGCTGTGGTGGCTGTCCTAGAAGAAATAAAACACTAAAGACAATTGAATATGTAACTTCAGGGATGGATGGATGGATTATCTGTACTCTATGAATGAGATGTTAGTTCAGATACTAAAGCTCCTTAATGTAGTTAAAGCTAGATGAGTTTACTTTTTTCACCTGATCCAAACCTATAGGATGACTTCATACTGTCTATATACATTCTCAAGTTTTCTGTACTTTTGCATGAAATGCTGGTCTAACCAAAGGAAAGAGCATGAGATTTAAAGTTATTTCCTATTCCTACTGATATTTTTAATATCAATCTGCTGCAGAAGCACAACCAGAAATCACTAGGGTAAGAAGAGGAGATAACCACCTAGCACCTTTCATCACACACTCTTATGTCTTTGGCAGAGTTTGAGGGGAGCCAGTTGGTTAAAAAAAATCTGGTCATTCCTTGCCAGATGTCTGGCATTTATTTCTATTCCAGGGTATCCCTGAATTTGGGTGGTTTTGCCAGCTGATAAACATAAGAAACCTGGGGAAAGCAAACCAGACCATTTCTCTATCCTTTCTCTAGCTTATCTTTTCATCATGAATTATTAACCTAGCCAGAGTTCTCTATAAAAATACAGTTAAATCCCTGGTAAGACTGAAAATTGCTGATGGAAGACATTTACAAAGTCTTTTCAAAACTCTTAGACAACTCGTTAAAATGTAGGGAACTAACATCAGCCTTTAGCATCCTCAAGTTCACTGCCTCAGCCTGTACATCCCAAGACATATTTAATCCACTTTCCTAGTGGTGCAGAATGCTTGCAGTCCAACTCAACAAAATTGGCTAAACTCCTGGAACACAAGACTTAATCATATCCTTTTCCATCCTACTCCTGCTGAACCACTGAGGCTTTCCACCCCTGGCACCCATCCCTCATTATCCCCTGCGTACCCACTCATCTGATTTTCAAAGAGGAACTGTGGGGGGAAGTCCTGCCCGGCAGCTCTGTGGAAGCTGCCCAAGAAGTTGCAACACCCTATTCCTGGATGATACCGTCCCATCCTACAGTTACCCTGCTTGGCTCCAGCTAGTCTGCAGATGCAGCTTCCAAATACAATTAAGACAATATAACCTCCATATTGCTCCCATCCCCTTATTTAGGCAGCTAAGTGAAACACAAACATGGACTCCAGAAATTCTTTTGTAGTGGCCTTATGTTGAATAGTCAGCCAAAGCAATGATTATCATTAAACAAGTAATGACAACACTAAAGCATAACATATATGCATATGCAGGACAAGATCCTCAGCTGTGTAGCTCAGTTTGCCCAATGACACTAGGCTGATTTACACCAGTCCTTTAGGCTTGGTGTTGGTGCAATTAATCAGCTCACTGCTAAAAATCCAACAATGAAGCCACACTATCCTCTATCCAGTGCTATTGCAGCTTGCTAAAACCCTGACTGAAATGTTTTGTAGAGTGTGCAGAAGAACAGTACATGAACATTAGGCTGCCCAAAGAAGTGGTGGAGTCCCCATCCCTGGAGGTATTAAAAATACATGTAGATGTGGTGCTTAGGGACATGGTTCAGTGGTGGACTTTGCAGTGCTAAGTTAACTGTTGGGCTCCACGATCTTAAAGATCTTTTCCAACCCAAATGACTCTATGATAGCAAATCTTTCAACAAACGTATAGCATTATCAAGAACATATCCACAGCTAAGCAAACCAAACTTAACCAGCTGAAATGAAATACTGCTGGAGATGGGTTTAAATATAGACTGGGTCAAAAGCACTTGAAGGGCAGTTCTACTGTCGCAGCAAACGACTCTCAGTAATACGAAATGCCATAGGGAATGTGTCAGGATAGTTTGCTACGACAAACACACACACATCCCCCAGCCTACTGAATTTTTTTGGTAATTAATGGTAAAAACTTATGTGCAATCTAGATATTCCCAAAGCTTTCTGAACAGTAATGAAACTTCAGAGCACATGACATTAAAATAAGTACCAAAATAATGATCTTAAATTTATGTCACACCTTCCAAGGAGCTCAGTTCATAACAGCACTTTTGCTTGTGTGGCATCTGACCAGATTGTCAAAACCCATTCTTAGAGGGTGCTGCAGGGTACTATAGCTTAAGTGATTCATGCATGCAGCTGTTGGAACTGCTTGTTGGGTTGTGAAAAAGCTCAGGGTGCCAAATGCTGATCTAAGAAAACTCAGATCTCCATCAGCCGTCTTGGCTCTGAGTTGTTACTGAACAGCAGATGGTAGCATGAGTTAAGCAAACTAAGAAAATATTCTAAGTTAAAAGCTTCACAAGAACTGAAATTCTCAAGAAAATAAAGAGAACAAGTGCTGAAGTTTGAACTAGTTTTCCTAAGTGATGTAGACCACTAGACTTTAAAGGGTTGTCTCATTTCTAAGAGTGTTTCTGAAGCATTCATAGTTATGAAAGCTTTCATTTAACTTGGGCAGAAGAGACTACGTGTGAAATTAGTATCACAAACATCTCAGATACAGCTCAAAGCCACAACATTTGTGTATTAAGCTATACTTGCACTGTAAAACACAACCGAAGACAATACCTGGTGCTAAGGAAAAGATGAAAGAATGCCAAAACACAGCATTTTGCAGTAAATTACAAGCACCAGCAGTGATGAAGGGACAGCATCATGAGTTTCGACCATCTCTTCAGCAGAGCAAGGTCAGCACTACTACAAAGGCAAAACTTTTGTTTTGGTAAGGTGAACAGAACTGCACAAACTCTTGCTGCATCCATCATCGGTAGCACCAGCACAGAAGGGACAAAGTACAAGATGTAAGAGGAAAGGTTACAGCAATGATCCTTAAAACAAATACATGGATATATGAAAGTGCATGGAATAAACAAAGAGTGGAATACTTGTACCAGTGAAGAGGGAAAGTCCCTTTAACTTGGTTTACAATAACTTCTAGCTCTTGGTCTCACTAAGACAGTGCACTCCAATACAGGATAGGTGAGCAACAGAACATATTTTCAAGACTTGGAGATGCTTGTGTTCAACAGTGCTGATATGACCTCATATTAATGAGGCAGTTTTCAATAGGATAAGAAAGCTCTTGCATTCACATGAAAATCTGACCTTCCTAAATACACAGGCATCTCCAACCGGCTCTGTTAGTAGCAATACATGTTACTATACACAACTGAGACCAAGTTCTTTCTTTTTCAGAGGCGAGGACTTCCAGAATAACCTGGACTTAAACCACTCAGCGGAAGATGAAATAAGGTATGAAGGAAGTATTTGAGCTGGCTTTAACATTTCTGTGAGGAGAAAATTTGCACATTAACTATGTATTTTCAGCCCTACATTTTATTATACTTTAATTCCTCATACTGGTCATCCGAACTCTGACAACAGTCCCAAGTTTCTAAGCTTGTTTTTTCTGGGTTTAAAAATATTTCAAAATCTAGTTTGGGGCAGTAAATAATCTTGCTATTATGGAAAGCGAAATCGGAACAATCAGATTACTCATTTAGTGAGGTATTGCTCAGTGCCAGAAAGCGTGGGAGCATCAAGCTCCTAAAATGAAACTCGCTGGGACTGAGATACAAAATTGATGCACTTTTATGTAAGCCACTTGTTTGAAAATACTTCTTTTTTTTTTTTAGGCTGAGGAATCTATATTCTGCGAACTGCTGCACTCTACAGCTCAGCCAAACCAAAACACTTAAGGATATGAGTAAGTTTCATCATATCAGTAGTTCTAGCAGAATAAACAGGATGTAAGAGTGGACATACTCAGACCACATATCCTTTTGCCAGTTCCTCATTTCATGAGGAAATCAATGCTTAGGAGAACAGAAGATTGCAGCAGGTGTAAGTGCTGAAGAGTTTCAACAGTACTATAAATTCCTAAGTGTGTTCAAAAGCACCATGCATGAAATACACAGCCTTGCAACCCCAAGAAACATCATAAAATACTTGTGCCTTTGATAAACTCTGAAGGCCACAAACATGCCCTATGTGTGAATTGAGTCACCAGACTTTCAACCCAGCATCATCCAGGGATTGGCTAAGGGTCTGCTCTGTCCCATTGTTCAGGTCATCAGCAGAGACATCCAATAACATCAAATTCCAGTCACAACCCCTGAGCAATGCTACTGGTAATCAGGGGCTGGCTGAGTTTGCCCTTTATATCTGACAGTCCAGCAAAGCTTCTACCCACCTTACAGTTCACCTGTCCAAATCACACTTCACCAGTAGAGCTTCTACAACAGCACTTTTGGTTCTGTAGTTAAAGCCTTGCTAATGTCAAGGTGAATAACCCATTTCTCTCCTTTCATCCAGTGCTGCTCACCTCATCAGAAAAGACAGTTAGCTTGGTCAGACATAATTTGGCTTGATAAATCTTTGTTGACTGGTCTTAATTATGGTCTTGCCCTTCCTGTGCCTGGATGCAGCACTGGACACAGCACTTGTGAAAATTCACACTATGATCTTCCTGCAGACTGTGGTCAGACTGACCAGCCTGTAGTTCCTCAAATTGTTCTCCTCAAAGAATAGCATAACTCTCACCTTCTCTCAGTCACCATGACCATCCCCCAGTTGCTACTATCATTCAAAGGTGATGGACAGGAGCCTTCTACTGACCTCAGCCTGCTCCCGCAACACCCTCCAGCACATTTTAAAGTCCAGTTTTACATTCCTGCTATTGGCATAGCAATCACCAGACTCTTCCACATCCTTACAAAAAGTAAGTTGTGCATGATGTGTTAATTCAATACAACAAAATGTGGATGTGGAATGTGGGTGTTTGGTTTTTGGGAGCCTGGGGTGGAGGGGGGGGGAAGGAGTTGTTAGAGATTTTTTTTTTCCTTCTGTAAGTGTGATATAAGTTACACATTGCCTGGTATATAAATACCATTGTTTACAATACTGATACCTTAAAACTCAAAGACAAAATTATGTAATCAATTTGTGTTTATACATATCCTTTACATTTTGCTTTTTTCTTTACAGACAGCAAAATGTTCCATTTTGAATTTCAGGTTCTATTTTATGAATGGTACAAAGTATTTTAGATAAATAAATTCTGTTTTGGAAACATTTGGTTTGGACCCACAGACTTATGAACGAGGGGGATAGTCAAAACACACCCTCACCCACCAGCTGCAAGAGTATCAATCAAGCTGTGAGGTCTAGAAAAAACTAGGAACTTGGGTAGCAATCTACACAAAACTAACCTAGTGATGCCACCCTGTGGCTATAAAGTGAAAATTCTACTGAAAAAGCAGGATGAGTGGTTAAGTTTTATCTTAAGTCTTCTGCACAAGGAGCTGCTGGCAGGTTTTGGAACTCCAGTGCAAGTTTAAGAGTATGTATGTAGGATAGATCAAAAAGCAGTAGCTGGTGGTACTATGTGTTTTTTGATGTTGCTGTGCAGGTTGTCAAGTGGACATCTGCCCCTACTACTTAAAACTGTGCACATCAGGGAAAGAAGAAACAGAAAAACACCCATATCTTAGAGCAAGTAACAACCGAATGAAAAGGTGACCATGATTTCAACTATTACATTTGAGTAAAACAATGTAAGAGAATATAATTTAAAAAATCCTAAAGTTCAAAGTAACTCCTACAATCACAAAATGTTTCAGCAATAACAACCTCTTATAGGTTATCATTGCTTAGAGAGAAGCAGCAACATCTATCACTAGGTTTTAAGAGAAATCACAACCATGAATGCTAAAAACTTGTAGAAGTGTAAGGTATAATCATTTGATTCCAGCTGAGACTTTTCCTACAGGAAAAAAACAAAACAAAAGCTCAGAATACACAACAGTAGCAAACACCATTCAAACTTGTATTACAATGGTAGCAGTTCAAAATGTAATCAACTGTAAGAAATATGGTACTTTAATATTTTTTCAAAATAAAGTATCTATACAAGAGTTATGTATATAACCGAGATAGCCATTAAAATATAGTGTCTCATCACTTTCCCTCTACTGCAATTTTATTAATGTGAAATAGAAAGTATGATTTAGAATTATTTTCTTCCAGTTTTCTATCCACAAGCAGCACTGGCCTTTGAATTACAGAGCTCCTATTTATTTTTTAAAGAAGTGTTAACATTTTCTGAAGCCTTTTGGCTACTTTTTCTTGATTAGCCAATTCGCTTCAATATGAACAACACAATGTTCAAAGCTCTTTTATCTTGCCCTCAAAGATTGAGTAATGAAAAACCCTAAAGAGTGGAAGAAACACCACAAGGACACTCAGCATCAGGGTACACATGGTCTTTCTCAGCCTCATCTGCTCTCATGAAAAAGCTTTCTGGAAGAAAGATGCTCTCTTGGAAGAGCCTCCCACCGACACCCTCATTTCACATTTGCAAAGCTGCAATAGCTAATGTTATGCTACCAAGTTATGCTATACAATCTTTGTGCAACTGTAGCAGTTTTGTTCAGCCCCTCTGCAGAGTGCTTCCCTTGGGTGGTTTGAGGCTTTCCTTCCTCTGCTTGGACAACCCCACGTATTTTTACAATAGTTTGGGAGTTAAGCTTAGTCTGACAATCATCTCTGTATGTAATATATCTCTGTAATCATACATTTCTAGTATTTACTTTCATATTAGGCTTAAAAGAAATTGTTTTATCCTGACCAGATGAGCGGACTTCCTTTGAGGCATAAAACTGTGCTCTTTCAGTCTTATTTCAGCAGTAATGAATGATAAACAGGCCTCAGAAGTTTCTTATCCATCTGTAAAACCCGTACTATAGGATATTTTCATCCCTCAATATGCTGGCTCCTCAGACGACCTCATTCCCTCTGAACAGCAGACAAACTTTGACTTGTGACACTCTGAGCTGAATAGGAAGGGAAAACATATGATAACAACAAAGCACAGTAGAAAAAACAATTTCCTTCTCAATTAGTAAACGAGACAACTTCTCTGGCTCCCCTGTGCAGTCCTAGGAGTATCCAATGTACAGCTCTACAACGAGAGCAAAGACAAGGCCTTGCAAGTAAAAGTTAACTAGACAAAGAGTCTAGGTTTTTTCTGTAGGCCATATAAAGATTTAAAACAGTCACCAGTCCTATGTTCCATTGTTTATCTAAGAACTGCATGACTAGCACAGGAACTTTCCTCAATAATATTTGAGTCTTTTGGGAGACATAAGCATGTAAGAAACAGTTTTTCACACCTTCTGAAGCCAGAGAAACAAGTGAGCTGGTAACCAGTAAAAAACATTTTTTACAGTATGATGCACCACCCCTATGCAAGAGTTGACCGCTGTTCTATGCTCCTCCTGTGCTGCTCTTCCTAGCCTCTAACCTTTCTCTTCCAGCCCTCTTGCATCAGGCATCATAATGAACAACCACCTTTCAAGGGGCAGGCTAGAGGATAACAAATAAGAACTTTAAGCCATGGAATCCATATCATAGAATCATAGAATAGTAAGGGTTGGAAAGGACCTCAAGATCATCTAGTTCCAACCCCCCTGCCATGGGCAGGGACACCTCCCACTAAACCATGCCATCCAAGGCTATGTCCAACCCCACCTTGAACGCCGCCAGGGATGAAGCATTCACAACCTCCCTGGGCAACCCATTCCAGGGCCCCACCACCCTCACAGTAAAGAATATAACTGAGGACAACTTTCTATGAAATACAGGAATGACTAAATGAGCCAAACATCTATCAGCTACTTTGAAACACAAATCATTTGTAAACAACATGTCTCATCTCCCTGGAAGCCTAGAAGCCAAAGAATATTTTCAGTCTCTCACCCTCAGGAGAGAAAGAGAAAAAGCAGACACATACTTAAAGGCTTCAGTTTGAAAACCATGCTTCACTGAAAAATATTTCTGTTCATTGCTTAAAGCTTCAAATGAATCAAAGACAAGTTTTAAAATTCTTCTCTAAAATTAACATTTAAATGCACTAACTCACAGATTCTTCCCATTCATAAAATTCAGCTTCGTGTTTCAAGATGATTACCACAGGAACAATGTTTTTATATGCCCTATGATAGTTGACAGCTGGGAACTGCACCAGAGATCTGCCATCATCCAGACTTAATCTATAAGCTTTGAAAAAATTGACAATACTGTGGAATTACTGCACACTCTGACTAATACTTTAGGCTCACTTGACTGACTTTGACTTTCTGTTTGCCTGTTTTAAAGGTGGGGATAAGATACGCTTTACAGTTACTCAAAATCGAGACATGAGTAAAAATGAGTAAACTCTCCCATTTCAAATGGCTAGAAAGCATGCAGAACCAGGAAACAAACCAGGATCCATCAGCCAGAACAGGCTAGCACACAAATGGCTGACCCAGTAGTGATGCAACCCCTCTTCCCTCAGGAAATCCTGAAGTGCAGAAATGCTTTTAGACTGTTGCTGTATAGTTATACAAAGTATTAAACTGGGGCTAGAAAGAATGTCAACTTACATCTCTATTGTGGCCAATACATACAAAGCCATCAAATATGCAGCTATGAAGAGGTACCAATATTCAGCAATAGCTATCATCGTACCCTTTGCTAAAGCATTTACCATTCCATCTTGTTATAGCCGCAGTATTCTGGAATGTAAAAAATACCCACTGTGCTTCCAACAGCATGCCAATTAAAGATGTTGCCACAAGAGAGAAGTCAGTCTCTCAACTTGCATTGCAAGGACCTTTACCATTTCTTCAAACAGAAATGGCTAGAGTGGGGGGAAAGAGGTAAAAGGAAAGAAGTTACTCCACATAAAACCTACTCACAGTTGAGAAGACTGGGAAGCATACATGTCAGACTTGACTTTGGGAATTCAGGCAAATATTTTTGAAAACAGAGCATTAGCTACACATACCATAAGAATTTCTATCCCCTCCCTCCCAATCTGTTCTTTTCCTACAGTCTGAAATCATCATTTAAGACATTATTTTCCTGAGGTAAAGATGACTGCAGTTGTCTTACACACGGTTGGCTTGCAAGATGAAGAGTCCAGTGCTTTTATTTTTAAAAGCACAGGAAAAATAATAAAAGAAAATTATTTTGAGGGGCTTTCCAGTAGTACTTAATGGTAGTTACAGCACAAACAATACTAAGCAAACTGCTCTCTGCAGTGATATGAAAGGAAAATAAGGAATGATCTAATTTATGGAGATGTACACTGAATGCTGACCATCTTTCAGACCAGTCCATGAGCTATTTCTGAGTAGGTTTTCAAGACAAGATGAAGTTTACAATGTAGATAATGAACTTATCAAACAAGCTACTTTCCAAGAAAGTCCCTGCATAAAGTGTATGGTAAAATTAGTCTTTAACATTCAATTACTTAGAAAAGACTTTTTTTGCTCCAAGCCTGGTGTACCATTTCTATCAAAGTTACCTTGGAATGAACAAGCAAAACCATCCAAACTTGCAGCAATCCTAAGTTGTTTGTGACAGTTAAAAAAATTCTAACCAGAAACCAGCAAATTTTCTATTTGAAAAAGCCTTCAGGCCTGATTTTTCTAGTTAGCACACAAAGTGGTGTGTGGCCAGAATAGATTTACACCCACCTGCAAGCACACAAGAAGCAACTGATTTCTATTCTGATCCCACAAAAGTGTGTCCTAACATGAGCAACAAATGGAGAGACACTAGATATATTCTCAATTCTGTATCACATAAGGTGCATCACCAGGTAAGAGCATAGAGCGGCCCCTTCCAGATAAGCACATCAAATTAAGAAAAAGGAGAAAGTTGCAACAAACAAAATAATCTGGAAAGCCTCAAAATATAAAACTTTATTTAGCTACAATATAAAGAAGTATAGTATAAAGATATAAAACATAGAAATTTCATAATTAATTCACATGCTAAAAGGATTAATAGGCCAGCAGCAAGGAGGAGACTTCATAAAATGTACAAATATTTCAGCCATAAAGGCCATTTCATCAAGATTCAGACTTGAAATATCGAACAACCACTGCAGAGAACTTGCTCTCCCACATCACCATAACTAGGAAGGAAAAAGAAAAAGAAAAAAAAAGGAAGTAAAAAGAAACAAAGTCAGTGCGTCTACTGTTTCTGGAACATCAAGAATGCCATCCTATTCCATTATCACTGTACCAACAGGACTCCCACACAGTACGCTCAGTATTTCTTGATGTTACAGAACTTAACAACGATGGCAAAAATTTAAGATTACTTCTTGGAGCGCATTCATTCATCACTGGCCAGCATACCATACTGCTAGTGGGAAAGCAAGAGGAGTTTTTGATCCTCAAACATTTAAAGGAAAAGCTAAATTTGACTTGCACCAAGACTGATCAGACCGTTTCACAAAGACATTTTAATTCCCGTGTTTCAGACAGCTTTACTGCTGCATGAGAAGAGCTCAAGTCCTTTGAGTGGATGAGCCAGATATCTGTTGGGTCTTTATACGCTACAGACAATTTTCAGAGCATATATAATTAAAATTAGCTTAAAAATTCAAAAGGCACTTACTCAAGAGTAGAGCACAAAGAGCAGATAACTGTGCTACAGCAGCTGCAGAGGCTGCTACAGTTCTGGCAGACAAACTGGTCACATTGCGTACACGCTTCCTTGACATCAGCAGTTCTCACACACGACGAGCAGGCCTTGGAAGCTCCCACGGGTGCTTGGAAAAGATACAATTAAGACAAGATGTATTTCACAGCAAAACAGAGAAAGCACCTGGAGGTTCTAGGGACTGCAGAGCGTGGCGTTTCCATTCAGCGTTACAGCTACAGGTGGCAGCACTCTGCAGAACACACTTGGAGGCACCAGCAAAGCGCTCACTACTTAGAACTTCGTGGGTTCCTTTTCTGCTCGACGGCAAGACTGCAGAAAGATTCTCAAGTGGTCATTCTCAAGCAGTCAATACAACAGGTTCTAAACCCGATAGTGAAGCTCAAATTTGACAATTTCTTTTTAATAAAGGACCATAAAGAAAAACAACGGAGAAACACCCTCCCCCCCACACACTCCACGGCAGCCCAGCTCACCCAACACGGCAGCGCCGGACGCCTGCCCGCGGTGGGGCCACTCACCCTTCCCTGCAGCTACAGAGCGCCTCAGCAGTTTCCCGTCATGGCCGATGAGCAGCTGCCCGCTCAAGCGGCGCCCCGCGCTGTCGTCTTGGGCCTCTCCGCCCGGCTCCACCGGGCGGGTCACTGCAGCGGGGCTGGCGGGCCAGGCACCTTCCATGTACGCCTGGGCGCCCCTGAAGAGCAGCCGCCGAGTCCTCTCTGTGGGCGGGAGAGGAAAGTTAGGAGCGGCTTCTCTCCATTACCACCCGCCATCAGGCCCGAGGGGAGGCGGCTGGAGGCCTGCGGGCTCAGGCCGGGCCCGGGGACCGACGGCTCCGGCGCTCTCTCTCATTCCGCCCTCCTCACCGAAGACCTCCCGCCGATACTCCTCGCCCCGCACGCCGCGGCTCAGCTCGCGCAGCCCTACGCGGGTTTTCAGCTGGAGCGGGGCCACCTCCCCGAAGGGGCAGGAGCGCTTCGGCATGGCGGGCCCGGCCCCGCACCACACCGCCTCCCACGGACCGCCCCGCTCCGTCGCGTCACTGCCTAGCCCGGCCAATGGCGGCGCGGTAGCGGGAGGTGCGAGCGGGCGGGAGAGAGGCGGTGGCGTTGCCTCCGGCCGCGTTCCGTCATCTCGGGAAGCCGAGCGCTGCCCCGCCTGAGGTGTTCAAGGGCCGGCGCCGATCGGGTCTGTTCGCCCAGAATTTTCTGTTCGCTTTTCTGTGCGCCCTGTCCGTGGTGTAAAGAATCCGGCAGGACAAAACAAAACATGGTTTTGAAACTCGGGTTTGTCGATAAACTTTCTCCCCCCATAGGTGTTCCTGAGCTCGTCTTCCTTTCTGCAAATCCTGCTGGTTATGTGTGTGTTCGGGCTCGCCTAGGTCTTCCTAAACCACCGGTCAAAGTTAGAGCTGTCCAGGTGCCATAGAACCAGCGAAAACGAGCGCAAATGAAGAATTTATTCACTTGCTGTAAAGCCAGCGAGGAGGCTGGGGAAGCTCCGACTGGTCAGGGCTCCTCAGTACCTGGCAGCAGTGGGATCGGGTTCGCCACTCGGTGCTCAGTGAGGTTTAGGGAACTGATACCCACATTCCACTACACCACGGGGCTAAACTCTGAGACTTTCTGCGGTCACTGTGTGACAGGGAATTACTGCAGTTTATTGGAACCATCTCCCCAGTGAAATGGTGGATTCCCCAATGTCAAGCCACTTAAGACTCGGCTGGACAGGGTGCTGGGACATCTAGTCTAGGTCATGCTTTGCCTAGAAAGGTTGGACCAGATGATCCTTGAGGTCCTTTCCAACCTGGTATTCTATGATTCTGTGATACAATTAAATTGCTATTTGTAGGTAAGCTTTCTATAGCAGTCTAGGTATTGTTTCATGGATTAAATGCCTCATGTTCAATTCCAAGTCACAGTCAGTCTGGTCACTATGCATATTTTGAAAATACACTCTTTTCCTCTGGGCAAACGACCTTTAAAACTGGTGTTGATGTCCCTAGTGCAATGTTTTGTGTCATTTGAAGAACATAGTAAGTGACAACATTTGTATTTCTTCCAGAGAGGTTTCTGAATTCAGACCTTCACCTGAACTCAAACCTTCACCTGTATGCATGTAAAAGTCACAAGCAAGTATAGGAGTGATTTTTCCATCAAGGAACACCAAAACCACATTTCTTCAGCACTAGCTTCTGAACTGTTACTAGTTTGCAGGTAAAATCACACTGATTTCATACAGGTTAATGTTATTTTATTTTTTTTTTCTGTAGCACCTCTCAGCCTAGCCTTGTGGTCTGCAGAGTGGAGTGGAAGCTAATGCACAGTAATTGACAAACAATCCCTTCTGGGCTCCAAGTCTTACTCCTTCTGCACTTTCTTTAGCTGTGAAGATTTCTACTTTATCTTTTTCTGCATGTACTTGCAAATGCATGCTTAAAGATGTTTGGTAGACAACTTCCTACTGAACATTGAAAACTCACAGTCTTTTTCTCCTCTCTAAGGAAATGTCTTTGTGAATATTCATTAGATATAAACTCTGCTGTCCCTGAAGCTCTCTGGGGAATATGCATGAATCTGAAGGGAATCTCGGGCAGGACAGAGGGCAGCAGATTGCACGTTTCAGTAACAATATATAAGATAAGTGTGGATGGAACTTGCCTGTCTGAGAGCTGGATGAAACACAAAGAAAAAAGTTGAAAGTGCTGTTCTGCTTGTGAAGAAGGAGTGTTCTAAAATGCTCATCTCAGCATATGAAGTAGATTTGAAAATGAGAAGCACATGCCGCAGCAGTGCTGCTGCTGCTGTCACCACAGGGTAAAATCAAGGTAAATTCCCTGAGGGATGACTACATTTACATGTGCCACCACCACCCCACTGCAGGGCAGGTGCAGAAATCTGTTGTAGCTGACTCAACCTCAGATAGTGACATCTCTCAATCTTAACAACATCTGTTACTGATCAGCTATTTCCTATTTGTAAGATATGAGGGCAAAATAATTCTGTCTAGTCTGTGCCAACGTACCTCAGCATCCTACAGGGGGAAATAGCTCATCTGCCAGTCTGTTGACTCCTTACCCAATAGAATGATTCTGAGCATTTTATTACTTACATAGCAGTAAGCCTTGAGGAAGATCCACTGGTGATTTGGAAGTAGAAGAAAGGCTGAGATCTGATTTGGCAAAGCTTGCTGGCATGGAGCATTCACCAAAACTAATGCTGACGATTTCCCAGGTTATTTAATGAGACTGCATGTTACATTGCACAGCTTCTGAATGGGAAAAAGTGACCCCCAAAAACCCCAGACGAGTAATGGTAATTGTGAAATACGATGGTTTTGGTTTATCCTTGAAAATGTGTTTGTGAAAAAAAGCAGAGAATAAAAATTACAGTCTTTCTCTTGCTACTTTGCTTCTCTTGTGCCTGTGTAAATGCTACAGACAAATTGCCTGGTTGATAGCTTCGTCAGTTATAGAACAAAGAAAAATTAAATTTCATTTTTTTCAATAGTTTCTACTTCCAGTAAGCAAGTTTAAAGAGCAAAAGGGACTGTGCTCTCTAAGTCTGTCTTTCCTAATCTATCAGTGCCCCAAGAAAGTCAGGGTGGACACAGAAGGACTCTGGCCATAGTTCAGCTTCATCACTTCTAGCAGTTTAGAGCTCAGAAATTCTCTGAGCCAGAATTTCCATCTGGATCTTAATGTTTAATAGTTGCCAGTACTCTTGTTCTTCACAAATTTGTCCAGTCCCCTTCTCAAAACTGGTAACATTTCATTTCTTTGACTAGCAAGGTCTGTAACTCTGCAATGCTACTATTAAAAAATGCTTCATCAGGTTTTCTTTCAGTTTGCCACCTGTATATTTCCTTGGGGCCTCCTACGTCTAGTTTTATAAAAAGTAACAAATAGCAATTCTCTATTGGTTCTCTGCATAACATCCATGACTATAAAGATGCCTCCTGTATCATCCTCCCTCATATTTTATTCATTTCATTATGTTGAAGCACTCCTTTGCACTGTGTCCCACCTCTCATCCCCTGTGCTACATCCCAGTGCATGGCACAGGAAGCCTTAAGCATGCACTGGTGCTCTGGAGAGTGACTGGGTGCAGGGGAAGGGAGGCAGGGTGCCCTGAGAGTTTTGGGCAGCAGGGGACTGGATGTCTGAGAACACCCTGCACACCTAGGCTGCAGGGTACAGATAGCCTCACTCCTTTTCCATACCTCCCATGGTCTCTTAACATCCTTCCTGAAGCTAGGTGGCCAGTGCTCTGGCTGTGGGCATGCCGTGCAGGTGGACCACACAAATCCAAAGGTGTTTTCTTCTTGGTCCCTCCCCTAGTAATTCCTAACATTTTATTTGTCTTTTTGATTACCACTGAAGTACCAAACTGGTGCTTTCAGGGGACTTTTCATACATGGTTCACAGCATCACTCCCCTGAGTGCTAATCACTTAGTTCAGAACTCATCACTCTATGTATATAACTGTGGTTATTTCCCCCCATGTGTACCGCATACTTACACTGCCAATTTATTGCCTGCTTGGTATCATAAGAGCCCTGAAAACACACAGCTGTAGCTCATCCCAGTTGGCTTTCAAATTTTACTTTTAACAATAATGCAGCAGACACTGATACCTCACTGCTCATCTCCCTTCCTCAGAGTACTTTAATACACTGAATTGCCAGCAGCTTCCTCAGGTTTACCAATCCTCAGGAGTACACCAATCCCTTCATAAGAACTGACATTGCTTTCCTTTTGCACTGAGACCAATTTAATTAAATATTCATTCATTCAGACCTGAACTACAATAGAATTTGCCTACAAAATGTAGAGATTTACATTTTAAATACTCCATTAAGTGATTACAGATGTTAAGATTTTTGTTTCTGAACCATCTGTAAGACAATTATAACAAATGTTTGCCTGTCAGCCAATGCTTCCAACAACGCCAAAATATAATTAGAAGTAAACAAGCAGACTGGAATAAAAATCACAGACAGTATAAATCACAGGCATGGCAAATCAAGACTGCATGCTTTCTTAAAAGGAAAAGAACTTGTAAGCTTGTAAAAGAGCAAATTGAGGAAAATTATGCCTTCTGTTTTAGGCAGGGTCAGACAAAATATCCACAATGGCTGATTTGTGAATCTAAATATTCATCAGTCTTACTTCTTCCCCTCTATGCCTGGCTCTGCAAGCAACCTTTCTCTGTTTACCATAACAAGATAAAGTGTTCCATTTTAGGAACATTTTAGGAACAGGTGGCAGATAAATAGCAACCCAGGAGATTATACTAAGTTTCAAACTGCGCCAAATGACAACAGTAGGTTCTCATAAGCATCAGAAGGGCCTTAAAAATCATTTACCTTTCTCTCCAGCTTCACTTACACCAAAGCTCTCCCCTCCATGTGTTTGTTGTAAAAATTCCCTGTATATTCTATTTTTTCATTATTAGGCCATTTAGAAAGAAATCAAAACACCATGCCTAGATATGGGACTGTTTCTCACACCACTTCAAGTAAGGCATTTCCTTAATGATTCCGTTCAATATGTATTGATATAAAAAGAGTGGATTTTGGCCAACTCACTGGTTATTTTCTACTATTTTAATGCTAAAACAGTGAAAGGAATATTCTAGAAATTCTTTTAAGTGGAATATATATTATATTTGCTGATGAACTGGGCTGGGGAGCAGCATGCAGGCTGTGCTAAATCAGCCAGAGTATCAGGACACACACACACGCTCTGTCATGACTAGTGTAAAGCACTGAACCTCATGATCTCAGTCCCACCCAGTTTAAGACGTTATCTGTTCACAACTGCATGTCATTTTACTCTGACTCATTAGCAACAGAGTTTGTGCCCTCATCTTGATGAGTGGGTTCACGCATCAAAAAATAGTTAAGCCAGTGATGTGCGGGTTTAAGGGCTGGCTTTTGAAATATGCTGCTGCTAAGCCAAGGTTCTGCCATCCTGGCATGGCAACCCAGTGTTCACTCTTAAATTAGCATGGTGTGGTTGGATTTCATAGCATGTTTCTACTCTGTGAGCTATGAGATAGACCAGCTCTGTTCACTGGATCAAAACACTCGACGGTCCCGCTCACACTAGAGGGCACTCTCGAGACTATAAATTGATTTTTGCTGTTGCAAAGATTTTACTGTTTTGACAGCAGTGTGCAGGGTTTACCAACACGCTGCTTTCTCCAGGCTTTCTTTCATGGTGGTTGTTCCTGGCCTTTCCAGTTGTTTGCCTTAATTTCTGCTGCACACAGGTTCCTCTTATTTTGCCTCTTTCCAGTTTATTTTAATCTATCACACACACACACCACACCCCCCCAAGGAAACAGCTGACAGTGTTAACTGCCATTCCTGACCTAATGTGGTACCTCAATGTTCTGGTTTCTTTCTCTGCAGGTGACAATGTTTTCCATTTAATACTAGGTAGTTGTCCTAAGAATTCTTCAAATCTGTGTCCAAATGGTACTATTCCGTTGTTCAATGCAGATATACCAGGGAGAGCCTGTAGGTACCTCTGCCCTTTCACTAGCCCCACACAGTGCAAAACATCCTCTCCCTCACACGGCACGGAAGGGGCTGGGCAAAACCTTCCTCACTTCACACTGCAGCTGCCTCCAGCCCTGGTCTTCTTATTTTGCTGTTGAAATGAATCCTTGCTTCTAGACAGCTTTGCATGTTGTGCCTCAAATGCTTACCTTAATCCATCCCCTAAAGCATCTGTTTAGCTGGAATTAACTCAGGGTACATCCATTCAGCTCAAGGGGACTGTGCCAGTGCACGCTGGCAGAGGACCTGGCTCCCTGCACTCACCATGTCTAACAAACGATTCCCCAGCAGCAGCCCACAAAGTGTGTTAATTTTAAGTATGTGTAGCTGTATTGTCAGTCCTGGATAAGGAAGGTACCTGTCCAGAAAACAGAAACTGCACAGAGTCAGAGCATGTTCCCGAACATTGCCAGAACATGCCACACCTACAGGGACCATCACTAGGGCTAATGTGGAAACATTCTTAGAACAGCCTTTTTGGTTGAAATCTATTTACAGTGGGAAGTCTTGAAGGCACTCATTCTCTTTGCTGAGCAGTTCACGTGAGTGGTGTGACATAAGCTATAAAAGTTATATTCAGTCCAAGGCCTAACTTCCAGTTAATAGAGTGAGACTTTTTTGTGCTGCAGGCATGTATCCCCTGGATGGAAATCATCAATGCATTTTCCATAGGGCTCAGACTTCCATCAGCACCAGCTTTGGTATTTTAATTTTGTAGTCTGCTGCAAATCAATCTCTAATATACAAAATGTCTTATCCCACTTGCAATGCACTAACTAGCTAACATCTTTTATTTCTTTCACTTAGTCTTTTTCATGCATATTAAAATGCATCATAACTTATTCTACATATTTATGCTCAGTATGTTCCTGCCA
The DNA here is from genome assembly GCA_039720435.1 of Amazona ochrocephala. Classification (NCBI taxonomy): domain Eukaryota; kingdom Metazoa; phylum Chordata; class Aves; order Psittaciformes; family Psittacidae; genus Amazona; species Amazona ochrocephala. The sequence goes on along the minus strand of CM077882.1, from coordinate 51,499,265 downwards.
TGTTCGGTATTGCCTCTGTTTGTAATGCTGATTCTTCAGCACTACCTAAACTCTAGGAAGGGCTACCTATGTATATAAATATATCACCACTGAAACTGGTGGAAATATAAAACTGTGACATTGGCATTGTATAACTGACTCAATAATGGAGGACAATAGCCTGACATTCCTCCTAGCTCTTCAAAATTCACAGCCCTCGGGTGTTCAGCCCAGACACTGCTTGTTCTTTTGGCCAAGTTCAGCACCCAGCCAGCGCATGAGCTTGCTGCTGTTTCATTAAAACATCAGTTCTTCTGGCAAAGCTGGAGATGCTTCTTTGCCCAGACCCCTATTTATTTCAGTACCCAATATAGGCAACTAGAGACCACTTAAGATATATTCTTATTTTTTCTGCAGAATGTATACACTTGCAACCAGTGGACCAAATCCTCAGAAAATGGGTTTGATGTCTTAAGTTACCTTTTCCAGTAATCTTTTTTATAAGCTATAGATAGAAACAATGCTGTTTTAGGATGGCAAGGCAAACCTTTTGTCAACTTATTCAGTAAATGTCTTCAAACTGTACGTTATCTCACAAAGACATGATTACAGCATCATTGGTACAGATACAAACTGCATTCCTGAATTCTGATAGAATGGCCTTATGCAATTGCGGGCAAGAGTGGTGCTTCTAATAACCTTTCAAGTTGAGAGTGGTATTGTACTATCTGAGAACTGAAAATGTAATACTTTTAAAGGAGGCAGTGAAAAAATTATGCTGACAAGCAGAGGGTTCATAGTCTCAGCAGTTCGCAAGACTTCTGCAATGTTTTCAAGGAAAGGCTTACTAAAAATACGGAGGTAAATGCAAAATTGGGTAAAATGCAAAATGGACTTAAAAAACAGATTACCCCTGAGTAGCTTGGATAATATCTTGATTTTATGGACAAAGGAAATGCAGTGGTTATAATCTATTTAGACTTCATTAAGCATTTCATATAGAAACATACAGGAAATAATGACTTACTAGTTAGGGATTAGTATAAATTAAACAAAGAACTGGATAAGGGGAGATGGAATGGCTGATGCTGATGCAAGCAGTGCAGCACTACAGGAAGAAATACACAAAGCAGTTGGTGATCAGGACCCAATATCCACACCATTGATGGAGGGTTGTTTCTGACCAGTTCTTGTCTGGTCCCATGGCCTCAACTCTTATTAGCACCTGGAGTATAACAGGGCACTGCTGGAAAACATCTCTTGCTCAATTTCATCCGAAAGGAACCCAGTTTCCACTAGGTGCACTACTTCATAGTGCGAACAAAGCATGGAATAGTGACAACAGTCATTGCAGAGCAGGATGAAGCCACCACAAGGGCATAGCCTCAATGACTGAACAACTGCAGCAGAAGAAAATTGGAGTACGAAATGCAAAGTTCAAAATTTGAATTGCATTGCCTGTTTTTGATGCTATAGGATGCTAACTAAGCAGTAAGCCTGTAACTGTAGTACTGACATACATGTGACTGTGCACTGGGACAGTAGCTGGTTTTATCTGTAGCAAGGAAGATGCTTGAAACAAGAATGTCACATCATCTTCCCAGTTTTCCTTTTCTTCTTCACCCATTTACTAAGGACACAATCACAATGGATGCTAGTGGACATTTAACATGAATCAGTGGTGCTACTCACCAACACGAGTAGTGGAAAATACCTTCCCTCCATTTCCTGGCCATATCCTTCTGGTACAGGCCACCTGCTTTATTCAAGATGTAAATGCATCACTGGCTTATATTCGCCCTGGCATCTGCTATAAACCCAAGTCCTTTTGAGCAGAGCTGCTCCTAAGCCAGGTGCTTCTCAGCCTGCACTTAAGACATGGGGAACCCTGTGCTTTTTCCTGAGCTTCATGAGCTTTCCACTGCCAGGCCCTCAAGCATATGAGTGTATTTGCCATTTCTTGTCAGCCACTTGGGAATTAAAACTCAAAGGACAGGTTTCCATTCATGGCAAAGCACTGCACTATTTTAGGAATCGCAATGGAAACATAACTTTAAATACAATACATTTGTAACAGGGATTTTCCTCATCAGAAACAAAGAATATCATGAAACAGCTTTTCATGACGATGACTGGTAATACACTGTATTTCCAAGTTTATCATCTTGTCAGACTTGCCAAAGTTTGACACCAGGAGCGCTTAGATAGGACCATCTCCATTTACAGGCCAGCTGGCCTTCCACAAACCTCAGTGGCAAGCACCATTTCTACACATTTGAAAAATTAGGCCCAGTTAGGATTAGAAGTCTTGTCTCATATAGGGAGAATGAAGGCAGATACCACCACGGTAAGGGCACATATAGCTGATGTATTCTGCAGTCCTTAAGAAAACATGATTCCAGTGCTCCCGCCCAGGGTATTTTAAGGATTTCAGCAGCCACCTCAACTGTATGAAGTGCTCCGCCACTTATCAAGCACTATAAAGTGTCTCCTGAAACCTAACACTATTGTCTGAGGCACTGTTTACAGGCCAGTAATGCAAACTCTGGTGCATGTACTCCACTTCTAAAAGGTGATGCATGTCAAACGAAGGGTGCATTAGCTCAAGACTGCAAAAACATTAAAATAGAAGAGTGTTATTCTTTTTCATGACAAAGACATTTCTTCACCATAGACATTTTTACAGAGAGTGTTAAAACTGGTACTGTTTCCAGCTACTAAAAAATGCAGCTGCTGGCCAAGATCTCCTGCATCAAAGGAAGCTAGAAATTATATAGAAGACCTTTTTCCCTGTCTGTTTGGGGGGTTCTGGTACTGGTTTGTGGTTTGGTTTTTGGGTTTTTTTTTGCTTTTTCTTGCAGTCACATAGGGCTGATGGGCAAGTATTTAATGCAGTCTCTACTGCAGAAATGAATAGGTATTAATAACACATGAAGGCATTTTAGAACAACTGATTTCCTGTAAGTACACAAGAGATCAAAATGCAAAATCTTGAAATCCTTATTTACACCTTAATACCTCACTCTATGGCTGACATCTACATGAATAAATTTTTATTTTAAATCTGAGCAGTATGTAAGAGTTCAGCCAGCCCGATCCAAGAGTAAAAGGCACTCCTTACCAAAGCTTGTTTTTGATGGACCTGTGATTTGGGAAGGAAAGGACCACCTCCTACCTCCCTGAAGCAGGCTGTACACCACCACTTCTCCCACACCATGAATCTTGCATAGCACTGTGGCAGTCAAGCAGGCTCCATGCCTCAGGCACCCTTTTTTTCACTGGCAACACAAATCTAATAAAGAGACAAAACCACCACTAACAAACTCACTTGAATTAGTAGCCAACAAATCCACTCCCCTGATAGAGTGTCTATACAACAAACAGGACTTTTGTAAAAGTAAGATAGCTGGACTGATATAAAGGAAAACAAATACTAGTTAATTAGCAGAACAGTTGTCCCACAGCTCTCAGACAATGCTCTGAGTTGTGTATTAACCTGCCATCATTTACTGGACAGCGTGTTCCAGGCTCCTTCTAAAATGGATGAGAAAACCTGTGATTTCTATAATGGCTTCTGGAACCCAGACAGTATTTGTCCGAAGTCCACTCATGTTTTGGAGGTGGCAATTATTTATCTGAGCCAGTATCTACCTTTTCTTTCTAGCCCAGTGCTAGTTGATAAGAGTTATATGGAATTCACGTCAGCGGTTCTGAGCCAGCTGGTGTGGCAAGAACATTTTTGCATCAATTAGAAAATGTGGGGTTTTTTTTAATCAGAAAACCACTGTTCACTCAGGTGAGCTAATGACAGATGACTAACCATGAATCCCCAGTGGCAGAGGTGCATCCCTGCTCAGTTTGTAAATGGGAAAGTGTGACAAAGTTTATAGAACATGTTAAAAATATGCCAAACACTGAGAATCTGTAGACAGAAAGAAAATACCCATTCATTCAGTGATGCTGCTAGGTATTTTTTAAAAACCATGAAATATTGAACCAGCTTTTTGTATTAAAAACAGGAAAAAAAGAAAAAGAGAGAGAAATAGAGCAAGCAGTTACTTTAAATTGGGTTTAATATCTCAGGACAAAATAAACAGGCGTGGATCCAAAATTCCTATGAAAAAATCTGCATAAGGTGTAATTATAGTTTGCACATTACTATGGAAATGCTTAGTTTTCTTTCCTTTTATAAAGTGCATTACGCCAGAACTGTAAGACCATATACAGTGAATTAAAAATTACAAAAGCTTCAAAATCCTATACTGCACGTATTAGAAAGCATACACTTTACTACGAAGGCCATATTGCCAGGGTGAAGTGTGAGAAAATATGTCAAACATATTAATGAGCACAAGTGAATCAGTAAATGCTACTTTTAAAAAACTATAATCTTTACCACAAATTATGCCACTTTGGTAGAAGTTTACCCTTATTCTTCCATCCTGATATCTAACAGGATGATGCATCAACCAGTTTCAGTTATTATTATTGCCTTTGGCTGGGGAGAAAGAAGAAATAAAATTTATCACAGTGATTGTTACTAAGATGAAATTCCAAACAATACAAAATAATACACATGGGAAATGGCAAAAATGAAAACAAATTTACATAATAATGTTCTTATTAAGCACTGTGTCACTCAGTAGATCAAAGAGGTTTTTGATAAAAGCCTAAACTTACCCCCATTTAACTCAATGACAACACATAGGAAATTCAATAGGAATAGAGCTTTCATTAAAAAAAAATCTATGCTATGAAATAAAATGAAATGCATGATATTATTTTTACAATAACAGAGTAAGTCACAGGATAATTGCCTATTACATCATGCTCACTGACAATGTTACTGGGTTTTTGATGAATCCTTGAATGCAAAGACAGGCAATGGGGACCTAATGGAGACTTACTGGACAAATTACTTAATAGAAAATAAAAAGATTAGGTGAAAAAGAACAAGTAATCCTGTGAAAATTAACCTATAAAACCTAATATTTTCAATATGCCAAATACTTCATTTAGAGTTGTTCATTTATTCCACTTATTCAGCACAGAGTGGCTTGTTAGTCATTGCGGACTTCACCTATAAATCAACCAGAGCTTAAATACAGTGGCTGCCTCCCAGCACAAATGCACAGATGAAGATGGGGCCAAGAAAAGGAACATGTCTAGATCATCCTGTAAACAAGTGTCACAAGGTTAAGCCATGTGAAAACAAAACTAAATTACTGTACCTCCAAGCATCTTTATGCTTAAATAACCTCATATAAATGAGGCACATTTCACAGTGCTTGCAGTAATTAGCACTTACCAGGCACCTTTCAGAAGTGCTTTGCAAACAGTAAGAAAGGTCAGAAATCTCACTGCTCTTTCATTTAAACACCCATAAATTCGAACCCAGACAGCTTCCTCCACGTCAGAGCAAGGACTGCAGGGCTTGACCCTCAGGCCTCCAAAAAACAGTGCAGAAGAGGTAAGGGGGTATTCCTAATTGCCATTTTACAGATTGAAAAAACAGTAGCAGAGAGATTAAACAACTTGTTCAACAACAATGGAGTTGTAGCTGAATCTAGATTCATGGCTTTGGGCTGGGGTCTTTTTGTGTCTTTTTTTAAGAGATAAAGGATATTTCCCTGTGGCATAAAGCCACAGCCTGTGCTGAACTGGAGTATAAAGAGACTACTCTGCAGCTGGAGGGTGTAAGAATTCTGCATTACAAGCAGCAATACATTTGTAAACAGTTAAATTTAGTGCTTGTACCGTTACTTTTGTAATTAGTCCTTGGCACAAATGGGTTTGAATATTAACCGTTATTTAATACTGAGCGAGAAAAGACAAAGGGGATGAGTATGACAGAAGATACCCTGGGTAGGTTTTTCTTTTTCTGCCATCTTGGATGCAAAGAATGTCATCACTTTGTACCCCTGGAGTTATCATCTAAGAAAAGGGTATTTTCACATACTACATAATGGCATTACTGGGGTTGTGATGCCATTTCCACAGCCCCTGGGAATGATATAGAAATATTGTTCTAGCTCTCTGAGACATATATAGGAAAGGAACATTTACTGTGAAAATTCTGCAGTTAAGGAATAACTCTATTTCTAGTGTATTCTTTTTCCTTTACAAGAGATAGGCCTCTTTTGAGAGCTCTTGGTGTGTGACTACTATAAATTAGAAGATCCACAAAGAAATCCAAATGTATTCCTGACAGGTTGGGCAGAGAAGAGAGTCAGAGCAGCCCTGTGGAGAAGGACTTGGGGGTGTTAGTTGATGAGAAAATGAACATGAGCCTGCAGTGTGCACTTGCAGCCCAGAAAGCCAACTGTATCCTGGGCTGCAACAGGAGCATGACCAGCAGGTCAAAGAAGGTGATCCTGCCCCTCTACTCTGCTCTCGTGAAATTTCACTTGGAGTATTGCGTGCAGTTCTGGTGTCCTCAACATAAAAAGGACATGGAACTGTTGGAACAAGTCCAGAGGAGGGCCACAAGGATGATCAAGGGACTGGAGCACCTCCCATATGAAGATAGGATGAGAAAATTGGGGCTGTTCAGCCTGGAGAAGAGAAGGCTGCGTGGAGACCTCATAGCAGCCTTCCAATACCTGAAGGGGGCCTATAGGGGTGCTGGGGAGGGACTCTTCATGAGGGACTGTGGTGACAGGACAAGAGGTAATGGGTTCAAACTAAAACAGGGGAAGTTTAGATTGGATATGAGGAAGAAATTCTTTACTGTGAGGGTGGTGAGGCACTGGAATGGGTTGCCCAGGGAAGTTGTGAAGGCTCCATCCCTGGCGGTGTTCAAGGACAGGTTGGACATAGCCTTGGGCGACATGGTTTAGTGTGAGGTGTCCCTGCCCATGGCAGGGGGGTTGGAACTAGATGATCTTAAGGTCCTTTCCAACCCTAAATATTCTATGATTCTATGATTCTGGGACCTCTCCACGGCTTCTATGTGTCCCAGCCCTGGCTGCCACATGTCATCCCCTTCTATAAATAGTCATTACATTTTGTTGAGGAAGGTCAAAATGTGTAGGGGTGTAAATACTGCAGCAGTCATCGTTAAGTCATGCATTGATTTATTCTTGGAAACCTAGGTGCTGTGGAAACAAGTGTGCCTCAGAGCCACAAGTCCTGTGTTCCTCAACACAGAACTACAGTAAAACTTTGGAAATTACAATCACTGCACTTGCAGGAAGGAAAGCCTCAGGCTGGCTGAGGAAACACAGTGTGCTGTCTCAGCTCCACCCTTCCATGTGTTTTGTACCCTGAGGACACTCTTCCCTGCACCTTCAATCAGTCCTTCCCTACTGCACAAAAACTGCACATCTGGCAGTCTTCATAGGGACTGTCTGTCAGTACACAGGATATTTGAAAGAATTATTAGGTCAACTTTCCCCAGTTTGGCCCCTTTACAGATAATATTTCAGATACGGGGATAGGCTCTGTGATGAAAATACATCAGCTGCACTCCATCCATTTTAGGGCCGTTAAAAAAATCATGATATAAAGATTGCACATAACTCTGCTTTGCTTTGTGCAGTCAAAAATTAGAACACCCATAAAGCTCTACCAAACTTTACTGTATTTTAGGAACTGAAAATCTGTAAAATCCAACTGATTTAAGTACGCGGTATCTGTCTCATTACTGCCAACCCAGATACAGAGACATTTTAACATTTGAAGTTGAAGAACAAATCCAAGCTTCGCAATCCTAAAGTTACCCAAGTAAGTACTGGAAAAAGGCTTAATACTGGTTTCAGCAAGAAGAAATAACTCTATATGGATGCAAAATACTTTCAAACAGCAACATGACTCAAATTTTAAAAAAATATTTTTCCTTATTTTGTTAATAATAATTTATCCATTTTGGTTTTGATGATGGCCTCCAAGAAGATTTTACACCAAATTTACTGAGAACTTACAGATAAATAAAATGCTACAATACAGAATATACATTTTGTTTCTATTTAATTCCTAGAAGAACATGTTGGTTTTAAATATCATTTCCATTTAAAGAGGAACCAGTAAGGAAGAGATGAACTCCAAATTGTTCTTCTCATCGCAGAAGTTCTTTCTTTGTTTAAAATAGCTGGATCATTGACTCTCTTGATTTTCCAACTCCGACCCATTTAACTAGGGAGCAAAACACATTTATTAGAACAATTACTGAGTGGAATTATTATAATCAATGAATTGGAATAATTTTCGCCTTTCATCACACTTCACTACAAACTGTCCAGTTTTGTGCTCAAACAAAATGCTAGGAAGTTTTACTGTCAAAAATCACTTTACTCCTGCTGCAGTACCTGATCAGAAATACAACATAATGAAGTTTGAAAGCACGAAACAATTGAATCATGAATACAAAGCATTGCAGATGGAAGACCTAATAGAAGGTCAACCATGTATTTTACAGGTTTCACTGTCACTGTCTTGAGTGATAGGGTGTCTGTCTAAATCCCTGCAGAGAAGGAATCAAGAGCTCTGCCAGGATGTGAAGTTTTCTTGATATGGAGAAGGAGATAGTGATGCACATGTACTGTAACACTGTTAAATATAAGGCTGTAATTTAAAACATTATCCAGCCTGAGCAGCCACTTCAAACATCATACTATAATTGTTTCACTACAGTTCATGTAAGTGGAACATACTATAGTTTCTGTAATATAGAAATTACATTACAGAATACTATAGTTTCTCTGATTGATTGACCATTGATACTATAGAATTAACCATAGGCAGGTCTCCTTTAGCCATCAAACCCACCATGGTACCCTAGCCTTCACACAGGAAACCAGAGAAATAAAATAAGGGGAGCTTTATTTTCATATCCCATTGCCCACATCTGTGTCTATGACCACACATGGACTATTCACTGAGTTTCAGGCTTCCTAACCCATGAATAAGACCGAAATTGCCCCAGTTGTCAGTATCCCATACTCCCTAAATGTGACCTTTGAGTGCTTTATGGAAAACAAAAGCACACATGCCAGCTTTCTAAGTTTGCTGCTGTGAAAATTCCCTTCCAAACTCTACTATTCATGCCATACCTCTTGGCACCTCTAGAATTCCATCAATTAGGTTTGAAGAGAACTGGGTGGCTTAACCTTTGGAGATTGATTATGTTAAGACTCTCACTTTTCCAAAGCGGCAGAAGTGGGCTAAACAATCTTACATCCGTTAAGCAATACATCTCCTTATATGGGTAAGTATAGAACAGAGTTGGAAAAAAAAAAAAAAAAAAAAAAAAAAAAAAAAAAAAGAAAAAGTCTGATTCTATGTTCCACAGGGATGCAGAGCAGGAAGTGAAATTAAGAGACTAAGACATTGAACTAACTGCACTGAAGCATGGTATGCAGATCCCTAAGTTTTCACTGACAGAGGCAGCAGTTTGCCAAGAACAGTACAAGTTTATCTTTCCACTGGTTAAATCCTTGTCAGAGCATCTTGGAGCTCTCTGCAACACTGCAGACCTGCCTGCAAAATACCCAGCTTTGCTGCTTTTTGGCAAGCTGTCATTTACCATCATCAGCCCATCCATAGGTAGCTCCATTGCCTCTTACCCAAACCAAGCCACTCCCCAACTAAGGACTTGAACACTTTCATATAGCTGTTCCCAACTGCTGTGGCATCATCATCCTTATTTCATCTACAGAAAGATCTACCTGGCACTCCAACATGGTTTTCCACACAGCGGATGTAATTCTGGGCCTTGGGTGGGAGGTCCTCCCACTTTCGTGCACCAGTCGTATCAGTCTTCCAACCAGGCATTGTTTCATACTCTACTTCCACCTTCTGTAGTATCTCCTGATTAGCTGTGGGAGAACAATTTTTGTCACAGTTGATTTTAGCTACTTCACCTTAAAAGAACACACCCAAGGTACTTGACCAACAAAGTCTTTTGACATTTAAAATCTCATATATGAGTAAACGCTATTTCTACCGGTCAGTTCACTCATTCATAATTTAGATTAATTTCTGTTACTTAGGAAGGTAACTGACTCAGGAGGATCCAGGAATAGTTTCCTCTTCTAAAAACTGTATGATGCACTCTGTGTTGTCAGAAAATAACACTCATCTTTCAGGAAACAACTTATTTGAAGTTTACAGGAGTTCCACTTTTTGGTTCAGATTTGCACATAATAACATGTAAGTCCTCCTGTAGATAAGGCACTACTGTCTCCAATGTTTTTATCTTTTTGGAACAATATTATCAGGGTTGCTAAAAGCTTAGATATCTGCAAACTTTTCCACACTGGAATTCTCACTGTGTCCACAGCCAGGAACTACCATCATCGGTGGGAAAGCTATCTGCTGCCAGCCCTCCCCATGCCCCCAGAGTCCACATCCTAACAGAACAAATCCTTCACATCTTGGCACAGTCTGTTACAGGTATCTTGAAAACATCATTAATGTAAGAAAATTACATATTACCACATCTTAAAAGTTTTAACATGAATCATGTTGATAGGCAATATATATTTTCATTAACTACACTGTTGTTGCTGTTAATTACAGTTATATGATGGTATACCATAAGCAGCTTTATTCTGCTTGTATCTGGCTCACTTTTGCACAGCTTAATCACTGCTTTTGATTTTACTTTACTTCATTCAAAGCTTATTGCCAATAATACACAGTACTGATTCAGTCTTGCTGACTTTCAGATCCCTGGTGTTCCCAATAAAAAAAAAAAACTAATAGGACAAGGCACAGAGCCCCTAACACAAGATTTCATTTGCTCTGAACTTCTTGTCAGCATATGTACAGATGCAAGGTGAATGGAAAACACTAATGTACTGATACAGCAGTCTTTATACTCATACTAGAGTTCCACAGATTTCTACAGGAGGTCTAATATAACAGAAATCAAGCCTGATTTTAAAAAGCAAACAGGTCTTACCCATCAGGTATGGCTTAACAGGCAGCAGAGAGAAAAATGATCATAGATATTTAACAACATACCTGGAAAATACGGAATTCTTTTTCCACCCAGTTTGTAAGCAACACCGATTTTAATTTCATCAAGGACATCAAGAATATCCAGTTTTGTTAATGCCAAACTGTACAGAAAACATAAGTTAGTTACACACATGATGGATCTCCTCTTCAATCCTTTACACCTGTCTTTTTCATATACATACTTTCCCCCCCCTCCTTTCTAGTTTTGTACTCACAAGTTCAACCCAGGCAACCCAGCAAGCAGAAATACACAACTAAATTAAACTATGAATGCTGCTAATTGAATTAACACCTCCAGAATGAAGACATATCTGAGTCACTAAGACAGAATTCCAAATGCTTCGCTGCTCATACAGGTGTGGTGTTCAATTCAGTGCATGAAAATGCAAGCCTATGATGTCAAGTGGCACATACTGGACTTGGTCTGGGTGTGTATGACAGCATGTCACTTTACATCACTACTAGTGATTATTTCTGTTACTCCTACTGATTCAGAGCAACTTTAAAACAGACTTATTTACTAAATTAACTTTCAAAACAGACTTCACAAGCATCAGCTGGCTACTAAAATCACATATACAGTTCAATAGGAAGGATCCCAGCCTGACTTTCAGTGCCTGGGCTGTGCTACCAAGGTTGTCAGTTTAATGAACCTTTTTTCATCTTGTGGATGAACACAATGGAACACAAAAATGGAACCTCAAGAAGACACTGTAGTATTCACTGATCAGTATAAAGCTGCATTTTAAAACTAGTCAAGACTAGTGCCTGCCAAAAACATGAGCAGCTAAGGATTTAGACAGGTAAGTGCATAATAGTCCATGTCATATGTGCTCAGTAAGTATATGATGAATGCGATCATTAAATGAAAAGACCTTTTCGGAAAGAAGCAGCATAGTCAGTCTTCCCGTGTTTTTTAACTGTCACAGTTACCAGAAATGACATAATTTTGTTGCCAGAAGTGCAGTAATTGTATAGAGCTGAAATGGGAGGAAACATAATGCCTTCCTAATACTATTTCCACATAAACTAGAGCTGTGCAAGTTAAAGCAAATATAAATCCAAGTAAAAAAAACATTTCCTTTCTTCTGACAAACTAATGAACAAAGACCTCTATTATTTTGTAACATTAGTTGCATAAACAATTATTAAGTCTCAGTTTATAAGATATTTAAATGCCCAAGCTCATGTGTTTGCATAAATAAACAAGTTTGCCTGAATGCATGAGAAAGGCTACACTTTATCTGAACAAAACCGCAATTAAAGTTTTGCAACTTTTTCTGAAAACACAGATTGGTAATTACTTATAAATAAATAGCTTGTGACAGTTATTAGCATTTTAGCATTAGACACAAGCTAGCTTGATAGCATTACAGTCTTGAACAGTTCCTTTTCAAGAGCCACTTTCCCTTTAAAATGTCAATTTAACATATAATTTGAATTACAATAATTTATCAACCAAGTAAGTCGCTCAGTCCCAAAGAATATAAATCTCAGCCCATTAAATGCAAAATTTCTAATATATTAGATTATAACTTCGCAAATAAATGAACCTGTCAGGACCAGAATGAAAGCTGTGCCAGCTGCTGTACACTTTGTGTCATCCTGCTCACGTAACTTAAAGAGGTAGTGGTTCCAAAGGATGCAGAATTGGTCTAACAAGTATGCTCCATTTCAGCCAGCCAAAGCTCAAAACCAGTAGGTGTTAGATCACGACACAGGTCAGTATGAATGCACTGGATCAAGAACACTTGAGTGAACTGACGGAAAACTGATATATTGACCCAATCTACATCAGCCATCTGATATAAGCAAAGTGAAAACACATTGAAAAAGAATTGCTGTTATGATGTTGTAAAATCACTTGATTTGAAAAAAGTCAAAGGAATTAGATCATTATTAGCATTAAGATACTTCGCAGTGGCCCACTGTGAATTATTTTATTACTTAAAATGCAACACTTTACTGGACTTATATTAATGTTACCTACATATTTATTCTGTGAAGCACAAAATTATCACTTCCAAATGTAGCGCAAAATCAGTGATGCTTACGCAGTGAATCCGTTGATCATATGAACATATTTCAAACTGACAAGATCTAACCAGCCACAGCGTCTCTTTCTGCCTGTAGTTACTCCCCATTCATGGCCACGGGACTGTAAAAGATCTCCAATTTCCTAAAAGAAGACAGAAAGAATACTGATGGCATTTCACTGAAAAATAGCAGAAAATGAATAATTATGGATGAATAGCAAGAAAAATATAGCTGTTTAATTCCAAGCCCTTTTTGTAGGAAAAATGGAAAAAAAGAGTTTTATTAAGAGGGGACTAAGGTGAAGAATAAAGCCCTTCATCCACAGGATTTTTGTATTTCAATCACTAGCATTTCCAAAATACTTATTTACTCATGTTCCAAGGAGACCACGTTTCTTCCTTCTTCCTCTGATTGGAAGATTTCCTTGACGATTCAACCCTGGTTTTGATTTTGTTTCCATGTACTTTCTTCATCTGTTTGGCACCTATTGTTTTTGTGAGCAAAACTGCAAATGCCTGGGACAAGATCAGTGCTTGTACAATGTCTAGGTCAACAGACCCCTTGACCACACATAGGGCTCTCAGGTTCTACCACAGCATGCAACTGCCAACTGCTCCCTTCAGACTGTCAGTGTTTCTAACACGTTAAAAATGAAGAAGAAACTTTACATTCATGATTCATAAAACTAAAAGGTATCACCAATTCACTTGAGCCACTAGAGAAAGGATTTTCATGACTAAATTCTTAGATTAGACTCAGATCACTGATCCGGAGATTGCTGTGTGCATAGCTCATAACCAATACCCTGAGATTTCTAGTTTCTTACAAATAAAAACACAATAGACAGTCTAAAAGAGCCAAAATCTCCTCCGTTCTTCGTATTGACCAATTTGTGATTGGCTGAAGCACACATCATGCTTATTCTACAAATCACAAAGAACATAGGCTGTCAAGCACAGAAGTTGTATTTCGTAATTTAAGCTTTCCTTTGATGCACTGACAGTTCCAGTCTACAACAAACTCTTACCGCTGAAACACGCCTAACAATATTACATAAAATCATGAAATCTGGTTTCACATCATTCATTACAACAGAAATGTTGTCACTGTAATACAACATCATCACACTCATGTTTCTCTCCTCTGAAGAAAAATACCTTAATAATGTAATTCTCTTCTTGAGTGACTTGAGTGACTGCTTGGCATTATTATTATGTTACTTATTTATCATTGGTATACCTTTATCCTACTCCACTGTCCTTATTTTTTGGCTACTGTATATACCACATTTTATAACATTAAACCTACATTAATCTGCTCAGTGGGGAATGCTCCAATTCCCACCCGAGTAGTATATGCCTTCACCACACCGTAAACATCACCAACATGCTGGGGAGGAACACCAAGTCCAGTGCATACACCACCTACAGTGCAGTTCGATGAAGTCACGAAAGGATATGTGCCTGTCAGAAAAACACAAGAGCACAACCCTGTTTCAGCAATGACAAGAAACAAAGATTGATTTTTCCTTTGTGAGTTGAAAGGAGATTTTCACCTGTATGTTTGTCCTTAAAGCTAAACTGAAACAGCAGCCAAAGAGTAAAACAAGTTCTTACTACATGTACTCATTTTGCTTTTAAGAGAATATGTTAAGCTGTTCTTCCCCAAATTGCTTCCTCTTGTTGTGAAAAATACATATTTAGATTTCTAAAGCTGTATAGAAACCTTTCAAAATGAAGGCGTTTTTCCATTCAAATAGCTGAGTCATCCTGGCAATATGTATAAGCATATTATTAGTGAGCGAGAAGCTCAGACAAATAAAATACACTGCTTTCCTACAAATTCTGATGAGGAGTTGTCAAGTATGCACTATCTGTTCCAATGCCTAAGCTTTTTTACTTTCATCCTTTGCTACTCTCACTGAGGACTGCCCACAAGGGAGAAATTTAAAAGCATCTCAATACTACTTAGGCACTGGATCTATTATAGGACACGGCTGCTGTGTAAAGCTTTTTTCACTGTCCTGTGTATCACAGAAAGTATTTCCGCTACATCCACAGAGAGCCTGGTGTAAAGGTCACAGTCTGACATTCCCAGTGCTCTACACAAGCAGCTCTGAATATCTGCAGCAAACTTTCTAAGTCTTAAAAGGCTATTCACGTTCTCTACACTGTGACTCTGGGTTGGAGAATCTCTCCAGTTCTTAATTTCATCTTCATGAAGACCTAAGTGGCTTAATTAGACTCTGGGTAAGAAAGCAGAGATCAGCTGAAGAAGTTTGGCTTACAGGTTATCTGCACCAGTTTAATCCTCCCTCCACTGCAGAGTAATTATCTCAGCAGCACTGCAATGGGTGCCTGGAATGTATGGCAATGTGAACACACATTTAGAAGTAATAAAGAATATCTGGAATGAAATTTCAACTCCACCAGAATAAACTTCAATAAAAATCAATATTTAAACCCTAAACACTTAATCCTATTAATGATACAATCTCCGGCTTACTGTGCCTTACTTCTGGGAGATCTGTTCCTATTAAAGACTATTTTGTTGCTGTATTTTCCTGCTCTTTGCAAAGCTGATATAAACACAAATCAAAATAAAACTGATCTCCTAGGAGTTAAATTAAGTTTAGAATTTAACATACCAAAGTCAATATCAAGTAATGCTGCATTGGCTCCTTCAACAAGAATCTTCTTTGGGGAGCCATGAAGAGCTTCGTACATAAAATACACACCATCTCGAACCATGGGTCTTATTTTTTCAGCATATCCCTGCAAATTTAAGTAGAAATGTTAGTTTCCCCAGACAACGGCTGGATGCAGGGAACACTGCTCACTTTTGAAATGCAAAACATACAAATAACCCTAACACACCAGCCTCAATAAGTACGTTTTACCTGCAAAATACAACCATTAGCTTGTTCAATACATTTATTGATTTTCAGTGAAATACAACTCACATAAGAAAACATGACTTGTAATGGCATTAGAATCCCATAATTTCTGTGTAATTTCTATTCACAGAGATGTTGTATACCTAGCTCTTTTTGTTGATAAGACTCTCTATATAGTGTGTTTACAGTCCAGACACACTGAGAGTGGACTTAAAAATAGTTCAAGATCCAGAATTAAAAAAAAAACAAAAAAAAACAAAACACAAATACTAAAAAGTATATTTAAATGTAAGGCAGCAGCTCTGAACAAGCACCAGCAAAACTAGGGAAAGGGAAGAGATTTTTTAGCATCTTCCTTTACTACGTATTAATGAAAGATGTTTTATCAGTGGCTCTTCAGAATTTATTTATAAAAAGACATTTTTGAAACACAGCTTCCACAAACAGCTCTTCAGTGAGCAAGGAAGTCTCTCAGACAGACTATATCAGTCATGGCTGGAGACTGTTAACTGGAAGTGCCACCCTGTGCTCTCTTGGCTACCTTAATACAGCAGTTGTTTCATGTCAAAAAAGCAAAGTATTATAAGCGAATTAAATAATCCAAAAAATTCATTTAAATGTACACATTAAGATAACATTCTATTACAATGCACAGGTACTGCTTATTAAAAGGCTTTGTAATAGTGAAGATGTAAATTTTTCATTTAAATTGATTAATTGGTTTAATAAATAGGAGTTTTGGTACTCTTAACTTTTACTTTTTAAATTCAGTATTACTGTTTTCTTCTGTATTTTCCCTGAAACTGAACAAATATTACAAGTGTTAAGTCCTTACCTTTAGCTTTTTCAGCTGTCCTTCTATATCTATTTCTAGTGTGGGAAACATTGACTTGTACTGTTGTGCCAGATTTTTAAATCTGTAAAATATTGAAAACATACCTATGAAAAATACAGTTATTGTTCATAGAACCTTTGGCAAGAACTCGGTTTATACTATATAAGGATATACACAGAGCTATACAGAGAAAACACCCAGAACTTTGATAACTCAACCACAACGTTTCCCAATATACAGAATTACATTTTAAACTGTAAGAAATATTGTCAAGTACAGGAAATCAATACACACATTCTGTCAATTTTTTTGCTCCTTTTAGACAATTCATATACAAAATTCAGACACATATGTAAACATCTTGTTAAAAGCAAGTCTGTCAGCCAAAATGCATCGCTCTTTAACATAATATTTAGAAATTAAAACAGTTGTACCTTGAAGAAAATTCATCAAAGTCAGAAAGGAGGTCACAAATTCGAAGGCCTGTGCGTGCAGCTTTGGAAGAATAAGTTGGTCCAATCCCCTTCTTTGTTGTGCCAATACTAATTAAAGATAAACCCCAAACATGTAACAAATATATGCAAAAATATGCTTTATGCTAGGTAATATTATTAAAGCTCTTCAGTATACCATACAACATACCATACACTGGGCAAGAGGTCTAAGAGAGAAAAAAATAAACTAAAGTTCTAAATAGTAGAAGACACAGCCATTTTCATGCTTCAGTGGATTTGCATAAATATTGCTGATATTCACTGTGCAGAGCAAAGCTTTAAGCCTTGGGTCTGGCTGACACAAGCTCAGTTGAAGCTGTGTGTATATACACATATTACAAGGTAATAATGGTTACTACACCATCCTGTGGTACTTGTACCTCCCTTACCACAAACAATAGGAAACAGAGGTCATTTTCATATTTCCACAGTTGCAGCACTGCCTATAGTTGTAAACAACAACCACTTGAAACAACAAATCAGTTGCAACAATTAAACTGTTTCCCTGTCCCATGCCTATTTCAGAAATGCATTTCAGAAATACAGTAATATTGAGACCTTTATTTGTACACTAAGTTTGACTGAAATTGTTCAATGGATCAAAAACTAACAGGCTAACAGAGAGAAAAAACACAGTATGTTCAGGTAAACCTTCATTCTTTCAGAAACCAGAATAATGAAATATGAGGTTACACACTGTGCTAAAGGGTAAAATTAAAATTAATATAAACCAGTAACTCCATGAAGTACAAGTGAATATACAATAAATGATTACAAGCATGGAACCTAATCATGCCACTTCAGAGCTGATTCAAAAGAGCATCACTAGTCTGATATCAAACTGGATTGAAAGCATCATTTTAATGGAAATGAGTTTTGAGAATTTGGCAGGAATTTCAAAATGTCTCTATATGTTGCAAAGAACTAGAAAATGGAAATATGGCAGAATTCATATTCTGCCTTTTCAATAATACCTCAGAGTTTGTTCACTAACATAAGTAGGAGCAGAACCAGACACAGAAATAGTAACATCAGCAAGGCTCTTTAGAGATATATTGCCTTCCTTTTTCCAAAATTACACTAATTTTCCAAATTTGCATAATTATTAATGAAATGAAGGTGCTGAAAATACTTACTTTTTTCCTTCTTGTGCTTGACGTTGCACTTCCTGGAGCCCATCTACAGCCTGGTGGAAGTCAAACACTGCAATGGAAAATATAATGGACAGAGTGGAAGACCAAAGGAGAAAAATGTTCTTTAAATCACACACCCCCATAATTTCAAGACAAAGTGCCTTTGTTTTCATTGACAGTCCACAGGCCTCCTCTTGTGGAAACAGAATGAGTATTACTTAAACATTGTGAAAACATGTAAAACACCACTCTTCAGTGGATACAAATTCCATTATTATGCTTCAGATAGATGACACATAAAGAAGCCACATTAGATCAAACACATGACTATTTTGTGGAGTAATAATGTAATTTAGCACCAGGAGCTAAGCAGTCATTTGTGAGATTTTCCCCCTTCAATCATCACTTACCTATATGTGCTCTATCTGATATAATCAGTCTTTTCTCCCAATCTTTCAAACCTGTCAGAAGATAGCAAAGTAGGATATCAGCTGCACTGATTGATCAAAATTTGTTTTTAAATTTTATTATGTCTTCTAGTTTGTATAGCTTCTTATTAAGAAGACTGCTGACAAAATGGATAAGCCATAAGTGAATATCAAATATCAGCAAAGTTTTTGTTAACATTACTTTATAATTTTTCAGCTTTCTCATTTTGGTATGGACAAAGATACTCACTACTCCTTAATGCCAGAACACTGTGGCTTACACCTGATTCTTTTCTGGAAAGATTCTTGTCTAACTCGCTACACAATAAATCAGTTAAACTCCATTTGTGCCTCAGAAAATAGAGAATTTATATATATAAAATCATAAAACAATATAAAGATGTGAGGAACCTCTGAAGGTCATCTGATCCGAAGCCTTGCTCAAAGCAGAACCAACTGAGTTCATACTCTGGCGTAGAAACGGGGACACAGAAACTCTGGGTTAAGTCATCTCAGTTTGAGGTCAAAGTGAGCTTTGCCACACTCTTTAGGACTTACATTGTATCTAATATAGTATCAAATGCCACCGAACTCCCTAAAACCCCATGAGAAGACAGCTTTTGAAAATCTGCCTGAAGACTACAACACAATTCAACGTTTTAAATAATGTTTTCCTCAGTATTTTAAATCCAGAATGTTATTGCACTGAATATTTATGGTCAGACACAAAGGTTTAAGAAAACCCTCAACCTGGCTGCCAACTTAAAGACAGACTAAAAATTACAAACCTTTCTTTTCATTCTTTTCAGCTTCTTCAAACAGGCCTGGTAAATGTATAACCACTCCATTACCTTTGGGAACATAAATGATTTATTTTAAAGCAAGAAATAAATTATTCATTCTTAGGATGTAAGGCGCGTAAACCCCTGCTGTCTGAAACTGCATTTAAAAAGTAAGGCTAAGTTTCTCACATTTCTCACAAAGGATAAATCCTCATTTTGGTGAAGCGCCTACAAACCTGCTAAAATCAGGAAAAACAGAGCTTGCTTGTTTCGGATGTGAATGCCGGGCCTGCTCCAAAGCCAGCTGAGGCAAGCGGATTCTTGCCTTTGTTTGAGGTGGACTTCGCACCATGACTTCAGCCTCAATTGTTCACTGGTAAATGCTCAAAGAAGTCCACGGCCTTACAGCACTGACAGTCCTATGTTACAATATTTGAACTTTCTCCAGTATTCACGCAGTTGCTTTAAATTCAGCTTAAACTAGTGCAATCTTTTCCCTTTGTAGCTTTTGAGCTACAATACAGAATTCAGAAGCAATATGGAGCATTACTGACGAGACATGGAGGATTAGTGCTGTAGTGGGCTGGAAACAGCTGCTGTTTTTTCTTGGAAGCATCAAAAATATATTCAAGAGCCTATCTCAGCCTAAATTTAGGATAACTTAAGTTATAGTTTTCACTAACTGACAAGGGAGTAAATTGGAAAGGAAGACAATACACCACGCTCAGCAGAGAGAAAAAAAGTTTAATATATTTCTATCATCCATTCAGAAATTATCGGACAGAACAAAACTGAAACTCCATGACTCACTGACACTCAAAGTCATTTCTTGCACATTCTGCATATGTTTTTTCTCTCAGAAAGGAATGTAATTTTGGACAATAAGAGGCTTAAATTTGCCTACGACTTAACTATGAGTTTAAAGTCCAGTAAGCAATGCAAACTTTTTTATGATATCATCTGTATCCAATACCTTTACAGAAAAATACAACATCATCATAAACAGCTGGTCACGTGAACAAAGAGGAGACAGTATTATAACCTTCCAAGCACAGCCCTGTACCTTGTGGCCTATTTCCAGAAAGCTGGTAAAGAGATACCAGAGATAAATTATATTATTCATTTAACCTAAGTGCTGGGGTTCATGTCCTCAAAAAATAGCATATGCATTTCTGAAAGTATAAAAGGATTGCACAAGTAGAGGGTGGGATCCGAACTTGTACCATAAAGAGTGAGAAACAGCAACATGATAGAAAGAGAGGCTTCTTCTAGTTTTCTAGTAGCAGAAACAAAACTGACACTGAAAGCAGAGTAACTCTTCATGTTAAAGCAGCTCCAAAAGAAAAGTCAAGCAGCTGAAGCTAAATCAAATCTGTCAGCCACTTATATGTTTTTCTTTGCTACTATAAAATATGGTTGCAGCTACCCACCGCACAATGTCATTTTATTTAGTAAGTTCCAATATTGACTTACCAATAAAAGAAATCGCCTTTGGATTAATGATGCCACTAGGAAATAGGTGAAAGTCATACTCTTTCCCATCAACAACCACAGTATGGCCTGCGTTATTCCCACCCTGCAACAGAAACAAATGCCTTAAGATTAATGGTTTTATACCACCACTCTGAACTCTCAGCAGACTATTTGACAAAATCATCTTTTTTTATTTATACATTCATATCTTAGGTCACTGCTTTCTCCATCTTACAGTTTCTTGAGATGCTGTAGTATCATAAAAAGGGCTCAGACAGGACAATTAGAGGGCTGAAGGATTTCAGCAGGACTGGGTAGTATTATGAGGCAGGACAACACCACGGAGTCAAGGCAGGACTCAAGCAGAGCAAGAATAAATGCAGGAGTGGTGGAAAAACCTAGAAGAGAACTAAAGCTCCTGGGAGCATAACTGTATTGAACTACTACCCATGGAGTCCTGCCTCCAACATGCCTACACAAGCCCATCCTTTTCAGGCACCTTCTGCACATGGTCATTTCTCTTGAGTTTAAGCCTTCAACACCAAGTAGCTCCTTCTGAGTGGAAGCTCTTCCTGCTTGCCCACCCACAAACAGCTACTGCTTCTCTATGTGTTCCAGATGGAAGGCCTATATAAAGTTGGGAGCGTGTGTAGTCTTTGCAGATTTGTAGATTCTCCCCATCAAGGGATGATCTTCTACTTTTCGGAGTCTCCTACAATTCACACCTTACACAAGTAACTACCAGACCTGAAAATGGGAGCTGGTATTTTGCTCAAGAAACTGATTTTTTTGTGAATGGCTTTAAAAGAGCATAATGAGACAACACACAAACTTGGGAAGAGGTGAGTAGAACAAGGTCGCGAGTTGATTTGAACAGAAACAGTAACAAGTTTAAAAATTCAAGGTCCAGTTTTCTCAACATGCTGAATTTCTGTTGCTGTTCCATCATCATGTAACTTTTTCTCCTGATAGGGTTGGGAAACCTGACTACTTGTCTGCTCTGGTGCTACAGACCTTCATTTTCCAAACAATTACAAATCTTTGTGGATTTGATATGAGGTCTGAATGATGTAGAAGTGCCTGGAATGAGGGTATCTACTGAAAGGAGAATTGAGACTGTCACTGGTAATTTGCAAATAATGAAGTGTTGGCTGAATGTGTGCAATTATATGAAAACTCTGAGAAATGTCAGTAATTGATAAAAAATAATAAATAATACATGTTCTTCCAGAGGTTCATTTACTCATTTGCCCATTTCTTTGCATGTGATACACAGGAAAACGGCAACTGACATTCTTTTCAAAATGTGGATATATGCTGAAACATAACATTAAGAAAATAATACTATGGGTTGTAAAAATAAAAATCAAACGATTTTTAAGGAGGGGGATGGAGGAAAACACTGGAAACATGCCTTTAAATATGACCAAAGTAATTTCCATGTGCTGGAAGATGTGAGCTCCACAATGACATTGAAACAGATAACCTGCTAAGGATGAGCTGAGTACAAGCCGTAACAGAAAAACTGGTGCATGCACAAATTCCACTTGATTTAGCAAACTGCTGAGTAGCTCATCCTTGGGCTGGGAAGGACTCCTGAGTGTCCTGCTAATGCAGGGTTATAACTTGCCTGGAGAATCCCGAATCAAGCAGAACCATCCTAGGTGTTTAGCTTGCCTCCCAGATGTGAAAAGCCAGTTGTAGGAACCTGGATCTAGTCAAAGATACTGAACTAGATAGCAGGCTAATAAATCAGCAGGCAAGTACTTCGCATGATATTTAAGAGGTCTGGAACTGGATGGATTGTACTGTTTGAAACACTAGTTTATTTTATTATAGAGGTTTGAGAAAGAGGCTTGTGATGTCTTCTGAGACAATCAGGTATGTTGTCACTTACACTGTAGTAAAATTCTGCTTTTCTAAATAAACATGAGTAGAAACAAATGAAATCAGGCTTGAGGACTCAATCTGAAATAACAGCACTCCTAAATTATAGTCAGAAGTGTTTCCTTATATACTAAAATTTTAGAAGGTGGGATGTACCAGTATGAGAATGTTTATGAAGGATAGCTTATGTTGTTGGAAAACAACAACATTCACTTCCAAAATCAGGGAAGCCTGGGAATTCCCATTAAACTACTCAGGTGTGGGAACTCCGGTTCCCAAGAAGAAACCATTATGGAAGCTGCCTGAGCTCCAAAAGGCTGAGACACTACTGCGATGACAGCAGTGTCTTAAACATTAGCATCCACATGAACCTGAAACCTTCCTTACTGCTTCTGCAGTGATTTCAGTATGTTCAGTAGGCACTTGTGTCCCTTCTGTTAAGCCACCTTAATCTCTAGTGACTCTACTAAAAGTGTTCCAAATGCAGGAAACCTACCAGGTCCATGTGATTTAGGCTATCAGCTACAGCAAACTGCAGCAATGAAGTGGGACTTGAGAAATAGAAAACATTAAGCATGCCAAAGACAACAGGATAGATATCTTACTACATAAACAGTAAGTCTAATAAAAAAGACCTAAATATCATTTAGGAAGCTCATCTCCAGAGAGCACATAAAAATCCTTTGAGGCAGCTACACTGAAGTTTCGGAGGAGATAAATCTTTGTTTCTGACAGTATTTGGTAGGTGCTAAAGTTCTTCATATTTAAATCAGGCACCTAAGGGAAAAAAAAAACCCAAGCTTCACTGAAGTCATTCAAAGCTGCACTGGGTTTGCATGGCAAACTTTTGGTAGCAGAGGAGCTACAGGGGGGCTGCTACAAGCTTTCCCCACGTCCAACAGGGCTGATCCCATCAACAACAGTGGTTTGCCTCTGGGATAACAGAGTTAAGAAGGGGCAGAGATTCCCCTGCAGCATGTGGTGCAGACCATGGGGTGAGGCAGGCTGTGCACCTGCAGCCCACAGAGACTCATAGATATCCACCTGCAGCTCAGGGAGGACCCCACACCATAGCAGATAGATGCCCAAAAGAGGCTGTGACCCCATGGGAAGCCTGCTTTGGAGCAGGCTCCTGGTAGGACCTGTGGCCCCATGGAGAGAGGAGCCCACACTGGATGAGGTTTGCTGCAGGACTTGTGATACCACAGGGATACACACTGCAGAAGTCTGTTTCTGAAAGACTGCACCCCATGGAAGGGACCCACACTGGAGCAATCTGTTCCTGAAGGACTGCGCCCACAGAAGGGGCCCACAGAGGAGCCATCTGCAAAGCACTCATGTTGGAAAAGTTCATGGAGGACTGTCTCCCACAGGAGGGACCCGATGCAGGAGCAGGGGAAAGAGGGTGAGGAGTCCTCCTTTTGAGGAGAGAGGAGCAGCTGAGGCATGTGATGAACTGACCACAACTCCCATTCCCTGTTCCCCAGCACTGCTTCAGGGTAAGAAGGTAGAGAATTCGAGAGTAAAGTTGAGAGCAGGAAGAAGGGAGGAGAGGAGAGATGTTTTTAAGACTTAGGTTTATTTCTCATTATCCTACTCTGATATGATTGATAATAAATTACACTGATTTCCCCAAGTCAAGTCTGGTTTGCCCATGACAATAATTGTAAAGTGAAGTCTCCCTGCCCTGATTTTGACCCACAAGCCTTTCATTATATTCTCTCCCTGTTCAACTGAGGAGGGGAGCGACAGAGCAGCTTTGGTAGGCACTTGGTGACCAGCCAGGGTTAACCCACCACAATAGCCTGCAGCGGAAACTTAGTGTTCAGCCTTTTGAAAGTACCTACATTGCTTAATAAATCAGTTTTTATTAACTTTGAAAGTGCTAGAAGTTGAGGCCCTATTAACAGCATTAATATGTAAAATTCCAATATATTTTGCCTCAGGAACACTCTACTACCTTGTGGTGCTGAAAGCTACGCCGCCTTTTTATTAAAACCCAGCAGATCACCAGCAATGTAGTTTAAATTCAACAACCTAAAATGCCTGTCATGTCAGGTTCAAAATAGACCTCAAGTTAATAGAAACAACTGCAATATGTTGTTTTCGAAGAGTTAAACAACAGAAAACATCGTAGACATTATTTTCAGAGCACAGTATCCAATATGGTGAGCTTCAGGTTTTTGTTTTCAATTAAAGAATATTTAAGTTGGACTCAGATAAAAAACTGGATTTTTCTGGAATATTTCAATCTATATTTTCAGACTTATAATAATAATAGTGTAAAGTTACATACTGTCCCAGTACCAGAAGAAGCTAGAGGAACTTAACACTGTGATGGGTTTTTTGTTCAGTACATTAATTTAAAAAGAAAATGTATTTCCAAGCTTTTTACATGCTGATCTACTCGTGACATTGATTCTTCTACCTAAGTAATGTACTTTGGTTACTATTCCATAGTATGTGAACACAAGAACTATGTCAAGACACTAAACTGAGAAGCTACTGCATCTTACCAGTGTTAACAATTGTATGCTGATATAAACACTATCTTTCAGAGAATGAATAACGATTATGAACAGGTTGGCAGAGGAGAACACATAGTCTTCATCTTTTTGTAGAACTTATAAAATAGAAGGAGAAACAAATGCACTTTCCAAAGAGCTCTGCCATTTAAAGGCTGGTCTTTTGTTCTGTATTATTTAAAAAAATCATTCTCTGCATTAGAAACATCCCACGGTAGAAACAGAATCTGTATTCAGAGCAGCAGTGATGCTGTTCAGCACCTGCAGCAGGAACTCTTTTCCCCAGCTGGCCTCAAGATACCTGTTTGAATAGGAATGAAATGTACCCTGATGCTCAGATGTGTTTCTGCCTGCTCTCGCCAGCCAGGTAACATGCAGGAGACTACATTCTGCATGTGTCGAGAGAAGTGTTTCCAGGTGCTCCAATGGTTAGCACACCCTTCATTTGCTTAGTGCTCCCCTGAAAGCCCAAATATAACTGAATTAACTAGACTGATATAAGAAATCATCAGATCACGTGCCTTAAAACCTGATGACAGCTTCAAATTATAACTAGAGGATGAACACAAAGCAGGTGTGTTTCTGATGAGTCCCACAGTGGTCGATTCACACCCTCTTCCAGTTAGCAATGTTAATCAATGAATCAAGAGAAAACAGAAATTCATTCTTGAAGATACAAAGCCAGCACAGCAATTGTTTGAGCAGTGTACCAAAAGTACACAGAAGTCTGAGCTCCTTAGCCAGTTGGTGTATGCAGTGAATGTAAACATGTCAACCAGGTTTAGAATAAATTAATTAGAAACAAAATGATGGGCTGAAATCTGGATTGGAGGTATCTATGCTAGGAAGCACATAGAGGCGTCTGAACGCAGTTTCAGTGCTCGCCAATATGCCTAAGGCAAACCTTGATGTATAAATGGGAATATCAAGTAGGAGTAGAGAGATTGTATTACCTCTCCTTTTGGCAGTGGTGCAACTGCTAGTAGAATACTGTGTCCTTGGTACTCAGACAAGATTACAAGATGATCCCCCTCTGGCATTACAGTCTATGAATTTATAATCTATTCACTGGAATACCAGATACAAACCAGAAGTTTGGGAAGTCTGCATGGCAAAACCAATACTATGAAACAGGGGATGTTTAGATTGGATATGAGGACAAAAATTCTCTACTGTAAGGGTGGTGAGGCCCTGGAAGGGGTTGCCCAGGGAAGCTGTGAATGCTCCATCCCTGGCAGTGTTCAAGGCCAGGTTGGACATAGCCTTGGATGGCATGGTTTAGTGGGAGGTGCCCCTGCCCATGGCACGGGGGTTGGAACTAGATGATCTTAAGGTCCTTTCAACCCTAACTATTCTATGATTCTATAAATGCAATGCATCAAGTGCTCTGACCACCAACACCCTCAGACACCATGTCACAAAATCACCTGTGTATTAAAGGTTCTCAGACAACTGGAAGTGCTGTACATTACAGCTGTGAGGCTGCTGCCACAGGTTCTAGCTATAGCTTCCTTTACTGTAAGTTTTTCCTTGCCATTTTCTCCAGTTAAACTCTCACCTGATAGCCCCCAACTCAGTCCCAAGAAGTGGATCGCAACTTTTATTTTTTTTTTTTTTTTTAAGTTAGCCATTGGAAGGAGCTGGGTTACGGAATAACCACAAGTGTACTTAGCCCAAAACACCTGAGGGAGCAGTGATTTTTAAAGTGATGGTGGTGACAAAGAGTTGGAATGAGTTGCAAGTATTTACCTCCTGACACCAATCGTCATCAGCCAAATCTAGTTTGCCTTCCCAAAGAATATGTTTGCAATAAACTTCAAGAACCACTCTGCACAGAACTGCTATATCCAATTCCTGCATCTGTACAAGTATGGTCCTGCTGTGTCCCTTGTCACGTCTCACAGAATGAGCAAAATCCAAAGGATCCCATCTTCCAATTTAAAACAGTGATCTCTTCAAAAACTCCTGAATTCCCATCGAAAGAGACCTTCTAAAGCCTACTGAGACAGTTGGTATGATTATAAACACAAACACTCCTGAGAAGAGCTGAGCAAAACTTTTGACCTTTTACAAAAAATACATAAAAACATTTCTTGTGCAAGTATCAAAAACTGAAGCTTAGATCATATTTTCACTAATAATGTAGTATTTCTCCTTTACTACAAATGAAAAGTGACCCTAACTTACATGGATATATTGGTCTTCCTAAGTGTCTGGAAAATGCAACTGAAAAAGCCAGGTCTAACTCAACTCAGGTTTTAAACAGCAGTGCAGACAAACTAGACACTCAAACTCAAGTTATTTTCTCTCAAACAGAATTTAAAGTTTTGTCAAACCACATAAAAACAATCTACTACAACAGACCACCACAACAAAACACACACTTAACTCCAGCAGATATAAAGAAAGTAAGAAAATCAAGTTACATTGATAGAAAATTCTGTAGTGAAAAAAAAAATTGACTCATAATCCTAAAATAAAGAAAAACAAACACAAAAAACCTAGACATGTCTACTCATCTTTAGTCCCCTCCTCTGAAGAAGCATAGTCATGTCCCTGTGGGAAGTAATATGATCCAAGGATATGAACATAACTTTTCTTGTATCTGTAAACAAGTTAACAACAGCTAGTGAGTTACAATAGGAATGAAATAGAACAGATGTCATTTCAGCTTAATTTTCAGATGCTTTCTTCTGATGCTTGTAGAGGATAATAAATTCATCAGGCTTTATAAAGGGGATTGAAAATTAAGCTTGCTTTCTTATGGAGATTTGGAAACTTTAAACCTGACCTTCTCATACAGTATTTATAATCCTGGTGGTCCTGAGATGATCTCGCTGATGTCCAAAGGAGAGGCTAGTTTAAAATAGCAATGTCACCATGTTGCTCTAAAGCCTAAAATGATACAGCGGAGGATGTAAGTACAAGCAAAACAAAAAATAAAATTTGGACAAAATACCTTATAAGCAACAGACTGCTACAATAAGGTTTCATTTTTTTTAAAGGGTGGAATTCTTTACTGTAGGTAAAGAAACTACTTGCACTTCATGAACCCTCCCCTGCATGGAATAGGAAAACAGACCTACTTGCTTTTTTTTGCAGCAATCTTGCTAAGAATTACTTAAAGAAATGTGCCTGTATGAATATACACATGTGTAAGTGGGATTATCAACCTTCCCAAACATCGGAGAAATCAAAAACAGTCCTGCAGTACTGCACACTCATGATTCCAAGGACATCAATCTCTTCACTGACGGTCTTGTCAAGCACTAAATCATTAGGAGATTGAAGTCTTTACATACTACTTTATTCTGCAGGGAGAAATTATACTAAATATGAGGGTTAAACCTCACTGAATGGAGAACAACACAATACTGACATACATACAGAGAAAAACAGTATCCAACAAGCACCTCTAACTCCACGTAATCATCACAGAACACTGCCCTAATTTAATGCCCTCTGCACACAGCTCCAGCAGCCCATGATCAATATGGACAGCCACAACATGTGGCTGCTTTGCCCTGCCATGTCAGCCACACAGCAGAGGAACAAAGCACCCAGTCTTGTACCTAAACCACTAAGAAAAACTTCCCATCTGGCACTTACACCACATTTCATGTTTATTATTCAATCACTTGCCCACAGTATATTCCTTTGCATTCTTTGAAGTTCCACTTCTAACATACATGGTATTTACTTTGCACTAGAGCAAATAAATAAGGAAATTAGAAATAATACCAACAGTTATTTTTATTTTAAGCTTTGGGCACCTCCCTTCACTCTGACAGATTGTCTCTAATGTTGCAATAGTATCTCAAACCCAAAACATTGCTACACTTTTCCTACTGGTTAGCCCCTCTCAACCTTGTTAACATCTGTTATGTCAAGAAAATGAGCCACTCAATGCCCTTGGTGTACGACTTGATTAAACCTCTCAGGTCCAAATGACTGTGAACACCTTAATGACAAAAGACCTTAACAGCAAGTTTTTCTGGTACCTTTTTCAACCTCCTCAGCTTTTTCCCAGTATTAACATCAACTACAATTTTTGTCCATTTGTCTCAAGAAAACAGACAATCCCTTTTTAAAACCAAAGCAGTTCTTAACTTGAAAGCACACTGACTTGGGTAGAGGAAATATTTTAATAAAAAGTGACAGCATATTTAGTGAAAAATGAAAGCACATTAATATGAGCAACTTAAGAAATCTAACTAACAGCTCTTCTTATTGCAATCACATTCCTACAATTTCGTGGTGTTTCTTCAATTCCAGTTTGTAAGGGAATGCTGATAACATCAGACAGATTGTTTCCAGACTTCCAGAAGGCAGAAGTGTCACAGGTCTGACACATGAAGCATTGTCATGGGCAACACAGGAACAGCAGTGCCAAACAAAGGCTTGAAAAATCTGAGAACCTGTCTCCGATGAGTAACTGCTGCTGAATCACTGCCACTGGTTTTGGTATGAAGTGAAGGAAAGACATGCATTTGTGCCACAACTGTTATACCAATCTATCTGGTAACTGAGATCAAACTCACTGCAGCAACAGTTATTATCACAGGGGCTCTACTAATTTACCAGCAATATTTTTTGTATCTTTCACATTGAGCTTTTGGAAAATCTCTCTCTTTCCTCCTCTTCAATTTTTTTTTTAATCAAATTGTTTATGGAGCATTTTTCTATAGTGCTCTTGGATGTTCTGTTGAAAAACAATTTATTGCACAAGAAAACTTCATCAAGAACATTTGGAGGGAAGGAATGCCATCCAGAGGGACCTTGACACGCTTGTGAGGTGGGCTGATGCCAACCTGATGAAGTTCAACCATGCTAAATGCAAAGTCCTCCACCTGGGTTGGAGCAATCCCAGGCACAGCTACAGATTGGGCGGGGAGGAGATTCAGAGCAGCCCTGAAGAGAAGGACTTGGGGGTGTGGGTTGATGAAAAAATGAACATGAGCCGGCAGTGTGCACTTGCAGCCCAGCAAGCCAACCGTATCCTGGGCTGCATCAAAAGGAGCGTGACCAGCAGGTGGAGGGAGGTGATCCTGCCCCTTTACTCTGCTCTCGTGAGACCTCACTTGGAGTATTGTGTGCAGTTCTGGTGTCCTCAACATAAAAAGGACATGCAACTGTTAGAACAAGTGCAGAGGAGGGCCACGAGGATGATCAGGGGACTGGAGCACCTCTCGTATGAAGATAGGCTGAGAAAATTGGGGCTGTTCAGCCTGGAGAAGAGAAGGCTGCGTGGAGACCTCATAGCAGCCTTCCAATACCTGAAGGGGGCCTATAGGGATGCTGGGGAGGGACTCTTCATTAGGGACTGTGGTGAGAGGACAAGGGGTAATGGGTTTAAACTTAAACAGGGGAGGTTTAGATTGGATATGAGGAAGAAATTCTTTACTGTGAGGGTGGTGAGGCCCTGGAATGGGTTGCCCAGGGAAGTTGTGAATGCTTCATCCGTGGCGGCGTTCAAGGTGGGGTTGGACATAGCCTTGGATGGCATGGTTTAGTGGGAGGTGTCCCTGTCCATGGCAGGGGGGTTGGAACTCGATGATCTTGAGGTCTTTTCCAACCCTTACTATTCTATGATTCTATGATTCTAAGAAAGGCAGAACTGTTTACTCTCCATTACAACAGGAACTCCTAGCCATTTTTGGCATGAGCTTAAATTATAAAACAGAAAGTGTCTCATGAGTAATTTACTATTATTGGCAAAGATGCATACTACTTATCCTGCCATATATACCTTTTCCATTCACACCCATACAGAATTGTGCAGTAAATGTCCAGTGAAAAGTCAAGTGTACCTTATGCAGTCACAGCTTAAGGAAACAGCTCAAATTGTATGAGCACTAGCAGTTCTCAGTGAACTGTGAGCTTACTACAGTTCTGTATACAACATTTTGGGAACAGATTAGTTTAAGTGGTGCCTCTTGGAGGCACATCACCGCAGGAGTTGTGACAGCTGACCATTTGTCTCATCATGCTCCAAGACAGATCTGAGAAATTATCTAATTAAAACCCAGGCAGGTAAAACCAGCCACAAGCTCTAGCTTTGGTGGTAACCACACAACAACACATGAGGTGATGTGAGAAGCATACAGCTGGAATGACAGCTGCCACTGAAGAAACCACCATCTGAAGTCATGCTTTGAACAATGCCAAACCTCTCTTCATTAGTATGGTATATGCAACCAAATTGGTTAAACTTACATTAGTACTTTTGTTCTATGACAACATGCGAAGAGGCTTGGTAAAAACCAAACTTCCCTCTTCAATATTCTTCTGTTAAAAGCTTTAAACAAATACACAAAACCTGTTTTTGAAGGAAAATTAAAATGAAACATTTGCAATTGAACTCTTTGATTATACCCTTTCCTGAAAAATACACCAGCGATTAAAAGTACATGTGACAGTTCTATGCCCCAGGCGGCCACAATAAGAAACAAATATTATCCTCTGTCATCTGCTTCTGAATGCTTTTGCTTGCTGAAAAGGCAATCTAGAGGAAAAATGTTCCTGATGTTCTCCATTAATAACCTGAACTTAGACAAACCTATTAGTTCCTTAACAGCCCTAAACTGCCTGTTGTTAACATTTAGAAATACCTTTTCTTCTAGTTCATATGGGTATGTGTACCCGTATATCTGGTATTTTAATGAAAGCAGCCTATGAAAAGTTTCGTTTAGTATCATTACAAGAATATCCATAAATCTTTTACTTTATTAAAACATTATTTTTCACAAAAAATGCTTCAAGTATACAAGTAAATGAAATTAAACTACTTCAGGTGGGTAAGATTTCATATTCAAATTGTGTCACACATTTCACTTGCTAATGTGAAAAAGTAGGTGAATTATAGTGCGCACCTAACTCATTTGGGCTTAGACTACATATAATCAAAGCACTGAGAAAGACTGAGGCAACGTGATCAACCAATTGAGACTCTTCAATTCATGTGAAATTTAATTCTACAAGCTCAGGAAAATTAAAGTGGCTGGGGATTTAAAGCAGAATTTTCTTTATTTAACAGATCTTGAAGCTTCCCTTGTATCTGTGAAGGACTTCCTATTTCCATTTGCCTGCTTGCCTTTCCAGTATCCCAGGAGGAAATATCGTTTTGTTTCCCTGTAGTAATATAACTGGCACAGATTTTTCTCACAAAATCAGCACACTAAAAATACATGAGAAATATTTAATAAAAATTATTTCCTTTTCTTTCATAGAAATACTAGATATAAGGAAGAAGTTCTTTACTGTGAGGGTGGCAAGGCACTGGAACAGGTTGCCCAAGGATGTTGTAAATGCTCCATCCCTGGCAGTGCTCAAGGCTGAACTCAGGACACTGCCCATCACAGGGGAGCTGGAACTAGATGATCTTAAGGTACTTTCCAACCCTAACTATTCTATGGTTCTATGATTCAGGAATGACTATTTTGAGAAAGCTCTTCAAACTCAAATTTGGCCCCGAATTTACATTTCTATTCAGGAGGGGAAAAAAAACCACAAAAAAAAAACACAACAAAAAACACCAACCCAAAATCAAAACTAAACCCCATCTCTTTAAAATGATAGCTCAAGGAGTACCTTACTGCAATGAAGAATTAATCTAGATGAGGCATTGTTTTGAAAGACACAAATACACCCCTTTCAGACATTCATTTTCTAGCTTTGCCCACTTTCATATTGCTGAGGACTAAAACAACCTGTCAAGCACTGTTTCCATCAACGTCTTGGAAAACAGAGCATAAAGGACATCAGGAAATAACCCCGTTAATCACCATATTCTAAACAACAACAAAACTTCTGATGGAACTTTTTCTGACTTTTTCCTCTAAAGTTCCTGATAAACGAGATATTCAGTGTTCCTTGTTTAAGCAATCTCTTCTAATACACAAGTGCTATTGCACTAAGAAACTAAGAAAAACTTTCTAGGAGGAACATGAAGCAAGCAAGGTTCTGGTCCAAACACTGAGGTTTTTCATGGCAATACACAGCATTAATGAAGTCCCTTTCAAGCTGATTAAACTTACAAAAGTGAATGACCTACAACTCACCAGTACTGTTCACATGCTTTAAATAGATGTGTATCTCCACTAAACCTTAATGGCTCCATCTGAGTTCTCACAGAAGCAAAAATCATACACCATCATCTACGTGCATGCTTTGCTTTGAAAGCATGAAATACTATATTATTAAGACGGCATCTTTTAAAACAGCATCCTCAAAATTGCCAAATGCACAAAACCCTCATTAAGTATTAAAAAAACCCACTTCTCAAGTTGTACAACTGTTGCTACTCAGAAATAAATTGTTACTCGTATTTTGTCTTTCAAACATTTTATATTCTTTCTTAAACTTCAATCCTGAAGACATTTCCATTAAATCAGTATTTGTAATCCTGCTGCAGTCTCATACAGTGTGTGTGTGCGCATGTATTGGTTAACACAATTCTGAGAGTCCAGAGCAATTCTAGATCCACCTGCCTTCCATCCATACCAGTCTCATCCTCAGGCTGCAGAAAGATGATCTAGATGTGCCCAGCAGCCTATTAAACCATCTAAGCCATCTAGCCTGTTGTTAACAGACTAACCCTCCCAGCATGCTCATGCATGCACACAGGCAAGTCCTGTATACTTCAAAGAAGCTGCACCTGGGGGCCATGTCTGCAAACTAGTTCGCTGGATGCACAGAAAATCCAGCTTGAAAGCAGCCTCAGAGCATCCCTCAAAGGTGGGTCTAAAAATGAATGATATGCAGTGCTAGCAGTAATCCATGAGAAAGCACCATCTGACCGGGGCCTGTATGAAATAGTCCTCAGCTAAAACATTTAGTTTTCATTGTCTCACTAAAGCAATTATGAGACCAGTTTTTAAATTCCTAGCCACACATTGCTGAGTGGGAAGGGGGAAATAAAGATGGAAAAGTAGCTGTAGTCCTCATAATATATATTCATTAGCTAACTTTTGCAGGCAAACTTCTCCCCAAGGTGATTCAAGAACTTGGGAGTTTAATGCCCTAACTGAAAATACTTCCTTCACCTTCTAAATATTTAACTTGCATGGGAACATTTATTTACATAGTATACTTGATTATACCAGTGTCCTTGAGTTTTTCATGTTAGATTCAAGGATATCTGCATATTTTTAATAGCTATCACATCTTTAAAGCAGAATAAATTTCATGGTACATACCAACTGAGCTGACTATTCATTAATGTGATCACATATTTTACAGGGACAACTGAACAGATTACTAGCTGTACTGGTTTAATATGTTCGTAATTAATGTTTGAAAATAGTTCTTTAAAAAGGTTTGTCTAATTTGGTTTATAGTAGGCAAACAGATAGTTTTAAGTATCTTTGCGTTACAGTAAAAAAATACATACAAGCAAAGGAATGTAAAATCATAGAATCGTAAATGTTCCCTGTTTTCATCTAACTGTTTAAATCTTGTACTTTTACATAACTTGCTTTTTCCATTTTACTCACGCTCCACTTCGAAATCTTATAATAAACTTCCAGGCGTTTTGCGGGTAACACTACTTGCCCATCCCAATAAGCCCCCACTGTAAAACTCTGGAAAACTCGTGAGGGTTATTAGCAGCTGGTCCTCAGGCCGGCTCATAAGCATGTTTTTCCCGGAGGACCAAGCGACCCAACAGCCTCACAAGCAGCGTCACATCCTCGCAAGCCGCTGACCCCAACCCATGCCCTGGGGCGTTGCTTCCCGAGGCAACCCAGCGCCGGCGAGCACCCGCAGCGCGGCCCCTCGATCCCTGGCAGGCTCCCGCCCCCGGCAGCGCTGCCCCCCGGCCCCATGCCTGCCGGCACCTCGGGATCTTGTGTCGCTTATCGTTAAGAGTCAGCTATTTATATTTATAGTTCCGAGTGGCATTTCGAGGTGCAGCCTCAAGGGTTGGGAGAGTGCGGGGAGCACACGGCTGCCCCCCAGGTCGCATTTGCGTCCCGCCGTTCGCTGCGGGAGAGGGGCAGAGTGAACGGGGAGGAGTAAGGTGCGGGGAAGGGACTAAATACCCGCAGGAGCGAGGAGCGGCACAAGACAGAAGCAGGCGGAAAGAAACAGAGCTGGAGGGGAGCAACGAAGCGAGAGGAGCACCGGAGAGAGGGGACCCGGAAGGAGAGGAGGGCGCCGGGCCGAGGGGAGCGCGGGAAAAGCGGTGGCCGAGAAGAGCCTGAAACGCAGGGCAGAGAAGCACCGAAGGCTAGCGGCGGGCGAAGCCGGCCCGGCACCCACCTGGCATCGGCACACAATGTCCGACTCAGTGGCCAGCAGGTCGACCACCTTGCCCTTGCCTTCGTCCCCCCATTGCGCCCCCAGCACCACCGTCACTTTGTTACCGCCCGGCTCGCTGCGCGCCCGCTTGAGCCCGCCGCCGGAGTGGCTGCTGCGGTCGTTGGACGCCCTGGTGCCCGACATGATGGGTGGGAGAGTGGCTGGAACGGCCGCCGCCTCGCTCTGCCTCGCTCCCCCGCCGGCGCCAAACTCTGCCCCTGCGCGTTTCCCGCGCCGCGCCGCCGCCGTCGGCCTTTAACGGCAACGGCGCCGCCGCCACCCGCCCTACGCGGCGCGCTGACGTGAGGAGCCGGCTGACCCGCCGGGCTCGGCCGGCCGCCACCGCGCTCACACGGCGCGGTCCGCACGCACGCACGGTCGGCAGAGTACAGGCACGCGGACGGTCTGTTCACACGCACAGCGAACTGCAAGGCACGTGGAGACCTGAGGCACATGTGTGACACGGGCACCCCAGAGAGACGTGGGCCTGTGTCACCCTCAGACACGCTTGTCTGGAGCATGGGCCTCGGGCACAAATGGACAGACAGATATCGGGGTGGGTCACCTGGGGATGCATCACTTCTAGGAATGCTCACACAAGGGTCTGAGGCTTGTGGCTGTGTCACTGTCAGGGGCTGGAGGCCCATGGCTGTCATGGAGGGACATCGCACGCATGTCCGAGGCATGTTGCTGTCACTGCAGTCTGAGGCCCATGGGGCCATGTCAGAGGGGCTTGCAGACACATGTTATCCTGAGGTCTGTGACTGTCACTGTGAGACACAGGAGCAGTGCTGACAGTGACACAACAAGAAGAATCTTCGCACTGGTCTTAGGCACAGGGGGTGCATCACTGTGAGACACACTCAAAGTCCTGAGGTGCATGAGCCTGTGTCACAGACGGAATCCCGCCTGAGGAGCAGAGGCTACTGCCACTGCAAGACAGATGTTGGTGTGAGGAATTTGAGACTTGCTGTCAGATACACAGAAGACTGCACACGCAGAGTATCCTGGCACATAAGCAGGTGCACTCTGGCTGTGTACATAGCAGTGGAGAAGGGCAAGCATGCAAGCAGCTCCAGCGCACACAGATCATGAGACACAAACATCCACCTGCTGGCCGCAGAAACATGGGCAGGCGCACTTGGAGTTGACAGACACACACACTACCCTGAAATACAGACAACTTGTTACTGAGCTGGCGCATACCCTGTTGACAGGCACATACTAGCCTGTCCTGGTGGCCTGAGACACCCAAGACCATTTCAGCAAGGCACACACGCTCACCCACACATACACTCACACACTGACCTGAAAAAACACTGCGCCGTCACTGTCAGACAAATAAACAAGTGAGGCATGTGGAGCTGTGTCACAGGGGCAGGTTTATGCGCCTGCTTCCCTTGCATGACAGGCGAGCAGACAGCGCCTGGTGCCCATAACCCCCTCCCCATGCACA
This sequence comes from Amazona ochrocephala, assembly GCA_039720435.1. Taxonomy (NCBI): domain Eukaryota; kingdom Metazoa; phylum Chordata; class Aves; order Psittaciformes; family Psittacidae; genus Amazona; species Amazona ochrocephala. Next base: position 51,462,079 of record CM077882.1, on the reverse strand, counting down.
AGCCATACACTGGGTTTGATTTTTTATGTAACATGCATCCTTCAGCTCCAGGCACATAGCACCATGTCCTTAAAACAGCAACTTGAAAAGCGTAAGCTTACAGACTAGTCTGAGGTACATGCAACTGTGTTAGTATGATGCATGTATATATGCACGTACATGCCAGCACACACACACATGCACAGAAGCAAAATGCCACTAGAATATACCAGGTTGCAGCTTCAGGCGGGTGGAACTGCTTGCGCACTCCTGGTGAGTGCATGCGTGTGATTCCTACCAAGAGAGCAACTGAGAGAAATTCAGCATTTTCAACTGACATAGTCCTTCTTTTACCCTGTGGCTTGGGTGAGATGCCATGATGTATGAGATCACACAAACGTGTTGTCTATGCAGTGGTGAAAATGCAGAAGGTACTCATACAATCCGTTACTCTGGTAAAAGGATGAAAATAAAGTACTGGAATACCTGAACTCCTGAGAAATAAAAATCTAGCAGCATGCACAGCCCATTTCCAGTGTGCATATGTGGGCGCTGTATGTGTGCAGTATGCATATACACAAACATCTACACGTGTGTATACACAGACATGCATATGTGTATGTGTATGTGTATGTGTATGTGTATATGTATATGTATGTGTATATGTATATGTATATGTATATCTATGTGCATGTATAGACATAGTTTAGAACGCACTCCAGACTTCAGTATCTTGTAAAATTCATGGTGGCAAACAGAGCCGAATTTGTTCTATTTCATTTTAGCATTTGCAGTATTTCCTCTAAGAAAAGGAGGTAAGGAGGATTTAACACTCTGTATGCTCCAGCTGAGTATTTAGCATTGATCCTTGGAGGTGACAAATATGGGAGGCTGGAGGGGAGCTCCTAATGTTTGAGCCTTGTTTCCCCTGCTACTGCAGTCAGCTAAAACACACAAAACCTTGCTGCTCCTACAAGAGTTATTCTAGTTAGAAATCTCTGCTAATTTCCAGCCTTCTGGCCAATTTATACCATATGTTCTGTGCTGATGCTGCCATTTATCTTAAATACTACTTCCTCTCCCTTTCCTGTGTGTATATTTATAGAAGGAATTACATCCAGTCTCTGGTTTTATTTTGCTCAGCAGGAAAAGACAAGATTTTTTACTCTTCTCTGAAGACTGGCTCTCAATTTACTCATTGCTTTCACCTGCCTGCCCTACATCTGTGCTGAATTTGGTTCATGTTTCTTAAATATGGACAGCTAGAATTGTACACTGTGGTCCACATCAAGTTCCCTACTACCCTCTTAATTAAAGTCTTCTTTCAGCTGAAAATATCTCACCAAAGACATTCCTGGACTTGTCAAGTTTCACATATGTGGTGAAAGTTAGCTCCTCTCCTACACTTCTTAACTGCACTGCTGGTATCTCACATACGTAACTCTTTCAAACTGCTACCTCTTTCTGCCATTGCACATGCACAATAGAATTCCTTGATATTTTGTGTATATACTCACAGCCAGATGCTACATGCAATCTAACATGGCCTGAAAGACAAGGCTCCAGCTCAGGTTTCAGAATTTTGCATTGTAGAATTTTAACCTTTGCTTTTATTTTGACCATTATTTCAGTTGTCAGGATGGAAGGTTACTGTGAGCTCTTTAAAACCACTTGGTTCCTACACATCAAATGTCTGGCACCAACTTCGCAAGCATGGAGACATCATAGCAGCCTTCCAGTATCTGAAGGGGGCCTATAGGGGTGCTGGGGAGGGACTCTTCATTAGGGACTGTAGTGATAGGACAAGGGGTAATGGGTTCAAACTTAAACAGGGGAAGTTTAGATTGGATATGAGGAAGAAATTCTTTACTGTGAGGGTGGTGAGGCAGTGGAATGGGTTGCTCAAGAAAGTTGTGAATGCTCCAGCCCTGGTGGTGTTGAAGGCCAGGTTGGACAGAGCCTTGGGTGACATGGTTTTGTGAGAGGTGTCCTTGCCCATGGCAGGGGGGGTTGGAACTAGATGATCTTAAGGTCCTTTCCAACCCTAACTATTCTATGATGTCATTTCCTCAATCATTTGCAGCCAGCCTGGTCCTGCTATGCAACAGAAATTCTTGTTAATGACTTAAACTTCTCTATTTGATACCTTAGCCCCCTTTAGAATTGTGCTTACCTATACTGTGTACCACATTGAGTGCCTTAATGAAGTCCATGTCTGCTGCGTTTGGTCTATCTTGATAGTTGGCGAAGGAAGCCAGTGCCAGAGTGATCTGTTTCTGCTTTTGCTTGTCCCTTTTGTACTTTATCCCAGTTTAGTTCCCCTTCAGGCTTTTATTTTCTTTCAAAATTTCTTCTAAATCTTTCCTTACTGTTCCATCAATTCTTTTAGGTTTTTATTTTGTCACTTAATAGCAAAATAATAACACTTGTGTCATGTCATTGTGGAATAAGTATTTGTTAGGCATTATGTTTATGGGTATTTTTGCAATTTGAAAACATGAGCACCAAGGACAGCAAAATGTAGCAGTGGTGTTGCTCAGTTCCCTCACACATACACTAATTCTTCTCAAAACTGACAGATTGTGTGTCTGCTCCACACAGCTATAGTAAAAATACCTTTTGCTGCAAAAAGTGTATATTCATGGTGCTGTTTCAGAAGGTGCTGTATACAGCTACATTTTGAAGTCAGAGAGGATCCCATTGTTGTGTTTATGATGGCATTTAGCATTGCCAGTCTTGCATAACTTTTTCCCTCTCTATATGATACTCTACACCTATTAACATAGGAACTCAAATCTTTTTCCAGAGTAATGTTATTGCTGTTGTTTTGGTTGCTTGATTTCTGGTTATGCTCTCTTTTGGTTTGTTTTGGGTTTTTTTGTTTGGTTGGTTTTGTTTTATGTTTTGTTTTTTTTTTTTTTTTTTTAATTTTGAGGGGTGTTTATTTGTTCTTTTGGGGTTTTTTTTGTTTTTCTTTTTTTAAGCAAATCATCCTGGCATGACTAGATGCAAATTGCCCTGCTTAAGGAATTTGGCCCTTTTAGCAGGAGATGAATAGTGTTTTCAGCTATTTGTTCTTCGTGGCTCTCAGCAATGAAGAATAAGTTAATAACTTTCATATTTCTTCAAAGTGACTGGCTTGGTGGAAATTTCTGCAATTTTTTGTGCAAAGAAAAGTGCAGTTTCTCTGCTTTTAGCAGCCAGAAAGTATGCTAATGTGTTCTGGGCATTTCTTCTTATGTTATTTCTGATGATGTAGCAAACTTGAATTTTATTTTTATGTTCTTTTCAGCATTTCTGCAATCAGTTCCACTGTCATTCTGAGATGCTTAGAAGCTCCAGTCGTGTTTTCTTTCCAGTTCCAACAAGGGCAAACCTTCAAATTCTTTAAACTGTTTTACATGAAAAAATTACTGAACACTTTGCCAGCAACCTGATCAAGCAGGGGAACACTTCTCTTTATGAAAGTTCAAACCATGTAACTTAGCATAGAAATAATATGAAGCAGTTAATTACTTGAAGCGATTTATTATGCTTTTACACCAATTTAAAAGCAAACTCGAGTCCACCAAAATCAATGGATTTAAATCCATTCTGATGTGTTAGATAGGGGGAAAAAAACCAAAACCTTCAAGGTATATTTTTCCTGGTTAAAAGCAAATGTTTGACTTATAAATTGAGTAATGGGTAAAATTAACAGGGAGGTCATGCAGACTGACATGAGATTTGTTAAGAACTGCAGGTATGCATGTCCCTGTCCCCAGTGAGTCTCCCAGTGCTGGGTACTGACAAAGAAGGGAACGAACCATTAACTCAGTAATCAGTATCAGTGTCTCAGAGGAGTTCCCTGTTCCTCAGAGCTCTTCTATCAAAACCACTTCACCTGACAATGCTTGACCTTTGCAATTTCACAGAAAAACTGCCAAGCATTTGCATTTTCAGACAAAAAAAAAAAAAAACCAACAAAAAAAAAAAACCAAAAAACACAGTGCTTTTACTTTAGAGTAATTAATAAGAGTAAAATATGGCCACATGATTAAAGCAGCACACTTGAGATTTACTGCAGAATAAATTAACCAAAACAGTACCGTTTCTTTTCAGAATTACATTTTTACCTAACAGTTGTTTGTTCACAGCTGTAATAAAAAATAGTAAAGTGGTGCAAAAGCATGTGAAGATGTATCCTTGGGGAGTAGTAAAGAATGATTTATTTGGACAAAACGCACATCAAATTGTTAAGGCCCTGTTTGTGGTTCCAAATATTTTCCGTTTCCATGAGAGACCTGGAGTGTGCAATACAGTGCATTTATTGTATGTGCAGATGGCATGAAGCTGGAAGCAACAATTGTCATGCTCGAGACCAGGATGCTTCTCTGAATAGGAATCAAAATGCTGCATGGTTGCAAGAGAAGTCAAACATTATGCTGAGATGGAAGAACAACCTGTAAAAGGCAGGAAGATGTCCTTTCACTCTCCTCAACCCTGCTGAACTGCCCAGCTGGAGATGCAGAACTGTGCTGTGGGGAAGGTGAGATCCAGTTGAAGGAAAGCTAGAAAAGAGCCACAAGTGCATGAACACAGATTTGGAAAACCCTAGGATAATAGAACTCAGAAAGCCCCAGGCTGAAAAACTGAGAACGCTGGGGTTGTCAGTCTAGGAAAAAGAAGACTAGAGGTGATGTGATAACAGCCTCTGAATATGTAAAATGGAGTGGTAGTCTATTTTCTGTGTTGGATAAGATGAAATGAAAAGCATCTCTTAGTAGACTAACCCATTGATGTGATAAACATGGACATGGACAAACTTGAAGGCGTATAAAGCTTTATTAAGCTTGAAACAGAAGCTGTGAATAAGACCAGCTTTGCTCAAATACTACTTCTAAGGATAACATTTTAGTACAGCAGCATTTTAGCGCCATCTCAGCAGAGCAACAGTTTGTACAGGCCATGGGATTCCTGTGTCCTTGGGCATTTTTGAGAAGAGATTACACAAAAATGATTCAATATTAACTGCTTTGAGTTAGATTAGCTTTATTAACTGAGTAACTCCCAGTGCTGTAGGTCTTTTCTGAAGACTTTAGCCCAAGCCCTCAGAAAGTGTTTATCACCTGTTTAGATGCTAGGTTGAATACTTAGGCAACACTTAAAAAGCAGTTCAGCTGCCACCAGATTCTGTAATCACGTGTCTGTGAGTGGGTGCATTTATTCCACTGTTTGTTGTGTCAGACTATGAGAGGGGTACCACATCAGGTACTCAGCTTTGCTGCCAAATCCCTCATGAATAGGGAATATATAAACCAGAGCTAATGTCCCACAACATGGTGTTTGGACTGTCACTAAAGGAACATTTTAATGAAATGAGCTCAATTCGAATCACTTCTCCAGACAGCATAATGAGTTGGAGATTCTGCAGGGAAGATACATGTTTTAAAAGAGATTAAAGGAGCAATGCAATATGGTTATGCTCCATTTGCCTATGGAACATAACCGAAAGGCCACGCTATAAATGGCCCGAAGTCTGCCAGACTCCCAGGAAAAGAACTGTGGCAAACTCATTGGCTCCAGGGCGCAGGGTCAAGCTTTTTTATAAGAAAATCTTCGCAGTTTCCAGTTCATGTGGAATTAACTTGAGTGCTTAACAGTTTTATATTACCAGATGCAATTAAGAAGATTTTCTCAATTATTCACCATCTTCTTTGGGCAATTTAAAGCCATATAGTCTGTCCTTTCAGTTGCAATTAAAAATAAAATAAAAAACACACAACAGTTTTCACTATCAGCACAGGAAAAGCAGTTGCTCAGAATCTTATATGCTAGTATGTGATTTAAACCCACAACTAATTAGCCTCACTGATTTGTTTATCTCTGTTTATTAAAGTGAGCATACACAAAAGTGAAATACATCCTGGATTACAAATACATACAAGAGTACAGTGCACTAAGTAACTGTGCACTGAAAGCTGTACTTGTCATTAATACACAGTTTTTAGACCATTTTTACATGCTTTAAAAAAGCAAAGCCAACCAACACAACAGTAACCCAGTAAGCAGTAGGCTTCTAGCAGCAGAATATTTGCTTATTTCCCTAGCTCTTGAAGAGAAGATGCTTTTACTATTGCAAGACCAATTTATACTGATGATGTTTTAGCATCTATCAGTTTGTTGCTCACAGCCAAATGAATAAGTCCTATGTAAGTACAGACAATAAGAATTTTGCCAGAGAAAAACTCTCTTGAATTTGGCCCTGAATATATCGACATAAGAAATTGGTCTGTGGTCTTTGCAGTTGGATTCTGTATGGAATGATGGTAGTTATGCTGTGGGACTTCTGTTCTTCAAAATTTACTTGCATTGCATCTTTTAATAGCATTTTGTTTCTGCTGCAGTTACAATATCAAACCAACATAATACATAAATTCTTACCAGGTATTTAACTGCACACTTCTGTGTTTTGTTTCTCAGTGTTTTCGTTCTGTCAGTTACTCTGGTCATTAGCTGTGTCTTCAAATTTCTATTAAAAGCAGCTCATTTTTCTACTTGATTAGCTAAAGAAACCTCTATATGTTATTTATCTTGAAATAACAAATATATAAATATATTAGATATTATTTTTTACTTGAAATAAGATATAGAATTGGTCTTTGTAAGTTATCTGATATAATTCTCCTGAAGAATTTAAATGCCCAGTAACTGAAGCTGCTGCAACAGAAACCGGAGAAAGTAAATCAGGATAGTTGTTTAATCCATTGTAAGGCGTGGAAAAAAATCTCAATGCAAATATATATGTAAACATGTTCAGAGAAGTTGAAAAAACCGTAGATGTCTGGGCCCCTAGAATCAGCAGGAGCTTTATTATTTTGGAAATCCTATCTTAAATTCACAGAAGAGTGGGTTTTAACACATGTAATCAAGTAGGATAGTGCTCTGTTCTCTTAATCATGCCTGTGTGAAAATGGGGGAAATTAGAGACTGCCTCCCTGCTGCCCCCTGAAGTTATAACACTGAGGAAATCTTAGGGTAAAATGCAGCTGCTACTTCTAGGATGGGATGCATGGAACCTACCCCGTGATAGCTCCCCAGGCAACCCTGCAACCTTGGCATAGGCCAACAGAAACTGAACAGAGGGTGAAGTCACCACTGCCAGGCTCTGTTATACTCCCTGCTGGAGCGAGAACTTGAAGGTACCATATGCTGAAAACAGCTTAGCAGCTGCCAAGCAAGGAAACTATATTTGCATTTTAAAAAGCAAAGCTTTTACACCAATCAGTAGCAAAGTATGCGTGACTAGAGTCACTCAAGCTCCATAGGCCTATAGTTAAAAAATTGAAACCTGTGTTACTGTGGAAAAGCCTGGACAGCTATAAGGGCCTCCTACAAGGTCAGGATGAACAACACTGGTGAACAAAGAACTGATAGCAGGAGAGGAGGCTTTGCCCTTGTATAGGCAGATAAAGAAACAGAACTAACAAATCTCTAATCAGGAAGCTCTAATCCTTGAAGCCTGGTACGTCCTGCAAGCACATGGAAATCATCAACATATGGCTTCACGCATCAGCAAAGCATGACTAGGGTGTCCTTTCAACAAAAATGATGTAACATTATGTAAATTAACTGACCGATCCAAAACTGCGGGAGGTTCATGGGGAGCTAGTAACCTGAATCAAATTGTATAAATACGTGAAATTAGGAAAGGAGGGAAGACTCCATTGTAACTTCTGGGATCGGCTGATACACTGAACCTGTCTTCTCCCCCATAGGGATGCCTATTGGGTAAGAACTTTATCTTATGCGTGCTAAATGATGAACTCATGCTAGCTGTTATTAGTGATTATAGTCTGGTTGTGTGCCACTTCAAGCTTGTTTTTACAGACCTCATCACTGGTATTATCTGAACCTTATCCTGTTACAAACTTGTATTTTGTGTAATAAAAGACTTCAGCTGAAGTCTGTTCTGTGTAAGTCTCCAGAGACTTGAATAATTGAAATAAGGATTTTGACTGAAAAATGCTGTTGGTACAGGTTCCTGTGTAGGTTAGACGAATCACCCTCTGGGCTGTCCAGTAGGGTCCCTATACAGGATGCAGAAGGGCTGGTCGGGCACAAGTTTCTCATCTTTCTTGGGAAACTGGCAGGCTGGTCAAATATAAAGGGTTTGAGGAAACCTCCCTTGTAATGTGACAGTGTTGGTGGACAAATTTGGACAAGAAGGTGCAAGCACTACACAATTCTTAAACATAAACCAAGTCTGAGACTAGGATTGGATCCAGCTGAACCTGGCCCCTCTACTATTAGCTGGAAAGCAAGGGGGTGCTTTATGAACCTCATGACTCAATGGGAGAGTCTCCCTAACACCTATTGTCTACTGGCCTAAGGCGACCACCCATTCCGTGACAATGCATACATACATTTTGGTAACAACTTCTGACTCAGATTGGTTCTTAGCAGCCTTTCAGCAAGCCCTCCCTTGTGATCTGTGAATAATACATCAGCAGTGGGTGCTACTGCCTTCACCTCTTTTGTCTGTCCTTGCCAATTTACTGTCTTTTCATTCCCACCTTCAGAAAATAAATACAAAAGATAATTAACTTGCTAAATACATGATAAATAAAAAGAAAAAAAAAAAGGTTTTGCATAAACTGAAGAATGTTAAGATGTGCTCCAACATCTTGCCATGCCTTATGTGATACACTCTGTAATAAATGTCACTACATCCTGATGGAGATTAGAATAGATTTAAAAAAATGCCTTATTTTCATTGTCACCAGTGCTACACATAGTTTTCTAAAATAAGTACTGAAAAATAATTCAGTCTAAATGCTCTCTCAAGTTTATGTTTGTATGCCAAGAATTAAATCCACCTCCTCACAAAAGACCAAAAATAATGACAGTTCCCTCTAAATTGCATGTTGGAAGTGCAGAAGGTTCTTCTGATTTGGTGCTGCTTCTCTTCACAGGGTTGAAGCACACCTTTAGTCCTTACAGCTGTTGAATGTCACTTTATGATTTTGTTTTACCATATACTAAATTACTTTTCTGTATTTACAGCAAAAAGGTTTATTGTTCTAATCTGCAGCTTTACATTAAGAATGTTATGATTGCAAGTGTATAAAACATATTTGCAGTACAGAATCTTGTCAAGACAATATTGAAAACTTTATTTTGGTCAGTTTTCAGTGAAGTTTATGCATTTTTAAAATTTATTCCTATATAATATTTCTCATTATAAAAAGGAGTAACTGTGAAAGAGGAGCTTAAAGAAGACATCTGATACAAGGGAAACTACAGCCTTCCAGAGGGTGAGCACCTAGTGTAATATTTACTTGAACTCCAATCAGATTTACTAATGCCATATTTGCAGTGATTCTTTGAAGAATCAAGAATTGTAACCAAATGTTATTGGCAGAAATTGTCAAGAAAAGTGGATGTCAAGTATTTTCCAAAATAGAATTTTAAAACATACACATGCCAATGGTAACACTAGAAATGCTTTATACCCAGGTAGGCCCAGCACAACAAAAGCTTTCCTGTATTTATGTCAATCAGCTGTGCTTCAGCAAAGCACAGTCATAAGCACTTTAAGGAATCAGATGTCTAATCAGAAAAATGCAAATGTTGTGGTAACAGTAACGCGTAACACAGCTTGCCTACCACAGTGACACAGCGCAGTTTGAAGTTCAAGTACGTGCAACTTTCTACACCCTAAAAAGTCTTCCAACAGCTATTCATAGCTATAGCAGGGTATCACCCCCCTCTAAGCAAAATAGTAGTAACTTGCTCATTGGAAGTGATGTTTTTTTCTAACATCCCTCTCATGATTTCTTCCAAGAATTCACATGCACTTGAGAATTGATGTTACTATACTATCTGTGTGGCAAGTGCATCATCCATGGCTAAATCGCTGTCATTGTATTAGATCAACTACAGCTAAACAGATAATTTCCTCATAATTAACAAAAGACTGGCTGACGAAATAGGAATTATTTTTTGTTAAATGTACTTCCATACTCTCTCTTTGGCCTCTTTGCATCTTCTTCTTTAAGCTGTTTTTTCCTTTTCTCAGACTTTGCAGCTTGTCCATTCCTTTCTTGATTTTCCTGCGTTCAGACAGAATGACAAAAAAATTAAGAGTTACTGAAAGAAAAGCTGGTTAAGAAACTCTCAATTTGCAATGAACAGCTATTCTGAATATGTCCTATGTACATCAAAAGCTTTCAGCTGTTCAGGTTTGAGGGTAAATAGCGGACCAGCTTCCTGGTCAACCCCTTGGGGCTTCTCCACATGAAGATGTTACAAGCAAACTATTTCATTAGCTTTAACTGAAACATTAACCTATGGACTGAAATGCATTCTCCTTAATTAGTCCATTTCTCCACAAAAGAGAACATTAGTTTAACTTTATTAGCATGTTAGAAATTTATCCCATAGCAACCTTGATTTTATATTGTTTGCATTCAGGGATTTCTACCAGAAATTTCAGGAACGCTTCAACTTGTGTTAAACAACAATACACAGTTTCTTTTCAGGCACCTATTAAATTTGCTAGCTGTATTTCTTCACTAGCATTCAGTGGCAGATTTAAGGCTGGATGTCTGTTGGTACCAGTCAAACAACTGCCAAGATGGCATAAATCCTGTTGGGATTTATTCAGGCAGGCAGGACTCTGGTTTCCACAGAGCCGCTGGTACCAGGATGATATGATTAATGGAGGAAGAGAAAGCAACTGAATGATTATTCCTAATGCAGGAAGACCTTGGCTCAGTGGGAGAGTATTTCTGGAGTTTGATAAGTATCACAATCAAGGGTAGTTCTGAACAACTGGGATAACTGTAGCAGAACATCAAGATGGCAAAAGCCATTTTCTTAAAAGCTCATGCAGTCCTTGTTGCAGAGCTGCAGTCATCATCAGAACAATGCCACCACCACCTGGAAGCTTGGCTGCTTTTGTCTGCTATCAGCCAGTAGCTTACCTACGTCTTGCAGGTAGATAAGTAGTTATTTGTCCTGCTGTCCTAGAGGTGTATGATGCTAAGAGAAGGGTGCTGCTGTGCCATATTACAAAATTTAATAATGTCCAGGAAGATGTTGATGGTTTGATGCAGATAGGATTCTTAATGAGACATGTATGGTCTTCTTTGCAGGGAGTTTGGCATCAGGAAAGACATTTTTCCATTACAGTGATATATTTGGTTAATTGCTTTGGATCATCTGCCACTATTTCCATAAGATGGGCTGAAGAAGTCCCAGGAAATGTGCACAAGTTTCTTAGAGACGTTATACAAAATAAAAGCCTAGGATCCTTTGGTACAAAGAAATTTCGAGACAAATAAGGAAAACTTATGAACCTTAATACAGTTGTCTCTCTGAAATATAGAAGCATTATAGGCTCGAGGTTATGGTGCACCTTCACTGGATGCCTAAAAGAGGAGAGAAAAATCTTGTACTCTTGACAAAGAAAGAAGACCATATATATTTGCCCTGAATGGAGGGTGCTTCTGAAAGAATGAGGTGCAGGTGGTGCAGTCGTATGGGGAGGTTAAAAGCCTTTTACCACTGCATGCCTCCTATGTGCTTGCCTGATAAATTCCTAGCATAATATCTTTGAGATATTATGGCTGTTAAGAAACTTGCAGATCTGTGGGCCCTGGGAGGATGTCTCTATGTAACATGCCACAAGGAATAAAGGAGATGAATTCAGTGATACATTACTTGGGCAGCACACACACAGTACTGAGAACAAACCAAAACACATTAGGAGTAAATTCATGGATTGAGCAAGCCTGAACAGAATTGCTCAGAGAAATTTTTTTGAAAATACACGTAACGATTTGACAAAAACACACTTTCAACAGAGTTTCTTCACTGTAAGAAGGCTCAACAAGGTAGCTTGGTAACAAGGCAGAGGAATGAGTATTCTCAATTTCTTCTCCATCTCCTAGATTACTGAAGGCAGCTGTATGGATGACACTGAATGAAAGAGGGGATCACTTTGGATTTGCACTTTGTGGGATGTTAGATATTTGCTTGATCTTTGAATTAAAAGATGCTCCACAACAACTGTTTGTCCCCACACTAACTAAAGCACATCCTGTTCTGACACCATATGCACCCTACTGAGGAGCAGCTGCTCCGGCTCGATAATCCTAGAGGAGCACACAGAGGAACTATCCCTGCACAGAGCTGTCTATATAACTTCTGTCAACTGAGTACTTCCTAAAGCATATTCTGTTTAACATTTTTCTCCTTTTCCTGAGATTAGACAGCCTCTTTTTTGGGAGCTCCCCTCTTTGAACAGCTGCAACTACTAAGAGAAATCGAATGTTTCTCCCAATCCCCTATAATCACACAGTGTTTCTTTTCCAAGCAATTTTACAACTCAGTTCTCAGTATATCTCCAATTCTGTTTTTTAACCTTGAGCTGGGAAGCTATTTTCTCCTTGCCTCCTTCCTCCTGCCATCTGCTCCTTTTGTTTTTTGAGAATTGGCGAAACAATCACAGCCCCAGGTGACAAACCAGCTCCTTTTCAGTTTTGGGGATCACTTGACTGTTTGAAAAGCCCTCCCCCTTCTTCTCCCACTTCAAGTAGATGAAGAGGAAAAGGGTAGGTTCTTACTATAGTAATTTCCTTTGTGTAGCTCAGTTTTTGTTACCTAAAGAATGAGACACCAGAAAGAACTCTCAGGGAAGGGCAAAAGGTTTTGTTTAAACAAAAAAACAAAACCCGATTCTTTCTATATGAGGCTAGGAGACATGAAGTATCAGTCTATATCATAGTTGTTTCCCTTCTTATGTGGTGTCAGAATGGAAAGACAGCACTAGAGACTTCGGTAGTGCTAAGAGACCTTTACACAGAAGACATCTCAAAATATAGGTTACGCCTCAGCCTTAAAACTTTCATCAAACGGCACTGTAAAGAGACAACGCACACAGCTGATTCTAGTGTAAAAATGAAAATTGCACAACAAAAATATGCTTTAAAAATTAAAACCTTCAAGTTTCCAGCATGTTGTCATTTCAAGCACAGAGAGTATCTTTACTACAGTAATAGGGGAAAGCCAGGCAAGAAGGGAGAGGAGATTACATTACAGGTCTGCAATAGCAGTAACAAAGATGCATACCATGGGTCTAACAGCTGTGGTACCTTTGAGGTGAGGTGCTGCTGAGAAATGGAACCAAAAATAGGATGAAAAGGAGTTTACAAGTTGAGTAGATAAAAAGAAGCTTCTTTCTAGTTGCTCCAACCTAACTGTGAACAAGCAGCACCCAAACAAGTAGTTTGAATCTTCTGCAGCAGTACTAGGACAGTACATAACCTTTATTGGTACTGCTTCTTAGAAGAACTGCAGTTGTTGCATTTACCCTTCACAACAATTTCCCAGTATAGCTCTTCACATATGCTGAGCCATTATGTTCTTGACTCTTAATTCTATCCTTCCTGCCTGCAGCTTTAGGAACTCTAAGGATCAAGTGTATTGACAGAGGTTCTGTGGTTCATAGGGTTTATTTTCCACACTGCCTGTGGCGCTATAGCATCATTTTGGAGCCTGGGCAGCTGTATTGCTTGCAAAATTGAAAACCAGTTCCTTACAGGACAAGCATATATTTTTCATCTTTCATCTTCTGCCACTTCCCCAGAAGCTCCTATTGTTTTCATCTGAAACTGTGATGTGTGCAATAGCACTCCTTCAGCCTCTCTTGCCTTGACATTGCCCAGCATAGTTGTCTGTATTCTTGCAATATTTCTTGTAATGTGGATGATTTTCCCTGTAAAAGGTAAATCCAGTCTGGGGCTCTCCTGGATTCAGCAAAGGAAGGGGTGATTGTTGCTGTTAAAATACATAAATCTGAAGCCACTATCACCTGGCTTAAGGGGTGATAAAAAGGGGTGTTAAGAAAACCCTAAAGGAAATATGTTTGTTCAGGAGTGAAGTAGACAGTAGGGGCTGTGGAATTGTGAAGGCTGCTAGAGAACCAGCTGGACGGTGCTCTACACAACATTTGTGGCAAAGTTCCTGTTTTCTTACTCCTTATTGCAAGCCTTATAAATTGATAAAGTGCCAAACATAATCTCTTGTGAGATACCTAGTTTTGTAAGGGACACTAAACATACTGTTCTGAGCTAACTAGTACAATAAAATACCTAGATATAAATATATCTTCCAATTAGATTAGTCTATTGCAAAATTCATCTTTTGCCTATTGGCAAAGCCTATAAAACATGACAGGTTGTTCATTTTTTCCCCACACCACTAAGCTTCTATTGCATTGAGGCCCTGACTAATAATTTTGCAATGGAACAACAACTTGGAGGTTTCCTAATTCTCCAGAAAAGAAAAATTAAAAATAAAAAAATCACATTTTCTATTTGCCCACGTGCTTGTTTCTTGTTGCATGTTACAAGCAAATGAAGAGTTACTCTCATTTACTTCTGCAGCTGGGGTTTATCCCAGTGTGGAGTAGAAGAAGAAAAGAAATTCTTGCTTGCTTAAAAAAAAAACACTTAAGTTCTCAACCTATTTCTAAATGGTCACAAAAGCAAACCACCTGTAAGGCCTTGAGGAAGAGCTCTCTGAAGGTTTTCATTGTCCTAAAAACATCTTCTAAAGACAATTTTGTTCGGTCTTCACAAAGATAATCAGCAAGTTCTTCCTTTTTTCTTTCAATGCTGGCAAATTCCTTCTGCAGGTCCTCTGAAGCATCAAGACTGTCCTAAGACACATTTTACAACACAATTTATGTACATATAGCAAGTAACATATTCTGAGCTGCCCAGAAGACTCAAACCTGTTAACACAGAGCAGTCAGTTTAAAAAACCCTGACTATTAAGAACAGTTCACGATATGTGATATTTTCTTCTTCATTGAACCATCTGCTTTTACCCATTTCCATTTGTCCCAAAGCAGCTTATTGCGTGTTGCCAGTTTCATCACAGAACCATGTGGTAATTGGCACAACCTGGGATGACTGATCAAGGCAGATACAGCACAAGGGTTTCTGCCTTTTAGCTTTACTCAGGTGACCCTGTTTTGAGAACATGAAAAGCTGGAATATTTGGAAATATGTGCAAAGGAGGGGGGAGGAGGGAGGGGGAAAGGCACGTTGCAAATCAGTTCACTTTTTCCCTGAAGAGCAGTGAGACAAAACATATTTCTGTACTGCACTGTCGGCATTTATAGTTGCATCCTGCATTTCATTTTTAGGACCTTCCTTCCTTCTGCCCACACACAAAGCTGACTAGTCCTCAGCTGTTTCCTCATCACAATACCACATTACAGAAGTGGAGGAGAACATGGGATGCTCCTTCCACCAGGGCTCAGGGGGAGTGTAGTTATGACCCCTTTCCCATAGAGCTCTATGTCCAAATGCAACCTGAATTACAGTGGGTTTGAGAAGAGATTTGAAGTGTTTGGGAAGAAGAATGGGAAGCATGTCACATCCACATTACCTACTTGAACAGATTTTGCATGCTGCATTCTTATATCGTCTGTCGACAAAAATAAACGCTTCTCTGTTTCCAACAGTTTCTTCAAATTGGCACCTGCCTCAGCCCTCATAGCATCAAAGTGGATTCTGAAAGGTCCACAAAAAGGACAGTACATTGAAGGGATAAGTCTTTTGTTTTCATTAAGCTAAAAGATTATTACAAACAGTAACATCTCTGCAAATGAATGTAGAGTTAATCATCAAACCCAGACCCTGCTTTTGCAGTGGTTCTCTAGATAAATCCTTTTTGGTGTCCTCACACCCTTATTTAAGAAAGAATCTGTGCTATCTCTTTGCGTCAGATAAAAAATCCTGAATCAGCAAAACTTGTTGTGTTTCACAGTGCCTCCAGGTGTGAGCAGCATTAGAAGAGTCCCTTGTAGGGTTTGCATTGTGAATGGTTTTCCATAGGTCAACTCTGAAAGTTTGATTAAACTAGAGGGCAATTACTTAAAACCCAGTGCATTTATATCACTGACCATCATGATTTAGTTTCAAGTAACAAAAGTATTTCCATTATGACACAACCCCAAAATAAATTCATGTTTCAAAACAACATCCAACTTAAATTCTGCACAGATAACTCAGAAAAGCCCTAGTATTTTCTGGTGCATTACTAAATAAAAATACATTTAAAAAAAAAAAAAAAGTCGCTACTTAACAAATGTTAATCCATCTCCAGGTTTAAAAGTTACCCCTGCTTCCCGATACAAGGAAGTCTCACACACTGCAAGGTCCCTATGAATTCATAGCAGGATTTAAAAATGTTAATTCTGGGGCTATAAATGTGGATTCTGATTAGTGTAATTTAACATATCTCTCTGTGATTCTTCTGAGATCAGCAGAAAGAGCTGGCACTAGACTCATGAGGCTTTCATACACATGGGGGAAAGTCTGCAGAAACAGACTTTGCTCTTTTTACCCAGATATATTAGAAACTTGTGCTAGAAACTCAGGGACCCCTGAGGACCCCCAATTACTAGTAAATCACTCCAGCCATTCCCTCCTTACAGCAGCTCTGTGCATGTACATCCTGATGAGCTTGCACATGAATATGATTAAGAAATTTCAGGGAAATTGCACGTTTCTATTGTATTATGTGTAAGAATATGGTCCTTTAGTGAAGGAATTCACTATTTGTGCAGTTTTAGTAATGGATCATCCAAAATAAAACCCACATAAAAAGTCTTAACCAGATAAATTACAAATCTCAACATTGTTTGGCATTAGAAGGGAACCTCTCCCACAGCAGAGAAGTCCTGTGACCTTATTACAGCACCATAAAATGACTCAGCTCCTAGTTAGCTTTAAAGAGGTTGGTAATTCATGCATGACAAGAACAAACAATAATGTCCTACCCTGCTGCCTTGGAAACAAAGTCGAGATCTTTGGGAAGCTGCAGCAGATCTCTGTGGTTCTTTTCAATCTCCTAAAATTGAAGTGAAAAATTGTTACCTTGCACAGTCAGTCAAAGAGTATGAAAGTTTTTCAGCTGGACAACATCATGATTGAAAAATTAACACCTCAGTTTTCATTCTTATAAGTGTAGGGATAAATTTCATCTCATTCGTTCTTTTTCTCAATTTGGCATGCATAGGGAGTTAAAAAGAAAGCAAAAGGTCTTTTCACTGCTCAAGCTTACATCCCATGTGCTGCCACAGTGCACAAGCTGACCCGAGAATTTGTCTTCATACCACTAAAATTAATTTCATTTGACAGATGAGTTCAGAAGAAATGTCAACACAAGACAGAAGCTGTAGAAGAAAAGATAGAAAACGGCAAGCAGAAATGTTAAGTGAACTTGAGAAAGGAAACAGTGTTAACTCTCTAAACATTACTGCACATGGATTTGATCCCATCTGCACAGAGAGGTGTGGAGAAGTTTTCGGTGTATTTCAGGCAGAGTCTCACCTCCAGATAACTACAGTAGGGTCCTACTTCTGTCAAAGCCCTTTAGTTTCTGAGGGATAAATATTTGAGAATAATGCACACAGGAACAATTTCACAGTTTTGTTGTACCTCCAAAATATAGTGAAGCAGAGTAATGTGGCTTTGGTTTGCTTTTGTTTCTGTTAGTCTGAGCAAGGCACTAATTTTAAAACCTCCAGCATCTCCAGTTTGATGCCCCTAGAAGATAAAGAAGAACATTCCTTCCTTTGGTTTCCAAGTCTTGCATTTGTATTTTCTGTTAATCTTTAGAAATACAGCAATTAAAGAAATCAGTTTACTTACATAGTTCAGAAAGTTTCCAACTTTAAGAATCAATTGGCAGAAAACTAGCAGTCGGTGACTGGTAAGAAGCGCTGAAAAATAACAAGAGAGACATTTTCAATACATTAAATTATCTGAAACAGGATTTTCCTTAGGTTTGACAGTGGCAGAAACAAAATTCTTATCCAAGATTATGTCAACCCGTCGTTATGGATTTGGAAATACACCAGTACAGAAATAAATCAGCTTAATGGAAGTGGAATGAGGAAGTTTCTATTGTGATCTCTTCTCTGAGAATGGATGGAAAACTAGTTTTCCCATCAAGTTTGGAGTATAGATGTGTCATCTCTGCAGCTGCTTATGAGGGAGAACTGCATATGAAAAAGTGTATAAACTTGTGAACGACTATAGCCCCCATTTGCAGCACATATTGGTCTAAGCTAAGAAAAACAAAGGGCTTTTTGCCTCATTTTCATCCTTAGTGAGAGTGATAACCAGAAGCTGTGCATTTTAGCAGGAGAATCTGGTGCAAGAATTAAGCTTTTGAGAGAACTAGAACAGAAGCCCTGATCCACACAATGGGATGGATGGGGGACAGAGACAAACAGTTGGGACTGCAGTGTGCTGTTGATTACAATGCAGTAAAGAGAAACTACAGCACCAACACCAGACAGCCAGGTATAGCCAAGTTTTATGTTCAAACATAAACAAGTTTTGAAGTTTAAATGTTCAACAGGAGGTCACTGACTCTCAAACTATTGAACTGAAGAAAGAATCCAAGAGCAACTTCAAGAAAGATGACTTAAAACTAGAACCAAGGCTAATTTTGAGTGGAGGGGGGTCCTGAAACACTGGTGAACATCACTTGGGGCATCCATTTTGGAAGTCAAACCAGGTTCTGGTATGTCACTGAGGCCTGCTACACTGCAGAGCTAAGCTGGACTGCAACCAGTGTGCACTAGAGGAAAAACTGGAACCAATTTGTTGTTACAGACAAACTTCTCCACTACACATCAAAATTTGACCTATATTCAAACAGAATCTGGCATTGACAGAAAAGAAATTTCCTTCCTCTCTGCAGAACCAACCACTGATAGGAGAGAGGTGTGTCTTATTCATGTTGACAGAAGGTCCACTCCAGAGCAGGACAGCACAAACTGAAATTGTGCAAAAGAAATCCTAGAAGAAGGAATCTGCAGAATAATTTTTACATTCATGACATATTCAGCAATTAAAAAGTTAATTTTTATTGTAGCATATGCTACCCCTGATGATATTCAAGTAAAAGAGACGCTTCCTACAACTGTGCCCGGACATAGGCACAGCACTGATGCACTTACTTTCACAGGCTGTCCTGACGGCTTGTGCTTTTGGCCACAAACACTCCAGCAGAACTTTTGTTTCCTCACAAATCAGCATACATTCAATCCGCAACTGATAGCTAAAAGAAATCAGCAGAAAAAAACCCTAACCAAACAACCCCACAAAAACAAACCTCACATGCCTGATTAATTGACTTGTGTTCAGCCCATTTTTAGGCAAAGTGCAGTACCAGCATTGTTATGTTCTCTTTAATGCTCTGACACGAGAACTGGATTATAAATAAATCAAACACAAATTTCCAAAGATGTCCTAGAAACAATTGTCTCCTCTTTCAGAAAGCAATGTTGCACTGACATCTGGCAGTGACTTCCTTGCATAATGAAGCCATAATTTTTTTCCAGTTCCTAGGCAGCACTAACCAGGATTTTTTTTCCTCCTCTTGACTTCTCAAACAGAAATAAAAAACATTTTTGCAGTGATGTCCTTTAATGATATTTATGTCTCACCATGGATTAAAGTTGTGGAAGAGCCATGAAAACATTTTCCAAAGTGCTTTTAAAGGTAGATATAAGTTTTAAACAATTAAAAACCATATTTTCACCATGAAATTTTTGAAAAGGCATCTCTGGTTGTGGCATGGGAACCAATCAGATTTATGGAGGGCTATTGCTATGAATTACAACATATCAACATGTTTTTATGAACAGCATAAACATTTCTCTGTGTATACCTCATCTGACTGGGTGAAAGCACAGGCACTGCTGTGATTCACTCACGGGTTTGTGGGCTCTCTTTGGCGGTCTGGAATCTCTAAACCAGTGGTGCCATGAATCAGCAGGCTCATGGTAGGATTCAGTCTGCAACTTCATGCCATACAGATAGTTACTGTACACCAGTCAAGAGTTTCCTCATATCAAGGTTAAATCAACTGTAGTTTGCCAAAGGCGTCTGAAAGCCTCTTCAGCCTTTGGGAAGGAAAAGTTTCTCAAACCAGCTCTAGAAATAGCAGTCAGATTGTTTATCCTGAAGACTGAATATCAGGAACATCTTTCTAGTACAGGAAACAGAGGTCTTAATTCTTACAGACAAATCTTACAAGAACCACACTCATAGACTGAAGACAAGGAAAATTTTCCTTACCTAGGAACTTCCAAGAGATGGAGATAAAACTGATCTGCATTTGCTAATTCTGTTTTTTCTTCTTTGAAAGACTTCAGGCTATTTATCTAACAGGGAATAAAACAGTAAAATAACCACACGAATATTTCTGGTGCCTATTGCTTCATACAAGCATGAAGCTGGCTTTTCTGAACCTGTTGTGTGCACAGACAATGGGAATAAGGCAGATATACAATTAATTTCATGTATGAACTGGTTTGTAAGGGCAAGTACATACGTTCTGTCTTGGCTGGAAGGTCATCTGTATTTTTACAGCATCTTGTAGGATGAATCCCTGTTCCGTAGGCAGGGATTCAGCAAGCTGCAGTGCATAGAAGTCCAGCAACCCTTTTAAAAAGATAGCTACTTTCCCTTTGTCCTTATTGAAACCTGCTCTGAAAGGCTCTTTATTCACCTAAGTCCACAAATGCTAATGCACTTCATCCATCTAATTTAAACAATGGGAGTAAAGAGCAGCACTTGATCTACAGCAGTGTTGAGCCTCCCAACAGGCTGTTGCCTAACCCATGTGTGAAGACGCCAATCTGTTGCTGGGGCAGACTTCCCACCGCTCTACCTTAGAAGATCATTGACTGAGATGGTGCAGGGGGTGTGGATTCCAGTTGTAGCTTCTTGCTTTTGTAGTGCAAGTGTTTCAAGCTGAGCACAAAGCGCACTGAACTCCATCAGGATAGCACACTTAATAGATACCTCATGGTCTTCAGGCAGGAGTTTAAGTAGCTGCTTCAGTATCTCAGCATCCAACTTGGAACTGTCCCCTTTCTGAATCATGGCAGCAATCTCTTCATTGGAGCTGTACGAAAGAGAAGTGCTGTAAAGCAATGGCGTAGGGAGAAGTAACATGACAAACAGAAGAGATCCAAATCTCTCAGATAGCACTTTGGGAGTAAATGAAGTAAGTTTTATTATACCTGCCTCACATTACATTTTGGATCTTAGTCCTCAGAAGTACAGTGTAGATATGAAAAAGCAAAGGAATTTTTTAAACCCAAACCTTCTAAACTGCATGTGCTTTCTGGGCTTTGTTCATCTTTACACAGCAAACCCTGAAGGCTATCCTTTTCCTGCAGGCATCCAGTGTCACTGAGATTTACTTTTGAGTTTCTCCACTGCTTGCAGCAAAGCCAGTGCTAAAACCAATGGCTCTCCTCCTGCTTAGAAGTGTTTATAAAGATCCCAGAACATTTTACCCCAAATCCTTGCCTGAGACTTGGGCAGACAACATGTCTTTGAACTGGGTCCAGACTGCTCTGGTTGGGTCTTCAGAGGGCTTGGTTCCTGGCAGCTACCAGTGCTAACAGGGGCAGCACCCGGTTGCAAAGCAGCCTCATCCCTCACAAGCGCAAGCGGGGCTCAATTCTTTGATCCCACAGTCCCTAGCTGCTCTCAGAAGAGCTTAACTGCTGCCCAGGGAATCATGCAGAGAGAGGAAATAGCAACTGGATTAGGTTATGTACAGTTCTTCCCCACTGAGATGCAGTTTGCAATGGGAAAATAATAATATAAAAAATAAAAATATCCCTCTGACTGATTCAGATTTATTCTTAACACAAAGGAACTTCTAGGCTGAGTTTCTTTTTGAAGCCCTCACAATATGGGCCATTGCACAAAGGGCAGGGAGTGTGCAGAACATGCTGCAGTAGTTTCAGGGAATCTGGGAGTAAAGTTATTTTGCCAAAAGCTAGTACAGATTCCTTTATTTTGTTTGTTTGTTGGTTTATTTTTTTCCCCTCCCTGTGAGGACTGTGACCAGGTAAACTTCCATTTGTTTAATTATAGAAACCGTTTCCTATTTATAGAAAAACTGCAGATATAAACTATATACCATATTGGATCTGAACCCCTGGAGATGTCTCTTTAAAATCAGTTAAGTAACTTGAAATATCCAATCAGGAATCTCCACTAATGCTTGCTGCCAGCAGTTGATATTTATGTCAATAACAGCAAAGAAAAATATGTTTTCACATGATTTTGCTGTTAATTGTGACTATCGTGTCTTCAGGAATTAGTGGTCCATTTTAGGTCTAATAACAATTTGAGACCTGATATTAATTGTCTAGAAAGAGACTGACACATCTTATTGATTTATTGTTTGTTATGTGTTTTGAGTTTCTTTTTTTGAAAGTAAAGTAGAAATTTGACTCCTTGCTAAAGAAAGATAAAATGTTAATGTAAAGTATTTCTGCCAAATTTATCTCATTTAATGTCTGAACGAACACAGATGCATCAAATAAGTAATTCACACGGTACTCTCCTGATCTTACCACTTAAATTGTTTCAGAAATATACTCAGAAGGAGGCCTTTTTTTGGACCTATGAATGTCATCTGTGGAGAGAGAGGAAAAAAAAGGCAGTGAGCTAGAAATACCCTGATTTTAACAGAAATTTTAGAGATCTTGTTTGTTTGTTGGGCAAGATTCATTCTTTATAAGAACATTATCAACACTCTTCCTTCATAGAATCATAAAATGGGTTGGAAAAGACCTTTAAGATGATCAGATCCAGCCATTATTACCCAGGACTGCCAAGCTGACCAAACTCAGAGAAATTTGAAACAGTACAGGTCGTTAGATCTGTTTTAGAGAGAGAAAGAGGCAAAGGCATAGAGAAGGGAATTGATTTATCTAGAATATTCCAATTGATAAGAATTAATACTGAAATTCCCGTGTCCTCCTTCCCTCAGATGAAGACCTGTCTCTCAGCAGAGTTACTTCATATTTAATTCTAAACCTCTCTGGTGCTGCTTCTAGGTTATCTCAGGAAATTATAAAAAATATTTCAAGCTTTCTTATTATGAATTATTGACAGCAATAAAGAGTGAATAAGCTTTTAAATGCCAAGGATTTTGCCTGACTCTACAGAAAGTGAGAATTCCAAGTACCTCTTTTGTTTTCTTTATTTTTGGCCCCATTTTCTCCATAGGTGCTGTTGGTGGGACAGAGAAAAGTAGCTCCAAGCTTGCATAGTCAGGCTCTACAAGCTCCTTGCTGCTGTTTGGCATCACAGTCCACATGGAGCGGCTTTCTGGAAAAGAGAAGCACAATGAAGAACAGCTACAAGACACTCACCAGTGATGTGCCAGAAATTCATTAGGAAGAACCATGGGGCATGGCTGTTCACCAGATCTTTCCACTCAACACAGAGTATTTTGCAGTCTTCAAGATGGACCACAGAGGTAAAGGAGCACTTTCAAGGCAGTGTGATTTGTGGAAAGCACAACACTTTAGAAGATGAATGAAATAGGGCGCTCATTAATCCTGGACAAATGTTAATTTTTTAAGAGTGGCAGCTCCCACAGATAACATTGCAAAGGTTTGAAGGCTAATTAAACCTGGAAAACTATTGCCACATTCGATTCACTGAACCAAAGGCAGCAGATAAATTTAATGGGCTGCTTCAAATTCTCTCTGCTGTCGCTGACTGGTTACACATTGCGTAACTGTGGTACCCAAAAAGGGGGTGTTGCATCCAATTAGGTAAACATCTCTCTTTGCAAAAGACAGGGACTCCCAAGCCCAGCCTTATTACCAGAATCATCAGGAGCCATCTGAGTAACACATGGCACTTCAAAACATGAACTGGTCTGCAGCATCTTTAACAAAGGATCTCATCTCCTTTTTCTTTAGGAGAGATTGCCACAGTGGCACTGAAGACACTGGGGATGAGTATGAATTTGGATCTCTGCCCAAGAAAGCAGACTATGGCTCAAACCAGTTGTGTTTTGTTTTGGTTTTTTTTTTTTTTTTTTTTTACATGCATGTTTATATATTTTATCATAGCAGCAAGTTCTTATTCCCTGATGTCAAGGCCTAGCTCCTCAATAGTATTGTTTTATTTGGATGCGAAGTAAATGAACCGATCAGCCCAGAGATATAAGGAAGTACGTACGTCTCACCACATCAGAGGGCAGCTTCTGCCAGTGAAACATCTTCATCCTCAATGTTGGTGTCTTCTTAGGGTGAGGCTGCCCCCCATAACCACAAGTAAGATGATTGCATTCAGGATTGCTGCATGGCTGGAGAGGTGGGAGTGATAGGGCATTTATGCCAGGCACAAGAAGTGGTGGAAGAGGCATTTTATGCCCAGGGGGTAGGGGTGGAGGAGGTGGCAGCTGTGGTAGCAGAGCTGACAGAGCAGACTGTACTTGGGAAGATGAGGAAACACCTTGCTGGGAAGGTGACATGTTCCCTGGACATAGCTGCAGCTTCCTGGAAAGGCCAGTTGGAGAAAGGCTCAGGTCTGCGCTGGGGTTCTCCTCTTCCAAGTCCATAAAAACTTGAATGCATTTGTTTACCTTTAGAACAGATCTTCTAGACACTCTTTTGAGGTGATTTGGGCACTGCATGCTTGATAGCAGGTTCTCTGTGGCTTGCCCCAGTCCCATTTTCCTGCTCTACAGAACAACAAGATGGTGCATGGATTAGCAAAGCTCTTCACAACGACTAGCTCCCACAGAGAAACTGAAATAACAGTGACCTTCTCATTAAGGTAACACAGGAAATATTTTTATCTGCTTTGCAAGTGACATATCATGGTGCTTTCAGCTGTGATAAGTCAGCAGCAAAGCAGTACTGCTGGCTATAAGAATCCTTTTTGAATTCTTTTGATCCTTTCTTGTTATGACACTATAAGAAAGGAAGAACAAATGCCATCAGCACAGTCAATTTCTACCTGGTTGCTTTTTTCCCCTTGTTGGTCAGCCATTCAGTAGGATTTTTCTCCTGAATGGGTAAATAGATGCCTCCTATGAAAGTTGCTACAGCAGTCTACAGATGGAACTTCTCATGCAGCAAAGTCACGCTTGTTTCTGAGAAACCATGTTACTACATCTTATCTCTAGTGCAGAAGGGTGGGGATTTTGAGAGAAACTCTCAAACTAGCCTAACAAATAAAACAAGCTACAGCTGAGGAGGACTCAGGCTGAGCTGCTTAAGCGACCACCCAGGGAAAGGATGGGTGAACATTTTAATGAGTAAGATGGTTTTTGCCCTACAACCAAATTTTCATCTAGGATAAATCTTTACATTTGCATCAAGACTATACAGTTTCTGTCAGAGTCTCTTGCAAAAGACTGTGGAAGGCCCTATGTTGTAGGTAATGCCCAATTTTACGCATGGAAGTGGACCAACCAAAGTTAGTAAAGTACTTGCTGACTCGGGACTTGGTTTTGTGTGCTTTAGTGAACAAACCTTTCTTTTGCAAATACTTGCATTCTTGTGGATGAACAGTGTCCTGGGGCACTTAATTTCAGTAGCAGCAGTTGTCTTCTGATTTCTCTCTTTATCTTCTATAGCAATGGTCATCAACAATGGTAGAAACACCACATGTTAAATGGGGA
This sequence comes from Amazona ochrocephala, assembly GCA_039720435.1. Classification (NCBI taxonomy): domain Eukaryota; kingdom Metazoa; phylum Chordata; class Aves; order Psittaciformes; family Psittacidae; genus Amazona; species Amazona ochrocephala. The sequence goes on along the minus strand of CM077882.1, from coordinate 51,436,567 downwards.
GCAATGGGCAGACCGTCAAAACTTCAGAAATGACACAGTGAGTGAAGCCTTTTTGGGACTGTATGTAAACAGGAGCAAAGACCTTTGTCATCCTAGCCCTTGCACAAGCCTTTAACAAAACACACATTAGTAGCATCAGCAGCTTTAATGGTGTTAACTATATGGAAACTTTCAATTTTATGTTTAGTGCATGATCAGGAAGTAATATTTATGTTTCCAATGGACCAGATACATGGGGAAAATACTTCCCTAGTTAATAGTTATGAATTACCATTTTCCTCCTGACACGGCAATTTTAAGTAATGACTTGATGCAGAAATAGCCTTTCTAATGAAGATGCATCTCTAGTCCATCATACAGCTCTAAAGCATCTCCTGTAATTTGAAAGAGCTTAATTTTGGAACCTAGCAGTTCATATTGATGTCTCCAGCTCTTACAACAGCCTCAGTCAAATTGTGAACCAGTGGATCCAAGGAAGAAGAAAATAAAAAATCTTTTGATTTGTGTTTTAAATCTTAATTTAGTAAGAAAGACCTACATTAAAAAAAAAAAATATTAAATCTACTAGAAAATAACACTTGATTTACATACAAAGTGGAAAGTTAAAATAGCTGAGCCAAAAGCCTATCATAGAAAATGAGCATTAACTATATATGCTGTTTACATGAATTAATTTGTTGTTGGCTTCCATAAATATTTTTTTGCACAAATAAGCACTAACACTTCCCCAGAGGTAAAGCAGGCTTACGGTAAAGCAGGCTTACATTTAATTTATACAAACAACTTACTGTATGCCTTTTAGGACTTCACAATCTTTATGCTAAACTTGTACAGATGTCTGTAATTACTGTAGCATGACAAGTGAGGGATTCAGCATTATGAAAGAGCCTAATGAGAAATAAGCCACTTTACACTAGAAATATTACAAGTAAAATGAGCTGATTAAAAAAAAAATCTTATTAAGAGTAATCATGTTAGAATTCTGCTGCTTGTTTATTTTAATTAAGCTCTTGGAGGAATCACTAAAAGACTATTAACTAGGCAGCTCTTTTTTTTTATTCACAGTGCTCTTCTGAATTGCTACAGGGGTTGTGGGAAGTCTTGTTTTTAAAAATCCTAACAAATAAGTAATACAACACAAAAAACAGCTAATATGCCTTGAATGATAAATAGGCTTATAATAATGTACCTCCAACGATTATACCTTAAAGGCTCTGTAGAGAAATACATGCTCTTAGGAAGATTAAAGCTTTGGAATAGTGTCAAGGCAGCTGTAACTTGAATTGCTGATCATGATCAAATAAGCTTGTGGGTATATTTAAAAAACAAAACAAAATTTCTCCTTAGAAAGTGGAAAAATTCACCTCTGGTAAATATACACGTTTATGCGCACACACATATCTCAGCTCAACCAGACAAGGACTAGCATACTGCAGAAAGCTCCAAAAGCTTGGTGATTGGCTGGCATCACTTTTGGCAGGGCAGAGAACAGAGATTGACTCAACGCACCAGCCCAATTCTGATGATCCAGTTGGAATCAATTAACTTGCAATTAACTGTGAAGCTGTTTTCAGTGCTTTGCTATTCTACCTTTTATGTTAGTGGGAAAGCTGCTAGTGTTTGAGGACTGTTACATTGCAGTCTTTCCACCTGCTTACTGACATGCTGAAAAATAAACATATGTTTTGTTAGCCTGGAAAGAGAAGTATGTTGATGGCATAGGGTTTAGATTTTTAAGTCAGATCTGAAGAACATCTTACCTCTGTGTCTTGGGCCATGTAAGAACTCTCATTTTTTCCATTTCTGCTGTTGCCAATGGGCTGATGTGGGACTATGTTATTTTGCAAAATTTGATTTTCTTTGTAGCTGGAAGTTCATTTATTGGTCATTATTATGCTGGAAACAGGAATTTCAGTGAATGATTCAGAAAACCTGGTTGTTTCCCTTTGTGTGCTATTCCCGAAGGGTTTTTTTGAAGGGAGGGGGGATAGTTTTTTAAAACTTATGCCCCATACACTTCCATGGTAACCATCAAAAGTGTAAGTACAAAGTCAACATATGCAGTGCAAGACATCTTTGAGGGCAAGAAGGTATATTGCTTACCGGATGGATGGAAGTGAGCCACAGGATATATAACCCAACCATGGAGAGCATAAGTCACTTGGTTATGCAGGTATATAGTCCCTAACTGGTGATGGTCTCTAATTAAAACAAAGGTACTGGTCATTACTTCCCAGTGCTATGGTTGCACTTGCCATGGTTTGGATTTATAGATCTGCTTGCATTTCAGAGGCTCCCAGTGCAATATTCTTCACTGTTGACTTTTCAACAGGTGTAACCTGTTCTTGATGTTTACGATTCTTACATGAATAAAAAGTAGAAGAAATTAGAGGTCTCAATCCTTTCTTGCATAAGCAATCTTGTTGCTGTAAGGGTCACCTTCTTATTTCAGATGCATTTCTAGAGGTTTCTAAGGGTTTTCTGCATTCTGGACTCACAGAAGTCTTAGGGGAGCCACAGTTCTTTGAAAGTTGCCTTCTTCCTTTTGTTTTGAGGCTAACATAGCTGCAAACATGTGTTATAAAACCAGAAAGGAGAAAATTATAAGTTTTTTTCTTTTTCTTGCTTATTACTAACAATGTTTCTTTTGTGGTGTTTTCCATCAACAGTTGTCCAAGTGTTTCAAAGGACATAATTGCCCCCATTTAATAGATGTGGAAGCTAAGGCACAGAGAAATGGCTTCCACCGTCACTTAGGAAGCCAGTGGCATAGAATCATAGAATAGTTAGGGTTGGAAAGGACCTTAAGATCATCTAGTTCCAACCCCCCTGCCATGGGCAGGGACATCTCGCACTAAACCATGTCACCCAAGGCTCTGTCTAACCTGGCCTTGAACACTGCCAGCAATGGAGCATTCACAACTTCCTTGGGCAGCCCATTCCAGTGCCTCACCACCTTTTACAGTAAAGAATTTCCTCCTCATATCCAATCTAAATTTCCCCTGTTTAAGTTTGAACCCATTACCCCTTGTCCTGTCACTACAGTCCCTCATGAAGAGTCCCTCCCCAGCATCCCTATAGGCCCCCTTCAGGTATTGGAAGGCTGCTATGAGGTCTCCACGCAGCCTTCTCTTCTCCAGGCTGAACAGCCCCAATTTTCTCAGCCTATCTTCATATGGGAGGTGCTCCAGCCCTCTGATTGTCCTTGTGGCCCTCCTCTGCACTTGTTCCAACAGTTCCATGTCCTTTTTATGTTGAGGACACCAGAACTGCACACAATACTCCAAGTGAGGTCTCACGAGAGCAGAGTAGAGGGGCAGGATCACCTCCTTTGACCTGCTGGTCACGCTCCTTTTGATGCAGCCCAGGATACGGTTGGCTTTCTGGGCTGCGAGTGCACACTGCCGGCTCATGTTCATTTTTTCATCAACCCACACCCCCAAGTCCTTCTCTTCAGGGCTGCTCTGAATCTCTTCCCTGCCCAATCTGTAGCTGCGCCTGGGATTGCTCCGACCCAGGTGTAGGACCTTGCACTTGTCATGGTTAAACTTCATCAGGTTGGCATCAGCCCCAGTAGCCCAAGTCCCCAGCATTTTGTTTCAGTGCTGTTTAGTCTTTGCAATCTAGCATGTTACCCACCTCTTCCTTATTAAGATCCAGCTACTGCCTCCATTTTCTTATATCAAAAAGCTGAAAGCACTTTCTACTCTTTAACTGCCTCCACTGCTGGTTAGAGCATGCCTGTGAAGTCTATGCACTTAACGCCTCTGGGCTTGGTGCTAGCAATAGAGTTAATGAAAAAGCCGTCTAAGGGAACTGGCTGCAGCTTTTGGCAGCTGGTGGGAAGGCAGGGCCCTTGGGATCTGCTGCAGATGGAGCCTGGACCAGCAGCAGCTGTGGGTTGTGGACACTAGGGAGGCTGCTGCTAAGACCTGGTCTTTGTGAGCTGTAGCAAAGTGGTGAGGCAGCTCAATCAAGGAACCATGTGAAGGTGTATGTAGAGCATGGAAATGTGATGTGAAAGGTAAGAGACTGGGGGAACATGGATTTTAGCACCAAGAGCTTTGTAGAGATTAGGGATGAATTTTTTATTTTCTTCAAAATGGCATGTCAACAATTACTTTAATTGGGGCTTGTATAGTTAGCTGAAGGGATTAGTGACAGGATATAATAGGTATAAGTTTTGGATTAAAGCTATTTGGATTTGCTAGGTTTGAGATAGGTCATGGCTTGGAAGAGACTATTACCATGTGCAGTTCTGGTGTCCTCAACATAAAAAGGACATGGAAGTGTTAGAACAAGTCCAGAGGAGGGCCACGAGGATGATCAGGGGACTGGAGCACCTCTCGTATGAAGATAGGCTGAGAAAATTGGGGCTGTTGAGCCTGGAGAAGAGAAGGCTGCGTGGAGACCTCATAGCAGCCTTCCAATACCTGAAGGGGGCCTATAGGGATGCTGGGGAGGGACTCTTCATTAGGGACTGTGGTGAGAGGACAAGGGGTAATGGGTTTGAACTTAAACAGGGGAGGTTTAGATTGGATCTGAGGAAGAAATTCTTTACTGTGAGGGTGGTGGGGCCCTGGAATGGGTTGCCCAGGGAAGTTGTGAATGCTTCATCCCTGGCGGCGTTCAAGGTGGGGTTGGACATAGCCTTGAATGGCATGGTTTAGTGGGAGGTGTCCCTGCCCATGGCAGGGGGGTTGGAACTCGATGATCTTGAGGTCCTTTCCAACCCTTACTATTCTATGATTCTATGATTCTATGTTGCTGTCATTCGATATTCATGCAGTTATGCTATGGTCTGCACCCAGGCCCCTGCAGGCAGCCAGCAGTGTGTGTCATAGAATGTGCCTTGCAGAGGTCAGGTCTCTCCTCTGTCTTCTAGACCCCTATAAGCAAAGTGGAGCAGTTGAAAACACCTGGAGGGAGAAGAACCTTTCTGTCCTTCTGTTTCTCCCGGGGTCATGCCAATTAAGGAGGTATTTTAGAAAAAGCAAGGTATTTGTCTGTGATTCAGGATGGGTTAGTAGGCTGTTACGATAGTATATGTAGTCAATACTCCTGGGGCATATTCTTCTGAGTGTATGATGCTGGTTCACCAAAGAGGATTAACATATAGACCTGAAAGGGTTTCTGGACTCTGCTACTATGTTTTCTAAACAATGCTGCTTGTCTTGTATCTGGTTCTTGCCAAACAGAGAATCAAAGAAATGCTGGTTGGGAGGCACCCTGAAAATGGTCTTGGCCAAGCTCCCCTTCAGGGGGCTATCACCACCACAACAGATCAGATCAGCTATGGTTTTGTCTAGTTGGGCTGTGAAAACCTTAAAGAATGGAGATAATAAAACTGGCAAAGAGTACAAAAAAGATCTGTTGCTCTCAAAGGATCGCTCCTGGAAATTGTGTGCTATTGGGGGTTTCATTTAGATTACAAAATAGAGTTGTTGGTTTTGAAGGATCACAGCAGCAGACATTGTAAGATGTTACCTTTTTTGCCTGGGTTGCCTATTCTTCTTTGCACAAACCCTATCTCTCTGTAGTAGTTCTGACTTTCTCCATCTATTCTAATGGATTTGGTAATTAATTGTCACTAATTCGTGACTAAACTCATCACAGATTATGTAGTATGAAGTTGCATAAGTGCTAACAAACACATAGGGCTCTGCATGCCCAGAGCAGAGCAAACTAACCGTAACCATAATGTAGATGTTGCCAGCAAAGTCTGCTGATCCTAGAAAAAATCTACTTGGACAGGCTGGGAGTGTATCTAAATTGATTTGATAGGAGCTGACTGTCACAGGCTGATTCTTGTCTTCTGACTTTGAGTAATGCAAACTGAGCCTGCTTAAAGTCTCCATGGCAGAAGTGCAGACCTCCTGCTAATTCCTATCGACACCTGTCTCTGTGTGAGTTGTCACACACTGTTCTGGCAAGAGCTGTTCATGCTGCAGCAAAGAGACTGTTAGAGAGTCCCTAATGTGAATTAAGTACTAGCACAGCATGGATGGAGGAGTGACTTATGCTTACAGTGTTGAATATGCTGATTAACTTGCAGTGATTAAATTCTCCACTAGTACATAAGGTCTGCTACCTGTTCTACACTAAGGAGTTGGAAACCTTCTTCTGTACTGTGGACCCTATTTCCATTGCAAATCCTGAAAGCAATGCTGTTTGTCTGCAAGATTGCTAGTGTGCAGAAATTGCAACCTCTTGGAGAGGTCCTGTCATTACCACCATCCCATTTTTAACTCTCTTTATTTGCTTTTCTAGATATGGCAAAGCTGTCTTTCATATCCCATCCACAGCCTGATTATGAGGTGACCAAACAAAATATGGTTTATGATGTCTCATGACTGTATTTGCTTTCAGACACATTAGGTGAACATAACTAACATGTTCACCCATATTTCATGGCTGTGACTATTACCACATAGATAGAATAAGACTGGTACAGTGCTTTTTGTATTGGCAAGCTTGTATGTTGTACTCGGTTGACCTCTGCTTACAAAAAACTAGAAATATGAAACTGCAGATCCAGGCTTCATGTTTGGACATAATGAAAACTGGTTAATTTTGCCTAAATGGGCTTGTGCATTTTTATTTCATCTCTCTTTCTAAGCAGAACAGAAGGCATTTCTCAGCCCCCTCTGTGAAATACATTCTCTACTGAATGTAGGAGAAGACCAAACGATACACCCAAACTAAAAGATATTGGCATACCTTTGGACACAGATTTCAGCTGTAGTTTAAGTATAGTGCAACACTGGTGGTGTTCATGTACTAGGTATAGCTCCATTTATACATCACTGTTTCTTTGAGAGAAAACAATGGGTAATTATTACTAAGCATACAGGACAATTATATGCTTAAGTGCCTTATAAGCTATGTGGAAAATATAGGACTTTGATGAACAAATTTGGGTGAATCATAGGTCTTCCCCATTCCCACAAGAGAAAAGGAACTTATCAAGTACTTATTTTATTCTAAGCTTTGACCAATTTTCAGTATTGAAATAAAAAAATAATAATCCCCACAACAAAACAAAAAATAAAAACAAAACCCCCAGAAAACTAACCCTAAAAATCCATCTCATAACCACATGTGAATTCTGATGTGAAATACTTGGAATAGACTTATGCTGATGTCTTTCATAGCTTCATTTTATCATATAACCAATGCTTAGTTAAGGAATACGCAGTTATTTGGCAGCTAGAAACTTGTGGCATTCACAGCCTGGTTTACATACTGGACTCCATGTGCAGTTGCTGTAATATACCAGAAAAAATCTTTTTTGAGGTCCAAACTCATTGTTGACTTAAATGACCACAGACCTGTTCAAGTAGCTGCAAGTAGCATTATTTTTACCAGCAATTAATTTACCCTTGCAAACACTGAAAAATCTTCAGGATCATGAATTTTATTTTAAGGTAAAAATGGAGCAAAACTGCACATCCCAGTTGAACATCTTTATTTGACCTGCTTTGGTTCTGTCCCTCTGTTCTTCTTAGTCACTGTAATGGAAGCAGAGCTGCTCTGCAGAAATGAATTATAAATGCTGTGTTTCAGCCTGCATATTGGGATATGATTGAAGAGATAATTTAACATTGTTTTCACAGATGACTATAAAGCAAATAACCAGCAGTGGCTCAAAATAACCATTTTTTCATAAACTCTTGAGGGCAGAGGAAAGATAATGCCAAGCACCCTCTCTTTGATGGCCAAGGTAAGAACACAGCAATAAAATTTCTGGCTGTGTGGAAAGAGCTGCTCTCTCTGGGTAGAAATGGGGGACAGCTGAAAGGCCCAGACAGAGAAGTGGATGCCTGCTGAAGTGAGCAGTCTGCAGAGCATTAGCAGGTAAGGTTCCCTAGGTAACACCCAGAAAGCCTGTTTGTTTCCGAGTCTTGACTCTCCAAATGATGTTCCTATTGACAGAACAGTGGGGTAGGGAGGAGGAGGCTCTCTGCTCATTGCTAGCCTGGGCTAGCAGAAACACAGAGGTTGCAAAGTTGCTGGGAAAATCTGTTTAATACTCAGATTTTTGAAGCCTGGGGTCTAATCTGAGTGCAGAGAAGCCAGACTAAAGAGCAAAAGGATGATGCTTGGGTGATGTGCTCTGAGACAGGAAAAGAGGAAAACCTGTAAATGTGATAAAGCCAGTCCTGCAAGTCAAGCCTGGGGTGAGTTATGTGATTATCAAGGAAACGGTGGGGCTCTGCATGCTTCTGCCAGCCGGGAATGGAATTTCAGTTGACAAAGGGCTGTGCCGCTCTGTGGGGCCTCCTGAACTGAAGCTCCCCATGCGTCTGCTCTCAACGCATATCTGTTTTTGTTAACCGATTCTCAATATGCTAATGCCAGTGCTTTGGTTAAAATAAACCAGTGGTTTAATTCTTGATTTAACGTCAAACTTAGTCCAGAAAAGTTTTCAATATTACAAGGATAAGTCCTGTTAAGCAAAGCAAAATAAGCTTTAGCCTGAACATTAGTCTAGCCACAGTGAGTTACCATATAAAGGCATAGCTCTTAAATGTACCCAGCTCTTCCACTTGATTCATATTTCAGCACAGTATCACACTATAAATTCAACGAACATAGATAATTTTAAATTGACAGCTATGTACAAAACTATGATACAATGTTATTACAAAACTTAAGAAATAAATCTCTGAATTTTGAAAACACAATACTGCACATTCCCAGTTTTAAAGCAAAAGTAACATGAATCTACACATTCTACAGCTTGGACATGAAGAATATTGAGTGCAAGCAGCTGACAACAGAATGCAACCCAGAGATTTACCAAAGGATGAGCTGAAATGATAAAGCACTCCAGAAAATCTCTGTTGCTTTAATAAGAGGAACTGGGACCCTGGATCTCTGAAAGTTCATGGATGCATCTGTGTGTGTAAGAAGACTGCAAGACTACTGATATGCTTCAACTTAATTGCACATAACCATCATGTAGGACCAGACACTGTTTATATGGCCATATGCTTACTAAAATACACACTTTTTTTTTATTATTTTTTTTTTCCCTGTAATGAATTTCCCTGGGTTTAAATGACTGAGAGTAAAAATTCTTTTGTCTGATCTGGGTCTTGGATCTGGTCCTATATAAATTGTCAGTGGGCGATGAGAAGAGGGAGTTAACATGCTTCCACCTGTGATGGTACAGACACTACTTAATTTATACCCTTACTTTAGATGAGGCACTGCTATTTTTAAGATTTCTCTGAGGGCTAAACACTGAGGTCCTTTCTTGGGCCACACTTGTCTGTCGTTTCAAGTGGAGTTTGGCCTAAGAGCAGGTTGAAAGATTTGGTTTCCAGGACAGGAGATGAAAGCTCTGACCCTTTCATGCCACCATGAACAGAACTGGCCCCCAGCCCTGTGGGTGCCCAGCATGAGGCATAAGGTGAGAGGTCCAAAGTCTCCAGGGAGGCTCTCTGGGTCTTGGGGAGGGAGCGAAAGGCTGCACGAAGAGAAGCAGTTGGGCAGAGGTGACAACAGTGGCGTTTTGGCGATGCAGAACCTGGCTTCCGAGAAGCTGGCAGCGCTCTGAGAACACATGAGTGGTTCGCTAGGTCTCTGTTATTTCTTCTGCCTTGTTGTGACACCTGCAGGAGGAGGGGAAAATGCAAACTGTTTGTAACTATAAGACAAAAGCAGTACGGTTTTGTATGCGCATGTATCTAATGGTCAGGGTGCTACTAGGGAAATCAGATTCAGGTTCCTCCGATAACCTAAAACCAGGTAGAGCTAAATGTTTATGTTCCTAATAAAAGCTTCATGTTTCCAGAACTGATTCTGATGTTCAAGGGTTTAGGCAACTCTGCCATTAAGCTGGGTGCTAGTTCAGTTCAACAACATGAGTCTTGTGTTTTCCAAGCAGAGTATTAGAATATGCTTCTAGGTATCAAATTGCTGAACTTACAAAACTTAGAGGATTTAGCAGTACTGTCAGAAGGATGGGGCTATACACTGTCATTTTAAAAGCCTGTCTCACTCATAACCAAAACAATTTCTAATGACAGACAAGAAGGCAAAGGCCACACAGCAAGATGAGCATTAGCTTGGCTGCATTATCATGGTCTGTAAGAACACTGCTCACAGACAACACTGAGTCTGCAGAAGAGGATGTGAAGCATCTGTTCCCTAGTGTTAAAAGAAAACAATTTAAAAGAAAAAAAAAGGAAAACCTTGACCCTCAAATCCTGATGTGTCTGTGGGAAGAGGCTGATGTCCTGCTGTGCCATGTATTTGTCTCAGCTGCTGCCAGGCAGTATTGTGTCCCCCCTCCTGCCCTCTGCCTCCATCCTTACCAGGCTGTGGTCTTCAAGCACTGGCCTATGCTCCCAGTTTGGTTTGTCCTTGTATTTCAAGGCTGGGTTGGACAGAGCCTTGGCTGGCATGGTTTAGTGGGAGGTGTCCCTGCCCATGGCAGGGGGGTTGGAATTAGATGATCTTAAGGTACTTTCCAACCCTAACTATTCTATGATTGTATGATTCATAGGGAATAAATCAAGCAGATTTTTGGGCAAGGAAACTGTCAAAGCCTGGTTGCTTACAAGACTTTTGTTTCCCCTAACCTTCCTAAGTGACATAAAGATGGTAGGAGAGGAAAAGGGAGCTGCACAAACAGACATGAACATTTGTCTGTAACAATCCTCTGGGGTTTAAGGCAAGGGAATTCAAAGAGCACCTCCCCTGGGTTCAGGCATTTGTGCAGTCCCTCCTGGGTTTGACTGTCAGCTTTTGTTAAATGGTCCTTCTTCAAGCTCTTTCAGATTTGGTAGGAAATGAGTTCAGATTTTAACAGGGCACACACAGAGTGTGACACCAGTGCCTTGATACCACAGAAAAACCAGCTAAACCATTTCTTTCAGGAATATGGAGATAATGTGGGATACCACTCTTTGGGTGTAAAAGCCAACATTTGAAGAATATTAATATCAATATAGAAATTGCTGCATAACAAGATATAGTCAAGGTGAGGCAAGAGCTCTGTGGCTGATTATAACAGTGTTTTACTGCCCTGAAATATTATTTCACAGGCCCGTACTCTGCTGCTGTTACAACAGCTCTAAAAACTGGACACGTCTCAAGAAAAGTCCTTCTCGGAGGAGCCAGCCACTGACTGTGTGGAAATCCTGCAGATTCCTCAGTTCTGCCACCCCAGGGGCTGGGGCCACTGGGCTGTGTGGGAACAGGGCTCCCAGCTGGGCCTCCAGCCCCAGGCACTGGGGGAGCTGCAGAATAAATACATTCCTTTCAGGAAACCAGACAGAGGGAGATTTGACATTATTGATTCAGCTCATAAGAGATGCTCATCAGCATGGAAAGGACAACGCGTAACTATGCAATTTCAGTACAGTGTATATTTTGATTGTTTATTTTTCTTGCTTTTCTTTCCACTTGCTGTAAAAACAGGCAAAGTTTTGTAAATGAAAATCTCACCCTGAAACTCAAGTTTTCTTTTGAGAGGCAATTATATGTTGCCAGCACCAGTGAAGGATGCAGCAAACTTGGTATACTGTTTCACTAGAAATTTGGTTACCTGTATTATTTTTTTGGTAACAAAAGCCAAATGACTTACCCCCACCCCCATCCCAGAAAGCTGCATGAATGCACAGAAGAAGCACGCGCAGTCTGTTTACTTCATTGGACTAGTCTGTGTGCAACTCTAGAATTGAATTTAGCTTTGAGGGGAGTTGGTGTCTTGCCACAACTAGTATTTCTCCCAGGGTTCAGTGTTCTACTCCCTTTTTCAGGTACCTCTATTTAAACGGTGCTTATAGGAAGTGACCACCTGCAAGCAAATCAAACATCGTACTTCACAGGAAGTAGGTACTGAAATTGCATTTTTACAGTTTTTAAGAAAATAATGGGATCAAAGCAAAGACTCTTTATCACATGAAGCTGGATTCACTTGGTTAGAGTAATGACTTTCAATTTTCTGCAGGGAAAGGTGGTTTGGTTGCTGCTGACACAGAGGACAGACATGTGGGCTGCGACCCTGTGTTGAGGAGGGATCAGCACTGACTCCACTCAACACAAGATCAACACCCTGGAGAGGAAAAATCAGAGTAACAAATTTATTTTACATGTGTTTGTGATTAGAAACAAGGACAAAAAGCTTAGCTGATATGCTGAATACTGATTAGGTCTGTAAAGTCCCAGTGCTGTGGTTAGTTCACGTAAAAACACCTTTGCGAGTTTACATACCTCATTGTACCACACAATCTTTTTTTGTTTTATTATCTCCAGTATCAGTCTCAACCTCTGCTTTTAAACAAAAGAGAGACACTAAATACATCTGATCATGGCAAGGCAAATATAACAACAGGGAACTTTCTATGATGAAAACATTGTCTAGTAGAGAATTTCCTAAGATGCCATCCCTGGATGCCCAGGGAATCCTGTGGCTTTTGGGGTAGTCAGTTCCTTAAGCCAAAAATACTCATTTCAGACGTCAGGAAAGCATCACCACGTGGTTCCATGCTGGGAGCGTGGGCTGCTCCCATTGCTGCAGCTCCTGCTGCCTTGTGGGAAGCAAGTTTGGGAACCACTGCTCCACAGAAAACGCTTCTGGTTTGTGAAAGTGGCATGTTTAGAAATGTAAAAAACTACAGCTCCAGGGCATACTGGCATTATAAGGTAAGTCCCTCAGTGGTAGATGCTAATTTTTCTGAGCAGTGGGTATTCAAGCCCCTCTTTCCTTTCTCCTCCACTTTCTTTGGAAGGAAAACCATAAAACATTGATAAAAAGACACTTCCACCACTTTTCTGCCCATTTGTTTGACCCCAGGATCTTGCAGAAAACAGGCTTTGGACAGCATATTGTGTCTTTCTAACGGCTGACAGACCCATGTGTCCTCCCAGTCAGACACCTCTGTTTTAGGATTCAAGTACCCATCCAAGGGTGGCTTTGGCTCAGTAGACTTTGAGGGACTTGGATGCACCTCCCAGGTTTGGGACCAGCAGGGGACATCTCCCATGAGGCAGAGACCTGGGTGGCTCCATGCCTCCTGAGGCTGAGCTCTCTCCCGGTACCAGTGGGACAACCCAATGTGAAGGATTGATTTGGCTGGCCAAATCTGATCCTTCACAGAAGCATCAGCAAGATCACCTTTTTTAGTTGCTGACTTTCTCCCCTCTTCCTGCAGTGATGATTTGAGGGCCTGAGGTTCAGGATCCACCTAAGTCCCCCTGTGGCAGGCTGTCAAGTGACTGCAGGCAAAATGTAGTTGCAAGGAGGCTTTAGGAGAGGAAAAAACAAACAATCCCACAGCAGGACTGATCCTGCTGCCTTTATGTGTTTGTAAGTAGTTGGGAGGGGGTGATGGCTGATTAAGTACGCAGTATTAACTGCTCTTAATCACTGCTCTGGAGTCTAATGGGGCTCTTGTTTGCACATAACTGTGCCTTGTAGCTGTACTTAGCACACTTGACAGATGTGCTTATTGCCATCTTTACTGCTTATGTGTAATGGGCTTTTTAATTATTGATTCATCATTACCCTTTTATAAACTACTTGTAAATGTCAAGAAAATGAACTATGCCTGTGTTTTTCAGTCTCTTTCAGGTTTAAAAAAATAACAGCTCCATGAAACTGTGTGGCCCTAGGGGCAGGGGGCATTGGACCTTGAAGTGGGGAGGAAGCTTCCCCAGTTTAACTCAGTCCCCAAGCGCTATATATGAAATAGGCTACCTGAGTAGCTTTTGCTGTGCCTCTTCTTCTTCCTCCTTTTCCCAGATGACCTCTGCTTTTCCCTGTCGGCATGAGTTTGCTCTGGAGGAAGTGTTGCTGAACAAGAGGAGTCAGTGGCTAGCTCCTCCGAGAAGGACTTCTCTTGAGACGTGTCCAACAGTGAGTCTGCACCAGGGTCTTCATTTTCCTTCACCATCTCTTTTGACTCTGCTTGATGAGATCCACAGAGAGCAGACTGAGCACTGCCGGGGTCAACCCCACTCTTGCTCAGCTGGGTTTCTGGCTCCTGCACCAGCCCATAGTGCTCCAAGCCATCAGCTGGGCATTCCTTGTCCTGGCCTTCTGAGATGGCCCTGCTGGTCCATCTGTGTTGGTCTCTCACAGCAGCAGCTGAACTACTGCTCACAAATGTTATCCCTGCGCCCATGTCAGCAGTAGAGAAGGCAATGGAGCCGCCCTTTGTGCTCGGCTGGAGGCTTGCCCAGCTGTCTGCCTGCTTCATCCCAGTGCCTGGCATGGGCTGACTGGCCCCATCAGCTTCCACCAAGCTTACTAAGGGGCTTTCCATCTGGGTCTCTGGTGGCAAATCTCCAGCATTGTGTTTAGATAACTCCTGGTTTGAAGCGGAAGCATCTGTAACATCTCCACCCACGTCCACCAAGGCAGTGTTTGATGGGGAAGTGCTTTCTGAGGGATGATCATGGTTGTTTTCCTTGGTCTTATCCATCTCCTTTCCTGCTGCTTGTGTATCCTTAATGCCGTTTCCTTTGAACAAGAAACATGCAATCAGCCACAGCTGTGGAGTTGCATCTGGGATCAACCAACATGTTTCTGCCACTAGGAATGCTTACTATGAGCTAGCAGCTGCTGGGGAGGGTGCACTGACCCTAAAGAAGGTGTGCAAAGGCAGCACCATTTTATCCTCCTTATATCCCATGTGACCACCCCAACTGGAATCCAAGCCTCCAGCTCAGCAAAGCCCCTGCTCTGTTTTCAGCAGGTATTTCTGCATCTTTGCTGCCAACCAGCTGATTTCCATGGAAGCCCCTGGACTCCCAAGGGTGCCTGAAAGCCTATGGCAGGAAGAGGAAACCCGCCTGCGAGGTCCTGAACCAGGTGGAATTGCTGGCTTGGCTGCATGAGCACTTCAAAACCGCCCATCAGCCAGCCTAATCCTGCCCTTTCAGAGCAGCTTTTGGAGAGCCACAGTGCACAGCTCAGGTTCTATGGCAGGCTAATACCCTTAGACTTACCTAATGTGCACTGACAACAAGGTCAAAAGACCAAAGAAAAGCTAAACCCAAGGGCTGTTTCCTAATAAGCACATAAGGACTTAGGTCCTTTTGTAATTAAAGAGTTTTTTAATCTGTGTTTTAAGGGCTTCTTTGGGCTCCCAAACAGACTAAGACAGGGTGCAGCAGGCTCCAAGGCAGTGACAAGCTGTGCTACTGAGATGTGATAGCACAGAGGGGACTTGTGTGGGGATGACACCAGTGTCCCATCAGCATGGTTGTGTGGCTGACCTGCGGGCCATGTCTCTCAGAGGGTTTATCAGCATGGGTGCAAGGCCATACTGCTCTAAATTGCTGCTAATTCTGGGACAGACCTGGCTGGCAACAGCTCAGTGCTCTGCTCTTCTCCACAGCACTGGCTGCAAAGCCTCCTTAAATATAATGCCTCAAATGCAAACACGAAGGCTTCTTGCTTATGTGCTTGGCTCGGGCTCAGAGGCAAATGGGAATGAAGAGCTGCAGATACAGTCGTGTCTGTGTCCTTACCAGACTGGCTCTCCCCCGGGCCGTCCGCAGGCAAGGTTTTAGGAACTGCATCCAACTCGTGTCTGTTCTTTGTCTTTCTTAGTGTGAACCCTTTCCTTATGTCAGCTAGCAGCGCATCGATGACACACACCTCCTCCTGCTTCACCACCCCCTTCTTAACTGGGAGAGAGAGAGATCTGGGTGTTAAATCCCCACATGAGGTGGGGCAGAAGGAGACTTTGCAGTGACGTTATTGCTTGGGGCTGGTACTGCTGTGCTGGAACAAGCAACCACTGGGCAAAACCAAGGCACTGATGCCAGGCCTGGCAGCAGCCCATGCTCCATGCCCCTGCAGCAGCGTGTCCATTCTGAAGTCAAAATGGCATACCCCAAACTCTGGGTGCTATAAGCTGGCACCAGCTCTAACCAGGCTCATGCCTGGTTGTACCATGACATTGAAAAACCTCCTGTTTGCTACCCATGTTGGTGGGGGCGTTTTTTTTAGAGAGAAAATAATACTGATTTTCCTTTCAGCTGCTTCCAAATGTACTTTTCAATTGTGCCTTTCGTCTTCATCCAGAGAAATACAGATTCAAGTTACCTGCAGGATTTTTGGGTAGATGCCAACCTGATGAAGTTTAACCATGACAAGTGCAAGGTCCTACACCTGGGTCAGAGCAATCCCAGGCACAGCTACAGGTTGGGCAGGGAAGAGATTCAGAGCAGCCCTGCGGAAAAGGACTTGGGGGTGTTGGTAGATGAGAAACTTAACATGAGCCGGCTTCAGTCTGCGCTCACAGCCCAAAAAGCCAACCGTATCCTGGGCTGCATCAAAAGGAGCATGACCAGCAGGTCAAAGGAGGTGATCCTGCTCCTCTATTCTGCTCTCGTGAGACCTCACTTGTATTGTCAGTACTTGAGTATTGAATACTTGAGTATTGTGTGCAGTTCCGGTGTCCTCAACATAAAAAGGACATGGAACTGTTGGAACAAGTGCAGAGGAGGGCCACGAGGATGATCAGGGGACTGGAGCACCTCCCATATGAAGATAGGCTGAGAAAGTTGGAGCTGTTCAGCCTGGAGAAGAGAAGGCTGCGTGGAGACCTCATAGCAGCCTTCTAGCACCTAAAGGGGGCCTATAAGGATGCTGGGGAGGGACTCTTCATTAGGGACTGTGGTGAGAGGACAAGGGGTAAAGGGTTTAAACTTAAACAAGGGAAGTTTAGATTGGATATATGGAAGAAGTTCTTTACTGTAAGGGTGGTGAGGCATTGGAATGGGTTGCCCAAGGAAGTTGTGAATGCTCCATCCCTGGCAGTGTTCAAGGACAGGTTGGACATAGCCTTGGGAGACAAGGTTTAATGTCCCTGCCCATGGCAGGGGGGTTGGAACTAGAAGATCTTAAGGTCCTTTCCAACCCTAACTATTCTATGATTCTATGATTTTTGGGACATCAGTAGTCTGTGGTAAAGAGAGACTATTCAAGTGTACATGGGGATTTTGGAGGTGGAGGAATTCAAATGTTTCTTGTGAGATTTGGGATTCAAAAGTTATGTTTAGAAACTGAAAAGTTAACTGAAATGTTTCAATTTGATTTTTTTTTCTGCTGTTCAGTCAGCAAACCTAAAATTAACTTCTCTGCCCAGCTACAACTGTGAAATGTCAGTTCTCAGCTATGGCTTTCGAAAGACTTTAAGGCTAAAAGCCTTTAGCCAGCCGCATGTGGAAACCCACAAAATAAATTACCACTTCTGGTCCATTAAAGCAGGGCCAGTAAAGAGTTCCTCTCAGCATCATCTCTCTTTTTTGAAGTCCTTTCAGATACTCACTGACTTTTCCGTTTTCTCCCTTCTGTCTTTTTCCTTCTTCCTCTTCCAGCTGTTTCTTCCTCTTCTCTGCTTTGGCAGCTTGCTCCTTTCTGTCCTTGTTCTCCTGCAGTGAGGTAACAGGGGCATGAGAAGATTGGCAATGTCTGCTAGAGAAGCTGATGAAAAGAAAGATCCAGAGATCGGTGCAAGGGAGGATGAGAAATCCTGGCCTTATCCTGTGCAGTAAATAAAATGGGCATGGGGAATACGGGCTGTCTTGCCAAAGGCCATCACCAATGGGGCTTGGCCAGGACTCAGCCATATTCCAGTGGGAGGTGGCAGTGGCGATCTGCCCAACAAAGCTACCTACCAGTGTGCAGATCTTCTGCCTGACCTTCAGCTGAGACAAAAGTGGAAGGTACTGAAGCCACAATTCCCTCCAAACTGCTGGCTTCTTTGCTACACATCCCTTTTCTGAGTCTGTTTGCTCAGGTTGGAGTAAAGGGTTAAGTTTTATTAGCCCCTTCTTCTAAAACTTGACACTTGACTGGAGTCAAGTTACATTTGACTCCAAAGCACCTTTGAGACTCTGCAGCTAAAGTTGCATCAAAATCCCAAAACACCAGGGTCAGGGCCAGGCCAGGAGCACCAGCACTGCACAAGGATGCAGTGGAGCAGGGATCAGACACCTCTTGACTGGGTGACGTCATGCGAAGCACTGAAAGGAGGAGGCCATAACCAGCACCCTCTCCTCACTGGATTCAGGTGCCCATCCCACTCCTGTCAGAGAAGAGGCATGCACCAGTACTAGGGATGCTCAGCATCGTCTGTGCAGATGCCAACCTTCAGGACTCGGATGAATAGGTCTCGGAAGGTCTTCATGGTGCTAAATATGTCCTCTAAGGACAACTTGCTTGGGTCTTCACAGAGGTAATTTGCAAGTTCTTCTCTCTTCTTTTCAATGGTTTCAAATTCTTCTTCTAGCTTTCTGGAGGCATCAATGCTATCCTGAAATGCATTTAATATACACAATAAAACATCATCCAGAGGACAAGGAGTGAAGTGAACTTAAAGGAAAAAGGATGCCAGCGTTAAGAGCTTGGAGGAGGCTCCAGCTTTTATGTTGCATCACAGCTTAAAATGTGGGCAGAAACTAAGAATTCCAGATGACATTTGCCCCTGGCAACTGTGCTGTGCCAATTTACAAGGGTGTCTTTGGCAAGACATGATAAGCTCAACGCAAAGCTTAATGCCAGCTGAAGGGCTTTACTCTGTGATCCACATAGAGGGTGAACAACTTCACTCAATAAAGTCACACACCATGTGGAGAGAGCAGTTGGGGCAGGGGCCTTAGGAAATGGCCTCACCAAAGGTATCTAGGTCTGGGGTGCAGCTGGCAATAGGCACTAAATGGCTGAATGGCATTGCAGCCTATTTCCAAATCTGAGAGCATGTTTTCTAGCAATATTTTCCACCCTTACATGAGCTTACTCAGCTGCACATGTATTGTGCACTGCCTGTGTGTGTGTAATGGGAGAGATACAACAGAGCTCCATTACTGACCTGGATAGGTTTCTCATACTGTTGTTTCACATCATCGTTTGAAGATAAGATTTTTCGCTGAAGCTCCAGCAACTTCTTTAAATTGGTACTGGACTCCATGCGTATAATATCGAGATTAATTCTGAAATCACACAGAACCCCCCCCATTAGCTGATACTCTAGAATCTTGTGCTTACCAAAGAATGGACAGGTCTGAGCTGGCAGCTTGGTTGTCCCTCTGCTTCCCACCACTTCACTGAACTGAAGCCTGAGATCTGAACTGTCTATACAGTCTGAGCTCACAGAAAACAGCTTCCCTCCAACAGCACCTATGAAAAGGCTGCCAGGTCTACCTACAACTTTACTGAGATGAATGTCAAATATAGCCCACCTATTCAAAGGGCTGCTCTCCACCCTCAGAGCTTGGCATTAGCTCACTTTCCCTGGTTGAAGGCATTTCTGGGTAGCTGGCTTTCACAAGCTCCTGGTACCCCAAAGGCAGTGCAGATATTTGAGGGCCTGGGAGGCAGAATGAGTTTAATGCTCTGCAAATTTCAGCCCTAAGTGTTGCCAGCTGTGGTAGAACTATTCTATATTAAAGGGATTTCAACATTCATCAACCAAATCTTTCAGTTAAAACTAAATAAGTGCTATTTCTTTAATGTGCTATACCAGCTGCGTGTGTCCTAATTTCTGGTACACTGTTGATGTGTATGGGATTTATTTTTATTTTGAAGGAAGTGACACACAATTTTACCCTGCTGCTTTTGAAACATATTCAAGATCCTTTGGCAGTTCCAGTAGGTCCTTGTGGCTGTTTTCTACTTCCTGAAACAGAAGAGAGAAAGAAGTGTTACTTGCTGTAGCAGGAGCTAAGAGAGGAAGCTGAGGAGAAAAGACACAGGCAGAAGTGCCTGGGAAGGAGGACTGTGCCATGTCCTGCTGCTGCCCCTCCTCTGCAGTTTGCCAAGCCACATTCAAAACAGTATGGCACATTCAGAGGGGAAGGTATTACTCCTGGGCTATAAAAACATACAAGAGGGCTCAATGTTCAGAAATACTCATAGTTCAAAGCAAAGCTGACCTGCTGCTGGGTTCTTTTTCTCCTTCTCCTGAAAGACCTACTCTTGACCATGGGAGGAGGCAGAACTGTGGTTTGATGCAGTCTGACACCTTCTACAGTTCCAGAAGGGTTTCAAAAGGGCTCGAATCTTATTTGCATAATTTACTTTCATGACTGTGCTTGCTGAAGCTACTGCCAGCTAAAGCAGGGCTTGAACATGCATAACTGCAATGGAGGGACTTTGATGAATGAAGGTGGCGGAGCAGAGCATGGAGAAAAAAGTTAAAAACAGCGATTCAGGGAGCAAGAAAGCAATTGGGGCTTAGAGAGGAATAATAAAAGCTTGCGCACAGTCTCATGGAGAGAGGAGAGGCTGTAGAAAGGCAGAAGGGCTGAATGAGTACAGACCAGCGAGGATAGCTTTTGTGGCCACGTGCTCTGTGGTTTGCAGCTGATGATGTGCAGATTGCGCAAATGTGAAAAAGGAAGTTCCAGACATTGAAGGGAAAGATGCTGGAGGAAAGCAGAACAAGTCTTAAAATAAGGAGCTTCCTGAGCAGTGCCCACAAGCAGCCTCCACCAAGTAATTCCAACATTCCCAACTTGTGATACTCTGCAGCTAGCCAGAGGGGATATGAATACGAGCATGTGGTTTTAACTGAAAGTAGAGTAGGAGAAATGGTTTATCTGTGATAAAGTCTCTCCCCTCCCCTATCACCCAGGACTTGGCACTTGTACCTCCAGAATGTGGTGCAGCAGCGTAATGCGTGTTTGGTTTGCTTTGGTTTCTGTTAGTTTGAGTAAAGTGCTGATTTTAAACCCATCGGCATCACCTGTGTGACTTCCCTACAAGATAGAAACAAAGCAGATGTAACTCCTGTGTCCATTTAAACGACAACCTTAAAGGAGACCACCCACATATCGTAATGGGGGCAGGAGAAGACAAAAGAAGTACTTACATAGTTTAGGAAGTTTCCAACTTTGAGAATCAGTTGACAGAAGAGCGGCAGGCGATGACTGTTCAGAAGATCTGAAAAACATAAAGGACTTTTAAACAAAAGCCTCTGTTACACCAGAATATTTCCTAAACCACACTGAAATTGGGATTCTGAATTCCAAAATCTAAATTCAAATCTGATATTTCAGCTTTGAAGCCCAATGGCCCAACCTGCAGAAAAACTGATTCTACATATATTCAATTCCATGAGTTGTAAAAATTTTTGTTGACTTAAGTTTCTTTCTTCCTTTCCACCTGGTCTCTCCATCCTAATGGAAAATAACCTGGAGTTGGGCCTTCCTCACTCACAGGCATCAACTTGGTGCCTTCTTTGGAAGCATCCTGATTTACCCTGGTGTAAGCAAGGGTAAGTGGGCTGCAATTTTAATCTTGCAGATTCCATTCAGTTGTGCAGTGAAGCCAGTTCTGACAGCCTTGTGATTACTGGCTGGCTGCTAAAACCAGGCACGCTCACCCTCTTCTTGATCTTGCATGGTGGAGGTGATTACCAGGGCATGAAGGATACAGTCCTTGTCCTTGCTCTTACGACAGGGTGCTGCAGTGCTGTGCTTTCTGAAGCAGTCAGCTCTGAGGCAGGAACACGTCTAAAAGGACAACTGGGATCATGCGAAGACACTTTCTGGGGAAAGCTTCAATTCATCCCAGCAGGCAGCTGTGATGCCAGCTGGAGAAAACCCCAGCAGGCAGCTGGGGGAACTGGCTCTGTTGCGTTGACAGCACCTGATAGTGTCAAAACAGCATCCTGCTCTCAGCAGAGTGGGACCTGAGGTTTCTGCCATATGAAGCCAAAACCTATTGCATGATCCCTCTGTGTACACACAATAATGGAGCATCTGCAAATTATAGCCCAAAAAACAAACTTTTTCTTCTGATTCCATTTGTAAGCAGGGAAAAGCTAAAGCATCGCTACTTTCTGGGGAAGGTGCTTTCCTGGCCACAAAAAAAATTGCCATGTGAAGGCCTTAATGTGGCAAATAGCGATGGATGAATTAGCTGTAACGGCACCAGCTCCGCTCTCTGAATTCGGCTCCTCTGAAAGAGTTGATGAGCTTCCAATGCTTCACTGTTGAAAGTGTTTCAGAGGAATACATCTGCTGCAGCAAAAGAGGGCCAAGGGTGTGGAAAAATTATCTCTGGTCCTATTAAAGGCTTTGACCGTCTGTGGAAATGCCTAAAGCTGTACCCCAGCACACCAGTGAATGAACCACAGAGGAGTTTTTCTGGGGGCTGGGTAGTGTCATTGCAGAGCTCCAGGGGAGCTTTGGGAGGTTTAAAGCTTCCTGTCATGAATAAGATCCAGAAATAAGGCCAAGTAATTTACCTTCACAGGCTCTCCGGATGGCTTCAGCTTTCGGCTGAATCATGTCCAGCACAACGGTGGTCTCTTCACAGATCAGCATACATTCAATGCGCAGCTGGTAGCTAAGGAAAGAGATTGATTCAAAGCTAAGGCTGATCTCAGCCAGCACAGCAGCCCTCCTCCCACATCACAGATAAGACTTGCCACCCCATAACATCACTGTCAACCACATCCACATCACACCAGCGCTTGTGGCTTGTGAAGGGAGGCAAGGGGCTACTGCTTGCCTCGGGAACCAGTGGGGATGTAGTTTCTGCTGATGCACTGTGACCAAAGAGAAGACTGATCACTGTGTGAGATATAGGTTCCTCCTTCTGGGCAGGTCAGACCCTGAGTCTGGGCCAGTTTCTGCTACTTCAGAGGGAGAGGAGGTGCTGAAGCAACAACAGCCCTTCATCTAAGGAAAACGAGGAAAGGGACTGCTCTAAGGTGGAAGAAGGAATCCACCAGCTATACCCATCAGTGTTGGTCTGAGTCTTCTATAAAGGAACTTCAACTTCCCAGAGGTAAACCAAGAAAAATATTAGCCTGAAGCTCATGAGCACCCTTACCTTGGAATCTGAAGGAGGAGAAGATAAAACTGATCTGCGTTTGCTAGTTTTGATTTCTCTTCTTTGAAGGCCTTCAGGTTTTCCATCTAATGAGAGAAATAAAGAATCAAGACTTCAGAACTGCACTGCATGTTCAGCCTTGGAACTAAGGTTACCATTTTTCCTCCTCACCTCATGCTTTTCAGGCAGCAGCTTCAGCAACTGCTTCAGAACCTCAACGTCAAACTTGGTCCTGTCCCCATTCTGGACCATGGCAGCCACCTCTTCGTTGGAGCTGTAGGGAGAAAGAGCTGAGTGATATTTCACCCAAAGACCCCTCCTTCCACAGCCACACACCACCAAGACATGTATCTGCTTAAGCACCCTGCATTTTTGCTAGTGAGAGCCACAATAATCCAAAAGCTAAGATGTGTCCCTATGATATGTCTCTGTTAATACATAATTGGAACCTGGATCCCTGCTATGCTCCAAATTTTGGTTCTGGGTCTAGTGAAATGACTCAAGGCTAGAGATCAATCCTGCAACTCAGATCTCTGTCTCTGGGGATTTGAATACCTTAAAAAAAAAATCTAATTCTTAACTTTTCCACTGCCCTTGTTTTGAGGAGGGATTTGACCTGCAGAGGTGTCTCACAATCTATCACCATAAAAGTCTGTGCTACAATATCATCTGTAACGCGGTGTGCCGGTTTGGCTGGAGCAGTTTTTTTCCTCATGGAGGCTAGTATGGGGCAATGTTTTGGACCTGTTCTGGCAACAGTATTGATATCACAGGGATGTTTTCATTACTGCTGAGAAGTGCTTACACAGAGTCAAGGCCTTTTCTGCTCCTTACCCCACCAGCAAGGAGGCTGGGAGCGCACAAGGAGTTGGGAGGGGACACATCTGGGACAGGTGAGCCCAAGTGACCAAAGGGATATCCCATACCATATGGCTCCATGCTCAGCTATACAAAGCTGAGGGAAGAAGAAGGAAGGGGGGACATTTGGAGTTACGATGTTTTGTCTTTCCAAATAGCCATTATGTGTGACGGAGCCCTGCTGTCCTGGAGATGGCCAAACACCTGCCTGCTGATGGGAAGTGGTGAGTTAATTCCTTGTTTCACTTTGCTTGTGTGTGCAGCTTTTGCTTTACCTATTAAACTGTCTTTATCTCAACCCATGAGTTTTCTCACTTCTACTCTTTGATTCTCTCCCACATGCCACAGAGCGGGCAGTGAGTAAGCGGCCATGTGGTGCTTAGTTGCTGGCTGGGGTTAAACCATGATATATGGAGATGTAACACCTTTCCAACATACGGTGATGTTGTATGTAAAAACATAATTAAAAATTAAGCCTCTAAACTTAGTATTTTAAAGACAGTGTAGGAGAAACTGGGAAATGTTCAAATGTTTCAGTAACACAGATCAGCGTTGGCTTTTTAAAATAGATTTCATGAGGACCTTCCAGATACTATGCAAAACCTGTTCAAAATTTTGTCAACTGTCACAAAAAATTGCCATATCTTACCATTTAAATTGCTTCAAAAATATGTTCAAATTGAGACTTTTCTTGGAGTCCAAAAATGTGATCTTCATTAAAGAAAAAGAAGATATCTCATATTAGATGAGCTGTTTGCAGTGATCTTTATTTGAAATAATGAGAGGGACCTCCTCACCTCCTTTGGTTCTGCCTTCACTGGTGCAGCCGTTTTCTCTTTGGGGGTTGCTTGTGGAAAGCAAAAAAGCTGCTCTATGCTTGTGTAATTGGGCTCTATAGTTTTCTCGCTGCTGCTGCTCACTGAAGCCCACATCGAGTGACTTTCTGAAAAGAGAGAAGGTGTTCAGACTGACTACAGGGACAGTTGAAACAATGGGACATTGTTCTGGGACAACGTTCTGGGACAACGTGAGTTGCTAAAGGGACATCTCTCAGAAGATGGTTCAAATAAGAAGAGACATCTTATTCCTGGACAAATGGTAATTACTGAGGAGGGGAAAGTCCCACAGGCAGGATTCAAAGGGCCTAAAGGGTAATTAAACCTGGCGCTTTACACAAAGATATGCTGGTAAGGGGATGCAGCACTAGCCACACAGAGGCCATACAGCTCATACAGCCTCCTTATATGACTGCATTCTACTCCACAGCAGGCAAACTAGATCAGCATGAGAAAGACCTTGGCCATTTCTTTTCTGGTGTCTGACTGATGCTATTTTTGCTTCTTTGCATGCTAGCTGAGGGACTGGCCACCATCTGGGTGTTTTCTGACTGTGTCCTTCATCCATTTGTCATTCTGTAATTGAACCTTCTTGTAAAATACTAGCTAAAGGACTGCTTGAATTAATTCTCACTGCGCTTGCTTAAAAATACTACATTTTCTTTTTAAATCACCTGAACATGTCTGAAGAAGTCTCTACTGAAATAATCCCAACAATTAACTTCTCTTGTGATTGAAAACAAGCCTTATTTAGACTTCACCTATGCCAGCTTCTGTGAAGTGGATGCCTTGCTTGTCTAGGACAAAGCTGATGTTGCCTGTCCAGGCTTCTCCTCACATTTCATTCTCCTCTTTGGGTCCATTAGGAGAGGGAAATGTAACCCAAAAATCAAGACACAAGCCAATGATTCTCACAAATCTCCAATTCTTTCAGTGTCTTTCTTGAACTGTGATGTGATCCTCACCTGTACTCTTACTTATGACTTTAATATACCCAGATACAAGTATACATGAACTAGGGAATGAAGGTCTGGGGAACCCAGATCAGGGCCTGTTGAGAACACAAGCCTAAGGCATGTCATGGTGGATTAGAGGAATATTCCCATCCCTCCCCCTGCTTCTAATTTCAAAGTATTTCAGCTATAAACCAGCCATTATAAACTACTGATTTTAGTTGGAATGGTTATTTTATCAGTAGTTTCATGCTACCACTATTTATTTAAGCCCTGCAGGTCAGATGTAATGGAAATCAGGGAAGTTCTGTATTCAGATGGAGTCAACCACATCTGACAAACTTAAAGACAGTGTTTTTTTCCCTGGGTCACCCTCAAAGCAGCATTGACTTTGCCAGAAGCACCCACCTCTCACAACGTTGGAGGGCAGCTTCTGCCAGTTCAGCTTCTTCATTCTCAGTGTTGGTGTCTTCACCGTCTTGCGAGGAGGCCTGCCCAAGCCAAGAGGGCAGCTGAATTGGGGGGCCACCACAGCTTCTATATGCTCTCCTGCCATGCCAGGCAATGGGGGTGGAGGAGGAGGCATGCCCCCCATTCCAGGCAATGGAGGTGGAGGGGGAGGCATGCCCCCCATGCTGGGCCAAAGGGGTGGAGGGGGAGGGATGCCCTCCATGCCAGGCAATGGAGGTGCAGGAGGAGGGACGCCCCCCATGCCAGGCAATGGAGGCGCAGGAGGAGGGACACCCACCATGCCAGGCATTGGAGGTGCAGGAGGAGAGATGCCCACCATGCCAGGCAATGGAGGTGCAGGAGGAGGGACGCCCACCATGCCAGGCAATGGAGGTGCAGGAGGAGGGATGCCCACCATGCCAGGCAATGGAGGTGCAGGAGGAGGGATGCCCATCATGCCAGGCAATGGGGGTGCAGGAGGAGGGATGCCCCCCATGCCAGGCAATGGAGGTGCAGGAGGAGGGATGTCAGGGAGTGAAGAGGCTGTAGTTGCATTCATCATGGGGGATGTGGGGGTCACAGCTGCTGTGCCAGAGGGTGGGTGTGGAGGTGATGGTGATGGCGGTGCCGGAGCAGCATTGGGTGAAGGGTTACATGTCTCTGGCAAAGCAGAGCAGGCTGTGAGCTGGGAACATGAGTTCTTTTCATTGGGAGGTGGCCCTGAGGGAGCTGCTGATGCCTTGGAGGGGTTTGAAGATCCTGCTGGGCTCTCAGCTGCATGTGCACATGGTTCTAGCTCAGCCTGGAGGCCTTCATTTGCACTCCCAGACAATCGGTTTTCAGCTCGCTTTTGCTTGTTTGGATGTTTCTTGATAGACAGCAGCCTCTCGATAACTTCTTCAACTGTGTTCCCCTGGACTAGAGAAATGAGTCAGGGGTCAGAGAAGGGGACGGAGGCCAAAGGTTGGTTCATGCTATTCAACCCTCACCAACGAGCAGAACTGAAGCCACAGAGCCCACTCCCTGCTGTCACTTTACATAACCGCACTTCTAGCTTCCAGGCAATTTCCCATGGTTCTCACCAACACTTTTCTGAGCATGACTGCCAGCAACACTGGCCAGCAGTAGCAGCAGAATGTCAACAAGGACAGATTCCCACTGACTCCTACGTCCCAAAGCTCAGGGATTAACCATCAAAGCAAGATTATGAATCCTGAGCCCACTGCTAAACATGGCCAGCTTTCACTGTCATCCACATAGCTGGGGCTTTGCATTGAGACTTGACTCTGTGCAGGAGATGTAGCTTTGTTCCACCTTCTGTTCAGCTCTTAACAGGTCCCATAGATTATTTCCTATACATTTGGGAAGGACTTTGGTGGGCAGTGGGTAAGAGAAGGGAAAACAAGAGGATAGTGCGAGGCTGGAAGGCTGGATGGATATGTCATTCTTACTGTCATTGGCAAGCAAAAGGGCTCTGTTCACTACTGCGTCCAAGGACTCCCACAGAAGGAGGCTGGAGTGATGAGATGGTTCTAAGTGCAGCAGGCTCTGGAGGATGGACAGCAGTTGGATGGACACTGGAGAGCGGCTCACCTGGAAAATAGGGCAGCTTTCTATTACAGCTAGGCTGGTTCCAAGCAAAATGTGTTAACTTTGCCATTGCATGACTTTTCACCCCACCTGAGGGCCTACTTACTTTATTGAAGAGAGACGAAAAGACCTCATGATGATCGTTCATATTTATCCCATCACATATCTTTAATAATTCCTCATCATCTTCTATTTTGAACTCCTCAAATGTATCACACTGGATAAGCAGATCCTCCTCCTCTATGTCTCTGCAATATTACAGCATTCATTTTCATTGGAGAGCCCTTGACTGATTTGCAGATGATTATTTTTGTTTAAATGGCTTGCATCTCTTTGCCTCTCTGACTGAGATACTCAGTGTTGAAAGCAACCAACTCCACCTTATCTATAAAGGACCAAATGTCATTGGAGCATCCTTTCTTGAACAGAATGTACCTCTTTCTACAGTTAACACATACAAATGAATGGAACTTTTCATGGCATAACCTGGTCCTGTGCATGCTTTGTATAGACTTCTCCTTGGAGCTGTAACAGAAGTGGCATTTCCACCTTTTTGTAACTGGGCCACCTTTATTTTTTTTTTTTTGTCAAGACGAATTAAGACTATTCCAGTGACATTTCTGTCAGAAAAAACTTCCCTCTCTGTTCCTCAAAATCGGATTGAAAAAACTCCAGCCATTCTAAAGCTAACCTTTTCAGTACTCTTGAGACCACTCAGAGATGGAACTCTATGCTTGCTAACTGGCACTACAGAAAAATCTTCTCTCCCCTAATTTTTGTGGGGTCGGATGGAACAATTCCAGTCACATGGATAACTGCAACTCACATATAATACATTCTAGAATTTACCATGGGTGTTTCTGACAGAACATTATTTTAAAATTAAGACACTGCAAACACAGATATGTCAGATATGTATTAGTAAATTGCTTTAGTTGGATGCTTCTGGGACAACACCAGCAGTGAAAGGGTTTGAATGCAGCAAGCTGCTCAGTGAGCTCTCAGCATCACTTCAGGTTCAGTCTGAAAAGCAGTCTCAACAAGGATGTCACTGAGCCTTGCTCCATTGTGCCCAGAGACGTTGTCAGTGCCATCTGCACCAACAGCTGTCCCTGTGACACTGTAGTTGGCAAGAGCACCTTAACACTGGCCTAGTGCCTCCAGTTCCCATGTAATGGGTGCATATAAGTGTAGTGCACTCCACCCAGGTACACTGGACTTCACACAGCTGAAAGCTGATAAGTATTAAGTTTCCACACCTTAAGTTACTATGAATCTCACTTACAAAAGAAAATTTAAACAGTGATCCTTACCTTAGCTTGTCTAAAATATCCAAGAGCTGAAGACCTGGGAGAATAAAAAAAGTAGGTATATTGGCATTATGACCCACTTGGTACTGATCTGTTTTGATTTTTACATAATGTTATCCTCAGAAACACTTTTTGCAGAGAGAAAACGTGAAAATATCTTCAGATGGATCTGTCAAAGTAGGTAGGGTGATCTGGTAAATGAAGATACCCATGGTACACACGTCTGCAGCTGTGTGAAACACTGCAGCATCCCCCTGGAGTTACTGAGGGACACAGGCACTTCTGGGGCATGAGCCACCTCATTACAAACTAGACATCTAAAATCAGTCAGGTGAACAGTGTGGTCAAATGTCCCTTGCCCTCAACAGAGAGAAATGGAGCTCAGGCTCACCAGCTCACATGTGTGTATCACACGAGGTAAGTCCTAACAATGGTACCTAGGATCCCGGTATTCAAGCAGTTGGAAAGTATTTCTGTATCACATGGCAGCTTCTGTGGCTAAACTGAGTAGACAGAGGGTGAAGAAACCTTACTTACTCTTATGAGGAGTTGCAACATATGAAAATGTGGCTACACAAGATGGTTGGTTATAGAAATGCATTGAAGAAACTCAAGTGATACAGTCCTGCTGAAATTCCAGAAAAGATCAAAGCTATGAGAAAGCAGCAAAGTTAAAAAAGTCTGGTTACAGAAAAGTTATAGAGATAACAGAATCTAAAAAACAGGAATCTGCATTTAATATTTGCAGTTTTGCTCCCAGCCCTCTTTAGTCACCTTATGGATACATCAAAAAAAAAAACCTGCCTGGCAACTTGTTTTCTCCAGAGAAAAATAAATGCAGCAAACATCTTTACCTATGAACTCGTTTCTGATTTGTGTCCTTGTTCTTAGCTCTTCTTTCCCCAGTATGATGGCATTGATAGCACTCAGCAGTGTAACCATGTACGGCACATTATCTGTGTTGGAGAGCTCATTCATTATAACGCTGAATCGATATTGCTGGTTCTTCACACTCTGTTAATAACACAAGTGATATTTCTATTCAGACAGTTCAGAAATGTCTACCACTTTGACTGTCAAATGGAATTAAAACCTATTAAAAACCTCTCAGTTTACCCTACTGTGCACAAGACAGGAAAATAGGTGAAAACAGCACTCCTCCATTATGAAGCAGGGTCTGGTTGGCAGAGAAAGTCAGTGAAACTCCTCTTGGATCCCTATGCTTTCTGACAACTGGGGCACCTATCAGAGCTTGTGGCCAGTGAAACTCGTAGATGTGGCAACATCTATTTTGCTAACTGGGTTGTGCTTTTCCTGCCAGAAACGACCTCATGGTTGGCAGTTGTCTGTCCAGACAAGTCACAGTGCCACAGATTTATGCTGACCAGGCCAAATTTCCTATAGTTATCACCCCATAAATCCCTGCCTCTCTTACCAAAATGATGCAAAATTACCTTAACTCCCAGCCCTATTTTGTGGTACATGGATCTACCTGCATGGATCAGACCAGAGCCATACCTCCTGCTTCTGCCCAACACTTACCTTGTAATGGTCCAAGGCATCCAAAGCCAAAGTGTGGCCGTCAGCTGAGTAAATGCACAGTGCAGCCAGGAGCTCAAATATTTGCTTTTTGACCATGACATTAGTTGTGTCAAGTGCTGGAGGAAAAACAAAACAAAGAAGAATTTATAATGACATTAATGTTCTGAATATCAGTGCCTTCTGCAACATGGGTCATGATCAGTGGTAGAAAAATGACTCAAGGAGTGGAGCCACTACATGGAAGATGGGAAGAGAAATATCCCAATGTATAGATATCCCATCCCAATAGCATTATGTGATGGTAACTTCTAGTGTGAACAGTAAATGCTACAGGCAGTCTACTGGCATTTTGCTGCAGCTTGCATCTCTTCCATGTACCAGTGGCATGCTGCAACAGCAGCCAAGATTTCAGCACCCACAGTCACACATTTCATTTCCCATTTTCACATATGTGTATTATCCAGAACAGCAGATGAATTCCTTTCATCAACTAATGAGCCTTATTTTTAGTGCAGAAACACCCAATGTGCATATCAAGTAGGCCAATTGTTCTAACTGGTCCCCATGAATTCCCCTTTTCCCACTACTCTTTCTCTGTCAGCCCTTAGAGCTGGAAGGGAGTGGGTGAGACCATCTTATATTTTTTATTAATGCCCAAAGAAGCTCAACTACTGAAAAGCCCAGTGTGCCTCTGTTTTCACAGCACAAAAATGCCAGCTCTGAATTTCACGTGGGTTAAGAAAGTGCAGGGTAGAGAGGAAAAAGACTTCAAAACTGAGGGGGGAAGCAAGCCAGCTTTCAGACTAAATGCATTTTGAAGAGCTATTAATAAGGGTTTCTGGGCACAGCTGTGATCTCAGCTCTGCGAAGCAGCAGAGAAATTATCCTTCCAGCACCACCATTATTAAGTGCTATACAGTAAGTTCTAGGAGATACCCTGATGAGTTTCATACCTAATGATGAGCCAAGTAAATGGCAGGAGAAAGTAAGCGGTATTACCTACCCACCTTCTAGAAGGAACAGACTGAGCAGCACAGAGAATGGACTTTCCTGAGTCTAAATCATGTCACCTTTCCTTCTCTTTACAGGCTACAAGTCCCCAAGCCCTTTCAATTCCTCTTCCTTTGCCCTCGGTGCTCACAAAGACTCAACAGTGAATGTCTGCAGACAACTGCAGGGTTGAGGACTTCTCATGCCCACATAAGCTAAGTCTGGGTTTATCCCTGGCTTCTCAGTAAACTATGAAGATATTTGTGTGGAAATAACATTGGATAGCAAAGGCAGTATGATTTCAAAGCAGTATTATTCTAAAGAAGAAAACAATGTCATTAATCAGTTGCAACCAACAATTTCCAAGAAGCCTGCTGCAGGGCAACAGAATAAGGAACAGGAAAGTCTCTGCCATGCTGCATATGATGGATGAAGGAGGAAGGTGCCTTCTCACCTTGAAAGAGTTTTCTGACGTAGCCCTCGTTGCTTACAATGTATTCGATGCCTCTGTGGGAGTTCATAACTGCTCTCACACAGTTAATGCAGGTGAGCTGAAGCAAGGCATCAGAAATCCTGGCCACTCCTCTCCCAGAAAGCCTGTCCAGGGCCTCAAGGAGGAGGTCCAGCCCGCACAGCTCCAGGAACTGGACCATCCAGCTATCGTCACTGTTCTCCAGCCGCTTCTTCAGCCCAGAGTAGTTCACCACTGACGGCATTTGCAGGAGACGGATGCACAGCTCTGGCTCTGCATTTTCCAGGTTGGCTTCTGACTGGTCGGTCTCCTGGGGTCCGAGTTTCTCCTTCAGGGCAGCCCACTTCTTGTGGGCACCTTCCTTTTTGACCGACATCGCGAACAGTGTGCCCTGAAAGAAAAATAAAAGACAAAGTGAGAAGTTTGTCTTTACTGACCTACAACCCTCCAGCAGCCAGCGTTTTTCTCCTAGTGATTGGGATACAAAGCTCAACTGCAGCAGGTCCCCAGCTCTCCAGCATTTATGGCCCACACTGGAACCTGTCCTTCACCAAAGAAATTCAATATATCCTCTCCTTAACCACACACATTACATTCAGGCCCTGAAAACTCTGTAGAGAGACTCTTAGTACCTGTAAGCCAGCAAATACAACTTTAAAGTAGCCAATTTACATCAATCAAAAGGATAAGGTTGGAAGTGGCTTTGCCAGCTCTGAACTTCTTATGCCTATTAAACGACTTCAAAGTCTCACTGTGCTGGAGAGGCCGTGCAGTTTCTAAGCATTTGTAATGAGATGGAGAAGTAATTTTGAGCATATCCTGCTCGTAAGAGCATCTGATTACCCTGTTATTTTTTGCTTTTATTTCTTTTGACTGATGAAGGTTGGTTTTATAGCACTCAACCTCTTCCTGTGTGCTGTAATAGCAAATGCAGGACTTCTGCATGATAATGTGAGAGCACAACTAGTTGCACATGAAGGGACAGCAGCAAGAGGCTATGAAAACAGCAGTGTGTCTTTTTGGAGATGGGGACCATCTCTTCAAGGCCCATCTCCAGGGAGGACGCGGCCTATCTCAGGATGCAAGGAGGAGGATGAGCTGATTCAACAGAGAGAAATAGCAAAGCCAAGTCTAATTAACTTTTGGTACCAAATTTTATGGTTTTAGGCAGGATTACTATTTTTAAGGCGCACAGTGATTAAGTTATACAACGCAAGTCCTTTTCAAAGCTGAATTCAATCATTTTGAAGCTGAATTGCTCCCAGAAGGGTCAGTTTGTACCACAAAAGGAGAGGATAAACCTGCTCAACACAAAGCCAGCCACTAACACTACCCCACCTCCCCACCATGCCCAGAGGGCCATTGGCTTCCCTGGGTTGGTGAGCAAGCACAGGGATGAAAATAACCTGGAGGCCAATTGGCCCCCAAAGCCCAGCACTTGAGGGATTTAAGGGATTATAGGAAAGTCTTGCTTTCCCTTACCAGCTCAAGCACAATAGGTGTCTAGCCCTGCAGCATGTAGGGAAAAAAAACTGAGAAAAAAACCCTGAGAAATCTCTGAGAGGTCTCATTTGCCAGGAAGCCAAAATAAAGGATGGACCATTTGGAAATAATGGATGGACCAAGTTGGAAATAATCTTGTTTTTTTTAAAGCCTGCCTTGTGATTTTTCCTGGGGATTGCACTGTTGAGAAAGGTCTTGGCTGCTTTGTTACAGTAGAGCATCACGGTTTCTGGTTTACCAAAAGCCCCATTTTGGCAGTCACCCCTTGGAAAATATACAGAAAAAAAGTTTGCTCATTTGAGATAGGCATCATAGTATAGGTCTAAACATGTCTCTTGGAAAGATGCAAAGTGGGACAGGATGGGGTATTTCAGAGAGCTTGAATATTTTGCCTGGGAAAAGGCAATGGTGGAATACTCTGGCAGTGGCATTCAGCTCACAGCACCAGTGTTGAGTAAGGGTCAGAGGGGTGATGGAATTAGTGGGATACAGTCACAGCAAATTCTTTTAGAGAGCTCTGAAGAAACCCTCTTGCAGAGTTACCCTTTGCTTCAATGGGGAAATAGCTGCCAAGTGCCTAGTTGTTCACTGTTCTGCTATCTGGAAAAAAATTATGTCCACAATCGAGAAACATGAAGCTGCAAATACATTATCTGACAACACAGTGGTAATAAAAAGCACCATATGAAAAAAACCAAACCAAACCCAAAAACCAAACAACAAACCCTCCTGCCAAAGTACAGGCTTGAGTTTCTAAGATTTGTCATCACTGTCTGCAGCCCAGAGCCCTTACTCACTCTTGGTAAAATTCTTGTTGGAATTAGTCACCCCCAGTCACTCCTCTGTACTGGAGCCCAGGAATTTGGGTTAGGCTCAGTGCAACAGGGAAATCCTCCCTCTCTCCCTCCCTCCCCAGAGGGAGAAAAGAGAAAGTATCCTGTCCCACGGTCACAGCCCTGGTGATGGGGCAAGATCCTACATCTCTCACCACAGAAAATTCACAGTTGTGGGGCTAGAGAGACACTCCTACAGAACTGTGGTCGGATCCCACCCCACGCTGTGCACGGAACCCAGCAGTCCTCTTCTGACGCCTGGGGTCAAGCCCAGACCTTCGGCATGGGGCAGTGCTGAGGACCATCTGACCCAGATGAAGCACAGCTCATCCTGCCCAGGCCCATTCTCCAGTGCCTTTCACAATGATCCAACATCCTTCTGCTGGGAGGAGGAATCAGCTGTCCTGTATTTTTTACTTCTGCACAGGGGAGGGCACAAACCCAAGCTCTGGCACTGGGGCCAAGCCCTGGCTTACTGGGTGGGACTCATCCTTCTCCTAGCTCTGCTGTAACTCAGGCTCTTTCCTCTCCACAAAGTGAAAGCATGCAACAAGCAGAAAATCTGGGTTTAGGTCCTGTGTGTTCACAGCACAGTCCTGTGGTCCTGCTGGTGAGAAGGACTGCCGGTGCGGCTGCTGCAGGAGGATGGTCCTCCTGGATCATGCCAGGGCTTGTGCTGTCTACCCAAGGGGCTGCAGAAGTTCCTATCAGCCACAACCTCCCTCTCTCTCAGGGTGACTTGTTTTTATACTCAGCAAATCACTATTTTTACTTGTATATGACTAAATGCTTCTTATCAAACCAGATAACAAAGCAGGCTGGCTTTTGCTCCCAGTTGTACGAATACTTCATTATCTATCAAAGAGATTAAAATAGCGTTATTGACCTTAGGCTTAACTGATTTCTGAAAATTAAGCACAACCAGTGCAGCAGCAGACAGGAAATACTCATGAAGCATCCTGTTTACCAGCGGATTGTTCTGAATTATCCTTTCCTCCCCACCTGCTCCGTACAGATGTGAAGAGATAAGAAACAAACCAAGGCAGGTACTTCTCCAAACAGTACCAGTTTGTATTTTTATGCACTAAGCTGAACAAATTGGATTGATAAAATATTCTTTCCCACAGAGAGTTCACTCTTTCTGTAGGGAAGAAAAAAAGACAGCGAATGTATTTAATCATAAAAAGAGAAATAAATAGGAGCTGTACTATATAAATGGAAAGGAAATAAATATGGAGGAGACTGCAGTATGATTCTGCAGATGGTGTGATAAATCTGTTTACAAACACAGATATGAGTGATATATTATGAATGCAACATCTTTCCATACTTCCCATTAAGGACAGTGTTGCAAAGGCACTCAGATACGTCTTCAAAGGGCTGGTAGTTTCACTTTTTATCTCTGACCACAGGAACTTATTAGCAGGTAAATGACCTCAGCAGAATGAGACAGATAAGGGCTGAAAATGGAACGCATCTGTCTGCTGCCTCACGGACGCCATTTAAACTATGATGGCTGAGGGAAGGAAAGTCCCCTGACAAAAACAGACAAGGTGCTAGATTTAAAAGGCTGAATACATCTCGCCTTGTGCCAGCAGAGGAGCATGGGGAGCTTTGCTTTTTGCTGCCCAGGACACAGAAGGGGATGTGATGGTGGAAGCAATGCCCTCAGCCTCTGCAGCTGGTGCCTGCAGCACCCACTGCCTTTCCTCCCCAGCTCCACATTTGGCATCGGCACTGGGTGCTGGGTGCTGCTCCCTAGGACACAGCCTGATGGTGCCTCTGCGCTTCCTGCTGTGGGGACACCAACAGCCACGACATTCACTGTGATAAAGGCAACCCTCTCCTCATCTCGCTTCTCACCCTCAAAGGTCAGTTAGTCCTGATGGGGAATGACAACTAAAGCATCAATACAAAAAAACTTCAAAGGGATTCCTCTGGGAAACATAAGGGCATCATAATAAAGACTTGTTCTCCTGCAACCAGCCACAGCAACGTTGCGGTTCATGGTGCAAACTTTTTGGATCACTGGGTTTGCAAAGCTGTGATGTTCCCTGCATCCACACAACCAGTTCATAAAATTTCCTCCATTCTTTCTGAATCGGATGCTTCCCAGAATCAGTTTTCTGTGCCCTTCTGTCCTTCAAGTCAGCTCCTAGGGAGATGACATCTGTGGGAGATAAATCAGGGCACATCAACACTTTCTCCATCCTGTGAAGCTGTGGAGAACAGATCTGCACAGCACAGCTTTCAGCTGAAATTATTACATGCCTCCAGGATGACACGGATCACAGCAAGGACCCAGGAGGACTTGTAAAAAGAGATTTCTTGGGGCAGCTAAGTGCAATTGAGTGAAAACAAAAGGGAGAAAAATTACAGGTCAAAACCATTCTGATTTTTTTGGGGAGTAGACCTGCTGCCCATGCTGCAGGATGGGCAGGGGTGAGAGGGAACAGCAGCTCCTTGCTGCCCTTGGATGATCTTTGAGCACCCTGCCTCATGTGCTGCCCCCGCAGCCCTCTGCTTCCTCCGCAAGGCTGCTGGGGCACACAGCTGGTGCTAAGGAAGCTCTTTTTCTCTGCTCACTCCCTCCTTCCCTCTGTACCTGTTCTGATGCTCAGGAGCCTGTTCTGCCTGGCTGACTGCTAATGATAGGTTTTGCTTCTGGGTAGCTCCAGTTTTCACTCTGCTGCTAGGAATATACCAATCCTTTGTATTTTGCAACATGTCAGACAGTCACTAAAAAGAAACAACATCCTGGCTTTGTGCTTTCCAAAACTACTTCCAGAAGCATGATGGATTTCTTCCTTCTCTCCTCCTGCTTTCACTTGTACTGTTGTGTTTACCCACGTAGCGTCTGAACAGCTCGCACACATACAGGCTAATGAAATCATCCTCCCAAGTACGGAAAGAAGCAGGGACAGTGGGGCAACACCACAAATCTCTGGTTCAGAGACCAACCTGACCCCTTGGCGTGGGCCCACTAGCATCAGTAAGAACAGTCAGCGTAATCAGTCTCCTAAGGGAGCTGACAGTAACGGTACAGCAGGAAATTGAGGCGTGCAAACAAAAGGCATGCTTTGCCCAACAGATCTCAGCATGCAAACCAGCCACTGCTCCATCCTTTCTCTGCCATAGCCAATAGACTCAGTGATCTTCAGATCTATGTATTCTTGATCCTTACCTGTATCAGAGGCCAGAATGAGTGATAAATGCTTAAAAAATGAAATGGTCTTGGAATGAGTTCCCAGTCTTGCTCCACATTACTGAAGTAAATGAATTCTCCAGCACATTGTGTTTTGCTTTGGCACAGCCCACGTATAAAGCATAAAGGAGCTCCTAAAGCACCCCAGGTGCGTCCTCAGAGGTGCTGCACTGTTAGAGGGAGTGTTTTGCCTTTAGCAAATGCAGGAACACAGACATTCAGGCTGCTGTGGCTGGCAGGCAGGATTTGTGCCATTCACACACTGCCTGGGGCTGGCATGGGACTGACAATGGCTTCTTCTGGAAGTGAACTCCCAGAAAAGGACTTCAGCGCTTAGATAAAAAGGACTGTGGCAATACCGGCATAAATATATATGTATTTTGCCAGTATAGCTCATTAATTTACATGGAAAGGAAAACCACCTTGTCCTGATCACTGCCATACACCACTACTGGAATGCTGTGTGCAAGCACAGCTTCTCTCTCCAGGGCAAATACAACCTATGACACCATGTGATGTATTGCACAAGGGGTAAATATGTCCATTCAATATACATTGGTACTGGTGGGGTTACACCAGGATTAACCACACCAGTAAAAATCACCACTAGCGCCTTCTTCCTCACCAATAAATAAACAAGTAAATAAATAATCAGGCTGCTACCAGTACCACATACAAATCAAGCTCAAGTGAGATGCTTACAGATGTTTATGTTAGGATCTTCAGTGGCATCTAAACCTTTATTTATACTTAACGGTTGCATTAGCTTAGCTTTAAATGGGTTTAAACTCCCTCTTTATTACGATAGTAACACTCTCTGAAGACACTCAATATCCAATTTACTTCAACCTGGTAAGCTGGGTTTAAATCAGATTGGTGCAGCTGTCAGACCTTCGCAAGGGAAATGGCCACAGCCACTGGGAGACCTGGCCAGAAGCACCTCCACCTACCAGTGATCCTAGCATCGCTCAGCATTTTGGGATGTAATTTATTATGGTGATTTGGGGGTCATGTGAGAAGCAGAAACCCAGCAACATGGACAGTCTGGCAGTGACTTTCTAAGACTCCCGCAGCTGCCGCTCAATAGGAAGCTGTCACACAAACAGATGAGAGCCAAAAACCTTTTATTGCCTTTTGGGGGGTTAATTTTAAACACCTCCCTCCACAGGATGCCAAGAGGACAGAGAAAAAAGTCAGAGGGAATAATTCCTACCTCAGAGCTGAAGTAAAATTATTTCCTTGTCTCTCTTACACGGAAGGATCCTCTTGACTGGTTCTGTGAGCCTTCACTTGCCTGGCCAGCTCATTTTCTCCTCTGCCAAGCAACCTTCAGTCAGTAGTCTAAATCCCCACATGAGCATGTCTGCAAATCTTACTCTCTGAGAAAGTTCAAAAGGATGTCAGTGTCTAATAGCATGTAAATACCAGTCTTTGGAAAGGTGCAAGGAAGTCCCTTCTCTGTAGCCTCCGGGGAATGCATTTGCATGTAACTTGTCACCCTCTTCATTCACTGCACTGGCAGCTGGGAGGGTGACACTTCCCCATGGGCTGGGGAGGAGGGAGGCTTGCACCCCACCACAGCTCCACCTGCCAGCATGAGAAAGCAGTCCAGGCATGGGATGACTCAGAGCAAGGAAATGATCAAAGCAGGGAAATGATCTGGCAAAGGGAAGGGGGAAAAAAAAGAAAACTAAAAAAAGAGGAAGAAGGTGGTCTGGCTGGGTGGGATGGAGAGTGTGAGAGCAGCAGGTGGTGGGGACAGCCCCTTCACCTTGCATCAGCTGCCCAGGGGCTTTCCAGCTTTGTGGCATTGGGCCTTAAGCACTGCAAGATGTTTGAAACACTGAGAGACAGCTTAAAATAATGACGATGTCCAACCCGAGGCAGCTCAATTCGGAATCAGCAGCTAGGAGAGGCATGGCAGGGAAAAGGTTGGAGGCTCAGGCAGTGTTCCCCTGGACACAGGCTCGATGATGGGGATCCTGCTCTCATCATGGCACCCCTAAGGTTCCACGGAGCTTCGGACCAGTCCAGCTTTTGTGGGCTGAGCAGGGTCTGAAAACTTTAAGAGCTTTTTCTAACAGAAAACTTCTCTGCGCCGTTCTGGTCAAGATTTCATAAGGAAACCAGTTTGTACGCCACAGCTGTAAAATGTATCCATTCAGCCTCTCAGGAGGTGTTAAATGAAAGCCAGTTATTATTAAATTGTGAATACTTCAACATGGCCCATTTCAGCAGAGACATCCTGCCTGGGTCAGGGTGGCAATTAAGCTTCAAATGCTGTTTTTTTTCTCACTCTGTGCGGTCTCTATCCTGAACTGAACCCCCTAGATCCAAAGTTGGAGCCCACAGCAAGAGTTTTCCTGCCTGTACTGGGGAAACTTGGCCCTTGTGTACACAAAAGCTCAGCTCCACCAATATTAGAAATACACTGATTAGTCTGTCCTTCAGTTAGTTTTTAAGAAACTATTGCCCACGTGATTTCTAGTTAAGGCAGTTTCACAACAAAAATTCAATATCGAGGGAAATGACTCTGCACAGATCCCCATTCTGCCTTAGGAAGCACTCTGAGGGCATGTTTATACAGTCCAAAACAAACATTAATTCATGACAGGTTTTGCAACAGAAAATGAATGTCACTTCACACTACATTCCCTCCTAAAGTATAATCCCCAAGTCCTCAAGCGATTAGTCGCTAATCTGGATCTTGGGAGCAGGATGGGGCTCACAACAGGTTTTAGGGAGAATATAAAATGTTAAGAGAAAAAAAAATAATCCTGAAAAGAAAGGATTGTTGATGTTGCAAATTTCTGTTCTCGCAAGCATGGAAGAAATTTAAAGGGCTATCAGCTTTGATCAAGCTTCATCTGAAGCCTGGACCTGTGAGATATGCCAGAAATGTCTGTGTTCTTAGAAAGGCTACATCATCTCTCCCATAAAAAATAAGCAGAAGCAGACAAATTTGGCTAAAAAAGCAGAAAAACCAGCTCTAGGGCCGCAGTGTACCTCTGTGGGCCCCACGGCACATGAACAGCAGCAGCAGCAATGGGCAGTAGCTGAGAAAAATGAGGGGGTTTGGATCCCACCTTCTGCTCCCAGCTCGTGCATCACTTGTGCTGCTTCCAGGGATTTGGAGCTGCACCTGGCTGCTGCCGGCAGTTGCCTGCTCCCTTGCCAGGCTCTAACGCCAGGCTATGAGGGGTCAACTCACGGACAGAGAGATGCTTCTGCACCCTGCTGAGGTTCATCAACCCGACCATCTGTAACTTGGCACTAGCAAAGGTATTAGTTTTTCATGGCACAACCAGAGAGAGTCCATGCATAGGGCTGTGTCTCAGACTGAATGCTTTGGGCACTGCCTAAGGAGCGAGGGTTTCCTCAGCATCCCGGGCCTCCTCTTCCCGTGGAGGAAGCATTGACAGCCCCATGCCAATGTGCTTGGAGAGGGGTGCCAGTGGGGAGTCCAAACCACCCAGCCTGGCCATCCTTCTCCCTCTTTTTTTACAGGAGAGCTGAGTGCTGTCATGGGGAGCAATGCTTTGCCCGTAGACCACAGGATGTAGGGTGGTAATGGCATGAATCATCGAGGCTCTATCTCCGTGTGTCTGAGCTTCTGTCCCAGCAACTTTGCTTTCAGATTGCTCAGAGAGAGTGATAATGGTTTTCTCCTAGCAGATCAGCCCAGTTTTATCCCATTTTTCTAGCAGACCATTTGGTGGTCCTCTGAATAGCAATTACATCAAAATCAGACATATTAAATCAAGAACTAAGAGTTTAGTCCCACATTAGGTAAAGAAGAGCCAAGACCGTCTACAGCTCCAGTATCGCTCTGCTGCCTCTGGATTGCAGTGCAGTGGCTCCTCTGGTTACATGGCGGATCCACAAAATCCAATTAAACAGAAATAAATACACCCCATTTGCCCTCAGGAATTAGATTATTCCTAATTACAGCAATCAGTGCCTTCTCACTGCTCTACATTTATGTGATGAATCAGCTCCCGTGCCAGTGGCTTTTCTTATAAGTTGAGTCAAGGATTTTGGAAAGGAGACACCCAGCTTATTTCTGGCTAGCAGGGAGAGATGCCAGCCAGAGGTCTGCTGTGATGGCTTTTTTCAGGTGATCCTGCCTAAAATGCCTCGCTTCATCTGCTACTAAATTACTAAACATCAGCACAGCCAGTATTCAAAACTTACAGGTGAAATACCCACCTCCGCATCTCTGTGACCGGCTTGTTGGGTACTGCGGCTCCTATGGAGCCAGCAAAGACAACATGTTAATAGGGGAAAAATCTGGGCACTGTAAAGAAATCTGGATAATACAACAATGCTCCTTTATTCATCTGAGAACTGAACTCTGCATTAAGCAACCGGAAGTAGCATTGTCAAAGAAAGTGCTGAAAGGACACTGAAAAGGTGTTTGGCCAGGTGAAGGCATACAAATTTAAGAGAAGAGCCTAATCCCCCCCTTGCCCTCAAAGAAGAGAAGGTGACTGGCCTTTGCCATGGGGACAGCAGGAGACACCAGAACAACTGCTGGGTAGCAGATAGGGTAGGCCAGCAACGACCTTCCCAGGCACTGGGAGAGCACAGTGAAAGCAGGCAGTTTGCTCCCTCCTTGGGGAGCAGACACTGAGCATCCTCAGGAAGTCACGGGAGCAAGACAGGAACCTAGCAAGATGCTGGCTTTTCTGCTTACTCAATATCTCTACGCTCCTTGGAGACTGACACCCCTCCCGCTCTCTTGTCACAGACCAGCTCTCTGACTGCTTGTTCGCTGAATACATTCACTTTATACGACACTATGAGGAAAAAAAGGAAAAAAAAAAGCTCTCTGAAGTAGTCTATCTGATGGGTATTTCCGATAACGAAAATAAAGGACTCTGCTACTGTCAGCATGTGCATATTTCCGGGAGCTTTGTATTTAATGGGGTTGATCTGCTTTAAATATCCAAAACATTCTCTCCACAGCTCCTTTGGTAGGAAGCTTCTGCAACAATAAAAACATCCTGCTTTTAGGAGGGTGCTTCCAACTGGGAAGATTAAACCATTAACTGCAGGGAACTCAGTGCTTTGGACAGGCCAAAACGCCAAACTGCACCAGCAGTTCTACCCTGAGCAAAAGGCACAGACCTATGCATGGGTTTCTAAAAGATTTACATGCTCCTAAACACAGGCTGAGTAAAGAGCCTGATATTTACTCAATATATTTAGTCTACACACATATATTACACCCATGCTAAGGCTGCAAGGGAATCACTTAGGAACTGCCAGGATGAAGGCTGCTGAAGCAGCTGAACTCTGCTCCCTTGCACACACTGGTGCTACAATGGTAAGATGCAATTACAGAAAAAAGACCTTTTGTGCCCTGCCCCAGAGGGAGGGAGGCAGCCAGGTCCTGTGAAGGTTTTGGCTGTACTCCTCCAGCACAGGCACAAACTCTCCTCACTTGCTCAAGGATGAAGATCTTCAGGCAGGGAATAGCTCTTCCCTAAAAACACAGTTTGAAGCAGGAGGTCCACAGGGGAAATGGTTATAGGCACCACTGAGCCAAAGAGCTACCAGGATCCATATTAACATTTACAGACATCTCTAATGAAAAAAGCTATGAAACACCAGAATGGTATATATGGAAGCAGCGTTTTTTCCAGCTGTTCCCCAAACAGGCTACAAATACAACTCCCTCCTATTGAGATCAGCTTTTCCGTTCAGCTGCTAATGAATCATGGCTGCAGGATCCTCATCTGGTGAACGGCTCAAGAGCAAACATCATGAGCATTTTTGTGCAGATAAGGCTGACCATAGCTCAGATTCCTAATGGCACAGGAAAAGTATATGTTGCACACATTAAGGAGAACAGGCATGGATACTGCCTGGTACTTTTCTGTGAGCTTGTCTGAATATGGACGTTACTAGGAGTAACCAGAGAACATGCTCAAGTGCTAATTCAAGAAGTTAAGTATCTCAGCCGTTTGAAGAAATTCTTGCAAAAAAGTGGCTTAGCATGGTTTCAAAACTAATCTCCAAAGATGCCTTTGGACTATTTTCTCTACTGCTGGGTGAAAAAGTCTGAAGTCCCTATTTTATAATGCAGTAATCCTAGAATATTGACTGGCTTAACCCTTCGCTTTGCTACAGCACTTGGTCCAGCTGTTTGAAGAGAACCTAAAGTTGTCTTCCTAGATATGATCCTTCCAGTTCTAACTCAGTATTGGAATTAATGTGAAGGGATTTTAATATGGCCCAGCCAGATGGAGGTTTATGATGGGAATTCTCATGCCTCGAGAATGACCTTAGTATACATAGGTCTAACTTACATGCAGGATCTCTTACAGCAACACATGGATGTCTTTTAGTTTTTCCTGTATAATAATTGAAATCACTTTAGAAAAAAGTAGTTGATACTGGTTTTTTCTTTGCAAAGAAATCAGTTGCTCAGTCATATCCTCAGGTTTGCATCGTCCAAAGACCTGCACCACTTTATGCCAGCTGAGCATGTGGCTGTCGCTGATTTTCAAGAGGAAAATCACTATATTTATTTGACAAATAAATATACAACTAATACTGGGATATCATTTTATAAGTGATTCATCTCCACACATATGGCTTTCACCAACACATACTTAGAACTGTTATCAGAATAGGGGTTTGAGAATTATAGGCTTGTAAATCAATTTAGCTTTGTGATAGTCCTTTCTCTTACCTTTCTTCTAGATAAATAGAGGCCATA
This sequence comes from Amazona ochrocephala, assembly GCA_039720435.1. Classification (NCBI taxonomy): domain Eukaryota; kingdom Metazoa; phylum Chordata; class Aves; order Psittaciformes; family Psittacidae; genus Amazona; species Amazona ochrocephala. The sequence goes on along the minus strand of CM077882.1, from coordinate 51,392,485 downwards.
TTTATGGCTTGCTAATGGTTGTGGAGGTCCAGCCCATTTCCACTAATAGAAATAACAAACCCCAGAATTTATCCCCAGGCTTGTAAAAGAAGCCTCAGGACTGGGTAAATACAAAATAACTCATGAATATTGGACAGCTTGTTCTGAAATGTGGAACTACAGCCCATCAGTGCATAAACAAGTGAGCAGAGCCAAGCAGGCTGGAAAGCAGCCTCCCAGGGAAGAAATGGAGCAGCTCAGCCAGGCTTTGGATGCAAGCTACTTGTGGAGCTGGGTGCTACATCAGTATGATGCAAACCAGAAGGGAAACAAGTTATAAAACCTATCAGGGAACAAAAATATTTATTTGCCCTTCATGGTGGGCTTGAATTTGGACGACCTGTCATATAAGTCAAGAACAAGTCACATTCACAAATACTTCCTAAATTGCAGAGCCCACTGCTGAAGTGCCAAGTAAATACCGCAATCCACAGTTTCTTTCTCCATGCAAACTTTTTTGCCCTGGCTCAAGAGCACATTTGTTTTACTGCATTGAACAGGCAGACGAAAGTTAAGCTGACCAACTCTAAAGGATTTTTTTTTAACAAGAGAAGTAATTAATCTGCTTCAGAGAATGAATCAGCCTTTTCTGAGCTAGAAACACACAAAGGAGGAGATTGTGGCTGTTTCTGGGGTATGAGGGAAGATTACTCACACAACCAACACAGCGGAGGCAGACACCCAGGTTCCATAGTTGTGGGCAGCAAAGTGGGCAAAACTCCAAAGCTGAACCCCAGAATCCCCTGCTGCCACACCATGCATTCAAGGGACCTGCTGCACTGGAGAGAAGGAGCTGGAAGAGATGGGCCTGCACAAAGCTAATGGTACGGGGAGGGCTGTGTGGCTTTGCCTCTCCTCCCGCAGTCCCCCTGGGCTGCACTCCCATCACATGAGGGGCTGTACCTGCCCTCAGAGCAAACTGTTTGGCAGCAGTAACCATCCTTTTATTTAGGTGAAGTACCTTGATCTGGGCCAGGTGACACAAAGAGCTGATTTGCCATGGCTTGGTTTGTTTTCAGATGTGGGAAGAAAGACATCACTCAACAAAAAGCTGCTACATTGTACTATGGGAACTTGTGGTATCACCTGGGGCCTTTGTCAGAAAATAATACTAATGCTTAGCTCACTGCTTTCAGCAAACGCCATGCAGTGAATTAACAGAAAAGCAGGATGTCCGAGTAGACAGCTCCCACATAGGGGAAACCAGCACAACAGAAGCAGCATGGAGATAGCTGCCTTACTAAAAATAATGCAATTTAAGACAGCGGAGGGTAACGAAGCTATTCCTTTAGCTACACTGACACAAACAGACCTGCTCAACAAAGTTATAAACAAATAAATAGAAATCATGCCATCGTCATTCATTGATCTGGAGAGAGGAAAGAGGCTCGGCTGCCTGCCCAAGAGCTGCTGCTGCTGCTTCTCTGCCTTAGTCCCTCTGGAGCCTGCTGAGGCTGGTTGGGAGAGGCTGTGCCTCCAGAAACAGACAGGATTGCTGTGCAGTCCTTAGGATGGGGACAGCATGTCCCCCTGTGTGGCACCAGCCCTGCAAGTGGCAAGGCAGAGGCAGGCAGTCCCAACTCCACGTGGAGAAGTTCACCGCAGAGCTGAGCTGCAGGTCTCCAAATTCAACTGACCGCTGCAAGGGCAAAATCACCAACATTTTCCATTTCAAACTACAACTAAATTTAGAGGTTTTATGGTTCCAGGGTGCCTCCTTTCCCACACTTTCCTGGAGTGATCTCCAAATTCCTCTCTTGTCCTCGCTCATTAAAACGCGACTTGGCTCTCCCAGCTGGAAAAGTGGAGACCCATGCAGTCCCAAGGTGGCCTGCTGCCATTAGTGATGTCCTGTGTTAGCATTAACTATCAGCTTGTGAACAGCAGAGGCAATTTGCAAGGTGGATTTGGGGAGAAATCAGTGTTACTGAACCTGTGGGTATTCTGTGAGCAGCTATGCAACCTATCAACTGGAGTTTCTCATGTCCTTTTTGGGACAGTCCTCCTAGCACCAAGGACTGACCAAGAACACCTGTACAACAGACTCTAACGCAGCAGCAATGCAAAGAGCAAATTCCTCCTCTGCCCTTAAAAATTCCCCCAAATTAATACCATATACTCCTCAGCTGAGGCAAAATAATGGTCATGGTAAGAAACACAAATGGAAGTCAATACAAAATAACACCACCTGGTGATACCTACCATAACCACACCAAGATCAACATTGTACCCCACCAACTACAAAATTTGGCAGCTCTTCATTTGCCTTTACTTTTTTTCCTTGTTATAGTGCTGAAGCAATGTCACTTCTGGAGTGAGCTGTTACTTTTGGAGTACTTAAGTATTTTGGAATGAGTGGCTCCAATGCTGGGATGAGGTCTTCATCCACTGTCTCTCAGTCTTCCTTCTGGCTTTGCCTGGCCTCTTTCATCAGCTCAGCAGGTTTCTCAGACCACCTTGAAATGCACCATGAAATACTACAGAGTTTTTTGCAGACACTACTCCTTGCTTAAGATTCCCATTGATCTGTGGCTTCAGCATTCCCAGCACTTTGAAATGTCAGATCAGGTATCAGACTGGTAGAAACAGCTGAATCTGAACAATACCTGTTCATTACATCAAACAGAGAAATCATCATGCTGTTAGGCCCTCTCCTGATGCTTTCTGCAGATGCGAAAGGCTACATTGACAGAATAGCAACAAATGTTCACCTGCCACATCGTACAATTACTTACTTTTAACTGCAGCTACTCTTCTAGACGCCAGGCTATGATTCAGGGGCTCATGAACCCCACGCATCCTCTTCCTATTTGTTTCCACATTCTGTTGCTCAAAATCAGCTCCTTGTGTACCACTGACAACATCTGGTAGCAATCATAAGGCTTGGCTGTTGCTCACTAGTTATTTTTGACTAGGAAAAGAGAACCAGACGATGCTTGCCCTTGACGAGGATCCTGAGTAGCACTGGGCAGTCGCTGAAATATAGTGAACCATTTTTTGAATCATTCCCATCCTATGCTTCACTCCAGTTCATACAGCACCCTGAAGAACTGGAACAACTGGAATAACGTGACAGCCCCACACCAGACCTATCAGCATGATGTTGCCCTTGGTTAGAAGGAGAAAGACAAGGCTCAAAATCTGATGTAACTTTTTTCCTTCTCTCAATTTGGTCTTTGCATCTTGGTTGACAGCATAGGACCCAAGTATTGTCTATTAAAATAGAGATTGTCTGCTCTGTTCCAGCACTTGGTGCTCTCAGTGTTTTTTCAGGCCACTGGGAAATGACAGCACGACGCTTGCAACCACTGTATGATGAACTGTGGCGGCACATGCAATGCTGAGAAACACTGGAAAAAACTTGAGTTTGGTGGGTAATACCAAAGAGATTATACAAAAAATGTAGTCATTCTTGAGCCTCCCTCCTGCACTGAACACTAGGGTTATCACACTGCAAGACTTTATCTACCTTCTGCAAAATATTTAGCTATTTTTCACCCAATTAGATAATAAGCAATGTACAATGTTAATGAATGGAACAGGGATAACTCCTTGTGATGTGTTCATTTACACCTACTGATAGCAGTATTTTGCACCTAGCAGAGCTGGATTTGCTCAGTGTCACTGTGTGAGCCTATGAGTTGACTTTGTTGATTCAGTGGGTGGTATTTCCTCTGAATCATTATTGATAGACCTTATTGCAAATATTAAGAGCAAGGATATTCAACTGGGAGTTAAATTTGAGCTTAGATACGAGTTTGTCTAAGTTCTCCCAACTGTTTCAGCTCTATGAATATTGTTTGCTGTCCAATCTATGGCACTGTGTTACTACCCACTGCCAAATTACGCCCATCTTCTACACAGGGTTTGCTACAGTACAATGGTGGGATTAAAAATCCCTTGTCAACAGAATAATTATTCCAGGAAAAAAAAAAAATAGAAGACATGAAAGTAAAAGAGATGGGAGGGAAGGGGAAAGAAGGACAAAATGCAACTTACTTTGCATTGCTAAGAACAACGCTTTACTCAGTTACCCTGGGAAACCTATCTGGCATACCTAACTCACAAGAAAGGGGTACAGTCCAGCTTCCAACACATCTGATGTGCAGCCATTTGCTACACAGTTCAATGAAACTGGGAGTTAAGACACAAAACTCCCAGTTTTTTTAAGTTATGAAAATTTGTAATAATTAGGGTACAGACCTACAAGGATTGGACAGCCTTCCATGGAGGGATCAGTCCAAGTTTGGCAGTGGACAATACTAAAAGTGAGGGAGACTCCAAAATCTCCCTTAACAATACAGTGAGTGGGAGAAAGCTGGGAGAATACCACACCAGCACAGAACATGGGTACATGCGATAAAAATTGGATTAATAAGAGGGCTGGAATAAGATTCAGCACTGACAGCAGGAAACAGAGGTTGGACAGACACCTGGGGATGAAAATCGCAGTATCTCATCCCCATAACCAGATAGGAGGAGCCTTAGGAGGGGTTAACTGCAGTACCTACGAGGTGAGGTATTATTTCTAGGTGAGGTGTCAAACAAACACTGAGCCTTGCAGCTCTGCTGTTCCATGGGGAAGTTGGAGAGTGAGAAGCCCAGTGCAGGACTGCCAGGAATCAGCAGAAGCTGGAGCCTGCTTCATGAAAGTTGACAGCAAGTTCTAGCTTGTTTGGCATTGCATAGTGAAGAGAAAAACATGCAACTCCTATTTCTATACTGATTAGAGAGAAAAGCATCAGACTGGGAGAACCAAGCAATCACAGGGCAAATACAAAGTAAGAGAAAGTGACATATCGGGTAAAAAACATAGTGTCAGTTCAGAAGGGTTCTGAAAATTTCCCTTCCCAGGCAATTGGGAGGAAATGAATTACAGTGGTGTGCAATAAGGCATAATATCATTCAGTAGTGAGATTTGCTGACCTGTCAGGTGCCTTCCTGTCCTGCAATTAGGATCTTTTACACAATGGGTTTTGTACACTGCTTGCATTTTTGAAGCAAAATTCTTGGATGACAGCCTAGAATGGGATTATTAACTTCCAATAGGACAGAAAAATTGCATCTCCTCTCAGGTTCCTGTAGTCCCATCCCCCGCCCTTCAGTTCTGGCAGCCCATGCTCCTCTGTCTAGTACTAAAAACAAGCTAAAGTGGATGGAAGAGAAATGAGATTAGCAGCCAGACAGCCCAAATTTTGAGCAAGTCTTGCAGGATGACTGCAACCATACTGTAATTCTCTCCAAGTTTTCCTTCTGACTTAGGCCAGAAGTTTCCTCGCAGTCTACCAAGGAGCCTGATGTGTTTCGCAGCCTACAGCACGTTTACTGAGAGAAATTCCTCAGCCTGGAGAAACCGAGAAAAACGACAGAGCTCACAGTGCTAATCTGGTACGGGAAGGGAGGGCCATAAACACCATTTTGGGTTATTTCTCCTAAGATCAGTGTACCGCGGCACTCCTTCCCCACCCCGTAGCTCTGGAATTCAGGTCTGGGCGCTGATGTTGAAAGAAGCCACTTCATCGTTGCAGAGCTATTGAGCAAAAGGGAGGATGAGGGACTAGAGAAGTATGTGAGTAAACCCGGGCAGCACTTGGGAAACCTTGTCCAAAAACCACTGGATAACAGAGTATTTCAAAATAAAAGCCTGAAACTGTCTCAGTCCCAGGAGCAGATGCAGCAGCCATACGCTGTATGTTAGGAAATGCATTGTGACGCTCACGCACAGTGGGACACCATCCTGCCTGCACATCCCACTGTCACACACCTTCAATCTGGACCACTCTGCACCTACGTGTCATACCGTTGCACTGTAAACCTGGACCACATCGCACCTATACGTTGTGTGCTTTCACCTGTGATTCAAACCACATCCAGCCCGCACACGGTACCCTTGCAACCGCAATTCAAACTAACTCCCACCTGTATGTTCCACCGCCGCACTTGCAACCTGGACCTCGTCCCACCTACACACCGCGCTGTTGCACCTCCAGTCCGAAGATACTGCCACCTATCCGATGGACTATCAAACCGGCAGCTGGGACCACGTCCCAGCGATGCAATCAGCCACCGCACCAGCAGCCCAGCCTAACCCAGGTCCCACACACGCCTCCCTACCGTAGCACCTGCAGTCCGCCCAGCCAGCCCCTCTCCACGCCGCAGCGCTGAACAGCCTTCCCAGGCAGCCTGCGGAGCCCGGCGGCTGTCCTTCTTCCCTTGACACCAACACCGTCTCACCAGCAGGGACCGGGGGACATCCGAGGGAAGGATACCCAGCCGAGCGAGCTGCAACCCCGGGAGGCGAGAGGATTCAGCTCAACTTCTCCCGACCCAGAGCACCCCGCTACCGCCCCCGGCGGAGCTCGGCCTTACCGCGGCGGCCTCCTGCGGGCGGCGAGCGGCAAAACGCAACACCCAAGACCCCTCACCGGAGCCCGCAGCCGCTGGCTCTGCCCGCCCGCGGGAGCCGCGCCCGGTTCCGGGGCGGAGCGCAGGCGGCGCGGGTAGCGGGGCGCCCGGCCCCACCGGGAAGTTTCTCCTCGCCCGGCACGGGGTCCTGCTGCCCCAATGGGGGGGATCCCCGACGGCAGCCCGGGACCCTCTCCCGGGCCCAGCCAGCAGAGCCCTGGCCAGAGCCTCCCCGGAGGAAGGGCCGTCCCCAGTGCCCCCCCCTTCTTGCTCGCCGCAGGCGGGACCTGAGCCCCTAGGGAGGGGTCTCCTAGTGCGCCCCTTCTGCCTGCTGCCGAGGGTACCCGGGAGGCAGCCGCTGCCTCCCTCCGCGGCAAGAAGCGTTTTGCAACCCGAGCTGCTCATTGCCCCGGCTTGTGCACCTTTTGCCAGTCGTGGGGCCCTTCTGCCCAGACACTGGGGCTTGAATCCACGACCGGGGCTGGGATGCGTGTAAGCATCACAGAAGCTGGGGACAGACCCCTTGCATCGAGTGTCCCCTGTGCCACCTTCGAGCGATCCTGATTTGATTGATCCCGGCCCTCTCAAGTGTTTCACTTTCAACATCGGTGAAAAGAGGTGACGGATGCCTTCACCTTCAGTAAAACACATTGGCTCTACAGATCAGCAGTGAAACAGTGGAGTTAGGCTAAATATTATCAGCCAAGTGGGGACAGTTGGGTGGAAAAGTTTGTTTCCCTTTGTGGGTAAGGAGTGCTCTCTCCTGTAGGAATTAGGGGCTGGACATGGTTTTTGTTTCAGGCAGAGCCACTCAGCTTTGCTGTCCAGAGAGAAAATGAAGGGAAAGTCATGGTTGAGAGAGAAGGGGATAGCTGTTGGAAAAATCATAGTAAGTGTTTTGCAAAGGGCTGCTGCAAGCCTGTGTTTGCCAAGCTTAGACCAGTGAGTGTGATTACAGGAGACTGGAGGATAGTTACAGGGCAAGAACAGTGCTGTGCCTCTCTTGAGACTTCAAATTGGAAAATGAGACCTGAGGCTTTACCGTTTGCTCGTAAAACGCTCCTCTGTTTTTAGTGGGAAAGGAGAGAAATGGAAGAAGACTGTCTCTCTCAGGGATGGCCGTTCACCAGTGTGGCTCGTCAGGTTTACTTAAAAGAAATGTCTCTCATTGTTATCTTATGCAATTGTGAGGCAGGTGAATATTTTGTTTTGCAGATCTACACAACAGAGAAAATGTATGTGTCCCATGGAATATTTCTCTGAGGGTATAAACCTGATTTTGAAAGAGCTATTTTTTATTTAGGAAATAGTAATTGTCTTTTGTTGCTGCTGCTGTTTTTCCTTTAGCCTTTTTCCCTTCTCTGCAAGTTTTTGGTACTTTGGTGTGTGAAGAGGAGCAGGGAACCCAAATCTTTCCTACTCGAGTACATTATTTTTCTCCTTTGCCTTTGTCTGATCCCTTTTCATCCTGGGGCATCCCTGCACATGAGCAGGCAGGCAGGACACCTTGCTCTTGGCTGTAATGGGACCTGTGGAGCTTCTCCGCAAGCTGGTTCATGCATAATCCCATTTCAGGCATTTTCAGTGTCTGGTTTGTGGCCTCTTTCCCGCATGGTGACTGTGTGTGCTGGGGCAGTTGGCCAGTGGATCTTTTGATTCACTTACCAGCTATGTCCATAATGCCATAAAGCGGCTGGGATGCTGGGGAGCTGTGTTGTGTGCAAGAGACCTGTAGCTCAGTGCCCTTGTACTTGGGGCAGACAAAAGACAGCAAGGGAGCTCTTCGCCTTCCTACGTATGTCACTGCTTTACTCATCTTTAATGCTCGACACTTGTCAGTCATGCTTTCTGAACTGGACATGACTGGGACAGTACACATAGCCCTAAAAATTGCTTATGGAAGATAAACTACAATTGCTGGGATATAAAGCCTCTCACCAGCATGTAGAAGGGAGGAACAAAGCTCAGCAACGACAAGACAAGATGAGAAAATGAAATTGTGTGTAAATATCCCTCATTTTCACCAAAATCCCCTTTGACTGAAGCAGATATGAGCATGGGGATGAACAGTGAACAAAAAAATGCTCCTTTCTTGGGATAAAGCCGCATTGTGCATATGTGTTCAGAGCTGGAATCACATGCAATGTGACTGAGGGGATTCAGGAGCTGATTTGCTTCCTCAGACCGGTACGTGCAGTGTGCTTCGCACCTTGAAAACCTCATATCTTCAAAAGGAAGGCTGAACTCTCCCTGGGCTCTTCATCTGCCTGCCTGAAGGGAGTGTGATCACTGAAGGTGTTGTTAAATGCCTATCTATCTGAATTGCCATTTCTGTTTGGAGCTATCACTGCCAGTTATATTAGAAATGTGTAAATGTAAGTGCATCAATGGGCCAAATTCTTCTTTGGTTACATCATGAGCCACTTTTTCTCTTCTAATCCACAGCTGATCACCCTTCTGCTTTGTTTCAGGCAAAAGAGTTGATGTCAAGTCTAATTTTGTTCAACAGCACCCTTGTGCTGATCCTTGATTGCTTGGTTCCACAGCAAAAGGGATGAAAAGAAACACCACTGCAGTTGGAAGATGGGGCTTGAGGATATTGTTGCCCTGACTGGATCAAGTTCTTAAAAAGCAAATTTTTTCAGTGGAACAAGCTACTTCCAAATCACTGTTAGCTTGTATTGCTCTATGTTCTCATTACCTATACTAATACAGAACAGAACAGAATAGAATAGATTAATTTCAATTGGAAGGGATCAACAGTGATCATCTAGACCAAATGCCAAATATTTGGATCAAAGTTGTGGGATTTTTGTTTCTGATCTTTTTCTACTTACTGTCTTGGGGATCCATGTCAGGTTCCTGCTATTTTACCTACAGTTGTGCCTTGCCCCTCAGGGGGACTGAAACATTTGTAGGGGGCTTATGACATGAAGGCAGGGCTGCAGGAGAGCTCAGGAATGTCTGAGAGACACAAATGTTTGTGCAGACATTCCTCTTCCTACCAAGTAGCTGAATTTTAGATAGAGATCTGCCATGCTGAGAATGTCATTACTGCATAACTGCAGGAATTGTTGTCCCAAGGTCTGATGAGAGCTGGTTTTGTGTTTGTCCCTGCTCAGATTAAAGCAGGACTCGTTTCCAGCAGTGACGAAGGTTAAGAACATGTACAGCACAGAAGGATTCCTCATCTTTTGTTCCTTCACTTCAGCACTTAGTGATGCTTACAGCAAAGGTCAGAACACAGAAGAAAAGTGCTTTTTGGTTTTGAGTAGAAAAGCAGTGGCAGTGGTTGAATATTCCTGAGGGAGGGGCCCTGGGAGAGTTGACGAAGATATTATGTCTAATATCAAGCTCGCAATAATCTTTGTGTTTTAGTGTTCCCTGAACCACAGGAGATTAAGTAAGAATGCTGGGAAGCAATCTAGTATTTGTAAGTCAATAATGGTGCATACATACACGAGGATTTAGACATGCATTTTCAGTTGTTGCGAGGGGAAGATGAGAAAAAACAAACACATTTATGAAGCCTAGAGACACAGAATGGGTGAAATGCCTCAGATTGCGTAATTTAGGTAAAGACTCGCTGGTGTCCTATTATATAATGTAGCTAAGCACAGTCAATTTTTCTAAGATGTTTTCAGTCTGCCTCATATTTTGCTTTATTAGAGATGACACTTGGAGAGCAAGAAAGTCCTTTGTTTTGTATGAGGGCTCATCTGCTCCTCTTGCCTACTCCCCACTTGAGAGTGTTTTTTTATTCGTGTGCCATCAGGTTTATTTCCCCAGCAACAGCGGTTGCATCTCAGCCATGATTTCGAAGACATTACAAGCTTCCAGAACAAATGTCCACTGCTGTTAAAGAAGAGGCTGAAGTCTTCTTCCCCTCACCCCCAGATTTCTACCTAATTGCAATTTAGGATTAATGGCTGTGTTTCCCATGTAATGGATTTATAAAACACTGTAGTTCTGGCACTGATTATTCAGGCGCACTCAAATCATGGACTAACAGGACAGAATTTTGAACTGATTCAGTGCTCTGGCTTTCCTATAAATTTCTTAGTCCTCAGTCTGTCTGGTACTGTTCCAGGTACACAGCAAAGCCACGCTTGCTGGTACTTGCCATGGATGATGGAACCATTTACAAACTTAGGATCAGTGCTACAGGTGATATGTGACTCCCCATCCCTCTGTGTTATTCAGCTGGTGTAAAGATTTCTAAGTCTGCCAGAGCTTGGAAATGTTTCCAGCTCTGATAGCAAAGCCTTCTGCCTTTATGTCCAGCTAGGAGTTCAGGTCCCCATTGCTAATAACTCAGCTAGGAGCATCCTTTGAAATGCTGTGTGTAATTCTCTCTAATTCCCAAAATGGTGAATTTAAAGTGGATCAGATGCTGAGAAGGGGATGCTGAGAAGGGGAATGCTACTGCTGGTCTACAATGTGAGATTAAAAGACTTTTGCTGATATAGCATAACAAAATGAGAGTCGAGAGAGGATGTGATCATCTGCGAGTATTTCAGGAAAAGTGTCAATGCCACACAGGAGCAAAATCCCCCCCAGCTATTCAAGAGTATGAGCTATACTGGCACAAGAACAAATGGGTGTTAATGAGAAATGAACACATTTACACTGAAAAAGAGAACAGGTTTTTTAATGGTCATAAAAGTGTTATTTCTGTCAGGAGATGAAAAGGCCAAAAATCACAGGCTGAGTTAAAAGGGAGCTTCTTTGCTTTATGAAAAGTCATTGAAGAGGAGTTTGCTTGCAATAGCAGATTCCAGTTTCAGTGACCGCAAAGGGGTTTGGCTCAAAATTCTCCTTGCCTTTTACTTAAACCTCTTTCTGTGGCCTGAAGGAATAAAGAAAGGCTGTGATACACAGTTTTTCCCTCCCATCTTGAGTAGTGGTCAAGGTCAGCCACTTTTGTAACATGGGATGGGGTGTTTTTGGATAGGCCACCCCTCCTTTGGTTCCTTCCTCACTCCTTATACATCACTCTCAGCCTACATCTCATGCTTTGGTTGTGGTTCACTGTTGGCTTCCTTTCTCTCTTTGCATCGGGTGTGCCTGGTATGTTTTACAGACTTTGAGATGGAAGGTGAAGGTTCATGGGTTATGTAGGTTTGACTGTCTCTTGTCATAGAAACTCCCTCCATCAACCTTAGGATGACCAATCCACAGCCACAGGAAGAAAGACCAACCATCTTAAGATGTGTGTTATAGGGAATAGCTATAGCCAAATTGCTGCATTAATGACACAACTCCTACCAATTTACTCTCCGCAGAATGCTGGAGTTGTTGGACGCTGTGATTGGATTCAGCAAAGCTGTATTATGTCCTCTCCAGCAAAAGAAATAGAATCTCAGAAAAAAAAACAGTAGAAGAAAAGCTCAAGGCACGTAACAAGAGATGATTCCTCACACAACATGACAAGTTATGAAACTCCCTGCTGCAGGATGTTGTGGACATTAAAACTCATTGAAGACTGATTCATGGGAGAAAAATAGACCACGGGCTACTGAGATAATGCTTCTGGCTCTGCAAGTCCCTGAGCTGCAAAAGGTTGGAGGCTGAGGACAGCATCATTACATGCTGTACTTTGACAGAGCTAGCAACTGTGAGGCATCTGGTTTGACCACTTACAGAGGCTAAATGCGGGGCTAGTTGGATGGAGACTTTGGTGTGGTCCAGTACAGCTGGTCATATGGGTTTGGGCTTTCTTCCAGTCTACTTCTCATAGGTGGAGATATCCCTTCACCATCTGCAGATCCTGGGTCACTATCCATTCTTTGAAACAATGTCTGCAAAAGTCTTAGCTAAGTGACTAAATAGAAGATTGATTAAAAAGATATGATGTCTGCAAAAGGCTGTCTCACTTTTCTCCAGAAGGTCTTTGTTCTGGTTTTGAGCAAGGCACGAGATTTTTTGTTTTCAGAGAGAGTGTGGTGTTAAGCTAGCACTGATTTAGCCAGGTTGCCTGAGCTGGTGGAAGGGTGAAAGTACCATGGCAGGGCAAGGCACGGCTCCTTCTCCTTTAGTATTACTATTTCCACTAGGCTTGCTCAGAAGCAGTGTGTTGTGCATGTTAAGTATCAGCATGACACTGAATTTCATGCACAGTTTTGATAAATAAAATCTGTGTTCTAAGCAAAGGCACCCAGACAGAGCCCCTTTGTAAAAGTAAGACTTAGACCTAGTGTGTGTCTTTGGGAGAAATGCAGAATCCGTTTTGGGGAGGGAAACTGATACAAACAGCAGGCCATTTTCCTTTACAAAGGCTCTCTTTCAAAGCTGGTGCATGCAGCAGAACAAAGCCTGACCCCATAATCTGTACTCAACAGTAGCTTGGAATATTTGATAATTTGGCTATTGTACATGCATACATCATGCTTGGCTGTAAATAAATAGGCCCATGGTTGGATCCACTGAGAATATAATCAGCCTGTCTCCCATTACCATTTTGGTTTCAAGGAAATGCTAATTTTGTGTTTCTGCCTTCTTCTGCCCAAACTAAGACCATCTGAGGCCAAACTGTCTTAATTTCAAGCCCAATAATAAAGGCATAAAATATTTTGCTACCGTTTTAGAGAAAAGAATCTTTACTTACACAAATCTGTTTCATCGCTTTTCTCTTTTATCCCTGTAACTTCTGTTTTCCTGAGGACCTTTTCTTGGCTAAATTCTTACCCAGCAAACAAGTAGCCAAAGAAGAACTTGGGCCTTACAGGTAACTTGAGGCCCATGTTATGGTGAATGTATGGACTAACTCTCTATACTTCTGTTCCTCATGTGTAAAAGGAGGAAGGTACAACTTCTAAAGCTTACTCCTTAGATGCCTGAGATGATACTTCAACGATAGAATAGTGGCACTTGCTCAAACATGTAAAGCAGTGGTAGTATGCAGATTAGTGATAGTTTTCATAAGTTGTCCATGAAGTTCTGTGGGCATGTAACATATTTGCTTAGTTCATTTTGTGGTTATGCTCGTAATGCAAAGAAAATTTGGGTTGCTGCACTGAAAACAGAAAATTACTGGCTTAAGACACAGTGTGTTTGCAGTGTAAACATTTGAGCCTTTGTTAATGTAATTGGCTGTAACTGGAGAGCAAAGTAACCAGAACAAAATTTTTACAAAATCATCAGTTTTTTACTGGATGAAACATGTTTTACTTGGACATTTTGATCACATTCAGTTCATTGATTAGCATTAGGTAGGAGTTTTTGCAGTGCCAGTTTTCAGAGCTTGGCATGAATGACTCGTTCTCTATGGCATAACATCACATGGCATAATATCACATGGCATAATAACACATAAACATTTTTCTAATAACGTCAAAATCTTTGTGCATGTTTCAGTATCGAGGCCAAGAACACAGAGATCTATTCCAGCGGAAGAGCGGGTGACATCCATGACTCAATACGGGGCATTGCCTCTAAATACATAAACACTTTACTACTAGCATTTACTCTAAGGCTTTCTGACATTCTTGTAAATGGATCTCTCTTTTTCTTTCTTTTTTTTTGAAGGAGTACACTTTGCATTCCTCAAATATTGTGAAGATACATGGTGATGAAGGAGCAGATTTTCTGGAGAAAACTCAACAGCCAGGTCCCTTAGGACTGGGGTCTAGAAAAGCATAGGAGAACTACATGGGAAACTTCAGACTGTCCTTGGAAAATTGGTAGAAAAGAATAACAGAGGATTAAATCAGTGGTCAAAGGGATACATATAAAATAAACAATCAACAACCTAGAAAAGAAAGCAACTTCCATGGATTGATGACTGTTTAAAGCATTTTTCACAACTAAGAAGGAATTAACTAATAGACTGCTAAAGTGATTTATCTTGGGTTGCTTTTCTGTGTTTCCAGAAGTGATCTGGAAGAGGATTTCAAGGAAGTGACAGCAGTTCCTGATGATACAGAGTTTACTGAGAATAATAAAAAATAAAAACTGACAGTAAAAATTAACAGAAGGATCTGATGATGGTTATTGGCTGAATGGTAGAATAACAGATGCAATCAATGTACTTAAGTGAAAACAAAACAATCCTAGCCATACACAGCAGTGAGGTCTAAAATTAGGTATTGCCACTCAGAAAGAAGAGCTTAGATTCATAAGGTATAACCCTATGAAAATGTCAGCTCAGTGCTCAGCAGAAAGAAAATGGCAAAAAATGTTAGGTATTGTTCAAACAGGAAAAGGGCACGAAAGAAAAAACATAACAAGTTACTCCAGAAAAATTTTGCACTCACTGCTGGGATGCTACACACCCAGAGCAGAGCGTGCAATTCTTAACTCCCTTGCTGAAAAAAGAAAATAAGCTGAAGTACAAAGAATGTGGATAAAGGCAACAGAAATGGTAAAAGGAATAGGAGCACTTCTCATGAGAAGACTATTTACTGACTAGGAAGAGAGATGATTGAAAGGCTCTGTCTTTGAGGCTGCAGTGTCATAAGTGCAATGGCGAAGGTGAATAGAGAACAAGATTATTTACTTTTTTTTTCCCCACAAATGAGGGCCTGGGGTCATATACTGAACTCATTTTTATCAGTAACTCAGTTTTTAAACAAACAAATGAAAGCACTTTTTATACAGTCTGGCATTAAACTGTGGAGCTTGCTGTTCTGGTGTAGATGCTGAAGAATAAAGGGCTTCAAAAGGCGGTTAGGGAAATTCAAGGGAGAAAAGTCCATTGAAGCTATTAATCATAAAGATTGTTTACAAACTGTGGATCAGAAAGCCCACAAACTGCACATGGATTAGAAAAGTGTTGGGACCGCCTAAGTGTTCACTGCTATCAAAGGCAGGATATGGGCCTTTACCATACATGGGGCGTGCATGGTCCCAGAGTAAGTGTTCTTCCCTTTTTCCCCTGAACTGTAAAGAGCTCAGTAAACTGGGTGACAGCTTTTTAAAATCTGACCTTCAGATTGGTTCTAGACCTTGAAACTGACTTTTCCCATATTACAGAGGAAGATGGCATCAGTCAGTAAGAGCACCCAGATCACCAGTGTCCCCATGGGATCATGTACCACAGAACGAGGCAAACCAGTCGCCTCCCCATGTGCAGTTCTGCCTCTGTTCTTTTCAATTAAGGTGGCTTTTAATCATTTGATAACATTTTCTAAACCTTTATCCCCTGCCACTGACAGGCTTTGAGCTAACTGTAGTACAGGGAAGCTGCTTTCTCAGAAACATCTGAAGACAGCAGTCACAAAGCTGATGTGACGGGGAGTTTCCATAGCTTGCTCTCGCCACACAAAGGCTTATTTCTTATGACTCAGCCATTGATGTAACTTGGTTACTCATCAGAGAACTGTTTGAAGAAAAGAATAATTTTGAGTGGAATTTGATTAAGATCTGAATGGTGGAGCTGGGGCAGAGGCTCAGAGCCGAGGATAGTGGTAGGATGGGGTAAGGAGGACTGGAAGCTTTCTGCATCTCACTGGTGCCAGCTTCTGCTTTCAGAAACCCTTTCCTCCTTCCATCCACACAACAGCTGCACTGAGCCCCCGGGGGTTTGTGTTAACCTCAGAAAGCAGCATATTCAGCCCTGGAGCCTGCTCAAGGGACCTGTCTGCCTGTATTCTTGGCTGTATATGGATTTGTATGTCCTCTCCTCTGGCTAGGTAGGCTGCATGGGGAATATGCCTCATCTCCACCCCATGTTTGCAGCACCAGCAGCCAAGCCAGCATGAAAAAGGCTGTTACTTAACATTGTTGTGGGCCAGCTGTAAATGGATCTTTTGGTTTCAGGAGGAAACCAGGGAGGGCGTGGTGATTCATGGTGAACCTGAGTCATAAGGTTTGCAAGCGTTATGCTAGGGTAGGGCAGGATATACATTTACTTGATGGCAAGCCTTCAAGTCACTCTCTAGCTCTCACTTCCCTGCTATTAGTGTTCTGTGCTGTCTTGTGCTTGTTTCATTTGTACTGTATTGCCTTGCCCTTTCCCGGGCTGATAAAGAGTGAAAATCATTTTCATGGCCTTGGTGTTGTGCAGTGAATTGCTCCAGGCTGGACAGATCAGTCCTCTCTCCTCAAGGCCAGGCTCACAATGAAGGATGGGTATTGCAGAGGGCTTTTGTTAGCAGCTGCAGAGCAAAAGCAGTGCTGGTGTTTGTGTGATGAGAGAAACTCATTGCAGGTGCAATGAAGATCTATGGGTCTGTCCCTCCTAATCTCTTCGTAAAATTTTAAGCACTCCTTGTCTCCTGATTGTCCAGCAGAGAGGGACCAGAGGGGATCCAAAGCTGGTGAAAACAGGAGGGAGAAGTATGACTGCACAAGGGGAATCTTTGCCTGTTGCCTCGCTGACAGCAGAAGCTGGCCCCAGAAGGAAATCCAGTGTTGATTTTCCACACATTGTGTCTCACACAGGTTTCAGAGGAATCACGCTTGCTGAATAAGCACAGGCAGGCTGGCAGCACTGGGACTTGCTTTGCCCAACAAGGCTTCTTGGGGTGACTGGAGTAAACACTGATGATGCCTCATTTCAGGCTGCCAGATCTTAAGGGTGATGTGAGAAGATCTGCTTCCTCAGATAGCTGGATTAAAGCTAGTTCAGTCCTTGGGCTGATGTCTCCCCTCTGTTACACGATGTCCTCCAAATTGGTATCCTTAATTGGCCCTGGAGGGTTTTTTCTTTTTTTTTTGGATCTTTTGACCACCAAGGGAGGGAGAATGGAGATAAAGCTGATGCTTTTCAATTAGAGGAGCTCAGCAGGGTTTGAGCTCTGGCTGCTCCGAGTACCCAGAACTGGGACAGAAGGCTTTCAACCAGACAGTGTTATGTGTGTCCTGAAGCTCCACAGCTTGGACATCTGCAAAGCCTCAGGACCAGAGGTGGAGGCTGTGCTTTCTGAAGGAGAAAGGAGAGTCTTGCCTTTCCCCTGGAGAGCAGATGAGGACATTGCAAAGAGGTCCAGGTTGCCTGTAATCATAGAATCATAGAATAGTTAGGGTTGGAAAGGACCTCAAGATCATCGAGCTCCAACCCCCCTGCCATGGGCAGGGACACCTCCCACTAAACCGTGCCACCCAAGGCTATGTCCAACCCCACCTTGAACGCCGCCAGGGATAAAGCATTCACAACTTCCCTGAGCAACCCATTCCAGTGCCTCACCACCCTTACAGTAAAGAACTTCTTCCTCATATCCAGTCTCAACTTCCCCTGTTAAGTTTGAACCTGCTACCCCTTGTCCTCTCACTACAGTTCCTAATGAAGAGTCCCTCCCCAGCATCCCTATAGGCTCCCTTCAGGAACTGGAAGGCTGCTATGAGATCTCCACGCAGCCTTCTCTTCTCCAGGCAGAACAGCCCCAATTTTCTCATCCTATCTTCATATGGGAGGTGCTCCAGTCCCCTGATCATCCTCGTGGCCCTCCTCTGCACTTGTTCCAACAGTTGCATGTCTTTTTATGTTGAGGACACCGGAACTGCACACAATACTCCAAGTGAGGTCTCACGAGAGCAATGTGGGAGGTGAGCAGAAATGCCAGAGGAGTCAGGCACTTGGAATGGGAGGGGGAAGATAAAGCCCATGGGCCAGTCCTGGGAGGAGCAGGAGACAGTGTGGGAGGTTTCTCTGCCATGCCAGGGGCAGGGGAATTGTGGAGGGCTCTAGCTTTCAGCTCAGAGTTGGGACTGCAAACCTCAGTACTTTCTGCCTTGTTCAGGCCCCAAAAAGTTTATTTATTTATTTATTTATTTCTGAAACTCACATTTTAGTGTGAACAGGACACAGAAAAGAGATTAATTTGCGTTAAATGAAAAAAAGGAAGTAGAAGCTAAGATGTGTGCTGATGTGTCTGAAGTATGGTATGAAATGAACGGTCAGTTACTGTTTGGAGTCACAGCTGCGTAAAGGCAGTATCATTGCACTGTGATTGATGAGGTTTACAAGATTTCTCTGATGTGGATGAGATTACACCCCTGAGAATCATAGAATCATAGAATCATAGAATAGTTAGGGTTGGAAAGGACCTTAAGATCATCTAGTTCCAACCCCCTGTCACGGACAGGGACACCTCCCACTAAACCATGCCCCCCAGGCTAGCCAAAAAGGAAGCTGTGAATCTTGGCCACTTTTAGAATCACAAATCAGTATATGGGGGGAGGAAATATGGGCTCTGATTAAAAACAGAGAATTGTAGAGCCTTTGGGAACAGGGACTTGTACAAAGCAATAGGCAGCTACTCAATGCGCTGGTGACCCAGACATACAGGTATGACAGATGCTTTTGAAATGGGAGCACTGCCAGCAAGCTGTGGTGCTTTCTGAAAGGGTGCAGGAAGATGCTGATAGTGAGCAGAAGCAGAGAAGTGCAAGAAGGTTTTCAAGGTTTTCACCTTGTGTGGAGGAAGCACTATCACACTCCCTCCTGTAGTAGGTATTAGTGTGGTGCAGCCACTGGGGAAATGATGGGGGCAACCAGGACACAACCAGGAGAGCCAACACCTCGCCATACTTCTGTACTTAGATGGTGGTGTGACTCTTGTTTCAGAGCCCATTAAATGCACAAGGGTCGTTGGAGATATGTATCTTCGTCCACATGTCCTTCCATTAAATATAGACATCCTATTTGCCTGTGTTAAGTGCTTTAAGATCTGCTGGGCTCTTAAGATCTGGGTAATGATTTCTGCCAACTTCTCTGTGGGATATGAAAGGGGCTTGTTCAGACTGTGTGATCACTCTGCTCAAGCCATCACTGGGAGGATCGGGACAACCATACCAGACAAACCGAGCACCAGGCACTGATTTAAAGATCACAGAGGGTCATGTACCCTGGACAAATGACTGTTGTTTCCAGAAAGATATAAAAGGGTTGCTGGCAGTTATGAAACAAATAACTATGAGTTGTGGTATCAGGAGGACTGAGAAGATGCCTGCACAATTATTTTCTCTTATTTCACGCCTTCCCCTCACACTTAGTAAATAGTCGTTAGGGAGAGCTTAAGCAGTGCCTTTAGCCTCTGCACTGTGCAGGTCAGATACAGGGTTAGTGGAATCAGCAGGGGCTCCATTAAATTCTCTTCTGAGGATCAATCTGTAAACAGCAGTAACTCCAGCTGTGCTGGTTAGCCATAGGCCAGGTGGGAATTTCTGGCCACAGATGGAAAAGTGAGCTTGGGAAGAGCTGGGTCTTCAGTTCTAGCAGAGATACAAGCGCATGCGCTTATTGTGCCTGTAACTGGATGTGAACTCTCTTCTTGAATTCTTGCTGATTTAGAAGAAAAAAGCCCCTCTTCAAGCTGTCCTTGGTTAACAAGATGAAAACATGCCTTGCCAGCTGATTAAGCTCTTGCATAAGACTGAGGGTGAGCAGGCAGTCATGTCTTCTGTTTCCAGGTCTTGATGCTGCCTTGTGAAGCCCCATGAGTACTATGGGTAGCTGTGAAGCCAGGGGAACCACAGCGTTCAGCACTGTCCCTGCAGGACAGGCAGGCAGGAGGAAAATCAATAGCACTGAAACTGGGAGAGGATGCCCTGTGCCTGGTACCAGAAGAGCCGTGCAACTGGTGGCCAGGCTCCTTCCTTCTCATTGTGGGCACAGCGCAGGAGTCTGTAATGCTGCAAATGGACGCTGAGGCAGTGAGGCCTGGTCTACACTGTGTGTCCATGTGTGCAAAGAACAAAGGTGGGGTAAACCCTGCAGGATGTTGCTCTGCCAGAGCAAAGAGGCTGAAGGAGAGACCTGACAATTGGTACCCTCCCTCATCTACTGACTCCTGCTGTGAAGCCAAGTTGTTCCTGTCTGCACCTACCTTGTGCGTGTGTTTACATGTGTGTGTGCCCGATGATGGTAAAGGCAGAAGGACTTTACTTTGAAGCACACTATTCAGGCACAGACTTGGGTGCTTTGCTAGAAGGGACCATGGTTGAGTGGTTCACACCAAACTGTGCCTGTCTTGGGGGTGCTCATGGTTCAGAGTTATGCCTTTCCTGAGAGCTGGATCCAATGCATATGGGGCTGAGCTGGAGATGAGGTCCTCACAGCATGTGTGTAGCCTGGCTCGGCACATCAGGGCTCTTGTTTAGCCAGGTAAACCCAGTTCTGGGCTCAGAAACCTCCAGGCAGAGACATGCAGGTGCTCATTCCCCACTCTCATACCCATCTGTGCTGTAGTGACCACAGACCCAGTGCTTTTTTTCTACTTCCCATTTTTGCAACTACGGTTTGATTTCTCAGGCAGGGCTGACCTTGCTGGGGACTATGACCTCCCTGAGAAGCTCCAGCTACTATTTAGGAAGGGCACCTGAAGCCAGAGCTCCAGGAGGATGCTGTGCTTATGTAATTAGCAAGAAAGCATTTGAGCCCTGTCTTTCACTCTTACATGAAAACTCTTCCTCTCTTGAAGATGAAGGATGGGGTACCTTAGGCCTGACCAGGAGTGACCGGATATTTGCCTGTAATACTGGCAACAGGACAGCTTCCTTCTCCTTGGCCTGGGTAGTGAAGTGCATTGGCTTTCTCATCAAAATTACATTACATGGGGCAATTAATCTGCATGGAGAGGGGGAGGCTTAGGCATTCACTTTGGAGCCCTTAATGCTGCTCTGTGCTCTGTCAGCACTGTCACCCAGGGGTGATACAGGCCAAACCAGCCACAGCTCTTTTTAATTTCCCCATTTTCTGGGAAAGTACCATGTGAGGTCCCTAACCCTGGGGCAACAGCTGAAAATGCATTCCTTTTCTCTGCCTCTCCCTGCTGGGGCAGCTCTCTGCAGGGCAGGTTGTGTTTCAGTTTGACTGAAACCACGACACTGTCTTCCCTAATATCTGTAGTGATTAGGCTGCACAAATACGAGGACTCTGGGACAGTGCTCAGAGGGATGGGATCCCTGATCCACTTGCCAGTTAGCTGCCCAAATTCCTGCACTGAGGGAGGGGAGGATTCCCTCGGAGCAGTGGGCAGGATGGATACTGGACTAAAGGGATCATTAAATCACTGTCTAAATCTCCCCTCTTGCCTTTTAGGGCATATATGGGGCTTCATGAGGAAGCCAGGGGCAGGGCATTGTGCGCTGCAAGGGGAGACATGGCACTCAGGGGCATCCAGGATTGTACCTTCAGCTGATTTTCTGCCATCAAGAAACAGGCTTCCAAAATATTAATCTAGATCCTGCAAATCATCTAAGTCCCCTTCTGGCCCTCGAGTCAGTAAAACATGTTGGACCCAGCTTAACTTCAACCTCATGGCTAATTGACATACCTGTTCATTGGAGTGTTTTGCTGAAGTGGCAAGCAATTAAGCCTTCCTCTAAAATATGTCAGTTTGGCTCAAATTGTGACCTCTGGTAAATATCCCTTTCACGGATTTTACTGAGTTGTCAAATGAGGACCTGCCTATATTAAGAGTGCCTCAACCTGTCCAACCCTTCTCTGTGTCAACAAGTGAGTGCCAACATAATTTTCCACACTGTTGGTGTCTCTTTCTCTCTGGTACCACTAGAGTACATCTTCCTTTCCCTCATTTACAAAGGAGATATTTATTGCCACCAGACTGTAAGATGGTGAAGAGGGTTATGGCTACCATGTAAAATGGCTTACAGATCATTGATTGCCACAGATGAGAAGACAGCAATTACATTATTTACACCACAGGTGTTTTGGTTTACAGCCTAATTCGCATTCATTCCCTGGTAACAAACTCACAAAAGAAAAAGCACCAGTTCATTGGTGTTACTCATCTGTGTAATTAAACAGTAAATGCCTGATCTGTCAAATAGATAGAGGCTCATTCAGGTTTTGCTTGCAATGAGTTTGTTCAATGGAAGGGTGGAGACCTTCAGAACTGGCACAGCTTCATTAAAATAAGCTCTGTTAAAGTGATGGACTTCTAGATAGTTACCCAGGCTGCTCTTACAATGGGCAAGAGCAGTTGATTTCAGACAGCAAGACGTTTGCTTAGGTTTTTGGGCTATATTAGCATCCCAAAATTTTCCAGGTTGAGTAGGCTGAGCATTCCAACCACTTCAGAAATAAAAAGCACCAAGTATGTCCCCATCTCCAAACCATCTCCCTTTCCCAGGGTGCTGGAGAGAATGGAAGGATGACCTCTTCCCTTCTTAAATCATAACTTGACAGTTTCAAAATGGGGATATCTTGTAACAGCTCCTTACCATCTATATTCTTTGCACTTGGATTGTGCACAGGGAATGAATGATACTGATTACACCAGATGGCACTGCTATTTGATTTTCTGGTTTATAATTGACTTGCATTTCCTAGCTGCTGCGTGCTCTTTGCTCTTTACAGGGAAACAACACAGTGGAATCACATGGGCACAGCTCTGCGCCAGATCACCCTGTCTGTGAAACAACCTTGAGGGAGACTGAATTGTCCTGTTCTGACCACAAATCCCAAGGAGATGCAGCTGTGAAGCTCTAAGCCTTGCTAGCCTGGCTTGTAGCGGCTGATTTATTAGCGTTGGACAAGTTTTGCCTGCCTATGTTGCATTCCTTTGATGATTTTCAAGGCTCAGTGTCTGCATCCCCTCCAGAGGCTGAAATCCCTTTTCAGTAGGCCCCTTATTCTGCCTCTTCTTAGGTCATTTTGGTGTCAATGAATTCACCATGACCATGCAAGACCATATAATCCCCTTATAATGACCAGAGCAGTGCTCCTTTACTTTGTCAAATCACTGCTGTCTCTGCCTACCATTTTTTGCACTTCATCCTGTTGCTGGATTTCACCAGACCAAATCTGCTGAAGGGGCACAATCCTACAGGCTACACCGAACAATGTTTGCTCTGGCAGAAGACCAAACTGTCAGTGGAAGATGCTTTGTAAAAGCCTTTAAAGGGAAACTTATGGAACGGGCAATGTATATCATATGCAATGGACATGCCTTTTGAGGACAACCAGAGCAGGAGCTGTGAGTACTGCCATTTGTATTTATCCAGAAATACTAAATGAGTATGCACTGAATATGCAGGCCTTTGGAAAATAAGGTTTCCCTCCTAGAATATGAGAACAGGCGTATTCCAGGTTTTTCTAAAGCAACTCAATCATCAGCCTTATGTTTGGGGATTTTTTTTTTTCTGAGAATCACATATCTAGTTCTCTGTCCTTTTATGGTTTTTAGAGAAATGATACCTTCAGATTGAATGCCTTTCCCTCCTGTGCAGGCAACACTGGGCAACGGGTAGTGACTTGCAATAGGTATGCATCAGATCTGCTCTGTACTCCTGTGAACTTAGAAGAAAGAAGTGAAGCCATTTGAAATCATAGAATCATAGAATAGTTAGGGTTGGAAAGAACCTTAAGATCATCTAGTTCCAACCCCCCTGCTATGGGAAGGGACACCTCCCACTAAACCATGCCACCCAAGGCTATGTTCAACCCAGCCTTGAACACCGCTAGCTATGGAGCATTCACAGCTTCCCTGGGCAACCCATTCCAGTGTCTCACCACCCTAACAGTAAAGAATTTCTTCCTCATATCCAATCCAAACTTCCCCTGTTTAAGTTTAAACCCATTACCCCTTGTCCTCTCACCACAGTCCCCAATGAAGAGTCCCTCCCCAGCATCCCTATAGGCCCCCTTCAGATACTGAAAGGCTGCTATGAGGTCTCCACGCAGCCTTCTCTTCTCCAGGCAGAACAGCCCCAATTTTCTCAGCCTATCTTCATATGGGAGAATGGATCAGTTCTCCCTAAGTTACCCACACACATCCTCCAAACTTCTGGCACCTTGGCGTATGTTGCTTACCATGGGTACTGCTGGTGAGTCAGGCAGAGAAATGCAATGCTTTCCCCCATTTAGGTGCATCTACCCTTAGTGCAACAAATATATGTACTTCACTAAGGAGGTGTTTTACATTTATATATCTCTTTATCTTTCTGTCAGAACTTGATTGGCAGCAACAAAGCACATGCTCAGCTTTTAGGTTAGATTCCTAATGAAACATTGGCTTGGGTGCTCAGCTTGGGAGAACTAAGCTTTCAGTTGCTTGGGGAGATATTTTTTTACTCAGAAATGTCGATTAGCTGGGTAAATAAACTGTTTTGCTGAAGGGAGAAGAGAAAAAAATCTGGTAATTACTCTGTTCTTGCTAACTGCCCCTACTTTGTAGACTTCTCTGTCTCTTTCCTTCTTTGGCACCCCAAAACTCCCAGAGCTCTTGTAGGTGAGGGTGACAAATCACCATGAGTGCTTGGGCAATTAATTAATATTCTCCCCTCTGCCTGCAGTAATAACATTTCCCCAGCTTCCTCCCATATCTCCTCTTTGAACAGAAATACTTCCTAAATGTATAGAGGTTGAAGAAGTTTCAGGTCTTTAATCTCCTTTCTTTCTTCTAGAGGCCCCCAGAACCTTCTGCCAATTTGTGTCCTTTTTTCCCCAGGAACTTAGGTTTCATTTAACCAGCAGTGTCTGAAGGTTTGAATAAGCTCCAAGGGTAGGCAAAGAATGGTGCTGGGATAAAGCCAATGACCCTTAGGCTTTCTCCAGGGAAGCAAGAAACCTTTTGAGAGGCAGGGCAAGACTTCACTGGCATTACACTGCAAGGTCAGCCTAGTGCTCCTTTTCTTGCCGATTTTCACTTAATGACTTAGGCCACTCCATTGTCAACCTGTGAGTCTGACAGCTTAATTTAGTCTGAAATTCTCTCTCCTCCTGTGGTCTCTTTGTCCCTTTTCAAGCAGCAGCAAAGTGAGGAGGTAACTTGTGAACTGGCTAATCTGGACAGGTTTTCACGGGCCTGGGAAAGCCCATGTTCATGATCCAGAAGTGACTTCACTGCTTAATTTCACATCTTGTCCCTAAACTGTGTGAGGAAGGAGATTTTGGGTTTTGCATGGGCAAAGCAACATTTCTTCCACCTTAGCCTTGTTACAAAGAGAGAAATTCCTTTCTGCCATGTTTCTTAAAGCCAGACTAATTCCCTGGATATTCAGCCTGAAATGTGTACACGGTGGATAAAACTTCAGCCCAACCAACAGATATTTGAAAAGTTATAGGGAAGAAAACCAAGGTAAGCTTAGAATCACCTTCCTTGAACCAGCCCTACCAAGCTGATCAGTCTATAGCAGTGTTGCTCAATGTTGTCCTGTGTGATGTTGTTCTGGGTAGGCACCACTGCACTTATGTGATTAGACAGTCTGTATCTGCAAATCCTACTAAGCGCATATTGAAAAAGCAGGTATCTTACAAGGAGAGGTTTATCTCTGTTCTCAGGCAATCTTTCTTTGGGTTCTCATCCCCTTTGAGTTTAGATGGGGGTAAGTGACAGCAGGAAAATAAGCCACCAGAGTTGTTAAATTTAAATATATCACTTCTCTACTCTAATTCTTGAGTAGAGGAAACATGAAAAGATGGGTATGTCCCTAAGAAAACACTTCCTTTAAAACTAAGGAAGTAGATGTTAGGAACTTCATAGAGTATACAATCTTTTTGATGATCTCTGTATTTCTGCTGTTTACTGAAGCTGATTCGGTTCCCACTGAAATCTCCAAAAAGATTCCTGTTGACCTGAGGGGGATTTGATCCAAGCTCCACACAGATCATCAAGCAAAATTGTCCAAGAGCCAGCTTGTCACACACAGTAGTTTTTGTCCCACCCTCTGAGAGGTGTCTAAAGCTGCATGTACTCTGTTTTATTGTTCCAAGATCTTGGGCTACTTGTCCACTCTTTCAGCTTGTCCTGTTCTTCCACAAGAAAAATATGCTAGTCCTATGCTCTGGCATATTTTTCTTGTGGAAGCAGAGCTTGTTGGTAAAAGGGAGGGAACGGCTGCCACATGTCCACATCCAGCTCTGATAGCAAACTGGGAAGTGGCTGCAATCTGAGAGCTCCCAGATACCTCAGCTTAGATTTATCATAAAAGTACATATGGTTTAGGGACTGCACTATTGCTCCTGCCCTGGAAGTAAGCCAACACAGCCATGCTGATTTGTACACCTTAAAAACCAAACAGAGAACTCAACCAGAAAGCCACCTTGCAGTTGCTCTGGAAAAGGACAGGTTATTACACTTGGTACTGCCAAAACAGAAGAAGATCCTAACTTGGAGTTGTGACAGTTTCGCCATCCCTTGAACTCATTAAACCATGGGAAGAGCATTTCAGGGAAGACCTGCTATAGCTCAGACAGCAGTGACAGGTATTTCTGGGTGATGTTACCCGCAACAGTCCAGGAGTTTATAAGAGTAACTGAGTCACCTTCTCTGAAGGAACTTCAGGCAGGTGTGATTTTGTTCAGATTGTTCCCAAATAACATTTTGAATGTGCACACCTGAGCAAAGGGCTTTTTGGTGACTGCATCTTTCCCTGTGAACTGCTCATGCCTCACTCAAGACTCAACACCTGGCTTTGTTGCAGCCTCCGGGAGTCCCACGTCCTGAGGAGCTCAGGCAGAGCTGTCAGGGGAACGTGGCAGGGTGATGCCCTGCCAGAAGCAGCAGAGCAGTGCCCTGGTGTTGTGTCCCCACTAGCCAAGCGGACCTCCCTTTGGCTTCTGCAGCAGAGAAGCATTTCAGGGCAGGGAACTGAACTGGACCAGCACAATGGCCAGGTCATGCTGGCAATAAGATGTAAGGAGGAGCTTCACTTTGCTTCCCTGGCTGCACACTGTAAGTGCTAAGCTGTTGTAAATAGACAATCCTTCTCTGTGACTACCTTGAGGCAGCTGTGCCCGCAGGCTAGGAGGACTGATGCTATGCCTGGTTGGGCACACAAGCCAACAGCTCTGCTACTGAGCCTGCTCTGGCAGAGTGAAGTGAAACATGAAGTTGCGCAATCCCAATAAGCCTAAGCACTGCGGCTGAGCTCTGGGGCCTTAGAAGTGCTGAAGAAGGAAATCTGGGTGTTTCTGTGGTTTGGTAATAGCTGAATGAAGACTTCTTAAGCTGAGACCTTGACTTTGCATCAAAGCTTATCTTAAATCCTTTGTTGCATCAACTCCTCATTCTTGGTCACAGTTCAGATCCCTGTCCTTACTACACATTAATATTTTCATACTTCTTAGAAATGCATTATTTTTTCATTATTATTTATCTAGTCTGACTAGTTGCCAACATTTCTGTTCCATGTTTGGGACCTCTCCCCTTGTCCTCTCCTATTATAGTGTGATGACAGTATGAATAATCCTGATGTGAATGTTTCTGTGTATACAGATTCTCTCCAGCTTTTGCAATGCTT
This sequence comes from Amazona ochrocephala, assembly GCA_039720435.1. Lineage (NCBI taxonomy): Eukaryota > Metazoa > Chordata > Aves > Psittaciformes > Psittacidae > Amazona > Amazona ochrocephala. The sequence goes on along the minus strand of CM077882.1, from coordinate 51,364,891 downwards.
CAAGTGTGCCAGCGTTCAGGGAAAGTGCAAAGCTGAGGTAGCAATTGCTGCCACAGAGTCTGCCTTTGAACAAAGTTTTGTGAAGAAGGCTGTGGGAGTTGTCCGTGTCTGCCTCTAGTTTATCCAAACATCTGCTAGGAGAACAGGACTTTCCAAAAGCAGACGATTATTAATGTAACTTAGGATTTGTGTGTGTTAGCTGAATTTCACACCTCCCTCCAAGTAGTGGGGAAAAATATTTGGGCTGATAATAAGTTATGAATCCAGATGTTTTTAAGGACATGAATGCATAGCCACAGGTTGTAAATCAATCCCCCTTTTTTGACAAAACATTTTAGAGAAGGGTGCAAATTATTTCAGTAGCTCAGGACTACTGGTCCTAAGATTGTGTCTGAAATTCCAGCTCATCTGTGCTCCAGCTAAGCTTTTGCTTAGAGGAAGCAAGAAGCAGCATCCAATGTTCGTTTTTTCTCTGACCTACTGCTAGTTAACTGAATAATCCCAAGCGCTAAGCTAATGTTTTTCCTCCCTAAGAGAACATAATGTAACCAGCAAAAGGAGAGGAGCAAAAAAATAAAAAGGCAGCTTCAGCTGTTTACTCCAAATGTCACACACAGTGTGTGTCTGAGGCCAGGAAGGAGCATTTCTGAAGCTGAAGAAAGCATTCAAAAAGCTAGGTGAGCATGATGCTGGATGGTGCTGAGCCCCTGCCACCAGTGGGATATAGGAGGGTACAGCTGACCCAGCTGGTGTCATGTGCATGCAGATAGGCAAAATCAGAAATGTAGGACCTGACTTCTGGAGTATTTTTCAACACTCCCAGGGCAGGTACCTGAATTATAGATGTGCAACAGACTGGCTCTTTCCATGAAGCAAACAAGATGCTCAGAGAGGACAATCTAAGCTCATTTTTACTCTTAGTGGTATCCAAACAAGTATTCTTTTCCCAGTGGGAACTAACTTTGGGCCAGGACCTGCTGTTGCGACAGTTTTAATTAACTGTCCTGTGAACAGGCAGAGAAACAGGGTAGACTCCTGTTACACTGTTCTGGACAGAGGCTGACAAACTCATCACAATGATTGCTGCTATCACCTGTTAGATGCCAAGGTATCAAAGAGCATTTCTTTGTCATTCAGTGTTTTAGCCTGTCTGCCCTCATAAGGATATGGGCACTTAGTGAAAGGGAATAATTTTTTCCTGGTAGTGTTTTCATGTAAGAAGTCTAACTTTGGGAAGAAGGGTAGAGAGGAAACTATCAGACCATGTTGGGCTACATTAGCAAGTGCAGAGGCAGCACAACTCCTTTTGCGCATGAGATCCAGAGATGTTACTATTACACACAGAGGCTTTAGTTGTACAGATGACCATACAGTGCAGAGAGGCAACACTAACAGACAGGAAGTCTGGTGACTTCCAATTCACAGATAGCGCATGTCTGTGGTTTTTGGAGCCTACCAGAAGCATGCTCTCCCTTAGAGAATGCAGAAGGAAGAGGAAAGAAATTAAATTATTTAAATAAAGCAAATGTTTCCTGCATGTCTGTTGTTTACTGCTTCCATGGGCGTGGTGCTGGGGCTGCCCCAAAACTTCCAGCAAAGCATTTTTTATTTTGGAAAAGGAAGCTGGGTTTTTCACAAAATAGGTGTCTTTGAATGTCTGGTTTCTGTATAAAGATTCAGTTTTGGGGTTTGGTTGATGAAATGTGTCCATGGGTTTTTATTGAAGTGCTGCCTCCAGTTTTCTTTCCCGTGTTTTTTTTTTTTTTTTTTTTTTTTTTTTTTTTTTTTTGTGGTATTTTTTTTTTTTTTTTTTGGAAGGTCTACAAAAGCTTAATTTTCCAGAAGAAATTTTATCTATATTCAACCTGTTCTCCAGAGCACTAGGACAGGCAGATCAATGGCTGCATTTTCGCTTGACTGTTACAGTCTGAATCTCTCTTATCAGTGGTTGTATAGTGGTGACTAGAATGTGACCCTGTTCAAAGCCCCATCCAGGATGAGCCACCCCAGTGAGTGCTGGCTGGCAGAGGTGCCATGTTCCAGGAGGTCTCATGTCACTCATCTCCTCCACCCTGAGCAGTGTTCCAAGGTGATCCGGGTGGGCATGTGTCGGCCCTGCTGTGCTGTACCTGCTTTGCAGAGGGAGGATTTCAGCTCTCAGATGTGTCATTTCTGCCTTGTTGGTGAGCACTTGACTCAGCTAAAAATACTGGAGTGTCATCTCAGAAGTTTAATGTCTGTGGCCACTGTGAATTCAGCTCAGCTGCAGCGTCCCAAGAAAGCAGGCTTGGCTGGATTTCTGGTCATATCAGAGCACTAGCAAAGAGTGTGTGTGATAACTGCAATGGGGGGTGCAGATTACTGTCTGCATTATGTGGGTGTGGAGCAAACGCAACACTGCTGAGGCTAGTGCAATTATACACACACAGCTTGGATCAGAATTCAATCCTTGACATTAAACAGCCCCAAGTGATTTCCCACCCCTCACCCCCAAACCCCAAAGATTTATTTTAGAATGAGATCAGCTCTCTAAATAGTTTTAACGGAAAAACATTTCAAAGGTGCAATTTCCTGCTACCAGTCTTGCAGTGCAGATACAGTTCAGGAGCATCTCTGCTTTATCAGGTATCCAGATGTAATTTGTTCACTGGTTTGACAAGCCACCAGCATTCCTGATAGGGACACAGGGACTTCCCAGTTATTCAGGCCTCTTGTGTACTGTGATTTGATGATACAGTAAAACCAGATTTAGGGTACCAGAATAAAAATGCCAGAATCCCATGCGACAAAGTGCTGATGTTGCATAAACTCCCTCTGCCTGTCCAAGCGTTCACTGAAGACACTGCTGCTGTAGCACTGCATGGACAAGCTTTACACCACATCGGCTGTCATCCAGCTGCTTTCCCGCAGCTGGAGAAACACCAGCCCAGACTCCGACTTGTGCTTTCTGGCTCACTGTAGGGATAAGATGTTTCTGTCTGGTGCAGATTCGATTCATATCGCTGAGTGCCGGGATGCAGCCTGGCTGCCTGGGGAGCTGCATCCAGAGCGGCAAAGCTGGCCTCGGCTCTGACTTGCCTAAAAATACGCAGCGCAGCTCCACGCTGTGGGGAAGCAGAGGAAGCAGACGGGGGGCTGCTAGGGAAGATTTCTCTGATCACTGGCATCTCAGAGGCTTTGTCCTCTCCTGAGATGCTGAGGCGGATCTGCTAGCTCCCTCCACCCTCAGGTCTCCCCTTGTCCCTTCTGCTGTGTGGGACTGGGAGCCCCTCAGGCTGCTTTGGAAATCTCCCCATAGATGTGCTTCCACTCCTTCCACTTAACATTTTTTTCCACTTACAGGCTTGGAAGACAACAACGGGTAACTTTGGAAGGATATCGGACATGGGACCAACAAAGCCCCGTGGAGGACTTTGCTTTCCATCTTTGAAGGTGTGTTTCTGCCCTCAGGAGATGTCTGTGGCAAAATTCCCTATGCATCCATGGGGAGCAGTCCTGAGAATGAGTTAATCTTCAGCTGTTTCACCTGCTGCTGCCAAAACTACATCTTCCAGGTGACAGGCCCAGCCTTTACAAGGAAGTGTCTCCATGCCCGTGTGGTTCTTAGAAATTTCTAGTATCATGCAGCTGGGGCTGGCTCTCCATTGATTAAAACTCACTTGGGTACTGGTAAGGTCCTGAGCATCCCTGGTCCTGAGCATTGCTGGCCCTGGCAGACGGTCAGCTGAGTAGGGGATGAACTCTTTTCTTAGGCAGTAACAACTTGTGGTAAGGCCAGTCCGCAGTGCAACAAGAAGGCTAGTGATGAAACCAGGCTGCTTCTGCCAGGTCTGTCAGCTCTCTGTTATGGGATGCCTATTATTTGGCTGACAAAACCAGTTGTACCCTTAACTGTCACAGCTTCCAACAGTGTACTAAATATCATCAGTACTCCTAAGTATCATCAGCAGTGACAGGAATTCCTGAGAGTTCTGTTACTGTGTCTTAGTGGCAGCATCTCTATTTTTGATCCCAAATGACAGTCTCAGCTCTCTGTACTTTGATCCTGGTGCTCAAAAGAAGGAAAAGAGGCTGTTTTGCTTGCCTCATAGCTCATGCTAATCTTCAGTATTGGAATACAATACTGGGGATATCTTACTTTCCTTTTGTCAAGTCAGGTAAGGTTTCTTTCGTGGTAGGCACTTGGACGGAAGTGTATTTAGTGCACTATTTAGCTTGCTTGGTTCTGTTCAAACGTGTAGCTTGTCTGCTGCCTTGATAACTGAGCCATGGCTGGAGACTCTGCTCTGAGCTGCCTTTTGCCATCCTTTGTGTTGATCTCATATTTTCTGTTAACATGCCATGTAGTCAGGTAGATACCTGCTGACTGCTCATGTGCTTGAAGGCTGGAGTCTTTTAGCAGAATCTTTTAGCAGCTTGAATGTGAGAAGATTGGGGATGTAGCCTTCTTTGGTTGCATGTTTTTATTCTGTTCATGTTTCTACCATATTAATATTCCATTTGAGGTTTGTTCTCACTTGGATTACAATATTACACAATTTTATTGAAGCTGCTGTATCCAGTATCGATAGCAGTCCTCTTACTTCTTCCTCCCTTCTCAGGCTTGTCATATCCCAAACCCTGGTGCTATGCGGCAGCTGTCTCACAGGCAACTATACAGCATATTGTGACACCTCTCCTGCCCCTCTCACCCATGGTGATACCTCCAGTTGTCTCATGGGCTGCCGAAGTATGTACTTGAGTGTCTGAACATCTTGTGTGTAATTTAGAATCTCCTCAGGGGTATTTGGCTCCTGCCAAGCTTTAATTTGGCTTTGTTTAATTGCAGGTTTGGTTTCTTTTCTGTGTGATGCTGAGAAATGCCTAGAAACCCAACCTGCTTACCATCATTCTGCCTGTTTACCTTCTGCTTTCTTCTTAACCCATATAATTTCAAATCAGTAATACTTCTTTCTTCTCTTTCCTGATGCTTAGACATAATGATTTCTCCAGCAGTAACTGCTGTTAATGACCTTGTGTGGCATGTGCTGATGTACCCTGCCCTTCACCATTCAGAATTAAAGCACTTGTGCTTTTTTATTTATTTATTTATTTATTTATTTATTTTCCCCCACGCCAGATTTTCTTCCTCTGCTTTGTCCTTTGTCCTCCTCTGCATTTCCTTGTAAATAGCTTCTGGTGCTGTTTTTCCATGTATTTCTGGGCTTTTCCGGGCCTGCTTAGCGTGTGCTTCATGCAGACTGTCTTTAGAGGGGCTTTTCTTAATTATGTCTGTGCACATCTCCAGCTCTTGGGTAGCAAATGGAGTCTATTTGAGTATTTCTGATCACTGCCCTGGCATCTCGGTGTTGTCTCGGCTACCTGTCAAGGACACACTCTTTCCCCTCTGCTGTGAGCCCACAGATCATGTAAGTCTCTCTGAAACAAGTGACTGAATTTTTCCTGGCTGTGACTCATAACCCTGCCTCCAGAAGGTCCCAGAAGCCTGTTTTCATGGTGATCTTGTGCAGATGCTGGTTGTGTGTGTGCAGTAGAGGAGCTGCAGTGTGTCCCCCTGCACGCAGCCACGCACAGCTGGCAGCTGCTCCCCCTTCTCCTAGATGTCACGCCAAGCAGTGGATATAGCCACTGGCCTCAGCGGGAGAGCAGGGCTGGCTGCATAGGGGCATGATGCTCTTCAGAGCACCAGGATGCTGCTGGGTTCTGGCATTGCAGTGCTGGAAAGTGACCGTGAACATGACGGTGTTTGCAGTGTTCCTGAGATGTGCAGATCAGAGCTACAGGTGAGCTAGGCTCAAACACAGACCCAAATGCCTCCAGTCTCTCTTTGAGGAATGATGGAAGGCTGTGGTATGTTGTGGGCAGAACAGTGTGATGGGACTTTGGGTCAGCTCTGCTACCTTGCTGAGTGCCCTTGGTCTTGTCACTTTCCAGACTGGGGTTTCTCTGTCCATTACATGGGGATTTTATGGCTTTGTGGTATATTTTAAGATCAGCAGACCGACAGCTATACAAAAGATGAGCCTTATTCTTGTATCAGCATGTTTCCTTCAGCAGGAAGCTAACCCTGAGCTAACCACTGATCCAGACACTCTTGGGGGTTTATACATCATTTCCTTGCTGACATGGTGTTATGTCCAAATTGTGATTTATGATGCTAATGCTCTTTCAATACCTTTCTAATTTTTTAATGAAGATACTGTTGTGAGGTATTCCTCCCAGCCTTGTCAATGTATTTAAGGTATTAACAAAGTAATTGATGGAGAAACAACTTTATTCAGCTTAACAGTTTAACGGACTGACATGGCTGACAAAGAAAACCTGCCTCATCTGCTGCTACCCACAGGTGGGGGAGTCAGGAAGGCAGAACAGCAGATTAGTAACCACTCTGCTGATGTCTTTTTACTATATCAACATTATATTGGCAAGGAAATTGCACTCTTCCCACTTTGACATAGTTATGGTGATATATTAGGCATACAGAAGAGCTAATGATGGAATTAAATGGAGTTATAATATATGTTGGATCTCCTTCCCAAGGTCAACCCTGGATGACACAACAAAGATGTAATAACAGGAAAGTGTCAGACAGTGATGGGCAGCATGCTGCTGAAGCCTGGACACTAACATTTTTTTAAGGGTATACAAAGAGAAGGAAGAAGATAGGAGCTTTCAAGTTCATGATACCTCACTCTGCTCTGGGTGGAGCTCTGTTTTTAATAGGCAATTTTGCCTGTTGCCACCCTGATGATTGGCTAACCCCCCCACCCTTTGCACTAATGTGCTTCTTTAGGAAGCCACACATTTGGCACGACTTGAGAGCTGAGCTCTGGGTGCCACAGACACACGTCCTGTGGGGACACATCCTGTGTCCCAGAGGATGGAGACCTGGGCTTTTCAGATACTGCTCAACAACTCAGGAGGCAGTTCAGTTTATATGGCCACATCCCAGTCTCCCCTGTATAGCCTGGTGCAAGTAATTTGGGTTGCATTTCAACAGTGACTGGTGATTTCTAATTCTTTTTTAAGCACCTTCGTGTTTTATTGTTTAGCTTGGGGCAACTGAACTGGATTCAAGCCAAAGCTGCCAGCCTCACCTCTGCAAGCAGTGCTTTCTCAAGTATCCCAAATATGGGACTCAATTGTCAGTTGCTTCTGAAAAGCCCTTCCTTACATCCTCTGCCTCCCAGTTCCCTGTGGTGCACACAGAGATAACAGTACTTCCTTTGCCTTCAGGAATGCTGAGGGCATGGACACAGTAAAAGCAGAAGAGCGCTCTCAGACTCAAAGGGATCAAAAAAAGTATCTTAAATAGATTTTTTTTAATTTATTTTATTGCATTTCCAAAGTCTTTGTAATTTCTACTGTACAGAAGTCATCATACAGCTCTGCAGGCTTTGCTCTGCAAGCGGCTGCTACATCATTCCAGAGGAGATGCACACCCTACAGGGAAATGCTTTGTGAAGTGATTCTGGAGAGACATCCCTGTGCTCTCTAAGTGATACCAGAAGTTTTATTCACATTTCACCAAGAGACCTTGCCCGGAGCAGCTGCTCTAAAGTCTCTACAACTCTGTAAGTTGTGTGTATGCAGAAGATTTTTGTCTCTACTATTTTTCAGGTGAGGATGTCCTTTTTTAAGGTGAGGGTGTTAAACTGATCAGTTGCCATTCCCCTTTTGTTTGTAGTTCCTAGAATAAATGGAAACGAGCTGGCTCTGCTTTCAATTGGTGAGCAAGGGTGTCTGGCTTCTATGCCAACAGCAAAGAGAGGGGATGTATGTTCCCAGGGGAATGCCTGGGCTGTTCCAGCTCTGTAGGGAATCTGCAGGCGCTGGCAGCTGCTGCTTCTCAGGAAAGAAACGTGGTACGAGACAGTGTCTTGTATTAAGACACTGAGGTCCAGCCTTGGCGGAGCTAGGGCTGGGGAGCACAGGCAGTGGCATAGGACGGGGCTGTGTGCACGCCCTTTCAGCTGAGCTCTGCTCCTCTTCGTTGAGACCGGGCTAGCCCTGCGCTGTGGACAAGTGTGAGGGGGTCATGCAGCCAACCCGCAAAACGGGTGGGATGGGGGCGTCGCAGGTCTGAATGCCAGACCAGACACTATTTCTCTCTTCCTCATCCTCCTGATTGCTTTCTGTGAGATAAATTAATGTGTGTGGGTTTTTTATTCCTCTTAACTTCCAACCCTTGGAAAGCGCTTCCCGGTGGGAGCGCGGCTCGCCCTGTTCCCTCTATTGCCTGAGGCTGCGTTTTTAAAACCTCCGGTCCTCCGGCGAAGCCGCACTCGGCAGTAGCCGGTTTGTGACAGCAGAGGGAGACGCGAGCCCGGCGAGGGGCCGGCACGGCGGGGCCGGGGCTCAGAGTACAACGGGTAGGATAGCGGCGGCTTCAGGAGCCCTCTGCTCGGTACTGGCTCTGCAAAGGCACGGTACAGGCCTGCTCGGTTCCCCTTTTCCACTGGCCACAATGAGGTGGGATGGTCCCCAGCGCTAATGCAAGCATCACAGTATTCACTTCTTAGAGTGGCACATGTTGGATTAATAGCGATTTCTATCTCAAGCGCCAGCGATGAGCCAGAGAAATAGTTTGCAGGGTCAAATTTGACCCACAGATCACCAGCTGGATGAAGTGGGGAGAGGTATGAAGATGTACCTAATTTTTCGGTCCTTTGCAGAGGTGAGTAGCTCCGGAGAGGGTGCCTCTGGCACCGGAGTGGGGGGAAATCGCAGTATCCCGGGGTCGCGATCCTGAATGGCGAGAGGCACCAAGGGAGCCCCAAGGCCTCGCCAGGACTTGCCCAGGAGCCGCAATGCTGCTGACAGAACCGCTGACTCACACGGGCGATGCCGGCAGGGACCTGAGCGGGTAAACCACCACCCTCGGAAGCGCGCTGGAATAAGCTGCCCAAGGAAGCTGAGAATGCTCCACCTCTGGTGGTGTTCAAAGCCAGGTTGGACAGAGCCTTGGGTGACATGGTTTAGTGTGGGGTGTCCCTGGCCACGGCAGGGGGGCTGGAACTAGATGGCCCTAATGCCCTTTCCAACCCAAACCATTCTATGATTCTATGTTTTCAGTGTTGAACTGCCTTCAAGTCCTCTCTGCCAAGCATAATTTAAATGGAAATTTTATCAGGTAGGGAAATACAATGTTAACAATGCTATATACAATATTGACATTCCCAGTCTAGTGGAATCTGAGTTCTGAAGCAGCACAGATTTCCAGACTGCTATTTTCAGCAGACAGCCCCTGCAATGCCACCACTCCCCCCTAAATAGCACCACTGAAATAAGAAAAAAAAAAAAAAAGGCAAAAAAAAAAAAAAAGAAATAAAAAAAGGAAAAATAAGAAGAAAAAAGAAAACAGACCCAAAGCAAAACAAACAAACAAAATATTAGGGATCACAGCACAGCCAGCAAAACTAAGAAAGCACAGCCTTGTTTGGCTGGTGTTGGAATCAAGTAAGGAAGAGGTGTCTTGCTGCTCTCTGCATACTCTCCCATACTCTCCCATACTCTCCCATCCCCTAGAGAGTGTTTTGCAGCCCCTCCAAACCCCCAGCTAGCAAGTGCATGTTGATGCAGGCTGGTGCATTCCCATCCCTTGTCTTTGGAGCATGCTGCTTGTGAGAGGCAGAATGAAGCTAGAACCATTGTCAGGCCCCATGAAATCTTGGATGAATGGGAGCTCTCTGCAGTAATGGAGTTTGTTCCTTTAAATGCCTCAATAATCCTGCAGCTTTTCTATATCCTACCTCATAATATATAAATTCTTTTACAGACTTACATGGAATTTCTTTGACATCTCCTTGAATTGCATTGTTTTAAGGTACTTTCGCATTTTTATTGGCAACCCAGTTGTAATAGAGGAAATCCATATAGCAGCAATACTGCTTGCGAGGAGAGCCTGGTAGCTGTGAAATGTAAACCAGCAAGGCCTTGGACTATTGCTTAATCTTACCAGCAGAATTTAGGTAGCGTGAGGCAGAAATTGTGCTACTAACAAGTATTGCCAACCATCACTGCCTTGATGAAATGGGATGGAAAAATTAGAAAATAGAGCTGTGTCTGGATCCGCACAGATCCTGAACACAGCAGCACAGAGAGAGGAGCCAGCTGTGCCAGGCAGCAGCCTTGTGATTAAAATAAACAGTTCTGTGCTCCTGATGTGCTGTAATGCTAACACTACTCAGGTGAGCCTCCTAGGCCAGAAGACATCAATCCTCTTCAACTACAGAGACAAAAGGCAAATGATTCTAAGAAAATGTGGATAGTTTGCTGATGTTTTTAGAGATTCCTCTCCTTCTAGGCTAAGAAAGAAGTGAGTGCTGTCAGTGCCTTGGGTATTGCTGTGGGCGTAAGCCAGCACCCCTCAATTTATTTCCATTTCCTTAGGAGCAGGGATATACACAAGGCACCATTTTAGCTGCTGTGATTTTGATCTCTGCAGGCTCTTTGAATGGCTGACTGTGGTTTTTAATATCTACTTCAGAAGATGTGCAAAATCAACTCTGAAAGCTTGCCAGCACCATCTCTTAATGGCACCCCCACCCCCATCTCTCCTGTCTAATGTCCTACCCTGTGGTGCTTTTTGATTATTAGGCAGCCTACATGGCCAGTTTAAACTGGAAGAATCTGTTTCTTAATGATTCATAACCCCTAACTATTAGGGTCTTAAGGTCATTTAAGTGTATATTCATAAGGCAGCTCTTTGGAGGGCAGGAGGTGACTACTCAGAAATTACTGCATTTAGCTTGGAAATTTAGCTCAGAAAGAACAATAGAGAGATGCTTAAAGGGGCCAGTTCTTGAAGTGGGACAGCTGGAGGAATTTAAGATGCATCTAGCCTCTCTGCTTCCTATGATCTTAAAAGGGCTGAGATGCTTTCACTACCCTTCTCTGTCTTCCTGAAGGGTCATGGTCTGCAGCCAGATATCCATGCTAAGGGGAGCCAAATCTGCTGGCTTTCAGTACCCAGAGAGTTTTTCTTTCCCACTTTGGTGCATCTCAGACCCTAAGGTTTCCTCAAATCCCAGCCCTGCAGAGCCAGGCTGCAGCTGTCCTTCAACCCCAAAACCAAGCAGGAGGGAGGCAATGCACACACATGCAAACAGACTTGGTTTCAGGTATCTGGCTCCAGATCTCTTGTCTAAGTCTTTTTTGTGCTGCATCATTGTTAAGCCACCCCAATGTATGTGCCATAGGGTTATTCTTTTCCTTTGCTCCTCATGTGGTCCCAGAACTGTGAGATGAGCCCAGCAGTGTCACTGGGACACTTGTACATCCCTTGCACCACTATTTGTTCCCAAGGACTGTTCTCTAACTGTCTAATTAGTCCCTGCTGTAATTAACTGTGTACCATTTGTTGTTCCCTTTCAGTTGATATTCGTCCTGTGGGAATAGGCAGCTCCTGAGAGCTATCACACATCAGAGCATTACGGGGACCCTGGGGAGAGGAACCACATGTGACTTGAGCTTTGGTAATGGCCCAGGCAAGGAACGGAGGGGAAGAAACCAGCCCCAGCCCCCTGCTTTTAAATACTGAGCTAGGGAGACTGGAGCTGGTGTCTATCAATGCTTTTTAGCTGGCACTCCTCTCCATCTCTCCAGTGTTCACAGTACTTGTGCACGTACCAGCCATCCCAGTTGCAGGGAGCCAGGCAAAGCATATCAAGAGGTATTTGCCAAAACATATCTAGCCAGAGACAGCAGAATGATGGAGAGGTGGTTCTCAGGGTCCCTCAGCCAGCAGCAGTACTTCCCTGTGTGCAGTGGCTGAGGCTGGGCTGCAAGCACATGTGTGGCACTCGGGATAGCGTGTGCAACCAGGACATCTGTGTTGCCCAGGCAGTGGTCTGCTCTCATCAGCAAATATCTCCGGGATGAGAAGCCCTGGAAATTTTTGATGGTGTGATAAAAAATGACAGCAAAATAACCCCCCTAAGGGATCTGCTTTGACTTTTTTGTTACTCAGAATTCAGAAGCTTGCAGCAGTCTCAGTCCTTGATTTTTCCTCTATGTTCCAATACGTTGGCACAGATGAAGCCCTCACTGACACTGGTGGGAGTTCAGATGCAGGGCCTCCTTCACTGGCCAGAAGCACAATAAAAAGGGTGGCCTTTCTGCTCAGATGCTGCATAGTACTCTCAACTTGTACTATTACATACCTAAAGAACTACAAGATCTCACAGGCTGATGGATTTGAACATGTCACTATTGCTAAACACACTGTTTAGAATTTTTAAACATTTAATTTGTAGTGATGGAGACTAAATGAAGAATTAAAACCTTGCACGTTAGTCCCAAGGGAGTTCCCCCCTTCCCTCCCCCTCCAACTGGAATGAAGAGGAGTTGGAATTATACATGAATTAATGAATAAGTAATAGAATCGCACAAATAAATTTCAGATGCAAGGATTGTTTTTTTTAAATCATCCACAAGTTAATATTTATTTATGTAACATGTGGAATGCCAGCCAATGGCTGCATAAATATTAATTACTAATTAAAATTTAATAGCAAAGCAAACCCCTTGCATTTGCTAAATATATGTATTAAAGCCGTCATTATTTGTTTGGAGAATTGGGTTTGTTTGAGACTTTGGTCAATCAGTGACAAGAATACAATTTCAGAGCAGGAGGCAACCTAGGTTAATCTTGCTTTTTGCTTTGCTTGCAATTGCTCAGTGGATGAATTAATTTCTTTTTTATTTTCCTTCCATAAGGAGATGATAACAAAATTTAAATAGAGCGCTCTGGAAAACCAGGGCATCTCTGTACCCCCAGTTGGGCATCCCCACTACATTTTGACTGATTTCCAGTACAAAGAAGAGGAGGAGGATGGCTCCTTAGCCAGTCAGTAGAGCTCTGCTTGCTGCAGTAGCTGTACTGCTTTAGATCAGCTGATTATCTGGCCTTTGGTGGTGGTTTTGCATTTAGTGCCTTTTGGCAGACTGAAGGCTTACCTGCAATTGCTGTTTTTGCAGGCTGCCGTGAGTCATGTTATATTAATGTCTTAGGTCTGCAAGTCCACAATGTCCCTGTGTATTGCTTTTGGTGTGTGCTGCTAAACTTCCCTGGGAAGGAGGTTTACAGAGATGAGCTTTCCTCCTCCTCAAGGAGAGTGAGGGTGAAAAGCTGGGGAGCCCCTGCAGAGCCATGGCTCAGCTCTGAGCCTTCCTTGTGGTGTCTCACGCCACTTTGCTGGCTGCACTGGTTGCTGCTATTTTCTCTGCATATCATTTTACTGCTCTGGGGCATTTGCGGGGGTTTCTCAATGCCATGGTTAAACCAAGTGCTGTCCCTTGTGATCCAGACTGACTGGTACTCTCCTGGTTCCCAAAGAGCTCTTGGTGGAGCCTTGCTGTGATTTGGCTCCCTTTGGCTCAGGAGAGGGAAGCAAGTGAAGCAGCTCTCACCATCAGGGGCCTGTGACTGAAGGACATGGCCAGTGGTACAGCTGGGAAAGGGGTAATTTTGCTGAGCTGTGACTTCAGCAGCACTTGTGCTTGGGTGGCGTATTGTGAAGTGAAATTGCCAAGTGGTGCAGCAAGCATCTAAGGAGTAAATAGATCTAAGATGCTCTAAGAACTGAATGCACATTTGGGTAGAATGTGGTTTATAAGTATCTATGAATTTTTGGAGGATTCAAGCAAAAAAGATTGCTCCGGCATTCTGTGTAATTTCATGCAAAGTTGGTGGTACCACCTGTGGTGCATCAACTGCTCTGGGGAGTCAGGGAGGTCCAGTTGCACTGTGGTTTGAGTTTAGATTTGTGCTTTTCAGCTTCTTTTAAGGCAGTAATTACAGAATTAAGCTGGTGAGGCAAACCCTGGGTAAAGGACATTAGGCTATTTTATCCTTGCGAGGAGTCAGGTTCTGTGTCCTTGTATGGTCCCACTGTGATCCCCGAACCCCAGAGACTATTGTAACTACAGTCTTGGAAGTCAATGAGGTGAGGCCTATTGCTCACTGGGACACACCTGTGTAAGCTTTTAAAGGCTCAGGGCTTTAATAAGAATAGGGAACAGATAAAACATCTAATGCAGTATTTTTTCTTGGGCCTCATTTAATTACAGGAACACTATCAGTTAAAGGATTTAATAAGCTATTTTCTTACCCATTTTGAAATTGATGGTGCATACAAAACCATGAGTTGATTAAAACCAGCAAGGCTTCACCCAAAATTCAGAGATTAGTAATCTGTGAGGTCTGAAAAATAAGTACATAACTCAAGTCTGTATGCAATAGCCCCAGATATCTCCCCATTGAGCTACCCTGGATGTGTGCTCTTTGGTTCAGTAACAGTGGATGGCCTCTGAGTGTGTCTCTTTTAACTAGAAGGAAGAAGCAGAGACAGAAAATAAATTAAGATGGTTACAAGCAAAATAAAATGAAGTGCACAAATTTAAATGTAAAACATTGAAAATGTACCAGAAATAATAAAGACAAACCAGTGGCAGGACTCTGAATGGGAGCCTTGGCTAATTCTGTACTGCAAAGATATGAAAGAAAATCAGCATTAAAAAAATGGGACCTTTAGCATAGAACCTGTTAAATGGTGTATGCAACAATTTAAAAGAAATAAGTTGGAAGTTAGAAGTGCAGCACAGAAACATCTGCATAATTGACATTTAAAGAAATAACGTAAAATTATTCCAAGATAGCAATGAAAATAGTCAAGCACTCTTCTAATGCTCATGTAGCATTTTACAGTGCACCCTCAACCTTGAATGCATCTGCTTAATGATTAGCCTTCTGTCATAGTTCTGTATAGGCAATATAAGCATTCAGTAATATGTGAACCAGCCTGTACAGGTCAGACTTCTTTTCTTTATCCTTGGCCTCAATATTAGGCAATGAAATGGCAGGCCAACACAGGGATTACTTTGTCTCTGCTCCTCCTGATATCATGGGAAAAACTCTGGATGGGCACAGAATTTAATCAGCATCACTAGAATAAGCCATCACTGTTTTTGAGAATAGCTTTCTCTGTCAGTGGTTGACATAAACAAATAGAAAATGTTATGATATTGCCATGCATCCTTCATTGATCCAAATCTTTATTTCTGTATGGTGCTCTCCTTTTAATGTGATGTCAGAGATCTTAATTAAACAAATACTGATTTAAGCAAAGGCAAAGTCTGTCCTTTTTTTTTTTTTTCCCAGTTAATTCTCCCTTCTGCATCTACAGCAGGTAAAAATCGGGAGACAATACAAATGCTGGTGTGCATAGATCAAGAGATTTCTGTGGCTTAATGACTGTGCAGTGATATTGAGTTGTTTTTTGGACTTCACAGGCAGTTTTGGACTTGCACAGCCCAACACAAGACTGAGTGCTAAAAACTTTTAAATATGCAGTAAAGTGAATGTACTCTAGTGCAGGGAAGTGCTAACACTGAAATGGATGCTTGTGTAGCCAGGCCAGCTGTGAGCTGATATTCGCAGAACCAGGGCCTCCAACACTCAGGCAGTGAGATTAAGGCTCTCTCTTTACTGTGTCACTTCCAACAAGGCTCTGAGAAATAAGCCACTGCACTGCCAAATTCTGCTCTCTCCCTTTCTGTGTACACAGGAGTGATTGTCTTTGGCTGACACAGGCAGTCCATGGAGCAAGGTATGGGAACATCTTTTAACTGCTTTGATCAGTGCAAAAGAGGTTTTGTCCCTCACTCAGCTAAAGATCCCCAGGTGGCTGAGGCTTAACATACATCAGATCTTCTCTCTAATAAAATATACACCATACACTTAAATCCTGTCCCATAACTGCTGAGCTGGCTTTTTGTTGCGTGGTGGTGCAGGCAGCATAACATCTGAGCAGGGATACCAGTGAGCTATGTCCTGATGTTTGGGATTCAGACTGCTTACAAACTGTGGCATTTCTCAAGGACTCTTTTGTACAGGCTTCATGTTCCCAGGGTTATCTTCAGAATTAGTGGGATGTTACTAAACAAGATACAAGATTTTTTAATTATTATTACAGATCTGTGGAGCAAGGCTGATAACTGATGTGCTTGATACGAGCACCAAGTCATGCCTAAACCAGATTCACTCTCCTCATGTGGGCCATCTGGCTTTTCTGTAGACTCAGACATCAGCCTTGCGTTTAGGACATATTGCTTCACTTGCCTTTGTTTGACCTCTTATTTTTCATGACACTTGTAGGAACTTGCATATTCTTGAGATCTTATCACTCTATGAAATGCAGACTTGGCCCCAGGGTTTAGAGGCTACCTGGAGAAAACCTAAACACAGTGATAGGATTGCCACCTTCTTGTTTCTGTGAGAAACCATCCTAAAACGGAAGCCAGAAGCACCATGGTGCCTGGAGGAGTCAGGAACAGTCCCATAGCTTTGCTTATGTGGGGAAGTGAGTCAAAGTCAGGAAAGAGCAACATGCCTTCGGCCTGGGTGTCTGCCACTGTTGTAAGTTTGGGCTGCACTGCAAAGCCCTTGCAGAGCCAGGCCCAATGCTGGTGCCATGGAAGGAGCTGGGAAATTCCAAGCCATGAGCACCGTACTGCATTTTTCAGTTCTTAGAACCCAAATAACATGTTAAAAAATGTTTATACCATTATTTTTGTCTGCTTTCATTTCCCTTTTTGTCCGTGTGTAACTGCTATAAACATCCAGGGCGATTTTTTACCCGGCGTTGAGATTTTCTCCCTTTTTTTCACCCTCATAAGCACAATTTTTCTAATTATCATTTTCAAAATAATATGGATTTCTCCATCTAAAGTTTTGCTCTCTTTTACTTGAAGGTTGTTTTTCTTTCTTGTGCTAGCTCTCTGTTTCACAGTTTAGCTGATTTGGGAACTGGGATGTGTTAATTATTCAATGATTTAAATGAAATATCAAAGGAGTTTTTATTGATTTGCATATAAAAGTTATGAAACCCAATATATGGCACAGCAGACAAATTAGTAGGCCATAAAAAGCATGAGTGAATTACTGTTTTATTAAAGCTTTAAGATAACATGCTGTATTATGTGAAAAGAAAGGTCAAAAGGAAAAAAAAAACAGGAATATTTAAATGTTTCACATTAATGGACTGGGGAATGTGGCTTTACTAATAACTTCTGTGCATAAAAATTTATAGTTTTCAACACAGCAATCATTTCTTTTACCCTGTTGGGTATTTTAAATGTGCTTGTGTGTATATAATATTAATTTAGTAATAAAATAAGAGGCAGTAATTCAGACAGTAGCCCATGTGAGCTATTAAATTCAAAGTACCGTGTGAAGTATTTGTGGTTATGATTCCTCACAGTTCTGAGTAAGACACAAACAAACCACTCCTGACAAGATGAAAGTGTTTGCTTTCACAGTAACTGCCCATGCTCAGCTCCATGTTCCTGTGTTTTCTTCTCCAGAGCTGACACTATCTTTGATTAGGTTGTTTGGGTATAAATTATGAGTGTGTTTGACGAAAAAAAGCAGAGACTGAGGATTTGTGCAACAGCTACGCTTTTAAAGGGGGACTGTAAGTTGTCTGAGTCTATCTAAAATAGCTAGTGTTATAGTTCACTTCTTTTTATGCTACATCAGCAAGCTTTGCTGCCTTAGGAAGTGAAAAGATGTTTTCACTTGTCCTGTTCATTCACTAATGCAGGGCTGAGAGTTAACCAACAGCAAATGGGCTTGACTGTGAAGCCAGTCAGCTGTGTAAAACATTTTCATGTTGTCTCTCTGAAAAGCTTGAAGCAAATAATTCCATCCGCTGCAGCAGCAAATTAATACACAGCAATTAATCAAAATTCTTCTCGCTTTCTCTGTGCATGTACCCTTGCATTAAGCCTGGGAGTGTTTGATTGTTCTCCTGTTAAATGTATCTATGCTAAGCCCTTCTCAGCAAGAGGATATTAAGCCTGGACGCAACCTGAATCCTTCAGAGACTTGGCTCAGTGCCCTGAGCTCAGCTAATACATATCTGTCAGCGTCCAGCCCTCAGTAGTACTGGTGCAAAGACGCAGAAATTCCTTGTAAAACCTTCTCTATGGGTTCTCACTATATTAGAATATACCATCACATAAGATTTCTGAGCTGTATCTCAGCTTTTAATACAAGTGCCTTGGAGACAGACCACCTTTTTCCCCTGCCACCTCTCTGTACAGAGGTTCCAGGCTCAAATTTGCTCCTGAGAATAGCCCTCTATGTGGGAGTTCATAAGGAAAAAAGGATTTCCATGGATCCTCCTTCCTGCAACACACGCAGCTCAGAGGCCACATAGTAGTTTCCTCTAAAGCCATGTCTAGACAGAATACACCTGTATGGGGCAGAGGATGTGCATTTACCATAGCTAAGACACAGCAGCAGCTACTTACACAGCTCCTCAGTTCCATAGCTCCCCAAAATAACTGTGTGGCACGAATCAAAGACAGACAGTAACACAGTAGAAATTATATCCAAAAAAGTGTAGATGAGGCTCTCAGTGACATGGTTCTGTGGTGGTCTTGGCAGTGCTGGGGTAAAGGCTGTTCTTGATGATTTTAAGGGTATTTTCCAACCTAGTTGATTCTATGATTCTCTTGCCATCCAGGGGCAATTCAAAAGCAGTTGATGAGTTCAGTGCGTGCTTTGCATGCTTGATCCTTGGTCAAAGCATAGCTGCAGCAAGAAGTTGATAGCAACTGCTTTCTGATGACTCTGTCTGCTGGCTGTAAAAGAAGAGATAAGTGGGTTCCTGCGGGTGTCACAACAGGATGGATAATTGTGACCCTTCTGGCAGACCTCAGAAAAGCCCCAGCAATGTGGCAGGGCTGGTGGCTGGACCCAGGTTCCTTCCAGCAGAGCCAGCCCATCTGGAGCTCCTCTGCAATGACCCAGGGTCAGCCAGCGAGCCTCTGCTCTGTGCTGCCTGTGGTCTTTGTGGTCAGAGCTTGGACCAGTCTGCATCTGTTATTGTACCTGTCTTCAGTGTTCCTGCACCTCACTGTTACCTTCCAGGACAATGAACGGTCTTGCAGTATATGAGAAATATCTCCATCCAACCTAAGCCCTCCTGTCAACCAGAAAGAGGAAGAAGAATGGCTAAATATCCATGCCAGTCCCCCCAGACAACTGGTCCTGTTTGCCCTGAGACTCCCATCCTGCAGGGAAACATGGGAGAGCCATTGCCAGCATGCTGGAGGTGGTCTGAGGGCATGTTTTTGTTATTTGCTGGTTCCAGTGAGAAACAGATCCCAGCTTGGCTGGGGAAATCAGTGCAGGCCACCCCCATACCTAAACCAGAGGGTTAATTCACTGCCAGTAGAGATGTGTGTGTGCAGGCACAGCATCCCCACCTCTGTGGTGAGTCATACACCCCAGAGATTCAGCCAGCAGACGGTGAAAGGGAGAAGTAGGTCAGAGCAGACAAAGACGCTGAAGGATCCGTCTGCCAGATCAGACAAACCAGGGGACAGCAGCAGAGGGGGTATCTGACCTCCTGCATGGTTTATATGAAGAGCAGTTGGGAAAGCATTCATCATCCGACAGCCTGGTAGAGGGGTGACATTTAATGACTGGCAGCTGGAAAATCAGGTAGCAGGCTGGGAGGAAGGTGCATGATAGGGCTCCACCTGGTCAAATAGCTGGATAAGATTGCAAAGCAATGGGGAGTCCTTTAATTATGTGCTTGTTGCATCAATTAGTAAAGGCAAAAGCATTGGCCTGTCTACTTTAATTGGCAGAGCCAGTGAGGCGGGCATCTGACATGGGTGCCCTCAGCCTCCCAGGGGGCAAAGCAAGCCCAAATGACTCCAAAGTTACAGGAGTGGAGCTGCGGCAAAGCTTGCTGCCTTCCTGCCAATGTGTTACTACACTTAAAAACAGCTCCTGTGGTGGGAACAACTGTGCTCCATGCAGTCCTTGGCCATGAGGTCTGGAAAGGCTTACTTGAAGCTGGTGGATATGCACAGGGCAAAATGTGTGGTTCAGAAATCAAGGTTTCAGAGGGAAATGTTAGTCTTTAAAACGAATGGCAATTTCCTCTTCCTGGCAATGCTAATGCAAAGTGTTGTGTCACTGATTTATTTACTTTGCCTCATTGGCAGGCTTGAGGGGGTCCAAGCCTCAAAGGTGTGACTGTGTTTTCCCCCCCAGCAGGAGCTGGGTGACAATCTGCCCATCAGACAGAGCTGGCCTGGACACAGCAGTGCGGTCAAGCAGTAAGCCTAGCATCAGTGTGTAAATAATCTTCAGGACATCATACTAGAAAGGCGATGAGTAGGGGAATATGTCTTTGAGGAGCCTCTGACTACATACAAAGATGATTACATCAGTGAGCAAGAAGAAGTTGCTAGCTGTGCCTTATGTCCTGTGGAGATCCGGAGATGTGCATCAGCCCGGGAGTTTAGGAAGGAGACTAAGATGTTCCCTTCATCCCAGGATCGTGAAGATTAACTAGAATTCTTTCTGAAACATTTTGCAGAGTCCACTGGTGATTTCTGCCTCCTCTGTGAAATTCTCACTCTTCCTCTTTGGATAGATTACCATCAAATTATGTTGCTGGAAATTTTCAGCATATTAGAAATGCTCACTGATAAAGAACAATGAGAAAACTGCTTGTCTTTATTAATCAGTGTGCACTTGAAATTATTGATATCCTTAAAGAATCTGTTCACCCATGATCTCATCTGACAGTGGGTTTTGGCAACAGTAACAGTTTATTTAGATTCTGGGATTTTATTCTCAGCTGTTTGCATACATTGCATTTTATAGTACCAGAGCAAAAGCAGTGTAAAATGGAACTTTTACCCTTTGAGAAGGCCTTAAGAGGGCTAGTTGCCCACTTCATGTAGATTTAAAATGATGGCGTACAATGCAGCGCAGTACAGAATCCTCTGAAAACCCATCAACCAAAAAAATGGATATCTTTAAGCAAGAGAGTTAAATAAAAGTGTATTTTATAAGTGCTGAGACTTCTCAGGAGAGCAAAGAGTAGGAGCAATTGATGGGAGGCAGCTCACTTCAGTGGGAGCAGAGTGAGGCTGGTGCTAACTGCTCTGAAAAATCCTTGCCAAAGAAAATGGGAATCTCAACATACCTCGTGTAGCAGGGTTTATTCTGTAGAGATGTTCCTATAAAAGGTAGGAAACAACAGGTTTGATGAGGGATGCTGTATTTACAGCTCCAGAAGTGGATGTTCATGGGGGTGGGTTGTTACAACCCTCCATTCAGACTGTTCACTCTGTATTCCCCAGTGCAGGATGTGTTACTGATGCAGTGGCAACTGATTGGGGCTAAGGGAATCCGTGGTGACTTCTTGACATCTCCATGCACAAAAAAGGAAGACGCTGATCTGCAGGGTGCCACAGATACTTTGTTGATGAAATGGCTGTTTCCTATCCCTCCCCTAGGTACTGAGTTTGCTGGTTCATATAGAAATGGAAACAAAACAAAACCACAAAACCAACCCCTTACAAAACACCCCCCACCAAAAAGCACAAGCCAAAATCTGCCAGTGGTTTTATTGCATACACTTTCTAGCTCTGCATGGAGCCAACTCAATCCATCTCATTGTGTTTGTGTGGCATGTATGGCTTTTCCCGAGGGCACTCAGCTATTGGGTGGCAAGCATCCTGTCTGGGGTAGGCTGGAGATAGATCTTCTCTGGGAAGGTGGGGACGGTGACTGTGGGCTGGGGGTGCAGAGGGGCCGGCCGCGCAGCTTGCAGCTCTTGGGTAACCACATCACATAGTTCCCATCTCACATCTGCATAGTCTATCACTTTTAAAGACATTTCCTTATATGGGTTAATATAAAATGTTCATTGTGTCAGCCAGCAGGAGGTTTCATAGGTCCTTTAGGCAACTTAAACAGCAATTAATCACAAAAAGCCTTCACCTTCTTCGTGCTGTTAATGCTGTTGTTAGGTTGCAGGCAGCATAATTTATAGCATTTCCTGATCCTGTTAGCTAGGATGTCTGATTAATTTTGGCTCTGGGATTAAGTCAGCAAAAGAAATTTGACTTCCCCAAGCATTTGATATATATCATCCGCCAGAGTGCAGGAGGGACAGAACACTTTCTGCCAACGTTTTTACTGTGTCTTCCACTATAGCCAGAAGGTGGCATTATGTACCCATTTTATTACTGCTGCTGGCCGGGGACTGAATTGATTTTAAAGCCCAGGACATGATCAGCTTCTTGATACCGACATGGAAGGGAGAGCACTATCATATATGCTGGGGACCCTTGCCACTGCTTCCCTACGTGGACCACAGTGTGCAAATTGGCACATTTCTCCTTCTTTTTGCTTCCAGATAATTCAGCAAATGATGTACCAGTGACTTAATTACTAGCCAAGGTTTTGCTTTTTATACATTTTTTGTTCTTGGTACTCAGGTGCCTTTTTTGATGCAGTTGTTCCATTTTGTCGTGCTGCTTACATCTTGCCTGTGCTTCTTGGGGCTAGAGAGCAAAGTCTGGGGATAATACAGATTTTTCAATTCTTCCCTGCCTTTCATTCTCCTAGAGAGCTAATTTTTCATTTTTGTTTTCTTCCTTATTATGGTACCTTTTATCAAGCAGGCAGAAGATGTTTTAGTAGCTCAAGAAATTTGTCAGCTGATGAAACAATCTTGTCTAAGTGGGTTTCTACAAGGCAATTTGAGCTACTCGAGTACACAGATAAAACATGTCTTTATCTAGTAGCATGACATTTGGTCTTGTTACATGGGATCCTTGCTCTGTGAGGCTTGTGAATACCCATGCTGCTCTCCATTGGCACAAACAAGGCATGGTCATTCAAAACATCACATTCCTTTCCCTTTCAGTGCCAGTCACCTTCATTTCTTTATTTTGGGTAGCATTGCGCAGTACAGACTGAAGAGCTCTGTTTGCTCCATTTCAGAAGGATGATAGGAATGGGGGAAACTCATGCAGACCTCAGGCTGCTGCATCTGATTCAGACTTTTGATGGAAAGCTCAAGAAGAAATCTCTGGCTCATTTGGCCCTTCAGCCTATAAGGAAAGGCGTTTCTACACGGCAGCTGGAAGTGTGACTGCAGCCTGAAGGAACACAGGAGAAATCTGGATCTGAAACTGTCAGGAGGATGCTATTGAGAGGTGACCATAATCCTATATTCTTGCTTCATTAACCCTGTGAACAGACTTCTGAGAACAGAGTTTTCTAAATCCATCTTATAAATCATGCTGGTAAAAATGGACTGGGATTTACTTGTGCACAGCATGGAGTTCTGCAGACAAAATTAACCCTTTTTGCAAGGACTGCAGTTAGTGGGCACTTAGACTGCTTAAATCTTAGGCTGGGTTTTTGGAAACCCGACAGCTGATACTGCACACTGCAAGGTTCAGATATTCAGATTCTCCCCAGCTGGACCCAGACAGCTGAAAGGTCAGAGCTGATGGGAGTAGGCTAGCCCCAGTCAGGAAGCTATTGTATGCACATCAGTGCTGGACTATGACCGAACCATCCCCTTTGCTTCTCAGCAACTGATGATGTTCCACAGCTTCCAGCCTCAAGCTGCATCTACACCTACCTGCTCAGCATGGCAGACCTTAGTAGTGTTTCTACCCAAAGGTTTACTCTGCCGTTGAAAAGATCTGTTTTCCAGAAGCTACTAAATACTCTCAAGGTCTTTGTGAAGATATGAGCCTTTGAAAATAGCTCAACTAGTCACCCAGAAAGAGACCCACTTGAAATCATGAGCTGTTTTTCAAAACCTTGATCTGAATCTCTGAAAGGATGACATCTTCTGCATAACTCAGGCAGTCCCACCAGACATATGTAAGTTGAAGCCATGCCTGTAGAGGCGTCTGATGTGTGCAAGAGTTTTGCATCAATTGCGTGGCAGGCTCATGTCGGCTCTGCAAGAATGAACTGAGTCACCTCCCTGCCTTGTGCATCAGCAGCAAAACTGGGAGCTCAGTTCTGATGGCAGGACCTTTATCAGCGGTGATGAATGGCAGAGGGGATTTTCATCTCTTTGATTAATTTTGCAGGGCTGACAGTTAGAAAGATCATATCCTGACTCTCGTGCCAGGTGGTTTGAGTAAGTGAGTCCTTGGGAGGTCTGGCTGAAGTAGCTTTACTTCTGCAACCCCCAAACCTTAAGCTGTCATAGCTCCTGCATGCCTGAGGGTGGGAACTGGGCACAGATCTAAGCTGGTAGGCTTGGGGAAACCACGTGTGTTGTCAGGCGGCAAAGAGAAGCACTGATGATCTCTAGTTATTGCTTTTGTAAAGGAAATATTGAGGCAGGAACAGCCCATTTTGCTCACAGGAAGAATCTCCTTTCAGTGAGATGTCAGGAAAAAAGGTGTGGTTCACCCATTCTCCTCACCTTGCCCCCAACACCTGCTCTTGAACATCTCTGTCCTCTGACCCAGATTGCTTGCATAGGACAGTTGCTTGCTTTTCCTTCTGTCCAAACCACTTATTTCTCACTCAACTCATTCCTTTCTTGTCCTCATGTCCTCTGCAGCCACAGTCAGGGGCTGGCTAGCTCATATTGAGGTATCTACCTATGTTCTGTGTCTGAATTTTTTTTATTAGGGCAATGCAAAGCTAATGTTGCTCCACTGTTCAAGAGAAACTAGTTCCTGCCTCCCCTTAGGGCACTGTGATCTTTTTTATGTGCTCTTTATGTGAATAATATATGATATTTCAGCTGGGACCATGAAGTCAACAGACAAAGGACCCTCTGGAACTTCCACAAACACAGGATATTTTTCTCCCCTTTATGGCAAAAAAATTATCATAGCTAGTTTAGAAGCAGTGTAGCATGATGAACAAAGGAAAGGAATATGTCAATTTTCTCCAGTCCCATAGGATGCTGTAGGCTCCCTATGGGACTTCAGACACCAAGTGGTCTTGTACTTCATTTTTTATTAGGCTGGGGAGTCCCAGGCACAAATCCTAAAGAGGGAAGCAGAGTCAAAACCAGACCTCTTGCCTATGTCTGGTTGAAGCAAGGTGGTGCTGTTAATTGAATGTGCTTTATGTATGAGTGCAGCTCAGTACATATATCCAGAACATGCTTTGTATCATTTGATGATATACAAACTGACTGAGACAATTTCAGTGGTGATTTTTCCACTGATGCGTATATTAATGCTCTCTATTACAGGTATTTAATCAATGCCAGCTTCCTAAGTCTCCAAGCAGGCCACCAAGACAGAAGATTGATTGGTCTGAATGCATCATACATAAACCAGGAATACTTCATAAGATTGCAAATGACGATTGTTTCTGAGAGCCGCAAAGACAGCTTTGTGGTAAGGAATGTTGCCTCCTACCAAGGCACAGCCAAGGGACAAATCTTGGGTTTGTTGTGGAGTTTTTGTCTTGGTTGCTGTTTGACTTGTTTTCAAGGCAAGAAGACTGAAATGACCTAGGGTGACCTAGGAAGATCCTCCTAGCTCTGCACAAGGGCATGGTTATTTATCTGGAGGGCATCCTAGTTATCCCTGTACTGGCTGTGTGGCTTATGGAGGTGCTGCTCTCACAATGTGCTTCACAGCAAAATTAGCAGATCATTGCAGAACTCAGAAATTTGTGTTTGTAGTTACACAGGCAGACGAAGCTCCGAAGTTTCCGATTTCCCCACCGCATACCTTTTGTTAATGTTATTTCTCTTTCAGTTTCGAACAATATAATGACTTGCTGATTGGCTTAGCTGGGAGGCTAAACCTCATTTCGAAGCCATGGTTTGGGCACCCAGAGGCTGTTGGTGGAAAAGATTTGCTGGGACCTTCTCCTGTGGCAACCACATGGAGCTTGTGAGTTGGTCTGTTGCCATTGCACGAACATGAATGGGATATATTCAGGTGTGTTGGGGGTGGTGATAATTTCTGTGTATACCTACTGAACTGCAGTTCCCTTCTATTTTTCAGTTCCCTGCTTTTTGAAGTAGACATCTATGTGAGTTGCTTTATCCCACATCTCACACACTCCAAAGGCTGTAGAGCTGGAAAAGGGAGGGAGTGAAGAGTGTGTCTGCATATGCAAAGATAACAGAGACACCCAGGCACTTGAAATGGGCAAAGTTTTAATTCACTTGCTTTTTTTTGTCTGTGAAATGTAGGCTTTAATACATCAGCCACATGTATTTGACTTCTAAAATCAACATTTCAGCTTCTGAAACTGTCACCTGGTTTTTATATTGGAGCAACCAAATACAAGGTTTGGTGTCTCTTTTGCATCAGTTGGATGTATATTAAATTTTGTAAGGACAGCAGTTTTTGTTGATGATGTACTCAGGCAGGGTCAAATTTGGCTTTTTGGAAAGACCTAAGAAGTTTTGGGACACAAATTCACTGATTGTCAGGCATTGGCAGTCTCCATCCAAGAGGTATGTCATGAAGGAGCATTAACTGGACCTGTAATACACAAAGCATGTCTTTAAAACCAAACTCAGATGTGACAGAATCATCAACCTGCTTGCTAAAGTTGCATTTGGAGCAATATCCACATGACTCACCAGTGGCAAATCCAAAATCGAAACCAGTGTGGAAACCGGCAGCACCACAGGACTGTGCCCTTAACAAGCAAAGCATCAAGAGTAGAAATATTCACGTTGTCTGCTCATCTGACAGACCCACTTCAACAGGGCTTGCTAATTTTTAGTACTGCTTTTCACAGAGATTCAAACTTTTTATTTAGGATTTTTGTGTTTAAAGGATTACACAAGATGCCAATTGTTAGGCAAGGCCCAGTTTACCCACCTCAGAAGGAACTTCTGCTTCTCCCTTGGTGTTATCTGGCTGTGAAATGGCATCTGGGCGTAGCAGCTACTCACTAATCTGTGAAACCAAGAATGAGAATTGTGTTTAATGGGCCTCTTAAGTAATGCATGTACTCAGGATTTCACACGTTTCTGATTGTGGGCTGCCATGCAGATAATTGTGATTTACAAAAACGCACAATTGTTATTAGGATTGACTCTTGCTATTATCCATGTTTGTGTGTCATTCATGGTAAAAGCAGGTTTCAAAAGGTAATTGAGGGAAAAGCTTCACAGTTTTGTCCTGCTCTCATTCTTAACCATTGAAGTTAAAATAAGTTATAGCCACCAAATGTTATACTCAGGCCTCAGCATAGGACCGAGCATATTAGAAAACCAGCGTTTGACAGGACAACTGCCCTGGTAAATTGCAAGAGTGTATTTCTGTTAGACTAGGGACAGCAGAAGTCAGTGTTCTCTGCACAGCCCTGTATCTGTTTTCCATCCCTGCTCACATGCATCCTCTCATTGCCTGCAGCAGTAGGTCTTCATTACAAAATAAACCCAGCTGTAGGTTTGTGCTGAACCTTGCTATCCTTTACAGGCTGAGAGGACACTGGTTTATTAAGCAGAGAGCACAGGAGTGCTGTGGCTTATTTTCCACTCAGGCTAACCAGGATTCAGTGTAGGGAAAGTTTTTGTACGTATTCAAGTCTTTAGAGCTTTTATGGTGTCCACACTGGCTGTGTGGCCTTCCTGGTTTCACTCATGCAAAGGGGACCTTCTCTGAATCTGCCAATAGGATTGAATCATGGTTGTATGAAAAATGCCCCCTGGGGACCAAAAGTACCTCCTCATGTGTCACCTTGTGGGAGGTAGCCCTGATCCAGCTGTGTCCAGCTGCATGTTCTCAGAGGGCATGCTGAAGGGATGCCCAGGTGTAGCTGGCAGCATTTACTCAAAGTTGAAGATCGTCCTTTAGGGTCATATTAGAGACTGGCACTTGGCTTTGCACAGATAACAAGAAATTTCATGTTTAGGATTATCAGATTTTCCAGCTAGTCTGCAGAAACAGCTGTCAGCAAATCAGCAGCAGATGTTGGGATGTTATTCAGTGTACTGTGTGCAAACCTATTGCTCTGCCCTCCCCAATTAGACAGTCATTTTTTTCTATCTCAGGAAGAAGATTGCATAAATAGTGTTGTAAGTTTGTGCAGCAAAATAGTCCAGGTCCTTTTAGAATAAGGAGCCTTAGGAAGGTGCTCCTTTTTCCAGTCAATTGACCTTATTTAAAGAGGCTTGTCAAGACAGTCACCTCATGCTTTGCTTCCCACTGTTATGTGGGTATTGTCTCAAAAGAGGAAGGAAGAAACCTGTGGGAACAGGCACTGTTTGGAGATGACAGCAAAAGCAGCACACTGCCTGAGCTATACTCCAGTAATCTCCAGCTACCTGGGCATGATCCGCCTTTCAGGCAGATGGGTGTAAATTGTGGCATACCCTGCAAATACCATCTCCTTCCTCTGTGAGATGTACATTAATGCCTTTGGGTATACGTGAAAGGATCCTCCAGTCCATCCACAGGGTTAGTTAATGAAATCCAAACTCACGTTGTCCTTTGACATCCCAGCCAGAGCTTTAGAGACAGTATTTTGTAGTGCTCAGCCACTAAAATTCAAACTCAGAAGAACCATCTGAAGTAGTTTGGTTCCACATGCCTCTTTCTCAGCATAAGTGCTGGTTTGAGTAGATCTCCAAACTCAGACTTTGAAACTTTGAAGTCCTCACCTTGAACAGTGTCTTCTCTCTTTATGATCTGGAAACATGCAGAACCGGCCTTGCTAAGAGAAACTCACTGGCTGAACTCCAGCTAGTGATCTTTGGGACTGTATCATGATGCTCCTGTGTTTCTCCGTTAGATGAATATAACTCCTGAGTGAATTAGTACATTGGCAAATCCAACACATGATTTCTGCGTGCTTACCTATAACCATGTAATTGGACAGTCTGAATTTCAAAATGTCATAGAGTTTTTAAGATCTGGCAAACCTCCTTAGAAATCTCAGATTATTTGTTATCTCTGCAATTTTTGAATAAAATCCAAAACTAGCAGAAAGAAAAAGAATTATGTATTTTTACCCACCTGTATTACAGGAAACCCAACCATTATGAAGCTGAGATTACAGATGTGAAATTAGAAGCAAAAGTGAGTCTGTTTTCCTGGATTTGTTCTTCCCAAAAAAGACTTACAGAAAATAGAAAGAATAAAAAATGATGCCTGCTGCCTGACTTGTATACCTCAGAGCTGGTCATGCAAGGCTGTTGGTACAGTGAATGGAAAGAAGGTACTTAGGGCCATGGTTCATCTCATTCTAAAAGAGATGGCACAAACCAATGATGCCTTGGAAGTGCTTCTGCGCCTGTAGAGTTAAGGAGTCAAGGTGACTTATTCAGATATGAAAGTCACATTGCTGACTTCCTTTGGTAAAAAATCCTGCCTGTGGTGATGGTGCAACTGGGTTTAGAAAAATACTGTAGAGAAATACACACACAAAAAAAAAAAAAAAGAGAAGGAAAGGCTGTATTTACATTGCGCTGTATTTTGTACTCAGTTATTATTAAAGGCAAATGCACATTTTTAAAAGCAACCCAGGTCTCTCAGTAGAATAATCTGTGTGAGCTGACAGGAAAAGTATACAAAGCAGTGTTTCATAATGTCTGGTGAGGATGCTGTGCAACTTATTGTTTGCTTTTATGTGGAAAGAACTGCCTCTGGAGAGCAAGAGGAGGAAGCAAAGCACAATAACTATGGTTTCTGAGGAACTCTGCAAGGAAATGAAACAATAACGGAGTAGAAGATCAACAATTCCAGGTAAACATGCCAATATGTTGATTTTACATGTATGGGAATTTTCATCCTTATATAATTAAACTCCCACAGCTAGTGCTGTAATTAGTGTTCTCCTTCTAAGCCAAGTTAAAGATTATTTGCAGTGTCTCAGTGTCTGTGGAAGGGATTGATAAGAATTCTCATATTATATTAAAAATAATAAATATTGCTATGATGACATTCTGGGTAGAAAGTTCACTTCTTTTCAATTTCCATGTGACAATAGGCCAACATATCTTTTTTTTTGTTTCAGCAACACCTGGGATAAATCTATACCACAGAGCGAGGCTCTTGCTATCCCAACATGAACTCATTTGCACATGCTTGTCATGGTAACTACTGCACTTCTGCCGACTCTTGCAATTTCATCCTACATTCACATTTGCATTGAGGCAAAAAGCTTTTAACTCCTCTGAAAAAACCCTCTAGTTTCAGCTTCCACCCCGCTTCCTTCTTTGTGGTCATTGTGACCAAACAAACTGGTGATTTCCTGCTTGGTTTCTACCCTGAATCTAGGTTTAAAAAACTAGTTTTGCTGAGCTATAAACAGATGTTGTTCTGCTAAAGCACAGCTGCTCATTGTTTATGGTCCTGACAACCTATTTCAGAGAACGTCACTGAGGCACAATCCCATCTCTCTTTAACATAAGCTGTGAGCCTACAACAAATGACCATCACAACTCATAAATGCACAGAGTGCTCATAAAATCACAGCTGGAATTCATAAATTGGCCATGGGTGGCCCCCAAACTGTCACAATCTGCTGGTCTGTCTACCTTCATGGATGTGCTCCCTAACCCTTTCTCTCCCTTGACCAAATGCTGGCCAGGCAATCGCTTCTTTCACACACATGCAGTACTTACACTGAGATTTTTTTGTTTCATTCTGGTAAGCTCACTTGCTTCTCTATCTTGCATAGAATATGAGATTACCCTGAAGAATAAAAAAAAGGAATTAATTGACATTTTAATTAATTACAACTTTCAATTAATATTCACCAGGGTGACAAGTGTTCTGGAATGCAAAACAGGAGTAATTCCTGAGGAGAAAAGGGAAAGGCCCTGCAGTTTGTGTTCAGGTTAAATGAAGACCTTGTAGCTGAATATATGATTATATCAGGTATCTGCTGATTCCATTCAATGCCTAAAGCTTTTGCTCAGTTTGAAACAGGATAGACATATTTGTTGACAGTATCAGGGCCTGTGTGCAGGGCTCAGAGGCAGAGTACATGACTGAGTAAAGAGTCAGGTTATGGTCTGAGTCCATAACCTGGGCAACTCAATGTCTAAAAGGATGGACATGATAACTGTCATCTCCTTCTCCTGATCTTTGCAGCTTGTTTTCTCCATGTGCTGAAGAAACCTGTGTAGGAACCCATAGGAGATCTGCAGCCTGTTGATGGCTCTGTGGGACCCAAAGAAGTCTCCATAGCCACCCACACCCCATTCATGCAATAAAATACTGAGCAAGGCTGTGATGAAGTGTTACATTGATGTATTTTATTTTATCTGCATACTAGGGGTCCCTTGCCTGAATTGCTATAAAAACTGTTCTGCAATTTCTCCTGGGCATGAACTGTGGCTCTTTGACATGCATATGAAAGATGTGTTCCTTTTTTTCACTGATTTACAGGGAGGACAAATTCCCCTGTATATAATTAAGTATTGGCTTTATAATCACAGAATCACAGAATAGTAAGGGCTGGAAAGGACCTCAAGATCATCGAGTTCCAACCCCCCCGCCATGGGCAGGGACACCTCCCACTAAACCATGCCATCTAAGGCTATGTCCAACCCCACCTTGAACGCAGCCAGGGATGAAGCATTCACAACTTCCCTGGGCAACCCATTCCAGGGCCCCACCACCCTCACAGTATAGAACTTCTTCCTCATATCCAATCTAAACCTCCCCTGTTGAAGTTTAAACCCATTACCCCTTGTCCTCTCACCACAGTCCCTAATGAAGAGTCCCTCCCCAGCATCCCTATAGGCCCCCTTCAGGTATTGGAAGGCTGCTATGAGGTCTCCACGCAGCCTTCTCTTCTCCAGGCTGAACAGCCCCAATTTTCTCAGCCTATCTTCATACGAGAGGTGCTCCAGTCCCCTGATCATCTTCGTGGCCCTCCTCTGGACTTGAAGTTTGCATGTTAGTAATACTTCACTGATTGCAAGGAATAGCTGGTGTTTACAGCTATGTGATCCTGAAGGAAGGGGAAGGGCTGAAATACAGGTTGGATGATGTGTTTGGTAAAAGAAACAAACCATTATTGTTATTATTATTTTCTCTGAGTTTAAACACTTGAAGTTATTTTTGGAAAAAGATGAACTAACAGCAGCAGAGAGTTCCTTGGGCTGCAAATGACCTGTTGGAACACCAGAGCAGTCCATGGCAAGAGTCTGAACCTGCTCCTTTGGAGACAGGTTTTCAGTTTTGCTCTTTTATTGATAGTGGTGATAGTTTCCAAGCTGCCCATGACTCGTACTAATCCTTTGGTGACCTCCAGGTGGTACAAATCTTTTTTGACAAGAGTTAGGCCTACACTCATGTGCTTTGGAAGTGGTTTGAAGAAAGCTGGAGACCCTTCTTGAGACTCTGCTGATACTGGTTGTGTGATGTTACCACAGTAAAGCAGGAATAGATACAGCGGGACTTACCTGTCGGCTAAGCATGACATGTCGGGTCATGCCCTGAGGTACAGAAGACTTGTTGACTCCGACACCAGGAGGAAAATCTGAAGCTGAAATCACTTTGGAGGTGAATGGGGAAAACAGTCACCAGACCTGGTCCTGTGGCCAATCTACCACTTCACAAATCAATAAAACCAACTGACTTCAGGATGAAAATACAGACCCCTCTGTCCATCAGCTATGCAAAATCTTACCCTAAATAACAAAATAATTTACTGCAATCCCATCTTTGCCAATTTAGTGTCTTCTGCTGCTAAATCAAAGGAAAAATCAATGTTAACTTTAAAATATTGCTGGCATTTATCACAGTAATTATTTTAGCCATGCAAAACTCCAGATGCCATAAATAGTGTTGATACTATACATTAAATACTCTCAAGGTACATATTACTGATTCTACAAAGCACACATGCAGGCAAGGCAGTTCTCCGAGCTCAGCATCTGTTGGTCTCATGCAAAAGTGTCTTAGCACACAATTGCTTCATCAGATTTCTGAAAATGACTGATGTTCCTTGTCAAAAGCAATCCATCTTTATCAGTGACTGTATTTTGGAGGAACAAACCTGAGCAAACACACTCACAAGTGGTAATGTGAAAACATGCCTCATTACAATTACATTTTTCAATTAGTAACTTTTAAAGGTGGGAAACGTTTATCTCAGGGACTTTGAATTTCCATGGTCTTCAGTCTTCAAATTCTCAATCCCCAAAATCCAACCTCTTTGAGCTCTCAAAGATATTGTAGGTATATAATCCATTAATGAATCATTCTGAATTACTCATCGTCTTAGAAAATGTTCATCTTAATCTACTGCTGTGGACATCTGCACCCAAAAGCAATGAAAGGTGTTTGTGTATGTAGGAAAAAAGTCTTTATCAGACACTCTTCCCTAGTATGGCCAGGCTTGTACAGACAGGTATGGAAAGGTGGATAGGGCAAGTATTTAGGGACATCAGAAATAAGATAGAAATTGGTGAGACAACAAACTGAGATACTTGAAATTCAGAAACCACATATTATCCAAGGTTTCACGAGAAAAGTGTGACCATTAATGTAATAATCTGATACCAATATGATCTGTAATACTACTGATTATACACACACCTGAGTGGGGTGCACTTCTGTGAACATTTGTAAAGGTAATGTCTCCAAAGAGGGTAAGGAGATTTCTGTTTAGATTTGGCTCTGGTGTCTCCTTGCAGACAGCCTTCTCTGTCACCTGGACAATGCAGCTGAGGAAATGTTCCCTGGGCTTATGCTTTCTGTGGGATTGCCTGTTTATAAGAAGAGACTGTATAGAGCCTGCATGCAGCAGGAGGTGGCTGCATCATTGGAAGCAGCAATATACATGTACAGTGATGTGCATTGCGTAAAATAGACATTTATCACTCCATTGCTTTTTATTAATAGGAGGAAAGATACTGAAAAATAACTCAAACCAAAGACACAGAATGGAGATAAAGCTGTTTTATAGCATCTCAAAGCATGTGGAAAAATTGTTGCATAGCTGGAACTTATTTGGCACTAGGGAAACTATTTGGTAAGCTGCCAGTAAAACTGTAGAAGAGGAAATACTTGTAAAAATACATCCAAACAAGCACTGAGCTTCCTCCCCATGAAAATCAAGGCCAAATAGAGCACTTGAAATCATTAGGGACATGTGAAAAGTGAGCCCATATTGTCACCGGGAATGATTCAGACAACAGTTGGAAATAAAACATGTTTGTAGGGACCTAGTGGCTTCCTACTTTCCAGAGAACTGTTCAGAATTTATTTCTTGCTCATACTGACTGGCATAGCTTGGGAAGAGTTTCCAAAATTCAGCTTGTGTGGCCTGAAGAGTTTACTCTGTCTGTAATATCATCGTTCTTCCTGATGTTTAACCCAAGAGGTGATTTCATTGCTCATTAACTTCCATTCAGGAGACATGGCTTTATGCTCTGACATAATCTTGGTAAGCTTTTGCAATGCAGTGCTTTGAAAAGTTGTATGGCTAACCTGACTTCTTAAAAGGATGCATATTTTGCTGCAGAAAACTGCTGCAATTTGCTTTCATATGGAAGCATTGGCTTAATGTTAATATTTTGCGTCCTATGACCACAGTGTCATTGTCCTAAATATATGTACAAATGTTGTTGCTTATAATCTTTATATAGAAAATACTCAGTGGCAGTAAAAATCACAGGCAGACAGCACACTGGAAGGTTTATTGTTGTAGACTTTTTTTTGATTTTCACTGAAGCTACTGGCTTTTTCCAGATGATGAACTGACTTCAGAAACAGAAATTAAAAACTCATACATTTTTACGTTATTTAAAACCTTTTTTTACTTTATATTGCATTTCACACCAAAGAAAGAAGTTGTGTTTTTTTTTTTTTGTTTGTTTCCAAAAGTGAAAATGTCAATATACATTCTACTCTGTTTTCATTTGCTGTAACTAAGAGTCTTCAGTGATCATCTTTTGCAGCCAGCATTGTTTAAGAACTTGTGGTCATTATGGAAGATGAATGACAGTCCTTGGAGCCCACGGCTGAGGCACACATTAGTCACTAGTAAATGATGTATAAAAAATATTCAGCTTGCAAAAAGATAATGGTGGTTCCTATTTGAAAATGCAGAAAAATGCACTTATCTGAAGCACAAGAGTATCTCATCAATATCTCTGTGGGAAGAAAACTAGTCTGTCAAGAAGAAAATGTTGAAGAGATAGAGATATTTATGCACTCACAGCACTGATCATAATGATGTAAAGGACTATTAAAGCAAACTTAAATTATTAGCCAAAGCAAGTATACCACTCAATTGTTTTTTCCATGTAACCTAGGAATGCTCTAAAAAAATTCAGCAAGGAATTGCTCATTTCAGTTCCTTGACCTCCAGTGATCCTGCCTTTCCCCATTTCACCGTTATCCATAAATTTAATAGTCACTCTTGTTTTGACCTTTTACTAATGGCAAAGTCCTTCACTCGCTCCAGTGCTGGAGTTAAGGGCTGGGACTTGCAGGGAGGGAAGCCCAGAGGGCAGAAGTCTGTCTTGGTGACTCTGGCATTACCAGGACTGTAGCAGTATCTTCAAGGTGGAATGTGGCCACTTTGTGGCTGCACAATTCTCTGGCCCTCTTCTCCGAGACGACGACTCCCAGATAAGACATCACCCCTGAATTACGCAGAAAATCTCACTGCTGCCCCAGAAGATGGAAATTCTGCTGTTTCCTTGGTGTGGACATTAGGTACAGTTATCCTATTTCAGGGCTTCAGCCTCCAGGCTTTGGATAGCACCAGACTTTGCTGAGTGAATCACATTTCAAGACCAGGCTATTGGGGTGTGATGGTTGAAGACCTGTGGTGGAGAAGGCAGCTGACTGCCAAGACAGTGGCATAAATTTCTAGCCAGTGGCTTAGATCATTATGGGCCTGTTTTCCTTGCCTTTTATGCCTGGCTCCTTTAGCCTACCTAATGAAGGACCTTTTATGTATGGATTGTCAATAGGGCTGAGCTGACTTGCTGCCGCTGCTGCTGGCAGAGCCAGTCCTACTCTGCTCCCCCTACTCCTAGGCTTAGTGCTGTGGCCTTGCCTCCTCCCTTGTGCTAGATCTAGTGCTTCTGTGACTCTTCACTGAGCCAAATCAACTTGCTCATCTAGAGTGAATTATAAAGATATAAAAATTTTATATATACATATATATGTAAATTAACTGGCTTTTTAACCTCCTCAATTTTTTGCCAGTTATGTAAGATCAGCAAGAGGTCCTCTGAAGACCAGAGCAAATGAAGGAAAACAGCAAGAGAATGGAAAGGAGAATGTGGGAAAAGAACTGATGGGTTTGAGAGAGCAGGACCACACCTTCAAAAGGCAGTGAACCATTAAAAGGGCACAGCTGTGCTTTTGAACAGTCATTTAAGTATACAGGTAGAACACAGGGAAACATACCATGAAGCTGGGAGAGCCAGCAGGAGGGCAGACAGATTTTGCTATTGCTGTAAAGGGCAATTCAGTACCTACCTGGAAGGTCGGAATTTAGACCTAGAGGGCAAAATCAATAAATTTGGGTAATTTTAATTTTCTTTTTCATTAGTAGCTACAAATTCTGCTGGAAAGAAGAAAAGTGGCAATGACACCTATTGAGTGTTACAGATGTCAGAGAAAGATTCTTGTATTTATTCCCTACCAACACAGAGAGACAATATAAGCTCCTTCACAGGAGATTTCTCTGCATGTGTGATACTCTCTGTCACTGTGCAGCTACTGAATGATCTCACAGATAAATATGCACCTTTAGTTCCTTCCTGGCATTCTTTGCTTTGGAGAGGGTGGTATGACGCCACAACTTAAAGAGTTATATACTCCTTGTTTTTCAGGAAAAAACCTGTAAGATGCAAAAGGAAGAACTGATCTACAGATATGGACATCAGTAAATGATATGTGTTGGTCAGTCTGATGCTGCCCAGCTACTTGAAACAGGGCCTGGGGTCTTCAGCTGCTCTCAGGTAGACTTGAACAGCCTGTTGAAGCTGTCGTGTTTCAGCAGAGGTAACTGTCTCTGAGTGCTTTTTATTCATCCTTTAAAGAGGCAGTGTTAGAGATTTGAAATTTTGTTACTTGGTCCTTTCTCGAACCAATATAGCCCATGAAAATAGGGAGGTACTTAGCAGAAATGGAAGCCTGGAGAATTTGCCTTCCTTCTGCCTTATCCTATGTGGTCTGCACTTGTGGAGATAGAAGGTTAGTTTAATTCCCTCAGCATAACAGAAAACTGTTTGGCACTCGTACACTGAAGCAACAAATTGAACCTTCTCACCCTCTGACCTGTTCAGCTCTTCTATAATGAAAGCAGTCAAATTCAGCATGTTGCAACTTTATTATTAGAAAAGAGAGAGAAATCTCTTTAGCAACACTTTATTTACTTCAGAAGTAACCTTGAGTTGTCAGCTGGAGGGGAATATGTTCTCCCCCTGTATCCACTTCACATTTCCCTCGCTTCCAAGGTTCAAATTCGAGGCAGTTTCTGCTGCTGCAGGAGAAAGAATAGTGTGTTGCTGAATGCTTGGTTAAGATATTTGCAGGTACACATTTAGAGCCAAAGGCTTTTGCATCTTACAAACGCTGTAACATTATGTTTTCTAGACACAAAGAACAGTTACATGTTTTCAGTTTGAAATGTTTTTTCTTTGAAACCGAGACACTCGGCGCCATAGAAAGTACAAAATCAAACTCACCCAGAGGCAGCTTGTTGAGCATTCTCCATATGCACCCTGCTGCAGGAGCAATGAGAGCAAAACTGCTGCTTTTCCAATGGCGTAAGAAGGGACTTGTAAGTCAGTCCCATACTGGGAAATGCAATTACCTCACGGCTGCTTCTCAGAGCAGGTTGGGAAAGGGTACTCACTCTCATTCTATTCTGAAACAGTGTATAACCAAAGTCTCTGAAGTTTGCATTGAAAACAGGGAAGATGAGGGAGATTCTGGAAATGCAAAGCTTTTGCTCGTATACCTTCCTCTGTCTCCTGGAAGGGAGGATTTACTGCCACACTGATGGGGAACCTTGGTTGAAACAAGCTTTGAGGCTCTTTCTTTGCATGAAAGCTTTTTGTATTTGAGCTCTGCATCCTATATAATTAGGAAGAGAAATATAACAAATGGGAAATAGAGGAACAATAAAACAGACTGCAACTCTTTAGCATGGAAAACAGATGACTGACTGATGTCTACCTACCTGGGTTACCTTATATAAAACAGACAAAATGCCCAGATATGTCAACTGGGAGATATTTTTCATTGAATACATTGTTGTGGTTTGGGTAATGTGGTCTATTCCACAGACAGTTGACTAAAGAGATGAAAAAACTTATTCAACATAAAGCTCAGCCAAGAGGAAATAGTGCTGGAATTGTTTTAAATGTTCCTTATGTGGAGGTGAAGTCCAGCTATGTACTGTTATGGGGAGAATAGAAACACGCAGTTAGGCAGGATGATAAAAGAAAGGGAAGCCCTGTAAGTTTTTAAAGTTTGTCTGTGGCCAACATGATTTTATAAGGCAAATTATCTACTGCACATCTCCACAAGCTGGCCCTTAGCCATTGAGAGCCCTTTTAGCTTATATATTTTTCCATCCTTCCCCTTTCTTCCCCTTTATGGAAGAGAAAAACCAAAAAACTCTATAAAGTTTGGTTAAGGAGACAAGTACATGGAATGCTGGAAGGCAGTCCTGTGGTGCAGTAGATTAAATGGCCAAGGAAGCACTCTGTGAAGAGATGTTTTACTGAGGTTTTTGGCCCTTTCCAGTCACAATGAATCTCTGCTGGGGTGCTTGGAAGAGAAGAAAAAACTCTCCCCTAAAGGAACAATATGGTATCCTGTCCAAGCTTCACTAAATACACTGGGGAAAAGACAAAGTTTACGAACTTCGGCAAATGGCTTAGTCTGTAATCATTGGCTGGAAACTCAAAAGTTGTAAGGGAGACAGGGGCTTTTGGAAAATTATGTCCTGCTAAATGTTAGAAGTTGAGGCTAATTAGAGTTACAACTCCCTTTGGAAGTGGGTCATTTGTACTTTTGCTCTAGAACTAAAACCAAGGCTAACTTTGGCTTTTGGTGGATGTTTGCCAACAGTGATGAATAGGTTGTATATTTGTTTTAAAACATTTCCAGGATTATATTTAGAAATAGCAGTGGAGACAAGAGGCAGGCTTTACTGGAATAAATAAACCCCTGAAGTCCAATTTGTCATTTGAATGAATTCTATCAATTAACCAATGTTTTGGAATTTTGCATGCTTGGTTTTGACAGTTTTTGCCTCCAAATTCTATCTTACACTGGAGGAGATATCACTAGATTGAAGATCCTGAGTTACATCAGCAAAGCAGCACTACTCGCAGCACATTTTTGTTAACAACTTCTGTTGCAAAATCAAACAAAGCAATACAGTTGCAGCCTGACAGGGGAAAGAAAAGCAGTGCAAAAGGACTCTGCAGTACACAGACTATCCATTAG
Organism: Amazona ochrocephala; assembly: GCA_039720435.1. Lineage (NCBI taxonomy): Eukaryota > Metazoa > Chordata > Aves > Psittaciformes > Psittacidae > Amazona > Amazona ochrocephala. Next base: position 51,325,657 of record CM077882.1, on the reverse strand, counting down.
GCACAAACCCAATCTTCTCCCAGTGGTCAGGAATTAACATCACAGCAACAAAATGCAGGGCGTTTTCTTTTTATTCATTCAGATGGCTTCTCACTCAAAGCTCTTAGATTTCACGAATCCCATTCCTGCCTGCTTAATTATCCCCGGCACTGAGTAGGGGCTCTTCTGTGGAGCAGGTAATCCCACTGCTGTCTGGGCATCTAACAGCTCTCTCCCTTACAATGCCTGGGTCACTAGGGGACTGCTTCTTTATAACTAGTTCCTTCCCTTGATTAATTTTTAAAAGTATATTGGTAACCTGAAAGCCTAAATCGCTTCAGCAAAGCAAGAAGGAATGTGAAGCTGCATGGGTTTGAAGTCACTCTTCTGGTGCACTGGAAGGAGCAGATGGCAATTCATGTGAGGGAGAGCACCCTTGCAAGGTAGCCCGCAGAGAGCAAAAAGAGAGTGAATTAGGCAATCCTAATTATGAAACACCATAAAATATCCTTGGGGGTGGACCTGTTTTATGCTCTCCTACGTCTGAGACCTCTCCTGTCTCCACGTCGGATGTTTGCAGCAGTGGCATGATGATTCTGAGAGCTGGCATATGCTGGAAGACTGACATCCAGCTTTGCTACTGGAATTGGCAGCATCCCCCCTGCTCCCGGGTGATGAGAGTGGAGGTCTTGTCATGGGATAATAAACTATTCATGTGTTTGGAAAAAAATGTGTTTCCCTTGCACTTGGGCACTGTGGGTCAGAGCTTGTTCTCAGTGACTGCAGTGCAAATCCCAAATAGCTGCTTTGACATTGAGGCATGTCTGTGTCTGTGTGTGGGAGTCAGTTTTTACACCAGTGAGAGAGGTATTAGGGAATGTGACGTCTTCTATCAAAATTATTTGGAAGCTGTTGATTCAGGAGAAGACTGGCATTATCAGGCTCTAAAGATCGTTATTAGTACATATATTTTAAACTGCAGCTGTACTCAGAAAATAGGCTTTAATAATAGCAATATGTCTTTGTATTCCTCTGGTTGCCATATGAGATGCTGTGTGTTCCCAAGGATATGTTTGAGTTTTTTCCTTCCTAACTGCCAGCACTAGAAATTCAATCTCAGGTCTGAGAGCAAACAACACCTTTGCCTTCTCACATATCATCACTAATAATAAAACCCTGAAGATCAAAGTGTGCCCTTCGTGACATCTCTACAACCACTTTGTCTTCCCTCTGTATGGGGAAGTCCTGCCAGCACTTGTGTCCTGGATGCTTGAGAAAGGGTTGAACCCAGATGGCTCTGCGTTGTGTCTTCCCTAACAGAGAAGAAAAGCAAGAGTGAAACAATTACTTTCAAAAAGGATGGGATGGGGATATGATTACATGTGGTATCACCTTACTGTTACTGGATGTAATACTGCATTGGTGTTATTCATCTTTTGAAAAGGTGCTGATTTTGCCTTTGCCGATGAGGTGTGTACTTCAATGAACCTGGACTGGCAAATGTCAAAGCTGCTGACCCTGGAAAGTCTCTTTTAGGTATGCAGAATAGTGGAAACTAACTGGGAAGCCTCTGAGCCATGGTTTTAAACCATGACTTTAAACTCCAGTGACAATTTCTCAGGCTGCAACTTGTTCTCTGCTTCTCACACCGCTTTCTGGGTTCAAAGAGGATATACCCACCCAGAAAACAGGCTAAAACACCCAAATTAAACAGAGTGCTTAAGGAGCTGACAAGTGTTTGACACAACCTGCTCAAACTTAAGCATTCATTGAAACAGATCCAGTGGGCAGACAGGGCTGTGCTTGCTATAGCAGGGGTTGCAGACCAGGCTCGTGATGCCCTGCAGCTCTGATATGTGCTTGGAGATTCATGCAGCTTGAAGGGATGCACATGGTGTACTGGCTGTGGGTCTCAGCCCTTGTCCTGCTGGCGCCAAAACTGTGCCCAGCCTTCGATGTAAATTTGATCTTGTTGGGAGCTAATGGAGTGAGGAATTTAACACACCTTTTCCCTCTCTGTAGATGGGAGCCATATGGCTCCCAGCTCTCACAACATTCCTTGATCTGAAGATGAATGAGCATTGACATATGTTTTCTGAAGTAATTAAAAATGTGATCATAAACAAAGTCTGACTCACTGAAAGTAGAATGTGTTATCAGAGGACCCACCTCCAGCAGCAGGTCAGGATCTTTCAAGAAAATTAAGGAATAGGAATTCAAAAACTCCTTGGGGATTGCCAAGCCCATTCCAAATGAGAGTTAGATTGCAGCATTATAACTCTTTTTTGCATATTCATGCAAGATAGATTTGATGAGATGCAGGGAAGTCTGTTTATACATTGTCACTATGAAGAACCTGTGCAGATTGGCTTTGCTGGAGGCAGCTGCCGAAAATTGAAGTCAAACCAGCCCTAAAGAGGCGCTGTGGTCCCAAATGCAGGTAAAAGTGCAACAGTTTGCGTTCAGCATCGAGAAGGAGGGGACTGGGAAGACAAAAGGAGATTTGGTTTGTGTAAACCACATTAGCCTAGAGCACTCTCAGGAGAGTTTTAATTAAAACTGTTTAAGGTGTTTGAATGAAGATATTTTATGATATGGACAGAAGCAGCTGCTGCAGCTCAGCTGGGGTGAGGTAACTCATGGGGCCAGGGGAACTCAGCTATATATCTGAGCCCTAAGAAACGCCAATTGCTGAACTACAGCTAGATATCAGGGATGTCTGAGAATTTCCCTGGAAAATATCTGAGGACTGGATAGTCCTGGAGGCAGAAGAGCAATCTCTAAGGCTGGAGGAAGAGGTTTTATGTGCCTCTTACAAGAGCTGTACTTCACAGACTCCCTCTCCCACTTCTGGAGAGTAATAAAAGCTATTTCCCATCATTTGTTAGAGTCCTGGCCAGCTCACCCAGGCATATTTTTTCCCTTTCTCCCACATTATTTATTTTAAAATTGCATCCTTTCTGACTCCCCAGTGCTATGGTGGTGTGTCCCATCCATTCAATCTGAAAAAATGTAAACCCAACACTTTTCACTGAATTTTTTGCCTTATATTTTTGGGAGGAAGTTGCCAGAAGCCTTGAAATTTTGAAGTCCTGGTGCCCAACAAAAAACACCATAAAAGAAAAAAAATTATATCTCAGAATAAATGTTAGTAAAATAAACTACAAAAGGCTAATCTGAACACTGATGAAGTGGGTGGGATAACTAATAATACCAAGTGTAGAAGGATTGCATCTCAAAAAATACAATATTGATATATGTGCAGGGGATTTTTGAGGTTTCAAAATGACAGTTACCAGTTGATGTTCATGAATGTTACCAAACAGACATTCTTTAAGTGATTAAAGGCTCTTGTTGCTTATGAGTGGGAAATTCTAAACAAGGTATGCTGACTTCTCCAAATCAATGATATATTAATGGGAAAAAAAAGGAAAGAAGCAAACTTTTAAAACCAGGTTAACATCAGTAAAAAAAAGCCTCTGAAGTTCAAATATACTGATTTGAATTCAATGTTTTGCCTGATGCTGTCTGCTACTTTAAAATATTTTCTGTATATTTTTGAGAACAGAAGGTTGTTTAAAATTACTTTTCTAGAGAATTTCCCAACATATTGTGGGTCAACAGGAAAACAGAATAAAAGACAAATTTTATATAACTCATTTATTGCAAATACTTTACAATAGAATAACAGAACAGATTTAGATTTTCTGGCCCTCTAGGTCATGATATATTGCTGTCTGCAGGTCCTTTCCCATTCTTCAGCCATTCACGTCTCCATAAAATACCTTGGAAAGAAAGTGAGTAATAACCAAAGTCCTGATGTCCAGGCACTGTCAAATGGATGTAGAAAAAAATGCGACGAATGTAAACTCCATACTGCTATGTAATAGTAGGGCATAATTTGCATAAATATTGTTTGCAAAGAGCAATTAGCACTTCATTTACATTCAGTGTAGTAGCAATTTGCACATTTTCAGGAAACAATTTCTTCACCCATATGTGCAAATTCTGTGCACCGCAATTGACACGCTAATAAAAAGATGTTAATAGACCAATATTTTTTTACTTTATATCACAGTGTACTGAAATATTGATTCACTCCCCTGAAATATTGATTTGGTGGGCTATTTGTAAAAGCAGAAAAATGCAGGTTTGAATTTTTAAAACTTGCTTTAAAAAGAAATCAAAATTAATTTCAGATGTCTGCAGCCTTTGTGCTCTTTTAGTGGTATTTTAATGGGTATTTTTGTTGGAGAAATATAATAAACGTTATTAAAAAACATTAGCGAATTCAGTCTCTTATTCTGCAATAACAATGAGTATATTTGCATATTGCAATATAAAAATAATACAGTCCATTTTCTAGTGTTAATATAGCACTCAATTCTCCATTAAATGCTAATAAAAATACTTCACATTTACATAGCATTTTTTTCTGAATGCATAAACTTCCTAATTAAGAGTCAAATTTTAAACTTATTGGAGGTATAGAGTATTTTTTTAAACAATAAAATTTACATGGGAGTTGGTCAGCAAAAGAATAGCCCCGTGAGTTCAGCCGGCTATTGTCAGTGGACATTTCTGAACTTTACAGCAAGAGAAATTGATGTTAAGTGAATTTTTTAGATCTCCTTCAGCACTAACAATTGTTCTGTTTGCTGTGTTTCCTTCACAATTCTGTCATTTCCATCATGAGATGTGCATTGGGGGAAAGCTCAGGGTCAGAGATCCCACGGAAGTTGGGCTGCAGTGTGTTTGGTAGCTATTGAAGGAGTGGAGAGAAATCTTTTGAGCTGATTATTGACATTTTTACTGTTGTATTTTTCCATTCTCAGTCCGAGTTCCCTAGAAAGGGTTATTTTTGGAGGCTGTTGAGTTGCCCATTCTGAAGAGGAATAGGCATTAGGATTTAGCAACAGAGGAGGATGCAGACAGACAGGAATTCCCCTGCCAAGCATGCTGGACACAGTCCACCTCCGCTCTGCAAGCCATGAAGCAACATGGCCTGTCTAGTAGGTCCAGCATCTCCTAGGAGCAGATTCACAGATGGCGGTAATAGCTAAATTTGCCCTTGCCCTATGGCAAGCTCAGAGTGGAGAGAGAGACAAATGGGTCTGTCACTGTCTGCTTAGAGATGGTGCTAGTGTGACATCCAAACCTCACAAGTTACTTCTAAAAATCTTGTTCATACTGTGCATTTTAGTAAAAGGCATTCTTTATCAATGTTGTTGATCAATCAGAAGGAAAATGAACACCAAATGTGACAAGAAACAGCAAAACCCCACAAAATACCCTTTTTACATGCTTATTAAAGTGATTGTTCCAGTAATGGGCTCATATTCCCTGTCTTTTCATCTCTGCCACAAGATAAGGTATCACTATTGTTGCACCCAGGAGTGTGACAACCAGATCTATTTTGACGTCTCATTATTGCTGCTGTTGTCTTTTTACTTTGCAAATCACAGATCTATATTTCATCTCCTATGTCAAGTATTCAACGCTCTGCTTTGATCAATGTAAAACGCATGTGCTCCTGACACAAGGTGGGACCTCTGATTGAACCTACAAAGCAGTTAATTTTGAGCTCACATGTGAATATCTGATTTGCTAATCATTATATTACTCTATTTTTATTTATCCTTTTTTCTTCTCTCTCCCCAACATCCTGTAAAACCTTTGATGCCCTTGGCAATAATGACACATGATACAGCTGCATCTCAGCTATGCAGTAACTTCTGGGGACCTCAGGATTTACTCAAGCAGTGGGTGTTATCCTCCCTGTACAGACCTTTAAATACAAAGTCCACCATATCATTTTATAACTGATCCTTGTACATTGCAAACAAATTATGCCCTATAATAAGAAGGGGAATAAATAGTTGAACCTTCAGTGGTTCAACTCAGCTGGACTATATTTGCAAACACCTCATAGCATTACAACAGATGCTAACAACAAGAAAGCAATAACAACATGAGATATTTGGGAGTCTTCTGACCTTAAGAAAGCCAAAGGGTTGTTTTCAAAACCAGATAAATCTATTTGATTTTCTGTTGATTTCCAATGACTAATGCCAGTGACAGCACTTGATGCATACCTGATATCCATTCACAGGATAAATTGGGGCCAGTCAGTGTGGGTTAGCTGGCAGATGCTTTTGCCTTGGACTGAAATATGAAAATAGAGCTCTGCAAAACTACCTGGCTCATACAATTTCATCTGCTGAGTTGAAAACTGCACCAAGCCAGGAATATGATGATGATCTGGTGCTCTTCTTTTTTATTTATTTTCATTTCTTTCTCAGTAGCCTCGAGAGATGATTCATTAGGGACTGTGGTGAGAGGACAAGGGGTAATGGGTTTAAACTTAAACAGGGGAAGTTTAGATTGGATATGAGGAAGAAATTCTTTACTGTGAGGGTGGTGGGGCCCTGGAATGGGTTGCCCAGGGAGGTTGTGGATGCTTCATCCCTGGCGGCATTCAAGGTGGGGTTGGACATAGCCTTGGATGGCATGGTTTAGTGGGAGGTGTCCCTGCCCATGGCAGGGGGGTTGGAACTCGATGATCTTGAGGTCCTTTCCAACCCTTACTATTCTATGATTCTATGATTCTATGATTCTATGATGATGCTATCAGGTCAGACCTCCCACTGGCTGTGATTAGGTTAGTACCAATGTCTTCAGCTGAGGAGCTGAGCTGAAGAACATTTGTCTCCATCTCACTTATGAGCAAGGTGACTAATGAGGCCACAATACACTCTGGAGATATTTGGGGGCCATAGTAATCTCATTTCTGTCTAAGTCTTTGTATCTTGTATTTTATTGGGCTGGTTGTCAGCTTTCACAGCTACCTGCCCAATATGCATTTTGGTGGTGGGACTTTACTCAGGTTGATGGTCTTTATGATGCTAAGTACAGGCTATGACGTGACTGTGTACTACTGCAAGACTGTTGTACTTCATCCTTAATCTATGGCTCCAGGATCAGTTTAAGTCCATTTGCCCCCATTATAGCTGCGTTATCCCACTGGCGGTAGAAAAGCACCATCTTAAAGTTTTAGGTTCTTTTTTGCTCATCAGAGGTAAACAGTCACCATGACATTCCTCCTGTCTCCAGGAATTCAGGATGTGCCTCTCTGTTCTGATTTATTCACTTTTGAGACATAGTTTAATTTTACAAACTGTCTCCTCAGTCTTTGCATTTATTTTTGGCAGGAGCAGTTGCCTGCGGCATGAGCATTGAAGACTAGTTCAGTGTTAATAGTTGTCAGAGAAAATGAAAAGGCTATTTCTCACATCAGACTTTCACCCTGTATGACAAATGCTAGTTTGAGCACATTAAAAATCAATGCATGGTACAATATGTCACACATAAAGCAACTCCATGTTATTAATTGGCATGCTACCCATTAGCTGCTCTTAGTTTATGTCTGTGTGAGTGGAACAGAAACTGGTAAAGACAGGTAAGTCAAAACCTCCTTTGATGTAAAGTAGCGCAGTGTCATTGGAACTAATTGAGATACGCTGACTTGTAGCATCCAGTTACTTGGACAGGAACTTGAGATGCTTTTTTTTTTTTTTTAATGCTATTCAACATACATTTAATTAGAATGAAGAACAGAGGCACCCTGTGATATGTCTCCCTCTGCAACCTAAATCTTTTAAATCACAGTAACACATTTAAAAACATGCTATGGTTTACAGAGGGATTTTTTTCCCCCCTTGCTTTTTAGCTGTCTTTGCTGTGGATCCTTGATTGCTGACCTTAAGAATTTCCCAGGGAAATGACTTGATCTTATGATACAATTTAGATAGTGAATACACATAAAATGGTTTTACAAAGAAAACCAATACCAGCAAAGGCTGAAGTTCTTTTTCAAGGTCATATTAAGCCTGGGAAATGTTTGAGGAATATTCAAGAAAAAAACCAGAACATCTATTTCAAAAGGCTCAGAGTTGGAGCAGCATTGTTGCGAGTGCTGGGCACCCTGTATGCCAGGCTCTGGGCATCAGACTGAAAAGAGTCCAATCACCAATAAAGGCCTGAATAAAACAGTGCAGAGGTCTTCTCCAAAATTTCTGCTAGATTTCTTCATGTCATAAGAATTACCCATTGTACACACCTTCCTGCAAGAGGCAGAAACAGAGAAGGGGATGTAGATGACACACTGGACTTCGCTGCTGTGTGGCTGGTGGAGCTACAGCATTGTCTGCCAGTTCTGTTGTGTGCCTCTCATGCTACAGAGTAGACAGGGACATCAGAAGACATGCAGGATAGCCTTGTTATCAAGGGAAATAGTGCCTCCCAGAATTACCCAGGCAGAAAAATATCAGTTGAAATACAGCAGAACACTGCAAAGAAGTTCGTTACATTCATGCCAGGGGCGTTTGGATGCTGAATGTCTGTAAGTACAGAAAGCATAAACTGTAAAGTGCATAGTTTTGAGCAGATCCAGTGCTGTTCAGTTACACAAGATCCTCAGTGACTGCTTGACTTCTGGATCTGGAGATATTGCAGTCTTTTGACTGTCACAGGCTAAACCGCAGATGTAAGAAATTGATGTAATATGCAATGACCCCATTTAGTGTAAAGTGGGGCAGAGTTACATTTATCCTCAGGCTGGAATTTGATTGCTTGGACTCCGTGAGTTCTTAATTTGCTGATCTCTCTTGTGTCATCTTTTTTGCTCCCTTTCATTCCTCTTGTTCTTTTAAGCAGTCTCCAGCTCTCCCATTCTTTTCTGACACCTTTTTGGCGCCAGAAGAAAATATTCATTCACTCCTGAAGCTTGTTTTTTTGATGCACTCTTCAGCTGTGCAGAACCTGGGATCAGAGCCTTGCTAGAGTTTGTCCTGCCCTTGTTGTTACCTCTGTCCTCCTTAAAAGGGAACAGGAGAGCCAGCTGAGCAGATAATGTGCCTTTGGGAACCATGTTCCTGCCAGCTGTTACAGCTCTCACAGGCTGCAGGGTGCTGTGTGAAGTCTGACATGCACTAGTCACTCAGAGCTTAGGGTTAATGATGCCCTGAAAAGCTCAAGCATCTTTTTTTTTTTTTCTATTAACTTATATTTTCACCAGGGCCTGGCCTTCTTCAGTTCAGGATGGGAATAGGTTTGAATTTTTTGTTTTCCTTTGGGTATCAAAATACAGAGGTTATTCTATCCGGACACATTAATGCCATTCAATTGTTTCCTGGTAACTGCTCCATTAATGTCTGTCAGCATGGCACCTTCTTCACTCATAACCTTCTCACAGACAAGACAGCTTTCCTAGCAGACTGGAGATGCTTAAAAAACAACCCCACAAAATGTCAAGATGTTGCTGGATGAGATGCCCTGAGACATTCATGACACAGTGGTATCTGTGAAGAAATGCAGATATGACAGGTGGCTGACTTTGTCTATAATTCTTCCGAACTACTGGCAGGCACCTTCTTAAAGATAGTGATTACCATGGGAAACCTCTCCCAAAAAGTAGTATTTGCAGTAACTATTTTAAAATGGTAAGTGGGATGCCTGTATCCCTTCTGTTATTTTCAGAGGACAAATAACAAAGGTCAAGACTTCTGGAATAATAATTATGGATTAATATAATAATAAAACAGACAGGAGAGTCTAAATAGAATAGACTCCAGAGCCTGTGGCAAACTGTGTTTTCTAAACCATTTGGTAAACTGGGCTGAAGCAGCTGTTTGAGCTCAAGTAAATCAGGGAGAAGCTGCCTTTGAGTGACTGAAGGGGCAGCTCAAAAGCAGCCATTTGGACTGGTTTTCTCTGCCCAGAATATGAACATATTGCTCCCTGGGTGTCTTTCTGCAGAGATACTGCTGTGACTGCCTCCTCTCAAGAGATAAACAGCACATTATTCGTATCAAGATGGTAGCCACCTTCTAAACATGCAGTCATTTCTTTTCTCAGACCATAGAAATGATATGTCCAAGATAAAACAAATATGTAAGTAAATGAAGTTGCTCACAAAAATGTTTTTGCCTGAATAATTAATTCATCAGCAAAATTTCCCATAATAAAATATGTCCTAATGAGCTATCAGGAGGAGAGGAAATTCATCACTTACCTCACAAATATCAACTTGAGAGCACTGTTAATGTCAGATGGCATAATTAATGACTTGAGAGGGAGTGTGGAGCAACACAGCCAAAACCACAGTCCCCATCAGTCATTCCACATCAGTCCAACTCATACAGTGTTACTTGATCTACAGAGGATTATCCTGGCAGCTACATGGAGATATGGGGCTGAAGGGAATATGGGCAAATACAGTACAGCTGATTTTGATTTATCTAGGTTAGTTTTATGCTTATCATTGAGGGGCAGTGGCAGTTGTTCGTGTAGCTTGTTTTATTTTTTTTATTATTATTATCCCTCCCCCCCCGAGAAAAAGAACTTACAAACTTGGGACTTCACCCTCCCTGATGCTGAGCAAGCCACCCTCAAATCCCAGGTCAGCACATGGGTCTCCGTGGGGTTTCTTCCCTGTGGGAGATGGGAACAGAAGTTCCTGTGCAGAAAGCCTGGGCAAGCCCCATCTGAGCTGCAGGCAGGAGTTCTGGGATGTCGTGTTCAAGATGTGGTTGGTCATCGTGGGGCTGCAGTAAGAAGACATCTGAACTGTGCTCCAAGGACAGTCAGTAGCTGACGCTTGGTTTAGAAAAGAATGCAGGATTCTGGCAAGTGCACAGTGATCATTCTGTGACTATAACTTCTCAGCAATCTGCTGTTCAGGGACTTCCTGACATGAAGGTTACTTCCCAGCTCTGTGTTTAGGAGTCCTTGATGGCCTTTTTCCCCATTAGTTTCTCTAATCTCTTTTTGAACTGGCATTTATTTTTAGCCTCTGCAGTGTCCTGTGATGAGTGCCACAAAGTAATTATTGTGCTGTGGGGCATCTTTTCCTGCATTTCAGAATTTCTGCCTGGCCTGTATATTTGAAATCCTCCATTCCCTCTGATATGAGAAATAATGAATAAATATTCACCTTGCCTATCTACCCCAGTTTCCCCAAGTTAAGGAAACTCAGCCTATTTAAGACTTCTTTGTAAAACACCATCAAATTTACTCCACTAAAGCAGCTGTGTATTTGGAGACTAAGTTCCAGTCTAGGATTCACATGATAGAAGAGTATGAGAAATCCAGGCAGCTGCCAAAAAGTGATACCTGACAGGTTTGATTTCTATCTCTTTGCTCACTCAAGTGCGTGGTAGCTCCATCTGACCAAGTACTGCACTTCAGTAGCTGTCAGCCTGATAAATGCAGCTGTTTTATATGTCTGTTAATATCTGCAAACATCTAGCTGTATTTTCTGAATGTCTTTGATACATGCTCCCTTGAGTTTGCTCATCAGCAAAGACAACTTTACATACTCTACAAGTGACCCTCATATTTCACCTCTGCAATAACCCTCCTGAAACATAGCCCTGTGGTAACTGGTGGCAAGATCTGAGCATGAGGCTTGCCCGAGGCAAAGCTCCATTGGCATCTGCTAGCCCTTTTTGTGGGCTCCAAGGTAAGCAATAACTGAGATTTTATGTGGTGTTGACCTCTCAAGTTAACTTCAGAAAACATTATCTGGCAAATCTGATGTGTCAGGTTTCAAAGAAAATAGTTTTCCAGATCAATCCAGGTCTGATTTCCTTCCGGATAAAGGACAAAACCCTTTGGGAACCCAGCACTTTGTGGAGGCAAGGTTAAGAGCAATTAACTTTCCTTCTTTCCAGACTGAAATATCAGCGAAATCTCTTCTGTTAGGAGCACACATTTATTCACACAGGGTCAGGTCAATGCTCTATGACTCATCTTGTAAAATTGAAATACAATTTTTGATTATCAGAGTTGGGTAAGGATCAGAAAAATGGTCTGACATATTACATACATATATACTGACACAAGATTTTATTCAAGAAGCAGGTTCTGCAAAAAAACCTACTTTCCCTGTACAGATACAGCAAGACTTAAAGTAATATTAATTACATATGGTTTAGAATGCAGCTAAAGTAATGTCTTTTCTGGGAATCCTCCCAGTGCCTGTATCGGGACAGTATCTGAAACCTCTTGGGGGAATAGAAAAATAATTGTTTTGTTGCCCAACGGAAACCCAAACCTGAAAACCCATGTGCAGTATATTAAGGGTCCCAGTCTCTCATCTGCTCCTTTAAATGCTACCTAGGAAGTAGTACAGTGCCTAAATGACCATAAACAGCTCTGGGACTAAGAAGGGATCTGAGACATGCAGGTGATCTCAGATTGGATATGGCTAGGAAATGGGATTAGGAAATGACTTTACCTGGAACTGGACATGAATTGTGGTGTCTTGCATCGAAAAGAGGATTCATGTTTAGATGGAAAAATTAAATTGTGATTGAGGTGAAACTCGAAATTGGCATCAATTTCATTTGGATTTTTGTGCTGGGAGGTGGGTTACTGTGCACAAGTCACATTCCTCTCACTTCTTGCTTTCTTATATCCTAGCCATGCAGTTTGAGCCCTGATCTGAGGGGATGCCATGATGTCTTTCTAAGAGTGGTGTGGGGTAGGGCACTGGTCCCTAACAGTGCAGAAAGAGGTGGATGCTTACCCCAGGGAATCAAACAAGTGGCAACTGCCCCTGTCATGCACATACCATTGCTGTGCTGGTCTGTTATCAGCTTGAAGTCCATCTGGAGCTCTGAGTTATTTTCTTTCACTCCTGCTATACCTGCTAGCCAGGAGATAATGCAGGTAGGTGATCCCTATCCTGGGCAGCCCCTAACTGACACCAAGGATCAACAAAAGTTAGAAAGTCATTCCACTTCTGCCCTTGCTGCCACTTGCAATACCTCGTTGGGAGGATGACTAGGTGGGTTAGGAACAAATCCACTCAGCCTGCAGGTCTTGGGGTGGCTGTGCACCCTGTCTGTTACTGCCACCACCTGGGGCTGGTGGCCAGAGTTTTAGAAACTGGGGCCAAAACTTGCTGGGATCCAGCATCTAGGGTGAAGGTTTTTTGTTTGTTTGGTTTGTTTGTTTTGGTTTGATTTGGTTTTATTTTTTTTTTCCTTTTTTTCCTGCCTTTTTTTTTAACCACTGAAGTGGAGGGCTGCATGTCGGCAACACTGGTGACATCAGTGTCCTATGTCATTAGGGGGATACCCCACTGTGGTGGGCAAGCACAGGCTGATTTAGCTCCCTGTCCGCCGGGGTGTATCACCGGCCAGATTTTCCCGAAGAAGGGGGCATTCCCCGCAACATTCCTTCCTCTCTGATCCCCGCGCAAGCCCTAAAGCCATCAGCGGGGGCAGCTCCGGCAGCGGGAGAGGCAGCAGCTGTATTCGGAGGAGGCATTGCATTGCACTGCGCATCCTCCCTCCCCACCCCCTACTGCTGCAGGCTTCCTCCCTTCATCCCCCTATCCGCCCCCTCCCCCGCATCCCTTCCTCCTGCATCTCTCCCTCCTTCCTTCTCTCCCTCCCTCCTTCCTTCCCTCCCTCCGACTGCCTGCGCAGAGCCGCGGACATGGCGCTCAGCAATTTCCTCTTCGCTCAGTGCATCTGCTACTTCCTGGCCTTCCTCTTCAGCTTCATAGTGGTGGTGCCCCTCTCTGAGAATGGCAACGACTTCCACGGCCGATGCCTGCTCTTCACCGAGGGCATGTGGCTCAACGCTAACCTGACGGTGGAGAGGCAGCGTTTCACTGTACAAGAGTGGGGGCCCGAGGCTGCCTGCCGCTTCAGCATCTTCACCGGGCTCCTCTCCCTCCTGCTGGCCACAGTGCAGGCCTGGAGGACCCTCTTCTTCCTCTGCAAAGGGCATGAGGAGTAAGTATCCCTGGGGAATGCAGGGTGTGCCCATCCCTTCTGCAGGCTGGGGCAAGTGGGAGCATCCTGGGCATGAAGCACTGGGCTTTGCACCATCCAGATCATCCTGCTCCCTAGGGACTTGGGGTGAGGCAGTGTATTGCCTGTGTCTGTCTGCACACACACACCATGTACACCCCCACCTGTTTCCAGGGTTCTGTCTGGGCGATGTTTCCCTACATGGGTTTCGGGTAGGGGGACAGATTCACTGCAATGCACCCACTGCCCTCTAGCAGTCTGGGGGCAGCATCTGGCCAGAAAAGCTGTGATGGGCATGGAGGGCATCTGGGGTCTAGGAGTGATGCTGGAGACTGGGGCTAGCAGGTGTCCCCTGACCATGGTCCCACTACATGGGGGGCCTTCCCAAGAGGTATATCAGGTGTGTGAAAAACCTTGAAACAGTATGGTTTTACATGGTGGTGGGAGGGCAGAAGGGAGAAATTGGTGGTACCCCTCCATTTTTTTTCCTGCTTCTGTGGTGGACATGGCAACTATTGCAGAGAGCAGCCATTGCCTGGTTACAACACGAGAGCAATGTTGAGCACTCCCTGCAGCAGCCGCAGGGCTGCACTGGCAGCTGGGTACTGTGCTCAGGCAAACCAAGGGGCATCAGGTCCCAGCAGGAATAGTGAGAGACTTGGTGGTCCAGGAAGCAGCTTGGGAGCTCTGTGCTCTGTGCTTGCCTCTCTGGTGGCCTATCCTGCTACCTTGGGTAGAGCCCCTGACACAGGTAACCCAGCCTGTGGGTGCTGTGGGTCCAGGGCCCTCCAAGCATCCAGCTGCACAAAAATGGGAAGGCAGGAGCACGCACTGGTGGCTGGCTAGACTAGGAAAGTTATTTCCCCATGGTTTAAGAAAACTGCCAAGGGCAAATCGCTTGTGTCCAGGTCTGTTTGTCCTAGAGGTTTCCTGGGTCAGTGGCTGTTACTCACACCTGGGCTTGTACAACACCATGGTGTTGGTAATATTGGGAGCTGTGCAGCAGTGTTGTCTCTCTGGCTTTTTCTGACCACTCTCAAACATGCTGTAAGTATAGACTAGAAGGTTATTTCCATATTAAAAATTACCTTACGAGTTCTAAATATAACCATGTACTTCTTAATATATTTGAATTCAGCTTTCTCAGGTGACCAGATAGAGGATTAGTTAAATCCAGATGCTTTTTTTTCAGTTTTGTAGTTCAGAACTAGTTCATTTTCAGAAGAAATCAGCAGTAAAAAGCTTGTAATAGTGAAAATTGGATCAGACATTTGGCCTGCTTCCAAACATGGCTATTTAGTTCAAAACTGTTCAGAAGGCCCCTGAAAATTGTCCCAAAGACAAACCAAGTTGGCATGAGATAACCATAGGCATCACAGAATGGTAAAACAAGATGAGAGAGAAGCTGCTTGAAAACAGCATTTTCCTAGTAAGAAAGAAGGTCTGTCTTGTACCAGATCTGCTGCTGTCTGTCAAGCAGGGGACACACTGTTCTGATTTTAGACAGCCATTTGTAAATGCTTCAAATGGGCACAAAACCAGGTCTGTTTGGATGTAGAGATAAATGTGAGCTACTCGCTACAAATGAAAATTGCCATTTCTGATTAGTTGTGGCAGTTGAGTGTGAACCACAGTGACATCACTGCTGATTCTGTTCAGCAGGACCACTGCTGCTGGGCCTGCCCCAGGGTGAGCCGTCCAGAGGCAGTCAGGGTTGGCACCCTACGCATCCTAGCAAGGTGGCCAATCTTCACGTGAATGATTGCTGCTAAAAATTCTTCTTGAAAGGGCCTCAGCTTCCCTTGCCTCCAGGACAGATAGAGCTCAAGTTCCTTGCAGGAGTAGAAAAAGCAAGCACCAGCTGCCAGTCATGCTCTGGGCCTGGGACTATTTAGCTCAGCTGAGAAGTAGAACTACAGCTCACATACTTCATTACCAGGAATGCAAAGCAACTTCTACTTTGACTCCAAGCGTTTATTACTACAGAGCATTCGTTCAATCTGGAATGTGTAGCTTGAAATTCTGATCCAAGAAGAAAAATAGGTGAGGAAGAGAGCCAATTTAGTACAGTTCTCTACCAGGATGCCCTAGCCTTATGAATCTCTAGCACACAGTGATGTGTACTGATTGCCAAGTACAAATCAAGCCCTGCTTTGGCAGTGGAAGGTCAGATTCTGGACCCTGGCGTGTATTGCTGCAGAGTAGGAAGCAGAGGGAGAACTAGAAGTCCTGGGCTGGGCATGATCTACTGAATAATCATAGTAACTGTTCTTTCTCCAGAGCTCTTACTAATTCTAATGTCAACTCTGGTTTTATTCAGTGGACAGCTCAAGTCCTTTCCGACTCTCAGGCCAGCATACCATGCTGAGGTGCACACAGTGGATATGGTCTTAGCAACAGGGGATGAAACCCAGGCTAGGCTACACCTCTAAAGCCACATCAAAGCAGGAACATTACCCCACTGGTAACTGTTTAATTTCAAAGAAATTCTTCTTTTATGCCTCGCCATGTACAACCTGTAGAAATTAGGATTTTCTAGCCCAGAACATTCCTAGGATTCAGACACTGACTCGAAAAGCCTCTCGGCTTTTCATTTAATGAGCCACCATGGAAAAGAAATTGCTGTTTGTTTGGTTTTGTTTTGTTTTTCTCTGTGGTGAGTAGACTCCTTCTATCCCCAACGTAACAAAAGTGGCACTGGTGGGAAATTCATCATATTCATCCTCAGCACCTAACCTGAATAGGATGACCTATCTCCTGGAGATGCCAGTCTTTCTCCAACCCAGAGTAGATGTCCAGTTTTTAGGTAATGGGACTTTCCAAGTCCATGTAGAGCAGTTTCAAGTAGAGAAGGGCTTGGTCAGGTGGATGAAAAAAAGAATTAGAAAGTTTTTTCACTAGCTAGAATTAAGTAGGGAGAAGTTAACAGTGAGGCTGGAATTCCCTGGCCTTATGGGACTACTGTAAGCATCCTACCACATACCACTTCAAACACAGCATGTACTTAGAACTAGCCCTGTTTGGGCAGGTTTAACAGGGCTGAGGTAAACTGATATTCAGCTGCCAGAAATAACACCAAAGCCAGCGAAGTTCCAGGAGAAGCTGTCCTGCTCTGCAAATCATAGAATCATAGAATCATAGAATAGTAAGGGTTGGAAATCACCCATAAAACTGAGATTCTTCTCCTATGATGACAGTACCTTGTGTTATGTTGCTTAAAATGATTATAGCTGTCAGTACTGTTTTTTTACTTTTAGTTTCCTTCTCCTAGGCAATTTTTGTCCCAGTTATCATGGGGACATAATTAGTCATGATATAATTTTAGCTCCACTTACTATATAATTTAAGTTAATGACATTTACTTTAAAAATGGTGATTTTCGTCATTACAGCTAACAAAAGCCATGCTGTGTATGAACAATCACCACTTATTTTATATATTTAAAGTGCCATCCTCTTAAGGTGAAAAAAGTTATCAAAATCAAAAGCCCTTATATATAAAGATAATGTGACTCAAAATAATAGTCTGTAGTTTTTCAATGTATTAGGTGTTCTTAATTAAAGAAAATGTGTTTCAAATGGAAACTGATATCTTTGTGTCCAGGCTATGCTGCTTAGAGAGACTGCTGATGTTGTGTTTCAGCTATTTATGAGTTACATTTTTCTTCCTTTTTATTGCAGCTCTTTCTTTTATGCCTTCCTGAATCTGCTGATCAGCGCCTTTGTGGTGTTTATCACGTTTATTGCTAGCACTATAGTGAGTGTAGGATTTAACATGTGGTGTGATGCCATTACCGAAAAAGGAAGCATGCCAAATAGGTTAGTATTGAAGAACACATTTTCTCCTTTTTCTTTTTTTTCATATATGCACAAATGAACAGTGGTGTTACAAACTGTACTTATTGCAAGCAAGGTGAGCAAGGGTGAGAAGGCATCTGTAATGTGCAAATCCAGATTTCTTTCATCTGGAACAAAAACCCCCTGAATATACGTATTTATTTACTGCTTTTAGTACCCCACAAAGAAAAGTATGTTTCCATGGAGTTTCATGGTCTCTTTTAGATTCATTATTTTATGCAAAAGAACTCCATTAGCTCAAAATGTTTTGTTTCCAAAGGAGAGCTAGATTTGGAAATGCTCTAAGAGTAGGGGGAGTGTAGTCTTGTCAGCAGGGCAGGGAACTTGGAATCAGGGCTCCTGGCTTGCTCTCCTGACTCTACCACCGACCTACTGTGTGACAGCAATCAAGTCACTCATCCCGCTTGTGCCCCAGTGCACTGTCATCCAAAATTTGATGTGAAGATGCTGTCTTTGTAAAGGTGCTGTGGATGCCCTGAGAGCCGCATAATTGAAAATACTTTGTATCAATAAATTGTTGATACTTCCTTACAGTGCACAAAATGTGCAACTCCTAAAATGGTCTGCTGTATCCAATGGTGCTTTTGCTCCTTATAGGAAGCAAGATAAGTTGAGGTAGGTTTTTTCCTATCAAACAAATTGCAATGAAGAGAGAGGAAAAAGTGACATTTTATGTCATATGATATTAAATAAACATATTACTTAAAGCATACAATTATGTTGCGCATTGTCATATGTTGTAAAATCCCATAGTAAATGTTCTGTTTAGGGCTGCAACGATTAATCGAATTATGCGAATATTCGGTTAAAAATTCTATTACAAAAACATCTAATCGAATATTCGGATAAGAATCCAAGATGACCGACAGCACTGAAAAGGAGAGAGAAGAGGCTGCAGAAATCCACCAAGAGCTAGAAAGACAACCTCAAAATCCTGGGATATTTTTCACACCAGTAAATGTCCAAGTTATTTGTAAAATCTGTAGGCAGCCTCTATCTTACCATCAGAGTATCATCTCCTTGCTGGAGCATCCGAAACAAAAACACCCACACAATCCCTTCTTCTGAGGCTTTTCCTGACGAAGTCAAAAGGTAATGGAGGCTCATACGCTTTGTTTCATTGAGGGGTGAAGCAACCAATGTGGGGTGATGCCAGATGTGTGTATGTGGGAGGCTTGGGGATAGTGGGCAAGGAGGGTTTTAAGAGTACTGTTTTCATAATAATTATTACAATTCCACTTATGGAAAATTGATGCTATCACTTACATAATTATACATTAGTTTTTTATAAAAAAAGTAATTACATGCCTCTTTTATCCTAGTTTTAGAGAAGACTGGCAAGCAATCTGGTTACTGTGATAACTTAAATATCTTTTGATGGAATATTGCTGTTGTGACAGAAAGGGATTTAAGATGTTGCTTTCTTTTACGTTTGGTTTGTCTGGAATCTCTGAAATAATTTTCTCTTTTTCCCCTCCAAATGCCTTCCTTGGGTAGCTGTGAAGAATTCCAGGATATAGATCTTGAACTGAACTTAGAAAACTCTGCTTTCTATGACCAGTTTGCCGTTGCACAGGTAGGTCAAACTAGGTCATAGTTCTTTTCCAGTTCATTTGCCACTTTCTCATTGATCTGGGATTGCTGAAGCTGAACTACCATTCCTCTGAAATCAATGAAAATGTTTCCACTGAGTTCAGTAAGTGCTGAATCAGGATGATAGTGATGGGCACATTTGCATTCTAAATTCAAAATAGATAGTTTTGAATACGAATGTGCCAAAAACTGATTCTGCCACTGATCTTGTTACTGATGATGGAAAATTTATTGTTTTTCCAAAGGATGAGCTCTGCAAAACTTGCAACACTGGTGTCCTGGAGCTCTTCACTGCTGTTCAGAATAATGTCTGAGGCTATTATCTTTGCCTTCCATGAGTTTTTATGAGATGGTCTGAGCTATATAAATATCAGACCTTTGAAAATAAATATCACTGTCATTTAGATAGTGTTGTTTTCCAAAGAATCTTTGAGAATTAGACCACTAAGACCTTTCTATTGAATAGGCTAGTTCTAGGTTAACAGTCAAAGTCAGTGAATAATGGGACTTGGGCATTTGTGCATGTGAGCACGCACTTGATCTGCAAGGAGGATAGCCCTATCCGTGCAGGTCTGCACCCATACACATGCTTCTTAGGTTATCCCTCAAGGGAAGAAGCATTAGGTTGCCTGGGGCACTCCTCGAAGGTAACCATGCCTTTTGGACACAAGCTAGTCTTGTGTCTTCATTGTCAGCACTGGTATGTGGATACCCAGTTCAGCTGCATCTGCATGGACAGAAATATACTGTCAAAGTGACCTCTTTATATGATTCTTTCCTAAGGCCAAGCTGTATTTTGTAGCAGATTTTGCTATTAGATCCTAATCGACCAGCTAGTGGGAAGGTAGCAAAGTCAACCTGTAATGGGTCTATAGATTTGAGTTCATGGGAACTTAATGTCCGTGTCCACCTTGTGATCTCTGGGCGGATGGTTGGTAATCTATATACAAGAGAAGTCATTTCTCTAACAAGAAGCCATGCATAAAAATTCAAGGCCCATGCAGTTGAAGGAGAGTTAACATGCCACAGTGTAGATGGATCAGCCCAAACCATTGAATGCAGCTCCCTACATCAATCCCCATCCCTCCAAGATGTTGCTGGGTAGAGCAGGCTAGCTCCACCCAGGAGCAGCCACTAGGCTCCACAAACAACCAAATGTGAAGAATCTGGAAGCATAACAGCTCCAGAAAAACACAATTCAGCTTTAAAAGCTGAACGTGGTAATGTCAAAGTGAATCTTGATTGTGACTGAAGAAAGGCCCAAACCAAATTCTGCGTCGCTGTTTTCTGATATCTAGGGTATGGTAATCAGAGTTGGATGAGGAGGCAAGACTGGGTTTGCCTATGCAGGGCAAATAAGATTCTTTGAAATGGTAGAAATAAAACCTCAAAAATAGACTAGACTTATGGGCTAAAGCAAACATTTCCTTATAAGTACAATAATTTCCTACAGCAGGCTTTACTTAAAAGCAGTGTCTGTCCCTGTATCTGTCATGTTTCCTCTATTTGGATGCTTCCAGCACATCGGAATGGCTCTGGGATTTTTACTGAATTTGGTTAAATCCAAGTAAGTTCTTTCATATCAAAGATGCTGAGAAGACCACAGCAGTAGCAGATATCTGAATGCCTATAAGATAGTATTTCAGGAATAAAATGGTGCTTAAGAAATGAACGTAAAGCTTCCAATTCTCTACATATAGTCATATAAAGCCAAATTATTATATTCTTATTTCTAGAATTTGTAGAATAACGTAAAAGTATTTTTTACTGGTGAACTGAGATAATTGTAAGTACAGGCAGAAATAAGAGAATTTCCAAAGTGTGCAAGATATTTATAGGAACATAAACTCCCTTTAAAAAATAGTGTCCCTTGCTTATCTAAATTGACTATTGGAGTACGCAGCTGTATTACTGTCTGGAAATGTTTAAATATTCTTTTAACTAAAAATTTGGTATATCAAAACTGAAATACTGTGATTCAATTAATGCTTCTTTGCTAAAGGCATCATAGAATTAAAATGGAATTTCTGCCTGAAAGCCTAACTACAGATGAGCTTCCTCTGAGTCAGGGATGCCAACATTTATGTGCCTGAACCAATCAAATTGTAATTATTTCTATGAAGTTAAACAAGAGAGACTAAGTTAGTGATGGGACTTATTGCAGATCTGAGACTTTAAGCCCAAGTCTCTAATGCCAGACATAAGTGAGCCACCAAGCGCTTGGATACACTGTAGTGGGTTACACTTGCTCTGAGAGTTCATACTGAACCAATTACCCCAGAATGTGAAGGTTTTATTTGGAAGATTTTCTCAACAATATTTTGAATAGAAATACCTTAACAGTTCTGCAGGCTTAGTGGAAGGCCTGAGCGACTTGGGAAGACATTTTTGGAAAATGCCTCAAATCATATTGCAATTCTAAAGTAATAAAAATGAAATAATCCCAAGAATTTTGGGCTGGCCGGAATGTTGGATATGGGAAGTTCAGCAGATGCACCTCATTTATACAAATTTCTTTTTTTCATTATTGTACTTAGTACTTTTTTCTTCAGTTTTTCTAGTATGTAAGACTTTTTTTCCTTTTAAGCTGGGAATAATTTGTGTGCAGGAACAGTGGGGTCCGGACCTCACTGGGTGTGCCTTGGTGTGACTCCATAGAGTTTGGTCCAGTTGAGATTTTGATATTCACCTGTACATTTGACTTTGTTTTCACAATACAGTACTGACCTCTTTATAATTTCTTTTTTTCTCTAGTTTGGTCTCTGGGCTGCCTGGCTGACTTGGCTGGGAATTACCATTCTGGCTTTCCTGAAGGTTTATCACAACTACAGACAGGAGGACCTGCTAGATAGCCTGATTCATGAGAAGGAGCTGTTGCTAGGAAGATCCTCTTCACGATCCTCTTTGCAAGATGAGAAAAGTGGCATGATCTAAAGTGTAAGCAAATTTTTAGGGCAGGATCTAGATTTTAATATTCAGTAATGTGAGCTGAAGTTGAATCAGGGTATTAAGTATGGGAGAACTTTTCTTTCCTGAAAAGAGATGTACTTGAGAATCACCCACCTCCTCCATGAGAAACTGTTGGCAGAAATATTCATATTAGAATACAGACACTGTAACCTGCTCTTGCCAGCAGAGCTCCTACTGCGTTTTGGGGTAGGGGTCATTTTTGTGGACTGAGCTGGCAATACTAGGCTACAGAGTCCAGACTATTTCTTCAAACTATTCTGCAACAACAGTTGTCACTGTGGCTGTGTCCAGTTCCTCTTCTCTCCCTCTCCTTCCTTTTGTCAGTAAAGCCACCCCCATACTCACTTTATTTTGCATAATTGCAGCTCTGGTCCAGGTACAGACTCTCACTGTCTCTGCTTTTGCTATATGGATGGATGCAGTGCTGACAAACCTGTTGCTCCTGCTCTGATTTTGAGTTCATTTAGAACATAGAGACCTGTGTTCCAGACTTGATATTTAATAAGGGACAATGTTAATGAATTTCATGAAACCGCTATCTTATTACAGTATCTGTCAAAAACTGTATTATTAGGATGGATGGTGGAGAATTTTTGTGTTTTTTTTTTTTTTCTTAGATTTTGGCATGACCAACATTTATTATGACTCCTGAAGTATAATGTAGCTAGCAATTGCTGAAGCTTGCATACTAAGAAATTAGGCTGAACAGGTAGTATTCATGCTTGTGCATTTATAAATGTAACTTGGTCCCTAACATTGTATGCTATTTAGTTTTGAATATTAGAATTTGCTTGTGATATTTACTTCATATGGGGTATGCAAAATCACTGTAAACATTTGCATTGTGGGTATCTCTATATATCTATAAATACAGCAAGGAGCTTAAACAGCTGAGTTATTTTATAGGTAGTTCAGTGTTGAATGGTTCCATTTTCCCCACTCATGGGCAGGAGTTCCAAGGTTGATGAATTTTGCTGTGAAAAAGAGCAATTACTTATACAAAGCTCACTAATGGCTTTGTTGTTGCTTTCAGTTTTGCTTGGCTAGCGCTTCAACAAATAAGGTGGATGGTTGAGATGAGAAGTAGATCTGATAATTAAGAGTGACTCAGATGAGTGTAGGATTTGCATGGCAGGGAAGTAAAGTTGCACTAGAACTAGGCAGTTATCCGCTGGTATACATCACACTGTAGACCCCGATGCAGCAGTTAAGCTGAAGAAGGCTTTTTGGGAGTACACTGACACTGCCTGTGGAAATTGTGTTTGAATTGAAACTGAATTTATTGCAACACGGTACAAATCATGCACAACTATATTACCTCTTAAATAAGAAAAAGTTAAGTACTGGCTTAAACATTTTGTTGAAACAGAATTTGAAGTCATATCAAATCCCTGAATTAGTAAGCATTTTAGGGCATAAAATCTAACATTATATTTAACAGCAAATTTTTCTCGTAGATTAAGGGAAAAAAATCTCCATAGGCTCTAAGCAGCGAACCAGCCCTGTAAACATAGCTTAAAGCCCTAACTGGGCATAACTATCTGTAGAGAGATCTTGGTTTTCAGCATGATTTCTGCCCACATGGGAATGCAATTCCTTTGAACGCTTTACAGCAGTGGCTTTTGTGTAGTTGTAAATTGCCAGCGGAAGAGGGGTTCCTGAAGAGGGAGTCAGAGATCAAGTTAGTTAACACCAATTTAAAATTCAGAGATCAGGACTGCTGTAGTGCCTTTATTTGTTCATCTGGTCAAATAAGTGATTGATAGACTCCTGCAGGTACCTAAGCCTTTGATAAGGCATGACCTTCCCCTTCATACTCTGCAGAAGAGCTTGGGTCCTGAAAGTCAGCTGTTTTCAATGTTTCATCAAACATAACTGAAAACATTTGCATAACTCAAAAGTTGGTTTTCCAACTGTAAAAAACGTTACTTCTCCTTCCAGTCTCACTTTGAATTTTAGATTAACCAGTGATGTTTCTTCCCACAGATTACTTCAGCACATAGCTTGCTCCTCACATGGAACCATGTTGCTGCTTTGTGTAATATATTTTATGCATGTGTCAAGTCAGGCTTAGGCTAAAGTAACATGTGGGTTGGGACCACCATTCCTGGTCTTGCCTGGAGGTTTGAAGAACCAAGAGGTAGAAGATAGCAAGTGTCTCTTCTTCATCCTTGCTCTGAGATACCAGGGCTCAAGCCTTGCCTCTGGTTCCGAGGAGGAAGAAGATGCTGCTCCTTAATGAGGTTGTCTGGAGCTCATGGTTTCTTCTGCCTCTCTTTTCTCCTGTCTCAGGTTCTTTTCTTCTTTTCCACTTACATGAGAAACAGCAAACATTGATCCTGGGGTTTCTATCTTGCTGACTTTTGTGGTTATCACTTTTGCTAGCGTTTGTCACTCTATCTCACTGGCACGATTGTCATTGTTATGCAGCTCAAAAGACAAAGTGGGATCTTCAAAGCATCTGGGGCAGCCAGAATCCCACCGTGAAGCAGAGGTCAATAGGAATTATCAGCCTTTGGAAAATCCAGTCAAACACAAGCAGTACAGACAGCATTACTGACAAACACAAGTAATGTGTATGGACTCACCTGTTAACTTTGGCATCAAAGCTTAGCTTAATTCATTTACATGGGCGAATTCTTGTAACCCAAATTGCATTACAGTGCCCATGAATGCAGTAATCTTGGCAGTTGAAGTTAGTATGTAAACTGAAAAGGGGCTGAAGCTCTTCTTTGAATCCCACATGCAGCTTGATTTATTTTTCGCACCTTCCCTCATTTGGCAAGGTGGGGTGAGGCTAGCACCCAGCTTGCAAGCATGAGTGATGCTCAAAAGTAAGGCTGTTTTTGAGGGAAGATCCTGTGTAGGTGAGAAGGCAAAGAGTGTATTGAGAAGCTCTCTGGCTGACTCAAAGGGAAGAAGGGTACTGTGCAGTGTCCAGTTATTGGATCCTCTTGGGCATTTTGTTTGTGTTTTGCTTTCTGCAACCTCTTCTCCTAAAGCTTGGACACTCAGGCCAACAAGGTGATACCAGGATGAAAATGTATTACAATAGCAGTATTAGTTATAAACACATGCATACATAGATACTGATGATCGTTGCTTTTAGTCATCCATTGCCAACCAGCGGTGTGTGTGGCTGCAGTACGAGTTTCTCTGAGTCAAATGATGCATTTCTGTGATATTTCAGGGTCTTTTTTAATTTTCCATCTCCCAAAGCAGACCTCTGGGAACACTCTAGCAAGAGGTGTATTTAAAGAACTAGAACCCTGTGTAGTATTTATACTTGTGTTTGTTTACTGTTACATCATAGGAAGGGAAAAAGCTTTGGGTTTGAACGTCGTTGAGCTAGCAGGAATCCTGCCTGAATCTAGATCCTAAATTTGTGCCTCAGACCACTTCCTTTGCTGATGGATATAGCCCAATTTTATCTCATTCGAATGTTTGCTTTGGAGACCACAAATGTCCTTTTTTTATGCTTAAGCAATCTGAGAAGAGAGGCGGGTTTTGCCTGGCTAGTTTCCACACCTGGCACGGTAAAAAAATGCTCATATAGCTTCATGAGCGCTGAAATGGCTTTAGAAATGTTTATGTTTATGGTCCTAATGCCTTAAATTGCATGTTTCTATTTTTGTCCTCTATGAGAAAGAGGAAAGCTAACCTGAGCTGTACTTTAGTATACATAGATATGGATCTAAAAGTTTTTAAAAATTTTTTGAAATGGCAAAATGACAATAATTTATGAAACTAACAGCTACATAAAGAACAGCACTTTGATGTACTCCTGACATAGAAGGGAAAAACACAACTGCACTCTCTCAGAAAACTTCATGTTTGTTTCTAGAAGTTAGACAGCAATTTACTTCATATAGAGCAAGTGTTGCTTATTTCAGTGCAGGCATGTTATTGATAGTGTCTTTCCATTCTGTTGTTGGGAAGAGTATTTACATAGCAATGCTTTCTCTTCATCTTTTCCATGCCAAAGAGTATAATTGAACTGCTATTGCAAACACAGATTAACGTGAATGTATTCACCTGAGTGCTTAAACTTTTCTACCTCTCGTAGCTACTCTAACTTCTTGAACTGTCAATACTGTCAAAACTGACCATAGTCAAACGAACTGAATCCCTATGAGAGTTTAAATCCTATTTTCTTAGATAGGTAAAGGAGTTAGGATTAAACACTCATTAGTTTCCTGTCAGATCCTTGTTCCTAAAAAATGGGCATATGCACCCAAGAAGGGTGAATAGCACTTTGATGTGTCATAGAATGATTCTTTTTTATTTTTGTTTTTTCTCACTAAAACAAAAAGCCAGCAACTGTGATTTGTTAGATGTGGAAGGTTATATGTTACCTGAAATGTTGCATTTCATAGGGGTGGCAGAAAGTGATGAGCTACTTGTTAAAATGCCTGTAACTGTCCATCCCCACCCCCTGCCATTGCAATAACTGTGAGACACAGATTTAATCTCCCTCTCTTCCTTGGGAGACACAAGACTCTGTCCACACGGCAAATGCTGCTACCATGTTGTTATCCTGGATTCTCCTCAAGTCCTCCTGTTGAAGCTATTCTACTTGGCTTGAAATTCCTGAATAGCAGTGTTTTACCCTGGTGTATCTGGTGTTTATCAGGGAGATAAAGTACTTGGCAGTAAGAGCTGCACACTGAAATAGTTTGAATTATTTGTATATGGTGAAAACCCAGTTTGAGAAGTTTTATTCTCCCTTTCCGTTTGACTGTGTTGTAAACTGAGGGTTGAGAGAACCTGTCAGGAGGTGGGAATGAAGATTCTTTGTTACTGTCTCAGGTGATTTCTCACACAGGTGAGTGAGCAGTCCTTTGGTAAAATTACTCCCTGTCTGCTTCTTGTTTTCCCCTTGTTTCCACCAAGATTTGGACAAGTTTGACCTCAGTTTGTATGCAGATTCTGAAGAGTATTTATGAATGTAAGAAAAATTGCAGCTCCTGTGTAAAAAAAAAAAAAAAAAAAGAAAAAAAATAAGAACAGCTGTTGCAGATTTTCCCTGTTCTCAGTTGGGCTCTCTGGAGTATGACGTTAAGCCCTTCCCTTTACATAAGCCAAGCCTGATTCAGATGACATATTGCTCTAGGAGGCTCCCAAGGCTGGTGCCAGCAGACCCTCAAGGAACATGGTAGAGTTAGATGAGCGCTATGTTAAGGCATGGAAATATTTGATAATCATCTCATGATATCCCACATAATACATTCCAGAGTTCTTCACCCTCTCACTCCTGTAGCAGAGGGAATTATTATTTTCCCTATTAACACTGTGAAGTCCAGTGGTTTATCTCTGAGATACAGCGTATCTTACTGTAACACAGAGGATCTTGATTGCACCAGTTAACCCTTTCCACTTTCTAGGCTGCTGCAACAGCTTTAACCATCATTGTTAAAAGAGTGTTCTACATTTGACTTTAAAAAGTGCTAGCTATCTCCTTATTAAACCGCAGTTTGCTGGATTTGAAAGCAGTCCTTTTGCTAAATGATACCTCTGTGCTGAACAGCATCCTTCCAGGGGAGGGACTACGACATTGGGGTCCACAGCCAGTGCAGACTGATGGTATCAAAGCAATTCTGGTCAAATACCCTCTGAATAAAGCTATTGCTATTTTTCAGTCTGAGTTACACAGTTGTGGTCTGAAGTACAGTCCTAGGAGGTTTTTTGAAGGTTTATAAACAAAGCAAAACAACAACAATAAACTCCAACAGTTCCACTGACACCTCCTTCCCCTGCATCCTTCAATTGCCAAAACCGTTTCTGCAACCTTCACAGAGGGTTTTATCATCATCAAGCTGATCAAGCCTTATTTCTCCCATCTCTTCCTTCTGAGGACAAGGATTGCTGAGGGAACTGGAGAATGCCATAAATCAGAACTGAAACAGGTAGTGAGGAGAACTGTCAGTACATTTCCTTTGAGGGATTGTGGCTTTCAGGCTGTGATGTGAGGGACCCAGCATGGCACTGCCTATTGCTTACTACCTGCTCATATGGCTTCACAGATTGCAGAGCACCTCCTTGAAGCATGTGTTGGCCTAAACTCTGCTTCTGGAGAGAGCTACCTGCATCAGCTGTGCAGATACCTATTGCAAAGGTGCTGGCATTGCCACCAGGTTTGGAGGGACTGATTTTTAAACATCTTTCCATGTTGAGAGATCCAGATACCCTACGTCTGGACATTTTCCCTGTGTAGCTTGTGGCTTGTGTGGGGAAGGAAAGGCTGTTCCCAAATCTCCTAGACTTACCACTTTTGAAAGTAGCTCACTGAAATCCATTGTTTTAAAAGGTTTGGGAGTTTTGTGTGATACTACCTGCAAAATCTGAAGCAAATCTTTTTTGCTTATGTCAGTGCAGCCTCTCTGAAATGTATGTCCTGTGATTTATGTATTTGTGAGCTACTGTCTCTTCTTATATCCATGTGGAAAAAGCTTTATATAAAGAGGTCCTTGTGTAATGGGTATTTGGGGACAAAACTGATGACTTTCCATGACTTTTTTTAACTACTGAAAGCAGTAGAGGGGCAGATCCTTTGCTGATTTATATAGCTCAGCTTTGTGAGCCGTGCTGAAGCCACACCAGTCCACACAAGCTGAGGGTATAGCCTGGTCTGTTTTGAATATTATCTCTCTTGATTTGTATGGTCTTTTGCAGTGTAATGACTGCTGACTTGGAGCTTTAATTGCATGCATTTGACAGAATCAGAACTGGAGTGGGGTTTACTATTGTTTTGATATAGTCTCAAAAGAGAAGCTTTTTACTAGCATTTCAATATAGCCCTTTGTAAACACTTGGCAATTAAAAATTCTGAGTCCAATCCTTCTACTAATGGAGTCACTGAAAAAGTTTCCTTTGGCTTTACTAGGAGCTGGACTGGGTTCAATATAAGTGATAACACTCCTGTGTTACTGTGTCAACGTGTTTTATATATAGATGCTTTTTGCTGGGCAGTATATTGGCTTTTTATGATTTGGTGATATACAAATAAATTATTTGAAAAGTCAGTATTTCTGTGCCTGTTTTTTGAAGGTGAATTTAAATTATTACAATGTGAGATTAAAAAATTGTTCTCAAAGTCAGTGGTAGTGTCTTAGTTCGTGTATTCATTCCTCAACATCTCTATTCTACAGCTAGTATAGTCAAGGATATGGCCAAACATCCTAAGCTGCTTGAGCCTTTTTAGTACCATCTTCCAGCGGTGAACAGTAATTCCATAGGAGGCAGGGAGAAGATGCTCCCATATCAACATGCAGCTGGAAAGTAGCTTGTTATCAAATATAGAGGGGGACCAGAGGCTGCATGGACAGGCTCATATTCTAAATGGCAGCTGGTTAATTTTCGTCATGTAGCATCAGCCTTTCTCTTTAGAAGTGGGCCTAAAGGTTCCCTATAGCTATCATGGAGCAAAAAATTAGTAAGCACCAAGTTCACACTATTATATTAGTTTCCTGAGTTATTCCTTAGGGGCAGCTAGTAATACCCCTTTTCTAGTCACATGCTCCCAGCCCTTCTGCTTGATTCAAAGTGGCAAAAAGCAGAAATTACAGTTAAAATTGCTGCTATGGGGTTTTCCTGCTCCATTAACTTGTTTCCAGACTAGCAGCGTTGGAGAGATGAAGGGAAGGAGTGGGAGTAGAAGCAGTCTTTGGGGCTGTCTTTTAACAGTGCTGATGCTGAGTGCTTTGAAAGTTAACGTAAAAAAAATCTAGTGTCATCTCACTGTGTCCTTTTCTATCTCCTCTCATTTTATGGGCATGGATATGCCTGCTGGTGCAATCAGGTGCTGTTGATGTGGTGAGCCTGCCTAAAGAGGCTGTTGGCAGCTGCCCTCCATTCGTGCTGCTGGAATGTATTGAACACTGTAAAAACAACACAACCTGTACTATTGCGTTCTGCTGATTTCTGTTGTGCATTAATATCATACTCTTTGCCTAAGGGATATTAGGCAGCACTTCTACCCTTAGGCCCTGCCATTAGCCCATTTTCATGAACAGACTTCCATCTACTCTCTTCTGGCCCTGTGACTCCTGCCACCATAAACACTGCTCCTGGGAAGTCCACCTACTTGCTCTCTGCTTCAAATATTGCTGCCCTCCACCACTCCCTCTTTCATGCCTTAAAAGCTAAAACATGACCATTTCCAAGCTGGATTAAAAAATTGCTCAGAGCTGATTGGCTGCAGGATTCTTGACTTCCAAAGCAATTCACCAGACTGACACCAGGGTGAATTCAGGTTGACCATGTGTAATAACTTATGTACTCCTCTCCTTTTTTACCTTTTTATGGGCAATTCTCAGGAGTTTTACTAGAAGGAAATACTACTCAGTATGGCTGGTAAAGGAGTTATTACCCAACATGGCTGATTTTGTGTAACTTCAGAGCTTCTATTAGCTCTTTCAAACTCATAAAGGTGTCATACCTAGAAAAACATCATTGAACAAGAATAAGGAGAAATCCCATCTGGCTCACTGCAGTGAGGATAGATCTGTGATGGATAAAGAACAGAAAGAAGGGACAGAGTGTGAAAAGGGTGTGTTTGTGTGTGTGAGTGTGTAAGTAGGATGAATTAATGGGGAAAGAGCTTCAGTGTCAGAAGGAAATAAAATAGGTAAGTCCACAGTGAAGCCGTGTAGCAATAAGTAAATGCAGACCCAGCCGCTGGGATTTTTAATTCTCTTTCCAGCTTTGTTATTGACCTGCTTCATGCACTTACACAAATACAGTGGCTTTCTCAGCTTCAGTTTCTTCACCTGCAGAATGACACAACTCTCCTAAGAATGGGGTTTTTCTTTCATTTATTTTAAACATTCTGGCTTTCTAGTGAGTTTATTTTGGCTTTCTGCAGCCTGCCATATATCTGATTGATTGACCAGACTAAACAATCCTGACCCAGGAGGCCTTGCAAGGCCATGGTGAGACCTCAGCCGACAACTTAAGTGCTGCCTTTACCCATGTCCAAAACTGTTCCAACCAGAGCCTAAGCAGAAGCCAAGAATAGCTGTTCATCTGCTTAATTTCCTTGACAACCCAGATACGATAGCCATTCTCACTCTCCCTGATAAAGCTGGGCCCCAGGAAGGAGAACACGGTCATTTTCCATTTAAAGCAGACCTGGTGGAAAGTGGTCCCATACACGTCTCCTGAGGACTTGTGCAGGGAGGTGAGCACACGTATGGACTTCACACTGCTTCTGCATTTTCCCTTACAGTCTAACAGGAGTTCCTTTTTTATCTTATCTTTGGCTTGTTTTAAAGTTAACTGAAACTAGATTCCTAATATACTGGAAGGGTTCACTCTACTGCTCTTGCTCTTGAGATTGCTTGGTTCTTGTCAGCTCAAGATTTGCTTTCTTGTTGCATTATGCCATGACTTGCAGCGAGGGAATCGTCCCTTCAAAAAAGGCAGCTGTTTTGAAGGGGCTAATTGCCACATGTGCTGGGAGGGCATGTCAGTCTAGAGCCAAAAAAAGGAACATCACTGATTTGCCAGAAAGTTTCATCATGAACATTAAAAAGACCATAATGAAAAACTGGGAAATTGTTGCAATGACCCCTTTGCTCCATGCAGGTACAGATCCAAACCTTTTCATCAGAGATTCATCAGCACACAAGTTTAAAACCTTTGTTCTTTATTACCTAAATAGCAGGGCTGAGATGGGGGAGAAGGAAGGGAAACAGTGGTGAAACTTACCCTCTGAGCTGGGGTACCTGAATGATTTGCATAAAGAACCTCTTACTAAACACTCTTCCTGCAGCAACCTCTGCTTCCCAGACTGGCATTGTGTCGAATGCAATTGCCGTGGCCTTTGACATCTTAGGAGAGGCATAAAAATAGCCAATGAAGTCACTTTTTTCTTTTTCAGACTGCAATTTTTTGACTCATTCTCAATCAAATTGCTGCTCAGTCTCCTCTTGAGAGAAGGCTGCATATTGCATTTCTGTTTATGCTCTCCCTAGTTAGAGTCCTTGGGCTGCTTGGAAGAAAATTGTTGGGGCAGAGTGGTATGGCCCTCTTAAAAAACAAAGCAAAAAATTAAAAATAAAGCACCATTTTTTCATTTTTGTGTATGCAAGAGCAGGAGAATTCCAAGCAAGGTTCTGCAGGCATCTCTTCCATCTTATCTGCAGTGTTTTCTTTCTCTATTTTTTCTTTTCCATTTTCCTCACTTTGCACAGGTTCTGATGTCAAACTTATCATGCCAAATAAACTGAAGAACACATTAGGGCTTACTTGACAAGAATCTAAGGCCTAAAAATCTGGTTGTGCTTGTTTTGTCTAGGAAGAAAGCATAGCTGAAGCTCAAAAGCTTGCACTCGCTTGTTCTCAGACATTCAGAGCATCATTCTACGTTTGTTGCATAAACTCCATTAAAAGGATTCCCTTCAGAGAGGTGCATACCATGGTGGGACAATAGAGAGATAAAGGGGTTTTGCTTCCCATGTCTTCATAAATGGTCCATATTACCATTATATAAGGCCTTGCATGCACAAGCATAAAAGCATAATGTCTGACTGAATATAAACACTATCATAAATCTTGTAAGCTCATGGGGTTTATGGGCTGAATAGAACCCAGAGGATTAAACTACTGATATAATAATTAGCCTGGCATTCAATGCTACTATTTATTATGTTAGGCAAATAAACTATTTACTGTGTAAATGAGTTTTAATGTTCTTTTTCACACCTGGAGTCAAGTGAAATATTAGGAAACAGCTTTAACCCATGGAGGAAAAAGGTACGAGAAGGGAAACAAGAAAGCCATTTGCCAGGATTTTGCTAATAATCATTTCAGGTGTATAAATACAGCAGCTTGCCAAGCCTTTGGCCATCAGAGCAGTGGTTGTGTAATAGCCTAGCTTTATTCTAATTTTTGCAGAACAGCTCTTAGGAGACCTGAGGAGAAAGGTGGCTTGGTATTTAAAGCCTTGACCTGAGACTCAGGAGACTTTTGTTCAGAGCTTGCTGCTGCCTGGACAGATCAATATAGCTCTCTCTCTATTTCTGCTCCTCATATCAGCAGTTTATAAGCTCTTTAGGACATAGACATTCAGATGCTTTTTGCTGTTCAGGATGATGGAGCATGATTTTGGTGGGACCTCAGGGTTCTAGTATGACCACCCACTAATTTGAAAAAAAAAAAGAAAGAAAGAAGAAAAAAGAACAAGTGGCTGCTGGACAGGGTTCGACAGAGGTGGCTTTCTTGCTCTTCAAGGTGGATGCACAGGTGTTCCCTGCATGTGGCTGGAGTACACTGGGAGCTTTGCACAGCTGAATCCTGGCTAGCAGTGCTCTGAAATGTCTGTCATGCTGGCAGACATTGCTACTGCCTCATAAACCAAGTGCAGCATTTCTGAACAACATGTCTTATCTGAAGAAAGAAGATTACAAGTTGGGATTGAAATTCTTCCAGGACTTTGACATCTTGCTTCATGCTGGTGTAGTAGAGACTCGCAGCAAGGATCAACACTGCACAAAATGAAAGCCACAGGAGCACAGGCAATCCAGATGATGACCTGTCATCTACTGAACAGTGATGAAGAGAAAAAAGGAAGCAGCATTATTTTAGTGTCATCTTAAACACTTCCCAAATTTGACCTCCTGCTGATGCTTTTGTCCCACTTCTCTGGAAACAACAGGATACACAAGGCTCTAGTTGATGCCTAATTCAACAGGCATCAGTTAAGTGACAGTGAGTCACACCTCCTGATAAAGGGTGATGAGTATAAGAGATCTCATCTAATGGAGCATTTAAAGAGTTTAATTATATACAATAAGAACAGGATTACCATAGCTAATGTGTGATCTCAAGTTTCCCTCCAGCAAGCATTTTTTATATCTTTATGCTGTTAAGTTAAATACTAGGAGAATATTAAGCTACCTTGTCTAATTATTTAATGCTTACAAATGTTCCATAAGACAGAAGGTCTAGATTTCTGTCCTTTTCACTCAGCTTGTTTGGGGTTTCTACTAATTACAGTAAGAACTGAAATGCGGCTCCATTAACCAAGAGACATATTTAGAACACTCTGGCAGGTTTAACCTCTCTGTAAGTGCTAGGTGTGTTAATTACATTGACACATCCTCTGCACTTGCTCTCAAGCAGGAGGACAGTGTAAACATTTTTCTTGCATTTAAAATGTAGTTCAAGTATGTTTAAAGTGCCGTAGGTCAGGCACAGTACATGTGTAGAAATCAATGGGCTACATTTAGCCCACCAACATCCATGCCACAGCCCTTGCACACATATATCCATCCATGGGCCTTGTTTGATTTAGATCTGGCTGCTCTGACTGCATGGCCACTGCACAATCAGTATTATTTTATAAAGCACTGTGAGTATTAAACATGCAGTATAAAGCCAAATTCATGCCTGAATAAAGACTCGTCGTGTGCCGCTATTTTGCTTCCATATGCACATAATCAATAAGGAGCTAAAAATGTGATGTGTATTATTACGGATAAAGGGCCAACATTAGTTGTAACATATTTAAATTAGCTGCTACCACGAGCCCTGGAATACATACCAGTCAATTAAACTGTCATACAGATGTACAGAGAGGAAGGTGAAAGTCATAAAACCAAGCAAGTAACATATAATAATGTATCAAAAAGTGTATGGGGAAAATGTAAAATGCTAATAGGCAGTCATTTGATAGCTAACCAGAAACCAAATCAATGTCCCATAATAGATCTGAGTGAATTATTTGCAGCAAATAATTTATTCAATTTAATTTAGCCCTTCTTTATGTTGGCAAATTATCCATGAGCAGGCATCAATTTTTATAAATTTGTTTATTTGGCATTATTTTGTGAACACTTTATATGAAGGTATTTTGCCAGTGAATTATTCACCACTTTCTGCTTTTGCAGAGATTTGGGATTTGGAAGCTGGCATTTCCTTTGTGTGATCTCCCACGTTGGCCGGGGCCTCTAGAATGGTCACCATCATAAGAACATTCAGATACACACATTTGCTTGCGGGTCTGTGAGGCTAGCTGGCCTCAAACACCCTTGCAAACAAAAAGAAAAAACAGATTATTTTTATTTTTTCCACCCTGCTGCCAGTGTATAAATGAATTGGCTCTTTCCCACATATGAAAGTCAGCAGGGACAACTATTGTTTCGCTTGGGGTGCTTTCTCAGAATATCTTAGTGAAAAACCCATACCTATTCTATTGCCGTAAAATATATTAATTATATTTAAATTAAAAATAGCTTCAGGGATTTAATTTTTGTTTCCACTATTTGTCATACTAGATGTCTTGTTTGAAATACTGCACCCGACCTCATCAACACCTTGTGCTTTATATGCTGAGAAGAAAAAAGCAACAACCGCTGGCAGTATGAAAGGCCTTGTGTACAGAGGATATATTTGCACAGTGCATCACAGCAGCCACAAAGTAAACTCAGGTTAGTGCCGTGGATGGCTCAGAGTCATAATGTGAAATTTCAACTTACCCACTATGTAGTCACAGCAGGGAATAGCTAGAAAACAGAATGAAAATGTTCTTACACGCTTATAGATGCTGGGCTGAATCTTTCTTACACCACTTTTGACTCTACAGATTAATGTCAGATGAAGATCTACCCACTCCATGCAAACATACAGATGTAGGTGCACTTCAGGAAAGTGAAAATAATTATTGTATGGGGGGGTTCAGAAACAATTTGCTGCTATTTCAGGGAGGTCAGGATTCAGCTCTTGTAAAAGAAGACCTCCCATTTTACGTCATTTCTAGAAAGGAAAGGAGGTAGACCAGCAGGCTGGGAAAAGAATAAAAGCTAAGAAAGCAAAGCCCACTGTTAGGTGCAACTTTCATCTGACAGTATCCTGGAACTGCCTCTGCTTGGCAGCCGGGGCCCAGACACAATCCAGGATGAAAAGTCCAGAGAATGGAAAAATTTCAGTCGTGCCAGCAACCTTCATCTTACTGGCCTCTATGCTAATGATGTTGTGTGGACAATCAGCAAATCATCTAAATCACAGGCTGTTTGCAACACAGAATACTGATTATGGACAGGCACATTTCTAGTGTCTTCATGGAAAAGAGTCAGTGTCTTCTCCATCCTTGCAGCTCCCTGGGCATGACACATGGCTGTGCTGAAGTTAGAGCCCATGGGAGATGAACCTGGTCCCACCGGGGTGGACTGGCTTCAGCAGTGTTTAGGGTGGGGCATAGGCTCTGGCAGGGAGCTGAAGGACGTGCTAGCTCTCATCAAAATCCTGCTCTAGAGCAGTCAGATGAGCTTTGAAGTATTTACAGCTGACTCACTGAGTTCAGTTTTGATGGGAAAGGGCAGGGCATGTCAACAACCTTGTCAAGAAACAGCTTTTCCCTCAAGCATTAGGAGGCACCACAAAGACATATAGCAAAACCAGTGAGAGGTTTGTTTACAAACACATCAGCAGATGCAAAGCATTGTTTTCAAAAGCAGAGTAGCAGTCCGAACAGCGGGCTGACATAGAAATTTTACCATTCTCACCTGTGGTTTTTCTGACCAGTGTACTAAAACTATACCATTTTAGCCCCCTAACAATACACACATTTTTTTTTTAGTTGGGTCAGCTTGTGAAAGTCAGAATGAAACAACAGTTCTTATTTGGTTATGGATTGTATCACTTGCAGAAGTACAAATTGGATTCTTGTGCTAGGCCCCTGCCTGAAGTCACCCTCAGCTAACCTACCTGTAGACTGTTATTTTGGCTCATGAATGAAAGACCAGAGATTATGTTAGCCATATCACTTGTTGAGTGCTCTCATTGGCAAAAACTGTTCTATCTTGGCTGCTTTTAACCCCAGTGGGCCAGATAGGCTCAGATCTCTACTATTGTATCGCATGGCATGCATGCTGCTCAGAAACATAAACGAGCTGATTCCCTCCCCACCATTACATCCTAGTTACCCAGAATGACATTAGTGTATTCACATTTGATCTGAGATCCTTTTGTATGAGTGGAAGCATTGTTCTGGCATAGACCTGAGGCTCAGCCAAACCCATGGTCTACAATGATCCCTGGAGTGGATGACTCATGAGTTCGCCCAGAGAGCAGCCCTGAGGCTTCTCTAATGTGTTACAGGAGCCTGGATCTTCCCAGAGAAGGCAAGTAAATGGACCAAATGCAATTCTGCCTGTCCTCTGCTCAGAGCTGAGATCAAAATCACACATAACTTTATCAGAAGGGGAAGCTCATGGACAGACATGTTCTAAGCTAGGAAATTCATGCCAAAAGGCTTAATAGCATGAGCATACCATATTCAGTGACTTCTTCTGGCTCACGAAATCGAACTCTTCTCTCTGGTTTCCGCTTTCCCCCCACAGCTTGATCCACAGGTGGCCTTTTCCTTAGTATTGAAGGAGGATAGCTACTGTCATCTGTCTAAAGAGTTGATCAAAACACAAAGAACATGGACATTTAAAATGGAATAATGAATCTGGGTGAAGCTTTGAGCTTTTGTTCCTATTACCATGTCCCTCAAAGGGCAAGATATTAAACACATCTGTTTGGACCTTTATAGTCAGATGATTGTAATATTTATAGCAAGATAATATGGATATTCCTTCACTGTCATCGATCTTCAGTAGTCTATTCTAAAGCTCTCTTTTAAGGTTGGTTAAAGTAATGGCAAAGTGTTCAGAAAGGATTTCTCTGATTTGGAGTGAACGATTACTGAAGGTGGCTGCTCAACAGCCCTGAGGTAGAAGGACATAAATGTGATACAAAAAATATGAGCCCTAATATTGGTAGCGCCTTTGAAATGTTCTTCTGAGATAAGCGTCTTGGTTCTCAGTGCAGTGTTGCCATTTCAGCAACTAAGATTATGTGTCAGTCTTGGGTTTGGATGCTACCCTGGTGGGTATGAGAACATAATTTGTTTGCAATTCGATATCACAATTCTGTTGTTCTGTTCTTTTTTTTGGAAGTCACTCTCAGGCCTTGATAACAGAATCAGATTGCTGTGGATTCTGCCAGATGACAGGAAACGGGGCTGCAGTAATAGTAAGAAGTCCCTCTTCTGCAGAGTCATACTCCCACAGTCAGCTCCCCAAAGTGAACCTTAGAGAACCAGAGATTCTCCACATTTTACTTACTTTAAGATTGAAGTAATCTTTTCTACCCCTTTCCCTCCCTTCCCTCTGTTACTCTGCTAGGTAAAGTGTATTATTTTAGGATGATTTGTTTGCTCCTTCTGGTCACTGTCCCCTTGTCTTGTTTTCCCTTTGTGTGCTATTTCCCCACTCAGTGATTACATGCTCCTTCCTCCATGTTTTTCTTCCTGCTTTAATATTTATACACTTCAATGCCTGCTACTTTTGCACATTTTTAGATTCAAATACCTTCACCCTATACCTTTTCTCTTTGGATGTTTTCTCCACACTCACCGTTTCTCATACCTATTCATTGTGCTGCAGAAGAAGAATTAAGTCTAATTAACCAGAGTCTGGGGGGGTCAGACCACACAATACAGTGGATAAGTAGGTTTTCTTACTCATAACACTGGATAATCTCAGAAAAGGACATAATATAACCAGCAGGAACTGCCATGGAGTAAGGAAAGTCTTCAGCTTTGATACCTTCTCCTGAAGGATTTATAAATCAGATTTTGGCTTAATTTACCACTGTTAGAGATGCTTTCTCTGATCTTGGGGTCATATAAGCATACATATCACCTCTGTCTCAAGACTGTGGACAGTGTTTGTTGGAGCTATGTGTTTTTTATTCAGGAGATCAGAAGCTGGAAAACCCATACAGGTTACGGAAAAACTGGATTCAACTTCTTTGCAAGTCCAAAGGAATATGAACCAACATCTCTTAAATGCATGCCCTCGTTATCAGAGCTATGGTGCACACATGGCAGCAGGGAATCTCAGTTGCTGCCACTGAAGCTGTCTTGTTTGGCCTTGAATAATTAAATATTCATTGAGCTAAAGAAAGAAAGAATGAAAGAATGACTTCACAGCCTGATGTTTGGGTGCTCCCCTGGGGCTGGGAGAAGTCTGCTCCTATCCTTGCTCCAATGAATACTTAATATGAAATACTTACTTAAATATTCATTGGAGCAGTCAGTGGGAACAGGGTCTCTCATCTACCAGGTGAGTACCCTAATCACTCTGCTATAGCCACACACACACTTTCTGGCATAATGAATATTTAATTATTCTGTGTAAAACGAAACAGGTTTAGGGAGACACAGCCCAGCTCAGGCTAGCAGTGGTTATAGCTTTAGCTAGGAGGGCTCCTTCTATGGCACAACCAAGGAAACTGAACTTCATATTTGAAGAGATTTAAAACTCCAAGTGTTGCTTTTGCCCATATGAGTTTTTCCAAACACCTAGCAGCAACATCACATCAGGAGAGAAAAGCATTAAACAACTAGCTGGTTGGGTAGCACCTAGCCAAGGAAGACCTTAAAGAGGAAGTAGTATTCACAATATTTACTAAACGTTAATAACTTATGGAAATCAAAGCTGTCAGAAGCAGTGATGCATTCTCCCTTCAGACAGAAACCTGGTATTAACATACTGTGACAAGAGCTTGAAATGTACCAAAGTTCTAGTCAGGAAATTACATGCCTTTAAAAACAAGCCATTTCTGAAAAGCTCCGGGTGTTGGACATAAGAACTCTATTTTCCATCAAGAGATTACTTACCAGCAGCTCCTCTGCACTAGGATCAGAAGGTGGGGCTGGACATATTTGGGACATGTACTCTGGATTCCAACATGAAGCCTCCCACACGAAGCTTCAGTTAGAAAACCATGCGCTCAAGAAAATGAGAAGGATCAGGGAAAAGTGTCTGGAGATCCCTCTGCAGTGAAGACTGAGCAGGCAGTGCCACTGAGCAGATGAGAGCAGCAGCAAATGACAAGGGAGTGGAAAGAAGAGTTTCCGCCCTTCATACCAGTGCTGGCTTGGGAAGGATGACGTTACTTGAAATGTACTCAGTAGCCAAATATAGCACATAGTGATAATACTGATTGTGTAGCTGGAAAGCAGGGCTTTCCTGGCAAATGGAAAGTTCCTCAATGGAGCAAATCACAGATAAACACCTACATATTTATGTGCGTAATTGTGAAGTTGAAGCTGCTCCTTTTTTTTTTTTTTTTTTATAATGATTGATGCATTTCTGTGATCATGTTGATCTCCTTTCCAGAAGCCATTCCCAATCTCAAAAATCTTGCAAGTGGGATTGCTTATAATCCTTCTCCCATTCAAAATATGTGAGTAAAGCCATCAGGAAATGATACAGATGTAGTGGGATTACATATATTTCTCTTCACTACAGTTATGGCC
Source organism: Amazona ochrocephala (assembly GCA_039720435.1). Lineage (NCBI taxonomy): Eukaryota > Metazoa > Chordata > Aves > Psittaciformes > Psittacidae > Amazona > Amazona ochrocephala. The sequence continues at coordinate 51,285,119 of CM077882.1, read as the reverse complement.
TCATTTTATATGTTTTACAAATTGGATCCATAATTATAGTAACAAAGTGGGATTTTAACATTGGACATTTCTACAGATATTATAATAAGATTATTGATATGAAAAGAGGTGATTTACTGCTCAAGAGGCTTTAACAGCCCCTTGTCAAATGCTGAAGGCTGGTCATCATCAAATACGCAATTTCCAGCCAGAAATATGTGGCATGATTGCTGAAATATGGTGGTTTACTGTCTCCAGAAGCACAGCCATGAACTTTTTTGTGGTTCTTTTCCTGGAGCTATTTATTTGCTGTGATATACCTAAATTACTTAATTTTGTGTTATTTTCCAGGTGGTTGCATGGATTCTCCCATGGCATGCTGAGATTGGCCCTTGGTTTGCACCTACCCAGTAGAGCGAGGGCTGCAAGATGCTTATGTTGCCACTAGGAACCACAGGTAACAGCAGCTCTGTGGGCTTCACCATTTAGATCTTCCTTTTAGAGATTTGGGAAGTGGGTGAGTAGATGGGAAGTGTTGGGATCCTGCCCCAGAGAAAACAGGGCCAGCACAGCAGTGAAGACCCCTTGCTGTGGCTGATGTAGGCTCAGCAGCTCCCTTGAGACTTGCTGCCCTCTGACAGATCGGCCTCTGCACAGGTCCACAGTGCTCGCAGGGGCTACTGTCCTCAGGCCCTTCCCTTCCAGTTGTGAAAGCAGTGTCAACGTGGTGAAGAACAGGTTTCACTAGGCTGGGGCTCTTCATTGAATGTACCATATCTAAAAGCCACCTGGAGAGAGTCACCTTACCTTATCTTTCCTGTACATTGAGGTGATGGAGGGCTTTTCCTCATGCTGCAACCGGCTCACAGCTGCAGGGCGTGTGAAATATGCTCTCAAAATCCCCTCTCTGCTGCGTCCTGCAAGTGTTTCACAGAATTTATTTTGGGATATCTAAGCTAAGCTTTTGGTGAGGGAAGTGTTCATAGTAGATTCTAGACAGATTGTTGACAAAGCCTTCCAAACTGTGGTCCCTCACTTCTCTGGCTCTTCCTTCCTGCTGTTGTGGAAATCACTTGTTACTAATTCATTTAAGAAAATTTACCTGCCTACTTTGGCCAGCAAAACTGATAAAGGTGGGAAGATGGAAGTCAGACTCTAGCTTTCATCTAGCTTTGAATTCCTCCATGTGAACTATCCCATTTATTTTTACTGGTGACACCCAGTAAGGAGCATAAGAAGGTCTTGTGCAGGCTGTTATTCTTGCAGAGAGCTGCATTGAGCTCGTGAGCCTTCAGAGCTGAATGAAAAACCTTGTTCCTGTCTTTGTCACAGAATCTGTTTTAATTGAAAGAAAGGTCTTATGCTTTTCTAAACAATTTGTCAGAAACTTTATGGTATTTTCTTTAAAAAAAAAAATCTGCAGAAAAGTTAAAGGGGTTGGCTGTTTTTGAGAAATGGACATATGGAGAGAACATTTATAATTTTCAATGGTAGAAACCATTTCTTTTCAGTTTTAGATTCCCCTTAAATATAAATATTTTTTCCTGTTAATTTGACTGAAAAATAATTGGGCAGCTTATAAAAGTTTTAATGGAAGATTACTCTCCAAGTGCTAGGAATGGTCATTTCATAGTGCCAGTCTCACTTTTATCCCACATTATGTTAATCATGTTGATAGTAATGGTTGTAAATGCTTGAATAACTAGTACTTACCTGGGCAGTCAAGTTTCAGTGAATAAGGATGCCAGGAGTTCAGATCTCATAACAGGGACAGATCCATTCCTACTAAGTGCTTTTGATTGCAGTTTAACAACCTAAAATTGGATAGACATTAGGAATAAAACACAGTTTAATGCATGAAGTGAAAGATTCCAGGAGAATAACTTCATTAGCCTCTGCAATTATTGATAATAAATAATAGTTACAACAGCAGTACATTTCTGCTTTGGAAGTTGGAACAATTTCCTTTAACATAAACTTCTCTTTAAAGTAATTTTTTATATAAGCTTTGACCTTATTTCATGCAACATATGTCAGAATCAAAGCTGGACAACGAATTAGTAAATAAATAATTTAGCTGGTGAGTGTCACTTCATTTTCTTTCAGTTAATTGTTCACAAATTTACTTTTGTGAATGTATTCATTATTCAGTTTTATTCAGCAGATAATTGCTAGGAGTAATTCGTTGCCTTTAGATTGCTTTGAAGCATTTCACTGTGAATAGTAAAAATCCATCCAGGCTTTCAATACAAGACAAACTAAAAATATCTGTAACTACTGATGGAGTTCTTAAACACAAACAATATACTACGGTCTTAAGGAGCAATGCCAGCATTTTCAGGAAGAACTCCACGACTTCCCATGGTACACAGAAGGGAAAGCAGCATCTCACCTATCTTTGTTGTGCTGACCTTAAATAGTGTACATTGTATATGCAAAAAAGTTTTTACAAGAAAAGGGTTGCTTAAGTGGTTGCTCAGCAGAAAAACAAAATAAGCCTGAACAAAACATGATTGGCTTCCCAGTAAATACATATAAACAGTCCACACAAAGGAACTAACTGCATAGCCAGTGTTTTCCTGAAGTACCCCAATGGAAGATGTCTAGGAAATAAACATAACATGATAAAACAAATTTACACTCAGAGAATAGCTGTGTAACCATATGAACTCTTTTTCCATTTCCTTCTGCTGGAATAAATATTTTAGACAAGCAAAGTACTTTGTAAATGATGCCTTTGTGGGGATTTGTCTGGCCTAGTCCAATTATTCTGAAACCTAGCAATTTTCTCCTATCATTGAATCTGGTTTTATTGCAAATAGGGTCATAGAAATAGTCACTCATTGCAATAATGGACTTCGTTTATCTTAACTATTAACACTTCCAGTAGGTTTACACACACATATATATTCAATATTTATGGATATGCACAGTGCATATATATTAATAATGAAGTAACTTTATCTCCAACAATCTGAAAACAAAATCACGTAATACCAGACAGTGTGGGGTGCAGTGGTAACTGGAAGCAGCATATCAGGATAACAGAACAGAAAAGGAATAAATAAATTAGGAGGGAGTCTTCCATATCTGCTTCAACTTCCTGAGTGTCAATTGAGCCTTTGTTCAATATTCCACCTTTTGCAGTTCTGTATGCTCTTGATTAGCAATGTAGAGATGCACCTTTTGGCAGCAAGGTAAGTTTTGCACTTGCCAAGAGTGATTTTCCACCAGTCAGGGGATACATCAGGAAATAAAAAGGCAAATTGCCACACAGAGTACAATCAGATGTGTACCTTCTTCCTTTCTCTGCCTCTGGAGAACAGATTTACTACCGAAAAGTGTGGGACACCCATTAGGTGCCATACAGCACCGTTTCTGCTCTTCAAACCTTCCACGAAGAAAAGCACTGTATAAATCCCAACCTCAAGACAAAAATCATACCTTTGAACTGTGCTTTTCAGTGTGTATTCCATAACCAAAAGGGTCATGATTAATCTCTTGTCTGATGGTCATCCCAAAATGGGGCATTTTTGTGGAGCTGGGGAAAAAAAGTCTACAACAAAGCATAATGTAGACAGAGCAATGAATAGGAAGATGGTCTGATAACACTTGGTGTGTGTAGCCAGCTAGGCTGAAAGTAATCAATTTTATTTTCCATAACTTTGTTAATTCCTGTGATGCCCAGAGATCTGTGTATCCAGATGCTTTTGTCCTGAAGGAAGGGCAGCATGGTCAGCACAAAGAGCAACATCAAAGGTCCCTGTGATGCTACATGAAGGACCCACAAGGTTATCCTCCCAGTGAGACCTTCTCTTTGCCCTTTAGATATTACTACCCTGTGCTGGAAGTTTTCATGATCATGCTGATCTATAAGTTCCCCTCTGATGCAGGCAGGCAGACCTGGGGCCATTCATCCAAGAACTGCAGGTTTGGGTTGCTACTCGTCACAAAAATTAGATTAGCCAAGATAATATCACATGCAGCCATCTGATCCAGCACAACAGAATTCATTTCTGAAGACAGAGCCTTGGCAGGGAGCAGAGATTTCTGCTCTGTTGGGGCTGGTTAGAAATGATTTAACTCTGTTGAGAAAACTGGTCTCAATTCATCCCTGGCATGAATTCTTGACTTATAAAGGCATGTATCTGTCTCCCTTTCTTTAAATTGCCTCTCTTATTCATGCGTCTTTCCGGGTAGGTGTTACAAATAACCACAAAGTACTTGTGATGATATATAGTAAACATAGAGAGAATTTCTGGCTGCTGAAAAGAACTTTCTAAATGATTATAGAATGATTCCACATCCATTTCATAATTAGACTCCTGAGATTACAACCATGATATTATTTGTGATTCAACATGCATTTTTATTTTGGAAATGTTCCATAATCCATTAGGTTTATTCTACCTGAGTTTTTCTAATTCACTCTGATCATCTTGCCGCTGGGATCTTAAATGTAAAGTATGCATTGATCGAATAAGAGTTACCAAGTAACAAAATGCTAATATCTGCTGTTGGCTCACTGATTCTACATCAGCCAGTGGAATGTGGGAGATGGACAGGACTGGAGTGAGTGAGGTCATTCTGAGTCAGGTTTTATCACAACCTCATCATATTTTAGAAACGAAAGAGTGAAACTGGTACCTCTGCTTAAAGCATCTGGGCTGCTGTTGATGGCAGGGCTGCCACCAGCCATGAGATGAATGAGAAGGATGAACCCACTGACAGCAGGAGGACAGCTGAGCTGGCATAAAACAGAAAGGGAGGCAAAAAAGGCATGAAAAGAAAATCCCTTTGAAAGAGTGAAAGCAGAATTCTCTTCAGGAGTTCCATTTTAGCAGTAATAGCTTTGTGCTCTCTGTTGTGTTGACTGGGGCTTTCTGTAAAAATTCCCCATTTTCCCAGTTGAGTTTTACCCTGAGGAGAATTCAGGCTAGGATGGCTGCAGTGTATAGTCTAAAAAGGGGATTAGCGGTTTTGTCTAAATCACAGATATCAAAAGGCTCCTGTTGACTGCTGTGAGACACTGTCTGTCCTTAGTGGATTTTAGAAACCTGGTTGGCATCAATGCCAAGCTAGTCCTGAAAAGGGCAGCAAGTGGGACTAACAGCAATAGGAAGGGAATAAGCTGAGGGAATCTTAAAGCACCTAGATGCAAGCATCACTACATATGATGATTTGAAGGCACTGATGTGAATGCTCTTGAGCTCCATTTGCAGTGTCACCTTGGAGGGGTATTAGGTTAGAATAATGACATGAAAGAAGAACAGAAAAATGGAGAAAATAGAAGATTGAAGCAAAAGAAAAGACCAGATGAGTAAAATACGCATGAACTGGAAAATTTGCATGGTATAGTGGATGATGAAGAATATAAAAAGCATGTGGCAAATCCGTCTGTCATTGGCAGCCACTTTAAATAATGTTAAGTCTATTAGTGCTGATATTTGTTCTGGATTTAATTTACTGCAATTAGTATTAAAGTCTCTCTCCTCCACCTCTCCAAGCCCTAGAGGCTTGTGTTTTCAGAGTAAAACAAATAGGCTTAAGAAAGAGTAGTTAGTACAATTTCCGAAACTGGCCAAGTGCTTCTGGAGCCTGTAGTTAATTGCATCTCACTTAAAGCTGAGGAAAGGAAACTAAACAAGGGAAAAGGCAGGCAGAACATCAAAGAACACTTGTGGACACCAGGATATACAAATGTCGGGTTGAAAGCCAGTTGTGTTGTGCACAGACAAGCTGAAGATTTGTGGGTCTGTTTCCAAAGCAGAGCATCTTTACTCTGCTCTCGTGAGACCTCACTTGGAGTATTGTGTGCAGTTCTGGTGTCCTCAACATAAAAAGGACATGGTACTGTTAGAACAAGTGCAGAGGAGGGCCACGAGGATGATCAGGGGACTGGAGCACCTCCCATATGAAGATAGGCTGAGAAAATTGGGGCTGTTCAGCCTGGAGAAGAGAAGGCTGCGTGGAGACCTCATAGCAGCCTTCCAATACCTGAAGGGGGCCTATAGGGATGCTGGGGAGGGACTCTTGATTAGGGACTGTGGTGAGAGAACAAGGGCTAATGGGTTTAAACTTAAACAGGGGAAGTTTAGATTGGATATGAGGAAGAAATTCTTTACTGTAAGGGTGGTGAGGCCCTGGAATGGGTTGCCCAGGGAAGTTGTGAATGCTTCATCCCTGGCGGCGTTCAAGGTGGGGTTGGACATAGCCTTGGATGCCATGGTTTAGTGGGAGGTGTCCCTGCCCATGGCAGGGGGGTTGGAACTCGATGATCTTGAGGTCCTTTCCAACCCTAACTATTCTATGGTTCTATGATTCTATGATCTTTTGGCATGCCTGCAGGAGTGTCAGAAAGTTCTGCTCATGCCAAGAAAATTTTTGTGTCTTACAGTGGGAGTAGCTGAGAGCAGGATGGGCTTGTATTGGAGAGTGTGGAACTGGGATCCAGGTCTGACCCCTGGCAGATTTAGATAAGATCCTTAAAATGTAATGCCCCTAGCATGCAGCTTGTTACTACCTGCCCTGTAACAGTTACATCCCTCTCTTTTTCCCCCATTTCTCCCTCCTTCATTTTTATCAGAAATTTGGTCCAGAACCAGGAAACCTCTCAACTTTAATATGTTGATCAGAATCATCTCTGCTTCAATAACTGTACTTTTTCTGATCTGGACCATTTACATTAGCATATTTTTCATCATCTCAAATGTATGAGCCTTTCAATCGGTCTCCTCAATGAAACAATGGAAATTACATTGCCTTTTCTTTTTAAAGCTAGACAAACGGAAAGGCAAAGAATAAGCTTCACATAACAGCTATGGAGATGGTGAATTAATAGTGTCTAAAGGAAGAAGAACTGAACCTGAGCTCTTGGTCTATCATATGATTCTGGCTATGTGTCTGTTCCCTGAGAAAGGTAAAACTGGGTACAGAGAGCTGGTTTAGAGTCTTGCATTCTCTCTTTCATTCATTATACCTGCTCTAACAAGCATTTCTAAGAGAGGCATTGAGACTGGCATAATCTTATGGTCTTTAACTGTGCTAGCATTTCTTCCTGGGTATTGAAGAACTGCAAAAATTAAAACCCTTTTGGAGCATACTGGGCCAAAAGGCTCTTTCCAGTTCTAAGACCTCTAAAATGATGGAAAAGTGACACCAGCACTCCTCCTTCCCAGAGGAAGACCTCCTGCTTTTGTGACTCCCCTGAGGCTGGAGAACTGAAACACCTTTTCCTGACTTTGGCATACTTTTGTCATGCTTTATCACTTGCTACACAGATAGTGCCAGAGCTGGGATATAGTGTCAGCTTCTTTGATGGACATGTTTGATAGTCCAAATAGAAAAGTTATTAGCAAGAGATACCATAAGACTTCTTTGTTGAAAATATGCCTTCTGTTTGACTGACATGTTTTTGTTCTAAAGCTTTTTCTGCGCAACATTTTTAAAAGAAAGTAAAAGGATACCTGTTGTTACCCACTCCATAAGAAGGGATGCTACTGACTCCAATGAAGAGTTCTGCATGTGGAACCCAGGCAGGATTTCACCTCTGCAACTCACATCTATGGACTGATAGATTTCCATTAAATAAGCAAAACTTATCTCTGTGGGGGAAATTCGGGTCAAGCTGCCTTTCTACCTATATCCTTGAGAGAATACTGCAGTGAATGGAAATTTGTTAGTGCATGTGTAAGGCATTTGCTTTTTAGTTAAGTAAAATAATATGAAATATGAAGACTTGGGCAGGGTACAGTCGATCCCGAAACACAGATATCAGATTTCTTTTCTGACCAGAGTAATAATTTCTATTTTCCTGTAGTTAAAGTAATGTTACTGTGAAGGGCACAGTCTGACTGTAAGTCTGGCACACTGCTCTATTGAGTTATGGCTCTACTGGCTTCTGCCAAAAGGCTGAATAATTTAATTTCTCGCATTCCCACTACTTGGTTTGCTATCACAAGCTTGTTACAACTGGTGAATTTCCAGGTTTTTGTCATTCCCTATGCACTGACACAGAATGTAATCTTCTGAACAATATAAGCTGCTTGCAGCACAAGTGAAGAGAGTATCTGCCTGCTTCGTTACTCCTTCTTCTTAAATGAATTTTTGTCACATCTACCCATCTTTCCACAACAACACCTGATTCCCATTTCTAAGCCCAGTAGCCATGTCTGCTTCTCACCTGCTCCTCCTGCCTTGATTCCTTTGGAATGTGCTGGGTGACTTTACCTGGCATGGTGGCAGCAAATGCTGCTACTAGAGAGTGATGAGGGATCCAGGTGTTGGGTGTCTCTCCTGTTTCAGATAGGTGAGTATATAGAGAAAGACATGCTTTCTTGAAGCCTGCAAATTTTCCTTGGATGCAAAGCATACCCGTCAGTTCAAGCACATACAAAAAAGCACATCTGAGAATGTAAGAGGAGTGGATTTCCTCAAACTAACACATAGGAAGGTGGCTTCTGGAGCCACCACTCTGTCATGTCTTTCAGGAGGATATGTTATGAGTCAGGATCAGTGTTGGAGGAGACAAGGAAGTGCCAGGCTAATCAAGGCTGGTGGGTTTGCATGTCCATGACATACTATCTATTCTGTGGTCACCATTGCTATTTCAGAAAAGACACCTTCAGCGCCTTTACCAGATAGAAATCGAACACCCACAAGGCAGTAAAATAGCACTGCTTCCCTTTTTTTCTGGGAATGTGCAGTACAATTAAGCAATACAGAGGAGGAAAAAGAGAATTTGGAGAATCTGGATGAAGTGGCACTAATAGTTGTCACCTTTACTTGTCAGTTCAGAGTTGGATTTTGGGGCAGTGTGTAGTGGTGGATATGGCCTGGCCCTGGACAGGAGAAGCTAGAGCTCCAGGGTACCAAGCAGCTCCCATTCCTTCCAACCATCTGCTTATGCAGGAGTCTTTTTTACAAAACTAAGGCTGGAGATGTCTTGGAAATTAATTCCCCCAAATCTTAGTTCTGCCCAACAGTCCATGCAGTAGTAGCTTTGGACCTAGGCACATGCAACCAAACCCTTCCTATCTAAAATCTTGGCTTTATTTGCTCCCAAAAAAGTAAAATAGCTGCTCCAGAACGTACATATACAACTTTGTAAATTCAAACGCACGTCAAAACCTTTTACTGCAAAACATCCCTGTCTGAATAATGACTCATTCACTCCAGATGCTTTATATGAGCAAAATGGAGGTTAATTCCTGGGTTTGGGAATGGCATTGCTGTATTACCTTTATACTGCTTTTAAACAATTCTAAAATGTCTGCTAATAGATTTTATGCAGCTTCTAATAATGGTTATTATTGAGCATAAATAACATGCTCATTTTTATAAGTCTTGTTTAAGAAGAGGGCTGTAGAAGAGCTACGGATACTGGTAAAGAGACTATTCCTGCCCCAAAGTCTATATAACCTGAAGGAGCAATGCCAGTTTACACTAAAGGTTTGGTCCACAGTTTCCAGAGAGGCTGAATATAGAACATAAAGGAGAAGAAGCAAGGAAGCCATAGCGTTTTGACAGAAGCAGATTAAGCAGCTTTATGATAGAGGCTCTCCCGGCATTGGGCTATGAAGGCAAGAACACAAGCTCTTTTTCAGACGTACCTGTTGGTCATGATGAAAAACATTGGCAGCATCTCATACTGACATGTCTAGCTTGGGAGGCGTGCTCAGAAAAATCCTTCATCAGAGCAGCAGCAGTCTCCTTCCCCTGAGTAAACTCCTTTAAAGCTGTCAAAGATGCTGTAATCAGACTAGGTCATCAAAACCGGTCCTGCTGAGGACTGGAAATAAGATCCAGAGATGAGCATTCAGCTACATGGGTAAGGTCTAAAACACTAAAGTTTCCATTGAAATTAAATGAAGAGACTGTAATTGCTGTGAAAGAAAAGCGAAGCAATCATTGGAAGAGCCCGAAAGCTCTCAAAGTACCTGCTGAAACGATGCCGGCTGTAAGGCAGGGATCTATGTAATACACAACAGAATCTGATAACAGAGTAAAGCTTTCACTAGGAAATCAACTTAAGATAACTATTAGAGCATTTGCCTGTGTGGCTCCAGCAGCTAAGACAAATTTTAATAGAGATTTCACCACACAGTTGAGTAGTTTTATTACCAGATTAAGTGAAAAAGGTTAATACAGTAATAAAAATGGATTCTTTGTCTTCTTGATTTCAAAACATGTAACTATGGTCAATATGTTTAATAATTTGTAAATAGAGTGGAACAAAGCACAATGGCCATGGTGACCACTGAGAAGGTATTGCTGTGCATTTGCACCACTCTCATATTTGTGCTTGGGTCAGCAGTTTCACAATTTCCATAAATTGTTTGCAGTAAGAAAGAGAAAATGGTCTGAGTTAGTCTTTGATGCAATGTTTACTGCTGTTCCTGAAGTTACATCTGGGATAAATTTGGTCTGGATTTAACTAAATCCCATCTTGGATTGAATTAAAGGGTATTAGTGTATTTGATTTGAGCTGACTTTACAGTATATTGTCTGCAGTGACTCTGATTGTAGGTGATTGATCCCTGGTTAAGGAATAGTATTAGAGTAAATGGATTAAAATGTGTCTTTAATATTTCTTTAATGCTCTGGCATTACACAAGATGCTGTTTCCAAAATCTTTCCTACCACCACAGTGCATGGTGCATGACTTCTTTTTGCATAACTGCAGAAGAAATGAGGATTAAACACCCTGCCTCCTAGGTGGGAATAAGTAGGGAAAATCACTGATTGATTTGACACTTGATGCACTGAACGCGTAAACAGCCCTTTGGTGCCACTGGGATTACAGCTGCGCAGGAGGAGCAGGTGGGGCCTTGACCACTGTGGTGGGCACAGGTGAGAGGAGGAGAGAGCATGCCAGGATGCCTAAACTGAGGACAGCAGAGAGTATTTATGAGGAAGAGTCTCCAAGGGTGGAAAGATAGAAAATGAAGGTAATATTCTCTACTGAGCTTCTGAAGAAAGATGGTTGGAGGAGAGGCTGCTGAAGCACAGGAGTGCTGGAAGTGTGCCATTAGGGCAGGGGGATCTCTAAAGCAGTTAGGTAGACCCCGAAGCAGTAAGACATGGGGAAAGCTGGAGAAAGCAAGGAGTGGCCAGCAGTTCCAGGAGGTGGATCACTAGTGATATAGAGGAATCCGTTTCCCATTTCTGATCACTGTGTTCATCAAAGTCTCTGAGACTGTTTCACACAACTGGCTCTGTGCTGCTTTTACCATCTATCACAAGGGGAAACTGAGCCACCAGGTTGCAAACTGACTCATCCAAAGCCAGCAGCAGAGCTGAGTCCTAGGGTCAAGTGGTTCCTCATCCCACCTCCTACAAAATACCCTCTACCAGGGGCAAGTGACTGCTCTGATGTGCTACAACTAAAGGCATCTGCAGGCTTTGAAGCTCACAACTATCGAGAGCACAAAATGAATAATCAGGCCATAGAAACTGGGAAATGCTGCAAGTTCACCAATGGCATCTTGACAGGCTTGAGACCTGGGCCTGTGTGAACCTCATGAAGTTCAACAAGGCCAAGTGCAAGGTTCTGCACCTGGGCTGGGGAAATCCCAAGCACAAACACAGGCTGGGTGGGGACTGGATTGAGAGCAGACCTGAGAAGAACCTGGGGGTCCTGGTCGATGAGCAGTTCAACATGACTCAACGTACCCCAGCAGTGTGCACTCACAGCCCAGAAAGTCAGCCGTGTCCTGAGCTTCATCAAAAGGAGCATGACCAATAGGTGAAGGAGGTGATCCTGCCCCTCTGCTCTGCTTTGATGAGAACTCCCTCTGCAGTACTGTATCCAGCTCTGGGGCCCCAAAGAGAAGAGGGTCATGGACCTGTTGGAGCAAGTCCAGAGGAGACCACAAAGATGTTCAGAGGGCGGGAGCACCTCTCCTATGAAGACAGGCTGAGAGATTCGGGGTTGTCCAGCCTGGAGAAGAGAAGGCTCTGGGGAGACTTTATGGCAATCTTCCAGTACTTAAGGAGGCCTCCCAGAAACTTGGAGAGGGGCCTTTTGCACAAGCATGTAGTGATAGGGAATGGCTTTACACTGAAAGAAGGTAGGTTCAGATTAGATATTAGGAAGAAGTTCTTTGTTGCCCAAGAGAAGATGTGCCTGTGGATGTGAACACTCCCATCTCTGACAGTGTTCAAGGCCAGGCCAGATGGGGCTTCGAACAACCTGGTACAGTGGAAGGTATCCCTGCCCATGGCAGGGGTGTTGGAACTAGATGATCATCAAGGTCCCCTTCGACTAAAACCATTCTATGATATGATTCTGCAATATGATATAAATCCTTTAACCCTGTAGACCAACCCTGTAAAAGTTTTGCAAAGAGGCAGACAAGTTTATGGAGCAGATAGCAGAGAGGAGTGTTGCAATATATATATATATAAAGCCAGTACTTGCCTGAACACCCTCAAAGAGCAACACCCACCAGAGACACTGTGCTTGAAAAAGCTGCAGGACTTCCTCAGCTGTTTATCCTGGTGAAAAATATTTAACAGCTCAATCAACTGGCTGAAGCACAGCTGAAGAGCCACAGTGCCAAAAGCACAGGTGATGGAGCCAGTGAAATAAACACAAGGATACCTTGATTTTTTTCTGTGTCTAATGATATATATGTTCAGAATTCCTGGGAGTCAATGATAACCTTAAAATTGCTTTTCCTTCTTCAGAGGATTTGTCCTTGAGTTAAGCAACCAAGAACAAAACAAGTGTCTTTATTTTGCAGGTCCCATGTCACATTATTCCCGTATCAAATCTGGCAGCTTCCAGCCTTCCCAACACTATAATTAGAGCATCATGCAGTCATCAAAATAGCACTGACCCTCACCACAGCACTGCCCTGCCTTTGCAGCTCACATCTGTCACACACATCAGCTCTTTGCCCACGCAAAGCAAGTTCATGGACGGGATGGGGGTTTTGTATTTTGGCTGTGTTTGGCCTGCAGCCTGGGTCCACATATCACTCTGGCCCCCGTATATTTGTCCTGTGTTATGGGAGGCTGGCTGTGCTCCCGTTTGCCTCTGGAATGGGAGACCCAGGTGAAATGGGGAGCTACAGAAAGGAGATACTTTAATTTGACATCCCTTCACCCATGCTATGTCTTGAATTAGTGTAGTGCGTGAAACTTGGCTCTTCTGTCAACATATCATTTGTATTTGATATACATGAACATGCAGGCAGGCTGTGGCTGTCTGTAACAGGCTGCTGATGTAGGGAGAGCTGAGGACCCAGGATAAATTAACACAGCCTGGTTTCCTTCAATTCGTGTTGTTTGCCTTGGCTTCCAGCTCCAGAATCCCCTCACTGAGCACTGTGGAGCCCTGTCAGCTCCCTGAGGCCCTGTAAGGGCTGGGATGAGAGGGAGGAACAGAGCAGTTCCCTGACAAGAAAGAACTGCCATGTTGTAGGCTGATGGGCTAAATTTGCCCTCTATCTGCTCTGAACAGCTAGGTACACTTCAAGTGCTCTCAATGTTTTACTGAATTTCATTTAGAGGAATTTATCCTCCTTAGAAAATGGAGTAAATAAGCAGCCAGGAGAGGTGTAGGCAGTCACAGAGAGCAGTAGTCCTATTCTAAGAGCTATGAAACAGATGAACTAATAGCTTCCTGACAGGCTTTCTCCAGGGAGCCAGGGTGGCTACCATAGTATAGATACCTGTGTTTTATGTGGCTGAGAAGGCACTGGGGCTGGGTCCCCTTCTGAGTAGGACCAGGCTGGTGTAAGGAGCTGGTGCCTGTGGTTTTATTGCCCGGGTTGCATGGGATTCAGCTGCCTTGGGAACTGTAGGCTGTGGGGTTCAAGTGCTCTGCCACATAGGGAACTGGGCATGGACCAGGACTTGTGTCTTATTCCCCACTATCCTTATCACACGTGGGCTATCATGCTGCAAATGCAGCATCCCCTTCCTCTCCTGCTGCTTTCCTTCCCATGCTCACCAGCCTAAACTGGAAAAACTGCCAAAGGTTCAGCTTCATTTCATCTCCTCTTTATGTCAGCCACCTGGCAATAATCAACAGCAAATCCATGTTCATCAGGATGGAGTAAAAGCATGAGCACTTTCACTCTGCATAAGATTTCCTCCACCCTGGAAAAGAGTTTCTCTCACTAACTGAAAAGTCAGGATTCAGCTTCTCTGATATTTGTTGCCCTGCAGATACCCCACCTGAGTACCTCACCCCAGGCTCCCACTACAACCAAGGGAGACAAACAAGTGCTTTGAAGGACAATTCATCCACCCTAATTTAAATGTCTACATCAGCAGCAGATAAGTCCTATCCCTGTAGGTGCCTGCTCCTCTCCACATACATAGCATGAAGAACTAGCTCTGGTGCAGATGCCTCCACTCAGCCAGCTGAATCACACTAACCCTACACTCAAGCAGAGAAATATTATTTTCCTGGAGGCCAGAATGACATTTTAATATGTATTGCTGGAGGCATGGGAGTGGAAGATCTCTTCAGTGAGACCTTTCACTGAATGCAAGTTCACTGTGGTAAATTCGTTGGGCTTCAAGGGGAAGGGCAGGGAGGATTTACCAAAGTGCAAACTAACCTTTGTATTTAAGTCTGGGTGCAGAACTACGCAGGTGAGCTGCATGTGCCTTGCATTGGCACCTCTGTACAGGTCTTTTGCTCTCTGTAACTGTGTGTTCAGAAACTTCATTTTAAATGCAAACCAAGGCTTTTTCCCCTCTTTTGAAGTCTCTCTTTGTTTATCAGAACATCACTTACATTTTCTTCTACTTTTATGGGAGGTTTGCATTTCCATGTATGTCAGCAGTGTACAGAACAGACATCTGAGTGGGAGAAGTGGAATTTTGATATATAGGAGGAGAGTACATTATCAGTAAATTCAAGAGACTAAATCTGCCATGGAGAGGACTTCTTTTGTTTTCATCATCAAATCAGACATTATATCCTGTCAAACATCCCAAGGGGCTCCTTTGCTGCAGGCACCAGAGGTAATAACTGCTCAGCACAGTATGCTCAGCACAAAGTGAATTCAGAAATTCACTGTATGCTGAAGTCTTCATCTTACAAAGCCTTCAGCTGCTGTTCTAATGCAGGATGCAAGTGAAAGAGAATCATAGAATCATAGAATAGTTAGGGTTGGAAAGGACCTCAAGATCATCGAGTTCCAACCCCCCTGCCATGGGCAGGGACACCTCCCACTAAACCATGGCATCCAAGGCTATGTCCAACCCCACCTTGAACGCCGCCAGGGATGAAGCATTCACACCTTCCCTGGGCAACCCATTCCAGGGCCTCACCACCCTTACAGTAAAGAATTTCTTCCTCATATCCAATCTAAACTTCCCCTGTTTAAGTTTGAACCCATTACCCCTTGTCCTCTCACTACAGTCCCTAATGAAGAGTCCCTCCCCAGCATCCCTATAGCCCCCCCTTCAGATACTGGAAGGCTGCTATGAGGTCTCCACGCAGCCTTCTCTTCTCCAGGCTGAACAGCCCCAATTTTCTCAGCCTATCTTCATATGGGAGGTGCTCCAGTCCCCTGATCATCCTCGTGGCCCTCCTCTGCACTTGTTCTAACAGTACCATGTCCTTTTTATGTTGAGGATAAAAATAAGAATTAACCCTTAGTCTTACTTGCCCTGTGATATCCCTGGTTTTTTTTCAGTGCAGGCTGTGAGGTTATTCATCTAAACTTCTTCTCCTGCTATGATCTCATGGCTGAGGATGGTGTTGCATGATGAAATTTTCAGATTTGGTTGCAGTGTCACAGCATTGCAAACATCAGCTGGCAGCGTGCTGTCACTACTATGACTCCTTCATCACCTTCCAGTCCTCCCAATAGTTATAACACTTGATATTAAAAGAGGGATGGATTCTCCTTCTTGCCTTTATCACCTTGCCTGGTGGGTTATGTAATGGAGAGGTGGCCTCCCACTCTTTGACACCCTGGCATTGCTTCTGGTCCTTGGTCTCTATATGGTGTTCATTGCTCTTGCACAGAAATTGACCATGGTCAAATGCCCTACCCCAGCATCCCTACTTCATTGACACCACTGCTGCCTACAACACTAACATCATGCAGGTCACTTGTTGCTTGCTTAAATACGCTCAATTATGGTGGTGTTTGTGATGAGTCACCAGGTCACCTCTGCAACACACCTGTTCCTTCACTGGAATGTTCACTTCCTGAAAGTCTCTCTCTTTTTTTTTTTTTTTTTTAATGAAGTCATCAAGTCCTGTAGTGCAGGAAATTACCTCAGATAACAGCATTTTACAGCATACAGTTGGCTTTAGACTGCACTGGTGCCATCCCTGTGACACTAGCCTATGGCAAACGAAGCCATGCCCCTGTAGCAGTTTTTAGCCAGAGCCCTCAACCTGGAGACGAGCATGTCTCGTGATGGAATACTGTCCCTCCTCCTTCTTCAAACACCCCTGCAGCACTTCTACACTAGACAGAGGTCTGGTCAACAACTGGTTTTTGACCCTCTTTCAGACTTCACGGGTCGACAGTGAACCACTGCTGGCATGTCTGAATGAAGCTCACAGAAGCATGTAAGGGACACATATGGTGCAATTGACTAAAGAAATCTACTGTTTAGTTAGCTCCACAAAGCAGAGGGAGACTCACTGAACAGCCAGCTATTTATGAATAAATATATCTATCCATAGGGGGAATCACATAAAACAATGGGCTGGCAATGGCTGCTAATTTAAAATGCAGCAGGCAGACTGTTGCTCACATTAGTAACCTATGAGACACATCGCTTAAATAGCACAATCAGCCCCAACCAGCTCCTTGGGAATTACTGAACCATTTGTGGCCAGCTTTATTCTTAGAGAAATTTGCTCTGAAGACTCCACTGGATCTGCTTTATTTACATAAATTTAATAACTGTGAGTGACTATGGTTTCCTTTAAACCATATGCTTTTCATTTACAGAAAGACACATACAGTCAACTCTTAATATTATTTACTTTGGGCTACTGATAGGGTAAGAATATTTAAAAGTCCAGTATTATGCAATTTATTTCATTATTTTTGTGATTTCTTTTTATCTCTGGTATGTAACAGATTCTTCTCACCACTAAATTTGGAGCTAAACTATATGCATTTCTCATGTATTGATTGTGCCTTTTCCTGAACATTTGGTGCTTATATTGTCCCTTTAACTTTGCAAATACCATCTGTTGTACCATGCAGACTGTAATGAGGGGATGTGTTTATATGGTGGCCTTTCTTCTAACAAAGAGCTATATGGAAAATGAGGGAGAGTTCGTATGCTTAAAGTAAGAGGTGGACTTCTGAGAAGCAAATCAGTAGATCCTCATCTGGCCTCAGCTACAAATGAAAGTAGCTCTGTTAAATGCAATGAAAGGTGCTAATTCAGACCAAGTTATCTAAACATTAACTTGAGTATGATCATAAAGCAGAATAATGGCACAACTGAAAAAGTTAATGGAAAAGCTAGTTTTCCTTTTCATAGTTAAAGAAGGCATTGTCTCATAGAGGATAACACTGACATATTCTTAAAGTGGCTTATGAAAATTTCTGTTTCTAATCCAGACTAGAATAAATATGAACTCAAAAGGACTAGCAGGAAAACTGACTTTTAAATACACAGCTGAAATGTGGACTTGAATAGGATGAGTAACTGACCTCTGATGGCTAGTGGGGAGGATTACAATCTGCTGGAGCAGCCAGCTAGGGCACTCTCCATTTAGCATGGGCATAAGAAACGAAGAAACCAAATGCATGGAAAATAGAGCAAGGATGGACAGCAGAAATTCAGAGGTGCCCTTGTCAAATACAGCTCACAGTCCCAAAGCTCTTAGACTAAGTGGTAAAAAGAGGCAAGCCGAAGTGCATGATGGCCAGGAACAGGATCCCTGGGAGAGCAGTGATCCCTGGGAGAAAGCAGGAATAGAGGAGCACTTCTGCATACTCAAGGTGGAAATTTCTTCTCCTGGGGCTCCCCATGCAAGCATGGGAGGAAAGGACTGAATTCAGAAGGTGAGTTGAACTGTCTACAGAAAAAATCCCTCCTTCTCCATTGTCAGCAAAGGGAGCCAAGGACTACTGGCCTCTAACAGGTGCCTGCTGTGGGTCTCTTTTAGCTCCTGCCAAGACTGTCTGAGCTTGCAATCTGTGAGTGTCCAGATATTTTCCAGGGAGGGTGCAGACCTTCTGGCAGTAGGACAGTCTGAGTTCTCATACTGAAGGCCACAGGGTCACTGATACCCACTTTGCCTGGGTCCTGCTAAGGTCCGACATTGCAAAAGATGTGTTATTTGCATGTTCAGCCCCATCCCTTCTGCTTGCAATGGTGCATTAGCAGACTGCCAGAAATACCTCTGATCTGACCAAGGCAGCTGGTTTTGAATACAGTGTTTGATCAGTCCATCCCAAATCTGCTCATGGTCCCAGGCCAGGGAGGCTGTTGAAGAGGAGCCTGCCCTTCCCTGCTACTTACAGTTAATGAGGAGCCGCACATCTGTCAAAGCAATGAACTAGAAGTGCCTTCAGAGACACTTTCTTGTTAGTATGGTTTTGGCAGCCTCAGTCCCTTCATGCCACAATCATTTCAACCAGTGACACACTAATAATTTCTGACACTTCCACTTCTTTACCACAGTCAAGCTGCAATAAAACATAAAATGCCTCCCAGGCTCCCACCATCGCCTGTTCAGAAGTGTTTGCCCTCTGTCCAGGAGAAGGCAGAGCTGCTATATCCCCACATGGGAATGTCTCTGCATCTGGGCTTCATGCACCCGTGAGAAACCAGAGGAAACAGTGAGGGGACAAATTGTGACAACCTCCTGTGACTCCTAGACAGCCAAGAGATTTTTGCAGCAGGAGAAATAAAGGCAATAGATGAAGCAAAGGGCTCAGATAAGCTATGCAACACTGGCAGTTGAGCCACTGACTGCAGGTTCAGCATAACCATTCAGGTGTGCTCTCACTGATCATGGCAACTGCGAGATAATTCAAGTTATCTGATGTTGTTCTCAGAGATCTTCACTAGGTCACACTATTGTCCATTTTTTGCATACTAGGAACACTTACGTGGACTGATACCAGAACTCCCCTGATGTGCAATAGGTTTTTTAGGAGTTGCTAAAGTGCACATATGTCTGTGTAGTTCTGGAAGACAGAAAGATTAAAGAAGTTTCCATTTTCTATGGAAAAAAATAATGGAGACTGACTTTAAAGCAGGCAAATTACACACTGAAAAGCGTGCGTTGAATTAGATGTCCAGGGCAATGTTTGAGAATTCACAATGACACGAGTGTTCCAGCCAGATGATGTTCAAGCTATGGAATAAGACAATAAAAATTCTTTTGGCTTGGAGTCAAAATGGAGATTTAGAGATTGACAGATTTTTTTTAAAGTTCAGAAAAAGCCATATTATTTGATTACCTCCATAGCACTGTCTCACACTGGGCAAAATATGTAGTGTTTGACCAAAACATGATTTCCCAAATGATGTCTAAACCAAATAACTGTAAAGTCCCAAGGCCCAAATCCCACTGCTATGTAATTACTGATGGCTATGTATTACATTATTGATCTACCCATATTTCCCTATGTTCATTTTGCACAGTTGCTAATGACTTACAAAACATAGAACAGTGGAGAAACAGCTCCAGTCTTAACAAGAATAAATCACAGTTCAAAGGTGCTTAATTTCTTTATCTCCATCTTTATTTTCAGTGTACATTCCCCACCACCCACATGGAACTGAATGTGACCTGAATGTGAAAATGTTCTATATTTAAGGCCTTTTACATGCAAATGTAACCCCACACCCTCCTTGGCTACCTTATGCACTACTTGCTATCAGCTTTTCCTGCTGGTTTTGTGGACCACATCAGAAGCAACAAACAACTGGCTACTTTTCAAGTGCATGGCCTTTTAAGGATCCCAGTGGTCCTGTCAATCAATGTTTACTTTTAATAAGCCCAATTAGGGTCTCCAGTGCAGGATTATGAGGATTTGAAAAGGGTCAATTTGTAATGATTCCTGTGGTGGTTGCTGCTACCTGCAACATTAATGAAGATTTATTAAATTAACAGCACATAATTTTTCAGTAATCTAAAAATCACACATACAGTTAATTAGGGTTATACTACATACATGCACCAGCTTGGTGTGCTGCTTATATCTTATGTGTGTGGAATTGATTAGCGACAGTCCTGGAATAATCATTCAGGACTTTTCTGTCCCTATTTATAATTTGTTTGTTCTTCATAAGATCTCAAAAACTCAGTGGAGTGCTGCCTGTATTTAAACCAGAGACTCCCACAAAATGTTTTTTTCTCAGCCTGTTGTAGAGTCCTCAGAGAGTAGATAAGATTGATGCAGAAAGCTTTTGGGTCCTGAATGGGAAATTGATTTCACTTTTTAACATTTCTTTTACACCTCAAGCTTCAAATTAATGTGTAAGACAATAGTCAACTACTTCAACAAAATCGCTCAGGCATTAAGAGAAGAAATGTCAACACAATACTTCAGGGAGGAATATTCATGTAACCAACCAGCCCATTAATTACATCTTTTGCTCACATTTTATCACCTTAAAGAATATAGCTCAATCAAAGGGACTCAAGCATTTTTACAATATTCAAGCTTAGCTTTAAGGGAAATGTTCTGGCCAGATGTGTGATCTGGACTAGATATCTAATAAATATTTAATAACTAGGAATCTGCCTTCATTCAGCAAGGAGAATTCAAAATGCCTGATGCTATGCTTTTGGACTTTTTATCTCCAACTGCAAATGGATGGGAGTTTGTCTGGATCTGCTGAGATTTAGTACGAGTCTGGGTATGTTGGATGTTTTTGGAACAATTATCCAATTTATTGAAAATTTTACTTCTGTCCTAGGCAAGCTACTGTCTTCATTCAACCAGAGGTTGATTAAGGTTGTGCAAATAGATTTAATCTGGCTTTGATGGCCTTAGTATGGACTCTACTAATAGCATTCCTGGAAATAGCATAGCTGGAAAGGAGGCTCTTCCAACATCTATCCAACTAAGGTATTTCCATGCTTCTCACATTACTGGCATTACATCCAAGCATAAATCTTAATGTATTTTCCACCTGGAGAACAGGGTAGGTTTTCGTTAAGTAAAACACGTCATGCCTTAAAGTAAGTGTCTGATTACAAAAATATGTGTATTTAATCTATTGCTGGGGCCATACTTTGTACTCAGTACTCCTTTCCATAAAGACAGGGTATAACAAAACCTCTTTACCTGGCTGCTAGATGGAAAAATACAAGAAATATCATAAGGCTTCTCAGTTACTATTACAATGGATGCCATACAGATAATTGAGGCAGACACTGGGCTACTCCACCATGCCACTTTATGCAAACCATGACAACAGTGCTTAGCTGGGGGTTAAGGCATCTCTGGTGTCCCATTAGATGGGTACTCTGCTGCCTTTCATTTATAAGAATGAGGAGCTGTACTCCTGTTTCAGGTCTGACTTGTTGAACCTGCTCCCTGCCTCCCATGCCCTAGTCCCCTGATGCTCAGTCTCGTTAATTGCTTCACATCTGAAACCAAATGGTCTCAGACGAGTGAGGCAGCAGGGTGACAACACTGCAAGCACAGCGTGGCACTATATAGCTCCCAGGAGAATGGGAAGAGCCTTTTTAAAATAATGGTGACAGTTGCTGACAATACTGAAATTGCCTCTGTTACCCCAAGATTTCACACAAATGGGAATGCCAGCTGGGCAAAAAGAGATTGACAGTCTTCAACTAAAATCACTGACAAAGTCCATGCTGCTCTACCCCTGAGTGTCACTGAAAGTATAGCAAGTCCCATACCCACTCTCCTCCCCTTCACACTGGAACATTCTGCTAACCCTGCTTTCCAAGGATAATTTGGTATACAAGACATTGACCTGGAATGTGGCATTGGGCTGAATGTTGGGTCTCACAGAGACCTCATGCTGAGGCCTGGAGAAGTCATGTCCATCTACAATCACAAGTGTACTCAGGCACCTAACTTCTGTTTGAGAAAGTAAGCACCACTGATGTCACTTTCCTGGTGTTTTATTTGTTATTCCTGGGAGTTAGCTATCAGGGATAAGGTTTTAAACAATTTTGGTGAGTATGAAACTTCGGTGCTTGGTCCTTAGTCTTCTAATGGGAATAATATTATCACACCTCACTGGACTGTTGTAAGATGTGTATATTAAAGCTTATGAGATGCACACATGTTATTGTTATGAAAGTCATGAAAGCACTGAGAGATGAAGTGATACCAGTGTGAGCAAGAGAACAATGATATAACATTGACTGATTGCTTTTTTTGTCTTGCAATAACGTACACAATCAGCGCCGATCAAATAGCAAAGATTGTGGAAGCTGTCATGTAATCAGATATTTTTGCAGTGCAATTCTGATATGAGGGATTGAGCCAAAGCTGGATCCTTTGATTAGCACATAAATGTCGAGGTTCTGTATTCAAGACCTCTTGCTACTTCCAGCCTCCTGTGTGGCTGTCCTCAAGTCATTCAGGCCTCACTGTGCTTGCAACTTCTCATAAGTGATTAGTGAGGGTGAAAATACTGAAGCCTTAATCAACTATTGCATAATAAACTATATACAGGGGTCGCAAACATTGGAACAGAGAGGTTGCAGAGTCTCCACCCTTGGGCATATTAAAAACCTTACTGTAGATGGCCCTGAGCTTATCTGTGGTCGGCTTGTTAATGCTTGTTTTGTGGTATCAGAGTTGGATGACAAAGAGCAGTGTGAATTGTGACTAAGCTGAACCTGTAAGAGGTTATGGCTTATGTGACTTAGTGTCAGTCAGAGATAAAGATGCATCACTTATGTCTTCTTGATGTCTTCTTACCTGTTTAACCCAGCAATGTGCAGCAACAGGACAGAGGCTGACCTACAACCTAGCCACTGCTTTGGTGTTGCTTGACTCAAAGAAGCCTATGACACGTTACAGAGGTTTCACTGGGTATTCTTCTGCCTTGCTGTGCTTGTCTTATGCATATGCTCGGGCTGAGAAAATTGGGGCTGTTCAGCCTGGAGAAGAGAAGGCTGCGTGGAGACCTCATAGCAGCCTTCCAATACCTGAAGGGGGCCTATAGGGATGCTGGGGAGGGACTCTTCATTAGGGACTGTGGTGAGAGGACAAGGGGTAATGGGTTTAAACTTCAACAGGGGAGGTTTAGATTGGATATGAGGAAGAAATTCTTTACTGTGAGGGTGGTGGGGCCCTGGAATGGGTTGCCCAGGGAGGTTGTGAATGCTTCATCCCTGGCGGCGTTCAAGGTGGGGCTGGACATAGCCTTGGATGGCATGGTTTAGTGGGAGGTGTCCCTGCCCATGGCAGGGGGGTTGGAACTCGATGATCTTGAGGTCCTTTCCAACCCTTACTATTCTATGATTCTATGATTCTATATGACAGACTGAGCTTTGTACTGGTGGGAAACACGATTGTGGACTCGCTGTACCTCTTCTGCACTCCCCGCTAGTTGGTGGGGGGGTGGGGCCAGGAGCTGGGGCTGTCTATGCTCTGTCCCTGTGGGTGTCCAATGGGAATGCTCCCCATGGAGAGACAGTGTTTTGGTGGCACAGCCCTGTACTGTTGTGCATGGCTGTAAACATGCTCTTAAGACCCCACATCATTTGCAGAGAATTGCAGATACAGGACACACTGTTCCACTGTGTGCAATAGAAATGTTCTCCGCATGCAGGAGGAACAGCATCTCTCTTCAGCAGGTGCTGCAGGGGTGATAAGGGTGTATGGGGAAACGCTCGTTTTGTGTTACCCGCCACATATGAGACCGGGCAAGCTTGCTTTCCACTCAGAGACAGAATCAGGATCCCAGAAATATGGGAGACAAAACTTATTCTCATTGCTAATCAGCTACCATCAAACTGCTCTCAAACGCCTGTGCAAGAGGTAGTCTTTGTACAAAGCATAGGTTTTGGTTTTTGTAGAGGAAAGCAAGGAAACAAAACCTGACCTTGTCAGCGGCTGCAAAACAGTATGAAAGTGCTTTGGAGTAGCCTCATCTCCCCTTGCTGGTGTTTGGCGGTTATTGCAGCCCCGTCTTTGTTTCTGTGCTCAGACTTTGTGCTGCATTCCAGCTGCAGGTTTGCAGGATTTTCCAAGTATAGCCAGAGAAATAATTACATTTTCTCTGCGTGTGCTTATGAAGCTAGTGCTGAGATTGCTTCTTTTGATGAGCTTTAGATAAATAAGTAGATTTTTATTTTTCTGAAAAACCTTCATTCATACGTAGCACCAATATTCAGACTTACTGCAAAGTGGTTCCAGCATAGCTGCACTTGCTGGGAACAACGGGGGAATACTTCATTAAAAAAAAGAAAATTTTAAAAAGCACACTTAGACCAAAGCAAACTTACAAAAACATTGATTTAAATACATACCAAGGGCTTAGCCTTTGCGGTCCAGGATTGCATGAATGATGATCTTCATCTGGGAGGCAGAAGGGAGTGTGAGGAGAGTTAAGTCTGATCTTGATGAGGCATTTTGTGTTGCTGTCCTCAAGAGCCCCCAGGTACGTAGCTGTGTGCTGGGTTGTATAGGCCAACCTCGAGGTTACTCTAAACTGCTCTTAGGCCAGCAGTCTCCTGGGCCTGAAGGCAGCAAGGGATGTCAGATGTAAGGATAGGGAGGAGCAACATGGCAGCTCTCTGTAGCACAACGGAGTTAAGTGCCAGAGAGCAGGATGAGCTACGTGAATTAGCAGCAGTGCTGGCACAGGAGCAAATGGGTTAAGAATATGCTCAACTTGGAAATACCAAGAAGATTCCTAGCCATCAGAAGCAGTAGAGCAGCTTGGTAGTGAAAACAAATCTGTATGAAGCCAAACTGGTTTTCTACCAATTGATGAAGGATATTATATGATGTAGGAACCAGATGTGACGATTCAGGAGGTAATTTTCAAACACTGGAACAGAGGGTGGTTGAACATCGGAACAGAGAGGTTGCAGACTCTCCATCCTTGGAGATACTAAAAATCTGGCTGTAGATGGCTATGAGCAACCTGCTGTCACTGACTGTGCTTTGAGCAGCAGGGTTGGACAAGATGGTCTTCAGAGGTGTCTGCCAACCTGAGTCATTCTGAGGTTCTGTGTGGTAAATACATAACCTCTTGACTGCAAAGCAGGTCTCCAGGTCCTTTTCTTCTGTGTTTTTTATTTTTAGGTCTTCTCTATATGGGCAAGCACACTTTTATTCCTCTTCTATATTGATCTCCAAGCTACACATCGCCTGCATTTCAAGCTTGCGGAAGTGAGATGTGAGTTGGACCAAGGGTGGACTTCTGTTCTGACGCTTAAAATCAGCAGTGTTTTCTATTTGAAATAAAAGTTGTTGAAAATTGCCTCCCTGTCTAGGACAGGAAGGTGCAAGCTCTCCCCTTGAAACATGGAGGAAGAGCTACCTTAAAGTTTTATTTCCAGAAAAGAGCAGTACGCTCAAGAATATAAGTGGACCAGCTATTCTGATGGGCTAAATTCTGCTTTACTCTTCTTTTGCATGTGACCTTCTTTTGATCAGTTTACAGGGTTTATTCACAGGGAGAGAAGCCTTCATGTTGCTTATTCACACATACATCAGCTAAGGGTTGTTTTGGGAATGGGAGTGATTTACCCTTTCCAAAAATCTCTGTTTTGGGGTTTGTCTACCCAGGATCATGAAGATGTGTGAAATCAGAGCCATGCCAGGATGCTGCACTGAATGATGACAAGCACTCTTATTCAGCACAGTGCATGGGTCCTCTCTCACACCTGCAGATCTCAGAGCTTGTTCAGAGCCGCATCCATAGCTGTCAATCTATGAGGACTGGAATCTCTACATGTGGTCCTTTTTTTCATATTTGTCTTTGAATAAGCTTTGGAAATGAATTTCCTCACCTTGGCACAAGATCCATGCTTCTAGCTCAACTAGTTAAAGAGCCATGGCTCAATTTACTGCCTTCTCTGACTTTAACCTGCTGTTCAAGGCTACAGTGATTGAACACTGGCTTGCAAACCCAACTCCTATATATTTTATGCCATATAACTTTTGCTGGTATTTCCCTAATGGCCTGGGAACGTGAATAATTTTTTTTCCAGTGAAATAACCACCTATTTATATATTTCCCTTGAGAGACAGCATGATCTGACATCGCATTTAACTCACAGCAAGATATTTAGCTTGTTGAATGAGTACTAAGAGGGGACAAACATACGCAGCACAGTTCATAATAAACAGTCTTTTACCAGGCAAGAATACTGCTCACATAGGAGGATTGAAACAGTGTCATTTTCAGTCCCTTCTTTCTCCTCTTCTGCACCATAACCCTTTTATGCAATTTATACAAATAAACTTGATACACCAGCTAAACCTTCCATTAAGAAATCAGCATGAGGCAGGACCAGTATATAAAGATTGTTTCTGTGCTGTCTAGGAAAGAAGCAGTGGACAGAATTAAAACATGCCTATGCTGTGAGGAAAGGCACAATCACACCCTGAAAGAAGCAGCCGTGTTAGCTTTGCCTCGTCTCACTGGATTCAGGGTAACAGCCAGGATTTCAGCTTATGCTGATCAATTGAATACACACCCGCAGTATGTACAGAAATCTGAAAATCCATGCCAGCTTGTTTTCATGAGTCAGTCAGGCATGTGGCTACCAGTCCCGCAGTCATACCTTCTTCTGCAACACCCTGCAATCCTTTCTTATGTTCGTTGTTGGAGAAGCTATGGACCTTACCAGACTCCTCATGGGAAGTGTAACCCAAGTTAACAGCAGAGGGTATTCAGCATCGTGCGGAATTAAGAGTCCCAAGTGTTATCCAAAAACCACTGAAATCACCAGAATATTTCTGTTCATGTCAGTGGAGCACATTGCGCTTGGATTGAAACCTCCCACTAATGTAGTTATTCTCTACTAAGGGAGGAAAATGGAAAAGTGAAGATGGCATTTTATGCATCAAGGTCACACATGCCAGTCAGCTTTCGGCATCTTAAATAGCACTTTACAGAGATTTTGTTCTTTTCCAGACATAAATATATGTGAAACACATCACAGTATAACCCTCCCTGCTGCCACTCAAGGTGTTTTTTAATGGAGAACTGAGAGAAGATGCTTTTCACGTCAGGCAGAGGGGCCATCAGGGCATGTGGGGGAAGAACATCACATCTGACCTGTGCAGAATTAGAGGCAGAGGACAGAAACTGGAAGGACTTGGCTAGGTTGATCCCATGACAGCTTTCAAATGTCAAAATGGCTGCATCAATCCTGCTCTACTACACACGGTCCTTACAGCCATGACTCTCACCCTCACAACCTCCTGATTCTTGCGTCAATCCAGCAGAAGGCATTTCTGCAATCAAAAATATTCTTTGTTAAATGATTGTTTTCCTATTTTATTGGAAGTGAAAAATCTGTGCTCTGATTGGAAGCATCAGAAAATCTATATCCCTGTCTAGCTTTGTCTTTGTGCTTTGGATGACAAAAATAGATCAGTTTAAGTCAGGTTAGGTCAAATAAAATTGGACAGAATGGCTCTTGAAAAAACTGAACATATAAAAAATTGTGTCTGGTTCAAAACTTTCTATCCAGGGAAGTTTTAGACAGATAGTTAAGTTCCCTCTAAAACTTTTCAGGGGAATACCTTGTTTGACTGTGGTAGCTCCATCTATTTATTGATTACATGAATCATTCAGTTACAAAAAAGTCAGTCCTTCCTGCTCTTTCCCACCCTAATAATGGACAGAAGTCAAGGTGATTCTTTCCATTGACTTCCATGATCTTTGGATCAAACACTGAAACATGATCATGCGAGTCAGGCATTGATAATGAATCCAGGCACAATGAAGTTATCTCTGGCCCAGGTATCCCATTACCAGGGTAAAACCAGGGCAATGAGACACAAAGCTGACACCCTGCAGTGAATTTATTTGGAGCAGTTGTAAATAAAATGAAGCTGGACACTGCAGACATGAGCTTGGAAATGCTTGGTTTATGGTCTTAAGGGAGATATGCACCTTGAAGAAAATGGCTTCTGTAACCAAAGAGTGGCCTATTAATTGTATCACATTATCACTTGGTAATGGAGTGATTTAAAAGTGTGAATTCTGTTTTGCACCAGACCACTTTAAATGTTCTGCCTTTATGTAGGGCATCAGGACTTTTCCATGTCACATTCCATTTCCGTTTCTTATTAAGAACAAAATTGATTTGATGTGCCAGGGGCTTTCCATTTGCATTTCAATTACAGATTCAGTGGCTTCTTAAGCTTTCCAGGTTTTTAAAGGACTAGTATTTCCTATCAAATATTCTGAAGAAAATAATTTGGGGGGATGAGGTGCAATGGCGTTCATGAAAAATAAAGCTTATCACAAGGACTGTCATTCCCACAGTTAAATTCATTGGTGATTCGTTATTTTTCCATTGTTTACTAAACAAGTAAAGAAAAAGCCATTACTAAGAGCTGAAAAACATTATGCATAACAGATGACTTGTATGATTTTACACGTCCTGAAGTCTTTATTCACCCCAGCTTAGCAGTGAGGTAATGAAATCCCAGGAGGTAAAGAAGTTGAGAAGGGAAAGAAGAGTCCATCTGTGAATGTAGAAGTTTGGACTCCCAGCACTGTATCAGCAGCCAGGGACCCAGAAAAGTTACCTTCAAGCTCAGATTCCTAGAGCCCAAATTTTGCTCATATTCCTAGGAACTTAGACCCAAAACTGGGGTAGAAATCCTGGCGCTTGAGTTCTTTGACTCAAATGCATTTATAAAACTGCAAAACAAAATGTTGGGATCATTTTGAAAACAATTTAAAAACACCTTTCTACCTGCCAGTCCCCACCTCTCTTGCACTGAGCACATCTTCATTCTGGGTAGAAACTACATATGTGAACCTCAGATCAGAGAGTTTTCTCCACATTTTTCTCTGCAAAGGAAGAGAACCTTCTTTCCCAAAGGAAAAGCCAAAGATGCAGCTACTGAATGCAATACCACATTTTATTGCTCTGTCTTTGCGCAACCAAGCAGACATTTCACCAGTCATTTCCTTCTCTCCAAAAGGGATCACTTAACTCAGATGGCATGGTTTAGTGGGAGGTGTCCCTGCCCATGGGAGGGGGGTTGGAACTAGATGATTTTAAGGTCCTTTCCAACCCTAACTATTCTATGATTCTATGATTCTTAATTGTTTTTAATACATGCTG
Organism: Amazona ochrocephala; assembly: GCA_039720435.1. NCBI lineage: Eukaryota > Metazoa > Chordata > Aves > Psittaciformes > Psittacidae > Amazona > Amazona ochrocephala. The sequence continues at coordinate 51,255,919 of CM077882.1, read as the reverse complement.
TATATTGTGCACTGTGGGTACTTCTGGCAGTGCTGCCATCACTTTCCCTCATGCCACTCACTCTCCCAACCAGGTCCTTGTGAGCCAGCTCTCCCTACTCCTTCCTCTGGCTCCTCCAGCAAAGGAAATACAGGAAACACATCCTCCTGCAAAGCAGTAAAGGATTACCATCCAGTCCGTAATTCACTTTGCCGTTTCCGTGTACTGCACATGCCCTTTCCCACTTTTGGAAAGGAAATGAAATAATTACCCTTCCTGCAAGAAGCATGCTTTATGGTTTACATTTATGATAAAATTACGGAGCTGCTGCAATGAAATATTCTACCAATACATTAAAACAAAGCAAGATCAGTGTGGCAGTAAAAAACTTATTGTCTCTGTTTCATCCCTAGTTTTCTTTTCTTGGGATTATTTAGTGCTTTTATTAAAATATTTCTGTTATAATACTGGTTTTAATGCTATATTGTTTTTATAATAATATGATTTTTATTGTAACATCACCTCCAATTTAATATCTCTTTCTGTTATAAGTGAATTGCGACTAAAGTGGAATTACTGTTGTAATGGATGTAATACCCTTGTGAAAAGGTTTAAGAGCCATTGCTACTACATAATTACAAACAGAAAGCCAGGAAATGGGATGAGGAAGAGGGAAATACTACAAAACCAGGAACAGTTTTTGATAAAGACAAGCAAGATCAAATAGCCAAAGAGTCTGGTGACCTGCGACTGAGAAAAAATGTCTCAGAGAGGACACATTAGAGAGAGAGGCCACCAGCGCCTTGGCTGACGTCCTTCTTTCCTCTCAATTTTTCAAATGAAAGTCAGAAGAGCAGTATGCAGTGATGATTGTCTGTTCCCTGACCATAATGAAATGCCCACCCAGACTGATTTCCTGGTGAAGGTGCCTTCAGAGTGCACCGTGTGTAACAGGAAGATTGTTTGGTGAACATGAGGCTTATGGAAGAGGCTGAGTTCACTTACTTAATTCCCTTCTACTGCTACTAATGCGATATGCACCTCTTTGGATGGCTCTTCTTCCTGGCTGGAGATTGATCTGCTCATTCAAGCTGTTTCTATTATCGTCAACAGAATCATCCAAGGTTACGCTGGGGTAGCCTCATCAGGGAAAACAGTTGGTGTGCAGAGCAGTGGGGCACCATGCATCCCATGTGAAAATATGGAGAACTCTACTCTGATAGTACAGACATACCTAAAAAAGGGAGCACTCATAAGAAAAGCTGGGCCTAATTTTACTGAAGTACTTTAGCTACGGATTTAGATACCTAATCTGAGGCACTCATATTCAACAGTAGCTTCTGCTATCAAATGTTCTATCAAATGTGCCATGTTTTAATGAAATAATAATAATAAAATGAATAATGGCCTTAAAAGATCAGATCACCCCGATAAGGCATGGATACATTTCATTTTTCATGTGACATTTTGAGGGAAGACTAAAACCCCTTATGTTCACACAGTTCTCTTTGGGATCATTGAAACATATGGGAGCAGATTTATGGCAGTTTATCAGAAGATTTGTATATACATGGATACAAGTAAACATGCATGTAAAACTGTAGCTGGCTCTTTTGCACTCTAGCTGAAATTTATCTCAGGGTGGATCTGCAATTTCCAGAGGGTGAGTTATAGTTTGAATTCTGAGTAACAGGACTTACTGGGTTGGCTGGTCCCATATCTAAGGATAATACATTTTAATCTCAGCATCTCTCTGGGGTGGTGCAAATTAAAAAAAAAAAAAGAAAAAAAAACCAAAACAAAACACCACACACAAAACCGCTGAAGCCAGTTTGATGAATTTCTATGTTCTTATCTCTGCAGACCATTTTCTCTTTGGCAGGAGAGGTTTTTTTTGCTTCAGCGGATAATATGGGAATTCAATCATTGTTTTCCAAAGTACATATTATTTGCAATAGCGTGGTCTGGGCGATTGCCTTCCTGAAAGAGCAGGACAGCATTTCAGCTAACAGGGTGGAAATCAATAGCAAAAGATTAAAGCTCAAAAGATGAACAAGTGCACATGAACCAAAGGCGAAAGTGACAGTGAGAGCTGCCTTTAAGTGATAGCAGGTGCTCCTGTAGCCAAAGAAAAGAGCGAAGAGAGACGCTTCAATTAGCTCATTGCTGTGCTCCTGACAGAGGCTGCTTTGTTCTTGGCTTTGAAAGATTCTTTCCTTTTTTCTGATAGGTTTGCAACTCCCTACCAATTTCTTGTTGTATCTTGATCCCGTATTCCAGTCAAGCCCTGGTCTGTCTGTTACTCTGCCTGATGACTTCTTTGCTAACTACATTCTGACTGAAAATCAGTTTAGCTCCCCTAATAATGGAATAATTTTATGCCTGCCCCCATCAGTGCCAGTGCTCCTATGCTTGACAACAATGCCAAGGTGCTTTGTTGCATCTCTTCCCCAGCAGATAAGTTCTCTGTGAATGCTAGAGTCAAATCACCAGAGTCAGATAAACAAATTAACAGTTAGAAATTAGTAGGATGAAAACAGAACAAAGCATTGTGCAGCAACATGCTGAGTACTGTGAGCAGCCTGGCTTTGCTCATCGCAAAGATGAGAAAGAAGGGCTGGAAAAAGGCAGCACAAATACCCGGATGTGTGGTCGCTCCAACAGAAGGAATGGGTACACAGACTAGGATGCTTCAGTGTGGGAATATTTGGTCTAGGTAGGATATAATTAGAGATTAGAAAATGAGGAATGGCATGCACAGGACAAATAGGGAGCAACTGCTCTCTGCTTCTTCCAGCTGGGTGGTTGGGGAGGAGTGGTACAATTGACAGCTTTGAATGAAAAACAAAAGAAGTACTTAATTGCCAGCTGGCATTTAAGCTTAGCAACTCCTTTGCAATATGTTGTGGATGCTGAAAGTTTACAGGGCTACAGACTCTGACTGGATAAATTCATGGATGAATAACCTCTCCACTAAGAAGCACCGCAGCCCTGAGTGCTGGCTCCTGAGACCATGTTGTAAAAACCTTCTGCCATTGTGTTTTGCATCAGATGTCAAAGGGGAATCTGGGACAAGTCAGTCTTTATGTAAACACTCACTATCTGCATGGATCCTGGATCCCATCCTGGGGTGGGACCAAAGTCATCTATCTGCAGCACTCCGTCTCTCTCCCTCCATTTCTTCTCTCACCCTAATGAGGGCTCAGGCACAGGAACTTAAGGTGCACTAGCTTCATTACATACCTGAGTAAGAAGAGGGGGAGAGAAGTGGGAGAAAGAGGAAGGGAGGGAGGGAAGGAGAGACTTTTTGGCTGCTGCCATGTATTCATGGAGAAACATGGGTATCACAGTTTTGACTGCTTTACTCGGTTTTAGGGCTGGGACAAGCAATTGCCTTGACAAACTGAGTCTGACAAACTGAAGTGAACGGGCCCCTTTGCCAGACTGCTCCTGCCATGGCATTAGTGGTTCCACTATCCCAGTCTCATTCACTGTCCTTCACTGTCGCTGAGCTACTGTCACTCCTGTCTGCAAAAGTGAAAATATGCCAGTGTTGATCCCATACATGCTCATAACACTTCTGACTCTGGAAGACCACAGAGAATTTTAACCCTTAAATGGAATCAAATTAATTTGGTGGGAGGTTAGAGCCTCTCTATCACCGTAAGAACAGGTATCTTTGCCAGAATTGGGTCCATCTCTGTTGTGATGGCTGGGAGCAGAACAGGATTCCCAATATACCTTATTTCAGTGGGATTCTCAGCTGAGCCTGTGATCAAGTGTTTGACTCTAAGGTGACAGAGATTTTGTCTGGATTTAAACTCTGGATTATTTTTTAGGATGTGAAAGAAAAAAATCCTGGTGTGTATCATACATTTGATTCAGTACTAAAGGCTGAGAATTAATATATTACTTTAAAATAATGGTGGATATCTACAGTCATTAGCCTGAAGATGGAAATTCAAGGGAAAAAAAAGAATAAGGAGAATAAACAGTCTTCAAATCCAGCCACAAGGCTTGAATTCCACACTGCCAGTATTGGGAGCTAAGTTTAGCAAGCTAAAGAGTTAAATCTAGCTATTTGGAGATAATTCTAGCAAGAATCTTCTGATTGTTTTGCTTCAGACCAAATTAAATTAATTAAAGAACCACCCAACGAGGGTGAATAAATTAAAGAACTGCTGTAATGGAAACATCATCTTCTCCATATCACAACGATTAAAGCCCAGAATGACAGTAAATACGTTCTGCTTTCTCTATGCCCCTGTGCTTGCAGTGAGGTGCTGGGTCAGGATGGCTCTTCCTCTCTCAGTCAATGCTCTTGTCCAGGACATCTCCTCTGTCACTTCAGATGACAAGGTAGGTTGCTTTGGCACTTGCTCCAATTACTTCTGTTAACAAATAGCAATTCGTGAAAGAATTTCCTTGCTGTCTGACCTGGGTGACTGCTTTGATTTTCTGAGCCATGAAAGCCAGAGAGCCAGAAAATGTCAGGCTGGCATGCCCACCTGGTAATTTCCGTTCAGACAAGGGAAAGCAGTGATTGTACCAAAGTAAGAAGGAGGTGGAACAACATCAGTAGCACCAAGGGATGTCTAATCTGTGTTGAAGGATCTCTGGAGAGGTAGCAACAAGCTTATAGGCTCAACAATTCTTAAAACATATATAATTTCATGGACACTAGAAAAATGGTACCACAGTACCAGAGCAACCCACACCATCAGTGTTCAGTGTGGAGGAATCCACCTGAAACAGACCCAGAGGTCAGTGCCATAGGTAGACAATATGTTATTGCAGTGACCCACTGCTGAAGAACTGTGGGTAAACACCTGAGTCTGTATAATATCTGATGAAAAATAAGCTGGGGTGAGGCAGGGGATAATACAACAGATTTTGACAGTCCCTTCCGGCCTTAAGCTCTACAAACTCAGCCTGTGTGCAACTCCTTTAGAAATGCAAAGATGGGAATGCTCCATACACCAGGGCAATAAAGAGTGATGGGGATAGCATCGTACTCTCCCTTTGAACCTCAGCTAAAGCCAGAGGCAAGGTAAATATCTGGCACAAGCTGCCATTCCTAGGCAGAGTGGTAGAGGTGTGCAATCCCATGCTAGGAGAAGCCATTTGGATGAACTATTAACTTTTTTTCAAGATAATTCCACACTTACCATGTCAAAGGCAGCTTTGTAAACAATATCCTCTTCTTCCAGCCACTGGAGAGAAGCAAGGTGAGCAGAAAGCTTCAAATGCCAGGCTGCGAGATCCTCTTTATTGCTCAGTACCCTCTTTAACTTCAGCTTTTTGTGACCAAAACAAGATTCATAGTCTCCTGTTCGCAGTTAGCTTTACTGAAAAAGTGAAAGGTTGATGTTGCCAATAAATGGCCCTAATACCCATTGCACATCAATGATGCAGAGGTGGAGGCCATAAAGAAATTTTGGAGAGATGAAATGAAAGAAGACTGTAGCTTAAAAAACCCTGCAAAGTGCAGCTACAGAGGGAACAGCAAAATAAAACTCAATCTGTATTTTTCCCTGTGAATTACGAACTGGTGCAGTGATTTTGCAGGAAATCATAGAATCATAGAATCATAGAATAGTTAGGGTTGGAAAGGACCTTAAGATCATCTAGTTCCAACCCCCCTGCCATGGGCAGGGACACCTCCCACTAAACCATGCCATCCAAGGCTATGTCCAACCCCACCTTGAACGCCGCCAGGGATGAAACATTCACAACTTCCCTGGGCAACCCATTCCAGGGCCTCACCACCCTTACAATAAGGAATTTCTTCCTCATATCCAATCTAAACTTCCCCTGTTTAAGTTTGAACCCGTTACCCCTTGTCCTCTCACTACAGTCCCTAATGAAGAGTCCCTCCCCAGCATCCCTATAGGCCCCCTTCAGGTATTGGAAGACTGCTATGAGGTCTCCACGCAGCCTTCTCTTCTCCAGGCTGAACAGCCCCAATTTTCTCAGCCAATCTTTATACGGGAGGGGCTCCAGTACCCTGATCATCCTCGTGGCTCTCCTCTGCACTTGTTCTAACAGTTCCATGTCCTTTTGATGTTGAGGACACCAGAACTGCACACAATACTCCAAGTGAGGTCTCACGAGAGCAGAGTAGAGGGGCAGGATCACCTCTCTCGACCTGCTGGTCACACTCCTTTTGATGCAGCCCAGGATACGGTTGGCTTTCTGGGCTGCAAGCGCACACTGCCGGCTCATGTTCATTTTTTCATCGACCAACACCCCCAAGTCCTTCTCCGCAGGGCTGCTCTGAATCTGTTCCCTGCCCAACCTGTATCTGTGCCTAGGATTGCTCTGACCCAGGTGTAGGACCTTGCACTTGCCATGGTTAAACTTCATTAGGTTGGCATCAGCCCACCTCACAAGCGTGTCAAGGTCCCTCTGGATGGCATTCCTTCCCTCCAGCGTATCAACCGAAGCACACAGCTTGGTGTCATTGGCAAACTTGCTGAGGGCGCACTCAATCCCACTGTCCATGTCACCCACAAAGATGTTGAACAAGATCGGTCCCAGCACCGATCCCTGGGGGACACCACTCGTTACTGTCTCCAGCTGGACATTGAGCCATTGAGCACAACTCTTTGCATGCAGCCATGCAGCCAGTTCTTTATCCACCGAGTGGTCCACCTATCAAATTGATGTCTCTCCAACTTAGAGAGAAGGATGTCATGGGAGACAGTGTCAAAGGCTTTACACAAGTCCTGGTAGATGACATCAACTGCTCTACCCCTGTCCATCAGTTCCATGGCCCCGTCATAAAAGGCCACCAGATTGGTCAGGCAGGATTTCCCCTTAGTGAAGCCATGACATCTAATGTGTCTCTGGCTTTCAGAAATTTTAGTTTACTTCGTGTAGTTTTGTCTCGAAATTCCTAGCAGCACTTGTGTAGCAATTTTATGGACAACATGAACAGGGAGAAAAGAGTAGCGGGAGAGTCATACTCACTTCCTGTTCTCTCATGTTATTCCCTCCCACCACCTTCAATATGCAGTTTTACGGCACAAGTTCAAAGTTAAAGGTTTATATCTGGCGTGTGACATTAAAGTTCAGGGAATAAAACTAATTATAAGTCGGTGTAGTAATTATGCTTTTATTTCTTTATTTCTTTTTTTCTTTTAAAATTCTGCTAGCTGGGAACTTTTTCCAAGATTTGCCAGTATTGGTGTCTGGTTGTATTCCTCATTACATACATTTTCACTATGTCTTGTTTAACCCAATATTAATTTACTTATGTTTTATGCACTTACAGTAGCATTGACTGATGAGCTCAGTGGGAGGTCTCCAAGCACTGAAGGAAAGAAGCCAGGTAATGATTAGTATTTGGGTTACAAACACATCTCCTTGGGGACTCAGGAGCCAAATTTCTGTTTGCAGAAGAGGATAGATGCTAGTGTCACTCTACTTTAGCATCTGACATAGCTAGTTTAGGTGCACAGTTTCTCAGGGGTCTCCGATGTTGACTTAAGACCAGTCCTCATTTGCTCTCATTGCTGTGCCACACATAGCATCCTTTTGAGAGTCACAAGCCCCTGGGGAGTCACCTGTTGTTTAACACCGTGTGGAAAATTCATGGGGAGCTTAACCTCTGATGGGCACAATTCATCCAAAATCCAGCAATTCCCACACTAACATGAACTTCTCATTAGAAGAGAATAAAACAGCACTCAGAAGTGGAGAAATGTTGCACTGCTGAAACACTGGGTATTTGAATGCTAACCAGATTGGAGACAGAGCTAAGTCCCTGTAACTTTCAGATCATACCAATTACAGGGTTATACAGCCCCTACATCATGTGACAAAAGTAACACCTGCAGGTTGGCTCAGGTAACAGCTCTGTCACTGTTTTTTCCTTCCAGCCCTACACTACCTCCCTGCTCACAACTCAGCAATAGCAGGTGAATTCACAGCCTTGCATTGACAATACCCCAGAAACAAGAGATACATACAACCTGAAGAACAAAACGTGCCACTGGTATTTATTAACATAGCCTTGTAAATCAAAACAGCCTGCCTGTCTGGTGTCTTGTCCAGAAATTATTGGCTCATTTGTCTTAGCCATATTAAGCAGGCCACATTCATCAAGGTTGCAAAAAAAGAGATGTGTAGAGACTATTCCTAGACAATAGCTACATGTAGGCATGAGCCTACAGCAGTTACCCATTTTGCAGGGATGTACCAGCTGGTTGGCACTGACATGTTGTATAGAAGGAGAGAGAAAAGATGCATAGCCTCTCTGTGTTGGTATTCAGAAACCCAAAGAAACTTGAAAAGTCAGGTCAAAATAATGGCACAAGCTGGAACACACTGAATTAAAGGACTTTATTCTGGTTGTGTGAATATTTTAGCAAATGTTTTTGTGAAACTGCAGCAGGTAATATTTTCTATCGTCTCAATATACTGCCATGAAATACTGGAAACACAGAGCTGCACTGTACATACATTGTCAGAAGCAACTGGAATAAACTTTATTTGCTGCTGTTCACTCATTTGTTAAAGTAATTGTCTGCAATGCTTTCATTTGGGTAAACTTCCAGCAGGACACAGGTTGCATCTCGCCAGACCCAGGTGCCAAGTACTATTCCATTCTTGGATACTCAGTGGTCAGATCTCTCAGATGGCTTTTTAGCCACCTCAATGAAGACATGGCCAATTTTTCACTGACCACCTCACCAAGGTCAGTAGGTGCAGAGCAACTATTTGGAGCTACCTGTTCTTTTCTACCATTCAGTGTTTATCTTCCAAATCAAAAGCAAGAAATTTTTAAATGGTCGACACTAAGTCCATGAAGCAAAGTATATTTATCCCAATGATTGCTATGTTTAGCACACAGGAGGCCTCTATCTGAGTATTGTATTATTGTGCTGAGCAGTGCACAGACACCCAAGGTGTCCCTGTCTGTGTGAGTTCCCACGCTGAGAGACAATCTTTTTCTCAAAGAATTCATAGTATAATCAGAAAAAACAGAGAACGGCTGGAAAACAGGTATCAATAAAGCTTTCTCACAGAAGAAGCCTGTCAAACTGTTTAAATAAATAAATAATCTTGTTTTGGTTTGTTTATTTTCCTTTATTTAAAACAAGATATAAAATCAGGTGTTTTAAAAAATTAGTGCTTTAAAAATCCATCTTTTTTAATCTGCTTTATTGTAAAAAAGTTATTCAGGAGGTAGTACAGTAGCATATAGGAAAATAATGCGCCAAAAACATTTTCATATTCTGCTTCGACATTACCATGAAACCCATAATATAAAACCCCTGCTCATTTCCAACATGGTCAAGATCACACATGTAATAAGACTTTCTAGTAAGTATTTTTAAACACGATATTTTGCATTTTTTTCTTTTAGACCTGTAGAATCTTTTTACTGCATCTTTCTTTTTTACCCACTTCACCCATCTGTAAACCCGCCTTGACCTAGTCACAACCTATGTATGTTGAATGGCAGAATAAATACTAAAAACCTTTAAATCATCAGAGATAGATTTTTCATACATCACTGTCATAACTCTAAGGCCTGAGAGCCAGTGAGCCTCTAGATCTTGCTGGAGACAGTTATATCGTTAGAAATCTAAACTTCCCAGCTCTCCAAGAGAGATGTTTCTAGTGACGATGGGTAAAGCTATCACATCTTAAAAGGCTCCCTGCTCAGTGCTTATATAATGCTAGTATAAATGGTCAAAGCATAGTGATTTGGGGAGCAAATTACAGAACAAAGACACCATGTCATACGTGAGCTGTTCTAGGAAATTCCTATGAACTGGATTATTTCTAAAAGGAAAATTCCAGTTTAATAACAAATGTTGAGGATTTCTGAATTATTATTTTCTGTGTTGGATTGAGAACCAGATCTTAAAATTGCATATGTCTGTGTGTATCTAACTCACAGGGCAGAGGAAGGAACCCTGCCTTGTGAAAGCTGATAGTCCCAGATGGGGAATGAAGGCGATGGAGGACTCCCTGCATTGAATCTGCAGAGATCCCAGCCAATGTTCTGACTGTGGAGCCAGGCTCACACATGGGTACTGTGGTAGTTTCCTCAACAAGGAATCACCAGGAAAGGTAGGACAAGACCTGGCTCTGTAGGGCATTTCCTGTATTATTGTCTCCTAATCTTGCATACTGCTGTGGTGGTCTTCTACTGATATCACTGTAATGAGAAACTGTGCAATGTTTCCAGTTGCACTGAAACCTGTAGGTTTCGTTCAACTAGTAGGTGGAAAAAGAAATAAAATGCAAGAGATAGCTTAGAAAAGAGGAGGAATTGATAGGTCTTAACTGTCTCATTGCATAAAATATACATGCTTCATGTTATGTATATAAACTTGGTATAAACGTAATAGTGGCTAGCTGTTGATGTGGCCACTCTACATGACCAGAAGAAATGAACACCAAGGAAGATGTATGTTGGATATTAGAACTGTCCTAAATGGAGGAAGGGCAAAACACTACAACAGGCTGCTGGAAGCTGTGGAGTCTCTTTTGCAGAGGAGATTAAAATACAGGCAAAGAATCACATTGTGAAAGAATTTCAGAGACTGGTGAACCTCCTTTGAGTAATGTTTCTCATCAGAGATTCTCCTGAAGCTCCTCCTGACCCACCTTTTCTACCTTTTAACATTTTCTGGGGGAAAAGTTGTCATCCCAGACACCAAACCACCGCGCTACAAAATACCAGAGCAGTCCAGCACTTGCCCAGAAAGCAATAAGAAGGTGCTAAGCCCCACCAGAGCTTGCTTGCTGCAGTGTGATGCCAAACAACTGATGGCTCCTGACCAAGAGCTGAGCCTGCCTGCAACCATGCCATGGGGATTAACCAGCTCAGCTCCCTTCCCCAACTTGGGCAGCTCCGCACTACATCCTCAGCCGTCAATGATGTTGCACTGCATGTAGGAGGGGAGAGAAGCAGCCAATATATTTTCTAGGTGTGTCTACAGAAAATAAATCACCCTGCATGAATTATGGAGTGAGATGTGGTACACTGCATGATACCGCTCTTATAAATGCCAGAGTTATTAGTTATGCTGGGGTGCTGGAGGAGGCATATCAGTGTGGACGGAGTGTGGATGTATGGTATGCAGATGAGGTGTGATGGATTAGCTTTGCATTTCTAGAGGACTACAGCACTGCCTGAGACCTGTGTGTGGTCAGGCAGCCCCAATGGCCAGAGAGGCAAAACCAGAGTGGAAATTTGGTGGCATTAAGTGGGTGGCCATATCGGGATATGCAGAAACAGTAATTCATCACTCATGTTCTTTATTTCTGATTTTCTGCTGCTTCTGAACAACAAATGGAATTGAAAATGCAAGCCTGTGCAACAGCAGAACTCTTAGGGTTGGTTGCAAGTAACTGACAGGTATAAATTGTAGCTCCTACAAGCAGTTAGGAGGCCCGTGGGAATAAGAGATATCATAACATGAAAATGAAGGTCAGCTACAATGCTGTGAACATGGAGGGATCGTCTACTGTATTATAGGGTCTTTAGGAACTAGCAGAACTACCCAGCCTTTCACAGGCATCGTGAATTAGAGGGCTGCTCAGCAATGCAAATGAGAACCAGGGATAGCTGCAGGATAGGGCAGAGCTCCGAGTCCCCCTGGGGGATTTGGTCTGTTTGTAGCTGTCAGGCAGGACGAATTTGCTTTGGGTGTTTTTCACTGTAGTATAACTCCATGAGATTTAATAGACACAGAACAGGAGAGTTGGAGGGAACTCAGCAATCTTCCCTGGCCATAAAATCCAAATGTTTCTGTGATGCTTATATTCAAACTGGGATAAAACCAAAAATATCAACTTACTTGCAGTGATCCAACCAACACAGCTTATTTTTGTTACTTCACTCATTGCAAAATGCAGCCTATATTTCTACCACAGAAACACACTTTTTTTTTTTTTTTTTTTTTTAATTATTATGTTTCTGTGCTCAAAGGAGAAAAAGTCACAGTTTAGGGGAGAAGGAGGGTTTACCCCGTTTTCCAGATGGTTTTCAGGTAGAGCATTCAGAAATGTGTAAGCGACTTTGGAGAGTATGTTTTTCTCTTCAGAAGGGAGATGGATAGTTTGGAATTATTGCCAGGCATGCACTTGGTGATAAAGTGGATGCAGAGACTTCAGAACATAAGCAAAACCGGTCTCCAAAGAAAGGTCAATCAGAGACTTTGTTACTTGCTGGGACAGGGAGTCCAAAATCATCAGCATGGGTTTGGTGACAGTTTGTAAACCCTGCTGTGTGTTCATGAGCAGCAGCTGGTGGGCTCAAAGACAGTTATGGTAGACGGCATTTGGCTCTGGGCTCTTCTTTGCTCGCCACTACTGACAATTCCACACCTAGGCAGAGGGGGGGAGGTTTGGGAGGTAAGTTGCCCTGAGCCCTCATTTTCTCTTACTGGACTGCTACTTGCATGCCAATGGGTGGCTTGTTCTCAGGGAGAGGTACCTGGAATAATGCAAATTGCGAAAATGAGCTTTAGTTGGAGATGTAATGGACCATGTGGATGGAGTCCAAATGGGGAGATAGAGCAGACACTCAGCAGTGAATTATATCCCCAAACCCCAAGCAGCTTTTACAGATCTGATGTGTAAGGATGCTTTTCACAGCTGCAGATGAAGAGCATTCTGATAACAGCCTCAGTTTCTGGGAAATTCTGCAGGGATTTTGTAGGCTCTAATCCTTGCTGTACCCTAATTTCCATTCTCTTCACTAGGGCTCTTACATGGGGAGAATCTGGTTTCTTTTTCAGTCCAAACCATAGAAAAGGCAAATCCTCATCAGCCCCTAGCAGATGTGATGGGCTGCTCGTTATTGAAGATGATGTATTTGGGATTTGTAGTTAAAATTAAAGCTATTTGATATAAAATATGTGGAATTTAATTCCTTTCATTAAATATCTTAGGCTAATTGTTGCATACAGCAGGGAGCAAATGGCGTTGTAATTGCTTGATATCTCATGCTGGTTTGATTAGAAGATGGTAGGAATGGGGAAAAAAAAAGTTAACTCTGAGAAGTGCTTTATCTTTCTTTGATTTCTGCTTGGTGCTAAGCATTTCTAAACCGAAATAGACATTTTCAAACTGATTGTTATGTTCCTGTCTCAGTGAGAAGGCTATAGGGCTGAGGAGTGAAAATGTTGTTTTTATTTAACCCTGGAGAGGTGCTGAGACTTTTGGCACTTTATTAGGTCTAAGCTTAGTAAGCATGCACTGGTAATACAGAGGAGTTCTCATGATTATTCTTTCCATCCCTCTGCCAGGGAAATTAAGGCACAGAAAGACAAAATGATGGGTTTCATGTCACATAATGTAAGTGGCAAGGACACAGACTAATCTACACAAGCCTCCCTTTTGTTCAAGATCAACAGTTCTGAAATGACTGTGGTGAAGGTCAGGAAGGTGATGGAGGTGCGAAATACTAGCAAGTCATTGGGGACTTCTCCCATACCTGTTTTTTTGTTTCTAAATTATAGTCCTCATTCTTCCATACAGTGCACACTAGGCAGAAGAGTCTGCTGTGGGTGGTGTTTGAGATAGGTTGTGGGGTGTGCACATCTCTGTACAGGAAATCCAGTTTCTGTTGTAGATTTGCATACACACACAGCTTCCTTAAGACACCCACACTTCCTAAAGACACCCACACTATGCACATACCAGCATCTCTGCAGCTACCTTATGTGGTGAATAGCACCAGTTTATTGCTAATCCTGGGGTTAGCACAGCTAACCAAGGAAGAATTTCTTAGTGAAGGAACAGTGCAGTGGGTCAGACCATGCTTCCTCTTTGGACACTGAAAGAGATGGGAACAGGAGTTAGAAAGAGCAATGACAAGCATGAAAACAGACAGAAAAGTCTAGGGACAAGAAGATCAAAGAAAAAGAGTTAGAGAGTGGAAAAAAGAGAGCAAACCTTGTCTAAAGAAACACCAAAAAGCAACTCCACCTGTGAAATACATGTTTAGAGGAGCACAATACACTTGTGATAAAGCAAATGGCAAAGCTTTCCTAGTGATTGTGCAATCCAAAGAGCCATGTGCCTGGTGGGTTATGCTGCAGGCACCCGAAGTGCCACAGGGCACTGAACAGATGTAAAGGGAAGAAGGGAGGTGAGTTGACAAGGCTGACAGAGTTTGGCCTTTTCATGCGTATTTGAAGACTAACCACAGAGGGAAACCTTTCCATGGCAGAGATAAAGGCAGGGAAATTGCCTTTGTGTCAGAGGCTAGCAGAACTGTGGTAAAAGTGGGAAGAGGAGCCTCTACAGTGAGTCTCTTCTTTCAGTCTTTAACAGGAGACTTTTTCACATTTCCCTGGTGCAGTAACTGATTCAATGCCATCACTGTGGCCTCAGAGAGTCCAGCAGAGTCGGCCACCCCCATGGCAATCTATCTTCATCACTGTGCAAGTCAAAGCCCATGCAGCTAACTTCAGCCTCCAGCAATGAGCCTTTTATTAAGAAGCAGGCTGTTCATGGCCCCAGACACAGCGCAAGAAGTAGGTTACACCTCAGTCTTTAAAAGATGATTACACCACTTGCTGCTTCAGACTCTGAGCACCTTATAATCTTTATTAACGTCCTCTCTCAGCATTTCTGCAAGATAAGAAAATGCCATTGCCTTGATTTTCTCAGGTGAAGAATAGAAGTTGGTTCACCAAAGTCCTTTAGGCAACAAAGGTGTCTTTTGACCTTACGCTGAAGCATATGCCCTGCCATTGCGCTTGAAGCTGGACTCAGCTGATGGGCTTCAGAAACCTCATGAGTGGAGAAATTCAGTTTTGTATCCCCAAATATTTAATGCGATGACTCACCCTCTTGTCCTCCTTTCTATTTGTATTACAAAGAAGTTTGTCATTGGGTTTTTGACCACCCTTCCTACCTCGTGACGTTCTCTTACTGGAATTTTTGTTTCCCATCTGTGCTGCCAGCTATGACTGGCTTTCTCTGATACAGCTACACAGGCACTGTCATTGCTTTCAGCTTTCAACATTTTAAAATAATCCCTCCTTCTTCTCTTAAATAAGATTCTTGTGCATTAATTTTGTCCAATTTAATTCCAAAAAACAAACCTACAGCTAGCTGCTCTGTACCAGGCTATATTAAGCCCATATAAGCAAGTATTTTTCTAGTGAGCAGAAGGCAAAGAAGTCTCTGTGGCTGTTGTACTGTCAGCTTTCCTATCCAATTTAATTAGGTCTGTGGAGCTCCTTGACTAAATTTGCATATAATTTATTCTTCCCTCCCTTTCCTTGTTATATGTGTTAATTATCTTCATGCGGCACACTCAGGGCTCACAGATGAAGTGCAGATCTGGGCAAACATCTCTGCCTCCAGCAGGCTGTCACCCCAGGGAAGCATGGCAGTGAATAGGTACAGGAAGAGAAAATTCCATATGATAAATCTAAAGTTAGTCAGACGGAAAGGCAGGAACAGAGCAGGGGAAACTGCTGGCAGTCTGTATCTTCTTCAAGTCTCTGCATACAAATACAGAGGTTGAAGGAGAGTGGCTTTATGAACTAACCTTCTGCTGCTAGCTTAAGGGTCAATCCTGCATCAGTCCTTTCTGGATTTTGGTTTGGAGCACATGGACGAGACTTTAAGAGAAATAAAACTGCAGATCTAATTTGAAGTGGTTTTTAGGGGTACATGCAGGGTGTGCCAAGGTGTTGCCTGGTTGCAGGCTGTCACAGGAGGATGGTTTGGCACTGGATCTGGTGGTACCAGGGCATGCATGGCAGATGTCATAGCTGAAGAGAGCAAGTGGGACAAAATCAGCTACAAGTTGAAGACTGATGCTCCTGTCATTGCCATCGGGGCTGCTGAAGCAATAACAGCCTTCTTCAGAACCCAAGGGCTGCAGTGAAACCTGCAGAAACCAGTTTTGTTTATTGGTTAGATAGAGATACATGATGTGAAAAGCTGACAGTTTCATACTTATGTCTAAAATCACTGCAGTCATCAATCAGGACTTGAGTTTCTCAAATAGTTCTCTGCTCCTTTGGAAGGAAAGGTAGGGTGCTACTGCCTGAGATGGGGCCAGCAGTGACCGCAGGCTCCAGCTCCCAGGTCCTTCTGCTTCTCCTTTTGTTGTGAGGAAGTAAAATATATGAAATTTAAAAATATGCCTATATACTGACAGAAAAGCAAATTTCCTCTCCACACTCAATTGCAAAATCTAGGTTTATCTTCACCTTTCCCTTTGCATTTATTTGCTTACAAGGGCATAAAGGAATTCAGATAAACATCCCACATTTCTCTGTGTTGGAGCCCTGGTTTGACGAGACGAGGAAGTGGACTGCTCGCTGCTTGCTGTGCATCCAAATGAAGATAGCAGCAATCTAGTTCTGCATGATAAGCATAAATTTAATGCCAGATCATCTCCTGTTGTGCAAAGTAAAATGGTTCTACACCTCTGTATTACAGAGCAGAACCACTTAACCATGGTCCAGAAGTACATTTTGGTATCTCCCTAAGTAATGGTTTTACTGATAACTAGCAGCCTATCCTGTGGCCCGCAGTTACTTCTAAATTTATCAGTGGAGAAGCAGTTTGTGGGAGCTACTGCATCTTAATTTTGTTACTAATCCACCTGTACAGCTGTGTTGTTCCCCCATCGTGAATGTCAGATATGGGAATTTGCAGAGTGGACGGAGAAAATGCCATGTCTGGAAGGCACAGATTGTTGGCTAAATAAACCTCCCCCAGGAAAGCTTTTGGAGAAATGGGATCAGGAGGAGAAGAAAAAGGAAATCTGTATCCAAACACAAAGAGAGAATTTAGTTTAAATACCTCAGCCAATGAAGCAGAGATTTTTAATATGACATGAGCAAACAATTCTTTTTCTCTTTTTTTTGACTGCTTTGTTTACAGCATAATTTAAAGGAAGATTTTTGTCACCCTTTGTTAAGTAATTGAATTTTTATTGTGCAGTTAATAAAAAAATACATCAAATGTGACAATTATTATTTTTCAATGGAATTTTATATTATTTCTGAGAGAGATATGAAAAAACATTAAGGTTAACTCTGAAGATGTATTCTGAAGCCACATCTATGATTTAGTACTTCTTAAAATTAGTGAAATAGTAGGATGTCTTCTCTACTTCTGTGAAGCAATTCTGGGTTTTCAGTGAAAGTAGTTATATTTTAAGTCATAAAAGAGGGGCTAATCTTGAGTCACTTCCAGGTAAAAATCCCATTTTTTTTCCAAGGCAGTTTTGTCAGGGTAAGGGAGAAGGCTGCTTCAAGGTGCATAAATGTACGTAAAAAATGTCAGTTTCAGTATATCATTTATTTGAGTGTTGAAAAGAGCATTATCCTTTCATGTGCCATACAGTGAGGCAGTAAATCATTTTTAAAAGGTTTGGAGATAAAGAAAAATACATTTGACCCTTTGTACTTGATCCTGGCCCCTTACTTATGTCGCTACCTTGGTTTCTGAGGGACACGCTACAGAACAAAGCTGTAGAATTTAGTTATGTTCATGAGTGGCACAGCAGTGCGAATCTCTACAGCTTGGCTCTATAATCCATGAGATATAAACTGATGGAGTTAAAAAAAATATTTCCTTTTCTTTTTTACTAATGGGAAAAAAAGACATTTTAAACATCGCTTGAGATTAATTTGGGGCAATAGGGAAGCATTTCTTAGAAGTATATATATCCTTTTAAGAAGAAATGGTATTATTTCCAGAATGAAAAAATGATGATTTAAATATGTTTTCTGATAATGGAACCACTTTGTTAATGAACAGTAATTTTCTGGCTACCTCCAGAGGAATTAAGCTCATGGATTATATAATACATCTGTGAAAGCTTATCTAATTGCCCAGTAATTGTGACCTGGTTGTGGGTTGTGCGATGAAGCATTAAGCTACTATTCGGCACCATAATTAATTGTGTTTTACTTTTCTGATACGATTGTTGACAATACGGAACAAAATTATTGGTAACAACTGAGGGGTAGGAGTAACAGCACTATCCAAGCACCATCCCCACATAGCACTGCAGGTGCTCCTCTCCAGCATGGAGGAGAAAGTTAAGCAGCCAAAGAGCTAATGATGGCGTGGAGACTGACACATCCAGTGTGGGGGCTTTTAGGCCAGGCACCAAAGTCCTTTTGCTTTCAATCCAATCCAATGTGTTATGTGAAAGAGGCAGATGGATTCAACATGAAAGGGAGTTGTTTTGCAAGGCAAATTTGAGGATATGTCTTTGTGGATATTTTCCTACACCAAAACAGGGCTTCCCAAATATTAATGGCTGTCTGGGAACATGTAAAGCAGCAACATTTTAGAAACATTTTTGCAGAAATTGTGCACAAAATATAGATGTTAGTCAAGTTGAAGGTGGGTTTTGGAGTCACAGTGAGAGAGAGAAGATCAAGATGAGAAAAAAAAACAATGTTTACAGGCAAAGACAAATGGCTCTGGTAGGGATCTTAACTCTTATGATCCTCCAACCAAAGTGCCAAAATCTTCAGGTGACCGAGAGCCAGGAGGATCTTACCTGGTACCACAAAGAGAGCAGGGATTTTGAGACAGCAAGCTACGTGGTCACAACATTAGTTGCTAAGCAGGAATTCCCATGTAGCTCTCCCGTAGGACAACTCATTGTAGACACCTTTCTCAACCCAGTGAATTTTCTTGTCCTCCTCACTAAGGACTTTTTTGCTGTGCATTGCTCCCTGCACCAGCAGTGTCCACCTGCTCACTGCATGATACGGCTGAGCCTGAAAGCCATCTCTGAACTGCCGAAGAGCTGCAGGTCCCCATGCAATAATACACAAGAACCAGAATGTGAAACAGGATGGAAAGAAGAAGTCAATTTTTTGGTTCTTTCATGCTGAGAGAAGCAAGAAGCATAAGTACCCACTGTGACTTATTTTAGTAATGAAAAGTGAGGAAGTACTAAAGGCTTTTTATTGTGGTGTAGCCATCCTTCTCAATTAAACACATTTCATCTTGGACCTCCTCCTCTTTGGACTCTGCCATCTTTTGAGTAGTACATCAACAGTACACCCTTTTTCATCGTGATGTATTGTACTCATATATCTTCAGACTGAGCTTTCTTTCTAATGATCTATTAGTGAAATGCATCATTTAAGTGAGGATGATGATGATGATATACTACTCCATTGATGATGCCATCCAAAAGAAAGAAAAGGTCAGACAACAAATTCAATAGAGTTATTGGATAAAAGTCAGGCAACACATCATCTCTGAGGTCGCTTTCCTAATGCCAAGGAGGATTGCTGATACAAGCAATGCATTCCGGGAACCATTTCTTTTACAACTGTGCCTGAACTGGCCACTGAATGTCAAGGGAAAGCAGTAGTTTGTACCACATGAACTGAGAGAGTATCAAAATATTTTGGTGTTTGAGACTATGCACATGACAAATTCAGCATCAAATCCCCAGGCAGCATATATCTTCTGTTCTTCTGATTGTGTTTCCATATTATGGGTGCACATTCACAGACGTTGCATGTATGTTCCTCTGCTTAGGCTAGTTCTAAATTAGGCTCATATTTGTGGAACTCAATCACTTGGTTCACTGCAGTCATTTAAGATGTTAGCAAATAAGCTTTTTTGTGAGTTGATGTTACCTGTGAAGGATTATAGAATAACACCTGCAAAATTCTTACTTCATTGCAATGTTTTCCTTCATAAAGTCTGAAAATATATTTTAAGATCATTCCCTCTGCCTCTTTTTCACAGCATTCAAAACCCCTGCTATGTTCAGGCTGAAAAAAATTATTCAGCGTACCTCAGAGGGAATTTAAAAAAAAACCCAATATGGATTTTTCTCTTCTCTCGTGTCTTGTTTGTTTTCCGTAAGTCCTAGAACCTTGCTTTGGAAGGGCATTGAGAAACACATAAATAATGTGCTGAGTTGTATCCCAAAATGGCTTAATTGTTTAATGCCTACTGAAATGTAAATGAAGCTTATGAGAGCTCTAAGAGATTCATCTATCCATCTAAGGTCAATATATTGAGTAAGGTTCAATGTACTGTGGGGGAGGGGTTTTCCAGTGAATTTTCTTGATTTTCAGAAGAGGCTTCAGGCTGGCTTCTACTTTCAAGTCCCTGTATTTGCATTTGCTGATAATGATGAACAGTTTTGTAGTGCTGAGATGCGACCCTGATATCTGTTGGAGGGATGGTACGGCCCGGCACAAGCAATCCAGAAGGTTCCTCGATTGCGTGGAAGACAACTTCCTTCTGCAAGTAATTGAGGAGCTGACAAGGAGAGGTGCCATGCTTGACCTCGTCCTCACCAACAGGGAAGGGCTGGTTGGGAATGTGACGCTCCAGGGCAGCCTTGATTGCAGTGATCATGAGATGGTTGAGTTTGAGATCCTCAAGACAGTGAGAAGAGCGTGCAGCAAGCTCACTGCCCTGGACTTCAAGAGAGCAGATTTTGGCCTCTTCAGGGACCTGCTCAGTAAGGTTCCATGGGATACAGCCCTAGAGGGCAGGGGGGCCCAAGACTGTTGGTTGATATTCAAGGCTCACCTGCTGCAGGCTCAGGAGCGATGCATCCCAACTAGGAGGAAGTTTAACAGGAGGGCCAGGAGACCTCCTTGGATGGATAAGGAGCTGCTGAGGAAAATTTGAAGGAAAAAAGAGGCTTATAAAAGGTGGAAGCAAGGACAGGTGGCCTGGGAAGAATACAGGGATGTTGTCCGGGAAGCTAGGGACCAGGTTAGGAAAGCTAAGGCCCACTTAGAATTAAAATTGGCTAGGGATGTTAAGGATAACAGGAAGGGATTTTATAGGTACATTGCCAATAAAAGACAGGTTAGGGACAATGTGGGCCCTCTCCAGAAGCTATCGGGAGAACTGGCTACCCTGGATTTAGAAAAGGCTGAGGTTCTTAATGACTTCTTTGCCTCAGTCTTCACTGGCAAATGCTCTGACCACACCACCCAAGTCCTGGAAGGCAGACGCAGGGACAGTGAGAATGAAGACCCTGGCCCACTGTAGGAGAGGGTCTGGTTCGAGACCATCTTAGGAACCTCAATGTATACAAGTCCATGGGACCGGATGAAATCCATCCAAGGGTCCTGAAGGAGCTGGCAAATGAAGTTGCTAAGCCACTGTCCATCATATTTGAAAAATCATGGCAGTCAGGTGAAGTTCCCAACGACTGGAAAAAGGGAAATATAACCCCCATTTTCAAGAAGGGGAAAATGGATGAGACGGGGAACTACAGACCAGTCAGTCTCACCTCTGTGCCTGGCACAATCTTGGAGCAGATTCTCCTGGAAGGCATGCTGAGGCACATGAAAACCAACAAGGTGGTTGGTGACAGCCAGCATGGCTTCGGTAAGGGGAAATCCTGCCTGACCAACCTGGTGGCCTTCTCTGAAGGGGCTATAGAGCTGACGGACAGGGGTAGAGCAGTTGATGTCATCTACCTGGACTTGTGTAAAGCCTTTGACACTGTCTCCCATGACATCCTTCTCTCTAAGTTGGAGAGACATCAATTTGATAGGTGGACTACTCAGTGGATAAAGAACTGGCTGGATGGCCGCATGCAAAGAGTCGTGCTCAATGGCTCAATGTCCAGCTGGAGACCAGTAATGAGTGGTGTCCACCAGGGATCGGTGTTGGGACCGGTCTTGTTCAACATCTTTGTGGGTGACATGGACAGTGGGATTGAGTGCACCCTCAGCAAGTTTGCAGATGACACCAAGCTGTGTGGTTCGGTTGATACATTGGAGGGAAGGAATGCCATCCAGAGGGACCTTGACACGCTTGTGAGGTGGGCTGATGCCAACCTGATGAAGTTTAACCATGGCAAGTGCAAGGTCCTCCACATCCTGCCTTCAGCTGGCTTCCTGAAAAATTTAACCATTAATAGTTGGGAACAAATGATTTGAGGCCTGCAATTCTTGTCTTCTATTCAGAGGTAACATGCAAAACACTGAATGGGAGTTATCAGAGATTTATTACACTTTAAGGAGCAGGAGTCTAAACCAGCACAATCACAGAGATTCATCATGCACAGAATAATTCCTGCAGAAAGCTTAGAGAGTCTTTTAGCACTTCTGCCCAGTTCCATAATCTTCATGTCACTTACTCTTGTTTCAAGAAATGTATGTTCAGGAATGCTCCCTCTTTTTAATTTGAAGATGTTTCACTGCACTTGAATTGCTTCAGTATTATTAAAGCTTCATGGCAAACACGATTTTCCTGGGTTGAGTTAGGGAATCTAGCAAGACAGAAAAATGGGAACTGTGAAGGTGTCCTTGTTTTAATATCTTGGGCAAATTTCTCTTAACGGTGTGTCATGTGTCAAATGCAGATTGTAAATTATGCAATGCCATTTCATGACAATATTTTCAGCTATTCCAGGCTTGATTCTGGTTAAAATTAAACTGAGAACCAGTTTAGCATATAGAGGTGTATGTCCATGAATCACTGAGTTAGCCCTAGGAAGGATGGATCTACATATCTGCAAAAGCTAAAGATGTTGCAAACACAATTGCAAAATAAGTGATATAAGTATATGTATGCATGTATAGTTAGACAACAGAACTTCTGAATGTGTCTGTAGTTATCTAAGATGTGGATATGTTATCTGTCCTATCAGTTCACCACCTTCTTTGAGGACAGCTACTATAGAGCTGATTGAAAATTTAAAAGATGCAAACACACATCCTTACACTATACAGTCATAGTATTACCTAAGAGCAAAATAAAACTCATGCTGATGAGAGAAATGTTCCAGTTTGAAGAATTAATAATACCTCAGTATTAAAAATTTTAAGTACAGTTTTGCTTCTCAGCATTGTGAGTGAACATCAAGCTAGCCTGAACACAATCTAGTTGCCTGTTATTTTCTTCATTGTTTCCAAATAACACCAAGTAGAACTTAGTAATTGATAACAGATCTTTTCCTACCAAGACTTTTTTTCGTGTTGGTTCCTTCCTTTATCTCTCCTCTCACTATGTCTGTGAATCCCTGCATAGTCTGGACTCAGTAGAACTCCGCTGTAACAGTGCACCAATTCACATTATAGTGCCAGTGCCTCCCCATCCCAGAGTCCAAAAACTGCAAAATTAACTCATTGCACCTGCAGCCTGATTTTGCAGTACGATAAACTTTCTCTTTAATAGATAGATAGATAGATAGATAGATAGATAGATAGATAGATAAGTAGATAGATAGATAGATAAAAAAAAGTCATCTTGCTGCTAATGGTATTTGCGTCATTTTGCAGCTGTGTTCACTTTGAAGTGAGCAGTCAGTGATTTTCGAGTTAGCTAGGTGAAGTGGAAAAATAATGATGGATTTGGTAGTCTTTTGTCACTTTTGGGCCTGAATTTTCCTTATGCCTGTGTACTGCCTGCCAATAGGGAAAAACAGATTCTGGTCAGGTCCTGCTGGAAGAAAAAATCTGAACCGTTTAGTTCCTCATCATTTCCCCTCTATTCCCCTTTTATAATGAGTGTTAATAAATAACTTTGGGGAAAATAGCTTGCAATCTTTCATCACTCAAATATGCAACAATGAAAATTAAAATGAAGGAGAAACTGATAAAATGCCCAATATCTTATCAACATTCTTTACCCAAAACAATGAATAACAGGAAACAGAAGCAGCTCTTAATGGGAAGATATGGAGGTTTGAGACCAATCTTGATTAGGCTTTTCCCCCTAATTTGTTATACAGGCTATAACATCTCTTTCAAGGCAGAATAATATAGGTCAATAGCTGACTTAAAAATCTTTAAGAACCAGAATGATTAGTGGTTTGAGCAGGAGCCATTAGCCGATTCACCAACTCATGTTCTTTTAGAGACGAGCTTGTCTTTGGGCAAGAAGCATAAATCTGAACCTCCAAACTCCACTGTTTGCATAAAATAAATCAATACTCAGATTTATCAAGGCACACATTGATTTGCTCAGAAGTAAGGAGAGCCTGATGGTTACATGCTCTTTTTTGCTTTTGTTTTCTTCAGGAAATTATGCGTATGGTACTGTGTCCCTGTCTCCCCGACAAACTCTCTCACCCAATTTCTGCCAGATTTCAGCCAGTGTGCAGGATGTTAAAGACATTTTATGTCTGACAAGTTTTGTGGGGGGGAAAAAAAAAGGAAAAAAAAAAAGTAGAAACAGGCTGAGAGAGTTTGACTTGTTTGTTCAGCCTGGAGAAGAGAATACTCGGGGGACACCTTATGGCAACATTCCAGTAGCTAAAGGGGGTTTACAAGAAAGCTGGAGAGGGACTTTTACAAGGTATAGGAAAAGAGGGAATGGCTTTAAACCAGAAGAGGGTAGATTTAGATTAGATATTGGGAAAAAATTTCTTACTGTGAAGGTGGTGATACACTGGCACAGATTGCCCAGAGAAGCTGTGGCTGCCTCATCCCTGGCAGTGTTGAAGGCCAGGTTGGAAGGGGCGTTCAGCAACCTGGTCTAATGGAGGGTGTCCCTGCCTGTAGCAGGAACTAGGTGATCCCTTCCAACCCAAACCATTCAAGGATTCCATGATTCTATGATATCAGGTAACACCTGCTTGCAGCAGCAGAGACTTCTCCAAAGTTCTTGGGGCATGTTTTCTGATGTGTCCATCCGTGGGTAGCTGCTCACATCTCTTGTTTGACTCCTGAGCTCAGTTCATAGCTCAGTCTAAGCTATTACTTCATGCCATACTGGGCAACCCTGAGTAAGAGAACTCTACTTCTTGGGGCCCCAAGATCCCTTTTTGTACTCCAGGGAGTAAACTTCC
Organism: Amazona ochrocephala; assembly: GCA_039720435.1. Lineage (NCBI taxonomy): Eukaryota > Metazoa > Chordata > Aves > Psittaciformes > Psittacidae > Amazona > Amazona ochrocephala. Next base: position 51,231,189 of record CM077882.1, on the reverse strand, counting down.
TTTTCCTGTCCTGTCTTAACCAATTTCGGGTCTAAGCTTTAGAGGCAGAAAACAAGGTTTTTCAGCTACATTATTAGAGCCAAAGAAAGAACTCTGTCCTGACTGAAGCACCTGGGTGCCACTGAAATATTGACAACATGTGTCCACATACCTCATAGACCATCCTGTCTCCTCCAGCCCTTATTTCAACATCTTCTCAAAGCAGATAGGCAGCTTAATGCATCTTCACCTGAGTACAGGTATGTGCAGAGAAGAGGGCATTTTTCCAGGTCTGGCAGAAATGTAAAATAGGTTACCATAACTCTTCTCCTTCATTGTACCAGGTTTCCCAGTACTTTTGTTTTGCAGCATGTAGGTGACTTACTTGAGCCCCAAGCTCCCTCTGGAAAGCAGTGACTTCATATAAACTCTTTCTACCTACCAGACACCAAACCATGAGCTGCTGGAGAGAGGAAAATATAGACAGGGGACAGAAGATTATATATAAGCCAATGCAATTGGCTTTTTTTAGGGCCACTTAAAAGTAGCAGCCAGTGAAGGAAAGAGAGGTGGTGGGTGGCGGCGAAGTGCAACTTTTTGTGGTTTGCACAGTTTCCTTCTGCAAACATATTCCTGCAGCTCGTCCCATTAAATGGGAAATCAGGCAAAAAGCTTTTGATGTTGCCTTTGTCTGTGCATGGTGGGTTTCCCCTCTTCCACACCATTGTGTTGAGGGGAATTTTTGCCCTGGCTAGGCTTACAAGTGGAAAATGCAATGGGAAGAGAGCAAAGAGGTCTCAGATTCACACTGAAGCATCTAGCTTGCCCTATGTACTGGAGTGGGGGGGTGCTGGAAGACACAATTAACAATGATCATTATCATCAGGTAAGTGATTCATAATATTCCATAAAACAGGGCCCAGGACTGCACAAGCAACAGCAAATATTGTAGTAGATTTATTAGTGGAGCATGAAACATTTATATTTTTCAGATGACAGGGCAGATGATGACTGTGTTATGCTAGCAGGCAGGATGAACCTCATTCGAAAAGTGCCTCGTAGGTGATGGCTAGATATGACAGCAAGATGAATTAAAGTCTTTCAGCATCAAGATGGTGTGATAAACCCTGGGAATTGAAAGCTAAACACCAGCAGTACCCTTCAGAAAGCAGCTGAGCTTTCTTTGTGTAAGTCAAGGCACAGCCTTGATAGTTGTGGTGCCCCAGTGACATTGGCAGGGATTGAATTTTTCTGTCATCTTTTAGTAGGGTGGCTTACCAGAATAAACATTTAGTGCTTCAAATTAGTTATAGTTAGCAAGATACTGAGTGAAACTGTGCTACCCGGAGACCTGGACCTTAGCAAACAACTTTGTTGAAGGGGTTTTAAGCCAGTAACAACTTCCTTTTCTGTTATTAATTAAGCACATTACACCCCAAACCTGACAAAGAGCTGGACTGGGGTGTCTTTATAGAAAAAGCTGATTGAGAAGGGCAGTTGAGTACAATATGACTTAAAGCTGAAGCCCAGGTAGGGCGAATGAACTAAGTAATTGGACAATATGCTACTCAAACAGTCAAGCTCTTTGGAGTTACAGTGTTTAATTATAACCCATGTCAGTTCTTGAAGGGAAAGGAAAAGGCCATGGAGTGGAATCAATAGGGCTTCCCTCAGCCATCAGCTGCCCAGGGGAGACTGTCATTTTTATCTTTTCTGCATTTTTCATGCTCTTCTAGGTTTTTCCATTTTGAGCTGACACTTTATTTTTGATATAAACACATTTCCAGATGACAGATCTTTCCGCATTTCGCTCTGTTACCATGTTGAAATACATTTCCTTGAAGTAGCCCAGTATGCGAATGAGATTCACAACTCCTTTAAAATGTATATGCAGGTGGATTGAAACTGTGCCTGAGATCGCAGCTAGTCTGACTTACATCCTGGGAATGTGTCCCCTGTAAAACTTCAATGTATCCATCAAGATCATCTACCTTTCACACTCAAATACTTTGAACTCAGCCATGTTCTGACAAATGGTAATGGTCTTCTTCAAACAGAGAAGGGAGGAGGTTGTGCACCAAGGTGTGCTTTTTCTTCTCTTTCTCAAGCATGAAACAAGTTTTGTCTCTTTTTTTTCCTCCTTTTTTTTTTTTCTAAGTGAAATGTACAAATTTCAAAAACCACAAAAACTGAAAGCCAAAATCTGATCTCTTCCTTCTTTTGGGGGTGTTTGATGCTGTGCATAGTTTAGTCAGTGCTGGACTAATTCACAACAGTGTGTTTGCTTTCACTTAATTGGAGAATGAATTATTGCTGTATACTATAATAAATCATCTCAAATTGCCTGGTCTCACTGAGACATTAATTTATCTGCCCCTTTAAAAGTCACATTCATTCATGACCATCACTAAAAGGTTTGTGTCTTCATCTTACCAATGATCTGAATTTCATGGTGAATATTTTTGTTGCTGGAGGACTTGAGGAGATTGTGGGAAGTCTGTAAGACTGGAGCAGACTGCCTGTCCTTTATTGATATTTCACAGTGGCTGTATTGGCTGCAAGCAACCTGGGAGCCCTTGAGATTTAGCTTATATCTATTTTCAGCCTGGTCAAGCTGCTACAAGCATTGTTAGACTCGCGAGAGAAAAAATATAGGTAAACTACAGAAAACAGCGTGTATCCCAAATTAAATGAGGGACTAAGGCTTGGCCCAATAAGCCATGACGAGAAAAAAAAATATTTTTTTTTCTGCAATTCCATACTTCAGACTTTTCTAAACCGTGACCTGAAGTAATCTGTTCCCCACTAAGAGATTTGGCCAACAAGGCTGTCCCTTGGCACAGAGCTGCCTCCTGCCATAACTGTTACCCTGGAACTCCAGCAGCTCCGCTGGCAAGCTGAAGGGAGCTATGTCTAGAGTCGTCCTTGTTTGCTGTCTCCATCTCTCTGGGGTGACCACTGCAAGGTTACCGAAGTGGAGCAGAATTTTTCCCAAGAAGAAATTTGACTTCCACATTTGCAATTTGAAACAGGCAATACCTCCCCTCCTTTAAGCAAACCTGGAATTTCTGCCACAGAAGAGCAATGGTTCTTGGGTTTTATCATAGGTGTATTACAGCATCTGTGGTCTCATCCTGTTGTTTTGAGCTGACAAGGCCTCCACTTGCCCTCCAGTCTGGATTAAAGGCATGAGATTCCCATGGTCTCATGTTTGTCCAATATTTCTTAGTCAAGCTAAAGTTTGTAGTGAGAGAGAAATTCTTTTAATATTAGAACAGCTGTTAAAGTTGGAAGAAATATAATGAACTTTTGATCTTCAGTTCCCTCTGGAGTGTCTGGCAATGCAAGTATTGTGTCATTTATGTGGCTTAATTCATTCTCCTGGACAATGGATATAATCCATTTAGTTATTTTGTCAATATGATGCAAAATTATTTTATGTGCTTTTGAAGAGTATTCAAACAGTTGGATGAAAGAGCACTTACAGCTAAAATGGATTTGTTATATCACTCAAATCTGCTAGTGCAGGGCATTCAGTGCAAGCTGAATTGTCTTTTGTGCCTGGCACAATGCATTCCTTTTTTATTTGCTCATACCATGAAATCCAGGACTGGAAGTTACATGTTTGGCAACAAGTAGGTCTCACAGGAGTTTGGATGTCAGAGTAGAATGGGCTTTCATTGCATAATGAAGAGAAAAGAGGGAATGACACCCTAAAAAAAAACTTACCAAATTCTTCCCATGGAAATTGTGTTATTAGAGTAGTGATTGAGTTAAAACAACATTTGAAATCCCAACAAACCAAGAAAAATCATAAAACTGCAAGGAGCAGGAAAAAATGACACACAGCACACAAACAATGTAAATTAAGCCAAAGAAAATTACTGTAAATGCCAGCAGTCCCTAAAACATTAGGGACTAATTTCTAACAAACCATTAGCTGCATGGGGAATTGTCAAACATTATTAAATATAATTTGCTACATCTGTTTTATTAAAGAATTCATTTGGCCCATATGCTATGTACGTTGTATACAAATTTTTTTTCTTTATGTACTATTTCTTTCTTCAAGCCTTACCTGACATAAAAGTGTAGTACAGCAAGTGGATTAGGATTTATTTTACCTCTGCTGGCGGAACTCAATTTGTACGTTTGCATGCACTCTTACATGCGAACCACTTTCCCTCCTGCCTCAGCTCTCCTCCCACAAGCAGCTGCACATGAATGTTTCTGCATTACAATCAGCAGCCAGCCCCCAGCAAGTGCTTTTTTGGCTGCCTAATGCTATGAATGTATGTATGGAGGACACGGTTTGCATCCTCTGCAGGGGTGCTGTTACCATCAGTATCATTGTGCCATTAATATTTAAATAGAATCATGCTCCGAATTGAATTGGGTTTTTTTAAGGTAATATTCAAAGAATAGGTGATAGCTTGCTAGCACTGATATTATCCACATCAGCCAGCCAATGCTGTAATCTTGATCAAAAATAATAATGTCATCCATAACACCATTAAGATTTATTAGTTGTGACAGATCTATGCATTAACAGATCACTACATGGCCCTGAATGCCAAGCAAACAGAACCAGACTCAAGGAATAGTAAAACCTTCTGGGAACCCTATTGATGAGTGTTTCACCTGGGAAAAATTTGTCCAAAAATAATAAAGACCTCTGTGTGTGTGTGTTTGTGTTTGTTAGCATGTGTGCATGAGTGATGGACTCCTGTCTGTCCACTTTTGGTTTTCTACAGTCAGGAAAGGGGTGGATGACTAGCAAACCAGAATGGGCCCAGTAAGTATCTTCTGGTGCAGTTCTGGATTGGGTTCTGTTGCAACTTGAATTTGTTCTGATTTTATTCTACTTACCTTTCTATAAAACTGCAGGATAACTCACACTGAGTTGTTTTGAGAAGATACCACAGTTAGGGTGACTTTTAAGCTTGATTTGACTCCTTCATTACAATTGCTTAAAATGACCATTCCTATGTTGATTTTCTGACACTCATTCTGCTAGCTTTTACTGGTTGGATGTGCAACACACAGGGTCAGGAATTCCCTTGTGATGTTAAGGTTTATAACAAAAACAGTTAAAATAATGGGAAATGCAGACTTAACGTTATCCATTTACATGTAGCTTTTTGTGGTGTTTCCATCTCAGGTGTTCTAGTGGCGGAAATATCTTCAAGAAAGAAAAGACATTAGTATCTGGCATCTGAGGAGTCCTGTCCCTGACAGCGATGCTGCTAAATCCCCTCCTAGCTCTGCAGACAGTATCTGTTTCCTGCCTGGGAGAAATCTTCATTGTCAAGGTTGTAGTAAAAAAATCAAGCAGCACCAACTTTCACTCTCCTGACAGCTGACAATTTGGTCCTCATATTGGTACCATATAGAAACCATGGTAAGGTAATGTGAGATGCTTTGGCAGAAGATACCTATAAGGAAGTTAGCAAGAAGGCAGATCCAGGCTTTCTTCACAGCAGTGCGTGGTGGGAAGGTCAGAGACAGTGGGTATAAGCTGAAATAGAAGAGACTGGATATGGGGACAGTGAAACACAGTAACAGGTTACCTCTTGAGACTGTGCTGTCCCCATCCTTGGTGACTTTCAAGACATGACTAGTTAAAGCCCTGAGCAACCTGGTCTTGTCTCACAGCTGATCTTGCTGTGAGCTGTCCTCAGCCGTCTTATGATTCTATGCAAATGGGACTCACTCCACCCCAGAGACTTACCTGGGAACCAGAAGTGTGTTGTTCCCAATAGCAGAGTGAGGATGTACCAAGAATTATTCAGGAACTGTACAATGGAGTTAGGGTGCAAATAAAGAAACCAGGATTTGGCCTTTGTTGACCAGCTTCTCAATATTACCAGCTAATCTTTGTTTTCCATCCTAACCCAATTCAGGCCAAAGAAAAACTTTGTACATCTCTTTGTCTCTCTCTTTCACCTTCTGAACTTTGTGTAAGGGCATAGACATGAGGTCCCTTCTGATTTAGAAGAAGGTGCTCAAATATAATGGCAGATAATCATATATGTCCTTCTATGCCAGGCTTTTGCATATTATTCCAAGCTCTGCTTGCTCTGCTAGAAGGGAAAAATTAAATACTGGACTGATATCCCCCATGTGGCAGCATCTATGCCTAGACCTTCAAATTAGTTAGTGGCATACCACTGGTGAAAAAGTCATCCATCTGTCTCCATAGTGACACATCTCCTGCCAAGATACTTTGGGCAAGGCACAACCAAGAAGCAAATTTACAAAAGGTGGGACTTTTTTATGCTGTAGATGCTGTTTGTGATTTTTCTTTTTATGCTTCTTTGGTGTCGGTTTGTGGTTTATCTTTTTTCTAAAAGGGTCTTGATGCCATGTATGCATAGATTATTTTTTTCTTATTTGTGCACTAGTTTCCCTCTTGTAAATATATCTATGAAAATAGATCTGGATTAGGACTGAAAAAGAAATATTTTAAAGCCTGGATCCAGGGTAACAGTAATGGCACCTAAACATTTCTGGAGTAGCAGAATAGGTTGGGTTGGAAGGGACCTTAAAGGTCATCTAGTTCCAAGCCCCTGCCATGGGCAGGGACACCCTCCACTACACCAGGTTGCTCCAAGCCCTGTCCAGCCTGGCCTTGAACACTTCCAGATATGGGGCATCCATGACTTCTCTGGACAACCTGTTCAATGTCTCATCACCCTCACAGTAAAGAATTTCTTCATAATATCTAACCTCAATTTACTGCCTTTCAGTTTAAAACCTACATGCCCTTGTAAAAAGCCCCTCTCCAGATTTCTTGTAGGCCCTCTTTAGGTACTGGAAAGCTGCTATAAGGTCTCCTCAGTACCTTCTCTTCTCTAGGATGAAGAAGCCCATCTCTCTCAGCCTGTCTTCATAGCAGAGATGCTCCAGCCCTCTGATCATCTTGGCCTCCTCTGGACTTGCTTTACCAGGGTTCATGTAGTGAGAAATCCCCCAGCTCTGAACTCCCAGGACTTCTATGTGTGGCCAGGGTTAAAATCCAAATCTGATTTTTCCAGTCTGAGCTCACCTCTAATAGTTAACAACTCTCTGCTGGATTAATGAACATGCCAGTGCAAGAATCTCATGCCCATTTTACTTATTTTCAGACCTGTCTGTATTAGCACATGACTTACTTAAAAAAAATCTAGTGTTACTCTTTGCAGTATTTGGGAGTTCTGAAAAATTGCCTGCCACAAGAGGTTATTCAAATTCTGGTCTTGATGTATTAGCCTAGACAGTTTTAAAGCCATATCTATAGCAAGTAGTTAGCCATACTGCTGAACAGACATTTTTCTAAATGAACTACAAGGAATAGCCTATTGTGGTTAGCTTATTTTATTTACAGCATTTCACGTGGTGTGAACATTAAAAATTTACAGAGTAATATTGATTTGCAGCTCCATCAAACCATTTCTACCCAAACTACGGAACCAAACTGTTGAAGGAAAGGTGCCTTATTCAAATGATTATTTGTGCTGCTCTGAAGGCGGCCCTCTGAGAGGCAGACATAAATTCACCTCCTGGCAGAAAGTTAAAGAGAAGGTTCAGAAAGTAAATAATTGCCAGGAAGCATCAGGAAAGGAGTCGTGCTGGCGTGTGTGATGCACGAGAGCTGGAGGAGACTGGTGTGTCTGATAAGGGTTTAATAAATGCGTTCTCCGTAGGTCCCGCAGCCGGCTGGGACGCAGGGTGGCACTGTTGTCAGCCACTTGGCTGGCTCGGAGGCGTCATCCATTTTCAGCGGGTGAGAAAGACTTTGTGCCATCTCCGTCAGTCCCCAGATGAAATAAGCTAACAAATCTGAATAGACCAGAAAGCCAAATGGTACTGGTTAATGGCAGAGAGCTTTGCAGTGACACTTCTGCCTGATAAGTGAGTCACAAAAGGGAAAAAGAAAAAAACACCCCAAACCCTCTAAAAATCTAGGATGCCACGGAAGTCCGAGTAAAAAACCACCAACAAAAACAAACAAAAAAGCCCCAACCCAACAAACCACAAACACACAAAAAAAGTGTGTTCTGGAAATAAAGATGCCCTTCTCAACCCCATTAATGGGAACTTAATTAGGCGTAAAATTTATGAAAGGCATTGGAAAAGTGATGTTTTACCCATTAGGAGAAAACTGGAGTAGCTTCAAGTGTGTGGGAGAGCTGGTCAAGATTCGTAGGTAAAAAGATACATCTCCATCAGGAAAGATATATTTGAAACATCTGGTAAAGTTCTTTGGCCAGTGATGTGTATGTCTTCAAAAATATATATAGAATCTATTTGGTCCCCTCTGTACTAGACATGTAGAATTGAATTGTATTTCATGCAGATGTTATAAACTAGATTATTTGGCTTTCAGTCTCTCTGTTCACAAGTTTTGCTCACACTTTGGAGCTAAACTGTAAGTATTTAAAAAGAATTTGCAGTGGTGGGATGACCAGGCTTTATTTATAAAGGCAGAGAGATGAAAATCCTGATATTTTATAAGTACTAATCCAATTCTGTAGCTGTTAATCCCCCCCCCCCTTTTTTTTTACAGTGCTATAACCGAAATAATTTTAAAGTAATACTTTTAGTTTTGCACCAGTGCAAGTTACAGAAGGATCAAATTAATCCTGTCATTTAACTTACTGATCATATTAGCTTACCAGCATAGTAAGGGCCAGAGACACAGTTAATTCATTTGAAAGCATCCAGAGTGAAGGAGAAGAAATAAAGACAGGATTTGGTAGCTCAGTACAATACTTCCGGAAAAAAACAAAAAGCAAAAAACAAAAAACAAAAGACAAAAAAAAAAACACAAAAAAACAAACAAACAAACAAAAAAAAAACAACAAAACAAACAAAAAAACACCAAAAAACAAAAAACCAACCTAAACCCTCACATCTAAAGAAGATCTGGTAAGAGCAGACGAAAGTTTACTTGAAGTTTGTGGATGGTGATGCGTGTTACACATCAGTTTTGAGGATGTGAAAAGAGATTTCTGAGTAGTTTGCAGTGATAGGAATGCATGGATTCTCACTGGAAGGGCAAGTAACAACTGGAACAAAGGTAGTGTCTGATCTCTGCGGCATGGGTTGGCTGTAGGGGTCTGCATTGCCGGGGGTGTGTTTGGGCGGCATATATCATGGAGGAGTTAGATTCTGAGGTCTCTGAAAAAGGCAGGAAACAACGCTGCTTTACAGTAGTCTGTTGTCGATCTGTTTGGAGGTGTTTGTCCAGTGTCTAAATTATTCAGTGTGTTTGTTACTCAGCAGCTTATGACCAGATCTGACGACACTTAGGCTTTTTAAATAAATGTGGGTGATTGAGTCCATCAGTACAATCCATTACCTTCCCCAGCCTAATCTTTTAAGTCTCTGGTAATTTTTTTTTTCCATTGGTGAAACTTCAGCACCTACAGTTTTGCTCTAGGGGATATATAAGGAAGGAAAATTGTCCTTGTGAGCAGAGAATTGCTTTGGCCTATGAAATGGGGCATCCCAGGAAGGATTTATTATTTGTAATGGTCTTATAAGTGATAGTGAGATAAAAGCAATATGATACTAGAAACAACATGAGTGTTTTAAGGAGAGAGCTGAGTGACAGGAGATACTGAAAATACCTTCCTTTCCTCTGCTGGCATTTCAGTATGTCCATTGAATCAAAAAAAGCTTTATATTGGTCGAAAGGAAAGAAAGGAAAGGAACAACAAAAACTCAGTCATAAAATAGTTATATTGCTGTCATAATTAATGGCAAAGATCCTGTTATTTTCATCAGGCAGAATTGCCCCTCCTAGTGAGACTATGCTATGGACCTGGGCCTTGCCTGCAATCCCACTTCCAAAGGAGTAAAGTGGGGCTGCTTATGTGAAATGGAGGTCATGTCACTGGGAAAATTATGCAGGAGGGAGTTGCATCTCTTCCTGATTCCAATTCTGTGTCTTTTACAAAGATCTGTCTTAATGGTGCTGTCCTGTGTAACCTTGTTTTACAAACCACTAAAAGAGAAGGGGAGGAAGGCAGTTCATTCTATAGAAGTAAGTCCACTAGAGAGGTATTTAGGTTTTATAAATGGGTCTATAAATAATACATTTCTATTTCTGCCGGTTTTATTGCTATTGATATGCAATATAGTTCTCTGGGCTTAAATCTGCAGATATATTTATTACTTGAGGTCATTGCCATGTTGCATTGTAGCAATAGAACATTGCATTCACCTCTGCAAATGTTTATTTTTGCATGCCTCAGTGGCTGTTTTGAAAAGGCAATGCACTGGGTGTTATCCATTTCTTCTACCTGTCCTTAGAATTTGCTAAGTGCATACTTTCATGGATCAGTTGAAAAGCCCCAATCACACTGCAATTTAAGATTTTATGCCTCAATGTTGGATGGTGTGGTGGTGTGTGCATGTGTGTGAGGAGGTATAAAAGAAAGTAATGCTGTTTCTCTGATGGGCTTCTGTTACTATTTCATAATACTGTCTGCACCTTTGCTAATTGAATAAGGATCATTGTTGAATGAGGAAAGCTATAGCAGCTGAATAAGATTCAGACAGTGCAATTAAAATGTTAACATAGATTGCTGTTAAAGGGGTAGTTCCCTTTTTCTCAATGTACATAGAAGAAGCAGAGGTGAGTTGTAGGTGGTCAGCTGCTGGGTTTTATTCTCTTCCAGATTACAGTGTGAAATACCACTGATCTGCAATAATTACCTCTTTGAAGCTTACTTTAATTGTATTGTTATATATGTCAAGTCACCAAATGAGACCCAAGACTGCTTGCCTGCTGCTGTGTAGCTACCCACAGTTTGCAACCTCCATTAAGATTCTTCTGTGCCGGTTTCTGAATTTTGTCACATGTTGGCTAGTATATGCACCAACTCCGTAGTGCAAAAATCACACTGAAAACACATCACTTGAATGTTTGTGGTGCAGTAACATCATTCAGGCACCTCTGTTGCCCCAGGCACTGAGTCTGAGGCAGGCTGGAGCTGGTGCTAGCCTGCGTACCAGAAACCCCAAGCTATCATGGTACTGTAGAAGCAAAGAGCAAGGCTGCAGTTGAATCCAGCTCTTCCAAAGCCATTCAGTGACTGCCTGGATAGTGATGGAAACTGAAGAGATGTGCCAATGCAGACCATAAAGCACTGAGACTGTACTGCTTCTTCCAAGAAGTGTCTAATGAAATAGAAAGCTCTTCTGTTTTACCTTGTCATCACCCCTCGTCACATCATCCTGCAGAGATCAACCCCTATCTCACAGAAAAGCTTTCTCCTAAAATATGTTAACCTTAGCTCTCTCGTGTCACTACTCTAATTGAGACTTAATGTATTTACCTCTGCTTTTGTCACCCTCCCTCCTGCTCCTCTTTTATTGGTACCATGTTGAATTAGAATCTGTAATCATATGCCCCTTCCTGCACATGTCAGATGGGCAGAGTGCTGTCAGTGAAACCTATCATTTATCCAGTAGTGTTCTGGATCATTAGCACACTGTTGCAGTTTCATCCTCCATCCTGGTGCTTTCCCTTAAGTAGATTTCACTGCATAAGTCTCATTTTCAAAATGATGGCTTAAGTGCACATGTTAATTGCAAGATTTAATTATATGGCGGCAAAGTTGTGAAATTTTCCTCCTAATTAACAACGAAAAACTTGGCGCAGGAGAAGGGGTATAATGGGGAAATGCCTTTTGCATTTCATCATTAACAATCCTCACACATGGTTGTCGCAGTGGTGCGTGCCCTGGCTCATTGACTTCCCTATGTGAGGATGGTTTAGGTGCAGGTGAAGGCCAAAAGGTCCACAACCAGACACCTGCAAGGAAAACAGGGGTGTAGGAGATGGAGGGGAGCAAAGCATTGGCATTACAACAGAAATATCGAGAGACTTTCGGAGAGCTTCTTTTCACAGGCATGTTGACCTGCAGCAAGCAGGGTGAGCCGAAATGAATTTTATTCCGAGATTTCTTTCCAAATTGGTATCTAGAGATTTAGTTCAGATTCATATCCAGTCTCCAGGAACTACATCCCAGCATTAGGTGGGAATTAGAGACTCAAAAAAAAAGTGCGGCTTCCATTAGATAGGAATCTGTTTCTACTTCTGCAGATCTGCCTGCCTGCCTCCTAGCATATCTGTCGAAGGTGGGACACCTGTTTTTTCTCATCTTGGGTTTTTCTTTATTTTTCTCCTCTTTTTATATTTTCTCCCCTTGTTCCAATAGACAGTTCAAATATTTAGCCTTCCTGTTGGCTCTCCTTTCTCTTTCCTTTCCCCAGGACAGATTCACAGAGAAGCTGTACTGCAGGGAGCGTGAACAGAGCCAATGTCAGTACCAGGGCATTGGAAATGAAAGAATATTAGACAGTTAATGTCTTCTTCTGGGTATGGCTGTCTTACAAGCCCATCCTAATCGAGCTGAAGGGGTACAAAGGGCACAATTCACATCAACACTGCATGCCCCCCCCACCTATAGCTTGTTCTCCTTTTCGTCAGCCTTTGTCATTGCACTGTGTCATGTTTTTATTTTATCTTATTGCCTCTGGTGCTAAAAGGCTGATGCTCTCAGGCTTTTGAAGCACTTAGCTTTCCCTGGTAGCCTTGGCTTCAGGTCACTCCTCTCAGGGCTTTCAGTTCACACTTGTCAATGGAAGTCTTCTAAGTCATGGCATTCACCTTTTGGAGAAGGAAGGGGAAGAGGAAGTACTGGGAATCCTTACAAGGCTGGATAGCAGGAAGGTCATGGCAGCAGGCTACAGCTCTTTCTTTTGCAGTAGGCTCAGTGTGGTGGGATTAATCTTGTGTAAATTTGGAGACCCCCTATTGGTAGACATTACAGTGTTACAATATTTCCAGATAATTCTTTTGAACACAATTGAAAAGTTGCATTTCTATGAAATAAAAATATTTCCTTTTTTTTTTTTTTTCTATTTCCTTTAAATCAGAAATTGCACTGTAATTTGAAATGCAACATCCCTTCTAGAATTAGGATTTAAATCTTTTATTTTGACCTTATAAAATAAAGAGTGTTGTTTTGGTTTTTCTCTAGGTGAACTTCTGTGGAACCCAACACACTCCCATGGAAAGTCCTGTGAGAAATAGTGTATCTTTTTTCATTCATCATGCAGTCACCTTATCTGACATTGGAATTTCACATGCTTTTTCTTTAAGACACACTGCACAGGCACATGATTCTGTGTTCTCAGACTTCAGATAATGAATAATCATATTCACAGATCAATCTAATTAGGTAGCAGAGGGTGCTGCCTACAACAGAGTGAAAAAGACAACTGTTCAGTAAGGGCCTGACCTAGCAGCCATCATTCATGTTGAGTGGTACTCACTTATAGGAGATACTCCTATTGTCTTCAGCATGCATATTACTACATAAAATATAACCTGCCAGTGTTATGACTTCCTTAACATTCCAGTATTTTCCACCCACGGTGACACCTGGTATAAATTATGCAAGCAAATTTTAGAAGTGAAGGCAGGATTGTGCATTTCGTTGCATGTGTATGAAAAATCCCTCCCAGTTACTACTCCAGAGCTGAGATGAGCATAACTGGCCTCAAGCATCCTCACAGTCTGTTGCAATGTGATTTAAACTTTGTTTACTTAACCCTCTTGAGGAAACCTGTCTGGCTTTGTGCTCCAGAGCAGCTGAAGGAAATGGTCAGTAGACCACACTCCAGCTGATGTGGCAGTTAGCAGCAGCTGGGGGTCCGTTAACATGTTAAAATGCACTAATGCAGTTGCAAGCAGTTGTTTCACTAGTCCCTTAGGGATGATGGATTTGAATTGCAGATTCTTGTTTTCCTTCTCTGCATTTTTCAGTACATCCTCTTATCCATGGGATCTCAGTCCATCTCTGATGTATCCTGGTCAGTCTGAATGCCATGTGTGCCCCACACACTACCCATGTGCCACACAACCCTGCGCACATACAAATCTCTGGCAAGGGATGGGTGGGAGCAAACTGGTGCTGCCAAGCCAGTTCATACACCCATTTCTGCCTGTCCCCTTTTGCTTGGGAATGGACAGGGAACAGGCTGCATTATTTAGTCAGCACTCCCCTTGCTGTGTTGGTGGCTAGCCACTCCTCTATTGCAGTAGAGAATAAGCAGAAGCTATCTATCAACAGGCACCCATGTAACAGATCGCGACATTACTTTTATTCCCCAGCAAATCCATTTGATGGTGGAAGGAGTGTCTGGAGGCTTCTTTCTCAGATACCATACCCAGGTGAGGCATCAGTCTATCATGGAAGAAGAAGTTGTGCTTCAGGGACAGATAATCCACCTGAGGGCCTCCAAGTTTTCTCCTTATTTTGCTGCAAACTGCCTGCAGGACCTGAAGTAAATAATTTATTTCCTGTCCCTGCCCCAGTCCCCTGTGACATGCTGGAGACACACATGCCCTTACAGAATATTTGTTGCCCTATATCTGCTTTGATTTTCCCACTTAAGACAAGGTTTTCAGAGGGAAAGACTATTTTCCAGTGCCATACTGCTTTGTAAAAATGGAGATAATTCCCTGCACAGCTGGCTTTGGCAGTGAGAAATGGGTGATCATTGCAACAGGTTAAAGCCCATCTGCCCATGCTACCTCTGGTTTATCACAATGCCTCCCATTCAATTTCTGCATCCACTTCTGCACAGCCAGACTCCTACCTTGCCTTGCTCTGCAGGCACCACTCTCCTACAGACAATAATAACAAGGCAGCTCCTGTATTTGTTTAATGCTGTCTGTGTGACAGCTTTTCAATATAGGTAAGCTTCATGGAAGAAGCGGAGGTAATGAGCTTGTGTATTGGCTTAATATATCAGGCAACAGCATTCGTATGTACAGGGCACCTTCTACCTACTGAGTGGCTTGTGAACAGCAAAGATGCTATCTGCTGCCAGTAAAGGAGGCTTTTTTAATATGTGAGGCGTGTGTTGCTGTCAGGTTTCGTCAAAGAAAGGATGGCTTACCTTATCTTGTAATCCAGCAGCAGTGATACAACCATGGACACAGAGCAGTGACATGGGAAGATGAGTTCCAGAAACAGCCTTTACAGGTAGAGTGGATGTAAGGTTTGTTCTGAGCAGATCCTCTCCCCTCTCCTCTTTCTCCAGTGAGGCGCTGCCCTGAGAAATATCTTAAAACTGTTTCTTCTTCAGCTCTCTGGGCATGCACAGGATTTGGTGCACAGCTATTGAGCATGCATGTAGGGCAGTGCTTTCAGACAGCAGATAACAGGGCCTGTGGCTGAAGAGAGGTGACATTGTACCAGCTCCCATGCTCCTGTGAAGCTCTCACTAGCCACTTCTGCGGTTGAGGTTTCTGTTGTATCTGATAAGAGTAAGGACAGAAACACATTCCCACAAGTCATACAGACAGGACTTTGTGCTCAGGCACTTTCAAACTCATCAGCATCCATGTTATTGCTGGAATTTTTGTGGTTAAATGTTCCTCTTCTTGCTTTTGTCATTATCAGTTCATGTACACAGGGCTTTTACTCTTTTTCATGGGGAATCAAGCAAAACCTTTGGCCCTGATGGCAGAAGATGATCTGCCTAAACTAGAAGTGATTGGGTGCTCAATGATATTGACACTCCATTAAAATGAATCTGGTCTGGATGAGTCAGACATCTATTCAGAAGTTCACTGGAGCACTGGAAATCTGCATTTGATTTAGGGTTGGGCTGTCAAGATGCAGCTAATCCTGGCTAGAATCCTACCGTTGTCCCAGTGTCTGGAATCAAGCTGATCTTGAGTAATGTGATATTTTCAGTTTTCCCTCTTGTAATATTTAACTCTTTTACAGTCTTTCTTCTCTCTATAACATCTGATCTCCACATCTGTCTGAACCCATGCAGACCCCAGGATAAGGACCTGATATTTGCCTTGGGGTTGGAAACCTAAGGGCAGCCCAGCACTGCCCTTTGCCCAGCCAGCTGCCCCTCTCTGCTGTGCAGCCTGATGTGCCCATCACAGAGGATAAGCTCTTAGCAGCTTTCAGACACTCCTTTCTCCTATTGAGAGGGAGACAGAAAGTGATTGCGAGAATTATCTCAGCCTCATTCGTCTGAAAAGGGCTCTCTGTCAGGGTTCTGATTTCCCTGATTCCTTTTCCATAGCATTGGCAATGATACAAAAGCAAAAAAAAAAACCACAGAAAATCTCTTAGTCTAAAAAGAGCTGTTGCTGTATGGTGGTCCTGTGATGACTTATTGCCAGCAGACATGCGAGTTTAATATAGATCTACTTTAGGTCATAAGTGCAAAAACATATCTCGTTAATATTTAAGGATGCTTAGCACAAAAGCATGCATAATTAAACAGTGCATCACAGCTGATGATTCCAAATAATCTGTCTTCTGAAAAGGGATTTTTGTAGTTTGTTAAACTGGCTTGAACTCTGCAGCTTAGCAGCAGGAGTATGTTTGCATTACAAAACAAATAATTTTAAATCTTGGGCTGTGTCTACCCTCTCTGAGAAGAAAAAGAGACAAGGCATGAGGGAGGGTTTTTAAAAATGCACATAGGTGTGGATTCAGCACTGCACAAAGCTCTGTGTCTGTCTGAAATATATGTCTCATTTTTAAAAGCAAAGCTATATTTCTGACAGGTGTAACATTGCTTTTTATTCCAGGATATTTTCATGTTCCTCATTGGTATTAACCATGTCTTTAGATAACTCAATGGTGAGGGTATGCCTGTAAGAAGAAAGATCTATCAGTTAGTAAAACAAGTGACATACAAGACAAATACGAAAAAATTAATAGTGTTTATTATTGTACAAGATACAATTATCTGTGAGTTTTTCATTACATCCAAAAGGCTATCTGAGCACATTTTGTGCCTGGATGCTAAAAGTCTATGAGAAAAGAAAATGTCCTTATGATCTGTTGCAAATCACGCTTTTCAGAAGTGCCAAAATACAAATTGATGCATGACCACAGCTATTCTTTAATTTAAGATCAAAAATTAAATGGCAAATGTTCAGGCCACACTCAGATCATTGATCACACAGGAGAATAATTTACAAGGCAGATCTAAAACCCCTATTTTATAGGTCTCACTGAAGGTATTTCTGAAAGTTACTGAAGTTATCAGGGTCTTGTTTGCCTACAACAGTACTGAGGAAGCAAATCTCAGCACGCGCAGCTCTACTGAAGCTGCATTGTCTGTTATTAACTCAGTATCTGAAGCTTTTGGTTTAACTCCCTAGTACAGATGTATTTTCTATCTCAGCTAGATGAGAGGAGGTCAGGGAAACTCACTGGTACTGGAAACTCACATATTAATGTCCTACTCAGTGCTGTAACAGTCCAGCACATCATTGTTAATAGGAATACAAATTGAAGACTGAACTGTGTGTACCAGGTCCTGCTTTAAAGTGGCCAATACCAATAATGGAATGAGGGAAGAAGGAGACAGTAGGAATTTGCTCTCATAGCTGGAGAATGAAGCCAAGAGAGGTATATTCAGATGGTATGTCCTGGATGAGGTGGCATCCAGAGTGGATTTATAATGGATGTAAGTACCAAATTCACTTGATCACAAGTGATCATCTGCCACAGTGAGCATTTATCAAGGCTGCTGCACCCTGATTTTAGCAGGGAGTCAGATAAGAGAGATCAGCAGTCACATCACAGCTGCTGACCGGTGTTACACCTGACTATCCTCTGGCTGTATTGGGAGCCCTTAGCATGAAAGCAATATGAATAGCTCATCATGTTCTTGAACTTAAATATCCCAGTTATCTGTATGAAGATAGCACAGAGAAACATTGAAGCAAGCTCATGAAATATATTTAGTTAAATAACTAATACTGGCATTTATAATAAAAAAAAAAAAGAATTTGACTATGTCTGAGTTGGCTCCTTTGGCATCAGAAGAGCAGATGAGTAGATCAAAGAAGTTGGTTCTGAGTTCAGTCATATATTCGGTTCAGGGGTTTTACTTTGTGCTGTATTTTTTCTGGTCCCAACAGCTGAACATACTCACCAGACCAGTGACTCAAGGCTACCCAAAGAACTATATACCGGTGCAAGCTAAGATGTCCCCATTATGGAGTGCATCAGTGGCACACATGGAAGGCAGCTTTTCTCCAGAAAGAATATAATGTACATGAATCAAAACTGCTCTGTGAACTGAATCAGCCTGTCATAAGTGAGGCCAAACAAGAGATTCATGTCAAAACAGCAACACTGCTCAGATCTCACCACTGGTGCAGACACAGCCTGGTGCCTAATGGTCATCATCGGGGCAAGGGAGCTGTGCACAGACAGTGAGGAAACCTATGTGACTGCTAGTGTGATTTTCTGCTCTACCACAAAACTGCACTGGTCCCAGATACACACTCTCTAATGTTTAACTGAAAAATATGCATTTCATATACTGTCTAGGAGGAAAACACGAGGCTTTCCCGTTCAGCTACTGTAATTTTTTTCTCCTCTAATTCCCTGTCTCTTGTATCTGCAAGTTGGATGCTCTGGGAAGCCAGTAACTAGTCTGACTGCTAATAAGGCCCTTCAGACTGGACACAAGGGGATAATCAAAGGCTGAATAATGTGGTATGTACTTCTTTCTTATTGCTAGTGAATATTCTTCCACTAGAAAGTTACAGAACGGTGATAATGCTGGTGGACTGGTGAGTTTGTTTCTTTGACATCAATTTCTGCCTTTTTTTTAGGGCAATGGCCTGCATTGACTATATAATGCCAGAGAGAGAGAGAAGTTTCTTCTGTTTTGCAAAAGCTAAATATGAATACTAGGAATTCATCCTTTTGGCCTCCTTAGAGGGAAGGCTAAAGACAATCTCAATCAAATTTCTGCTTTGGTGCAACATCTCTTCAATACCTACTTAGCCTATGTGGGAGAACAGGACAACATATAGCTCCCGTCCCTACTCCAGGTCTGCCAAAAGCTGTGGAAAAAGGAGGGAGAAAAGCATCTTTGTACCCTTGCCATCAGAAGCTTTTTACTGAGCAAGGACACGGGTAATCCAGAAGACTCCACAATTCCAGTTTGTGCCTTGACTTAGTAATTATTGGGAAAGAGAGGCACACTGCTTTTCAACTGCTTGTCCGTGGCTGGAGGGCTGAGGTAGTGGGAGGAGAGAATACTGGCACTGTGAGGTCACAGCTGCTCTAATGTACACAAGCTTTGCTTAAAGCAGTTGAGGGATTAGCAGTTCATGCTCAGAATTACAGTATTTCTGGCTAGAGAAGGATAATTGATTCAAACATGCCAATTTGCCTGAAAGGAATTGTCTTAACATATCACTATGTGATACAGTTAAATATTTTCTCTCTTCGGCATTTGCAGCTGCCCTTCGGTTCCTCTTCTCCACCCATCTCATGAGATCCAAAGGCTAGTATGGACCAGCTGAACCATTATGGCAATGTTTCCTCTTGGTTGCCCTCCTTCAGGTGTACCTTGATAATGGGACTGGGAGTCTTGTCCTAAACTGGGCTTAGTGTGTAGTCAGGCACTTTGTTGGCACTGGAGAGTCAGTGCTGTGCAAGCACTTGGGCAGTTATAATGCCAGCTGTGAAAAATCACAGTCTCAACTAATACTAGAAATAAATTACTAATAGTTAACAACCTTGCCCTCTCGCCAGCCTCTCCTCCCTTAGAAACTCAGTGAATCACATGGTCCAAGGCCAGAAGGAGCCATTTCACCACACTCTGCAAACTGCTGAGCTGTGCAGGCCATCTGTTTCTGCTCAGTTAACCCTCCACTGACCCAGCTAAGCTGTGAGTGGCTCAAGCATGTCTTTGTGCACCCAGCTGTGACCCAAAAGGCAGGTCCAGGCGTTGCACACATCCCGCTGGTCCTCCTGAGGAATGCCTCTCCTTCCCTATGGTGATGTGCCTGGGTCTCCATGGGTTTTACCCATCATTAACCCCTGTGAATCTGAGCTGGCCCACCGGAAGCTTTGACACTGGAAAATGCCTTATTGTCAGCCTTTGCAAGAAATATTAATGTGCAGAAAAGATGGATAAAAGAGCATTCAGGAGAGGAATATTTTCATACATACTATATGTCTTCTAACCTGGATGATGCTTTCAGGCTGCTGCCAAAATCTACTTAACATGATGCACTAAACTTCAGCTCTCATGTTGTAAAAAGTTTCACTCTGGGCTGCTATTACCGTCTCCTGCACAGTGAAATGTTTTGCATGATTTGGTTGGCAAAGCACCAAGAAAGAATACTACAGGTTGTGACTAGTTTTATTCCAGAGTTTACCTATCTAAAATGATTAATGCATGCTTAATAACTTCAAAGATTTCCCATCTCTTCAAAAGGAAGTGGTTTCTTCAAAGCTTTCAGACAGAGTGCTTCCCTTTCGAACTGATGAAGGCATGGTCCCAGTGGAGATTTTATATTGCCAGTATCTACCCCTTCAAAGATTTCATTGTTGGCAACCTGTATTTGAAGATTTCCAGTCCTCTGTTACCCATTCATTTAATTTAAAAAAACATAAAAAAAAAAAATAAAAAGAACAAGAAAATCATATCATTGGGGTCTCCTTCAAAGCAATTCCTTATCACGCCCATGAACCCTTGAGAGGAAGTGTTCACCAAATTCAGAAGTTTGAGGGGTTTGCTGTAGTGTAATTAGCATCTCTGAGGAAAAGAGCTGCCCTTTCCTAGAAGATTTGTTTTTCTTACTGGGTACTGGCTTTGATGTGCTTTGATTCAACCGCCAGATCATTTTTCAAATTAAGTGCCGAACAATAAGTAATTCTTCAGCAAGTTCATCATTCAGCTGGAAGGTTTCTGGATCAAGGAGATGCCCATTCATAAGTCTAGAAGGATTTAAAGGTGCTTGCAAGAATATCAAAGCAAAAACTTCTAGGATTTTTAGAAGCAAAGGAAAATGCTTACCAGACATAGCTGCTAGGACTGTAGTAATAGTGACTAACTTCTCTCCTAGCTGTTTGTGGAAGGTGATGTACAATAATGTATTAACTCCTGGAATGCATATGTTAAAAGTTTGCAAAGACTGCAAAAATTTATAGCTGCTTTACTTCCACTACACAGTCCTATCAATAGTTTAAAGTAGGTCTGAGAAAGACATAATTCTTCTAATGGTTTAATCAATTTACGAACACTGCTTTTACTCGTATTTTCCCCTGTGTAATAAATTGTTAATTAATGTGCCTTAGAAACACATGAAAAAAAAGTCCCAGCCTGTAGAGGCTGCTGAGAAAATGAGGTTATTTCTGAATCTACATATATCTACGCACATTGGTAGAGCTGAAATTCCGGAGCATACTCAGAGGCGTCCACATTCCAGACAAACAGTAGTGCTTGGATGTTTTGAATACCTTTTCTTTCTGGTTGTCCTTTGTTTTGCCCAGTGAGTGCATTCATCAGCTCTTCATGGCTCAGTAATTCATGAAATTCTCTTTCCATTAAAAATAAATACTGCGTTTTATATCCTTGAGATGGACCTCATATTTGATTGTCTTTTCTATGGCAGTGTATATTGAAAGCTATAAAATTATAATACAACTATTAATTCGCTGTATCTGCTTGTAGATAATTTTTATAAAAAATGCATTGTGCTCCAGCTGGCTCATAAATTACAACGTGGTTCAAAAGACTCCAGTTGGATTACTTCTGAAGGAGAACATATTGGAATAAAGAAAGGCTTACTGATTAATATTTTGACTTTATATGCAGTGTTACTAAGGTAGAAACTTGATTACCGTAGAAAAGAATTTGTAGTAAACTATATTGCCGATCTGGTGAATGTAACAATGTGAAACTTGTGGAAATCGTCACTTACCAAAGAAACCACTTTATCATCCCTGATCAAATCTTTCATGTGATCAACTCCTTTTCTGAATGACATAAAACCCCTAATTTGTTTCAACAGTAAATTAATACATTTATAGGAATGTGGCAGAATCTGAAATCACATACCATCTGTTCTCTGTCTCCAATTGCTACCACTGATTGGTTTCAATAGCCCTTCTAAAAAATGCCCAGAAATAGGCTAAAATGTCTTTAGTTTTCATACTATGAGAAGCAAAACTGCTTAAATGTGTCTCATTTGGGAAGTAACGGGAAAGGAGAAATTAGGATATTTGGCTTAGAAAAAAGTAGGGGCTTCCTTTCCCCTTTTGTACACTTCACAGTCAACAGGATAAAATTTATACACGACCCCATGGACCTCAGTGAGTGAACTAAGAAATTTCAGCTCAAAGCTGAATTATTCCAATTCGTCCTTGCTGTCTAAAACGAAAACCAGGAGTTAAACTCACACAGTGCATCCAGTTTTTAAACTGGAGGCTTCGACTGCTCATGGGTGGCATAATCTCACCGAAAATATTAGTTGCTTTCTATAGACAAATGGGCACACAGGCACTTGGACTGCAGCCCCTATAGGCCTTGTAGTTCCATTCCAGCCTGAACCAGTTTGGTTTTAGACTTTCCCTGTCCCTCCATAAAAAAAGCTGTTTCTAAAACACCCCTTTGCATTTTTTGCTTCTCACATCTTCTCATTCTTTCTCACACATGCACACCAGACTGTACTCCTTTTTCATTGATAATTTGAGAGAGAAGGTGAGTTTTCTCTTTACATTTTTGAGTTAAATGAGAATGAAGCCGCTTTATTGTCTGTACCTTGTTCCTGAAGTTTTGCCAACAATAATGTTGGCTTTATTAGCCATGTTGGACTGAAGATCTTATCATAGTGTCAGACCACATACCAAGATGCAGGACTGCATATGATTTTAATTTTCCAGGTATTTGTCTTGTCCTTTTTGGTCAGCCAGAGACTCATGAGAATATCATGAAGCAGTGAAACAGAAAAGGAGCATTGGAAACAGCAGTGGCAGCTGTGTATCATAGAAAGAAAAGATTATTTAATGGCTGCCTTCCACAATTTTCTGGGCCAGCCATACAAAGAGATTTACATATGCTTTCTAAAGATGTCAGTGTAAGAACATTAGCATTATCCTTCATGTATCATAATGCTGAGTGACAAGATAGATACACACAAGATAAGACTACTTTAGAGAGTAAATTGGTATTCCTTTTGATCACTGGCATTTACAGTCATATGTAAAGCCCAATTCGTTCCCTTCTTTATCTGATAGTAAAGAGGCAGGACACGGGATTTCATATAGAATGATTACTGTGTAGTGAAATAAATAAGAATAACCAGAAGGATTTTGATGCCCTGCAGTATATACAACTTTTCTGCCTACGTGGATAGACAGGCTCCCAAGGATATTTGGTTTATAGGTATACATGGTACCTGAATGAGACACCCCACACAGGGTATGGCCTCGTATCACATCTGAGCTTGAAAAAAGTAATTTATTCACATTTCCGAGTATTTTCCATGCTTTTATTCAATTTATTGCTTTTAACAGGAAATTCCTCTGCGACTTCAGTCTTCAATTGCTAAGACCAAGCAATAGCTGCCTGTGGAATCTTTACTTACGTCTGAGCAAAGGTTTTTCTAGTTCTGAGACTATTTAAATGGAAAGCAAACAGAGATGTATCTATTAATGTGATACTCTCTCACTACAGCAAATCTGGCTGAGTGAGGCTATTTGATGAAAACATTAAGAAAACAATTCAAAGGATAGGAACTTTTAGGTTTTCATTCCTTTTAGAATTTTCACTCCAGCGCCTCCCTCCTGCCTTTACTTCTCTTTCTTTCTCTGGCCAAAAGAGAAACACAAGGCACTGACACCACAACTCCTGTGAGGCAAGAGTTACAGGTAGAGACTGAAATTTCTTGGATTTCTAAGGAAAAGAGGAGAAAATACATCCCACACCAGGATACACCTTGGGGATTTAAAATTCACATCGAATTTAAGTTTTAATGTTTAATTTTCTTGAAATTTAGACTTGGTCTCAATGAATAAAAAGAGGAATAGTTTTAGCTTAATACATATCACTTCAGCTTTCTAAATCACTATCGAAAAAGGCTTGTTTCATGAAAATTCTGGGGATGATAATAACACAATTAGCTGAGGAAATTCCCACCAAAGATTTTTGGAGTGCCCATATTCACTATTTCAGAAAAACTAATATGTTCTGTAAGATAAGTATCACTCATAAATCCCTGTGATGAGACAGTATTAGTGAACTACAAAGCTAAAAAAATGACTGTGGAAGCAGGACTGAAGTTAGGATTAAATTCACATAAGAAGGGTCTTGCTGGGGAATGGTGCTAAAACCCTCAAATGCTCCCCATCACTCTAGGATAGAGTACTTTCTGGTTATTCCTTATCTTCATAAGACAGCAAAGCCACAACACAGTTACAGGTCTCTGAATTCATACAGCTCTGCCCAGTTTATACCTCCTGGCCATTGCCAAAGTGTTTGCGTTATCCGATTCCCACATGGTATACAATGACACCAGATCAGTGGCTCAGGGGTCCGAACTCTGTTAAAGAAACGCCAACACAAGTTCACAGGTTTCTTCAGCATAATCTACTAGACCCACTCAGCATCATCATCCCACAGGCAGGTGTGCTGCATAACCTTAGCTAGTGCTGGGATTTGAGGCCAGTTGATGTATCGAACCAAAGTATCCCCAGCACTGTGCTTACTTGTGTAGGGACACAAAATTCTTCTTTTCCCCAGAACAGGTCCTCCTTTTACAGCAGTTAGAAAGCAAGGCCAGAATTTCCCTGTGTTTGACGACTTTAACGTATCCAAGCTTGCAAATAGGCAATGAAATATGGCACCTGCAGGAATTTATACCATTAATAAAAAGGGTGAAATATTAAACAGAGGAAAGCAGCCAGTAGATATGTGCACTAGTTATTACTTTACTAAAAAATGTCCTAAGGAATTTCAAGCACACACTTTAGATCTGTGGGTGAACAACCTGTAAGTATATTGGGTCAACAATTCCTAAATACACACTGATGCCTCTTTAGCCTTGTGAACAACTATTTCACTGATTCACAAACTGTACACTTATGATGGGCCATACTAACACTGAAGGAGCCTTTTGCAGTGTGATCTGCAGTTAATGGGTCTCTAGGAGATTTTGGAACTATACCTTTTAATTCATTTTATTGTGCTTTGAAGGTGCACAAAGGCTCAGCACACTTAGATGCACCTCAGAGCTTCCTCAAAACACCTTGGGCTCTCTCCTATACACATCGATTGATGAAGTTATTAAGACCCGAATGGGCGAACAGTAATGTTTCCATTTGGACCGATCCAATTTCAGTGACATTGTCTCATACAATTCTATTAACATTGGAGCTGTTTCAACCTCAGTGACAGATTATTATTTCTTCTAAAAAAGGAAAAGGAAATTAACACAATATATTGAATTGCACTGAATTGAGACAATAAATAATGGAATGTACTAGACACTATCCTCTCCCTTCTGTAATTCCAGGAGAAAAAATAGACATATTTACCACAAAGTTAATGACATATGTAGCACGTTAAAATATGTGGCAAATCCTTCTAACATACGGATAGAATTATAAAACTGGTTAGATCTCATATTGGCTGCAATATAACTTCAGGTGTAGAATTATACAGTATATATCCATCTATATCTATTTAACAGTGGTCATTGTTGTATTCACTGAGCAAAACACACTGCTAAGTGGGTACTCTATAGTGGAAATAACTAATTTAAAGAGCTCAGTTTTTCAGAAGGCACAAAAGACCAGTGACAAAATGAAGTGTGACCCTCCACACCCTACATTAATATGCTAGGCTGATATTTGCATAGACAGAGAACAGGATGGCATGTGTAAGTGCATCCAGAGACTTGCCTCTTCCTCCAGGGCTACTTGAGAGCATGATCTATGTAACTCTACTTGCCAAGTGGAGCAAGAGCTATACCATACTAAGTGAGTTTACATCATAAACTTTTGTTTGCCTAAAAGGATTTCTTTTGACTAAGATTTCTATTACAGATCACAGTCTCTGCCAGATCCCCACTCCAGATTCAACTCATCCTGATGGGAATTTGTACAGCTCCATTGCTATTAAACAGTATTGGGTCGGTTTGTACTGTCTGAAGAATTTGACACTAAAATTAGCTCATTATCTACCTGGATTTGTGTAAAGCCTTTGACACTGTCTCACATGACTTCCTTCTCTCTAAGTTGGAGAGACATCAATTTGATAGGTGGACCACTCGGTGGATAAAGAACTGGCTGGATGGCCGCACGCAAAGAGTAGTGCTCAGTGGCTCAATGTCCAGCTGGAGACCAGTAACGAGTGGTGTCCCCCAGGGATCGGTGTTGGGACCGGTCTTGTTCAACATCTTTGTGGGTGACATGGACAGTGGGATTGAGTGCGCCCCCAGCAAGTTTGCCGATGACACCAAGTTGTGTGGTTCGGTTGATACATTGGAGGGAAGGAATGCCATCCAGAGGGACCTTGACATGCTTGTGAGGTGGGCTGATGCCAACCTAATGAAGTTTAACCATGCTAAATGCAAAGTCCTCCACCTGGGTCGGAGCAATGCCAGGCACAGCTACAGATTGGGCTGGGAGGAGATTCAGAGCAGCCCTGCGGAGAAGGACTTGGGGGTGTGGGTTGATGAAAAAATGAACATGAGCCAGCAGTGTGCACTTGCAGCCCAGAAGGCCAACCGTATCCTGGGCTGCATCAAAAGGAGTGTGACCAGCAGGTCGAGGGAGGTGCTCCTGCCCCTTTACTCTGCTCTCATGAGACCTCACTTGGAGTATTGTGTGCAGTTCTGGTGTCCTCAACATCAAAAGGACATGGAACTGTTAGAACAAGTGCAGAGGAGGGCCATGAGGATGATCAGGGGACTGGAGCACCTCTCGTATGAAGATAGGCTGAGAAAATTGGGGCTGTTCAGCCTGGAGAAGAGAAGGCTGCGTGGGGACCTCATAGCAGCCTTCCAATACCTGAAGGGGGCCTATAGGGATGCTGGGGAGGGACTCTTCATTAGGGACTGTGGTGAGAGGACAAGGGGTAATGGGTTTAAACTTAAACAGGGGAGGTTTAGATTGGATCTGAGGAAGAAATTCTTTACTGTGAGGGTGGTGGGGCCCTGGAATGGGTTGCCCAGGGAGGTTGTGAATGCTTCATCCGTGGCGGCGTTCAAGGTGGGGTTGGACATAGCCTTGGATGGCATGGTTTAGTGGGAGGTGTCCCTGCCCATGGCAGGGGGTTTGGAACTCGATGATCTTGAGGTCCTTTCCAACCCTAAATATTCTATGATTCTATGATTTTATGATTCCTTGAATTGACTTGCTGGATTCAGCTTCAGAATTAATGTCATGCGCTCTGAAAATGTTATCGATAGTAGTTATTCCCACCAGATATTCAGCACCCCAAGACACATTTCATGAATGCACAAGCACACCCTAGGGATTAGTGTAAAAATATCAAGAGGGAACATGCTATGAAGTTGTTCCTTTCATCTCCATAATATTGTCCACACCTTAATCCTGTCTCGCATAGGAAGACAACATAGGCAGATAATACTGGCCATGCAGATGAAAAAGCATGCAAAGGGGACATTTTCAAAAGTGGATGCAAAAATGAGATAGCCAGGAATTTGCAAGTCCACTTGTTGCACACACTTGAATACATTTGTTTACAGCCAAGTTTCCATGGTTTTCTAGTCACCTTGAATAAGTCCAGTCCATTTGTGATGTGACAGTTTGTTACCTGTTATATTCAGAGATGGTAAGGCTGTTTGCTCTTTTTCTTCAAGTCTCTCATTTTTAGTTTGTAAAGCTGTGGGTAGCAGCAGCTCTGTTGTAATTCTCTGTCATTTGCAGTAAGCAAAGAGATTTGACAGAGGAAGTACAAGGATCCTTCCTGCAGCATTCAGGTGAGTTCAAGACCCTTTATATAATTCCCTTTGTTTCCAATGGAGGTAACCCAGTTTACTGCAGCATCAGAAAGCAAATAACCAGATGTAGCTTTTGGCAGTGCCTGACAGCATCAGGTTTGATGGAAATGTGATGTTCCCAGGAGCTAAGAGAACTCCCCTAGAGACCCACCAACTTTTTCAAATCTTTCTTGTCAATGACTTTGCTGATTGAATTACTGTCTCGATGTTTTGCTCAAAAGTAGTTCACATGGGCCTTGGGTGTTTGACTCTTAATAATTTTTGCACAGATTTTCTTTATACTTATTGAACTCAGAACATTTTATGATAGCAGGGTGTAGGAATGACACCTGAGGCTCTCAGGTGTGTGGTGAAGGGATTAAGGAGGTGTGATAATTGCCACACTCTGATAGGGGTGATGGGCTCCTGATGAGGGTGATTAGGCTGTGGCCCTTAATGTTGCTCCAGAAGTAGTGTGAAGCTTTTACTGTTCTGTTCTGCCTTTGCACAAGACCCACAGCCCTAGGGTAACCTGACAGAAGGTGTTTGAGATTCTTGTTGCCTCTCATTTATGTGGTTGCCCCACACCCCATCTATTGTCGAAAGGTAATTTGACTACAGCCTCACCTCCCTTCTCTCAAAAGCATTTGGACTCTTTTGTGATACAGGGATGAGAGTACGACCCCACTTTGCAGACAAGAGGATGGGTTTGTTGCTCTCTCCACCAGTTTGTTTTCTTTTTTTTTCCATATGAGCTTGATTAATAGAGCTAGCTTTGGATTTTAGTGCTAATACAGTAATCTATATGCAATTCTGAGTCCGTGTTTCTTTTGCTTCAATAAACTGTGCTATTTGTGAAAGTTCTTATTGAATGGGACCAGATGTATGGTATCAGACTGGTTATAATCAGAAATTAAACCCAGCTGCACCCAGCAGCTCTGATCTCTGAGAACTGGCTGGTGTGTGTGTTTTTTTCTGCCAAATATCTATACTCTTAATGTAACACAGGGTGCAGGATTTTATTTATTTTTTTTATAGCCTTTAGTTCTTGTGAATGACTGCTTAGTGATTTTTTTTTTAATCTGCATATTTCCTGCCCTAATCTGAAGTCCTTAGACAATTAAAATAAGTGAATTCCAGACTTTATGACTTGCCTCACGTGTACATGTACCTGATATAAATATTCACTCACCAATATTTTCCCTTGTCAAGCTGGAGGATGATCATTGATATTTCCTGTGAAAATGTCTGAGTCTTGAGAACAACCTTTCTATAGCTGAAGCCACAGTCTATTCAGCTTCACACAATGCCAGAACAGTTGCACACACTGAAAGTGCATCTGTTTCAAATATAATTAGGCTCATAATGGGAAGTGAATTTCAGCTTTAATTAGGATGAGAGAACTTTTCTTTCTAATCTTTTGGCTGCTCTGAGTAGGTCTGCCTATTTACATGTGAATCTGTTTCCCTTTGCTTAAATTTGCACAGTCTGAACACAGTTGTAGGTACCAGAAGGAAAATTTGGTTTTGACACAATGACACAAGGAAAGCAGCCAAGTTCCCTGCTCCCAGGTCAGGCATCCTTTAGAGTATCCCTGGAGTGAAACACTTAATTCTATTTCACAAAATCCCTGTTGTGCAGGTGAGAACATACGGGGCAGGATGGGACACGGAAAGTGCATAATGGGAGAAGTGATGACAATGTTGGTGGAATTCAACTGCTGTGGACTATGAGATGTTAGTGCAAAGCTTAAGCAAATGCAACTACCTGATATTTTGAGAGAGCAAAGCTTGATCCTGACTGAGAAAAAAAACCCCAAACCAAAACCCAACAGAATAATGCAGTTATCACCTTCTCTTCAACCTGTCCATATGTGCAGCTTTATGTTCATCAATTCTATAGATTCATCTCTGCAGCAGCAATGGGACTTTTCCCTCTCCATTAATTCACACAGTGGAGGCATTTTATTTTACTGTAACATTTCTATTTTATAGATTAGGTAATTAATTTGTAATATTATCAGTATGCAGGAACTAGCACTAAAAATCCCTCTAACAATAGAAGGAAAAAATCCCAAGCATGCAGAGAGATGACACACTGAGTTCTGGTCAGCAGGAATCTTCACAAATTCTCCTATCCTTACAGGGAAAAAAGAGGATTCACTATTTTCACTTTTCCCTGTAATCTGACCCCATCTGGCTCCTGCCAGCAAGAGCTTCCCTCAAACTGCTAAAGGCAAAGTGTGTTCTGGTCCAAGCACTAAGCTTGTATTTATTTATATAAGTAACATATTACTCTGATTTCAAAGCATTTTTGTGCAAACACCAGAATTTTTCATCAGACTTAGATACAGTAACAATCCGAATTTTATTTTAGATCACTTCAAAATGAGCGGCTTTGTAACATCCTATTAGCTTTAGAGCCTGGGGTATGTGTGGGTTTTTGTGTTTGTAAAGTTGACTTTATAGCTGGTTTTGTATTCAAACATAGGGAAGGAGGAAAATAATCAGGTTCCATCAGTGTAAGCTATTGGTTTAAAATGGTATCTTTTCATCCCCTTAAAAAGAAATTGGCATATTCATTTATACATATTGTTAATTATCTTCACTCTGGTGATCTAAGTATTTCTCACAGTTAAATGGCTGCAACATCTTGAATCATCCTGAACTAAAAAAAAAAAAACTGAAAAAGAAAAAAAAGGCACATACAAACTATAATGAGATTCCCATGGGTTTAAAATAATCTCTGTATATTTTGCGCTTCTAGAAAGCCATTTAAATGAAGGGGGGGAGGGGAAAGGGAAAGAAAAACTCTGCCTTGAAGATGCACACAGGCATAAAAACTTATTCCCCATGGAAATTGTGCCTCTAAATGACATTTCACTTTTATGAGTCGCTTTATTACAAAATAGATTTCCTGCAGCTAATTTCATCAGTTATCCCACTCTGCTGCTACTTTCTACTGCCTCTCTAACTTCTTGTTATCTAAGTAAGGGTACATTAATTGCTATATGATGTAAGAGAGCTGGCTGCATGCCAGAGCCTTAAGCAGGGATGCATTTTGCCTAGCAGGTCTCAGTGAAGATGCCTGCACCCAGCTGACTGTGGTAGCAGTATTTAAGCAATATTTCCATTTGATGGATTAAGCGTTATTGATGGATGTGGGTAATGGTATCTCCTGAGTGTCATTTTAACAAGATGTATATGTTGTTGGACGTATTTCACAAGTCTTTGTACTAATGCATTAGTCTCACTGAGAAGGAATAAGTGATTAGTAGCGCTAATTAGAAAGTTCTTGGAGACAGACTTTGTTTGATAAAGTATGTGTGAGCTTTCAGTCATTGACAATAATACAATGAGTTCAAGGTAGAAGCAATCTAGGAGGGTGATTGCATAGATGACATTAAAAATTATACATTCCTTATTAATATATTGATTTGCATTCTAAATTAAGTGATGACATTTAACAAAGAAGAAAAATAAGGGATTTTTTTTTCTATTGTATCTGCTGTGTGAGTGAAGTGTAGTTCAGTTTCCGACAGAGGAGTTTAATCTTCTGTTATCTAGAGCAAGAGGTACATTTATGGAAAAAGAGAAAGAGCACAAGAGAACGGACTACCTAGTGCCTGGGAAAGCTCATTATCTCAGATCTGGGTGGGCTGGGAAGCCTTTCAGAAACATTGCTAGTCATTTCTTTCTGTGTGGCAAAAGTGAAGAAATCAATTTCTCATTCTGCAATGTCCATTTCCAATTACCAAAGCTGGGGGAATCTTGGAAATGGATGAGAAATAAATAATATTTATGGTTCCACTCAAGATGTTCACCCATCTGGGCCAGCCCTCTCTGGGAAATAACACTGAGCCCAGCCATCAGGAGACCACATGCTGTCTTCACAGAATGGGGCTGGAGGCAATATCTAGGTATTTCTAACTTCAATCCCACATGTTAGAATCAGGTGGCTCAACAGCCATTTAATTCCATTAAATCACATTACAGCAGGGGCAGTAGTCGAAGCCCCTGTGCAGAAGGAAGTGAAGTCTGGACCTACTGCACCATCCAGCTGCAATGCTGCTTTGTCTCATTCTAATACTTGCCTGAGCTTGCTATGCATCTGCCCTTAAAACTTTCACACTGCAAGACTGGTAACATCTGAACATTGCTGCTTTTCTGTTGCTACACAAATAAGCAGCTAGAACTGAGGATAGCAGGCAGGGCAGTATTTTGGGTCAGTGCCTCCACTGAAAAAAACCCAACAATGAAGTCCACCAAAAAAAAGGTGTCAGAATCCTCAGGATGGAGATACATCACAAAGAAACTGCATGGTGGAGCTTCTCCGCATGTGCTCAGTGTACCTTTCAGTGACTCAATGGAAACATACCCTCACTCTGCATCTTGGCCTTGTGCTGATGGTTGGCATGTGCCATAGCAAAACCGCAGGTGAGTAGCAGGCAGTTCTGATTTATTTTACTTCATCTTCTTTACTGATCAAAAAGATCCCTTTGTGAAGTTGCTTGTTATTAACTCCATCCCAAAGGAGACAGCCCTGACACTCATCTACAGGGGAGCTGGTTTCTGACCAAGCTGCCTGCAGAATGCAAAGCAGAGCAGGGCACAGCAGCAAAGGTGTGGGAACATACATTGTGTAAAGGGCAAGGCAGGGTTAGAGTCCAGGGCTGAGCAAATTGCTGCCTCGTGATGCCTGTGGACAAGATGCCTGTGTTCCCTGTGTGCACAGTCTGTGTGCATCTGTGGGTTTGGCGAAGCAGATGAATCCGTGAAAGTGCAATATGCCTGTCATCGATACTAGATAGATTAAATTCCTGTACACTCTGGGTGCAGAGCCATGGTTATCATCAGCAGGGGCAAAGTGTGCACAGGAGGCAGGCAGGTTTAGAGGGAAGCAAAACTCCCGGTAGCACTGATGTGTGTCCCAGCACCTCACCTCAAGCCCTTGGTATTTGGGAGCAGGTCTTTGACTTCACACCTTCAATGTTGCTACCCAAGCCACCTCATTGCTGCTGGGACATGCTTTTAGTGAGCCATCTATCCACTATGTCTAGCTTCTGCTCTCTTTGCTTGCTAAAACAGAGTTAAACACACAGTTATAGTATCAAAGACACTTTTACTTCTGATAGCAATATTCTTTCGCCATACTATCCTACATATGCAGATAGGGATTAATTATGAAGAAAGGCCTTTTCTGTCAGCTTCTTCTAGAGGTTCAGCTCCCTTTGCTACATTGTCCTATTAAATTCTGAGAATTGCTGTATTGAAATGTTATTTGAATTATTCTTCAAGATTTGGATAGAGGTACATCATACACGTGCCAAGAGAAGGCAGCTTATTTGGGATCACCACTACCCAAGATGTGCCACAGCTCTATGCTAAAGTAATCAGCACAACAACACAGTGTAACCTCCTTTCAGAACCTCCTTTCAGACAATATGGACACATTGAAGGGAGCATGTAGGCTGCAGGTAGAGCGGCCTTCAGGTGTGCTTCCTTCCATGGAAGTAAGATTGGTATTTGATGCAGCCTCAGATCTCAGTCTGAAAAGAGTTGGGACGTGGCAGAGAGAGACACCACCATATGTGGGGGCTCATAAGCATGTACTACCTGCTGGGGTAATAAGAACTGGAGAACCTCTAAGTGCTACAGGACACCTGGGTTTATGAGGAGTAAAGTGGTAGGCTGGGAAAACAGGTGTCCAGACCTGAAACTGGGCCTTTCAAGAATTACATCTGTAGCAGATGCTCAGGACTGAGTTCTGCTGATTGTTGAGTAGCAGGACGGGCAGGAAAAACCTGCTCTGGCTGTGAGCACCTCTTCAAGATTGTGCATTTCTGATGAATTATTCAGATCATTTTGAGAGAAGACTTTCTCTTTCTACTTCTTAAAAAAAAAAAAGGAAAAAAAAGGTAGCAGATGTTTTTTATTAGAAAGAGAAAAAAACAAAACAAACAAACAAAACAAACAAAAAAAAACCCACAAAAAAAAAAACCAAAACCAGAACCAAAACCCAAAACCGAAAAACAACCCACAGAAAAAAACATCTGCTGAAATTTCCCTGAGATATTTTTTGTAGCTTATCCCCTGTAAGCCTGACTGCAGACCTGGCATACATTGGGTTTGATGTCTGAAGTCTGTGGCTTAGTGAGGCAGAAGGATTTAACAGCTCATTCTGTATGTGCTAAGGAGAAATTAAAGACTGTACCCTGCAAGGAAAAAACAGGGTCAGTAAGTGATAGCAAATCCTCTTAAGAAGACTGAATCAGAACTGAAAGCCCCTCTTTAATCAAAAGATTTCTCCAAATCTTGTCTTGCCCTGAAGATTAGAAACAAGTGAAACTCTCCAAGGAATCTTTTTTTTTTCTTTTAAACTAGAATTCTGCTAAGTTTTGGATGCCAGACCATGCTTTAAAGTTAGGCAGATAATTTTAAGTAGCTTTTCAAGTATTTTTCCAAGAAATAGTGCTGTTTATAGGAACACGTGCACAGGAGGACTCATTAAAGGAAGAAAAATGTCTTTTACAAAGATTTTCAGGTATCAAAAGGAAAGACACCAGACCTTAGGAAAGTACTGGGAGCTATAAACAACTTTATGTTTGAACATAAAGAAGTTATGAGCTTGTTTAAGCATAATGGATGATGGTCAGAAGACAAATTATGAAAACCCAGGGTAGAGGGAATTCTGTAGTGATTTTTTTGTTCCAGTCTCTTTATTCCTCTAGCATTCTGTGCAGGAGGGTCAAATAAAAGTAAACATTCATATACAGTCTCCAACATCTGGAAGGGCAAGTCGGAAGCTGGACTCACAGGCTGCTTCTTGCCCGGGTTTCTCGCCACAGAATGACCTACTCTTGAAAGGGAGAATGGAGAGTTCCTCTCTGTCTGTTTCTCTTCTTCCCCTGAATCACAACAACCTCTACCTGTTTGGTTAATTCCTCTTGGGAAGAAGGAAAAGTAAGTTCAAACCCTTGTTAAGAAGAAGGGCATGATGATATGAGTCAATCAATGCTCCAGGTATGACACACTCATTCCTGGAAGTACCCATCTCAAAGAACAGCATTTGCAAGAAGGTGTTTTGGACATGCATGTATTGGTGCAAAATATGACCTTCCTCCCTTTTGTTCAGTCTCTGAAAGTACTTTTGTGAAAACAAACATCTCAGAAAGTAATTTGCAGTTTTCCATGACATTTGGCCCCTGCACAGAACTTGATTTTATATATAGAGCTGAACTTCATTGTGTCACACTTGCAAAAATTATGAAGCACTTCTTATTGAATGCTTACTTCATAAAAAAAATTGCTTTTGCAAGAAACAGAGAGAGATACTTGGAAAGGTACATTCATACCAAACTAAGTATCGAAGAACTATCAGAGAAATTGCATTCCATGTGTGAAAACTTTTTCTTGATTATAAAATTTTCCTAAGGTGGCTGGCTCAGTCTTGTGCATGAAAGTTCATTATAGGTTTTATCTATCATAGAATCATAGAATAGTTAGGGTTGGAAAGGACCTTAAGATCATCGAGTTCCAACCCCCCTGCCATGGGCAGGGACACCTCCCACTAAACCATGCCATCCAAGGCTATGTCCAAGATCATCTAGTCCTAGCCCCCTACCATGGGCAGGGACACCTCCCACTAAACCATGCTACCCAAGGCTCTGTCCTACCAGGCCTTGAACACCGCCAGCGATGGAGCATTCACAACCTCCCTGGGCAACCCATTCCAGTGCCTCACACCCTTACAATAAAGAATTTCTTCCTCATATCCAATCTAAACTTCCCCTGTTTAAGTTTAAACCCATTACCCCTTGTCCTATCACTACAGTCCCTAACAAATAGTCCCTCCCCAGCATCCCTATAGGCCCCCTTCAGGTATTGGAAGGCTGCTATGAGGTCTCCATGCAGCCTTCTCTTCTGCAGGCTGAACAGCCCCAACTTTCTCAGCCTATCTTCATATGGGAGGTGCTCCAGTCCCCTGATCATCCTCGTGGCCCTCCTTTGAACGTGTTCCAACAGTTCCATGTCCTTTTGATGTTGAGGACACCAGAACTGCACACAATACTCCAAGTGAGGTCTGACGAGAGCAGAGTAAAGGGGCAGGATCACCTCCTTTGACCTGCTGGTCACACTCCTTTTGATGCAGCCCAGGATACGGCTGGCTTTCTGGGCTGCAAGCGCACACTGCCGGCTCATGTTCATTTTTTCATCAACCCACACCCCCAAGTCCTTCTCCACAGCCCTGCTCTGAATCTGTTCCCTGCCCAACCTGTAGCTGTGCCTGGGATTGCTCCGACCCAGGTGTAGGACCTTGCACTCAATCCCACTGTTCCATGTCACCGA
Organism: Amazona ochrocephala; assembly: GCA_039720435.1. Lineage (NCBI taxonomy): Eukaryota > Metazoa > Chordata > Aves > Psittaciformes > Psittacidae > Amazona > Amazona ochrocephala. Next base: position 51,195,057 of record CM077882.1, on the reverse strand, counting down.
CAAAGATGTTGAACAAGATCGGCTCCAACACCGATCCCTGGGGGACACCACTCGTTACTGGTCTCCAGCTGGACATTGAGCCATTGAGCACTACTCTTTGCGTGCGGCCATCCAGCCAGTTCTTTATCCACCGAGTGGTCCACCTATCAAATTGATGTCTCTCCAACTTAGAGAGAAGGATGTCATGTGGGACAGTGTTGAATGCTTTGCACAAGTCCAGGTAGATGACACCAACTGCTCTACCCCTGTCCATCAGTTCTGTAGCCCCATTATAGAAGGCCACCAGATTGGTCAGGCAGGATTTCCCGTTAGTGAAGCCATGCTGGCTGTCACCAACCATCTTATTGTTTTTCATGTGCTTCAGCATGCCTTCCAAGAGAATCTGCTCCAAGATTGCGCCAGGCACAGAGGTGAGACTGACTGGTCTGTAGTTCCCTGTCTCATCCATTTTCCCCTTCTTGAAAATGGGGTTATAATTCCCTTTTTCCAGTTACCAGGAACTTCTCCTGACTGCTATGATTATTCAAATATGATGGACAGTGGCTTAGCAACTTCATTTGCCAGCTCCTTCAGGATCCACAGATGGATTTCATCTGGTCCCATAGACTTGTGTACGTTCAGGTTCTTAAGATGGTCTTGAACCAGACCTTCTCCTACAGCGGATCTAGGATCTTCATTCTCACAGTTTGTGTGTCTGCCTTCTGGGACTTGGGTGGTGTGGTCAGAGCATTTGCCGGTAAAGACTGAGGCAAAGAAGTCATAAAGAACTTCAGCCTACTCATGAACTCGGACTCAGAAATCCAATCTGCAGTGTCTGAGTCTGACTTTCTATTTTGGCAGTTTTAAAAAGTAGCAGGCGCAGATGTTGATGTAATATGTAGTATACTTCTCACAGTGTATAAGAACAAGAGCATATCCAAGATAAGAAGAAGCGAGGATTTCTTTGTTTGATCAATGTGTGGAGAGGCTCCTTTCTACCTTTGATGGACACCAGCTTTACTACAGCATATCAAAGGCTGTCATTAATATTTTCATCCTGTCTCCTTCCATGTATATGTTTTAGATTTTTAGTTTTGAATCACTCTGTTCTTTTGAAGCACGTACTCTGATTATTTTCTTTTTTCTACTTACCACACTTTGGCTGATGTTAAAGAAGCACAGAAATTTGATTTATTTTTGGCTGAAACTAAACTGGAAGATATGCTCCAGATGTGTACCAATTCCCAGTAAAGGGAATTCAATCCATGACACCAGGGCTTCTCATAAATGTAAGCCCCTTATACCACGGTTATGTGCGTGTCGGGTGCTCAACACCAGAGGTTTAATTCTGCAGACCCATTCCTGCTGGACTGCACTTCTTGGTAATGTAGAAGAGTTTGTGTATTAAGGCCTTCCTAAAGTTTGGGGTGCTCAATCTTGGAATTAGATAAAGCTGATTTTTCTCAAAGTAAAAATGGACAAACCTCGCAAAATTCTTCAGGTTAACTAAGCACTGCAAAATGCAGATATTTTCTCTAAATCTCATTTGTCTAGGAATCTGTGCTGAAATTATAACAATATTGTCCCACCCAGAACAGGAACAACTTATAAAAGTCACAGAGGGGTGAAAAGGTACAGAAATTGCTTATTTAATGGTTTGGAGACAGTTGGTCTGGAGTTTTTTGGATGTTCTGGATTTTGGTCACTTTTTCTTCAAATCAGACCATTTATCCATCCAACCCAAAAATAATTACATCTTTTTTGATAAGGTAACCTTAAATCATTTTTTTAATTGTGTATACAGGTCACATTTAACATAGGACAAAAGGTAAAGGTTAGAGATCTGAGGCATGGTTTTACCAGGCAGGACTGATGCTGTTAAGAGAGCTTTACCACTTCTATGCCTCCTACTGCTTACGTATCACAGTTAATCTGTTGGGGTTATCATATCACAGAAGTATCAAGCCTGTAGTTTACTGAAATCCTTCATAACCCGGTAGAAAGTTGCTTTCAGGTAGTCTCTGGGAAGAATTTCCTTATGTCATTTGAACAAGGGTCCACTTTTTCTCCAAAACCAGGGAGCAAGTTTTCTAAAGCACGAGTTGTGTGGAAAGGCTTGTATACTGCTCCTTGAGTGGAGACTGCTTGTGCAGTCGATATAAATTTAATCATTACACATGCCGTTCTTTTTTATTAAAATAATAACATCTTCCAGGCAATCAAGCTGAGTTTCTTGAAACTCAGCAGTTTCACCTGCTTATTTATGGTAACATCCAAGTATGGGCACTCTCATTACAGCCGGTAAATAACCAGGGTGATGTCCTTGATCGGTGAAATATTAGAGTGTTATGTGAGTGGGAGTGTCTGGCTGTTACTCCTGTGAGTCTATAAAATGCACGGAAAATAATTGTCTTTTTTTTTTTTTTTATTTTAGTATTTTTGATACTGCAGTCGTCCTTTACTGATGGGGTATTTATCATGATCTGCCGGTCTTTTATACTGCTTTCCACAACATCTTAAACAGAAGCTGAAGAAATAATCAGGCTGTGCTGCGTGATGCTTCTCTGCATATTTAATCCTACAGACATGTCAATGCAGAGCAGAAAGACATGATCAAGTTCATTTTTGTGCATTAAGTAGTGGAGAAAGTGTGTCAGAGAACAGATTAGGGTTTGCTGGTGAAATCCTGCATCATACCAATTTTGTGCAACCCTTCTAATGTTCTTCCACCCAGTAGCAAACCAAAAAGTTTGTATACATCGGGATATGCCAAGAGGAGGCATTTAAAATTGATATTTGGCAGTGTTAGCTCTGCAGTTGCTCAGTTCTATGAGAGCTGTGAGCCCACTTGTCTAGGGTTTTACAATGACTCCAAAACCAGCAAGGGATGGAGATTGCCCTTGCACAACTCTAAGCTCCTACAGAAAAGCATGCATTATGTGAAAGCCAAAGTGCTGCAGAAGCAAGCTCATTAGTGAGCCTGGGAACCTGGAGCTCTGTGGGGCCACACCAGAGATAGGTGACGCTGGCACCCACATAAGCGAGGGCAAAAAGTCAACCTTGAATATCCATGTCTGTGTTACCAGGAGAGAAAACTGTGCGTATGTGTTAATACAATGGTGTAAAGTCAAATTCACTTTGGGTCTAGTTGCCCTTATTGGCCTTTGACTCATGTGCTCTACCCTAGGTAGATGTAGGCATGGGTGGTACTCTCTGAAGCTAACTGCTCCTCCTTTTCACCATACACGTACATGAGTAGGAGAATTTGTGCTCTCAATTAGCTCATGTCAAGGATGAAGGGTCTTAATCACATGCTTTACTTGACCATACCCAGGAATTAGCCATCACATTTTCAGTTACTCATCATTTCAGTATTTATCCATTTTATGTGTTTTACCCCAGGAGGTGAGGTGTTTGGGGTATAAATGTGAACTCCATTGCTGAAATACTCATCCTGCCAACATGTTATATGAGATATTTATATTTGAAATGTTTTTATGAGTAAAGCTGAGATTTTTGAGTGGGAGAGATTCATGGGCAGAGGCCTGAAATAGCGTGAGAACTTCTAGGAATGTTAGGTCTGCAGGGAGCAGGTTATGAGGTTTCTGCTGCTCCTTAGCAGACAATTAGTACATTGTGCAATATTTGTATGCCTTCCATCCTCAGAGTTATGTGAATATTTGCAGTTTCACCTGTAGCTAGAGGTTCATTTTAGGATTTCTCCACACACTAAATGTTCTGAGCAAACACATTTACACAGTGCAGCCTCTTATAAAATTGCCCGTACTTTATAGAGATGCTTATATTATTCCTCTTTCCTTCCTGACCTCATTCTCTATATTTTTGTTCTTATTTAGTTGTTCTTATACAATGACATGCACTAAGTGTTCCATTCAGTATGTGACTGTCAAGATAACCTGAGGTTAAATAATAGCTTGCTACAGAGTAGCCTTGAATGATGAGATGTTATGCTTCCATTTCTTTCTTGCTGTGGTGGGGGTAGAGGGCAGAGGAATGAGGAGGACATTTAGTGGCAGCATTTAACAAAATATCAAGATTCTAGCTTTGTGATTTTGCTCTTTATTCATGCTCTCACTTAAGGTGTATGGCACGCTTGTGTGTGTGTGTTAAACAACATCTGAAGAAATTGGAATACATTAGCATTTTAAATACCATGAAAATGTACAGGATACCATCTGGGACTCTGCAAATTGTAATAAGAGGAAACAAGTTTTATTTAAAAGCTGCATTTAATGTTTGGAATAAAATCTGTGTTTTCTTAACAGCTAAGAAGAAAACTTTTTCCAAAACAAGACTTAGATGCCTGGGCTCTCCCTGGCAGCTCAATGTTGTGTGAAATTGTGAAGGAAGATCCCGCGTTATGCAGTTTTCCTTCCTTGATGGGAGGAAAAGTCTTGGTGGCTTTTATTGTTTGTTTACTTTTCCACCCTGTGGAAAATGTTGATAACTCATGTGCTGTGCTACAAAAAATAAGTTTCTGAGGAATTTACCTGAAAAATCTTAATTTTTTAAGGTTCACCTGCCCATGGCTTGGCATCAAGCATCTCTCCCTTGTCTAGCACACCTGGGGGTGCTCTCGTGTGAGCAGTCCGCTGCTCTCAGTAAATCACTTTACTGCTCTGTGGTAGTGATCAATTTTATTCTGATTTTACTTACCTGTCAAATGAGTGTTCCACTACTTCACTCAGAGGTCTACAGATGGAAATTGCAGTATTAGAAAAAAATGACAAGTGAAAATTATACCAAGTAAATTAAGAAGCTTCTCTGCTCTAGTGTTTTCTTATGAGCTTTGTCAAAGCTGCATTTCAGGGTAAATGTGAAGGATCCACATGCTCCAGCTTGCCTTGGTCTGTGTCAAGGTGAGTTGATCAAAGCTGATAAGTGTAATGCCCAGATTAATTGAGGATAGGTTATTCTACTCATGTTATTAGATTTACATATACTCTTGAGTATTAACACACAGAGCTCGCTGGAGATAATCTTCCAACACTGAATATGATGAGTGGTGGCTCTGAATGTATTCTTCGTTGCACTCGTGATTTATTCCCATGGTGCCTGATTGTGTGGTTAGGGCTAAGCATGCTCTAGTGTGCTGTTAAACTTCATCTTGCAGGATTCCTGAACAGGTTCCTCTGAAACGTGTAACACAGAGCAAGATGGAAAAGCAAGAAGGTTTTTATTTCCAGCCGATAGATAGCAAACATAGGTATTGTAGCTCCTAATACAATTCTTGCCAAAGAAGACTTTTTGCCATGCAACATCACTATGCAGTCTCAATGCCTGCAACAAACCATTCACCACTGCTCTGACTTTGGTCGCCCAAGCAGTAAATATGACATGGGTCTGCTTTTGGAAGGGAAGAGGTGTGCCTTCTGAAATGGGATCTGGGCTGTCTAATAGGGGAAGTAAGAAGGGAGGTGGGCTGGGTGCAGGGCTGAGCCATTACCCACATGTCCTCCCAGAGCTGAGAGCACAAACCCAGCACCGAGGAAGCCTCCAAACAGTGCTTTCTCCTGTCCCGTTGCGTAGGGGCAGCATCTGTATTGATTACGATTATGGGGCATAGTGTATGCTTTTGGGGAAATGGATATAGGATTGCTAAGAATAGATCAGAGAATCACAACATACAGTTTCCTGCAGGCTCCACTTTCTCTGCTAGGTAATAATTTACTACATGTAATTAGTAAATCAAGCATCTTGTTGCTTCAAAGCAGAAAAACAGTGCATTCAGGAGTACAAACCCTAAATAATGAATAAAATAATGTTATTGAACAGCTCCAACACTGCGGTGAGCACTTAAATGTCAGCTTTAAAAACCTATATGCCAAATATATCTTCTCTTATAGAGAATATTTACCTTAATGTTCTCTAATGAAAAGCAAAGCTTAAAGATTTATAATTACAGCAGCACACTTAGCAAGGATTTACAATTATCAATGCATCTACTGAGCTGAAAGAAAATCTATTAAGTTTTGTCCCCTAAAAATGGCTGTTGACTTCCCTGTTCCCAAATAAAATGAGTAGATGTTTTTCCTGTGAGCATTCATTAAATGCTCATCAGGTATAATCTGAGTGACAGCAAAGCTTTGAGACATAAATCTCTCACGTATCCTCACAGTGGATCATTCATTTAAATATGTATTGTCTCTTTTTTTTTATTTCTTTTTTTAATGATGCCATTCTGCTGCAGAAAGAGATGTTTGATTGCTTTCTACAGGTAAGGGGTTTTTTTAGCCTTTAAAAAAAAAATCATTACCATAATAGAAGAGTGACATTTCTCCATTTTAACCATGCACGAATAAGACAGAATTTTTAGAGACACTTTTGCTCTTATTCTTTTAATGGAAATAATTTTTTAAAACAAACTGCCTGAAGTTAAAGGATGTTATTGCCTCCCTCCCCCAAATAAACTGCTCTTTTCAAAGAAAGCCTGAATATAAATGAAATCTTTTAGTCTACAGAGAATGGAGAAAACTAGGTAAATTGAATGAAAATGGACTATTAAAGTAAATTAGGAGCATACGCTCCTTTTTTGAAAAGGCTCAAACATTAGCTATAAGTCTTATAAATTGTCTGATTGTTGGCAGAAAAATGAAATGAGGTAGGCATGATATGCATAAAGTAGAATCCAAATGCATTACTACATTTATCACATGAGAGTTGAAGGGAACAGCAAGGTTTATCCTAAAGGGAAAACGAAAGAACATTTTACATTGTCTGATGTGGAGAAAAAGATCATATGAATTCCATTTAGAGGTCACCTTGTCATTGCCCTAGCTCAGCTGCTTGGTAAAGGGGAGGGAGTTGTTTTAGCAAGATCTCTCTACATGCTAGTGCAGTCATGGTGTCGGGATGAAAAGCCACAGGAGAGCTTTCTCTGCAACAGGAACAACTAAAAAATGAATCTATTGAACACTGTCAGCCACCAGTGCAGCACAGACGTTATCATGTTTGCAGAGATGTCGTTGCTAATGCCCACATTAACAACATGCCCACTCCGCATGATGGAGTTATTAAAACCTGAAGCCAGCCTGTCTCAGAAGTGAGTGACTAGCTATAGTTTCACAAACTGTCTTGAGTGTCTCCTCCTCTGGGTGTTGTCCTGAAGCAATGAGAAAGCAGCAGGATTGTGAAGTCCTCTGTTTACTTCAAGGGCTGCTGGGTGTAGAAGTATCTTCCTTGCACAGGAGTGGAAGAGAATGTGGCACCCTCTAACTTTAGGATTTGCATAAAGACAGCTAATCCAGCTGCTGAGACTGGGCTGCTGATGGAGATACTAGAGTTACCACTGATCTAGTTGAAGACAGTTATACCTGTATGTTTATGTATCAGAGTACAGGTGCCTATATCCCATGAGTATATTGCTGTGTTTTGCATCCCCCTCCACTTTTCTCACTTGGGAAGGAGCAGTATATTAGCAAAGCACACAAATCAAGGTTACTGATGTCTTTGCATTCGCTTATTCTCTTGATAGCAGTTTTTCCCCTCTCCATAAATTATTTACTATAATTTAAAGTCATCAGATACTAGTATCTATTTGCATTGCTGCAGTTTAGTGTCTTTTAGAGGTTGTGTGTAAAGCAGCTTTACTTCACAGGTGTATTTTAAACAGTTCTGGATCAGATCCAACTCTCGGGGACATCCATCAGGACATTTCTGAAAGTTCAGTTCACTCTGCAAAAGGCAACAGCACGGTCAAGAGGAGTGGATGCTGAATGTGACAATTAACCTGTCACTGACCTCAGGACCAAGATATTGGTCTTTATTTTCTTAACTGATGTGGAAACTCTCAGGAGAATTCTGTGAACATCATGATTTTGTTCATTTCTCCTTGAAACGTGCCACATTAACTTGCAAAAAAGGTACGTGGGCAGGAGATTAAAATGAGTTTATAGGATATCCATAAAATATTAACAGTGGAGGGCACAGTTCTGCTTTTAATTCCATGACAGCAAAGCTGAGACTGGTGGGATTATGCCACATTAATTCAATGTAAAAGGAAGATATACTTAAATGTGTAGAATTTTTTGTCTGGAATCTATAGAAAACAGGAGTGGTCAGATCAAGTGTTTTGCTGCTTGGGAAAAACCCATCTTCCTGTTCCAATAAGAAGCAGTATTTTATAATTAGAAAGCAGCTGACTCTGTCTGTCTTGATGAGCTAATATGGTACAACAGCATTTCTGATTGCTTCAGAAAATAGCCAGCAGTATGAGCAGTGATGTGAGAACGGAAGCCGTCTGGCTCACTAACAGAGCCAGAGTATTTCTTCCCATGAAAGCGTAAATGCAACCTGATGTCCTTAGCCTTTTCCCTCTCCTACAAAATTTGTTGTAGCTGAGAGGCAAGATGCCCTCTGACTGTACTCCAGGACTGTTAACATAGTTTGTGGTTGCAGATCATTGATACAAATAATGTAAGAACTAAATATGCAAAGTACTTCCCAAGCTTCACCACTGCTTAAGGGCTCTAGCATGCATTTCTTTTCCTGTTCAACACTTTGATGCCTGATTTCTTGCACACTCAGCAGCGTGCAGGAGCAAGAGGTTCTCTTGCACATCTGGGCTTAACAGTCCATTTGCTTGCTATGGCTTCATCTGCCTGTACCCCAGTTTCCACATGCATGGTGGGAATGAGGACCTTTCCCTGGCACATTAAAAGTTACAGGGTGCTTGGGTGATATAGTTAGCAGGCCATAGCAGGCAGCTGTTTCCTTTAGTTAAGAGATTCACAAGAAAGAGATTCTCATAGCAAAATATGTTATTAAGCAGCTTTTCGACATATTTAACTCTACCATATGAGAATATATTGGGGCTTTTGTGTACAAGGGCATGTATTTATCTGCTATTTTATGAAAATGGAATAGTGGTACAGGGAGTAGATCCTTTACATTGGATGTTCACCGTATTTGCTACAGGGTTTGCTTCTTTTTTTATTTTTTCCTTGAGAGATCAAATGTTCTTCAAGCCTGTTGATTAAAAGATATTTATTGATCATAGCTGCAGACAACATTTGCAGTAACTGCTGCATAGCTCAAGAACATACTATGTCTTCCTGGTACCTAGATTTATTATGCTGGTGTCTGGATCTCCACTTCCACACACTGGCAGAGAATCAATATGTGCAACCCACTAGCTAGTCTTTCCAGTAATTATGATAACCCTGTAGACCAATAAACTGGGAAATGGTTTGCTTTTATTGTTTTCTCAGACACCAGAAAACATCATCTTTAATAGTGTTTTACAATTAATTAAATAATCAGCAGACTTCCCTGAGAAGGGATCCATGGGGAACACAAATCAGCCCTGCACACTGCTTGCACCACAAGGCTGGGAAATACTATGGCTGTGTGACTCAGGTCAGCTCACAGCCACAATAGCAAAACTGTATAGTTCAATTCTGCTAAGTTTGCTGTAATACCCCTGACAGTGGCCAAGCAGCTGGTGTGCTTTGTTTTTTATGCAAGCTATAATCATATTGCTGTGCCTTGTGCTTCCTTGTCTGTTTGATATACTCTCCTAGTCTCTCTTGTCAGACATGCAGGGTCCTGCTCTTTCCTTACCGATGCTGAAGCAGAGGGTCATGCCCATGTGAAGGGTCGGCAATCCCTGCAGTAGTGACACTGTTGTTTTCCTAAAGCCATCAGACCATGAGGCGGCTGATCCACATAGCAACTCACATGGGAAAGTGGATTCAGCCAGTCCATGTCCTCTGCCGGCCTAAAATCACACTGCTATAGATGGCTAAAACTGGCCTGATGAGTTCTGCAAAACAGAAGCGTGTTCACTGGGACTGAAAACTGCTCTACCATGTTCACCCACCACGTTATCTCTGCTGGCTTGTGTCCTGCATGCAGGCAATAGCAGTAGAGCATGCAGTCTATCTGTGGGATGTGCAAGCATAGGCTGGCTTGCATCGGTTGTTTCAGCAGAGAGCAAATCCTGGGACAGATGGGTGAGTGATGACAAAGTATTAGGAAGCTCCCACTGAAAGGTGGGAGCTGTTGCAGCCCCCTGAGAAAGCGCTGATGGGAGTTTGCTGTTATACTGATTGTAACTGAGGGTGCAGTAATAACTCAGAGGAAGTTGGTATTGCCTGCAGATTCAAAACAGGAACGTTTAGGAAGATCTGTGAAGAAATGCAAAATGTTGGAAGCTGAGCAGAAAGCCCAGCAGCCTCCAGAGGCTATGGGAGGTAGCTGAAAAGGTCAGTTTGACCCGTGTGTTCTGCAGGATCTTCTTCAAAAGGGTGAGGAAGAGGGATGAGCCTGGTGGAGTTCTTCCAGCACACAGATAAATATCCTTATTTTGCAGTGCTTTACCCAAGATGACAGCACTTCAAGTGCAAAGATGAAAAAAAGAAAGAAGCAACAATGGAGCGCATTACATTAAAATATCAAAACCTAGCAACAAGTCAGGTGTAGTTCAATGACTTCTTGGTCTTCTGATGTACTGTAATTGTTGCACAGGGAAGATAAAAGCATTTCTCAGTGGTTTGGGAAAAAATGTCTATGAGGTAAGAAATGACACTTCTGCCTTTGGGCCAGATTCCTTGCTGTTTCAAAAGGTGAAACACAGCTGAGATAAAGGAACATCCATCTGCCTCCCCCAACACATTACTCATTTGACATCTTTGCATGAAAACTGTTAGTAGTTTCTCAAGCTTTGGAGTATGATTCCTCCTCAGTGCCCCAGAAAAAAGGGTGACATCTCACTAGGCATCGAATAGCACAAAACATTCTGTACAGCTGTGAGAGCTTGTTGGGGAAGAATCTAGTGCCTCTGAGGTATTCTGCTGATTTGAAGCCTGAATAAACAAAAGAATGAAAAAAATGCAGGTTTGTAACTTCTAATTATCAATTCTAGAGATAATAACTTGTGAAATCACTGCTATTTTGCAGAACTGAGAACACACCCGCTCAAAGTGGAATTTCTTGGGGAAGCTTTTGTCTAAACGCCACTGGAACAGCTAGAGAAAAAGATTATCAGCCTTATTTGTTCACTTACAATGACTTCATTAAGATACAGTTGTTGATATTGTTGTTTTTATCAACAGGCGCATTGCACTTTATGCATTCATGCTTATATTATGGTCTAATATAAAGTAACATGTATATGTTATCTTTTGGCAAAATATTGGTAATATTTTTTAAGTTAGGTTTAAATTTGAAACAAGATCATGCTAAATTATTTTATTTTTATTGACTGATATTTCTGACCTTCTCTAATCAATTCTTTCTGTTAGGAAAATGAAGCAGATTCCTCACTCACTGTAGTCTATGGGGCTGAGTGGTTGTGCTTTTCCCTCCAGTGCAGATAGCATCATCTTAAATAAGTTTTTATTCTCTACCTTATGATGAGCTTTTTATAACTGCTGAGGCAAATTGCAGGGTGGCTTTCCTTCTCTGTCCAGATGAACAAATCAACATTTCGAAAACAATACAAGGTTTACTTTAAAATTTGTCTCACAGGCAAATGTGTACACCACTAAGTTATTATACAAACATTTCTTGGGAGGCAAAAGAAATCATTGCATGATGTTTTCTATTATTACTCACCCAGAAAACATTTGCATTTCTAGAAGTCTCAGCAGTGTGCTACCTTGTCTTTTGATGCGATAAAAAACAATTTTCCCATCTTCATTTCCTAAAAATTCTCTGTGCTCTGAGCCTAGTTCTCCTCTTGAGTATCATTGTTCTTGCTCAGCAGATTACTGTTGACTGTAATGCTTTCTTTCTAAATCCTTCTGTGCCTAAATGTGAATACCTCTTGCTCAAAGGTAGCACTTCCCCAATGCCTCCCCAATGTATTCACATGAATAGAGCAGGGATTACACCCTCTCAGAGCTATATCCCTGCAGAGTTATTTGAGGTTTTGCATGCCTATTTGAAGTCAGGGTACACAAGCTGGAGGTGCAGTCTCTTCAGGAATGGGGTGGAGTAAGAGACTTCTTGTGACCTCTGCCACAAGGCATCATTAACCAAAAGGAAATTCTTTTCTTCCCACCTCAATCAACTGATTGAGATGTCCCTGGACAAGTGTTATTTCTATGAATCACAGAATCACAGAATCACAGAATAGTAAGGGCTGGAAAGGACCTCAAGATCATCGAGTTCCAACCCCCCTGCCATGGGCAGGGACACCTCCCACTAAACCATGCCATCCAAGGCTATGTCCAACCCCACCTTGAACGCCGCCAGGGATGAAGCATTCACAACTTCCCTGGGCAACCCATTCCAGGGCCCCACCACCCTCACAGTATAGAACTTCTTCCTCAGATCCAATCTAAACCTCCCCTGTTTAAGTTTAAACCCATTACCCCTTGTCCTCTCACCACAGTCCCTAATGAAGAGTCCCTCCCCAGCATCCCTATGAAAACTCTTCCTTTTCAAACATCTTTTAAGATTTTCAATTCTCAAAGAGATTTTGTCTGCTTCCTGGCCAGCTCCTAATCTACATCTATTGGCTGCACAGGACTGGGTAGACCAAGAATGGAAAAGGATGTCGTAGAGCTCAGGAAGGTGTATTCTGGGGTGACTCAACTGATGCAGCATCTGAGCACAAGTTGTAGCCAACTTCTGCAGTCCAAGCAAAGACTGCAGTGTATACAGGCACCAAGCCTTGTTAAAACGAGAGCTGATACCTCCAGTACCTTCTGTCAGAGTTTTGTCAGATTTGGTCAGAAAACTCTCCTTTAGGGAGGCTTAGCACGTTACTGTGAGCATGCTGGTTCTGCCACAGCATGCTTGTCCCTAGTGCTGGTAATCAGAGGGGTTTTGCTGGAGCTGTTACACCCCATGACCGTGATGATGTGATATGCAGTGAAAAGCTAGATTTTCTAGTTCTCCCTTAATGAAAAGCATGCAGTGTGTAATGGCAGCATAAAAACGTGCTGAGGACTGCTTTTCTTAGTGCTGGCTTGGGCTTTTTATGTGCAAGCCCCAGTAAAAGCTACTGGCTATGGACCTTCATGGTCAGTTCAGCTGAGGGACAGCAGGAGCAACCATCGCAGGAATAAAAGTGTGGCACCAAAAAAATGAAGCGCTGAGAAGGCACAAAACCTAGCTGCCATCTTCTATAACATTTTTGTACCACAGAACAAGCTCAGCTCAAGCTGTATGTGCCTCTGTGAATAGATACATGAAATGGAAATTTTCATGTAAATTGGTGCCAACAGCCTTGGAAATAACCAGAGCTTGTAACAGAACAAGTGAATAGCAGGTATTTTCAAAGGAAATAAGTCTACAGATTGATGGATGACTTTTGGGAGGATAAATCGTTAAGCTTCTGAAGATGAAAGTCTTTATTTGCACAGGCACAAAGTTTAAGTAGCTTTTTTGATTCACGAGTTTGAACTACAAAACAGCAGCATGCATCATGCTATGTGTAACTTAATAATCTGCTTTGAAGCAAATACGAGGCAACATCAATTCAGGCCGTGTTTTTTAATGAATAGGTGCTCAACCAGGGAAAAAACCATGCAGGGTATTGTGCCATCCATTTTAAGTAGAACTTTGCGTAGGCCTTCAAAGACAGGTTCTGCCTAACAAATGGATGGAGCGATGCATCTCTGTTTTACAAGGCAAAAGGGAACAACGTGGACAATATATGATCTGCATGTTTGTGCATGCATGTGCATGCTCGCAGTGTTGAATGCACCAGATTATGCTGAACTGATTAAAAAAACCTATAAATGCATTACAGCAGACACTGTGATGAGAGCCAAAATATGATTGGCAAAATATACATGACATATTGTAAAACAGATAAAATGATAACAGCTTTTTGCTGAAGAGCATCTGCTATTCAGTTGGGAAATTAGGGTAGAATGCAACTGTTCTTATAAATCATTAAATGGCATTGCCATCATCAAGAATTTTGTGTCTTCATTTTTTTTGTGGCAGAGTTGTTGCTCTTACTTGTATGTCAGAAAGTTAAAGACTGCAACTTTTTTCTCAGAACATTCTTTAACCACACTTCCAAATTAAGTTCTTTAAACCTTGTGCTCATTGACAGATATGAGGACTAAGACAGTTCACCTGGATAAAATAACCCGACAGTAATGGGTTTTGAATTTGTTCAGTGGAACTGCATAAGAGGGCAGAGTGATTCTGATTACTCTGATGTTAGGTGAACCTCCTTCCCATCTTGTTGCAATGGTTTACCACTTGTTTCTGCAGAGAAGACTGCACACACAGACTGAAATTGTTCTGTGTGTTGGTCTTCTGGGATTAGACATACACTGAATGCAGTGACCTTCAGATGCTTCTGTGGAAGAAAGGTTGTTTCTTAAGCCGAATAATGCCCAGTTCAGGATGGATGTTACCTCACTATCTATCAGATTGCTTCCACTGGGTGTAATGACTTTTTACTTAATTGCTATGTAATTTTATTATTACCTGCACAATGCTTTTCAGAAAGGAAAGAAATAATTGCAAATGGTCTCATGCAAACTGACCCAGCTTTGCTGACTTTCAGTTATAATACCTTAGGCCTCAGGCCGGTGTAAATGAGTAACTTGACAGGGCTGTGCTAAGCGCCCTTGATACATTTCCCTTAGGGGAGCAGAACACGCGAGAAAATGTGATACCTTTGTGTTGTAACCTCCAATTACATGATGTGAAGGCAACCCAGATCCAAATTGTTTGCCATGCTGCCATCTTTCTGATATATTCTGACAGTTCCACTGCCTGTCAGGTCATGCAGTAGACACTCATTTTTGTAGTCTACATTCTGCAGTCAAAATAAAGTTTCATGCAGTCCCTCAAACACACCAGTTACTGAGATTTGCCTATCCTGTTGTACACTACAGCCAAGAGTTCTTGCACCTGCTTCACCTTACTGGCTGTCCCATACTGGTTGTCTGTTCTATTTTTTTTCTTTCACATATCTGGATCAGATTAGGAATTATATCAAGGTTTTTATAGGATACAGCAGAAAGAATGGATTCTGCCATGCAATTGTGGCATTTCTAACTGCACTGATTCCATCTTGCCTATGTTTATTGTCTTTCCGTTACAGCACGACATCTTCCGACCACCAAGCCCTGGCTGCCTACAGTTTATACCAGAGGTTCATCCACTCAACCTTGGCATGATGGCCTTACATCTGCGCTTAATTTTAACCTTGAATTTTAGAGCAGGTTGGAGTTGTTCTTTATTTCTCTCACTATAATGTGTAAACATATCTTGTGGATGCATGAAAATGTTACTTTTTCTGGCTGAAGAACTGTTTTTTATCTCAAGTACTCGTTAGCCTGCACATCTGTCAAAGGCTGCTGTACTCCCCATCATCCTGCATCAACATATGTATCTAAATGAATTTATTAGCACATGCTGGGCAGCATATTATCATAGAATCATAGAATCATAGAATAGTTAGGGTTGGAAAGGACCTCAAGATCATCGAGTTCCAACCCCCCTGCCGTGGGCAGGGACACCTCCCACTAAACCATGCCATCCAAGGCTATGTCCAACCCCACCTTTAACGCCGCCAGGGATGAAGCATCCACAACCTCCCTGGGCAACCCATTCCAGGGCCCCACCACCCTCACAGTAAAGAATTTCTTCCTCAGATCCAATCTAAACCTCCCCTGTTTAAGTTTAAACCCATTACCCCTTGTCCTCTCACCACAGTCCCTAATGAAGAGTCCCTCCCCAGCATCCCTATAGGCCCCCTTCAGGTATTGGAAGGCTGCTATGAGGTCTCCACGCAGCCTTCTCTTCTCCAGGCTCAACAGACCCAATTTTCTCAGCCTATCTTCATACGAGAGGTGCTCCAGTCCCCTGATCATCCTCGTGGCCCTCCTCTGCACTTGTTCTAACAGTTCCATGTCCTTTTGATGTTGAGGACACCAGAACTGCACACAATACTCCAAGTGAGGTCTCATTAGAGCAGAGTAAAGGGGCAGGAGCACCCCCCTCGACCTGCTGGTCACACTCCTTTTGATGCAGCCCAGGATACGGTTGGCCTTCTGGGCTGCAAGTGCACACTGCCGGCTCATGTTCATTTTTTCATCAACCCACACCCCCAAGTCCTTCTCCGCAGGGCTGCTCTGAATCTCCTCCCAGCCCAATCTGTAGCTGTGCCTGGCATTGCTCCGACCCAGGTGGAGGACTTTGCATTTAGCATGGTTAAACTTCATTAGGTTGGCATCAGCCCACCTCACAAGCATGTCAAGGTCCCTCTGGATGACATTCCTTCCCTCCAACTTATCAACCGAACCACACAGCTTGGTGTCATCAGCAAACTTGCTGGGGGCGCACTCAATCCCACTGTCCACGTCACCCACAAAGATGTTGAACAAGACCAGTCCCAACACTGATCCCTGGGGGACACCACTCGTTACTGGTCTCCAGCTGGACACTGAGCCACTGAGCACTACTCTTTGCGTGCGGCCATCCAGCCAGTTCTTTATCCACCGAGTGGTCCACCTATCAAATCGATGTCTCTCCAACTTAGAGACAAGGATGTCATGGGAGACAGTGTCAAAGGCTTTACACAAGTCCAGGTAGATGACATCAACTGCTCTGCCCCTGTCCATCAGTTCCGTAGCCCCTTCATAGAAGGCCACCAGATTGGTCAGGCAGGATTTCCCTTAGTGAAGCCATGCTGGCTGTCACCAAGCACCTTGTTGGTGTTCATGTGCCTCAGCATGCCTTCCAGGATAATCCGCTCCAAGGTTTTGCCAGGCACAGAGGTGAGACTGACTGGTTTGTAATTCCCTGGGTCATCCATTTTCCCCTTCTTAAAAATAAGGGTTATATTTCCCTTTTTCCAGTCATCGGGAACTTCACCTGACTGCCATGATTTTTCAAATATGATGGACAGTGGCTTAGCAACTTCATTTGACAGCTCCTTCAGGACCAGTGGATGGATTTCATCCGGTCCCATGGACTTGTATACATTCAGGTTCCTAAGGTGGTCCCGAACAAGATCCTCCCCCACAGTGGGCCCAGGGTCCCCACCTTCACCGTCCCCGCATCTTCCTTCCAGGACTTGGGTGGTGTGGTCAGAGCATTTGCCGGTAAAGACTGAGGCAAAGAAGTCATTAAGAACCTCAGCCTTCTCCAAATCCAGGGTAGCCAGTTCTCCCGATAACTTCTGGAGAGGGCCCACATTGTCCCTAACCTGTCTTTTATTGGCAATGTACCTATAAAATCCCTTCCTGTTATCCTTAACATCCCTAGCCAATTTTAATTCTAAGTGGGCCTTAGCTTTCCTAACCTGGTCCCTAGCTTCCCGGACAACATCCCTGTATTCTTCCCAGGCCGCCTGACCTTGCTTCCACCTTTTATAAGCCTCTTTTTTCCTTCGAATTTTGCTCAGCAGCTCCTTATCCATCCAAGGAGGTCTTGACAAAGGGTTCCCCAAAACACCTGTGCCCTTTTTCTGCTTCTTGCCCTGTGGCTTTTAAAAATGTTCTTCTCCGCACCTCAAAATTGCTGCATCCAAAGGCTCAGCTGAAGGGAAACATCAGTTGGTAAATTCTTGCCATCATCTCTTCTTCTGCCAAAACTCATGGGTATTGTCAGGTACCTCTTGTCTGAGAGTTCACCTGTGCTTTTGATTTTCATATGGCTGAATAGATTGACGACCAGGCAGAACTGCAGCATTGCCATGTCCAACAGAAATGCTGGACTGAAGGTGAATTAAAAAATGAGTAAGCATTATGTTTCACTGGGGATCTTCTGAGGTCTTTACTAGTCCAAATTATTTGGTGACTGTGTGATAATTCAAGACCTGTTTAATTAAAAGCTCAAGAATTCTTCAAATCCCTTATCTGAGCTTCCTGTACACTGAGGACTCTTTCCCAATTTTGAGAATCCACTCATTTCAGGGACTTATCCTGCTTCTTTCAACTTCTTTGAAGCCTCCAAGCTTTTCAAATCTCTTCTTTTAGTGTCTGCTTGTGGTGGTAATGTATTTGACACCTGTTGCCACTGCCTTTCTTCAAAGACACTAGTAGGGATTGCTCAGATCTGCAGTATTTTCTAAAATCCCGTCCAGTTAAACTTATAATTTGTTCACTTCTGCACAATTATGGAGGTATCATTTTTGTTGAGCTTTGCAGTATGTGCTTTCCCTGGAGAGATCCATTATGTGATCTGTAAGCCATCACACATGGGAGCAAAAATGCATTTTACTCTACATCTGATGGAAAGCTGAAAAACTGAAGCTTAACTTACACTTAAAATTACTTTCCAGTGCTTCTCAAATTCTCCTATACAAACAAAAATGAAAGCCCATGGATTGCTTTTGTCTCATAATTTTTATTACACATTATGGAAGAGCTCAGGAACAGTCAGTAAGTTGAACTAGAACCAATTCTCATCTGTTGTTATGGTTACCAGGAGTAGAAAATAATTTCCTGTAATTTATCTTAAGATCATTTATGTCAGATACAAACACAGATTAAGCTGAATGCTGTGGCAATTTCTTCTTCAATTGTGTTAGGAACCATAAGACATTCATTTTTACTTCATAAATAAGGGTTACAGTATGTCATGCTCAGTCAAAGAAGATAAAATGAATCTAATTAAGTGCCATCAGAAGATCACTTTGCTGTTTTTATTGTGGCAATGAAAATGCCCTTACCTTCTTATTCTTAGAGAAATGACAGAGATTATTATGGAAATAAGATGAGATCAAATAAGTCTTGCTTGACCTAGACTTGGATACAACAATATACTTGTGTCAGTGATTGTTGAAGTGAATAAGCAGTTTACAAAATTTGATGGGCTAAAGCTCATAAGTGATGCACTTGCTTTATTAGAATGAATGAAACCATATGTAAGCCTCAGACAGGTCTTGTTTATTGGGTATTATATAAGCAATATCATCTTTTTATTGATCTATAGGCCTCAGTGGTGATGATGGCAAACAAGGTTTTCAGATTGGTGACTGGAGGTCCCTAATGTTGATTAGTTGATGTGTGCACAAGTGAAAAGAACCATTTAACATTAGCAGTATGTGTATACCAGTAAAATAATCTGGAGGTTGCTTCAGGGCATAGAAGAACTCTGCACGGAAACAAGAGCAGTGGAGAGCCCTGAAAGAGCACAGGTTAAGTGAAACGCTATTAAAGAAGATTTTGAAGACATTTCCATCAAGTTGCCAGAGTCTTTAAAATGCCAGCAGGGAGCTTTTTTAAAAAAGAATGTCTGTGAAAAGTCTATTATAAACCCCAGAAGGTTCAGAGGAGACTTGCTGTCACTTAGATAAAAGAGAGCTCAGGCGATATGCAGTAACAACACCTGACCCATGTGTTGGAAGATATGATGAAGAATAAATCCAGCCTCCTATGTCTATCAAAATCCCTTGTCACAGCTGAGTGGCCAGTGAGCCTAGAGCTCCTGAGCTGCATGTCTGCATACCACATGGGTTTCGCCCTGTGCTGAAACTGTGGGCTAGCCCACCTCTCTCCACTGCCTACTGCTTGGATCACTGTGACCTCCCACTGCTGCCTCCCACGCCAGGCAAGGAGCCGTGACTCCTCAGCTGGCAGGATCCCAGGTGGGGATCAAAACCAAATGACAACTGCTTTTCCCTTCTGGAAAACTTGGGTGATGATGCTTTCATTAAGGTGCTCTGCAGAAAGAACTGATCTGTTCATATTCAGTGGTGGGGCTCTTTTCAGACGACTTTCAAAAGAAGCTGGAATTCTGCAGTTTTCTTTGCAGAACTTCGACAATTTTCCCCCTAATGCAGATGTCATACCCAAACCTTTCACTAACACACATTTTCAACAAGAGCCTGGATCTAGCCCCAGTGAAAGCAAATTCCTGTAGTAGGTGGATGGGTCAGTACCTTTCTTCTTAGGAAAATGGTTTATAAAAGTATATGGCTTAGAAATATACTGTCATCATCCAGTCACCTCCCAGTCAGTCCCTCAGGTGGAAGAGTCTGAACATGGTGTCACTGCTGCCTTCCTTTTCTTCTTTCCACCATCCATTGTGCTCCTGGGGCTGCAGGACTGAAACAGCTCTCCAGGGCAGTGGGCACAGTGGTGATGGATGGCCTGTGCCCAGACTTAGTAGGCATGTCTGAAGCTGTGTCCAGGAGTCCTCTACAGACCTGGTGCTTTCAGCCAGGCCTGCAGGGCACAGTCAGGTGTACCCATCAACAGTAGCACTGATATAACCCACATAACTGGTGTTTGGCTCCTGTGCTCTGGATTTGCTACTAGATGAGGGGTGCCTGAAGGTGAGGTATTTACAAACCTATAAGCACAGCAAAGTCAGGCTTTTCTTATAGGTCTTTTATAAGAGAAATTTGCCTTCACCAGGTAATGAAGTAATACCTGTCCTATTACACTGCGTGCCTTTTTTCTCAAATCCAGTGTTTACTGCTTTGGCTGGTCAGACCCTCATCCCCAGCATCTGAAAACTATAGTGAGATGATATAGCATGCTCTGGGGCTTGAATTAGGGCTCTAGTGATTAAGCAGAGCTTGGGAGGAGTATTTGGACCTCTGGGAGCTATCAAGGATGTGATTGCTTTTTTGATCAAGAAGAGTATTGCCAGGAGGTCAAATGGCTGTACAGTGTGCCTTCAGTGGGAAAATTATCCCTGCACTAGAACAGGGGACCAGAGTGCTGGATTTGCTGGAGTGTATCAGTAGGTTTGATTGTAAGACAAATAAAGACAGCTTTAGGTGAATCTTGGCAAAAAAGAACAACCAACCAACCAAAAAAAAAAAAAAAAAAAAAAGGAAAACCTCACACAAACATGGTGGGTCAGAGACTTGACTTCAGGTACAGAGTTTCCTTCAGGTACTGGAGGTACTTTTACCTGAACCTCTATATAATATATTCTTTTCTGTAACAATACCTCTGTACAGCACATTTTGGAAAATCCTTAGTACTGGTTCCACTCTGGAAAAGGTCCTGCATCTATCTGTGTGGCTAATGCTACATTTTTGGTGCACCTGAGGCTGCACTGATAGACCTGCGTATCTTTTCATATGGACAGTACGCTGGCACACCGGATGAAACATGTTCCAAGTCCTGCTTGATTTTGCAGTCAGCTGTCAGTTTTCATAGTGACTAAAACTGCAATAAACAGAAGGTACAAAATGCAACTGGAATGGTAAATATGACTGAATCATTGGCATGGTAAAGATGACTAATCCCTGTATCCCCACTAAATGATCCTGGAAGTTTCTTACTCAGAAACTATCCAGTTGAACAGTTTCTCCATGTAAGAGAGAGTAGGCCTACAAGTTTATATTTTCGTATGGGCTTAGGGCCTTGGTGGAGACATATTCTCATGAAAGAAAATGCTGTCTTCACCATTTTGACTTTAGCTGATCTAGCAAAGACGTAAAGTGTGACAAAAATCCAATAATGCTAATTTATTTAATTTCCTGAGCTGGAAGGGACAAGGAACAAAATGCACACTATCCAGCTTACATGAAAGCTGTTGTGCAAGTTGAAAATCAAAAATATTGCCAAGGAGAACACAACTTGCATGGAGTTAACCCATATCAAATGAAGATTTCTGAAATTCTTAACCTGCTTCAATAAATGACATCTCAATGCTCAATAAGGAATGAGGAAATGATGAGAAATATTTAAGGGAAACATATTGTAGCTGCAATTGCTGATCCAGAGACACTGCTGGTATAAACATTGTTGAAACAAACACAAGATACAATGATTACCATCAGCTAGAAATACACCCCTTAGCATTATGCCGTTATAGTTTCTGAGTGTGGGAGTTAACAAAGGCAGTTTAAAGTGTATTGGAAAATGATTTTTCATTCCATTTTAAAAACTCATTTCATGCATTGCTGTGTCATCTACTTTAAAATAACAGTCCAAGCAGAAACACCAAAATGTGTTACCAATCTTTTAAATCATGATCCCCTGGACAGAAGTACATGATTGACCTGTAGTTATTTGTTACGTCTTTCTAGGCCATTCAGCAGAGTAGTATGCAGGGGAGTCATATGAGTACCTATATAACAAGTAAAAGGTATTTGGCTGAGAACTATATTAGAGTGAATAAATGTGAGATGTCTCACACTGTGAAGTTGTGACTGAAACTTAAATAGCCATTTCTGTTGCCTTGATGTAATCAGTGACCTACTGGAGCCAGCTCTTTTTTGGTAATCTGTATCAATGCTTGGACAATAGTGCCTTTCAATTCATTGTTTCCCAAGAGATTTAAAGCAGTCATAGAAACATTTTCTTTGTTCCATGCCGTTTATTTATTTGAAGGATGGAGCAGTCTCTTCTAAACTCCCACTGTGCATTAAATATTACAAATTAAAATAAACTACTCCCTGTCTAAACCAAACGGTAGCCACAGGGACAGGCTGATATCAGCTTATTTTCTAACATTTTTCTCAATTAAAGAGAAAGACTCTAGTAACTGGAATGCAACACAGTGTTGGTTCTTCTTCTCAGAAAATAAATATATGTGTATACATAAAAAGTGCAGTTCCTGAAAATGAGAATTGATTGTACTCCAATACGCTTTGTGCATGGGGAACACTATACAACTTCTTAGACCTAGTTTTATTACTTAATCATATCGGCTGGAAATGCCTCTTGTGTATGCATTCAAGATGATTAGACTTTCAGCAAGATATTGACTGGAAAAATTACAATTAATGAGAAACAAGCTTTTGCTGATTTCTTTTTTTCTTGTGAATTAACTGAGAGAACTGGTCAATTCTGTTAGGATTTCTCCATTTCTGCTCATAGCACAAGGAGGGGAAGACGTCACAAGCCATGAATTTAACTGTTAATGTAAGGCTTTCTTACAGTATAGTAGTATAGTAGTTTTCTCCTTTCTATACATCTTAATATAGTTTATTTCACTAGGAACAAAAGCAAATCCTGCATGAGCAATTTCTATTCATTTTCCAAGTTTGCTCCTTTGATCAAACTTATGGACTCAATCATACTTCTGGATTCTGCCAGGTCTAGCCTGCATGAACCATAAAAAACTCTTTCTGCTTTTTTTGACTAAACAGTGTCTGTCTGATTCTTCTGTCTCTGATATCCTTCACTATCCTGTCCTGGAAAAAGACTCCAACATTTTAAGACGGTAAGTGGCTTTGGCTTGCATTGCCCTGTTTTAACTTCAATAACAAGCTGCTACCCTGTGCAGGAGCAGAAAGAGAGTGGGAAGCATAAACAGGGTCACTGGCCCATGCCTTGCAGTGACTGTTTCACTGCTGTACATCAGAAGCATCAAGTATATGAGTACGGCTCCTAAACATTCAGGCACCCAACTGCTATTGACATAAGCTGGGCTCTTTATGACCAATGTCCTTAAGAGTCAAAAGCCCAACACTTGTGCACGTGAGTGATTAGCATGGCTCCTCCCGATCAGTTATTGCAGAAAATAAATGGTTGCCAGCTGCTTAGCGGGGTCATGATGGCTTTGAGGCAGGTGGGCTTGAGATGGGGACGAGGTGGTGTGAAATAACTCTATGTGATAATAACAGCTGTGTCTATTTCCCTTCTTCTGACTAGTGGTATGCTGTTGTCTAACACCAGCTGGCAGCTGTATACCACACAACTCCCCCCACAATCCTTGCCAGGTGGGATGAGAAGAACAGGAAGAAGGTAAAACCTGTGGTTGAGATAAGAACACTTTAATAATGGAAATAAATTAAATAGAATAATAATAATAAAATTGCAACAACAATAATGATAGGGAACAAAAAAGCAAGAAAGGGAGATAAAATTCAGGAATACATGAGTGATGCAAACTGACACCCAAACTGTTCCCGAACAGCAATCTGTTGCTTCTGGACAACCTTCCCCAGGTTGCTGTTCTATGGTATGGAATATCTCTTT
Organism: Amazona ochrocephala; assembly: GCA_039720435.1. NCBI lineage: Eukaryota > Metazoa > Chordata > Aves > Psittaciformes > Psittacidae > Amazona > Amazona ochrocephala. The sequence goes on along the minus strand of CM077882.1, from coordinate 51,171,244 downwards.
GGATAGTTCAGATCAGCTGTCCTTGCTGTGCTCCTTCCTGGCTTCTTTTGCAACTGGTCACTGAACATGAGAAAGTAAGAAGCCCTTGGTTTAGAGCAAGCACTACTCTAGAGCAAGCAACAACTAAACCATCAGTGTGTCATCAACATTCTCAGACTAAAGCCAAAAAAAGCATGGTAGCAACTACTAGGAAGACTATCCCAGCTGAAATCAGGACATGGTACTGGTTTTGACCAATCTCGTCTGTAAAGATATTTGGAGATTTTATATGTCATGTAAGATGTTATGACAAAACAGCTATAATCTAGCTCTCCGCACTTCCACAGCATCAAACATATAATTTAATTTCATCTCATCCCTCAAAAAACTTTTTATTATACAGGGAACATGTTTTCCCTATGAAACAAGCACCTTGACAAGTGCTAATAAATACACACACAAAATGTTACTCCTGAGTTGACATTTTGAGATGTTATCACTCATGTTTATTTACTATTATGGATTATAGTAGTTGATAGCTACAGCTGAAGCTAAGATTCAAAAGAAAAAGCACTGCACCAGAACAAATAGCAAGAACATGGTATGGCTTGGAGTTCAGAAGGGAAAATCAAGGCAAGTAGAGGCCAGGTGTCCTGCCCAAAGTCAAAGCTGGTCCCTGGCAAAATCAGACAGAACACAGGCATGCCAGTTCCCGATACAATGAATGCAGTGACTGACTATACTACTTGACTTAATTTCTCTTCCATTTTTGCTTTGTGTGTCTTATCACCCTGAAGGATCAGCACAATCATTGCTGCAAACACAGCGGGGTGAAAAGCTCCATGTTTGCATGTCTCCAGGCTGAGTCTCTGTCTCAAGAGAACAAGAGAACAAATGCATCAGACAAAATTATGGTTGGATTTCTGCCCTGCTATGGTATTTCTGTTTGTTTTTAAAGTGAGGTAACGAATGCCCAATTGGGACATTAGGGGTAGACTCTGTAATCATAAAATGCTGTTATTTATTGTATCCTAAAGCATTCTGATAAAAGCTCCACTATTAGATGAAAGCATACATCTGAGGTGAAGAATTCAGAGTAACACTTTCCAAGACAATTCTTTCCCATGTTTTTCAACCAAGGAGACTTTGGAAGGAGGAATAAAAAGAAATTACAATAAATATTATTATTTCATTAATATGAGGTTCCAAAAGCCTTTTGTTTTCTGTTCTAATGCATTAGGTAAAGGAGATGCAGTACAAGGCAGTGATATATGGGACACTCTTTAGTCCAAAAAAGGTGTCCCACATTATGTGTGCAGATAGCTTGTTGTCAAGTCAACCAACGTAACCTTTGCAGTGCTATAGAGATCACAATAACTGGAATGTTTCTTTGCAAAGTCTTATTCCTTTCCTTCATACTCTCAGCAGATCCTATGCTCAAATAGCAAAACTACTAGTCATGTTTATTAGATATTAGTTAGATCTGTGGCTGAAATTTTCCTGATGTGTAATCAAAGTTGTGGATAACTTGTGACAATTGATCTACACACTTCAAGCTGGAATAAATTTGCAGAGGACAGAGTACAAATTCAAACAATTGTGATTTGAGCAGAGAGGGGATAAGCAATCGCTATTGTCTCTTGCAGTACCATAATTGTGATCAAATTAAGCTAGTTAGAGCTAGTAAGGTACAAAGTGAAATGGGGCAGTGCCTGCACACTGCAGCAGACCTATGGAAGTCTTCCGCAATGTGTATTGGTCCCACCACTCATTTCTAATGTTGTCTGGTGCATCTACAACTTCTGAGCACCACGTAAGCACATTGTCATCTTCACTGACCCTTTCCCACCACCTTCAGGGCTCGTTCTCCTTGACCTGCCTTCCCCCAACAACATCTGTTGGCCTTCTGGTCATGTCCATACATGTGCTGCAGTTTGTGAGAAACAATTCTACAAATCACAATTTCACTTAAGAAGACTGGAAAAATTTCAGTGAATTCCCACCCATGTTTTCCTGCAGCTAACTGTGATTTTGCTTTTGAGGTACATTTACAAAAACCAACCTGTAAGTATGTCCCTGTCCCTTGTAAAACCCACAACAGTTTAATTTTCATCTTTAAAGGTGATATGCATAAGCACAGTCAAGTCCTGTCTGGAAGAATGTCATCACTATTCTTCAACCTCTGAAATTCTTGGCTTTTATAGATATAACTCACCTCCTTCTGCATTAACATACTTTTTTATTATTATTACTATTATTTCTCCTCCCTTTCCAACCTACACTCCAGAAAGCCACAAAAATGTATGTAGATGAAATACTAAACTGAGGCTGCATGAAGAAGGTGTGAACAAATAGGTTTTTACCATCTTAAATAGGTCCTGAAGCTGCTTTCATCTGTGCTCTCTTAACTTCTCTTGCTGAAATTGATTCATTGACAAAATTGGCCATTTAAATTCGAAAGTCCCAGTTCCCTTCTATATTCTCCGTCACTTTAGATTTATGTAGCTGGAGATGTGTTGCTAAGCATCCTGTTAGGGGTTTCTAAACTCTGATATATTTCTCGAAGCACATATTTGGAACAGCAAGGAACTGTTGCATGCAATTTTGAAAGTGTGTAATATGCTTTATCCGGCATTATGCTAGTTAAAATGTGATAAAACCACATAATGGAGATTATGTGTTTGATTAGGAGCTTACATTCAGAGGGTTAAAAGGGCAAAATCATTCTGTGATTCCCACAATGCTCAAAGAAATATGCAAGAACATATAGGATTTGTAAAATTTTGTTTGCTGGGCTGTCAATTCTGCCTCTTTCTGGTCTGATTCAGTAATGGACTGAATCTGTTATTTGGCACGCATGTGTACTTTTACCTTTAAAAGACAGTTGCTGAAATAGTGAAATTGATAGGAAGAATCTATAACTGCATTTTTATACATTCCTTTTTCTATCTCAGGTCTAACATTCCCTTTTTACTGGAAATTCTGAATTATCTAAGACTCAATAAGAAAATGACAGGATATATTTGTATGACTGCATTTTTCTTAGTGGTTCCAACCTGTAATTATTAAAGGTCTTGCAGCCCTTTAATGCATTTGTCTCTGACAGCTTTGGAAGGCAGAGGACTCAAAGCTGATTAATGGAGGCATGATGGGACTGGGGTATAGTAGTGTAGTGCTGGATTTCACAAACATCTGTGAATGTCCCCAGACACTATCCCTCAACCCATGCAGGTCTTTTAATGCAAAAAAAAAAAAAAAAAGGATACTGAAAAAAGCTTGAGTTAGGCTAATTTCAAATTTAACAGCTGTCAGTCACAAGTCTGATTTATACTGCATCTAAGAATGGTCAAAATCAAGCCCCACAATTTAACTACGAAGGACCGAGTTTATATTAGTTTTCTGTATATAGAGACTTCATTAATGAGCCTGATGCAGTGAGAAACTCTGATACTGCCATTGCAGGAGATTCTGGTTTAATTGTTATATGTGATTTTATAATTTTAATTGTATAATTATTACAACATTAAAGGACAGAATTACATTTTTAATCTTTTTAAGGACTCAATTTTATTACATTTTTATTACTTTATAATGATATGATATTTTATTATTTGAAATTAAAAATTATTAGAAATAATTTTATGATTATACAGTTTTAAAATATGATCATTTTAGTGTTTTGTCATTTTATCTTATATCCATCCTAAACATCCAGTAGAAAGTGAAAGGCTGAACGCATTTTGAGAATAAGATGATAAGACATCAATGATGATGCTGAATTTTTTTCACTTTAGCTGTTGCCTGTCTTAGAGAATTAATGAAGTAGCTTACGATGACAGAAGTTAGTTCAAAGCAAAACTCTAGTTATGAAAACAGCTTTTGTGGAGCGCTCACGCTTAAGATGAGTTATGTCACAACTGTCTGTGAGATCAGGGACCGTGTGAGAGGAGGTGGTGAAGTTGTCTGGTGCTAATTGTTCCATTTGCTCACAGTAACATGAATCAGAAGCAAACCTGATTAAATCAGAAGCAACACTTTTGTTAGAGATAGGAGACTCATGTCAAACCGGAGCAATGCTCATAGTCATCCATCTTGCAACACTCAGTGAAGTGAATGTTTTCCTAAATTCAGGAGATGAGTGAAATGGTCCATGCTGCATATCAGAGCTTAGAACACCTTAAATGACCTCATTTCCTCTTCTATGTTTTTAAATTATTTTTATGCATTTACTGTTCGCTTTCATGTAATTTTCTTTGTGGTTTTTTTATTAGACAGTGTCCTTGTTGGATTACATTAGCATTTTCCATTGTTCTTCAGACTTTGATATTATACATAAAAATATTCATCCTTTGTCTCAACTCGCTCCTTAGTCCTGTTACAATCAAAATGGGATAAGAAAGCATACTTTGATCTCTTGCAGTTAATAGAAATACAAAGGCAGGAATTCAGGGTGAATAGAGATTTTTCCACTGTACCCTGAAGAGCTACTAACCTGAAAGAGTGATAGTAATTTTAACTACTGCAATGCCACAAGTGCACTGAACACATACACTTGTGATCAAGAATATGATCTTTCTGGTCTGTGAGACATCACAACAAGCACGGAAATAATTCCCAGTGAGGATATCTCTGCCTTCATAGTTTGGTCCACAGAGTGAATGGCAGGTCTCAGCAGAAAAGGGACTTGTGTCCAGACGACTGCTTTCAACAGTGTGATGCTGACATAGATAGTTTGATAATTTGTCCCACTGTACATTCAGATTGTCTGCCCCCATCCAAACTTTGCAGCAAGAGAGACACAGAATCTTAGATATATGACATTCATCTTAAAATATAAGTAATCACAAAATGAAAATTGTAATAAAATGCTAGTGTAATATTATATTCTGGTGGGCACATACTGCTCATTCTAGAAGCAAACCATCAATCTTAAAATTCAAGCAATAGTTTAGTCTCAGTTTTCTCTCCTCAGTGTTCAGATCTGTTTTTTCTCCCATGGCTTCAGCTTATTATAGATAGCCAGAAGAAAAACTACAGTGGATTATATTTGTAAAATCCTAGGTAATACTCTATCTGCCCAAATGTCACAAATTCTTTTCATTGGAAATGGATTGAATGGAAGTATTGTGACAAAAAGCACGCTGAATTTCCAAATTGTGAAGCCTGCTAAGCAGTGGTGCCTGTGCAGAACATGCAATTGCTAAAATTTCCCTGATTGTGCTCCTTTTTAGTTTTTAAGTGGTACAACATAGAATTTCTGTTTAATAATTTTCACATATTACTTTGTACTGCATTTCAGAATGGTATCTGAAGTTGTGCAATGTAGTGCAGTACATCAGGTAGGAATGAATAGTGCGCAGGGAAGCTCAAATCACAGTGTGCAGTCAAGAGTCACACTTCATCTCCAGCCATTTTTTCAAACCAAATGAGAATTTACACTTCACAACCTGATCTGCTAAGATGCTTTCTCTATTTAGTGTCACAGCTGACATACACAGGAATGCAGGAATATTCAAATCCATCAGAACTATCCTTTCCATTTCCTTTCCCTTCCCTTCCCTTCCCTTCCCTTCCCTTCCCTTCCCTTCCCTTCCCTTCCCTTCCCTTCCCTTCCCTTCCCTTCCCTTCCCTTCCCTTCCCTTCCCTTCCCTTCCCTTCCCTTCCCTTCCCTTCCCTTCCCTTCCCTTCCCTTCCCTTCCCTTCCTTTCCCCTCCCCTTTCCCCTCCCCTCTCCCCTTTCCCCTCCCCTCTCCCCTTCCCTTTCCCCTCCCCTTTCCCCTCCCCTTTCCTCTCCCCTTTCACCTTTCCTTTTTCCCTTCCCCTTTCCTTTACCCTTTCCTTTCACCTTTCCCTTCCCCTTTCCTTTCAGCTTTCCCCTTTCCCTTCCCCTTTCTTTTCCCTTCCCGTTTCCTTTCAGCTTTCCCCTTTCCCTTCCCCTTTCTTTTCCCTTCCCCTTTCCTTTACCCTTTCCTTTCACTTTTCTCCTTTCCCTTCCCCTTTCCTTTTCCCTTCCCCTTCCTCTTCCTCTTTCACTTTCCTTTTCCCTTTCCCTTTCCCTTTTGCTCCCCCTTTCCCTTCCCTTAGGCGCCCACGGAAGTGTCCCATGCCAAAGAGGATTGCCAAGCTAAAAGGGAAAAAACAAAAGTTCTACTACAACAGTGTCAGGACTTGGATCAGTGGGTTTTTTTGAAAGACGGTTATGTGCTTTTCAGGCAGAATTTGTTACTAAAGGAACATGTATATTTGCTACTATAATTGTACCCTGAGAACAGTAACAATGTGTTGAGGTGTACATGTTTAATATTTTTCTTTATGTCATCATTGCAGGTGATGTTTGGTTAAAGACAAAACACTGGAAGCAACTCTGGCTTAATTTTCAACTTTCCTCACTTGTTAACCTTTTTGAGATGGAATACAGAGCAAGGGAGAGCTGAACTCCAAAAATAACAAACTGAAAGTACTCGGAGGACTCCCTGTTCCAGCTGTTTCTGAGGATCTTGCCAACTTAACCATACATCTCCCACACACTACTGCAAGGGATGCAAAATATCCTTCACTTACTGTAGGTGAGCAGAAGAGTTGCAGAGGTTCTTTGGATGACATGGGTGCTCTGTATACGCACGCACAGATTTGCACAACACTTGATTTCATCCAAGTGCCTCCAACTGGTGTAGATTGTACTTAATGGAGTCAAACGGGAAGCCTATAAATTGATTCCAGTACGTGCTGAATCAAATGGTCAGAGAGGGCTCCAGGATATATTGCATACGCAAGCAGAAGTGAATTGCTGAGGAATTTCTTATCAGCAACATGGATCATTTGATCACATCATTTCACCACTTCTGCAAAGAGCAAAATAAAAGAAACAAACCTCTGAATCCCATTCCATCTGCAAGTAGCTGTTTTCCCACCTCACTACTAATCCCATGAGGAAAAGTCAGATAAACTGAACATTGAGTTTTGAATAAAAATGACTCACCTCAAATAAGTTATTTTCCAGCACTCACATTGTTTTTGAAATCAAACAGCTAACTGTATGTGTCAGGTCTCCTTGTTGCTATGACCGCTTCAGCTTTTGGTCGACGAAGGAGATAATTTTGTATTTTTCAAAAGATGACCTTTGATTAAGACCAATTTAGTATGATTAAAACTGCATAATGTATCCAAAGCCTATTCATTTCATGCTTAATTATATGTCTAAACTGGGAGTATTGCCAATGATTGTCTTTATTTAATAAACAGAAGACTACATATTTTGAAAAATTGAGTGAAAACACCACCAGGAAAGAAAGCTCAATAACATTCCTTTTTTCCTGATACTATGAAGATGTATCTCTTTCTATAATTGAGTGTAAGGGCCAAATTTTCAATTGATAAAAATCTATACAGTGCTTGGGGCTTAGGAGGAGCTCTAGCAGTGTAGGTATCTGGGAAAAAAGGAAAAGTATTCTCTAGCCATATTATCCTGAACTTCTAAGTATAGGGGATTTAAATAGCTACTTTTCAACTTGTTGATATCAGTAAAATTGCAAGAATTGAAAATGAACAGTCCTGGGATTGTGAATTTCAGGGTTAGGTTTGTATGCTAATAAAATGAAGTGCATATCTGCCTACCTGTTGGCATGTATATATAGCCCTGAACAAAATCATGGTCCAGATCACCCTTCTTCACTAGAATAGGTAAGAATCTAAAGAAGAGAGGAGGTAGGGAGGTTTTTGATTGTGTCATATATTCATTGTCAAACGTATTTTAGCCTCCCTGATCGATAAGTATGCATCCTTTGCTATTGTCCAGATCCTTGGGAATTGCAATGGCACTCTGTGGAGCAATATAGTGGCATAAAGAGCACCACAGTGAGGGGGTATTAAGCAGAAGAACAGCCTGTGGTGCTGTGGTCAAGCACTGCCTCCTGTATTGACCCCCTCAAAACTCAGGAGACAGCGCGAGTTTAAGACTAAACTTCTGAGCAATGAAAAGGTGATGGAGATAAATCCCTTCTCAGATCTTTCTTTGGATTGGAAAAATGTTTGTCTGTGAAGCAATGACTCTTATCCCAGGGGGAAGGCCATGAAGCTGGATTAGCAGTTATTGAGTGGTTTGCATAATTTAGGTGGGATTTTCAAAGCCCCCTTGTGTCCGTCTGAAATCACTGCATGTTGGACATTTGCCTTCCATACGAAATAAGCATGACTAAGATTGATGAAGTCTGAAGATCTGCTTCAGAAAACTGTTTATAGCACTTGGTGAACTAAATTGATATTGTCTTATTTGTTTATATTCTTGGTCTTCTCCAGGAAGTGAAAGGCTAAGAACATAAATGATTTTAATTTTTTTTTTCCTCAGTAGATCTGCTACAAGAACTGAGTGTATCTACTGAGCATTTAAGAAAACTATCAACGAACTTAGGAAAAAAACAGTGAGTCATGTGCAGGAAGAACATGTCTTTATTCTGAAGAGGATTTTGATCTGGTGGAACTTGCTTTTGCTCCTAGTTGAGGTGACAACTGAATGCACCAAAATGATCCATGGAATGGACTGGAAATGAATTTCTGCCCTGTGAACTATGTTAGAATCCTGGTCCCTGGAGCCCCCCAGTCTGGGTATGCTGGGATCCAGTCACAGATCTAGGAACCAGGAAATGGATCTAGGACCACATGTTTAGGGTTTGGTAGCCTCTTTTCTCACTATGTCCAGGGTTCCCTGTTCCACATAAACCTCAGCTAAGCATTGTAACAAAGAAATTGAAAGCCTTCTTAAAATGGGTGCTGGTACTGGAAAAACATAATTTCCAACATCTTGTGAGAGTACTGTGAAAACAGCGACTGAGCTGGGAAACCCATACTAGTGTGTGGGTGGTAACAAATCACCAAGTAAGCTGTCAGGAAATATGGCTGCTTATATTTGCTTGTGTTTTCTGAATCCTTCTTCAAAACATTTAGATGCAGATGATTTGAATTTCCTATGTAAAAATATGTTCAGTCAGAGTCCTTTTTAACCAGATTTAAAAGCCACTTTTATCTGAAAATCAGGAAAACAAGTAAAAAAAACCCACAGGTGACGAAATTGTCCTGTATTCCATGTGAAGGAAACTGCTTCCCAGGTACTCTCTGAAACTAGGAACTGAAGTACCATTGTGTTGTACAAAACCCTGTTCTCTAAATTCTCATTGTCTGGCCAGAAACAGAAATGAATTGAAATTTCATGAGGCATCTCATTCTCATGACATTTTCAGCCCCTCTTTGAAAACTGATTAACATGCAATGAGTGTCCTGCTGATAAAGTTCACCGTGTTATGATTCTGATGTTCTACTTTTATATTTGGAGGCCAAACATTGATTTGGGGAGTTTAATAGATTATAATAACCTGTTCTGTCTGCTGGTGTGAAACAGTGATTTCTGATTCTTTAACATATTGGAGGAAAGCTTGTTCATTAACAGACTTGTGGTTAATAAGAGGAAATACTAGAATAAAATCTTTTGGTAAATGGCCTGAACTTACCCCTTTGATGTGAAGAAATTATTGAGTGCGCCCTCAGCAAGTTTGCCGATGACACCAAGCTGTGTGGTGTGGTTGACGCGCTGGAGGGAAGGGATGCCATCCAGAGGGACCTTGGCAGGCTCAAGAGGTGGACCCATGTAAATCTCATGAAGTTCAACAAGGCCAAATGGTCAGGACATTCCCAAGCACAAACATACGCTGCACAGAAAATGGATTAAGAGCAGCCCTGAGGAAAAGAACTTGGGGGTGTTGGTTGACGAAAAGCTCTACAGGAGCCGCAGTGTGTGCTCGCAGCCCAGAAAGCCAACCGTATCCTGGGCTGCATCAAAGAGCAGCATGACCAGCAGGTTGAAGGAGGTGATTTTCCACCTCTATTCCACTCTTATGAGATGCCCAATGCAGTACTGCATTGAGATCTGAGATCCCCAACATAAGAAGGACCTGTTGGAGCAAGTCCAGAGGAGGCTCTGAAGATGATCAGAAGGATGTCACACCCCTCCTATGGAGACAGGCTGGGGTTGTTCAGCCTCTAGAAGAGAAGGCTCTGGGGGGACCTTAGAGCAGCCTTCCAGTACCTAAAGGAGGCCTACAAGAAATCGGGAGAGGAATTTTTTACAAGGGCATGTAGGGATAGTATAAGGGGAAATGGCTTTAAGCCAAGAAAACATAGTTTTAGATCAGATATTAGGAAAAAATTTTTTACTGTGAGTGTAGTAAGAGTGGGTTGCCCAGAGAAGCTGTGGCTGTCCCATCCCTGACAGTGTTTAAAGCCAGGTTAGATGGGTCTTTGAGCAGCCTGGTCTAGTGGAAGGTGTCTCTGCCCACGGAACTGGATGATCTTGAGGATCCCTTCTAACCCAAACCATTCTATTATTCTATGAAAATTAATGCTCTTTTTTCTTTGTCGTAGACGTGGATGGATGCTCCAGTAGCTCCTCTGTGCTAAGTTGGGTCATTCTCCTATTATTTACTTTCCTGTGTTCACAAGCTAATCTAGATGAGCTGTACCTGTCAAAAATAAATAAACCTGATGTGCCTTTCCATGCTTCTTTCAAGAATTACAGTGTTCCTTTATCCCTTTCACTTAACTGAACAGTTTACAGCAATCAATAATACTAATTTCATCTTCGTATTTTTTTCTCCAGCAGTGTTGTTATTGTTTCATCTTTTAAGTCAGGGAAATAAATGTGAAATAATCTCAAGCTTCCTCTGCGGAACGTATTTTTTTTTGTAATTTTCCAAATGAATCCCTGTTTCTGGTTGAAGACTAGCACAGAGCGATAAGTTCATTAGTTTGCTAGTGTGCATTCTCTGACTCACATTAAAACACTAAAGGTCTTTGAGTTAGCAATAATTAGATGAGGTCATTAAAGCTACAATGAGATCACGATTGCCAAAAATGACCTCACATTCTATGAAGTAAGGTCAAATCAGCTATAACCATTACTCATTCCTGATTTTTTTCTTCATTACGTATGCATTAAGTAATGGTTGTGGGTAATCCACAGCTTAACATGAGTGAGATGCCCTATAGCCTGTCATGTGCATATGTCCTGGGTTCAGCAGTAGCAGCCATTTTTCTCCTTCTTGGTAGCTGGTGCAGCTCTGTGTTTTTGGCTTTCGGCCTGGGAACAGTGCTGATAACACCAATGTTTTTAGTTACTGCTTAGAATGTTTTGGTAAGGCCAAGGACTTTCTGAGCCTCATGCTCTGACAGGGAGGAGGGGAAGCCAGGAGGAAGCAGAGAGGACACCTGACCCAAACTGACCAAGGAGGTATTCCATACCACAGCACGTCATGCCCAGGATGTAAAAAACAGAGGGCAGAGACCTAGAAGGGAGGGGGTTCGCTGCGGGGTCCAGCTGGGTATCGGATGGTGAGCAGTTGTATTCTCTTTCCTTGTATTTCTCTTGTCATTATTATTGGTGGTAGCAGTAGTGGTTTGTGTTCTACCTTAGTTACTAAACTGTTCTTATCTCAACCTGTGGGATTGCATTCTTTCGATTCTCCTCCCCATCCCCCCAGGACTCGGGGAAGAAAGAGGGGGGAGTGAGTGAGCGAACTTCCTGAGAGGCTTAAACCATGACAGCATAGTATTGTATAGTGACTGGAAAGCTTCATGGTGAGATCTTTTATAGTAATTACCTCTTACACACAGAAACTGCAGCAGGGACTAAATAAGAATAGATTAAAAAAAAAAAATGGCAGGAGGTGCTGAAGGAGAAGCAATGCAGGAAAACATGGGCTGCATTGTTTAAAGTCACCAGGACCATTTTCCAAGAAGGAACAAATCTTAATTTGAGGTAATTTTAATTAAGAGGTAGCAAACAGGGCTCCCAAGCAGGGTCAGATATTGCTCAGGTCTATAGCTGATGTGAAATCTGTGGCCCCATGGAAGTCCACAGCTGCTGGGCAAAGCAAGCCTGTCCATGAGCTCATCCTGCCAGAAGACAGCACTGTTACCTGAATGGTATGAGACACCCACATTCCTCTGTCACATTTGCCTTTGACCAAAGGACAGTCCCTCTCCAGGCAAAGTGAAGAGTCAGCCCAGGCAACAAAATGCATGGATTTCTTTTGCACAGGAATGAGTGTCATGTCCATTCTTTAGGGACAGACATTAGATGTGAACACGTATTAACCTGGTGAGGGATGGCAGAACGCCTTCGATTTATTTCTCATTTTCTAAACCACCAAAAAATGGCTTTAAAGCCAACAGCTCCATGGCAGTAGATAACACAAATCAAGCTGAACAAATAGTTAAGTGGGAGAATAGCCAAAAAAGGAGAAAATTAATACAGTAGTTAATGTAGATTTTGTTTCCAGATGTATATATTGTAGATATCTGAGTCATTTTAATATGGTTTCTGGTTATCTCTCTCTTCTTTTTCCTCACACTCTGCTGATTAGAGGCACAACGGAAAAATTACCCCTACAGCACTACAACATGGCACATTCCTTCAGTGTGGTGTAACAGGCAATGTGCTCTGTGAGAGCAGGACAACTCACTGAGCACTTTGCAGCAGCTCACAGCTCTGCTGCATTAAAGTCTGCAAGAAATTTCAGGCTCTATTTCATCTGCTTTCACAGTGAAATGCCTCCTCCCTAGATTACAAGTGACAGCCTCACCTACATGTCAAGGCTGAGGAGACACGAGAAATTGCACGTCTGTTCTGGGGCATGCCAGAGGAAGAAAAAATGTCCTCTTTGACAACTACAGTCCAGACATGAGGTATATACCAGAGGCTTTGCCTGGAAGTCAGAATTAGTTGTGGCCAGGAGAGTAAGCATGATATCTAGAGAACTGACCCCCAACAACTAGAGCAGGGTGCCCTTTTGCTGCCTGCTGCTTCTTCCACTCTCTGGAAAGACCTCCCGTCATGAAAAGCTGGACTCTGCCTGGATGCTAACTTGCTGGTTGTAAGCATGAGCAGACCCAGATTTTGCTTTCAGGCAATTCTTATCTACATTGTCCCTGTAAACAAAGTATTTAATGATACTAACTAGCACAGACATATGAACTTCCTTGCAGTTATACCTGAATTATGAACAAAAATGATAGTTGCTCAATAGCTCTTAATTTGTATAGGCACATTTGTCTCGGCTCAGGGGTATTCTGAATAACCAGGGAAGTCACTCAGATCCATTCTGTGCCATCAAGTTGTGAAGTGCTGTTCCCCTCTCTGAAACTCACTTTTTGCTTGTTATTTTAGTTAAGGAATACAGTCCTTTTCTGGAAATACTGAAGCTGTTGAATAGAGATTCCAAAGTGTGCAGAGAGTTTTGGTCTCTGTACGGATGCTTAGGGACCTGGGACCCTTCAGTGTCACCTCCAGCACCCAGATGTTAGCGATCAGCTTGCACATGAGTTGCCTGTGTACCCAGAGAGCACAGCGTTCTACCAGCAGTAATCTGCAAAGATGTTTCACAGATCTGTGTCTAGGAGTCTGCTCTTTTTATTTCCAGACTTGCTTGACTGATGATGGGAAAAGACGTGACAATGAAACCACAAATGGAGGAGCCTGCAGATTTGGCATGCTAATGCTTTTCTGACATTTCAGCTGCCCTGAGGATCTACTTCTCTATGTTATGGAGCCAAGGGTTGTTTTGTTTGTTTGTTTGTTTGTTTGTTTTTTCACTGATTTTTTCTTTCTGTGAAGATGTAAATCATTAACACTAATAGATCCTAAAATATCCACAATGATGGGAGAAGTATTTTGTTCCAATATGTGCTGTAGAACTTTCGTGCAAATAAATAGAGGAACCAGGTTCATTAGCACTGATGTGTTAGCCTCAAAGGGAAAAGGAGAATATAAGCAGATAATGTTGTTTGTCCTGTAATCCATCTTCCATGTCACTGAGGGGAAAGAAACCTTTCCTAAACTTCCTATCAATCTTCCTGACCTTTTTACATCATTTGCATCTTTAAACAGGTTATTTTTCATATTTTTTTACAAGTTGTCCACTTGATACTTCACTTAAAAAAAGAAAGATCCTTCCCCTTAGAAATCTCTTCTTCCAAATGCCTCAGCCCAGACAGTCTTTATACCCCCAACAGCAAAGCCCAGCATTTGCTGTTTTGCACATCTAACAACAGTCCAAGGCTACCTAAACTGAATGTGAAGCGATGTCCTGGGGTAAACCTCAGTGTTCATTCAGCCTAAAAGAGAAGCATGGGCTGAGGGGGCTGACGGGCCCACACAGAACCAATTTTCTCCCCTCCTGGCTTGCCTGAACACCCTGCAGGCTACCAGCAAAGTAGCGCATGGGTGGAGTTTCAGGTTTCACTATTCTGTAGAAATGACTTTTTTTTTTAGCTTGGTTTTTGTTTGTTTGTTGTTTCTTTTTGCTTTGTTTCTTGGTTTTTGTTTGTTTTCTTTCCTTTTTTTTTACTTTTTTTTTTTTTTTGCAAACCAATGTCTTATTTACACAGTCAGAAATAGATGGACCAAGTCATGAAACCTTTACCCTAAAATAAAAATACACTACGTACACAGTAGGAGAGCAAATAGATATAGTTGGTATAAAGAAAATAGAAACACATTTACCTATTCAGCATTCATACACTGCCATGTACAATTTATGCACAGCTTATGATGGCCATGAAATTCTTTAAGTATTTAGTTAGAAGTGTGAGAGTATATGTGCAAGTTAAAGAGTCTCAGAAGTTACTTTGTCAGCTCTAGCAACTGCCTGTTGTTACCAAATCTAATATAAGTAATAAGAGTACATAACTCCATTGTGAGCATTGTTTTCATTCACTTACTGGAACAAAATTGCTTAGAATTTACCAATAAGTAGTCAAAAAGTAAATCTGGCTAAAAGATAAAGGCATAAACCAATTACCATTGCACTACACAAACTATTGTACTAACCAAAACATACCCATTACCCTTCTGTTTCTAGAAAAAGAAAAGCCCATCTTTGACCCTTTCCTATCAGTTTCCATTCTTGTAGGGAATTTTAGCAGAAAAGCAGAGAAAGGTTCCACAGCTGAGGTCTCAGAAACAGCAGGCTGGTCTTCTTGGGAAAGAGAGCACTCTGGCTTGAAAACTTTAGGAGCTGGCTTTGAGGCTTTCACATCAATAAGTAACTGCACTCAGATTTTTTGATCTCTGTTCTGCTAAGTACACAGACGGCAGCAGATCCTCACCCTGCTACCCAGCAAAGAGTTCATCTGAGTCCATATGAATTGCATTTGTGGCTGTAAATAATGTGGAGGGAGAGGAGTACAGAGCTGCTCATAAAATTCAGCTTTCAAAATTTTAAAAAACCCCACAAAGTAGTAAGAACTGACTGTAGCATCACTGGACATGAACGATATGACTTGCTAAATCATTCCCAGCCTTAACTTCCGTGGGACGATGTAAAAATGAAGTTTGGTATTTTTAGAGCCCAGGCTTCTGGAGGGTGAGAGGCAGCTGGCCAACACACACACACACAAAAAAAAAAGAAGAATGTGCTGTATTTGTGATTGTTGTGGTGACACTGACTCAGCAGTCAGACCTTTTTGGTGGTATCAAAGAGGGAACAGAAGTAGGTGAGAGAACCTTCCCAAATGCAGTTGCATTTCCTGCTTCTGCACATCTCTCCAGTTTCGTTTGCAAGAAAGGAGACTTGGGAAGCAGGTTTAAAAATCTGACATGCAAAATGTATCCCATGTCACGGTGTGCTGTGGAAAATGATCATCAGCAGAATTATGCACGCTATATTGCCTGCTGAATCCCCCAAAGCAGTTAAAGAGCCAGGAGAATATGAGACTGTCATTACTCTGTCTCCCTCCCTCTGCTTTGAAGCATAAACCTCTGCCAGACACTCAGGCAGAACAAAACACTTAATCAGTGTTAAGGATGCATCTGGTCCCCTCAGAGAAATGAGCTGTTCATTTATGCTTGTTTACAATATGTTTATAAACATTAGTGGACAGGGATAGATTACCCCAGTTTACTGCCACATAAAGGAGTCAGCTGCTTACATTTCCCATCATATCTATATGCTTTTCTTTTATATTACTCAAGTGGTAACTTGTGGAAAGTAATCTTTGTGAATTAGGCCAGAAATCAGGATTATCCCTGTAGAATTTATACTGTTTTCCCTGTCATTATCTCTAAAGTATTATTTTCAGGTCAAATACCTGCCCAGGATGCCTATTTTTCCTTACCATCTCTATTGCTTTATTCTGTCTATTTTTATTTTTATTTTTCCCCCCAGTGGTCCATGAAGGAATGACTTTGGGTTTAAGCTCCAGATGAAAAACGTATTGTTTAGATAGTAATGGAAAAGATGATGCTGCGACAACATTCCCCACTATGTCAAATGTTCACATCCAACCAAAGAAACCATCTTCGTAAAGGAAATTTTTACTTTTATTGTCCTTATTTTAAAGCAATTTATCCATGTTCCTTCTGAATTATGAATTAGGACTTTACAGAGCAGTGCCAAGATGGGGAGAAACTGTTCATCTCTGATCATGTACCAAACCTCTGGGTCCTCTGAAATGGGGCGAAGAGAGAGTGGTGTCACCAAGTCCTGGGAACAGCTCTGCTCTGCAGTCTTACCTCTTACTTCACCTGCTGATTGTCTCTTTTTTCTCCATCTTCCATTTGATTATGTGCTTTTTAAGACTTGATTGTTTCATTTTAAGCATTTGAACAGCATATCATGATCCCTGATTTGAGTTTGATGATCATATTCAGGATAAGAATACGTATGGTTTCAAAACATTGATGCAGTGGAGTAGAAATAAATTGAAAGAAGACAGTGGAACAGATTTCACAGAGGAGGAAGGTGATGGAGTAGGCAACCAGCTGGGTGTAAATCAATACAAGCCAATTGCTTTGGGTGAGGGTCTACTCATTGGTTAGAGAGTGTAACAGCAAATATTTGACTTAAGGTTGCTGTGGTGTGTGCAATCCCATTTATAGACCCAGATTAAAGAGGTGTAACCAGCTGTAGCTTCTTTCCCTGATCTGATATTTATCCCAGCTCCTTACAGGTTAAGGTCATAATTTCAATTTTGTTGCCTATAAGCCAGGCATTGTAAGGAGCATCATCACATCTCTCATTAAATCAACATTTTGAATGATCCAGCAATCCTATCAATCAATGGATATGTGAAAAATGTGCATGTTTTAATGAGATTCCCTGAGTTGCCATCAGGCATGACTTGCTTAACAAACCAGACCTGACAGTGCAACTCACTTACGGAAAACCAAATATAGCAAATTATGGAACAAGGCTATGGACCATATGGGAAAAGCAACCTGAGCAAAATCCAGAGTAAAGTCCTCCTTCTCACAGTCGCAGACACCCACAGGCAGTTCTGAATCACCAATATTTGCACACTGGCAACTCCTCTTCTATTAAAGTGCAGCAGTACCCTGGAAGCCAGTTTTTCACTTTCTTAGCATGAACCCGTCTGTGCTGTTCGCTATTTGAGTGCTTCATGTCAAAATCCATAGCCACTGCAAACCCAACTACAGTGATTTCCTGGACTGTTTTCACTGATGACAGAAAGCAATGTTCCCTATGCCAATGGAAGAACCTTCAATGTGCATATCTTTCTTATTTTTTTGCATCATGGTACAAAGTAGTAGACGCAATCTCTTTCCCTTTATTAAGTCTTCTGGTGGAAGACTAAGAAAATTATATTTGCACCTGCTTCTTGAGGGCTCTATTCTCCAAAGAATAAAACACATGAGGGAGGAAAAAAGATTCCTGTGTCAAACCGTCCTACGCACATGCAAACTGATCTGTTTGCAGGGTGAAATATCTTGTAGATAAGATAAATTCAAAAAAGGGTGTGGGTAGGTTCTTGATATATTGTCATTATATATCACTAATATGTATGCAAAATAAATAAGGCTGAGTCATGCAGTGCTTCTGTTCAGACTCACTACCAAGATTTGCATTAAAAGAAGCAAAATAACTTTTTGAGCATAGATTATTTATACCTAAAATACTATAGTATTGTGCTTCACCACATTATAAATAACATGGAGGAAGAAGGGCACTTCAGTTTTCAGACAAATTCATTTGAGATACATTGACAGAATTCATTGAGGTACCCTATTGAAAATTTGAGGTACAAAAATGTAATCAAAAAAAGGACAGAGCAATGTCGGAAAACTTTCATTGGAATCTCGTTTTATATGACTGGTATTTGTAGAACTGACTATGAAAAGATTAAAATTCATGATGCTATCCACCTGAAGTATGTCTATGGGAGGCAGCAGATTTTGTACTAGGCCCTAACCATTATAATTCATTTACACTTTAGAAGTAGTCCTTGCCACATTACCAGGCCAGAACAAATGAGTAATAACATGTAATTTGCTTTGTAAGCAGGTGTTTCTGCCACTCTTAATTTAGAGGCACTTCCATTGATTTCACTTCCCAATTTCATACGCAAGCGGCAGAATCCAACTTTTTGGGTATTTTCCTTTGCACAGGCTAATCCTGGACAAATTTTAAAGCAATCATTTGAGATTATTCATAGATATTTTTACAAGAAATGCTCAGTTGGGCTAGAATTGGAAAATAACTAGAACTGGAAAAGAGGCAATTAGAGGAACATGAGATGTCTAGAAAAGCCTGAGTAGACTGGAAAAGGTGGGCAGAGACTAGTCACTGCCTCTTTCTGTACTGGGCTAGTGACCATCAAAGGAAGCTACTGAGAGCCAGAGTCAAAACAAACAAAAACATGTGGTTCATGAAGTCAGTGACAGATACATGGGAGTCCTTGCTAGAAGTTGCTGTGGATGCAAAAACGTACTTGGAAGGGAGTTATGTGGAAAGTTATTAAATGGACAGAGCATTTCAAGCTCGGAATATCCCAGGAGCTGACAATAGCTTGAGGCTGAAAGATAAGAGAGAGCACTTTACATTCTTACTATTTCTCAGAGGTCATATTTTGGACCCAGTGGAGAAAGGACGGAGGGCTAGGTGAACCTTTGATCTGAACAGTACAGATCTTCTTGGGCTGCTTTGCTCTGGTGTCCAGTTCAATGTTTTTGTAGATGATGATGGTCTACACCAAGAGGATATATCTTGAAACTAGCTCTGCTGTTTGC
The DNA here is from genome assembly GCA_039720435.1 of Amazona ochrocephala. Lineage (NCBI taxonomy): Eukaryota > Metazoa > Chordata > Aves > Psittaciformes > Psittacidae > Amazona > Amazona ochrocephala. The sequence continues at coordinate 51,152,194 of CM077882.1, read as the reverse complement.
CTTTCTGCCACTACCCCCGTTCAAAACCTTCAGACCCTCATGACAAGAAATCTCTATTTAGTATCCAGACATAATTTAGCAAGAGAGAATTTAATCATGGCTTCTATCCCAGTTCTCAGGATAATTTTCTTTTTTTTTTTTTCTTTTTTTTTTTTTTTTTTATTTTAACCAGTAACTATTTATAGAATAAAATAGATGTGGTTTCAGCATCACCATAGCCCCTGGTTTAAGTGGATAAGCCTCACACAGCTATTACAAGAAAGGGTGTGGGCAGCCATTTTCAGGAGAGAATTCCTAGCAGAGAGTGCGAGCGGATCTTCATGGACTGCTGGTGTGTAGTGTCCTACATCGAGAGAGAGGCAGCAGCTTCCCGTGCATCATGTTCCCTCTTGGCTAACTCCAGGCAGCTTCCTAGGCATTCTGCTACCTTTTTTGATCCTATTTCTCTGGGACTGTCTAACAGGGAGTTAACTCAAGTAAGCATATAAAAAGCCAGAACCCTCTGAATCAGAGCTCCTGCAATTCAAGGCTCTAACTTTGGCGAGCTCTCAAGCTTTTACTGGCATATCCCTCTTCAGGGGTGGCAGGTCCACTAAAGAAATTCATATCTCCTACATGCTGCTTTTGAAATTATTTTGAATTGCATAGGCATAGCTGGGAATTCCAATTCTGAAAAGCTTTGTAAGTTTGGCATGGGCTCTTTTTTAATGAAAAAGTAAAAAAAAATACGGTTTAAACATTTTAGTTATAGTAACCTGCTTCATGCAATGTGCAGATAATTCGGGCAATCAGATTACCTAATATGTAAGTCATTAATTCCTGGAAGCATCTTACACATTCCAATCATAACAACATCAACCATTAAAAAAAAAAAAATCTATACTCCTGTGTTTGCTCTCATTTTCATCTAATAACAGCAATAGTGACCTCAGCGCAGGGCATTCTCAGCGATTGATGGTCAGCTGGGACTAATGGCACCCTTGGCTACACTTCTGCCCATAAATGCCTGTCAGTCTATCATCAATCCTCAGAAACTGCCCTATACTCAGATCATTATTACTTAACCAGTAGTTAGAATGAAAATAAAAAGCAAATGTAGGGAGAGTCATAAAGAATTTCCACCTTTTATACATGGGAGAGTTCATTTGCTTCTGTCTTGGTGTTTAACCCTGCAGGTAGCTAAACACCACAGAGATGCTTGCTAACTCCCACCCTGACAGTTGGGTGGGGAGAGAATAGGGAGAGGGGAGTAGAAGAAAAATTCATCAGTTGAGGTAAAGACTGTTAATAAGACAGAAAAGGAAGGAAAAAAAAAAGTAGTATTATTATCATTATTAATACTAATATCAATGTTAATATCAGAGTAATACATCAAATATAAAAACAAGTGATGCACCATGCAATTGCTCGCCACCTACCAATCGATGTCCCACCAGGTCCTGAGCTGTGGACCCCGGCCAGCTTTCGCCCTTGTTTTTACATTGAACATTATGTCATATGGTCCCTTTGTCCAGCTTGGGTCAGCTGTCATGCCTTCTAGATTTTTTTGCCCCCCAGCTTACTCACTGGTGGGGTAGTATGGGAAGCCGAAAAGCCCTTGCCTTAGTGTAATCACTGCTTAGCAATAACTAAAACATCAATGTGTTATCAACATCATTCTCATCCTAAATCCAGAATATAGCACTATACCTACTAGGAAGAAAATTAATCCTACCCCAGCCAAAACCAAGACACCCTATCAGAAATCTTTGCCTTAACAGGACATCACAGCAATCTGTATTGACTAACACGTATTGAGTGTGTTTCTCTGATTAGTCCTTGTGCTATTAGCTCCATTAACATCACATTCTGAGGCAGAACAAGGGAGAATTCAGGCTGGGAAGTGCCCCCAGCCCTCTTCCTCCTCAGGGTGGACATAGTGCAACACTAATTTTGGTGCTATCGTTAACTTCTGTTCAAAACAAGAGTTTTTATGACTAACAACAACCAGCCAGGATATAAGCTTCTCATCCCAATGCTTCTCAGGAAGATGAAAGCTTAAAGCCTCAGCCTGGGTAAATTATTAACATACCATGGCAATTTACAGCACTAATCTCATTAAGAGAAAAGCAGTAGGAAGTGCAACATTGGTTCAAGCCAATGGTCAATCTAGTTTCATATTTTTTTCATGCTGGCTTTCAAAGGAGGTGCATACTGAAGATTTGACCCAAGAAGTCTCTAGGCGTTGAGTAAATTTTCAACATACAGCAGCAAAGGCAATCCAAAACACGTGCCTCTGAATTGCTGGAAATGCCAGAAATGTTTGTGAAGGCAAGTAAGAAAACATGGGTGTGATTTGACTGACAACCAACTGCTGCCATTTTTACTTTTTGATGACTGAATAACCTCAGGAAATATTTATGCTGGCAAACTTGTAGGTGCAAAATGGGAAAATAGATTGAAGCTAAAGCTGGCAGGAAACTGCTGTCTCACTCCCCTTAGGTATGTGTGGGTGTTCACATATTTAGAAATTTAATTAATAGCTCTCAGGGACTTTCCCTGGCTATTTTTCAATGAAGAATGTTGCCAAATGATTTTTTTTTTTATTTCTATATTACTAATTAAAATTGATTAATTTTGGCCTAGAAGCACTCAGATGGAGAAAAATGTGATCTTTTACCTTCTATTTTTCAGATAGACATTATCAGAGGACATTTGAAGATAGTCAGAAATAATGTATATTTTACTTTCTGATGCACCTCACATCACTTGTAGCTTCTTAAGCTTCTCTCTCAGAAGCCAACAATGATTAGGCCTGATCAGAACTTTAACCCTTAATCTGCTGCTTTTACTGCACACATTCAACTTTTCTGTCATGTTAAATTTCAATGGCTAGGAAATTAAACAAATCTGTAAGTATTTCTGGGGTTGAGACTTTGGAGATTATGTCTAGCTTGATTATTTGTAAGTGGAGGTCTCATGAGCTGTATCTTGTTATGGAGAGGTAGCGTCAGAAGAGCTAGTGCCTCAGAGATGACTTGGCCCCAGCAGTAGCAGACCATGCCCACTCTGACTACTGGTAGCATTTGAAGCTAAGATCCTGAAGTGATTATGGTATATGTGCAGAGCTTCAGGACTAGATGCTTTGATCTACAGACACCTTCCCTCTGTTGCCCCAGTCTCCAATGCAGCTGCAGGACATCCAGCTCTGGCATGCCACTGCATTATACTGCACAGCCAGGCCAGGGGAAAGGTGAGAAAGGACTTCAAGGTCATTAATGATGCTACATGTGAGAGAAGAGACGTTTCCCCATTCCATTTGCTTTCTGATTCTTTTAAATTTCTTCACTGTTTTAATAGCACTGGGAGGGTTTTTTTTCTTTCTTGTCTAGAGGGCTTTTTTTGTTTCTTGTGTATATATCTGCTGCAAATACTGCAGAAATAGTTGCTGCTTTCCTTCCCAGAAACAATTTCATTTGGCAAAGGTTGAATCAAATTCTCAGGAAATCTTGAGTCACTGAGCACTGAGAAAGAAGGAAACCCAAGGTCACTTCATAGAAAATCTGTGGAGAGTGCTGGGTGAGGGTCATTCAATGGCCTTTCTTCTCTTTTGTATATATCACTGCAATTCCTACTGTGTTGCTTGCTTGTGAAGAGAAGGGGAGATTTTTCTAATAATTCATACTAGGATATTGTCTTTATTTTTTTTCATTCCCATAAATGTTAAACATAAGTGAGAAGGTGTGTAATGACACAAGAGTCCAGTGAAGAGCAAACACAGAAACTAAACCAGCCTGTGCTCTTTTTAAGATGTACAAGAAGTGTTCTAGCTAAATCTGTCCTAAAGCCTCTGAATATGAGTCCATCATCCTCATAGTTTGAATTCAATCTTTTCCTTTCATGGAAATGAAAAAAAAAAAAGAAAAGAAGTTGTCTAAATCAATGGGATTAAGCAGTATTTTGCCAATTTACACTAACACCTGGCTCTTTTTAGATAAGACCCAAATGAACATTAACTCGTGCCAAAGCACACACTCAGACTGTTGACCTAACTGTTTAAGCTATCATTCCTGAGATTTGGATGAACAAATGCTGGAACTAATCCTGTCTATTGCATGTAACCTCGTGCCCAGGCAGGCATTCATGAAATGTTATCAACATCATGTGTCAAAGGATTTTCAAATGTATTTTTTATTATTATTTTTAAAAGCAGAAACCAGAAATGAATATCAATCCAATCATAAGTCACATGAAAGTATAGAATCCTGTGAACATTACAGGTTTTAACTTTCATTGAAATTGATGTAAACATTATATCATTAAAGGAGCACAAAAGTCTAGGGAGAACAAAATACAAAAAAATACACCAGAAAATAAAGCAGTAATCAATGACAGAGGAAATAATGGCACATAATTACCAGCTATAGCAAGTTTTACTGTGCCTTGTTAACTCCCAGCCCGCTCTCATATAAACACTGTAAGTAGCCATTTACACGACAAATGTGAGGCAAATGTGATCCTTTGGTCTTGGAATACATTGGGGCCCTTTGAGATTGACACCTTAGAATCATAGAATCATAGAATAGTTAGGGTTGGAAGGGACCTTAAGATCATCTAGTTCCAACCCCCCTGCCATGGGCAGGGACACCTCACACTAAACCATGCCATCCAAGGCTCTTTCCAACCTGGCCTTGAACACTGCCAGCGATGGAGCATTCACAGCTTCCCTGGGCAACCCATTCCAGTGCCTCACCACCCTCACAGTAAAGAATTTCTTCCTTATGTCCAATCTAAACTTCCCCTGTTTAAGTTTGAACCCGTTACCCCTTGTCCTATCACTACAGTCCCTCATGAAGAGTCCCTCTCCAGCAACCCTATAGCCCCCCTTCAGATACTGGAAGGCTGCTATGAGGTCTCCACGCAGCCTTCTCTTTTCCAGGCTCAACAGCCCCAATTTTCTCAGCCTATCTTCATACGGGAGGTACTCCAGTCCCCTGGTCCTCCTCATGGCTCTCCTCTGGACTTGTTCTAACAGTTCCATGTGCTTTTTATGTTGAGGACACCAGAACTGCACACATTACTCCAAGTGAGGTCTCACAAGAGCAGAGTAGAGGGGCAGGATCACCTCCTTTGACCTGCTGGTCGCGCTCCTTTTGATGCAGCCCAGGATACGGTTGGCTTTCTGGGCTGCAAGTGCACACTGCCGGCTCACGTTAAATTTCTCATCGACCAACACCCCCAAGTCCTTCTCCGCAGGGCTGCTCTGAATCTCTTCACTGCCCAGCCTGTAGCTGTGCCTGGGATTGCTCCCACCCACGTGTAGGACCTTGCACTTGGCATGATTAAACTTCATCAGGTTGACATCAGCCCTCCTCACAAGCATGTCAAGGTCCCTCTGGATAGCATCCCTTATTGCCAATGTATCAACCACACCACACAGCTTGGTGTCATTGGCAAACTTGCTGAGGGTGCACTCAATCCCACTGTCCATGTCCCCCACAAAGATGTTGAACAAGACCAGTCCCAACACTGATCCCTGAGGGACACCACTCATTACTGGTCTCCAGCTGGATATTGAGCCATTGAGCACAACTCTTTGCATGCAGCCATCCAGCCAGTTCTTTATCCACCGAGTGGTCCACCTATCAAATTGATGTCTCTCCAACTTAGAGAGAAGGATGTTATGTGAGACAGTGTCAAATGCTTTGCACAAGTCCAGGTAGATGACATCAACTGCTCTACCCCTGTCCGTCAGTTCCATAGCCCCATCATAGAAGGCCAACAGATTGGTCAGGCAGGATTTCCCCATGAAAAGTTCAGGGCTCAGTCCTGCAGTTTCTCCCAAGCCAGGAGGTTGTTACATCAGCATAAAATCACCATAAACCTCACTAGCTATGCTTCATCACATTTTAATCTATACCTGGCTGGGTATGCAAAGATGTTCTAATGCACAGTGTGCAATCCGTCACTGGGTAACACTGAGCCTGAACACCCATGTCTTTAAATCACTACAGATTGTTGCTGGTTTGAGTTGATTATGTTTTTGTCCAAGCAAGTGGTAGCCGAAGTGATTGTGAATCATATCAGTGCCTCTGAATAGCCTGCAGTGGCAGGTGGGAGTGTGTGAGGAAAACAGGGAAGGCTCTAATAACACCAGTAGCTTAGTGTCAAATAAAATCAAGAACAAGAGCAGCAGCATTAACAGTCAGTGAATGTTCCTCTAGCCCTTTTACTCTTTACAGCACTGTGCAACTATTGTTAGATGTTGCATTGGTCTGAAACTAACTTTGCCTTCTCCCTGGTCCTCTTGCCTACTCCCTGTGATTGGATATGTTGCTGGGAGAAGTGGTTATCACAGCAATATCAGAGAAATAGCCAGATACACACAGAAATTTGCCCTGTTCTAGTTCATTACTACTGCCAATTAGATGTTTACCCAGGGTGGCATTACTGTAGGAATAAAACCTCTAGTCTCTCTCAATCAGATGACATGGTATACAAGTCCATGGGACCTGATGAAATCCATCTGCGGGTCCTGAAGCAAATGAAGTTGCTAAGCCACTGTCCATCATATTTGAAAAATCATGGCAGTCAGGTGAAGTTCCCGACGACTGGAAAAAGGGAAATATAACCCCCATTTTCAAGAAGGGGAAAATGGATGAGCCGGGGAATTACAGTCCAGCCAGTCTCACCTCTGTGCCTGGCAAAATCTTGGAGCAGATTCTCTTGGAAGGAAAGCTGAGGCACACGAAAAACAACAAGGTGGTTGGTGACAGCCAGCATGGCTTCACTAACGGGAAATCCTGCCTGACCAATCTGGTGGCCTTCTATGATGGGACTACAGAACTGATGGACAGGGGTAGAGCAGTTGATGTCATCTACCTGGACTTGTGCAAAGCATTTGACACTGTCTCACATGACATCCTTCTCTCTAAGTTGGAGAGACATCAATTTGATAGGTGGACCACTCGGTGGATAAAGAACTGGCTGGATAGCCGCATGCAAAGAGTTGTGCTCAATGGCTCAATATCCAGCTGGAGACCAGTAATGAGTGGTATCCCTCAGGGATCAGTGTTGGGACTGGTCTTGTTCAACATCTTTGTGGGGGACATGGACAGTGGGATTGAGTGAGCCCTCTGCAAGACTGCCAATTACAGCAAGCTGTGTGGTGTGGTTGATACATTGGCAGTAAGGGATGCCATCCAGAGGGACCTTGACATGCTTTTGAGGAGGGCTGATGCCAACCTGATGAAGTTTAACCATGCCAAGTGCAAGGTCCTACACGTGGGTGGGAGCAATCCCAGGCACAGCTACAGGCTGGGCAGTGAAGAGATTCAGAGCAGCCCTGCGGAGAAGGACTTGGGGGTGTTGGTCGATGAAAAAATGAACATGCGCTGCTTTCAGTGTGAACTCGCAGCACAGAAAGCCAACCGTATCCTGGGCTGCATCAAAAGGAGCATGACCAGCAGGTCAAAGGAGGTGATCCTGCCCCTCCACTCTGCTCTCGTGTGACCTCACTTGGAGTATTGTGTGCAGTTTTGGCATCCTCAACATAAAAAGCACATGGAACTGTTAGAACAAGTGCAGAGGAGGGCCACGAGGACGATCAGCAGACTGGAGCACCTCCCGTACGTAGATAGGCTGAGAAAATTGGGGCTGTTGAGCCTGGAAAAGAGAAGGCTGCGTGGAGACCTCATAGCAGCCTTCCAGTACCTGAAGGGGGCCTATAGGGATGCTGGGGAGGGACTCTTCATGAGGGACTGTAGCGATAGGACAAGGGGTAACAGGTTCAAACTTAAACAGGGGAAGTTTAGATTGGATATGAGGAAGAAATTCTTTACTGTGAGGGTGGTGAAGCACCGGAATGGGTTGCCCAGGGAAGCTGTGAATGCTCCATCCCTGGCGGCATTCAAGGCCAGGTTGGAAAGAGCCTTGGATGGCATGGTTTAGTGGGAGGTGTCCCTGCCCATGGCAGGGGGGTTGGAACTAGATGATCTTAAGGTCCTTTCCAACCCTAACTATTCTATGCTTCTATGCTTCTATGCTTCTATGCTTCTATGATTCTATGATTCTATGATTCTATGATTGATTCTACGATTCTATGATTCTATGATTCTATGATTCTATGATTCTATGATTCTATGATTCTATGATTCTATGATTCTATGATTCTATGATTCTATGATTCTATGATTCTATGATTCTATGATTCTAATCAAGCTAGGACTTCCACTGAACAGCTGTACCTCAATCAGAAGCTGATATCCATGAAGAAAGTACTGTTGGCTAATTATGCTAATAAGATTTTAGCCACCACCTCTTCCAACTGCAGGCTTGTCACATCTCCCAGCAGTACCTTATTTTATTGCAAACTCTACTGAGGAGGATTATTTACTTTCTTGCCACAGCTCTCAAGTGAATGCAACACTTACCTGAGTACAAAATCTGCTTTCAAAACTCAATCCTGCTAGTTTTTGAAAGGCTCAGGCTCAGGACTAGGTTTATCACAACTTAAAGGACATTATTTGATAGGCATTATTTTAATAGGAAATTAAAGAAAACTGCTTTTCTGATACTGGCTCAGAAGAGCCAGAGTGAGTTACAATGCCCCAAACCCAGACAGAATAGCACTTATTTGAAAGAATGATTTCATGTTCAGAGAAGAACTGATGCTGCCCTTTATGTTAAAGAGCCCATTTTTGTTAAATTTATGCAAGAAAAATTTAGAGCTGTAACTGCTGGATTTTATGTCATCTTTCTTGGGGAGGTGGCCTTCAAAAAGTGCTTTAAATCTATTGTCTTGTTGCACTCCATAGCAATTCGTTACCATTGATTAAAATAAGTATTCCTTATTATTAAACGTTCTAGAATTACACATGGATGTTTCATGTGAAGTGTGATTAGAGATGTGATTAAAATGTGTTTCTGCTCAAATCAAGTAGGATGCTGGTACACTGAAAATGAACTAAATATCAGGAATGATGATAAAGCCTTTTCTTATTCGAATCACTACCTCCATGCTACACTAAGAAGATTGTTTCAGGTGCTTATTCACTTGATTACATTTTTTACTTGAAAGTCTGGCTGCAGAGGATGAGAACTTGTCTTCTTTGGTGATGTCCCTGCAAGAGCTCAGAGCAAGCCTGCTGCGTGGTTGGAGCATCTGCAGGCACTACACCCTGTGCCCTGCCCCAGCTGGGTAGGCAAAAGCAGCTCGGCTCCTCCAGAGCCCCTTGCTGCTGCCACTTAGTTTTCAAGAGATTCACTCAAAGACCGAAGCTCAGCAGGGGAGTGTTGAGCTTCTCTGTTGTAACACATGCTTGTGGGTCCACATGAGAAAGTCAACAGTTGTTTGTTAGTTTGTTTTGTTGGAATCAATAACTGTTGGCAGTGGCTAAAGTAGCTATTCCTTTTTAATGAACTCTTCAGAACTGCACATTGAAATTCAGTATTTAGGCATTATCAATGGGTATCTCTGCTTACTTTCTCTTCACAGAAGCCTTACAGCAATTGTAAGCTTTGTTATTTTGTTATTCATCAGAACTGTAGATATTTTCTGATAATTCTTTCTACAATTTCTGATAATTCTTAAGGACATATGTGCACTTTCTTTTTTCCAGTACACAAACAGCTATTAATTTCATTTTATTAGTGATGTTTTGACTATACTCTATAAAGAGACAATCACTTTCTTCAGAGCCATGGCCACAGGTCACCATTAATACTTGACAGTTTAATTTCTATTCAGATGATAATTTCCCAATTATTAGCAGGCTTTGAGGTACATAAAACTTGAAACAGTGTGTGCTTTATTCCATATAGAAAACACAAAGAAGGCAGATTTTCCAAAGCACCCAGGCAGGGTAGGAGAAGTACCAGGCCGTCATGTCTACCAGGACACACAAACTCCCCTAAGACATTTAAGGCAGTAAGGTCTGTAAGACGCGTATATTGCATTTGTACCATGTACCATGAATTTGGTGCATAAATGCTGACCCTTCAGGAGAACATACTGGTAATCTCCATGTTGATATGTCTGAGGTATTGGAGACCACTTGTGTGGGGTGCACAAAGCTGGAAGGCACTAGAAGTTGAATTATCTTACAGTGCAGAAGTGAAAATCCTTAATGTCACTGCATTGTCACTGGGCCATGGACAGGGCAGCTCTGAGAACAAGGTCTGAGGGAAAAAGCTGTCTAAAGACTCATTCAGTCATAGCATTAAAAAACGGTGGAGGACAGAAAGATTTTTCAGTCCAGAAGTGCTTCAGACAGGAGGCACAACACTGTCCACATGATTTCATTTACCAGCAAGAATTTGCTCTTGTTCATGTTCAGACACCAGCATAGTAATGAAGCTATCTCTGTGTAAACAAGCTTTTTAATACTCTCTTTTTCCTAGAGTCCAAAACATGTATTAAACGCTTCTGACATAAGGTGGCCCTGTAAAAATCTGGAAACAACTGCTACTAAATGCAATGCTTTCCAGCCTTCTGAGTAAGTAACTCTGAAGTGTCTACCCGTATTGTAAAGAGGGAGAACAAAATTATTCCTGAAGTTAATTAAAAAAAGAAAACCTACCTCTATTTGCATTCATAAAAAGCTAACCTGACATCCCAAAAGCAGCTATTATATGTCAGCATGTCATGTGCATTGGGAATATCTTATCCAATTCACAGCTCATAAATGTCTAATTAAAAAAAAATATATACAACAATTTTAATTAGTTCATTGCATCATTTGTTTTTATTATGGTTTTATACTCTTTCGCAGTAGTTGAAGCTAAAACTCTCACAATTTGCAGGGGAAAAATCCTATGAAGAAGAAGGGTCTCCAACAATATAAAGGTAAGTAGGATTTCAGTAATTGCCATATGTACAATTTAGGTAAATTGCCATATGTACAATTTTAGGTAAATGGCTAAATGTTAGTTAGAATATAAATCTGGGCTTTAATACATCATGTAGTAGACTGAATCTGTCACAGGTTTTAGCAGTGCCAGAAAAATCAGTATAGAATTAAAAAGAAACTGGAGCTGGTTTAGGTTTAGTGCAAAACTTTAAGCTGAAGAGTGCAGTAGATACATCTACAAGAGTACATTGATTCTGGTTAAAATAAAGACGTAGAAATCAGCAAATCATGTTTTTGGCTGGTTTCGTCATTTTTGATTTTTACAATGCTGTAGGAAAAAAACTTAAACAAGGGATATCTTATGGCTAACTCAGTATTTATCTAATATTTGATAAAAAGATTCAATTCATAATTATTTATGAATGAACATCAAGAAGTTTATTATCTTGATTACTCACTAATCTTTTCCAGTAAATGCAGTGACCCATATAATCAATAAAGGAGTAAGTTTCAGATTTAAATCACTGTACCTTGTATTCTTGAGTAAACCTTTGGTAATTTACAAAGACTGTTGAATTTTATAGTAAGTGTTTTTCAAACCAAGCTGGATTCTAAACAATAATGACTTTTTAATGTGGATCTGTGATTACATTGTCATAGTGAAATACGACAGTCTTTGACTGCATTCGAAATGAGGCAGAGGGTGAATTACTCCAAAGGCATAGATTACCATAGCCTCAGGTAAAGCAATCTTCATAAATTAAACTCCAATCTAAAGTGACCTGTCACTATAAACCTGTTGCTGCTCCCAGTAACTTAAATTTTAGTCTACAATTTGTAAACAAGTTTTTTTCTTATTACCACAATGGTGAGGAGTTACTTTACTAAAGTGCTTTAAAATGAAGGTGAGGGAGGAGAATTATACATAAGCATTTTATATGTTTCTTTTTCATAATTTCAAAAGGATGCTGGTTTAGGAAATGCAACTTGTTGTCTGCTAAAATGTTTATGCTTTTGAGATATCTAAAGCTGTCAAGTGAAGGACCCTTTGGCATAAACAGCAACCACAACACTTTCCTAACTCATTTTTGACACACTGAGCATACTTGAGTCATATGTTCAGCAATAACATCTACAGTTCGATGATATTCAGAAATGTCTTGTACATTTAGCTGCTTAAGCCAACACTTCCCAAGCGCTTTGCTGAGTTTGCCATACCTCAGTCTGCTAAAATTTAGTTTATAAATGTTTTTTTTTGGAGATACCAGAGCAGCTGCCTTCTGAAAGTCATATGGCTGGTGTGGTAACCAAAAGCTAAGGGTTTTGTTCAGGGATGCCTTTGGACATCTACAGCAGAGCCAGCAGACTCCACCCACCACTCTGGGGGCCTTGCAGGCATAGCAGTCCTGACCCTTCGTAGTTTTCAGCCCAGGTCAGGAAGAAAAGCTGTCACCAACTTTAAATTATTCAGTAAGTACTCTGCAAGCTGCTCAGCAGCACAGCTGAACTATGTGGTTACATTCTTATGGCTAGGAGATATCAGCTAAATTTGCACCATGGCTGCTGGTACTCAGCATGGTAAGATTGGGCAGCTGGAAGCAAATGTCAAACGCTGCCATGTTTCCCTGATTGGTTAAGGTATGAATGATTAAGGTGAGTGAGAATGGGATGAGTGCTGGTTGAACAGCATTTCTGCTATTCTGCCCTGAGCATTCACCAGGGAGCACAAAGGACTTGAAATCACTATTGTCTGAAACTCTGAGTGAGTATTCTCACAGGGTTGTTGACTCTGCCTTGTCAGCACAGCTAAAATCATACAGGGAAAATTTGCTCTTTCTTCACAAAGATTATTGTTCCCAAATTCCTATGAGGAGTTCAATTCTTCACGGGATAGGCACCTGAACAGCTGATTCAAGACTTAGCGACATGGTGGTGGTCAGAAACAGAGGAATCGGGGGCAGAGAATAGGGAAGACTCAAGAACCTCTTGAAATTCCAGGAAAGTAAAGTAGAGCAGGTATCACCGCAGCTATTCAGGTCCAACTTTTCCCTAGTGAATTTTTATGGCTTCAGTCCTGGTGCTCACTCACATCTGCCCCCCAGCTTTCACCTACACATCTGTTTGGCCAATAATTGCTCTGTCAGTACTTCTGCTACCAACTGCGGCTTATACAAAACTGAAAGGTTACCCTATGCCCAAAAAAGACTTGAGCTAACTCACCGAAGTCAAATGTTTTGATTTTCAGGAAGCAAGACTGAACTACGCCTCCTTCTTAAAGAGGCATTGAAACATTCTTTTTTGCTGCATTTACATCTATCTTATAGGCAGCAAAGAAGAAAGTTCGAAAGGTAGGAATGGAAAGTGAAATATATAATTCTGTTCATTCGAGAACTACAATGAAATACTTTATGCAAGTATTTTCAACATATTTTTAGGCTTACTTTCAAAACCCCAAAATTATAATCCTATGATGGCTGGGAAAGACTGATATTTCTTGCAACTACCTAATTGAACAGTGGTTAATGGCTATTGATAACAAATTCATTTTATGTTAAGCAAGACCTTCATATTAATACAGCATAGATCTTTTCTGTCAATTATTTTTCATTGTTCTGCTTTTTAGTTTAAGAAAAATCTCAATCAGCTTTACATACATAATAAACATGATCCATTCACAGCAAGGACTCTGGGTTTGAGTCACAAGCTCAGTTCCTGGCTCCATATAGTAACAAGTTTATCTATGGCAAGGTAATGACGCAGAGAAAGGTTTCCATGTTCTCTCTCTTGAGGGTGTTAAGCCTTCCTTATTAAGAATGATAGGTCTGGGTCATGAAGAAGCTTATAAGGAACTGAGTGGAGCAGGTTGAAGAGGACTGAATTTATAATACGCAACTTCATTTAATATTAGGTCTTCTGATGGCTTACTTTAGGAGGAATATCTCCTTCCTTAACCTAATTAGCTATTAATATTATGTGCACTTCTTGTTATCTTCTTCTACCTTGTTTTATTCATTTTTTCATCATAACCATTGAGCCCAGTGTCTTAAAACATATATAGGCATCTTGTGTCTGCCAGGCAGTTTGCATCTCATGCCTAGTTACTTTGGAACCTGTGACTAATTTTAACCGAAGTAAATATCAAAAAAGTTATCCCATTTTTGAAAGAGTTATGAGAATATTCAGCTCTGTGTGTCATTCCACACAGCAAAAGATCCTTCACATGCCAGAGAATCTACCATGAGGTGGCTGAAAACAAAAACTGGTTTTGTTCACTTGAAAGTGAGCTTAAAAAAGAAAGCTGCCCAAGTTAGCTTATTAATACTGTATTGCAGTTCGAGGAAACTCAACTGAAACAATTATAAAAAACTTCCAGTTCTCACAATTATGTCTGGATTTGTAGGGAAGTATAAAGACTTCTAGATGCCTCCAGGATTTTTTGCATTTTTTATTTTGGTTAGGCTTAAGTGTAGCTGGGAAGACACTGATCTTGCTGAGCAGTTTTTACATGTAGTTCATGCCTAAATCTTGTCAGATTTCCAGATATTGGGGTTCTTCACAGATTTTTCCCCACTTGAGAGAGTGGGGGAATTTTGCTTGACAGACTAAATACCACATCTAGCAGAATCATGTTTCACCCTGCAAAAAACCACATTTACCTCCTAAACTTACCATCTCTTCCTCAGATGGATGGCTGAAAGGACTAGGTCAGCGCATGGCACTCTCATTTCTCACGTTCTTTTATCTGCTTATGAGCAACATTGCTTACACAATATTAATTTGCTCCTCTTATGATGGTGCCCTTATACATGACTTATGAATGACTTCATACTTTTATTTCCTGCCTCACTCAGTACACAAGGAGGAAGTTGGTCACAGAAAGAAAAGAAATTAATTATTTTATCCCGCTTATCACTCTAGTGTTTGGCCCTAGCCATACTCATTGACCACTGTTTGGGTTGTGTCTGCCCACAGAATTGTTAGTTTTCTTCTAGGCTTTTGTGGATTTTTTAAATGAAAACACCAAAGCAAATAAGCTCTGATCTCACATCATGTCAGCCATATCATGTAGCTTGATTCGTAAAACTGACATACTTTGGCAGATAGAAATGGAGTTTTGTAATGCAGAGCTTGTTAACAGCAGAACTTAGTGTTACCTGACCTTCACGGGCATAGTCAAGAAACAGCCTGTGGAGAAAGCACAGGGAGAGATAAGTACCCAAGAAGAGGACAACATGACACTAGGTGGGAGATAATGAACAATAAGGCTATGAACTGGCCTATTTTTAATACAGCTCCTCCATTTGCTTGCTCTGAAATTAGTTTTCTGAATCTTTCATGTGTGATTAATCCTATTATTGTTGCACAGCAGTCTGATACAATTTGGTTTTATGGAATCACAGAATAGTCAGGGTTGGAAAGGACCTTAAGATTATCTAGTTCTGACCCCCCTGCCATGGGCAACGACAGCGCACACTAAACCATGTCACCAAGATTCCATTCAACCTGGCCTTGAACATTGCCAGGGATGGGTATTTCAAGCACAAGGTAAGGCACTTGACAAGAAAAGAGGTAGCTTATAGAGAAATAACACCTCAGTGTATCAGTATGATTTCCATCAGCAGGAGCATGTTGATGAGCAAAATTGAAAGAAATCTCACAAAAAATCATGATCTGATCACCGTCGTAATAGCTGCACCTCTGTTCCCCAAATACATAAGGAGCATTTTGAAGCATGGACAATCCCAAAGGACTAACCATCTGTGAGATGTATGGAAGGCATCTGAGGATGGAGGACATGACTCTGGAACTGCAGTCCACTGTGGGTGTCTGACACACGGAGTTGAGGCTTGAAGGGAGGTCACTTCATGATGATGGAAACTGAGTCAAGGGGTTGCAAACAGTTCCCCTGCCACAACTGCTGGGGACTTAACACCCTTTGTTGCAAATACTTTAAGTGGATAAAAATATAAACATTGCCTTACTCATTTCCCAGTGCATCCTCATTTCTTGACTGTATCTCAGCCGTTGGGAATGCACGCTGAAATTAGCATCCACGCATTTTGTAAGGAGCAGGTAAAGGAGCTTCTACCTAAGGGAGAAACCACACCACTACCAAGGCAGCTGATACATTATGACTGCAGGCACTTGCTTATTTGCTCTGCTGCCAAGAATATAAATTGTATACTAGACTTGCTATTGATCCAAAGGAAGATTTTGTTGTTGTTGTTGTGAAAAATGTGAATGCATTATGCTATGTCATGTAACACTATAAAGCAAAATAAAAGGTACATGAGAGAAAGTAGCAGAACAGTATGACTGCAGCATCAGTGCTGCAGATTTTCCAGCCTATAATGGCACATCTTGGCACATGGACAAAAACCATGACATATCTATGGGTGTCTGAGTCTGGAGATGATTCAGCTCCTCTTTGCTGTGCCTTGACAGGATTGTCTGCGATGACTATCGCAGCTCTGTCAGTCTGCCTGATATCACTCTGCAACATCTCAATTGAGAAATGAGCATACCTGGAGCTGCATGGGGTATTTAAGGAAGAATATGGAGGAGTCGTTTTAACATCTTCTCAACTCCTCATACAGCTTGAGCTGGTGCACACAGATCATTGAGCTGTAAGGTGATCAGTGGTGTCTGCAAAATTCTTACTCTCCCCATCTCTCTTCTCTGCCTCTCAAGGGCAGATCTTCCTCTTCCCTGGGTTCAAAGTGGGCCCATGACTACTGGGGGAGAGACCTCACATGCATGTGATGCAGATGATACACCCACAAAGCTATGAAAAGACCATGTTTGTGTGGGAATGGGCTTTTGGAGGTTGGACTTCTGCTTTCCCTGCCGGCTGGCACATGTCTTCTCCCTGGGGTGGGCAAAGTCTCTAATAAGATTTCTCACATACTTCTTGTTCTGAGATGTAAGCTATGAAAAGCCAGGTTTCTCCACACTTATAAGGCTATTCCTGGTCAGTCACGATCCAACCTCTTACAGTTTTGGTTGTATTGCTCTGAAATGCTCAACTGTGGCTGCTCATGTCAAACTTAGCAGAACCATCCATGATGTTTAAAAGCTTTGATTTTCATATCTCTATTTTCAGCTCAAATTTGTAGCTTTGTGCCAGAGATCTAGCTTCTCTTTCCTTGGAAACAGCAGAGAAACAGTGATTCCCATGGCATCTTGGTAGCCATGACAGTCACCAAACAGGAAGGTTTGTCAGCTGGATGCAGTTAATTACTGCTTGCATGCAGTAATTTAACTGTTGATCTGTGTGCTCTTGCACCCTCCATGGTCATAGCAGCCTGTAGCACTGTCTTTCTGTCTACACACTTAGCAGTATGTCCTGAGGAAAGGTTCTTAGGCTGTTACCCAGATGGAAAAGGAGTCAGGTTCAGGACTGAGTGTTCCCACGATAACACCTTAGTTCCCAGGATAACACCTTAGTTTATTCTATCTCTTCTTCAGACTTCCAACATGGTGGATATTTTGTGTTTCTGGAGTCATTGTACTGACATACAATTACAGAAGAAAATTACTCCTTTGGCATGGCAGAAATACAGTGATGTGGGTAAAAGACAATATAGCTCATATTCCTGCCTTCTTTCCCTGTGGTCTCTTTAAATCGCTCTTCTTCTTAAAGAGGAGCCTCCTGAAACTGGAATGCCCCACAGGAATTCTTGGCTTCTCCCGTGAAACATTGAATTTTTCCTTCTCTCCCACATAAAACCAGCTTCCTTTTTCCTTAACTGTCCCACAGTGTCATTCCCCCCTGCACCCCTGAAACTCCTTTTTTTTTAATCTCTGAATACATGAACTTTTCCATCCATTTTTTTTCAGAGAAATTCAATCATGAAGACATCTGACTATGTTTGCAATTTGTGCACAGACAAACTTAAAGACAACAGTGTAATAAGTTATGCACTGAACAGAAAATAAGCTTAAACACTTGCCAGCTTACATCTAGCATAAGCATCAATCAGTGTGCTTCAGTGGATCTGCTCCAACGTACCTTCACTGTGGATGCGAGCCAAAATCTGAACAGCAACAAACAGCCCATTATCAATCCATTAGTCCTCACTGGCTGAACTATACACATAAAATCTTGTTTTACACACACACTCCTGCCGTTCCCCAGCAGAGATGATGAGATTACATGTGCCATATCACTCAGCCCTGAAACTTGTCATATTCTAATGAGTTCCTTCTCTCTGCCCACAGATGCAAATAAAATACCTGCTTTGTCTTGTCCTACGTAAAAGGTAGCAAGCAGCCAAAAGCTCAGTTGTGACAATACCAGCACCACTGCTGCACCCAGCCAACACGTGTAATGATTCATTGCAAGTTTTGTCTATCAGTGTGCATCACACGGGAGACAGAATAGCGCAGAATGTGGCTCCCACTGTGGTGTTACTAGGAAATTGGAAGTGGAGTATCCCCATCTCCTTCCTCCCCCACAAGAAAGCTGTTTTCAGAATAAAAAATATCTTTGTTTGCTTCCTTGTTTGCTTGTTTCTCTTCTTGCTGGTTTTGGCTAGGATAGAGTTAATTTTCTTCATGGGGCTATGCTTTGGAATTTTGCTGGAAACAGTGTTGATAACACAGGGATGCCTTAGTTACTGCTGAGCTGTGCTTACACAATGTCAAACTGTTTTCTGCTAGGAGTTTACAAGGGGTTGGGAGGGGACACAGTTGGGACAGCTGACCTCAGCTGACCAAAGAGATATTTCATGCCATATGCCCCACCCCTGGAAGTTTTCAGGGCCAGGTTAGATGAGGCTTTGAGAAACCTGGTCTAGTGGAGTGTGTCCTGCTAGATGATCTCTAAGGTCCCTTCCAATCCAAACTATTCTATGATTCTATGATGACTCTGCAGCATCATGCTCAGCATAAAAAGCTGTCGGAAGAAGAATGGGGGGGGGGGGGGGCATTCGGAGTTATGGTATTTGTCTTCCCAAATAACCATTATGCGTGATGGAGCTCTACTGTTCTGGAGATGGTTAAACACCTCACTGACAATGGGAAGTGATGAATGAATTCCTTGTTTTGTTTTGCTTTGCTATACTTACTAAAAAGTCTTTATTTCAAACTATGATTTTTCTCACTTTGAACCTTCTGATTTTCTCTCCCATCCTACCAGTGGGGAGTGAGTGGCCATATGGTGCTTAGTTGCCAGCTGAGGTTAAACAAGGTCACTTCTCCTTTCAAAACCTGTGAGTATTCTGTAAGCAGATAATTAGGTGCTTATTCTTTCTCTTAAAACAGAATATTTCCCAGAAAGATGACTGATATTTATGGAGTTTTGATGATGCATAAAAAGAAAAATTGGATAACATATTGTTTTTTTCAATTTTGTTAATACTGATGTCATGATACCTTTGCCCTATGCAGTTTTCCTGTCTATAAGTAATTTTTTTTTGTGTAGGTATTTACAACTGACCGATAACCACATTACTGTAATTCTTTCTAGGCCTATTTGAAAGTGTGTCTGCACAAATAATCATAATGAGCTGTGTACCCAACTATTCAGGATACCAAAGACTGTCTCAAAATCTGAATATTTCTAAGACAAAGGGCTCAGCCTGGATGACAAGTCGGTGTTGTGCCTGCAATTATCATCTACACTTGACCCATGGTACCAATGAGAGCCTTAGCCCACAGCAAATGTAAAATATCCAGTGCAGTTTGACTCCCTTGGCTGGCAGACAGCCACTGCTGAACCTTGCTGACATCACAGGGCACATAAAACAAACCATGTTTCTCCACTCAGAAAAACACTTCTTTCAGAAAAGGTTTTCTGCTGGGACTTTTCTTTCTTTGTCTTCCTCACATGAGCATTTTTTCCTACCAAATGATGAATCTACTGGTGGTTCACCCAGGGAACTCCACGCTGAACCCATCCCATGGGGCCATGTTGACGGGACAGTGCCATGTGGGTAAAATTTTCCTGTGTGTGTTAAGTGTTTCGGCAACACTACAATCTGCAGTGCTTCATTTCAGGATGTCCAAGTGGAGTGTAAGTGGTGCATATGCCTTGTTCTTGTTCTCTGATTTGGAATAATGCCTGCCTTTTTGTGAAAAAGGAAAAAGGTTCAGAAAGTTCTGCTCTGAGATGTTGCTGTGCAAATGGTATCCTTTGTTATATTGGGAAAGCCCTGCTATAAATAAAAGAATAATCTAGCTGCTCATTTTCACTTTTTGATGTTGTGGAGGTCTACATTTCTCTTAAGAGCTGGAAATCTAAAAACATGTACAAAACCATGGCCAATTTATGTCCTAAATTTTAAAGCAGAACAGCTCATTGATCTTGGCTGGTTGTTTTGCTAAAAATTCAGTGGTATAATATGTCTTAGAGCTTGAAGAGGTGAGTGAGGATCTGTATAGCTTGCGTGAGCTGAGGAAAAGGAAACAGAAAAATCTTCCATTACTGTATAAAGTGGCTGTCTTTTCAATTATGGATGAAAAGATGAGCATGACCCTGCGGGGCTGGATTCAGACAGAATGGAAGGCGGGGAAGAGCCTTAAAAACAAGCAAAATCTTTACTAAGAGATGATTAAAAAGGAACCTAGATGTCTGGAAGTGTTTTGAAGAAGGAAGTGCAGTGGGGGTAGGGGGCAATGATTATGGTGGAACATACAGTAATGGTATTAAATTATCGAAAGGAAAGGGTCTGTTGAATATCAATAAAATTCTGTTTTCCTGTGTCATCATCTCCCAAGGGAAGTTGCAGGAGCTTCAGCATTTGAATCCTGGCAAATTATCTGGGACATGCCACAAGAAAGTGTGGTTTAAGGCACATTACTGTGATGTTCATGGATGGAATTACTGACTTAGTGGTTCATTTCTCCCAACCCCTTTCCTTTGGAAGCTACTGCATTAATGCAAATAAAAAAAATACGACAGGGGTGGAGGATAGCTCCTGTTTATATATGAGTGGCAGTGCTACAACAGCAGAAAAGAAGCACAAAGACGTCCAAACAGATCAAAAGGACTGATGATGGCTGCTAGCACATGGGGGAGGGAGATAATAGAATCATAGAATAGCCTAGGTTGGAAAAAACCTTTACTATCATTGACTCCAACCATTAACCTAACACTGCCAAGCTTACCACTGAACCAAGTCCCTAAGTGCCACACACGGAATAACTACATTGCATGAGAGTGAGAGTGGATGAATGGCTTACCAAAGGCAGTTAGCACCCTTGAACAGGCACTACAAGAGCTAAATAAACACATTTGTGCTCTTAGAATCATAGAATATTTAGGGTTGGAAGGGACCTTAAGATCATCTAGTCCTGACCCCCCTGCCATGGGCAGGGACACCTCCCACTAAACCATGCAATCCAAGGCTCTGTCCAACCTGGCCTTGAACACCACCAGGGATGGAACATTCACAACTTCCCTGGGCAACCCATTCCACTGCCTCACCACCCTCACAGTAAAGAATTTCTTCCTCATATCCAATCTAAACTTCCCCTGTTTAAGTTTGAACCTGTTACCCCTTGTCCTATCACTACAGTCCCTCATGAAGAGTCCCTCCCCAGGATCCCTATAGGCCCCTTTCAGATATTGAAAGGCTACTATGAGGTCTCCACGCAGCCCTCTTTTTTCCAGGCTCAACAGCCCCAATTTTCTCAGCCAATCTTCATATGGGAGGTGCTCCAGTCCCCTGATCATCCTCATGGCCCTCCTTTGGACTTGCTCCAACAGTTCCATGTGCTTTTTATGTTGAGGACACCAGAACTGCACACAATACTCCAAGTGAGGTCTCACAAGAGCAGAGTAGAGGGGCAGGATCACCTCCTTTGACCTGCTGGTCGCGCTCCTTTTGATGCAGCCCAGGATACGGTTGGCTTTCTGGGCTGCAAGTGCACACTGCCGGCTCACGTTCATTTTATCATTGACCAACACCCCCAAGTCCTTCTCCACAGGGCTGCTCTGAATCTCTTCACTGCCCAGCCTGTAGCTGTGCCTGGGATTGCTCCGACCCACGTGTAGGACCTTGCACTTGGCATAAACTTCATCAGGCTGACATCAGCCCACCTCACAAGCATGTCAAGTTCCCTCCGGATGGCATTCCTTCCCTCCAGCTTATCAACCGAACCACACAGCTTGGTGTCATTGGCAAACTTGCAGAGGGCTCACTCAATTCCACTGTCCATGTCACCGACAAAGATGTTGAACAAGACCAGTCCCAACACTGATCCCTGAGGGACACCACTCGTTACTGGTCTCCAGCTGGATATTGAGCCATTGAGCACAACTCTTTGCATGCGGCCATCCAGCCAGTTCTTTATCCACCGAGTGGTCCACCTATCAAATTGATGTCTCTCCAACTTAGAGAGAAGGATGTCATGTGAGACAGTGTCAAATGCTTTGCACAAGTCCAGGTAGATGACATCAACTGCTCTACCCCTGTCCATCAGTTCTGTAGCCCCATCATAAAAGGCCACCAGATTGGTCAGGCAGGATTTCCCGTTAGTGAAGCCATGCTGGCTGTCACCAACCACCTTGTTGTTTTTCGTGTGCCTCAGCATGCCTTCCAGGAGAATCTGCTCCAAGATTGTGCCAGGCACAGAGGTGAGACTGACTGGTCTGTAGTTCCGCGGCTCATCCATTTTCCCCTTCTTGAAAATGGGGGTTATATTTCCCTTTTTCCAGTCATTGGGAACTTCACCTGACTGCCGTGGTTTTTCAAATATGATGGACAGTGGCTTAGCAACTTCATTTGCTTCATTTGCTTCAGGACCCGCGGATGGATTTCATCAGGTTCCTAAGATGGTCCCGAACCAGATCCTCTCCTACAGTGGGCCCATGTTCTTCATTCTCACTGTTTGTGTGTCTGCCTTCCAGGACTTGGGTGGTATGGTCAGAGCATTTTCCGGTGAAGCCTGGGGCAAAGTAGTCATTAAGAACCTCAGCCTTCTCCAAATCCAGAGTAGCCAGTTCTCCTCATAGGTTCTGGAGGGGGCCCATGTTGTCCCTAGCCTGCCTTTTATTTGCAATGTACCTATAAAATCCCTTCCTGTTATCCTTAACATCCCTAGCCAAGCTTAATTCTAACTGGGTCTTAGCTTTCCTATCCTGGTCCCTAGCTTCCCGGACAACATCCCTGTATTCTTCCCAGGCCACCTGTCCTTTCTTCCGCCTTTTATAAGCCTTTTTTTTCCTTCAAATTTTGCTCAGCAGCTCCTTATCCACCCAAGGAGGTCTCCTGGCCCTCCTGCTGAACTTCCTTCTAGTTGGGATGCATCGCTCCTGAGCTTGCAGCAGGTGATCCTCTTGTTACATTTCTTCTGCAAGGGACTGCTTTCAGTCACTCTGTTGTATTTCTGCCATAAGGAAATGCCGTGCTATTAATTAATAAAGGTAGTGGTTTTTGCATAATATGCTCAGAGTTTTCCCTGAGATTAGACTGCTTAGCAGTCTTATTCCCTTCAACAGGATATAAATCTGAATGTACCATTTTTAGTCTGGCACCAGGCAGGGTAGGAGATGCCACTTGCATCTTCGCAGGCCAGTTACTTCCATTGCCTGAAGGAAGAAGCTGAAACACAGAAGTAGCTGGTGCTGCTGGGGAATCCAGCTACTTGAAAAGCCAGCTGGAAGACTGAAGGGAAAAAAGGGATATGGAAAGTTGGATCAGTGTCGGAAAAGGCCTGGAACTATCCTGAAAATGAAAGGGTGTAGCTCAACTGTAGTAAGAACGAGAAGAGTTTATAACAGCTTCCTTTGAAATGTTGCAGGAAGGTGCATGTTTGCTTGGTAATGCTGATAATGTCCATTTTGTACCTATATCCTAGTTACCTGTTAAGGGTCTCAAACATACTTTGAAACATTTGTTGGCTAAGCCCCTCACTACCCTGTTACAATAGAGGAGTCTCATCTATTCCAAGTGCCGGGAATGCCCAACACAAAAAGGGCTGTATTGTACAGGCAGGGCCATGAAGTGTCGGATCTGGAATCATAAGTGCCACTCCTGAGCCTCCAGGCTGTTGCTCAAAGCTCATACCTGGTCTTACATACCTGTCTCAAATGAGTTGTATGATTATGCATGCACTTAAACTGCTCAGCTGGCAGGACATAACCACCTGCTTAAAGTTAAGCATGGGCTTTGAGTGATTTCTTGAACAGAGTATTCAACTACAAAATGGCATAAGATATTCTACCAAGTTAGCTCAATAATAGTTTTAAATGAAAAAAAAAAAAAAAGAATAAATTAAAAAGAAAATAAAAATTCTTTTGAAGTGGAGTTCCTCACCACTAAACTAGAAAGACCTGGTAGCTGGTTGGGCTTTGAAAAGAAGCATTCTTATGAATCTGACCATTTTGGTTTGCTGAAAATTCAGCCAAACCCTTTGTCAGTGAACAGAATCACTCTTCTCTAAGAATGGGGGTCAGAAAAGGCAGCAAGAGAAAATGCAGCTAAACAGCAAAGCTCTTCTGCTTTCCTGGAAAGAACCTTAAATATAAATTTTGTCATAGTAGTATGACCAGTAGCAGGAGAATAAATCCATTCATAAAAGCAAGAAGTAATACACTGTTTTAAAAGTAAAATAAAATAGTCATAAAGCAAATTGCTTCTCATCAGGACAGCAGAGAAAACTAATTTAATTTCTGTAATATAAGACAACAATGATTATTAAATCTTATGAAAATAAATTCAACCACCTTAAGAGCAGGCTATAAATGCTAAGTATATCATGTCAAAAATTAACATATGAACTTCAAATCTGTGCACCAATTCAAAATCTGATTTAACAAACTGCTGTTATTAAATTCAATCGGAGAGCATTCCACTATAAAAACAAATGAAATCTCAACTCTACATGACCTAAATTTTTTTTTTCAGAGCCTAAGCAGAATGCAGTATCTAAACATGAAATGATCTAAATTATGTATTAAACTCAATTATTTTTATTACTACTTTTCAATTAAGGTGACATGGTTAACTCCATTCTTTTTAGAGACTCAGTTCTGAACCTACCTGCATCTCAACTTTGGTAAGTTCTTAGGGAGAAATCATTCATAGACTATTGGAAAACAAGTCTGTCCTTTGGAGTTCTTACAAGGGAGGTCTGTTGTGAAGGAAAAGATAGCATTATGGTTTAATAGGCATGTACTAGAAGTGGTGCTTTCCATCAGCTTTGTCAGTATTTTGAATGGAAGAGTAAGAATACTAAGGTTAAAAATCTCCTCTCTTCAGCGGATAAGATCCAGGTAATCATATGAATATGTATTTGAGATTACTGCCTTGTTTTTACACTTTTTCTTAGTATTCACCAAAGATCTGACTCAGTTTGAAACACAGAACCTACTTCTAACTACTTCTAACATGATAACAACTCTGAATCAGGCCCAGTTGCCCCAGTAAAGGACATCTCATTGACATTAACATCTGCGGTCTTTGAGCTAATCCACTGAGTTAATGCAGCAAGTTATTTCAAAAATATTATTTTCCTATAACACCATCTCTATGAATATAGAAATTAAAATTAATGGCTCTGATTTTGGAATTATTTATTTGTGTGAGTTTTTCATCTTGAAGTTTTCACCATGACATGTTCAGCAAGTGCTCAATCATAACAGTCAAACTCAATGATTTTAAAGGTCTTTTAAAAATCTAAACGATTCTATGATTCTATGATCATTCTTCACATATTCCTTTTCCTAGTGTAATTTCTCACAGTCAGAAGTTATAGCTTCAGTGATTATAAATTTTCTAATGCAAATAAGATGTGAAAGCACCTTGGAAACATGTTTTTAGCCCTAGAGAGTCATGAAAGGAGACTTCACTAGCGCAGCGCATCTCAAAGGGCTTTGTTATAACTGAAAACCAGGCTTAGAAAATTTTCTAAAGATGTGGTCTGCACATTCTAAAGAAAAAAAAATGAAAGTTAGGAATGTTAGTCAGATCTCTTCTTATTTACACTCGGGAACCTTTCCTGGATTCCTAGAAAAGGCTTTGAATTTTTGCTTGAACGAGGACTACCAGATTTGACGTACTACCTCCTTCATGCATAGAGCTCCCTTTTATAAATCAGGAACATTAGCACTGAGAAAAGATGCAACCCTTTACAGACTGAGTGTTGTATTCATACTCCATGCTTATCTTGGAAGAACCCACATGTGATTGTGCCTCAGCAAAAGCTTTTTGTTTATTCATTTGATGAATTTCTTCAAGTTTAAAGAAATTAATTTTACTTATTCCTCTATGTGATCATTAGAAAAGCTTTTAATGAACACAGTAAACCCCAACTAATTATCACAATGGCATTTAACTCTAAATAAAATTGACAGGAAGCAAGAATATGATACATATAATTTTGCACAGTTTATTAAAACACATCTATCACTTTTTTCTCCTAAAGTAACCTGATCATATTATTCTGTGATAATTTAGCTAATATTTTTCCTGTGCATTTAGTATTTAAGTGGCTTTTAGTGATATTAAAGTCATAATGCATTTTATGGAAATTACCTTGCATTCTAATTACTTTTCTTGGTGAGGATTGGTAAATAGAATTATCTTGTTATGCTTGTTGTAGATGAAAGCAAAGAAATATTTAATGACGAGATACTACTAAAAGAATTCTCATGTTTTTTCAAATAAGTCCATTTTACTGTCAATTCACAGATGAGCAATTCCCAGAAGCACTAGCAGGACCAGGCATGTATATGAACAACAGAAAGACCTGAATGGCAAGTTGGATGCTTTTAGCATCAGTAGTTCCCTTTTCTCTATGGCGTGGCTTTCCAAACCTAATCTGAGGAGAACTGGAAGTAACACAATGTGCTTCCTCAAGAAAGCAAGAAACACAAACAACTGTGTCCTTGAGCTCAAGCTGCCTCCTGCTTTTAGCAAATTAAGCTACTGATATAAAGCTATAAATTGTACCTACAAACGCAGTGAGGTCAAGGCCAGTGTAAAAGTTACCCCCTTGCCTTGCCTTTTTTGTCCATCTCTATACAAAATATACTTACTGATGAGAAAAATAGAGAAATTAATTGCAGAAAAATCAAGTTTTCATGCCTGATCTGCTCTCAGTTACTATACTGAAGTCCAGGTCAGGTCACGGATAAGACTGGATTAGAGTATCTGAAAACAAGATGGGAAATTTTTAAGAACTATTATAAAGACAGCTGTGCTTTAGGACTAGTGGTAGGGCCACTTTGGGTAAGTCATCCTTTTTCATCACCAAAAACTCTGCTGTAGACTCTAAGTAGTCCAATCTACAAATCTATTTATTCCTTTTCAGCCAAAACATTTTCTGCAGTATCCACCAGAGTTGTACAAACAATAATTACAATAACATTTCACCGTTGTACTGAGGATCAGGTTATCTCTGTAGAATATTTAGAAAGGTCAGTGTATCATATACAACACACAGGCAAAAATAAAGCCACCAAAGAATGTCATTAATATTTACTGCAAATACATTATAATATTCTGAGTTTGCCGCTCATATTTCTCCCTGTAATAGAGCATGTTTCTAAAATGGATTAAATCCTGATTTGATTTTACTACTGTACATATTACAAATGCATTTAATTTTAAGTGACAAAATAAAATGTAGCATATGACATCCTAATCTGATGTACCGCAGCTTTACCAGCAGTTCCCAATGAGACTTCTTTTTTTTTTTTTTTTTTTTGGTGTAAAAATGTCAGTGTTCCTTCAGTTAGCTCATCAGGGCCTTATACTCAAGTAGCACTGTACTTCAGTTCCTTCACTTAACAGAATGTTAGCTAAACGGATGGGATCTCAGCAAGAGGGACAAAAATGAATTGAAGGAGGTTTATTTGATTTACAAGGCACAAAGAGCACTCACTCCTTCTTGCTGTAATTCACCTTATTTGAATAGACACAGAAGAAAAATGCATCCAGTGCTTTTGAAGGTCCACTGGAAGATTAAGTATTGACTTTTAAAGACTCAGGATGAGCAGGGAGAGAACGAATGTGATGTAACTGTGTGTCAAAGACACAGTCCTGTTTTGGAGGTCACCGGGTATCTTGCTGATGGAAAACAAATAAATGAGTAATAACATTAACTGAATGATTGGGTTATGAGCATTATTCTCTCCAGAATCCTTCAGAGGTTTTAAAGTGTTGACTTCAGCAAAGCAAAATCCTCTCAGGGCATCATGACCATTACGACCTCTTTTCTCTCAAATTATGTTAGTCCTGAATAACAATTATGGAAATTAACTTATTAGTGCAAATTGATACATGATGCTGGGCCAGCAGAATTGACTGTTCTGTATTATTTTATTTATTTATGCTGCAGCAATAAACAGAGGCTGAATCAAGCGTTGATGTAGAGGGATATTTAAGTCATGGTTAGACCAAAAAATTAAATTAATCTTTGTGAGATTTACCTCTGAAACATCAAAGAATATTCTGGTGTTACCTGCAACTTGCCACAGTTAAAAGCTAAAAAAAAAGGGTTTCACAGCAAATCCCAAGAATTAGGAAACCAAATTTGTTCTTTGAGCATGTAAATGAAATTCTGTTTAAGAACTTTCATCATATCCTAAAAGAGTAGCATAGATTTTCTCCCTCTCATTTGTTCTTGTCTTCCCTTATTCACATCTTTTCCACCAAAATTTGTGATAGGGAAGTACAAACTCTGGGGAAAAATGAGTACATAAGTCTTGGATTGAGAAAGCTGAAGAAAGATAATACAAGTGCAGGAAGACGCTTATGGCTGCTGCCCCGAGGCTGCCAGTGGTGCTAGGGAGGTGTCTGGGGGGCTCTGTTGGCATATCATGAGGAACATGTTGATACTCCCCCAAGCCAAGTCAGGAGGTGTCCCATCTGCCCAGCCACAGGGAAACCCCTCTGAACTCCAGGACAGCAAGGAAATCTCTGTGAGTGCCAAATCCCACCTCAGCAGACCTCTCTTGATGGAAGAAAGCTCATGTGCACAAACAATTCTGCTGCATGAGCATCACCCAAAAATCTAAAGACTGAAGGAGAATTAAACTTTTCAGGTGGCCAGCTGCATTGAGATGCAAATTTTTGTCCACAAGTTTTAAGATTAGCAGCACTGCCATGGGACCAGAATGACCTGTCCCGAGCCTTGAATAAGAAGGCATCTCAAATCAGCTTTGCCACCACCCATGTCATGCTTGCACCCGAGTCCTACTAATCTGGCCTGTATCACTTCAAATAATCTGGGGGCAGACCCTAACACTTAAGTATGTTTACATCAACTGTATGACAAACCATCACACATAATGAGGAAAAATTTAAAATTCAAAGTATATTTATATGTGGGAAACCCAGAACCGCTTTGCTGTCCTGCAGGGGGCTGATGAGGAATCGCGCTCCCACCAGGAACAATCGGCTGATGCACTATTAAAGAAGATCACTACTGGTGCTGCCAGGAAAAAACGGCGGGCCATAGTAGTAGGGGGCTCGACTCTGAAAGGAACAGAGGCACCCATCTGTTGGCCTGACCCAGGCTCAAGGGAGGTGTGTTGCTTACCAGGGGCTCGAATCAGGGATGCTGCAGAGAAGCTGCCTGCTCTAGTCGATCCTGCTGACTATTACCCACTTCTAGTGATCCTTTTGGGTGTTACTGATATAGATAGTAGCCCGGAGAACATAAAGAAGGACTACAGAGGTCTGGGAGTGGTGGTTAGGGGCTCTGGAGCGCAGATTGTCTTTTCATCAATTCTCCAGGATACAGGGGAGGTTCTTAAAAAGGTTAGGAAGATTGGCCAGGTTAATAAATGGTTAGAAAGGTGGTGCTATAGTCAGGGGTTTGGGTACCTTGAACATGGGACACAATTTAGTAGGCCAGGTCTACTGGGGGCTGGCAGAGCTGATCTGACAAAGAAAGTGAAGAGTGGATTTGGTAGGAGGCTTTCCAGACTGGTCAAGGATGCTTTAAACTAGATGTGTTGGGGGAGGGGGACATCATTCCATCCCAACACACTCAGACACTTGCCAGCACCTATAGTGAACGTTCGGAGCAATGTAGAGATATTCCAGCTGCTCCAGCCAATGAGCCGGCTTCAATTGGATCTCAGCTCAGATGCCTCTATACAAATGCCCGTAGCATGGGGAACAAACAAGAGGAATTAGAGATGTGTGCACATCTACAGGGGTATGATATCATAGGCATCACAGAAACATAGTGGGATGGCTCCTATGACTGGTGTGTTGGAGTGGAAGTTTGCAGGCTCTTTAGGAAAGACAGGCCCAGTAGGCGGGGAGGGGGAGTTGCTATTTATTTGAGGGATAGGCTGGAGAGTATGGAACTCTGGTGACAGGTGAGCAGTAGACAGACAGTTTGCGGGTCAGGGTTAAAGGGAGAACGGCGATGTGTGACATTATTGTGGGGATCTGTTGCAGACCACCTGACCAAGAGGACTCTGTGGATGAAGCAGTCTATAGACAGATAGGAACAGTCTCATGCTCGCAGGCCCTTGTTCTCGTGGGGGACTTCAACCACCCTGATATCTGTTCCTTGACTGTGTGGAAGACAACTTCCTTCTGCAAGTAATAGAGGAGCCAACAAGGAGAGGTGCTATGCTTGACCTCGTCCTCACCAACAGGGAAGGGCTGGTTGGAAATGTGACGCTCCAGGGCAGCCTTGGTTGCAGCGATCATGAGATGATCGAATTTTAGATCCTCAGGACAGTGAGAAGAGCGTGCAGCAAGCTCACTGCCCTGGACTACAAGAGAGCAGACTTTGGCCTCTTCAGGAACGTGCTCGGTAAGGTTCCATGGGATATAGCCCTAGAGGGCGGGGGGGGCAAGACTGCTGGTTGATATTCAAGGATCACCTGCTGCAAGCTCAAGAGCGATACATCCCAACTAGAAGGAAGTTCAGCAGGAGGGCCAGGAGACCTCCTTGGGTGGATAAGGAGCTGCTGAGCAAAATTTGAAGGAAAAAAAAGGCTTATAAAAGGTGGAAGCAAGGACAGATGGCCTGGGAAGAATACAGGGATGTTGTCCGGGAAGCTAGGGACCAGGATAGGAAAGCTAAGACCCAGTTAGAATTAAGCTTGGCTAGGGATGTTAAGGATAACAGGAAGGGATTTTATAGGTACATTGCAAATAAAAGGCAGGCTAGGGACAACATGGGCCCTCTCCAGAAGCTATGAGGAGAATTGGCTACCCTGGATTTGGAGAAGGCTGAGGTTCTTAATGACTTCTTTGTCTCAGTCTTCACCGGCAAATGCTCTGACCATATCACCCAAGTCCTGGAAGGCAGACGCAGGGACAGTGAGAATGAAGACCCTGGCCCACTGTAGGAGAGGTTCTGATTTGAGACCGTCTTAGGAACCTGAACATATACAAGTCCATGGGACCAGATGAAATCTATCCGCAGGTCCTGAAGGAGCAGGCAAATGAAGTTGCTAAGCCACTGTCCATCATATTTGAAAAACCATGGCAGTCAGGTGAAGTTCCCAACGACTGGAAAAAGGGAAATATAACCCCCATTTTTAAGAAGGGGAAAATGGATGAGACGGGGAATTACAGGCCAGTCAGTCTCACCTCTGTGCCTGGCACAATCTTGGAGCAGATTCTCCTGGAAGGTATGCTGAGGCACACGAAAAACAACAAGGTGGTTGGTGACAGCCAGCATGGCTTCACTAAGGGAAATCCTGCCTGATCAACCTGGTGGCCTTCTATGATGGGGCTATGGAGCTGATGGACAGGGGTAGAGCAGTTGATGTCATCTACCTGGACTTGCGCAAAGCTTTTGACACTGTCTCACATGACGTCCTTCTCTCTAAATTGGAGAGACATCAATTTGATAGGTGGACCACTCAGTGGATAAAAACTGGCTGGATGGCCGCATGCAAAGAGTTATGCTCAATGGCTCAATGTCCAGCTGGAGACCAGTAACGAGTGGTGTCCCTCAGGGATCAGTATTGGGACTGGTCTTGTTCAACATCCTTGTCAGTGACATGGACAGTGGAATTGAGTGCGCCCTCAGCAAGTTTGCAGATGACACCAAGCTGTGTGGTTCGGTGGATACATTGGAGGGAAGGAATGCCATCCAGAGGGACCTTGACACACTTGTGAGGTGGGCTGATGCCAACCTGATGAAGTTTGACTATGCCAAGTGCAAGGTCCTACACCTGGGTCGGAGCAATCCCAGGCACAGCTACAGGTTGGGCAGAGAAGAGATTCAGAGCAGGGCTGTGGAGAAGGACTTGGGGGTGTGGGTTGATGAAAAAATGAACGTGAGCCGGCAGCATGCACTCTTAGCCCAGAAAGCCAGCCATATCCTGGGCTGCATCAAAAGGAGCATGAACAGCAGGTAGAGGGAGGTGATCTTGCCCCTCTACTCTGCTCTCATGAGACCACACTTGGAGTACTGTTTGCAGTTCTGGTGTCCTCAAAAGGACATGGAACTTTTGGAACAAGTGCAGAGGAGGGCCACGAGGATGATCAGGGGACTGGAGCACCTCCCGTATGAAGATAGGCTGAGAAAATTGCGGCTGTTGAGCCTCGAGAAGACAAGGCTGTGTGGAGACCTCATAGCAGCCTTCCAGTATCTGAAGGGGGCCTATAGGGGTGCTGGGGAGGGACTCTTCGTGAGGGACTGTAGTGAGAGGACAAGGGGTAACGGGTTCAAACTTAAACAGGGGAAGTTTAGATTGGATATGAGGAAGAAATTCTTTACTGTGAGGGTGGTGAAGCACCGGAATGGGTTGCCCAGGGAAGTTGTGAATGCTCCATCGCTGGCGGTGTTCAAGGCGGGGTTGGACACAGCCTTGGATGGCATGGTTTTGTGAGAGGTGTCCCCACTCATGGCAGGGAGGTCAGGACTAGATGATCCTAAGGTCTTTTCCAACCCTAACTGTTCTATGATTCTATGATTCTAATTTCCTCAGGAAAAAGTAACAATAATTCCTTCTGCTTCCTTCATGTCATTGCACGGAAGTGAAACAGCAGCAGCTGTAAAGCAAATTTTAACATGCGTGAATGTCTCAACCGGTTTTATGGCAAGTTTTTACCATGGCAGCATTTTGATCTCTTTTCCTTTATCTTTTGATTCTAGAGATTACGACCGAAAGCTTTCCTTTGTCTTTTCACATTTCATATTAAAACCTTCAAACTTTAAACTTAAATCTTATCTGCAAAGTAACAAAGTGTGTGTTTCAAAATTAAAATGGAGATAAAAAATATACACTATGCAAATAAAAAAAAATCTTTAAGTCAAAGATGAATGTATTATCTTTTATTTTCTTGTATCTGCACGTCATGGAGTGTTTTGAGAAAAGCGTATTTGTTTTCAATTTTGCCTGGCTATCTATCTAATAACACCTGGCTGTACCCAGCTTCTACTGGCCATTTCAGTCACCATCAAGAATTTGGGTGCAAAGATGTTCTGTGAATGCTTGTTTTCTTCCGGCTGTCTGAAAGCTACTTGCGAGGGAGCAAGGGATTTCCAAGAAGGCCTGGCTGTATCAACTTCCCAAGCAACATGTGCAGTTGATGCCATGAGAAAGATGGCTTTGCAGCAAAGAGCTGGACCCTGTATGCATGCATCAGTGTTAAATCAGAAGTCTCCAGAACAAAAACAAAGCACAAAAGAACCAGGCTTTGCTGATTAGAGCTGTAACAGATTCACATTCTCACACAAGGCAAAGAGACAGAGATGCGATGAAAGCTGGCTACGTCACAGTGATTTAAAAGATAGGCTACATTGCATTGTACAGACATTAAAATGTTCAGAGGTTTGGGAAAGCTCCTGGAAAACACCGAGCTGCTGCTCAGTGCTGTTTCTGGACACTGAGTGCTCCTGGGTGCCCTGTGTTTCATGCAGGGCCAGCACATGAATGCAGGACCCTGCTATGCCCTGAGGCCATCCCTGTTCCTGGTGCAGCTGAGGAAGCATTGACCGAAGAAATGAGAGCATGGGGAGCAGATTGCAATGCTGTCAGCAGCAGCTCAGTAGACAGCCCCCTTAAAACAGATTCTCTGATTACAATATGGTTTTATATATATACCCAGCACACGGCAGCTCTCCTCTTTTATTTTCACTTTTCTTTTTTTTTATTTTTTGTGCTCAACTTACAGGAGACTTAGCTTAAAAGTTCACTTATTTGCCGCTGAGAGATATTTAAGGTTTATTTCTCATTCCCCTACAGTCCTTCTCAGGGATCTGGGGCATGAGGAAAGGGCAGGAGCACAAACCGGAAGCTCAGCTCACGGGCATCCACATCAAACCGGGGCTGGAAAGCTGCGGGTGATTTCTGCTGGCTTGCTGGGCTGCAGGCTGGTGAGCAAGCCTGTTCCTTACAGTGCGCCCCCCATGGGAGGGAACAGAGCTGCTGAAAGGAGCCCATCAGCATCAGAAACAGAGGAGTCAAGCAGCTAACCGGAACCAACCAAAATCCCTCTTCTTGCAGAAGAAGTAGGTGTAGCCCCACTTCCAGCCTCCAGCACCTACTGGGTGCTACTGGGCTGGGCTGATGACAGGCGCCCCTGTCCCAGAAATAAGGGGGATGACAAATACCTACATAAAACATCACATAGCAATCCCTCCTGCCTGCTTAAGAGGGGCATGGGAGGGACAAGGAGAAAGGGAAAGCATTTCGTACTGTTTGATAGTTGCACAAAGCAGTGTAATGCTCTGAGCCTTTACGTATGAACTGAGGGATGCGGAAGTGAGAGGAATTCTAAGTATTGCTATTGTGCAACTCTCAGTATGGTCTGTTTTGTTAGAACAAAGGCAAAAAAAAGAAAAAAAAAGGATAATGAAACCTGTAGCTCTTCATAGGAACTTAAACTTAAAATTATCTGAAAGAAATCTGAAACTTTCCTTTCTGACCCCTTTCCTTTTCTTCTTTAATGGTAGCTTTCTGAATAATTTTAAGCTATCAGGAAAAAAAAAAAAACAAACAAAAAAACCCAAAACAAACCAACCAACCAAAATCATGGAATCGTAGAATAGGTAGGGTTGGAAAGGACCTGACAATCATCTAGTTCCAAATTGAACAACAAAACAACAACAAAACCATACAAAACTCCTATGGTTCTGCTTCCTTTCTCAATCCTGAAAATAAATGTGAGTCTACTGACAGGAATTAGTTTGTTTAGACATCTGTTAAACTGTTAAACTTGCACTTCTAATAGCTCAAATATTTCTGGGCCCTCTATGATCATGACTGGAGCCCAACCAAGTCCCAGTCAGAAAAAAATCAACATAAAGTGAAAAGTTTGCCAGGAATCCCTTGTTGAGGCCTTAAGCAGAAGACTATTACTGTCTTTTCCTCTTCAAAGAGATTTCTTGCAGTTTCATAAAACTTTCAGTGTCATCCACTGAAGTATGCCTTTAAAAAATCCTTGTTACTCTTTAAAATCTATATCATTAGTTTAGTGTTAGTTCAGAGTTTTACCAAGAGATCTATTGCTCTGTGCCTTTTCCTCTGAGGTCTATTTTAATTTTAGCAGTACCATTGCAACTTACCAAAATCTCCAGGAGATGCACCAAATATGAGTAAGAGACTAAAATTTTTAGTGCTTCAACAGAGCTGGCATCAAGTCAAGAAGTTGATCTCATTTTCCTGGACTTCTAATCACTGCCCCTGTAACACCCTTACAATAGCAAAAAACTAAAGCCTAACTCTTCCTTGGACAGCAAATAAAGATTAATTTGGGAGGCAGAGATGATCATATGCTTTCCCAGGCATATAGCACATATGCCTGGATCACACAGAGAAGTGAGGTGACTGCAGGGCACCCCTTGCAGTATGGGGTAGGGGCTGCCCTCCTGAGATGGGAGAAAAGAGATAAGAAGTTGGAAAATTAGAGTTTTGACCTGAGGACCTGACTCCAGTTAATGGATTTAGTACTAAATGTAAATTATTGCTAATATAAGAAAGTGGAAGACAATTTTAGCTGCTAATGAGAACAAGTATGAAGTAATTATTTCTTGTCATTCTTAATGAGAGATAGCAAATAAATAATGTGCCAGTGGATTATAACTTTATGCTGCTGCCTTCATGGGTTGAAGTTCCATGTTGGAGCACAAAAGATAATATAGGACAAGATGAAAAAATAACCTAAAAATCACTGCTTTGAGGACATCCATAAAAGCCAAGTGTTTAATTAAAGTTTTGCAAATGCTTTGGCTTTATTTATTCATTTTTAACACATTCAACATGATCTTGATTTGAGGAGGAACAATGAAATTATAGCAAGAAATTTGTTGATGATAAGCTCTGTCTGTTTTTTGTAATTAAAAATGTGATTAAGAAAGGCTAAGTCATTAATGCTTGAACTGCTGCTACTGGGATATGCACAGTAACACACAATTCATAAACTTTTGGGAGAGGGATTTATTTAGCTTTTTTTTAAGAAACTTATTTCTTTATGGTATTTATAGAGAAATGTGAGAAATGACAGATCATTTATATAAGCAGAGAAGAAAAATCATTCTGACAAATGCCAGTGGAATTGTAAATCTTGACCCGTTACATAGAGGATACAACCACTGAGTCTTGCAACTCAGTTACTTCATCTTTTACCAGGTTCACTATCCCAAGGGTAGGTGGTCAGGTTTAGCAGGTAGCAAGGTAAGCTATAGGGAAGCCATAGCCCTCCATAGCCATGCCCAGCACTCAAGCTGCTGTCTTCAGTCTCAGAAAACTGAGTTTTTCCTGTTATTTGGTTTGTGTATCCACTTTTGAGTTCTGAGCAAATGCGGAAGCGCCAGAAGAAGACGGGGAAGTTCTGGTATAAACAGAAGAATAAAATCTAGGATCTCCTTTCATCCTGCATCACAGGAAGGCACAGGCTGGTATCTCAAAACCCCAAAAACAAAAGAGTATTTGAGGTAATATCTAATATCGCATCTAGTGCCTGATCTCAGCTAGGTCTCCAAACCTGTAGATTGTTTCACATTGTTAAGTGGGATGTGCGTACCAGCATGAATTGTGAGTCTCAAGAGGGAAAGAATGCATCTCCTTCTCTGCCTATGGGATGGAAGCCAGCATCCTAAATCAGCTGTAGCAGTTTCAATGCAGAAATATTGATTCAAGGAATAATTTGCACGCAGAAGATTACTGCTCTTTGAATATCATGTAATTTATAACCTGCAGAAAACCCTTTCTAAATTATATTTTAAATTTTGTCACAAGTATGACAAGGTTCACTTTTTCAATTGTTTTACCTTTAATTGCAATGCATGAAGGAAGGGGAAAAGTCTCTACTGCTTTTATAAAAAGTAAACAGCCAAGGTAAACCATAAATCTTTATACGTATATAACTATATAAATAGATATAGGTATTAGATATATTATAGAAATGTCTATTATGTAAGCATATCTTTCTGAGCACATTATCAATGAAAGCAAAAGAACTTTACTTCTTTTTTTAGAAAGCAACAATTTTCAGATCTAGCCTATGCAGAGATAGATTTAGGTTTGGGAATGAATTATATTGGAGCTGATGCTGTAGTTCTCAATATCCACTTTCAGAGCAGTTTGGTGCAGAATTTTTCATGAACTGGAGATAAAAATTATTTCCTGCTACAGTGAAATCGATTAAGCTCTATCAGACTTCAGGCAAATCACTTTCTGCTTGGTAGAGCCACGTAAGAACAGCCAGAGGCTTTAAAATTTATTATTACCCTAGCCAAGCTGCAGCTTGACTCCTAGATTAGTCTTGTAAAACTTATGAAATTATGTCAATAGAGGTCTTCTATTTTCCTGCGCAAGGATGCTATAGGAAATAATGAGAGAATACCAGGAATCAAAGTTTTTGCTTTAGAAAGATTTACAACTGCTTCTTCATACCATAAGTCAACACTGAATAATTAAAAGACTTGTAATTAAAGGCCAATTTAGTATTGATTGTGTCCTAGAGCAAGGCAGACAGTTCACTGTTCTCACACCATTCTGTGCAAGCTTCGTCAACCAGACAGTGAGAGTGCAATTATCTTAAGTAGCCTTCAGCAATGGGATGGCATCTCCTCCAATCTGTGTGCTCTACAAGTGCGTTAACAGAGGATGGAGCAGTCTGTAGGGGAAGAGCGCTTATCTTACAAGGTCTTTAGTATCACACATTACCTCAGACAGCTCCATGCTGCAGAAGCAAGTATCAGGTCTATTTCATTTGGGAAATAGAGGACATGGGATACCTCTTCAGTCCAGTTTTGCTTTTTTGCTTCTCCTTATGGTTCCCGTGATGGATCATTTTTGAATGAGCACCTTTCTAAGGTGTCTCTGTCTGTTGCTTCCCGTGCTTTTCAGAAAAAAATTAGAAGTGCTGTCTGAGTAGAGGAGTACAAGAGAAGAGGAGGGCTATGGTTACCTGCTCTGCTTTTCAGCCTACGGACCTGTCTGCACCTATGCAGCTGTGAGCATAATTTAGTTAGACTTTCTGAAAGTAGAATTCTTCAGTTTGTTAATGTGTATAGAGAACTTATTCATCATTGCACCAATGAGCAAGAAAAGACCATGCGTCATAACACTGCAAAGGTGGCTGTCAAAATTCAGGAAGCCACATTTCTTTCTATGACACCTTGATGATCCTCTGATTAAATTTCACCGTCCCTGAAGTAGTATATTGCCACCAATCAATTGATTTTTTTTTTTTGCTTCCAGGATTTCATATGTCTTCTGTATGCATCATATATCATAGAAATTAGACCATATTTAATGTACTGAATCATAAACATTAGAGATGGAAAATCTCATTAAGTCATCAAATTCATTCCTTTGTCAGTGCAAAAAGGTTCCCATGTAGAATAGAATTTAATATTTAACATAACACATGTTCAGCCCTCAAATGTTTCTTTTTATTGGGCATTCCACAAAACCCATTTAGTCATTGCTATCAGTGATATTTATGCTAATCAGAATTTCCTTTTTGAAACCTTGTTCTACAACTTACAATTATATCTCTACATTGCTCTTTCTTTCTCTAGAAAAGTAGTATTTGCAGGTAACAGTCGTACAACTTCTTTCCAGCACTGTTCAAAATATGAAAAGGTGGGTTTAAATATGGAAATAGTCCTGTAACATCCACTTTCCAACATCTCCAAATGCCCTATGTTTCATTTTCCTGTAGTGATTTTTTTTTTTCAAAGTTTCAGAAACAGACATAATCACTTCTAATTTGGAAACCAACTTTTGCTTAGCGGCACTACTTACTTTTTAGTACTTATTACCATAAAAAATATCTAAGCCTATGTTTTCTTCTAAAATCCTTTTTTTTTTTTTTTTAAAGTAAGATTTGTAAAAAATAATTATTTTTTCTTATTTAGCCAAATATGTGTCTCTTTTAAACATTACAAATCAATTATTCTAGCTATCTTACAGCCAATCTGATGGGTTTACATCAGATCAGAAAATCAAGTAACTTTAACAGTAGGAATCACTCCATTAAATACTGCTGCCTTTGAAGGACAAAGAGGCAGAAGTCCACCTGTGAGATCCTTTGTGGTTTTGCTTCTTCCAGTGAGTACAAAACTCAAAAGAGAAATTTACTGACAGAGTCTATTGTGGTGGCTCACATTCTAGAATTTGTTTGATTTTCACTATGCTACGCAAAAATGGAACTGCTGAATCACTGGGTGGGACTGGGCATCACATAATATTTCTGTCACCTGGGGGCAGAAGAAGGAGACAGAGTCATATCTTATTTCCTTCCATTTGCTCTCAGATAGGTTATTTTCTGATATCATTTGGTAATCAGATAATGTAAAACAGCCAGTGGGACAACAGAAAACACAGATCACAATATCACACACAGGTTACAGATGGAAGGGATCTCTAGAGGTCATTTGGTCCCACCACCCTGCTCAAACAAGATCACCTACATCAGGCTACCCAGGACTGTGTCCTGACAGCTTTTGAGTAAGTTTAGGGTGGGAGATTCCACAACCTCTCTGTGCAACCTGTTCTACTTCTTACCATTACAGTAAAAACATGTTTGCTGATGCTCAGATGGTACTTTCTGTACTTCAGTTTGTGCCCTTTGCCTCTGGTCCTGCCACTGGGTGGGACTGAAAAGGGCATGGCTCCATCTTCCTTGCATCCTCCCTTCAGGTATTTGCATACATTGATAAGATCCCCCTGAAACTTCTCCAGGGTGAACAGTCCCAGGTCTCTCAGCCTTTTCCCATGGAAGAGATGCACAAGACCCTTAATTATCTTTTGGGCCCTTCTTTGGACTTTCTAACGTGTCAATGTCTCTCTTGTACGGAGGACCCTAGAACTGGGCACAGGACTCCTGGTGTGGCCTCACCAGTGCTGATTAGATAGGAAGGAGCATTTCCCTTGTCCTGCTGACAGTGCTTTGCCTGATGCAGTCCAGGATACTATTAACCTTCTTTATTTCTGATCCATGTTAACCTGGTGTCCACCAGGATCCCCAGGACCCTTTCTGCAAAGCTGTTTGCCAGCTGGTTTCCCCCAACCCAGCATAAATTAGTGCAAGGGGTTGTTCTTCTCCAGGAATCAGACTTTGCACTTTTCCTTGTTGAACTTCATGAGGTTCCCATCAGCCCATTTCTCCAGCCTGACAAGGTCCCCCTGGATTGCAGCATGACATATTGGCCCCCCGATATATTGGCCACTCCTCCCAGTTTTGTGTTATTTTCAGATTTGGTGGGGGTACACTGATGAATGGACACAACTTTTGGGGGTTTTATAGAGTATTTGGAGTATAAAGCATGCGGCCAGACAGGATGGCCTATTTATGAATTTTGATAATATAGATTCCTTTCACTTAAGGCTTCACACCACCTTATTAGAACCTTTGGCTGCCAGCCAAAGGGCAATTTCTGACCAATTTCACTAATTTTCCCACTTGCAGCAATGTTACCATCCTGCCTGACCTTTCAAATCAATTCATCTTGAGATACATTATTGACTAATTTCCTGAAATTCAGGTGAAATGGGCCCATTTTTAACCTTGGCCCTTCCTTACATACTGAAATTACCTTATCCTCTGATACCAGCGGTGCCATTAGCAAGCAATCAAAATTCTTCTCCAAAGGCTTTTCTATTTTATTTGCTCTTTCCACGCTGATTTCAGTGATGTATTTCATATAATTCTGGTGCTTTGTCAACTTTTTTATAGTACTGAGGGCTTTAATTGCCTTATTATCTTCTCTAATGCAGCAAGCTTTTTTTCTTTAGCATTTCCATTCCCCTCAAGGAAAACATGGACTTTGGAATAGTACAGGCCTTCTATTTCCCAGAATGAAGAAATAGCTCAGACCCTTAAGGATATCTACTTCATCTTTCAGCAACATTTAATCTATCGTGGTCCCTTTTACTTTCCTAATAAATTTGCTTCTCAGGCAGTAAAGGCTTCATCATTTTTGCTCTTCAGACACAACAATGTCCTTTTCTTCTTTAGTGTAGCCAGGAAAGCTAACAAGATCTCAGGGCTAAAAAGCCAGCGAACATTTGAGACAGGATTCTAAGGAGGATGGCACTCAGCTAGGAGAAACAAATCTGAGCTTTGTTGCTTGTTTTTCATGGAAAGGCTGAGAAAAGATGAAACCTGCCCAGTGCAGGGGATTTGACACTACAGCAAGCTGAAATGCCTGTCAACATTTCCATGGATGGATAGCACTAGGGATAGGGCAAAAAGGTGCATTGTTTCCCAAGCCTGGACTCTTTTGCAGAAAGCTTAGATTCGGATTCCTCATTATGCAGTCCTCCATAACATAGATACAAAGTGGGTTTGGATGACAGGGAACACCACATCTGCTTCAGTGCTGACCCTCTGTATCACTGTCTCTACTGTGGCCTGTCTCACTTGCAATGGCAAATGTCTCCCCTGGCTCTTCCTTTCACATGCCCATTACTGGGATGAGTGGCAGGACCCCAGCTATCTTCATCCTACTGCCTCCCAACCGCATGTGCTGCCATGCCTTTTCTCTGGCTTTATCAAAACTGAATTAGCTTAGAGCATGATGGGTGACTGCCAGACCAGACTAGACACTGCAAAGAGACTGCAGAGAGGGAACTTCAGGACTAATGTGCAAAATTCAGGATTAAAATCTTCTACTATCCTGCAAATGGATGTTGTTTTATTCACCTGGCTTTCCCATCATGTACTCCAGATTATAAGCTTGCTCAGTGTGTCACCTGCAGACAGCTTTGCTGAATTGAGAATAAAGAGATGAATAACATCCTGAATATAGACATGAAAATCATACATAAAAGAAAAAAAATCCTGCTCAGAGCTATATTTACTGAAACTTTTATGTTATTTATGTTTTGCCTCAGATAAACACATATAACAGGAGAAAAAATCCAGTACTTATAGTAAATCTACTGTACTCCGTTGTAAACTTAGCAAAAAAGTGTTGATTTATTCGCTTGTCTGAGTTATTTAGAAAAAGCTGAAAGCTGGAGGGCCGTTAGCTTCTGCTAAAGTGAGTACTTTTCCCCCTGAATAAAAACATTTAATTTAAGGTCTCTCAGTGTTTGTGCATGTTATCTGTGTTTCAGACACAGGAATTAAATGTCAGCAGAGCCAGATATTCAGCTACATTTGATGGCAGTACTGAATTCAATACGACCACATTGATTCATGCTGCCCGAGCAGCTGACCCAGAGTTGTTACTTTCCACTGGATGCCACATAAGAGCTATAAACTTATTTCTGAGTGCACAGAAAAGAAAATGCAGCATGGAGAGTGACTTGAAATCAGAAGCTGTGTCTGAAAATAATGCCCTGTTTCAAATGCACCAATCTTTATCAGACACTTCCAGTGGAAATAATGTTATCTGGGCATCTGCCCCCTGTGTTCCAATAGGAAGTTGAAAAAGATCCTATCAATTCCAAAATTGATTGATAGTTTGAGAAAATTGTGGCTGTTCAGCCTGGAGAAGAGAAGGCTGTGTGGAGACCTCATAGCAGCTTTCTGGTACCTGAAGGGGGCCTACAAGAATATCCGAGAGGGACTCTTCATCAGGGACTGTAGAGACAGGACAACAAATAATGGGTTTAAACTTAAACAGGGGAAGTTCAGGTTAGATATAAAGAAGAAATTCTTTACTGTTAGGGTGGTGAGACACCAGAACAGGTTGCCCAAAGAAGTGGTAAATGCTCCATTCCTAGCAGCGTTTCAAGGCCAGGTTGGACAGAGCCTGGGGTGGCATGATCTAGTGTGAGGTGTCCCTGCCCATGGCAGGCGGTTGGAACTAGATGGATGATCTTAAGGTCCTTTGCAGCTCTAACCATTCTAAGATTCTGTAAAGATCAGGCTTGTCTTTCAAAACTATTCTCTTCCCACTGTGGCAAGTGATGTCCAAGATTGCAATAGCAAAAATTTCCGTTTTCTTGACAACAGCTTTACTGAGGTGACAGAAAAGCAGTTTCTGTACATTATCCTAACACTACCATATCCAGGGCTGAATAAGGTATTCAACTATTTCTGTTTTTTCAGTA
Organism: Amazona ochrocephala; assembly: GCA_039720435.1. Lineage (NCBI taxonomy): Eukaryota > Metazoa > Chordata > Aves > Psittaciformes > Psittacidae > Amazona > Amazona ochrocephala. The sequence goes on along the minus strand of CM077882.1, from coordinate 51,108,973 downwards.
GCTTTTCTGTGCAATAGACAACCAGTACAAGTACTGTGGCCATGAAGAAACTATGGATGAAACCAGTGAGTTTAAAACCTAAAAACATCCTGTGCTGCAAAGCATTTGGGCTATTAAACTAGATTTAATGCTTATAGTTAATATTTGGGTTGGAATAGATATATTTGCATTCAGGGTTTGGTCCAGCTTTACTTGGTGAATTGCAAGTTTTCTAGCAAAGCACTGAGATTTGAATGTCTAATTTTCTAGTGACTTTATATAACCCAAAGGGCTTTGCCAGCCTTTCTGTCTCCACTGGTACTCTAAATAGTTTAAGCCTGACTCTAAAGTAATAGAAAGGATCCTACCTGCACACTCAGGTTAAATCTGAATAGCAACAGTAGGGCTGAAATACTGTATGCTGTATACCTTCTTTAATAACACAGCCCTTTCTTTTGGATTAGTAAATTGTTCCAAAGAATAATCCAGACTGGTGGGAAGCATCTTTCTCATGTGGAGTTAGATTGGAGAATATTTCTGAACCTGTGCTGCTGCTTCAGAGGAGACAGACTTTGATTATTCACCCCTGCACGTATGTAATCTGTTGTGCAATCTGTTATCAGTTTTTGTTCATGATAATGATAATATAATTCAGTAGATATTATCAAATAAACAATAATTCACATTATAATGAATAAAACTTTTGGGATTAACAGGTAGTTCCAGAGATATCCTAAAGATATTGCAGTATTCATAAATAAAACTAACAAGCAGTGATTCAAAGCACACCAAACTGAGTGGAAAATTTTTATAAACCAGCATTTAAGTGTTTGAGCAGTTGTGATCCTTCTCCTGTACCCAGAACTACTCAGTGCCATAGCTTCAAACTAAAGGCAGTGCTTCTGCCACACTGACCTGTAGCTTGCTCACTGCTGCTGTGTCCCTCCCTGTAACAGGCAGGTAAACTGATAGCTGGGAACCAAGAAGATTAGGACTCAACCCACTTTAATATATGAACTATATCACTGCAGAAATTGTACAAAGGATTTAACCTGGTTTTGAAAGACACAACTGATGTCTAATCTATAGCTCAAAGCCATGCTCACTGTCATGGCATGAGTGCTGTGGCAGTTTCACTCTGCGTGTGTGTCCTGAAATTTCAGTAAGCCCAGCTGATCAGATCAATGTGTTCACAGGCAGCAAGCAGCAACATGTTATGAGGCTCAAGATTCCTTGTCATCCTTCATGGGGATTACTTTTTAGGCACAAAGAATTGCTGTTAAATAAAGGGAAGTAACACCTATGCACAGACAGAAAACATTCTTGCTGCTTCAGATGAGAGTGTAATGCTTAATGAGAGAGGCAATGACATGCACTCAAGACTTCATCTTTTCAATGATGTGTCACAATGCAAATGGCATTGCAGATGGCAGCTGATAAGGGAAGTGCTGACATAGGATTAGAGGGACAGAACAGGGAAGGTGGCTGGGCTGTCATATTCTGGTAAGATAAACCACCGGTTTCCTTTTCTGACACCTATATTACAAGTACATGCCAGGTATAGCTCCTCCTCACAGCATCCTATAGTCAGAAGAAGGGGCAGAAAGGGGTTTTGTACTTTGAAATTTGCTAGATTTTTGGTTTTGCAAAATGAATTGGATTCAAAATTTTAATTTTAAAATTAAATATTTAAAATTAAAATTTAATTTAAAATTTCTGGATTAAATATTTTGTGTGGATTTTGGCTGCAGATTTTGCTGGTCATTGAAATGCCATCATAAAAGACTTAGCAAAGGATTCTTCCTCTCCATTTGGAGGGCAGGATTCAATTATGGCCAGCAATGTGCCCAGGCAGCACACAAGAAGTGCAGCTGCATAACAGTATCCTGGTCTGCATCAGAAATAGCATAGCCAGCAGGACCAAGAAGTGATCATCCCCTGTACTCAGCACTGGTGAGGCCACACCTCGAATCCTGTGTTCAGTTCTGGGCTCCTCACTACAAGAAAGACATTGAGGTACTGGAGTGAGTCCAGAAAAGGGCAACAAAGCTGGAGAAGGGCCTGTAGCACAAGTCTGAGAAACGGCTGAGGGAACTGTGGCTGTTTAGTCTGGAGAAGAGAAGGCTTAGGGAGGCCTTTATTGTTCTCTACAGCTACCTGAAAGGAGGTGGCATTGAGACTCTTCTCCTACGTAATAAATGATAGGACAAGAGGTAACGGTCTCAGGCTGTGCCAGGGGAGATTTAGACTGGATATTAGGGAAAATTTTTTCACAGAGAGGGTGATCAGGTATTGGAGAGAGTAGGTGGAAATTTCAGAGTACAAACTGCAAAGGAGGCAGTTAAATAGACACACAGGACATGATGGATGCTGAAAGTTCAAGGGAGACTGGACAGAAGTCCCCAGAAGACATATACCTTGAGAGTTAATAGATGCACAGAAACCATCTCTCTCTTGTAGACTCTGAGCTGCAGAGTGTACAGGTTGGATAAATTACCAGGGGAAACACTAACCAGTTTTCCTGTGACATTCTGATCTCCTCAAGGCCTACCAAGACTGTTGGACCTTCAGTCTAGCTTAGAATCATAGAATCATAGTATGGTAAGGGTTGGAAAGAACCTGGAGGTCATCTAGTTCCAACCCCCTGCCATGGGCAGGGACACCTCTCACTAAACCATGCCATCCAAGGCTCTTTCCAACCTGGACTTGGACACCGCCAGTGATGGAGCATTAACAACTTCCCTGGGCAGCCCATTCCAGTGCCTCACTACCCTCACAATAAAGAACTTCCACCTTATATCTAACTTAAACTTAGAATCATAAAATCATAGAATAGTTAGGGTTGGAAAGAACCTTAAGATCATCTAGTTCCAACCCCCCTGCCATGGGAAGGGACACCTCCCACTAAACCATGCCATCCAAGGCTCTGTCCAACCTGGCCTTGAACACCACCAGCGATGAAGCATTCACAGCTTCCCTGGGCAACCCATTCCAGTGCCTCACCACCCTTACAGTAAAGAACTTCTTCCTCATATCCAATCTAAACTTCCTTTGTTTAAATTTGAACCCGTTACCACTTGTCCTATCACTACAGTCCCTAATGAACAGTCCCTAATGAAGAGTCCCTTCCCAGCATCCCTATAGCCCCCCTTGAGATAATGGAAGGCTGCTATGAGGTTTCCATGCAGTCTTCTCTTCTCCAGGCTCAGCAGCCCCAACTCTGCCAGCCTATCTTCATATGGGAGGTGCTCCAGTCCCCTGATCATCCTCATGGCCCTCCTCTGGACTTGTTCCAACAGTTCCATGTCCTTTTGATGTTGAGGACACCAGAACTGCACACAATACTCGAAGTGAGGTCTCACAAGAGCAGAGTAGAGGGGCAGGAGCACCTCCCTTGACCTGCTGGTCACGCTCCTTTTGATGCAGCCCAGGATACGGTTGGCTTTCTGGGCTGCGAGCGCATGCTGCCGGCTCATGTACATTTTCTCATCGACCAACACCCCCAAGTCCTTCTCCGCAGGGCTGCTCTGATTCTTTTCTCTGCCCAACCTGTAGCTGTGCCTGGGATTGCTCCCACCCAGGTGGAGGACCTTGCACTTGGCATGGTTTAACTTCATCTAGTCAGCATCAGCCCACCTCACAAGCATGGTCAAGGTCCCTCTGGATGTCATTCGTTCCCTCCAACGTATCAACTGAACCACACAGCTTGGTGTCATCGGCAAATTTGCTGAGGTTGCACTCAATCCCACTGTCCATGTCACCCACAAAGATGTTGAACAAGACTGGTCCCAACACCGATCCCAGAGGGATAACACTCGTTACTGGTCTCCAGCTGGACATTGAGCCATTGAGCACTACTCTTTGCGTACGGCCATCCAGCCAGTTCTTTATCCACTGAGTGGTCCACCTATCAAATTGATGTCTCTCCAATTTAGATACAAGGGTGTCGTGTGGGACAGTGTCAAATGCTTTGCACAAGTCCAGGTAGATGACATCAACTGCTCTACCCCTGTCCATCAGCTCTGTACCCCCCATCATAGAAGGTCACCATATTGATCAGGCAGGATTTCCCCTTAGTGAAGCCATGCTGGCTGTCACCAAGCACCTTGTTGGTGTTCATGTGCCTTAGCATGCCTTCCAGGAGAATCTGCTCCAAGATTTTGCTAGGCACAGAGGTGAGACTGATTGGTCTATAATTCCCCGGCTCATCCATTTTCCCCTTCTTGAAAATGGGTATTATAATTCCATTTTTCCAGTCATTGAGAACTTCACCTGACTGCTATGATTATTCAGTATGATGGACAGTGGCTTAGCAACTTCATTTGTCAGCTACTTCAGGACCCGCAGATGAATTTCACCAGGTCCCATGGACTTGCGCACATTCAGGTTCTTAAGATAGTCTCGAATCAGATTGTCTCCTAAAACTTCCCCTGTTTAAATTTGAACCCATTACCTCTTGTCCTACTGCTACAGTCCCTAATGAAGAGTCCCTCCCCAGAATCCTCATAGGCCCCCTTCAGATACTGGAAGGCTGCTATGAGGTCTCCACACAGCCTTCTCTTCTCCAGGCTGAACAGCCCCAACTTTCTCAGCCTGAAGAGCCACTTTTACTCAGTTTCTCATGTACTGCCCATTAAGCACATTAATAATCACTTTAAATCTTCTAGTCCTCTGGGAGGTAGAGCACACAAAAGGTTGAAGAGACCCGTGATGTTTCTGAGCTATCTTTAATTTAAATACCAGTTGTTACTGCTTGCTTTGGAAACATTATCCCATTACTCCAAATCATTCACTCGGTTTTCAGAAATCAGAAAATTCAGACTGTAAGAACAGGATTCATGAAAGTACAATTGTGCTAGTTGTTTGAGTAGTTTAGTGCATATTGAAGTCTTGAATTTAGATTAAGTGGTTTGTTCCACCAGTGAAATTCAACAAATATTCAGCAGTACAAAACAATTATGCTCATAGACAATTAAACAATTAAGATCATAGTCTGTTGTCTTAATCACAGCCAAAGCAGCCTGTAAGAATAATTTTCCATCGAAGGACAGAGGCAGGACAATAGGAAATCTCTGTTCTCAGAGGAGGAGCTTCTGATGACTCCAGTTTAGTAAGGAACTCTGTTCTTCATTTCCGTCTAAAAGAAAGAGTGACAGGATTTGTCACCTGCCAGGCAGGGTGATTCTATAACCACAGCTGCCCAGAAAGCTAATCCAATGTGTAAGAAAACTTGTGAAGGATTAATTTTGAGGACAAAATGGTCTAGTTTTGCTCTCCTTCTTCTGTTTTTCTTTGTTTTATATATTGGATATATGATCCCATCCTGTAAGACATGCCCCACTGAAGACATAAAATGTGTTAAGAAGAGTCATCTGAAGCTGTCTGTTGTCTTCTCATGTACAGTGAAGCTCACATTACTGTTTTTTAAAATCACCCCATTTATTCAGTGCTAAATTATTACTTGACAATTGAGCCTGGCTGACCTAGACAGGGTAGTTGCAAATACTGCAGCCTGTCTGCCACAGGTCATCATTATGATATTGACCATCTGTGAGTAAAGTACATGGGCAGGATATGATTAGTGTAAGCAATTTAGCCACTATGCTTTTTGTTGACCTGAATGCAGTTAAAATTAAACTGCATTTGGGTACAGCTGAAGAAGCTTTTACTTACCCTGTAATGAGCAGATCCCAGTTTCCTTACAAAATCCGTTCCTTCAATAATTACTGACAAGATGATTCTGGAGTTGCAAAGACTCTGTGCCTTCATCTTCTGTTTCTGTGCTCTTGTTCGGGAAAACTCAGCAGGTTCCAGATGAGACTCTTTTTTCCCTTTCCTGAGACTGAAATGTGATTTTTGCTTTTGTGTAAATCAGACTTCTGCTTGTTGTACTCAGATTACGTTGACTCAAATTAGAAAGTTTTGCCATTTCATTTTCTTTCTCTTCTCAAGCCAAGGTGGTGGTTTCTTTTTAAGCAGAAAAACTGATTACTAGAGTACAGTACTCCCACAGTAGTGCAAATTAGTCACCCACTGTTCAGCTTTGCAGCTAAGAGAAGATATAAGACTGTCTTAGAGTCAGTCTCTGGGGGTTCAGTACTCCATTCTGCTGTTTGTGTCTCAGAAGCCATTTACAGTACAATCCAATGACCATTGAAGCCAGCTGGCATTGAACAGGGTCATAAATCCAAATACTGTGATCGACAGGGTTTAAAAATCCCTTGACAAGGGAAAAGCATGCTGCAGTGGCATAAAGATGTAACAAGAGACGTGGCTGCATGCACGGGAGGAGAGAGGTAAGAGCAAGGGGGTTGTTCTACCTCTGCCTCTTATCAGGTGAATACGGAAAGATGGTATATAGTTCTAGCATTCATGATTTAAAGATAACAGTGGAAAATCAGAGAGGGCGCAGGCGGAATTAGGGCAGAACTTGCTTAAAGATGGATGCAGCAATGGTGCACTACGGCGGCACATGCAGTGTCTTTACTGCATTAGAGCAAATCTGGATGCCTTCACTGAGCACAGGATTTAGCAGAGGTACGTGGGGAGTATCTGAGGTCTGTATAGGAAGTGAGGCAAGTTTTGTGCTTATGGCTTTAAGCTCTAGGAATGTGAGAGGTGTGACAGCCTTTCCACAGGATTCAGGGGCAATAAACCTATTTCCCTAGATTTCTGAGAAAATAATACACTGAATCTGAGTGTGCTGGCTTGCACAGAAGCAGTGAGACAGCTGATTTCAGTTACAGGTTATTGCCTTGAAGTGAATTTGGGTAGGTTGTTAATAGGCCTCTGGGGTGCTTGCTAGAACACCACAAGAAAATGGATTTTTTTAATGAAAAAAAAGAGAAAAAGTATGCTGGACACAATATGCATTTTATTGGGTTTTTCAGCATTATGTAATCTAAGAACTGTAGGCCAATCTTTTTAGTTTCGGACTTCTTTAGTTTTGATCTTCTCACGCTATTGTTTCCATTTATTTCATTCTCTATTCCCAGTCTGTTTATTTTGATTAATGTTGTCCTGTTTCTTGCCTTAGTATCTAATCTTACCTATTCCTGAAGACATTTTTTGGGCTGGGCCAATTTTTATTGACTTGTTATGGATCTTCCTATGCTGTTATATTGTTGGCATATGCAGTATGGGGTTTCCAAAGCCCACAAGTGTCACGATTTAAGCCCAGCTGGCAACTCAGAACCACACAGCTGCTCACTCACTCCCTGTTCTTCTTCCTCCCCTGCTCTCAGAGGGATGGGGAGGAGAATCAAAGGAATGTAACTCCCACAGGTTGAGATAAGAACAGTCCAGTAACTAAGGTATAGCACAAACCACTGCTGCTACACCAATAATAATAATGATAAGAGAAATAACAAGGGAAGAGAATACATCCGCTCACCACCTGCCGACTGATACCCAACCCAACCTGAGCAGTGACCTGGGCCTTCCGAGTAACGCCCCTAGTTTATATAGTGGGCATGACGTGCTGTGGTATGGAATACCTCTTTGGCTAGTTTGAGTCAGGTGTCCTGTCTCTGCTTCCTCCCTGCTTTCCCTCCTCCTTGGCAGAGCATGAGACTCAGAAAGTCATTGGTCAGAGTAAACAGTACCGAGCAACAACTAAAAACATCGGTGTTATCAGTGCTGTTCCCAGGCTGAAAGTCAAAACCACAGCACTGCACCAGCTACTAAGAAGGAGAAAAATGACTGCTGCTGCTTAACCCAGGACAACAGGACATTGAAGATTCCCATATTTCTTAACCAATTGAAAACTTATTCTCTGTTACTCTGAGGACTTTTGTCTTTAACATTCCTATGTTAAACACAATAGGCAAAATATTGTCTGTGTAACTGGTATACAAAAACTTCATTATTTGCATTCAAAATCTAAAAATTGTTTGATGTTATAGTACTAAATAAGACAGAATTAAACCTAGCCAAATTATTTCCATAAAGAAGGCATGGGTACAGTATGAATCTTCTCATTATGAAATTCCTTTACGCTCTGACCAGCTGGCTGGAATTTTTGGAAAGAGCACACAGATTATTTCTGGTGTTTGACCAGCACTGCCATGTATTAGAGACACTTAGCATAAAATGAACCCAGTGGGAGAACCGTTAGAAAGCTTCCAACATAAATGTTGACTGGATTTCTAGCCAACTGCTCAGTTTGACCATGATCAAATGCCTTCTTATTTGCTGTTCCTGAATGTGTGCACCAGAAACCTGTTTGCTTGGCATTATTGCTCTGGAATACTTATTCTCTAAGCAATAATAATGTTTGCTTTCACATGTGGAAACATTAATAAGAGAAGTAGAACATAAGCTGGGTATTAGTGCTTACCTTGTGTTGTTTATTCTTCTGGTATCTAAAAGTCTGGGTTGTCTAATTGCATAGCAGTAAGCGCTGTTCTTAGGTAATCAGCTACGTACTCTAACTAATTAACAGGAAATAGCTCATGATAGGTTTGTAGGGGAAATATAAACTGGTACTTATGCATATAGCAATATATAACAGTACATTAGCAGAAATCAGGACTTGCTGTGATTGTCATTTTGGCTGTCATCTGGCTTTTAAGTAACGCGTTATCCCATTCTCCCTTATTTGAGAGTAGCTACTTTTGCCCTACGCTGCTCATGAAAAGCCTCTTAGACTGGGAAAGGGAGGGAGGTGAGGGTGATACGTTTAATGTTGGTAAGCACAACTGCCTTGAGACATTCAGGTCCAAAGCACACTGTTACATGGAATAGGCTATCTCCTTTCAGTACTCCAAAAATTCAGATCTGAAAGCTTGTCAGGGCAGGAAGGAATTGCATACTGATTGAGATAGCAGTGAAAAAAATTGCGCTGACCTCAACTACAGCATCATTGCAATATTCTTTGAAAGCTGTGGATCCCAAAAGTTCATCTCACTTGTTTACTGTACTGGGTAAAGAAAAGTTTGTGGGAAAATGTAGCTGGGAAGTGCAAAGGCATAGTCCTGCCTGGCATCCCATCATACAATACCAGTAAGAAAGCATGTTCAGAAACCCCAAACACTAAATAGATTCAATAGTAGGTCTACACAGCTGTTAATATCACTGTATTGTTCCAGAGCTTGAAAGCTTCCTTATAGTCGCTAAACTAAAATTGTTTATGTTTCATTGGTCTTTTACTAGCATTGTCCTTTAGCTAAAATAACATTTTTACTGGAATTTGCATCACCACACTACTCCTGGGAGAGGGAACTTACTTACCCTGTTACTATTCTGTTCTGATTTATATAGCTTTGCAAAATAATGTCTGCTTCTTTCAATCTCCTCTCATAAATTATATTCTCCTTTACCCAATCTATTCAGTGCATATACTCCTTAAATCCAGTCTTTGGAATGGTTTCTCATCGGTGCACTTGTACTTCCTCCTTAATGTTGGGAATGTCTTAAAAGATACTGTCTATTATTTTAGCTGCTATTCTTCCTCTGTCCATAACACATTAATAACTCATTCAAGAATGATTTTTTCTTCTGAAATCCATGAACTTTTTCATTTTTGTTGGGTCCAGCTCATGAGCTTCCTAAGCAGCTATCTCATCTGTCTCCATGCAGTCATCCATTTTGGCTATGAAACCACATTCCATTTCTAGCATTTTTCATACTAATACAATTCTTTCTTTGTTTTCCAGTGTCTTAGTGATGCCTCTTAACCCTGTGCCATCAGCAAAGATTCCCACTTTTAGAACCAAACCACCTAGTAAGAAGTGGTCCCAAGACCTACATCCTTCTGGAGCTTCACTGATAACTTACTTTATTCCATTACCATACCCCCTTCAGTAAGTTCCTCAGAGATTAAGTGTTTTGCTTTCTTCTCTAGCTTGCTCAGTTTAACTAATATTTCTCTGGTACTAAGTTGAGGGGCTTTCTTCCTAAAGAAAAAAACAACTGTCTTACTAAGAGAGAATTGCAGAATCATAGAAGTCTGAATTTTATAAAACCTACCTTTAATAAAACTTTTTCTATGTCTTTTTTTGTTTTCCTTCCCTTCAGAGTTTGTTCTAAAGTATCAGATATACTTGATCAGAATACTTTGCTTCTAGTTGCTAGATTGCCCCTTTCCTCTCCCTCTCTTTCCCCCCTCTCTCCACATATAGGGACTCACACTCATGAAGATATGTTAATTATAACTTTTGGCATTTGTTCTCGAAATTTCATATTCTGGGTCTTTGAGTTCCAGCACAAGAGAGCACTCAGCTCACCCAAATTACCTCTCCAGATATTGAGATTTCCATTAGCTCAGTCACACCTCTTTAGACAGTCTGTATCTACTCTTAATAAAATGATGGATCTGGGAGGGAAGGTTCATCCCCTAATACCCCTAGGATAATCATTTATAGGTACGTAATTCTTAACTCTTAATTGTTCAACCTGGCCTATAAACATTGTTTTGAAGATTTAATAACATTGCCAGGCAATTTATTCCTGAGATTTTCCATCCTCACTGTTAAAGTTTCCCTTGTGTCTAACAGAGATTTGCCTTGCCTACAATTTAAACTCATTAGTTCCTGTTCCAGCCATCGCAGACATGAAAAACAGACCATATCTTATCTGTAACAACCTTTTTTTCTGCTTCAGGGCTACTATGCACCCCTCTGGGACCTTGTCATCAGCATAAATAGACCCAGTTCTTTGCCTCACACACAACTGGTTGTATTAGTTTAGACTGTGACCACTCTTACTGCTGCCTTTTGGACAGGATTTTTTTCAGAGCACTCTGCTCCAATAAAGTCGAATCTTTCTCATTACTGAGTCATATATATTAATTCCTTGATGTTGTTTCTTAGACCGTTCCTGCCTCAAGTAGAAATGATATCATTAACTCATGTCCACCTTTTGATCTGCTATAACCCCAAGGTCTTTGTCCATAAAATTGCTGCCTAGCCTAATACCACTCAGCTCAGATGACTTGAGTTGGTTATTCCTGCCAAAATATTATTTACTTTGCTCTTTCGTCCTAACTTAATTCCATTCATCTTCCTGCTAATTTTCAGAATGTTCCTTCAATAGACATACTCATTATGAATTTTCAGTGAGCTTGTAGTCCCTCCTTGCTCCATATCCTCTGCAAATTTAATAAACATATTTCCTATCCTATCATCCCTGTTAATGAAAATATTGAATAAATGCAGACTTAGGACAGAGTCCTGCAGTATGTCACTCAATACACCCTTCCATTTGGATAATGAAGCATTGATAAGTACTGGGTAAGTATAGATTTCCAATCACTTTCTCACCCTTCTTCCATCAGTTTCATCAAGACAGTATTTGCTTAGCTTGCTAATGAGAATGTCACGTGAGATAGTTGTTAAAAGCCTTATTAAGGTCAAATGCACCTATTGCTTTTCTTTCATTCTTATAGCCCTTGATCTGGTCAAAGAAAGATATATTTGACACATCTTGCTCATGACAAATCTATAGTTTCTGCTCCTTATCCACTTCTATCTTCCAGAGGACAGTTTTCTCTAGATTTTTTCTAGAAATCAAAATGAAGATGGGTGGCCTAAATCTTTAACAGGACTTCTTTAATAAACTGAAATCCCCTGGCTTCATTTCTTTTTACACACTTGTCCTTGGTTGCTACTGTTTTGCGCATTCAGTGCACTTTTCATTGCCTACTTTCTCTTTTATTTTATCACTTGATTGAAAAGATAAGTCACAGTATGAATTTGGGTCAAAGCCCTTTATAGTATTTCCTTTCTACAATGGAAAAGATTTTGTTATTTTTAATGACTTTTTTACTTCACTTCCTTCTGTTCCGTGAGGTTTCACTACCACTGGCTTTATAGAGGAAAAAAAGGGTGGCAGGAATTGTACAGAATCTCCAGTACAGTGGTCTTTGTGCTTGGGCCATGCCTGCTACTCTATGGGTTGGGTATTAGCCCTCCTAATGAAATTCTGGAAATACTGAAATCCGTAGAAAAATATCAATTTTGGCCTTAAACCCAGGATTTCAGCTTCAGGAATGGCTTGCCCCTTTGGTAGGTTTTCTAACATACACTTGAAATAACGAATCAATGTTCCTTTTTTTTGCTGTTTTCCTGCTTTTAGATGTTTAAAGGTTTTTTCCCTGTTGAAGTTATTGCAGCTTTCTGAATGCTAAGAGGTTGCATTTAGCACTTCTGTTTGTCAGCACAGAGGGCCTGCTAGCAGTACTGCTTCCTAAGCTTTCCATGCTGTTAAGATAATCCGTGCACATTTGTTGTATTTTAAAATGTTTAGACTTCCTGTACGGGGTTCATTAAACCATTTAAATACTTTTATTCATTTTAAAATGTCAGACAAAATCAATCAAAAAAATCAATTTACATGTTAAAAACAGTGTTAATGTGACACCATTATGGTAACGGAGATTGAGAGACCCCTAATTTCAGGGAAAAATTAAAATAGATTTAGTAAAATAAGTAACTGCTGTAATTGTGAAGACTAAGAACAAAACTGATGCATCAAAGATAAAGTAAAAGGGTTTAGAGAGGGATCTGTGGCTGATGTAATTCTAGTGGATGATGCTTATCTCACACCAAATGAAAACTGGTCCAGAACCATTAGTTGAACAGCATTATTAATTTCTGTAGTCTTATCTTTTTTTTCTTTCTCACAGAATTCCTCCCACCTACTGCCAAGTAATGTTATCCACAGTATATATATCTCCCAACTGAAGCCTGTCTCTGTGCTAAATATACATTGTGAAGAACTAACACATTCTTAAACTTTCTTGGCTCCAACTGCTTCTCCCCCTCTTGTTGAAACATTTGCTTAGTTTCGGATCATTACATTACCTGGCAACCTTGCTCACTGCTGCCTGTTTAAAATCCGGACACTGAAAGTATATTATAGACCATGGTACTGCTCTTGCACTGTTCTTTCCTGAGTCAAAACAGAGAAGAACGTGTTGGAGTCTGAACACACGGAAAGGGAACGGTCTGTCAGCAGAACTTTCCTGCTCTTTGCAAATTCTAAGGAAACTTGGATGACGCGGCTCAACAATTCAGTGGCATCTCAAAAATTTAAGGTCTTGCTGCATTTTTTCCTGCTTCTTTCCCTGTCGATTTGAGGAGGAACAAGCCTTTAACTGCCAAGGTGGTGACGAATTTCGATATATTAGCCAGAATTTCAGGGGAAGTGACAAGCTAAACATTGACCTTATAACATACATCAGTGTCTATGATTCCTTGCTTTCTTTAGTAGCTAGCTAATCATGCTCAGCTCTGTTTATATACTACAGAAGATGTGAAGGTATTTGGGGCTTTATTTCAGACTCCCTCCAAGGTCAGACTATACCTCCATTTTATCTGTTCAAAGGAAAAGAACTCTGTTTCATGTAGACATTTGAGAGAAAGAAAACACCTGCATTTTTCCTATTACATTTCCCAATTGCAGCTGGATGAGTTTCACTAGAAAATTCACTGGGATACCAGTCTGGAGGAGTATCCATTCAACTCAGCATCAGAAGATAACAGCCCAACAATGCAAGGGCAGGGCTGAATAAATAACTTGGAAAAAGATGTCCAAGTTTTGTTCATTTTTAGAAACCAAAGCAACCTCTGCACTTTGAGGAGCTGTTAGAAAGTCTCGGGAAACCTACTTCTGTATTGACTGTCTACTTAGGACCAGGACAGAAATGCTGATGCATTGATGAGAACCTGCTCTAAATTTTGTTTGGGATTAGCAGAGTATTTGCCAGAAATGTCATTAACAGACCCTGCTTTTGCCAGTTTTACAGTCCAATTGCAGTGGCTTCAGAACCTTAGATACACCTCACTGTCTGAACTTGCAGATGCTTTTCCCAGTCAAGTCCTTATCTTTTAAGATTTGCCCATTAATCAAGGCCACCTTAAATCCTTCAACTGATAATATTAAATAGTGGTCTGAGTGAAATTTAATTGCTGAGCAATTTCAGTGATAAAAAATATTCTATTTTCTTCTTCAAGTGATGATTTCTGTGTTAAAAATCCTTATAAGGAATGAAAAAAGATACATTTTGGAACTAAACTGATAGTATGGCTTCATGGCAAATCCAGGTCGATTTCTGCAGTGCTTTCTCAGGAAAAAAATAAAAGGATCAAAACTTCTGCTGTGTCTCAGAAGGAAGGAAGGTCTGGTAGATACAGCACTGGATGGGGAGTCACAAGACCAGATTCTTCCTGCCTGACCTTTTGGCTGCTCACTTAATCTCCCCATACGCAATTAATAGGCCTATCTGGGGATAGCAGACCTCTTATCTCTTGCTCTCTCATCACATTTGTCACATTTGTTTCAGTCTTTGGGAGATAAACTTTCTCTCTGATAGTGCCCTTTTATAATATCCTTTTACAACCCTCCAAGCCCTGATCCAGTCTTCTTCAAAAAATAGATCAGACTGTTGAGTCTGAGCACTGAAGATGAAGTTCTGCCTCAGAAAGTTGTGCATCTGGTTAATGCTTGAAGTGATGTGCTGGCAATGCAGCAATTCAGTGGCCGCAGCAGAATAGGTCCTGGGAGGGAGAAAAAATCAGGGGCCAAAGTGAGACTATGGGTAAGTGAGACAGATTCTGCCCCTCTTTCCGCTCTTCTCTTTGGCTCTAGTTTTTACCCCTTTAAATATAAAGTACACAGTCCCCTTACCCTGGGCAGCTAGGCATATTGCCTATACCATGAGCTGGCTCTGGCTGATACAGCTTCTAAGCATTTGTTGTTTTCACAAGTCTACAGCTCCCTTTGCTAATGGAAAGCAAACAGATCTCTGAAATTGCTATGCTGGGTGGGGGTTTCCCCTCTCTTTTCCATCTTCAACTATCCTAAAATAGCCATCTCAGTTTTGGTCATCAGTTCTTCAAGGGAAAATCATGCTAGTGAATGGAAAACTTTTTTAATGCCAAGTTTTAACAATTGTTGTGTCAGGGTCCAAATCCCTGGAAAATAGGGTTTCCTAGTGGAAACTGACCCTCCTCTCACCCAGATAACACTGTCACTATAGCTAATATCATGAGTCTCGTGATACTGACTGTCAGCTTAAATTGATTACACAGGATGTTCCCCCCACACCCTGCTGTAACATGTCACTGCTCATATTTATAACTGGCCTCTATCTACATGCCTAGCAGACTGCATATACAAACCTTCATCCTCATTCTCTTCATAAATATTTACTACAGAAAGAGTAAAAATATGGTGTTCAACTTTTCTTCCCCCCTCCCATCATTTCTGCCATGAAAAAATTAATTGTAGGTTTCTGAACTTCACACTACCACATTATAAAACTATTTGTTTATGACCTGGATAGATTTAATCAGAATGATTAAAAAAGTCATCTGTATTCAAGTGTCAATTGCTACTTCACACCCAGACTTACATTTCTTCTAAATGTTGTTTTCTTGAACACTAGGGAGATGAAAGATTGAAATCTTTAGTTCTAGGAATTACATTTTTTATGGTTCCTGGAAATGTATCTCTGAGGACCCAGAACATGATGACATAGTTTGGTAAGGAAATAAAAGCCTGTCTATTTAATAAGCATGCTGCCCTTTCATACTTTAAGGTTTCTAAACAGTATTTGCATTTCATCAGTCTCGTAAAACTTCTGACAAACATCTCAAGCCATCAGGTAAATAAGGGAAGTGAGTGTTCCCTCACTTTATGAGAAAGGTGTTTTTTGATGTTTGAAGTACTACATTCCATTTCAGGAGATCATTCTGGCAATACTGGACAGACTTAATGAATGTTTTACTTTGATCCTTGAGATTTGATGTCAGGCATATCAGATCTCAAGAAAAGCAGTTGGATTTGGATCTGTATTCATCACATTTGTAAAAGGAATGGAGGATGGATAGCTGTGCTTTTGAAGGAGAGGAGCTGAAGAAGGAAAAGTTGCATATTCTAACTTGCAGCCCTTTGGTAAAACACAAGCACACATTCATGGAACAGATATGGTAGTCCAGCTGCCACGTTCCACCTCTGTTGGGCCCAGTGGATGGATTTACATTGGCTTGGACCCAGCTTCACAAACAAAATTGACCTCAGCTCCAATGTACAAACATTCCTGCATCTCACAGGCTCCCTTTCCCATGCCGTCTGTTTAGCTACTTGAAGAGGTTCAAGTATACAGGCCAGATATTTCCCCTGCTTTGGAAAGTCATTCATATAGCTGTGGTACACTGGGATCTTTTATTGTTTTGACATAGCTGAATGGTTCAATACAAGAGATCTTTTCCTGTTCTTTCATTAGTGCGTGAAACTGAATGAATAGGAGTGGGGTGGACTATGAAAGGAGGCTGAGTGCACCTGTCATAATCTTCTAAGCAGATTTATTTTCAAGGAAAGTCTAAAATTTTCAGTTATTTCAGATGTCATGCTTTGTCTCATGAGTAACATGATAATTAAGGTTGCTTATATGGATTTACTATCTTTTGTGTCTCATCGAACCAAATTACGTACAGTTTTTCTACATGTCTCATAGAACCAAATTACGTACAGTTTTTCTACATGCATGGAAATATATTTTTTAACTTTTAAATCTGGAAAGCAAGGAGCTCTCACTAAAAATTTAAATAATTTATTATATTCACAATAAAGCTGTAATGTTCAAGAAATTGAAGTATTAAGAATATCATTATTCCAGTATCTTTTCACATTGACTGCTGAAATAGCCTAGCTTCTCACAAGCCCCACAAAAGAAAACATCCTTTAAATTACTGTTAGCAGTGTACAAAGAATTCCATTCCAGCCTGATTTAATAGGAAAGTCTCAAAAACAAGCAGTCACTGAAGCTGATAACAGCAGTTAATTATTCCAAAAGGAATAAAATATATTCCTATTGTGAAGACAATCACCTTTGGAACATAGGTAAACAACAGTTGTCAGAAAATGTTTTTTCTGGAGGTTGCCTTTGCCGTCTTTGGGTACTTTGCTGCCACATTTTTAAGTCTTGCAGTTGTGGGGCCTTCAGGGGGCATTTTTCAGTGCTTTTATTTTCATATTATTTATATTCAGGAGAGTAGAGGGTGCATTGCCTTCTCTCTGCTGGCTCTGAAAACTGTTCAAGAGGTTGTTGAAAGGGCTGAGCAGCAAGAGAAAAGAGGCGAGGTAACCTATTGTAAAAAAGGATGAAAACTTGGAAGGGGAAAAAGGAGCAAACAGGAAAGGAATGTAGTTGCTGAAGAGTTACATGAAAATCTAAATTGTGAAACCCATGATATCAGAATTACTTTGCTGTCTATGAAATAAGAAAGATATAGTAAGAAGGAGCAATAGCTGGTTTTCCCCTAACATTGAGAAAGCCTATGTAATATTTTCAGATCTAGCTATCTGGTTTCTGTGTCCTTTAGAATGCCCTTCTACATTGTGAAGGAGCTGTAGTTATTGATTTAACTGTGCAATCAAACAGCTGGGTAGATAAAACATTCAGACCTCTTGAACTTTCACAGGTCCTTATCCTCAGGAATGCTCCATCAAAAATTTTTGTCAGTTCATGAGGGAAGAAGGAGATATACAAATATATATTGACTTATTTGTGAAGGATGATCAGTTGTGATCATAGCAAAGCCTGGAAATGGTAGAGTCAGTGCTTATAGCTGGAGGTATGTTTCCATAAAAAGATACGCCATACTATTTGTACTCCATCCAGCTGGCCCATTAGAGCACAGTATTTTATGTAATTATTGCATAAATTTATTTTAAAAAATGAAAATGAACCTGAGTGGCAGTAATAGATGATTTTAATTACCCAGACACAGACACGATTGCATTAAGTAGAGGAAATATATTTCTAAATCTGGAATGAGAGTGCTTTCTAATTCAATCTGGACATCAGCTGACAGGGAAAGAAACAAGGCTGGGTTTGAATGTAACTTGGAGAGGAGGTTGACAAAATAATGTTAGAGGACAATTTGGGCTTCAGTATATTAGCTGGGGTCACAAATACACTACAAAGGGAATTAAAATGACAATCAAAGCTATGAAGAAAGGCAAAGGGGAGGACCCCCACAATCATCTTCAAATAGCAAACTGGGATAACGTGTAAAGCAAATTAAATAAAGTATTAAAAAGAAAGACAATAGAAACTAAGAGGGATAAAACGAACACTGAATGCTCAGTGATATTGAGATTTGATAAATGGCTTGCCTTACACCTGGTTGTATTCTCATTTGTCAGATGCTGAGTAAATAACCCCCTCTTCAAATATAAGGTGAAACCCTTGTGTGCTGCCTGGAACTCATAGATCTACTGGTCTACTGATCACTGAAGGCAGAAGACAAGTCCACAGATTTTTGTGACAATCCATAAAGACTGACATCCCTCCCTCCTTTTGTGAGTGCAGCCAAACTCATACGCAGAGGAGCTCTTCAGATTCTCTCACAATACTCAGAACTCAGTTCCAGTGTATTTATCTTCCTGTGCCTGCTCCTTTTTCCTTGTTTGTGCTCTCTGCACATTTCAGTAATGCAGGTGCTACAGAGCAGTAACAATATAAATCTCACGAACTATTTGTGGATACAGGATCCAGACATAGAAAGGAACATGTGTGATAAATGCTTACGCACCAGAAGGGTTTACATAATATCTGTAACTTACGCTGTCCTATTCCTTAAGCCACTGAGCTCTCTTCACCACCTTATAACAAGTGAAAAATACATAGAAGGAGCCTGAAAGCCACACAAACTGTAGTGTGCCATAGAAAAAGGGTGAATGAAATCCCAGAGGTTGTGGTTGTCACTGAATAGGTGATATTTCTAGATGATCCCAAGAGTCCCATTCCCTGAAAGTGAGACTCATGAGAAGGACCTGGTTCTCATGCCATACTTCACAGGAATGCAGTTATGTAAAGAACATCACCTCCAATTTCATATTTCCCTGATATTTTATATGCCTGTTTGGTGCGATGTAACACTGAAGCTGTGATTTGCTTGCTGTTTCTATCAATGCTGTCAGCTGTTCAAAGTCTCAGGTGGGCTCAGCTGTGAATAATCTCACTACCAGTTGAAGTGTGAGGGGAATCGTAAGAAAAAGGTTAGCTGGAACAGAAAATCTTAGATCATGGGGATTACTGCAGCCTCCTGCTCACCAACAGCTTCCTGATGTGGCCACACATTTATATTCTGAGTGACACTACCACCTACATGAACAATGCTGGCCACACACTGGCAATGATGCAGCCCTGCACTCCGCTGCATGGCCCTTCCCAATCACATGCTTGGGGATCCATTTCCATACTAAGTAACTTCCCTTCCATTCCCTCCTCCTTGACCACCTAGGCAGAATCTTGCCTTAAGGGTGACTGTTACCTCCATGCAGCCATAATGTGTGGTAATTTTATGATGGCCTGCATGTTGAACATTTGTGCCATTAATGATCTGGAAAAAGACTGGCTTCTCCTCTTGTTGCTTCATGGGGTTTGAGGCCAAGAGGGGTCTTCAGTTCTACACTTGTTTCTTCAGAAGCTCTTGATCAACCTCCAAGGAGTACCTGAATTTTGAGATTGAGTTTGGAGCAAAGGTGAAACATGGATCTGGATCTGGATTATTATTATGACTGAAACCCATGCTGCAGGGATTGGTTTTATTTCATTTCTTTTAAATCGTGGATAAGGCAAGCTGTGATACTCAGCTACAAACTATTTTGTTTCTATTCAACGTTTGGCTTTGAGAAGAAGCAGAAACTGAGGGAAGCACAAATGGTTAGTCCAGCCCTAAGGCCCAAGGTCTACTCAAAAGATGGAGACCTGAAGGCAGATTATCAGAATTGCTGACACGAGCACATGAACCAAAAATGCCAAGGGAACTAAAGATGAAGACCCTTATTTTTCTATTCTGAGAAAGCTGAAGTAAACAGAGAGGTAATTAAGCAACCTAGTTATTAAAGAGCATGGTTGGGAGGATAGTGACAGTTGGGTTGATACTGCTGCTGACAGTCTGAATGATTTCTTTCCTTCAGCATTCATAAAAGGAACTAAAGGTCACGTTTATGTGCCTAGGATACATTTTCCTGGGGAAAAAAATGTGAAATGTTAAAAGGCCCTATGATTACACTGTAGGAGACAGGCAATTAGAAGTATTACAGTTGACAGACATCAGGTCCCTCTGAATTATATCTCAGAATTCAACAAGAATTGGCAATGGAAATAACAAAAACCTTTCGCTGCTCAATTTTGATACGTCACCGCAGAGGGCAGGAAGAAATGCAAAAGTTAGATAGGAGGGTTAAATGCAACAATACTGAGTAAAAATTAACTGGGAGAAAGACAGAGGCAAGCCAGGTCTGTTTGACTTGTGCAGAAGGTGTAGGAAATGCTGTTCAGGGATGAAGACAGCAAACCGTCTACAGTTGTGTAAGTCTGTTTTACACTCCAGCTTTTCACTGCAGCTATACCGAGCAGAGTCAGACCAGGAATCTGAAAAGCATAAGGCAACTGAGCCTGGCTGTAAGTTATTTAAAATCTAACCCATTGGGTTGGATTCCAGGTTCTGCACTCAATCTGCTCCATTAGGAGGGAATTTTGGCTCATTTCCCTTTCAATTTTTCTGTATTTTGTCTGTTGAAATTTTAATGAACAATTTTTTTTTGGAAAAAGCATTTACGGTGCTTACTGTAATGAAGTACTCATCTCTGCAGGAAGACTGCACTGTTTACACCTATCTTCAGGGAGAAGTGTCCATTTATTTCCTTTCCAGTTTCTCTTCAGCAAGTCATTCTGTAAAGACTTAGGAAAACCTGAGTTCTAAAGAAACTACTCTAGGAACCTTCTCAGGAAATGTGCTTACAATAGACAACAAGACCAGATAGAGCAGCTTTAATTTGTTTTATAGACAAGTTTACATCAGCATTATTTTGTTCTTTGATATAAGCTGTTGCTGACAAATTCTTGAAAATTCTGTAAAACTCTAAAATAATCAGTAACTTCACCTGCGAATTTGAGGAAGACATTTTGCCCAATTCTACCTTTCAAAAATATTAAGTATTAAAAGACAACCTTGTTTGAGATCAGAAACAGAGCAAAACTGAGGTGAAATTTTCCCAATTTTGTTGTAATTTCCAGCCAAAGAAAGTTTGTTTAACCCAAAATGGTGCCTATTTGCTCATCATTGCCTTAAAACTATTACTTCTTTACATAATTTTTTTGCCTTACATGGTTAAATGATTGGTCTGGCTACCATCACACAACTACTGCTCATTATCTTGTTCATTAATTTCATTCAAAAAGCAAACTTTTTTTTTTTTTGTTCTGACATCCAATTTTGTGCCAGGAGCAGCTTCCCTAAGAATAGCACTGAATGTATGAGCTTTCCACTGCTAAGTGTCAACCATTGACAAAAAAACGCAGATCAGAATATAGTTCTGCCAGGTCCCATTACTGTTGTGGTATCTGTGTGAAAAATTTATTATTCCTCTTCAGCCTTATCTGTATCCAGTTACACCATTGGTTAGAGCATAAGGGCACCAAGAACAGCAGCTTGGTGTGTTGCATGTTTCTTAACATGGGAACTGTTGAGTTAGCAAACTATAAGGCAGCATAAAGCAGCAAAACAGTTGCTGAAAACCAAAAACCTGTCTTCAAGCAAGCAAAGTGAAAAGGAATATAGAGTCAGTAAGTTTATCTCAAAAATTTATCTTGGTCTCTGTTTAGTCACAAAGGACATCTGTTGTGGAAACATTAATCAAGAGAGTTTAGAGATTGTATAGAAAGGTTAAGTAATTTTTGGATTAGAAAAGCCTGAGTAATTGTGGGCAATTTTTTTCTTTCCTTCTGAGGAAGGATGGCATGTAGTTGAATTATGGTGCTGCTGTCCAGAATGTGTTTAGGCTTCTGCTGCAGGTATTAGTGAAAATATAACCCATGCCATTCATGTGAGACACCAAAAGAGTTGCCCACACACGTGCATGCAACTACAGCAACAGCTTCCTCCTTAGCTCCAGTTCATGAGAATTTGGGAAGTGGTGTGTTTCAAATGATAGACAGTGTCTATGTCCAAAACTCCCAGATATGTGTCAGCATGAAGCCAGGCGCACAGATGTAGTTTAAAGTTTTCCTTCTATTGACCCAGCTGTAGTAGTATGGATTCAAACCTCCCTGCAATTATGTACAGGACCAATGGATGCTTGTCTGGAAGCACAGCAGCATCAGGTGGCTCCTGCATTCCACACTCTCCACTACGGGATTATTTAGGTGATCTTTCCTATCCTTTGTCAGATCTGACTTTAGGAAAGTCTTTTGGTTTGAGACTTGGTAATGGGGTCAAAACAATAGGGTCAGAACTACTAGAACTACCAGACTGATTCTGCAACTTCAATGGTAAATGCTCTTCAGGCTTACTCTTACATGACGATCAATGTAGATAGCTTAGTTTTTCATGTGTTCAGATTTCAGTGAACTGGAAAACAGCCACTGAAACTTGATAATCACCATAACCATATTTTGGCTGAAGTTCTGCAGTTCTGAGAATCAAGACAGGAGGATCTATAGTTTTTCATTTAAGATTCTAAGTGGTCTTTGTGAATTTAAAATATTCAGATACACTCAGTGAATCGGGTCTGAATTTTTAGATTTAGAAAGAATCCCAAATACTTCTATTCCTTGTTATACTAAACAACATTCAGCAAAGCAATCGCTAAACATACACAAAAGATTAATAGATACCTTTTATATTTATATATCCTGCTTTGAATGTCATACTTTGCCTGCGTGATGTTATTGTTATTGTGCATTCTACTATTTCCTAGGCTATGGCTTTTATTTCCTGAGAAGGCTGCTGGCCACCTGAACTTGGGAAGGAGTAGAACAGTGTTGCATGTGGATTCTGACTCAAACCTTTCTTCTTCCTGCTATGTTTGCCAAGAATTACAGAGTTGGAAATGTCATGCTGTCAAGGACAATCCTGTTGCAATTGCAGAGGAGAAAAAAAGGTGCCTACTTTTCTTTGCATCTACTTGTCAGTGGAGAAATATCAGAGAACGTTTCCTTCCTGCCGAAGTATTCAGTACTGTAATGCTATTGTTCACATCCAAAAAAAGATGCACAGGTTTGGTGCAGCCATGTAGCATGCATGACTGAGAGAGGACATGAGACCTTCCAACCACCTGCTGCCATGAAATCTATTCAAAGTGAGGGCAACAGATTTAGATCTCAGCAAGGCTGACGTGGGCTATCTAGAGTGAGGTGCAAGATTAATATCCTAGATACCATTCCAGTATCGTTGGATATTAAGTACATTTAGAGCAGTGATGCCACTGCAACACAAAGATATTACTCATCTCCAACATCCAGACCCAGTTTTCAGGGTACAGCTGCAGCCTACTCCATACCATGATTCATGGCTCAGACTCAATGCTAGATTTATCAAACTGCTCAAGTCAAGGATGATTCCAGAGCCTTACTTCACAGAGGCTCCTACTCCTGAAGGAGGCCAACAGACCTGAGCCAAGGCTTATATAGCCATTGTCCACCATCCTGGCATGACAAATCAGACACATATGTATGCATTTATGCAACCATTTCCAAGAACAACTGTCTCTCTGAGGAACTTCATTTTGCATTTCAGAATATAAAGCCAGAAGTCCTGGCAACTTAATCTACCAGGTTTAAAACTCCGGTCAGTCTAATGACCATATTCTGGATTAAAATCCTTTATCCTGCATATCCATTTAATTGGCTTCATTATTCAAGATTCAGTGGGAAAAACAGGTCTGTGCACAATTCTGTCATCATGTGGTTCCTTGCTCTACCAGCCTGTGGTGTGTGATTCTCCGAAAACTCCAGGACCTTGCATGCAGAAATAAATTGCACAGTCCTGCCTTGGTGAATCTGAAAAGACACTTGGATGCTCCTGCCTGGCATCTGTTTATTCATGACATCTAGAGAGAAACAGCCCAGCTGGAGCAGAGCATGGGCCTGAAGGCTGATGCTATGTGTACAGCATTATACATTGCTTCAGAGACCACTGTTGCTGGCTGTGCAGAAATGTACTTGCTACCATTAAAACAAAACAGAACAAATAAAAAACCAAACGAAAACCCAAAAAAAAACAAACATAAAAAACCCAACCCTCCCCAACCAAACTAAAACACCCCCAAAGCAAAACAAGAAGCAACCTCCTTTCCCCACCCCCAAAAGAACAAAACAAGAAAAGAAGTTTCTTGTCATTAAACTAAGAAAACTCTAATAGTAGATCAAACCAAAGAAATATGCTGGGGAAAGCATAATATCCCATGGTGATCAGCTTGCCTACGAATCATAAAAAGAATACCAGTAAACTGTGCCATACCATGAAGCTCTAAAACTCCTAACTCCAGCTGCTATTCACTCAGAGATTCCCAGGGAGGAATGGCATGCAGTTGAATGTTTTAATGACCTGACCCTTCTAACACAGGTCCTGTTGCTGCTGGTTCTGCTACAAATCTGAAACAGTGAGACTTGCTTAAAAAATGCAAATAAATCAGGCACAAGTCCTCCGAGCTCCAGACCGCAGCCCATTACAGTCTGGAAGATAGGAGAGAGGCATAAAATATGGGTTTGTTTGTCCATATCAATTGCCTTTTTATCTCCTGTCTTCTATGCGCAAAGGCATTTGAAGTGAGGAGATGTCAGTTTTGTTTTGTATGTTCACGGTTTCATTGTAATAAATTATGTCTTAGACATATTTTTGTAAAGAAGGAAAAGAAAAAACAAAACCCACCCAAATCCTTGTAGTCTCAGTTACAGAGAGACATCACATGCTTTCTGGCAGTGATTTTTGACATGCAGAGAAATAACATAATTCAACTGTCTTAAATGAGACATCAGAAGGCAGGTTTCAGGAGCTTTGTGCTTTGCCATGGTGATTTGCAAGCAAATCAAAGCCCACTGCCCAGCTCTGTTCTACCTCAGACCCAAGGCCAAAGACCTGTGAAGGCTGGTGGAGAGGTTCGAGCCTGCCCAGGTGAACCACACCACAGCTGCCATGATAGTCATGATAGCAAAGAGAGGCTGTGCGTGTCACTAAATGGGGAGAAAGGGTTGAAACGTCCATTTGCTCTCATGAGCTTGAAATTATTGTCTTTGCTGCCTGACAGAAATTTAAAACACCTGAGAAAACACATCAGAAAAAAAAACCCCACAAAATCAGGGGAATGTTGGAGTCCGACACCTGCCCCACTGCTCACTCCTGTGTGAGGTATTCATATCTGCAGCCTCTTCCTGCTTGATCAGCTGCAAAATGTGTCTGTCAGTGCTGCTGCCACTGGGGGATGGTGACCCACTTGTGAGGCACTTTGGATATACTCAGACAAAATATCCTAGAGAAGCATGAGATATTTAACCCTTTGATAATATTAATTTGGCTGATGCATGAGTTAGAAGGGGAAGGAAACGAGGGCACATGTCTGCTTAAAAACATCCTTTCTTATTAAAAAGGGCCAAGCTAAATTAAAAGGTTTGTGGAATGTGTTTCCTGTCAAACTTCAGGCCTGGGGGGAAAAGTACTGGAGGAAGATTTGTGTCTGCAGTTTAGTGCTGTGGGTATCTGAGCACAACTACTGGGCTTTCTATGACTTGTGAGACTGAAGCCTCATATTTCATTACCCTACAGTATTGCATGCTGTTAATACCTGCATTACTGTGTCATTCAGTTCAGCTACAGCAGGTATTAATTGCCTATACAGGCAAAACTAGTTTATGGAGTTTTTGTCCAAATTTTTTACTTACATAGAAGCTTGTGACTTTGTATTATTCTGCAAGACCCAACTGGAATCTTTCCCAAAGGCCCTGGTAAAAATTGGCATGTTTTTTGTTTCACTGTCTAAAAAGCTTTAATCTTTTAAAACCGACATAAAATACAGAGTTACTCCTCTCACTTTATTAATTTTACTTTGTTGTGATCCCATATTTGTTGTTTTAAGGATCCTCCCAATCTCATTTCAAGATTCAAAGCCAGGCAAACAACCTACGGTGCAAACTTCACATCTGTGTCGTGTTACACTTGGCAGGAGAGATGGGTGCACTCATTTACTGGAGCTCAGCATGGGGTGAGAGTTCATAGGTTATCATTCCTGATGGCTTACATCTTTAGAGATGTTTTCCCTTTACGAACAACAGAACTGCTTGTCAGTCACAGCTCAAACCTAAAAACCAGATGCCTATACCTTCTCTCCATAATCATTTCCATGTTTTGCAGGGTCTCAGTGATGGGGAAATGATTACAGATGAACAGTTGCAGGAGATAAGTTAGCATTTTAAATGTGTGTGGAATATGACAAACTAAAATAATAGTGAAAAATATAATCATAGTCAAAACATATGTGAAACATAATATGCAACAATCTTGACTTAATATTGAATGTATCACATTTTTCCAGTCTTGACACTGCACGAATACTGAATGAACACATGTAATATACATCATTATAGAATCAATAATTTAGGTGATATATTGCACTAAAACCTAAATTTGACTGGAACACATTTAGGTACATGACCCATTAGAGTAGGGATCTTTAGTTTAGTCTTGGTTTGGTTTCTCCAGCCATTTACAAAAAATACGAAGAACAGCACCCGGGTAAGAACAACTCATAACTAGAGGTTAGGTGATTTACTCAGATCTCATGGGAACGCTGTGAGAGAATCAAGAGATTTAGCTTTTTTTTTTTTTTTTCTGCTGAGCACGCCACATTAGCCCAAGCTTTTTTCCTTGATTGCAGTGAATAACACTTCAGATTTTTGTTACAAATCCAGCCTCAATCTAAAGTAGAGGTACGATTATCACTTTTTATGCAGTAACTTCCATCCAGCAAATTAAAGTTTGCTTTACGCTTTGAGAATTGTGGTCATTGGGAAATTTGTAAGTTTTCAGAAAATTCAGAGGTTGCTTCAGATGACAATAAGCAGGTCACAAAAACCTCAAGTGATTTAAAGGGTTGCCCTCTTCAACTAATCTTCAGTAACCAACCATATACAAACTCCTGGTCATCTGGAGTACAAGCCAGATCAGTGGTGTGAATTTAAACAAAACGAATATTACTTTGCAGAGCAACAGATGTGGAAGTCACACGAGACCAGTTACCACACCTTAGATAAAGGGAAATCTTAAATTGCTTCCATTAAATCACAGTAGATTATTTAACCACTCTTTAATTAAATATTTAATTTAGCTCTCCCATGCTTACAGTTTCACAGTCTTTTTTTTTTTTTTTTTGCATTACTAGAAAGAAAGGCACTTTTTGTCTTCATAGAGTTTTCAAATTCTAGCTGTGATTCTATATGCATAAGTTCTTTACAATAAAGAATACATATAGTGACACACACTTGAAATCTGCATTATGTGCCTGGAAAGACTGAGTGAGGATGGGTGACTTGTCACAGGCAATAAAAAGTGTCAGTGGCACATGTTTGTGTGTAGTCTGTGAATGCTGTTTGATGTACTTATCAGTTTCTTCCTACGGTACGTTGTAGTTACTGAACAGCACAGCTTGGCTATTGATGGGTAAAAGAAGTGGAAGATAAGAGAACAGACAGAGAGTGATTTGGATTCTGCAGATGATATTTTGCAGGTTGGAAAAGACAAAGACAATCTGCAAGCACCAGCAGCTTGTACAGCCCCAATAGGAGATAATTCTGGGCTTGGAGACAGAGAAAAAACATATGCACAGTAAATCATGCAAATCAAGTCTAAATGGTGGGCATTTGACAATGGCAGAAAATGATGGAGTTGGACATTTTTTGTTTTGGCTTGGTTTTGGGTTTTAATATCGATTTTATAATAAACTTAATGTTGAACTGATAAGCTATAAACCTCTTGGGCCACGAAAGGCTGTGGCAGTGGAGCATACAGGAAAAATAGTAAACCTGTATAAGGAAGAGGGATGATTGAATAATGGTGCCTCTAGATCTTTTATTTACTGACTCCCTGAGTCCTCTGAGGAAGCCATTAGTGGTTAAGAAGCAGCTAGATTTGTGGGAGGGACTGGGGGCAATTTCCAGCTTTCCAGGGTGAGAGGTTCTTTTTTCTGCTTCATTATTTCCAGTTAACTGCTCCTTCTGTAAATAATTAAAACTTCAGAAAAACATAAACAAATAAACAAACTAAAGACCAATACAAAAACAGTGGGACTGCCTTATGCTGCATCTCTTCATAAAATCCCTGGAGCACTTCCCCTTGGAGTGGATATTGACCAGATGAAGAAAGACAAATGCAGCTACCAGGAATTTCTTTGTCACTGCAACATCTTGCAGGAGAGTGTGATACTTGGGGATAGAGATAACGACCAACTGTGGCACCATGCCATGGAACTGTCAAATTATCTTGAAAGAGTATGGTAATGAATGTTCATCACTGCTACATATGATTTGCTTTTAAGCAGGTAGGTAGGGCTCTGACTGAACAGAAGCCATTAAATTATAAACAGAAGGAGCGCTCCAAGTTTCTGCCTTACTAAGGAAATGAATAGTTTTAATGATAGCTGAAGACTTTGAGTTTGCCCTTCGTTTTGTAATCTTCCTCAATTGTCTCCTTTAAGTACAGCTAATCTATTTCTCTAGAATACTGCGCTAGTGTAATTCTGTAGATGTTTTTTTGGAGAAGCTGAGTTTTGTTTTAGTACAGTGAAAAATGAAGTTTACTGTTCAAAAGATCCTCTGGTAATAAGATGAGTGGAATGTATCATTTTATCTCTCTTCTACTCCATTACTGTCTTATACAACAAGAACTAGTGTTAGGGGTCCCTTTCATTATCTGTGCTGCATCCAGACTTTCTTCTCCACTTCTACATAGAAGTTTCACTCAGGACTAATTTCACCAGTGCTTAGAGAAGAATATGAAAATGGGACAAATAAAAGAACAATGGGACCCACAGGTTACTGTAAGAGCAAAAACTACACTCATCATCAGGAGTTTCTGCCACCCACTGGCTGTAGGCATGCAGAACTGCAAAAACTTTGAGTCTTATGGACAAAATTGTTATTGGTACAGATTGCGGTCACTATAAAATCATATTCTAGGAAAGGAGATGCTGTGTTCAAATGCATATTTATTAAAGAGTTTACAGTATATATTTTAGACTAGGATAGGTTTGTACAGCTCATATAAGAAGAAAAACTTTTTATAATGAATTCTGCCTATCCTGTATTTACAGTTTCTGCACTGCTGAGTCCTTTCTCCATTTTGTTGAGATATAATTGAAAAATTTATATACATGAATTACTCACAAAGACATCTTTCTGCTATTGCAAACTGACCTTAAGCTCTGTACCTTAAGGATTGGAGTTAAAAAATTTGTGCATTAAGGATACTTTCAATACATAGCGCATTTCTTCTGGATACCTTTTATCTAGCTCTGACTGAAAGCATTTCACCACCAAGACAACTTGATGGGTTTATGACTTATTGACTGTCCTTTTACTACGTAACATAGTTAATTGGTTCTCCTCTTGCTTTAATCTCTGATGTTTGATTCTGCTAAATGTTTAAAGTATATTTTTGACTACATCATCCTATAAGTCTTTAAAATAAATGCTCTTCAAATGCTTTTTTTTTTCAGTTTTAATAAGTTCTGTTTAAGAAATTAATGGGGGAAGGAGAGAAGTGAAAACGCATAAAGTATTTATAAAGGCCAGCATGATACATTCAATAGATAGCGCTAAAAGCTTGTTTTACAAGGCATTCAAGTCTGGATTCTTAGCTGGGACAGTCTCAACTCTGAATAGATCATGCTTTCTCTTTCCTCTTTCCCTATACTGAAAGGAGCAGAGCTAGCAGCAGGAGGCGAATTTTCTCCCCTTTCTTTTTACCTACTGATAGTCTGCAGTGGTCAGTAGAAGCAATCACCTTCTGGAGCTTCTGCATACTGACTTTGGATGTTAAAACACCATTTGAAAGAGGCACACAAAAATTCTGGATAGGGCCAACATAATACAAAGCAAGAGCTTGTTTCTATACATCCATGCACATTTGTGCATATCATCCACGATGCTCTGATGTGGCTGTGGGGTGTGTATTGTGAGGACCTGTAACTTTCTCAGGGGTAGTGCCATTTGAGTGTGGCCATGGGTATGGGAGAGTCCATGGATATGGATAGAGGTGTATGGCATGTAACAGCCACAAATAAGCCTCTTAAGGAAAAAGCTAACAGGGGGTGGGTGCAGGATGACTGGCAAATAGGATATCCTGCTTTGGCTCAGAGAGTTTGTACAGGCTGTCTATCTTGCTCCCTCAGAGGCTCTCAGGAACAGCATAGAATCATAGAATCATGGAACCATAGAACAGTTTGGGTTGGGAGGGACCCTCAAAGGTCATCTAGTCCAACCCCCCCCTGCAATAAGCAGGGACATCTTGAACTAGATTAGGTTGCCCAGAACCACATTCAGCCTGGCCTTGAATATCTCGCAGGGGCAGCTCTGATCAACCCATATTTTGCCACCCTCATTGTAAAGGACTTTTTCCTCACTTCCAGCCTGATTCTCCCCTCCTTTAGTTTAAAACCATTACCCCTCCTCCTATGGCAAAACCTGAGCATGAACCTCAGCTCTTCACTGGGAAAAAGGAATATCCATCTCCTGACAGGTGCCAGAGAAATTAGCTCATATGCACAATGTCAGAAAACAGATGTCTGGAGTTCAGTTCCTCCATCAGATTGTACCAAACCTGAACAATTAGCAATGTACTTCTGGGGGTGTCTGTGTCACAGACAGAATCCTCCTGGGAACTCTGAGAGGGAGGGAATGATTCAGGCAGGCTGTGGGTCTTCTTCAGTGCTTTCTGTGTTCAGGAGTTAGTGGTGGTAGGACTGAACCCTGCACATGACACAGAGCTGGCACCATGTAGTGGTCAGCCCCACTGTGTCTGCCTGATGTTTCATACTAACCTTGTGTAGAAAAGGGGAAAATTAAGTAGTTGCTTATTATCTTATTGACTGGAGGCAGGACTGAAATCCTGATGGAGTTTAAAGGTGTTCAGTGAAGGCAATGGGAAACAGTGAGTGATGTTAGAGGGATTTCCCTTTAGCTATTGTTTTTACACATTTGAGTCAAAAGGATATAATCTTGGGAGACTCACTGTTCAACCAAGTAAGGGGTTTGTTGTCATTAATATATTTGTGGTGAGTTCTGGGAATTTGTTACAAAAAGAAAAAAGTACATCTTAGAGAAAATAGTCTGTGGAGTTAGGTGTTGACATGGATTTGTGCCTTTTGAAAGCCTGCTTTTTCTGTAGGACAAAATGTCAATTAAAGCCATTCCTGTAACATGTCACTAGAGGGACATGAAAATGTGCGTTAGATTAGCTCCTGTTCTTAGTTATTGCTCTTTTATGTGGGAAAACACAGCAGGGATGATTTAAGGTTCTCCCTTTTCTGACTGAATTAAAGAGTTTTAAATCATGACATTTGAACTGCTTGGTGTTTGTTTAAAAAAAAAGAAAACACATGTTTGTGCTGAAGGCATTGTAACAGCATACCCTAGTAAGTCTTCAAAGATAAGATGCAAAGAAATAGTGTCTTTCGCAGTTCTTTGGAAATTAACTTCCTAATATCAGGTATTTATATTAAGCTTCCCCCCTCCTTCACATATTCCTTTTTATAGTGTAGATAAATAGTATTAGACCTACTTTCAGTCCAGAGTGTGAGCTCTAGCTCTGAAGCTTTCATTGTCACCTCCAGATTGTGTTTGACAGCTGGGCAGGCAAAAGAGGCTTTCCCATGGACTGCTGCAGAAATGCTGCAGTGCATAGCTGGGAGGCAGCAATGAAACTGCAAAGGCAGCAAAGACTAGTACTCTGCAAGCATCTCTTCTCTACCCAGCATCAAGCCAATAAGTCCAACTTCAACCCTCCTATAGCTCACACTGGAATGGAAAAATACCATCTTGGCGCTGGGCTGAGCCTAGAGATGGCAGCTGCAATGTCTGTCCCCATGTGTTCAAAACCTGTTGCCTTCCCAGGTGAGACCTGGGATGATTGCCTGCAGCATGCCATGCATGACTGGTGGGATGCCACAGGCACCCCGAACCACCACCCAGGCTTCAGGTTTGCAAACACGCAGTAAGAATTACAGTCCAGGGAATCCTGCTGTTTTAGGCTTAATGATATTGTTATTCACATGTATCCTGAAATAATCCTATGGGCACTCAATGTCTGTGCAATCAAAAACTAGTAGCAACCAGTTTTTGGTTACGAGCAATTTGCAGGGAAGCAAATGTGCCACAACCTCCTAAGACCTCTTTTTGTGAAAGCTGCCAAGACAGCACAGCTGAGACATACTCTTTCTTGACCAGTCTGACTTCCAGAAAGCTCCAAGCACATTTTGCCCCATCTGGCTCAGAGACATGGCTCTTGCAGCTGTTTTGCATCCCACCCTCTTCCTTTCCTCCAAGCCTCCACCGTGGCCTTGGCGGCTCAAAGCTGCCTTTGTCTCTTTCCTCACACCAAAGCAGCTATCCATAAAGTGAAGACTTTTGGTGCCTAAATGGGATGAAAGCACTTCTGTTTCTGTATGGGTGATGAGAGAAGGGTGCTGGTGAGAGCCATGTCCCCTGGCTCTGCTCCAGGTGGGGAATTTTACTCACAAACCATTTGTCCACAGCAACTTGCAAGGGTGTTTGGTATTGTTTTACCTTCCAAACAACCCATTGGGTGGCTTTTGTTTTGCACGAAGTAATTAAGAAGAGGAAGCTGAGCCCTTTTCCTTCATACCTTTGTTTTGCCTGTGTATCACATTACAGGTGTGGGAGTCATAGTGTGATTATGTCAAAGACTGGTGGCAATAAATAGTTTCAGAAGACAATTTGTGTTACCACTGCTTCAGTGGACAAGCAGGCAGAGGCTGGCTTTTCTTTTTTTCTTTTTTTTTTTTAGCTTGTTTTATTTTATTTTATTTTATTTTATTTTATTTTATTTTATTTTATTTTATTTTATTTTATTTTATTTTATTTTATTTTATTTTATTTTATTTTATTTTTAAAGAATGTAAACACTCAGGAGGGTGTTTAGGTTTAGTTTGTCCCTCATTAACTCCTGAATGATTATGCATGCAGCATGATCACCTATATGTTGTACCTGTCACAGCCTCCGCCCTTTGTTCAGCGTAGCTAAAATATAGTAGTACCTCATTTCAGTAATAGATCTGACCTAGAGTAAAATGTGCAAATTCTTACAATAAGTGCAATAATTGCAATTGATTTACTTTTCTATGGGGAAATAATGTTTGTCTCAAACAATAACTCAGCTTTTTCTTAATTGCATTACACTTATATTAATCTGTATTCATACCCACACACTAAGTTGTGAAGTATATTTGGACTACGGATTTTTTTTCGCCTTACTGTAATGACACATGCAACTCAAAATTTGTTATCAAATCTGAGAAGCTCCTTTTTGCCCATTCCATAGAAGAAAGATGAAAAGTAATGAAAAAATAAAATAAAACATTGCCCATGATCAAGAAAGCCATGCCACAGCTCCTATGTTCATTTTTAGTCCAGTTGTGGGTATGATGCTGTACTAATGATGTCTGGGAGGTCTGGACTATTTCTTATTCCTGGCTCAGAGCATTTGCTTTCAACAAATGTCTTTTAGGCACATATGAGACCTTTTGGCTATCTACACCTAAGTCCACCTGCCAAAATGGCAACGTGCCTGCTCATGAATGTGGTCCAACTGCTAGGGCATGGAAAAAAACAGCATCTGTGGCCCTGTAAATGCCTTTTTATTGAAGAACACTCCCTCTTCTCCCAGATGCATGGTGCGCATAGCTCCTGGCTTCAGGGAGCAACCAGCCACCAGATTTCCGGAAGATGCCAGCCATGGACAGTTGGTTGGGGTGCCTGAGGGGATGCAATTGCACATCCTAGCTGGCACTGAGCAAGGGAGGTGCCCTGGCATGGAAGACCTGCCGGCTGAAGTGCTTCTGCAAACATCAGTCACAGAGAGCACTGGTTTCCTTGCAGTGGGAGATTGTGACAAAGCTGAGATCCACCCTGCAAAACCAACACTTTTCAGCAGGGCAGAGTCACAAATAAACAACTAGTCACTTTTCTTCTTCCGGAGATCAACCTATGCACCTCACAAAAAAGATTTTAGCAGCATTGTTCTCTTCAAAATAGATATATTTTGTGAACATTGCTTGAGTTTTATTTGGAGGGGATGAAATTTCAGTTCGGAGGTAAAAATCCTGAAGTGTCTGATGTCATCAAAACACCAAATTTCATAGTATCATATTCAGCATAAAGATTTGAGAGGGAGGACAGGGGTGTTTCTGTTTTTCACTGTGTGATGGCTGTTTGAAAGGCAGGTTTTGTTTTCAACTTTTAGGCAACTGGACACATTTGCTTACTTGAAATGCAGTACACTGAGTTGTCCAAAGTGTCTTCGTGTTCAGTTTTTTGCAAAAATTATACCTGTTCTGTTTCAAAGTGGAAGAAAAGTTTTTCCTATGAAGTAGTAAGTCTCATTCCCCTTCTGCTTTGGCTGCGTTCAAAGCATCACAGGGAAAATTTTTCAAGAATGTTATTTATAACCTTTTAACTACGAAAATGTTTCAATATTTTCAACCTGCAGTGTATGGAAACAAACGAGGAAACAAAATATTTGCATGTTTTTTGATAACTGAAAAAACAGTTGCCTGGCCCATGAAATGGGAATGGGGAATTAAACTCTTTTTCATCATGTAACACTCAAGGAGGCAGTTCAGTGGAATTGCCCAAAGAGCAGGGTTAGCAGAAACACAAATAACTTTTCATACCCTGTACTAATTACATTGGGGAACTTTTTGACAGAGGATGTTGTGGAGGCTAAAAGTACAAATGGGTTCAAACTGAGATCAACAAATTTGATGTAGAAGGCTGATCAGGGGCAATTACGATATTGCGGATATTACATCCAGCTCAGGAAGTCCCAGGACTACACACTGCATTTCCTCTATTTCCTATATTTCCTCTGCCTCCTATAGTTTTCCCTTACATGTCTGCTGCTATTGAAGGAAAGATAAAAGGTTAGAAGATCATGGTCTCATTTTGTCCTTGTGTCATTGGCTGGCTGATCAGAGAACACGGACAACAACTATGGCATGCTAATGCAAATGAAGAGTGTAACAAGAGACTCCAAATGAAACAAGACAAAACAAGACAAAACAAACAAAAAAAATCTTTGGTTAATATTTCTTTGAAAAGTACTTTTGTATTTTGATCAACCCTGTTTCCCAGCCTCAGTCATATCTCAATAGCTGCAGGACACTGAGCAGGGTCTCACTGCAGAGACCTTGTTAGTAAAGTGAAAACTGTGCATCAATAGCAGACAGAAGATGAGAAGGAAGATGAAGATTTTAAGATGGTGAGAGCAGAGAGGGACCCATTTGCAGCTATTTAATGCTTATTTTAATACCATATTTGGCACCCAGTTACCATAGCAATTGGCAGCTGATTGACAGGATTACGTAATGGAGCTGTCTCCGTAGAGCAAGAACCATATTTTCATCACTTTGCTACTGGAGATGGGACCAATGTGCAGTATGCTCAGATCAAGGGAGGGTTTTGAACAGGATCTTCTGTTTAAGCAACCAGATATTAACGACTCTTTCCTAGTGAAATGTGAGTAAAAGCCATCAGGACTTTAAGGGTATCAAGACGTCTCATCGTCATCACAACCGTCCGACAAACCCTGTGGCAGCTGCCAGGCTGGCAACACAGAGCACCTACTGAACTAGTGGGATGGCACCCCAGGGATCTCTTGTTTAAATGCAAGCCTTAAACTATTGCTTTCAGAAATGTCTTAGAAGAAAAAGGTACAAATAAGGATAAGAGTAATAAAAAAATAAAATAGAAGAAGTCAGCAGATATCACAGCAATTATCCTCTTGGATATTTAAAATAGTTTTGATAACTGGGGCACACTGGTGGGCATGACCTAGCCTTGTTTGCTTCTGAAGAGTGAATGGTTTGACGACTTCCCTGGGGGACATTAACCACATCAGTAACAAGAATCTCACTCATCTCAGTGCTGTCTCAAAGCTAGAACTTACACAATATCCCTTGATTTTGAAAAGGTAGTGCTTGTTGTCCCTGATCAGATAATCCAGGATTTGCTCACAAGTCAGTGGGGTTAATGTGCACAGTGAAGGAGTTTGTCAGATTGGAAGAAAAGGTAAAAGCCCACAGACGATGTGGCTGGAGTGTTCCTGACCACTTCCTGTCCTGCAGGATGCTCCCTACCCTCTTTCCTTACAGGGAGATTTGATCCTGAACTGACTTGTCTCATGTAAATCAGACTCTGTAAATCAGGGTATAATAGGTGGCCGAAGAGCAATGCCAGACTTCCCAGTCCTCCTGCTTAACAGCAGGTCAGCCAGGAATTCACTCTTACCTAGAAAAGCTCAAAGCAACATAGTAATAGCCTTTCTGTCTGCAGATGTAGGACCCTGGCTGGCTACACTGAGAGGAGAAGGTGCTAGTGGCTGCTCATGCTGCCCAGCTGTCATTGCCTCAGAGACCTCCTCAGCCACTGTCAGGCAGCAGCAAAATTCACCTGCTTCTCTCAGCTGCTCTCTGAAGAAGCCTTCACCTTTTGTGGCCTCAGGGACAGCCTCAACTTCGGATTTCCTAGCTAGCCTCTGGTGGGGTAGATGTTCTCTCACCCACATTTCTGAAGCAGCATCTATTTTCGCTTCCCCAGACTGTTTATAACACCCCTAATAATACAATAGATTGATGTTTAGGATATTACAAAGCCATTGGAGCTTCCACGAGGGGGTACAGGTACTTGCAGTATAAAGAGCACGTGTGAATGCATACATGGATGCATGTCCCTTGTGAGTGTAGCGCAGATGTGGTCTGCACATCGGGCAGAGGTGCAGCAGGTGACAGGGAGGGCTTGGATCCACTCTGGTCATGTGTGCATGACTGAGTGGTGTTAAACACCCTCTTTCTCTGCAACAGCAACTTGTAGAAGTTGCAGACTGCACGCTCAGTCTCTTGGCAAGTAAAATAGCTGCTTTTGGCTGCCCTTGGCACACACGCTGAGTAATTTCTGTGGCCAGAGGTATCTTTTACTGCGACACATGCTGTGGAGCTCCCTGGTCTGCATATGGGGAGATGGGGTTTCTAAGGCTTCTTTTGACACAGCCGCAGTGCTCCTGCAGGGAGTGGGAGGGCTAGGGAAAGTTCATACCTTTGCCAATCTGGCTCAAGGGCAGGGCAGCTTGTGTAGCAGGAATATACTTGCCCCTATGAAACACTGAGCACTGTGGGGTAGTGAGGGGTTTTTATTTCCCTAGCTAGAAAATTAAGTTTTTGTAATCCCCGATTGAGTTTCATATTATCAGATGGAGATGACAAACCTAACTATTTTAGCATGACTTCAAGCATTCCGGAAACAAAATGAAGTTTTTACGTCTCCCTCTATTCACCACTGTTTCTTTCAGCAGGACCTGGAAAAAAGCCCATCAAAGCCAAGAGTTGAATCTCTCTCTTTAAGGAACATCTTTACAGGCCTCTGTGCTCAGAAAGCTGGTGCTAGAGAGTAGTAGTTCTCCTGGACTACATGCTAGAAAGTTTTTCATTATAAAGATGCTTTCCTTTGGGCTTCCAGCAATGAAAACAACACCTATGCGCACACACATGCGCATATACAAAAGTCATCCATCTTAGAAAACGTGTTATGCCTTCTAAGCGTTTCTAAATCAAAGACTGCTAAATAAAACATGGGATCAGTGTTAAAAGGAAAAAAGGAGCCCTTTTAACAGATTAAAGTGCTCACAGTGCCTGACACTGTGAAATAACAGTGTTGAGCAGCAGGGCCATTAAGAAAAAGGACTGGGTTTGCTGACAGGTACAAACTATTGTGTGTCTTGTAGCAGCCACTAGCTGAAAAAAAGCCCCAAAACTACTTCCCCAGCAAAGCCTTCCCAGAAGATACTGAACTGCAGCTGCCTAAAGTTTTGCATGCTTTCCAGGTGAATGTTGCAAGACAAAGCTCCTCTCTCTGAAGGAAGAGGAAGAAAATAGTTTTAAGCCCACCAAAAGGAAAAGCAAACAAAATCAACATCCTTTCCATTGCTATAAGGGTTTATTCCAGCTGACTGGAATACTTGCTGGGTTTTGCAAGTTGTTTTGTTGCTGTTTTTTTTCCCCCCTCAATGTCCTGATTCTCCTTAAAGCCCAGTACAGTGTGTTCAGTCCTTAACCATATTTCCAATTGCTCTCCAGCAGCTGCAAAAGAAGGGGTTTTAAAACCCTATGCACTTTCTCATTCCTCCCAGATTGTTAATGAAGAGGCCAGGACGCCTATAGGCTGTATTTGTATAGAGGGGTACATTTCTCCATATGATCTGGCATTAATGAATTATGTTTCTTTGGCTGATCAGAAAAGCTGATAGTGAAGACTGATTTTTCTTTCACTTTTCCCTCCTGAGCCTATGGTACCTTGATGGAGGGAAGTCTTATTGCAGACGTCACTGAAAATCCTCCTGAATATTTCATCAGTTCTGCTTCTTATGGCTTAGTCTACAAAGACAAACCCTTATGTGTGAAGGGCACAGAGCTGAGAGCAGGGGGAGGAGGGATAAACCTGTGTCTGCCCTTGCTTTGCTTTCTGACCAGATCACAGAGCAAGTTAGCTGTGGAAGTGGCAAACAAAAAATTCTGTGCGCCATTAGGAGCATGCTTGATACAGATTAAATTCTTATTAGCAAAAAAGAGCCCCAACCAATGTGAATGAAAGTCAGTTGATTTTGCTGTCAGGCTGGTAAGGAGCAGCTTTATGACACCAGCTGGCATCCCATATCCTTTTAGGACCAACTTGCTTATGTCTCTCATAGATTTGAAGTGTTGCAGCAAATGGCAGGCCTAGGTTGGAGCACAATAAGACAAATCTTTTATGGTCTTTCCTTAACTCAGGGTTACAATGCAGCCATGTAGTGCCCAGTGTGGAAAAGCTGTGTTGCTGTCTCTGACATTTGAGAATCATTTACACACAGTCATATAAGCAATCTCCCAAATGCCCCGGACAGCAAGACATGTGGCCAAAGGCAGGTGGGGGGAACCTATAAAATTAAATTGCATTATTTATAGGAGAGTTCTAAATTCTGTCTTGCCCTAGGATGTCATTATGCACCTCTATTGTATGCTAATAACAGCCATCTGAAATCTGATGACTTCAATATCTTCCTAAAATGATGGTAATTTAAAACCTTCATGAAAGAACACCCTTTTTGACATACTGACACCCCTGACAGACCATGGTGTTCATGCAGAGCCTGAGTGGGGCCAGAGCCTGGCAAACCATGCTCAAGAGTCTCTCAGAGAGGCAGGCTTCTGTCAGTGAAGGGAATCACTAACGTGCCTGGGATGCTGCTTATGGTGGGTTTGGGGCAATAGTGGCACAACAGCTGATGTTTCATCACGGGCAAAAGAGGTGTGAGCACCACCACCATAACCATATGGGAATGCCATAGATATTGTCCTGTGGTGGGAGGCTACGGTAGGCCCATGGATTCCCTGAAGACATGAAGTTAGAACTCAGTCGCAAAGATGTTAAAGTGTATCCATGAGAAATGAGACACCAAAGGCATCCAAGTGGGAAAGCAGAACGCATCCAAGTGGGAAAGCTGAACACATCCGAGTGGGAAAGTAGAAGGCATCTGGAGGAGCAAGTCAGATAAGGGGAGTAATTAACTACAATGGCAGAACTTGGCAGAACAATGGACTTTAGTAATGGGATAAAGGGTCATCCAATAATGTGCCGTTGCTAACTAATATCAACCAGTGGCTAAAAAGACACGTGTGTGCTAGAAAAGGTATATAAGTAGTGGTTTGTAGTAATAAAGCATCTATCTATCTATCTATCTATCTATCTATCTATCTATCTATCTATCTATCTATCCATCCATCCATCCATCCATCCATCCATCCATCCATCTATCTATCTATCTATCTATCTATCCATCTATCTATTTTTTCTTCCTACCAAGTCACTGAAAATACGTGTGTGTGTGTTTTTTGGCCGCCTCG
Organism: Amazona ochrocephala; assembly: GCA_039720435.1. Lineage (NCBI taxonomy): Eukaryota > Metazoa > Chordata > Aves > Psittaciformes > Psittacidae > Amazona > Amazona ochrocephala. The sequence goes on along the minus strand of CM077882.1, from coordinate 51,069,040 downwards.
ACAACGACATCTGGTGACCCCGACGTGATCGCCCAAGGCGTGATGGGACTGAAACTTACACTGAAGAGAGAAGAAAAAGGAAAAAAATTAAAAAAAAAAAAGAACGGCAGAGGATAGCCGTGGAGACGGAGCCCAGTGTAGTATTGAGAGCAGGGGGATTCTGAGTGGCCGGCCTGATTTGAGACACCTGGATAGGTGAGCCGCTGGGGACATGGGAGCCTCTTTAAGTAAAGAGGGATTGGTTATATTGACCATGTGGACAATGATGTTACAAAAGCGGGGCATGAATGTAGGTGAACTACTCCTCCAAAAAATGCTATTATGGAGTAAGAAACACGCTGCTGGTAATGTGGCGGCTGCTCTTTGAGACTTTAAAAGCATTTAAAGAGCAGCAAGACAAAGCGGAGCCATCGGTCCCCCTTAATGAGTAAAGCGCAGGCACCCATAGCGAGGAAGGATTTAAAAATAAGAGGCCTCCAACTGAAGGGGACGGAGCTTCTCTCTGTGTGACTGTGCCCCCGGCCCCTGATGCGCAGCTTGATGTGTGGCTTAAAGAACCATCCAGGGAGCCCGTAGGACGGTGTAAAATCCGGGGGGTGGGGAAGAAGATAAAGACACTGGGGGAAGATTCTGATTATGAGATGTATGGTCTGGGCGCCCAGCCACAGCTAATCGACAATACAGGTCCCCTAAAGAGTCACTGTTTCATACCCCTTCTAATCCTGAAAAAGACGTGAAGGGACCAGATTACCTTGTTTTGGAGCCCGGTGCCCTCCCCCCTCCCCCCCCGCCCCCCATCAGAACCTGCGCCAGCTGCTGCCGCTGCTGCTAAGACTGAGGGAGGGGGTGAAGACGATCTTTTGACCCAGGCCCTGTTAATCCTGGGAAAGAGCCTACTCTCAGATCACCTGAAACCTGTGGAAGGAAGTGTTTTAATTGCACTTGATAACGCTGAAGCTCCAAAACACATTAATGAGGAGCCTGTGCAAGTTCATCAGACTGCTGTTGCTGCTCCTGAGATTCTGATGCCTGATAATTTTGATGCTGACCTGGATAGTCCTTTTGACCCGGTGCCTGTTGATCCGGAAAAGGAGCCTGATTTATATCCCCCAGATCCTCATGATAAAAGGGCAGCTGCAAAGGGAGAAGGGAGATGGGTGGGGGATGCAGATATATTGTGCGCTTTCCGGTGGTGTATGTCCCGGATCAAAACCCACGATGGGAAGGTCTCTCGTGTGCTCTTATCAAAGATATCAGGCGAACAGTGATATACAACTCATTTTATATAGTCTCTCTGTAATACTTATATGCTAGAGGTTGGCAAATATAAGTATGTCCATGTTTCTACCGACCCTTGCAGACCTTTATAGATACTGCTGGCGACTTCTTCTGATGTAGGCTGGCCACCTGCATCGGAATGAGTGTGGATTTTGGTCAGTATGAAAGCCTAAGCCTCGTGCAGTGTGGGGGAAGGCAGAGCCTCTGCGGGGATGCCGCTGAGATTGAGCCTGCCACCTTGCACTGTGACGATGCTGCTTGGAGCTGGTTTCTTGATTGTCTTCAGAGGGTTGTTGCACCACGTTCTGTACGTGGGACTGTGTAGTGGGAGTAATGATTGTCTGGATTTTGTGTTTCAAATATTGTAGTTGTGTGGAGTGTGTTTGTGGGATCCCACGCGTGTGTGTGTGTGTGCGCGCACGTTGAGGGCAGACGGTGTTCTGTGTATTTTTTTGTTATTGGGTTTGCGTTAAAGTTTTAATGGGCAGCAGATTAACATCTCGGGCAAGAAAAGGTTAATGCAGAAGTGCGGTTGCTGGCAGGTATTTATGGCTGCTGCTGAGCAGGCTGGCATTTACAGCTGCTGCTGAGCAGATAGTGTTTGTAGCCACTCAAAACAGGGTGAGCGACTTTGTAAAAATAAAAAAATAGCAACTCTCAATCTATTGAAGTATTGGAGCAGTGCATAGAGACACCACAAACAACACCTAAAGAGGCCTGCCACACACTGGGCACAGAGGAGGAGGCCTTGGATGAACAGATAGATCGGTGGAAGCAAGAACTGCTAACTGAAAAAGCGAGAGGGGTAGCGCACCCCCAAGCTTTACCAGCAGCCACCCAAGCAGCACCAGGGTGGCAGAGAAAAAAACAAAAACGATGGGTACTGACACAGCAAACTCCTTGACTGTTCACACCATGCAGTTCACTTCTGCAGCTGCTTCACATTCCTGTTTCATCAGAATGCCTCTTTAAGGAATCATTTTAACCTGTCTTCTTCTCAAGAACTGATAACCTGGGGGAGGGGGTGTATTTGTGTCTTCCTACCTACAGGTCTATGGCGGCTACCTGCAAAGTTTGTCAAGCCTTGCCATGAGCTGTACAGATGGGTGGAAGAACCTAAGCCTCAGCTATAAGAGCTGACCATGAATACCCTGAGCAGAATGAGATAGAGTAAAAGAAAAATGAATGATTGCAAAGCATCATTTGAGGGCAACTGAAAAGTAACAGCTTGAATATATGTGCTTGTAAAGTAGCTATTATTAGAGGCTGTGATTCTGTGTATAAAACCACCCGTACTTACTAGGCAGTTGCTAATAAGAAACTACACCTTGTATTGTATGGATTTGTCACTTGTAAAACAGGTGCTAGAGCATGCAAATTTGCAGCAGCTGCTAGAAAATGCTAAGGCAAAAGCTAGAAAGATTCTAATACAATGATAGTATTATAAAGCAGACAACAGAACAAATTAAGAGGGTGAGAGAACTCCACTGGTAGAAAGTTCCCTTAACTGGCCCCTCACTGCCACTAGCATCTTCAACATGCTGCTGCACCCTGTAGTATACATAGTGCTAATGTAAATCTGTATGTGCTTTGCCATAGTAACGATTTGTTACTGGATGAAGCAGGTGAAACTCTGCATTGACAACAAGGTGCAAGGACTGAGGTTGGCCAAATGCCTCCTACCACAGTCAAATGCAAGGCTGGGTTGGCCTCTGTGTTTGCCACCAAGAACCTTCAGCTCTGCTGTTGGCTGCAACCCAGCAGCATTGGGAGGTGGGGACACATGCCATGCCAGACCTTGATGTGAGGGATAGCCTCCCCTGTTATCAAGAGTGCCATGCATTGGAAGAGTCAACAGTGTTTACAGATGGCTCAGGGAAAACCGGAAAAGCTGTTACTGTGTGAAAAGAAAACTTTCACTGGCAGCACTGAATGGAATATCAAGAAGGATCACCCCAAGTAGTAGAGCTTAGAGCAGTAGCAATGGTATTTCAACATTTTCCCGGCCTGGTTAATATTGTTACTGACTCTACTTACGTAGCCGGGTTGGTTCAACAATTAGACAAAGTAGTTTTGGCACAAGTGTCCGATGAAAAATTGTTTGGGATCCTAAAAAATTAATATGGTTAACAATACAAAAACAGAGACATCACTATTATATTATGCATGTCAAGCCACACCACCCTCCCAGGTTTCATAGTGGAGGGTAATGCAAAGGCAGATGCACTAGTGTCTGCGGTTGCCCTTGGAGCTGTTCCCAGTATAAAGCAACAAGCGCAAGCATCTCATCAATTTTTCCACCAAGGCTGTAGTGCTGTACAGCGACAGTTTAAAATTTCCAGTAGTGAAGCACATGCCATCGTTGCTGCCTGCCCTGACTGTCAAGGCCAACATGTTCCTACCTATTTTGGCACAAATCCTTGGGGTTTACAAGCCCTACAGATTTGACAAACAGATGTTACACATGTTGCTGAATTTGGCAGACAGAAGTATGTGCATGTTTCCATAGATGCATTTTCTTCTTCTAGTGTGGCCACTGCTCATACTGATGAATCTGCCCAGGATGTTATTCGCCACTGACAGCGTGCTTTTGCAACCTTGGGGGTTCCACAGCAGATAAAAAGAGACAATGGCCCTGTTTATGTGTCGGTGAAGGTTGAATCTTTTTTGCAAGCTTGGGGAGTTCCTCATGTTACTAGTATCCCCCATTCTCCAACACGTCAAAGCATTATAGAACGAACCTGTGATATGCTCATATGTTTTCTTTAAAAACAAAAAGGGGAATGCCAGTGTTTCCTCCACACAGTTAGCAAAAGCGCAATTTCTACTGAGTTTTTTAAATTTGTCTAGTTTTGATTCTCTTTCCACAATACAATGCTTGTGACATCTGACGGATGATTCCTTGCCCAAACCACTGGTTCTGTATAAAGACCTACATGATAATGAGTGGAAAAGACCAGCGCCATTGCAGACATGGGGTCGAGGATACAGCTGTGTACAGCCAGCAACAGGACCATACTGGCTGCCAGCAAAATGTATAAAGCCCCAGAACTCAACAACAGAAAGAAACGACAATGACAGAAATCTTTGTAATATCTGTTCTACTATGTATGACCAGGGGTAATGGACAAGTATACTGGGCACATTTGTTAAATCCCCCATTATTCTGGCCTGTTACATGGTGTGTAGAATTCACTGGTATGCCGCATGTTATAAAGGTTCAAGTGACTTCAAATCAGACTAATCTTACTGAAATAATGCTGTCTGGAGTAGTGGCTGGCTATGTTAATTACACAGGTCAAGCAGTGATAGAGTGGACACAGCAAATTGTAAAAAAAATGCTAGTGAAACAAGAAGGGGGAATGATAGGGGAGACCCCAAATGCACAAATAACAAAGCTTTGTTTGTCTTACATGTTCTAACATTATCCAGTTCTGATTTACACACGGGCATGAATGTTCCCCCAGTGATTAGACATTTTTCTGCACTAACCCATATAGGCCCAGATCTGATACCAGGGAAAGAACCTCTTATGGTAATGGTAAAGTCTTTGGAAAATAGTAACTGGGAAGGTCCTTTTAGGTTAATAACTTGGGGAAGAGGGTATGCTTGTGTCTCCACAGACAGAGGTCCCCGTTGGATTCCTGCTCGGTGTGTGCATCCTGTTTTGGACTCCGACTCCAACAAACGGGAAACTGCATTTACCCTCACTGACACCATGGAACAGCTCTAACATCTGGGTGACCTAGGCCAGGACAGTGAATCAGATGACCTTCTGTGCTTCAATACGTACAGCAGACCAGCCATTTCATACATGTCTAGTTGGCCTACCGATGCAAGGGGTGGTAAACAATACAACCATTTCTGATTGGGTTCAAGCATTGCCCGATATCACAAAAGATCCAGAAGAGAGAGATATTGTGGGCACAGTGAATGCCCCTCAGTGTTGGTGTTTTGGCTAGAAGGTATTGCCATGTATTACGACCATGACATGGCCAGGCCCAGGTGGGCCAGATTCTCGGTGGTTGGCCCTGAAGCGTCACCATGATTTTACTGATGTCCGATCAAATACTCTTTAGTTTCGCAATATGAAAGAAGATGAGTCCATGGTGTTCAGTTGTTACTGAAACTAGCATTGATAATTTAACAAAAGCATTGTCTTGAGGCGTATTTTTGCCGTGTGGCGACAAAGCTTATCCAGGTATTCCATGGAAACCAAGAGGAGGTCCATGTATGTTGGGGCGGCTATCATGACTTACACCCAACATAAGTATGATCTTAAATCACACACAGTTACACAGAGGTCCCCAAAAATGAGCAACATGACTCCAATTGTAATGATAATGTTGATCTCTGGAATAGTGGGGAAATTTTTGTAGCTAGCTTCTTTACGCCGGGAGTTGCTGCTACTAGAGCATTAGCGCAATAAAATAAGATTGCTTGCTGGTTAGAAAAACAAACAACTGAAACGGCAAAAATCTGAAGTGCCTTAGCAGTAGATATTAACTCTGTAAGACACACTACTCTTCAAGATAGAACAGCCATTGATTTTTTATTGTTAGCATATGGAGATGGTTGCCAAGAATTTGATGGAATGTGTTGTATGAACTCATCAGATCATTCTCAATCCATTCATGCTAACATCCAGAAATTGATGTACCAAACTCAGAAATTGCAGGAAGATGATGGATTTTTTGGACTGGGAAAATGGTTGAACTCTTGGGGACTGGAAAGTTGGATTGTATCTTTGATAAAAGATAGGATTGTGATGTTATTTGTTCTTCTTTGTGTTATGCTTGTGGTACCGTGCTTATTATCCTGTCCGCGAAAGGCCCTGCAGCGGATGATAAACACGGCCTTTTTTTGTTGAAAAACAAAAAGGGGGAATTGCTCGTGGATTCCCTGACTGAAGACATGAAGTTAGAACTCAGTCACAAAGATGTTAAAGTGTATCCATGAGAAATGAGACACCAAAGGCATCCAAGTGGGAAAGCAGAACGCATCCAAGTGGGAAAGCTGAACACATCCGAGTGGGAAAGTAGAAGGCATCTGGAGGAGCGAGTCAGATAAGGGGAGTAACTAACTACAATGGCAGAACTTGGCAAAACAATGGACTTTAGTAATGCGGTAAAGGGTCATCCAATAACATGCCATTGCTAACTAATATCAACCAGTGGTTAAAAAGACACGTGTGTGCTAGAAAAGGTATATAAGTAGTGGTTTGTAGTAATAAAGCATCTACCTACCTACCTACCTACCTATCTGTCCACCTATCTATCTATCTATCTATCTATCTATCTATCTATCTATCTATCTATCTATCTATCTATTCTTCCTACTAAGTCACTGAAAATACGTGTGTGTGTGATTTTTGGCTGTCTCGACAATGACATTGTCCCTTCATTCAGCAGGAGGGAAGGAGGGCATTTTGTGTCTGGCAGGCTACCTCACCCTATGTTCAGTGGTACTTGCTTAATGTTATGCCCCAGTTGAGTTTTCTATTTGTCTTCCATTAATTTAATGTCACTCATAATAAGCATCCTTCCAGCCTTAGCGGGTCAGAGCTTCTTACAGCATTTCCCCCTTTTTCAAAACTGGTAGGCTGAAGTAATAGAAAAAAAAAAAAAAACAATTCTACTCACAGTAAGTCATTCTGAGCTTATTTTTAAATATATATCTTCTCCAAAATCCTGGAAGAAGCTTCTACCTTGGTCAGAAAGGCTTGGATTTCCCATGGCACTGTTTAATTCAACAGCATCTCCAGCATGCTCATGAGGCAATAGGTCTGGTGAAACCTTTCAGCCGTTATGGGCCTGTCTTCAGCTTACAAACAGCCTTGGATTTTTCACTTTTTATTTTATTTATTTACTTAATGTAGAATTGACAACCTGTAGACTGATAGCTGAGGTTTGTCTACTCGGTATCTGCTGCAGGGTACAGAGCATTTGCTGTTATTCTCTTCCCACATACTTCAGCCCTGACAGACAGTGGACATCTCACAGACTCTGCTGACACTGACAGTTAACACCAATTACACCAGCTGTTTTGTAGGGTGAACATTTACCCACTGGGAGCCTGAAAGAGACCAGCTCACTTCATATAGGCTACCTGATAGCTGTTAGATAATAATGATTTACTGACCACAGCTGGGCTCTGGCAGATGAGCTAGATTTCATCAGTCTTTCCTGACACCTTCAGCCTACAGAACCTGGAACTTTTGAAGGAGTTAATTCCACCCACTGCTGATATTATTATTCCTTCCTTGTTTTAAAAGCTGCTTGGAAATATGTTTAATTCTCCCTTTGCCCTACCGTGGGATATGAGCAGAACAGGATGTCAGATCCATATCCCATAGAAATGACTCTTCTTCCACTGAACCACCTGGTAATACTCTCTAGCTCCACACAGATCAGTAGCAGCAGGAGCTGTATGGCATTAAAGAAAAGCAGCAACCCAAGTCCCCATGCGCTAACTGAAACACAGGCACAAGTTTAGGCAGTGAAAACCAGGGTAAGCAAAGCACCACAGCACCATGTTCATGAGCTTATGCGCCTATCAGAGGTATGGAAAGCTGTTGTGAGGCGCTTAACATGCCTCTGACACCTGCAGCTGGATGACTCGCAGAATGCCTCCTTACACACAGGCAGTGATGCTTTCATGGCTTCTTTCCCTGAAGTAATCACTGTTGCTTTTGGAGCTGGTCTCTGAGCAGGTGGAGTTTTGGGAGGGTAATAAAGAGGAGGGGGCCCAATGGAGAGTGAGTGGGGAAGCTGCTCCAGCACAAATGAAGGAGGTGAGGGGCTGATGTGGGGGTAAAAGAAAAAAGGCAGGGGAAGCAGAGCCATTCCAAAGGGCTCAGGCCTTGCAAGCCCAGGGCTAACATCAATGGAGACAGGTTTGCACTTTAACTGCGTCCTGGGTGGCTTTGCGTCACAAGATGCTTTAGCAATCTCCTCCATGCGACAACAGTAGTTTCTCCTTCAGACCAGTTCCTCATACCCAGAAAATACTGAGACTTCATAAAGAAACAAGCTGAAATTTATCTCCTACCCTCCAATAAACTGGAGTCGAACAGTCAACTGAGAAAAATCCTAAGAGAGTTCCTTTGGATTTCTCAAAATCATTTTGGTTTATGCTGAAATTTAAGTAATTTGTGGGAAATTTTAAACCTAAAAGAGGATTGCTCTGTAGTGCATAGCAGAGCACTACAGAGTCCAGCAAAGTAGACAATCTCCATTCTCTCATCTTGGATCTGTCTCTGAGGTCTGCCGGTTTCTTTTTGAATTCTTCCTTGTAGCTCTCATCATAGTCCAGGCAGAAGAAACAGATGTGGTACAAAAAAAGGGAGAGATCTAGGATGGCAATAAGAAAGACTCTCCTAATGAGAGACCATGCTAAAGCCAGCAAAACCACCATGTTCATGTGGCTGTTTTCTCTGCATGTTTGCCCCTCCTTTCCTCTCATTACCAATAAATGCTGTTGTCTGTGCCATGTTATTAACTTTTTGAATATCCCATTTTAAAAATTTATGTTTTTATAAAATCTCCCAATTGCTCATGCAAAGAAAATTAACGATTCAGGTGTACAGCATATATTGATGCAAAAAAGTAACTTTCTGACATTCTCCAGCATACATTACTGGGCAGCAATTTCTGTTTTAAAAAGAATGTTTCCTTTGCCAGCTTCATTCTCACTTGTTGATGTTGAAATGAATTATAGCAGAAATACATACAATGGTGACATTGTTTTGTTTAACTGCCTATTTTAGGCCTAAGACAGAGCACTTAGGCCTATTCTTACAGTTTTCTTACAGTAACAATATTGTTTGGTTTGCTCTTCCTCAGGTTTACTCTTATTTTGGGGTGACTTCCTTTACCTCCTTTCACTCAGTAATGAACTTATTTGTTTTTATAGCTAATCATTTGAGTCTCTGTATAGTTTCTGCTCAATAAGAATACTGGAAGTTCAGCAATTCCTAGTTTCTCATTGTTGTTCCGCAAGTTAACAAGCTTTGTTTGATATTCTGGTCTCACTTCTTTTTACCTTCTTTGCACATATTTGCTGAAATGAAACAGAGAAGGTGTTGATTTTTGTGGCAAGGCTAAGGCCCAGTGTCTCAGCTTCCTCAAAAAGAATTCAGAGACAAAGAAAATTTTTTGATCTCAGAGCTGTGATTCAAGCCAGTTTACAAATTTCTCCCCACCAAATGCCTTTTTCCACCACTGCTATGTCAGACAAGTAGAACATGTCCCCCTCCTATCATAAAATACCCTAGTATCTCCACTGCAAAGAGGAGAAAACATGGGCAGATGAAAGAAAATAGCACTTATATAAGAGGAGGATTTATGCCTTGAAAACAGGGTTGTAGACAATGCCTCAGAACATCCTCACAGTCCTTCTGACACACCTGGGTGGCACAAAGGCACTCTGATACCAATTCCTTCTCTGTTTTGTTAGTCTGATTTCAACCTGAGCATTTGCATTATTTTATAAAGGAGTTAATTTTTGTTCTTGTCATTCAGAAAACGAATTTCTCCTGCTTATGGATTTTCTCCTAGACTGAGCAAACTGAAATTCACTCCAAGTAACTAATTTCTGAAATTAAAGAAGCCCCAGCTAAGCATTATTCCCAAATCTTCTTGGGGGGGAGGGGGAATAGTAAGAAGAGGGGAAAACAGATGGAGATTTTTGTCTTTGCTTTAAGAAAAATGGGTGATGCATGAAATTGAAACTCGCTTTGCTGGATGAGGTGATGAGTAAAGATGAAACATTCCTTTGTCTTTTGAGGGGAGTAGCAAGCAGATCAGTAAGACTGACCCTTTGGCCTTCTGAGGCTCCTAGTAAAGGTACCCTGCCATTATTATCTTTTTCTGCATGGAATTTTCACCCCTTCCGTTTTCAAATATATACTTTCCTCTGAAAAGATTTGCACTTAAAATGTTGATAAATCTCTAATTTGCTATTTACCTGTGCTAGTGGTTGTAACTGAAATCAAAGGCTCTTTTGTGCTTAGATACTGTTCAGTCATATTAAGATTCAGTCCCAAAGCTGAATATTCTACAGATTAATAACGCAACACAGACCAAACAGGTAAAGTGTGGAGGAGATGCAGTCCTCCTGAGATCATAAAACAGGTCATTGACAGAGCCAGGGACAGAATCCACAGCCCTTCAACATCACTCTGCTACTTTCCATTTCTACATCGTCACCCACATTCTGGATTAAAAGAAACTGTTGGTTTGAATAGTTGTTGTTGGGTAATTTTTTTCCTGCCAACACAAAAAGAATGATAAAGAATCATAGAATCATAGAATAGTTAGGGTTGGAAAGGACCTTAGGATCATCGAGTTCCAACCCCCCTGCCATGGCAAGGGACACCTCCCACTAAATCATGTCACCCAAGGCTCTTTCCAACCCAGCCTTGGACACTGCCAGGGATGGAGCATTCACAGCTTTCCGGGCAACCCATTCCAGTGCCTCACCACCCTTACAGTAAAGAATTTCTTCCTCATATCCAGTCTAAACTTCTCCTGTTTAAGTTTAAACCCATTACCCCTTGTTCTCTCACTAGAGTCTCTAATGAAGAGTCCCTCCTCAGCATCCCTATAGCCCCCCTTCATATATTGGAAGGCTGCTATGAGGTCTCCACACAGCCTTCTCTTCTCCAGGCTCGACAGCCCCAATTTTCTCATCCTGTCTTCATACAGGAGGTGCTCCAGTTCCCTGATCATCCTCATGGCCCTCCTCTACACTTGTTCCAACAGTTCCATGTCCTTTTTACGTTGTGGACACCAGAATTGCACACAATGCTCCAAGTGAGGTCCCACGAGAGCAGAGTAGAGGGGCAGGATCACCTCCTTTGACCTGCTGGTCACACTCCTTTTGATGCAGCCCAGGATACGGTTGGCTTTCTGGGCTGCAAGCACACACTGCTGGCTCATGTTCATTTTTCCATCTACCAACACCCCCAAGTCCTTCTCCGCAGGGCTGCTCTCAATCTCTTCCCTGCCCAACCTGTAGCTGTATAAAGTTAGAAAATTCCAATTTAACACGAAAATTCAGGATTTCAGACCCACATGCAACAGCAGCTGACTCTTCAATGCAGAAACGCCTATTAGAATGCTTGGTATGCTTGCATAAACACTTTTTAGTTATAAATCCTTTGTAATTTTATTTGCTATTAAGAATCATTTTAAGTTGGATGCATATTTTTCTCACTGCTTCCTCCAAGGCCAAAGCACTGAAGCTAATTTTTCTTCTGTCTCCCCAAATCCCATCCCTTTTCCACATTCACTTATTTGTTAAGCAGGCAAATGACAGCATTTTTGTAAGTGGCCATCTGACACACGCTGGATTTGCAAATTTGCTGCCGCCTCTTGGCATGGACAAACAGAGTGTTGAGTGGTTACTGCTTTTCTTTTCATGTAGCACTAAGCTGAGCTGCTGATCTCCATCTAAGAGCAAACTTCTACAACTCTTTTAGGACGCTTTGTCCATCTGACAAATTTACTTGAATGTGGCCAAATATTACTGAGGGGAGGACTAGCAAGACACAGTGGTCATGCAGATGATTTTGCTATAAAAGCCACACTAAAAAAATTTCCTGATGGCAAGTCTAAAACGCATTTTGTGAGAAGGTAAGGGTCTGCCTCACTTGAAGCAATGGAACAAGAGTCATTGCCAATCCAAAGGCCATATGATGTTGTTTATTACAGGATTGAATCTTAAGCATGCAAGCGCTTCTGAAGAGCTTCATAGATAAAAGGGAGCCCTGTTGAACACAGCTAGAAAGTGACCTAAGAAAACCAACTCTCATGCAGATCACCAAAATGGATAAAGACAACACCAATTTAAGTTTGATTTGGCATCTCATTCTTCATGCATTTGCTTTATACAAATGTATTCCGTAACCTTTGTTCATAGAAAATCAGTTTCAGGCCTGCAAATGATATTTTTTTCATGATGTAATTAAAAAAAAAAAAAAAAAAGTATTTGTGGCAGTGATGGCAGACTGTGCTGGAATTAATCCCAACAAATTTCTCTGAAACAAGCAAAACCAGGCAGACGCTATACTATTTCTTAGCATTGCTCATTAGTCTGCTATTATCAGAATTGGAGAGGGAGGGAAGCTACTCACACTGTCACCTTGGGTCTGAAAGTGGAGGCTAGACATCCTACATTCACTTATACAGTCAATTGAAAGAGAGTCTCCTCCAAAGGCAAGTTCAGAGCACCTGAAGGATGTGGCTGCATGGAATGAATTTGACAGATGTTGATGCTGCAGAAGCAGTGTGTGCCTGCCCCTTCCTCCCTGATCCCAGCCTACTTCATGTCAGCAGAGGTTCTCAACATCTCATCCTCTGTACTACTTCAGTTGAGAGAAAACTAAGCCAAAAACAGGAAGAATGAGCTGTTTCCTGTGTTGATTTGGCTTCCAGAAGGGGAAAGTAAAGAGCAGCCCTCCTCCTGGGAGTTATAACAAGCTTTTGTATCATCTGTGGGTCTGCAACTTACCCAGGGAGCTCAAGGAGACCAGTTTTTAATTCAAACAGCTTGGGACATAACCTAAAATAAGGCACTGTGAATACAGACCTGCAAGAGGGTTATTATCTCTAGGAGGCTGTAATGAGGTGGGGGTCAGTCTCTTTTCCCAAGTAACAAGTGGTAGGATTAAAGAAAGTGGCCACAAGTTGCACCAGAGGAGGCTTAGGTTGAATATTAGGAAAAATTTCTTCTCTGAAAGGGTTGTCAAGCATTGTAACAGGCTGACCACGGAAGTGGTTAATATGTAGTTCTGAAAGACACAGGTTAGTGCTGGACTTGGCAGTGCTAGGTTAATGATTGGACTCAATGATTTTAAAGGTACAGCCTGGTACTCACTGCACTCATGCCTTAGTGAAAATAAAGAATAACTCAGCAATATCAGGAGTGATTCTGGATCTCAATTATTAAAAAATCAAAAATTAGCCTACGAGGCTATGGTTATGTTTGGGGGCTTTTTTTCATCAATCCTTTTGCATTTTCCTGTGCAACCAGAAAAGGAGTTCAGATCACCTTGTGTATATATTGTATATATTGTGTACCTTGAGTGTATATTCATAGCCTCTTGCAGTCAGGAGGGGGGCAGTCCAAGGGTTTCATCTAGAGATTGTATGGTGTCTGAGCTGTTCCTAAAGTCAAGCAGGTGCAATATACAAGATACTTAAGCCCCACTGGAATGGAACAAGGGCCAGGTAGGACAGCCTAGACTGGCACTAGATGCCTGTGGTGAGCTCCATGAACCATTCCCCAGATAGCTTTCCGTTATCCTCAAGGGAGTTGAGTCTGGTACCTCTTCAGAGGTACAACGTACCTCACACAAACAACTGGAGGTGGTATTAAAAATCAATTCTGCCTGACCAAAATGGACTTATTAGGCATTGAGATTTTTCATACTAAATAGCAGAACATACAGATCCTCTGTCTGCCACTGGCAGAAGGGCACCTCTACATCACACAGGGGTATGACCAGCTTAGGGCTGAAAGCAGTGCCAGTGATTTTGCTCAGCTGCAGCAACTAGCTGATGCAGTTATACCATTTCCAGAACTGTCTTTGCACAACTTTCCTCAGCTCTTCCAGTTCGAAGGTCAGCTTTCCCCAAGGCACAGCCCTGACCTGAACCTGCACCTTTGTCTGAAGCAAAAGACTCTCTAGTCGGCCACAGTGCCTGTCCATCAGGATTAAGTCAAAGCTCAGTCCTGTTGCCAGGTATCTGGAAAGAGAGAATTTCTTTTCCTAGAGAAGCTCACTTTTATTTGTCAATATACTTGTACTTCTGAATAAAAGCATTTTCTGTAGCAAGAAAAGGTTAGCTCCCCCTCCTCTTTTCATTTAAGGGCTAATTCATATGCAAGCTAATTTGTTCTGGCTATTATTACAATTTATTTTGGTTGCTACAGGGCAGCCAATAACTTTAATAAAGGAGGTTCCAGTTACCCAATCTTCCCAGTTAATAAACTGCATTGAAATACCCAGAATGAATTGGCTCCCACATGCTACAAATATAGAAAATTACCATGCTGTACTGTTATCACTACCACACAGGTACAATTAAATCTATGTTATGCATGGAGCTGCACAGAACATTACCAGTAATGTCAAATGCAATTAAAAAGGAACTATTGTGAGGCTTCATCTGAAAAATCAGCCTGCTTGTATGTACTTTACGCTGGATTACTCACTGGATAGGGCAATATTGAAATCACTTAGTGTTTGAGATTCGCAGGAGAAAGCTAAGTAAACAAAGGATCACAGCCTGCCACAGAGATGGTTAATAGTGAGGAGCGGAGGCTTTCCACCTTGGATATGAGATATTTATTTCCTGCATCACTGGACCACTATTTGTTCATTAATGTTGACCTTATTGGGTACAGGCACTGTTCAGAGGGTTGCGGGTTTCCTTCAACCATGTGCAGTAGCCTTCTATAGAAGTGACAGTTTTATATAAGTCGACTGCTTTGTTTAATAGATCATCTTTCCATCACATTATGCTCTAGTTCTTCTCCCTGTATCTTTAAAATTTTATGCTTCAACCTTCCTTTTATACCCCTGTCATCCTGAAGACACCCCCAATCCAGACAATTGCCACAGTAAAACTGTTGGTATCTTTCTGTAACTCAGCTCTTGGAAATAAAATCCTTTCTTAAGACCTATCACTATATTAAATAAATATGAGCTCAGTGTTTTGATTGCTTTCATTTGGTGGTTTCTTTTGCTTACAATGCAAAACTTCCGCATCCTTGGACAAAATTCCGCAGTGACTGAAAACTGAACCAAGACCTACTAAGCCTCACTAAGTTGCACTTACCATCCTTATTTCAATGTGTAGAGACTCACCAAGTCAGGACAGCATTAGGAAGGGAACCCCTGAATCACAGGCATCCTAAAACAGAAAATGAGATATTTTTTGGTGGTGGGTTGAGAATTTAATACCTAAAATTCATTATCCACCTAATAGAGGATGCTAGTGTGGCAAAATATTTATTTCATTTGAAGTTAATAGGATAAGCAGAGGAATGGTGTTGAGAGACCTCTCGGTCTCCAAGTGCCATTCACACAACTGCAGGTTATTACACCTCAGCCTGATGTTGACCTAATTGCAGCAACTTGTGTGAGTGCTTCCTCTTGCAAACCAAAATATGCTCAGGTACAGATGTTGCCCCCTGTTTTCTCTTAGTCCAGAATGCTTTCCAAGCACTTTTTCAACTATCTGATATATGCTCCCAAATAAACCACACACTTCCTAAAAGAAATTTAAAACACAGCATAAATCTGCTACTGCCTTAAAATTCTGCATTGTGCTCTGGTCCTTGCACCAGGCTTTGCTAAGAGCAGCATAAATGCAACATTTCTAAGACCATGTCCCTGGATAGAACACATCTGGCCAGCTCCATCCAGACCACTGGAGTTACAACACTTTTTCCCTATCATTGTCAAGCTTGTATGTAATATTCTACCGTTACAAAATTTAGAACAAATGAAATGGTGGTCTAAATGTAAAAATAACAGCTCTTCCATGAAATTATTTAAAAATCATTCCTTTAAGAAGGATGTATTTGAGTGTTTTCTCTCTCAGCACTGTTGAAGAGTACAGTTCCCATGCCCATTGTCTTCTTGGGGAGCATTCCTGCAGTCACAGCAGCCCTTGCTGGATGTGGGTTTGGTGGCTAATTCTGAATCTCCTCATGTTGGAACCATCGACTGAAATTTAGACTTAGAGCTCATCACTCCATCCCCAGGCTGGTGTGTTCATTATGTAGCTGTTCCAGCTGCTGGTAAGCAATGCCATCCGTAAAGTTAATGAGATCTATGAGGGGAAAGGCAGAACGGGGAGGGACATGGGGGTCTGCAGTTGCAAAGTACATGCTGACATTGCTTAAAATGTCATACTACTGTGGAGCTAAAGTCATATTGAATGCATTGCATGCCATAATATTGGGTGGGAGAAATTACAGCATACGTAATTACTGCCTTCCTTTAGCCCTGCCTTTCTCCTCAGTGCAAGTTTCACATGCACGTTATCCTGTGGGTGAAAGCTAATATAATATGAATTAAAGAAAATTGCATGATTCCCCAATGTCGACATCACACGGATTGATTTGCATTTACTTGTAATTGAAAACACATGGCTAGTCACAGTTTAAGAAAAATAAAAAGGATTACAACAACCCCAGACCATGATTGAAAGGAGTTATTCAGCCTCTGCATTGTATCATTTAGCTTCACTGTGGAGCAGATACCTAATCTCACATGCAACAGGCCATCTATAATCAAAGAGTTTGCTGCACCCTGGCTGTACTGGAACGATCACTTAAGCATTTGGCATGACAGATATCCAAGGCCCATTTGGCAAAGGGAAAGTAACACTGAAGGGAAAACCAAGGTAGAAAAGCCTTTAGGAGACTGATTGAAATTGCAGGTGACAAGGGGATTGATGCCACTGGCAATTAGGCAGCCCCTGGGAAGCAGGTAACTGTTAGTGGTACAAAAGCTTGGTTCTACATGGGACAACACAGTCATCCTCCAGTCGACAGAGTGAGATGCTCTCTTCTCTGAGACAGCAGAGTGATTTCCAGCAGGGCTTCTGCTCTGTACCTCATTGTAATTCAGGAAAGCCCAGCACTGAATATTTTCACTGTTTTTTGCCCCGATGAGATTGTTCTGCCATGATGTAGTCAGTACAGTGCCTGAGAAAATTACTTTGTGAAACGCTGGGCTTCAAACCATTACCTTAAGTAGAATCCTTAGGCTGAATTTAAAGCACAATGTGATGCAGGCGCTTGTGCCCTTCCTTTTTCTTTCTCTCTTAGTTTTGTTTTATTTTCTTTTAATTTATTTCTTTTTAGAAATCCATTCAGACTGTGGATTGTTTGTTTTTCATAATTCTGGGCTCATCAAATTGATGGATAACTCTAAGTAATGAATCCCATAACTGCACTACTGAAATTATCTCAACCACCAAAATGTCTGTTTAATCTACATCAGAGTGCCTGCGCTCCTTTTGTGCCCAGATAAATCAGCTAAGCATAACAAAGTACCTTCAACATTCATTTCCAAAGATCCAAAAAGCGGTTGGCTTGTCCGAGTGTAGTTTTATGGCTGGCAGCTGTCTGGCAGCATTTCTAACAAAAAGTGGGGGGGCAGGGGAGGAAACTTCTCTCTCTAAAAGAAAAGACTGATTTTATTAAAATCTGTGTTCTGGAGGTTTTTCTTGATTTGTTTTAATTTCTATTGCCAGTCAGTATTCTCACAGAAGGAAATGAAAATATTTCTAGAAAAAAAGCATGTTTGTTTCCTTCATCTTTAATTGTCTTTTCTTTTTAAGGGGGTGGTATCTATCTAGGGCAGCCAAAACCCGACGCACATCGGCAAACTTCCAGTCTTGCTGAAGTGATTCCCAAGCACAAAAAATGCTGCAAAAGCAGTGGCAGACCTGGTGCCCATATACGTGCTTGCACGATGTCATGCTCCCATCCAGGAGCAGCCCATTTCTGGAGTCAAACTTGCAGCTGTGACAGCCAGGAGAGGACAGATCAGGCTCCCAGGGAACATCCCCTCCATGACACTGAAATGAAGCATGTGCAGATTTCTCTGTTCTGCAGTGGTGGAGTTTTGGGCTCAAGTTCATTCAAAGCCTGAGCTTGCCATTGGATCTGGCCTTGAGTTCCATCAGGGGAAACGGGTCGGGCATGGGGGGAACCAAGCTTCAGCTGAGCAGGGTCTTGTTAACATCTGCAGGCCTGACTGGGGCATTGCGTTGTGCTCACACTCATCCTCCATCTCCAGCTGCCTCCCTGCAAGGTGGCCAGCATGTCAGATGTACATGAATTGGGGAAAGGTTTGTAACATAAAACAAATGACCTTTTAATCCTTCAAGGGGCTGAATGGAACTAATAACAACGTTAAACTGGTTTCCACCAGAGTTAAGTTGTCTGGTTCTGTGTTTCTGGATTCCATTACTAATCTTAAAGAAGAAAAAATAATAAAAATCGAAACAATGATTTTTCTGCCTTTCATTCTTGAGACAATGATCCATTGTAATTGTCATTCATTGAACAAATCTCTGTGCAGGATATAAAGGAACCACAAAAACTGACATCCTCAAATGAAGAGATTCATTAATCACAAGCACAATGAATAAGTATTTTTAAAAGAGGAAGCACAAAAAGCCTCAGAACATGGAGATTAAGCGGTGGGATGGAGCAGCTGGAAGCATTGCAGCCCTACCAGTGATTACTGTCCCACTCAGAGCAATCTTTCCAAAAATATGTTCTGTTGAGCTTTCTGTTTGTTTCAATACATTGTTTGTTTGTCACTTATAGCAGTCCAACTGGCTGTATTACTGAGTAAGATGATAATGAAATTTAATAGCAAACCTTAAAAAATATTTGTGTAATTGTACTGTAGAAATGTTTAGTTAAAGAAAAAATATTCGCCCATAGCTGTATGGTTTCTGTTTGAAGTACTTTTGGATTGGACTCAAAGCATTTGGGAGTTTGCCAGGAAGGGGTGTAAACAAGGGAGGCGTGGAGCTTTTATTCTCAGAGAATGTGTGGCAGATCCAGAGTGCAGCAGTGCCAGGATGTCTGTGCTTTAAATTCAAATCAAACATACAGAGAAAACAACCAAAAAGCTATTACTTTTACTTGAGAAAGAAATGTGCTGGGGTCACCTTGTTGTAGAATTTAGACAAGAAAGGACTTATTAATTTGTGTGGTTCATCTGCCTGCCAGAACAAAGTGGATCCCTATACACCCTGAATACTCCAGATTCTGGCTAATGTAAATAATTCTCAATTCCACCTATTTTTTTCTGGAATATTATTTGTTGTCTGTAAGTACCTGATAATCAGGAAGATTTTATTATATACAGCAAAAATAATTCTGATTTTATGCTACTGCTTTTATAAGTAGCTCTAATTCAAACAAATATTTGCTAAGCCCCCTTTTTTTTCTTTTCATTTCAAGAAGATATATAATACTGTCAAGAAGCTGGGCTATAAGGTCCTGTTTAAGATTGTCTAGTCTCTTTCTCTACCCCCAAATAAGATCAACTCACTTCTCTGTTAACCTTGTTTTGAAAATCTCAAATGATGGAAATTTCACTATCTTTCACATAAATCTCTTCTGTTTTCCTGCTATTTACTGATGTTTACCCTACATCTCTTTTGCCTGCAAGTGAGGCAATAACTCATTAATCTTTGTCCAAGCCATAGAGGGTTTTCTTTCTTTGCAGCAAACTTTCACATCCTTAGTGTCTGTTATCTTCTCTTTTCTTGTTGAAGCTACACGTTTTTTCCAAAAGGGACCCATTTTCTGGACTGTTGAATATTTTTGTTGCTCTCCATCTGATACCCTTGCATTGGCTCACTGCAGTATTAAAGTACAGCGCCAAGGATATCAAGTGAGAAGCACTGTCCTTGCATAGCTGCATGGAAGGATTACTTTGGGTGACTTTCATGTGCAACCCTCCTGTTTACACAGCCCACTATAATATTTGTTTTTTTGCAGTTGTGTGACAATGTTGACTCAAGTTCGGTCTGTGAACCTTGGTAACCTCCAGATCCTGCTTCATGGGGCTGATGCCCAGCAGACGTTTTGCATCCGGTGTTTGTACAGTTCATTATCTCCACTTAGAAGCGTTCCCTTTTCTCTGTTTTCATTGAACTACATCCAGCTTTTCTCAGTTCATTTCACCCATTTGTCAAACAGATTTTAAATTCTAATCCTGTCCCTCAAAATGATTGCGGTTCCTCTGTGCTTGACATTTGCCCATTAACAACCTGCCACTATGCCTCAAATTAGGGAGTAATCTTCCTAACCCATAAGCCATTTAACAAAGTATATGTCCAAGAGCTATAAGACACCTGTCACATGCCCTGGAAAGCTGAGAGGAAGGTCAGCTTTAATCATGGCCCACACAGGTTCTCAGGAAGCCCAGCATCTCATTATCAAGGTGGCTGTGGTCATAGAGAGAAGTGGCAGCATGGCCCAAATGCATGGCTGTCAACATTTCATCCAGAATTCAGGAATTTCTGTTACCCAGGAGCCACCATATCATCATAGCCCTGCTGCTGGTCATCCCACAAAGGCACAGAGTGGGAACTGTGAGCTGTGCTCATAAGCCATTTGTAGCAGAAGAGCCATGTAGCAACTGCTGTGCATATATGTAAATATATTGTGGCACGAACATGGACTTAAACATGTCATTAAACTCAATTATACCTCTATATGTTATTTCTATTTGCTATATATGTATATATTTTACACATTATGAAAAATAAAATTGAAAGTCCTGCTCATTTGTGATAAAGATCATTGTTACTACGCTACCTATAACTGCCATAAAGGAATTTATAGTATAAAGCCCTCTCTTCATCTAACCCCAGTCAAATGCATATTCATCTCCCTCTAGTGGCTTATTCTACGTGTCCGTCCTCCTCCAGTAAGCCTCTCTTGTCGTGGGCAGAAAAGTAGCTCATTCATACAAAAGAAAGCTCATTTATGTGCATATCTTTATTTTGAGGTATCTTCTATTTTTTTAGTCTGCCTGAATTCTCTACTGCAGCACAACCAAACTCTGGCTTTTGCATACAGAGAATCATGATGTACATAAGGAGGAAAATGTGGGTTTACAGCCTAAAATTATCTTGTTGATGAGCTAGCAGAAACAATAAGACAGAGGCCAAAAATTCAAGTCTGTCAGACAGCTTTGTAATGTATATTTTTGTTTTTACTTTAAAGAGTAGAAACAACTCAGAGAACAAACTGGTTTTTACAGGGTTGGGCACCAGAAGTGCTGAGAGGCTTTACAGAATTACAGCCAAAATGCCTTTCTATTGCATACAGCATGTACATAGGTGCCATATTTTGGAGTGGTGGCTTATGCTCAAATACTTGTCTAAATCTAAATCTAAATACTCTCATTTAAGCTACTTGTTTTCAGACTTGCATGTAAGTCATCATCTAGCTAATCAGCTATAAAATGAGGTGGTCATGACTCTGAGTAATTTCTCACTTCTACCCCTATCATGAAACGTGCCATATGCCTCTGAGCACAACATGACCACTGAAAGCCAACAACTTAACTACCTTCCACGTTCATTAGACATTCTGTGCTTCTCTTCAGCCTCATGTCCTTCCTCCAGAAGACACATAAAACCAAGGTCTTGGGCACTTGTGTTAATTAACATTCCCATAGTCCTTTTTGCAAAACTGGAGATAATAGTCCTGGTGTGCTGGCCAACTTCCAGTGTGCAAATTACATTTGGCTTACCTCAAATTCCCCTGGCAGATGGAGATGGCTGAGGTATTTGAAAGCTCTTCATCCTTTGCTGTCCTGTGCAAGCAGAATGAGCCAGGCTGGGGGTTGAGCTGTAAGGGGATGAGGAAAGCTTCTATCTTGAAAAATGTACCAGCTAAAGGTATAGTCAAAGATGAAGACAAATACAAGGAGCTTATCCACTGCTAATATGGAAAGAAAAGAGTATATTTACTTCCCACTGTCTAGTCTCTGGCAATAAATTAACAAGTTTGCCCATTTTTTGTTTGTTGTTTTTTTTTTTTCAGCACACAGCTGCTCTTACAAATCACTAGCCATAAATCTGAGAGTCTGTAACAAAGCCATAATTAAGTCTTAAAATTTAGGTGTAGCTTTATTTGTTTCTGATTCTGTATTTACATTCTCCATGGTCCTAGAGAAGACAGTTTCATTCTTAATCAAATGTCTCATATACAGGTAGCTGAAAACTAAATGCACTGACTAAAACATTTTTCTTTTTTAATAAAGGTTGAGGCTCAAACACGTGCAGTTGAAATGCCTCTTTAACATTGGTATGAATAAAAATTCCGTTTAGGATATTTAGTTTTGGCCCTGAAATTGTTGATAAAAAATTGTCTTAGAGAACTTATTTATCTCAAATCGAGAAACATTGAACCAAATTTTTGACAAATACTTGCTTTAGTGTAGCTTTTTTCAGTCTGCTTCTATTCCATCATAAATCTCTACTTCTACCAGGGATGAAAATAGGACTTGAAGACTCTGTGGGACACTCCAGGCTCCTTTTTGGATGCTATCATGCCCCGTCTATGATATAATTATTCCACCTTAGCTGTATGGGTTCTGTGTAGATTCTCCCCTAATGTCTCAGCATTCAAATTCCAGGAGTCAGATTGCAAAATTCCACCAACACATCCCTTTCTCTCACCTGATTTGGAGAAGTTAATGTAATTACTAGATTAAAGAGGATATTGTCCTTCGATGATGGCTTTATTAAACTCTTGTTTCCTTTGCCTGCTCCAGAGGTTCCTTAATTTTAAGAGATTCCTTGAAGGTTGAGAGAGCTGGGACTGTTAGCCCAGAGAAGAGCAGGCTGAATGCAGGATCTTATTAAACCATATGAATAGCTGAAGGGAAGGTTCAAAGAGAAGGGAGGAAGGCTCCTTTTAGTGGTGCCCAGTGACAGGACCAGAGGCAATGAGCACAATCTGAAACGCGGAAGTTTCCCTCTGAACATCAGGAAATTTTTTTTTACTATGAGAGTGACTAAGCACTGGCACAGTATGCCCAGGTAAGTTGTGGAGTCTCTATCCTTGGAGATATTCAAAAGCCATCTGAACACAATCCTGGGCAGCCTGCACTACATGACTGTGCTTGAACAGGATGGTTGCATCAGGTGATACCCAGAGATTCCCTTCGACTTTAGTTATTCTGTGATTCTATGAATTTTCACCCCATTCCACACTGTTGAGATTTAGTGAGCAGAAACAAGATCCAGATATAAGGCTGGCAAAGAACTGGCAGCAGACAGCTTGCAGTTTCACTGTTGACATGCTGACTTTTGTCTAAAAACGCAAAAGGAGAGAACTGAATGTAGGACAGCATTTCAAAAAGGATATTGATGGATCATAGGAAATGCTCATCTAGCCCAGTCTATTGTTTCTGTTGGTGATGACACTGATGCTTTAGGGATAGATAATAAGAAGAAAGTAAGCATATGAATTCCTCATTCATTAATTGGTGTGAAGATTACATGGTTTGCATGGCACAAACTGAGAAAGCAAGGAGGGATGACATGGTGCAGCACACGGGTGCAAGGATGCTCATATTTCCATGAAGTTCAACACAAAATTGTTTGCAAAAAGTCAGAGTGAATATGACAGATTAAACCCTGAGCTATTCTGAGGCCTGGGTCTCTGTCAAAAGCATGCTTCAAGGCAACAAGTTGATCCAGATATAAACTGTTCTGATATAGTCTTTTAGATTAAGACATAAAATCAGTGGATTCTAGAGGACATGAAAGCTATTTCCCACTGAGACACTGAAGATTTCCTTACTCTTTGAATTCTTTCATTGGAGTCTTATGTTACATCTTCTTCCCAAAAGTTGGCAGGGCACCTATTAAATTGGTTTTGGTTTGTTCATCCAGCTTACCAACGCAGACTAGTACTGCTTTGCTTGAAGTTTTACATCACTGCTTATTTCAATCTAAAATGGAATTATGAATTCCTGCTATTAGCTTTTCAAAGAAACTAAGTGATATTTATGATAGTCTTTTGTATTTATCTGCAAGATGGCTTTATTTGTCCTAGGCTGTGGAACCCTGCTTGATCTTAGATTATTATGGCTTGTTTCTTGAATCTGTTTCTCTGAATCTGAATTTATATTCTGAAACTCCACTAGTGGCACTAACAAAGATTTGACAACCCAGGTGATAAAACAGTTCTGCTTTTAAGTTTCTTATAAAACTTCATTACAAGTGAAATTAATCACACTAGACTTTAATGTGAAGAGAAGACAGAGGCGGTTATTTGATGGACTGTGTTTGAAAAGCTGGGTAAGCTTTATATCACTCCATAGAACAATAAAAAATTGTGGTGTAAGATCAAGGTCATATCATAACATACGAGCAATAGAACCATGTGCTCATGATGCACTAACAAAGGATGCTTGTTCAGCTTTACAACACATATTGTAACCTTTATCTACTTCATATTCACTCCTATTACATTTGCAGTTCAGCTACCTACCTGAAAACAGACAATACTTTAGGAACAGATGGTTTAACAGTTCCAGTTAACTGGGGAAAAACCTGTCTCACATGCCTACATGAATTTGGTACAGGGCCTAAATCTATATTTTCAGCTAAAGTAACGATGCAATTACTTGTATATATTATCATTTATGTTCTCATTTATCTGTCTTGGTCAATGCTTTGAAATTCCTTGAAAGCTCCAAAAATAAAGTATATTCTGCAGGTAAAAGAGAACAACATGTTCTTTTTATGTTCAGAAATCCTCTGTCAATGGGAAAGAGTAATCATATTGAGAAGCTGTTCTGCTCAGCAGTGGAAATTAATATTTTTTATTATTATTTTTTTTCCCAGAACAGGAAAATATATGTAAAGTGAAACATTTCCAGCTAGTATCTATTGGTGCATGAAAGGCTGTAATACAGACTTGCCTGGAATGAGCTGAAAGAGGAGTATGTCTAATTGTGGCTCTGAGGTGGGGAAAGAGAACTGTTTAACAGGGCTCCTTTTCCTGCTTGCCCATAGAGCACTCAAGCACAAAGAATCACTTACTTACACTTTCACTTGGGCACCCATCTACTTTATTCTACCCTGCAATATTGGCATATGAATATTAAACAGCTGAAACCTGAAGTTTCCTGGCCCAGTAAGTAGAAGCCATTGGACCATAAATACAAACAGATGTTTGCACATGTGTGTTATTCACTCAAAGTAGATAGCTGGGTTTGGAGATGTAGTTTACAAATACATAGAGGATGAAATTATTTAATTAGAGTAGGAAATTAATTATATTCAATTCTGCCAAAAGGCATTCTGTTTACAATTTTTAAGGTCTTGAGTTATCTCATTTTGGTAATGTTAAATTGATTCTACATTAAAAATAACCATTGTTTCACCCACTAAATAACTGAATTACTAAATAGATGATACAGTATCACAAGCACAATGAACAAGACATGTTCTGTCTCTTTCATCATTGTCACTAGGGTCAGATTCTAAGCAGCTGAAAAAGGTGGAGCTCTGTGTCTCTATCACTTTGCAAAAGTAAAGTCTGACTACTTAATGCTGTGGAAGTAGAGTGGGAATCGACGCTTAGAGACAAAGTTGCGTTCAGGTGATTTGATGCCATACACATACTGTATTTCATCTCTTCCAGTAAGATGAGAACCAATTTGAAGGTTTCAGTTGTAAAACAGGAATTTAAGTGGTAAAAATATTCCAACATGAACAGCACCAAAGCAAGTCTATGCAGCTGCTTTGCAGAGTAATTTCATGCAGTCATGGTTGAACGTGATTTTATTTTCCCTGCACATGCAGGAGGAGATGACAGATTTAAGTGCTTCATATGATTAAGTAGACAAGGTGGCCATTTTTCTGCATTTATGCAGAAGCAATAAAAATGCGTGGTCATGCACCAAATCTTAGGGTCAAAACTGCAGTTACTACTCAAGCAAAACTTCCATCAATATCTGTAGTTTTTACTGAGTGCGGGCTGTGAGCCTTCTTTCAGGCACTTAGTCTGTCGTCACATGTTCTTAAGTAGCACCATCACGTGGATAAGTGGGGGAGGAAAAAAGACAATGATTCACATAGTCATTTGAATGCCTCAGAACTGGAGCTGCTCCTTTTTACACCCTAAACCCTGTGAGGATTCAGGAAACAGCCTGGAGGGCATTAGGACAGTCTGACTCATGAGCGGGAGTCTTGCGGGAGTATCTCCCCTGAGACAAACCACACTGCTTTGGCTTGAAGGCATTCGATTGAGTTTTGGGCTTGTTTACCTTTTTGACATATTTGTGGCTTTAAATGGCAAGTAGTTCAGCATAATGCAGCTGCACAGTGCATGAGCTGAAGTGCTAAAACTTGAAGCATTAAATAATCTGATAAAAAACAAGGACACATGCTCTGTGGTGTTGTATGCCTGCTCACCAACTCAACCTGCTATAGATGGTGCATGAACAACAGAAGATGGGTTTAGCCCACTCTATTCTGTTTCACATTGAGCTTTAAGCTGAATGGACTCTATTAAAATTAATGTTAGAAATTGAGTAATATTTTTTTTTCACATCAAACCCTTTTTCATAAGCTTGGTCCCCACAGCAGGGAGATGGGAACATGTTCTCAGCCAAACGTGCCCTCCACTTGTGGAGTCCTGCAGATTTAACCAAGTCTTTGGTGTCCAAAGGAAGTCACACACCAAAGCACCACATAGTGCTTTAAGCCTGCTGGTGCTTGCACCGGCCAGTTCCTGACTTGCATAATAACAATGAAACATGATTGAGCTGCCTGACATTTACAAAAAGGTGATTGTTAAAAACAGTTCCTCCCTACTTAATTAACACTAAAACCCTTAGGTGTTCCACCAAGTGCATATTAAAACAGCTGTCCTTTTCCCTGAAATGGAAGTAAACTAGAAGTGAGCTTCAATAAAACCAATGGACTATGACTTCTTCCAAGCACAAACTGTAATGAAATGTTACTGCTGTAATATCCAGCTAAATAAAGACTGGTGAGCTAGCTAGGCCAGCTGCAGTGGCAGATGCAGACAGGATCATGGGCTTTAAACAATGCTATCACTGAATAAACACAGACGAGGAGATAATATTTCTACACCTCTCCAGTTTCCATGAAATTAGGTTTTGTTATTCTAAATCCGAAAGCTGATAATCTTCTTGGTATAAAACGAATGGTGATAATTGTTCCATAAATGGTATCATAAACTGCCATTAGCCATGAGGCAGGAACATTTGGAATTATGTGTCACCCAGCACTGGAAATTGCATTGCGTATTTGAGGAGACTCGGCACTTTGGCTGGTGACAGAGATTCCCTGCTGGTTTATAGTTTTTTACCTGTATGCCATGCTCTACTTCTCAAGACAATTAGTTAATGCATGACCTAATGGCCACAGCCAAACTGGATTCCTTCCTTATGGAAAGTAAGTAACAAGTAAGATAATACCAGTAAATACCAAAGTAAGAACTGACTAAAGGAGTAAGTTAACCAATTCAATACAAATATAGAAGTTCGGTGTTAGATGTGGCCACAAAGAAAGAATGTACATCATTTACAGTATACTGAAGTTTCAAAATTAAACACCACACTAAAGTGAGGTTAAAGTTTAAAAATCTCTCAATTTGTCTATTGCATATAATGTCAACTAACAGCATCTAACATGAAAACACAATGAAAAAATATGGCAAAAATATCCATGAAGCTTTTTGAGAAATTGATATGTTCATGTGAAATGTTTAAATCTCACCAGTATTTTCCAAAGAAAAAAAAATACTGCTGCCAATCTTGACAAGTGTCCTGGGTTCAGTTGCAGCAGACCACAACAAGCCAGATTCTACAGAAAATAAATGCCAAATAAGTATCAAAATTTACCTTGCATCCCTATCTAAAAGTCAAAATGTATAAGGATCCAAGCTCAGAGTCTTCCAATAGCCTATAGGTGCACTGGTGTTCATGGATTGGGTTTGGATGCATATTTGATCTTTTCAGCGTTTGTTTTTTTTTATCCTCCTTAAAACGGAACTTTTTGCCCCATTAAAAATGGTTTGTCAAGGTAAGAATCTATGTAGTTAGGATATAATACTGTATTTAACAATGATGGGGATGATTTGGTTACACTTGCTCGGATTAAGTAACAGCATTTTACACAGCAAGAAGTTCCACTGAAATCAAAAGGCCACTTGGCACTTGGGTAGGACAGTACTTCCATGCCGTAATGAAGATGGCTCGATCATCGTATTGGATACTACTTGGCCAGCATCTGAACAGATTAAGCACTACTATTGTGGAAGATAAATCATTGCAAATTCACCATGTCACCTAAGCTTATTTTTATGGTATTTTCAGGAAGAAGCTTTAAACTCAGCTAAATATTGAAGATGACGGTTTCAGTGAAAATAACCAGTCACTGGGAAATACATGAAATGTGAATAGATATTGCTTTTAAAGATAAACATGGTTGCCAGGTTTTAAGGGCACACTGAAAATAAACCATCAAAATGAAACCCAGTTTGTCTTTCAGGGATTCATACAGAGCCCATGGAAGAATGCCATGAAGATTTGCATATGCCTGTGGGACCTTCAAACTCCTCAGAAGCCAATGGCCAAGTTCCACAAGCAAGAGCAGAAGGAGGCTGCAAATGTGAGAAAGTGTCTCTTGGTCCCCCTGTTGCTGTTTCATACCCTGCATATTACCCTGCTTTGTTTGTTTCCACCAAAGAAATTCTGTCTAGCTGTAATATCCTCATGTTCTTGCTGGGGAATGACAAAAGTTCTGGGAAGTATTGAAACTTTTATTATAAATGAATAGGAGAATGCAATGGAGAAGCAGAAGTGATCCCTTTAGTTTAATATAACTATCTTATAGCAATCAATCTGGGACAATAGGCACAGATACCTGAAGGGTAAATATGTTTTATTATCTTTTGGGCTAGCCACAACAGTTTACCTTTTCAGAACAAAGTCGAGGAAATGTTACCATTCTTCTCATCCCTACTATATTACAAGAGTGGGAAGGGGGTGATTGTGATCGGGGGACTGGTGCACCTCCCATATGAAGATAGGATGAGAAAGTTGGAGCTGTTCAGCCTGGAGAAGAGAAAGCTGTGTGGAGACCTCATAGCAGCCTTCCAGTAACTGAAGGGGGCCTATAGGGATGCTGGGGAGGGACTCTTCATTAGGGACTCTGGTGATAGGACAAGGGGTAATGGGTTCAAACTTAAACAGGGGAAGTTTAGATTGGATCTGAGGAAGAAATTCTTTACTGTGAGGGTGGTGAGGCCCTGGAATGGGTTGTCCAGGGAAGTTGTGAATGCTCCATTGCTGGCGGTGTTCAAGGCCTGGTTGGACAGAGCCTTGGATGGCATGGTTTAGTGGGAGATGTCCCTGCGCATGGCAGGGGGGTTGGAACTAGATGATCTTAAGGTCCTTTCCAACCCTAACTATTCTATGGTTCTATGATTCCTTCAACTAACGTGATGGATTTGTAATGAATTTGCTTGGCAAAGTAATCCATGCATAGATCCTTACTAGGTATCAGTTACATGTTCCATCCAGGACGTCCAGCAGTCTAAAGGGTCCAGACTGGTTTTAATTTCCTCACACACGTTTCTACTTAAGCAGTTTTTTTGACAGAAGAATTTAGAGACACCAAAGCTAAGAACATAGCCCCAGACTTTTCATAGAATCATAGAATGTTTTGGAACCTTTAAAAAGAGTCTAGCCCATTCGTTACTGCTTTAGTAATTCACTTAGTTGTTTGATCTTATAATAAAATCATAATTCTCAATAGCGACATCATGTTTTTTCACCATGGAAATGAAATATATGGCATCACAAATTCTTCACTGCAGATTGAAAAGCAACTGACAGTTCCTTAACCTCAGCCTTCCTAAAGAGATATCAGCTGCATCAAGAGCAGTGATTAAAAACCACACAAATGTAATAAAGTTATTTGATTTTCATGCACTATAATTTTTAATCTACCATTTCCATGGAAAGATAACCTGGTGTTTAAGAGGCCAGCCTAAATCTTAAGAAAGACAGATCTGATTCCTGGCTCTTTCTTCCTGATTCCAACCTTGTAGCTTATCTGAATAAATGGACCTATTAAGTATTTGCACATTTTTTTTCTTTTTTTTGCCTAAATTAATAAGTGAAAAGAACCGGTTAAAAAGGAACAAAACAGCTCTCAGTTTATGTTAATCAATTCTAGTAGTATTGCAGCATCCAGTGCTAGCACTGTTGTTTCCCCTGTACTGCTCATACTGCCTGTTTCTAGTCAAGAAGTGCTAATAAACAGAATGATCGTTTCTTTCCGCCAGTCCTTCTAAGCCAAGTTCAGGCAGTTTTGGCTGTTTTCATGTGTGCATTACCTGAGAAGCCAGAGGTTAATTTACACCCACAGCTGTGCGCACTCATATCATCATATCTCAGAGCTGAGCGAGAGGATAATCTGAAGTTGACACAGACTGGTATGACCATGTTGATATGCTGGGAAATCCTGAAGAGATTTGCTAACTGAAGAGAGTTTAGTAAATCACAGGTTATCCAGCTTCATTGAAATTACATGAAGGAATCATGCAGAGTTGTCAGTTTAAGAGATGACTGCATACAGCTATAATCCCTACATTGCTGATAAAACATGAAAATATTTGCTCTCTGGTTGGACCATAACAATGTTTTGGGATTTTTTTTCTTATTTTTCAATTTTCATAATTATTTTCTGTAATTTATCAGGGTTGCAATTTTTTCTGCTTTGTCTTTATGCACAGATTGACTGTTTGTTCCTCCCAAGGACATTTCCCTTGCTGTCAGACAATGACATGATCAAATACGGGGGGTTTAGACCCTTTTGTTTCTTTACAATTAATAAACAGACTGAAAATGGAAACAGAGCATCTTATTTAAGCTTCCCTTCCCCCTATTATTGTAGCTTAAAGGCAAGCCAAACAAAGCATTTTTAGCTCATAATTATTGTTGTGCTTAATGAAATTATGGAAATTTGTTAAAGAGCCATCAGTCTCTGGCTACTGTAGCTCATACTGCAAGTGGTGAGTAGCCACAAGCAAAGGAAGACCTTGCAAAGCTGCAGTTCCATATCAGGCACCTCTGTGCTGGGACCAGTCTTCAAAAGACACTCAGGGTACAGGTTGCAAGTGTTCAGTATCTGCAGGAAGAATCTAGAAGTACTTAATAGGTCCATTAATGCACCATCTGAGCAGACTTTGAAAAAGTCTTTGTGTCCTTTGAGTATACTCTTCTGAATATTAATCCCATTATTTAGGCAGTTTCAGTGTGACTTTAACTGTTCTGAAACCGCATGGCCAAAAAAGCTATTTTGCAAACATGTAGATGTTTGTGTGTGAGTACTTATTCCTATATGTCTTGTGCTGGGGTAAAAATACCGCAGAAAACCAGAGAGCAGCTAAAGAAAACACTTTGCAGCACAGTTCTCTGACTTACATAGAATCATAGAATCATTGAATAGTTAGGGTTGGAAAGGACCTTAAGATCATCTAGTTCCCACATGATGGATACTATATTTTTCAGGAACATTACTTTTGAGCTGAAACCAACTACACAGCTGGAAAGTTTGGACTCAGTGTGCCTGAGCCTGACCTATGCCTCTCAGTATGGGTAGACCCCCCAAAAATATCCCATTGCAAAACTGAGAGCTGCTGAAACATCCTCTCCAACTCTAGGTGCTTCACCTTATGCCCTCCCAGGTGTGCTACTACAGTATATGTGAGTAGCACACCACAATGAAGCAGACAGTGAATTTATTTCTATATGATGCTCCTGAGACATTATCAGTAATCATTCTCTTTCTTGTTTATAGTACTGGTGTTGTATTTCTTTATACTGAAGTTACCATCATCTGCTCAAAGAAGTATGGAAGAGCTCATTTCTCATAAAATAAGTGAAATTATGGCCATGTTTTCCTTCTGCTGTCCCTCCCTAATGGGACTCTTGCCATTTTGAGTAATGAACCTCTACTTTAATTCCTCCTTCTTTTCTGCAACAACAAAAGAAGAAACTGGACTATAAATTATCCAGAAAAAATAAATTACTTTTTGTGTGTTATGCCTGGTTAAGTTTCTTTATGCTTATGCTTTTCTGCAGGAAAAAGAAAATAAAATCTGTATTAGTGCTTGAGCTGAGTTCATCATTTCTTTTGATTTGAGAAGTCGTGCAAAGAAAGGGTTATTGAAGAGGCAGCCAAATACCCTTGGAGAAGGGTCAGGCTGCAGGCCTCTTCAGTTCGTAATTCAGCTAAACAGGACCAGAAGCCAGTCAAAAGTCAAGCAATCAAACAACAGTACTGAGACGTATTTTTGCAATTCAGTATGATCAATGGATATTATCGCACAGAAAATATATACCCTAAAAAAAGAAATGAACAAATAAGCACACAAAATATGGAAACCTGATTATTATGAAGGTAAAGTATTATGGTTGTGCTTCAAACCACCTGTGAAAAGTTACTTGGGGAAAAAAAGAAGGCTGAATGTTTATAGAAGACCATTCATCCACATCTAGTTGCATTCATCTATTTCAAATCCTCAATCTCTGAAAAAGAGTAGTTGCAATAAAAGGGAAATACACCTGATTTCTACTTTAGACCAGCACCAATAACTATAGTTAAACAGTAATAAAAACAGCAGAAAGAAGAGATTATCTTAAATTAGTCCAGGAGATGGTAGAGACCCTTATGCAAACTCTTCTTCCTCTCTTCTTCAGCCATCTTAATGCTTGGTGAGTAAAAACCTGGTTCTGTGACAACAAATGGGCGTGTTCCCAGCAAACTCATAACCTAAATACTGCTGCATTATTTTGTGCTTAATGCTATGTAATTGATATGACTTGAGCACAGTCCTGCATCTGGTTTGTTGGACCAGGTATGAGTTCCAATTATCCCATTGAGGTGGACATCGCAAGACTTGTCTGCATCGCTGGGAAAGCCAGCACTGAGAATATAGGGGCTCAGCCCACACTTCACACCAACCCGGCTGCAAGACCAGCTTGCATGGTCAGCCTTTGTTCCCATTCACATGTCAAACATGCAAATACAGGCTCATCCCTGGTAGGGCACTATCACTAGGGCACACTGGGCCCCATGAGACTGAATGTGCACCAGGGATTTGGTTTCAGCACCAAGCAGGGTGGATCTGGTGACAGGTTATTTGTGAGGCTGTATCTAGAGTGAAGGCAGATCATTTGGTGCCTACTGTCACTTCAGAAACCAAACTTTGAGCTACATAGTCACAACCAGAGACTTACTATTCTCCGCTGTTAGCCTTTGTGGGTAATCTTCTATACACTTCTCCTGGAATATGACCAGCCTTTTAATACACTTGGAGAAGGTTTTTTGATCCTGGGTATTTGGGAAAAAAAAAAATCATCACAGTGAATAACAGTATCCACTAATCAGTTTCTTTTTTAAAAAAGAAGGCATTAGATTGCTGCTTTCAGTGAGCTATTGTTCCTGAGATGTTTCATTTAAAAGCTATGCGTCTGATTGTTCTGAACTTTGAGGGCTTCATCCATGATGTGATCATTATTAAGATATCTTATGCAAAATACAGCATGTTTTTCACAGTTCCTGTCAGCTGCTGAGACAGATTCTTTCCTGATAAAACAGTCAATGAGCTTTGATGATTGCGCAGTCAAATGTTTACCAACTTGTCCACATATCTGTTTGCTTAAGTATCTTTATGCTCACTTTATCTCCAGGCATGTTTGTTAAGTAGGATACACTGCTGTGCAGATGTATTAATCTATCATCTCAAAAATATATTAAAGATGGATGTGGGTGTAAATGTGAAAGATTTCTGAGTTGGACTAGCTCCTGGGAAAACTTTGAGACAGCTGAGGAATGTTGATGGGAAAGTTTTGGGAGTATTGTGGGCAAGATAAGAAGGAAGAGAGAAGCGAGAACAAGCAGCCAATCAAGGCAACCAGTGAGCAAGATAACCACCAATGAAGAAGTGAAGAGACCCACGTGGGTGGTGCTAGTGAACCAATTGTATTAGCCGCTTGTACACGCGGGTACTTCGGAAAGCCTATATCAACCCTGGACCATCAGATAATAAACGATTTCGTTTCATGACCAGAAACGGGGTTCATGCTTTACGTCTCCGCAGATGGAAGGTTTAAACCAAAGGTTAATGAATAGCTGTAAAATCTGAGAGTCCATTCAAGAGCTTAGAAGGAAACCTTTGGCCCTGTGGCTAAGTATATGCCTAAAGGGAAATGGAGTCAAGATCAAGAAAGCTTAAGACTGCATTTGAAGCCCTAGTGAAAGGGCATTGCTGCTGTTTGCCTTAAAACTATCCTACAAAGGCTGTTATTTTCCCCAGATTTCATGAGTGTTATTTAGCAATTTGCTAGTAAGGGAAGAAGCTCATTTTCACCACAGTCACTGCTCTGTTCACATTAGGTATCTTGTAATTTGAAGCAGTCACTAAGAGCACAGAG
The DNA here is from genome assembly GCA_039720435.1 of Amazona ochrocephala. Classification (NCBI taxonomy): domain Eukaryota; kingdom Metazoa; phylum Chordata; class Aves; order Psittaciformes; family Psittacidae; genus Amazona; species Amazona ochrocephala. Next base: position 51,034,701 of record CM077882.1, on the reverse strand, counting down.
GATACATTTGGTCTTGCTCCAGGCACAAATATCAAGAAATGCTTGAAAATAGAAAACAGTATAAATTGTCTAGGAAGAGGTTATTCTGTCCAACTGACTTAGTTATCATGCCAAGTAATAAAGACTTAAGAGTTTCAGTAAGTGTGAGCATTTTCCTGGGCCACCTAAATGTAGTGTTATCCCAGTAAATACTGTTCAGTGGTATTTCTGATCATCTTTCTCTTCAGTTGCTTAGTTTCTGAAAAAAAAAATCCATGTGTGAGTTGACTTTCTAAGAGCGTTTCTATAGTGACGCATGAAACTGTAATGGAAAAGGTGAGAGATTAATACAGGAATTGTAATGTGCATAAGGAAGAGGCCAAAGAGAGAGATATTTTTGCTGAGATAGGAACTACTGTACTGAAAAGGGGCCACCAGTGACATCCCTGAAAGATTTTGGGACAGATCTGACTTGATGTTTTCTCAGAAACTGTTGGCATAGAGTTACAATTGAGTCTGTTATCTGCTGATGTTGGGGTGACTCCTAATATCAGATGGGAGATTTGGGTGACATACTCAAATCCATCAAGGAATATGACAAAATACAAAAACACAAAGTGCAAATGCCTGTGCTGAAGGACTAATTAGAAGAATTTCTACAGCAAGCTGGGAGTTCCTTATCTAGAAATTGCACAAGAGTATAGAAGACTTGGATGAATCAAGATGTAATAGAAGGAAGGATTCATAGGAAGAAGCAATATTGGAGAGTGTTGAACATGGCAACTGTTGGACACCAAATACCTGGTCTGAAACAGAAGCAGTAAGCATGAAGCAAGAAGTATGTGTCAGCATTGCTAAAAAAAAACCCAGAAAAGTAAAAGTGAGACTGTAAGAATCTCTTACACCAGCTCTGTCATCAGATCAATGAAAACATGGAACTGCACCCATCAATTATCTCTGTTAGACATGTCAGTCATTAATACCCATATAGGCCTTCAGTGTAGTGCAGCTGTGAAAAAATAAATGCAATGCATTCACTGTGTCTCAGACAGGGTACTTGGAGCCTGAAAAGTGTTGTTATTTTACAAAGAAATGTTAAGATTTCATCTGGAATAAAATTTATGACTGGGGTCTAGAGAGAAATTTAATCTGAACTAGGTGATTAGATGATTTGCTAAGAGATACGGAGAAGTCCATCTTAGAGAAGAGCATGATTAGTGTACCAAAACAAAGGCTGAGAAGCAAGTAGGATTGTTCACTGTAAAAATACTGGAAAAGTAAATGCTGGGAAAGAGATGGAGTGATTTAGGGAGAGGGACCATTTTTGCACAACAAGGTAATCAGGAAATTGAAATAAGAAGCCTAAATGAAACAGACTCTAAACTTAGACTTCTTTGTCTATCCAAGAAAGCATATTTTCAACAGCTGTGTAGTGGGATCTGGGGGGGGGGGCAATGCAATATCCCTGGTGTTCAACCTGATTGACTTCTGAATGAGTTTCAATTATACAATTATTTTATAGCTACATTCCCAAATTTTTGTTCACCCCATCAGCTGAACATATTAAGGCTGCTCAGGTTTACAGGGGATGGCTTGGGGCTCTGGACAGGAGCCTAGTGAGAGAACAAAGACAGTTATCTAAGTGATCGGACCCACAATACCAGTAGTCAATGTTTGCACAAAGACTCAGAAAATATGGGGTTTGTATCAACTATGTGTGCAAATATGCCCCCACAGAAGTTTCATCTGGCAGAAGCAAATAACTTAGGTTGCTATTTTAAAAAGTCACCTTAAAACTATAAATTTACTGAGTAAATTATTCAGTATGGATTGTTCATGCAGCTCTTCCTGTGATGTGTGAGAAGAATGAATTTAACTATTTTGAAACCTCATACATGCTCCTTGTTTAATCAGTGAAGTTTCAGAGATAATAGAATTTATTCATGAAATTTACACTTCAGTGGTGTAAGAAAATGGTACAAAATCATAAATGCAAGATCACAGACAATATTGAAGCAAGTACTTGCTGCTATTCAGTTGATGATTTTGCTTACATCATAAGCCATCATAAATCTAAGATACAGTTGCTGTATCTCAGTGACACAGGGTAGCATTTGGAGGGACCCGCATTGCCGTGTTGGTATTTTACACAATGACTGGTGAAACTACTGTCCCTGGGATCTTCCTTTAAGTGGCTGGCCTATAGACCAGTGAAAATTTAAAAACTCTAATTCTCATGGGCTTTGAATAGTGCCTTCAATATCATATGATAGTTGAAGCAATTTCACTGAATTACAGAAATAGTGTTCACTTCTGTATCAAGTTGGACATGCAGGAGTTAGTCTTCTTTAATATTTGAAGAAAAAACCCTCTAACTTTCCCAAACAGCCTTCGTAGATTGTGAATCTAAAGGTATCTTGCAGTCTGGCCTTGAGCAGAGTACTGGCTGTGGGATTTCTTGTTTGAAACCAGTTGTAGACTCATAGAATGTGCTGGGTCGGAAGGGACTTTAAAAATCATCTAGTTCCAACCCCTCTGCCGTGGTCAAGGACAACTCACACTAGACCAGGTTGCTCAAAGCCCCATCCAGCCTGACCCTGAACAATTCCAGGTGTGGGGCAGCCACAACTTCTGTGGGCAACCTGTTCCAGTGTCTCACCATCCTCATAGTGAAGGTTTTCTTCACAATAGTCTAAATCTACCCTCCTTCAGCTTAAAGCCATTCCTCCTTGGTCTATCCCTATATGCCCTTGTCCATCTCCAGCTTTCTTGTAGGCCTCTGGAAGGCTGTTATCAAGTGTCCCCTGAGTGGTCTATCTGTCAAATCCATGTCTCTCCAGTTCAGAAACAAGGATGTTGTGTGGGACACAGCCAAACACTTTGCACAAGTCCAGGCAGATGATGTCGGTCGCTCTTCCCTTATCCACCATAGTACTTTAGAAAAATGTGATTGTATTTTTTTCAGTGACAAGGAGTCAAGAACAAACCTTGAAAGTTGTTGCAGGGAATCATTCCCTATCTCACCATATCCCTTACTTCAACTTCATCTTGTAGACACTTGGTTTACTTAAATATACCTAATATTTCAGTAAGCTCCAGTTAGTCTATGTATGCAAACAGGGGCTATTCTGGCTTTTGCCACAGCCCCTCCTGTTGTCATATGGTCATTTTTCATAATAATGGAGCCATTTTTAAAAACTACTTCCCAGTCTGAAGCAGAATCTCCATTCTTCACAGCTGAATGTCTGGTTTGCTTGGTTGCATGTATCAAAACGCATAGGGGGGTTTGTGTAATCTGCTCACTTATCATGCAATCCAGATCATTCCCTATAAGTAATTTGTCTTCTTTGTTATTCGTCATGTCCCCATTCTACATGTCATCTGCAAATTCTATCAACAATGATTTTAGGTTTCCTTTCAGATCATCAACAGTGTTCCAGAGTTTAGGAAGATGTACAGCTCTCAGCAGCCTCTCACCAGAAATTAATGTATTTTCTAACAAATTCTAATCCATAATTATGCTGTGAGATAGCCACTTATTTTATGTGTGCCAAATGGATTTTAATAATTCTTTTCATTTATCAAATAACATGCATCCCAAGCCAAATCACTTATAGAACCTTAATACTGGACACACAACCATAGAATCATAGAATCATAGAATGGTTTTGGTTGGAAGGGACCTTCAAGATCATCTAGTTCCAACCTCCTGCCATGGGCAGAGACACCTCACACTAGGCCAGGTTGCTCAAAGCCCCAACCAGCCTGACCTTGAACACTTCCAGGGATGGGGCAGATGCAGCTTCTTTGGGCAACCTGTGCCGGAGTCCCACCACCCTCACAGTGAAGAATTTTTTCCTAATGTCTAATCTAAATCTCCCCTCTGTCAGACCGTGCCCTGATGTAGCCATATCAGGGAAGAGGCAGCTGCAGTCATATTCTAACTACTGTGTACCATGTCTGGCTGTGTTACTGTGGGATCTACAGCCATACTGCAGTCCATTGAATCAAAGGACCGTACAGAGGTCCTTTGCACATTTAGACATGGTACATTATATCAACATTGTGACCTTTATCAACCAAGTTTATAGAGTCATGGGCTTGAGTGTGACAAGATTCTTTTCACCCTAACTCAGCCTTGTTATTTTAGCCTCCTTTCTTCCTAAGTTAATTGAAACCAATACTAGCCAGACATTATTTTGCTTGGGAAGAATGTCAGGGTCATATCACCTACTCTATTCCAAATATTAGACCAGCATTAGTTTCCCTTCAGCCTTCTGGATCTTTTCAATCAACAATATAACCAGTTCCTCAGACAGCTCTTTTGAGATGTTTGCTTGCAAGTAATCCAGATGCAGTATTCAACTTTAATTAAACTCAATGCTGGTTTTACTAACTGACAGAAAATACTTTTTTCCTCATAGCATAAGGTTATCGTTGCTCTCATTTATATCTAGTAAAGTAGCAGCACTACTGCTCATATTTCCTTTGTTCTTTTGTTCTTATTAGCCTTAGTGCTGCAGGCTACATATTTGTTCTTTTCCTTCTCTTACCAGTTTTCTACAATCCCCAGTTTCTAGTTTCTATTATTTTCTAGTAAATCCTAAATAAATAGTAAATAGTAATTCCTTGCCCATGGCAAGGGAGTTGGAACTAGATGATCTCAAGGTCCTTTCCAACTGTAACTATTCTATGATTCTATGATTCTATGATCCTCAACATTTCTACCTGTTGTAAAAATAAGCTTATTAAGATACATATTTGTTTCCCAGCTAATAGACTGGTTTGCGTCTTTTTTAGTAAAGGGACTACAACAGCGCTGTGGATTGCACAAACATATTGGAAAACAGTCGTAACTTTAGAGCAATGGGGTTTTTGGGGGTCCCCTGCCCAGGATATATTCATTTCAGTTCCCCACTGTTTTTCCTCTGTCCTCCAGTACTGAGTGAGCAGTTCCCCCAATAAGGCATGTATCCTGTACAACATAACCAGAGAGCAGAGGTAGAGGGTCACTGGGAACAGACTGGGGAGATGCTGAAGGAGATGTGGTGGCAGGACTCTGGGGTGCAGGGCAGCAGATGTGGGAGACCTGGGCTGTTATGAGCTGTCCCATTAGTAATTGTAAGCTATAAGGCTGTAGTAGTTTCTCCACCACATGGTTCTGCCACAGTCAGTTCCTTCTGGTCATATCCCTGCTCTGCTCCCTGTAGCAAATGTCCCCCAAATGTCCTCAGACAGAGTCACTTTTGACTTGGCATGTTGGTTATGATACTGTATGTAAGGGAGAAGGTTCTCCCGAGCTACTTTCTTAATACTGTGAATCATTCTAAGACAGTTTAAATCCATGTGACATGAAGCTTAAGGAAATGTTCACAAAAGCTTCTGCAAAAGCCAGATGTCATGATTTGTATGTGACTTTTCCCATCTGCTTGTAAGGGAACAAGTTTTATGATCAGCTTGGTTTTCTTTTGTGCAGGAGGAGGTTCCTCTCCCTCGTTCTTCCCCCAGATTGCCTCAGTAGAGACAGACAGTGCGTATCTCTGGGGAAGGAGAGGCCTTTGGGCACAAGGGCAGCTGGAGTGCAGATATGATGTCAGATGTGTTTCAGCACAGCTGGCAAAATGCTATAAAACAGGGGGTTTAGTGTTTGATTGAGAAGGGATTTGCATAAATTCCAGACATTCACTATATGATCAATTTTGCTATGTTCACAAGAAGTGTGTCCCTACGCACATGTAAAACAAAGCCTACCTAACCTGGGGAGTGAATAAGGGCACGTTTGGTTTCCTGGAAGTCTTTAGTTTGCTTTTCTATTCAGATCTCATGTGTCAGTTCATCCACAGTTTCTGTCAAGCTCATGAGATTAATATGGAACTTTATGGCCACTATGATGTAATAACTTCATTTCACCAAAATTGAAGAATACATATGGAAGAAAATGAAGTTAAAATAACAGTGACTAAAAGTAACCTATCTGAGACTTTAGAGATTGATGCAGATGCTCACATTTCAAGGCACAAACTAACCTTTGAACTGGAAGGTAGGAAGGAGTCTTTTCTATAGGCAGGTCATGCTGCAATTGTTTTTAAAGCCTTTCTTGTCACGTTCTCTAATGTAACTGCTGCTGGCCAGGGTCATAGACAGCACTGCAAGAGCTGTATTTCTGACTTGAAATGGTGCAGCAATTCCTGAGTTCCTGTCAATTACTATTAATTTACTTCATTATAAATAAGATTAGTATCAGGCTCTTTGTATTTTACAGAGAGCAAAGGTTCCATTCTTTTGCAAAGCATCAGCATTTTAGTGTTAAAAAGCCTAATGCCCCTATGTAGTCTCCACAGAAGCTGTACAGGAGCACTAGTCTCTGTGGACTAAGCTTTTTATTTTCATTCTCCACAAGTGATATTACAGCTTAAAGCTACTTACAATGCATAAAGGTGACTAATAAATGAAACAGAAACTGGGAGCTGGAAAGTACCGGGATGAAAGCCATGCACAAACCATCAGTTTCAGCTGGAAGGTTGCAGGAACTAAATCCCTCATTTCTTGTTTGTTTGAGCTCCCTGTCTCTGAAGCTGGAATGGAGAATAAGAAAACACTGGGTTTGTTGCTCACACCCCAGGAGTTATTGCAATTGAAACTGAAAGACTTTGGTATTTCAAGCCAAATATTCCAGCTGTTGAAGACTTAACATTCAAAAGTAATGGCTCCAGCTATAGTCAGATTTTAAAACCAAACCACTTCCAAATCATATTATAGCAAATATCATCATCAAATACTGGGAATGATGGGCCCTGTTTGGGAACTGAATCTGCTTTGATCTGCTGAGGACCACGAAAAGCAGCAAGACATCACATATTTTTTAACCTTGATGTGGAGACGGACACAGTCTGGGCAGCAGTTCTGGAACTTGAAAACACCTTTGAAATGAAGCCCACAGTGCAAAGCAACTGTCTTCAGAGCAGCCAGGGCACTGGCAGTGACTGCATTAGTGTCGAGCTTGAAATGTGGTCCCCAGGCTGGTACCAAGCCAATTAGCCTTGCTGAGAGGCTGAGTTCACTCAGTAGTGCACAGCACCACACTGGCACAGCTTGGCTGCTCCTGATGGAGTGGACACAGTAGTGCGTGGACAAACCCTGGGTTTGCCATGCTTCTACTGATTGCGAGGTGCTGTAGGTACAGCCTCAACTTCATCTTCCCAGAGAGTCCAGAAATCTGGAAGGCAACCTACTGAAGCAGAGAACCAGGAATTAAGATTCTTGCACTTCTTTTTTTCATCATGACTTCGGGTAACTGAACCAGTGTTCCTCAAATTACTCACCAATAAACTGCAAGTAATTGTTAGTCACAGGAATGCAATGATATTCACCCTTTCCTCTTTCTTTGCAATCCTCACATTAAGGCATTTATTTCAGTGCAGGTATTTTCCAGGTGGTTATTGCCTGAATGAGACACAAGCAAGATTTGTTTTGTTAAACATTCATTGTCATGCTATTTGAAAATCTCACTCTGGGTTTACTAACGGGCTATTTTTTTGTTTCACACAAGGAAGAACATCCTGAATACCAAACAATCTGTGAAGTGTGTTTAAGCACAGTATTACTGGAATAAGATCGCTGCATCATTTGTGAACTTTCCCATGTGGAAACAAAAAAGACAAAGCTGCAATAAATCTGCAGGTAAATCTTGCTTTAGTGGAGATCAGTCAGAGACATCCTTCATTTAGAGGCAACTAATTTATTCCCAAACCCAACAGAAAATATTACCAGTGCCAGGATTTTGCAGAGGTTGAGGAAATTAGTAGAATGAAAGTAATTTCCTAGCACCCTAATGGCAAAAAAAAAAAAAAAAAAAATTAAATTGCCCTATTGTTCATGTTGGCTGCGAGGGAAGCACTGAGCGAGTGAGGTAGCCCATGGTGTCTCTGTAAGGGCAAAATATTCCTTATTGTAGGAGGATGTATGTGATTCCACACAGTGACAAGGAAGAGAATCCTAGAGGGAAGAACACATAGAGTGATGTCTAGATGGTGTCTTCTCTCTGTAGGTAGTTAATAGAAGGATTTATCAATGAGAAAAGTGAAAAATGGCTTATGCTGAATTATGTCCTGAAGGAGGAAGGTTTGTATTTAATGAGGTTTTTCATTGTTGATTTTTACCATAAGATAATGTAAGTGGTTCCGAATGAGTCACTTTTTTCTTGCCAGCTTTTAAGTTGAAAACTCCTGAGACAAAAAGCTGTGATTTCCAAATGAAAGCAAGATAGAGGGCACTGCTGTGCTTTGGACTCCCATAAAAACTTGTTCTACTATGCTTTCTACTGACTGCAGTTGCAAAGATTCAGCTCATCTGCTTGTGGGCACCCATAATACATTCATCCACACCACAGCTGCTTTTCTGAGGTCTCACCTAGTCAATCCAGTCAAAGAGGACAGTCAGTGATTCTGCTCACCTCAGAGCAGGCACTTGTATTTCATCATATGAATCACACCTTAACTCTCCTGAATATATTGACCAAAAAATTTTGGTTGCAATGAGAGCTCAGGACAATGAGCTTGGGTCAGATACCTTTGTTGCAGTGAGCTAGCTTTCAGCAAGATGGATTGCATCCAAAATGTCTGCTACTGGTGATGGTGACAGACTAGCTGCAATGAGGGAGTAGAGAATTGCTCTTTTCCTGTGGACTTTACACAGCTGAACCTTCCATGGATGGGAACTGGAGCTCTTCCAAGGTTTCTCAACATGCTGCACCCAAAGAGGAAGTGTTGGTTTGTTCCAGCTACAGAAACACCATGGTGGAGGGACAGACACTATCATATAATAGACTATTTCAGTTGGAAGAGACCTACAACAGTCATCTAGTCTAACTGCCTGATCAATTCAGAGATTACGAAAAGTCAAAGCATGTTGCTAAGGGCAGTGTCTGAATGCCTCCTAAATACTGATAGACCTGGGGCTTGTCAACCACCTTTCCAGGAAGGCTGTTGCAGTGTTTGACCACCCTCTCAGTAAAGAAGCTGAGTGTTTCCTAAGAAAGAAGAATCTAAAGATTTGCCACCACATGTCAGAGGCATGGATTGTAGGAGGTGGCTGTCCCTGCTAGGAAATATTCTCCCTCTCCTTGCTGGGTATCTAGGCTTTACACACTCCATACATTAAAAAAAGATAAAATACAGTGGGTCCAAGTCATGTTTGCAGGCCCCACATGTGCCTCATATCATGTCTCCATGTGCCTTCCTACCTTGCACATGGCTGCTGCTAGGATTGTGAAGAACGCTTGATGCACAGTGATAACACAAGTTTCAGCAGGTATTTCAACACGTGCAGCTTAACGTCACAGGAAAGGTATGCATGAAGTACCGTCTACTCTGGGAAAACACCAGAACCAGCATGTTATGAATATTTCCACTGGGGGGAAAGAAAGCTGAATTACAGAAAGTTAAATACTTTCAAAAACTTACTTATGATGTTTCCTCACAGAGTTTCATATTTTCTGTGGGTTTTTTTTTGGAGAAATCTTCCGTCTTGGATCCTTTTTGGGTGTGGGATGGGGAGGGAAATAAAACAGCAGAATTACACCTTAATCAGAAAATCCCATTCTTTTCTCTCATTACCTCTCCTGTATTCTCCTCCTTTAAGAAACAGCCACAATAAAGCCTTAAATTGTGATGATTATGTCCTTTCACGTTGTCATACAATTTAATTAACAATGAAAAAACACAATTTGGGTATCAGTTACAACAGTTTAAATCAAGAATAGCTTCTCCAATGCCAATGGCTTTGCAGCAGTATACGACTACAGTGAGCTCAGAATGAGCCCTGAAGCCTTCATTATACTTTGAAAAAATGTAATTTTTATTCATTTATCTCATTCTGAATTTCAATGAAGCCTTTAGTATTATCTCTCAATTCCAGTTGTAAGTATTGATAGTAAACTGCTGTATGACACATATAGTATCTAGCATTGTCTCTTGTACCGTACGAATCAGTTTCCAGTAAGTAAGAATGAACCTGAAGTAATCTTTGAAAGTGTGCACTCAATTGGGCTAGATGGCATTTTGTGGTTAATGTTTGTAACTGCTGTGGGTTGGATTCAAATCCAAATAAACTTGCTCTATACCAGTTCTTTTGGTAATTTGCCTGTATCATAAGACATCAATGTAACATGGATATTTGACAGTACACAGTGATGAGAGGCCAGAATTCAGGCAATTTATAGAAATGGCGGATTTGGTAACTATCGAACCTAATTCTTGTTTAGGGTTTGCTACTGCTTTCCACTGCTGAGTATTTGGGCTGTTCTCTTGCTGTTATGATTAAGCTTTCATGAAAGAGGCAGCTGTGTGGGAGGTGTGGGAGCACAGAGCTTAGAGGATCAAGCCTTGACTTGGTATATAGCTTTTAAAAAATGCTTAGGGACATATTCAGATCCACTTTTGAGAGTTGCAACTCCACTGGTGTAATTTAAGGATGGTATTTAGAAGAAGAAAGAAGCTTCTCTTTGGATTGCCTTTTTAATACAGTATCTTAAACAACATTTTGAAGAACTGTATGTGAATCCACATCCAGAATTACATTGCTAGTAGTAACTCTTGGAAATGTCAGCAAAGATAACTGTATCTGCCATATTGTTAAGTTTTGATCACTCCTGTATCAGCGAGACTGAGCTTCTTTGCAAAGCATCATTAGCTCATGTCTCATTGTGTAGACAGGAAGAATGAGAGGTTTATATTTAAAAAAAAAAAAAAAAAGAAAAACAGTAGTAATGACTAGGAACATTTATAGAAAGAAACAGCCTACTGTGTTTATAATAAGGAACACTAAGTGCCTTAGTAGCATACATGATCCTTTGGACACTTTCGTCCTCCACAGACAAGGCCATTACTGAAGACTGCAAGCAGAAATTTGGAGAATCTATGTTTCTTGGCATCAGTTCTGACCAGTTCTATTGCATTGATTGGAGCTCTGCATATCAAAGAGAAGGTGGAATACAAAAATGCACACTGCATCATTAGGCCAGACAGTAGCAGAACCACAGAGCTGTCACTTCTCCAAATTAGTGAAAATTAAAAGAGAAGAAGGGACACAGGCAAGCAAACTAGAAAATAAAAGAGGAAAATATCCTTCTACCTCTTTGCTTTTAGCATTTTTTAAATAAGGAAAATTCTTCAACTCCAAATTCATCACTTTGCATCCTGTAATTACTGCCAGCCATATCTGTTCAGGAGGATATTATTCTAAATGGATAAGCATAAAGACTGATGCTTTTGATAATAAATGTGACTGAAAAAGGAATATCATTATCTGTTGATTTATATTTACCACTCCTTGTCCAGGTGCTTCCCCCCTCTGTTAACTATACTGGAGATTATATGCAAAATTGCACAACTTAATGGGCTGAAGAAATTTGATGACAATGCTTAAACTGACACTACTTTTCCAGGGATCCTCCTGTGGGTGATCTGCTGCCATTCACAAAGGTGTTTTCTAAGAAACCAGCTGCAGAAGTTTAAACTGTACATGTTCCTTTATAGCAAAAGTAACTTTTGAATTTTAGGAAAGTTAATGAAGGAAGAATGCTGTTAGTATTTTTACAGGAAATGAATGTCAAAAAAAAGCCAAGGGGAAAAAAAAAAAAAGGCAACAACAACAAAAAAAAAAAAACCATAAAAAAGGGATCTTGGGAAGTTTGTATATCTATGTATTTGACGCAAACAAAAAACTGGAGCACCAATGTTTTGAGCTCAATTTGTTTGAGGGGCATTCAAAGTCATTGTCAACATTTCACACTTCCAGATCACAATTAAGGCAAGAGAAATACTCAGTTGAATCAGGATCTCAGGGTAGAGGGGCTGCAAGTAACCAATCCAATTTGATCTAATTACAAAATTTAAGAGATTACTTCAAATCTTCTTCAAGTCTTGATGTACACCTATCTAACCTGTCTCAGTCACAACAGAAAATACTGCATGAATCTCTTCCAATGATACTTGAAGGAAATGCATGAGAAACCTCACAGATGATGGGTGGTAACCCACCACACACCTGCAGTTCAGTTGCTTTTACAGGTATGTTCAAACCCGAGATCTTCTTTAGCTGCTATTTTCAACTCATTTTTTTGGGTTGTCAACTGGCAGGATAGAGCTCCATTTTCTCTCTTGCAAATAAACTGACAGAGCTGGTCACTGATTTTTGTCTGCTAAGTGTTAAAGCATTTTTTGCTTTTCTTTAGGAAAAGCTGCATAGGAAGTCCAGCATGGCAATGGTTAAACTCAGGACTGCATTATAGAGGAAATGAGGCAGTGGACACAGTCATTGAGTTACTTGTTCAGCCTCCTGGAATCAATGATAAAGTACTAACAGAAAAGAAATTGAAGCTTAAAAAACTCCTTTAAAAAAGGCATCCAAATATGACCACACTATCTCAGGTATCTCTGGTGGTGTGATGTTTCAGTGAGCTGTGATGTGTTGCATCAGATTGCCACATCCCAGGTACTGGATGTCATATCAAATAAGTGCAACGCAGCCTAGCAAACACCAGACTTAATATGATTCATCACTCTGAACAATCAGTATGTTGAAACTCTCTGCAATCTGTGCTTAAAAATATGCAAGTGGTGTTTTTTCCCTCTGTCTATAGCTGTGCAATGGAAATCAATATCTCAAATGTGAAATATGTTGGAGATAAGCCAAATGGTGAATTGGAAAAGAGGTTTTAAGAGAAATAAACTCACAGAGATTCTTCACTCCCTAGGAATAAAATTTAAGTGTCTTTCCAGGTGTAAGGATAAACTGACATGTCAGCTATGTCAGTGGAGTAGAAGGAGCTGATCAGTCCCTCTTTTCCACAAACATACCATATGTGCTTCAGTTTTCCCCAAATGGATATAATATTTTAGTGTATCATGAGGAGAAAAGGAAAATAAATACTTTAGTGAATGCGAAGCACTTGGATCCTGTGCCAAAAAATGCACAGAAATATGGCCAGAAATTCAGGTGGAAGACTGGACATGTGCGTATTAGATTGTTTCTTAATCTGAGGCAGATAAAAAATAAATAAACAAAAAAATCCTGATCTGAAACTGTGCTTGTGTGTTTTCTGTCAAGCTTCTGTGAGCTTGAGAAGAATAGTTTCTTTGGCTATTCAGGTGAGGACCAACCTTGTTGGTTTTGGGTGAACAGTAGCATCAGTTTGAGGCAGACAAACCAAGATGTTTCCTCTTCCAGAGGCTGCAGAGCATGTGGAACTCTGTGTTAACTACAAATATTTCTTATGCCAATGAGAAAATCATTTGGGTGTTAAAGAGCCTACACTGCTTTCTGTTTGCCAAGCAACCTGTTCTACTATTAGAATTACAAATGGATGTTACTAAGGATTTATTTACATCAGAATGTCACTTTGGTCTAGTACTATGACAAGGTTTGGGGACTACAAATTATGCAGGGATGTTTTTATTTCTGGAATATTTTGTTTCAATGAGATGATAGTATGCACTTTTGAAATGATCCCACAGCATGTACTGACATCTCTAATCATTATTACATTTTTGTTATTAGCCTGCATTAATAATTTATTAATCACTTGAATTAATTTCTTAACTATTTGTTATACTTTCAAATCCTGCATATTTTAAAATTAGGAAAAAAGAATACTCTTAATTAAGGATTTGGAATCAGTTGATGTGAAGCTAAATAAAGTGTGTGCTAAAGAGCACTACAATGATGATTTGAAGTCAGAATGAAAGGGAAGGAAACCAGAAATAATTTCCTGGCTCTGTCTCATAACATATCAACTCATAAATTACCTAGATTTGCTAATGTATTTTAATTAAGAGCAATTTCAAAGAACTATGAATTCTGAGAATCTCATAACTATCTCCTAGTCTTTACATTGCATGAGAAAATAGTATATTCAATTGCCCTTGCTGTCTTATAAAGCATATGCTGAAGAGATGCTTAATATAACAATTGACAGTCTTTCCCTTTTAAAAGAACACCCTTGGTCACCTTAGACTGTAGAAAAATAGAGGTTCAGGACAGGGAATTACCCTTCAAGGCTGAGTGCAAAGTGCTTTTTAGTGAAAGGCAGCTAGACCTCTTTTACAGGTGTAGGGACAACTTTTGGTACAAATGAGGGCACAAGACAGAAGCAAACACCCCACTGCTCAGTGATGAGCATCACAGATGTCTCTGCTGTGACTCAGTCCTTTTGCTTCATATGGGACTGGCATGACCTCAGGTGAGGTTTGTGAATGGTAACCACTCTGCAATCCCTGGGGACACAAGCATTGTATGAGCCTGACAAGGCATTCACAGCAGTGACGGTAGTGAAGAGTCACAAAACAAACCAGAAATTTTTGTCTGCTGTCACTGGGTCTACCTGTGAGCTGCAAAATAACAACTTGAATGCACTTAGTAGACCAGCGATAGATGCCAAACAATGTCATTAAATCAGCAACAGTGAAGTCAGCAAACCTGTGTTACAAAAAGTCTTTCCTTGTGCATGAGGGGAACACAACAGGAATATTAATGATTTAGGGCAATGTGGTGTTGTCCCAGTAATTGCTTTTACTGTTATCTTGGAGACTTTGAAATGACTGCAGCAGCTGTATTTCATGGTGCACACTGGTACAGTCGTGTTTCCATTTATTATTCATATCTAGTTGCCTTTCTTTCACATTTTTTGGTGTTAATGCTCGTTTTATATTGGCTTCAGAAGGTATGTCCCTGGTTTTGGAAGCCACCAGATGTCTAAAACCGCCTAAGCCCAGGAATTCTCTTACCGCCAGTTGCTCCCTTGGTTTAGCAGTGTGAAAAAAAAAGCAGAATCAAAAAATCATAACATATTTTGGTTTGGATGGAAGCTTGGAACTTCTGGTGGTCTTCCGATCCTATTTTCTGCTCAAAGTAGGTCCAATTTTGAAGGTAAAATTGTTATGCTAGATCAGGTTGCTTAGAGCTTTTCTCTCTGTCAATTTTTTAACATCTTTAATTATTGAGATTTCACATCCTCTCTGGACTTGTATCCCAATGGTTAATCACCTGCATCATGAACAAAAATGTTGCAGAAATAATCCTAATATCTGATCATTGTTTCCCTTTTAAAAAATTGCAACTGTTACATACTGTCTCTTGGCTGTAGTCTTCTGAGAAGAGTCATCTTTCTCTTTTCTATGACCTTCTGTTAAGGAATTAAAGGCAGAAATAAGAAACTTTCTTAGCCTTCTCTTCCTAAGGTTTAACAAACTCAGTTCATAACAACTCTCCTAACACAATGCGCTCTATGACATGATGTTGTTTCAATGGCCCCCTTCTGGACTCAAACCAACTTGTCAATGTCTTTCTTGCACTGGGGAGCCCAAAATGAGCACAGTACACCTGCTCTGTAATTAATAGGGATGTGTTTGGCTAGCATCACACTGGTAAGAGTCAACTCTCAATTTTCCGTTTAAGTAGGTTTCGATCAGAGTCTACAGTGAGATTGGAACTCAGGTCTGGAGGTAGAGAGCAAGAGGCTTTCTTTCCTCCACGCAGTAGCTGAGGAGGTGAAAAAGCATTTATGTAGAAACAAACCTGACCTTTTTATTTTTTTCCTTCATGAAACCAAAGGTCTTAACATTGTGTGAGAATGCGAATTACTTCCAGAAATTGGAGCACAGAAGGAACAAGCAAGTACCAGCTCACAGTGATTATTACTTCCCTTTTCCACTGCTGACTACTTAGATTGCTTTTAGTTTTTGTAAACATACAGCCAGTTTGACACATTCTAATGTTTTTCTTGTACCATAATCAGTGCAGACAGATACAAGCAGAGCTGACTGCTAAAGCTTAGGTCACCTTCATGCAAAAGTCACATTTAAAATGCAGCATGTGAAATGAATTTACATTAACATAGTTGTGCTAGGATCCCAGGACTCATCTGGGAGATAGCCTTCAGAAGAATGAAATACCACAATGAGCATTCTTCTCCATAGCACAGAGATTCCAAACATGCCCTCAGCAGCCCACAGTGCTCCTTGGGAATAGGAGAATAGACCAGTCTTCAACAGGTAGATAAAGTGACTGAATAATGAAAGACTAAATAGCAAGCCTAGAATACCCGTTAGCATTGGGACTACATTAGGTAGACTCTTGTAGGGGTTCTTCTGTTTTAGTTTCCTCTGAAGAGAGTTTGGTTAGCATACTCCAATGCTGCTCTGTAGTGTAAACTAGAGTACACCTAAGTGGGGAAGATGGGAGTATTCACTTCAAAAACACTCTCCTGGTTTGAAGTGCTAATGTAGAAGCACCAAAGTCTATCTCTATTTCATGTCCAGTCCAAGGATATGAAACAAGAGGAGGAAATGAATCTTCCCATTTTGTAAGGACTGGACATAGTTATTTGACAGCAGATATCATGGTTTATATTTTCATCATGAAAAGAAAGAAAGTGCGGTTTGGAGGCTCAAAATATTTTTCTACTATGCTTTTAGTGTAGTAGTTAAAACTCTGTTCTGCAAGAAGTAAGAAGATGTAAAAGATGTTCAAGTTTATACCTTGCATCATACAAATATCTCAGCCTTTGGGATCAAGTATTAAATGTGCTTTACCAATTTCACTCGTGATTGGGGTCAATAGCTGGATGGATGTTTGTTATTGCAAACAGAAATGGCGCTGACTTGGGGTGTTTTGCTTATATTTCTTGAATGTTCATACATGGAGCTATATATTGGCCTGATAGATATAGCACAGTATGTATTAAATGTTGCTACTCTTCACAATGTGATATTTGCAAGAATAAGATGCCATTTGTCTAAATTGTCTACTGATTAAAATGATCTCTAAATATTTCTAGGATCTTGAATCATACTCCTGTTATTGGAAGTCATTGAATAACACTCCAGTTTCATCTGCATGAAATACTGTAATAAAAATATAAAGACTTGCATCACAGCTGTGCTACAAAGGGCATACATTTTATGATCAGATACTGTACGTGTTGTATAAAATATCTGTTCAGAATAGATGTGACAGACTCTAGAGACAGGATCAGTGAATCACTGAGCTCTGCACTTCCAGTCTCTCTTAGATGCTAAGAGACAGCTATATACACTTGTAAATACATCAGCTTTGTTCTTCTCAGGGATGGGAAGCACAATAGTGAGGACAGATGTCAAGAAACTGCAGGTATCACTAAGGAACTACTGAGACATGGAAAAAAATTGCTCTGATTTCCTTTCTAGAAATAGATGCGTACATTTACCACCAACAGTTTGCAATTGACTTTAATGGTTTCATTCCACTAGACGTAAAATAATGTCCGTGAATAATCCTCATTCAGTCAGGAGTTTGCTGTGTTTGGCTGTTTCAGCTTCTTTGTGTAGCACATGGGTCGGATACTGCCTTTGCATACCTTGGACTCTTCAAAAGCTTTTCCTCAGCAAATATCACCACTGGTCAGTGCATATATTGTGTTCCAGGACACTTCCAGGTGATTTGTGGGGAATATTGAATCCATTGCAAATCTGACCCACATGAATCAGTTTTCTACCTTCAAATGAATAGAAGTACCTTGGCTTTAGCTATGAAGGACCCTGGTAGCTGACATGGGTTCTGTGGCATTCTCAGCTTAATAGAGGCTGTTGGCTACCTCCTTCCCCACCAGCTTTACCACCAATCCCAGTTCATCTGACAGGTGTAAACCAAAGTGGTGGCCATAAGACCAGTATACCACTGGTGGCTCTGAGTTGGGCCTTCTGCTACTGCTGTGCAACATGTTGGTCTAAGTGCTTGCTTCTCTGCATGGATGTTACATTTGAAAGTGCCCTGGTTTCGGACGGGGGTTAAGCCATGACAGAAAGCCAGGCAGCATAAAGTCTACAATTCATACAACAAAGAGAATGATCAGGTTTCATAAAGTTAAAAAAGCAATAATGCGAAGATGTCGAACTAGGAACAAGTCCAAATAAAAACCTGCATTTGAACAGGGATTCTTTGGGCTTATCTGTTGGCAAGCTTTCCCTACTTTAACAACTTTCTTCTGCTATTATGTAAGCTAGTAAATATGTTTTAGTAGTTTCTGTAGCTGTCACAGAAATGGCAGGTGTTTTTGCTCCTTGGCGATAATATTCATCCTTCTGTCTATCTCTTAATATACTAATATAGCTCCATTCATATGGTACCTTGTAACCTGTAGTGTAGTTCTCCTTACAACATCCCTGGGAGATAAGCAGGTACTGGGAGGTGAGGAAGTGCTTTCTCCATTTTATAGGAGAAGTGAGACAGGAAAGGTGGGGTTTTACAGCACATAACCTCTATTGCTCATTTAGAATTAAAATAAAACCTCTGCAGAATCTTTTCTGATTCATGCATGCAGACCATGGCAGATTGAGGTGAACTCTGACCTGACACCCTCATCCCTCAGAGTGGGCTTCTCCTGGGGACTTAACAACGCTTCCTCTCAAGAGGTAGAGGGGAGGTCAGCACTAACTGACGGTGATACCTGTGGCTTTCAGTTTCAGCTTGGCACGCCATTCACAACAAACCTCTAATGTACAAAGATTTCCTCCTACAGGATTCAGTTACATATCACTTTCTCTTCCAAATAAATCAACACTGATTTTTTTATACAGGACTGCCTTCTTTAGCTAAAACTTGGTCATGAAGAAAATAGCTAATAAGAAGAAAGAAGTATAGAAAAACATGTGCAAAAGCCAGTCAGAAATAATCAACAGCATCTAATCCTCTAACAAGAGACACCTTTCTGGTTTCATTCTGTTTTGCAAAGATTTTTTTTATTTGTTCAGACAACTAACTTTTGTCTAACTTTTTCCTTCAGATTAATTATCCACATATCTTTAAATCAGAAATAGAGCCTACCTGAGGGTCTACTTCAGCAGCAGAATATGTGTGTGTTTTGAAAATATTGTTTCCTCTGGAAGAATTGAACATTTCTCTATAGAGGAGTAAAGATATTTTGATTGACCGAAACATTCCATTTATCAGCACAAAGTTCTTTGTTTCTATTCAAATTGAGCTATGTAGCATAGATGATGACATCATGCAAAGAGAAGACAGGGAGATAATAAAATAGAAGAAAGTACATGCAGGAATTGTGTATTTCAGCTTTGCAGATTTTGTATTTTGGTTTAGGTACTGTTTTGACCAAGGCATGAACAAATACTGGAATGAAAGCATTTCCCACTGGCTAGCAGAAACTTGTTTTACGACAGCCATCATAAGAAAGAAGGGTTTTATCCTTTTGTAATGATTCCTCAATCATGTAAGTTTGCCTCTAAGGATGTTATTTTTAATTGAACTTAAGCAAACCTAGGCCAGGATTACATATTAAATAAAATTCTGCCCAGGGACAGTTTCAGGTTTTCATCTTCCTTAAAGAGCAACTTTAACCTTCTCCCTTCTCTATAATTAGTTCTAGATGTGTGAACTCTAATCACACAGCAACCAGGTTTTCTTTTCTACCCCCCTCCCTAGGTGATCATCAGCTTATAACCATTATCTGTTTTCTACATGTTGACTCTGGCCTGAAAGGAACCTTGGAAATAGTTAACAGGTAGGATAGAAAGCCCACTGCTCTCCTGCCCCTGCTGTTTCATTGGGATGACTTGGCAACTATGATGGAGATATTGCCATTGCTTTCTGTTGCAGCCCAACTCATCCAGGTAACAGAGAACAGCACTGAAATCAAGGGCAGCTCATTAAAACCTTGCATAGTTGTATATACTGCACAATTACCCTGGAACAGTTCTGGTTTTGCATGTACATTCTGCCTGTTGTAACAGGACAGTAATGATCTTTGAAGGTAACAGTCAAAATCTATTTAAAATTCTAAATTAGGAGATGACCTGGATAAATGTTACTGGTCATATAGTTAGTGAATTCTTGATTTTTGAACCCATTTATGGTGATTTTGTTTATCTGCATTTCATCCATAGCTGGTGAATTCACTATTCTATGCATTATAAGGAAACAGCACATGGTGACTTTTTTTCCCAGAGACTTTACACACTGAACAGGTAACGAGGAAAGGACAGATCCCTAAAGAAACACTAATTTTTGCTTTAAGTGACTTTACCAAATGAATAAAGACGGGGTGGGAAGCTCCTTTTGTAGGTAGAATTGAACTCAGATCTAACTGTATGTTTATTTCCTGTATCAATTATGCTTTAATGATTAAGCAGCTACTTTCCTGAGGCACAGAACACCAAAACAGTGCATATTAAGTGTGTATTAGATGATAACTAAAGAAAATTTATTCAGGTACTTGCTGTGTGCTTGAGTTGCCACTGCCTACAGTCAAAGATGCCTAATAAATTCTGTTAAAAGATCTTTATTTTAGCTTTCAAAGCAAATGAGTTCAGGTTGCAATTTCTTTTTCTAGAAGTGCCCTTAAGCTGGTGGTTTTGTTGGGTTTTTTTTGTTGGTTTTTTTTTGAGAAAGCTTTAGCTAAAAATAGTCCTTACGTCTCTGAGAACTAAAGGAAAGAGAAAAATGTTCTTTAGTTTTGCCTGCAAGTTTTGCCTGTTTCACTGGAAAACTGCTATATGACTAAAGGTGGGAAGAGAGACTTGAAAAGTAGGTTGGGTCCTCTTGTGTCAAGAGCATACCTCTTACTTGCCTAGTGATTATTGATTTTTTAATTCAGTCTGCATGTACCCATTAAAGACTTGTTAGAGTTTGGAAGTTAAAGTATCTGCCCTGAGTATAGCCTCTTTATCTATCTGCTAGATAAATGCACAGACATCTCCACAGAGTAACTAAGCATTGTTATCATGGCTGTAATGGCTGAACAGAATTTCTTTACAATTTGTTTCAGCTCACAGCTGGAGTCTACTGCGAGAAAAAATCTAGAAAGTCAGAGAAAAGAGATCTGTACTCTTCACTACTGATGATGCCCATGCAGTATAGAAAAAGAAGGAAAACTTGGGGAAGCAGGGATATTTTGCAGGGCATTGAATAGGAAATAGGAGGGAGGGATACAAGCCAAAAAAAGGAAAAGCCGATATGTGACTAAGATGGGATTTCTCTCCTATGTGAGGCTGATAAGGCTTTTCCTCATGTGTTCATGTATTGTGCACCACGTGACAGAGTAGGATCCCAAAGGTATGTTCCTTCCAAATACTTGATTGCAATGTTGACACTTGTTCAGTTGGTTGCTTGGAATGCTGGTCTGTGTCTCTGTCTACAATATCCTTCTTCAACATAAAAATAAATCTTAAAAAATGTTCAAACAAAAAATTATACACGAAGAATGTCAAAGAAAAACTTATTTTTTGAGTACTGAATAAAAACAAATATTGGCTCATGAGCAGCTATTCCAGAAACATCTGGGATGTTATTTCAAATCCAGTAATTTAACTTTCCCTTTAGCAAACACATTGTTCTTGCTGGATGAGTTGAATGGATGGCTATTCTGAGATGCTCAGTATTTTCATTGTAATAAGTTATCAGTTACACAATGGTCACCAGCGAATTTAATTTAATGCCTTAATTAAATTACAATAATTTTTATAATCTCAGTGTCAGTAACGTAGGATCACCTGGATCTCAAGGCCTCAAGAATTGGGATACAAAGGCAAAGTCTGATTTATTTGAGATCAATAAACAATAAAGCAAAATCCAGATCTGCCTGAATCTCTTCAGCAGGTGTTTTTATTATGCAATGGGGATGTTACAGGTGCAGGTGAATATTTATGTCCCCAGAATCTGTCCATTTTCCGTACCTTTCTCTTTTGTTTAAAATCCAAGACAGTACTTTCAGTCTACTATTCTCCTAAGGACAGAATGTACTACTACATCTTCTCCTGCTCAAGACACCATACCATCCATCCTTGAAAATAATGCTCAGTGAAAGCACAAAGTTTTGTCTTGCAGAAGGATGACAATTTTTTTTCCCTATTCTTTGACCTGCTCTGCAGATGGTGTAGTAAAATACATTATGGATGCTGACATTTTCTCTTCTAGTTCCATATTCACAGATAAATATTTCATTACAAAATCAGTACAGAATACTTCTTACATGGTGATTTTACATGATGAGATGCAGCTTATTCATGTTAGAGAGTAAAGCAGGCTGATGATGAAGAAGTGCAAGTATATTGTTTCGAGATAATATGATATGGGAGCCAATGCACACTAACTGTCATCTGATGAATAGGCCCTCCTGCAAAGAATTGCTAAGATTAAATAGTTAGCAGATTTTTGTTATTTTGGGCACACACTTCTCCACATGACATGAGTATGTTAGCCAGAGAAATGTGTACTCCCACCCGCTGTTTACTTTACATGATTTCTGCTACCTGTCTAGGTTTCCAAAACTTTTTTTCCTTTACTGATGACAACAATGTGGATGACCCAAGAGGAAGCATTTTACGAACTTTGCTTCAGTTGCTTCTTGTTATTTTCTATGTGTTTAAAACAGCAGCTTATGCTATGTATCATCAGTGGTGAGACTAAGAGGGAATATAGACTAGGAGGGCATATCCCAGTTTGTTCCACCCTCATATCCGAAAGCTTCAAGGGCACTTTCCATAGAGCACAACATCTAGTGGAATAACAAGATTTCTTTTTTTAATTTTTTTGCTTTTACCAGTGTTTTAATATTCTTGTCTATACTTCTAAGCACCCATTTTAACCATTCACTGAGACATATACACAACCGTCTGAAATTTCCACTAAATTGTGTGGCAAACTCCAACTAGGCAGTTTCACAGATGACATGGGTGTGTTTTGGCCAGCTGCTCCAGGCTAGATGTACATCCCAGGGGTATTGCTTTAAATTTCAAAGGCCTCATATGGCTTTCCCTTAGCTTGCTTTAAGTAGCCAACCAACCAGTTAAAAATGCCATTCCTTGCTATTCACTGTAAATGTGTACCTCAGTTTCCTTGTTTCTTTTCTCTGCTTCCAGAGAACACTATACTCATCCATCCTAACTTCAAGAAAGACTAGTTTGAGCATACCACAATCTCTCATGCTTTTGCCTATTCCTATGCAACATGAGGGTCAGAAAACACTGATGGTGATGATCAGACACAACAAAGGATCAATCCCTTCACTCAGTAATTTCTCTCCCCTGTAAAGCTAGACCAGGGTCCTGATGGTCACCTTTCCACCTTAGCCTGTTCAGAGTGGGCACTGGAGACAGTTCACTCACTGTTATTCTCTGATTATCAACTGCCAGCAGAACTGTGTGTCATGTAACACTCTCCTCTTCCCTTAACAGAAAAATTAAAATATATGACGGTTAAACGGATGTTAGGTCTTTGATTTGTGCTGTTTGGTCTTGGTTTTATCATTCCCTAAGGTTACTACAAGAAGTATAGACAATTTTCACTTACAACAGAATGCCACATCAACCATCTTTAAGAAAACGTCTTGTTGCTCTCATTTCTGATGTGGATTTCATGATGCATCATCCACTGCTGCCTCCTCTGTCTTCCCTCATGGTGTACACTAATTTGGGGAGGAACCCAGCACTGTGGTAGCCAGTCTTGAGTGTTTAATGCTAGTAGTTCTTCTTTTCATTCCCTTGGCTTCAACCCAGTAAAACACTGGAGAGGGTATATGTAGTTAATTATATTTTCAGTGTCATGGAAAGTTGTACCTCAAGTATTTGTTCATGTTCCTTGATCTTGTCACTGCTGATTGAGCAGTCTGTGAAGTTCTCTCCTTGGCATCCCTGATTCTGTAGATTTTGCCCATTGGTGAAACTTGATTTTTGTCCAGTTGTTCAGATTATCCACTTTTGAGGACAACAAATTTCTGCTTTTTGAAAGTATCTTTGTCATCCCCTTGGGGTTGGAGCACTGTGGGAGCTAAAATGGGATGGCAGTAATGGCAGCACCTCTCCTTTCCTTACATCTGGTTCCAGTCACAGTTTCCCATGTTTTGCTCCAGAAAGCAGAACCATGAACCTGCTGGATCATCTTGTCCCTGAGGTAAGAAAGCCTTTGTAATGCAACACCTACAGAGGGGGAAAAAAGTTGCCAAATGCTATCAATCTCAGGCCTGTGATCTTTCTTCTTGAGTATGAAAGGCTGTTGCATGCACTGGACGATAGATCTATTTCTTGGCTGCCTTTCAATTGCTGTCATCCAAAGGGATGAGGGTGGTCTAGTATGTATATGACCTCTGGCGCAGGGAACGCATTCTGTACTTGCAGGTTTTAGTGCTCACCCAACCCCATTCAACCAAGAGCTCAGCTCAGAAGTAAGGTCTGGTTTCAAAGTCCTATCTACTGATTCATCCACATGCCTAACTAATTCTCTTGCTCATCTGAGGCACATTTAGCCTTTTGTGCATAGTTTTCAGCTTTCACAGCTGTTCAATGTGTTAAAAAGTTCTTGATGTGAAATCCACATCACTTCTTGGCTTGCATTTCCAGACCACAGTCTGCCAGCAGACCCTGCTGTACAAAGGTTGCTGCTCATTGCAACTCAGAAGTTACTTTGCAGAATTAGAGCAAGTCTTCAAATGCCAGTGATGTGATTTTGTTTCTGCAATATGAACTATCATATTCAGGCCCCAGCTTGCAGATTGACTGCCCAACTGAGTAAAGGTGGAAGACACTTGGCCAACAGCTTTACCCTGTATGTTGAGCAAGTGTTAGCCCATGTGGCAGTGATTTACCATAAAGACAGTGTCATGGTTTAGACACACTCTGTTCAGATCTGTCGTTATCTCAACCCTTAGAGCCCCACGTTGGATGCCAAAAACAACTGCTGTAGCTTAAGCCCAGCTGGTAACAGAATCACACAGCCACTCGCCCACTTCCCTTCTTCTTTCACCACCACCACCACCCCCCCCCCACGGCCCTGCTTGTGGAGGGATGGGGAGGAGAATCGAAAGAATGTGACTCCCATGGGTTGAGATAAGAACAGTTCAGTAACTAAGGCATAACACAAACCACTCCCTCTACCACCAATAATCATAGAAATATAGAACAGTTAGGGTTGGAAAGGACCTTAAGAACATCTAGTTCCAAACCCCCTGCCATGGGCAGGGACATCTTACACTAAATAATAATGATAAGGGAAATAACAATATAAATATAGATAATATAAAACTAAAAGGGGAAAAGGAAAAGAAAACAATAAACACAAGTGATGCACAATACAATTGCTCCCCCCTCACCGACCGATACTCAACCCTACCTGAGCAGCGATTTGGGCCTTCCGGGTAACTCCGCCAGTTTATATACTGGGCATGATGTGCTGTGGTATGGAATATCTCTTTGGCTAGTTTGGGTCAGGTGTCCTGTCTCTGCTTCCTGCTGGCTTCCTGTGCCCCTCCTCACTGGCAGAGCATGAGACTGAAAAAGTACTTGATAGGAGTAAGCATTACTTAGCAGCAACTAAAAATATTGGTATTCTCAGGCTAAAGTCAAAAACACAGCACTGCACCAGCTACTAAGAAGGGGAAAACTGACTGCTACAACTGAACCCAGGACAGACAGTCACAAGACTCTGTGACACTGTCTCTCACTTTTTCAGGGTCTGTGAGCTGGGAATCAAGGCAGGACAGTTTTTTCAGTGTTTTCTGGAATCCTTGTGTTGACCAGTTTTTTTGATAATCACCCTTGATCACCACTGGGGATCAATTAAGTAGATACCCTGACATCTTCCTTTTCATCACTTGCACATTCTCTATAACCTTCTTGGACAGCACTAGAGTCTTAACTCAGTTGTCTCCACTAGCCTTTCTTTTGAGCCTAACTTGGGCAGCAAAAGTATAAAAACTGTTTTTTTAAGTTTTGCAGACCTTTATGGCATGTGGGATTTGGCATATATACACATCTCTTCTGTGTTTTCCAGGATTATTGGCTTTCACCTGTTTGTTTCAAAATGTGTTTGGATTCATAGGAATAGTTTCCTCATTGCCCATTTCTTCACGCTGGACAGTCCAGATTTCAGTTAGGGCTATCTGTCCCACTCCTTATTCTTGCTGGTAGTGAAGGCTTTCCCTAGGATGTTTGAGAAAATATCAAAAGTGGTATGGACAACCACCAGCCTTATGCCTGGCTATCATGGTCCCTAGGCATAAAGAGCATTGATATTCTTGATTCTTCTCCCTTGGATTCTCCTGGCTCTCTATCTTGTAGTCCTTAATGTCATCCTCTTCCTGATGCGCCACTTTCATTTTGTCATCTTTTACTGTGCAAAGACATGCAAACAATTTTATACCGAGCAGATGAGTTATGAATGACATCCAGAAGACAACAGAACATCTTAAGTCATGAAATAACCTGTAAGCCAGTATACCATGAAATTTGAGTGTTTTGGACTGCACAAAGAATGACCTGGTCAGATAGGCACTGAGACAGAAAGAAGGAAATACGGGCAGATACCTAAGTGGCAAAGTTTCCTTCCATAGAGAGAATTTTAAGCAAGAGTATTTGGCTACTGTTTCCAGAGATTAGAGTGGTTGAATCCCAAAGCACAGTTTTCATAGCCTTTAAGCCTGAACTGTGTAGTTGTAACCTGAATCGAAAGAAAAAACAGTGACAGGTATGAACAAAGAAAATCTGTCAGTTATGTGGAAAGGGGAAAAAATTATGTTGCAAGTAAGAAAGCAAAAAGAGTTGTGGGAGATAGAAGCCAAAAATTAGTAGCAGCAATGTTGAAATTAAATTATTTCCCTAGGTTGAAATTTCAGTTATAATTAAAAAACCTCCACGCATGTGACCTGGTGTCATCTAGAAACAATTATAATCCTTCAGTGGCTGAGAAAACAGATGCAGTCCCTCTGTATAGCTAAATTAGACCCAGTTCTTTCTCCCCCTTTGATAAGGCATTCCAAAGTGAGCCAGCATACACAGCTATTACACATTAATTAGTGAGACAAGGCACAGTCTCAGATTACTAAGCAACCAAGTGACCACATGGCCATAGACTATTTCTCTATTCCTATCTGCCCTCTTGCAGCTTTACTCTGTTGTAGCAGAGCCACCTAATAGCGCAACAGCAGTCATGGTGGTCTGAAGAGGCAAATTTTGTAGAGAGAAGTACTGTCTTACTATGTTTTCATATAGCTGGAAAAACTGAGCAAACCTGCAGGTTCTTTAATCTTTCCCAAAGGCTTGCATGCCACATTGTCCCTTCTCCCGGCTACGTCTGTTACTTTAGTAAAAATATTGATCTCTTCACACAACCTTTCCTCCTTTACATCAGAGCCAGGGCAGTCTGAGGCCATTTACTCCCTGCTAAATACATGGGGTAAGAGCAATTATTCTACTATTTTAGCAACTGCTGTGGCAGGAGCAAGAGAGCTGAACTGCCACAGTATATTTGTTACATTTTGAATGTAATTGTCTTGCTGAGCTCTGGCAATAATAAAATAGCCTCTTGGCTGTCAGATGCTGCCCATAGGACTATCGTTTTTTAGCACAGACTGAAACTGAAACTAGATGACCCTGTGATGGGAATACAGGCCTGAAGTAACTTTTCTTACACTGTAAAGCTGCTGAAAAGATTAGTAATTGGAAACTGCATTTAGGAGGTTGTTACTAGGCTTCACCTCTCTAACCAGTATAGTTGGTGGTAGGGTTTTTTCTGAAGTCATTAATCAGTTGCTACCTTAAATGAAGCTTTCTCCATGTAACTTAATCTCACTAAACTTTGTAACTTCATCATTGTCTCCATTTCAGGCATATGCCTTTTCCTCAATGAGGCTGTTAGCATGGTAATGCCCCCCTTGCCAGCAGCGATCAAGAAGTAATAAACCAATTTGGAATCTTTATTCATATATTAGACTTTTTTATCAAATAGACACATTTGCATCTTAAATGCAGATTATTAAAAAGCTGCTGATTTCAGTATGATGGGAAATTTAGCAAAGAGCATAGAACATTTACTTCTAAGGCTTGTCTCTGTTTTGTTTCTTTTCCAGAGGCTTGGAAACAGAGTCGCTTAATGAACCTTTGTTAATATGCACATTTATATGATCTGATTGGCCCCTGGAGCAGCCTAGGAAACCCTGTGACAAGACAGCTGCTGGAGTTACCAAAAAAAACCCCAAAACCTAATTGGAATTATTAATTATTTATAGTTGCATTTACTGCAGAGAAAAAATAAAAGGAAGTGATAGAAAACCCCTCTATTTTTAGAGCAACGCAGGCTGCTAACAAAATGAGAGTAACAACATGCAGCTGTTAAATGACATATGATCAAGCTCTAATTATATGCATTTTTTTATATCAATCCTACAGGCAAGATCAAAGTATGTACTTCCTATAAATCTAATGTTCTCTGCTTCAGAAGGCTTTCTGCTATGTCGTGGACAGACAGATGGGTATGTAGGTGCTACAGAGGGTGAAACCTAGGCAAACAATATAAGACAGACATCAGCCCAACTGAGTGGCATTTCAGGCAGATGATAGTATATGCTAAGCCTATCTTTAAGTGCTTTGCTGACTTGGAGCCAAGGATCATTATAAAGGACCTGATGCAAGGTAGGAGAAGACTAAAAACCATAAGTGCAGCTAGGAACTGGGTCCAGGGCTGCATTTCAATCCAGACCCTTCTTCACAAGGTTGACCTTTCCACCACTGTCAGCCCTTGCAGCTAAAAGCACAGGGAGATAAATGTCTCAAATGAAAAAGAAAAGCTGCTGGTGAAAAATACAGAAGTATGGTAAAAAGCTTGGGTATTTGTTTATTGGTTAGGGGACTGTGGCTCCAGCTGGGCTTGGCACAGAGAATAGACAGGAGACTCCGAACTGCCACGCTGGGATGAGAGACAGGGCTGGGGGAAAGCCCCTGCTCCTGGAAGGGCTACCTGAGGGGGGGAACCAGCGTTTTGCATCCCATTTGAACTGGCAGACGCAAACTTCAGGCGGCAGAGGGCTGCTTTGGCAATTTGCCTACAGCCCAAGGGCTGTCCTTAATCTTTACAGGTATTTGCATAAGTGCTTTCAGTTGTGATTTCTGGGGTTGTTTGGTCTTTTTTTTTTTTTTTTGCTGTTTTTTTTTTTTTTTTTTTTTTGTTTCATTTGTTTTGTTTTCTTTTGCTTGGTTTTGGGGTTTTGCTGTTTGGGTTTGTTTTTAAATCAACAGTAAAGGCACTGCCAGGATATAACCTTGCTCTTCATTTGCTTTTAAGATTAAAATTTTTTGAATGCTCTTGAAATGCTCCTGATATTATGGCTGGGTTTTACACCATGGGCAGACACCCTCAGTGCAACACATTAATGTGATTTTGAGAGAAGAAAACTAATACACAGCATTAACACTTCTCAAGAGCTGTTGTCAAGCATTGGAAGAGGCTGTCCATGGAAGTGCTGAAGTCACCATCCCTGGAGGTATTTGAAAGATGTGCAGATGTGGTGCTTATGGACATGATTCAGTGGTGGACTTGGCAGTGCTGGGTTAATGGTTGGACTTAATGAGCTTAAAGGTCTTTTCCAACTTCAGTGATTCTATGATTCTGTGGGGCTCAATGTCTAAGAAACTGAATTTCAGGAGAGTCGAATAACTGTTATTAAACTCATGGTCTGGAGTGAATATTGCAAAAAGCAACACAGCCTGGCATGGTATACCCTGGTCTCAAAAATTACAAGACAGCATGTGGGGCCGAGGAGAGGTTAGAATCATAGAATCATAGAACAGTTAGGGTTGGAAAGGACCTTAAAATCTAGTTCCAACCCCCCTGCCATGGGCAGGGACACCTCACACTAAACCATGCCACCCAAGGCTCTGTCCAACCTAGCCTTGAATGTCACCAGCGATGGAGCATTCAAAACTTCCCTGGGCAACCCATTCCAGTGCCTCACCACCCTTACAATAAAGAATTTCTTCCTCATATCCAATCTAAACTTCCCCTGTTTCAGTTTGAACCCGTTACCCCTTGTCCTATCATTACAGTCCCTAACGAAGAGTCCCTCCCAAACATCCCTATAGCCCCCCCCTTCAGATACTGGAAGGCTGCTATGAGGTCTCCATGCAGCCTTCTCTTCTCCAGGCTCAACAGCCCCAACTTTCTCATCCTATCTTCATACTGGTCTCCAGCTGGACATTAAGCCATTGACCACAACCCTTTGTGTGCAGCCATCCAGCTGGTTCTTTATCCACCGAGTGGTCCACCTATCAAATTGATGTCTCTCCAACTTAGAGAGAAGGATGTTGTATGGGACAGTGTCAAACGCTTTGCACAAATCCAGGTAGATGACATCAACTGCCCTACCCCTGTCCATCAGTTCCGTAGCCCCATCATAGAGGGCCACTAGATTGGTCAGGCAGGATTTCCCCTAGGTGAAGCCATGCTGGCTGTCAGCAAGCACTTTGTTGTTTTTCATGTGCCTTAGCATGCCTTCCAGGAGAATCTGCTCCAAGATTTTGCCAGGCACAGAGGTGAGACTGACTGGTGTGTAGTTCCCTGGGTCTTCCATTTTCCCCTTTGTCCTGGGTTCAGTAGTAGCAGCCGTTTTTCTCCTTCTTAGTAGCTGGTGCAGTGCTGTGTTTTTGACTTTCGGCCTGGGAACAGCACTGATAACACCAGTGTTTTCAGTTACTGCTTAAAATGTTTTGGTCTGACCAAGGACTTTCTGAGTCTCATGCTCTGCCAGGGGAAAGGGGAAGCCAGGAAGAAGGAGAAACAGGACACCTGACCCAAATTGACCAAAGAGGTATTCCATACCACAGCATGTCATGCCCAGGATGCAAAAACAGAAGGCAGAGACCCAGAAAAGGGGGGTTCATTGCTGGGTCGGACTTGGTATCGGGTGGTGAGCAGTTGTATTCTCTTTCCTTATATTTCCCTTGTCATTATTATTATTGGCTGTGGCAGCAGTGGTTTGCGTTATACCTTATTTACTGGACTGGTCTTATCTCAACCCGTGGGATTTACATTCTTTTGATTCTCCTCCCCATCCCCCCGGGAGCTGGGGGGAAGAAAGAGGGGGGAGTGAGTGAGCGAACTGCCTGAGAGGTTTAAACCATGACACCCTTCTTGAAAATGGGGGTTATATTTCCCTTTTTCCAGTGAAAGACATTTCAGATGTTTTTGCCTTTTCCATGCCTGTACATTTTTTAGTGCTTCTGTGCCTTAAAGGAAATAGAATATCTCTCAGTATATGCATGCTCCTATGAAATGTCCTTGCATATAAATCAGCTATTCTGGCTGTTTGCTGGAGATAGGAGTTGTCTATTTGCCTGCATTTGTTTTATCTTCCAGAAGAGGTTATTAGAAACTGCTTATTGATTGTTTAGATGATCAGCTTTCACTTCACTACGTAATACAGGGAGTAGTTCAAGAAAATTGCCTCATGAACTTTAAATACTGGGCAAAATATGATGTCATGGCTGCTGGATTCACTCAAGTGCGATAAGCACAGTGTTGGAAGTCTCATATCACTGAGATCTACTCAGACTGTTCTGAAGTCAAAATGAGTCTTCATGTTTAGTTGCTTACAGCAACTGGGCATTTGCAGGCCCTTCAAGGTTATGGCAGTGTGACTGGGTAAGTAGGAAATAGGTCTGAGAGCCATCACACTTCCTTTTCAGTTCTGCCATGGATTTCTTTGATTTCTTTGAGCAATCTTCTGTAATTGTTGAAAATTGGCACCTCTAGAATGAGCATGGCAATAAACCATGGACCCTCCCTCAGATTTCTACAGTTTCTAGTAAGGGATATCTAGGAGTTTCTGCAATGCAAGTGCCTTTTCTGCAAAGATGGAGGTTGAAGGAAGGACATTTCAGGGCAAAGTGGTAGGACCTGGAGAGTTTGGCAGTAATGAGAAAGAAGGGAAAAATGACCTGGTAAAGTTCAGTGACAAACCACATCCTTGCTTCTCAAGCAGTACTGGCAATTCTCTCTCCTTTTAAGTTGCAGCCCAAATCCGCTGTGGTTTCACTTGTGTGTGGCCAGTAGGACAGATTTGGACAAGTCAAGGCTTCAGTGCACAAAACATAAAAGCTCAGTAACCACCAAATAAAAAGTAGAAATGATCAAATAAAACAAAATCCAGCAGCCTGTATATTTCAATGTCATCTTTAAGGTGATCTCATAGCTTGAAGGAAGCAGGAAGATGAGTAATGGCAAGTAAACGCTTGAGTCTGGTAACACAGCCTTTTTCTTTCTTTTTTTTTTTTTTTTCTTTTTGCTTTAAAAATTAATCCCAAGGACATCCCCCTTCCATTGCTTTTCCACAGTGGTATGTCCAGGTTGCAAGCCGCACAGGCTCTGAGCATGAAGAAGGATCTGAGCACGCAGGAGCTCTGAGCATTCAGGAGCTCTGCAGATTGCCTGACCTTGCCTGAAGAGAAGAGGGTACTCCACAGTGCAATAAGTACGGAGCACAGTTGCCTCAGGAAGCTCCTGTCCTCCCTGAGCAGCTCCATGCACATTGCCAAGAAACTGTACCTATGAGACCTCCACTAGCAGATGACCTTTCTGCTGAATAGACTTGCACATTGTGGATCAAGAGTTTGTGCCTTTGTGATGCTTGTGCCTGTGAAGACTATGAATGTTACACATTCCAACCCCGGCTGAATTTCAGTCTTGAAGCTCTTCTTATGAGACATTACCAAACAGTGCCAGCCATAGCTATGGAGTTAGTGGTGCAGATGGTTGTGCAGTTGGAAGCAGGTCTGAATGTCCTGATTTAATTTTGAATTGAACAGTCTTATAGAGAGTTTTGATGCAGGTTCGTGTTCAACTATTCTTATTTTATCCATAACCTTTTGACCTCTTCCAAATGTGATGCTGGAGTGCTGTGCTTACTGTGACACAAGGCAAGTAGAACAAAAATACTACATTACATGAGGCTGTGGCAGAGCCCCAAAAGAAGGCACCGAGACCCTCCTCATTCTGCAGATCCCTCCAGAAACCTGTCAGCCTGAGAATTCTTGTTAAGCATATTGAAGGCCAATAAAGCCTATGCTATTGGAAAATAAGTGCCTCTTGTTACACCAGCAATCCTATTGAATGCACAGCTGAAACTGCTGCAGCTGCAGTTTCAAGGAATCTGGGGTGCGGAGCTGGTTAGAAACTGATTAAACATCTGGCACAAAAGCATACAACTGGGGAAATACGTCTTTGACACGTGGCTCCATTGTGTCTACGTATCTTTTAAAAGGCTCTTTCATAACCAGCTTGAAATAAAAGTACTGGTACAGCACAAAGATGGTCATCAGTGACTCTAGATGCCACACCGCATATATTCCTTTACACTGGCACAGGCAGGCCTCTACCACACAGGCTGCTGGCACACATCTGGTGTGAATGAAGCAATGCATTGCAAGCAGACATGAATGACAGTGTTGCTGACAAGTTTGACAGTCTGGATCCCACATAATTTTGCATTAATTTGCCAGGACAGATGCCAGTAAACATTTATTTTTTTTCAGTTGCCTGTGCCTGTCTGAAGATCAGAGTCTGAGAGGCCTGAGAGGTCTTTGGGGAGTTCCATGTTTCAGGCCTTTTCAGCTCTTGGAAATCTGCCTTCATTACATTATTGCTGTCATAAGTGCTCCTTTTCCAAGAAGTACCAACTGAAAGACATTGGTGCCAGGTCTTCTTTCAGCCTGGATTCAAACTGCTGTGGTACAAGCGGATTGAGGTTGCCTATGGCTGTAAAGGAAAGCACAGTCATTTCAGGAGCATTCCATAAACCAACTCTCAATGGTAAGCCTTCCTGTGCAAGCTAGATATACGCATAACTACAAGCACAGAACAGCAATCTACAACTTGTCCAGCCGTAAGGAAGTTTAAGATGACATCTTGGTTAACTCAAAATAGAGGCTGATAAAGACAGGAAAGCACTTTACTTATCCTGTTGTTTCCTTGGGGGTCCAATGATGTCTGTCACTCCTGAAAACTTAACATTCCTTTTTGTTTAGTTCCTTAAAATAACTATTACCTCATGAGGTTACCTGCTACATCCCTTCTTTATCTAGTATAGGGTCTCTTTTCCTCTTCACCTTCTTCTCTCTGAATGAGGAGCTGCCTGTCTGTCTTTCTCACAAATAAACCCTTATTTCTACTGGTATACTTTGTTTTCCCAGATGAGCTGGGGCCTACAGCCCTATAGACAAGTCTCTCCTTTGTTTACTGCTTCCCACATATTTCTTTCCTACAAGTGGTCTGAACATCCTACCTGGCTCTTCTGTTTTTATCTGGCTTCTGGCAGTTTGGTGCAGGCTTTTAGCATGAATAGCATACATATTCCGAGAATTAAACCCTATAAAGGATCATATTCCATCTACAACCACAGCATGCCCTTTGCACACAATTACAAGTTGTTTTCTTTGCAAATCAGCAATGCAGCACCACGATCTATGTGTAAATCAGTAACAGATTTATTAGTCACTCACCTTGCCTTAGATTGTAATGACTCTGATCTCATTGTTGGAAGACCAAAAGAATAAATCATAGATGTCTTGCAGGTTGTGACTTCAGTTTTTCACTGCATTTAGGAGGTGAAACGGATTTATGAATACTTCAGCAGTACAGGTTAAAAGCTGGAGTTCACTGGCAGTAAGGGCTGGTCTGTTGTATAGGACTGTAGCAATCATCGGTATTGATTAAAGATCTGGTCAGTATTTGTATTCTTTCCCATATGTTCTAGCAAAAATGTACAGAATATCTCTATAAATACATTAAGATGTCTTTCCCATTGTATTAATAATACATTAGCCTCTGAGAATGAACATTTACTGCACTTTAGTAGATAAGTGGCTTCAGATTTTATGTTTCTCAATTTGAATAGGAATGATTGACTCCTGGTTGAAACAACATATGGCTTATTACAGTAAAGCATACCACTGTTTGTTGCTATTGGGAGAAACCTTTTAATCCCTTAAATTATATGTTAGAGGAGCTGCTTTGAATTGCTTGACCTTTTTAAAGAGAAACTGATGTCTGACTTACTATTACCTGGCATCTGTACACACAGTGTCAATCGGATGGTCCACCAGTAAGAAAACCTAGTTCCTACCCTGGAAGTGCTTTAGTATAGCCATTGTTTCCCCTCTAATATGGTCAAGACATTGTACAATCCCTACATTCTCAGATTCATGTAAATACCCCTTCAGAAATTTTTAATTGTGACCCAGTCAGAGATCCCAGTGAAGTCAATGAAAAAGTGACTTTGATGGCCTTCATTAACAGACCTTCATGTGAGGGACAGACTTCCTCGTGGGGGGGTAATATCAGTGCCTCCTAGTATGGCAATAGATGTTGTGGTGTGTCCTCAAGAAGCAGATAGTGGGGCAGTCCATGCTCTCCTCTACATCTATATGAGTAATACAAGCTCAGCTCTGCTTCAGCAAACATGGGACTCCAAATATAAGCAGCAGAGCTTGTGTCGCTGTGAAAAAGTGGTATCTCCTAGAGTTCAAAGGCATTTCCAGATCTCATAAGGATATATGCACTCCTATTACACCCTCCCACCATGGCTTTTCTGGGATCTCTGCATTTCCCTGGCCTTTGTGCTCGCAAATCTGTCTGAGTCTTGCCTGGTTTCTCAGTCCCAGCCATGGAGTATAGACATCTATAGTGGCTGGTAGACTGGTAAATAAATTTGTCCCACACCTGGGAATGTTCTCAAAGACTTTTGATTAGAAAAGATCCTTAAGGAAGAAGTGATGCTTGCTTTGAAGTGATCTACTCAACACAATGATTCTTTTTCTGCACTGCCTCTGGACAGGAAAAGAATAAGTGCTATGGTTCAGTTTGCTCAGTATGTCTGAAAGGTCTTCTCATGCTCAGAAAGACAAGGCTCACTGTCACAATTTTAAGTAATTAAATGGTATGTCATCCCAAATGGATGTGTGAAATTTTAACCATCTAAGAGATACAAAACCTAATCCCAGTAACAAGGAAGGGAAGTAGAGTGAAAACATTCATGACTTTTAATAGTGCTTGTGTGGGCAACCCTTGACCTTTCATTGCTAGAGCCGATGAGGTTTTGTGAA
This sequence comes from Amazona ochrocephala, assembly GCA_039720435.1. NCBI lineage: Eukaryota > Metazoa > Chordata > Aves > Psittaciformes > Psittacidae > Amazona > Amazona ochrocephala. The sequence continues at coordinate 50,998,813 of CM077882.1, read as the reverse complement.
GGCATCTTTTGTAGGCTGCTACATTAGTGTAATATTTTCATGCTATTATCCCCTTCATTGTATTTGTGACATTTTCATAGTGGCTATACTCCATACATTTTCTCTTTAACATTCTGTCCTGTTGACCCAGTGTCACACCAGGGTGTGGGAGGGTGGTGATGAGATGAGCATTCACATACTAGCCATGGTACTGGAGTTGTGAGAACAGTCTGGCAGTATTTTGTATGACATTGAAATCCTTGCAGATGCACCCATTAGCTGCTCTGGAAATAACAGCTCTGGCCTTGGATCCCAGTTCTGCAAATTCTTATCATAGGTGCAAAGAATAATAGAGCTGGAAAAACTCATTCAGTGCATCACTCTGCCCCAAGGTAGGGAGAATTGCACCTCAGTCATTCCTAATAGGTGTTTGTCTCATCTGTCCTTAAAGACATTCAGTGATGGAGACTACACAATCTTGCCAGACAATCTGGTGTGTGCTTTACTGTTCTTGCCATTGAAAGCATGATACTATCTACCAGGCATTTTACAGGGCACAGTTTATTCCAGTCTTTATCTTTCATTTAGGATGTTAGCCAGGGTTAAGAAGTTCAACTCAAAACATCAATTCTCAGATATTCTGGGTGCTCTGAATGCTGCTCTGATGTACCTTGGTGAAGCTGAGCATGCGCTGTTCATTCTGTGAACTCTCACATATATTGTAGGAGGAGTAACAACACGGTGTTAGAAGAGCCTCTGGTGCCTTCCAAATAATGCACAAAGGAGCCTTGAATAACTAAAAAACTAGCAGGCTGGGTTTACTCCCACACTGCTCTTTGCTAAGCATGCCACTCCAGGTTCTTCTGCTCTCTCCTATGTCTGGCAACAGATCCTTTTTTCCTAGGATAGCCGCTTTGCTTCTTGCTCTGCACAAACCTTTCCTGTCAAGAGTATATCTTTGACCTCACATGATCCTGCAGTTCTCACATGTGAGGCACTGTGCTACATGACTGAAGTCTGCTGACTGTGTTTTAAGGTTTTCTATGGAGAAAGGCTATTGTCTATAGAGCTGCATGGTAACTCTACATCTTCCTTGAGATAGGGTTCATGGCCACTCGCAAATCTGGGACTAAGCCATGCTGGGAAATGTGAACGAACTGAAGGGAACTGAAAGTATGGGATGATAAGAGCAGGTCCCATGTTCAGTATGTAAAACTTTGCAAGCCATGTACAAATACAAAACTGTATTCAGAGTTGTGGACAGTTTAGCCTTTAGCTGGCCTTTTTATCCTCAGAACCATGAAAAACATCAGTTCTTCTTGCCATAAGACATTGTCCACATTTGCAAAGCAATGACTGTTTGACTTTCCAGTTGTCAGAAGACAGGAAAATAGCCTTGGAAGTTTGACAAGATATTAATATCTTCCTCTTTGTCCAAAACTGCTAGGATTATATGCAGGGTCATGCAATGGAGATTATCACATGAATGGGTCTTAATTTTGCTTGCTGTATGAGCAATTCTGTCACTTATCTCGCTGGAATAGTACTGAAATTTTTATAGACGTGTCAGCAGTTTAGAGGTCATAATAAGCAACTGAAATGTAAGAATTCATTAAAGTCTGTTTCAAAATGCCATGGATGCCATATAACTCCAAAAATCCTCTTTTATTTTCATTTCCAATCTGAGGGGAGGGAGTATTAAATTATGTAAATCAACCACAAGTTACTTAATATTTCCATGAGTGCACCATAACTAGGGAGCACAAAATAAGCGCATTATCAGCAACAGAGCAGAAAACCCTTTTGGGGAGCTCCAGTTGATTCTGCTTACCCCCTCCAGTGCCACCGTGGAAATTGCTGCTTGTGAACTGTTCCTCTCAGTCAGTTCATCTCATCTCAGGGCTTACTGCTGCACAAAATATCCAACATGCTTCAAAGACATCAATGTGGAAAGCACCATATTCCCTGCATTCTGTCACTGCATCCGCACGGCTGTGCATTAGGAATTACTGATGACAGCCAATAAAATCAAATAAGCACATGTTCAAATGCTAATGGAGGAAAATAAAACCAAATAATGCTGTAGCAGGCCCTGATTACCTTGATCTTGGCTTGCTGTTACACTAGCCTGTCCTCATTCATAGGTAATTATTTACAAATTCCAAGCAACTATGCTGCCTCTGTTGTTTTTATTAACCTAATAAATTATATTATCTGGAGAAAAGTTTGGTGTATATAGCAGTTAAATTTATATGCATTATTTTAGTATGACAAATATTTTGTTATAGTTTGCTAGCAATTATTCAGAATAGCACAAACAGCTTGGGATGATTGTAGCCTTGTGAATTGACATTTGAAATATTTATAAGTACAGCTATCCTGCCATATGGACACTCTTTGGAGTTATCAGTCACCGCATCCTACTGCTTCTGCAACTTGGGTTCACATTCTAATGCTAGCTAATTCTGTAACTCGAAGGAGCACAGCTATGGGCAGCATGATATGCACCACTCCGCTAGCCATAACAGTCAGCTTCGACAAAGGAGATGAAGGCTCATGGTGCACATTACTAGCTGAGGCATTCTGCAAACACCTACTTAATGCTTGCATGAGCTGTTTAATGTAATGTGGTTTACGCAGCATAATGGATCTCACTGAAAGTGAGTTTTAAATGCAAAACCACCCACCACTGGTCTTTCACTTCGAATAGTGTTATTATACATTGAAGAAACAGAGGGCATATTTCCTCAACCTGATGGTTTACAGAGTTTCTCCTTATCATGTAAAACGCATATGATGGCCTGGCTAGCAACATCAGGATATGTCATGTCATTGTTTTCCCCTAAAATGACCCTTTCCTCTTTTGCATCCAATAGCTTATGAACAAATACCTGGTACTTACCCATTCAACAGGGGCTTGTATCCATGCAAAACTCCTATAGCCTTTAGTGAAATTGCATTCAAGGAAATGATAATAGGGTATGTCCTGAGCAGAGCCAGACACTAAAATATATATGCTGTACTCTTTCTTTGACTAATTAGTAGTATGTATGAAATCTTTTATGTCAAAGAAGAAGGCAGAAATTCCTTCCAGTGGATTCACTAAGGTCAGGGCTTCGGTCCTGGGAATTCAATCAAGTGCAAGAATCATTGGAAACTGAGGTGGGGTGAGGGAGAAGTAGATAAAATGGAAAAAAAACATAAAAGAAAGAATATGAAAGATTAAAGAAAAAAAGAAAAATTTTTTTTTAAAAAAACTAAAAATATATTTTCTATAGATGTAAAGACTTTTCTCATTTGAAATCCTTGTTTGCTTAATAAAGAGTGATATTTGGTGAGTGGTGCATTTTGTGTGTGCATGGGAGAACAAACCCATAGGATTTTCCCAGGCTTAGTGCATCTACAAAAGGGATAAAGTAGGGTAGGAAAGGGAAAAACATTTTTTCTAGCTCTGGGGAATTGCTTCAGGAAAACCAGGTGAACACCTCAAAGAATTAAGCTCTGAAAAACATATTTTTTCCCATGAGCCCAAAGGACTTTACCAAGCAACTGACAACTCTGTCTTTGCCTTGTCTTTACAGTGCTCATAGGAGCCCAGAAGAGTCATGCCAATGTAAACAATATGGGTCAGTGTTTGATAGACAACTGCAACTTCCTAAATGAGACAGTAAAAGTAGATTACAAGGTGGAGTTGACATGACAGAGAGTCTGAGTAACTCTACTGAAGTGGGGACTAGTTTTTTTTCTACTCTGTGCAGTTCTGGGGTGCATCAGGAAGGCACTGCCTCTGCATTTTCAGGTTTCTTTATTTGATGACATATCTAATACTCATATCTAATCGCAGAATCAGCTAGGTTGGAAAAGACCTTTAAAATCATCAAGTCCAACCATTACCTCAGGACTGCCAAGACCACTACTAAACCATATCACTGAGGGCTGCTTCTACACGGTTTTTGAACACTTCCAGGAACAGTGATTCCATCACTTTCCTGGGAAGCCTGTTCCAATGCCTGGTAACCTTTTCAGTGAAGAAATTTTTCCTAATATCCAATCTAAATCTCCCCTGGCACAGCTTCAGGCTGTTACTTCTTGTCATATCACTCGTAACTTGGAAGAAAAGACTGACCCCCACCTCACTACAACCTCCTTTCAGGCAGTTGTAGGGAGCAATAAGGTCCCCCGTGAGCCTTCTCTTCTCCAGACTAAACAACCCCAGTTTTCTCAGCCATTCTTCATCAGACTTTTCTCCAGACCTTTCACAAACTTTGTTGCCCTTGTCTGGACCCGCTCCAGCATCTCAATATCTTTATTTTAGTGAGGGGCCCAGAACTGAACACAGTACTCAAGGTGCAGCCTCGCTTGTGCTGCATACAGGGGGATGATCACTGCTCTGGTCCTGCTGGCTACACTATTGTTGATACAGGCCAGGGTGCCGATGTCCTCATTGGGCACAAGCTGGCTCATGTTCAGCCAGAAGGCAGGCAGCACCCCCAGGTCCTTTTCTGCCGAGAAGCTTTCCAGCTACTCTTCCCCAAGCCTGTATCATTGCATGGGACTGTTGTGGCCCAAATGCAGAACCTGGCACTTTGCCTTGATGAGCCTCGATGAGCCTCATACCACTGGCCACAGCCCACCAATCAGCCTGTACAGATCCCTCTGCAAAGCCTTCCTATCCTTCAGAGAATCAACACTCCCAGCCAACTTGGTGTCATCCGCAAATTTACTGAGGGTGCACTCAATCCCCTCATCCAGATCGTCAATGTTAAGCAACACTGGCCCAAGCACCAAGCCCTGAAGGACACCACTAGTTACCAGTAACCAACTAGATGTGATACTATTTACCACCACACTTTGGGCTCTGCCATCCAGCCAGCTTCCAACCCCATGTAGAATACACCTATCCAAGTGAAGATCAGAAAGTGTTCTGCCAGAGGGAGCTGACCTACCAGGAACCAGAGTTTCTTTCCTTCTCTTTACTGCTGCTCAGTGTTCAAAACAATCTTGGCGAAAAGCCTCCAAATATTGCACCATTGCTGGATCTCAAAGGCCAGGAATATTTGTTTTTCAGAACATATCTTGAAAGGAACAATTCGGAAGAGCTTCTATTGCTAGCTGTGTTTTTGGCCTTTGCCCATATTTTGTTAGGTGCTTTTACAATTTCTCCATGTCTAATTAAATATACCCCATACTGAGGACAGTGAAAGAAAGCAGAGGGGATCTTCTCTTCAGGGGAAACTCCAGTCTCCCTGGCCATGCTACATGAATCAAACAGGTGCTTAGCACATCTTCTGAAATAGAGGAGACAAATGAGAAATACAGCTTTGTTAAAAATAAAAAGCAGATGAGGTTCAAAGACATTGAGGCACAAAAGTATTAGGATACAGCACAGTCTTTCACTCCTCATGGGCTGATCAGCTTGAGTCCAAACAACCCCTTAGCTGACCCCTACATTTGTCTTAAAGGAAATCCCAGAGACTCCCTCCAATTCGTATGTAACAGGACGTTGACAGAGAGTCACAAGACACATGGCTTTATGTCCCAGACAATGAATCCCTTTTTACAGGCTGACTGAAAGAAAAGAAGGACAAATTAAGGCCATGTGCATATTCTACCTAGGCAAAGGATCTGCTAGGATTTCGCAAAGAGTTGTGGTCAATGGCTCAATGTCCAGCTGGAGACCAGAAACAAGTGGTTTACCTCAGGGATCAGTGCTGGGATCGGTCTTGTTCAACATCTTTGTCGGTGACATGGTCAGTGGGATTGAGTGCGCCCTCAGCAAGTTTGCCGATGACACCAAGCTGTGTGGTTCGGTTGATACATTGGAGGGAAGGAATGTCATCCAGAGGGACCTTAAGATGCTTGTGAGTTGGGCTGATGTCAGCCTGATGAAGTTTAACCATGACAAGTGCAAGGTCCTACACCTGGGTGGGAGCAATCCCAGGTACAGCTACAGGTTGGGCAGGGAAGAGATTGAAAGCAGCCCTGCGGAGAAGGACTTGGGGGTGTTGGTCAATGATAAAATGAACATGAGCCAGCAGTGTGCACTTGCAGCCCAGAAAGCCAACCATATCCTGGGCTGCATCAAAAGGAGCATGACCAGCAGGTCAAAGGAGGTGATCCTGCCCCTCTACTCTGCTCTTGTGAGACCTCACTTGGAGTATTGTGTGCAGTTCTGGTGTCCTCAACATAAAAAGCGCATGGAACTGTTAGAACAAGTCCAGAAGAGGACCAGGAGGATGAACAGGGGACTTGAGTACCTCACATATGAAGACAGGTTGAGAAAGTTGGGGCTGTTGAGCCTGCAGAAGAGAAGGCTGCGTGGAGACCTCACAGCAGCCTTCCAGTATCTGAAGGGGGGGGCTATAGGGATGCTGGGGAGGGACTCTTCGTTAGCGACTGTAATGATAGGACAAGGGGTAACGGGTTCAAACTGAAACAGGGGAAGTTTAGATTGGATATGAGGAAGCAATTCTTTATTGTAAGGGTGGTGAGGCACTGGAATGGGTTGCTCAGGGAAGTTTTGAATGTTCCATCACTGGTGGTATTCGAGGATAGGTTGGACAGAGCCTTGGGTGGCATGGTTTAGTGTGAGGTGTCCCTGCCCATGGCAGGGGGGTTGGAACTAGATTTTAAGGTTCTTTCCAACCCTAACCATTCTATGATTCTATGATTCTATAATTATGGAGGGTTAATGGTAGACGGGAGGATGTGGCAGGTAGAACTGGCAATACAGTGTTGGGTCTGGCTAAGTTTTATCTGTGAGTGACTCTCGCGTGCCACTGTAAGCCATAGACACTTGCGTGAGCTAAGAACCCCTTTAAAAATTCCCCCTTGGTTTCCCAAACAAGTGTCTATGTCAGTCAGCAGGAGGGACTGCATGGCTTCCTGCCAGACAGATCTCAGTCAGGCTCCTGCCCTACAGGGTTCTGCAAGCACCAGAGGAGCTCCTAGCTGGCTCAGGCCTTAAACTGTCCGTCTGACCCAGATCTTGTACAGTAAAGATTTTCAGTGCTCATTACACTGGCCAGCCAACCTGTTCTGGTTGCACGATAGACTGCACAAAGGAGTGTCCCAGGAGGTAATTTTTATAGAGCTGAATGTATCAACAACCTCTAAAAAGATCTTAAGTTGGTGTAAACCAGCATTTGCCCTGCTAACACCAAAGTAATTGCTTCCATTTCAACTTTTTGTGGATCAAAACCCTTATTCAGTTATATTTTCATATCATACCACATGTATTGGAGTTTAAAAAGCCTGTGTTTATTAACTGCTCCCCAGACCATTTAGAAAGAAATGTCTTCATCTTTACCTTGCTTCTCTGGTGTGAGGAAGGAGCAACCCCAAAGAAGCAGGTGAAATTCCAGTCGTGTAAAGGTGGTGGAAGCAAAAGCAGAATCAGGAATCAAGAGGTCGCATTGATCGTTGCTCACAGTGATCTTTCAGCTAGTGCTATCAAATATTAACAATAATGACTTATTTATATAGCACTGACTGTGAGCTAGGTCCAAGAGGGTAGGCATAAGTCCTAGGGAGCTAACAAACTAAATAATAAATACATATCAATCTAGAATAATAAATAATGAATCTCATTCAGGCTGAATTGCTTCATTCTTTTCCTTCAGAGGTGTTTGCCCTCACTTTCTCTGATCAGCAGGAGGGCTTAGTTAAAAAGATCAAATTAGAAATTAATCTCTTTGATGTTTACAAAGGCAATAGGGCTTTTACACCCTTCCAAGTGCAATCCAGCTGCAGGTAAAGAACTCTGCATCTTGTGGAAGTGCTAATTAAAGCAAATAATAATATGATTCACCTTCAACCTTCCCTGAATTGCCCGGTGTTTTTTTTTTTGCCAGGAGATGTATCTCCAGAGCACTACATTTGAGGAACTCTCTTGTTTCAGGGATCTGCAGCATAGCAACCATTTGGACTAGAAGAGGAGGGAGCAAATTTGTTTAAATCAATCCTTGTCATAGGATCCCACTGTTTATTGATATCCTGAAGGTTAAAGGTTAATGCTTTACACAGGAAACCACTCATCCTCCAAATACTATTATTGTTTATCTTGCTGAAATGTATTTTTATATTTCCCAAGACATTTCATTTAATTTCTGCTCCAGGTTGTTTTTACTGTGTTTTCATAGTGTCACTGTACAAACTTAATCCTTTTCCAATCTGATATTGCAAATTGTGATGGAAAATGCCAAGTGTCTGGTATTCTTTTAAATAGAAAGATCAGCAGAAAGAAAAATTATTAACTTCAGGCTACTTATTTTGTGGAACATGAGTAATCAGGGACTCCAATCAAGAGCTGAAGTTGAAAGTAACAGATCAACTAGAATAAACGCTTGTCCCCAGCAATAATATGTCATGTCACTTTAGCAGCTTGGAATATGTTTTCATTTATCCAGCCATTTTCTTGCCAGAGCAATTACAAAATGGCCAGTTTGAAATGAGATCTGTTTCCATTGATTTTATTCTCAATGTCTTTTTTTTCCTTTAAAGTCTGTACCTTTCTGGTTCATAGCAAGGAAGTGAAAGTTACATAAATCTGTAACACATAAAAATAGCATTTCATGCGGAAAGTTCTGCCTGTGGAATTCAATGTGCAGGAGCTTCAGGTGAAATACTGAATAACTCTACTGTAACTAACTGCTAACATGCATATAATAATAGCAGTAAGTGGATGTGTTGCTTCAGAACAGGACTCGTGTCTGTGATGCAGATGAAGCAATAATTGCCTTGTTCTCCTGTTTTCAGTCTTCCTCTCTTCATGGCCATTGGTAGCTCCTGAAAACAGTCAAGGAATTCCTGGTGTGATGTAGGATGGGAAATACTCTCTATCTATATTCATTCACCTGAATTACAGGGATATAGTGTTCAGAAATATGAATCGATTTTCTCTCACAAAAGGAATCTGAGTTAACACAAAGAAAATACTTTATTTGTTAGAAGTGATATAAATCATATGTTGTTAAGACTACAGATAATATCAAGGCATAACCATGCGACTGAGAATTTATAGAGAAGCCTTTTGTGTATGACACTTTTTCTATCATTGTCAAAGGTGAAAAAAAATATTATTGTTCTTGTATTTTTCAGTGCCTACTGCTTTCCCATGTATTAGAGTCTGCAAGCATTGCTCAAAGCAATTAAGAAAGCTTTTCCTATTTAGAATTCCTTATTTAAGACAACAAATTTTCTTGTATTCTGAAGGGTGTTTCTTCACTGCTGTTTAGACTGGACCCAGGACCTAGCACTTGACCTTGTCTGTCAGCTTTTTAATCACATGAAGACAGTCAAGAGTGGCTTTACTGCAAAGAGGAACATTTTCACATCCTAGCCCAGAGCTCCTGAGAAAGCCTGCATATTCTTCAATACACTTTGCCTGGACAGAATTGTCCAGGAAAAGCCTTCTCAGAAGTGGCTCTGCTGGCTTTTTCTGTGTGGCAATCATGAGCTCAGAGGCACTAGGAGATTTTTCCTGGCTGTAGAGTGATTAACCAGACTGTTCTGTATCATTCAGGGCAGCAGTATTTTTCTCAGAATTAGATACTACATTTTAGACTCTCTGCTTAGAAAATAAAGCTTTCTGATTTTATGATGTACTCAGAATTGGACAGATTCATGTCAATTTAAACAAAAAAAAGCAATTTGTGATTGCTGATTAGGCTCCTGACATTCTCAAAAATGAGAACTAAAGCCAGAAACTCACAGCTCAGACTTCTTTTCATTTAGTGCTCTCATATCCCTTAATCTGAACACTCGTACTCTTTCCTCTTCCCCTTGCTGGGAGACTGCTATCCTCTGTGTACAGAGATGCCACTACTCACCTTCCTGTACATAGTAAATACTTAGAAAGCAGCCTGCGATATATCAGACTTCCAATGGCCCCAACAGGGAAAGGATTTTCAGTTGAGGTGCAAAATTGTGGAAAGGAATGAAAATAAATCAAATTTTATTTACCAGGAGGTGAAATTTTCCCTGTAAGTCACTCGCCCTGATGATTTAGGCAGGGCAGGCACAAAGTGATATAGTCCTTGAAACAAATCCTGTTAGCCCCAAAAATCTCAAAGATGAATTCCAGTAAAGAGCCCTTTTCTAAGTAAGTTCTTCATTGATGACTTTGCTGACAGGCATAAGCATCCCACGGAAGCCAATGATTCCCTGGACAACTGCTGGCAAGAGCAGTCTTTTAAGAGTTATTCATTAAATTCATTTCCACTAATGAGAGACACCCATTACTTCTTTCCTGTAGTGTTAGCAATTAAACGTTGTCATTCCTATTTCCATCTTCTCAGTGGTTCTCAGCCACTTCCCACAAAAGGCAATTCTTCTCTCTGGTCTGTGAAGCAGAGCTCCACTGCTGTGAATGCGAACATCAGACATGACCACCATCCCAGGCAGATCCGGGAAAAACAGCTGTTAAAATGAGAGATGCTTTCTGTACCAGCTAGTTGTGCTTCCCCCTGCTGCTCCTTCTTGCTCCCTGGGCTTGTCCTCTGTATTTCTCAGTTCAGCCAAAGCTTTTCCACATCTTCCTCTTGCTCATCCTCACATCTGGATGGGGTGCACAAATGGCCCCAGGTGCCTTCCCTGAGAGCTGAGTTTCAATAAGCCCAGCTTTAGCATATGCTGCTGGACACTTTCCCAGCAGAAAAGGCCCTGCCAAAACACAAATCCATAGAGATCATGCAAAGGGAAGTAGTTTCACCTTGCTTGAGGCTTGGTTCTAGAGGGCTTCTTCCTTTTGATTCTTTTTCAGTGATGTCTTATAGGCAAGAAGGAGCTGCCTGTATCATTGATCATTATTAGACGTACATTTGCTGTCTGTCGTGTGTAAGGTTTTAATCCGTAACAATACAACCCAGTAGGAAAACACTTACAGAACAGCAAAGAAAGCAAAGGCCCTGAGTAACAGGCTTTGCCTGTGTTTCAGAGAGTGACCCAAACTACCCAAAACAAGAAATCTTGCTGTGTACTGCAGTTTTTGCTATAACTGTTGGTCCCAGAGGACTGGCTGGTAAGCAGCTTTTGCAGCAACACTTTAGAAACAAGGAATGGGGGTGGTTATATGTTTGAGGTAGGATGGGTGGGATGTGATAAGAGTCCTGTGTCCAAGCGGAATAAGTGAGAAGCCCCTCTCCTTTATTTAACAACTTCCCTATAACAAATCCTAATTGCTTTCAAATTCCCACCTCTCCCCACCCAGCTGATCTTTCCCACCTTCCCCTAAATCTCGCAGTTGATTCAAAACCTACTTCTCAACATTTCTTTTGCAAGAAAGCAGAACATTTTCATTTCCAAATGGTAGCTCCAAATGCTGATTTCCACGTTAGATTATTTCAAGAAATCAAATATGCATACACATTTTCACATCAGAGAAAGAAAAAGGTAATGATCAACTCCGAAATGCCATGCACAGTTGCTATTCTAATTCAAGCACAGCATGTAATACAAGTAGCTGTGGTAGGCTGTAGCATTATAAATGACACCCCATTGGTGATGGAAACAAATCAGATTACGTGTGAGTAGGTTATCGATTGTGCTTAGATTTCTTAATCTCTTAGATCAATGAAAGAATAGTAGATAATAGGCAATGTGTGCTTGGAAGGCAAAGAATCTTTTAATACTTAGGTTTTTAATGAGCATTTTTTAATACTTATTAATATCTTAACTGGAAAGACACTCAGCCAGACTGAAGTATATGTTACTATTTATTACCAACAATCCTTAATCTAGATATCTCTCTCAGTGTTTATACTAGACATCAATCCTGATTTACATCTTGTTGAGTTAATGAAAACATGTTATGCAGTTTTATTCAAGAAAATAAAGTCTTCAATTGACTGCCTGTGAAAGAGTACAACAAATTCTGAGATTAGCATAAGGATTAAACATACAGATTTTGTTGCAGGAGTTGTTTTCATGAATACAGTCTTAATTGATTGTCGCAAAACAAATACTCACTTTGGTAATGCATGCTGAGTCTCCAATTCAGCATTATTTTAATTAAGTCTTTTGAATGATGAATTTCAATACAGCAGATGTTCTTGAGTATTCAGGTATATAAATATAACCAGTGTCAGTATGTGATAAGCCTACAATTTGAGAGTTCAAGCACTTATGAAACTGGGCCAGTTGTTGGAAGTTCAAAATGGAAGGAATTTGCTAAACTGCTGCTTGCACCTGTTTTGAATTATGATGTTGCTCCATTCATGCTAACCTCCTGGGAAAGAAGGAAAGAGCCTTGTGTGGAGTGCCAGAACATGGGTAAAGAAAGAGACGCATTCACTCCCCATTTTCAGTTTCTTGTTAACCAATTACAGCAATCCTTGGGAAGAGGGAATTTCAGTACATTGTCGTGGTTTAAGCTGTAAATCATGCAGCCCGCTCACTCGCTTCCCCCTCTTTCTTCCCCCAGTCCCGGGGGGATGAGGAGGAGAATCGAAAGAATGCAACTCCCACAGGTTGAGATAAGAACAGTTTAGTAACTAAGGTAGAACACAAACCACTACTGTTACCACCAATAATAATGATGACAAGGGAAATACAAAGAAAAAGAATACAACTGCTCACCACCCGATACCCAGCCAGACCCAGCAGTGAACCCCCACCCTTCCGGGTCTCTGCCCTCTGTTTTTACATCCTGGCCATGACGTGCTGTGACATGGAGTACCTCTTTGGTCAGTTTGGGTCAGGTGTCCTGTTTCTCTTTCTTCCCGGCTTGCACTCCTCCCTGGAAGAGCATGAGACTCAGAAAGTCCTTGGTCAGACCAAAACATTACCAAGCAGTAACTGAAAACACTGGTGTTATCAGCGCTGTTCCCAGTCCAAAAGTCGAAAACACAGTACTGCACCAGCTATTACGAAGGAGAAAAATGACTGCTACTGCTGAACCCATGACATACATTTTACATACTGAGTAACTTATTCAGCAGATACCTCCACATGGCCAGACACATTTCATTACAAAACTGAAGGTGAATAAAAAAGTGCTGAACCATGAGATCAAATGATTTTAATGTTGAAATTATGTCTCCACACAAATAAACCCTGTCATCAAATGATTTTTAGGGTTGAAATTATGTCTCCTTACAAATAAATGTGTCTCCCGTATGCTAGGCAGTTATTTGCTTTTCAAATAACATCTGATCTGACTGGAAGTGCCTAACAAATTAAAAAATGTTTGATGTCACCTTGAATTTTTAATGAGATCATAGACATTATTGGTTGTCAAAGTTTTGGGGTGTGTTCTCATTAAATTAGCATATAGGCTTTTAATCAGTGGACACATCCCTGAGCATGGAGGTGGTTAGGGGCTCTGGAGCTCAGATTGTCTTTTCGTCAATTCTCCAGGATACAGGGCAGGACCTTGAAAAGGCTAGGAGGATTGCGCAGGTTAATAAATGGTTAGAAGGGTGGTGCTATAGTCAGGGGTTTGGGTACCTTGACCATGGGACTCAATATAGTAGGCCAGGTCTACTGGGGGCTGGTGGAGCTGGTCTGACAAAGAAGGGGAAGAGGGGATTTGGTAGGAGGCTTGCCAGGCTGGTCAAGGATGCTTTAAACTAGATGTGTTGGGGGAGGGGGACATCATTCCGTCCCAACACACCCAGTCGGCTGCTAGCACCTATAGTAAACGTTCGGAGCAATGTAGGGATATTCCAGCTGCTCCAGCCAATGAGCCGGCTTCAAATGGATCTCGGCTCAAATGCCTCTACACAAATGCCCGTAGTATGGGGAACAAACAAGAGGAATTAGAGATGTGTGCACATCTGCGGGGGTATGATATCATAGGCATCACAGAAACATGGTGGGATGGCTCCTATGACTGGTGTGTTGGAATGGAAGGTTACCGGCTCTTTAGGAAAGACAGACCTGGCAGACGGGGAGGGGGAGTTGCTGTTTATGTTAGGGATAGGCTAGAGAGTATGGAACTCTGTCTGGGGACAGGTGAGCAGTCGACAGAGAGTTTGTGTATCAGGGTTAAAGGGAGAACAGCGATGGGTGACATTATTGTGGGGATCTGTTACAGACCGCCTGACCAAGGGGACTTGCTGGACGAAGCGCTCCATAGGCAGATAGGAGCAGCCTCACGCTCGCAGGCCCTTGTTCTCATGGGAGACTTCAATCACCCTGATATCTGTTGGAGGGATGGTACGGCCCGGCACAAGCAATCCAGAAGGTTCCTCGATTGCGTGGAAGACAACTTCCTTCTGTAAGTAATAGAGGAGCCGACAAGGAGAGGTGCCATGCTTGACCTCGTCCTCACCAACAGGGAAGGGCTGGTTGGGAATGTAACGCTCCAGGGCAGCCTTGATTGCAGCGATCATGAGATGGTCGAGTTTGAGATCCTCAGGACAGTGAGAAGAGCGTGCAGCAAGCTCACTGCCCTGGACTTCAAGAGAGCAGACTTTGGCCTCTTCAGGAACCTGCTCAGTAAGGTTCCATGGGATACAGCCCTAGAGGGCAGGGGGGGCCAAGACTGTTGGTTGATATTCAAGGATCACCTGCTGCAAGCTCAGGAGCGGTGCATCCCAACTAGAAGGAAGTTCAGCAGGAGGGCCAGGAGACCTCCTTGGATGGATAAGGAGCTGCTGAGCAAAATTCGAAAGAAAAAAGAGGCTTATAAAAGGTGGAAGCAAGGTCAGGCGGCCTGGGGAGAATACAGGGATGTTGTCCGGGAAGCTAGGGACCAGGTTAGGAAAGCTAAGGCCCACTTAGAATTAAACTTGGCTAGGGATGTTAAGGATAACAGGAAGGGATTTTATAGGTACATTGACGATAAGAGACAGGTTAGGGACACCGTGGGCCCTCTCCAGAAGCTATCGGGAGAACTGGCTACCCTGGATTTGGAGAAGGCTGAGGTTCTTAATGACTTCTTTGCCTCAGTCTTTACGGGCAAATGCTCTGACCACACAACCCAAGTCTTGGAAGGCAGACGCGGGGACGGTGAGGGTGGGGACCCTGGGCCCACTGTGGGGGAGGATCTTGTTCGGGACCACCTTATGAACCTGAATGTATACAAGTCCATGGGACCGGATGAAATCCATCCAAGGGTCCTGAAGGAGCTGGCAAATGAAGTTGCTAAGCCACTGTCCATCATATTTGAAAAATCATGGCAGTCAGGTGAAGTTCCCGATGACTGGAAAAAGGGAAATATAACCCCCATTTTTAAGAAGGGAAAAATGGATGAGCCAGGGAATTACAGAGCAGTCAGTCTCACCTCTGTGCCTGGCAAAATCTTGGAGCGGATTCTCCTGGAAGGCATGCTGAGGCACATGAAAACCAACAAGGTGCTTGGTGACAGCCAGCATGGCTTCACTAACGGGAAATCCTGCCTGACCAATCTGGTGACCTTCTATGAAGGGGCTACGGAACTGATGGACAGGGGCAGAGCGGTTGATGTCATCTACCTGGACTTGTGTAAGGCCTTTGACACTGTCTCCCATGACATCCTTCTCTCTAAGTTGGAGAGACATCAATTTGATAGGTGGACCACTCGGTGGATAAAGAACTGGCTGGATGGCCGCACGCAAAGAGTAGCGCTCAGTGGCTCAGTGTCCAGCTGGAGACCGGTAACGAGTGGTGTCCCCCAGGGATCAGTGTTGGGACCGGTCTTGTTCAACATCTTTGTGGGTGACATGGACAGTGGGATTGAGTGCGCCCTCAGCAAGTTTGCCGATGACACCAAGCTGTGTGGTTCGGTTGATACATTGGAGGGAAGGAATGCCATCCAGAGGGACCTTGACACGCTTGTGAGGTGGGCTGATGCCAACCTGATGAAGTTCAACCATGCTAAATGCAAAGTCCTCCACCTGGGTCGGAGCAATGCCAGGCACAGCTACAGGTTGGGCGGGGAGGAGATTCAGAGCAGCCCTGCAGAGAAGGACTTGGGGGTGTAGGTTGATGAAAAAATGAACATGAGCCGGCAGTGTGCACTTGCAGCCCAGAAGGCCAACCGTATCCTGGGCTGCATCAAAAGGAGTGTGACCAGCAGGTCGAGGGAGGTGATCCTGCCCCTCTACTCTGCTCTCGTGAGACCTCACTTGGAGTATTGTGTGCAGTTCTGGTGTCCTCAACATAAAAAGGACATGGAAGTGTTAGAACAAGTCCAGAGGAGGGCCACGAAAATGATCAGGGGACTGGAGCACCTCTCGTATGAAGATAGGCTGAGAAAATTGGGGCTGTTCAGCCTGGAGAAGAGAAGGCTGAGTGGAGACCTCATAGCAGCCTTCCAATACCTGAAGGGGGCCTATAGGGATGCTGGGGAGGGACTCTGCATTAGGGACTGTGGTGAGAGGACAAGGGGTAATGGGTTTAAACTTAAACAGGGGAGGTTTAGATTGGATCTGAGGAAGAAATTCTTTACTGTGAGGGTGGTGGGGCCCTGGAATGGGTTGCCCAGGGAAGTTGTGAATGCTTCATCCCTGGCGGCGTTCAAGGTGGGGTTGGACATAGCCTTGGATGGCATGGTTTAGTGGGAGGTGTCCCTGCCCATGGCGGGGGGGTTGGAACTCGATGATCTTGAGGTCCTTTCCAGCCCTTACTATTCTGTGATTCTGTGATTCTGTGAGTTCTTGTGCTCAACTCTAGGTCTTTCAGAGTCATCACCCTTTTGCTGCAGGTAATATATTGATAAATGGACTTGATTTTCTTCAGTAACTCAACATTTTTATGGTTCTCTACCTTTAAAGACGTATAAGCAGAAAAGCCCTCCCTGTTTTGAGCATGTCCAGACTTCCATGGAAAAGCAGCAGAGCCTCTCAGCTGCATGTGAGGGACTGAGGAAATACAAGGGTGAAAAGGAAATTCAAAAGGCACAAAGGTCTCCTGCTGAATACAGCTGCTTTCAGAAAGCACTTCTTTATCCAGAGAATTTTTAGGCACTGAGACTAACAAATGATGATTTCAAATCACCAGCCAATGGAGCCACTTGGGCAAAAATAATATCTCATATTTATCACACTCAAATAACACTGTGAAAGAATATGAGAGAGAAAATCAGGAAGGAATGCTGTATCTAAGTCATTTTAGGAAAGTAGGATGCCAAACTGGAGTTGTTAATCAGAGTTTAGGCTGAATTACATGTATTTGTTCACAGGTGTTTGATCCGGCATTAAAGTATGACGCCAGGAAGAGCCAGCTTGAAGGTATGGGTCATGAAGAAGAGTCACCTAAGCTGTCACCAGCACTGCCACACTCAGCACTTTGCATTGCTCAGCCAAATTTCTGAGAGCCCAGCCTTGCCCATGAGATGTCATGGAGACCTCATGTGAGTTCCAGATACTGACCCTGTTAACTGCCCTTCTCCCTCTTTCTCTGTTCCCTTCAATTTCAGAGCCCCAGATTTACTTTGGGGAAAACCTGAGGGTGTGTTTCATCGTCAGGAACAGCTTTTCTCACAGGTATTTTTCTATGCTCCTAAAGTCACATTGGCAAGGGCTAAAACAAATGAATTAGTGCAGCTTGGTGAGACAGCTTCCTAGGTTGCGTTTTTCTGGGGCTCACAGCTGATTCACCCCAACTTAGAGACCATGGTTGTCTTTTTCGGTGCACCTGTTAGGAAACCCAACTCTACCAATAGAAGCTCTGAATCCTCCAACAGCTCCTTTAGATTCAATATGAATTTTCATATTCAATATGTATTTTCAATATGGGAAAATAGGCATCTTTGATCTCACTAGAAACACATCAGCATCTTTTTTATACTATATCATGCTCCAGAATGGATTTCAGGGCCAGTTTCTATACGTGCCTGGAAATGCCCCTTTCTGATACTCGCTTTCACACTTATTTCACTCCTTTTGTCCCTTTCATTCTCATCCCTGAGCTTTGTTGATTCCAGAAGCCAAAGGTAGCCATCCATCACAGATTATTTGAAATGAAGGTGATTCACAGTCTCTCAGCTCATGGCATGTGGACAGGTGTGTTGGAGTATGACCTAACATTTAA
This sequence comes from Amazona ochrocephala, assembly GCA_039720435.1. Taxonomy (NCBI): domain Eukaryota; kingdom Metazoa; phylum Chordata; class Aves; order Psittaciformes; family Psittacidae; genus Amazona; species Amazona ochrocephala. The sequence goes on along the minus strand of CM077882.1, from coordinate 50,980,879 downwards.
ATAATGATTCACTGTAGAGTATCATGAGAAATTGGCTGACAATGTCAAGGTAATGCCTTTCCAAAGACATACAGTATTAATTCGTTAGTGCCATATAACTGTATGTTCACTTGGAGAATCTTAAATAAAGTTTGCACTTTGTAGCCAATTTAGTGAAATTCTGAGTTAAATGGCCTGCTATAAAAATATTAAACATATTACAACTGTCTGGGCTTTGGTTTCTAAATGAAAAGGGTTTTTAATTATTTTAGAAGAGCAATATAAACAATTCAAGATTTAACCACTGCTCAATTTAATATGACTTCTGCCTAATATTACAAATCATTATTTATACATTTAACATGCGTAAAAAATTAAAAAGTTACCTCCATAATATTGCTTTTGCTATAGTTAGCAGTGTGGGCAATTATTACAGTAATGTTGAACAAAATACACCAGGGGAATCTGTACTTGCTTTTCAAACACAAGAATCATGTGAAGGGAAAAAGAAAGGGAGGAAAAAATGTACAGAAAGGAGCTTCACAAAGCAAAACTTAGCCGTGAAGTCAGTCTTGCTGTCTTCTCCAAAAAGAGAGGAGAAAACTTTAAATCAAGGCTTTGAGAGAGTGAAACACAGTTAGAGTGCAAGCAGAGAGAGTGGAAGCTGGAGCTTTTTGTCACCTTTCTGCCTTCACAAAGAGCAGCTCCAAGACCAAATGAAAGGAGGAACCTGCTCCCACCCAGCTTGCTGCATTTATGGTGGTGAAGCCTTGGAGGGCTCTGAGATCTATGGCCAAAATCCAGCCCCAGTATCAGCGCTACAAAGTGTACTTCAGAGATGAGAGCAGCAGAGACCATCCAACACCCTTTCTGTCCAGAAAGTTCTCACTGGGAGCAATGTGCCATCCCCAGAGAGGTGCAGGCAGGGTACAGGAAGGAGAGGGCTGCAGATATGGAAACTATTGCTCTCTATTGCCATACTCTAGTTGTTTCAGCCTGCAGTCTCTGGGCTATTTCTAAGTGTCCAAGCAAGATAATTCAGAAGAACAAGATTACTGGTAGCAGATTTATGCATACTGTAAATACTGTTTCCCTTTAGTGAACATGCAAAGGTTAAAAATCTCTCTTAGAGAAATAAGCATTATAAGGAGGCTTCCAAAGTGTAGCCTGCCTGTTTCCAGAGGCTGTGTGTGACAGGACCACAGCTGCTTTAATAGGCCACTGATCGGGCCAGGTACATCAACACACTACAGAGGAAATCTCAGCTTTCCTGAAGTAAGAGGGAGTTTCAGCAAGGACATGCGTCTCAAGCTTTGCTCTGAAACACATGCTGGATTTTAAAATGGAATGAATTTTCAAGTATTTATTCTACTTAAAACCTTGGCCTCTTCTGACAGAATACTATCTTCCCTTCCTTCATTCTTGCTGACTTTCATACTTACGCACCCTGCTGATTAACATCTGGAAGTGTTAGCTATGCTATTTGGAGGCACCCACTGTACAGTAATTGCTTAATTCCTTTCCAGAAAGAAAGGAGGAAGGCAGGAATGAATGCAGATAACATTTTGAATGTTTCTCTACAGGAGCACATGCAAGTGATCTGACCCCATCCTTATTCACAACAAGAAATAGAGTAAGAGAAGGGGAGAAAATTGTTGTATCTCCTTCTGATGCGTGATGTAAAATAAAAATAATCAGAAGTGGGCACTGAGCTACCATAGGGTCTGCTTCAATACCACAGTGCTTCAAAGATGCCTGTTTATCGGAGCCCTAGGTGGTACTTCTTTGTGTTTGCAGGATGAACTTCAGCCAATAAAACTGTGCAGCACTCTTTTTCTCCTTTATTAAGAGGCTTCTGGCAGATAATAGAAAATTATATCTTCAAACACTGCAGAGGGACTTTTCTGCACTAAACAATACAATAAAAGATCTTTGCTCTTCTGTAAAATTATTGAGGGTATTTTTAAAATAGTCTTTCAGAGGGTCAGCAGGCTGAGTCCCCAAACAGCCAGCAGCAAGATAATATGCAGATTCACCTCTAAGTCATTTTAAGAAAAGACTCCACATACCTATTAATATAGAAAGTATTAAAACTATTTCCTGAGAAAAAAAAATTCAAGGCTGTTCTTCGGCCTCTAACCTGCATCTTTCTGCTATGTCTATTTTTTTGTTGGCTGAGTGAGCTGAACAGACTTGCTAAGTTGTCACAGGACCAAGTGCATTGGGGAGGGATGGGGACCAGGGAAAGAAGGAGGAAGGGGGCAAGCAGGTAGGTATAACTGTGTGGAATCTCATCTTGAATCAATAGATGCTTTACCACTGGTTTCTATGGAGGCCAAGAGTGTCAGTGAGAGATGTGGAGAAGGTCTAAAGTCCAGGAATTTCCCAGTTCCACACAGAGAAAACCAAACTGTTAAAGTGCCCGATCCCCCTACTTTCTCCCCCTTTCTTGACATTAGCTTCCCAGAGCCACCCAACTGTATTCCTCTTCACTGTTTCTTCATTACTGAAGGCAGTTGAGAAAATCAAGCACTTGCTAGTCTGAATTAGTAAGGTTCATCAGGGCTTTGCTTTAGTTTATCAGGAACTTTGACACATGCTGGGCTGTGACAATTAAGATCCAGCCGTTATTCTTAATGGCAACTGGCAATGAAATACCAGGATATTCTGTCTGCATTCCTATATATACACAAGAGAAAGAGAATTTTCTTTTAGAAAACTACTGTATACATTGCAAGTCATTAACAGAAAAAAAATATGCACCAGAAAGCTTGTTCTCGGCTTGGAAAACCACAGCTACATGTGGTTGCTCTCTCTATGTGAGGTTCTATTTCAGCTAAGAGAGATGTACTGTGATTTAGTGAACTGCTTGAGCTTAAGAAAGACCAATATCTCTTTTTATTTTAAGTTCAGGTGGGTATTTAATCATTGCAGCTTGTCAGTGCTTTGTATTGTGCCATGGAACAAGTCAGCTTAACATTAAAAGCTCTCTCCTTGCACATCCTGCGTCTCACACTTCCTGGCACTAATTAGAATCATAGAATAATAGAATAGTTAGGGTTGGAATGAACCTTAAGATCATCTTGTTCCAACCCCCCTGCCATGGCAAGGGACACCTCACACTAAACCATGCCACCCAAGGCTCTGCCCAACCTAGCCTTGAACACCACCAGGAATGGAACATTCACAACTTCTCCGGGCAACCCATTCCAGGGCCTCACCAACCTTACAGTAAAGAATTTCTTCCTCATATCCAATCTAAACTTCCCCTCTTTAAGTTTGAACCTGTTACCCTTTGTCCTGTTACCACAGTCCCTAATGAAGAGTCCCTCCCCAGCATCCCTATAGCCCCCCTTCAGATACTGGAAGGTTGCTATGAGGTTTCCATGCAGCCTTCGCTTCTTCAGACTGAACAGCCCCAACTTTCTCATCCTATCTTCATACTGGAGGTGCTCCAGTCCCCTGATCATCCTCATGGCCCTCTTCTGGACTTGTTCCAACAGTTCCATGTCCTTTGTATGTTGAGGACACCAGAAGTCTGACACAAAGTCTTGTATCTAGTATGTTTGGGAAACTTGGAACCCAGCTCAGCTCCACATTTTACAATTAATCTCTCACATCTCAAATAACTCAGAGCAGAACCACAGATCCTTTTAACCCCTAAGCTTTGGCTTGTTTCAAATCCAGGTCTTGGCCAGCATGCCAAGACTGTGAGTAGGATAAGTCATTATGATGCACAGTTTGAGAAAGCCAAGTGACTGTCGTCAACGTTTTTAGAAGTCCTTCAAATCATTTGAAAGCCAGAGACCTTTTGAGTTCATCACATTGGATAAATCCTGCCAAAGAGGTGCCAGCTGCACAAACTTGCTCTGGACTATTACTGCAATGATATTTTGTAACCGAGCATTTTATTTTTTTATTAGATCCAGTAGTGATTTGTTGTGCCATTCCACATTGTATTGGGTTTGCTGGTAGAAGCTTCCCCCACGTCCAATAGAGCCAATGCCAGCAGCTCCAGGATGGATCTGCTGCTGACCAAGACTGAGCCCATCAGCAATGGTAGTAGCCCCTCCGGGGAAATGTATGTAAGAAGCAGGAAAAAAACTTGTGCAAAAGCAATTGCAAACAGAGAGGAGTGAGAATATATGAGAGAAATAGCTCTGCAGACCCCAAGGTCAGTGTATAAGGAGGGGAGAAGGTGCTCCAGCTGCTGGAGCAGAGATTCTCCTGCAGACCATGGTGGAGCAAGCTGTGCCCCCGCAGCCCATGAATAACCATGGTGAAGCAGATATCCACCTGCAGCCCATGGGAAGGACACGGAGAAGTTCATGGAGGACTGCCTACCGTGGAAGGGGCGCTACACTGGAGCAGGGCAAGAGCATGAAGAATCCTCCCTCTATGGAGGAAGGAGCAGCAGAGACAATGTGTGACAAACTGACCACAGCTCCCATTTGCTCTAACCCTGCACCACTGAGGGGGAGGACATAGAGAATTCAGGAATAAAAGTCCAGGACAAAGGGAGGAGGGGAAAGGTGTTTTTAAAATTTGGCTTTATTTCATATTATCCTACTCTGATTAGTAATAAACTAATTTCATCAAGTCAAATCTTTTTTGCCTGTGATGGCAATTGCCAAATGATTTCTCCCTGTCCTGATCTTATCTCAGGAGCTTGTCATTATACTTTCCCTCACTTGAAAATAAAAGGGAAATGATGGATCAGCTTCGGTGGGCATCTGGCACCCAGCTAGGGTCAACCCATCACATACATAATGGAGATGAATGTAACTACCAAATATTAACATGACCTCAGGAACAGTATTCTCAAAGCTTCCGAGATCACTGTTATAGAACGGCATATCTTTAAAACTTAGAATACATCAGTAACAAATCAACCTTCTGTGGCATGGTCTGTTTCTTGGCATTGTCTTTAATGTGTTACCAGATCTTGACAGTAATAAAGTCCCTGTGTGTATAGGGGATGGGTTACAGTTCCATCTACTTCAAGGGTTTTTTTCTTGGCTGCTTCTAAGAGCAAGGGAATACATTAGTTGACTCAAGTGGTCCCTTGATTTCTCTGTTCTTTATTATGAAGTTCTCACTAATCCATGCGTCATGAAGGTGACATTTATTTCAGGAGTGCTCTTCCTAAGAACACAACTATTTCCGGCCTGAACTTTGCCCTAGTTTGATGTTTCTTTTTTTCATTATGTCCCCACGTGTGGAAATACAGATTTTCTGTCCAATCAAGGTGCTTGTACTTGTTCCCTCTGCAGCTGACTTGAAGCCTTTATCTTTTGTAGGCTGCTAATCAATGACCACATAGCTTGGTGTTTCTAGGAAGTCCAAATTAGTTGATGTATAAAACCCCACAGAAGACTGCACAGGGTAGGTCATTGCATGTATGTGTGCCTACTGGCATGTGAATTCAGCTCTGTCTGCACATGCAAGTGCAAGGATTTGAAGACAGAAGGAATGCAGGAGCCTTTGGGGCACAACTGTCCTATTTTCATCTTCTGTTGCTCCCAGTCTGGTCAAGACTTGAACTCAGAAATGAGCAATGAAGGTTACAAGTAGTGAAGCATCCCCTCTCGTATATTAAAATCACTTTTTCCTTATCTTGTCTAAGTTGCATAATTTGTATCACATGTCACCAGACCAAGCCACCAACAGACTTTTCAAACTATGAGCTCAGCCCACAAATCACACTTATTAAATCTTCAAATTTTTGCAGAGTACAAATAAGGAACTTTTTAACTTCATTTATGCCTGTGTATGAAGCCTCTGTAATTCAGTCATCATTCCAAAAAGCTATCTCAGATTTACAGAAGTTGGCACCTCAGCTATCATAAATGAATCACTGAGGATAACATCTTTATTGAGTTTATACATCTTGGCTCTAAAATAGCAGTGCTATGTGTAAAATCAAGGTCTTGGAGAGCAACAGAAGTGTTTTCACTGGGTTTCACATGATCCAAGAGGACACGGGTGATCGTGACACCAATAATATGCAACAACAATGGCAAAAGAAAAAGTGTTAATCTTTAGGAGTGCACATGGCTTGCACCTCCCCCAGTCAAAACCATTAAGCATTCTATGTTTTATTAAATAGATTTCTGCAGGAGAAAATGCTGTGCTGTTAATTGGGAATGAAATATTAGTGCAAAACAAGCAAGCTCAGTGTAAGTTAACATTCACAAATTCTCAGTTGCTAATAGGAAGCTTAGTTAAATGCTGGTAAGTCTAAAGACTGATTACGTGTGTAATAATGGTGTTATTACGTTAATGGATTTGTTTGTTGTTGTATTCTTAACAAAAGATTAAGCAAATCCCTTCATGAAAGCTGGAGGTGAAATGGTCTGCTGGAGAAGGTTTTAAGGTAACAAATCTGTGCATTATCATCACTTCATTGTGGAGCAATTATTGCTGTATTGGGCATTCTTCTCCGACTTCTCACAGGTGGCAAAACCACATTAAAGAATGAAGTTGTTGAGCAGTTTTGCTACCAGTTGGTGCTGCTTCATAGACTGACTTCGTTTAAGAAGGCTACTTATTTCACTAGAGCTTGATTCACTAGTTAAACCCCTGATCAGGGCAGTGGGAAACATCTTTCTCAGAAAATCATCTTTGGCTAGAAGAAAAAGCCTGGGGCTATGTAATCTTTTTCTTAATACTTTGAGCCTGAAAGCTCTCACAAGTATGGCCCACTTCTGCTGGATTAAATTAGATAGCTGGGCACATTTCAAGCGCACACTGCATGTGAGTCAGATGTCTCTCTGCTATGCTACAGGCTTGCTATTACGCTGGCAGCAGCCTTGCCTTTGCAAGTTGCGGGGCTCAAAACCCAGCCTCGTGAAACAGGTCATGTAAATGAGGTGGGTGGCCAGAGAATTTTGTGATGAAGTGCTTCGGCCATATCAACATGTGGCCAATAACTCAATCATGTCTGTGCAACAGTATGCACCAAGCCAGGAGGAGGGGAAAACGTGGTTTGCACTCTGATGCAAATTAAGAGCCCAAACTCCATCTGCAGTGTGATGCACAAATCTTGCAATCATTGGTGTCTTATTCATGTTCGATCCTGATATGATCCCCTTGATCTTGATCCACTGGGATTCCTTAGGGATTTGTTTTTTTCCTTTGAGGGCATTTTTTTTTTTCCTTCCTACATAAAGTTGCTTTAAATCTTCAGCTTTTAAGAGGTATGCCTTGCATAATACTTCCTGCAGAGTTCTGGTTAAACACAGCTGGGCAAAGTACTGAATATTTCAGTCTACAATGACATAAAATCTTACAACAGCAATGGGTTTGGGGTGGGAGTTGTTCGGCTACCATTATGGTTGCCCAAAAGAGCTGGAGGAAGATCTGGGCTCTTTGGTTGTATAAACTCATCGCTTTTTTGAAGTCAGTACAAGGCCAAATTTTGCAAGATCTGATGGTGATCCTCTGCGCTTACAGACCAGATATCAAAACAGCCTCCCATGACAGTGTTTAGACCTGGTCAAGGACATTAGACAGAAAGTGTCCTGCCACTGAAATGGAGTTTTCCTATAGAAATACTTCGCCAATTCATTTCAGGAAAATAATAAAAAAATTGTGTGAACTTTAGTTTTTCCATTTAGACATATTTTGGACATTTGGTTTTTCATAATAAAATTGATTTGAACTTAAAAGTTTTTTCTATTTGTTTTGGCAAAAAAAATCTTTGTCAATAGATTTTTTTCTAAAATAAACTTAAGCACTTGGAAATGTAGCATATTGCAGCTGGCCCGACAGAATTCTAGCTCAATGCATCTGAAGATCTCAGCCAGGTATCATGATATGAAAGAGACACAGATCTATATAGAGATCACAAACACTGAAATAATAATGAAGCTAATTAAGTTACCTCAGTGTGATGTAAATGTGCTTAATTTTAAGTAAGCTATCTGGGGGCTTTGCTGAATAGGCAAACTGAGTAACTTGAGATGGATATCTGCAAGTTCTAAATAAAGTAACAACAATAATACAATGAAATAAGAAGAAAAGGCATCACTGGGACCTAGTGAAACCTGTGTGTTGTTACTGAAGAAATTGTTCCATCCATGGTATGTTTTATTTTTCCTTGCCAATTACAAGAATATCTGGAATGATTCACAGTCTAATGCATACTATATTGTTCAAAAATGGGACTTAGCACAGAATTACCCATTCTGTGCTCAGCTTACAGTCTCCTTCCAGTTCATGTCTGTATTCTTACCAGTCAAGCTAGAACAGAATGTAGGCTTGGTTTGGGTAGATTTTGCTGTTTTAAATTTAAAATCCCATATCAGCTTTGCCTCATATAGGAATACCAGATCTGCAGAGACTGAGGAGTGAATTCTGGCTGCCAAACTTGTGGAAGGTGGACAGGAAGACTGCAGAGGTTAGTTCTGTCACCAGGGTGAGCCAATCCCAGCCTCTGGGGAAACTATGAAGAACAGTGCCAAGTGCAATGCGGCTTTTAGTCATCATAATTGTATTTATCAAGCCACCAGACCACCTGCTCAAGTGCTTGAGTTGCTGCTCAGCTGATTAAAACACAGTAACAAGGTCATAAAATATGTATTAGAAGAACCAGACAAAGTGTAAACTCGTGGCATGGAGAGGGAGCAAGCTTCACCCTTGAGTAAATACAAGCAAACACAAAACACAAACCTATAGATTGCCCCAAATCTGGCTGCATCACTGTCGTGGGACAGGGGAAGCCAAAACAAAGGATGAATTGGAACTGTGGCTGGGCAGAACTGGAACTCTCATATGGCTTCTGCTCAGAGTTGCCAGCCCCACTAGTGAAGGCCTTGACTCCCTTCCACCCTCACTACAAATAATAGTCTTGGAGGATATATATGCTACTCTGCTGCAAAATGGTAACACCTGATCATTCTCCCGGTCACCATAGTTACCTTTTCATCTAAAGGAAGGAAACTGTTCGGGGGGGGGGGGGGGTGTGTGAGGGGTGGGGTGCATGTGTGTGTGTGCGTGCGTGCGTGCGTGTGTGTGTGCGTGTGTGTGTGTGAGTGATTTGGCTTTCTTTTGTTTTTTTTTCCAGAAGAAATTCAATCAAAACTGAGCACTGATTCAGTCCTGAACTCAACCACATTTTCCTGTTCCTCATTAAAGCCTGTGAGCCCCTTCCAGGCTTTCCTTTTGCTGTACATTTAGTAACTGAAAAATTCAATAGTCACTTACGTAGTGAAGTCTTGATGCACTTTCACGATTTTCCACTAGGTGCCTTAAGCGCAGGAGCATTTGCTCAGCAAGCAGCAGCCTACCTTTTCCTGAGCAAGTAGATGACTGATTAACCAGCAAATTGCATCTTAATATTCCAAGATTTACTGTAAGCTCAGAATCGCAATAACCCTTTGAAGACAGATCATTAGCAGTGAATTTTATTTATTACACGCACTGGCCAGTATATAAAATCTGAAAATGTATTAAAAAAAATAAAAACCAAAAAACAAAACCCAACCAAACAATCAAAACAACAGTGATAATAATAATAATAACAATAATGATAAAAACAAAACCCAACAAACAACAAACAAATATATATGACTTTCCTCCCCCCAACACTTAATTGGTTAGGTACTTTGGGTTTCTTATTTGTTGGGAGTACTAACTCTGAAAGTCTTCTTGGAAGCAGGGACCTCTGCTCTGCTTTTGAGGCAGGTAGAGATATGAAGAAGGAGAAGGAATATAAAGAATTAAATACAAATAGGAACATCCATTATTCATTCCAGTAAGTGGGAATCTTCATGGTTAAAGATGTATAGTTAACATTCATTTAAAGGACAGTAACTTGAAGGAAAGTAGTAGCTTGTCATAGATTAAAATGAAAGACAAATTTTAAAAATACCTCTTACCTATACTCTTGGAAATATCTATATTCTTGGAAAGAGTGTGACTCAGTAGGCCAGTCTCTGACTTTATCTCATGCCCTTTGCTTTGGCAAACCAAGCAATGGCCACCTGGAAACTTCTGTTGCATCAGGGACTCCTTAGCTGGCAGAAAGTTGAAACCAGACCTACTGTTCCCACGTCTGTGTGTCCCCCCTTCTCCCAAGAATATGGAATGCGAAGATGCCAAAGCATCAGCTTTGGGCTGGCAACGTAATCCATGGAATCCAGTTGAGTCTGGCATCACTCACAATGCCCCTGAGGCTTCCCAATTAAGCTTGGCTGCTCAACACCTTGTCTCCTTCTCCCAGGGAAAAAAAACAAAACCAAACAAAAACTCCCCAAACTACTTGCCTTCTTTTTGTGAAGACAGTGTCCTGCAGCAGAATAGGACTTCTCAATAGAGATGATCTGAAGCTGAACATGGGAATTTCACATGGGTATTTAGTGAAAACTTGAAAACGTTTGGTATAAGTTACTGCCAGCTCTGAAATGATCCATTTATATCAAGGACACCAACAGTGCACACCTAGATCATGCACATGATTGTTCTGCCAGACATCTGTGATTTATGTTTGCAGGAAAGACCAACCCCTCCCTCTGTAACTGAATGTTATACTCACAGGTCAAAAGTTAGATACCTAACCCTTACACTCAAAATCCTAGGGAATACAAACAAAAAGATGGTGCTTCTGTCATTTACCATGTTGCTTTTACAAACTCAAATTTAGCGATGAATAGCATCATTTTAGAATGTTATATTGAAAAGTTCAACCAATTTGTCCACTCCTCTGTTAATAATAAGATGAAAGCAAAACAAAACAAGAGACAAGTTACCTTATTTCACCAGAACATGACATGAAAAATGCATGGGTTTACACTTCTACCTTTTTATTTACATAGTTATCTCATGCACTTCATTGTACAAGGCTGTTGGTTTTTTACCATGATGTTGATAACTGTCATTTCATATTGAAGGATCTGCAGATGTGTCAATGTACTGGATAATTGAATGAGACATTTGGCCCCTCAAAAATAGAAACTGATTTAGATCTTGCCCTGGAAGGACAGAAAATTAATCCTAAATCTGTAGACATTCTTCTGAGTCTCTCTGTCTACCACAAATAAAAAAACACTTGAGGGATATTCATGTATATGCATATCTGCTCATTCATCCACATTATGGTCTTTTTATTTTCTTGATCCTCTGTTGAATTGTAGATGTAGTGTATTGTGGCATTTTCATTTGCAGTATTCTATTCAGAATATAAAATCATGTTGAACATACAATTGAATTCAAACCAGTCCCTTCCAACCTGAATTATTCCACAATATGGTAATACCACATAGATGAAAAGTGTTACAAAAAAAGTGTGGAATCTGGCAAACAAAGGAGGCAGAGCAGGTAAACAAACTATGTATAAGACTCTTTAAGTACTATTTCAAATAGGAAGTAATTGAATACATCATGACAACCAGGTGGCCCTAATACCCCAGTTGTGCCACTTATTGCCTACAGTTGGCAAGCAAGTTGTTTGCAGAAATGTTTTTGTAAATAAGAAGAAAAATTCTGGGGAAAGAATGCATAATATGATTATATAAATACTTGGAATTGGAAACACAAATCTTAGCAACAGAGGAACATAAACTTCTAAAGTAGAAATTGTGATCACTCCAGGATTATTCAGATAATTTCCATGGTTATTAAAACTGCTACTTTATTCTCCAGGATAATTTCATAAAACTGTTAGGATGGTAGACATACATGAAGCTGCATCTGCCATTACCCTAAGCAACTCAATTGTTTGTTTTTCAACTACAGAAGTGGTAAAGAAACTGTACAAGTATTTCTTAACATAATTTACTATCCTACCACCATCTGCTACATTTGGCACTGAATGTGTAGCTGAAATTCCTTTTATAAGTGTGCCTTGAACCAGGAAGCTGATTCAGACCAGAAATAATTAACATTCACAGTCTTTCTCAAAGCACACAGAAACAGAAGCGCACACGCTAATTGTGCTTGCATTTTGCAAATGCTGTGTTTTGTAAGCATGAATGTGTTGAGGAATCTGTTTTAGCATATAGCACCTCTGTCCAATGCAGCAAATCACTGATGTTTGTAATGAGAGGCAGTAACACAGTGAATGGAGATGCGCAATTGACCTGAGGGTGAGGATGGAGGAGTTGCTCCACGGCAATATGAATCCCTGTGCTGTGCACATATGTTGCACATCGCTGAAACTGAATGTGAGCCAGACCTCGGGTGAACACCAAAGAGTTTGTTTAGGATTCAAGGCTGGATCTCCAGCTGCTGTGAATCAGTGTGGTTCTTGTGTTTCTTATGGCTCTGCAGCCTCTACATCAGCAATACCCTTTTGGATGGTGGGGCCTTACCTTACCAATTTCTGCTCTGCTTTGTGGAGCACTCAGCAGCCATTCTCAGCTGATGGCCCCTGGGCTTTTACAAAATCTGTGAAACACGTTTTTGGCAAGTAGTTTCAATGAAACCTACAGAGAAAGGAATGTGAGAAGGCAGCCACAAACTCACTCCAGCTCCAGTAGTCTTCTGAGTGGTTTGTGAAGGGACCTCCAGGCTTTGGTGTGGCCATGTGACAGAAAATAATACCTTCTGCTTTCTTGGAGAGGTGTTGGGAAACCTCCTGAGGCTGTGAGGTGAAAGTGGGTTTGCACAGCATTCATGATGTGATTCCAAGAAACCTTCTGCTGTAGAAAACTGTAACTCATTATCCAAAAGACTCTATTGGGTGAGACCAGTGGCTGATTGAACATGTACAGAGATCACTGATAGCAAGGAACTTTGACAAATATACAGGGTTGTTGTTTTTGTTTTTTTTTTTTTTTTTTTTTTCAGTTCTGCCACACAGTGGCTTATCACCAGTGAAAAAGCTTTAGAGTTCTGCCAACTTATTAATAAAACCTTGGAACGACACTACCTTATGAGAAGTGAATATCAGGCCTTAGGAAGAGGAGGAAGGAACTCAAGGTGATATTATTGTTGGAAAGAAAAGAAAAAAGAGCATGCAGATCTCCTACAAGCAGTGGCAGAGCACAAAGTCAGGATCTTCACCACTGCTGATGCTAAAGGAGAAGAAATACAAACAGCAACAGTGATCAAGTTTGAAAACAGCAGAGCCTAAAAGAGTGTTAATAAAGAAAAGCCGTATTTACCTGCTTAGGAAGAGGCATTGACAACAGAGGTCTCAATAGACCAAGTGATTGAAGTGAGAATAGTCACAGGGAAATAGGTGCTGCACAGTGGGCTTTTGGGGTGGGAGGAAGGATGCTTCACACATGAGGGATTACAACCTAGACAAAAATCACTACAAACCTGACACACAAATGCTTGAAAAATCTTATGCAAAGAGTAGTTATCAATAGTCTGCTGTCAAACTGTAAGGTCACATCATGTGAGCCCCAGAGGAGCCTGTCCTCTTTTTTGCTCAATATTTTTATAAATTATTTGGATCATGGAATGGAGAGTATGCATGTAAAATTTGTGGATGACATCTTACTAGAAATCTCACGAGAACTTTTGAAGACAGGATTAGACTTCAAAATTATCACAGTAAATTGGATAAACGACCTGAAATCAATAAGTTTAAATTCAATACAGTTGCTGTATTTAGGAAAGAAAATTAGAAAATTGATGATGGATGTCTGACTGGACCATGGTATAGCAGTAAAGAATCTGAACATTTTAGTGGATCACAAAATTGAAAATTAGCAGCAGGTATCACAGAGGAATAGTAGATGCCCATTTTTACCCAGCAACAGTGGTACCTCACCAGCCCAGTCTGGGTGCTGCACGTGAACAGTGCTACAGACCAATGACAAAAATGACAAGCAGATAAAAAAGCACTGGAAAATAATCAGACCTTGTTTTTTTAATAAAGAAAAAAGAATTGTGATGCTTATAGGCAGGTAATGGAAACAGGAGATATGTAACAGCTTATCATCATATAAAAGGTTATTCTGAAAGAGGTAGAAATCAGTTGTTTTCCATATTGACAAGAGGCTGGACAGAGAGAAAGGGGCTACATTTGCAAGAATGGAGACTTAGGTGAAATATTAGTCAAGAAATTTCTAAAACAGAGCTAACGATCTCTATAAGATAAGGATAGAAGTGAAGAGAAAGCATCTTCAAAAGCAGCAATTGTTACAGGAAAGGAAAAGTTATTGGGACTGGGAGGAAAGGGAGTTGCCTGTAACTATTTTTGCTTGCATTTATTCTATCCTAATATAAATGTTATTGTTAGGATTTCACTATTGGTTTTGTCCCTGCTGGTTTAATAGCAGAATCTCCTCATGTTTGAAGTCTTTGTGTTGTTTCACATTGGTGGAGTGTAGAGTAGTATGTAGGGAGGGAGAAACCAGTACCTCATTGATTCCAGCCCATATTTGTGCAATAAATGGAGCCTCTGCCTGCAGGTGTACTACCAAGTGCCCTTATGCTTTGCTCAGTGACTTACAAAGATGAGATGGAGATTTCTGTAGGTTCAGGTTACCAGGAAACACTAGAGTCAGTATGGATTTGTTGTTCATTGTGCTTCATTTTCTTTGCTGAACTGCCACGGAAAGCTCTCTTAGCTCTTTGGGATTAATAAGACCCAGACATTTTATCTGACCTCATTATCCTCCTATTCTGCAGATAGCAGACTCCTTGGGTCATTCTTTTATTTGGCTGCATCACATTTAGTGTAATAAATGAGATCTCTTGTATAGGCAACCATCAATTTAGGCACTACTGTCTTTTCCAATATGCAAGAGGTTGGTATGTTTACAGGGTGTGGACAAACACTGATAGTCATCCCATTGTCCTTTTGTTAGGAGGGAGCATTTATCATTAAGATTTATTATCTCATGAATTAAAGTATTGAATATGATTTGACAAATGTATTTATCTGTTTAGGGAATCAGATTTTTACCTGTAGTCACTTGCATTGAAATTATTCCCACTTCTCTTTGTTCTGTTGTAATCAGGAATCAAATCCTAAAACTTATACCAATGGTCACCCAAACATGAAAGAGACTTGCAAGAAAATGTAGTCCAAATTTGTATGTTCCATACCTTAGTACCATTTTCTCAAGGTTTGCATCTTGCCCTTACTATTTTGCATACAAACCTTTAAACTTAGTCTTGGTCTTCAAAAGCAGTGGAAGTGAGGTGTCTGGACCTATTCTAATTTAGACAGTAGCATTAAAAATAATGGAGACACTAACACCAGAGGTCAAGAGTGATGGTTAGTGTCAGAAGGATAGGAAGGTACCATGACTGCCTTCAGTATATATGCTCAAACCTGTAAAATCCTGAGTTTCTCCTTCAATACACTATATAAACTTGGCTTCCACCTTAGCTCAGCAGGAGCACACAGGACACCACTCCTTCAAT
Source organism: Amazona ochrocephala (assembly GCA_039720435.1). Classification (NCBI taxonomy): domain Eukaryota; kingdom Metazoa; phylum Chordata; class Aves; order Psittaciformes; family Psittacidae; genus Amazona; species Amazona ochrocephala. The sequence continues at coordinate 50,965,573 of CM077882.1, read as the reverse complement.
TGGACTTCCCCCTAAGTTATCTTATCATCTGCATCAGCACCTGCCTAATTACAACAACTGTCTCTCTGAATGTCAAAAAGCCTCTCACTGCAAAGGCAGAGTTACTTTCCTGTAGTAGGAATACGATGGGGAAAGCATGATAGAGCTATTTGTCATATTTATAATCTATACACTTCTTTTCCCCTCAGTACAAAACTAGAAATGCGCACATGCAGAGAATAGAATTGTCATTTCAATATCCAGCGTAGCTGTGTGGGTTTTTTTTAAAGGAAGAGAAAAATAGAGGTGAGAACAAAGAAAAGAGGCTTATTGCCTCAATTAACTTATGACAGCAAACTTTATTATAATACAACATTATTCTTTCAAAGAAGAGAGGGGAAAAGATTACTTTCTCCCATAAAGAAAAGAAAGAGTATATACTTTGAAAGACATTGAAAAAAATTAAAAGTTTCAGGCACTGTCCTTTTAAAAAGTGCAAGATTTAGGCTGCCTTTTATTTGTATGACACTTGGGACAAGCTTTCTTTGATTTTGGCAGTATTTAAATAAAGTCCAAGACAAGGGTTTTGCAAACCATCACCCAAGCATTTTTTTTTTGTTTTGCAAAGCCCTCATGTATGGAAATGTTGCTGAAGGCTGCTTATGTCAAGGCAAATGACACTCATTTGCCATGATGTTAAGCAATATCTACAAAGCTAGGCAGCTTGCAGTATAAATATCTATATGCAAGATACAGGAGCTGATCAGGTCACTGTGTGCGCAATAGATAAATTGTTGAAGGCTACAGAGATGGATAAATGGATAACCTCCTGGCTTGAAGGAAAGCTTTAATGTTAAATTGCCCAAGAGGCTGAGTAACATCCTAAGGCCTCCACTCTCCCTGGCCTTACCAGAGCTGCCAAGCCACTTCTATAAGGTCTCAACAGCAATTTGGTAGGGCTGAATTCCTGTTCCTGTGAATGTTCTGCTAGTCCTTCCGGCCATGTCAGCTGAGCTTGGTACAGAGCATCATTACTTGCTAGATTTGTGTTTAACATAATTCATAAAACAGACATCATTCGTTTTCCATTCTGTAAGACATACAACATTGTTGACACTTTATTATGAAATGCAATTGTCCAAACTGCTGTTTTTTTTATGATTGCTTACTATATTCCAATTACCATCAAATACACATTCTCCTTTACAATTTTTCCACAGTTACAAGTTACTGAATAATTTAAGTTACTGAGCGTCATTTGCTTCAGAATTATTTTATGATCCAATTGAATGTTCTAATGGCATTATGAAGCCTTTGTGATGATCCAAATGACTGGTCACTGAATGGATTAAACAAGACCAAGATCAGCATGTAAAGGAAATAATTGTTTAAGGAATTAACTTCAACACACAGTGACGCACACTGAAAACTGAAGTGAATGGATGGAGTTGCCATTTTCAGTAGGACTGTGCTGGTTTACACCTGTTGAGCAATCTCACCAAAATAACTTTATCAATGTAATCAATGGCAATGTATGTGAACGAAGGGAGGGACAATTTAGTCTTTTCACTGCTGCCTAGTTGAATCACAGTCCCTTGTGATCAAGACTGTTTTAGAAGTTTCTAGACTATGGGGAGAAGTGGAACGCAGATTCTCATCATATTTAAACCAGCACAGCTCTGCTAAAGCCAGCAAAGCTTCATCAATTCTTATCAGATGAGAACCTGGCCAGTTATGTTAAGTAAGTTTGATAGTTTTAATATTCTTTGTCTTGAAGTGAGGTTCATGGCCAGTTTGCGATATAAAGTATAAATTGAAGTTTGCTCAGCTGCACACTATAAATCTCATGCAATGACAGTACTGTTGAGCTGCACTATTTTCTATTGTAAGTAAATGACATACATTAGGAAAAGGATTACTGTAAGTAATTTGTTTTGGAAGGCTGGCAACCCTAATGGGGCATGCCTGAGAGTGTTCAAAGGTTCTGATTAGGTACAGTCCACAGAGATGTTCTTTCAACTTGAATCTCCAAAGAAAAAGACTTAATTTTTAACAAATCACTTTCTTCACAGCTTCATCAATTTGGTTTCTTTGAAACTCAGCAGTAAGATGCATCAAACGAACAGAATGTTTGCCCAAAGCCTATCAAAAAAAGCTTTTTGCCTCAACTGAATATACCTATTTTCACAACTCATTTAGAAATGTTCCTATAAGGACTATTATTCTTATAAATGTTTGTGAAGCTGCAGCCCTAAGAAACCAGTAAGGTGCCTCTGCAGCTGAGATGATATGAGCACATCCTGTCTGGCTCTTCCAGAAGGACTAAGCGGGACGAGGGCTCCGACTCTCAATGCTGCTCTGGTGGGGTGAGTCCAAGTTGTTTTCTGATAGCTAGGAGAAAGTGGTGGTGAGCCTGCTGGAGATTATATGCTTTTCTGTGATGTCATTGACTTTCTGTCACCTGCATCATCACCTTGCCCCCATAATAATCCAGAAAGTCACAGTTACCCAGTGCTTCACCTGAATAAATAAAAGCATTGAGATGGCCTTTTGTCTGGTTTCACAGCATGGACAAAGCGTTACAGGACATTAACAATATTAGATCGAAATAAAGTAGACCTTTCTGTTGTTAAATCTATCGTTAATCTCGCCAGTACTTCCAGCTCCCCGAGAGCCAAATCAGGAGAGAAAACAGTTGGAAATAGCTTTAAAAGGATATTATCTCATTGATTTTTGAAAGTGAGAGCTCCTTTAACAAGAATATTGTTCTTTCAGTACACTCGGTCTCCATCTTTAATGTTTTTCATTTGGCTGCTTCACAGGGGAATGCAAATCACAGAAATAAAGGAGCTGTATAGTAGTGTGCAAAATGAATACCACAAGGAATTCAGGACTTCATCTATTCCTATCCCAGCTTCTGAGGAAGACAGCTTTGTGTGCTGAGGGCCTTGGGAAGAAACAGCAACATAAAGCAGGATTATAATATCCCCTTTTCATAGAGAAGTTGAAATTCATGTGCTTACCTGGGATTTGTGTTTGAACAACTACTGTGCATATTATGGTTTGTGAGAAAATCTGGCAAAACTATTTATAGACACTTCATGGAGCATCTGTGAGACAGTATATCTTATCTTTCTGTTGCTTGTTTTTGAAGCATAGACACTTGTAAGGCAACTCTCTAAACCTTAGATTTTAATTTAAACCTTTATTCTTTTTTCAGAGGTGTCTTAAATATTCCTTGTAAACATAGCGAAGAAGCAGCCTTAGGAATGAGCCATGATTAGGCATTTGCAAGCTGAAAAATGAGTAATCTATAAGTTCCTTGTGGAATTATTCATCTGAAAACAAATAGAAGCTGCACCACTGGGTGCAGCACAAGCTAAATTCCTTCCTCTCAGCATCAGCTGGCTCAAAATGAGACTTCTGGTCTATGATTGGCACCACAGGAGGCATTTTCTCTCATGTGAGCACAGGTTATTAAGGCAGGGTGAATATAACATCCTCTTGACAGATCAACCTGAATGAGGCAAGACCCTCCCAGATTGCAGGCTCCAATGACAGTCCTTCCACACATGCACTTTACAAATATGTAAACAGAGTGTAAAGAAGGTTCATCCTTCTTTCAGTCTTCACAGCTACTAACTTCCATCTGTCAGTTCACCTTATAGAATCAGAGAATCATAGAATGGTTTGGGTTGGAAAGGACCTTAAGATCATCTGGTTCCAACCCCCCTGCCATGGACAGGGACAAGTTCCAGAAAACAGATTTTACATGTAAAATGATGAAGCCCTTGGCTATTCAGCTAAGCGCATGAAACTCTCAGTAGTGGTACGGTCAAGTAGATAACTGAGTAAATAGTTAATTATTATGTATTAAAGCATTTTGTTATTTACTGTATTCTTAGCACAGTAGTGCAGAAGGCTAACACAAATTCGTCAGATGCAATAAGAAGAAGACTTTTTCAAGAGAAGTTTGGAGGAGTGAGGAAATGACTCACTGTTTTGGCCAAATGGACCTAAGTGTAATGTGATTGATGCATTTATCCTTACTCTGTTCCAGCTGAAGAAATATAGGAGAGAGACACACTAAACATTATGTATTCCTCTCTGCTATCCCTGCCTGGACCCACATATGGTAGAGGTGGCTGAGGTAATTCTGATTCTGCGAGTTTTATGTTGCTTAGGGATTTGTCCATATCCAAGGGATTCCCTGCTCCAAGTTTGTGGATGAAGTTCATTCCAGTCCATATCCTTGAGTGGCAGATCTTGGGCTAAAACCCAAAGTCAAGGTCTGCAGTGATTTTACCTCCAAAAAACTCAAAACCAAAACCAAAACTAAAAAAAAAAAAATAAAACAAACAAAAAAAAAACACACACACCAAAAAAAAAATAAAAATAGATGCTTATTTTATTACAAGGTTAAAATAGTGCTAAGGGATTTGAATGAAACACCACATGTGTAATAGTCTATGAAGTTAAACTTCCTCAGTGGAAGGGATACCAAAGGGTATTGGCTCTGGGTTTATTCAATATTTTCATGACATATGTGGAATAAGAAGGTTGAGGATGTGTTAATTAAACTTGCAATTGACACTTCAGTAGGAGGTGTTTGAAACACCAAAGAGGACAAAAAAAAAAAAAAAAAAAAAAAAGAAAATAGAAAAAGACTTCACAAAGCTGGAGAACATGAAAAAGAATATAGCTTAGAAAAACCATGTGCTAATGGCTGAAGGAAAAGCAATCAAATCTAAAAGGAATGATGCCAAAATAGGCCTACTATTATGGTGCTAGAGAGCTCTGTGGCTAGAACCTCAGAGTGTAGCTCAGATCAAGTGGAAAATAGCTGTTTGCAGGAACAAATTGAGTGGGACTCTATGTACAGAGGGCTTTACATTCATTCATAATTTAGAGAGAATCTATTTCAAAATGAACAAATGAATGTCTCAGATGCAGTCTTCATTTTTAGAGGCACGCTGGTTTAAAAATTAGATTTATATTAGTAAAATTACTGTAAAAGATGAGAATGCAACTGCTCTTTTCAAATCACCTGATGGCTAAAGCCTACATGGCCGGAGAGTTTATCTTCATTTCTCTGCCTGTCGCTGAACTAGCGTGTTCACATATATGCTTACTATAGTGTTTACATATATGCTTACTATAGTGTTTACATATATGTAAGGAGGGGACACAATCAGACAGTAAGACTGCAGCACAGTGGGATTTCTCAGCACTTCCGGGTGGGATCCCACCCATGTGTTCAAGCATACTAAGAGACAGAAGTAGAAGACACATGCAGAATCATAGAATCATAGAATCATAGAATGGTTTGGGTTGGAAAGGACCTTAAAATCACCTAGTTCCAACCCCCCTGCAATGGGCAGGGACTCCTCACACTAAACCATGTTACCCAAGGCTCTGTCCAACCTGGCCTTGGCACCACCAGGGATGGAACATTCACAACTTCCCTGGGCAACCCATTCCAGTGCCTCACCGCCCTCACAGTAAAGAACTTCCACCTTATATCTAACCCAAACTTCCCCTGTTTAAGATTGAACACGTTACCCCTTGTCCTACCACTACAGTCCCTAATGAATATTCCCTCCCCAGCATCTTTGTAGGCTCCCTTCAGATACTGAAAGGCTGCTATGAGGTCTCCATGCAGACTTCTCTTCTCGAGGCTGAACAGCCCCAACTTTTTCAGCCTGTCTTCATACAGGAGGTGCTTCAGCCCCCTGATCATCCTTGTGGTCCTCCTCTGGACTTGTTCCAACAGTTCCATGTTCTTTTTATGTTGAGGACACCAGAACTGTACACAGTACTCCAAGTGGAGTGTCACGAGAGCTTCCTACTCTGATTTGTGAGGTAGTGGTTGATGAAAGACATGCTTTAGGAAACTTGTTTTGGTACCCATCTATTGAAGGTGTTTGTGGAGGACTGGACTTGATAAACCAAGCAGCATTTACATTGGTGCTTGCCACACGCCTACAACAGCAGGGTGGTCTCTCTGTGCCTTTATTGCTGTAGCATCCTGAGCATGAAGAAGAAAAGCACCAAGAGACCACAGGCTGGTTAGCCCACTTTCATAACTCAACATCTAGTAGCATATGAATATTACTTAATTAGTATTTACTTACAGCATTTAAATTGTTAGAGGCTTTATTTAATAAAGCTCATCCTTTTACTTTGTATTCCCCTGCTTGGCCCCCCAAAGCTGGTGGTCTTCACCACAGAGCAGGAAGTGACCACCACCAGGAACTGGGTGAGGTGAGCTACAGAGACCTATGGGCCAAAAGAGTAGACAGCTAATAGCAACTGTTTATGTGCATATTCCTCATGGTCCAGTGAGATGGGTACCACACATTACAGGGAAATTAGTGCTGTGGATGAGGCCCAGACAAGCTGGTGAGTACAGGAGTGTCAACACCACTTGGTTTACCCCACAGGAACTGCAGAGTTCAGGGATGTCTCAAGTTTTTTCAGTTTTTAGCTACTGCAGTCAGCTGCACTGGGAGGTGTTTTCTTTCTCCAGGAGATTCATATTTCAAACCTCCTCCTTCATTCTTCTAATCTGTATGGAAACTATAATGTGAAATAAGAAATTTCATCAGTAGGGAATTACTGCATTATGACACTGCAAAACTACTGAAACACCTCATAGCAACTGACAAAATTCTACCAAGTTCCCATGCACAGGGAAGACTGTATTTATGAAGTATGCAAGCTTATGGGTAACTCTGTAGGGAGCCCACAAATCCTGGCATGATGTTGCTTCTTATTTTAAAATCACACAAAAATAACAATGGTGTTATCCATCTTTTAATTCAGTATTTGCTTGTATTTGTATAAGAAAGATGTTTTCTCTCCCTTTAAGAACTGCTTTCCCACTGCTTTGAAGAGGTAAGGAAAAATTTCACAATGACTATTTTTCTTGAAGAAATATTTTGCCTAAAAGTAGTGATATCCTGTCCTGGGTTCAGAAGCAGCAGTCATTTTTCTCCTTCTTGGTAGCTGGTGCAGCACTGTGTTTTTGATTTTGGGCCTGGGAGCAGTGTTGATAACACCAGTGTTTTCAGTTACTGCTTGGTAATGTTTAGGCTGGCCAAGTACTTTCTGAGTCTCATGCTCTGCCAGGGAGGACGGGAAGCTGGGAGGAAGGAGAGATAGGACACCTGACCCAAACTAACCAAAGAGGTTATTCCATACCACAGCACGTCATGTCCAGGATGTAGAAACAGAGAGCAGAGACCTGGAAGGGTGATGGGGGTGTACTGGTGGGGGTGCACTGTGTGGTCGGGCTTGATATTGGGTGGTGAGAAACTGTATTCTTTTCCCTTGTATTTTCTCTTGTCATTATTATTATTGGTGGTAGCAATAGTGATTTGTGCTATACCTTAGTTACTTAACTGTTCTTATCTCAACCTGTGGGAGTTGCATTCTTTCGATTCTCCTTCCATCCCTCCAGGAGCGGAGGAAAGAAAGAGTGGGGAGTGAGTGAGAGAGTGGCTGCGTGAGTTTGAGGGGTTTAAACCACGACATATCCAAAGTCACATAGTTATTTCCTGATGATTTCACATTCAAATGCTGAACATTGTGATAATGCTTAGCCAGACTCAAGATGATCAGTATCGAACACTTCTTTCATTTATCAGAAAATCTCTTAAGGTCCTCTTGCCACTCAGCAAGTTTTGCTTGAGTTTCATCAGGGCCCCTTTACATTATGCTGCTGGTGTAACACAGTATCAAAGTTAATATACAGTTATCATTATGGTTATGGCTTTTTAAACTGCAACAAAGGCATAAAGGGGAATATGTTATGATACAAAGTAGCTATTCATACCTTGAGCCATGTACTAGCTCCAGTCCTGCCATCTGCTATTAACTGGAAAGATGCATGCAAAAGTAAATAGTTTCTTTGCCTTCAAATTCCTGTTCACTTGCCCAGAAATTATGTAAAATAGTTGTCATCCAAGGACGGGAAAGTCAGGCATCTCTTTTTGCAAGGGCTATGGATTTCACTCCACCCCCTTATTTCTGCACTGAGTGGCATAATGATTACACACATTCTTCAAAGACCCTATTTGCAAGCATGCTGCTTAAGTAATAATACAAGTGTTTGCAGCACATAGGTCCTCTAAGTAGTTGGTGGCTTAAAGAGGTGTCAGAGAGCAAACATGAAGACACTGCATTATTGCGACTTTCACCAAACACCATTTAATTTCCTCTTCTGGTGTAATCTGTCCCTGTTGGGTGCTGCAATCCGTGAGATTATCCTGTTTCCAACCTCAGGCGAGCCACAAGGACAGCGTCTCATATTCCAACATTCCCTTGGAATTTGAAGATTTAGTGTTCATAAATATCTGAATTTATTTACATGCATTTGTGTGGGGTTTTTTGTTTTCTCTTTCATGATGAATGGCTTTTACATTACGTACCTTTCATCAATAAGATCTTTCCTCCCATGACATTTCTCCAAGCAACAAATGTCCTTCCTGGATCCATGCAATTTTAGGAATGATACATAGGAGTGTGGATGCTCCGTGTGTAATCTACTTCTTTCTAGCACGCCTTTTTAAAAAATAATAAAAGTAAGCAAACACAAATCATTGTGTTTCCAAGACAGTTTCAGTCATTTTTGGCTTCTCTGTTTTTAATAATTCTACACCAATTTGCAGTGAAGACTTGGAAACTTCTCATGTAAAGTGAATCTTTCTAATCTTGTATCCTCCATAAAATTATGAACCTGTGCCCTTCAGGAGATGAAGCCAAATCAATATGACTTCAGATCTGGAAGTAAATATCCAGAGAAACCATTTAGCAGCTTCATTGTTGCATTTATACAGTAAGTTGCTCTGGGGTAATGTTTTGTCATTTGCTTTTACACTCGACAAATTTTAATGATTATATTGCCAGGATAGGTGTACTGTAAGATGTCATTAAACTCCTACCAGGTTTCCTGTTTGAAAACTGCCTTGTTAGGTCTATTTATCTTACGGCACATTTAACTATTAACAGGACACAATCATCCTTTTGATTTACAGCTGAGGGAGGAGAGAAAAATAAAAAAGCCTTACATCTTGGGATTTAAGGACATTTTCCTCTTTTTGTCTTGATGGTCACTGAGGTTTTGTGCATGGTTAATGTAAAATGGATGTCAGTTGTACATACATGCATTCACACACATGCATACACAAATGGCTTAGACATAACCACAAGGGGCACTGAATAAGGCAAGTAATTCACATTCTGAGGCTGATCTTGCTGGCTTTTTTCACTGTTCTCGTATCAGGACTGCTAGTTTCAGCCCACTTGTAAGACTCTCATTAATCTTAATTCATTATCCATCTACCTTAAAATGTGCCCTGAAGTCATTTTTTCCCAGTCCTTTTAAACCATGCTCAATCTCACAGGCTAAAGACAAATTTATCAACCTCATACAGCAACATCCAGTGTCTAGGAATATTTCAGCCTTTTGAGAAAATCTCTCTGGGTCTTCACATTGCTCCTTCTTCAGCCTGGTGTTTCTAACAGTCTCCCAAAAACTCAGGACTGATTCATTAATTACCAGTGTTGCCACCATTGCCATATAAATCTCCAGTCATGATGGCTAAGTACAATTGTTTCAGAAAAGATTGCTTGTCTCTGCACAGACTATGTCACTTCCTCATTCATCACCCTCAAGTGATCACAACTGAATTACTCTCCACCGCTGCCACTCATTTTTCAGGCCTCTTGCCAATTCATGGAAGCTTGTTAAAATGCTGCAAGCAAAAGTGCCCTTCTGATCTTTCCAAACATCCACTAAATGGTTTGAATTTATTCATTGGACTGAGCTCATCCTGGGTCACGTCTCTTTTTTGTGTGTGCCTCATTGACTTTTAAATTTGAATTGAAGCTGCAGCATCTTCTTTTGTTTGAAGCCAGATCCGTTGAGGAAAGTTACTGCTTTGAAGGGAAAGGGTAGAAAAAATCTACATGAAACAATCACAGTCACAGCAGAAACAGGACAAACAAGCAATTAGCTTTGCATGGAGCCATCAGCAGCTTAGAGTAGCAGAAGTTCGAATTTGGTCTTAGAAGCATTTAAGGAGCAAAAGGTTCCCCTTGAACTCAAAGGGAATGTTGCTAAAGAAAGGGTTCTAACAGAAAGTCCTGCCTCTTTAACTTAACCTGCATTTTTAATTCAACCTAAACAGCATTCCCAGAAGAATGCCAAAAATAAAATAATTGCTCACTATGTATTGCAAAGCTCCCACCAGACAACTCCTGATTAGCTTAAGCTTCCAAGTTTTTTTGCATTCCTTTTTCTTGTATATTGAATTCAGGAGCTGCGAGACTGAGGAAAGTCAGAGGAGGAAATGAAGAGGTCTCACAAGTCAATACAGGTTATGGCAAATGCCAGCCTGATTGAAGGACTGACACAGCTCCTGCTTCTACCATCGTAAAGATGGGACTTGCAAACCCAGTGATATGAAGCGAACACTGTAAGGAATAAGCTCCTCCCTTCCCTTACCTTGTTAGGCACTGGACTTGTCGTGGCAAAGTTGGGAGCTATAATATTTAATCATCTGTCCCAGAAATGTATGCAATGGAGAAAATTCAGAGGTCCCACTGGAAGAGAAAGCTTTCTCAGGCTCAGTGTTGCTTTGACAGGCTTTCCTCTTCCTGCCGTGTTGCTTGGAAAGTAATATCTGAAAAGCTATTAAGGGCCATAATCTAGAAGGGCAGCAGGCAGAAAACAACATCCAAAGAGCTATTCTCCTAGCTGTTTTCATTCTTAGCTCCTCAAGACTGAGCAATATTTATGGCTTCCTTTTGTGCAGAGCTGCTCCACTTCTGTGGTGGATTCCATGTAGGCACTGCGCATCCCCAGGCAGATTCCAGGGGATCAAAGGAAAATCAGGATCTGATTCCCCCACACCTCACCTTGTTCCAGCCAGCAATACTTCAGGTTGCTTAAGTACGGTATAGTTATTTCTCCCTTGTCCTTGGGCACCAAAAACCAACTTAATACTGTGAAGCCTTCAGCCAGCTTAGTATAATGTATCCAACATGTCTTTCCCTTTGCCACTTCTCTGCTCCCACAGAGAGCATTAGGAGACAATTTACTAGCCTTCATAATGGGTTGAGGATAGCTAAGCACCTCTCAGAAATAATATTGTGCGCATTTTTTTTTGCATGGAAATATCTTTTCTTCAAATGATTTTTCTTCCTACAGGCCAATATCCTTGTTTTTCAAAATAGTTGATGTTCTAGGCATTTTGCTGGTTTTTCAAAGTACAACAAAGCAGAACTCATTCTCACCAACTTCTGTTAATGACTAAGCATTTCAATATTTGTAGCAAGTGTTTGCATGCTATAGTGCCAGCCAAAAGACTTACATGTCTGATGAACTCCTTCTGACAGAGCTGTTCAGATACAATTGTTTTCTAATGGTCCAATTTGTGATCAGAAGCCAAAATTACCAGGGTGTGAACATTGCAATTCCCCTTGAAATCCTCCCACCACATTAGTGGGGTGTCAAGGTACGCTACGTTGTGGTACCCAGCCCCTCCCAGACAATCTCAGTGATGGACTGCAAAGCCATCCCCAGGGGTCTCCTGGCATCTGCTCTTTGGAAAGCAGAACCACATTGCTTTGAACATGGCCGCATCCTTCTCAGGCACAGTAAGAGCAGTTAGAAATGAACAGATTAAGGAAATGCCCCTGCGAAACAGAGAGTCACTTCTCTACACTCCATGCTAGCTCCAAGCCCTGACTGGGATAGGAGAGAATAGAGGAGGAAAGTTGAGACTCCCACAGTGTATTGTGTGCTGTGAAAGCTCATTGTTGAGCACCTGGAAATCTGGTCCTAAATACAGTGTGAAACTAACATCTTCTGTAAGTCTGGTGTCAAAACTTCTCTTCAAATGAAAAATTTAAAATCCTATTGCTTGCTACAAATAACAATAAGATCACCAACTCAAGTACTCAGAGCCTTGCCTAACCAACAAACCTTCCTCTGGAATGACACTGACTTGGAACCGTTCTAATAATTAAACTACTGACATTTCAAATGTGTAAAATCAGAGTGATTTTCCAAATTCCAGTATGTCGCTCTCTAATTCAGTATTTATTTAGGAGATACTCAACTGAGTTAAGCAAGAGATGACTCCTTTAAGATTCCTTCTCTTCCCCAGGGTAAGAAAGTCAAGACCTGCTCTAACCTTTCTGAGCATTCATAGGGTGTTTATAATATGTAAACACACCTTTATTCCATTATTTGGGACTAACAGGGTTTCCAAAGCTCATTATTTCCTGCATGAAATAATGCTTAATTAGTGCTGAATTACAAGGGAATTGCTGTGGAACTACATAAGCCATCCTTGCGAATCCCCCAATGAATTCAATGGAATTGCTGGTATTGCACTGAATTTTAAATGGATTCATAATGATTAGAAACCTAAGGCACAGCTACCTTTTATTGATCAGTGTGTGACAATAGGATTTCTTTATAAACAGAGTCATGCAGACGATACGTTGATACCATTATCTGAAGATTTTTAGTGCCTGTTGGGAGAAAGCTGGTGAACGTGGCATTTAAATCGAAGGCTACAGTGATAAATGAATCAAATCTTATTAGTTTTTTCATGGCCTATTAGGATTGCAAGGGTACCAACCATGCTGAATGCACAAATAAATTGAATTTAGGTTTTTTGTACTGAAAAGAGAGATGATCCTGAATTTAATCAGAGGTACACAACACCCAAGTTCTTAGTTCAGGTACATTGCATATGTTCACAAGACTGTGTCTCCACAGGTCTCATTCATCTGAGATTGTAGTCACACCAAAAATTTGTGTCTGGTTCTGCAGAATGATGGATTGGATCCCAAGTTCACAAAGAGTTTGTCTGAAGAAATGACTTCATCCCCTGGGAAAAACTGCTCTTCCTCATCGCAAGCCTAAGCTAGAATGTGAGGAGCAGGAGCATCTGTATCCACACACCACCTAGCCCCAGTTTTTGCCCCTAAGTTGCAAAGTTCTACAAGCCTGGTGATACGTAGAGAGGCATCATCAATCCCACAAGACACCTGCCTTGGTGTAAACTGGGAAGAAACTGCCTTCTGTTTCAATACTCTTATTCATTATTTGTCCAGTGATGCTTATAATCTTGAGGGAAGCATTTTGGGACTCAGCTCAGCACCTTCTTTCACTAGTGGGTTATTAACTTTCCCTTTCTAAAATACCTGTTATTGTAGTCTCCCATGCACTGAATCCCAAAACCCTTGAAGCCAATGCCAAAACCTACTGATTTCAGCAGGAATACTTTCAGGCACACTGGGATTTGTTTTCCTCTCTTGCAACAGATCTTCACAGTTTGTAGTATCCTTCAGACTTTGACATTTGGAACAGGTTAGGCTGACACCAACACTTCACTTTAATATCCACTATGTAAGATTTATTCCCACAGATTTATATTGGTCTGTGTTCAAATTAACAGTGGTTCCAGGCAGTCTGCTTCCTTGGGCTATGCTGGCGTAAATCTACTGACTTTGAGGGAGTTACTTCTGATTTTCACTGTTAAGTGCAAGAGAGAACTCAGCATTCTCCACCTAAAAGGCTTAGATTAGATTCGTCTTGGCCCCATTAATATTGCCACTGGTATTCTTGTTGTATTTCTTTTGCTGTGTATGTCAGTAAGTGTTTTCTCACTGCCTTTTAAAATTCCTTTAACTATTAAGATAACAGAAACTCCTTTCCTTAAAGAATTACTATCTGATCTCTCAGCCTGAAATACACTTGAATGCACTTTGGAAAAAAAACACTCTGTCCTTGAACTACAGAAAGAGTTATAGATTTAGAGGGGACAATCTGTCATTAAGTCTTATCCTTCATAATCTCTGCAAAACATGCAATGAATGCTTAGTCCAGAATAATCTGTAAAACTTCCCCTCCCCACAGACCACAAACTACAAGACAGTTCTCCTCTACTCAAAAAGGAACTCAGGATCATTCATGAACCATTTACCTTCACAAAGTAAAAGCTACCTGAATTTTAATAACTGTCAGTGGAGAAAGGGACACATTGTATTTACAGGATGCTCTGCTTTAGTGGGACAGTGCTGAAGGGATTGGGCCCAGAGGAGGATATTTAGCACCTCTGAGTCCAAACGCCAATGCACACTAATGTGGAGTCAATGTCAGAGCCAGTGTAGTCATGGCATTTTCATCCATCATGGGGACAGGTAAGAGAGGGGGGTGGAAGAATGGATAGAAAGTGCCTACAACTGAGCCGTCACCCTTAGATGAGGTATTTGCAATGGGAACTTTGCAAATAGAAAGCAAAGCAAACTTCCGCACACCTCCTGGCCATAAAGTTGGAACTGTGCCTTGAATTTCAGTGCTCTAGGACTATCTCTGTTTGTAATCATCCTTCCAATTATGGACTGTGTTTGAACACGTTGGCCTTGGCAAGATGCAGATAGTAATCTTCTTGGGTTCAAATGAGAACTTGCATCTGAGTTGCAATTGTGAGAGCCAACAGTTGGGTGAAGAATCCTTCCCACGTGCTTAAACCAGGTCAAGATGTAGACATGCTGTGTGTCACTACAGGCAAATGTTGAAGCAATTAAACTCCTATATAACTTCTGGCAGAGCTGAACTGTTCCTAACTTTCATTAAAATGGTTTATTTCTGACATGTTCTGGTTTGCACTAAGTGTTCAGTACTTTAAAACAGCATAATGGAATATCCTTCCCACAAGCTATTCTGCTCTCCTTCCAAGAGATGTAATCTGAGGCTGAGATCAAGAAGTATTTGTGCCTTCTGAGCACCCTTCTGTTCAGTCCACATGCCCAGCAGCTATGTAGACAAGGCCTGGTAATCACACACATCTTAGAGATAAGTGTGTGAAGACATCAAGAAGTGTGCACATTGTAGTCTGATACAAGCATTTCCTACGGAGCACTGTCACTGTCTTCTTGTATGGAATGGATGCTGCTGGTCCTTCTCTGACAGCATTGACTGTTTGACCCTTTCCAAATGGCTGTGCGCATTTGACCCTTTTGTGGGAGGTGAAGAAGGTTGAATGCAAGTCTAATCCCTAATTGTGCAATGTGGAGGATAATGAGTCTCAGCAGTGGCAGGCAGTGACTCTAAGTGTTATGCATGCAAAATATACAGCTACATTAACCAGTCAGGCAAGGAAGCAGAGACATTTCCTGAGGTTGGAAACATATTGAAATGCTAATAGACCCTTGCAGGTATTGTTGGTCCTTTAGGGAAAGATACCTAGGAGGAAATTCTTAATTGTATGTTCACCAGATCCTTCTAGCAGATCAAAAAAGAGTACTGATACAAGCAAATAAACTTTGATATGTGCCTTTCACTACTGATACTAATTGGAAGGAAATCCCCTGGCCATTAGACCAATACAATTTAAAAACATTGGAAATGTTAATTGAATAAGAGAGGAGGGTTGATTAGAAGCATGACCTCATATCTAAAATTATAATGAGGGCTCTTGACACCAGAACAACAAAAGGTCATGACAGTATAAACAATGAGATGAGAAAGAACCATCAGCTAGAACCCAAACAACGACATAGAAGTCCCATCGAGAAAGGGTGCTGGGCAGAGAGGAAACTGCCAGCTTCAGAGTTGAAACAGTCAAGCACACTCTAAAATGGAAGACCGGTATTTTGTACTCAGGTACTCTCACTTTCATTAGCATTTCACAGCTATAACTGAGGCAGAGTTTTGCCCTAAATGCTTAGTTTTCTGTTCATCAAGAACTACCAATTCCTTTCTTGTGCAATCTTGTACCTGAATTACTCAGTAATGTACAGGTTAGATAAGATTACCACTATGATGAGGAGTTAGGGATGCTGACAGATAGCCCTTGATAACCAGCTGGAGGGGGTATGCAGAAATATGCAATCTTCTCCTATGCAGAAAATGTCATTCCCTTGCCTTTAGCAAGGAGAGTCCTATAATTAGGTCAATAGCTAGATTTCTGCTGTTGGGAAAACAGGACTTGGAGGTACATCTCATCTCCTTGACAGAGCGGAGTTTCTGTGTTGTATAAAAACATGCAGCTGGAGCAAAGCAGAAAAAAACGCAATGCATGTATTAGTTTTGAACTTCCTTTTGAGCAATAATTCCCTACATAAAAACTATATTTTCAAACTGCTGAACTTCTACCAGTTGTGTGTTCTTTCTAAATTTCCTTCTATTTCTTCTCAGACATCTCTGTTGCAATATTTACAGGGGATGTTTGCAACATATAGAAAGAAATCATGAGGTAAAATGCTTCCTTCCTCCGCTATTAAACAGTTCCAAAACTGGGAAGGGCTTTTTTCCACATCAGGCTGTTTTTCCATGTCATTGCTCATGACAGCCTGGATTTTAAATTCCAAGTTTCGAACTGAACTGGATTTGCTGGTTATATGAAAGTACACTGAAAATGTCCATCAGAACTTTGGTTAGTGCAAAGTCATTTGAGGATCAGTTTGGGAGGGGAAGGGGGAGAGGCGATTGTTTGGGTTTAGGTTTTATTTGTTTGAATGTTTTTCTTTCTGTTGGAACATGCATAAACTGTAGAAACACGAACAGGATCAAAGTAGAGAAAGGGGTATACTTCATAGCTCAATATTTTTCCACCTGAAGAGTTTGTCTGTGAGATGACAAGTTTGTGTGAACTCTTCAATATCCCTGGACTTCCCAGCCTCATTTTCAGTACAGAGGAGCAGTACAGTATGGTGCGAGAAAAGTTAACTGAGAGATGATGTGTGGACAGGCTTTGAGAATTTGTGTTTGATTAGTAATTTCCCATACAGAGGTTATGTTTACAAACTGCTGAAGCTGTATTGAGAATATATTTCCTCTAGTTTGCCTCTCTTCTGAAGTTTCAGTTATTATATTCTCATTCTTGTTTGCAATCTTCCATTTACAAATTCTTCCAGCTTCCAGCTTCTTCCTCTTATACCTATTAGTATCTTAGTCTCACTTTTTCCTTTATATGTGCTTCACTATCATTGCCATTCACTCTAACGACAGTGCAAGAAAGTTTTCTTATATTCCTTGCTCTTCGTTATTCAGTTAATAAGACTTCTCTTCCTGATAACTCCTATTTACTGTTATATAAAATTAAAATGATTTGCAGAATATTTTTCCCCATTTTGATGATCCACAGTAATGCATTGCCAAAACCTCTCCTATTTCTTGCCAGTTTATATACATATTGAATTAATTTCATGGAATACACTGCATTCAATGTCTTTTTCAAAAAGCCAAAAAACAAAAAACAAAAAACAAAAAAAAAAAAAAAAAAAAAAAAAAGAAAGGAGTGTGGAAAAATAGTGGGAAATTTGTTAAATGAAACAGCAGATGAACATATAGTAATCAGCCTATAAAGCTTTACTATAAAGTAAAACTATCCTCTTTCCTACTTAGATTCTTTAGAAGTTGGGTACACTTTCACAGTTCTCCAGGAGGCGAAGCTGTACTTGGGTAGATTCTATACATCTAGGATAAAAAGGGTATTTCACTTCTGCATCTTCTATGGAATCACAGAGAGCTTGACACTTTCACAATTCAGAACACGCTGAAGGAAAGCATTACTTGGGGTGGCTCCATGACTCATTTTCAAGCTGAACACATGCTGGTTTGTACTTGACCCCCAAAGCTACTGCAGCCAGCCAAAGCAGAGTCATATCTGAGCCCTTTAAAGTGGATATTGTTAGTAGAAAGCCTGTCACTCACATATCAGAGCTAAGGAGTCCAGGAAATTCACTCCAAACATTGGCATCCAGCTCACACAGCTGCCCAGAAGACCCCATGTGAATCTGGGAAAATGAAGGGAATGACCAAAATGAAGTAGGATAAGCAGTGACAGTAACAGAAGACAATTAGTATTGTCAATATATCTCCATGCCAGTATGGTTCCTAATTGATTGCCCATGTCTTAAAAATGTAATTACTGAGTGTACTTGTACCATGGATACATGTTTGAACTATTGTACTTGACAAAGATGCTAGCAATAAGCTGTTCCTGTAGCCACTGGAAACAATCCTCAAATGATGAGCTGGGAGTGGGAACAATAATGCTGTGAAAACAGACATCATGTCACTGAACCTCTTTCCTCCTGGGTCTGGATTCTTCTAGTATGGTATATTTCAAAGAACCCCAATTGCCAGAATAACGGGTTTATTTTAACAACCTTGAGTAAAAGAGGGCTCCAGACCTTATTCTTTTTAGTAACACATTATAATAAAAGAAGCAGTCCCAAATGGGGGAAAAGCTATCTTAGAATAGAGATGATTTGTTTGAAATAAAAGCTAGAAGTAGGCTGGGTTTCCTTGAGTTGTGGAATGACATTTTGTTCTTCACCCACCCCTGCAATATCGTGCCATACTGCTCTGCTGCAAAAACTAGATATCAAATCTAACACTGGGCAGGAAACAGCTCCATGTTTAGCTGGTTCTGGTTGTGGATGCCTAGTTCAGAGCTCAGATGAAATGATGAAGAAACAGGAGATTGCAACACCCTTGAAAAGTGGAAGCAGAATCAGAAAAAACACATTTAGGGTCAATTTTTCAAGATCTCAGCTCCCACTTTTGTTTCCTTGCGTTTTGTGAAGTTCTTGTCAGGAGGGGAGAATTGGAAAAAAAAGCCCACACAACAACCAGGCTTGTTAATGTAAAGGCAAGAAAGATTGGCCTGGACAGTTCTAGCCAGTGTTTTCTTTCCAAAGCCGTGAAGCCAGCTGTGACTCTAGAATCGCAGAATCATAGAATCATAGAATAGTTAGGGTTGGAAAGGACCTTAAGATCATCTAGTTCCAACCCCCCTGCCATGCGCAGGGACACCTCACACTAAACACTGTAATTTCTCTATAAAATGTTGTTAATGATAATCACTGAAAACTGTCAGTCCAAATTAACAGTTTTCTTCTCATGACCCCTCAATACATCTACAGTAGTCAGCCAGAGTAGGAGGTGAGATTGCCCTCCTTAACATGTCCCAAAACCAACACCAGCATCTTCCCTTCCTCCCCTCAGGGCTTACCACAGATCCAGTCTTCGTGCTCCTTAGCCTGGCCCCAAGAGTAGGCTGACATTTTTACAAGAAAACTGTTCTGTTAATTGTTGTGGAAAGGTCTTGTCTCCAGGGAGAGTGGTGAGAATACCATTGGTGGGATGTTGAAAATTAAACAGGCTGGTCAATGTACAAATATGGAATGATCTTGCCCCAAACATGGAAATGGGTTAGATGATGGAAAATCTTCTGCCTGTAAGTGCCCTGAATCTGCCTGGTGGTCTGTTCTCCTGTGCATCCTCACAGATGGTGATCAAAGATGAAGCTGCCAACAGCTGCAAAATGAATTAACTGATGTCTTGAATTACTTTTGTTGCTTGGATTACTCACTGCTTTGCTAAAGACCTTGTGGGGAATGACACCGAATGCCTGAATAGTCCAGCCTCTTCCAGAATGTTTTATGAGGTAGCAGCACTTGCAAATAACTGTGAAGAGCAAAAAAAAAAAAAAAAAAAAAAAAAAAAAAAAAAAAAAATTTATGGAGTTGGGCAAGTCCCAAATATATTCCTTTTGCCCTCATGATCTGCATCTTCTTCACAGCACTTTGTTCTGCTTTTCTTTTCAGTGCTTTCCAGGATCTCTGCTTATGTGCTCTATGGCAGAGAAGAGAGGCACAGTGCAGTAAGAGTTAGCATTACTAAAGAGACTACGCAATCATTATGATTGCTTGGTCTTCAGTAGGACTAGGTCTTCAAAGTGTATGACATTATTGGAGTTGCACCACTTATATCCAAAAATAGAAAAGGTCTTGAATGGCAAACAGCAGGTTTTTGCTTTGTTTAAATAAATTGCTTTGGCTTAATGACCTCTAAAAATGTTACTAAACTCTTTCAAGTATTTTTTTTTAATAAAAGAAAAATAAATCCTGCTAGGAAATTAGCCTGGATGCCAATCACACTATCTTTCTTGTTTACACGGTTGTGTTTAGTTTCGCCTTTATTTAACCAGTCCTTGGTGACTTATCATTAGTTAAATCCTCTGATATCACCTTAGTAATTCATTGCAATTCAGCACAGGAATCTAGCCCCATACACTGCAGGGCTATTTCTACCTTACCTGCATTTTAATAGCTCTTTCAGTACATCATGCCTTAGACTCTGCAGCCCTTCCCACCAGACATTAGCACATTTTGACCTTAATTTGATAGGAAACAAAGCACTGCAAATAACTTTTCCATGACTAAAGCTCCAGATAAGGTTGTAAATGGAAAAGTGAGCCACAGAATACCATCTATGTCACACCTTCTGCTAAAAAATAATCATTAAAAGAAGCAGACAGCTACTATGGGCTGTCCCACCCCATCTGACACTGCCGCACATTGCTTTGCAGGACTCTACTTCCTGAAGCAATGATTAAAAATTGCTAATCAATTTCTTTAAGATGAAGAGGTTAAAAAAAACTTGATATGTTACAGATGATATTCCCATCGGAGTCATCAGGCAGGTCTTCCACACACTTCAGCACCTATTTCTTTGTACTTGACCACTAGATTGCAGCCATCCAAATCTCACTGATTGCCTGTTACTAGACACTAAAGACTAGAATGAGCATTATTCCTTCTGCAGTTTCTGCCACTGACTCAGTGCAAAGGCTGAGCACAGAAGCAGCAGCATTTTGCTGATGGTGGCTTAGTTTTGGGGGTTGCATTTATCACTAGAGACTTGATGACTTCTATGGACATTTACATTTGCATCAAATCTCTTTACTAGGAGGAGCAACGGTTAACTCCACTGCCCTTGACAAATATGAGCAACAGCATGTTTGCAACAGAGTGAATTTCTCCCTGTGGCATCCTCTGCTTTCAGTCCTTAAGCACTGTGCAGTTTGGCTTTTTTGTTATTAAAAGCAGGAAATTCAGAACTTCTCCAGTGTATTTTTTTCCTCTTTGTTAACTGAAACATTTGTAAATTATCTGTGGGAAACAAAAGACTGAAAATAGACCCTGGCACAGTGCTTTGGTCTTATTCACATGTTGGCTTTCAATGTAAGGCATAGTTTAGCATCTCACATTTTTTGACCAGCAAGTCCATGTGCTCCTGAAAAAAAAATCAAAAGGAAGATATTATTAAATTTTGTATTTGCCTGTGAAAAGAAGCTTCAGTCAGTTTGTGTTTTCATCAGTCACCTTTCAACTTGAAATAAAAACATATTGCATTGTGGTTTTTTAAACTTGTAGAGCTACTTTGGATTTATGATGCTTTCAAAAATACAAAGTATTATCCTGTCATGATTTCTGGTGATAAGCACAACAGAAAGAATTCAGGGGCTCCTGTACTTTCTTTTTAGCTGTAGGAAACCATTTGCCATGAGCAAATCACATTTGAAGTATGCCTGTACTAATATGTTGATGCAAGAGTCAAATTTCTATTTTACAGAGATTATTTTTTCTCTTAGATTTCAATAATAAAAATCAAGTTCAGATTATGCAAAGGCCAGTTGGCTTAATTTTTTGTTAAATACAGAGACAAGACCGGATAAGGATCACTGGATTCAAGTGAATGTGGGCTGCCTTCTCTCACAGCTAACAACCTTTCCACTAATTTGGCTTTTGATTGACAGTTCTCTGCTAAAGAAAGATTGAAGAAACACTCAGGCCCACATTGCTCACTATTATTCTCCCAAGCCAGCAAAGATACCACAACTTCAAAGCCTTATAAATCTGTCATTAATTATGAAGATAATGATAATCATGCATGTTACAGAAATGTCTGTGGGATGACTACAACATGGCCTATTATGGCTACAAAGCAGCAGATGTCCATAGACTTGGAAAGTCTGTAACCCAAGTGGGCAATGGAAAACCGCATTGTTATTCCAGGCTTTCTCTAGAGGTGTGACTTTAAGTTAAGAAGTAAATCAATCATTGCAGAAGCTCCTTCTGAACCATGAGTCTAGCACAAACACCACAAATAGGTCCAGATTTTTTACATCCACCACAGAATGGAGAACCAAATGCTCCAGATTATCTGCTCCATGCTGTCTGCTGGTGGATCACAGTCACACTGGGAATGAAGACGATGTCTCTGAATCGGATCAGTGAAGCTGCCTTTACCAATCTTGCTTTGATGCTTCAAGGCTCATAAGTGATATTTATTTGATTTTTTTAACTTCAATTTGATTCAAAATGCAAGGAGAAAACACTGGTTTTCCACTCTCTTTAAATATGAACTTTGGTGAAGAGATTGAGGGAGCAGCCACTTCTTGCTCACCTTGATGCAAAAAAATCTCTGTAATATCAACGCTTCAGACAGCTTTTTCTCACCAACCTGAATCAAAATGGGCATGAGAATGTGCCATAATTTTTCTTAAATAAAGCTGTTCTTACAGAAGAATCTGGAAATAAAAATATCCACAATTCTATAGGCATTTGCAATTCACATCTACAGCCAAATCAAGTGTTTGGAATCTGACTTATCTGTAATGTATCATTAATAGACTAAAGCTATTTGCTTAATTTGAAATACGCAAGGATGTTTTTGTATGGCTATACCAGAGGTGAGGTACTTGGGTTAGAATAAAGATTATCCTGGTCAGGAAAAAGGAGGAGTTTTGACAGCAGGGGACTGAAGATGAGAAGAACTGTGCTGTTTCTCCTGGTTTGTTTACAAGTCTTGCTATCAGTCATCAGTGCCTGAAGCTAGAGGAAGTGTGGGCTTCAACCAGCTCTTTAAAGTGTAGATTCAGTTACTCCTATTGTTGATGTTCGATGTGGATCATTTAATTCATTCTGCCGAAAATGTGAAAATCATGTGGCTACAGCAAGTTAGCCCAGCAGCAACTTGTCTTGAGAGCTTAGTTTTCTCTCTTTTATTAGGAGGCACTGGAACATATCCCAGTGGCTATCAGTGGCTCTGCTAACATTTCTGGCAAAAAAAGGAATAACCAGTGCTTCATGCTGCAGGGGTTTCAGATGGTGTATTCAGTAGTTCCAGATGGCACACAGATGATATCAAGGCTCCGTGAAAATGCTTTGAGCCACTCGATGTCAAATAAAAATTAATGTTCATCACTGTTTTCCCCTGCAGATTAAGAAATTTAACCATTCAGACTAGAGATCAGGTTTACAGCTGGTATTGCCCGATATGGCTCAAACGACTTAGAGTAAATGTGTCAAAGACTAATCTGCAGATCTCCTGTTATAACAGTTTCATCTCCTTTCCCCAAAACCCAGCTAAAAACCCAGTGAAAGCAATGCATTTGAATTATAAGAACAACAAGAGTGCTTTGTATCAGAAGAAACAGAGACTTTGCACTTCTTCCTCTCTTTTATTTAGATGCCACATTACTGGCATAATTGGTTTTCCCAATTCATCTGTCCTAAGAGTTTCAGCACAGTGATGGAGGTTCAACTAGGGTCACCTCTGCAGCAAAAGAATGAGAGGAGATGAGGCTATGCGGGAAGTTGAAACCTCTCCTAAGGCTATTGCAGGCAATGAGACATGGGGGTCTAGCCAATGCAGGGGAGCAAGAAGTCACATGTCAGCTCTCCTGTATGTGCCTGTGCTAATGTCTCTGTCTTTTGGCAAAGGAGATGAAAAAAGATATGTGCTTCTGACCCTCAATGGGGAGCTCAATGCTCTCAGCATAGTGTTCTGACAGATCACATATGGTACACACTTTATCAGATTTCAAGGAGGTTTTTCTGTCCCAGTGCAAATGTAAATCTGAGCTACAGAGGTCCTGGAGTTCCCACTTCTATTTGTTTGAGATCTACTTGTCAATAGTCAATATCTGTTAGCCCAAGAAGGCGTGTTGTCCAGAACTAGGGCAACAAATAATACAGTTCCAGCAATATCATCCAGTAAGTTCCCAGGTGCTCAAAAATGGTAGTAGAGTCTTTGTTTTGTACTGTGGTTTCCATTTTCTGGTGGAAAATCACATTAAACAATAATTTTCATGGAACATGGAAAACTCCACCAGCAGTACATGTACTGTATTATTTCAGAAGAGGGAAATCCCAGATACTGGTTACAGAGACAGACAGCTTGTTTATTCAGCATTGGCTAGTTCTGGCTGACCAGCCTTAAAATAAAACTGTAATTGAAATGCTTGCAGGAACAATAATGATTTACTATCAGAAATACCCATTCATTCAATAAATTCAGTTAAACCTTCCAAATACAGCCTGCAGTTTGATTAATGGAATAAGCTAGACAGCTGGGCTTTAGCTGAAATTCAGGATATTGCTGATCACTTATTTCTGATGGATGGGAGGAATGGGATGCCTCTTTCAAAAGCAGAAGGCAAAGAATCCCTTTGGTAGTTACATAAAAGAGCATCCTAGGGCAAGTAAACAGGCAGGGTCATTTCTGGTCTGACACTAAGTACTTTGTGAGGGCTGTTGATTTTAACCAGCACACTAACTTTTTACCTGGCACAAAGTAGGGGTAAAACTTGATGTTACAACTACGCCAGATCTCTGTCATCAAGCTATAGAAACTGACAATCAGGGTATATCAACTCTTATGGATTCTTCTTGGAGTCACTTAGCTAAGATTTCATTTTACAAAGCATTTAGTTTTTTCTTTATGCCTGTCCCATAAAACACTCCAAAGCAGGAGTTTTTCTCTCACCTTGATTGTTCAAACCTCTTCAGCCTGCTGCTTGTTTTAAAATCCTCTTAATTCTCCTCACATCCATTCAAAACTTTGAGCTGTAAATGTCCTTTGGTGGCCTTCTGTCATGGTTTAAGCCCAGCCAGTAACTCAGAACCGCACTCACTTCCCTTTCCCCCCTCTCTGGACAGATCTCCCTGCCTGTGGGGAGGAGAATTGAAAGAGTGTAAACCTCAGGGGTTGAGATAAGAACAGTTTAATAACTAAAGTATAATATAAAACTATTACTACTAATAATAATAAAGGAAAAAACACGGGGAGAGAATGTAAAACTAAGAGGGGAAAGTGAAAAAAAGCAATAAATCCAACTGATGCACAGTACAATTGATCACCACCCACTGAGCGATACCCAGCCCAACCTGAGCAGTGATCTGCCTTTCTGGGTAACTCCCCCTAGTTTATATACTGAGCATGATGTGCTGTGGTATGGAATACCCTTTTCGCTAGTTTGGATCAGCTGTCTTGTCTCTGCTTCCTCACAGCTTCTTGTGCCCCTCTTCACTGGCAGAGCATTAGAGACTGAAAAGTCCTTGATCAGAGTAAGCATTACTTAGCAACAACTAAAACATTGGTGTGTTATCTGCATTGTTCTCAGACTAAAGCTGAAACACAGCTCTGTACCAGCTGCTAGGAAGGAGAAACATGACTGTTACAGTTGAACCCAGGACACCATCTTCAGTTTTCCCTGTGCTTTTAATTTGGTGTTTCAAGACCACATGAAATTAAGGTTATTCCACCTTTCTATTTATTTATTTACCATTTTTTGAGAAAAAATCCCCACAGGCTCAAGGTGTTAGAGTATTTTTCAGATTAAATCATAATGTAACCTCAATATGCTGCAGAGATCAGGATCAGCGCATGCTAATCTTGAAATCCCAAATACCCTGGTCCAGCATTCATGATGTGAACTTTATAAATAAAATTCAAAAAAACAAAATCAAGGTTGATGAGGACCATTATTTGTGAGATTTGGAAAGACAGTTTGCAAAATTCAGCTAGATCAGTTCCTGTACTTAAGGACAATCCTGTCTGATGTAAAGCACATAAAGTTATTTTACATTTACTCCTCCCTATCATCACTTTTGTCAAAGGAGACTAAAAAGGTTATGAACCTGTGAAGTACTGCAACCCACGCAAGATTTTTTTTTTCTTTCTTTCTTCCTGACCTAGGAAAAATGCATCTCATGAATTTTCCTTTTGATGCTTCTGTGCTGGAGAGAGCCAGTTTGAGGACCTTTCCACAGAGTCCATTAACAAATAGCACAGTGTCTTACAGCACCCTTCATTAAAAAGTATTCTGCCATGTATCTGATACATTGAAGAGGGCATCTCAGCAAATGTATGTATATTGGCTCTCTGTGACAAGCCTTTCAGGTTACACATGAATTGCCCCCCCAAAATACACCTCATGCCGTGGGTTTATGTTCTGCTTTTTTGACAGCTCAGAAAGAACCACCCCTCTTGTATGCATGTCCATATACCACACCTAGGTTCAAAGGGAGTGATGTCTCATATTTTGGAGCTAGAGCCAATTTTTCTTATTATTATGGGCGTTTGCTAAGACTTTTGTCAGCAGCCAGTCAAGTGAGGAGCAGGTCCCCTGGGTAGCAGTCAAGATAGCACTAACTCAAAAAACTCGCCACTGCAATTTTTTCCTACATTTCCCTAGTCTACAGTCCTTGCCTGTGTTTTAAATCTAGTTGAAGTCTCACTTTCTCCTTTCTAGCCTGTTGATAGGCTTCTAGCCTGATGTAAATCCCAACCACTGCCAAAGACCCACAACTCAGGGAGTTAGAGCCAGATACAGGGCACATGCAGACTATTCAGTGTCCCAAGACAGCCAAGCTGGTCTACACCAGGCTGGTTCCTTCTTGTTGCTGAAAGGGATGACCCGGGGTGTGCCAGAGTGGTGGTTACTCTGGGAGGGAAAGAGGTGCCCAGCCACTTCATGTCCCATTCCTGCTCACAAAACCAAGATCTCCTCCCAGCTCCACCTCAGCTTTTCCCACTGCCAAAATTCCTCTCCGGACAGAAAAACTCAGTTTTGCTTCCACTCTTGAAAGACTTAGGTCAAGTTTTGCCCTGCGACTACCAATGGGAGCAAAGCAGGGATCTACTGAAGTTGAATTGAAGTTTAAGTCACTATCCAGCAGCCATTTTCCCAGCACTGATTTCAGCCCACATGATTAACTCTGAGCAATTCTGTTTGTACACAGCCAGTCAGTCAGTTGTAGTCGTGGAAGGAGGTCATCTCTGTGCAATTGCTTCCAAGGTCCAGCAACAGAATCAGCTTGTTTTGCGTCACTGATCACCCTAAATCAGCAGTGAACAGACTTGTCTGATTCTTACGCACAGTCCATCTGGGTTTAACTCATTGCACGTTACTTATTACCTGTCGGCAGCTGATTATTCACTCCTAACTTACCTGTCTCTGAAAGATCATTGCAATAGTTGCAATGCCAAGCTCCAGTCAAGATCCAGAAAGGACAAAGCAGTTGGGCTCCAAATATTTACCTTGTGAAAAATATCTTTGCAGGATTATGAATCAACCAATGTCACAGAATCATAGAATCATAGAATAGTTAAAGCTGTAAAGGACCTTAAGATCATCTAGTTACAAATCCCCTGCCATGGACAGGGACACCTCACACTAAACAATGTCACCCAAGAAAGTGATCCAGCATTTCCCCCTGGAAGTTAAAATGCTGGATTTTTTTTTTTTCATAAGTGAGAATCTTTGACATTTAGGAAGGTTAAAGAGGTGATGGGCTGAGTAAATGTCTCTTTGCACTACCACACAAAGAACCTATGGCAGCAATTAGGTTACTATGAAAAGCTGACTGGCAGGGCTCTATACTGTGTTGTCTTTCTCTTTGACTGTGCTATCAAGTGGCATGTGAGGTGCAAATACTCTGAATTTGACTCTGGCATCTGACTCTGTGCTCCTTACTCAGCATAAAGTCCATCAGAAGCAGCAGGAACACTGCCCTAGCTAGGAATATCAGATTGAGTTTCAGAAAGTTGAGCTTGCTGCTCCTAACTGATTTTTCAGGATTAATTCTGCAGTCCTCCCCATGAAAAAACAAACACACACAAAACAACAAAAAAAAAAAGTAAGCATAGAGACCTCCACAAGTATGAAAGAGCAACAGAAAGCAAGTTTCTGTGGTCTCTGTTGCCATAGAAAACACGCGTTTATGTTGTGCTGAGTGTTGGTGCAAGCCAGGTCTCAATATCCACACTCAGTCCCACTCAAGCCTACCCTTGGATAGGCAGAACCCAATAACACTAAAAATTCTCATGCAAATACCATTCTGGGAAGAGTGGGCACTAGCAGGATCACACCATCTTCAACAGCAGGTGTTAATATAAAAACATAGAACAGAGACGTCTTTTCAAATTAGTATTTCATTCCTAAGTGCCCTTTAGCATACTACATCACAGAACAGAGATGACATTTCTATCCTTGCTACACTCTTCTAATCAGGATGTGTCATGCCGGTGTTGCTGGCTGGTAATACAGCCTGGCCTACTGCAGTGATCTCATTTGTAGTATCTTGCTATCCCAGTGGCAAGCTGTAGAGCTTTTTAAACAGGGTTGTATTGATAAGGAAGGACTATAGTGAATGTGTCATGTTTCAAGCACAGCTGAAATGCGAAATGTAGCAGGGATTAGGAACAGCTTTTAACTAGGGCATCATACTGTGTACATGTATAGACAAAATTCCTTGTGTTGATTTATAGTCTTATTCATCCTATGTTCTTTGTAGTACCTAGGGTGATGTTGCAGATTGCTACATTCCCCTACCATCCTGCACTCTTCAGCTTAGCATTTTGTTCGTTGTGCTGGGTTTTGGAGCAGTACAGAAAAGCACACAAGTGATGTTGGTTAATTTGCACCCTACTTTAATGCTGATATCAGTCGTAAATGTTTTTCAGTGTCTCCTGTTATCCCAGCTGAATGTAATAAAAATGGAATGATCCACTATGTTTAGACCATAACCCAAGGAAGATTTTAATGTTGGCATTAGTATCTGGAAACAGCCTGGGAACTGGGTTAGTGCAGGGTGAGGCCTGTGTGTTAGCTAGATTTTCATGAAGTCCACATTGGACTGTTTGGGTCTTTCACATCAGCTGGAGTTACTCCCAGCTTCAGCACGGTATTGAGCTCCAGGCAGAAGGTCAAGGATGACTACAAGCCAGAAGATACTTAGTCTATGTGGCAAATCTGTTTTAAGGCTTAGTGCATCTGCTGTATCTCAGCATGTTTCAGCAGCTGGAGATAAGCAAGGATGCCTGGAGCTTTCAGATATTGCTGTGGTGTAAACCCCAGCTGGCAACTAAGCACCGCAAAGCCACTCACTCAGTCCCCACCAGTGGGATGGAGGAGACACTCAAAAGAGTAAAATTGAGAAAACTCATGGGTTGAGATAAAGACCATTTAATAGGTAAAACAAAAGCTGCTCACACAAGCAAAACAAAAAAATGAATTCATTTATCCTTCCCATTGGCAGGCAGGTGTACAGCCATCTCCAGGACAGCAGGGCTCCATCACATGTAATGGTTACTTAGGAAAACAAAACGCCATCATTCTGAAAGTCCTTCCTTCTTTCTTCTTCCCCCAGCTTTATATAGCGAAGCATGACACTATGACACATGGAATCACGTGGTGAGAAGCAGAAAAGGCCTCTCGACACTGTGTAAGCACTGCTCAGCAGTAACTAAAACATTCCTGTGTTATCAATGTTGTTTCCAGCCCAAATCCAAAACATAAACCCATACTGGCTACTATAAAAAAAATTAACTCTATCACAGCCAAAGGCAGCACAAATATGTAAATACCTCAAGTTGTTGATGTTTCAGATGGATTATGAGTTTCTTGAACAACCTACCTGAACATGGTTAATTCTGTGAGACTGCATAAGGAGTGCTACATAAGAGACAATCCTCAGTAGGAAAATCCATTGAGGGCTATTAAATACAAACAGAGTTGACTCAGTCCTTCCCCTCTGCTAGTCCACAACTATGAGTGCTGCAGTCAGCAGACAGTCCCTCATGTTCTCTCTAAATAGCATTTCCTACCACCTCTGCCATTATTATCAAGCTGACACTTGGCCCTAAACCTACTAAACCTCTTCAGAAAAGGAGGACCGAGCAGGGGAAAACACAAAGAAGCCAAGTGATGTCAGTAGACAAAATACATAAGTACAGGGAAAAAGTGTATGGGTCACATGTCTGAAAATAAAAATAGGAAAACAACAGGATACACATATCAGAGTGACTTCAGTATTTCCCCATTCCTGCGCATGTCCAGGGACCTTGTAGACACTGGCCAGACACCGGGGTCTGTGGAGTTTTGGCCTGATGTTCTGAAGCCTTTTTTGTATTCTTTTTGATAAGTGAGAGGATGTACAAATCAGAGAAATTGGTATGATAAGAATGGCTGTTATCCCATGAGCATCATTAGTACCTTGGTCAAAAGGAAATTCTGAGACTTGTTTCAAATCTTTAGGGAACTCTATCTACAGCAACTGGTTTTCAATGCTCACACCTTGTCCTCCCTCTTTCTTCTCCAGAGGAAAACATAATATTGAATATATAGTAGTGAATGGGCAGGAGGGGTGAAAAAGAAAGGTATTAACCTTAAAATGCAATATTAAAGGAAAATTATGCAGTATTCAGAATAATGTTTTTTGTTATTGAGATGAAATAAAATTTTACAAAGCCAAAGATGGTAAAAAGAATGAGGCATGGTTTGGTATCACAGATTTCTAGTCAGCATTACTACATTGTCTCCATATGTGTGCCATCTGCAACACTGCTCTTTGGCAACAAATACAATAAAAATAACTGGTGACCACAGCATGCTTTTTGAAACATGACAGTGGTACCCAGGAGACCAGTGACTAGGTTAAAGTCACAACCAGTGCAAACCCATCTCAGTAGTAAAAGGCATATGTAGACTTAAGTGAGACTTCCTCTTAACAGCAATTTAGACTGTCTCTGGTCCCCTGTGATTGCCTTGGAGATATCCACCAGCAGCCTACAGTGCTGACAGAGAATTTGAGCTTGTGTAACTAACACTTCTGAAGGCTGGCAGAGAATCTAATAATAAATGGCTGGCCATTCTCACATGAATTTACTTGCCAGGGAGCTAGCATTACATCAGCTCAGACCTTCTAGAAAATCTACTGGGGACAAAATTTCCTTCAGTGTAACCTAAATGTCCTACATGGGGGAATTAAAACCTTGGTATACTTAGATTTTCATTGAAAATTGGCTCCACATATGTTCAAAATTTTTGATTTGGAGGCTGCTACATAGTTTTGATGAAGTGGCCCTGAAACCAGTGAGCCAGGATAGCACCTTTTTGGGTTTTGGATAGAATTCCTCCAAAGAAATAAAAAATCCTACTGTTTATTGTTACTGAGAAACAGATCTTGGTTTAGAGTTGACATCCTTTCATCTGCCATCCAATCTTAAGTTGTCCAAACAGAAGTGCTCCTAGGGTGAAACCATAAGCTGAGCCACTAAAACAATATTTTATAAACATTTTTGAACACTGCAGTGGGAAGAGGGGTAGATATTTGTTGCAGTGGTGACAGCGTTTGAGTGAGACTCAGATCTGGGCTGCACTTGAGAACTCTTTTGGTAAGTCACCACAATTATTCACATTTTGTTTTTTCATTTTACAGTATTAGACAAACATCCTTTATATACATGCCTGACTAACCTGACTTGAAAGCAGCAAAAAGAACATCTCAGAAGAAAAAAAGAGGGGGCTTAAGCAAGAAGTCAGTGGCTCTTATCTTCCTGTTAGCACAGTTTCTAGCAGCACACTGGGCTGCTCTTTAACGCTGGCTTACGGTGTTATTTAGGAACTGACCCCAAAGCCTGGTTTTGCTCATTTTGTCAGAACAGAGATTTATAGTGCATGTCCCTCCACTAGAGTGAAAGACTCAAGACTTCACTACAGAAATTGCATTTCCCTTGAGGGTTTTGTATTCAAGTACATCCTGACCTTACTCACTGTCTGACAAAAATGCTGCTTGTGGTACTTTGTTTCTATGACATGTCATGAGAAGTGCTGTTATAAACTCAACATTTCAGGCTGTGTGGATTGCTAAACCTCTTAATTTTTTTATTATAGCAGTTGGAAGATTTGTCTTTTGTACTGCACTTGCCTTCTTCCATGAACAGCAAGAATCCTGAAAGCTGCTGTATATTTCACGAACAAAGAAATTATTCTGTCCAAACTCACACCTGGTGTCTTGTCACCTGGTGTTTCTGGAGGGTTACCCCGCTCAACTGCAACAGTGGAGTGGATATGTCATGCTAGTCCAGAAGGTCTATAACTGGGTTACAGGAGCACACAAGAGGGTTCTTGCCTTGAGCAGACTGCCATGAATAATGGCAAAAGAGTTGGTTTAGTACGTCTTTTCTGGATGGTATTTTTTCATCCATCATTGTTGCAGTTTGTAGCCTTTTTTTTCTAAATTCCCAGTCTGTTGTTTAAAGTATAACACTTTGAGTGACCCTCCCTTATTGTAACCATATTTCTAAGAATGTTCAAGAAATTGTGAGCTTACTTTGAAGCAACTGAATAAATACCAGAGGCAAGGATGATTTCCAGTTTGAGGGGAACCCTTATCAGACCAGACATGGTAATCTCAATGCATGCTTTAGGAAGACAGCAAATGCCAAAGTTAAGTACTGTATTGTCTTGAATTAATATTCATTCATATCTTGTTTGCTTAAATGTGACATGTTTGCAGGTGTTCTTCATTCTGTGCAGTATTGGTGAAATTCCAACCCCAGCGTCAAAATACCCTCTGATTTCAGCAGGGCTAAGATTTTGAGTCTTCTTGCATGGGACATGGATCATATGCCTTTGGCAGAAACAAAAATAATGATGTTGCTGGCACATTCTTCCACCTGGGGCAAAGGTACAAAAACCTTCCTTGCCCTAGATTATTCCATGAAGCTTTTTAAGTAGTTTACAAGTCTCTGAAAGTGTTGAGTAGGCTTTCTGGTTTCAACAATCAAGCCTTGAGTCATAGAATCATAGAATCAGAGAATGATTTAGGTTGGAAGGAACCTCCAAGATCATCTAGTTCCAACCACCTGTCATGAGCAAGAACACCTTCCACCAGACCAGGTTACTCAAAGCCCCATCCAACCTGGCCTTGAACACTGCCAGGGATGGGACAGCCATAGCTTCTCTGGGCAACCTGTGGCAGCGTCTCAGCACCCTCACAATGAAAAATTCCTTCCTAATGTCTAACCTAACTCTACCGTCTTCCAGTTTAAACCGATTCCTCCTTTTCCTGTCCCTACATGCCCTTGTAAAAAGTCCCTCTTCAGATTTCTTGTAGGCCCCTTTTAGGTACTGGAAGGATGCTCTAAGGTCTCCAGGGAACCTTCTCCAGGCTGAACAAGCCCAGCTATCTCAACCTGCCTTCATAGGAGGGGTTCTCCAGCCCTCAGAGTATCTTTGTGGTCTCCTCTTGAAATGGCAAATAGAGGGAAGCTGTTTGTTTGAAAATTATGTAAAGTGAATCAATGGCATGGTACTTGATAGCTCCCTACTGAATCAAGAGTCATCCGTTAATACTGCATTAGGCTAGCTAAGCCCCCTCCCACTTGTGACATTATGAATTGATACTAAGAAATGCTGGGAGCAATGATTAGAGACTGCAGAGGGCATCTGCAGGGGTCTCAGAACAAATTAGTAGTAGTTTAAAACTTTGGATGGAAGGGAGATCGAAAACAAGAAGCCTGCATCTGTGCTTGCCCTAGAAAAAGTGTAACAAAAGGAAAATCGCACTGGAAAAAGAGAGACAGTAGAAAAACGGGAGAAAAAGCCCTCAAATGCAAGAAAAGAATGATGAAAGAAAATTAAAAAAAAAGAGAGAGAAAATTCTATTTGTGCCTATTTTGCCTGCTGAACATTTTTTTTCAACAGCAAGTATATGAGGCAATCTGCATTCTTAAGCAAAAAAAGAAAATCATTCCACTGCAATCTAGATAATTTCCCACTCCACTTGATGATATAATGCACTAAGAGCAAAAAGCCTTAAATCATCAAGAATAACATACCAGTCTCACATTTCAGCAAAAAGGAATAAACTTTATTCTACACTGTTTCATTTTCAGAGCTGATGTCTTTTACAGTCATACAAGGTATTCTGTCCATATTGCATTCTTCCAAGTGTGGAGGTGGAGGTGCCTGCTACACAAGTGTAGCTGGTCTAACGGGGCCCTGCCTATACATACCACAAAGCAATTTCTCTTTTCCAAAGGCCTCCACAAGACCATGCCATGATGGGCATAAGCAAATAAAAGGAAACAGAGACTGTATTAAACAACTCTAGCTGTGCTAAGCAATTGTTTTTAACATCATTCTGCCCTTCTCCTGCAAAAACAAGTTGCTGTTGTGTTTTTAATTCCCCTCTGCAGAGTGCTCAATCCATCCAGAAAGCTGTTATGAAAAAATATACAAGGGAAGTGTGATGGAGAGTTTCTCTTCACTGATTTCTCTTCTAGCATTGTTTTCTTCCTTCCTCCCCTCTCCACCCTGTGCCTCAATCCTCAGCCCATTGATGTGAAAGGAAAAACCCACACTGACCTCATGCGGCTTTGGATCATGCTTCCATTCCTGGACCATTTGTTTTTATAAGCGAGGTAACAGGAGCTCTAAAAATTCCCATCAGTGGAGCTCTGAAAGTGCCATCCACTGCCATAACAGTGGGTGTGAGTTTTCAATGGAACTGCATTGTTTGAATCCAGAATAATATTTTACCTTCAATATACCACCATTATAAATTCATTTGACATTCAGTGTACAGTAATAACAATGAATTTGCTGGATATTGAATGTCACATACTTTCACAAGTACAGCATTTCATTGCAATGCACAGCAGCATTAGTTTAACTACACCAGTTTTTTTCCAGAATCCTCTTTTATATCCCGCTTCCTACAGGAGAACAATAAATACTTCTTAGCAATGCCTAAGAAAAATAAAATCATACTTTGCTCTTGGAGAGAAATATGATCTATATGCAGGCCTCTAGCAAGCTGAACAACAGCACTTCCTGGGACAGTGTGAGCATGAATTTGTGTACAGAGGTTTTTTCTAACCAAAAAATGGATGGCCTGGAATATTAATCGAGGGCGTGGGGGGGAGGTTGCTATGTTTTTGTTTTCTTTGTAATTGTTTGTTTGTTTTTTTCCTTAGTTGATTTCAGACTGCAAAAGGAAATAACCCTTGTTCAAACCATCTTCAGTAAAAAATAAAAAGATAGAAAGATGTTAATCTGAAGGATGATCAGGAGATTAGTTTCAAATTGATCATTTTAGAGTTGATTGCTGAATATCTCAGCAAGTGAGGAACAACATGGAGTTGTTCTTCTCAATGCAGGATGTAAAATTCAGGACCAAATCCTTCCTCTGTTTCTTACACAGGTTATCCTTAGAGATGAACAGGCCACACTGCAAGAGTGTGATGAACTGGGCTGAATCCCACCTCTGGTGGAGTGATGGGCAGAGGAGTGAGGGAGGATTGAGTCTCCCCAGAGCCAAAGGAAGGAGAGACATGAGGTTTTCATCCAGCATTCAGGGAGAGGCAGTGACAAAGAGGAGCTAAAGTCTCTTTAGACCTCTGGCTCAGCCTTCACCTTTGTGAGCAGGAACTTACCCTTGATGCATCTGTGCCAGACTTCACCCCATCACTTCAACTCTGGTGATCAGTTGGATATCTCAGTCTACAGAAAATGGTAACTGTGCACCCAGCAGGTTTTGATAGTGAGGATGCATCCATACAAGTGCTGCACCAGATGAGCGAAACTCATTTGCTGTTTCTGTGAGATTGTTGGACATCAGTCTGTCCCATTTATACAGGGTGGTGCTGAAGCCTCATCAGTGTCACAACATCTGCTGGGGAAGTGCCCAGGATGGCAGCCTGGTACCTCATCCTCAGGAGACACCATGAGTTGTGGACAGCATGGATGTCCTGGCTGCCTGCTGGTCTTGCAGGTTATCCTGAAAAAAGAGAAAGAAAGAAAGGAAAGAGAGGTAGACATAGAATCATAGAATCATAGAATACTTAGGGTTGGAAAGGACCTTAAGATCATCTAGTTCCAACCCCCCTGCCATGGGCAGGGACACCTCCCACTAAACCATGCCATCCAAGGCTATGTCCAACCCAGCCTTGAACACCACCAGTGATGGAGCATTCACAACTTCCCTGGGCAACATGCAAGTCACCTTCTATTGTAGAAGGAATGATCACCATGTAAATGGATTTTCTTTCTAACCAGTTTTTGTGCAAATCACTTGAATATGCAGTGTCTCTAATTAATGAAGAAATCCAAATAAACCTTTGATTAAGCTAGCTATTTTCTGAAGCATTATTTTTTTGTCAGTTTAAGGGGGACATTAGTAATATTTTTTATGATAAAGCAAACAGTGACATAAAATGAACTGCTAGTAATGCAGAGTGTCTTAATGCTTTTGTCATGGGAGGACTTTGATTATTGTCTAGTGTTTTGCTGAACTCTACTGAGTCACAGATAAATCTATTGTTTCTGTGAATGGTCCTTCATCAAGATGAAAATAAATATTAACTGACCAAATATGACAAGGCTTGATTGAGAAAGAGCCCTTGAAGGGCATGTGGAAGTCCATGGAACAAGAGTGGCATGCAATGAGCATGCTTCTATGTGGTTTATTGTAACATGGGTGTGCCAGTCCTCTTTTTGTTTAAAAACTCTTGGAGCTGCAAATTTTGAAGCTGTCTCTTCATCTTTATGTTTGTTACATGTGTTCTGGTTTTCATCTGAGAATATTGAGCCTGTTTCTAAGGCAAGGTACTCTTCAGTTCAAAATACTGAAGCATGGTGAATACATTAGACAGTGAAATGAGTAAGAGAGCAACTGTTACTGTTGCAGCTAATGCTACATCACCCAGCCTTGCACTGAAAGAGTTGAATCTATGCAATTATTTTCAATGAATGTGCTCCAAAAGACAAATCAGCATATTCAATGGAAGAGAACATGGGAGAAAAATTGCTCATTTCGGACAAAATAATGAAGGCAATAATCAGTGGAATAAGGCAAATGGATGGCAAGACCTGCTTGTTAAATATTACCTCTTCAGACCTGTACAATAATAGAATAGAACTGCATCCTAAATGAGATAGTTATGTCAACTGTCATGGATGTTTAATCATGTCTGGACAACAATTTTTTTTCTTACTTATCTCCTAGTGCCAATATTTTATCCCCAGTACTGTATGTGGGCCTTCAGGAAGCAGTCCACATATGGTAATTTTGGAGAAGTCTGGGTTAGAAATAAGAAAGCCTGAAATCTATGTTCATTGTACTTAATAAACAATGTGACATTTCTTTGTGCAGTTCTCGCACCACAGAATGGCCAAGAAAAAATTTTACTGTAATAAGACCCCGTTGATGAAATGCTGCAGACAAAAGGTCTCTATGAGTGGGGGTGAAATGGGCTTGCCTCAGATATTTGTATGCTACTTATTTAATGAGACATTGATTTATTAGCTTACCAATCTCTGCATTGTTTTTTGCAGTGCAAATACACCAGTATGTTCAGATATATAAACAGATAAAATAAAAATAGACAAGTCAATGATCAACTCAAGCAGATGTGTTTTAATGAAGAATTATAAATGGGTAAATGATTCCAATGCACAAAAGCCAAAGCTTTAGATCAAGCTATATGAATAAAATGCTACTAAACAAGTTTAAAGCAAAGCACAGGAATGTCCCAGGAGGGCTTATGTGTTTTAGTTGTCAATTCATGCAATTGCCTGTTAGATAAAATAAAATACTTCTCTTGTAGAGTCCACACAGTGATAGAGCAGACAGTGTTTGATGCGTCAGCATGTCAGTGGTGCAATACTAGACGCATGATGTTGCACTGATAATGAGCTTTGTTTCATATACTTTGCTTCTTGGACAGCAGTGAAACAGTATCAGAACTGCTCAGCTATACTACCTAGCTAATACAATTACCAGCTTTGAACCCACCCAGTCTGTGAGCAAGATGAGTGCAAAACCAAAGATACTAGTTGCAATACCTCAGTTGTGTGTAAACTTTTCTTCTCCAAAGCACACAATAAAGCAAGAGCAGGGGCTGTTTCATGCACTGCAAAAAGGAATATGATTGCTTAACAGCACATGGCAACTCTGCCTAAAAGCTTTGAATAAAAAAGAAGACAGCTAGCCTACCTAATTTAAACTGTAAGGCCATGAAACAGTCAGTAATCTTCCAACATGCAATGCAACAAGGATTTCTATCCTTACTCTCTCCCAAAAAGTGCAGTTTAATGCTTTGTGAGCACCAGTTACCATGACTTGAGTTTTACGTCTTTGCTGATGGCAATCCCAGAAAGTCAAACCTGTTAACTCCATGATGGAGAGCATGCTTAATTTTATTTATAGGAAAAAAATGTAATGTTTACTGAATTAGCTATATCACTTCCTCTAGCAATTTAGAAGTCTCATGGACCCTGAGCTTTCAGTTATGAGATATGACATGATAACAGCTTCAAGTGAGGCACCTGTTCCTCATAATCAGATGGAATCCAATCATTAATCTAAAACACCCAGTGATATTTACTGTTTCTTTTAATAAAAATATGAATTTCATACAGATTCCATCGAGTTATGTTCATGAGCTGCCTGAACACACAAAACCTGATATTTTTCATTTTTATCAAATTCTATGTTATATTGTGACACTTTAACTCTACAATTAAGCCCTTTAAGTTTCCTAGAAAGAAAATCCATCATAAGCTATGTGTCATCATTTCAACCCTTTACTTCCTGTCCTTTAACATAACTCTCACTCTAGTAATCTGTATTTTGAAAAGGCATGTTTGACCACATGCAGCCTCCAAGTTCAGAATCTGTTTAAAGAATTAAAATGCTTAGGAGAGGAAATGTAACATTTGGGTTGAGCCTTTTACAGAAGCTGGAAAAAAAGGAAAGACAAAGCAGGTTGTTAGGTGATAAATGAAAGCATGAGTTTGTGTTACTGAGGTGTTTGAAATTTTCCTGGACTTTGTCCTGTACAATTAAACAAGGTATTTAAGCACATGTCTGAATTAAAATCTCCCTAGTCTAACCTCATTTCCTCCCACAGATTTTATTTTTACAATCTTGCCTGTGCACACTTCCCTTTGTTCTCTTCGGCACCATTTCCTTTCCTTTCAGTGCCCAGTTTCAAAAAGAAGTTGCAGCGTGCTTACCCAACCTGTAATTCAGTTCCAGAAACACACCGGAAACTTTTAAATTGCCTTCAGTGAGCAAATTCTGATTAAGTGCGTGCTGTGACATCACTCTAGCATTAATGTTCAATCTAAAATCAAACCTTGGGTGGTTTTGGTTTTGGTGTGCATATTATCTTTCAGCAGCTAATGACAAGGCTTGAAATATCTGAAACATGCCTCTCTTTCTCCACCCCAGTCACACCCCAGATAAACAACCTACCTGTAAGGATTTATTCTGCATTGTATAGTGGTTTTCCACACCCTGTTCAGTTAGCTGAATCTCAGCTCAGTCAGCATCTGGACATATGCCTACTGCCCTAACACTTTCCTTGCAAGAACTGCACCAGCCAAAGATCTGCCCTCTGAATTCCTGTTAGGTCTGTCACTGTGCACAGGGCTCAGCGAAACTGTCTTTGTTTGCATACTGCTTAACTCTATTTTATGAACTTTCGTCACAATGATGTTTTCTTCTAAAAAAAATGCTGTTTTGGTAGATAAGCTATCCTAATCTGTTAACAAACTCACTTGGAATAATGATTTCCCTACTGTATGGACAACTCAATTTAAAATCTAATAAAATTGAATGTATTTCAGCTCTTGTTCCCTGTTGCACAGTGATTTTCAGTTATTCATTTTTAATTCAGGACGCTGTGTTATTTTTGCCTTGAAGTCTCATGTTGGTAAGATGAGGAAAAGCTGAGGGATTCAATTTGATTTCATCATCATTTCAGTTTTCTGTAATTCATATGCTAGGTCTACTCACAATGGTGCAGTCTGCAGCACAAAGGCAACAGCTTTTTAACCTCCAAACTCCTTCTGCTTGTACCTACTATCATCACATACAATATGCAGTATTTTGTTGTTAAGCTACCAGGTTGCTGCAGATAAATGCAGGCTATGCTTTCAATAGTGGATATGTCTGGCCACCAGACCCCTTCACCCCAATATTTTACCAAGCAGCATTTCCACCACAGCGTTTTTGTCCTCACTATTCTTGGTCTTTTCCTGTCCTTCCACTTACAAACCCTCCTCCTAAAATCCAGACATAGTGCAAATGACTGAAGGCAAGTGGCATGGCACAGCTCAAAAAGTAAACTGCCTCCCCAAAATGATGACATCATCCAGATTGCACTGTCTCTGGTGCATGCTCTATTCATCCCCAGGACTGGTATCCACAGACTAAATCTATGCCAGGCAGCACACTAATGACTAAATAACGATAAATATTAGTGCTCAGGTGTAGCTGCAGATATTAGGTACTGAGAAATCATCCTTCACTTTTTCAACTCTTTTCTTTGATGATATATTTAATGTGAATTTATTATATTCTTATAGTTCAGTGCAAACTGATGATTTGGTTCCTTTCTCTACAGTGCAAGTCCTTGGTAGGAAAAGGTGGCAATACTAACAGAAAACCTGGAAATAAGCAAATAGGTTGCACCAGGTCACTAGTGAAGGTATGGAAAAAATTGGCAAATTATGTATCTTAGTAAATATGTTGGTTTATCAGTGGTTGTAACAGTTAGAAAACCACTTAGCAAATGGGGAAGAGGTGACAAGGACAAATAGTGGGAAAAAAGCAGGGAAAATGAGATGGGAGTAAAGTAAGTGACAGTTTGTCAATTCCATGTACAAGTGCTGAGATAGTGAACAGCTCCCATCACCTACCGCAAGCTATCACAGAGTATTTGATATTCTACTCCAAATATTTTTAAGTCATCAGCTGACCAGTCACCATGAAAATTTCTCAATTTTTTTCCAAGTGTTTTTATCAGTTCAATGTTATAGTACATTCTTTCTGAGCTTAACCACATCAACAAAATAAAGAATGCAAATAATGTTCCTGATCTAGGAAAAGCAGCAGCCAGACAGATCACTGACTCTTTCCATTTAAACTGAATATTTATGCATTAAATTTTAAATATCATCTTCCTATCATTTCTCAATAAATTCATTTCTTTTTCTCACACAAAATATCTTGAGTTATGACAACACAATGTTGGTGTTACAGGGATTGTGCTATTTTCAGCCATGGATAATTTAAGAATGGCCCAATCATTGTCATGCAAACTTCAGCTGGTCAAGGAACTCACCATTTTGTCAAGAGATAATGATGTTGACATTAATCTGTTTGCTAGCTGACCTCTGTTTATCACTGTGTACCAGGTAAGAGTTAAGCTGAAAGTATGTCTGGGGAAGAGCCTTGAAAAAACAACTCAGAACCCCACACCCTGCATTAAACTAAGATAAGCAAGAAGATTTAGGTAAAAATATAATTATAATATTGCATTGCATTACGTATAACATTGGTTTGGTGTAATTGCAGAGAGCAGTAGTGTAAATTGCAGAGATTCGTAGTGCAGAGAGCAGAGAGCACTACAAATAGCGTGATCCATGATCTTGCTAACATCCCATCCATTCTACTGATCTTACACCCACAGGGATTTTCTGGAGACTTAAATCCAGACCTTCAGGAAACATGAGCACTAAAGTGATCTGTTAGCCACCAGCAAGTGCATGTCCAGTTCATGCTCATGATGACTGGATGATCCAATTGAGACTCTTCCTCTCTTTTCTATTTCTGTGTTTCTCCTCTGCTCTTTATATATCGCTCCTTATAGTACTGGTATTAAGATCAGAATGATCGTATCTTCTCCTGTCACTGTTTCCCCCCTGTTTAATTCAAGTAATTAAAATTCAGGAGCAAGGCTCAGGGGGAAAAAAAAGCAAACCCCACCATTAAAAAATTGTACCTACCCTGAAAGACTCCTTTGCTGTTGTTCTGTC
This sequence comes from Amazona ochrocephala, assembly GCA_039720435.1. Lineage (NCBI taxonomy): Eukaryota > Metazoa > Chordata > Aves > Psittaciformes > Psittacidae > Amazona > Amazona ochrocephala. The sequence continues at coordinate 50,923,814 of CM077882.1, read as the reverse complement.
CATAGGAAACTGAAGGAAGGCAGCAAAGTTATCCAGGAAGACATTGTCTGTAGAGCCAGAGTCTTTTGATGTGGTCATGAGAGCTGGGAGGAGAAGACAAGTGTATTTTGGCAGGCACAATTCTCAACGTCTGGCGGAAGCAACAGAATTCACCAAATGATGACTGAGCCAGGCTGAAATGTAAAGGTTACAGTGAGGTAACTCTTAGCACATAGAGGGCATGTTTTCTTTGCAGTCAAAGGTGTGATTAAGGCATTAATAGCAATAATAACAATTGTACTATTTCTAAGGGTTTCACAAAGGATGATGCAGGAAAACTCATTCATTTTTGCTTCCTATGTCAGAAATATTTGAGGGCTCTGGGCATCAAAAGGGATGGGAAGTTATTGAGTGAAGTCATCTCTGGCAAGAAAGTATGCTGGCATATTGCAGACTCGCAGGAGACACTGTGGACTTCCTTAGGTACCAAGTCAGTGGTCAAGCCACTGCCACATAGTTTTCACTCTTGTGGTACCTGAGGTACCTGCAAGATGGAGCTAACTCCAAAAAGCCTACTGATGGAATCACTTGTCTCCATTGGCAAGCATAACTTTGTCTTCCTAAGAAATGAAATAATCATGTTCTCAGTTGATATAAATTGACATAAAGACATGTTATTACAGAAATTGTTATCAGCTGTGAGATTGCTCCAGGGTTCCCATGCATTTAATTGTATAATCATACGTTTTATGGTGCAGGTTGCAAATGAATCTGTGTTTCCTTCAAATTAATCTATAAAAAAAGATTACTTGAGATGGATTTGTGGAGTAGTACTTAGGTGTGATCCTGGAATCTGAGTCAAAGCTGAGCACTGGCTTTGGTAGAAGTCCTTGCCAGAATGGAGTTCAAAGCAACTATCTTTATATGTTGATTTTAAACCAACATTATGAAATGTAAAAGTATTTGGATCTCAGACACATTAATCAATATGTGGTTTGAATAACTTTAAAGATATTATTTCCATGGAGCCTAATAAAATCCTACATAGTTTACAAAACAAACCCCAGGTTAGATGGAGGCAGGAAATTTCATTCTGGTTACATTTCCGAGAGATTGAGTTTAGCAGGATTAGAATTACTACACTGGAATCATTCAAATGGATTTTTTTTGGCTTTGCAACAAAGTTGTCTTATCTTTATTTAATTTAATTGTTTTATCAGCTGTGTCCTGTTTTCTGACTCATTGACAACTCTGTTCACACCTAACCAGATAACATTAAATTCTGGATTGGAGGTTCATCCAACAAAAGCTTACAGGCTGAGAGAGTTGGGCTTGTTCAGTTTGGAGAAGAGAAAGCTCCAGAGTGACCTTGCAGCAACCTTCCAGTACCTAAAGGGGGCCTACAAGAAATCTGGAGAAAGGCTTTTTGCAAGGGCATATAGGGATAGAACAAGGGGGAATGGTTTTAAACTGAAAAAGGATAGATTTAAGTTAGACATTAGGAAGAAATTTTTTGCTATGTGGATGGTGAGACACTGCAATTGCCCAAAGAAGCTGTGGCTGCCCCATCCCTGGAAGTGTTCAATGCCAGGTTGGACAGGGCTTTGAGCAACTTATTCTCATGGAAGGTGTCCCTGCTTATGACAGGTGGTTGGAACTAGGTGATTTGAAGGTCCCTTCCAACTCCAACCATTTGATGATTCTGTGTCTGTGTGCTTTGCGTCATTAAGATTTTTTCAGAATTCACGTCATTTTATATAGACATTCTACTATTTTATTTTTTTTTTGAAAAATCTCACTCACTGTTGTCAGCTATGTACAGCATCTGGCAAAGTGTGTTTTGAAATAGTGAATTTGTTATGTGTTCCACCAAAAAGATGTATGCCTAAAATGAGTAACAGAGATTGCAAGAGGGCCATAGGTTACATTTAGAAGTTTACTTTTAAAAATGAGTGCTTTCTTTTCCAGTTATAAGAAGGAAGCCACAAATGTTTGTGTGAAAATTAGAAATCTACTCTGTCAATGCAGATTAATTTCACCACAGTTTTCACTACTGTAAACTTCTAAAGCTGCCTGATTTTCTCATACACTTTACAGCATTTCCAAACCCAGTATCACCAGGAGTACAGGACAGTGGAATATTGTTACGAAGTCCAGGTTTCTCATCCAGCACACATGGTTTGAGGAAATTTAGAGCAAGTGAAACACAATTGTATTTGACCTAAAACTTGAAACAATGAAAAAAAAATAATCATTAACTAGGGAGCTCCTGGGTAGATGGTGGGATCTCACTCTGTTTTCCATGAGACAGGCCAAATTAGAATATCTGCCTCCCTCTCTCTTCTACTCTCATATCTCATTGCCAGTAGTCTGAAAAGAAGATTGTTCTCCACTGACTTTGACTGCCTTAACATAAACCATCCACCTCAAGTTTGCCACCTAAGATTTTCTTCTATGTGGACAGAGAGAAGGAGATCCTATTCTAAGAAAGATGCCTGAGATCATAAGGAAAAAATATGGATGTATGTCCCTCTTTTGGTAAGCTCTTTAGACTAGACACTGAACTTCCCAATAGCTGTTCAGATAAAAGGAGTTCACCCAGGTCAGACTGTTCCTTACAGGAAGGAAAATTGATCATTTTAGCTGTTCAGAGAATAGCCAAAAATTGAATCAAAATGTAACAAAGCTTGGGCAGGAAAGGAAGAAATCATGGCTATCTCCGTGAGAAAGGAGAATATCCCTCAATAAGACAGTCTTGCATCTCTCAAAAAGATTCCTTAAAGGCAGGTTCAAAGGGTCATGCAGTCAGGAGGAGCTGTCAATGAGTTCTGCTCAGCACTGGATGGAGGACCTCAGAAGCGGATGCCTGCTTTCTCTTAAATGCAGAGTTGTGAGTTTCGTTAAGTAAATATATTTGAAATAGGACTCCTACAGTTACGTTTGGAAATGTTTTTACTTTCACTAGACTAATTTTAAGAGACTGCAGACTGAGGTTTGATATAATAAAGCATAAACCTCATTGCTACATAATCAACTCAAAAATGAATGAGCAATAAAAGTACAGTTATGCTCTTGTAATGCATTAAGCTTATACTCTTGCTTAATCCTTTTTAAAAGGGCTCTCTAGGTGTTCACTTGGCAAATAACAAAATAAGGCAAGTCAGAAATTATGCTTATTAAATGTAAATGTGTATCTTTAGCAATTGATATCTAACATCATAGGACAAACTTGCCAAAATTAATTAAATGAATAAATGCAATTATGCACTTAATATCTCCTTAATTACAAGGCTAAATTATCTTTTACATACAGCGCTGTCAGCTCAATGGTTGCCTGTTACCTAACCAAAACAGTAGCAGTGAGCACTGAGCTCTTGACCATGCTGGGCTCCTGATGTGGTTGGAAACCTCTGCACTGTGATGCACAGTCCTGTGTCACAGACTTAAACTTCACATGCAATAACTATTTTCTTAACCACCTACCTGTCTCAGTATGGTATGTGCAAATTTTTTTTTGTTGAAATTTGACTATGTACTGGAGGAGAAAATTATTCATAATTTCGTTTCAATACTGTAGGGTATGCCATGAGGTCTATAAGCTGTTGAAATTGTTATTAGTACTGTATTTTCACAAGGTGGAAGGCTACAGAAATTATTACTGATGAATAATGAGCGGTCCTATCCAGCTCCATCTATCAGTATCTTCGGGTGGTGTTACAAGTGTGCCTTCAGCAGTAATACTTATTTCAACTCTAGATCCTTCTTTTTAAGGCCACCATGACCTACATGTCCCTTGATAGTCCCAGGCTGCAACTGTTTCACAGCAAGACTATAGGACAGTCAGGCTTTCCCTCCAAAATGCCAGAGATGTTACAGCCAGTAAGGCTCCATGCAAATCTCATCCAGGGCCAAGGTGTGGGCTGGCACGAGAGACTCTGCTATAGAGGCCATGACTCGTCTTGTGAGACCCTACAGAAACGCACAGGGCTGAGCAGATACAGAAGAGTTTTTCCTCCTTTTCTGACAATGCGAAATGAAATATTGCAAGATTATATCTTTTATCAGAGCCACATCAGAAACCGACGGCAGACCCAAAAAACCAAACTCAATCCACATAAGTCTTAATTCACTACTTCACCTCTAAACCAAAGTAATACCAAGAAAAACATCTCACCTGTTGTAAATTAGCTCAAAAGAAGTTTTCATCTTATCTAAGTGTTTAATTTACAGTTTTCAATATTTTACTTTTGTCTTTATCACATCCCAACCATAAGCTACAAATAACCACAATGTTCACAGGATTTTCATAAAATTAATTCCCAGAGCAATAGAACCGATTCCCCTTCACATACACTCCCTGTCCCAATAAAACAATTGATAAGAATTTACCAGTGTGCTCACTTTCTAAAGAACAAGATCAAAGCCATTTATTTTAATGATTTTTGTGCTTCTCCACTCCAGTTATATCAGTCTTTCTCATCCAAATCAAAAGTTGAAGTCTAAATGAAGTGTTTCAACCTTCTCTCAACCGTCTCAATGAAGTATTTTGATATTTCTATATTGAAGGTTTTAAGAAATGTCTTCTTTTGGTGCAAAATTTTGCAATTTTCATTACTTGTTTTAGGACAAAATAAATATCAAAATATTACAGTTTCTTTGGTAAAGGCAATTCCAGATTTTGAACAGCTGTATAAATTAGACTAGCCCTCAACTCCATTTTGAATGCACAGCAGGTAAATGGCACTGGGAATTTGAAGTGCATTTTTAACAAAATCTCTACTACATTTTGCTCTTGTCATCGTTGTGACTCACGGTGTATTGAGGACAGCTCTCAACTTTTAAAACCCATCCAGAAAAACTGCTGTGTTTTGGTTTTTATTGAAAAAAAAAAAAAAAAAAAAAAACACCACATTTTTTTCAGTATATTTTAGAAGTGTTTGGGAACCACCAACAGCCCTTCATGCACGTATTTTAATGTGTTGTCTTTTTCTCTATTTTTTCCAGAAATCTTTAGAAATTCCCTTTTACCTCCGCAGGCTGTTTTATCTTACATTAAAGGCAAAAGAATCAAAACACAGAACAGGGAAGGTTGTCTATTTATTGAACTATAGTGCATCAGAGATTTTCAAGTAGTTAATAGAGGCCAAAAGGATTAGGAACTAACACAAACTCTTTCAGGAGAGTTTTTTTTTATATGCTTCATTCATTAAAGAAAAATAAAATTTTCCAAAGTGTCTTGTGAGTGATACCATGCATCAGCACTTAGGGATTCTTTTTTTAAACCAGAAATACTTACACTGTGCTTTCTTACAGCTTAACGTTTCGTGTGGATTCTTAAAGATATCCTGTTAAAGAAGAATTCCTGAAAAACTGCCACAAAACACCATTAAAACCTACCAAGTCTGAGCACAAATTATACTGGGCATTTGATATTGCTTTAACAGTATATACTGTGCTTACTAGCAGAGACAAATTACATTTGCAACTGTTTCAAGTGCTATAAATGAGAATGTTCTGTCCGGATTTTTATAAATTTTGAAGTCGGGTTGAATCTTAATACTAGTTGCATTGTATTCAAAACACACTCCATTTTCAGCGTGTTAGGTCAATGCATCTGCGCTGTTATTTAGCTACTGTACCACTGAAACAGAAAGGTTCAGACAGGTTACAATTGTGGACAGAATTTGGCTCCTAGAAGGAGAAGAGTAATCAACTGAAACTCAATTCTGGCCATATTAATGACATTCACCTGTGAAAACTCTTCTTAAGATGGTGAGAGCTTTGGCTTGGGGATCCTATTGTGTGTGAAAGAAAATACATGGCTTTCAGCTTCTTTGCTATGTTTCCTCAGATAATAAATCATCCTCATATTTAAACCTCTTTTCTGTTACTCTGCATAGCGTCCTTCAGCTGACGTCCTTGTTATATATGTTTATTCTTCCACTGGGTGTTGCCATGCTATGCTCTGCAGGCAAATATACATATACACAACAGAAACACTCCTATTTCACTTACACCTCAGTTGAATTCAGTGAGATTTCACCAGGAGGAAAAGCTGGCTAAGGACCAAATAAGGCACAGTCTTTTGGGGTTCTGCCAGGTTCCTTCTGAACCCTGTGCTATGGGTGAGAATGCCCAGGAGGGAAGGCTGAGGATAGACTCATGAGTGGTGCTGGGACCCATTCCCAAACCGCCTTCAGAGCACTACTCATACTCCAGGCAAATGCAGTCACTGTTCCTCATCCCCATTGCTCTTATTGTCATTTCCCAGTCACTGCTCCACTTTAGCTTTCTCAGTGAAGGAGTATGTGCTTTAGCAATCTTGGTCATATAAAGGGTTTAATATGTGGCTTAGAGTTGAGGGGATTCATAGGACCTAAATTCGCTGCAGCATTGACCCTCAGATGTCCTCGCCCCAAATGCTTAAGGTCCTTCTGCTCCCCCTTGGCTCACTCAAACACTTTGGAGTTATTCCTGTCGCACACAAATATGCACTCCCAAACTAGTGTATGAAAAAGAAATAAAATCTCATGTTGACAAGCACAACATTTGCAAAGTGACTTGACCTGTGAATTATGAAGAGGCTGTAGAGATATCTCTGTCCTATTCCCTACTTCTCTTCTTGAATTTATGCTTATGCTTTCCCTCTATTTAAAGCTGCAGAAAGGACTTCGTGAACTCCAGAAAGTGGTTTGTGCTGCATTAGTTTTCCATAGCAGGATCACAAGATCTCAGGATGAATAAAATACTTTTAAGAGATTTATGGAAGGCAGGTAACTAAGAAAACCAAACTTAAGGGTGTTTAAATTTATTTTGCAGAAAATCATGTCTCTTCTGAACAATTATTAAGCAAAGCTGATGTTCTTTAGTGTGCTAGCTATGGATATTACTTGCAATTTGGAAGTAGAAGGATGTTCAGGAGATAACTGGGGTCTCAGGATGCATGACTTTAATTCTAGCCTTATCTGCAAGTGAGGCAACCTAGTGCCTCAGTTTACCATTCAAAAAATGAAAATTGTGCATCTCTTCCACAAAATAACATTCAGAAGATAATTTCACCAATGTTATGAAATGTTCATCCATTAGTTTAATGAAAGTCCTAGAATATAAACATATCCCCACAATATGGTCAAAACTAAACAAAAAAAAAATAATTAGGAAAAAATTGCTGTACTTGGAAATGATCTGTGATTTTTTTTTTTTACATGTGACCTGTTTACTCAGGGCAGAGGAATCCTCTATTGAAACAGAAATATATCAGGTGAAATTTTAATCAAGCTGTCAGGCTTCATTCTAATTCTCAGGCAGTCTACAAGGAGGAGAGAAAGGGAGAGGAAACATTAAAACTGGTTCTCATAAAGAGATAGAGAGACAGAGAGCAACAAGCTGTGCTGATATATTAATTATCTATTTATAATATGTAATCTTTTCAACTTCTGTCATGTTAAAATCAACAAAGAATTTAGCTGAAGACAGCCATAAAATGAACTGATTACAGCTTGCGTACAACAGTGATGAAAGAGCAAATACACACAGCTCTGCAAATGTGATATATAACATGACAGAAAGCACAGGCACAGTGATAACAGCAGGTAATTGCTGGGCTCTTTAGCTCTCCCGCCAAACCGACTCTGTGATATTTCTTTTGTTCTGAACTGGCATATTTTTGGCACATGGGAGGTGGGGGAAGGAGCGAGCTGAGGCTGAACTCCTTGTGAAAGCTTCTGCTAAAGTAAGGAGTGCCAGAGCAATGGGAGGGCAGGGTTACGCAGAGCTGAGCCTTCCAGGTACTGCATGTCCAGCAACTGAGAGGAATCATGTCCAATAACTGTACATGGCCAAAGGTTAAAGGTTGACATTTTCCCTTTTAATTCCACTACAAACTCTCAGTGAAGACAACATGTTTAAGGCCTAATTCAGCCCACTGGACTTTATGGTAGGATCCCTTACCGCCACCAAAAGGCTTGGGATCAGGACCAAGTCTGAGAGCTCACTGGGTAGGGAATAAGTATTTAATGCATATATTTGCATGGATAGCAACTTACTGGTGCTACTTGTGGAACTAGAAACAAGTTTGAGCTTTAAAGTGATGGGTAGGGTGAGAATTAAGGGAATGCAAAACCCACAGGTTGAGACAACTGAAATAAAATATAGTGATATTGGACAGAATACCAACAATAGCAATAATGACAATAATTATAGAAAACAATGAAAAAGAAATGAGAAGTCAGAGAACAAGTGATGTACAATACAATGATCCAATCATTATCCCAGCACTGCAAAGTCCAGCACTAAACCAAGTTCCTAAGCATCACATTTACACGTCTTTTCAATCTAGGTATGGTGATTCCACCACTTCCCTGGGCAGGCTGTTCCAATGCTTGACAACCATTTTGGTGAAGAAGTATTTCCTAATTTCTAATCTAAATCTCCCCTGGCACAACTTCAGGTCATTTTCTCTTGTCCTGTCACTTCTTACTTGAGAGAAGAGACTGACCTCCACCTCACTACAACCTCCCTTCAGCTAGTTGTAGAGGGTAATGAGGTGTCCTTTGAGCCCCCTTTTCTCCAGGCTAAAGAATCCCACTTCCCTCAGCCACTCCTCATAAGACACATACTGCGCTTAACAGAAAGAGGACCAGGTGGAAAGTCACAGGATCATGACTGTGTTTCTAACTCCTCAAAGTTGACTGTTCTTCAGTGCTTGAGTCTTCATATATTTATTGTGAGGCATCTATTGCACAATGTGGGCATGAGGTTGTTTCATACTTTGTTCAGTATTCACATTCTTCTTTTTAAGATTCTGGGTTTAGGGGCTTTGTTTATCTTTTGCCTCTTCCATTTTCCAGTGACTCCAATGTACCCAGGCACTCATGCCTATGCTAGGCTTTCAGAACATCAGCAAACCCACTGAAGTCAATGGGGTTAGCCTCATGCTCAAAGCTGAGGTTAACTCAAAGCAATTAGTCACAGATTTAACCCTATGTAGCCAAAAGAAGCCAGTCAACTTCGGCAGAACTGTCCTCCTCCAGGACAAATTTGGGCATATACCTCGTGTTTTGCAGATAGGAAATTTCCTAAATTAAAGGGTAGATGATTCATTTTTTGGTATTAAAAAACCTGTAGATTTCTTTTTTTTTTCAAGTAGCTTTGAGACAAAAAGACAAGGGTAGAGGTTCTGTTTCTTTGGGAGCATTCTGAATGAAAGCAGTTATATGTTTCTGCTGCTATACATCGCATCTCATCTGCCAAAGCCCATGTTATATCTATGCCTGATCTTTCACTTGATCAGACACTGTCTCCCTGACATCAAGCATTTCCGAAAAGGCCAAACTCAGGCTGCCTTTGATATTTTTTGATTAAATCACAGAGGAAGAAAATAGCCTTTGGCAGAGAAATCAGATTTATAACTTAAATAGCTGGTATTTCCCAGGAACATAGGGCTCAGGATTTCAAGTCTGTTAGAGAAGGCATTTGAGCTGAGATCTTACATAGCCCAGGTAGATGCAGTAATCACTGAACAACAGAAAGTGATGGATGATGCAGAGACTGGTTTTAGGTGATCCTTCTTCATACCTACCTGCATTTTTGGGTCTTAAAAATCTTTCTGTACACTTTAATTAAGCTGATATATTTTTGAGAAATGTTTTGGTGAATAAGCACTCTTTGTAAAAAAAAAAGAGCAAACAAACTGAAAATCGTCCCGTTCCCAGCAAATTTCGGTAAGATGTAAGAGGTTTGGATCTTAAGAATTCATATAGTTATCTTTTTAAAAATGTCAAAACCACTCCAATGTATTGTCTGGATTTGGCAATATCTAAATACGTATGTAGTACCTACTTGTATCTTTGGTTTCTGTTTTCTAAATAAATTCCTACATCCATGTTCTTACAGTGGAAATGCAACCCAAGGAATTCTATGTTACTTTGTCATAACCAGAAAGAAGAAAATAATTGCTAGTTTCCTCTTTTTCAGAAAAAAAGTCTCTTCACTGAAAAGGTTATTTCTTTTTCACCCAAAACCTGGTTTCCCAGCATTTCTGCTCCAGACATATTGAAACAGGACCCTTGTTGCTGACAGAAGCATCTGCTAGAGGGTTACACCTGGGGTCCAGAACTCAGCTGTTCTGAAATGAAAGATTATTGCATCAACCCAGTGGACAACTTGTAATTGCCTTGCTTTATTTCAGCTGGATTTTTTTATGTCACAATGCTGTCTTCCTATTAGTCTACTACAAATAAACCTTCGTTACATGAACATCAAATTAAGTTAATGTGAAAGAAACTAATCAATAGCTTTCTGCTTAGCTTGCTTTGGTTCAAACTCTATTCTCCTAAACCTTTTCAGACATCACAAGCCACTCTAACCAGTATCTGCTGAGAAGAGCCTTTTACCAAATTTGGCTGTTCTGACCATTTAATTTTAAAGCAGTCACCTGCAAGCTAGCTCCCACCATCCAAAGAGGGACCAGTATGACACGAGAGTTAATCTTGCATCAACAGATATCCATGGACAGTGCTACCCTGTGAAGCAAAACTGGAATAGTGCACAACACCACAGACTGTCATTGTGGTAGTACAGGGCTTCAAATGATTGAGGCCAAGGTTGCTAAAGGACTCTTATCTTCAGCCTACTTCCAAATTCACATACCTTTTTTTTTTTAGTTTTGTTTGTTTGGTTTGGTTTTTTTTTTAGTTTTTTTGTTTGTTTGTTTTTTGGTTGTATGTGCTGGGCTTTTTTTTCAATATTGACATTTCCATGTTCTCAGTACTCTAAATACAAGATTTGCAACATGGCATCAGATGAATTGCCTGTCTTATCAGCATCCTGTCCCCTGAAGGAATAAGGTGCACTGGGCAGAAACTCAGTAATCTTGCCAGAGAAGTAGGGATAGGTGTTTTGTTCTTATGGATGGAAAGGAGGGAAGCAGTAAATCCTAATCTCCTCCTGCTAGTGATTGACACACTTGATTCACATGAATTATATTGAGTTTCATCTAATGTAATTTATTGGTTTTATACAATCTCTTTTCAGATTATTTTTTTTAATATGACTTTTAACAGAAAGAAACACAGAGAAGAGGCACAAACAGACTTATCTTTACAGATCTGAAAGCTATTTAAACTAATCCGGCTGACTTTGCCCTGTTAACAAGACTCAGCTGTGAAGGCAATCTTGCAGAAAGCAGAAACATCTTGAATCCCTATCCAGCATGAAAGTGTTTCCAATACAGTGAACCAAACATCTACCACATGAACTCTACATTCATTTACTTATTCATCCTGATGTGAGTGTTCTGATTCCAAAGGCTTTTTCCAGCCTTTACTGTTTCTCAGTTTTCAGATTTGTTTAAAAGATAATTCTATAAATACAGTTTCTGCTTCTCATTTTATTATAAAAACTAAAAAAAGTAAAAACCTTTGAGGAATGAGTAAACTTATTATGTGTAAGTGGAAAACACATAGGTTTTGTAATACCTGCTTATAAATAGCAGATTGTGTAAATATGCAATGAGAATTTATATGAAAGATAACAAAATTGTCGGATTGCAAGTGACTTTAAAGATGACATCTGAAGACAAGAAACAGTTCATTAACCTACATGTTAAACAAATCATACTTCATGCCTTAATTTTCAAGTGCCTATTAAATCACCATGGGAAGGACAGAGGTTGCAAAGTTACCATGAAGCTTCACAATATTTTGGAATATTTTTTCTCAATTAAGGAATTAGCATTTTATGAGATTCCAGTACATATGACTTCCACTTCTTGTGTTGCAAGGTTTAGATAGGTTGAAATCTAGAAAAGTGCCTGAAATAGTGCGTAAAAAAAGTAGACACATCTAGAAAAACAGAAAACTGACCGAAACACAGAATTTAGGTTCTGACACAAAATTTATGTTCTAGAGTGTACTGGGTTCAGCAGTAACAGTCATTTTTCTCCTTCTTAGTAGCTGGTGCAGTGCTGTGGTTTTGACTTTAAGCCTGGGAACAGCGCTGATAACACTGATGTTTCCAGTTACTGCTCAAATGTTTAGTTTGACCAAGGACTTTCTGAATCTCATGCTCTGCCATGGAGGACGGGAAGCCAGGAGGAAGCAGAGACAGGACACCTGACCCAAACTAACCAAAGAAGTATTCCATACCACAGCACATCATGCCCAGTATATAAACTGGGGGCAATTACCTGGAAGGGTTAGGTCACTGCTGGGGTCGGGCTGGGTATCAGTCGGCGGGTGGTGAGCAGTTGTATTCTCTTCCCTCATTATTTCCCTTATCATTATTTTTATTGGTGGTAGCAGTAGTGATTTGCGTTATACCTTAGTTACTGGACTGTTCTTATCTCAACCCATAGGAGTTACATTCCTTCTATTCTCCACCCCATCCCTCCGGGAGCGGGGGGGCGGAGTGAGCAAGGGCTGTGTGGTTGATTTGCTGACTAGGTTTAAACCACGACAGTTCTTTTTGGTGCCCAACGTGGGGCACGAAGGGTTCAGATAATGACAGATCTGATCAGAGTGTGTGTAATCTTATTTGTGATAAGCATTCATTGTTTCGGATTAATAGTCGTCACAATGCTGATTTATTGGCTCTCAAAGTTGTTGCTCTTGATCTCACAGTTTCAGCATGTTGTGCCTTACTTACAGCTGGTGTTTGCTGTGTTAGTGTTTATCGGCTGGGGCCTTGGGCTAAGGCTCTTGTTTCATTGTACTTTATGGTAATGATTTGTAATATAATAGACTCATTGATCATGAAACTGATCTGACTTGCGTTCCCAGTGTAGTCACCACCTCTATATTTTGGAACGTATAGAATAGAAGTGTGTAGCAATTACACATCTTTTTTCCCCTCCTTGGGTGGTCAGCCTATGAGGGAGACATTCCCACACACCCTAGTGACAAGTACAGCAGCTACTCAAACTCTGACGACAGAGTTCCAGTTACTGCTCAAATGTTTAGTCTGACCAAGGACTTTCTGAATCTCATGCTCTGCCATGGAGGACGGGAAGCCAGGAGGAAGCAGAGACAGGACACCTGCCTCAAACTAACCAAAGAGGTATTCCATACCACAGCACATCATGCCCAGTATATAAACTGGGGGCAATTACCTGGAAGGGTTAGATCACTGCTGGGGTTGGGCTGGGTATCAGTCGGTGGGTGATGAGTGATTGCATTCTCTTCCCTCGTTATTTTCCTATCATTATTATTATTGGTGGTAGCAGTAGTGATTTGCGTTATACCTTAGTTACTGGACTGTTCTTATCTCAGCCCATGGGAGTTACATTCTTTCGATTCTCCTCTCCATCCCTCCGGGAGCAGGGTAACAAAGTGGGGGAGCGAGCTAACGACTGTGTGGCTGATTTGCCAACTGCACTTAAACCATGACATAGAGAAAAAAATCTGCTCTAAGCAGTCAGAAAACCCACAGGATTACCTGTATGCTACAGTCTTTAGAAAGGAGACATGGCACACCTTCTGCTTCATTTACTTTCATATAGGTGTGTTGAGAGGGAGTATATAATCCCTTTTATATACCAGACTAATGGTTAAAGCACTCATCCAGGAAATGGAAGATTAGTGTTTTAAACCTTCCCATCTCATTTTCTTCCCAAAAAATTTCTACTAGCACCAGACTAGTCATGGTCAAAGGTGTGATTTTTCCAGTTCGAGTGGAGCAATAGGGAAAATATCAAGTCTACAAGTTGTGGAAAAAGAAAAGAGCCAGGCACAAAATAGCCTTATTTAGTACTGTAGTGTTTAGGAAAAGAGAAAAATAAAAAAAAAAAAAAAACTCACCAAAACAAACAGGTTTCTGGTTCAGGTTTTAGTTTCCCTTTCCCAGCTGAGCATGAGCATGAGCAGATTCCTTCTCCTTTGTTCTCTCAGCCAGGAAAGGCTTTCCAAGATAAAATCAAGCAATCATTGGGATTGGCGCCATGCTCCAAGTCACAAGCACAGGAGGATGATCTGGTGCATATGGAAGTCAGCTGATACCCTACAGGGTGTGCTAAGGTAGGGCTCACCCAGCTCCCAGGCTTGGTGAATGCAAGTCCTGAGTGACTGTCACATGCTACCCTGGCTTCAGCTGTAAGAGCCTGAGAAAATCCAGATCTGCATGTACCCTGCAGGCATCATTCCTCTTCATTTTGTTATTCGTTATACTTTTAAGTGCATATCATTAAACAGCAAGTCTCCAGAGACCTGTAGTTAGACTATTTTTTTTTTCTTTAAATGAAATTATCTCCTAACTGCTGTATCATGAAATCACACAGCACCACAAACAAGAGAGTTAGTTTGTGGGATACACATCTTTAAGTAACAAAAGTTATTAAGAAAGAAACAGAGTTGTAATAATTTCCTCTTTACCTGCGTAATGATGGTGGTGTCCTTTCCCAAGGGCCCTTGTCGCCTGTTCTAATTTGCTAACTCTGACGCTTTGCATGCTACCATGAACAGCTAAAATCAATGGGAAATGGAAATGTCCCGATGAGCCAAATTGAGCCCACCTCCACTGTCAATGGTTTTTTCACCCCTATTAATGCTGTGTGAATCTTCCTGGGTGTACAACGGTAGATCAAAAATAAAGCAGAGCAATACAGTGTGATGCAATGCCTAGCTCTGCTGTGCCTGGTCTCTGGACCACAGCCCTGGAGTCAGAGACCCTGTAATGCATCAGGGGAACTAAGTACCTGAGAATGTGATCTAAACCAACCTTTATGTTGACTGCAGAGCTGTCTTGCCAATCAACAGGTGAACATTGAAGAGAAGGGTGTACCTTATATCTTACTTGGAAATAACCAGCTAACCACCTCCTTTACACCCTGCTCCAAATTTTCATCTGAAGCTACTTTAACTTTTAATTTAGTCCTTTGATGAACTGACATGCATGGAGGGCTTTTATGAGGGTCCACAACACGGGTAACCATCACTTTATATTTTATGCAGGTAAGACTCAAGCCTTGTGATATATAGTAATTTAGAAAGGTAAATCATGGATCTTCTCTTTACCATGCCACATGACAACTCCATATTTATGTTTTTAAAAATTTAAAACTTAATAATTTGAATTTCAGATTTTTCCTAATTAAAAATTAGTATGTTTTAAAAACCATCTCTTTCACACTTCTCTAATTAAATTTCCACAGGATATTTTTTGGTGGGAGAATTCAATTAGGTTTTGATTGTAGCAATCAAAAAAGCACTGGTGATTTGAGTATTTGATTTTTAATTTAAAAATTTGACATGGCATTCCAATTAAAATGTTCAACAGTTGCACTGTAGCATAAAAAGCCTATTACATCTCGTAATCAGGATAACCCAATGACCACAAAAAATGCAAATAATATTTCAAGAACCCCCAGGTAATAACCATATTTATCAAACACTAAACACTTCAATTACAGCTGCCTGTAGCAGCTCTGATTACTCAGAACCTATGACAGCAGGTGGAAGCAACTCTTTACCTATCTCACCTTTAGATAAGGTTGTGCCTTGAAAATACTATCTAAACTCCAGTTCCAGAAATACAACCAAGCCTGGAAGTTTTGACTCTGCTTCAGCTTTCATGCAAGCTTCTTTCTTTTGCCTATTAAGCTAACTCACTTATTTTCTTTATAAACAACAGATGATACAGCTTGAAAATCTGATGTATTGCTGTGTTCTCCTTCTTATCTTTTTTTTGCTGCTTGCCTGTAGATTTGAGTCAGCAAGGGAGTAAACACCTCTGAAAGGTCCTGAGCACTTTTTTGGGGAGAGGATTCACTGGTTTTATTTTGCAAACTCTCTGACCCCCACCCCACCCAAAAAAACATATTCTAATACGAAGGTGCATTCTGAGAATTATTCTCAAAATTCCTATAAAAATCTCAAAATACATATAAGAACTGTCATGGCAATTATGATCCTGCATGAAGAGATACCTGCAATTGAAAAATGGGAGTTTAGATGCACCAAATCCACAGAGCAAAGAAGAAAAATGAATCATGTACAGTCAAAGCAAATTAGGAATGCAAAAAAATGGTTTCAGTTTTCAGCAGGTAGATCATATATATAAAACATAAATCAGTACCTTACCAATTTCCAGCAAAAGCTGGGCATTTAGTAATTGTATGCAAAGCAACCCAACTCGATGGATAAAGCACTCTATAGACAGATAGAAACAGCCTCATGCTCGCAGGCCCTTGTTCTCATGGGGGACTTCAACCACCCTAATATCTGTTGGAGGGATGGTACGGCCCGGCACAAGCAATCCAGGAGGTTCCTCGATTGTGTGGACTTTCTTCTGCAAGCAATAGAGGAGCTGACAAGGAAAGGTGCCATGCTTGACCACGTCCTCACCAACAGGGAAGGGCTGGTTGGAAATGTGACGCTCCAGGGCAGCCTTGGTTGCGGCGATCATGAGATGGTTGAGTTTGAGATCCTCAGGACAGTGAGAAGAGCGTGCAGCAAGCTCACTGCCCTGGACTTCAAGAGAGCAGACTTTGGCCTCTTCAGGAATGTGCTCAGTAAGGTTCCATGAGATATAGTCCTAGAGGGCAGGGGGGCCCAAGACTGTTGGTTGATATTCAAGGATCACCTGCTGCAAGCTCAGGAGCGATACATCCCAACTAGAAGGAAATTCAGCAGGAGGGCCAGGAGACCTCCTTGGATGGATAAGGAGCTGCTGAGGAAATTTCAAAGGAAAAAAGAGGCTTATAAAAGGTGGAAGCAAGGACAGGTGGCCTGGGAAGAATACAGGGATGTTGTCCGGGAAGCTAGGGACCAGGATAGGAAAGCTAAGACCCAGTTAGAATCAAACTTGGCTAGGGATGTGAAAGATAACAGGAAGGGATTCTATACATACATTGCAAATGAAAGACAGACTAGGGACAACGTGGGCCCTCTCCAGAAGCTATGGGGAGAACTGTCTACCCTGGATTTGGAGAAGGCTGAGGCTCTTAATGACTTCTTTGCCTCAGTCTTTACGGGCAAATGCTCTGACCACACCACCCAAGTCTTGGAAGACAGATGTAGGGACAGTGAGAATGAAGACCCTGGGCCCACTGTAGGAGAGGATCTGGTTCGAGACCATCTTAGGAACCTTAATGTACACAAGTCCATGGGACCGGATGAAATCCATCCACAGGTCCTGAAGGAGCTGGCAAATGAAGTTGCTAAGCCACTGTCCATCATATTTGAAAAATCATGGTAGTCAGGTGAAGTTCCCGATGACTGGAAAAAGGGAAATATAACCCCCATTTTCAAGAAGGGGAAAATTGATGAGACAGGGAACTACAGGCCAGTCAGTCTCACCTCTGTGCCTGGCAAAATCTTGGAGCAGATTCTCCTGGAAGGTATGCTAAGGCACATGAAAACAACAAGGTGGTTTGTGACAGCCAGCATGGTTTCACTAAGGGAAAGTTCTGCCTGACCTAATCTGGTGGCCTTCTATGATGGAGCTACGGAACTGATGGACAGGGGTAGAGCAGCTGATGTCATTTACCTGGAATTGTGCAAAGCGTCTGACACTGTCTCCCATGACATCCTTCTCTCTAAGTTGGAGAGACATCAATTTGATAGGTGGACCACTCGGTGAATAAAGAACTGGCTGGATGTCTGTACACAAAGAGTTGTGCTCAATGGCTCAATATCCAGCTGGAGACCAGTACTGAGTGGTGTCCCTCAGGGATCGATGCTGGGACCAGTCTTGTTCAACATCTTTGTGGGTGACATGGACAGTGGGATTGAGTGTGCCCTCAGCAAGTTTGCTGATGACACCAAGCTCTGTGGTTCAGTTGATATGTTGGAGGGAAGAAATGCCATCCAAAGGGACCTTGACACGCTTGTGTGGTGGGCTGATGCCAACCTGATGAAGTTTAACCATGACAAATACAAGGTCCTACACCTGGGTCAGAGCAATGCCAGGCACAGCTACAAGTTGGGCAAAGAGATTGAGAGCAGCCCTGCGGAGAAGGACTTGGGGGTGTTGGTCGATGATAAAATGAACATGAGCCGGCAGTGTGCACTCGCAGCCCAGAAAGCCAACCGTATCCTGGGCTGCATCAAAAGCAGCGTGGCCAGCAGGTCAAAGGAGGTGATCCTGCCCCTCTGCTCTGCTCTTGTGAGACCTCACTTGGAGTATTGTGCGCAGTTCTGGTGTCCTCAACATCAAAAGGACATGGAACTCTTGGAACAAGTCCAGAAGAGGGCCACAAGAATGATCAGGGGACTGGAGTACCTCCTATATGAAGATAGGCTGAGAAAGTTGGGACTGCTGAGCCTCGAGAAGAGAAGGCTGCGTGGAGACCTCCTAGCAGCCTTCCAATATCTGAAGGGGGGCTATAGGGATCCTGGGGAGGGACTCCTCATTAGGGACTGTAGTGAGAGGACAAGGGGTAATGGGTTCAAACCGAAACAGGGAAAGTTTAGATTGGATATGAGGAAGAAATTCTTTACTGAAAGGGTGGTAAGGCACTGGAATGGGTTGCCCGGGGAAGTTGTGAATGCTTCATCCCTGGCGGCGTTCAAGGTGGGGTTGGACATAGCCTTGGATGGCATGGTTTAGTGGGAGGTGTCCCTGCCCATGGCGGGGGGGTTGGAACTCGATGATCTTAAGGTCCTTTCCAGCCCTAACTATTCTATTATTCCATGATTTTGTCCCTAAGGGCTTAGTCATTGTCGTAACGGATCACAGTTGGCTCCATCTAGTCTATTGACCTGCCTCTGACAATGACAAATGCCACTGAAAGATTCCAATATTGTCATTGCTACCAACAAATTGTATGATGTTTCAGGAGAATTTTATCTGTCTGTCTCGGCTTTCATATGTCCTCCATTCCTAAATAACACAATATTCCTGTGTTAATTTTTTCCATTTTCCTTTAAATGTCAACTTCACCATGTACTGCTCATCAATCATGTGCTTATTACATAGTATTTTTGGAACTCTTTTATTACATGTGACACTGTGCAGTACAAGCAGCAGGACACAAGGTCAGGTGTGCCTGCATACTTCAATGTGTGCTGTGTTGCATTGGAGAAAACACATAGGCAAAAAATTTTCAAAATGGTCCATTTTTTTGTGTAAAGAATGGTATCATGCACTGAGAGAGAAACCATGCTTCAAACCATGATGGCAGGGACATGCAGAATTCAACCTTGTATCAGACCAGGATGATGTCTGAGAGATGTGGGTGCGTATAGCTTTGCAGAAGATGCTGAAGAAAGAGCTGTGAAAGGGAGTTGGCTCATTGGTGGTTAATAAAGGAAATTCAAAAGATAAAAAAATGAAATAGAGAGGTATTAAGATCAAAACAAGACAAAAATTAACACAGAGCCCAGTGGGACATACTCTCTGCAGTTCTCTGCTAAAGGGTGAACAACACAGGGGCTGGTTTCAGGAAATTGGAGAGAAGCAATGCTAGAAAGAATGCAAATTTTACTTTTGTCAGATCTAAAATCTATTTGAAATTAAGAGGGGAAAGGGCTTCTGAAAGCAGATAGGGCCAATGACTGCTAATATATGAGACAATGAAGATATCAAAAAGAATAAGTGGAATTCTATTTAAAATAAATATAACATGAAAACAAACAGGCTCTTATGAAGTAGTCAGCCAAGGAGAGGCAAGCTCAGTGCTTGCCTAAGGGTCTCTATGACTGGGATAGCTTCTCTAGAGTCACAACAGTTACACTAAGGTAGATCCATTTATAGGGAATAAGTGTCCTTGCCCCTTTGCAGCACACCATGCTCACATGAGCAGGGATGGGAAGACAAGACACGCATGCTGCAAAGACGATCTGTGATGAGAGCACAGGAGCCCCCCAGCCTTAGCTTAGGTATCTGCAGCCCAGGTGACAAAGAGCAGACCTTTCAGCACACATGCTAGCAGCCATAACTGTAGTCCAGCAGCAAGCACACCTAGGTGTAGATCCACCAGACATGCCAGCAGGGAGGTGTGGAGGGAATGGGAGCTGAAGGGAAATGTCTGGGTTTAAAACCTTCTTTGAGATAACTCCTGTAGGGCTGCTAGAGCAACTCACATCTTGGTGTTACCCCACTGCTTGAATGGTGGCTTGGTACACTAGTGTCTGTTTCTGCTTATTATGGTAGTATGTCTAATGGCAGCTGTTGCAGGGGTGAAAGGCTAAAGTCCGCCCAGCTGCTCCTCTTGGCACCTGAAGAAGCTAGACCAAAATTAGCAATCTGTACTATGCTGGAGAAACAGCTCCATTTCTCTGTGCTCACATAGTCTCTGTAGTAGACAGAGCAGCTGGCATTTTAAGAAATAAATATGAAAAGGAAGCTTAAAAGTCTAACTAAAAATTCAATAACAGACAAGAAAAAAGACACCAAGAAGATTAAACAAAAGTTGAAAACAGGCCTAAAAATAAAAGAGCAAGCAAAGGAGTCATTTACAAACCAAATGAGAGAGGAACAGATAAGATAAACTCTGAATATTAATGAGCAATCAGAAGAAGGAAGAAAAAGAAGCAAAAATAGGTCTATTTTACCACAAGAAAAATAATGTACAGTGTTTCAATTTCCCCAGTTAAATTACAGAATAAAAAGGAACTTCAATAAAATATCAGCGTGTTAATCTCCCTCCAAACCACCCACATGCTGACTGCTTCTAGAGACAAATAGGTACAATAAGGGGTAGAAGAGGTAGAATGCAAAAGGACACTGCCAGAAATTAAGCCAGGTTTATTTTTCTTCTGCGGACAGTAAAGAAGGTATTTTAATAAGCACAAAACAGGAATATTAGAGCAGCTGAAAAATTTAGAAAAAAAAAGTGAGGATACTTGTGAACCATCCAACCCTGCCTGTGTAATGTTGAATGTGTAAGAAAGCTGCTAAGTAACCTTGCTGAAGTGTTTTGATATTTCCAGTCAAGAAGATCTGAGTTTGCTGATGACACTGAAAAGTGATTGCTGCATTCAGGGTCCAGCTTGAAAAGTCACCTGCATAAATGTGGCAGGCAGTCTCTAAGAGAGAATATAACTTTGGGAGGAAAAAAAAAAAAAAAAAAAAAAAACCAACCAAAAAACAAAACACAAAACATTTTTTGCCCCTTCCATTATTTTTTTGGGGTTGGGTTACATTATTTAAGGGTATCCTGGGGGCTTCAGGGTCCTGAGAGTTGTTCCTATTTGAAACAAAAGTCTCTCATTTGTTCTGTAGCTGAAGCAAACCTTCAGCTTCATCTAAACTGCTCATGAAACATTCTGCAGTTCTGCTTGTATCCTCAGGGCACCATATACACTAATAAGACAGAACAAGAGAAGAACCTACATGGAAAGCCTTTGATGTCTTGTGCTGAGATTCCATATACAATCTACTATGTTAATTATGGCATTAGTCATTTTAAAGATAGGAAAAAAAAAGTAATTTTTACTATAATGAGCATTTAGTTTACTGGAAGTGATTGCACAATCCCCGCTCTTTTCCTTGCTTACTCACTCCCATCAGTGCCACGCTGTTGTAATTTGTCTCACTGGGCAGTGTACTTATTCCTCACTGTGGGAAAGCAGGTCTCTCCCTCCTCTGCTGGCAGAACAGCACTCTGGAAATAAAAAGAGTATTGTCAGAGACTGCTGGCATCTTCTGTTCAAAGATCCTCCTAGTGGAAAAACACAGGCTTTCTCATTGCCTGCATACTTTTGCCTATTGCCCTGCAACCTAGCAGAGACCAGTGCAAAGCTCTGAAGTCTAGTTTTCCTCTCCTGAACACAAGTTCTGCAGCCTGAACCGAATGAGAGATGACACTGGCTCTGCTTATTCTTTTTTTTTTTTTTCTTATTGCTTTCCAAAGATAATTTTCATGAAATGTCACAGATGAACATCTAGGAATAAAGGCTGTCAAGATCTGCAGTGGAATTTCCCCAGCTTCTGGGAGACAAGGTGAACTCTGGTGTCCCCTTAGCTCTGTACAGCCATGAGACTTACCTGTGGTGCAAAGGTATCCCTGTACTCCCATCAAGAGGCTCAGTAATTTTTTCTCTGGGATCCTTTTAGCTAGCAACAGAGGTAGGATTACAAGAACTCATAAAGACATGATCCAGAGCCTGGAAATTCCCACATTCAGATGAGCTCCCCCTAAATACTGAGGAGCATCCTATATAAATTTCTTTTAGACTAAGCAATACAAGGTAAGTAATGCAGAAAATAATTCTGTGGAGAATAAAGGAGCAATCACCATATATTTTGAAGTGAAAAGTAAATACTTTCATTCTCTTTATCACGCTGAAATTATCTTGTGAGGCCTGCAGCTCCAAGGAGAGACTGCCTTCTTGCTCAAGGGAATTTCAAATTAGCAGTCAGTTAAGATCTAAGAACTGTTTCTCCTGGGAATAAACATTTGTTTTGTTTATCTCCAGCCAACAGCTAATAGCACAATAATGATCCAGTCCCCAGATCCCTTTGGCTGGAAACTGATACCTTAATCTCTGCAGTGCAAGTCTTATCAGTCTTTGCTTCTATGCAGTTTGAACATTTCTTTTATATCCTCGATGCACCCTGCAATGAAAGACTGTCACATATTCTGGTTATCTTTGCCATGAATTACCTTTCCCTGACCCCGTTCACTCCTTTCTTACAAACACCTCCTTTGAATTGTTTTATTCTGGACCCTGTGGAACTGAAGCTCAGTGTTATTGTCTTAATTTTGCTTAGTTTTCTCCATTGTTCATTATCCTGGTGGAATGGCATTCTGTCTGAATCAGTGGTCAAAATAAACAGCTCCTGCAGTTACCCTGCCTTTATCCAACAGCAGTCAACAGAGGTGTGTAAAGCTAGCACAAAATGGACATTTCTTTTGGATGTCAAACTGCTTTGAACTTCTCCACGCTATCAATTAGATCCAGTAGTACCTCAGTGAAAGAGAAAACTATTATTCCCAAGGGCGGTCTTGTGGCATCCCTAGGCAATACCATTTCTTTAGAACATATTGGGTAGGCACCAGGTTCTAGTCACAGTTAGGGTATCTTTAGCAAAACTGAATCAAAAGTAAGCTTTCAGTCCAAGATTTACTCATCATATATATCAAAGCATAGAAAACATTTTGTAATACAGTGAAAGCTCAGGCACAGCGCAAGGAAAGCCACTATTAAAAATGAATGCACCCATCAAAAAATATCTTTCTTTCTTCCCTCTACACAGACCTAACTACTTACCCTGCACATCTTTACACAGCTTTAACACTACCATTTTCTTACAGAGACCACCCATCCTTCATCTATCTTCCTTCTGCACTCTCAGATGTTGCAGCTGTTTGATCCGGTAACTTGATACATAGCGAGAAATAACATCAAATACCTAATAAGATTAATTTGCTTTCCTCGGGATACCTTATCAGTTTATTTGTTTTACAGATATAACACTAATTTGACTCTCTAATTAAAGCTCGTTTGTCAAATAAGCAAAGGTTAAATGATTTTTACTTTATGGCTTCCAAGTTATTGCTTCTTGTGAGCACAACGTATATTTCCGTATGCATGGTCTTTCAGAGTACATCTGTAGCTGTAGTGCACAGCAAAAATCACTGCTTGTAATAGATAACCAGGTTTTTCTTCTCCAATTAAGCTTCATTTTTTTCTTAGTAGGTGTAAATTTTCCCAGCATCTGTATCTCAGTAATAAAATAACAAACAGAAGGTGTGGCCACATTTTCCTCACAGCATGCTATCCTCCCATTTATGTCATATGCCTCCCTCTAAAAACTAAAGATCATTGGAACCTAATTTTGTCTAAAATAACAGAATGAGAAGAGGCCTCTAATGGAAACATGAAGCTGCACAGAGACCATGAATGAGCTACGCACCAGACAGTGACATTGTCCAGGAATGCAGATTACTGCATGATAAAAGGTTGTGGTGCATTCCTCCTTGTTTTGCCTCAAAAGGAAATGTACTTAGAAGTGAGAGTGAAGAGCACAGAGACTGATAACCTGATGCAAAACTAATGCCAGATTTCCTTGAAATGTAAAAACAAGCCCCAGCATACCTGGCCAAGTAAATGCCAGTTCTAATTACATTTTTACCGTTTCTGTGGTAGTCAGAATATTGTTAAGGTTAGAACTTTTGGATTAATTTTTTTCTCTTGTTGGAGGAGAAAGAAATGGCAAGGGAAGAGCATAACAAGGTTTTGGGGTTGGTTTTTTTGTAGCATGGAAAAGTAAATCTATCACATTCTCTGTAGTAAAATTGGTTGCACATTAGTTCACCTGGGGAGAAGCAGCTGTGTCAGAGCATATAGAGTTTACCAATGCTGCTTGTATTTATTTTTTTTCTGCCTTGTGGAGAAAAAAAATGATCAAAATGTGTTGCTAGAAGCCTTTTTAGCCCAAAATCTGGCTCTGAACAACCCTTTGTAAAATATGGGAAAAACAGTAGTTCGGCAGTTTTAATATTTGCTGCTTTTCATTCTTCTCCTCTTTACTTTTACCTTCATTGTTTACTGCCAGTTATTACTGATTCAAGCCAAAGAGCTTAGAGAAAGCACTCTGACTAGGAACCAGCACTGAATAAAAGTGAACCTGACTGTTTATTTCTGCAGCCCAGCCTGAGAGAATTGCAAAGACTATAGAGCAGCCCAGCTAATGGAAAATAAATCAGTGGCTTAAAGTCATTTCTGTTTTAGTAACTGCAAGTGTTACCCATCAGTGGCGTGGATGAGAGCTTTCTTTTTAAATGCCCTGTATCTTCACAGTGATTTGGCATACTCGGAGGTGATCCCAGGCTGGCTCTTTTGCCACACTCTGTGGCTTTCTGCCATTCACACCTGTTGCAATTAGTGTAAATTGGTGTAAAATGCCACCAGCTTTAATTTCAAGTAGGGAACAAACTCACACAATAGAGAAGAGGGGGTAATGAAGACTTGTCTTGAGTTTATAGTTTAGCCAGCACAAGATTGGCCTTAGTGGGTTTGCCCAAATCTGTAATGGGATTAAGCTGCTATTTACACCGCACACTGTGTGAGCCTGAGCCTGTGGATGTCTGAGCTAGCTCTAAATGAGCTGCCTGAGGAACCAGGATCAGGCTGAGAGGAAGGGGTAAGCAGCTATTGATGGATGGCCACCAGCTCAGTCCAGCTGCTCCTGCAACTTCTGCGCAGCTCTGCCCTCCAGTGCAGGTATGGATGGGAACCCAGCTCCCTGCAGAGAGCTGGCTTGTCATCCGCACTGTCTGTCTGGGGGAGAACAGTTTAAATAGGGCTGGCCTTGAGTCAAACAGCGGGTCAGTGCAAAAGCCAAACAACAGATTTCCTGCCTAGTGCCTTATCCACATGACTTTCCTCCTGTGGACCCCGTACAGCTCCACTGCTGAAGACATTTTTGCTGAAATGCTTTGCACCATCCAAATAAGCACAGCATGACATGTGTTTGATGGGGGTGTGGACAGGGAGAGACTCAGAAGGGAAACACTGGGTGGTGGAGGAAATGGAAAAACAAGGCAAAGCAGGGACAATTTGAGGGCATAAACATGACACCAGACCCAGGGTCAGCTGGGCAGGATGTGAGGTGTGGTGGATCCCTGAAGGGTCACAGGACTCGCACTGATTTGCCTGACATGCTTGTCCTGTGGCCCAGCGACACTTGTTGGAACAATGCAGCTTCGATCAGGAGGGTGTTGCGCTGGCAGAGGAACAAGGAGACGTGGATCAGATCCTGCACTGCTGCCCTTCCATGGGCTACTGCACTGCTCTGACAGCTGCATGTTATTTCTCACTTCTTGGTGGCTGAGAAATTAAAATGTCATCTACCGCATACATTACAAAATGCTGACATAGAAAAGTTAAGATTCACAGAGGAGTGGTGACCCTCAATTTCCCTTCAACCATCATTGGGCAAGGTTTGCACAGAGCTTTATGCCTGTGAAAGCTGGTGTAGGAGTATGGAAGCAGAGGGATTAAAGTGCTTCACTGCAGTTAAAGTATTGAATTTGTGCCTTGCTTCAGGCTAATGCAGAGTTTCTTAGCGAACCTAGCTGTACATGTGCCCCTGGTCATGCAGCAAGGGGAAGCAGAGGTCTCTGCAAATCCACTGTGGCCTAATTGTAGAAATCAATGTTCCTGAGCCATGATAGTCCAATTGGCTATCTTGCCTCAATGCCTATGGGCTCCGTAAGGGGCTGCGCACAGAAGGAGTTAGGAAGCAGCCAAGAGCCCAGTTTCTTTGCTGGTAGACCTAAACTAGGTCCCATCGCAGAGTGAGGAGGTGAGATGAAGGGGAATACTTTTGTTTTACTGATAGTGAATGAATTTAGTGTTATCTTTTCCAAAGCACAAAGGATTTTTACCTGAGATCATTAGAGGCTGCATCTACATTGTACAAAAGACAGCAGAATGGTCTTGTGCTCTACAGGCAGGAGCTGCCCTGTTTCTATGGTATATCTATCTGTAGAATAAGACCCCCGAGAGATGATTTATCAGCAAGGTTTCTACATTTGTTGCTTGGACATACAGCAAACGATGCCTCTGGCTCCTTGAACAAGTGGGACGCATAGGATCAGATGGCAACTGGAGTGCCTGGGCCACATTCCTCTTCTGTTTCTGAGACAGCACAGCTGCTCTTACTGTCCTGCCTTGATACTGGCTATATCTTGCAATTCTGCTCCAGCTGTGTGTTTCCATTCCTGGTGAATGTCATATTTTTTTTTCTTTCAGAAGCTAAAACCAGAAGTTACCGATCCATCACAATGCAGAATCAAAGTTAAGGTATGAGTTTCTGGAGCATCTTCCCCAAATGTGCAGTCCTTCTTCACTGACACAACCCCCACTAACTCAGTCAAGCAATTTAGCTGTAAATTAAAGATCTCTGCAAGTTTCCAGCACTTCATTTGTGGATCAGTGTCCTGTGGGAGAAGAATGTCAATAACTAGCATTAAGATTAGATTTGTAAACACCATTTTAAAGCCAATTGAAAAACGGGCTGTTGCTGGAATTTCTAAATCTTTCTATCATAACTTGTTCCCCAAACTTGAACTTTAATTCAAGTATTGAACATTTTCTGGGAAGACTGTTCCTCTCTGAAAATGTGGTCCTCCTGCATTTTGCTCTTGCCACCTGTTTTAAGCATGGCTTTCCTTGTATTTCATATGCCACAATATAATCCCTCCCCTCTAGGAGATAAGAGACAACAAAGTTGGATAGAATCTGATGTCATTTGGATGGGAACTCCAGCCTGAGGTGGCTATTTGATTTGGATATTTTCCTGTACT
Organism: Amazona ochrocephala; assembly: GCA_039720435.1. Classification (NCBI taxonomy): domain Eukaryota; kingdom Metazoa; phylum Chordata; class Aves; order Psittaciformes; family Psittacidae; genus Amazona; species Amazona ochrocephala. The sequence continues at coordinate 50,896,642 of CM077882.1, read as the reverse complement.
TTTCTGCATTCCTAATGGACAAAGTGGTTTCTGGTATACCCAAATCTTTTCTCTCAGGGAAGTGATGCATTATGGGGTACATACTCTAAGAAACAGTGCTGAAAGACATGAATGGATCACCAAATAACTGATAAACTTAATGATATAACACAGCAATAATTTTCAAGTAGCCAAATTATTCTGGCCTTTGGATGCTGAACATTAAAAAGAAAAATGGCAAATAGAAAACTTTTCACATTACTACATGAAAATGTAAGCTAATTTCTGTCAGAGAAGATTTTTAGCCAAAGAAGAAGAAAAAGAATAATGCCAGATATCTTAAACGCTTCTTTAGATGGCAAATCAAGAAATAATCTAACTTCTACATGAGTAAATTGGAACCATTCTTGGTAAAGAATTTATTGAAATGATATTTAGTGATAAAATGAAGTTGTTGCCTACTTCAAAACAGAATCGGACATGAGCAGTGGATAAAAAGGATTATACACCATAGTTATAAATACAGCCTATATCTCAGATATTTTTCCATAGTAGAGGCATGAATTGATACATTGAAATACAGTAATACATGTCTGAAATTAAATCAGCTTATCCCTCCTGATGGAGCAAGTGAAAAAAGTGCACTTTTGTTATAGAAGAGTAAATGAACCAGAATTAGTCACAGACCATCTTCCATTTCTGCTCTAGGAATGGTGCCAGATCAGATTGGAGCCCCTTCATATACTTGCTTGTTCCTTTACAACCTGGCACTGGGAACCTCCCCAGCAGCAGGGTGCTGGTAGTGTGTCAGCCACACACTGTATTAGGCAAAGTGTAATAGCTGGAGATTTTATAAGCAGTGAGTGAATCGGAGGGACAATGAAAACAAATAGGACTAGAGCACAGAATAGCAAAGCTTTCTAAAAGTACAGGATTTTAGTTTTTCTTAATCAACTAAAAGTCAGATATGACTAAATCTTTTATTTTATTCTTTTATAATGATGACTTCTTTATTAAAATAAGCAGTCTAGGAATTTCTTTAGCTCTTAATGGAAAATATCTTTGTTAATGTCTCTTTGTGGCAACTACAGCTGGAGATTTCAAGCATTGGGCTAACAGACAAGAACCTCAGAGTGAAATTTATTACGATCAGGCTGTAAACAGAAGCAACACAGACTGATCTATTTTCATTTCCCAAACAAACACCAAGTGCTGTTCATTTGGCATAGTGAATGGAAAATGATGGAAATGGAAAGCACATTTTGAGTTGTAATTGAATAACTCATTATCTATATCACTGGAAAGTAAACTCAGTGTTCATGGGCTGTTTTGGTTTTTAGTATATGCTTAAAACTGACAACATCCCCTGAAAGATCAAGTCTACCATCGTGTTCAATCCCAGGTGCACTTCAGCAACAGGGACCCTGCAAAACACAGATGTGTTTCACTGAAGCAGCCAATAGGACTTAAGTGCTTTGCTGAACTGGAGCCATAACTGGACCTGAGTTCATAGAAATCCCCTTTCCCAGCTGTAACAGTACCTGTCCTGGCAGAGAGGTGTGGGAGTCCTGCAGGGACTTCAAATAAAGGTGTTTCCAGAGAGGGTCTGTTTCTTCATTTGTGCTGATTACACATGAAGCTGATGTTACGTTGCCTGCATGGTCTTGTATCTTTGTGATCTTTATAACTTGTGAATAAAATATTTGTTTCATGAAGCTGTAGCATATGGCAGCAAAGAATCACTCTGTTGTGAGGAACTCCCAGGTGACAAAAAGAAAATTAATAACTAATGAATAACTTATTTAATGCTATGAATGTGTGAGCACTCTTTGATACTGGGACCTAGGTTTCATATGAGTGCTCATTTCACTCCAAAGAGTAGAAGAAAGAGCTGTCAGACCTGGTGTGAAATATAAGCAAAGGACCAGTTGATAGCGAACACCTCAGAGGTCATTTCTATTGTTTTTCCTTGTAGCAAGAAGGACTGCATTATTTCTATTGTAAAAATGGAAATAGAATAAATCATATAAGCAACTGAGTATCCATCTCCAGATTATTTTATCCACTGTGTTACAAATAGAAGATACTAGCTACAAAGTTCACATCTAGTTGTGGTCATTTTATAAAATTATTTTAGTTTAGCTTGCTGTAGAAGGATGGTCCAACTAGGACACAAAGTCTGAAAACTCATGCAAGTTGAAATCCCCTTTAATTTGATTTAGACTAATCTTTCATGAGATCTGAGCAAGCAAAGGTTTTTTCTCTCCACTCTATTCACCAAGGATGCATTTTGCGTATAAACCAATCTTGCATTTAACCATTAAGTAGTGGAGCAGAATTCATTGGCTAACCATATCTGTGTTTTGGTGTCATGTTGCTCCTAAGCTGCTGATGCAGATGCTGGATAGATAACAGTCATAAAAGATAGTGAAAAATGTTCCTGAGGATATATAACTTGTAATTAGCTACTTAAAAAGCAAGTTATTGATGTGCATGGGCATTTAGTATTTATTTAGTGCAAAAAAATATGGCATGTAAACACCGAAGTGTTCTCTGACCCCAGATTATCACAGTCTAACAGAGAAACACAAGGGGAGACATCGTATGCTGGAAAATGCAGCAGAAGCCTTGTATTAACAGGTCTTATTTTTGGATTAAACTTCCTTCTTGTGAATCTTGTAGGGCTACCCTAAAAGAGTCATGAAGGACAGATCATAGAACTGTATAATGGCAAATGCCTTGTAAATTGCTATCACGTGATGGAAAAATTCTTCATAGGGGATTGTTTCCCTTCAGCATTAATACTTTAAAACATGGAACATAAGTATGAAAATTGAAGAGCTGCTCATTCTCTCACCTGAACCTCTGATCACTGAAGTATGACTTAATAGTGGTTTCCCTAGCAATCAACTGTGATATCACAGGAAGAGGATTATGACCTCAAGAATCAGAAGCAAGGAAAAAAAAGCAACCTTAACCCAAAAGCCTACTTCTTATGTGAATAGCATCCTCTAACTAATAAAAGTGAGGAGAAAATACGTTCCAGTTTGTAATCTGCACCTTTGATCTTACTCTATTCCCCTAGTCTCCTAATATTGGTTGTCTTTTCCTCAGTAACAGAATGGAAGTTAATTGCCATTGTTGAAATGGGGTAATAAAAAAAGGGATCTTGAGAATTCACATTCATAAATCTAAGTACTGGCATGCAAATATTTACAAGCAAATATTTACTTTAATACTGTAAATTCTCCCCTTCATGTAAATACCAATCATCTGTAATGTTTGCTCAACAGATGTACTGCAGAATCCACACTTAACAGTCCTTCACAGGAGGTAAGCTTATTAAACAAGCAAGGTGTGGTATTCACCTTAACACACGCTTGAATTCTAGGATGTAAAATATCATTTTAGACAATGCCCAAACACAGCATTGGGAATTTAGGCTTCAGTCCTGCTCAGCTGTTGTTTTCCTTTAAGTTTTTTGTCTGAATTCCAGCTCAGTCTCACTTCTTCATCTGTAGAATGGTCAGTTGTCCCATTTCCAAATCCCATAATGAATTTTATCCCCTGACCACCTGTGTGAGGCAGAAAAGATCCTGACCTTTTGGTACCATCAACCACAGAGCCACTGATGTACCATCAGTCACAGAGCTGCAAGGTAAAGAAGCTCAGTTGAATTCCAAGGGGAGGTGTTTGCTCTTCTGATGTGCCTTTCCTTGGAAAAATGAAGATTTAGACCTTCTAATGAGAAGGGTGGGAGCATGAAAAAAGGGAAAATGCTTGCTATGCCAATAGTTGTCTGAGTCCATTCTGCTTCAGGAGGAGAAAACTCATTACTTAGAGGACATATGAATAAGGGACTATATATCAGACTTCCAGCCTGGAAAAATTTTACTGGGTCAGGGCTTCAGTTCTTTAGGAAAAGTTTTTACAGAATATGAAGCACCTTGAAAGCTGCTTCATTTTTGGATGCCAGCACAGTTCTCATGCTCACCAGATCTTAGAATGTTGGTGTTGACCAGGAATTTCTTCAGCTCTCAGATCAAAAGCATGAGCTGAGTTTTCTTTCAGATTTCCGAAACCTAACTTTCATTCTAACAGTAAGCTGAAGCCTAGTCTGAAATAGGGTACAAAAATAGCAAGGTTTGGTTAGGAAATTTTCCAAGAACTTTGTACAAAATTCAGGTTTATACATTTTCTATGAAGCTCCTCTTGGTGCTTCATAATTTAAACTGACATACTCCTTAGGGGCTCTTAGCAGTGAAAAATAAGTACCTGACAGAATTGCAATGGTGGAAGTGTTATAACAATCATGGACCAAGCATACACCATTCTCAACCTAAGTTTCATTCTCTTCAGACACAAAATTAGGCTTACATGCCTGAAAGGACATTTGTTGTTTTTTTTTCCAGGAAGCTAATACTTCTGCATGCAAACCTTGTCCTGTCTATTTGACATTCTCACCACAGCATGCAGGAACAGCAAGAGCTGGCTGCCTCCAGTATCTAGCAGTCAGATTTAATGGCCTGGGAGGTTGGGCCTGTGCTCTCATGACCAACTTCACTGCAGTTCCTGTATTTCAGTGGTTTCCCACTTCTTTCTGCTCTCTTTTTCCCTTTTAGCCATATAAATCTCTGATCCTGGAGATCATAAGCATATTCCAAATGTTTTCAGTGCTCAGACCTAATTGACGCTGTCACAAACATTCAGGACAAGCCTCAGGTTATTGCTATCCAATACAGTTTTCAGAAAAGAATAACTCAAAGGGTAATATTAATCAACCTACAAATTGATAGGAGATTTTTCTGTAGCCTCAGTGCTATGCATTCCTCTCTAAAAATTATCTTTGAAATTGCCTTCCTAGCAGTCTGGTTTCAAGATGTGACGGAACAAATCTACGGAAGAAAAGAACCCGTTTTGTGTTATTAGCTATATTCCCTCTGCCTCAGGGAGGCTGTCGGACATAAACCACTGGGAGGATATTCTGGAGGAGTGTCAGTACATGTCTGCTTCAGTCTTACATTACTCACTAGGTATCTGCTTGCTTTTGAACACTATAATACAGGACACAAAACTGGGCTGTCCACATTGCCTGTTCCTGCACTTCTGTATAAAAGGGAAAAAAACAACAGTAACTTGGAAGGTTTTCTGATAGCAAAAACAAAAAAAAAAAAAACAAAAACAAAAACAAACAAACAAAAAAAAAACCCAAAAAGAATGGGATTACATATTTGTAAACGTATCAAAATTTGAAAAGGCTTTATGAATGTAGTTTGAGCACAAACTCCTGAGGAAATGAGAAAGGAAGGGAAGGGAAGGGAAGGGAAGGGAAGGGAAGGGAAGGGAAGGGAAGGGAAGGGAAGGGAAGGGAAGGGAAGGGAAGGGAAGGGAAGGGAAGGGAAGGGAAGGGAAGGGAAGGGAAGGGAAGGGAAGGGAAGGGAAGGGAAGGGAAGGGAAGGGAAGGGAAGGGAAGGGAAGGGAGGGGAGGGGAGGGGAGGGGAGGGGAGGGGAGGGGAGGGGAGGGGAGGGGAGGGGAGGGGAGGGGAGGGGAGGGGAGGGGAGGGGAGGGGAGGGGAGGGGAGGGGAGGGGAGGGGAGGGGAGAGGAGGGGAGAGGAGGGGAGAGGAGGGGAGAGGAGGGGAGAGGAGAGGAGAGGAGGGGAGAGGAGGGGAGAGGAGAGGAGAGGAGAGGAGAGGAGAGGAGAGGAGAGGAGAGGAGAGGAGAGGAGAGGAGAGGAGAGGAGAGGAGAGGAGAGGAGAGGAGAGGAGAGGAGAGGAGAGGAGAGGAGAGGAGAGGAGAGGAGAGGAGAGGAGAAGGGAAAAGAAAAAAAAGAAAAGAAAAGAAAGAGAAGAGAAGAGAAGAGAAAAAGAAAAGAAAAGAAAAGAAAAGGAAAAGAAAAGAAAAGAAAAGAAAAGAAAAGAAAAGAAAAGAAAAGAAAAGAAAAGAAAAGAAAAGAAAAGAAAAGAAAAGAAAAGAAAAGAAAAGAAAAGAAAAGAAAAGAAAAGAAAAGAAAAGAAAAGAAAAGAAAAGAAAAGAAAAGAAAAGAAAAGAAAAATGCAGGACCATGAAAGATTGCTGTGAACATTCCTAGTGAAAACTGGGATATGGTTTGTGCAGATACTGCATAACCCCATGCTGGTTTCTCTGAGATACCCGAAGATGGAATTCTGTCCAATCAATGTAAGAAATGTGCTTTCAATACGATGTCAACACTTACTGTAATAGGCAGCAAAATGCTACACCCGCATCTAACTCTGTATTACCATTTTGGATTTGAGTACAAATATGTAAGACATTTTATGGCATGCCACAGGAGAGGAATATGGTTTCTGCTGCAGAGAGTATTTTTTTTCTTAGATATAATGCAACCTACTAATCCCCATTTGCACTTATGTACATTAAAATTTTAAAAACAAAGAAACCAGAAAATTGTAAGGTCTTATTCTCCTTATGTGCCATGTAGGGATTTTCAAACACTAGAATCTGAACTCATGTAACCCAGCAATTCCAGGAGCAGGCATGGCAAGCCTGGCAAAAAGAGATTCCCTGCCTGCATCATGTGTTTGCTCTGAAATGGATGGCTCCTCTCTTCAAACTGTGAATGATAGAAATACTGCCGAAAGAAAGCAAAGATGAGCCAAATTAATTTTAAGCTCTGACATTTACAAAGCTATTTTGAAGATAAAATATGAATAGGCTTCATGTGTTGAAAGACTTGCTGTCACCTGTGTCAAGTTTAAAAGACCATGTCACATCCCTCTTCAGGAGCCTTTCTTAAGAAAGATGCCCAAGACTTAGCTAGATCTTGCCAGTCCACAATACAGAGAAGCCCCTATAATACAGGTTCTTCTTACTCTGAAAAATGAAAACAGAATGTCAGCAGTTTTTATTATTATAGCTCTAGGGAGCTAAATTGGAATTTTTTAAGGTAAATGCATCAGACCATTAAAGCATATCTGTTTATGGTTATAGAAAATGGCATATAAGATCTTTAGCATATACTGTATTCATAGTGTCATCAAGATGTTCATTTCAGGTCTGGAAGGTTTATTAAGTTGCTTTTATGGGTTGAGGGTGCAGACACAGGTTTCAGAAACAAGGTCATTTCAGAAGCCAAACTGCCAAGTAAGGGGATAAGCATATTCCAAAAGCAGTTTTTAACACGATATTTAATTGCATTTAATGTCTCTCTTGTCACATATCAGTGACTCAGAGAGATGTCTTTTTTCATGGATGTAAATTCACAGTGTACTCCCAAATACAGTTAGCACTTTTTAGCAAATCTCTGCTTTATTCAATAGGGAGCTCACTTATCTTCCTATTCAAAAGAATGAAATAAGGGGATCTCATTTTCCCTTTTTTTATTTTGTTTGAGACTTCATATTTTACATTGGAGAGAAGGGAATTATTTAGGTCAGGAAATGGAGTCAGAGCTATAGATTAATCAATCACGCCTCATGTCCTGATATTGCAACACATAGACTGCTGTCATTGGGAATTGATGAACGCCACATCTGCATGTAAAATTCACAGGCAATGTCGGGAACTCATTCCACAGCTACTTTGTGGTTACCTTAGACTCTAATACCATCTTCTCACTGCTTCCTTCTGTAGTCCCTTGTGCCGTGTGAAGGAAGGGAGCTTGCACTCCGCTTTCACTAAGAGATTGGGATTCCAGCTTATTCTCATAAACTCCTTCAAAGCTAGGACCAAGAGGAAAAAAGTTGACACTTCAGATCTAAATTTTGCCCAAATTCAGCAGTGTTTACTCAGACAATTTTGTTCTGACACATTTCTCCTTTGCTCAGGGTACCTAAGAGCCTGTCAAAGTCCACATACCACAGGACTCGGTTAATGTTCTGTTTGCTTTGCCTGAACATTAGATGTGTGCTCATGCAATAGGAACAAAGGACCACGCGCATTAAACCACTAGACACTAGAACACCACTAGAAGAGTTCACTACTGTCCTGGGTTCATCTGTATCAGTTATTTTTCTCCTTCCTAGTAGCTGGTAAAGAGTTGCATTTCAGATTTAGTCTGAGAACAATGCTGACAGCACACCATTGGTTTTAGTTGTTGCTAAGTAATGCTTCCTCTGATAAACGATTTTTCAGTCTCTCATGCTCTGCCAGTGAGGAGGGGCATAAGAAGCTGGGAGGAAGCAGAGACAAGACACCTGACCCAAACTAGCCAAGGGAGTATTCCATACCAAGGCACATCATGCCCAATATATAAACTGGAGGAAGCTATCTGGAATTGGGCTGGGTATCAGTCAGTGGGTGGTGAGCAATTGTATTGTATATCACTTGTGTTTATTGGGTTTTTTCTTCTATTCCCTTTTTAGTTTAATATTCTCTTCCTTTGTTATTTCCAGTATCATTAGTAGAAGTAGTAGTAGTAGTAGTAGTAGTAGTTTTATATTATGCTTTAGTTACTGGACTGTTCTTATCTCAACCCATGGTGTTTACATGCTTTCAATTCTCCTCCACATCCTGCCTGGAGAGGGGGAAAGAAGAAGAGTGTGTAACTGCATGATTCTGAGTTACTGACTGGGCTTAAACCACAACAACCCCAAAAAATTACCACACTTAGGTGAGGAATAGGAGGCAAAAAAAAAAAAAACAAACAAAAAATCAAACCCTGTTTAGTTAAAATAACATTCGATCAATTCATGCCCCCAAAAAAGAAAACTAAATGAAAAGGCTAGGGGAAAAATAGCTGACAAATAATTTTATTTTTCCCTTAGCACAATGAATCCGTCATGTGGGATGAGAAAGGATCAAATGCTGGAAAAACACCTCAATCATTTCATAAACCTCTCGTATGAAGATAGGCTGAGAAAATTGGGGCTGTTCAGCCTGCAGAAGAGAAGGCTGCGTGGAGACCTCCTAGCAGCCTTCCAATACCTGAAGGGGGCCTATAGGGATGCTGGGGAGGGACTCTTCATGAGGGACTGTGGTGAGAGGACAAGGGGTAATGGGTTTAAACTTAAACAGGGGAAGTTTAGATTGGATGCGAGGAAGAAATTCTTTACTGTGAGGGTGGTGAGGCCCTGGAATGGGTTGCCCAGGGAGGTTGTGAATGCTTCATCCCTGGCGGCGTTCAAGGTGGGGTTGGACATAGCCTTGGATGGCATGGTTTAGTGGGAGGTGTCCCTGCCCATGGCAGGGGGGTTAGAACTCGATGATCTTGAGGTCCTTTCCAACCCTTACTATTCTATGATTCTATGATTCTATTCTATTCTCTTCTGTTGATGAGTGCTACATGTAGTGACTTGAGCACAGAGATGGTGTGAGCAGTTTGACAACAATCAGGTCTTTTAGCCAGGTCATGTAGCTTCCAGGAGAGAGGTTGATACTTTTGCACTCCAGATAGCAGATCTTCATCTATCCACTCAGCTGAATATGTACATTAAAATGTAAATTTTAAAATTGTTTTTATAAGTGTAAAATGAAGCCATCTTCATCACCTAGTGGATTTAGATCTGTTCATGTGGTGAAGTCAGGTCATATCTTCAGAAGCTGCTTATATATCCAGTCACGGGTGAGAACCGCAGCACACAGCAAACACTCTACATAGTACCGTAGGAAAATTAGGGTACAAAAGGCAGGCCATGAACTCACAGGACAATTAATCCAGCAAGCAGCTCATTCATTACATGTACCAAATGGTCTCTTATGGAAAATGGCAATCAGGAGCATGTTCAGAAGTATTTATGAGAGCAGCACTGAATCTCTGAAGTCCAAATATTTGCTGCGTACCAGAATGACATCTTTCAGAATCCAGAGTAGCTTTGTATATGGCACCCAAGTCTACAATAAAGTTTTTAAACATGCTTTGAAGGATGTGGAGAGGCAAATTACTCCTGGAAATTGAGCACTGTGACATGTCTGTGGTTCTGATCTTACTGAATTTCGTGAGAAATAACTAATTTTAATTATTGCTTTTCCAAACCAATTTCAAGCATTTCTCCAAAATACTCAGGCTGCTACAGAGACTCATGTGCATAATGAACATCTGCAGTAAAACTGCTTTATTATGGGTTGTTTGATGATGTTTATTGCATACCCATTGGTTTTTGGAATGGCATTAGTGAGCAGCATTTTGAAAACGGATGCTAAATTTTGCTGTGGCAAATTAGTGTCAACCAAGAACATATTAGCAAATAAAAGAGTGCATCTGCTCTGAACAATGTTTTTTCTTTGTATCATGATGGTGATTGAAAGACTGTAATAAAGAAATGATACATATACTGTATCCCCCAAACTACATTAAAAAGCTGTGGCAAGTAATCAGCAATGCAGTAAGGTAGACAATTGCATTGCACGTAAGAAGTGCAGGACCCCAAGGGGTTTTCTTTGCATTTATGACAACACCATGCTCAGTACCCAAATGCAGTTCACTGGAAACTGTTTGCTGTCTCCCCTGCCAATACTTTTTTGTTTCAGCTATGTTCCATCTGTCCTTATTTCCTGGATATCTCTTTGTCTGAGTTTGTTCCCCATTTCCTCCCCTCTAAATTAATATCAATTCCAGGCCAGGGCATGCAAACTCCCTTGATGGTCATTACAATAAAACTTTAAGAAAAATCTCTCTGAGATATGGATAACAACATATGGGGACAGTTTGTTTTATGTCTCATTTTTCATACTAATGTGGTTATTTTATAGGGCTGCATCTCATCTCCTGTCTGACTAATGCCTGAGTTGTGTCTCATTCAAATGAGAAGCTCCTCAGGTTGACTAAAGCGTCTGATGTTTTGGTAAATATTTGCTTAACGTTGCTCAGTAGTGAATGAGTTCCTTTTGTCAACCCTCTGGATTTCACCATCTTGTAGGCAGTTCAGGTATACTCTAAAATGCCATGATACATGAATGAATTTATTTTTTTCTTAGGCAGGAGGAAATCCTGTGATTCAAACAGTTCATGTGGTTTAGGTTTTCATACCCCTAGAATAACACTCTAATGCTTGATGCTCACAGTCACTTGGCAGACTCCTTGTGGGTGTCAAAAATGTTCTTGGCTTGAGCTAAAAGTCTGAGCAAGTACATTTCCTTGAGGGCAGTGCTAGACACAGCAAAGATGTCATCCAATGCAACTGCTTGAGACATGACATTTTTATATGCGGCTTTGCAATGAAATTTCTGTTTCTAATCACTGGAGCAGAAAGAATTGTGGGGGATGAGGATGGAGGGAGAGGAGATGTCTATTAGGGATTTAGAAGACAAAAGATTCTTTTTTCTTCAAAATTCTCAGTTTAGATGGCTGCATTTTCAAATGCAAGTTCATTTTTAAGGAAAAAAAAGTCTGTCTAAAAGATCATTTAGAAATTCAGGTGAAACACCTCAAAACCATTCATGTGAAATGATTCAATGAGTCACATCTGTGTTTGGGGACACAATTTCAGGTTAAGCACATTTGCAAGATTTTCACTTTGTCTTGCCATGAGTTTGGAAATGTTTTTAATCTTGAATTTTGTTGGAAGAGAGAACTGTGTGCCAAAATCTATGCCCGAGAAAGTTCATTCTACAAATATGCCTATAAAAGGTACAGCTTTGCAAGCAAAGTATATCCAGGAAAACCGAATGCTGGAATGAATTCCCTGATGAATGTTAGAGAGATTACAAGTGTAATTAATAAAGGTCAAGTCTCTATATATTAGTTAATATATTGTAAAGCCTTTCCTCTTACAAAGTTTGCAGTACTACTGCTCATATGGTAGCAGATTACTGTTAGAAATTTTTACATCTTTACCACCAGCTGCGATCACAAAGATGAAGTCTCTGTGGAAAACTGGTGGCTGTCTGGTTCAGCATGAGCGCTCACTTCCCCAAGAGCTGCCCACCTATGTTTGCATCCTCTTAAGTCTCAGTCACTGCAGCTTGATTGGCTGAGGTAGGATTTCCCTGGAAAGTGACACACCCCAAGATTCAGGCTCTGGTACAAGATGAGACTTCAATGCTCTTCGCAAAACTTATGTAGGATTTAGCTGCCAAAAAGGACAGTACTCAAAATTCCTACCTAGCACCCTGTGCAGAGTGTTGTTCAACCTTAACTTTCCTGGAGCTTTCCTTGGGGGAAATAGATGCACATCACTGGAGTAGCGATGAAGTCCAACTCCCTTCTCCAATCTCACTTTGTTCCTTTTGACTTCTTCACTTACTCCTTAACTTCATACTGGACAGCAAGTCACTATCAGTAGAATGGGGGACAAAGGTGCTACCCCAACTCTTCTCCTTCACAGCTTTATTAATTCCTGGAAAAACTTGATCTTTGCTTTTTTATATTTATGCTACCTAGAGTGTGTTCTATTGGGCTCCTCATCAGGACAAGTGGATTTGGGTCCTATATTCAAAAAATATCTCAAAAAGACAAAGATGCCGTGTAGCAGAAGACAAAAGATATGAGTGTCCCACTTTCCAGCAACTCCTGTAGCAGCAGGCTGTAGCATTAAGAGTTAAATATGACCTCCTCTTTCTCTGACAGTACTTTAAAAGGACAGTAAGCCATTCACCCAAAACAATCAACTTGGCACATAAATGAGGAAGGAACTGGGTTATACATCCCAGTTTTATATATTGAATTCATGTGTAGCTGCAGACATCAAATCCTGGAGAAACATGGGATTTCAGACATCTACTACTGGTTAGTAAGGACGCCTGGAATCTCATGATAGGTAGAAGAAGGCTAGTAGGGAAAAAAACAACATGAAATTACCACATGGACAGGCTCAGTACAATCGGATGGAGGTCCTTTGTCACCCATGGAATAGCCCATGACACTTATAGCTGACAAAAGCTTTTATGGATCTAAAATACAGAAAGACAAATTCAAAGAATTAAATCAATTAAGAGGTACTGAGCAAAGAGATACTACCTCTGAGCTGATGGTAGCTGTGGATCAGAAGACTGCCCCAGGAACGTGCCACTGCATATTTGCCTCATTCTTACATTCTTTCCTAAGCATCTGCTACAGTTCACTGAGACAGGCATTTAGACTAAGCAAACATTTAACTTACTGATTTCCCAGCTTGTCTGCGCTTCTTTATCATATTTTAAAATGCCTTTTACTTGACTTTAAAAAGGAAGACATCATCTTTTCATCCAGACTTTGCCTTTCCTGAGTATCAATGGCTGTGTTCAACTAGAACATCAGCTCTTGGACTCAGGAAGATTAAAAGTTGGTGTGTTATAATACAGACATCACTGACTGAGTGAAACAAAAATTAGATCATTGAGTTTTATTCTTTCTTTAGAATCCAGATTAACTCTTAAAATGCCTTGTTCAAGACCTGCTAGTGATTTCAATGCTAAAAATCACTGTCAATCCTAAATGTCACTAACCCTTAACATTTTTGTTTGCATGTCAGTTATAAGCTACAGTTAAAATAATTCGTTTTTCTCATACTTCATATCTCTCCTATTTTTTTTTTAAAAAAAAGCTTCTTAGAAACTTTATGTTCCTATATGGGTGAACCTTGCTTTAGGTACAATGCGTACAATGATACAAATGTTAACTAGAATGTGGAAGCAGCAACTCAGCTGCCAAATCTTCATGGTGTGCTGAGTGGTCCCTGATGTGGGATAAGCTGCGCAGCAGACTGCTCTTTCTCTTCTACTGATAAAGACCTAATTTCCAGATCATCTCCTGTGATGCAGAAGATATTTTCTCATTCTTTTCTTTCTTTTTAACCCGGGGAGAGATTGGGAGCCAAGACACATTTGCATTAGCTGAATGAAGCTGCCATATAGCCAGCAAAGGGTTAAAGAAAAACAAACACCCTGTCAAGATGTTCCTAAAAAACCCATGCCGATGAGCACATGGGAAGCTCAGCCAGCCAGCCTTCTGTTAAGTATGTGACAGAAATTTCCCATCTCGAGGTAAGAAAGGCAGAGGCACTGATAAATTATGTTTCCCATGAGTGTTTCTAAGGCATACTTACACATTTATATGAGGTAGAAAATTAGCACTTCGAATTGTTATGGTTACATTTGCAGTAAAGTGTAAGTGTTTGCAGTTTTTCAGAAGTTTGCCTATGGTTTGTTATGCAGTTCATCCACTGAGAAGAAAATTTACTTGTAAAATAGTGAAAAAGAGCAACAGCTACAAGGGAACTATTGCAGACTCTACCCGGAGTCCTATTTCTGTAAGAGATGATTATTCTAGAGATGAAAAGACTTAAAGGACAGCGCCAGGCTTCACATTTACCCCTGTTCACCTTTAGAAAGATTTAGGCCTGATCCTCATTGCACACTCGGCAACAATAATGGAGAACCTACACATATTGGCATCTGTCTCTGCCCCGCAGGGGTGTGAATCAGCTTGTGAATCAAGGCTCAGCATTGTAACACACCTGAAATAAGGTTAGGGTTTCTTTGATAATGACAAGTTGCTCTAGCAATAGTAGAAAAGATGTGGTACTCAGGTCTCAGAAATTTTTAGATAACTATATATGTATGTACTTGAGTATTTTATAGATGTGCATGCATTTTTATGTATATATGTGTATATACATAAGTATACTATATGCATATGTGTATATAATGTATGCAGGTTATATACTTAAATTAAGTATCCCCGTTACTGTAAGAAGTGTGAAGAAGGCTGAGCTCTGGCAGCCCTGGGCAGCGATCATATGAAGAGCTCCCCTTTCTCTCTCTTCAACATAGATAACTGAGGAATACATCTACCGTAGACAGCCCGATAGCAATTGCAAGGGATTTCGAATTGGATAATCAACTGTCATGCATGCAACAAATTACATGCTTTTTCTATATCTACACAGCACAGATGTCAGGAAGGAAAAAAAAAAAAAAAACAACCACAAACAAAATCACAATCTCTGACTGAGGGAAAATGTTTCCTACTTCTTAGTCAACATGTCAGAGCTTGGTATCCTCATCCTCACCCTGACACTCATGTGAGCAGGGGACTGATTCAGGGCCACTGAGTTTCTCTTAAAATCTTGGCACTTCCCTAGCATTGAGGAAGCCACAGCACTACAAACTCCTTTCAATCCCTACTCTCTTTTATAGATACGCTCTTTCCTGCCAAGGAAGAAAACAAGCACAGAAGCTGTCTTGTACTGATACACCAGCAACACTGCTCAGTCCTTTACCCAAGGGCTGACCTGTCATAAATGCTGCTATCATCACTCTGTAAACTAGGACACCGCCCAGGAATGGTAAATTAATGTGTCTAAGGTCAAACTGAAGTCTGGATCACAGCAGAGAACTGAAGAGACATGAACCTAAAGACCACTAACCCATTCTTCCCTTACTTGCGGTCCTCAGAAAAAGAACATGATATTTATCATGGGGTGTCAGGTAACGTGCACTGGGTGCGCGCATGCATAGAAGAAAAAATTGCCATCAAAATCCCACATAATTTTGAGTGCCACAATTGTGTGGATGGAGTTTGAAGGCAACATATAGCAGCATATCGAAAGTATGCAATGGCAAAAAAGACAAAGCTAAATTAAAACTGAAAGTTTTAAATTCTGCAGTCAGTCAGACTGAAAACTGAGATTCCACCCCTCAGTTCAATCAATCAGTGTAACTTTGTTGGCTTTACCAGCTGTGTTTTTATCCTGATGAAGATGCTGACCATCCATTTAAAGCAATTCAGTAAATGATTCTTGCCTTCCTGTTGCAGTATCCTCTGAAAAGTCACATGCAATTGCTTCAAAGTGAGATTTCTTTTCAGTGTCCTTGTCACAAGAACTGGTTTCTTAAAAGCTGTAAATTGGTTTTGAATGGAATATCTCCATCTAGATCTAGTGGCTATTTGCTCTTTGAAGATGCTCTGCACATCCAATGGCAGGACAAGCTCAGTAACACGTATGAAATACACAGAGAAAAATCACCAAAAACAGCATTTAATTTCTTTCAATGACTTATTTGCTAAGGGATTTTTACTTTCATTTTGTAGGTATAGGGCAAAGGTGGAAGTGCTGAATTTGCCTGATTTCTGTTAAACACTAAACATTTTTACTGCACATCACAAGAACCCATGTATCCTGCATCAAATACTGTAAACAGAACAGGATGCTCTATGGGATAATGTCTTTTGCAGGAAGAGCAAGGTGAGAAGTTGGTACCTTATTTCCTTATTATTTTTTTAAAAAGGCTGGAAATGCACAGGGGGAAATGTTTTAAGGAGATAACAATGCCTGGGTGGGAGAGGTGGCTTGAGGGTAAGAGTATTGAGTTCCACTGTTACTAACTATTCAGCAGAAAATGGCCCAAGATTGAACATGTCCTTTTATGGCAGTTGTAAGAGAGAAAATCCATCACAGGGAAAAGGCACAGCGAGAAGAACTGATTTAGTGTCAAGCAGTTTTGCCTACCTGGGTTGCTTCTTTCTGAGCAAGCTACTTTTCCACCTCTAAACCCATCACCTACTACCACAAATAGTCTTCTCATTAGGGCTTTCACAATAAACACTGATGCTTAAACTTAATCAGACCTTTAAAAAATGACAAGGGCAGTTGGCTGAATTGCCACGTACAGTGTGCTGATACTGCAACATTAGTTAAAACCAAAGGTCACTGTTTGGTCTTTGTTGTCTGCTAATATGATTTTGAATATTACTGCTTTCAGCTAGTACTATTTACACTGGGTGATTGGCTAGACTCATTAAACTGAATGAATGGCAGGAGATGACATCATTTACATTTAATTGTCTTGTTTATCAGCAAAGTCTAGGCAGTTTTTTTAATAAAGGGCAGGGGACAACAAAGGTTATATTTTCATTCTCTGAGGAGCCTTTGACAAGTGCCTAGGATGCTGTTGACATTTATTGTTTGCAAATGAGATAATCAAATAATGTTTGTTTTGCAATTATTTTTTTCTCTTCCCAGTAAGTTGCAGTTTTTTATTACTGTTATTATTCCTGAGTGTTTATGAACAGTTACTTTCAGCTTTCTAGCAGACTCTTTCCAGGATTCATAACAACTGACACATGTTCAGCTTGCTCATATTGATCTTGCTGCACTGTAAGAAGACACACTAATGCACCAACTTTACTGTTACTAGAACAGGAGTTTAATCATAGACATATGGTATCGGCTTTAGTGAATCAGGGCATTCCAGCTTAAAAAATCAGATGGTCAATATTTTATGGGGGAAAGGGGAGTGGGGGGGTGGTGTCTCTTTTTCTATCTATGATGACATCCTTCTCTCTAAGTTGGAGAGACATCAATTTGATAGGTGGACCACTCAGTGGATAAAGAACTGGCTGGATGGCCGCATGCAAAGAGTAGTGCTCAGTGGCTCAATGTCCAGCTGGAGACCAGTAACGAGTGGTGTCCCTCAGGGATCAGTGTTGGGATCGGTCTTGTTCAACATCTTTGTGGGTGACATGGACAGTGGGATTGAGTGCGCCCTCAGCAAGTTTGCCAATGACACCAAGCTGTGTGCTTCGGTTGATATGTTGGAGGGAAGGAATGCCATCCAGAGGGACCTTGACACGCTTGTGAGGTGGGCTGATGCCAACCTGATGAAGTTTAACCATGCCAAGTGCAAAGTCCTACACCTAGGTCGGAGCAATGCCAGGCACAGCTACAGGTTGGGCGGGGAGGACATTCAGAGCAGCCCTGCGGAGAAGGACTTGGGGGTGTGGGTTGATGAAAAAATGAACATGAGCCGGCAGTGTGCGCTTGCAGCCCAGAAAGCCAACCATATCCTTGGCTGCATCAAAAGGAGTGTGACCAGCAGGTCGACGGAGTGATCCTGCCCCTTTACTCTGCTCTCATGAGACCTCACTTGGAGTATTGTGTGCAGTTCTTGTGTCCTCAACATAAAAAGGACATGGAACTGTTAGAACAAGTGCAGAGGAGGGCCATGAGGATGATCAGGGGACTGGAGCACCTCTCGTATGAAGACAGGCTGAGAAAATTGGGGCTGTTCAGCCTGGAGAAGAGAAGGCTGCGTGGAGACCTCCTAGCAGCCTTCCAATACCTGAAGGGGGCCTATAGGGATGCTGGGGAGGGACTCTTCATTAGGGACTGTGGTGAGAGGACAAGGGGTAACGGGTTTAAACTTAAACAGGGGAGGTTTAGATTGGATATGAGGAAGAAATTCTTTACTGTGAGGGTGGTGGGGCCCTGGAATGGGTTGCCCAGGGAGGTTGTGGATGCTTCATCCCTGGCAGCATTCAAGGTGGGGTTGGACATAGCCTTGGATGGCATGGTTTAGTGGGAGGTGTCCCTGCCCATGGCAGGGGGGTTGGAACTCGATGATCTTGAGGTCCTTTCCAACCCTAACTATTCTATGATTCTATGATTTCTTGACAACACAAATTAAGTATGGAACCCATCACTAATTTTACGTCCTTTTTTAATTTTTTCTTCCCATATGTGATCAAAATGCAAATGGTTTGATTGGCTGATAAGTGCAGATGTCATATTTCTTCCTCATATGTCCTCACAGTAGAACTATGTCAGCTCTTGGCTGCCAAATCTCCTGCTCCCCGTTATGTCTCAGTCACAGTCCACTTCTTTTCTGTATTTTCTACCCTCATACTGCAGGGTGCAGCTTTGCTAACTACTTTCTGCATTTACACATTCAATTCAAAGTGTTTAACTTTACCCACAATAAAACCAAGCATGCCGTTGCCATCTATGAATCCTCCTCACAGAATCACAGAATCACAGAATAGTAAGGGCTGGAAAGGACCTCAAGATCATCGAGTTCCAACCCCTTAAGCCTAATCCTTATTTGACTTTTAATTCTGTCTTCAAGGAATTGTTCTGTGGTCAAAGATATGTCGACCTATTTTCCTTTCTGTTTTGAGAAGGAAAGTGTCTGGCCTCCTTCAGAGCAGATCTGTGGAGTGTTTTGCTTTTCAGTACATTGTATACCTCACTACCTGTCACTTATTCATTCAAATGCTTGTTTGGTGAGGGAAGCTGGTATTAAAGACATTAAAGAGAAAGAAGAAAATGAAGATCTATAAGTTTCTAAATTATTCAGACAATAACACCTGTCTCTGGGTTTATGTGATATCAATGCTCAAGATAGCGATAAAGGATGGATTCTGCCTATTTCACACAAACCTTTCAGGAGTGGAGAAGTGCATCCTTCTCACCATCAACTATGTAATGACTTGGAGTCCAGAGGCCAGTCGGAACTGCTTGTGGCTGTCTTTGACTCAGATGTGCTAAGAGATATCTGAGTCCATCTTAGGCTTCCACAGTCGGTACATTGGTAAAGGCAGTAAATCCTTTGGACCCTTTCCAAACTTGTCAAGGATTTTCTTTTAACTTCTGATAAAAAGCAGGAAGAATTTTCTTTCTTACTAAAAAATAAAAAAATAAAAAATAAAAAAGTGAACAGGATCTTTGTGCTTAGGATTGAAAATTTAAGCCTTTGAAAGGAACCAGTTCATGATTATTTTGTGCACTTCGGTCTGCAGGCTTCACCTGCTTTGCTGAGAAGCCCAAGGCAGCAATAGAAACATAGCTGCTGCTTATATTTATGCCTGTATTTAATGTAGGTGAAAATGTACTGATGCACCGCTCACCTCTTGAGTATAGATGACTCTTTCTATTCAATACCCAATAAGCACTTTGGACTTGATTGTCTGCTCTGATTTTCATACTGATGTAGCTTAAGTGGAATTACACTGACTTAGATTCACGAACCATAGAATGAATCACAGAATAGTTTGGGTTGGAAGGGATCTCAAAGCTCGTCTAGCTCAAGCCCTCCTACCATAGGCAGGGACACCTTCCACTCGTCCAGGTTGCTCTAAGCCCTGCCCAACCTGGCCTTGAACACTTCCAGGGATGGGGCATTCATAAGTTCTCTGGGCACTCATTTCCAGTGCCTCACCATCACCATAATGAAGACTTTTTTCATGTCCATGAGTCTATGTGACACAGCAAACATAAATTCTTTCATTTGCAGCAGGACCAGTGTACAATGACAGGTGTGTATTTGTATAAATTTCATTGCCTCTTGAAGAAACAAAACGCGCCTCACAAAAATTATTGTGCTGTTCATAAATGGTGAGTAAAACTAATTGCCAGAGTACCAAAGAGCTACTCTCAATGGGCCCCTATATTTCAGGTGATCTTAAAATAGCCTATCATTTCTTAGCTGGTATTATGAAACAGTAGCAAGAAAAACAAGCAGAGTACTGCTTTACTTCTGTCTAATTACTCTGGCAGACAAAGGTGTGAAATGATTAACCAGTAACATATGGGCTTAAGCTTGGAGAAGTTCCCAGTGAGAATTCTTTTTATTCTAGGAATATTTTATCATTTAATTTAAGGGCATTAATCCATGGGTGAGCCTTTGCCTGCCACTCTATCACTTGCTTTCTTGCACTTACCAAATGAATTCCTAATCTTAATCATGCTTTCTTCTGCTTACTTGCAAACAGTGTAAACAATCCCCCGGCCTGATGCTGATGACACTGGTGGGTGGGGAGTCATACTTCAATGTGGAGCCCGATCTTCACATGACAGCCATAAAACTGAGAATTTACTGCTTGGGTACAATAAGGGGCTTAACAATGTGGACCATATTTATCAGTCTCATAATGAAAAGAAAACCTTCCCTTGCTTCCTCTGAGAAACACATTTTTAGTGCTCTATTACTACTGTTTCTACTCGAACACTGAAGCAGCAGTTCAACTTCCTAAATATAGGCAGAGTAGGAAGACACACCCACACAAACACCATTTTTCTACACCTGCTTTAGTCACAGCATTCTGCAGTTGGCTATGTTTAGCTTATATTTGTGGTGACTAAAATACTGGCATTAAAACAAACAAGTTTGTGTTTCCTTCATCCAGCTAGTAAAGACCACAAACAAGAATTGCATCATTTGGTGTAATAATGTCCAACTTTGCATGTTCATTCATTTAATCCCCTAGTACTCTGCTTGTGCTTACTGAAACTCTGTAGCCAGCAGATAACAATGTGTAGAGTGAAGAGACAGGCAGAGGTTTCTGTTTTCAAACATGGGAAACTTAATCTCTAATCTGGATGCTCCAAATTGCCATTTAGACATGTTAATGTCAATTCTATGCACCTAAGTGCCAATTTGAGTGTCCAAATGCATGACTTGGACATCATATTAAGGCACCCATTGGGTTATATTGCTTGTTTTATCTATCTGAGTGCACATTATGCGCTGTAAGCAATTATGCTCTGTTCCATATAAGTAAATCAATTCATTCAAGTAGCTTTCCAGAACAAAGTGGTTTCAGCACAGCAGAAAATATTAAAAATGAGTAGCTGGTCATGTGTCAGTGTCACACTCACCTAGGTGTCCCCTTCGCTCCCCATCAGCACCACATAATTTGCCAGTGCCTGAGAGCCTCAATTTACTGTAATTTCTGAAAAGTATCTTAATCTGAGCACTGCCTTTTGGGAAGCCTGTTCCTGCTGTTGCATTGCAGTCTGCCTGCTGTTATCCCTGAGCTCAGCAGGTTATTTGGGGCTTTCATGAGCAGACAAGGTGGGAACTGAGCCAGGAAACCAGGGCTGCCAGGGAATCCAGGTGCTGCTTGCCCTACCCATTCCAAGGCACTAATGGATACCTTAAAATAGGATTCTGGGTGTCATTGTGTCCATCCCCCCCCTTCAAAACAGTGTTTAAGTAGCCGTGAGAAAATGAGACTAAATAATACCCACGATGCTTTTCTCCAACCGAGATGCCTTCAAATGTGGTGGACAGAGAGGCACAGGCAGAGACCCCTTTAACCCCAGCCTTTTCCGAGCAACAGTGTCTAATATCTCTTTCAAATCACAGGAAAGATTGTAAAATGAGGTATAATTTGCAGCTTTAAGAGGGTGAGGAAAATGGCAGCCAGAAACTGGCAGTGCATTCTCTTTTCAGGCAAGAGCTGTACAGTGTGTTACCTGTTTATTTTCTTCACTCTTTACCTGACCAAAATGACCTCTTTAACATTTTTGAGGAAAGAAGCACTGGAAATTACCACTGAAACAACCCTATACTGTTTGCCTGGGTATTTACTTGAGTTTTAATAGGCATTTTCTTTGTCTCAGTTGGTTTCTGAAGGCATATCATTGTTAAAGCTCTGTTCAAACAGGCACCCTCACAAAGAGAAACAACATGGCAAATGAGTATTACCATTACTGCTTTCAGTACAGGGACACATCTTTCAGTGCTGCAAACACTCACAGCTTTGCAAGGAAACTGCCTCAGCATCTGCAACCATGGGGCATAAATGTCCTTAGCACAGGTAATACCTTACATCCTCTTTCTGGGCAGGTAGGGTTTGGAAAGGCTTGAAAGGGGAGATCCCAGCCCATGGTTAATGTCTCCTGAGCTCCCATCGGTGCTTTAAACCTCAAACCACATGGGGGCTGAAAGCACCTAGTTCTTGAATTTCACCATGCTTACACCCAGCTTGCTTCTCCTCTCATAAAGTAGACCTAGCCAAAATTCACCTTAACTTCCTATAGCATTGTGGCTGCAGGTCTGGTGCTGGAAAAGCACTGCATACACTGTAAAGTTACTCCTGTCCTGAAAGGAGATAGATACAAGCCAAATAAGAGGATGACTGGGCTCCATTAACAGAGAAGCCAGAGGCAAGTAATCTGTGTCCACGGCAATGAAAGAAAACTGCAGCCCACTGAATGCAGTAATGATCTCAGTATAGTTTTGGTAAGGGGAAACATGACAATTACCATGTCTTCATAATAGATTTCCCAGGATCCTTCTGCAAATTGCAAAGACAAGCCCATGCATAGCAAAATTATAGCTGCACATGTATGTGTGGTTACTTGCTATATGAAAGGGATATAGGGAATATTATATATATATATATATAAGGTAATATGATTTCATGCAAATAGTAGCCAGGCAGTGAATCTTTACATCACCTAATTTGCATTTCCTCTTATGCAAACCTAAAAGGAAAAGATAATAAGCGAGCTACCATTCTCAAGCCCTGCTTTATTTCCTATCCTTCCTCAGAGATTCAGGGCCTTTGCTCTTTAAAATTACTTTCCTTGTACGTGCTCCTCCAATCCACGTACAGAATCAATACAATACAAATTATATGACCTATTAGAACAAACAGTTCAGACTCTTATTATCAGACATTTGTGGCAACCAATTTTTAGGTCAATGCTCAGTGAGAAAATACTTACCAAACACTATGTTGAAAAGTTTCAGATATTTTAATTTGCTTATGGAAACTTATTATAAATGTATTTATCTAGGAACCTACGCTTTACCCAATATTCACATTAACTTCTTATATTAAACTGTAGAGAGTTTCTTCAATGCAAGTAAAAATCAGATGATTCATATGCACTGAAATTACATGTATCTTTGGTCAGTCAAATTTTCAGCTTTCTACAAAGTGTAAATAATCTTCTTTTTCTAGAAATTTGTTTCATTTTGGAAGGATAGTACAGTAAAAAAGCGTGCTTCTTCTTATGCAGCCGTTCAAAGACAGTGCAATCCATGGAAGTTGTCCACTTCCAAACACTTACAAATAGAGGTCTGAATATCTACAAATTTAATTTAGCAGTTCAAGTTTAACTAACAAGGTTTGTATTGGCACTTCATGAAGCAATTTAAGAATGTGACATTGTCTGATAGATTTACATAAGCATTGAAGAGAATTTGGTGGTTCCTGTTATTTCTGCAAGTGTTGGCTGGGGAAATGATGCAACAAAATTGATATTGTAATGTTTTCCTATAACCTTGAACTAAAGACGCAGCCAGATTTTTAGAAGTAAATGTGTAGAAAAGTATGAAATTATACATGGAACATATGTGCAGAGGCTTTCAAACATACAAAGGCATATCAGCCTGTGTAGCAGGGGCTAGAACCACTTTTCCCTTTGGAAAAACTGGTCTATTCATTAACTTCTTTAAGGCCAAAAATTAGTCAGTGGGTAAATTAAAATCACTTGAAATGGAATTAAAATGAAAAGTGATGAATATAATTTTTGTAAAAATTATGGACTCTCTATGAGAATTAATGAAAAGCTCCATCTTAATCAAGTTATAGTCATGTCAGCATCCTTCTTTGTCGTTTTCTATTGTTATTTAAATAGCTTAATATTCCTCTTTTCCCTGCCAGTTTCTACCCTTCATATCAGTTAGTGTTGGTTTGCCTCCAATTTCCATGACAGTTAATTAAACAGTTAGGAAAACCAGCTGATTTAGGCTTCCTGTGGCTGAAGGAAAGCAGATACATTCATCAGGAACAAAAAACATATTAATGAATTGACAGGCTATTTTTATAAAACTGTGGAAGATAGAGATCAAAACTGACTCTTAGGTCAACATGTTCATCTAGCCACTAGGGCAGAATTGTTTCTAACAGGAATACCTTTTATGGTTTTAACTAATCTAGTTTTAAGAATCCCAAGTAACAAGGCTTTCATAAAGTTGGAAATTTATTCTGATTACACCTTTCATAAATCATATCCTCAAACTCTTCTCCTTTTTGCTATTTTTACTTCTTGCTCTTGTTGCAAGTAGTATAAATAGCAATAATATTTTTAAATTCCAGGAAACAAGCTGCGTGAAATATAAACATTGCATTGGGTGAAAACATTCTTTCAAAGCATAAGAGATTTCTGAGACATCCATCAATATATGTCACACCTCATAGATTCTTTAGCTCTGCCCTCAATGAATGCTATTAGTGTATTCAGAAGCAGCTTTACCAAAGAGAGCAACCAATTGCATGAGGGATTGTAGAAATGAGTCCTGAGGTCATGAGACACCTGGTGAAGGGCTTAAGTGGTAGTTGCCACACTCTGATAAGGATGATGGGCTGTTGATGGAGGTGATTAGGCTCTGGCCCTTAATGTTGCCTCAGCCAGGACAAGAGATGGAAGGATGTGAATGTTTCATCGTCCTGTTCTGGTACAAGGTCTATGGCCCTTGAGCAGCCTGATAAAATGTAATTGGAACTCTTGTTATCCCTCATTTACATGGCTGCCTCCCACATCATCTAACAGGTAATTTGCTTCACCTCCACTTCTTTCAAAAGTGTAAATTTGGCATTTGGATTTCTCTATGGTAGAGGGAATGAGAATATGATCTTATTTTGCAGACAAGCAAGGGGGGTGGGTATGGCTGTATAACTTTGTGGTAAGATTTGTGTTTCTAATTATGGCAGATGATACATGGGTGGAACTAAGATTAATGCAATACCAACTGGCTGTTCTTTCATATGAGCTCAATTAATTATTGGCTAGCTTTGGATTTTAGCATTAATAGAATACATAAATTTATCAATGGCAATTCTGAAGCCATGTTTCTGCTGCTTCAATAAATCATGCTATTTGTGAAAGTTCTTATTGAATGTGACTGGATGTATAGTATTGAATTGGCTATAATCAGAAATTAAGCCCCACTGCACCTAGCCCCTCTGATCGCTAACGACTGGTTAGAATACAAGAAGAGAGGTGTATTTTCTGCTAAATTTCTATACTTAATTAACTTGAATATCCCTAGGCTTCTGTAGGAGACTAACCTGTACTGACCTGCTACAGAGATCTATGATAAAAGTTACAAACATGCTGACAATATATTGTCTGAGTTATATCTGTCCTCAAGCTAGTAAACTGGATTTTTTTTCAGATACTAGAGTAAGGGAAGCATGCTCGAAGGAAGGACTGAGTCTTCCTAGTAGTAGAAATAGATGCTTTTCAGTATTTTTACCCCAAAACTCTAAGGAGAAAAATGTTGTACTTGTTAGATAAAATTAAATTAAAACTCAAAATCATAAAATATAAAATGCACTTGCAAAACATCTACATAATACAGTGCCTTTATAAAATGTTTTGATGCTTTACTGGCAGGGGAGCAGGGCAAAGGATGGGGCAGGATTCCTAGCAAGGCAGCAGTCTCTTAACCAGGACAGGGAGGACCTGAAAAGGGCTTTTTAATTCCACTTGAAAGTGAATCAGATTAGCAGTCTTTGCTTTTCCTGTAACAAATGTAACAGGAAGTAAAAGCAGACCAAGGGATTGGAGGCAAGGTAACTGCCTAGTGAATGGAGATGGCCTGTGTGTGCTCAGACACACACTAATGCAGGCTGCTCCTCAAAGCATGGCAGTAGATACTGGAGGGTTCAACAAACACCTAAAGAAGCATTGTTTTTTTTAATTTGGTTTGTTTTTTCTTTTTTTCTCTGAGCAAGATCAGTTTTGCTCTTAAACTATATGAACAGTTAGCTGCCATAAACCGGGAGGACTTGCAGGAATGAAGGGACAGCTAGACATTACTTTTGCACAGAAATACATATACCCTAAAGATAACCAGATATTATTACAGTGGGAATCACAACACAGTAATGTAGTAAAACCCACTGAATGAAACCTGCCTACATTGTCCTCATTAAGCAATATGACACCCCTTTCTCGTATTTGTTGCTTACTTTACTTATTTGAACTTGGAGCAGAGACTGTTCTTTGCATACTGTTTAAATTTACTATGTGTGCTGACCTCAGCCAGGTTCCCTAGACATTGTTCTCACACAGCTGAAGGATAATGGCAAAATCAAGCAAATATTGCAACTGTCATAAACCCAAAATAAAAAGCCAGCCCTTTCACTGTCCTTACTGTTTGTCAGAATTGTGATGTAAGCATGAAGTCCGGACAGCTTTTTCTAGTTATAAAACAGTATTTTTATTCATCAATGAAACTGATAAAAACCTGTCTTCAAGGAAGTTACAAAGTCTTTCCAAGTCAAGATGAGGGCCACACGGTACTCGAAATTAAAAAGGACTGAAGAGTTCATTCCCTACTCCTATTCATTCTACCCTAAAGAATATGTACTGATAGCATCTCAGGTATTCCCAGAGATCATCCAACAGAAAGCTCTGAGAAGTGAATTTAATTAACGAGGACTATGTGCCTTTAGACAGATGACCCAGTTCTCTGAAAGTCACAGGACAGGCAGGGCCAATTTGGCCTTTCTATTTATGTGTTATACTTTTCTAAACTAGGAGAAGCAACAGACCCAGGGAACTACAGGCCAGTCAGTCTCACCTCTGTGCCTGGCAAAATCTTGGAGCAGATTCTCCTGGAAGGTATGCTAAGGCACATGAAAAACAAGGTGCTTGGTGACAGCCAGCATGGCTTCACTAAGGGGGAATCCTGCCTGACCAATTTGGTGGCCTTCTATGATGGGGTTACAGAACTGATGGACAGGGGCAGAGCAGTTGTTGTCATTTACCTGGACTTGTACAAAGTGTTCGACACTGTCCCACACAACATCCTTGTCTCTAAATTGGAGAGACATCAATTTGATAGGTGGACCACACGGTGGATAAAGAACTGGCTGGATGGCTGCATGCAAGGAGTTGTGCTCAATGGCTCAATATCCAGCTGGAGACCAGTAATGAGTGGTGTCCCCCAGGGATCAGTGTTGGGACTGGTCTTGTTCAACATCTTTGTGGGTGACATGGACAGTGGGATTGAGTGCGCCCTCAGCAAGTTTGCCAATGACACCAAGCTGTGTGGTGTAGTTGACACGTTGGAGGAAAGGGATGCCATCCAAAGGGACCTTGACACACTTGTGAGGTGGGCTGATGCCAACCTGATGAAGTTCAACCATGCCAAGTGCAAGGTCCTCCACCTGGGTGGGAGCAATCCCAGGCACAGCTACAGGTTGGGCAGAGAAGAGATTGAGAGCAGCCCTGTGGAGAAGTACTTGGGGGTGTTGGTTGATGAAAAAATGAACATGAGCCGGCAGTGTGTGCTCACAGCCCAGAAAGCCAACCGTAACCTGGGCTGCATCAAAAGGAGTGTGACCAGCGGTTGAGGGAGGTAATCCTGCCCCTCTTCTCTGCTCTTGTGAGACCTCACTTGGAGTATTGTGTGCAGTTCTGGTGTCCTCAACATCAAAAGGACATGGAACAGTTGGAACAAGTGCAGAGAAGGGCCACGAGGATGATCAGGGGACTGGAGCACCTCCCGTATGTAGATAGGCTAAGAAAATTGGGGCTGTTGAGCCTGGAGAAGAGAAGGCTGCATGGAGACCTCATAGCAGCCTTCCAATATCTGAAGGGGGGCTACAAGAATGTTGGGGAGGGACTCTTCATTAGGGACTGTGGTGAGAGGACAAGGGGTAACAGGTTAAAACTTAAAGGGGGGAAGTTTAGATTGGATATGAGGAAGAAATTCTTTACTGAAAGGGTGGTGAGGCACTGGAATGGGTTGCCCAAGGAAATTGTGAATGCTCCATCGCTGGCGGTGTTCAAGGTCAGGCTGGACAGAGCCTTGGGTGACATGGTTTAGTGGGAGATGTCCCTGCCCATGGCAGGGGGGTTGGAAGTAGATGATCTTCAGGTTCTTTCCAACCCTAACTATTGTATGATTTAAAGTATTAAAGAGCGTTCATTATTGCAGTGTCAGAAATGTTCAGTTTCTCAGCTGTGCACAGTCCTGCTTTTGGCAGCCGTGATTTTTCATCTTCAAGCGTTGTCCCTGCAATGTGGTGCCAATAGCAACAGCAAATTAATGCCTGTTTGCTTTGTAAGTACAGACAATTGGTCAGGACAGCTGGAGACCCATCCTATGGAATTGTTTTTTGTCTTTTTCCAGTATGGAGTCCAAGAAATACTTCTCAAAGGTGCCCAAGGAGTTTGGGTCAGGCCTTCTCTCAGTTATTTCCATCTTTCCCAGCACTGTGATATCTCTGCTATTTTTCCTATTTTCTTTCATTGTTTTCCTCCAAGCTCTCGCCTTTCTATGTTTGTTGCTTTTTAGTCAAGAAACATTTCTTTTTCCCTTTTCAGGGTGTATTTCACAGAGCACTTGGTCAGAAAAAGTTAAAACACAGCTAGTTTTTCATTGCAGAGGCACCATGGTCCCACGTACAGATGTGTACCATTTGTATTATTTTCTCTCTTAAATGTAACTCTGAAAAATTTTATGTGGGCCCATGTGTTTTATTCCAATGTGTCCTTGTGATTTTTTTTTTCCCCTAGAAGTCTTTTATGTAGGTAATTGATCTGTTTTGCTTCAAACATGACTACAAATCCCTGAAAACTAACCAGTGAATATCAGTAATTTGAATCTATGAAGCACATCACTGAGTACATTCACTCTGAAACCCTGTGACATGCTCATAATGATGCTTCATTTTTATCAGCTTCCTTCCAAATCAATATTTATAGTATCATTCAAACATTTATTATCATAGAACAGTAATGCTCAGGATCAAAACAAATTAAAGAGAAAGGAAACGGCATTTAATGCAGAGCACTCTTTTGGCCACCCGCAGATCTCAGTGGTTTGCTTTGCTTGCAGTTCAAACCAGAAGGCCTTGTCCCTTCCAACACAAGCCAACAGAAGAGCTTCCTGAATCAAGGTAGCAAACTCTCTCCTGATAATTTCAATCGTCATGTTTAGCTGGGCTCCTCCACAGTGCTGATGGGTAAGGAGAGGCTGCACAACCACCCAGCTTTTACCCACCACATCTACGTTCTTTATGACTGTACCACGGCTCACTCTCAGCCGTGATGAGTGCTGAAGATGGGTGTTCCTTCTTCTCTAACCCTCATTATTCCCTCCTTTCCTACATTCTCCTACATCTTAGGATCTCAAATGGATCCTGATGACAGTCCTTCCGCACAGCGCAAAGATGAGGGGACAGGGAGAGCAATAGGGAGCACAGCACACTGAGGTATTCTTTGTCTTTCCCCATCTCTTCTTCTAACACCTGCTGCACAATGCTATAATGCTGCGACCTCATTGCTCCTGCTCTCTGTCTACTGCAGAGTTCCTGCTCCAGGATTAGTGTGGAAGCTAAACCTTTGTGAGTGCTGCTCTAAATTCACATCCAGAGACTCAAATCCAGAGACTACTTTTAGTTCCCCGCATCATTTCTAGGTGAAACTCACTGCCTGGGAAAATTCAGTTAGAAAGATTAAACACTAGCAAAGTTCTGAGTATCTGAAAACAGGATCTAACAAAAGGAAGTGCCAGGCAACTTAATAGGCTGTGCTACCAGCCTCGCCTATAGCATATCTCTCTGTTTACTGAATAAGTAATGTATAATTATGATGAGTGATTCAGTCTGCTAACTAGCCAGAACTGTCAGAACTTGGCTGTCAGCGCAGTTGACGGAAAGAGGATCATAATAATTTCTAAATGTGACTGATAATGTGGTTTATATTTTTCACATTGTTAGCTCATGCCCTTTGGGATTTCTGGCTGGTAGGAGTAGATAAAGCTTCTATTACTTTGCCTGGTTTTATCTCATTTTTTAACAGTTGGTTTGCTTTGGACAAGTGGTATTAGCAGCATCCTGGCATTCTTTAAGTGTCTGGCACTTTTCTGGTCTTATTCCTGGACAGTACACCAAGGAAATATATTCTGGCATGTGGTCTTTACCTTTTCCTGAGCCAAGTTAACCCATCAGTGCATGTCTGAATAGATACGCTACAGTATTCATAGCTCTTACTGCTAAAGAACCAAAGTAGATGTCAATGTTCAGAGAGTTTGCAGTTATTAGAGGCAGTGGAAAGTATCCATTTTATTTGATTTCTGATGTGCATGCAATCACAAACAAACATCTTCAAACTCTTCAATTGCTTATGGAGTTCATATACTTTATTTTAATTTACTTCCATGGGGAAATATAAGTGCTGTAATAGAATTCCTCTATTTTAAGGCAGCTTCCTGGTTTTCAGAGGAGTTAGAAGAGTTTCAAAGCTCCTATAGCTTATGATTTACTCTTCTCTTAACAAAAAAAAGGGACTAGATTGACCTCAGGAATCCTGTGTTCATTGCTGATTCGAGCAATCTGAAGACACAAGAGTTTGGAGAAGAGGTACCATACAGCTGAGATATGTGTCCTTCCCAAGATATATTTCAAAGAGACTGATCTCTCAAGATCCTTTTTTGAATGAAAAATTTGGAAGCAGTTCTTTGCTTAAAATAATTTCTAAGACAAGCATTTTCTTGATTTGTGGCATTAAATACAGTATTCCTGAAGGATGACTCCTGGAAAGCAATACATTACTTTTATACATAGACCTGGCAGAGCACAAACCACAGGCATACCAGTCTGAAATAGTCCTCGGGAACCCAATCCCCACCTGTGCGACATCACATGCTTCATTTCCAACCCATGCCAAGTTCAACTTTAGGTTTTCTTTCTCCTGTATCTGTAATTGGGAAATTGGTTTAGAATCTGGTTGCTGAGTTGGAAAGATGCTGTTTTCTGATCCCCAAATAAGTGTATTCCCATATGGGTTATACTAAGAAGGTCCTTCACCTTGAAAACCAATTTTCCCTCCCCACACTGAGCCCATAAATGCGTCTACATGGCAGTCATCACATTGACTTTGTGTCACAAAGCTAAACAATCTGAGGTTTTTTACCTTCTCTTATGAAGTAGGTCCTGTTTTTCCAAGCATTGCTGCTGACCCTTCTCTGTGCATATTGTAGTCAGAAATCATCTCTCTTTATGGTGACCCTACAATGTATTCAAGTGAGGTACAAGAGCTTTGCACAGCTCTGCTTTGCTTGCACTTCCCTCTTGCTGCTAGAAACACTTCCAGCCTTGTATCTTGGGGGTGGATTAGATTATCCTACTGCTGCATTATGGTAATTTTCTGCAATCCTTCCCCCCCCCCCCCCCCCAGTCATTTCCAAATTATGAGCTTCTAATGTGTAGCAGAATTATTACTCCCTGGTGCACAGCCTTGATTTCAAGCTCTTGAAAGCCCAGTTTCTGTGCGCCAGTCCACTCCTCCGTTAACAGTGCCTCCCAGCACCTTGTCATCAGTAAGTTGCATTTCATATTAGTTAATTTCCTAGTAGTCCTGCCAAGCTCATTAGTGAAAATAGTGAACAGAAGCAGTGCCAAACCTTATCCTTGAGGAACTCTGCTAATGACCTCCTTCAGCCTTGTATTTCTCCTTTAACCCACTCTGTTGCCATCTCACTGGAAGCTAGGTTCTTATCTTTTTTCTGTGAATCCCTATCATGTCCCTATTCATAGTTCCTACTTGATGATGCAAACAGTACATTCCCTGCACCCAGATAGACAAGATCTACAATATAATTTTATAGACAAAGCCATTGGCTAGTCTATTATGAGCTACTTTTTTGATAAAATCAAGGTGCATTGTAGTCCCATTTTTCTTAAACATCTTTCAAGGTTCTTTCAAAATCTGTTTCAAAATTATGACTCAGTTTAGGTTAACCTAGGTCATTTTCCTTTCTCAATATCAGCTCTACAGGCGCTGCTGGTGGTCACCTGGCACGATCCTGTCCGGCAGGTTTGTTTGGGTTACTTGTATCCAGACAGGAATGCACGGTATGAGGAATACCAGTTGACTGGGGTGGGATGGAGACTCTCTGTCCTCTGCCTCTCCCTTCACAAGTACCAGCCTTTGGAAAGTGTATGGCTTCATTCAGAAATGTAATTTTGATTTTGTTGTATTACTCTGACAAAGTTTACATCTGCTTTTCTGCTGTGCAGCCAGAATTTCTTTGTACACAACACTAGCTGCCCTGACTTAGACCACCTCATGCATGCATCCTCCCAAGGCCAGAAGTACAACCCATTTATGTTTCACTGTTATGAACCAGCTATGCCTGCAGTGTCATTTCTGATCTTGGAAGGTCTGATGATATCACTCAGAATATTTCAGATAAATTCAGGATTAAGAGTTCTGAAAAGAAGAACGTATGCAACAGTAGATTTGTTTTCAGTGTTCAGTGTGTATGAATTGTGTACCTGGCCTACTTGCAGGAAGAGGCCAAGAAAGCTGGGGGTATCTCAGTGCTGGAGGTGGCAAATCAGCACTAGGGCCATGCTGCCCTTAAGTGTGGGGCAACCACTGCTCTAAGAGCCCAGAAGCAATAGTCACCAGCTCCTCTCCTCACTCTCAACACACAAAATCAGCAGAACCCTTAAATAAATATCATTAGAGGTTCTCCATAGCCCTCCATTACTGCTTCATCTCTACCTTCCCAATTTCTCCCTTGGCAGAAGAGGCAAGATCCTCTGCTCCAAACTAGAGCTGTACTCAGTTTTTCATATGCTCTTGGTAAGCAAGCCTTCAGCGATGCAGTCATTTTGCTTCTAATTTGTTATATAAATGCAGTATAACAAATAAGGAGCATCCTGATAATTGATATGCATATACATATGGGTAAAGAAAAATAACATTAATTTTTCATGCATAATTACACACACAGATACATACATACATACATATATATGGTATTTCAGCTGGTAAAGCAAATTGCTGTAAATTTACTTAAATGCACCTTATTTAAGCCTCTCTTAAGCCCCATATCCTAACTCTGTTTCAAATCATTTCAGAACTTTTTTTTGGTTGTTTTTTCAAGGAGGAAACATGTCTTGCTAAGCAGTGATTAGCGATGCCTGCCTTTGTCAGGAATAAAATCGTGCTATTGGGGAATAATTCTTCTCCAAGAAGTTTTTTATTGTCAGGCTAGTAAAAATGAGTTAAATGTAAATTTGACTCATCCATAATAATCTGTTTATAGCTATGATGGTTATTTCTGTTTTCTACAGAAGCAATCACTTGCTAGATATAATAGTACCGTAATCCTAATTTATCACATACGTTTTTTCACTAGCAGCCAGCTGACTGCAGTAAATATCCCAGTCAGAACAAAGGTGCAAATAATCAATACATCTGTTCCATTTACAGCAATAATGGCATATAGTAAGATTTATAGGCCTCAGTATAAAGGAGGTACACTACTGAGTTGATTACTCTTCAATAGCTGACATGCATTTGAGTTTCACTTGTCTGTAAATATGACAAGAGACAACCTGTTCATGGAAAATGATTGAATGCACCACCAACGCCCTCTCATACGGAGTTTTTCCCTGATGGTTTTTTGTTTCGTTTTAATTAAATTCTCTAGGGGAAAAAACTTACCTTGCCTCCCTTCCATGGAAGAGATTTCAGTTAGCTAATTGCCTACGTTCCCACTCCACACCAAAGACAGGTCTCATTTTAATTCAAACCCAGATGTATTGTTTGCTACCAAAAGCAGTCATAGCTCATGATGGGAAAAATTGCCTCAGCTGTCTAAAATTGCTGAGAACATTATAAGCTTTTTATCTAAATGCTGATTTGGTTATCAATACTTTAATCGGAGAAAAAGAAATACCATCACTGCTTGGAAGCTGAGTAGGCTAAATAAAGAAAATTGATGATGAAAGAACTCCAC
Organism: Amazona ochrocephala; assembly: GCA_039720435.1. Taxonomy (NCBI): domain Eukaryota; kingdom Metazoa; phylum Chordata; class Aves; order Psittaciformes; family Psittacidae; genus Amazona; species Amazona ochrocephala. The sequence continues at coordinate 50,862,479 of CM077882.1, read as the reverse complement.
GAGCAGGGACCTGCTAAAAGGGAGGAAAATTAAGTGTCTATTAATAAAGAAACATTTTATATACTCTCTTCTGACATCAGATACTACATTAAAAACAGATCATAGTTTCTAAAAATTAGGTCAATAAGAGTTCAAGGCACAATTTATAGGAATGGAGAACTTCCTTTCCGTCTTTCTACGTACTATTTAAGGTGTCAGGTCCAGGAACATTTTCCTTTCGCTGAAGAAAGAAAGTGCAATTAGACAAACAGCTAGGAGGACAGGCTTACAAGAAGCCACTGAGCATTACTTGTTTACATACGTTTTTATTTTGCTAGCAGCTGACAAACTTCAGTAAATAACTGCTGAAACAGAGGTGAAAATGACCAATAGATCAGTTCTGTTTAAATCAATAAAATAATTTCTTATACTTCAGGAATCACATGGTGTACATTGACAGTGTACTCATGGTGCTCCTCATTTCTTCTAAGGGTCACTCTTCTACTTAGCATTTTCTGAGACAAGTTCCTCTTTATAGTTTCTTCACGTTTTTAAATGCCAAGTTAAGACACTCATTATCATTAGTTGGATTTGGAAATCTTGGCCCAAGGCTCTCCAGCAGTCTCTGGTGCAGAAAGATAAAAGTACATTATGTTCTCTAGTGGTAGTAGTGACAAAGAGCAGGACAACAGTGATTTGGGTGAAGCATGATGCCCTGCCCACTGGCAGAGCTGAACGGCATGAGGTCTGACTGCGAGCCCTTTGTGGGCTCAGAAAATAGTGGAAGAAAGAAATTGAAAATTTTGTATTCTCTTTTGTTGTGGTTTAAGCCTCTAGCCATGCAGTTTTGCTCACTCACTCACTCTTCCTTCCCCCCAGCTCCCGAGGGAATGGGGAGGAGAATCAGAAGAACGCAACTCCTGCAGCTTGAGATTAAGAACAGTTTAATAGCTAAGGTATAACACAAACCACTACTGCTACCACCAATAATAAAAATTACAAGGCAAATACAAGGAAAGAATACAATAGCTCACCACCAATCTCAACCCCACCAAGCAGTGCACCCCCCACCATGCACCCCCACCACCCTTCCGGGTCTCTGCTCTCTGTTTCTACATCCTGGACATGACGTGCTGTGGTATGGAATAACCGCTTTGGTTAGTCTGCGTCAGGTGTCCTGTCTCTCCTTCCTCTCAGCTTCCCCTCCTCCCTGGCAGAGCATGAAACTCAGAAAGTCCTTGGTCAAAACCAAAACATTACCAAGCAGTAACTGAAAACACTGGTGTTATCAGCGCTATTCCCAGGCCCAAAATCAAAAACACAGTGCTGCACCAGCTACCGAGAAGGAGAAAAATGACTGCTATTGCTGAACCCAGGGCATCTTTCCATAGCTTTATTATCTCAAGTCTGCAAATAAAACATCCAGGTGTCTTCCTGCTGCTCTTCACACACAGCTCACAAGGAAATAAGTGAATAGCACAACCTGCAGGCAGGTGGTTAAGCAGGCAGATACACTCCAGCGAAAAATGCAGTCAATTCACACTCATGCTTTCATCAGCAAAAACCCACTAGGTGACATGATATGGCTTGGTTATGGCTTCAGTTACAACCTCAAGGTAACTAATGAGCCTACAGTAATTAGATGGTATCATCTAACAGTCTGTTGAATAGGAGGCAGATGCTCAAATTTTCATCTCATCCAAGCTGTGATACAGAGCCATAAAGATGTTCCACCATAACCCTGAGATGATAGGAGCCAAAGTCCAGGAAAATGGGGAGACTTATCCAGTCTTCATGTGATTCCTTTATACTCAACAGAGAAAAAGAAAATTATTCAGCTCATACTTTGTCCATGCTCATTAGCCCACTACATTTGCATTGTTACCAGTGATAGTCCCCCATTGCTTAAAGAAGCTGGAATAGTTTACAGTGACATATCATATATCCAGAACTTTGCTAAGGAAAGCTAAGTTAGATGCCACTCAAACATAAAGAACTGTCAGATTTCTGATTACCCACAATTTTTCGTTCTGAATAAAGAAGTCCTATTGAAAGTATGTATCATCTAAAAATGAGCATGAGGTTAAAGCTGGTTGGAAAACTGGATAAAATGTTGTCATTAAAATTTGAAAGCCTTTGATTTTTGTTGCAAAACTCTTCTCCTAAAATAGATGTTTTAGTTTGATTTTTGTAATAGAATCATAGAATCATAGAATAGTTAGGGTTGGAAAGGACCTCAAGATCATCTAGTTCCAACCCCCCTGCCATGGGCAGGGACACCTCCCACTAAACCATGCCATCCAAGTCTATGTCCAACCCCACCTTGAACGCCGTCAGGGATGAAGCATTCACAACCTCCCTGGGCAACCCATTCCAGGGCCTCACCACCCTCACAGTAAAGAATTTCTTCTTCATATCCAGTCTAAACTTCCCCTGTTCAAGTTTAAACCCATTACCCCTTGTCCTCTCACCACAGTCCCTAATGAGGAGTCCCTCCCCAGCATCCCTATAGGCCCCCTTCAGGTATTGGAAGGCTGCTATGAGGTCTCCACGCAGCCTTCTCTTCTCCAGGTAATAGTTCCTATGGTTCTTTTTTACATTTCCTGTCATGGATTATCAGTGAGGGTTTGAGCCTTGTCTCCAGCACAGGCTGCTCAATTTTGCATTATGGGAGCTAATTAACTCCTAGAAGAAAAGTGCTACTTTTCCAAGAGTGGGATGGACAGGTCAAGTTACCATGTCAGTGTGCAAGGCCAAGCCGTGGGCTGAACACAGAAATCCACCTCAGCCAAGCTCTTTTCCTCCTCCCTTTGAAGGAATGTTGTCATGAAAGGGTAACAGAAATGGGCAAGAAGATTTGAACATGGGGGTCTGGTGAGATAACAGGAGCCTCTTGTGTTCATCCATCCTCCAGAAACAAATGGCTACTCTCCTGTCAGGACAGGTTGTTTAAAAGCTGCTTTGCAGGCTTGACAGGAAACCCATTTATCACTGATGAATCTGTGGCTTACCACAAGAATACTTACATCAAATGTTTGAAAACATTTTACCTATATGTATAAAAAGGAATAGAGCAGGTTCATTACTTTCCTGGTTTCTTACAGCAATAAGCAATACTGGCCATCAGAGTATGACAATAGAAGAAAGTAATCCTATAACATCGGGAAGCCAGAGTTAGCTCAGTCCCGTTCTGCCATGCTTTTGTCAGAGAGAGATTAGTTTACTTCCAATTGTAGCTTTGGAAAGCTTGATATGCCTTTTGGATTAACAAGGTCCTGCTACAGATGTAACAGGCACCAATCGGGCAACAGCAAACTATTTTCAGTGAAATTCTGGTGTAGTTCAGTTGTGGGTCCAAGTTGCACTTCCAGAGCACTTAGACCTCCTTGGAGAGGACTGGGGCCTGAGCCTAATGTGATCTGTGCTGCCTGTGGGGTTGTAAACTATATTTCTTCAGAAAAACATATCTGATGATTGCTATCTGCAAAGGCACATGCTGGTGAGCCTGATTAATATGAATGTAGTAGGAGAGAGGAAGAGCCTCCCAACCTTTGAATATATTTATTCCTGAGTGAAGCAGCATGTCTGACAAGATCCCTCAGAAATGTAAAGGTTTATTGCCCCATAATGGAATAAAAGGATTAATTTAGAATAGGTCTGTAGCCACTTGTAAAATATTTCATTTTAATAATTTATACTAATGGAATAGATAATCTAGGGAGGGTCACATGGGTTGCTCCTGGACAGTTGTTGGCAAGGCAAATGTGGCTGGGGAGACCTGGTCTGGACTTTTATTTGCTTGTCCCTGGTGGACTTGCAGGATGTTAGAGAGTGAGAGCAAGAAGCAGACAAAGCATTTAATTCATCTACTCCTCATGTCACTGCAGAGAGCTCATCAGATGACAGAGCTGATCAGTTCAGCAGGTTCCTAAAACATGCACAAGGAGAAAAAACTTAAGCTTTCTTCTCTGTAATAAGTAGTGAATCCTAATTTCCCTTTCTAACATTAAAAAAAACCCAAACAAACTGACACACACACAAAAAAACCCAAAAACATTCAAACTTAGTTGTCTTGTGTGAGCACAGAAGAGCTCAGTAACAGCTCCAAGAGGCATATAGGGATTTAGAGGTCATAGATGCTGTGATGGGTCTGAGTTTTAGAGAAGTGGCTGAAGCAAGAGCTAGACATGATAGGCAGCAATTATGCACGCTGAACAGAAAGACTCATTCCACACATGTGCTGTCTGTTATCCCCCTTTATCCATCTGAACTGTGTTTGTGATGGATATTTCTGATGCTCAGTCTTGTACAAAGTCTGAGAAAGGACTTTGGGAGCTCAGTACTGCACACAGATTCTTAACCAAGAGATCTGCAGAAATTCTTCAGTTCTGTTCCATCTGCGTCTTGCTACTTAGATCACTCTGCACTCTGACAGTATCACACAGAGACCAATGTCTTGGCAAGACATTTCCTTCAACTCTTCTGTATGACAACTAAGTCCGTGTAAGAAAAGGCATCACACAAGTAATTTTCAACTGTTTCTGTCAACATCAATAAATCGTAATCAACAGAACTTGTCCTCACTTCTGTCTTTATTGAAAAAAAATGTGACACGGTAATTCCTGGTTGGTTGGTTCTGTTTCATCTGACAGTGCAGAAAAACACAGGACTTTGTCCTACCTCTGCCTCATTTTTAAACATTGAAACTTGACCTCTGCTTATTGCCTACTTTCCCAGCTTTGCTTTTGTTAAGCTTCAAACATCTTTCTTTCATAACAATTTACATATGTAATTACTACAAGTACTTCAGGAATTGTTTGCTAAAAGTCTCTATGTCAATACTAATTATCAGAAATTAAAAATCCACAGCTATTAGGAAGATACTGATAGGGAGAAAATATTGCTTAGGAAGCAACTAACAATTGTGTAGGCAAAATTAAACATCAAATAACTTTCTATCTATGTAATTATATAATGTGACTCATCATCTGCTGCATAAATTAAAGTGCAAATGGGAGAAAGGCGTCCCACACATGCGCATGCGCACGCACGCCCACCAGCCTGCTCACGAACTGTGCATCTTCAATATTGCAAACTTGTTTCATGTTGGGAGCAAAGAACATTTAGAGGTCTCATGTTACAGTTGCAGAAACTTAAAAGCTGCATTGAATATTTTATGTGGCATGCCAAAATTTGACATTTCCAGGCTGATCATATAGAATCATAGAACGGTTTGGGTTAGAAAGGACCTTAAAATCATCTAGTTCCAGCCCTTCTGCCATGGACAGGGGTGCCTCACACTAGACCATGCTGTCCAAGGCTCTGTCTAACTCCGTCAGGTATGGAACATTTACAACTTCTTTGGGCAGCCTGTTCCAGTGCCTCACTACCCTCACAGTAAAAACTTTCTTCCTTATATCTAACCTGAACTTTCCCCCGTTTAAGTTTAAACCCATTACCCCTTGTCCTACTGCTACAGTCTCTGATGAAGAGTCCCTCTTCAGCATCCTTACAGGCCCCCTTCAGATACTGAAAGGCTGCTATGAAGTCTCCATGCAGCCTTCTCTTCTCCAGGCTGAACAGCCCCAACTTTCTCAGCCTGTCTTCATACAGGAGGTGCTAGAGTGCCCTTATCATCCTCATGGCCCTCCTCTGGATTTGCTGCAACAGCTCCGTGTCCTTCTTACATTGAGGACATCAGAACTGTGCACAGTACTCCAAGTGGGGTCTCACAAGGGACCCCACTTAACTCTCAAATGCAAACTTAACTCTTCTCGTCAAAAAAGACATTGGGGTTCTTTCTTTTGCTAATTAAGCGAGAAAGCCTCTCATGTAAAGAGCAGAAATAAAATGCATAAACAAATGACATCTGCTTCATATTTGTACAAACTCTCTTTTCAGCCTCTTCAATGTACTTTTTAACTGCTAATGAATTTGTTTTGTTATTAACTGTAGTTCAGCATCCACATACTTAAAGTGGAACTTTGGTCCACCTACAGATGTCAAAGGGCATTTTAAGTGGAATTTTATTTTCATTTTAGTGATTTATTACGGATTTCAGCAGGCTTTGAATCAACCTTAGTCCATCTTAATTGGTCAACTTTCTGAGCCTGGTGGGAAAAGTAAACAGGTAATCTATGTGCATTATACAGCAATCCCAAAGTTGGTACTCTGCTTTTCCTGCTCCTGATGGTAGGAGAGAAAACCCATTTAGCAAGCAGACAGGAAAAGGGGGCAGCAATTTTATAAAGGGCAGATTTCTGCTCTCAGAGCACAGGCTCCATCTCACTCAAACCTGTCATTGTAACAGGGTGGCGTGAATACACCTGGAGCACAAAGCTGCTGCTGGTGTTGACCCTTGACAAGAAAATGATGTGGCTTTGAAAAAGCCTCTCTTCCCATAATAATACTCAGCCTTGGCATGCTCAGCGCCTGCAACCACATTATCGACAGGAGCAAAAAGCTGCTGGTCACGAGAAAGCAGCTGGGCTGAGCTGCCTCCAGAATTCATTTTCAAGTATGTTTTTATTCACTTCTGTGGAGTTTATTTTTCCTTTTCTGGCTGTGCCATTTTAGGCTCAGATTCAATACACGGAAACACTTCAATTATCTCTGAATCAGGCCCTCAGATTGCATTGTGGCTGAGGCTTTGAAAGTTGCTGTTATCAAAACTATTAGCCGACTTGCCTGTGCTATTTTGAGCTGGACCGAAAAGGGCTTGATGGGACACTGAATCACTCACAAACCACAAATCAGGCAAGAATAACAGGAGTTTCACCATTAGGTTTTGACGTTCATCTTCTAAAAGGGTTTCTCAGCAAACAGCTATCCTGTTCCCTCTTGATGGGCTGCCAGACCTAAACTCCTTTGAGCCTCAGGCTAAGGTGTGGCAGAAAAGGGCAGTTTTTTCTGCAAAGTCTAACCTTGCCTTGGTTTGGTTTGCTCCTGGCAACAGGACACCACCAGCTTGGTGCTGGTGGGGGATTCCTTCCTGGGATGTGAGGCTTGCAACACACCAGCTCAGGGGCAGCTCCAGTAAAACCATCGCTGGTCTATCTGCTACCTACAGGTGATGAGAGCCAAAAGAAAGAGTCCAACCTCTGTTGCTCTGCATTCGCTTCTGCATATCCCTTGCCTTGGGCCCAGCCTGCCTTTAAAGGTACACACCAAGTATGGGAACTTCCTGATAACTGGAAAAGCTTAACTGTCATGCAGCTCCCTAAACCACAGTTTTCTAGTAGTACTACTGGCATCACCATGTCTGCCAGTAACTAATGTTTTAGATCAATATTTTGTTAATTTACAGCGTTTCTTCCGTCTTAACTCAGAATTTTCATTCTTCCCCTCCTGCTTTTCACTTCTTTCTTTTTCCCTCTTTTGCTTCACCACAGTACAAAATCATTGTTTGTCAAAAGATAATCTGCTCACTGGTGTGCTTGGTTGTAACAAATAGTATTTTCTTCAGTCTTCGAGATTGTTGAGGAGATATGTAGCTGTACTCTAAATAATAACTGGACATCAGTCAACTCTGCTGCTGTACCTGCAGGTTACAACTGGCTACATGCCAATGAGATCTTCTTGGTCTTATTTTGTTTGGCTTCATTTACCAAAAAGCACAAATGCAGCTGTCCCAGACAAAGAGACACCCCTCTCCCTCCCACCAGTCCCTTTCTTCCCCCAGCCCAATCTGGTGTGCGACAGATGAGAATGAGGACAAAACACAGTGGCAAACAAGGCACAGTTAAAGCATTTATTCACCTAACCCACTTCACATTCATCATCTAGACCTCCTCACAAAATGGACATGGAAATTCAGACACCAAAGAAGAGGACTAAAAATGACTGCTTCCTGTAGGGGGTGAAGGGGATTCTGTGGTTACCAGAAAGAAGGAATGGAAAGACCCTTTAGAAGGATTTGTGCTTGGGTCTGAATGGAAGGGTTGCATCCATGCACAGCACTTAGCCTCAACTCTCCTTGCAGGAAGGTTCCGCTCTTCCCAAATGTGACCAGGCCTTTCTCTTAGTTGAGAAGTCACATCCTCCTCTTGCTGTCCAACTCATAGGCTAAAACACAAGATAGAGGAGATGAGTTCAAAGCTCTCTTCCATCTAAGGGTTTCAGAATCTCTGGTGTCCAGTTACAGCTGAGCCACCAAGATGAGGGGAATTTGAGGAAGAGCATCTTTTATCACCGAAGCAACTTGACTTTTCAAGAGTGAGACGAAAGAGGGCCATTGAAATGGTTAATGAAAAATCACCACTGAGCTCTGCAAGACAGTTCATCGCTCAGGGCTGCAGAAAAGTGGAGTACACAGAAAGAAAGTGTGTGTGCATGAATTAGTAAGCTATCAAAGTTTTACAGTGGCATGTACCACAAGCAGCACAGGAACTGTAACTATGTTTGGTGAAATATTATCACCAAAGCAGCCTTAAGTAAGTGGTTGGGTCCAGAGGGGACTGACTGACTGTCAACAAGCCAGATACCAGCATGCCCAGGGAGAGGGCTTCTCTTCCAGTACCATATGTGGGGCCACCTGCTCTTGGCAGGGCAGGACGTAGACCAGGCTCCAGGTGCTCTTCCCTCCCACCCACTTTCCTTCACCTCATCCCTTCAGGTCATTTGGACATATTCATAGTCTTCTATTTTTTCGTTGTTTATTTCTATTTACTTATTTTTATATTGATTTTTATTTCTATCTCCTTTTTTCTCTAATGTGAAAAGAAAACATGTTTCCTCAACAACTTCTGGTTGTCCTCTGATCAGCTTGAACTGGGATGCCAAAGTGCATCACTTACAACAGTGGGAATATCACAAAAACACCCCAAAATGTGGACTGTTTATTCTAAGACTGTCATTCAGCTCTCTAAATATTGCTAAAATTTATCTGGAACACAACAAAACCAAGTTTTCAGACAAGATTGTCCTTATTTCCAGCTTCCTACTATACTATTAGTTCATCCTTTCCTATGGCTTCAGATCACCTGTGTCCAGGTCTGCCAGAGACTGCAAATCCCAGTAAGCAAGGGGACAAAATCAATGAAACTGTTTCGAGTCTGATTTTATATTCAGCTCAGGACAAGTTTCATTTGTTTTGGCAAGAAGGGGGGGTGGGGGATGTGTGTGTATGTTTATGTGTGTTTACCTTGCGGTGGTTTCATTGGCGGTGGGGATTGTAAATGTGCTTGCTCATTCCTCATGGTTTCGCTGCACAAGACAAATACAGTTGATTTAGAAGGAAAGAGCCTTGCCAAAGACAGTAGCAATGGCTTTGTTCTAAGTAAATTTAATGCAATATGCTTTGGCTAACAGCTGCAGCTTTGGAAAGGAGCAATTCACCTTCTCCCAAAAATAACCATGAGAAGCTAAATAACTGGCTGAGAAGCTAGTTTATGCACAGAAAGATGCAAAGGCCTGCAGTGCTAGCTAATATAATAAAACAGCAATAAAAATCATGGCCAGCTGAGCTGGTGAGTCCCAGGAGGGTGAAGGAAAAAGAGAGAGAAATAAAAATTCCTGAGGACAGTTCTCTGTGTAGATTGAATATATGTTCTTTTATTCTGGCAAAGATAAAATGGAATTAAAGTGTGAGAGACCAACAGCTTTAGCTATTAAAATATTTAAAGAAATAGCCATTATGACATCAGTCCAGGACATATTATTTCATCTAACAGAGGTTAATACATTTCATAGGTTCTAGGGCCAGAAAAGGCTATTAGGATAACCTAGATTACATTTAATATAATTCAGGTTCTGCAATAGATGCAGATACCTGATCTGCCAGGCAGACAGCAAAGTGTAAGGTTGTTCCTAAAGTCCTTAAGAGAAAGGGGAGAGAGCCAGACACAATCTGTCAACCAATTCTCTAACAGAGGCAGGTGAACTTTGTCTGGAGACATGATGTTGGCTTATGATAAGGTCCAACTGCTTCCCTGAAGTACCAAGGTTTGTTCTGCAAGACTGTCCCAACCCCACTGTGGTGAGGACCAGAAGGATCACCTTCCCTCACATTCAACAGCCATACTTTGCTATGGATGCACAGCACCTTGTCAAATCCCCGCTTTCCTCTTGCAGCATGAAGGAGTCTCCTCTTGTCTCCCCACTCAGCTACAGGTGGCTTTTGCTGAGTTACAGTGAAGGGCCCACAGCTGCCTTGGGCTGGCTGCTGTCATTGTTCCATGCAAAACATGCAATTTCTTTTCCCCATCCACCCCTCCCGCCAGCTGGCTGTGGGGGACTGGAGAGCAGCTGGGCTGGCTGTTCTCACAGGTCTTTCAAGCAGCCACATGACAACCAAGTGTGATAGCGCTGGTGGGTGGTCTGGCTGCAACCTGTGGCTTCCTGCAAGGAGCATGGAGCAAGTTAAGTGCTTCAAAATGTGGATGCGTAGGAAGCTGCCTCTGATGCTACCCACTGCAGAGATGGGTAGATAGGCTGTAAGCTCTTCCCTCCCCTGGGCTCCAGCACTTTGCCTGGGACAGAAGAGACATACTGGGTATTTTTATTTCCACACCAAACTTAAGATGTTCACCACAGGCTTAAACAGAGGAGTGTGAACATCTTTTGAATTCACTTTTTGGGTTGGTTGGTTGTTTTCTAAACCTGCCCCTGTTTTGGAAGAAAAGAAAAAGGCTTTTAAAAAAGTAGTGGCTTGGAAATTTTCCCAGGTTTATAAGTGGAAAAAAGTAAATACATAAAAAATAAGAATCACATTTATTTTCACCACAAAAGATGCTTCACGATTTCCACACACATGCCCCATCAAATCACTGCACTTACTGCAAAGGCTTCTCTTTTTCCAAGAGTGACAAAGGATTTCTCTGAAAAGCTTTTGTTCGATGCTGGCATACTGGGCTGCAAAACCTGGGCCCAGCCCCAAGCTGCAGCTACTGCTGGTGTCTGTTATCCTTTTTCTCCCTTGGCCTTGGGGCAACACAGAAAGAGCAAAGGAGACAATGAGGCCCCTTCTGAGCCTTGTGTGTTTGTAGCTCATCCTTGAAAGAGAACTCCGGTGACTTTGTTCCGCCAGCTTCATTTGTATGCTTGGAGCCAGTCCTGCCATGCATCTAAAAACCAATCATTCCTATTGATTTCATTATGAATTTGCCATGTGGAACAGCAGTCAGAAGAAAAGGTTGCCTTGTAGCTATAAGCAGGAAAAAGAAATACTCCTACCAAAATAACAACAGTAAAAAAGGAACCTAGAACTTTCCTTTGCATTAGATAAACATCTTCGCATGTTAAAATCACCCTTGAGCACTTCCCACTGAAAATTAAATGAAAGCCTCAGTTTTGTCACCAAAGATGAAAATGTATTATTGTTTGTGGGCATTCTTGATGTTACAATATATCTCATTTAAAATCATAACAGATGAGTGTTCTCCAAATTGTTGGCTCAAATGAGATAATACTCCATCATACTTCCCTGTCCAATACAAATCACATGACTAGCACAATATAAATACAACCACTGGCTGGCATAAAAGCTTCAAATACTATTTTAAATCCTGCAAGTATAGATGGTGCTCAAATTGACAGTGCGATGCTCTGTCAGTTCCCACTGCCAATCTCATTACAGAAGTAAACGGCTCTATCTTATTTTATCCTGTTCTATACATGGTGCCCTAAAAAAGGACTTAAGAATTCTAGTAAATGGAAATATATGGTACAACAAACAGTTAAAAATGTCAATTGAATTAGTTGTTATGTGATATCTTTTCAGCATACAATGTGAACGCAGATGCTGCCTGTGGTTTAAAGTGGTTTATGCATACAAGGAATGTGAAGTGGGACAAATGAGATTTGAATTATTGTTTAATAGCATTGCATTGCAGATAGTTTTTTCTTTTTTTAATTAGCTCCTATTTCCACACCTTTGGCAACTGAATAATTCAGATAATCTTGTCTATCATTGTTTTTGCTGTTGCACTGGCTTCTTTTACAGAGAAGTAGCTCTTACAAATGGCAGGCAGCTTATTTATCATTTAGTTTAGAAATGATCCAACAATTAAACAATTTAAGTCACAAGGAGTGTGCTATGGTCTGCTCAGGGTCTTAAACCCAAATCAGCTGCCAGATGCATGGCGACAAATCTATCCCAAGCCCTAATTGATGCCAGGACTGCTAAAAGTTTGCTTCCCTTTCCATGAGATTTCTTACATGCTCCACCAAGTGGAAAAGTCTGAAGAAGTCAGCTTGGTGGAGCAGGGCTCAGGAACCAGGTTCCTCACCAGTCCCTCAGTTCATCTAAGGAGGGACTGGAGAGACTCAGTGTCAACGCAGCACTTCATCAACATGTTGCTGCTTCCTGGCCTAACGTTACACCCTTAGCAATAAAACACAAGCTGGATATAAAATAGGCACGAAGCCCATCACTCTCAGGACTTCAAAGCAACAGACAATATTTTATGTCATAATAAACAAATGAGTTTAGACATAAGTGATGTTTATGCGGGAAGAGAATAGTCCCACCAGCTCTACTGCTAGACAGCACAGCTTTGCATAAGTTCTTTGTTGAAAAACTTCAGGGACAAGGTGTCTTATAAGAATTCCCTCAGGCTCCAAGCCTCCCTCTTGCTTCACAATGTGTGGGCAGGATACAGCTGTTCAGCTCCACTGCGTGGTCTTCTCATCCAAACTGTTCACATAACGCAAAGATTACATCCCTCAAGGCACTATGGAAATTCACATCCTAACACAGTTTCGGATGCCTATTTATTTCACAGCCTAGTGCGAATATTACATCTGCTCCACAATCCACTGTTTCAAACGATACTGCAGTGCCTCAATTAAGTCTGTGGGATTTCTTTTGTACCTAAAAAGGACAAGGAATTTCTTATTCTTTGCAGAACAACTGAAAATAGGTATTTATTAAAAATAAATAAATCAGTGACATGTTCCCCCCTCCCTGTTCTTTCAAGGCACATCCAAACTTCAGGAAACTTGTGAATTACATGAAAGGTCATACTGGGGGCTTAGCCCACCTCAGCAGAAAGGACTATTTTAGGTTAAGTATTGCTCCATAGCCTGCTCACCTACTGCAGCTGAGTACTCACCATTCACAGGAGAAACAAAAAGGATTTCTGCTGCTGTACATCATACAAATGCAACATGATATGAAATGTTTATAGATGGAGTTGAGAAATTCCTAACGTAATCTTTCAGCACTGACATTAGTTTGAAAAAGTGGCCCTTATGTTTTCAGCATCCATTTTAAGGCTGGAAAGCAAGAACAGAATAATTAGTTCAGCTAATCTCAGGGGAACTGGGGAACCTCTTTCCAGCATCAGCCCTGACTGACCAGGATCCTCGTGTGGCCTCAGGGAGCCATACAAGGCCACATCCACAAATGAAGGGGCTCACACACTCTCCCACTGAATACAGATCCTGGCAGCACCACCACACTGCATCAGGGACGGTTTGCAGTAAAAAACATTGTTTACTGTCATGTGAAATCTGCCCATCTCTTTTGCTCATGTCCCTCAACTCTGCACTTCAGAAAGGTTCATATGTGTCCTTTAGCTCAGCTGCAGAAGAAAAAGACTTTTGCTGGGTTATGCAATAGGAAGTATGGTAAAAACTGTGATTACAAACTCAAGCTGTGTGAAATGGTCAACAGAGAGCCCTGGCATAGGCAGCCTGCATTAAGCCCCAGATTTAATTCAAGCCTCAGAAAAATAAAAAAAAAAGAAAAAAAGGAAAGCAAATAACTGACATTTGGCAGCATCTGCTTTTTCAGGTGCTGCCGAAATATTAGGCTTCCTCATGTTTTCCTCATTGTTTTTTTGGGGGGAGCGGGAGAATGAAATCCTACAGTTGCAATTGATCTAACATGCCAAAGGTCCTTCGTGATAATTGATGACTTTCTTGATCTCCCTTTTTTGACACACTCTGTCCTCAGATGCCCATTGTCCCTCTAAATCTCTCTGCATCCCCTAAATCTTGATTAGATCTTGTAGGTTCTGTTTGTATATTGCTTTCACTGCTGCACTGCTGTAAGCTTTGTTTGCACTCCAGGTCTGTCTTTCCACCAGGATCCAGCTGTAGTTCAAAGATGCTCTACTGTTGCTTGCCATCAGCTGCTCACCTAAACTACCCTTTTATAACAGTTGTAGCTGCTACCCTAGTCCTCAGTGAACTGCTGTTCACCTCAGCATTCATCAAGAGGTACTAATAGCAAAGAGTCAGTATGAAACATAGAATTCTGGATTAAACCTAAGGAAGGTACTTGGGCTTCATGATATAAAGCAGATTCAAGTATTCGGTTCGGGAATGGAGCAGAAAAATCTAATTTACAACTTCACACTGTGTCAACACGTTATGGAAGAAGGACTTAGCCCAGACCTGAGGTTTGGACGTCTCTGTGATTTAAATCCTTAAATCATCCTCCTGTTTAAATGCCCACATCACACATTTAGGGGCACAGGAAACAGCAGGAATATTTCACACTATTGGCTGCCTCATGGTTAATCCATGGCACAGGAGGACAAGTCAGAGGAAACCTAAGTCCAGCACCTAAGGCTGGGTTAGAAGAGGGGGAGCCAATGTTCCAGCTGCTGCTCTCTGAATTTTCTAGAGATTAGGGCCAAGGCAGAAGTCTTCACTCTCCTACATGACCTCACTTGCCCACAGTTGCACTTGGTCTTTCAATCTCAAAAAATTGCTTGCTCTCCACGTAGACCTGTAAGCTGTTTCCTACCTGGCTGCAAAGTTTTCTAGCATCAGTATGTTATGCAAAAGGTGGTTTTGAACTGCCAGCTCTCTGTAGGAGTGGTAGGTGTGTTTTGAGCATGTTTAGTTGAACTAAGACCCTCAGGGCAGGGGATTTTGGAACAGAGAAGCTTATAGTTTTGTAAATCCAACCAAGCATAGGTAGGAGGTAAACACCCTCCTCTTGGCCAAGATAGCAGTACTCCAACCCTGAAGTATAGCATAACCAACTTACTAAAGACTCTTCAAGAACATTCATACTCTTTTAAGGTATCTCAGGTTCTGAGCTGCTTAGAGAGAGATCTGCTTGGTCACTGGTTTTCAGCAAGGATCTAGAAAAAGTCTTCTTCCAGACTACACAGAACATCACACATGGTAAACACTTGTGAGGAGGGAGGAAAAGGATCTCTAGGCAGACATCTCCATGGGAAGACTGAATAAAAGGTGGCACATTATGAGGAGAGTACTGCTTAAAGCAAACTGAACTAGACATCTGCCACAAAACTCACCTACGCTTCTGCAAGTTACCAGCCACTTACTGACATTTTAAGATAGCGTTTGACATATGTTCTTCTCCTCTAACCCCCAGCAAGGAAAGCAGTTAGTCTTCTGGCTGAGAGCCCCTTTGGAAATGCTGGCAGCTTCCCTTTTGACTTCCTTTCTCTGGTGTACCTTGCCCTGTGTTTTTTGGCAGCAGAAGTGGTGACTTCAAAGCAAGCAGTGGGAATGAACTTTATGAACTTTTAAAGGGTGGGCATTCAGTAGCAGCCACATTAGCAATTGGCTATTTCAGAGAATTTATTAAAAGAGAGTGGCCTCAGTAGCAAGGAATACATTACCAGGTACAGGGTACTTACAATGCAGAGAGAACAGGAGCCTGTTCTTTATCAGCTGCCGTGCTGATGAGTAGCTTTGGCAGAGTGGCAGAGCAAATCAGGAGTCCTGGGGACAGAAAAGGCAGATTTCTATCTGAAGTGTTTAGATCCTGCATTCGCAGACTGTCTTGCTAAAGGCACAAAGAGAAGAGGGAGATTATGGTTGCGATAATTTGCATAGCAAGGCCAGGTTTAGCAAAGCTGGATTCCAGTTCACCTGGGAGAGGGCATTTGGATAGCAAGTACAATGCCAGCTGTTCATGTAAGCACACACGGCATAGAGACAACGAATTGTACAGTAGTGACATGTACTTTGGAGAGGATGGCACAGGAGTACCACAGTGGCAGACTTTTAGCAGCTCTGGGTCTTCTGGGCACACCCAGCTTTTCTAAACCCGTTCAGTATAGCTTCTAGCACAATTATCACAGCCACATTTTCAAGCCAATGTTATGTCAGAAGCACTCAGTATATGGAGCTCTTTGGAAAATTGGCTTCTACTTTTTGGCAGTAATTGAAAGCTGAGCTCTTAGGAAAATGGGAGCTGTAAATGCTTGGATGACATTTCTCGACTTTATTCACAAATAGGAGAACCAGCCATAAAGGCAATGACATCAGCCATCTTTTAAGGATATCACCATCAGGCAGACTATTGTTACGCTTGCTCTTCTATTTCGTCTTTATGAGAACTATAAGGCAAAGTTAGCAAAAGCAGAGTTACAGACCACTTCAGCATTCAGATTCAAATATTCCCTGTTTCAACAGACAGCTGTATCTAAACAGAAACAGTACTGGTGTGCATGTAAGTAACAGTATGTGTAGTGCATGTTTGTTCCTTTGAATGAAAGGAAATGCCAGGCAGTTATCTTCATCATCATTTATTATGTGACATAGGATGAACAATTTTTCATCATAGGATGAACAATTACATCCTACGCAATAAGCTAAGTGAGGTTTTGGTTGCTGCTGCATTTATGGATTGCTTATCCTGACCTTTCATAGCCTTAAAAGCTATTAACCGAAGAAAACAGTTTACCATCTCCTTTCAGAAACTAGCCATGTGAGCATAACCAAATCCCAAGCTTTACTAAATCCTGGACTCCTGAGCTGGAGAAGAACTGAATCACTTCCCATGTCAGATGGTGCTGGACAAACAATGTGTTTTCTTTTTGACCAAATTAGCAAAAAGTGTATAGGGCTTATAGCTAAGGGCAAATCATCACCTTAACTAAATTGCACTGAGTTTGCAGCTTTGATTGTCTACATACTTCATTCATTAAGACAATAACAACTGCTGTGATACCTTGAATGAAGAATACTTATTCTAAGAAATGTGGTGTATCTAAGAATAGTTATATAGAAATTATGCTAGATAAATGTCATCTAAAAAGGAAGAGTTCTGGCTTACAGAGATACCAATCATATGGAAAGATTTTCTTATGCAAAGAGATCTGATTAAGTCCATGTATATGTTAGTTACAGAACTATGAACAAAACCTGAAGTCTCAACTTTTCTTCCTCTTCATTTACCACAGTGGCTTTTTGGAGAGGTGAATGAAATGACTACATATGAGAGATGGTATATAATAGTTTTCACGCTAACATTTTTCTGCTGGTCCCCTGAAGATCCACAGCTGTCACTAGGACCCTAGTGCAGAACTTTCTCCATTCCAAAAAACTTGGACTAAAAGTTACCTCCCCCTCAGGTGTCCTTTGCAAGCCACTGATTCATGGGCTTTCACGCATCTTGCAATCAAGTGATTCCTTTCAACCCTAATGCATCCAGGAGGCAGCCATTTGAAGTAAAAGACTTAAAGAATCACTACCAAGAAGCTAACTCTAATTATAATCTTTTTTTCACTATAGCCATGTTTGTAAACAGATGAATGTAAAGCTGCCCTGTTTCAGCTCATTTCAGACATGAAGGAAACAAGATACTGTCTTAGGTTCTCTCTTGCTAATTTTTCTTTTTCCAAACAGGAAGACACTTTCACAAAGCCTGCCTGCAGCAAGCCCTGTCTCCCTGTGGTCTACTTCAGAAGAGTGGCTTTTCAAGGCCTCTTGAAGGCTGCCTCATTTCAGGCTTGGTGACAAAATTGCCTACAGCAATACTTAGCCATTTTATTTGCCACCTTCAGCTACAAAGGCAAAGGAACAGACACGCCTCAGATTAAACTCACCTCAAACATTCAGAAAAGTTAATTGTTGTGATTGACCCAGAAAAGAGAAAGAAAATGCACATATCCGATGAGTTTGCAGGCATCACTCCTTGCAGCTGTGCAGCTGTCCTTCACACATGAAAGAATCAGGTCTAGCTACCAAACATTTCTTTGAGCTTTTCTTTCTGTACAGCTACATTCAGGTTTCTCCAAACCACAGCTCTGCACACCATTACAGCTGCCTCAGCAGTTGTAACCCAACCTGGCTCCATGGATTTCAAATGCTTTTTCCACCCACTGGAGAATCTGTCTGCGAGTTGAAAGTACTTCCCTCTCCTTCTTCCCCGCCTGCAATGCAAACACACACATATGCATCCACATATATGGTAAATGGAATGAGTCCAAAAAGTTTTTCTCAGCTCTGGTAGCATTATTATTATTTTTCTTTCAAACTAACTTAGAAAGAAAACTTTGAAAGCTTTCCAATGCAAATGCTCCTGGGGCAAGAGGGATGAACATAAACAACAGCTAGAGCTTGATTCTGCAAGAACTTTTAATGTGGAGTCCTAAATCAAACAACAGCTCCTCCGTCTCTTCTTTCCCTCCTACAGCTAATGTGTACTGTATACACTTGTGCATCACTGTCAGAAATGACTTAGGTCTGTCAGGTCACTGAGTATGTAGCAGCTTCTGCAAGGAAATAGAAACATGCTGCTCTGGCATTTTTGACAATGACTTTCCCCTAGCAAGTCAGGGGAAGATAGCCCTTTTACCTAGTTCATGTGGTTTACTGAAGAACAGGTAAGACATGCCAGAGAAGCATCTCCTGTTTGGCTGTGTGCATGTGAAAACTGCAGGGAAAACCAGAAAGAAAGGATCCTATCTTGTGGTAATTAAGACAAGGTGAAAAAAAGTGGGGAGATAAAGAAGGTAAAACCTTTGGTTCCTGTTTCATAGTTTCTCTGGGCTTTGAAGTGGTTAAATTAGAAAGCTTCTGAATATCTGAATTGTACAATGGCCACATCTCAGATCAGACAACATCATTACAGTGAGAATGATCACAAAATAGGATGCTGGGAAAAGGGGTCTGAAAATAACAAAGGCTTCTGCTTTAATTTGCTAAAGAAAAGGTAATCATCAGAGTGGGATTTGATGTAGTCAACTCAGATGTGACCTACCTTTACTCTGGAAAATAGCGCAACTTTACACTAGAGAAAGTGTAGTTGGGCTGTGTGAGGTGAACATGCCACAAAGAATTCAGGAAAAGACCATGAACTTCGGCCACTCCATCATCTGCAGCAAATTCAGAACATCTCTGAGCATTTAGTGAGTTCTGCAGGACTCCCTAGTAACTATCCAGGTACAAACAGATACAGGGCCATTTTCTGAGTTTATAGAGCTCTAGGAGCCAGGATGATCCCATTCTGACACATGTACAATGTTTAACAGATGGAATCTCTCAGTGCCTTTGCAATACAAACCACCATAAGACTATTAATGAGGTACCATCTTCAAAATTAATCTCTCCAGCATAAAGTTAGCAGTGGTGGGCTACTAATAATCTTCAGATAACCATACTATCTGAGCATCTTCTGGGTAAATAAGACTTAATGCAAAGTTTTTAGCTAATTTCATCTCATTCAACTGCCTCTTTTCCTTTTGTGAGGCTCTAAAACTTCTTGGCATCCAGACTGATGTTGCAAAAAAAATTGTTGCAGTTCATTTTTTTCAATTGTTTTCAACTGGATTTGAAAGATGCAAAGCTCATGGGGGAAAAAGCTGCTTATTTGACTAGATACAGTTGTGAAATATACTAATAATCCCCAAGGATACTTGGATGAATCCTAAATTCATATATAGGATTGTTGATGCTATTGATTTTTTAACTTCTAGATTAATAATGCCCTTCATTAAATGGTTAAGTGTAACCATACTTGTAGAAAAGATGACTTGTCAAAGTCTGTTCCCTGTCTTTGATAAGCAACACAGGATCTTCCTATAAAGCACGCACCAAATTTGCAACATACCATAGGCTGACTTTATTAGATTAATTAAAGAAACCTATTAATTTCCAAGTAAATGAAAAATATTTGCAATCATTGCCAGTGAACCACCTTAGCACATTAACTTGTCTCTCTGAAGTCATTTACTTAAGTGTGCCCTCGGTTTGCTTAATCCATAACTGGTCAATAGTATATTAATATTACAGTCTCATTTCAGATCTAAGCATGTCTGAGGCTATTAAACTGTCACCCTGAATTTACTTGCAGGGAAAAATTATCTGCATTCAGAGGTAGAGGGAGAAAAGTATTAAAGTGAATCGAGCACTAATGAAATTAATCATAATCATCATAAGTACTTTCAACTTCTATCACCCAGTGAGAGATGCTGCTACAGGAAAGTCTTACGGCTCTATTGTTTTTATGGCTGATCTGTGGAGCATACTTTAGCTTTTGTTTGCTCCAAAGAGACCAATAACACTGTGGTGATTTTTTCGAAACACTTTTTTTTTTTTTTTAAACTAAGAATCAACCTTAGAGACAACCTTGAAATACAAGCCACTTAATGCAAAGCTTGTTCTACTGAACCAGTTTAATGTAGGTCAGACCTACTGTAGTTTGTGTTATAATTCATTCAAACTATGAGACTCCATCTCTTGCTGTTTACTTTTACTGCACTGCTTGTGACCCTAGTATATATCTAATTTACAGGTCCAAGACAATAGGAAAGAGCGAGTCAGGAGAAAAATGATCTATGTTCCTGCAGCATAAAAATACATTTAGATGTACAGAGCCAGATCCTGAGTTGTATAAATCAGAATAGGTACATGGTGCATTAAAGAAAATAAAGCTATGTAGCTTTATAGTGGTGCTGTAAGATTATCCTTTACAGCACTCATCTTAATTCACGCAAAAATTTTCTAATCCTTCAATAATAATACTTAAATGTAAAAGTGGTTTTTTCCCCCTTCCAACTGCTGGGATCTGTAGTGGCGAGGCACTAATCTATATCCTGTTTAATACTCCATGAAACTTTTGAAGGGTTTTCCCACATATTTTCTTTGAATTCTTCAGTTGTCTAGAAAACTCTGGTGTTGAATAGATTAAACAGTTGAAGGGAACCTCTGATAAAGAGAACATGACAATGGGAAAGACACAAAATAGCAGCAAATCAAAAGCAGTTATCTATCTCTAAAAACAAATTCATTGCTATGCACTATTAAGAAACATTTGACATTTAAAACATATTTGATCAGTGTTTTGGCTTACAGAAGTGCTTAAGGGGCACTGTGATGTGCAAATTAAATTGAAATTAAGGTTAAATATAATTCTTTGTAAAAGACTGCACAGTTTAAATTACCTAATTATTGGGACAAAGCATGTTCTCCTGTAATTAAATGTATACAAAAGAAAGTGTCTTTTTACTAAGCACATTTGGAAGGGAGATGTTTATCAGCAAATGGTTACTTCCTCTTAAAGATTGTAAAGATACTGTCATCACTCAGAACTGGGTAACAAGGAGGAAAGTTAATTCATGCATTTACCAAAGCTCTGCTGAGGTTGAGTGGGAGTGAGACAGAGTACTCCTGCATTTTGTTGTACGTACCTCTCTAGGTCCTGACTCTGCAAAGCCCTTTCATATATGCTTTGCCTAGAGTTTCTGCCTAGGCAGAAAGGCATATACCATGGTGATTTGGCCAGGCAGTGCTCTGGTCATGAAAAGAGCTGATAATTCATCTAATCCATGTCAGCTACAATGTAGAATCACTGTTTGCACTCCTTAGGACAAGACTTTTGCCTTGCTCACATCCTCTCGTTCTGTAAGTGTTCCCAGGCTTCAGAAAGGATGACTGCTGGAGTGAGTTACAGCCCACGTGAGTAAGGGGATGAGGGTCTGGAACACTGGGGTTTGTTTAGTCTATTTTTGAATGTGTTGAGTGATGGGATTTCACCATCTTTCTGAGGGAGACTCCTCCTGAGCCTAGCAGATGTCAACAGCAGGATATCTTTTGCATGGTTCCAGGCATGAACTTTCTCTTCGTTTTGTCCATTACTCTTCGTTATGTTCTTTTTTACTTAAGCATACCTCCATTAATATTCACATGCTTCAGTATTTCTGTTTCTTTCTCCAGAGCAATTGCTCAGTCCCATAAACTGTAGTTCTTTCATTCTACCTTTGGTGTCACTCCTTCTGCCTCCATTCTGCTTTAGGAAGGCCCTTTCTACCTTTCTCTGCCTCCAGTTCACCAGTTCAGTTTAAATCTACTGTGGGTGGCTGACAGACAGAAATGTCAGCCTTGCTTAGGGCTCAGAACTCTGTGCCATCAATTTAATATTGCAATGCAGGCATAACGCACTCAGATTGTTCAAGTCTTGCTCTCCAAAGGGCTGGAAATTAAGTCTGCATAGTGTGTCTAAGCTTCACAATGACATTCACTGCAACAAATATGTGATATGGAGCAGAGCCTTGGAAAAAAAATTAACAAGGTCATATTGCTTAAAATTCTGAAATTTCTAATATGTACCTGGAATTATGCAGATATTTGTGGTTTCCCAGGTTGGAAGAGTAGTGTTGCTCTGCATGTCTCATCCCCAGTTGCATTATCTGTCATATTTAAATTGCGTGCTCATTAGAAAAAGAACACGGATTCACAAAACTTGTCTCTGGTGGGCCCAGAGCATCTGAACTGCATGTGGGGGGAATGTCTGGTTTTCACATATGTGTCAAGGAGGGATTTTTCAAAGCGAGTGGGAAATTAAAGGCAGCTCATCAAACTTTCCCACAAGTTATTTTACAATCCACTCTTTTTATTCAAATTCATTCTGCAGAGCATGAAATTACTTTAAAAAAAAGGAAGAGAAGAAGAGGGGAAAAAATAAAGATTTTTTCCTAATAGTCATAAAGGGAAACCACAAATCTACTGGGGCCAAGCAGTGAGTCTAGTAGTGAGTAAGAACACACGTAATCAATATGAATGTATTCATTTGTATTTTCTCTCAGCCGCAATCAATATGCATGTTATCTCCATGCTGAATAGGAAGGCACAGCTTTTGCCCCAGTGAGTTT
This sequence comes from Amazona ochrocephala, assembly GCA_039720435.1. Classification (NCBI taxonomy): domain Eukaryota; kingdom Metazoa; phylum Chordata; class Aves; order Psittaciformes; family Psittacidae; genus Amazona; species Amazona ochrocephala. Next base: position 50,839,695 of record CM077882.1, on the reverse strand, counting down.
ACAGTAATTCAGCAAAAATCCTGCTGAGTTTTGATTTAATAGTGAATTGAGCTTTAGCTAGACAAAATGTGATGGCAGGCAATATGCTAACTTGGAGAAAAACTGGGAGCCGGCAATTCTGGAAAATATCTGGGTAAAGGAATACAAGGGAAGGATGAAGTGCTAAAGGGTGACTTTGAAGGAGAAAGAGAAGTGCTGTAGCTATTTTGCTGGGTGGTTTTGCAGAGCATAAGCAAACTCTTCCCAAGCTTTGGTGCAGCCTGGAAAAAAGATTCAAAGGTGATCTTTGCAGCACCACAGGGAGGAGTTGCTAACATGCAAGGAGCTGACATCTGCACAGCTTGGACCTTCATGTGACTCCTCCAAATATTCATTTACTGTGTCATCCTTAACTGCCTCCATAGCTCCTGTCCCATGGCTACAGACACCCAGAGGGCATGAAGCAACACCACCAGAGTTTCCAAAGCAGAGAAGCAGGAGATGTAGGCCCTGAGGGAATCTGGAAGTTCTCTGGCTCCTATTATCTCACCCCAGAGCAAATGCCTCTGTACAAAGGTGGTGCAGATGGTGCAGAGGAAGCCTCTGCTTTGCTCTCCACTGCTAACACTGCTGAGCAAGCAGCCTGTTGCATTCTCAATTGACTTTAATTTGCGAATAGCCTTAAAGCATTTCAGAAAACAGCATGGGATTTTTTTTTCTTTTTAATGATGGCAACAAAGGCTTGACTGTCTGTGTAAGGCCTGTAACATAATCACTGAACAACAAAAGAGTACACAAGGTGTCATACAGAAACAAAGAAAGAGGTCATCCTGACCAGAGGAGGGAATGGAAGCAGAGAGAAGCATTCACACTCATTAAATCAAGCTTCTGCATTATCATGTCTGGACACAGAACCCACCTGGGGCACTAATAAAAATCCAAATAAATAAATGTTTCATGTGCTCTTGAACTTACCTGCCAGATCAGTGGCTGTGCCACTCAAATCACCCAAGCAGGCCGCCTGAAAACTGTTCAAAGATCAGTTAGGTATCTAACTTTCACTGAAATTCAGGAGTGCTGGCCATTTAGCTGTTCTTTGAAGGCACACACACACAAGTATGCACTGCTTTGTGTCAGACAGTATGTTTCCCAATGGCCTCTCTCTTCCCAGGGAGAGGTTTCAGAAAAATTCCCCTTGATGAGCTCTCCAGGACTAATCACATACCCTGCTTACCTATTCACTTCCCAGGCTGGTGATGTTCTAGTTATTACATCGTGTCTTGTCATGCCTTCAGTTTGTTAGCCTCCTAATGAAAAGACCTAATCCCTTCCCGAACTGGTTGGGAGGCTTGGCTAATGGTGCTGTGTAAATGAAGACAGTTATTACTATGATTATGAGCGTCACATTAGTAATAACAAGGAAATGTGGTCAGGTATGGCAGATATACAGGAAATGAGAGAAAATACCTACTTAAAAAGGTTAAAGGAACAACTGATTTTCATGAAATGAGGAGAGAGATAAGCATGTGAAACAGAACATGATCTTGGCAAAAAAAATCCTACTAGCATTAACTTCAATTTCAAAATTATTTAATTTTGCCATCATTTTAGCCCAGAGAATCCTGGCTCCCTGCAAGCATGAAGGCAAGCTCATGAATTGCTCACAGGAATACTTTCAGGAAGGGAGGGTGAGCTCATATATTTGTTGATTCATATTCCAGTGAGAACTACGCTACCTGAGTGAGAGGAGAATTCAAGGAGAGAGGTCTTCTATGCCAGAAAAGCCAGTAACTAAGGAAGCAAGTACAAGACTAGGCAAGTTAAAGATGGTCTTTTCCTACTGCATCCTCACAGCTTTAGGCAGTCAGTAGGTTTTCATTTCCCTGAAGAAGCCCAGATGGCACCTGGACACAATAGTACTCACAACCCCACAAAAAGACCTGTCTCACCTTTTTTGTTTCCTCTTGAGCTATGACATACCAGTGTATCTGGGGCTGTTGCAAACATATTTCAGATGTCAAAGTACAGGAAGAGATAGTAGTGTAAATCCTACCTATAGTCCTGAGTACTATTTTCCAAGGCACAGATACCAGCTTAGCTATCAGGTGGAGTTAGGTCCTTTAACTGGACAAGGAGAGCCCTAGATATTAGTGAGCCAGTTACCGCCTTACAAGTGGTGTGCAGGCTACAAGTATTTTTCAAACACGACACAGCAAATACTTCCAAATAGTGACCTGCTCACAGCAGATTTCTTTTAAAGAGACAATATTTTTGTCTAGGGAATGATTCCTTGCATTTCATGCACCAAGCCTTAAGCCAAAAAAAACCCACTTATGCCATGGAGAACCTCTTACCAATTGCAAGGGGTTATCTGTAAAGTCCTTTCCAAACAGTAAGCAACTGAAATCAAAACTTATCAAAGACCAATCCAGACAGTACTCCATTTCTTCAAATGCCCAACACACCAACAAGATGTGAGTCAGAGAAGTGCTTCTCTGTCCTACTTAAACATGGACAGAGAAACCGATCATAACAGCAAATATGTCAAATCAACCATCTATTGTATTGGCCAGTTTATTCTTTTCCATTCAGATGTTTACATGAAACTCTCATCACAATCCACCTATGCTCTGAACACTGGCATATTTTTTCCAAAGAAATCCAGGAAGTTCATTAGCTTCCTTTAGAAGATACAAATCTGCAGCTCAACACAAGCTTCAAGAAAACATATAGGATTTCCTGACCCAGAGGTAATTTTTGCAAAACTAACAGCAGAGTAGTTAATACATCTCCAAGATTCTTGTTTGTTCACAGTCTGTTCATGGGACATCTCAGATACCTGAACATGGAAATAGCTCTATTTCATGTCACCTGTAAAGCATTATCAGAAAAAAACGGGAAGTGGGGAACAGGAAGATAAATTCTATAAGGAGTAGCAAAAAAAAAGCACAGAAATTATTTCAATTAAATAGACAAATAATAAAAAAGAAAAAAAAAAGATGCAGTTTCTTCTTATTTTTACAGATGGCTAAGGCTTTAATAATAGCGATTCACTGCTTGCACGATGGCATCTGCGCAAACAGCTGTAGTTGCCTTGCGTAAAACATACTGGATACAGCAACAAATATGCTTGAACATGCTTTCACAGGCAGCATGGTCTAACAAAGGAATGGTTAATGATTTCTGCTAAATAATACAAAGCTTCAGACACATGGAAGTGTAGGATGCTCCTTACTCTCCTTTTGTCTAGGTGCACATCTTAAAACTTGCACAATCTAATATCCAATTTGTGGAGAGGATTCGGGGACCATTAAGAGGTGGCAGTGAAGAGGAATCTTCATTTACTTGCCTGTCTATGGAGCAGACTATATGGATTATCTTTTATTTATGCTTACTCTTCTCTGAGTATTTGTGTTTAAAAAGCCTAATATGCCTTATCACAAAGGATTATGTGTAATCGTCTTGATGCTCATCTCCTTGAAACTAATGCTAGGAGGCATACCAGTGTATTCAGTTTAGAAGTTTGTATATAGAGCAGCATCCAATAAACACCCCTGAAAACCAATGAAGTTATACATTATACAATTTCTCTGTTGCCTCTATTTATTTCTTTTTCTTTGTGCAGAGAAGAAGTAGAACACTTCTCTACTTCACTAAATTCACTTAGTGGAGATTTATTGCCAAGTGTTGGACTGTGTTTTCGGTATTAACCTCTTAGATCACAGCAAGCAGCTTTTGAAGTTGGCTGGGGGCTGGAGAAAAGTTCTTTGTCAAGGGACATACCATGCTTGCCTCCTTCCAAGGGGATGCTGAGGGTAGAGGGGGGAGCAGGAAGGTCATTCTCTCTGTCTTCCACCTCATGCAATAAATATTAACCAGAGATGATTATTGAATGAAAAAAAATAAATAACAAAGAACTCTCCCAAGCCTTACAGCTTGCATATATCTTGTTAAATGATTAAAGAAAAGCAGGGTTAGGAAAGAATGTCTCTGCCAGGCAGAATCTCACGTGTTTTATTCCTAGTTGTGTTGCAAAGAAGACAAAATTATTTAGGGTTTTATTTGCCCTTATTTCTCCCTCCTGTTCTGATTTCTCTTGACCCTTCCAGTAATCCCAGCAGCCCTGTTCCTGGAACCACACTGCCAGGTCTCCCACCAGCAGCAACTGTTTTTGCTCCCTGCTGGAGAATGTGCAGTTTTTATTCCAGTGGGAATGTGCAGCAGTGCTACTTCTTGTTAGAGAGCAGGAGAGCAAGTCATCTCAGTCCCACCAGTCAGATGAAGCGGCCCTTGCACACCCTGCTTCACAGGGAAAAATCTGGCTGCCACAGCAGGATCTGGGAAGTTTCTATTTCCCTGATTAAATTTCCTTATTGAAACAAAAAGAGAAAGTGAAATGTGACCAATAAAAGAGGTTGGAATCGAACCATGGACTTCATCCCAGAGCACAGCCTTTCCAGGCAAGGACCAACTAGATCTATAGCTTTATTTCTACCATTATTAGGACAATGGCAAATTAGCAAAATTCACATCTTAGTGCAGTTTCAGGTAATGAATGTGCCACAAGATGCAGAAAGAAGTTTAATTGACAACTCTTCTAATTGTATTACTTGAAATTCTGGAACAAATAAAGTCAAAGAAACTATTTGTAAGTGTCTAGAAGATAACAAGAAGTTGAGTTACAGCAGCATGTATTTGTCAAGAACCAGTTGTGTCACACTAATACAATTTCCTTCCCCACAGGATAATAGAACTTGCGGACATGAAAGAAGCAGTAGATGCCACATATCTCAAGCTTAGTAAATTTTCTGACACTGTCTCATATAACATTCTGATAAATAAGAGAAGAAAATGTGAACTAGGGGAAACCTACTAGAGAGTGAGTGCAAAACTGATTAGAAAACCATATCGAAGAGAATAATTATCAATGGTTCATTGTCAAAGGCTGCATTAAGTGGATTCCATAGAGGTCTCTCTTGGCCTAACACTATTCATTGCTAATGAACTGGATGACAGAAGAGATTGTGGTGTTATTAAATCGCACATTGGCCATTACTAGGAGAGGTTCCACATCTCCCTCAGGAAAGCACCAGTGTACCAGAAAAGGAAAAGGAGGATGCAAGTCAAGCAAGGTGACTGTTATATTATACCATATTATACAGTGACCCAGCAATAGTCTGCTACATAATAAAAGTTAAGAATAATTTACTTGGTGCTGCAGCTTTGTAGGCAAGATTCTGTGTGTTTCACTTTGTCAGAAGGCAAACACAAAAAATTCAGAAGAATAATTTTTCCCTTTACCCAACACATGTAAGACCTCTAGGCACTTCACTCAGACTAAATTTTGGCCACCTAAATATAAGGAGCATGCAGGCCAGCAAAGTCCAAAAGAAAGCAACATAAATGACAAAAAAATCTGGACACCTAGGAGAAAGAGCTAGGCCTGCATAATCTCGGGAAAAAGATGGACATAAAACACAGCAGAAGTCTTTGAATCTGTGATTACTGTAAAGAGAAAGCAGATAGTCTCTTCTCTATGGCTATGGTGAACAGGACAAGAAATAAAACATTTCTAATTTAGAAAGAGAGTTTCAGGTTAGGCACTAGGAAAAAATTTCTGGCTATGAACAATCAAATAGACTCTTTAGGGATGCTGTGTATTCTCCATCACTGAGACAAGATTCATGTAGAACTCAAAGTCCTGGAGCAGGGAATGGACAAGGTGACCTCTACAGCCTCCATTCCAATCCACTTTCTTATAATCCCATGAATTCTATGAATACCACAATCTAGCTGTGTTAAATAAATTAAACTGTAAGGGAGAAAAATAATCCCCTAGACCCAGAGCTAGGTCTGAAAACACAAAACATGCTGTAGTAATAGGCCATAAATTAGCTTTTATTCCCTAAGGAGGTTTTATTGCCACAAAGACTACCATACCAGAAGCCTCTTCTAATAGTTAAGTAACCCCCTCACACTGGCAGGTTCTTTGATTCATATTCTGGAAGAAGCAGTTTATGTTTTTAGAAACAAACTGGTTGCATCAGAAATACAGGTTAGGTCAATCTTGTGTGCTTTATGTGTCTCCAAACTATCTCTTTGTAAATCTTTATATCTTGAACAGCAAAACCACAGTTCCAGACCAGTGTTAAAGGGCATTTTGAATTATTTTCATCCTACTGCTTCTCACTATAACATTGAAATACCCTAGCACCAGAACGAAGACAAATATGATGCAACCAAGATGCTGGATGACCTAATCAGCTAATCAGAAAACAAAACAAAACTGTGCTGTTCTTAAGTGTCAGACGTCCATATTTGTGTAAAGCAGAAAGCAATTTATCCATAAATTGATGGAAAGGACCCAGAGGGTTTTCCTTTCTATACCGTGAGTACAACAGAGAGAAAGAGAAACTTTCTAATGAAAGTCTTCCTAAGAAAGTGTGGTTTAACTGAAAGGAATAATTACTGCTGTAAAATGTTATACCAGTAAAGCAATCCAAGTTTTAATTTTCTTTTTGCATCACCAAGTAGACTCCATAACACATTTTCATATAAATGCCTAGGTTTTATCTTTTTTTCACTTACGTTCATTATGGCGTTAGAGAGGAATGAGCCCCTTTTGCTCATTTTGATGAGCAAAACCTGTTGGGGGAAAACAAAAGCCACCAACTTTCTGTCTAGAGTGAAACTAAACAAATCACTCTACGAGTTTAAGCTTCAGAAAAATATCAGGTCAGAATGAACCACCCTTGTAAAAGACTGTCCCCCAACAGTTCATGGGGTTCACACAAGCTGAATTTGTTCAAAGCAGTCCCAAGAGGACAATGCAAGCCCTGTTTTAGTACCACAGGATATAAAGTGGTATCACATAATGAACCCAAGTATTGCCCTTCTGAACTCAGCCCAAAGCACTTTAAAAGTTTTCTAATATAAAATAATACACCATGAAGCGGAAATCTTTCTGATATTTTGTCATTTTAAGATGTGGTAATATATTTTCCCTTGGAAAATATAACTATTCTAATTGTGTGCTTTTTTTTGTTTTCTGTTTAATCTGTGATGCATATCTGAATGGAATTTTTGCTTGTAATTCTACAATTTACTCTGAACCGCTGCTTATGCTCTAGTGATCACAACTCCGTTGTAAGGACTGGGTCTTATTTTTCAATCTTCTCTTCACTGCCCTTTTGTTCTATCAGAATATGAGGAGTAAGAGGGAAAATATTTCTGCAAATTTAACACTTTGTTTCCCCTGCACTTGTGCCTAGGGCTATAGGGATCTTGCTACCTCACACGAGCAAACAAGGAAATCATACTGCAGGAATGACAGACTTAGTAAATCTGAGAAGCATGCAGAGGTGCATTGTTTGATATTTTTGCCATCCAAATTTTTTTTAGTTATCTACTGTGTTTCATCTGTGACAGTTATAAAAGAAGGAGGCTCTGTACATCTACTTAACCGTGAAATACTGAGTTATGGTTTACGTACCTTTATGTCAGGCCAGACCTAATTATGGCTCTAGACCATAACCTCTGGCTGTTGCCCTCCAATGGTCTCTGGTTCTAATGAGTGTTTAAAACTGGTTCTGATTGAAGAAGCCCCCATTTAACTCATATTCTGCAGGAAGTGGCTTGATTTGCTTTCTGTCCAGATTAAGCTTGAAATAACTTCTGAGAGCGATTTTAAACAAAAACAGTGCACCAAAGCTAAATTGGACCCTGCACTTGTAACCATTTAGCGACTTCCAGGTGCAAAAGTATACGAGGATGGTCAGGGGTCTGGAGCACCTGCCGTGTGAAGATAGGCTGAGAAAGTTGGGGCTGTTCAGCCTCGAGAAGAGAAGGCTGCGTGGAGACCTCATAGCAGCCTTTCAGTATCTGAAAGGGGACTATAAGGATGCTGGGGAGGGACTTTTCATTAGGGACTGCAGTGATAGGACAAGGGGTAATAAGTTCAAACTTAAACAGGGGAAGTTTAGATTGGATATAAGGAGGAAGTTCTTTACTGTGAGGGTGGTGAGGCACTGGAATGGGTTGCCCAGGGAAGTTGTGAATGCTCCATTGCTGGCGGTGTTCAAGGCCGGGTTGGACAGAGCCTTGGGTGACATGGTTTAGTGGGAGGTGTCCCTGCCCATGGCAGGGGGTTTGGAACTAGATGACCTTAAGGTCCTTCCCAAGCCTAACTATTCTGTGATTCTATGATTCTATTGTGTTGCCTGCTAAAAAGACGGTGCTCCTTGTCAAGTTTATTCAGTTTGTTGAAGCTGCCTTCATTGGGAGCTCAGAAATTATAGGGAAAGTCCATCCTTTATCCGTACTCAAATAAGGTAAACCTTTAATCATCACGGGTGGAGAAATAATGTTCAAAATATGTCTTATATGAGAAGTGATTGGACTTGTATCTCCTTTGGTTCTCACCACAGAGCCAGTGCACAGGCTGCAGACCTCGTCAGGTACAGCACAACTGAAAAAAATCTGATCACTAACAGGAAAGAGAGTAAGTGAGGTAAGGACTGGTGGGAAAAGCAATCTCTGAAAGAGATGCATGCTTCAAGCAGGTCATTCAGCATCATGAGTTAACGCCTGAGAGCTCCTAGCTCTTCTGTACATGGAACAAGAGCAATCCAGATGTCTGGAGTACTCTGCCAGAAGTAAACTAAAAATGACTGAAGTCCTTCTGCCTTTGAAGTAAACATGACTCTAAATACGAGTACATAAAAGAGAGGACAGCTATTTATAGCAAATTAAATGTAAATGAAATAGGATGAGCTTCCATGAAATAGCAAGAAAACAATAACAAAACAAACAGGAACTTAAGGCAAGCACAGTCAGCATTTGTAATATGGTCATTCGCCACCATACCTTGTACTTCTGAAAGCCCTTTATTTGCTGGCCTCAGAGTCTGCAAACATGAAGGATTTGTCTTCAGAGAAGCTATGGCAGAAAATGATCTATTTATTCTGCTGCCACCTTTGTCTCTGGTTACCCTTTTGCTGTGTCAGGTCTATTTACACTCTTTATCGATGTAGCATGTGTGTGTGTATATGTGGAACCAAACAAGGACTGTTCCAGAGCATGCCCATTCATTAGCAGATGTCCTTTATCTGTGCAACACACACAAGGTGCCTCCACACAGTGCAAATGCCACAGAAAGAGTAACCACAAATTCCAGTTACCAATCATCACCAGTACTAACCCCTGCTTCACCAAGGTTTCCCTTGAGGTCATTCCTCATGGCTGTCCATCAAGATGCATGGGGAACCTGGGAAGATCTGGCCAAAACCCTCTCACTGGGAGCTACCGAGCTCTGTGTATTTATAAGTCCTGCATTTGGGTCGTCTTCTGAGAAATCTTTGTCAGTGCTTGACAATATGGCTCTGATATGTTTAGGATATGCATCTGGAGAGTTCTTCTAGCCTTTACTTCCCCATTTGTACAGACAGATTATTATCTCCTGAGCACTAGGAGCTACTGTGGGAATTACTTGTACACAATAGTGATCTGGAAAAGAACATTTGTAAGCTATTCCAAAAGGAAATGCCTTTTTTATTTGTGTTAGATTTTTTTTTTCTCCTTCTTAAGTTTAGTGGCTCAAAAGTGCTCGAAAAAGGATCCTATTTTCTTAAAAAGCAGCTCAAGAAATTCAAGTATTGCTGTCATGGTGCAGTCAATCCCAACATGCTGTGAAAGCCTTGTCACTTCAGGTTACACACTTTCATGAGATACAAGTTGAGAAATCTATTTCTAAATGGTTTCATGGGTGGTAAGTGGGACACCCATGAAAGTAGTCCCTCTCCCTGTAAGGCAGCAGGTTCTCCCAGGAGATAATCAGGATTTTTTTCCTGAAACAGCTAGTGGATCTCCCTGGTTAACAGCCCATCACGCATGGGAAAAACCAGGGACATATTCTTCATATCTGATTATTGTGACAGCTCATAGAAAATTGCGGGGTCTGGGACACTTAGTGCATGGGAACTTACACTTTGATATTTCTATTTTGCCACTACTTGTATATTTGTGATTTCTTTCGAAAACTAATGGATTCATTATGCTGCACCACTTGCTTCATACATTCTGCAGCTGCCACAGCAGAAAATGGACAGATATTACATTATCACTGAACTAACTGAGCTATCACTTACTGCTCCCTTCCTACAAATGGGAAGACGATAGACCTGTTTCCCCTAGCACATTTCTTACACAGAGACAGTGCTTTGTTAATAAGCCAAGCCCAGTATTTTAACAACTGCAAGGTGAAGGGTTGAAGCAGTAATATGCCTCAAGGTCATGTGGCACACAGTCATATTTTAATTACCACTGCCTGAGGCTATCTCCACAGGTATGTTTCCTTCCTGTATAAAACATGAACCTAGGAGTGATTTCAAAACACACTGTCAAATAGCCTGTGACTCCAACAGGATGTACACAGCATCAGACTTTAATCCAAGGGCAAATTTTGTTTCAACGTTTTATCTTCTAGGCTCAGAGGGGTGAGAGAAAGAAACACTTTTCTATTGGTAAGTTAATAATGTTTAGTAAAGCAGGTGTATCATATGTTCTAGAGATCTTTCATTTTCTTAATAAATACCCAAGCATAGCAAGCTCTCAACACCAATATCCTATTAAATAAAAGGTAACCTTATATGGTCACTACATGATACATGATTTATAAGGTGTCACGTTAAAGTAAACTCAAACTCACCAAACACACTGAAGGAAGGAAATGGTTTTCTGGCTCCATATGGTATTTTCGTGTTCCTATTAAAACCAGACTACTCAAACACAGTAGATACCAGCACAGCTTTTAGCTCTAAAGGAAGGATAAAGAGGGTCTTACCCATACCATCTGTATCAATAGCATAAAAATTGCTGGCAACACATGAATGTGGTGAAAACACTTAAGGTCCTCTTACTGTTGGGGATTAAAATGACATTGCTCCTGCAGACTGGTTTGCTCAAAGAGTTATTATTGAAGTTGATCATTGAAACCCTTTGCTAGCGAAATATGCAAAAAGAAATAGCGATTTTCAAATTGTAAAGACCAATTCCTTTGAGACAACCTCCTTTAAAGTAGGACATAGCATTGCTGAAGTTAAAATCTAATCTTCGCTGTAACACTTGACACTTAAATCCAAGGTCCAGATTTTTCGTAAGGTCATGTTATTCTGACTGAAGATACACTGCTTTCACAAACATCTTCAATCTATGAATGTATTATGGACCTTAAATAAAGTTGCTTATTTATTATGGATTAGCAATTAAAAAAAAATAAATAAAAAAAAAATCTAGGGCACTAAAATAACTTTTTTACTGGCTGTTCCCTGCGTTCTCACTCCCTGGTGGGTACTAGGACTCATGCTCCTTCAACAGGCTACTTCAGGGACGCCCAGGATCAGCCGCTGCCAGGCTCCGCCCAGACATCAGCAGAAGAAACCTGAGGTAGGTGTGTGCCAAAATTGTGTTTTTCTTTCCCTATAGGGGGCAACCCTTCACCACTTCAGTGAACGAGGGGCGACCGCATGTCTCGGTTCGGCTCCGGGAGCATGCTGCATCGCCACAGCATAATGAAATCAAAGAGGGGAACAGATTTCAGCACACGTCACAGCAGGTCAATCCATTTGCTCAGTAGTGTGCTGCACAAAGCTCACACAGTTGCTTTTTAAGTTATTTTTAAATCTGTTGCCAAACCATGCTGTTGTAAAGCCCAGCTGAGCTGAGAACCTGCAATAAACACTGAAGTACAAGATCTCTTAGATTTTGTAGGGGAGGACTCATCCCACACATTCTCAAGGTGCCCTTTTACACTGCACCTTAGGTTACACTAATGCTAATTTCAATTTGCTTCGAGATTAATGTATTTGTCATGTACTTTTGACTCTACAAGGGTTTTGGTTCATTCACTTCAACAGGTAGACAGTGGTCATTAGCCTTGTGCATCTATAACTATTGCTACTTTTTTAGCACAAGTAACTTCAAGTACTGCTAATGAGAATGGCAAAGACCCTGAAAATGCTCTCAATTCTTTGAGCCTCACTCACTTCGTATTACAAGGCTAATAGTGTCACCACTCCATTAAAATTTTTAGGTATTACAGCCTCCAGAGCCAGTACAACTTAACGGCTCAAATACCTCCTCTCCCTCTTCTCTTTCTACATGAAACACTTTAGCACACAGCAGCTTTTCTTTGAGCTGCAAACACCATCCATAGTTCTTGTGTGTAACAGTCCAAAGGTTTCCATTTAACTTTCTATGTACCAGACGCATTCAGCTCAGTCAGAGCTACCAGTGGAGCCAGAGGACAAAATTCTTTCTCTCTGCCCTTTACAGTACACAGGCATGAAAGCTGAGCATGTGTTGATACACGGGGACCTGAGGAACATCTTACTAACTGCAGCAGGCAGTGTTCCCAGCTGCTTTTTCACCAACTCGAGGGACTCCCATCCCGCTTTTTGGCTCTTAGGGTGCTTCAGAGTTTCAGAAATACAGTCTGGAGTTGGAAGAGAGTCAGAAAAGTATCTGAAGAATCCTCAGCTTTCATAGACAGTATCTAAAGTGAGGCACCTGACCCCAACAGGGTGATTTGGAGATCAGTACATGAAGCACATCATAAAGACAGTAAGGAGAGCTGGAAGCCTCCTCAGTGTGATTCACAGCATGTGAGGGAAATTTGGACAAGAAACAGATAGATGCTGAGCTGGAGCTGCCTGGTAGACAATAGGAAATGCTAGGCAGAGAGCATATCTGAACTCCTGCTGGTTTTCAGGAGCATTGGTGTCTTTGTCCATGGGATTAGGGCACTTACCTGGGAACTGGCACATGAAACATTCAGACTTCTCGAAAGACCATACTTGGCCACAGGCTATAAAAAAGTCTTCCTGTTGCAGGGAGTCCATCAGGCACAATATAGGATTCCTGGTCTAAAAGAGCACAAGCAAGAGGGCCCTGGCAGGTACTTTTGTGGTTACAAGCGGGAAACTCTGATCTTTAGTGCTATACTGGATTTGTCAGAGAGAGGATCCAGGCTTCTTCCTGGCAGCATAGTATCATAGAATAATAGAATAGTTAGGGTTGGAAAGGACCTTAAGATCATCTAATTCAAACCCCCCTGCCATGGGCAGGGACACCTCCCACTAAACCGTGTCACCCAAGGCCCGGTCCAACCCCGCCTTGAACACCACCAGCGATGGAGCATTCATAACTTCCCTGGGCAACCCATTCCAGTGCCTCACCACCCTTACAGCGAAGAATTTCTTCCTCATATCCAATCTAAACTTTCCCTGTTTAAGTTTGAACCCGTTACCCCTTGTCCTCTCACTACATTCCCTAATGAAGAGTCCCTCCCCAGCATCCCTATAGGCCCCCTTCAGATACTGGAATGTTGCTAATGAGGTTTCCACGCAGCCTTCTCCAGGCTGAACAGACACAATTTTCTCAGCCTGTCTTCATAAGGGAGGTGCTCCAGTCCCCTGTTCATCTTTGTGGCCCTCTTCTGAACTTGTTCCAACAGTTCCATGTCCTTTTTATGTTGAGGACACCAGAACTGCACACATTACTCCAAGTGAGGTCTCACGAGAGCAGAGTAGAGGGGCAGGATCACCTCCCTTGACCTACTGGTCGCACTCCTTTTGATGCAGCCCAGCATACAGTTGGCTTTCTGGGCTGCAAGAGCACATTGCCGGCTCATGTTCATTTTTTCATCAACCAACACCCCCAAGCCCTTCTTCACAGGGCTGCTCTGAATCTCTTCTCTGCCCAACCTGTAGCTCACCTCAAAGCTCACCTTCTTTTTCCGCATGCCCAGTAACACCTGTTTCTACATTATTGAAATGCTACCTGCTGTCCTTGTGCTGAAGCCAAAGCTGCTAGCTTGCTTGGGTCTCAGCCTTCATCAGTTAAAGGCTGAAGAGTAGGAGGTCTTACTCCCTTTGTCATTCCTCTAGCACAGTGCCAACCAGACAGATCTAATCCACAGAGCAAGTCTACAGCATGATACCCAGAGGCCTTCAGCTTCATCTGAGAAGAGGAAGAGGCTTGCTCATGTCATACTCATTTTGGTGTTACAGAAGAGGAACACAGGAGTTTGGGGATAAATTAAGCATGTGCAGTAGAGGCAGAGTGGCAAAGGGAGAAACCTATAAGGAGATCCTTTCTATAAGAAAAAACCTCAGAACAAACTAAGGAACGAGGAAACTCCTTTTCTGCTCTTTCTCTTCAGCATGTTGCTCTGTCAACCCAACAGCCAACACCCAGCCTAGCCTTCCTCAAGTGATGGAAATTTGCCACTAGTTAAGTCAACGCCCTGAGTTTTTGTGAGAGGATGTACAAGGAGTGAGGGCACATGCTGCCACGTTAACATTAAAATCTCTATAGATGGGTCATTTTGGCTTGCCACAATTGCCGGCATGATTTCTCAGTTAGTTCTTCTCTGGGCTGACTAACAGGGATGGGCGTTTTAGGTGGGCAGGGTTTTTTTCGGACTGATTGCTGTGGTTGGTTGCTGTTTTGGAGTGCCTTTCTCTATAGGCTGTTTGCACAAGCGTACCTGGGGCAGCAGGGGGACTCCTTTAAAACAGGTAGCATAAAGGAAGAATAAAAATTTCTACTAGCTGATGACATGGTCTTCTTTATAATTTTTTCGTGACAGGATCTGAGTGTGCTATGAGCTACCCTTGCAACCGTGTCCAGTCGCCCAGGATTAAAGCTACACTAATATAGCTCAACACAAATTAATATGTTCGTCTGAACTTCAGGCTGGTTTTATTTCAGTGACACAGAAATAAAGCGACAGAAGCATCTGCCAGCAGTCTCAAGCACAAGACAACAGTATGCATGAACATTTGAAAGAATTCTAAAAAACAGTATTCTTCCTTAGCTTATTGTCTTGCTGTTTACTATGTTGGAACCAAGATTTAAATGCTTTAGTGTTTACTGAAGCAGCATATATGGTATCTAACAGCATGTTATTTTGTTCACACTGTTTAACATTCTTTATTGGTCCAACTCACAAGGTTTATTTGAAATCAGTGGAGGAATTCATCCCATCTACCATTTACTCAGCTATTATCAGCTACTGAAAAAGTGCCGTGTGGAGAATAAACACCAGTTATTTCTGAGCTTTCACAAGCATGCAAACTCCTGATAGAAAATTGCATTTTCAAGATCTTTTATTATTTATGGTATGTGTATGTCACTTCTACAGTTGCATTCAGTATATACGTTGCTCCAGATATAACCCTGGAAATAACTGTAGCTGCCTGGTAACTGCAATGAGCATGGAGTTGATGGAGAATTATACTCTACCTAATGTTTTGTTCAAATCTTAATTGAGTCAATGTGAAGCATTTCTTTCAGGGGGTAAGAGAGATCATGAAATTCTCCCAAACACCAAGAAAGTCCCACCACAGAAGATCCAAAAGTGTTAGGCAGACATTGGTCAGGAATAATTCGGATCACAGTTACACAGATGTCATCAGAGAAGGCGTTCCTGCTCAGTGGATCATGAGCCACTCCACAGGAGGATGTCATTTGGCTTGATCTGAGCCACGAACCAGCACTCACTTGCAGGCAATTCCTGACTGTCAGCTCAGTGAAGGAAACTTTTCGAAATTCTCCAGCTAAATACAGGACAGTGTTGTATGTTTTTGCAATATTTCCACTTATTCTGAATGAATTTTTAAGTTTGGTGCATTAGTACAGTTTATGTTCTCCTCCCCTACCTTTGTGAAATTTTTCTGGGTCTTGCTACCCAGGGAGAGACAAGAGTGTATATAATAGCTACTGCTTGCTCAGATGAGCAATTTGAGGGGAAATGTTTAGTGCAGCATCATGTTTCATCTTCCCAGAACCTCAGTGACTTCTTGTCTGGAACACATGGTTTGCATCACATCTCTGTATATGTATTCCCAGGTTTGATTATCTGAGCTCTCAGAGGAAATAAATGATGAGAGCTGTGTACCTTTCCTAAATAGTACTCTTATGGTAGTTTTGCATAATCAAGCAGCACCTTTCATCCCATAATATATTTAAAATATCTTTTAGACAAAGCCTAATTTGATGAGGCTGACTCTGCAGCAGCAGGGAGCATGCATGGTACATTGGGCTTTAGAGTAATGGTTTAGATCGCTCTACAGCATGTAGCACACATAAGCTTTGAAGCATAAAAATCATAAATGATTAACCTACTTGATTTCACATAAATGATAGAAATATGCTCTTCATGGTTTATTTTATTGTCTAAAAACAAAGACATTATCTCATGATGTGCTGAGGTCTTTTTATGGTCTTCAGCCATGCTAGTCTGTTTTGGTTTAATTGCCAATTTTTCACTGTATTAATTGCTAATTATTATGTATTTGTATATGCGACACTTCAATTATCATCATGTGATCATAGCCATTTGGATTTAATATTGTCTCATCTCTGTGAACTATTTTCACTACAAGCTGGGCAGGCTTAAAAAATTGGATCCAAACATTTTTTTTATTTTTTATTAAAAAGATTTTTCAAATAAGGAAGAATCTTACTAAAGCATCCAATTTGCAAGAAAAGGTGAAGGGCCTTTGTAAGAAAAACTTAATCAACATTCCAGTATCTGAAGGGGGCCTATGGGGATGCTGGGGAGGGACTCTTCGTTAGGGACTCTGGTGATAGGACAAGGGGTAACAGGTTCAAACTTAAACAGGGGAAGTTTAGATTGGATATGAGGAAGAAATTCTTTGCTGTAAGGGTGGTGAGGCACTGGAATGGGCTGCCCAGTGAAGTTGTGAATGCTCCGTCACTGGCAGTGTTCAAGGCCAGGTTGGATAGAGCCTTGGGTGACATGGTTTAGTGGGAGGTGTCCCTGCCCATGGCAGGGGGGTTGGAACTAGATGATCTTAAGGTCCTTTCCAACCCTACCTATTCTATTATTCTATGTTTGTTAATTTTTCCTTAAAGTAAGGCTTCAAGTCAAAACCTGGGGGAAGATATGATACTCTAGAAAAAAAGTTAATGCACACCAATATAGACATTTCCAATAGCAATTAAAAAAATCCAAGGAAACACTTCCCAAGAGCAAGTATCTTAAAAATAAAACTGCGCGTACTTTTACATTTACCTATTTTAAAAGTGCTCCAGAAGCCTCCTTTGGACTTTGAAAGAGGAACATTTTTATGATTGTTATTTTCCACAGAAGCTGCTGTCTGCTTACTATGATGGGTGTTTTCATATGATGATCTTTCAGGACAGTGAATCCCTGCCTGGTTAGAATTAGCAAAGACAAACTACTTGCAAGACACATCAAAAGCACAGCTCCATTTAGGCTTACAGGAATTTGGGGGGTTTTACAACTTGGCTATTTCGTTCTCACAGTGTAATGAAATTATTTTCAGAGAACAATGAAACTCCTGAGGAATTTTTGGTACTTTACTTCATTTGATCTTAATCCCAATTGAAAATTTGCTACAGTGACTGCAGGAATGGTGGAGCTAAAGTGAATGTTTAAGCTCTAGTTTTAAACACCGCACATATGGTTCATTAGTTTGTCTCCTTGCCAGTCCAGAAAACATGTGGAACCTGCCTGAAGACAACTGAAGCAATTAGGAGACGGGAGACAACCCAAAACATGTCCCAGTGTCACATACACATGAGCTCACCCTGAGAAACTATGTCACTGTCAGTTACAGAACATGTTCAGTCATGTATTAGTATACTACACCTGAGCCCCACCTTGGAGGCTTGATCTAACATATGCAGCTGTCCTGCAAACTGAGACGCAAAGATAAATTCCCCCACTTTGTTTGAAATGCTGTTGTTCTTGACCTCTGTGATACAGAAAGATTAAAATAAATAGAATTCCTCTTTCTGATTGCTTTCCTGTCCTGGAGAAATATGTATAAAGAAGAGAACAGAGATTCAGCATAAAGCTGACAGGCTGCAAAAGCTGAGCTTCTTCCTCAGTGTCTCAAAGAACGGTGACTTAGTAAGCCCCTGGGACTTTGCAGAGCTGCTTCCTCCGATAGACTATACACTGTGAGAGAGGCCTTTTCTAGTTTCATTTTCATTTCAGTGGTGTTTTTGAAAATACATGTATGTCAGAATGAGTAGGTGGTAAATGGTTTATATTATCTGCTGCAAGGTATTTTTGCAGCTAGAGTCAGACGGTGCTGTCTGTGGCCTTATCTTGTCATCTTTCTGGAGGCTGCTAAATTCCCATGCAGCAGAGAAAAAGGAGGAATTGCAAACTTTGGCTTCAGCTAGCTCCTGAAAAGCCCCAACAAACTTTTTATTTGTTGTTTGTTTTTCAGTTAAAATTCTAGCAGGCAGCAGGGTATTTACTAGTTTATCTATATTTTGTTTGGTTTGAATGTCTCATCAGTTACCTCCTGATATCCCAGCTAACTGTGCAGATACAACTGAGCAAGTAAGGTCCAGTGAGAAGATATTGATGGCTTTAGAAGTTTGAAATACTCACGATGCATCACCTGCATGCTTAGGAGTGTAATGCTGACAATAAATATGATAATAGTTGTCACACATCAGTGAGAGAAATGTCATGCTTCCAAACCACTGAATAAATTGTATTTCCCTTTATTTATTCAGTGCAATAGATGGCACAAAGACGGTAGAACCAACCAACCATTTTGACATGTTTACAAGGCTTTTAAGTCATGAAATGGATTATTGCAGTGCTGAAAGTATTTGGCAAATGCATTTTATGCACAGCACATTCTGCTTGAAGAGGCAGGCTTTTTAATTTACATTTGCTAGAAGCACCTATGACGAAGAAGGATTGTATGTCAAAGAAGCTACACCTTTGGTACTAAACTCAGTAACTTGCACTGTTGCATCCAAGCTGCTTCACACACAACCACACAAGTAAACAAAGAGGAGGCATAAGAGTCAGAAGAAATATGCAGATGCCCACAAGCCACCTTGCTGTCTGTGGCCTGATGTAAGCTGAAAAAGCCACTAAGGTCCAAGCACAGCCAAGCTCTTTGTTTTGAGTGGTGAGTTTGGACCCATAGATCTTAATCAACAAACCTTCTTTATTGGTCCTTCCCCACCTCAAGAATTTGGGTTTAATATAACAAATCTGTACCATCTGAGCCTGATGTAACAAAGTGCTAAATACTTCCTGCAACATGTACCAGATTTGTTTCATTTCCCACTTAGTCTCACGAATAACCAACAAGAATAAAATCAGACCTCCATGACTTTATGACTGAGAACTGGCAACAAATGTCTTGATGGACTAGGACCATTATAAATACAGCACACATCTCACCTAACTTGAACCATCTAAAAGTGCAGCATTGCTAATCATCCGTTGCAGATCATCCATGCTTCTGTGTATGCAGGATGTAACTCAATCCATTTATCTCATTCACTTATCCTTCTAGATATCACAGAACTATAGAATGGTTTAGGTTGGAAGCAACTGTAAAGATCATCCAGTTCCAATCCCCCTGTCATGGGCAGGGACACTTTCCGCTAGACCAGCTTGCTCCAAGCCCCATCTAATCTGGCCTTGAGCACTTCCAGAGATAGGGCAGCCACAAATTCTCTGGGGAAACTGTGAGGAACCAGTGCCAGTGTCTCAGCCCCCTCACAGTAAAAATTCCTTCCTAATATCTAATGTAAACCTATCTGCTTTTACTTTAAAGCCATTCTCCCTTGTCCTATCCTTACGTGACCTTAAAAAAAGCCCTTCTCCAGACTTCTTGTAGCTCCCCTTTAGGTACTGGGAAGCTGCTATAAAGTTTCCCAAGCCTTCTCTTCTCCAGGCTGAACAAGCCCAACTCCCTTAGCCTGTCTTTGTAGGAGAGGTACTCCACCCTCCTGATTATCTTTGTGGCCCACCTCTGGACTTGCTCCAAAAGGTCAATGTCCTTCTACTGAGGCCCCCAGAGCTGAATGCATTACTGCAGGTGGAGTCTCACAAGAGTGAAGTAGAGGAGGAGAATCACCTCCCTCAACCTGTTGGTCACACTGCTTTTGATGCAGACCAGAATACAGTTGGCTTTCTGGGCTGCAAGAGCACACTGCTGGGTCACATTGAGCTTCTCATCAGCCAACACAACCCATTCTCTGTCCAGCATGTAGCTGTGCTTGGAATTGTCCTAACACAGATGCAGGACCTTGCAGTTGGCCTAGCTGAACTTCACAGCATTTGCATGGGCCCACCTCTGAGGCCTGTCAAGGTTTTTTTGGATGGCATCCCTTCCCTTCAGTGTGTTGACTGTACCACACAGCTTGGTGTTATCAGCAAATTTTCTGAGGGTGCACTCAATCCCACTGTCTTTGTCATTGACGGAGATGCTAAACAACACCGGTCCCAGCACTGACTGGAGTCCCAGGGGAATGCCTGGGAACTAAGGAATCCTAAGGAATATCACTTGTCACTGGTCTCCACCTGGACATAGAGCCATTGATGACAACTTTTTGAGTGCAACCAACCAGCCAATTTCTTATCCACCAAGTGGCCCATCCATCAAATCCATGTCTCTCCAGTTTAGAGGCAAGGATGTAACGTGGGACAGTGTCAAATGCTTTGCAAAAGTCCTCTTCAGTCTGTAGAGCAGTGAAGCAGTTCTGCAAAGGTACCTCAGAAGCAAAAAGTCTCTTGCTTCTGCAGGTTCTTGCTTTTGCAAGCTTAAAATCTGCTGCATTCTTTCTCCCCCGTCTTCTGTGTGTGCTGATGGGGGAGGTTTTGTCAGTGTTTTTTTTTCTGGATGTGCTTGTTGGTCTCTGTCCATTGGCCATGGTTAGTCTTGGACAACTAGCTCAGCATAGAATGGGATTCAGGTGCCAAGGCTGTAGTGTGCTGCTAAGACTTCCTGAGTATCAGCGCTACCCAGAACAGCCTACCCACCTCACACAGTGCCCTTCTGGGGTGGCCACTGCAAGGCCAGATGCCACGGGCACCCATGACAACACTATATGCTTTTGTCTGGTCAGCAGTCCCAGCCTGCATGTCTAAGTTTTAGATAGCCATGTATAGATGAAGCTAATCGCTATGCAGTATCATCTGTCCAGTACTCAGGATCCTATCCCTCACAGAACAGCAATTGTTTAGAGGTTCCCCTAGAAACTCACCACATCTCAATGATGCTTTTTACACCAAAATCTGATGAGCAGTCTCTAAAGAAAACATTTTTCCTTCAACTATTTCTTTTTTCCCTTCCACTGTCTCTTTTTTCCCTTCCACTCTTTCTTTTTTCCCTTTCATTTCTGGATAAAATAAACCAACTTCAGCAGCCATAAGCCAAACCCATTTCAGCTCTGCTGGTTCAGAGCAGCTGATGGTCTGGTCAAAGCTTTTAAATCAGCATTTTGGCTTCAATTAACCTTTGCCACCCCAAATACGGTGTTCAAACATGGGAGCAGTTAGCATAAATGTGCATTGTTTGAGGAATTAAGAAGCAGAAAACAAATCTAGTAAGAAACAAAGGGTACATTGTAAACTCTTGGAAGACTTGGGTTTTATTTGCATTGTAGTTACAGGCTAAATAACTATGGCATTCTGCCAACAGTAAATCTGTGGCTTTACAAAAGCATCTTGGTTTCGTTTAGAATAAAACCCCCAAAATATCAGAGCACCTTACAACAGGGGAAAATAAGTTCAGTATTGAATGGATTAAAGAAGGACTGAACTTGCTAAAACTCAGCTTATAATATGAACCAGGAGAAATGGAATATCAGGGATAAGTAAAATATTAGAAAAATAGGTAGTCCTTTGTTCCTATTCACCAGAAATTAATAACGTGCACATATTTAATGTTCTCAAAGTTTAGACATGGCATGGTTCCCATTGAATTAGGCATGTATACATTATTAACACACATCAAACTGCATTAAAGTAACATGAATGGTTTGATTTAAAAACCACAAATGCCTGGCAGTAATGTATCTTCACATCAAGGAAAGAAGTGACCAGAAACCTTTCCACAAGTTTCTAGTTTCACTGACTAGTGTTACATCCTTCACATGATTTCAGGGCACGCTGAAATGAATTTCCCCTCTAAATATCTGTGGGATTTTGTGTATTGGCTTGGCCTTGGGCTTTATAGAAAGAGGAAACAGTACCAGGAGAAGTATTTGGGGCAATCTTAGAAACCACAGGCCATACGCAGAACCTGGCTTTCACTAAGCAGGGACAGTGGCTGATAAAGACCTTTCTTCCACTGACTCTTGATGCAGTAGAGAAGTGCCCACTTAAAAAAACCAATGCTTTGTGAGTCCACTTACTCTGCTGCCTGTGCACAGTAGGCCCTTATGCTAAATGGTCTTAAGAGAGTATTATTTATGTGTGCATTGTGCGTCCATTGCAGTTTGAAATTTACTGGGCTATATGAAGGCACACGGAGCAATATTTCTTCTCCCCCACCTTTTCTTCACATGTACCTCATGGTAGCACCACTCACTACACACTCCATTTCCCAGCAGAAGAGACTGCCCTCTTCATGGCTGTAACTTGTTAAAGAGCTATTTAATAAATTATTCTACAGTACCCTTTTGTTTATTTTGCGGAACACACATGCACATAGACTCACTGTGTTCCTGGATCTCTTCTCACCATTTGCTTAGTTGCATTTGGTTCAGGTCAGATACCAGTCTGCACTGCCCTAGGCTGCAGACTGGGCTTCACAACCTTTCTATGGTCTATTCAGCTACTGATCCACAACCAGAAAAACTTATTTATACTACAGGAAAATTTTGAGAGAGTGTTCTGAATAAGGACAGCCTTTTTTCATCGCTAATAAAGTGTGTGATGGTGAAGTACAATGAAGCCTGCTGAAAAATTTTTTGAAACAGAGATGCAGTAAGTAACAGAATGAAATCAGAGAATTGTTTTAATCTGATTTCTATAAGAACAGAGGTTTATTTAATTATGTGATCTTCATGCACACGCATGAATTTGTCTGGCTTTTCCCCACATTGAATCTACCAGACACCTTCAAATAAATTTGCCTAAAGGATAGGTAACTTAAAGACAGGCTTCTATAGGTGTAATAGAATCATAAAATAGTTTGGGCTGGAAGGGACCTTCAAAGGTCATCTAGCCCAACCCCCTGCAATGAGCAGGGACATCTTCAAGTAGTTCAGGTTGCTCAGAACAATATCCAACCTGGCCTTGAATGCATCCAGGGATGGTGCATCTACCAACTCTCTGGGCAACTTGTGCCAGTATTTTACCACCCTCGTAGTAAAAAGATTCTTCCTCATGTCCAGCCTGGATCTCCCCTCTTTTACTTTCAGACCATCAGCCCTTATCCTATTGCAACAGGCCCTGCAAAAATGTATCTCCCCCCTTAAAAGGGGCCTTGCATATAGGCCCCTTTAGAGAACTGAAAAGTTGCTATAATGACTCCCAAGAGTCTTCTCTTCTTCAGGTTGAACAACCTCAACTCTCTCAGCCTTTCCTCACAGGAGAAATGCTCTGTTCCGCTGATCATTTCTGTGGCCCTCCTCTGGACCCTCTCCATCAGGTCCATATCTTTCATGTATTGAGGATTCCAGAGCTGGATGCAGTATTCCAGGGGAGAGTTCACTAGAGACTATTGACAGCATATGACCAAAGATAACCAGGTAAAGAAAGATACCTTTTAGCTTCCACTGAAAATGTGACAGAAATATGAATTAAACTCTTCCTAAACTGAAGAGAATCTTCAAGGGAAAATGGGGTTAGGTATTTTCCTACAACAAAAGATGTTTCTTCAGGTGATCATTTTGGAAAACAGCAGAGAATCATCATAAAGCTGCAGGAAACCTGCTTTACGAATTCTTCTCAAGGAACTGCTTATTGTCTACTAAAAGAAATATCAGAAATAAAAGTTTCCAGCAAAAACTATTAAATTCCTTAAACTAATTTACTGTACAAGGGAAATGTTTTGCAAGTTTCCATCTACTGAAACAATATCACACTCTTGGAAAGCACAAATCCCACAGTCTGCTACTCACAAACTGGTGTTTAGAT
This sequence comes from Amazona ochrocephala, assembly GCA_039720435.1. NCBI lineage: Eukaryota > Metazoa > Chordata > Aves > Psittaciformes > Psittacidae > Amazona > Amazona ochrocephala. Next base: position 50,815,757 of record CM077882.1, on the reverse strand, counting down.
TTAGTGTTGGCTTGCAGTATCCAGACATCAAGCTTACCATAGTCCCCCTTGCTATAAACTAGCATCACTTCAAGAAAATGGAAATAACTCCACTTGTCTGTATTAAGCAAGGCCTTTAATTTGAGATATATGGCAAGAAATCTAGGAAACAGTATGAGCAGAAGGTCCTTGGCCTGCTGGAGCTCAGTATTAATGACTTGTTTAGCTTTAAAATTTACAAAAAAAAAAAACACAAAAAAAAAAAAAAAAAAAAAAACACAAACAAACAAAACCACCCACCCTAAAAATTAAGAAAAAAAAAAAGAAGTGTCAAACAAGAGCACCTCACATTGCTGCAAAAGAATATGGAAAATACTTTGCATTCTACTACTCCTAGCATCTTCCTCTCAGGGCAAAGGCAATGGCTGCTCTAAACCCTAGTTTCTCCTCAAGAGCTTCTTGCAACAACCAAGAAGCAATTCCTTATGTGCAGTTTCTTCAAGTTTTTGATTCAATACAGATGCTTGTTTTTCCATGTTTTCAAAACATTCTTTCCCCTTGCACACATTTTTCTTTCCCTTGCTTTCTATGATATATCTTAAAGAATATAAGAATCTTCAGGCCCCTACAGCTCTCCCTTCATTGGCTTTACTCTGTTTAAATCATTGTTTTTTAAACTTTGCCTTCAGCTCCCAACCCAGTCTTCCTGACGAGATGCCAACAACCACCTGAGGGAGTCCAGAGGAGTCTAGTGGTGCCTCAGGCAGGAAGCTGGCAATGTCTTGAGATTCTTTCCAGTTTTACATTTCTGTCATTTCCACTATCATTCTTCCTAGGCCCTGATTTGTTTTATTTGGCCATAGATTACATGATCCTAAATTCAGCAAAGCCCTTAAGTACATGTCCCATTTCATCCTGTATAGAAAAGTAGTCAGAAATGAACTTGAATTACCCTGGAATGACTTCCTGAGAATATCTGTAAAGCCTTCCTCCCAGCTCCCCCTTTTCCTCCTGTTCCTTCAGAATATCTCTCATTCCCATATCAGTTTTCATGTCAGACCTTCCAGCCAGTCTTGTTCCCAGTCACTCTCCAGTTCCTCTTTTTCCTGAGATCTCCTTTCTTCAGCCTCTACATCGCAAGATTATTTATTTTTACCCTGAACTGCTCCACCTATGTTCTCACTATCCAGATGCTGTTGTTCCCATACTTCAGACTTACTGGCAAAGGATCACGGGAATTAATGCAGCTCCAGTTGTGCAATCTATACCAAGCTGCCCTTCCAACTGTCTCTCTCCTTTACTGTTCCTAACAACAGGTTTGGCTATTGGTGCCCAAGATGAGAAAGGAAGAAAGGAAAGAAGAAAAGAAAGAAAAGAAGAAAGGAAAGAAAGAAATTTTATTTTTTCATGAAAAAAAATAATAACTGGAACTCAAATCTAGTAATAGCAAATAATGTTACTGTCCTAAGATATTACATGATATGTATATCACCACAGAAGAAGTTTTTGTGGTTCATTTTTAGACTCCTGGAAATAAGATTTATGTTTAAAAGGGAAGGAAAAGGAAGGGTACTATTGATCATTATAGTAATGAGTCTTCTGCTTGCAAGTTAAACCTTTTTGTGCTAGGCAACAAAGACTTGCTTAAGAACTTATATCTCTGGCATAGATACAACAACATTAGGCTGGCTCCAGGAAAGACTGAAATCTGGAAATAATTTTCAGAATTTGTGGGTTGATTTCGCTGCACCTGTGGGTTTAAGCTCTCAGTTTTAAATTATTATCATTAGATTCTTTTATAGTGTAGGTGGTTTGTGGGGTGTTGTTGTGTTTTGAGGTTTTTTTAATATGAGGAGAACAATTAGTGATCCTCCTATCTAGGAAAAATGAGCTTCTAATAGTGAAATACCAGGAAGATGATAATGTGTTATACTAAGCAACTGATTTACCCTTCTTCATGTGGGCCAATTAATTGTAGTTCAAGATTGTCACTTCAGCATGGAGGTAAAAGACTAGGGCTTGTACAATCGTTTTCTAAAGAAACTCTGAAGAGACAGAAGAATGGGCTCTCTTCTCCCTCCGTCATTTTATTCTTCCTCTCCATTGTTAGCAAAGCTTGTTGCTAAAATGCATAATTTCCATGCACACAAGGAGCTTAATTTTGATCTCACAGACCTGTTATTCCAACCCGGAGCATGAAAGCTGCTTTATGTAACCAAAGATTGATCTGAGTCCTGAAGGCCAGTCCTTCAAGTCTTTCTTCATGTGTGCTTAGATTCAGTTGACATGTTCACAAGCAGGAGGATAGGACAAAACAGATCATGTAGAATTTGCTGCTCCATTGCTGGAAAAGTGGCAAGTATTCTGCTTGGGTTCAGCCCTTACCTGCGGGATAAGGACTAACTCTAACTACAGGGAAACTATTTCTGTGGCATGGCTCACACCATCCTGGCCTTTTCATTACTTATTTTTGTGTCAACATTATTAGCTATATAGGCAGAGAAACAGATCTCCCAAACACACCTTAGGTCTGGGAATTAGAGGCAGTAGGAAAACAATAATGCTGACAGTCATTCATGCTCCTGGTGAAAAACGTGTGGATGGGAGGAGTAGCACAAGCGGGTGTGAGACCTGGGTAAGGGAAAGACATGGGTAAGTTCTGATGCTGATGGGAGGAAAGAGAGTGGGTATCTGAGAGTATTCCCAAGTACTCCCTTGTACTCCCTTGCATGCCCCAAAATGTACTCTGTAGGATGAAGTCAACAGTGCCAAATAGGAGGGATGCTTCCTGAATGACCTTGGGTATTCCAAAATTCAGACTTTGTTGTGGTAAACCCTTTGTTTGTAGTATGGTCATTTTATGCTGGGGTTCTGATGCTTGTACTCTGATGCACATTTGTACTTGTTCACTTGCTATATATTTTCTTACTCTGAGGTTGTCTTCAGCACTTCTTAGCTTTTCACAAGAAGTAATTTGATGCCAAAGTATAGAAGAAACAAAATACACTAAATACCAGACAACCATCAGCTAGGCAGGTGCAGTACTTTCTCTGGAAATAACAAAGCTGCATAATAACGCATGAATAACTGTAAGATATAGTTCAATTTAAATTAACGGACAGCTAAACTAAATAAAGCTGCCAAGTTCTTATTTTCCAAAGGGTTAACACTGAGGAAAAAAGGAGAAAAAGTAACTGAAAGTAATTAAACAAGTAAGCTGAAGAATTTGCAGGCTTAAGGAACAAATAAAATGTGCAAAAACTACCTGGAACAGTCAATCAAAGCAAAGAGAAAAAAGGTATAGATACATTCAGGCTTGATTGATCCAGTTTAAGTGGATGAATCAATTTAAAATTAATCTTCAAACTCATCAACTCAGTGTGCAGCAGCAGCCAAAAATGCCAAGTGAATTTTGGGCATCATGAAGCAATTAATTGAGAATAAGACAAAGAGAGTCATTTTGGCACTATAGAAACCCATGCTGAGCCTTCATACTGAGTACCAGGTACTGCAACTGATGTAGTTGCGTCTCCAGAAGGGTGTTATAGAGTTAGGGAAAAGGTAATAACACTCAGATAAATGGTCAAGGAAGACATAAAAAAGGCTGGGATGCTGCTTTTGGGGAGGGGAAGGCTAAAAGGGATGTAATCAAGGATTTAAAAGTCATGAGGTGGTGGATAAGCTGAATGCAGAGCCCATCCACCCATACTTGCAGTATGAGGTCTAGGGGCCATTCAGTGAAAGACCCTGAGTTCATCTTTGTACCAGGCAGTGAACTCATCAAACCTGCTACACAGGAGGTTGTGGACAAGCTGAATGCAGAGCCCATCCACCCATACTTGCAGTATGAGGTCTAGGGGCCATTCAGTGAAAGACCCTGAGTTCATCTTTGTACCAGGCAGTGAACTCATCAAACCTGCTACACAGGAGGTTGTGGACACAGAGGTATCAGCAGGGTCAGAGAGGGCTTAGAAGAATTTATGTGCTACAGACAGGTCCATGAGTGAACACAAAAATGTCTAGGCAAGGATATACCTTCTAATATCCCTAGCAGAATAAATCTGGAGGAAGAGCAAGAGGGAGCAAACTGCAGAAGATGGCAGGCTTCAGTGCTCACCCTAAGTAGCATCTTCAACCTGCACAGCTGGAGACACAGCCTCTGGTGAGATGAACTGTAGCTCAGACCTATTCTTTATGCACTCAAAAATCAACTCAAAAGGTATAAGAACACTTGTCTGTGGTGTTGATTTGATCCCACTATAGAGGAAGTGGTAACTGCCAAAGCCAGTCTGAGTCAGAGCTAGTAATACAAAGCAAAACAAACTATTCTTGCTATTCCTAGCAAATAAAACAAACAAACAAAATAAATGTTAAAAATGCAGCATCTGAGATTTAGGATTACTGTATCAGCCACAGATCTGGTAAGGCATATGAAGCCCTGAATAAAGGACAGAATTCCTGGAAGATGCAGTACTACCATGTGAAGGACTGGTTAAACCTAGATACAGCTCTCCTTCATCTTACTTAAAAAAGAAAAAAAAAAAAAAAAAGAAAAAATAAAAAAAAGAGTAACTTAAATGGGTATACCAGAGAATGGAGAGTCTAAATTAGGAGGCGAAACTAAAAAAGTATGTGCTGCCCAGCTCAGCCAAAGAAAGCCTGGGAGGAGAGATAATTTCTTCTCTATAAACTTATTAGTGAGGTAAATGTCAGAGGAGGAAGATGAGGTAATTAAACTAAAGGAAAATGTTGTCACTAGGACTAATGAGCAGGACTAATGAGCAGAGAAATGTCCTCAGGCTGGACTTGAAGAATTTGATTCTGGAAAATCTTTCTGTTTGGAATAGGAATAGGAAAACATGTAGTTTTAAGCTGCTCCTCAATCAGCCTGGGAAAGGAGTAATACAGGGTGGAGATCGGCAGCAAAGGACCAGACCTGATGACTCAAGAGACTCCGTACTTTACCACACGTCCCTTGCTCTCAGTGTCCTTTAATTGTTGGACTCTGACATCAAGTAAGAGTGCCAAGTCCTATGGGATTCCCCATGTCATGGGCCTTGCGGAAGTGGAGGAGCAGCTGCCTGTTATTTTGCACAGCTGCACTATCAGGTCAGCAGTACCTCATGATCAGCAGTGTCAAAGGCAACTGACTAATCAAGCATGAGGCTTTGAATGGCTTTACCCGCTGCATCCTAAAATGGGGCTCATTAGCAGGAGACTACAACACGTGGTATGGATGGGGGATGTCAAAGGCACTGGACATCACATGGTGTGCCTTTTCAAACCCAAGGTCATAAGTATGTGCATTGAAAACCTGTATAGTATTTTCCTCTGGCCATTTCACCGTTGTCCTTTCAATGAGTTTGGGTGTTTCCCCACTGAAAGCCTGCTTTCTATTCAGTGTTTCTGCTTTTCCTTTACTCTCTTTTGCCTGAACCATTCTCACCCCCCTTTTTATCTCTACTGCTTCTGCATCCAGAGGTAAGCAGAGATGCAGTAAAGCAACCTAATACTGCATCCAGCTTTGGTCACAGTCTTCCTAAGCTTTCCTATTTACATGCCAAGAAACAGAGGGAAAGACACAAATGGAGTGGCTGCTGAGAAAGTTCTTTAAGCATGCACTGCTGCAAAAGAAAGCACAATATTTTGAATATTGGCTGTATTTCAAAATTATGGTAATTAAAACTTCACTGCTGTCTCCTGTGTTATGTGGAATATTGAATAATACCACCAGAGTTTCAAGCTTTTGCTTGAAAGCTGATTGTTAGTTATTTTCAACACCCTAAAGGCAGTAGTTTAACACTGTCTCTCTTTTCCCCCATGAAGTTTCCGTATTTCCAAGTCACTGAACACAGTCCCATGATTACTACTGTTTAAATATATCTTAATGTAGAGCATTTAAAATCTGCAGGACCATAATTAACTCAACTCACACAATAGTGCTTTGAACACCAGAGTGCTAGGGAATAATGCAAAAGCCGCGCATTTATATCTAATTAACTAATTTTAGGAACCTAAGAAATCTGTTCAATATTATAGCCAAAGGCCGGGAAAGCCTTGTTTTCACTGCTGATGTGTCAGCCTTTTCAATATTCCCATGACCTGTACTATTGCAGTCCCAAGAATGACATCTGTACAAGTCTGCCTAGGGTGTCACTTGAATCAGAAGGTGTGCAGAAGATATTCCAACTGACTATTAGTCATTCCTCTGCACTCCTATCTGCTCCAGTTCTCCCAGGCAGGAAATGAACAGCCTAAAGAATGATGTAATATATCTGTCTATGATGCAACCTGTCAAGGGCTGAAAGTTTGCAGCTGGTGCCATGATTTCCATTCAGGCTGGATGTCAGTGGTCAGAAATGAAGCAGACACTGACATGTAAGTGTTGCAAGTCCTTCCAACCCCTAATAAAAAATGGTATTAGCAAAGGTGTTGTTAGATGTATGGATCTAAAAAAGGAAGAATCTGTTACAGTCAGCAATAAAGTAGATAATGGAAAATTACCAACAGGTTAGAAAGCCTATTTCTTTTGCCTGACTTCATAGAGGAAGAGATCTGCGATGGAGCTGTTTTCAGCTCTCTGTCAAATCGCAAAGCTGAAGTTGTCATACCTTTAACGATAAAGAGAGTAACAGCCTTTTAAACTCTACTCAAAGTGTCAGGGCCTCACCCCCCATAGCCACTTCACCATTAAATCAACAGTAAAGGGTCAGTGATTCCCAGAGTAATAGGAATTTGTTCTTATTTGAATGTGACATTAACATGGATATACTGTTCTCAGGAGGACTGACTGCTATGGGCCAGAGCTGGACATTGATTTCACACCATGTTGCCTATTGATCAGGCATGGTAGGAAGTCTGTTCATTGAATTGATAGCAGGATATAGCTATACAATATTTGTTTTCCTTTTAATATACAGCTTCAACTGCAAGCCATGCATGAATTTAATAAAAGAAGATAATAATCTATTCATTCTAGGTGCTATAGACTGAGCCTGGGTGGTTATCAGACCTGCCTTCACTGCTATAAATCATGTCAAAAAGGAGACTCATTTTAGCTTTACCAATGAAAAGAATTCTCCTGTTTTAAACATAGAGAACCTTTGCTTTCTCCTCACTCACAATCAGTAAATGGGGAATTGTATTCGTTTATGGTTTATCAATGCAAAACAATCAACAGAAGAGAATCAGACCTATTGTACTGTTAGAAACCAAGCATTTGAAAGCAACAAAGTAGCTCTAAACAGTAAATTAAAGTATTTGTAATATCAGTTGCAATGATCCTTAGTTGTTCAGTATGCTCTTTCAGCTGTTGATTACTATTTAGGATTGGAGGTTTTGTTAAGGTCATTTTACAAAACAATAAAAGCAGATGCTTTGCATATGCTGATGCATTCTGTTGCAGGAGAGTTATCATGTGTAATAGAGAAAATGAGCTGATGTAAAAGCAATTGACAACCTTAAGGGAAACTGAATGGGTGGTACAATTGTTAGCAGAGTGCTGCGTCTGCAGGTCAATCTGTGAATAGATGATTGTTAGCAATAATTTTCTGTTGGGCATTTGTTTGTAAGTGATGGAAGTTAGGCAATAGGAATTACACCCTTAATGCTTTTCAAGAAGAAATGACCTCTACTTTTAAAACACCGCTTGAAAGTTACTTTCTAGATGCAGAAGTGGATTATATTCAGCTCTTATTCCTTACTCAGGGAGCATCAATAAAGCCAAGAAGGGGACTCTGGGTGCAGATTAGCATAAATAAGATAAAAAGCTGAGCTGGCATATGTGAAGAGTGTCGTCTCCCATACAGCATTCTCATTTCAGGGCACAACAGGATAGGAACAGCTGTTCTTACTGGGACAATTAAACATCAGAGTTTTAGTAAGTTATGTCATCTCTTCTTTCTCCTTTACCAGCTCATGTGGAAATAATTAAAATTTTGCTCTCTACCTTACCTGGCCTAGCAAATTCAATGTAGTTTTTGTGTAATGAGCATCTCAGAACAAAGCAGAATGATATCAGATGATTACTAAAAGATCTGTAGAGCCTAAAGGCTGCTTGCTCTTATCGCAGGGCATGGCACTCCAGAAAGTCTACAGTAACAAAAGTAGCATTTATCTAAAGCAATATATGAGCAATGTAAAGAAAAAAAATCTAACTTTCTCTTAATCATGGTATTCTAGTAATCCTTCGCACTTATTTTAGTGATTTCAACCCAAGTAATAGAAATGTTTGAGAAGGAAATTCAAACTCACTCATAGATTTATTTCCCCATGTTTAGCTGATGAGAATAAAAAGACTGCCATTGGTTGCACGAAATTCATTCCCCCAGTCAGCAAAAAGCATAGAAAATAGTAACAGCCTAAAAAGAATCAACGGCAAGTGAACAGAAAAGAAGCAGGATGGCATGCTACAGAAACTGGGGCGAACTTGCCAATTTCATCACTATTCATCCTTACCTGGGGTAAATGCAGAAATAGTTGAGACTCTGGGAAAGGTGAGGTGGGGCTCTGGGATTTGTCCTGTGCATAATGAAACATTTAAAAGTTTTGTGAAGACACCTTTGGAAAGCATGCAATTAAAGGAAACAGTGAAGGCAGCCCGTGAAAGTTCTGCCATGGAGCCAGTGGTGGCTGGGTAGGGCAGAGAATATGTTGGCAGCATCATGGGTGATGTGAGCACAATTCAGAGCATCAGGGATGGAGAGGGAAAATTCTCTAAGTGAAATGCAAAACAGAGAATAACTCCAAAATAAAACAAACAAAACAAACAAAATCAAACAACTAAAAAAAGTCAGTTTGTTTTTATTTTACAGAATATAAAAACAGTTTCTGTAGCAATATAAATAATTCGTTGAGACCAATATGTGGCAGCATCATCTCCTGTTATTAGTGTTAGACACAATCGAAAGACAGTTGTAAATCTGCTGTGTAGTAACTTGCATAAGATCTTTTATTTGCACAGCTCTATGTACTTTTTCTCCCAAGACTCACAGTGTTTGAGGCCAGAAGGGAGCCTTACATGGCTTGACCATCCCTTCCATTAAAATCTACCCAGTTACTAAACCAAACACCTAGTAATTGCTTAAGAAATAACTTATGTTCAGCTGAAACAGTTTCTTGAAATATCTTTTACCTTGGGCTGAAAGTCTGGAGAAATGGAGAATCTGCCTGTCCCAAGAGCATATTCCAACATTTAATCATAGAGGTATTTAAAAAAATTTCATTTAGTCTAACTTTATCTGGCTCCATTTTCCACCAATTGATTCTTCTCAAGCTTTTCTTAAATTGGTCAAAGAGTTCTTTAGAACCTTCATTTTCTCCTCCTGAAGGTACTTATACACCATACACCACAATGAAGTCATCTTTATACTACCCTGATGAGATTCAGCTCTTGAAGATCTATCAATATAATTTAAACAGACTGGAAATAAGACCTGTGCTTTGTTAGATCTTCAGAATTCAGGGAATTTTTTCACTGCTGTAATGTAAAATAAAATTTCTGTAACCCACAAGTCTAAAAGCAAGATTTTTTCCTACTTACTTCCAACTTACGGGTGAACTGTTTGATAGCATTAAATGTACCAGCACGTATAGATACCTAAAAGCTTTCATTTATCTTACCTTCCTTTTGATGACTGTCATGGAAGATGAGCTGCCTGTGCACTAAATTGACGCTACTTTTTTAGGCATGAATAAAACCCCATAACGTTTGCCAAAGACATCGTGGTACAATGTGATAATGCAACGGTGACAGGAATTTAATAGTAATCCTTTTATCCATTTGGCCTTCTGCAACGCAAATGGGTCCAAACATCTCCCTTACTAGTCCTTCTACTTTCCCATTTAGCACCCTAATCTGTGCCATCATTTCTTTGCCTGTGTTTTCCTACAGAATAGTTGTACATTTTTTATACTTAGGAACTAGTTCTAGGGGAACAAAGTTTAAGACTAATACAAAAACCTAGAAATTATGTATGCGTCTTCTGTGATCATCAATGGGAATGTAAGGAGATGACTGAAATATCCAGTATTTCCAGTTCGTAGTTGTTATTTTTTTTTCCCTAGAGTATGGTTTTTCCTTAAAAACACCTCTATCATTATCTAAAAGGAAACAGGAGTGTAGAATATTAGTTTGTTTCAGCAGCTCCTGAGCTCACAAAATAGTTTCAAAAAAATTCCACCAATATATTTTCTGAATTTCTGGAATTTCTGAAATTCCTTTGCCACTCAAAATCCAGCAGGGAAGCATAAAACCAAATCAAACAAAAATCAAACAACCAAAACCCTGTTCTGAACATGGAAATACACAAGAACCAAATTCTTTTTCTCATAGTTTTCAACAGCTGTAAACTCTTGATCATTTTTTGTCAAATTGAAGTACAAAAACATTAGGATTACTTAATCTCAAATTACTTCACCATTGACCTTCAAACTACATTGTAGAATGGGAGATAATACTACAAAACATGAACTGATAAAAATCAAAATGTCTTTTTAGTGAGAGAGACTTTTTTGTTGTTGATAATTGGGGTGACTTATGATCTGATCTAAGCAAAAAAAAAGCTAGTGCCTGAAAGATCTTCCTACTCACCTGGCAAAATACTCCTGAATAATAAAAAAAAATCACAACTTTTTCACTGCTGTAACAGTTTGGGGGGTGAGGGGAGAAGAGAAAATTTTAAGTGTATCAATAGCTATATTTTATATCTAGTGAAAACCACCAGATTTAGTCAAAAATCAACCAGATTTAGGCAGAAGAAAAGCTCTTAATTTTACATACAGAACCATACCTGAATGTGTCAAGGAGTTTCTTCTCTAGAAGCTGGTTCCAAACCATCATTTTTAAAACTAAAACAAAGTAACCATATCTAAGCCATATATGCAAAATCATGCAAAAAAAAAAAAAAAAAAAAAACAAAAAAAAAAACCAAAAAGAACAAAAAAACACAAAAAAAACACACACACGCAAAAAATGCATTTCCTTGCAACACACGGCCACAGAAATTAGCACTACTAGAAACCACAGTAGCCAATGATGTCAAGAATACAGACAGAAAAAAGGTTTCTAGAAAGAAGATACACAAGACTGTCCAAAGGCAGGAACCATGTAAAAACACTGGACAAGGTCTGTGAAATGCTGTCAGAAGCTGTTTTCAGAGGTATGATGCAGAATGAGCTGAGGGCAATGTATTTTGCTGTTGGGTATTTGGGTTCTCCTTGCACTACAAACTGGGATAGAGTCTTGAGTAATGAAAAATCACAGGAATTGCAAGATTGAAGCTTGAACACTACTTTTTAATACTAGCCTTTTTACATACACTGCTACCTGGTTAAACTAGGAGAGTACAGTTATAGATCCATGCTGTTGTTGACTTCATCTGGTGCATTGGTGCACAGCCTAATCCAAAAAAATCAGACTTTCAGTAGTTCTTAGAAGTCTTAAAAAGCACAATGATATTTAATGCCTACCATATTCAATAGCAGTTTGGCACCTGGCTGCTTCTGAATGTCATCCTTGGCATTTAGCTGTATCTTTATATTTCTAAATGTATTTTAAAAACCTGATCCCATAAAAAGGGGGGGTTAAATGATGCCTCAAAATGACTGTTCAGAGTAATTTATAATCCTGGCATACTTTTGCTACATACAGTTTTCCATGTCCTGGGTCACAATAGCTAAACAGAAACAGGTTTTCTGCTGCCTGACAAGGGTCTTCCATCCTGAAAACTCTCCCTTTCTTGAGTTGCCTGGGCCTCTGACTAGTTGTGCTTATGGCAGTTTCACAGCTCCTTTTTTTAAAGAGTACAATCTCTGATGATTATTTGTTTCTCAGAAAGAATCTCATGTATTGTGCTTTTCATGAAAGAAAAAAAGCCTCAAGACAAACTGGAGCTTTGTTGCAAAGGGCTGTGAAGAACTGTTTCTTTGTTATCAGTACATAGGGAGCTCTGCCCTTCCACTTCAAAATCAGAAACTCTTCCCTAGCACCAGTGACTTGTAGCTCTTGTACGCTAGCAGAATGAGTTAATTCCAGCAGGAGTGATTAAAGAGTTGATTTAAAACTGAATCATGGGATCACTTAAAATAAATGCAATATATATATTTCCCACTGTGTCGCTGTTTTCTTACAGAAAGAATCATTGTATCAAAATAATTGTCAGATAATACTGACCAGTGACCCCATTTCATAGTTCATGGTATATGAACTGAACCTGATTGTTCTGTAATCTCAGATTGGCACCTTGTTCATCTTTTACTTCTGTGTTGGTCCATTATGATGACTGATACACCTCATTCCTCAAATTTTGTGCATTTTACAAAATCATACATGCCAGCACCCTGTTTTTTCCCTGAGAAATTAGTACATCATACATTTCTTGCAAGGACAGATAACATACCTCTTAAATATCACTGTTCAGGTTTTGCTCCATGAGACCTATAGGATTGTAGTCAGACATATCAAAATCTCAATCTTCAGAGACGCTAACTGCAGAGAATGCAAGTAAGCAAGCAGCAAGGTGCTCAGTTTGTGTGAAAGTCATGCCAAATAATGGAGGTGCTCAAAAACTTCTGTAAAGTTTATATTTCAAAAGCTATGGTTTCTGAACTTCTCCCACTGTACAAATAAGTGAAAACAGGAAGAGCACTTTTCCAAGTGACCACTGTGCAAGACCAGTTCACAGTCTACCAAGTCTGTTTCTCAGCAAAAGTGTCCTGGTCAGAAAACATTAATTTAACTGCTAATGAAGGCAGCAATCAGTGGATCAGCATGTGCAGAGGGAGGAGAGGAAATGGAGAAAATAAATGAAAAACACTTGAAGAAGGAACTTGTTAAAAAGTGTACCTTTGTTAGAGTGCCTCCTTTTAATTATTCTTACATAAAGCAACCAGGTTTGGATGTATCTTTTGTACTCAACCTATATTAAGTCTTTCATTTTCCTCACTGACTTAAAGCAATGTCCTTTATTCTTTGCACTTCAAATGAAATATCCACATCATTTGCTAATGCAGGTTGTTGGTTGTCAAAGCTTGTAAGGGTCCTTCAGTTTTGGGCAACTCACGCACAGAGCCTTAGGCTTCAATCCATGAGATGTAATAAGGCAAACTATAATATACAAGCCATGAACGGAGTCATATCTACGGAAAAAATGTTTCACTTTCTAATGCTTATATAGCTCAGGGTAAATTCAACTAAAATCCTGTCAGACTCTGACATAGCATGAAAGTAACTCTTACTCATTGGAAATTAGATGGTAGCACGAAAAAAAAAATCCTTATTTTATATAAATATAAGAATTTCCTCTAAGTGGTTTTCATTTTTGTCCTGGGGGAAAGAAGGGAGTTATAGAAGGATCTTATTCCATATTTTGCTCTTTGTGTGTTCACGCTCCCTTTTATGTTTTTTTTCTGTGATGTAGGGAGGGGGGAAATTTCCATAACAACCTTAACTAACTTTACCACCCTGCTCTCAGAGGATAAACTAGGTGTTCATAATTTACCATTTCTGCTTCTACTTTTACGTTACAAATCTAAGGGAAGAGATTTCGTAACAATGAATATCCCATACATCCTGGTAACAATTCAGCTCTAAAATAATTTCTATGTCACTACATTTTGTGTTTTTTACCTGTTACTCAAAGACTAAGTTTGTACCAGTCAACAGTGATAATATGTAAATTCAACTCCAGGTCCTCTTACTTGAGTTGAAAAAGGCAATTTCATAGAATCATAGAATCATAGAATAGTTAGGGTTGGAAAGGACCTCAAGATCATCGAGTTCCAACCCCCCTGCCATGGGCAGGGACACCTCCCACTAAACCATGCCATCCAAGGCTATGTCCAACCCCACCTTGAACGCCGCCAGGGATGAAGCATTCACAACTTCCTTGGGCAACCCATTCCAGTGCCTCACCACCCTTACAGGAAAGAATTTCTTCCTCATATCCAATCTAAACTTCCCCTGTTTAAGTTTAAACCCATTACCCCTTGTCCTCTCACCACAGTCCCTAATGAAGAGTCCCTCCCCAGCATCCCTATAGGCCCCCTTCAGGTATTGGAAGGCTGCTATGAGGTCTCCACGCAGCCTTCTCTTCTCCAGGCTCAACAGCCCCAATTTTCTCAGCCTATCTTCATACGGGAGGTGCTCCAGTCACCTGATCATCCTCCTGGCCCTCCTCTGCACTTGTTCTAACAGTTCCATGTCCTTTTGATGTTGAGGACACCAGAACTGCACACAATACTCCAAGTGAGGTCTCACGAGAGCAGAGTAAAGGGGCAGGATCACCTCCCTCGACCTGCTGGTCACACTCCTTTTGATGCAGCCCAGCATACGGTTGGCCTTCTGGGCTGCAAGCGCACACTGCCGGCTCATGTTCATTTTTTCATCAACCCACACCCCCAAGTCCTTCTCCGCAGGGCTGCTCTGAATCTCCTCCCCGCCCAACCTGTAGCTGTGCCTGGCATTGCTCCGACCCACGTGGAGGACCTTGCACTTGGCATGATTAAACTTCATCAGGTTGGCATCAGCCCACCTCACAAGCGTGTCAAGGTCCCTCTGGATGGCATTCCTTCCCTCCCATGTATCAACCAAACCACACAGCTTGGTGTCATCGGCAAACTTGCTAAGGGCACACTCAATCCCACTGTCCATGTCACCCACAAAGATGTTGAACAAGACCGATCCCAACACCGATCCCTGAGGGACACCACTCGTTACTGGTCTCCAGCTGGACATTGAGCCACTGAGCACTACTCTTTGCATGCGGCCATCCAGCCAGTTCTTTATCCACCCAGTGGTCCACCTATCAAATTGATGTCTCTCCAACTTAGAGAGAAGGATGTCATGGGAGACAGTGTCAAAGGCTTTACACAAGTCCAGGTAGATGACATCAACCGCTCTGCCCCTGTCCATCAGTTCCGTAGCCCCTTCATAGAAGGTCATCAGATTGGTCAGGCAGGATTTCCCCTTAGTGAAGCCATGCTGGGTGTCACCAAGCACCTTGTTGGTTTTCATGTGCCTCAGCATGCCTTCCAGGAGAATCCGCTCCAAGATTTTGCCAGGCACAGAGGTGAGACTGACTGGTCTGTAATTCCCTGGGCCATCCATTTTTCCCTTCTTAAAAATGGGGGTTATATTTCCCTTTTTCCAGTCATCGGGAACTTCACCTGACTGCCATGATTTTTCAAATATGATGGGCAGTGGCTTAGCAACCTTATTTGCCAGCTCCTTCAGGACCCGCGGATGGATTTCATCCGGTCCCATTGACTTGTATACATTCAGGTTCCTAAGGTGGTCCCGAACAAGATCCTCCCCCACAGTGGGCCCAGGGTCCCCACCCTCACCTTCCCTGTGTCTGCCTTCCAAGACTTGGGTGGTGTGGTCAGAGCATTTGCCCGTAAAGACTGAGGCAAAGAAGTCATCAGGAACCTCATCTTTCTCCAAATCCAGGGTAGCCAGTTCTCCCGATAGCTTCTGGAGAGGGCCCACGGTGTCCCTAACCTGTCTTTTATTGGCAATGTACCTATAAAATCCCTTCCTGTTATCCTTAACATCCCTAGCCAAGTTTAATTCTAAGTGGGCCTTAGCTTTCCTAACCTGGTCCCTAGCTTCCCGGACAACATCCCTGTATTCTTCCCAGGCCGCCTGACCTTGCTTCCACCTTTTATAAGCCTCTTGTTTCCTTCGAATTTTGCTCAGCAGCTCCTTATCCATCCAAGGAGGTCTCCTGGCCCTCCTGCTGAACTTCCTTCTAGTTGGGATGCATCGCTCCTGAGCTTGCAGCAGGTGAGCCTTGAATATCAACCAACAGTCTTGGGCCCCCCTGCCCTCTAGGGCTGTATCCCATGGAACCTTACTGAGCAGGTTCCTGAAGAGGCCAAAGTCTGCTCTCTTGAAGTCCAGGGCAGTGAGCTTACTGCATGCTCTTCTCACTGTCCTGAGGATCTCAAATTCGACCATCTCATGATCGCTGCAACCAAGGCTGCCCTGGAGTGTCACATTCCCAACCAGCCCTTCCCTGTTGGTGAGCGTTGAGGTCAAGCATGGCACCTCTCCTTGTCGGCTCCTCTATTACTTGCAGAAGGAAGTTGTCTTCCACACAATCGAGGAACCTCCTGGATTGCTTGTGCCGGGCCGTACCATCCCTCCAACAGATATCAGGGTGGTTGAAGTCCCCCATGAGAACAAGCGCCTGCGAGCGTGAGGCTGCCCCTATCTGCCTATGGAGCGCTTCGTCCAGCAAGTCCCCTTGGTCAGGCGGTCTGTAACAGATCCCCATAATAATGTCACCCATCGCTGTTCTCCCTTTAACCCTGACCCACAAACTCTCTGTCGACTGCTCACCTCTCCCCAGACACAGTTCCATACTCTCTAGCCTATCCCTAACATAAATAGCAACGCCCCCTCCCCGTCTGCCAGGCCTGTCTTTCCTAAAGAGCTGGTAACCTTCCATTCCAACACACCAGTCATAGGAGCCATCCCACCATGTTTCTGTGATGCCTATGATATCATACCCCCATAGGCGTGCGCACATCTCTAATTCCTCTTGTTTGTTCCCCATACTACGGGCATTTGTGTAGAGGCATTTGAGCCGAGATCCAATTGAAGCCGGCTCATTGGCTGGAGCAGCTGGAATATCTCTACATTGCTCCAAAAGCTTACTGTAGGTGCTGCCAACCGACTGGGTGTGTTGGGACGGAATGATGTCCCCCTCCCCCAACACATCTAGTTTAAAGCATCTTTGACCAGTCTGGCAAGCCTCCTACCAAATCCACTCTTCCCCTTCTTTGTCAGACCAGTTCCACCAGCCCCCAGTAGACCTGGCCTACTATATTGAGTCCCATGTTCAAGGTACCCAAACCCCTGACTATAGCACCACCCTTCTAACCATTTATTAACCTGCCTAATCCTCCTAGCCTTTTCAAGGTCCTGCCCTGTATCCTGGAGAATTGATGAAAAGACAATCTGAGCTCCAGAGCCCCTAACCACCTCTCCCAGAGCTCTGTAGTCCTTCTTTATGGTCTCCGGGCTACTGCTATCTATATCAGTAGCACGCACATGTATTACCAGGAGTGGGTAATAGTCAGTGGGACCGACTAGAGCAGGCAGCTTCTTGGCCACATCCCTGATCCATGCCCCTGGTAGGCAACACACCTCCCTTGAGGCTGGGTCAGGCCGGCAGATGGGTGCCTCTGTGCCTTTCAGATTAGAGTCCCCTACTACTATGGTCCGCCGCTTTTTCCTGGCAGCACCAGTAGTGACCTTCTTTACCAGTGCACTAGCTGGTGGCGCCTGGTGGGAGCGCTGTTGCTCATCAGCCCCTTGCAGGACAGCAAAGCGGTTCTGGGTGGGGACAACAGATGTAGGAGGAAGCCCCTTGCTTTTAATTGTCCTCTTCCTCCTTTTTTTTTTGTTTTTTTTCTGTTACCTTTTCCCAGCTTCCTGGGTTAGCAGCCTCCTTTCCTGCATGGGCAACAGTAGACACTTGAGGCCCCTGAACAGTCTGGTCCCGGAGCAAGCTGTGCTGCTCCCCCTCAGCTTCCCTGACACCTTTCAGCCTGGTAACAGCTTCCTGCAGTTCAGCCACCTGCTGCAGGAGGACCTCCACCAGGGAACGCAGAGTGCAGCCCTGCCCATTGCTCACCCTTCCCTTAGGATAGCAATGCAGGCGCTCTCTACACCCCGAGCTCTGCACTGCAGCCTCCCTTCCCATCGGCTCTGTTTGGCTGCCTACACTGGCCACCACCGGCGCAGCCAGAGCGGAGCTCCCAGACCGAGCCTTGCCCGTACGGCGAGTGTTCACCATCCCGCTCACCACCCCGCTCACCTGCCCGCGCAAACTGCCGTGCAAACTGCCTCGAGCCTGCCCTGTTTGCCTGCCCTGTTCGCCGTGCTCTGGGTCGCTCGCGCTCCCTGGGGCAGGTTTTTAACCAGTCAGGTCTGCCACCGCTCCTCCTGGCGCCGCCCCCTCTGAGTCAGCTGCTCGCCTCCGCTGAGCTGCAGGCTCCTGGGCAGGCCTTGTCGAGGACTTGAGGCTCCCTCGGTGCAAGTTGCTGCTCCGAGGTGAAGCTTGCAGACGCCGAGCCTCCGCCCGACCAGGCGCTGCAGGCCTCCCCTTGCGAGACAGTCACCTCAGCAATGGAGCTGTCTTTTTTTTTTTTTCATGACAAATTATCACTATAATTTTTCATGGAAAAATATTGATCTCTTAATAGCCATGTTGTTGAATCTTCTTACTATTCCTTATTTTTCAGGTCAGGTATTACATTCTGCCTCTTAGATGTCCCAAGTCCTCATGAAGGCTTGCCTGGTTGTTCAACAAGAAAACAAATTTCCCAGAGAAACAGTTATTTCCAGATGTCTTGGCAGTATGGTATTGCCACATATGGCATCCATTGTGGATAAAAAGCATGCAATCCCTTATATAATAGCATATATAGTAAGACATAGGTTTCTAAAAAAAGAAAAAAGTTTAAAGCATCTCATAGCAGGGTCTTCTGCCCAGCAAATAAATCCCAGTCAAGAAGTACATGGAGAAATATGTCTGTGCACTCAGAGAATGCTCCTCAGTAGTTACGCACAGGGGAAACTGTGAAACACTGAATATTCCCTGAAACTGAATGTGATAGCAGTGAGAGAATGGCCTACATCATGCTGAGTTCATTTACATGAATAATCCCAGGGCTTTCCATCAGACTGTTTGTGTCAATAAAGCAAACAAGTTTTGGCCTGTCCTGAACATTGTTCATTACAGATTGCAACAGAGCAGATGTAATTACGTGAGTGAGAGAAAGGCAGCAGGACCAATTCCTAAAGGCAGAACATCATTAAGATTTCACAACAGGCACATTTTCCCAAGGGATCCAGAGGAAACAAGAGGCATGGATTTCCTGAGGCCAGAGTCCTTGTTTGGCTTCATACATCCAAGTGCATTCTTAATTGCAGCATTCACTTGAAAGGCATAAAGTTCCTTGGGAGGTGAACAGGATTGGAAACAGATCTTAAAAAAATACCCAGTCTCTCATCCTGTACAACATGTAACATGCACCGGAAAAGAAAATCTCAGAATGGTCAGCTTTGGAGATTTACCACATGCAATTTTCTCTGGATAATGACAAATAGTAATGTGCATTGCAAAGTGGAAGCAGTTGCTGTGTGTTTTCATGATCAGGGCATTGTTAATGAGAAGAACCAAGTCTTTAGAACAACTCTGAAACAAGTCAAGAAGCATTAAGAGTGAAAGCAATCAAAGCTTAACACATACAACAGGAATGGAAAGAGGTACTGGCTGGGCTTGGATTTAGATTCATTAGATTTATTAGAAGGTCCCAGGAACTAGAGGCAAATTCTGATTTGAAAGGGAGCATGTCTATTGGATGTAATGTAGGAGAATGCCTGTGCATGAAATCTTGCCTAGGAGTGTTATGTGGCAGTACTATTTCAGAATTGTTCCAGTTTAAATTTTAATCAAATCCACTGCTTTGTGACTATGTTACACTTCTTCATAATAATGAAACTTGATGAACAGAATTTAAAGTTGATCAATTGTAAGCACAGTTAAACACATAAACGCCTTTCTTCTTTCCCATAAAATCTGTCTGCTGTTAAAAACTTGCCACTTGCTGTCCTCTCTGTCTTTGCATTTTTAAACAGCTTCTGTGGGCTATACAATTTCTGCCTGCAATTCAAATCCACTTTCATTTTTGTCCTCCTTGGCCCTTCCTCCTCCTGCACCTCCACTTTCCTTTGTCTAAAGGCAGAAAGCCACATCAAAAAAAAAAAATCTGTGATACTTACTTAACATGGCCTCAACCTTTTTGATGTACTTTAACAGAATTCACAGTGCAATGACAAAGGGTGGTGCTGTCCTCTGTCTTTGCAGACATTCACACACAGCCACGCTATTCACTACCTCATTAATTGATCTTGTAAGAGTATGGCACTGCCTTACGACTAATGAGATCTCGATTCAATTCTCCACAAATTTCCACCTCTAAGTACCAGAAAATGAAAAGAAGGTTTTCTGCATCAGAGGGACAAGGAAGATAAATAGCTGAGGAAAGTGAAATATTGAAAAGAGAGGAAAAAGATTGATTTTGCTTGGGGGAAAATATTGAAAAAATAATGTTGCAAGTTTCATGAAGCATTAAGTACAGATGATTTTGTCTTATTTTGTCTTCCTTGGTCATACCTAGATCATGTTCCTCTCATAATCTTATAACTGACAATTCAGACAAGGTTTCTACAGAATTGTATTGAGCAGACATGTCCATCAAAAGTAGCTGTTGTAAGAAATCCCTATGTACTTACGTGCCTATGGGCAGAAGAGTTAAAGTAAGGCAAATACTGAGTCTTCTTAAACTCTTTGGAAATGTTCATCTGGGATATCCTACCTGTTGAATACTAACTAAGTCTGACTGACTGGCAAATGATATTTTAAGATCCTTAGTCACTTGGCCAATAAGGAAGATAATTTTATATAAAAATCGCAACTATATGTCTACTGGCTTTTTTCCAGGAAGGAAACATATTTTTTTCAAATACTTTAATTCTGTAGACATCTAAAGGAGAAGAATTAGTTCTAAGTAAGCTGTTTCAATTTTCTTCTTACCAGATCTTCACATAAATGCTAAGCTTCAAAAAGACCCCATAAGTTAAACAGAGCATTGAAATATTTTAAGAGTATAAAGTTATGTATGAAAAATACAGATTCCTGAAAGATTAAATGTCTCATGTATGTATTTCTCAAAGCTCTAGAAAATAGGCAGATGATATAAAGTCTTAGCAAAAATATAAATGTATTGTGTCAAGTGAAAAATAATAACAATTAGCTGTCCTGGTTTCAGCTGTAAGAATTATTTTTTTCCTTCCTGCCAGCTGGTGTTTTGGCTTTAGTCTGAGAACAATACTGATAACACACTGATGGTTTTAGTTGTTGCTAAGTTACATTTACTCTGATCAAGGACTTTTCAGTCTCTCATGTTCTGCCAGTGAGGAGGGGCATGGGAAGCTGGAAGGAAGCAAAGACAGGACATCTGACCCAAAGTAGCCAAATGGGTATTCCATACTACAGCATGTCATGCCCAGTATATAAGCTGGGCGGAGTCACCCAGAAGGGCAGATTGCTGCTCTGGTCAGGCTGGGTATCGGTCAGCAGACGGTGAGCAATTGTGTTGTGCATCACTTGTGTTTTTAGGGTTTTTTCTTTCCCATCTTAGTTTCTTGTTCTCTCCCCTTGTTATTTCCCTTGTCAGTAGTAGTAGTAGCAGCAGTAGTAGTAGTGGTAGTAGTAATAGTAGTAGTAGTAGTAGTAGTTGTAGTAGTTTTGTATTATACTTAAGTTGTCGGAATATCCTCGTATCAACCCATGGGGTTTACATTCTTTCGATTTTCCTCTCCATCCCACTCAGAAGCGGGAGATTGAGGGGGAAGAGAGGGCCAGTGAGTTGCTGTGTGGTTCTGAGTTACTGGCTATGCTTAAACCATAAAATCAGCTTAACAGCATCTCGGGTACGCATCTTTTATAATACATGATGTATTGGGAGTGTGTTTTACTCAGGTTACAGAATCAAACCAGTAGGAGGTCTGATTTGAATTAATATACAGGTTCACTGGGAAATATTGGTAGGTTTAAGTATAATATGCTGTTTTATACATCTACAGCTTAGTTGATGGGGAAAATGAACTGTATAGCCAAAAATTATACAGTATTCTTGAAATACATTAAAAAGAATCATAGAATCATAGAATAGTAAGGGTTGGAAAGGACCTCAAGATCATCGAGTTCCAACCCCCCCGCCATGGGCAGGGACACCTCCCACTAAACCATGCCATCCAAGGCTATGTCCAACCCCACCTTGAACGCCGCCAGGGATGAAGCATTCACAACTTCCCTGGGCAACCCATTCCAGGGCCCCACCACCCTCACAGTAAAGAATTTCTTCCTCAGATCCAATCTAAACCTCCCCTGTTTAAGTTTAAGTTTTGAAGAAAGCAAAACACAACAATTGCTTTCATAAATCCAAATGCCAGCTCATGTGGCGCATGAAATTGCTGTGATTTTCCTTACCGTGCACTATATCTTTAAAAGTCTAGGAGGTGGCTGCCATTTTTCAAGACAGACTCAATGATATGTGCTGTGCTGTCTACCACAAATTTGCCTTTGTTGGGTTTTTGTTTCTTGTATCTCCAATACACATTATGCACCTTCCAGCAAGGACAAGCAGACCACACTAGTGGCAAAGCTAGGGCTATTCCAGATGCATCATGCAGCTACGATGTCATGGCATCCGTATGGATCTCTGGGTGAGCTGAATCCCTCTGGGATGAAATAAACCTACAGAGACCATGGAGACCAGTACACTGCTCATTGACCCTCAACCACCATGGAGTTCATAGTAGACCCCAGTCAAGTCACTTTTCTGAAACCTCTGTCAAGACCTCCCTTTTATATTTCCTCTATGATCTCTCTAATACACATATTGCATTCATGAGCCTTCAGAGGATATAAGTATGCAGCTCTGAATGTTGGTTACCTCTGAAGATTGCTTACTCTGCTAGGACAGTGTTGAAATCCTTTCTTTCCACCCCAGGGTTTGCATTCCTTTCACAGTTCAAATACAGGGCATTAGTGCACACCCACTTGGTGCTGAATAACAAAAGGGCTAAAAAAATCAGACTCCTAAAGTGAGATGGCAACAGAAGTGGCCATTACCCTGTAAAACACTTTCAGTCTTCTAACTGTTGGGAACAAAAGAACATAGGGATTCAATGAACTCTTGCTGTCCCCAGAGTGCCAGGTGACTAAACCAAGTTATAGTCAATCTGCAGCTATAGAGAAATATTGCAAATTTGCTCTACCATAATGTCCTGCTCAACATTAGACAGCCTGGATGAGTGTTTCCTGGTAGCCCCTTACACTGTGAGTGCCATTGTCATTTAGGGAAAAAAAAAAGAAACCATGTTAAATGCACAGATAAAATGACAAGCATCTTACTGTTCTCTAAAAACCCTCCCTGATTGCATGGCACTCACTTTAAATTCTGATTGAAAGAGGGCATTGAGACTCTCAGCTGGGAATGCAAAAGGATAAATGGACTTATCGTCAGCTAAATTTTGCACAAACTACCAGGCTAGATAACATTTGTTTCAGAGAAAACTACTAGGGGCCATATCATGTTTTAAGCCTAGCTGGAAACTCAGAACCACACAGCTGCTAACTCACTCCTCCCTTTCTTTCTCCCCTGGTTCCTGGAGGGATGGGGAGGAGAACTGAAAGAATGTAACTCCCACGGGTTGAGATAAGAATGTCCCAGTAACTAAGGTATAACACAAACCGCTGCTGCTACCACTAATAATAATGACAAGGGAAATAACAAGGGAAGAGAATACAACCACCTACCACCTGCTGACTGATACTCAGCCCAACCCTAGCAGCGATCTAGCCCTTCCGGGTAACTCCCCTCAGTTTATATACTGGGCATGAAAAGGGTATGGCCTGAGAGTTAGCCCCGTTCTGTTGGTGTGCCTGCTCACTTGCCTTTACCTAAAGCATGAATAGCTTACAGAACGGGGCTTACTACTCTAAGGCCATCCCCTTTTCATGACGTGCTGTGGTATGGAATACCTCTTTGGTTAGTTTGGGTCAGGTATTCTATCTCTTCTTCCTCCCGGCTTCCCCTCCTCCCTGGCAGAGCATGAGACTCAAAAAGTCCTTGGTCAGAGTAAACATTATTGAGCAACAACTAAAAACATCAGTGTTATCAGTGTTGTTCCCAGGCTGAAAGTCAAAAACACAGCACTGAACCAGCTACTAAGAAGGAGAAAGATGACTGCTACTGCTGAACTTAGGACAGACCACTGCCATCATGGTTAGCATACCATCTCACATTGCATCATTTACACTAAAGCATTGTAAATTTTTATTTTTTTTAAACACCTCTCATGCAAATAGAAGTGCTCTATGTAAAATTAAAAGTAGTATTGACATAGAGCATTAAGGACAGCTTTAGTTATAAGCCTGGAGATAGAGAAATAACAATATACATGGGAAACTGACAAGTGTGGTCAGTACTGAGAGGCTAAAATCAGGAAGACATAGCATGTCCTGTCTTTGCATGACTTTGAAAATACCTTGTTAGACCTTAGACTTGGAGGCTAAGGCAGAGTGGAGGACCAGCTGGGGACAAAACAGATTTAGATAGGACATAGTCATGCTAATAATCAGTGTGAATAAACAATCTGGCCATTTTTCATTTTCAGATGGTTTTCATCAATTTTCTGCAGAGACAGAAGAGCAAGTCTTCCATGTGGTGAAAGCCAACATGGGAAGGAAGATTTGCCAGCCAATATGAGCTGGGGCAAAAAATAAAAATAAGCCTGTTACTGAAGAAGTTTTGGAGATGATGGGGGTGCAGGGTAAGAAAAGTAAATACTAAAAGCCTACACTGGGTCTTGAAGGTGGAAGGCATGCAGATTGTCTTCTTAAACGTTTAGGGCATGCAACAAGGCTTAACTGTTTTATTAGTCAAGGGTAGAATAAGGCTCTCCAGGATGCCATTAATTTTTGAGGATATCCTGGAGCAAATGCTATTGCATATTCACTTGGTCTCAGTCTCTTTCTATGCATTACGTTACTACACTAATACTCCAGCTGTATTTGGCATTCATTTTCATTTTCCAGTAGTGAGCTAATGACACTGCTATAAAACAATGAGCAGCTGGTGGCACAGTAAGTACTATTCAACATGAATTGTGAATGGCATGGAAGCACTAAAGAAAACTTTTCAAAATACATGTGATGATGTACCCCAACTCTTCTCCCATTCCCAGCTGCTGACTCACCTCTGAATGCTGCCTAAGCAAGGGAAGAAGCCAGCAAGCAGCTCTGTTTTGGTTTGGATGCCTCACTGCAGGGTGTGTATATGGCACCAGAGCAGTTCATTGAAGCATCGTTCCAAAAGACTGATATTTTTTATTCTAATTAGCCTGTGTGCCACTGGAGCTTTTTTATTATCACACCCACATGTAGTTGAGAGTAGGTAGAAGTGATACAAGAGATCTGGACCTAAACTGTGGAATCCCTAGACTATCCTACAGTAACAAGTAAGGGAAACTTTTGGAGTTGCCCTACATCAACTGGCTTAGCAGGGAAACACTGGCAGAATTTAACTCACTGATCTTGGAAAAGGATGAAAAGAGAAATTCAAATCCACAAACAACACAAAAAAGGCATGAGGGATGACAGGCAGGTTGCGGTACAGTCACAACCCATGTATGAAACTGAGAATTTCAGAACCTCAGCAGAGGTTTGGTTTGCACCTTGGGATTCACTGGAATGCACTAAATTGGACATTTAACCATGAAAGCGGTGGTGGGAAGAGGGGGAGAGGGCTGTCTGCTTTTGTGCTGGTAACTACCACAGGAAGGAGACAAGAAATCCTTGTCTCTATAGAAATTGACATAAGGACGTGTTGTGGTTTAGACCGAGCTGGTAACTCAGCATCAAATAGCCGCTCACCAACCCTCCCTCCTTTGCCCCCTCTCCAAGAGGGATGGGGAAGACAATCAAAAGAATGTAAACCTCATGGGTTGAGATATAAAGATAGTCCAATAATTAAAGTACAATACAATAATAATAATAATGAAAATAACAAGGGGAGAGAATATGAAACTAAGAGGGGAAAGAAAAAAAGCCAATAAACACAAGTGATGCACAATACAATTGCTCACCACCCACCCACCAATACCCAGCTCGACCTGAGCAGTGATCTGCTCTTCCAGGAAACTCCCCCCAATTTCTATACTGGGCATGACATGCTGTGGTATGGAATACCCCTTTGGCTAGTTTGGGTCAGGTATCCTGTCTCTGCCTCCTCCTGGCTTCCCTTCCCCCTCCTCACTAGCAGAGCGTGAGAGACTGAAAAGTGTTTGATCAGGGTAAGTGCTGCTGTGCAACAGCTAACACATCGGCGTGCTATCAGCATTGTTCTCAGGCTAAAGCCAAAACACAGCTCTGCGCCAGCTACTAGGAAGGAAAAAATAACTGTTACAGCTGAACCCAGGACAGCATACATTTAATTTCTGTAGCTTCCAATAATTGGAGAAAACTAAATCTATAGTACTGCATCTCCCCATTTGTAGCATGCTGTAAGGCCATTGCACCTGGTGATTTCTTCAAAAGGTCTTATATTTGCGTTTTGTAAATAAATACATAAACTAATTAAGATGTCAAGAAATGTATGGTTTGTTCCTGGACAATGGGCTTTTCAAGATGCATAGAGCTGTCTGTTCAGTTTTTTAAATGAGATTCTGTTTCAGGAAGATGGTGAGAATTCATTGGGAAAGCACTGTATTGATACAGTCAGAATACAGCCTCAGTTAAGTCTTTGAAATATGGGGCCTTTAAGTTACACACTGAGGCCTTCAGCCTGCAAGGACTTCATGCATATACTTGCCTTTATGCATTGCATTTAGTCCTACTGATGTCAAAGCAATTCTTTCATGGATGAATTTATATTCCATGCGTCTCAATAGATCATAGCCTGTAAATACTACATCACGGTATTATTTATATATACAAACAGTTAAGTGATTCCCTGCTCACACATTTAGATAGCCAACTCAGCCAAGCAAATACTTGATTCAACAAAAGCTTAGTGTGAGCAGTCTTCGACTATTGCACATCTTCAAAGCATCAACTTACTATTTATAATCAAAGTTGAAACAAGTACTGCTATTTGATTTAGCACATAAATGCTTTCCAAGGAGAAAAAAGGGTAGATTGTTTTCAGATAACTAGGAATAAAATTATCTCCTCTGACAGTTCTCTCCAACAGCAACAGCAATCCGGCATGGAGTTGTAAAGAAGGGGTGCCACCTTCATCTGTAGATGCAGGAGCTTTCTGAAGGCAGAACAATGTATGAGTGCTCTCCATTCCACGAGACACATCAATATGAGCTCAGAAACCTTCTTAAAACAGAGAGTTTGATTATCATGTAGATAGTACAAGGCTCCCACTAACTCAAACATAGTTTTTGTTATTTATTGGACCACTGGTGTACCCAGAAGTCAGGGAATTTCAATTTCTCACATTCTCATTGAATATTAATGCCAGAACCATAACAATAGTGGCTAATAATGCAGCTTTTCACTGCCATGTGAATTACACATCAATATTAATGAAGCCTTTGTTAACATTCAGTGTTCTTTCCTTTCAGTGTGTCTGCAAGATTTTGGAGTGGTTTATGCCAACACCACAGACTTAGATGTCAATGCTGAGTAGGACCTAGACATTTCAGAAAGGGCTTTCTTTTGCAAATGTACATTTAAATTAAGAAGTGTGCCATATCAAGGATGCTATAAATGGACAGTTGTTCAGTTTTTTCCCCCCATATAGGAGAGGTGTAGCTTTATATGTTTGCGCATCCTAAAAGTAACACGTAGAGGGCTGTCTTTTGTTTCATAATGTTATTACAACAGCTTTTATACAAAAAATCTAACACAATCATTCACAATTATATACTGTTCTCCTTCTTCCCAGAGTCAGATATATAAAGAAAAGGCAATATCTCTGTGATGAGAAACAAAGACATGTAGTTTCTAGTCCTGTAAAATGCCCATGGTACAGATCACTAAGCAAGTTCACACTGAATTCTGCTATTCTAAACAAGAAATTTTTCCAGTGCTTTGAACCTTCATACGAAATGTAAATGTAATTGCCAGAAGCATTGCCTTATTAATAAAAGTAGAAAAGCATCATTACTAATTATTGTGAGCTTTATTTGCATTTTCTAAACATTTACATTGTCTAATCTAACTACCTAACAGATGCTTACACAATTTACAACTCATCTTTTTTCCAAAATGAGTACCCAGCAACAATAAATAATAAGAGTTGCTTTGGACTACTCCTGTCAGATGCAGTGTCTTACTCAAAAAGGAATTTCGTCAGTCACGGAAGCAATGCATTTTTTAATGAATATCGGACCAGTTCAGTACAGCTGATTGACCTTGTTGAATGCTGTGTCAACTGATCCTGATTCAGTGGTAGGTCCTGCAAGACACCTGCAACAAATTACCTCTTTAAAAGAAAGATTCAATTGATTTGCACTAATCTAATTTAGAGGAGAACAGAATAAAATCACACTGGGACTTAATCTCATCTGAATATAACCAGTACAAAAATGCTTCTGATAAGTAGCTGATGTAATGCTCTAACACACCAGGGGGCTGATGTACCAATCCCACTCCCATTGAGGAGAGCACTCCGCAATTCCCAATAGTGCCTCTTGGATTAAGACTTGAAATTACGCATTTAGCATAGAATATCTAGAACTTCATATCACAGGATTAAAAAAAAAAAAAAAAAAAAAAAAAGAAGGAAGAAGAAACAAAAGAAAAATCAGGTTATTCGTTGCAACAGTTTTGCAACAGTTGTCATGAAATTGAAATGACCAATTCCTAGATAGATCTGCTATGCACAGCACCAGGCCCCTGGTGAGGTAACACCAGAAAGGAATCAATGTTTGACTTCTCACAGTAGCAAAGGAGCAATAAGGAGGGCAAGGAAACCAATACAGATGCAAACCTGACCAAATCACATGGTAGTTCTTCCCAGGAGAATTGTATTTTCCTAAGCTAAAGATGAGGGTCATCTGATGTCATCGCTAGTAATTGTCAAAAGCAAGCCCTCCTTCAGAACAAGTCCTCCAGATTTTGGTGGGCAGTCAGGATCCAACTTCCAGCAAAACTGTCATTTTGACCTATGCCATCAAGTCTGCTGATGCAAAGAACAGCACTGATTTTACAGCACAGGACAGGATGTTCTAAAAACCTGTATCAAGAGTAACTGGGCATTGAGTTAACACGTTTCATTTACAGACATTTATTTGATGAATTGCTGTGTAGATTTAGGGTAATTCGTCCCTCGATTGTACTGTAAAATGGGGATAACAATTCATGTTCCATGGGAAACTCAAGATTGAATTAATGTTTGCAAAAAAACTCCAAGGTGCTGCAATTCAGGCAGTAATATGAATGTCACTGTACTATGGCTATTATCTTTAAGTTAATCAACTTCACCTAGGAATTCATGTTTTCTAAAGGGAAATACAAGAATTCTTCCTTATTCTATACTACAAAAATAACTATGTGAATATGAATGAAGAAACTTTAAATTAAATGTAGCCCCCCTTCAGATACTGGAAGACTGCTATGAGATTGCCACGCAGCCTTCTCTTCTCCAGGCTCAACAGCCCCAATTTTCTCATCCTATCTTCATGCGGGAGGTGCTCCAGTCCCCTGATCATCCTCATGGCCCTTCTCAGGACTTGTTTCAACAGTTCCATATCCTTTTGATGTTGAGGACACCAGAACTGCACACAATACTCCAAGTGAGGTCTCACAAGAGCAGAGTAGAGGGGTAGGATCACCTCCTTTAACCTGCTGGTCACACTCCTTTTGATGCAGCCCAGGATATGGTTGGCTTTCTGGGCTTCAAGTGTGCACACTGCCAGCTCATGTTCATTTTCTCATTGACCAACACCCTCAAGTCCTTTTCTGCAGAGCTGCTCTGAATCTCTTCTCTGCCAAACCTGTAGCTGTGCCTGGGATTACTCCGACCCAGGTGGAGGACCTTGCACTTGGTATGGTTAAACTTCATCAGGTTGGCATCAGCCCACCTCACAAGCATGTCAAGGTCCCTCTGGATGGCATTCCTTCCCTCCAGCTTATCAACCGAACCACACAGCTTGGTGTCATCAGCAAACTTGCTGAGGGCACACTCAATCCCACTGTCCATGTCACCAACAGAGATGTTGAACAAGACCGATCCCAGCATCGATCCCAGAGGGACACCACTCGTTACTGGTCTCCAGCAGGACATTGAGCCATTGACCACAATTCTTTGTGTGTGGCCATCCAGCCAGTTCTTTATCCACCAAGTGGTCCACCTATCAAATTGATGTCTCACCAACTTAGAGAGAAGGATGTTGTGTGGGACAGTCCTTACTTCTTCACACATTTGCAAATTAATGTCTCAGCTATCATGAGAGTATATATTTAGAATCCTTTGTCCCTAAATTAATTTAAAGTTTCATGGATGATTTGTAATTTTATGCCATGTTTCACATCAAATTCATGGAATGAAACAGAACAGTAGGTCAGCCTTCAGTGTAGCCAATAGAAAAAATGGAAACAAAACCCCTTACCTCTATTTTTCGTATATGAAAACCTATAACTTTCATAATTACTGTGGCTGCAATTTATTGAGCTTCCCTGAGTGTGAAAAGAACATGGTCCTGATGACAGGTTCTGTTTTGGCATTAACAGCTGTCCTAAAACAATTCCAGTTACGAGCTTTCTATAAATGCTGGTCTTCTGGGAGTCCTCACGTGTGAAACCTGTATTTTACCTTCATCTTGATTTCAGTAGATGTCTGGAACTATACACCCAGCCAGCTGACTTCCTGCTTTGTGCTGTACTCGCATATTTAAAATACGCCACTGGACAGAAAAGAATTCATGGATTAAGGTATTTACCCTATTTTCATTTTCTGTTTTCATGGCCTCAAACAGAAAGCAGAATTTCATGATAAACAAAAGCCGACATGGGCTAAAACAATTCCCACTTATTATTCACAGCAGAGGTAAAGCAGGATTTCAAAGGCTAAAAGATGCCCTCAATTTGCATCCTACTTCATTTGTCAGTAAATCTGTTTGCTGTTGGGAAGGAATTTGCCATTCTGTTCTATTAGTCATTCAGTTAAAACAAGACTTGTAATTAACACTTGTGATAATTAGGCATTGGTTTGGTTTGGAATCAACCTCTGTGTTTTAATTAAATCTCAGGAATTGACAAAAATTGATATGTTTTTTTGTTTAGCCAAATGATTAAGTGACATTTTTTTTTATCATCTCTTTGTAGAAGCCGTGCTATTTTCTACCCCAAGCAAGTATGAATGTTTCATTGTAGATTTAAATGAACAGTTTACAAATAATTACTATTTCTCTATTTAATGTTAATAGGAAAGCCATTCTAAAAACAAATCACTAACTTCACACAGAATGCTTCTCTCAACAGACATATCTTTATGACAGCACTAGGTCAGCCAACAGTACCATATATTATGCATGACTTAATCTTTATTGAAAAATGGGGAAAAAATTTCCTCACACTGAGCTCAACCTACCCCATGGTAAACCTGTTACACAAACATGTTGTTCACCATCAGACAAGCCAACCTGCTATGACAGATTCCAATTACAAAAAATATCTATCTTAAATAAATTAAACCCTTGTGTACCTAACGGCACAATACAATAATTACAAAGACAATTGGACCATCTGTGCATCAAATTTACGGCCTTATCATGTACAGTCAGACCTTCCTAAAGTAGCTTGTCATAGGAGCTTTAGGTAACTTGCAGAAAACTGAAGAAACTGTTTTGCTGATCAGTTTTGAGGCGGTGAAAATTCCAGATCAAAATTAAGATGAAATTAAGACTCTGGTGCTGAAACGATTTTCAGCTGGTGGTTAAAGATGAACATTAAGGAGGAAGGGCTGTGTGCAGGAGTTTCCTTTAGAATATAGAATCATAGAATCATAGAATAGTAAGGGTTGGAAAGGACCTCAAGATCATCGAGTTCCAACCCCCCTGCCATGGGCAGGGACACCTCCCACTAAACCATGCCATCCAAGGCTATGTCCAACCCCACCTTGAACGCCGCCAGGGATGAAGCATTCACAACCTCCCTGGGCAACCCATTCCAGGGCCCCACCACCCTCACAGTAAAGAATTTCTTTCTCAGATCCAATCTAAACCTCCCCTGTTTAAGTTTAAACCCATTACCCCTTGTCCTCTCACCACAGTCCCTAATGAAGAGTCCCTCCCCAGCATCCCTATAGGCCCCCTTCAGGTATTGGAAGGCTGCTATGAGGTCTCCACGCAGCCTTCTCTTCTCCAGGCTCAACAGCCCCAATTTTCTCAGCCTATCTTCATACGAGAGGTGCTCCAGTCCCCTGATCATCCTCCTGGCCCTCCTCTGCACTTGTTCTAACAGTTCCATGTCCTTTTGATGTTGAGGACACCAGAACTGCACACAATACTCCAAGTGAGGTCTCACGAGAGCAGAGTAAAGGGGCAGGATCACCTCCCTCGACCTGCTGGTCACACTCCTTTTGATGCAGCCCAGGATACGGTTGGCCTTCTGGGCTGCAAGCGCACACTGCCGGCTCATGTTCATTTTTTCATCAACCCACACCCCCAAGTCCTTCTCCGCAGGGCTGCTCTGAATCTCCTCCCCGCCCAATCTGTAGCTGTGCCTGGCATTGCTCCGACCCAGGTGGAGGACTTTGCATTTAGCATGGTTAAACTTCATTAGGTTGGCATCAGCCCACCTCACAAGCGTGTCAAGGTCCCTCTGGATGGCATTCCTTCCCTCCCATGTATCAACCAAACCACACAGCTTGGTGTCATCGGCAAACTTGCTGAGGGCGCACTCAATCCCACTGTCCATGTCACCCACAAAGATGTTGAACAAGACCGGTCCCAACACCGATCCCTGGGGGACACCACTCGTTACTGGTCTCCAGCTGGACACTGAGCCACTGAGCACTACTCTTTGCGTGCGGCCATCCAGCCAGTTCTTTATCCACCCAGTGGTCCACCTATCAAGTTGATGCCTCTCCAACTTAGAGAGAAGGATGTCATGGGAGACAGTGTCAAAGGCTTTACACAAGTCCAGGTAGATGACATCAACCGCTCTGCCCCTGTCCATCAGTTCCGTAGCCCCTTCATAGAAGGTCACCAGATTGGTCAGGCAGGATTTCCCTTTAGTGAAGCCATGCTGGGTGTCACCAAGCACCTTGTTGGTTTTCATGTGCCTTAGCATGCCTTCCAGGAGAATCCACTCCAAGATTTTGCCAGGCACAGAGGTGAGACTGACTGGTCTGTAATTCCCTGGCTCATCCATTTTCCCCTTCTTAAAAATGGGGGTTATAATATCATGCAGTTCAGCACTGGGCTCCAAGCCCTTCTTCGCTTGTGAGTGGGAATTTTCAGGGGAAAATACGATCATGGCAGGGGGTTGAATAAGGCAGAGAAAGGAAGAAAATAGATGATTTGGTGGTGGCAGTTTTGTCATTGAAGAAGTTGGAGGAGATGGAGTTTAGTAAAAGCCCAAATACCAGCGATCACTGAGTGTGCAAGAGAGGAGCTGGTTATAGGTGTCTCACAATAAGGAATGGGCAAAACAGGGAGCAAGGGGTGGCTTGAACTAAATAAGACCATGTTGCAGCATATTGCATAGGACCCAGTCCAGTGCTTCTTAAACAGAATGTTCTTGGGAGCTGCACTGTCAGCAGTCAGAAATAAAATGCTTAAAATAATTTTTTAAGAAATCACCAACCTTTAATTTTTTTAACTTCAAAGGAATGTGCTGAAAAATTGATATATGAAAATTTCCTTTCCTAGAGATACATTTTTCCTAAGTAGCAGCTATTTTAGAAATCTGTATATTCTAAAACCTTCCAATGCCCCACAGAGGAAAGCCAGAGCAGCAGAGCTAGTCAAGCTTTTACAGCAAGTTCACACTCCAGGATTTATTACAGGGCCTTTTAAATGACTCTGTGGTGGAGATAAGAAGCCCACATAGAAAGCTGAGGAAAAGATGTTCATCATTCAAAGGAACTATTCTGTAATATCAGGAAGGAGTCCATTTACTTCCCTCACTTTCCCCTACCAAAAAAGAGAGATTAAATGATATTATTTCATACATATTCAACTGTTCGTTGTCAAGCAATTTTAACTTAGAAGTTATCATTTATAACCTTATAACACAGGGAACAGCAGAGCAATGACACAGCAAACTAATCTGTGCACACAGAAATTAATAAAGACTACTTAAACTCATTAGAAAAAGTTAAAACAAGCAAAGACTTGTCCCAGCCTCCACTGCAAACAGTTTATAGATACATAATGAGCATAACTATTACAGGGGAACAAGTTCTCACAAAGATCAGTTGGCTGAGTTTGATATCAACTCTTTTTACTTCTCTCAGCACAGTTACCAATGAAATGGAGCTTTGAAAGAGAAGGAAAACAGAAGAGACTGTGATAAAACTATGGGCAGAAGACAGAGGGTAAAAGTTAAAATTAGAAAATAAAATAGAAGTTGGTAAAATACAGGAAAGTCAAAATACTGATAAAATGTACAGAAAAATTGATATAATAAACTGTAGATAAGAAGAATGAGGGAACAGAGCTGAGAATCAGAGATAAAGCACTAAGGAGAGAGAAAAAGGAAGAAAATCTGGTTTGAATAAGATAGGAGAAGACAGAGTACAAAGCACTGTATGAATGCTGACAACACTCCCACACCCCAAATAATTCGACATTAAAAATCTTAAAATCAGTGGAAAAAAATAATAAAGAAAAAGACAGCTAGCAAGTTTTAAAGAGGAATAAATGTCAAGTTACAAGCAGCATGCCCCAAAAATGCCACCTTTCTACAGCATGCAAATCCGGTGCTGAGGGAAATAAGAACATCAGTCATACTGGTTTTCACTGACAAACTGAGGCATTAGGCAGTCAGGAGATTTGCCAGTGTCTTGCAATAGTGAGAAAAATGGGACTTGTTAGCAACAATCCAGTTTCCACCAGCATGCCTTTGGCAGGGAGGATGCCATTCTTGCACAGACTCTTATCTGAAAGGGAGAGGGACAACCACCAGCTATTCTATGTGAAAATGATTCCACCCAAAGGTGGAAATTACTTAATGCTTTCTAGCTTCAGGCTTGTCATGAGCTAAGGTTTGTCCCCATTCAAGAAGAAAAATACCAACACTATGGAATGAGTAGAGTCTAAGTCCACATTCTCATTTGCCTTCTCCAGCAAGGAAACTGAATTCCAGGGATTTAACTTTAGCCAACAGGTATTTCTCACTCATCTTTGTTTCACTCAAGGGATCACTGCTGGGGGCAAAAGTTTCTTTCCAACTGTTCCTTACTGTCTCGTAGCTAGTCAGCATTTCTGAGCACCCCTTCAACCTCCAACTCCCCCCCCCCCCCCCCCAATTTGACAGCCATAGTCTTCTTTATGGATGAGGTAATTTTTAAAGTAATTCTTTTCTCCCTAAAGGACAAGCCTGGTTTATTATGTAGGAAAAAATGAAGAAGCCTTCAAAAACTGCAGGAGGCTGACAGGAGTGGGTGGCTTTTATATTAGATGAAGTCCCAGGTACAAAATAAACCTCCCACTGGCTGCATCAGGAGCAGGCTTTCAGCTAAGCTTCATTTCTGCTTTACCTTTTCTACCTCCCACATTCTCCTTCATACTTTCTGTTTGAAACTCAGATGCCCAGTTCAGCTAAACCTTAAATAAAATCATTACTCTCAAGCTGCATTGAGATATGTACAGAAAGAAACAAAAGAAAAAGACCTATACATGTTAGTGGATATTTAGATATATTGTATAAGAACTTGTGTATGGTAACTCCAAGGTCCTGTCAAAAAGGCAGTGAATTCAATGAGGCTTTTCCTCTTGTTTTTAAAGCACTTTTGGAGGAGACTTTAGAAAGGCTGCAACACTGTCAGCTCTGCCGGTCCGCTGTAGCTACAGCAATAGACACAAATTTTTCAGTCTCCGAGTGTGTCTTAGGTTTCACACAAGGATGAGAGGAAGTGACTGATCATGAGCATGGGACAGGGTGCCACACACACCGTGTGTGCCACCCTCTGGGTCTCAGCAAACAAAAGCATGTGAAGATGGATGGTGGATTATATCCTGTCCCCACATTAAGCATTTTCAGCTACAGTACTAAGCAAAATGATTTAGGGGATGCAGTTTAGTCTTGGATTTCATGTTGCAAAATCAAGCCATTTTGTCTTTTCTTTGTGGCTTTAACACTAAATAATACTGGGGAAGAATAAGAACCTTTTTCCCTTTTCTTTCCTTACAGTTTTCAGGCCACAGCTTGTCACCACAAGAGCTGCAGTGGTGGGGTGATTCCTCATTTCCTTACCTTTAGGGATCACTGGGACGGAAGGATGCTGCTGGTACAGGAAAGAAGTAGAGACTTGGTTGTAGTCCACAGCTATGCCCAATGGCACTGACTAGAAAGAGAAAACTGGTTGGGGGAAACTCCTGCCTGCAAGACCAAGGAGGAAATGGTGGTGAAACCAAGTCAGAAACATTGCCCTCAGCATCATCCTGCCTGTTGCAGCAATGGAGCTGATGCTGGTTTTGCTCTGGGTTCCGTTGTAATCAAGCCCTATGTGTTTGTGCTAACTCCTTCCAACTGAATTTTCACTCTGTCTAGCTGCAAGACCTTCTGAAATATCTTTTCCTACTCTCAGTTGCTTGAACCTAAAGGGACAAGCCCATGTTCATTGTACATTGTTACCTGAAGACTGAGTGGAAGCCTACAACCACTTCAACCATAGCCACATTCTGGCTATGGTTGAAGCGACATCCATCACCTCACCTGTCAGAAACAAGCTGGAATTTCTGGATGAACATGCGGATACAGTGGAACAGGATGGCGTGAGGGGAATTTTCCCACCCTGTGGAAAATATTTACACCAAAAAAAAAAAAAAATCATAAAGCAGAGCAAAAAAGAGAATTTTCAAATAAAAAATATCCAAGTGTGTCCAAGGATTTGGTCTTTGGATCATCTAATTGCTTTTTTTTCTTTCAGGGTTGCTACACCTACTTCAGACCAACTGGGCAGGTTAACTGCTTTGTTCAGCTGTGTAAGTTGGTCTAACAAAAAATATTAGCATTTTTTATATATTTTGTCTCATTACAATGATCACAGCATTTTCTCTTTTGGAATATTTTGGGCTTTTGCAATATTCTGACTTAAATATTTTTTAGAAATACTATGTTTGATTTATAGATCAAAACAAAAAGTTATTTGGAAGTAAAATCATAAATGTTTTCTTTTCAAAAAGTGTCATACTAGACTAATTTTGCAAATTTGGAAAATTTATTCTGAAAGACTTTAAAATACAATGTTTTCTGGAGCCACCACTTTCCAATAAGCAATGGACTGACATCACAAACAATCAAAAATAATAAAAATAAAAGACCACATCAAAGAAGGGATTTTTGCCAGAATGTAAAAGGCAGTAAAGAAGGATGGAAATAAGCCCTACATCATCTTGGGAAGTAATAAAAGGAAACAAAAGAAAAGAAGGAGAAGGAATCTCCAAAAATTGCCCGAGTAATGGATTCCAAGGGAAAAGCCAATAAAGTGTGTTAATGAATAACCAGATGTTTTCAAAGCCGGAAATCTCCTCTTCCCCTTAGCCAATTTCAGACTACAGTGAACTCCCCTTCTTGCTCCCACTTAGTTGGTACACACTGAGTACTCAGTTAGATGCTTTTTATCCGCCTCCTGCAATGTTGATTAAAACTAGGAAGGGAAGTATTTGCACCCTTTGGTTTTGGAGCAGTCTCCAAGCATAGCTATCCTGTGGTTAATGCAACACCAGTTTGCTTGGAGACATGACACCAGACTTTCCATTACAATAAGCTTTCCCTTCTTGTGGCCATTTTAATTACATACGGAATAAACTGCACTTCTAGGCCAAGGTTTTAAAAAATTTAAAGCAGAATTCAGTATTCATTCAGTCAGTTGCTTTTCCAAATTCATGTCAGAGATTTAATCAAAATATCACCCTACCGTTTTGGTTTTGCTTAACTACTGGCTTCGGTGAGCCTGTTAAGCATATCCTCACACATTTTCACGTCAGAGTCTCCATTTATAGTGACAGCACTCTGAGGAATTAGCATTTCCTCTTCTTCTTCTAATGTTAAGCAGACAAGATGGGTCTGTGGTATAACATGTCAGGGAACTACAAAGTCCCTTTGGACAAGCTTCTGTAAGAATTAAATCCTGAAGATTGCTTGACAAGTATTGTTTCTTTTTCTTTTGTTCCTCCTGTTGTCCTCTGCAGCAGGTAGAAAATGAGCAATTAGAAGGATCTTATGTCTTCCTGTATACAATAAAAAGAGATGTGGGAGAGGCTGTCATTGTGTCAACCTATTTGTTCATCACTGCCTTAAAGACATGGTTTCTCATCTCCCACCCTAGCCATTAAAGGGGCCAAAACTAATTTCCTCAACAATTTCTTTGGCCTGGCCTAAGCAGCTTAAAGAACAGTCTTGCAAATGTACTCAGAAAGAAGTTCCACAGCTTCTACCAGGAAAGGAATTCAAATAAATTAGAGCTCATTGAGCATTATTACAGCTTGTTGCCTATGGTATTTCCTCCCCCCAGGGTAAAGGAAATAATCTTGATTAATGACACCCAAAAAAATCATTTTTCTCTTTAATTCACTAATTGGTTAATCTTTTATGACATCAAAGAAAGCTTCAACATTTGCAAAAAAAATGGTCAATGCAAAAGCCAGATTTCCTGTGCATTTGCCATGTATGCTTTGTTTCTTGATGTAATTTCTAACTGAAAAGGAATGAAAAATTGAAATCTCCAGTTTACATGAGGAATGGCAGTTTTGAGCTCCCTATCAGACACCTCATTTTCTCTACATTAGTCACAATCAGACAGACAAGGCTCTGTCTTGTTGAGCTACATTTAGCAGTCTGTCTGAACTGCAAATTTAGATGACATCCAAATTACACAGACTCATCCAGTAGGTTACACTAATGCAAACTAGGAGAAAAAGAATCAAAACTATTGATTTTCTTGGTCCTTTCTCTGTCATATTCCCTTAAAGGCATTTATCAAGGCTTTTAAGATCTTCAGCATTTTCACAAAGAAACAAATTACATGCAAAGAAGACTGCCCTAATCTATTCTTCCCTGCTTAGATTGTGCCTTCTGTACAGTCATTATGTGTTTTTTACGCTGCTGCTGGAGTTTACTTGATTCACTTTCATGCACCATGTGGTCAATATGTATGTTGAAGAATAACTGTGAAAAAGCACATCTCTTGCACCTGCCTATGATAATCAAAATCTTGTTTTTAATTCCCTGCAATCCAAATACATCACACGTCTCTCTTCTCTTTCTTGCAGCTGTTTAGGCAATTTGACTTCATATTTTGCAGAAAGCTTTTCTGATCACATTTCCACTTTCAGACAACTTGATTTTTGCAATGAATATTTACGGGGAGTTCACAACAATCTTGCTAATGTGAAAAGGAAAGACCACAGATTTTAATGACAAACAGAGCTGATTTCTAAAGTACTGAACCATCAAAATTCTGTCAATGCCTAACATCCTCGTCTCTTCTGACACATGCTAAAGTGACTCCACCGAAGTCATGAGTAGCTCTGCTAAACTCATACAGCAAGATAATTGGCTGGTGTGAATTACTAAACTTCGCTGAAAGCAACAAATGTATATATTACTTTTTACCTACCAGTCTCTGCAGTGGAGCTACAGAAAATATCCAACCTAATAGCTGCTGAGAAAGAAACTCTCAGAAAACACGCTCCTTGGAGCAGTCTGTCATTTCAGTGCAGGTAAAACACCTAGCACAATGGGCCAAAGACTCAAGTTTCTAGTTGCTATGGCAAGTAATAAGAGCAAAACCAACTTCAGAGATTTTAAGTGCTTCCTTCTTTGAACTAGCTACCCACCAAGAGACTTAGGGAAACCTTTTTCTAGCTGATCTCACTAAGCAGCTGTATAAGCTTTTTTAGGCATAGTTAGCAAACTACAAACTCATTAACCACTACATATGGTACTGTCACTTTCTGTGAAATCTGAAACTCACATACTTTCCTTTTAGGCTGTGCACATGCTTCCTGTCGGAGTTGAACGTATGTGCCATCAGGCAGTAATATGCCCCTTATGTATTACCATTTGTGTTTGTTTGATTTTATTTTTCATAGGCTCTTAAGCTCCTGACATTTCAGCCTTCAAAATTACATGCTTAGGTTTGGGGTTTTTTTCCTGCACCTATGAAAAGGAATCAATTCATTTGCCCCTTTTCTTTACATGTCCACTAAGGCTCCATCATTTTCTGTTTCCTCTCACATGATATTAATTCAGACAGAAATTGAAGTTCAAACTGGCTTTTGGTGTTTCGTTTTTGGGGTTGTTTTTTTCTCCTGCTAATTGCACGGTTTGGAGTGAGATTCTCACAGGCAGGTAAAGTTGGCCAAATGCTTTCTTAGTCATTCTTTCCCTCCGGGAAGGAAAGCCCCTTTGCAAAGCACTAAGAAAGATGTCATTTATCATTCCAAGCCAGGTTAACATGGTGTTTTTCCCTCCACCTCTGTTTTATAACACAGAGACGTTTTTACTCTTCTGACTTACATTTTCCCTATCATTGATTTCTTTTTTCTGACCTTTCTGCACTATAATTTTACATCTGGCTTATCCCTTTGTTGCCCCAATGGAATAGAATAGCAAAGCCTCAAAATTCCTTGAAGTTTATATCCCTTCCTTGTTTTGCTTCTATCTCTGACCATCTTTTAACAATTTTCCATTCCCACTGATTTTTTTCCTTCCAGAGCTCATTTAAATGACAGAAATAGCCTGTTTAAGGTATCTGAAAATTGTGCTGCTTTTCTGTGCTCCTTTTTAATCAAAACTTCAAGTTTATACCATTCCTATGGGCTCATGTCATCTCAGAGTTATTGCAAGATAATACAGAGTTTGAGTTGAATTTGAATGAGCCCTAAAAATTAATTTGAATTACAGAATCATGCATGGCTGTCCTCTGAACATTTCTCTTTCCCCATCATTTTAGTCTGTGTATTTCCATTACAAGAGAATTTGTGTAGCTGGAGATGACAGATGAAAACAGCAGAGATGGTTTGATGTCTAGAAATGGACTAAAATGTGGGGTCTTCAGTAGATTTGACTGGGGGGGAAGTAAATCTTAAAAAAATTAAAAATACATTTCCTGCCTTCAGTAATGTAAATATTCAGAGCACTATGGCAAGACTAGTAGTTTAAGATCCCTTCTTGAGTTAGAACACAATTTACAGTGCTATCACTTTCTACCACCACACTTGTAGTTATTTAAGACATGGGAAACAATACTGCCACAGTGAAAAGCAAATCAGATGGCAATAGGACAGCTTTCATGGAAGCACAACATTTTGGAAATGAAGCTTGTCACCCTGTGGAGAGCTTAAAGTAAACCTTGCTTGGCTCAGTTGCAGATAGGGGATCCCCCACCACTTGCCATCCAGAGAGCAAGTGTCACTAACGGAAAGAGGCATTTAATGAGCTGCTGCTGAGGATGATAGTATTTTCTAGCGCACCGTTTTGGGGGAGAAGATAAGCCTCTGAAAGGATGGTCAGCAAATCCATTTCACTTCCAGCTTAGTACACAGCTAGCCATAACTGGCACAAATGACTACTGCGTGGGGTTTTGATTCTACCCGTATCTGCTTAGCACCAAAGTCAGTGATAAACTTCTCTTTCAGTACCAGGAAGCCACTGTTTAACTCCTGCTGAATCAGAAAACAATGCCTCAATTCTTCATTTTTTTATAATAGCTCTTCAGTGCTCACAGAATATCATATTTATACTTTCAAAAGTCTTTGGGAAAAAGAAGTGTATACTGATATACATGTTCTGTAGAGACAAATGCTATGATTCTCTTTCTTTTTACCAGTGAAGACAGCAAGATACAGAAAGGTGAAGTTATTCTCTATATGCCATAAGTTCCAAAGAGAAAATCGTAGCTGAAGATCCCAGGTTCCTAGTTTGATTGTGTATCACACACCTACTGCCACAAAAAAATGCGATCTTTCCAAATTTTGTAGGACACTTTCAGGAAAAAAGTTGGCCAGAAGCAATATTTTACAAATCACTCTTTGCAAATTTTAGAGATTGCATGCAAAACTTAGCACTGGAGCACGCAGCACAATTCTTAGTTACCATTCTCCATATGTAAAGGCTATTATCATGCCATGAAAGAATGGAGGCAGGAAGTACAGTGGAAAACCATGAATGATACATTTTAGATGTCCAAATTTGAAAACTAAGTCCTCTAATGACACTAATTGCTTGCCACAGATCTATACAAGAGAGTCCTATTTCATGGAAGACACCAAGTCTGTGGCTGGAACCATTCAGACAGATTAAAGGCCAGGCTCAAAAAAGTTTGTATGACTGACACTATATATACTGTGGTATCTTCTGTGCTTCTCAAAAGTCATAGTTATTTGCATTAACTTCAGGGAAAAAACACATTATTTTCTTTTTTCTGAGGTAGAATAAAATCTGCTGCTAAATAAACATTCACATTTACACTTGGTGGTTGACCTTTAGTATTAAGAAGAGGTCACCAGAATCATATCATCCGTATTTGAATGGTGATATAGGACTTATTTTACACAGAAGTCCCTAGGGTAATTATTTCGTACCAGAGCTAGAAAAGTTCTGTAGCTGTATGCAGTATGTATTTACACTTCATGACAATGCATTAAATCAAATTCTATCACATTTTGTCTTTGTCTTTGTATTTTCTTCTTTTCAAAGACATACGATACATGATCAGATTGCAAATGCCCTCATAGTCTGAAAGGCTCTGCCATTGTTGAAACAGCCAAGAAAGATTTGGCAAAAAATGGAAAAAAATCAACAAAGAAAATGAGATTGTTTTAGAAGAGTATACGTCTTTTGACAGCCATTCCTGCCCATGGCAGGGGGGTAGGAACTAGATGATCTTAAGGTCCTTTCCAACCCTAACTATTCTATGATTCTATGGTTCTATGATTTTATCACAAATGAAAAGGCAGAAAATTAAAGGAAATGCATTATTATATCATTAATGAACACACATACTTACATGCATATGAAAAACAGAAGAAACTAAAACTTCAGTGAAAACCTTAGCTAAGAGAAACAGTTGAGCACCGTTTAGTTAAATGCCAAGTTCAGAACCCTTGGAAACCAATGGGTATTCTTCAAAATAACATACATAACACTCTGGGATGTGCTCAGCACAAAAAAAGGACACACAAATTGAATGTCCTAAAACACAGGATTTTAAAGTCCTATTAAACAGATTTAAATTCTATAGTTAGAGCCAAAACCAAAAGACAGAGGAATGACCTTGAATCTGAAGTGTTTGAAATCTAGATTTGGATGCATGTGACTTCTGTGGACAATGTGTACTCAGACTTGTTACCTGATCTAGTTGAAACTGCATAATTTATAAGGAGGTTGACATAAGTGTCTCTTCAAACTCTTGACACCTGAAAATCCTAAAGTCACACGGCAAACTGCTCAGAAGAAAAGTACAGCTGTTTAAAATATAAGAATCTCTTTCTGTGAGAAATGCTGACATATAAACCACATTTTCATATTTTCCAAATACTTTCTACGTTTATGTTGGGCAGGAAGTAGGAAAACAGTGGTTGAGGCTCTTTTTTTCCCTTTGTTTTGCTGTACTTTCCAGTTTTTGGAAGTGTCCACATGGAAATAGCTTTTTTAGAAAAGGAAGGTTTTCTTCAGTTTTTAATCTCCTTTTTCCAAAGGAAATTATAGAGAAAAATAGGAAAGGGGGGAAAAAAATGAATAGAAAAAGATCAGCTCTGTTGAAAACAACGTACCTTTACCGTTCACAAAAAGCCACTGAGCTTTGCATGAGTGCCATGTTTCTACACAAATGAGCTTCAGTTCCCTCTAAATTTGGCAAGTGTTCAGCTGGGTCACAGTTCTTAGCCAAGCTAGTCTAGAGGGAGAGGGGCAGTGGGTCTAGATGCCCTGCAGGCCTTAATGCACCCAAGCTGTTCTCAG
Source organism: Amazona ochrocephala (assembly GCA_039720435.1). Lineage (NCBI taxonomy): Eukaryota > Metazoa > Chordata > Aves > Psittaciformes > Psittacidae > Amazona > Amazona ochrocephala. The sequence continues at coordinate 50,772,045 of CM077882.1, read as the reverse complement.
GGGCAGAGAGCACGCTGCTGCTGCAGTGTCCTGTCTGTCCTCCCATTGTAGGATGCAGCACTCACCATCCTTATGGAGCTGTGAAGAGGGGAAATGCAAACACTACTTTGATTAAAAAAACCCAAGCATGTTTCCTTTCCGTATGACAGTAGAGCTGGGGTCCGTATCCCATTTCTACTTTCCATCTGCTCAAGAAGTCAAATCCAGAATAACACCATAGGTAGGACTCCTCAGCTTCTAATTCAGGATCATACTACTACAAAATGCAGGTGGTAACATGGCATAAAACACATATAACCCTTGTAAAAAACAATTCATCTGACAAAACGCCATACCCCAAGATTCAGCCACTTCCTCTGGACAGCAGTAGCAGAAGCAAAGCATCTCAGGGTTTGGAGACCAAATGTCCTTTCCCACTTCATGCCAGCTGCTGTGTACTTTGGAAAAAGAGGAGCCCATTTGGCAAACACTGGCAGGATCTGATCAAGAACAATGGAAAATAAGAGTAGAAAAGTTGATGCAGGTCAGGATAGATGTATGCTTGCAATGTTGGTGTTTGCACAGAGCTTGCCAGCACTATGCCTGTTTTAAGTTAATACCATTAATCATTCACTAAACTCACCTGAAAAAAAAATTACAAATAAAAATAATTAAATAGTGCCAACTCTTTGTATTTTTATACAACAAGCTTTGACCTTCAAGTGCATATTACATGCAGACTATGCCTGCTTAAATAAAGTTCTGTAGAAGACAGAACAGCTGTCAGGTCTATTTTATATTCATGTTTAAGATGGGATTAGTCTCTAGGCTTCGTCAAATAATGAAGAAAAACAAAAGGGGAGAAAGAAATTAAAAACTTACTTCCCCTTTCATTTTGTGAAACAATTTGAATTTAAGATAATTAGTACAAATTCTTATAGGAAATTCTGTAAGATCTTTTCCTGAATTTTGCAAGCTTTCAGAGATTATCAATACATCTATAGCATACAGCCTTTTGAAAATGCAGTGCATGTATGACCCTGAGAGTGCATTTATGAATCTGAAGAATTATAAGAAAAGTTACTTTTAAGTCTAAGTGCTTATGAAGTGTTAACCACTACAGCTATGTCAGAGGCAGCCTTGTTAGACCCATTTTACAGCAGACCACCCTGGAGGGAAAGGATGCCATCCAGAGGGACCTTGACAGGCTCAAGAAGTGGGCCCATGCAAATGCTGTGAAGTTCAATGAGGCCAAGTGGAAGGTCCTGTACCTGGGCTGGGGCAATCCGAAGGACAAACACAGGCTGGGCAGAGAATGGATTGAGAGCAGCCCTGAAGAGAAGGACTTGGGGTGCTCGTCAATGAGAAGCTCAACATGAGCCAGCAGTGTGCATTTGCAGCCCAGAAAGCCGACTGTGTCCTGGGCTGCACCAAAAGGAACATGACCAACAGGTCAAGAGAGGTGATTCTCCACCTCTTCTCCACTCTTGTCTGACACCACTTGCAGTCTTGCATCCAGCTCTGGGGCTCCCAAAACAAGAGGGTCATGGACCTGTTGGAACAAGTCCAGAGGAAGGCCATGAAGATGCTCAGAGGGCTGGAGCACCTCCCGTATGAAGACAAGCTTTGAGAGTTGGGGTTGTTCAGGATGGAAAACAGAAGGCTCTGGCGAGACCTTATAGCAGCCTTCCAGTACCGAAAAGGAGGCCTAGCCTACAAGAAAGCTGGAGAAAGACTTTTTACAAGAGCTTGTAGTGACAGAACAAGGGGGAATGGCTTTAAATTGAAAGAGGATAGATTTAGATTCTAGAAAGAAGAAATTCTTTACTGTGAGGGTGCTGAGACACTGGCACAGGTTCCCCAGAGAAGGTGTGGCTGCCCTATCTCTGGAAGCGCTCAAGGCCAGGTTGGATGGGGCTTCGAGCAATATGATCTGGTGGAAGGTGTCCCTGCCATGGCAGGGGGCTCTTAACTAGATGACCTTAAAGGTTCCTTCCAACCCAGACCATTTTGTGATTTTATGATTTAACACCAGTGTAATAGTTTTCACTGGCTAAAATGTTTTCTGTATATTCCTCTGGTGTACAGAAAGCATTATGTTCTGGAAGTCACTGTAATCAGCAGTGATGCCAGGCTAGAGCCCTCCTGATTTTAAGTAAAATCCTCTCTGGTCTCATCACTTCAAAATGCTGTTCGGTGTCAGCCCTTTGAAGGCTTCATATGACTGAAAACCAACAGCAGAAGAGTATCTGATGTCTCAGTGGATGTTTCAGCCCAGCAAACACTTTAAAGCTGGTTGCAGGAAAACTGGGTGACAGCTGAGTCACTGAGCATCAATCAGTGCCCACCCACAGGTGACAGAAACTTGAATCAGAAGCTGAGGAGCTTAGGCACTAGGGAAATTGCACAGGCACCACGGAGTATGTGTCTGTAGCAGCACGGGGAGGGAGGCCACTACGTGTTGGCGATGTTGAGCTAAAAGGTAGCCCAAGCAAACACTGACAATTTGCCAGGGAAGACACTGAATATCAAAAGCATGAGACTGGAAAAAAGGCCTCAGAGAGAGATATGTATGTAAGAACAACTGCACCTATCTGAGTGGGGAGTTCATCAAGGAGCCTGGAGTCAACCCAGAGCTGGAAGACAGAAGGGGTGAACCATCCAAGCCATAGATGAATGAAAGGGTGAAGTATGGTTTGAAGAGTGGTTTTCTGCCATCCCTGGCATGACTCCTTTTCCCATTAAACTGGAAACCATCTCCATTTCAGCTCTACAGGCTAGGCAGGGTTGCTGTGCAAGCTTCCTAGTTTGATAAGCTATGGGATATTTAGAAAAAAGCACAAAGCAGGAATGAAAAGAAAGCTACAATTTAAAACCACAGGCAAATGATATGGGCATCCACCATACTACACCCCAGAGTCAGTGCCAGTTCTGGACAAGCACACATCTACAAATTGGAATGTATTTTCACTCAGAGTCTTTGCATGATAGGACTCATGATTTCTGTTTCACACAGAGCATCTGAGTTAAGATCTTTTCAAGATCTCCTCTGCCTACTGAAAGCCAAACTGGATATTCCCCAGTAATGGCTTTTACAACAAGCATATGACAGCCAATTTGGAGGGGTCACTTCACTAGTGGGGAAACAGATGGGAGTGTGCAATTACAGACAGAGAAATACTGCACGTAGATAAATATCAACTGATAGGATGACACCAGCAGAGCTCTCGTAAGACTTAATCGTGCCCCTTTGCCTTCCAGAATGTGTTGCAAAGGTTCGTAAAATAGTGGGTAAAGGTGATGTGGAGGGTGTAAATCATTTGCAATTTCAAAGGGCTTTTGACAGAGTCTCTCACTGGAGATTATCAGAGGGAAAGAATAACCATAGGATCAAGAGCAATGTCGTGTTAAGGAGTAAATCCAGTTAATTAATAGGAAGCAAAATTACAACTATTTTTTTTTTTCACAGAGAGAAGTTAATAGCAAGACACCCCCCAAAGCATTACAAAAACTATTCTGGCTCGATGTAACTATTAATAGAGAAGGAGCAGGACAATGGGGTCAGAGCATATGCCTGGGACAAGAATAACCTGGGACCTTTTCTGCTGCCTTTTTTTATTCCTCCAAAGCCCCCTGTGAAATCAACGGGAAACCATGATCATGGTTCATAAAAACCAGCTCCCCCTCTCAGACCTCTGTAAATAGCTAGTCACTCTGGGACAGGCTGTAAATCAGTAAAAAGAGCTCCTGAACACTGCTGCTCTAATAGCTAACTGCTTATCTGTATTTCAAAATATTTCTGGCTAGATAGTGATAAATGGGGTGTCATGGTTGCTTGGGAAAGCATAGCTGAGATGTTATAAACCACAGGGTGAACGTCAACACAAACGATGCAATAACTGGACACAAGTAACTTTGACCAATGATTAAACTTAAGAAAGTTAGAGCTTGGGGGGTTTGTTTGTTTGCTTTTCAATGCATGAGGTATTGATTATTTAAATCACAAAGAATTGTTTGTTTCTCTTTTCTGGTCCCACTAACAGTGGCAAAGCAGCACTCTGCAGGGCTTTTGTAACCAGATACTTCACAGATTCCTGCCTAGCACTTTAGGCAACTGATTTTTTTACTTTCTTTTCACATACCTAAATCTCCTTTGAAGGCATTGGCCTCTCTTTACTCCTTCCTCCTGCTATTCCCAACCTTCTGCCCTAGAGAGACTTGAAAAGCTAGAACAGCTGCTTGCCACAAATAAGTTTTCATGTACACTAATTTTAGCATAGAAAGAGCAAAGTAGCTGGGCAAGACAAGCTAGGCCTGACCACAGATGTCACAGACCCTGTCAAGAATAACAGCAAAGATATGTGGTTGCTTCTGCACATCAGTCCCTACACATACAATTGCAGAAGGAAGAGCACCAAAAGGGGCAATTCAACTCACAATCAGTCTAAAAGCAATCTAAACTGGAAGCAGGGAAAGACATCTGTCTATAATCAAGGAAAAAAAACCAAACAAAAAAAACAGAACATAAACCAACCAAACAAACAAAAACAAACAAACAACAAAAACACAAACAAAAAAGCACCCAGAAATGGGTCACAGCCTTCTGATTTCATCTGCAAAAGAAAAAAGAATTTTAACAGGAGCATTCCCAGAAGCACTTGCTGGTGCCTAATTCCTGTTTACATCAGTGATAAAAACATCAGCTCCCACCAACCATTTCTAATATCTTGCCCTTGGGATATCATTTATAATGTCCTTGTTATTTAGAAACAACAATTCCTAGAGAAAATACAGCCCACTTAAACCCACCAGTCTGGGTCAACAGTCGGTATAAATCATTATTGCTTCATTGCAGCTCTAACACACAACATCTGAAAATGGTGAAAAATTCATGGTTTTGAAGCATTTTCTCTGCCATGCTATAAACCTGGGGATAATTTTACATTTAATTCTAATTAAATCAAGAAAAGAATGTTTGCAAAATATAACATGATTCAGAATAATAGGATTAGCAATATATTCCTATACATATCTGTCTCATCTTTAGCACATTTTTTGAATCAGATTACACTATTTTTGACACTATTAATTTTGAATGATAGAGATATAGGTTTAGCTTGGCGTGCCTAGAAATGATGGCTTATAGTTTTCTGTTGTTTTTTTTTTTATTTTATTTGAACAGCTACAAAGAAAAAGAAATGATGGTAGTTTGAATTCTGGAATGCTAGCCAGGATTATCTTTTTATCTGTGCAAATAGGTTTATGATACTTACACAGTATTAGTACAAAAAGAAAAAAGTTGTTCTCTTTGCAGAATCTTTTCATGTACAGCACCAAAGGTGAAACCCACTTTAACTGATTCTCCTGTCTTATATCTTGCTTTCCAACACCTGTTGGAAACAGGTTAGATTGAAAACCAAAGATATTCACCAGAAACTAGAGATTCTGGCAATCTTAAGATAAAATTCTCTTCTTCAGCAGAAAGCTGTAACAGCAAAGCTTTCCTTTCCATGTCATGCTTTATGTTGTTGCTGCTGCTTCTAGCCTCAGCCCAATCACAAATGTTGAGCGGTTACTTACTAAATCAGAATCTGGCCTTCACATTAATAATTTATTCATATCGCTTCACTAACCAAGCAACCATTACATATACACAAATCAGCAGAAGGGTCGTGTAGAATTAGGAAATGTTTTATATTGATCAAAACAAAGCAAGCCAAGATAATTCTGGAATAAATTACCAAGAATCTGCTGCATTCTCTGAAAGAACTGATCTTTACCTCTATTCAGAAAAGCTGAAAGGTTCGTTCCTTCAGTTTACTTAAAATATTTTAAACATGAAAGACTTTGCAAGATGTTAGCAAAGAAAAGCTCATTTCTGTGGGGGTGGATTTAAGTAACTACTAGTTCACAAGCAGTTACATTGAAATGGGAAGCTGAAACTGTTTAAAGAAGGTAGCTGCTATAGCCCAGGAATATAAAAATGAAATAGCTGTTGGAAAGACAGAAAAAATTTAGGAACTGGAGCTGGAGGTGTTAAAATTTCATAGGCTCCAGCACTTTAACTCTAATGCATTTGAAGCACAGAAACAGTTAAGGTATTTCATTGAGGCACAAAATAACCTCATTATCATTTCTAATACAGATCAATACTCAGCATTGCCCTTTGAAAAACACAGCACTTGCTTGTCCCTGCATTTATTGTGATCCTTGCATTAGCTCACTAACATTAAAGCTTTCACATAAGCCCTTTGCTAGCTTATGAAACATGCCTCTTCCCCCACCCCCTCCATTTGATCAGCATATTCCTGTATCAAATTACAGAAAAAAAAAATAAAATAATGCAAATCAATATCCAACATATTGATTTTTTTTTTCTTTTTTCCTGGTGATATTTTGTCAGGTGGGTTTCTCTGCTCCTTGGGGCTGCCTGGTGGCATTAGAAAGCTGCTCCAGTCAGGACTAATGGCACAGGCTCTGTCCCAGGTGGATGCTGGGTATTGTTTGAAATAACTGATTGGTTTGAGAGCCCTCTAGCTCCCTCTCCCCAGCATGTGGTCCAAAGAACAACATATGCTTCCTGCTTGCTAGATTTGTCTCCAATAATAAAAACAGGATTTCTTTTCAATTTTAGTCTTGTGCCCAATTTATCAAGCAAAATAACATCAAGGCTTCAAAAGGCTTGGCTGGTAATCTGGTTCTGCATTGGATTAGTGGGAAGAGGTACAACACCGTGAATAGAGAATTACCAAGATAATATCTTTTGCTGTACCATGAAAGGAAAAAAAAAGGTGTATGTGGTGTGAGTGTGCATGTGAATTCTGACCCATTATTAGAGTTTCTCCTGCACAGAGCTGGGAATTGCAACCTGCAGCTCTCTAAAATGAGTTAAAAGAAGAAATAAATAATAATGAATGGAGAAGAGAATTGAAGCCATGGTAATACTGAGATTCTTATATTTGTTCTTTTTGTTGTAAATGCTGATAAAATATGTTAGCTCCCTGGGGGGCTAGGGGGATGCAATTGTTTGGTGATATTTCTTTTATGCTGCTATAGGTATTTAAACAGAACAGGAAGGAAAAGAGGCCCAGCTTTCTTGCTCATTTTTGTTTGTTGTTTTTTGTTTGTTGCCTTTTTTCTTTAGAAAATTGAACCATGAGAATACAACTCCACCTTCTCAACTAACACAATAGCACAATTTAAAGAATCTTGTCACTGTTAGTTAGAATGATAACAAACAGTGCTACAGATAAATTTAGCACTCCTCCTGACAGTACATTATAATAAATAAGGCAGTAACGGAAACAGACAACTTAGGCACATTAGAATATAGCATGTAAAATATTTAACTGAGATTTTCTTGTGAGAAACAGATTAGACATACTTAAAACCATTGTTTGGTATAAGCAGCTAAGATTTGCATAAGTAACACAAGATCCATTCTCTTTCAACAAAGATATTGATTTGTCTAGAAATCTCTCTAAATACTTCATACTTAGATCAGAACAAAAAAAGGAAAATAATTTGTCTTTGATAGAATAGATCTGGGACCAATTAGAGTTCTTCTTCTTCTAGTAGAGCATGCAATTAAACGTATTGCTTCAGGGGAAGTTTTAATGCCAGTTGCACATTAGGTGAGGTAATGCCAAGCCAAACATTTCACAAGCTGCTCTAGGAACAGGCTGATTTTGCAGCCACTCAGCTGCAAGAGTATTTCAGTCTTCCCATCAGCCATGTTTGACTGACTGAACCTCGAATTTTAGCATGCAAATTTACCAGACATAATTCCTGCTGGGCATTAGGAAATTCAGTGATTTATGCTGTCTTTCACCATATGATCTGTCTCTGTTTGAGTGTCTAATTTACTCTGTAGCAATCATCCTGCATGATAAAACTTTGTCTTCCCTGTTATTCTTCCAAAGAGAACTGATCCATGCATGCCCATGCGGAACATACCTTAAAAATGGCTCCACTTAAATGGAGATCTGAACTTCCTGCACAAAAGGACTTGGGAAGGCTTTGCTAAGAAATAATAATGCAGGATTATGTTCTACTTTGTATTTTTCCCTCACAGATGAGGGATTTTCTTTGTTTTTCCTAAGAATTTTCTCCACTGCATTTGAGAAAGAAATAACTTCCAGATAAATGGGGAAAGCCTTAAATTTGAGCCCATCCATTTTCTGTCAATTGAGCACAAATATCTGAAAGCTCCATGATTAATTTTCTCTCTCAAGAAATGCTTCATCTTATTGTTGTAAGACTGAGGACAAACACTAGGCTGTTTGAGAAACTATGATAATGCTATTGGTAAGTTTCGGAAAACGTCCACAAAAAGTCTAAAGTCTGGATGTCTCAGAGCATCAATTTCTTCCAATTTAGCAGCAGGTGATTTCAGAAGAGAAGCTTCTTCTGAACACAGCACTAAGCGAAGAAACATACAGCTGCTGATTTGTGCAACTGTAAGGGGAGATAGCAGAGCTGAGAGGGCAGCATCCAGCTTATAATGAGAAATTATTAATAGTCCAGTCTGTCACAAAGTAATACAGAGATACAGGTGGCTACCAATGGGGCTGTGAATGTAAAAAGCTTAATGTTGTGTGGCCCCATATGCATCTTGCAAAGCGAAACAACATGATTGCATTTCTGTACCGTGTATAAATCGCTGCAGTTCATCCCAACATATCTTCTGGGAAAAGTGGCAAAAAAGTACAAATTTGCAGATGCACAGTCAGATGGGAATACTGCACACTGAATACAAATACTCTGCTTTGTCTGTTTTGTTTACAGAAAAGAAACCCAAACCAAAACCAAACAACCCCAGAGTAAATAGTACAGTGGCTGAGTTTTGATCACACCACGTGATCTATATACAAGTTCTGCTCAGTGAAAGAATGTTTATTGCATTATTCTCAAATGCAACAGAGCAATATCTAGTAACACAATCCAGTCTAAAGCAAGAGCAGTGCTCTTGTCTTTTATGTCTCCTTAATTCATACATGCATCATGGAGAATCATGCATGAGAGATAGGGTCAGACAGAAATTTTATGGGGGCAACATGATTTATTTGCTCATTTACCATGAAATCTAGAGTATTATGTTAAAACCTATGGGATATAGCAACTCCACTGGAAACAATTACCACTGCATCATATGTGATATGCATTATATTTAGTTAATATAATTATTTGTTCCTGAGTATCACCAAGAAGAGACAGAATGATACCTGCATGAAGGGATTTATGGTACAACAGCTATTTTCTATGATTCTCAGACACATAAAGTTCCCATTGAGGCCTATGCCTGATAATGTTCCACATAGTTAGATGCACTTAGGGATTTAACACAGTTTTATTACAGACTGTAATTCTAGGAATAAGAGTTCTTATGTGAAGTCTTACAGGCACTACATGTTTATGTTACAGAATATTCAGAATATTTCCGTGATAAATGGGCAAGAGTCAGTAGCTTCTTAAAAGCATGGTTAAACCACAAGAAAAACATACTAATTGCTCTGTTTGCATGTCCACACCTTCCTTTTTGTACCACAGAAGCTGCAGGAATGAGAAAACTCAGCTTGTAGAAATAAAAGAGTCAACAAAATGAAAAAAAAAAATATTTAAAATAATGAATAAATAAAATCTGTGGACTGAGGGAGCTAAGGAAAGAATGGTGCTGTTTCAAGTTCAGTCTGATCACTCCTACGTAGTACTTGACACTGTGATGATTCTCAATAATCAATTATCTTTTGTAATTAATAGGTCACCCTGAAGAAAAGAAGGGATGTGTACATACTATGTGATAAGAAAGGAAATAACTTCTGCTATTTCACTTTTCAGGCAGGTGCTTTTGCTTGCACATTGGATGAATCTTGTCTTTGAACAGTTAATCTGTCAATGGATGTCATTCTAGAGATGAAAGTTAATAGAGATAATCCAACCACCCCCCATACACACCAAATCCTTGGACGTTTGACACTATTTCTTTAGAATAAAAGAAAAAAAATCACTCCAAGTACCAAGACTGCATTCTATACTCCCCCCCCCTTTTTTAAAAAAAGACATGAAGAAATATGTGATTTCATTTTACATACAAATCTTTAGCAACATCACAGAATTCATTAAGCACTAAGAAGACAAAAAATATTCTTTCCACCATTTCAAATATTAATAAGCCTTCCTTAATTTCTCTGAGATAATATTAGTCAAAAAAAAGGAATATAAATGTTAATAAAACAACTGATGTCTCAAAAGCTTTGTTAAACACAATAGCCTGGGAAATTATAATTTATTTTAGATTTGATGAATCTGGTGAACACAAGCACACTAGGGAGAAGTGGCAGTCTTTAACTTGCAAACCACATGGCAATATTTTGAGTCTGCCTCATCCTTTAAAGGCACAGATGCATGTCCTTCTTTATGTGCAGTGGAAATATTTCCCCAAAGCTTTGCTAATCACAAGAAACATTGAAATTACTGAATTAAATGGTCTAAAGGAAGGCTGTCATTGCATAAGGGTGACAGTTCAGCAAGTCTTCCATTACTGTATCTGCCTTGTTACTCCTTCAGGACTGAGCTGTATGACTCCTGCCAGGGGGTCAGGATTGTGTTTGGCACCTGGAAAACAAAATGAGAGCAAGGAGAGTCCTCCTCATCTCTGAGAAAGTAAATACATCTCAGAGGCAGTTTTTCAGCTATTCTTAATTTGGAAGGATATTCTAGTTAGAAAGATTAAAATATTACTTCTTGGCCTCCACAAATGCAAAATTTGAAGTCACTGATTCAAAGCATCAGCTTTTTAGAGCCTCTCAAGCATATGTTTGTAAGTAACCTATCATGTCTTACACAAGGCTATCATCAAAGGGAATAGATCTATTAACAGGAAAACAAACAAAACAACCAAAAGGGAAAAACACAAAACCAGGCCCCTTTAATAACTGGTTGCTCTTACAGCTCTGCTTACAGTATGGCTAGGGTCTTCTCTTTCCTAGAGTGGACAAACTGCAGCTGGGAATGGTTTGAGATAGGGTAATGGGAATCATAACCAAGTGCAGCTCTTTAATGGATACCACCTGTTTCCAACCCTAAAAGAGTTAGAATATATCACGTTAGGATTCCATGTGCATTCAATATTTTTGTGTTTTTAGATGCCTGGTACAATATCATGCCAAGGGATCCTGGCTCCATTATCTCAACTTCTTCAAAACCCATGGATCATAACAATCTGTATTAAATTATGAAATGAATGTGGAAATCAGTTATTACTGCCATACAGAAAAGCTGCTCTTTCTGTGCACTGTAGCATGAAGTAGGTTATACTGTGAAATCTGGTGGCCCTAAACCTTGGACTCCAGTGTAAATTAGGAACTAAACTCTCTGTGCCTGTATCCATAAGCATCTAAATTCCAAACTGCAGATTTCCCTGAATATGTAAACACAGGTGTTTTCATGCACTGGGAAAGAAAACTAGATCCAAGCAGCTAAATGCTTTAGTTTAGCTTTATAAGCAGAGATAGCTGCTTTATCTTAAATCAGAGATAAAGTAGGGAGGTGAGTAAATAAATCCCTGGAAGGCCCTGATCTATTGGGCATGCTTAGACCAAACTTGGCAAACATTGTCAGTTCTGTACTCAACCCAAAGCAGTGAATCTCAACATAGATTATGGCTTTTTCCCTTTTTTTTTTATCCCGGGAGACTCTTTACATTCAAAATGTGTGAGGAGACTTAGACGCTGTGACTGGAAAGCACTTCTTTTCCTGAACCCTCTCACCTAAATGCCCTCAAAAACTGCCTACAGAAATAGACTCTTTAGCTTATTTTCACTCTTGAATTCTTTGAATTCTCTTAATAGGACAGGCAGGGGATGGCTGCCTCATGGCCAGGTCTATGAAGTGGTAAATGGAGTCCTCTCTGTGAAGACGAGTTGCATGCTGGCAAATGAACTGCATGAAGCTTCCACTTCTGAGTAACCGCATTAAACACCAGGCTGCCTGCAAAGTTTGTTTCTCTTTACTGACAGTACAAGATGTATCAAAAGCTTAAAATTAGCTTCAAAATTTTCTTCCTGGGGAAAGGAAGGTCAGAGCGGAGTCTGTCTGTCTGGTAATTTTCCACTGAAACAATCATGGTGACTGTCCCTTGAACACCACAATTTGATTTCTGCAAGTAAGCATGACACAGGCTGGTCTAAAACACAAAGAAATGTGGCTGGCACCAGTCAATTCACTATCCTTTAATCAGATCTGATTTGTCTCTCCAAAATGTAACATTTATTTTAACTAATGATGCATGGATGCATCTGCATCCATGAAGGTTTGTAATCAAGGCAAAGCCAGAGTTACCTAATCCATCTTAACAGTAGCTGCAGTAAATTGTCAGTCATAAACTGTACCAGCTATAGCTAGTGGGGATAACAAAATCTGAATTAACAGCCAAATGCTTCAGCTCATGGGTATGTGTCAAAATATAATCCACAGCTAATTCCAATGGTTTTTCAAAGTTAATATATGGGGAAAGGTTGTAGACTGGGATGCAGGGAGATTTGAAAGGTTGAAACCTACATGGAATTTTGCTGAGTCCTGGTCAGAGAGGCAGTGCCAGTGTTTGATGTCAAAATTACAAGAGGAAAAAATAGATTTGAGGCTACACTGAAGGAACATGACTGATGAGTGCAAGTATGAAAAGCTAGAATAACACAGTGACATCAGTGGAAATCTTTTCAATGACTCCAGAGAGACCTGGATCAGTTAGCAACTATAACATTGTGTCCACCACAGTGCTTATCAACAGTTACTATTTATATCTACATCTAAAGCCTGAATTTATATGAAACAAATGCCACTTAAAACCGCTCAAAAAACAGAAAGAAGCCAAAGGAACTAAAAAAACAGAAAGCAGATAAATATTCCACATTAATTCCAGGTGGAGGTGATATCTTCTTTGATACATGACAAGAAAAATAATCATTTTCAAGCAGAGGAATATAGAATAAAAGATGCTGAAGATTGTGGGATCTTCTCAGAAAGAAGTACAATTCAAGGAAGGAACACGCAGACAGCTGAAGTCAGAATGGAGCTGAATGGAATTAATCCAGGTTATCACAATTTCTGTGAAACTTCAGGGGTGTGGAGTATGTGGATGGTGAAAACCCCTTGCAACCTTGGGATTTGGACTTGATGATGTCTAAAGGTCCCTTTCAATCCAAAGCATTCTGTGATTAGTAGCATAATCATATCTACATTATTGTCTGCAAACCCTGATCAAGAACAGAGCTCTACCTTTTCAGAACTGTACAAAGACACTGTGATCCTATCCTGGTAGTGTGTTATGCAGTTAAACAAAGCAAAAGGAGAAAGGAGCCCTAGAATGTCTTTGGTTTTACCATAGATGACACAAGAGTTTGCAGAGAAGCCAGGATTTAACCCCTTTTACATTCCTTACTTTCCACCAGAGCATTCGTCCTCCTCAGATACATGTTCAGAATCAGAGTTATTGTGAAAACTTAGAATTATAGGAATGGAAGGGAAAACAGAAGGATCACAGAATTTTTTTGTTAGTCATGCAACCTACACATAAGATTATTACAATACTCATAGTAATACTGTTCAAAATTTTTTTTCTTATTTGTAGCCTGAATCTTCCATACTTTCTTCATTGCTTCAGCTCAAGAGCATCGGTCTTTTTTTATTGCTATCAGACAAGAAGGTAAGATCATTTCCTTCCTCCTTCCAGCAGAAGGGGTTTTATGTATTTGAAGACTATTAGCCTATTCCCATTAGACTTTTCTTCTGTAGACTAAACAATCCCTAGTCATTCAATTTTTTATCATACTGTCTAGATTGCTAATTGCTGGTCTCTGGACTTCTTCCAGTTTATCCCCCTCTTATAGCACAGAGCACAAAACTGAACAAAGTACTCAAGCTAAGGCCAGCTGAGCGCATCTCCAAGCAACAAAAAATACCACTCAATTCACTTTCTTAGCAGAGGAAGCTGCACTCTTCCTTACTTTTTTGGCCTTAAAGAAAGTTAGGAAACAAGCTAGTCTTTTAATGTCACCTTTTTTTGCTGAGCTTGCCTGCCTTTGGCACAGGAAAAAGAGCAGCTTACAACAAGCTAGATTTAAAGCCAGCCCAAACAACTTCTCTAAGAGGTAAAGCTTAGTACATTGAAGAGCCAACATACCAATATAGACATGTTCCTTCCAGCACCTTGAAATACGCACACAGTAGTCCTTTGTGTTGTGCAAAGGTGCCAGCATTTTGCAGTTCGTCCAGGATCTCAGCACTACTCTTCCTTTTATGAGCTTTTATAACCCAAAGCTGATAGACAACTGATGGAAAAAAAGTGAACAAGAGGCTAAATCTTATTCAGATCTTATTCTCTCTGGGGTCAGAGAGAAGCTGCTGCATTCAAACATATGGCCTTAACATCACTGGCAATTCCCAAGCCTCGTTTGCCATGTAAAATATTATATGTTGAATATTGCTCCTTTTCAAGGAAAAAAACATTAATGGGCCAGTACAACTTCAAAGCTCATAGAATTTATTAGCACATGTTCATGTCCCACTAAGAATGCATGAATAAAAAATATGAATGTGTTTTATTTCAATTAAGTTCTATAACATTTTAAAATTGTTGAGCAATGAAATGCACAGAGGCTGCATAACCTACATGGAGACTCTGAGAATTTAAAACATTTGTCCATGAGTACTGAAGGGCCCAATCTTGCTACGTTTATTCACCCTAGAATCATGGACTAGTCTGACAAATGACCTTCAGAGGTTGTCTGACACAACCAGAGCAGAGTCAATTTGAACCAGGTTGCTCAAGGGGTCATCCAGTTAATTTTTTTAGTATCTCCACAAATTTGGGTTCCACAAGTCTTCCTGTTTATTCAAAACCCTCTCGGTTTCAAAGGGTCTTGCTAGCTAAAATATCACTCAATATCCACTGCAGTACAACCCTCCTATATTACAAACAATATCCTGGTCTGCAGCTAATTCTCTCTGTGAATAATAAAAGTTCACCTTTATTTTTAAAGGCCAAATGATGAACTGTCTATTCTTACAGTAGGCATTTCAGTGCCGTCAGTGGATCTCTTCGGGTGAGCCAAACAGCAGCCAAACAGTCACACCTTGGCTGTTAATTCTTAAAGGAAAGGATATAATGTATGATGTAGCATACAGAAACCCCAAAGAATAAGTAAAATAAAAATAAGTCCTTTTCATAATCATAGAATCATAGAATAGTAAGGGTTGAAAGGACCTTAACAACATCTAGTTTCAAACCCCCTGCCATGGGCAGGGACACCTCCCACTAAACCATGTCACCCAAGGCTCTGTCCAGCCTGGCCTTGAACACCATCAGCGATGGAGCATTCACACCTTCCTTGGGCACCTCATTCCAGTGCCTCACCACCCTTACAGTAAAGAATTTCTTCCTCATATCCAATCTAAACGTCCCGTGTTTAAGTTTGAACCTGTTACCCCTTGTCCTATCACTACAGTCCCTAACAAATAGCTCCTCCTCAGCATCCCTATAGCCCCCCTTCAGATACTGGAAGACTGCTATGAGGTTGCCATGCAGCCTTCTCTTCTCCAGGCTGAACAGCCCCAACTTTCTCAGCCTATCTACATACGGGACGTGCTCCAGTCCCCTGATCATCCTCGTGGCCCTCCTCTGCACTTGTTCCAACAGTTCCATGTACTTTTTATGTTGAGGTCACCAAAACTGCGCAAAATACTCCAAGTGAGGTGTCTCAAGAGCAGAGTACAGGGGCAGGATCACCTCCTTTAACCTGCTGGCCACGCTCCTTTTGATGCAGCCCAGGATACGGTTGGCTTTCTGGGCTGTGAGCACACACTGTCAACGCATGTTCATTTTCTCATCGACCAACACCCCCAAGTCCTTCTCTGCAGCTCTGCTCTGAATCTCCTCCCCGCCCAACCTGTAGCTGTGCCTGGGATTGCTCCGACCCACGTGGAGGACCTTGCACTTGGCATGGTTAAACTTCATCAGATTGGCATCAGCCCACCTCACAAGCATGTCAAAGTCCCTCTGGATGGCATCCCTTTCCTCCAGCATATCAACCAAACCACACAGCTTGGTGTCATCACCAAACTTGCTGAGGGTGCACTCAATTCCACTGTCCACATCACTGACAAAGATGTTGAACAAGCCCAGTCCCAACATGGATCTGTGAGGGACACCACTCTTTACTGGTCTCCAGCTGGACATTGAGCCATTGACCACAACTCTGTGTGTGCGGCCATCCAGACAGTTCCTTATCCACCGAGTGGTCCACCTATCAAATTGATGCTTCTTCAAATTAGAGACAAGGGCGGTGCTCAGGACGGGGCTGGACATAGCCTTGGATGGCATGGTTTAGTGGGAGGCGTCCCTGCCCATGGCAGGGGGGTTGGAACCAGATGATCTTAAGGTCCTTTCCAACCCTAACTATTCTACGATTCTATGATTCTATGTCATGTGAGACAGTGTTGAACGCTTTGCACAAGTCCAGGTAGATGACATCAACTGCTCTACCCCTGTCCATCAGTTCCGTAGTGACATTGTAGAAGGCCATCAGATTGGTCAGGGAGGATTTCCCCTTAGTGAAGCCATACTGGCTGTCATCAAGCACCTTGTTGGTTTTCATGTGCCTTAGCATGCCTTCCAGGAGAATCTGCTCCAAGATTGTGCCAGGCACAGAGGTGAGACTGACTGGTCTGTAGTTCCCCGGCTCATCCATTTTCCCCTTCTTGAAAATGGGGGTTATATTTCCCTTTTTCCAGTCATTGGGAACTTCACCTGACTGCCATGATTTTGCAAGTATGATGGAAAGTGTCTTAGCAGCCTCATTCGTCAGCTCCTTCAGGACCCGCGGATCGATTTCATCAGGTCCCATGGACTTGTGTATGTTCAGGTTCGTAAGAGGGTCTCGAACCAGATCCTCTCCTACGGTGGGCCCAGGGTCTTCATTCTCACAGTCCCTACATCTGTCTTCCCAGACTTGGGTGGTATGGTCAGAGCATTTGCCAGTGAAGACTGAGACAAAGACATCATTAAGAACCTCATCTTTCTCCAAATCCAGGGTAGCCAGTTCTCCTGATAGATTCCAGAGGGGGCCTACATTGTCCCTAGTCTGTCTTCTATTTGCAATGTATCAATAGAATCCCTTCCTGTTATCTTTCACATCCCTAGCCAAGTTTAATTCTAAGTGGGCCTTAGCTTTCCTAACCTGGTCCCTAGCTTCCTGGGCAACATCCCTATATTCTTCCTAGGCCACCTGTCCTTGCTTCCACCTTTTATAAGCCTCTTTTTTCCTTTGAAATTTCCTCAGCAGCTCCCTATCCATCCAAGGAGGTCTCCTGGCCCTCCTGTTAAACTTCCTTCTAGGTGGGATGCATTGCTCCTGAGCCTGCAGCAGGTGATCCTTGAATATCAACCAACAGTCTTGGGCCCCCCTGCCCTCTAGGGCTATATCCCATGGAACCTTACTGAGCAGGTTCCTAAAGAGGCCAAAGTCTGCTCTCTTGAAGTCCAGGGCAGTGAGCTTACTGCATGCTCTTCTCACTGTCCTGAGGATCTCAAATTTGACCATCTCATGATCGCTGCAACCAAGGCTGCCCTGGAGTGTCACATTCCCAACCAGCACTTCCCTCTTGGTGAGCGTTGAGGTCAAGCATGGCACCTCTCCTTGTCGGCTCCTCTATTACTTGCAGAAGGAAGTTGTCTTCCACACAATCGAGGAACCTCCTGGATTGCTTGTGCCGGGCCGTACCATCCCTCCAACAGATATCAGGGTGGTTGAAGTCCCCCATGAGAACAAGGGCCTGCGAGCGTGAGGCTGCTCCTATCTGCCTATGGAGTGCTTCGTCCATCAACTCCTCTTGGTCAGGCGGTCTGTAACAGATCCCCACAATAACGTCATCCATTGCTGTTCTCCCTTTAACCCTGACCCACAAACTCTCTATTGACTGCTCACCTCTCCCCAGACAGAGTGCCATACTCTCCAGCCTATCCCTCAAATAAATAGCAACTCCCCCTCCCCGTCTACTGGGCCTGTCTTTCCTAAAGAGTCTGTAACCTTCCATTCCAACACACCAGTCATAGGAGCCATCCCACCATGTTTCTGTGATGCCTATGATATCATACCCCTGTAGACGTGCACACATCTCTAATTCCTCTTGTTTGTTCCCCAGGCTACAGGCATTTGTATAGAGGCATTTGAGCCGAGATCCAATTGTAGCCGGCTCATTGGCTGGAGCACCTGGAATATCTCTACATTGCTCCGAACGTTTACTACAGGTGCTAGCAGCCGACTGGGTGTGTTGGGATGGAATGCTGGCCCCCTCCCCCAACACATCTAGTTTAAAGCATCTTTGACCAGTCTGGCAAGCCTCCTACCAAATCCACTCTTCCCTTTCCTTGTCAGACCAGCTCCACCAGCCCCCAGTAGACCTGGCATACTAAATTGAGCCCCATGTTCAAGGTACCCAAACCCCTGACTATAGCACCACCCTTCTAACCATTTATTAACCTGGCCAATCCTCTTAGCCTTTTCAAAGTCCTCCTCTTCATCCTGGAGAACTGATGAAAACACAATCTGCGCTCCAGAGCCCCTAACCACCACTTACAGTTCTCTGAAGTCCTTCTTTATGTTCTCCAGACTACTGCTGTCTATATTACTAGCACCCGCAGGAATCACTAGAAGTGGGTAATAGTCAGTGGGACTGACTAGAGAAGGCAGCCTCTCGGCCACATCCCTGATCCATGCCCCTGGTAGGCAACACACCTCCCTTGAGACTGGGTCAGGCCGACAGATGAGTGCCTCTGTGCCTTTCAAAGTAGAGTCCCCTACTACTGTGACCTGCTGCTTTTTGCTGGCAGCACCAGTAGTGATCTTCTTTGCCAGTGCATCAGCCGATTGTCCCTGGTGCGAGTGTGTTTCCTCATCAGCCCCTTGCAGGACAGCAAAGCAGTGCTGGATGGGGTCAATGGATTTAGGAAGAAGCCTCTTGCTTTTAATTGCCCTCTTCCTCCTTTTTTGTCCTTTTTCTTTTTTTTTTTTTGTTACTATTTTTTGTTACTATTTTTTTGTTACTACTTCTTTTCTCCATGAGCTCCAGTGGACACTCGAGGCCGCCGCACAGTTTGGGCCTGGAGCAAGCAGGGCTGCTTCTTCTCAGCTTCCCTGAGTTCTTTCAGCCTATAGAGTTCTTTCAGCCTATAAATAATCATTTCAGAGATAGTAAAAAGATGCAAAGAAAGGATAAAAAAGCCAACTGAAACATACTTAGGCCACGTTAAGAACAGTAATCTTAGAGAAGTATAATAATTTGTAGTTCAAGTAATTTCAGAAATTGTACCAACTTTAGTAGACTACGTTTTCTAATTACCTCTATATTCAGTTCTAGGAATCCTCATTGTTATACCATTCCATCCAGCAATTTTCATCAGCAGAGCTCAAAACATATTACGAATGTCCTCATTAGCTTGAGAGTTCCTCGTTCAAAATCCACCAAGACCAGTGAAAAAGTACCTCTCTGCCACATGTTTGCAGTTCTGCTAACTAACAAGTGATCTATTCTATCTAGTACCTGGAGGGTGTTAAACAGTCATCCATTGGCCAAGCACTAGAATTACAGTTTGCAATATAATCTGGCTAGAACAATATAGACCATTGCAGTGAATGTCAAAATAAGGCCAAATATATCAACAGTAGAACTTTAATATTAAGGTCAATAGAGATCTCTACTTTTCACTGTTGTTATTCTAATGGTATACAAGTATATTCAGTATCTTCAGGATTTGGTCTAAAGGACAAGGCCAGGTCACTTCTTTAAGGTTCATCCACCTGAACTGGCTCATACTTCTAAAGGACTCCTTGGAAACTTCGGGTTCTGTACATTTGCAGAATAGCCTTGTTTTGACCCAGGAAAAACTGTACAGTGTTTACTAAATTTGACAAAATGGGTCAATAGTCCCTTTAATGTAGAGGGAACATCCTAATTATCAGTAGTCTCTAGCATCATCTGGCCTTTTGAATAGCTACAGAGCTTGCCCCAAGTCTCAGCTCTGGGCTTTTTTTCCATAACTTACGTCTTCCAATCACTGTTCTCTGCAAAGCAGCAAACTTTATGGGCAATAAATGGACAAGTTTTCCATTACCTGGAATTTGGGTCAATAGTTAGAGGTTTAGCCAGAGGTGCAGAAATATGAAGTGAAACTGTTGAGGCAAGTGGGGGGAAGTTAAGAGGATCAGTTCATTAGACCAGTCTCAGCCAGCCTCCAGGCAGAGTTCTGGCAGAAAAGGTATGCCAGTGGTCATGTCTTCCTGATCCAAGTTAAAAATGCCTTCTCATGTTCACATGCTCAGCAAAAAAGCAAACTGCATGGGTAAGTAGGACAAACAGAAAAAAGCTCTATCAAATTAATCAATTAGAAAACTAATCTAGAGTTGAAATAACATTTCTACTTCAGTGGTATAGAAATGTGAAATCTCAATTTTCCCAGGTTTGTTTTCTTTCTTCAGTAAGCATTGCAAAGCTGAAGTAATACTTTTGTCCTCATCTGCTGTAATGCATATGACAAAGTAGTGTTTTGCAATACAAATACACAACTTGAAACCTAAATGTGCTTTGTGGGGTTAAACATAGCTTACAGATCTCTCAATCCTCTGTATGGAGCAATGCATAACAATGCCAGTGATGGAAGAAAATAAAACAGAGAAAATAACTGTTTCCAGAAAGCATGATTTTCCTGGATTTCTCGATTTCTCTTCTGCTTGCTGCACCAGGCAGCTATAAAAGGCTGTGTAGCCATGCCATTGCCCTGTAACCTCTTCTCTGGACAGTATATGTAGAGGAACAATCCCTAGTTTATTTCTGGATTTCCCAATTTACTTGAGGTGCCCCTCCCCATGGCAGGGGGGTTGGAACTCGATGATAGAATCATAGAATCATAGAATAGTAAGGGTTGGAAAGGACCTCAAGATCATCGAGTTCCAACCCCCCTGCCATGGGCAGGGACACCTCCCACTAAACCATGCCATCCAAGGCTATGTCCAACCCCACCTTGAACGCCACCAGGGATGAAGCATTCACAACCTCCCTGGGCAACCCATTCCAGGGCCCCACCACCCTCACAGTAAAGAATTTCTTCCTCAGATCCAATCTAAACCTCCCCTGTTTAAGTTTAAACCCATTACCCCTTGTCCTCTCACCACAGTCCCTAATGAAGAGTCCCTCCCCAGCATCCCTATAGGCCCCCTTCAGGTATTGGAAGGCATGATCTTGAGGTCCTTTCCAACCCTAACTATTCTATGATTCTATAAGCATCTTGTGACTGTGTTTTATCTCAAGAACCAGGCTGGGCCCTGCTGCTCGGTGCGGCTACTTAGAAAACATTCACTCTCCTTGCTTTTCACAGCTTGTCAGTAACCCTGAGAAGATGCAGTGAAAACCTCCCGTGTCTGCTTCCTTGACTCTGAACATGAATTATCCCTGGCTCTGTTCATTTTGTTATTTTGTTTTTGCCTCCACAAACATTACAGCATTTGTAAACTCATGAAAACCAAACTGACTGCATGCCATCATTCATCATCTCAGTAGTGACTATGAATGAACATGAAAATGCAACATGCAATAATATTTGTAGAAACTTATTTTCAATTTGCACATGCAAGTATCCGCAGTGGTTGTGACACTGTCCAACCAAAGGCAACAACACTACGTGATCTATGGGAAATGCCATCTCTCTGATAATGTAGAAGCACAGAATCTATCCTACCAGCAAAAATGGATCTGTTAGATGCAGTTCCAACATCACATCTATAATAATTTTCTATCATCAGCCTAAGTGAATATGTTTAAATAATGAGCATTGTTCAAGGAAATTACTTTCTTATTTTTAATATTTTTGAGGCAGAAAAGTGAGACTAGATTTATTGAATAGATTATTCTTGCCTGGCGCCTTATTTGTAGTACCCAAGTGCTACTTTTTTTTTCTGATTAAATAAGCAAAGTCTCAATTTGTCTGTGGTCTTCTAGCATCTTGCTACCAATCATAATTTGATTACTCTATGAACATAACTAATTTTTACATCTACATTCTTCTGACACATTTAAAAAATACACTTTTATTTCTTCAGAGGCAGAAGAATAACTTGAGAGTTTTCTTCAGACAGACCACAGGAACCTCTCCTTCAGCTTTTCTGAGTCGCCACATTCATCAAAAAGCTTCAAATTCTCAACCAAGCAGGCTTGAACAGTACTCTGATCACTGGATGAGACCTGCCTTTTTTTTATGTCTACAAAACATGGATCTTCATGAGATGCACCATCCTGGAATTTATTCTCAATGTAGAGAGTTTGGAGGGGCTACTTCTGATTTACACCTTGGTAAGCAAGACCAAAACCAGGCCTTTTCTGCCAAACTATTTTCATAGTTATATAAAGGTTGATTCAGGGATAAAATTTTTAAACATATGTATTTTAAGTACACAGGGAGTGAAAGGAAATCCCAGATCACATAACCACTTTTGAAGAGAGGTGCATGCTTCTTAAGGAGGAAGATCAGTATTTATCTGTGCTATTGATGGTGATACAGCATTTTCAATCAGCTCCTATTTTCCCCTTAATTGTTCTGTCAACCTGTTTGGAATCTCATCTACCTTCCTCATTATGGCCTTCAGAGGGAGGGCTCCTACCACACTGAGAGTCAAGAGCAGATCATGTCCCTCATTTAGAACCAACACATCTTTCCACAGCCCACTAATTGCATGGCAGCTCAGGCTCATTTGTCTTCCCAGATCGTTAAAATTCATCACCATGCTCTGTGAGCTCTCACTCCTGCTCTTGGATGGGCAGCTGTAGATTATTTAGCCAGACCAATCCCTAATGTTTTTAACTAGGAGCTGACCCCAGCACCTGAGCACCTGCTGGGCTCTTAGTCTCTGTCATGTTAAAAGAGTGCACAGAAGGACCCGCGCCATCAAACGCATCTTGCTGCATTACATTAAATATTGATAAAAAATATGCAAATTGTTTATTGATCTTCTCCAGGAAGGGCTGAGATAATGAGAGAGGGGCTGTTTGAGATGATGCTTGGGATTTTTAACTTTCTTTTTTTTATGTTAGACTGTTGGTGATAGCTGAAGTTAATGAGGTCTTCTGGTTCACTCAGTATTTCAGACCTTACCCCTGGTCTGAACATAAAAGAGATCAATGCACCTTTATTGTGCATCACTTCCAGCAAGTGCCGTGAAAAGGGCAGGAATATTTGTACAGGTGCAGTGCCAGCACTCCTTACTAATTTTACCTGGACTGCTCTGGTTAATATTATACTACTCTAAATCGTGTTATCCTACATTGTATTTGTTTTCCAAGGATCAGAAGTTGATGCTCACACTGTCTCCACCTTATTAGTAGCTCAGTATATAATTAATACCCAGAGACCAGTTGGTTTTCCTTTCCCTTTTGCTCATAGCATTAACTTCATTACATATGCTTCCTACCCTTTATGTGATTGATATGTGACAGCTTTCGGTCATCTTTCATCCTCATGGTGGAAATTTCTTCACATTCACATATTTGGCTTTTTCTTTTTTTTCCTTTTTTTCTGTCCTATCTCTTCCTCAATTTTTTTGGGCGGTGCCCTCTGATGCCTCAGGGGAGTAAGCAACAATTAACCCAAAGCAGCTAGACCAGAGCATTGTTGCCCCCAAACCAACCCTCAATTTAGCATAAATCTGTCACACCTGGTTTACCTGCATAATGTTGCTTTTGCACCCCCATCAAGCCTAATTCCTGACAGAAACACTGCAAATGCGGCCACAAAATGTCTCCCTCTGCAATCAGGCCTCATTAAACAAATTCCTGGAGTGTCTGCATCATGTCTACAAAACAGCGAGAAGCAGGTCACAAGGGTTTGCCATCACAGAGTCCAGGCTGCAATGACTGTCATTCAAGAGTGGCACTGATTTGAAACAGAGCCTCCCTTTCCAAAAAAGCCGAAGAATAAGCTTCAAATTATCACCACAACTATTTACCTTTCCTTAGGATTTAGATGAGCCTAAGTGTTACTGTATTAGGAGCTGCACAAAACCATATTAAGCTGCATCTTTACTCCCAAAAACTTACTGGTTTTCAGGTGAACAGAGCAGATAAAATGCGATCTGAATGTGAGAGAGTGACTGGTAGCCGGCAAAGATCTCAGGTTTCTCCTTTGCTGCACAGTCCAAACCTGGGTAGCACTCAGGAGACAAGGAAGGACAGGGCTACAACTTCTTTGCCTTTCATTTTTTCCCCTTAATAACCTGCAAAACACAGAAACAGAATGAGAAAGCAAGTAAAGGCATAGAACTCACATGTTACAGTCTGCGGCTGTGGTCCCTGGGCCATCAGTTTCCCCATGGGCAGTTTTGCAGGTGTCTTTAGCAGGGGATGCCGTCCTGACCTGTACTTTGAAAAGGAACAGTCTTTCCTGTTACAGAAAGTTTTTGTCACAGAAAGCTAAATCCTACAAAAGGCATTTCCAACACAAGCAGGCAGTATTAAATGGAGGTGGATAGTACTGTCAGCAAAGAGACAACTGTCATCAGAGAGCCTCACCTGAGGATGATGTACCTAAATGGGATGGCCAGATAAAATCTTGTATCTGTCATGCCCAAGTTCAGGTCCTTACTGTGTAAATTTAAGAGTAAGCTGGAATTCAAAACTTGGTTGTAGCTTGATCCAGGTGTCTAACCTGGATATAGAATCATAGAATCATAAAATAGTTAGGGCTGGAAAGGACCTTAGGATCATCTACTTCCAACCCCCCTGCCATGGGCAAGGACACCTCCCACTAAACCATGCCACCATTCTTAGTACTCCTGACACATGCAAGCATAACTTTACAAACACTATGAACTCTCTTGACAGTCTGCAATGTGAGAAGAAATACTTCAACACCATATTTTTGTCTAAATCTTCTAAAGATTTGGATATAGAAAATCTGAACTATAAAATCTAAACTATAAAATCTCAACTATGCTATACCTAGAAACAGTTACCTCCCAGCACTTACTAAAGATATTCTAATTCATACACTGAATATATTCTGAGATTTTGCATTTTTCTTTATCAGCTAAGACTATAAGAGAAAGATTTTACTTGAGCTATGCTTTATCGAGGGAAAATACTCAGCCTAGAGCTTGAAAAATTTGGTTTTCCAGAGTAAATCAGAAAAAAAGAAATAAACAGCTATTCAAAATTGGATGGAAGAACAAAGTCATTGGTGTGATTGATGGACTACATGTAATTTTCAAGATTGATGCCATACTATTGTGTATGTCAGGGTACAACAGACCTGAATTATTAATTGCTCTATGATTCCCATTCTCTGAATGATACACTCCCTCAGAGCTCCTCTGAATGTATATTGTGTACATATAAAGCAAAAGCAAAAGCACTGCTGCATTCCCAGAGAAACAGAAACATTTTTAGGTTTGACAATATTTCGCTGCCCCCACCAACAGAAAGAACCAACCAATTTAAAATTGCTAAGCAGCAGGGAAAACATTTTTTCACCATCTCTTTCACACCAGAGTATTTAATTATGAATTTATGCAAGCAAAAATTTCAGAGCTCTCACTGCTCCAACAGTCTGTTGCCGGAGGTGCTTTCAAGCCCACAACTGCAGAACAGAGAGGGGGGAGTAGAGCTCCAGCATTTCAAACAATCAGCTTTGAAAGCATGTTGCAGCCTGTTTGCTTGTGTGACCCTATTCATTTTCTATGTTTCAAACAAGACTCATTCGCTTGAACATTGCATTCTTTTTTTTTTTTTTAATGGACTTTTATTCAGAAACTGAAAACATATGAAAACAAGAACAAAAGCTATATGCAAGTGGGGGACAATAGAACGAAGTGGTTAAATGTGACCAAGGAAATACTTTTTTTTATTATCTACTGCCTGTATTGGAACTGAAAACACAGACAAAGGACCTCTTGGTTACACCTCTGTAGACTGAGAATAAAGCTGCTGAAGTCATGGTATCTGTTAAAGAACCCAGAATAAGCTCAAGATATCTTTGTGTATCTTTACCATATTAACTGTATTTGCAGTTCAAAACCCTGATCCCTATTTAAAGAAAGGCTACTGTAAACATTTCTGGTGATGTAAACAGACCTCAAGGTAGGAGCAAACTACATTTATATCTACTGAATAACCTCTTTGAACAGTGAGAGTGGCACAAGGTAGCCTTCACGTCAGTAGAAATCAGATCTCAAAAACCAAAGGCAGAAGAATGCAATAAGCATGCTAATAGTTAGCAATGACAAACTTGTAAAACCATATGGTTTTAAGGAAAATATTCCAGACAATCTTCCAGTTTGTAGTTTAGCTTTACAGATTTATGATTTTCGGGTGATGATCATACAACATGCTACAAGCTCTACAGGAACTGGGAAGTTCACCAACTTCACTTACTTTACTTCTATACCTGTTTCAGCACAGATGACTCCACCGAAACAGGGATTTTATCACAGTTTGGAACAAAACCTTCAAACCTTCTAGAAGGTAGTCAAGCTTTGAATACGTAATCCAAGTCGAGCAGTACCACCAGCTGCCCAAGTACCACTGACACCAGCAAGTGGTGGGAGCACTTCTCTATCTATGCTAGAGCTGCAGACCTGATGGACCCCAGACTATTTGCATGGTTGGCAGTCACAGGCTTGGAGCCCTGCACCAGCACCAGAGATTCGGGGAACCTCTACTCTGAGATGGTTTCTCAGGGAAGAGAGTTCAAAACTGGGAGCTGTGTGAATACTAGGAAACACAATTGATGGCAGTCTGTCTGAAAAGCTGATAAGAATTATGAACTTGGGAGATTCCCAGAGCTTTGATGATATCTTAACTAGAAACAAGAGATCCTGACAAAAGGCTGGAAGCCCAGCTTCATCAGGAGCTACAGGATGAGTAGCTAGATGTCTGGGCTTTCAGGCTGCCAAATCTTTTAGGAGCCCATCTCTGAGACAGACCTGATCTGATACCAGTTAAGTATGGAAGCTAAGGAACTGGCTCACACAGTCTCCTCAGATCTGCTGGGCAGGCAAGCTAGCAGGAAAAGAAAAGCCAAAAAAACTCTTCCTGTTCTCCATCTCCACAGATTATTTTGGATTTAGCAAATAGGAATTTTCTGAAAGGAAATGATCCTGTTGAAAACCACCAAACTGAGCCTAAACTCCACTCTCCTTAAGACAATGCAGCTACCTCTAGCAAACACACAGCTTCAGATACACCTGAAAACAGAACGAAATGCTGCTGAAAAGGCATTTCTTTCACAAGATTCCCACACTGCTAGAGAATTAGTGAGAAAACAAACTATATCTGACAGATATTAATCATGTCACTTAACACACAAGCACCAGGTGTGCTGGAGATGAGATGGCAGAAGAACTGATACAGAATAAAATTAATTGTTTTCAACCGTGTTTTTCACACAAGAAAACCCTCTAGCATGTATCCTTAGATTTTTTTTTTTTTTATTTTTTTTTTTTTAATAATCATTAGTCGTTCTTTCATCAATGAATTGTAATGCAATATTCTGAAGTCAGTCATTTGGACAGAAAAAATAAAGGTATGTTCAGGAATGACAAAATGCTGCTCAAAGAAGAGGAGTAACAACTCCAAAAAAAAAAAAAAAAAAAAAAAACAACCAAAAAGAAGCATTATTGACATCAACCTATATCTGCAAGTTGTGTGAGTTAACCACGAAGGATGCGAGAAACCCCAGAACAAGATGCGAGATGTCATGCATTAGCCCAAAGCCCCTCCAAGAGCAGAAGATGCTTTGCAGTTGTTTTTTTCAGCACTTCAGTCTAAGCAACATAGCATAAATTAAAAAAAAAAAAAAAAAAAAAAAGAAATAAAAAAGGGTTACTGTGTGAACATTCCTCTCTCTGCAAAGAGACCTTTCTTGACTCCCTGGCTGAGAACCAGCTCATCTGTTTGGTTTTGTATTTGCAGGTAAGCATAGCAACAACTAGAGTGGGGTCACTGAAGAAACGTTTAGGTTAATGTAATCATTTTATCCTTTTGAAATACAGCATGTCTTGCCAGCAAGGCCACACACTGGAGAGGCAAGATATTTGTTTAAGAGCAAGGGACCTCGCTCTTTATTTCTGCTTGTTTTGCACTAATGCAGCTTAGCTGAGTTCTCTGGCATTGTTTGAAGGAAATTTCTGAAGATGGACAGGATACCAGTGATGCCAAGATCCAATAAAATCTATACCATCATTTCTGGTGATTGAAGAAGTGTGCATCCAGGAGAAAGAAGGTTCTATCACCTTTTCCAACCACAGCTGCCAAGAGGAAGGAGCAACTAGCTGATCCAAACCTTGACCTCCAACAGCTTCAGATCAGCATCAGCTATTACCTATGTCCTTGATTATACCACTCAGAATCACAAAGGTAGGGTTGCCCCCTTCCTGCCTTGGTCTCCAACACCAGCGTTGCACTGGAAGATGCTACGGCAGCATGGCCAGACAAAGCTTTACACCTCTGCGGTGCCAGGGTAGTACCCACTGCTCCCAGGACAGCCTCTTGCCTGCAGACATTCTATCACCCACAGCCAGCAGGAGCAGCAACATGGGGAATTAGGAGAGATCTTTGCAGGGCAGAACTGATTCAGGTGGGACCTCCTAGGAGCACGATGTGATCCCAGAGCTCTCTGAGCTAATTAACCTCTTTATAGACAGATACAACTGTCATTGACACCAACAGAAGGACAACTCCGGTGCTCTGCAGGAAAATGATGGATCCTGCTTTCCTTACTTGGATTTCTGCTGTACCTTTTGTTAGAGAGAAATAAACATTAACTTAACACTTGTATCATAGTGCTATCAGGCTCTTTCAGCACTCACAACAATGAAAGTAACATACACAGTTCTTGTACTCTCCAGAAGAAACATATGTTATTTGTTGACTGGAAAATGGAAAACTGAAACATACCAGCCCTGCTAACACTGCAAAGACCTGACTCAATATCCACTGCCATTTTTTGTTGTTGCCTTCAATGAGCTTTAGTAATCCAGGTTCATAGAATTATTGCTCTATTAATCAATGACAGAACTACAAGCAATTTTGCAATAAGACTTACAGTGCTGTGTACTCATGATACACATTTACTGCTAACCACTTTCTTTTTCTCTATTCCTCCTCTTCTGCTATTTTTTTATTTGTTTTAAAGAGAATTTTTTTTTCTTTTTTGTCTATAACTCTGGAATTCAACAAGTGAAAACAGTAATTAGAATCAGACACTGAGATTTTAATGATAAGCATATTTCTTATTTAATAAAAAGCAGATAAGTCAATCTGAAAAAAGTAAAATATAAATCACGTTAAAGGTCAAGTCCTGACACAAACATCCCCTTTATTATAGCCACTGATTTTCAGTGGCATTCAGATGTAGGTCTAATGATATGTTGATAACCACGCAAGAGAGAAAAATCAAGATCCATAGTGGAAATTCAAGCTGACACTCTGACCTTCACTCGTGCTGTGATGCTTTTGGAAAGGGAGGGGAAGGAGTAGCTTTTTTCCCAGCAGCATGAATTCAGACAGGATTGCCATTCCTTATTTTCCTGTCCTTCTTTACATAGGTTTATTAAACATTGCTTAAATGTGTTCCAAGGTGGTTAAATATTTTAAAAGAGGCAATTTCTTGCATTAGGCGGACTGTAATCAAAATTATTCCATTTCATAATGAGAATGCTTTTATCCTTACAAAGTCCACAAAAATTTGTTTTATAGTGAGAACTCAGTCCTTTTAAAGAAAAAAATAAAAAGGAGGGAAAAAATAAAGGAAAAAGCCAGCTTGTATTGCCTGTTGGTTTATCTTCAGTGATCCTTAAAATAACTGAAAAAGCCTTTTTTAAATGCTCAGTTTCCATTAGAAGCTAAGCTTGCCAATATGGAAAACAAAACATGAGCTCCTAATCTTGCAAGGTCTGGAGATCTAGAATACATGTTTTATTTTGATATTGCCATGAGTTGCTTAAATGCATAATGCTGATGAGATTGTTTGTCTGATTTTAATGCAGGTAGTGTACTCTCAACTCAGTGATCCAAAAGAAAATTTCCCAGCAGGCCACACTTGACAAGCAGGTGTCACTCAATCATGCATGTTTTCACCTCCCTGGGAGGACAGATGGTCCCAGCCTACTTAGCAATTCCATCCGCTGTTGGCAGCCCCCTCTCCAATGCAGTGCCATAATAAAGATGCTCTGAGATTTGTGTTAATCTGTGGTCTTTGGGGTAAACTGTAAACAAAGTGTGTAGAGTTATCGTTTCTCATTATGAGCTGGACCTCTTATCTTCTCCTCTGCCTATGGCATATAGATGTCTTTAATAGCCTATACCCCTGGACTCAGCTTTCATGGAGATTAGTTCCTATCATTTTAAGCACCACAGAATTACTTTGTCTGCAGAGACTTGACCTAATCTGTTTGAGGCTTTTACTATAAAGACAGTAAGACAGCCTTTTTTCTCCTAATTTTGAAAACAATGGTTTAAATCGGCAATAATTCCTGTTGCTGAATTTAATGCATAGGTAGGTATTATACTTGCTGATTTCCTGCTCTGAGATAGAAGAGGTAGTGTTATTTCTCTCGTCTTCATTTAGAAACAGGAACAGCAAGAACTGGGAAGGGAGAGAATAAAAAACCCTTACATCTGAACACCATGTTGAGGGGGGTTATTTGTCAATTCTTTTTTCACTGCTGTGATACATTTCCACTACATCCAATTTCCCATGTGTAAAATGAAGATTATCTTCTCCTCAGAATCTGACAAGTGCAGTAGGGAAAAAAGCAGAGGGAGAAAGGGAACGCATGTGAGAGTTCCCAGAATCAAGTCTGGCACCTCCTATGATTTGTGCCATTAGGGAATTTTCCAGGACTTTCTACATGAAGAAAGTAAAAAGGTCAAAGGTTCAGAGTCCTCATAATACTACTCAAAACAAAGTCAGAAATGCATATAACACCAGCATGTGCCACAGAATGAGATTGGATAGATGTCACTTCGTTAGAATGAAATACCCAAATTTAGATCTCTATCACAATTTTAAGTCTTAATCTCATCTTTCAGGTGCAAAAGAGATTGCATGAAAAACAAGGAGAATCATATTTTGGTTTTCGCTTGTGCCAGTCTCTTAAAGGGGGATCTATGAAAGACTCATTGTGACTTTAGTGGGCTATGGATGCAGCCAGATTGGTTGGAGGCAGAGAGCTCAACTGACGAAAAAGGGAATCCTGTCCAAAGTTTATCCCTGAGAAGGTGGAGGAAAATTTTCACCTGTTGAAGCTAATGGAAAGAATTAAATAAGATTTAAATATGCGTCATTTAAGAAGTTCTTGGGTTTCTCATTCTTCATCACAAATCTTGAAATTCTTACCCAGTCCTGGAAAAGAGGAATACTTCTACATGACTTTGTCAAAGGCAACAATAAATACCCAATAGGAGTTGTTATTTATCAGCTGATATGTAGTGGAGCTGATTACATAACAGCAGAAACATCATGTCACCACAGGGCTCCAGGAAATGTATTTTCTTTGTTACTTAGCACAAGCTCATGTTCGAGAACAAGTTCATGTCTTAGGATAAGCACTTCATTCCTTGTGAGGTGATAGACACTTGCATACCTCAAGTAGACCAAACCTTACCAATCTGCCACATGAGATTGCTGGAAACAGCCATGAGGTGAGATAGGAATGGAAATGGAAGTTATAAAGAAAAACCCAACAGATTTAAAGTCTTGTATTTAATGTTGACTCAGTCCTGTGATCAGTAGGACATTGTACATTCTACTGCCTATCTTAGGAATTTAAAATCTGTAAAAGGCCTTTCCAGTATAGTGTAATACTTTATTTGCATATAAATACAGTGACTGAGCCAACGAATTCTTCTCTGTGTGAACAAATTGTCCGGTTGTTAACTGTATTACAATAGTGCCCAGAGGCTTTAGTAGAGGTTGAGGATTAAAGAGGCTCAGTGATGCCCTGAGTACCACACTGGGCTGAGGGCACATCCAGCTCTGCCTGACCACTAGGGTATAACCTAGGTCAGATCCTGAATCTATGCAGGATTTTCAATTCCTATTGAAATAAAATATCCCACTTTCCCAGACTCATCCATTAGTCTAGGCTCAGCAATAGCTGCAGGGCTGCACAATCAGAGCAGGCTCACCTTCAGCTAGTGGGAGGGGAGGAGAAAGTGAAAAAGGCTTTTCATTTCCATGACTGGTTGTGGACATGTGCTTTGAGACTGAAGACACTGAGGTTTCTATTCTAATTTCACTACTGATCTCCCGGGTCATTCAGCAGGCTACTGGCAAATAATTTTGTCTTCTCCCCCACAAGCAGCAACAGCTGGGACATGTGATGCTCCCTACCCTGGGATGTTCGCGAAAGGTAAAGGAAGAATAAGAAATAGCACCAGAGTAGTGGCAGATCAAGCATGTTACATATGAAGTCTCTTGTCTTTCAGCTCAGTATGCTGTAGATTACCTGGAAGAGCAGCTCCACAGAGTTGCTGTACCTGGTGCCTCCCGTACCCATCCTCTTTGCCCACACAACTCAGTGGTCTCCAGCTCTCAGGAGCTGCAGCACTACTTCCACGGACTTCTTAAGCATGTGTTTCTTTCTTATTTTTCCTTCCTAGAAATGAAGCCTTGCTCTCTTAGTGCCCTAAACATCCGAGTCCACAAAGCACCCCTGTGCTTCATGTGAGCAGCCTATGAGCATGTTTTGGATAAACCACTTGAGTTTTCTCTTTCCCATCACTAGGAAAGCTCATAGGAAATAAGAACCAAAGGACTTACAAGCTGTCGCCAAATACATCTGTCACTGAAAAGAGGAAATTATTATAGGATCATTTCCCGCAAATTCAAACCACTGTCGAATGAAATATTAACATAAGAGTGATTACACTTGGTCACACCAAAGGTATGCCTGTTTCTAGGATAAGCAGATGCCCAAGTCAGAGTAAGAACCAAGCAACTAGATGGGACACTTCTAAGTCTCCCACCTTCAGCTATTTCAGTTCAGGGACTTCCTAAACTGGAAGAACAGAACAGAGAAGACAAAACCAGAAGCAAATCATAAAATTTAAAATCAACAGATTCATCCTAATAACACAAGGTAACAAAATTCACCTTCAGACTTATTTGAAATAATATTCAAATTAGCAAAAGATCTAGCAACCACTCATACTGTGTCCCAGAAATTGTTTTCTCTATTTTACTTTATATTATTCAGTACTATCAATAAAATTTGAGAAATGTTATAAGGGGAATAAATATAGCTACATTTGAGAGGAAATGTCCATTTCTTTGTTCTGTGTCAAGCAGCACTCATAACTATAGAGCACCACAAGTTAGATAAAATAAGGCAGTTTCAAAACACAAATGAAACAGGTCAGCACTACACCTTCAGTAATAGGTGTGCACCCTCTGGCTCTGCCTTATAAGCTGTGTGTATGTGCCTGTGTGCTAACATGAGCATCCATGTATATTTTCCTTGTGCACTTTCCATCACGGAAAGAGGAAGGACAAATATACCAGTGATCCATTTTGCAGAGCAGCATTTTTTTCTTGTCCATATAGCCGAGGAACAGGGTACATCCCAAAGTAGTTATTTCTTTTCCCAGCTTATTCCTTTCTTTTTCCTGTAGTTATTCCATTTTTCTGTTCTGACTAGTGCTTGATTCACTGAAGCATCCCCTGACATTAAAACCCAACTGTCTATGGTCTTACCGTGACAGAAGTAAAGGTAAAGAAGCAGTGCATGCAGTAAGACATTATTCAGTTGCACATGCTCTCCATAGCTTACATGCAATCCCCCTCCCCTCCCCAAACTTCTCCTCAGATCGTACCATGGCAGCAAGGAACAGGAGTGCCATGTGATGCAACTGGATTCAGTGAGCACCATGAAAGCAAAACATGTCTTTCTTCTCAAACTTGCAACCTCCCTCCACTTTTTCAGACAGAAACAGCTAAATTCCTCAACATGCTGGTGTTAAATATCCCCTTACATCTCTGGAAGGTGTCACCTGGAGACCATAATCTGACCTATAAAATGAGGCACAATGAAATCAGTTCAGAAGAAATAAGAGTCCTACGAGATGTTACCTTTGGTATTGGAATAGGACAATGTAAGTAAGCAAGGGGAACATGGCCCCTGCTGCTTAAAGACTGGAAGGGAAAAGAAAGCCTAGATTAGAAAAGCATTAGACAATCAAGAAGAGCTGTGTGCACACTTCTAAACCTCCCAGGGACAAGTTGACCAGCTACTGCTAGTAGAAAGGAACAAGGTGAATAAGGGAGACGAAGACACAAACTGAGTAGCGGACACAGAAACCTGCTAGACTAGATGGAGATAAGAGACTCAGCTGTTGAATTGATTTGTGAAAAGTCATGGGAATCTGAGATGATATATACACAAAAAGAACAGGGATTGCACTACGTATTAAAGTCTCAGTCTAAATGGAGTACCTGGCAAGGACCAGACCTTGGCTGTTACAGACGCTGCTGCCACCCATACAGAGTTGGAGAGGTGAATAACTCTTAGAGATACTGAAATAGCCCCACATCCAAGTTCCATCCCTTACAAAGTAATGAAAAAATTACATGACAATTCTTACAGTAATGAACACAATACTATATATTACAGACCTAGGTTTTGTTGACTTTACAGTTCTGTGGAAGTAGCAATAAAAACTCAATACTGGAAACATATAATCATAGAATCATAGAATAGTAAGGGTTGGAAAGGACCTCAAGATCATCGAGTTCCAACCCTCCTGCCATGGGCAGGGACACCTCCCGCTAAACCATGCCATCCAAGGCTATGTCCAACCCCACCTTGAACGCCACCAGGGATGAAGCATTCACAACTTCCCTGGGCAACCCATTCCAGGGCCCCACCACCCTCACAGTAAAGAATTTCTTCCTCAGATCCAATCTAAACCTCCCCTGTTTAAGTTTAAACCCATTACCCCTTGTCCTCTCACCACAGTCCCTAATGAAGAGTCCCTCCCCAGCATCCCTATAGGCCCCCTTCAGGTATTGGAAGGCTGCTATGAGGTCTCCACGCAGCCTTCTCTTCTCCAGGCTGAACAGCCCCAATTTTCTCAGCCTATCTTCATATGGGAGGTGCTCCAGTCCCCTGATCATCCTCATGGCCCTCCTCTGCGCTTGTTCTAACAGTTCCATGTCCTTTTTATGCTGAGGACACCAGAACTGCACACAATACTCCAAGTGAGGTCTCACGAGAGCAGAGTAGAGGGGCAGGATCACCTCCCTCCACCTGCTGGTCACACTCCTTTTGATGCAGCCCAGAATACGGTTGGCCTTCTGGGCTGCAAGCGCACACTGCCGGCTCATGTTCATTTTTTCATCAACCCACACCCCCAAGTCCTTCTCTGCAGGGCTGCTCTCAATCTCCTCCCCGCCCAACCTGTAGCTGTGCCTGGCATTGCTCCGACCCAGGTGGAGGACTTTGCATTTAGCATGGTTAAACTTCATGAGGTTGGCATCAGCCCACCTCACAAGCGTGTCAAGGTCCCTCTGGATGGCATTCCTTCCCTCCAATGTATCAACCGAAGCACACAGCTTGGTGTCATCGGCAAACTTGCTGAGGGCGCACTCAATCCCGCTGTCCATGTCACCCACAAAGATGTTGAACAAGACCGATCCCAACACTGATCCCTGGGGGACACCACTCGTTACTGGTCTCCAGCTGGACACTGAGCCACTGAGCACTACTCTTTGCATGCGGCCATCCAGCCAGTTCTTTATCCACCCAGTGGTCCACCTATCAAATTGATGTCTCTCCAACTTAGAGAGAAGGATGTCATGGGAGACAGTGTCAAAGGCTTTACACAAGTCCAGGTAGATGACATCAACCGCTCTGCCCCTGTCCATCAGTTCCGTAGCCCCTTCATAGAAGGTCACCAGATTGGTCAGGCAGGATTTCCCTTTAGTGAAGCCATGCTGGCTGTCACCAAGCACCTTGTTGGTTTTCATGTGCCTTAGCATGCCTTCCAGGAGAATCCACTCCAAGATTTTGCCAGGCACAGAGGTGAGACTGACTGGTCTGTAATTCCCTGGCTCATCCATTTTCCCCTTCTTAAAAATGGGGGTTATATTTCCCTTTTTCCAGTCATCGGGAACTTCACCTGACTGCCATGATTTTTCAAATATGATGGACAGTGGCTTAGCAACTTCATTTGCCAGCTCCTTCAGGACCCGCGGATGGATTTCATCCGGTCCCATTGACTTGTATACATTCAGGTTCCTAAGGTGGTCCCGAACAAGATCCTCCCCCACAGTGGGCCCAGGGTCCCCACCCTCACTGTCCCCGCATCTGCCTTCCCAGACTTGGGTGGTGTGGTCAGAGCATTTGCCGGTAAAGACTGAGGCAAAGAAGTCATTAAGAACCTCATCTTTCTCCAAATCCAGGGTAGCCAGTTCTCCCGATAGCTTCTGGAGAGGGCCCACGGTGTCCCTAACCTGTCTTTTATTGGCAATGTACCTATAAAATCCCTTCCTGTTATCCTTAACATCCCTAGCCAAGTTTAATTCTAAGTGGGCCTTAGCTTTCCTAACCTGGTCCCTAGCTTCCCGGACAACATCCCTGTATTCTTCCCAGGCCGCCTGACCTTGTTTCCACCTTTTATAAGCCTCTTTTTTCTTTCGAATTTTGCTCAGCAGCTCCTTATCCATCCAAGGAGGTCTCCTGGCCCTCCTGCTGAACTTCCTTCTAGTTCGGATGCATCGCTCCTGAGCTTGCAGCAGGTGATCCTTGAATATCAGCCAACAGTCTTGGGCCCCCCTGCCCTCTAGGGCTGTATCCCATGGAACCTTACTGAGCAGGTTCCTGAAGAGGCCAAAGTCTGCTCTCTTGAAGTCCAGGGCAGTGAGCTTGCTGCACACTCTTCTCACTGTCCTCAGGATCTCAAACTCAACCATCTCATGATCGCTGCAATCAAGGCTGCCCTGGAGAGTTACATTCCCAACCAGCCCTTCCCTGTTGGTGAGGACGAGGCTGATCTCTTCTAGACAAAATTCCATTACTTGTGGATACTCATGATTATTCACAAATACTGGGAGTCACTGGGCCTCAGCATAGCTCTACCCTTCATATGGTGGCAAAACTGAGCTTCTGAGGCAGCCTGCCTGAAAGGGGCAGGAGCCCTGATACAAGCAATTGCAGTGGCAGTTTCTTCCTTAGAGAACGCAGTCATCCCCACTGCCTTGACCAAGGATAGCACAGTGGTTCAGTTGATTCTGAGCTTATTGACCAGATTCCTCACATACATGTGAACAATCATTGCACATGGTACAAATGGCTGATATTTTTCTTTTCCTTATTCTTTTGATGCAAACTGACTTCTCACTCAGCAGAGATTTTTTTGGGAAATTTTTTTTTGGTGAGAAGGTATGTTATCTGTGTAATTTCTTTTGCAGCTTTTTTCCCAAAACATCTGATTTAGTTTTTACTAAGGAAAATCACACTGTCATTCTCTTTTTATATCTTTTCCTAGTCTTGTTTTTTCTTCAGTACAAAAGGTTTTCTTGTGACCATAAATTAAAAATTGTCAAACAAAAGAAAAAAAATGCTTAGTTTTTCCAAATTACAATAGAATATAGCAGTTGAAAATATGGAAAGTATTGAATAATTGATAAATTATTTCAAAACATTTTCCTTCAGCTAGCCCTGAGAACTTGTGAAGTTCCGCCAGATTTAAGATCATTTGGGATTCAGTTAAATACAGTAATTGGTTGTAAGTTAGCCTGTCTATGCTAAAAGCATTGCTAGAAACTCTGCATTTATTTGAAAGAAAGAACTGAAAGTCAGAGAAAGAATAATTTAGTACATAGCTCAGAGGTATCATTAGTATCGACAGCATGATGTTAAGAACAGGGAAATTTAGGTTAAACAGCAGGAGAGAAGGCTGAGCACAGTTACAGGTGTGATGAGGGGTGAGAGCAACTCTCCCATTGCGTGACCCCAGGTGTGTCACTATCAGAAAACTCTCCCCACGCTCAACTCTTCATCCCCTTTTTCTCCAAGAATAACTTCCTGACAGTGTTAAATTACAGGATAGCCCCAGAAACCATTTTTAAAACTAGGCTGTTCAAAAGAGAAGTTGTCTTTCTACACTGAAAATTCATAAGCCTGACACAAGGCTGTAAGAGGCAACTTTCGCTTGTCTGCCGTTCCACCATGACCACACCTTCATGTTAGAATCATAGAATCATAGAATAGTTTGGGTTGGAAGGAACATTCAAAGGTCATCTAGTCCAACCTCCCTGCAATGAGCAGGGATAGCTTGAACTAGATCAGGCTGCCCAGAATCATATCCAGCCTGGCCTTGAATGTCACCAAGGTTGATGGGTCCTTATGGATATCACAGCTATCTCCTACCTCTAACCAAAGGTTTTCAGGGTTTTTCAAGCTCATCTGCCAGCCCTTGCACCTTCTTCCTACACAGAGCAGATTTTGAACCTTTTTAACTGTATTAGCTTCATATATTTGAAGATACCATTTTAACATCACATATAAAAAAAAAGAAAAAGAAAAAGAAAAAAGGAAGAGCAGCAGAACCATCTTTCATACTGTAATTTTTTTGTACTTTATTATAGGTGAAATGATATTTCACTGTTGGGTCTTTTTTTAGGAAAAAAAAAAACTAAAATATGTAAACAGACCAACCTGACATCCACAAAACCTGCTACAAGCAGAACAGGATCTAAGCACTACGTAATCTTTCCCAGAGACTTTATCAAATAAAGATGCTGTGGTTTTATTTGGTTTCTGTTTAAATCTCCTGAGAGGTCTCTCTTTAAATCCAGGCATGAAAAATACATTCTCAGTCCAGACACAGAGATTTTAGAACAGAGAAATGCAGTGAGACAGCATTTCATTTGCAAGTCTTTTACATTTTAACAGTGTCTATTGCTATCCGCTCAGCAAGCATCGCTGAAACTGCTGCTCCTACAATAAATTTTCTTTAAGATTGTAATATTTTAAATAGTGTACTTATAGTATATATGCAATATAAAGAGCTTTAGCGTATCTGCTAATATAGGCACATAAGATGCATATATTTTTGTATGTGCATGGTATGTATAAGCAGACTATACCCAATACATGCTGTATATTCATGTGTGTGTGATGTCACTCTGGTTCTAAATATAATGTGCATAATTTCAAATAAAAGTATTGACAAAATGGACAGCCAAATACAGTCATCAAACACTACTGAGTAGATGCTTGGGAAAAGTAGGGGGAAAAAAGTTAAAGAGAAAACAGGTTTAAAACTGACTCATTACACATGAGGAAGAGAGACAGATTTTAGTCATCAGAAAAAATAATTCAAGTTCTTCTAGTGTTTAGTTGTGTTATTCAGGATCTAAAAAGGAAGGGAAATAGAATAGAAATGACTAG
The DNA here is from genome assembly GCA_039720435.1 of Amazona ochrocephala. NCBI lineage: Eukaryota > Metazoa > Chordata > Aves > Psittaciformes > Psittacidae > Amazona > Amazona ochrocephala. The sequence continues at coordinate 50,732,575 of CM077882.1, read as the reverse complement.
GATTTGTTTGAATATTTTGGTGAGTTTTTCCATAACAATAAATGTAGCTCAGATTCTTTTAAGGCAAGTAATTGTGTCCAGGAGTTCTGTTTTAAATATGCTCTGGGGCATATCCTTGTTCCCACTGAGTATAAAGTAGATAGTTTCTGTGCTTAAGAACTACAGTGTGTAGGATTAAATAATACACTTAATGAAGAGGCTAAAATGACTGCATTCTTTCTATTTCAAAGACAGAATTCCAAGAAGAAAGCCACCCAGGATCACTGAAAACAGTCTTTTATCATCTTGCACTTTATTAATTCACATTCTGTAGTGCACCCTACTTAAAACTGCATTTTAGGAGTATCTACCTATGATATTACACCACACTGACTTCCTCAGTATAATTCTGAACATCTCATCTTTCAACTTATTTGTTTTTCCAACACAGCCAGGACCAGACCTGGCCAGATGAGTACTTAGGTATGGAGAGGCTGAGTCACATGCTAGTAATCTAGAGAAGAAAAGTGAATCCCTGTTTTTAAATCCTATAGTATTAACCTAATCACTTGAGTAGGGCTATTGAAATGACAGTCTCCTGTCTCAAACTAGACCATAGACTTTGGCATGCCAAACAAAACTCACACCTTTCCAAAATTCCAGACATGTGATGTCTCCTACAGTTCCATGGATGCGTGCATAGAGCCTTCAATAGCTGTAACCAGGAGCTGTGCTTAGTCTTCTGCATCTTTTGGGTAATGAAAGCTGCCACACATACCCTTTGAACACCAGAGGCACGCGGGACTGCCGCCAGGTCTGAAGGTGAAAGACTGGCACCTGGCCAATGTTTCCCCTGAGCACGAGGGAACTGTGCTCTATCACTGCATACTACTTACACAACATCATGAACATATTGGTTTGTAGGGATGTAGCTGCACACTAGTTGATTCCTGCAAGCCATTTAGGACACCCTAGTAACCTGCACTCATAGATGAAACAATGCTGAGGTAATAGACAAGTAATGGCTAAGTTTGGTCTATGAAACCCTAAATGGCCTGGCTCCTGACAACTCCAATTCATTGTCCCATATTAGCTTTGTATTGATATCTCATCAATGGGAAATTAACTGCTGTGTCATGCATATTTCAGGGACATTCCCACTTTCTCCTATCATCATATTCCAATGATCTTCTAATGTATTTTCCTACCTTCCTGCACAATGTTGGCTTAGGAGAGCCCCTCTCTTCATAGTAAAGTACCAAATCTATTTTAAACCAAGAGAGTCGGAGTTCCTTCCCTGTCATGTTTGACTCCAGTTGGAGAAGAGAAAGACCTGGATAGAAGTTGTGAACATTTGGGAGAAGGAAGGATTTGCCCTAGGTCAGGCATACACTTCTCAGTGGTATTTACTCTTGGAAAACCTGAGAGGATTAAAGCCAGCTCTTGAAACTCTTCTTGACACTTCATGGCATGTAACACTGTTTGCTCAAGTTTTTATGACTGGGCATGTGCCACATGCTTTGCATACTCCCTGTGCATGCCCCTCCTGGCATTTGCGTGTTTCACAGATGGATTAGCAGTGGCACACATACACCGGTGCTCAATCCTGGTTTTGCTACTAAGCTAGACAGAGCCTTTAATTTTTTTTTTTTGGACAGCATCGGGGTGGCTATGAGAAAAGAGAAGCTGTCAAAAACCTATATTGTTGGTACTGGCACTCCTCTTCCTTGCTAAAGCACACAAGGGCTCAAGCCAAGGCCGTTTAACCTTTCTGCTTGTCTCTGACTTCTAGCCTCTGTTGGGTCATGTAGACACAGTGTTAAAAAAGAGCTCTAATGATCTCAGTTCTAAAGCTTAAATGGTTTTTGGAATTCAGTCTAAAATCCAGACATCTGATCCTCATACCCTTCTCAGTATGCATACAGAAATGAAAGTTTCATTTATGAAATTCCACTTCAAAACATTAGTGTGCGAGAAATATTCAAGCTCCCTCCTCAGTATTTGAGGATAGTCTCTGTAATTCATCTCTGATTACCAAAGATATTGCAATTAGCAAAATCAGACAATAGGATGAAGCCAAAAGAAATTAAATGTTATCTTCTGCTGCCAATGCTTGCATCATCCTACTGAGCTCATCTTATAAAATACCTAAATGTATGACAGTTGCTTGGAATCATATATTGTGCACTTTCCTGTCATTCCAGCTGCCAAAGTACATTGTGAACATTGCCCTGCCTCTGTTACTGCAGTTCTTACTAATTCTTCTTTGTTTCCTCTGTTTTCCCAGGGGTCAGCCTTGGAATTCTTGTGCTTCTCACACTGCAGCACATCCTCTGCTCTATGTGTGGTCACCAGCCAATAATCTGTGGCAATGGAAGCAAGAACTTTTGAAAAAAGTTTTCTGCCACATGGCAGTGTGCTGCAAGGACTGCTCAGACCAGGAGAAAAAGGGAGTTGACCAAAAATAAATGGTTCGTATATTCCTACCTCTGCGCTCACATCAGGACTGACCCCACAGAATTCTGCATGAAAGTTCTTATTCACAGGGAAGCTGTAACTTCATGGAAGTCTACCTAGACTTGAAATAAACAAACAAACAAACCCAAACAAACCCAAACCTCTTTTAAACTCAGCAGACTAGCAACCACTAAATCTGCTGCTTTCTTGCTTCCACATCACCCTTCCCCATGGAGCCTATGCCAACATGTGATGGCTGGCACAAGAGCTGGCTCAAATGGCTCTGTACTAACTGAGAGCCCCCTAATCTTGAAGGATCCATTGCCAGTCCCTTACAGCCGGATGCTATCCTCCTTGTGCTTTCTGAGCCAAGCGAAGAAATAAAGCACTCATGTTCACTTGAAGCCACTGAGAGGGACATTCTTACAATTTAGATACTGGAGCAGGAACAAAGCTGATAAAGGGTCTAAAGGGTCTGGAGAACAAGTTTTGTAAAAAACGGCTGAGGGAACTGGAATTGTTCAGTCTGGAGAAGGCTCAGGGAGGACCTTCTCACTCTCCATAACTACCTAAAAGGAGGCTGTAGTGAGGAGGGGGTCAGTCTCTTCTCCCAAGTTACAAGCAACAGAACAAGAGGTAACAGCCCCAAGCTATGCCAGGGGAGGTTTAGATTGGATATTAGGGAAAATTTCTTCACTAAGAGGGTAATCAGGCATTGGAACAGGCTGCCAAGAGAAGTGGTGGAACCACTGTCCCTGGAAGTGTTCGAAAAACAATTAGATGAGGCCCTCAGTGACATGGTTTAGCGGTGGTCTTGACAGTGCTGGGTAATGGATGGACTTGATAATCTTACAGGTCATTTCCAACCTAGCTGATTCTACGAATCTATTCTATGATTCTACTTAGGGGCAGCACTGTTTTCACTTGCTTTATAAGGTTAATATCAGAAACTGGGGCAACAGAATATAATTCAATAATCTCCACTATAAACAAATATAGTCATCTTCTAACAGAGTTATGGATCCCAACAGATTTAACTATGGACTTCATATACCACTCCAACATTAAACTGTTGACATTCAGTGAAAGAAAACTCCAGCCTTAATAGTTTCAGAAAACATCTGTAGCTGCAACAGTCTCACACTGACTAAACCTTGTCTGCTCTGACCACCATACTATCTGTCACTTTAGAGTTACCATGGATGTGTTGTACCAGCTTATCTACTTCCTTAACGCTTGGGGATTAATAGACTCCAAAGTCTATTTGTAAAACCTATAGTAGTTTGAGCATGAATCTGTGTCCTGGGTTCAGCAGGAGCAGTCATTTTCTCCTTGTTAGTAGCTGGTGCAGTGCTGTGTTTTTGACTTCCAGCCTGGGAACAGCACTGATAACACCGATGTTTTCAGTTACTGCTCAAATGTTTACTCCGACCAAGGACTTTCTGAATCTCATGCTCTGCCAGGGAGGAGGGGAAGCTGGGAGGAAGCAGAGACAGGACACCGGACCCAAACTAACCAAAGAGGTATTTCATACCACAGCACGTCATGCCGAGTATATAAACTGGGGGCAGTCACCCGGAAGAGCTGGATCACAACTCGGTCGGGCTGGGTATTGGTTGGCTGGTGGTGAGCAGTTGTATTCTCTCCCCTTGTTATTTCCCGTATCATTATTATTATTGGTGGTAGCAGTAGTGGTTTGTGTTATACCTTAGTTACTGAACTGTTCTTATCTCAACCCATGGGAGTTACATTCTTTCAATTTTCCTACCCACACCTCCAGGAGCTGGGGGAAAAGGGGTTGGGGGGGGAGTGAGGAAGCGAGCTATGTGGCTGAATGGACTTAAACCACAATTTTTCACAAATTTTTCTTTCAGAACCCTAGAATTTTTCTGCTACTGCTTTGTCATATCCTGTACACCTTGAGTGAAATGGAGTCCCATAATATGTGTCCAGAAGTGCAAAGATGACAAATATGCAATACCTGACGAGGAAGATTCATAACGTCACACAACTCCTTTTTAAAGATCAGCTGCTCTAGGAAGATTCTGGATTCTCCTAACCATAGACCTTTCAAAGGGAAAGACTCAGTACAGTTAGGATAACATCTATTGGCACAGAAGAGAAAAAGGCTACTTAGCAGAAGTGGTTCTCAGTTCCTGGCACCTGATTTCTTTTTTGTGTTTACTCAGATGTGTTACCTTTATTTACAGGTCTCGCAGTGTTTTCCTCTGAGTGTGACAACAGAATATCTGTGTTGCTCCTCTTAAGCACCTTCAGTAAATGGCCGTCATCATATTGACTTTGTTAACTGCTAGGGCTGTTAGGTGCTCTGGTGTGTGAGGAAAATGAGCTTGTAGAGGAGGATCTGGTGAGGAAGTGACAGCAAAGCGCTAGAGAAAAAAAAAGAGAAGCCAAGACACTGTAGAAGCACTTCTTATGTGGTTATTACAACAAATGAATATTTGAACTCTTTCATGAATATTTGAACTGAAACTGCTGAAGGTGCTTATGAAGTAGGTACTCCAGCTACAAAACGGATTTAAACATGGATTCTTCATGCAAAACTCATTATGCAAATCAACTCTGCACATTGGGATAGATAATGACCAAAATACTGTGGTCAGTAACACACAACCTGGCCTGCCACAGGGATACCATCCACCTCTACAAACTGCAGATTTGCCTCTGACTGAAAGACCTATTGACCTGTACCTGAAGAAACTGATCCCTTGTTTCTCAATTCCTTTCGTGCCTTCCAACCTGTATAGCCAAAGCTACACCTGCTATTACAGGGTTTTTCAATAGGAGGTCACACAGCTGAATGATAAGCTGCAGGCAGGTAGTAGCAATGGAAAGCATTTCTCTCTTCCTGAAGTGGTGAATGAGAAATTAATCAACCTGGATGTAGGTCTGGCTGAAAACAGCACTGCTTCAGGTGCTTGTGACTGTCCTTTCTTCACTCTGCCTCATCAGTGGAGGGTTAAAGCCACTTCCCACAGCTCTTCTCCCCAGTGTTATCACAGAGGGGTATGAACTGCCTTTTTCCAGGCAGGGGGCAGTAAAAGGGAACAGAGCTGAGCAAGAGAGAAGGATTGCATAAAAAAATGCAGGGGAGGAAGAGGTTTCATTTGCTGGGGTGCCAACTTTGAACAAAGCAAATTCCAGGCTTGGTCATCTTCTGTTATTATCCCAGAGCAGGAGCTACACAGGCCTCTGCATGTGTTCATATGTATACAGCAAAGCAGCATAGGAAGCTTTAAATAATTGAGTTCAAGTACATTCCTGTTTACTCCTAAATATGCTGTTTAAACACATTCATTTTTGCAAAGCTGCTGACCCCCTACCTGTGTCTTTGTTGCCCTGACTCCCGGGCAGAGCCTGGTGCCTATGGGCTGGATTCTCCCCTTGCTGAGCCCACTGGCTCACCCTAGCTCCCCTGTTTCCTCCTCCTCTGCAGCAGATTTCCACCTTCGCTGAGCTGTGCAGCTCTCTCTTCTTCCTATTTTAAGTCATTTCAGTCACACCTGCTGCCACCACTGACAAGTGCACGTTATTATTAATGCATTATTAAATTTTATCTCACATTTAGAGCCCTGTCGATGGCGCTCACTTATAGACACTGTGGCAATAAGCATTATAGGAATGGCTATAAATAATGAATACTATCCCTCTCATGTCTCTCCAGGTCTCCCAACCCAGTAGGTATTTACTGCAAGGCAAATGCAGATCAACTTCATTTTTTTTTTACTGATTAAAAGTATTGTCAGGGTGGGTAGTTGCCACAAAGTAAGCAAGAGACTGCAGCTGCTGTGGGAGACAGCCTAAGATATTTGAGCAGCTTCTGTTCCCACCAGGGTACCTTACTCTAAAAGCAAAGCACCAACTCTAATTTGCCTGCTGCAGTCCTGCTCCTTGCAGAGCTCCAGAAATCAAAAGAGAGGGTGGAAAGGTAGTGAAAGGGTCCAAATTCCCCTGGTATTTGCCCTTTACAGCTCAACTGCACAACGCAATTTTTAATTGGGGAATGCATCATCTCCAGCATTTGCCTGCCATACAGCAAAGTTCAGGCACCTACTGGTTAAAATCAGAGCCCAAAAGAGCAGAGTGCCAGTGCTGTCTCAACTGCAGCCTGTCCCACCTCATTAATGCTTGCTATTCGATTCATCTTTTTTCCCTTCCTTTGTAGCTCCTGCAAATTAAGCTTTTGAACACTGTTAACACTCCTGTGCATCTATAATTCTTGATCACTTAGCCATTGAAAGATGTAGGAGATCTTTGCTATTACCTGTGTGTCTAGAAGAGTTTATAGAGAAAAATTTGGAAAAGAATGGTTTCAAGGAGAATACTGAGAGGTTTTAAAAGAAGTGATGCAAACTCTTTAGTTCTGGTCTCAGAAATGCCCAAATAAAAATCTAGATTAATGCTCTAGACCAAGATACCTTAATATCTTCATAGTTTTGTAGTGGGCACCAACAGTAAGAACAACCCAGCCAGGGGGGTACAAATCACCCCCAGCCATGGCTTCCCAACAGGGTCCATTTCCACCACCCCAAGTCCCTAGTCCCAGCACAGAGCTACTGCTTCCATTGCTGCAGCCACCCCAACAGGGCATTTGCCGCCATCCATGAGTCAGTACAGAAATAAAGTACTGGCCACTTTTCTTGTTCAGCAATGTCCAAGGCCAGCTAGATGGCTTTCACCTCAGCAAACTGACTTGATTCACCCTCTCATTCAGCAGTTTCTGCAACTTGTCACTGGGGATTCCATACAGCTGCCTTCCATCTCCGATGCTTTCCCACAATATGGCAGGACACATCAATAAACAAGGCATATTGCTTTTCACTTTCTGACAGTTACCCAAGAAGAGAGAGAGGAGCAACCAAAGGAACCATAACCAATTAATGTGATTTATTCATCACGTGGTTCAGATCTCAAAGGGAATTCTGAAATCAGAAAAGATATCAAAACCACGATGCATTCTAAGTATCACTAAAATTAGGACTGTTTGGAGTTACTGATTAGGTTTGGCTCATCAAGAAAGTTTTCATCTGGCAGTTCAGATAAGATGCCAGACCTAAAGCTGAAATGGGCAGAAAATGACTTTTAACCTGCAGAAATATCTTAGATACCATATTTTTTTCTCAAATGAATTAAAAATGTCAAAAGCAAAGTCACTTTCACAAGTGAAAGACCAGATGAAAAAAAAGCTCAGCATTTTTTTGTTAATGTCATGATGTTTAATTTGTATTTTGGCCTGATTTTCAGTTGTGTATTATTAGCTTATATTTAACAATACTCTTTAAGCAAAGAAATGTTGGCTTGCTTTTTTTGGTTTCTTTTGGGCTTTTTTTTTTTTTAAGCTGAAAATGTCCCAACATTTTCTCAAATGAACAAGTGTGGGCATTCCCGCAAACAAGTACACTGGGAGAGGATGATAACTCCCAGAAAGTCCCATTTTAATACATTCTTGGCTCTCACGTATCAGAAATGCAATTCTATGAAGAAATTATCATCTGCTCCATAACAGATAGAAGCCCTAACAACAATCATCTCTGCTGATATTCAGACTAAAGTTATCTCTGACTTCATCAGGGTAGGACTAGACCTTATCACTGACTCTTTCAGTCTTACCATATTAATTCTGAAATAATCCAAAATTACCATGGAAAAAATTTCTCAGACTTCCTGTGCTTCAGACCTCCTGACTTCTCTCCAACCTAGACTCACTTTTGCCAAGCATTTGACTTAGGGGCCCAAAAGTTTTTCACTTAATACCTTTGCTTGAGCCGTTTCAAAACTTGATGTGGGCTTCCTTAAAGTTCAAGTTCCCCATTGCTGTGCTCTTTTATGAAAGTTTAATTGAATTTTATAACATTATAATAATGAATGTACCTATTTCAGCAGCCATACTTTGTACTGCACAGCTGTCTTGCAAAACACAAAGAAAATGTCCCATGTTCATAGGTTTAATCACCAGGGTACATTATATAATCACTAAGGGTGTATCCTTCTGTAAAGCTGGGATTAGGTCTAACATAGTTACACAACATTTTGTCAGCTTAAAGTAGAAGAAAAATTAGTTTCTGGCAGCCTGCAGAAAACACTTTGGATGCACTTTCAGGAACTTGTAATGAAAACCACAGAGAAATTTGATAATGAACCAAAGCATTCAAGCTTATTTAGCATACATATTCACCCTGATGTCATTTACAACTCCAGTCATTACTTAAGGACCATATAAATTTATTAATAAACATTCACATTTGAGGTTGCTTACATTTGTGGAGCCTAATGTCAAACACTCAGTATCAAGCCCAATTCTAGGGGGCACTAAGCATCCACATTCTCCATTTGTTTCTATCTTACCAGGGTCTTCCACCAATAGAGAGGGCTTTGAGAGTAGAAAAACCTCAAGCAGACAGGGAACAGTTACCACTCAGCATTCCCAAGATCTGACTCAGGGTTACTACCTATTGCCTTCGAGTTCCTCAAAGAACACGAAGTACTAATTCATCAGGCAGAAGAAAAAAGAAATTAATAATTGTAGTAGCACCTAGGCTCAATGAAATAGCTGTCATGATCCTTCTCCTAAAGTGGATATGGCAATCAGTCCACTCTGATACTTACTTTGTTATCCCCCATCACAATGGACAATAATAAGATTACCATAGGTCAGATTTTTTCTGGAGAGGTCACACAATGGAATCAGATAGTGTCTTGACAAGACAATCCCAGCATTTTCCTTTCAGATTAGAAGCATTTTCCACTGAAGCTTTACTGAAAATTTCAACATCTATAATTACAATACAGTCATTATACCACATACGAACCAGTGCACACAACACAGGGCAATAAATTACAAAAAATGAAGGTATAAAATAACAACAGTCTTACACACCCAACTCAGCACATAAAGAAGAAATGGCAAGTGTATTTTGCAACCCAAAAGGGGAAAAGCAAACTTCTTGAAGGGTCCAATAACACTCCCCAGCCACGTCTTGTTTGTCAAAGCTTTCCCGACACCTACACGGTGTTTCTCAGGATAAAACAGAATTAAGTAACTCCTTCCATAAAAGTTTTCACCAGCTCACACATGTCAGAACGCCTCAGAAACTGTGTCATAAACTGTGAATGGAGATGCTCTCCTTGCTGTACTTTTGGGAGGCAAGCTTGCCTGAGATAAATATTGCTTGGAATATAAGCTGTTTCTCCTCTTATCAAGCAAAAATTTTGTATCCTGAGGATTCCCCCATAAATTAGCCAAGCCCCACTGCTACACTGACTGCTTCCCTACAGCAACACAAAGAACATGGTAACACTCATTAGAGTGAACCACCAGGGAAAAGTCTAATTGCTGGATTTACATTTTGTAGGCAACGTGTATTTATACTAATAATTCTATTTTGTGCTGCTTTACTAGTCAGAGAAGAAAAGAGCATATTGTATTAAGCTCCAGCCCCCAAGCACTGAAATAACACCAACAGATCTAGAGAGACGAGCTTTCATATAATTGGCGTCTACCCACAGAATGCAGTTGATGATGAAGCATATTTCCAGCAGTTCACAAGAAGGGCATGTGATTCCCTGAGGATTTTCAACCTTTAATATTTGCCTATCTTTGGGAGCATCTACTCTTCTCATCATTACAGCAGTGCTAGTCACTTCACTGATTGAAGTGGGGCTGGAAAAATCAGCACTTTAACCTTGCCCATTTGGATCTTCAGCATTATTGCCCTCAGTGGTCACTTCCAGGCTCCCACAGATCCTACAGAAAAAAAATGTCCTATCCCATGTTTAAGGAGAAAACCACTTTAAGAAGTACTAAGAAGCTGCAAAATTAGTCCTTGAACCAGAAACAGGAACCAGAAACTGAGACATCCAAGTATTTCTTATAAATATGCATTTATATATAAATTTAGCTTATTTCACAGTGTCCTTTATACTTGGAGGACAAGGAAAAAAAAATCCTTCTTCACAGTGTTCCACTGCCTCTGCTTCCAGCTCTAACTGAAGTGAGGAAGTACGACGCTGTTGGAAAACCTGGCTTTTTTTTCTTGTAATGAGTTCATCAAAACATTTCGTAACCTACAAAAGGGTTCAGATTTGATTCAAGATTTCCACAGGCTCTTATTTTATCTGAATAAATTCACCCAGTCTTAATATTTTATTTTGCTTTAATGAATATAAAAGTGTGAGTTCTAGACTCATCAAAATGATGAAGGATGAGACAAAACTCTAAGCCAGTAAGAACATTTCTAAAGATCAAAGTTGTCAAATACAGGGGTTTGGCTTGGGACTGTCTTGACAACTGCTAATAAAAAAAGTTAAAAGCAAAGAAAGAAAGAAATACTTGTCTTACTCATAATAGCAGCACGTAAACTTAAATATACATAAAACATAATTAAAGGCTTCTTCTACAAGGAAGCCATGGTGTTATGTCTCCCTTAATGTTTTTTATCTGATTGAGCAAGCTCAGAAAAGCTACTTTACACATCTCTCTAAGGCATGGCTGCTTCATATTATCTCACGTAGCCATTTTATGACAGCTGCGCACATCCTTCTTCTGGCCTCTTTACCCGGACACATGTTCCCACAACTTAACACTGTGCTATTAATACATTTCTATTTGATGTCCTTCACACCTTCATTTTACATAGCATTGTCAAACATAAACCATCTATTTGCATGGTTCTAATTGCAAATTGGCGCATTCTCCTTTTAAACCTTCTCAGCTTCTCTGTGGGAAAACTTATAAATGAAAATAGGCATTGAGCTTCCCACACATTGCAGTAGTGACACAGCACTGGAAAATGGGCAGTCCAGTCTGTTGGAGACTGATTGGACTTTTCATGAGCAGGACATCAGCCTTAACTACTCATCTAACTCACTACGAGCTGCCCAGCCATAAGCCTTCTGAAAACAGGCTGCTTTTTTTTTTTCTGGAAAAAAAGACAGAGTTTTGGATTCCGTGTGAGCTATGGATGCCCAATAACCCAACTACCAGTGAAATAAGTGTGCACACTATAGGGGTTCAGGAAACAAGGCTACATAACTTGCAAGCAGTATTGAAGTTAAAAAACCACCATTGAACAAATGCTGTTTGCTGTCAGATGCTTCATGACCTTTTCACTAGGTACAGGATGGGAAGACTGTGGAGCACGTACTGATTAGGTGTATGGCTCCAAAAATACCACTTGAAAAAAGAAAATCCTTCATTATAGTGTAATAGGAAATATGCTGGAACATAAGAAAGCCAGGAATATCTCATTTTCTGAAAGCCCTTATCTTTCTTTTTTTATTCCTCATTTAAATACTCTTCAATGCAGTCACTCTGGTGTAGAGAAAAAAAAGTGAGAGCCAGAAAGTTCAATCCTTTTTTCCAGCTTCTGCTGGAGTGATGACTGCTAACAGCATCTCCCCTGGTGCTGTGTTCCCATGCCATGTAGTGCACACATGGCCATCAGAAGCAATTATGCCCTGGGAAAAAAGTCCAGCAGCCAAAGCAGACACTGCGAATATTTTTGCTGATGCTGTTTGGGATGGTGGTGGAAGCTTTACACCATTATTTGATTTGGAGGCAGACAATTCTAAGCAGACTTAATTATTTCCTTATTTGTGAAATAACTTGTCTCCCAGAGACTCTTCAATGTTACTTATCTCAGATGCAGGGTACTTAACAGGGATTACTACTCGGTGTTTTAAAGTAGGAAAATATCAGTAATTCATTGTAGGCTGTTTTACACAGTGGGAAAACACTGCTGAAATTCTTACTTGACCTCATGAAGCATGCACAAGACCAGCACACAACCATGAGGCCGCATCCACCCTTAATACAACCCTGGCAGTCCCACACACCAAGCCCAAGACACAAGCCATTTGCAGGGCAGTGGCATGCCTAGGAAGTCCTAGGAAGGTGCTGATTACTATACTCAATTAAGTCCTTCCTAAATGAATATATGACTTGTAATAGTGCCCCACATCCAAGGAAGTCTCATGCCACAGTCATGGGCTCATACTGTGACTTCTTCCCAAGACAAGATTCCAGAAAAAGACCCATGGCTGTAATGTAATCCACTCACTGACACTTTTTCATCACACAAAGAGTGGAGGTTTTACGTGTTAAGACAACGGTAGGTTGAGAGCTCTATCCAAGTCCTGGGCTTGCTGTTGATGTCAGGCTTCAGGAATGGGACAGACCTGAGGTAGTCAGTGGCTGACATAAGCCTTGAAGAAGTCACTGTTCTTATCCAAGAGCATGTAGTCGCAAATTCTTGGCCTGTTCTGGCTGGCCAATGACTGAATCAGGAAGGCAGCTTACTGCTCTCAGCATTAGCTTATACCAGAGAATTCCTAACTGGGCTGCACACCATTTTTCATATTTCAGAATTTAAGTGAATTATTTTGTTATTAAAAAGACATTTCATCAGAGTAGAGGAAATAAAAACACAATTTCTTTTCAAAAGTTCCCAACCATCATTTCTTTTTCTGTTAGAAATGATTAAGACCGGGTGCTCATCAGTGAAAAGACCTCATTTGTGTTTGTCCATAAGGAGCTCTGAATAGCTAGTCAGTATAAATACTGAACAAAAAATAAAAGTAACAAAGGGAGGGTTTTTTCTTTATTTGTTATTTTTGGGGAGAAAAAACCGCCATCTGTGTTCCAAATGTGTTGCTTTTCAATGATCCACAAGCTGTTTCTATGGTTTTAAATTATTTGACTTTGCTCTTCTTTCAAATGGTTGCCTTCACCATATTAAAATACAGTGCCTCATCTTGCTGAGTGCTGTGTTATTTGTCTGTCTGCTCTGCTTGATAAGCATTGTAGAGGTCTGGAAATGATAACCTACACAAGAGGGCAGTTCAGTTTTCACTGCAACAGCACAGGAAGAAAGCAAGGAAAAGTTCACATAGCTTTGGTGAAAATTTTACCTGAACATCAATTTTATGTATTTTTGGTGACAGGAAAATTGCTTTAGTTCCTATCTGCAGCCACGATTAATAGTTTGTTACCCTTCCTGAGCTAGCTCTAAAATGCTAAGAAATTAGGCATTTAAGCATTTAAAATGGAAAAGAAGAAAAAAAAAAAAAGGAATGTATGAAAAAATCTTCCATATACATTGCTTGCACAGAAAGCATTTTATTTTGATTGAGAGCAGATTGTTCACTCCTCTCCCCAATTTGAGATTGGACAGATCGCACTGTGTGACCGTTTTCACATTATAATGATCTTTATGTACACACAGATGTATGTACAAAGACATACACATGGCACTTTTGTAAATTTAGCACTTCTAATTGTTTTAATGTTCAGATCTATACTTACTAGTTAGCCCAGCATACATTTATTATTAAGAACATTGTGGATTCAGCAGTTATTTATTAAATGTAGAGATGCAAATAAAAAACTGTTTACATGAATATCTGCAAACACTATGCGTCATTCTCTTTGTCTTCAGGAACACAGCAGCATGCAAGGTCTTTTATATATTGAATGACCAAACACACACTTAAATCAAATAGCAGTTCCATTCAGCCTATGCTTTCCACAAGTCATTAGACATGCTATGTTGAAAGGAGTGACTTCATGCACACTCAGCTTTTTCAAAGAAACATCTGTGACTTAATGACCAGATCTAAGCCATACAGAAGTCTGAACTCTGGGAAACTTGCAGCCTGACTGCCATCCACCCAGGAAACTTCTGCTATAAAGGAGTCTATAAAGATGCCATTCACACAGTCAGTCACAGGGGCCCTGGTGCATGGCAAACCCAAAAACTTTTACTGGGGTCTGTCCTAGAGAAACTCAAACTGTTCCAAGTATGAGAGTTTCAGAGACTGCTGAAAACACAAAAAAGCACTTCCTCTGAGACAGGCATCTCTTAATGAGAGCAAATGTTCTCCTCTCTGAAGAAGGCAGCAGGAGACGGATGTATGCAAGAACCAAGCTCTGTCTGCCTATTGTACTTCCATAGCTCCTATTACCGCAGCATTTTAGGGTCTCACAGCTTAAACACATTTCTCCCCAAGATGCCCCAATGAGGGGCAGAAGTGCTATCATCATTTGACAATCATTCTCTCCACAACAGGAAACCCAGCATAAAATCCTAGGAGCCATTCAGGTCAGACTAGAAAAATATAGATGACGCTTCTGTTTTCCAAAAGTCTGCTTTAAAGATTCCCATTAACACCTCAAATTTACATTGAATATTTGTCAAAGTTTAAGAATATTTAAATTTTATTCCAGAAACATAAATACATGTACAAATTCTCAAGTACTAAAAGACATGCCAAAAATATTGTATTATTCTGCCAACACCACAACCCCTTCCCACTAAAGCCCTTCCTGAAGTTATTTTCTTTCTTTCCCACACAGACCAAAACCACTCAGATTCGCTTAAGTCAGAAGCACTGACAACTTCAAGAGTTTTACAGAATCTTACCAAAGCAATCAAGGAAGATAAACCTGTAGAAATGGGCTGGACATCTCACCAAAGAAGGCATGCACCCTTCTGCCTTTTGTGGTACATTGGATGTTCCTACAGTATTTTAGCTCAAAAATGGAAATGAGATATATCGTGTTTCATGTCCTGGAGACGCTTGCACACGTGTCTGCCTTAGCACCCTTAGGGAAGCAGGGGTTTTCCAATAGACCCCTCACTTAAGTGCACTGGCTGGCCCTCTCCAGACTTACCTCTGGAGAGATATATACTGAGAACTCAGCACACAAACCCTTTTCCCCAGTTGCAGTCCCAACTGTCTCCTGCCCCTACATTTCTCTCTCTGTTGTGACAGCTCAGCTTCCTACAAGGTAGCACTGCAAACTGCATCAGGAATTGATCCAGCTGAAATATAATCCATTCTTTCATCATTTTTCCTTTTATTTTTTGCAAAGCTTTCTTTCAACTTAATAAGTGCCCTGATGCATTTCACTGCACAGCCACGCTAACACTGTGCTGGCACAACAGAGTGGAGAGCTACTGGGCAGAGACTGCCAGAACCAGCTTACACAAGCACTACTGTCTAATACTTAACCATGACCATAATCTCCTAACTGGTCCTGTGAACCGCAACCAAATGAGATACAGGCAGCAAAGCAAACAATGCAATCTTCTTCATCTTAGTATAGTGTTTTCATTATCACTCAAAACAAGTCAGAAATATTTCACAGGTTTCATTGTTTATCCACATTCCTCACTCACTTTGTGCAAACTTGAAAAGTTAATTAAAAGTGTCAACAAAAAAAAAAATCTTGTAGAAAAGTTTGACTATCTCTATCTGAGCTGCTGCCTAAAGACTCAAAGCAGAGATACATCTCAAAACCAGGTTTAATCTACTGAAGTCAGTTGCAAAGCTTTCATCAGTATGTGTACAGTCATACAAATATTTATTTCCAAATACATACACCAGCAGAAACACACTTGCCTAGAGTTACAAATGGGAATCCTATAATCTCTGATTTGTACTTGATAGAAATGTGACCCCAGAATAACGTGGTGTAAGCTGCCACCTCTGTACTCTCCTAAACTTATGTCCCAAGAGGAATTAAGTAATATCTTGGCTGGATTTTCAAGGTTTAAATACTTCAGAAAAAGGCATGAAATGCTATTTCTTACTTTTACTTACCTTCTGCAGTTTTGCAGAAGACTTATTACTACAATGAACATTTGTGTTATAATGGTAAATACTATTCCCATTAGAAGGAAGCCTAAAATACTGGAATCACGCTATTTCCTGTTGTCATGGTTTAAGCCTCTATAAACTCACGCAGCCGCCCTCTCACTCACTCCCCACTCTTTCTTTCCCCAGTCCTGGGGGAATGGGGAGGAGAATCAAAAGAATGAAACTCCCACAGGTTGAGATAAGAACAGTTTAGTAACTAAGGTATAGCACAAATCACTACTGCTACCACTACTACTACTAATAATAATGACAAGGCAAATACAAGGAAAGAATACAATAGCTCACCATCAATCTCAACCCCACCAAGCCATGCACCCCTCACAGTGCACCCCCCCCCAGTCCTCCGTTTTTACATCCTGGACATGATGTGCTGTGGTATGCAATAACCTCTTTGGTTAGTCTGGGTCAGGTGTCCTGCCTTTCCTTCCTCCCGGCTTCCCCTCCTCCCTGGCAGAGCATGAGACTCAGAAAGTCCTTGGTCAGACCAAAACATTACCAAGCAGTAACTGAAAACACTGGTGTTATCAGTGCTGTTCCCAGGCCCAAAATCAAAAACACAGCACTGCACCAGCTACCAAGAAGGAGAAAAATGACTGCTGCTGCTGAACCCAGGACACCTGTGTACAGTCTTATGCATCTCCCTTTTTTTTTTTTCCTCAGCTAATCTGTACTGCATTTATGTCCCTTACATGCTGCTGGAAAACAGTAAAAATTCAGTATCAGCCTCTGTGCTGAAATCTGATACAGTTTGAAATACCATTGCAGCAGAGATGCCGGTTTCTAGTAGGTTACATATTAAGGGCAAGTAGTGTTGTTCCTTCATAGGACTGAATGGGTGAACTTATAAGGACAGGCTGGTCCTTTGGAGTTATCTTTCCCTAGAAGTCCTCCACTGAAATGATAGGGAGACACCGAGTAAAAATTTCAGTGACTATCAAGAGCAGACTCAAAACAAGTAGTTTTTCTGCTGATGAATAAACAGAAAGATAGGTTTGCCAGATTGCTCTCATTTTGGGCCCCTCTCTGCAGCCATAAATGACAGCATCCGCTACTTTCTTGGAGGGATCTGACGTTTCTGCCAATTTAGGCATCCAAGAGCCAAAGAAATTTTCTCAGGGATATACACTTACTGTCATAAAGCCTATTCCCACTTTCAGTTCATTGGCAATTCTTCCACAACCCCTTGGTATCAAACTACAGTTGATCTCGTTCCCATTAAGCCATACTTTTATTGGATGATCTCTCCATGCATTAAATCCCTTTTATGAAATCAAAAGGAATTTAATGGTGAATGATGGTTCAAGAGCAAATAATGCTATGCTGGCTCTCTTCTTTCTCTCTGACCAAGAAAGGAATTTCTAGAGTTCAGTGAATCTGTAAGAAGTTACACTACTAATTTTACAGCAGCAGCTTGTACCTAGGTTTTAAGAGCAGGCAGATGTTTGTCTTTCAGTAGTCTTCAGTGATAATTCATCAGTTATGTTGCCAAAATTTAAAAAAAAAAAAAAAAAAAAAAAGAGAAAAAGAAGGGAGGATGGTGCAGGAGCCCCAAGTGTTACTTATTTCTTTACTGTCATTTGCCAAAGGAAAAGGAGCTTTTCTTTCCCTTAACTTAGTGGCAAAACTCAGCCCATGAGTTCAGTGCTGGTGCTCCCTGAATTAGGATTCAGCTATCAACAGTAACAAAAGAGGTAGTTTGTGGTAGAAGGTCCCTGTTGAAACACAAATTTCCTTCAAGAACCAGCAGAAATTACAAGCACATTATGTAAGAAATATAAGCCTCGTGTTTGTTTCTTTGCTGTAATCTGGGAATGCTCCTTTCATAAGAATTCTGTCCTTGTTAATGGAAACACTATATGTTTATTGTTGCAACAAATGAGTCAGAAATCAGTTTGCTCTCCAGAAGGGACCCTCAATCACCATGAAACTAAATACAAAGCGCGCTTCCTAAAAAGCAGAGGGTTTTTTTCCTTGACCCACCAGATTTAACAGGAAGATTTTGGTTAAGGTTACAAGCAGTTTCCATTCTCCTTCACTGGACGGCAGCCACTTTCTTTCAGCAAATGTCGAGGTGTGAAAGCTTAAGGTTTCACCATAAAATGCACAAATTACACTGAACCTTCTAAAACCATTTATGCCTCATGCTGCCTTGATAGCCAAATCTCACCTCCTATCAACTCTCCTTTGAGTGCAACACCTGATATCACCAGGCAGGGATTGCTTAGGAGAAGGTGGAAGGCAAGAAAGTTTTAACCCTCTATTTGGCTCCATCCACTCACTATAGCACAACTGCCTGGGATTCCTGGACATTTGATCACCTCCATCCAGGACCTCTGTCAGGGAGTGGCATGTGCCCACCCACACAGAAAAAGCCCTTACCTCCTACAGCAGCCATGAGCCACTCTCCTGGTGCCAATGTGTAACACAAGCAAGATCAGCACAATTTGCACTGTAACAGCCCGCAAAGTCATCCAAAATTATCTTGGCTTTAGTCTTTCCTTCTCTCAAAAATCAGATGCCAACATGACTCCCTGAGCTTGGAGTCCATCAAAGGTGCCTGTCTTATAGAGTAGCCCGCACAGACAGCTATTGAACACCAGTTTCTCAGGCAGCATAAAAAAGCAATATATACCAGAAACCCGTTAACACATTACAATAAAAAACAGTGATGTGTAAAGATGATCCAAAGAATATTTTACTGTTTAACTCATCTTGTCATAAAACTGCAGTAGGTCCTAACTCATGAAATAGAAATTTCTCAGATTCTGTATGCACTCAAATAATTTAAAAGCCCTGCTATGCAGGACATCCATTTCAGCACAGGAAAGCATTTTGGCTTAAAGCAGCTAAGGCAGGGATTAAAGACAGGATGGTGGGAACTGTGTGAAAGAATGCCAGCCTTGCAAATAAAAGGCTCTTAGTAGTCTTTCCTGCTTGGGATTGATGGTGACATAGAGTAAATAACAGCTACTGCATGTTCAAAGCTTCTGGGTCAAAATCTCAGCCAACATAAATCATCAGTGCTTTTTCTCTGTCCCTCTGATTTTATGAGGGAAGTTCTTTTTATTCCATAGTCTATAAACTGCAGTGATCACACCATCCCAGGGGGAGCTGGTCAGAGAACTGCATATTACTCAGACTATGCAACTCTGGCAAAAAAACAAAATACTGGAGTTTAACTTTCAAAGAAGGACAGAAAAAGACTGCCACTCAGGTGAAACAAAAAACAACTGGAAAGACACATTAAATGTTTTCATGTCATTGCCTGTGGAAATATTTCATTTGATATTTAGACTTCAAAAATTATGCATCTTTATATATATAGTGAAAATGAAGTATCATCACTGTGAAAATTATGTATCCAAATCAGAGAGAGACATCTTTCCCCCTGAATGTTCTTCTGTGGAAAATGTTGATTAATTTTATTTTTCAGTCTTCACTACAGTTACTCACAAAAGCAGGTTTCGCCATTTCAAGGTCCACTACAGAGTTAATTTCCATTTTCATTTATCTGTAGTCATAGAACCATAGAATCATAGAATAGTTAGGGTTGGAAAGGACCTCAAGATCATTGAGTTCCAACCCCCCTGCCATGGGCAGTTCCTTTAACTAGAGAAAGGTAATTCAAGATTTAGGAGTATAATCTCAAATTGCAAGGTCCATCAACCAAAAAGAATCCTCCTATTGTTTGTACTGGATGCTCAGCATAACAGAATCCTCAAACTACCTTCAAGGAACAACAATAATCACAATCTAAATACACAAGAATAAACAATTTTCACCTTCCTTTTTAAAAAATAGGTTTAAAAAATAGCTTTTTCTTATCTTCTATCCCTCCATTTATTTCACATTCTCTTTTTCTTTCCATGTCAACTTCTTTCTTGGCTTTTTTGTCTCTCCAGTTTCACTTTGGCAGTATCATAAATCACATGACACACACACACATCCCCCCTCGCTTTGACTTTTCTGACCATACATTTGCTGACTATTACTGCTTTGGACCTTTCTCATAGGTTTGCTCTTCAGAGTGCAACTTCTTACTCCAAAAGGACGTTTGAACCTCAGGAGTGAAAGGGAGCTAGTGCTGGGAGAGGTATTTTTGAAGAACTGTCAGTGCTTCTAAACTGAAAAACTAAGACTGTGCAGCAAAAAAAAAAACATAGCTTAAAGGATTAAAAAGGGGGAAATGTAATGAGTTCAGGGTAAGATACAAAGGGCTGCTGTAAATCTATTAAACCTTAATTTAGTGTGAGATGGCATAATCTGCCCCTAAAGGAGGAGCTTTCATGGAAAGATTAATTCTCAATGACAACTCCTCAAGATCTGACCATTATTCCCGAGGCCAGATCTCTGTCTATCCAGTGTACCTACTACTCCATAATTCTGGATGGTTTTGATTTGCTTCAGGTGTAGATGTAGGAGGTTGTATTCTGGATAGACAGGGATGTGGTTGCACTTTGAGGTGTCACCACTGAGAAGCAAAGCATCCCTTATCAGTGACAACTGTTACCTAACCATCACCACATTTGTTATTGGCTCCAGCTCATTCCTGGACCCCTGTGCAATATGTTGAACACACCAATTAAGTGAGGTGGGTCCTGCTCCAAGGAGCTCACAGCCAGCAGATATACAGAAGCAGAGGACAGATACATTCTCTCACTCTGCCTGTGAGAGTGAGGTACAAAGAGATTCAAAGTGGGATTTTTCAAAGGAGTCCGCATGAACTCCTCCCTTCACTAGCAGCCTTTGAAAATAAAAGACTAAATGCCTTGCTCAAAGTTGCACAGAAATTATACAGCAAGGCTGGATATTAAATTCCAGGTTTTGTGAATTCTATCTCCCCATGGGAAGGAGTCAAGGCTCACATATATGCCTAACAAAGAGCTTTGCTTTCATCCTTAGATCTCAAGGTAGTTTTCCAAATGCTTCTGGAATAGTTCTCCCCACCCCCCAAGACCCATGACTCATGAGTTGTGCCCAGACTGCTTGGGATCTTTTATCCCAATGTTGAAGTAACTTTGCCATCCTGCTTGCCAGGCCACTTTCTTTGGTGGCCCACAACAAACATATCATAACAGTTTTATGTCTTCGACTTAACCTTTGGAGCTGTTTAAGCTTCTCTAAGACAGAGACTCTATAATTTACACTCCAATGCCTTCCAGTCTATACTAACGTAATTCTTTCTAAAATGCCCAAGTTTAAATTATGGATCACAGTGCCCAGAATGTTCCTGCAAAACCTCTCAGTGAGCTTGGCTTAAGCTCACTGAATGCTTTCACTCATGTTGCACTCATTAATTTGCTTTTGGTTTTGTGTCCAATTTAAAATTCCATTTGTAATATTAAAAATCTGTGCAACTTCCTTTTTCCTGATAAATTTGATCTGCAGGAAAAAAAGGATTCTGGGCTTGTCTTGTTCTTTCAAAGTTTTGCCAAGCAAGTTTATTTGCTCCAAGACCCCACTGAAAAAGATTCAAGGTAAAGAGTAGAAACACATCTGACTGTTACTTTAAGTCAAATTCAGAGTTTATGGAAGCCACAGTCCTAACAAATAGGAAAGCTAGCATCCTGGTGTAGGTACACTATTCAAAACAGCAGATAAAAAAAACAGACATTCCCCAGATCAATACCTCTCCTAGCACCTAGTGGTATGGTCTTCATTAAGGCTATGATGCTAATATGCAGTCCTTTGATTTCTGTACTACAGTTATCACTGCAGACATTCTCAAAGTCCATTGGCAATGGACATTTTCACAAAAACTGAGACCAACAGGTCAATTTAGAGAAATCACGAAGGAGTCACCAGCCAGTGTAACAGATTTCAAACTCTCCACACTGTATTCGAAGATGTCATGGTTTAAGCCTCTATAAACTCACGCAGTCGCTCTCTCACTCACTCCCCACTCTTTCTTCCCCCAGTCCCTGGGGAATAGGGAGAAGAATCAAAAGAATGCAACTCCCACAGGTTGAGATAAGAACAGTTTAGTAACTAAGGTATAACACAAATCACTACTGCTACCACCAATAATAATAATGACAAGGCAAATACAAGGAAAGAAAACACAATTTCTCACCACCCAATATCAAGCCCGACCACGCAGTGCACCCTCACCAGTGAACCCCCACCCTTCCGGGTCTCTGCTCTCCGTTTTCTACATCCTGGACATGACGTGCTGTGGTATGGAATAACCTCTTTGGTCAGTTTGGGTCACATGCCCTGTCTCCTTCCTCCCGGCTTCCCCTCCTCCCTGGCAGAGCATGAGCCTCAGCAAGTCCTTGGTCAGACCAAAACATTACCAAGCAGTAACTGAAAACACTGGTGTTATCAGTGCTGTTCCCAGGCCCAAAATCAAAAACACAGCACTGCACCAGCTACCAAGAAGGAGAAAAATAACTGCTACTACTGAACCCAGGACAGAAGAGAAGGACTGGATGTAAGGGGCTAAAGCCTCATTACACTGCACATATATACCACCAGGTACCATCCAGTTTAACATGGCAGATTGTACTTACACCTCATTTCATTTCCAGTTTAAAATATCTTTTAACCCTCTGAAAAAGTCTGTGAAGTAACTGTGAAAGGAGCTGCATCATACCTGAGATGCCTGAGATTTAGGATTAAGCAATCTCAGATAAACTTAGTGACAAAGTTAGCCAGAAAGTTAGAAAAAAATAAAGTTCCAAAAAACTGAAACTTTTCACAATTCAAAAGAAGCCCGATTGAAAGGTTCAGTTGTGTTCCATACTTAAAATTAATGAAGTTGTTCAATTTCATGCCAAGTTGAATGAAACACAGGCATATAGTCCCACAGAGGAGACTGTAAAAGAAGATTCTTGCTCCAGCTATAAACTGATGAGTTAATATCCATGGCCCATTTCTACAGTGTGCACCAGATAAGTAGCCTACCTCTCTGACCTCAATAGGCACAGCAGGCTGCACACAAGGAGTTGATTGCAGAACTGGGGCCCACTGTATGACACCACATCAGAAGAAAAGCATCCTGTCAAGCAGAAAGCAGATTAAAAAAAAAAAAAATCTTATCAGAAGAGAAGGATACAAAAATTTACTGGACAAAACCATTGTGCATTTCTTCCCCATACAATTTGTGGTTTTAGCCAAGCTTTAACTATCAGAAACTTTGATGGAGAAAGAAAAAAACAAGAGAGAAAAGTGTTAGACCCATCCCTGTAGAATTAATTAGTTGTGGAGAGTTTTTCCACTATAAAAAATTCAAATAAATTGGTTCTGTTACCTCATATGCAGACCCCGGATGTAATTAGTGTGATAATCAATGTATCAGTAGGAAGCTCCCACTTAAGTGTAACCAGTGCAGTTGTAGATTTAGGACAAGTGAAAGTGGCGTACTCAACAACAGCAGGAAAGATTATAAATGCAAATGAAGTTCATAAAAAAGAATGAACAGTTCTGGCTGTGCAAGACGCTCAAAATTCATCTAGGATTTGGGTTTTAGGGTTTTTTTCTTAACAGAGAATAGGCTGCTGTGAACTACCCATGCTTGGCTACCAAACTTCAATATGTACTACAGACCTTCATTTGTTTTCCCACTTACTTGAAGACTTCTTAAAAAGTGCTGCCAACTGTCTTCCCTCCACTAATGCACAATAAAAAAAAAAGTTCTAATAAAGTGTGCACCTGTCACACTCATATTTTTAGTGTTAAAAATAGTCCCTGTTGTGTACAGCATACCAACTGTACCAGCAGCTTCAGTGCATGACTGACATACGCAGGGACATCGATAGCCAAAGGTAGTTTGCCTCAGATTTAGCTCTGATATTCTCTCCTTACAATGGGATTTAAAAAAATGCAAGCTAAACACTGACGTGGTGGAAGATCTGAGGGAATGATGTCTTAAAGCTGCATTTTCCTTTTCTTCTCCTTTGAATATTTAAATAAATAAATATTTCAATATAAAGGACAGCTGGGATTTCTTCTGGAAAAGTAGAAACAGCTTACCAGAATAACCCTACATAACAGCTGTTTTACCTCTTTCCCTCAGTAGAAAGAAATAAATCAAGAGCACCTAATGAACAAAACGAAGGTGCAGGTTTTGTAGAGTTTGGATCCTGGCTGGTTTTCTTCAGCAAGTGAATCATGGAACACCATTTGACAATGTATAAGATGTGAAGTCACAGCAAAATTCATGCCACCATCCTCTAAATACAGGAGTGGTATGAATATAATGAACTGAAAACAGCATTATGAGTCCTGTATTGCTCTTTAGGCCATGATACTCATTTAAGGACATAGGCATCTGACTCCTGAGACTTTCCCCACCACCAAAAGGGGAAGATGGACTTTGGGCATGGGGTTGATGTGGTAGAAATAAATACAGCTCTTGTAGAGATTCATGTTCATCCTCCCACTTGTAATTTATGATCCTGTGAGTTAAGTTCAAAGGAAAAAAAAGGGAAAGCTATAACTGAAGCAAGGAATAACCGACTGGAATTCAGAGTATCCATTTCTCTGCAAGGAAGCACAAAGACCTACATTTTAGTTAACCCACTGGCATTAAATAACTTCTACAGACTTGGTCCTTAGTCAAATATTGAGGGATTTTACACAAAATACCCATCACAGTGTTTTGATCAACCGCACTTATTAGACCTTGAGGAAGGAAGGGTGCTTTTCACACAAACCCCCAGACAGCAATATAAGCAGAACAGACCTTAATTGTTTGATCTTGTCTTCTAGAAGTCAAATAGCTTCCTGGCTGTCAATATCCTAACAATTCTTCATCTGAAAGTGAAATTTTGTGTTTCTTACGTATGGAATTGTTTTCAACTCCATGGTTTTTTGGATGATGGATTTAATATAACTTTGGTTATATCTTAATCCTTTTTAATCCTACTTCAGTAGGAATTCAAACATTCATGCTTCACAGAAGTCACTACCACCGAGACATGGTTTGAAGTGAAAAATTTGGCGTCAGAAACCACAGCGATATTTACAGGAACACTTCCACAGCTTCACAAGCATGAGTCTGCTTAATAAAACCTTTAAGCCTGTTCTTAGTTTTCAGTCTGTGGAAAAACTCTACAGATATAATCAAACTAATACAACTAAGCTATCAGATTTATCCATGCATTCTGACATAATGAAATGAGGACCAGAGGCAAGCTCAAACAATCTAAAACCAAAGAACTGGTACCAGGCTGCCAACTCCACAAGGCACTCACCAACACCAAAGTGCCTCAGACACTCTCTCTGAATATCAATGCGTTATTCAGAGCAACACAGAAGGCAATGTCAGAGATGCAAAGCAGAGCTGATCTTGTTTAGGGCATTCTACCTCTGTATTTCTCTATTTTTTAAAGTTTAAGAAAGCTCTCCCTCAGAATCCAGAATATTTCATATACAGCTTTTTTGAAGACCATGCATATGTTCTTTTAAATTTTCTCTACCCCACAGTTACTGATAAAACTTTATCACCTCATGCAAAGCTGAATTATGATTATGTTTTTGCCTGGAAGTACATACATCCACTAGAGAGAAACAGATGATGTGTATTCATATATTTCAAAACAGAGGATTAACCTCCAAAAAGAGCTACCGAAATGGCACTGAAGCATGGACTGGCATTCAAGACTTCCACATTTGGTTCACAAATACCCAATTAGGTTTCTATCTGAACCATGGTACCTCAAATTTATAATTAATCATCCGACAAAGTTACAAGAGCAAGAGAACACCACATTATTTTGAACAGTGATAAAAAAAGATGTTGAGGTCTTCTGAGAGAATTTCTTAGCTCTGAGCAGCAATATCAGGCTCTTCTTCAGTGAAGAATTAATAAAGACCAATACACTATCTCTGTAACTAACTCAGCAGCATGTTTTAGCTCAAAATAAAGACAGAAGGGACACAGAATATTTAACGTAAACTGAAAATGGACTTCTGTGAATAACTAATTTTGTAAAAAGTAAATAATTAGGAATCATCACACACTTCTTATCCAATTCTGTTATGAAGATTAATTCTTTTAAAAGCTCAAATAAGTTTTTAAAAATGCTTTTCCCTTTTGTTAAATGCAAGTGGCAAATGACCACTTTATCTGGGAATGTGAAAGCCTGTAGTAAATTTTAACAATGTTAATTAACACTGCCATATAAACGAACTATAATTATAACTGCTAAGGATGCAGAAACCTTACTAACCTAAACCAAAACTCTTTTGTCCTAATTGGCGATATAATTGGAATGAATCCCTTAGGATTTTTGCTATGCCTTCTACATAAAACCCTACTACTGGTTGATCCCAGAACAAAAATGCATTCCTAGAGATTCCCATAACCCTGATCCATACAGTTCTGTCCCTAGTGGGTACACAGATGCTCACAAAAAGTGAAGGTCCCCATCTTTATAAAGAAGCTTTAATTGATAAGACCCAGAGAGACAGCAGACAAACATGGCTACATAGTAGGAAAATGACCTTTTTCCCACTTTTCCAGTGGGAAAAAGATAGAGGTTATTTGCCTCAAAGAGTAGCTCTAAGGTTAATTTCAGGAAATGGGATTTGTCTGAAGGCTGAAATGATACTGTCTAGGTATCAGCAGCCACCATACTGTTATAATTTGGGACCATATTCTGTTTGCCATGTATTCTCTTCAGCAGATCCACTGTACCTGAGGATGGTTGCCAGGATTTATTCCTGTTATCTGCCTGTACTATTTCCAGTAATTCTAGAAATGTAGCTGCCTTCTTCCTTGTGGTGTTGAGCAATTCTAAAGCAGAGCTGACTTTATACTGTGCTTACATAGGAGCAATCCTATTGAAAGAAACAGAGTCAGAGCAAGGATAGGGGGAAACCTCCAGCAGAAAGAAAATCCAGCCCTCAGAACCAAACCTTATTTGGCATGAAATTCAGAGAACCACCGAAGTCAAATTCACATTTTGGCAAAGGAAGACTAGTCCAAAAACCACCCTGCAAAAAGGCACAACTTCCAATGTTTATTGTGTACAAAGTAGTCACCTTTTAGCCCAGTCTGATATTTTATACTGTAGGTACATTCAGTAGGCAACTGGAAGATACAATCGTCAAACTAGTTACCACCCGCAGTTCTTGCTTTCAATTACTTTCTATGTACAGAGACAAAATGCACCTAAACTTCCAGCCAAGTTACACTACCTGGGACTCTCCCTCACCAGAACTCACAAATCCAGCTGCAGCCCAGTTTAAGATGGTGTTGCAGCCTCATTTTCGCAACAGAAGAACAAGTCTGAAGGGTTGATGTTGACCAAGCTGTTGAAGCAGCAGCATAACTACATCATGTTTCAGACTGATTCTTATTTTTTGTTTAAAATGGATTGCGAATAGTCAGTGTTTAAAACACACTGGCAGTGGCAATAATCATTAAAAATAGGATGTGCCCCATAGATACTGACAAAACTCCCCTGACCACACACATAGGCAGACAGGAGCAGACGGACCAAAGGTGTCCTAATTAGTTTATTGTTTTACAGCTCTCTCAAGCTATGACATACAATTTGTTTTACAATGCATCAATAAAAATACACCCTCCAAGGATTTCAAATTGTTTGAATAATATAATTATCAGGGTTAACACTTTGTTTTCTTGTTTTGACAATCTCGATTCTGCTGCCATCTCATTTGAGCATCCTTCAGCCAATAAAGTTGTGAGCATTTCTCACCTGCTCTCCTTCCCCAAATTAGGTGCATAATTTATAGAGACATGACTTAAAGTTTCAGGCACTTTAAAAGTACTGAAATTAAACAAATCTTAAACCTTAAGGATAAAAAAGGAAAAACATCAAAATCAATGGTTCAGGTGAGGCTATTTCCATTCAGGCCTTTTATATAGCCTGAGTCAATACAGGCTTATTTTGCAACCCAGTTTTTGACATGGAATATTTTCTATGGAAATAAGGCAAAGCACAAACTAAAATTTCTCAGGTAGTTTGCTATCAGCTGCTAGAACACAGCTGTATGAAAGAGTGCACCTCTGAATGACCACGCTCAGATACCTTGTGCTAAATGCTCAACTGGTGTATCATAGATGCTTTATTAGGGCCTTTCTGCTGACATAGGTGAAATCACACCAGCAAACGCCCATAGAGCAGGAACATTTTCTCATCAGTTTTGACTCTTCCCTCCTTGAGCCAACCTTTACCTGCTCTTAGGTTAAGTCATGTGAGGAGTATCTTTGAAACAGATACCAGCGTTTGTAAATCCAATGTTTCCCTCTATTTTCTTACTGTGTATTTAACTATTACATACTAAACATCAACAACATGCACACCAGTGAGTGAAAGATAGGACTCTTGTCTGCTCCCTGTCACAGGTCTGTCTCCTAACTTCAAAACCACCCTTCCCCCATTATCAGTCTTGTCAGGGCCACACATGTTTCCCTTAGACACAAGGCTATGCCTGAGATCATTCATACCAAGTGCCTTTACAGCATTTTTTTTCTTCTTTCTGTATGCAGCTTTGATGCACAAGTCCAATCTAGGATGGACTTCTCAGACCAATGAACCTTCAAAGCAGTGGGAAAGACCAACTTGCACAACATCCAAGAGAAATGGAAGGTTCAGACACATGCTTCACAGTTACACACAAAGAGTTTGATCTGCCTTTCAGCTCATCATTTTTCAGACTCAGATAACAGCACAAAACCCACGCAGTATCCCTGAAGGGGAACAGGATGTGAGGTTTCTGAGACAACCAGATGTAAAAAAAAATCTGTAATTGCCAAGAAATGAGAACTAGTGAATTTATACTCAAATGAAAGGAGTTTGGGAAGAATTATGCCCAAAGTCTACAGCAGAGCTACGTACAGACCCAACCTCCTAACTCCCAGTCTTGTGCCTGAACAGTGAGCATGGTCTTCCTCCCCATTGTGCTCTACTGTCTAGCCTGTCACTTAGTGGGCTCTGAAACAGTTAAATCAAGCAGAGATTAGTCAATTGACCCTAAATTATACTTGGATGACTTACTGAATGGAGAACATTATCTATATCACGTCTGTCACCGATTAAAAACTACATATATGGATGAGTACTGTATAATCCATTCATTGTTTTAGAGAGTTGGAATTCCTCAGGGAAGAGCGTGAAACCCATGTGATGTCCCTGAGTATGAAATTTTACATTCAGATGTCAGATCTAGCTGGATGTGTAAAATCATGGCTAGGCAGACAGCTCCCAAGGGACCACACCTCTGAGGAGGCTCCTCTGCCTTGTTTATTCCAAGAAGGATGTGGAGTATCTTGCACTCATAAAATAGGTCACAGCAACACTTGTCTGTGGAAGCATCAATGCACTACTGACACACAGGACAGAAAGCTTCCTACCTTGAGGGAAATCAAGTCGTTTCGTGGTATCTGAACAACAGACACATTAGACCCTTGGATCCAGCCATAGCTTTAGAGCTGATCAAGTTATGTACAAGTTGCTCCCTTTTTCAAGGATAAATGCATGCAGAACCAAGCCCTGAAGTATTCACATACACAATGGTTTTTGGCACGATATGTGGCCAGCATTTCTCCCAGGAGTACCCTCTGTTAAAAGGCTCCAGTTGGCATCTTGCTAACACCAGTGCTATAATTTGCTGAGTCTGGGATTTGTTTCCTTGCTTTGAGCCATGTAAAACTGCTTTTGCCTCCTCTCTGCATTTCTCCAACAGATAACAAAGATTTGTAAATAAATAAGTAAATGGAGATTTGGTCCTAAGTAGTGTTCTACACTTTGGGTCAAAAGAGAAATGCAAGAGCCAGGTTATATTTTCTAGTACTCTAGCTGGTACATAGGTTATTATGGTTAGCTGTTTGGCCCTGTGTAAATAAGGTTCTCTTTCACATGTAGAAAGCTAAATAGCCACAAGGTAAGAGTATCCGAAGTCCCCATCTTTAACTATCACAGTGATATGCCTAGCAAACCTCTAGGGGCAAGGACTTCTCTGAGTGCAGAAAAACTGAAAAATGTCTCCTAATACACACTAAAGCTGTGTGGTTTTGACCCTTTCTAATAAGTTCATTCAGTTCAGGTCCCCTTCTGCTTTAGTATACCACAAGTATCAGTCTATCTCCAGCCAAGGTAAGCAAGCTCTGATAAGGGACACCTGAGATCCTGAAATGACCCTGCAAGCAGCTGTCTCCTCAGCTCTCAAAAGCCACTCAAATGTAGTCCACAGACACCAGTAATGGAGAAAAATACTAGGAATAGAAAGCTACAGCAACAACGAAACAGTAAAACTTTTCTGAAGACAGATACTCTGTTTTAGCTGGAACATTTCAGTTTCATGAAAGTTATTTTGAGGTTTGAGAGTGGTTGCTCTTGGGTTTGGAGGTTTTTTTGATTGGGTTGTTGTTATTTAAACTTTCTGACAATAAATTGAAATTCTCCATTAGTTCTCCTAAAGTTAAAGTTATATCTCATTATAGTTGATGCTTTTGCTGGAAAAATACATCCACTTTCTTCAGCCAGCTCTAATTTTTCCTATATGACCAGTTTCTTCAGTATGCACACTGCCTTTTAGTTTCCCATTATTTAATTTTTATGACCCCCAAAACTACCTTTGTGTAAAGGGCAGACCACTCTCAAAATAAGCAGATCCACTTAGAAATACTAGCCCAGTATTGATGTTTGCCACCATCTACTTGGTCCTCCTGGATACCGCCAGCTAGCTTACTTTTCACAAAGGGCATGGACTCACTCTAATTCCTGTTGTTACTACTGCAGTTATTTTTATTATTCAACATATAATTTCAGTCTCATTCCTGCTGACTACAGACTTGTTTCTGAGAGACATTTAAGAATGCAGAAAAAGGAAGGAAAATTGTCTTTTAAAGGACCTCCAGTCTTATTCTTTTTAATTTTGATATAGTTCAGATGTGTGTGTTCTGTTCAAATGCATGAACAAAATTTCTAAATGTAAATATATTGATAATATTATATGATCTCGTATGTTTCTAATGCTGAAAAAAAGACACTTCTGTGAGAAATTACTTGTAGCACATAACTGGTGGGAGGAGTACCATTCTTAGGGAAAAAGACCCTTGAAAACAATTTAAGCCCTCAAATGTGCACATTGCTAAATCAAGATAATCTGCTCTACTATGCAAGCATGTGATAGCTGGTGTGTGAAAGTCTGGGGTTTTTTCTAACAATTTATCATCTCCTAATATTCATAACACCCTAACAATTGAAATTTCTTTAAAATTATTTTGTTTTTAATTGTCAGAAGTAACGACTTCCTCTGTTCCTGTAATAATTGCAGCCTAAGTGCAAATTCTGAAGCACTGGTGAGGATAATGTCAAGAGCTTGCTATTATATTTTAAAAGCAGCAATAGTTAGACACCATTTAATTCAAAGGTAAGGTTTACATATTTATCTTTAGCTTACAGGCATGTCTCATATAGGAGTAGGAAGCCATTTTATGAAACATAAATGGAGAAAAATTAACAGAATACAAAAATATGAGTTTGAGATAAAATTTTAGCTAATGAAATCTGAATGGGTTCTCTTTTTGTATGTATTGCAAAGGCAAGAAAGATTTCACAGCACAAAAGTTAATATGTTCAAAGAATTCTCAATGTGCTTTTTCAATTCACTCATCATAACAACTTGTGGCTATTCAAAATATACTGGGTAAAAAAAGGATAGAGGGAACGGATTAACAGAGAAAAGACCACCAAAGCTTGTTACTTCAGTCTCAGTTATATTACCACACAATTATTACTTCATTGATTCTCCAGTAAAATTTGCTTAACTAGTTTTCTGGGTTTTATAGTTAAATAAATTGCTTAATCCATTTCAGAGGAAAAACCTTATGCTGATGAGTTTATGTTAAAGATGTCATAACCCCTTGGGTGTCGCTCACTAATCGCTCATTCACAACTTCCCTCCCTTGAGACCAGAGTACAGATATCAAAGGCACAGCTGGATAAACTGTATAGATTGGATTCTGAGCAAGAATTATCATAAACACTATGAAACCACAAAGAATGTGGAAGGAATGAACATTTAGATCCAGAAAGTTATTAAAATTCTTTCAGTCCAACTGCTTATGGAGGTATGAGACATTAACCATCAACCACACTATCACTTGAAGTTCAAAAACTGCTTGAGAAGAGTGATTTTGCAACAGCCATTCCACAACAAGAGGCCAAGACTCAGTTCCAGCTTAGTTCTCATAAAATTTTGCATTCCTAAGTGGGATTTCGTGATATGTACAATCACAACATAATCATGGTGACTGAATAAATCTGGTCTTTCAAAGATCTGGCAGATGATGGAAAACTGACCGTTTATTATTCACCCCACCACATTTACCACTGATGAACCACTCATTGCTCACAGATTTCATTAGAATCACCAGGGAATTTCCCAAACCCAGGCCAAAAGAGAAAAAATCTTTTGTGAACATTCTTGCAATACAAAAGAGATCCACCTTTTCTTTTTTCCAGTCAGCTCTAACAGCAGTTTTCTTGAAGCAAAAGCAGAACAAGCTGTATTAATGGGAATGTTCTTAATGACTCTCACAAGAGTTTGTAGCATGTATAATAAAACAATTCTTCAGCAAGTATCTCTGTTTATCAGGACTGACACTAAGTTTTTAGCAAAATAACACGTCTAACTCAAAATTCTTTTCTTCTATTGCAGAATGTTAATGAAAAGATAAAAATATGTTGTTTTCTATCACTATTAATGTTACTTCTTTGCAGCCTTCAACAAGTTAATTTTTCAAAGCTGTGTAATAAAAGAGTAAAAATCGTTTCGGTTCCCTATATAAGCACACTGATTAACTTTGACTTGACTAAAACTAGCTTTCCGTGTTCCTGAGTGGTCCCTCTATTTTATTCATTCCAAGTATGCAAGCAATATCAGCCGAATTAAACCATTTCCAGTGTACAGAAACTATAAAATACTGGTTCTCGTGGATACTAACACATATTAATGACCAGCACCTTCTGTCTGCACTCACATTGATCTACACACAGAATGAGGTACTGTTAATAAAGTGATTTTAAGCTTCTCCTCTGTGAGTCTTTGGGAACTAGCCTGTGGGCTACTTTAAAGAAGACTTGTGCCCAAAGCGAGTTCAAGCTTGTGCTAGAGTAATCCGTACAAAAAAATACCAAACCTTCCCTGGAAGTAAGTGAGGTACCCACAAATCAAAACCAGTTGGAAAAAAAAACCTTAAAAGTATTATTCAACAAAAGGAAGCATAGCAAAATGTAGCAATACATGGAGATTTTTAGATTATCCACTATGTCATACAACCTTCCATGTAGAAGAGAATAAATGACAAAGACCTGACTATGTCAACTCAGCAAACAATTCATAGTAATTAATCACTGGGGGAAAAGGGCACTTTCACCTTTTGCAATATAAAGATGCACAGTCAGGCTGGAATAGCTTCCCTATCTCCTCAATACATAACCACCAACGTGAAAGAGAAGCAGAAATACTGTGATATCTCCAAGGGAAGGAATATTGATTTTGCATTTATTAAACGATGGGTTCCAAGCACCGTAATTGTGTTAAAGTCTATGCAAATGAAACCTCTACCATCAAAACGGAAAAGTTACTGTACCGCATAGAAAATAAGGATTTACAAAGCCATATGTTGCTGCTTAAGAGGGCACTTCAAAAAAATATCTCCAGTTCCATGATCACTAGAAGAAGAGCAATGAGAACGACAAAAATGCTGGTCTGCTCCATCCTAAGTAAGAGGGCTGATATACACTGCCACCTGACTGGCTATGGAAATGAGCTTGTTTCTAAGCTCCAAAAGGTCCATGAGTATGCTTGGGAACATGCCAACACAAAATATACAAATTTTCCAAATTTGGTCCAAACATATTAAACATTCATTAATCTCAAGATAGGGACACCACCTCTCTTAGATAAAGACACCACCCTATTTTGTTAGTCTTAGCCACTAATTTCCAATGTTACTTATCTCACCCAAGTAGGAAGGAACTCTGAGGAAAGGGTGTATCGCTGGACTGCTCAACAGGATTACTACCTCTCCCATTTCCTTTTCAGTCAGTGCTTGCTCTTTTCCCTTCAAATACTTGCAAAGAGGAATGTCTTGTTTTCAGACCATTGCAGCTTTCAAAGATCATTCCTGAAACCTGAAGATGCATGGCCTCACAGCCCTTGAGAGACCTCATAAGGCAGCTCAGTTCCTCATTACTCTTTTCCTCTTGACAATAGGATAAAACAGAGAGATCTGTGTATTTTATTTACTTACATTTTTTTGGAATAAAATAAATAAAAGTTTTCTAGAAAAATAATAATATCTTCTGACAACTTAAAGGGTTTGTGAATTTGATCCAAATTTAGATCGTGGTTTGGGATTCTCTCTGAGAACATTTCCAGGTGACTATCACTTGCCAAAAGAAATTCTCCTTGGCTCCTCATTTCCAGGTTAGAGCTGGTAACCATCAGTCAAATACATCTGTAGGTTATAAAACTATTTGCTGAAGGAGTTTGATAAATATTTTAATATTCTTCTTGACATACAGTGGTGGAAAAGTGGTAAGACTTTCTACTTACACAAAGATTACTGGGTAGCATTTTCAAATGACCCTCCTTCTTGTGAGTTTCTTGTTTGATTTAGGTGCTAAAATTCCAGTTTCACTTTTGACTAAGGGTTCTAAATAGCTTAGGGCTTTTAAATTCCCTATTCGCTCCTAATGCTATAATTGACTATTTTTCCTCAGTGCTGTATGGCTGTATGCTGTCGTACTTGTATTGGTTTGGGGAATTTGAGCCAACCATTTCAGAAACTGAAGCCAACTGTTACACTTTCTAAATCCGTATGCGACTACCTGTATAAGTGCTTTGATTTCCAAAAGCCAGCATCACCAGAACAGCTACCATTCATTTCCAAGGCGGCTGCTGGATGCCCAGTTCTTTGTCATATCACTCCAAGCTACTCCAAAGTTGCAAACAAAATTTGCAAAACTTGGTCTTGAGGTGGTTATCTATAACACCAAGCTCAACTGATAAGTGGGTTAAATACATTCTTTCCCTTCCTCTGAGACTGAATTGAAGGGAGGAAGGGGAAGAGAGTTTAAGATAATTTAAATACATAAATGATAAAAAAGCTATTTGTGATAAAGAACCCTGGTGTAAAAGATGTTGATGCGGTAGGGAGCAGCAGTGGGCTGGGTCTGCCTGACAATATCTGTTTGTATTTGCAAGTGTCAGGATGCCAGAGGCTTCCACACTGTGACAATAAGGAAGTTGATATCACACAAGCATGCAAACAGCCTGCCACGCGCCAATACAGGCAGAAATACCCCTTTTCTATCCCCAGTTCTTATTTCCCATCTGACATCCTCTTTTCCCCAGTGTGCAGCCACAGCAGTTTTGCTTTCTCCAGTGGTTTCCATTCATCTCAAGCCATCGTTGCTGAACAATAGATCCCAGGTTGCTGGAGGCAGAGCAGAAAGACTGGAATAGCCAGGAAAGTAGTTCTTGAATTGGGGGAAGATGAAGCACAGAATCTTCTGCAATGTTAATTGAGGACAAAAACACTTATGCACTGACCCATTTCTAACATGTTGCCTAGAGGGTATTGCTGAAAACCACTAGGTAGCACAGTGGTGGAAACTGCAGTTAAACAATTGTATTTTGTTGCCTATGTATTCACTGGCACTTGTTTTTTGAAAATTAAATCCATCAATTTTAAACTACCTGGGCACTCTACACAACAATGCATTTGTTAGACCTCCCTTCTTCCACCACACAATTTCATCTCACCTTTAAAGAGGCTTTTGATCCCACAGGGAAAACAGCCAAGAAGAGGCAAAACCACCTTGATTTCAGCAGGGCTCCCAAAGAGGCAGGGATTCAACAAAAAGCCTCAGAGACAAGACTAAAGGGAGCTAAGCTTTTTGCAACATGTTTTTCTTGCTGTTCCCTAGCATTTGCCTGACTGAAAGACCAGGAGCTTACTTGTACTCAAGCTCCAGGACAAAGCAGATATACGTGAACCCAAGGCCTGACGCCTCTTAGCTAGAGCACAGGGATGATTCTCCATTTCATCTCCATTAACCTGCTGGGATCTCCAAGTCATGGCAGCTGGACTGCTCTGTGGATCCCAGCTAGTTTATTTAAAGATCAATTGGTACAGAAACGGAGATCGGCCACATCAAGCTTGGCACCATAAGGTCCTTCTCCAAACCAGGCTTTTGCACTCTGACATAATAATAGACTCATATTTGTACTATTCCTTCTGTATTGGAGATTTCTGTTATAACAATATACTGCTGCGACTACCACACATTAGGTCAAACTGTCAGATTGTCTCTCAGATTTTCCTTAGTAATCAAGTGGCTTTGCATCAAACCTGCTATGCACTATGTCCGTGATCAAGCACAAAGAGCCCCATTTCTTCCAGTGGGAATATCTATAAACCTTAAATAAAAAGAAAGCATTTTTCTGAGTCTATAAATTTGCTTAACACATGCTACTTCTAGCTAACAACAGGATCATTAACTTCCTTTCTCAAAGCAGCTTTCTGACAGGGGAGATACTTCTGTTCTTTTAAAGACCTTGATTTCCATGCTTACCAAAAGTAATTGGAAAGAAATTGTTACAGTCTGTATAATATTTCAGTTTATAGCTTATGCAGTACATTTCGTTCAAGCTTCATATTAGGTTTTGGCAGATACTGTATATGACCCTGCAGGTGTATGTCAACCTATTTTCTTTAGTCTGTATCATGTGTTCAAATGATCTTTATATTATTGATGTTTCTTTAGATCAATAGAGCACTCAAAATAATCCATGTTCTTATTTTTCTGGCAAGCCAGGTGTTACCATGGATCTTCATACTTTTACTGTTTGCCTTCAGGTGTTGCATCTATCAGGGCTTTTTATAACTCAAATCTACCTTTTTTTTAACGCGGAAATATAATAACTAAACCTAGTAACTGCTGCCTGAAGAACATCAATAACACTGTTTAGTCTACAAGAATGCTTCCATGTGAGACAAACTTTGGAGGCCCTGGCTCTTTTTAACTTGAAAAGGCTGAATGATGTTGATTTAGTCCTTTTCTGCATGAATTACAGCTTTCTACATGTACTTATTTTGGGCATTTTTATAATAAGCGTTGCCTTTTTCCGAAAGTAATAATTTCATAATTTTGAAGATATCTCTGACTGAGGTTTCTGTCTAATACGTTTTTCTCATGCTCACTATTTGTTATCAGCTCTAGAATCTATTGAGGTTGTGACCCATTATATTCTCTCTCTGATTCTTACACATATTTTAATGATGACCTCGTTTATTTATGATTTATTATTTATGAGACTCCCAGCCATTTCCCTCTATCAACTGCAGATTCTGCAGTCTCAAGCATCAGAAAACTTACTAAAGGCAGACTCTCCCACTGCTAGTGCTTATGACCTTTTTCTTCTTTTTTGGCTCATAGGAAAAAATATTAACTTATTCTTAAGGCTTTATGCAGATTTGCTGCTTCACACCAAAGAGAGCTCCTTAATTTATACCTCCTGAGGTGAGCTACAACCATTCAAATGCTGAGGACTGTTGACAGCTGTATTATTTTAAGAATTAGGAGTCCTTCTTTGTCCTTTACAAGTGTGTAAGGACATGCAGCCCCTGCTTAAAATATATTGGCTTCATTTGATGATGCAAATCCAGTACACAGGCATCAAGTGTTGCCCCTACCCCAGATCCTGTGTTCCTGAGTAAGGAAAACAGTTTTCCACACAAAGGCAATGGCCAAAACACAATCACATGGAAAGTTTCCAAGGCTTACATTTAAAAATCCAGCCTCAAAACTCTGGAAATTAATAATAAAAAATACTCAAGCCTTATCAGAAACAGCATTTTTCTTAACAAAAAGATCTTCTTCAAACACCAGTGTTTAAAACCAACCACCCAGTGCCTTTACAATTCAAGCACAAGCAATAAAATGTTCTGCATCACCAGCACCTATA
The DNA here is from genome assembly GCA_039720435.1 of Amazona ochrocephala. Taxonomy (NCBI): domain Eukaryota; kingdom Metazoa; phylum Chordata; class Aves; order Psittaciformes; family Psittacidae; genus Amazona; species Amazona ochrocephala. Next base: position 50,694,502 of record CM077882.1, on the reverse strand, counting down.
CACGAACTCCTATTTTGTTGTATTTTAGTACTGTCTAGAATATAAGGTGCAGGACAATTCCCAGGGTCATGGTCACTATGACCATAACTCCCTAATAGTCAAGCATGGACATATTCATGGACTTGCTGTGCAGATTTGGTATGGTGGTGACTTGGTAGACATATGTTAAGCTAGATGACTGCATGTGCAAAAAGACTCTAAACAACCGTCACGGTGCTTTGGGACCAGACAAAAATGCTCTCCAGCTGAATCCAGCCCCCGGAGCACCAGCTGGACATCCCTGAAAAAGACTGTCAATTCATAACAAGAATGAACGTTCTCTATGCCTACCAAAACACACCTGCTACTAAGAATTTCCACATCTGTCCTTGATACTCTTTTCTGAAGTTGAACCTATTGTCTAAAATGCACAACTAAGCCAGCCCATGGCATTCTGGAATTCACAGTTTCTCAGTATCCTAGAGATATTATTGGAATTAGAAAGTTTTTAGGGTTCAGACCATCTTCAGATGGCAATCTGTCCTTTGCCTTGCATTTACATACATGGCAAAACGGAGTTTCATTCTGAGGTGTGAAGCTGCGTGCTTCACTGTTATAAGTTATAGTAACAAAGAACATCCCAGGGCTACCAAAAGCAGATACACCAAGCTGTGGGGCAATCACTCCCAGTGCTGGTCTCCCTCCACAAGATGCTTCATTTCCAAGCTGCCCACCCCCTCATGCCATCTCAAGCAAGAGACACCATCTCCACACAGGAGGATTTGCAATCCTTGGCATGCTTGAGTGACCTTTTGAGCACTGCGGAGCTCTCCGTGGCTTGCAAAATCTCAAGCAGGTGATGGGCAAACACCACCCTGGAGCTGACACCTGTGCAGTGGAGGCTTGCGAAACGCCTGACACCCTGAGGGGCTGACTTGTTTTCCTTTCAACTCCTCAATCAACCTGACAGGAGCTCGCTTCAAGTTTTCAGCTTTGGCAGTACCAATAAATCCCTCTCACACTGTGAGATTTCAGTCTCTGTTCCTGCTCATTCTCGACTCCTGTTTTTGTGGCACAGCTCCACACTGGGGCAATTACTGAGGCATTGTAGGACACATTGAATTCTTCATCAAGGTGTGTGCATTAGTATTAGCGTTGTTTCTGCAGCCAACCCTGAATCTTCTCTGTAACAGCAGATGCTCTGGGGCCTCGAGTTCATTTCATTCCTGCCTTTTAATTAGTTCAGACATTTTCCAGGGTTGATTTTTATGTTATTTTAGGGACATCATTCTAGCCAGTTCATCTTGCCTTCTGTTGGAGGAAGAGCAGACCCAACAAAAAGTGTCAGAAATGTGACAGTATTTGCAGACCTCTCTTTACCAGTACTTCTCCCTCTCCTCCCAGTATTTTCATTGGATATTACTAAGACTATGAATTCACCTCAGTGAATGGTATTATACAGTAGACATGCAATGTGTGTTTGACGTAGAATGAAATCTGTTTTATCAGTTGAGGCCAAGAAGACTTGAATTTTAAAGTGTCAGGGAAATAGTTTCTCCTGAATTAAAGGGGTTGATCCACCCTCATCCAAGCAGGGAAGAGGAGGAAAGCTGCCTTTGCTAAATGACAAAATCTGAGCTCTCTAAAGCTTGTATTTACTGTTGTATGTTGTCTGTGTTGTCTCTACCTTGAGTGCCAGTCATGATTATTTTGCATTAATACACTGGTCAGCAATGGCATGCTTCCTGCTGTAGCCACAGGGTATTTTTTTTAAATAGTAATAGCATGCTTCCTTGTATTTTCACTTCCTTAATTTCTTCTCTTTTCTTCCCTGAGAATAACCAGATTTAGCTGTCACTGCCGGTTCCTACCAGCAACTCAGGTGCTCTCATCACCTCTGCCTGTCTTTTCAGAAACCCACAAATTGCCACCGGCAGCCTCCAACAGCCGCATCAGACTGTGCTTTTCTCTACAGTTGGTGTGCACTGCCCTCAGGATTTGTTTTCTTCTGAATTAGCTTAAGCAAGGAGAAATATCTTTCACTGTCACAACGAGACATGCTGATGCACCAGCATTTCTGGGTTAATGAGAGAAAAGAAAAAAACAAATAAAGAACAGTGACATTTAAAACAGGTAGGAAAAGCAAACATCTCATCATTTGCCTAACTGTTATTTGTTTGATGGGGTGGATCTATTGCTTTCCCTACCAAAGGGAAAGTGTAATTTGATCATTTCTTTTTTCTCTTTTCTTTTTTTTGGTGCATCATCAAGCTCTTCCTCACGTTCATTTCCTCATGCTCCTAATTTAAAGTCACTGTTTCATAACAAGCTGACTGCTTACCTATTAATAAAAAACCTTATCTTCTAAAAATCAAGTGGGAAGTATGTGAGAAAAGGTTTCAGCGTTTCAGCCTAGCAGAATCATAACTCTAATTTATTAATTGCTTGTATCACATATATGTACCGAAAAATAAGTACGGCCTCATTCCTACCTTTTGTAACTGACCTTAATTCCATACAGACTTAAGAACCATGCTGTCCCTGCAGCAGACAAAGATCTGTCCCAAACATGGTATTTGCATCAGATCTTCTCCTGTGACACAGTAATGTGCAATGATCATTCAGACAGGAAGCTGATAAAAATAAGTAAGAGATTTTTGAGCAGGGAATTAATGTTTTTGTACTGGGTTTTGAAATCCTATAGCCTCAAAATGTTACAACTTCCTTCCATCCTTTGTTAAATAATACCGGGATTTTGGTATACGAGGTTTCTCCATGCTACTTTAATCTTTCTAAAAAGAAGCTAACAGGAGAACCCCAGAAGCTCTCACAAGAACTGGCTATCCTGGATTTGGAGAACGCTGAAGTTCATAATGATTTCTTTGCCTCCGTCTTCACTGGCAAACACTCTGACCACACCACCCAAGTCTTGGAAGGCAGACGCAGGGAGTGTGAGAATGAAGACCTTGGGCCCACTGTAGGAGAGGATCTGGTTCAAGACCATCTTAACAACCTGAACGTGCACCAGTCTATGGGACCTGATGAAATCCACCTGCAGGTCCTGAAGGAGCTGGCAAATGAAGCTGGCAAATGCAATTGCAAAGCCATATATTATATTTGAAATATATTCATGTCCATTTTATTTGCAAAATCATGGCAGTCAGGTGAAGCTCCTAACAACTGGAAAAAGGGAAATATAACCCCCATTTTCAAGAAGGGGAAAATGGACGACCCCGGAGAACCAAAGACCAGTCAGTCTCACCTCTGTGCCTGGCAAAATCTTGGAGCAGATTGTCCTGGAAGGCATGCTAAGGCACATGAAAAACAACAAGGTGGTTGGTGACAGCCAGCATGGCTTCACTAAGGGGAAATCCTGCCTGACCAATCTGGTGGCCTTCTATGATGGGGCCATGAAGTGATGGACAGGGGTAGAGCAGTTGATGTCATCTACCCGGACTTGTGCAAAGCATTTGACACTGCTCCACACATCCTTGTCTCTAAATTGGAGAGACATCAGTTTGATACATGGACCACTCAGTGGATAAAGAACTGGCTGGATGGCTGCACGCAAAGAGTAGTGCTCAGTGGCTCAGTGTCCAGCTGGAGACCAGTAACGAGTAGTGTACCTCTGGGATCGGTGCTGGGACCGGTCTTGTTCAACATCTTTGTCAGTGACCTGGAAAGTGGGATTGAGTGTCCCCTCAGCAAGTTTGCCGATGACACCAAGCTGTGTGGTTCGGTTGATACATGGGAGGGAAGGAATGCCATCCAGAGGGACCTTGACATGCGTGTGAGGTGGGCTGATGCTAACTAGATGAAGTTTAACCATGACAAGTGCAAGGACCTACACCTGGGTCGGAGCAATCCCAGGCACAGCCACAGGTTGGGCAGAGAAGAGATTGAGAGCAGCCCTGTGAAGAAGGGCTTGTGGGTATTGGTCAATGAGAAAATGAACATGAGCTGGCAGTGTGCGCTTGCAGCCCAGAAAGCCAACCGTATTCTGGGCTGCATCAAAAGGAGTGTGACCAGCAGGTCGACGGAGGTGATCCTGCCCCTTTACTCTGCTCTCGTGAGACCTCACTTGGAGTATTGTGTGCAGTTCTGGTGTCCTCAACACAAAAAGGACATGAAACTGTTGGAACAAGTGCAGAGGAGGGCTACAAGGATGATCAGGGGACTGGAGCACCTCCCGTATAAAGACAGGTTGAGAAAGTTGAGGCTGTTGAGCCTGGAGAAGAGAAGGCTGCATAGAAACCTCATAGTAGCCTTTCAGTGTCTGAAGGGGGTCTATAAGGACGCTGGGGAGGGACTCTTCATTAGGGACTGTAGTGATAGGAGAAGGGATAACAGGTTCAAACTTAAATAGGGAAAGTTCAGATTGGATATAAGGAAGAAGTTCTTTCCTGTGAGGCTGGTGAGGCACTGGAATTGGTTGCCCAAGGAAGTTGTGAATGCTCCATCTCTGGCGGTGTTCAAGGCCGGGTTGGACAGAGCCTTGGATGACATGGTTTAGTGTGAGGTGTCCCTGCCCATGGCAGGCAGGTTGGAACTAGATGATCTTAAGGTCCTTTCCAACCCTAATTATTCTATGATTCTATAATTCTAAGTGAATGACTTCAATTCATCTGAGGGAAGGAAATGTTCATTCATCCTTTCCTTCACCACATGAATATAGAGGAAAGCCAGGAAAGACAAGGAGCATCAACCCAAGAAGTTCCAGGCTCATCAGGTTTGTGCAGATTTTTAAACTTCTCTGCTTTCCTCAAAAAGATTTGTTTTCCCCTCACCATCTGTGCAGTTCTGGCAGCAAGATTTCATTATCTCTTTCTGTGGAAGCTACCCCCTCCCAGGGCAGTAATTTTACTCTTGCACTGACGGCAAAAGTGGTGGTGCTTCTCACATTACTCTGCTACTTGGTTCACATAGATTCTGCTCCAAGTCAAGCGTTTCTCCTATCAGAAATAAGCTGAGCACTCAGCATCAGAACCTTTCTCTGCATTTCAAGGCAGAACACTTATTTTTCATTTCTGTAGCTATGAGCAAACCAAGTCCTGAAATTACATTGCAGAATTTGCCTGCTTGCCTATTCTGCTCAACCATACTACTTGCAACCTTTTTTCCCCCTTCATTATTTAATATTCTAAAAGATGAACTTTCTCTTGAGGAAGTACTATAAACATCACTTTGCTGACACAGATCCACAAGAGCCACCAAAGATAGCTACATTCTGGGAAAGAAAAAAGGGCTCATCTGTTTTTAAACATTCACCCCCACATTCACCCTCCCCCAGCAATCCAGCTCTAGAGTTCCAAGCCAGGATCGTGGGTGGACCTGTCTGCCTGCAGCAAGAAGCACAGATCTGCCTCATGTGGCTCCATGCACGTAGTACAAAGTACAACAGTGGATCCTAGCTGGCACAACCATGCAGGAAGAGCAAGGGAGTTTTCAAGGTGCTACTGGCCTGATTTCAGGATATTTAAAATTAATCCCATAGGTATTCATTATACTAGGCACACAGTTGCTTTTCCAGGATAGCACCCATCTGCCAAATTATGTCTAAACTGCACAATTCTAATTTTGTTTGCTCAATATTTCCCCATCATTACACAGACTTTAAAAGAAAACACAAACCATACTGTGGGGAAAATATTTTCATTCTAAAATGAATATGTTTACAGGCATTAAGGAAGCATGAAAAGGACTCTGCAGGACCACTGAAGTCAGTAAGAGTCTTTCTGTTGACGTCAATGAGGTTTTGGATCAGATTCTAATTTATTTGATAGATTATTTGTTGACAAGTCTTCATCCATCTTTAACAGGAGCAGACCATGACACAAATAGGATTCTAGGCAGAGAAAACGTCTTTTTATAAAAATATCAGGCCAAGCGTTCAGACCAAATAAATTGGATCAGCAGGGTGAAATGTGACACTTCCATGGACAAAGACATACAGCTTTTCATATAGGAAGGACTGAAGAAAGGCCTAGATGTAAAGATGTGATTTTAGCATTTTCTGTGACATTTACAACACATAACGTTACAATACTGGGGAAGAAAATAAAGGATGCTATCAGCACCAGCATGAGTGACTCACCCACAGTTCTCACTGCAGTCAATGGTTTAACAGAACTTTTTCTTTTGCTACATGACTGCCAAGCAGCAATACGGTACATGCACAGCCACCTGAGGCATAGAAATCAACAAGTTATTCTGCAGCAAGGTGGCTTTAGAAGACTGAAGACAATTGCACGCCCCTGTCTAGAAGGTTACAACCATCTTATTTTCTAGGAGTAACATTTACTCCTAGCTCAGCTGTCTGATTTTCAGTGGAATGACACTTCCAATCGCCTGCAGACACTCAGATGTAAACAAAATGATAAAGGACAATAGAATCCAACTCTCTGACAGTTCTGGAATAGTACATCATACAATGTAACCTATCTTTGTGCAATTTACATGGGCATGTGTGTAATAATCATCTCTCCGTGAAAGTATGTAGGTGCCTATAAACAACTTTTTGCGATCTCAGAGACGTAAATGGAAAATTGGTGCTTTGAAGTGAATGGAGTTAAGTACTAAATCTTTAGTTTCTAGCAGCAAGCAGATCACCTCTTTATCAATCAGAACTCTTTCATTTTTATTACAAGTATTTGGTTAAGACAAGACATTGCTGAGTCAAAAAACACTCGTAAGACTTGCATACACCAAGTATTCTGCTTTTTTTTCTGCAAATAATTTAATGGGCAGCAATGTAATCAAAGAATAAGTCTCTTCAAAAACTGCCCCTTCCACACATATATGACAGTTTCTGTTTGGACCTGCAGGTCCTCTTCCTTCTCCCCATGGGACAGAGGCAAGCTTGGTATTTGAGCCTTCACACATTCCTTCCCACTCATGAAATATCAGAAGTCTTTTCTGGAAATTAAGAAGAGAAGAGTAGGGCACAACAGTCAAACCATGTCTTTCTGAACAAGTCTTGTTACCACTGGAAATTTGCAGGAAATGCAAATTTACTGCTCATAGAATTGCTATGAACGTCAAAGTAATAAGCATAGCCTTACTCCAGACTGTTCTCACTAATTCCCTGGCATATGTCTTCCACTTAAATAGTTTTAGTTTTAGCTCAGCTGTCTGCTTGAGAACATTTGAAGAATGGTTAGAGTACACAGTAGACTTTTTCTTTTTTAGAGGCATTTGGCAACTCTCTCCTTTTTGTTTTTAAACCAGAACTAATAGATGCCATTCTTACAAAAGGAAGCAAGAAATTCTAATGTACATAGTAAATTAAAAGTAAATCCAAGCAGAATATTGGTATGATGTCTAAAATCAAAACCCAAAAAATAAACCACTTCTTTGGTTACTAAAGCCCAAAACGCAATCTAGTAGATAGGGCTTCTCAGCTGATAGCTAGGCTTACATCAGACTCTTTCCACTTGAAAATCAAGACAATAAATTGTATCAGAGTTCATCTGCTCCAGCGAATGTGCATCAATAGCTTAGTAATGTTACTGCCAGTGAGCCTATGGATTTAGCCTTTATCCAACATGACTTTAAACTGAGTGACTAAAGGTGGAGCAAATCAAAACTAGCTACACCACGTTATTTACAGAATTATCTGCTGTTCTAGTATCATAATCAACTGTGTTTCCAGTAGCTGTAAGTTCAGAGAAACTGCTTCTCATTTCCCACTCAGTTCTAGCCTTTATGATAACAACAGTCAGGTGACTCTGGTTCATGACATCAAAGCACACAGCTCGTAGGGTATCAGTCGTATCAGTATGTGATCTGTGGGAAGATAAAAATGACCAAACCACATAGGCTTTGATGTGCCAGCTCCTATGCAAATTCAAACCTGCATAATTAACCCAGCTGAAGCCTTTCCACATCACAGCTGTTAACACCTGGGCAGTGTCTCTTCCCAGGCTGGTTTCAAGTACTTTAAAATTAGGCTGGAAAGAGGACAGTGACAGAGACACTTGAATTGACTAGCCATGGCCACATCAGTGTACCCTACTCAGATGAAAATGAAAATCCCTTCCAGCAGCTCCCCAGACCTTGATTTAAGGAAGGACAGAGCTATACTTTTTCTGATCACCTGGCATATTGCAAGACTTTTCATGTCCTCTTTTCAGTCACTGCTGACTCCAAAACAAGGTTCACCTGGAAGTGAGAAACTCATCTGTTCCAACTTAGACACCTGAAAGGCAGCTGCCTCTATAAGAGATAAGTGTTTATTCCTACAGTGATTCATCTCATCCTAAATTAAGTTTAAGGCTTTTATTTCTTGCACACTCATTCCTCACCCTTCTGTCCACTCTAAGCTGTGTCTGCTCAGAGCACAAAAAGGCTCCTGTCAGGTACATGTGTTTGCTGTCCTTAGGTGGAACCAGGAAAAGTTGGTGATTGTTCAGGTCCTACCACAGTGTGCATCAATACGTGGCTAAGTTGTCTCAGGACTTGGGGAATTCTTTCACATGAGACAGTATAGGCAAAGCCTAAGACATGGGGAATAAGACATCCTCTGGTGATGCTTTCATCTTGCCTGGTAGGTGAGACAAGCAAGTGCGTATCAATATACAGGAAAATCCAACACTACATTATCTTTGCAGTGTTTCTCCAGGAAAATCTCAAAGGGAGAGCTGAGTTGATATTTTTGGTTTCCCCCTAGGAATTTTCTTATCATGAACCAGGAGTAGTAAGAGCCAATTCAACAGTGTTTTTTCTGATAATTAACATTTCACAGTATGTCCCAACATGAATTAATCTTGTTAAGTGCCAACTATAACTTAATATTAGCTAAATACAGGCAGCAATTACATTAGTTACTTTGCTGATACTACTTCCCAACACAAAAGGACATTGGTCCAGACACAGGATTTCAGTGCAACACTGGCAGTGCTAACATTATGTGCTTTATAGATAACATATAGTAAAGAAAAGCTTAGTGTGCTTGAGCTGCTTTCTCTTCATATAATACTTGGGCTTGTGAGGCAGGCACATATGCATTCTATGATTCAAAGAAAACTCATTAAGTTACACATGTAATGGCCCTGCAATTCATGTCAGAGTAAGACATAAAACCTGTTCAGATACGCTGGTGCAAGGATTTCTTTTTCCCTACAGCATGCATTGCCTCACCTCACAATGATTTATTCAAAATATCCATTAATTCAGAGGAAAGAATAGCAATTGGAATGGAAACTAAAAAGCCTAAAATCCCACTGGTGCTAACAAAGCCAAAGCACAAGGAAGCCAACCCTGCATTACCTATATGGACAACCACTATCGCAGAATGAAAAAAAATGAAGTACAAGGGCTTGATCCAAACGCTATTCACAACCATCCAACTGGATGATTGCTTAACTTCACAGCTAAAAAAGGACTAGACTAGAATCTCAGATGCTTATTTCATACATCAGTTCATGTTCAGGTTAATTCCCCTTAGCTGAAATCTCTACAAAGAGCACACCATGCTACAAAAGACAGGGGAGGATTCCAGCAAAGCCTTTGACTCTTGCCTCTCATGGATGAAAGCACAGGGTGGGAGAGAGAATGTGTCCTGCACTGTATTAATCTTCCTCATCATGAAAGGTGTGACATTATTGCTCGACAATCACAATACAGAGTAACACGGGACGCTAAAAGCAGGATTATTATTCAGCAGTCTCAAAACAGCAGAAAAATCAGGATCTGATTTCATGAACGGCTCACTAGCAAAACACAGCAGGAAAAGCTTGAATTTGCAGGTAATCAGGGCAGTAGAGATTTGGATGCTTTCTATTCCTAAGCAGTATCCAAATGTAAAGACAATAGCACAGATAAGTGCACATAGGCAAAGCAACAGTGAGCTTCATTTTCCTCCAAGAGTAACTCCAAGTACTGAACAAGGCAATGTGATATTTTGTGTTTGGACTACATGTTCTAATGCATGGGTACTGAACCACAAAATTACCTAATTTAATGGGGAATTAAATCAATACAAGCTTTTGCATTTAAACTTTGAGGTTTACTATCACCTGCAGTTCCATTATTTACTCAGACTTCACAAGACACAGTGAGAGCAGCAGTAGCAACCCTTCAAAATTACAACAAAGCATTTAGATTTTAAGAGGCTGAAAAGCAGTGAAAGAAATAAACAGGAACTCTCTTCCCAGATGGAATTAAATGTTTGACTACTTGTTCCATCATATAAAATGGACTGCGCTAAAGAAGTGATGAAGAACAATTACCCTTTCCTATGCTTGCACTGGAATAATTAAAAGCTACACAATTTTCCAGATGCTTACTCCCACTCAGTCTGATTTTTTGGAGGGACAACTGATCTTCCCCAAATAGAAAAGAAAAAACAAACACACACACACCCCCCAAAATAATGCTACTAAGCTCTCTAAGGTGAGCTTACAATCCCATGTTATTTGCACAAGTTTTTGTTTTGTTTTGCTTTGGGGGAAGCATCTAGCTTTTTAGCTGTACTATTGCCATATATTGAATTTCTCTCAATTTACTATAATATTCAGGTTAAAATCTTACTTCTCAAAATGACCCACCATGATTTGCAAAAGAAACAATGACTTACAGTGCACAACTCATGCTAAAATCTAAGTGACAACACATATAGAATCACTGAATAGTTAGGGGAGAAGGAAGGGGACCTGCAGGTCCAAACAGGAACTGTCATATATGTGTGGAAGGGGCAGTTTTTGAAGAGACTTATTCTTTGATTACATTGCTGCCCATTAAACTATTTGCAAAAAAAAAAAAAAAAGCAGAATGCTTCTCCTAACTCTTCTTAGGCCACAGCATCAGCACCACTTATTTGCAAGCACTTCCATATTCAGTGGAGTCTTCAATGAAAATGTGGATTTATATATAGTCCACAGTGCCTAAGTATGTTTTGCTCTTCTGTTTTCAAAAGACAATTTCTTTGCATCTAGTCTGTTAACTACATCACACAGCATAAACTGGCTAGATACACCCAACAGAGACTTTCCATACATGATTAAATGTAACCCAATTATGCCTTCACAGCTATGTCAAGGTTTCTCCTAAAACCCATACATTTCAAAAAACCTGGTTGTGATCAGTATCTACACCTCATGACCCAGCTGCTGCTCAAAGCGATCACACATTAAACCAAATCTACCATGTGGGGGAGCAATCCTTCTCCTTGCTTGAAGGAGTTCAGAGTTGCAAACTGTCCTTTCCACTTGAAAATCTCAGCCTAGAGGAGTGTAATGACTTTTCAAATGTGAAACAAAACTCATTTAGGAAATGGGCAGATTTCCAGAGGAACTGTCAGAAGGTGAACGCATGTCACACAGAGAGAAGTGCAACCACCATACTATAGAGAAAAAACCTCCCTGAACCCCTCCAAGGAGCTACTATATTCATCAGATCTTACCAGTCAACTGTAAAACAGACCAATTGTTACCAATTCAATTACAATCCTTGTTGCTAATAGCACCATTTTCAGCTGAAAATTATTTTACAATTATTTGATCACCAGAAAGCATTGCATGCAAGCCCCCTCATTCTGCTAATGAGACAACACCGAGTCACTCTGTACATGACAACGAATGAATTTGTTTCTTTTCTAAATCAGAAGATTTCTACCTCCCAGGTGATTTGTCTTTCCAAACAAAGACTCTGACACACATTCAGTTGCAGGGGGTTATATATATTACTATTAATGTTATGGAAATAACTGTGCATCAGAGCCTGATAAGTTTAGCTGAAAATAGTCAATAAATTATTTAGTTCACAAAATGTCATTATGTGTGGGGTTTACTTAATTGAACAGAATAATTTATGGTAAAACCTAGAAAAAAGATCAATGCAGATGGCTTGTGAGAATGATTGAGTTTCAGTGAAGGCAATTTGATTTTTATCCCTCATTATAATAATGTTGAAGGGAAAACATCAACTTTGGTAAAAATCAATATTTGATGAGTGCCTAGGCCATGAATTTTAACTAGAGGTAGAATTGAGGTGGAATAGGTGTAAATAATTAATAACTTCCATACCCTGAACAAATAACTGTTTAGTTTTGGAAAAAATGCCTATTATCCAGAGATCCTTCTGTTCTCATAGAAGATAATTCAGTAATGAATGTTTGTTTTTTAAAATTCTTTTTTCAAATTCAGAAATGATTCTTTAAAGACTCACTATATTGAATGAAAGGTTTTTGCAGGCAACAGAATGCTAAAATTTACAAACACCTAAATTTTCTGAGTAACCCATTTCGCATTTTTCTTTTTCTCTTCACTACAAGAATATTTTCCACTTTGCCATCAACTCCTATGATAGCTAGAGACAGAATGAATAAAAATGGTACACATTTAATAAAAAACACACTCGTAAATTAAATCTTTATACAACCTTGTACATGGAATAGTCAGAGCTGTGCTATACAAGCAACCTGCAAAATTATTTCAAGAGCAATTTTACTGCGAAACACTAACCATACAAAACTAGCTATTTGTGTATTTTTAAAAGATAGCACAATCGATTTGGTGTGCATGTAGCATTTACCTTAAATTTTGCTTTGTAAAATATTTCCCCCCTGAACCAGAAACTGAAGAAAAAAATCTGACTTCTTTAATGAATACTTTTTATTACTGAGGCATCCAAGTGAAGATAGGCTGGGATCACATCTTGGTTCCCTTCTGCCCAGTATTCTCTGTAATGTCCTCTCCCGCTGACACTGCACGGCGCTTCTGCGCCTACATAGATTCCCTTACACCATTCTCCATTAGGTCACATGAATAAAATTGTTCATCATGGCAAATAAGCATACATATACCATTGTAAAGGAGCAAAATGGCTAACTAGTCCCTATTAACAATGCATGGCTCTTCAATATTTTTTTTTAATAAAGCCAGAGGTGCAGGACCACAACTGAACACCCAACCCTGCCTGAAGCGGTTAGAGCCGCTCAGGTGGTACCACAAGTGACATACACCTCTACACTTATGAAAGAGTGAAGTAAAACAATGCAGACTGACAACTTGTGAAAAGAAGCCCTCGAAGAAGCATCAGGTTTAGGCAGGCTTGAATTCCCACTGTGATTGGTTTACTGACTTACACACAGCTTGCCTCTTTGGTTACATTGTTTTAATCTATATCAGACAACACTGCTTGACAGATCATACATGCACATATAATTTCATGGGTCACACACCACTGATATTCATTAGACTCCTTACACCTTTCACTGGATCCACAGCTAGAGATTGTCACAAAGAAAACCCACATAGTTCAATAGTACTCCAGCAAAGTAAGAATTTGTTTGACCTAAGGATTCAACAGGTCACTGAGTTTTTATCCATTAAATCTTTGGTTCAGGCTGGAAACACTGACAGCAATTTTCAAAATGTCATATTAACATCAATTTGTGCAACAGAATGCAAAGACACTGAGAGATAGCAAAGGGTGGAAACCCCACACCTCTAGAAAAGAGGCTGGGAGGAATACTGCTACCGTTGTACCAGAATTTATGTAAGATTCTGCTATTTAATGTACTTGGGAATGTTTACAGTCAACCTGTTAGTTTCCTCTTATCACAGAAAAACATCCCATATGCAGGCTTGAAAGAAAGCATTCCTCACAGCAGGGATTATAGGTTAGAATAATAAAGCAACTTTCTGCAAGGCTTGTGAATCTTCTGTTCCACGCTCTGAGCCTTATGGATATCATTTGCTTTTAACATTTACTTTTAACATGCAATCCCTTTTAACATCCATTTCTCAGCTCAAATTTCCTTGCCATTTGTAGGAAGATCCAATACGGGATTAATGCAGGTACCACAACATTTAGAAGCATAAACCAATTAAGCACAGGTCTTGCTAGGCAGGCAATATGACACAGACAATAACTGGTAAACCCTATATTATGTCTTCAACTAATTTTCTTTGTTTATTCCCAGCATTCTCCTGGCTGCAAGTACCATTGCTCTACTTAAAGCAGTCTTTTCTTGTGCTAAATAGTTTCTTACCCTGTAAGCAGAACTCTGCAGGCCACTGGTTGAAGTAAAATACAAACTCCAAGCAAGGTAATTCTCTCAGCCAAAGCATGCACTCATTTACATGAGATTACCTGCCAAGCCTCTCCATGAAAATCAATTCACACCTCTGTTACTCAGCACAGAGTTGCATCAATGAGTGACAAAATTAAAGTGATGGGAAACAGAAGGTGAAATTCATCCCTGAATTTATACCTCTATTGATCCAGGCCAGGTCCAAAAGCAAGTTTCCTAGAAATAGGACGATTTCTTTTTAGTGGCATTGAATAGAAAAGAAGGGGTAAGTTGCAGATACACTGACATCTGTCAAATTTAGCTCAAGAATTCAGTTGCAGTAAATCAGCTGGAACATCACAAAAGTTTTTCTTTATCTCATCTGAAGCTGGTAGCATCATATAAACACCACAGAATAATCCTTAGTGGGTGGAACTAAGAACATTCTAGTATTTATGCTTATTTTGGAAAGAGCAAAGCTCACGAAGTCCTCTACCTCCCTCCTCCTCTGCTGCCTTGGCCAAAGATGCATCCTTTCTAGACTCTGCCAATCTGGAATGCTGGAACTTTCATTCTGCAGCTCTATTTCTTTGGGAAAGGAGGAATACAGGTGTGCCTTAACTCATAAAGCACTTCTGCTTTGTTTTCTTGCCAAAAATACTCAGGAAATCAGTTGTACAAAGTGGTCTGGAGAAACCTATCTAGGAAGTTTCCTTGCTCCCTCATGATTTATACCCTCTGTAAGTTTTTGATCCTTATAAACAGTAACACCAGTTGTAACCCCACTGTAACAAAAAATAAGTCTTTCTTGACAAGTTCTCCCCCAAATCCAAGACTTTTGCAGATTTTCAGTGGCAAAAATGACAGAAGCCCTGCATCAGTGGAACCCCAAGGCAGCAGAATATTGACCTTGCAGACTTGTAACACATCAACTCTGAGTGGCACAAGCATGAGAAAGACTGTGTTCAAAGCAAAAAATTTAGTCATCACTCTATCCTAGAAATAGGAGTTGAGGCTTCCTGAGATACCCAGCAGTGTGTACAGCTATGAGCAGAAGGGCAAATAAGCCCACAGAGCAATGTGCTTTCTCATTAAGACCTGAGATAACTCTTCCAGAGTTTGACCATGTAGCCCCTAGAGCACTGCAAAATTTAGGCTCTAAAACAACCACCTGAAGCAAGCCCTAATTCATACCAGAGCCATTTTCAGTTCTGGGATTTCTGAGGGCTTTGTAATCCACTTATCACCAGGCCTGAGCCGAGCACAGAGCAGAGCATCTGACTGCTGAATGTGCTGGCTTGGACTGTCTTGCAAAGCATAAAGAGTAAGTCAGATTTGGGGAAAAGGACTATTTCCCAAGGTTTTGTATGAGCATGACAAGTCTAAAAGCTGTGAACAGGTTTGAGCCTGAATTTGTTGTTAGAGGAATGAGTGGAGCTTAAATCTCAGTTGAAAAAACCTCCATATGATATTAGACACCTCTAATCGCTTTCACACATGCATAGCCTCATCTCACTTTGGGCATGTTAGACATTTAATCCGTGACAATCGACCAGGTACCTGTGTCAGTCACACAAATATTAACAGATTTCTCAGCTAATAAAAAAGGTATATTATAAACTGTCACTTCTTTCTAAAAAATGAAAGGCCTAAATCTATACTTCCGTGGGCAACCCATTCCAGGGCCTCACCACCCTTACAGTAAAGAATTTCTTCCTCATATCCAATCAAAACTTCCTCTGTTGAAGTTAGAACCCGTTACCCCTTGTCCTATCACTACAGTCCCTCATGAAGAGTCCCTCCCCAGCACCCCTATAGGCCCCCTTCAGATACTGGAAGGCTGCTATGAGGTCTCCACGCAGCCTTCTCTTCTCCAGGCTGAACAGCCCCAACTTTCTCATCATCACTGGCAGTGTTCAAGGCTGGGTTGGACAGAGCCTTGGGTGGCATGGTTTAGTGGGAGGTGTCCCTGCCCATGGCAGGCAGGTTGGAAATAGATGATCTTAAGGTCCTTTCCAGCCCTAACTGTTCTATGATTCTATGATTCTATATCTGTTTTTACTTCTAGAATGAGACTAGAAGACGTGTTTGCTCAATTCATCTTTTTCTTAACAATTGAGATAAGACAAGGACCACATAACCACAAATAGCACAAAAGATCATAGCTTTTCCTGCAACGGAGTCAAATAATTGCATCTCCTGTATTTTGTTGCATGACTACAATGCTGATCATGAAACATGCAGCATTTTAACAGGAGGCCATATATTATAAGGCAGTTTCATGAGTTTCATAAAGCAATTTCATGAGCCTTCACCTTAGACTTCCTCTATTGGAAGGTGTACTCCGCCATATCCATTGCAATCTTTCAGGAGATAGAAGCGCTAAAGAGGTTCCTAATTCATACTGAAGTCTGAAATCCCTTTTGTTATGAGAAAAATTAGACCTCAAGGCAGATATTCAAAAATACTAATTCAAGCCAAGGAAGACTCTTGCAGATTGTGATTCAGTTTCTTCTTGGAAAGGTTTCCATGAAGCATTTATTTTTCTATATTGACTGTAGAAAGGAACCTAAGACAGAAAGTTCCCCCCAACAATTGTCTTTTTTTTTATATTACTGATTCCACAGAGATGGGACTTCTGAAATTCCCAAGAGTGTCTATACAGGTTTAGAAATAACATTGAGAAAAATATTTTCTTGACCTGCTGTCCAGCGCAAATTTTTAGTGCACTGCCTTAATGTGCCATTATTAACTTACCACCCTCTTTGGAAGCCCTCCAAGCAATCTGAAACAGGGCTACAAATCCTGATCTGCCAAGGTTTGCAAACTTCGAGTCTCATAAGGATTTAACTGCTATGATTTTAATAATCTTATTAATAACCCATGATGAAGTTATGCCTATTAATCCAGAAGTTGCAGGAAGTAAAATTAAAAATTCTGAGCATATGATACAACCTGACTATATTATTGAGGCACCCATTCCCATCACTGGCCTTAGTATAAATCCTATAACATGAAAAATACATCATAAACAGCTTTAAAAAATTCAAATATTCAGAGGAAAAAAAATGCTTCAGAAAAACCCTCAGGAGATAGTTTATTGTACAAATTAATCTCATGCAAATCACTGACGTTTTCATACTAAACATCAAACCATAGTCAATGTTTGAGTTTTAATTTTTACATTGAAGTTTGCATATATATCTCACCAAGATTTTTCTTGAGGAAATCACATAATGTCACACTTTCGCCATTTCTTTTTTCCATAGTGATTTTTTAATGGATTTATATTCCATACTGATGACATAGGGGTAAATTGCTTCCTCCTCCCTTTTTTTGTGTTTTACTAGTTCCATATAATGTTCCTCGCAACCAACTTAGAAAAAAGTCTGAGCATATCCCAAAACCTAATCTAAGTCATAAATCTCTTAAGAGTAATGCCACACTTTACCTCAAGCTGTACCACATGCAAAAGTGGACATCTGATTGACAACCATATTAATTTTTGAAGCCAGTATTTGCAGCTTTAGCTCTTGCACAAGACATTTTGATTACGATATACTGTTCAGTAAAGGCACTTGTCACTCAAAAGGACAGAAAAAAACACACAAAAAGATGGAGTAGGTATACCAAGAATACAGAGAAATCAAAAGAAAGCAATAACATTTCATCTTTCAGTATGGATCACCACAGTGGCCAAGCTGTGAAACTGAGCTGGCAAAAAAATATGATGCCATTCAGGGAAAAATAATGCCTATTTGCTCAAACAAAAAACAAAGACACAAGAAGGTAATTATGCAGGAATGCAGACGTGACAATGGTACTCAGCACTTTTTCTTTAAGCCTTGTTTTTGGATTAATGGGAGTTTAAATAGTTTGTAATGTTCTATGAACTATATTTCACATTGTATAGACTGTATTTTATGTAGTATAGACCGTATACACACACATACATTATTCACATATTTGTCAATTTTATGCTTTGAGATAGCTTCACATAATAATCTTGGCTGAGATTTTCAAAGGCAGCTTGAAGATCACAATCTTAATCTGCTTCTGTGATTTACTTTCTGATTCTCTCAGGGTGTATTATATAAAAGTTGTGGAAAGCCTTACCAGCTCTAATGTTGCAAGGTCAAGAAACACTTAAGCATGCAAGTACAAAAAGCAGTAATGCCCTTGTCTCATTTCCCTACAAGTATTAATAAATAAAGTGATTTTTTTTTTTTGTTTCTGCCAGAGGAGTTGCAAAACCTTACTGAATAGATATAAATTAAAGAAGCAACAACAATTCTCACTCCTCCCCTCTACACCTGCATACTATGGTACAGTAATCACTGCACCATAGACTAAAGCACTATAGCTCTACGCACTACATTTAAATTGCTTGCAGCCAATGACCCACTTACTTAAAACATTTTCGCACTACTGCTTTTAGAAGAACCCTCCCAAATCAAACCTCTTATGCTGCGGATAGGCTTGTGTGTTGAAAGGCATTTTCTGAAGTAGTATTTATCAAAACCTAAATAAATGATAGGACAATCTAATCGAAACACTGAAATGACTGCCTGATTGTATTTTGAAAGTTGTAACCTAATTAGGACTGAGTTGATTTTTCCGTTAGCATGAAATTAAAACTAATTTCCCTGCACAATATTTACTCTAATATTCCCCAGATGCAAATACAGTCTCATAAAACATTTGATAAAAAAGGTTTTATAATTGTTTCCTGATTTTTTCATTACATCATCAATTGTACTTATCTTTCTAAACTATCCTTCTTGTTGTCTCTCTGCAAAATGCGGTAACAAAGGGAGAGATGATGAAACATCACTGAAATTCTTTAAATGCTCAGATAGTGTGGGCAGATAAAAAGGTATTTTTCAGGGGATTTAGTCTTTCATTTCCTTTCCCAGCCAAACCTGCTCCTGAGATGACTTCTCCTAAATTAATGTTACACTCTGGCTGATAGACAGCAAAAGGTGGCAGACGTTCCCTGTTCAATTTCTTTTAAAGAAATGGGCTAGAAAAGTAGATTTGTCGTCAAAAGAAATTCCTCTGTCATCCTTCAACATATTCACAGTTTCCTCATTCAATGTCATGTCTACTGCCCTAGGCTCTTCCTTTGTCACAGAAAAAGTTCCTGAATTCCTGCAGCTTATGGCAGTTTGTACATTGGGAAATTGAAGAGTGAGACGCTACCTCACTCTAGCACAGACAAAATCAAATTTATAGGACTATAATTTCATTTGTTACGATGGCTGCCTAATGAGGAACGCATGTTTCTATCCAACCAGGACCATTCTTAATGTAATATACTCTTGACCTTGAATGTTTATTGGGTCTATCTGACCAATGGCCAATCCTAGGGAGTCCATTCTCTTTAAAGTCAAGGTAATGAACAAAAAGTGCTTTATAATTACCAAGGAAATTATCTAATTGCCTGAGGAAGAAAATGAATGATGGGATAGCTGCATCACAACACTAAAAAATTTACATACCTACGAAGGAAGCACATTATATTTTACAAATAGTAAGATGATTCCCAAACAAATGATACTAATACAACACTATCACTGAATGTTGAATATCTTCTCAGATCTCCTCTATTTCAATGAAACATTCAGTGTTCAAAAGAATAGCTAATTCCCAGAAAACTCAGGCTTATACTCTTTTCAGAAGATTCCTTTTCTTTTGCCATTAGAGAGAAGCAAGATGCCTTCTTTATATATATAAACCAGCAATTTGTGAATGCAGGTTTTCTCGCACTAAAGGAGGCCACATTATTTCATGTAGTCTAGTACACAAAAAAACACCCGTCCTTTTTGATTAGGAAAGTTCACACATCCTTATTATAAAACTGTGATGGTAGCATCTCCCAGGGCAGGCCTGATGAAACAGTCAACTAAAACACCCTTGTGATGGAGGCACTTCCCTGTACTTGTACCACAGGGTCTCTGGACAGGATCTAGTAAGATTTTTACTATGCAAGCCTGCAGGTCATCAAGCAGAGAAGGTCCTTGGTCCATTTGCTGCAATACAAATAAGTAAGAAACAGAATCAAAGGCTTGGCAGTTTGATTTCAGTCCACACCTCTGCCACAGACCCTAGAGAAATCATTTCTTTCCTCTTTGACTCAGCTCCATGAATGTAAAATGAGGTTAATGATATTTTTATCATATCCTGTCTGATTCGTCTACTCAGAATTCAAGTTGGGGGTTGGCTCTCACTGCATAATTCTACAGTAGCCACTGTAACAAGGACAAAACTCTATTAGGGAGTCTGTTCTCCTCTGCCACCCACAGAAATATGATAAATCATAGAATCATAGAATCATAGAATAGTTAGGGTTGGAAAGGACCTCAAGATCATCGAGTTCCAACCCCCCCGCCATGGGCAGGGACACCTCCCACTAAACCATGCCATCCAAGGCTACGTCCAAACCCACCTTGAACGCCGCCAGGGATGAAGCATCCACAACCTCCCTGGGCAACCCATTCCAGGGCCCCACCACCCTCACAGTAAAGAATTTCTTCCTCATATCCAATCTAAACCTCCCCTGTTTAAGTTTAAACCCATTACCCCTTGTCCTCTCACCACAGTCCCTAATGAAGAGTCCCTCCCCAGCATCCCTATAGGCCCCCTTCAGGTATTGGAAGGCTGCTAGGAGGTCTCCACACAGCCTTCTCTTCTCCAGGCTGAACAGCCCCAATTTTCTCAGCCTATCTTCATACGAGAGGCGCTCCAGTCCCCTGATCATCCTCGTGGCCCTCCTCTGCACTTGTTCTAACAGTTCCATGTCCTTTTTATCTTGAGGACACCAGAACTGCACACAATACTCCAAGTGAGGTCTCACGAGAGCAGAGTAAAGGGGCAGGAGCACCTCCGTCGACCTGCTGGTCACACTCCTTTTGATGCAGCCCAGGATATGGTTGGCTTTCTGGGCTGCAAGCACACACTGCCGGCTCATGTTCATTTTTTCATCAACCCACACCCCCAAGTCCTTCTCCGCAGGGCTGCTCTGAATCTCCTCCCCGCCCAATCTGTAGCTGTGCCTGGCATTGCTCCGACCCAGGTGGAGGACCTTGCACTTGGCATGGTTAAACTTCATTAGGTTGGCATCAGCCCACCTCACAAACGTGTCAAGGTCCCTCTGGATGGCATTCCTTCCCTCCAATGTATCAACCGAACCACACAGCTTGGTGTCATCAGCAAACTTGCTGAGGGCGCACTCAATCCCACTGTCCATGTCACCCACAAAGATGTTGAACAAGACCGGTCCCAACACCGATCCCTGGGGGACACTACTCGTTACTGGTCTCCAGCTGGACACTGAGCCACTGAGCACTACTCTTTGCGTGCGGCCATCCAGCCAGTTCTTTATCCACCCAGTGGTCCACCTATCAAATTGATGTCTCTCCAACTTAGAGAGAAGGATGTCATGGGAGACAGTGTCAAAGGCTTTACACAAGTCCAGGTAGATGACATCAACTGCTCTGCCCCTGTCCATCAGTTCCGTAGCCCCTTCATAGAAGGTCACCAGATTGGTCAGGCAGGATTTCCCCTTAGTGAAGCCATCATCTACTATTAATCATAAAGGCTAAAAAAATTATTACCTCATGAAATGGCAATAGCAGAAAATGATTCCAGCAATATCCCTGTCATTTATCAAAAAAAAAAGAACAAAAAAAAAAAAAAGAATCAAGACTTTGTTGGTGGAGGAACACATAAGCTAACTGAGCCAAGAAAAACCTTCCATTAGCAAAATATGAATATGAGAACCCAATAGGTGGGAAAACTCCTATTCTGATTCTCTGCTTTTGCATTTGTTCTATATGCCTTCTTGAAGGTATTGCCAATGAATAAGTCTCCTAGACATATTTTTTGTGATTATTTTCTCTTTTGAAGAGAGTTCTGAAATCTATAAAAGCAAGGAACCTTGTGCAAAGAAATAAAAATTTAGAATGCCAGGAATTGCAACAAACTTTTTTGCTTAAAACAGATAAAATTGGTTTTAAAATAATGACCATGCAATGAATGAATTGGAATACACATTACTCCCATTTAAGTGATTGCTGCCGTGAGGAAATCTCCCTCTTGAACCAAACTACAGAGTAAATAAAATTTAGGGAGCAAGGTCCTCCCCTTTTCTTTCTCTTCCAGAAGACTATAACCTAGCTGCTAGATTTCCTTAACAATGACTGTAGATGTTACTGCCTAGATTTCCCAGGATTGTTTTTTTTTTCCCAAAGATTAAAATCCTGTAATGCTAGTAAGTACTCAAGTCTACTCACCTGCTTTTGGGACCTCAATGGCACATATGCATTTCGCTGCAAAACACCACCTAGTTACATGCTTGTAGTATTCAGCCAAGAAAGTACAACGTATTTTTTTCTCATTGCACAAATTCTCTCATGTGATGGCACTGTTTGGCAGGCCATCAAATGAGCCTTGTTTGTATGTATCTTCTTTGCATTTATAGGATAGTGCACAAAAAACTATGTGTATTTTCCCAGGTCTTTAACACTAACTTAGCACCCAGCACTGAAACCTGCAGAAATTTCTCTTTCTGAACGGGCTGAGTTGAGTCTCTCACAGGTTGGTGCAAGAAGCACTTTCAGTGAAAGCAGTCCCCAGGAAACACATCGTCAGTTTTAAAAAGTGTATTGCAATCCAGCACCACAAAATAACATTGCCATCTTGGATAAATACACCACCATTTAAAATCCTTTGACCATATTACCTGCTAATCACACACTGTGGTATAGTATTATATTGCACTGTGTTTACTCACAGTGACCATCATAAAGATTTTTTTTTCATGAAATATATTTTAAAAAGCACTGGAAAATCAGCAAAACAAGCATTTGAAATTCATCCTACGCTTAGAAGCCATAGGCTAAAATAACTCAGTAGAAAGTAATTACAAAAACTTATGTCTTCTTGAAAAGAAGAATATATGTAAAAAACAGCAAAGCTAGCTCTGGCAGCAAGCCCACAGAGCATGGTGCCTGCATACAAGGAAGGAATAGTCTGAGATTCAGCAATGAGAAGAGGAGGAGGCTGTGATTCATGGAAGCTCAACTAACATGTGGACTCAGTGTATATTTTCTCCAAACCAAAAAAGTGCTGGTGGGTGACACTGGCCACAAGGCAAAGTTGAACCTTCCGCTGCGTTTGTATCTTGCTTTTCTCCTTCATGAGGCATTAAAAAAAATAAATAAA
This sequence comes from Amazona ochrocephala, assembly GCA_039720435.1. NCBI lineage: Eukaryota > Metazoa > Chordata > Aves > Psittaciformes > Psittacidae > Amazona > Amazona ochrocephala. The sequence continues at coordinate 50,671,284 of CM077882.1, read as the reverse complement.
TAAAAAGGGGGCTGTTCCAGTGCTTCCAGCTGAAAGTTCTGTTCTACTGAATGTGCTAATGCATTTGAGAACACGAAACCGGAAGCAATAGGTCACATGAAGACTTCAACATCAAGCCTTGCTCTCCTCAATAAGCCTATTAAAATTATAATAAATATGGTTTTGTCACTTCCATCTCTCAATGATTTTGAAGTGCTTATTATATACCAGATGTCATATGAAGGATTCGGATTTCAAAGTGACATGCGAGACTTTGTAACAGCATGAATTCTAGGACAACATATTGTGTGTGTCTGTCTTTATCTGTCATGATAATGATAAGAAAGGGCAAGAAAGCAAAGGCACTTGCTCCTCTCCAAATATAATCATCTTGCCAGAAATTCCTAAATAACAGCCTGGAATCACTTGTTGGGGTGAGCAGCAGTGGTAATCCTTGACTGGCCTAAATTAGCTCAAGATCACCACACAGGAAAGCTGTCAGGAGGAAAGCTGACAGCTCCAGACAGTGAGGCTGTGTGTCTCGTCTTACATATTCATCACCCAAGGTACTGCTCAACATCCCAAGCAACAACTGCGCACATCGGAGCGCACCACTTGCAAGCAGTAAAGAACCCTGGGCAGTTGTCACATGAGGAGAAGAACTTTCAGAGAAGATTGAGCAGTGTGAAATTAGGAAATTAAGAAACTCAATGAGCAAGGGTAGAAAACACTTTAATCTAGAGATTTTTCAGGAAATCCAGATGAACTGTTTAATTTGCACAAGTTAATACTTTCAGAGGCTAAGGATACCATAAAATAAATGAGTGCACACTGCTTGGGGTCTCCCTCTTGGAAAACGACAAAGATCAAAGACTCCCTGCCTATTTGTTCTTGAAAAATTGAAAAAATTATTGCCTGAATTCACATACCAGTTTGTTCACCTCCTGCCTTTTCTGGTCATACAATTTGCATTGACTGAGATACTTTAAGAATGCTAACATAAATAGGCGGCCTAATACTCCATGTCAGGGTATATTTTAATTAGTAAAAAGCAATCATCATCTTTGTTGCAGTAGGGTCATTTTCTGAATGACAGATATCAAATTAACACAAAAGGATAAGGTTTTTATCAAAAAAGTTGTGTATGCAGCTTGTGAGACATAAGGTGGAGAATAAAATCCATTAAGATCATGAACCGCAAACTCAGTTATAATAAGAACAATGGTGTTCCTGATCTATCTTACAACTAAAAAAAAAGAAAAAAGGCTAGGATTAAGGCTTTAGGACTGAGGTTGCCATATGTATGCTGTATGTATACAGATGTTCAAGGCTATATATATGCTACAAAAGCTGAGCATTTGACAGTAACCCTAATTAGTCATAGCTATGGCTGTCAACAGTAGAGGCAAACTCAAACAACCCTGGGTGGTCTCTAATTTGGCTGCCCACCCATCACACATTCATACCAATTAGTCACCCACCTGTATCACAACACACAAAATTTTATTACTTTATAAAAATGGCAAGTGTGAAATCTGAAGCCTTGGGGGGTTGTCGTCCATTCCCTTCAAATAATAAGTAAAAAAAAAAAAAAAAAAAAAAAACAAAAAAAAAACCCTGTGCAAAAGAGATTTTGCTTTTAAAAACCTGTTCTCTTTTTGCCCTGTGACTAGTTAAGTTTCATGGAAACATAAATTCTAAACACTGCAGTGGATTCTTTGAATTCCCTTTCAATTCAACACTGCAGCACTGCACAAATAGACCAGGATTTTCATAAATAAAAGGTGCACTGCCTCTATATTTTCACATGACAAATAATGTCTGTATAACACTGATCTGGCTGCAAAGGCGCACAGTTTGTGCCTGTCAACATCTTGCCTTCATTACCATTCTTCACAGTTTAACTGAAGCAAAGTCATGTCTAGGGCTCTAGACTGGATTCTAACATTCTTGTGAAAACCACAGCTGTGTGACTGAGCTGCAGCCCAGCTTTGTCATACAAAATCTAGTCTCTGCCTCAGACCATGATTCAAAACTTCAGAGTCAGAAATCACGTACTCCACTCCCAGGAGTAACTACCTTTAATGGCTCCATGGCTAGAAGTTACAGAACGTGTCCTGGAGCCTGAGGGTTAAAAAACTGAATGTTCTTGTTACCCATAAATATCCAATCAGTTGAAAGTCTGACTGCCACTGTGTGAATAATGGAGTTTTGTTCAGCACAAGAACTTAAGGAAAAAAAAAACAGTGCTTCAAGGCGACCTTAAGCCATTTCTTTTTTTCCTCCTGTTTAATTTCCAAATTTTTTATATAGCCCCAAATCTGACTGACTAGCCCAGATAAGTTCTGTGTAAGAACACCTTCAAAATAGAAGCAAAATGTTTCCTTCTGAAAGTATTGAAACTGGGTGGTTTTATTTTCCTTTTATCTTGTATTTGAAGAAATTTGCTTAAATTTGGCCTGAGTTTCAGCTGTTAAACACCTCTTTACTTTTCAAAGCATTTTCACTATTTCTAATCCTAAAATGTTCTTGATTTTGTGATAGTTTAATCTTCCAAGTTTATGCAGCAAGTATAAGCTATTTTTTTCCTGTTTCAGCAAAATCATCTCCTTTTTAATGCTCCCACCACCTACTAAACATACATTTTTTTTGTCTGTCTACCAGATTGACTTCTCATCATTTTGTTAGGACACAGTGAACACTGCTGCCAGGAGGCAAGATTGTTAAGTAAATTACAGTAGATGTTTATGGATTATACTCGCGTGTATAACGTTTAAAAAAAATGATAATAGATAATCCTAAGAAACAGAGTGTGATTTCTGACCAATTTCAAAATGCCATCCTTATAAAAATCTACCTACAGAGTGAGAAATCAATATATGGATGTTGCTGTAAAATTAATGAGCTCTTCAATAACTTGTTTGAGACTTTTTAAATTGTGAATTATCTCTGATTTTTCTTTTCCTAAATTACATAGGCACATACATTGCTTGACTAATGCTGGGCCATAGCATGAGAAAAATCTACAAGAGGATTTGTTCCCTGTAATGATCTCCACCAGGCATATATTCTTCTTTCTCCACACAGATAGACATCAAAATTAAGTACATTGGCTTAATTCAGTTGCCATTGTAAGCTCAAATGGGATACAAAGTGAAATCAATATTAGTGAAATGGATCAGACTAGAATTGGAAGGTAATATAATTAGGTTGGCTTTGCTATACTTTGTAATGCTTATCTGTAGTATTTTAGCAAATAGAATACGGGTATCTATTTTCTGAAACTGTAGGAGGTTTTCAATGTGGTATTGTCCTTATTTATTTTGCTTTAAGTGAGCACTTCAGAAAGACCTGTCTGTCCATCTCTGTGGGATTTAGGGCTGCCGTATCTTCCAGAGTGATCTGGATTTTGTGCATACAAGGGAGATTTGCTTCTTAAGCAACAGCATTAAGAATTGTTTTAATAGCACAATACAGAGAAAGCATCATGTGTTCTGGCAGTAGGAAATGTACTCTTTATATCTGAATACAGAGCATTTCACTGTGCAACAGTCTTAGAGCAAAGAAATTAAGAAGACTGGACCTTGTGCCTCTGCTTCTCAGACTTCGCCCTAGCCCCATGAAAACTTCCTCCATCAGCTTGACAGCTTTACTGTGCGTCAGTGAGATGGGGGACGCAATGCAAGCTAGCATCTCTACAGGGCTTTCAGGAGATTAAGCAATCCTGCACCTTTTCTTCAATCCACTCTTGTGCTGAGTTGAGGTACAGCTCCTACATGGAGGTTATCTGCAATTAAGAAAGTAATTTCAGAGCAATCAAATGCAAATCATGGACTCCTTCCAGTGCCTCTGATGCACAAATCTTCCTCCAAAGAAAGGTGAATTTATTCCTGAAACCCAAAGTATATTACAAGGATGACTAAAGTTACTTAATAATTTAATTAGCTTTGAACACCAAAGATTTAGTGGAGGAAAAATTCTTTGTAAAGATGATATCAAGAGGCTATAGAAATTGTGGTTGTACACTTTTTTGTTGATAAAAAACATGCTAAAGATTTCTAATAAAAAGAAACTCAAAAAATATTTAGATTTTGTCTAAACATGAAGCTTGATATTTGCCGGAAGACGTGCTGGATATGCAGTGAGAGCTCTATCTTGCCAAGATTGAGGCATGTCACATCAGGACATCACTCCTCTAATTTGGTAAAGAAATAAACCATCTTTAGGTTATACCAGGCAATGAATTCCACCTATTCTCATGCATCATGGCCAGGAAGCCACAAAAGCCAGTAAACACACAGTTAAATGCAACCTCACAAAGACACTGACCTGATCATTGAGGAGCTGCATTGTCTTGCAAAGAGCGAGCGGAAAGAAGGAAGCATTCCTGCTTTTTATAGAATCAACTAGGTTAGAAAAGACCTTTAAGATCAAGTCCAACCATTACCCAGCACTGCCAAGACCACCACTAAACCATGTCACTACAGGCCTGATCTAGATGGTTTTGGAACACTTCCAGGGATGGCAATTCCATCACTTCCCTGGTCAGCCTGTTCCAATACCTGATCACCCTTTCAGTGAATAAATTTTTCCTAATATCCAATCTAAACCTCCCCTGGCACAGCCTGAGACCATTACCTTTTATCCTGTTGCTTGCTACTTGGAAAAAGAGATCAGCCACTGCCTCTCTCCATCCTCCTTTCAGGTATTTGTAGAAAGCAACAAGGTCCGCCCCTGAGGCTTCTCTTCTCCAGACTAAACAGCTCCAGTTCCCTCAGCTGTTACTTATCAGACTTATTCTCCAGACCCCTCACCAGCTTTGCTGCCCTTTTCTGGACCCATTCCAGCACCTCAATGTCTCTTGTAGTGAGAGGCCCAGAATTGAACACAGGATTCAAGGTGCAGCCTCAGCAGTGCCCAGTCCAGGGGGATAATCACTGCTCTGGCCCTGCTGGCCCGACTACTGCTGATACATACCAGGATGCCACTGGCCTTCTTGGCCACCTGGGTGCAAGCTGGGTCATGCTCAGTGGCCATCAGTCAGCACCCCCAGGTCCTTTTCCACCCAGCAGCTTTCCAGTCACTCTTCCCCAAGCCTGTAGCATTGCATGGGACTGTTGTGATCCATATGCAGGGCCCGGCACTTTGCCTTATTGAACCTCATACCACTGGCCACAGCTTATCAATCAGCCTGTCCAGATCCCTCTGTAGAACCTTCCTATCCTCCAGCAGATCAACACTCCCAGCCAACTTGGTATCATCCACCTATTTACCTAGCATGCACTCAATCCCCTCATCCAGAACATCAGTGAAGATGTTAAAGAACACTAACCCTAGCACCAAGCTCTGAGGCACACCACTAGTGACTGGTCACCAATTAGATGTGATACCACTTACTACCACTCTTTGGTGGTAAATGCCAGTTTCCAACCCAGCAAAGAATCCACCTATCCAGGCCAGAAGCAGGTCCTCCTGTTTGTTGTCCATGCTGCAGGCATTGGCATAAAGGCATTTAAGTTGCCCTGTGGATCTGGACTCCAACTATCACATGCTACCCCATGGCTCATTGTTAGCAAGCCTGGCATTATCTCCTTCTGCCTTCGAACCTAGTTGAAACCTCTCAACTTTAAACTTTTTTAGTTTTCCCACTTCTAATATTAATGATGGAGCCCCAAGGTTTTTAGTCAGGATTCCCTGTTATGGATTCAGACTTCACTTCCTTGAATCCTGGAATTTCACCCTCTAACCAGCTTGCCAATGGCAGAAGTAGTATTTCTGACACAAAAAGGAATTTTTATATGTTTTTAACCCTTATCACTAGCAGAAAGAAAAAAGAGGATAAGTTATTTTCTATGTCACTCTCTCTCCAAGCTTAGCTCTAATGTTTTTATCACTTTGGACTAAAAATTGTGACCCCAGAGCATAGTTCAGTGGCAGAGCACAAAGTAAGGAAGTAAGGAGGTGTGTAAAAGCAAGGAAAAAAAATTAAATAAACCATAGATCCAATGAGTCGCTATGGAGCTACTGTCTCCTGAAGCTACTTCAGTTCAACTGCTTTGCTGCTGAATCTGTTGTGAGGAGATTGATGGTGCATAGCATCCATCTGTGCATTTACTGAGAGAAGTCCAAGTTGACCTCCTATTGCTTGTATGCTCCCAGGTGGAGACAGGGCTGCACTGCTGCTGTAGAGCGAGGAGAAGCAACCCCTCCATCAGCAGCCTCACACAACCAAAACATCGCTGGCAAGTCTACACCGTATGGACACCATTTGTGTGACCCTCTGAAGCCTCAGAAATAAAGAGGAATGCAATAGACACTCTCAAGGAAGGGGAAAGGGAAGTAGATTTGACACAAGGCACAAAACCACTGTGAAACATTACAAGGAGCTCTCAAAACACTGGCATTTGTGGTTAATAACCCAATGCAGGAAAACCTTGAACCATAAAAGCAAATCTGGCAGCAAATGACAAAACCCGTTTTCCCTGTTCCTAACTCAGCCCTTTGTGGAGGAAGTAGGAATGACCTTCAGTGGGTGAAGCAGTGCAACACGGGAGCAATAATCAGAAATGGAAGTACAGCAGGGACACGAGTGCTATCACACTGATGCACAAGGACAAAATAATAGGAGGAAATCGGTAAATTAATATATGAAAAAATAAAAGAAAGGAAATCACTTGAAATCAGATTATCATTATATTAATTTGAAATCAAAATATATAAATATTTTTAATAATTTTGGATTGCATCTAAAGTTTTCTATTCTGCTACCCACTTTCACAGGTAACATAAGCCAGAAATCAAAATTGTATCATCACCTCACAATTTTATTACAATTGTAACTTTCCCATCTGATTGAGGGAATCCTGTGAATTTCAGTGCGAGCCAAGGATCTCATTTGTAGACATACCACAGCTTATGAGGAAAAATGAGATTTCTTGCTTTTTAAGTAAACACAGAGTAAATCATAAAATATATAGCATCAGTAGCATGTATACTCTCGTATTTTAATTATTAGTAAACAGGTTCAGTGGCAAAATATGTCATACCTGTCACATCCTATCAGACCTGGACAAAGATCTGCATTGCATACCAACTCCTCAACTTCGCTTTAGTGCAGGATTATTTCTTGAAACGCAGGAAGATATTAGATACTAGTTTCTCTTCTTAATATCATCTTCTCCAGTTTAACTAGTAGATCCCACGTGGCATTGTACTGAATGATGCAGTGAGCACTTTTTATTTAGAAATTATCTATTTAGCCAAGAAACACCATTATGTTAGCTTGGTAAAAGTCTACGTTTGATAAACCAATGATACATTTAATGGCATTTCTTATTTTCCTTCAGGTATTCAAGTATTTTTGCCTTTAACTTGTAGTATAGTATAATCTGCCACCATTTCTTCACTTTATGTATCAGATACACATTTATGTACTCACTCCTTACTGCCAAAATTTCCAATTTATAAAGCAATCCCTCCTAAAGGCTGATCTGGAGAGTATCTAGGTACTTAGATGTGAGCATACTAAATCCTATGATACCTGCCTTCAATGCAGGTATCATCTCCAGTTTCTTAATCACTTGCCTTTGAATCCTTCAGAGTCATCCTTCCTGAAATAATGAGACTAAGCATACACTTAATTCAGGCCATCTCTTAATCTTTTCTATCATTCTCACTGCATAGACACCTCCTGCCTTTCCTTATTCTTTTTTGTTTAGATGGCTCCTAGATCCCTTTTGGTGAAATCATCCTCTAATTCCACTTAGCACCCTCTGTGAGTCAGAAGTTACAAGCTTTTGTTCTATAAATGTAGGTAGCTTCCATTCTCATTGCCCAGATGCCTTGACAGCTAGACCTCGTATTTCTGTCTTGCTTAGGAATCTAGGCATGAAGTTGTGAAGTGTCACTAGTGGGTGACTAAACTACTTTCAGAGCCATTTGATACAGCAGGGTTTATTTGAGGACATAAGGTTGCTTTGGCATCCAATTTTTCACAGTGTTTTCATCTGACAGCCAAAACAAAGTTATCAACTTTTGTACTAATTGTTATTTTTAAACAAACTTGCCTTACACAGAAGCTTGATCTCCAGTACAGCAAGAGAGTAGTTTCAATTGCACAGCTGCACGTTAAAATTCCTTTATCACAGTAACATCTTATTCCAAATCTTATGTGAAAGATCATTAACAAATATTGCTTATTGTTGGATCCAAACTGCAAAGAGGATTTAACATTGAACAAAGATTACTGAAGAACGAATACACATAAAAAAATGCATCTTGCAAAACAGTGAAAGTTGGATATTGATTTCTGTCTGGTTATTATGCAAACTCAGCTTGCGCATGAAAATAGTAAGTATTTGGAGCAAAAACCATGGACAAAATTTTATTCCCATCTTGAAGGAATCTCAGGTTAGTAAAAAAATCCACATTCCAGCTCTTAAGAGCTATTCTGTTTTTCATAGCTCTGATACCACTAGGACACGAGAGTACTGATGATCTCTGAAAGTGAAGCTGTTTTTTGTAATTATGTCTATTTAGACAGAGGTAACTAACTGTAAATCCTTTTTCTTTGAAATTCTTTTCCATATAACAGTAGGGAAAAATAATTTTCATTAATCATGTATGCACAAGCCTGAGTCAAGAATCAGAGCCCCATTGAGTGAAGCCTTGTGCAAACTTGCTGAAAGACAAGTGATAGAATCATGGCATTTTAGGAATCAGTGTGGGGTCTGCATTTGATCTGACCTGGATCATGTTTTTAGGGTTATAGTCATTCCTGACCCCAGTGTTAGTAGTCATTGAAAGATAAAGCCAGAATGCAGAAAAAGCAAAAAGGTAGCAAGAACAGTTGCATGAGCACTGACATGAATGATGCTTTATTTTCAATTCATTTGTTCCTCATGGCTGACTGATTCTATTTTTTTGCAATTGATTTAAATAAGGTAACAGTCCAAGTCCCCATCACTTCCATTTTACCACCAGAGGCTTATTTTTATTTAATTCCCCCCTTGGGCAAGAGATGGTTTGAGCTGCAGTCTGTCCTGAACTACACATATGCTTTTTCACCAGGATTCTAAGCATTGTGTGCCTCCCAAGTGGTCAGCTGGACACGAGCAGTTAGTGACTGGAGAGAGCAAATGGTTTGCCACCTCTTAGCTGGTGACAGGCTGAACTAACTATTTTGAAGGCAAAAAATTCTGCTTGATTCTCTTGAGAATGCAGTATTTTGCAGCTTCTTATTATCCTGTTATATTTTGTTGAAATTATACAAGAAGTTCAAACATTTAGGGAGAATCAGGGAATACACATTTACGTTCACAGGGTGATTTCAGACACCCTATGTCCATACTTAAACTGAATAAAAGTTGGTTTACTTTCCTCAGGTGGCCAAATGGAAGTTGTTAGAGCAATATCAAGTCACTGGAACTGTGTCTTACCCTAACTCAGGTTCTTGTCTGCTTTGCACAGGAAAAATCTCAGGTAATTTTGGGAAAACAGATACAAGAGCAATAAAACAATACTAATAATGCCATAAAATCACAGTGTTGCCACTTTGTTAACAGTTGCCTGTTCACTAAGGAACACCTTAGCAGGAAAAGCTTTAAAAAAGCTTAATCTAAATCAAGATACAAGTATCCCAAAAGAGAGGGCTGGACTTTTTAATTCTCATGCCCAGCATACAAGGTGAGGACCAGCACCATTTTTAATGCAAGCCTACCAAAAATTAAGTGAAATAAGACATATTTCTTAGCATATAATATGCACATTAAAAATACTGGGTACAGATATCAACTGTACAGAGCATGAATAATAAACTGACAAGCTTGTGAAAGAGTGATGTTCTTTGAGCTCATCATTGCATACTTGAACAGGGTATGAATATTTTATGTATTCTTGCTGTCATACTGCTAGCTGAGCTGTTTGTACTAGAAAGGCATACACACAGCACAACTATTCATGTTTACAGTTACCCTGCAAACATCAGCAAAACGTTTACTTCTTGTAAGCGCCACCTCTCCTTCCCTTGCTCTTTTTAATTCTGCCATGAGGTTATTCAAAAGGACCACACAGCAGCAGACTGAAAAAGGAAAGATAAAAGTGGCTTCTGGGACTCACAACCTAAGGAGGAGGCAAAGAGGACCTTAAAATCCAAGACCTACAGCACACAGCAAGCTGCTTGCCACTAACAACTGCTGGAAAAGGCCCTTGCTAGGTGCAGGTTACAGATGGGAGGGGAAGGAGGCTAAATAAGTTACATACCTAGGTGCCTCAGAAGAGTCCATTAGAATCTGTAGAAACTCACATGCAATGTGGAAACGACCCCCAGAGAAAGCAGTCCTATTAGCCTTTATCCCAAATGATCACAGACTTGATAAACACATCTACAAGAGCTGATACATCAGGATTGCACATACTCTTTATTTGGCAACTCTTTTATCACTTGCTATCAAGAGAGAAAACAGAGAATTCAAAAGCAAGTAGCATTCCACTATAAATTAGCATCTATAAATCAGCAAGTATGTAATTTATATATGCTGGATTGTCGTGGTTTAAGCCTCTCAGCCACGCAGTCGCTCTCTCACTCACTTCCCCCTCTTTCTTCCCTCCGCTCCTGGAGGGATGGGAAGGAGAATCCAAAGAATGCAACTCCCATAGGTTGAGATAAGAGCAGTGTAGTAACTAAGGTATAACACAAACCACTACTGCTATCACCAATAATAATAATGACAAGGCAAATACAAGGAAAGAATACAATAGCTCACCACCAATCTCAACCCCACCAAGCAGTGCACCCCCCACAGTGCACCACCACCACCCTTCTGGGTCTCTGCTCTCCGTTTTTACATCCTGGGCATGACGTGCTGTGGTATGCAATAACCTCTTTGGTTAGTCTGGGTCAGGTGTCCTGTCTCTCCTTCCTCCCGGCTTCCCCTCCTCCCTGGCAGAGCATGAGACTCAGCAAGTCCTTGGTCAGACCAAAACATCACCAAGCAGTAACTGAAAACACTGGTGTTATCAGAGCTGTTCCCAGGCCCAAAGTCAAAAGCACAGCACTGCACCAGCTACCGAGAAGGAGAAAAATGACTGCTGCTGCTGAACCCATGACACGGATGTTTTTCATGAAGGGCACTGAGCACTTTTAAGTCAAGAAACTAAAAAGTTTAAAACTTCCATGTATTGCTTTCAGGGCAAGCTGGAACCTCTCATGAGATTGCTGGCCACCTTTAAGAAACCCCAAAGTATTGGGATGCACCAGGTAAAAAGATTTAGTAAGTGTTACCAGGAAAGCAAAATACAGACCTTAGTCTGTTGCCCATCCCATTAGCTTGTTGGACATTAAGGGAAGGACAGAGGATTGTCTACTTCATGCAGCTAATCATCTGGTAGCACATTGTGCAGTACTCCTCTTTGCACAAAGATCATGTCATGTTCACAAGGACAATCAGAGAATGGTTTTAGAAGTAACTGATCCATAGCATTGCCACTTACCAGCTTCCCTTGAAAGTTAAGAGATCAACTCCAGGCCTTCATCATGACAGAACAACTCTATATGTTGTAAGTTTGCACCCCATTTGTCATCACCAGGATCTCCTTACAGTTGTCGTATTCATGACCTCTAGATAAGTATTTTGAGGATTTTTTGCTCTGTAAGCACATTTGGGCACAGTATGAATTCATTATAGACAAAACTGATAATTCTTCTGGTCCTGAGCAAGCACAAAAACCTACAATGTAAAGTGCAGAACCTTTCAAATCCTACTGCAAGGCTATGATAGGGCTTCTGTTGATATCTGCATAGAAGTCAGCTTCCAGTGTTCTAACATGATCATAATTTAAAGTTTCAGAGACAGCACTGAAATCCCACCATCCAGGAATCTCTTTTGAACCTAATTCGTAATGACTGACATTTTTAAACCAGGCTTCTGCAGAGAAAAGATATCTTTTGTAATGATTCAGCAGAGGTCAAGATATTAAATAAAGGAGGAACTACCAGAGCCTGGTGACAATTTGGCTTACAGCGAAATATGAAAAGCTTAACTTGGCTCCTGCATTGATGGCAAAGTATTAAGCATTTACTTGTGCATTCATATACATACTGACATCTGCTGCTGTCATGGTTTAAGCCTCTCAGGATGCAGTTTGCTCACTCACTCCCCCCTCTTTCTTCCCCCCGCTCCCAGAGGGATGAGAAGGAGAATCCAAAGAATGCAACTCCCACAGGTTGAGATAAGAACAGTCCAGTAACTAAGGTATAACACAAACCACTGCTGTTACCACCAATAATAATAATGACAAGGTAAATACAAGGAAAGAGAATACAACTGCTCACCACCAGGTACCAACCCCGACCCAGCAGTGCATCCCCCTCTTCGGGGTCTCTGCCCTCCATTTTTTCCATCCTGGGCATGACATGCTGTGGTATGGTGTGGAGAGCTATTTGGCTGTGAACGGGCATGTGAGCAATCCAGACAATTGCTTGACAATTGTAAGGTAGTGACCCACAGGCACTGAGGCCTCGCCTGAGGGTTACTAAAGTTCGTGTATGTGCAGAAGCCTTGGGAAAAGTTAGCACGGAAAACTACTGAGAGAGATACGCAGAGAAGGAATGTTAACTGTAACCTTGAAACATATGCTGTAATAGTTAACCAATCAGTAAACTGTTGCTAGCACTCGGCTAAGTGAAGTTAACCAACCAAGTGTTATCGAATGTTCTACTGTTCTGAAACTTTCCTATAAAAGGCACGATTGCGCACATTAAATTGTTCAGCGTGGATCACATTGATCTGTGTTTCGTTGTTCCCAAACCCCCGCAGTATGGAATACCTCTTTTGTCAGTTTGGGTCATGTGTCCTATCTTTGCTCCCCCCAGGCTTCCCCTCCTCCCTGGCAGAGCATGAGACTCAGAAAGCCCTTGGTCAGACCAAAACATTACCAAGCAGTAACTGAAAACACTGGCGTTATCAGTGCTGTTCCCAGGCCGAAAGTCAAAAACACAGTGCCACACCAGCCACCAAGAAGGAGAAAAACGACTGCCACTGCTGAACCCAGGACAGCTGCTAAGGCTTAATCTCAGTCCTTATATTTATTTCACTCTACTAAAAAGAAAAAAAGTCATTTTGCCTTTAATCTTCAAATATTTTTTTTACATAAAGCATGAGCACAACTCAAGTATTTCAAATATATAATATTTTGAACTACACCATCAGACTTCCCTATTGCTTTCATCATGTCATATATACAAAAGAAGAGGACGGTAATGCCCTGCTCCCTTACACTGAATTTACATATGTGGTCTGGTCTGTAAGAACTACTCAGTGACTTGATGCTCCATTGGCCCAAGGTTTTCCCAAATTATTGGACAAGAACCATGCATTTTTCAAAGACTGCACAATTTGAAAGCCATAAAGATTACCACCAGGTTTTATACAAGAATCCTTTTTCCTAGATGACTGGCATAACAGGTCTTTTTTTCCTAATTATGCTGCACAATATCTTTACAACAAGTCATCCTCATCACATGGCTTATAGACCAGCTCAGCAAAGCTAAACCTCAAGAAATCACATAGCACCAATTCTTCCCTTTCTCTCCCTTTGGCTGTGGTATTTTGAAAAGCAGAAACAGGTAATAATTTCCTACAAAGATTACTAAGCCAGTCAAGTTATCTAGGAGACCCAGTGGTTTCTTTTTTCCTGTCTCCTGTGGTGTCTCTACAGTCATTAAAAGCGGGGGCAATAGTTTAAGATTCTTTAATCATGCTACAAGTTGTTACATCTCCATTTATACAGGAACAATCTGTAACTTCTGTAAGTTATTGAGATGCAGCTGAATGTAATCCAGTCCTGTCAAGATAAGGTAAACCTTGGCACTACTTCTGTGGGATCAATGATAAGTCCCTGATTTGCAGTATCAGAGGCTGCCAATGAGTCACAAGATCTTTGAGTTCCACCAGAAAATTTGGGCATAAGCCCAAAAGGGTTTCAAGATTACAAGTTTATAATGTGCTTCTTTTATGCCAATATACATGAACTTCTTTCATGTCAATATGCATAAGCTTTCTGTCAAAATAATTATCAAAAAAGGCTCATGAATCTGTGTCTCATGCAGCTTTCACTGGCCTACGGACTTGGATTCTTTCCCTGGATATAGAAGAGCGTTAACACAGAACAGACACAAGAAAAAACTACCTACATGGTACCATAATGTACTGCCTGCAGATTTACAGGGCACAGAACAGACTGGTATCACTCTCTGCACTGACTTCCACAAAAATAGGTCAGATCACTTTATCGCACGTGCTCCTTTCCTTTTTACATAATCCCCTGAAAGTCAATAAGCTACTCTATTTTCAGGGGTAACAGACCATGTACTGTCTGCAAACACGCTAACTTGTGACAAGACATGAGTCTATAGGCTTTTCTAATGAGACACTCAAAAAAGGAGGAGGGCCCCTTTGACTGGTACCAATTACACACTTGTCCAAGTCACAGTAATATAACATTAATATTATCCAGAGGGAGTGCCTTTGGCTTCATTCTTAGCTGGTGTTTCTAACCTTTCTTTACAGAAGAATATTCAATAAATGAGGTTTTTCTGTGACCTACAGCAAGCCTGCACACAGCTGTTTGTATTATATATAGTTGCATTTTGTGCCCTGGCATGTTCTTTGGTGGCTGCTACAGCCCATAAAGCCATCTGCTAGGAACACTCAGTCATAAAATTATTAATGCCTACAGCTTAAAACCAACCCTAAGTAAATAAACAGTACCATAAGGCCCAGTGAAAAATTCTGGGATATTAAACACACAGGAAATATAGAGAACCATAAATCTTCTTAATGGGTCTATGTGCAATTATGTATTCACTTGAAATTCAAATAACACACAAAAAGACTAGACAGAAGTTGTTCCTAAAATAGTGCACTGCAGATTTGCCACAGAGTTGAACCCCACATGAAAAAAATCTGGAATGCTATTGTGAATCCTTGTGACATTTAAAGCTAATAATAGAGAATTACACAATTAGGAAAGAAAGTTCCTAACAAAGCAACTCAGGACACACATAATTCTCAAGGCTCAAAACGCAGAGAACAAAGAAGGAGCAACCCAAGTCTGAATCATTCAAATTCTTAAGAGAGAAGGATAAAGGAAATTTATTTGTATTGGATATGTGGCATTTGCAAGCATGAAGAAAATAGTAAGAAATTAAGTGCAGCTGGATCTTTGGACTACTGTCATGTCTAGTCGCTTGAGTAAGGTAGGCACTGGCTCCTACCTTAATGTGAAGATGGAGTCTCCTCGCCCTCTGAGATGGCTCCCTTTGACTGTACTTGACAAGGAGGTCTCTGGAAGGTTGGCACAGAGCCTGCCTTGTCAAGTCTCACATACAGGATGCAAGACAGACACAGTCAGCTCTGCTTCCCATCCCTCTCACAACTAGGACCATATTTCATGCATGCCTAGCAGAGAAGAACAGCCTGTCCCCCTAGTCTGATAGCCACAGATATCAACAAATAACATCAGCTGGAGATCCTAGGATCTAAGCATCTGTTGGAGCAGGAGAGAAACTACAGTCCCAGAGGCATTAACCACATTGTTCAAAAAGGGCTGGTTTTAATGAGGCTCATAAGCTCCCCAGCTGCAGTTTGGCATCAACTGCAATAAGTCCAAGCATTTGCAGGCTGGACATATGAAGGAATATCTGGTCTACAAATAAGCCCTGCAAAGAAAACCAAGACCTGGCTAAAGATGGACAGATACTAACTGCCTGGAAACTGGCTGGCCCCTAGGTTCTTATGCAGGGAACCTAGCATAGTCTACAGCTCTGTCATGATGGGACAAGGGATTGAACACTTGTGCCTATGGCTGAATCAGTAAGGTTGCAAGATCGGTTGTGTTACAGCCAGCATCAGTCATTAACAGCTAATATAAATATGGTCAGTATGGTATAACCAAACCAGCCTACAGGTGACTTGACTTTAGACCTACACTAAAGCTGCTTCCACTTACAGTTCTGACCATAGCAGCAGCCTGTCAAACCACAGGCCCAAGCTCTGCAGTGAACCTCGTTCTCAGCTCTCCACCTCCAGCTATCACCTTCTCTGTAAGAAGACTTCCTTGGAACACCTGTGCAACCCCTGTGGGGGACATGCCACATAGCCTTCCATTCCTATGGCAACTCCAGCACCAGCAGTACTGCAACCAGTATGCGGTGTAATACTACTCACTCCTACAGAAGATGTGGTTGCTCTAAAGAACTCACCCATCCTGGGCCTTAGCCCCAGAACCAACACCCCCTCAGGAGCTTATTGGAACATGCAGCAACATTGCTCAATTTAGTTGGCTTTACTTTTAGTTTTTCACTAAAAGTTCAGTTTTTAACTAAAAGTTTTACTTTCAGTTTTTGAAACATTTTAGTTTCAAACTTTGAGGGAGTTTGAAAGGAGATCTTTGAAAGTGTCTCTTTTATTCTACAAGAAACCAGAGTAAACCTCTTACTTTAACAGAAAATAATTCCTACCTCCTAGAAGTCCCTGTTAAGCTCTAAAAACAGTGAGGCACTGGAATGGATTGCCCCGAAAAGTTGTGGCTGCCCCTTCCCCGGAAGTATTCAAGGCCAGGTTGGACGGGGCTTTGAGCAGCCTGGTCTGGTGGAATATGCCTTGCCTTTGGCGGGGCACTTGGGGCTAGCTGATCTTCGAATCTGAGTGTAGCACCACATTGAAAACAGGAGGCTTTTGTTCGAAACAGTTGCCTGTATTTTGCTACAGTTTAAAACTGCAGAGTCCTTTCCACCTCATCTCAATTGGATTGTACCCGCAACTTGTGCGCCTTTCACTTTTTAACAAGATTTTGTTTCTGAATCACAGAGGAAAGGAGTTGTTTATTTACAGTATGTTGTACATCAGGGTTTTCTCTTAAACTGTCAACTTCTGTAAACTGGGTTGTAATTTTTACTATGAACCACATTTTGAACCCACACATAAAAAAACCCTAACGCTTTACATTTGTCTATCAGGATTCTTGGATATCCTGTAAATGTGTTTCATACACTTCAGAGCTCTGTAGAATAGGAATTGAAGAGAAAAACACAGACTGGACCTAGTAATGCAGGAAGTTTTATATGAAAATGGAAATAGACTACGACAATCATAAATTACGCCCTTACATGCTGACTTAGGCTGCAGTTCAGTTTCCAAATTAAGACTTCTAAAATCTGAGTTCTGTTCCTAGCTGCAATGCAAATTTCCATTGTAACTTTTTATAAATTATTTTATTTCTCTGTACTTCATGTCTGCTGAATAAGAATACGTCCTTCTGCTACCTATCCTGCCTACTTAGAAATAGAGATTTTGTGGAAAGGAAACTGAGAAGTGACAACACTAGCAGAAACTATTTCTTAACTGTGTTCCTAACTACTCAATCTGATTAAGGCTTGAACTTTTAGATTTTTCTGCAATATTTAAGAACTTTCCCTAGGTCACAAAAAAAGAAAATGTTGATGTCAGAATGTATTGCTAATAGAAGAAAAACTCTAAGCAAACAGCAAGCATCATCTTCAGTGACATCCTTAGACATCTCACCTCACACTGTAATTGTAAACAGGGTATCCTGATATATTTTCTACTTTACTGAGTAGGACATTATCATAATACTCTTTCCCAGACCAGATGCATGCTGCAATCATTCTTATCCATCATGTATCCTCCACAACCATAGCACTTTACACAAAACAATATTTATACATATCAACCACTAATTTAACTTGTTTGTATGTCCTCTACACCCAGCCCACCTGACAGAGAGATTCCTCAGCGAAACCAAGTCGAAACCCATATCCTCCTAGGAGAGCATTTTCCAGTTTTCTGCTACTCAACAGGTTTCCTTCAAGGGCAGGAGGACTCAATAGACCCCTACTTTCTAAATTACATATGTCACAAGATATTCTAGGCACTCTATAATTAGCCAGCAAGGAAAAGCATTTCTGATTCATTAGGTCAACTTTTATGGTTTCCTCATTAAAAGTTTTTGCTGTTAAGCTGACAGAAGCTAGAATTTAATAGTAGCTTCCAGCACTTTCTTTATTAGCTGATCTCTATTGAATCAGTCTTTATCACCTGAAGAGATATTTTAAATGGAAATTCCTCAGCCCCAAGCAACCTAGATTGACCAAAGGCTTTGAGACTTCTCTGTCCCTGCTTTAATAAACTGACTGTATATGTTGTTGCAAAGGTCAGTCCTCATTAGTCAGTGACAGCAATTCAAGATTTAACACATTATATTCCAGTACTAATTTGTCATGTGCTGATACTGACTTATTCTTGTTGATACTAAGTAGCTATTAGATGGAATTTATAAATATGAATCCCTGGGGACCTTTTACAAGAATTGTTTGCCTCCCATCTAATTTACAACAGTTGGAGAGTTCTGCAGTCTGGACAAGCTAACTGTTGTTAATGTGGCAAAATAGATAATTAAGTTGCTTCACCGTCCCCTCTGAATACAAACTATTCAAAGAAAAGTGGTAGGCTTGTATTCTACATGTCTGGGGATGAGTACTTTCATGTGTAGCTCATGGAAGCTTAGATTCCCCTTTATCATGTTTCAGCCAGACCAAACCACATCTTATGCTAATATTCTTGGGTTTGCAGAAGAGAAGATTCTTTCTTTAAAAGGGCAAAATTGTATTTTTTTCATTTCTCATTCATGTCCAACTGCTAGACACTGAATTTTGAGAAAGCAAGCCCACCCAGCTCTAGACAGTGATAAGCTTGTACAACTTGATTACTTCAGCATATTCTAACTGCAAAACCAATAAAGAATTGGTCACACTAAATCAAATCAAGATTATTCTACATTAATTAATTACTACCCTCCTCAGGAGATTAACCTGAGTTTTTTCATGGCTTTTTAATAGGTGTTTTGTTCTGAGTTTGCAAGTCACTCAAAGTCAACTCCTATTCAAACTTCTGCTTTCTGTGGGGACTTCAATTTGAGGAATGTTCAGAGTATTTTAGGAGAAATGCTTGTCTAACGTATCGTGTATTGTCCCAGGACTTGGGAGACAAGGATTCAGTCCCTGTGTCTTTCACTGTGGCTTCCTACTACCTCGAAGAAACTCTCTCCCAAGGCTTCAGTTTACACAGACACAAAATAAAGGTGACATTTGCCTTTTCTTGCATTTGGTCTGTCTTGTCTGTCTGGATCATAAACTCTGTGTTGGCAGGGACTCCCTCTCACAATTTGTTTATAAAATGCCTAGTGTGGCACTTTACAAGCTGTAGCAGCTAGTCTAATACAAATTAAAAATAGTAATTCATATGTCAACATACTACTGATTTTCTCCCATCATAATCCTACGTAGGTGCTTTAAGTAAAGGTGTTTCTTTGAAATGGAATCCGATGGAAGAACTGACAAAGTGAGTTCACGTATGCTGGGAAGACATTGCCAGAGGCAGTTCAGCTCCCTGCTTCTTCCATCTTATCAAGCTACCTCAAGCACTAATTGCATTAATTTGAAATTTAGGAGATTATTAACTAGGAACTTTTTTTGGATATACACTGCAAATAGCACAGAAAGGAGAGGTCTTCAGTCCTGGCCAAGGTATTTGAATTTGTAAAATGCCCTTGTTTCAGTAGGAAAATACTAGGGATTCAGGAGCTCAGCTGGCAGCAATAATTTTCCTAGTAATCTCCTCTTGAGAAAAACTAAAACTGGCATACTCAGCAATAAGACATGACTGTCCATAGCTGCAAAAGCTTGCTGGCACAGAAGTGACCTTGGCACCCTTCATCAGTATCTTACCATGTTAATGGAGGATTAATGTAGGACGGAAGAGACAGCAATAGAATAGGGAATAGATGGGGAAATGTGTGGGCAGTAAAGTAGCAATGAGCTTTCAAAATCCCTCCATGCTCAGAGACCATAAAATGTGCCTGAGAGGAGTATTTACAGAACCATTCTCTGGAACCAAGACGAAATAATTCAGCATAAAAACTGTTTAGAGACCTAGGGAGAAAAAACAAATATATATATATATATAGTAGCACCAGCAAGTGGACATCTTGAGCTCCCTACACAGTCTCTATCACTGTGGCTACTTCTGGCTGCCAAAATACCTCAACCTCCCTTGTTTACATTAGCATATGTGTTTTAAACAGACTCTATGTTGCCATCAGTGGCATCAGAATGGAGGTCGAGGTTAGTTGTGAAGAATTACTGTAAAAGTGGCATCCAATCCGAGGCCCTCTTCCAGTTTTTGTTTGGGATTTTAAAAATAACAAACCCTTAGACAAGCTGCAGAGTGGCAGACTTCTTGCTGAACAGAGCAATCCTTAAAGTAGGAAATAACAGGAAGGCTTACAGGCATATGGAACCCATTAGAAATGGCATGTTTGCAGGGACAGATTATAAATTGGATCAACTAAAAAAGCATCTGAAAAAAGCCTGCCTACAATTCCATCTTGTGTGAACTGTCTCAATCCAGCTGAAGTGTGTTTCTAACCAGAGACTTCACTTTTCCATCATTTCTTCATTTTACCACATTCGGAAAATGCCCATAAGCGATAACAGTAGAAGCCGCACATACTGTGAAATCCACCCTAGAGCAGAGGGATGGGGAGAGGAACAAATGGCACACTCACATAGACACCATAATATACAAATATTACATCTTCAACATTTGCTGTAACCAGAAAGGAACCATTTCAAAGGTTTAACAGGGACATAATCCACGTTTGTGCAGATCCCAAAGCTCTTCATGCCTGAATGTGAGACATGTGGCTTGCTGCATGAGGCCGAAGTGAAACATGCTAGGGTGCTCTCCTGCAACCCCACAGTTGTTGGGAGTGCAGATTTGGACTCCTGTTCCGCCTCTGCCTTGCAGCTTCTGAAGCCTGACTGCTAACTTCCCTGTTTTATAAAGAGGGAGTAGATTTCAACCTAAAAGAATAACAACCAGTCATTCATTACCATCAGACATGCAAAAAACAAATTTAGCTAAGCTGATTACTGTAATGTCGTAGACAAGAGCACTGTTCAAATTGACATGGGAGAAGAAACATTTGTGATATTCTCAGTGCTACAAGCTGTCTATTTGTGTGAAGTCTCATGTTTCCTAATTACCATAATACTCTACAAATTAGCTAATACCAATGTACAATCACTCACATCGGCCTGGGTTCACAGCCTCCCATTCTATGGTGCTTACAGGGAATGCTAATCTGTCTAGAGAAGTCTGTCTGTGTCAGAAATGGTGTCAGGCAATTTCTTTGTAATAATAAGGCGCACCTCAGAATAAGGAAAATCTTAAAATGCCACAGAGCAGAATTCACAGTGGAGTAAAGGTCATGCTACAGGCATGCAGGCAGCTGCAAATATGTCCTCCCAAGTTGTGCATCATAACATCCTCTCACCCCACACATCACATTCATAATCTGTGCTTGATCCACACAGATTCTCAGTATGAACATGGCACAGTAAAATAGTACAGCTATGGAGATGCCCTGATTTAACCTGAGAGGAAGGAAGCAGTTCCTGGAGAAGGTTAATTTTCCATCCACCCAACCCTTTCCAGTAATGCTTCAATTCAGGCCTGAAGGAGTTGCATAGGTGATGTTGGATATCAGGTATGATATATGCTGCAATACCTGAGTGAAAGTACTAGTAGACATGAAGCAGGACCTTCTGTGCTAACCCCATGCTGTGTGCCTCACACCCCAGTATTTTTCTCTCCGTGATTATTTATGGGCAGATTTTGAAAAAGAAAGCAAATCGTCCTAAAATGGGAACAGATGGGGTCTGCCTATTATCCCAAATCATTCTATGACAGAATAAAAACAAGCAAGACCCATGTGTGGCAGCCTGCAGGGCAAGACACTAAGCAGATCCCACTGACAAGCAATTTCTTATTGCTGAAGAGACTCAAGCTGGCTCCCCTTTCATGTCCTTCAGCAGAGTTACTTCTAGTTTGCAATAGTAAGAGTAAGGAAAGGAATCACCCTTTGTGTGTGACAAACACAGCTGAGACTCAAACTTTGGCTCTTGGGCATAAAGAAAACAGAAAGCCAAGTAGTTAGGAGCAGTGTTAAACTTTCCACAGCTACAAATTGCTCTTTCATGCATGATACATACAATTACTGCATGCTTAAATCCTGGATTACCGGGACAATAGGTTGTAGCAGCTTTAATCCAAGTGAGTCATTAAGCTGTGCCACTTTAGTAGGAATCTGCATAGTTAAAAAGTGCCTGTGTATCACACAGTCCATCTGCATAACACACAGTCCATACAGCCCAGCTCCAGTAATTGACTTAACTACACTTCCTCATGAACATATTGCTACCATGTGCGTACATTAGCATCTTGGCAATATTTTCTTTTTGTAAAAAGACTGAAAGTATTAGTGCCAACGTGGTAAATCTGTCTATGTCTGTCTGTATGTCTAAGCCTTATGGCTGTTCACAGGGATTGCCTCTTTCTCTCTCTCTCCCTGCCTTGTATTAGACTACCAACTGGTTTGGAAACTTCTTTCCATTTCAAATGCATTTTTTGCTTCCATAGTGAGATAAAAACCCCAGGAGATGACTAGCAAGACCCTTGCATCTGAGGCAGGGCTAACAAAGGAGATCTGTTAGCTGTTGATGACGGTGAGCAGAGTTGGAAAGCTTGCAGGGAAAAAGGCAGTTGCCATCCAGCACAAACCAGGTTGTCAGATTCCACTCTACAGAGAGGCAACCATACAAATCTGCTGGGAGACTTCAGTGGCTTATCAGCCACAACATATAAACCAAGAAAGGGAAAAGGAATGTATTACAGGGAAGCTTGCTAGTAGATTTCAATTTACAGTTCAGGGACAGACTCCGAAACTTGAAGAAACCTTGTCAAATCCAGAGTGCTCCAGAGACTCTGACATAAACCCCCAAACACTGAAGAGTAACAGAAGAAAGCTGAGGCAGGAAAATGTACTCAGCTCGTTTCTCTGATCTCTGTGAGTATATCTATACTGCACAATGGATGAAAAACTCTGAAAGACAGTAACCAGCCTGAAGTCCTCACACCCCAGCACACTACAGCATAGATTTACCATCTCAGACTAGTCTAGCCCTGCAGAGCAGCCAGCTTAAATATGACCAGCATATTGCTCACATGTTTCTGGGACTAAATGCAGCAAGAACCAGTTTGGATATCCAAAATATAGACAGGCTATTTCTTACGCTGTAAAGGACTAGTGTCAAAATGTTTGTAAAGCTTTTAGATGACCTGTGGGATCTAGTGCTCTAGCTCCCAAATAGTCCTCTGGAAAACATGCTTATTCTACTGGGAAATCTCAAGAAATTCAGAGTAACCAAAACTGAAGAACTACAACTGAGAAGACATTGTCTCACTCGTCTCACAGGAGAAAGTCCTAAACAGAGGACCTGAACCTCCACATGGCAACCACTAAGGTTAGATGCAGCTGTCTGGAGCCTGCTTCATCTCAGGAAGCCTGGGAGAGGTGAATATGTAGAGCCCACATACAGCAATGTGGTCTGGACCCAGCAGCATGGGCTTTACCAAGGTTGTAACACCACTATCCTATACTCTAATTAAAAAACATAAATTAATACATTGCGCACAAATGTTTTGCCACAGAACTGACAGAAAGCTTATAAAAGCACAAAGGCAGCAGTAGTCATGCTATTTAGTCATGTAACTGTAAAGTATCACAAAAAGACCTGAACAATATTTGGTACATCATTGCTCCCAAGCTGCAAATATACATACCATGTTTTAGTGCCAGGAAATAAATGGAAAAAATGTGTAGGGAAAATCCAAATAAAACCTGACTAAAGTTTAAGTAAATTGTGCCAGAATTATGATTTGACATTACCTGCTAATCAGTGCTTTCAGAATTCCCTCCACTGTTCCTTGCAATATCTCTAAACAGAAAGATATACGTTAGAAAAAACATTTTATTAAATGGAATTCTCATTAAAATGAAGCTTATGTCCCGAAGAGTCATCTCAGATTTTGTGCATACTAACTAGGATTACTAGTGGGTAGCAAGTTAATTTTTAATAATTTGTAGACTCCCTGAAATGGGACAAAAAAGCTCCAAAATAAATCTGCTTACAGACTGAAAATAGCACACTCCCACCACTCCCAAAATAAATATGTCTATATATTTTTTTTTTTGAAGACTCTCTCAAATTTGAGATCTACTCACCTAAGTGCCTCTGGGAACTGCAGTGTCACAGCCTCAGGCTTTAAGCCTCCTAACAAGACAGCCCCCAGCCCATCTCCACCTCCAACCTTGTACAGCAACCATGGAGCTCCTACAAAGTTGCAGTTGGCTGAAGTTTGTCATGCTACATCACAGGCAATATAACCCAACAGAGGAAAGGACCCCAGGAAAGAACAGCAAAATGAGATACGAAAAACCCAGACACCTACATGGGGCCATTGAAGCTGAGCAGATGCAAACACACAATGAACTGACATGATAGATTCCGAGGAGAACAATCACCAAAAAAAAAAATCTCAATTCTATTAAACCCAACATGAATCAGACTTTTTTTCCCCCCAGTCTTACCTGGGAAAATTCAAAAGCTTTCTGCCTTCAATTTTACAGTATTTCAGCTGAAGTGTTTTGGTTTTGCTTTGACTTGGTATTTCAGGAGAAAAGAAAAAAACACCACTTAGACCTAGGAGTGTTTAAATAGAATCATAGAAGAGTTAGGGTTGGAAAAGACCTTAAGATCATCGAGTTCCAACCCCCCTGCCATGGGCAGGGACACCTCCCACTAAACCATGTCACCCAAGGTTCTGTCCAGCCTGGCCTTGAACAGCACCAGGGATGAAGCATTCGCAACGTCCCTGGGCAATCCATTCCAGTGGCTCACCACCCTTACAATAAAGAATTTCTTCCTCATGTCCAACCTGAACTTCCCCTGTTTTAATTTTAACGGATTACCCCTTGTTCTATCACTACAATCCCTAATGAAGAGTCCCTCCCCAGCATCCTTATAGACCCCCTTCAGACACTGAAAGGCTACTATGAGGTTTCTGTGCTGCCTTCTCTTCTCCAGGCTCAACAGCCCCAACTTTCTCAACCTGTCTTCATATGGGAGGTGCTCCAGTCCCCTGATCATCCTTGTGGCCCTCCTCTGCACTTGTTCTAATAGTTCCATGTCCTTTTGATGCTGAAGACACCAGAACTGCACACAATACTCCAAGTGAGGTCTCACGAGAGCAGAGTAAAGGGGCAGGAGCACCTCCGTCGACCTGCTGGTCACACTCCTTTTGATGCAGCCCAGGATACGGTTGGCTTTCCGGGCTGCAAGCGCACACTGCCAGCTCATGTTCATTTTCTCATTGACCAATACCCACAAGCCCTTCTTCACAGGGCTGCTCTCAATCTCTTCTCTGCCCAACCTGTGGCTGCGTCTGAGATTGCTCCGACCCAGGTGTAGGTCCTTGCACTTGTCATGGTTAAACTTCATCTAGTTAGCATCAGCCCACCTCACACGCATGTCAAGGTCCCTCTGGATGGCATTCCTTCCCTCCCATGTATCAACCGAACCACACAGCTTGGTGTCATCAGCAAACTTGCTGAGGGGACACTCAATCCCACTTTCCAGGTCACTGACAAAGATGTTGAACAAGACCAGTCCCAGCACCGATCCCAGAGGGACACTATTCATTACTGGTCTCCAGCTGGACATTGGGCCACTGAGCACTACTCTTTGCGTGCAGCCATCCAGCCAGTTCTTTATCCACCCAGTGGTCCACCTATCGAATTGATGTCTCTCCAATTTAGAGAGAAGGATGTCATGTGGGACAGTGTCAAACGCTTTGCACAAGTCCAGGTAGATGACATCAACTGCTCTACCACTGTCCATCAGCTCCATAGCCCCATCATAGAAGGTCACCAGATTGGTCAGGCAGGATTTCCCCTTAGTGAAGCCATGCTGGCTGTCACCAACCACCTTGTTGGTTTTCATGTGCCTCAGCATGCCTTCCAGGAGAATCCGCTCCAAGATTTTGCCAGGCGCAGAGGTGAGACTGACTGGCCTGTAATTCCCTGGCTCATCCATTTTCCCCTTCTTGAAAATGGGGGTTATATTTCCCTTTTTCCAGTCGTTAGGAGCTTCACCTGACTGCCATGATTTTTCAAATATGATGGACAGTGGCTTAGCAACTTCATCTGCCAGCTCCTTCAGGACTCGTGGATGGATTTCATCAGGTCCCATGGACTTGTGTACATTCAGTTTCCTAAGATGGTCTCGAACCAGATCCTCTCCTACAGTGGGCCCAGGGTCTTCATTCTCACAGTCCCTACATCTGTATTCCCAGACTTGGGTGGTGTGGTCAGAGCACTTGCCAGTGAAGACTGAGACAAAGAAGTCATTGAGAACCTCAGCCTTCTCCAAATCCAGGGTAGCCAGTTCTCCTCATAGCTTCTGGAGAGGGCCCACATTGTCCCTAGTCTGTCTTTTATTTGCTATGTACCTATAGAATCCCTTCCTGTTATCCTTAACATCCCTAGCCAAGTTTAATTCTAAGTGGGCCTTAGCTTTCCTAACCTGGTCCCTAGCTTCCCGGACAATCCCTGTATTCTTCCCAGGCCACCTGACCTTGCTTCCACCTTTTATAAGCCTCTTTTTTCCTTTGAAGTTTCCTCAGCAGGTCCCTATTCATCCAAGGAGGTCTCCTGGCCCTCCTGCTGAACTTCCTTCTAGTTGGGATGCAACACTCCTGAGCTTGCAGCAGGTGAGCCTTGAATATCAACCAACAGTCTTGGGCCCCCTGCCCTCTAGAGCTATATCTCATGGAACCTTACTAAGCAGGTTCCTGAAGAGGCCAAAGTCTGCTCTCTTGAAGTCCAGGGCAGTGAGCTTGCTGCACACTCTTCTCACTGTCCTGAGGATCTCAAATTCGACCATCTCATGACTGCTGCAACCAAGGCTGCCCTGGAGCGTCACATTTCCAACCAACACTTCCCTGTTTTTAGCCAGTCAGGGCTGGTGCTGCTCCTCCTGGTTCTGCTACCTATGAGCTGCTGGCTCCTGGGCAAGTCCTGTCGAGGATTTGAAGCTCCCTCGGTGGCTCTTGCTGCTCTGAGTTGAGGCTCCTGGACGCTGAGCTTCCCCCAGCTCAGGTGTTGAAGTTGTCCTCTCTCGAGCTATTCACCTCAGCAATTCAGTATTCAATAAATCAATTAATATCAATAAATCAGTAAAAGAATTCAGAAGAAGAAAGATGCAAAAGAGTTAAGGCTGGCACCACTGCTTTTTAAGACTCTTGCTAAACACTGAACACAGCTTTCATCCCTGCCTCAGCACTCATTTGTGCCATGCTAGGAGGTGAACTGAGAAAACAGCGTGCTGTACGCAATTGTCATGGGTTCAGCAGCAGCAGTCATTTTTTCTCCTTTTGGTAGCTGGTGCAGCACTGTGTTTTTGATTTTGGGCCTGGGAACAGTGCTGATAACACCAGTATTTTCAGTTACTGCTTGGTGATGTTTAGGCTGGCCAAGGACTTTGTGAGTCTCACGCTCTGCTAGGGAGGAGGGGAAGCTGGGAGGAAGGAGCGGCAGGACACCTGACCCAGACTAACCAAAGAGATTATTCCATACCACAGCACATCATGTCCAGGATGTAGAAACAGAGGAGCAGAGACCTGGAAGTGTGGTGAGGGAGCACGGTGGGGGGCACTGGTGGGGGTGCACTGCGTGGTCGGGCTTGATATTGGATGGTGAGAAATTGTATTCTTTTCCCTTGTATTTTCTCTTATTATTATTGGTGGTAGCAGTAGTGATTTGTGTTATACCTTAGTTACTAAACTGTTCTTATCTCAGCCTGTGGGAGTTGCATTCTTTTGATTCTCCTTCCCATCCCTCCACGAGCGGGGGGAAGAAAGAGTGGGGAGTGAGTGAGAGAGTGGCTGCATGAGTCTGAGGGGTTTAAACCACAACAGCAATAACTCTGGACCTTCACTTTCCCAGGAAAGGAAGCAGATTGTTGTTAGAAAATAGCATAGACAGCTGGAGGGTTCAGTCAGCTCTGCTCCTGTGCACAGGGTCAGGTTATGGGCAGTTTGTCTCCCACCATTCCCTCACATACTCTTGTTGGGACAGAGTATCAGAAATAGAACTTCATTATTCCCGTACTCGTAACACTCATCCCTGGGTAGTTAAGGAGGCTGAGATGTGGAGAGGAAACAGCGGCTGTATCCAAGCTCAGACAAAGAAAATGACAGAAAACTGAAGCCATCATTGGGATAGTCATAATAGCACCTTTTGTATTCCAGGGCTGGAAGATTTGAGGCATCTCACCAAAAAGCCAAAGGTGTATATTTGCACTTCATTTTTGATTCATGCCGGAAGAAAGCTCTCATGGAAGCAGCTGTAAAGAACCCTGTATTGTCAGGCCAGAGAACAGAAGGACAGCAGCTGCCACAGGGCTTGGCCATGCAACCTCAATGGGACAGGCATCGGACTGTGATTGTCTGTAATTGAATTCAGAGCTCTTTGCCTCATTTTGGTTTGGATAATTCCATAACCCTCAACTATTTTGTCATGTTAGC
The DNA here is from genome assembly GCA_039720435.1 of Amazona ochrocephala. Classification (NCBI taxonomy): domain Eukaryota; kingdom Metazoa; phylum Chordata; class Aves; order Psittaciformes; family Psittacidae; genus Amazona; species Amazona ochrocephala. The sequence goes on along the minus strand of CM077882.1, from coordinate 50,642,740 downwards.
AAATTTACTGGAATATCTGGGGGTTTGCATGAGAAAGCACTAGGGAATATGAATGTCCTGTAGAAAAAAGCCCTTATTTTATTTCTTACATGACATTTGCTCTGAAAAACAGACTCTTCACCTATTTGAGCTCACAGGTTTGCAGTTCATAGCTGTTTGCATTTTGTTTCAAATACTCCCTTGAACTCTGATTTGTTCTGCTGTTAGCACCACGGTCACACGTTTCAAATCTTGATCCCCTGAAATAAGGCTTTCCTGATTATATTCACAAGAGGCAGGATTTTTCACATACGTCCACAAGAATTTTGTACCTTTTAAGTGTGTTATTTATGTTTTCTGTAGTCATCAGCTGGTCTTCATTTCTTAATAAAGAGTACAGCACTTATCACACTGGAGCATGCCTGCATTTTGAGGAAGCACCAACTAGTACATCAGTCACAGCTGTGCACCAGGTTTGTAGGTAAAGATGAGCCAACAACACTGAGACATCAATCTGAACACAGTCTTAAACAGATTTGTGAAATTCACTATAATCATTGTGCAAACAATAATTTATAAAATTAAATCAATTTAGTGTTTAATATTCACAAGAACTTAAAGTTCACCCTGGCATAAAAGAATGAATTTAAGAGGGGGTTGTTAGTTTTCCTGAGTATCATAGTGAACATAAGACTGCAGTTCATAAAATAATCTGGGGTCCCTTTCACAGCTTCATTCTCTCTACAGCTTCAACAAACTCAGGACAGACGGGTTTAGAACCATCACATATCTGTTCAAAGTCGGTTTTCACATGGACGCATTCACTAGCCATACATCTTAGATAAGAATAACCCCCTTTCTCTAGAACATCCAGGCCAACTTCACCACAAACAATTGCTAAACAATTACAGAGAGACAGCAAAAGCCATTACTGATCTTGCCAGAGGTTTGTTGCCAGCCTATAACTCTAGCGGATGTGATTTTTGGGTTTAGATACAGTATATTTACACTTTCATCTCATGACTTCACTAGTCAAGGTAGCCATCACTGCTGTTGATCCGCCAACTCTGTCAATTATTGGGTCTCAAATATTTTAAAAACTACAACAAAGAGGCCACATGAATATCTGCACCATCACTCTCCAATGAGCCAATATCTGTGTGTAATTAGTGTCTCAATGTTTATGGAGGTGAGGCAAAATTTGGCCTCATCTTTGGCAATGGCCATTTAGCCTAGAAGACAGAAATAGAAAACTGCTGAAAAAGAATTACAAAGGAGGCATATTGGAAACATGGAAACAACTCTGGAATCCTGGCAGGAAAAGAAATAAAACAGTGAAGAATAAAGGGTAGATGGTTAGACAAAGTCAACATCTTGGGAAGCAGTTGGTAAAGTGAGAGACAGATTTCAGCATAGTAAACAAGCTATAAAGTTCTCCACAGGAAGAGCTGACAAACCACCCTGGATTACTGCAGCATCTAAGCCATTTTTCCTTTGTGATGATATTCTTCTTAGAAAAATCTTGCTTTTCTGCCTACTTGTTTACAGGGAGACATGTAAGTGGCTGTCTCTTTTGCAATGATACTCCAAAGTCAAATGCTGTAACTTGGCCTAGACATAATCTCTCATGATGAACACACATCCCATTTGTAGAAAGAAAACAAGGGTTTTCAACCAAAGCAAAAAGCATCTGGATGTGCTTTTTTTAAAAAAAAAATTAAAATAAAACTACAGTTTTTCTATTTTGAGAATAGTTAAGCTCTATCACACACTACTCCAAATGCAAAATTGCACAACAACTTGATAGCATTTGGGCGTTAGAATAGCATGAAGGATAAATCCATAGAAACCTTGCTTTGTCAGTGTATTGCAGAAATGCCAGGATATAATGACAGGCAAGTGATCTCCCAAAGCTATATTTTACGCTCCACGTAAATAGTGTAGCACCAATTGTTGACTTTGTTACCTTCTGCTCTGGCTTCATCACACAACAGTGTTGTGAGCTTCCCATCCACTCAGACCTAATAAATGTGGTATATCTGGAAAGTGTGTGCGTAGTAGATGAAACAAGTGAAATTTCTGCTGAGATTACAGTGAAGAAAGCTATCTGTACTCCATCCTAGCAACTGCAGGAGGTCTGTGACAGCAGTATCAGGATTATCAGCTCTTTTGTGCAAAGGGCAATATTGTCATTCACAGATTTGAAGAAAAATAAGGAGTTTGTCAGTAGTGGAGTTTCTGACCTGATCCCTCACAGACCTCTTCTACCTTTTGACTGGCAGCAGGTACATCAGCTGGGTACACAACAGACAGGCAACTAGCTGGAGAAGCCAGTGGGGAGCAATTACGAAAACTGACTATACAACTGAAGTAAAAAGATACCTACTCGTAAATCTTCCTGACAGAAATAAAGCAATAACCTGTCACTCAACCCAGAACCTTATTCTGTGGTTTGAAGCCCTAGATGTATGCCTTATGCCTACATTCCATCTTCTTATTTCAGTTCTGTAGTAGCCCATACAGACCCAGAGGAGTCAGGGAAGGTAACGACATCTTTCATGTTTTCTTGACAGCCCTCTTTCACTTCAGTTTTAGAATGTTTCATGTATCCCACCTATGTCTGAACCCATTCAAACCTCACAGGAAGAAGAGAGAGATTCTAATGAAGAGATAATTACAGTCCCTAGGTGGATGGAATTTCACAAATTCAACATCCATGTATCTGCAGGCTGAATGGATGTGCCAAAACCCTCACCTGTCTTTCCAGAAATCAAAGGGCTTCCTTAACAAGAATATTATCCCTGAAGTTTAGTTTTATACGAGTTGCATCATTCATAGCGGTGTTGCAGTGCTAGAGAAAACAGTGGAAGGTTAAAAAAAAAAAAAAAAAAAAAAAGAAAAAAAAGAAAAGAAAAAGGCCCTTTTCTCTGTTTCTGCCTGGTGGTTTGCCACTTTTAACACAAGGACTAATATCACAGAGCTAAAATAAACTGTGCATTACATCACCACAGAAATCATTGTTTTCATTGCATGCAAACAGGTCCCACCTTGACACTGATTCCAAGCATCGAGAGAAAACTCGTCCAAGTAAATTTGAAAATAGTTGATAAAGTTAGGTTTTGACCCAATAACCTGCTCTTTGCTGTGACTGATGGTTCATTCTTCACACATACAGTTGCACAAACACACCCACATGTCCAGTACACAACTTAGACATGAAAGTTCCAATTGACACAAGAAAGAAAAAAGGTCTCTTTAAATCTAAAGTTTGCTAAAATGCTTTTACCAAGAAATGCACATATGTGTTGATTATAAATATTTACTGAATAGAGTAGAAGTAATGAATTTGGTATGCCCACCAAGGGCTGTATATTTTCATCTGATTTTATTCTTTCTGGAAGGCTTTATAATGCATTTATGAAGATATGCTTACAGGCAGGATTAAATCTCTCCCATTTGCACAACTATAATGCAAAATATGCAAATATTATGTTAAATTAAAGCAGTTGTGGTTGTCTTTTTTCTTCCAAGGAAACTTGATTGCGCAGGATTTTCCACTTCTCTCATTTAGATTATTAAAGTAAAAAAACACCTTATCTCACAATTTTCACACCCTAAACCACCTTTTTTCATTCACCAGCTTCCAGAGAAGCTATTGTCAACTTTGTTTGGGAAAAGATTGCAGTACTTGTCCTACTCTGGAGTGACAAGCATGCAGTGTGGGCAAGCCAGGGCTTGTACTGAGACAACAAGAAATAAAGCAACTTACGTTTAGACATTTGACATAGATGCTGATCATCAGGAAGAGCCTTTACTGTATTAAATCGAAACCCATGAATAATTCACCAGTCTCATCTGATGACAAACCTAGAAGTGGCAGAGTATTTGATGATCAATAATTATTTCTGAGATTTTAGGAAGCGTAGCATGTTATAACTGAACAATTTAATTAAGCACTAGATTTGATTGTTTAATTGCACATGCTGCATCAATCTCTTTTCCTTTTGAATTTTGTGCAGGTGCTAAAAATAGTTCCTCGCTTTTTGAACAAATGCATTTCTCACCATGAATTACAAAACTGGTTCTCTAATAAGGTTTTCAAGTATCAGATTTTGTGCTCCAGTTTTACTCTCAGTGAACTGCTAACAGCCTTCAAATAATTTTACTGGAAATCATAGCTCCAAGTTCACTGAAATCACATTTGAATCTGTTGTTGAGGTTTATAATAAGTGACAGTGCTATGACTGAGACTGCTTTTGCTGTGGCCTTATGTCCAGCACTGTGGTATTCCAGCAATAGATAAAACTGCCAGCAGTCAGAACCACAACCCATGTTCAAGTTGTCAGTCCTGGAAACATTCTTCGAAAATAACAGATCCATGTATTTATCTCCAAAGCTTTTCTACAGGAACAGTTCCTTTCTAAAACATCTCTAAAATGTGATATCATTAGTTTTCATGCTGAGCAAATCTCACAGAAGTGCCAATCAAACTTACGCACTGACTGTTTTCTTAAGTCTCCTGGCTTTGTGCCATCAGCTTGGGATGCAGAAATCCAGCTTTTCTTCCAAGCAGGACAAATAAGAGGGATTCATTCAGCCCCTTACTCTGTGTCAGAGCAATAACCTTCTCCACGGTGGATTCCAACAGCTTCTGGGTTTTAAATACGTCCAAGGATGAGAATACTGGTGTTTCTCCTGAAACACTGCGGGGCAGTTTCTGATCTCTCTCACTATGAAGCCTCTTACTTGCTAGTTGCTCCAGTTTTCCTTTTTCTTCCACTACTCCAAGTTACAGGAAACTTCCCTGTGCTGCTGTGAAGGGTTCCTTTATCTTCTGATAATACTCAGGTCTCCATACACAAGCTTATGCTTCACCTTTATCAAACCCCCAATCAGACATAAATATACTGGGTTTTTAAATCTTCTCTCCTAAAGCAACTACCGCAGAACCTTTTTTGTGCACTATTTGAGCTCATTTTCTCTACACCATTTTCAGAAAGAAGCACCAAAATTGCAGGTTCCTGTGACTTCAGATCCCTGCTCAAAACCAGCTGAGTTTTAAAGCCTGTGGTGCTGAACTACCAATTCTGTCTTTATGATCCAGTGCTTTTGAACATATGCAACCCTGGAATATACAGGCAATTTTGAAGAGATTTTCATAAAACAACCTTGACATTCACTGCAATCTCCTTTCATGGCTAGGTTAATTTTGTAATAACTTTCAGCCAGAAACAAGCATTAGCCTGTTACAGACTCTCGCTGGAAATTTCTCAATCAGATACATAGCTTTTCCTGAAACAGACAGAAATAAAAAGTCAATTCACAGTTGTATATGCATCTAATTCCATTGCATCTCTGTGCATGGTAAAAGAGATGCTGGGGCAGCCTGAGACCTAACTTACTATGTGCTCTAATTGCTCTTGCAGTTAGACAAAAATTTAATCTTTACAGGAGGATCTGAGACACCTTTTTTATTAACCAAAAGAGTCAGTTATAAAAACGCACGTAAATAATGCCAGATTTAAGCTGAAAAGAAACTGTAGTAATCAGGGAAGCACTTTAACAGAATCTTTTCACACTAAAAATATTCCAATCCGGCCTCAACTTCCATCAGCACAGCAGCACCTGTGGTTCATTTTGTACTTGTCATAAAAGCTCATGTAAATTGTGTGATCCTGAAACCAAGTTGATGTACTGTAAACCATTATTTTTGTTCTGATAGAAATAATTTCTTATAGCTACAGTGACACATACTATCCCCACTGCAAGAAAGCTGTGGTGATTGATAAGAAAGCAACTCCCGCCACTAGACATGCTGATGTTCAAGCAGCAGACTGATGATAAAAAAAAATCCCAGTGCTTGGAGATGTTTTTGCTAAGTATATTCCACACTGCCTTTCAAACTCCAATGATTCCTGATGAGATTTATGAGGGGGGGAGAGGGGTCACTTAATTTCACTTTGAACATTCTCAGAACCATTCTTTGTCTACTTTCTTAAATTGTTCTGCCTCTACAATCTTCATTGGCAAGACTATTCTCCAAAGCACAGGTTGTTATCACAGAGCAGTCATAGAACGAGAATTATAAATGCACACATTTGCCTCAAGAGCCTGCTGTACAAAAGGCTGAGAACAGCCCCAGTCTGAAGGGCAAGGACTACAGAGCCACACGGTGAATATCATTCTGTATAGTCCAGAGCGAGTAGACTATGCCAATTAGTAGTAGTAGGGGTGTTTCATCATTTTAGCTCCCAAGGTAAATCCTGCCTGCAGTCAGCATTATGTTCATACGGTCTCAGCAGACATTTGATCCGCCTAATCAAAAGAATGCATTTTTTTGCTACTCAAAGAAGGAATAATGCAGTACATTCCAGAAAAAAAAGATGCAACAGTTTTACGCAAACATACTGTCAAATCATACTTGAATAATTATGGCTCCTGTGGCACTTGTTCATGAACAGAAAACAGGAGTTCAATCAGTTAATATGTAATTCCTTACAGACAGGAAAAAAAAAAAAAAAAGCCTTGCCAACCCTCAATTTTAATAATTTTGTTGGATTAATTTTTCAATCTATGGTTACAAAATGTGAGAACACAGGAATACCTTTTCAGAAGTTTCAGGGAGCACATTTCATTTTTAACTACTACAGATCACTTAAATTTATCTGGACATCACTATCTAATCCGGCTTAATGTCTCTGCTCTCCAGCTCATGTATTTCAAAATGACACCTGAAATAGTCTTGAGTGTTCTGCAAGATTAGGTTTAATTCAAGGTTTGTGACACTTGTGCGTATTTCTTAGTCATTACTCAGTTATCTCAGTACAAAGTAGGTTCCATTAGCAATGGGTGATGCTGCAGAGAAGCCAAATCAGCAACTGGGGAATACTACAATTAATAACTCAGCCTATATTTGGTTTCAGAATAACAACATATGAAAACAACTATAAAAACTGCTCAGCTAACACCTGAGAAACAGCCTATTATTCTGGATGATGCTCCAGAGGTATTGCTCCATATGCGTGTATCATGCCGTCAGGATATTACCATAAGTCTTTCTTGGAAGTTCTTCCAAAGAGTACAGTATGCACTACATGACCAGACAGATAAATATCGTCTCACAAACTTTATTAAGCAAAGACACAAGAACACTCCCTTTCAGACTGAGTTTTATCATAAAGCAAGATTAAAAAGGTAGGGTGATTTTTTTGCCTTCAGCTGTTGTTCATTTTTTCTTACAGTGCTATGTACCAACCAGCTAAACTAACAACCTGCCAACACTTCCATGCCCGGAACAGCCACAGACAGTCCTGCAAGCATTGTAAAACATAGGCTTTGTCCCCCATCAGATCTAAGTAGTGAATCTCTCTTAACACATCAGCAATCATCAGAGAACTAGTAATGTTTTTACAAACTTGGGTTTTTCTATTTAGCAAGTGCCCCTGTATTTTAAAATGGCACATTGAAACCATATTATAGCTTCTGCTTTTTAGCTATTTCTTTTTAAAAAATATTATAATGATACTACTCCAGCTGTAAGACATTTACCCTAAATGCACTAGCAGAAACTTCTTTTGCTTGAGTCAAAGGCCAAGTCACACTAGTTGCCAGGATAAGATGTGATCTTAAGAAGGCGCAACAGCAGAGATTTGATGCCAGGCTCTGAAGATGAAAAAAGACAAGGTAGACAGGCCAGGTCAGTTTACCTGTCTCAACAGTTTCCTGTAGTACAACCACTTCGGCACATACAGTTTCTGCTACAGTTGCCCAGTGGTCTGTCTGTTGGCATGCTGTTGTTCTGACGCACTGTGAAGGCAAAACATACTCTGTGGGACATTTTGTGATGTCACTATTATTCTCCTGAGTATATGGGGGAGAAAGAGCACTTGTGTATTATACACAACAATTTCTAAGCAACAGATCCTGCAACAAGAGCAAGTGACTTCTATAGTGAGAAGGCTTTTCCTCTGCTGCATTTCAAAGTTATTAATACTTGCCAAAAAGGGAGAAGTCTTTCCTGATGGTGCATCTCAGGAAAGCTTGAATATTGGGAACACTATCTTTGACCCTGTAGTAAGAATCCTCCAACTTCTTAGCATTAATTTGCAGTTACTTGTAGTCTGGGTCCATCCAAAAGAGCTTTCAAGCACCACACAGCAAGCGTGTTCTGGCTGGTCTATGAAATAAATAAATGCTGTTATTCAATTGAATCTCACTATAACACATATGCACTCTGGAACACGTATAGTTAATCCCATGGAGCAATTTTATTCTTTTAATCTTTTTGAACCCTAACTCATCCGCCTTTTTTTTCATTTTTCAAATCCTTTGTGCTTTTGCATTGCCTTTGTTAGTATTACAATAGCAGATTATTAACATAAATTTAACACACTGATTATTTCTCTGTTATAGCTAGCTTGTAGCTACTGTTTTTCATTTGGATGATATATACTCTTACACTTTTTAGTTACTGCCACTTATTTAGCATCTCTGTATGTGTTGTGTCGTGTATATGATTAGACACACTCTGGTCAGATCTGTCGTTATCTCAACCCTTCGTGCCCCACATCGGGCACCAAAAAGAACTGTAGTGGTTTAAGCTCAGCGGGCAACCCAGAACCAGGCAGCCACTCACTCATTCCTCCCCCTTCCTCCTCCCGCTCCTGGAGGGATGGGGAGGAGAATCGAAGGAATGTAACTCCCACGGGTTGAGATAAGAACAGTCCAGTGACTAAGGTAGAACACAAACCACTGCTGCTACCACCAATAAAAATAATAAGGGAAATAACAAGCGGAGAGAATACAATCGTTCACCACTCACCGACCGATACCCAGCCCGACCCAAGCAGTGACCTACCCCTTCCTGGTAACTGCCCCCGGTTTATATATTGGGCATGATGTGCTGTGGTATGGAATACCTCTTTGGCTAGTTTGGGTCAGGTGTCCTGTCTCTGCTTCCTCCTGGCTTCCCCTTCTCCCTGGCAGAGCATGAGACTCAGAAAGTCCTTGGTCAAAGTAAACATTACTGAGCAGCAACCAAAAACATCCGTGTTATCAGTCCTGTTCCCAGGCTGAAAGTCAAAAACACAGCAATGCACCAGCTACTAAGAAGGAGAAAAATGACTGCTACTGCTGAACCCAGGACAGTATGAAACTGCTCTTCCCATGTCTACTCATGCAAAGTTTTCCATAACTAATCCTACTGACAATAGCACCCAGGGCTTCCTTCTGCAGTATGGTAAAGATAACCAGAAGTAAAGCAGAAGGCATGAAAAATGGGGTGTTCCTCTCAGGAGTACTCAAAGAGTGAAGAAGCTCTTCCTGCAGGCCACATCTGAATTGGCCTTAGTGCCTACCATGAATGGACTAAAAAATTACCTCAGGACGTAGCAGGGAATTGCCCTTCAAACTACAGGAACCGTGAAGTCCTGCCCTTTTGCTCCTGCCCTAGTGCAACTGTGCCCTGCTGGAATTTCTGGTTCAGTTTGACCCCAAAGACAACACTGCTCAGCCTTAATTAGGTACTCTGCCTGCTCTAAGAATGTTAATGATTTGAACTATAAATATTATTACCATGAAAAATCCAGTGTATTATGTTATATGCGAATTTAAGTGAAGCTCTAGGAGACCTTGAGAAAACAAAAGGTAAATTAAAAAATCCATTTTCCTCCCACAGCTTCTGAATAATAAGAAAATCTTTTTCTATAGGACTTTCAGTTTACATTTTGCCTCAACTGAACAATTCTCAAGTGTCCCTTAAAAGCTCACTGTAGTTATACTGGCCTTGAAAATATCACAGTACAGTCAGTGTGTCAAATCTGCTATAAAGCAAGTGTGGAAGTGAACTCTGCACACAAAGGGAGGACATGATGTGTAGCTAATATACCCAGTTTAACTGGAGAAGGTGAGAAGCAAGTTTCACCTTCATACAAGCAAGCATACATTTGTCGTATATAGATGTACCAAAAAACCTCTCAGGTCACCTCTTCAAGATTCTTCAGCCCTCAATATCTGTGATCATTTTTTCAACACCATGCAGGTGGAGATTCAGCTGGCTTCCTCTGTTCAATAGACAATTAAATATGACACCTACACATTTTAGGAGTTTTGTATTACTTTTTCTCATAAACTACAGAATTGTTGTTCATCAAATAAATTACTCGAAATTCCAGGTTTCAGACAATGCAGATATACACACAACAAAACAACGTATCCTGTCAGTCTTGGATTTTTATGCGTCATCCATTATAGGACTTCATCTAAATACCAACTATAGAATTGAGACAATCAGCAGCAGCTCTTCACATTGCTGTGATGGTCCACTGAGGATGGGAGAGAGGTCTGCCTTCCCACAGGGGAGCTGGGAGCCACTCTGTCTCAGCAAAAAAAAACAGCCTCCTGGTCTGAAGGGAATAAATCTATTACTGCAGTCTGCTTCCCCCTTTGAGAAAAGAGTCTGGAGAAAACACTCACATTAAGCATGATTTTTATTCTTTTTTTTAAGACTGACAACGTATACAATGCTTCATGTTCCAAGGCTTAACCTATTAACTGACAGAAGCTAGGCACATTGCATTGGGAGATTTCTCATGTATTTTCAATCCATCTGGTACTGTCCAATATTGAAAACAGGATATTGGACTAAATGGGCAATTAATCTAATCCAGTACAGCAATTCCTACATGCTTCTTTCTCTCTAAACATATGCCAATATAGATTTATAAACACTGTTGGAAACATTTGAATTTGATGTACTGGAGGTCACTGAAGAGCACACAATTCTTCCATCCTCCCTCCCCATTCCACAAAATACAGTGCACTTTGTTTTCCCAGAATTAATCTCTATTTCATAAGAGACTGAGCTTTTACATAACTTGTTACTCAGAAAAGAATCAAACAATCAAGCCTGCGAAGTTTAGATTGGTCTTTTCAAAAGTTAAAAGCCAGCATGGTAAAAAGTCCTGATTTCAAGAGCAAGACATGTAACTCAGAATTCAAGTAGTAAAGTGATTCATTTTCAACAGAGCAGCACGTGGTAGCTCTGAAAAGAAAGCTCTAAATTCTGACAATCATCCTAAAATATTTAACAGTGGATCTCTTCAGAGATTTCTGTTAGAACTCAATAGAAAAGACCCATCATCTGCTCACAAAATAAATGCAAATCCTCACAAGGCCGGATAACCGTAATATGGCTCCAGGCATCTCTTTCGTCCTTCCTTACTATTGGCTCATAGGAGAATCATTATATTCCCTAATGCTCAGGCAAAGCTCTTTAAATGGCTGCTTTATCCAGTCTCTTCCAACACACTCATTTTTAAAGCATCACCTCATTTCTCCTTCACATTTAACATTTCCACCAGTGACTAAGATTAAGAGTCCACATTTTGGTGCATTAATCCAATCAACACAGTTTGTGACTTTCACATTGGCTTATAGTTTATAAAAACCAAACTGCAAGCTAAAATTATAAATCAACACTGCGCACTGTCAAGGTAAAGTCAGAAAGAAAATTATTTACAGTCTGTTCTTGAAATGGATTAAGCTCACTTACAACTTACACCAGTGCTACCTATGCCAGTGCTACGAAGAGCGGACACTCTGTCCTGGGGTATTCTCTTTATACTGAACACACACCCAAGATGACAGCATTCTCAATCCCCCAACAAGCAGTACACACATTTGTGTGCCATAGTAACCTTTGGTTTGAAAATTGCTGTGATCTCCAAAAGACCAAAATGAGGAAACCCAAATTTAACTTCCTGCTCTCATTGACTTGATATATATATCACTCATAGTTTTCCTGTCTGCCCTCAATTTCTTACTTAGGTCTTTGGGATCACCTCTAGGACACGTGTTTCTCTATACAGGTACAATGATCAGCACAGTGGCTTTATCCAGCTGTGACACCCAGCCAGGGGTTCAAAATGAAGTTTCAGAACAAAACACTGAAGAGTTAAAGGGCATTTTTCAGCCCAAACTCAGAAACTGGAGAGGGACTCTTCATTAGGGACTGTAGTGATAGGACAAGGGGTAACAGGCTTAAACTTAAACAGGGAAAGTTCAGGTTTGATATAAGGAAGAAGTTCTTTACTGTGAAGGTGGTGAGGCACTGGAACAGGTTGCCCAAAGAAGTGGTAAATGCTCCCTTCCTGGAAGTGTTCAAGGCCAGATTAGACAGAGCCTTGGGTGACACGTCTGGTGTGAGGCTGCCCTGTCCATGGCAGAGGGGTCAGAACTAGATGATCACAGAATCATAGAATAGTTAGGATTGGAAAGTACCTTAAGATCGTCTAGTTCCAAACCCCCTGCCATGGGCAGGGACACCTCACACTAAACCATGTCACCCAAGGTTCTGTCCAACCTGGCCTTGAACACCTCCAGGGATGGAGCATTCACAACTTCCTTGGGCAACCCATTCCAGTGCCTCACCACCCTTACAGTAAAATCATAAGGTCCTTTCCAGCACAAACCATTCTATGATTCTATGTTCATCTCAGTTTCACACTTAGAAAAATTAAAGAAAATTATTCAGCCTTCCTTCATCAGCCATGTTTTCTTATCCTTTTTGTTGATTCCCATGAGCTCTTCTCATATCACGTTTTGACACATTTTTTAAAACAGTCTCAAACAGGATATTCCACACTTCCTGCTATATAAGAATCTTGACACAGTTTGCGCTACTTTAGTAGATCACTTACTTAAAACTATCCTTGCTGTGCTCAACAGAGAAAAATATGCCAGACTTGGCTTTGTCAGCTGGAGTTTTTGAGAAATTAGATGTGTAAATCCTTTTTCAATTGTGATTAAACAGACAGTAAAACTGACAGTAACCTATAGAACATTGTTACGGGAATGAAACTTTTACTCAGATTTTTAGGTTCCCTTTATTTGCATAAAAATATTACTTCTTGGCTTCTATATTTTCATATATGTTTGTGAGTGCATTAATGATGTCTGGGATAACAAAGTAGCGCATCCAGTCAATCACACATTACTGCTGTAAATTTAAAAAAAAAAAGAAAAAAAAATAAAAGAAAAGGTTTTCATACTTATAACAGGGAAAAATACACCAAATGCAGAGGTCAGAACCTAACAAAAGAGGAAAAAAAATGAGAAGAAATAGAGGAATCACTTAGAAAGGAGTGTGCACAGTTATTAAACAGCTATTACCCTTCTCTAAGACTATATTATCAAGATATTTGTGAGGCTTCAAGTGGCCAATTACTATTGAAAAAACAGTCTTGAAATTGTGACGAGCTGATTAATTTTTGTAGGCTAGATTCGTCCCCCGAAAACTACAGAAATATATTTTTGATTATATACTATTCATCATGAGTTCAGTTTTAATGTTTTCCGGCATTCAATGGTAAGAAAATTATGTGGCTCTTGATACCCATGAATCTCATTTAAGGGAATAACTGGCAGTTACGGAAGTTTGGGCATAATTAGTTTATGCTATGAAGACCAAGATAGCTTACAGAGGAAAAGCTGGGACAAGCCAAAACTCAATGTATGTATCGTCTCCCTGGCAGATATGTGGGGAGATAGTATATGAATAAGGCAACTACAGATGGTCTTTCTCATAGAATGCTGTTGTTCCCCAGTTGCTGGGAATCTGTTTTAGTAACTATTACTGATAAGACCACCAAAAGAATCAAGTGGTTTTATTGGCAAACATGTTTGTCTGTAAAGAGCTGCCCTGGCAGAAGCCAGAGTTGGAAATGTTTATCAGATTGTCTTTTGACAAAACAGGGTTTGTTTGCCCTCACCCCCCCTTTTTTTTTTTTTTATAACTGTCTTGCAATTACTTACATTCTTATCACCATGCCACAGATGATCTTTGGGATAAAACTGTGTCTCAGATGATCTCCTCTCCTTAACTGTCTCTAGACAAATCAATATATGGGGGCAGCAACTTCCAAGAGAAACAAATTGCCATTGTAACTTATAACATGCAATTGGTCATGCAAAAATTAAATGCTCTTGAAATGAGGCTTATTTTATAAATGTTTCATTGTTAAGAATAGATGGTACTTAAAAATGCTGGTGGAGCAACATGTTCTTGTATGTCAACATAATATTCCCGTATATAATTACAAAATTGTGTGCAAGCTGACCACTTTACTTTGGTCCATTAAGGAAATGGACAGCTAGCATTAAAAATACCACGACAAAGCATCTATTTTCAACTATGGCATAAAAAATAATTCCAGTCACTAAGTTACTTTCACTGCCTTTCTCTGACATATTTTATCTGGGCCCTTTAAGCAAACTCAAACTTCGTCTCAAGCCTTCCAGGGGCAAATAAATAGACAAATAAATAAATAAATAAAACAGAACAAGATTAAATGAGGGTTTGTTATTCAATTACCTTAATGTGTTTCCTAAGGTAAAAAAGAAAAAACAGATTAATTGCATCTAAAAGATTCAGTCTGAGGTACAGGAAAAACTTTGTCACTAAAGCTGGTGACACACTACGGTAAGGCTGCCAAGAGAGGTCACATAATCTCCTATACTGACTCTACATGTGCCTATAGGTTTTTAACAGCTGCAGAGGAGATCCATACTGTGTCATTACAGAGCACAGGACTCAGCTACTTCTCAAAATCCTTTCCATCCTGACATATCTATTATTCTCTGTTTATATGCACCCTGGCTCTAAAAGCACATTGCGGGACTGTTGCACTCACACAGTTGAAACCAACAGGGCTTAGCATAAGTATAGGATGCTGTCAAAATACCACTGCTTGCAGGACCAGAGCTTTTCTTTAACATTCCATTATTAAGACATGCACAAGATCTTGACACTCTTCAGTTTCCTGAGGTCACTGCAGCATCTTTTTGATTAACTGATCAGTACTGATTGTTTTTTTTCAATTGTAAATAATGACTTTCCTGAGTAATATCAAACACAGCTTCCATTCCCGGTGAACACACCTGCATAGGAAATAGTGCTTAAAAAAATGGTGGTTATCTTATTAAAACAAGTAAGAATTAGATACCTGGGTTAGCTGTCATTTTAACAGCAAATTACAGCAAACGTTCTGCAATTAAAACCAAAAACCAAACAAAACTCCAAAACAACAAAAACCCCAAACAAAAACAACTAACCATATGTAGCGCAGTCTACCTTCAAAAGGCAGTCAAGAGTAGGTATCATGCTGATTACTACTTTGACATCCTCTCTCAAAAAGCATTGCATCTTTTCACAACAAAACATGACCTAATCTGAAGACATGAGAAAACAGAGAAATTGTACTTGGTACAGACGTGATCACATTTTAGCCATATTCTGGGCTTCCACAAATTGACGTATCCAGTTTGCCTTTTATTTTATTTTTAACTACAGTCATAAACTAGGCTAACGCCCTCAGGGAGATTTCTATAGCTGGCCCACCAAGTACTATTCCTGAGCACTAAAGTATGAGTGCACTTTACAGTACATACTCCCTCGTTTGCTCCATTACCCAAGAAACCGCATTTTTCCACTAGCCTGAGATAAAAATCAGGTAGCGGTCATGAGATCTGATGGGAAAATATACTTTGTGCAACTAGAATTTAATGTTCAAGAAATAAAAGATACTGCTTCTTTAATGTGTACACAAAATGTGAAGGGTTAGTGCAAACAAATTAAAGAGCTTCCACAGGACACTGAAATGGAAAAACTTTTAAGAATTTCAGAAGCTGCAGGGTGAGTTCTGGGAGCATTATCTTCCCACTGAAACAAAAGCATTTTAAGTTTGAAATTTCCAAGTGGGTTGTTGGGGTTCTTTTTCCTCTCTGTACCAACGTCTGCCGAGTATAGAAGTGTGTGTAGGTAACAGGCACCATTAGGGAGACTATTATTTGTGTAACCAATCATTTTTCTCCCATTGCTATCAGAACAAGGTTTAGTACTGAGCATATGAAACAACTGCTCTCAGTTGTTTTACTCTATTGACAGCTAACATAAGCAGGATTTCATCTGACTAGAAATCCTGCCTGTGTAATCATGCTAGAATTGTCAGGCAAGCTTGACAGGCACTAGAAAGAAAATATCATTTCTTCAAAGATGCTACAATCAGACTTATTTTCTTAGACTAAGCCATAACATCCATGAAACTTCTGGTTTATTGAAGTCTAACCACAAGACATGTACACAAACTCAATTTCAGACTACCCATGACACTGCATTACAGGGTGGTCCTTCATTCTTCTCAATGCAGAGCATGGTATTTCTTTCACTTATTACATAGCATATGGTAAACAAAGTTATCTCCAGTGGTCACACAATTCTATGATTATAAATACTCTCAGACACGGATTGGGCTGCTTGGGCCATGGGCCTGCACATGTAAGAATAAGCATCTTCACGCACTGTAGTCTTTCCTCAATCATATGAGAGAAAAGCAGAAAGACTGGACAAAGCTTTATTCCTACAAACACAGAGGAAAACACAGATTCTTTAGCCAATATGGACAAAGGTTCAGGAACTTCCCAAGAGAAATTATTTAATTCTTTCCTGAAAAAGTGCTGTAATACCCCCTGCCCCTCATTTGGGATGAAAATCTGTTTCTGTGTGATACTTAAATTCTGTGGTTCTTGTTGCTTCTCTAATTTTAGAAAACAAGCTTCCTAAACCAACTCAGATGAAGGCTTCATCTGTTGCCTTTTCTTCCTTTAATATTGAGAGATTTCTTCTCTCCTCTCCCCAGCTCTGAATATAATCTAACTTTTTGATGAGCATGTCACCTGCTGCTTGGTCTGTTTACTTGTTTAAGCTTGCTCCTTCAAATTTTATCTAATTCACCCATCTCCTTGACAGAGCCACATTTCTTCTCCTCTTTCTCTCTAAAAACAACACCAAGCCGTGCACACACACACACAGAGTAAATAAGCAAGCTTTGGGGGGGGGGGGCAGTGCTGAGTTTTTTGCTGTTGCTTTTAAATGAAAAAAGTGTCAGGTGGTTTTTTTCATTCTCCAGTCTCAACTCTGTCCCAGGTTCCCCAGGGAACCAGTTTCCCACATACCTACGCACCACTGTCAGTGTATTTTGAAAACCCTTGACCTCAGGTTAGAACGTACCACATGGCTCTCCATGTTCAGTATTCGTATTTACTCTCAATTATCCTTAAAACAGATTTGTTTATACAGTCAGCTGTATATTGAAAGTTGCATACTTGTTGCTTACATCCTGCCTTGAGCCTTTTTCACCACAATGGTGTCTGCTGTCCTTTTGCCCACACACTTACTCAGCACAATTTGGATGAACGTCAGCTGCAATTCTTCTGACTGCTGTCCCACTCCTGTGCTGTAAACTGATGAATTCTAATCAAAATACCTTGGGGCATTTTACAGTCTCTCAAAGTCACTTTCATGTTACTTCATCTAGTGTTCTGTCTTAACAAGTATTTCAGATTGGATGATAGCACTAGAAGGTTTTACTCACATACAAGTAGTACCCATTTTCCAGCCTTATTAAATCATAAAGGACTTGACTCATTTCCAAGGATTAGGTCCAAAACATCCTCTGGCTATATTGACCATTCAACAAATTGTATTATGAAAGTAGCATTATGCTAGAGTAGCTCTAAAAGCCCACCTTCCTTGGTTTTTGCATGGTTATTATTCTAATCAATATTGGAGTGATGCAAATCCCTCATGATCAGTCTCCAAGGTTTCTTTTAAGTGCTTTTCTTATTGCTACAAACATTTCACAAACAATTTTTCTGAACAACCCTCAGGGTCTGTAGCAACCACCAACCTACTCATCATCAATTTCTTTCCATACTATCTCTGGTTTATCTTGTGAAATTTTTTGTCAGTATTAATGCTTGACAGAGTCAGTTTTGTGTTTTAAATCTCAAACCCCTAGACCTTTCTTAGTTGGCTAGATATCACTCCCCTTAAAATGTTTAATAATCCAAAAAAATGATAGGCTACTGAAGACTAACAAGTCTCCTTACCAGTCTGTCTTACCAGTCAGACACCCATCTGGTTTGTGTGGGAGAGAACTCCCTTTTAAACATAAAAACACAGAATAGTTAGGGTTGGAAAGGACTTTAAGATCATCTAGCTCCAACCCCCCTTCCATGGGCAGGGACACCTCCCACTGGACCAGCTTACTCAAGGCTCTGTCCAACCTGGCCTTGAACGCTGCCAGGGATGGAGCAGAAAAACAAAATTCAGTGCTTTATTAAATATTTAAGTCAGAATATTTTAATTCTGAAAATATAATTTTTTTTCCTTGCCAGAAAGATGCAAGAAAAATCTATAGTCTCTACAGCTCATAATCAAAGGGAAAATTCTCATCCCCTTTCCTCCTTTTCTTGCAGAAATGCTTCCTTTAACATGTTTCTAGAACACAATGCCATGAAAATACATACTGTCATTCAAATCTGTGCCTTGATGCAGGTCTCCAGTATGACACCCACCACATCCCCCAAATTAAGGTTCATTATAACCTGTCTACTGCAGGGGTTAAGTCAGCTAAAATCCAGTGGAATTTCTATTTGATTCTCTTGATAGTGTGACAAATTGAGGGAAAAGGCAGGGGCACATGAAGGGTGCACTAATTTTAATCAACTCTTTCTAAGTGTGTGAATGCCAGAGAATGATTGGATCTCAAATTTCATCATATGTGTGAGTATTGCTTTATTGTGAACATTTACTTTAGCGGTTTAATCCCTCTAGGAAAAGAAGACAGAAAATTGGTTTCAAAATGTTCCCTTCATTAAATCTGTTGCAATTTCACTTGAAATAAAAGGCACAGTCTGAGGTAGCAAGAACCTAACAGATGAACTGCTCAAAACATTAGATAAGGACCTCTCAACCCTTAAAATGAAAGAAATTGTACTCTACATTTCCCAGCTGAATTATTGCAACATTTTAACATCATTTGGGGGAATAGAATTTTAAGTATAGTCTGACAACGTGTATCACATGTTTAAAGAAAATCAGCCACAAAATAAAGAGCTTAAAATAAGCAAGGAAGCTGCATCCATACACAGCCACTCAGGTTTTTTTCTAAACTCTTTTCTACCCTTTATGGTAGCTTATTCACAATACTTCACTGTGCTGGGAAACAGAACAGTATTGTACCACCATGGGAAATTTATCTCAATTTTGTGCTTCAGCAAGTTGCCATATAAGAGGAGATCTCGTAAGACTGTCTCAAGTCTTGCTTTCTTGCATCTCGTCCACTCAGTGTGTCCCACATTGGCAACAGAGACACATACTGCACTTTTCACT
This sequence comes from Amazona ochrocephala, assembly GCA_039720435.1. Lineage (NCBI taxonomy): Eukaryota > Metazoa > Chordata > Aves > Psittaciformes > Psittacidae > Amazona > Amazona ochrocephala. The sequence goes on along the minus strand of CM077882.1, from coordinate 50,623,530 downwards.
GCTGTGTTAACATCAGCAACCTACCCATGCAACACAGGCACCTGCACTGGGTACAATACCAGATGTCAAGCGCAGAGTTTCCTTCTGGAAATACTGTCTTGGAGGAAACTCTTGTGTAAAGCAGAATTTGGTCCAGTAGCATTTGCATAAATTGAATTTGTTCATGCTTACCTCAGTCCTGGGGCATGTGTTACAATTAGTTAATGCGGCTGGTGTATGCTCAGTAACCTGCTTGTGTCTATGTCCTCAATCTTCCCAAAACCACATAAAGAGCCAACTATTAGTTTATTAGAAATATCGACAATTTTAACCTTAGGGTTAAGCAAATCCACATTATCTCAGATATGCTGTACACAATAAACATATAGGTAAGGACTACTGTAATTTAGGAGAGGTACTTGTTACTCCATTTCAGTTACTAAGGAGCTGATAGGGGTCTAGTCCTTTCTCTGAAATTACTATATTCCTGAACTTGATTCTCTCAGATGCCAAGCCACTTAGGGATAGCTTACACTCACTCCAGTTCTCACAAAAAATAAACCAAAGAAATTTTGAAGTTGATCAATATTTTGATGAATTCACACTTTCAATCATAGAATACTTCATTTAAAATTTCTAAACATACCTAAAGGCAAAACACTTTGTCCTGGATTCAGCAGCAGCAGTCATTTATTCTCCTTCTTGGTAGCTGGTGCAGTGCTGTGTTTTTGATTTTGGGCCTGGGAACAGTGCTGATAACACCAGTGTTTTCAGTTACTGCTTGGTGATGTTTAGGCTGGCCAAGGACTTTGTGAGTCTCATGCTCTGCCAGGGAGGAGGGGAAGCCGGGAGGAAGGAGAGACAGGGCACCTGACCCAGACTAAAAAGAGATTATTCCATACCACAGCACATCATGTCCAGGATGTAAAGACGGAGAGCAGAGACCCAGAAGGGTGGTGGGGGTGCACGGTGGGGGGTGCACTGCTTGCGTGGGCTGGATATTGGATGGTGAGAAATTGTATTCTTTTCCCTTGTATTTTTTCTTGTCATTATTATTATTGGTGGTAGCAGTAGTGGTTTGTGTTACACCTTAGTTACTAAACTGTTCTTATCTCAACCTGTGGGAGTTGCATTCTTTCGATTCTACTTCTCATTCCTCCAGGAGCGGAGGGAAGAAAGAGGGGGAAGCGAGTGAGAGAGCGGCTGTATGGGTTTATAGAAGCTTAAACCACGACACACTTCAAGCAATTTAAAAAGTTTCTTCTGCAAGTACAAATTAAGGTTAAACACCTTACAGACATCCTTAGCTTTTTCATGCTGCAATCTAGAATGTCGAATTAAAAGCATGATGATGCTGAAAGAATGGCATTGGTAAAGTATATCTTGTTGATGAAATGTGCTTTTGTCTTCTCTACCCAAATTTCCAATCTATTTATTTTCTTTCTGTGCAAACCACTTACACGTTATTACAACAATCAGAATTATTTTTAAAAATACATTTGACAAAAATGCCTACATGACCCACACCGAAAAGTTACAGAAAAGAGTTAAATGCTAATCTAGTCATGAGATTAAATAGGAGAGTAGAAGATTGATGTACAAAGAAGGAGTATTTGGTAGCTCCATCTTCAAAAATGAATCTTACAGAAGCAGCCTTAAAAGTAGCAGCACACAGGCAGCCTTACACTGCTTCAGTTTCATTGCTGTCATAATGATTCAGAAATAGAAAAGTGAGAGTTTACTTACATTAGTAACTGTCACCATACAGGTGGCCTGATAAAAACCTCAAATGAGAAGTAATAAATAACCTGTTGGAAACTCCCCATGTCATGCACCTCTGCTGCCTCTTGACTAAAAGCAAACAGGGCATGTTAACATTCTTGATTATCATTATTACAACACTCATGACTTTAAATCTGGGAAGGTTAAATATTTCTACTGACCCATTTTATTGTATGACACAGGGGCAGAATTATACTGATAACAAAACCAGAGAGGATACTATTGAAACTAAATCAGGTTTTCCATAAGCTCACTCTTCATCTACCCACTGACATAAGTTGTTTAAAAAAAACAGTAACAGATAGAAAGTCAATTTGTGTGGGCGGAACTGACACAGAAAACAGAAGCACATGCTATTATATTCTCTTTGGTGGGTGATTTTTCCACATTCTACATACAGAAAAGAAACTTTTTAGACTCAGTCTTCACCTGCAAAGATACGCTGGCTGTGAGAAAGTCCAGAAAAAATTTCTGAAGACCAAGTTCCTATTAGGAGGGGGCTGCACAAAACAATATGCAGAAAACCCATTTAGCTTGGAAGAGCTTAAAAGCTTCAATGCAACTTAATTCTACAAAGTACACAGGGAAACGTTTGAACATTTTCTTATGTTCTAGTGAAGCATATGGTTAAAGTTAAGCATTTGCTTTTGTTCTTTCCCAAACTACAAAGCAATGAACAGAACAGAAATAGATTCCCCTTTTAGACTTCATATGCATCTTAGTAATGAACGCCGAGCCATGCCCTCTATGACTATTGTCTGTTCATCAAATACCTCTAAGGAGGTATCCCAAAGTAGGACTGCAACTCTTTAAAGGAGTAATCCAAAAATCTCCAAGATACCATCAGCTGAGGAGCTATACTAGTTGCAACCATCAAGAAACAAATTTAACAAAAATCCTCATAGAAAATTTGCTGCAAAGACAACATTATTTTTAAAGTGCTTCACATAAATTGATTGTATTTTATCTGTTCAGTATTGCTTTTTAGTGCCAGAAGTCCAGCATTACCTCAAGAATGCCTGGGTTGCTGCTTATACAAACACCTAGTCAAACAATTAGTAACCTAATCATTAAAGAGTTTAAGACAGAAAACAGATGTTCCAGCCAATTTTGTTAGAGCTGGGAGCCTCTAAAGAGTGATGTCTGGATTGTTTAGCTTGCTTATTTCTGCAGTGCCACAGATCATTCTTGGTACTGTGTTCTGAAGCAGTAATTTCTGAATGATGTTGCTGGCAGAACTACAAACAATTACACTAATCAAATCTGGATGTTACTAACACATGTAAGACTGTCTTCAGATTTTCACAGGTCAAGCAGGATTTAAACCTTGCTCTAATAGTAAAACAGAAAGACAGTATTCTTGGACTTTCAGAAGTGTCTTTGCCTAAAAAGCCACGTGAGTCCAGAGTGGGTAACAGTGTTTTGTCCTGCAACGGGTGCTCAAGGAAATAATTTACATAGGTTGACTGCCAACAATAAATTGCTTTAAGCAGATAAAGCTCATCTTACTCTAAATATTAGTGAAACAATAACCTCACTAACACAGAACTGCCTCTCCAGGGCCTGTCCTTGCACATAAATTTTCAGTGTAACTGATAACCAACTGTCAGAGAGCACTATCATCACAGAAGTCATGAACCACAATTTTGCACTAAGATCAACCTTCCAGTTCACGAGGTCTGAGTGTTGATTCAGATCTCTGGATCCAAAACACAGACCTTTGGGTTTGGTTGCAGTTCTAGAAACCCAAGGAACAAAAAACCCAAGCTAGAAACCCAAGGGGAAAAAAAAAAAAAAGAAAAAAAAAAAAAAAACACAAAGACACCCCCCCAAAAAAAAAAAAAAAAAAAAAAAACACAAACAAACAAAAACCCAAACGAACAAAAAAAACAAACAAAAAAAAAAAAAGAAAAAATGCTTTCAATTTTGATATTACCTAGAGCAGCTTCAGGAGCTACCAAATTCTCTGCTATCTCTAGTTAGAGCTGTCACAAGAAGGGCTTACAAAACACTCCTTCTGCAGCCAAGAACACTTGCAAAAGACAGAGTTTAGCCCAAACCCAAAGGCCAAAATCCGGTTCAGCATCTAACCCAGAAACTGGTAAGACATTAGTCTAAAGAGCATCCTTCCCAGCTGTGTTGCAAACAACGAAGAAAGGCACCTACCCTAACACTTGCTTGTGTAACTTAATATTCACCAGGCTGCTCACAAAAAAAATAAAATATGTTGGAAACTAAGACACAAGTATTCAAAATGAACACATAAGATAAAATGATTAAATAAGATTCTACAACAAATGTGGTTGCCACCATTCTGTGAGTCAGCCAAGCTAGTGATAGAGCATCAGCCTCACCTTCAAGAAAACAGGGTCAGCAGCAGCTTATTTATTCTAAGATTTCTCCTACAGTTTAGAATGTATTTCATAAAGAACAAACTGACAGCACTTTATTTTGCTCGTATGAAAAAATGATTATAATTGCAAGAGAAGTATTTTCTTGACAGAAATAGCAGCCCATTCAGCTTTCTTAAATTTCCTGGTCCTTGAAGTAAACAAGTATCTATCTTGCCTATGCTTTACCTCATTACACAAGAATTTAAGTAGCCACCAACGCAGTACAACTCTTTTAGATGAAACTAAGCTGCAAATCATAAGGAAATGAACAAGGTTTTTCTGTTCTGTGGTGCTTCTAGCTCATTAGAACAATTGCTTCATGAGTGTAACTCTGAGTACCAACATGGTAAATTAATGGTGATATTAGTGGGAAGCAAACATCAAATTATCAAGGACAGGTGTGAATTTTCAGAATTAAATATTTTCTTTCCAATTACTTCAGTTGATCATTAAAGGTAAGACAAAACTGACTTCTGATGCTGCATTTTTCACATTTGAACTCTACAAAATTATTGAATAGCATCTTCCTATGCATTGCAAGGATGACATTAACTAAAGCCTTTGTGTTCAGTGCACACCAAAAAAAAAAGCAGCAGCAACAGGAAGACCAAAGCAGGAAGTTGTCCCATTCACGTAACTTCTTCAGTCCTCTTGTGCAGTGGACAGCAATGGCTGGGAACTCATGAAGTAGATGGAGCAAGAAAATATATCCTCAGAGGGGAGTAATATAAATAATAAAGCTCCCTTACGGGCCTTGATATGGTCCCCAAATCTGGAAACCCAGAGGAAAGAGCAATTACTGCTAAAAACACATGTATGAATAGAAAAGAGGGGAAACTGATGGCTAATAGGCAAAGCCATGGAGAAGCCCAAGATGACCTTTTGCATACAGCCTTCCTGACCTTGACAAAGCTAAATTGGCCTCTCTATCAGTAAGAAAGCTTCTGCCATTGAGTACAGCTAGGTAAGTCTGCACATACTCTGCTCCCTTAACGTCCAGTCTCTGTCTAGACAAAAACTGGCATTAGTTGAGAGAAAAAGCTTACTAGTATAACATATTACTAAGACAACTATACTTGTTCACATCTGGCTCACATCTGGCCAAATAAAACCACAAGCAGAGTAAGCATATTGTCATCTGCTCTGCTACATAAGTGCAGCAGTAAACCTTGCTAAAGACAGCTTCTTTTCTGCCTACCTGATTAGGTTTTATTAGCCATTGTAGGTCTTAGGATGCAATTAAACAGGAAGCCGGTGGCTTTAGTCACTTCTGATTTTGCACCCAGACAACAAAAATTGAAACCAAAACCTTTCAAAGGTGCTGAAATTGGAAACCTTTAAAAGCTTCCAACTTTCAGTCACCAGATTTGCCTACCAGCACACAAGCCAGCAGAACATTAAGCTGTATAATTACGAGATATTAAACACCTGAAAACAGATGAGAAAAAAAGACAACAAAAAATGCAGAAGATGCTATACCACATTGAAATATGATCAGAAATCTAATCTCAGGATTCCCATTATCTGCAACCACCTCAAAAAAAATCTGCAAATGAGTAGCTATGCAGTAGTATGGCATTAAACTAGAATGCAGTGGAAAGCACAACCAAAAAACAAGCACACACACCAAAAGCCTGCCCCAGGACAAAAGGCACAGTTCTCCCTGATTAACAGGAAAACTTCATTCAAGCTCAACAGCAGCTGGATCAAATCTGATCAGAAAAAGATAATATTCATAATCTGTTCTGATGTCAAGTTTATCAGAAAAATATCAAATTGCTTTTCGCCAGAGTAGAAAAATGTTGCTAGCATATCTGCTGTCAGATCCTGAAGAAACATAGCTGTGTCTAACATAAGCTGAGTAAAGTAGATGATCAGTGCAGAAAAACTCACAAAAGATAGTGTTCACCAAGTGCTCCAAGCAACCAGACAAAAATGTTATATTGGCCCCCAGAAATCTGGATGCAACATGCAAATCAACTCCATGTAACAGAGTTAAAGCATACAAACCTACTGCATTTCTATTAAAGGTACCATAAGAGCCACAGTACTGAACTGATTGGAAAGGCAAGAAACCTAGAAGCTTCAAAAGCCTAGAAAGTCTGGAATAATGAATGAGAAACTGAGATGGGGGAAGCTGGGGAAGGTCTGTGGAATAGAAGGGGATATCTAAAGAAGGTGGCAGTCTAAAAAGCAAGGAAGATGCATGACATTTCTATAATAAGCTGGATGCATTTAACTTCAAGTGCGTCATTTCAGCACACAATCAATTGTATGAGCCTGTACGTGATGGTCAGCAGGCACCCAAAGCTTGAGCTGAAAACAAGCAGCTTTCCATTTCTCCTCCTACTCCTCCATCCCAGAAATAAGCTCATGTGCGCTCTAGCCTTACTGGAAAAGGCCAAAAGTATAAAAAAAAATACGCAGCAGGGGGTTGGGGGGGAAGACAGAAAGAAGATAAAGTCCTCCACTGCTCATGTCAGAGAAACAGTGGCCAATGAAACACACCGGCCACAAAGCTAGAGAAAGAAATTCACATGCACATACTCAAAATTCTTTCAAGCCAAGCTATCCAGATGTTTCTGCACAGCTGCATGTTAGTAATGTTCTGTGGGCAGAATGCAACAGACCCAACAAGCCTGTCTTGCTGTGCAGAACATCTGCAGGAAAATGAAAGGCACAACCATAACTCACAAGAGCTAAAATTAACTTCTCTTGCGCATGTTTTATAACAAACTCAGACAACATGCATGAAAGAAAAGGGAAAGGTAATCCAGATGAATACAGCTAAAGAAAGAGGAAAATATATCCTTGCATTTGTTTTAAATTTGGATTGTAATTATGATTAATATTTTTTCTTATTGTTCTTAGCAACCCATTTTCATAGTCTGTCCTCTCCTCTTTTTGTTCTGTAGATTCCTGATTTATGCTCCTTCACAGAGGAACTTACTCAGTTGGAAAACTTCAAACCACAAAAACTCAAAAAAAAAGAAATACACAGGCTGGAATAGGAATGAATGGCTCTGCTCACAGAAATTCTGATGATGCAATTTCTGTCAAAAGACATTCCATGGAAACTTGCTCATTTTAATGACATTTTTGATGGTAGATTTGGTGAGACCCATGATGACATTTTCACTCATTTTCAGAGTCTCAGAGTGAAACAGGTATTTTCCTGGAAGCTGGAGTTTCAATACAGCTTCAGATCACATGCACAAAAAGATCCATTTTGTTCTGCTGTAAAGCTAAATAAGCTTTCAAACATCAGAATTTGTTCTCTAAGATGTAACTATTATCTGATCCAGAATCAGCTTTTTGAATAGCACAGACTTGGGTACTTGAGCATGACAGGACTTCCATGAATCACAGAAAAAAATCCAGAAATCTACGTTACTAAAAGTAATTGCTTAGATAGATGTTGAAGTTGTAGGCTTTTATGTTTATGAGAATAGCACCAGAGTTTTATATCACCCACTACATGAAGAAGTTAAATGAATAGAGTTGAATCTTTGCCTGATGTTCCATGAACTTGAACAAATATGCACTGCTGCACCTCTCCTAAGGATCTGCTGAGAAGAAAGAACGCTCCTCTTCAGATCTTCCTCTATTGTAGGCTTTTTCAACTAAAACATTCCCCAGCCACTATAACCTTCAGAGCTCAACTAGTGATAGCAACAGAGAAAACCTGAGCAGTTACAACATGAGCATTGGCTCAGTAAGGTTTTCCAGGTACATTTTGTGTAGAAACTGGCTCCATGGCCAGAGGTAATGAAAACAATTTACTCTAGGAGAAAAGCCTACAAACTTATTCCAACATATCAGAGGGAGCATGAGTGAAGCCCATGGCTGATCCTACACATGTCCTTTGGGTAAACACAATCCTCTTATCAGCTACTATCAGCATTAAAATGATACTCTGCTGTAACAACACGAGATTTGCCTTTTAAGTGGCTTAGAAACAAGCTCTTTTTTCAGCAGCAAGATTTCCTGAGGGAGCTTCAAGGCTAAGAAACAAGCCCAAGCCAAGGCATCATAGGTTATTTAGAAAAGCCAAGTATGCTCAGATAAACTAGACACCCCAGGAGGACATACAGAATCATAGAATAGTTAGGGTTGGAAAGGACCTCAAGATCATCGAGTTCCAACCCCCCTGCCATGGGCAGGGACATCTCCCACTAAACCATGCCATCCAAGGCTCTGTCCAACCCTGCCTTGAACACCGCCAGCAATGGAGCGTTCACAACTTCCCTGGGCAACCCATTCCAGTGCCTCACCACCCTTACAGCAAAGAATTTCTTCCTCAGATCCAATCTAAACTTCCCCTGTTTAAGTTTGAACCCATTACCCCTTGTCCTCTCACTACAATCCCTCATGAAGAGTCCCTCCCCAGCATCCCTATAGGCCCCCTTCAGGTATTGGAAGGCTGCTAGGAGGTCTCCACGCAGCCTTCTCTTCTCCAGGCTGAACAGCCCCAACTTTCTCAGCCTATCTTCATACGAGAGGTGCTCCAGTCCCCTGATCGTCCTCGTGGCCCTCTTCTGCACTTGTTCCAACAGTTCCATGTCCTTTTGATGTTGAGGACACCAGAACTGCACACAATACTCCAAGTGAGGTCTCACAAGAGCAGAGTAGAGGGGCAGGATCACCCCCGTCGACCTGCTGGTCACTCTCCTTTTGATGCAGCCCAGGATACGGTTGGCTTTCTGGGCTGCGAGCTCACACTGAAACTGGCTCATGTTCATTCTCTCATTGACCAACACGCCCAAGTCCTTCTCTACAGGGCTGCTCTCAATCTCTTCTCTGCCCAGCCTGTGGCTCTGTCTGAGACCTTGTAGGACCTTGCACTTGGCATGGTTAAACTTCATCAGGTTGGCATCAGCCCACCTCACAAGCGTGTCAAGGTCCCTCTGGATGGCATTCCTTCCCTCCAACGTATCAACCAAACCACACACCTTGGTGTCATCGCTGTCAATAAGGGTTTCAGCACAATCATCATCTTCATGGTTAGCCAAGCTGTAGGACTTTAGTGGGTGCCATCATTTCTAAAGTGCTTTGCACACATGCTGGCATGAGGCTCTCTTAAACCAGTTTGCCACTGGACAAAAGGAAAGGGGAAGGCGAAGGAAATGGTCCTTCCAAAAAAAGGCCAGGCACATTTATCTGCCAAATGTCAGTCTCCCAGTGTCAACAAAATGGCAAATATCCACACAACAACAAGTAAATGTATTTTGAAGGAATTTCACAGTAATATTGATGGGTGAATGAATACAACCTCAAGCCTGCTCTTCAGAGGCAGGTAATCTAACAATGAAAATCTGATCACATTAACATGGAGAGAGATATCAAAATAAGTGTACTAATCCAAAATGAGCACCACTGCTTGTACCAGACCTTTGATTATTATGACATTGCCAAATTATGTTGTTTTTAGCATGTTTCATGATTTGGGCGATTATTTTTTAAGTAATACCTGATGCGGAAGTGCTATTGGTATCAGTGCCTGAGTTTTACATAGAAAAAGAATTTCAGAAAGAGCATAAGGACACAAAAATGATAGCAGAAGCAGAAAATAAATGGTATATCATTTATTTACTTGGAGGAGGAGGAGCAAGGTAAAAGGCACAATGATTTAGGAGATTTTTTCTTCCTGCTCATGGCAGGGGGCTTAGAACTCAACAATCTTGAGGTCCTTTCCAACCCTAACTATTCTGTGGTTCTATGATCTCTCAACAGTTCTGACACTGACAGGTCAAAATTTATCAGAAAGTCTTTACTAAAATCTACAAGATCTAATAGTTTCACTGCCCTTTTCTTGCAAAAATCTTTCATCAAAAACAGCCCAGGAAATTAAAACTTGAAGGGTGTGATAGTGAAGAGGATCTGGGAAGATTCCAGGGAAGAGCTGTAAGTACGTCAAATATATAAATGCTTACAGACAGAATTATCCTACAGGATGCTGAATTCCCACAGTTCCTGTCTCATCACTAGCCTGGGTTTCTTCTCCAGAAAAATTTGTAATTTCCCCTTGGTTTAATTATCCCGTTAACTGAACCAGTTCGTCAGTATGCAAAGGACATAAATAAAACTAGTCATGGGTAATAAAGCCTTGAAAATCTTCTATTGTACTGCTTCAACTCGCTATCATCCCTCCTAATTTTTAATTGAATGTTGCCATTAAGTGGTTCCCTTTAACATGCAGTCAGTGAGGCTTCTTTAGCATGCAGGCTCCTGTACTCCCAGAATAAGCATTACCGACATGACATTTCTAATTCTAATTATTTTAATTATTTTTAACTGTCATTAAAAATATAGGGATTTTCAATATTCAATTAAGAAATAAGGGAATAGCCTAAGAAAGAACCTTGGCAACTACACTGGCTGTATTCTCTAATACTAAAAAACTGCTGCCAGAGTAAATCAGCATGATTTCTAAAGCTGCTTTCCATAACTGCTGCTAGAGATAGCAGGATAAGCTGTTGTAATCCTAGATCTGGAAGCAGGGATACCAGATCTTTCAAACTGCTGCAGGCAGTAACCACGAGACCTTTCCCCCCTCCTTTCCCATGCTTTAAACCTGTTTCCAGCCCACTGGAGTGGGAAATACATGCAGTGATACCACAGCCAGTTTCTGCCACCAAACAGATGGTGACTGCTGGAAGCCAGCAACACAGATCCTAGTCACTGAAACTTTATTAGGAGTGCCCACCAGTGTGAATAAATGTCTTTAGATGGACTAATTAAAAGGACTCTTTTCATTAGTTAGGACCATCTGTTAGGCCACAGACCTGGTGGAATTGCATACAGGTGGACATTCCTAGGCTGGAATCAGCAAAGAGCATCTCATGGCTTGTAACGCTATTGTGCCCCAGTAACAGGCTAATGAGGCTTCACACAGCATGTTACTTCAGTCTGTGTTCACAGAAAGATTTTTACCCCTCCCACCCTCTCACCTTGATAGGTAGTGTCTAGTGTTAAGCATCAATCTCAAAAGCAGCTTAGTCTTCCCAGCCATATGACCAAATATTTATGGATTGTCACAAGCCTGTACCCCCACATAGTTATCCTGGTGCTTGCATCCAGCAGCAAAAGCGAAAGAAACAAAAATTAGTTATTTCTCTCCTTGTTCCCCAAAAAATTACAAAAAAATTACTGAGCTTGTAAAATCTCAGGAAAAGTCTACAAAAATGAATGTGAAATCCACGATAATGAGCTTTGGGGCAGAGAGGATAGTAGTACAAAACACCTCCAAGCTTTTGCTTGAAATCAAATGCTTCACAAAGCACAAGGTGATTTATGTAAGACTCAGCACTAAAGCCCTACACACTCTGATTCAGCCTTCCTTTGAAATCCACATACACATGTGACAGACAGTGCAATGGGACAGACTTGCAGTTTTACATTTGTTCTTACCTGCCCCTCACCCTCAGGACACTCAGGACCACTCAGTGCTTACATGTGATCTCATATTAAAAGTCATTCGTAACAGAACTCCTGCTGAAGACTGTATCTTCCAACTCTTAGGGCTTTAAACAAGCCAAGCCAGCTTACCCCTAGAGAAGATAAAAGCTTACACGTAAACACCAAGCCATGGCTGTGAATCACTTCTGACAATTGCTTACATGGCCTTGCATGGCAGCTTCTAACAAGGTACACTATGAATTGATGTTTGCTTTTCTGAGGCAACCATACTTCTCAGTTGAACCAGAAGCTGTACAAGAATAGATGGGTTAGAAATCCCAGTCTAAGCATGTTAATACAAGTATTGGTCACTACAATTCTCCTATACTATCCTATACACTACCAAGACTCTGTGGGGTAAGAGCTGAAGAGAGGAAACTTCGTTGTTAAGATGAAGTTCTGAAAGAGAAAATTTTCAAGGAAACAGTTGTTTCAGGCCTTAGTATACAGAAAAGGTCACCAACACTTTATTTTTCCCCCTTTATGTATCACCTATAGGCAGCAAAACAGTAAAGACAACACAGACATCCAGGAAGCTGGCTAGACAACATATAAAGGGCTTTAAAAAACAGCAGAAAGGCTAATATGCTGCTATTTACAATATTTTGTGACTCTAACCTAATCATCATGTTTTATTGTTTCCTTATTTTATAGCTCTCCTCTTTCAAGAGAGCCAGCAGCCAACATCTCTTCTCTGCTGGCCAAAGAAACAGCCAAGTTTCTGCTTCACAGTCAATATCAGTTACAGAGCCATAAGGAGCTAATATGAGGGAGTGAATGAACAAGGTAGCAAATGCACAAGGTAGCAGATGATGCCCTTCTACCGGAAAAATAGACTTGGGTTTTAGGCACCTAAGGATTTTTTTTACATGTAGACTTGATTCATTCTGCAGCCCAATTTGAAATTATTTGATCAAATTTGGACTTAAATTAGGGAAGTCAGTGGAACACTGATTTATGTCAGCTGAGGAGCTGACTGTATTTTAATACTATATTCTCTTGGTTTTGTGTAAGCATAGACAGGCAAGAATTCAAGCCCAAAGCAAGCAAAATACCATTGTCTAATTTCAAGGCCAAATAGGAACATATTGGATGAAATCAGAAACCTTTAATTTAAAAAGACTTGAGAAAACAGATTATTTTCCCAGTGTGGGGGTCTACAGATCTCAGTAACAGGCATTCAAGACCTAGCAAAAATTGTTGCTTATATCCAAAACATTCACAAGGTGTATTCGTTTACAACCCTTTGTAAACAGCAGTCAGCTCAGATTCAGCTGATACCTCTGCAAGCAGCCTGCATTTGCCAGTCTCAGCCCGAAAAGGAAATCAAATAACTCTTAAGACAATCTGGTAAAGAAGAAAATGGAATGATACTGGAGGTCTAGATATTAACCCTTTGACATATTCCTAAAAGTGATTAAAATAAAACCTGAGTTTAGAGTCAAAATAAGATTCACAGACATTTTTTCACTCATGAAAAGTGGCAATGCACTTTCACTAATGCATCAATATGAAATTCTTTAAAATTAAAATTAAACCTTCTGCTTTGAATCTGTATATCATCAGCTTTATCTTTAACTCATAAGGAACACAAGCCACCTGGACTGCACAGCTAAAACTATAGGTTAAAACCCACTCTACAAGTTACTAAGACCACATTTTACCTGTTATGTTTTTAGCTAGTCTCCTTTTCACTCCCATTTACATTTCATGCTTGTTTTCATAAAAACCAGATCTGTTAACAGTCCATTCATAGCCATCACTTGTTACGCACAAGTCAGCTTTATCCTGGGAGACTGAAACATGCTACCTCTGACAGTTAAAACCTGTACTGGCCCAAATATCAAGAAGCACAATTCCATTTTTCAGCTTGCAAATCCTTGAGTACAAATAGCACTGAGTCTCTAGAATTTTAGAGAACCTGTAGTTGACATTTTGCAAATAACTGTGCACATAAAACATAGCAGGGGAGAAGAGGTGGGGATTGAGATGTACAGCAAAGGTGCAGCAACAAATTGAGAAAAAGCAATTTTAGAATAGAAGTAAAAGAGAACTGAGAAATATTTAGAGTAAGTAATCATGCTTAAAGTACCACAACTTGTCATCTCAACCCAACAGAAAAGCTAGCAGTAGAGATGGGGGCTGGGAACAAGCATGATTCATCTACTGGCTAATGTGTATTGTAATGGCATCCTGAAAGTACTGGCAACAGCAGAAGCGCAACAGAACAAGCAAGACCACTCCGCTAAATATGCCATTACAATGCATGCACAGTTGTTTTATTATACACAGGCCACAGGATTAGTACTCATCATGTAACAACGTATGATTAGGTTCACTTCAGAAGCAGATGCAGATGGGCAATGTGGATGCCCACAGAAACTACACAAACAATGAAAAGCTACATGCATGGTAAAACTGGACAAACTTTGCCCTCTGACAGATGATGCACATGTCTAAAGACAGGCTGATATTTTCCCTCACCACATGTCAGGGGATTAAAAGGTGTTAAAAAACCTTCCATTTCTTTATTACGCACAGCCATAAATGCCACCTTTTTTAATTAAAAGGATGGAACATCAGCATGTAACAAGGTTTAGAAAAACTGCTTATGAGAGATCTTCCATCTACCCTTCTGTACATGCCACTTATAACAGCATACATTCCGCCATACCACATGTGAAGCTCATGTTTGCCAGCACTGCTATTTGGAGCTCCCAGCATATTTGAGAAGTTCTACACAAATTAAAATAATGGGTGAGGTGATACAACACTTACTTCAGTGTCCTAGCCATGGATTAATTGCACTTCATCTGCTCCCATGGGACCTCAGTCACTGCCTCTGACCAGTTTTGACTAAAATGGGATCTCTAGAGGAGGACAAAAGAAAAAAATTCTTATGTCATAAGAAGGTGTTGCTCGCCACCAGCCTGGTCATAAATATTTATTGTGTGTTATCCTGGGCTGCATCAAAAGGAGAGTGACCAGCAGGTTAAAGGAGGTGATCCTGCCCCTCTACTCTGCTCTCGTGAGACCTCACTTGGAGTATTGTGTACATTTTCCTTTTTTTACTCCAAATACTGGTTTTGGAGGTTTGACAGTGGTAATCATAGAATCATAGAATAGTTAGGGTTGGAAAGGACCTCAAGATCATCGAGTTCCAACCCCCCTGCCATGGGCAGGGACATCTCCCACTAAACCATGCCATCCAAGGCTATGTCCAGCCCCACCTTGAACGCCGCCAGGGATGAAGCATTCACAACTTCCCTGGGCAACCCATTCCAGTGCCTCACCACCCTTACAGCGAAGAATTTCTTCCTCAGATCCAATCTAAACTTCCCCTGTTTAAGTTTGAACCCATTACCCCTTGTCCTATCACCACAGTCCCTAATGAAGAGTCCCTCCCCAGCATCCCTATAGGCCCCCTTCAGGTATTGGAAGGCTGCTAGGAGGTCTCCACGCAGCCTTCTCTTCTCCAGGATGAACAGCCCCAATTTTCTCAGCCTATCTTCATACGAGAGGTGCTCCAGTCCCCTGATCATCCTCATGGCCCTCCTCTGCACTTGTTCTAACAGTTCCATGTCCTTTTTATCTTGAGGACACCAGAACTGCACACAATACTCCAAGTGAGGTCTCACGAGAGCAGAGTAAAGGGGCAGGAGCACCTCCTTCAACCTGCTGGTCACACTCTTTTTGATGCAGCCCAGGATACGGTTGGCTTTCCGGGCTGTGAGCACACACTGCCGGCTCATGTTCATTTTTTCATCAACCAACACCCCCAAGTCCTTCTCCACAGGGCTGCTCTCAATCTCTTCTCTGCCCAACCTGTGGCTGCGTCTGAGATTGCTCTGACCCAAGTGTAGGACCTTGCACTTAGCATGGTTAAACTTCATCAGGTTGGCATCAGCCCACCTCACAAACTTGTCAAGGTCCCTCTGGATGGCATTCCTTCCCTCCAATGTATCAACCGAACCACACAGCCTGGTGTCATCGGCAAACTTGCTGAGGGCACACTCAATCCCACTGTCCATATCACTCACAAAGATGTTGAACAAGACCGGTCCCAACACCGATCCCTAGGGGACACCACTCGTTACTGGTCTCCAGCTGGACATTGAGCCACTGAGCACTACTCTTTGCGTGCGGCCATCCAGCCAGTTCTTTATCCACCCAGTGGTCCACCTATCAAATTGATGTCTCTCCAACTTAGAGAGAAGGATGTCATGGGAGACAGTGTCAAAGGCTTTACACAAGTCCAGGTAGATGACATCAACTGCTCTGCCCCTGTCCATCGGTTCCGTAGCCCCTTCATAGAAGGTCACCAGATTGGTCAGGCAGGATTTCCCCTTAGTGAAGCCATGCTGGCTGTCACCAAGCACCTTGTTGGTTTTCATGTGCCTTAGCATGCCTTCCAGGAGAATCCGCTCCAAGATTTTGCCAGGCACAGAGGTGAGACTGACTGGTCTGTAATTTCCTGGGTCATCCATTTTCCCCTTCTTAAAAATGGGGGTTATATTTCCCTTTTTCCAGTCATTGGGAACTTCACCTGACTGCCACGATTTTTCAAATATGATGGACAGTGGCTTAGCAACTTCATTTGCCAGCTCCTTCAGGACCCGTGGATGGATTTCATCTGGTCCCATGGACTTGTATACATTCAGGTTCCCAAGGTGGTCCCGAACAAGATCCTCCTCCACGGTGGGCCCAGGGTCCCCACCCTCACCATCCCTGCGTCTGCCTTCCAAGACTTGGGTGGTGTGGTCAGAGCATTTGCCAGTAAAGACTGAGGCAAAGAAGTCAGGTATAATTTTATGCTCACATTATTCAAAAGCAATTTTGATAAATAATAGAGGCAGACAGACCACATGAAATAAGCTAATTACTTCAAATCTTTTTTAAAAAGTCAAAACACAACAATCATCACAAATTAACCAAAGGCTGCAAGCCAAATCTTCTGAAGCTGGTACAGAAAGGATAGTGTCATCTACCTTCAAACATACCCTATGAGTCATGTTTCCAACAATCAGGGAGCAATGAGAAATGCAATCACTGTTCATACGAGTCTGGAGATGTTTTTTGAGTGGTTGAACCACTGCTTCAAACTTCCTACCAGAAAACTCAACCAAGAACCCCAGTAGTATCCTGAAATAGGATGACAGGTCTTCAAGATTAATATCAAATATTGAGATTCAAGACAAAAGCTGAAAAGCTGGAAATAGCAGTGTTCCTTGCAAGAGCGGGAGAGCTGACTCCACTGAAAACATAGCCCATATTACAATTTCTGCAGTCAACAAATAACATGCTTTCACCTGATGCTCTGAAGATGCAATTTGGAGGGAAATTTTCAAATATTAACTCCCACTCTACCCTTCATTTCAGGCAATTCACCCAGGTGCATACAGCAACCACTAAACAGGTTAACAAAATACTCAAATCTAGCAGCCAGTGAGTAGATCATCACCATTAACCAAGTGAAAAAATTTTTGCTTATTCCCTAACCTCAACTCATACACAATTGAGATTCAACCATGGCAGTACAATTGTTTCAGAAATCTCTAAGCCCTTAGCCTCAATGCTTATGACAATGAGTTCTGCAAATTAACAGCAGGAGTGAGGTAAATCAATTACCTACCACATACAGTTAGTCTTGCTTATGCGTACATACATATGTACATATATATACCAAAAGACATTGGCAGAGCCTCCATCAAAACCCACAAATTACTCAGAACTCAGTGCAACTAAAGGAGGGTAGGCATGATGCCATAGCACATTAGAGCAGCCCTGTAATGACAACCTGAGACTATGAGATCCTAGGCGGGATACATTGGTACAAAGCACATACCACCTTTGTCCATAAACACTCTATGAGGCTCCTAAGATTCAACCATTTCCCTGCAGAGCCCACAGGGCACTTTCAGTTACACTTCCTGACTGAAACACCTACTGAGTTCATACTCCTCCAATATATTTTTTAAATACAAAAAACATGAACAAAGACATTTAAAAGCATACAAACATTTGAGTAATGTAAAAAACAACTTAAAAAAAAAAAAAAATTAAAGCAACACCATGCAGGAAATTATGAGCTAAGACTGCTATTTGGCTCGTTCTGCAACTCACATAATCAGCAGCACAACTTCCTGTCCTCTTCTCCAAATCAGATGCATGGTTATTCAAATCCATTTATTTAATTCATCTGTGTACTGCTCCTTCCTTTTGCAAAGCAGATAAAAATCAAGCAGAGAGTGATCAAAGATAAGCTGTCAGAAGGACATGGCTATTTTATCCTCCCTTTTCTCTACCCTTTCTAGAACAAATTGTAGAGGCTTATTAAAAATAAAAGGCAACTGGGACTTTCTAGTTGTTTCTGACCCTTTAATTAGAGCAGCAAGTTAAAAATAAATAAACCCTGCCTTCTAACTTCATGACCTTTGATTTCTGACACCACAAGACTTTGAAAAAACATTTTAATAGCATTATTCCTCCAGGAGGAGGAAAGTCTGATCTTCCCCTACTGGTAGTTTGTTTAGACATGAGAATGTGGCACATTTCTGTTCAATAAACAATTAACATCCCTTTCAGATGAAATGAGTATTGGGTACTTCGTATCAGGCTACTGCTCTTTAGTTAACACAGGTGGCTTCTGAGTCTGAAAGAAGGTTCTTCCTGAATGCTACTGTGATAGATGTATTGAATGTAGTGAGGAACTGATTTCCATTTTCATAAATAAAAAATCCAAACCAGAACCAAAAAAAAAAAAAAAAAAAAAGAAAATCAAGTTGACTTAAAATTTACACAAAACAAACTATTACAGGAAAAACAACTTAAAAAGTTACTTACGGCTCAATTTCAAATCAAACTCTTCCAATTTGGATGCAACCTTGCAAAGCTTTTATTTGGGGTTTGAGGTTGTGTGAGTTTGGGGGTTTTTCTTTGAATTTTTAAACTGAAAAGTCCAGTTTTAGATAAATAAGAGAATCTTCAAATGTAAAAAAATCTCAGTTAGATGAAATCACTGAATATGACCCAAATTTGTGAGTTTTAGTCAATTTGGTTGGATTTGCAATCGATTTGATGGCTTCCAAAAGCAAATCAGTCCAGTTAATACAACTCTTCATAAAGCCTTGTTTGCAGAGTCTGCTTCAACCTGCATCCACTTTTATGGGCCATCTTTTTACATACAATCTGTCTATCAGAAAAATGAAAACTGAGACAGATCCTCAAGCTGGTATAAATCAAAGGAATTTCTCTGGCTGGTAGATTCATGCCAGACCGATTCTGGTGCTTCATTTCAGCAGCAGGCATCGCTGTTATGATTAGTTCAGAAAATACATTCTGTAGAAGACTATACAACACTGGCTTAAAATACAGCTATAAATGTCAAGTGTAGTTCTTCCAAGTGTACTAATCCAATTCATTTTCATCAGCAAGTGCATGGTCCTTGTTATGTACTGGACATTTAAGCATAAGCAGTGACAAATGGGCCAGACCCATAACTAGCATTAGAAATAGTGATTTCAGGAGGACTTTCCCCCCATCAATTTGGATCAGATAATAATTTGGTCCTGTAACCTTATTCTTCCCTCTTTTCCACCATGCAAATCCTGACCTATCATGCATTTTGAGAGTAATTTTTAAGAGTCTTTTTTAAATTATTTGGACATCTTTATGGGCAATATACTGGAGGAATAACAGTAAAGCTTCCCTTCTAAAGAGGCCATGAAATAAAAGCCTTTGTTCAAAGGAAACAGTCCTTCATTCCTCTCAGCAATCTGAAGAGCTCCTGCTGTTCTGCAAGGTGTCTGAGAAGGGCAATTGCTGTTAACCATGCCTCTCAGGCTCCATTGTTATTAGCATCCAAGTTCTTTCTTTGCCCATATTCCCCTCAGCTTTCACTATATACATTTCCTGAGACATAAATATCTTGCTTCTTAAAAATGTATCCTGGCTTTGGCTGGGATAGAGTTAATTTTCTTCGTAGTAGCTATTGCAATGCTGTGTTTTGGATTTAGTATGCAAATAATGCTGATAACGCACCAATGTTTAAGTTGTTGCTACGTAGCACTTACCCTAATCATGGACTTTTCAGTCTCTCATGCACTACCAGCGAGAAGGGGCACAAGGAGATAGGAGGTGGTGCAGCCAGGACAGCTGACCCAAACTAGCCAAAGGGATATTCCATACCCTAGAATGTCATGAAGCCTTAAGATACATTTAATCTGCATCTAATACGCACCACATCCTCTGCAGGTGCCAGAAACATTAGGTTTTGTCATTATTAACACCCACTCCCTCTCACTCTCTAATGAAGAGGCATAATAATGCAGGTAAATCCTGGTCTTAGTTTTCATTGCTTAAAACAGGGGCTTGACTCCCATTACAATTTTTTAGACACAACTTCATTATTCCCATTTAAAAATCAGAGATTTGTTGATATTGCTTTCATATAAAACAGTAAAGTAAAACAAGTCACAAATCTTTTAATTTGTCTGCAGATTAAGTTGAAATCCAGGTATAACGGATTTCACAGACAGATTCAATATCTCTGCGCTACTTCCAAGATCACCAAATTCAGCTGAGTTACTGGCTGCTGCAAAGTAACTTCATAGTTTAACAAATGTTCAGAAAAGGACTGATAAGTGCCAAAAAACAAATCTCCATGAAAGAAAATCTTCTGCTAACTGAATGACCAATTTGTTTGCAAGTCCAAAACTAAAAGAGTCTAGATGTACTTCATAGGTAGCATCTGACATACGAGATTTTCACCTTAATAAAAATCCATGATCTAAAAGCATAGCTAAGGAGTATAATTTTCTTCTCCTTTGTCACATCCCAAAATGTTAAGTACATGTTCTTTTCCAGCAATCCCCACACAAAAGGATAAAATGAACAGCAGTGAACTTCAGTCTATTAAATGTCACCCCAAAATAGGTAATTACCATATGAACATTAAGCCAATGCACTCCTCTCCTTATGAGGTTCCTTTTTACTAGCTAAAGATATTACCAGATCTTAATTGGTGTGGAAATTAAATCTGTTGGAGCTGTAATTTGAAGACCTCCAAACCTCACCTACGGGCTTATTCTAAACAATCTCTATAAAACTAGCCCAAAATAAACCTTAAAAAAAAAAAAAAAACAAACACTAAGCACGTGTACGCAGAGCATATGTTAGAGCCAAAATTGCATGAAGAACTTTGAGTTCATGTCAATGCCTATAGTCTATATGGGTCACTTCTCAGACAGTAATTGCTGGCCTGTTCCTCTATGGAAAGGTTTACTGCATCCTGTGTGTCCTTACCCTTGAGATTCATGGTGAAATACAGGATAGATACTTACAGTTTACAAAATCTGCTGTACACTATAGGAAACTAGGGTATCAGCAACAGGCACCAGCTGATTAGTTCAAATCAAGATCTACAGGCAAACTCAGACTACACAGAATTCTTTCACTGAGAGGAAGAGAGCAAAGTCATGCATTTCAGGCTCTTTAAAAGGTTTCTGTAAAATTCAGAGCTATTTGGAGAAAATCTGATTCATCTTTACTCCAAAAAAGTACTTAAGAGGAAATCTCTTTTCTATGATAGTTCTTCCATCCGTTTTTCCTAAAATACCGGAAAGGGAAAGAAACCCCTGAGGAGTTGACAGGGATCAGGAGAACGACCACATTCATTTTACATCAAGGGCAGCAATGAAAGAAGTCTTAAAATTAGGTATCAAAGAAGAAAGAATGGAAAGCAGCTCAGACAGGCCAAAGCACGAAACCATGATTCATCGCATTATCTTCATTCAGGACATCCTAGCCAAATTTTGTTCCTCTATAAACTAACATAAAGCTCATTTTTCTCCTTATATAGTACTTAAAATAGAGGGTACATATAAAAATATGCTGACTCTGAGAGACTGAACAAACCCTGGCATGTTTGAGAGGATGATCTACATTAAATTTCCAACACCCTTCAAAAGTAAAGCAGCTGCTATTTACCATGAATGAAGAATTCTGGGTGTGTTTGGGGAGGGGGGGTGGTGTTGTTTGGGGTTCCTTCCCACTCACCCCAGAGGAGCTGAAGAATCTGAGAAAAGAAAGCAAACTTCTGAAAAGCCACATATACACAGCAACACTGTGATTTTAAGGTCATGTCATATTGTTGGTGAGCCCATGTAACCTCCATGTCAACAAGGAGAAGACACATCTGAAAATATGCTAACATCTCTCTAACAAGGTCTATAACAAATCCCATATCCTTCTATGGACTCGGCACTTTCTTTGATGCTCAGTACTCAAAGGCCATAGCTTATAAAATTATTCTCCCAAGCCCATGAATTTCCACTTAATTACAAATTTTCCTTAACAAGTGCCTGCAAACACTTCTGTGCTCATAGTGAGAAATGCATTTCCTTGCTTCCTCACTGCAGATTCCTGTGCAGGAAACATCACAGCAGCCCAAAACCTGGGGAAAACAGGAGGCATGTCACAAAACTGCAGCTCTCCGAAAGCTTTCAACACGGAAATGAGCTTTCATATTTCTATTCCAATTTGCTACTTATTTTCTCCATTTCTGTCAAAGGCAAGTCTCATCCACAGTCTCATAGTAGACCTATTCCAGCTGGCACTGCTAAGCTCACACAGGTTTGATGCACTAAACTACCAACTATGTGACACAAGTTACTGTCCATGATGCATGGAACTGCTTTCTGCCAGAGTAGCAGGAAAAAAAAAAATACCAGCAGGGCACCAGTCTGCTTGTAAGGGTTTTATTTTTCACTCCTCAGTATTCATCACCTAGGCATTTATTTGTTGGAACAATCACTGTCATCATGCTAAACCGATAGAAAACTGGAATTGGTGATTTATGCCCACAGCAGAAAGATTCAAAAGCAGCAAGCTGCACAACATACAATTCAAAAGCAGCACATAACTTCTGCACTTAAAGCTTTATAGAGCTGTCTCATCTTACCTCTCTCCCAGCTGCCACAGTCCTCCCCACTTCAAGCTCCCTGTGGGCTCCTGTGTCCCATTCCCTTCTATCTGCTTGAGCTTGGGTGAAGCTTGGAAGCCAACCCT
The DNA here is from genome assembly GCA_039720435.1 of Amazona ochrocephala. Taxonomy (NCBI): domain Eukaryota; kingdom Metazoa; phylum Chordata; class Aves; order Psittaciformes; family Psittacidae; genus Amazona; species Amazona ochrocephala. The sequence continues at coordinate 50,600,851 of CM077882.1, read as the reverse complement.
GGATCAACACAGATCTCACCAGCACCAGTTCCATATAGACTAAGTTTTACAGCTGTTCTTCGGGATCTAAGCCACAGTTCATGGACTGATTCATCTGAGGATACCTTGCCAGCTGCTGCACTTGATTCTGCCAAAGGATAACAAAAGCAACAACAAAAAGAGGTCATGACTGTCACTGTTCAGCATGCACATTTTACATGCTGAAACCGTTTTTGCAAGAGTTAGCACAGGTCGGAAAAACTTCCTTGCTCCATGATGCTGGCAAGGAAAAATTTTCACTCTACCAACATGTGAGAAAGGAAAATTGCCACCCTACCATTACCACACTAGTGCTTTCAGATTGGAAATTTCCCTTGCATCAGGAAGCTGGCCAATTTAACACAGCCCCCAGGCATCTTCAAGCTGACTTTTTAAACTTTGCTCTATAGCAACACTGCAATCTTTCAACACCAGCTTCATTAACTGAGTTAGACATCAGTAATTACTTTCAATACATATATTTTCATCTCCCTCACTAGCACCTTCATACAGTTTTTATGTTTATTAGCCGTTCCACCATGAGGTTAAAGAGAGCTAAAAGAACAAAGGTTTTGTTTAGTGCTTGTGCAGAGATTAATTGTGCACAGGATCTGTCACTGATACATGCTGTCTGTTCAGATCAACTTTCTTCTCCAATCCATATCACAACCTTAATTTTGAAGCAAGAACTCTCTCAGTTTTGTGACTAACATGCTACAAGCCACAAGGTCCTGGGAAAAACAGCCTTCACCTCACATTGATCTAAATAAAGGAGAATTTGCAAGAGTTTATTCTTACACTCCTCAAACATCGCCTGGCACAACAGGCACAGCTTCTAGTTTACAGCACATGCTTTCTGCAGCATTAGACAAGTTGCAGTGGAAAAGGAAACTAGTCTACAATTTTCCTCAACTTAGACCCAGAAACTGAGACTTTTGGAGCCTGCCCACAGCTCAAGATATTCCACATTCACATCACTACACCCCTCAAATGTGCTGTACACTACTTCTCAGCAGGGTTTATTGGATTGAGTTCAGTAACGACCACATGGCCTTTAAACAGGAGCAGGCTTGGGACTTGGGCACAAAGCCTTATGCGTCTGACCATATTAATTGGTATCTGGTTTTATAGGCCTTGCACATTGCAGTACCTACCAAGGGCTACTTTCAGACAGAACAGAGTCATGGTGAGTTTAGCAGCAGCATTTCACAATCAAGGTCTTCCACAAACAATTATTTTCTGCAAGATGAAAGCAGGCTCCCTGGACAGCAAGTAACTGGCTGTCTGTAAACTTAGTGCTCTATGCCCTTCAGATTAGGGAAATTGCAGATTTGTTTTCATTATGAGAAATAAACTGATTAGCAGATGGCTATTCATTTTTCTCCTCTCTGTCAACTCTAATATAATGTAAATGGAAATCTTATTTCAATGGGCATTCAAAGAGCTCTTAGAAAAAAAAAAAAAAAATAAAAATTCCTGTACCTCAAGTGTATGGTTTTGCAAATGAAGTAAATTAATCTTTTAAAAAGGAAGGTTGTTTTTACATTTGACCAATAGCATGCAATGTGATTAAAATACATTGATCTGCAAGCTTTAAACAGATGATTGAAGATTAATTTAGACATTAGACCCACTTAGCTAGGTTTTACTCATGGAGTGGATATTCTTCAAGTTGCTTAAGCGCCATTTGTTGTCTTTATTTTGGCTCAGTATCTTTATCAAAATAGCAAGCTACAATAGGGTGTTAAAGGACAAAAACTCAAGCAGGAAAGCTCCACTTTTAATATGCCACACTGTATTCAGGCCCAGCAAGTCTGAAGCTTTTGCCTAGACTTTGGTTTCGCATTTATGCATCATGCGTATTTGAAGTATGCAGGAAAACTTGTGCAGGAGGCACAGAAGTGTGTGCAGGGAAGCCTGAGCCCACAGCTAGATGAAGAGGTAGAGATGACTTGCCATCCTGGATATATCGCTCCATATGTCTTTCATCGCCCACCATTTCTCTGCCTGTTGGAGCTGCTCACAATAGCCCAAGGAGGCCTCAGCCACAGGGTGCTCCCCAAGCACAGCATAATGTGGAAAAAAAAGTAACTCTGGAACTCTGGGGCGGATTTACAGGACTACACAATACAGGAGAATCCTTATTTTCCTCTGTAAGCTCAGAAACCACTGCAAAAATACAAAATCACCTTTACAGTAGTGTCCTCCCCTACCCATTCAATATGCTATTTCAATAACAATGTGATCCAGCCTCACTATAAAGTTGTACAAAAAATACCACAGCATTTCAATGTATTGCTACCACATTTTCATGTAACTTACGCCTTCTTGATCCCCAGCTATCACCTATCTGAGGAATTGCCATCAGCAAATACATTCTCCCAGACCCACAGAGACAGCCGAAAGTGCAGCTGTGCTGGTTACAATAGTTTCCTTCTCCCTACCAACCTCAGCAGTCAGAGCAGCAACAAACTGGGCTCCAAAACAACACCAGTAGGAGACTGTGGAGCAAGGCACATAATCAATGAGTATTTGCCTCTCACTGAGAATATACTTTCAGTCAATAAAACACTTAAACGTGTGTAAGTCACATTGCAAGCAGTGAGCCTTAAAATGATCAAGTGCTTTCCTGAACAACAGCTTAAAGAGAAAATATTCCTCTGTGTCTTTATAGTTTATTTCCAAAGAAGGCCCCTTGATTGAAATAATACTGTTTGTGTTGTAACTATTTGACTCATGGCTTGAATTCCTCATATATAGAGTTTTCCTACAGAACACCTGGAAATTATGGAATAAAGATTTGTCTTTATGGTCATTTCCAGTCTTGCAATAAGAGCATCAATTATTTGTTTCCTCCTAGACAATGAATGGTAAATTGTTGTCTATAAAATTCAGTCAGATGTTAAAATACATTCTGTAGATCAGAACAAAATCTGGAGCTGTCATACTAATGCCAGATTTGGAAAGGAACTGGACATGAAGTCATCAGGAGCTCTGAGGGAGCAGAGAAAACCACAAGGCCTCCCCTCTCATTCTGAGCATATTCTCTGCCTTACCCTTCTGATTTCCTGGGTGGTAATACAGTTGTGGTACCTCAGCTGACAAATCCAGAGGTCTAGACCCATTTTCAAAGCCAGTTTTACCTGCAATCTTCAGTGTTCAACTCCTACCTCAACTTCAGCTCCAGAACTCTCCAGAAATTTCAGAAGAAAGGCTTGCTATTTTAACCCAACAACCTCTTAGGTAACTGTTTAATGCAGGCATCAGGGCTGAGCATGATTCAGCCCAATCCATCAGCAACAGCACTTAATCCTACCTAAGGAGAGTGTGAGCTCAAATCCCAGATCCGTCAATCACAGGAAGGAGCATTGGGTTACAGGACCTGGCTTATGGTTCACATTGAGAAGCCTTTTCTTTGTCACTTGATGCAGACCCTTCAGGGTTACTTTATCACCAGGGATCCTTACAACCTTCTGCAACTTGCATGGCTTCCAAACTTTAGGAACTTCCTAGTTATTTCACCCCAAGAGAAAGAGTTAAAGAATTTTAAAGGCAAGAGATTGAATTTTTACTGTGAAGTGTATTCAGCTGAACATAGCAACCCAGTGCAATCCTCAGACCTCTTTAAATAAGTCCCTACAGCAGATAATCTCTTCTAAACAGTTTGATGCTTTGATAAATAGACTCCTATTTACTACCATGGGGAGAAAAAGAGCAACTGAATCTATGCTTATTTGAAATGTAATATTTTGAGATAGAAGCTATTTGTATATGTAAATGCCAGAAACCCTCTAATTTAGAAACACTGGCAGTTCATTTTTATTTCAACACCATAAGTCTGTTTGTCTAATCCTGGGATATTTTGAGGGATTTTACATTAACCCATGTGTATATCATTCCACTTGCCTGCACAGCAAAATTTGCTTGAGTACACAAAACATATAGTAACTTGTTGGGCTGAGTAATAGTAATAATCCATCTAATCACAGTCAATTCAGCTGCTGGTTGCTTATGGGCATCTTTTACACATTAATTTAAAGACTGAATAAGCAAGATCAGAGCAGCTATTTAACAAAAGCATGCTCATAAAGCTCCTCTAAGCACCCAACACTCATTTTCAGAGGTTCGTGATCTGGGAGCATGCTTTTAAAACAAGTTCACCAGCTTTAACCTTTCTGCCTATCATCAGAAAAAACACTTCCAAGTCAGGGAATTTATTTCATTTGTTACTAAATAACACACATTTCTGAACACTATTTTGTGCATTGAGAAAATGCACACAAGTACACAAGCATAATGTGATGGTGGGTTTTTTTTTTTCTTTACATAAAACATTTTTCTGTCCATTCCCCAGTCTCAGCTTGCCTTATTTTCTGTGAGTTACAGTCAGTCAGAATTACCCCCATGAGGTGATGGGAAGCACAGGTGGTCTAGGTGGCACAAACAGTTTCTTCGTTAAGAAATATTTCTTGTTTAACTATGTTTAAGCAGGGATACCATGCATTCTAACTGGATGAGGTTGTGACCCATGATGGGTTGCCACTGTTGGTTCCAGCTACCTCAGAGCTGGCTGGCAGCAGTTGTGACCAGCATGGAGTAGTTCAAGGCCTACTCAAACAGGTCACCACTGGAAGCCCCCACTACTTAAACCTGACAACCTGTATGCCTAACACCATCACAACAGGTAAATAAAGTAGCCCACAAGCTTGTGGCTTCGAGAATGGTTGTGGAAGAAATAAGAGTGAAATTACCCCAAACTGCATAGACATTCCCACGTGCAACGAGCCCTCCGTGATCAGGGTATCAGGTGGTGGGATTGCAAAACACGTAGTTAAAAAGCATGACTCCAGAATTCTGTCCAAACTTGTGCCAAAGTTTGTCCCAGTCCATGGCACTGTAAACAGGATCCAGTCACTTGGGCTATGATTCAGGGTTGGCTGGAGATGACACTTCTGTATCACTCCAAAGTGTGCTGCGAAAGTGGCTGTACCTCAACCTCAACAACCAGCTCACCCGACACATGTATTCCCTCCACATATGTTTTTGTAGGCAAAGGTATTGGAGAATATCAATTATTCCCCCAAGGCAACGGTACAGCAGTTTGACTGCAGGAGAAGGTACACTTTTTCCTTAACCTCAACTCTAAAGGTACTAGAAGTCAAGCATCAAGAGGACAGAAAATCCCTCTGTCTTTCCAAGAAGAACAATAAATCAGAAGTGAGTTCTGTGAAGACTTGGATAAATATACAAGGGGCTAAGAAGCACTAGTATCCACTGAGGAAAAAATCTCAACATGTAAAGAGCAAGAACAGCTCTTCCTGACAAGTTTTTCCAGGCTTTTTGCTTTAAGGATGACACACCAAATGGAGAAAAAAAATTCCAAGGATGAAAACCAGATACATGGCAAAAAGCAAGTAGTGAAAGTGTCAGTGACCACAGAAGTGTCTACTTCTGCATGGCAGTAGTTCTATAAAATGCCTGGAACACCTTCAACAAATACCATTCAAGAAGCAGGTCTATTTATAACAAAATTGTACCAGTCAGTGATATGCTTCCCTAAAAGGCCACAATCCCATCACAGGAGGCAGTTCAATGGAAACCATGGTGTTAAAGAAATTGATGGGTGAAGCAGCCTGTGTTGTTTTTTTGCTGTGTTTGGTTTTTTGGTTGGTTGGTTTGGGATGTTTTGGGAGGGTGTATTTTTTGTTTTGTTGTGGGTTTTTGACATGTCTGGTAGGTGTGCATGGAGAGATGACTGGTTCAGGTCCAATATCAGATGCAGAACCTCAATTTCAAAATTTCAATTGGAAGTTGCAGTTGTATGTGTTACCTTTCCCCTTCCAACTACAAAAAAAGATACTAAAAAGATCAATAGTTCTTCGAACACCACCTTCCTTGTAAATGCATTCATTTGCACATGACTAAGGATGTGCTAAGTCCATGACTACACATCTGATTAATATAAATTTGACTTATCAATACAGCATTTGAATTGTTGGTTTATAAAGCAGCAAGATCTCTGGGCAATGATCTCTGCTGGCACTGGTTATAAGATGCTTGTGTACAATTAGACTCCTGTAAAAGTAATCACTTTTTAATCAGTAAAGATGTCATTGTTACATCATTCTATGATGTACTGCATCCAGGTTTCTCAAGGAAGCTTACTAATCACATAAGCTTCATAATATTCCAGTTAAATGCAGTTAGTGTACTGTACATTGCAGAAGTAAACACAGGTTGAGATGCTGTCGTGCTCTCCAATCCCTCCAATAGTCTGTGGGATCCTGAATTCATTTCTGTGTGCTTCAACACCAGCACCACCACCCCATCTCACACTAGCTAGAGGGGTGACCTGCAGTTTACAGAAGCAACAATACAAATCTCAGTCCTGTGGAATTCAAGTTGTGAAAGCAGACACATAGTTGAGTGATGCTGGCTTTGACTTCATAATTCCTTCAGTTCTGTGCTTCAATAGACTTATTAAATAACCTGATTAATATGAGAAAACACCTTGTGCATATGGGCTCCTAACATACTATGTTGATTTCAGCCTTTCTTTGGTATGTTCTCAGGGCCACTGCAGTACAATTCATATTACAATTTACCTTCAACCTTTTCATTTAGTCATCTGTCAAATACATGCTATACATTGAAATATCTTTCCTTCTCTACAAAAAAAAAAAAAAAAAAAAAAAAACAAAAAACAAAACAACAACCCAAATTTAAGATTAACGGAAAAGATCCCTGCATCAGGCTTAAAAAAAAAAAAAGTACAGAAAAGATCCGGCTTTTCAAGCTTTCCTCTGTAGCCTGTATATGTTCTTCTGCTGTTTCCCCAGTATCAGTAAGTACATTGATCTCAGGGGAATTACATTTGATAGCACATTTAGTTCACAGGACTAGCACAGTTACATTAAACAGAGGCTGCTAATACAACATTACATCTCCCTCCCCCCAGCACTCCATTTGCCATGATGTAAAAGGCAGACACCCCATAGAGAAATTAATCAGAAAGAAGGAGAATGAATCTAGGGAGTGAAAATTAAAGACCCCATGACATCTACATCCATCTACTACATCCAGATGAAACACTGTCCCAAAACTCCAGGATGTATTAAGATCCTTCTGAAAGATGGAAGTGGTTATAGAATTCAGCATATTATCATCAATATAAATTATAGTTATTTAAATGAAAGAATTTTTCTTTGCTCTTCACTGAAGCTCCATAGAGAGCACAATGCGTTTTACAGGAAAGCACACCTGTTTTGCTCTGCAAAGTGATGAAAAAGACTTAAAGCTTAAAGACAAATCTCCGGAAGAGACAGTGTCAGTCTGACTTCAGTATAGAATCATAGAATAGTTAGGGTTGGAAAGGACCTCAAGATCATCGAGTTCCAACCCCCCCTGCCATGGGCAGGGACACCTCCCACTAAACCATGCCATCCAAGGCTATGTCCAACCCCACCTTGAACACTGCCAGGGATGAAGCATTCACAACTTCCCTGGGCAACCCATTCCAGTGCCTCACCACCCTCACAGGAAAGAATTTCTTCCTCAGATCCAATCTAAACTTCCCCTGTTTAAGTTTGAACCCATTACCCCTTGTCCTCTCACTACAGTCCCTAATGAAGAGTCCCTCCCCAGCATCCCTATAGGCCCCCTTCAGGTATTGGAAGGCTGCTAGTTATGTTGCTTTACATCCACTAAGGATACAGCTTAAGAACCTACATTTTCCCTTAAAGGGAAATCTGAAGAAGTGTCTGTGTTCAAAAAAAGAGACATAATTGTGTGTCCCCAAATTGCAATTCTTCCCCAGTTGGTCTAACTGCTCTCAAAGCTTTTCAGCACCAGAACTATTCCAATATAAGGAGTGCCTAAAACTGTCCTAAGGACATTTTCATTTCCATTTCGCCCTTAACCATACATTCATCTGTCAGTATCGGTATCCCTACAAAAAGACATTTGCAGGATCAATTGAGGCTGCATATGTGAAAGACCCCAAGTGCCTGGGCAAGCAAATTTGGCTGAAATGGATTAATCTGGATAGAATGGAAAAGAAAGAATCTTGGCTTTAAGTATGCATGCACTACTCTAACGTTTATAGTCTTGAACTCGTAGCACAGAGGACAGCTTTAATCAGAAAGAGAAATAGTAATAAGTGGGCAAAAATGCATGCATTACACAGCGTGTTTTAAACAATCATGCAGATTTTGCAGCACCCTAACTAAATGCCAGGATTTGAATTTATAACACATGAGCAGAAGTGTATACAAGAAAAACCTCACGAACCTTAGCTCTTACAGAGAGTACTAGAGTTAGAAGCAATACCCAGATTAGGGCTTCCTCAAAAAGAAATTTAGTAGAGCAGGGTTTAAAATGCTACTTTCAAATATGCTATGCCTGATTTGATTAGAAGACCTGAACTTAGAGTGTGGAGCAGAGAAAGAAAAACCCTTAAGTAGATCACATCCCCCCACAGTAGAGGATACAGAATAAACACAGTATCTTTGCTGTATAAGTTAATTTAGATAGTTTCGGGTATTTGCAGATGCAAAAGGCTGAATCAACCATGCAAGCCTAGATATTTACTAAAGGCTTTATGTTTTACCAAAATAAAAGCTTAATTTTATTTTAAATTTCAAGCTCACCTCTTCTAGACACACATAGCAACCTTAAATCACTTTAAGGGAGACTGCAAAAATTCCAACAGGGCAAGAAAGTATAAATCTGCTTTTATTTTCAAACACCAAGATTATTCCGTCCTTGGCAGCTCTGGGTCAGAGATCACAACTGGACCTTGAGAGATTATTAAACAAGTATTAAAGTAGGATGAGGACTATATAACATGCTCTTACTAAAGATGTCTCGTACTCCCTGTGCCACAAAAGCTGTTACTCTGCAGCAGGTGGCTGCACACCAGAAGATAGATATAGGAAACAGCAAATTTCGTTAGAGCTAACTTTCAAAACATACATCCCTTTATTCAGAGTGAAAAAAAGCTTCTTACCTCTTGCAGACTGTGGAGTCGATGAGGATACAGTGATTTTGCCTCTGCAGGAAGGATGGCAGTATCAGACTGCTCAAGGATGAAAAGGGCCTTCCCACATATTTAAAATTCCTGTTCAAACCCACACTCCAGTAAAAAAAAAAAATCAATCATGGTAGAGACTGAAACCAATAACAAGACAAATAGCGCTCTCATTTGTTGCTATCAGTGCAAGCCCACTACTTGTAAGGAGCATCTTTGGTACAGCCCTGCCTACCTACAGAAGACACACACCAAGTTCTACCACTAAAGCACCAGAGAAACAAACAGTAGCAATTACTTTACTGCAAAATACAAGTCTGCCATTCTCACTTTGTCCCCCCAAACGCTCCTTCTGTTTCCTTCATCTTAACAATAGCTTACTTACCTTTCTGCCACTGCATATGCAAAGAAAGCCAACAAGTAACCAGTTGTCCAGGCCCTGTGTTTTTCAGAAAAGCCCTTCTGAGCCTCTCAGCACATAATTAACCCCCTGCTTAAATTCACCAAACAGCCCCTCACTCTGCCCATAGCCCAAGCAGCTGTCTACTGTTTCAGCTCTGATAACAGAAAACTACAAACATTTAATTTACAAGTTTCAGTAGATCATAGAATCATGTAGGTTAGAAAGGACCTTTAAGATCAAATCCAACCATTAACATAGTACTGTGAAGTCCACCACTAAACTATGTCCCTAAGTACCACAACTACATGTCCATTAAATACCTCCAGGGATGGTGACTCCACCACTCCCCTGGGCAGCCTGCTCCAGTGCTTGACAGCCATTTTGGTAAATAAATTTTTCTTAAAATCCAATCTAAACCTTTCCTGGCACAGCTTCAGGCCATTTTCTCTTGCTCTATTGCTTATTACTTGGGAAAAGAGACCAACATCCACCTCACTACACCCTTCTTTCAGGTAGGTGTAGAGAGCAATAAGCTCCCCCGGAGCCTCCTTTTTTCCAGGCTGAACAATCTCAGTTTCCTTAGCCATTTCTTATAAGATTTTTTTCTCCAGACCCTTCACCAGCTTTGTTGCCCTTTTCTGGACTCACACTGGCACTTCAATATCTCTCTTGTAGTGAGGGGCCAGCAACATTACACAGGATTTGAGATGCAGCCTCACCAGTGCCAAGTACAGGGGAACAGTCACATCTCTATTCTTGCTGTCTACATTATTTCTTATGTAAGTCAGGTCCTCTTCCACCAAGCAGCTTTCCAGCCACTCATCCCCAAGCCTGTAGCATTGCATGGGCTTTTTGAGACCTATACGCAGGACCCTGCACTTTGCCTTCTTGAGCCACATACAACTGGCCACAGGCCATCTATCCAGCCCACCCAGTCCTCTCTGTAAAGCCTCCCAACCCTCCAGCACATCAACACTCCCACCCAAATTGGTGTCATCTGCAAACTTACTTGATTCCCTCATCCAGATCATCAATACAGATATTAAACTGAACAGGATCATTACTTGCTGATAGAGCAGACACGTGACAGTAACAATTTCCCCATAATTACATTATAATACACTTGCAACAACATTCTCAATAGTGGAACAGCAGCAAACCATATGAAAACACCATGGCTATGTCCCAGACTATCCCAGTATTTAACTTTTTTAAGTGAAGAAATTAATTTCAGGCTGTGGCAACATCTGTAATACCAAGACATCTCATTCCACCCACTACAGTGACGATAACGAAGTGCTATTCCAGTTACATAAAAGGGAGGGAAAAAATGCACAAAGGAAGCATTCAGGTAACATCATTTAACAAAATTATTTATGGTACAATGCCTTCTTGGAGTTAAGCATCCCCAGAATGCCCTATAATCCTAACAGCACTGTCTTTGTAAAAAATAGGAGAGAAAAAGATGAGGACATTTGTAAGAAATGTTTGTGCCAGATTAAGTTATGATGATTATTTGTGCTTAAATGTTATATGGTGGATGTTGGTTTATTTGCATGGTGAAAGGTTTAGGAAAACAACATCTTGGTGCTCATCAGCACTACACACACAAACACTCTGCAAACTATTACCTAACTGAAATAAAGTGAGTTAGAAGTTACCATGTGTTCCTGACTTTGTGTAACACCGGATTCTTGTAAGTTAACTCTCACTGACTTATTCTTGCCAATTCCCTTGTTTCATACAACTGTAGTGGAAAATAGCCAATAGGCATTATTTCGTTACTACATTCTGTACTACGGTTTCCTCTCTTCCTAGGTTATCGCCACAGGAACAGTAGAAGGAGTGCTATTCTCTATACCTTTTAAGAAAAATGTTTGGCCCCATAGGCACTTGTTGAATAGAAATGCAGGGCGGGTTTTGCCCTTGGCACATTAAACTGTTCCCTAATACAGGAGGTAAAGATAATCAAGATAAAGACCTAGGTATACAGATAACTTTCACTACAAGCTAGGCTGAAGTCAAGGGTAACTTCACTCAAAGGTTAATCATCTGCCCAGGGTTGAAGCCTGCATGGAATGTCAGGGTTTATCTAAAGCCATAAGGAAGGCTTGTTCTAACTCAACACCAGCAAATAAAACACTTTATTTTAACAAGATTGCAAAGCAATACAATTTTGTTGCTGCTACAGTCTTCTGCCTGAATGTGTGCCTGTGCACATAATAAAATTAATCATTTAGTCCATATCAGCTTTCCCCAGGAATGTGACTATATCCAATTGTAAAAATATCAGTGAATTCTGATCTGAGGCAAGCTTAGCCAGATTCAGATTTACTAGTTTTACATTGATGAGTATCTGTTTCTCAGAAGCACATTTCTGTCCTGCAAATAACATTTTAAGATGTTTGGGCAGGTTCAAGCAGTATTACACCAGAAGCTCAAGGATGTGGCATGTTTTTCAACAGCCAGAGTGGTGGATAAGGAGCCAAGTCTACTATCTACTAGCCTCACTGAGCCTTTGCTCTTCCCCAGTTTACCCTCAATATCACTCTTCTATTTATAGCTGGCTTTAATATTTGCAAAATATACTGAGTGCTAATGATTTCTCTTCACAGCATGGTGCTCAGCTCCGAACTCAAAGTATTTTAGCATGCTGTAAGAACATGAGAAAAGGCTTAACTGAAAACCTCTTCTCAAACTAAATGCTTCATTTCAGACTGACAATTTACTTTGGCTTCAGGCTATGCAGTATTTCAGGCTCCAGGCTAAGTTGTATATCAAGGTTAACAACTTTTTGCACTACTAAGACAGTAAGAGAACTCTGTTAGGCAATACACACATCGGCACTTTCTTCTCCCTTCAAGCACAGCACAGTCTTTGAAGTGGCAACAAATGAGAACAGGTGTATTTTATAAATAAACTACTACATCAACTTGCAAGCTTACCATGTAAAATGATTAAAAGACTCATCATCTTCCTTAATGTAGAGTAACAAACATTTTTTTTTTTGCAAAGATATTAGGTTGATCAATTAAGCACATCACAGAAAGACTTGAATTAGTCTGATTAGTCTCAGCTTCTTAAATTCAGAAGCAGATGCCTCACTTTGCAAGACTGGTGATTAAAGGCTGTATTCACAAAAAAAATTAGATTACACACATTTAAGACAATACCTGCCATTTTTCAGTCCTCCCCCCGCCCAGCAGATGGCCCATACTATTAGTGACTTCAAACAGTTCTCTATAGAACTCAAAAGCCATGATATGACTGACCTTACTTCTAGAGGCAAAGGTATGCAGAAGCCAAGACTATTTCAAATGCTCTCTTCAAATTAGGTTTAATAACATTGGCCAAGAAAGCCACTCAAAGAACTTACACAGGGGTGCAAGTCAAAACTCAGTGCTTGCATGTTCCAAAAAGAGTCACTCAGATGGCTAGCAGAAGTATTGGAGAAAGCTCAGCAGCAAATAAAATCAATACCTTACCCTTATAACGCTCCAGCCAGCACAAGCGAGAAAGCCAAGACTCAGAGATACAAAACGGCTCATTATCTACCCCAAAAGGCACAGCACTGCCAACACTGCTCTTTATCAAGTCCTTAACAGGTGTAAAACTAGCAGTCGTTATTAAAGACAATGGAGTTACATGTATTGCCAGCAGCTGAATAAATGTGCTAGAATTGTTTTCACCTCTAGTTAATTCGCTACCATTCAATAATACACATGAAGCCTGTAAATTAGAGAAGCGCTTTCTGAAGCCTGGCAGTGAGCTAAGCCACTGTGTAAGCATCCTTTCTAAACACAGGTGCTTTCCTGAATGAAGGCCTAAGGACCAAATCCTCTTTTCATCAATACTGACATAAGTTCAAGCAAACTAAATTTACCTGAGTGTACTCCCAGGTAAAGCTGCAGTGATGTAATCTGTAATGAGAAACTGGAGCTCTAAAAAAATCCTTGTAAGCAAATTCCAGGATAGAGTTATTTTCAGCTTCACAGATCAACCAGATGAACTTAAATCCTTCCTTCTCAACTACTTATACTCATTCCCAGAAGCAGAGAAAGTTATTTACTGAGAGAAGCAAAACCTTATTTCAGATGTATCTTATTACAGGAGATGACCTCAGGTTTAGAACTGCAAGTCACTGAATCGTTCAGGAGTGTGGCACTTCATTATGTATTTTTCTCATTTAATACCATGCCCAGCTTTAAAAGCAAATTATTTCAATTCATACTGTAGATAGGAGCTCTACCTATGCTGAGCCATTTTTACTCAATGGCACTGTACATCTCACCACTCTACGCCTTTTCCTCAGTAGCTGAGAGGCGGGTTGGCCAACATCAAACAAATCTGACCAAGGGTAAAACTCTCAGTGATACTCACATTCCCACAGGGTTTCATGAAAACTGGCAGTGAGATAGAGGAGGAAATTAACTCCTTCACCAAGGGAAGGGTGGACGCAAGTCAGGCAGCAATTGGCCAGACAGCCAGCATGCAAATTGCTCTGCACTATATGCTACCTTTTTCGTAGCAGTTGTCACTGGGAGCATGTCAGGAGTTCAATTTCAGTGGGAGGGGATGGAGAGGAAGTGTTCAAAGGTCTGTAAGAAACTGCACTTCTCTGCCTCTCTTGTCAGATATCATGCACAGCCTGAAATGCAAACCATGGGGCAAAGCTCTCTTACATTAATATAGTCTAGTACCGGGGCAGGGGGGAGGAGGAAATGGTACCAGTCTAAAGGAGAGCAATAAACTCAGAGATAGTTACTAATAGGCACAGCTTCTCTTCTGCTGTAGTTGTTCTGCAGTTTTCCAACTGTCATTTTATGATGCAGTCAGAACATGTCTGAAACACCCAATATAAAAAGCACACTGTGTTTCTCTTCAAAGGCCTCTGGACAAGTTCAAGTTTGGACAAAATGAGGAGAAAAAAAAAAGTTTGCTAAGGCACAAAACATCTTACCATTGTCCTTGGTTCATCACGCATCTTAGAAAAGACAAAAGTCAACATAAAGCAAATTAAAAGAGCAATTCAACTTTACACAGAGCAGATCTCCAGCTCTTGTTGGATTATCAGGTGTGGTGAGTCACCAGCACACTGCAACGACTGTCAAATCGTCACTACGGTACAAAGCTGAGTACTTCCACATGGTTACCGCTCCTCTATCTGTATGCAGAAGAGCAGAAAAAAAAGACTGCAGCCATTCCACTCCTTGTTCCAAACACACAGTGAAATCTGTTATCTCTTCATCATTCTCATATCCCTCTGGGCAATGGGAGTGATCATCATCTGATGCATGCAAATGCTAACAAAACTCCTATCTTGGTATTATGTAGGTGCAATAAGGACAAAAATTTCCCGGCAGCCCACAGGGCCCTGCCCCACTGTCACTGACATCTGTGACATTGCTAAAACTAGACCTGGGTCTTTTCAAAGACTGAGAACTAGCAAGAGAACTTGAATTATAGTCTGATTGCCCCACATACTTCTCTCAACCAGTGGAGCTGCTCAGTCATACACTGACTCTCTCCCCAGCCTACGCATGTGCGCTCCAGAAAAGAAAAGCAGCAACAGGTCCCCTAGAAGAGTATGTGCCAGTGCACTTCAGGCTGGCAAAACACATCTGTCATTCACTCTCATAAGATGATAGCACAACAAAAGCAAGGCTGATGCAACACACTTGTAAACACAAAGCCACGCTGGCTTTGTTGAAGTATTGCCACATTTTTAACTTATATACAAACAGCAGAACTACTGCCTGTGAAGTTTCTTGCTGTGGGAGATTACAGTTCAATTGCCCCTTGCAAAGCATCCGGAGCTCTGTGTAAATAGCAACACAGTGGAAGCCACTTGAAATGCATGCAACAACTTGCATGGGTCCTAGAGTACAGGGAGCAGCCCTACATTGTCCCACTTACCATGAGCTGGAAGATTATTAACTAGCTGTGTATATGCAAGTGGCAGAGAAGGGAAGGCAGGGTGCTAGCATTTCTAAAGGTTCCCAGTTAGTTTGCATCTGGTGCTGTCAGACTGCTGTGCTCGTTTCCAGCCTGATTATTAACACTACTAATGGGGAAAGGCCTTGGAGGGCAAGGACTGCACAGCTGCATGCCTGATGCATGCAGAGCTGAAATTTCTCGATGTACTCCCAACGCATACAGACCTATGTATTATATTAACTGACCTTCTAGCATCAATGACTCAAATATTGCATCTATACTATGAGCACCACGGAGAGGTAAATTTTATGAAGCTTTCAACCTTGCACTTAGGATTTACATACCTGAAAAGGGGTATTTAGTTCCTATGGCAAACCAGTCAGTTTGTTTTCAGTACATCTGGAAATTCTTCCTCAGTTAATCAGAGTAGTTTTCCTTGTTTCTGAGTTTAAAGAAAAAGTAAGTGAGATGTGTTGAATTTTAATGCTTTGATGCTATTTCAGAGCTTCGTTTGTTTTGGGTCAGCTACCTATCAAGGACAACCCCATCTAGTAAGTTCAACATCCAGACTGGAGAAGGGAACTTTTTCAAAGTCACTGGACTTCTGAAAAGAGTTCTAAGACACCCCACGAATATATCAGACTTCAGCTTGCTGGTCCATTTTGGGTTTTTTCCAAATAGTAGATTAATAAGGCAACAAAAGCATTAGATTAATAAGACAACATCTGAACATGTAAACCAAGAGAAATAGTTGGTTTACACATTCAGTACTTCTCACAGCAGCATTCTGGATATTTTATAGAGAAATCCCATGCAAATGGTAGCTATCTCGTTGGAGCTCTTCGGAGTATGGATATGTGGCACATATGCATCATTTCAGTTGTTGTCTAAAAAGAAAATCTTAAAAACTCCTAGCAGCGTGAAGTTCTACCTTTTGAACTTGGATTTAGTAATTATGATGGCTTAATATCTATACCCAACAGTGTAGTGAATGTTTGACACAAAACTGAGCAGCTAAATGCATTTCAAATACAGGCACAGCTCAGTGAACTTCAGGCAGAAGAAATTCTCATCTAGTATATGTGAAGATGACTAATAAATGTTTCTTATGAGCATATTGATACTGCTGGTCCAATTCTAAACATAACTTCACTGGCCCTAACACAGTTGAGTGTTTGCCCCCTAGACATAAACTCTATTCCCAGTTTTAATACCAGGCAGCTTTCCTTTCGCAACCCTTCTCTTCTTATGCTGTATCCTCTCCTGACAGAGGCCAGCTCCCATTGCACAACACCTGATGGCAAATGGCATTTACAACTGGAATATTAATAAAGAAGGGCTGGAAGAAAAGGTGGAGATACCTTAGATATCAAAGAGCAAACCAGAGATCAAGTGAAGCATCCAAAGATGCAACAGCAAGAAGAATATACGATGCCCTACAGAACACTGAGAACTGGGAAAAGGAGAAAACAGCACAAGGCTGCCCTCAGTCTTCTCCACCACTTTGTTCAGGCCCAGAATGCACAGTTTTGCAAAGAAGTATCTTCTTCTGTTATGTATGTATTATGTATGTATTTGTATACACTATTATACATTCCTCCTGTTTCTCTCCACAAAGGCTGAAGGGAAAGCATTGGTTTCCCTCATTTCCTGTTACACAAGCAAACAACATGTTTTCACTTTGAAAACTGAGCAGTTTGAAAATGGCATCTCATCAGAGCCTGCCTGCAGTGTTTCAGCTGCCACGGCTGAAGGTTTTGCTCCATACTCAGCAAAGAACATTGTGAGAGACATATTTTTAAGAACTGTTAAATGCTCAGTTTGGAAGGAAACACAGTAGTCCACTGTCCTTCCCCCTCATACCCTGTCAATTTAGACTAAAAAATTGTGTTTGTACAGCACTTAGCCCCATGAGACTGAAGCCTTTAGGTACAAATGTAACTCATTTAAATGGTAATGTACAACAAAATGAGTGGCACCCTTCAAAATAAGCAGCATTTGTAAGTGTATCTGCCAGGTGCTGACAAATGGAGGGTCATTGTTGCAGATGCAGGGAAAGGTCTCAGTGAGCCAATATTTAAAAGTCAGTTTTTCCAGTCAAAGGCCAGACTCTAAAATGCCTGCTTATTTCTCGACTGCCTGTGCCCTGGAGCACTGCGCCTGCCTCCCGGAGAGCGGCGCATTAGGGCTCCAAAGGTATTTCCCATAAAAGGTCAGATCAATTAAAATATGCTTTAGATAGTCACGTGAGCTGTGTCACAGCCCTGATTAGGTCCCTGACCCTCTGAAGGACAGAATCTAAGGCAATCCACTGACCTCAGGCAGGAGAGCCAGATAACAAGGAGGCAAAAAGCAGGTTCACCCAGCTTTTTCATTACCCAGGGACTGAAGGCTTTGCTCTTTCTGGCTACATAATACTGCTGTAATACCAGCGATGCCAGGAGTTCAACTAATAACCTGGTTCTCCTACTGAAGTCAATAGCAAAGTGCCAAAACCAAGTCTTTCAAAAGCCAGGACAAGCTCTTCCAGACACGCCAGGAAGACCAGGAAGCAGTGTGCACTGCTGCCTTCCTTTGCCAGGCTGACAAGAATCTCCCACAGAAATGTTTACATTAATTATATAAATGAATCATGGAATGGTTTGCATTGGAAGGGGCCTTACAGATAATCCAGTTTCAACCCCCCTGCCAAGGGCAGGGACACCTTCCACTAGACCAGGTTGCTCAACGCCCTGTCCAGCCTGTCCTTGAACTCTTCCAGGAGGGTGGCATGAATCAATGAACCAAAACCTCTGCAGAATGGAGCTGCACTGGCTTGAGCCAGCACTTGGGCTGTTCACTTGGAAGACAAATTAACCAAACAGCAGCTGTCTCAGAGAAACCTCCTTACCACCAAGGTTTGAATAAGGTCCTAATCTCTGTAGAATATATTAATATAAATGTAAAGCAAGTTAATTATGCTACCAAATAAGTGCTTGTGCAGTGGGGAGAAGGCAGAAATGTTATTTGTATCTGGTGTAAGAGTATCTCTTTACTCTCCATCCCCCAGTGAGATGTAGCCAAGTGACAGCTGCCCGCCCGTCTCATCCAGGAGCCACACGAATATACCCAGGAATGACCTGTCATAAGCTGAATGCAACAGACAGAAGAAAAAGACACATTAAAAAGGTAAAACCAGACTACAAGGCAAGTGTGCATCACCTGAAGTCAATGTGTGCACTGCTCTGAAAGATTCCCCTCCTTTTGCCGCCATGCTCCTGCTGCCCCCTCCAGCTTGTAGGGAGAATCTTGGGAAGGGAAATAATGAATGAAGTAATGGTGTCCTATGTAAGCTGTTGTAAGGCTTCTGTCATGCCAAACACACTCCGTATCAGGCAGTTCACCTGCAGGTCTGATAGTAAATCTCTCTGAATATCTACATTGTCAAGAGTTAAGTCTTATTCTATGTATTCCACAGATTTCTGCAAGCCAAATTCTGCATGACGGCACAAGATGCCACATACAGAAGAAACCTGGGAGGCAGTTTCTGCTAATTTGCACTTGTGATATCATTGAACACTGACAGAATTATTCTTTCCTTTCTCCCAAATACCACTGATAAGTTAAATATTTTCAGCAGGATCTCTACTTGGTGAAAGTCAGCATAGCTCCAGTGAACCACTGCTAAAGCAATTTACACCATCTGAAACCCTGAAGCAAAAAAAAGCCAAGTTGGTGAGATACAAGCTAAAATTGGAGTCTTTCGCTGGATATAAAACAGATTTACTTGCTTGCTTAAACAGGTGCCTAACTGCTCTAGTAAATTAGCACCCAAATACGGCACCATTTTTGTGACTACTTCTACTTGGACATATGATACAGAAGTCATCTTATAGCTAACATTTTTGCCTTAAACCCTGCTTACAGCCACACTATAGAACAGCTGCCTGAGGAGTTACATTCCACACATAACTTTAAAAATAAAATGCAAGTGACTGGAAAAGGTGGATTTATAACAGGAAACAGAATACATGGGTACTTTGAAATAGAAATAAATTAAACACTTTCTGCATACTGAGAAAAGAATAATCTCATCTTTCTATTGCAGTCTCTGTTAGTACTGATATTTTGATACTGCAGTTCGTGTCCTAGAAATGCCTTAGGTGAAACTGGTTAGACCAGAAGCACTGTAAGGGAAAAGGTTTTACACATACGTTAAATGACTTTCTGCCTGCACACCACCTGATTTCTTCATAGGGAATCTATATTTGTAATAACTGCATTTCCAAACACTTCTAACAAGATTCAGTGTCCACATAGATGTACACTGTTCAGTAGATGGCTAGCCACAGCACAGCTTATGGGAGTGGCTACTGACTTTTCCGGCTTGTCCACCCAACTTGCAAATTCTGACGAGTAGAAATCCTATCTCCCAGAAGTAGTTTTATATATTGCACCATGACCATTGGATGGGAAAATGCAAAAGTAAGCTTGGAGGCCATGTCCAGAACCCAAGGTTCCCTTTGATTCACAAGTCCCTCGTCACCAGATAAGAGTTCTGCTTTCTCACTCGATTTCTGTTCCAGGCCACACTTCATCTCTTTTGGAAAGATGCCTGACCATGTGATTGAGGCAGTGGGGACCTCTCCTCTCCCTGACCCTCACATGCAATCTGACCTCCTGGCTAGTGAAACCTGGTGAGAGGTGGGGTTTGAGGAAAATGGAATTTCTGTCCCACTTCCTGAAATTTAATCTTTAGACTTTATATATAGTTGTCATTGCATTCGTTTAAAAAATAAGCAGCTGTCAATACATGTTTTCCTGTTGCTGGGAAATAAACATTATTTTAGGCTTGGTAAACTGGGCCATCAAGGGACCTCGAAGGGGTTTGCCCCTGCAAGGAAGAGGTGAGAGATTTCATGGGAAGATCTTCAACCAAGGGATTAAAAATTCTAGCGTGAATTAACCCTGCCAAAAGAAACTGGGGCAGTTCAACACCAGTGTGTTTCTAGGGTTTTATTTGATACTGTAACAAACTCAAGATCATATCTGTAAGTATGCAATTTAATGGCTATTTTAAATTGTTTAATCTCAAGACAAAATTAATGAAATAAAGTATCCAGCTTAATTTTGCAATTATCATTTGTAACCTTCCATAATTAGGCCTTTTGCAAAATAGGCCTGCATCATAAACTAAGCATATATTTGTATAAATTTTAACTGGATGGAACTGTGAAAGTTACAAAAAAATAAAGGAATATTAAAGGCTCTGAGGTCTTGAAATATGAAAGTTAATTTACTATTCACAACTGCCAATAAGGAACAGCATTTGCATAGGGAAGTTTGTTATTTCATCCATCAGTGCCTCACCTTATTTTGCACCTCAGGCTTGTTTTGTGTCACCAAGCCAGAGGCTAAATGCATTTAATATGCATGATACTGCCATGTTGACATGGAACTAAGCAGCCCTGAAACGTGTTTTTTGCTATTTTGTGGCAAACATAACCATAGTTGCAAATTATGGAGAAAGCATCAAAGGATGCAGGCCTAATCAGCAAACATTACATAGCAGGATATTTAAATAAACTGTCAGGTTTATAAAACTCGAGATGGATGATCAGCAGCTTGATTTTTATTTCAGAGGATTATGATATTGCCAGAGTAGGGAGAAGCAATAAAGACTTTTGAGGAGAAGATGAAGTAGCTGGCAAATAAACAAAAACTCCTCTGTCCATGCAAGAGAGGGCTACAGACCACCTTGAAAAGGTGACTGTGAGCCCAGCCCTGCTGTGCCAAGGGCTCAGAGCTCACCACAGGTCAACTCGCCTTGCAGTAGCACCATTAAGATGTGCATCTCCAGAGGACAGTGTAATGGCACTAGTGCAAAACTTAACACCACAGCACAGAGCTTCCCATGTTTGTATTCTTCTTTGGCCCTCTTGCTAGGAGGTTTTACCCTTTGCTAAGAAATACTTGTCCCTCAGTATGCTGTTGCCATTTTTATTTTGACTGTACTTATTTATCTGATCCTACCTCTGAAAAAAAAAAGAAACCACAATGTATTAAATCACTATATGGTTTTGATTCCATCTTTAGAACTGTGACTTTATGCACACATACAGAAACTAAATATAGCAGGAATTTACAACTTAGTAAATATTACTGGTATTCAGGGATATCAGCAAGGGGATCCTCTAGAAATTCTAGATGCCACACTGCCCCACAGAGAACCCAATACAGTGCAAATGTCAGTAAGTAAACATGGTGCACACTTTTCCAGGGATAAACCACAGAAAGGTAGATAAGAGCATGGCATTCTTTGTAACCTATGCGAAGTCACAAAGATACTTAAATATCAAACCCTTGCTCTCATTCTCCCACTTCTCCAGCTGCAGAATGAGGAGGAAGGCATTTTGCCTGCCTCTCACAGGCCTCTTGTGGGGGTTAAAGAACATAGTGGTTGGATGCCATGCTGTTAATGCTACATACAGAGAGAAACAGGGTGGGAAAAAATTCACACATTGCAGACCATTTGGCCAAGCAGCTGTAAAATACTCGAGATGGTGTCATTAGAAGCACCGGCTTTGCATTAAATATTCCTGGAGTTACTCTAGCCAGCTCACTGTTCCCAGTTACTCACTGGGAGGTGAGGACTAGGCACAGCTACTGTCTAACCAGAGAGCAAATGCAGCAGTGGCAGACAGAAAGGAATATAGTCATTTGTTCCGATGGAACTATGGGGCCCAGGGCTTGATCCTAGTTCCTAAAGTTTTCTGTTTAATTTCTTCGCCTCATCAGGGAAAACAAGTATGTGAGCCGCAGGTCTTTGTTCTGTGAACTATGAAGTGCTAAGAGAATTTGAGTATTAGCATCGCTATTTATTTTACCCTTTGGTGTTTTGTCTCTTTCCCAATCAGTTTATGATGACTAATGTCAAAACTCCATTCCCAGTTATATCTCTTGGGCAAAGAGATAAGATGACATTTAATACAGTGTACCACAGGCCATTCTATCTCTTCCAAACATTAAAATCACATACACAGCAAGAAGCAATCATAACAATAGATGTATCTTTTATTCACAGATAAAAACTGAAGCAAGCTGTTATAATACATATTTGTACAAAGAATTTGAAAAAACCATAAAAAGGAAGATGATTAGAAAATATGATTCATTATGAAATGTGGTATTACATACACTATTAAACCTTTTCAAAAGTATTTGTTTGGCAACAGTTCATCAATAGTTCCCACACTTAAGTGGCCTCCTTCAAAAAAGCACAAATCTCATGCAGCATGTATAAACTTGATCCTGAGGGTTTGCCTTCCTTAGAAAAACTGTAAAAAGATATACTATTTGTCTTAAAAGTTCAAAATGCAAATGCTACATTTTTAGTCAAAACTATATAAAAATATGGACCTAACGTAACATTTACAAAAATGTTTTGTTCCTTTTTTTGTTTGTTTTATGGTTTTGGTAATAAAACGTAATTCTCAATTCCTGCAGTCAGAGAGAAAAAAAGAAAACCAAAACAAACCACAGTGCCCTTTGTAGACTTCCTCACATTAAGTTTACAACTCCAAAAAGACCAGGTCTGTAAGAAGTGAGGTTACTAACCAAAGAAGTAGGTAAGCAGTTAATATATATCTATATATGTATATATAAAATGCAAAAACAAACATTTATTTTGATCTGAAAAAGTAATAATACAAAACCTGAAGGTAAAACAATCATCTCCAAATGCCATAATACTCCTTTTCAATAGATAAATGTTCATAAAAATATCTTGAACCCTAACCAAGAAAACAACTATAATACAGTTTTAATTCTGCTACATAAAACAGCTTTTCTATGAAACAAGAAGGCAAGTTCAGGTATGAAAACATAATTTACTTATTGCTTTTGCTACAATGTTGTTTGTTTTTTACATATAATCATAAATACACTATACAGTATAAAATATTTTGTAGGAATACATTTTGTGGTCTGCTTAGGTTTGCTGGCTTTAATTCTAGCACCAAATACAAAAATGAAAATCAAATTAACTTTAAAGGCACTTCCATTGTACGTACGTTTGTTTGCTTGTTAATTAACACTGAATCACAGATCTTGTTTTGTACTAAATTTCTTTACTCCCCTCTGGTAGAAGCAATACTTGATCCTACTTTAATCTTTGTAGAGTTCAGGTCACATTGAGGCACCAAATGATTTATGAACATTCCTGTCCCACAGCTGTTTCTTTCTGTTACAACATTCATTGTTGCTTTTAAGTCTTTACCTTTCCTCCTTCACTTCCCAACTACTTTCTCTCTTTACTTCTTCATGTCAGACGATTCAGCTTCACTTCCTTCAGTCCCTTGCAAAACCTCCCTTCAAACCTCCACTTCCCTTACTCCATCTTGTGCATCTGTTACTCCAATATCAAAACACGTCACTATCATGATATGTGACTTGCACAGATTAACACACTGTTCCAGTTCCTCTGTCACTTGTTCCAGTGCCTCCAGGTATTCCTGCGACTCCTTATCAAGATCAGGATCCACTTCAACTGTCAGACAAAAAGAACAGTGAGAGAAAAAGGTCACTGCAAAACCTTATTCTATCAAAGTGAGGCAATAGTGTAGAATACAATTTTATTTGTCTTGAACTAAGAAATTTTTTTCACTTTGTTCAGCAGATACAAAACTCTACCTTGAGGCTCTAGTTAAGCACAGCACTCTTCTGACTGTAAACAAACCTCATGCCTCAGTTTCCCAGCTGTAACATGGATATGGAAACATTTTATTCCTTCCTTGGAAGGAAGGATAATAAAAGGTTATGTAAATATTTAATATTAAAAAACATCACAGTGAGTCTCTACATTGTTTTGACATTTTCTTCTAATTGGTTTGGGGGGTGAGAGGGGTGTTAATTTTCATTCCTACTCTGCACTGAATAAATCCCGTATCACAGAAATATGAATGGAGTCACAGAGTATTTTCGGGCTCAATTCAGCAAAATATCCTAGCAAGTGCTTAACTTTTTCATTGGGACTGCTCATATGCGGAAAATTTGTTATGATGTTACATTATTGCTGATTTTGAAAAATACTTACAGTCATCTTTCCATTTATTTGGATCCATCATCAACCTGCACTTTGTCTCTTCCAACTCTTCCTTCAAAAATTCATGCTTTGCCTTTACTTCTCTGATTCGCTGCTGGCGCCTTTCTAGTATCTTCAGCTTGGTATGGAAATACATCAGACCCTTTCAAGACACAGAAAGACCACTTCATTTATTTGCCTGTTACGAGCTGACCTCCAATAGTGTGACACAAAATGATCCCACCTCCCTGTTTGTAAGAGTTAGCAGGTACATTGTTTTGTTTTGTTGTGGGGTTGGTGGCTCTTTCAGGTTTTGGGTGAGCTTCTTACTTGAACTTTACATTAATAGATTTTAATCTAAAGGAACAGCATGCTACATCACTTAAGCATTCATTGCACTTCTCTGAATTAGCAAACTTCTCAATACATTCTGAAATTACTACTGCTTGTAGAGGACTTTTTTTTTCAGCAGTGTAAATAATAAACACAGCTGAACAATAATGTTGGAATTATGTATAATCCTCAAACACATGAATTCTTCGCTTTTTAAAAGCATTCCTACCTTCTCAACATCCTGGAAAGGCTATTATAAAAGAAATGGAAAAAAGATATCAGAAGAATATAGAATTCTAGTCTCCAAAATAGAATTAGTCAAAGTTTTTTCCAATTACTAGTAAATTAAACTCAGTGTATCCCTGATTAAATAGAATTCTGTCATTTACATAAAGAGTTAATGACCCTGTCGTTGAAGGAGCCTGTAAGGTTTCATCAACCAGGCTAAGATTATAAACTCTTCTCATAATGTATTCATTGGTAACTTCCATTTACACCATCAGTCATGTTAGACACAATTAATTTCAGAGAGTAATCATTTTCATTTTCTGTGTTAAAGGTACCCCAACATACAAATTGTAAAATTAATAATTACAGTGCTTTAATTGCAATGAATTTCCTGAATAGCATTCTGACATTCAAGCAAGAACTCTGCCTGTATACTGTAATTTGTCTATAGTTGTTGTAAAATATGTGCTGACCTCAGTTTCCTCTTGTCTGTGTCGATGTAATCGTTCCACATCATCTATCTCATAAACTTTAATTTCAAATGGCTCTTTTAAAGTGCCTGGCAAAGGTGGTAGATCAACCCACTGGCCAGTGACGCTGGGTTTTCTTCCTAGGGAGGCAGCATCTGGCAATGGAGCAGGAATCAGTCTACGACGCTGGAGACCTAAAATACGGAAGATAAATATTCCTCAGACTCTTAAGAGACTAACAGACTGCAAAATGTACTGTAGTGAATTAAAGAAAGATCTAAGTTCTCAGAATATTTAAGAAATGCTTTTCTTGATCTTTAAGTAAAATACCCTCAGGCTGCTAATCAAGTCACTACTGTAACAATGTTTCTCTTAGTTCATGGATGGGAGTAACAGCAGTTTCTCTCTCAAAGCAGATGTTCGAGCCTCAGTTCTTTGGTCTTTTGCAAAATAATTAAGCTGGTGGGCTACAAGGGCATTCATTACCTTATAGTGGCAATGAGACAGTTATTTCAAACCAATACTGATAATCATAGAATCATAGAATAGTAAGGGTTGGAAAGGACCTCAAGATCATCGAGTTCCAACCCCCCCGCCATGGGCAGGGACACCTCCCACTAAACCATGCCATCCAAGGCTATGTCCAACCCCACCTTGAACGCCACCAGGGATGAAGCATTCACAACCTCCCTGGGCAACCCATTCCAGGGCCCCACCACCCTCACAGTAAAGAATTTCTTCCTCAGATCCAATCTAAACCTCCCCTGTTTAAGTTTAAACCCATTACCCCTTGTCCTCTCACCACAGTCCCTAATGAAGAGTCCCTCCCCAGCATCCCTATAGGCCCCCTTCAGGTATTGGAAGGCTGCTATGAGGTCTCCAGGCAGCCTTCTCTTCTCCAGGCTGAACAGCCCCAATTTTCTCAGCCTATCTTCATACGAGATAATGGCAGATGAATCTGGAAATCTCCTGCTCCTCCAGATGAAGTCATAGAATCATAGAACAGTTAGGGTTGGAAAGGACCTCAAGATCATCGAAGCAAGGTTTTCTAAGATCCTTCTCATTTTATTACCCTGTTGCAAAGAGCGAGCAGTTGCCTCCAGAACTACTGCCCATGCTTTAATGTGCTAAATACCAGCAGTTTTCAATGGACTTTGTGGGACTGGGAGGCATTCAGAAAGCAGCAATAAACCAGTCTGCAACTTGAGCCACATCTACTGTCAAGGCATATCACCATTGATTTGTACCAGCACTCAGAAGATGACGAAACTCACCAATTCATCAACAGGAGTGCTCCCAGACTTACAAACAGCATACTGCCTCCTTGATGCACCTGCTAGGGCTCACAAAGCAGAGACTGACTTATGTCCTTCAAAAGTGCCGATACTTTTGTATACAAGAGTCAGCACTTTGGTGTCCAGCACTTTTTACAATTCTAAGTCTCTCTTAACTCTCTAAAAGGCTGACCTTTACACTACATGTGTCAAGGATGAGTACATGCATAGAGCTAGCCAGGCAATCTTAACAAGGCTGCAGTCCAATCTCTAGGTAGATAGGAGGGCTGAAGACCACCAGAAACAAGCTGAAATGTCATACGGTAGCAGTATGTATAAGGAGCTTTAGGTGACTGGTGACAATAAATTTAGTGTCTAATTTCCTCGTTGTACTGAAAACCAACTCAGATGTAAGAAGTCTACCTTCTGGTCTTACAAAAGTGAGCACATCAAACAGACTGTGCTGCTCAGAGGACAGTGCTGCCAGAATAACTTCTGGGCTGAGACCCCTACAGGAGAGTTAAGTACAAGTTAAGGCTGTCAGGTAAGCCCTATCACAAACATAAACATGAAATGGAGACAAAATCCCAGCAGGCAACCCCAAAGACACTGCCATAAGACACCAGAAGGGTTACTGCACGTTACATGTTCTTAAGAAAAACATTCATAATTCTTATTTGCATCCTTGCTAATTTCTAAGTAACAAGAACAATCACAATGAGAATGTTTTAGAAGACTTGCTTCTACTTCTGCAACACCTGTTCATCCTTCTCACAACCCCAATCGATTTAGCCTGAATCACCACTGCTACCTGCCTGCTAAAATCACCCGCTGTAACTCTAATGCTGTAACCACTTTAGTGACAGCTGGATCCTTCTGAAAAGGACACTGAACAGATGCAAACAAACTTCATATCCACTGTACCAGCCAGGGTCAACACCCTTTCTCCAAAGATAAGCTGAAGGATAAGGGGACAAGGTTTCCAGTGACATACATGGAAGTAGGATCTGTTCTTAAAATCCAGAAACTCCATGATTTCAATGCAGTCTGGAGTAACATAAGCTACTCCAATCACCTTTAACACTTTCCAAAAATTCAAATATATTGTAGACTAATAATGGTTCTGCACCAAACGCTTCTTGTAAGAAGTATTTCAGGAACTTCCTAGGAAACCTCATTTCGAGTACAAAACACGTTATTGTCTCAAAGTCTACAGCACTCCAAAAAAGTAAGACATAATTTACTGATACAGAGCAATTTCAATTGGAAAAAGAAATATTTTGTCATTTTAAAGACATTATAAGCATTTCCTGGGGCAAAACCAAATACAAATCCATCGGTGGGTAACGCCTTCTCAATATGCATGCCACTTACACAGCTGTTAATATTGATTTGTAGGAAAGGTTTAAGAGGTTGATACGCTATGGAAAGAGAACTGCAGTGAATGTTGCACTAAGTTTCCAAAATGATTTATCACCTGCTGAAGCAACTCAGTTGCTTTGACCAGAAAGCACCATAAAGTCTGCGTCATTTTTCACTCATTTGTTTTTCTGCCAGAATTGAGCATCATGGGTGTCTACGGATTGCAAGAATTATCGCTTTCCACCCAAAAGCTCAGATTCAGTGTATTGCTGATATTAGTTCCTACTGCACTTCCAACATTCAATATTCTTAAACTGCTGAATGTAGCTGTGCTCATTAGCTACATGGCACTGATTGCCACTGATTCTTTAAAATACTACAGGACTTCAACCTAAATCAATAAAAATGAAGACTGCAACAGCAGTCACGTGAATCTGATTTTGAAGCTGGCTACAACAAGTGGCACTTACATGAGCACCACCTGCAAAAGCAATAAGGAAAGGCATTGGAGAGCCAGAACAACCTGGCTCGTGTATGTCCACCTTTGCCTGGTGTGGTAAGACATGTCAGCCTTGGCACAGTACATGAGCCACAGCCACCTTCTCTGGAGCACCTCCCCAGTCATTTTCCTATTGCTTATAGTAACTACATGTACACTAAAATTTCTTTATAAAAAAACTATTACAGTGCGATACATAATTTTGCAATCAGCTGGTAACATTACTGTAAGAGTTGCTACATCTTATGTACACACCCTACTGCTCTGCCCCTGAGCCTTACCTTTGGGTAACCTAATACACATTCAGCAATTCTCATTAATTCACACACTCTCCTCTCCTCCAGGTCCATCCATGTGTTTCTAAACTACAGTCCCAGCCCCTCTCACTGAAATTTCCTCACAGACACCTGGCAGCAGAGCTCCTCCTCTCCTCACTGCCCTTCTCTCAGTGATCTTTTCCAAGTCACTTGATCCTCACAAAAACTTATCAGCACCTTCACTCTTCCCCACCCACTCGTTACACCCTCCTATTCTGGGTCACCCTGGTGCAGTGCTCACTGCCAACCCTGCTGAGGGAGGAAGGAACATCCCATCTGCCAGCAGGTATCTGCTGCCTCCTCCCTCCAAGGGAGGTGGCCGGCACCCCAGGGCACCTGGCACCTTTCCTGCCCCCTCCACTATAGCATCTGTGTCACACCTGCACCTTTGAAGTGAAATAAATGACAAGTAGCTGCTGTCAGAGTGATAAATGTGCACATGCAAGGGAATGCATTCAGTCCACCTCCCCACTTTGAGCTTCTCCCAAACCTTCTCCTCCTCTGCCAGAGACGCCATGAAAACCCACTCACGGAGCACGAGTGGACACCTGACCACCTTCTCCTTTGTTTCTTACCTGTTGATCGTTTCTTGGGGGACTTGAGGCTCCTCATCCGGCCTGGTGATGACATTCCGCTTTCACTCATGGAGTCATGTGCCGAGGAGGCACTGCCAGTGGCCTCGCTGTCCCGAATCATGCTCTCATAGCCACTGCTGCCTCCGCTGTGGTAAAACAGAGCTGTCCTCCCCATGGCTGGTGGCAGCTCCCCACTTAGGACACTGCTGTTGTCACTGCCATGCCCACTGCTGTACCGCTGAGGCCGCCGGGGTGCCGTTATCTTGCTGTATGGAGATGGCAGCACTGGGATTTGGGACTTCTCATCACTGAGGTTAATGCCACTGTCATTGCCACTGTCAGAGTCGGTGGAGCCTCGGAAGTGGCCCACCTTGGCAGAGCTTCCTGACACCAGCTCATTCACGCGGCTGTTGGCTGCCCTCATAGCCTGCTTGGTCCCCATAATGGTCCCTCGGCCGGTTTTGCCGCTGACGGGCTGCACGGAGCGGGGGGCTGCCTTCCCACCAGGGGCCACACCAGAGCCCTTCCCTGCAGGCTGCACCAGGGACTTGACAGAGGAACTGAGAGACTTTGACCCACTGGCAGCAAGGCCTCGGTTTTTATTTCCATTCGCTTGTACCTTCTGGTTAGCTGTGGGTTTTCCCTGGCTGTTTTTACCAGGCACAGGGGCAGTGAAGGGTGGTGGTAAACCCACAGCAGAGGCAACAGGGGGGACCCCCAGTCTGGGGACAGAGCGCCCTGCCCGGCTGTTGCTGGTGCTCCCATTCTCCCTCACCACACTTGCTTTGGATCCAACTGATGTCAGGCTGTCACATCTCTCCAGGGACATGTGGCTCCCGTAACGGTGCACAGCTTCACTCTTTGATCCCTTCGCCTTCAAGCTGGATGTCATCTTGGGCAAAGAGTGGTCGCCTCTCAGGTTCATTTTGCTGCTGGCACTTTCGCTGAAGTAAGACCCAGCT
This sequence comes from Amazona ochrocephala, assembly GCA_039720435.1. Taxonomy (NCBI): domain Eukaryota; kingdom Metazoa; phylum Chordata; class Aves; order Psittaciformes; family Psittacidae; genus Amazona; species Amazona ochrocephala. Next base: position 50,570,384 of record CM077882.1, on the reverse strand, counting down.
TTCAACCGTAAATCTGCTTCATCTTCAGCCCTCAGCATAGCAGCTCTGGCAAAGTCCAGGCTGGAGGCTTTTCCCCCACCATTACCCAGACCAACAGGTTTCTGTTCCAGGCTTGATTTGCGTACAGGAGGTGTTGGAGGTGCTGGCCCACCCGGCCTGGGCAACACGGTTGTCTTCTGTGGTGCACTCTTCTTTCCCAGTGATGATTTCAAGCTGCCAGTAGACAAGGGAACATCCGAATTCCCTCGGGTCACAGCCTCCAACAAAGTAGTGTTACCGTGCGACACAGGCATCACTCCCAGTGTGGTAGCTCCTCTCTTCAGCTGTGGCATCTTCATCACAACTTCTGACTTCTTTGCAGCTCCACTAGAGGATTTGCAGGCCATTTCACAACCATCCACAACCCTCTGTGAACAGGCAAGCATAGTCTGCGACTTTGTTGGCCTGGATGCTGCATCAAAATACTGGGCAGCTTTTCCTGGCTGTTTCTCAGTACCAAGTGCATGAGATTTTGGAGACAGCAGTGAGTCTGCAGGTTTGGCTTCCAACTGATAATCAGTGCGCAACAGCCAGGGATCTTCAAATACGCCGTGTGGATTCTGCAGCTCTTTATAGCTGAAGACAGTATTATTGTGGATTGGAGATGAGGTAGTTTTTGTTTTCCTAGGAAGACTAGAATGTATTGTTTCTATCACAGGCATATCACGAGAATTACTAAATTTTATTTTTATGGGCTGATCAGCGACACAAAAAGCACTTTTTATCTCAGACGCTTTGGTAGTTTCAGAGGTTTGAGGGCTTTTGATAATGCCTGAGGACAGCTTGCTGGAACTCAAGCTCTCACTGTCCAGTTCAGAGAAGCAAAATCCACTGTCATTCAGAGTGCTTTTCAGGGGGACAGATAAATGGGAAGAATCCAAGTTGAAGGGCTCCTCAGACTTATTACAGCTGTAAGATGACTGTGCAACAAAACTGTCACTAGACTGGGCTCCATCACTTTCAATTGTACAGATGCTGACTTCACTAAGCCATGAACTGATGGAGGAACGCCTACTGCTGGTAAAAGGATCCTTAGCAAAGGGCACAACAATATCAATATTTACACCAGTAGAAGTCTCCTGTGAGGTATAAGCATCAAACTCATCATTTATGCTGCTGATAATACTGACTGGCCTTGAACCTGATGCAAGAGCCTGAAGGGAGCAGTCGCTGTTAAAGCTAATGATACTGGATGGTCTTCCATTATCCATAATCCCACTAATGGACAGTTCTTCCACCACAGTGAAAACAAGCTCATCCTCTCCATTCAGCTCAACAGGCTGCTGCAAAGTCACTGTGGTGGTTAGAATATCCCTGTCAAAACACTTCCCTCTGAACGCTGACCTGAAGCTGTGTACCTCTATTGCACCTGACTGATTCTGGGCATTGCTACCAACTAAGAATGTGCTTCCTACAGGGTTTTGCTCAGGTTTGTTTCCCATCTGTTTGCTCATTCCCACAGGAGGAGTCCGAACCGCATTGCTATTGTCCAGCTCCAAATTCTCAGCTTTGGAGCTCACTATGTCCTCTTTCTGCTGTGGAGGTGGAGGTGCTGGGCTTGGCAAGGGTCTCTTCATGCACAAGGACTTTTCCTTAATTACACATTCAGCTGTGGCTTTATTCTGCTCTGTATTCCTTGAAGGGCTATCCCTTGAGGACTGCAGGGAATCAGTGATTGTCTCTCTCTCCCCCTCCAGTACTGAGTCTATTATTGTGTGGTCACCTCTGCTCTGTGGCTTGGAAAGCTCTACTTTCAAGTGAGGTGTGCTCTTTTCATGACAATTGCCATTGCCACCCCTTGGTGCAACAGCCTGGTAAGGAAGGTTATGTCCTTTTCTGGGAGATGCAGTTTCTTGTTGGATTGGTTTCTTAAATCCTCCAGAAGGAGAAGATATTTTCTCCTTTATCAGCTTAGACTGTGTATTTTCTGTACTTCCAGGGACTGGACTGCAATTGGATACAACAGAGATTTCTCCACAAGCAAATTTGATGGGTTCCTCACTTCCATCAATGCACTCTAACCTTTCTTGCAGTTCAGCAAAAGTGTTGCATTTAAAATGGTCCTTATCAGAACTCCTACCAATAGCAGAATTGTCTTTACTTCTCTTCTTGTTTAGGGATGGGATTATGGGAACAAACTCTGGAGGACCTTCATTATCTGTCAATTCCCTGTCAGACAAAGCTGCGCCATTGGGACCAACATAGATGACAGTATCGCAAGACTGTTCACTGCTGGAGGAATAATCTGGATCACTAGATATACTCAGGACAGGAAGGTCAGGGTCAAGGGCAACAGTTCGTGGGTGGAAGGGTCGCAAATGGGGTGGTCTGCGGACATGTCCTTCTTCACATGAACTCTCTCCTCCAGATGAGCTGGATGCATACTGTACACGATCAATAAGGGAGATTTTATTAATATTGATATATAGGTATATAAATATGTACATGTAATTGATTAAAAAGCCAAGTTTGCTATATACTCTGTGCTTTCTGTATACTATCACAACTACATCTACTGGAAAATGTTGAATGTGAATTAAAATAACAAGGTCATGCTGCATAGATTTTACTATATTAGGAGCAATATAATCATCACACCTTTTCAGATAATTTCCGTTAAATATTATGCATTTTCTTTCTCCTTAACAGTTTTCTATTCCTTCCTTATTGTTTTTTAATTAATACAAATAGGAGCTTTTGAGATAGTTCCACATATAAGCAAAGAAAAAATACGTGTCTGGAACAAAAAGAAGGGAATTTCAGGATTAAGGACTGGAGGTGGGATGATGGCTCAGTGCCAAGTCATTTGTCAGTTCGTCTTCTGAGCTTTTATGCAATTTGTATTACTTCTTACCGCTGAGAAACCCCATGTTCCCCCACCGAGAGGTTAGGAAAACTCATTTTCAAATGAATTAATTTCTGCATGTTTGTGAACCAACCTTGGACTTCTTCTTTCTCATTCGGTGGATCCGTGATGCAAGCTGAATGGTGGTGAGAGTTTCTGCATAATTGACTGGGGAGTCAGAAATATGCGCAATCATAGTAGTTCTGCAGTTGATGTTCCCAAGTGATTCCCTCAACAACATTGTCAACTTGTTGTCCCTGTGTAACAAATGAGAACACTAGGATGGCTTAAAGAAATCACCATCTTTTTTTTTGCAGATTTTTACACCACAAACTGTGCTTTCACTTTCATAGGATATATGCCTGTATGGTACGTGCAGATAAGAAATATGCTCCTATTATTTGACCACACTTAAAATGTACAAAGATACCAATATTTTAATTACTTATCTGCCTATGTATCTGCAGTATAATATTACTCTTTACTTGGACTACTGTAAAACAATTGATTAATAACTAGTTTAGTTATCTCAATTTTAGCTCATATTACCAAAAAAAGCTCATGAGCTTTTTAGCTGAGCAGACTTAATGCCTGGACGGCTAAGGTCTGTGAGCTCCATACAAACAGTTTAGATAAGAACTAAAAAATAAGTCAACAGAAATGGTAAGAAATTGCTAAACAAATACAACGTTAGATATCAGAAATATATTATTAGTAGCACCCCTCTAGTTTCCATTCTGCCTGTGGTTGTCTCCTCTGACATAGCAAATGGGAAGCAGAATTTCTCTCTGAAGGCTTTCCTGGTTATGAAAGTCCTCCACTATGGACAGCAAAGCTGACAAGATAGATGACATTTTGTCCTCCACTGGTCTCCAAAACATATCTCCCCAGCTCTCTCAGGAGGCTGCTTCCTATCACCCCCCTGAGCTGGCCCAACACTGGGAACTACCATCATGTCTACTCACTAAAGCATGGTAGGTGACAAAGTCGAGCATCTGCCCTTCCCTATTTTAACCCATCCATTCTCTACCCACAAACATAGCAACTAGCCTGAGGAAAGTACTTTTCCTCCAAACACAGACAGGAGAAACACCTGTTCGAGATGCAATGCTAGATAAATCTGTGAAATGACATGTTTGATAACATCAGCACAAAGGTATAATGCATGAAGATTAATTGCAAGCAGCAATTAAATTTAAGGACTGAAGGCCAAGTTCTGGTAAGGTTTTTACAATGTGGTAGTGTTTCTAAGCTGGGCTCCCCACAGGTGTGTTTGACACAATATTATTGTTAAGTACACTCCACAAAGGAACACACCTAAATGTTTGCTTCTGATAAACAAATGTGCAACTTAGTGGTCTTTTTTTTAATTGAAAAGATATATCATTCAAAAAGGCATGCAGAAATAATAACCTTTGATGACAATAGTTGATAAACTCTCTAGTATTTTCTGAAATTTTAATACAATTTTTAAATTTGGAAAAAAGAGAGAAAATCCTATTACATTCTGATTAAATTGTTTACTAATGTCCAGCTAGCCAAGATCAGTCTAAATTCCAAAACCAGGAAACAAACAGGAAGCAGAAGAAACAAAACATTTTGGCTATCTTCCCCCACATTTTTCAACAATCAACCGCCCCCCAATATTTGAGCAAACTTAAGCACATACCAACATGTATATAATTTTTGGCCATGTAATTCAGAATTTCACATTGTTATGTGACATTTAAAATATTTTGTATATGTATATATACTTATACACAGGTAGATGAATAGAAACATGTATCTATAATATAGAATTGACCTTCTAGCAGCCTTCTGGTCAGTAAAGGGGGCCTACAAGAAAGCTGGAGAGGGACTTTTTACAAGGGTATGTAGGGTAGTACAAGAGGGAATGTCTTTAAGCTGACAGAGGGGAAATTTAGATTAGGTATTACTAAAACATTTTTCACTATGAGAGTAGCGAGACATTGGCACAGGTTGCCCAAAGAAGCTCTGGCTGCCCCATCCCTGGAAGTGTTCAAAGCCAGGCTGGACGGGGCTTAAAGCAAGCCAGTCTAGTGGAAGGTGTAGCTGCCCACAGCAGAGGGATGGAACTAGATGATCTTTAAGGCCCTTTCCAAGCAAAACCATTCTATGGTTCTATGACCTTAAAAGACAACAGACTCTTCTCCAACAGAACTTGCTTTAACTTCATCTTAGGTAAAGAGCAAATTGTTGATGCAGTTCATTGCTAAGGTAACACCAGCCACAAATTTAAGATAATTCAGACAATAATTCACTTACTTATATGGCACATGCTTAGCACCATTAATTAAGGCCAAAATTACATTGCCCAGGGCAGACAGAGACAGGCACAGAGAGCCTCCTCCATCTCGGGTCTTGCTCAGCACTTTTTCACAGCTCCCTAGATCAATGAGATGCAAACGGCTGCGTCCTCCAGACACTATAAAAAAAAGGGTAGAAAAACAGTTGTACATCACGTTCCTTGCATGGACTCAAGCCAAACTTGGTATTCAAAATGTATTCAAATGAGGAAAATAATGAATACAGCATAGGATAATGACCAAATTAAATATTAATAGAAAGGAAACCACATTTTAGCCACAGCTACCAAAGTCAAAGGTGACTTGTCTGGCTTAAGGATTCACTTTAATTTTTCTTTTTAAGTTTATTGCAAATTACTGTTTAAACTAACCCATCTGAAAACAAACAATATGGTAAGAAGATTCATACTTCCTCCTTTGCCACTCTTCTCCATGCGATACTGGTATATGTGAAGAGTAAAGAGCATATGTGAATTCCTTCTCTCTTCTTCTTCGCATTCAGGTTTGCTGGTACTTCTAGCAGCAATTGCAGCATCAAGGAAAAAGGCAGCTTTCTCTGCTGTTGGGGCCCTTAGCTCACTTTGGTTTTGAAGCTTGAATATAAACAAGAGAATGACTAATTAGCATAGAGGCATCTTTTTTTATTATTTTTTGCTGAACTGGCTAAATCTCTAGGGCACTAAAGGAAACAAATACGTACACCACGGGAGAAGGGCTTATAAATTAAAAGCAATAGTATTTTTTACTGTCTTAAAGTTGTCATAATTGTTGTCAGATAAAGGGAAATAGAAAGCAGAAGAAAGCCAGCCTCAGAAGAATCTATGTTGTGATATTCATTATACCTGAGTTCCACATATTGGATCTTCTCTCAGATAAACCCCGGGAGACTGCCCATCCTGAAGGCTGCCAGTGGCTACTTCAGCTAACAAATCCTTCAGGTTTTCATCTTTGCCACTGATCTCCACAGCGGATACTCTAATAGAGAATCGAGTCCCAGTTTTTTCTTTACGTTCATTGATTAATTTGAAGAGCCAAGAAATTGCACAGGGGATGATACCAAGGCTTTGCGTGGAGTTATCTTTCCCAATCATGGTAAAAGATTTTCCTAGAATTAAAAGACAAACATGAACTCAATTCACCTTTCTTGTACAAGACAGTATCTCTTCATATCACCACTGTACATACACTACATGCAGTGCCATGTGTTGCACAGATAATGGGAAAGAACAGATGCAAAAATGCAAAATATTTAATTATTAATCCATTGTTATTTATTCAATTAGTTTTGCAATTTTTGTAACTCAGACCCACAACAAATTAATGGTAAAAACATTTCTGATCTTCTGATTTTCATCACAATGCACCTATGTAACTTGCTCTTGATTAAGCTAATCCAATGTTACATTTTACCTTTTCAAATTAAAACTTACAATCACAGTATAGAAATAAACCATTATAAGTTTGCAAAACTAATTAAAAAGAAATTCTAATCTATTCATATACTCCAGGTTTATTGTTCCAGGAGCTGACAGCATGTAATTACCAAACTGACATAGTAATTAACTGTAACGAATTTGGGAGCTCACCAAGCTTGACATGACCAAAGCAAAATATGCAACCATCTGCACCATTCACAACAGACTGGATTACTTCTGCTACTGTACCAGAGCATACCTCAGCCTGAAAGAAAGATTTGAGAAGAATAAGTAAATGAGCATATACTGCTATGGTTTTTACTATTCTTCTGTAATGAAATGAATGACTCAATATTTTTGAGGTGAAATATTCTTCCCATTTTAATAGCATCAGTCCTGTTATTTTAGTAACTATGCTATCATAAAAAATAATAAAATATGCTACCACAGCCTAAAACAGTTTTCAATTTTACTAAACCAATTCTCTTGGAATACTGATTCTATGACTAATGTAGCAAACTGAATGATCTCCAACCAGGCTTCCTGCTGGTATAATAGCTTAGCCAAGGCTATTCGGCAATGGTAGCAACTCTGCTGAAATTAAGCTACTCAAAAGTGCTCACCGGAATTAAAAAGACATAATACTGGAAAAAATGCATTAATATCCCTGAATAAGATTTCATAGTATCACATTTTCCTCTTCCAGGGGAATATCATCATCAAAAAGAGAACTTGCTAAAATATTTGAGTGTACTAAAACCAGTTTATCCACATCAAGGAAGGTTTCACATGTACAATAGATGATCTATTAAGTACAACTGAGGAAGAGGAGATGGTTGGCGTAAATATATAACTACAGTGAAATTATAAGGCTGTGTTTACAGGTACATGGCAATAAGCTTGACTCAAGTAATGACACCTGCACTAAAGTGGCTGCACTGGCCAATGTCACCCAGAAACATCACAAACAGGCCACCCAACAGGCCAACCACAAAGACCTGAAAGAGCCTAGCTCAAACCAGGGGTCAACAATGTTAAGGACTGGTGCCGAAACCAGCAAAGTAGTCATCTGTGACCAGCCACTTTGTAGCAGGGCTGGCACTGTAAGTAATAGAAAGGCATTTCCAGTTCTGGACTAATGTTGAGATCACTGTTGCATATTTCTGCACAAAGACACCATATGAGCTTAGGCAAGATATTAAAAACAGCCTCCTGATGTCGCTACCATTGCTTTAGTCACTGATGTATGTGGGAGGTTATCCTCTATCTTTAGTGCTTGGCTAAAACTTAGACCTAATAGATATTTTCGTATCTCTAGTTTGGGACCCAAAACCTAAAACAAAATCCTAAGAAAAGATCTGAGAGGGGGATTCTGAACTAGGTCTTATCATGGTTTCTTGACATTAACATACCACTTTCATTTGGGATTTTTTGGTGTATTCTTCACCCTATTTTTTTCCAGCAGTTCAAACTTGGAGTAGTTTCTCATACACCCCTGATTTTGGTGTTCTTTCTAAAGCTGTTCTGGTATTTTTTTTCTGAACTCACGATTTTTCCCAGGAGGAAATTTCGGGTGTCCATGAGTACAATTTCACTGAATGTAGTGCAGACCACAATCCTCTCAAGTACTAGCCATCCCATCTGTGTATCAGATTCCATGTCTGGGGCTATTACTGTACAAATATACCATTTTGCAGGCCAAAGAAAGGCATACACCATCAGCAGCACAACCATCAAGATAAAATAATCAGTCAAACGGTACGAACTGTACTGGCAAAGAAAATATAAAAGCTCCCCAACTGTTCCAGTTATAGCAATCCCACAGGGTTAGTTCAATCTCTTCTCCTAACAGCAGCATTTAGTTTAATGTTAATCACATGTTCATTTGCCATTCAAAGCAGTGGGAAAGGACTATTTCAGTGACACCAAATGGGTTAAAACCTAACTGGATGGAAAACTGAATTTCAAATTGGCTGTATGTCTCTCTCTAACAAGAGAAATGCAGAAGATAACTTAGCCAGCAAATCCATCTCCCCAGCTATTATTCCTTAATTTTACATATCTACTAAACTGAAAATGTTAGAATTTACCCACTTGTCTACTAATTACCATGGATTTTTTTTCCAGGAATTAAGGCAACTAATTCAAATAAAATTCCCCAGAAACAGACAGAACTCTTCCAGTAATCAAATGCAGTGGCCATGAGAAGACGGGAGGCTCATGCAAGTGACTCCAGTACCTGCGAAGCATCCTGTGGGAAAACCGCATCAAAGGCAAACATCTTTGGGACAGCAACAACGCCTCTTCTGTGACCCGCATTGGAAGGACCACTTGCTGCTGGATCATAAAATGTGATTTGCTTTTTTCGTGGGTCTACCTTTAGAAAGGACATGGATTCAGATGTTTCATGTGCTCCTTGAGAGGGACAAATCCTTACCATCACTTTCACCTGCAAGAATTCATAAGAAAACAACAACTTGAGTTCCCAGTTACAGATAAATGAATGCAAAGCATTCCTCCCAAGCCCATTCCTCTTCCCGTGACATGTTCATTTGTAATATTTAGGTGTGTCAGAATAACCGTGGGATAAAACCAGAGCCAGATTTTCCAGCCTGGTTTCCACCCTGGGGTCTTCACTGAACTAGTTTTTAAAATGCGCACTTTGTCCCTTCAATTAACTTCATTTCAGTTTTATGATTTGAATTTGCAAATGTCTGGTCTGCAGGTCTGCAGTGGGTATAATCCACTGTAGGTGTAATACCAGGCCTAAAGTAAAGGGAACTCTAGCTTTCTACCTTTCAAGTACTGTGTGACTGAAAGCACAAGCTGATCCACCCTGAAAATCAGCCTGAATTACACAAGGCTCAGACAGCTAACGCATTCAAACTGAACTAAATCGAGAAACTTTCCGTTCCTTGTTCACATTCTTCCAATAAAAGTTGCTTTTCATATAACTTTCTCGGTAGACTTATGCTGAGCTCTTGGGTGGTTAGTTGCAGATATAATCGGAAAGATGGGAAGAAAAAAAAAAATTAAAAAGTCAAAAAGCTTGAAAAGAAACAAATCACAAAGTACATTTCTGTTACAGCACTGCAAATGCTAATTTCCCACACATGGCATTTTAAGACAGCCTTTTTAGAGAGGTCAGACACGTTAGCTGTGCTTTCCAAAGCAGTTTACGGGAATCAAGTGACTGTATCTCATGAAACTTCAGTAAAGGCCGCACATCTGCTTCTTTTAAGCTTCCTGGAAATCAAACTCTTACTTTGACAAACTGTGAAATACTGCCTCACACCCACTTACAACCCTTTATCCTCATGAGATATTCCCAGGCCAGAACCACTGTGTTTAATACACCCTGGACTGAAGTAAATTACTATTACAGGTGCAACTTTAAATCTGCACTGCCCATCAGATCAAATATAAGAAAAATCTTCAGACAGAGTCACTTTCCATGGCACGTATAAAATGTTTCAATAATAAGCTGAATAACAGTATTATCTCCTTGTCCAACTACTTTAACAGCGCCAGTGTTAACCATCTAGTTTCACCGGGTGAAGAGCCTGCACGGCTGTAATACACTACAGCCAGCTCAGCTGGAACAATTTTCACTACTACTCTTCCCAGCACCCATCAAGAAGCTTCAGCTTCTATAGTGCTACTACTGACCAACAAACACTATTTTTACAGCACTTGGACCTGATGTAGGAGGGACAGATAGCAACCCCTCTGCTGCAAATCTAGCAGGTGAACTCTCCAAACACAGAGAACAGTCACTAGCTGATGAGTCAGAACTCAGCACTGGTGACACCGTACCTCAAACACTGTGCTCAGTTTTGGGCCCCTCAATGCAAAGAAGACATTGAGCTACTGGAGCATGTCCGAAGAAGGGCAAGGAAGCTACTGAAGCATCTAGAGCACAAGTCTTGTGAGGAGCGACTGAGGAGTGTGGGGTTCTTTATCCTGAAGAAAAGGAAGCTCAGGGGGGACCTTATCACTCTCTACAACTAACTGAAAGGAGGTTGTAGCAAGGTGGGTGTCGATCTCTTCTCCCAGGCAACAAGCAATAGTATACTGATGGATAGGGGCAGAGCAGTTGACATCATGTACCCAGACTTGTGCAAAGCATTCGACACTATCCTACCTAACACCCTTGCCTCTAAACTGGAGGAACATAAATTTGATGGATGGACCACTCGGTGGATAAAGAATCGGCTGGATGGCCACATGCAGAGAGCTGCGGTCAACTGCTCAGTGTCCAACTGGAGAGGAGTAATGAGTGATGTCCATCAGGGGTCAGTGTTGGGACCAGTCCTGGTCAGTATCTTTGTCAGTGACATGGACAGTGGGATGGAGTACACACTCAGCAAGTTTGCTGACAACACTAACTTATGTGGTTAGGTTGACATGCTGGAGGGAAGGGATGCCATCCAGAGGAACCTTGACAGACTTGAGAGGTGGAACAATGCCAACCACAAGAAGTTCAAGAAAGCCAAGTGTAAGGTCCTACACCTGGCTCGGGGTAATCACAGGCACAGCTACAGGTTGCACAAATAAGTGATCCAGAGCAGCCCTGTGGAGAAGGACCTGGGGGTATTGGTCAACGAGAAACTGAACATGAGCTGGCAGTATGCGCTCACAGCCCAGAAAGCCTGCATCAAAAACAGCATGACCAGCAGGTCGAAGGAGGTGATCCTGCCCCTCTACTCTGCTCTCATGAGGCCCCACTTGGAGTACTGTGTGCAGTTCTGGTGTCCTGAACATAAGAAGGACATGGAACTGCTGGAGCAAGTCCAGAGGAGGCCATGAGGATGATCAAGGGGCTGAAGAACCTCCCATATGAAGACGGGCTGAAAAAGTTACAGCTGTTCAGCCTAGAGAAGAGAAGGCTGCGTGGTGACGTCATAGCAGCCTTCCAATATCTGAAGGGGACTACAAGGATACTGTAGTGGTAGGACAAGAGGTAATGTTTCAAATTCAAACAGGAGAACTTCAGGTTAAATAAAAGGAAGAAGTTCTTTACTGTGAGGGTGGCGTGGCACTGAAACGGTTTGCCCAAAGAAGTGGTAAATGCTCCATCCTTGGCAGTGTTCAAGGCCAGGTTGGACAGAGCCTTGTTCTAGGTTGAAGTGTCCCTGCTCATGGCACGGGGGTTAGAACTAGATGATTTTAAGGTCCTTTCCAACCCTAACCATTCTATGATTCTATGATCCTCTCTGCCAGGGGAGGTTTAGATTTGATATTAGGAAACATTTCTTCACAGCAAGGTTTGCCAAGCATTGGAACAGGCTGCCCAGGGAAGTGGTGGAGTCACCATCCCTGGAGGTATGAAAAGGATGTGTAAACGTGGTGCTTACAGACCTGGTTTAGTGGTGGATGTGGCAGTGCTGGGTTAACAGTTGGTCTCATCTTAAAGGTCATTTCTAACCTAAACTATGCTATGAGTCTATGAGTCAAGACTCTCTAGCCCTGAGCTAGATAGCACAAGGAAGCTGGGTTGGAAAACATGCATCTCTGATAAAGAACGATCCTCCCGTTCAGTAATCTTTTGTAATCTGCCAGAACTCTTGACTTCTACTTAATATGTTCCACGAACATTACATCATTAAAAAGGTGCACATTTATTACATTGACACATTCTTTGTGTCATTACTTAAAAAAAAAAAAAAAAAACAGCGCTTTGCAGTCAGCACTTCCCCATCACTCCTGTAACCAGAGAAATAATGGCAAAGGAAGAACTAAAGCTGAAAAACTACTTCAGCAAAGCACGACATGGGAAACTGCAGGCACAAAGAGCAGAGCAGGCTGAGCCACCCTGCCCTTCACACCAGACAAGATGAAAAGGTGATGGCATACACACCTGCACCCAGTGGTGCAGTGAAACATACTGCCCAAGCCAGGATGATCCACAGCAAATGGGTGGGTACAGCAGCAAGCATCAGGCTGAACTGTCCCTTCATCAGCTAGGAAGGGTGGGTAATTTGAAGATTTCATTTAACTCCTCAACTGTTTCATTTTTTCAGCTTCTTCTTTCAAGAGGGGCTAAGCTGCACACAAGCACCCCTGAGCAATTATTCTAGCATCTTCACAGAAAATGTTTTCCATAGAGTGGCTATGAAAGCTTTTCCCCAACATTTTCTCCATACAAAGAGGTTAAAAAACAACCAGTCCTTCCAGCATATACTACAAGAGGCTCCACCAAACGTAGCAGCAAATTCTTCCACCTTTTGACTCAAGCAGTCCCCCGATTTCACCACTTTTTCTTTCCCCTTTCATAGTGATACAAGTATGAAAATACAGTCCCAGAAAAATAAGCAAACCTTAGAATAAATGAAACAGCTGCTTCAAAAGCAAAGCGCATCAGAGGTGACACACTCAAGGCTGTTTCTCCACAAAAGCTCCATGAAGACAGCTTTGTGTATTAGCCTGCTAGCTCAACCTTGACATGCTACCAAGGTGCTCAGAAAAATAATCTCTCTTGAGGAAAAAAACTCCAAAACCCTAAATATACAAGTAGAAATACCCACTTCAGGGTCACCTGATTAAAATGAATTTTAAAATACATGCTGTTTTCAAAGCACTTCTCTAAACAGGCCTGCCTGTTCTCTCTTCCACCTATTATTAGATTATATCAGCCAGCACTGGGATAAGAGGAAAATTGTTTTGCCCCTGACCTGAACTGCAAGTTACCTCCATCAGAGCGTTGCTCCTGCTACACAAAGATGGCTTGTGTGCCAAATGAGCTTTTTGAGACCACCTCTCTGAAACAGAAAGATAGTAAAATAGCTTCCCCTAATGGATCAGATCCCAAACTTAACAGGCTTCAAGGGTCACCTTCATTTTTACAGTGGAAGTCAGTTTTCGAGACAAATAGGAGGGAGAAGAGAAAAGCAGCTTGAGGGAGATCCTCTTTTAGTGTTTTCTATATGAAAGCTGATTTGCAAAGTAGAAAACCACTGGTTTGAAATTTAGTTTCTATGCTCACTAAATATATCTGTAAGTGACGCCTACCAGAAATCGTAGCTTTATAATGTGTCACACTTATTCATAGTGCTGAGCCATACTCTGACTTCACTGGAAATGAAGAGCAAAATCTCATGAAAGTACCACAAAGCACAAAGATTACCTAAACATATCACCTCACAACAGCAAAAACTAAGTGCAGACAGATCTTGGGTGCATGCACATGGTTCTAAGTATATACAGAAAGGTTTGGTGTTATACTGTTTATTCTTCTAAAACTTCTTTTCCTCCTCCAGTGTTTCAGGACCAGTCTTCAGTGACAGGTTTACGTTCTCAGCTCTGAAGCTGACCCCAGTATTCTTCTGGGATGAGTACTGCAGAAAAAGCAGTATACTATAGAGCCAGCATGCTTCCTGCCTTAAGGATCAATTTAACTCATCTTCTCCTGAGTCTCTTTATCTAGTTCTCATACAAAAGGCATACTCACCTGTAGAGATTGCAACATGCAGTGTGGGAAATCATCCAGATACAAGGGCTTGCAGCGAGGGGAGGATTCAAGAAAATTGAGAACCTGTAAATCTTAAAGTAACTTTGGCCCATAACTAGGGAGCAACACAGCAATACCTGCACTAAACTCTAATGCTTTTAGTTGCTCATGAAAATTAATTACTAGAATTAAGTGCAATAACATTAATTTCAGAGCCACTCAGGATCACACCTTCTGTGGGCACTTACTCAACAATATGGCCAGGCTTCTGGTAGTCAGTTCCCACTGCAGTGGTACCAGCTACTAGTGACACTTGTACAAAGCAAAGAGAAGGAATTTAGAGGAGAATGAATGAAGAAATGAAAGACTAAGACAGGTCTGAAAGACTAAGAACAGGTGGGGGGAGGGGACAAAGGAGCTGAAAGTGCAGAAGGAAGAAGAGGCACAAAAAAACAGACGATACATATTTGGTGATTCCAGAAAAGTCATCTCAGACTCAGGGAACCTCTGTCATGACCACTTTTAGACTCCTTAAGGACAGCTAAAGCAGCACATCCATCCTGTGATGGGGTGACTCTTCATGTTAGAACTGGAGATTTTTAGTAAATCCTTCGCCCCCCCTTTGTATATTTCATATTTAATGTCATAGAAAGATGCAGAGAGTAAGAAGAAGAATTAGAAGTGGAAGTTTATCATTATCAAGAATACAAGGATTTGCACATAGACTCTCATACAGACATTGAATATTGCATAAAGGCTCCATTTCAATTAGGATGTTGATAGAAAAAGAGGACAGATTTGCATTTGAGTTCAATTTCTGCAAATAAAAATAAAAGAAACACAAACATCACAATACTTTCACATCATTAACAATTTTTTCAGAGCCTGAAGACAGCCTAAATCATGCAGAACTCTGAAGTACCTCATTAATTAACTGACTCTAATCTGGTGGGCTTTATACACCAAAGGTTAACACTCTACTGCTGAACTTTCCGAATTCATGTTTCTGGAGGAACCAGGAGGTCATCAGAACTGCTGAAGGAAGCCTGATTAAAATCAAAAATGTCTGGGATAAGACATCCTTAATATGCCATTAAAAAGGTAATGAATTTAAGTAAACAAAAAAGCACATAATTTGGAAAAGTCCTAGAAACCCTTGGATGGATAAGGAGCTGCTGAGGAAAATTCGAAGGAAAAAAGAGGCTTATAAAAGGTGGAAGCAAGGACAGGAGGCCTGGGAAGAATACAGGGATGTTGTCCGGGAAGCTAGGGACCAGGTTAGGAAAGCTAAGGCCCACTTAGAATTAAACTTGGCTAGGGATGTGAAAGATAACAGGAAGGGATCCCATAGGTACGCTGCAAATAAAAGACAGGCCAGGGACAATGTGGGCCCTCTCTGGAAGCTGTCGGGAGAACTGGCTACCCTGGATTTAGAGAAGGCTGAGGTTCTTAATGACTTCTTTGCCTCAGTCTTCACTAGCAAATGCTGTGACCACATCACCCAAGTCTGGGAAGACAGATGCAGGGACTGTGAGAATGAAGACCCTGGGCCCACTGTAGGAGAGGATCTGGTTCAAGACCATCTTAGGAACCTGAATGTATACAAGTCCATGGGACCGGATGAAATCCATCCACGAGTCCTGAAGGAGCTGGCAAATGAAGTTGCTAAGCCACTGTCCATCATATTTGAAAAATCATGGCAGCCAGGTGAAGTTCCCGATGACTGGAAAAAGGGAAATATAACCCCCATTTTCAAGAAGGGGAAAATGGATGAGCCGGGGAATTACAGACCAGTCAGTCTCACCTCTGCGCCTGGCAAAATCTTGAAGCGGATTCTTCTGGAAGGCATGCTGAGGCACATGAAAAACAACAAGGTGGTTGGTGACAGCCAGCATGGCTTCACTAAGGGGAAATCCTGCCTGACCAATCTGGTGGCCTCCTATGATGGGGCTACGGAACTGATGGACAGGGGCAGAGCAGTTAATGTCATCTACCCAGGCACAGCTACAGGTTGGGCAGAGAAGAGATTCAGAGCAGCCCTGCAGAGAAGGACTTGGGGATGTTGGTCGATAAAAAAATGAACGTGAGCCGGCAGTGCGCACTTGCAGCCCAGAAAGCCAACCATATCCGTATATGGGGAATCATGATTTCCAAGCACACACACCTTGCATACTGAACCAGCTGGAGCTCAGGAGAACATGACAGGGGAGTCACAGCAACCAAAATAGCTGACTAGTTTCAGGACTGGTCAAAATAGTGCAGAACATCAAGCACACATCAGTGCCAGAAAGCAGGAAATAGTAAGAGGCAGACCAAAAACTGTGAAACCCAAATTTCAAAGCAACTTTCTGACAGCAAGACATTGAATGTGAAACTGATGGCCAGGGGCATGCTAGCAGTTTTGTCTAATACAGCCCATATATTTTGGATATGCTGAACTGAATGAAGCTACGGCCAAGCCATGCATCAGTGAAAACAAAAAGACCAGGGAGGCATGCATCATCCCAGAAGAAATCATGTCTAAGGCTGAATTTGTAGAGAAAAGAGCAAGTGATAACAGAGAGAATGACACAATCCTACACAGTTTTAGACAGAAACAGCCGGGAGACTGAGACAGGTTCACATTGATTACTACCCCATAATCAAAAGAGATGGAAGGGCTATCAACTATGCGATCAGAAAAAGGGAAAGGACTGTCTCACGCTTAAACAACCAGATGATTTGAATTCTGTTCCCAGGTCTATCACAGACCTCTACGACATGTTTTAGACAACAAATTCAAAAAATACTATATATATCTCAGAAAGTTGGTAATTTATCTCATAATAGAGTGAAGGGTGCCAAATACTACGCAGTTCAATTTAGGACAGACATGTAGACAGAGAAGACTCCACTAATTCATTAAGCAATGACTAGACTCCATGGCATTTTGAATGCTGAGGAAATTAAGACCCTGACCCAGCCAAGTATGCTAACACAGGCATAACTGTAACATATGGCACCTCCTTTGAAATCAATGGAAGCGCAGTGTTCATGTGTTTACAGTGATGCTTTGTTAGCATGTGATGCTTATATAGTTGTCAAGTTTCAAATTAGACAGAATGAGAAGGAAAAAATAGAAGGAACGAACTTAAAAGCTTGTAAAATTTTAAAAATGCGCTCAAGCCTTTTTTACTAAAATAAACTCTGACTTTGTTTTTTGGCAAAGTGCTGGGACTACACTAGAATCCATTTTAAAAATGCTGCTCATATTCTACATTACTGAAGTATCATAATCCGCAAATGAACAAGCAATTTGGTCTTTAGCAATAAATGTCATTATATCAAATTTGAACAGGCACTAAATATTCCCTGGAAACACACATCTTTGACAGGCATCATGCAGCCAGGAAGATAATTTTGTCCAATGTTCACAAAATGGCGTATAACAGCAGGTTAATTAAATAACTACGTTTAGACACCCACCATTCTGAATTAAGATTTCTCAGCAAGAAATTATAACAAATTCACATTCAGTTGAATAAAGACCATTTTCCAATGAAATCACTTATTTTTCAACTACAGTGTAAATCAAATTACAAAAGTCTAGTTCAGAGACAATATTTTTCATGGATTTAATTGTAACTGACAGATATATAACCCTTGCTAAACTGGTTTACTGTGGGTAGTTCTTAGAAGCTTTTCATATACTGCCACTACCAACGGCTGGCAAATTCACATGCAAAATTGCCATGCTGGCATAGACCACCTAGCTCCCCTGGGAGAACGTAAGGAAAAGGAAAAAAAAAAAAAAATCACTTCTGTAGTGTACTCTATTATAGGAGAATTGATCTCTACTCTCAGAAGACATGAAGAAAACTACTTCATTTTTCAAGGTGAAAACACAGTAGAAGAATTTATATATTTTTATCTAATTTTCCCACATTTTTGTGGAAGCGAATTCAAGGCATTTTGGCAGGGATGTACATACCTTGGATGATACAGGACTACATATATCGATAGAAGAGTACTTAGTATGATACATGATATACACCAGAAATAACACTCTAGTCATTAGGAAACAAGCAGCAATAAAGATGACAAAATTAAGTACCTATTTGTTATCCATCATCAAACCATCATAAGAAACAGTGAATGGGACACACAGCACACTTAAGAAAACCCTGCATGATCAGTAAATCATATTAGCAGTACTTTAGCTATGCATGGTAAAGCATAAATGAAAGTAAATGTCTAAAACACATAAATGGAGACGAGTACATATATACCTGTCCAAGAAACATGTCTGACAATTCAGGTTCTTTTTAAATGCTTGCCTTCAATTGACTAACATAGGAGGGTGCTGTCATTCTAACATAAAAAATTGACAGGATCCTTGGAAGAGACAAGCACTTAAAGTTGCTCTTGTAAGTGATGCAGTGTTATAAAGAATGAGCTGAATAGAACCCCAGAAAAAACATTTTGCATGAAAAAGGCTTCCTACCATGCTAAAGAAAAATAGCAAATTAGAATGCTACACAGCAGCCACTGTAAAAAGGATGTCTTTTTTTAATACCACGATATGATAAATTACCTTAAGCAGCACATTAATGTCAGAAATCGAGCATAATCTGACTTCTTAACAGTGACAGTATTAAATGGCTTTCAGATATCTTTCCTACTATTCTGGCATTAAATTTAATAACACCCAGAGAGACCACAAAAATTATTCGGGTACAAGAATCATACTGTACTGGATCATTGCCTTTTAAGTAGGGTTCAACTAAATGATTTGGACTCTGATGGTTTTAACACATTCAAGAGAAAGGTATGAAATTCGCTACGTAACATTTATCGGTAGTGAGCAAAACTCCTTTTGGTATCCAGTTGGCATTGCTAGTGGGATTCTCCATTGTAT
Source organism: Amazona ochrocephala (assembly GCA_039720435.1). Lineage (NCBI taxonomy): Eukaryota > Metazoa > Chordata > Aves > Psittaciformes > Psittacidae > Amazona > Amazona ochrocephala. Next base: position 50,551,411 of record CM077882.1, on the reverse strand, counting down.
GGGAGTTTGACTACTGTTGATTATATGAAACACCAGCCCCAGACAGACTTACAGTTTAAACCATTCTTAAAAAAAAAAAAAAGAACACATAAAAAAACCCAACCCAAAACACACCTTCTTCATATTCCCGAATACTGACAAACCCTACAAGCACCTGTGAAGATGTGTAACATTTTGCACTCTTAGTAAAGAAAATTAGTGTTGTGGTTTAAGCTTATAAACCCATGCAGTCGCTCTATCACTCACTCCCCACTCTTTCTTCCCTCTGCTCCTGGAGGGATGGGAAGGAGAATCGAAAGAATGCAACTCCCCCAGGTTGAGATAAGAACAGTTTATTAACTAAGGTATAACACAAATCACTACTGCTACCACCAATAATAATAATGACAAAGCAGATACAAGGAAAAGGAGAATACAATAGCTCACCATCAAATATCAAGCCTGACCACCCAGTACACCCCCACCAGTAACAATAATGACAAGGCAAATACAAGGGAAGGATACAATAGCTCACCACCCAGCTCGACCAAGCTGTGCACCCCTCACCGGCTGCACCCCCCACCGTGCACCCTCACCACCCTTCCGGGTCTCTCCTCTCCGTTTCTACATCCTGGACATGACGTGCTATGGTATGGAATAACCTCTTTGGTTAGCCTGGGTCAGGTGCCCTGTCTCTCCTTCCTCCTGGCTTCCCCTCCTCCCTAGAAGAGCATGAGGCTCACAAAGTCCTTGGCCAGCCTAAACATCGCCAAGCACTAACTGAAAACACTGGTGTTATCAGCACTGTTCTCAGGCCCAAAATCAAAAACACAGAGCTGCACCAGCTACCAAGTAGGAGAAAAAAAAAATGACTGCTTCTGCTGAACCCATGACATTCCACCCCTTATTCCATACCATTCACGTCATCCTCAGTTCCCACATTTTCTCAATATACAATCACATGTGTATATATATATATATATACATCCACACACATGCCCAGAGAGAGAGACATCATCCCTCAGTGCATGGACCAATCCCTACAAAGCTGCTTAGTCCATCCAGTCCATGATGCTGGGCTCCATCTTTTATAACAGCCTTTCAGAGCAGGAGACTGTGCAGTGTTCACACTCGTGAATAACCTGGGCAATAGTGTCCATTGCTAAGTCCACCCCTCGATCATGAGTCCATCTGTATGTTGCATCTCTGCCCTGATGGCCTAATGTGTCGTAGGCCCACCAGGCTCAAAATAATTCACCCTCCCCTCCAGCAGTTTCTGCAGCTTGTCCTGGGGACTCCATACAGCTGCCTTCCATCTCCAATGCTTCCAAAGCACTGGAGGGGCCCAGTGGACTAGATACTCGCCCATACTGTCCCACACACCCTGCCACTCATGACTGTCCATCCTTGGGGAAAATCTCTTGGTCACCCTGCATCGTAGTCTAGCCACAGGCAAGGCCCACACCCCACTCTGGTTAACTCTCAGGACCAGACAAAATGGTTGTGGGTAAAACACACTCTGTATGCATGCCAACATGCTGATCCCCACCAGAATCAGCAGGCAGGTCTCAAGGGTACCCAAAGGCCATTGAAACCCTTCAGAACTCTCAAATGACGCTGCTGTACATGTCACTGGGGCTGGTGTAGCTGCTGGGCTTGCCGGCTCTCTCACCACCAGCTGCTCTTTGTCTGAGTCCAGATCTTCCTCCTCTGCCTTGCTGGGAAGTGCTGCGTGGTCTCCTGCATCCTCCCGGGGCTCGGGCTCACGGGGCTCTGCGGGCGGCTGCTGAGGAATGCTCTCGGCCGCTGCGGGGCTGGCCTCTGCCGCCGCCCCCCCTCGCCGCTCGGGAGCTGCGGGGTTCGGCTTCTCTGCCGTTTCCCCCTTCCCGGCCTCTTGATCCCCCGCGCCGGTCTCCCGGGCCGTTTCGGCCGTCGGCGGCTCCCGGGGCCGCCCCTCCTCCGCTCCGCACAGCCCCTCAAAGACGGAGGCGAAAATGAGGGCCTGGACAGTAAAGAGCAGCCGACCTGCCAGGTACAAGTCCACGTCCACGTCCATGTCCCCGTCCGCCCCTCCCTGCTTCTGGAGCCCACCCGTGTCACAAGCCCTTCCTATAAAGCACACTGAAACAAGAACCTTAGCCCAAAACTCATATCTGAGTGCTAAGATAACAAATACTGGCTGTAAGTAAGGTAGAACAGACTGAAACCATGAAAACCAGAGCAACAACTTTGAGAGCCAATAAATCAGCATTGTGACGAGTGGCTATTAATCCTGTCGTTATCTCAACCCTTCGAGCCCCACGTTGGGCGCCAAAAAGAACTGTTGTGGTTTAAGCTTATAAACCCATGCAGTCGCTCTATCACTCACTCCCCACTCTTTCTTCCCTCTGCTCCTGGAGGGATGGGAAGGAGAATCGAAAGAATGCAACTCCCCCAGGTTGAGATAAGAACAGTTTATTAACTAAGGTATAACACAAATCACTACTGCTACCACCAATAATAATAATGACAAAGCAGATACAAGGAAAAGGAGAATACAATAGCTCACCATCAAATATCAAGCCTGACCACCCAGTACACCCCCACCAGTAACAATAATGACAAGGCAAATACAAGGGAAGGATACAATAGCTCACCACCCAGCTCGACCAAGCTGTGCACCCCTCACCGGCTGCACCCCCCACCGTGCACCCTCACCACCCTTCCGGGTCTCTCCTCTCCGTTTCTACATCCTGGACATGACGTGCTATGGTATGGAATAACCTCTTTGGTTAGCCTGGGTCAGGTGCCCTGTCTCTCCTTCCTCCTGGCTTCCCCTCCTCCCTAGAAGAGCATGAGGCTCACAAAGTCCTTGGCCAGCCTAAACATCGCCAAGCACTAACTGAAAACACTGGTGTTATCAGCACTGTTCTCAGGCCCAAAATCAAAAACACAGAGCTGCACCAGCTACCAAGTAGGAGAAAAAAAAAATGACTGCTTCTGCTGAACCCATGACAATTAGGCAAAAGGTTTAATTAAATATTTGCATCACAGGACAAGTCCACACACTCCTGCTGAAGTCATTGTAAGGTGAAATTAGTATTTGTGAAACGTGAAAGAAATTAGTAAGGCATTTATTTCCCACCTTCCAAGAAAGTACTTGAAACAATGAGACACTATACACAGAAACCGCAAAGGATATATACAGGCTATCTGCTTTAGTACGTCTCTAACCAACAAATGTATTCAACCATAAAGGTATATAGGAAATTCACCACAGCAGAACTGTACGATATACATGGAGATGACGATGTGAGATAAAGAACAATTTTAGATCTTGGGCTCAAATAATCAATAACTGAGTTCAAGTGCAAGAACTCACCACCACGATCTTTTCACATTCCTGTCTCTTCCAGCAGTTCTCACAATGCATAGTTACTGCCTTTGCCACAGCCACACAGCTTACAAAAAGCAAGAATTTAAGTCCCTTCCCTTCCTCAAATGTCCAAAAAGCTCCCAAGTTCAAAAAAGGTCTCACAGCCAGTGATGGGACCTGTACAATTCAAAGCACCACGGAAACACCCCACATAGTCCTGATGCTGCCTATGCTCAATTCAATCAGTTCCTCAGATTCAACTGCCCCTCCACCCAACTCAGAATAACTCTTATTCATGTGTTTAACATAGAAACCAATGAAAAGGACTTAATGCATGGAGAAGCTCTCCACTGAACTGCTGCTCTGGCCAAAGCAAGTTTTTCTGAGGAGATAAACCAACAGTCACGGGAAGGCAACTCTTAAAGGGCATACCAAATAAGGAAGGTAAAAATTCATACACAGATGTCAATTTGTTTGGTGAAGTCTTTTTTCTAAAGGTTTAGGCTTACTGGGGTCCAGGTCTGTACCAGTAGCAAAACACACACTGCTGCTGCTTCGGCATGCTAGGGTCTTGGGATGCAGCCCTTCCCTTGCTGAGCCACAGCAACAGCTCCCCTCTGACAAGGTGATTTAGAGATAAATACATGAGGGAGGAGAGAAAATCTTTACATTTCTCTGGTTGTTACCAGCCTCTATTAAACATATTACCTCAAGGAAGAAGGCCAGTAAAGAAGACAAACATCAATTAGTGACTGTTATGTAAGCATTATGAGCCTGAAAGGAACATGTATTTATACCACATACTGTCAGAGATTCCCTAAAACTAAAGATGCTTAATCTTCTTGCCTCCTGAAGAGTCGATAAAGCATTTCTTTACAAGCTCAGACTCATGATAACAAACCTAATGCTGTAGCTTCCACAATGACTGGTAAAATGGGTTACAGTCACGCCTGATTTCCTTACAGATTATCTTTCATGCATGCACAGTTAGAGCTCCTTTTCTTATGCACACTACCTTGTCTTAATCAATATGAAAGTTCATCTGCCTCTTTAGTCAACCAATAATTTCAGTGTCATGACATTTTTTTCGAAGTATTCACAGCCAGTTTTAGCTTTGGCTGCTTTGAATATGCAGCTTCACCTCCTCCAAACCATTTAGGAAGACACAGAACAGCATGGACCTCCATATGACACCCCTGCTAACTTTGCTCCAGTATGAAATCTGCCCTCATGTTTCCTACCAGTTATTAAACCATTAGAGAATACATGACATCTTAGGGATTTTTGAGAAACCTAGGTCAGGGCACTTGTCAAAAGATGTTTCAAAATCCAAATACATTCTATCAACCAGACCAACCCTAGTAAATGCTCACTGATTCTTCCACAGAACACTAACATTTGTGTCCCACCTGTAAAAGCTTCATCAACTGATACTTACTATATCACATTAATCCCTGCCTGTTGATTTCTATCTCTATTATTGTTTCAACCACTTTGCCTTGTTGTCTGGTCTGAAAGTCAGTCTTAAGACACTGTAATTCCAGATTCCCTCTGGAATCTTTCGATGTATTGAATACCAGTTAAAAGACAACCTTAAGCATCAGTGGGAGGAAAAAAATGTTAAGAATTACCATTGCAGGGGAAATACAGAAAGTCAGTCATATCAGAATGTTTCAGCATGTACTTTGCTTCAAGCTTTCAGCAGATTTTCAAATGATTTAAAGCTTTCGAAACTATCTGTACCCAGAGAAATCACCCTCTGTTGAGAATAAGGGCTGGTCCTCAATGGATCATTCTCAGCTTAGTAAAGTTAGGTGGGAATTGAGCACTGCTAAATTCTGACCTGTACAGCAGAAACTGGCAAAGAACAAGTCCTCCACATCATAACTAACCATGAAAGACAGCAGCGAGCCAGGAGGTGAGGGAGGAAAAAGCTGCCCCACCAGCTGCTTAACCCACTGTAACCACACAGTAATAACAGGGCAAGAAATACCACTGGCCCAGGAATGATCACACAAATCAATGACAGCACCAGCCACAGATGCGGTAAGAGAAAGTGACTCCAGAATCTATCACCGATTCTGTCCTCTGTGTGTATCTCATACTTATTATTGGACAGGCTGCAAGAAAAAGCAGAGGGAAAGATAACCAGGAGGAACGTAAGGTAAATAGCTGCTAGAAGAGGAGGGACTGAAGTTAGCAGAGGACCTCAGCACATCTGCCAGTGTTTGCTGATCATTCTTTCAACTGCTACAGTACTTAAAACTGTGAGGACAAAAGGCAATTACTTTATTCCTAACGTCCTCATAATGACATAATAGCTTCCTAAATCTTGATCAGTAGAAGATGGTGAAGAAGAAATTATAATGGAGAATGTTACTGCACAGTGGGCTAAATGCTACCAGAAGCTACTTGACGTTGCTCAGATAAATAAAACTGTGAGCGTTAAGTACCAAAAGAACACCCATATAGTACTGACATTTTTCCTTTGACCACAAGTTCTAAGAATAAAAATACATGAGATTTCATTTGTGCTGACTTACAATTTTTACAAAAAGCTAAATTGCTGGAGATTGCAAAAGAGGAATGGGGTAAGACAGACATTTAATAAGTATCACATGGTTTAAACTGTGGGTCAGTGAAGATGACCTGTTACTTTTATTTCTTGAAAAGCATCAAAACTAGTAACTAGCACACGCCATCACCATTTGGACGGTTCTAGATCTTAATTCAAGAACTAGAGGGATAATACAATTAATAGAAAGCTCTTAACCTCTCCAGAACAATACAGGATTCTTCCAAGTTTTAGTCAACAAGTACAGGGTGAGAAGGTTGCAGTTGGGCCTCTGGGCCCAAACAAGCTGTATCTTCAGTAATGTTTTCAGCTGAGAGCTTAACAACAGAGACATTTAGCGGTCAACAGCAACTTGTTGACTGAAAAAGTCTGGAAATTCTTGGAGTAGTATGCCAGGCAGGAGAGAAATACCACATTGCCAGCATGCTACATATATATCCCATGTTGGAGGAGAAGCTTACACGGCTGAGCAGCATAGCTGCTCAAGGTCTTGCCATGCCCCTTGCCATCCTGGCTAGAGCTCTTCCTTTGATAGGCCTTCACTGTGCTCACTCATGAAGAAAGTAGGTAGACCACATGGCCTCGGACACATAATCTCCTGCCACCTAGGATCGTGCAGTTTGATTTTATTAGATGTTGATCTGTTTGAAGACAAAAGATAAACCGGAGCTTTCCACGAGGCACAAGTCATGCTGATAAGCTCCGCCAACCATCCTCGAGGTGTAGGAAAAAGGCTGAAGTCTTTTGGCTACAGATAGCTGCAGGCACACAGTGCAATGAGGTGCAAAGACAGTTCTATTGAGCTGCAGGCACGAGATACAAGCATGCTTTAAAGGTCTTCCTAAGGCAAAGAGCCTTAGAAATGTCATGTCCCCTATTATTCCTGGTGTCACGGCCAAATGCTAATCCTCATAGAGAAGAGGAGGCACAACAAATGGACTCTTTGAAACACATACACAGAAAGGCTCTTCCATCCGGGAATCTCGTAGCAAGCCCTACACCTGGCAATCTCTAAATTACTGTGCCACGTTTGCTTTATTCCACCATTTAATACTACATCCTCTTTTCTAACACACTGCAAAAACAGAAGAAACCACATTTTCATCTGTGAGCTTTCATCTGCTTAAAGTAGCCCCAGTTACTCCTTTGTTTTCCATTTAGCACAAGCTCACTGACTTAAGAAATATAGAACATTCTCTGTAAGCAACAGTGTCAGCTACAGGTATTTAGGCTGACAATCTCTTTACATTAATGCCGATTTTTATGGTTACTCAATGTGCATGTTTTAGGTCTCCTGTGCACACTAACTACTTTGATTCCATCTTCAAACGCTAATCTCTTATAACCTATGCAAACAAGTATTCAGTCTCAGCTGTGCAAGTGATTAAACAGAAGCATGAATAAAGCTCTAAATAGTTAGGTTGTATTTAATTAATTTTAAATAAAATTAGCACAAATTTTACAATTTGAAAGCTGCTGTATTTCCCAAGTTGGAGAGACATCTATTTCTATCCTGCTACTCCATTTCCATAGTCCTGATTTACAATAACATGTGAAGCAAAGGGAAGCAAAAGCTCCTCAGCATATCCCCTTAACCTCAGCAGACAGACAGCACTAGTGGCTGAGCTTTGCTGGCAGTGCAGAGAGTACTTCTGACAAAGGTAAAGTCTGTATGTGCATTGGCTCCGAACCAATGATTTCAAAGGAAAATCTGTCTCTGACTTTAACAGAGGGAAGGACAAAACAACCTTTGCCAATGTTGTCAGTGATGTTAACCGGCTTCAAGGAAGCCAGCGCTCTAGCACTGAACCTGCTCTGAGCCTGCCAACTCTTTCCAAAGTCAAAAGGAGATAACAGCTCTCAGGCACAATCAAATGGATGTAGCTATCTCTCTAACACACGGTCCTTCCCTCAAGCCTATCCAACCTTGTTCTAGGCTGAAAGCTTCCAGCCCTGTTAAAATTCAGCTAGAAAGCTAGTTTTAAAAATTGAAATCCAAAGTTACCTTTCCAATGCCAGGGTTGTCCTTGATTTTGGACACAGCTCTCAGAAGGCATGGTGGTGCTGGGGGAGGACAGAGCTGCAGGATGCCACTAAAGTTAGTAGCATAAATAGAGAAGTCGTGTGTGTGTGGCAAGGGCGGATGGTATTTCTTTCTCTTCGAAGACAGGTTAAGCTTCTGTGCTGCTCTGTATAAAAGTAATAGCAAGAAACGACAATGTTACTAAGTGTTAATGGGAATCTGGACCAGACAAACAGATGCTCATTGCCATCACTACCTGCTTAACAAATCAAGTCATTGTGTTCCCATCTGATTTCATAAGGACAAACCATCAGGAGACTAATAGAAGAAAATATGGGTAGAAAAACTACTGGCAAAATATTCAGTTAATTTCTCCCCCAACAGAGTTTCAATTATAATCTTTCTTCTCTTTCCCCAACAGCTTGGCAGCTGAATCCTAAAATGCTAAAATCTCACTGACACAATAAAAAGCTGAAATAATCCCCTTGCCACTGGCAGGACCAGATGGACTTTGCTGGCGATAACATAATAAAAATGGTTCTTTGTACTCTACAAGTTACTCAAGGCAGAGGATAACACTCCAAGTCAGCTGAGCTGAAGATCCTCTCTTGCTGGCCGCACTGAAAATCATTAGATAACAGAGAATTTCCTTCAAGACAGATTGTTTTTTCCTCCTCAATTCCATTCTTTCACATTAAAAGCAAAAGCTATTAAAAAGACATGCTTTAATGCTCTGAATGATAATGATCCTGCTTTTGAAATGCACAATTTCAAAACATAAAAGATGAAGGAGGAAAAATTAAAAACACAAAATTAAAATTGTAACACTCTTCCTTGTTACTAAGAACAGGAACATAATCAGATTTTCTGCTATTCCCCATCAGCAACACCAAACAGCATAGCAAGAAACAAAAAGAGAAACTTGACTCTACATCACAACCTATATAGGAAAAAAAAATAAAATCACCTTGCAGAGTTAAGTAGAACAAATATATGTGTTAGTGAGCACATAATGGAAAGCTGAGGGTGGCAGTGAGGGTGAAATCTCAGCTTTGTCAAATCCAAGAAGAGCTTTGCCACATGAGTAAGTTTGGTGTGACCTGATCTTGATCGTATCAGTAGGTAGCTCACCCTCAGATATATACCATAAAAGTATCTACTAACATGCTATTTTTTTAACATTACTTTGAATGACTGTTAAATCAGCAAAATGTAGTGTTACACTGCCTGCATCTGTGGGCAACCTGAGACCATGCTACTGATACCAACAGGCCTTCTGGGGACAAACCACTATTCTGGTCCATGCTTGCAATATATAGGCTTGCCCTTTTGGACTAATTAGTTTATAAATACATGATGACAAAAAGTCTTTTCATACAATGGCTACTTTATATTTTCATCAGGCCTTTTGGCCCAGGACCTCCAAGGACTTTTCAGGGAGATCAAACTGGCACTAGCAACAGACATATGGACAAACTAAGGCAGTGCTTTGGTGTCATACCTAATTCAGGGTAAATCCAATCTTGCCTCAAGCTGAGTCAGTTTAGAAAGCTGATCAGAGAAGACAGCTCTTCTTTCATATTTGCAATAGGTTAGCAACAAAAATGAACACTGAGAGCTGGAGAGCTGTACAGTTTCTTCCAGCAGCACTACTGGGTTCAAATGAGTTACAGTGCAATAAACTAGCTGTGTTTGAGAAGCAAAACCGCTCACTTGGGTCAAGATTAGACACCCAGAACAGGGAGCAGCACCCTCAATACAGATCTCAAAAATTCACAGTCTTATGCTCTACATTCCCAAACTTGTATGTTAAACTCCTGGACATTTTTACTTTTTCGACTTCTAGGGAGGCAGACCCCCTACATGCTTCCTTCTCCCTCTATAAACACTGCAGCACTTAGAAAAAGACAAAGACTCATGTGATAAAAAAAAAAAAATGAGGCTCTAGTTCCAAACTCAGAGGGAGACAGAAGCCACTGCCTTGTGATGGACAAGTTGGACTTTTGCCTCTGAGGAAAGAAGCAACTTTTGACTCCTACTGCATCCTGAAACCAGCAGGAAATGTGCCCCACAGTGAAGCAAAACATTGCAAGCATGGCTTTATACAGAACCTCAGCTTTTTGGTGGCAATGAGAACTGATTTAACTGCCTAAATCTCAAATCCCATTGCTAATACCTCATTCAGTATGAAAACATATGCCTGAAATGGGACACCAGGCAAACAGTTGCACAACTTCTCTATGATTGCAGCTGCACATTAAATCCGCAATGCCTCCTAAATTACATGCAGCTTTATTGCGCAGAAAAGAGCATGTACCTGTTGCTACTCTCATTGTGGAACTCAAGACAGTCATTACCCTCTATCTCCAAGTACCAATTAACAATTGTGGCTATTATTTAATCATCTTGTTGCTTAATATGAAAGATAATGTTTACTTTTGTTTACATGCTATGATCCCCTGTTGAAATGATAAAAACATAACTCCTCAAGAGAATGTCTTTAAAGTGCAATCAAGATAAACATTAAATCCTGAGGAAATAATTATTTCTTCAACAGATCTGGCTGAAGGAGCTCCTCTGGGAAACACATGTAGAATAGAATGAGATACAAGGGACATATTTATTCAGGAATTGTGTATCCAGCACCTAACGAAGCAGTAACGCTCAGTGAGCACATGCACCCAAAAAGGCCAAGCTAAGCATAGCATATAAACAAATAAAGAGAACAATCAGATAAAGCATCTCTCAAAATAGCTCAGTAACACAGTTTTGGACAATTTAAAAATGCAGACCTAAGATACCAAATCCATTACTAGTTCTCTTAACTGCCCCACCTAGACAGAACAACTTTCAAAGTGATTCACTTCCAACAGTATTCACACACTTTCTGCATCTCCACTGTTTAAAGGACAGTACCATATGCTAACTAAACCAATTAACTGCTACAGTGCTGATAAATCCTCTTCCTATGAGTCTGGAGTGCCATGATTTTACTAAGAAATTTGGCAAAGGAATTGCTGATGTCCATACAAGATAACAGGAAACTGAAAAAGAGAGGAACTGGAGTAGCTGTTGTAGAAAATAATCAGTGCTTTGACAGGCAACAGGCCAACTGCACTAATAATAATGTGTGGGGTTCACATTTAAAAAGCATCTCTTCTCAGGTAGCAGTGCACAAAGCTTAATTACAATCTCCCTGTGTTTGAATGCAAGAACTACTTTGTCCAACATTAAAATGAGGTTGTTTCTGGAGTTGGAACATCACAGACATCTTGTACAGCAGTATCAAACAGCTTGTTGGGTTTGGCTTTGTTTGTCGTTTTAATTTTTTTTTTCCTAAAACGGAAAAGTTCATGAACTTAATGGAAAGAATCAAAACATCACTATCGAACTGTAGTCAGAATTCAAATAATTGTCATCCTCAACCCCTATAAAAAGCACAGTCAGTTCTTCACTATAAAATCCAGCTGAGCAGAAGCCTTCATACATTTTGTTTGGGCTCCTCAATCCTTATGCACGTCTTGCAGCACCAACAATATATTTTGGAGGCATCCCAGCCAAGTATTCATCAGGCCAAAATACAGGCCAAGCTGCTTTGGACACGGGCCCAATTAAATTAACCAAAATTCAACTTCACTGAACTCCTTACTTCATTAAAATTCATGTCCTTAAAGGAAGCCATTTCTGAGACACTCCAGAGAGCTACATTTTCTGCGGTCCTTATCCATCAATCATTACTGAATTTACAGCTAAGTTTCCAGTTCTCTTTTTTTTTTCTTCAGCATGCCTTTTCCCAGGAGGAATTTGTGCCATGAAGACAGAAGGCAGAGCTGTTATAAACTGGGCCCTTTTTGCCTACCACCAGAAAGACAAAAGTCGGGCTTATACCAGCTCACTTTCTGTAGGAACCTAACTGGGTGCCATGCCTATCTCCTGATTTGCTGCTTTTTCTCAAATTTAGTCTTGCACAGGAAGCCTTCACATCCTTCTTCAGCACCACAGTGAGCTGTCTGACCTTCTCCAATATCAACTTCTGTTTCCTCACAGGGAAAATTATGACCTGCAGAGAATACTGTGCAAACTTCAGTGTTACGGTCATTTGTTTTTCTGGGCATTTTCCAAGCATTTTGTCATAGCTTTGACACAGACGTACGCTTTCCACCTACCTTCGTTTTCCCCATTCAACCTCCACCACTTTTCTACAGCACTTTTCTACAATACATTCTTGCAAAGGAAAATAAGCTACACATACTTATGCCTCTCTTCCCATTAAAGCATAAGACACACTGATGTGTATTATTTTTACCTCCGGCTGTGAGAGCTACTGTCTGCCTTTTGCCTAACTCTTTTCATCTTTAATAGAGGACGTCTTTTAAGATGCTCTGGAGAGTTCTTTTCTCATAGCTAGGCGTCACGGTGGAAACTAAAACTAATAAATGGCACATGCAGGGGCACTTAAATATCAAATGACAAGGGACATTCTCTAACCTGTTCTTTCCCCCACACAATTTACAGATTACTAGGTCTTCTGCCATGCATGGATGAGACCAGTGAGGAAAACCATGGCCAGATCAATTACACAATGCTCAGCATCTAGGGAATAAGACTGTGCAACAGCAGAAGCTACAAAGCCTGCCCATACAATTTTTAATGTGAAATTCTGCCTATATAGTTAACACAGCATTTCAGATATTCTGATCTACAGGAGGAAGCTACTTCTAGCTTAGGCTCACTGCATACGTTCTGCACATTATAGCTGTGAAAGTAAACAGCACAGTTTAAATTCCGAAAGAACAGTGTTCCTTGCGGGCATAATTTCTCCATGAAAAAGAACTAAATTTGAAACTTTGATAGTTATGCAAAATTAAAAAAAAATTGCTTAACACTTTGTGGAATTTATTAAGCTTTGGAAGGAAGAGTAATAAGAAATATACTCTGGGATACATACTACAAATGGGTCAGCTACTACAGATAGAGGATTTCATTGACATGGTGGGTTTATGGACAAACCACCACAAGTCAGAAGCAGAAACTGGGAGTTCTGCTCCCCATTATTAGGCTCCACTGGCAAAAAAAAATAAAACTTCTGCACATTCATTTCAGCATGACTCATTACATATTTACAGTTTCAGTGTTATTAGCCAGCCTTGTCTTTCCAAGATCACATTCATACTGTGAGACTGTTTAAGGGCTTCACTGAAAGGGTCAAGAAGTGTACAGCCCAAGCCTTAAATATTCTCAACTTTGGAGTTTACTCAAGGGTACAGTTACTCAAGAGTTTCATTTTGACCTTGACAGGATTCATGGGAGCAATTTTTATCCTGATTCTGAACCTTCTGCAAGCTTGAAAAATTCTGGACACAGGTTTATGCTGGGAATCAATTTATTCTAAAGTACTTTCCCAGTTCCCAGCCCAACAAGGCAGCACTCCTCTGCCACATAACCAATAGCCCAAGAATTTCCCACTGCAAACCAGCTCCAAAGGAAGCAGTGGGAAAGTCACAGTCTGTCATTGTATCTGCAGTTCCAGTTATTGTTTCTTAATTACTTGTCAATACAAGCAAGAAATAGACGGATGTCCTACAATACACCCTCCATCACTCTGTCCCAAGCCTTCTGCAACTCACGGAATAAACCTGGTTCACATTATTACTTTTATTATAGCTATTACCATTTGATTTGTAGTTCTAAAATTAGAAGGACAGTACAAATGAAACAGTGCAGTTGCTACCCAAAACACCAAGCAAACTTAAAAATAAAGAAGGTATCCGTTCCCACAAGCTAGTATTCTATCTGGAAAATAAAGTCTGGTTCAGAAAGAGACTTTTTAAAGAGAAAACTGGCAATGTCTATATCTGTCATGAAGGTTTGGAAAGAACAGGCACCATCTGCATTTCTAAAGTAAGTTTCATCCAAGGAGTCACAAAGCGTATGTTAAATTTTGAGGTTCGTACCCCTAGAACAAGCTTACTAGGTTCTTGTGATGTGTACACGTGTCCAGGAGGATAAAAAGATTTCTTCACATTAGTACCATTACACAAGCACAGCACCAAATCTTTGTTTGCTTAGCTGTCCCAGCAATGCTGCTAAGCACTACCAGGAAGAACAAACAATTAATGTTCCTTCTTTCAGTGGTTCAACTTCCTCAATAAATAATTAGTTCATTTGGATCACAATACACAGCCTCAAACAATGGCATTTTTATAATGGATGATGGTAATAAAGACTCAATAGAAAACCATTATTCTGAAACATTCCAAAATGTCAAAGCACAACTAATATTGTGCAGATATTACCAAGCCAACATTATGAAAGAAAGCACCCCCAATACAAGATGAAGTCATGCCCTGCCTCTTGTATATATCATAACCCTACAATTCAGGCTTGAATTTCAGCCACTTTGAGTGACCTCTTAATTTTCTCTTACTGTCCCTTATTAAAATCAGCAAGGCAGAAATAAAAATCAGCTATATTGAAATGTTAGGAACACTATCTGCTCACAGCTGATCAGGGAAGACATGTCTAGAAGGGATTTTAAGAGGTTACCTTAACTTTCCCAACACTCCCTGGTAGGGTGAACTTTACCGAATACATTCCAATATATAATTTCTCCAACTTGTTCTTAGAAAACTCCAGTGAAAACAGTCCACAGCCTCCTGAGGCAATCAATTCCAGTGTTTAACTTGTCTTACCATTAGAAAATTCACACCTCATGTCTCTAAAGATCTATAAATCTGATTTGCTGGAATTCATATTCCTTATTTTAACCACCACCACCCCAGCAGACATGCAGAGGAGCTTATTTCCTTCTCTTGCAGCAGCTCTTACCTCTATGAAGACCAGTACCAAACCCCAATCTTCTCTTGTACAAACTAAAAAGTCACAATCCTTTCAAACTTTCCCCACAGGTCAAGTTTCCTTGATTTCTGACCATCCTTGTTGATCTCCCCCTACTCTATTTGTAAAGTATGGAATCAAGGCTTCATGCATCAGTGAGCAATAACTGAGACTCACCTGAATTCAGGCACCATACAGAAAGACCAGGGAAAGTCACTTTGGGGTAGGACCAAAAAGACTTCTGGAAGATGACAAGTTAAAACAAACCCACAGGGTACCCCTGACATCAGAAGAGCTTCCTCATGCTGTACAGACCCCAAGAGCTCAGCTACACATTATTATTGAAACAGAAGAAAACAACCAAGCCCATCTTCAAGCATTCAAGTGATTTGCATACAGGAATCCAAGAAAGAATTTTCACAGCTGCTCTCCGTAATTTTTCCCCAGGTTTAAGATACACCAAAGGGCAGATCTTCACAAGCGCTGACTCTAACACTCCAACCATTTTTTCTGCTCTCCCAAACCTGCAGTTTCTGAGGTTGCTGCTACGAAATTGTCATGAGTGATGTCAGCTCTATATTCCCTTTAATTTACAGATTCAAGAGACACCTCTGGCCAAAGAACGTTGCTTCAGCAGCCAGGACGAGGGTTCTGGAACTGACTTTTTTTATATATACATCAGAATAACAGCTAGTCACCGCAGCCTGCCACATACCACTTCCAGTTCTGTTCACTAATGATGTTAAACAAAGCAAGAGCAGATGAACATATTGCTGTACTTCCATACTTGCTGTTTACAATTGTACCATATGACAAACTGCTGAAAACCTGTGTAGGTTAATCTTTATGTAAGCAAGACTGTCAGCACCTAATGTAGAAATATGTCAGTTCCCAGTCTGCACACTGCATAGATAGCTATGCATTGAAAATATAGCTACCTGAATGCCAACAATATTTCACCACTCTGTTTCATGAACTAACTGAGCTAAAGCAGGCCGAACCACATCAATCTAAACACACTTCTTAGGCAAAAAAAGTAGGACTTATTTGCCAGCAAGACAGAGTCGTGAGTCAGGCTTTGCAAAATATAATTCTAGTTTCATTTGTATTCTATCAAGAAAAAGCAATAAAAGCATTTTTAAAACTACAATAATGAAACATGAACAATGGTGCTACCTAGCCCTTCATTATTACAGTAATTACTTAGATAAATCATATAAAAATGTGCCCTATAACATCAGCTCCTGGTATACTGAAAGAAGCCAATATCAAAAACACTTACTAGGCAATAAATAATTTTTGTTACAAAAGATATTACACTCCATGCTATTCATCAGAAACAATCTGGTATGAAAAGCAAAAGCATTCTGCTCATTCAGGCTGCTCCAGGGAACAAACAGGCACGTCTGCAAGTGGAAAGGATGAGAGAGAAAATACAGGACCTGGCTAACGGGTTCATCTGAAGCACTAGGTTAAGGCAGATACCAGACAGGAAAGAGAAGGACTGAACAAGGGGAAAATTCAGTATTTCCACATTCCTGATCACATACAACAGTCTGAATATAAGTTAGCATCTTTGACTGTAAAGCCTCTTTAACCATAAAAGCTCCGGTTTCCAGGTTACCTTCCTTTGCCCCAATGCACCATCCCCACAAACATACCTTTCTCATCACCTCCAGCACCCTCAGTTCCACATTTCAGTGCATATCTAGAAAATCCACAGAGAATTTATTCCCACTTCAGCTGGGTTTTATTTCAGATGCTTAGTCAAAGGCTTGACACATATACTACCAAGCAAATAACTTCTCAGGGGGGCATTTACTTATTCCTACTGTTAGCGAGTTAAATGGTCACTGACAGCACTAAATGATGCAGTAGAAGTCACCCAAGTACAGAAGTGGTATGCTGACACAATGAGTATTTTTAAACGGAGGAGGGATACATGGTCTTCTCAAAGCCCAGCATCCCTGTGATTTAACTGACATCAGTTCTGAAACAACATCACTCAGAGATATAATAGGCTGAAATTGCAGCACCATTTAAAACAGCACTTAGCAGGAAAATGTCAGATCCATGTCCTTCCATCACTGCAGAGAGATGACTACTTCTGACCCAAAGATGATAACTTCAAATTTCAGCAGAAATAAGCAACCCCTGAAGACCTGCTCAAGACACATTATCAAAGAATATTCTGAAGCTTGCCCTCAACTCCAACAGGCTTCACTAATAACTTTTATATTCACTTTAAGCTGATTAAATTAACACTGAATCATTTCCTTGCAGTAAAAACTCCATAGGGCAGTGCTTCTTAATAAGTGAGCTCCACCACTGAGGACACGAAAAGCCCAGCAAAGCAGAAAGCAACCCCAGGAGCAGCACTAACTGACGCCGAATGAGGTACTGGCTAAGCTCTTTGAAATGTCCTGCCAAAAGAAACATCTTCCATCATCCAGCAGGAAGGATAAGGGAAGTTATAGAAAGCCAAAATTCACTGCTATTTCACAGAGAATTTAAAGTACCTTCAGAATAATCCTGCAGTTGATCAGACACTGCAACTATATTGCTGGTGCATTATTTTGGCTTGACATTTAATTTTTGTTATAAATGATAATGTGGGATGTCTTATTTTGCCACAAGCACAAGCAAGCAAAGCAGTCTACCTCAAAACAGACAGCGTCACTTTAAAGCCCATCTGCCCTGCAAACTACATCCTACACATCGTGAGCTGAGTGTTAGACTGCAAGTCTAACATGCACGACTTGCATGACTGCAAGTCAGCCATAAAAACTAAATATCCAATTGACTATCAGGCTGATTTAACTATTTCACTTCAGTCTGTGTGTCTTAACAAAGTACTAAAATAGTTAAATATATTATTTGAAGAGTCCAAAAGTCACTAATAGAGTTGCAAACAGGTGCAAACTGTCAAATTACATCCCCACAGGAAAGCCACCGTTATCATTTTACCTATGGAATGCTCCATTCCCACTGCAGCAAAACAGCTGAGGAGCCCCAGATAACGGGTTCAGAGCAAGCACTGGTGTTCAGGAACCAAAAAACCAGGCAGACTGGGAGGGAGGCAGAAGTGGTCCTCTTGTCAAGCTAGGAAGGGCAGAAAGAAGGGAAGAAACCAAAGGGAAAAAGAGACTGGTAGCTAGACAACAGCAAGATTTCATACACTCAGGAAAACAGAATAATCAAGTGCATTCAACTATGGATGAATGGGAAACTATAAGTTTATCATACGAAAAATCCTTACATAAAGGGAGAAAACTTAAAGTTCAGGAAAGCAGGAAAGCAAAGAGATGACAAAGAAATATCTGCATGACTCCAGTCAAGATTATCCACAAATATTTCAGGCTTTTCCATAGTTTAAAAACCCCTTTTACTGACCACCATTTACCCCCACAAATTTATACAAACCTGGGTGTCTCTGAAGGCACAAATTTTCCCCTCTGACGTATCTGTGAGTAGATCTGTTTTAAATTATTCTGGTTTACTCTCCCTCCTGGGCATCATGAATGCCCCAGAACATACAGCTCATCTAAGACCCAATTGCTTCAGCAGCAGTATGCACCCAACCACCTAGAGCAGCTCAAAGAGTTGCTACATCTCCTGGGGGTGACAGCCTCTGATGCTCCAGAACCTCCTGTATTATTATCCATCAAGGAGCTCAGGGCTGATTTATATCAGCCCTCCCCAGGGGTGGCCTCACATGATAAAGATCTTTAAGGCATTTGGTCAGCAGGAAACACTGCAAGTGTTCTGTTGTGCCCAAATTCTGCTTTTGCTATGAACCTGGAGTAAAAACCTAGAACACCCTCTCTGAAATCCCCACCTCACCATGGGGTCCCCACATTACCAGATCCATTTTTTGGCCCCTCTTTCACTGTCTCCTCCTATTTCCTGCCAATCTGATTGGCACCAGGCTCCCTCCTTCATTTTTGTCACCCCCAGCATAGCCAAACCTACTCCAAACACAACCCATGGCCTGCATTACCCAAGTGAGGCTTCTCTGTCCGACACTTCCCTGACACTGATGCCTCACACAATCTCTCTTTGGCTCACACCATGATTCCTAACTCCCTATACATGAGAGCTTTGTCTTCTAAGGCAATGACTCCTAGATATCAGATGCTGCTTCACCTGGTCACCTCTTCCTCAGCCAATTTCCTTTGAGGTTCTCTCAAATCCTCTTTGCCTTGGCTGATCATTCAGTGCCTCCCACCTCTAATTAAATAGTCCCATCCTGATCACAGATCCGTTGGTCTTTGGGACATTTTTCATGCTTTCAGCATGTTCCAGTTCAGCAGTGCAATGTCCAAATTCTAGCTGCCTTCTCAGTTACTCGTACTTCTTTACCTCCTCCCTTTGCTGAACTACAGCTTTGTGTCTCATCTCTGTTTGCCCCATCAGTCTCATAGTTATCACAGATAAGCTCTTCATAGCAGAGAGTCTGGCTTACCTATGCTGATAAAGCACTGTGTAAATGTATGATGTAGTATTAGCAATGATATGAGTAATGATGCTCTGCCCTTAAACATGCTGTCCTGAGAGTCACTTCTGTTTCCAAGAACAAAGCCTACTAAATTCAGGCTTATCTTCTAATTTAACCTCCTTGCAGGCTAACATGAAACAGGATATACCTAAAGCATACAGTTTTGTTTGTTCTTAATTACAGGCAGTATTATGCTGCCACAGCAACTAGGAAAGCTTAAGCTGTCCCCAGATGATACAAGATACTGCACAATGCTGCATACCCTGCCCTGTCTCCTGTCCCCACATAGCGCTGTGCTACGTGTTTACTTTCTGGGGCCAGACAGCAACCACATTCCAGCAGCCATGGCATGGCACCAGCAAGACGAGGCAAGCCCTTCAGCCGCTCCCGCTTCATTTCCATTTACACATCTGCATGAGGGCTTTCTTGCTCTCTCCAGCACCATCCAGAGAGGAAGAGGGGGCTGCGAACGCATCCCCCTTTCCAGCACCATGCACTGGGAAGGACTCTGCAGGGACCAGACTGCTCTAGCAGAGGATGGATTCATTAAGGGGAAAAAGCTAATTATATATCTGACTCTCCCTGAAACAGTTGGATGCTCCACCTTATCTGCACATCTGTAGCTTGCCCCCAAGCTGCAGATTGCTCTGCCACCCTCCTAACCAGCTTCCAACAGCAGCAAAGTGGCAGCAACAGAAAGTGGGGCATTTAATGAAGACGGGTGGATGCACCGGACACTGTCAAGCTGCATTAATGCCAGAAAGCCAACACTTTCCTGAAGAGCCCCACACATCCTCTGATACTGCTACAGCACTGCAAAGCAGGGACAACCCATGCATGGGGTTTTGGATATATCTGCCAGTGAGGCAGTCTTAACTGGGAAGAGCTGGTACCTCACTATCCTAGGTAATTAATTAAAATTTAATTTTCCCACATCACCTTAACACAGGATTTCTTGGGTGTGGGTTATGCTTAACGAGGAAGTTTTAAAAAGTGACTCTTCTTCCCTTGACCTATCATCCCCCAAGAATTTACTACAATGACTTGTAACTATAGCAAGCAGTTCAGTTTCATTCTCACAGACTAGCTTAACTACCACAGGTCAGCATAAAAAGGTCTAACTCAGGATCCAGTGAGTCACACTTTTTCTTCACCTCTTGGTGAACTACTACTTATTCACAACCCAGTTATCCACTTGATCTGTCAAAGAGATTTAAATTGTGCCAGTTCTGCACAAAGCCAGGATACCAGTGCATTTCGGCAGCGTACAGGGCAAAAGTTTACAGCTATTAAATACAGAGAACTGGTGAATTACATTATAAGCTTAGCAGAAATATAATTCTTACTTTTAACAAGACAGAGAATGACAGGCTGAAGTGATTTAGCTAGAAACATCCTAAACATGGCAACTTAAAAAAAAATGGGGGGTTTTTTGTGTTTGTTTGTTTTTTTTTTTTTTTTCCCCTGCATTAAATTCTGAAACTCCTGGTAGTCATGGAATAATCAGGTTTAACGGGTTAGCAGTAACATATGCCTCAAGTGTTCCTAATACATCATAATCTTCTTTCACAGGATTTGCATCACTGTCAAACCAAACTACTGATTTTCCGTTGACACTTTTAACATGTTTCTATGGTTACTTTCCAAGGTCTCACCACAGAAGCCTGAACAGCAGTTCGGAAAGACAAAAGACATTTTGCATCCTTCACCATATTAAATAATTTATGAAAGTTAAGGCATCCTCACGGAAAAAAAAAAATCATAAAAGAATAGGTTCTGAGGTTATTTTCTCAGCAACAGTTTGAAGCACAGTAAAATCAATATCTCTACAAAAGCCTTCAAGAACTAGACTATTTGACTAATGTTCCATATGGTACAAAATGCTACGGAACGCATTCTAAGTTTAGATGTATATGTATAAGCATACATGAACTTCATGAATGGACCTTAAAGTAGAATATGCAGACATCTAATTTGCTGTCAGCTTCATCTTTTAAATCAGGCTCTAAGCATTGTCCCAGAAAGTATTCTAAATCTAAAAAATGCAAGAATAAAATTTAAAAAGTAAAAGTGGCAGTGCCAGTCATAATTATTTTCATCATTTTTCATTCAAAGCCACACAGATTTCATCTGTCCCCAAAACATTACAAATTTTGACTAATGAAAGCTTGTACACAAAATACCTGAATTCTCTGCCTACCACTACACTAGACCAGAGTTTACTGGGACTAATTGAAGTGTCTGAGGCTTGGAACAAAAACACATTAGTCATTTAGTGGTTGTGCTAATATTGCCATGCCTTTCCTGCAGTTTCATTAGATACAGACTGCTTCAATACCTTAATCATATGCTCAGTCACAGCACAATCAGCACAGAGTACTGACAAGCTGTCCCACCATGCCTAAAGCTGATAAGGTGTCTGCACTATGAGTAACCTCAATTATTGACTATATTTTATGGTCAATCTAATGACCGAATGCTTATCAGTGAACCATCAGGTGCCTGTAATAGGCTAGTGACCCTTAGTTTATATGTACCATTACTGCTCATTAGTGAATAATTAGATTCTTTAATCTACAACTCACAGACATTAAAATATGATGGCATACACTGAATTTAGAAAAAGACAACTATGCTTATTTTAACTCTAAAGATGTTCAATTACATTACTCAGAGATTGTGTGTTATATCTTGTTAAGAAAAGCTGCCTGTAAAAAGCGTGCCATGAGTAATGTTTTGTATCATGTCTAAACTGACATAGCCTTACCAAACATGCAGGAATATAGCAAGAGTGGAAAGATAATGGGTGTGATTCACCACTGTGATTTATTAACTTCAATGGTTTTAACCAAGAAAAGCCCAGCAACATTGCAAATAATTTAAAACCCTAAAAACTACTGAGTGCATAGTGAGTGCTATGTTTGGAAGGCTAATTCATCAAACAAAAGCAGACAGATGGAAGGAAAAGTAGCTGCAACTATACAGCTATCCTCCTGCTTCAAAGGCAGCAGTCCCAAGAGCAAGCCTCTGAGCAAACCAGTTTGAAAAGATACGAAGACAATTCAACATCAAACAAGATTAAAATTTAAGAAGGGTTACATAATACAGTTTGTCTTCTACTTAACATTGTGCTTGCTTTTATATGCATTTTTATTAAATTTTCTTTTAAACAGCTTTGATTCCTTCCAGCTGTCCTGTCACCGCTCAAACCTTCATAGAATGGTTTAGGTTGGAAGGGACCTTAAAGATCATCTAGTTCCAACCCCTCTGCCATGGGCAGTGGCAATTTCTACTAGACCAGGTTGCTCAAAGTCCCGTCCAACCTGGCCTTGAACACTTCCTTCCAGATTGCCCTTGTGCAGATAGACACCTACACTCCCACCAGAACACTGTACCCCCAACCCAGCAGCACAAGCAGCACTGCCACCACTGTCAACAGCCACCAACAGGTGGAAATGGCATGTTAGTGGTGATGCCTTGATTCTCCTCCCAGGGGAGTAGTAGTGTCTCTTTTGGCAGTTAGCCCATTAACCTCTTTCCAAGTGCACGCCTATTCTCCTCCTCCTTGCTGCCCTTCTTCTGCCTGTTCTTGGAAATTTCCTCTCTTCCCCAGGTGTCGAGGTGACAAAAAAAACAACAGCTTATTACACCTTTGTACCACAATATGCCAATATTTACTTAGTTGCAAGCATAGCCCACAGATGGTTCCTACACTTCTCTCACATATTTTCACTTAGTAATCCAAAGTTTGTTCGGAGACAAAGCCTAGCTGCATTCTTCTTAAATCTGAAGAATACAAGATCAAACTTCTGCAGCGTAAGGGTCACCTGGAAGCCTATTCACAGCCAACCATGCCAAAGAGCTGTGCTTTATGCTCTGGCTTTCTTATTCCATCAGTGACTTATGGAGATGTTGCACTTTCTGCTAAATCCTCTGGTCCTTCGGTAACATGGAGTAATGTCAGGCAATTGGCTTGTGCAACAGTCAGATGTTGAACAATGCTTTCTTCTTTCTATGACAGATCAGAGTGAGGAAAAAAGCTTAGAACTGATTTAATTTCTTAATATGCTTCTGTCTGCTGGCTCGAATATTCAGCTTTGATTTTGAATACTTAGCACTTCCATGCTAGACACTCTGCATTTCTAGGTAATGAGTAAAATACTTTTTTTAAAGCAGAATATAATTAGGCTTGAAGAAATTAAATATGACATTCAAATGACAAAAAGCTTTGGATGAATATGTAGATTTGGGCTGCACATATGCTTAACAAAATCAACGTATCCACTGCAAAGACTAGCTTAAAGATACTAATTTTTCACCATGGGTACCTCTTATCACCAGGTAAACATTTTGCTGCAGCTCTTAGTAATTACTTTCCAGGTGAAGACATGAACTCTGTGCGGTCTTTTGAGTTTGTGACCTTACAAACACAAAGCTATGACTCTCACTGAGGAACACACTATAGTGAAAAAACAACCACCAAAAAAAACCTGCACAGATCTCCTCCCTTCCCAGACACAAGACAGCTCACAAGCAAGAGTCAAAGGACGTTATTTCACTGAACAGAGACTACTTTTAATGTGAAAATACATTTATTTGATGGCAGGAAACCATGCCACAGTCCAAAAGCTAACTGTGCTAAAACCTGTACAAACAGTTAATGCTGTTACATGAAGAACAAGACTGGAATCCTTCACTTATGTGACAAAAACCTGTATCTTGTGCTGTTGCTGCTAAGGAAATCAGACACGTTTCCACAAGCACTCTATAAAGGCTTTAGTAACTTACCCTACACCCCAATACACTGAATCTTAACATACATGCGTATTTTCACAGAATCACAGAATAGTAAGGGCTGGAAAGGACCTCAAGATCATCAAGTTCCAAACCCCCCGCCATGGGCAGGGACACCTCCCACTAAACCATGCCATCCAAGGCTATGTCCAACCCCACCTTGAACGCTGCCAGGGATGAAGCATTCACAACTTCCCTGGGCAACCCATTCCAGGGCCCCACCACCCTCACAGTAAAGAATTTCTTCCTCAGATCCAATCTAAACCTCCCCTGTTTAAGTTTAAACCCATTACCCCTTCACCTAACTACTTTATTTCTATGACAAAACAGCACTTTTCCCAAGCCAAAATCCCAACCACAATCCATTTTATAAAAGGACTCTAGTAAAAAGATGGAGGTATTCAGGAGATTTGGTCAAACAGAGGGTGATGATTTAGAGAATAAATTAAATAAATAAATAAATAAATGCGTGTGTCATTATCAAGGTATTAACTGTGTTTATTCCAGTAGAGAACAAGGAAGAAAATGTGCCAGGCTCTGTGCTTTAACATGAGCAACACACTGGCCCTACTTACGAAGTTCAGGATTTAAGGGGCTGAGGAGAGAAACGGTAAGGAAAGAATCAGGAAATACAGTGAATAGGGACAAGAGCATAACAGCAGTGCCATGTCTCCTCTCTCATCTCTAGATGCTGAGAGAGGGTTAACTGAACAGACAGATGAAGGACAGAACTGGATGCTGCACCAAAGGATTCAAGCAGGGATGACCTTCTTCTCAACATGCTTGAGGCTGGATAGTGCAAAGGGAAAAAGAGGAGACAGGGCTGGAAAGGCTGAAGCAAAGAAGCCTGATATCTCTTCAGTACTGAACAAACTGTTGATATACCAATAACTGTGGTCCCTGGAGAAGTCGGTTCCACCTCCGTTTCTGCCAGCATCTGTCTCTCATTCATCCTTGAAGATTTCCTCCTCTTCCCTCCTGCTGAGGGCTGCACGGTTTACAGGCAGGAGGGAGACTCAGCATGGAAACTTGGATTCATAAGGCCCCAACAGCAGGAGGAGTAAGAACAGAAAGAGGAGCAGTGGCAGATGTAGCCTCTCCTGAGGTTAAATGCCAATGATGGTATAGCAGCCTGGCCAGGACTATGCAACAGTATCCACCTGCGGCTCAACATATTTATGACTGACAGGGATCAATAATGGATCTACCTGACTCAAGACTTTGTGAGATTTTCTGCATTTCAGTTTGTGTTTTTAATCATGGTCATAACTGAACTTGTTTCTTGAATGCTTGCTTTTAGGGAACCTGAAATTCTTAGCTGGGCTCTGGAATACTGAGAAATGAATCCTGAAGTACACTAATCAGCAGTGTGATGAAAGATAATGAAAATGCTACAAAGCTAATTTAGGAAACTGATAACTGTTAAAGGAAAACTTTATTTCTCACTTAAGCCTCTCCGACAACGCCCACAAAAAAAAAAAAACAAAAAAAAACACACCCACCAGAAGTGCTTTGTGAAAAAAGAAATCAACCAGCCTTGCTCTTTGGTTAAAAAATGGAGGAGAATCAATTTTGCACAGAGGAAATATGGGTAGGGAATAAGCAATGTACTAATGGGTTTTGAAATGTTTTAGCTACCACATAGCTTCTAAAGCTATAAAACTTTGATTCACTCAAGGCAAAGACAGATTCATGATAAGCAATTAGGGCCTGATCCAATGCACAATGATGTCATTTACGGTCTTGCTGCTGACTTCAAGAATCTCTGAATCAAGCCAGCAACAACTACTTTACAATAAAACAAAAACTGAGTTTTGCTGAACAGTGAGACAGAAGCATTACTGAGAGAGAAGATTTTGGGGGTTATTTCAGATTATTAGGCACTGATTTCTTTCTCTCTCTTCCAAAGACAGTATTTTATTTTCTGGATTCCCCGGTGAAAGTCAGTCTTTGTATTTATGAAATACAGACTCACAGTAAAATAAATACAAGATTTAGATTAAGCTAAGTCACACTGTTCATACCTATAGTATGAAATACTGTAATGAAAGCTGAGAGGGAGTTGCTATTTATGTTAGGGACAGGCTAGAGAGTATGGGACTCTGTCTGGGGACAGGTGAGCAGTCGACAGAGAGTTTGTGGGTCAGGGTTAAAGGGAGAACAGCGATGGGTGACATTATTGTGGGGATCTGTTACAGACCACCTGACCAAGGGGACTTGCTGGACGAAGCGCTCCATAGGCAGATAGGAGCAGCCTCACGCTCGCAGGCCCTTGTTCTCATGGGAGACTTCAACCACCCTGATATCTGTTGGAGGGATGGTACGGCCCGGCACAAGCAATCCAGAAGGTTCCTCGATTGCGTGGAAGACAACTTCCTTCTGCAAGTAATAGAGGAGCTGACAAGGAGAGGTGCCATGCTTGACCTCGTCCTCACCAACAGGGAAGGGCTGGTTGGGAATGTGACACTCCAGGGCAGCCTTGATTGCAGCGATCATGAGATGGTCGAGTTTGAGATCCTCAGGACAGTGAGAAGAGCGTGCAGCAAGCTCACTGCCCTGGACTTCAAGAGAGCAGACTTTGACCTCTTCAGGAACCTGCTCAGTAAGGTTCCATGGGATACAGCCCTAAAGGGCAGGGGGGCCCAAGACCGTTGGTTGGTATTCAAGGATCACCTGCTGCAAGCTCAGGAGCGATGCATCCCAACTAGAAGGAAGTGCTGCAGGAGGGCCAGGAGACCTCCTTGGATGGATAAGGAGCTGCTGAGCAAAATTCGAAGGAAACAAGAGGCTTATAAAAGGTGGAAGCACGGTCAGGTGGCCTGGGAAGAATACAGGGATGTTGTCTGGGAAGCTAGGGACCAGGTCAGGAAAGCTAAGGCCCACTTAGAATTAAAATTGGCCAGGGATGTTAAGGATAACAGGAAGGGATTTTATAGGTACATTGCCAATAAAAGACAGGTTAGGGACACCGTGGGCCCTCTCCAGAAGCTATCGGGAGAACTGGCTACCCTGGATTTGGAGAAAGATGAGGTTCTTAATGACTTCTTTGCCTCAGTCTTTACGGGCAAATGCTCTGACCACACCACCCAAGTCTTGGAAGGCAGACGCGGGGACGGTGAGGGTGGGGACCCTGGGCCCACTGTGGGGGAGGATCTTGTTCAGGACCACCTTAGGAACCTGAATGTATACAAGTCCATAGGACCGGATGAAATCCATCCACGGGTCCTGAAGGAGCTGGCAAATGAAGTTGCTAAGCCACTGTCCATCATATTTGAAAAATCATGGCAGTCAGGTGAAGTTCCCGATGACTGGAAAAAGGGAAATATAACCCCCATTTTTAAGAAGGGGAAAATGGATGAGCCAGGGAATTACAGACCAGTCAGTCTCACCTCTGTGCCTGGCAAAATCTTGGAGCGGATTCTCCTGGGAGGCATGCTAAGGCACATGAAAACCAACAAGGTGGTTGGTGACAGCCAGCATGGCTTCACTAAGGGGAAATCCTGCCTGACCAATCTGGTGACCTTCTATGAAGGGGCTACGGAACTGATGGACAGGGGCAGAGCAGTTGATGTCATCTACCTGGACTTGTGTAAAGCCTTTGACACTGTCTCCCATGACATCCTTCTCTCTAAGTTGGAGAGACATCAATTTGATAGGTGGACCACTGGGTGGATAAAGAACTGGCTGGATGGCCGCACGCAAAGAGTTGTGCTCAATGGCTCAGTGTCCAGCTGGAGACCAGTAACGAGTGGTGTCCCTCAGGGATCGGTGTTGGGACCGGTCTTGTTCAACATCTTTGTGGGTGACATGGACAGTGGGATTGAGTGCGCCCTCAGCAACTTTGCCGATGACACCAAGCTGTGTGGTTCGGTTGATACATTGGAGGGAAGGAATGCCATCCAGAGGGACCTTGACACGCTTGTGAGGTGGGCTGATGCCAACCTAATGAAGTTTAACCATGCTAAGTGCAAAGTCCTACACCTGGGTCGGAACAATGCCAGGCACAGCTACAGGTTGGGCGGGGAGGAGATTCAGAGCAGCCCTGCAGAGAAGGACTTGGGGGTGTGGGTTGATGAAAAAATGAACATGAGCCAGCAGTGTGCGCTTGCAGCCCAGAAGGCCAACCGTATTCTGGGCTGCATCAAAAGGAGCGTGACCAGCAGGTCAAGGGAGGTGCTCCTGCCCCTTTACTCTGCTCTCGTGAGACCTCACTTGGAGTATTGTGTGCAGTTCTGGTGTCCTCAACATAAAAAGGACATGGAACTGTTAGAACAAGTGCAGAGGAGGGCCACGAGGATGATCAGGGGACTGGAGCACCTCTCGTATGAAGATAGGCTGAGAAAATTGGGGCTGTTCAGCCTGGAGAAGAGAAGGCTGCGTGGAGACCTCCTAGCAGCCTTCCAATACCTGAAGGGGGCCTATAGGGATGCTGGGGAGGGACTCTTCATTAGGGACTGTGGTGAGAGGACAAGGGGTAATGGGTTTAAACTTAAACAGGGGAGGTTTAGATTGGATCTGAGGAAGAAATTCTTTACTGTGAGGGTGGTGGGGCCCTGGAATGGGTTGCCCAGGGAAGTTGTGAATGCTTCATCCCTGGCGGCGTTCAAGGTGGGGTTGGACATAGCCTTGGATGGCATGGTTTAGTGGGAGGTGTCCCTGCCCATGGCAGGAGGGTTGGAACTCGATGATCTTGAGGTCCTTTCCAACCCTTACTATTCTATGATTCTATGATACTTTGGAGAGGATTCATCTGCCCTTATTCAGGTAACTAAACAAGAGAGATGCCTGAGCTTTCCCCCTTAAACTTTCCTCTCCACTCCCACTGATTTCAGATACCTATCTTAAAATGAAACAAATCATTCTCTGTAGGCAACCATTTCTCGGTGCTGACTTTAAATCTGCATCACTTAGCAGAGACACAAAACAGTAACCTAGACACACCACTCTTGAGGCAGTCATTTCCCAATCTCTTGAATACAGACAGACTGTGGTATGTAGCCATATAATGCTTAAGACTCATTGTGCGACGTTCTCCTAAAAAACAGGACTTGAAAAATTAAGCTCCTTCTGAGGTCAGATTGTAATTTAAAGAAAACATCATTTATTTAATCGTGCAAAGCATTTTACAGATCCAGGAAACAATGCAATTATCACTGTGTAAGCACTCAGTGCACAAATTTGACTTTAACTCCATCCACAGATGTAAGTTTTACAATATCATCTTAAAACATATTCAGTCCTGAATTAAAAAAGGAGTTTGGAATGCAAGTATAAAGCCCTGAATTTTGTTGTTTTAAATACCATCTGCTTGACAGCTTTAATGCATTTAATCAACATTGCTAATTACAACAAACATTTCACAAACGAAACTAACATCATTTATAAGACCCTGGAATGGAAAAAAAAAAAAAGAAAAAAAAATAAAAATTTGCTCTGGGCTGCTGCTAAAAAGAATGTCTTAAACTGCTACCAACTACGGAAAACATTTATTGGCACATATAGGCCATGCTACTGAATAAGAGTAATGTTTTTACTTAGATCCGAGTGAAAAAAACTTGTTATTTCAGCTTCTGCTCTGAGGAGACCTATAGAATAACAGACTTGCTAGTGGTGGAAATAGCTATTAAGGACTATACAAAGACCAACGCACATTTTGTTGAGTTTTGGACAACAGAGGTTCCTGCTCAGGTGTCCAGACAGAAAGGGGGCATCACCATCACATCCCTGCTCCCCAAGGGCAGCGGAAAGCCGCAGTTACAACCAGGTGACCAACTCCACCTCTCAACAACCAGCACCACATGCACTTCTACCCATGGCAAAGATTCAACAGCACTTCACAAACATTTGAAGACCCATGAGCAGTTACAGAAAAGTAGAAAGGTGAAAAACTACCTTATGAAGAATGACGCTGCAGCCGAAGTACCTGCAGAGATCCCAGCTGAAGCAACCATGCTCTGTGAGGCTGTTGAGCCACCTGCGCCTGTGGCATCAGGGTTATGCTGCCCTGAGCTGATCTGAACACTGGGACCATCTCGGCCACTTTCTGGTGCTGTTTCTGCCTGGAAAAAAAAAAAAGAATGAAAACATACGTAGAGGTTAATACACTTTCTGAATGGCCATGACAGGGAGAAAAGTCATGCAGTACTTCCAAAAGGCATCTTTGCAAGGATGAAGGCAAAGATTACCAGCAGCTGAGGAATATTACATCTGGACAAGTATGCACAAGTCCTCCTACAGAGAAGGTAAAAGCCATGACCACAGCAGATGAGCAGGAAAACACACAGACCATTTGTGATGGGTAATGCACAGCTAAATAGTCTGACAGGCATGAAGAAATGGAAAATGATAAGCAGAACCCTTTTGTTTTACAGTGTTATTTGGGAGCTGGCAGAACTGTTTATCTGGCTCAGTTATAACTGTCAGGAATTATTTTTCAGTGACACATCATCTACAATATCTATCTGCTTAAGAAGAACTAACCAGTCACATTTGCAATATGTTTCCACATGAATAACCTCAGGTACTAAATAAAAAAAAAAATATTTTTTTAAAACAAATATACAGCCCTACTTCTCAGCATTACTTGTATCAGCAGCACAAGTGCACAACAGTTTTTTCTCCTGTAAACTGTTCCAGTGGAAGAATATGAGTGACTGGAGAAGCATCTTCTCCATCATAATGCATTTGCGGTATTTATGGCAAAGTTGTGGGAGGGTAGGGGGTAGGGGGAAGCAAGGGATAACTGTTTCGGGATTTTGCCAAAATATCAGACACCTGTATTATGAAACTGTGTCATGTTGGTATCTTCATGTTTAGGCCACCAACTCTTTAAGCACTAAGTTCAATTAAGCCCCATCAGTCAAACGCTCATTGACAGTGCTGGGAAGGCCTCCTTTTTGGAAGAACCTGCTCTATGTCTAGGAGTTCTGAAGATTTAATTAAAGGTGACACCACAATAAATATTTGTCAAAAGAGTTAATTGCTTTGCCTTATGTATGATAATATATGATGTTTCTGTCATCTGAAATACTACTTTGACATTTCCAACTAATTAGCTAAAATAAATTCCAGAAAAGGAGACAGCCTTGCAATGAAGCACAAACGTAATTAAGTACTTCCTGGGATGCCACCAAATTTTAAATTTTGTGCTGCCGTAGATCATGTTTTACAACTGCAGATACGCAGACATGGTAATAGGACCTTCCCAGTTACATACACACCCTCAATTTTCTCATACACTGACAACCCTGAGTTTTTCTCATGAGAACTGAGACAACCCAGCCATTAGGTACCAAGTAAAATTAAACTCCGCCAACCAAGTACTGCTCAACTGGCACAGAAAAGGCTGTCTGGAGTTTCATGTGGACTCATTCCCATAGGCTAAAAGTGCTGAATTCCCAGTTCCCAGCAAGGTCAACATGAAAAAAGTGCTCCCAACTCTTTTGAAGGTCTGCTTTTTAAAGGTTAATAGTATTATCAGTATTATGGACTGGTTGACATGTTTTACCATAGACTACCACACAAAAAGTACTTTTATAGAGCTCACCTAAGAGATCTGAGGCTGAGAGAAGAATATTCACACAGATTAACTTAATCCTAGCAAAACTACCCATGCTAGAAGCCTAACTGGAAACTTAACCCACCACAAAACCCTTCACTTTGTAATACAGATGTCTCATGAGATCAAATTTCTTAGTGATGCAGGGAGAAGGGCAGAGACCAAGCACTGCTAGACATCAAGACTGGGACAAAGAAATGGTATGGCAGGAACAGATGCTTAAAAAAGGCAAGCCTGTCTGTCCCATCCACAATCTACTGCAATAACAGTCAGGAACAGAGATGTTTGGACAAGGATCAGATCTGCTCATGTGGATAACTGCTTAAAACTAAGTGACAGAGGAATGAGGACCTTGAGGCAGTCAATAAAGTGGGTACCTGATCATTAATGAACTGTAGCAACACATGCATGATCTTGACCTATACCAGTCACAGAAAGTATATGGCATGGTGGAGAACATGTACACTGGGGGAAATTCAATGTGACACCTGAACTTCGGAGTTACACGAACTGACACAAAGTGCTAATAATAAATAGAGCTTACAATGAACTAAGCAATTTACAGAATAAGAAATCTACATCAGACCCTTTGAAGGCAGTGTGTGGGGCTCACAAACTGGTACATTATAGGGATGCCAGGAACAGTGGCCAGTGGCATGATGATCAGCAAGAATCACAGAATCATAGAATCATAGAATAGTAAGGGTTGGAAAGGACCTCAAGATCATTGAGTTCCAACCCTCCTGCCATGGGCAGGGACACCTCCCACTAAACCATGCCATCCAAGGCTATGTCCAACCCCACCTTGAACGCCGCCAGGGATGAAGCATTCACAACTTCCCTGGGCAACCCATTCCTGGGCCCCACCACCCTCACAGTAAAGAATTTCTTCCTCAGATCCAATCTAAACCTCCCCTGTTTAAGTTTAAACCCATTACCCCTTGTCCTCTCACTACAGTCCCTAATGAAGAGTCCCTCCCCAGCATCCCTATAGGCCCCCTTCAGGTATTGGAAGGCTGCTAGGAGGTCTCCACGCAGCCTTCTCTTCTCCAGGCTGAACAGCCCCAATTTTCTCAGCCTATCTTCATACGAGAGGTGCTCCAGTCCCCTGATCATCTTCGTGGCCCTCCTCTGGACTTGTTCTAACAGTTCCATGTCCTTTTTATGTTGAGGACACCAGAACTGCACACAATACTCCAAGTGAGGTCTCACGAGAGCAGAGTAAAGGGGCAGGATCACCTCCCTCGACCTGCTGGTCACACTCCTTTTGATGCAGCCCAGGATACGGTTGGCCTTCTGGGCTGCAAGCGCACACTGCTGGCTCATGTTCATTTTTTCATCAACCCACACCCCCAAGTCCTTCTCCGCAGGGCTGCTCTGAATCGCCTCCCCGCCCAATCTATAGCTGTGCCTGGCATTGCTCCGACCCAGGTGGAGGACTTTGCATTTACCATGGTTAAACTTCATCAGGTTGGCATCAGCCCACCTCATAAGCGTGTCAAGGTCCCTCTGGATGGCATTCCTTCCCTCCAATGTATCAACCAAACCACACAGCTTGGTGTCATCGGCAAACTAAAAGGAAACCCAACCAGCAATACTGGCATGCTAACATCAGTGTTTGAATAACTCCCCTATATTCTGCCAGGAAGACAATCACAACCCACCCATGTGAGCTGTTGTCTCAGATTAAAAATTACAGGTTTAAGATTAATTTCCATGAGATGTTTCCACTCACTTTCAACAGGGGCTATGAGAGACAACAGGACTTTGAAACAAAGAAAATCATGTTTAAGCAAAATTTTGAAAAAGGAAGGCAGAAGCAGCAACATCTTTCTAACCAGTTGTGCTTTAACTAAAGCATAATCTAAATGATGGCATAATCTAAAGCTAAATATGAAATCTATAGTTAGCATGATACTTGGGTGAATTTTAAAGTAAAATGCAGCAGATTTGTAAGAATGACTGGAATCTGTTAACGGATCAATTTCCGTAAAAGCTAATCACATTTGCAATTTCAACAATGTCTAACATACATTCCTTTTCCACCACTTTTTTGTTTCTGTGAGAACTTAGAAGCCTACAGTTTTAAGACACAAATAATTGTGGATGTATCAGACATCTAACTTGAAATATTCAAATCAAACCCGATATTCAGATACCAGATGGTTAATACACTTCTCAAAACAACATATCTAATTTGGTTGTCTGTAAATTGCCATTTCCACACAAGATGCTTTTGAGAACTCAAACTGTAATTTCTCAGTAAATCTGGAGGTTTTATTCTCAGTTCTGCAGGTGTATGAAAGGAGGGGAAGACAAGGAGTAGGCACTGATTCTTGTAAAGGGGGAAAAAAGTGAACATGTGCAAGATTAAACCATCAGAAGACTATCAGAAACAATCTGTATCTTTTTCATTAAGTTCTCAAATACCCAGTTGGCACAGAGGTAGTAACATCAGCTTTTCTACATGGCAAGAAGCTGAAAAAGCACAAAACAAGTTATTCCAAGTTTAGGATTCATTTCAAGGACTGCTTGCACCACCCAAAGTAACAGGGTTTTCCAGCACAACCATGTTCAGCAATCCCTGAGACAGCTGTGCCTCTCAGCTGATGAGGGGGGCTGCGGTATGATGAAATTTGTGAGTTCCAAGTCAATTTTCCCTCAGGCAGGAAAGCCAAAGACAACTAATGGGACCCTCGTGAGCACTCTGGTTTGTCACACCTTGGTTTTGGTTTGCATTGCTTACAGCTGCTGAAAGGTTATGAATAAGATAAAGGGGCTTTGTTTTTTAAACTAAATGTAGGAATTACTTCATGTACTTCCTTCATCTCAAGCCATGCTCTTGTGGGGATTGCATGTGAAAAATATCATTTTTTAGAGGAATGAGAGCAACTCTGCATGACTTCAAGTCATGCAAGTCTGCACAGAGAGGACTCCAGTCTGCAGCTGAGAGGCAGCTGCGCTTCACCATTTACTACATTTTCATAAATCACTCATGATCAAATGCAGAAATCACAACCTTGTCACTATAAAGTGTTACTGACTGCACTGAATATTTGAAATGTCATAGGCCCCCCACAGCCCAAGATTAATGTTCATTAATTTTCTAAGCAAAGGTTTGCCTGACAAAAGCCATTAACTCTGGAAACCAGCTAATCCTCTACTCTCTGAAGTCACATGAAAACTGGTACCAGTAAGAGCACAGCAAGGACAACACTTGAAAATGTCACACCAGGCATTCTGCACATGCAGGTATGACCAACATCT
The DNA here is from genome assembly GCA_039720435.1 of Amazona ochrocephala. Classification (NCBI taxonomy): domain Eukaryota; kingdom Metazoa; phylum Chordata; class Aves; order Psittaciformes; family Psittacidae; genus Amazona; species Amazona ochrocephala. The sequence continues at coordinate 50,516,525 of CM077882.1, read as the reverse complement.
TGGCACTTCATACCAATGCCTGCACATTGGACAGGAGGGTTTCAGTACCGGGTCCCAGCACCAGCCCTGAGCACATGACAGCAGAGCTAGACATGCTGTGTTTTGGCCAGCAGCATGCACACACAGAACCGAGGTTGGCAGAGACAAAATAAGCAATAACAGCATGAGTTGTTCCTAATTAAAATGGCCAAAGGCTGGGGAGAGGGCAGGAAGAGAGACGGAGGCAACCTGACATCCACAGGCTGCACAAGGGTGCTGGGCAGAGCAGGGGCATCCCCTGCCCCATCCTGATTCCCAGCACACAGGTTCCCTGCAGTGACCAAATGGCAGGAAACATCTGCCCAGGTTCAAACAAGTCAGACCAGTCAAAAATTACATTGTAGAGAAGTTGGCCACAGATTAAATTTCCAGGTATACGGTAGACTGTCAGACCATTACCATCTGAAGGACAATTACAACCCTAACAAGCTCTTTACAAGTTTGAAGTGCAAAGCCAAAAACTAAGCCATAATGTTTCCAGTTCCTGAGTATTTCCACTCTCTGGACATTGACCTTTGTCCAGGGATCCAGAAGAGCCAAGCTAGCTGCTGCCACTTTGTAACACATGAAAAATATGTGCCTGCCGACAGGCAAGAAAAACATGCGAATATAAAACTCTTAGAGAAAAAATAGATCAATCCCTGGATAGTGCTGTCATGGTAGAAGAAAACCAGAAGGCTGGACAGAGCTGCAAAAGAAGGTAATAAGATCTTAACCTCTAGGATAGAACAAGTGCAGAGGAGGGCCACAAGGACGATCAGGGGACTGGAGCACCTCCCATATGAAGATAGGCTGAGAAAATTGGGGCTGTTCAGCCTGCAGAAAAGAAGGCTGCGTGGAGACCTCATAGCTGCCTTTCAATACCCGAAGGGGGCCTACAGGGATGCTGGGGAGGGACTCTTCATTAGGGACTGTAGTGAGAGGACAAGTGGTAACGGGTTCAAACTTAAACAGGGGAAGTTTAGATTGGATCTGAGGAAGAAATTCTTTCCTGTAAGGGTGGTGAGGCACTGGAATGGGTTGCCCAGGGAAGTTGCGAATGCTTCATCCTTGGCAGCGTTCAAGGTGGGGTTGGACATAGCCTTGGATGGCATGGTTTAGTGGGAGGTGTCCCTGCCCATGGCAGGGGGGTTGGAACTAGATAATCTTAAGGTCCTTTCCAACCCTTACTATTCTATGATTCTATGATTCTATAAGATCTGATGTCTAAATATAAGTACCAAGAATAGATTCACAGTGCAGGGAATGGAGAAAATTACAAAAGTGCCAATGAGTCTGATAACACATCTGTATAATCGGAGTCAGAACTCAATGCAATTTCTTTCATTTCAAAATATCGGTCCCATAATGAATTATATTTTTTTACCTTTCGTAAGTTGTTTTCCCCCTTTCTGACTAGCCGCCAGGCATACAGAATTTTGAGTATGTACTTTAAATTACTATTTTCCCCTTTCAGACAAGAATGCCACAGCCGATTAAATTGTAAAAAGTGCTTCATCTAAAGATTTTGCAATATATTAAACCCACTGTTCGCATATGATAAAACAATAATTTTCCTCTTAAATGATTCACGCTAAGAGTCTTACAACCTACCGTTACTGACTGGAACAAATGCAACATAAATCTATATGTGAATAATGCTCATACTGCATTCCCATAAGCCTGAATGAGCCCTGCACACCTCTTCCGTGTGAAGTGTCTCTTCCTGATTGACTAGCATTACATAAAGCTAACAATACTGCATACATCAGGTTGAAGTTAAACATGTTCTGGGTAAACTTCTTACTGCAATTTGACAATGCTTCTGCCAGGACACATTATAAAATAACTAGGTCATTTTGTAACTACAATAGACTACTGTAGTCATTTTATAACCTGCAGCTGCAATGTGGTAATGAGTATGCCTAAACCTGTCGTTTCAGACTTCATGTGCATCTCCTATTCGATGCAAATCAAGGGCAGAGCATAATACCCCTTCCCCCAAAACACATTTTCAGCTACAAGAGTTGCTAATGCCTGGCTTTAATTCATTGATCTCTGAAGATGAGGCAGAAGGAAAAAAAAAAATCACAGAGAAGTAGAATTCAATAAAAATAGGAGGGTCTGTCTGCTGTCACGGACTGGAAAGTAATATACAGGAGATCCAAAGACAACCTCAGGGCCCTTGCTTTTTGGATTAACATCTGAATTACTAGAACAGGTTTGGATCTTCACTACCAATAATCACCGGCAGTCTATGCTCCATATGCAGGAAGGAGCTCCTCCTTCAACTGCAGGGCAAATGCACCCAGCTGCATCCAGTGCTGATGTCACTGGAAGTACAATGATGAAGCAGCGGCAGCTTGTTCCCCTCTGTCAGGGTCTTGATTTCAGTCTGACCCAGATCCCTCCTAAACCCTACTCCTTGGCCCCTAAGAAATTCATTAAGGTTTTGGGCAGGCCTCCATCTACAAAACATCTATTGCTTTCTTCAGCCTGCCCATGCTCTCAGGCTGGAAGTTCTCCGCAACCAGAGGCCTGGTAGTGTAAATAGGCAACCAGGTAGCAATGGACCTATTACTTTACACTTCAGCCACTTGGGACATCAGTGCCAAGAGAGGTAGCAAGTAATATCCTTTTTTCCTTCTTCACAACTATTTGATCATCCGTCACACAATCTACACATGTAAACCCACCACAAAGAAAGTCACAAGGATAAGAAAAAGGATATCAAGGACACAGAACCTGTTGCACATAAGCACTCTCAAATTGTGACTTTTCACATGCAGTGGATATAAAGAAAACCAGGCTAGAGAAACTGTTTCTTCTAATGCCTCCAGGCAAGCATCAGAAAGTGCTGCCCGGATTCCTCCCTGGTGACACGTATTACAACAGTTACAGCTGCCAAAAGCAAAAAACATAGCTGCGTACTACTCAGGGTGTTTATTCAAGTGGACAAACATACAGCTGAATCCCTGCTTTTTGTCAGAGGCTGATATAAGCAAGCAAAGGAATTCATTAACAACCTCATAATAATGCAAATTTCTGTCAGCTTAGGACTGGGTCTCCTACAAGACAAATGGTTTTCCATTAGGACTGACTTCCATAGGCCAGATGCATCTAACAGCAGCAAAACACAAGACACAAACAGAGCTTTGAATTAGGAGAACTTGAGTCACCTTCCTGACTCTGCAACAAAACTTCTCACCAACTGCAGGCACCTCAACCAAAATCTCACTGCACCTTGATTACTCTATATTCAGCACAATGGAATAATCATGTTCCCCAGAATTACATTTTATTATCATTATACTGTTACAGTGATTAACATACAATGCCATCAAATAAAGGCAAAGGTGGATGGAGACTGTCATAGCTAATTTCTATTTCAATCATGCTTGAACTGCTTATATGTTTGATCTAACTACATTAAAGAGTACATCCCTTGGAATCAATTTGCCTGACAGCTACCACATGCAAGGCACCCACTGACTAGTACCTCACTTGAAGAGGTACAAGCCATTGTTATCTGAAGTGAAAACTGGGTCTTCAGTACGCCTAAATCAAGATTCAGTTACATGCAAGCTCATGAAGCAGCATTAAGCTTGAAGACACGGGGACAACTCTTGACTGTACGTTATCACTGCTGAAGGACACTGAGGTCTCAAATCATGGATGGAGCTGTGCGGGTGCTGCTCTTTTTTCCTTGTGACTGCTCCCCACTGACTTGCTGTTTACTCCCCATGTAAGAACCATATAAACCAGACACAAACAGTCATGACTCACCATGACTAGAGTGAAATCTGCAAGCTTGTAGATGTCCAAAAGCAGTTTCAAGTAGCCAAATGCCATGGCAGTAAAGAGGAACTCCAGAAGAACTTCCCAAATGTGAGTGGGAAAAGAAGCATCAAGTGAGATTTAACATAGATAAGACAGGGCATTTAGGGGGCAACAACCTAAACGAATGCTAAATAGTGCTGAACTCGGAACTTGCAGATACAACTTAGAAGACCTGAGGGTCGTCGACAGTCCCCCTGAAATCAAGCAATGAATAAATCAATCAAGAAACGAAGTAGCCAAACAAAAAGGCAGGGCACAAAGAACAAGGAATGCATCCACATATTGACTACCAGATGCACCTCAAGACAGGGCCAGTGGAGTAAGGGAAATGACAGAGACAAGCAAGTAAACAATCAAGAAGATGGAGCAGCAGCACGAGGAAGAGATGATGAAGAGGGGAAAGACAAGGGAAGCCTAACAGAGGTGTACAAAGTCGTGGAGGTGGTGGGTAAGCTGAAAGAGAGTGAGTACTTCTTTGCACTGGAACAATGAACTTGTGAAACCTGCTGACATACGAGGCTGTGAAGGGAGAGAGCATCAGCAGGGCCAAAGAGGGATTAGATTAATTCCTTGACAGAAGGTCCATTAACAGATACTAAAAGGAATACACACGGATGTATCCCTGAGACATTCCCAACTGTGCATGTTGGGGAGTATGAGCAGACTGCATTAAACAGTCAAGTTCCACAGATCCCCTTAAACACCATTTCCACCTCCACTGCTGGAGACAGCCCTGGACTACACAGGGTGGCTGAGACCTACTACGATATTTCTAATGATCTTATCATTCCCATACAATCATTTCACTAGAGACTTCCTTAGCTTAACTAATAACAGGAAGTTGTGCTATTCCCATAGGCCCCCATGAGTACTTCAGAGTCATCAGGAGAGGATGGTGATACTCAGGGATGTCTACACAGCTACTCTGAATCATAGAATAGTTAGGGTTGGAAAGGACCTTAAGATCATCGAGTTCCAACCCCCCTGCCATGGGCAGGGACACCTCCCACTAAACCATGCCATCCAAGGCTATGTCTGACCCTGCCTTGAACACCGCCATCAATGGAGCATTCACAACTTCCTTGGGCAACCCATTCCTGGGCCTCACCACCCTTAAAGAACTTCCTCCTCATATCCAATCTAAACCTCCCCTGTTTAAGTTTGAACCCATTACCCCTTGTCCTATCACTACAGTCCCTAATGAAAAGTCCCTCCCCAGCATCCCTATAGGCCCCCTTCAGGTATTGGAAGGCTGCTAGGAGGTCTCCACGCAGCCTTCTCTTCTCCAGGCTGAACAGCCCCAATTTTCTCAGCCTATCTTCATACGGGAGGTGCTCCAGTCCCCTGATCATCCTCGTGGCCCTCCTCTGCACTTGTTCTAACAGTTCCATGTCCTTTTGATGTTGAGGACACCAGAACTGCACGAAATACTCCAAGTGAGGTCTCACGAGAGGAGAGCAGAGCAGAGGGACACGATCACCTCCCTCGACCTGCTGGTCACACTCCTTTTGATGCAGCCCAGGATACGGTTGGCCTTCTGGGCTGTGAGCACACACTGCCAACGCATGTTCATTTTTTCATTGACCAACACCCCCAAGTCCTTCTCCACAGGGCTGCTCTCAATCTCTTCTCTGCCCAAACTGCAGCTGTGCTAGGATTGCTCCGACCCAGGTGCAGGACCTTACACTTGGCATCGTTAAACTTCATCAGGTTGGCATCAGCCCACCTCACAAGTGTGTCAAGGTCCCTCTGGATGGCATTCTTTCCCTCCAACACATTAACCGAATCACACAGCTTGGTGTCATCAGCAAACTTGCTGAGGGCACACTCAATCCCACTGTCCATGTCACTCACAAAGATGTTGAACAAGACCGGTCCCAAAACTGATCCCTAAGGGACACCACTTATTACTGGTCTCCAGCTGGACACTGAGCCATTGAGCACTACTCTTTGCATGCAGTCATCCAGCCAGTTCTTTATCCACCAAGTTGTCTATCTATCAAACTGATGTCTCCAATTTAGAGACAAGGATGTCATGTGAGACAGTGTCAAGCGCTTTGCACAAGTCCAGGTAGATGACATCAACTGCTCTGCCCCTGTCCATCAGTTCTGTAGCTCCACCATAGAAGGCCACCAAACCAGTCAGGCAGGATTTCCCCTTAGTAAAGCCATGCGGGCTGTCGCCAAGCACCTTGTTGGTTTTCATGTGCCTTAGCATGCCTTCCAGAAGAATCTGCTCCAAGATTTTGCCAGGCACAGAGGTGAGACTGACTGATCTGTAATTCCCTGGGTCATCCATTTTCCCCTTCTTAAAAATGGGGGGTATATTTCCCTTTTTCCAGTCGTTGGGAACTTCACCTGACTGCCATGATTCTTCAAATACGATGGCCAGTGACTTAGCAACTTCATTTGCCAGCTCCTTCAGGACCCACGAATGGATTTCATCAGGTCCCATGGACTTGGATATGAGGAAGAAATTCTTTACTGTAAGGGTGGTGAGGCACTGGAATGTTGTTCCTGGTGGGAGCGCAGTTCCTCACCAGCCCTCTGCAGGACAGCAAAGCGGTTCTGGGTGGGGACAACAGGTTGAGGAGGAAGCCCCTTGCTTTTAGTTGTCCTCTTCCTCCTTCTTTTGTTGTTTATTTTTGTTTCTATCTCCCAGCTTCCTGGGTTAGCGGCCTCCTTCTTACCTCCATGAGCTAAAGGGGAAGCTTGAGGTCCCTGTACAGTTTGGGCCTGGAGCAAGCAGTGCTGCTTCCCCTCAGCTTCCCTGACATCTTTTATCCTACTGACAGAGTCCCACAGCTCAACCCCTGCTTGCAGGAGGACTTTCACCAGGGAGCACACAGTGCAGCCCTGCCCACTGCACACCCTCCCCTCAGGAGGGCAGTGCAGACACTCTCTACACCCCGAGCTCTGCGCTGCAGCCTCTCCGCTCATCAGCTCTGTCTGGGTGCCTATGCTGGCCACCGCCGGGGCAGCCAGAGGAGAGCTCTCAGACCAGGCGCTGGTCATGGGGCGACTGCTCACCATCCCGCTCACCTGATCGGGTGAACTGCCTCCACCCGCCCTGGTCGCTCACCCTCCCTGGGACAGGTTTTTACCCAGTCAGGGTGGTGCTGCCCCTCCCGGCGCCGCCCCCTGTGAGCCAGCTGCTCCTGCCGGCTGAGCTGCCGCTCCTGGGCAAGCCCTGTCAAGGACTTGAGGCTCCCTCGGTGGCTGTTGCTGCTCCAAGTTGAGGCTCCTGGACGCTGAGCCTCCCCCCGCTCAGGTGTTGAAGGCGGCCTCTCTTTGCTACTCACCTCAGCAATTGACACAAATGAACCAACTGAAGCCAGATCCTTCCCATGCCAGGCATCACAAGGGCCACTCTCCCTTTCTTCACTCTTTTACTTCCATCTCCTCCCGTAACAACAGCCAACTGCCCCACCCAGCTTAACCACCATCACTTTAGAGAAGCAGGAGGGGGCAGTTCTGAACAGCAAATTCATTACCTTTGTCCAACACCACCAAAACCATAGCAATGGATTACTGTCTACAGCACCTTTCAAACACTTCCTTCAACTGAGGTATCAGGAAAGACCAAACTCACCCAGTTTTGAGATAGCACCAGTTCTGCAGATCCAGACGAATTAGCTTGGAAGTGTTTGGGCACCAAACAAAAGTAGTAATAATAATAGGCAGCTTTGGAAAATGTCTAACTACATCAGTCTGTACAAGAATTCACACAGATTCACTTCCTTAGAAGTTTTTCATGCTTGAATCTTACAAGTTCTACTTTCATGTTCCAAGTAAACCTCTAATTATTGATCCTTTGTTACACTGCGACATTACCTCATCAAAGTTTTAAAATTCTATTTATAAGTCTAAATCTCATCATTGATTACAGTGACTGTATTCTAATTATAAATCCATTAGCTCCCCAACAATGAAATAAAATCAATAATGCACATAAATGGGGTAAAAATAATTTCAGTGCATACATTAATGTCATTTCAAGTAGTGCTGTTTTATACACTATCTCTAACAAAACTGTGTCACATCATTAGCAATAATGTGAAAAATCTTTTTCAATTAACAGAGCTGATTTGACACTACCTTCAGTAAAATGGCAATCTATTCTATTAAACGCAAACATATGAAATACTTGAAACATCTATGAACTCTATCTACACATCATAAATTCTCTCCCAAGTGCTGAAACTGAAGAGTAGATCCATTTTCTATTGATGCTTTTTAAACCTCCTTTCAGAAACTACCACCCAAGGCATTTCAGTGATTCTAGTTGCAAGTAACAAAGTGCACCAATATGCGCCACGTGCTCAGCCGCTCATGCCACGAAAGAACAGGAGATGCTTTTGGCAATGCTCACACTGTGCACGCACCTTGACTACCTGCAGGCCCATGACCTCAGCATGCCATCATTCCAGTACACAGCCTATGGTGCAAATGTTAAATTCAAAGCACTTTTCCCCAAAAATGCACAATGTTCAATCTTATTTCACACAAGCAGGACAACTGAGCAATACACATCTGCATCCAGCTGTACAAATCTGCTCCTTCCATGCGGTACAGAGACCACTGCAAAAGACTTTCTCTCCACCAGCTTGCAGACAACTAAGGTTTCAGGTCAGCCTAATTTATCTGGTTTCCCTGCTGCATTAACCGCTGAAACCAAAGGGCATTATTCAGCGGCTGCCCATCCTTAACAACCAACATAGCCAGTGCAGATGAACAGCAGCCTCACAAAAGCACTTCTACATTGGATATCTGAAGTCTGTCTCAAATGTTGGAGAGATATCTCAACCAAAATGTATGAGCCGCCTTGCAAGGTGATTTCTAATGCTGGGTGGTATGGGACGCATTGATTAAGTCAGTTCACTGAAGAATTCAAAGTGGAGCACATGCAGTATAACTGAACCAGCAAGAAGCAAAAGAGCTGAAGGGAACTAACTGAACAGAAAAGGCCATCCCTTAAAAACCAGTTCAAAGGCAAGAGTAGAAAATGTAAATATTCCGGATTAAAAAAGAGGATTTTTCATCCTAGTGTAATTTATGATACACTTGCTGGATGACAGAATGACCTGTGGGTCAAAGGTAAATCTGGTGGATTATCATTTTCACATAATCTCTGAAGTCTGCTTGTCTTAAATCTACCTCTGATGAGTACAGGTGAAGTCTGGGCCAACATTCTTTATTATTGCCTGCTGACTTCAGTTGTCAACAAAGGCGAGTATAGACTTGTATTCGTAATAACAACTGCCTAGCCTAGAGGGGTGAAGGATCAAAAGAACTGCTTTCAGGTGGTAACCTGAGCCACAAGAGGGTCGGAGTCCTGCTTATAGTTACCCTGTCCCACAATCATAAAACCAATACTTATGGTCGAAGTGTCAAATGAAGACATGCAATCCACACCCTCATCTAAGAAAATGTTCATCTCCATCTTGTAGCCAATACCCTTTGTCAACTCTTCACATTTTTCCTAAATCACTCTGATACCCGGGAATACATTAAAAAGCAAGCTCATTTTCAACTTCAGCATCCTACACTGGGGGAATTCTAGCAGAAGAGAGCACGAAGACCTTAGCAGCTACAGATAAAAATACAGCCCTCTGTTTCATATGTGCCTAAGGCTGAATTTCCAACCCAGCCTGCTACTGGGCTGCTGGAGCAGGTGTTGCTGACTCCAAATGCATGGCACGAGTATGCACAGCATCATCCTTCCACATCACACCCCTCCTCTGCATTTGCTAAGGCACTGTCGTGGTTTAAGCTTCTCAGCCACGCACAGTTTTGCTCACTCACTCACTCCCCGCTCTTTCTTCCCTCTGCTCCTGGAGGGATGGGAAGGAGAATCGAAAGAATGCAACTCCCACAGGTTGAGGTAAGTACAGTTTAGTAACTAAGGTATAACACAAATTACTACTACCACCACTATTAAGAATAATAATAATGACAAGGCAAATACAAGGAAAGAATACAATAGCTCACCACCCGATATCAAGCCCAAGCAAGCAGTGCACCCCCCACCGTGCACCCCCACCACCCTTTTGGGTCTCTGTCTTCTGTTTCTACATACTCGACATGACATGCTGTGGTATGGAATAACCTCTTTGGTTAGTCTGGGTCAGGTGTCCTGTCTCTCCTTCCTCCCGGCTTCCCCTCCTCCCTGGCAGAGCATGAGACTCAGCAAGTCCTTAGCCAGCCTAAACATCACCAAGCAGTAACTGAAAACACTGGTGTTATCAGCACTGTTCCCAGGCCCAAAATCAAAAACACGGCGCTGCACCAGCCACCAAGAAGGAGAAAAAATGACTGCTGCTGCTGAACCCAGGACAGGCAGAAAATTGCAATGCAAGGCATTACTGCTCAGCTGAGATGCGAAAGTCTCAGGAAAAGGTCTTTTCCATGGGGACTATAAATTATGCTGGTATGAGAAAGCATTTAGTAACTTGGATCAAAAAGGTTCCTTCCACTGTTGAGACTTGTTACGGAGAGTGACTCTGGAGATTTATTTTTTTTTTGCTACCCCCTTTCCTTTATGTACTTCCTCTACAAGAGCAGTAACACCAAAACCACTAAAGATGAACAGAAAACAGAACAGCCTCTACGAAGCCCTGGCCCTGCTACCTGTCCAGGGTTGGCTACTAACTTCTGCAGAATCAAGACGTTATTCGTGGACTCTGAGAAATGTCCCAAAGCTCTCAGTCATTCAGATGTCTCAGACATGATTTATGGTCAAAGCACTATATTTTAATTGTTTCGTTACAAACTATATTTCATGCATTGTATTTATAAAAGGTCACTGAGAAAGCTATCAAGAGAATTTTAAAAATTAATTTTAAAATCCATTTGGAATGACATTTATCAAAGTAAAAAATGCTGGAAAATAAATCTTGTCATTCCTTTGATTTCCACAGTCAGCTTTTTATTGCATCTTTTAAGCAAAATATAAGTCATCCTTGCTATAAACACAGAGAATTTAATGAAAGTAAACAGAGGCTGAACTACCCTCAGATAAATCCATCTGGTTTAGATTAGGGCAAGCAGAAGGCACTCCTAGGAACTAGAGATTTCTCACATAAAAACAAACACAACTCCTTTAATTTTAAAGTACACGCACCCATTTGCACATGCTGCAGGTGAATGTCCTCTCTGAACCAGGCCATAAACTTATACCTAACTTTAAATGTATCAAAATTCTCTGGGACATACATTGCTCTTTGGATAAATTTACAATTTTAAATAAATATGCTTTAAAAGTTTCACTTGTCACTTCCTGTTTTCCAGTGCCCAACTTTTCCAATTTCCTAATGGTGCATTTTTAAATATATTTTTAAAACAACTTAGAAACTCATAAAGGCTCACAGAGCCAAAATATTCTGCCTTAGCACCGTACCAGTTGGATATATTCAAATCAGAAACACAGCATGTCAAGGATTTAATTTTGCATAAGACGAAAGAAAAAGCAATTTGCTTAACAAGCTCTATCTCACTGATACTTTCATAGCACATGGCATGACAACTTTACCACTTTTATGCAGCACATAACAGTGCATGCTAATAGACAACTGAAGGCATACAGTAAGACCTCGTCTTTTCATAATACAGACAGATAATTCTAAAAGGTGTACAAGGTATTTTCAGTGGTTTTAATGTTCTGCGTCTCAGCCAGATTCCAACACATCTAGGAAGCCTGAACTTTCCTCACTTCTCTGCTTCTGTTTTAGACTAAGTGGCAATGCTGAGCACTGCTAACATGTTTCTTGATTTGAGTAGTCGTCTTATATTCATTTGTCAGGTCTAGAATTAAAAACATCAACATAAAACTATTTATTAAAGTTGGCCACTACAAATCAGCTGTCTTACCCAGAGTTACACCAGCTCCGCCCTCTACAGAGCTTGCTCTCTGGTCACACTGCTGACCATCTGGTCATCACTGCCACCGGGGATTATTTTGTGTAATTTTTAACAGGCCACTTGGGTAAAGCAGCTGATTACATCTTCACCTTTTGCACTTTCATTGCAATCCTAGTCTTCCTCTCCCTGGACCTTCCTCCTTGATTACTGTTCCTCTTCACAGCTCTGGAAGCCCACAGTTATTATTTTGGTTTGAGCATCACCCACACTTTGCTTTAAAGACATATCCCAGTTCAAAAAATTTACAACCTATGTAACGGATTTCACACTTGAACTCCAAACATATATTAAAAATTTACGATGTCCTGCACTTCTGACCCCCAACACTCAGCCCAGAAGTGTTTTCGCAACCATAACTGACATTATGAGGTAATACATGCGAGGCTGGGGAGGAAAATGAGGAGAGCAGAAATCATGTCTTATTTTTAATCTCTGCAGCTAATTCCACTACTGCTGCTATTAAAACTAATCATAAATAAAAAAGACAGATCCTGGAGAAATATTTGTAGGTATGAGGTCTCTGAGGTTTGACAGTCATACTCTGGGGATGTATTTTCATGTCCACAAAACGCTGAGCACATGGCATCCTGTGTCAGCCACCCATGCAAAGGTTTGCTCCACGTTCACCCACCTGGGCTCTGCCAGCACCAGCAGAAAGCCACAGGCACCTTCATCAGACAAGGCAAGCCAAGATGGACATCCAAGATGAGAAGGACAAAGCACCCCTGGAGGTGCCTATTGCTCTCCCACAACTACAAAGGAAGACTCAGTAATTAGTTTAGAATAAACACCCGCCTTTCTGGTGGCTGAAAATAGTTGAGATGAAGCCCAGCCTTTATCTGCATCCATGTTCTCAACTTTGGGAAACTAACCATGCTCAAACTTTGTATGCAGCACTGAGTTAAATCACTGAGAGGTAAGGCACTTATTAACAGCTTCCTACCAGGGAGTTTGACACTTGCTTCAAGACCCCCATTGGGAGTCTTTCCTTTGGTAAGAAAACAAGGTAAAAGTACAGATTCCCAGCGAAACAGGTATTTACAGGATGGTAGAAATAACTTGTATAACAACTGAAACTGTAAACTCCACAAGAAAAAAGCCACCCTTTTCTTCTTCATTTGTACAGCACCTTGCATAAATGAGGGCTGAAGACACCAAGATGCAGTCACATTACACACAATAAATAGAACATTCAATGCTGTCCTTTCTACTGCAATTCCTCTTCTTCTTGCTCCAGAATTCCTCTAGCCAGATCAGCTTTGCCCCATAAGAAGATGGGATATGGTATTAAAGACAGACAACTCTGAAATTATGTACAGCCACAGCTCTCTCCTGGCTTCATCTTAAACCTAAGCCCTGTCTCCAACTTTTTAGAATCACAAAATGGTTAGGGCTGGAAAAGACCTTAAGATCACCTAATTCCAACCCCCCTGCCACGGGCAGAGACACCTCAACCTAGACTACGTCACCCAAGGTTCTGACCGACCCGGCCTTGAACACCGCCAGGGATGAAGCAATTACCACTTCTCTGAGCAACCCATTCCAGTGCCTTACCACCCTCACAGTGAAGAACTTCCTCCTTATATCTAACCTAAACTTCCCTGCTCAAGTTTTAACCCATTACCTCTTGTCCTCTCACCACAGTCCCTAATGAAGAGTCCCTCCCCAGCATCCCTATAGGCCCCCTTCAGGTATTGGAAGGCTGCTATGAGGTCTCCACGCAGCCTTCTCTTCTCCAGGCTGAACAACCCCAATTTTCTCAGCTTGTCTTCATACGGGAAGGGCTCCAGCCTCCTGATCATCCCCATGGCCTCCTCTGGACTTGCTCCAACAGCTCCAAATCCTTCTTATGTTGAGGACACCAGAACTGTACACAATACTCCAAGTGAGGTCTCACGAGAGCAGAGTAGAGGGGCAGGATCACCTCCTTCGACCTGCTGGTCATGCCCCTTTTGATGTAGCCCAGGATACGGTTGGCTTTCTGACCTAGGAGCGCAGACTGAAGCCGGCTCACGTTCAGTTTCACATCAATCAACACCCCCAAGTTCTTCTCCACAGGGCTGCCCTGAATCTCTTCTCTGCTCAAACTGTAGCTGTGCCTGCGATTGCCCCGACCCAGGTATAGGACCTTGTGCTTGGCTTGGTTGAACTTCATTAGGTCAGCATCAGCCCACCTCTCAAGTGTGTCTCTGGATGGCTTCCCTTCCCTCCAGTGTATATACTGAACCACACAGCTTCAGAAAAGAACAGCCCAAATCATCTATGTTACCAAGGTTAAAAAAAAAAAAAAAAAAAAAAAAAAAAAAAAAAAAAAGGAAAAAAAAGTAAGCTTTTCTAACAGGAAAGGAAGTTCAGACTTTTCAGACTTGAACACCAACAGAAGTCAGGGAATCCCAGTCTGCAAAACTGTAAGATGAGGCGAGATGAGCATTGGACAAGGATGCCCTGCAGTAGATGCAGTCCTAGGCAAGGACTACACTAGCTGATTCCTGAAATTCCTCCAATCCTATTTCCTTCACACCTGTGATTCCTCAAGGGAAAAAGCACAGGGAAGCACTTTCTGCCTCACCCACCCAAATAGCTTCATCAAACGCAAGGCTTTTAATAATACAAGAGGCAGTAGAATTCAGAGAGGCACAGAAAGCACAGTCTGGGAAGAGATGCACAACACAGTCTTCACTAACTACATTTGGGCTTAAATGAATGAAACAAAAAGGAAAGAAAAAAAAAAAAGGAACAGAAAAAAGAAAACAGCGGAAGCCTAGCTTCTCTGCAAAAACTGCTTCTAAATCCGAACTGTCCTTGCAGATGCCTGGATCACATCCAAGCAGCCTCCAACACTCACAGTCTAACAGTGTTTGTCCTTTCATTAAAGGTCATTGTTTTCCAGGCTACTGAGTTTCTTTGCACATTTCTAGATCACACTTAAGCTCTGTTGCATTATACACGTTTTTCCTTCACAGGGGTAAAATGAGGCAAGTCAGTTTTCTTAGAATAATGCAGTGGTTAGGGAAAACCACATCTATCAGTCAGCATCGTTAAGGAGGAAGAAATCTGGAGTTGGCTGTTAGTGAATTATTCAAGACAAGAATGAGGGCAGACAAGGAATGAGCAGAGAAATGGAAATACTTTTGCTTTCAGAGAGTAGAGGCTTCTTAATCCAGCAGCTTTCCCACATTTTTTATACATTTCTGCAATATACACAGAATTTAAACAGATAATTAAAAGATAATATCAAACGCCTTACATCACCCAAATCAACCGCTAATGCATGGAGCAGCATTTTAGAGAAAACCACTAGTAGCAGCAGTTCTTATAAACTATGAAGAGCTGAATGGGCCAGGTTTTTCCCTTTTCCCTTTTTCTGTTTTATCAGAGAGAGCGAGCTGATATTATTGGAGATTCACTGGATTTAAATGGGAACCTCTCAAAGGTGGGATGTATGTGCATTTACAAATTTCCATTTAAGAAAGAAGTATGGTCAGAAGGTATTATGTCTCCAGGCCTTTCCTGGAAGGAAACAGTCACCCTACAAAAGTAACATTACACAGCAGCATTCTTAAATATTTATCTCTGACAATCTGGGAGTTCAACCAGCTGAAGCTACCAAGCAATACCAGGTAGTGTTTATGTATAACAGCACATAAGGCACTATGTTAAATTTAAAGCTATCTAGCATCAACATAGCTGGTCTTGCAAGATCTGCTAGAACATCTTGAAATTAAAACCATTACTTATATTTGTACACATTTCATCATTATTCACTACCCTGTTTCCTTTTAGGAATTCCTAAATTCCACTTAGGAATAAGTCGTAGTCAAAACCCATCACTACATCCTTCCTCTTAGCATGGTTCCATAGATAGTCAGAAATCTGTAATGAACTTGCTTTTAAAGGTAACACACATCTCTATAAAGCTTTTTCATTTACCATGAAAGTTCTTAACATATACACAGAATACAGGAAATCAACATCAATGCTTAAAATCCACGTGCAATACATTCACAAGCCTTCGGCTCTTAAGAAACCTTCTGAACACCCTCCCATGCAGCAAACTGTTTTGCAGCATGTCTAACCTGAAGATTAATGCCTTCCATCATAGACTATCAACAGCATCTGTTGAAATGAGCATGGCCTTCAAAGTTCAGGGCTAAACTTGAGGGACAAATTCATGAAGTTCCCAGAGTTTCATGTGTGACAATCTCGGCCTTTTAGGTTTTCCTAAAACAGTCACCAGATATGTGACAATCTAATAATATCATCCATATACATGAAGCTAAAACAGGTGCCAAAACATCTGAGGAAAGGATATTACCATCTGAGGTAAGCAAGCAAATTCCTTGTGACATCTGACAGAACATTGTTCAAAGCTCTTTTTCAGCTCTTCAAGCATGGTTTCGAATACCATTAGCTGATCCCCTCTAAGATAAATGTGTATATATCTCAAATTTTATCTTCATCTTTGTATATCCACATACACGTAAGTAAAACTCAAACATCCGAATTATCGCTACTTACTAGACAAGCCTGAGGCAGGAAGCTGTTCACCCTAGAGATACTCCACATGCCCTCAAGGTACTGCTGAGCTTGGATGGTGACAGAACTAAGAGCACCACTGAGACCGCTGGGGGCCACTGTGACTTGAACACTGGAGTTTGGAAAACCGCCCGTGCCTTGAGACCATCCAAGTCCCTTCTTCCTCTCTGCCCCAGAGAAGAGATTCATTGACTTTCCAGGCTGCCTGCCCACCTGCGGAGCAATGAGCGGCAGGTCTCTCTGGGATGAGAGCGTGACCATCCTGGGTACCATGCTGGTCACTGAGCCGGTGCCAGGCGGGATGTCGGGCATTTCTGGGTAGCTGGTTTGATTGAGGGTGTGCATCATCTGAATGGCTTCCTGCTTCAGCTGATTCAAGTGGGTGGCACAAGTTTCGCATCTGCTCTCTCCTTCATTCCTGTTTTTCTGTAAATAGTCAGGCACTTGAAGCTTGTCAAAAATTAAAGCTGATAATTGCGGGTCCTAAAGGAGTGAGGAAAGGCAAAAAAACATACTGAGTTAAAACAACACAGACAAATAAGAAGAAAGAAAAAGGCAAAAGTTCTCTAGTTTGCTCTCCACCCATGGAAGTACTTAACATCTATTCTGTTAGTTCTCAGCATTCCCACTCCCTGAATACCCTAAAAGACTTGAAGGTTACAGTGGATTAATAAACCGTAAGTGAATTCATTTGTATTAGACCCAGCATGAAAATTATCATCAGAATGAAACAGTGCAGTTGTGGTGTGCTTGATAACGATTCATTCTTCTAATTAACTCTCCCCTTTGGAGACATCTAATGTGCCTGTGTTTTCCATGCTCAGGAACAATGTTAGTTCAGATACTGTACCTACCAATATCATAATGAGTTTCAAAGGTATACCACCACCTTAAACCAAGGAAAATTAGACTTGAAAGCATTTTAAAAAATTAGTGTGTGACCTGGTAAACATTTTGTTGTCCTCATCCTCAGAAATTATTAATCAAGTGGCATAAAAAAACAGTTTACATGGTGCTGCCCACAGCTGGCTCCTCTGCTAGCAAGAACTGTTATTTCCAATCTTTGCAACCCAGATGGTTGCAGTATTCCCTTACGCTACAGTTGCTTTGATGAGAAATAGATTTGAGCCTACAGCCATCTATGAAGGTGTGACAATGTGTACACTGAGAAGCTGACTTAAAAGCAACACCTATTTTGTTTCCACACAGTAATTCCTCCCCCCTCCCTGCCACAAGCTCATTTTAAGGCTGCCCAGACATTTTCAAACTCAGCTCTGTGTTTCTAGTTCAGAGATAGGTATTTCTACCTCCTGAAACGCACAAATGCCTTCCCATCCCAAGCCTGCTACTGTAAAGATTAGTCAAGAGATTAAATCCAGCCCTGCTGTAAATCTGCTATCAAGAGTAATGCCGTGCAGTAAAACTGACCCAACTTCACACACACTCATTGAGTCCTCTAAACAATTAAGGTTTTAATGAAATCACAGCACAGCCAAAGGTTTATTTGTATAATTATTTTAAATTAAAGTATTTAATTTGCTGGTTAATAATAAGAGCACACAAAGCTAATAATGCAGCCACCCAACATATGCTGGGGGTACCCCAGGTCAGTACTCATTTTTAAAAAATGTATTACTTTATGCCAAGCTGCAACTGCTCTCTAGGAAATGAATGTCCTATTAGAAAACTAGCTAATTCTGGTTTTAATTACAACACACATCAATAAAACTCTTAAGAAGTCCTGGCACTAGTACTTTGGCTTTGCTCATTCTTTTTCAACTGCACTATTTCCCTTTGCTGCGAACTCAGAAAGTCCTAAAACACAGCATAACTTCTGCAGCAGCAGCACAAGCAAATTTCTCATTTTCAGCTGCTGGACTACTCCTGCAATAGTTTGGAATCTATCTCACAAGACACTTACAGTGTTGATAGAAACCATTCAGAGTATACCCAGTATCACATCATTCTGCAGCCAAAAGCCATTAACAAAAGTTGCTCTTTCTGCAATAATCTAAATTATTGTTTATTTATTGACTTCAGAAAAAGAAAATACTTTTCAGGCTAAGGAAAGCTACTCCTGCTGCTGACTGAACAATAAACTGCATTCACGTTAGTGGACCAGTTTACAAAATCAAGTAAAAGACACTGGTTCACTTTTGTCCCTTTTACTGAGGTTTAGATCCTTTGAAGTCACACCATTTGCTTACCCTTATAAGCAAGAAAATTCTTTCCCTCAAACCTCCCAGAAGATAACTAAATTAAGAAACACTAGGAAAAAAAGTAATTAATATTTTAGAAACTTTTTTCTAACCTTTCAGCAGAAATTGCTATTGGTTAGACTTACAATATAGAAAGACTTAGTGCTGCAAGCACTATTAAGCCTCCGGCAAACCAAAGGCCATGCAGTCTATCTCCCAAGAAAAACAAACAGCACCATGCTCTGCAGAAACCTTCCCAAAGGAGACTCCCCCACCCCCCCCCAAGCAAATTCTTGCCAAGGCTGACATACAGCATCTATTCAAACAGACTCAGAAAACAGCACCTTCCAGCACCGGGTGCCCCATCCACAGCCAGGCACATCCCTGGGCTCCTTTGATTCAAGCTGGGCACTCAAGGAAGCACCTGCAGGTCCCAACTGCATGAGCCTCATCTGGCAATGTTTAAACTGCTATCAAATGTCAAAAGTTTCAAATAAGCAATTAAAGCAAATTACTAGGTGAAACAGGCTTCTCATTTAAAAGAAACAACTTCTTTTGATGTAGGGAAAATTAATGACCCCAATTCTAGCTCCACAAACACAGTTTACAGTGTAAGGCAGATCAGAGTCAGGCCCATCTTGCAGTTAAGAGGAAATCGAGTGGATGCCATATTAAACGGGGGAACAAACAAAACAAAGTATTTAGGAAATTACACAGAACTAACCACATAAGCACATAGTATCACAGATTTAAACCTTCTTATTCATAGTTTGGGTTTGTCTTTTGGTTTTGGTTTGAGGGGGGGGTATAAAAATAAATAAATAAATAAATAAATAAATAAATAAATAAATAAATAAAAAAGGCATCTCTCTTCCAGTGCTCGTATTTTGCAAAGCATTTGCAAGGAACCTTTCAACCTACTCATCCAGCCTCTGCAAACCCCAGTTTGAGTCTCTGGTCATCCTCCTCCAGCACCTCACTCTGGGCTCAGCTGTACGGTTAGATTACTTCTATTTTTCCACTCTGTGCGACAAAAACACCTGGCTAATGGTTGGGCATGAAGGGCAGAGGAAACACAAGTTACTGTTAAAAACATTAACCATAACTTAAAAGTTAAGCCAAGCCCCATTAAAGAGGTTTTACTACCTGGTGACAATGCCTGGTCCCAGGGAGGCCCCACTTCAGCAGCTCGTGCCCTAACAAGGCTAGGGTGGAAGTTACACTCTGAAGTTTTACAGAGGGAAGAAATAAAACCTGAGTGACCAAATGTGTTAGAGGCACACATGGGAGGGGGGAAGCAGCTAAAGCCATCCTTGTCACAGCTCCACTGGCAGAGAGGAAGCCAGACAAAGAGCTGTGCAAGTTGTTGGGAGAAGGGGCACAAGAATTAAATATCATAGAACCATAGAATAGTTAGGGTTGGAAAGGACCTTAAGATCATGGAGTTCCAACCCCCCTGCCATGGGCAGGGACACCTCCCACTAAACCATGCCACCCAAGGCTCTGTCCGACCCCGCCTTGAACACTGCCAGCAATGGAGCATTCACAACTTCCTTGGGCAACCCATTCCAGGGCCTCACCACCCTCACAGTAAACAATTTCTTCCTCATATCCAATCTAAACTTCCCCTCTTTAAGTTTGAACCCGTTACCCCTTGTCCTCTCACTACAGTCCCTCATGAAGAGTCCCTCCCCAGCATCCCTATAGGCCCCCTTCAGGTACTGGAAGGCTGCTATGAGGTCTCCATGCAGCCTTCTCTTCTCCAGGCTGAACAGCCCCAACTTTCTCAGCCTATTTTCATACGGGAGGTGCTCCAGTCCCCTGATCATCCTCCTGGCCCTCCTCTGGACTTGTTCCAAGAGTTCCATGTCCTCTTTGTGTTGAGGACACCAAATATACAACATTCAAGCCTCTATGTCAAACAGCGCTCCAAAACCACTTCTGTCTACTGTGCTACAAAGAAGATGACTACTTTATTTCTCCAGAGCATAAACAAACTATACTGTCTTTATCAACCCTACTTTCCAAATACTGTTCTTGCTTTCTGAACAAGCAGGATAAGCAAAATACTGTGATGTTGTAACATTCACAGTTTCCCTTCCCACTCCAGAAACCAAACCCCTCATTTCAGTCTCATCTCATTAACTTTTACATGCAAATTTTAGATAGTCAAACCACAGACTGTTAGAAGGGCAAAATAAATGGTCCCGCTAGGGACAACTGCACTGAGGAGCACAGCAGCCCCCAGTGAGGTTAAGGCACGAAATAATTACACTCACTTAAATGAGGAAGAATTTTCTGGAACACCTAAATTTACCACTGGTTTTCGGCAAGTGCTTCTTACAGACACAAGCAAGTTTGCAAACTGCTGCTGGGAGATTAAACACACACGTGCAAACTGCCCACACCAGGAAGGCATACAGACGTGGTCTGCATTTCTTTCCAAGCTCAACCGGACAGGATGGTAAATTTGGAAAACGAGAACTGCGCTACCTCTAGAACAAACAGCAGAACACCCACTTAGTTTAACACCAGCTGCATTTAGCCTGGAGATTGCCTTCAGGCTTTATTTCTGAAACGGGGGGGGGGGGGAACAAACAAAAACAAACACCACAAAAGAAATTTAATTCCCATTTCCCTCCCTTATGTATACATAGATACCTCCACTTCTGCTGCCTCACCATGAAATCAAGCGAGGACCAACCAGGGTTTCAGCAACCCAGGTAACACTGACATGCTGCTGCATGTGGGGCACACAAGCAAAACCCACATCTCAACTGTAAAATACTATAGCCTGAGACCACTGCCCTTGAAACTACGGACAGACTCAAAGCAACTGGGATGTGGCCAAAGGCCAACATCTCTGAAAAGTCCCACTACAGCTTAGGCACCAAAGTCATAGCCAGGTTTGCAAAGCATGCAACACCAAATGAACTCTTTTGAAAACCTGAAGCAGTTTGTCAGTGACACTGAACTTAAAAAAAAATGAGATTCTTTTGAAATTTTAGCTCAATCTGTAATTTCCCAAGTATTTAAAGTCTGCAGTTAGATCTTTTGTTTAATTAACAGGGAGCAAGATTTTTTTCCATTGAACAAGAAAGACAAAGATACAAGCTTTAAATCTTACCTGCAGCTACTGGCTTCTAACTCCCAACCTAAGAGGAGAGGACGCAGCAAAGCATCTGGATTTTCACTTAAGAAGTCCCTGAAGTAATACCCACCCATCTGTAACCTAATCCTTTCAGCAAGGAACTATCCACAGAGTGCGAACAAACGATGACAAACAAATGATGAAAAGACAAACTGCCAACAACCATCCTCAGTAATTACTGCAACACTGTCTGGCACTATTTTGTGCAATGCAAGTCTATCTGGAGCAGTATTTGAATAAATGAATTAAATTTTTGATAGAAAGATAAAAAAAAATAATAACTGTCACATTGAAATATATGCTTAAATACAGACCTAGGTAAACAACATTTTTAAAGGATGCTTTGGGAGAAAGGAATGTACTTTCCCAGTGCAAAAAGAATCAATATTAATGATTTTTCATCCTGATTGTCTTTGCAGATTTCTGTCATGCTGCTTACAGATTAGTTATCTTACATGACATTGTGAAACATCCACTAATACCTCTTATATTGGCAAATACTTTGAAAGCTGACACTTGTTTTCAATTATACAACTGTCATTGTCAGAAACAGAGAAGAAAAAGAACATACTATACACAGCAAAACAGAGATTGCTCAATGTAATCAAGGGAAAATTAAAAAAAAAAAAAATAAAGCTCTAATGCTTAATTTCACTGTTTTTAAATAAAAGTTTCCAAGTAGCTGACTGTCGCAAGGGAGAGAAAATACGAGCTGTGAGTCTTCAAGTAAGCCATGTTGTGAATTCATTCAGTTACTGACTCATCAGAATATAAACAATCAAGGAAAAACAAACACACAAAGGTTGGGGGGGCAGGGGGGAAACACCGCAAAACAGAATTCCCCAGGAGTTCTGTCTCCTGAGGGTTAAGCATACCTGGAAAGTGCAGTATAACTTTGCTTGAAAGTATAACTTCACTTGAAAACAGCCCTCTGAATAAGCACGAGAGCAATCCAAACTTCCAAAGCGAGCAAAATGTGCATGCATCAGGAAACAAAGGGATGCATTTTTAAGGACAAATTCCATCCAGCCTCTCTACCTGAATGTCTCATCACTTTAGGCAGAAGATTAATTTAAGCCAGTAGACTGTGGACCTCCTCCCATGCCGTCCACTAGCAGGATTTCTTCAGACCTCCAATCCCATTATTCTGTTTCTAACCACAACCTGAGGTAGTGCACATAGAGATATCCCACTGACTCTGCCCAGCTGAGACTCAACCACATTTTCTTTTCACCATTGGCATCCCAAAGAGTTTGGAGAAAAAAAAAAATAGCACATTTTCTTACTTATTCTGCAAGTATACTGCACCTCTTTTAAACAGCACCTATCTTTCTAACAAAAGTGATGCAATATGATAAATCTGCCAAAAAACGCATGATCCCACACTAAGAATGACTGTAGCATGTTTAGTTATTCTGAAGCTTCCACTGAACTCTATTTCCATTTCCTGCCCACTTTAATGTACTTCAGTGGTCTGCAGTAAAGTTAAAGCAATAGATGTCTGTCATAAAGATGAATAGAGCTATTGGAATGCATTACAGTGGAAAGAGGAAATGAGAGCAATCTGGTTTATTTACATCTTAGGCTCCCATCAGCACCTCAACCCACCTCCCAGTGGTTTCAGCCGCCTTTCTTGTTATCTTGCTGTATAGCCCCCTGCAACGATTTGGCTTTTAACCTCCCAGAAGCAGAGGGTATGTATGACCAGATCTCCCACATTTGCGTTCATGAGGTGGCAGAGTATTGGAGCAAACAGCCATGCAGTGTGTTCAGTGCAAAGAAAACAAAATAAAGGTAGTGGTTGCTGTTTAAAATAATTAAAAACACAAACAAAATGAAAGACCCCAAAGAGATCTGCTATCACAATTAAATTTAGATCAATGCACAGGAACCTGATGACTTCTGAACAGCAATAATTACTGTATCACAAAATATTACTTTTAATCTCCTTTCTTTACAATCTAATTAAACAGATATTTTACATGCCTTTGGAAAATGTTTTTCTTAATTTCATTCAATTTTAACATTTGGTGTATTCTATAAACTACACATCCAAACTAGCATGTAATTTTGTGCTTATTTTTAATAGCGTATGACTTCACTTAAAAATTACTACTTTTAATTTGCATGTTTATTGTTGGTTTTAAGTAATCCTTTAATTTTCCCTCTCAGGCCTGTGGCTTACTGTAACTTCACAATGCAAATTCAGTACTGATTTTGGTCATATGAAAACTTTGTCTTCCAACACCTGTGTGGTTCCCCCCCCCCTTTTTTTTTTTCTTTTAAACATTCATCAAAGTATTATCATTTTGAACAGTAAGCGTTTAGGATAATAGCTGCACACACATCAACACACAATACTTTGTTGTCTGAAAAGCCTTTGTTTGACTATTTCTTTCAGAAATGGTCACTTCTGAAAGGTCTTTGAGAAATCAGACATTTATTTAAAATATAAGTAGCCTTCCATCCTTAATTATTCCCTCCTTGAAAGCAAACAGTAAATTTTTGTTAGACTATGAGCATGGTAAATTACAGAAACTCTGCCTATTAGACCACCTAAAAAGTCACAACGATTTTTTCATCTTAAAAGCAAACTAAGTGCTTATGAAAAGCGTTAGAACAATTACTCAGGAAACCGATGCCTTCACCATATCGAATGCTACCCACTCCACATACCATCTGAATTCAATCAGGCTGCTCAGATAATGAGGTAGCTCTGAATTCCAGCATGGGGATGAAAATCAGAGCCCAGCACCACTAGAGAGAAAACATGCTGCCTTGTCAAAATGCCTCAGCACATCAACAGAAACAAAACACTGTTTCCACTATTACAGTAATTTAGGCAGCAGCCTGTAATCTCAGAATGACAAATCACAATGGTAATCCCCAAGATAAGACTTCTTCACTGATGAAAGCTGGCCAAAGACTAGAAACCCAGCCCAGACAGCCCAGTGGAGTAGGAGAGATCTTCAGCATGTTCAAGTGATCATAACTGCATTTGTTCCAGTAGAACCATGCCCATTTAATGAGGGAGCTCAAGAACGTCTGGACACCAGCCATAGTGAAAGCAACTCTGGCTTAGAAAAACTGGATTGGAAAAAAAAAAAGTGCTTGGAGCTCTGAGGACATCTGTATACAAACCCTACAAATGTTTCAGTCCAACCATCTGAATCCAATTATAAGAATTCTCAGGGGCAGAAGTTAGGGAGTGGACACATTTTCCAAATGAACATCATTAGCATAATGTAGATTTAAAATCAGCTGTGAAAAGCAGTGTTTGGCATTGGATCACACCATCTTAGTACCTCTTTCACTTGCTCATTTTATCAATTATTTGCTTGGTAAATGAGTATTTGAGGAACATACAGAAACGATTCAGCTTTCACAACCAAAGGGCTGCCCAACCGTGTGCTCCTCTAGCAAGCTACAAATTGCTGCATATAGCACACAGTTAGCACACCAGGCAGTCTGCCTCCGAAACCAAAGTGGATTATGCTTATTTTTCATCTCAATTAAGTGACACTGCCTCAGTTTAACTGCTTCACCAAAACCTGTCTTGTGGGCTGAAAAATTAGGGGATTACATCTGAATTTAAGCAGTACTGTAGTAGGCTGGAGTTCTCCTTTTTCTCTCCTTGCTTGGCCTTACTGAAGAAGAAAAAAAAACACACCTCTAAGTAGGTATGAATAGAAAAGGAACTATGAAGTGTTTTTCTAACTTCTCAACCACAAGCAGGCCACACACTGTCTGAAGACTCTTCTCTAGCTCCTCCGCTTACTAGGTGGTACAGGTGTGAGACACCGCCTCCGTCTCAAATCTGTTCATCCCATAACAGCTCTTCAAAATGGATTCTTGGGTGGCCTTTTTTAATACCACTCTCCAGCAGAGGAACTTCTGCAAGTAAATTCACAAATTTGCTGTCAACTACCTGTTGGAAAGTGGGGTCCTGATGCCTCCAGTATCTCTGGACTTGGATGGAAGTCCATGGCTGTCCCTTTATTTCAGTTATGATACTGGTGCATAGAAGAAATTGACCCCCTCCTGCTGGCCCTCTCTTGCATTATAAAGAAAAGACAAACATGCAGATCCTAAGGGACATCTGCAGGTGGGGGACACTGCCCAAAGAATCAAATGGTACTCCCACAGAATCTCAGATGAAGTATGAGCTCAGCCACAGAAACAGTAGGTGGAGACGGACCATTTGAAGAGCATCCATAGGACAAAAAGCACTTTAGAAAACAGGAATGTTGTGGGAAGTTCAAAGGAGTGTGGTTTATTTAATTTAGAAGAGAGAAAACTAAGCAGGGTCCCCCAGTACACAAATAGTACTTACAAATAGACTGACGATCAATTACTTGCCATATCCACCTGGAAAAGGAAAATAAGAAATTATGCTGCTTTTCAGCAAACACACCTTAAGGAAAACAGTCAAAGACGAGTGAATACTGGCAAGTCCTACAGATTGATGTTGAGGAATCTTCCTTCATGACAGCTTCTGAAGAGCAGGTGAGAAACATCCATGTGAGGTGATCAAGGGATAGGTGATCCCCTTTCAAGTGGAGGAAGCTGGACTATTCTTTAAGGATCTGAAGATCATTTTCCAGCCCTATGTTCTTATGATCCTAGTTTTGGAAAGATGAGTAACACATCTGTAGACAGACTTGCTGCTTGGATTCAAATGCCATAGACAGACAAGGAATATAGACTTCAAAATACTATTCCCCTTAGATGACTCTCCAGTAACCTATGGTATTGTGCTCACACCAAGTTTTCCAACTTGCATTATTCCTGTATTAATTCCATGTCTCTTGTTCTACTTCTGATCCACTGTTCCACTTGGAATAATTCTCTTGCCAAGTACTCACAGCCCATCACCATGATACCCAAAACATTCCTTATCATTAACTATACTGTACTACATACATATTTCAATCTACCCTTACAGATAAAAGTAGAGAAGTGTTACATTTCATTTCCTAAATGTTCAGGGGATAGTTTTAGGAGTCCAAATGAAATGCCTAAATTAGATGGTGTAAGACACTCCTATTTGTCCATAACATTCTGTAAATAAATGTAATAATTAAGATTGAGTAAAACCTCAGAAATGAGAACGGAGGGGGAGGGAAGAGGATAAATTAAAAAAAAAAAAAGGAAAAAAGACACCAAAGAGTATTGGTTGCTTACAGCAACCGGGCTACCCGCTTGCAAAGGTTCAAAAAAAACCAAAAATCTCACTGCAAAGCCTACTAAAAGGAGCTGTGAAAATGCCATTACAGATTACAGGTAGAAGACCTCTCAGAGCTCCTAATGGTACACCAGAAACGTTTGTAACAGGATAGCATGAGAAAGATGAATCCATAGCTTATCTGCAGGCTATCTGTGCAGATTTTTTATAGAGGCTCTGCCATCCACACATTTGGCAGCATCTTTGGAAAAAAAAAAAAAAAAAAAAAAAATTCTTCTCAGTAAACCTGTTGCTCCCCTGATCCCGAGACATTTCTATCAGGCTTTCGGGAGTAACAAATAATCGCAAATAACAGGTATGATTCCCCCCAAATACCCACACAAATGACAGACGGACAGAGATAAACAAAAACCTAAATATACCAAACAAAGAACAATCAGGACTAGTTACTCGAAAAGCTCCTGAAACTTTAAAATAGCCCAGTGTCTTCTAGGGCTATAATTTAAAGACTTCTCCTATTTCAACAGTTTCTTTAGATGAGAAGTTCAGCACCTCACGTCACAGTATCACGGACCATGAACTAGGAGCGGTGGCATAATAATACACTACATAGAAACATAGCAAGAACAAGATTAGTAGCAGTAAGGTAGTCTTGTTGCTGATTTTGTTGTTCATGTTGGTCTTTAACGGCCATTATCTAAACAGCATTAGATAATCCTTAGCTACAAACCAACTTATTTCTAATGGTCCTATGTCAGATCAATCATTTTGCACAACAGCACTTTGGCTTCCCATAAGAATACTACTTTTTGCAAATTAGCTAACTATCCTTTTACCATACAGTCTTGTAACAAGGCTTTCAATTGCTAAACTGCATTACCAGCAATAAAGCACATATCCAGCCTTGATCCCTTAAAATACCTGAGTGGGCATCAAAAGGCATGGTACATTTTCTACACAACCTAAATAACATGCAAGAATTGCCTTTGTCAGACCAGCAAATCACACTCATGTGAGCAGGACAACAGTCCTGTGATTAATAATCACCTGTAATCATTGCGGTGAGAAGCCCTGCAGTGGTCCTGCGAAACCAGCAAACTGTGCAACCTCTCCCCATCCAAAGGGTTGGTATAATCAAAGAAGAGCTACACCCTTTGCCTACGGTCTCCCTTCTACAAACATAAATCAATGTGGCCATGCCCACAGACAGAAAAAAACCCACCCCACCCAAACTCAGGGCATCTTGAAAGCCACATTAATAGCATTTATAAACTCTGCTACACAGGGTATAAACATATTGAACACATGGTCAAAGTGAGCTAGCATCTGCCTATAACAGATATACATGCAGACATCCCCACAAGTGGCTGGCAAAAACACCTTTGTAAACACTTCCAGGCTCCTCACACACACAAAAAAAGCCTTATCTCCTGAGACACAGAAGCAATCCAATAACTGACAACAACTTTCAAAACCCTTCAAGCCAGATCCTACTAAAACCAACAACTAAGAGATGAAAGGCTCTAGCTTGTCCTACCAGTCACATTTAGAGTGCTCAAACTTCTAGAGTATCTAACATTGCTTCTAACGAAATTCCACAAATGTAGACAATGCCTAACATTATAGGATACATCTATGTTTCTGTTCAATTGACGGCACTAGATAAAATGATGTCTTTATTTTGTGACCTGGAACCTTGGGAAAGAAACTGCCTCACCATCTGCTGGAAAAGGCCAAGTACAGAGGAGGAAGGGTTCTTTTAAGAAGAGAAATTACAGCCCCAGAGTGAGACTTGGGCCCTACAGAAATCCATGGCAACAGTCATAATGAATGCAAAGTCTGTATGTTCCCCTCTAAATTGAAACATCCCCATTCCTAACTTCAAATGAACAATTAACTCTCTCACCAGCCTGCCTCTCCATTTCATAAAATGCCCATGAAATGCATATTTACAGTTGTTGGGTGATGAGTTAAGTAAAATCTTAGTGTGCAAATTTCCCCCTTCATTTTAAAATGAAGTTTTGTGGCAGTAGATAATGTATCAAATTCGCAATAAAATACTAACAAAATATACGTGCCACCCAAGTTGCCTTATTATTATTACTATTACAGATGTAAATACAGCTTTAAAACCAGTAAACTGTGTGTAATCCTGCCTTGCTAACAATCTTATGAAATCTGACAGTTCAAACAGCTCCCATTGTGGACACTGCTGAAGCAGTTCAACAGATCATTAAAGGCCAGTGAAGATTACCATCTTGTCTGGCCTCCTGCACATCACAGCTCTGCTTAATTTCAGCCAGAAGAAGTAGTGACCCCAACAGGCTTATTTAATGAAAATAAACACTCACTTTCATTTGAGCCCAGTAATTCTGAGAGAATCATGGGTTTAAAGTAAAAAATGTATGAACAAAAACCATACAATCAAACAGACAGGGACAGCATTGAGATGACATAAATTCAGAGCTGACACACACTATTCCTCTTTCCTGTGTCAGTTGAGACAGAAACTCCATTCCCAACAGTCAGCTTGAGAAATCCAAGTGGTTGATTTCAGGACTCTCAGCACCATCCTGCACACTGACTGTACTGGTTATTCTTCATTTATGCTTGCAGCTCTAGTCTCAGAGAAACCCATTACGAAGGATAAGCTCAGAGATGTGTGTTTTACTTCACAAGACTGATGCTGTGATTCACAGGGAAAACCTGCACAGAAGGCACAGACTGGGATGTTACTGCTACAAATCCAGTCAGCAAACAGTCACTGAAATAAATTGACATCAGCATCTCATGGAGGTCCCTGCATGAGGAAGTCAGGCAAGATTTATTCAACACCACAATCTCAAGAGCAATTCATCAGAATCAAAGGTAAGCCAACACAGAAATAAATGAAAGTGGGACCAGCTAGAATAACAAAGCAGCACAGCCAAAGCAGCAGCCACATGACAGCCAGAGGCCATCTCCAGGGTGACCAGAACAACCATCCGCAGATCTTGCCAATGAACCAGATGCTGCTGCAGGAAGAAGGTTTATGTTGATATAAACTCAGAAATGTGAAATGCTTAACACCAAGAACAATCAATCTTCACTATTCCCATGTGGCTGCCAAGCTTCACTATTATGCCACAAAGAGATGACAACAAACTTCATAAAACACATGTAGATTCTAAACAACATCGAACTCCCCCACCCTCCCATTACTACTCAGAAACAGATTAGCAATTTGGGTGTAGCTATAAATGACCTGATGCTTTTCCTGAGTTAACAACAGAACCAGGAAAGAATATCGTTGGCTAAACAGCTCACTCTGCGCACGCTGCCAGAAAACCAATGAACTTATCATACTGTATAGGAAATTCCTATCTTCCACACCAATTAGTGACCCAACAGTGATTGATTTTGTAATCCCAAACTTGACTTACAAAATGACTTCCTCTGGGGCCAACTTTCCATTACCCAGCATGTGGAAAATTGCATACGGTCAGTGCACTATGTAAACCAAGGAAAAATAAGTGCTATTTAAACCTCAATTCTACTGTGCCTCCACATTCTTGCTTTCCTAAGGGAGATGCACTTTTGACAGTTACTTCCTTTCCCTTCCTCAACATCCTATCTTCACCATACACCAGCTGGGCACTCAATCGAAATAGAAACAACAACAGGAACTAGCAGTTACTCATTACAATAGGATCAAAACATTTCTAGGCACTAGTGCTTCACCAATTTACTGTCCTTGAAGGCCCTGCCACAATCCGCTTCTTCCCTCCCATTGCAGACACCATACTGGAAGTGCCTTCACTCCAACCTGAAGCACCACATACTAAAAATCACAGCTTTTTAAATCAGAAGCTATTCAGTGGCAGGCAGTCACACCTCAGAACTGCAGGAGACAATTAAACTGGGCAGCAGAAAGGTGAAAAAATCAACTGGCCAAAAACACAGGTGAATGTTTATGCTTTATTTTAATCAAGCTAACATTAGCTCCAGTCTACAAAACCAGAATTGCACTGCACACTAACTACCAACATAATCACAGGAACACCACCACAATATGATTACTGGATGTTAATTGTATCTTATAAAGAGTTAAAGACAAGTACATGTAATAAAGATTTATATGCCGTTTTCCACTGACCTGGAAACAGCTTCATAAGTTAATAAGTTAACTTTACTGCCAGGAACAAAGCAAACAGTTACATCTATTTAAAAAAAAAAAAAAAAAAAAATATATAAGAGACAGATGTTCAGTCCTTTCATCAACAAAGCAATTATTTAATTCCTGGGAAAAGATGTTCTCTCTCATTGTTTCATCAACACATAATATCACTCATACAAGACCCAGTCCTAGCTCCATGGCCTGGTCTGGGTATAAATCTACAGTATTGCACAAGGGCATGAACCAGGGTTCTCCTTTTCCCACTGTGCAGCTGCTTCTGGACAGTGCACATAGGGCATGTTGGAGACATCCTCGGACCACATCCACACCTCCCCATTCACACACAACAGCACAGACCCCAGAGTGGCTGCCAAGGGACTGTGCTTCCTTTTGCACTTTTCCAGGAAGGCTGGTTCTCCTTGAGTAAGCATAAAAGGGAATGCCAGGGTGCTGCCCACACTCTCCATCACAGCTGCTGACCTCCATCTTCCAGACACAAAGGGTCCCTTGGCCACCAGCCTAGCAGCTCCATGCTCCAAGCGCTATCAAGAACGGCTGGTCTGTAGCGAGTCATTTTGGCCATACCCTCATAACCCACTGTCTCTCCTCCAAAATAAAAACAGCCATCATCTCTCAACAGGTAGACACCCAGTGGCTGCCATCAGCAGCCACCCAAAGAACATAAAATAGTTTGGGTTGGAAAGGACCTCCAAAGATCATCTAGTTCCAAGCCCCCTACCATGGGCAGGGACACCTTCCACTACACCAGGCTGCTCAAAGCCCCATCCAGCCTGGCTTTGAACACTTCCAGGGATGGGACAGCCACATCTTCTCTGGGCAATCTGTTCCAGTGTCTCACCACCTTCATCCTACAGAATTTCTTCCTTATATCCAATCTAAATCTACCTTCTTCTAGTTTAAAACCATTAACCCTTGTCCTGTTGCTACAGGCCCTATTACAAAGTCTCTCTTTGTCTTTCTTGTAAGCTCTTTAAGTAAGGCCACAGTAAGGTCTCTTCTTGAGGCTAAACAACCCCAATTCTCTCAGCCTTTCTTCACTGAAGAGGTGCTCCAGCCCTCTACCACTTCTCATGGCCCATGCTCCACCTTATCCCAGTGTCTTACAGAAGCAGTAAGGGTAAATATTTACACACTGGTCACATCCATAGACCCAGCTGGCTCTGGGCCAAACTCTAATACAGTTAATGATTTTACCAAAAATCACAAATTACATGGTACCCTACAAAACAAGCAATTTAACAGTTTTGCTAAATATGCTACGGGCATCAAAACTGAAAAAGCACATCCTTCTGCAAGATTACTCCAAGGCTGTCACTAGATAAAACAGACAGACTCAGCCTGAAAATACCATATGTAAGGTACTCTCCTGAACAAGACAACAGATAGAAGCACTTAATAAACAGATCCATTAACTAGAAAACATCCCTGCAGCAATTAAAACTTTGCAAAGTACTACAATGTACACCTGGTTATTTCTCTGACATCTGCTTAGGTTTTCTGTGTGTTTACAAGTGGGACCAAAGGGAAAAATAATTGAGTTTATGGACATATCACAACAAAAATGACAACAAGGTACTCTTAACTGTTCATGAAAGATAGCATAAAAAACATCAAATAAAGCATGTGCAGTGTTTGAAATGCTTAAAAGTTACCATATTTTATAATGAACCATATACAACCAAATGGTGTTTCTCACACTGCTAAAGAATAATTTTATCCTGAACTAAGGCTGCCATCATAAAATGAGAGGAAATTCACAGTCTGAGCAATAGCAGTTATGCTGAGCACATTTCTAGGCATATGGCAATTTTATAATGGTCATTGGGGATGAAGAGCCAAAATTCTGTTGCAGACTCTGAATTTAAGACATTTCACATAAAATTGCATATCTCGGGAAAACAAATTAAGTGTGCAACCTTGTAACATTACAGTCAATATTCAGTATATGTCATCAGACCACCTCAAAATACGAAAGCTGTTTTCAGTACAAGGGCCTAATTACTTTATAAATTGTCCAAATAAGTTAAAAAAATTAAATCTGAAGACATCATTAAAAGAAAACAAACATGAGATTTGCCTTAACTTTATACAGTGTTACTGCAACATAATGCAGCTACAATATGCAATCCAGCATTCCCAAGTCAATGCCCTTATTACTATTGTAAGTCTGTCATTTAAATAGTTCCTTCCTGTTTAAAATGTAGAAAGCCAAGCGTGTTTTCCCACCACTAAGCATTGTGTAAGACTCCTTTCTCTTCCAGCAAGCTGGCTGAAGACGGATGAGCTTCCAAACAGATATCATTTTTAATTAAGCGTTTTTCTCTCATTATTAATTTCCTAAACATCTCTAATCTGGCAGTGCAATCTCTGAGTGCAGTAGGTGTATCCACATACATCATGCTCTAGAAAATTAACCTGAGATAATGATCAGGACTGCCATCAAAACATAACCTGAAACAAGCAAGGTACACTAGAGGTGATACATAATTATTAGACTCTGATCTCAAGTGTTTCTGGAAAGCAGATGTTAAGGATAACTTTCCTCCCTCCTGCATCTTAGAGTCAGTAACACATTTACTGGGATCTATGAGAGGGACATGCTTTAAGTAACCTCCCCTTTGCACTTACCACCATGCAGTTACAAGCTTGTGATGCCCAATGCATATTCAACCCTTCAGTCCCTTACCCTAATACTACACTAAGCAGCACTGTTTGCATAAGGGAGCCACGATCATGTGCTCCTTTACAAAACAGAAGTAAAGGTATTCCCGTTTCCTCCTGCCATCAGGGGTCCAACAGCTCCCTCCACCTAAGACAAGGTCTCCTGGTGGGGCTGTCCTCTCCAAAAGCGCAGGAGAAGAGCAGAAAGCATTGGAGGTTGCCGCACCCACCAGACAGGTAGGAAGGCATACGCCCACACAAGCCCCATGTACCAAAAAGGGTCACACACCCAGCAGCTGTCTGCGTCAGACACTCCTCTGGCAGGCAAGAATAGGGACTATGTATAGACCCGCCAGCTCAGGTCAACCAAGTGCCAGCCAGTTATGCACACGGGATCTCTCTCATTCCTCAGGTATCTCCCATGACCTGAAAGGCATTTCACAGCCAAACATGCTGCAGCGTTCTTTCACCACCAAACCAACAGTGCAAGCGAGCAAAAGTAGAGGAAAAAAGAAACTCAAACAAAAATAAACACCATCACCCCACCCAAAAAAAAAAAAAAAAGGGTAACTATCACTGGGCTTTCTTCCCAGCTAAACACACCACTCACCAAATTCTTAAGGGAATGACGCTTTCAGCACACCAGCTGCCTTCTTGTCAGCTGACACTTCCCAAATCAAACAGGAAAATCCTAGGAACTGTTCAGCATGGCTGACATTTAAGGAATTGAATAAAGATAAACAAGATAAATCACAAGCACTTAAGTAAGTTTATGTATTCTAAGTGGTCTTAAAATATGTCACAAGTATGACTGCCTACGTACTCAAAGAAAAGGGATCACTGCTTTTTCACAGTCAAAAGCAGTAGAGTGAGATCAGAAATATATCTGAAGCATATGCACCAGAATAATGCACATTAAAACTGGTGCACATATGAGGAAAACCAGCAGGAGGGCTCTGGTATATACGCATGAGACTCACTAGTCTGTAATTGCATGCTGAGCAAAATTCATATGCTAAATGGGGTAAGTATATCTAAAAATGTAATGCCAGCTGACTTGCCCTAGGTCCCCAGGGAAGCCTGTAGCACAGACAGCGGGAGTAAGCTGAGCTGAGATGTTTCACTGCATTCACACATGCTGCTATGGAAGCTGGCTGATGGAAAAAATTACACATTTCACATTCTCTTTTCAAAAAAAGTCAACAGTTTCCCCAATCTGCTACCAAACTTTCATCCTGGTTTTCTACCTGCTGTCCATCTACTGACCAAGATCAAAAACTTTAAATCCCACCTTGACTTCCTTACTTGCTGAAGAAATCCGACCTCCCAGAAGAACACTGGTTCTTCTTGAAAACAAACACTTCTATTGAAATCACTCAGCAAAGGGAAGGGAAAGCTGGGATATACCCTTATTTTCTGTTTCCCACAGCATCTTGAAAGAACCACGAAGAGGACAAGCACAAGCCCAAGGCTTCACCAGAGCTTTGCTGTGCGCCACCTACCTCTCTTCTCTCCCCTCAACTGGAACCAGCACCCACATCAGACTCCTGGTAACTTCAAACTGTGCAACTCAACCCTCCACCTCTGGTGGGAATTAAGTAACCACTGAAGTCAAGGCAAGCCTTTCTGGTGACTGCTGGGTTACAGCTGGGCTCCTACTTAATTCTCATTAGCATTTGCCAACAGCTCCTTTACAACTAGAGGGACAGGTTTTCTTTGAGTAGCTGTTTCAGCTGCCTCAGCTAATGCCTTAATCCATAGAGTGAAGCAGGTTAGATTATCTACACTTATCAAAGACCACATTATGCTGCTTAAGCTATTTTTCTGCTTCAGTAAGGAGTAAGCACGTTTTTATTTCTTACTGTGTTTAGCCATTACCTCACCAAGTGGGATTATTGTTAGTCTTTCTGAGGCTCTCCTAGAATAGGAATGTATAAAACAGGATTTCCTCCAGCTCTGCATACCTACTTACTCCAGAGTCATTACTGACATAAGACTGGATTGAACAAAGACTTAACATCAAATGAGGTGGGAACAAAACCGTATCTGCCTGGACACTGCATCTTGCTTTGTCTTTTAAAAAAAATGCCAAAAGGGCACAAATTTGCTTTGAAGACAACTTTTACAGGAATGTTTTCATGAGAAAATTGGAAGACACTTGCAGGAGGGATATATATCCCAGTGAGCTCCAAAGTAAGTTTAGAGCAGCTTTTACACAGCAATCTGCAAATCAAATTGTTATTTTTATTGGATATCAGAAGTAACTCCACTGGTGTCAAAAGGAACTCTGCAGAAAAGATGCAAGTCCTGCACAAGAAGCCTTCAAAAACCCGAAGCAACTACATACTGTCTTCCATG
Source organism: Amazona ochrocephala (assembly GCA_039720435.1). Taxonomy (NCBI): domain Eukaryota; kingdom Metazoa; phylum Chordata; class Aves; order Psittaciformes; family Psittacidae; genus Amazona; species Amazona ochrocephala. Next base: position 50,480,481 of record CM077882.1, on the reverse strand, counting down.
TGACTACAAGCAGCAGCTGACATATCTGAGGGTAGCTAACGCTGCTCAACTCTGAGATTTTTAAAATGCCTCTAACCAGTGTTTTAAAGAAAACTTACAGTGTGTGTGTATATATATATATATTTCATACATATATATGAAAAATACAAGCTTGCCCAAAGATTCACAGAAGTTGATTCCTCCAGATTGTTACACCACTTAGGTGTCAGCTGGGGACATTTATCAGAAGGACTCGTTCCCCTGACTGAACATGCTTCCCAGCAGAGCCAGCTTTGCACGGTGACATATGCCACATACCCATTGCATCACACCACAGGACTGATAGCCCAGTACTGAAAAGGAGCACACCCTGCTCCCTTTTCCTTTCCCTCCCCACCATTCCACAGACAGACATGCAAACTCAGGGTATGCTTTCAGAAGGCAGCCTACAATCACACCTCCCTGAAAAATAATTTGGAAAGAAAATATAGGTCAACAATGAAGAAACAAGTCAGAGGCTGCATACTGTCCATATAATTACCCTATATAAGGCCCAAGTCAGTAGGACTTGGAAGAAACAACCCAAAAGCTACAAGGATACTGCTTGGGTTCAGAGCTTAGCATCCAAAATTACCTTGGCAATCTCTTAAAGACCTCCATACTGGTGTATGCAAAAGCAGAGCAGTCAGCAGGCTGGGAGAAGTAAACAAGCGATGTAAGTAGGCTTGAGGAGAAACACCACTGCTCTATTTAAAGCTATCAGCTCCTGCCCCGATGAAGACATTTCCTACCTCTACCTACAAACACAGCGATTCCCCAGCCATTAAGTAAACAGTCTTTGAAGATAAGGAAGCTTATTCTAATCTCTTACTGACATCACTCCTGTATTGTACTCAACTGAGACTCCTGGGTTAAGTAACACCTCTATAAAATCAGGATTACCTTAACTCTTTGCTCTTGCATAGACTTAAGGAATCCTGTTGAGGTACAGAAAGAACCAGATTTTTCACACTGGATCTATTTTTTTGTTTCTTGTTGAACCACTACAGACATTTTCCAGCTCACTCCTTCAGATGCAGGTGAAACACTTCTATACCGTTATGCTTAGTGAGATGACCTTCTGTACCAGATTTTTCACCACTTCCAAAGAAACTAGTACAGCATTTAGAAAGGAGGGGATGCCCTGGACTAATTTCTAACATCAGCAAACAGGGCTGTTGCTCCAGTGGCAAGAAGAAAGAATAAGATTGAACCTGGACTAGGAAGGAGAATTAAAATTGAAACTACAAAAAGAAAACACAGAAAAGTAGAGATCCTTCAGAGCTCCCTCTCAGAGAACAATGCCTTTGTGTTCTCACTTGTATTCACTTCCCAGGCTCAAGTGCTTATTTTGCATTGCAGTTCTTTAACTATCTACCCCACATTTTTCATTGCACCAAATCCTACGAGTCAAGCCTTCCCACAAGCCATAAAAAGCCCAGTGAAGAACTCGGGGTGGGTCAAAAAAGCCAGCCCTGTGTATAACATATCTTTCATGTCATCAAAAGACTTAGCAATAAGCAGCTAAAACCCAAGTAAATTCTTAGAGCACAGATCAGAGCTATTTTGCTCTTGAACTGCATGTGCTTAGTTAGGAGCTGCCATGACCAGAAAAATAAAACGGTATACAGCACAAATCTGAGAAAAGGGGCTCAAGTTGTGGCTGAATATTCACGCTCACTGTACACCAAATTTCTTTTGGAAAGTCTGACTGTTATCAGCCTGGGCTGTTTGCCTTGTGGATAAGCTATGCCTTAGTTATACCAAGCAGATCCTGGCATTATTTACACACACACAGAGGTAACTATGTTCCCACTGAGCAGAAAAATTAATTGGATGTGCCGGAAAAAAACAAACTCTTTACTCTGAAGTAATGATACCTACAGAGAGCCAGATTTGGAATACAACTATTGACCTAGTTCTGCAGTCTGGTTTCTCTTCATTTCACCAGAGTATATCAATTGTAGCTACACAGTTCCAACAGGCTTCATTTTCCACCTGTTAACACAGGTTTTCAATTCCACTGTCAATAAGAGAACTACAATGCAGACTGATGAAACGAAAATCCAGTGCCATATATAACTGAAGACAGAAGTAGAGATGTACACAGCAAGATATATTACAACATATTGCTGAAAATACTCTTCCCTGAACCCAGTCATTGCTCCCCAAAGGGTTGTTACCAAAGACACGGCTACTTTCCAATGCCAAATTGCCCATGGGAAGCCAGTAAGGCCATGAGTTGAGGTCCTGAGCACAAAGTCTACCCTTCCATGCAAACATCAGAGGAACCCCTGTGTTTCACAGCTACAACATGGCAGGTTGAGAAACTCTCTCAATCACATAAGTATTTTCTAATCCTTTAGCTCTTTATGGAGGTTGCGGATTTTAAACTTGAATAAAAAATAACTTAACCAGGGTCAGCCAAGCAGCAGCAAGACTGCACAAGGTGGCAGGTCATATAAAAGTAAGTATGAAATTCAGAAAGGGCCCCCAGGGATCCCAATGCAACACATGAAGGTATAATTAAAAACCATAAATCCATCAAATGAAAAATATGTAAACTTAATACATTAACTCATGCATTTCTCTTCTTCGACCACATTTGTCTTACTCTACACTCCTCTGGAGCATACAAAGAAAAAATAACAATAGCAGAAGAAATATTTCTTAATATACGGAATGTGAATAATAAATTCTTTTTACTTTATTCTTACAGGTAATTGCTGAAAGAAGCTCTCTAAGCAGAGAATATGCATATTACAAATTACTTCAACTATATCTCCTCTTTACAAAACCCACAAAAGGACAATATCTTCCAGTGTTTCCATGCCGCTCAATCATCCACACAAAATTACCATTGTGAGAGCTTGTTGGAGGAATGTCAAATGTATTTGCCTTTCTTTGCTAACAAATATTCAGAGAAAGACGGCAAAATAGCTCACTTCTTCATTCACGGTTAAAACAAGCTACTCTAACACCTGAACATTTTAACTGGAGATGCTGGGTTTAACTCTGTATTTAATTATAAGCTACAGGCAAAATAGTTACAGGCCAAATCCTGGCCCATGTTTCACCCACACATTCAAGATAGCTTACAAAAGCTCTGCAGCACCTATAGTTCATATTAAGGCTAAGGCACTTCTAAAAAGGGCATTTTGGACAAACCAGCCCTTCCATCCTCTGCTTACTGACCAGGAAGGTAGCATCAGCATTGCCCAGAAATTACAGTGGCAAAGACAAAGACACTTGTGCCTCACCTCCATCCTTCAAGGGCCAAATTTCATAGAGCAAATTAATTTTAATTCTCATCCGTAATGATAGCTTCCTTGGGACCATAATGTCCCAGGGCCAGACGGTGGTATGGGATCATCTCTCTTCCTAATGATGCACCCAGCATTAAGGCACACACATAGAGATTACATGACATTCACATCAGAGATTCAACTCAGTTTCCTCTCTGTGGCCGGAAAACTCATTCTCAGAAGTGGAGCAAGCAGGTCTCTATACAAAAACACATACATGTGTTCAACACAAAACCAATGCGTTATCACAACATGGGTATTTATTTGAGAAGTGCTGGCCAAGTCAGCCAAACATCACTTTTCCTAATGCTCACTGATCACTTTTATTAATGCACACTGATCACTTTTACTAAAATCCATGCCAAAACTCTTAACACAACTCTGCTGCTCTGTCAACACAACACACAGTCCAACACTACCAGAGGTTGGCATGCCCTTCACTCTTGTCCTAAGCATACCAGCCACATGGGAATCAAAATCACCCTTGCCCTGAATGCCAGGGATTAGCTCACTCAACTATCTCCCTCCCCTCCTTCGATCATTTGGATGTCAGGTGCTCTGGCACCATTAGCCAAGCTTCACCTGCTAAGCGGAAGTCAGATCTGTCCCACTTTTGCTATTTACTGCAATTGAAAATCACTTACTTGCATAAAGCATTACCATGTGGGATGCTGCCAGTCTGAGCTGGTGACTGGTCACCCAGGCCTAGCAGTGGCCTTGGCTTCTGGAGCCACTTTCACAACAATGTCTACTGAGCACATCTGTCAGGTTTGCCTCTCGGCTACTTAACCCTTCTGAGAACTGTCCCATTGGTCACTACAGCCTAGCTACAGTTGGGCAGTAGATACAAGCAGCTGCTTTTACACTCTGCAGTAGACAATTTAGTGTTAAAGAGAGGGTCTGTCACAACACTGGTATTTCTTATCCAGAGGAACTCAAAAGAGGACCCAACAACTACCAAGGAAAACGCTGAACGCCTTCACCACTCGACACCAAGCAGTTCAGAGAGCCTCTACAGATGACCCAAAAGTAGTAAAGCAATTGGAACAAGGACGGCCAGATTTCCTGACTGGACAAGCCACTTGCTGATCTTCATATTTCTGACAGCTCTTAAGACTGCCACATCCAGAGAATCCCCGGCAACAGCTCCCACTGCCCTGTTTTGGGCTGGGAATCGGATGTGTGCCACCGGTCCAGCATTGTGCCACTGATCTCAATCACCTCAGCAGACCCACCTCCTCCAAAACACTCAGCCGGACTGTTCTGCTGAGGACTGCATGATGTACCCTGAACCACTCTGGTGCATAAGTTGCAAAAGCAGCAGGGACCCCTGCAAAATAAAAAAACAATTTACTTGAAAAAGCTACATGCAGGCTGTAGGAAACTGCAGTCCTCCAAGACCCAGGAGAATAGCAGCAATGCCAAAAGCAGTAAATAAATGCTACAACATACACTACACTAAGAACAACACAAGGCAATAAAAGAAGGAGTACAATACAAACTGAGTATGGCTTAAAACACAAAGCCAAACACTGCCCATTTACAGTACAGTCATCACTGATCAATACATACACACAGTCTGCGACACAAACTACGCTGTAACAAACTGTATGTTGTGGTAAAACAGGAAGCACATTTAAACATAATATTTTGAATGCTGTGAGAACTAGGACTAATGCTTTGCTTTCACAGTTAATGCTGAAAGCCAGTCAATGCCCAGCCTGGGCAGGAGTATCATGTTTCAGTTTTGCATAGAAGACTTCTCATCCCATTCACCAAGCTGTGTAAAATCCCTCAGCAACATTAGGGAAAGATTTGCTAAAAGGTAAATGAAAATTGATCGTTTTCCCACAGTCCTCCAGGATTCCATTCAATTCTGCACAGGTACTGACATACGGTAATGCCGGCTCAGCCCCAGCCAAAACTTGGAGCAGCCTGCCAAACTCCAGGAACACTGATCAAAGACTGATCTTAAGACTTGACTCAGAAATAAAGATAATTGTGCACACCTAAACCTTTTTCTTTTTTTTTTTTGTGAGCAAGTGCTGAGTTTTTGCTGATTCATGGTACATTAGGGTGACATATACAACAGTCAGACTCTTGGTGATGAAACAAACATTCAACAATTGCATTATGCTGCCTAAAATAGGTGGATATTTTTTATTCAGTTAAACATTCTTTCCACAACATGAAAATGAACATCTTTAGCTACAGCTTAAAAGCTCATGCAGCTTCAAAGCAGTCAGTCCAAAAGAACTATACACCAAAAGTTTATATTCATGTTAACTTAACCTAGAGAAGAATACATACATACATATATGTACATATAGCCACCACCACCCTTGCTTGGAATAATCATTTGAAGCTTTGCTCTTAGGTTCCTCTGCTAAGTTTTCCTTTTTTTCCATTTAAAAATTAGATATTTTTTAAGGGAAAACTAGTAAGTAACACACTTCGGCATAAGCTTCAACAGCAGTATGAGGGACTGAAGGCACTGAAGAGTTCCCAATTTACAAGGCCACACCACCTTTCCACAAGGCAGCTTTCTGGTTTCATCACAGGGAGGCTCAAGCGCAGAATGCAGACAAACCTTTCTGATAGCATCAGCACAGCTCTAATCTCTGCTCCCTGCACTGACCTGCTACTTAATCAAGCTCCACTTCACCTGGACATATGCCACAGCCCCTTCAGTCCCCTTCCACAGCCTCAACACTCCCCTCCTGGTGAACTGGCAGATTTTCAGGACTACCGGTTGCTATCTTCACATTTTCTCTAAGTCTCTGGCTTTGTTTGCTGTTTCTGCTAGTGCAGAAACCCCAGCCCCAGAACCTCCTCTCGGATACCTGACCTGAAAGTTCAGTTGCAACTCACAGAGTCCGCTGTCTTCTGTGTCCCTATTATTTTATGGTTTTCCTTATTATGCATATTACAGGAGCAGTCAGCTCCAGTAGGAACAGCAATCAATGATACTCAACACCATACAAGCAAGAATGTCCCTACCACAGAAAAAAAGTTCTTACTCAGAATGGGCAAAGGATGGAAGCATTTTCTCTCTGCTGGGCAAAGGAGACATTAAGCACATGGACACCAAGCAGCCTGCCATATTCACAAAGTCAGTGGCAAATCTAGGGATTCAATTCCAGTCTTGCATCCCTCCAGTGGGACACAATTCTTGCTGTTAACAAAGGCAGCAAGAGGCACGATTCTTCTGAAAGTAAGGCCCAAGTTTGCTCCCATAAGCCACTCATCTGAGAGACTACACAAAGTTAGCAGACACTTGTAAAAGAAGTCAGCCTGCCATCGATCATGGGAATATCCAGCAACAGACAAAACTTCCACCTTCCTAAAGATGCCTTCCATTTGGGGATATGCTGGACACCTAAGTATAACACAGTTATTCCAGTACTTCAGGTCTGAAGTCAGAGGACAGGGAGACAAATCCAGACAAATTAAATTCCATTGATGTCCAGTAAATTTAAAAAGAAAAAAAGAAAAAGAGGATGCAATACTCCCAAAAGGACATATGGCTGTCTGCCATACTCAGTGTGAGCAATATCCAAATAGATCTAGTTCCTGAAGGTAATCCAATTTTGAAAAAGGCAAGCGCATCATCACGGAAAAATCTTCTAGAAGACACGCACACATTTCCAGATAGATTCACCTCCTCTAGCCGTAGTGAAGCTTCACTGTGGGAACAAAGACTCAGACCCACAGAGCGCAGTTATGGTTGGGCAGCCAAACAGCAGGAAACCCATGCAGCAACTGTGTGCATGGTGGCTGATCCCAGTCCTGGGAAAGGAAAATCTCTTGGTGGTTTCAGCCATCCCCACTCCAGTACCCTGCGGTGGCAGGTCCAGAGCTGCAGCCACTATCAGCTGCTGTGGGCCAGGGAAGAGGAGGATGACTACTGCCTCCGACAACCTCACTATTAACAAGCCAGAGTGGGATCACTGTAGGTGGAAACTCTTGGCAAAAACAATAAAGCAGCTACTACATATTCCAACAGGTTCAAAGTAACCTCAGATGTTAGGAGCAGATGCTCTTTTCCACCCTCTGGGATTTTGAAATGGTTTATACGTTTCCTCCCTTTTCCCTAAGAGGGCAGGGTGCTGAAGGAATTAGCTAGAGAAAAAGCCAGCACAATACTAATTACCCTCAGCTACCCAGGAGACCACAGAACCTTCAGCTAATTGCGCAATCATTGCACCCCCACTTCAGATCCCCCAGTGAGAAGGCCTCTTGCCCCCGGCATCTGAACTGCAAGATAATCCCGCTCACCTGTATTTTAAAAGGGCACACTTGAAAATCCTAGATGTCTAAAGCAAACTCATTACAATTTGTTTCCGTGGCCTATCACATAGCATGGGGACTACTGCACTGACTGAAACAAGGGAACTGCTCATGTCAACACGTTTGACATGGTGTTGTCACTAACCCTGTTATTAGACTGCATACGTACCTGAAATCCACATCTGAGCTCATAGCCTGAAGCACTCCACAGCCAAGTCTCTGCAAGAGTCTCTCCCACAAAGTTAAATATTAAATATGCACCTCAAAAAATGGTCCAGTTTCATATTTATGAAGACATTACTTTTCCACTTATGCATTTTTGAAATGTTAAATATAGAACATTTTAAGGTGCATTTAGTGCTTGTAAAAGCCCTGAAAACTGCATTTCTCTAGAGAGCAATCTGTAAAAGACAAAGTTCTTCCATTCCATTCACCTTAACCATATCAGCACAGTTGCAGAAAGGCCTTCTATGAAAACAAAAACAGCCTCTCAGTAACAGAGGACCCCAAACTTATCCAAGACTCGGCAGCCTCATTACCAGGACTCTCAAATTCCAGGTGGCCATGCCACTTAGTAGAAAGCTGATGCATTAATAGAAAAAAAATAGGCATAGGAAGAAAAACTCCACAAAAAGCCAGGGGTTGCTTCTAAAAGCTTAGATCCATTCTACATTCACCTCAAATGTTGTGAGAAGTCTCCAGGTGCTTTGAACCCCTGCTCTGTCAGGGAAGCATGAGCCTGCAGACAAATGCTAATGCTTTCTCCCAGGCTCCTCCCTGTGCAGTGAAGGCTCCTGAAGCACTCAACAGTGCACACGTGGTGAGGAGGCAGGTGCTGGAAGCCAGAGATCACACAAGCCCTCCTTTCTACTAGTCCTGCTGATACCATGCCATCAGAGTGGCCAAGGTGGGAATAACAAAGCGTACCAGGCTCTCACACATCAAGACCACGGTCCTCAATTCCATGCCTGTCCTCTTGGCCTGGTTTTCCCAAGCAATGAAAACTGCTGCAGTGCCCTTCTTTCTATCTTCCTCACTGCCAGCCCTCCTTCACAGCATTTGAACCTGTCAGATCACCTGAAAACAAGGTAGAAGACCTACTGCAAGCTCCTACAGCTTCCACAAACTGTCCACAATGGAAGCTGTGCAGGACCCACCTGTTATTAATTGTCTGGCAGAAGCCAGATGCCCAAGTATTAGCGTGCTGTCAACCAAACAGTACCTGTGCAGCTGCAGATGCAGAGACTGTGCTGCTTCTTATTGAGTCATCACGGACAAGGAGGGAACAGATTAACACAAAGAGATGGGGCAAGCAAAGATGGTGAGCAAAGCATCCATTGTACCAAACCAAGTTGTTCTGCTCGTGGAAACATGTGGGGGTTATTTAGCATACAGGAGAAACCCACAGGAAAAAGCATACCATTCCCAGAACTTTGTTCTTCATCTCCCCTTCAGATGATGCAATCAGCAACACATACAGGTGTACCAAGAGATCACTGCTTTGATCAGAAGCTGGTGTGGTGGGAGTGCAATCCAGCAGCACCTCTCAGCATCTGCACAGCTGAGACTCATCAGTGCAGTCTAAAGCCACCGCTGTCCCACTTTTATCCAGAGAAGCCAGGCTTTCTCCAGCTCTAGCTGGTGTGACTCAGGACATGGCAGGCTAGGATTTACTTAGCTCCCTCCAACGACTCATGGTTCATCAGCAACCAAAGGCAAAAGGCATGACCCGTCCTGGTCACCAAGGCCCTCTGCAGACCAGGGCTTGGCAATGTGCCTCTTTGCACCCAGCCACAGCTTCCCCAATCAATTAGGAATAAAGTTCTTGAAGGCATCAGAGAAAAAGCATTGTCCACCCCACCAGCAATGAAGAGCCCACAGTCACTCCTTTGTCCTTCAGAATCCCTGGATGCTGTTCAGTGGTGTGCCTCTTGCAACGCACAGTGCAGCTAATGCAAGCGCGGGAAGAGGGAACCACAGAGAAGAAAAGAAGCTCTTAAAAACTAGGACAGCAAGAACTTGGCTGAACTCAAGCTACAACGTGCACATTTCTGCCCCCCTTAATGCTGCCTCTGACACTCACCTGGACTGGCAGTAGGAAAAATATAAACTGCTCAGACTGGGAGGATCAGGGGACAGGTGAAATGGGGTATCTGAATCCCTGGGCTGGGAGAAACACAGTCCTCAAAGATAATCACTTCCCAAGTGAACTTCCTCTGGACTTGGCCTCCTTTCAGTACCGATACAAAAAAAAAAAACTTTATTCCAGTATAACTGGGTACACTTACTACTTTTCAATAACTAAAATATTTATACCAGTATAAAACACTTCTGTGGATGTAGCTGTATCAGCTTGTGTGTTCCCCATAGCAAGACAGCTTTCTTCCTCTGCTTATAATGGATTACCTAAAACCATTTTACAGTGGCTGTATATCCTTAAGGCTATTGCCTGCAGTAGAAGAGAGCGCAGAGTTTACTTTCAGCTGCAGGAGCACATGTCTTATGTTGGAAGTCCCTACTTGTTCCCTTCCTTTCAAAGACATAAAACTCACTCTGACATACACCTCTTTAGAAATGACAGCACATTTGGGTTTATCAAATAGGGGCATCACACAAATTAATTAATGAGCATTTGTGAAGCACTGTGAAGATTTTAGGCACTAAGTATTATTATTACTAATTTAATCTACATCCCCATTCAGTCCTCAGCCTCTCCTGTGAAACTGCCAGCAGTGATGCCAATTAGCAGTAATTGTTGTGGTGGTTTTGTGACAAGGCTATTTGCCAACTGGGAGTGAGACACAGACCACCAACTCATTTCCCGTGGATTGCCCCACAGCTGCCAACAGCAACAACTTCCAGGCACAACAACCTGCTCACCACTCCAGCCAGAACCCTGGCAGTAGGAGATCTTGTATCCCATTACAGCTGTCCCATTACAGCTCCCCAGGGACACATCCTGAAAGGCACATACAAAACTTTTAATTAGGGATAAACCAAGGCACCTTTTTGGTTTAGGTTTGGTTTGGATTTGTTTTTTTCCTCCTACTCTAGTTCAGTACATGACCCAGCAACTGATGCCGATACTGCAATGCCAAAATATTAATTTGGCATGATTTCAGTACAAACTTCACTGGTTTCCGTCCATGCTTGATGAAAATCACATTCTGATTCACACACAGGCCTCACTGTGGTGACAAACTGTAAAGGCGGCAGCACCAAGACTAGGGGAACTGACAGGATAGGGTACAGTAAATCTTTTACTGGGGAGAACTATTAAAAGAGTTTTAATATAAGCACAGAGTTGTATCTTGTTATCATTTGCCCACAGAGATTTGTATGACTTTAAAGAGACATAAACAACTAACAGTATTCTGTAATCAATGCACATCATCTTAGCACCGAAACTTTCAATTATTTATATATTTTTTAATACATCTAATTGAAAGGACACCACCGCATAAACTGTATGAATCATAGCTCTCTCAAGCAATTAGATTTGTTATCCCTGCAGACTGCAAACAGTACGTTGGCTTTTTATTCTAATGTGAATTCAGTCTCTTGTCAGCTGCCTCACGCATGAGAATACACCTCCTGTCTTTCATCAGTAAAGATATCAACAGCAGGAAACTAGCCCTTCTTTCATCTCTGAGGCACCCACCCACCTTTCCAAAGGGTTTTCAACCAGGTGTGGAAATCTTTCTGAATCTGTGCTGAAAGATCCCTTAATTATTATGGCAAAGGAGGCAAATCCTTTGAGAGCAACATGCTCCAAGCAGCAGCCTTCTGGTGTTTACTCATCCAGTAGTTGCTTAGTTTGACAGTGCATTAGAAGAGCTTGTGAGAAATTCTTTAGAATCTATTGTATGGGCATGAAACTTTTCCGAGAGGGGCTGCTTTTTCAGATGTCTTGTTATAGAATTAAACGAGAAAGGGGAAAAAAATAAAAAGCAGCAGCAGCAAGCTGCCTTTCTGGCACAAACCTTACACAGCGCTCAACCTGCCAGCATATTGCATCAGATTCCCACTGCAAGGCTAATTCACAGCAGCTGAGTAGCCAAACCCCTGACTGTTATCTCCCGCTAACCTACTTCACACTCAGAAGGCAGTAAGTAGAACTGTTTATTGCATCTTCCTTCCTGAGGAGCTGCTCACTACACCAGGATTAGTGGGGGCTTGAGCTTGCAATTAGGCTTGAGGTCTTACAAGCATTAGAAAATGTATTTTTTAACAAATTTGAAATATCTAACACTACCATATGCTACTCAGTAAGTAAACTCCAGGTATCTGTTACTCTGCAATCAGGTCTGTCCAGGTTCTGACACTGTGATGACTAATATTTTATTATGTTCCTAGGCATGCTCTGAAACCCCGCAGAAAAGGGGATTAATTTACCCATCATCAAATGCTTATCCAGGAAGTCCCCTGAGACTTGCAGGAAGGAGACCACACAAATAGGCCTTTGCTCACAGGTCTCCTCACCTGAACACCTGGCCAAGGCCCTCTGACTCTCCTGCACTGGCAGCTTTTTTTTCCCATAACAGAGATTCGCTCCCAGATAGGACACTATTCTTTACAGCAGAGGCCCACCTCAACATCAGCAACAGGGGTTCTTGTGCTCCTCACTGAAACAGCCTATCACAGGCACTTCACAAGGGGAAATTAAACTTCTTCCCACCACTCAACAGCAACCCAGAAAACAAAAGGTCCAACAGTCCTGAATTCAATGAGATAAGATACGTGACCTTTTACACCACAGAAATAAGAACCCACTCCAAAACCAGCAAGTCAACAGAGTCTCCTTTTGATTTCAAAAGGCTTTGGATCCAGCCCGAAAATTCAAACCTCACTGTGCATTCAGACACTGCTCCACAATGCACTTCCAAACAAAACTATATTTAGATTCAATGGGAATTCTGTAGATCATACAGGAACTCTTTGAATGAAAATGAAGGTCAGTAGGGTTTGGCTTCCTCTTCAGACCCTACCCCCCCATTCTTGCAAACATCCAGATAAGCATTGTTTAGAAAACAATACCTTACTTCCAAATGTTATCAAAACTCTAACACGTTTTGTGTGCCCTGAAACAGAATCTCAGAGTCCTTGTTGCATTTTGCCCTGTCAGCTAATCTTGTCTCCTCAGGTATCTAGGCATGACTCTGTATCAAGACATTTTTTCACTTGTACTAGCTTTGAAGTTTTGTTTCATGTGCCCTGACTAAATGAAAAGGGGCAAGAATAACAGAGTCCTCTGATACACAGAAAACAAACAAGGAAAGGAAAAGCTGTGCAGACAGCTAGAACACACACAGATAAAGCTGCACACGGTAAAGGAAACCTGTGGCATCCCCACGCACTTTCTCCACTCATTACCAGGCATGAAGGGCCATCGTGAAACACAAACTCGAAGAAAATGACACAGCCCCGGCTTTCCCGAGTGACACTAAGGGCAAGAACGAGCCCATCAGCCAGGGAAGTACATTCAAGGACCCAGACTGCGAAAGTCCAGCAAATCCAAACCACTCAAAGTTTCCTCCAGTGCCACAACCAGCACTGCGAGACTTTCAGCTTCATTTTGTGGGTTCCTCGGAAGGAGGAGCCGAACTGCTGCTACCGGCAGCTTCTCCTACGAAAGATGAAACCAAAGCCCAGCCGCAGCACCGAGCTGGCAACCCCGAAAGGGTGTCACCACGGCTGGGAGGCAGAAGTGGCTCCCCCAAGGTGGCTCTGGGCACCCGCACGGCGCTCGCGTGCTGCCCGCTCCGTTTGCCCAAGTCGCTACTACTTTTGGGGCTTTAACTGTTTCTGGCTGTAACAGAGCGAGCCCTCAGCCGCACAGGTTCACTTTACCAGAAAGCCTGGGACGGGAAATCCTTGACCTTTTGAAGAACCCTCATGGGTTGGAAATCTCCGGCTTTGCCATCACGCTGTCCTCCCAAACCCGGGTGGGTACACACCTGATCCCGCCCGGGCTGGGGACCGGGCCCCGTGTCCCCCACCGCCACCTCCCGCGACCGCCCAGCAGTGCTCGGACGGCCCGGGCGCACTTACCGGAGGGGCGTTAGGCGGGCAGCCGCCGGCAGCCAACCGCGCCGCCTGCCTCCTCAGCTCGGCTAGCTGGGCCTGGCAGCTCCGGCACCAGCCCCCGCCAGCCGCCCGCTCCAGCGGCCGCGGCTCTGCACCGGCGGCGGCCCCCGCTCCCTCGGGCGCCGGGCGGCTGGCGCAGCGCTCCTCCTCGGCGGCGGCCGGCGGCCTCTTCCGCGGGGAGAGCTCCCTCACTGCGCTCCCCTCCGCCACCTGCGGAGAGAACGAAGCTCAGCGCCGCGGATCGCGGAGGCAACGCGGCTCCCACTCCCCTCGCGGGGGAAAATGAACAAAAGAAAGCCCCCCCCCCCTTCTTATCTATACCCCCCCCTATCTATTTCCCTTAGGCAATAAAAAAGGAAAAGTAAAGAAAAAAAAAAGGAGCCCTAAAGCGGGGAGGGGGAGTGCTGTAATTACTTACCCCCGGCGCCCGGGGCTCAGTGCCCAGACCCTTCCTGCCGGCCACCGTGATCATGGTAGCGGGCGATGCGCCCCTACCCCGCGCCCCACTCCGCTAGTGCGGGCGGTGTGGTGCCCAGAGGTGCGGGCTGTCCGCAGCGCCCATGGCCGGGCGGGGGGGATGGGGAGGCGGAGGTGCCAACAGTGAGTTCGCCGGTTCCCCGCAGTCCAGACTGCGGCTCTAGGTGATGTTGCCTCCCATGTTGAGGAGGTTGAGAAGTTTGGGCTGGGAGAGGGAGGCGGAGTGAGCTCCCCAGGGCGGCACGGGGAACGACCCGGAGCACGGGAGCACGTCGGCAAAAAGAGCTGCAAAAGTGCTTGTAGGGCAGGGAGGAGGGGCTGGGCGGGGGCGGCGGGGTGGGGTGAGCGGGGGGGGAGGCTCGGCAAGGACAGGCTGGGGCTTAGGTTTGGGGTGGCGGGGCGGGGAGGTGCCGTTTCATAGTGACCCTGGCAGTTCCAAGCCGGTGTGACTGAAGTGCGGACACTCCTGCGGTTGTCTTCTTCACGCTCCAACACCCAAGTTCCCCGAGAGTGAGGAATAAAAGGGCCGGGCTGGGGGTACCGGTCCCACTGCGAAGCGCGAGGCGGGGGGAAGCCGTGCAAGCATTGGCCCCTTGCGTGGGCCCAGTGGGTGCAGACCAGTTCCAAATGGGGTCCAGTGGACCGGCGGGGTCCGCTCCTGCGGCCGATGCTCTCCGGCGCGAGGTTGCGGGCACCGTGCGCCCCTTCGAGGGCACATGCGTGGTGCAGCAGGGCTCAGGCACCCCGGGGCCGGGCCGACTCCCCAGCCGCTCGGTGGGAGTGATGGGATGTGTGATGGGATGTTCCTACATGTGAAAATTGACCTGACGGAGAAATTAACGCTCGCAGCTAATTGTCTACTTGGCTGCCGCTGCGGCTCTTATATTTAGCACTTTTTTTTCCTGGTTGTGTCCCCGGAGAGAGGAACATGAGCCACTCTGTCTCACTGCCTCCTCACTGCCCAGTCCCGTTGCCCTAGGCTGGTGGCGGTGGGCAGGGGCCACGCCGAGACTTGTGCGGGCACCGCAGCCCGGTGCCGCTGCCCCGTGCCTGTGACCAGAGCGCCACCTGCCGGCGCCGCCGCACGGCTGCACACGGGAACCCCCTGTCCCACCCGGAACGGAGCCGGAGCCGGAGCCGGACCCGGCACCTCGCGTGAGAGCCGCGTCGGAAGATGGCGGCGGCGGGGGCTTCCCCCAGCGATGCCAATCACGGCTCCTGGTCTCCTTGCCCGCCACCGCAAGGGTAGGTGCTGGTGGCTCTCGACCGCGGGGTGGGGTCTGCGAGGATGTGAGCAGCGCCAAGCACAAAGAGTGGGGAAAACAGATGGGGGGGGGGGAGAATAAATCCCCCCTCCTCCAAAAGGCACCTTCCTCAGCCGCTTCAGCTCCCCTGGCTCTCCCAAGCACGTGTCCAAGGCGCACCCTTACCCTAAAATGGGTGGATGCCCCAAGGAGAGTCGGAGCCATGCGCTCCCCGGCACTGCGCTGAGGGGCCCCGCACCGCCGGCAGAGCCCCGGACGCTGAGGCAGCTGCCCCGCCCTCCCGGGCTGCCCGCATAGAGCCCGACAAAAGTTTTGGTGGGGAGGTGAAGAGGACAGAAGGGGGAGCGCCGGCTGTCACCCGGAGGCGGCCCCGTGCCCCTCACCGGGGCCAGCGGGGAGTGGGACTGGCACAGACACCGGCACCCGGGCGTCGCTCACGGCTCCCTTCTCCCTCCCGCTCGGGACTCTGCAGGTGTCCGGGAACTTACTAAGAAATTTCATGTGCCCGAATAACAGCAGCACAACGCTCCCGCGGCCCCCGCTCAGGCTGGATGGGGCAGGGGGCGAGGGGCTGTGCTCCCCACCCGGCGCTAGGGCTGAGCCGCGCTGCGCGCCTGAGCCTCCTCCTTTTCTTATTAAGTAAAACAAAACCCTCCTGGAAACAGCGGGACACGGTGCCTCCAAGCCCCGCCCGATGCCTGGGGCACGCAGGGCGCCGCCGTGCACGGAGGAGCCCCAGGAGCGTGCCTGCAGCGCGGTCCCGCCGCTCCGCTCCGCGAAGCCGCCAGGACTGTTCGTGGTGCTGAAACCCGCCCCGGCACGGCCGCCGCCAACTTCGCACCGCCAAGTTGGAGACCCCCTTCCCGTGAGCCGGCTCGGGGCAGGGCAGGCAGCCGGCCCCCCCCGGCTCCCTCCCGATCCCCAGCGCTCCGGGGCTGGGCAAGGTCCCGTTACCTTGGCTTTCCGCCGCAGGAGGTGGCTGGTGAAGCCGAAGATGATCTCCGAGTCCAAGCACAAGGCTCCTATCTCCAGGAGGCTGGGGTTTTTCCTCGTGGCGTTGGAGGCATCGGGCGATTTTTGAAAAGCCATAGTTTGGGGTTGGAAATATCCGGCTCCCTGAGCGGAGGCGATGTATTTGTATACGCAAGGGGGGGGAGGGGGGAGAAGAAAAAAGGAAAAAAAAAAAAAAAAGAAAGAAAATAAGAATAAAATAGCAAACACCTCCCACCCCTTAGAAAAGAAGAAGAAAAAAAAAAAGGGAAGAATCCAGACGCGGGTGACTTACTCAGTCACGCACCGGGATGCGCGCTGCCGGGGTGAGGTAGCCAGCAGCCGGGCAGACCCACCAGCCTCCCGCCTCTCTCCGCCTCTCCCCGCCGCTATCCCTCCCGTTTTATCCCCCCTCCAGCGCACCTTGCCTGACGAGCGGGCACGGCGCGGGCCCCGCTCAGCGCTCACCCGGCGCCGCGGCCGGGGCCGCCGGTGCGCTGGGTGCGCGGGGCTGGCAGCGCCCTACTTCCCCGCCGCCGGCCATCAGCTCGCCGAGCGAGGGGGCTCTCACCGCCCGCTGGCCAGGAGCCCTCCCCGGGAACCTCCTGCCTCCCCGCATCCACTGCTGGGTGGGTTTAGTGGCTGGGTTGGTGGGGTTTTTTTCCTCCTCCTTCTCCTCCTCCTCCGGGGTGAGCACAAGGAAGGAAAAGCTGACAGTGAAGTCAGTTTAGGAGGGGAAAAAGACACGCACAAAGAGAATAAGGGTGGAGGGGGGAAGGAAAGAAAGAGAATAGGAAAGAAACAAGAAAAAAAGGGAAGAAAAAATAAAAAAACAAAGCAATAAAACCACAAAGCTTGAGAGAACAAAAGTGAAGCACTTTCCGGAAGGGATCCGGCCTTTCACTCCACTGAAAAGCTTCCCCTTCTTTTTTCCCCTCTGCTTAATTTTATTTGCGGTGGGTGAGAGCGGCAGGGAAGGAGCGAGTTCCTCCTCCTCGAGGGGGCCCAGGAGCAGGTCCTTGATGAGGTCCCAGGGAGAGACAGCCCCTCCTGGCCACCCCCGCCTCGGCGGCGCTGCGCGTACCCTCGCGTGTCCAGCCTGGGGGCCGGCGCAGAGCTCGTCCCGTCGGGGCGGGCGGGATGAATCGGGCTCCCCGGGGACTCTGGGCAGAGCGCTAATCCCCTCCCGGGCACTTTCCCGCTAAACAAATACCTCGCCCCTCCGACAAAAGCGTTGTCTCGCTTGGTAACGCCCGCCGTGGGAGGGAGTTGAACAATAGGTTTAGCTGGGCTCTACGGGGCAGCGCGACAGCCAGCGGGCTGCGCACCCGCTGCCCTGGCCAGCACCGGGCGCTGCTGTGGCGGGGTGGATACGGGGGGCGACGCCGCGGCCGGTCCCACTCTTCCCTCGGCAACCGCGCCCCGGGCTGGGCCGAGGTCCTGCCCCGCTGCCCGGCCGCGACCGGCACGTCGGGGGAGCTGCGGGGCGGGGGAACGAAGGAGTGACGGGGGAAGGGGTGACGGGGGAAGTGGTAAGGGAAGGGGAACAGAAAAGGTAAGAGAAAGGGGAAGAGAAAGGAAGAGGAAGGGGAAGGGAAGGTCTTAAGTCTCTGTGGCCACAAAAGGACACCATAGCTTATCTTTATTCTGAATTTACCACGTCACCTGGGCTGCCAGCTAATGATGAGCCTATGTTTTAGAGGACAGAGGTGCATTAATAAGTGGCTCTGTATGATGGAGGTGGAATACAGGTGTCATAGACAGGCACAGGAAGGTTGCTGGAGCGAGGAAAGAAGGACGGGAATGGTGAGATACTTACACCAAAGGTGTAAGGATTTGTTTGACTCCTTACTGCATCTCTTCCTGATGTAGGCATCTCAGTCCAGAGATGTGCCAGTATGTGAGCTGGTCCCTGAACCTACCTGGGAGTGGAGGATGCAGGGACTCAGCCCCTGTGCCATCTTGCACAGACTCATCCTGTCACTTGTCCAAGGCCCATCCCAGCATCCTGTCTCACTGTGCACCACTATGCGTGCAAAGTCTTCCAGCACCCTCCCCTGCGCAAGTAGGACATTGCCCTGCGCCAGAAGATCCCTGTGCTTGGAAGGTGCCACTTTACTAAGAGAGTGGGAAGAAGAAGGTGAAGAGGAGGGCTGAAGGAAAAACAAATCAAGCAAAATGGTGGTGTGGACTTCAGCTGTCCAGGCAAAGTGTCCCACACAGGCTCTCATCCACATGCTCAGCATGAGATAGAACAGTGCCTGTCACCAGAACCCAAAGCATAAAATGTCATTTCCCATGCATTGGGGAAAGAGGCTTGGAAACATCCAAGAGCAGGGACAAACATGGCCAGGCCAGGGTAGCGTGTTTCCCAGTTTGGAGGAGGCCTGAGGACACTGTCCCCATCCCACATATCTTCAGCCCAGCCCAAGTTTAAGCACTCACACCGTGCTTGTCTGGCCCCAAGGAGAGTCTGGCTCATTCCAGGCCCCAGGCCACCTCCAGCTTACCACATCTCCCTTCCCCACCACAGTTTGCCCCTCTTCCTTGGCTCTTGGCAAGGACCTTGGGAAGGTCTGGGTCTAAAATATCCCTGAATGTCAGGCACAGAGCAAAGGGTCCCTGTGCAACCCCAACCTCACCCCTAATCCCGGAGAGCCTCTCTTCAGTCACCCCTATTCAAGCAAATATCTCCTACCCCACTGCTCTCAGGTGTCTTGCTGATAAACGAGCTGAAGGGAAAGTTATTACCTTTTATTCATGGTGTCTAAACTAAAGTAAGACATCAACAGAGGGACTGTACATAATAATGGACTAGATAAAGTCCATTTTTCTTGGGTCCTCGGAAACCGATCCCCAAGCATTAAAACGGGTGTCTTAATAAATATCTTATCTCCCTGCGACAGAGCCCTGGCTGCAGATAACCAGACAGCCATTACTGTACCTCTAAAACAACCCCATTTCCATCAGGGCCACTTCAAACAGCTTCCTCTTTAAAGACTCCCTGCTACTTACCGAGAGGAGCTGCTGAAGGCTTGGACCTCTGTAGGTGGGGGAACCAGCAAGGGACAGGGGATTTAATCCAAGTCCCCAAGCAGGGGAGGAGGGTTGCTGCATTGCAATGCATTCTGTTCCACAAGTAACCACAAAGCAAGATGTTCTTGCTGTGAGCCAAAAGCCTACATCCATCCCCCCATGCTCTGCATTGGGGTGAATGGTGCTGGGCTTCCACAGTTCTGCTTCCCTGAGCCTGCTCTGCAAGCAGGGAGAAAGTTGGGCAAGAAAGCAGGGACACAGCAGGCAGCTTCCATCTCCTTGGAGGAAAAGACCTTTCAGTGTGTGCCTCCCAGGCTGCAAGGTGATGCCATACAGGTTGCAGTGGACTCCTTTATTAATGCACCATACAGGTGATAGTGGATTTATTAGATATATTGCTGTGATTTCACATTTAATTTACTAAGAATACAATGGTTTGGGCTAGAGGACCCAAGGGAAATCTAGGAAACAGTGAGCAAAAATCCATGAAATTCAATGTAGCACACTAATCATGGAGGCATTATAGTATTAATTGCTATAATGATATACTTCTAATCCTATCTTACACTGCACCACATAATTTCATTGGGTAAGAGAGGAAAAAAAATTAAATTTAGTTCAATACAGGCAAGCGTGTAACTTAATAGAGTAGTTTGAATCCTGCACACTCACAGGTTTAGGGCTAATGTCACACAATGTGCTCCACACGGGGGAAGGAGGATGCCACGAGACTTTTGACACTCTTGCAGAAATCTGGAAGCAATATGGAAAACTGTTAGACTTCTGCTTTTCAAGAGGCAACCCAGCCACATAAAGGATAATTAGAATTCGTTGTAAAGATGATTTATCATGTCTATCATTGTGCTTGAAAAGGCTAGGTCACCCATGAATGCTGATGAAATTTCAAAGATCTGCTCCCCAAGGACTTCCTGCATCTGCTGCCCTCTGAGACGGGGAAATAGCCCGGGGCAAGCTTCTCATTAATACTGCAGGAAAATATAAGCATTTTGTCCGACATAACATTTTCCTTCGGTATTATACCTGACACGATCAGACCTTTAACGTGGTAATAGGGCTCGCTTTAAAGTTCGTGTACTTGTTGTCGTGCACCCCCTCCTCAGTTTCAACTGGGTAGCAGCTCTCTCTTTAACGGGCAGCGGTTTGACCCGAAGCACGCTTTCTCCCCTAACAAATATTGTATGAGGTGGGCGGAGGTGGTAAAAGTAGCTTTTGATCTTGTTTGTATAATATGCAAAAGGACATCAAAGGGAGGGAAGAGGGGGAGGGAGAGAAAGGAAAGCAGAGCAGGAATAGCCCTAGTCACTGGAACACCGAATCGCTCATGAATAGCTAAATAAAACTTAATTAGGAAAACACGATAAATTAGTGGTTCTTTAAAGAGATAGATGGTGGAGTGAGCTGTGGGCGCGGCCAGAGAAGGCGGGCACGTCCCGTTTCAAAGCCAGCCCCGAGGGCACCCCAAGCAGAGCCCGAACCTCGGAGTGGGGACGGGAAAGCCCCGGGGCCGACCCCGCGGAACTCCCCTGCCCCGCCGTTCGGGAGGCGGCTCCCGCCGGCCTCATCCCGCCCGGGGAGCCCCGGGGGACGCGGGGCAGCGGCGGTGAGAAGCAGGCGGGGGGAGTCTGGAGGTGTCCGGAGCCGCTCCCCGGGGGAGTGAGGAGAAGCTGGTTTTCCCGCGGGGCGCTGCAGGTTTCGGGGCGTTCCCGGGCGCTCCCCACCGTGGCGAAGGGGGGCAGAGGGGCGCGGAGGGGGGCTGGGAGTGGCGGGGGCGCCTGTTTGTTTGGTGTTGGGTTGGTTGTTTGTTTGCCATGTGGCCTCTCCTTTATCTTCATCGAGGGTGGTTGCCGGCAATGGGTTTAATTGATTTGCGGGGCGGGCAGTTGAGACCATCAAGGGAAACTTCAGCCCTTCCAGACGGTGCAGAAAATAACGATCGTATCGGTGAAACCGGTGCGAAGAGCAAACACAGCCTCTGCCCCCGCTCATGTTCACAATCAGATGGGGATGGGGCCACCCCAGAAATCCGGGGGTGCCCTGGTGAAGCTGCAGGGCCGGGCCTACTGCCTGGGACACTCTCGGGATCTGCAGGGGCCCCAGAGGAGCCCCCGGTCCTCACCCAGTTGCCCACTGCAGCCTAAGGACTGCAAGAGGTAAGGAGCCGGTGGGATGCACCTGCACCAGAACGGCCGGGAAGGACACGTAGAAGAGTGGCCAAATTCACACACACACAGCTCACCCCCCCGAGGCAGATTTCCTCTCTGCCCCCGAGGTGAACTAGTCTGGCCGCCCCAGTCCTGCTTCCAGGCAGCTTTCCTCCCAGCTCTGTGCCCGGATGCCTCCTTCTCAGGACACAGAGGCTCTCACATTACTGGTGCTTCCTTGCCACCCCTGTGGTCCTGGGGGGTTCAGCCCAGCCTGCAGGACCCCTGTTCAGTTCCCATTACAGTAACAGCACTACCTGTAATGCAAAGACCATGTCCCCCGTGTGCTTGGGGCAATTCAGGTGGCTCTCAGTCTGGAGCAAAGCAGAGGCATAAGTAACCCCCAGGTCATGACCTACCTTGTAGGGGAGGGCTGTATGCAAGGAATCTTCTGTCACTGCCTGGCCTTGGCAGCTTAGAGCTGATCTCAGGCCTGCTCTGGCTTGGTCCCCTGCCTCTCTGTGACCCTGCTCTCCAAGGGGAGATCGAAAGCCCTCCCGTAAACAACTGGTGAAGGTCAGGGGAAGGAAAGCCTGACACCACTTAATGAAAGACAGTTGCAGACAATCTTTTGCTCAGTTGTGCGTGTCTGGGAGGCGTGGGGATCTCTGCGTTCAAGCTTTTTAATTTCCATTCTAATTTGCAAGTCATAAAGAGAGACAGTATGCAGTCCATGGTCTCCCGTTTAATTTCATGTCACCCTAATCACACCAGTTTAACCCTCACTCACTTCCCTAGGTGCTTCTTATGCTCAGCCCTACCTACCATCTCCTCTGTGAAACAGCCTACCCAGACACATTAGTGTCCTGCTTGCAGTATAGATCTGTGGTTTTAAGACCATTTCAGTGAACTCTGCCGAGATGGAGCAGCAGCCCACAGGAGGAGTGGAAAAAGCAAACCGCAAACCCTGCCTCCTTGTTAACGTTTGGTTGGATGTTTTTTCAGGAGGTAGTGGGAATGAGGATTACTTTCTCTGCCCGCCTGTCTAGAACCACCTTTTCCCTCGGTGCGAGGACACGCATCCGGAGAGTCCCTCGCAAGGCTGCGCAGGGCTGGGGAGGAGGCGCAAAGCCCGGTCCCCTTTCCGTGCTTCTGGGCTCAGCGACCCCGCAGCGCCTCCCTGGGCCGGAGCGCCTCACTGGGCGCCGGGAGCGGCAGTTCAGCACCGCGGACAGCGGAGCTGCTCCATCCCGCTCCCCGCCGCCCCTCCCGGTCCTCCTGCGCAGAAACAGAACTCGGGAGAAAGATGCCCCGAACCGCTCCGCCTCAGCGGGTGTGTGTGATGTTAAAAACAAAAGAGCTTGCGGTATCAGCTGGGGCTGTGTTTTTGGCAGAGGGATCCCACAGTCTGCAAGGGATGGGTAGTGACAGACGGTGCCACAGCAGGAAGTACTCTGGACACTGTTCTGCTCTCTCCCGTGACAGGTTTGTGTTACCAATCCCACATAGACAGCGTGAGAAACGATTCAAGTCATTCGTGCCTTAAACGATCTAGGAGCCCCTCGATGCCCACCGCTCCCCGCGGGCAGATCCTCACTCCGCTGTGGGGCGCAAACAAGGATTAACCGGGTGTTCTCCTCCTCGCTGGTGGGGCCGTGAGTGCCCCGCACAGCAAACGGGACAGGGGAAGCTTCGTGCAAGGCGGAGGCCAAGGAGAGAGGGAGCAGACCAGCCCTGGCTTCCAGCCCTCATCAGGCACCCCCCTGTCTCCCCAGTTTGGAGCACACGAAGTTGAGCCCAGGGACACTCTGCCTTGTGACAAACAGGTAGTTAAAAAAAACAAGCATCACATTCTACATAACGATATTTTCATCAAAGTAAAAACAGCATCACAACAAAAATGGAAATACCCAGGAAGCTGCAGCAGAAAGAATCAGCTTTTCAGGCCACACACAACAGAAGCATTATGGATGCCCCACCCCTGAAAGTGCTCAAGGCCAGACTGGATGAGGCTTTGAGCAATCTGGTCTACTGAAAGGTGTCCCTGCCCATGGCAGGGAGTGTGGAACTGGATGATCTTTAAGAGCCCTTCCAACCCAAACTATTCTGTGAATCTATGATTTACAGCTTTTGCGACTTGAGAACATCATCAAGCATGGCCCTGGAAATACAGCCTACCCTTCTCAACCCCCACTACAGAGTGAAGATTACATTGTAAGTAACAAACTCAGAAAACATATTCCCGAAATCTCAGTGGGGCCTCTTCTTGTATCCCCTCTCAGCTCATGCAACACTTGCCTTACTGGAGAAGTTGCTGCCTTATTTCCTTCACCACATTGGATCCCGACTGCTTTTTTCTTCCTGCCCTGGCCAACACTGAGCACCATCAATCCTTTAACGAAGCAGAAAGATTCCATTCTCTAAATTCAATTTAAAAAATATATTTGATTGCAAAGAGAAAATGGTGTCTCTCAACTAACATGGGGCTACTTTGTCAGTAAGAGACAAAGAGCAGAGCAGATGATTATTTGTCATCAGCTGAGTGGCTCCTCGTAGCAGATTTGACTCACAGCAACAGGCAGGAACTTTTTGGTTTAAAAATACTGGTAATCGTGAAAACTGCGCTGGAATACCAAACCTCAGGTATATACAGGACAAGGAGCAACTACCAGTCTTCGAGCAGCAGCAGCAGCGGCCACCCCAGAGCGGCGCAGGGCGCCCGCGGAGCGCAGTCGTCCCCCGTCCGTGCTTCTCTCTCTCGGCAGATGGCACTGCTCCGCCAAGAACCGCCCGGGGAGCCGGACGCCCGCCCCGCCCCTTCCCCGGAACCGGGGGGGGAGTGGGGAGCAGCGCAGTCAGCAAGAGAGCTGACAAGAAGGAGCGAAGTCGAATGGGCCAGCGAACACCTGCATGGCAACGGCTGGAATTCAGCCATGCCTTTTGCACATCAGAAAAAGTCCCAATAAACCACGTACCACAACACATAAATAGATCAGTGAACCACCAATGGTTATTTCTTTCTATCCTTTTTCTTCCTCTCCATCCTGCATGAGGGTGCTTTATAAAGGCAGTTTTAAAATCAAGTTGCTAGACCAACCTATTAATCTGCTGGACTTCTTCAGAAAACCATATTTTTCGAGTTATTTGACTTCTGTACCAAAGTTTGGCTGTATATTGTTTATTCCCAGTCCTAGGATAGAAAGGAAGAAGACCTGAACCAGTGTCAGGGTGCTGAAAGCCTGAGAAGGCAAAGGAGAATTAATTCAGTTTTCTATGAAACAAGGAAGGGGGTGTGAGAGCATCAGTCTGGCACATGGAAAACATTGCTGGAGAGCCTATGACACAAAGAGTGATGACAGGTTCATGCATAATATGACACTTAAAACTACAAATGCTTCACTAAACTGGAAAATCAGTCCCTCTGTACCCACTCAGACACACATTCTCAGGCTACAAACACTTCACTTATACAGGAAGCTCCTATGGGCTTACCAGTGCTCCTGTATTTGTATTCCTGGGACAACCTGAACCAGCATGGTTCAACATCGTGAAGAAAATGAAGAGCAAGAGCACCTCCAGCTACTGGCAAAGTAAGCAGCTGTCTAGAGCACCAGCAACCAGACATGGCAGAATGACCATACACTCCGATGCCACTATTCCCTTTTCCAAACCTCTAGAAAGCCAGGTTGGAAGCTATGGACCCTGATGTGGAAAAAGGGAAGATCTCTCTGGCGCTTTCATACAGGCACATCTTCCCCACAACAGTAGGGACACCAAGCCAAAATCTCTCCCCCTATATTTTTCCAACTAATTGCAGAAGACAGCTCGCGTATGTCCTTATTTATAGAGCAATGTATCAATGTATTTATAGAGCTGCACTGCCTGCACGGCTGAGAAGCCTTCACCCAGCTCTGCTGAACATATCAAGCCAGAACATTCCATCACACACCAGATGCAAATTGATCATTCAAACAAAGGAAAAGTTTGTTTCCAGTGGGGGAGGAAAGAATTTAGAAACATCTTCTTCAGAAGACTAAAACAATAACTGGGAGAGGCAGCTCCCTGGGTCACTGATTCTGCTATCTAAACCTTAACAGGGACTTACCTAAAAAACCTAGCAACAACTTTGAGCAAGAAAGGTTACTTTCTCCTCTGATTATCCTTCTGGCAGGTGGGACTGGAGGAAGAGGTCAGAACAAAACAGGGTTTTGGAAATGCAGTCAGGAAGATGATGATGAAGATGAAAAGAAGCAAGAGGGAAAAGAGAGGGAAACATAGATGGCAAAAGGCTAAGAAAAGGCCAGAAAAAGCAGCAATCCCCCACAGGGGCAGACAACCCACTGATAGATAAGGGGTTAAAACTTCATTGAAAAAGACCCCAATAAATAAATAAATACCTAAGACACACTTCTTTCTACCCTTTTCCTAACACATTCATCCTAATCCTCTCCTTCCCCCACCAAGGCACGCATCCCCTTCTTGCCTTCATTTCAACTCACCTCTGTTATCAAACCCACCCAGGAACATGACCTTAATACAGCACAATGAACACATTGGTGGGTGGCTTTCCTAGGCCACTGCCTCATGATGCTGACCTGCAACAAGATATACCATCCATCAATCCATCCATCCACTGCTGATCCACCATCTATCCATAAACAGCAAGAGGTCCCAGCTCCTCTGCAAACATGACAGCTCTTCTGGCCCTATCATAGCCCATTATTTTCAGCTCCTTAACAGATCTTGCTAAGTTTCCAGTACACAGTCAGGAATAACCCCAGCTTATACAAGGCTGCACATACTCAGTGCCAACTCCCAACTGCTCTGAAGTTAAATCCATAGCATAACCCCAGCTTATACAAGGCTGCACATACTCAGTGCCAACTCCCAACTGCTCTGAAGTTAAATCCATAGCTATAGGAAGAGTGACAGTAGCAGCCAAGTCTTCAGCTATACTGTTTGAACTTACCTTTGCAAAGATGATAGTTTCCATTTTGTCAACACCAGTGACCCAAAAGTCATGACTAAAAAGCACCCAAATCGAAGAGCTAAGCCACCAGGCTTAGAGCCTACACCACCGGGACTTCAACAGTCCTCTACAGCTTGGACACATAGGGTGACCTAGGACATGCTGCCACCAAACAAATGGCCCTTTGTTTTTTTTTTAACTAACCATTCACACAGGAGGAGGAGCAGCACAGGAGTGGATGGTTCACCATTACAATTATGTCAGCTTATAGCATTTTCTTTTTCTTAACTGCCTTAAATTAATGCTGGTATAGCTAAATGTGGCAAAACAGTTATAGGCACGCAGGTCCCACAGGTCGTTTCTCATGCCTCTGAAATGATCTTCTTTCCCAGGACAGTGCAGTTGCTACCAGCAGTAAAGGATGTCTCTTGGGATAATACTTAGCCCTGCTGAAAAGTCAGCTTTTAAAGGAAGATCGGCAACAACTTATTATTCCTATTACAATCATAAATCTTCTCAAGAGACATTATCTAAAAAGTGAACTAGAACTTAATCTATGCTCTTTCTGGAAATCATGGTACATGGAAGACTATTACTACTTCCTCTCAGTAGGAAGCCACCTGAAGCCAGGTTAGTTCTCTCTCTATGAGAGCTATGTAAACATATTCTGAGATCTTTCTCTACAGATCTATGCAAACACATTCTGTATTTGTTTTTATTAATCAATACATAATAATAATTCATAGCTTCATGGAGCCACATCCGTAGGCTGAAACTTCTGTGATATAAACACTGTTCCCTGATCACTACAGTATTACTAAATAGCATCTGAAGCCATTGCTGTATGGGTTCAGACTGACACCAGCCCAGGTAAGTACTGGGCAGCAAGTGAATACTGGCAATGCCCATGCTCCTGGATGCCAACAGGCTGAAAGATGCAGTATCGTACACCACTACAGGTACAGTATCTAGACTGCTTACAGTTAAGTCTAAATATGGATTTTGGAGCTCAGTTTAGGTTTGGGGGCTGGAAAGGCATTTATTTGCAAGATGCTGGCCTCTTCTAGGATATTAAATGTTTAATACACAGTCTGCACAATCATAAAAATCCAGTGCTTGTTTTTGAAGTAGTGTGGTCACTCTGGTTTTTTCTTTAAACCCTTATTACAAAATGGAATGCATAAGAAGAGCCAGGAAAAATATGTTTGTATTTACTAGGGAAAGAAAAACAGGGAGGGAAGACATGAACAACATTATTATATGTGATGAATCTCCTGTTTATTTTAGAGAGTCTGGAAATTGCCTTATTTTTTCAATTGGACCACATGTCTTTGCAAAAGATGTGTTCCACTCCAAACCATAAATATTCCAAGGACATCCTACTAGTAGTGTTATGCAAGAGAGGGAACTAGCTTATCCCAATGGAAGGCATTCACACTGCCTCCTGACACAAATTTGATTTAAGCCTGTCTTCTACACTCCTTCTATAGCAAAGGGGATTCTGTACAGGAGTCTCAGTATAGTCCTGTCCTCCCTTTGGAGATATCTGGGAAGATAAGACTCTCACACACGCCATCTAAAATTAGTGTCATGTGAACACCCTCTTCTGGCTTTACAAACTCTGGTCTATGAAAACAATAAAACACTGTTCTTTAATTTGACATGATCACAACTGCCTTTTACAATTTAACATCTGAATCTGGTTAGAGGGAGCCTGGGATGCCACCACTTTGGTCTTGAGTATTTAACAATGTGCTGCTGAGGTACGAAGCCAGCAGTGGTTCCCAAAGAAACCTGCACAGCTCAGCTGAGTCCACATCAAGTTGTGAATGTGGAAGGGCAAGCACGGCCTGATGAGGCAAATTTACATACAGGCTGCAGTGAGAGTGGAAGGATCAAGTCAGAACAAAAATTCTGTCAGACTTTCTCCTTCTAATTCTTAATCACCTTTTAGATTCCGTCCATCCATGGGAGAGATTAAGGTGCCCAGGAACATGATCCACAAATGTCAGCATACACCACAGGAAGCTGCTTATTCTGAAAGGAAAGATTCAGAAGGAAGCTCAAGACACTGCAAGGAGAAAGGCTATGATGCAAAGAGCCTCTTCATTCTCCAGATCCTCATTGCCTGGAGCTAGGCGATTATGAATTCTGTCGCCCAGGCAATGAAGGCATCAAGGGAAGCTCTTTCCAGATTTCTTGCTGCCAAGAATTTAAACGGTCCTTCTTAACAGCCCACCAAAAGTAATTTTTCTATGCACCAGTTGAGCTTCACAAATCTTCTGACCTGGTAATAAGATCAGCAAAACACAGGTTGGGCCAGACAGCATTTGGGATTAGGAATCGCTGGTTTTACCTGAAATGACAAATGCACAGATCACTGTAGCAGTTTTAGTATCTTCTGATTGTTTATTCTGTTCCATCAGTGTACACAAATAACTGGTGTTTTCCTGGGTTTATGCCCATGTGAAAGAGAAAATATGTAGCTTTCTGTTTGGATGTCATACTATTAATAGAGAACATCTTTAGAGGCTTATTACAATGCAATATTGCTAATTCCAAGCACTAAGAAAATGAGGAAAAAAAAGGAGAGGACATAATGAATCCCCACCCTACAACAAAAATCACGAGTAAAAATGGCTTTGATTCCATTTGTTTACCAGTTTCTGAGCATTTCTGTGTCATCAGATTACTATTTCAAACCCTTCTGCCACAATGAATGCTAGGAACTGTCTTAAATAAAGATTCTCAGCTATCCTTAAATCACACGAATCCTGAAGCTGGAGCCTTTGGGGAAAAACAAGCTAGTAAGGTACAAAACCAGCGAAAAAGGTACTTGGCATTAAAATACCAGAGCAATTAATGAACCATCAACACCAAGCAGGTTCATAAGGTTGGCTATGATGCAAGACCCAGAGCACCCCTCCTCCCCCATTTGCTAGAACAGATTAAAACTGCCTACAATGAAAAAAGGGTCAATATATTGCACTTTGGGTATTAATCCAGATCAACAACGCACAATGTTCCTGTGAAAAAATAACCAAACAAAGCCCCACACCCAAAAAAGTCAGTTGGGGCTTGTGGTTTGAAGCCAGTTCTTCCAGTCCTGATTTCTTATGGAGTCACGAAAAAAGCTACTGGCAAAAATAGCTCTCTGTAAGGCTCATGAAATGTGGTAACTAAACATTATTATAAATTTATTTCATCTTGACACCAGAAACAGCTCTACAGCTGTTTTATGATACTATGAAGGTTAAACTACTACAGAACAAGTACTCCTGCGTGCAGCTACTATAAAAGTGTCACTGAATTATTTCTAATTTTAGTGCCCGTTATTCTAAAAATTGCTTCCCGCTGCGCTCCAGGAAGCAAGAAAAAAGGTGATTCACATAAACTTAGCAGCTGAGGAACAACATGGATATAACCAATGGAGCAGAGCAGCTATGTACAAGTAGAGGGATTGTATTGTCTGAAACTGCAGGAACTCACAAGGGGACTCAAGAAACCATACTCCACAATATGTAAGTCTTGTGGCTGATTTAGTGATGATGCCCCACTTTCTAGCAAACTAAGAGAAACAGGTACTTTTAGAGTAGAATGACTCACTTATTTCAGCCATCCAGTTCAAGATGATGAGATGAATCACACTTGAGAACGGCCATTTGTCTGCACTAACCATAGTTAGTTCAGGAAACTGTATTTTTATATTTCATTTTTACTTTTTTTTCAAGTGAATCATATCCAGGTGTCCAATAGAAGGTAAACTGGCTGAACACTACTCCAGCTTCAAATACTACTACATCCCCCAAAGCCTGGGACCCAAATTTGTCACAAAAAAGAGAAAGAAACAATCTCAAACAGTAGATACTACAAATTTCCCATACATGCTTGTAGAAATTGGTGTTTTCAAAAGGCATTACTTTTACTGGTATTCCCAGATACCAGTAAAAAACATTACCTGAGAGATGGGTCTAAGAGTATCAAGAACATGACATGAAGCCATGTAAACTAAAACAGGATGTGAACCACTGATCTCTGAGACAGAGATAGAACAAAAACTAGTTAATGAGATGATCACCAGCGCTCACTGGCTACCGGTATAAACTGGTGGATACTATGAACAACTTGAAAATGAAAGTTGTGCAAATTCTAAAGTCACAGGTTGTCAGATACATTTTTGTCAAATAAAGGAACCAGAAACAAATAAGCTAGCAAAAAAATCATGCCTTTGGTGTTATCAAGCATGGACTTTGTCACCCCATTTATCTTATGGGGATGCCACTACTGTTAGTATTGACAATTAACTGTATTTGGAAAATATATTTTTTAAAAATTACCTCCATTCTCCTACATCAGTTCTGAGCACAAAATCACTTCCAGGGAGAAATACTTTCAAGACCAGCACCTAGGCTGGGATAAACCGGTATACCTGCACAGAAATGGAAGACCATACGCTAATTTACATGGGCTGAAAGTATGGCCATTAATTCATGTCTATATGATTGGAAGCTGCCAGCAGTGGGTGAGCCTCTTCTCCTCCCTACGTCAATAAAGCAAATGCTCAGATCAGGCCTAAGAATTTCTGATGCTTGGAAGTGGTGGATGTCTGGTCTCTTGGCAGGGAAGTTATTGTGTGAACAACACTGCAAGTGCCAGCCAGAAGTTAAGCATAAATCTTCTGTGAATGTTGACTACTGATGTCTAGAAATACATTTTCCTTTTCATTAACTTTTCATAAAACAGCTTTTTACCTATATTTTTAAGGGCTTCTAGAGATGCGACTACTTTTTGTTCAAGAACCTAAGTATGATGTGTAAGTATGATGTCAGCATTACTCACTAGCTGAGAAGCACTAACACCTAGATTGCTCTTACGCAGAGGGGCATTATTCAGTGGATGATGAAGAAAGAGCAACCCAAAACACATCTTTCTTAATTCAAACACGGATTTGATTTGAATGCATACTTTACTAGCTGTTGCCACCCAAATCTCTGACCAATCAAGTATCCCATACAACATACTCATGTGCATACTGAAACTAGGAGATGCTGCCAAAGCATTAAGCAGCCTACAGAAAAGGGCGAGGAGGGAGGAATGTGCTCCTACTTCCTGTTCTCAGGCAGAGCAGACAATGAGAAACACCTTCTTAGTCCAGAACCAGAAGGTTTAATCTACCTGTGCTTTCAGTCTGGCCATAACAACTTTGCTATTTATTTTAAAAGGGAGTTAAAAAAATAAATTAAATGTTATTATTCAAAGGCCAAGATTCCAGTGATAGGAAACTGAAATATTATCTGAGACGTTAATAGCAAGAGCTAAAGACATGCTCTGCAACAGCGGGGCAATGTTTTACCAAGTTTGGCAGTACAGCCTCCTCCCTTCTTTCCCTCAGGCTTTTGCTTAACTTAGACAATATCACAAGGAAGGGCTGTTTGCCCAGAGGTTTTCACTGTGCATTTGTTGGGGACTTTTGTTTGTTTGTTTGTTCATCCACATGGCTTACTGCCAGCTTATGAAAACTACAAGCCTGTCATCAGGAGTTCACCCAGTCTGAGAGAGGAAAAACAACGGTTAGAAGTCGACCTGATTCTGTACCTTTAAAATGTCACAGAATAGAACACACATAAGAGTCCTTCCAGTATCATTGTGACACTCCCCAGTTTCAGCCATGGATTATAATGAAGCATCAGTTTCTACAAGTAATTGGTAGAGGTTTGTCTTGACATGGCCAACCCAGTACAAAAACATCAAGGTCTTGTATTTGTGTAAGCAGAACTCCCCCGCAGGTTTGCTCTTCCAGAATGACTGATGCTATTCCGCAAACAGAACTCCTTTCTTACCCTATCAGGCAGGTTTTTTTCAAAGTTTTTCAGGGTATGCTGCACTAAAACATAGCGAAAGAAAAAAAAGGCAACACATCATCTTGAGCTGTACCTTAGTACATCATCTTAACGAGCAAAAAGGATTCCCTGGAAATAGGAAACCCTACTTCATACACTTCATGTTCCCACTGATGCCAGTGGATGGCTTCAATGCAGCCAGAAAGGAACAGGCTAATCAACTGGAGATGGGGCAAGAGAGAAAAACACCGGGTCAAATCCCAGCTGGTGTAAATCATTGTAACTCCACGGAAGTCAGCAGGGTTGTGCCGATTCAAGCCAGCTGCAGACCTAACTCACAGCGTGTTCTGCAAGTTTTTCAACTCTTTAGGGCTCTGCTCTGTTTAAACATTCACAACACCCACCAAAATTAATGAGAACTCTCTGTGCAGAACACTACTGTTATTTCTTTTTAAATATTTGGGAGGTGCTCAGACTGTGATAATGAGTGCCCTATATTAGAACCCAGACAGAATGGTATTGAATCATCAGACCCTTAAGTGGGACAGGTTGTTAATCTTTTCCTTGGGAGAGCATTTCAATTTTTGCCTTGGCAAATGAGGAATCATCATTAATAGATGTGGGGGTTCTACCTTTGCCAAGTCCCAGACAAAGTGTGTTTTTCCATTTGCCTTGGGCTTGTGTAAGCTTGCCTAAGGAGGCCAGCCTTGCAGTTTGAGAAACACTGCTAGCAGCCACCATACCCTCATTCCCAGCTAAATTAAACCCTATTATGCTGTAATTAACCTTGTCTAACTTGTTCTGAGTTACAACAGTAGGTAAAAAGCATGCTTTTCCTAGGCTGTCTCCAAGAATCATTTTTACATATCAGGCTTGCCTACTCTTCAGATATTTCTCCTGGAAGGTCTTCTTCTGATCACAGCTCGACAGCAAGCAACATCAGAACTCTTCTTGACTTCAGTGAGGCTACAATTACCTGCAAATATACTCACGCACCACGTGTTCATGCCAGATGGCGTATTTTTGAGAAAAACAGTACCACAGAAGTGATGGTAAGAAAACATATATACACCTTGTTGGGTTTTTAAGGTTTAAAACATATACACATGCAGACTCACGAAGTTTCCCTGGTCAAATTTAAAGCAGCAGAATTCCATTTTATGAATTAGTCTGTTGCCTGTTCTACGCAAGTCTGTTTTTTTGCTTGTTTGCTAAAACTACCACTTTTCCACTTCCATTTGATAGCTAGGGTAAGAAGAATGAGCACAAAGTAGGAAGAACTTCTCATTCACAAAGCTGCACTTCTACAAGAAAAATAAATTTTCTGAAGAATTGCTATTTGCAGATTTTTTCCCCCTCTCTTTTTAAAGACCCCAAATTCTTCAGCTGTATTCTGAAAAAAAAAAAAATACAGCATTTTAGATAAGGTCCATCCAACTTGATTAAGTCCTCAGGCCTTCAAACCAGGCCACCAATGCAAGAGTCTTAAAACCAAACACCCACTGACGCCCTTCTGACGAAGGCAAGACAGAAAAGTCCGGATAATCCTTTAACTGCCTGCAATAGGTATATAAATGGAAAATACACTAGGAAACAGCACAGCATAAAGGCTACACTGTCCTAAATAAAAGGGCACTCAAAAGAAAAAAAAACCATGCTATTACCGAGTATATTGCATATATGACCAGAGGAGGTGGGAAAGCCTCTGAAGAATGCAGCCTGGAGAGTCAAAGGCAAACTGATTTGTTGTTTGGTTTTTTTTTTTTAATCCGTGCATATGAAAATATGGGGGGAATAAAGCAGAGAATAAATGGGTTACACAGTAAGCGTTGCAGCCTGCCGCAAACACAGCCAGCAGAAGTTATCCTACCTGTTCCTTTTAAGATAGTGAACTCCTCAGTTCCCACAGTACATGAAGTAACTTTTAAGCACTTGCACTGACATTACTCCAGTGCCGGCCCGTGAGCGGGCACCACGGGTCTGACCGCCCCCTCCTCCTCGCCTCCCGGCCCCGGCAGCTCCAGCCAGCCCCGGAGCCGCCCCCCTCCCCGCGCCCGGCCCGGCGGGTCCCCCGCTGTGACCAGGGCCCGGGCCCATCTCTACCGCCGGCGCTTCTGATCTCCGGCGGCGCCAGGGGGCTCGCTCGTCCGCCCGCCGCTGCCGGCCCGATGCCGGGGCCTCCCTGGTCAAGTGGTCCTAAACATTTCACAATTATGATAGAGAACTGTTGAACTGTTAAGAACCACTGCACCAAGGAGGCTGAGGAGCCGCGGTCTGTGGGGGAGTGGGCGGGGGACGCCCTTCCCACTCGCTTCTGGCCCGAGCTTGGCTCTTCCTTTCGCCACGGCCGACCTGGGGACGAGACAAAACACGCGGGACTGGCGGGCGGGCTGGCGACAGCAGCGCCGCGGGGAGAGCGCCCTTCCCGCCAGCCCGGCCGCCCTCGAACGCTCCTCACTCAGCGCCGCCACTTACTCATGGCCACCGTCCCGCGAGCATCCCCCTGGCCTTGCGCTGGGGTTTTGGAAGCTTGATGACAACAAGCTTTCTTTAAAAGGAAAAATATAAATAATGAAAGAAAAAATTCTAAAAAGATTTTAAAAAAAAAAAAAAAAAAACAACAGAAGAAAACCCCCAGCCATTCTCCTCAGCGACCCCGCTCGCAGCAGACCGGACCCGGCGGCCAACCACGGCCACCCCTCTGCCGCGGCTCCCCGTGCGGGGCCCTTTTATACTCGCGCGGGTACCTCGCGGTGGATGAGCCGTCCCCTGCCGCGGCAGCCAGGAATGCAGCCCTCGCCCCTGACACGACCAGTTTTTCCGGGCTGCCTTCGCACTGACGGGGCGGTTTTGTTTCCAGCCGTCATTTGGGGCGGCCAAACGTCAGCAGGTAGAAAAGGACAAACCTGTTCCAAGGCGGCGCGTTTCCTCCCGCCCGCCCTTCTGCCCTCCGCCCTGTCACCGGGGGGAAACTGTCCGACAGGTTTCGCCGAAGCTGGAGGTGGCTCCGGGAGGTGAGTAAGAGACTCCACCCTGCGCCCTCCTGACAAGAGCAGCCTGCCCTCGGCACTCTCCCGGCACCCCTCGCCTGGCTGCCAGCCGTAAAAAAAAAAACAAAGAAAACACAAACACAAAAAGGGCCTAAACCGGCGTGTCACGTTCTCCCGGGGATTTCGTCGCCGCAGTGTGAGCGACTGCCTTGGCCCGAGCTCCGCGCTTATGGTGTCGCGCCTGGCGAGGGAGACCGCCTCCCCCTCACTTGCCTGTCGCGGGGCAGGCCTGAGGCGAAGAGGCCGGGTCTCCCGCCTCCCACCGTGGTGCTCCGCGCCGCGGCTTTCCTCCTTCCCCACCGGACAGTATTCACAGAGAGGCAAGGGGTTGCCTGAAGAAGGCGACGTGCGAAGCCCCTTGACATCCCTGCATGGGCTGGTGCCGTTGGTATGGGCTGCCCTGCCCTCCAGAAGGTAACACAGCATACCCTTCTTCAGCCCCAGAAGTGTTCACTGCAGCTGTGCTCCTCTGAGTGTGGTTTGTTTGGGGTGATCCACGGTGTGCAGGAGGCTGCATTTGCACCGTCTTCCCCCACTCTCCCCACAGCCCTGCTTTGGGGAGCGCCATGCCTTTTCAGGCCTCACTTTCTGCTGCCAAACATTCATGACCTCGAGATCACGCTGCTTGGTTTCAGAAAGGCAGAACTAAGAAACCAGGACTGTGAAATGTGAAGAAGGGCCTGATTTGCAGAGATGTTGGGCAGCCTACAGGGAGGACGTCCTGAACTCCCAAAAATCGGGCCACTTGGTCATTGTCACACCCTTAGCTGTGATTCAGGGAGCAGCCATCTCAAAGTTTGATTTTCTGCAGTTTTACTCTCAGTTTTACTCTCTTACTTGAATGAAACCTAATTCACCTAGGCTTCCAAGCTGTGTTGCTAGGTGAGCTAGGCAGCCTTCATGCCCTGCCACCTCAGGATGGGGTTTAGGGTAACCTAACAGCAGGCTTCCCTGTGGTGGCAGCAGGGGTGCTGGTCTGTGGTGGTGCCGAGCTGCCTGTGTTGCCTGACCACATGCTGCTTTTGCCAGCCAGCTCAGAAGACACCATTCAAAAAGATGTGGATGGTAAACCCTGCTCTGCCAGTGACTCAGCTTACAGCCTTGGCCAAGTCACTTCACCACACCTTGAGAGGGAGAGATAATGCTTACCTACCTCATCTTATGAGGCTTCACTAATGTTTATGTAGTGCTTTGAATGTTTGAAGAATTAAGTGCTGTGTATGAATTTTGGTGCTCCAGATCCTATGATCTTTGGCTCTTTAAAAATATATATGAGACTGAAGCTGGTCCTGGAGGAAATGCCCATACAGGCGTCGCAGAGGAGCAGGAGGAAGAAGCACTCATGGCTGTGCAGCAGCCGATCCAGCGTGGCTCATATGAATGTGGTGCATGCTCCAGAAGCAGGAGCAGACAGGTTGCTCTAGGGGCCTATGCAAACCTAATGCTGAAGAAGCTCCCTGGATATAGGCTGGAGGCATTTCAGTCTTTTGGTAAAACCAGCTCTGGTTCAAGTTAATTTTGTGCCTTCTTCCAGATAGCCCAATCCTTAGGGATTTTCTGAACCTTCTTGTTCTCTCAAAAGGATGTTCACTTGCCTTGAGTAGAGGAGGGTGCACTATTTGTGGGTTAATTCAAAGGGGACCTCTGTCATTGGCATCGGTGGAAATCTGTGGAAGCAAGGCTGCTCTTTACTCCCTCTAAGAAGAGTAATTTGGTTTATGACACAGTGTCCTAGGTCTCCTACTCCTGCCAGCAGTGTACACAACATGCTCTGCATGATCGCATGAGCTGTGTTTTATATATAATCCCTCACAAACTATACTGCCAACTCACACCTGCCCCTGACAAACACAAACCCACACCCATGGCTCCACAATACCACTCAGCTGAATAATAATCTGACTATCCATACTGACTGGGTGCAAAAACTCTTTCCAGCTAAACCAGTCAGAACCTACTACTGCACTGGTGACATATATAATCCTCCAGCATCCCATCGCTGTTCCCATCCAAGTTCAGACACACGTGGCTGATGGCCCCAAAGAGGGACTTTGAGCCCTAAGTGGGGAACTGCCCAGGGCAGCCATGGGGAGCTGAGGTGCAAGAACCTGCATGAGGTTTAGGCAGGATGAATCATCATCTGGTTTGGATATTTTTTATTTTTTTTAATAGGTGTTGGTGGTTTTACTGATTGAATATTTAAGAGATTAAATTTTTTGTCTGTCTGTTTGTTTTCCTTTCCGGAGAAGATTATAATAATATAGAATATAATAATATAGAATACAAGTCTCTTGTGTTTCTTTGTAAGGGGGATGTAAGGGGTGGCTAGGGGGAACTTTATTGGCTTAAAGAGATCCACCTAGTCAATGTACAAATAATTCCCTTAGAATTTCATTAGCATGAAAAATGGTTTGTTTTGTTTTAGTAACTCACGTTAGAGAGCAGAGAGCAGTGTGAAAATGTACTTGTATACCTCCAATTATAAAAGTAAGAAAGTTAACATCCTGCTACCTCCCTTAGCTAGGTAGAGTCTCAGAGAGTACGCTGAATGCCTTAAAAGGCAGAAGGCAGAAGTGGACATATAGCACTATGCAAGGGATAATTCATGTATTAATTGTATTTCCTCTGTGAAGGTACAAAAGGTGATTGAAGCATTAAAATAGAACTGGATCTGAATTGTAGAGAGGGGAAAATTTAGTTATATTAGAAGGAATAGTAATTAGTCCTTAATTTCTATTAATGGTTAAAGTAGTATTGTTTATATCCTACTCTTTTCAGCTGCACTTAGGTGACTGCAGTTCTGTGCTTGGCTTTTAAGGGATCACGGTGCAATAAATGGTCCTGTTAGGCAAGCAGCAGATATATCTCCCATGCATTTGCAGTCCAGGGGCACAAACACAGAGAAGAGGACTATGCTACCCATGGGCGTGGACTCATCATGTTGGATACTGAGAGCTCTCTCCGACTGCACTGACACTCCTGAAACGTGGAGGAGCAGCACACTGGAACATGGAACATGGTGGGTTGAGAACCTTGTACAATAGGCAGAGTTTTCTTGGAAGGGGAAGCAAATACTAATCAGCTGATAATGTCAGAGGGCAGCACAAAAGGAGACATAAAGCCAGGGGTGACTGTAAGAGACAGAGAGCTGGCCTGGGAGGAAACAAAGATGAAGGGTAAGCTTGTGGGAGGACATAAGAAGGTGTGCTGTTTGTATGGCAGAACATGGAAGATCATGAACATTCTGGCAATGACAGGAAGACAGTATTTTAAGGAGGTTCTGTTTTGAAATAATGTTGGTGAAAAAATGACTGGGAGGTGCTATCATTATTATCTCTATCAATATCCTGACATTTCTGGGGAAAAAGTCCCAGTACTTTCATGCCAATACCTGATTCCACAGGTAATGTCATGGAAGGGCATAGGACAACCCAAAATACTGTTTCTTGCACTACAACATCTTTTATGGTACAATTCTAAGCTTAAATCCAGCACACAAAGCCTGGATGTGGAGCTTACTATTTCTCAGCCTGTGGTTTTTATCTTCCTCACCATTTCCCTACCAGTCTGGTATTTTTGCTCACCTAAAATTCAGTTGGAAGTTTCTCAAGCAAAGGGCCGGGGTCTAACATACTCTGTAAAGTACCTGTCATATTATTGGACCTGGTAAACATAAAAAAACCCTGTGCAAGTGGATTTTCTCCGACTCAGGGAAATCAGCATTCCATATGTTCATAGCAAACACTGATGGGGCAACTTCTTGTTTACTTTAGTTGGTTCAAACTCATTTGTCAGTATAGCAGCCCACTACATGTCACATGTGAGCATAATAACAACTTGATAGTGACTTCTTTTGCAGTAATAAACACCTTGAGAGATGGCCTAATGCTTCCTCATAAATAATGATTATTGCCTAAATAACAACAAGGATTTATACAGAAATTAGATGGGTTGGGATGTTTTTCCAATTAAGAACTTTTAGAAGGATTGGGGGTTTGCTGTCTAGTGGTTAAATTAATATAGACATGCTACAAATTAAAATACAGATAACAGCTTCAGGTGAAGCTATGAATTCACATTTTATTGGAAAATGCCACCAATGAATGCACAAAATTTTGATTAAATTAAAAATTATCAGTTTAGCAGGAGAGGAGTTTGTATCTCATGTGCTTTATCTAAACAGACAGTTCATCGTCCCTGAGCACTACAAGAGGTTACCTACTAATTTCATGTGTAATACTGCTCTTCACCATTTTCCTTGTTCTGATTTAACATCTTGTTCACTCCAGAAGTTAACTGTGTAAATTACATCATACAAATTAATGCACTTTCTTCCCTTTTGGGAGAATTTCTCAAGCGAAGCTTTGTCTGTGTACAGCAAGCAGTAAATAACAATACAAATTTTCTGGTTTCTACTTCAAATTTTTGATTTAATTGTTAAACATCTCAGTTCTTTTAATTACAAGTCTAGAATAAGGGGACCTCAGGGCTTTGCAGGCTGGATCAGTGGGTACAATTACCTGTGCATCAGCAGTTGTTAAAAACAAAATAAAGGTATGAAAAACAATCCTTGTGTTGCAGAGATGGCACATGTCAAGCAGATTGTCCTGGGAGATCTGTCAGACTCTGAATCGAGAGCTTGGTATTAAGGAGAAACTTTAACTCTGGCCGTAGGAGCCCTAAAAAACCTTAGGAGAAGCATACTGCAAACAATGAGGAGGTACTTCTGCAGTCCCCGTGTAGATTATACTTTGTCATGACACCCCGCTGGAAGCTTAGAATCCACAGCAGTGCCATTGAGATGCCAGTTGGAGATGTATGTGTAAGAAATGGAATCCACTGAGTCCTGTTTTGTAGTCAGCTCTGGACAAACAATCTCTGCATCATTTTTACCAAATTTCAGGGAAGTTTGGTCTCATGGTTACTTGCTTTTTATCTTCTCACAACCAATTCTCCTTTCTCCTCTTTCCTCCTTTTGTTTTTTTTCTTTTTTTAAATAAAAATACAAATTAAATAGCGAACACAATTTTGACATGGCCAGTGATTTTGAATGCCTTCCCAGGTGCCTGACTCTATAAAAGACTTGACTCTCACAAAATGCCCGCCACCATTTATTCTACCGTTATGTTTCAGGTTAGACCCTGGCAGCTGACACTTGAAATGACTATTTTTTTCTGAGCATTTGCCAACCAATTCATATGGAAGATTAGCTGCTGTACACTAAGTGTGCTTTAGTATCTTTGTAATTGTAATGCTTAATTGTGATAGCCATTACAAACCTTGTACCGACTTTATTTTGCGCATTCACCAACCAGTTGTTTTTTCAGAGTCAGCAGGATTATGTGTCCTGTCCCATAAAGCCATCAGAAAGGAAGTAGTTACTAATAATTTGAACATCTTTTCAGATTTCATAGGTATTTGCTGGTTCAAGCCATTGAAGATACAAAGTGTGAATTTGCACTGAAGTAACATGGTAATTTTTAGCAACAGTTCATATTTCTGGTTTTATGTCCTTAAATGTAGAACTTTCCAAACAAGTGGTGAATGGCGACATAGTTGTGGGCAGAGAGCTTGGTCAGAGTGGTCCAAGTAAATTAAACTGACTTATTTCATATCACACTCTTGTCAGTCAGCAGAGATAACAGGTACTCATCTTTGACCTGCAGCTCCGGAGCTGTACGGGATTCAGCAGAGATCTCTGCTGGACGTGGATGCCTTGCCTCAAGGGTGCTAGGAATCATGTCACCTAAAACTGACCCTTAAGTGGGAATCAGAAATCCAGAAGTGCTACAGAAATAATTTGATGCATTGAAATCCCACTTTTACTGAGCCTTGGTCACAAAGATCCACGGTGAAATGTACCTAGGAAGGAAGCCACACACCCTGAAAGATGCAAGTGTAGTTATTGATGCACAGGCATCAACATCAGAAAATCTCCCCAGCACAGCAGCTTCCTGCATATGACAGCATTAATTTACAACTCTCTGTTCTAATTGTGATAACTACTTATCTCTCAGCAGAAGATTGCCATTAA
This sequence comes from Amazona ochrocephala, assembly GCA_039720435.1. Classification (NCBI taxonomy): domain Eukaryota; kingdom Metazoa; phylum Chordata; class Aves; order Psittaciformes; family Psittacidae; genus Amazona; species Amazona ochrocephala. The sequence goes on along the minus strand of CM077882.1, from coordinate 50,438,958 downwards.
GATTCCTTTTTCTTTACCCTGAAATTCTTTTCTTTGCTATATGTGACTATTGCTGCTGAATTGCCAGGATTGTCATTACCTTTCTATGCTAAGAAATTATCATTTATGTCAAATAATAGGAAATCAAGGTGTAGAAAAAAACACCTGATGTAAAAAAAAAAACAAACCAAACATTATTGTCATTCTTTTGTCCCTTTCTTATCACCTTTCTCTGTGTGGAGTCTCATCTAATTTCATTTTTAAGCTCTTAAACCCAAGGTCCGTGACTGTTCAACACCAAGCACAAGAGCCTAATAGGACCTATGACAGTGGCATTAGAGAAGAAACACATTTATTGTGCACATAAACATGTAATTAATGGAGCTTAGCTGTACTCAGAAATGCTGCACACACTACTTAACAGGCAGTTCTGGCCAGGTAACATCTCCCCTGGCCACTGTTCTGGTCACATTTCGAAGCTGAGAACATGTGAAGGAACATTTTGACTTGAGAGAGTGATTATTTACTGCTGTGATATTTATTGCTACTGCAAGACAGAGAATGATCTCAGCTTCTTCCTGGCTTCTTGTGCAACAAGCCACACATCAGGTCGCATGTTGCCGAAGCCTGGCAGTGCCTGTGCATGGAGTGCCTGTGCCTGCAGAGCGAAGCACCAGGATGTTGGTTGGCACCTTCCCATGGATTTGGCTGATGTCTCCCTCAAGGTGTGCAGCATCCTGGAATGGGAGGGAGGTGCTAGTGTGGAGCTCAAAACTCTGGTGGGAGTGCACAAGATATGCACCAGCTAAGCATGCCCAAACAGGCAAGCCTCGGCAGGGCTGGTGAGGGGGAAAGGGGTACTGCCTCTTCCTTGCCAATGCAGTCTGCAGGGAGTCATGATCCCCATTTGTTATATCCTCCTGTTACTCATATTCTTATTGGCTCCTGTCAGTGGCAGTTTTGGTCAATGTCAACACAGATTTGGACATCAAGGCCCAAATCCTTTGACCATGAGATTTGTATCAACCCTTCCAAATAGAGCCACATTAAGTAGTGCTATTTTGTGTGGCTTAGGCTTGACATATTTTGATGCTATGATTCATGATATTTGTCTCAGCTACACTTCTGAGATGCAGGCTCCTGCCTCTTCCCATTCAGCTGATCACAGGTAAACAAATGGATGTATAATGAAGTTTCTAAAGTAATTTTCAGGTAGACACTTTGCACAAATAATAAATCTGATGGTACCAGGTTTTATTCTGACTCATGAACTATCTAAGATGGCAACATTTGAGTCCCACAGATTCATTTGTATGGTTTAGTGAAGTGTTTTACATATATTACAAACTTTCTATATTAGTAGCTTTTCTAAGAGCCACTAAAATTAAAGTGTTTTTATAACCATGCAATCAAGTACCGCAGTGTCATAAAGCATTGTTAAAGAATCATGGAAAGACTAGTCTTACAAGTCTAGAAGATGATTATACTGCTGATAAGGTCCACTTGGGAAACACAAATGTATCAGCAATACTTGTGAAGACATATGCTGAGCACATTGATTGGTTCTTTAGAATTTCATGTTTTCACCCATCATACAATTACTTCAGGTTTATCTTGGTGATCTAACACATTGTGATACTGGAAACTAAAAGCATTTTATTTCCTACACTGCTGTGGTAGGTCTTGTGCAGCGATCAGCATAGGCACCTGGCCAGGGGGATTACACCTATGGTTGAATTCAATCGTGTTAATGGTCCATTAATATAGTGTGTATAAGTGAAACTGGGTGTGCTTTGTCTTTTATGTACAAAGGATACACTCGCCTCCTTAGTCATTTCATTACTTGAACCCATTTTAAAAATGGAGGAATCTTCCAACTAGATCACAATCTTTTTGGAAGAAGCCCAGTAGATCACACCATTCAGAAGACTGCAAATAAAGAAACTTTGATTCAACGAGGGGTTTAGTTCCATATGAGAGATTTCATTATCACTCATTACTGAACACCAAAATCCTTGTATGAGACAACTAAGATATACTGTAATACAGGAATTCTAAGTTAAGATCTAGCAGAACTGGAGTTATTAGCAATTTAAGAAGGATGAGCAGATACTGAAACCTTGCTGAACAGCTGATTTAATTCAGTAAGTACTGATCATACGCAGTCAATATATCAGTGAGTCAGCCAGCTTTGACAGATGTTAACAGTCTACCAAGATGGCATACAATAAGCAAGCAAGCACATGCTGATTTTTCAAATAATAAAGAATGCCCTTCCATCACAAAAGTTTTGTAAGAGAATCTCCAAATAGAAACTTCATGTTTTCAGACATCAGTAAAATAGAAAGTGGGTGCATTCAGGAAAGAAAAGCTGTAACTCAAATCAAGACAAGAACTTGGACACATTTAGTTGGGGAAATCTCTGCTTTCTGCAGTGTTGGAGAAGTGCTGACATAGGCCAAGTAGTCCCTGTCCCTTGGCAGTTTTAGCTGGATCATTAGGAAAAAGAAACAAAGTGGAAGCTGGGTGTTGTCTTTCCAGTGAAGAAAGCTGTAGAATTGATGTAATGTTTGACTTTCACAGGAGGCATTCATAGCATCTCCTCCATGGAGAGGCAGCAGAGGCTCCAGAACCAGCATTTATTCCCAGAACATCACTGTAATTTTAAACATTCAACACTGGAAACAAATCCAATATTTGTGCAGCAGCTACAAATCTCATTTTACTGATTTTGCCTTTATGCTGTTCTGTAGTCACTCCTGAAATTGCATGTAGCAGGATGGCCACGGACCTGCAGCAGCCTCTCTGACACTCACACACTAAGTAGGCTCTCAGGAGCTTGTGCACTCTACTGGCATGGCATTTCACATGATGGGGATTTTGCAGGGCAAGGAAAGATATAGCCGGCACATTTGCATTACTAGGCTCAGGCTGGAAAAGAATGGGAGCTTCTGTTGTTCCTGAACAGAAACTGAAATGTCATCTTTATGTTCTAATAAAACTGATACTAAAAAATATCACAAACCTTTCTGCACCAAAAAAATACAAAACTCACTTTATCCAGCTTCTACCATGCTATACCAGTGTGTACTGTGTATAAAATACCAAGCACAGAGCTGCAGATGATCTTTGCAAGTATATGCTAGACCTAACAAATTATAATTGAATCTAGCTATGAAAGGGTACATGGACATCATGGGTGACTGGAATTAAAGCTGTTACAGAAGTTATGAAATGCACCCCACAGCTAGTCCCAGCAACAGTGATGTCTCTGTATGGCTGCTTAACCTGCAAGCCTTTACTAAGCAGAAGATTGCTGGATAAAAAGAAGAGTGTATTTCATCTTTTCAGGAATAATCTGAAGGAGAAAAATCAGAATGGTTGAAAAAAATTAAGCTGTCCTTGGAATGTCTAGCATACTTTAATGAAAGACCCTCAGCTGCCTACAGTAACTAAAACAAATAGGTAGAAACAAACAGTACAATTTTCATTCCTTACTAATATTAAGATTTTGTTTTGACCCATAACTATGTAAAGATTAAGGATTACTACACACAAATAGATTCATCATAAGACTGGAAGTTATCATCAACAGTATAATTATGATTATTAAGTCCACTGCATGGAGCAAAGGGTGTAATAGGCAAACAAGACAAACACAGGATCTCAAAAACATTATTGACATTTGTCCCCAACACTGAATCAAGAGCTGAAGTTTCTGGCCTCCACTGGGTGATTCTTGTAACTTTTTAAATCACAGCACCCTATACACAGTTTCTCTTAACACTTGTAGACTGTTAACAGTTCTTGAATGGAATTTTGGTATTCATAAAAGAAGTCCGGTTCTTTCTCACTTAAATGCTGAATTTGCATTCATGCATTTGCTATTAAAACATTTGTTCGATATTAGTCTATTTATAAGGCAAATTGCAAATTTTTGAGAAAGTTGCAGGAACACTAACTTATGCAAGATAACATATGAAAAGGATATACATTTCTGTAAAGGTTTGTCAGAAAGAAGCTAATACTGCTTTAGTCTCACTTTAAACATGATCCACACCAGTTCATTTTAGCTTTATGAGCTTCTAACTAGAAGTCAGCTTAATGGATCGCATTTCTAAATGTTATCCTTCCTGTCTTTACCTGGCTCATATGCAGGAAGAAAATGGTTGCCTGTTTTCTTCCCTCTCCTTCAGTTTTACTGTTGAGACTTGTATTTCAGTAATTCACACTAGAATACCATTCTCCGGTCAAAACAAAAAGAAAGTATGTTTTGTACTTTAGACAGATGTCATATCTTAGAAATGTAAGAATGTTATTGTTAGAAAATTTTCTGTAGATTGGATGAGCCTTTATTGAAAAGTATAAGGAAAATATTGATGTTTCTGCATATTTTGCAGTCAGTCATTCTGGTACAGAAATAATGGACAAGTGATTGCATTTGAGAATCATTAAAAAAGAAGAAAATATTCCAATCCCAAGGAAGTCACTTGCAGAGAAGTTTATTCAGGGATTTATTAGTTCAATGTATCAACTTTTATCCTACTGAGTAGGGAAGAGTTAAGACAGTATATCTAAATTCCATATGAAGAAGAGTCTGAGGCTGTTTTTTCTGCTGATCATCGAAGTTTTCACAAACTACTTTGTTACCTACATCACCTTTATGTATTTATAGGCAAGGCACAAAAAAGGTGATGAATTTGAAGCCTGATTTTTGATGTTAGATCTCATTTACTTAATACCATGTTAATTTTATTCAATCTAAAGCATGTTTATTGCTATGTAACATCAATTATTTAATAACGAGACAGTATAGTTGTAATTTTTGTGTCCGTAGTGAAGTTCTACTCTGCACATCAAAAAAAATCAGGCAGTTTTATGTTATTGTTTTGTGTTTAAATGGAGCATATACAGTGTCTCCTCACACTACAAGCACAGTTACCTTGGTTTTGGGGGATCTAACATGCAACATACCTTGGTAATCTTTTAATACTGGCAGGCTCAGCAAGTACTCCATGCAGCTTTTCTCCATGATAAGAATAGCTGTGGGAAGGTTGAAGAGTGTAAAGAGGAAAAAGAAAAAACTATCTGCACTTCAAAGATTCCCTTCAGATGAAGCAGATAGAAAATCCACATAGATTATTGTAGCAGCTGTATGTGAAATTCAAAAGTTGCCATCTCCAATATATGCATTTGCCCGAAGTATTCTCTACGTTTACATATTGTAGGGTGGACTCAGCTGTAAAGACATGTATTGCTTTTTTTTCTTTGGTCTGAAAGTGTTAGGACTTTAAAATGGGGGTCTGTTAATACCGAGATCACATTTACAGTCCAAAGAATTATGTGTCCAGCATGTAGCAATCTTGATTATATTCCAGTCAGGATGTGGGAAAGATGCTATTAGAAACAAAACAATCAATTCACTTAGATGGTCCCACAAACATGCTTTATGGCATCTGCCTCCTACTCATTTTAAGTGAGGTTTTATAGTGACACACTGGTGAAGATTAGTACACAACTGCAGGCAGATGCCCATGACTGATTCAATTGTTTACACTGACACTCACAATTGCTGTAATTGCAACTGAAGTGATACAAGCCATTGCAAAAAACAAAGTGAAACCAACATTGTTCCTCAGAGATTTTATTAGTTGAAACCCAGAAATGCACGATCCACTGTTTTTAATTTGTATGTATTTACCACAGCATTTCTGTTTGCTGAGCGTGTAATACTGTCCTTGTTGATTTAACATAAGAAGATTCGAAAGGCCTCTTTAAAACCAGAACTTGTACATAAAGGCAATACATTCCAGCCTCACTTGGTTTAAAAACATATCTTTTCAGGAAAAGTGATTAAAAGATAAAGCAGCAAATGATTTTTAGAAAATCAGTAAGAACTTAATGTGACCCTAAATAAAGGATATTTCTAAGCTCTAGCTTTCCTGTGTGCTTGAAGCACAGCTTCCACTGTTCCTTTCCTTTTTTCCTCCCATAACCATTTAACAGCATTAATGTCCAAAGCTGTTATTTCTGATGAGGGTGACCATCTTCTGCAGCCTCTGGAGAAAGAGAAAATGGATGTTTAGAACTAGGTGGTATCCAAAACCTTCCCAAGAAGAGATTCCCGTGTAGCTTGCCAAGCAAGTTCTCACACAGTACTGAACACTTCCTTCAGACTCCCTACACTACTGGTGGCTCAGTCCAAAGGAATTAAAAGATGATCCATGAAGAAGTTGAGGGTTTAACATATTCACTTCGTATTTAACATGTGGCAAGGTAGTCATGGATGCAGCAAAAACCTTAACTAATTTCAATGCTAGTTTTATTAACTAAAGGAGATCATCTCCTCCCAATATTTAAATTGGGATTAGACTTGCCAATATTTGGGGAAAAAATACCTAAATCAACAATGTATTGCATCAGAAAGGAGTTCTGAGAAACAAAAGGCAAGTGTTTTACATGTCTCCAGTAACAGAACAGCACAGCACAGCACAGCACAGCACAGCACAGCACTGGAGAAGGTCAAATGCCCAGACAAGTTTCCTGTAGAGAGACTTGTCAGATCTGATGCTTTGAACACGAGGCTCACACCCGCCTCCCATGCACACAGCTAGGGAAACACACCTTGTATGTTAGCTGCACAAAAGAAAGTCATGCTGCAAGTCTGTGTCAGAGACAACCAGGCAGCTACACCTAGGGTCTGGGTAAGAGAGAGGGCACAGCACTGCCCTGTTCTGTGCCTGGAGGGGGGGAGGCAGTAGAGCTCTCTGCCGAAAGAGAGCCTTCAGCAGTCTATGCATGTAGCACAACTACCTTCTGTCTTTTAAGAATCTGCCCCACATTTCTCATGATGGTTGACGACATTACACTAGAAGATGGGCTGGTGTATGGCACTCCATTAGAAGCTAGAGGGAGAGCACCAGTGGAAATGCTGTAGAAACCACAGTCACAATTCCTGAGTGGAAAGCTGTGCAGCCAAATGGCCATGCTCACCTCGCAGCTCTACTGGAGAAGGGGCTGCTCCTGTGCCGGGGGCACAGCACCCCGAAAACCAGGCATGGCAAAGTGTCCAGTAAAAGGCATTTCCAGTCTCATGCAGGCAAGTCAACAGGCTAATGGAACAAGGCTGTTGCCCTTAGTAGTTTTATTTCGGTAGCTTTTACATTCTGAACCAAGTTTTGTGGAACGCACCACAAAAGAGCACTTCCAGGATCAGGCAGAAAGAGGAATAAACATTAGCCCACCTCTACAAAGAAGGATTAAAGTAATCAGAGATGTATCAGAAACTAAGACAGGAACAGCAGCTGAACCAGATGCCCCAGGGTGAACTGGGGCTTAAATACAAAATCCTGCTTCATACATGTATATGCTGATCTGTGCATTTGAAAACAAGATCTTACCTTTACTGTTTTTGTCTTAAGAAGTCAAGAACCTCCTTATGCCCTGTAGCCTCTGCCTGTAAGTAGAAACATGAATAAATCCTGCCATCCTGTGCACCAGGACATGCAAATACGTACTTGTGGGAAGTAAGAACATGTTACCACAAAATAATTAAAATCAAATTTAAATTTTAATTCCTCTGACATAGATGAGAAAATTATGGCTCCAACAATTTATTACTTCAGAACAGCATCAGATTTGAGTTTGTAGCAAACCCTAACCTACTCTATACTCCGCAAAGCAGTATTTATTTTTCCCAAACTACTATTACCCAACAGGGTGCATTATTACTCACGCAGCTAGCATACTATACAGAGGTAGAGCCATATGCACACTTACTACTTGTAGGGGATTCCTGCCATCATAGCCAGTTTGCTTCAGGTCTGCACCAGCTAGGTACCAGGCATAGAGCCCATCCACATCGCCTTTAGCTGTAAGGCTGGAGAAAGAATAATTAATACTGGTTCTAAGTATTTCAAGGTGCTCCTGGGTCTTGTCACTTAGCTCAGCAGGCAAAAGATGAACCAGAACAGGCTCAACATGGCTGCCAAGGTAGAGAGGTAAGCAAGGGAACACTATTACAACAGCTCTGAATAGCTGAGCAAGCAACACCGCACGATGAATCAGTTCCTTAAATTAATAGGGCTGTGCTATAAGTACTTACAACAGGCTGGTTTCACATAGTGGGTGTGACTACAACCAAAGGGGAAAAAAAGTCACGTAGTTTCATATTTCACAACACAATATTTATCTCATGAAATGAGTTGGGGGGAGGGCAGTGGGTAAATCAAGATGCAGCTAAGTGAGAGCACAAGCAGATGTGCTAGCAATTAGCACGCCTTATATAAAACCACTAGAAACCCCCTTCACAAGTTTGCCTAACTATGTTTGCTATCAGAAGTTAGGACAGCGCATTTACGTGATCTCATTTGGACAGTAAGACAGCAACATTATTTGAGATTTACAGGGTAATGTGTAACATCTAAATGAGCAGCAAGCAAAAAAAAATAGCTTTTTAAAGATGACCTCTATCTGTCATGTATAACAAGTAATGGAAAGGATCAAAATTAATCACATAATGTACACCAAATTGTTTCTTCGCGCATCTGCTGGTAGTCTCATCTATAATATTTAAGGTTCATTTTGAACTTTTATTTGGTAAAAGAACGGCTAACAGCCTGTACATACACAAAGGCATGATGGTCTGTACCAAGCCTGTAGACAGGTTGAACTGACAGCAAGACCGGGAGGAGTACATTCAGTTTTCTCAAGACACCAACATCTGTCAGGCTGCAGACCTAAGCTTGCTTTATGCTTGCAGATTGTTTCAGCAGAACCATAATCAAGTGAGGTTGAATCTCATTAAGAGAGGGGGAACACTCCCCAAACCTTACGAAGTTCAGAGTTTGCTGCCTTAAACAGTGCTCGCTCTGGGGGAAAGGCGTACTGCTGGCAGCAGGGATGGAGGATGGTGACAAACTGCTGGGTATGACAACCAAGCCAGGCAGGCCTGGTGGAGAGTGGAGAAGACTGGAAGCTGCAAGGGGCAGACAGTCAGCTAAGCTTACGAAAGAAACCATGAAAGCAGGGCTGCAACATTCACTTCTCTGCTAGGCTGAAATCACTTCTGTTGTTGATTAAATCTCTTAAGTACCTGAAAAAAATGTTTTCAGGGGAGTCGAAACCTCTAATTGCAGCAGTCTGAGGAGAAAGAAGCTTTTCTTTGCAGCAGTCCCAGAAGCTGGGCACGGAAAGGCAAAGCAACCAGTCTCTGTCTGTGTTCCTCTGTGCAATCCCCCCAACCCTGAGGCAGGGCAGACCTACAGCTGGGGTCTCTGGGGAACAGGGAAGTGGCAGTGGGGTGCTAGAAGATTTAACAGTGCTTCAGTCTGACGTCATGAAGAAAAGGATCAATAAATCCTTAATGAATGTTGCCATCACAAAAAAAGGCTCCTATAGGCAATAAGGAAACAGAAGCAGGCAAAGAAGTCTAACAGAAAGCTCAGTGGGAAGTCCTTAAGGCAGCTGCAGGAAAAAGTAACCATTACTAAAAAGTGCAAGCATTAGTAAAGCAAAGAAATTGCTTAGCAGCCACTTCAGGAGCACAAGAATTATCTTCAAATATAATGACGAGTCTCTTGATGTTAACCCTGGAAGGTCCCAGAATTAAGGTACAAACAAACAAAAAGCCTACCTACCACGTGAGAGTTACAACCATCTCCAGCACTGGACAGTAAAGCACTGTATGCCAAACAGAATCTCATCGTTCAGCCAGGTCAAAGCAGAAACCACTGGGTGAAGACCAGCACATTTAGAAATATTACCAACCTACACAGCCGGGCAGTTCAGCCAGGATCACTGTAAGCAACAAAACAACTACTGCACTTACTGAAAATTAACTGCCTAATAGCTCCCGCTCAGAAAAGGCAATTTAACCCAACATTGCCAGAGGTCAAAACTGTGAAGTGATCTGCTGTAACATTAGAGCAATCCAGATACATAGAACTATCTTCAATTTTGCAACAGTCACTTACTGATCAAATGAGAAATGTATTCCACGGGGACTGTGACCCAGAGAACAAAAAGTGACGTAGCTTGTGAGAAAATTCAGATAGCACTCTGAACAGAAGATTCCTACCATTCACTGTGTTGATTATAATCAAGAACACCACAAAAGATTTTCTCCAATTTCAGATCTCCATAGTCAGGCCATACACATCTGTATTCCCTTTACACACTGTAAATGTACTTCGTATCATCAACTATATACATAGGACTGCTCAACATACGCTATAGGGACCTCTGCTATGTATTTTTTCCAGACATTTATGCCAGCAATTCCAACTACAAGTGCATCCTCTAAGCAGCAAGTTCATAGAATCATAGAATAGTTAGGGTTGGAAAGGGCCTTAAGATCATCCAATTCTAACCCCACCTCGCACTAAACCATGCCACCCAAGGCTCCGTCCAACCCAGGCTTGAACACTGCCAGGGATGGAGCATTCACAACTTCCCTGGGCAACCCATTCCAGTGCCTCACCACCCTTACAGTAAAGAGTTTCTTCCTCATATCCAATCTAAACTTCCCCTGTTTAAGTTTGAACCTGTTACTCCTTGTCCTCTCACTACAGTCCCTAATGAAGAGTCCCTCCCCAGCATTCCATGCATGTCTGTGTGTTATAAATAATCGAAGGCACATAATAAAAGGCACATAATAGAAGGCCACAATTTATGGACTCTTTTTGCACAAGGCTCTTGCCAGCTACACCATCAGAGCCCTGCTGTGTCCAGTTGTTTGTGAACATCTGCCCCACCTCACACCCTCCTGCTTCCATGATCCCATTGTCCCTCCTCCCTCTGCCACTGGCCCAACCCCAGCAGCAGGAGCCTGTCTTTCCAGGAAGCCCAGATGGAAGGTGCAGGCTCACCACAGCCTCCCTGCTGGCCATGCCAGAGGCAGCTTTCTGATGCCTGCTGGAGATGTAGGCAGAGTTTTCCTGCAGTTTCTCCAGGAGCTGTTGGATAGGCTTGCAGTAGCTGGAAATCTTGCATTCCTTCATCATTTTTATATCAGGAAATGGAACAAAAATAACTTCGATATTCACTTATCAGGATGTTTAAAACCTGCTTTGTTGACAAAGAACTACCTCTCACATTTTACTGAACTCTGACTGATAGCTTTTACAGCAGATAATTAGCAGGGATGCTGCCTATCAATACTCTTGCATTTAGGAAAAATTATTATGTTCCCATTTCACAGTTTCAGCACAGCTAATGCAGCCATGACGATGACAGAACTAAGGTGTCAAGAGTAATGACAATGCAATTATGCTCTCTGATTTTGTGCCTCATGTCACACTAGCACCAAGCAAACTCAGTTACAGGAGCTGCTGTTTAAGGTGTGCTCTGTGACTGCCAGGGTATTAGGGCAAAGCTTCTCAGGCCTCAGAGGATTTAGAAGGATAAGGTCTAATGCAGTTCTTGTTCTGGGAAGTACTGAACACAGTGAAATGACACCGTGGGGTTCCCCTCCTGCCTCCTCAGGTACTAGGATTTCATCTTTCCCAGGGACACAAAGCTCTGATTTTTCAGCAACTCTCCTTTTTCAGTGTCTAGCAGTTAGGAAATACTTTCTTTGGGGAGGGGAGGGGCGTATCATCACCCTGACAGAGGAGAAAATAATTCCCTCCCCCCCTTTTTTAATTAAAATCCTAAAAAGGCAAGTTAAAAGTCCAGCACAAGGCATGGTTTGTTCCATCCTGAACACACTTGAGCTTGTTGCTCTTAGCTAGTATCTCCATGTCTCAGTTAAGAAAAACAGACTTCTTTCAAAGATAGCAGGCATTAGAAGCTTGGTACTAATTCCTGCAGAGGCTTATTTATCCTTCCTCCTCCAGCCTCACTGCCCAAGTTTATGTTAAATTGAAGAAGCATCTTCTTCTGAAAGTTGCTGATTTTGAAAGGCTGCAACCTTGTATATTATATCATTTTATGAAATCTAAGAATATCAAAGAGAAAGCTGGTTTGGCTTTATGCCCTATTTAATTTTGTGAAGTACAGACTTGAACAGAGTATCTCAATTCTATACAAGCTTTTTTTCTTTAAAAACAAACACAAAGCAAGAGTTTACCAACTCCAGAACTCAACAAGCCTTCAGAATATGGTTTGGTTTTGCAGACAGATGACAATAATACTGCAATATGAGAAGAGATTCTGACATTTTTAACAGATTACTATGATTAAGATCTTTTTATTTCAAAACAAAGCCATGAATCAGATACCAAACATCAACAAAGTGACTCTAAAAATCAAACTAGCATCTCTCCTTAAAAAAAGAAACTGGCAAATGAAACCATCGAAGATTTAATAACTAGATCATCGTGGCTGCACCTGTGTGCATCTCCATTTCCTACACAAGAGTTCCCACTAATACTGTCCAACTCTCAGTTCTGATTGTTACTCCTTTCCCTCTCAAACATCACCAAAGCCAATGGAGCACATTTATTTTTATTTAATCTCCAAAATCTTCCAACTGAACTATTCTATTCTAAAACTATAAGTCTAAACAGAAGGAAGCCAAGGAGACAGTATTAGAACACAAAAATTACTGTTTATGGTCTTTTATGAAAGCCAGTTTGTTTCAGAATAGGTAAGTAGCAACAGAGGGAAGATGTCTTAAAGGACTTGTTCTATGAGCAGCTTGACCATGTGAACATGTTGACTGCCATGAAGGCGCAACTGCCTGCAAGGAGAAGGCTTAAAAGGAGGAGGTAAGAGGTATGACAGAGAAGTGCACCTAAGCATGGAAAAATGAGTGTATCAGTAAGGTCATCTGAGGATAATCCAGAAGACACATCTGAGACATTTTGTCAGGAGGACAAATACCAATACATCAGATTTAATAACTTCTAAGCATCTGGATAATGCTCTGTGGAAATGCTCACTTTGGTGCAAAAGGTTACCAGGCCCTCAAAAACACGAAGAGGAAGGAAAGCCCTTCAGCTCTGTAGGAGCAGCCACTATCCACAGTCACTTCAGTGCCATCTCGAAGCCTGACCGCTGCCTCAGGCTGGCTGTAGTCCTGGCGTAGGCCATGCAGTGACATCTGTCAGTGGGCATGCCACTGGCCACAGCCACTACTTCAGCTGCCAGCCAGGAGAGAGCCAAGACACTGGCTCCTGGCCCGTGCCAAGGTGGGAGAGCCTCTTCCCTCTCATCCTGAGTACAGTCCTCATTCAGCCTCTGCACACGTGCACTCCTGCCTTCTGTTCAGAAACTTTGAACAACAGGCTATCACACAATACAGATGCAGAGTGTATGATATTCCCTACAATGCTGTAGCAAACTGCATTAGAACCACATTTTGTTTAAAGGACCCTTGTTCTCTGGACATATTACTACCAGGTCAGTTAGCTAAACTGGTTCTGCATGTGGCACCACAGCTAAGTAAAGGGGCCAGCTTATTTGCAGGGGAATGTCATTCCCTGAGCCACTCCTCTCGCTACCTTGGCAGATGGAAGCTAAACGAACCAAGACTTTAGTTCTGTTCTATCAATCACTTGCAGTGCCCTGAGAAATGCAGATTTTAACTTCATGCCAAGTCCTGATATGAAGGCTTGTACTCAGGGTTGGGTTTTTTTTGTTTGTTTTAGAGAAGAAAAGAAGAAATGAAGTAAAAAGTGTAAGCAATTTTAGGAAATACATGAAACCTTCACACAATTTTCAGAGTAATTTATAATTCAGGACCAGTACTGGAAAAAATAAAATCAAGCATCTATTTCTTTTCATAATATATATTATCATAATATATAATTATCATTACATTATCTTATATAGTAAAAACAACTGTATGGAAAACCAGCTTTAACAGGGCATTATATCTTTTTAAATTAAATATATAGACAGTGAGAGGTTGTTGGGAAGTTTTGGGATTAAACCTATTTGTCTATTTTATTTAGTTATTTTTAAGAACAATGCTATATGACAGAGTAGAAGCCATACCCACATAAGTGAAAAGTGCATTTTAAGAAAATAAAAATGATGCAGTATGTGCAACATTATTCTCCAGTTGGGATGCTATTAAATCACACCTTGCACAGCTTCCTCTTTACACTTCCTCAGTGAAAGTGTTTGGAAAACAACTGGGAGTGTTTGCTTCCAGTTCATGTATCCCCACAATACCTCCTACTTTGGAGCCCTCTTGAGTTACTGGTGTTCCGACACAGAGCTGATTCTTAATTTCATCATTTTATGTGTTTCCTTATTATTAGTCTAGCACGGAAACAGACACCTCATGTGCCAGGGTCCCAGCTGTTTCTTGGAAGATGTCTACATACTGTTCTCCATTCTGAGAGTCTCTTTGGAAAAAATATCCCATTCTATCACGTCCCAGTTTTAGGGCCACCTCACCTTATATAACATTTACCTGCAGAGTATTGTTCCAATGCTCTCCAAGTCCTGGCTTGAAAGGTGCGCTCCCGTTTCTCTTAATAAATTAATCACTTGTATGTGCCTTTATGAAAGGAATAGAAACAAACAGAGAAAGTGTCTTGACCAGTAAGCTTTTTCCCCCTAAATCCAGCATTACCCAAATACACAAACAGTGAAATTTCTTATACGATACTTGCCACAACTGGAGAACCACTGAATCTTCTCCAAGGTGGTAGATGCAGCAAACAGAGCTGCCCTCCCAGTCAAAAAAATCATTCACATATTAAGCTCAATGGAGTGCTAAGCTCAGCTCTGAAAATGAAAGGGATGCATCCTCTTCAGAGGATTTTTATTTTCTCTTAGTGCTAGCTTAATTTAACACTGGAAATATTATTAATTGAAATACATGCAAACAGTGAGGACATTTATTACATAGCATCATTCCTGTGTTTTACAGATACAATGCACATATGTATCAGTCTTGAATAAAATTTATTTGATACAGTTAAACAATGAATCTTTATATCAACACAGTAGCTAATCAGGTTTTTAGGGCTAAAAATATATAGTGAGTATTCTTAGAAGCCTCCCACAAAAGCATCTTTTCCTAACCCCCACCTCCCAAGACCTTCTCGACTTGGGAGTCTTTAGGAAGTCTTCCTTGTCCTTTCCTTTGAGATAAAGGGACAAATGGATATTTAAGCACTACCAGCCAAGTCCTGTATCTTAGTCAGATGATTGAGAAAGTCTACAGAAAAAGCCGGTCTCTAAAGGTACTACTCTGGATAGGAAATACCATGACAGATGACAAATGTGCAACACATTTTTCACAACTGACCTAGTGAAAGGTTCAGAACTAGGTTTGCAAAGGAGGTGACAGCCTGCTTCTCTGCTCAACAAATGATCTACCTTACAAATCTAAACACTTTTTTTTTTCCCCTCCAAAAAAACTATGATGACACCAGTACATCAGCAATAGTTTCACAGTTCCTCTTACTAAGTAAGTCGCTATGCCATAACACTTTAAAAGAAAGAGTTGGGAACAGGTTACCCAGAGAAGCTGTGGATGCCCCATCCCTGGCAGTGTTCAGGGCCAGGCTGGACAGGGCTTTTAGTCACCTGGTCTAGTAGAAGATGTCCTTGGCCATGGCAGGGGGCTAGAACTAGATGATCTTGAAGCTGTCTTCCAACCCAAACCATTCTTTGATTCTATGATCACTGTAATAGGAAATATATGGGCTTTTCCAACCCATTACCTAAAACCTCATCTGTAGTAATTAAAAACAAAAATAAGCTTACATATACTTTCTGTTAAATCACTTGCATTTTCTTGGAGGTATCCATGGACCTTTCCATTTTAGAACTTGGCTAAACCACTTATCTCATCCCTCTACCTCTTTTTAGGAAACTCCACCTAGAATGAGAAGTTACTTTACAGGCCTGTATTAATCCTCTGTAAACTTACACGTTTCATGTATGATCTTAACTTATAAACTAAACAACTGTACAAAGGCTACAGGAATCATTTTGCTTTTCCAGACACAGGTTACTTAACCTACCAGACAGATTATTTTAAATCGTACTTTGTTTCACGTGACATAAAAAATAAAAGATCTTTCTTCATTTCATGGCAAAGTGTTGCTGGAGCAGCACATGCTGCAGGTTTGTTCAGCTATCTGAAACATTTTTTCAGGTGGGTCCCTTACGACATGGCTAGTCATCCACAAGAATCTCCTTGAGCCAGCAAATAATGGCACAGCTTCCTATTTCAATCTGTGATGAAGAATGAATTCTACATATATGACATTTTTAGTTCAGACTGAAGCAGAACAGTAGTCAGTTGAAGAGAAATTTGACATAAAATAAATTGAAGTAGAATATGTCTGTTCACTCAAGCTCACACTGGATATAGAACTGAAAATGGGGAGCGTCTGCTTACTCTCCAATGACTGCCCTATACCATTCCTCATTTCCTATCTTATATTTGAAATCACAGCATGAAACTAATGCTTTTTAAAATAAAAGCTATGCTATGGGACAGCATGAAAAGATAAAATGCAGCAAAGCATGTAATGTTGTGTGTTATCTTGCCTCAGTGTGTTTCCCCTATGAAGTCCGTATCCTTGGATTCCACCAAAGAGACAGAGTTGGGGTTTTTCCCCCCCTATTGTAACTATTTACTACTCACTGGTAGTGAGATTCCCTCCAGAAAGCATTTAATGTCTCACCTACACAACATAGCCATTACTACTCTGAGTGGGACTCTATATTTACCCCATGTTTAATAGAGCAAATTTAAGTGAGGAAAAATAGTGGTTTGAAATAAATATTTAAGCATTGAAACTAAAAATGTTTACAATAAATGCTTACAATAAAACATTTCTAAATAGAAGTACAATGTCCTGATGACTGGGAATCATTCAAAATCATGCTTCTTGGTATGGAGAGAAGAAGAGGAAGTGGTATATACCACACTGCTTGCTAACGGAAGGGTAAGAGAGGGGAAGAATAGGGACAAATAGTATTGCACATCTTAAAAAGTGTTAAATTTAGTACTGTGACTGTGAAGAACATAGTCCTATATAGAACATATTGTGACTATGAAGCAATAGATCCATCCAAGAAAGCAAATGGACCACTTCACACATTCCCATCGCTCAACATGAAAACTATGTGGGAGGTAAGTCGCACTACAGCTTGTTCTTACTGGCACTCAAACCGTATTTACATTCTGCAGAAACTTAAGCTCTATCCAGAGTACTACTTCTGCTGTCTTGTACCTACCACAAGAGCATTATTCATATTTCAAGAGGCTGGCTGTGAATTTTCTGATACTGTTATGTCTTAGGCACATAAGAGGTATTTGTCTTTAGAAGTTGTTTAAGTACTGCTCTCCTGTGGCTTTACAAAAGCCTCACAAGGGTCACAGTTTAGCCGACCTGAAGTTCAGCTGATGTCATGAACCATGAACTTCTTGGGAACAGTTCAAATGCAAATCCCATTTTAAGGTGACAACATAAAACCAAAAGCAGAGCAACTGCTGGACAATGAAAGTCCAAGGTGTAGAGGGAAGGCCAACATCATCATGTTAACCTGGAGTGCACAGCTGCTTGTCTAGTCTAGCCCCATCTGACAAACAAAACCATGAGGAGCTGTTGTCACCTGTGAACTGTTCCTGACTCTCCCTTTTCTTACTAAAATGTGCCTCTTGGTCAGACACTGCTGTAGAAGCAATGCTATTTTGCATATGTTATTTAAGTTAGCCTTTTCATACTACCACTGTCATTAATCTGCTCTCTGTAGGAAAAAAACAAACAGACAAAAAGTGTTTCTAGTGTCTCCTCCCTACTAGATTCCATTATTGATAACACTGGAGATAAAATCCCCAATATATACAAATATTTTAATGGATTAATAGCAAAATAAATGATTCAGTGTGGTCTTCAGCATTCACTGCAATGAGTGAAGTCTGAGTTCCACTTAAAAGCATATGAACTCTGACGGTTCATGAGGGTTCTGGATTCTACAGTAGTCAAGGTGCCATACAGTACGTATCGTCTTAGGCCTTCACTTGGCAGATAGTTATTAGAAGTGAATCAACTTCAAAAGGGATGAATCACACATGTGAAATTAATACACATGTAAGAGTTTGCAGGATTGGGGCCTTAGGGTGCACACCTTCCACCAACTCTCTTTAAAGAAATGTAGGTGTCATGTATATCCAAACTTGACTGGCTTCATTCTTTTTCATGCTTGCTCCCCTAGCAACTGGAATGGTTATGGCAGGATCAGCTTAGTTTTACTTGTTTGGTTTTCTGCATCATATCGGTGGGAATTTTATGCTCAAATACTGCAAGGACAGGCTTCAGAGCATTTCTGGAGTCAGTGGTGGTTAGATTTTCACTCTGCCTTAGATTTCCTGAAGTAATGTAAATGTAACCTTGCAAAATATCAAGTATTTAAATTCATATTTATGTGGGAGGTAATTTTACTGCTTCTAATCTGATGTTCTCACAGCACTGTATGAGCAACTCCCCATTTTCAACCTTCTACCACTGCTCTACAAGTAAATGGAAGTACTTTCACTACATTAAATATACACAGGTTTTTTTAAAGACGTTTTCCTGCTTAGAGAGTTTCTATTATTAAAAAAATATTATTCTATTGTTTTGAAAATGAATTATCCCTTGAGGGTACTGTAAGAAAATAAAGGAATGCTACTAATTTTGATATGTCAAACAGTTGGCCTAAACTAACAGTGGTCTGTTTTAGCTTCATGCATAAAGTGAATGAGACTACACACAAATTGCAGTTACAAATGAAAAACCGGAAACGCAGTACGTTATTTCTTATTTAGAAGGGGACTCCACATTCTATCATCTAAAGAAACAAAGAAAGAGTCCCTTAAAGTAACAAAAATTAAGAGACTATCATTGGTATAGCTCAAGTTACCAGTCTGCTGGCTGACAGTGCTATGTTAAAAAGCTTTTAAGAGACGTAACTCCTGATCATCCTTACAAATTGATGGAAAAGAGACATCAGTCACCATTATATAAGCTTGCATGCTTCGCTAAAAGGCAAGCTACTGAGAAATGTGACATAAAAAACTGGAAGAAAGCTATTTTTAAGATGAGTGGATACTGTACTGCAGTTAAATGCCAATTAAACAAATATTAATTCTCACAAAATGGGACTAAGCTGATGCAATATTCAGTAAAATTGAGAAAGTTACAATATTAAACAGTTTAAAGCACTGGCTGCTCATAAAGATCAGTCTTCCCTCTTCCCTCTCTGCCTCTTTGTACACTGCATCAGGATAATTTCTTCACTTTCTGCATACAACTGTTTAATAAATAGAATTTAAATATTTCTATAACAGAAATATTTTTAGTGGGTATCTAATAATGCACATATACAGCTGTCTGCTCTTTACCATTCTCCTTTATATGCTTATCAGTGTGAAATACACAGCAGATCATAAAAACACGTTTATAAGATTAGTTCTAAGTCTACTCTTCCTCTCACTCCAACAGTAGAAACAAAAAGAGAAACTGAAAATGGTTGTGGTGAAGTGTCCTTTTACAATTCCCTATATCAAAATGGGTGTGCAGTTTTAAAGTACATAAGAGTCTAATACAGGAGTGGCAATGCAAAGGAATCCAAACAACAAGCTCATGTGAAATTCCTCAGGCGGTAGATGGGTGCGGTAAAAAAAGTAGGTGCCTGATTTGCAGGAACTTCTAATGGTATCTGATGCTTTAGCATTTTCTCACATTGGACCAGAGCCACCTCTATTCAACTACAAGGTTATTTGTTTGATTTGCTGTTGGGCTTGTTTTTGCTTTAAGAGTTTAAGGGTTTGCCACTGAAGGGCTTATATATTCATGAGATAAAGCAACAACTACAAAGCCATAGGGGACCATGCATTAGGTATGGCAACAGCACAGTGTGGCCACACAGGATTTCAAGTCCCAAGTTAATAAAGCGTGTTGAGTTTTCCACATCTGGTCTTTGAGACAGAGAAAGCCTTCAAGTTATTCCTGCAGCCAATGCAATAGCAGGACTGTCAGCCTCCCACACAGGTAACTCCAGCCTGACAGACCAGGTGAACTTGTCAGCGTTAGAAAGCTGTAGGAATATCCGGGGATAGACATCCATGAAAACCATGAGAATCCTATCACTCCAAGCTCCTTTACAGAAAAAAGCTTCTCTCCTGCCATCATACAGACCGAATATGAGATAAGGAACTGAAAGTGGATCAAAGAAACAGAAGATTAGAGCATGCAGTTTCTAACACGTTAAAAGACCAATGGCTCTGTGAATCCCCAGGCTATATAAATTGTTTTAAAATTGAATTTTGATAACTGATAACGTTTATAGTCTGTGCTATGGCCATTCCTTAGGACTATACAACAGAGAAGAGACCAGTAAATTGCATGTCCATGACTACCATTCAAGATCTGCTGACATCCAGAAGAACAGGAAGAGGAAATTCACAGAGCAGGCAGAGCCATGCAGCCATCCCTTATAATTAGGAGTGGGCGGAAAGGAAAAATCAGCAAACCAGTCACCGAGCAAGAGACTCAGGAAAGCACTGGTGGAAGGGAAAGATTAAACATACCAACCTACCGGTATATTTTGTGCCAATTGAAACAGTCTGGGTTTGATGAGAAAGGGGAGGGCAGAAAGAAACCAGACACCTCTTGGTTCTGCTTGCTCACTTCTGATAGTCAAAAGGAGTGATCAGTTTGGCTCTGTTTTATAAGAAAGCTTCATAACAAAGAGCGGAGCCCCGAAATTACAGACAAAGTCCTGGCATGAAGGTAGCAATAAGTTGCCTTATGCTAAAATTCTGCATGCATACCAAGTTGTTTGTTTTCACAATGTCACAGAATGGTTTGTGTTGGAAGGGACCTTAAAGATCATCTAGTTCCAACCCCCCTGCCATGGGCTTTTGTTTCATATTATTTTGAAACAATCTTTTAATTTAGACTAGTCACATTCTTTGAAATGAAGCTGGTTTCTGTTACTTTATCTGATGTCATTTACTTGTTTGCTGAGACAAAACAAGACCAAACACAAGTATGGAGTTTAAATCCAAAATGATAGAAGGCTCATAAACATTACATAGAGAGGTGTATAAAGCATTTTGTTACCTGAACTTGATCGCATTCATCAGTGGGGTAGATCCGTATCTGTCTCTAGCATAAACAGTTGCACCAGATGTCAACAAATACTCAACTAATGGTAAATGCCCTTCAGAGGCTGCAATATGAAGTGGAGTTCGGCCATCATAGTCTCCACAGCTCAGGTTTCCACCCTACAAGAAGACAGATCTTTTGCATGCTACAAAGATAATGGCTGCACATGAAATTGTTGGTACAACAGTTGATGCATACAACACATTTTCATTCTGCCACCAAAATGATAAGCTTGTCAAATTTACTTAAAATTTATCTTGTAGCATTGTTTCAGCACCAATAAAGATATTTATTCCACCTTCTGCATGTTCTCCCCTCCACATATTCACATTGTTCATTTCACCTTCTGCATGTTCCCCCCTCCACATAATCTCATTACAGTCCCTTCAGATATGCTCTTTATTGCAGTAGACCACACAGCAGCTTTGTGCCTACAGTCTGCTAATTTTACTTGTCTTAGTTTATTGTTATTTTCAAATATATTTATCCTTACTTGAGGCCAATTATTGAAGTCTCAAGACCAAAGCAAAGAGAGGAAAAAAAGAAAAGAGGTGTAGAAGATAATACAGTGAAATGTCTGTTTCTTTTTTCTGGTATAATCCAAGCTTGAGCCATGTGGAGGACCAAAAACCCTGAATTAGCACTGCACTGTGTTTTGCTTAAATAAAATTTTCAAGTTCCTTTTTTTAATCATGACAGATTTACATTCAAAAGCTGGATACTATGAATATGCATAAAGAAAATTAAGCAAAAAAAAGCAGCAGAAACCATTTTAAAGAGTTCCAAAGTTAGCAGATAAGAGCTTACATTTTAATCTACCTGTATTTTCACAGTTCAAAAGAAAATGTAAACAGCTGAGAACCAGATAGGGGAAAGAACACACCAGTTTTGAAAGGCAACGACCGAGAAGCAGTGAAACTGACTGTATTAGTCAAAGCACCTTGATTCTAAGACTTAGGTAGTTGCTTACCCATGATTATAGCTTCCTCCTGTCATTTACAACTCTATTTAAAAATTAATGTTTTGCACAAACTGTTAATTTTACATTACCATTTCTGCTATGGCTCTTAGTGCATCAATGTCACCCAGTTTAGCTGCAGCACAAGCCAAAGGTGGAATTAATGCATCTCTTACAGCTTCTAACTCCTGAGAAACAAATAAAATTAAACATTAAATATCAGCCTCGCCTCTAATGTGATTGATGTCTAAGTCATAAAAATACTACCCTTGCTTTCATGTAAAGTTTCCAAATTAGTCATTTGGATATTTAAAAATGGTAGCACTTAGTTCTTGGAAGGAAAGAAATCTTATGTTTATTTTACATTTTGTCAGTCTCACATCATAAAATTTATATTCCTCCCTGGCAAAACTACAATAACCTGATACGTATATATACATATACCATTTAAACTATGCACTTATTAACATCTCAGTACTGCCATAGTTTTACATCAGTACAGTAAGAGAAACAGCACTGGTAGGAGTTGGAAAAGACCATATAGTTTAGTCTCCTCAAGACTGGTTCAACTGTCTTACTGTGATTCCTCAGACATTTGTGTAACCTGTAACTCCAAACTTCCACTGACAAGCCCCATAGGCCCCCTAAATATCCTCCCATTTCTCATACTTATTAAAGAAGAATCATACATTCAGGATTCATTGGCTACTAAAAATTCCATCTTCCCTCAAACCAAGCTAAGAGAAAAGCAAATACTTATATCTTACAACCAATACTGTATTTTCTGATTTGCCAGTTGTGAGGGACTAATACAAAACACCACAAATTACACTTGTATAGTGCTTCCCTAGTATCAGCCTTCTATGACTGCATGTAAAATTAAGCTGGTTTACCCATTATTATTTGGATTGCTCCAAACTGTCAATACATTTGACCACAGAAATACTAAGCACTTCTTGATATCATTGATAGCTTGAATTACAGCAATTGTCTGAAGCTTGTTATTGCAACTAGCCAGCCCAAAAAATAAACTCAAGATGGGGCTACAAAGAGGAAAAAAAAAAAAAAGTTAATATGTTTTTAATTAAAAACATTTTAATGTTATGCTTGTCATTGTGTCCTTTCTCCCTAACCCAACTGGATAGCTGGGACACTCCGTACTGAAAAATAACATAAAAGCTCCAATGTTCCATTTTCTTTCAGCTTTGCTGTTCATTTTTAAGCTAGGCTCATTTAACTGAGTTTACAGCTTTACATGAGTTCAATTTTAAATATTTGAGTGTGTACCTCCTTGCTGCTGATACTCAGAGATTTGGCAATCACTTGAATAAACTTGCTATCTCTCAGAGAGATCTTGGCTCCTGTGGGTACAACAGTCATTTCTCCTCTCAGATTCTCGCTCAGCATCTGAAAAGCAAGCAATCAAATCCTTTGTTAGCAGAGGAAAAATACGGTAGTAGTCTAATAAAAAACCTTAGGATCAAGTTAGAAAATTGTTTGGAGAAATTATGGAAATTAACTGAACGCAGACAACAGATTAAAGAAATAGTTACTGTTCCATGAAGACTGAAAGTTTAAAAAGACAAGGGGAAGGGGCAAAAGACAGGCAAATAAAACTTTCTTCCAAAGCAAAGAAACAAAAATAAGCATATAACAAATCACACCATTTTACAGTGTATGCAGACGAAAGCTTCCTAGTGGGGTAACCTGCAGCCTACTTAAAAACGCAAAGATAGTAATTAGCAGAGTGAGGCTGAAGACCAGATTATTCTGAAATGCTGCCTTTTGCCAGCAATCTCAAACCTCAGTACTCCTACACAGACTCTGGATGTAGGCCTCAATCAAAGCCAAGTGCTGCCTGTGGATGGTCATGTATTTCAGGGGGTTTTCAGACAGCTTCATTAGCCCAGATTTTGTTAAAATTTGGCCATGGAGCCAGCTTTGAATGCAGAGAGTCTACAGTAGTACTAGTAATTCAGTATTAAAACAGGCGTGTAACAGTTTGCAGGATGGGTGCATGCAATAATATAACCAGGAAGAAAAAAAACCAGCCCACAACCAAACCAACAAAAGGTCTGCCAATTCATGTATAGCAAGTGCTTGAATATGGCAATAAAGAAATGAAAATACTCCAAAACACAGGTTCTGGGAAACCTGGAGAACAGAGAGTGAAGCTAGCCATTAAGAAAAAACAACTGGATTCCTCAATTCTGACAATTTTACATACTGGCACTGTTTCACAAAAGGTTGCTGATGCAGCTATAGAGGAGGACGTAGTTATTTCAATTAGAATTTTAAAAAGCAGGATTGTGAAAGTTTGCAAAAACCAGATGGGATGTTGGAAGGAGGAATGCCCCAGGTTTACTTATGTCTAGGCATGCCCTTTATTAAAAAACCTCCAAGAGCTGACAACACTGTAGTTGTCTGCTGGAAGAGTCCCATATGCATGTAACTCAGAGGATACCAACTGCTTTGGCGCACTTTTAGAGTTTGACAGGTTGAGATCATTGCTTTGTGCAGGTAACCTTAGCAATTGGCACCTGTGCTAAATGCACCCAATGGAAAGCCCTGTGTGCCTTAGTCCTACCAGCTCTGCAGCCATTTGCATGTGTCTGGGGGCACATTCCTTGCTTCTTCGTTTTGAAAGAGAATCCTAAAATAACCACACCAGCTTCAGGAGAGCTTCCGTCTCTTGGGAGACTATTGTTTGGTGATATGTTTATCTGAAGATATTGCCACAGACAACATATTTCCAGGCTTTCTTCTTCTCATGGTCTCTACCACTCATTCCTGCCCAGGCAGTGCAGCATGCTGCTTCCTTACTTGTGCCAACACAATTGTTTGTGGGTATGTACAATGAGTCAAATGAGGAAACTGATCCTGCTTAATTCAAAGAAATTGCAAAAGTTATTTTGTTTTTCAAACCATACAAAGGAGGTTCCAGTACCACCACAGAAAAACTGCCTAGCACATTCCAAAGGGCAGCACATGAAGATGCAGGAGTACCATATGCCAGTGGTACCTTAAACATCCTATCTCCAAGTCCTCACCTGAGTAAGGCAGCTATATCACCTCAGCAAAGCAGATCTCAAATTAAGTTTTAACTCACACACCTAGGCAGGAAGCCAGCTGGGAAAGTCACTCCTGTCCCAGGTCAAATAATTCTCTGTGCAAGAAAATTAAAGTCTGCATTAAAAAAAAACAGGCCAGTTTGTTCCAGGGTCAGTGAGTGTACCAGAGGGACATCAGTGAAAAGCCTGGGTTTCTAAAGTGTATGCACACAAACACATGCAATACCATTACTCTTCACACAGCATTTTGTCTCCTGTCAAGCATGTTCTTGCACACAGTACGTTCTTGCCATCCTCACCAAAAAAAACATATAGCTCCTCCTCCTCTCGTTTTTCAGAGCCAGCGCTTTGGCAAACAACCAGAAGCTCAGAGCCTGAAACTGTTTCTAAGCATGACAAGTGGTACTTCCAGCCACCCCACTCATCATCCTAGGTATCCAAATATGTTTGTCTGAAAAGCTGCTACTGGTTAGAAGATATTGAACATGAAATAATGATCAAACTTGTTTCAGTTTTAATAAAAACAAACCATCCTAAGATACACATGTGCATGCAGTGGTTAAGTCTAGAGAGTGACTCATCATGATGTCACCTCTGAAAGTGTCAGGATCATGATTTCACTGCATATGAGCACAGAAAGACATGCATTCCTGCAGACTGCTCCCTTATCCAATTCAAAGCTATACGATCCTTGTATAGAAAGAACATGATATATAACTATAGAATTTGAGAAAAAAAGCCTTGATTAAGCACTAATGAACAGTAAGAATATTGTTAAAGGGGTTGTGATTTTAAAAACAGTTACAGTTGGTCCTTAGAATAATCCTCTATTTTTATGTATTTATAAAGTGTATATCCTCTTAGAGAAACAAACCCTAACCCTGTCATGAGTAATGCTGTAAAGGAAGAGGCTGTAGGCAATATTTATTTTCAGAATTAGCTTTGTGCAAATGAGTCTTGGATGAAATCTTTTACCACACTAAGATCAACAGCAAGATCTTTGCTGACTTCAGTAGGGTTAGGATTATGTCTTCCATGTAAATTTCTACATATGGGTTTTTTGTACAGAAATGTCCAAGGTAGACTACTACCATTTCAAGATGCACTTTTATGGCTCGCTGATGGTTTTTACCTGACATATACAGAGAATTCTTTTCTCTCCCAATCTACATGCATTCATTCACCTATCGGTATTTTCCTTTGGGATAAAAACATTCCCTGTTCACATTATTGCTCTAGAACCATTTGCTTTTAAATGCAAGAGAGAAGCTCAAGGCATTCAGCTAAGCCGAAGTCAGCATAGTAGATGAGAAAGTTAAAGCCTTTCAAGGTTACACTGAAATATTTACCTGCCTCTTCTCCTCCCAGCTAAGCTTACTCTTGCTGAGCGTGTATGACAGTTTAGTTAGGGCTGCCTCTGGCGTCATATCACCTCCAGGAATTATGCCAACATCAGCGAGAGTCTGGATAAAAAGGAAAAATGATTCCAATTAGCATAGCATTCAGAAATACCTGCATGTACAGAAAATTTATACGAATGATGAGCAGCTACACTGAACACAATATGCAGCTGTGCTTCCACTCTCTTGCTCCTCTTACTGCTACTGTAATTTTAGTTATCAAATACTGAGCAAATACTAAAATCAGCTGAATAAAAATGAGTTTTACTTTAAATTCCTTTTCATGCAAGAACACATAAGAATTCAACTAAACACTTGCCATGGTCACTTACTATGCTAAAAGGGAAAGCTTACAGATCTGTATCAGCTATCTGCAGAGTTGTCAGATTCCCTTTATTGAAAAGCTGCAGTTACTATATTTTAACCCAGTGGCATTTTGAACATTGTCAAGTAGGCTGTTCTCACACAGACATATTTACCATTCTTTTATGGGGTATTGCTCTGGACTAATTCCAGCACTACAGTGTGCTTACAGCAGGAATTTTTCAGATCCTTTCAGGCCACACTAGCAGTGTATGATATAAAACATACAATCAAAATACATAGTTTACACACTTTTGACAAGAACAACTGAAAAAGATGTCCTTTTAAACTTATCTTCCTGGTAGTAAAAAAAACCCAAACATTAAAAAACATTTAAAACAAAGCAAAAAAGCAGAAGGATCTTTGCCATGGTC
This sequence comes from Amazona ochrocephala, assembly GCA_039720435.1. NCBI lineage: Eukaryota > Metazoa > Chordata > Aves > Psittaciformes > Psittacidae > Amazona > Amazona ochrocephala. The sequence continues at coordinate 50,411,742 of CM077882.1, read as the reverse complement.
AGCGAGGCCCATATATGTTTTCTCACGGGAAAACATATAAAAAGAATCATAGATCATAGAATAGTCAGGGTTGGAAAGGACCTTAAGATCATCTAGTTCCAACCCCCCTGCCATAGGCAGGGACACCTCCCACTAAACCATGCCATCCAAGGTTCTGTCCAACCTGCACTTGAACGTTGCCACCGATGGAGCATTCACAACTTCCCTGGGCAACCCATTCCAGGGCATCACCACCCTTACAGTAAAGAATTTCTTCCTCATATCCAATCTAAACTTCCCCTGTTTAAGTTTGAACCCGTTACCCCTTGTCCTCTCACTACAGTCCCTAATGAAGAGTCCCTCCCCAGCATCCCTATAGGCCCCCTTCAGATATTGGAAGGCTGCTATGAGGTCTCCACACAGCCTTCTCTTCTCCAGGCTGAACAGCCCCAACTTTCTCATACTTTCCATACTGCCGACCTAGCCAAAGACTGTTAGGGCTTTTTCATTTTGAGAAAGAGGAGGAGGAAGGGATTTCCCAGCTTCCTTCCTATACCTAAATTCCCCTCAATTAGAAGTGTCTACTGTGCAGATGGATCAGAGGCCAGATATTCAGTTAATTAAAACAAACACTTCAAGGGAAACCAGGGACTCAGCTGACCCACCTGGCTAGCTCAAATGAGTAAAAAATGGCTTAGCCACATGCAAAGACCTGTGACAGATTTTATTTAAAGAAAAATCAGAGTAAACTTCACATTACAACTTCCCAGCATTAATCCATGGTACTTCCTCCACTGAGCCGTTCCTTATGAAAAGGAGAAAGCAATGAAAGAATAAGAGTGATGTAATTTTGTAGGACTTGGGTTTGTCAGTGTTCTCCTCAAAAGATGCCAAGAAAACAGGGCAGACTCCACCAACGGATGCGGAAGCAACATAAAACATGCTCCATACAAAAAGTGGAAGCCAGAAGTAAACCCATTTCCACATAGCCTTGAAGTAGTTCAGTAAGACCTAAGCAGAATCCTTCAATTCAGCCTAACAGTCTGGACCAGAGTGCAAAAAGCCATTTTAGAGGTGTCCAGTTGAAGAATCTTTTAACCAAAGCATAGAAAAGGTTTTTCTCTTCCTTCCATACATTTTAGAAGTTCATTTCAAGCAGAAGATCACATAAAAGCTAGGCTTCATTCTCATGTTGTTTTTTCAAATATAAGTTCAGTGTCTCTTATTGACCTAACTGCTTTCTTCTTTCCATGTAGTGTTCTACATAATCCACGTATTCCTGTCCTATTTGCTACAGAGCATGGGATCTTTGCAAAAGTTAATACTTCTCAAAACTCCTCCATTAAGTTATGCAAAAGTTTTATCAACACCCAAATAACTGCCCATATCAGAAAATACTGAGCCTGAATACTGAAGAGGTGGAAAGAAACTCTTATGATCTCCTTTTCTTTCTCCTCAAAACAGACTATGTGTTCTTGAAGCAAATATAACCTAAAGCTGTGTCAAAACCAATGATAAAAGAGGCAGGTTTCAGCACCGGACTAGAGTACCTAGGTTTGCCTTACAGTCAAAGAGGCTGGCTCAGGCAGATGCATGGTTGCTCCCAACAAAACCAGGTGTCTAAAAGAGGGGGATGAGTCACCCTCTGGCAGTGCTTCTTGGCTATTTAATGGCTAGGGTTTTTTTATAAAGGCCAGTTAAACCAGCTTCCTCCACGCTACCACATGCAACACATACTCTTACATGGCTTTGAGCTCTTATTAGTCCCAGTGATGTCACATCTTAATACACAACTGAGAAACTCCCTACAAAATACCCTGGATATTAACAGTATCTGCACAAAGCCTGCTTTAGGCTAGCCTGCATGGGCTAAACACAGCCGATTTCCATTCTGCAAGACAGAAACTTCCTTACATACTGCTCTCCATTCTCTCACTGAATTCAGTTGTACTTCCAGTCAAATAAAAAATGTGGAATACTGCTTGCATTTGCAGACTTTCTTGATGCTCCTACACTGTAGCTAAGTAACTGCTAGCCTACCAAATATTTATTTGATCATCTGACCCTTAAGCTAGCTTCTAGCTCAGTGGAATCCCTTTGGTGGAGACACTACCTATCTAATGCAAGGTATCCTGGAGTGCTGCGTGCAACAGGAGCAAGCAATCACTAACTTGGGATTTGAGCTGACCGTTTCGACCACTGGGGCCAGGAACAACAGGATCTTGTTTGCAGATACGTATTTAAACACTTAAACTCTAAAATTTTTGAGATATAGTTATTTTATGAGCAATATCTCTACAGGTAATAGATTTGTTTTCATATACTGGGACTATCAGAAGTATATAATCAAGTTGTACCAGTGGGATGGTTCTTTTACACAGCAATAGAGTCTGTAATTATTGCACAGTCCTTACCTGCCCTGTTGCATAGACCGTTTTGACAGACCCTCGTAAGCACTGGGTACAGTTTAGAATCACTACTTTCCGTTCAGTGGCTTTCTTCAGTTCTTCCAGCAAGTCTTCTCTATTGTTTGGGGCATTGCCACTTCCATAAGCTTCAAGTACAATGCCCTCAATTGGAGGCTGAAGAAACGCTTTTACCTGTTTAAAAATAAAACAGGGAAGAGAGACAAAAGGTGTGTTTAAGTTTCATTAAGATTTTCGTGTATGGCATAGCGTTTTTAAAAATGGTCTATTCCTATTTATAGTCTTACAGGCTCTCATGCGTTACAGTCTTCTCATGCCTTTCTGTGCTCCCCATTTGCAGTAACTGGGACTGCAGAATAAGCTTTAAAAAAATGAGAATTTCACTCTATAGCATCCTTTAAAATTCCTAGAGGGATATATTTTAAAATAAACTATTTTCTGCAGTCATGACCTTGGTGTTTTCACACCAAGGCTGTTACTGTTCAAGTGCCTTTAGCAGGCTATACTGTTGCACCATGGCAGAGCAAAAAGATTCACACTTAGAAAATAAATGTAGAATTATTAATTGAGATTAGAACCACCACCCCTGCACAGATTTGTTACTTCAGCAAAGAGTTGTGTTAACAAATGTCTGCCTAAGAGAGAGAGTCTCACCTGTCAGGAAAGAATGTTCTAATGAAGCCTGGAGTTTTTTAACTCAAAACCTAATTGTTTTAACTCAAGGTAGATTGAAAAATAAAGAGGCTCTAATACACTCTGGGTCAGTTGTTACTCAGGTAGCTGTTGTGCCTAACTGTAAGAGAGTGCCTAGCGAAGTCCTCTTCCCAGAAAGACATATTTTAAACAACCTAAATGTTTCTTTGCTGATCACATATGCTAAATGAAATACACTGTAAGCCCCTATGAGGCTAACTATGCAGTTGGAGTTTTATTGCAAATATACTACCCCTCTGCCTTTCCATCTGTTCATATTCACCTAAAAAGGATGGTAATATAATTGAGGCGTGCTGCTTAAACTACTGGATTCAATTTAAGATGGCAACAGCCACAAAAGACCTGTCAATGTAACAGAGATAGTATTAGACAAAAATTTGAAGACATATCTATCTAAACCCACAGTTCTGCAAAATAATTTCTAAAGGCCAAAAAAAGTCCCACCTCTCATTTTCAGCAGCAAAATCCCATTTCTCATTTTCAGCTCTATAGGAATGCTGAGGGTCACGTTAACCATCAGTGTGAAATAAAATGAACCTTAAAAAACAAGCATGAATTGTAGAAATAATTACTCTCTTCCACCCGCCATTTTGTGTATTCTTTGACAAGCTATCTATTAATATGCCTCAATATGCAGCAGTTGAGCATTTCTCATGGTCACAGAAAAAAATGACGCTTTTATCAATAGTTTACGGCATATGAAAATAGTCTTTAAATTCTCTGATATTCAAAAAACTGTTTATCAGAAGAAGACAGATCCTTTCCTTTCCCTCCAAAACTCCAACCACTACTACAAACAATGCAGCTTCCGTACTTCAGCTAACAAATCAAGTATTGAGCATCCCTTCACCCGCTTCCAAAATGAAGTGGTGACACTTACAACAGCAGCAGTGATTCCTGGGAAGATTCGCAGAAGCCCAACATTCCTGTTCATATTGGTGTGAACTCGAAACTTCTTTTTGGTACTGGCTCTCCACACTGTTTCCCAATTTACTGTTAAGAGAAATAGCCTTTTAAATTTGATATTAAGACACAACATTAAGTACACCTGTAGCACTTCATACTTACAACATTGTCTTTAAAACTGTTTCTTATGTAGAGGATTCATGGAAGGCAATGTATTTTTGAAAAGAAGAAATGAAGACTCATTTAAGCCAGCAGGTATAGCAACTCATCTAACACACCTTATTTATTAGGTGCCACAAAATGTCTTCAAGGCTACATCCAGGCCAGGCTCAACTGCGTTATATTTTAGCTTTAATTCCAAAACAGTCTAGATTCTGAAGTAAATCAGTATTACTTATACATATTTCTTAGTTGTTGCCCTTCAAGGAGATATTTAACATATATGCTTACTTCAATTTAATAGCATTTTATAGCAAAGGCTTCCAAAATGAATAGTTTAGTTCAGTGATCATTAGTGAAACGGATCATTTATCAGACACAAAGCTGCACAGCTCTACTACAACCTCTTCAAAAGAGAAGTCTGATAGCTGTGAAAAGGATCTGAGTCCTAGAGCTGATGGGTCCACGATGTTGAACATGTCCTGTCACTGCCGACTCTCGCAGTTCTGAGTGCTCAGAAAGCCACAAGCAACAGAGCGCTGTGCAAGTCTAGCATAGGTGAGATATTTACTTGTCACACACTGACCTGAACTTCTTTGTTATGTAGTTGGCATGATACCAGCTTGGACTCATGTTTAGAAAACAGACCTTCGTCTTCCCAGACATAAGAGATGACAAATTCAGTTACTGTTGCCGCTAATCACCTCCAGTGTTTATAAGGTAGTTACCAACGATTAAATAAAATAGCAAGGATTCAATTAACTCCGATTATACATTTAGAGCCAGGAGCCAGCTGTTTAACTAATAGTCTGTTTGTGTTGCATTATTAGAAACCAAGTCATGCATTATTGATTTCAAAATTTTACTACTTCAGTGTAGGAACACAGCAATCATTGGGCTGACAGCTCCTACAAGGCAGAGAAAGAGGTTTAACAACCAGCAGCCAACAGATAGCTCAGAGCGTTATGCTCCAATGAAAGTAGACCGTACCATAAAGCTACCTGTTTCCCCATCATGATTTAAGCTGTTTAAATTTTGGAGAAACTCCCAAGCAGCAAGACAGATAAAAGATCTGCATGCATAATACTGACTTGCTCTCAGCCATGCGGAGAGTTACTCATGCCAATTACTGTTGCAATCTCTTGCAATCAGCAGACAGCCACTTGCAAAAAAAATCAGAGTAAAAGTCTCCATTGAAGCCTGCTCTATTACCCCATTACTAAAGATACTAAAAACTACACAATCCATTAAGTCAGGACAGAAATATATCAATCACCTATAAGACTAGAGCCAGTGTATGTTCTTTCTAAAGGTCCCATACATCATTAAACAGGTCATAAGCAGTTGGCATGGCAGCATGTTTGTCCTACAAGCCACATTTTGGCACATGGATTTCTAATGCCCTGAGAATGGGAGAATAGAACTGTAGACCACTTCTAGTTTCTTTCTTTGCGCTAAGCTGGCTAGCACTGTTCTGAAACTACCTGCCTGGATTTAGTAGTTAGCCAAGGAGCTCTCAGAGGTCTCCATGAGCTTTCCAGAGTGAGTTAGAGGCATGCAGGATGTACAGGGCTAGTGCAGAAAGCTGTGCATTTGTTCTGCTTGGGGTTCATAGGCTTGGCTAACCACACTGGCTCATAAGCACTGTACTTTAAGAGCAGCAGTGTTTAGCAATAAATCCAATCCTTTCAACCTTCTAACAGTCAGATTAATTCTTTAAAAGCAGGCTCCTCTGTAAGAAGGGATGGCAATAAAATTGTATTAGAGGTTTCTTTCCTTTATCCTCCATAAGCTAGGAGTCCCTGCCAAAACTTCACAAAAGCATACTACTAAGTTTGGCAACTATTAGCATCCCTAATGCCTGTAACGAACTTGAAGAATGAACTGAGGGAACCTGCCTTGGCATGGATCACTAAGATACTGCCAAAAGTAGAACACCAAGGAGAAAGATCAGAGGATAGGTTCAGAAGTCAGACCTACACCAGGCCTATACCTGTACTCTTGAAGTATGCTCTACCAAAAACCTTATCTTCTTTAAGATAAATGTAATGCATGCAGACATGGTACAGTGACGCAATTCCAAGCTATATTAAAAAAACACACTAAAGATTGCCCCCGAATTAACATTCTCTTGGTCATGAACCCCATCAGCCTATGTAACATTCTTGGTATTGCAGACTCCACAAATGTCAGTTTTCCATTAGACGAGAGCCTAAAAGGCAGAACAAAAGGCGAGTGCGATGCAAAAGTCAAAGGCAAACAAATATACATAAAAGCCCAACTTCATCTCAGATTTATTCAGAACTGTTGTGAAACAGAGCACCACGCAGGGAAAAAAAATTCAGACCATGCTCTTTGCATCCTCCATCTCAAAGACTACATCCGTAAAAAGAAAGAATATTTATGTCGCATAGCTAAGTTCAAGTATCTCTATTGCACTGAATAAACCAGCCATCTTGCAGCCTATAGTCTGCAGCAATCTTCTCTTGTTAAATAAATTGAAAAAAAAAAAAAGAAAAAAGGAAAAATCTTAGGAATCACTAACAGATCTTACATAAGAAACTCACATACAAGCAGCTGAAGTGCAAAAAAAGTATGTATTGGTGTTCATAACAGTTTTTTATCCTGTGGATAAGAGACTAATTAGGGATATGCAGTTTTGGCACAACACTGAAAACAGTAACCTGTTGTGACTTCGACGGCCTGTGCTTGTAAAGAGTTTAACTGGTATAGCATACAGCATTATGTAAACATGGATACAAACCTGAAGAAGAAACGTAAGCTAGCTACTAGTGTTGCACGGCAGAAAGGAAGTTTATAAAGCAATGTAGATAGAGAGGTAATGGCTATTTATATACTATATCCAAAATGGCTTGTGATAGAAAAGACTGCGTTATTCAAGGAGACTGAATTCAAGATATTAAGGCTTTTTGTTTATTCTTTCAAACAAAACCATCACATAAACAATACTCCACTGTTTTCCCCCTCCCTACCAAACACTACAGCTCTTAAAATTATTGCTCAAAAAATTACATCCTTATCTTCTTCAGCTTTATTCTCTTTCTCACACACACACACACCCCACTAAGGTGACACAGTTAGTGAAGAAAAAAACATCAACCTGACTTTAAAAATAAGAGAAAAGCAGCTCTACACAGTCTAGAAAGCAGCAACACACACCACCTCCCACCACCCCTGTTGTTAAACAGCACCTATGTCACAACGCAGGTTTCAACTTATAATGGGAGAGCAGCAACTAAGAGCGACACCTCCCTTAGGAGTGGTGACTGAACTCCGAGTTATGAAATCAAACAAGAAATACAGCTTTTTGTGATTGCAGAGCTCCAGACAAACAGCAACGCTTTCTTCTCATCCTTCTCTGCAGGGCTACGGGCGAGCCCTACCATTATATAAGCTGCCCTGGCGCTCATTATGATTCATGGCAACAGCCAAGGGGTGGGGAGCGCAGGCTGACCTATGAGTGCAAATTCCTGAAGGAGGGAAAACAACACAGACCCCCTTTTTTGGCAGTTTGTTGTAAAACAATCTACACACACCTCCTGAAATTAATATTGAAATTGAATGGTGGTGTTGCAAGAATCAACATGCCTATTTACAAGGGAGAGGGGGACCAAAAGCACTTCACTGAAGAAAGCTGGCATTTGCCTTAATATATAAATGACCTGGGTTTCTTACTATAAATAACTAGAACTGCCAATCAAGACACAGACTTGGCCAGTGACGAATACCTTCTTTCTAATGGGACTGGTGGGCAGACAAGGCCAAAAGGGCCTTGTAACCTTCTGCTGCTGCTGTACCACATTTACATGCACAGTCATACAGGCTTTGCTCATCCCCTGCACAAGCTATGTTTTTCATCACACAGTCCTGAACATGTGCACCACTCCCAGAAGTTACATGAATGTGTGACGAAGAAAGCAAGTTTCATATATGCTTCATTAGGACAATCAAGAACACAGAAGAGTAACCAGTTATGAAATATACTGAGAATCTTTGCACATTTCAAGTCAAATAGTCCGCCTTGTTTCTCCTATTTTCACAATATGGGAGAAATAAGGCAAGGTCTTTTCAGTTTAAGATTTTTGAAATATTTATGGCTATTCCTATATTGTCCATTTCATACAAAGATTGTTGATTCTCCTGCAAAAGTATTTCCCATTGGCATTGGGTTTCTTATTCATCTCAGGAGTGAGCTAACTTCTTCCAGGCTTTTCTTGTGCTAAACTGAAAGTCTTAAAGAAGCTGACACACTTGCTCATCTAAAACTGGATAATGGGACTCCTCGGTGTCTTAGGACCTGGCCGAGAACACAGCTGGTTGATAGGATCAAAAATCTACTAGGAGCCTCACCTGAAGAGGTAACAGAGTGAAGTATGGAAACCAAAAATGAACAAAAGAGCCGCAGCTAAGGTAGGCAAAGGAACTAAGTTTCTTCCTCTCCTCTTTGGCGCTGAAGTAAATCATTGCTTTTATACAGTATGCTTAGCCTCAAAGAGCATGTCTTCCCCTTATTCCTGTATACCAAACCATGATATCATACAGTCCATTCTGTCACCCCCCCCCCTCTGCTTCTCTGGAATTTTTGTTCCCAGCTTTGTTAGAACCAGGAAGCCTGAGGAAGAGTTTCTGCACATGGCCTACTCCTCCAGGCATCCTCAGGCTTCTCTCCATAATGCTGAAGCAGCAAGAGTCAGCCCTGTCCACAGAAGGGTTAAGGCATATTATTCAAAGTCATTTGCAAAAAAAAGAATAAAAAAAGGTGTCCTGGGTTCAGCAGTAGCAGTCATTATTCTCCTTCTTAGTAGCCGGTGCAGCACTGTGTTTTGACTTTCGGCCTGGGAACAGTACTGATAACATCGATGTTTTCAGTTGCTGATCAGTAATGTTTAGTCTGACCAAGGACTTTCCAAGTCTCATGTTCTGCCAGGGAGGAGGGGAAGCCGGGAGGAAGCAGAGACAGGACACCTGACCCAAACTAACCAAAGAGGTATTCCATACCACAGCATGTCATGCATAGTATATAAACTGGGGCACTTACCCAGAAGAGTTAGATCACTGCTCGGTCGGGCTGGGTATCGGTTGGTGGGTGGTGAGCGGTTGTATTCTCTTCCCTTGTTATTTCCCTTATCATTATTATTGGTGGTAGCAGCAGTGGTTTGTGTTATACCTTAGTTACTGGACTGTTCTTATCTCAATCTGTGGGAGTTACATTCCTTCGATTCTCCTCCCCATCCCCCTGGGAGCAGGGGGGATAAAGGGAGGTGAGTGAGTGAATGGCTGCGTGGCTGATTTGCTGACTGGGCTTAAACCATGACAAAATGTTAAAAGATGCTAGATTTGTTGGGTTTGTTTTGAAAAGCCCAAGTGGCTCCTTGTCTCTGTGAAAGCTTCATATGAGGATTGAATGAGCAAACTCAAGGGAGACGGCTATGTTTCAAACAATTACTTTGGACAAAATAAAGCAGCACTAGTACTTTGCCCATACTATAAACTGTGTTTTTTCCAAATGAAACAATCCTTCAATACTGACACCATCATCTTGGATAAATGATGCTACCCTAACTGGGAAATCAACTGAAACAAATAAAAATAGAGCCTATCACACCAGCAGTTTTTAAATCAGAAATCCCCACTGATCTCAATGAGGCATTCTGCTGAGAATATAATGGGACCCAATACGGGCCAAGGGAAATACTTAATAACTTTCTCATTTTTCTAATATAAGCAAGGAATCACAGAACAGTTCACTTAAATCCAAAAGAGAAATAGCATACATTTTACAGCTTGATTTCATTGTTGATCAGTCAGTAAATGGAATTTATTTATACCCTATTTGATGCAGTTCATAAAAACCCAAGAAAGAAGATTCTCCCCAGTTTACTGCAGCAGTCAACTGAAAGTATTCCTCTTGATTTCACATACACCAAATTGGACACAGCACAGTAATACAACAGTGGCAGACCCTCTGAGAGATGTCTTCTGGACCACTACAGTATTTTCCAGGCTTCCTCAGTTTGTATCTGGCTGCTACAAACACAGCACTTGGATCCTGAAACTTTAAATAACTCCCACTCATTAGGTGGAAGGGATAAGTTTATTTTTCCAAATTGCAGAATGTCTCTCTTTAGTAGTAGAAACCATTCCGAATGGATTGCTGCACGGCAGAAGGCTACATCTCCTACTGCCACTAATAGCACCTAGCAAAAGAATTTGGGAACCCCCTCGTATTCCTATTTTTTGTGATAATGGAGATTGTCACCAAGTGCTACTCCTTTTTAATATACCTACCCTATCCAAAACCAGCTCGCTTAACGTAATGGATTTAAAACTGTCCTTTAGTATGGTTTCTGGCAACTCCTCATTTGGCTAGATTCCAAATGTGCCTCCTCTCTTCATATAAAGGGTGCAATTTATTCAAGAACAGACACCAAGTGTGATAATAATTTTGCAAATGGATATTGAAATCTTCATGCAGTTTTTCCCCTCCTAAAAAACCAGACACATAGGAATTACAGGGAGCCTGAGTAACTTTTGGGGGAAAAAAACTTCACCCAGTGCATATTCTGGGTCTGCTGTTTTCGGTGCGCTTGCAGTTTAGACAGTTCCTACATATCCAGTAAAACATGTTACACAGTGACACAAATCAAACAGAATCTGTGGAAGCTGCATGTACTCTGCAATCTCTTGCCTGATTTTGGAGCCCAGCATGGTCATTAACAAGATTAAATTCTTGTTCTTTCAGTCCTCACTCCCTCATTTTTATCTTCAGAGCAAGCATTTTCATGACACAGGGGCAACATTCCCTCTGGTTAGTCTGGATCTTTAGTCAAACTCAGTCTAGCCAGCTCACATCTACATTCAATAGATAAATGCAGTTGAGTCATAAATTCTGTCTTACTAATATTTAAACAGTTTCAGAACAGGTAAAGTGGAGGCAAGCTGCAAGGCTTTCAAAGATTTTGAGTTTAAAATGGTATTTCAACTACACAGACACAGATTCTTCACAGCTAGAGTTCTATTGCATATGGCATACATTACAAGGCTTAAGAGATGATGTTGCTTACTTGTAATATCAACCTCAGCATTTGCAAGTGGAGGCAGGTTAGGTGAGGAAAAGGCATTGAAACTCGCAGCATCCACCTTAGTCACCCTATTTCCCCTGTACAGTTTATTATAAAAATACAGGCACACCTGCAAGACAAGTAAAGAAACAGGTCTATGAATAAGCCAGTAATTAAAAGATTCTGTAGATAAATACTGTAGTTCGTCCTTTATAAAGTGTTTTCTAAATCTTTAAAGCAACTCGGAGGCTAGTAGATGTTTACAACTCTTACCCTTTCGAAAAGAGTTGGCACATCTGTCACACATTGATTTAAGAATTTAAGAACAAAACAAGTTAAGAGCTAACTAGTTTTGTAATCCTCTCATGAGGCATAGTCTAGGAGACAGAAAATGTGCCTGAGTCCACTTCAGAGACAGCAGAAAGAAACAGTGTGGACTTTACAATAAGTTCATCAGTTATATCTAAATTCAGAGTGAAAAACCTTAACAAAGGCCTGGTGAAAATGAGGGTAACTTTCAAGAGCGTTACCACACATAAACAGATCCCTTCTCAAGATCCTTAAAGTCTGTCAATTGAAATTTGAAGAGATACCTCAAAGTTATTAGTTATGAAGATCTTGGCCAACCAGCTGTTGCTATTGTCTTATAAGAACTGGCTTGAGAGCATGGCAAAAATGAAATGAGGTGTAACCTGACTAGTTTTCTGTCTGATTTTGGACTGTGCAACACCAACATCTTTAAAGGCAGGGTGCTGAGACCATGAAGGTACTTCCATGTACAGTAGATATATCATCCTCGACACTTCAGGAACCAGAGCTAAAAGACTTCTACCAGTTCTAGAGCAACTTTGGAACTTCAAAGTAACTTTCAGTCTAAAAACTGACTTACAAGTGCTTCAGATCCCACATATTTGAAAGGGAACCTCTGATCTCAAGTCTGCTGCAAGCTACTTTTCAGACTTGACAGTCTTCATAGACTGCATATGGGCAAAATGGGACATAACTCTTGAGAAAACAGCATGTGCTTTGCCATGGAAATGCCTGTAACCTCAGAAGAATCCATTTATCTTCTTAAGTGCAATTCCTTACTGCCTACCGGATATTTTGAGTATGTAAGTATGTGTCCTGGCTAGAGGCAGAAAAGCAGCTTCTGAGACAGTCTTCACAGGCAAACAGACCTCAGGAATCACGAACTGCCCAGCAAACAGCAGTGCCCCCAGAAGGTTGGCTCGGCCGTCATTCTGCAGTTCATATATGGGCACCTGAAGAACAGAGACAGAAATTACACCCTGACCCTTATGTAAAGCCTACACAGCAGAAAAAAAGAGTCCAACTTATGCAATACAAATACATGAATAATATATGTAACAATGATTTATGACAAAGTTTCCTTCTTAATCCAAACTATTTTAGACTGTAGCAGATGGCAGGATTTCCCTCTGTGCTTAACAGACTTTCATAATTTAAGTTTTTAAAAGCTAATACAGAGATGATTCTAGTGCAATTAAGCAGATTAAAAGACTGATTCAGGGAAATTATAAAAAATAGAAAGCAGGCATAGTTAAGGTGACTGAGCATGGCAGAAATGATTGCACTGAGAAAAAGCAACAGCCCTGAATCATACAGAACTGCCACTACAGGCTTCACAACAGCTCTTTTGCACCGTCTTTCCACATAGTATTGAAAAACTGAGCCAGCAGGTTATAACTGACAGAAAAGGACAAGATTAAAAACAGAAATTTGGTCTGCTGAGTGACAACTTCCACGTCTTTTCAGATTGTCTCTTTATTAACAGTCAGAGCTCCTTTCAGCAATGAAAAAAAACCCACATGCTCCATAGCTAGATCGTATGTCAGGCAGATCTCCAAACAATAAAGCCAAAAAGAAAGTAAAACCTTGAATATGATGTAACACAACTGCCCCATGTCAAGACAGTAAGTGGGAGCCTGCTCCTTCCCAGACTTTTGTATTTTGACTTCAAATAGACCACATGTGAAAGGGAAGTTATGAGATGGGGAGGGGAATTTTACAGTGCAATGTTTCGTCTCTCCTTTGTGATTAGAGCTGTATTTTACACTCAAGCAAGCTATACTAGTAAGACAACCCCTCCCCCTCAGAAAATATGCAAAGAGCTGATCTCCAGCTAAGAGAATGAAAATTAATAAATATGGTCTTTAGAGGAAAGGAAACACACCATGTTCGATGGAACAGAAATGATCAAAAATGCATCTAATGCTTAGGGATTATTAAAAAAATCATAAAGAATGCAACAAGATAACAACTGATGAAGTAAGAAGTAATAAGCCTCAGGGTTTTAAAAGAAAAAAGACAGCTAACAACCAGCAGCCACCTGAGGCTGGAAAGATGCTTCTCATATAAACCGATTAATACACAATGGCCAATGACAGCCTCTTATATCTTTCTCTGAAGCATCTGGCCCCAGCCATAATGAACTACTGGTCTGATTTGGTACAGAGTTGGAAAGTCATTAATGATAAAATTATGAGGCAGATCCTCAGCTGGTGAGCCTGTCAATTCTCACTAATTTCTATCAGCATTGTGACCATTCACCCCGGCCAGAGGCCTGCCCTGCACTACTAACCTGTACAGTGATAGTCAGGATACTACCTCGTTTTGCATATAAAACCCAAAACTGATTCTTCTGACTTCACCTTCAAATTAAGTCCATTACCTGAGATCCTGTCAGAACAACAGTTTTACCCAGATTCTCACACATGAAGGATAAGGCTGAAGCTGTATAGGCCATGGTATCAGTGCCATGAAGGATCACAAAACCATCATACTTTTCGTAGTGCTCCTGGAGATTGAGAAGTTTTCACATTGTTAGAGCAATGCTCTGGCATCAGCAAGTGAAGCACACACTGCATTACTTCCACTGATACAAGCAACAGCACAATACTTTAAAGGGTGCTACACACATAATTCCTCCTAAAGTTATCAGTTTGAATGCAATTAAGGGTTAATAGGACAGTAAGCACTACAGTTAGCAATTCTAATTATGGAACAGTCAAAGGGGTTCTTCTATGTATACATATTAATGCAGCATTTTAAAACCAGAAGACCGCTAATTAAGAAAAGCTTAGCAATGGCTTTAAACAGTAATGTTAACATATGCAAATTAGTCGCATAGTCTGATTCCTTGCTGCCGATTTTACTTTAGGGATTACACCATTTACAGGAACAGATTAGGCAAAGCAAGGCTATCATAGCATACAGAAAAAAATCCATTTAATCCGGGTGGCACACAGGCAAATTGCCAGTGTAAGAGTGCCCTCTTCTGTTAAAAAGTCATCCCTTCTGCAGCAGTACATGACTGCAACAAAAAGAGATGAAGAAGCCTCTTCTTGTTGGTTAATGTACGTATGCTTGCTGGTTTTTGAGAAGTCCCTTAGACTATCAGGCATGTGCAGATGCACAAAGTAATTTTATAACAACTTCAATCTACATACAGTTTCACATAGAAGTTTTTTTTTTAATGTTAAGACATAAATCACACAGCTCATCCTGTTAGAATAAAGTCATCTGCTGGCTTTTGGAGGAAAAAGGAATTGGCTCCTCAATTTCGAGTTGATGTTTACCATGAGTGATGCAAGTGGTAAACACTGTAGTGAGAGATAGTGATGTCTCTGATGTAATTTGGTAACATGGAAAGGATTACACAGAAGTTTAAGCAGATCTATGGAGTGCCAGTGTGGGGCAAAAATGGGTGTGCCATAGAATTAAACATGATTTCTTTTTAATTACACTTCTTATGCTATGGTAGGCACACAGGCATCTCCTGAATCTCAGGCATCTCCTGATAATTAGGTCACCTCCAAACTCACCTGCAGATTTCTACTTGTCCTTTTGCTGTTTCTTCACTATTACTCATGCCCACATGTCGTTACCTACTGGAAGTTTCAGGGGATTTCTGCTTATCTCTAATAAAGTTAGCCACTTGAACAACAGCCAGTGTTGCAAGATCTTTCTGTAGTGCAAACTACAGAATGATGCAAAAAGCATGCTATAGATATTCAACAATGCAGCAACAAGGTAAGTTTCAAGAAGGCCTAAGATTACAGAAATAGCAACTTTTCTTTAACTCAATCAGTATGCTCACAAATATTTTCAGCCTTATGAACCTTATTAGACATGAAAGAACATAGCCTGGCTTAAGCTTTATAATATAAAAGATTAGGCTGGCTATTAAGGAGATATCCTACAGAAACACCTCAGAATGTCAGTTGGACAGTCAAAAGCACAAAGCTTTGCTAAATATGTGCCTAAGATGAATGTGAAGTAGAAGTGTCTATATAAGGCAGACAGTTAAAGAAGTTTTGGGTTTTTTTCTTTTCTCAGCACATTTCACTTGGATGACACAACCTGGGTATTTCTATATACAGAAAAGCTGCATTCCATGTACAAGAAAGAAACACTTTTTCTGTAATAAAACTAATGTCATTAAGGAATAAAGGTAAAATCTCTCCTGTTCAGCAGGCGATTGACACCTCCTGCTCTTGACCCTGGGCTTTTCCTAGCTGCATCCCTGCTCTATCTGTGGGGGAGGACCTTGTTCGGGACCACCTTAGGAACCTGAATGTATACAAGTCAATGGGACCAGATAAAATCCATGCAAGGGTCATGAAGGAGCTGGCAAATGAAGTTGCTAAGCCACTGTCCATCATATTTGAAAAATCATGGCAGTCAGGTGAAGTTCCCGATGACTGGAAAAAGGGAAATATAACCCCCATTTTTAAGAAGGGGAAAATGGATGACCCAGGGAATTACAGACCAGTCAGTCTCACCTCTGTGCCTGGCAAAATCTTGGAGCGGATTATCCTGGAAGGCATGCTAAGGCACATGAAAACCAACAAGGTGCTTGGTGACAGCCAGCATGGCTTCACTAAGGGGAAATCCTGCCTGACCAATCTGGTGACCTTCTATGAAGGGGCTACGGAACTGATGGACAGGGGCAGAGCGGTTGATGTCATCTACCTGGACTTGTGTAAAGCCTTTGACACTGTCTCCCATGACATCCTTCTCTCTAAGTTGGAGAGACATCAATTTGATAGGTGGACCACTCGGTGGATAAAGAACTGGCTGGATGGCCGCACGCAAAGAGTAGTGCTCAGTGGCTCAGTGTCCAGCTGGAGACCAGTAACGAGTGGTGTCCCCCAGGGATCGGTGTTGGGACCGGTCTTGTTCAACATCTTTGTGGGTGACATGGACAGTGGGATTGAGTGCGCCCTCAGCAAGTTTGCCGATGACACCAAGCTGTGTGGTTCGGTTGATACATTGGAGGGAAGGAATGCCATCCAGAGGGACCTTGACACGCTTGTGAGGTGGGCTGATGCCAACCTGATGAAGTTCAACCATGCTAAATGCAAAGTCCTCCACCTGGGTCGGAGCAATGCCAGGCACAGCTACAGATTGGGCGGGGAGGAGATTAAGAGCAGCCCTGCGGAGAAGGACTTGGGGGTGTGGGCTGATGAAAAAATGAACATGAGCCGGCAGTGTGCGCTTGCAGCCCAGAAGGCCAACCGTATTCTGGGCTGCATCAAAAGGAGTGTGACCAGCAGGTCGAGGGAGGTGCTCCTGCCCCTTTACTCTGCTCTCGTGAGACCTCACTTGGAGTATTGTGTGCAGTTCTGGTGTCCTCAACATAAAAAGGACATGGAAGTGTTAGAACAAGTCCAGAGGAGGGCCACGAGGATGATCAGGGGACTGGAGCACCTCTCACATGAAGATAGGCTGAGAAAATTGGGGCTGTTCAGCCTGGAGAAGAGAAGGCTCCGTGGAGACCTCATAGCAGCCTTCCAATGCCTGAAGGGGGCCTATAGGGATGCTGGGGAGGGACTCTTCATTAGGGACTGTGGTGAGAGGACAAGGGGTAATGGGTTTAAACTTAAACAGGGGAGGTTTAGATTGGATATGAGGAAGAAATTCTTTACTGTGAGGGTGGTGGGGCCCTGGAATGGGTTGCCCAGGGAGGTTGTGAATGCTTCATCCCTGGCGGCGTTCAAGGTGGGGTTGGACATAGCCTTGGATGGCATGGTTTAGTGGGAGGTGTCCCTGCCCATGGCGGTGGGGTTGGAACTCGATGATCTTGAGGTCCTTTCCAACCCTTACTATTCTATGATTCTATGATTCTATCGTAGAGGCTTTCCGCCTATACACCAGCTCCATCTCTTCCTGGCCAGGCAAGATGAATTCAATAGGAGGAGCATCATCCCTAGTTTGGTGGTTCCAGGACTAGAGGATCTAAGGGTGAAGGACTCTTCCCTGAATCTTCAGCATCATTCCCTGTGTTATTACACTGTTTGCATGCATTGCTGTGGCTTGACTGAAGAAGGAAATTTACACTATAAAGCCCACTATCACAGAGTGAGCAGGAATGGAAGAGCAGTATCTTAGTAGGCCCACGGTTATTTACTTCTAACAGCTACGTATGAACTCCTGGTATGAAGTATTTTAAATGTTTCACATTTCTACTTTCTTAAAAGCACATAGCTAAGTTCAGACACAGGAACAAAAATGCTGTTTTTCTGATGCTAGAGAAGGATGTAATGAATTTATCTATACATGCAGAAATATCCAGGGCTTTAAACATTTCCCAGTGTGGGAAACCTAACCACGATAGCATTTTTCCTACTGGCTGCAAAGCCAAAGCTAGTCAAGTCCAACTGTGTCCAGTATAAGAAAGGCATAAAGACATGAAATTATTTCCTACATCAATAGCCAACTAGTAAGCTGTTTGAATACTGAAATGATGTGCAACTAAACCACCTTCAGTTAAGTCACCTACAGCTAAGGATTTTATTCAATGTTTTTGGACAGTGAATTTAAGTCAATGTTTTAGAATGTATCAACCTACATACTACATACCTCATTCAATCATAGCTGCAATTTTCCTATTAATTTTCTTGTACAGAATTATGACCTGGCTTATTGTGTCATAATTCCATACTGTACAGCTTTATTCATGAACTATGTAACTTTAGTGAGTTTGCCACATTTTCAAAAGAAAAAAAATTCACAGGCCTTGTAAGCACACTTACAAGTAAACACTTGTTATTTTGCAAGTAACTAAGCAAGGCACATAACATCTGCATTTTAAATAGATACATACCATATGTATAGCACCAGTGAATTGTTTTATCTTGCTAAGTAAACTTGATAAACTGATGGTTCTGTTTAAGCAATAAATGAATTATTATCCCTCACCACAGTACCTCAAGTTTCTTTGCAATTTTGGCCCAGTCCTCTGGAGTCATGTTGGAAGAATCAAGCAGTGGTGAGAGCTCCAGGATTGTGTAAAAAATCCTTTTGTTTTGCTTAGAGACACTAAGAAGAAAGAGAATTAGAAAAAAAATAAAGTCATTATTAGAGCTAATATCAGCTCATCGCTTCTCATTTTTTCTTTGAATCAGTAATTTTCACTCTTTTCTTCCCCATCCCCCAAGTCTATGGAAAAAAAATGGTCTTAAATTTGGAACATTAAGTTCCAATCTTATAAATTCATAGCCTGATGTGGTTTAAACCATAAATCCTTAAATTTAATTTAATAATAAATATAATTTGAGAGGTGGAGAGGGGCTGGCAAAAGTAAAGACAGAAAAGAAGAACCCAGACTTGCTTGTTTAAGTTTGGAAGTGAGTTCTAACAAAAGTTGATACAAAGCCCTAAGGTTTAAAAATGCTTCATAAGCTCCTGAGAGGAACCTATAAAGCTCCCAAGGTTTATAGGGGGTCGACAAAAGAGTCGCAACAACTTTCTGATCCTTTGATAAATAGATAACCTTCCCTGACACAAAGGATATCTTCTCTTAAGAGTGTTATGACTGGAATTAATTTTTGTGGCCTTTAGAATATCCACTCTTCTCAGTTTCTCTGGCCTCACATTTCAGAAAAAGCTCTCTCGGTTAGTTAAGATCTTCAAGTAGACTGTTGCCTTTGCTAGTAATAGGCTAAGTCTGTAAAACCCCAGTCCCAGCCTATTAGGCCTGTTGTCACCATGTTATTAAAGTTTGCTATATGGTACTATCTGTCTCTTGTTATGATGTGGAGTTTAAGCATATGATAATAGAAAAGGTATTAAAATACTGGCATAAGTGCAAAACAAGGCAATAACAGGAATATAAACAACTCACTGGCTACCAATTACTGGCCACAAGTGCAACCTTGACAGCCAGGAAAATACTGCTCTAAGTAGAATAAAAACAAGACAAAGGAACTATGCAAGGGAAAACAAAACAAAAACAAAACAAAACAAAACCCCAACCAAAACAAAACCAAATAGTCAGGCAACAGGATAAAGCACCTGTGGGGCCGAGGAATGTAACACTTTCAAACCTCACGCAGTGTGTTGCCCAGCAGATGGAGACCAAAGATTAAAAGAGTGTCTAGACACTCAAAAAAGTACATGATCCCATACGGAGGAGACGTATCAAAGGTGGCGATGGCTATGGAATCACAGTGGGATTGTCCCAGGTTTAAGCACACTGTCTGCTCTTCCTGCCTCCAGGGACCATGGGTCTCCCTTTCTCCATCTGCCTATCACAAGAAATCTGACTCTTCAAAGACCCTTGAGTTGCCAGCCAAATGGACTGCATACAAAGCATGTGTTTTATACCCCACAAAATATGTTCAGTTTTCCACATTTACTTCATAACCTCTCAGAATAAAGTCAACTACATAGAAGTCAACTTGGCAGTTAAGATTTGGCATAATAAAAAACCCTTACTATTACTATTTTCTGCTATCTTTCTCAAACTTGGAAGAGGATAAAATAGCAATCATTTTCACCCATTCTTATGTTACTTGGAATGTGTTCTTAACTAGCAATGCAGTGGCCAATGAACAGCTAACAAAGAACTGCTAGCAGGCCAGCTCTGCCCTTCCTACTCACTCTTCCAGGCAGAGGCATCGGGAGCATGGTTAATAGGATCACCTTCAGAGCATTCTTAATCCTTTTCCACTGCCTGAATGATGGAAAGTTCCCTGCCAGCTGTAACGGTGATATACTTCAACATTTATACCGGAAGACAGTCAAAGGCTTCAGAAAAGACCAGAATATTGCATGGATGTGCAAAAGAAATCAGGTGATTAGTGCACAGAAAAGTTGATTACCTTCCCTTGGCATTCGCAAGAGTGTTTTGTCCCCACTTGCTATTATGTATGCATTTATAGCTACATAAAATATGCAAAACCAAGAGTCAATTATCAGTTCATCAGCTAATAAAATCTGCAGACCTACTCCATTTATGAGGCCTGCAAGACAGTTGTGTACAGCATAGAGAGCACTTAAACAATGTGTAGGGGTTTTTTCATACCAGCTGACATACTGTACCTAAGAAGTTAGACTTCATATGAAAAATTGCCTTGCTGGACATCACATTCACACATGCTAAGAGTAACTTTGGAAGTCAGTTGAAAATCTGTGAAAAGAAAGCTCCCCTGAGGATGTGACGTTTAAATAAAACACAACAAACTGACACCAGAGACCAATGCAGTCTACGACTTTTGATGCCTCTCTCTAAAAAGACATCATACTGTTCCTCTTAGACTGAGGTCATCACACAAATATACAAAGTTCACAAAACACTCCTGTTTTCTTCCCTCAGAAACACACAGTCTTTCTCAGCCTCCTAGTTCAAATATCACTGGGCTAGCACAAAAGAGAAAATGGTATATTGCCATGACCAACCTCCAGAAACGACACTCAGCAGTGCCAAAAAAACAAGACAAAATTGGTTTTTAAACCTCAGGTTTTGATGGGAATGATTGTTTTAAGCTTTCCTGCCCTTTATGAAAAAGATGTGCCAGGAGAACTATATTTAGGATTCAAACGGGTATACTACCATAGTTTTGTTACATTTCAAATCTCTTAAAGTATTTAAAAGTTATTCAGTTACAAACACAGTACTGTAAGAGATTCATTTTTCTTAGAATTACCATCATATTCAACACAAACTGCACGTTCATATCAATGCTACTCCACCAGCCAGCAGTTCATTTCCTTTCCCTTTACCATTTTTCTTGCCATCTGCCTTTTAAGTGCCTACTTTTAAAAGCTTTACACAGAGACCACAATACAAAATAGAAAGAAATTAATAAACCTTACAATTTCTTTGTATGTCCTGATTTTCTCCTTAAAGATGAAAGAATATCCATTTCTACTTTTATAGCAAAGCAGCTATAGATCCATTAATATTTGAATGACTGTGTAAAATCATCCTTTGTGCAAAGTTAACATGTTTACAGGGGTACAGTCATTCAGCACAACCGAGGAATATCTCAGATTAGCCTATTGCCCTCTAAATAAAACTTATAAGCTTATTAATCATTGTCCAACAGTTAAGAAGCGATGCAGATTAATCGTAAGCCCATCACTTATTACCATAATGTTGCATAAATTTGTGAAAGACAATCAGCTTTTAGGTTTTTTTAAAAACCAGAAGGCCTGCAGATTAAAGCATGAGGCCTATTCACAGATACATTAATTAGATGCTACTTTTTCAGTCGTATGCTGAAGGTAATTCACACAGAGCTGTATATACCGCTTTCTTAGTTTTTATAGAATGTTTGCATGTTTGCACAGTAGCAAATTAATATCCAAAACAAGAAAAAAATACAGGACTAAGCTACCAAAATGGTTACTTGTTGTCTAATTTAGAAGTTATTTCTCAAACAGTTGTAAGACACTTCATTGCAAATATATCAAAACAGGCACAATAGGCTTTTTCCCTTTAAGTCAATATAAGCATTTTTGCTAATCTCATAAAGGATTCCTCACATTTAAAGTTTGGTGATGTAATTACCTGAAGATTAACAAGATACTTTCTAACCGTTCCACTGCCCAAGGAAAACATACTTACGGGAGCACCAGTGTATTTTCTGGAAATTCATGGAAGCTGTTCAGTTTTGTTTCCTGGGCATATGCCTCATCGTGCAGCATTGGCATTGTTTTCAAGCTGCTTACTAATTTATTTGCCTCAGGAGCAAGCCCTTGAAAATAAAGAATAAAGGAAGTAAATAATGGCACACGGATGGAAGGAAGCAAGTGGCACAGTAGGGAGAGAAGAAGTCAAGTTACACAGCTGTTGCCCATCCTTCCAAATTAAATTTAAATAGTCTATTGCCAGTTTCAGAACACAAAAATCAGATATAACCAATGAATCTCTGTACAGTTATTCTTTTCTTGAATAAATCTGTATTTTATTTAAGAGAAATAATGTTACAAATCTCCTCCATTTAAAATATTAATGTTCTACCTGGTTTTAATTTAACACCAATCATCAGTAAGGGCAGGAAGCCAATTTTTGCAACTGTAGCAAAAAGCTACCACTTTCTTTTATATTTGCCACAGCTATTCTCTACCTGTGGCAGAAAAAGAGGTAGAAGACTTACAAAACACTGAGCATTACTTTGTACTATCAAGTTGTGATACTTAAAATTTCTTAGCCTACAGTAGTATTGGCACAAACAGCAAAGTAGTAGCATGACTACACTGGAAAGCTGTATGTTATGTCTATCAATGGCAATAGCATCTCCAGAGAGAAAAAAATAAATAAATGAAAAAGCTAAGTCAAACCCCACAGTAGGTATTGAGCATTGATACAGATTCTCTGTATGTAGAGATAGAGAAACACCAGCTTCCCAGAGTCTTAAGTGCTCGAATCACTCTCTCTTGAATAGGTACTTTCCACTAGAGGGTTTATGACTGAACATCTCAGTTGACATGAGGTAGAGAGCGTGCATAAGCTGCTGAACAGAAAAAGTAAAATACATGGATGCATCTTCAGGTCTGTTCACCCTTTCCCTGTCACGATGGTGTCTTTCTCTGTGGTAGGGGCCTAATTTTATATGTCTTCTGCCCCTTAAACTAGCCTAAGAACATTTAGTGTTTGCTGGATCTGCAAGTGTCCTGGTTACGACCAGGTATTTCAAAAGGAATCCACATGCCATTCTCTCTTAGCCAGAAAGGCACCGACATTTTTGATGTAACAATCCTCAGCATCATAGAAGTGACCGCACTTGTGGACCTAACTTGCATCCCATCTCCCAATACCCTGTTTCAGAAGTGACAGTCACAGTCCTGGAGTCCACAGTCAGTAGCCACTCTGGTTTTAAATCTGACTTTTTGGGATGTTTTTCATTCAAGGAACTTCCACCAGAGGCACTTCCTTCTTGACTTCAAGATTCTACTGGTGTTACTGTCCAGTTCAGTTTAATTGCAGTGAATGTGTTTTATACTACCTGCTCAGATGGCAAACAAACTCTCAAACCACATTATCCTACTTCTGCTAGTTCTAGTTGCTCCTAATTTGAAGCCAGGTAATCTTGCCCTACTTCCTAGTTCTTCTGTTTGTTTTGAACATGATTCTCAACCAAGTTAGCATCTTCCTTTTTTTTTTTTTTTGCTTCACCTTCAAACAGTAAATACTCCAAACCACAGAGTATTTTCAGCAGTATTTCTGTTTCTTCCCATTTACCCATTTACTTTCCAAACTGACAGAAAAATCCTTAAGAACTCCCTAATCTCCCTCCTGGCCTGCCTTAAATGAAGTAGCAAACCTCTTCATAGCCAACTTTCTCACAGGATGGCAACAGCATTTGAGTGGATTTGCTTGGATTCCTGCCGGAATACTTTGTTTTACAAAACACACTTAACATGCTTTCAAGCTTTGGTTGTTTCATTCATTCAGCTATAATCCCTGCTTCTCCTACTAGGGATGTTCCTAGCTTAGTCATAAACGGCCACTTCTGCTGTTCTTGGGCAGAGAGTCATTTTGGCTCTGAAATTCAGTCCAGTTTCAAGTGTTTTCTGGGTATTTTCCAGTTATGCTTGTTTGGCCAATGCTCATTTTGCTCTGAATATTGACAATGGATTAGATTGTTTACTTTTTGTATTTGCTCCAGGAACTAGAGAGCTGATGTACGTTAATATTCTTAAATCCCTCCTCTACAAATAGCAGTTCCTCATCTCTTAATCACAAATCTGTCAAAACTTTTCTGTAATTGCTTCCACTGAACTTAAACCTTTTTGTTAAGACATTCTGCAGAATGTTGCCCACTTGCAACCTATGCAGTCCCCTAAATGCATCCATGCGTTTCTGCTTTACAGCTTCAGGAAGCAAACATGGGGCGATTCAAGTGCAACTGCTTAAAGAATACTTCTACTTTATGATGCATAGACTATCCATCCTCCGAATATTACTCCTGCACAGTAACCTGTAGGTGTGCAGAAAGTCCAACAGGTCCAAGACATGTCAGAGAGGCCACACGTGCATAGGTCAACTGCAGAACCTCTGTGGGAGGTTTGCAACCAGGTATCATGGTGATAAATGATCACTCCATACATACACAGCGAGCCCAGGAAATGTGATTGTATCAGTCTTGCATATGGGGGCTGCTCTGCACAGCCTCATATTCCTTGCAGAACACAGGAACATATTCCGTGCAGAACACATTAGGCTCTCAAAACTGTCAGATTTTAAGAGTGAAACCATCTTCTCTCCCAGCAACTGGAAAGGCCATAAAAAAGCTTGTAAGCCCAGACAGAAATTAGGTAGAAACCTAGCTTGATCCCTTCACTTTGAGCAGTTGCTGCTATTAGATGCTGGTTTCATTCAGCTCCAAAAAGCTACTTACTTTCCACCTTGCTTGAAATAAAACACTTGTAATTCTAGGTATGGTTGTAAACAGGCATTTTCTATCCATTAATACAAGAAATGAGCATCTATTGTTCTTTCCTTAGAAGCTGGTAAAGGGAAAGGCAGCATGCTTCAATCTGAACGCTAAAGACTGCCAAATGTTCTAAAAGTAGTACTCTGGCTGCTCTGCTGCTAGGTCGGTGCATGAAAAGCAGGCTGAAACTTACCAAGATGTAGCAAGTCAGGATCATTGGATCATAACTACAAGATTGTTTGCATATGCTTTAATGATTTACTCTTGTTAGGCAAAAGAAAATAAAAAGAGTTAATTTATAAAAGAATGAGACACGTCATTTCAATTTATTTGCTTTAAAAAGGTTTTTAGGAAGCTGAGTCAGTAGAAGTAGGAAATTATTTCAGTATAAACAATTCAGAGAGAGGAAAGTCAACACGTCATATGAAATACAGACTTCTTTTTTTACAACTTTGATAAACACAAAGATGACAGACATAAAAACTAAAGCAGAACAACCCTGTAGAGCATCTTCCCTACAATAATAAGGATCAACCAGACACCATCTTCTGAGAAGGAAGGGTATGTATCAGAAAAATACCCAACAAACCAGCCTAGGAAGCTCTGAGGAAAAGCTTCTTGTGTATTTCAGGCAGGGGCTTTAAATTCTGTAGCAGGGAACACAAAGTACTTGTGCTTCTAAACCTAAACAGACAGGCTCTTGAAGCCCTGAGATGCTCCACTGCCTTTCAAGTGAAGGAAGGAAAAAATTGAATAGATTTTCATCAAAATTGGACAGCTTCCCTCCCCCCTTTTCCCTTTATACCAATGCTGGCAAATGCACAGCCCTGCAGCAAGTCAGAGCCGGCCAAAATCCATTCCTTTTCCCAGATACGTTAGCTAGCTGATGCTTCTGGCATCCCTTGGGATGTGTGCCTATTGAGTAATGGCCCTGTGGTGCCTAGGTGCCACTCCAACTAGCTTCTGGACTGGGGTGCTGAGGAGGTGTTAGGTGAGTCAAGGCACATACCTACCTGCTGACATTTAGTTTTAGGGGCACCTGAAAACGCAGCATATACCTGCGAGTATACCCAAGAAGCTTCTGCGTAAAATGCCAGCAGCATGCTGAAACTTAAAACGTTTTTCAGCTGGTGGGAGGAGGTTTGACATGTCCGGCCTTTTCATCAATGTAAGTCTTGCCCTCCCTCAGTAAAGGAAAGCAGACCTCCTCAACGATCTCTTGAAGGAAGTCAAGAGCTGGTTGGACAGCAGCAGCCGCCTGCCCAGAGGCAGGTGAGCACAGATGCTGCATCTGATCTCACTCGCTAGGACACTTGGCAGCATCCATGCATGCTGCCTCTCTTGCATCAGCTCCGTCTGTCAGGTCACTACTTGAAAATCCTTGACACGGCCACCACCTCCAACAGCCCACGCTCTTCCCAGTGGGAATGCGAGGCACATGATCTTTTAGGGCTAAAAAAAGACCCCATGACCGGTACGATTAAGCTGGTTTCATTTTCAGTGCGGGGAGGGGAGAACTCATGCTTCAGGAAACACGTTGTCCTTCGCCGAAACCTGCTCTAACTAGCTGTGAGGCTCACTTGTCAGAAGGATGCCTATCAACTAAGCCACCGAAATAACCAGCTGGTAGGAACAGAGGAATAGAAGTTGGCACACACCCTTCTGGCGTTGCTCGTACCAGTTACGAGAAACCCGAGGATGCCGAACCACAAACCGCGCCAGGGAGAGAGACCACAAAGCAGGGCTGCTCAGTTAAAGAAGCGGCAGCCTCGGCCTCCAACAAACGGCGCATCCCCTGGCGCGGCGCCCGCCAGCACCCCACGCAAGGGCCGGTTTCCAGCGCGCACTGCTGGGGACCCCTCCGCGGCCCCGCTCCCCCCGGGGCCCCCTCACCCTTGTCGTCCTGCACCATGCCGATGGTGCCCCCCGTGTTGATGACCAGCACCCGCGCCTCGGCCTTCGAGCCGCCGCCGGGGGCCGGGGGGCACCCGGGACACTCCTGAGGGCGGGAACCGGCCAGGGCTCTGCCCAGCGAGCGCGACCCCGCGGGGTGCCCTGCCGCCGCTCCCGCCTCCATCCCGCTCCCGAGGAACCGCTACCTCCCGCCCGCCGAACGCGGAGTCATAGGGCTGCTGCCGGGGCCGCCCCTTCCCGCCCCGCCGGGGAGGCAGCGGGGTGGGGCCTGCCGGGTTCACGGCGCGGCCTCAGGGGCGGGGACAGCCGCCATTCCCGCCCTGCGGAGCCAACCACGAGGAGGAGGTGCTGGCAGTTGGCGGGGCGAGGCGGCCGTGGGACTCCCTCGTCCCGGGTGAGGCGAGGGAGCGGGGCCGGGCCGGGCCGGCCGGGGTCCGCCCGGCCCCGCCGCCAGCGTGCGGCGCCTCCCCTTGTACTTTGCGCCGCTGCGACCGCGCCTCCGAGGGGAATGGGGAGGGCGTTCACGCTTGGAGGAGAGGGGAGGGCAGCTTTAGGGCACGGGGAGGTGAAGGGGGTAGAGGGGTTCGGGGTCAGCCCCGGAGGGTAGACCGGCGTCGTCCCCTTTCTTTTCCAGAAGGGCCTTGGGGAAGAAGGCAGGAGCTTCCTCTGCTCACCTGTCATTAGCTGTATCTGCAAAAAGGTGGTTATCAGTAAGACCTGAATACTACGATCCATAAGTGGACTTATTCCATGCAGTAGGGATGCTTTAGAGTCATTGGTGATGCAGAGAAGAACATAGAAGAAACAGGTTTAGGAAACTGACAAGGTGTACACATCTACCTCATTTCGGTGTTCCATGAAAGACAGCAGCAGTATTACTGCCCATAGTCCTGGTGGTGATAACACTGTAGTAGAATTGCCAGTGTCATCAAAATAGATGGGGTAAGGCTGGAATTCATATGGCTGTGGAAAACAGTGATGTCTTCTGGTCTTACAGTACCAGCAGTTCATAGAGTCATAGAATCATGGAATAGTTAGGGTTGGAAAGGACCTCAAGATCATCGAGTTCCAACCCCCCTGCCATGGGCAGGGACACCTCCCACTAAACCATGCCATCCAAGGCTATGTCCAACCCCACCTTGAATGCCGCCAGGGATGAAGCATTCACAACTTCCCTGGGCAACCCATTCCAGGGCCCCACCACCCTCACAGTAAAGAATTTCTTCCTCATCCAATCTAAACTTCCCCTGTTTAAGTTTAAACCCATTACCCCTTGTCCTCTCACCACAGTCCCTAATGAAGAGTCCCTCCCCAGCATCCCTATAGGCCCGCTTCAGGTATTGGAAGGCTGCTAGGAGGTCTCCATGCAGCCTTCTCTTCTCCAGGCTGAACAGCCCCAATTTTCTCAGCCTATCTTCATACGGGAGGTGCTCCAGTCCCCTGATCATCCTCGTGGCCCTCCTCTGGACTTGTTCCAAGAGTTCCATGTCCTTTTTATGTTGAGGACACCAGAACTGCACACAATACTCCAAGTGAGTCCTTAGTACCTACAAAGGCAAAATGGTGAGAACTGTTGTTTGCAAATAAATGCCGTAACAGAAAGAATGTTGAATTACCAGTTTAAAGTGAAGACTGATCTCCATCCTCTTCTATATTGTAGGGGTAACTGAACTCCGGTTTATATTTCACCTGTTTGTTACCAATGATGTGCAAGGAATTTCTCAAATTCATCTTCCTGTAACAGCCTTCCTAACCTTTCAGGCGTACAAGCCCTTCTTCAAATGCGAATAGAAGCATTACACTTCAAAACTAAATACAAATTTAGGGTTTAGTGTTGTCCTGGGTTCAGCAGTAGCAGTCATTATTCTCCTTCTTAGTAGCTGGTGCAGTGCTGTGTTTTTGACTTTGAGCCTGGGAACAGCGCTGATAACACCGATGTTTTTAGTTGCTGATCAGTAATGTTTAGTCTGACCAAGGACTTTCTGAGTCTCATGCTCTGCAGGGAGGAGGGGAAGCTGGGAGGAAGCAGAGACAGGACACCTGACCCAAACTAACCAAAGAGGTATTCCATACCACAGCATGTCATGCCTGCTATATAAACTTGGGGCAGTTACCCAGAAGAGTTAGATCACTGCTTGGGTCAGGCTGGGTATCAGTCGGCAGGTGGTGAGCCGATGTATTCTCTTCCCTTGTTATTTCCCTTATCATTATTATTATTGGTGGTAGCAGTAGTGGTTTGTGTTATACCTTAGTTACTGGACTGTTCTTATCTCAACCTGTGGGAGTTACATTCCTTCGATTCTCCTCCCCATCCCTCTGGGAGCAGGAGGGAGGAAGGGGAGGAGTGAGAGAGCGGCTGCGTGGCACTGAGTTACGGCTGGGCTTAAACCACAAGTATCTAGGTTAAAACAGTTGATACATCTGGATTAGAAAGCAATTTTGCAGGTAAAGGAAGGTGATGTAATAGGTATTTTACAGAAAAAGCTAGTGGCGTGTACCATATAGACTCTGGAACTCTTAAGAGGTTAATTGTGGGAAGGAGAGCATATTGAGCTCTGGCATAAAACAAGATGAGTTGTATTAAGCCCTGTATTGGTGTCTAGCTTACATACAGGTTTTACTTCTAGGAGCCGTGTTTGTAAGGTATATATGGTAGTTTCTTTTGAGGATCAGGTATGAGGTCAAGAATAAGGAGGCCAAAGTTGGTTTAAAGGAAATCTGGGAAGTGCTGAGGTCTGTTGTCATGAGATTTGTTATTACGGGCCAACTATAAAGCAAAAAGTAACTGGCTAAAACCCAGGCCAGTTACAGAGGACAGTAACTGCTGAGAAGCACAGTCTACATGGGGTAAGAATGAGCTGCTGAAGAAGAACCTTGAAGCAAAACATGAGTTTAAGTGCCAGAGTTACCCAGTAAGCCAAAGAACATGTTTCTGGTATTAAAGTAGTCGTGATTTTTTGTTCCAGGCCATATGAACTGAAGTTGTACCCTGTACTACAACTTCTAAATAAAATTTAACTCAATTTAAAGCTAAAAATATGTATTATGGGATGATCCAAGCAATTTCTTCAGCTTCCAATTTCTATGACTTACTATTCTAACAGATATTTAATGCATACCTCCAGAACTCCCCTCAAAAAAAGAAAGGCTTAATGCAATGCACAGAATATATGTCTGTAAGTGTAAACTGGGGGCTCAGTTCCCCCTGGGTATTGCTATGATCATACCGCAACTGAATTTTTTGAAGTGAAAAATCAATGAATATCAACACAATTGCAAATAGATGGGTTTATGACACTGTATTTGCAATTAAATTCAATATACAGAGCTCTTTAGAAACTAGTTCACATTGAACATATTTCCAGATTGTTTATGTATTTAAATGAGTACATTCCACCAATCTATTCCAAGTCATGTCTCTTGTAGAGCTCTTAATGGCCTTAAGCATGAACAATTTACAAGACCATGCTTAAGAGTTTCATCAGCATAATGACATTTAGTTTGCTCAAGTGACAGGAAGCAAGAGTAGTGCTGGCATAAGGCAATTGCCTTTTTCATTGGATAGGGATTCACAGAATTCCTAATAATTCAGAAAAAGGGTCTTCCTAATAATTCAGAAAAAGGGTCTTCCAAAAGGGGTCAACAGCATCTAAGTCACAAAAATGAGTAGTCATTTATCTGTATAGGTTTAGGTGAAACAAGTACTCAGTACTCAGTCACTGCTGGTTCTCTCTTTCTCCCTCTTTTTCTTCCTTTTACAGTGGAATCATAGAATGGTTTGGGTTGGAAAGGACCTTCTAGTTCTAACTAGTTCCAACCTTCCTGCCATGGGCAGGGATGCCTTCCACTAGACCATGTTGCCCAAGGCTCTGTCCAGCCTGGCCTTGAACACTGCAAGGCATGGAGCATTTACCACTTCTTTGGGCAACCTGTTCCAGTGCCTCACCACCCTCACAGTAAAGAACTTCCTTATATCTAACGTGAACTTCCCCTGTTGAAGTTTGAACCCATTACCCCTTGTCCCGTCGCTACAGTCCCTGATGAAGAGTCCCTCTCCAGCATCCTTTTAGGCACCCTTCAGATACTGGAAGGCTGCTGTGAGCTTTCCCTTCAGCTCTCTCTCCCTAGTTATTCACATTTTGGCCCTTAAGACATGGTTCCTTCGGAGAAATGCTTGATTAAGCAGCTTTTGAACCTAAGACTTTACCCCAGTCCTTCCTTTCACATCCCATTTCTTGTGCAGCTGTCCACATGGCTAAACACTGAACATTAATCAAAATCAGTGTGGGTTAAAAACTAATCCTGGGGAAAAAATGTTGAAGCATTTTCAACCTGGGCTAGTTTGCTGATCCAGCTTAGTATGAAGGCACACTAATTGTTATTGGAAAATCAGAAGTGGCAAGAATAGAGATGGAAGCAAAAGTCTGAGGGTGGGAGGTCTCAATTTAACTCCTACACTGAGTATGATGCCCATGGAACTGAGGCCTCAATTCCAAATTGTGGAAGGAACCTAACTGGGGAAAAAGAAAGGGGAAAGGAAGGTATTCTGGAAGGTCAAAACAATTCTTTTTAACTCCTCTCTAAAACAGTACAATAGAATAAAGCTGTTCCCCTCACCTAGACTTTTATCAAGACACAAAGCCTTGCTATTTTTCAGTATTCACTCACCTGTGTCAGTGCAGAAACTTTTCAGCTTCCTGCCAAGTTTTGTATAAACTGCAGGCTATTGAACAAAAGCCAGCAATGTCTGAAGGCAAAAATGAACTATGTAGTAACTCCAGCTGCTGTTGCTTAACTCTGTGTATCGACACATGCACTGCAAAACCTGCTAAATTTAGTATCAAAAAATATATTACCCTGAATAGTTTTTCTATCTACTGACATATTATTGGAGTTGTCAGGTGAACGACAACTTGCTTCATCATAAGGCTGAGAGGCAAGTCTTACTTGCAACTCCTAGGCATTAATCCAGCTATGTTCACCTCAGTTTCTTCAAATATAAGCTGGGGATAGTACTGACAAATCTCACAGGGCCTTAAATAAACCCCAACTTTATAGATGTTCTAGCGGTGAGAAGTAATGTCTGAGAATACTCAAGTATTTTCATTGCAAGGCAGTAGAATAAAGATGACTTGTGTGCCAGATACGATCAATAATGGCATTGAAAAATATTTTTTGGGTTTAAAATGGTGTAAACCAGAAAACAAACAAACAAAACCAGAATAAACCCCACCCACCTAACCAACCAACCGACACCCCCCCCCCCCCCCCCCCCAAACCCTCCGGTAAACTGTATGCAACAAATCAATGTATTGTGTATTACTTACCAGAAAAAGGAAACCCAAATGAATGAAAATCCTCCACTTACAACTGTTTTAGGGGGAAAATTGTCGTTAAATTCTTGCTAATACTTGCCAAGAAAACCTTGTGTCATTCTCTTGACATTTTAGCAGTGTTCTTTGCGTGCCTATTCAGAGTTTGGATTGTTTGGTTCTTTAGCTCAGTTCCTACTTAAGACTCCCTTGGCAGACCTTCTAGGCCTGTTTGATACACAGTGTTCAGAGCAACTGTGACAGTGTTAACCAGAAGGAAATTCAGTCATTAAACTTTATATTCTTCTCAGCTTTGCAGCTAAAGGTCATGTTGACAGTTTGTACGGCTGGTACCTGGCTGTTTGAGAGCTGGAACAAACTGGCTGTGATGGCAGAAAGTCCTTCCAACCAGTGAGCGTGATTGTGTTCCTTCTCATATATGGGAAGCATTAGATACAGAACGTTGAATACCACTTTCCTCTATTAAATACATCTCTCTATTGTAATTCCAAATCCTCTACTTGAAACTTGTAATGAACCCAGAACTCATGTCTATTAAGCCATCCAAGGCCATCATTCTTCGCTGCTTGAACTTTCTTTTTAGACTTTCCTTACCTGCCCTATTGCCCAAGTTGTATTAGCAAAAGCAAACCTACCTGCATTGAGTGAGGTGGTTTGGAGACAATGCGGCCCTCTGCAGGAGCCTGTTTGCATCCACTGAGGTCTACAACACTAGTCCTCTTCTGCTAATCCCACCGTGATGATTTTTGGGGTTGTCTTTTATCCAGTCCCTCCCCAAATGCTGTAGCCTGTGGCTCATTTCCTTGCCCAGCCTGTGTTTCACTGAGTCTCATCCACTCCCTGGCACTGGCTGCTGTGCCCTGGGGCATGGTGATCTCACCTTGCAGATGTTCTTCCTTCCTGCTTTGGTGAAATCAATTCCAAGGAACTGATTGAGGGTCGTTGTTCCTTTTCTTCTATTCATAGCTGTCTTAGTAACACCACTATTGCTTTCTTGTCTCCTGTGTGGTGGTCTTTACGCTGGCTTAGTATTTTCTTAGCTGATCAATTCTGCATTCTATTCAAACTCAGTAAAAATGCCAGCATAACTAACTCAGTGTACTGGCTGAGTTTAAGTTACAATAACAATTCTTAGAATGATATGACAGTCATCACACCAAGGTGTCACAACACAGGGTGGGGGTGTAGATATGTGTAAATGCATATCTACATCTAGAAGATCTAAATTAAATATAACTGGATTTATAGTTGCCAAGCAATCACGTGAGGTTGTATTGTAGCAGAACAATACACAGGGAAAAAAAATTAAGGACTGCTGCAGATCAGTTACATTAAAAAACAGTAACTTGCAATCTGACAGCAACAAAATTAAGACAAAACTTTACATTTTAGCATGAAAATAATGATCACAGCATCATTAGTGAACACTTTCAGAAGCATAACCCAAAGTTTTTGACTTAAACTTGCTATCTTGCATGTACGCACAAAGCACACATGCAAGAAGTCCTTTCCATTCTGACTCTAGACTGTGATACTGTTTACATGACAGTATTACAGAACATCCATCTATAGATGCATTTTGCTATCGTTCACATACTTCAGCTGAAAACATCCATTTAGCAAGTGTGAAATCTCACTTCCAGAAGCACTTGTGTATTCTCTGGAAGCTCACAAGTATTGCAGACTGTGCTTCCCTCTGTAGATGCCTTATTCTGTAGCAGTGCCATCCTATGGAGTGGAGGGAGAGGAATCTCTAATAATGTGTTAGCTTCAGTAACTATTCTAGTTCTAGGATGTGCTATCAGCAGCAATCACTTTCGTTTTTCATTTTTGGTTTTTTTTCCCCTCTGTGAATTTTTTACAGCCTACTTCATAAATTTAATATCCAAGAAATAGCTATTCCTTAGAAAACATGTAAAATAGTTACATTTAAAGTGTGCTTGTTCAATTCCCAACTTGACTGGTGATTGGGCAGGAGTCTGTTTGCATATGACTACTATCCAGATCAAGTAAAATTCGTTCAAGAGAGCACTAGCATTTTAAGCTAGAGAAAGCAGAAGAACTCCCTACAGCTATTTTATGTAATCTCTTGAAATATGTGCTGTGGAAGATACTATCCATATTAATGAATTCATATCTAATTTCCTGTCTTTTAAAGATGGGCTTTCTGCCCTTATTAAAAAGACAAAAAACCACAACAACCCAGAGGTATATATGCATCCTCTGTGCTGTTCGTTTAGTGATTATGCAGTCTCGATTTTCATTAACAACAGATAAAAGAAAGAGAGCTTTGTAAATGTTGAACTATTGCTGACAGCTGTACTGTTCCTTTTTTGAACACAAGTATCCAGGGAGAAAGTCATCCCTGGGTGTTTCATTCTCTGTTTGGGAAGAAAACAGAGTAAGAGAATGAAAGATTTAAAAACTCTCCATGGGGTGCCTGAAGACCAAATACAGGAGGGGAAAAGAAAACTATCACAGTGGTGTGTTTGTGGAACACTCTGGGGCTCATCATTGACTGGGAAGGAGAGAGGAGACGAGTGCCTTAAGTGTTGCATGAAAAGGATGTGGACTCATCCAACCATGAGAGAAGAA
The DNA here is from genome assembly GCA_039720435.1 of Amazona ochrocephala. Lineage (NCBI taxonomy): Eukaryota > Metazoa > Chordata > Aves > Psittaciformes > Psittacidae > Amazona > Amazona ochrocephala. The sequence goes on along the minus strand of CM077882.1, from coordinate 50,376,946 downwards.
ATCTTTTTTCTGGAGGAAAAAGCAGTCTCTGCCCTATTTGGAGGGTAAGAAGAAATGGATACCTGCATTTGGAACAGACTATTTACATCCCTCCTTCCCCTAAATCAAGTAGCAACTCCACTTTTCTCTGTCCCCTGGTTACTCACTGGGAGGAAGGGACTTGCCTGAGAGGAGTGAAAGCCGTAACTCTTCAGGAAGGCCCGTGGTGCATGCAGCTCACTCCTGCCCTGCTCACCTTGGCCTGCCTGCTGGCTCACCAGTCCAATGGTGAACACTGCAGTGAGCATCAGTACCCTCTTACTGAGCACCTGCAACCAAGCTCTGCTTTCTGCCCCTTTGGAAAAGGCACCAGTGTGTCCTGCTAGCTCAAGCAAGCCAAAAGTTTATCCCCATGGCAAGAGACAGCTGTCCCTGTCATGGGGATGTGAAGTCGCCAAGGGGATGACTCCCCCTTTGGGGTGACCTCTTGGGGGTGTCCTGTCCTACTCTTGCAGGATGGAAGAGCTCCCTCCGCAGTGGCCACCTTACCCTCTGCTTCCCCAAGGGACTGAAGTCAAAGCATCTACCAGACTAGACATTTCAAGAGCTTGACTGAAAGCTAAATACAGGAGTGTCAGATGGAGAGGAAACCTCTACCCATGTGCCTAAGAAAAGAGCAATCTGTCCTTCCACAGATTCATCAGATAATCTCAGAGGTTGCCTCTTCCCTCAACACTCCTTTGGAGGCCTAATAGATACCTTTCTCTTTCCTCAGAAAGATCCTCTTTGCCTCAGGTATCTTTTGTTAGCCTCTTTGGAGTTTCATTTGCTTTTTTCTAGGTTCTTTTACAGAAAGGAAACTCCAGATCAAACTATACATTGATTGTGAGGGTTTTCTGATTTTCTGTTCAGTTCTATCCCTTTCTAAGGTAGATAAAAAGCCCTGTTACTATGCCCCTTGAAGAAGGGCTAATTATTTTCCAAAATCAATATAATTCCTGCCACAGTCTATGACAAAACTTGCATCCTGGTTTAAACTATGATTCTGTCATGTATCATAATTCACATGGCTTTCTTCCTGGCATTTGTATGTAGGCTGGGATCTCAATTTAATCTGTTTCAAGACCCATCCTGAAAAATCTCATTATTGGTTGCTCTTCTGTGAAGCAACCAAAAATGGTAAGTGAAGTGAAATGACAGTGCTTTTTCTTTCCCAATATTACATTTCCCAATATACAAGAATACCAATTCTCCACAAATCTCAGTTTTAGAGAGAAGTCTCACCTTTGACAGCAAGCTGCAGCATTTCTGTAGTTCCCCTAACGCAATTCTTTTCACTTGGACCATCATCTGTGTGACTGTTACAACAGTCCTTTGTCTCACCCAGTTCTCATCCTGGGTGCGTCAGAGTTATGAAGAAGCGAGCTGGTTAGTGTAAATAACCTGAGACATCGGACCGTGGGTTAAGCAGGGCAGAGCCTTGCAGGGAGTGACTGAACTCAGGGTGCTTGTAAAGTCACCCTCAGATAAAGCCTCCACCCATTCAATTTTCAAATTCTCTGTCCTGCCTGCCTTTGCCTGTTAACCATCAACTCTGTGCTGTGCTGTAAACAAAACCTTTTGTAACATCCATGTGGAAGCTTTAGAAATAGTTAGCTCGGATGCCTCCCACACACAACTGTGCTAGAAAAGGTCAGCATTTCTTAAGTAAACATATGCACTCACCTGTGCCTCCTAAAAATCATGTATAACTTAAAGAGGACAGCCCTGTTTCCTCTGGAAATAGATCACTTTGACAGCCACACTCACCTGAATTTCTACACTGACTACAGAAGGCCCAGACTGCCATATTGCAAGCGTGCAGGGTCTCAGCAGATCTGCACAGTTCATTCAAACCATCCACATCCCTGCTAACATACTTTTTAGGAAAGGAAATGCAAAGCTCTTAACCTCACTTTATGACCAGCGCTGAATTTCCACAAGAAAGGCCAAGCTCATTTGAAATTGCTTGATTTCACAACTATATATACTTAACATATATTTAAGGCTAGTACAACTCCTGCCCTTGACTCCCTATGGCAAGCCTGAAAGACTAAAATGTCCAGGTTTGTTCTTTAGTCTTAGTATTCTATCATTTTCTCTTTCACTGTGGAAAGGTGTTCATCGTAACAATATACTACTACTGAAATAACTGCAGAGCAAAAGCTCTCAAGCACTCTGAAAAATCAATTTAGGAACCAGATACAACATTTCCCTCATCTTTTGGCAACCTCCCTGTACTTGGGTAACAGCTGATATAATGGACACACTACTTTAGGTCAAGTGCACTCTGAAAAGAAGCGGACGGTGGAGCTCGGAAGAAGCCTGGGCACTCTAGATACCACCTGACTGGCAACAGTCTCTCTATCCCAAGATCCACAACAGATTAATTTCTGTTTCCCACCTCCTCCATCAACCTTTACCAAAATGCTTTATGGGTGGACCTTAAAGATACAGAAGCCTCTAACCAAAACCTTGGAGCTTAACTCGGTGCTCAATCTTTGACCTTGCCCCGCTGCTCACCAATTTCAACCACCAGCTCAGGAGGAAAGTTGGGAACTTTTCCCATTTCTACTGCTTTTTTAATTTCCCATCATTTTACCCATCTTCAATACTCTTGTGTGTTCACCTTCCGCCTTCATCTACCCACTGCATAATCAAAACCACTTTGCCTCCCAAAGTCCCCTCCCAGGTATAAGAGATTCCCTCCCATCTCAATATGCACGCATAATTTCTCACCTGAAGTAAAAATAGTCTAGTAGCAGTATGCAGAGGAAAAGAGAAAACATCTCTTCCAGATTGCTTCTGTAGCTGCTTACTCTTTCCAACATTACAGACAACTACACAAAGAATCTCTCAAAGCAGGCCTAAGATGGTTCAGTGTGTATGAGGAGTCCATCACCTTCCTAAGTACTAGTTAAATAAATGAGACTTTTAAGCTCAGAAAAGTTGTGATGATACTACAGGGTGAACTGTATGCCACAAACTGGGAAAGCATACCGACAACCTTAAAACACACATCACAGACATGGGATCAGCATTCCCTTGTTCATTATGGACACAAATTTACATAAAATAAACTCAGAAGCACATCTAGAGACCTTCTGCTCCTCTAAGCTATCCCAGTCCTTGACTGGCATTTAACTACTGAAGGCATTAGCCCATCTCATTTCTAAAATCCAGTTTCCCATCATCAGAGGCACTCATTTCTCAGCTAATAGGTAACTGGCAGCTTCAGCTTTATCTACACATGCTTTTGGAAAAGCCTTACTACAGCACCACAGACAGCTTGAGGTTGGAAAGAACTCTGGAGATCATCTTCTCTACCCTCCTTGCTGTTTAGGACCATGTCCAGGTGGCTTTTGAGCACCTCCAAGCATAGAGTCTCCACAACCTCTCTGGGCAACCCCTGCCAGTGCACGGTCACCATCACAGTGAAGAACTGTCTTCATGTCCTTTCAGCCCTCTTCTCTCAAAATACATCTTACTGGAAACCACTTTACTCTGCAACATTTAGGGATACAGGAAAAATGCAGAGCTCATGTGAGTGATAAAAAATGATTCACATACTTATTTGAAGAAAGAAGAAGGCTACTGATGCTGACCACAATGAGCTGGCTTTGGCTGATCCAACACTGTCTTCATAATAGCTTAAAAGAACTCAAGAGATTATGAACATATGCTGGTACCAATGAGGGACAGTAATGTTACCAATGTTTCTGGGGGAAAGAACAACAAACTTCAAACTAAGGCTAAAATTGCTCCAGCCCAACAAATTCCACATTACTGTCTGCTGTGACGCCCTCACCAAGAGAAACTGACGAACTCTCTCAGATACAACATACTCATCACTCTATGCAGGCTTCTCAAATTTCCTCCAGAGTCACAGGTTTCCTATTGTGCATCTCTTAACTGTAATTCCAAAAGGTATTTCATTTCACATGCTCTATCATTTTGTAAAACTATCCTTTTTATTATTATTCTTATTTAATGATCTGAAGACCAAATGAATAGGCTGGCAGGCAAAAGCCTTCTGTGAATCTCCTTTACTTGTTCTAATCCAGATGTAACCAGTGCAAGTGGTAACCTAGGAAAATTGAAAGATCTCAGTGTAAACCAAAAGATTATCTGAGCTATTCGGTCTAATGGGAGGTGTCCCTGCCCATGGCAGGGGGGTTAGAACTAGATGATTTTTAAGGTCCCTTCTAACCCAAACCATTCTATGATTCTTTGAAGTTATTTTCAGACACTAATTTACAGAAGAAATACAAATGAAGCTGTTAAACATGTTTAATCGACTTTGTAATGCTGTTGAAACCTAAATCAAACAACAAAATACAACTGCTGTTTTTTAAAGTTTAGTACTACATTTTCATCTGACAATAACTAACATTCCCAGCAAAGAGTAACTTGTAAGATGTTCTGCTTCCTTCAAAAATAATCTGTCATGAATCATGTCTGCAGGCATATTACATACCCAGAACAAAACTAGGAGCGCATAACAGTTCATACAGTTCTCATTTCTCAATTGACCAGCGGGAGGTTATGAGTCATTGGACTGTGGGGAGTTACCATTATCTACTCCTCTCATCATATTGAAAAGAACAGAAGCATTTCAGTTTATTGTGACACAAGCCATCAGAGTACCTCTTCTTTACTGAAAAGATAAATACAACATGCAGGAGACCTTCAAAGGGGAGCAAACAGCAGATCAGTATGCAGCCCCCACCAGATGGCAGCACACGTGCACGAACAGACCAGGGCACATCAACAGAATTATGAAAAATAAATAAATATGGAAAATACAGTTTATTCCTCTCAACTCTCAATTTCAGTGTCGCTTATGAGGAATCACGACAAGTTACATTACTTGTCATGCCTTTTTGTATGACCAAGTTACCTTTTCCTACAGAAATTCCCATCATTAACTGGAAAAGATGTGACATTCTGTTTGTTTCATTTGGCCCCCCCAGGTGTTTAAATCAACACTTAATAACATACAACACTCAGCTGAGACATACAATTGTCTAAGCCTCTTGAGATCCAGTTTTTCTGTTAAACCTATCTCGCTATATAAAGTACGATGGTTTATAATTCACAAGGATTAGTAAAATGTCTAAGGAAGTAATGCTTATAAGCAGCCACTGAAATCGCCTATTATACAGGTGCCTCTCTGTTTCAGTACAGCTTAAAATAATTCCATAGCTTAAGCATCCCCTTATTTTCCCCAAATCTGATACTTTTTAATGGTATGATTCTATCTGTTCTTCAGAGGATGACTGGATATTAGAGTCTTCAAATCGTTGAGTAACAGTGAAAAGGTTAACATTTTTCCATATACTGTTTTTGTATTCATGTATTTCATGAATGCAATCACATACCATTAATAACTAAATTTAGCTTTTATTAAGCATGACCACACAACAGAAGAGACAAATACATTTTATTTCACTTCAGCATTTTATTCTGAAACCACTGACCTCATTTTTAGGACTAAAGATCTCACAGGTAAGTAAGATGAAAAGATGAAAGGAAGGTGCCATGAAACAGTAATTCAAAAACATTCTTCCACCATACAGGAAGAGAAACCATATCAGTTTTTCTTTATGAAAAAATAATGAAAAAAATGTATCCACTATATGAAGTCATAGTTCTTATAAGAACATAATCTAGATCACGAGTTTCCTTTGTCTTCTAGTTTTCGGTTATGGAAAACCTTTGTTGCATGGCTTTTTGAGAAGCTGATGACAAAAGTTAACAGGAAAATACAACTTGCATTTAAAGACAAAAAATCATGCTCTATGGCTTATGAGCCTTTAGACAGAAAATGAACAACTAAACCTAGATTTTGTCTTTCACATACCTTGTGATAAACCTGTTCAGAAATACTATTAAAATGAAAAATACATCCTGCTTTACCTCAGTTTATTCATAAACTCACCTGCTCTAGGTCAGCAAACCTTAGCTGTCTAAAAAAGTATTAACGTATTCCAAACTGTATTTTAAGTACACTTAAACTAATCTCAAGGAACAGTCTTGCAAAATGAGAGTCCAAGGGTTGCATAGAAGACAGAAGAAATTTCCAGACTAGCTGCAATTCCTTGTCCTCTGAAAGACTTCTAGAAATCCTTAAACATTCAACAAAACAAGCTTATGTAGCCGATAAAGACCATTTCTTCTTTCATGCTGCTTTTCAGACTGGTCAATAATATGCTGAGGATGCACCTAATAAAAAGATGCAAGAGGAAAGTCAGAAAGCATTTTTTATTATGTTTTCCTATATAACATAGGTAGGGAAAAGAGTGTTGAAGAGTTCTGACAGTTTCAAATCACACAGGAATTTCAGTTCCATGCCACACGTCAACGTAAGTAGCCAGTGCTATGGAATGCTGTATCTCATGGTCTGCCTGAGTCAGAATACTATTACACAATCAATTCCAGAGCATTACAGGTAGCATTTCATGTGATGATGTAAAAAAGATGTCTTGAAATTCTTCAGATGCAGTGAGGAAAATCCTGATCCAACACCTATACATTAACTTGTTATAAAAGCTAAACAATATAACCGAATAGGAGATTATTTTCATAATACCAAGGATAACCACATTTGCAATATGGAAACACTTTGGCTTAAGGCAGTGTATCACAACACACTCTAACCCCTCAGTGAACGCCTACGAGAAATAAGAGCCCTTGCTGCTTGTTCACTGTTGCTCATCTTTTCAAGGAGACCCAAACTGCTCGTTTATCTGCCTCAGGGTGGGAGAAACACAGGCAGGGTGTGTCTAAAAGTCTGACTACTGCACTCAGTAATCCCTCACCCCTTTTAAATTAAGAAAAAGCACTTGATCGTCAGGAAATATAGTGGCCTGCAGAGGCCCTCACAGAAAGAAAGGTAAGATTTCTAACAGTAGGAAGCTAGACTTTTTGGCTTTATGAAACAATCCCAGGTTTTTCAAGAAAACTGCCCTCCAACCTGACCCCACCACATTCATTCTAAAGCAAGTCACATTTCTGTCTGCTTAAAAGGGAAAAGCCACCTGAAAGCACAGTAACTCAAGACAAAATGCACTGCATTCAGATAAATTCGTCTCTCAAAAACCATATTCTGTTTGAAAAGCGTAAACTAAACTGCAAAAGTGAAAACCCAAGCCACCCAACAAACTAGAGTAATAGGATATCAATAGGGACTGGCGTATACTCAACAGTTCTTATGACTTAAAGTTGACTGTACAGTACTTTCAGTATCTTTAAGTTCAATACTCAGAAAAGACATCCTTCCAAAGGAAATTCTCCCTTTGACCACTCTTAACTGTACTGGGGTACTCCAACTACTCTTCTTAGGGAGAAAGGAAAAAAAAAAAAAAAAAATACATATTTGTAGACCCTTACCTGATTCCATGCATATGGCTTCTCATACCATGTAGGAACAGCTTTATCTCGAGGTTTTGATTTGCAGATTAAACTGAAATTACATAAAAATAGCCTTAAGAAATACACTTGTATTAGATTTATTCTAAAGAAAAAGGAATTTCTGTATTAGACACAACTAGGCATTTATGAGGTGTCTGTGCTTAAGGGAATCTTAAATTTCTTTGTTAATCTAGTCTGATTGGTTCACTTTCTACACTAGAGGGGCAAAGTACAGAGAAGTCAAAACACAGGTTTTTCATAGGGACGTTAAACGTATAAGAATCTATTTTCTTTTAAAGAAAATTATGGTTATTTTTTCTAAATCTAAAAAGTACTAAATTTGCAAGTGTCATTTATTCCATAAGCTTCATGCATACTTACTCACTAGAATGTATAATAAAGCTATTTTTAGGGTATGTTGTTTTGCATGACAACTCAATTACTGTAGATTCTCTGTCTGCTCCAGTTATTCCTTCAAGCTGTGCAAAGTACAACAGCAGTAGACATTAATTAATTCTGTCTAGATGTGTTTTTCAAAACCTGATTTTAGTCTTAAGTAGTGGTGACATGTTGTAAATACAATTAGCTTTTGAAAAATTGAGGAAAATTATGAAAGACTGTTCAGCCTAAATTTTTACCTATGTGCTCTTATTAATAGTTTTTTCCAAGACACAAAGGAAGTACAATGAGAAGAAAAGATTCAAAATGCAGGGAGATTTTACACAAAGGAAAAGACAACGTCATGACAATAACCAGATTGTCTCTTTGTTCAAAAAAGTAAAAAAAAAAAACACCAACCAAAAACTGGAAAAATTAACTGTAGGATTGTTGGAACACAATCAGTAAAAGCACAAAAAAATCTAGAAAGAAAACGCTACCCAAAGAGGTGTAAAATCCTAAAGAAAAAAAAAACAGAAGGCTGCTGAGAATGACCAAGTCAGGCACGGAATGCTGATGGAACTGGGGAGCATGTCAACACTGGAGCTGCACAGGCTGCTCCTTCCACTCCCAGCTGGCTGGAGATATCTGAACAATCAACCTAAAATAGGTACTGAAACACTAGCACATATTCACATGTCTAAAGAAACAGCAGTGACATTTCTGTGCCTTGAATTTAGCATGTAAGTGCTGATTTCCAAACATGAGCTCCTGTTACTGCCACAGCCACCTCCAGAAAGGTTATGTGGTTTTGCTTCTTTCTGCTTATCCACTTTCCTCAATTTTTCCCTACAGTTGTTACCACATGAATCACACAAGCAAACTTTATTCAGCTTTGAAGCCTAAACGTGGTACTACATGGCAGTCTCCAAAGGCAATACAGACACCGACTGGCCTGAAGTACTTGGACACAAACAGGAAATTAAACACTGAATCAGCAGTATCCTCAACACCTGGGGTTTTACCAAGAGATTTTCAGATGCGAAATGAAGAGCTTGCCATCAACCTGCACTGGTTCTCCTTAAGTTGAAAGCACAAACAGCATGCATTTTTGAGGTAAGCCTTTGTGGAGCTGTACCGCCACTTTCTGAAGGTGCACACAGTCCACTGCCATAGGTGGCTCGAAGCAAAGACAGGTGGCCTTACTTCTGTTCACAAATTAGCCCAGGACTTCCAGCAATTAACTTGGCCAACACCTACCCTACACTTGTCTTTTGAGGGAGGAAAGACAGCACATGATTCAACTGTAATGTATAGGGAGAAAAAAAATTATTAATCTTTCTGCACTCTTATGCCATACAACTTTATTAGCTTTGTCCTGGGTGCACAAAGCAAAGGTACATCAGAAGTGGTATCCTGTAGAACAAGTTTTACACTCTACGTTTCATGACTTAAGTAATCAGGCTTCCTTGAAGAACCAGTGCTTCCACAAGAAGTCTAAAGTTGTTGAGTATACTGCTTTATAAATAAACAAAAGTAAATTAAATGCATCATTAAATGAGAACATATATTGTTTCCCCAAAGCTTAATCTGAGCTATGCTTCAAGCAATTATTTATTTTGGTTTTGCTGAGACTGAAACAGAATATCTTATTTCTATGAAATTATTACCATAGAAGTTTCTGACGAACATCTTCCTGCAGCTGTGTCACTCTTGTTTGTTCAAAACGTACTGCGCATTCAGAAAGCAGCTTATTAATGGCTGTCCTTAGGATGTTTATCTATAAAAACACCAGTGACAGAATATAAAGCACTCTAAACCAGCACTAGTTCTATATCATATTGTATTGTATTATATATTGACACAAAGGGGCCGTGGCACCCATACCACCAAACTTCAACAGAAATATTATTAACATAAGCAAAACCATCTGAAGCTTTAGCAACACTTCCTCCAGATGCATCTCTACTGGTTCAAGATGTTAATGTTCAGCCACTTAATACACAATCATCAAGGTTACTCAGATATGCCACAAAACATACAGGCTACCACTTGCCTGGACTCTTTTCCAAACACAGAATTCCTTCTGTGAAAGTTTTAAGGATATTCTCCATGGGTCCATAATTTCCACATGCATGGCTTCATTATGGGCAAATTTTGCATCACAAATTTGAAAATTTGGTGTCCTCCTGAAATGGGGTTACAGTGCTGGCAGATAAGGAAATAGGAACTGATGTCACCCACATGGACTTGTGAAACATGTTTGACACTGGCCCACACAAGATCCTTGTCTCTAAACTGGAGAGGTATAGATTTGATGGATAGATCACTGGGTGGATAAGGAACTAGCTGGAAGGTCACACTCAAGATAGTTGCGGTCATGAGCTTGCTGTCCAAGTGGAGACCAGCAACAACTGATGTTCTTCAGGGTCAGTACTGGGACTGCTGCTGTTTAATACATTTGTTGGCAACATGGACAGTGGGATTGAGTGCACCCTCTGCAAGTTTGCCAATGACACCAAGCTGTGTGATACAGCTGACATGCTGAAGGGATGCCATCCAGAGGGACCTTGACAGGCTTGAGAGCTGGGCCTGTGTGAATCTCATGAAGTTCAACAAGGCCAAACGCAAGGTCCTTCACCTGAGTTGGGGCAATCCCAAGCCCAAACACAGACTGGGTGGAAACTTGATTCAGAGCAGGCCTGAGAAGAAGGACTTCAGGGTGGTCAGATGATGGAAGCTCAACATGAGCTGACAGTGTGTGCTTGCACCCCAGAAAGCCAAGCATATTCTGGGCTGAATCAAAACGATCATGACCAGCAGGTCCAAGGATGTGACTCTCCCCCTCTACTCTGCTCTCATGAGATCCCACCTGCAGTACTGTGTGCAGTTCTGGGGCCACCAACATAAGAAGAGCATTGACCTATTGGAGCAAGTCCAGAGGAGAGCCACAAAGATGATCAGAGCACCTCTCCCACAGAAACAGGCTGAAAGAGTTGGGCTTGTTCAGCCTAGAGAAGAGAAGGCTCCACGGAGACTTCAAAGCAGCCTTCCAGTACCTTAAGAGGCCAACAAGAAAGCTGGAGAGGGACTTTTTACAAGGGCATACAGTAATAGGACAGGGGGTAATGGTTTTAAACTGAAAGAGAGTAGATTCGAATTCTAGAAGGAAGAACGAGGGTGGTGAGACACTGGCACAGGTTGCCCAGAGAAGTTGTGGATCCCCCAATCCCTGGAAATGTTCAAGGCCAGGTTGGAGAGGGCTTTGAGCAACCTGCTCTAGTGGGAGGTGTCCTGGCCCATGGCTGGGGGGTTGGAACTAGATGATCTTTAAGGTCTCTTCCAACCCAAACCATTCTGTGATTCCATGACATGTGCAGCAGCATGTCCACCCTGTCCTTAAAAAGCCACTAGAAACCACTGACCATCACCTGCTCTGTACGTAGAACTGATCAGGGCATGTGAGGCTGTCATGAGTTCAGCAGTAGCAGTCATTTTTCTCCTTGTTGGTAGCTGGTGCAGCGCTGTGTTTTTGACTTTCAGCCTGGGAACAGTGCTGATAACACTGATGTTTTCAGTTACTGCTTAGAACATTTTGGTCTGACCAAGGACTTTCTGAGCCTCATGCTCTGCCAGGGAGGAGAGGAAGCCAGGAGGAAGCAGAGACAGGACACCTGACCCAAACTGACCAAAGAGGTATTCCGTACCACACCACGTCATGGCCAGGATGTAAAAACGGAGGGCAGAGCCTGGGAAGGGTGGGGTTCATGGCTGGGTGGGGCTTGGTATCGGGTGGTGAACGATTGTATTCTTTTTCCCTTGTATTTCCCTTACATTATTATTATTGGTGGTAGCAGCAGTTGTTTGTGTTATACCCTAGTTACTGGACTGTTCTTATCTCAACCTGTGGGAGTTGCATTCTTTCGATACTCCTCCCCATCCCCCTGGGAGCTGGGGGGAAGAAAGAGGGGGGGTGAGTGAGCAAGCGAACTACGTGGCTGACTGCACTTAAACCACGACAGAGGTCTTTTGCTGTATAAAGCACATATCAAGTCTGAAGCACAGGTCAAATACAGCTTTCTGTCCTGCATAACGAGAATGGATACATGTACTTCCCTCTGACAGTTCTCTGTCTACAAGTTGCAAAAAGGCTGTAATGAGGAATACAGTGGTTTTTTTGTTTGTTTGATCTGGTCCGAGACAAGTAGCTTGATAAATTCTTATACATGTTTTACCTCTGATATGTCTTCTACTCCAAAATGCACATCAAATGTCAGTTCCATGTCATTTTCTGGAAGCAGGGGAGCTCCAGAAGTCTGACTCCAACCCAAACCGCACAAAACACCAGTGAAATACTTTCCACTTTTATCAACCCTACGTGGAAAAGAAGGAAAACAGTCTCACCTAGAGATGAAAAAACTGAACACTCATATGCAGAGTTAAATGAATTTGTTTAAGCCATGCCAAGCAAGATTCAGGTGTTTTGAAGAAGCTAACACAACTGAGAGGCATTCATACTTAGTCATACTGTTTTTTTCAAACATAGTGATGAAACAAAACTAAAGTTCTGGTTACAGAAACATACACTCATAAAACTTAAAAGGAAAAATCATACATATGCAAAATAAAACTTAAGGAAAGCTAGCTTCACTATGTAGAAGTGACAGTGCATAGACACAAGAATTTAAACCAAACGACAGTAATGCAACTGCCAGAACTCTTTTACAAAAGAGTTTATGCACTTTTATAAACATCAAGCAAGTTCCTCTCCTCATGTAGGTTTAAAACTGGCCCAGTTCTACAGTACATCTTCCAGGCTTCCAGCACAATTGTCAGGAATGTATTGCCTTACTGTGGGAGTAGAGCCTGCAGCATCATTTCCTAAGTACATGAAACAAGTTATCTTAGCTACGAACTATACCGAAACCGATGAAAGATACAAGAATTACATGAACAGGAAAGGCTAAAAGCATGGAAAAAAAAAAAAAGCCATCAATTTGTGAGGGATCCTAAAGAAACAAAACAAAAACCAAACACACGCACACTCCCCCTTTTTAAAATGCATGAATACCTTAGTTCTATAGCAGGAGCAAACAGCATACTGAGGAGCGGAAGCAGGCCAGGAATAGGAGGCATCAAAGATGTTTCTTCTAAAATCACAGCAGATCCTGTCACACACACAGGAAAAAAGAAAAAAAAAAAAAAAAAGATCTCTATAGAGTATCTAATGAAAATGAAACCTCAAAATGATGTAACATTGAACTACACTAACATTTCCTCATAGGACTATTCCCATAAAACCAAAGTCTGGAGAAACTGTCCAAACACTTTTACTAAGCATTACCACTTGCATTTGCTGATACAGAAGCAGAAACCAACATCTGCTCAAAGGGATCTTCTGAAGCATCATGGAGAACAACAGAGTTTATGCTTTGCTTTCGTATAAGAATGTTTCTGGAAGGAAATAAAATAGTTTCAACATTAAAAAAAACTGAACCAAAAACCACAAAAACAAACCCCCTACAGACACATAAAACAAAGGTATTATTTTAAATTCATAATCCAACCTCAATGAATAGCAGTTACCTGAATACCATTTAACAGATGTATATGATTAATAAATAATCTCTTTGTAAGACATTAAAGCACCTAATAAAACTATCCTCAAATTATTACATAGTGATAGTATGCACATGAATGCAACTTAATCCTGACTACTTCAGTCCTTTCAAAGAATAAAAATTCTGTGAAAATCTGTCAGAGTGACTAGGATGGTTTTTGCCTATGTATTGAAAATTACATCTGAGAACATGCTTGGGTGGCACGGTTTAGTGGGAGGTGTCCCTGCCCATGGCAGGGGTGTTGGAACTAGATGATCTTAAGGTCCTTTCCAACCCTAACTATTCTGTGATTCTATACTTCACAGTGGAAGTCTTCTCATACCTGAACTGGGATCCTCTTGTCATACTGTAGCATTTCAGCTCATATGGACTGAATGGGCCAAAAACTGTTACCTTCAAACGAAAGAGAGCAAATGATATTCTAGTTAGCCAGCACCTGGATCTCTCCAAATCAAAATACTCTATAAATAAAATCCAAAACACATTTCAGCATATACTGAGCAACACTGAATTTGGGGACTCTTCATTAGGGACTGTAGTGATAGGACAAGGGGTAACGGGTTCAAACTTATACAGGGGAAGTTTAGATTGGATCTGAGGAAGAAATTCTTTACTGTAAGGGTGGTGAGGCACTGGAATGGGTTGCCCAGGGAAGTTGTGAATGCTCCATTGCTGGTGGTGTTCAAGGTTGGGTTGGACAGAGCCTTAGGTGGCATGGTTTAGTGGGAGGTGTCCCTGTCCATGGCAGGGGGGTTGGAACTAGATGATCTTAAGGTCCTTTCCAACCCTAACTATTCTACGATTCTATGATAAACAGCACTTTCATTTTACCTATCTAGAGCATTTGCTTGTTGAGGCACTTTAACAAAAGTAATGTATTTTTCACAGGTGTTGGGGATTCACAACTTCCATCTGGCTTAAAAAGCACAAGTTCATGCTTCACAGAACACCTAATAAAATCAGGTCACATTTTTGTTTACATGAGCAGTCTTTAATATTGACAAATCTCTCACTTTCACAAAGTGAGCATTTAAACAGGACTACTCCTGCGGGTAAACTGAGCATGAACTTGAAAACCTGAAATACTGTTGGGTCTGAAAGGTGAAAAGAATTGCAATACAGATGAGGGCTTAACTTGTAATCAGAATGCAGAGCAGGACACAAACTTTCATGTTTTATATTCTAGGTTAGCAGTGACTAAATAACTCAAGTAAGTAAGAATAAATTCTGAGTTTGGAATTGGTAGCGGAAGAAACACCCACTGTCTCATTATCATCAGCTACTGGAGTGTTCACTGCATTACCTATCCTAGCAGCTGAGGAAGAACAAAACACTTTCTATACTAAAAATCATGTTTAAATTTTTTTTTAAAACAAAACAAAAAACCCCAAACCAGTAGGACTGTAATCTTGCTTTTTGCTGTAGCTTATGTAGCGAAGACTACCAGAGGTGGAAAGACTGTGTTCAGTTTATTTTATCTTCATTCTGCAGTGGTTCAAAGCGCTGCCTTAAAATGTGTTGGAAGAGTTGGTTCACTTAGCTCTTAGGCAAAGCTTCAAAACTTTGCTAGAAGTTCCAAACAGCTAGTCTCAACAGTTCTCATTACAGCTTTCTACCAACAGAAAATAGAATATACTACGAAAGGCATCAGATGTGGTTTGGGTGTTTAAGATAACTTTCAGTCTTCATCTCCATTCTGACACTGTAAGAAGCAGGGTCACAAAATGACATACAAAAACCACCACCCAAGTTACCTTCCGGGTTGGCACATTAGATTTATGTTCAGAAAAGCAGTTTAACAATCTTTCAAGAAGATGCTTTTCTTCCTTTCTTGAAGATACAGGCATTTTCTCGTCTTTTACTTGGTCCAAAAATAATTCCCTGAGAAAACTATGGCTTTGCTGCATAACAATGGAAGAGTGTTAAAACAATGAAATGGCTATGTTTTTCATAAATTTTATTAAAAAAAGACCCCACATAAAGCACATACACACTCACATACAAATACAAAACCCAAGGTTCTCATTACATTTTAGATTATATAAAATATAAAAATGGGAGACAGTTAAAACTATGAAACGTACATTTTTTCAAAGTTTAAAAAAAACAGTGGAACAGTTCAGATGCAATTACCTCCCGGGAAACATCTCTCAAAAGATGTTTCAAAGCAGTAATGCTTTTAGCCAACAAATTAATAAAAATTATGAGCACACATATGTTGTCCTATTCAAATATTAATCTTGCCTAATCCCATGGCATTAGTCAAGACTTCAACTCAATTTTTCAGCACTTCAGCCTGAGCTGGTTTATTAGTATAAAAAAAGTAGAAGGAGCTTTACTCAATACATACTTGTGATTCATATGATTCTTCTGCTAATTCAGCATAACATTCTTCAATAAGCACATCTCGAATATTCACAAGCTCTTGGCACCCCAAGTAACAGAAAACGTCTACATGCAGAACACTATGCACAAGTGAATACACCTTCACTAAAAGTGCAGAGCCATTCACTAGTGAGGCAAATCTTTGGCTAGCACTGTAACTCCACCGTTCCCCGCACACAAGAGATTTTGCAGAAGGACGCATCTTGCATATCTTGAATTCTAAAGCCTAGAACAAAAACATGGAAAACAATGCTTACCTGAGTAGAAATCAGCACAAAAATATTTTTCCCCCAACTGTTTGAATTAGTAACTATAAATTACTTGGTAATTATTGCAGTGGCTTACGTTAATTACTAAGCCTGCTGTAAAGCTACTGGCATAATTCCTATTTCATCATTGCCAACGCAGCTACAAATTACATCGCATATGACTTCAATACTGTACATAGTTGCTAATGAAACAAAGCTAACAGAGCACAAATAGAAGATAATTTGGTATTAATTCACCATCCACATTAAAATCTAGGGTGTAGAGATGTCTCCTCTGTATAATGCAGAGCTCTTTTCAACTACGGTAACAGAAAACTTGGCAAGACCACTGCAGCTATTCTGTCAATGACGGGCAAGAGTAAGTTCACATTTAACCCATTTCCCTCAACCACTATCTGTAATTATGTCTTCAAATGAATTTTCAACAAAAACTTTTTTTTTTTTTCTAGCTAGTCGTTAAAACCAGTCATTAAAAGATTAGGCCTGAAGCACAAATACATTTCCCTTTAATGCATCTGAAGAAGACATGAAAAAAGGATGCTTCCTGCCAAAATGAACTCTTATTTTTTAAAATCAATTATTCAAAAAATAAAATGAGGCCTGCTAAAATCTAATAGTAAGAGGAGATAGATAAAATATAGAAAACCAGAAAGCTATAAAACTACACTTCTGCTCATTAATTTATCTTTTCATCATCAAATGCTTCAGAAAAAGTTACTATGACACACCTGTTTCAGTTCACCGAATGAGGGCTGAAAAGCTGAATTTCACTTGAATTCTTAGTTATGTGACTTGTAAATATAGCTCAAGAGAATTATTTTTCTCAAAAATTAGGTATAAAGCCCCTCAGGTGTATGTTACATATTGCTATTTAATTATCAAAAGGGTTCTGTCTGAAAAGATTCAAGTAAAGGCAGTAGTTCAAAGAATATCAAAGCAGCACAAAACCAAGACCTGTAGCCTTGTGAAATTTAAATCGGGCACCTCCTATGCATTTGTCCTGTAACTAATAGTGTAGCAGAGCAGAAGGCTTGATGGAACAAAAATACTTTGCACATTAACTGTACAGCAGACTTACGCCACACAGACAAGGAGAGATGCTATGTTGCCACTTATGTGTAGTAGCAGCAGCTAGGTTTAAGCAGAGAACAAAAGATTAAACTAGTTGTTGATAGTTTCTCCTCTCCGGGCTGTTTTCTAGGCTGTATAAATTTCTGCCATTTGCTCAGAGGGCCTTTAGATTAAAGCTAAGCTGATCTACTACTGCTCAGCCTGTTACTCCTGAGCTTTTCATATATGCAGGTAACAGAGGAACCAGAAAAACATTCTCCTTCCAGGGAGTTCTATTTCTCAAAGAACTGACTGACAGCAAAAAAACATAACCAAAAGCAACAAGCAGCAAAAGGCAGCTATTAGAGCTATTTCCTCTTTCCTTCCACTCCCTCTGTGACTACAGACTGGAGTGAGATCCCAGTATGTTGTCCCCACAGAGACAGGCCTAGTTCAACCATTCAGTTAAAAAAAAATTCAATGTTTTTTACATCCTGTCAGGCAGCAAGTTCAGGCTTCTCTCCCACTCACCTCCGCAGCAAGTGTTAAAGCAACAATTAAATACAATGCAATTTAGTTACACAAGAATTACTGCTCTGTGCATGGTCATTTCTGGAAAACATTTATCCTACTAGTGAAGGTGATTTGTAGGTGCTCCCATTACCAAAACACTATTACCTTATTATCATTCTGAAAAGCATTATGATTTGAAGTATACTTTAGTTTGCCAGACCAGACATGTAACTATTAAGCAGCAGCAAATAGTATCACCCCTACCTGGAATGGAAGCTCTTCAAGAGAGCTTGGAATCTTTTTTAATTTCTTTAAAGGCACTTTTGATCTATTGCCATAATCCACAAAGAACACCTGGAAAAAGAATGGAGAGCATATGCAGAGATTCCACATTAGAAGTGTTACTTTCAGTGGCAAGGGAAGTGACACTACAAGACAAGTCTTATCAAATGAAATGGAAGCAAATTCAGAGTCTGGAAAACATGTAAGTGAAGTCACGTCAAAAAATAATACACCAAATCTAATCTAAACCATGTCAAAAAAATACCATGTCTATTATTTGATGCCTTGGCTTAAACATCCACTGTAATTTAAGTAATCTGCTAAATCTAGAAAAGGCAAATTTCTCAGAGGCTCTCTCTCTCCGCAATTAAATCTGTACAACCTTACTTCTTAACAGTGAACGATATTACCCAATAACTGCTTTTAGGTAAGCAAATGTTAACATGGATCTGGTGACTTGCTTATAAATGCAAAAGAGAAAGTGAGGAGATTAGCATTGTTATTCACTATTTTTTTATGACTTCAAAGAGATGTCCTTGGGTGACAAGGTTTAGTGTGAGGTGTCCCTGCCCATGGCAGGGGGGTTGGAACTAGATGATCTTAAGGTCCTTTCCAACCCTAACTATTCTATGATCTATGACAATCTCTTTAGTATTAACTTTGTAGCAGTGACACCCAGCTAATGTTAAAAAAAAAAAAAAAAAAATCAAGAAACTCAAAGAAGGAATGGGCGGTGCAAAAGGCAATATTACAATAAATTAATAAATAAATATCTGTCGGTAAGTGCTGAAAATAAAAGTATTGTCCTGAAAAATTAATATCAATCTGGAGCTGTGGCACAAGTTTCCATTACTGATATTGGAATAAAAATTCAAAATATTCTAATAAATTTGCTGATGATCAAGAACTAAGCAATATAAACATTGATACAGAAAAGACCACACTGAATGGATCTGAGAATTCAACACGAATGGAGAAAACGAAATGGTATGAAGGACGAGCTCGTATTTGGGGTTTTTAACTATTTCTGCTACGAACTCTTCGTTATTATTCATAAATTCTAATTAGTTGGATATTACCAAGGAGACAGAACTGCGTATAAGATGACAAGAGGGGGCCCATACAAAAAAAACTACGGAAAGGCATATGTGGCATGTACCATATGAAATATTGTTTTGAATGCAGAGGAGAAACACTGAGTTGGAAGAGGAATACTAGCATCACTGTATAAATAAAGACAGAACTGTATGTACAGGAGCATGCCTAATTCTGCTTCAGAAAACTGAGGTCAAAAGAAAAAGGAGGAGTGAGAAGGAGACGTGGTGAAAAAAAAAGTCAATGTAGTATGTGAGAAGAGTGCAGCTTGCTTCAATTAACAAAACAAAGTCCAGGAAGAAAACGATAGATAGGGAGGGGAAAGAAGAATTAAAAGAGAAAACCTATGTAAACCAGGGGAAGAAACACTAGAAGAACAACAATCTTACACAATCTGGCCATGAATGACTGAAAACCAGCAATACAGTGGGGTCAAGAAACTTCCAGATGGACCTTAATATATGTATAAAGAGGAAGTGATGGGGCTGCTGCCAGCAATGTAGCACTGGACTCTGACACAGGCATTCCTCACTATGTTTTTAAAGTTACTGGAGGTTTGTGTCTTTATTTTGGTTTGCTCCACTTCAGCACACAAGATACCTCACTGTATCTACAACAGTCTCTCAATTTCATACTAAAATATTACTGTGTTCAGGAAAAAACTCTAGTTCACCAATTCTGACACAGAATCATAGAATAGTTACGGCTGGAAAGGACCTCAAGACCATCCAGTTCCAACCCCCCTGCCATGGGCAGGGGCATCTCACACTAAACCATGTCACCCAAGGCTCTGTCCAACCTGGCCCTGAACACCGCCAGCAATGGAGCATTCACAACTTCTTTGGGCAACCCATTCCAGTGCCTCACCACCCTTACAGTAAAGAATTTCTTCTTCATATCCAATCTAAACTTCCCCTGTTTAAGTTTGAACCCGTTACCCCTTGTCCTATCACTACAGTCCCTAATGAAGAGTCCCTCCCCAGCATCCCTATAGGCCCCCTTCAGATACTGGAAGGCTGCTATGAGGTCTCTGTGCAGCCTTCTCTTCTCAAGGCTGAACAGCCACAACTCTCGCAGCCTATCTTCATATGCGAGGTGCTTCAGCCCCCGGAATCATCCTCGTGGAACCTCCTCTGGACTTGTTCCAACAGTTCCATGTCCTTTTTCTGTTGAGGACACCAGAACTGCATGCAGTACTCCAAGTGAGGTCTCACAAGAACAGTTTAGAGAGGCAGGATCACCTCCTTCGACCTGCTGGTCACGCTCCTTTTGATGCAGCCCAGGATACGGTTGTCTTTCCGGGCTGCGAGCGCACACTGAAGCTGGCTTATGTTCATTTTTTCATCAACCCACACCCCCAAGTCCTTCTCCGCAGGGCTGCTCTGAGTCTCTTCTCTGCCCAACCTGTAGCTGTGCCTGGGATTGCTCCGACCCAGGTGGAGGACCTTGCACTTGGCATGGTTAAACTTCATCAGGCTGGCATCAGCCAACATCACAAGCTTGTCAAGGTCCCTCTGGATGGCATTCCTTCCCTCCAGCGTATCAACCGAACCACACAGCTTGGTGTCATCGGCAAACTTGCTGAGGGCGCACTCAATTCCACTGTCCATGTCACCCACAAAGATGCTGAACAAGACCGGTCCCAACACCGATCCCTGGGGGACAGCACTCGTTACTGGTCTCCAGCTGGACACTGAGCCATCGACCACAACTCTGTGTGTGGCCATCCAGCCAGTTCTTTATCCACCGAGTGGTCCATCTATCAAACTGATGTCTCTCCAATTTCATCAGGAACATTTTTCTTGTTTAAAAAAAAAGAAAGCGTAACTCCAAGATTGTAAACCCAATTACATGCTACCAATTTAATATAACATGTTACTGTACCTCAGCAGAATCTCCACAAACATACAGAATACGAGCTCTATAATATCCTCCATCTTCCAGATGAGGGAATGGTGCCAGACAAACCATCTCTGGACGTGGAGACACTGGCAAATCCATCAGATTCTGGTACTTAATTTCAGCAGTTAGAGCCTGAAGTACAGTTCTACTTTTTTCATCTGTCCTGTAACCCCAAAAGTGTCCAACTTCTACTATCTGAAAGTATAAAGATTAGACAATATAAGATTTCATATTGTTATTCCACATCAAGTACAAAACATATCTGAGCAAAATATCTGAAAGCACTCCTACCTACTGCCATGCACATAGAACAGTTCTCATACTGCAATAATAGTGAAGCATTTCTCTCATAATTAGATGCTATTTTAAAATGTTTTATTGATGTGCAATACACTTTTCATCTAAATACACCCTGATATAAACATTACTAAAATACAGAAAATTTAGAAAAGATTGCTTCTCTTTTTCTAAATGAAATTCACACACAAAACAATGTATACAGCTGTCTAGCCAGATACATACACATATGGCAAACTTCTCTTATTAGTGAAAGAATACCAGTAAGTTTCATCTATCAGCAAATCAGCATTGTTACTGTTATGATCAGCTATCCCTTAGGAAACTGAAAAGAACACACCACTATTGAAATAAAACTGAATAAAATGAGCCATCTTTACAAATGGCTTACTGAACTCCTATATCATTTCTGATATTCTAACAGATGTTTGCAATAAAGAATAATCTTTATTTTCAACACATGACCATTAAAGCTGATGTATTAAACTGAAGTAACACAAATAGATAAGTGGTTGGGATATGTTTGACCAAACCACAGACGTTTTTGATCCAACACTTACATAAATAAAATGAGGAAAATGCTCTTTTCTGCACTTGCAAACCATACCACTAGTATCAAGAGCTGTTTTAATACTTCAGCCTGTAATTTCAGTGATTTGGATTGTTTTTATCATCGTTTTTATTCAGCAGCATATATACTGCTTGCATTATTCTATTTGTTGGGAAGATAGTTAACATAAGACGTAAAATTTCTCGGCTTCAGAATTCAGAAATATTGTATATGCACACAATTTTCCCCTAACACACTATCTTTTTTTGCACACAAGATTTTTCCCGAATAAGCATGCGGTACCATTAACTCATCTCAGTTCTCGCGTCTACAGTTTCTCATTAAAACTACCAGTTAATAACAACCAGGTAAATGGCCCAAATACCTATTGATTCTCATTTCCACAGTGTAAACAAATATTTTCCCCTTCCCATGAATTTTCTTTACATTTATGCCTACTTCCAGCTAACATTTACTGCCAGTAAATCTCACAAATTCTGTCAAGTGCAAGTAAATTCCAACGTTTGAAATTTATGTGTGACATATGAGTACTGTTTAACAAAGAACTACTGAAAACCAGATGAAGAATATTCTCCATGTGCCCTAAGTATACCTCTATGCTAAAAACATTATTAGCACTTATTCTTTTCATTAAAGTTTATCGGATATTAATCTCCTCAAAGTTATATAGGCGATGATTATTAGATATCCCTTACTTAAGACGTAGAACATTCCTACCTCTGTTATCCTGATGGACAGAAAACGATTTGGGATCATCTTTAACTGTTCTAAAGCACCAAATGAAAGTTCCACAGGCTCCACACTCTGCTTCTGACAGTCCACATTTACTCTAAAAAGTTTATGGAATAATGATGCTAAATACTTCACAAGCAAAACCTCGAGAGTCCTATTCTTTTGCTTTCATTTACTTCCCAAGGCATCCCTAGGGCACATCTATGTACTTAACTTTTAGTCAGTAGTATATGAATTCTACTAGAATGCAAAATGACCACGCAGAACCAAAATACTACAGAGTAACTGAATGCCATTATAATAAAGGAAAGGAAGATACATACCAAGACACAACTGTGCCATCAATTTGTTAGAAATCCAAAGAATTAAGGTTAAATAATGAGGCATTTTGCTATGGCATGCGTCTTAAGCTTATTTTTTAAAAATACAGAGTACACTACTGCACAAAGATAAATTCATATAATTTTTTTTAATGTATCATGTTCCTTTTACTTGACAAAAGTTAAGAACTCTAAAACTAGTCTTTCGGCCTAGGAGACTTCACAAGTCTCTCAAGAATTAATTTCCACAAAGATTCTAAGTGCTGTTTTGGGCACAGCCAAACTGCTAAAACATTTTATTAAACACTAAGTACAGTCAACTGCAGCTGAACTTTAACATTTCCGGTTCATTACGGCCTTCCTATTTTAGTTAGATTTCTTGAAAACACTAAAATGCCTCCAGACCAAGCAGAAGCTAAGCAGATTACCATTTTAAAAAGTTGCTTGTATGACCTGAAGCTCAGAATCACAGTCAGCACATAACAACAACGAAACTCACATACCAGATATTTTAACAAAAGCAGGCGTGGGCCAGAGAGACTCACTACGCTACATTCCTCATTAGTATTTTCTAGTATGCCTCCCCATCTTATGCTGTTACACTTCTCCCCAGTTTCTGTTGTTATACTCCTCCTCCCTCACTTTTATGTCACTAAATGCCACTCCTTATTTGCTTTGGTTCTAGCAATCCCCACATTGTCTACAGCATGAAGAAAAATTACTGCGTACATCCATCTTTCTATATGCCAAAGGCAAATGCACTAAAAACTTTAAAACAAAGATAGCCTATACTTGGTGTTCTCTTCAACAGTAACCCCCCTTTCAGAAACATGCAAGACAATTAAGTTATTTCTAGTCCTGCAAAAACATTCTGCTTATGCAAAGTTTACACATCTGCTTTTTGAACCGAACATGTCTTCCTTGGTGACACTTCCACAGAAATCCCCCCACTGATTCCAGCAAACCTCATTTCAACACAAAGAAATGTGGTTTTCCATATGCTATACTATTACCTTAGAGATTCCACACTCACAGCTGTCACTCCTTGCAACTGCTTTTCAATATCATTTAGATGATAAGCATTCAGCGAAAGAGGAATTTTCAGCTGTGACATCTTGACTGACAGGTATACTGCAGGAAGAATCTTAAAGCCCTCCATCGGGTTACGGGAGAACTCCACAAAAGCCCTATTCAAAAAAACCCAAAACACAACAAAACGAAACAAAACAAAAATCCCACCAAGTGAAATTGCAATTAATACTTGATGAGGAATCAAAACACAACAAAATAAAATCCCAGAAAAGCTGTCATTTCCTCTCCCTGTCTTTATCTCAGCTAACAGTAAAAAGCAGGCTCTTCAAAAGCTTTGCCTATTGCTCTTATGAACCTTAATACTTCACTTATCATGATGGTTATAAGAAAATCTTTCTAACATTCTTACAAGCCTGTACCAAATTTACTGAGCATATTTGAAAGAACTAGAAAGGATGTGGAAATCTGTGTAAGGAAAGATTGGAAAAGGCCTAAGGAGGATAACACGACTTCAGCTTTGAACAGTTGCAGTCCAAAGTTAGCCAGATGACTAGATAAAAGAGCCAGTCGCATGCATTTGTGCAAAGCCATCTGATGGTTACAAACGAGCTAAATTCAGTATACAAGTTAGAAATACAGACAGATCAGCTGCAGTTAAGGTCCATTCTTAGACCACAGAAGAGACAAAACAGAAGGCAGTCTCTAAATCAGCTAGATTACCTAATGTTATTCCAATTATGTATTTCAAACTTCAAACCCACCTTTCTTACTGTAGCCAATGCATTCAAAATAAACTACTGATTCTTAAGAGAGAAAAATAAACGCATTTTTGTCAGGGCACCATTGAAAAAAAAAAAGTGATTACTAGATTTATAACTGAGAACATAAAGGCAGGATACTTAAAGTATTTTATACTTACTTTGATCCATCATAGGCAATAGATTTTACCTGCCCACACTGTCTAAACAGTGACTGCAACTGTTTATGGTATAGATATCCATAGGGAGGAACATTCCTCAGCTGTTAAGAAAAAGTAATTAAATTTGGATACATTCATATATTTCAAAGCATTAAATTCACCTAAATTATTAGCTTCGACCTTAAGCTGTGATAGTGATGCACAATCTAAGTCCCAAATTCAAAAAATGCTATACACTACACTAAATTTTAAAGATCTCAACAGAAAATAATATTGGAGTTCTGCTGCTAAAGCTGCCCTAACTGCCAATGGATGAATGTTTTAACTATAAATGAAGCAGCTTCATGTGTAGTTCCTCATATTTCTTTGATAATTTTTCCTAGAAGCTGTCTACTATCCCCGTTTTTGCTTGTAACAGAAAAGCAATGGAATGCTAAGCTCCCTTGTCCACCACTGGGAACGACAACCTAGGCATAGCCTGGGAAACATGACGAGCTACAACCCTGCACATCCTGACATAACTACCACAAATTGAATTACTGACATAGGGTGGGACAGCTCGTTCAACTGGAGAGCACTTAAGGATGATTACATGCTTCTTAGGGATGACAGTCAAACAGCAACCTCCTGGTCTTCCCTATGTGGAGGAACAGCTCAAATGTAACATGGTCTTACATGGAGCAGCTAATGGAACAACCCAGGCCTTGTGGGTCAGGATAAGAGAAGAGGTCAGTAACGGTAACACTGAGGAAGGAATCTGTAGCAGACACCAGTCAGGATGAAGCAGATAATCTTTAGACAACATGCGCAGGTCTCCAGATGACCGACCCTGCATCTTAGTGGGAGAGAGTAAGTGCCCTGATAACCTGCTAGAAGGGCAGGACACAAGCTCCTAGATTTCTGAAGGGTGTAGCTTCTTAAAAGAAGTCATGAGCCAAACAGGGCTCTTCTGGATCTGCTATTGGTGAACAATGCAGAAATTGCTACAGAAGCCATTGGTAACAGCAGCTAAGGCCACAGCAACCAGGAAAGAAGGGAGCTCAAGATCTTGGGAATGAGGAAGGCAAGCAACAGATACACATCCTGAAGTCTAGGACAGTACAGTTTGGTTTATTCAGGGAACCGGCAGGTGGGAACCCACAGGAAGTTGCAGAATCCCCATTCTCAGAGCTTCTTCGAACACAAGTGGATGAAGGTCTAAGCAACATGGTCTGAACTCACTGTTAACTCTGCTTTGACCATATCACCAGCTAGCTAGCTGACTTCATGAGGCCTCTTGCAAACTGAATTATTAAAAGATTCTGCTATTCTTGGATTTTAATCCTAAAGCAACTGTATACTGATGAAGTTACTTGAGTTGCAATACCTTTTCAAAGGCATTCTATTAAGAGTAACATTCTAGTTAAACATACTGGATTGTGTAGCATTAAGTATACTGAATTCTACAGGTGGTAAAAGTTAAGTATATATGGTTATGTACAGTGGATTACTACTTTAATATGTATTACCAAGGCAACAAGACAGTTGTGTGTTTTACAAATTCCATGAGCTAAACTAACTTGGAAACTAACTCTACAGATCAACAGGAAAGCCTTCTCCTACTTTAACACCTGTCTAGCTCAGGAGGCAGAGAGTCAACATAAGTGCATGAGCAGTTAAAAGCAAATGAAGGCTGTAATTTCACAGCTATTAATATGTGACTGTAGCCAGATATCCATTTCTCTATGTTCTTCTTAGTCATCTCTCATAGGAAATCTTGCTTTAATACAGAATCACAGAACTCCTAGCTAGCAAGTTCAAGATTCTGGACTTTGAACTATTTTCAGGGGCTACAGAACTGTCTGTTCTTCTGTTTCATTATTACCATCTTAGACAGGAAAGAATGGATACTTTTTGGAAAAATCTTCATGTGCCTTTAAGTACTAGGATCAGTTGCTGGCCAAAAGCACTGTCTAGGTCAAACTGCAGAAACAAACAATCTCACGGAAAGATGATTTAGAGAGAACAGAATAGGAGGAATAATTGCCTTTTATATCTTTGGCACACACTATGAGAAGCGCCATACGGCTACAAGAAGAATCTCTCAAATTGAGAGCTTGAGGAACTTACAGTACTTGTGCCCAAGATCATTTACACTGATGATGACACAACAGCTACTCACTCCATCTTCAAGATGATCTGCTCCTATTAACTGCTTGTTAAATTTATGTGCATTAAAAGTACATAGCTCCTTATACCTAACATTTTAATCTTAACCAATGTTGCTATGGCAAAACTAAACCTGTCCTCATTCCACAAGACTGAATATAGTCTGATATTTTGTTTCAATATCCTTAAATATGTTAAAAACTTTAAAGACATAAATGTGTTTGTGTGCAGATGTTGGCATGACAGCCAATAAGTCTTTTATTAGTTCAAATCTTGTATTAGTTTTATGAAAGTTGACTGTGCAAGCCCAGCAATCAAATGCATACAGGCAGTTCTCAGTAGGAATTCTTCTAAAATTGCCCACCCCCACAATGTTTATTATATTGAAAGAAATGGAGATAGGAGAGAAGACAACTTACCAAGTGAGGATCACAGTAGATAATTATGTCCTTGCCCAAGACAGAACAAGACTTGAAACCACCACCGAAACACTACACATTTTTACTGCTTACATCATTCACCTTCTTAACGTACCATTACTGTAGTTTTTGGATCTTTGCCAGCAAGGTCTCTCACAGCACTTTCTTCATTACATTTTCCAAAAGTAAAGTAGTTTGGATAGAAAGCACCAGCTATCACAACCTGAAATCAAGATAATATTTTGGAAAATGCAGCAGATTATATTCAGTTTCTAGAAAAGAGAGAACTGAGAGCATAAAGAGATACCAACAGATCTTCATATGATTTTTTTCTGTCTCTTTCCACGAATTACCATTATTGCAGACTAAACATTAATTCATGCAAATCCTTAAAACCATACTTTTAATGAAAAGAGTTCAACTTCTGCAACAATTTTGCATAATGTTAATATTTTTGTAAGCAAACTTGCTCTATGAAAACTGTAACTGTTAGCCCTGATTTCAAGAAGAGCCTCAATTTTAAATAAATTCATGAAAAATCAGCCGCATGAAAATGGTTCAGTTTTCATGTTACATCTTAGAATATTTAACAATTCCACTCTGAAAAGTTCACTGCTTATACAGTTAAACCAGTTGTCACCGAAATTATAAACAGGCCTGAAAATAAAGTCACTATTAAGCAGCCCAAATGAGACAAGAAATGTAATTGGAAATTTGACGAAGCTACACTAGCTGAAAGACATCTAATCCCTCCCCTTCTCCCCCCACTAACCAAGCCAGTGGTGGTTCAAACAGGGCACTCAAAACAAGTGAAAACGTAATTTTCAGATCTGACAGTTCTTAGATTTCCCACACAAAACATCCTTCTTTAGAGTCTTTTTATGACCAACAATATTAGCCTAAATAAGCAGTTTAATTAATCTCAGTATGACTTGGTTTTATTTTGATGAACGGCCAAAAGCGAAGGGACAGCCAGAGGTCCAATTAAGTGTGAATTCTAAACCAGTGAAAGTAACACTAGCTGTCCTCCTAGGCTGTCAAAAGAAGTACTTTCTTACCTGCAATAGCAAAAACTACAGAGATTTTTGAAACATACGTATAATACAAGTTCATCAGTACTAATATATAAAAATCCAGTTACAGATTTTGTAAATAATGGCTCTCCCCTGAACAGCCAATAAAGCATTACCTGCAAAATGAAGCGCTGTTTGTATAAACATTCCTGATCCACAGCAGATGGTTGAGCATTAACATGCATGTTAAATGCACTGACTCTCTCTTTCAAATTGTGAAATAACTGTGCCACCTAAAATTTGAACTCTAAGTTACAAATTAACATATAAAAAACCATCCACAAATTAAAATAAAATCTGTTAGTAAATGTCTGAACTGGTCAAACTCCCATTCCTTTTTAGGTGACTAATATGCATTTTACCTAATATACTGCTTAGCATCTCTACTTTAGATAGTAATTTCAGAACTGTGACTCAGTTTTCTTGACATCTCTTTATTTAAAGCTGAATTTTGTAGTCACAGAGTATATTACACATATATGATATAGAACAAAGAAAAAGAACTGAAAATCTTTTACAAGATGATTCACTGATTCTACATTGAAATACTTTTGGGTTTGTATCTTAGGAGGTAAAAAACATGCTAAGAACAGCCTGGATTTCTACATTCAACTGTAGTTGTGACCACACATGCTGCATCCTCTATTTAGCAGATAACAGTGACTTAGCAGGTAACAATGACTTATCTATTTCATCTCACCTCTCGCACCTTCCCGATATGAATACAATTTGATTGACCCCACTCAAGCTCCTTCTAGAAAAGAAAGTGAAAAATGCGAATGTAAAAATCGTTAGAAACTTGTTTCTTCTACTGCTAGTATTCTTCTGTGTTGTCACAAACAATAGGTATATATAGCAATGGAAGAATTTGATCTCATTTCACAGCTTTCTTTCATCCATACCAATCAAGTATTATGACACCTATGAAAATATAATTATATATTTGACTAATAAATTATACTTTGGGTACCACCAGTGCAACTGTGGATCATCTAGATTTTTCACATAAACCCACAAGTCCAACTCCTCAATGTTGCTACTAGAGAGTCCACTTCAAGATGGACACTTCTTCCAAAGAAAAAGAACTTCTTTCTCTGGAAATACAACTTTATCAGTTATTTTCTGGCCATCATGGCTACTCACTATAACCCAGTCACTAACCTTTAATAGAAAAGAAGGTAAAGTTTAACTAACCTTGGGATGTCTCAGCTCCCCTTTTTGACTGCATGCCTGCCATGCCTGGAAAAGAAATGGTGTAGTATTCAGGCATAAACTGCAGTGCTTTAGTAATAATTATTACAAATATTAACATGACATTCAAAACTATGAAGGTTTTTCTGTACCTGTACCAAAGAGAATTTTTTTAACACCAACTTAAAAACCAGAGATTAACACAGATTTAAAAACCAGCTGGCCCTTGGGCTAACATAGATTACAAATATTTAAGCATAGGAGTATAAGGAAAGCTGATTCAGGTTGGAGGAGACTTTTTCAGATCAATTGTTGAAACATCCCACAAAGCACAGCCAGCTTAGATCAGGTTTTTGAGGATCTAGTCTATAAAACCCTGAGTAACCTTGACTGGCCTCATGGCTGAATTTGCTCTGAGCAAAGGACTGGACTACAGACCTCCTAAGGTCCTTTCCAACCTTAATTATTAAATTATTTTAGTCTAACACGATGCTTGCCTGCTTGGTTCCTAAGCAGATATAAAAACTTCTCACTCTTATGAATAATCCTACTCTATTTTTTGAGGGTGGGTGAGAACTCTGGGTCTTCCTTTGCTCATATGTGAGTGCACAAAGTAGTGTGGCTGCAAAACGTAATCCTAAGAATGCATTACTGCAGGGTTGAAAGTGTGAAAGGATTATTAATGTACCACAACATGCTAAAGAACAAGAATTGCTATAGAAAGATAACTATTCTGCTATCAAGTCAGCTTAGAGGTTATGGCATGCAATGCCGCACCTATAGACCAAAAAGGAGTTTAAGCACTATTGGATGAACTATAATTACATATGCTGCCTCAAACTTGCCATCAGCTCCTGCAACTAAATTGAAAAGACAGCATTTGGGTCACTGGGTTTCTGGACATAGCTTAGAGATTCTGGATCAAGGCACATGCCAAAAGCAGACCAAGCAAGTTACATTCCAAGGCTTTACAGGAGTAAGCTCTGATTTGATATGGAAGAAGTACAGTAGTCATTCAGTAACACAGAAACATGAAACAGCCTATCGACCTAGTTTTCTGAGAGGAGATGGACTGAGCATTAAAGCACATCCAAATATGCATAAGCAGAACAAACTGGATGCTTTGATTTGATACTGTAATAAGGCAGGCTACTTCCAGAACCTTTCTTTTCTCCTTGCTTTGGGAGAAAAGTGAACTGTCTGATTTAGATACAGTTCTGATGTGGATGCCTCCCAAAAAACAGGGCTGGAAGAAAAAAATTAACGTGCTTAAATATCACTGAAAATAATTTCATTATTAGGCAGCAAATCTACAAGACATGTCTGCAGAATCCATTTCTCAAAGTTTGATAGCAAGCCACCTCATAAATATAATATTCCAGCTTACTGTGGACACTAGCAGCATAGCTGAGCAGCCAGACTTCATTTGCCTACCTTTACTGAGGCTATCTGATGTCCTGATTTTAAATACTGCTTTTGACATCCACCACTTCCATACCCAAACCTTGTGTCAGAAAAATAAAACTCCACTTATTTGATATTATTTTTTCTTTTAAAAACTCTATTTAAAATCCTATCTCTTAAATCAGGCTGATTAGCCTTTACTTCCTCAGATTCTCCTCTTTCTACTGCTAAAGCTTTTGAACTTTTTTATATTCACTAAAACCTTTCGTAAGCAAGGGCTCAAAAAATACATGCTAATGATTCACAGAACTTCAGCTTACTTGGAAAGAAATCAAATCTGAACCGGGAAGTCTGAAAACATATTCCTTCCCTGCTCTTTTGTGATATCCAGCCATTCAAAACAAAGCTTTCACATCACTCACACAGACACCACACAGGAAACTTCTGTTTGAATGTTTGTGCTTATTCTCTAAGACAACATACTGGTTTATACAAATACCACCTTAACAGGACACAAGGGAAATACGGCATACAACAGGATAAGGTGAATTCAGAAACGATGATGCTGGAGCCTCAGGATCAGCAGGTATGTGTGGCATAGATGCCCATGTCTGTGCTTCATAAAATTATAACACCAGAGTACAGAAAAACAAGTCAGCTTTCACCAAAGTTAGAAAAGGCCAACATAAACAAAATGGAATAAATTAAACCTGCAGCTGAAGATTCTGAAGTGTCCAAAAGACTACAGAAACATCAGACCATGCACAATGTAAAACACTGGATTCTGAATAGTAAGCTCCTCTGTCAGAAGTCTTTCCCATGCAGATATTGACCTCTGTCCATGCTATCAGCCTATGAAGCAGCCAAACATACAGGAAAATCCCATTTGGACAGAATAAACTACTACAAAGTCAAAGCTATGAAGCTTGGAGAAAGGATACTAAACCCATTCTGTACTAGAATTTACCAGTCCAAGCTGCCCTCGGTTAAAAGGGAGCTACCAATATCATCATGTCTCTGGCATTTTATTTTAAGTTCTTATAATAAGTGATAAATCAGAACTGTTAGATAGTATGATACAGAAGTCAAAAGGTATTACTAAGTAGCTAGGAGTAATGTGAAGTTTTTAACAACTTTAAGAAAAAAGACTTACCTTAAATGCATTCACAATTGCAATGCAGTCACTTTTACTATTCCCAGCAAAAACCAGTTTGTTCCTGGCAATATAAACAAAAAGAATCATCAACAATGTTTTTTTTTTTCAAATACTGAATGTATTTGACATACAGCTCAGGATGCTAAAACTAGTAGCAACTTCTAGGACTTCAATAAACAGGGTCAATACGTTTACTGTAATTATTTGTCCTTATTCACATCTCCCTTCTGAAAGTAAACTGTGTAGGCAGGACAATTTAAAAATTAAAAAAGAAAAGAGAAAAGAGAAAAAAGAAAAAAGAAAAAAGAAAATCTTTGTTACTTAACCCCTCCCTCCATTTTAATAGACACCATCACATACATCAGAAAGGCAAAGCTCAAAAATCATTACTTGTACTCGGAAAAGAGTAAGTTACCTCTATCGTAATAATTAGTTCACACACAAATAGATTTCAGTATCTCAGCTGCCTGGGAAAGCTTATTTTTATACTGCTGGCACTTTTGTCAGAAAATCAGACTCACGACATGAGAAGCTGTATTTAGTGTTCAACTTCAGCCTCTGCCCCCAAATGTAGGCTGGAAATTGTAAAGCATCTAGGGTAATACCTGTATCCATCAACTCGCTGTTGCAAAGGTGATGTAAAAAAGTTCCGCAAAGACAGTGCTGCAGCTACAACAAAAGCAAATAGAAATGAAAACCTGCAAATCACTTGTTTTTAGAGAAATGTTCTCACATGTTCTTCTTTCAGTTACCTATAATAATGCATTCTTCTAAGCACCCGAAGGCATGCCCAAGGACTATCAGTTTTCCAAGATGCGGATCCACTGGCAACTGTGCCAATACCCTTCCTAAGAAAGTCAGCTCACCATCGTGTGGATTTTCTTCTGCTTGCACACAATCTGTAAGTGCTCCTAGCTAGAGAAATTAAAATTTATTCACTTGCAAAAGCTAATGAAACAAATCTAAGACCAGTTTGTAAGAAAAGACAAGAACCAAGCAACATCAATATCAAAACTGTAATTAAGTTGAAGATCTTCATTTTAAAAGCCTAACATTTTTAAACCAAAGTTTCTACTACATATATTGGATACAAAAGCAAGCTAAAAATGATACAAATATAATTTCTCATGCATTTCAGAAAAGAAAAAGTTCAGTGAATCTTCTACCCTGTAACAACTTTGTAATTGAAACGCAAAATCATCAACTCACATGGAAGTCATGCACAGGCCAGAAGAGGATCTTCAGGCTGACTCCTATATATCATAAGGTGTAAGAGTGCAATTTTGCTATTTCATTAATAAACAATTTCACTTACATAGTACAAGTTCTCTTTTTTCCTATTCTTCCTTACCACAAATGCTAATTCACAAACAGCAACATTACTCTCTGGTGAAATTCTAATCCTGTTTCAATGAACTAACTGCAGAAATAATGCTGAAAAGTACAGTAAACAAAGTCAAATGTGAGAAAAGATTCTTTAGACGCAGCTCTTATTTCAGGTTACAATTAAGGCTACAACTACCTTACATACCAAGAAAAACTCTTCTACAGTATCCTTTTATTACCTCAATTTTAGCAACATTAAAAGAACACCCACCTCTTTCAGCTGAAGTACAGTACGTTCAATGTCACCTACACTGGGTGGAGAAAGAGCTGTTGCCAGCAAAGCTTTTGGTCCCCCCATATCAAGCTTTTTTATTTTTAAGACTGTAGCTCCCAATGGACAACGCTGAAGGACAGACAATGCTATTGTTACTTTCCCCCCATGGGAAGCATGACAAGTGTTTTCTATGAAAAATAAGTTCAAGTTCACAATTCAGTAAAAAAATAAATAAATAAAAAGAATAAAAAAAATTTGTATTTTGTGTTGCTAAGGATATCTTACTTTTGAACAGATTACTTATTCTAATCTACAGTCATTTTACTGCTCTAAGGTATCTCCTTCTACAAAAGAAGCTACGTGGAATGGTCTTTGTCAATTATCAACTTAAAAAAAAAAACCTAACCAAACAAAATCAACCAAAAAGAAAAAAAAAAAAAAAACCACACAAAAACGCCATTGAAAAATATTCTGATGTTTCCCAGAAGTCTTACCAGTATCTCAGGTACTGACTGCTCTGGAATGGAGTCTGTCCAGAAGTTCTTGCATACAAGCCTATAACAATACCCTTTGGAAACACGTCCAGCACGACCTTCACATAAAAGAACAAATCACTCATTTGTAAACTGCCCGAGTTTCAGGCCATTCAAAACCCATCCAGCTACAAGCCTTCTGGGCAGCTGAGCAGTGCGCAACAGTTGACACTGCAAGCTGACCAGCATTTTGCTCTCTTGCAGCAGACATCCCCAGTGGAGACATTCTCTTTACCTTTTCCCACATAACGACCAGGTAAAGTAATTCTGTTTTCACAGCAGCAGTAACTAATGAAAGAGTTAAAGTACTTCACACAAACTTTCACATAACTGCCCTCAAATCAGTATCCGTCCTTCTCATTTGAAAAGCCATGACAAATCCTGCACTAAAATATACTTCCTCAAAAACAAAAACAGGCAAGTTCTTAAATCTAAATTTAATACAGATAAATATGTCAGTGCAAGGTTTAGCGTATCACCAAAGCACTCCAAGACGGACCTGCTGCTGGCCAAAGCCAAGCCCATTAATAATGGTGGTAGCACCTATGGGATAACAACATAGCTAAGGGCAAAAACACTGTTGTGCTGTTGAAGAGAGTGATACGTCAGAGAAACAATTCTTCAGATACCAAGGCCAGTAAGGAAGGAAGGGAGGCAATGCTCCAGGCACCAGAACAGAGCCTCCCCTGCAGGCCATGGCACAGACCATGGTGGGGCAGGCTGTCCCCCTGCAGCCCATGGTGGTCCGTGGTGGAGCAGATATCCACCTGCAACCTGTGGAAGAGCCCCACACCAAAGCAGATGGATGCCCAAAGGAAGCTGTGACCTCATGGAAGCCCGTGCTGGAGCAGGCTCCTGCAGGATCTGTGGCACTGCAAAGAGTGAAGCCATGCTACATCAATTTGCTTCAGAACTGGTGACCCCACGGGTGACCCACACTGGAGCAATCTGCTCCTGAAGGACTGTACCCCATGGGAGGGACCCCACTCTTAAGCAGCTCATAAAGAATTGCAGCCCGTGGGAAGGGTCCACATTGGAGATGCTCATGGATAACTTTCTCCTGTGAGAGGGACCTCATGACAGAGCAGGGGAAGTGCATGCGTGTGAGAAGTCCTCCCCCAAGGAGAAAGGAGCAGCAGAGAAACATGATGAACTGACTGAAACACCCATTCCCAGTTCCCCTGTGCTGCCGTGGGGAAGGAGGCAGAGAAATCAGGAGTGAAACAGAGCCTGGGAAGAAGGGAGGAGTGGGGGGGAAGGGGTTTTAAGATTTGTTTTTATTTCTCATTATCCTACTTCGATTTGTTCAGTAATAAATGAAATTAATTTCTCCAAGTCAATTTTGCTCACGATGGTAATTGCTGTGTAATCTCCCTGGCCTTATCTCAACCCATGAGCTTTTCATTAACACTTTCTTTCCCCTGTCCAGTTGAGGAGGGGAAGTGACAGAGCAGCTTTGGTGGCACCGCATTTAAAAACATGGACATTTTTAAACCTGAAGATTTCACTGTTATCAATTTATTTAGTACTCCTTTCAACTGAAAAGATTTTTATATTTAAGAGTACTGTCTTACTAGAAGAGATGATATGAAAACTTATTTAACCTTGCGCTACATACACTGATCTGCACACTGCTGTGGTTATTTCAACCAATTTAAGAGTGATAAAGACGTGAAGTTTCTTTCACTGCTGAAACTCAAAGTAGTTAGTAAATACCTAGCAGTACTTATCTCCCCCTTTTAAGAAAACGGCCCATGATAAAAATACTATTACATAACAGAGAATCCTCATAAATTCTCAGGTCCACGAATTTTAGTATTTTTTTCAATAAAACACAAAAGATCCTATGGAAAAAATACTTGAACAAAATAAAACATTCGAGCATAGTTGTTTGATCACATTATCTTGCCTGACATGGTAAGGAATTATGTTCTGGTAGAAATTACTTAAGGCAAAAAAAATCCATGCTTTTACAGTCAATAAAATGAAAAGCAACACAGAATTCTCCATGAAGGTTGGCTTTTAAAATTCCTTTCCATTACCTACTTCCCCCTTACCTTTTCTTTGATTACAGTTTGTTTTAGATGCCCAGCAAAGTCTCAAACTCTGGTAATTAGTTTCCTCATCACAAACCAAAGTTCTAGTTAGGCAGAAATCTATCACTGCAATAAAGAAAAATCTAGTATTATTACAAAACCATTGATCTTCATGGCAGTGGAAAAAAATACTGGTTGATTTTGTGCTATCAGAAAAGGAAATTTTCAGTTATTTGAAAACCAGTAAAGAGAGCACTACATTTACAAACAACCAGACCCAGAACACTGAATACTGACAGAACTGCAAATAGACTTTAACATAAATAGTGCAGATGATAACATAAAAAGGTAATCTATTCTGTATCAGAATTCGTTACATCTGATGCAATTATTTCAAAAGATAGCCAGAATGTGAAGAAAAAACTTAAGGTACTTGTGACATTGGGTCTCATTCTGCTTGTTACTGCATTTACATTTTTTTTTTTTCTCTCCTCAAGTAAATATTAAAATGTGAAAGAAAGAATTCAACAACTGCTGAAGTTAAGCTCCAACAGCAATGCTTTACAAAACGGTAAACTGTTGTGGAGATTTAGGCTACTGCAAGTAAGGAAAACACTATAAATACAGCACATACACAATTACAAGATTTAGACGACTTACCATACTTAACATCAGGAACTGTTACAGAGCTCTCAGCTATGTTTGTACACAGAATAATCTGAGTTTTGAAGCAAAAAATGAGCAATGAATGCATAAAGAAAAAATTACATTAATATTTCTATACGAAAAATTCAACTTGCTATGAAGAAATATCAATGTAATGGCAATACAGTATTTCTGCTCTGCATATTAAAAAAAAAAGCAATACAAAACAAGAAAACTTATATTTTTTTATTTTCTTGTCCTAAGATCAGAGAAGCATAATAAAGTAGTATAGTACACATGAAGAAGAAGAACAGAAATATTTCCTTATGCTTTTGTCATAACAAAGCATCAGTGATAAAGAAAGCCAAGACACTAGCCATAATGCAGGGTACAAAGCAGGTGGGAGACCCCCGTACTGCGGGACTACTTTGCTATGCAGTACCACCAGCAGCATACTGCTACCATGCAGGTGTAAGAATCGACAAGCACAAACTTGCTCAATGTGGGTGTAAAGGACCATGATGTGATGGATTTCTGAGCTAGACTAGCTGCTGGGAAAGCCTTGAGATAGCAGAGGAATGTTGCTGGGAAAGTTTTGGGAGTATTGCAGGGAAAAGTAAGCAAGATAAGAAGGAAGAAAGAAGTGAGAAGCAGGCATCTAATCAAGGCAACTAGTGAGCAAGATATCAACCAATGAAGAAGCGAAAATACCCACGTGGGTGGTGATAGCCAACCAATTGTATTAGCCGCTCATACACGCAGGTACTTCATATAGCCTATATCAACCCTGGACCTTCAGGTAATAAACAATTTCGTTTCCTAACCAGAAATGGGGTCCATGCCTTATTCGCCACAGCTTAAGGGTAAAACCAGTTTCACACAGTAATTTAAGGATAGCTTCCTGTTATTCCTGCACTTCTCTTCAGGTCTAAGAATCAGTTAAAGTAACAGCTCAGTAAGAAAAGCAATTAGTTTACATCTTGAAAAAACAAAACTGCTTTGACCTCACACAGCAGTTTGAGTTGGCACAGCTAACGTTAGCTTATAGATATTATTACTTGCTATTAATCTAGCAAAAGGTTTCACACACTTAAAAAGTAATGATTCAACAATATTTACTTTTCTGTAGCCAGGAACTGTAGGCAAAAATACATTATTTTGTTCCTCTAATGTCCCACGTGAGTGAAGTGGGTACACTTGCCACCTAAAGAAAACACATGAGTGAAATATTAACTGATGCAGGATAAGAGTAATTACACCTCTGTGCTAAATCATATTATTTACTTAGAACTCACACAGCTGAAGGGTTCATGTTCCAGTTCAAATAAACTGAAACAAGTGTGGTCTAACTTACCTTTTGTTGAATTTACTTGAGAGACACGAGTGCATGTATCTTATTTCATACAAACCTAGGGAAAAAGTAATCAGGAGTTTGTTTTCCTTTTAGTGATCACTAACAGTTCTAAAACCCAATTCCCATGTCAACGTAAACTCTTAATTGACGTTCATGACAATCTCCTTTTCACCATATAATAAAGCAGCAGACGAGAAACAGTAAATGTAATAATGAGCCACTGAAATGTTGTGAGTCAATTTTTCAAGAGTCATTTGGCATTAATTTTACACTCAAAGTCAAGTAGCAGTATCAGCTACAATGGCCATCTGCCAGTGTCTCATTATTAGCCCTTGCCTCAGTTCCTTGCAACTGACAAGCCTCACCACACGTTGAATGTCTGCTTTAGGATAAATTCAGGTATTTCAGCCAAAACAAGCTGCTGGGGGGGGGGGACGGGACGGGACGGACAACAAAGAAAACCAACAAAACCAACAAAAAGCTATATCTGCCTTACCCATCTTAGCTTTGGCAGTGCCAGTGCCTATTCCCTGGAGCATGGATTTCCCACCTAAGGGATTTTTTGCTGCCTTCCTGAATACCTCCACACGCACCAACCTTTCCGAGAAAACTAGTTTACTTCTTATTGAGACTTCATTCCAAAACCCTCATTTTCAAGAAAATCTGTTTAAACTGGGGCTCCCCATTTGGATATTAAAAAATAAAATTATTCTGTAACTGGAGTACAGGATTGCTGCAGTTTTCAGTGAGGCTAAATGCAGTCTGAGCACCTGGATATGAAAATTCTTGGACTCTTTAGATGCCTGTTACTTGACTTCAGAAGTGAGAAGGAGGGAAGACAAATGCACATGGAGGAAGACATTTTCAGCAAAGATAAGAGAGAAGAGTAACTTAAATCAGAAATGAGAAGAAAAAAGGATATGCAATGAGCTGGAAATCATGATTGAGTTAAGGTAAGCAAGGGAGAGTCCAGAAAGCAAGAAACTGGAGCAAGAAAAGGAGAAACAGATTCAACAAATGAATGTGGTTATTATACAAGGTTGGCTGGGAAAAGAAACGTCAGGAGAATATGGAGATTTAGTCAGCTACTGGAGTCAGAAAGACTGAAACTGGAAAATGAGGGGAAGTGACTATAGGTAAGAGTGATAAAAGAAACCAGGGTTGGGGGAGAACAGGTAAACCAGGGGGTGGGGGAATAAATAATTGTGGTGGTGGTGGTGTAATCAGAAGGAATTTAAAAGTTTCAGATGTCCTTTGCGTGAGGCTACTACAGGGGAAAGCAATGTCATTAGAACCTGAAAGACAGGGAGGAAACCTAATTTACATCACTGCTCAAATGAAATAAGAGTACTTGAGAATGGAAATAACTAGCCAAATCACAAACTACTGACTAGCACAATAATGAAACTATTAAAGCTCTAAGCAAAAACACCTTCAGAACTGTGGTGAAAAACATGCACACTGGGAAATACAAAACCAGCACCACTTTTTAAGATTATTGTAACATGGGGAGGCGGAAGTGTTTATGAAGTACAGCACATAATTAATGACAGAGAGAACACACAAGAACACCATGATACTGTCTGTTTGGACAGAGCCTGCAACACCTACTTGATAACACTAGGTACTGCTTGACTATCTCTCTAATGCTTCCTCCTTGCCATACTGCCTGGTTACATATCTGAGTAAGACATTGAGGCTCAAATCCAATTTATGTTTAAAAACAATTAAAAGAAGCTTGACCCATGACTGTTATAATCAGGTTTGACATAACCCATATTAATAGTAATCATTAGTCCAGTAATTACTGACTAGATACAGCAGGCAGCATCTGATGCTCAGTTCTGGAAGGGACAAGAGTTGATCATGACACCTTCAGAACAAAAGGCTGCCACCAGGAGAGACAGATCTTGGAATGAAACAGTAACTAAAAATCTCTTTGGTAAACACACCAAGACAACAAGGAGAGTGGGGCATGGAGAAGCACAAAAGAAAATACAAAACAGACAAAGAGGTTGACACCAGTAAAACAGACAAAAGCTTAGAACAGCAATAGAATCGCTTGAAGCTTTAAGCTATGTAGTTTCTGCTGAGCAACTGTATGTGAATCACAGAGAAATCAGGCCATCCCCACCTTCTGCACGCTCCTGAAGGATTATAACCTACTCTTGCTTTCATTTAACCCATCAGCTAGTCTGGTAGAAGCATGTTACATACTTGGAAGGTGTAGCTCGGTGAATGTTTCAGTTACCAGTCTGACCTCTTTTCCCAATTTGTTCTTTAAAAGGTCTAAAGAACTAGACATCAATGAAAACACTACAGAAACATTAAGGTTGTCAAGTCTAGCACTCAATACAAAAGAGCTGCCAGAATCAAGACTGGCTGTGCAAACTTAATGCAGCCCACTGGGAACATATGCATACCTTAAGTTAAAAAGGTCACTGTACAGTTTAAGGTGGCACTTTTATCACCTCGTATCTAGGGACATGCTAGCTCTGCAATCAAAGGAGTGCTGAGTATTTGAAGAGGCATTTGCTAATCCAGCGTTCAAGATCAGTCTTGAGCATCCAGTTACAAAACAGGCCAAGGTCAAACACTGAACAACAACGAAAACCAAACCCAAGAACCAACTAATTCAGAAAACTATCTACACAGGTTTACATGAATTGACAAAATGCATTTAAGCAGAGTTTCATTTTAGCAGCTGCAGTTGTAAACCATCAAGGTCAGCAGCACAGTAAAAAAAAAAAAACAAAAAACAAAAAACAAACAAACAAAAAAAAAAAAAAAAAACCACACAAACCCACACAAATAAATAAATAAATAAATACAAAAACCTCAAAGGTAAGATAAAAGTTTTGGCAATTGAAAGCGATAGAGTAATTCCAGCCTGAAATGAAGACTCAGCCTTAGGGAGTCTGAAAGCACACCAGACAAACTCTAATACGAGAGGCCAGAGGCACCAGAGATGGTCTCCCTACTTCATTAATGGCAAACTGGAATGGGTCCTACACTGACATGATGAAGTAATTCCTTCTACCCATTGATTTGATAGAGAAGGCAACTACAAGAGAGGCAGATCTAATGCCCTGTAGCTGGCAGGGAGCACCCTCCATCCAAAGGTACTCTGCAAGCGCAGTGTATCTTTGTGCTGTGTTCTGTGTTTCCAGCCCCAGTGCTAACATGTTTACTGCTAAGCTCAACACAGCAGGAAAATGACATTCATAAAGATTTTACATAAAGTTAGTAAGTCCTGGTAGGGATAGACCCCATTATGCCCAAGGAAACAGCTGCTCCAGACTCACAAAGATGACTCTCCACTAGTATGCAACCAAGTATTTTAAGAGTTTTCAAGCAGCAAATTTTCATGAAGTAAAAGTATACTTGAAACCATCAGGTAACAGTTTTGTTATGCTCAGGAAACCAAGTCTGTAGCCTAGTTACACAAATTATTATTGCATGCTTTTGTTTTGGCTGTCATTCTGATTGAACCTCTCAGCCAGATTTTAGAGGCACTGTAAGGTAACTTAGGTTTACTGTTTAAGAAAACTAAAACTGTATGGAACCATCTCTCTGATCATTAATCGCTGTATCATCATGCATGCTTCTGAGTGTTCCTACCATATACATTGAAAGAAAAAAAGTGAATTTTAATTTTACAAGAATCTAAATAAAGACTACACTATATACAGATGAGAAAAGGTTTCTAAAGGAATCCTAGGAATTTCATGCAGTATTTAACAGCTAATCTAAAAAAACCCAGAAACTGAATTTCTGTGGATTAACTGTAGAATTTATTACTGTAGCTTCATTTTTAAAACATAAAGTCTTACTTTTGACTCAAAGCATTTCCAATTATTGCCATATTTAAAGAAGTTTGCAAGAAAAATACCCAAATAGACCAGTGAACCCCAGTTAAATGTGTGTTTAATGAATTCCTAAAAGAAAACTTGTTAGGTGACAAACGAAAAATAAAGTTAAGGCATATACTCACCTGGTAAAAATACTAGCACACTTCCACGTTCTGATGTAACACCCAACTTTTTTTCCTCCCTAACGAGAATATGCAGTTTTGTTAGTTTCACAACCTCAGTCTACTTTATCACCCCAAGCTATTTTATTCTGAAAGAATAAGCAGAACTGTGCACTTTTTGCAACAAGTATTATTTAAACTTCCTGAAGAAATGGAATTCAGGACACTACTTGCAGCTATCCATTCCGGAATACCCAGCATATAAATATTGGAACTAGATCATTAGGTTTAGTCTTCAAAATTATGTACAAGCAGAAGTATTCTTACTCAGCAATGAAATCAATCAAAACTAGGTCACCAAAACTTTCAAAATGTAAATGTAGCATTCTACTGTAGAATTCTAGACAAATTTATTCAGTAATTTTTCAAGAATACATAATACACTAGGCACAAAAACACCACTAGACACATTTAACAAAAGCCTGGCATGTAAACCAGCTAACCATTATCAATAACTACAGGTAATGACAAAATTGAGAGGGAGACATATTCAATTAACCTGTTTGGGGTCAAGAAGCTAAAACCACCTCAACATAATACAGAACTTGTATTTTTTGTGGCAGTCATTCCTGATGTAAAATTTACAAAACACAAAGAAACAAAGTAATATTTACTTATTTCAAAAGACAGTAAGGTATTAGTTAAGCAGGCAGTGAAAAATTAATGCTAGTTTGTATTCTTTTGTCATGGCTTAATGTATGTTTTAGTTGACAATACAAAATAGTCCTGGTGTTATTCTTCATATAAATATTATTCAGCTCTGGTCTACAGCAAAGAATCTAGTTTCCATACGGCATGGCTGGCTTGAATGGTCACTTACACTCTAGGGCATGAAGTGTACTTCAAGACACAGGTTATTCTGTAAGACCTACAAGCAGTCTTAGCATTAACTACCCTCAGTAGAAATCACACAGATATGTAACATAAAAGCAGAGACGCACAGAAAATGAAGTTGCCACTAATAACTGTAATACATGGGCCGCTGCTGTTCCTTAATTAGCATTTTACTGCCCCAAAGAACCAGTGATTCCAGAACTCAAACTGTGTCTTACCTATTATTCTTCATCTCTAACTCATCGAATGACTGGATCAAAGACGATGTTATTTCATACATTTCCCTTACTATCACTGGTTCCTCAATTATTTGATTTGGAAGCTGTGTGGAGAAGAGAGTATTCAGGTTAACACAGCGTAACAGACTAAAAGACCACAGATCATGTATATGTGTTGATTTGTCAGGTGCTTTTCCATTAAAACTGATCCAGCACAGAAGCTGTACAAAGAAGTAAC
This sequence comes from Amazona ochrocephala, assembly GCA_039720435.1. Classification (NCBI taxonomy): domain Eukaryota; kingdom Metazoa; phylum Chordata; class Aves; order Psittaciformes; family Psittacidae; genus Amazona; species Amazona ochrocephala. The sequence goes on along the minus strand of CM077882.1, from coordinate 50,333,267 downwards.
AACCTGAAGCATTCATTACCTTCTAGACAGATCCTTCAAGCATGCTACCTTTTAATGCTAAGGAAATACTTCTGATATTTACATACTTAAGACAACCACTAGCCCACACTCTATTCCCTAAAGTCTGCCAGACATACTCTTTATATGAAGCGTTAGGCACATGAGACTAACCAGAACATGTGGATGATAAGAAGAGGAATTTGTATTAGGCATGCACAATCCTTATCACAGGTGCTATAAAGTGGGTCTCTACATGACTGTCAAATAAATCATGTACCTCTTGCATTTAATGGATTTTTTGTTTTAGGTCACATGCTGTCAAAAGAGCTATGGTTCTCTTGTACACAATATAACCATGACGAATCTTGTCAACTCTGTTTTCTAGCATCCTGTCATAAACTCAGGGCTTTAATATTTAAGAACACAAACCACCAAGTCTCCAGAGCAAAGACAAAAAAAAAAAAAAAAAAAAAAAAAGAAATGCTTACTGAACTAGGGTTCGGAAAGCTCTGCGTTATGCTCCAGGAACAGTGTAATACTACACATTCCTCCTCTGCAGTGAAAATGGCTTCTGATCATTCTAGTGGAAACTCCTTACTGGACTAACCACTATCTCTAACTTTTATAGACTTGTATTACAGTGTAATCTGCCATCCACATCTTCAAATAATTAAAAATCCTATAGTCAAACTCCACTTCTTACCCTCCTGTTATGCATTTGAAGCTCTTTCCTTTTTCCTCCTTCTACCCTCAAATGAAGTACTTTGTTTACTTTTATGCTGAAACCTAACAGTTTAAGTCATCCAGTAACAGTCTAAGTCATCCAGATTTTTCCAAGAAACCTAACAGGCTGGAGCGATCACTTGTGTATCCTTTAACAAATTATGTATTTCAATCACTAGCTCATAAGCTTCCATTTTTTCATTTATGCTCAACCAAGTGTGTCTCTGAGTTTATCCATCACCTTCACCTGCTGCTGGATATACTACAAAAGTATTTCATTATTCAAATACAGCTTTATTTAGGCTCAGACTCTTCATTTATACTTTTAAAAAATGGTACTGTAATTGAAGTAACAGTGAAAACTGAACATTTGTGCTTTAAGCACATGCTAATAATAAAAATACCATAGTCTGTAGTAATTAGTAAATACATGCAAATTAATACCAACAGAAGGTAAGATGCAGCTGCAAACAGTTAAGTTTCAACAAGGCTATAAAATGTAGGGAGAAAATCCACTCCTGGAAAGAAATGCAAAATGCAAGCTGAAAAGCCATGAGCAACACTTAAAAAGAAAAAAAAAAAAAAAGTTATCTAACAAAGCTAAATGAAAGCTAGACAGATGTATTACTGCAATCGCCCTTCTCAGCTTTCCAATCCTTAACAGTCAACCTGCAACCCTACATCATGATGTCTGCAGGAAGACTCCATTCTGAAAACCCTGAGAAAACTATCCTACTTTCTTCTAATAAAGGATGGATTGGAGGATCAAAAAAAGCCACCTATAATAACTTAACAATAATTTCTCCACTTCTGACCCCTCAAATCAACTAGCCAGGCATCCTTTTATACATGCTTGAAAGTGACCTATTTGTTCTTAAATTATCCCTGCTTACATAACTGTCAAATTTGTCTATTCAGTTTTGTCATCAATTCTACCTTTAGCATTTTTTAACATGACAAAGCTTCCACATCAGTCCTAATAAAAGGTAACAATGTGATGAACAGGAAATACAAAAGCCCAGTCAGAGCTGACTGAAGTAATACGAAAAAATCAGAATAGCTTTTGACAGCAATTGACTACCTTTATCTAGACTCTGACTTCATTACCGGGGATATGAAGGAGATCTATCTGCAAGCCAAAAAATGGGACTCTTTGCCTCAGGTAAGAAGCAGAAACATGGGATTTCACAGATTTACTGTCAAAATCTAGCATCTAGACCTCCTAATTGCATGCATTTTTAAAATCTGTTCATATAATTAACTATACAATTAATTTGCAATTGATATCTCCAATACTGTACAATAGCAATGGGTAAACATTTACACAACTAGCTTTAAATTCGCCCACAGATACAGCCTTCATGCATTTTTCATCAAAACCTGGGTTTCACTGATTCCTTGGCATGTAGAGGGGGCTGACATGAAAAAATAATGATCCAATTAAATATCCAGAACAATGTGTTTACGAAGGCCATTACACCAAAAGAAACTACTATTTATAAACCTATACTCACAAATGAAACAGCAGCACCTACAAATGACCTAGGAAAGTGTTAAGCCAGTGTTACACTGAAGAGTGTTTCACCCTTCCCTCCCTCTTTTATTCTTTCATACAAATGAAGTAATTGAATTGGAAAACTTTATCTTTGATTCAGCTAGATGTCTACCTAGCCACAGCAAAGGGTTTACTGCAAAAAGGCATACAGAATTAAAAACAGTGACTGGCATGTCTATTTATCTTCCAAATCACAGCTGGTATCAGTGAACTCCAAATTCACTGAATTAACCAAGTCAGACTGCTCAAAGAAAATTTGTATTTTCAAGCACAGTTTTAAAACATTATCACTTACAGACACGAGTGACAAATTAAAGCCGAGAGGTCTGCAGGATTCACAAAATAATTCTACATTTATACAGTAACAACCAATTATTTTATGATTCTTTTGAGAAGGGACAAATGTTCATACCTCAGAGCAAACCAGACATATCAAGATGATTCAGGAATGAGTTATTATTTATCTAATCTGATTTTTAATTACTAATTTTAAAAACAGAAAGGAAATTTGGGAAAATTGTGTTTATGCAAAAAGCAAAGACTGATTTTACTTTTAATTTCTGCACCACGTGAATTTTACAAGCTTTTCTAGGCTAATTAAGAACTAAAGCCTGAATCCTCTACCTCAGGCAGTTATCCAGCTGATTTTAGCATGATGAAAGATGTGCCCCTGCTTCCATATGGCACTGTTAACTCATTAAGTACCTTAACACTCGGGCTTTGCTTTCATTGTTATTAGGATGTTACATAAATATTTTTAGACCTTCCACATTTTTAAATGTAGTATAGAAATTACTATTTGGATAAAATCTCTACACATAACATAAGAAACGAGATGCGATACCACACATCAGAGCTTTCTTATTTAATGTGTATTTCTTTTTTTTTTTCTTCATATGTATTAAGGAAAAAAGAAAGAAAGAAAAAGAAAATCAAGAGCACTTATGTGCTTCTATTGTTGCCCTAAGGTACAAATACCTTGGACAATCACCTCCTACTAAACAAACGAATGGCTATAGCTAGGACAACACAACATAAAGAAACATAAAAACTCAACCCCCCCCAAAACCCCAAACCAACAACCCCCCCCCAAATGCTTATATACACAGAGGAAAAAAAAAGAAATGTAAGGCATAAGCATTGAAAGCAGTTCCTTTTGTTCCTGACCTCAGAGGTGAAAAGTGCGGCAGATGACATTCAGCTCAATGTGCAGCTGTGACAAATGCAACTTGACTGAAGTAGACTTCTTACTTAACTTCTTGGTTATCTTTTTGTTGCCATCCTTCATCAAAAATCTTTTACAAAAATCATGTATTACATAATCTCCTCCATATTACCTGTCTGACCTGCCATATAAAAAACTGACTGGCCAACTGCTATACACATTTAGTTGCTTTTGTTGGCTACACTAAAACTTCAGTGGTTGACAGCCTTTTATTTCAGCTTGCCTGTGTTGAAGCATAACCAATGCCTGTGCTGTGTACAGCATAAGCAATTCTTCGGGGTTTCACGTAAGAAAATCAGTTTATTTATCCAATTTAGTTTCTGCAGCATTCAGGGATGCAAGCTAAATAACAACAATATGTTCACATACTGCTACTTCTTAAGTGCATTCCCTGCCTTCTTCACTATATTAACATCATAATAGTGCTCTGAATTACCAAAAATTGACTAATAATTACTCCCATGCTCCAGTTATTTTTAGAGTGGTTGCCACTATTAAAGCCTGACTGCATTTGTTCTACTTTGCTTTAACCTGTTTGTCTTGGACCATAATACCGAAAGAGTTCAGGCACTAAATACCTACACATCTGTTTTTCAGCTGTAAAACAAGCTCCTATTACAAAACCACAGATACCAAATTAATTTGAACTTACATTCACTCCTTCATTATGTTGTCTATATAGATACATGCTATACAATAGTACGTCAGGAGCCCTACAAACAAACACACTGTGCAGTTTATAAGCTAAAGATGGACACAGCAAATGAATCTTCAGCCATTACTACCCTCCCTAGGCATTAGAACAGCAATTCTCCAATGCAGTCATATAGTTCTGAAGCGGCCATCAAGGTTTTTGTGAATGTCTATCATTCAAACATATTTTCATTATTCAAAATTACGTATTTGCTACAGTAGCCTAACATGGCTGCAACAAATATGTTCAAAGTTACTGCATAACAGCTCTTGGACTATTTAAAAAAAAAAAAGGGGGGGGGGGAGAAAATAAGAAGCATGCGAGCCTCAGCTGACAAGAGAAGCCACTTGGTAACATCAAACTTCTAATCATAAACACTTCTTTTCTAATGACTGTTTCCTAGCTCTTCCTGCCTTTGATACATAACAGCAACATGAAAGAGCCCAGGAAATACTGCCCGAGTTTGTCACCTGTATTTAAAGAGACCAAAAAATCCTCATAGGTTACTTTCTGCATAGACTTTCACATTGTTCATCTTGGATGCAAACTATGGTACAAAATGCCACATGCTACTTAAAATTCCCAGCCATTCCATTTTAAATGAAAGAAAAACCAGGCTGCTGCTGAGACTCCTGTTCTATCATCATATATTAATTCTTACATGGAACCTTGATGTAAAATTAGTTATTTGTAATTTTATTACACAGATTTCAATTGACTATTCAATTTCTTCCTTACCATGTCCAAAGAAATAAATTTATATTTACAATACCTTGAACTGCACAATGTGTTTTAAATCATCAAGATAATATTCTTCGACTGCAAAAGGTTTGCCTTCCACTGTAATTACACAGGCTGGATTCAGACCATTCTTATCTGGAAGTGCAAAGTAATCAGCAAGTTCTTTACAGTTGATGGAAGCAGACATCAACACTACCTGTTGAAAAAATTGCACAGCAGATGTAAAAGATTCATTTGAATACAGAATGCCATGATATGCTGGAATCTCACTCTTTATGCTAAAATGGTCTAATTTCATTACCACAGGAACATATCTTAGGCACATTTAAGACAATCATAGAATCATAGAATCATAGAATAGTTAGGGTTGGAAAGGACCTTAACATCATCTAGTTCCAACCCCCCTGCCATGGGCAGGGACACCTCCCACTAAACCATGCCATCCAAGCCTATGTCCAACCCCACCTTGAACGCCGCCAGGGATGAAGCATTCACAACTTCCTTGGGCAACCCATTCCAGGGCCTCACTACCCTTAAAGAATTTCTTCCTCATATCCAATCTATCAAAGCTAAATGCTTTGTCTGACACAACAGAGCCGTTTTTCTTGCAACAACCCCATCCCAGCAAAATCAATCTTAGAATACCCAAATGTCTTCTGTGATCCAAAAGCAATAATCTGCACCAGCCATCTGCCAGAAAACGTAACACTGTTAGTAGTAAACCACAACAGGTATATCTTGTCCTCCTTATGTCAGAATCACTCCTGCCATCCTGCTAGTCAATGCAATGTTGAATTACCTGCTACTTTCAAGGTCTGCAATATTCAAACTAGAAGCAAACACCTCATGTGTATTTCATATCACCCTGAATTATAAATACAATTTTACCCTTTAAAGAGGCTTCCTCACAAAATTTTACTTCATGAAGGCTGGGAGGAGAATTTTGTATTTTCTAAATGAATTTGATACATGATCAAACTCTGTTCACAGTTTTTCAAAAGAGGCTGAAAAGGGATCAAGTAGCAGACACTGGGCTTAGCACACAGATTCAAACTGAATTACCTGTTCCACTGTGTAAAATGCAGCAACTGAGATCAAGAGTTCCCCCCTTGTGGTGGTGCATCCCTGCACAATCCCCCTACTTCGATTTTACTTTCTAAATTTCATTTAGACAAGAACCATCATCCAAATCTGAGGCAAGGACTAGACCCGGCAACATACAGGCTCCATCAGGAGTTCAGAAAGTAAAGGGGTCTAGCCTGAACCTCATGACTCAGCAGAAGGGTCCCCCTCATTCCTTTATATTTTTGGTTTCTTTACACATTATTTCAATTCAATTCCATATAAATCACTTAACCCAATACTGTGTAAATCATTGCCAATTCTGACACAATCTCTTTAGTAGGTAAAAGAGTGGACCATGATATCACTTCCTGTTGAATCACACACAAATTTCTATTAAAATTACTGATTATTTTAGTAACCCTAAACCCTCAGTTTCACAACACCCCTCCCCACCATTAAACAAAAATTCAAAGCAACCCACCCCAAATGTAAGACTGTCTCAGATTTATACAACATGGAACAGTCATCTGAAGAAACAACTGCAGAGAAAGATATAAAGGGGAAGGTTTTCCAGTGATGATTCTGAGATAATCAGAACTACCAAAAAAAAAAAAAAAAAATAATATCAGAAACCTAAGAAAGAAGAATGTTTTCTAACAGAAGAGATGATAGGACCTGAAGGGATTCCTGACACCAACCAGATAATCAGCATCACGGGCAAACTTTTCAAACCGAGTATGACTGAATTACTTGGTATCCTCAGGAAGCAGAGACAAGTGTTAAAAGCTCAACAGCTTCGCACTTCTGCCTCTGAATTTAAAGACAAGTGAGTTGTCTTACTGAAAAGAAAAGGGATAAAAAGTGAAAGATGTGAAGTGCACAGACATGCTCTGTGCCAACTGGAAGGGCACCCCTCCGCGAGAGCATGCTTAGAAGATCTAACGACCAAGCTACCCAAGTTTCAATCAATGTGGCAATTCCATTTCAGTAACAAAACCAGCCAACATAGACTCAAGTTACGTCTGCTTTGAACAGAACAGTTCACATTAACAGTTAACTGACGCACTTAAGGGATGTGTACAGTCTTGCAAAATTTCTGCAGTCCCAAATAGCTGCACAGAAATAGACAGCCTAACTCTGCCACTCGTATTTAATTTCTTACAGTTCAAAAGTACATTACTTTGAGACCACAAAGACTAAATATGTCACGCTACGTCTCTGCAAACTCTGCTTTAGTACAAAGCATAATTCCCTAACATGCAGAGAAAAATCGCAGCCATGTTCTACTACCAGCTCTCCCTAAAAATTACAAGTTTATTTTTTCATTTTTCTAAATACATTAAAAAAAAGAAAGTTTTTTAAAAGCTCAGTATTTCCAAGAATTAATGCTACCACATTTAACCAAGGATAAACACTGCCCTCAATACCCAATATGTAATTCTAGTCAAATACCCATCTTGTATTTTTTAGCCTTAAGCAGACTTTAGAAACTAATGCATTTTAACATGAGGGGGAAAAAAAAAAAAAAAAGTCTCTCAGAACACAATCCAGCAGCCAGAAAAAGAATGCCCTTTAGCAGGCTTGTTATGAAGAGTGGCCAACTAGGTAATATTTTAGTAACAAAATAATGACACAATTATGCTATGTTCTTTAAAACATGCCCCTTGTAGACAAAAAAACATGCAAAAAATTATCCTCACAAGCAGGAGTAGCAGAATATAACTGAACCTACCTTTACAGATTGGGAATTTGTATGTAATAGTTTACGGATCAGCAAGAGCAAAAAATCCATTTCTTCTGTACGCTCATGCACCTGGAAGACATTAGTCACAATTTAATTTTCATTAATTCACGCTTTCCTTTTTGGCAATCTCTTCCTTTGCTACTCAATTTCATGTTTTATTTTGGTAACTTGGAACAACAATAGTTCCACAGAATAAAACACTGCATTTAAGAGTACGCATGTTAATCACATTTTAAAAAATCCCAGCACAGCTCTTGAGACAACCATAGCACCCTTTGTGAAACTCACATGCTCTTAAGGCAAGAAAATTGCAGAATGACTAGAAAAACCAACACTGAGCTCTAGCCACTAGCTCTACTAGAGATGACAGTAACAGGTGAAGTGATACTGAAGTTGGGTAAGTCAATTTTACTGTTAAGATTACAAATGATTCCGACAAGGACTATGATGACTTGTCTAAAAGCTGAACAAATGAAGAAACACCTCTTAATTCCAGTGGCTTCTAGCTATGATCAAAATACGCAACTCTCTAAAACATTATTTTCTACCCAATTCTTTACATTTCCTAGCACCTGACTTTTCTGATTGCTCTTTGCAGTTCAATAAATACTTCCTCTCAATATTATTAACGATGATCATGTTCCTTTCTTGAATTGCAGTTTAAATATATGAAGGGCAGCAGCTTTTCCAGAGCTCAACCTTCAAAGGTTGGCATTCATGCCCTGTAAGGTAATTAGCATATTCTAACATAAAGATATACTGCACCATCATGAAAATAGTTTAGCTAAAGCAGTTTTCAGGCTGGCAGCAAGGTCTTGCTGCGAGAAGTCATGGTTTTTGGACCTATGTTTGTTTAGGTATGCTCCTAAATACCTACAGTACCTTAAAAGGGCTGGGACCTGCAACTAAGAATGCAGTGAAGAACACACTGTTTTTGGAATGCTTACTGCTGAGTCAAGATCATAGTCTGTGGGAGATATGGGGGGGGAAAAAGTGGCTAACGCAGAACAGGAGGGACTAGAACTTTGGCTGGGGAAGCAAAAGACACATATAATCTTGAAAGCTGGGAGATGTTGAAAGAAGTTTCTTCCTATAAAAGCGTAACTATTTGCTCAATCTTCTCTAAGTTTTCAATGTACCATTTCAAGCGCAGTCATGTCCTCAACATAAAAAGGACATGGAACTCTTGGAACAAGTCCAGAGGAGGTTCCACGAGGATGATCAGGGGACTGGAGCACCTCCCATATGAAGACAGGAGAAGAAAGTTGTGACTGTTCAGCCTTGAGAAGAGAAGGCTGCATGGAGACCTCATAGCAGCCTTCCAGTATCTGAAGGGGGCCTATGGGGATGCTGGGGAGGGACTCTTCATTAGGGACTGTAGTGAGAGGACAGGGGGTAATGGGCTCAAACTTCGACAGGGGAAGTTTAGATTGGATCTGAGGAAGAAGTTCTTTACTGTGAGGGTGGTGAGGCACTGGAATGGGTTGCCCAGGGGAGTTGTGAATGCTCCATCGCTGGCAGTGGTCAAGGCCAGGTTGGACAGAGCCTTCGGTGGCATGGTGTAGTGGGAGGTGTCCCTGCCCACAGCAGGGGGGTTGCAACTAGATGATCTTAAGGTCCTTTCCAACCCTAGCTCTTCTATGATTCTATAACAGCCATCATTATTACTGTAATAGTCTAATGGCATACCAAGTAGTGATTCTTGGATATCTGGGGAGCAGGGAGACAAGCCCCTCTCAGCTATAGTACCATAGTGGAATAAAAACAAAAGCCAGCATAAAAAAAAACCACCAACACAAAACCCCCCACCAAACCAAAGCCCAGAAAGGCTCTAAGTCCTCTGTCACTACATCTCAAGATGTAAGTCCTACATCACATCTAACCCATGTTTTACATTCCTGGTTTGCAAAAGTACAATTTCACTTCTGACTACACCTAAAAGTCAAGTACTGCTTGCCACAGAAAATTAGCACAGAAACGTAAAAAATACACGAACTACAAAAATACCAAGTGTATTTTCTTTAGCTTTTTAGTGAAGTGACAGCAATAATAATGAATCCACATGAGTGGACTGTAAATCCAGAAAGAAAACAGAGAACTTTGAGAGCCATTTTACTTTTCAGGACACCACTGAAGAGTAAGAACTCTAAGGGCAGTAATAGCCAAATGACAACAAAAACCTAGCTGCATCCTCCTAATAGGAGTAGCCAGACACGCTCTTGAAATCCACATAGAGGATTTCAGAAAACATTTCATGGCAATCATATCAAAAGCTAAGCACTTCCCAAAATCCTCCCCACACCCTCAGTTCTAAACTTTACTGCTCAAAGGACCACCAAGACAAGCCCATTTCGAAAAGTGTTAGCTTAAACAACTTACACAAAGCATCTTTACAAGCAGATGTCTGCATTTTAGTTTCTCTAACATATAAAAGAGACAAAATAGAAGTTTTTCTTACTACGAAATTTAAACTTATTTAAGCCAACTTACCTCATCAATGAAAATGTGCGTGAATTCAGCTAGGCTTTTGGCACTAACTACTTTCTGAAGAAGAACTCCAGTTGTCATGTACAGCAACCTTGTCTCCTTTGTGGAAATGTTCTCTAAACTCACCTAACACAGTGAGAAAAACAATAGGGATGAGACCAGATACTTAATATATTTACAGGAACATGCATTTTGAAATTAACTCGAAAATGAAATATAGTTTAAACCCATCAAGATTATTCACTCTAGCTGACAGTGAAACAAAGATCATGGCAGATTATTATGGTTACTGACGGAGCTGATTGAAGAACTAGCATCTATGTCACAAGATGAAAGTGGCATCAAGTTGGACGACCCAGGGAACTACAGACCAGCCAGTCTCACCTCTGTGCCTAGCAAAATCTTGGAGCAGATTCTCCTGGAAGGCATGCTGAGGCACATGAAAAACAACAAGGCGCCTGGTGACAGTCAGCATGGCTTCACTAAGGGGAAATCCTGCCTGACCAATCTGGTGGCCTTCTATGATAGAGCTACAGAACTGATCGACAGGGGTAGAGCAGTTGATGTCATCCACCCAGAATCGTGCAAAGCGTTTGACATGGTCCCACACAACATCCTTGTCTCTAAATCGGAGAGACAACAATTTGATAGATGGACCACTCGGTGGATAAAGAACTGGCTGGATGGCCACACTAAAAGAGTTGCGGTCAATGGTCCAATGTCCAGCTAGAGACCAGTAACGAGTGGTGTCCCCCAGGGATCGGTGTTGGGACCAGTCTTGTTCAATATCTTTGTTGGTGACATGGACAGTGGAATTGAGTGTGCCCTCAGCAAGTTTGCCAATGACACCAAGCCGTGTGGTTCGGTAGATATGCTGGAGGGAAGGAATGCCATCCAGAGGGACCTTGACACGCTTGTGAGGTGGGCTGATGCCAACCTCATGAAGTTTAACCATGCCAAGTGCAGGGTCCTACACCTGGGTCGGAACAATCCCAGGTACAGCTACAAGTTGGGCAGGGAAGAGATTCAGAGCAGCCCTGCAGAGAAGGACTTGGGGGTGTTGGTCGATGAAAAAATGAACATGAGCCTTCAGTGTGCGCTCGCAGCCCAGAAAGCCAACCATATCCTGGGCTGCATCAAAAGGAGTGTGACCAGCAGGTCGAGGGAGGTGATCCTGCCTCTCAAAACTGCTCTCGTGAGACCTCACTTGGAGTACTGCGTGCAGTTCTGGTGTCCTCAGCATAAAAAGGACATGGAACTCTTGGAACAAGTCCAGAGGAGGTTCCACGAGGATGATCAGGGGACTGGAGCACCTCCCATATGAAGACAGGAGAAGAAAGTTGTGACTGTTCAGCCTTGAGAAGAGAAGGCTGCGTGGAGACCTCATAGCAGCCTTCCAGTATCTGAAGGGGGCCTATGGGGATGCTGGGGAGGGACTCTTCATTAGGGACTGTAGTGAGAGGACAGGGGGTAATGGGCTCAAACTTCAACAGGGGAAGTTTAGATTGGATCTGAGGAAGAAATTCTTTACTGTGAGGGTGGTGAGGCACTGGAATGGGTTGCCCAGGAAAGTCGTGAATACTCCATCACTGGCGGTGTTCAAGGCTGGGTTAGACAGTGCCTTGAGTGGCACGGTTTAGTGGGAGGTGTCCCTGCCCACGGCAGGGGGGTTGCAACTATATGATCTTAAGGTCCTTTCCAACCCTAACTATTCTATTATTCTATGATTCTAAGTTTATAAATGGAGGGATAGAACCAAGTTTGGAGAAGAGATGAACAAAAGGAAGAGTCAAACTTAAGAGGAAAACGAGGTCAAGTTTTTCCACATACGAAGACGAAAGAATACTATGGTAGTGAAACCATGTGGCCATATAACGCAAGAAAGTTTTGACACAGATGACAGGTTAATGTCTGAGTCAAACAAATCAAGCATGTTAATTAAGGAATTTAAATGAAAAATGACAGAGTATAGTTCTCCTGCAACAATTTCAGTGATTTATACATGCATCCAATTGCCAGAATGCAGACCATTAAATATTTCTGTTGGAGTCTAACTAGCATTTCTAGTTGTCCAACTTCAAAAGCTTAAACATTTAATTATGATTAACAGGAGACAGCTAGAAACCTGTAATTTCAATTTAAAAACAGATTCTCTACCATTTAAGTGTGCTAAATATACTTAAACATAATCCAGACAGAAAATACAGTACTTATTCATCTATTTTTAAAAACATTTCAAATTTTCTTATACCTGGTATCCTACAAATCCACCTAGTGTCCATGATCGTTCCTTGCTAATCCACCTGGCAATGCTGCTGGCACCAATTTTCCGAGGCTGGGTAACAGCAATGTTGCAGTAGATAGATTTCTCAAAGCAGTAATCCAAAATATATTGTGGAATCTGTGTGCTCTTACCACTGCCAGTCGCTCCTTTTACAATCACAACTGTATTGTTTTCTATCAGAGACACTATCTGAAACAATTTTTCAAGAAAACTCATAAGTCTACAAAGCAACTCAAAACAGATTTCAAACAGATTTGAAGTATCAATAGCTTTCAAGCCACACATTAGACCTCTGTAAAACACTGTGCCATATTTTTATCACCTCCTAGGCATCTGCAGATAACTGGACTCCTAAAACACATTAGAAGATCACAGAAAAGGACACGAGCATGCACTTGCTTACATATTTTACATAAATACCTTTAAATAGAGAATGTAGCACCAATGTTTCTTCTGTGAAGAATTTTTATGCTGTGTTTTAAAATCAACAAAGGTTTTGTTCCTTTTAAAAACAAGATTAAATGCTTAAAACAGGAACAGAACTTGAAAAACCCACAAACAAAAAAACCCCACAAAACCCCAACACCAAACCCTCCCCCACACCCAACCAAAACCAATCAATCAAAAAACCCAACAAAACATTATTTCCAGTATTATTCCATAACAGAAAGTACAACAAAATTACCTCTTCTCTGTGTTTGGCTAAAGGCAAATCCAGACATTTATGGTTATTTATTGGTACAGAAGTCAGAGCACGTGATTCAGACTGAGCCACTGAAGTACCTAGGCATAAAAATAACCAAGAGTAAGTTATTTCAATAGAGAGAAGACCAGCAGAAAATGATCACAGTATTTGCAAACCTAACTCCTATCAAATTTAAACCACATACTGATACGTATTAATAGAATTAATACTTTTCAACATTAGTATAGTGAAGAGATCTTTCTGCATTTATGCACCTGTTTTACAGGCAGCAGCTCTGAAAAATACTGCTTCTGTGTATAAGCCACATCAGCATCAAGGATGTATACAATTCTATAATTCTATGCTCTTTCCTCTTAATTAAGCGTGGTTTGGCACAGCTTACATACAACTGCCAAATCTATTCCTGCCCCCAAGAATTTGACAATACTGAAAAAATATGCCCTATTCATGTATCCATGTGTTACTTCCCCTAAAGTCTACTGGACTTTACACAGTACAAAATAACCTGTAATTTGATGGGAAGAACACTCTATTTGTATGACTTGGCAAAACTAGTCTGGCATCATGATGACCTTCAACGTGACATTACATTCTGCAGTCTCTCTGCAGGAGTTAGTCACTGTTATCACTGGGAACACGAGGAAAAAAAAATAAATTAAAATTTTTCAGTGCTACCATGAGTTTCTGCTTAGCAGCCTGTCAGTTTGACCATGGAAAACAAAAAAGCTATTGAGCAGGTGTGGAGGCACACGTGGAAGGGGAAGACTTTGGCAGGCAACAATTAAGCAAGACACAATTAAAGAATTGGGCTAAAAACCCCACTATACTGCATTCAAAAGTGGAAATGCTTTCTATTTCAACTGAGTTTCATCAGAAACTACAGTGAAGTTTACCTCTTTTCACACAGTTATAAGAACTTAAGACTTCATGTCTTCTTATTTCTCTAAGAAATACCCAGTAGTGGGAAAGAAAGCTAGTGTTTTTACTAAGACAGTATTTACTCGAAAAATAAAAGCTATAGACTATATACCTCACTGCCCAGTCATAGTTTCCTTTCTTCAGCAAAGCCACTTATAAGCGCACACAGCAGTGAAACAGAAGCAGGCAGAACAACTTTCGCCTCTGTACCATACCTGAATGTGCTCCAACCTCCCCCAAATAGTCTTCAAGTATCAAGGATTACAAATGTGTTATTCCCAGATTAAAACAAAGTCCCAAAAGCTGGACAGGTCATTAAGACAGTTTCACAAAGCACTGAAAACCCAAGTTCTCCTGCAGCCACACTCTCCAACAGAAAGGCTCTTTACCTAGAATCTGTGCAATGCAAAGTTACAGGTGATCACTGCACAGTGATTTACTCAGCACTACTAAACACATATGAAGCAGAACTTTGTGGCAGTGTCCCTTGAAAACATTAACTGTCCTCTTTAAAATACTCTTGGTCAACTTTATAAATAGATTTCCCAGGAAAACTCATATACAGCATTCTGTCACAGCGACACTGTACAAAGGCTTTGAGTAGCTTGCCTCTGGCACAAACACGTCACTACTGAGACATCAGAAGCTCTGCATGATTTGACCAATGTTGGAAGAAATCTCAAGATGCTAGGGAAAAGAACCCTGCATCAGCATATTCCTGCTAAAGCAGCACAGCATTCCCACCTTCATTAGGTCTTCCATTTAACAACTGCAATTTTGAAAAATGTGTTAAGGCATACAACACGACAGCAGTAATTCTAGAAAGCACTTATAAAAAAGAAGGGAGGGACAAAGAATTTAAATGGTAGGATTCATGTTATAAGCTTCTCAAACTCAGAAACCCTCCGTGTATTAATAAGAAATCATTAACTTAAAATTCAATCAAGAATTTTATTTATAAAATACAAAGGAACAAACCAAAACCAAATTAAGACCCACAAGTATTCATGAGATCAATTTAATTAATTTCGCATGTAATTTTTTCATTGATGACACAAATTTTTTTTTTAATACAGCTTTTTACATAACAGCTTATGACAGCAATATCTTACCTTCTTCTTAGCACGGAAGTTTGGAGGGAAAAAAATATACCAAAAGCAAATGGCCATCCAATGTTAGCCACAATCAATATGCAGAGTTTGAGAACTGGCAGCCATATAATCATCTAGTTTACACTGCCAAGCACAAAAACCTGTACGGTTTGAGTTTCTTCTCTTCAAGACATGTACTCTGTACCTGAACTGAAAGAAACATTACTAAGTTTGCCTGGGGAACTAACATCATGACAACTGTGAGACTTTTGTCTAGAGCAGGCAGTACAGTCTTGGGCCTCAGAGTAAACTGGTGACTTCAGCTAAACATTGATGAGACCAAAGATGCCATGAAAAGGCCCACTCTAAAACTGAGCATGAAACCTTTTCCTGAAACCAAATATTATTAGTGAACAAATAAACCTGGAACTGGGTAACCATCTTAGAAGGCCTTACACATTTTCTCTGCAGAACAGAAGTATACTTGAGCACACTTTTTTGAAAGTTCCGATAAATACCAAAATGAGAACTGGTCTTTAGAAAAAGAGAGGCATCTACAGAATCAAGGAGCTACCTGAGTACAGACTTACTGGCAAGAAAGGTACAAAGTTTCACTTTTTCAATTGCTTATACTTCATGGAAAACATTATTAAGAGTGTGTCCTGGGTTCAGCAGTAGCAGGCATTTTTCTCCTTAGTAGCTGGTGCAGCTCTGTGTTTTTGACTTTCGGCCTGGGAACAGCGCTGACAAAACCCGTTGTTTATAGTTACGGCTTAGAATGTTCGGTTTGACCAAGGACTTTCTGAGCCTCATGCTCTGCCAGGGAGGAGGGGAAGCCAGGAGGAAGCAGAGATAGGACACCTGA
This sequence comes from Amazona ochrocephala, assembly GCA_039720435.1. Lineage (NCBI taxonomy): Eukaryota > Metazoa > Chordata > Aves > Psittaciformes > Psittacidae > Amazona > Amazona ochrocephala. The sequence goes on along the minus strand of CM077882.1, from coordinate 50,317,169 downwards.
CCCAAACAAATCAAAGAGGTATTCCATACCATAGCACGTCATGCCCAGGATGTAAAAATGGAGGGGCAGAGACCTGGAAGGGTGGGGGGCACTGCTGGGTCGGGCTGGGTATCAGTGGTGAGTGGTTGTATTCTCTTTCCTTGCATTTCCCTTGTCATTATTATTATTGGTGGTAGCAGTAGTGGTTTGTGTTATACCTTAGTTACTAAACTGTTCTTATCTCAGCCTGTGGGAGTCACATTCTTTTGATTCTCCTCCCCATCCCCCGAGTGCTAGGGGGAAGAAAGAGGGGGGAATGAGTGAGCAAACTGCACGGCTGACTGGGCTTAAACCACGACAGAGCGGGACAAACAAACCCAACTAGCGCACACCTCTGTTAGACGTCATCGGCTCAAACATGCATCTTGGATTCTGGCACACAGAGAATGCAGGACACCTGCAACCTAAAAATAGTAAACTGAGGATGCATGCAACTGCCCACCACTGTTTTATGACAAGAAAGTATTTCTGTGTATAAGAAGCATTAATTCTAACCCAGAATAAATAACAATATTAATTTCTCTATTCAGAGTTAGTGCAAAATAAACTGAAAACCCAGCTAAACCACAACATACAGGAAAGACCATTCTGCCTGCTTACTCCCTTTTCAACTATGATAAAACTTCTGTAAAGATATGTTGACTGACATGACTAAAAGAGTCTACTGCCCATGGAAAGAGCCATTTTCCAATATCTCAGTTATTGTAGCCCATATAGCAGATGTATTCCTTCTGGTACCTGTTCCCTCAATTGAAGAGATCCTGTAACAAAAGATTAGATTTTTGTATTAACCAGTTCTAGGAGAATCATAGAATCATAGAATAGTAAGGGTTGGAAAGGACCTCAAGATCATCGAGTTCCAACCCCCCCTACCATGGGCAGGGACACCTCCCACTAAACCATGCCATCCAAGGCTATGTCCAACCCCACCTTGAACGCCGCCAGGGATGAAGCATTCACAACTTCCCTGGACAACACATTCCAGGGCCCCACTACCCTCACAGTAAAGAATTTCTTCCTCAGATCCAATCTAAACCTCCCCTGTTTAAGTTTGAACCCGTTACCCCTTGTCCTCTCACCACAGTCCCTAATGAAGAGTCCCTCCCCAGCATCCCTAGAGGCCCCCTTCAGGTATTGGAAGGCTGCTATGAGGTCTCCACACAGCCTTCTCTTCTCCAGGCTGAACAGCCCCAATTTTCTCAGCCTATCTTCATACGAGAGGTGCTCCAGTCCCCTGATCATCTTCGTGGCCCTCCTCTGCACTTGTTCTAACAGTTCCATGTCCTTTTTATGTTGAGGACACCAGAACTGCACGCAATACTCCAAGTGAGGTCTCACGAGAGCAGAGTAAAGGGGCAGGAGCACCTCCCTCGACCTGCTGGTCACACTCCTTTTGATGCAGCCCAGGAATTGTACAGTTGGATCTTGGCATCTCCCAGCAAATTAAAATGAGATGCATAAAAAAGTATACTTGAAAGTACTGGTCAGGTGAATCAGGTGGGGTTGGACATAGCCTTGGATGGCATGGTTTAGTGGGAGGTGTCCCTGCCCATGGCAGGGGGGTTGGAACTCGATGATCTTGAGGTCCTTTCCAACCCTTACTATTCTATGATTCTATGATTCTATGAATCAAATGAGATGCTTAACTACATTACTGATCATTCTGATGAGGTCAAAGCTTCAAATGCACAAAGTGATTGCAGTTAGCAAGCAAACTCACAGGAAAGGAAAGCCACAGGAAACACTACACTCTGTGTAGTGGCTCCTACACTGAGCCACAAAGCATTGGGAGTTCACAGTTAAGTTATGCTACTTCAGTCATAACACAAAGTACATGAAGTTGCTGCTGACTGAGCCCTGAAGAGCTTAATCCAGAGCCTTTGCTGGTGAGATTTCTGTTCTCCACTGCAGTCCTCTTCAACTTGCATGTTTTTAATATAACTAGATGATCATAAGCTCCTTTCCAACCGTAACCATTCTGATTCTGTGATTTAAAATAGGCTGTCAATTTATACAGTTAGAACAGCAATTCAGAAAGAAGCAATAGAAGGGGTACTGACTCCGAAACCCTCAGGGCGAATCAGTTTTTCATTTCTATGTTGTGCAGCTTATTTCTTGACTACACTGGTACTTGACATAACAAGAGTGGTAGGGCCTGGTCTAGATAAATTCTTGATCATATATGACAATTTTCATGTTCCCAAATAGAACACGCACCTCCAGACTGATATAGCTGACAGTCACAAATGAGTCTTGGAGCTCTTAACAGCAGTCTCATTAGAAACATTCACCCTTATAAGCCATAAATTAACAGTTCAAATCTCACACTCACACACTGATCTTCTTGATTATATCATCCTTACATAATATTCCTGAATTTGTCTGTAAGTAGAAGTTGATAGCAATAACAACCAGAGCTCCTGGGAAAGAAGTGTGATCAAATACCTCTCTAAAGGCAGTTCAAAGCAACAATCAAGTATAAACCAGAATGACATGGACAGAAAATGAGAAAACAGAACAGAGAAAAGCATGACTCCAATAAGTGGTATCTTTTCCCTGAAATGATATTTCAATTATTTATCTACATTTACCAATACAATAAACCAGAGGTATGCACATATTATCTACACAACAGCATTATACATGGTGGTTTCCACAAAGTAACATTTCTTTTTTAATACCATGCCTTATACAAAACAAAGGCATATACAGCATTAAACAAATAAGAAATGCACAGGAAGGTTTCATAGTTTCATAGATACCGGAGGAAAGACAACAGGGTGGAAAAGAACAGCTGTATCTGAGATTATAACAGGAATCAAACACATATATATATGTGTGTGTGTGTGTGCATATATAGTTTTTTTTACCTCGTTTATAGACAATCTGGTCATTTCCAATTACTTCTAGCTCTTGTGTCTTTGCCTGTCTGCATTTTTCAGCATATTCAGTTCCAACACTCTCTGTGAAAGGGAGCCTGAAAATGAAAGAAATGACAAATCCATAAATACTTCCTCATCCAAGTCACAGATATCTCTGGGAGTAACAGCATTATACAGTAAGTCCAGAGTCTCCATGTCATGCAGGAACTACTCCAACAAACAAACTCCAGAAATAAAATTTGTCTCTGCAGTTAGATACTAGCCTGAGGAAAGTGCCACAACTAATCTTTTTGTTTAGATTCAAAACAACTGAGCTCACAAAATATCACCCTTTCAGTTTTTAATACCTAGAAATTCATCTTCTAGCGAAAGTCTACAGTTTCATCTGAACAAAGATGAAATAGTTGTTTCACCAATTCCTGACACAACGCAATTCAGAAAATACAAGTAACTCTTGCACAATTCCCCGGAGACAAGCGAAACAGACAAGAGTAAACACTGCTTTAAGGAAAGAATTTTTGACTTTGAGCCAAGAGATTATGGTGGCCGGGGATGGGGGGGGAATTAGCACAATCACCCAATCTGTGAATTTTATGGATATTTATTACACACAAGACAAAATCTACCCATGACATAAACAAAATGAAATGGGATTAAAAGAAATCCTCTTCTACATAAACAGTGTTAAAAAAAACCCACATGGATTTCACTAGAAAATTAAGCAGCACGTATATAACAATTGTATGACTATTACATCATAAATGAACTTTAATGTAGAAGAGTTTTGGACACATTAAAAGCACCCTCTTTTTTCCTTTTCAAACAAAACACAAACTGCAAGTCAAAACTATGGTTCTGCGCTTTGAACTCCGGGCTTACTGAAAGCTTTTGCTATGCAATAATTTGTTAACGCATAGCAAACCTGCTTTCCTGCAGGTGTATATTTGAGACATTCTATAAAAGAATACTGCAGAAGTGTATTTCTTGACCCAAATAATAAGCAACACTGAGTCCAAAATAAATAAAGCTGAAAACAAGAGATTTTTAACATGACAGTCACACAGCTCTCATTATAGAGTAATTCACAGTACCTTGATGTGACAGAGTACCCATCTTTTCTGAAAAAGCAAACTGTGCCAGCTTGGCTCTCCTACAGACTACTCCATCAGATCAGTGTTTATTTCCCCCTACAGGAAACAATCAAGTATTCATCACCTACTGCTGTCAACAAAGCAAGAAATGGCTTCTGATCCTAGTTTAACAGTATTTTAGGCATAGAACTAATGCAATTTTCCCCTGGATCTCATGTATCTCTCAAAGCAGGGCTCATCAGGATTGCAAACATCTGCACAATTACTACATGAGCAACAGCTGCCTACTTTCAGTAAACAGACTTTTACTAGCAACCATGTTTATCACTACAACCCTTCTGAAACAGCTGGGACAGAGAACCCTCCGTGACAGGCCTGAACCCTAGGTACAATTCAGAAAAGTTCATGCACATCATGTCAGACTGCTTGTTAAGTAGGTCACTCCACTGAATGTATATTAGAATCATAGAATCACCTGGGTTGGTAAAGACTATTAAGATCAAGTCCAACCATTATCTCTGGACTGCCAATATTAAACACAAGTAAAACCCAAAGGACTTTTTACAAGGATATGTAGTGACAGGACAAGGAGGAATGGCTTTAAACTGAAAGAGAGTAGATTTAGATCAGATATTAGGAAGAAATTCTTTGCTATGAGGGTGGTGAGACACTGGGACAGGTTGCCCAGATAAGCTGTGGCTCCATTCCCGGCAGTCTTCAAGGCCAGGCTGGATGGGGCTTTGAACAACCAGGTTTAGTAGCAAGTGTCCCTGCCCATAGCAGGGGGGTTGGAACTAGATGATCTTGAAGGTCCCTTCCAATTCAAACCATTCTGTAATTCTGTGATTCAGTAGTTGAATGTAACATAATAAAGCTTGGCCACACAATCTCTATTTGGCAGCATTGCATGCATGTACAATACAGCATTTAGTAATATAACCAATTATTTTTCACATCTGTAAGACTGCAGCCTCACTGAGTGCACTAAACACACATCTTCTGACAACAAAACCTGATCACGCAGTAAATACAACTCGTCCTTCAGTCCTCTGTAAGAACAAAAGTTATCTTATTAGGACAGAAAATGCTGTCATGGAGGAGCAGGTAGTACTCAACTGACAGAGCCCTGAGCAATAGCAAGCAAGTCACTTCCATTGAGAGGTAGGGGCTAAGGGTGAGAAATGTAGGACTGCACTTCCCATTTACTCCGAACACCTTGCAGAAGCATGAGTATTTCAGCAGCAGCTGAAGTCAGCTAAGAAACAGCTGCCTGCGATACCAGATATACTCAACTAAATGCTTCTAGAGTTGGAATACTGACCATTTCAAAATGGGCTCACAGAAGTATGCACATGCTTTTGACCTTTGCCGCTACAGCTCCAGGAAAATGAGGACAATGTGACTGTCCTCAGTGATTTGTTAGAATAATTTTATTTTCTTTTTGTTTGGATTTCTGGGTATTTTCTTTCCAAATTTAGGTTTTCAGAAAATAGCATGCAGTACATACGAACTGCAGGGTACGCAACGACTAACAAAATGTTTAATAGACGGTCATTAAGAACAAACACTGCTCACTCGATGCTCTGAATCAGGCTATAGTCTTTAGGAAAATATATTCCATTTCAAAATTGCAAACGGCCATATGAAACAAACAGACAACTATCATTACATCATTTCAATGTTTTAATGCCGAATCTTACAGCTTTAATAAAATTAAAGGCTATAGAATACCATTATTATGTAAAATTGGGAAAAAAAATAATCATTATGAAGCCTTCTCACACTTTCCTAAGAACAATACAATCCTTTTAAGTAATCATTACTGAGACATTGGTGGGAGGTATCTTGCTACAGGTACGTGGGTAAACAGAAAGGGATGGAACACTTTCCTAATGATTTTCAACAAATGTCTGCCAACAGCAGAGGAACGAAAAGATTCAGAAATCCCAGGGTAGGAAAGGACAACAGTAACGAAGTGACTTTTCTGGATTCTATCTATAAAGCATGTGTCTGTCCAATACACCAGTTATCTCTTCCCCATTTCTACTCCCTCTGACACAGTGAAAACCCGTATTTCAGTAGACCGGACCTGTTACAGCAAACGCTCCTTTGGTTTTCCAGATTCTACCCTTGGTGCTCACCTGACTTTCAGACACACACCCCAAGTCTTTTGATCCCCCAAATACATTACAACATTAGCAAACAATGAGCTTTCAGCTGCATGTATGAAAAACATTCAGAATTTTACCAAATTAAGAGCCATTAAGAGGCATTTTATGACTAACACATTAGCTGAAAACTTGAAGTCAGCAATTTAAGAAATGCAGGAGACTTTAGATGTTCTGGTTTTTCTTCCTTCCCCCCGCCTTTAAAAAAAAAAGATGAGTTTGATGCTATTCAAATCACATCATGTTTCATCCTCAACACCAGCTAGAACATGCAAACATGACACGTCCACCCTAAGTGGGCATAGGCAGACAAAACTGTAACCACTGAGAACCCAATCAGTCAGTAACATCACTCACCAGACTCCTGATATGTCCTAGCATCTGTAAAACAACACATCAGCTACCTATGAAGGTGTATTCATATCAAAACCTACCTATTTTGGAAAATATTCTCAGAGGTAGCAGATATGGGAACTTTGATCCGGACAAGCAGTGATAAGTAGAAAGCAGAAAAAAAATAGCACCCACACGCCTCTTTCTGGAAGAGAATTAATGCTGTTTCTCATGAGACAATGGCATACTTTCATTATTTCCTTACCATGTGGTTTAACTACAGAACATTTTCTGAAGTGTTGCTGATGACTACTCAATTGTGAGTATTTGACTGGGGCAAAATACTTTTAGGTATGCCTTACTTGGGTTTAAAGGAAAATTCAGTGCCATAAAATTAAATTTAGCTGCCACTTTGGGGGAATTACTAGAAGGGAAACACAGTTAAACACCAGAAATTGTTGACACATTCAAATGTAAATGCTTTCAAATACATAGAGGGTGCCTTTCTTTAAATAAATTCAGCTAGAGAAAGGTCTTCCTTTTCTTCAAGCTATAGGATAACCTCTAATAAGTCAACAAGGCCATCCTAACAGCATATACTCGGTAACTTTTTTTTTTATTTGAGCATTTGAAATATTAACCAAAGCATTTTATACTTAGGTATCAAAAATTGAATCAGTTGCTGAATCTCAAACGTAACTGTGACAGGCAATTTGTTTGGCTCTTTTCAGTGACATATACTACAATGCCACGGTATACACAGTTAATGCTTCTAGAAGCAATGCTTAAAAAAAGCTTTATTAAATGAGCAGAGTCTTCTTCCCTGAAGAAAAAAATAACACTTCTTACGCACCAAACCTGACTGCATAATGAAAATATCCATATATGCAATGAAATTCTGAGTATTCAGATGCTTACTTATACAACTGCAGTTACATTTCTATTAACAACTAAATTTCAGGGCAGAAGCTCCTATTCAAGGCCATGTAACTTCAAGAACATTTCCGTGTTAGAAACAACTGAAAAATCAAAGTGTTTTAGGGCTCCATTTTAAAAATTACTACAGATGTACTGTTTGCTTATTTATGCTTTGCCTCATTTGGAAAAAAAAAAAAAAATTAAAAAATCCCTATTTGCAAAGACCATAAAATTAGTGTCACTCGTTTCAGAGATTGCAAGAGAAGGACTGCTCAAAATCAGCGCTTCTATCACACACAGAAGCTGTCCACATCCTTAGAGATTTTTTGGGGGGGGATCACTTGAAAATATAGCATACAGAGCAATATTTTGCTGTAGAATGTTGGTACAATATATAGACTGTTTCAGAGCTTCCTTTTGAGACTAAAATAATGTGACACTTTACATAACATTTGCCATGACAGTAAATAACCTTCCACTGGGTTTACTGAAGGACATATAAAAACCACTTTTCCTTTTAACTGGCAGTTCATGTTCCACACTTTTAGAAGACTGATCCTACTTGCAGAAATATACTAACTTTAAAGAAATAAGGTACTGCCATTCAAAACCCATAGTGTATCAGTCGCAAAAATAGAAGATGAACAGAATTCAGAACAAGTGAAAACTATGAAATACTAAAACATAGATTTAAAAAAGCTATTAGCAGATTAAGAATCTAAGAACTGATGGGGTGCATCCCCCCCTCCACTCGAGAGCTGTTCCTCACCCTCCAACTGTTCTAGCTGTCACTGCTCTTCCTCACAAAACTACTCAGAGCTCCTGTTTTAAAACCTTAATTAGCAGGGGAGAGGAAGAGAAAAAGAGAATTCACTAAAACTACTTCGCAAAATCCTGCAAAACTAGAATGCCAATGCTTGGATTTGGATAAATTATGTAAATGCAACATCTCAGAAACATTTCTTCTATATCAAACTAATAGCTCTGTACAACCTTCCAACTTACACCTTACAAACAGTTAAAATCCAAGGAAAAACAACCAGAAATTCCAGACTGAAACAGCCCAAATCCTCCGTCTACTGCTGTGGGATTTTATGTTAATGGGGGAAACTGGGATGAACTGCTGGCTTCAAATAACTGCACTCTTCTTGGAGACGAGCTGTTTATAAGCTCCTCATTCTGCAGCCAAAGGTCAAATAGGGATGTCTGGAAGAAGGCAGCTATTACCTGTAGCAGATGGTGACAAGCCACATAGCAACTTCATCTCTACCACACATGAAACAGTTAATTCTGTAAATTCATGTTGTTATAATTAGTTATGAACTAGAAGTTAGCTGGGTGTTCATATTTATTAACTTGAACAAAAAGCACAGATCCTCTGAAGCACTTTTTCTGATCCTTCAGCAACATTCGACAAAGCATGTACAGTTCCTAAAGCTTCAAAATTCATTCCTTCTCTCTAGCCACAAAAGAAAGCAACTCAGCTGAATCACAGAAAAAAAAAAAAAATCCCCATAAGAAAATTTAAACAAAAGCATTTGGCCATCAACTTGACAAAATCCAGTTTAAAGAAATCTCTGAAAAAAAATACAATGCAAGTAGGAAAATGTGCTGAATTCAAAAATGCCTGTGAACACGGACAAGTATCAAAAGCAAGGTCTCCTCAATTTCAAACTGAAGCCTGTAACTCCCCCGTCTATTAGTGAAATGTCACCAGCATCAGAGACATTAATGCTACAATCAGTCCAACTGGAAGAAATCACCTTCAAACATATCCTGATTTTATTTATCACAGCAACAGAAGTACAGTAATAGCTTACACAACCTTCTGTCAATTAACAGTGTTAAAACTGAAATACTACTGTTGTTAGCTGTCACACTAAACGACCAAACAAGGAGTCTTACCAAGACGCCTCTGGTGTAGGCTCATGGCAAGTTTCGCTCGTACTTGCTAAAAAGCGAAAGCAGTAATCAAACGCCGTCTGAAGTGATCAGAGGAGGTAGACTCACCATCTGTCTGCAGCCTGAAACAGCTACAGTGAGTGGTTCTGTCAAATCAAAAGCAAAATGCACTGCAAAGTTGATCACTGAATCTAGAGTGGGACTGTGTTTATAAATGGAAGCAAATCATCCAACTTGCTAGGTACAGACAGCTACAAAAATGAAATCTCACTCTTCTCAGAAAGTCAGTAGCATTTCGGACGGCACAGATGCCATAAAATCTTCCAAACAGTAAGCTCCTCCAGCTGTTCACACTATTTGCCACACCTTGTTGCTCACATCAGTGCAGTATTTGGTTAAACTGAAACGTTCGTTTCATTTTTAACTAGAATTAGTAAGGCAGCTCGAAAGTGCAGCCCCATGGCACACAAAGACGGGACAGCTAACTGCTGTGTGCCACGAGCAAATTCTCAAACTGGCTTTCTGCCAAAAAAAAAAACAAAAAAAACAGTTTTGTCCAACAGCACACTCAATCAGCAAAGCAAGTATTGAATCTGCAATTCTCACACATAGCCACAGTAACAGCCCCAGGTTTGACTAGACTTATTTTTTATTACAGGACCTGATTGTCAGTTTAGGAAGTACGTGATGTTAAGACATGCTAAGACTAACCCTAAGTCTTCTTGCTGTGCTTAGAGCTGAATTGGATTTGCAGCTTTTTTCTCCCAGAATACAGTTACAGAACAATACCTTTTCACAAGAAAACACTACAATGGAAAAACAGCTGATCCTTAGAGAACTTTTATTCTTCTATCTTCTGTCACCTCTTTTTAGCTAAGAAATACTACCTTGCCATGACAGTCGCATCTTCTAAAGTAGCTGGTATTAAGGTTAGTTATGATGACTGTCAAGTAAGAACCCACTTTTCTCTAAGGCTACTGTTTATACTAGAGGAAGTTTCCTGTAAACCTCCACAAAATCACCTTACCTTTATTCTTCCTTTGAAATTACACTTTGCTACTGTACCAATAAAGTGAAAATCCAGGTATATCTGGCACCCTCAAAACATGAATCTCACATTGGTTCATTCTATTTTCCTGTGGTAAGTTTCAGCTGTTTAAATCTGTATATTGTCTGTTGTACTCACATCACAAGCATACATAAATATTCTCACTCTGTAGTTGTGCTCTGCCTTCAACACAGAGATGAGGGCTCCTAGATGGTAAGATACAAAGCTGTAAGAGTACTGACAAAGATCAGAAGTTTTAACCCTGAAGAACTTTACAAGCAAGCAATACTTCTACTTCAGTAAATGCTAAACCTTTGCAGTAGCACACCAGTTATTTAATTCCAGAATATCTTAATTGTCCAGTACCCTCTCACAATTGAGCTATCAAATGGAAGCTGCAAAAGAGGAATTCCCAGAACAGATTACATGTACTAAGAAACAGGCACTTTCAGGTCAAAGATTAGAGTCATGAATTGGACTTCCATGCCTTGACATCAAGCCGCAAACGTGGCTGAAAGCACTTCAAAACAGGGTTCTCACAGCAAGTTCTGGGTTCAGACGTATCTCTTCAGTACAAAACATACCCAGAACGTAACTGTCACAATGGGTGATGCAGTGTCTTAGGAGGAATTCTTTAAAGATGACATGGACTAATACCACACAGGACTGACGCTTCCATTCCTTCAATCAAGTAAACACTAGCAACAGCCTCCTATTAACCAGAATGAATCAAGCAGCAAATGGAATGTGCCTCATATTTAAGGGTGAAAGAAGATACCAAAGAGAGCACACAGACCCAGAAGGAACTGTTCTGTCACATGCACAAGGGCATACTTGCTATTGTGACTGGCGATCCATAGAGCCAGTCATTATGAAGATCACCTTCTTAATTAGAGGTTGTGTCTGCGTTTACCAAATCTTTCCAGATTAACCTAGAGTAATTTTATTTAAATTATGCTCACTTTGTGTACCCACATAACTATGGGAATGTAAGTTACAGTACCTCAATGATTCCTCACTTCTGTATTTGGAAGCCAAATGCCATGAAACAAGCACAGGTAAAAGCCATGGGGAAACCAAATATATTCACTATAACCCATAAGAAATCCTCACCACAAAGCAGTCACTATTGTAGAGATGCATTTAGACTGCTCCATCATTTCATGTGTGGCTGTCTTCACTCACACTGATACACCACTTTAACAACCTCCTTATATGCAAGCTCTGCCACACAAACCTATTTTAGATTGCCTAGCTCTATTCAACCACTCCTAAGGTGAATTTATTCTTCATATGCTCTGAAGGCACAGAAGACACAAGTCAATACATCTAGCTTCATGGCTGTACAATCAGAGCTTCTCCACATTGGTACCATGAAGTCCACAGGATAAAAATAAGCTAACACCAAGATTTTAAATTGCTCTGTACATAGCCATTATAAAATATGAATAAATAACCTGTCTTACACAGGGATGCAAGGAAAAAGATCCTACTTTATCCACTGGTTGCCACCCCTGTTTCCCCAATTAATTTTCAATTAGCATGTGCTCTTGTAAGGCTATTGTTTTGGAACAAGACTTTGCTGAGGAACTCGGAGCTACCATAACAAGAAAGGAAAGACCACTAAAACTGTCTGAACTGATTTACGAAAAGAAATCTCTACTTTGGCTCTAGCAACCCTTGCTGTTCCCTCAGTTCAATTTGAGAACTGCATCGGGTAACAAACCTAAAATAAGCTACAGAAAAAGGAACAGCTATCTTAAGGAAAGGACAGAAATGCTTATATGAAAAGACACCCATTCTCATTTACCTACATAAGAGTAGATATCACTCACTGCAGTTCAAAGACAATTAAGTTACAGAAACAACAGATGCTTTAGGAACTCATTACATTCCTTGCCCCAAAATTAGGAAAACAAAGTAAAAAGAGGTTGAAAGTAAGTTTAAAAAAGTTCAAAGAAGCTTCACTTAACATTTTATTAGACACACAGGCAGTTGGGGTTAATTTACAGGGGAAATAAAAAAAACACAATTCGCAAACAACTGCTCTGCTGCAGAGGTAGAGTACAATATGGCTTACTAAAAAAGACAAAAATTACTCATTATATAACTAGTCTCATTCGAGTTCACAGTGTTTTTTAGTCACTAATAGCAGCAAAGAAAATTCATAAAAGGGAAAAACTATAAAGATACTGGTTTGGTAAGTAAGAAAGAAGTTCTAGGCCTGAAACATTTAGAAAATTTACAGAAGTGAGTAATGAGACAAAATGCCAAAGACAAGAGGGATTCGGAAGCTTAAGGCCATAAATAGCTTTAAAACCATGGCATCTCCAAGTTATCTAAATTTACAGACTGAAGAAAAGCACAAGATCGCTAGATGAATGTTAAGGAGACTAAAATGTTATTCCCCAATAATGAAGACTCAAAGAACATTGGGAAGAAAAAAAAAAGCTAAAAACCTAAAGACAAGTAGTAAAAGACTTTGTAACATTTGTCATTTTATTATTGCAATTTTAGAAATTGACCACAAAATTCTAAGTAGAATCAAAATACAGGTTTTTTTTCTTCCCCCAGGTCAAATTATAACTAGCTACTAATAAAGACCAACTCGGTAATGAGCAATGCCCTCAGGGAACAGACCCAGCCAAAACTGAGCCAAAACTTCTATCCTGACACAGCACTGCAAAACCATGAGCACACTTAGGGACAGTTGGATGGAACTGTAACTTTCCACAAAGCTTCCAGGATTAGCTACTGGCTAACTGCAAAAAATACTGCTCTGCTTTTAAGTTCCAGTTCCCAATGCCTGCCTCACATAAGCAGTCATCTCTTCCTGAACACAGACCTGAAATGCACACAGAACTAGAAGCCCTACAGATTTTCAGCTTAATGTTCTCCTACCAATGTAAAGATAAATATCACCCTCAGTATCCTGCCACGAAGTTTGAGGATACAACCAACAATTAGGTAAAAAACCCAAACCCTCTCCCCCTCCCCCAACAAACCACAAAACCAACTGGAGTAGGTTTCTCAATTAATTTGCACACCTTCCAGCATGCATTTCTAATTTGCAAAGACACTACAATGGTTTTACACTGTACAGCAGTTTTCTTTCAGATTTGATAGAGTGGGGAAAAAAGCGGACACATGTTAGCTGCGCTGTAAAGGAGGTGGCAAAGAGCATTTTACTTTTATCTGAAAATCTGCTAGGACAGTTCTGTCATCATAAGCCTAGCTCCCTTCCTTTTCATAGTACCACATAGAATGCAATGTGAAAACCTTCCAGTTGAAGAGGATTAATACTGACATTTGAATTTTTCCAATGTATAAGCAGTATCAACTTTAATAACAGCCATACACGTCATCCTTTATGTTGTATGACATCTAGAACAAATTTACAGAACCCTTGATCTCCCAACAGTTCAACACACCAACAGAGGCAAAAAAGTAGGAATGAAAAATACTTACAGGAGCAAAGAGAGTCATTAGAACAACAATGAACAGAAGAAAAGGCATTTTGCAGACCATGACTACTGTTTAGATTAATAGGAAGAGACCAGATTACTGGAATGGAAAATGGCTGTTTCAGCGACCTTTAGTGCGCACAATGACATCCCAAGAAATTAATCTTGAAAATGGATATGCTCAAAAAACTCACCAAGGAAAGAGGGAGCAGGAAACTGACAGCCAGTCGAGAAGAAGCAATGCCCATGGTAAGACTTACAATTCTGGGATCAGTTTGACCTTAATTCACTTTTCTTTATAATTCTGTTCCTTTAATTAGATTCATGTGTCTTGCATGGCACACCGTAGGTGTTACAGACTGGCTTCTTTAAACACATCTGAAATGTTAACTAAAAATGCTAACAGCTATGCATTAATGAAAAAGTGTAGTACCATGAGATTGACAAAATTCATCTGGAAGAAATATTTAATATAGCAACAAAATCCTGAGCAACTGTCAAATAGCTCTTCTCTGTCAACACTTGCTTAACAAAGGCTTTAGATGATCTTTACTACAGAAAAACTATTCTTAGCTGTTTAAAAGTGACAGCAGAACAGCCTGATCCCCCTCTAATGGGAGGTAAGTCTCCCAGCATCACAATAGCCTGAAAGTATAGTTTGATGGTAAAAGCAACATAGTTATTTTTAGCACTCTACAGGCATAAAAATGCAGCTCTAAACTGTGACCTACAGCTATGCACAGCCAAGCATCACATCATACGACAGCCTTAACTTTAGCTAGAAGCACGTCTGTAGTTGCTTCAGACCATCATTATTCATCTCACTACCAAGAATACCTTTGAATGGATTTAGCAACAAGCATTTGAAATTGTTACCATCTTTTTTTATATTGCTGCCATCAGCAGAACTCAATTCAAAGGTAGGAGATCTTAATGGACTTTGTAGAAAGTATCTTGAGAGACCATGTTAGGTTAAATGGATTACTACTTCCCTCTGGTACAGAGGATGAAAAAGAACCTTAAAAGCAGAAAAACTTAAACTGTCATATTCAGTACAGAAAGTCATTTTTCTAAGCACAGTTTGGGTAAATGAGGAAAAAAAAAAAAAGGAAAAGAGAAAACCCACCTTGTTTTTTTTTCCAGCAGTAGTAAAACCCTGGAAACAGGATATGCTAGAGTAAGAGATCTTCAAGCAAACTCACCTGAAACAACACTGTTGACAGACAATTGCAAAGGTAATTTATGTTAATTTATTCCAACTAGTATGCTTGTATCTGCATGATTTGTAACCATGATTTGTAACTGCAATTTAAAAGCCTATTCCACCAGATTTCTGCTTCCAGGCTATATAAACAACAATTTATTTAAAATAAAAAGTGACACAGAGCTTTTAAAAGCAGGTCATGCAGAGTTCCAGCATTTTATTTAATCACTTTTTAAATGTACAGATAACATCAAATTTTGGAGGTTTGGGGTTTTGTGTTTTGCTGGGTTTTTTTGCTTTGGTTTGGGGACAGGGTGGTGTTGTTTCATTGGTTTGGGGTTTTTGTGGAGATTTTTTTGTTTTGGGGGTTTTGTTTGTTCAGTGGGATTTGGATTTTTTTTTTTCTTTTTGAAATCAGGATAAAAAATTAAATATTTCCAAGATGACAGATATAGCCTTTAAATGTTGTAAGCTTCACATATTTATGTTAACTCAGAAACCATAAAATATTATAAAAGGCTTGTCAGATTTAATTATGGGTTTGGCAATTATTGTTATCACTACTCATACTGTTCTGCAAAAAAAATATTTTAGTATCATTAATAAAGTTTCCTTTAAACATTTAGTTGCTCAGAAGCAAGTCTACCAGTATAAATCAGTTGGACAGAAATAAACAAACTTCCCCCCCAGCTTAAAAATGCCACTTTTTGGCTGGATGAAATGGTCAAAAAATGATCCCTACAAACCCACAAGGTATCCTGGATCAGAAGTAGTTACAAAAACCCTACTGAGGGAGCTGAAATGGCACCTGAAAGAGCGTGAAAGACTAGTGCAAGAGATTGAAAATGAACAAAAAGTCCAGAAGACTGGCATGGATTACAACTGGCTGAAGAACTACCAAAACCCTCAAGCAACAATTCCAGCTACTGAGCAACGGCAGCTTGAAGTTCTGTGCTCGCAAATCCAGCCTTATCAAACAGGAGCCGTTCTCAGCAGGTAATTATTTTATTTTGACTACACTATCAAAAATGTTTCTTCTACTTAATCCAAGCTTATATTTGGCTCTGATCTTTCTTTCAAAGTAAAAATGACCAGCAACCGGAACACACTTTCACAGGTGTTTTAAAAACTACATCTTTAATACATTGTACTTGAAGGAAGTTTTTATCAGGATTTTCCTGGTCTAATACAAAGCAAGGGAAGTCTCACACGCTTAAACACACAACCCCTCAATACTGTCAGATTTTCCTGTTATTTATCCCCAGAATTTATTAAATAGTAAACCAACATCAAAAAAATCAAATTAAAAGACTAATGCAATGCACTGTTATGCAGAAATGTAGGTTCACTGGCAAACGACTCTCAAAGTAGCAAATCAGTAATTAAAAAAAAAAAGCAACAAAAAAACACTTTTAAAAAAAAATAATAAATCCCCCACATTTTACAAAGAAAAATTCACCTCTGCCTGTATTTTAAGAACATTTTCTAGGGGCATGCAGAAACAACAGAACAAGGCTATGTACCTTTTAAAGCCTAGAATATACCTAAGGGCAAAGTCAGTTTAAATCAAGCTACACAGATGGGCGAAACAAAAAAAATAAAGCATGTCCAATAACAGTAGCTTTCAATCCTCATAATAGCTGGATCATGTCCAGTACATTGTTAGAGCTTTCTTCCTCTTATAATCTTTTCTTTTGGGGCGGGTGTGGGGGGTGTGTGGGGAAATGTGGCAGCAAGGAATAAATGACACCAGAATGCAGTCATTTCCTCCTCCTTTCTCCCATCCCCAAAGACCAGAGAGGAAACAGAAGCGTTTTCAGCAATCACAATTAGATTTCAATTTTATTTTGTTTATAGATTTCGTGAAGTTTTGGCAGAAAATGATGTTTTACCCTGGGAAATAGTCTACATATTCAAGCAAGTTTTGAAAGATTTTCTTGCCGCCATTGAAAGAGAAAATCAACAAGACCAACTGGTAGATGCATGGAATACAAATAGCTCTGACCATTTCAGCCTGCGTGGAGACAGTTCTAATAAATCGGACAAAGATGAAATTCCCACGGTTTCAAGTTATGTAGACAAAAATACACAAAACATGTTTCCCACCTTCTCTGATAGAATCTGGAATCTACCCTATTACTACCCATCAGGTTAAGTTAGTGTATCTTTCAAAAAAGCTATGTAGCCTTCAACATTCCTTTCTTGTGATTGCCACCCACAAACATGGGAATAAGAAATGTGCCATGCTCCTCCTTTTTTCCAAGTTCGGAAATTAAAATCCTTGATTAGAGCTAGCATGCAGTAAACAAAACTCCTTTTATCTTTATGGTTCCTTAAAGATAACTGTGTTTGGAGGCACCTTGTAACCAAAAATGTAGATTAGCCATATAGAGCTAAACGTATTTAAACAAGACTGATTTCTGTATTCTGAATTAGCATCAACCCACAAAGATTTAGGCAAACACCTCCATATTTGTCACATAGCTTTTAGGCTTCATGGGAACTTTATACTGTGTAAAATAAATGGTTTAATATCGTATCAGTTATACGAAATAAACTGTTAAATACGTTTTAGAGCTGAACAGTTATTTCTCAAATTCAAGAACATGTTCTAAAATGAAAACAATGTCTGAAATTATAACATGCTGCATGTAGTGTTCATTTATTTTTTTTTTTTAACCTGAACTGTACCCCACCTGTGTTGAAGTACAGTAATGGTAGACAACTAAATGAAAACATCAAATATTTAACAGCATTTAACAGCAAGCTCTGTTCTTCCAGAAATTAATGATTTTCTAACTTCAGAAAGTTCTACATTTGACTTATTGGAGGCTACCTGGAAACTCAAGAGTCTGCATTAAATTTCAATGTTTTCATCAAATCAGTACTTTCACAGAATAGCAAAGGAATCATCAGATCAATTCCAAGGCAAGAGATGACCATTTTAAATTTAACAAAATTTCATCGTTTTCAGTTGCCATCATCTGTCATTGTGGATTCATAATAAAGGTTTGTAAGACTGATTTGATATGTAGCAGTTACAGTCACAGCAGACAACTGGAGCAGAAAACCAACGAAAAACATATGCCAGAACTCAGTTTATTACATTTCCCACCACCGTATAGAAAAAGTCTCACTTGCCTTATGTAACCTCTTCATCTCCAGATTCCCTTTTAATCTGTCTGCAGTACCATAAAGAATGGGCAAGACTCATATGACTCAATTCACAAAACATACTATTTTGAGAACATGCAGTAAAACTGCTTCCTCTGATATTTGATTCAAACATACGGAAGAAAACATGCAGAATTTCTCAAGGTGGTAACACTACTGGAAGATATTTCCTTGCGCTGCACAGTTGTAACCCCACCCAAGAAAGAATTCACTAGTAATGCAATGTAAATTGGGTGAAACAAATGGCAGAGTATTTTCATGAGAAATAAAAATATTAAAGCAAACCAACCCTCAACTTTGGAAAGCTTGGAGTCTAGAGAACACTTAATACAGAAGAGAGGAACATAATATACAGAGAAGGTGAAACAATCGTAACTCCTGCATACACCCACAGGACAAAGCACTAGAGAACTAGAGTAAATCAGTTCCGACAAGTTTAGAATAAAAAAAAAATTGCAGCACAATACCAAAAGTGTTGAACTTTCCATTGACTAAACACACAAAGCTTCACTCATTATATCTGCACTCAGAGCTGGTACAAACTCTTCACCCTCCTTTCATGTAGCCAGTTTGTTGATAAATGACAAAAGCATTTATCTCAACTTACTCTGCCTTATAATGCAGAATAAAGAGCATCAGATTCTTTTCCATGCAGTTCTAAACAACCCAGACATGGATCCCTGCATAAGGGCAGGGGATTTTAGTTTGAAAGAAAGCTTCTCCTTAGTTATAAAACTTCCCAGAAAGTTAAGTACATTTCACATAGTAAAGAAGGTAACCACAATACTGGTTTCAGAAAATAATTTTTATTTGGTCAAAGATGCAAGATTCATGCAATGGCAATTAATGTAAATTTGTTTCCTAAAATGGTACCCTCACACCTCTCTAATGGAAAATAGGTGAAAAAAGCCCTAAAAATCTAAGTTCCAAATTTTATTTTAAGGAAAACGGTAGGCTACTAAACATGCAAAGTCCACTTACCCTTATGATCATCAAAAACAGGCAGGAAAAAAAACCCACAACAAAACCCAAACCACCAAAAACAAATACAGCTGACCCAATCTTCATAAATTTCACTTTAATATAAGCAAAAGCAGTCTTCTAAGTCCACAAGGACCATCAACACACCACATGCTAAAAGGCAGGCACTAGATAATAATTAAATACATCTAGGCATCAGAGCTAATTTAGTTTTAAATCCCAGGGCAATGCTAAGGAAACACATAAAAAGGCTTATCTACTTTCATATGCTTGTTCTATTGATGAAACTGACACTAGGCTACTGCATCCAGTTCTAGTGTCCACACTTGCAGGGGAAAGGAGAAACCAAACTGGGAATTTGAGAGGGTACAGTTAATAAATTTATCCAGACGATGGAAAGAGGAAGGCTGAGAACTCAACTATTTCTTTAATCACCTTTTATTTATGACTTACATGATTTGCATGAGCTGATCTGAAACAATTTTGTTCCTTAAACTCTCCCAGCTGGTATTTCTGAAATGGGCAGGCAGCCAACACACACTACTCAGGTGACATAAAGGTGAGTGGTAACAATTTCAAACGGCAAAACAAACAGCATGCAATGTTTTCAGCCAAATAAGCTGGCTATAAAAAACAGTTAACTTGGTGAAAGCTACACCTATGAAATGCAAGAAATCAAAGAAAAACCACTTTTTCTACACTTAAGTCTTTAAGGGTTTTAACGCGAGCCACAATTGTTTCAATAACAAGGAAGGATTTAAGGGTCTAAATTACTTTCCATTCAGTTACACTCATTCATAGAAATTAAAAAGTTAATCAACCAGCTATTCAAGCATCAAAATTCCAACCACAGTTTCTGAGACATATTATCTTTCCCTAAAATGCTCAATTACTAATACTGCTACACTAGAGATAGTTAACAAGATAATCTTAAACACCTTGGAAAACGAGGCATTACTAATAAAGGAAGAAAACACCTTCTACAAGTCTTTTTAAGGGAAACATGAGGCTTTCAGATCCCATTAGATCACCTCAGTAACAACTCTGTAAAATATTAGTTATTACATTTGTGTAAAGTAACACACGTGTTATTTTCATTGCAAACTTAGTATTAACCCTATATATCCTTACATATAAATTTAGATGGAACAAGTAGGAAAACCATCTCCATCAATAATAGCATATCCTGCTTTAAGTAAATATAAATAAGCATTTAAAAAATTTGAAGTAATTTCTGGTTTGATTTTCCCAAGAAACAAACCAAGATTTTGGAGGAAAATAATAAAATAGACTATTATAAGCAGCCTCAGGAAGAAAAAACTCATTTTCAGTTCTTCAAACTCTTTGTTAAGAAATCAGCGATTAAAACTGAAGCACCTCCTGACTGAACCTAAACCTTTCCAAGAATGAAGTTTTGCAAAAGCTCCCTAAATGTAAGCACATTCCCGGAACTGTGAAACAAAACACAGCTATGCAAACACACCTTTTTCATTATGCAGCAGAACACACATGCACCTATCATCTATGCTCAAAGACTTTATACGTGTCTAATGATGAGAAATTCTGTGCACACACACAGAAATGGCTATTTAGGGTGCATAACCCTTCTCTCTCTTCTACAGATGGGAAAGAAAAACAGAGAAAAAACAACCCATAAATTCTGTCAACTGTCAGGCCCCACAGATAAGTTATCTGCTTAGGCTTTTGAGTGGAAAAAGCTACTTGTCTAATCAAAGAGAAAAGATTTGCCTCTGCCTAGGCACACACGGCTTGATCAACCATTACAATTTCTCCGACGCTATTTAGTAAATTTCAGTGGCTTAGAGTTCAGGTAGGTTCAAGAACCTCTTGTCAAACCCTTCCTAAGTACTATGGAATTGTTACTGGCTTTGTTTAGTGGCCACACACATTACTGAGGGTGTTAAGCTGGAGTATGACAACCCACCACCCAGACCCACACGGAGCGGGAAAGGCAGAGGAGCCAGTCCAGATCATGCAGAAACACCCTGCACACCAGGGACCACAAATACACTCTCCAGGGAAGGGAGGCCACAGGTGTCTTCACAGATAGCCCTTCTTCATTCCAGGCATGAGGAGCATCCCTTGGCTGCCAAGATCAGCAGCCCAGCACCCCACACTCACCCTGCAGCTGCTAATGGCTCCTGCGTAGCAAGAGGCGCACAGGAGCGACTGAGCAGTGTGCCGTCCAATAATTCGACAGCAGTCACAGGTTTGCCAATGGCGAACCAGTCTTTAATCTGCTCCTCAGCGAGTTTATGCAACATGGCGACAACACACACTACTCCCTCACGCCGACCCTCTTTCCCGCCCTCGTCCCGGCCCCGCCCCCGACACGTGACTGGAAGGGCCGGCTCCTGTGCTGCAGGGAGGGGGGAGGGGGAGGGAGAGAGGTGGGGGGGGAGAGGGAGGGAAAAGGGAGGGAAAAGGAAAAGCGAAGGGAGTCCAGTTAGCGTACCCTGCAGGTTCACTACTGCTCTGCTAAGGGGCTCTCGCTTTTCCCGGCCACGTGAGCCGACGGGTGGTCAGTTTCCCCCTCACTCCCACGGAACAGCGGCCGTGAGGTGCTCTGGAACCCCAGTCGCTCTGTGCTTTTCATTGCCTGGAGGAAGTGGTTCACAGGCAAGTAATTGTCTCAGCCCTTCTAAACCTGACCCGGCGGGTGCTTCCCAGTTGTCCAGGACAAGCATTCTCTAAGTGATGCGCTACACGAAGACTCGCTTCAAGCCCATCCCGGCATTGTCCTTGCACGGGGCTCCTAGTGCATTCCCTTCGCAGGGGGCGGAAGTATTGCGCTAAGAAGGGCCTATGAGACTGCGTATGAGTCCGTACAGCGATATGAGCTCTGTGAGGGCTGCGCAAAGACCTGGAGCGGTTGAGGGGGCGTGCGACGCTGCAGGACTTTTACGTTGAGGAGCAAGAGGTGCGGGCGCCTACAGGTCGAAGGCGGGACACCGAGGGCACTCTCGTCCTCCGCAGCGGCAGGGGACGCTGCGCGGCAGTGGTGCCTGTGGCGCTCCGACGCCTTTGCGGGGTGACGCGTCCTTTCCCAGCATTCCCCGCGGCGGTAGCGGGGGCAGTCTGTGTTCGGTGACCTTCGGTGGCAGCTGGCTCGCCTGCCCCCGTAACGGTGCGTCTTGGCCCTGTGAGCCCGGCCCGCTGCAGCCAGGCATCGCGGCGATTGTCTCGGGGAGGCAGTTGTAGGTCAGCCTGGGGAAGGAGATGGGGGGGGGAGGCGAGATCAGCGGAGCTCGATCCCTGCTGTTACCCCCTCCATGCGCCTGGGTGCCAGGCCACGGGCGGGCAGCGGGTCCCCTGAGCTGCGGTGGGGTTATGGTGGTAGGTCAGTGAGAAAGCAAATTCAGCGTTGTTCCGAGTAGATTTGAAAATAGGCCTGGACGGCATTGCGCCCATCCATGTCTTGGGGAGAGGTCTCTGCCAGGTTTTAGAAGGGTATTAATGGGAAGTAGCACTTGGTGTTTTGTAGCGGTGGGAAAATCCTTCCTTTTTATTCAGTCTCCTTATTTTTAGCAAAATGACTGTTACTCTGGCTCTGGTCATCTAAAACTGCAAATATTGGAAGCTCTGGGGAGGTGTGGTGTTCTTTATAGTATTGGTGAAAGCACAATACTGTTTCAGAAAATCTGTCCACAATAATAAATTTGTTTGAATTTAAATCCAAACAATTACGATAAATGTGGGGTTTTCTATAATTATACGTTAATTACTATGAAGGTGCTTTAATGCTTTAACAAGCACCTATATTTCCCAGTTGTGTTGACACTGGCTACCCTTGCCTCCTTCGTCAGCTGCAGTTTAATATTTTTTATTGTCGTAGCTCATAAATTGTAACCTTAACTCTGAATTTTTACTGCTGTGCTTTGGAGTAAGTACTTCTGTGTGTTTGAGGATTTTTTAATTTTTTTTTCAACATGTAAACTGCTGATATGTATTAGGAGTGTGTATATACATTAGAAGTACAGTTGCAAAACTCACCATGGCAAAACTCTTACCTTTTTCAGATGATGCAGACTATGATTCCAAAGTCATTGAAAGCTATGAAATTTTACTTCACTACGGTCTATCAAGAAATATGGGTTGGTGTAGCATTAACAGCTTATGCCTATTACAAAATTTCATATGGTGGTAAGTTACATGTTATAGTTTTCATTAGCTGTTACTTTATATATAAGGTTTGTAAATGAGAATATCTTTAACAGTTAGAAATCACTTACTGAAAATACCTAGCAAACAAATTAATACTCTCACTTAAGTCCACATCTTTGCCATAAAAATTCAGTTAGTTTAGAATGGTGTCCAGATTTGAATTATGAATAAGCATAAGTTCCTCAAAGCAAAATGATACAACAAATCATAGTGTCTTGAAGGTCCTGTTGTTCGGTTTAGGCTATGTTGAAAAAATTCTAAGTCAAACCCTTTACTAGCTGTCATGAACAATGAAATGTTACAGACTGTAGACAGACTTGACAGGGAAAGGAACCCCCTGCTGTGGCAACAGGTAAGTGATGTTACTTCAACATTTCTCTAGCTTTGTCCAAATAATTTATAGCGTGTCCAAAACTGTTCACTACAATTACAACTTTAAGTAAATAAAAGTAGTTGGACAGCCAGAGAGGAAAAAAAAAACACGTAAATTTTGCTTTAACTTACTTAATTTTAAAGAGATTTCAAAATTGACAGACTTTTCAAGTTTGTGTTCATGTCATGCTACTTATATTTATGATTTAGATAATATATATGATGGTGTAGGGTTTTGAGGGCCAAAACCTTGATATGGTGCAAATGTATGTTAAGCATTATTTTAAAGTGAAAATAGCTGTAACCTTTTATGCAGTTTGGAGAACAGTTTTGCAAATAATACATATATTTATAGAAGAGTATGTAGTAGAATAACTTAGATTGGTTGGCATCTTTTGAGCTGACCTGCTCCAAACCACTGCTTAAAGTAATTAGATCAAAGGTAGATGAGTTTTTTCATGGCCTTAATTCAAATTAGTGTATCCAATGGTGGAGATTGCACAACCTCTTATGACAGTCTTCCTCATGAGGAATTTTTTTCATCTGTTTTTGTCTGATTGCAATTACAGTGGCAATGTAAAATAAACTATTTTACTCATAGAGGAAGATTGTAAAGCAAACTGTATTCTTACCACTTCAGTTTACAAAGCAAACTGTATTCTTACCACTTCAGTTTACATCCATGTGTTATGTCTGTGTATATCCATATATTATGTAAAAGAGTACCATTATGTTATATGTTTCTTTTGAATTAAAGTAGGAAGTAAGATCTTGATGGCTGCAATTTCTAAATGCATGGAGCCTAGGTTAATTAAAAACAACTTTTAAAAAATCAATATCAAGTTTAGTTACTTTTAAAGTGAAATGTATTATGGAAAGTACATGTTGTACACTTGTTAGAGCTTGTTCGAGCTAAATTAGCAAATCATAAGTGGTGTAATCTAAGTTTATTTGAAAAAAAAATACGTTTTTAAACTGTCATTGTTCATCTTTTATTTTTTTTTTTTTCCCCAGGAAAAAAAGCAGTGGCAGATAGTGAGTATTAAATATCTAATACCCTGTTCTATTTTTTTAAATGAGTGCAGTAAGAATCAACTTAGCATATTTTGTTTGTTGTTTAAGTTACGTATTTAGAAAATGTTTAGAGATTACTTCAAAATACGTAGCTTTAGTTGTATTGATGGTTTTATCATCTAGAAACATCTTTGAGCTTGCACAGGTGCTACATCTTAAACTCTCTTTTGCATAGGTTTTAGGGGTAGAATGACGGGGGGAAGGAATTATTTAAAATAATAAAAACATTTAGTGGAGTGGCTTAAATCAGCATGATCTCAAGAGTAACTGCTACTTTTTAGCTGTCGATAAACTAAGACGTTTAAACTTGTATTTTGAATGTGTATTTTTATATCTTTTGTAATGTAGTGTTTAGATATTTATGGACAGTTTCTTCTGACATCACACTGGAATTCAGTTTTCCATGAGCTGCTGTATCTCAGTTAACATTCTGAGCCATGATAGATAGCCCATTTGCTTCCAGTTGAATTTGTATATGCAAACATTATTTACGTTTTTAAATGTGCAATTAGTGAAAATACCCCCCAGTCGAGTTAAGGATAATAGCATAAATAAACCTCAGTTTAGAAAGAACCCGTTACTGCCTATAATAGTGCTTTAAAACTTGCGAAGGAGGATTTTTAGTATTGGCCAAGTTCATGTATGTAGTTTGAGGGTTTTATTTGATACAGAATCTGCCAATTTGACAAGAATCTGCCAGTTCTTGTGCTCAGATGTTAGTTTTCTCTTCTAGACTGTGAACTGTGTTCCTGAGTTGATATGCTTTACTGTTTGAACAGTCTAAATCGTCTCTTTGTTTCAGAATCCTCTGGTGCTGGCCATCATTAAAGACCTCTTTTCTTCTTGGGAGTATGGATTTGTTGGTTTGTCATCTTTACTGTAAATGAAGCAAGTTACAACCATAGGGAAGTTAATTCTAAAACTGTCCCTGATCCATCTGCTGTAATAAGAGACAGAAAAAAATCCATTGAGCAACAAAGAATTAAACATACTGGACAAAGTATCTTGGAGTGTATTGTTAACCTCATTTTTAGAGTAAGCATTTTTTGTTTTCTACAGTTCTTCCAAGTTCCATGTTAAACTTTTTCAGTGGTACTTTGAAAAAGACCAAATTTACATGACTAAACTTCTTAATAGAATTAGATGACATTTCAAGCATTCTTTTTTGTTTTAATCTGGTGGCCTTCTATGGTGGGGCTACGGAACTGATGGACAGGGGCAGAGCAGTTGATGTCATCTACCTGGACTTGTGCAAAGCGTTTGACACTGTCTCACATGACATCCTTGTCTCTAAGTTGGAGAGACATCAATTTGATAGGTGGACCACTCGGTGGATAAAGAACTGGCTGGATGGCCACACTAAAAGAGTTGCGGTCAATGGCTCAATGTCCAGCTGGAGACCAGTAACGAGTGGTGTCCCTCAGGGATCGGTGTTGGGACTGGTCTTGTTCAACATCTTTGTGGGTGACATGGACAGTGGGATTGAGTGTGCCCTCGGCAAGTTTGCCGATGACACCAAGCAGTGTGGTTCGGTTGATACGCTGGAGGGAAGGAATGCCATCCAGAGGGACCTTGACATGCTTGTGAGGTGGGCTGATGCCAACCTGATGAAGTTTAACCATGCCAAGTGCAAGGTCCTACACCTGGGTCGGAGCAATCCCAGGCACAGCTACAGGTTGGGCAGAGAAGAGATTCAGAGCAATGGAAATGAGAAAATGAACGTGAGCCGGCAGTGTGCGCTTGCAGCCCAGAAAGCCAACCATATCCTGGGCTGCATCAAAAGGAGTGTGACCAGAAGGTCGAGGGAGGTGATCCTGCCCCTCTTCTCTTCTCTTGTGAGACCTCACTTGGAGTATTGTGTGCAGTTCTGGTGTCCTCAACAGCAAAAGGACATGGAACTGTTGGAACAAGTGCAGAGGAGGGCCACGAGGATGATCAGGGGACTGGAGCACCTCCTGTATGAAGATAGGCTGAGAAAATTGGGGCTGTTCCACCTGGAAAAGAGAAGGCTGCATGGAGACCTCATAACAGCCTTCCAGTATCTGAAGGGGGCCTATAGGGATGCTGGAGAGGGACTCTTCATTAGGGACTGTAGTGATAGGACAAGAGGTAATGGGTTCAAACTTAAACAGGGGAAGTTTAGATTGGATCTGAGGAAGAAATTCTTTACTGTGAGGGTGGTGAGGCACTGGAATGGGTTTCCCAGGGAAGTCGTGAATGTTCCATCGCTGGCGGTGTTCAAGGCCGGGTTGGACATAGCCTTGGGTGGCACGGTTCAGTGGGAGGTGTCCCTGCCCCTGGCAGGGAGTTTGGAACTAGATGATCTTAAGGTCCTTTCCAACCCTAACTATTCTATGATTCTATGATTCCTAATGATACCCTTTTTTTTGGCTAGGACTTTTGAAATTTACTTACTCTATTTACTTTGTAAATGGTATATGCCAAGTGTGAGGACTTAATTCTCAGCTTTTTGTCAACTTGTGGTTGTGGCAATAATTAAGGGTAAAAAAAAAAAGTTCTTTTTTAAAACCTTGGGGTTTTTTTTTTTTTTAGGAGTTCTTAGTTCTACAAGGTTTAAAAGCAAAATCTGTTTTGTTATTAAAACAATGCAAAATGTTTACAGAGGTTTTTAAGAAGTACATTTTTGGCAACTATCGGTTTTTGTCTTTCATATTCAGTTAGAGGTAAGGAATTACTCTGAAAGACCCTTCCATTAGTCACAAATTTTCCAGTGGAGTAAGTAATAATGTGCCCATATGGTATGAGAAAATTGATGTTACATGGGCCCTCATCTGCCACTTGAGCTTATGCAATTATCAGAATTAAAAAGGAATAATTAAATCATGCAGTGTGGCAGCAGTTAAGCATAAACAAACTTTTAACTGACTGGAAAGAGTTTTCATTTTTGCTGAAAATTCAGAAGTAATATATGTATTAATAGGATGGCTCATTAATGCATTTTGCAGATAGCTGTTAAAGTAACTCCATAGCTAGTATCATATTTTGGAGACTCTTAACTTACACTGTCCTACAAAATGGCACATACTGAATTCTGTACCAAGGAGACACAGTGTGCATAATCAAAATTGGACTTCATGTCATGTTTTGTTTAAATTTAGCCTAATCTGCTTTTGAGAAGATTAAGAGGTTTAAGTCATTTTAATGACTTAATGCTTACGTACATCTTTTTAACTACTTCAGTGGAACATCTTAAATCTTTCAGCTTGATTAAAGTTTTGCCTTTCAATCTCTCTGACTGCAGTATCTGGCAGTAACTTAAATATTTTGGTACTTGGATACTTAGGAGCTTGATATCCTTACCAGCTGATGGTAAACATTCCAAATGCTGTATTGCCTGTAATTTCTTCAAAATTTATACCTCTGCTTAATAGCTATACCTACTAGGAGTAAAATTGTTAGTTATTTATCCGAAAGCTTTTTTAAAAAAGGTGGGTATAGCATTACTCAATGTGAAAAGAATAGGCAACATTGATCTTTCATGCATTCTTGGCATTTCTTCCACCTTCCACAGTTTTCCTTGTAGTTGCATCTTCCCTTGATACATGTTAGCTGATTCATCACTTTCATCATTTATTGGTTTTTCAGTGTGTTCTCATCAAAGAAGAATCGATGAGAAATAGAAAACTTTTTTTTTTTTTTTTTTTTACATATAACTAAAGCCATCAGGAAGAAGGGAACAGAGAATAAAAACTGGAATAAAATGGAGCTCCAAATGACCAAATGAACAGATACTAGGCCAGTGGTGATTACAGGGTGGGTCAGAGTTGTGGTGTAGTTAATAAGCAGTTAAGATTGAAAATTTATGCCAGGTAAGGAGCTATACCTGCATTTATAATGCAAATTTATGATCACTAAGTTATGGTTCCTAAGATACTACACATACTTCAAATGACCTGCTTTAGCAATTTACAATTACAGAGCTGAGGGAAAACAAGCTAGGGAAAAAACATTAATCGCTGCGGGATTTGTTTCAACTTAGGTAGAACCTATCACACTGGGACTGAGCTATATGAACATTCTGTCTCATCTCCTAAAAGTTAATTGAAAAGCAAGAGGAGCTTCTGCTAACCTGCCCTGGGAGCACAGTTAACTGCACTTTTAGGTAAACTTAAGCTGCTTCAACTTTTAATACTTCCTGGTATTTGACTTGCTTGATTTTCTTGTAGGGAAACAAAGTATATATGGACAGCAATGTCTGAGTTATGAAAACTGCAATTTTTACTGAAATAATGCTACCTGCAACTGGTTGTTCTTCCACTAGTGCATCTAGGTCAGAAATTTCAATGAAGGTTGCTGAATGTTCCTTCCTGTTTGTGATTATTAACATACAAATATTTTCAACAAATAAGGGAAGTAAATTTAGTGATCTATTTAAATAGAGTTTTCTTGTTTTGTTGTTTGTTTGGTGGGGGTTTTTTGGTACAGAAGGAGGAAATTAACTTTCAGTGCCTTGACTCAAAAGCAGAAATTAACACAAAGATGATGTTTAACAGCTGTAGTACTGTTTATATACTTTCTGCTCCTCTTTGCTGAACCATACTATATAGTATAAAAGACAACAGAGAAAAGTTAGCTAAGGTATCATAACTACCATTTTTTTACTTTATAGTGAGATGTAAAAGGAGTAACCAGTTTTCTTTGCAGCACTAGGATCTGGGGTGTAGTCCTAGGTAGAGAAGCACTGTAAAGGAGTACCCTTGAAGTAAATGCTCTTACGTGCCTTTTTTTTCTAATTTATCTAAGGTGATTTCTAAAGCTAATGTAAAAAGGTTTTCTTGTTCCAGGTAAGTGTGTTATCTAGACAAGCTTCAGCTCCTGAACAAAACCCATTTTCTGTGCAAATAACTAAGATCAGCACTTTAATCCATGGAGGTAATATTCATCATGATTCATAGTTAAACACTGGTGGGGGAAATGCTTACTGCTCATTGGCGGATCATGCCGTTTCCATTTAGCTGCTGCCTCTTTATATTGCTGACATTTCTAAAACAGGATTACGTTTAAACTTTGTGTAGTAAAATAGTTCAGCAACTCCATTTTTCTTTTGTTGCCTGTGATAAGGCATCAGCAATGACAGAAACCTGACTGTTTACTACCTTCACAATGTTAGCAGAACAACAAATTCCTGTAGTGGTTGAAAAGCCTTATTCAATTACTGCAGCACCATCTTGAGCAAGTTTAGCTGTGGCACTGTTTTTTTTTGTCTGTTTGGTTTTTAATTTTTTTATTTTTAATCAGTACAGAATATGAAAGCTTGTCAGTAGGGAGCTGTATTAATAATGACAATTTTAATGCATGTGGTCTTTTTACAGCATAAATACTTCTGTTCTTGCCTTTCCATTCTCTGTCTTACTTATGGCCAGGATTTCAGACTGGAGCACTGAGATTTCGAGAACATTCTCAAGTGTTGTCCTACAATTGGGAATTTCAGAGTATCCCCTGCATGCTAATGAAGTATTATGGAACGCCCTAGGGAAGCAGCAAAACAGAGCCAAGGAAACATTAGTCACAGGGCCCAACCTACTCTATCTCTTTAATGGCTAACTCGGAAAAAAAAACGTGTATTCATGTTAACTGGCAGGATGAGTTAAGTTGCCGGAAATTATCTAAAGTAACTAAATCAGCTGAACTAGTCTCCTATTTATCTGAATCATGATAGCAAACCAGTGTTTGTAGTACAAATACAGCCTGATACACAGCTTGTATGTGTATTGTACTTTAGTCCCCAAGGAAGGAAAACTATCAGGTGCTTGTTAGACACGTGATTATATGTGACATCACCACCAGATGGCTGAAATGAAACTAACTGAGGAAATCAACATGTGAAATCTCTATTGTTTCATTCAAGGAAATCTGTAAAGCTACTAGGAAGGAAAGAATAGTAAGATGGAGATTCCCTGAGGCATTAAATATGTTGGTTAACAATTTGGTAAATGGAGGAACAAGAAGTGACAAGACAGTGCTTGAACAGCAGACTCTTCGTACTATAATTCCATAACCTTTAGCAACTGACTATTCAGTAGCTCATATTCTCTTAACTTTAAGAGCATAAAGTCATGTGACTCTGAGTTTGCAATTTATGAAGAACTTGTAAACAAGAAATTCCTGTACTCTACTTCATTGCTGCAGGCAAACGACTTGGGAACAATGACTCTCCCCTAACTGAAAACGAACTGATCACCACAAGAATGGATTATTTGGAAGTTTTAATTAAATTCTGCTAAGGGTACTATGATGTCTTCGGTTGTGGCTTAAAAGCATGAGTACTCTAGCAGCTACAGCAGCTTGTGAAGTTTCTACCCTTATACCACAGTGCCTTGCTCCTCACAGTTGTGCTGATACAACTATTTGTGAATGGGATCAGGCAATTTTTCATAATTTTGGGTCTTTCTTTCCCTCTAAAATAACAAACATGCAGGGTTCATTTTGGGGTTGGTTTTGTGTTTGTGTTTCTTATTATTTATTTGGATCCATCTCTTGATCCCATTTACAGAGAAAGCTGCTTTATAACTTGCATTACAGCACCTTTTTTTTTTGTCAGAAAAGGGGCAGAAGAATCAGAATTTCTGGCTTTCCATTCACTCATGCAGCTTTCCTAAGTCATTGTGTCCCTTACAATTATTTAATGGAAGTTTTCTCCTCGTACCCAGCTACACACATGATCAAAGTACTGTCTCTCCCATAAGAACTGTCATCACTGTTGACATTCAGAGGAATAAAAGACTGCAGAACTCCACCCTGTATACGAATCAGGAATGTCAGCCTGTGCTTCATCAAAAAGGCAGAACCTTAGTTGCTGTCCTCTGTGACAGCACTCGCTTTCTCAAGTTTATAGTATCAATTAATTGGGACAAACGAACACACAAGTAGGGAACAGGGAGAACAACTGTACCACCACAATATCCTAATGCTCAATGCTTGCTCGCAGAAAGAGTGCTTTTAGTAGTAAAGGATAAATTTGGTGGTGGTTCTTCAAATTATTGGTTGTCATCAAATGAAAATACACTTTTAATTATTATGACCTTCAAAAAACCTAAATTAACGTTTTAATTGACATGGCCTTTAACTATTTTATATCATCACAATTAGGAGCCCTTGTTTTGCCAGCTGGCTCCGTAGCTCTGCGATTAGAGCACGGGCCTTATAAGCCAAGGGTCATGAGTTCGATCCGCACTGGCTTCTCTTTCTGTCTCCCATGACATCCTTCTCTCTAAGTTGGAGAGACATCAATTTGATAGGTGGACCACTTGGTGGAGAAAGAACTGGCTGGATGGCCGCACGCAAAGAGTAGTGCTCAGTGGCTCAGTGTCCAGCTGGAGACCAGTAACGAGTGGTGTCCCCCAGGGATCGGTGTTGGGACCAGTCTTGTTCAACATCTTTGTGGGTGACATGGACAGTGGGATTGAGTGCGCCCTCAGCAACTTTGCTGATGACACCAAGCTGTGTGGTTCGGTTGATACGCTGGAGGGAAGGAATGCCATCCAGAGGGACCTTGACATGCTTGTGAGGTGGGCTGATGCCAACCTAATGAAGTTTAACCATGCTAAATGCAAAGTCCTCCACCTGGGTCGGAGCAATGCCAGGCACAGCTACAGATTGGGCGGGGAGGAGATTCAGAGCAGCCCTGCAGAGAAGGACTTGGGGGTGTGGGTTGATGAAAAAATGAACATGAGCCGGCAGTGTGCGCTTGCAGCCCAGAAGGCCAACCGTATTCTGGGCTGCATCAAAAGGAGTGTGACCAGCAGGTCGAGGGAGGTGATCCTGCCCCTTTACTCTGCTCTCGTGAGACCTCACTTGGAGTATTGTGTGCAGTTCTGGTGTCCTCAACATAAAAAGGACATGGAACTGTTAGAACAAGTGCAGAGGAGGGCCACGAGGATGATCAGGGGACTGGAGCACCTCTCATATGAAGACAGGCTGAGAAAATTGGGGCTGTTCAGCCTGGAGAAGAGAAGGCTGCGTGGAGACCTCATAGCAGCCTTCCAATACCTGAAGGGGGCCTATAGGGATGCTGGGGAGGGACTCTTCATTAGGGACTGTAGTGAGAGGACAAGGGGTAATGGGTTTAAACTTAAACAGGGGAGGTTTAGATTGGATCTGAGGAAGAAATTCTTTACTGTGAGGGTGGTGGGGCCCTGGAATGGGTTGCCCAGGGAGGTTGTGAATGCTTCATCCCTGGCGGCGTTCAAGGTGGGGTTGGACATAGCGTTGGGTGGCACGGTTCAGTGGGAGGTGTCCCTGCCCCTGGCAGGGAGTTTGGAACTCGATGATCTTGAGGTCCTTTCCAACCCTTACTATTCTATGATTCTATGATTCTAACTGCTAGAACAGACAAGTGACGTTTCTTTAGAGCTAATGAAGTGTGTTTGCTAGGAAATGATAATAGGGATTATGTGGGTGGTAGAACTAACAGCAGTATACTGAATGAATCCCATCTGTGATGACTACTGCCTACACAAATTTTTCCTGCAGTATCGGTTGTAGTCTTCATTTCTTGTTTTAACCTGTTGTGTTTAGCATGCTTTTGATAATACTAAGAATTCCTGCAATTAAAGGGGAATTCTTTAGGTATGAAATAGAAACTGTTGTGAGCTATTTCATGTGGGATTATATAAACAAACAAAATGGCAACAGTTAAATTGAATACAACCAGAGTATTACAGGAGGTAAAAGGAGAGATTATTAAAGTGGATTAGAATGTGAACAGGCATTTGATGCAGAACCAGGAATCCAGAGAAGGACACCCTTTTTAGGTGGGGGTCTACTCAAAAGCATTTCCATTTTTTTAAGTAACTCCATTATTTATCTTGAGGATATATATGTATCGGTCTCAAGCTGTACTTTTTTGCAGCACTGTTCTTTACTGTTGCTGTTTCAGGTATATCTGTACAGAAAAATAGCCTTGTTTAAATTCTCTGAAATCTAACATTACAATTCTTTCCTTGTATTCCCTATGTTGTATTGGACATGTCATACCACATAAAGCTTGAGAAGAAAATTCTTCTGGTCCCAGTTAGGACATCAAAACACTTTAATTAGGAAAAATTAAATTATACATTTATTTCAGTGAGATAGGAATTGGAGTCATACCAATTTTAACAAAGGCTCTGACTCTTGTTTCAGTAAACACCGAGACATAAATACTTTTCAACATACTTCGGTTTAGTTAATTCTTTTGGAGTAATGCAATTAGAAAAGGAATCCTGCCAAAAATGTTTTTACTTTGCTTTCAAATTATGTATTCTTATTAATGCTAAACAGCACACCTCTTTAAATTCAGGCTGCTAAAGTAAATATGTACTCAGGCCTGTCTAGGACAGAAACAGAAGGCAAGGAAACGAAAATTGTGCAGAACTTTCACATAGCAAGTGGAAGAAAAAGAGAAAAGATGTAAGGTATTTTCCCTTATGCTGTAGCTTGTCCATTTATAGAATAGAAATACTGGTTCTGAATTTGAGACATAAGCAATAGAGAAACCTTTAAGGAGCATCAAATCATCCCCAGGCAAGTAGGTTATTATTGTGTGTACTCCTCCATGAGGAACACACTCCTTTCCAGTCTTTCATATCTTCTAAGCTTCAGGTGCGTATTACGGTATCTTTTTTGAATAAATCAACCTAAAATATTCTAAACATATACCAGTGATACTTCTCTACTGTCACTTTCTAGAGCTTTTTATGGAATCATTTTCAGTAGGGTTCCATAAATGCATTATACAATTAATCTTGCATCTTACTATTGACATTCTTTTGTTGATGCAGCTGGGAATTGCAGTAAA
This sequence comes from Amazona ochrocephala, assembly GCA_039720435.1. Lineage (NCBI taxonomy): Eukaryota > Metazoa > Chordata > Aves > Psittaciformes > Psittacidae > Amazona > Amazona ochrocephala. Next base: position 50,282,535 of record CM077882.1, on the reverse strand, counting down.
CCTTGTCATAGGATCACAACAGTAAAAATAACATTCAGAAATATGTTTCTGTAAGATTACAAACTAAGGCACTTAAGAGGCAAAATCACCTTGTCTCATTACTGTTCTCAGGAATAAGCAGCATTACCTGGAAAAGGAATATTTATACGTTTAGAAAGGATGAACCTTAAGCATCAGTAAGGCACAAAAACCCCCATCATTTTAAATGTCTTGAGTACATCTGCTAGTCAGGTTATCTGCAGCTGCTCTTATATAAAAATGCATGATTAAAACAGTGCCTGTGACAGGAACACCCCAATTACAGCACAGCACAGCACGGTTAAGGTTGGAAGGGACCACTGGAGATCATCCAGTCCAACCTCCCTGTTTAGGCAGGGTCACCCAGAGCACATTGCTCGTATTGTGTCCAGATGGCTCACATTATTCACAATAAATGGTATACACCTGTATAGATGCCAGCTATGCTCCATCAATTTTTGGTAATTGGAAAGCCCCAAAAGTGATCACTTAAGGTGTTAAAAGTGTTTTTTTAATATATATGTGTGAGGTATATATATAGCACAGAAATATTTTCCATAGAGGGGTATCTGAAATCATAACCATTTCCTGTTTCACAACTCTAATGATGTTTTATTTAAACACATTTAATACTCTTATTGTAATTTTTGAGGAAACTTATCTTGTGTATTCTGATCTCTAAAATCTGATGAGTACAGATAAATACAGCAACCTGGTCTAGTGGAAGGAATCCCTGCCCATGGCAGGGGGGTTGGAACTAGATGATCTATTTCTGAGGTCCCTTCCAACCCAAACCATTCTGTCATTCTGATTCTATAATACACACACAAAACAAGGTAAATAATGTTATTTCGAGGATTGTAGTCTTAATAGTGCAGTTTAAATAGTAAGTATAAACAGATTTTTAAGAAAAAAACAATTTGGTTTATAATTTCTTTCTCCTACTATATATGAGTATTCTTCCCATAAAGACACGTTTTTTCTCCAGTCCTCCTTTGCACATCACCTTTTCTCAGTAATTGCTGAGAAATGTTTTCCAGTACATCCCAAGTTTCAGAATCGAGCAGAGGACTTGCCTGATCTCCCCTTCCAAGCTGCAATCCTTCGAGTTCACCCATTGCCAGCTACAACAGCAGGAAGCATAAGCTCCATTACATTATATCTTCTGCATGTTTTTTTCCTATTAGATCTACTTACCTCAAGCTAACCAAGAAAAAGACATATTCTAGAAGAAGATACACATTTCCAATTAGGAATTACTGGGTTCGAATATGGAAATAATACAAATCTGCATATGATCCAGCAGTAAACGTAAGAAAGCAGACTGTTTTCTTATAGTAAGTAAAGTAGTTGCTTGTTTTAAACAAGGAAGTGATGATTATAGAAAAGTTGAAGATTAGTTGCCTGCCGTTTTTGCAATGTGGAGTGAAAACTAATCATGCATCACACAATTCTGCACTAGGCCTTTAGCTGAGAGGAAATAACTGAAATCAGTTCAGACAGAAGTTGCTAAAAACACTTGAGTTCTTGACTCATTGAATAATGGCTGAGATACCCAAGAACAATTTCAGATTTATAGTAACAAATTAAATGGCTGGACTCAATCTTAAATATGACCCATCCTTTTTGCCCTCAAACTTTAGCCAAGTGGTACACCCAAAATGAAGTGGCCTGTAAAAAATTAGTAAAGAGTGAAGGATTAACTTGTTACTCAATCTCCTCACTAATTAATGTTTCAACTAATAACCCATCATCTAGTCATGTTTCAGTATGCCCCCCGCTCATGGGCATACTGAAAATTTACAAAAAGCTGATTTTTGTAAAGAAACATCTTGAGAGACAAAATGGTTACAAGCCTAAAGATACAAGCAGAGAACTGCTCCCAGGACATTTAAATTTTTCTTTTCTCCACCACTTTGTATATAGTTTATGGTTTCATCATTATAAATTACAGGGGAGCAGAACAAGACTTTTCTGTTTGTAAAAGCGATGGCACGTAATCTGTCTTACAGAGCTGTTTCTTCTGTAGCTACAACATAAAAAATGAACAATACCTGTTACCGTAATTACTTTCTGAGAGTATAGCAATACATTTCTCAATGAGGCCACAGTACTCTCCACTATGTATGCATGCTCTTTTGCATCATGTGTATTGGATTAAGCATACAATTTATGTTACTGTTTAAAGAAAGTACATCTCTAATCCAACAAATGCAGGGCTGAAACACAGGATGTATCAGATACCCAAATCCCCAAGAAGTGCATGCAGCTATGCTATATACCAATCATATGGCTTCATTCCTGCTTTAATTGTTATACTCCTTTGCAGAATGATGCACTGAGTGGATTGTGCTATGGCAACTTCAGAACATTAGTCATCTAGTCCAACACACATTACTTTACAATATTAAAAGGTAGTGATGAAAAAGTATCTTTCTCTCGTTCACGTGTCTCCAGTACTGCATAGAAAACAGACATCAAAGTGTTTCCTTTAGATTATTATTTATAGTTTATCTCTGAACAGGTTTGGTGGGGTTTAAAATGCATTGGCTGTGTATGAATTGAAAAACAGCAGTATATGACTATTGTTCAGTATGAATTCCTTACTGTTGCAACCTTAGGAAGTCAGCTTCATGCAGGAAGTAGAGGTTACTTAAGGTCACAGTAACAAATTAAAATACCTTTAAATATACACAGTTACTTTACACAGTATTTCACTAAAGATTTTAAGCTGCTTGCTCTGAAACTCTGGAAACACTTCCAACTTTTTGTTTGTATCATTTATCACATAGCACTACACCTGCATGTTTGCCTGGCAAGTTAGAAGTACATCTGTGACTCCACTTCTAAAATTGCTTAGCTACTCATGACCAGTTCTTCCTGCATTACAGCCAATACAAAATGTAATTTTTGAAAGGAGAGTTGTATTCTGTGATAAAGGAATCTATTCATTTAGAAAGGATACATGATTTTTTATATATATATACACACATACACTCCGACCTTTACTGCCTTTTTAGAGATTTTATTCTGCCAGTTGTGAGGAAACCCATCCTAACTGTAGCCATCCAAAAGCCTGCTCTCTAATCTGACCTAGTCATCCAGGCTCCATCTTAAATCAATAGAGATAGGCACCTTCAAAGAACAAGAGATTTAGATAGTGGGATGAGTATCATAGTAAGGAATGAATTGCCTGCAACTGCCTCCTTCCCTCCCCATCTCGATTTATCTATTGAAGAAGCTTAGGTGACTGATTGAGACTACACATATAACTTCCCAGACTACTAAACTTGAATAAGATGGATCCCACCCTAAATGTTTGACCTCTGAGACTGTTTCTGGCTATAAATAGGAGTACCTGTTATGCAAGGTAATACCACATGAAAAGAAAAAGTGTTAATTAAAAATAAATACTTATTTTCCTGTGACACCTACAAAGCCTGAAAACATTCTCCTATGCTCTAGAAAAGCATCTTAACAAGTTAATGAAAAAACGAAGAAAATTTGGATGTGACAAAGTAGGAAAGCTCATTTTCCTCCTTTTGTCTATGCATAAAAAGGAAGTAGGAGAGATTCAGACCTGGTAGTTTTAAAAACTTTAAAAAACATGTACATTTGAAAATCTTGCTAGAAGATACTTGAAAGACAAAAGTGGAACTGGAACTTCATAAGGCGTGCTCCTGAAATCTCATTAGTCTCCTCCCTGTATCTTTAGGAATCATCTCTGCTTGTCCTAAGAAACACATTGTGCATGATAGAGTAAGAGGCCTGCCAATTTATTATGTGCAGTTAATATCCCTTTTCAAAACATATTCTGATAATTTTCCTCTATGTACCCATAAGTTTCAAGTAATTTAAAAAAACACTAAAATGATAGTTTATACATTTCACTCAAATTTCAATTTCTACCTGAACACAAGCTCAGCACAAATCTCAGTAACAACCCATACCTTAATAAACATAATAAACATTAATTCTTCATTTTTTGATGTTGTAAGTTGAATAAATCTCAAGCCACAGTGGCTTCAATTTGTAAAGTTAAATAGTATTGCTCTAGATTTTTTTTAAGAACCAACAGGAGTGTAAAAAGTATTTGTGTAACATGTTTTAATAATTACACCAACAAATAAGCACAAACCCTTTCCTTTAGAAAAAGGCCAGCAAAATTAGAACACTTCTCACAAAAGCAGTGTATTTGGAAGCAAGTAAAAAACCAAATTACTTGAATCAGATACTTGAATCTGGCTTTATCTGTTTCTATAGCCACATTCTCCTACCTTATCTTCTTCGGCATTCCGCAAATGATGGCTGCTTTCACACAGCCTGGCTTATCTAAAACAGGCAACTAACTTACAGATATCAATGGCTCCTTTGGTCAAGCAAGATAATTTCTACAAAGCTGGACCAGTCATTTTGTTTGGAAATGCATGGTCAAATGGGGGAAAAAACTTCTACATTATTAAAAGTGACCATTTTGCTGATCACAGTAAACAAAATATTTGTAGTTACAAGTCGGAATCAGAAGATTTTATGACTGCTCTGACCCTTGACTGCTGATAGAGTGATTTCCAAAAAGATCATTCTGTGGGAGAGGAAGTGTTACTTAATTTACCATACTGCAGGGAAAGTTTTAAGTCTTATGCTTTGTAAGTATTGGTTAATTTTATTTTTCTTCCCTCATTTCTGTGGGAAAATGGAGATGGGAAAGGATAAAGCAAGTGGAGTTTTTTTACCAAGGGAAGAAAAAAATAGGAGTAAGAACACGCTTGCATATAAAATATAGTCTACCTTTTTTGAAGACGTTTCCTCTTCCACAGTATCCAGTCTGTCTGGTTGCAGCATTAGCTGAACCTGCTTCTGCTAAAAGCGATTCAGGGTTGACAAACTTTTATACTGGAGGCCATTATTCCAACAGAGGTGTTGCATGGAGGATTGCCTTCCTTCCCAATAGCAACTGTCTACACCATATTCTCCCACTTTTCATTTTGTCTCTGTTCCTGCTGTTGCAATGTAAAAGTAATAGTGGGATAATATTCATAGTATTTTAGGTTTTATTATCAATCACTGAGAACAGGGAGAAGTCAGCTATAAAGTATACCTGCAAAGAAATAACAGACCATTATTTAAGAATGATGGCAAAAAATCTAATCTGGCTAATGAGAAAGACTAGTTTTAAAAGAACAAGTGTGACAAAAGATGCACAATTCCCTTGTTAGAATTTTAGAAGTTAGACTTTGTTAGAATGACTACAAATAGGAAGAGGACAAGTAAATTTCACTGCTGTTTTGTTCACTGAAGTTCAGTATAAATTTGATTACGATAAATTCCTTTTTTTTTTTTTTTCTAAGATACATAACTACAAGCCCATTATAGCCCCTTTCATTTCAGGTCAGCCTAGTAGCAGGGTTAATACTATTATCCTGAGTAGACCTTGGAGTTCTCTATTGGGTCTGAAGTATCATAGTCTTACCTATCTCCAGAGTTGTGTGCGTGAGGTAGAATTGCAGTTTACAGGAAACCGAGTATTACAGTGTTACTGTCAGTGAGCAGCACCCCCAGTAGTACTTGCAAAGGAATTTCAAACTGATGAAGTATTATCTTGTGATGCAAGTAGATTTTTCCTATAGGACCAATTTATTAAAAGCAGCAGAAGCTTTAACCTATTGCAAAGCTGATACTGGAGTCTGCAAATACACTGACAAAGACATGCAATGAAACCTTGGGCGTGTATATATTATTTTAAGGTAATTCACACATTTATCTGTTATAGGTTCTTACATCAATAAGTTACATTTAACATATGAGCTTGTATTTGGGATTAATATGCTATTACCACTTACCCTGAAAGTTTTAAACAGAATCTAAGCTTCTCTGAATAACTTGCCAAGTTACTTTATTCTTTTTTCACTCCCAGCTGAGATCTGTCAGTGTTCTACAAATAAAGTAACAGACTGGAAACCAGCCACTTACAGAAAGAGTTGAAGCACTGGGTATGTCCATGTATTCTGTAGATTCAGATTTAAGACTTATAGCAATATGAAATTTGTCTACATTGCATGTGGTGCAGTACTAACATATGGTGATGTTTTGACTTAAGAGTTGAGCTTCACTTCTCCCAAGCTGTTAACTTTCATCTTGGTGGTGTAGCTCTACAGAATGAGACACCAGAAACCGAGGGGACTAAACCTCGCTTTTAAACACAAGACCGAATCTCATGGGAGCCCGACATCAGGGTCTGGCCAGAAACACCTTCCCGCCTGCAGTGGTGGGCGTTGTCCACAGGACAGGTTTCACTAGGAACGCACAGGTGAAGGGACGGTAAAGCGAGGGTGACGCTACGCATGACGATATGCTCGCTAGAGGACAGCGACGCACCGACGTGCGTTTAAACAGACCACGACCCGTGGGACCATGAGCTGTGGGAGGAGGGCCGGGCCTCCCCTGCGGCCCACCTGCTTCCCACAGGAGCCCAACTGCCCTGCGTTCCTCCAGCCCGCTCTCTGCGCGCCTGGCGGGTCGCGCCGCGCTCCTCCGTCCCGCAGCGCGCAGCGATGGAGCCGGGCCGAACCGCTCCGTCGCTACCGCATTCCCCGCATTCCAGGGGCAGAAAACTACCAGGGCCGCGGCCCCCCGGCAGTCGGCCCGGGCAGCCCTCCCAGAAGGAGGTGGTGCCCGCCGGGGGCCCGGCCCGGGGGTGATGGTGAGAGAGACCGTGCAGGAGCGGTGCCGCGGGGGTAACCCGCGGGAGACGGCCAGTCCCCACCCAGCCTACCACAAAAGGGCTCGGGACCCGACTCCTCACAGAGGCCTGGTCACGCGCAGCACCGAGACGCGCCCCCGCCCCACGACGGCCGTGCGCGCGCCTGCCGCCCCCGGCTCTTCCCGCCTCAGCCAATGGTGCCGCGGCGGCGGTTAACCCCTGGCGGGGCGGCGCGGGCGGAGCGGAGCAGAGCAGGAAGCGCCGAGGGAAGCAGGCAGGAGGCCGCCGCGCCGAGAGGCGGAGGAAGGGGGTTGGGAGCCCAGCCGTCTCCTTCGCCTCTTCCTTCCTTCCTTCCTTCCTCCCTCCCTCCCGCTGTGGCGAGTGAGGCGCACGGGAGGCACCTGTCACAGCCGCCAGGGCGAGCGCGGCGTCCTCCACAGTGAGAGGAGGCGGGAGGAAAGGCCCGGCACGGCACGGCGGCAGCCTCGGCGAGGCTGGCTGGAAGGCGGCTGCGGAGATGATGCCGGTGAGTGGGAAGGGTTTGAATTCGCGACGTTGCCTTCCCGGCCTGGCGCCGCTCTGCCGGGCAATGGGACGGCTTGCCTTTTCCTGTGGGGCCGGCGGAGGCGGATGGAGTGCGCGGCCCCGCCGTCATCCCTGCCTGTGCCCTGACCAGCACGGGCAGAGGGCGACGGTAACGCGGCGCCGCCGTCAGGTTCCCCGCCGGGGGTGGGGCTGCCGGTCGCCACCGTCCCTGGCTTCTTGGGGGACACGACCTCCCCTCCCCTTAGCGAGGGGCTGCCGCTCCTCTCCGCCGGCCGCGCCGCTCTTTGCGTCGCACCGGCTGTGACAGGTCGAGGGCCGCGTCCCTCCGGGTTCTGCCCTCGCGTCTACCTGAGAGGGCTCCTAGCCGCCCGCGGCAGTTTCGGCTGGGGGCGCGAGCCGTTGGGGGAGCCGGCTGCTGGCCGCCAAGGCCCGAGTGAGACGCGGGTGGGTTTTCTGTGTTTGTGTGAGTGGGTGTGCGGGGGGGGGGGGGTGGGGGGCATGTTTGTTTGTTTTGGGTTTTTCTTCACAAACACTGATTCTTCGGCGCCAAGGTATGGGGAAGGGTTAACCGGTCCCGGGGCAGGCGGCCCGGGCCCTTAGGCCGGCTGTCAGGCCAGTGCAGGAGGTAGCTTCATGTCAGCCTCGGCACCTTTGAAGGGAAGGCGGTCTCCCTTCTCGGTGTCTGCCGTCTCTTTTGTGAAACTGTCGCTTGTTTACCGAAGATAAGCCCTTTCATTTTCCCGCAAACAACCTTGGTTGTCTTCTGTGACAGAATCTCTCCGTTTCCCTCCGTTCTCCTTCCCTCCCCCTTTCGCTATGGGCTGATGCAGTGGTCGGAAGAGAGTTGTTCTTGATGACTGTTCGTTTTATGACAGGATCCTCTGAGGCTGAGTAATAAACAATTACATTCCTTTTGCTGATTTCTTTCAAACTCTGTTTGGTCTCAAACGTGGATTTATGAGGTACTCCATGTAAAGGAGTATCTCACAGGTTTTGTCTAATTCCAATAGAAATGAGCTTTTTATTTACAGTTCCTCTGCAGCGTTTGCAACCGAAGCACTGCAGCAGAGTGCTTCTCAGTGAGAATATTAAAGACGTCTTTTACAAAATTTTATCACTCTAACTTGGTTTCATGACTGAGAGGAGGAAATAAATAGCTTAAACTAGATGCAAAATTTCAGATCGAAGAGTACAGGTAGTGTTTAAAAAACAGGTATTATAGCAAGCTTTTTAACATGATGTGCTCTTTAACTTCCTACTACTAGGTACCAAAATATTCTATTGACGCTGTAGAGGAATTTCAGTGCACTAGGCATACTAGAAACCCACAACAAAGTTCATTGAATTACAGGCTTGTTCCATAAACATATGGATGTTAGCTTGTAAAAACAAAACCAAGGTGACTGTCAGCTTTTGCAGCTTCCATCGTAACTCAGCTTTAGATTCATAAAATTCTCGTTGAAAAACTAGCATGTCGGTGATACGCTAAGTCAGAGCAAATGTATGCAGTTCCCATTACTAATCCACATGTGAGTTTCAGGCTGATGTCATAACTTCTGTAGTGCAGTGATTGACTTTTTAGAAAAAGTCTTCCTTTACCTTTTTCTTTCTGCCACTGTTGTTACTTTCATGGTTATTTAAATGTAGCAGTTGTTTGTGCTTATAAAATTCAGACTTTATTATGTTTTTGAAACACACTTCAAAGCATTTTTAGTACTGATGGTTGCATTTTAATAAAAACGAATTACCTTGCTATGGTGGTAGTAATGCAGATTAGAACTTATTGAGCCTGTATCCTGAAATAATTAATATTTTACTTCTCTGAAGAGCTTTCAGAGGCTGTTCTGGACAACTGATCATAAGGTAGTCAGGAATATGTATATCTAAATGGACACTGTGACAGTGCTTTTAGTTTTCCAGATTCTCAGCTATTTTATTCCTGAACTGCAAGGATGAAAAAAACCAACCACATTTACTGGAATACAGTAGCAAAGTGATGTGAACATATGGTTGTAGAACTGGAACAAATGTTTTGGTTTTCTTTACTTGAGATTTTGAAATCATTTTTAATAATTAAGTCTTGTCTAAAGCATGGAAAATGGAATTATCTGTTTCCTCTTTCCCTGTGTTTTGTCAGACTTTTCTTCCCACCCCTTGCAGAAACAGAGTTACTTCTGAGAGGTTTCTATCAGTTACGATTTCTTTTGTGACCAGGATACCTCCCACTCTGTTCCTTGGTGGATTTTCCATGTTAGTTCATGTTGCTTACTCTACTTTGGTTTTGAAAAAAAATAAAAATAACTGTATTCTTGGTCTTGAATGCAGTTGCTCTTCAGGAAGCAATAATGACGTGGACTGCACTTTTCTCACTTATTGTTTTTTTGCTTTGCTGACAAGGCACATCCGTCATAAACTCTTTCATTGCCTTCAGGACATAAGGGCTATGTGTGTGAGTAGCTTATGATGTTACACTGAATATCACCTCTATGAAGGAACTTACTGAAAGAGTTGCTCTAAGTATGCCTTGAGTACAGTGATTTATTATTTTTTTTTCAGTGAAAAAAAGGTTAGTATTTATTGCTGCCATAGAATAAAACATGCAAACCCAGAGCTATGTGATATCCTTTCAAACAGGAAATCTTCTGGGTTAAAATAGCCACAGTTGTATTTTGTTTGCAAAAATAGCTCCTCTTTCAGCCACATAATCTATAACCTGTTCAGGGAAGCATAATCATCTCCTCCTCCATTCCCCCCACCCCAGTCCCCCCCTTTTTTTTTTGTTTTTCTTCTGCCCCAGTAGGATCTTTTTGGTGAAACTTCAGATTTTGTGTATGAAAAAGTATTGGATTTTTTTTTTTGCCCTTAAAGAATGCAATTAATGCATTTTCTTGGATGGTAGTTCCAAAATTGCCTCTGCTGACAAACAGGAAAAGTCACTTACAAGGGCCGCTGTTTTCCTACTTTAGAAAAGATACCATGGAAGAAAGAACTGCTACAGTTGAGAAACATATAACACTTCCTACTGTATACCTAAATTTGGGGTATCATTCTTTTACAGCATATGTGAGGTAACATGCCATGCCAAAGGCATGAAAGTATGTAGAGTCCAGTCTGTACACCATGAATAAAGTGATGAGAGGTGATGATGGATGCTGTGTAAGAACTCATGATGGACTGAGTCTCTTAGAAGGAATAATTAGTATTACATATTCCTGTAGCACCTATTGCTGCAGAGCTTTTCTGGTTTTACCTTTAACTTACTTGGAGAAACATGTATAGGTGAGGTTGCAGCCAGCATTCATGTTTTTGAAAGCATCTAGGAGGAGCCTTATGGAACACTGTGCAGGGCTTAGAGTCAAAGACTTGTTGGACATGTCTGGTTTTGTGTGTATGGTCAGGCAGTTGTGTTTGTTGTTTTAATAGAAGTGAGATTGAAAAGAGAGTGTTTAGTGTCATTTTTTGTCTACTTAATTTTGTGTGACACTGCAGCTCATCTCCAAAGATGACCATGACTGATGCATATTTTATATTAGACTAGACAATTATGAGTAGATCTTGAGTATTACAGTATGCATTAGTATCTTAATTGCTACATAGGTTGCTGACTAATGAAAACAGATAACATGACTGATAAAATACAAAGCAAAGATGGGTATCAGGTAGTTATTTTTGAATTGAGCTATCTTCCAGATGAATTAAGAAAAAGTGGGTTTTGTTTTGTCTTTTGTTTTTTTTTGTTGTTATTTTTTTGATGTTTGGTTTTTTTTGTCTTGTTTTGTTTTTAAATGAGTATATCCTTTTCATATATTCAGTCCAAAACCTTTCCCCAAAAGTCCAAAGTGGAATTGCTTATTCCTAACTAAAACCCAAAATATTTTCAAATCGGCATACACTGGTCTCTTCCCTACAATATGTTGTAAAAGTCTAAAGGAAAATGTGTCATTTCAATGTTAGAAATTCTCAGTGATGCTGAGATAAAATATATTGCAATTAATTCAGAGCTCTACAGTTATCTGATATCATTCTTGTTTGCTGAATAAATATGAACTGACTGTGGAGAGCGATTTGCAAGTTTATCAGCCATTATTAAAGGAGTTATTTATTGCAACAAAGCTTAAAGGCCATTTTGTGTTTTTTTTGGATCACACTGTTTTTTTTTTAGGATGACAGAATATGGGCTATTGTGTGGTAAAAATAAGTTTATTATCATCTCTATGTCAACAAAAAGTACCACCTGTAGGCTATTCTGATAATAGAATATTTAAATATATTTAATAGATACCTGTGTATTGTAATGAAATATATGAGAAAATTTTGAAGGAAAGAATACTCTCTATTAGTTTCTCTTCATCTATTAACATAGATGAGATTGTTGCTCATTGCAGACTTTAGCGAGAAAAGGTATTTATTTGACAACAAAATTCCATTCCACCAGATTCAGTTATGTTAATCTGACAAATCCAAGTTTGATGTGAAATATATTATTAAAAAAAACCCATGTAGCTGATTATTTATGTTAAGATCACATACAGCTGTGGAACAGCCCCTGTTATGCTAACAGTTGTCCATACATAGAACAAACAAAGTTCCTTTTTCTAAAGAATTTGCTGTCTAATGTTTGGTACTAAAATCAAAACTCACATTTATTTTTAAACAGCTTTTTTTTTTTTTTTTTTTTTTTTTGTCCCTAGAAGCTGGATGAATCTCCAAAAAAAAAAAAAAAAGTAGTGAGAATGGAGGTTTGAAGAGGCAAACAAATTATTGCTTATTTGGGGGAGGTGGAGAAAAGTTGTTTTGCTCCCTTTCCATCATGATTCACTGCTGGAATTTACAAGTCTTATGTGTTTATCTAAATTAAAAACTTATTATTAACATACATTAATTACTAGCGCAGGATAGCTCAAAATACTTCAACCCTAAGTGAACATGCTAGCCTGGGATATAGGATCTAATTCTTAGGCTTGTGTCACATCCCAGGAAAGCGGGATTTTTTTTCCTTAAATTGGAGAATTGTATTATTAGGTCATTTCAAATATCTTTAAAATCTTAGAATCATACAATCATAGAATAATTAGGGTTGGAAAGGACCTTAAGATCATCAAGTTCCTATCCCCCTGCCATGGGAAGGGACACCTTCAACATGTGAACAGATTTTCTACCTGTCTTGAATCCTGTGTCTCATTGATTCTAAAATTGTAGTTGTTAAAGTAAATAAATATAAAATATTAATTTTAACACTTTAGTGCATTTTCCCAGTAATTTGGAAATCTGTCATTGGAATCAATTAAACTTGGAAGCATGTAATAATCTCTGATGTATTAGACAATATATCCAGGGAATGTGCTCAATGTTTTGAACTTATAAAAGCATTTTTTAATGACTGACAATAACAGAATTATATTGTACAATAATAGACACCATCCTTCAGAAGCAGATTTGTGTGTCAGAAGCAACAGTGCTACTGGGAGGACAGAGCCTACGTTTTATGATAACTCAAAGGATAAGCAAAAATATGGTCTGCTTAATGGAAGGAAAGAATTGTTTTGAATGTCAGTTTTCAGCCACTTGACCTAGGTTTTGGGTCACTCTATTTTCTTAAATCTTGCTTAGAAGCAAGTACGTGTGATCTTGCTTGTGCAGGGGAATGTGGGTTTATCATTGTGGTGCGGTAGGATGTTGGAGGAACTGAATTCCTTTCAAGACTGAGGTTTCACAATAGGGATGAGCTGGGTTAACCATTTCCTGTGGCCAGTGGAAGAGGCTGTTTCCTCTTCCTTGCTGCTTATTCCTACTGTTTACTTTGAATGAATCGCACTGCTTGTCTCAGTACACTGAACCAGATCACTAAAAATGTAAAAGATAGTTGTATCCAACGAACGCTGATGGTGTATATGGACACACATACACATACCTACATATTTTGTCAGGCTGGCACGTTATATCAGCTTACATTGTGACTGTTGTTTTGTCTGTGTTGGTACAGGAGAGAGCGGATCTCTTGGCTGAGATTGGTAATGAAGAAGGGGATAGGAAAGTGGAATCCCACCCTTTCAGTATTTTTATTTATTCAGTTTAGTTTATTGTGGGGCTCTACCCCAGGTGACATATTTTGAATTTTGTTTTCTGGCTATTTAGCAGGTGTGTAGAACAGTGCAATGAAACTAAAGATTTCTGCAGTGCAGTAACATTGTTGCTTCAAGGATAAGTTATGATTTCACCAGTTTTCACATCCTTATTGGGTATCCAGTAATACTTCAGATTTTCCCTGAAACAGAAGGAAGTAAGGGATATTGGGTTTTTTGGTAAAATGTGTGGTCTATGTGGAAATCTTGAGGAACAAATATAAAGTTGGGACCAGAAAAAAGGAAAAACAGTAAAACTTAATTGGCAGTTGCTAGTCTGCATTATTTTTCCTCCCCACACTTAGCAATGTTGCATTCCTTCTGATTTCTGCCCATTATTACCTTATCCTCTAAGATTCGTAGTGTAATTTAGCCTACTTCATTAGTGGAAGTACAATTAAGATTTTTTTTTTTTTTTTAGTTTTCATCTCATTGCTTTGCTTAGCAGCGGAATTCTATTTATGTGTGAGGAAATTGTAGCTATAAAACTTTTATTTAAGGAATTCCAACTTCAGCAGGTAGTAATTTATTCTAAACTTGCATACGTTACAGACACTGTATTTAACTTACATATCCTTATGTCTACTTTAGGTTTGACAGGATTTCAGCTTTCACATGACTAAACTAATGTTTATAAATTGAGAATGTGGGAAACTGAGGCTTCAGTTTTGTCTAGGTGAAATTGATGTAACTGCAGGGGGCTGCTGTGGTCCTGCCTCCCTGCTGCCCTCTCTTCTGTATTAGCTCTGGTAGATAACCGATTCTGTACTGAGCAGTTTCAGTTTGTGAACTCATCAAGAAGTTGTTTGCTTTTTTTTTTTTTTTTTTCCCCTCCCCAGGATACTTTTCTGCCAGCTGAGCACACTGAAACCAACTCAGTGCAGGGTCAGATAAGCACTGAAACCAGCACAAGAAGGCACAGAAAAGCATGGATTGCCGGAAGGATGTAAACAGTTTTATCAGTTTAGGCTGTTTGGATTGTTTTTTTAGCCTGAAATGACTCCACGGTGAATATGGTGAGGTATATCTGGATGAGTTTGGAATGCAATCCATGTCCCAAGGGGCAAAGAAGAATAACTTCCCTGCTCTCTGAAGCTAAAACAAGAAAACAGTGTCGTGCCCAGTGTCTCTGCCAGGCTGATCTTCAGAAATCGCAAATCCCATGGGCTGACTTTATGCACGTAAGCACAGTGCATTGACTAGCATCTGAATTAATTCTGTAGTTTACTCTCCTGAGAGCCAGTTTTTGATACCTGGAGACCAGCAAACCTTGCTCTTCTAAAAAGCCGAATGTATCTGTCCACACCTATTAAGTTGAATAGCTGAGAATTGTTGTGAGTTACAGTGTTAGATGACCAAAGAGGTAGGCAGGGCCACATTATTAATGTTTGGAGAAGAATATTGCCTGTGCTGCTTTCTGATGTTTAAAGGGAAAGAAAGAGGGTGGTTTGAGACTGGCAAAGTTTACCATAGCCATTAAGTATAGGCTTACCTGAGTATAATTTTTTTGAATTTGTCAAATAAGATGGCTTAAGTCTTAGTTTAGAATAGGAGATACAGTTTAAGTTGAGGAGATGTAGTCTGAATGCATGTTTGTATGAGAAAATCTTTTTCTAATTTGATTTCTGAATGCAATTTGTCTAATTTGTGGTTCAAGATCGAGCAGCATTTGTTGGCATTCTTACTGATTCTGAAGGTACTATACTTTCAACATAGTTCAGCCTCTTTTTTTTTTTTTTTCCTACTCCCTCTTCCCCCATACTTACTACTTTTTTAAAAACAAACCAAGTTTCAGATTTCTGACTATCTTGTAAAATATTAACCAGTGTATTGGTCAAAACCTGACCTGAATCTATCCCATCCAGCCAAAGATAAGGGTTTTGAAACGACTTAAATTAAAATCATTGTCTTAATGTCTGGAATGAATGTTACTAATATGTCAGTCACTTCCTTTGACAAGATACAGAACAAGGAAAGGATATTTGTACATTGTTACAGTATAATTGATGTCTTTAAAATGGTTGGTAGCCTGTTAGCATTTTGTAGAGGGAAGAATATGGTAGCCAGAGCATATACCCCGTGATAATGTGGGCAGCATCAGAAAGTAGTACGTCTAGGAAGTGATTACTTGCTTGAAACTTCAGTTATTCCCTGGCAGCTTAGCTAACTTGTTAATTGGGCATCTGTGAAAGTATTAGCATCTATGAACTGACAGCTATTTCTTACAGATTCTGTAAGATAATTTTTATAGTACGTGTGTATGCCAGGTGCTTACCTTTGTCAAATATATGCTTAGAAATAGTCAAACAGGGTTCTTAGTGTCAAAGTTGCTATTGAGACACATCGTCAGAGAAGTACTTACATTTTCCTACTGTGTATTTAAAACCAGCAAGTTCTTGGAACTGAAATTTTGGATGATTCTGCAGGCTAAAGAATGGGTTAATTACTTTTCAGGCTCCAAACAGTTGGACTGTATGTACACTTTGGGAGGTTATTGAATTCTTGTAAGTGTCTTATAAAAATAAATTATGAGACTCATCTCTGTGTGCGGCTTCATCTCTGCATGCAGCTCTGAATGTCTCAGCATGCCTGATGCTTAATTTCCTTATATACTGCTTTATTGTCCCAAGTTACCTGAATTTTAGCTCGAAGTCCGAGTCATGTACTTCTAATAGTGGGGAAAAAAAATAATCTGTGGTGGTTGACCTCCTTTGCACTTCAAAGGCATGTCAGGATCCATGCCATTATTTTAAAACCATATTGCATGGACTGTTTTCTGTTCTAGCCCATGCCGCTTGGAAACCTTTTCAGTCCTTTTTCTGAATAGTTTCTTGGTGTGCAATGCAGTGTGTTTACCGTTTTATTGTCAGTTATCATCACTTCAGCAAGAGCTTGTTGGATACAAGAATATGCTATAAAAATCCAAGCCTTACATTGAAACAAATCAGTTTAAAATCTGTTGCTTGCAACACCACCCCACCCCGCCTGGGGCCAAATTTCTGAGTGCAGCACTTTAATTTTACTTTCTTTTTATTTTTTTTTTCTGATGGTAGAGCAGTACTGCTTGTTTTTTTAGCACTGATAGGAGGTGAAGTGGTGAAGGAAGTTTAAATCAGTTTAAATGGTAAATTATAAACTGCTGTTTACCCCGGTGTAATAGGTTTTTTTTGGCGTCCAACTCAAATACTTACTGTGGAATAATTTAATTTATGTATCAACTGCTGTCCTTCCTCATTTTTAGATAAACATAAAGAACTTCTGAATTTGATTCACTTTCATGTGAACCAACCTTTGGACCACTTTGACATCCTTTTTATACCTTTTTATAGTGGATTTTTCTTGTGCTTGAGGTAGAAAATCAATCATAGTCCAAAAAAAAAAAATAAACCACTTTAAGGGACATAAGAGACTAAATCAGAGGATTTGCTACACAGTGTTGCTAATACAGTATTTTTTGCATTTCTGGGTGTGTTACAACATTCACCCTAAGAGATCTTTGTGATTTGAATGTTCAGTACATTACTGGATTACCCCCATGTACTGCTGTTGCCCTTTCCTAGTCATCTGAAGCTACCAAGTATTGCTCTGTTCTTTTTCTGAGTTCCGAAGAACTGAGAAGCCTTGTCATAAAATTACGAGGAAGCTTGATGACGAGTGTGCATGTACTTGCCTGTATGTTTTTCAGAAGCAGAAAAAAGCTTTTGGTCAGTTTTTTCTTATTATCTCACACATGATACAGGAATTTTTTAAGCAGTGAGGTCTCAATAACCTCTTTTCTTCCAGTGCTCAGGGGTGAGAGCGTTCCGATTGTGCCTGAGTTTTATAAACTTTTTGCCTTCCTTTCAGTCATCCTCCTTGTTTTGTTAAGTACTGCAGTTTTCTAGTGAGAAAAGATGTATCGAAATATGTGAAAGAATGCAAAAATGTGAGTATTGTCATGTAGCTATGTATATTTTTATATATTGGTGTTGGTAGTCATACTGGAATACAGACACAGATATGCAGGGGATTTAGTGGTGCTACTGTGTTTCTATCATTTGGAGAGGCCTCAGCCCTCCTCTGGAAAAGAGCATGCTGAGCACAGTTTCTTTTCTGAATGTTATATAAATGAATGTATGTATTTGACATGTTTAAATCCAGTTTTAAAAACTGTGTAAACTTAGTAGTCAGTTTACAAAAGTGGAAGTGGTAAGTACACTTAGGCTTTACTGTCTCATTAAGTAGTATTAATTTACAATGACTTGTGAAAAATTAGATTATATTTTTTCTTTAGTTTCGGCTGGGGTCAGGTGTTGGGTGGGTTTTGTTTGAGATTTTTTGGTTTGGTTTGTTTCTTTTTGTTTCTGTTGTTTGGGGTTTTTTGGGGGCTGTTGTTTGGTTTATTGGTTGTTGTTGTTTGGTTGGCTTATTGTTTTTTTGGGTTTCTTTTTTTTTACTTTTCCCAGCATGATTCATGGATTTTTGCTTGAAAAGCACTGAAAGAGAATGTATAGAAAGCAAACAAGCTGTTTTTGTGGGTTTTGTTAATTTTCGTCTGGAAGTAGTCTTAAAGTGTCTGTATAAATTAATTTTCTACAAATGTGGGAAAAGATTAGCTTGGCCTCTGTGCAGTTGTGCATGTTAGTAGGTAAGCATGTTCAAAATAAATGGTACATTTGCATATTAAGCATCTGCAATATAGCTTACGTAGATGGGGAAAGAACTGAAAATAGTGAGAGGGTAAGATAAGGTGGCAAAGTGGAGCAATACTTATTAAAACAAATAAGCCTTAATTTAAAGTTACTGATAACCCTACATAGTGTTGTATTTTATTCCAACTCTTGCTTTTCTGTGTACTTGTATGTTACTTCTCACTATTCTTAGTTGATCACATCCACCGATTTTAATCTATAGCTTTATGTTACGTAATTTCTCATTTTGTGTAAATATTTGATGTAAACTTGTGTTGTTTTAGAGAACTGTGCTTCCAATTTTCTTTATATTCTTTCTTCTGTATCATTCCATGTGGTTTTCAGAGGTCATGAGTGTCTTCATGTTAGAATGCTTTAGTGGGATTGCTGACTGCAGTTTCTTTCCTACTGAGTGATTTAGATAATCTGCATATTTATGTGCAGATATATAATCAGGTTTGTTAAATATGAGCTGTCACACAGGGCAAATCCTCTGGGATCTTATGTGGTTTTTACATTTAAAGTAGCATCGTAACTTATGTCCGTGTACCTCACCTTCATTTAGAATATTTGAAACCTCTACGTTTTGGGGAGGAAAACAGTCTTATTTCTTTGGTTGAGGGTTTTGAGGCTGATCACATATTAAGCAACCAGAGGTTGTAGTGTCCTTATCTCTTTATATATATTCTAGATTCAGATTTACCTACCTAAAAGTAACAGTTAAATCAGTCAGCCAAATAGCTGCACTTCATCAGATACACAATATGGAGACAATACATCTATGTATATGAGAGAAAGCAAGGGGCTATGCTGTGCATGTATTGCTTTTACTATTTATCTGATCTAACGAACTACTTGCAGGTGTTTGTAGTTATTCCGGAAGGGAGGATGACAGGGTGAAAGGGGAGTTCAGTGACACATGTGTTTATGTTTATGTGCCTGTTCCTCCTGGAAGAACCCAGTTACTCAATAGGGATGGCAGGCTTGGGTTTTGGACTCTCCATGCATTTCTGGTCTGCATGTGTATGTCATGCCTTTCTGTTGCTGTAAGGTTTTGTGAGTTTGGGGAGTTTTTAGAAGAATTCAGCCAGTAGCCATAGTTGGAAAAGTGGCACAATGTGTGTTAATATAGGCCCAGCTTTTCCTTGCAAATATTTATTCATGTGATACAGTTTGTTTTTCTGGCAGATAAAGATACAATCTGGTTTTAGATTTTTCCATCCTTCCAAAAGCAAAACAACCCTTCCCTTTTAAGAAATATCCTCCAGTTCCTCATTTATTTAAAATGTTCTCAGTTACTCACAGATTAACTTTTTAAAGTTTCAGCATTTTAGAAGTCTGAAATTATTCAACCAATTATATTCTGAATAAACCTCTCATCATGATTATATTTGTTGGGGAGGGAAGGAATACTGCATGGGATCAGAGTGTTTTTGTTGCTGACAAAATGATTTAAGGGAGGACAGTACTATTTCTGGGTAGTGAAGCAGGCTAAATATGGTGTCGTACTAGCTTTTTCTTCCCTGCTGCGCTTTGTAGGGAAGGGTAATGTAACAGTTCTATGGCTGATAATGGAGCTGAGAACCCCTTACTTTTCTTTTCCTGCAACTAATGTCTAAAGCGCTACCCAGAAAACGTACATCGTAGCTGTGGTTTAAGAGAGCTGGGTTGTTCAGGCATGTTTTTCTTTCATAGTATGGTTTGGATTTTTTTGGTTTGTTTTTCTTTGATTTTTTTTTTTTTTTTTTTTTTTTTTTTTTTTTTTCACCCCCTCGTGTCACTTGCTGACTCTTTTTCAGTTTTCTCTGTTAAGGGAATGGAGAATATGCTTTGCTCCTGCAGCCGTAGGGTAAAAGCTAAATGCAGTCTTGGTGCCATCTCGCTGTCTGTTCCCCACTCTGGATCCTTTATAGTGTTGACAGGAATGATGATAAACATTCGCTGTCCCTTGACATGAAAGGCAATCAAAAACACAGTTTACCATTTTATATTCTCTGCTGCTTGAATTATGTCCAGCAAGAAGGCAGACTTTGCCAAGCACAAAGTAGTGCTTGAACTATAGTATTTTTAGGCTTAAATACATGGTAGATTCGTTGTTGTGGTTTGTTTTATTTTTAAGCTGGTGGTCATTTTGAAACTTTCTCCTGATCTAAGAAAATGTCATGGAAATGTCTTCTGATACTTGTTACGATTATTTGCTCTTGGAACATCTTGTATCATTGTCCCCTTAACAGGAAAATCACTTCTGTCTCTTTTGAGATGGGCAGAGCCTTATATGTAAATTTATTTAAGATGAATACTTACTGTTTGTCATTATTATAATAGCAAACAAAGATTACTGTTGCACAATGAGGGGATGGCAGAACTCCCCTGCTGCAACCTTGCCTAATTAGGTGAAACTTGATCTAGCCTATCTTGTTCCTGTCACAACTGTGGCCTGTCTTGTTTCTTTAGAACGTCTTATCACTCCTGGTTATTACTGCTTGAATTCATATGCCAGAGACCAAAAATACTCTGTTTAAGTAGTTTTTCACTGTAGTTGTGCACAGAAACTGTTCTTAGTTTTTAGCTCTACACACTTTTTTATATTTATTGCTGTTTACATCTGTCCACATGAAGAATATTTTAAGGATGGTTCTTCAGAATATTATAAAAACCTCGAAAGAGAAATCTTGGCTGCCACAAAAGACTGGACTTAATGCTAAAAACTGGAAAAAGGACAGAACTAAAACAAAAAAGGTGGGATTACATCGCTTTTTTAATATTTGCTGTAAAATGAAGTGGTTTAGATTATTTTTTTTTAACTGAACAGTGTATCCTTATAATGGGTTGGGGTGCGTTTATGTGGAATTTTACTTGAAGATCAGAGATTATTGTCTTAATGGTTTCTTTGATATATGAAATGCCTGAAATCTTTACTTTTACCTTGCATATGTTGTTTGATTTTATTTTTTTATTATTATTTATGGGTTTTGATTCAGCCAAAGTGGAGATCTGAGAGTAGAGCAGAACAGCTTTTAAATGGCAGGTTAAAAAATTAAAAGCTAAAGGTACGCCCTGGAAAGAGTTATTTTCTATTACGTGCAGTTTCCACTGTGATGGAATGAAAACCCTACAGACTGCCTCTTGAATCCCAAAGGATGTATTCACTTTTCACTTTTTATATTTTTGCCAAGCCAGCTAACATGACATCTAAGATTGAATGGTTGGTGTTCCCGGAAAGCAATGTACTAAACAGTCAGGATTTTGTTAATACTTTCCGCTCTGTGGGAGAAAGCTGTGGCAGTCCCTTCTTGTTTTGCTGTGTTGAAAATGAAAGAGTAGTGCTGATTCCAGTTGCAATTTCACATGTGGGGGTGTGTGTGTAGATCTTATAAAAGTTGCTTCTTGTTTATAAAATTAAAAAGTGATGTTCAGTGCTGCAAATCGCCTTTATTAATTGGCAAAAAGCACAGTGTCTTTAGTGAAAATACTGTGACAGTTACTTGGTTTTGTTTTGTGGTCTAACTTTGGTTTGTTTGTTTGGTTTTTTTTTTTTTTTTTTTTTTTTTTTTTTTTTTTTGGTGTTATGTGGAAAAGTTGTAAATGAAAAGACACCAATGTCTGTCTCTGTATCCTATAATTTTTTGATGATATTATTTTTAATGCAGTAGGTAGCTCAGGCTTTTCTGGAATTCAGTGGATTTTTGGATGACTTTCCTGTAGCTGTTGACAAGGTCGAGCACAAGACTGTGGAAACATCAGCACCTCCCTTTCCTTAACCTTGGCCAAAATATTTTCAATAATTTGAGAACACTCAGTTCAGTGATACACATTCTGTGGGATGCTTCTGTTTGTGGATTTTGAAGATTAAGTTGTTTTTTAGGAAAATTAACCTAAACCCTCATGGTTAACCCTGCTCTTCAGCTTTGACTTGTGTTGTCAGAATGAGCTTTATTTCAAAGTAAATTATAGTATTGCTAATGTAAATATGCAAAAAGCTTGAATAGATTTTCACCTTGTATCACCCTCCTTTTTTTTTTTTTTTTTTTTTTTCTTCTGTCTGGAAAGCTGAGATTCTTATGTAATAAAATGATCTCTGAAGCTGAGTCATCTTGGATTAATTTAGTTTTTAACTTATTGCCAGTTCACCTGAGTATACTGCAGATTTTACAGTTGTGTTGTTCTTCAGCAGTGTCTTCCATAGTGATTTCAAGGCCAGGTTGGACAGAGCCTCGGGTGGCATGGTTTAGTGGGAGGTGTCCCACTGCCCATGGCAGGGGGGTTGGAACTGGATGATCTTAAGGTCCTTTCCAACCCTAACTATTCTATGACTCTACTATTTGGAAACTGAAATATTTAATAGTATTTTTTTAACATACAATTCTTATCAGCTGATGAAATGGGGAGTTAATATTTTAGAACTGTTGTTTCAAGCTTGTCATGTATTTGTGCAGTGCTGGCTACTTTGGCAGATATGAAAGATTTAAACCTCTGAACATTGGCACGAAGTTATGTTTGTGATACTTTGCACTGAGAAACAGTTGTAGTGCCACAGCGATTTCTCCTTCCTCTTCCGTAAGGGCTATGGGGCCACTCTTGGCCCTGTACTGGGTGGCCCCACTTAAGCTTTCCAAACCGTTTGGTTTGGAGGACCCTGGGTTGGAGATGTGAAGAACAGTAGAAACGTGGACATCATGTTTATATTTTGTCAAAATAGAGCTGTCAGAAATAATGGACAAATGGAATTCAGGAAAAATGACTGCCTCGATGTAGCTGTTGTTTTGATCTGGAGTCTTGCTGTCCCCTGACTTTTACTGCATATTACTAGTGTTCCATGCCTTTGCAAGTGCAGTGTCTGCTGCATTTTTCTAAAGAGTCTGGCAAGAATCTGTTGTTCAAGGAGTTCTCATTATACGCCTAAATGACTACTAAAATACGTAGTTATATCTGCTATTTCTTAACTAGATTATCAATTTCTTTTACTTTTTTAATAAGCAGCACAGAATTGTTGTGCCTGCTTTTTACTGTATCTTTCAAAGTACTTTAGATAAATCTCATTGAAATTAGGCAGGCAGCGCTAGAAAAGGTTTGTCATCCTAAGGTTCACAGATAAAAAATATTCTAAAAGGTAAAAAAGCGAATCTTTAATGAAGCCAGTAAGCGTCAGAAAAACACCTCCTAGCTGATGGAAAGACCAGTCTTTTGTTCTTGGCTGATATATAGCAGAGACTCATTTACCATCTATTATTAGAGAATACTAATCAGAAGGGTAAGAATACTTATATGTACTGAGTTGTCATGAACCTTGTAAGGGGGTTAGGAAATTCAGCATCAACTGCTCAGTCTTTCAATAAGAGTTTCCAACTTCCACCTTTTAATAACGGTTGTGTATATGATAAAAGATAGCATACAGTCCACAGTCTTTTAAACAGTGGAACAAAACAAAATTCAGAGCCTTGCTCTGGAAAGAATAAAGATCTCTCCGTTTATAATGTATGTTGCCTAACAGAGTAATGTGCTCCGCAAGAGCTTGTCAATGTACCTGGAATTATCCCTGTGTTTAAAAGACTTGTACATGGTAACTCGTGTCTTGACAGTCCTTTGGTAGAATTATTTGCATCAAGGAGAACAACAAGATCTCCTGCTGTTTCTCCAGATGTAGCAATTTAGGAATCAGGCCAACAGATAATACGATTCAGGGATGTTGAACTCATTCTGTAGTAAGTGCCAAATTACATTTTCCACTAGAAGACATCACAAGAGGCATGTTTTATGGATTTTTCTAACTTGCTTTAGCAAATGCTGTTAAATATTGCACTTGGACAGATTTCCATTTAAATTAATAGTTTTGTTTGTAGTGCAACCTCCTTTGTTCTTTTAACTTTTCTCTTTTCAGCTATCCCCCTTTTCCCTTCTGTAGCCAAAAGTTTACTGCCTATCTTTTAAATTAATTTATCCAAATCTCAGCTTCTGCTCACTTCTAACAGAACCATCTGAATCTAAAAGAAGGCATTCTGATGTTGTGACAAACAACAAATGGCTTCTATAAAGACAATGTCTGGAAAGCTGGCAGTGGTTTAGTACCATGGATTGACTGTGACTTCTGATATAACAAAGCAGAGTCTAAAGTCTGATCTAGGATTATAATGTCTAAATGATCATGTCACTCTTCTGTTGTAGACAGATGCTAGAAATGTAGCATTTGTTAGGTCAGGTTTTTTTTAGCCCTGTTCATATTTTGCTCCTCACAGCTTGTGGAATACCCATTCGAGTCTGTGGGTTACTTGTATTGTTTACACAAGTGAAATGTGGTTGATATTGTCTTCATTAGATATTGTTTTCCTAGAGCTCTGGATGTCTTTCAAGTAACTACTACAATACCTTTCATTTAATAATCTGTGGATCTACCTTGCTTAGTTGAATATATTAAATATGTGATGATAGCTGCTGTTTCCTTCCTCTAGCAAAGAAGTTGGCTTATTTCTCTGCTGTTCAAAAAGCTCTGGTACTGAAAGAGGCTTCAAATTCTCCATTTACAATTGATGCTGTAGCTTTTTATCTTTCAGTAACAAAGAGCAAGAAGGCATCATAAATATCCCTTCAGCAAATGAATATCGAGGAGACGTAGGATTTTGATATAGTCTGAATGCTGTTGAACACCTGCTGTCACATATGAAAGCTCACTTACTGGGGAGGGCAGAGGCAGCAGTGCTGAAAGTCCTGAGAGAAAATGTCTGTGGTTTTTATCAGTTCTTTAAGCCATTGTATACATGTAGGCCTTATAAAAATGTAGGGAAATACTGTTTAAGGATTCCTTTTAATGCTGTGCTTTTGTATTTTTATAATAGGAGTTAAATATTAAAAAAGCTGCAGACCAGCAATTAATGCAACTTGTGTACAAGCTTATGCAAAAAATACTTCTGTGAGAAAAGTATAGTTTAAGTACATTTAAGCAACATTAAATTTTCAGATTTCATCAAAATTGCCAATGTTGTCTCAGATTAATATTAGGGTGCTTGTGTTTTAGAGTAGCCTTATAAATTCTTAAGTTAATCAACAGTGAAAATGACGGATTTAATGTTTGCTAGTAGCCCATAGCTGAATGCTATACATTTTTAGTGTCTGAGACTTGTTCCCAATTTTGTGAATTCATTTGCAGGCCATAGGGAGGCAGTTGGCTTCAAATTTGAGACTGTACTAGAAAACATGCTATTGGTTTCACAAGTCTACATTTTGGCAGAAAACTTTACTCATTTTTACGTTCTCTGCAAACTCAAGTCTGTGGTTGCACGGCCTTTTTGAATTTTACTAGTAGTCAGAAAACATCACTACGCTCTAAATTTTGGCCTGAACTCAAAGTTTGTACGGCTTGGATGTGAGGAAATGTTTTCAGAAGCATAGAAATTAAACACAGTTACTTCTCATCTCATATAAAGGGAAAAGATACTAAATGAGAGAAGTCTCCTGATGAAAAACTCAGTAATCGATAATAAATTACTCTATGTCTTGATGCTCTTATTTGAAAGAAGACTCGTAAACACTTTGCAAGAAATTACTTAACAGATCTATTTTTAAGAATAACAGCTTCATCTGAAGGTAAATAATTATTGGAACAAAGCATGATGGTGAATAATTTGTTTATTAGAATTTAAATATTTATTTTCAATACAGGAATGTGAAATGGTTTGATATTATTGCTGTTTTCCTGGGGGTTATATATAGCATCAGAGATTTATTTAGGTCTTGTTTGGTCTGAAATCTCAACAGGATATAAAGAAATACTGATGACTTGAGTCAAGAGTGTACCTTTACATTGCTTTAATTAAAACAGTTTTGTGGTTATAATTTCATAGTCTGGTTACTTTGTAAAATGCAATTGTTTAAAGCTTCACCTAATTAACTATATAATCTTAAAAAAGGATGGTGTTCATACTGCAAACAAAGTTACAATTCTGCTTTAGTGCTAGAAATAGCAACTAGAATTTCTACAGCTGTAGCTGATGCAAGATTTATGTAATGGCAGGAATTCCAGGCAAGCAAACTTGCATGAGATAATGGACAATTTGTAGCTTTTTCTCTCGCCATTTTACATGCAGAGTTGGGCATATCCATATGCCTTGTTACCAAAGGGCTGATTTTTCACTACTTCACATTTTGCCTGCATCTCATTTTGCAATTTTTCTAGTAACTGGAAGACAGTCTTAACTGAAGTTTGTATTTGATTGATGGGACTTTGACATTTTAGTAAGGTACGGTTTTGGACATCTTGGTTACCCCTCTATTCTAGTAGCATTTTAAATACAGCAAGTTTTTGGGACTCTCAAGTCGGCAAAGTCAGGGGTGAAAGTTATTAAAACTTCTTGAGAGATGTTAAGGTCTCTACTGTGCAAGAGAGATTTACTTTGAAGATGTCTTTTCTTTGCTCACTGTTCTCGCGTTGGAGTTGTAGGCACCACTAAGTGCTCTGAATTGTCAAAGCAGAAGATTGAGTGGATGTTTCAGAACTCTTTATTAAGGAGAAATGCATGGTGAGAAGATAATGCCTTCCAATTCCTGTGAAGCAGAAGGAATGAAGTTGGCATTTCTATCAGAAATGTGTTTTGTATTGTAAGTTCACTGTGTGCCAGCCTTTTAATAGTGAATTTGTATTTGAAATTTAATAGTGTATTTGTATTTAATAGTGAATTAATGTATTTGAAAAGTCTGATCACTGCTGGAAGAGGCCTTTTTAATATATATTACATATAATATATATTATGTATTATATTCTTATTTATAATTATATTCTTACTATGAAAGTTCTTAATGCATTCTTTACGCAATGAAATTTCTAGGTTGATTTAAAGAAAAAAACAGTCCACAACCAAAAAAATTAAAGGGAAGATCCAAGAAGACTAAACAGCAGTGTGTGAATTTAGCCATGTGAAACACCCAGTATATTCTTAACTCATATACTTGAATTGGTAAAAATTATTAACACAAGAAGATCTATTATGCATTATATCTTTAGCATCAGGTAGGCATTCCTGTATCTAGATTTGGGTAACAAGAGCAATGGATAGCACAGAGGGAAAAATTAATGGTTTTAATTTTCTCAGGATACGGTTGGTTGTTTTTTTTTCCCTTTTTGTTCACTACTTGAATGATCTTCTAACCTTTCATGGATGTGACTTTTCTGAATTGCTTTACTGTTGTGGACATGAAACAGGTTACATGCAGGAATGGTAATGATCGTCTGATCCACTTTTACCAGGAACCCTGGTTTTGGGTGGAAGTGTGTGTTAAGAACCAGTTGCATGTAAAGTAAAAAGCCAGCTGAGTAATTTCCCATCTTCATCACCAGAACTCGCTACTTCTCTTTTTCTCATTGAATATATGACTACAAGAAAATAATCTTGGTTTTGTTGTAAATTCTAATCTTTCAGCATGTCCTGAAATAGTATTTGTCTGATTGCTTTCTGGTGGGCTAAATAATTCACTTTCCTGCAAGTAGGATTTCAGGAGATACGTATTTATATGGACTGTGTTATTGTATTTACAGTATTTGTTGTATCAGCTGCCTGAGTTAGTAAATTAACCTGGGCATAAGGCAGTGGAAGTGTGGATATACAGTTTATTTCTATTTAAGCCACCAGTGTTTCAGGTCTTGGTAGCATAAGTTAGTAACTGAGTAAGATGTATTTCTTGTCTCCATGAAAACCATTGTTAGAGAGGATCTAATTAAATGTATACCTGTTCTTTTTAATTGAGGATATTAGCTGACGATCAAAAGGTTTGCTTCTTTGCTAAGACTGTAGAAAAATAGTGAGGAAAAAACTTCAGTGGTTGGAGTTTTAACTTTTTAGGCTATTTCTTATTAAGAAACAATGTGCTGCATCAGTTGCCGTCTGGTTTTGTGGTGCTGGTTTAGTTTTTATTCCAATCACAGGTACTTGCATTGTACTGGAAGAGTGCAGATGAAGTTGCAGAACTCAAGTAGGGAGGACGAGTTGGTTTTTAGGGCAGCCTGAACAAATTCGTCTGGAACAAAGGACATCAGACTCATTTTAAGGATTATTTGTTTCTGTATAATAGTGTGTAAAGCCTTGAGTTGTGGCCTTGTAGGATGTCTGCTGTGGTAGAGAAGATAGGATGTGTCTCTGTTGCACAGCTCTTGGAACCTTGGTTTGCGGAGAAATAAGAGATGAACTGGACAGAAAAGTCTAAGTGGACAAAGCCATATTTATGAGCCTGACTGGCAGCACTTCTCAGCATATTGACTTGTGCTTAATGTGTTTTGTAGCCTGAAAAGCAAATGGGGGTCTTCAAGGAAAAGAATGAAGTTGCTTTGCAAGTGCATATAGGACATGATGAACAACACAGAAGAAAGCATAAAACCACCTATTTAGCATGAGGAGAGAGGAAATTGGTGTAAAGGACTGATTCAGCATCAATTTCTTGATATGGTTTGAAAAGTTATAGGGAAGAAGATTCCACTTCACAATGGGGAAGTGAAGAGCAGTAAACTATGCTTATCAGGACTGACACAGAAAGGCAATGTGGTCAAAGCCATGGGTATGAAGAATGTTTTTTGCTGTTACAAGCATCATGAGTAAAAAAGGCACACCAGTGGAAAGGTGGGAAACTTACAGGCAAGTTTTCAGACTCTGAGAGCATTAGCTGATAGTCAATAGGAAAAAAACCTATATATTTTTATATATTGTACAGGAAAACTGGAGATAGATTTGAGAGGCAAGACAGAAAATGCTTGGTGTCAAAGATGTCCGTATTACAGCTCACAGCGATAGGTACCTGTGTGTTGTTATGAATATGAAATCTAGGGAGTCGTTGAAGAAACATGGCGAAGGACTAAATGTTACAGCCGTATGGAACTTGAATTGATATGTAGGCATTCACAAGAGTTGACTGAACATTGTCAGCATTTTAGCTTCCTTAGCAAGAGATGAGGGCCAGAAAGATAAAATTATGTCATCTCTATGGATGACACCTGCTGAAATTTTTGTAGGTGACATTATCCAGCTGTAAAAAGAGATGGTATAATAAGTGAGGATAAAGATCTCTTAGATGGATCCCTCTTTTCTACCTCCTCAAGAAGCTGCAGGGATGATTGTGTTCTTTAAATAACACAGGAAGTGTGGTTGAAAGAGGAGGACTTGGGGCAGGAATGGAGAAAGGGGAGACAACATTCTAAGACGTGCAACTACTGGACTTCTCAGTCTAGGCATCTCTTGGACAGAGATTTAGGCTCTGCTGATTCTGAGGCTCTCCTAGGAAGAGGTCATCTCTAAGCTGAGGGGTGAGATGACAAAGTAGTTTCAAAGGCAGACTGTGATGTCTGATACAGCTTACCTCACATGAAAAAGACCTGAACTGTGAAGGGATATACTACAGTTTGCAAGGAGATTAAAAAGAAGTAAAAAAAAGATGAGAATTCATAAAAGTTGGAGTAAAGCCATTGGTTTAGTAGCAGGAGCAGTAGAGGAGAGTAACAGACAACATCCATGTGTGGGTTGAGGAGGAGGAGGAAAGTCTAAAATTTGGAGCTTGGTGTTCACTGTGAGAAAATACATGATATAGAAGACCTGAGGTGACTTCCTCATTGTCCTGGGTTCAGCAGTAGCAGTCATTATTCTCCTTCTTAGTAGCTGGTGCAGTGCTGTGTTTTTTGACTTTCAGCCTGGGAACAGTGCTGATAACATCGATGTTTTTAGTTGCTGATCAGTAATGTTTAGTCTGACCAAGGACTTTCTGAGTCTCATGCTCTGCCAGGGAGGAGGGGAAGCGGGAGGAAGCAGAGACAGGACACCTGACCCAAACTAACCAAAGAGGTATTCCATCCCACAGCACGTCATGCCCACTATATAAACTGAGGGCAATTACCTGGAAGGGTTAGATCAGTGCTGGGGTCGGGCTGGATATTGGTCGGCGGGTGGTGAGCAGTTGTATTCTCTTCCCTTGTTATTTCCCTTATCATTATTATTATTGGGTGGTAGCAGCAGCGGTTTGTGTTCTACCTTAGTTACTGGACTGTTCTTATCTCAACCCGTGGGAGTTACCTTCTTTCGATTCTCCTCCCCATCCCTCTGGGAGCCGGGGGGAGGAAGGGGTGCAGAGCATGGCTGAGTTGCTGACTGGGCTTAAACCACAACACTCATGAATGTCAGATTGATTCTGTTGTGTGACATTGTGTCCAGTTATTAAAAATGTTGAATGATTGAATTGAGAGTTTATCAAAGAAATGCTGCAATGGTTACGATCTCATTTGACACAATGGTTTTTATATAGTTGATGCTATTTAGGAATTAAATCCTTTGATTAATTGTTTTAAATTACCAGTTCTCCTGTGTCTTAATCTTTGGCTGAGAATGTTTCATAAAGCTCATTTACTTCGTGGCTGTACTATGTATTTCATATGCATGCTTCACTCTTATTCTTCAGTAGCAAATTACCAGGCTCCATCAATGCTTCTTTGTATTTTATATGTATGAAATACCTTTGATTCTTATTCATTCCCACCAAAAACAGGGACAGCTACTATACTAACTTGAAAATCTAATTAATATTGCAATATATTAATAATGTTAAATATTTTGAGTCTACTTCTGTATGTTTCAGGACATGCAGCACAGTATTTCGGTTCCTTTGGTATTACTCGGACAACCCAGTAAAAATAAATCTTTACTTAACCAAATTTGCTTGAGGAGTAGTATGCCAATAGCTGGCTATAGCACCTTGCTTTCTCATTAGTGAGATACCTTTCCCTGGGCTGTCTAGTAGATGAGATTGTGAGTGATATCTAGCCTTGCAGGAGGCAGTACTTCTGATGCACTCTAAGCTGAGACAATCAGTGTGTTGGAGATACAACAAATTTTGGCCTGGTGTTGCAAAGGGGACTGTTGAGTTTATGTAGTGGTTGAGGTCTGAATTTATGGAGAATTTACAGAAATCTATGGGATAATTCACACCTCCAAGGTTTTTCTTTCATTTTCAGCCTGTCTGCAGATGCAGGCAGATAATCTGGAATACATGAAACAAGTTCTCTGGGCCAGTGTTACCTTTACAGCCATAAAAAAAAATCAAAACTGTGTAAAACCACATGATGGTAAGCCATTGTATTTATCCTTTCATGATAAGATAACAAGTCCTTCAGGCAAATGATACAAAAGCAGTATGCATTGTATCATGACTTACATAAAGCCAGGGTCTCTTGGTATTCTCATAATGTTGGGGAAACTTGGGGTTTATTTTGAAATTACTATCACATGTTATAGGGAAACTACTTATAACACTGGCATTAATAACTGTCAAATTGATGGTGTTCAATTGAACTTTATTTCATTTTATATGTTCCTTAAATTTAACTGCAGAGGAAAGAGGAAAGAAAGGTGGGGGAAAGGGTTTTCTATCATCCCTGTGGCTAGGAGAACTAGTGGATTTAAATTGTGGCAAGGAAAGCTCTGGCTAGACTTTAAGAAAATTCTCGTTGCAACAGGAATCCTGGATTTCTGGAGTGGATGGTTCAGGGAAATGGTGGCATTTCCATCATGAAAGGCTTTTCAGAACAGGTTAAACAAGCATCTCTGCAGAATAATATAGGCATAGTTGATCTTGCCTGAGGCCAAGAGGCTGCAGCAGATGACCTCTTCTAAAGCCTATTGTTTTATGTTCATATATGACTCTTCTTAAATATAAGGTCAAATTGCACTATTAGATTCCACATCAGATACTTATTCTGGAAAAGATTCCACAGCCACTGAATATTCAGATTACATCTGAATCTTCTATGGGGGAAAAATAACATTGTGAGCTGCTTTATAGTAGGTGGTTACAAGCACTTTTGTTGCTATCTGTGGCTGCATCCTGTAGTTCCTTCTATCTTGTACCACAGCTTTTTCTATAGCTTCCTTTAATGCTGCTGTTAGAGAAACTTGGAGGTGAATTTTAGTATACACAAAGCCCTGGATGATTGCTTCTTGTGTTGAAGTGTAGTTACTTGAAAACTTCAGGATACAGACTTGACAGGCTGAGGGAGAATAGAAGCATGGAATAAAATAGCCTGGAGGACTGACGAGGAGACTGAGAGCTTGAAATCTGGGCTTTCTTGGAATTTCTCCTTGGAATTTGGAATCCTATTGACTGCTCTTGCCCAATGTCTAGCTGTTACTAATGCAAGTCCCCAGTTTGGTACATGTATATGTCCCACAGATAAAAGTATCATGAATGTTTTTAAGAATTGCCTATGCAAATTGAAGCACAGCTCTGCTTAAGTGGAGAGTGCGCATTTAATGAAGAGCTTTAAAATAATCAGGTTTAATCTTTGTGACTCAGCATGCCACGTTTTATTTACTGGAAAGATCTGAAAGAACTGTCTTTGCAGACAGAATTTTGTCACATCCTGTAGGGACATATATTATTGTGGGTATCTTTGTCTTTTTAAACATCACATTATCTCTGTTCCATCTCTTAGTTTACAGAAAAGTATTTTAACTACAGATGGGAAATTAAAGTGCAGAGTATTAAAAGCACCTGTTTAATTTTCAGCAGGTGCTTAGGGTGTGGTGTCTTTCAGAGGCTTTAGTTTAATATAGGAATACTTGTCTTTGAATACAGCGTTTATTGGTCCTCAACACAGGAAAAAATAAATCACATTAGCACCACTGTATTAGGACTTTGTTTCTTGGTGGAAAGATTTTTATCTGTTCCTTTTAAAGAGCCCCTCAGCTGTTAACTATACACTTCCAGCATCTGAAGTAAATTACATGAGGGCCAACAGAACAAATAAATGGAGAATATTGCATAAGGCGATGGAGCTTAATAATAAGGGGAATCATAGAATAGTTAGGGTTGGAAAGGACCTTAAGATCATTTAGTTCCATCCCCCCTGCCATGTAGCAAATGAGCATACCATATCATAATATGTAGGCACCAGATGGGTGAGGTGGGTTAAGTTAATGTAAACAATTTTTGAGTGTTTCACTTTATGGCAAGTTACACCTGCTAACATGAAGAGGGATGGGAGTATTTCTGGGTAGATGCTTGTGTTTAAGGTGCAGCGAGGAACTGGAACAGAAGTTTATGGCAACCAGAAAGCCAAACATATCCTGGGCTGCATCAAAAGGAGTGTGACCAGCAGGTCGAGGGAGGTGATCCTGCCCCTCTACTCTGCTCTTGTGAGACCTCACTTGGAGTATTGTGTGCAGTTCTGGTGTCCTCAACATAAAAAGGACATGGAACTGTTGGAACAAGTGCAGAGGAGGGCCCCGAGGATGATCAGGGGACTGGAGCACCTCCCATATGAAGATAGGCTGAGAAAGTTGGGGCTGTTGAGCCTGGAGAAGAGAAGGCTGCGTGGAGACCTCATAACAGCCTTCCAGTATCTGAAGGGGGGCTATAGGGATGCAGGGGAGGGACTCTTCATGAGGGACTGTAGTGAGAGGATAAGGGATAATGGGTTCAAACTTCAACAGGGGAAGTTTAGATTGGATCTGAGGAAGAAATTCTTTACTGTGAGGGTGGTGAGGCACTGGAATGGGTTGCCCAAGGAAGTTGTGAATGCTCCATCGGTGGCAATGTTCAAGGCCGGGTTGGACATAGCCTTGGGTGGCATGATTTAGTGGGAGGTGTCCCTGCCCATGGCAGGGGGTTTGGAACTAGATGATCTTAAGGTCCTTTCCAACCCTAACTATTCTATGATTCTACAGTACTAGGCTTTTTCCTTTATAGATTTCACCCCACTTTTCTTTCTTTCTGTTTTCCTTGATGTCAGGTCATCGTGAATGTTGTAAAGAGGTGGGGGGAAGAGAAGAAAAGTTTTCTGTTTTGTGGCTACTTTCCAGCTGGAATGGCTGGGAGTAGTTACTGGAGGAAAAACAGTCTTTTGAAGTTGTAACTTTGAGTGAAGAGGGCAGTTAGTACCACTGTGGTGAGGTTGCATCTACATCTGATCAACAGAGCAAGCTCAGGGGATGGGGCCAAAGAAGTACGGATAGAACTGACTTTTCAGATGTTTTTAGCTCTAGCAAGTATATTGAAAAAATACGACTTGAAAAAATATGGCTTTTTTCCTCCCCCTATTTTTCTTTAAAACTCTGAGGCTTACCATTTAACCAAAGGTTTACAATTCAAACAAATGTAACTGTATCTTCAGACAAATTGCAAGTGACATCCATCATGCAAAGGGTTGCCACCTTCAGGTTACTTTGCTGAAGTACGAATTCATTTGCAACATTGAAACACTATAATTTCAAGCATCTAACATAGCCAAAACTTGTTCCTTCTGTCCCAGGCATATTTTCAGACAGAACTAAGCCATTTCAACTGAAGCCTTTTAAAAAAAAAAAAAAATTCAACACAAAGGAGTAAAGCTTTGGCAAAGTTACAAGAAACTGAAAACTACTTTGATGGACTGTGGCAACCAACCATAAGCATACCTTAACATTTACAGGGGGATTATGAATCTTAGGCATAATCTGATTCTTGGCTTTTTTTTTCTTTCTTTAATATTCTGCTGCTTTTTTTTTTTTCTTTCAGATGATATTAACTGTGTTTCTGAGCAACAATGAACAGATTTTGACAGAAGTTCCAATTACACCAGAAACAACCTGTCGCGATGTAGTAGAGTTCTGCAAAGAGCCTGGAGAAGGAAGCTGCCATCTGGCTGAAGTGTGGCGTGGAAATGGTAAGTAAAATGTTCAGTGGAAATTGATTTAAATATATGTACCAATTATAAAAAATGTAAGACTGACTTTTCAATGTTAATGATTTCAAATTACACTTTTTTTTCCTAGCAAACTTTGATGCAAAGCATGGTAATTCAGTATCTGTAGAGATTAATGCAAATCTTGACTTACTTTTTTTTTTTTCTTCTCAGATGGAATATTTGATGAAATGCATGCGTAAGATACATTGGTGTTCTGTATTTCAGTTTTTGAAATTACGTAAATGAAGTATACAGTATCCCTGTCTTGGAAAAAAAAAAAAGGGGTGTGTGTGTGTATTTTCACTTCCAGAAGCCATTTATTTCAAATAGGCATGCAGCATATATCGAGTGGAGGGTGTTTAAATGACAATACAGAAGGTCAGTGATCTTCTCTTACAGTCAGTGGATACAGATTACCACCTGCATGCTTTTGAATCCTGTTTCCTCACTTAGGCATGTGAACGCAACCTGAAATTCATGAATTAGGTATAGATCTTTATTCCTTCTGTGTCATAATCAGCAGATGTTCTGCGGACAGAATTGTGCCAGAATTGGACATAGTATCTCCAGTTTCTTTGTGAACATTTCCTCTCAAATATTTGATAACCTTCCTTGGGGCAGGTAGTAGTGCCCATAATCCTGTTTGTGTTACAGAATAATGGGATGAGCAGGTCTTTTCAGGAGTGCATCAAAACAGCCCTATTATGTATTCTGTTCCTAGATGGATTCTTGCAGTTGTGTGTCTAGTACAACCTCCAGGTTATAGTATATCAGTGTATGGATGGGAGTAGAATCGGTGGATGGCTGAGGATAACATTTAGGCAGGTTCTTATCACTTAAGTTACTAAGGTCACCTCTGCTTAAGTTGTTTGTTATCTTTTTCTATATGAAGACTGAGGAGGTCATAACTTCATATTGGATTCTTAAATTTCACATAGAGGGGTTTTATTTTGGTCAGGGTTTTTTTGTCAAACAGACAAAATGGGCATTATTCATATGCCTTTGGAGCATTTAAGTATTAGCAGTCTAGAATATTTTCCTCCTAGGGAAACTATTCTTCTTTTCTAAACTGTTTTAAGACTTTGTAAAGGGAAGGGATTCCTCAAGAATCTTAACTGGATGGGAACTCAGATATTCCTAATATTTCCAGTCACTTCTCTGTGAAAGTGTACATGTGTGATATTATTTATTCTTCTGCTTTCCCAATACTTCGAGGATGTACTTCTTAAAAAATATAGTGAATGTTGTCAACTAGCTTCAAAGGATTGCTGGAAACCAGAAAAGTGATCCACAGCATCTTTGTGGGACACTTAGACCATGCAACTCTGGCAAATGCAAGCACATGATTTCTATAATAACTTCTATGATGGAGAAAGTGTATTTGTGGATGTAATATATCTCAAAGTGTTAGATATATAAAGTTAAAAGTTTCTAGGAAGTGCGAGATGAAAATTCTTCAGGAAGTTGTGATGGAGAGACTAAGACTAAATTTTGGGTATCTGCCCTGTGAATTATGCATCTTTGGTCCCATTATAGTCAATGGAGATCTAGATATTACTGTGAGTAGAACATGGAGGTCACTGATTTCAGCTAGTTGTTATCTCTTCCATTTTGGGCATTGGACCTTGCCCAGTTTTCTGAAGTAGACATCTATATACAAATACCTCCATTCAGGAGCAGAGTCCTGCCTGAATCTTCTGCTTATTGAATGGGTTTGTCAGTTTTTCCAAAACGGCTTTGTGGCTCCAAGTTGCTCTACAAACTCACATGTAAGTGCTTTCACAAATCTAACTTCACTTGCTAAATACCCAAGGTCATAACTACATAAATCTATTCCATTGAAAGTGTGGAACAGAAAAGACTAGAGAGAATGACAGAAAAAAATTAAACACTTGCATATGTTTCTGGATCTCTGACAGGCCTGTACTGCCAGCAAAAAAGA
Organism: Amazona ochrocephala; assembly: GCA_039720435.1. Classification (NCBI taxonomy): domain Eukaryota; kingdom Metazoa; phylum Chordata; class Aves; order Psittaciformes; family Psittacidae; genus Amazona; species Amazona ochrocephala. The sequence goes on along the minus strand of CM077882.1, from coordinate 50,245,856 downwards.
TATTCTGCACATTGATTTTAAATCTGACAGGAATTCCAGCACAAGCACACAAGCATTTTGTTTGTTGCTCTGAAATGTAGGATACTGTTAAAACTCGCCTGTGTGTTGGTGGCCTCAACTTATTGCCCCAAAGTGTGGGGTATATAAATTTCTCAGTGAAGCAACCTGATTTTTTTTTTTTTTAAGATTTTTTTTAAATATGATAATTTTTCCCTCAGCTGCTGCTGAAAGCTGAATTGAACTGTTTCCCCTGAAGTTTTTAAAAATAGTTTTGCCTGGAGCAGAAATCTGATGTAGAAAACATGTCTAAACAGTTAAATGCAACAGATACAACAAGAAAAAACTTAAGCTGTGTTTCTGAGTGGGAAGTGTAAAGCAATTTGCAATGGAATTGTGGCATGTTGTGGCAGTGAAAGTGTGGGTTTTTTTCCTCTTCTATTACGCTGTCTCTGACCCCTCAACCCTTATCCTCAAGAGAGGGCTACAAACATTTTTCAGAGGACATTTTTGAAAGTAAAATTGAAACTAGAAGTTAATACAGAAAATCATGGGTTGTATAAACGCATTAGCTTTTGTCATACATCATAAGTGGTCTTTTTTGTTGGTGGTCTCTCTATGTTGCACAGATGACTAATCATAGGTCTCACTAAGAGAGCACTGTCGTATCTGTCCTCTTGTGAATGTGCTTAATTCCTCCATTCTATAAGTAGCCACGGCCTCTTCTGGGTAACCCCACTGAATAATACATGTCAACTCAAATTCAAAGGAACAGGGCTTGTATACTGTAGTTTTATTACCAGGTACAAAACCCAGTTTGTGTGCCCAGAAGCTTGTCCATTTCCTAAACTCTATCAATCTAACAAAATACAGTCTCTTCTAACAATCCTTCTCTTCTGAATAAGAAATACTTAATTTTATTTTTAGAGGGTGACAAAGACTATTTGTCTTTAAGAAAAATGTTATTAAAGTCCATGAAAGTTTGACTTCAAAATTTATGTAAGATTTCTAGCATTCAGAAGAGGATTTCAATAATTGAGCTGCTGAAAAACATATTTCTCTATTATGTTAGCTTTCCTCTTTGCTTTTTTGTGTGACAAAGAAATGGTTGAGGAGCTTCCCAAGAGTTGTAAAATAGTTTAGGTATTGTCTGTATTAGAGTTAAGAAACTGATTCTTCTTAGAGCTGCATGACATAAACATTCGGTTTATTTGTGTTTCATTTTTTTTCTTCATTCTGTGTTCCCCCTTATTTCTAGTTTCTTGAGGTGAGTAATAGTTGAAAAAGTCTGTGTCTGACATATCAGTACATTGTGCTTTGTCAGCTTGAAGCTTCCTCTGTTTGCATGGATTTCTCATGCTGTTACAGGAAAAAAAACATAGAATGTTCTTCTTCATTCCCCAACTATTGCAAATAGCAGTTGGTAAGGAGGAAAGACAGGTGTGATACTAGGAGCTTTTGTGTTTGAGGGAATGGATTTCAACCTTTTAAATCCACCAAGTACTTAATTATTCACTTAATCTACATCTGGCATGCCCTTCAGCAATTGGTATTAATTGATCTTCCTCAATTTAGTGGTAACATAGAGACAAGTGACTCTGAAAGAGAGTTATTTACTACAAGTGTGTTTCTGCCAACCTGAGGGGGAAAAGACTCATTTCTGATCTTGCAGTGAACTCCCATGCATTAATTCAGTGTCTGTGTTATGGTCTTTCAGAGTGCTTCAGACATTTCAGAATACTTAAAACTAGCCCATCCTCAAAACTTTGTACTTGAAAGGAAAGGAGTCTAGCTCATATCTCAAAAGTCTTCCAGAATTTTCATCCAACTTAAAATCTAAAGCAGTTTTTGCAAATAGTGATGGATATATGCATATGATGGTCTTCCACTTAGTTGTTAATGAAAACATTCTCTAGATAATTTTTTTGATGTGGTGTTAATGTACAGGGAATCCAGCCTGTTTATTGTTACTCTACACCCGTTATCCTACTTCACCTTTTCTTCATTCTCCTATAAACTTAATAAAATGGAAGTTTGAAATACTATTGTGAAACAATTACTGACAAATGTGTCTGAAGCTGTAACAGCTGTTATAAAGTTTAATTGCAGGTTGGTTGTTTTGGTTTTAATTTTCATTCTTAAAGAACAGGTATTTCCAGGAAATCTCTCTGTGCTATCCTAATTTACAGCAAATATGATCGTGCTTTGTCTGCAGCTTTTCTAGACTTAGAGGATTTTAACTTGAAGGAAGGATAGGGACTTCTCATCATGTCTTGTGTCGAGTGTTAATGTCCATATCTTCTTTCTTTTCTGAATTTGTTTCATGTAACTAAGTTGTGTAGGATAATTCGTGCTGCTTCATTTTTCTTAAGTGATGATGATGTTGATATTATTTTAACCTATTTTCTGTCTAATTTAGGGCAGCGTATCCCAAAGTTGGTTGGGTTTTTTTTTCTCTTTTTTTTTTTTTTTTTTTTTTGTGGAAAATTGCGGAAGTAGTTGAACGTGTCTTTCCCATTTCTCTCTATGATTATATCTGAAAAATATTAGCCTTGATTCTTCAAGGTACATTATGTAAATGAAACCTTTTATTTCAAATTGCTCCTGGGATCGGGGCCTTTTAATAGCACTCCAGCCTAACCAGGAGCAATACTGCAGCCAGTCCTCCCCATTCCAGATTTAGCTCAACCCTGTTCAGACATCCAGTTTCTTTGTACCTTTTTATTAAGCTTTAGTTTTTGCTAGGTTTAGTTAGAAATTTTTCTGTTTGTGAAAGATTCCTCAAGATTATCTTCTGGGTCTCTGAACTAAACCATTTAAAAACTTTTATACTCTGATCTTTAGAAGACTTATGCTGAAGTCTGAGTGGATATGCTTCAAAGCACTTGAAATCTTACTTTACTTTAGGAGTTGAAAAACCTGAAAATCATGTTTTTAAAATTCCTTTTCAAGACCTGAGTTATAGTAGGGCCCTGACCTTGTTCATGTGTGTGTAAACACTATTGACAGTGGCTCTTGGAGTCTACTTGAGCGAGGAACAACGAAATGCAAGGATAAACTTAATAATTTATCTTTTTAAATCCAGGTGTTGTGGGGGCTCTTGGGTGGGCAGGGTGGTGTGTTGGGAAAATAAGTAACCAGTCAGCTGATGAATATAACTAGCATGTGGTTTAAATGACCCTTCCCCACTGAAAGCAGCTAGATTGTGGTGAATTTGTGCAAATCATTATACCTATTTGGAGTCACAGATTCTGACAAGACACTTGTGAATCAAGCCGTGAAAATTTATTGTTTCTTAAATATGACGAGTATCCCATGAGTATCAAGGCATGTATATATTTATGTAGTTCATAATACACATAAATTTAGGTAACTTTCATTATAAAAAGGTATATTTGCAATGTGGTTTTCCCAAGCTTTCTCCAAGATACCCGTTATATCTTTGAATCATTTTGTCTTCTCATGTCAAACAGGCTAAGTATGAAATGGATAACAAATTGTCAGTGGTGCTCTGCCTGGTAGGAGATACTGTGGTTTGGCTTTTGGGGCAGAGAACATTTTGCTTTTAACAATGAAGAATGCAAACTCCACCTTTTGGTTTCCAGCCAAGCCTGATCTCCTGTAGTAATATTGGTTTGACATGGTGCTGCATGTAGGAAAGCTAATTAAATGTCTTCTAGTATAATTTTATTCTGATTAGAAGATATCTTCTAACTCTGTGCTTAGTATTAGATCTTAAAGGGGAAATTTTCTTACCCTAAAACTTTGAAGTAAACGCAAGTATAATTATGGAAACGGGAAACTTTGCTTTTTCTCTTATAGCGTGTGGCCTCCTAGTAATAGTGTATTTGATCAATTCAGAAGAAATAACTCCACTATGAGAATGTTTTACATTTCTTTGGAGAAAAACAAAAAGACTGCTGCATAGAACTTGGCCTTTATTTGTTCAAAGATTTGCCAGTAATTCCACATATACTGGAAGTTAATGTCTGGCATAGTGTATTGGAGTGGGAGCACCTGCTCAAGTTCTTAGGAGGTGAAATGTCAGTGTAATGATAAGGTTTTTAGTCTAAGTGGAAACCTGGAAGTTCAAATTGAGTTAATCATTTTAATAATGGAACAAAATATCCCTCTGGTGGTGATGGAGAGCAAAGGTACAAAGATCAGCATTGTGAAAAAGGTTGTGATGAGGAATTCCTAAATTAGGGTTTCTAAACACTGCAATTCCTTGTATGGTTTTGGAAACTGGTTATGTACTGCTGTTAAGCATTGAGCCATGTTATAGTAACTGTCTAGCTTTTAAAACAATGCAGCTGTTGTTTGTTGGTGCTTTTTTCTTTGCAGAATACAAAATATATCGGATAGGTTGAATTGCTACCAAGAAGGACATTCTGATTAATTTAAAATTTTTGTGAGAAGTCTTTTGATCTTTTACTTTTAGAACGCCCCATACCCTTTGATCACATGATGTATGACCACCTACAGAAATGGGGTCCCCGCAGAGAAGAAGTGAAATTTTTTCTTCGTCATGAGGAGTCACCAGCTGAAAGTAATGAACAGAGTAAGTACATTTATCCTGTAGTGTTGTAACTTAATCATATTTAAAAGTTTTCTCAAGTGAGTTTGAATATCAGTTCTTTCAGTGAACTTCAGTAGATGTATGTGTAATACAACTTCCCTATACCAAAACCATTTTGAACCTTTCTCAGTGGCACATATATTGCCATTCTTAAATTTCCTTCTCTAGAATAATTTCTTTGAGTCTATTGAGCAATGTTTTTGTATTAAAATTGGTTTCTGTTCTGCTTAATTCTGATCCAGAAATGTTGATGGGTATTACAGGCTTAATGCATATTTTTTTCTTGTTGAGATAAAGTCCCTGTATCTTGAGAAGGTGGGATTGTTCTTTTCGACAGCTGTTCTCTTTCAGTTGCCCACAGAAAAGAATCAGTAAAGTACTTCGACTTCTTAAGAAATTAAAAATCTAATTTACAGACATCATTGGCAGAAGTCTCAGTGGCTTTGCTTTCTCAGAACTTCATGTAGATATATTTTTGTAGTGACAATAATTCACACCTTGAAAAATCACTCATCTGCTTGGTTCTGTAGGAAAAGTGTTATGTAAAAAAGGTGCTGGATGAAGTGGGGCTTGCTTAAAAGATTTAAATAGAAGAATTTCAGTTGTCTGATCTAACTAGTATAGACTTAATTTATAAGAAGGCTTGAGGCAGAGCATTATATACTAATGGCTGTCAGACTGTCTGGAGGATAGGAAGAGTATCTTGAAGTGAGATGTGTATTTGCATGCTCAGATTATCGTTAACTCATTCAACTAATCTGACTACTTCTAACAATTGAATTTCAAATCTTGGCTGAGTCCTTAACTGCTTTGAGCTGAGGTTTCTGGGACGTTCCCTTTCATGACATCATTACCTAAACAGAAGTCAGAAAAGCAGAGCTGCATGTCTGTGCATTTTACAGTGGAAGTCTGTGAATTATATGCTTTATTTCTGCTGATTCCACTGCTTACAAAGAACAGCTTAATAAAAAAGAGTTGATACTAACAGAGTAAAAGTTCACAGGTAAAAATTTTTTATGAAAGTTCTGAAAAGAACAGATTTCAGGAGTGAAAACCATTTGTGTTGAGAACTGAACTTTCCACTAAGAGCAATGCTTTACTTTTAGGTGGACGTCAAGCCCAGAATCAAAGAAATGGCATAAATATACCTATGGAGAAGCGTACAGAGAATGGGGTATGTAATAATTCATGCAGGTTTTGGCTCAATTCCACTTAAATATTTGATGTGTTTGAAATTACTGTTTTTTAAGATACATTGTGGTGAGAACTGGTGGAAAATGTAGAGATCTTGTTCTGTTTTGATTTGTTTGATTTTGTTATAAGGTGAATGGGAGAATATGGATTTCATGAAGTATTCTAAATTTTCTGTCTAGAAAGTAAGTCACTTGTGTGATGTGAGAAGCCCCCGGAGTCTTATTAATTACTGCATTTTCTTGTCTTCCTCTGGCTTATTCATCCTGAGTGAAGGGAAAAAAAAAAACAACCCAAAACAGCTGCATTTTTCTTTCATACTAGTATTTTCTTGTTTGATATATCTCACTGGTACTGATTTATGACATAGCCATGTTAATACATAAGAATGTATCTGTGGATTGCGGTGTTTTCAGATGCTAGTACAAGAGGTTGCATACCCCTCAGAGTCACCTCTTCATACTTTTTTTTTTTATGCCCTTGGTTAATTTCTGTGCCTGTTTTTTGTTTGTTGGTTTGGTTTTGGTGGTTTTGTTTGTTTTTGGTTTTTTGCTAAAATATGTCTAGATTTCTAGTTTAAAATAGATATTACATACCATAGGCAACCTGTTCAGTGGCATTTAGTGAATCCTGGTTAGAACATCCTCTCTTACAAACAAAATGTAGTACATCTCCTTTGGAATTACCATGACTTAAAAACCTCTACTCCTGAGATAAAACTCACTTTACTTTCCTGTTTCTCTTCCCATTCTCAATGATAATGAAGATTCTACAGAGCATGTTCTGCTCTCATTTGCTCAGAGCCATTCTCCTGCCTTTACTGAGACTGTGCCTGTAGTTGACTATTTTTAAACACTTCTAAATCTCAATATAAAGATTTGAGGATCACTAATTCATTGTTGTATTGCCTCTCTGAAGCACTGTCAATTTCCAAGTACATTTAGGGCTCCTTCTCAGGGTAAAATAATGCCTAAAAAATTTTAAAAGCAAAAAAATCAGGTTTTCAAGCTGAGATGCCTTAAAGAAAAAAAAAAACTAAAATGTTAATAATTGTGCGGGTTAAACAATTCTATGCTTGTATATTGCCTGATAACTGGCATCTAACGGTTGCACACATAAAAACAGTGCAACAACAAAATTGTTTAGTTTGCAGCAATTAGCAGCTTGTTTTGTGTATGGCATGTGAGTCTAGTGGAAGGAATTTTTTTCTCTATTCAAAGCAGTTAATCATGTATTGCGTTCTATGTTCCTTTTCTGTAGAGAACCCTAGCTGATACCCTCTGCTGAGCGGATCCGTTTATCCTGCATCCATTGTCATTGACAATGTAGTGAGATCATAGTGTTATAATGTTCTAGGGGAACGTAACTCTTTCATGACCTCCACTGGCTATTTCTCCATTCCTTCGTTTGAGACATAACATCTTTGGAAATCAGATCTGGCATGTGCATTATACTTACAATTTCACTTCTTAGCAGCAGTAAAGTGTATGATAGCCTGGCTTTTTATTTAGTTCAGGTTGCTGTTAATTTTTATGGGTAAAGCTCAGACCTTTAATAAAACTGATACCTTGGACCATTCAGTATCTATTTAAAAAAAAAAAAAAAGTTTTGCCACAGTGCTGAAGTTTTATTAGGGAACTGGTCACTTCAAAACAGACTTTTACCAAGTTTAGGAAACTATTAAAACACAAGACTAAGGCCTGAAGGGTTTATATTAATGTAACTTGTGGTGAGTTTTATGCCAGAAATGGTACAAAGTAGGCCTTGCAAGTGTATAAAACTAAGATTTTTTTCAATTGTGCCATGTTTTAAATCAGAGGGGGAGGGGAAAAAAGAGGTGGCTTCAGGATCAAGGACTTAATCAGCTTACATTTACGTAATGCATTAGGCTTATTCGCTGTTACTGGCATTCTGAATGTTAGGCTAGCTCTCAAATCAATGCAAACCAATGGAACATTGAAGACGGCTCAAATCTTATCAAATATTCTGCATTCAGGTATTTTTTTATTACGTTTACTGTTTTAATGATTAAATAATTGCTTTTTACTGAATAACTGGATGGAGCTGAAAGTGTGACACATAAGAAACTGTAAGATGAATGTTTGCTTTAATGTTTGAATCAATAGTCTTGAAAAAAATTATGTGCAGTCTGTCTGGAATTCTATTTGGATAATCCTATTAATTGTAGTTTTGTCATATGCAGTGTGATTTTTTTGTGTGTCCTTTAAAATAACATGTGCTTGATCACCAATTATTTTAATAATGGTTAGCTTAATATCACATTATATAAATGCTTAAATTTTAAGAGATTAAATTCAAACCAAAGATGTAATATTATAGAGAGAATAGGCTAGGTCTCTTTAAACAGTGAAACATACATTGTTGTAAAAAGAATACTTACCTGTAAGTGCCCATCTAAGAGCTTTGCATTCTGCATAACAGTCTAAAGGAAAAGCTATGTGCGATTTTGTAAATTAACAAGTTCTCTTATTTGTGAGGTGAACTTTTGGGGTTTGCTTTTGTTTACAACTTTCCTTCCTAGAAGTGGAATTATGCTGTCAATCAGGGCCTGATCTCTTTCTGCCACTGCACAAAGATATAGATATGTGGAGATAAGACTTATGTAACTGAACATTTCCTTTTGACCGGGAGATTGGACAGTGTCTGAAGAGGTATTCTCTTCAAGAAGACAATCTTCCTCTTCTTCCTTTCTTTTGCATGTGTAACTGAGCCAGGTGGATTTGAACACAAGTTGTAAAAAGAGAAATTGGAATTAAATATTGGGGAAAATGTTTTCTTGATGAGAGTAATGGACATTGGAACAGACAGGTTGCTGTGGAATTTCTGTCTACCCAAATAAAGTTCTGATCAGTGTGAACTGCTCTGAGCAGGGGTTACTGAGACCCTTCAGGGTAACTTCCAGAGTCTCCTTTCTACCTACTTGTTCTTGATTCTGTAATCAGTGGCCATGAAACAGTGGTCATACAATGGTGGGGTCTTACTTGCTTCCCAATGTCTTAGCTTGTGATCCAGGCTTCACCCCGTAGAAGCAGCAGCCACCTGAAAACAGTGAGACAGAGCAAATATAGTTGTAGCCACTGGGGGTCAGTAGTGGACAGGAGAGGGACTGGGGAGCCACCAATCGTGGTGCAGTCATCAGTCATCAATAGGAAAAGTGGATCAGTACTTAAAGGAAGTACCAGAAAGATAACTGGCTGGGTGATGATGGTTGTCCAGATGAAAAGGTAATGAGATAACAGAAATTCCTTGAAGATAAGGAAACAAGAAAGCAGACGCAGGTCAGGAGAAAAAAAGGATGAGATACAGGAGCACAATGAAAGTAAAGTGTATTTGAGTAGAAGAAGACTGGTGTGATGAAAGCAGTCTGTATATGATGACAACACTGTTTTTCTGTAGTTGGTTTAAATTGTTTTTCTGTTTGATAATTTGCTTGAGGAACATAAAATGGAAGCTTGTGGTCTCCTGTACCATTTTCTCTTTATTTTTGCTGTTTCTAGTATTAAAATAGCTCCCCCCATTTAAAAAGACTGATATCAATAAGCTTTTTCCCTGATGGATATTGACTGAAGCTGTTGACAAGAAATACAAGATGGAACCTGATTTTTATCGCTCACTATAAAATTTGTATTAGCTTTAGTGTAAAAGAAACTTGTGTAGAAGAAAAGTTCACCATCATCTCAAACTAGAAAGTCATAGTCCTGTACGTTTTCTTAGTCCTGAAGCTGTGACCAGTAGATAAAGGTGAGAATTAAAATTATGTGCTGATTACATAACAGAACTGAACTCCACTATTTCTATTCAGGTGGCTCACAACAGGTAGTCCAACTGTTTTAACATCAGGTGACCGTTACACTTTAATGCTGGGGAAATTGCTCAGGAAACTTCCATTAACAGATAAACTTAAAACTTCATATATGTACAGGTAAAGCAGTTTTGAATACTACTGGTTTACCTTAGGAGAGTGTGCTGTTGCTGATGGAGAGTAGATATAGTCATCTGATGCAGTCAGTCTCTATCATATTCCATTGTGACAATAGTAAAGCTACACTGATTTTGAGTTCACGTGGTATGGCATGTCAAATTCTAGCTTTAGAGTTAAGATAGGTTTACATATGGTGCCAAAATAAGAGAATCATAGAACAGTTAGGTTTGGAAAGGACCTTAACATCATCTAGTTCCAACCCCCCTGCCATGGGCAGGGAGACCTCCCACTAAACCATGCCACCCAAGGCTATGTCCAACCCCACCTTGAACACCACCACCGATGGAGCATTCACAACTTCCCTGGGCAACCCATTCCAGTGCCTCACCACCCTTACAGTAAAGAATTTCTTCCTCAGATCCAATCTAAACTTCCCCTGTTTAAGTTTGAACCCGTTACCCCTTGTCCTCTCACTACAGTCCCTCATGAAGAGTCCCTCCCCAGCATCCCTATAGGCCCCCTTCAGATACTGGAAGGCTGCTATGAGGTCTCCACACAGCCTTCTCTTCTCCAGGCTCAACAGCCCCAATTTTCTCATCCTGTCTTCATACGGAAGGTCAGTAGAACAGTTCATTAGAATCATAAAATCATAGAATAGTTAGGGTTGGAAAGGACCTTAACATCATCTAGTTCCAAACCCCCTGCCATGGGCAGGGACACCTCCCACTAAACCATGCCACCCAAGGCTATGTCCAACCCATCCTTGAACACTGCTGCCGATGGAGCATTCACAACTTCCCTGGGCAACCCATTCCAGTGCCTCACACCCTTACAGTAAAGAATTTCTTCCTCAGATCCAATCTAAACTTCCCCTGTTTAAGTTTGAACCCATTACCCCTTGTCCTCTCACTACAGTCACTAATGAAGAGTCCCTCTCCAGCACCCCTATAGGCCCCCTTCAGATATTGGAAGGCTGCTATGAGGTCTCCACGCAGCCTTCTCTTCTCCAGGCTGAACGGCCCCAATTTTCTCAGCTTATCTTCATATGGGAGGTGCTCCAGTCCCCTGATCGTCCTCGTGTCCCTCCTTTGGACTTGTTCCAACAGTTCCATGTCCTTTTGATGTTGAGGACACCAGAACTGCGCACAATACTCCAAGTGAGGTCTCACGAGAGCAGAGTAGAGGGGCAGGGTCACCTCCGTCGACCTGCTGGTCACGCTCCTTTTGATGCAACCCAGGATACAGTTGGCTTTATGTTTCAATCCATACAAGTGCAATAAAAGACCTTAAACATCTAAGACACACTTTGTCATATATTTCTTATGTTATGACAAATTTTTTACAATGCGTTCTAAGAAGTGTCTGATAAAGAATTTTCAAAGATAGCTGAATGGGTGTTCACAAGTATACTTGCACAGGTGAAATACTTTAAGGTTTCCTTAGCCTGTTGGCAAGGACATAAAAAAAAGTTAATTGTGAGGAAAGAGGCAAACAAGTTAAATTTTTAACAGAAGTAGTAACCCCTAGAGAGAAGAAATGGTGAAAGATAAAGAGCTTAGTCTGGAATAGAAATTGTTCTTCACACGCGATCTGCAAATTAAATTTAATATAAGCTTGTAATTATGAAGTATTTTCTGTTTGTAACATTGAACAATGCATTTGGAAGAGGCTGCTATTCATGTAAGATAGGTTTTAATCAAATTTGTTTAAAATTAACAAATAACTAAGTCTCTAGAAATCTAGATTCACTTAAGGGTGTCATAACAAAGTCTAAGCAATTAATTCTATTAAAAGATGATTAAAAAAAAATTTAGGCACAAGAAATTCTAACATTTTGCAGAGAAGGGAAAAATTTCTGAAGAAATTTGCTTGTCGGCTGCCTGGATCATTTTGGCCATGTAAGAAACCTTAGTAATTAGCTCATATTTTTCATAATTTTCTGTTGCAACTTTCTGTGTTCCTTTTGTCAAGGAGACAAAAATAGTGGTGTCTGCTAATTCAGTTAAAGGTGTTCCCTTTCGTAAGACAAACATTCCTAGAATCATTTTCACCCCTCAGAGAGGGGAGCCTTGCCACCCCTACAGCAGTCTTCTGCGCTCTCAGATTTCTTGTTCAAGCCCTGGATCAGCTTAATCGAGTATGGATTCTCCTTGGACTGATACAGTTCTTCGTAAGTCTGTCTAAAGCACTTTCCATACGGCTGGCAGAATCTTGCTCTTCAAAAAATAGAAAAACTAATCCAACTAAAGGGCTTAAGGGAAAAAGAATTAAATTAGGAAGTGTATGTGTGTGTGTGGGGGGGTGGAAGTATAGTCTGAAGCTAATTTTAATGTATCCAAATAGCTTTTGAATTCTTGCTGGACTAGAAATCCCAGTTTCTTCACACCTCAGTGAATGGTAGTTATGTAGGGTAAAATCTCTACCACACTAATAACTACAAGATCTATAAGAAAGAACTTCTATGAAGCTGTAGGAAATTCAAATGCTCCTGACCTCATACCTCACTCTGAGGCCTCTTGTAAACTTCTCAGGCAGAATCAGAATCACATCATTCTTGGATTTGGAAAGTCATGAACATGTTGTGACATGTCCTGTGTGATCTCCAATATATTTCAGTTCATAATGAACAAAGTTACTAGATGCTTACATTTTATAAGAATAATTTGATATCATGCAACTTTCCTGTTACAGTTTTAATTATGATAGCATTAGTTTATTACTTCTATTAGTTTTTAACATCTGACTTAATTTGTTTTGAGGTGCCTAACACTGTTTGACTTACTGGGAACAGGAAACACTCTTGGAACACATTGGGAACGTTGCAAAAGGAAGATTTTCCTCCATGCCTTCTCCATGTATTTATATAATCTTTAATCTCTGTCGCTCTAGATATCAAATATCTACCTGTATAACTATGGATATGAGAGATACTCACCATATTACAGACTTGTGGTATTCAGACCCTTACATGCACTCACTTGTAGTATACAGACTTCATAGTTCTGCTACTCTGGGCATCAGAAATAGTTCTGTTCAGCAAGGTACAGGAAAGAAAGGTGTGGTTTTCCAGTCTGTAACAGTCAACAGGTGGCTTCCCATTTTGCAGAGGAGGAAAGACCTAAACTGGACTCTTTACTCAATCTACACCTTTAGTTTCTACTTTTACAGGTCTGACTTTGCTATTCCTCAGTCATGGCTCTGCAGTTTTACAGTAATACTTAGTTGCATATGTCCATGGAAGGGGGAAGATGAAAAGGCCTGTCCATTTGTTTGTTTAACCTCTAACTGCAGTACTTACTTTAATATATTTTTATTGTGAACAGGGAACTATACAATTGACTCTCTGCCTGCCCGGGAGCCTGCAGCTCCGCGGAGGCGAGCGGCTGACTCAGAGGGGGCGGCGTCAGGAGGACCGGCGGCAGAGCTGACTGGTTAAAAAGCTGCCCCAGGGAGCGCGGCGACCCGGAGCGCGGCGAACAGGGCGGGCAAACAGGACGGGCTCGAAGCAGTTTGCGCGGCAGTTCGCGCGGGCAGGCGAGCGGGGTGGTGAGCGGGATGGTGAACACTCGCCGTACGGGCAAGGCTCGGTCTGGGAGCTCTGCTCTGGCTGCGCCGGTGGTGGCCAGTGTAGGCACCCAGACGGAGCCGATGGGAAGGGAGGCTGTAGTGCAGAGCTCGGGGTATCCTAAGGGAAGGGTGAGCAATGGGCGGGGCTACACTCTGCGTTCCCTGGTGGAGGCCCTCCTGCAGCAAGTGGCTGAACTGCAGGAAGCTGTTACCAGGATGAAAGGTGTCAGGGAAGCTGAGGGGGAGCAGCACTGCTTGCTCCGGGACCAGACTGTTCCTGGGCCTCGGGTGTCTACTGTTGCCCATGCAGGAAAGGAGGCTGCTAACCCAGGAAGCTGGGAAAAGGTAACAGAAAAAAACAACAAAAAAAGAAGGAAGGGGGTAATTAAAAGCAGGGGGCTTCCTCCTACATCTGTTGTCCCTACCCAGAACCGCTTTGCTGTCCTGCAGGGGGCTGATGAGCAACAGCGCTCTGCTATCCTGCAGGGGACTGATGAGCAACAGCGCTCCCACCAGGCGCAACCAGCTAGTGCACTGGTAAAGAAGGTCACTACTGGTGCTGCCAGGAAAAAGCGGCGGGTCGTAGTAGTCGGGAACTCTAATCTGAAAGGCACAGAGGCACCCATCTGCCGGCCTGACCCAGCCTCAAGGGAGGTGTGTTGCCTACCAGGGGCTCGGATCAGGGATGTGGCCGAGAAGCTGCCTGCTCTGGTCGGTCCCACTGACTATTACCCACTCCTGGTAATACATGTGGGTGCTACTGATATAGATAGCAGTAGCCTGGAGACTATAAAGAAGGACTACAGGGCTCTGGGAGAGGTGGTTAGGGGCTCTGGAGCTCAGATTGTCTTTTCGTCAATTCTCCAGGATACAGGGCAGGACCTTGAAAAGGCTAGGAGGATTGGGCAGGTTAATAAATGGTTAGAAGGGTGGTGCTATAGTCAGGGGTTTGGGTACCTTGACCATGGGACTCAATATAATAGGCCAGGTCTCCTGGGGGCTGGTGGAGCTGGTCTGACAAACAAGGGGAAGAGTGGATTTGGTAGGAGGCTTGCCAGGCTGGTCAAGGATGCTTTAAACTAGATGTGTTGGGGGAGGGGGGCATCATTCCATCCCAACACACCCAGTCGGTTGGTAGCACTTATAGTAAACATTTGGAGCAATGTAGGGATATTCCAGCTGCTCCAGCCAATGACCCAACTTCAATTGGATCTCGGCTCAAATGCCTCTACACAAATGCCCGTAGTATGGGGAACAAACAAGAGGAATTAGAGATGTGTGCACATCTACGGGGGTATGATATCATAGGCATCACAGAAACATGGTGGGATGGCACCTATGACTGGTGTGTTGGAATGGAAGGTTACCGGCTCTTTAGGAAAGACAGGCCTGGCAGACGGGGAGGGGGAGTTGCTATTTATATTAGGGATAGGCTAGAGAGTATGGAACTCTGTCTGGGGACAGGTGAACAGTCGACAGAGAGTTTGTGGGTCAGGGTTAAAGGGAGAACAGCGATGGGTGACATTATTGTGGGGATCTGTTACAGACCGCCTGACCAAGGGGACTTGCTGGACGAAGCGCTCCATAGGCAGATAGGAGCAGCCTCACGCTTGCAGGCCCTTGTTCTCATGGGAGACTTCAACCACCCTGATATCTGTTGGAGGGATGGTACGGCCCGGTACAAGCAATCCAGAAGGTTCCTCGATTGTGTGGAAGACAACTTCCTTCTGCAAGTAATAGAGGAGCCGACAAGGAGAGGTGCCATGCTTGACCTCGTCCTCACCAACAGGGAAGGGCTGGTTGGGAATGTAACGCTCCAGGGCAGCCTTGATTGCAGCGATCATGAGATGGTTGAGTTTGAGATCCTCAGGACAGTGAGAAGAGCGTGCAGCAAGCTCACTGCCCTGGACTTCAAGAGAGCAGACTTTGGCCTCTTCAGGAACCTGCTCAGTAAGGTTCCATGGGATACAGCCCTAGAGGGCAGGGGGGCCCAAGACTGTTGGTTGATATTCAAGGATCACCTGCTGCAAGCTCAGGAGCGATGCATCCCAACTAGAAGGAAGTTCAGCAGGAGGGCCAGGAGACCTCCTTGGATGGATAAGGAGCTGCTGAGCAAAATTCGAAAGAAAAAAGAGGCTTATAAAAGGTGGAAGCAAGGTCAGGCGGCCTGGGGAGAATACAGGGATGTTGTCCGGGAAGCTAGGGACCAGGTTAGGAAAGCTAAGGCCCATTTAGAATTAAACTTGGCTAGGGATGTTAAGGATAACAGGAAGGGATTTTATAGGTACATTGCTGATAAGAGACAGGTTAGGGACACCGTGGGCCCTCTCCAGAAGCTATCGGGAGAATTGGCTACCCTGGATTTGGAGAAGGCTGAGGTTCTTAATGACTTCTTTGCCTCAGTCTTTACGGGCAAATGCTCTGACCACACCACCCAAGTCTTGGAAGGCAGATGCGGGGACGGTGAGGGTGGGGACCCTGGGCCCACTGTGGGGGAGGATATTGTTCGGGACCACCTTAGGAACCTGAATGTATACAAGTCCATGGGACCGGATGAAATCCATCCAAGGGTCCTGAAGGAGCTGGCAAATGAAGTTGCTAAGCCACTGTCCATCATATTTGAAAAATCATGGCAGTCAGGTGAAGTTCCCGATGACTGGAAAAAGGGAAATATAACCCCCATTTTTAAGAAGGGGAAAATGGATGAGCCGGGGAATTACAGACCAGTCAGTCTCACCTCTGTGCCTGGCAAAATCTTGGAGCGGATTATCCTGGAAGCCATGCTAAGGCACATGAAAACCAACAAGGTTGTTGGTGACAGCCAGCATGGCTTCACTAAGGGGAAATCCTGCCTAACCAATCTGGTGACCTTTTATGAAGGGGCTACGGAACTGATGGACAGGGGCAGAGCAGTTGATGTCATCTACCTGGACTTGTGTAAAGCCTTTGACACTGTCTCCCATGACATCCTTCTCTCTAAGTTGGAGAGACATCAATTTGATAGGTGGACCACTCGGTGGATAAAGAACTGGCTGGATGGCCGCACGCAAAGAGTAGTGCTCAGTGGCTCAGTGTCCAGCTGGAGACCAGTAACGAGTGGTGTCCCCCAGGGGTCGGTGTTGGGACCGGTCTTGTTCAACATCTTTGTGGGTGACATGGACAGTGGGATTGAGTGCGCCCTCAGCAAGTTTGCCGATGACACCAAGCTGTGTGGTTCGGTTGATACATTGGAGGGAAGGAATGCCATCCAGAGGGACCTTGACACGCTTGTGAGGTGGGCTGATGCCAACCTGATGAAGTTCAACCATGCTAAGTGCAAAGTCCTCCACCTGGGTCGGAGCAATGCCAGGCACAGCTACAGGTTGGGCGGGGAGGAGATTCAGAGCAGCCCTGCGGAGAAGGACTTGGGGGTGTGGGTTGATGAAAAAATGAACATGAGCCGGCAGTGTGCGCTTGCAGCCCAGAAGGCCAACCGTATCCTGGGCTGCATCAAAAGGAGTGTGACCAGCAGTTCGAGGGAGGTGATCCTGCCCCTCTACTCTGCTCTCGTGAGACCTCACTTGGAGTATTGTGTGCAGTTCTGGTGTCCTCAACATAAAAAGGACATGGAACTGTTAGAACAAGTCCAGAGGAGGGCCACGAAGATGATCAGGGGACTGGAGCACCTCTCGTATGAAGATAGGCTGAGAAAATTGGGGTTGTTCAGCCTGGAGAAGAGAAGGCTGCGTGGAGACCTCATAGCAGCCTTCCAATACCTCAAGGGGGCCTATAGGGATGCTGGGGAGGGACTCTTCATTAGGGACTGTGGTGAGAGGACAAGGGGTAATGGGTTTAAACTTAAACAGGGGAGGTTTAGATTGGATCTGAGGAAGAAGTTCTATACTGTGAGGGTGGTGGGGCCCTGGAATGGGTTGCCCAGGGAAGTTGTGAATGCTTCATCCCTGGCGGCGTTCAAGGTGGGGTTGGACATAGCCTTGGATGGCATGGTTTAGTGGGAGGTGTCCCTGCCCATGGCGGGGGGGTTGGAACTCGATGATCTTGAGGTCCTTTCCAGCCCTTACTATTCTGTGATTCTGTGATTCTGTGATTCCCTAGATTTCTTACTAAATGGAGCATGTGGAGAATTGCCTCCAATTGTCGCTGCACACAGAGATCCTGAGTTGCTTGGCCTTTATATAAAGATAGAATAGAATAAATGAGTGCTTCAGCTGACACATAACATTATACACATTAGCTCATAAAGTAAATGTTACTTAAAAGAGTTCATCTGTTTGTTTCATGAAGTACTGTTGGGCTTTCATAGTCCTTACACTGGCACTGTAAATTTCAATGCCTTTTGTCATAGTTGTATTCTTTTACAGTCACATGAGGATTGTTTTTAGTTAAGCCAAATATTTTAATATGAAGTTACTGTATGGGAAGATGGGACTTGTATTTTCTTTTATTTCTGTAGGTAGTTGCAGGAAACAGATTATGAAATTCACTGTGGCCATGCAGAGCTCTAAGAGCTTAATTGCAGAAGTTTGAGAGTTTAGCTTGCCCGTTTCTGAGCAGTCTTCACTTCTGCATGGGAAGCTCTTCTGGTACTTAACACGCCAGCTGTTCCTTTTCAGGCCACCTTTAGAGTTCTCTCTTTTATGTAGCTCTGTCATCTGCAGATTAGTGTTGCCTTTCATCTTTTCCAGAGTCTCTGTGGCTTTTCTTGTGCAGTGCTGCTTTGGCCTCCTTTCTCTGACACACCTTTCCATGTTCACTGACTTGTTCATTTAGTTTCCTGTCCATCTAGCCTTTGGACACCTAACGTACCTGTTTGCCGCCTTCATGTTTTTCCCAGGCAAGTGAACTTTTCCATTTCTCTGTTGTCTCTGCACTTGCCTCGAGATCTAATTGTTGTTAAGTTTGTTCCCCCTGCAGCCTTCCTCAGATCAAAGTGGAGAAAATGAAAGACCCTTTGGCTAATTTAGGAGCAAGGGAGTTGAACTTGTTTTTCTTCCCTTATTCCCACTGGATGATCGTACTCTCAGCTCATACCTTTTCTTTGCTAAAAATAAGCCTGTTCTTTATACAGCTGGAATATTCGCTGTATTATGCTTGGACATACAGTTCTTCATTAAGTGTCCTTATGGAGACCCATTTGGCTGTATCTCTTCTGTAAGTGCTCTGAATCATGTTTGAATTAACTTTCTTGAAAGAACGAAGAGAGGGTGAACTTGCATGTAATTTGTGAATTTGACAAGGTAAATTACAGCTTTTTATGGTTTTCATCTTCCACAATATCATAATTTTTAGATACTTAAGAAATTTTTAATGTGAGTTACTATTTTCTTTAGTGTTTAAAAAGTCTTAGGTCTAGGTTTTGGTTTGCTACAGTCTGCTTTCACTTGCAGCTTCTTGACTTATGCTATTATACACATGCTTTAGCTTTATTGCTGGCTCGTGCTTTTATCTTGTGTGCAAGATTTAAGAAAAGCTAAAGTATGTAGGGAAAAGCATACAGCAAACAGTGGAAAGGTTATTTATATGGGACTGTAGTATCTATTCTGACTGTACTGTTTGCCTTTTATCTCAGGCAGTCTCTGTTAATAAGGAAACTGTTAAATTTCAGGTGGTATGATTTTCTGTCACTTTAAACAGTAAAATTAAGTAGAAGCAGTAATGATTTTCCTGATCTTTTTGGTATTCAGTTTTTGTACTCGGTAATACCAAGAAATACAAATGAAACAACTAATTCATGTGGTTTTAAAGCTAAATTGTCTGTGTTCTTGTATCTCCAGTTTGACCTGATAACTGCAAAAGAATTGTGTATTGGTCAACATTTTCCATTGAATATGAAAAGTGCAATGAATCAAGCTGATCATGGTTGACAGCTGGCTTGATCTTGCAGTGATTAGGTCTTTTACTGCTGGCAAAATCCACTAGCCTTTTCCGTTATCTGATTGTTAATGAACACAGAGACACAGCTTTTCATATTGATAAAGACTTTGTGGAAGCCTTTATTTCATATAGAATAAGATTTAAAAATATCCTACCTCCTATTGATTTCACTGAGACAAAAGGACGTGTAGAAACTCATAAGACGTTTACCATTGTTTGCTGCAAACAAGCCAAATCAAGAGTTAAAACTATTGCAGCCAGAAAGTAACAGAAACATGGAGTGGAAGCATGTTGAAGCAATGCAGATGTTTGCAGCTGATGGGCAGTGCTGCAAAATAAAGATGTGCTCTCTTATAATTGCATGGGAAAATAGCAAACAGGTAATTAATTCTCAAATTTAGTAGTGGACATATTATTTAAATACTATGTAGCTTTTGCATTTTAAATGATGGTGGGGTTTGTTGTCACATGAATGGAATGCAGACGAATTTGGGTTTTGTAATGCCTTATCTCTGAATTGAAATCCTAAACTAATCAGATTTTGTCAAGTGCATTTGCTGTAATTCTTAAGTTTTAAGACCTTATTGGAAGCTTGTTACTTCAAAATGTCATGGTCAGCTTTTGCTTTTAACTCCGCTGGTTTTATGGGAAGTGCGTGTCATTCACCAGGTTTCATAACATCTTTCAATTACAAGGTATTTATTTTCAGTACTTTTGTACTGGAACATTTTGCAATTGTTTTATTCTGTTGTTCTCATATGATACATCCCCACAGAAAAACTTCATATTGAAACAATTACTTCTGAGCAGAATAAATAATTAGTTTATCTTAATTATACTTAGCAGTTCTATCAGAATGTTACTCTTCTAAAAGATCCAGAAAAACATAGTTCCAAGACTATTTTTAAAGGCACGTAGTGTGTTTCAACATGTATTGTAACATGTCTTTTAAAATTGCTCTGAGTAAAAGGATCGGTATTGTAAACAGGTCTGAAGTTTTGTGTACAACTGATCTGTCATTTCTATAAGAATGCATAATTTCAGATAATTCACTTTTGTTAGTAAGTAACATTGATATTTTGATTAATTTCAGCTACTGAGTGTTCTAGCTGATACTGAAGTTAATATAAACATGCTTAAGATTTCTGTGGCTCTTGAATAGTGTCTGCAAGCACAAGGAAGAAAGTGTTTTAAATAAACGAGTTCCAGATACTACTTTCCTATGTGGTAGAAGTGAATTATAAGCAGTTCATTTCATATGTAGCAAATGTTAAATATATACTTAAATCCATTTCTAATTTTCAAAATCTATTTTACCATTGTTTTAATTTTGGTTCTGCCTGTTCTTAGCTATTCTATGCAAAATAGAGGACAGTCTCTCTTGTGAGATTTCTACGAAAGCAATATGGGAACAGGCAATCTGGAGTCTGTGGCTTACACTAAATAGACTTAATAATAACATTATATAGAAAGACTTTTATTAGCATCAGCAAATTGGAAGAATTGCTAACAAGGTGGTGTTATTCATGAGAGTTATTAAGATTTTATCTAATATAGGTGCGAGATGTATGATGCGAGATTTTTCAGCAAATTGTGATACAGTTGAAGCATGTTTATTCTAAGAAACTGTTAATGCATTTATTTACACAAATAAAATAACATTTTCAATATACATTTCTGAGTAAAGTTGCCAGATTCCATTTGTAACATTAATTTCAAGATTATTTTATTATAAGGAGAAAGCACATACTAGGTATATTTTTCTTTAATTCCCAATATTCAGGCTGCCTTTTCTGGGTTTAATTAGCTTGTTCATTTCCATTAAGCTAAAAAAGGCATGTGCTATTGTCATTGGATTCTTTAAAATGGATTTCTGCTATCGGCATATTTCTGACCCAGTTAAAAAAAATGCAAGGCAGAGCTGAGGGTAAAGCCATTGAACTGGAAATAATGTCATCCATGTTGAGTTCAGCAAAAACCTCTATTTTAGTTTAAACAGAAACAGATATATTGTCTTTCATCTCTAATGTTACATATGAGTTTTCACACAGGACTTTCAAATTGTCTTCATTTTTCATGGCACTTGGATCAGGTTTAAGGGAAAATGTGGACAGAATCTATTAGACGTCATTAATTTGGTGATACGTAGGGTCAGCATGTTTCAGAAATGTAAGGGGGCCCTGCAGAGAAGGACTTTGGGGGTGTTGGTCGATGAAAACGTGAACATGAGCTGGCAGTGTGTGCTTGCAGCCCAGAAAGCCAACTGTATCCTGGGCTGCATCAAAGGGAGCGTGACCAGCAGGTCGAGGGAGGTGATCCTGCCCCTCTCCTCTGCTCTTGTGAGGCCTCACTTGGGGTATTGTGTGCAATTCTGGCGTCCTCAACATAAAAAGGGCATGGAACTGTTGGAACAAGTGCAGAGGAGGGCCACGAGGATGATCAGGGGACTGGAGCACCTCCCGTATGAAGATAGGCTGAGAAAATTGGGGCTGTTCAGCCTGGAGAAGAGAAGGCTGCATGGAGACCTCATAGCAGCCTTCCAATACCTGAAGGGGGCTATAGGGATACTGGGGAGGGACTCTTCATTAGTGACTGTAGTGATAAGACAAGGGGTGCATGCTAAGGCACATGAAAACCAACAAGGTGCTTGGTGACAGCCAGCATGGCTTCACTAAGGGGAAATCCTGCCTAACCAATCTGGTGACCTTCTATGAAGGGGCTACGGAACTGATGGACAGGGGCAGAGCGGCTGATGTCATCTACCTGGACTTGTGTAAAGCCTTTGACACTGTCTCCCATGACATCCTTCTCTCTAAGTTGGAGAGACATCAATTTGATAAGTGGACCACTCGGTGGATAAAGAACTGGCTGGATGGCCGCACGCAAAGAGTAGTGCTCAGTGGCTCAGTGTCCAGCTGGAGACCGGTAACGAGTGGTGTCCCCCAGGGATCGGTGTTGGGACCAGTCTTGTTCAACATCTTTGTGGGTGACATGGACAGTGGGATTGAGTGTGCCCTCAGCAAGTTTGCCGATGACACCAAGCTGTGTGGTTCGGTTGATACATTGGAGGGAAGGAATGCCATCCAGAGGGACCTTGACACGCTTGTGAGGTGGGCTGATGCCAACCTGATGAAGTTCAACCATGCTAAGTGCAAAGTCCTCCACCTAGGTCGGAGCAATGCCAGGCACAGCTACAGGTTGGGCGGGGAGGAGATTCAGAGCAGCCCTGCAGAGAAGGACTTGGGGGTGTGGGTTGATGAAAAAATGAACATGAGCTGGCAGTGTGCGCTTGCAGCCCAGAAAGCCAACCGTATTCTGGGCTGCATCAAAAGGAGTGTGACCAGCAGGTCGAGGGAGGAGATCCTGCCCCTCTACTCTGCTCTCGTGAGACCTCACTTGGAGTATTGTGTGCAGTTCTGGTGTCCTCAACATAAAAAGGACATGGAAGTGTTAGAACAAGTCCAGAGGAGGGCCACGAAAATGATCAGGGGACTGGAGCACCTCTCGTATGAAGATAGGCTGAGAAAATTGGGGCTGTTCAGCCTGGAGAAGAGAAGGCTGCGTGGAGACCTCCTAGCAGCCTTCCAATACCTGAAGGGGGCCTATAGGGATGCTGGGGAGGGACTCTTCATTAGGGACTGTGGTGAGAGGACAAGGGGTAATGGGTTTAAACTTAAACAGGGGAAGTTTAGATTGGATCTGAGGAAGAAATTCTTTACTGTAAGGGTGGTGGGGCCCTGGAATGGGTTGCCCAGGGAAGTTGTGAATGCTTCATCCCTGGCGGCGTTCAAGGTGGGGTTGGACATAGCCTTGGATGGCATGGTTTAGTGTGAGGTGTCCCTGCCCATGGCAGGGGGGTTGGAACTCGATGATCTTGAGGTCCTTTCCAGCCCTTACTATTCTGTGATTCTGTGTGACGGGTTCAAACTTAAACAGGGGAAGTTTAGATTGGATCTGAGGAAGAAATTCTTTACTGTAAGGGTGGTGATGCCCTGGAATGGGTTGCCCAGGGAAGTTGTGAATGCTTCATCCCTGGCGGCGTTCAAGGTGGGGTTGGACATAGCCTTGGATGGCGTGGTTTAGTGGGAGGTGTCCCTGCCCATGGCAGGGGGTTTGGAACTAGATGATGTTAAGGTCCTTTCCAACCCTAACTATTCTATGATTCTATGAGGTCAGAATCAATAATCTTCAGCAGATGCTCCATCCTGTGTTTGCTTCTCATAGTCCTGACATGGCACAAGGAGGCCACATGCATTTCATATAAGACCTATTTGATACAGAACTGGTATAATCGCCCATATCTTCCATCTGTGATGGAAGCTTTCCCCACCACTACTGTTGTGCTGAGAACAGATAACCAAAATGTGTGGTGGCTGTTCTTATCAGCAACCTCTAGAGCTTTGTTGCCAACTGGGCTAGTTAAAGCATCCCCTAAACTTTGTTACCTTGAATGAGGCTTAAGGCATAAAAATTACAAGTTGCTGATGGACTTCTGCTGCTCATGTCCACCTTAGCATGTGAGAATTTGGAAGTCTTTTTCTAGATTCAGGAGGCAAAGCAAAGCTGTTCTCTTTCTTTCTGCTCTGGCAGTTTGGTAGTTGCGCAGAACTGTAGCTCTTCCTTCGCTGTAAATGCAGCACAGAGGAGGAGAATGCAGGGATGGCCCACTGAACTCCCTGGCTTGGGGAGGCTGAGAATTGTCAGAGATCTGATCCCAGTCTGGAATTCACTGGCTGGGGAGTGTTCCAGTCTAGCCACGTTCATGCTTCATTCTGGGAAAATGCTCATTTAAGTAATAAATTACTGCCTTTGTCCACATACTCATATATCTAGTCCCAGACCTGTCAGTTCTGTGTTTGTTGTGTAGCTATATAGATTTCTGGGATTTGACAGCTCTACAAAGGTAAATTTCTAGTCTGGATGTAAGATTTGTATTCCCTGATTTGCACTAGGAAGGAGCAGCAACTTAGAACTGCCATAGTTCGTGGAAAACCGAGTCTTTCAGTATATGCAGTAAAACAAAGAGTATTTACTTTGCATTTCGATGTAGGCATTTTAAGCCTTCTCAGGAGTAACTTGCAGGACCTTTCTGGCCTTTGCTGTTCCTCCTATTAGGCCAGTAAAGACGATGTTTCCTTTTTGCCGTGGCAAAATTGCATGCATTGTTAATAAATCCCACATGGGGGTGTAAATTCTCTAGACCATGAACCCGAAGGACTCTCTTCTTGGATTTCTCTCTGTTGCCTCTAATTCAGCACCCATCTTGTCCTCAGTCCCTTTTTTTGGGGGGGTTGATTACACGCTGGTTGAGTGCGTTTTACTTGGATTATGCTGGACTTCGAAAATTGCTGGTTTGATCTAAAATCATCTCTGAGCGTGACGAGAGCGAAGGGTGGACTAAAGTACTAAAAGAAAAGTAGTTAAAGTGGAAGTAAGGATAGAAGGGATGGAGATGACTGATTGGAAAAAGACTAGAAAACGTGAGTTCATTCATTTTACAAGAGTAGGCATAGGAGAAGGTAGAGCTTGGCCAGTTCAGGAAGTTTGAGGTGCTTTAACTTACACTTCCTAGTTCAGGGTGTTGGGAGGAGAACTGACAAGAATTGTGTGGGAGACAGGAGTAAGCACCTATCTTAAAAAGAGGGAAGGAATAGATAAGAGGAGTTAATGACATGGTGGCTCTTGCAAACCTAGGAAAAGATCTGAAGAGATAGCATGCAGGAAGTGATTGGTAAATTCTTGTACTGCTCCAGTTTTCTTCTTCAATTAGTTGGTCACATTATACTTTAAACTGGCTATTTGCGTGGCTAGGCATTGCTGAAACTAAACATGAGATTGCCCATCATTAGTTGGCCTGTAAAGCTTATGAATATTTGTTGTATTCCTGTAAAGCTCTTATTTGTGTAAATATTTCATTATTAGTTTCAAAATAACTTTATTTTCTTACTAGTGCAAACTTATAAAATTATCAAAAATAAGTATCTTCATTGCTTAGACATTGAGGCAAAGAAATGCATAAAATCCAACCATATCCTAATTATCATCTTTTATTTCAAAAGGTCAGTATCATGGAGTTTTTATTTTAATATTGACATAATTAGATTCCTCTTCAAAGATAGCTTTCCAATGGGAGTAAAGGCCAAAGAAACCCACAGGAATCTGCCCTTATTGCTTACATGTCATTACAACAGTGCACTCTGTCAAATAAATAGTTTGAATTCGGGTACAATTTTTCATTTACTATTGTGGGTTTCCAATAAGTAAACCATTTCATAATAGCTTAGAAGTATGCAGACTGAGGAGTTTGTGATAATAGACAGAAGAGCATAGTGTGAGGGTAGAAAGAAAGGAAGGAGGAATAAGAAAATGAATTTTCAGAGTGACAATATTAATGTGTTAAAGGAGGTTCCTTTTCTTAATTAAATGCCTAAGGTATGACTTGTTTTGAGGCTGCTTGTAAACTGGTTCCCAAACTATTTAATTACTACTGTACCATTCATTTTGCCAGTCTCAAAATATTAATCATCAAATGGTAAAAATATTAGCTTGTAGTAGGTGGCTGATGTCAGAAGCTGAAACTCCAGTTCATTACAAATTCTTTCTCTCATCACAAACTTTTAAAGTGCATGCTAAACAAAATAAATACATTTTTATAAGATTCTTGTTGATATTAAGAAATTAGGGAATATAGACGTAAAGTATTCTTGTCTGTATGAGGCATACGTAATACTTCCTTAGTGTCTAATAATGCGGTGTTTGCTACATAGCATCTCATTTAGGAGTTCATCTCTATGTGTAAATGCTTCTGTGAATCAATGAGAAGAAATTTACAATTCAGCAAAACTGTCTGCTTTGATGTATCATCATGTAGCAAATGAATCTGTGGAATCTGAAGGAGTAGATATTTGTAGTGGCTTTTTAGTACCTCCTTCAGAAGGCAGCTCTGTAGGAGGGAGTTTTTTCTTGCTGCTGGGGGAAGGAGGAGATCTGGACCTTAAATGTGATAGGCTTGTGTTTATTATGAGAGGTGAGTGACTTCGTAGATGAAATTAATAACTGTCATGAACAGTGTTAACTTAAGAATCTGAGAAACCAACAACCTCATTAAAGAACCGAGAAAATGCAGCGCTCTCTTTACCTTGCATAACCTGAGGTTCTGCAGAAGGACTGGGACTGACTTCCTATATTGGAGGCGTTCGTGTACAGATTATTACCAGCAGACTTAAGGAATATAAAATGCTCTGATTGAATTGATTCAAGTAGATTGTCGCAAGAGAAAGACTCAGCATTTTTCATGCTGTTTCAAAAATTATGCTGTCGTGTTCTGGAGACCTGAAATCAGCAACAGTCTATCTGAAAATGATTTGATGTCGAAGAGGAATTCTGCTTGGTCTGGTTGCTGCTTTTTCCATGTGGATGAAAAAGAACAAACTGCGAGTGAAGTTGCAGGTCTAAAACTTTGCTTCCTCAGCTGCCTCTTCTTTTCTTTCCTAAGTATAGTGTAGTTATTTTAAGTGAAAGGGACACTGGTATTCAGTGAGGTAAACGTTAAGGGATTTCTCATAGGGCATTTATATTTAAATGGTTAATTGTCACTGTTCCCATGTTCTTGTGTTGTGCCATGTATAAAAGGTTTTTAGACATTATGCTTTCTGAATTGAACATTTTACAGTAGTTAATAGCTTCTTCAAGGAGAAGCTAATATTTGCATTAATCTTTTAACTAATCTTCTATATTTTACATAATATAAAATAATTCAGTACTTTCTCCAGGCATTATAAGATATGCTTTCAAATATGCTTATTTAAAGCAGTAAAAATTCTGAGCTTTTGGATCAAACCGTGTTGTGGTTTTTTGTTTCTTGTGCTTTTACAAAACAATTTCTTACTGTTGTCGAGTATTTGAAGGTATGTTTTTCACTTAGAAAATCCGTAATTTTCACTTTGTGAAATGGCTTTTTTACTTTGAAATATGCACAGCCGCTATACAGATGCCACTTTTTGAGTCTGGATATATTTTTAACAAGACTTCTTAGCAAAATGAAATATCTTTATTTTTGGACAGTTGTTATGCTGAAAATTGCTACTGGAAATAGAATGAGCTATCAATGTTGTTAAACTGATGATGAAAGCAGGGAGAAGCATCAGACTATGCAAAGTCTTCCCAATGCAAGTTGTGTATTTTTGAAACAGAGCATATGTGTATTGAGAAAATATATCAATTCACCCCTCCCTTTTTAAAATCAGCGATCCAAAACCCTCAAGCCATTCTGAGCCCCTTTTAAGAACTGCCTATGAAGTCCAGCAAATGCAGATGTAGAAGTTTAGGGTTTTCTGACAGAAGGTTGTGCCAAAGGAAGTCAGCAGAGCATGAACATGGTCTGGGGGTGGCATCTCAGTTTTGTATGTTATTTTTGTTATCTCAAGTTAGCACATTTTGGTTTGTGGATGACACCTGGAAAGGTTTCCATACTTTCTTACCCAATTAGTGCCTCTCAGTCTGTAATTACTAATAAAATGTCTCTTTGATTTATTAGCTGGTGGCCACAGATGTGTACAAGTTCTTTGGCCTTAAAAATAATGGGAAAGACTCACTCGTCTGTCATAAGTCATGCTAATAAAAAAGTACACGCTACTATATTAAATCTTTTCTTCTCCCTCCCTTCCTCCCCCCCCCCCTTTTTTTTTTTTTTTTTTTTTTTAATTACTGTGCTCACTAACAGAGTGTTGAAATAGAAAATTAGTGGTTTGGGTGGATTTTATCTTTTGTTCTGGTTTCACCATTCTATATAGCTATAACTAAATAGATATTTTAAAATTACTTCTCTACTATGAGTAATTTTCATTATTGTTGACTATTTTGACTATTAAGAGAAATTTGAATTGTAGCATCCAATAAGAATTATAATTTTGCTCCATAATTTATTCAGTAGGAGATGTTCAGAGGGGCAGTAACTTTTTAGAAATAATTTTGTCTGACATGTCTATATCATGCATCTAAGATGAGCAGCTTGAAAAGTTACTGTTCAAAATTGGGCTCATTTTAGTGGCTGACCTTGAGGTGCATATCTTTACTTGAATAATTGTATTCAGAAAAAGGAATTACTAATTGAATTTCATGTAGAAAAAAGAAGAAGAAGAAGAAAAAAAAAAATGGAGAAATGAGTCATTTTAAAACAAATAGTATTCTCCTTTCTGACTGAAGGGCTATTCTAAACTTCTTACTTTCCAGCATAGTTTTTCAAAGGCTGGTATTTTCTTTCTGTGCAAATGCTAAAGTTGTGTTTAAACCATGGAATTTTAAGATTGTGGGTTTTGGCTTTCTGAGTAGCAAAGAAGGTATTTGGCAAGTGTCAGCCTCTGGAATTTGCCTTGCTCCACTGCACTCTCTTGTGATTGCATAGTAAAAACTGGTTGAAGTAATTTAAGGTGCAGATTTAAATTCTGTTCGCTGCAGAACTATGAATATACTGAAACAGTGCATTTATTTTCAAAACCACATATTTGGTCTCACACATTGTCACAGCATTATATAAATTTTAAAAAATTTTCAGTAACTGCATTTTTACCCCAATTTTGTAAATGTTTTGTTAGTTTTGATACGCAGAAGGAGTGATAGAGCCCCAATAATATCTTGTTTTCTCATTTAGTTTGCTCAGTAATAGCCACTTTCTTATCCAAAGGGGATCACTTTGCTTCACTTTGTACAGACTTTTTTCACTCAGATTGTTACCTTATATGCTCCAATCTCCCAGGAGATTTCACCATCTTCAGGTGTGAGTGGTGATGGAGATAGCTTTTACCTAAGCTTTTGTCTAAAGGCTCTCATGAGGTCTTGTCCTGAGCTGAGTAAATAATGCTAGCCACATGTTAAAGCTGCCAAGGTAGCTACACCAAAAATACTAGAATACTAGGAAAGGAAAGAAGATTCTGATTCCAATACTGCTTAAAATACCTGCTTGCGTGTGTGTTATCACATCTGCCATACCCGTGCTGTGTACCAATTCTGCCGAACATCTCAACAGAACAGTGTTAAACATAGTATAAGGGCTTTTTTTCTCGTTTGTTTTGTCTCCTAATGTTTTCCTCTTTTATCTGCTTTTTCAGTTTCTGCTTTTTCTGTCTGTGGCATGTGCATGGTCTATGTCCTTTATTTCTGCTCTGAGCTTCCTTACTCTTTCATAGGGATCCATCATTGCTCTTTCTCTGAGGACTGCAAAGGAGGCTTTTAGCCTTTAGGCTCTGAGGAGTGGGGATTTAGCTTCTATCATCAGAACACTTAATATACATCAACACATTAATGTAATATTTTGTATTCTGCAGGTTGGGAATCCACGTGTTGAGCTCACTCTTTCTGAACTTCAAGATATGGCTGCCCGACAACAGCAGCAGATTGAAAATCAACAGCAAATGCTGGTTGCTAAGGTAATAATTATATACAGGTCATAATAAATACAAATTTCTTTCACCATATGCGAGTGTAATTTTCATGGATTTTTTAAAAACATTAATTCATTCTAGATAAGCTCAGGAAGGCTTGAATCCATTGTTTTACCAAGTAAATCAGGCGATATACAACATTTCGGTGTAAATGACACTACAACAACCTATGTCAGGCCAAGTTTTGTGTCTTTAGAAAAAAATATTAATAGCTTTTGTTTGTCTCTTTCGTGAGGCCTACTTCATGATCTGTTATAGATCAGGCTTGACTTTATGCTCATCTTTAGTAGCTCATTCACTCCACTATGGTAATAGTGCTGTGAGATGAGAATGTGCCCACTTCACACATATTCACGTATTGCATTTCCGAAGTCTCTGTGTTACAAGAGTCATAGTATGTTTTCAGAGTGACAGGTGGGTTTAATGTTGCTGACATTGTTGTGAGTGTTCCAATATACAGTATGCATTGGATGCTTGGAGTACCTAGGAATCAACTTATCAATTTTGTAGCTCTTTCTTGATGGAAATAATGTGGAAAAGGAAACATTCTCCTTGTGCGCCCAGCAGAAGGACTGTTATTTGGAACTGGAACTTGATCTTGGAGTAGGTCAGCTTGTTAAAAATGGTGTGTTAGACCTATTTTGTTGTCTCTGGGAAGCCAGATAACATCATTGCAAGTTTGTTTTGCAACGGCAGGAGATGAGTTAATAGTGTCAGCAAACAAATGCCAGAAGCTTCATGTGCATTTGAATCAGGCGAGGGTTGTATTTGCACATATATGTAAATTTGGTCTAAAAAATCTTGAATCTCTGCTTTGAAACAGATTTAACAATGTAGAGCACTTTTCTAGAGGGACTGATAAACTTTTAACCTTTTAACTACATTTTTAATGGCAACCTTTTCTGATTTCTGGAAATATAAAACCCCATTAATCATAGTGATGTGTTTTTCCAAGGTAATTTTATCATTTTATCATTTTATCAGGAACAACGTTTGCGTTATCTGAAGCAGCAAGAACGTCGTCAGCAGCAGTCTGTTTCTGAGAGTGAAAAGCTCCAGAAACTTAAAGAACGTGTTGAAACCCAGGAGACAAAGCTGAAAAAAATCCGTGCCATGAGAGGACAAGTGGACTACAGCAAGATAATGAATGGCAATCTGTGTATGTAGAAATTTTAAGGGACTTACTTGGTTTAATTTACTATTTTCTGCATGACTAACAAATAATGCTATATTGCTTGTCATTATAGCATTGAAACAGGATTTCAGATAGAATGTTGTTTTTTTTTTGTGTTAGAGGGGGTGCTGCGTTCCTATGAAATTTGTATGTTGTAACTTTTTGTTTTCTATAGTTAGACATAAACTTAGAATAAGTCTGTTCTCTTAATATTAGGAAATACTATGACTTACACCTGGGTCAGAGCAATCCCAGGCACAGCTACAGGTTGGGCAGAGAAGAGATTCAGAGCAGCCCTGCAGAGAAGGATTTGGGGGTGTTGGTCGATGAGAAAATGAACATGAGCTGGCAGTATGCGCTTGCAGCCCAGAAAGCCAACTGTATCCTGGGCATGGTTTAGTGGGAGGTGTCCCTGCCCATGGCAGGGGGGTTGGAACTAGATGATCTTAAGGTCCTTTCCAGCCCTAACTATTCTATGATTCTATGATTCTATGACTTAGCAAATTCCAACGCATAGATCATAGAATCATAGAATAGTTAGGGTTGGAAAGGATGTTAAGACCATGCCACCCAAGGCTATGTCCAACCCCACCTTGAACGCTGCCAGGGATGAAGCGTTCACAACTTCCCTGGGCAACCCATTCCAGGGCATCACCACCCTTACAGTAAAGAATTTCTTCCTCAGATCCAATCTAAACTTCCCGTTTAAGTTTGAACCCATTACGCCGTGTCCTCTCACTACAGTCCCTAATGAAGAGTCCTTCCCCAGCATCCCTATAGGCCCCCTTCAGATATTGGAAGGCTGCTATGAGGTCTTCACACAGCCTTCTCTTCTCCAGGCTGAACAGCCCCAACTTTCTCAGCCTATCTTCATACGGGAGGTGCTGCAGTCCCCTGATCATCCTCGTGGCCCTCCTCTGCACTTGTTCCAACAGTTCCATGTCCTTTTTATGTTGAGGACACCAGAACTGCACACAGTACTCCAAGTGAGGTCTCACGAGAGCAGAGTAGAGGGGCAGGATCACCTCCCTTGTACTAGATTTAAAACTGGAGTGTTGTATTTATCAGTACCTATAGAATTAAAAAATTAACAACTTCTGCTTTACTTACTTTTTTTTTTTTTTTTTTTTTTTTAATCTTGTTAATTTTAGCAACTGAAATTGAGCATATAAGTGCCATGTTCCAGGAAAAGCAGCAGGAGCTACAGGCTGCAGTGTTAAAAGTGGATCAGCTTACTCAGCAACTGGAGGATTTAAGGAAAGGGAAACTCAATGGATTTCAGTCTTACAATGGACAAATGACGGGACCTGCAGCAGTAGAATTGAAAAAGTTGTATCAAGAGCTACAAGTAAGTAACTGAGACATGCTATTTGGATGTCAGCTGTAGATTTTAAAAAGTAGTATTACTACGCTTATGTATAGCCATTTGGTTCTGCAACATCTCATAAAATGGGTGTATTGGAAAGCTGTCAATGTGTGAGGTTGTAGTTAGCATATAACCCTCTTTAAAACAGAATCTCATTAGCTTTAAGAGCTATTTTTGTTGTTGCTCATACACATTATGATACAAAGTGCACAAGTGTTCTGAAGGGCATTTCTCAGCCCCTAATACTGCAATACTGAATGTTGACATAATCTACTATTTCTTTTAATCTCTCAATAAATTTAAAAAAATTAAAATAAAAATATTGCTATTTTTCTATTTTTCAAAAGAACTGGATGTAGCAAGCTCACTTAGATGGCATCTTAACTTGGAGACATGACTGGGCAGTGAATAAAAGTAAATTTAAACTACAATGGGAAAATATAGCTATTATGTCTGTTGTAAATAAAGAAAATACGTAAGACTTAACACATTTTAACAGAATCATCAAAAATGAAAGCTGCACTATGTTTACTGCACTACATAGTGATCTATACCTGCAGTATATTCAC
Source organism: Amazona ochrocephala (assembly GCA_039720435.1). Classification (NCBI taxonomy): domain Eukaryota; kingdom Metazoa; phylum Chordata; class Aves; order Psittaciformes; family Psittacidae; genus Amazona; species Amazona ochrocephala. Next base: position 50,213,157 of record CM077882.1, on the reverse strand, counting down.
ACAGCATTCCCTGTATCACTGTTGTGTATCTTCCTCCAAGAAGGCTGTTAAATCTGAAGTGTAGTTCTCACATGAGTAATAAAATACTCAACTTATATTGAAATTTTGTCCAGTTTTTATGTTTAGAAATTATGGAATACTTAACGATGTGCCAATGTGTCAGGATTTGAGGGCTTTTTTGAATTTACTCATGTACTTTACTGTGATCAAGGCAACAACTCAAATATATTTAACATACCAAATTGGTCTCAACCACTTCTTATATGAGCAAGTACAACATAAGATTAATAGATCATGTGTTTTCATTAAGTAGGAATGATTCCTTTTTTTTCTTCTCTTTTTCCCCTTTTCCCATTTATATGAGGTATACATGCCTTGTGAGTATTTTGAAGTGCTAAGATGCTCAACAGATTAAGATTTATTTTGTGCTTCACAGCAATGCCATACACATTTGTCAAGACTTAAATTTGCCTCAGGTGTTTTTTCCATGTAACATTACCATGAAAATTGAAACACTGAGACAATACTGTCAGAGTTATTAAAGGTATGAAAAAATGCCAGTGGGAAAGCAAGAGAAATAATTATAAAGACTGTCATGGTTGATTTAAACCATAAAGGTAATCCATCCCCTAATCTGCTGGAAACCTACTGTGAAGGTTTCAGTTTAATCCGAATGTAGAGAGGAAAATCTGTGCTCAGTCCCTTCACTAGCAGTTCAGTTAACCTGACATCAAGAAGTTTCATGTGGAACTGGAAATAGAATCAATAACGTAGTTTCTGTTAGAAATTTTGTATCACTGAGTTTTCATGATTATCAAACTGTCTCAGTTAAACATAACTTTTAATAAACATTTTATGTGGTTTAATTTTTCACAGTGGAGTTGAGTTCTGATATGGCTCTATGCCTATTTCTTCAATCCATTTGCTGTAAATGGGATGCAGCCTACATGTATTTAATAGGTATCCACTAAGTTATTAGGACATTCTTTTGCTGTTTTAAGAGTTGTTCATGGTTGCAAATGCTAATTTGACAGGCCATGTGGAAGCATAACTTTAGAGATGTCAGAACAAGTTGCCAAACCAAGTTGCTTTGGGTTTTTTAGCACTGTATTAAAAACCAACTTGACAACAGACAGAATGAAGTAACAGAATGAAGGAAGTGCTTTTTTCTTTCTTTCTTTCCTTCCTTCCTTCTTTTTTTTTTTTTTTTCCTTTTTTAAGATTCGTAACAGGCTTAACCAGGAGCAGAACTCCAAGCTTCAGCAGCAAAAAGAACTCTTAAACAAACGCAATATGGAGGTGGCTATGATGGACAAGCGAATCAATGAGCTGCGCGAACGACTATACAAGAAAAAAGTTGAGGCACGTCAAAAAGAAAACATTCCTGTAAGATAAACTGTTTAAAGGGCCACACTGTAGTTTGTCAAGAGCCTATAAAAACTACACTTTTTCCCAGCTGCATAACACGATTACATCAAAGAACCTCTTTTAAAAGAAATAGGCTTCTTAAAAATATTGTAAGGTTTTCCTTATCAGAAAACTGATAGACCGACTGTGTTTTCTTTTATTTTTCTTTTTAGCACAGACCATAGTATATTAAAAATTATAGTAGTTTATGTTTCTAGGAAGGAAAGTGTAATTATGGGCTGTGTTTCAAAGCATCTCCCGTGAGACCTCACTTGGAGTATTGTGTGCAGTTCTGGTGTCCTCAACATCAAAAGGACATGGAGCTGTTAGAACAAGTGCAGAGGAGGGCCACGAGGATGATCAGGGAACTGGAGCACCTCCTGTATGAAGATAGGCTGAGAAAATTGGGGCTGTTCAGCCTGGAGAAGAGAAGGCTGCGTGAAGACCTCATAGCAGCCTTCCAATACCTGAAGGGGGCCTATAGGGATGCTGGGGAGGGACTGTAGTGAGAGGACAAGGGGTAATGGGTTTAAACTTAAACAGGGGAAGTTTAGGTTGGATCTGAGGAAGAAATTCTTTACTGTGAGGGTGGTGAGGCCCTGGAATGGGTTGCCCAGGGAGGTTGTGGATGCTTCATCCCTGGCGGCGTTCAAGGTGGGGTTGGACATAGCCTTGGATGGCATGGTTTAGTGGGAGGTGTCCCTGCCCATGGCAGGGGGGTTGGAACTCGATGATCTTGAGGTCCTTTCCAACCCTTACTATTCTATGATTCTATGATTCTATGAAAGCATAACAGTTTGGGTTTTATAAAATATTGATCTTCCAGTATGGATAATTGAAAATATGTGAGTGGTCTGATAAAGTTAGCCTTGATAGCTGCCTGGAACTTTGATAAGAAATCAGTTGCACTGTAGACCATTTATCTAAGAATCAGAGAGATCAATCCTGGATTTCCATACATATTCCTAGCTGGAGGTATTGCTCTAAAAAAAACAAAAAAACAAACCAACCACACATACATATTTGAACACTTAAGAACTCATTTTAGTCCATTTGCCTAAGAAAGGCCTGGTGAAAGAGACCTCAACACAGATAGAGATTTCTACAAGAAATGTATTTGCTGTGGCTGAGAAATCTGATTTTTGAGGTGTTGATTTTAACGAATGAAACTTGTACTTTGTGCTTTTTTTTGTAGAAGCATGGAGTATGGTAACTTAATTATTAAGGTGTCTTAGCTATAGTGCATGGTTCTAGATAATTAAATTTAGACCTCCTGTTCATGCACAAATGCCTAGAGTAAATGGAAGTTCACATTTCAATTTGTCTCTTTTTTTCAGTTGAATCGTATTAATGGCACTTCTTCACCCCAGTCATCCCTGAGTGCTTCAGGAAGGGTGGCAGCAGTAGGACCTTACATCCAAGTTCCAAGTGCTGGCACTTATGCTGTACCAGTAGATCCAGTTAAACCACAGTCTCTCACCATTGCTTCTAGCTCAACACATGGAAGATCAAAATCTGGTAAGTACTTAAGTGTGGTGCTTTTTAATACATACGGTTTGGAAAGGAGCAATAATGAAAATGAGTAATCTTGGGAGCACCAGTTTTGACATAATCGCTGTACTGGAGGAGGTGTTTCAGATGTCTTGATACTGTTCTGTGAATTGGACATTAGTCATTTGATATGAGGTGGTTTTGCTTCTTTCCATTAATTTTTCTTAGGAGACTTGAATGTTTTCTTTGAAATTTTACTAGATGGTAACACAGCTAAAAGGAGCACACATTCCTTCACAGATTCTTTGTTCTGTCTTTAATAGCTTTTCAGTTAGTGTGTTTGAATATAATAATTAATGAATAATCAACTTTGTGGTAAACTATATTATAAACAACTATTTACAGTGGGTTGCTTTTTGTCAAGTAAAACAAAACTAGTAAACAAGAACAATAATAATACTTCCCAGGAGACTACATAGGAAAAGAAGCGGGGGGAAGCTTGCAGCATGCTTCCAGATGGGGAGGAAGAAGTAGAGGGAAGACAGTCTGGTCTTATGAAGAAATTGTAAGCCTAAGGAATGACTCTAATTGTGAAGTGACAGTTTTGTTTTCAGACGTGGATTCCTCTTTCACATGTGGGAAAGGATGGTTCATAACTTTTAAGTTCACCAACCAAAAATAAGTCACTGTGTTTATTACTCTGAAGGTATTTGAATATTTGATAAGATAGACTTATGTAAGGTGAAGCTTACATGCTCCCAGGTAGAAAAGCAATTAGGATTTTTTTTTTCAACTGTCATGCTTTTATTTCTCATTATCTGAGTGTTCCTATTCTAATTTCTCCATTGTCATTGTTATAATTTTTCCACCACTTTTTTTCTTTCTTTTTCTGTGTAACTGGATCTGCCTTGGTGTGTCCGGTAGAGACAGACTGTGGGTGTGTGAAAAAATCTCCAGACACGTGGAAGGTTTCTGATTTAGACATAATAGTGGATCCTATTCTGTCACCTCCCACTTCTCTTCAGTCCGCTGTTCACAATGTCATCCGCCTGGCACCTACTCTGTTTGACACCCAGCACTGTGAGTCCATAGAAGATCTCTGGCTAGCTAAGAACGCAGGTTTTAATATGGTCATCTGAGCTCTTGCATACAGATGCATATTAAACAGCATCTTTAGAAATTGTGTTGCGGTCTGGCATGCAGAAAATTATGTTGAAATATAAAATTGTTGAGAAGTTGCTTTTCATCTTTGAAGAAAACAGATTTGCAGCAAATTCATTCCTGGAGTACTGAAGTAGTGTATTAGGGATGTGTTTTCTTCATTTAAAAACCTTGAAATTTTCTAATTGTAATTAGAAAATTTTGTGGTAATCACCAAAGTATGTATTAGTATATCTCAGATAAAATAGATGTATTGCATATAGGTTTAGCTTGAGTTCCTTTGTGAGAAACTTTGAGTTCCCATGTTGCAGTGGCCCTAGAGCTGGGATAAAAGCTCACTCTGTCCTCAGCAAGAATCTTGCTTACTTTCATTGGACAAAGAAGTTATACCTGGTTTGCTTTACTAAGTATCCAGGATCCCGACCTACAAAAATTTTTAGGTGAAGTCAGAGAAAACACACAAAACCTTTTGTGTCTACATGTTACTGTCTTATTTGTGTAAATGCAAAATGGAGTGATGAGAGTTGAAATACTCTGTGTGTTAGGTAGTCATACAAGCAGCAGACAAGAGGGTACATTTTGGGGAGAAAAAAAGCCAGTTGGCTGAAATGGGTGTGGGGTGGCTGAGAGCAGGAGCTAGTGAGGGCTTGTCGGAAGGGCGTTGCCATCAGATGGGCAAGAGTGTCTGGGACCAGCTCAGCGTCACCAAAGATAGCAGGAGGCAGATGCTGTTTGGTTGCCTCCTCTTAGCACCTCCCAGGCAGCCTCTGGTGCCACACGCTGCAGTTGCAGATTGCAACAGAAGCTTAAGTGCACAAGATTCAGCTTGGCTTGGAGTACGTGAGAGGTGCGCTCATAAAACATGCATGGTGGTTGGCGAGTCTGCCAGCTTGTAATAGGAAGGACATGAAAGTGGGAACAGTTACATCTGATGTTTATGTAAGTAGAATGAAATAGAGAGGTTAGAGGAGAGTCTGAATTTACTTCTAGTCTGTTACCTCAGAATTTGGGGGTGAACATGCTAGAATTTGGAATTCCAAGGATTACAAAAAGTTTTTCTATAACTAATAGAAGAGTGTGGGCTTGTGTTTGCAGGTAAGAGAATTAAATTCTTTGGGACTTTTGCTGTTGTTACTGTAAGTGCTTTCTTAATAGCTAAACTTACGGCTAAATATGGTTTTGTGTTTAGCGTGAATCAGTTATAACACCTTTTATTGATCTTCAGAAGCTTTACTGAATCATAACTTTTCTGGAGGTATGGAACATCCTGTGCATATTGTACACTAAATGTTAATTCAGTGCATACTTGGAAAATTTGTCCTTGTTTAGGGTCAGAGTGTCTAGCAGTCATCTTCCTTGGTCTTGCTTTTGATAACCACATGACTAAAGCCAATAACAAACAAAAACCATAACATGTCCAGTTCTTGGATGTTGCCACTACTAAAGCTGGGCCTCATTACTTCCTGGCAGTTTGCAAGGGTGAGGACTTGCAATAGGACTATATTCTCAGTGTAAAAATATGCAAGTGTCAACCCTTTTTTAATCATCAACTACAAAAATACTCTTGCTTCAAAGTAATTATCTGTCAGAATTCAAACACAGTTGATCTGAATTTGAAGTTTAATACAATATAGCTTGCGTAATATTAAAGGATGGTCTGCACATACTAAAAAATAATTACTATGGTAGCTTAAATGCAATAGGTACTTCATTTTTGCTCACTTTAAAGTGAAATTATTTTAACTAGCCTATAAATAGGTTTGTGAGCTAATAGAGTCATTTCACACTCACACAGTGAAAACATTGGTTGGTAATTGTCAAGAAATCTTCAGGTGGTCATTTCATGAACAGAAAGTAGAGTGGGAATGTTAAATTCACTCTAATGAGAATGTTTCTATGCAGCTTATTTTTAGATTATCTGCTATACTAGACAGAGGGTGGCAAAGGATTCTGGAAAAAGCCTTTCTGATTCCGTTTTCTAGGTGCTTAAAACTGAAATGAATTGGGAAGTTACCATCAAATACCTCATTTTTATTCAATGGTTTCTTACTATGAAGTCCAGAAATCTCAGTAAATCTCCACACATGTGCAAAACGCTGACATTTTAGTTGTTATCTTCTAGCATGGCTACGTGTTACATGTCATCTTTACTGATCCTCAGTGCTCCACTAAGATAATTCCAGGCAATAGGAAGTAGAAATGATACCTGGTTTCTTTGGAGTAAGAGAAACCTGAAGTTTAATGTTTTCAAGGCAAATGAAAGCCTTAGGATCTAAACAGGGATCTATTTAGTTAGTATAAAACAGATGTAAGTATCAGGCTATTTAAACACTCTTGCTTACTTACAGAACAGAAACCAAATAGTCTCACACAGTTAATAAAGTGACACATCAATGCACCTAGGACTTCTTAAGGATTTGTTGCCTCAGTTTATGTGCAGCTATGCATGATTGTTATGTACATGATAAAGACAAAAGCCCATGACTTACATCTTGACACAGTGAGTTGAAGTTGTCAGCTGACTTTACTAATTTCTTTAAGTCTCTGGGGTAGTTCTAATCAGGTGAGTATGTTGAGGAAATACAAAAGGTTAGTTAACTGCCACTTCCAGCAAAGGAATGTAAGTTTTTGTTCCACCCCATTGTTGAAAGGAGTTTTTACATCCTGTTATGAGTGAATTAATCGAGTAATCATAGTTGAAATTCGGAGTAAGTCCACTTCGAGCTTACGTAGACTTAACATTTAGCATAATTTCACAGTGTATAATACTAAAAGAAATACCTGGATGAAGTGTTTCCATAAGGATTTTAGTTCTGAATTTGTTTGCCTTCTAATAGCAGAATATGCAATGCTCAAACAAGAATTTTAACCATCTTTTTTTCTGTAGAAACTTTCAGTGCAATTTGAATGTCAAAAGGTAATGAACAGCATGTTATATACAGAGATTGCACTCAGTATCAATTTCTGAATCAAACATGAAGAGTGATTTATCTCATTTCTGAAATGAAATTAATCCTATTGTAATTGAAGCTATTCCATTTCATATGCTATTTTGCTTGTTTACAGTGGTGCTGTGGATTATCTTAAATACAGTATTTTTGTCTGTTTTCAAGCTAATGATGGAAACTGGCCACTACTTAAACAGAGCTCAGCACCTGTGGTAAAACCACCTCAGATCTCCAACACGGACTGGAAAGAATCGAGCATGGATACTGCTTTAAAACAAGGAACTATATCCAGCCAGCCCTTGCCTACTTCAGTACTAGCAAGTACTGATAAGCTGGTGGGTTTCATCTGTGATGTATTTATAGATATGTTTTGCTGAAATTCTGAACCTTTGGCTTCCATAGCTGAACTCACTTCAGTTACATACACATTTGGTTTCCCTGCTGATGATTATTTATAAGCCATAAAGAAAATTGCCTTTGTATTCCTCCTCTTTCTTTCTGTTCTTAGTGCATTACCTTTTCTTTTTTTTCAAATTCAGTAGTTCATATTCCTTCTCATTCTTTTACATATCTGGTCTCCCCTTTTCTCTCCTTTTGCTTCTCCAAATCATCTCACCCATCTTCCTATTTCTGTAATTCAAATCTTCATTATTCTTCTTCTGTGGTGTAGATTATCACTCTTTCAGTGTGCTCTTTTTCTCACAAAAATCTCATAAAAGAAGTCATTAAATCCATCCTTGAGTGAGTCCGCTGGTAGCGTCTGTCTGCACACTTGTTCTAGTACTTTGTGAGTTACTACCTTAAAGAGGCTGTAATCTTTAAAGAATAAGGACCTGGTCTTCAGATAGTTCCGGTAAACTCTGTTATCACTCTAAATATTATCAAATATGTTATCAACTAGATACTGAGAACCAGAACCTAAAACGAGTTACTCAGGTTTTGAAAGTATGTAAATAGTTTTGGATTCGTATTAATAGCTGAAGAGGCCTGGCCTCTGTCTGATATGTGATGGGATTGTGCAGTAAATTCAGGTAGAATCGTACCTAGTGATGAAGTAACATAGATTGGTTAAATTGACTCCCTTGCTGTCACACAAGATTATTAGTATGTTCTGTAGAATGAGGAATGTTCTTGCTCACAGGTATTTTATTTAGTTAAATGTTAGCTACTGTTTCTTGTTCTTACATAGGGTCTTGACCTGGGGAAGGTTCCACCAGCAGTTCCTGGTGTAAGCAAGCAGTTGCCTCAAAACTATGGGACCTATCCAAGTCCAGTTCCCTTAGGAACAGGTTCTACAAATTCTCTAGAAAGACGGAAGGATGGCAGCCTGCCCAGACCTGGCACCAGTATAACAAATCGGCAAAGACCTGTTCCACTTCCACCGCCAAGCAATGTCCATCAGCCCAGTTCTTCACAGCAGATTCAACAGAGAATTTCTGTACCTCCCAGCCCTACATATCAACCTTCTGGTCCCCCGTTGTTTCCAGGAGGAGATGGCAGGCCAGAACTCCCCTTAACTGTCGCAATCAGACCTTTTCTGGCTGATAAAGGATCACGACCTCAGTCTCCCAGGAAAGGGCCACAGACAGTGAACTCCAGTTCCATCTATTCTATGTATCTTCAGCAAGCAACACCACCAAAGAATTATCAACAAGCTGTATACAATACCTTAAATAAGTCAGTAAAAGCAGGTAAAATATATTTTTCTTTGTTTTTCTTTTGAAATAGACTGTTAAGATCTGATCTGCTTACTGGGTTTAATTTACTTCCATATCAGTTTGAAAAATGAGTATAAATCTAGAAGAGGAAAGATACTTTTATGTCTGCAGCATGGCAGAAAAATGATCCCATATTTTTGGGAGGTGATAAATATACATTCAGTTACCTTTCATTTAATAAATACAAGATGCAGTTAGAACAATACAGCCTGGATACTTTACCAGTACTTTCAGCAACAAGTTGAAAAAAGTGTCTAGAGAGTAGAGTTTTTCTCCTTTTGCTGTCTCCTTATGGAAGAGGAAAAACATTCCAAGTACTATTTGTTGATTGTAATTGTAAGAAGCATCACCAACAGGTGTGTATTTCTGTTTTAATAGGTTCCAATATAATTAATTTTACTTTGATTTTCTGTATTAGCATCAAACAGGCAGCAACAGACTCATACCCATATTTGCAAATACTTTATTATGTAATTTGAGAATGGTTCTTCACTGTTTTCCATCTTTCTGTTTTTCAGTTTATGGAAAACCTGTATTACAATCTGGCTCAACTTCTCCCTCACCCTTGCCGTTCCTTCATGGTTCTTTGCCTGCTCAGACTTCCTCACAGCCACAGTCTCAGCTTCAGACTGAGGTCTCTGAAAAAGATCAAGAAGTGGAAAATGCTCCACCACCCAGTGAAAACAGCAATGTGGAAAACATCCCTCGTCCTCTCAGTCCTACTAAGCTCACACCTATTGTGCATTCACCCCTACGGTATCAAAGTGATGCTGACCTTGAAGCTCTCAGAAGAAAATTGGCCAATGCTCCAAGGCCATTAAAGAAACGTAGTTCTATCACTGAACCAGAAGGCCCAAGTGGACCCAATATACAAAAATTATTGTATCAGCGCTTTAATACTCTTGCTGGAGGAATAGAAAGCGCTCCTTTTTATCAGCCCAGCAACCCACAGGACTTCATAGGCATCTTAGCTGATGTTGATAATGGCAATGCTAGTACCAATGGCAATATTGAAGAACCTATTTCTGTGCAACCTACAGTTCCTCTTCCTGACGAGCCACCCCCTTCATCAGATGCCAATGATAATGAATTGCCTTCTCCTGCTACTGAGGAACTGATAAGCACTGAAACCACAAATCAAACACCTGAAACAACTGAAGATAACAACAACAATCCTGCTATAGTTCCTTCTACTGAACAGTCACCTAGTCCTACACCTGAGGTCAGTTCTCCAGTAGAAGATGAAGCTCCTCTGCCTCCTGCTCCTCCTCCTCTGCTTCCTCCAGTAAGTAACCAAGCAAAAGGACAATTCTGTGGAGAATAAAATTAGGTGTGTGTCTAAGTGTAACTAGAAGATGGTAAGCTTAAGCCAAATGGTATGTTTGCACTTCAATTTTCATGCTACTAAAAAGAAAATTAGGGGGGCTCCAAGGAGAATTATGATGGATAAGTTTCTTTACTGCCATAGCCATTTAATATGGAATATATGCATACACTCAACAGGAAGTTGTGTATGCACTTTAGGTTGTAGAACTTCTAGGAGGGACATGCTCTTGGTTTAGAACTAATTCTGGAATCTGAGATTCCATTAAAAATACTGTTTTCATTTCCCTGGGCCTACAGAGAGAACCATTTATATGAAACTTAAGGATAAGCCATGGCAGCGAGAAGCGTTTTAATTTGCAGGCAAGCAGAAATAACTGTTCTGTGAGCAGTGCAGTCCTTTTCCCCTCTGAGCAGAGGGATGTGAGACCAGGGGCTGACCCTAACACCACCACAGTTGACTTGTTTTAGCAGAAATGTTTTTCTAGTGGGTTGGTTGCATAATTTGAATTACTTTCAACATTCCTTCTCCAGCTGTGCCAAAACCTTGTCATTACCAAAATCTACAACATATGGAGAATTGAAAATGGGGAGAAAACTGTATTTTGTTCTTAGCTGTTGCTGTGACTCACTTTAACACTAGCTTCAAAGGGTACCTCCGCTTCTTGATTCAGGCAGGGACCTTGCAATCCTTTGACAATGACTGTGGTGCCTCGTGCATTTCCCATGGCCGCAAGTGGGCCAGGATACTTCTGGGAGAATGGAATATGCTAGCAACAGATATCAACACTGAGAGAGGCTTATTATCCAAACTGAAATAGCCATACAAAACAGTAGCAGGAATGGAAACGGATCTTACAGTGCTGGGGACTAAAACCATTCTATAAATGCTGTAATTAATAATAGACTCTCCCCCTCCCCCCCCCCCCAAAGTGACAAGGACACATGTGAATGATTCAGAATATTTTCAAAACATTTAAATGGGTTTCAGATCTTGAGAATGCGTCTTCTGAATGCCACATAAAATAGCTTTATGTTCTGTACTTCTCTTTCCGGTAGAAAAGTCACAACTTATCGGCACCAACCTGCTGATTCAAGGCAAAGAAAGATTCCTCTGAGTAGAGACTGATACTCGGGCTTCGCTGTGTCATGCTTTCTGTTCTAAGCAAAAGTGTTAAAAGTGTTGACATTGTGTCAGACAATCCACCACAAACACATTCAGCTTTATATTAGATACAATTAAGATAGCGGTGCTTAAAATCCACTGACTTAACTACCTCAGGCCTTGTACTCAGTACTTTTAATTAGAAGCTTCTAAATGGTGTGCTTTTTCATTTTCTAATTGAATAAGATGTAGTAAGATATCAAGCCTTTTATTTAGAGACTTTATAATAGAAACACTTAAGGAGGATGGGATTCTTAATCTAGTTTAAAAAAAAATAACTAAATCATCTGTTAGTACTTGTGCAAGCTAAAGTTTTGCCTTCCAACCTTCATCTCTGCTCAGACAAAACGTACCAACCTGAAGAAACCGAACTCAGAAAGAACAGGCCATGGTTTGAGAGTGAAGTTCAATCCGCTGGCCCTCCTCCTGGATGCTTCTTTGGAGGGAGAATTTGATCTTGTACAACGAATCATATATGAGGTGAGCTACTAAAGAATAGCAACCTCTTGGAAGTATTTTTTGGGGAAAACGAGTGCTGAACTCTTTTATGGTTTCAATAGGTTGATGATCCCAGTAAACCAAATGATGAAGGAATTACACCTTTGCATAACGCAGTGTGTGCTGGTCATCACCACATTGTGAAGTTCCTGCTTGATTTTGGTGTAAATGTAAATGCAGCAGACAGTGATGGATGGTAAGTGTCAACTTGGCGTCTCGGAGGGACACTATTTTGGTGCACATTCAGAGTTCACTTTAGACTTATTTGGGAACAGTTTCCTTCCCCTTAACCCCCAGCAAATGAGCACATTCTAATCTCTGTGGCAAACTCAAATGCAACATTCCTGTATGTCCAACTCCAGTGCAAGCACACTCAAATCGTAACATATACTATGTTTTGGTTTTAATTCATGGTGTAGTTGCATTTGTTTTTAGATGCTGCACTAGTTAAACTGTAAGTAAGAGAGGATGAAAATGAAGTTTTCATCTTTACATAACCCACCACAGATTTTGGTACAGCTGAAGAATCTGGCCTTGCAGGTAGATGTAGTACTTCTGGAGCATTTGGAGGGATGCAAAACCTTGCTGTGCTGACCTGGTTTATCTTTCAAATTTCCTCACATTGGAAAATACCCTTTTGTACCCAGCAGCTCTGTGAGCAATGAAAATTGACGTTTTTGTTAACACCTGTTTGGCTTTACTGGAGTCAGGTGAATCCTGGGATCCGCTCCAGTTGCTTGACAGGTTTTGGACAATGTATACATAATCTATAAGCATAAGAAACAATTTCCTTTAAAAACAGACAGGCTAAACTCTGTATAGCAAGACAAAATAATTAGGAGTCATGGAAGCTTATTTTTTCCTGTGTATGTTTCTGCTTTATTTCAGGACACCCTTGCATTGTGCTGCTTCTTGCAATAGCGTTCATCTCTGTAAACTACTGGTTGAATCTGGGGCAGCTATTTTTGCTTCAACTATAAGTGATATAGAAACTGCTGCAGACAAGTGTGAAGAGATGGAAGAAGGTTATATTCAATGTTCCCAGTTCTTGTATGGTAAGCTGGGACATTACTTTACAAACTTCTTTAGCTTTCTAAAATTCATCCCTTTTTATCTCTGATTTGCATGAAACATCTGCTTAAGTCCCAGACTAGACAATACTGCCCATCACCTTCCTCCTCTTTCCAAATGCTAAAACCAGGGGATTATGCCCCATCCCTGGCAGTGTTCAAGGCCAGGCTGGATGGGGCTTTGAGCAACCTGGTCTAGTGGAAGGTGTCCCTGCCCATGACAGGGGGTTGGAACTGGAATCATTAAGGTCCCTTCCAACACAAACCATTCTGTTATGCTCACACTGCTTCTGTTCTTTGAGTTACTTCACAGTCTCCTTCTAATGTTACCAATTTTTAACCTTTAATTTGGCCTAATTTCAAGAAAATACTTCCATGGGAAGCTTCCATTTGACAGTAACTGAGTTGTCAACTATCCTGACAGAGATACTCCAACTTCCAGGTGTACACATTCCTTACAGATCACATGAAGAAACATGTATACTTTGTGAATAATCAACTCACAGAATATATTTACCAAGTTCTGTTTTGCAAGGAAAGGACCATGATGGAGCAGACAGATTTTTCATTTCCATCAGAGGCTGCAGGCTCCATTAGGGTTCTGCATACCTGACATGGTGCAGATTTCCAAAAGCTTCAAGCATTACTGTGTAACACCTGCTGTAGAAAGCAGGTCTGTGAGAAACACAGCAGTTCTCTAAAGCTGCTTTGCTCAAAACTTTGTAGAGCTATTTTTTTCCTTATTTGAATAAAAGATTGTAAAGTTTCCATTGCATATAGAAAAACTCATGTTCTACACTGGTTTACAGTACGCTGTAAAATCTGGTTTTGTTATGCACCTTAACTTCTGAAAGCATTTCAGCATGTGCTAAAAATTGTTCATGGAATCTTTTATTAATAAAACAAGAATCTTATTTGGGCCACAGTGTCCATACAAAACATTTTGGAGGGAAAACCAAGATCTTTCACCATCTGGGGCATTCTCTGCTTTATTGTTAACAGGAGTGCAAGAGAAGCTGGGAGTGATGAACAAAGGAGTGGTATATGCTCTGTGGGATTATGAAGCCCAGAATAATGATGAGTTGTCATTCCATGAGGGTGATGCCATTACTATTCTAAGACGCAAGGATGACAATGAAACAGAGTGGTGGTGGGCCCGCCTCAATGATAAAGAAGGCTACGTGCCTAAAAACCTTCTTGGGGTGAGTTCTGTTTCAGTTACCTTCTCCCTTCTATTCCTTTCTTTCTTTTTTTCTCCTGAAGTTGAAACACAAGAATGTTCTTCAGTCAGGATCCCTCTGTACATCATCCGGATACACTGCTATGACACAATCCAAAGCAGATGATTGTCCTTATTCCCTCTTGCCTCTGTTTCGTGAACAAAAAGGACAGGCTATGGCTAGATTAGTGCTGAGTTTTATTTGGCAAGTTAGTAAAGTTAATAGTTTATGCTTTCCTAAAGTTATTTTGCTTCTCAGCTAAAACACACGGCCCCTACATAAAGCATGGTGGCCCTATTAGGCAGCATGAAGCTTTGGTCCAGGAAGTTCTTTAGGAAGTTTTTCAATACCTGGCGCAAGATGAGCAACACACAGATACTGTAGGTTAAACAGGAAAGAGCCGTGAGGATGCCAGCTGTAGGCAAGTTGTTTATGCTGTTCTCAGTCAAACAGAACACTGCTATCCAGATAACAAGAATGTGAGGCTACTAGGGAGAGACATACAGAATATATGTGTAAGACAACCTTCTGAAGGGCAGGAAATGAGCTCTCCCCAGGGCTCAACAAGGAGTTCTTGTACTTACATAAGCACATCTTTTGGTCCAGGCTGAGACCTTGAGTTAAATGAACCAAGTCCTTTCCAGAGCAGCTGCTGGCAGGAGGAACTCAGCCCTCAGCCTCCTGCTGCTTCTGGTTTACTTCTCAGAAGTTACCCAAGAACATGCTGCAGCTCACAAAAATGTCACCCCCACCAGTCACTCCATCATCCAGCTCTTGTTAACAAGTACCTCTTACACTTGGATTCATTTATGTCTGACTTGGTGTCAATCATGCAAAACCTGATATTTTTGTTCTGTTTTTTACAGTTATATCCACGAATAAAACCTAGACAACGAACCCTTGCTTGAACTCAGTTGTACAACAATGCAATACCATGCTGGTAACTGGAAACTTAAAACATACACTGGAGCCATCACTTTTGATCATTTCACACAGAGAAATAAAACTATAATATTTAGTTTTAATGGTGCTTTCTCTTGTTAAATGGACAGCATCCACAATTTTCAAGATCTGCAGTTTGTAAATGAGGATCGTTTTTACATGACCCACCACTGCTGAGGAGAGCGATACCTCCACTACCTACAGTGTTGCGCCACTATCGTCTGAAGCGGTGTTTTGAGTTAAAAGTTCCATGGTTGGAGCTGTCTTGTGTTCAGAGGTGTCACTTGTGGGGTACAGATACACTGTCCAGTTTGCTCCAACCCCACAGCAACTATCCCACATCAGGATTTTGGATATTTTGTTTGATACCAGTGAATGTTGAGTTCTTATTACTGATCAACTCTGGGTTCTAGGACACAAGATCATCACTTATTACATGCCTAATTTAAGTAATCACCAAAGCTAAATTAAGGCTAGGATTAAGCAGTAACATGCTACATGCTTACATCCTAGTCTGGACAACCCCAACAAAAGCTTTAACTAGCCTAGCACCTCATATTATTTGCATTTAGAATTGAGCTAGAGAACTAACAGAACAACAGTATTTGTACACTTCTCAAATCCTCTACACAGTATTTCACATGGTGTTTTATTTTCTTCTTATTCAGCCTACAGCACCAGTGTTATCTCTACTAATGTAAAGGTTCCTCTGCCAACCACTGGCATTTGTCTGCCCTGGCCAAAGCAGTCAGTACCAAATATGCAGCAGTTAAAGGATTTGTATGTCTGCATGGATGGAAGTGCAATAGTTGAAAAGGGTGAGAGTCCAGTAAAGGTTATACTGTGTGAGCTGAAGTCTGCCCGAGTCAGTCTAGACTAAAATATGAAGGATGGGATAGAAGTAGGAAGAGGGTTGTGTAGATGCGAAGTCAAGGAGAAGAAAGAAACAGGGTTTAGAGAAGGATTTAAGAAAGGCACTAGCTTATTTTTTTGTGGTTCCTGGCAGCCTCCAGCTGTTGCCAAGGCAAGTTATGCAATAACCTATGCCACTACATGGGAGTTTCCAGCAAAAAAACAAAAAGGCACTTCACTGGCATTTTAATTGTACATGATTTTATACATCAAAAGTCTATTTTGAATTTCCATTATGAGTTTTAGCCATATTTCTTGTAATTTTCTCCCATTTAACAGTACGCAATTTGATTAATTCTTCATGTACAAGTTCTGTGTATAATTTATATATCCATTCCTGCAGTGCTGTAACTTGCTTTTACCACAGGTTAGCATTAACTGTATATATTGTGGTGAAAAGTGAAAGGGTATTATTGTTGAAGAATTTGCTACATGAATGTGATGATTTCAAGAGCCTATGATACACTAATTCAGAGAACATGTAAATGTGCACAATAAAGTCCCGCTAAGGCATGGCTGCATTCTCCAGTATTTTCATACAGGTACAACAGACAGACGTGCCTTTGCTCACAGTTGCCATAAAAAGAGCAATTTGAGCTTGTCGTGTTCTACCTGTCATCTCCAGCTTCCTCACTGCTTCCTTCACCAGCTGCACAGACAGGGAGTTGCCAAACAGCTTTTTATACAAGTTCTCCAGTATTCCAGCTGTGATAAATTACTACTTACCTAGAAAAGCTCTTGGGGGGTCCTTCACACACAAGCTGACAGCTCAGCCTCCTGCGCTGGTTTACTCGGTCTTTACCAGCATGGGAAGACCAAGGGCAAAAAGTCACTTGGCACAGAGTGTACAGCCAGAGGATTCATCCCAGTGGTTGAACCAATCATCAACAGTTAGAACTAAATTGAGAGTGCTCTTTATCAAAAGGGAAAGTTTCAGAGTAGAGGCCACCATATCCACTATTAAAGTTACACACTGCAAAACTAACACCTAGGTTTTTTAAATAAGTGAATTAATTTATTCATAGTTGTACATTAAACTGTATACATTCTCAGAGAGTATTACAGTTAGATTAACAAAAGCTAGTTACCAAAAAGAAAATACAAAACTAAACATTATTCTGGAAGCTTATTTATATCACAGAAATGAAGTTTCAAGGTCATGTTCATGTAAGTCCAGTTTGTGGTATTTGCTGAAATATTTAGATGTTTAACATGAAATGTTAAAAAAAACCCAAGTGATTTCTATAAAATCATAGCTAAGGCAGATTTTGTTATTGTACATTGACTTTTAACCATTTGGATAGAGGGAAAAACCTGAGATCTATACCCAAAAGCTATTCTCTGCAGAAGAGACAGACACGTTTGTTTGCTTTCTATAGCAAACAGTATATGTAACTGTTACTATAAAAGTTGTGCTGTACTGGAGCTGTAGTGCAGGTCACTTTTATATTAAGTGCCAGTAAAGGCTTAACAAAATATACAAAGTCTTAAAAGGTGAGGCTGTTTAAAGCAGTAATTGTATACATATTGCACACTATTGTGAATACTCATGGGTCAAAAAAATGCTCCCCCTGCATCTGCCAGTTCCTGCATCCTGAACTGTGCTGAAATGAGAAAGGGTCAAGAACCATGAGTGTTACCAGCCATTAACTAGCAGAGAGCAAGAGGCAAGTCCATGGAGGCTGGGCTCTGCCCTCAGCTGCCAGCGGTTTGCTGTCCTTACTGGTCCCGGGACTCATAAAGAAGTTTTGTTGCCTAACACAAAGACAAAACATTACTGTGTTAACTGAAGTTAACACTTCATCTCCCTCCTACCCCTTCAAAAATTTCCTTTAAACCCAAGGCTTTAAGTTCTTTATCCATTTTCCTCTGTCTGAGGCATTTAACAGCAGTCAGACAGGTACTAGGGTAATGTTTGAGACTATTCAGGGTTACTTTAAATGCAGAACCTGTGTGGTCACTGAGTATTTTAGATCAACTTAAATTTGTTTTTTCTTCATCAGAAATGACCATTTCTGATACAACCTGCCTTGGGAAAAGCTACACAGAAGTAATGTTTCCAAGATCTTGGTAATCCCTCTAAAACATACACAGTAAACAATGTTATGTTCTATATTTCTCATGCCTCCTTAACAAAGTCCTGGCGAGGGGTTTCACTGGTCTCAGCCTATAGTATTAACGAACCTCCTGCACTGGGGATAGACATGCTTCCTCTTTCCTTTACATGCTGTTAACTGGGACCTCTGAAAGTCTCACTGCACCGATCCATCACGCAAAACCAAGCTAAACGACTGTTGAAGGAGACAAAGCACCCCACATAAAGATTTACTTCAGCTTTCTGCAACTTTTGCCCCCATTGCTTACCTTGTGCATGGCCGCCAGCCAGCTCGCTGACAGCTTCTTATTACAGCTGAAGTCTTCGCTAGCTGTAAACTTCATCTGCATTAGCTCCTCTGATCCTGGTACCTTATACTGCAGAATCATACCTATGGCACGAGTATTGCCTCCTGGAAAAAGAAAAAAAATCTTGAACAGCAACAGGTTCTGGAGCTAAGTAACAGAACAACTTGCAGCTACTGAGCATGTCTGAAGACACCAGCTTATCACTTAACTGAAAGCCGTGGAAACCAGAGGGGCACCACTAGCAGCAGCAGCAGTGACCATGATGATATTGCCAGGCCACGGAATGTGTAGACCTGATGTTTAGTTCTCTCTGGCAATCACTGAGGCAGAATTTGTATAAGCCATCAGGTAAAGCCACTAGCTACAACCACACAGGAAATACCCTCGTTTCACTATTACTGTGCCTTCTTTGAAATAGACACCAGTTTCACACTGTAGCCTGCAGTCTGTAAACTGAATTACTTGTGTCTGGTTAGACTGAACCAGAAGGGCTCCCTGCTCGATACAAAGTTTGGCACAGCAATCAAAAGTCCCTCCAAGAGTGGCAAAGGTTGGGAAAGGTACTTATGCAAGACTAGAAAACAACTGTCAATATAATTTGCCTCCTGAAGGAAATCTGTTACAAATGACATTGCTCTGACAACCGTGTGATAGTGACTTGTTTGTATCTCTTTTACGCCAGCTGCACAGAGGTAAGATAAACCAAAGCCAAAACACAGACAGGAAACAAGCTTTGTTTAGAATACTGCACTTTACTGGCATTATTTCCTGAAGCAGCAGAGCATAAGCTAAGCCCCAGGAAGAGCACTGCCATACACAGGACAGCATTGCATGAGGGGGCTCCCAGAGGCCATTTGTAATATCCAAGAAGCCAATCAAAGACAAACTTAATCTAAGTGACCTAATCAAAAGCCCACAGGCAGTTTTCATAAAAGTAGATATTCATTCTTCTCCTAGGGTAAACTGAACTCCAACTTCATCACTCACTCCCCTGCCTATACCTGGTCAGAATAACAGATTAAAGGACAACTTAGATCCGTGGAAATCAAACACCTACAGCCTTGGACAGTTTGCCAGTGTCTGACATTCCAGGACATCACTGATTCAGGAGATCATACCTTGTAACAACAGGTTGTACTACTTTTAAAGATGTATAAAAGCACACCATTAACAGTTTGTTTATTCAGTGCAAAGCCCTACTGGACAGTGCACAAGGAGTTATGCATTTCTGGTATACACAGTTCAGCACACGTCTGTTGAAGTGGGTGACGAGTAACATTGTGTGCCACTAAAAATACTATTTCTCAACTTCCCTTCTTTCCAGTGTGGACAATAGCACATGTGGTCCAAAGAAGGCCTTGAGCATTTTAGTTCTCGTCCAAAAAGAACATTCATTCTCAGTTTATTAGATGGGAAGGAAAGGTACCTGTCAGACTTGAACGCAATTTGTATTAGGTTAAACAGCTATATAGATCAAACAAAATCAGCACTGCAGAGGAGGAGAGCTGGGAGGGGGTCATAACATGCTTAGGTGAGTCATGCTCAAAGGTACTGATGATACCTTCAGTTATGTGCTGGCTCTCCAGAAGGCTGGTGTAAGTGTGAGTATCTTTTTCTACCGTCATGAAGGAAGGCAGGCAGGCAAAAAGATAAAGCAGTCAGCAGAGTAGTGAACAAGCAGTTACAGGAACATTAACTCAGCAACACATCTGGTTGACTTGAATACCAAGATAAGTTTACTGAAGTTAACATGCTGTACTGACTGAATAGTGCACAGAGAGGCCATCCATTTAGAAAACTCTATTAGTGACAGAGGTGTTCTAAAGAACAATCATTAAAATTCCTGACCTTGTTTGTTCTCATCTCAGTGAAATCCTATTCAAATTCATCCTGAAATACTCTAAAATCTGGTAAGAGATGAGGCAGTAAGTAGCTGCCCTCTGATTCAGATGTTACCAGTTTCGTTTGGCCACCCCTTCAACTCCACTGAAATCAACAAAGCACAGCTTAATTCCCACCCACACCCCCCTCCAAGGTTCTCTCATTCTTCATGCAATTGTTTGTACCAGTAGAAGAGAAATCCCATCTGGATCCTGAAATGGAAGGTACCAAGGAATAGCAGTTCCCTCCTACAAGCTTTTGAACCAATAGATCTTTATATTTAGCCAAAAGAAAAGAACAAACTATGACCACCTTTACTCAGGTTTATCAAGGAGCTTTCTTGTATTGCAGTAACTTCTCAGTTCCCAGGTTCTCCCCAAAATCCCAGCAGCCACAGACAGGGTCTCACAGACTGCACCCCATTCTGAGAGCAGCTGTAGCTAGCACATCACAGTTATCGATAATCTGGAAACACACTGTCCAGCTCAAACCATAATTACAACTTCACATATGTTTTTCTTAATAGTTACTTGGTATTCAATGAAAAACTTACCCCCAGGAGTAAATCCCTCTGTAAGTATCTGAACAGTTGAAATCTGTATAATTTCAATTTCATAATGGCTGTCTCCATCCAAAACCAGATACCTGCATAACAGAAGAAAAACTTTCTTTCAAAAAAGGGTATTTTCTCCTATAATATGAAGTCCAAATCAAAGGAAAAAAAAAGATAACCTGTTCTGTGGGGTGGGGAGGGCGAGAAATCAAGCAGGAAAAATCACTTTTCATTGAAGTTCCTCACTGAAAGGAAATCAAACCCAAACCACAGACCTGCAGTTCAGTTTGCCATAAGACCCTTTCAAAATATTAAAAGCATTCTTCCAAAGTTCTGGGGCAAGAAGAGAACAGAGTCTAAAGTGTTGTAGCCAACAGGCTGACCTGTAATGGGTAACAGGTATGGCTGTCATCTCAACAATACAGAGCCCTGTTAGAATCATCCTGAAACAGTGGCTACAGCTTTTCCCCTGTACCGGCTTCTTATGATCACTCTTCTAGCTGGCAAAACCACTGTACTCCAGTGGCACCGAGAAGCATCATCGGCAAGTGAAGCTCCACCACTCCCAGGCATTCTGATCCACACTGCTAGTAAATTAAAACTCACTAAAGTTGTATGTATCCCTTTAGTCTGATAACTCTCTCCAGTATCTTTGCAGCACATTACTTATATTTTGCTCAGGTTACTGGATAATAACATAGCTGTGTATTATATATATATATCGCTGTGCAGTAATAATGTAGTTTACAAGTGCAATTACTATCAACCTTCCTTACCTCTGATTGTTGGACAGTCGACAAACCATGAGCTCAGATTTTTCAGATGTTCCCAGAGTCACAAAGAATGTAGCACCTGGAAAGAAATGTTTTAGTATTCTAAGAGGGAGCTGAGGAAGGATCATTCAAATATCAGAAAGGATAACTCATATTTCCTTACTGCACCTCATACATGGAACTGGGTGAATTAAGAGACTAATTGAAACATTAAACTGATTAACATCAGGAGAACACTCAAGGATAAAAAGCTGATCTTTAATTATGGTGTTGTGAATTACAGGACCTTTGACAATTGCAATGCCATTTCTCCCACATGTTGTAGAAATACAGATGATACCCAAGATGCATCTTTTAAAATGAGAACAGATTTGGAGATGGCAATCAGGCCACTAAAGCCCCTCCCTTGTCACCGTAACACAAACTATTGTTTCAGTACTCAAAAAAAACCCAACCTGTCAGAAGACTCTAACAGCAGGATGTGACCTTCAGCACTGTGCTTGATAAATAGTGAAGACATGTCATTTTCATTACCGAAGGCTAGCTCACTCCTACTCTGAGGTCAATGAACTTCATGTTAATGTTTCTTCCTGCTCAAAAGAGCCCCTTCGAGACCAGGAGTCATTTTAGCTACATTAGTGAAGTGATTCATAATGTAAACCAAAGCAGATTACACGCCCAACCACTTTATTTCCTCCATGCCTCATGCTCCCCCCTGGATTACCTAATCCCAGTACTGCTGGTCTGGGATATGAAAAAAATAACAACACATAGCCCTGCCAAACCATCTGCAATCCATCTCCATAATGTGAACCATGCAGCCCAGGGAGCTTCACCTGGCCATTTCACAATTTCACTCATTCCCACTGACCCCTCAGCATGGGCCCCTCAGCTGCTGCTGAAACAAGACAGCAAGACAGCAATGGCAAAGCTGTAGAGGACATCACAATCACCATCTCTGACTGAGACCTGTGGCTCCACACTAGAACCACAGAATAGTTTGGGTTGGGAGGGACCTTCAAAGGTCATCTCATCCAACTCCTCTGCAGTGAGCCCAGACATCTTCAACTAGATCAAACCGATCCTAAGTCAGGAACAACTTCAGACTTCAATTGCATAACACAAATGGAAGCAGGATAAGCTTTAAAAAAAAGTCTTCAGTTTAAAATACACTATGTAAAGAGTCATCTACAGCCTCATCTGCAAAGCAGAGCTAAGAATGACTTGTGTGTCATAGGGATGAACATACCCCTCTCTGCACATAGCCTCTCCCTAGGAATATCCATGCTATCAACAATTATGTGGCTTAGCTACTGATTATAGACACTGGCATCACACGGAGAGCCCATCAAAAGCCACTGAACAGTCACACAATATTTAAAAAACGAAGACTCAGCTTTCTTAATGTAACTAGAACATGAATTGCTGTACTGCATGTAGTTTTAATGCTATGCAAAATTGACCACTCATGAAGTTCTGCCCTCAAGCATAGCTGTAGGCCACGGACAAGATCAAAGCTCAGAGATGAAGCCTGAAACAAGCACTGTATCTTGTTAGAAAATACTAAAATATTCCATATTGTGAAGTATTTTCCATCCCTATTTAATGTTAACATGAACGTGGCTACAAGATGCATTCTTTTAAGAAACATGCCAACTGCACACGTGTTCTCAGAGGCATTGAAAATTCCCTTGTCTTTAGTTAAATCTTAGTAAATGCTGACTAAAAAGTGCAAACTTCTCTCGAAATAAACTGATAACACAGAATTATTAATTGGCAAATGAGAAGCATAACAACAAATGCCACAGAAGGACTCTTCATCAGGGACTGTAGCAATAGGACAAGGGTAATGGGTTTAAACTGGGGAAGTTCAGGTTAGATATAAGAAGTTTTTTACTGTAAGGGTAGTGAGGCACTGGAATGGATTGCCCAAAGAAGTGGTAAATGCTCCGTCCCTGGCAGTTTTCAAGGCCAGGTTGGACAGAGCCTTGGGCAAGACTGTTTAGCACAAGGTGTCCCTGCCCATGAGAGGGGGCTGGAACTAGATGATGTTAAGGTCCTTTCCAACGCTAACTATTCTATGATTCTACGAAAACAGTATTTAAAGGATACAAAACTACAGCTCATTTGACAAGAGGTATTTCTCCTGCTGTTGATCAGTTTTAACACAGCATTTGAACAAATAAAAATGAGATTAAACCAGCACATGCTATCATGCAGTCGGTCCTTACCATTCATAAGTACTTTAAGCTGCTTGTCATAAAACTCTGTTTCTTTCTGAGAGATGAGGGCACATTCAGCACACTGGCGCACAGGGTCCACAAAGCACATGCGAGGCAGAGGCACTTTTTTACTGCAGCACTTGTCACAGAAACACTTCCCACATCTTCGGCAGTGGTGCTAAGCACGAGGGGACAATTTGGTTAGTACGAATGCACAGAGGAAACTAATGCAGAATAATCTGAGAAAGTTATTACATTAATTATCCCCCTCCTCAAGAAACAGAACAGTTTCTCAGGCGTGAAACATACCAGCTAAGGGATAGGTAAAGGAAATTCAACTGCTGCAGGGGTAGAAAGAAATCCCTGAGGATTGAACACAAAGAACTGAATACAGTATGAACAGCAGCAATACAAGCCTTTGCTGGAACCCTTTAAACGCACTTCTGGAGCAGACCAGGCAAGACCCTGTAATGGCCTCTCCACTATCTAGTAAATCCTTCACCCTACTGTTAATAAACACACAAGAGAAGAGTGGTTCCTAGGTCCCTTCATACTTCCAAGCAAAATGAAACTTCCACTACCATTGCTATTCTTCTCCCTTAAAACTTATCTCAAGTTTTTCCCATGGAAAAAGATGGAAATCTTCGTACTTAAACCCTACAGCTATTTCTCTATCAGAAATATCAGGAAGCATAGTTCAAATCTAATGAAGTTGCAAACTCAGAACTAGTATCACTATGTGTTTCACAACTACCGAATCTGCAACAACTGGCTTGTGCTCCAAATCACTACTGGGGTGTGAAAGTGCCAGCAGGTCTTCCTGCTGCAAGTTGTCATGTCAGAACAGGTATTCCCAGGCAAGCAGGAACTGATGCGTGGCGCAAAGAAACTTTGCACAGTTTGATACAAGGCACTGATACACTGCAGTTCTGGTCAAGTGTTAAGCTTTCCTTTCAAATATTATGCAAAATTCTCAGCAGTAACTATTTCCCAGGGCTTCATTTACTCCCCACAATAAAACACAGCAGCCTCATGAATTAGTGTTTCTAAACCAAAACACTCAAACCAACCACCCACCACGCTCTTAACCCATCCAGCTAAAAGGTAAAACAAGAACTAGGAGAAAGTGTGTTCCATGATTGAAGGGAAATAGAGAGTAGAGCTCCTTCCTGGTATCCAGTGACAGGACATGTGGGAACGCTTCGAAGCTGCTATGGGGAGGTTTAGATTGGGCATTAGGAAGAATTTCTTTACCAAGAGGGTGGTCAAACATTGGAACAGGCTTCCTAGAGAAGTGTGTGATGCCCCAAGCCCATCAGTGTTTGAGGCAGTTGGACAATGCCCTTAATAACATGTGCAGTACATGACTGTAACTCAGTAAGCCCTGATGTGATCACGCAGCTGGGCTAGATAATCACTGTCTCTTCCAACTGAAATATTGTGTTCTATTCTATTACTAGGATCACTGACTGACATCCTGCTGCTCTTTAGGCCTCCTGAAAACTTTCACCTATCTGATATAACACACTGGTATGTCTGGTTGTATTCATGCACACCAGAATGATTCTACAGCGACCTGCTCACTTTTATGTAATGCATATGATTTAGCTACAACATCAGTGTTTTCTACTTTAATCAGAAATTCCCTTTTCCAAACCTAAGAGAAATCCTCTTTTATAACAGGAGAATCTGAGTTTCAGTTTTGTGCATCTTAACAATATAGTTCTTTAATGTAAAATTATAACTCATTACTATTGAAAACAATGTTGCTTATATTTCCACACCTGAATTAGTTGATTTGTTTTCTATGTCAGTATTTGATGTTAGCAGCCAACTCCAGCTGCTTCCTTTGAATGTAAATCCTGCAGACACCCAGTAATTTGGGAAAACTCCACGTAGGTGTTACACATTGAGCAGCGAGAAGAATTTCAAAGGAACGGAATTAAACCAAAAGGGACCTTGACTCAGAAAAGGCAGAACAGAAACTACTTTAAGTTCCATCAGACTTTGCATGCTCTTATTTTGATTTAAAAGGTAGTAAATTTCAGCAGAAGTCCATGCAGGTATTTTGCCACAGTTAATGCTTTACATTTCATTGATTTCTCTTACCTTTCTAGTTATGAAGTCAAATTTTGTATCACACTGCATACATCTTGGGCACTAGAAAACAGCATAAATTAAGATTAATCTACAAGATTTCTAAACCTTCAACCCTACCACCACATAAAAAGACTGAGCTTTACATTTTGCCATAAAAAGAAACACCTTCAACAAATTTCCATCGTTTATCTTTTCACCAGGGATAGCTTTCATTTAATTTCAATGTAACAATATAATGTCATTCTTATTTATAAGACAAAAAAAAAAAGCTGCCAAACTCATTCCAAAACTCCACTCCAGAAATACTTATGTTTAGTTACATTTGGCCATCCAGACAGCCATATACTGCAGAGTCAACTGTTTTTATATAAGCTATCATCCCCACTGTATTATGCTGCGATGCTCTGTTGAATCTCTAAAACACTGTTCACTTATTTTAATGCTCCCAATACTTGGACATTTTTGAAACATGCTAGGAGATAATCTGGTTTTCTTCCAAGCCACTAAGGCTTAATTTTATTCCAGCTACAAAATGTCACTTCCTGAAATATCTCTTTCCTAAAACAACCTTACACCCACACACTCCTCCCAAAAGAAAAGCCCAAAATAATTGAAGACGTTTGTCTCTCTCAATGGAAGTTTTGTCTCTCACAACTAAGCAGAGTGTCAGGGGCGACAGTTTTGGTTTTCTAAGCTAGTAGGAGCAACAATTTAAGTTTCCTGTATAGAAACTCACCTACCAAAGGGCTGGTACTCAGCTACTAAATCACTGGATCTTCACCAAGATCTTACGTATTTTATTCACCATATCAAAATACTCTCTCCAGGGCTTATAATGCAATTATTACAAGATTTATTTGCAAATCTTAATACAAAATTATGCCCAAGGTCTAAATCAGGAAAATATGGTTGGATCCCATAGTAAGTTTCATATCTTGCAACAAAACTCCTCAAACCAGACCATCTTAGGCTACAGCAGAATCTCATCTTAAAAACATGCCCTCAGCTCAGCAGGTGCTATTTGCTAAGCATAGAGTAATCACCCTTTGCCTTTCATTAACATATTTCAATTATTTTATCTTCTATTAACTCTTTCAGGTTACAAGTGGTTTTGTCATCTATTTCAGGGACTTTTGCTTCAGCAGATTCCCAATCGCTGTCACAAGTTCAACACCTACGGTCAAGAAAATATCTCAGCAACCAAACTAAAATTCTTTAGAAACCTTTCATATTCTTTTGAAGTAGAAGACTGTTATTAATTTGAAATAGTTTAGATCAAGTGTTCTGATGTCTAAACAGAAGATTAACACATTAGAGTCACTGCAGTCACCATAATGGAACACAAAGGTGCTTATTGCTGCTTGCAATATTTATTATATTATCCGTTTCTAAATCCTAATCAGAAGAAACGAGTGTTCCTGTGCTGTTTCAAATAACGTACTAGATTAAGGCATCCAGACACCTCTTTTCACAATGGCTGCAGAGAAGCTTATTCTAACATTCACTGACGAATAACCTTCAGCACAAAGCAACTTCAGCATTCACCATGTTTCATCTTTGTAAGAAGTAGTACTCTACAGGCAATAACCACATTTTGCTCTACACTTATCCTGATTTAGTGTTTTAATTTGTGACATTTGTAGTTTAATAGCTTGTCTGGGAGCTGGACCTGTTTTTTGTTGTTCAGGAATTAGAAGGCACAAGCTACCTACTGGGAAAAGGAGGGGGCTTAAATAGCTTTTCTAAATACTACCCTGAATAGATCTCATACACAATGTTATTACAAACATACACGTTGCTTTTCAGGAAGGAACAAAGTTATCCACCCTCTCATTTAATACAAACTTTATAGAAAAATATTTCTGAATTCCAGACCTATCATGATAACACTGCCTGATATATAATGCAGGCATAAATAAATTGTAAGTCAGATGGCATATGGTAGCAGGCCAAAATAATAATGGGATTTTTCTACAAAATTCTACAAAAAATCCTAATGGGATTTTCCTACAAAACATTCTAACACAAGTTGGCTGATACACTGTTCTTTCAGTGCTTTATGTAACAAGAATAAAGTGAACTATTGGCATAATATCAACTTCTATTTTGCCTGGAGGAGATCTCTATTGAAGAAAATCTTGGAAGGTGAATTCTTCCTATCCATCCATATGCTGACATAATAAGAGAGTGCACAAGTTACAGATTAAGCTTTATTGCTTGACCAGTTTCTTATCACAACTACAGAGAAGGAAGCACAATGTCCGAGTCACTTTTCGTGCCTTCAAGATACAGGCTTCTTAAAACCAGCACAAATCTGAGGGTTTTGTCAAGTGGAAACAAAAAGATACGAAGGAAGAAATGAAATAAAAATGCACATCACAAGTATATTCATTCACGTACAATCAACATACCACTAATACTGGTATCAGATTACTTCATATAGCAAGAGGAAAGTGGAAGAACATCAAACAGGTGCTGGATCTTGGTATTAATTTGAACTGAGATCTAATTCATTACAAAGAGAGTGGAATTTCTCGCACATTTGCTGAAGTGTGATTACAAATTTGCATAATCCTCTGGATCCAGCCAGAGGTGAGAATACTGTAGATGGACAAGAAGCTATAGTTAGACTTCACATGCTCTATTTGCATATTCAATAACAAAGCAACTCAAGAAGTGATGCAAGGTAACACCTGGTTGAGCTTGTTAACACAGTGAACTTTTGCAAATGTAAAAGTTCACAAGCTCATCACCTTGTAATCCACCTGACCAAAACAGCTGATGCCAGAGTGGAAAACACTAAATGCAAACATATGGCTGAGACAGCTCCCAGTCCTTTCTGACACTACAACTGCACAGAGCCAGCTCACTGCCTGAGCTACACAAGTTTGCCAGCAGTCCAGCTCTGTCAAACAACCAGTGCCAATTCCCAGAGCCTGAGCCAACACAGGCCCCAGCTACACAGAGCTCACCTCCCTACTGCAGTGATGGAGGAGCCCTGGGGACTGACTTTCACCACATCTGTAAGCTCCTTTCACACATTCCAGCTCTGAGGCACTCAGTGCTTCTCAGCCACATGCAGATGTGGTGCACAGCTGGGTGTCACGGGGTTTCACCACCTCCGCATTCAAACATACACATTATTCAATTTCTAGTCCAAAATTTGCTTAATAGGAACATCATAAGTTGAGCTCTGCTGGTGATTAACAGAAGTTCTGGTAAGACAAGGCACATGCAGTGACCAACATCTGTCTCAAATTTAATGATGCTCAGCACAAATTTTCATAGTATTATCCACCTCAACTCATTATTTATATTATAGATAAGGCTACCAAAACAGAAAGTTTTCCATAGTCCTGCTTTGATCTCACACTCCAAACTCCTCAAAATAACTGATACTTTAAGCCAGTATAATTTTATGACATAAAAGTTAAAAGTTGAAGGATATTTCAATGTTATGCAAGTTTCACAAAATTACCAACTGCCATAATTTTTAGGTGGCTTTACTTTTAGCAAAAAATAAACCAGTAGACTCTTTCTGCATAAGAAAAGTAAAGCTACTGACTTTGTGAGTGTTATAGCAGAAGGCAGCGTATTGGAAAAGTCACATCAACGTTTGCTAATACCAGCCTCTTGACTTGGACTAAGAAGACGGATTTCTTTAATTACATCTGACAGGGTAGCAGAGCAAGTATTCTGGCTGAATTCATTATCTACATAACACTGCCACTTTAAAATTCACTTTATTAATAAATACATGGCCTTTATAACCTTCCCTGTATACCCCATACCTGTTCTAGTTAAGGAAGAGGTTGGTAACGTATTTGGTAACCATTAATCAAAGGGATGTCAGAACTTCAATACAGTTTAAGAAATCTAGTGAAATAACTTCTTACAAAGTACCAATAATGCATAATTAATAATATGGATTAACAAACACATTTAAATTAATATTTTAAATTATTAATAATATGGATTAACAAATGAATCTACATTTAATAATTTAAAAGATTAATAGTATGGATTAACAAATTCATTTACATGCATTTAAATGCTAATTCCTCTGAACAGCAAATGTCACTGAGTCTGATGCAAACACTCAGCCTCAAATCAACACCATCAACCTACTGACAACAGACTACAGGGGGAAAGGTCAGGCTTACAGAGTGTGAATACCTGCAGTAAAAATGTAACATCGTATTCAAAAAACAACAAACTTATGCATTCAAAAAATACAGACTTAAATATATCTAACTAGTTCAAATAAACCCCAACATAATCCTCAAACAACTTCTAGTTGAATTATGATGGCATTATGGATTAGACAGAGTTAGAAGTACTTTTTTTTTTTTTAAATGAAAATAGCCTGCTATAATCAAGGACTACTGAAATACAAAACTGCATGTCAGAACGTCAGGGAGAAAAGCAATTTTAATTTAACTGTTGCACAAGTTACAGTCACTGATGCTGCTGCTGCTGCCAGGAATCAGGTTTCTGGGCAGCCCAGGTGAGGGAGTGCACACAGGTGCAAATCACCCACCCACACAGCAAAAGCAGATGCCACACGATGCAAAGGGAAATCACTTGCACAATAACTGCTCAGACTTTGCTACAAACTGATAAATACACACCCCATCTGCAACACACCCAGTGCACCACACACCACATATGGTGCTGGCTGCCTTCAGATACCTTCTAATGACTCTCAGCTCTGGACACAGAAAATTTTGTCTTACCTACACTTATGAGACAGAGAACCAGTGATGACAGGGAGGGTTTTTTTAATTCTCTAAGTATGGAGAAAAATAACTTCGGAAAACATCCACAAAATATTTTAGCAGACTGCTTGTTTAAATAAGCTGAAAACGTCACTTTACAGAGTAGGGTTAATTTGGACAAAACCAGCAAGTGACTCACTAGTCACACACCTTGTGCCAGTAAAGGTTAGTCTGAGCTGCAAAAACTGTGCTAGCAATGCGAATTTCCAGAGTTACTCCTTTTACACAGAACTTTCCACTTCCACAGATACCACATAGGGAAGAAACTTTCTTCCTCATTCCTAACCAGAAAGAACATAGTGTTCCCATGCAGGACAGACCAACCATGTCAGTATCTGGCAAAGAAGGGCTCTGTACAACAGCTGCCTGCTTAAATTCATATTGGCCCATCTAAAATCTTAATTCCAGTCACATTTAAATTCATTGGCATGCATCCACACCACAGAACACTGGCAATAAACAAACAACTGACGCTTAAGTTATATTAACATCTAGCTGTAGGGACCAGTAGCAAATAATGCCTATGACATGAAATTTAATACAACGTCATGATCACATAGTTTACTTGGAAAGTGTTTAAAACAAAAGTTGATCGAAACAATATATGCTATTCAATACTCTTTTAACGCTACAAACATTCATAGGGGGAGCCAAAGGGGCTGCTCTTCCTTAGCCCTACTGCCTCATCACTTTGCAACATTCTTTTTTAAACCAACGTGGTCTTTGGAATTAGATTTCTAGGGATTTAAAGAAAATACTTCACTAAACATCAATGCTCACAGCTCGCTGCGCTTTTAACTCATTCCGTTCCTCACTCACTTTTGTGAGAGGGCACACATCCCTGAAGAACGAGCAAGAGCCCTGTCCTTTCAGTCCATTGATCTATACGAAATAAAATCCCTGTGATTTACGTCCACAATCCCGACCCGGGTCAGCCCGACCCGCTACCTGGCGAAGAGAGGCTGCCCGCCACTCTTCGCTGCCCGGGCGGGCCCCCGCCACCCGATCACCGCCGGGACTCGACAGGTAGCGACGGCGGGGGGCAGCAGGGACGCGCCAGAAAGGGGAAGAAGCGCGATCTCAAGGCTCGATCCCCGGCCAGGCGAGTCGTGTCCCGGCTCCCTACAGGTCAGCGGTCCCAGAGGCGGCGAGACCCCCGCAGACAACGGGCCGACGCTCTGGCGCGCAGAGAAGCCCCGCACCCCTAGGAAAAGGAAGAGCGGCGCCCCCGCCCCTACCGATACCTCCTTGTCAGGCACCCAGGGCGGCTCGTCCAGGCCGAAGGGGCTGCGGGCAGAACGGTGCTCGGGCACCATGCGCAGCCCGCTGGGCGACCGCACCAGCTTCTTGGCATCGCGGACCTCACAACCCGACATCTTCCCCTCAAACCCCACCACCGCTACGCTGACCCTCGGCCCCGTGAAGACACCGCCACTGCCCAATGACCACCCAAACAGGCACAGCGCACCACCAATGAAAAGCAAGGAGCCGCCGGGCCCCGCCCACCGTCCCCAGACACCCAATAAAACACTGCCTCTGGACTTCCCAGCCAATCCCGTATCGCTTGGGATTCACGATAGGCGTGTCATGCCTTCCACACCCCTTTAGGTGCTCGAGGCGCATGCGTAATGGCAACTGCTGCCCCACAACCCGGAAGGGAAGGGTGTGCGTGCCACAGCGTTCCTTGTTGGGGGAAGCGTGATAGCCAATCAGCGACCGTGACGGCAACAAGGAGCGTCCCGCCCGCTCCGTGAGCTGCTCCCTACCATTGGCTGTCCTGCCGGAGATGCGGCTTTTGAGGAGTTTTGATTGGCCTGTTACCAGTGACGTCACGGGCAGGCTGCTCGCCCATTGGCTACGGGTTGTTGCGGTGTCTCTGGCGGTGGGTTCGTAACGGGGTTGAGGGAGTGGGCTGTGGTGGGGTGGTTTCTGGCAGGGCCGAGCCCTGTGCCGTGCCGTGCCGTACTGTAGTGTGCTGTGCTGTGGCAGGCCCTGCTGCTCTGCCCCCCCCTCCCCCCACTTCCGTGGGCCCTCACTGCGCTCCGCTCTGGCCCGTTCGCCTTTCCCTGTGCTAGGGCTGCGGCAGACCCCAGCCGCCTCCGCTGCGCCTCATCCGTGGGAGCCGCCTGACTTGTCCCTCCGTGACTTGTTTCTGCTGATTTCTCTCTTAGGGCTTCAAACAGCGGCCGTCCTGGAGGGGCTCCGTGTGCCCAGAGTGTACAGAATGGTTTGGAACCCGTCCTGTCAGAGGTCACCATAATCATGATTAACTTCAGTAAGTTTTGACTTCTGGCTCTTGTCAGAATGCTGCTTTACGTAGGTGTTGCTTAAAAATAACGGCTGCTTTTCCTGTATTTGTTCTGCTGTCGGGATCCACGGCAGCCTCTCCTCCATGTTAAAAAAGGGATTGTTCGTTAAGTCGTGTATTCTTACCCAACTCCCTTGGGTCTGCCGCAAGCCTTCATAACGATGATCTGAATGATAGCAGCAAACCTTATGGTCCTCTTCCAGGCAACTCTAGTGCTAAGCTATTACGTTTCAGATCAAAGTATTAAAAAAAGTGTTTAATGTTGTTACAAGAAACAAACTGATTTTAATGTTTTAATGCTAAATTTACTATTAGTTAATCAATATGTTTGACTAACCAATATATGAGTGGGCCTGGATCATCCCATATTGCACATGCATAAGATTTATTTTCTATTTGAAAATTAAAAATGTAAAAAGTAGTGGATGGAAATGACTATCCAACATATTAGTGAGCTTTGCTCAATCCAGAGCAAAAGCACTATGCAGAATTACAAGCCATTAAAGTGACTAGTAGCTCTTAACAGCAGTATTACTGGTTGAACTCTTTAGCAGGGTATATTTGTCAACAGCTGTCTGAGAAGACTTCTGCCAATGTGCTGAATAATTCTTTTTCTAAAATAACTGATAAATGTATCATTAAAAAGTAAGAATGTATCCTACAGACTTCTGAATGATGCTTACTTTTCTTGTTGCGTGTATATCTGATAAAAGCCACTTCAGTTACAGATGATTGCCTGATGCACTGTTCATCAGGGTGCTGTATCAGAAAATGGATTGGGACCAGTTTGACTTGAACCCTAAAGTAATTGCTGCCCTTAAGAAAGGTAACTTATTTTGTCATGTCTCACTAATAGATCTGTCAGCAAAGTGTCTTACTTCTGTGGGTATAAACATACAGATGTAAATTAGCATTTTAGAACTGTAATTGTTTCATAAGCAAGTTTTTTGAGTAACTTGAAGTGATGGCTTTTGCCCATGCTCCAATAATCATTTTCCAAACAATTTTATAGCATATGTTGATGCATTCAAAGTAGATGTTGCCTGTCCAGCTTACAAGAATGCAGGGTAGACAAACTTAAGTAAATGAGTAGTAGGAAGTGGGAAGACTCTTACTATTGTGCATAAAACTGTAATCAACCCCAGAGTATTTATAAAAGTTCTTCTAATTTCAGCTGACATAAAATCAGTAAAGGAGATTTTAAATCTTTCTGGAGCAGACTTGCAACGATTGATGAAACTGTCCAGTGCAGATATACAGTGCTTATTGAAAACGGTCTCTCACATGCTAAGGAGAAACAGTATGCTTACAGGTAATACA
Organism: Amazona ochrocephala; assembly: GCA_039720435.1. NCBI lineage: Eukaryota > Metazoa > Chordata > Aves > Psittaciformes > Psittacidae > Amazona > Amazona ochrocephala. Next base: position 50,178,964 of record CM077882.1, on the reverse strand, counting down.
GTCAATACAAAAACCCCTGTTCTATTTAAGTCTTAAAATACCTCTCACTGGGAGAAAATATGGTTTTGGCTCCTCATTGACTCAGTAGTGTGAGTCTGAAAATGAAAATGCAAGTGTTTTTATAATGCTGTGGTGAATTACTTAACTATGCACAGGACAGATCCTCTTAGAGACCTTGAAGGTATGCAGAAGTGGGTGGGTGTCATTCTTCAAGATCAAGCCTGCTTGTAACAGGACAAAATAATTCTCCAGTCTGAAAAACTTGATTAAAGGAACAAAATATATAATTTTTCTTTCTCACTCTCTCCCCCCCTCTTGCAGTTTTCCTTTTGGACTAAGACTGGTTGAAAAACTCACATATTAAAAAACTGCATAAACTGATTTGATATAAACATCTCATTCCAAAACAAGCAGGATGTAGTAGTTCCTCCTGTGCAAATGCCTCATGGCAGCTCTGTATTAAAATGTATTTTTTGATGTGCATATGTCTTCAGGCTTTGGCCAGGTCCCTGCTACACTGTTTCATAGTCTGCTATAGCTTTCCATTTAGCGTAATTGTGCTTGAACCTTGCTGGTAGTATTTTCTGAGGCTATAGCTTTCCACAGAGACTCTTTGGAGGCAGAAAGCCAAAAAAGCTTTGAGGGGCGGAAAGCGCTCATTGTAAACTCTCAGTTTTTGAGCAGGCATTCGGTTAGTAGGGCCTCTGGGGAAAGGGAGGTGGAAAGACCAGGCTGAATCAGAAAAATTTCTCATCAACAAAGCAAGCATCTCTTATTGGCATACGTCTGGTATACAGCTTCTATTTTGTATCATCGTGTGTTGGAAAGATATTGAATGAAACTCCTCTTTTATTTATTTTTTTTTAATATTTAAAAAAATAATAATCTCAAACCCTGCAGCACTTCAGCTCTACCAAGATAAAGATCATCGCACCTCTCAACACCAGAAGCTAAGCCTTGGATGTTCAGTACTAGATAACTTGTTAAAAGGTGGCATTCCTTTAGTGGGTATCACAGAAGTTGCTGGGGAAAGTTCTGCTGGGAAGACTCAGATTAGCTTACAGCTGTGCCTTTGTGTGCAGTATCCTTACAAATATGGTGGATTAGAGTCTGGTAAGTACTGGAATGTAAGTACTGATTAATTTGGAGTTTTAAGGAAATACTGTCTTTAAGAACATCATAGAATCATAAAATGGTTTGGGTTGGAAAGGAACTTAAGATCACCTAGTTCCAACCCCCTGCCACGGGCAGGGACTCCTTCCACTAGACCAGGTTGCTCAAAGCCCCATCCAGCCTGGCACTGAACACTGCCAGGGATGGGGCATCCACAGCTTCTCTGGACAACCTCTGCCGGGGTCTCACCACCCTCACAGGGAAGAATTTTTATTTAATGTTTAATCTCCCCTCTGTCAGCTTGAAGCCATCTGTGCACTGAAGTAGATGCACGTATTCAGTGATGTCTTACCCTTACACCTTTAGTAGTAAGCTAGTTAGTTATTAATTGTCGTAGAGAGAGAAGCATGCTCTGCACATGCCCGGCATCACAGCATAACTTAATACAACATTACTATTGGCTGTTATTTACTTGCCTGCTGCTGTGGTTAAACTAGAATATATGAATATATGAACATATTAATTTATGAAAAGTGTTGCTGTTGTAAGTAGTTACTGACTCCTCAGGTATCAACCGCAGCAAAACAGCTTGTCTGGTGATTTTCCACAAACACCTCTGGTGTATGTTATACCCTAGTTGGGGATTTTGACCTTCAAAGAGTATTTAGTTTCATAACTATAATTACAGAATCACACAGAATCACAGAATAGTAAGGGCTGGAAAGGACCTCAAGATCATCGAGTTCCAACCCCCCCGCCATGGGCAGGGACACCTCCCACTAAACCATGCCATCTAAGGCTATGTCCAACCCCACCTTGAACGCCGCCAGGGATGAAGCATTCACAACCTCCCTGGGCAACCCATTCCAGGGCCTCACCACCCTTACAGTATAGAACTTCTTCCTCAGATCCAATCTAAACCTCCCCTGTTTAAGTTTAAACCCATTACCCCTTGTCCTCTCACCACAGTCCCTAATGAAGAGTCCCTCCCCAGCATCCCTATAGGCCCCCTTCAGGTATTGGAAGGCTGCTATGAGGTCTCCACGCAGCCTTCTCTTCTCCAGGCTGAACAGCCCCAATTTTCTCAGCCTATCTTCATACGAGAGGTGCTCCAGTCCCCTGATCATCTTCGTGGCCCTCCTCTGGACTTGTTCTAACACTTCCATGTCCTTTTTATGTTGAGGACACTTACAGAGTAAAATTGATGGAAATATAATTGAGGACAGTTAATGTTGTTTTGTGTGGCTTTGCCAAAGTATACAGGTTTGTTCTTTGAGTATAATTTTTCGACTGTCTGTCACATTCATCTAACTCCTAATATTTATTGGGTTTTTTCTAGTGTTCTATGCTGTGTTAGAAAGGAATGAAACTTCTGTCACTTCTGAGAATTTGGTGTTCTGGTAATTTGCCTTCGGTGTGTTTTGGCTGTGATCTTGTTCTTCCTTCTATGCAGCACTGGCTTTATTTTGGCAGCTCAGTGGTTTGTTGTGGGGATACTTAATTATTTCTAGCACTGTATCCACCCATATGGAAAAATCATGGAATGTCCAAATGAAGATCTTGCTTAAAGGGCTGTGATTAGCCTGTGGCTTACGTTACTTTCTTTCAGTTTATGTCATTAATGAGAGCAGAAACATATTTTTTGTTTGGTTCCCTGGTGTGTTGCTGGTAACAGCTGCAAATAGTTTGAATGTGTATATATTTTATTCATGCCCCAACACTGGTCCTGATTTGTGTTGAAACAAACCAGAACAGAGCACAGAAGGTGCCCAACATCCTTATGACACTCTTGTCTCTTGTGCCAGACTTTGTAGGGCTACAGAATGGCAAATCTTTTCATTAATTGTGTTTCGAGATGATTCTTGTTTCTTACGCGTCTTGTACTTGGCACTAGTAGGATTGCTTTGTTCTGTCCGTGTCCCATATCTACCCACTCCTAAGTGTCTCATGGAAGATAGGCTAGAATGGCCTGCCCATCATATCAGCACTTTTGTGAGAAAGCCTGAGTGTTTTAGAAGGCCTGAGAGGACAGAATGTTTGAGGATCATGAAGGTATAGAAGAAGGAAATACCCTGTAGCTGGAGTTGGACAGCTAAGAGAGTGACAGAATCCTAATTCTTGCACTTCTTTACTCTCCATCTGATATATTAGAATCATAGAAACATGGAACAGTGAGGGTTGGAATGGACCTTAAGATCATCTAGTTCCAACCACCCTGCTAGTTCCAACACCTCACACTAAGCTAGGCCCCCTTCAGGTACTGGAAGGCTGCTATGAGGTCTCCACGCAGCCTTCTTTTCTCCTAGCCGAAGAGCCCCAACTCTCTCAGCCTATTTTCATACAAGAGGTGCTCAGTCCCCTGATCATCCTCGTGGCCCTCCTCTGCACTTGTTCCAACAGTTCCATGTCCTTTTTATGTTGACACCAGAACTGCACACAATACTCCAAGTGAGGTCTCACAAGAGCAGAGAACAGGGGCAGGATCACCTCCCTCGACCTGCTGGTCACGCTGCTTTTGATGCAGCCCAGGATATGGTTGGGGTGCGAGTGCACACTGCCAACGCATGTTCGTTTTCTCATTGACCAACACCCCCAGATCCTTCTCCACAAGGCTGCTCTGAATCTTCTCTGCCCAGCCTGTAGCTGTGCCTGGGATTGCTCCGACCCAGGTATAGGACCTTGCACTTGGCATGGTTAAACATCATCAGGTTGGCATCAGCCCACCTCACAAGCTTGTCAAGGTCCCTCTGGATGGCATTCCTTCCCTCCAACATATCAACTGAACCACATGGCTTGGTGTCATCGGCAAACTTGCTGAGGGTGCACTCAGTCCCACTGTCCATGTCACCGACAAAGATGTTGAACAAGACCAGTCCCAACACCAATCCCTGAGGGACACCACTCGTTACTGGTCTCCAGCTGGACATTGAGCCATTGAGCACAACTCTTTGCGTGCGGCCATCCCGCCAGTTCTTTATCCACCGAGTGGTCCACCTATCAAATTGATGCCTCTCCAATTTAGAGAGAAGGATGTCATGTGAGGCAGTGTCAAACGCTTTGCACAAGTCCAGGTAGATGACATCAACTGCTCTGCCCCGTCCATCAGTTCCGCAGCCCCATCATAGACGGCCACCAATTTGGTCAGGCAGGATTTCCCCTTAGTGAAGCCATGCTGGCTGTCACCAAGCACCTTGTTGGTTTTCATGTGCCTCAGCATGCCCTCCAGGAGAGTCTGCTCCAAGATTTTGCCAGGCACAGAGGTGAGGCTGACTGGTCTGTAATTCCCCGGCTCATCCATTTTCCCCTTCTTAAAAATGGGGGTTATATTTCCCTTTTTCCAGTCATCGGGAACTTCACCTGACTGCCATGACTTTGCAAATATGATGGACAGTGGCTTAGCAACTTCATTTGCCAGCTCCTTCAGGACCCGCGGATGGATTTCATCAGGTCCCATGGACTTGTATATGTTCAGGTTCTTAAGATGGTCTTGAACCGTATCCTCTCCTACAGTGAGCCCAGGGTCTTCATTCTCACTGTCCCTGCGTCTTCCTTCCAGGACTTGGGTGGTGTGGTCAGAGGGTTTGACAGTGAAGTCTGAGGCAAAGAAGTCATTGAGAACCTCAGCCTTCTCTAAATCCAGGGTAGCCAGTTCTGAGAGCTTCCTGAGAGGGCCCATGTTGTCCCTAGTCTGTCTTTTATTTGCAGTGTAACCACAGAATCCCTTCCTGTTATCTTTCGCATTCCTAGCCAATTTTAATTCTAACTGAGCCTTAGCTTTCCTAACCTGGTCCCTAGCTTCCCGGACAACATCCCTGTATTCTTTCCAGGCCTCCTGTCCTTGCTTCCACCTTTTATAAGCCTCTTTTTTCCTTTGAATTTTCCTCAGCAGCTCCTTATCCACCCAAGGAGGTCTCCTGGCCCTCCTGCAGCACTTCCTTCTAGTTGGGATGCAACACTCCTGAGCTCGTAGTAGGTGATCCTTGAATATCAACCAACAGTCTTGGGTCCCCCTGCCCTCTAGGGCTGTATCCCATGGAACCTTACTGAGCAGGCTCCTGAAGAGGCCAAAGTCTGCTCTCTTGAAGTCCAGGGCAGTGAGCTTGCTGCACGCCTTTCTCACTGTCCTGAGGATCTCAAATTCGACCATCTCATGATCGCTGCAATCAAGGCTGCCCTGGAGTGTCACATTTCCAACCAGCCCTTCCCTGTTGGTGAGCACGAGGTCAAGCATGGCACCTCTCCTTGTCAGCTCCTCTATTACTTGCAGAAGGAAGTTGTCTTCCACACAATCAAGGAACCTCCTCGATTGCTTGTGCCGGGCCGTACCATCCTTCCAACAGATATCAGGGTGGTTGAAGTCCCCCATGAGAACAAGGGCCTGTGAGCGTGAGGCTGTTCCTGTCTGTCTATAGACTGCTTCATCCACAGAGTCCTCTTGACCAGACAGTCTGTAACAGATCCCCACAATAATGTCACCCATCGCTGTTCTCCCTTTAACCCTGACCCACAAACTCTCTGTCGACTGCTCACCTGTCCCCAGACAGAGTTCCATACTCTCCAGCCTATCCCTAACATAAATGGCAACTCCCCCTCCTCGCCTACCATGCCTGTCTTTCCTAAAGAGCCTGTAACCTTCCATTCCAACAGTCCAGTCATAGGAGCCATCCCATTATGTTTCTGTGATGCCTATTATATCATACCCCTGTGGACATGCACACATCTCTAATTCCTCTTGTCTGTTCCCCATGCTATGGGCATTTGTATAGAGGCATTTGAGCCGAGCTCCATTTGAAGCCGGCTCATTGGCTGGAGCGTCTGGAATATCTCTGCATTGCTTCGAGCATTTACTATAGGTGCTGGCAACTGATTGGGTGTGTTGGGATGGAACAATGCCCCCCTCCCCAACACATCTAGTTTAAAGCATCCTTGACCAGTCTGGCAAACCTCCTACCAAAACCGCTCTTCCCCTTCGTTGTCAGATCAGCTCCACCAGCCCCCAGTAGGCCTGGCCTACTAAACTGAGTTCCATGTTCAAGGTACCCAAACCCCTGACTATAGCACCACCCTTCTAACCATTTATTAACCTGCCCAATCCTCCTAGCCTTTTCAAGTTCCTGCCTTGTATCCTGGAGAATTGATGAAAAGACAATGTGAGCTCCAGAGCCCCTAACCACCTCTCCCAGTGCTCTGAAGTCCTTCTTTATGTTCTCCAGGCTACTGCTATCTATATCAGTAGCACCCACATGGATCACTAGAAGTGGGTAATAGTCAGTGGGACCGACTAGAGCAGGCAGCTTCTCTCCAACATCCCTGATTCGAGCCCCTGGTAGGCAACACACCTCCCTTGAGCCTGGGTCAGGCCGACAGATGGGTGCCTCTGTTGCTTTCACAGTAGAGTCCCCTACTACTGCAGCCCGCCGCTTTTTCCTGGAGCACCAGTAGTGGTAATCTTTACCAGTGCATCATCTGGTTGTTCACGGTGTGGGTGTTTCCTCATCAGCCCCCTGCAGGACAGCAATGCGGTTCTGGGTGGGGACAACAGATGTAGGGGGAAGCCCCTTGCTTTTAATTGCCCTCTTCCTCCTTTTTTTGTTGTGTTTTTTTTTTTTTTTTTTGTTTTGTTTTGTTTTTTTTTGTTTTTTTTTTTGTTTTTTTGTTACTAGTTCCCAGCTTCCTGGGTTAATGGCCTTCTTCTTTCTTCCATGAGCTACAATGGACGCTTGAGGTCCTTGCACAATTTGGGCCTGGAGCAAGCAGTCCTGCTTCCTCTCAGCTTCCCATATGTTATAAGGCATACAGCCATAGCAGCAGATACTGTTTGCATAGCACATTGAAAATGAAACTTGATTTTGCTTCAGTCTATAAATAAGGGTTCATGTTGAGTCTCTCATGAGAAACACAGGAACTAAAAACTTAGGTTAAGTATGAGAAGCTTTATTCTTTAGAAAACTTGAGAACAACAGGAATGCTTAGTCGCTATCACAGAAGTCTAACACCACCAATAGGAGATTAATCTTGGTGTTACAACTTTGCTATAGATTTAAAATTATGTTGGGTCGGTTCAGTTTCTTGGGAGTGGGTTGTTTGTGTTCTTTTGTTGTTGATTTTGGTTGCGTTTGGGGATTTTTAATGCTAGAAACTTCCCTTCTCTTAGGTGATGTTGAAATACATTTCTTTAGACAGTATAGATTTATTGTGTATTTCTTTCATTTGACTTTGTGCTAATCTTGCTTACTATTCTGAGTGCTACAAGGCTGACAGCAAACAGAAATTAGGACATGCTTTGCCTCCAGGTTCTCTTTCTGCCATTCTAAGAATGTCAGTGTCGTGGTTTAAGCCCAGCAGGTAACTCAGAAGCATACAGCCGCTCGCTAACACCCCCCACCCCCTCCTTCCTTCCTCAGCTCCTGGAGGGATGGGGAGGAGAATCAAAGGAATGTAACTCCCACGGGTTGAGATAAGAACAGTCCAGTAACTAAGGTAGAACACAAACCACTGCTGCTACCACCAATAATAATAAAGATAAGGGAAATAACAAGGGAAAAGAATACAACCACTCACCACCCACCAACCGATACCCAGCCCGGCCCCAGCAGTGATCTAACTCTTCCTGGTAACTGCCCTTAGTTTATATAGTGGGCATGACGTGCTGTGGCATGGAATACCTCTTTGGTTAGTTTGGGTCAGGTGTCCTGTCTCTGCTTCCTCCCAGCTTCCCCTCCTCCCTGGCAGAGTATGAGACACAGGAAGTCCTTGGTCAGAGTAAACATTACTGAGCAGCAACTAAAGCCATCAGTGTTATCAGTACTGTTCCCAGGCTGAAAGTCAAAAACACAGCACTGCACCAGTTATTAAGAAGGAGAAAAATGACTGCTGCTGAACCCAGGACAGTCAGTTATGGTCAATTGCATGTTGGCTGAATTTATTTTATATTCATAAGTAATGCATGAATATAACATGACAAATTCAGATCCATATTACAATTCTGAATTAGAAAAAGTCTGCGGCTGATTCTTCGTAACAGGCTGGTTTGGTGCATGACAAATCAGGTTCACAGGATTCAAAATTTGTCCTTTGAGGGAGGGTTTTTTTTGGTGTGTTTAATTTTTGTTTATTTTGCTTTAGGGTGGTTTTTGGCCAACACCCAGCATAGCACTTCCATCAGTCTAACTGAAAGTAGAGCACTGGGATTTGATGCAATCACTTCAAAACAAAAGTTTTTGTGAGGAAAAATGTTCATGTGATTACTGAGGACAGCTGACTCATTAAGAGCTGCTCTCAGCTTCTTTCTCAAAAGTGGTAACTGCCCTGACTCTTGGCTCATTAGTGTTGACAACTTCTTAATAAACTGTAAATAGCACAATGTCATAGGCTTTTCTGTTTGCCTTGTACTACTGTCCTCTTGTTATTTAGGTTATGGCGATTCATTTATCTTTAAAGATACATGAATATTTAGTGCTTTTGCCTCATAATTAGGCATAGGCCTTTAATACTGAGTTTAGGTATTTGTTAATCTTTTCTAGCCATTGTAACTTTGCTGTGAAGTACCTCCTACATTTTTAATGCATAGGTTTGTGTGCACCTTAATCAAACATTGAATTGTGGCTCAAACTGAAGTTTGTGCTTCAAATAAAAACTGAAAAGGCTTGATGAAGGTCCAGTAGGAGACAGCGCTATTCTCATTGTACTGTGCAACTCAAATTTTAAGCCAAGGCAAAGCTCATCTGATGTATCTTATGTCGTTTAACTCTTAAAGTTCAAGGTGCAGATTACATCCTCATTTTGTGCAATGAGCAGCACTTCAAGAAAAAGCAGGTTGTCCTTATGTCCATCACAAATGGAACAGTTGTGTATTCAGAGTACAGTATTTGCTGTAGTGGATTTAACTGATGTCAAAGAAGTGTTACAGAAGACTGCAAGGTTGGCAGGTGTGAATGCTGGCATTTACAAAACTAAACCGAGGCACGGAATACTCTATGGAGTAGAACTGTTCTTAAGACGGAATTCTTGATATTTTTTCTAATTTTTTTGTTTTGTTAACAAGTATTTCACTAAAAACAATTAACCTGACTAAATGAGCTCACTTGAACTTCAGAATTGCTGTCATGGTTTTACAGATGATAGTGTGTATCTGTTGATCAGGAATTTTAACTGTAGGCTGCTGGACCAGTGGAGCAGAGAGGACCAGTTTTTTGCTTCTCCAGCAGTTCTTTTTTCCTTACAGGTATTACTGCTTTAGGATTATCTTGTTAGCCTCGATTCTCTTGTTCATCAGGTGTAAACATGAAACCTGGCCACAGCTGCATATATGTTTGCAACACAGTAAGATTGCTTGATTGTTTTGTACTCTTCTGCTTTTGCCTTATGTTTGTTCTTATCACTGTTCTTATTACTGTACTGAAATTATCTGCAACAAAGATCTTAAGGAGAATTTTATGTTTCTTTTTGTCTAGATAAGTTAATTTTTGGAAAAATTCTCTGTTTTGAAATGTTTGAATGTTGCAATAACTCTGGATTGAAATACAATTATGGGATCAGTGGAGCACCTATCTATGTAGAAATACAAATCTGGTTATAAGAAGCCACCATGAAGTCTCAAGTAGTAGACATTCTGTGATTTCTAGGTAAACCAAGGAGGGGACAAGGGACATACCACTTCTAAGCAGGTCTGAGTTTTAAAAAGCAGATGGTTTCTCTGTAAGCCACTATTCATGGTAAAGAAATCCGTCTTTCAGAAATAGGCAATATTGTGCAAAAGGCAGTCAGCTGTGGATAAGAATGGTGGTTGAGAAATCCGTTTACTTTAGGAATTATCTCAACACAAGTTAGCACTGCTTTTGTTAGTATGAAATTCAGAAGCAACGTGGGCTTAAGGAAGCTGCGTATCTTGGTGGGTTTTCTTTTTTTACTTGATTTTGAATTTGCACCATTGTGAGTTTCAGTTTTGTGGTGTGTTGCAAGGCAACATTGCTGCCCCAAGTGTTGGTGCTAGATATACCTTGTGATTAGACATTTTTCTTGACTTACTAGCTTTTTAGAAATTGAGAAACTGAACCTGATTGGGAATCAGTAGTAAAGTCCTTAGTAAAGATCCTCACCTGCCTATTTGATACTCAGCTGTCACTGTCAAGTTGGAAAGTGATAGGAAAATGAGTCCAATTAGGAGAAATTAACCTAGGGAAATAGTAACGAAAATTAAGGTTCATATAATTAGTTGTTTACTAATTAGCTACTTAAAAAGCCTTTAGCAGTTAAGTGATATAATTAATAGGTCACTGTGTTTTTCTTGCCTGAGTTTCATACAAGTTCAGGCACTATTTAAGAAGCTGCTGATTGTCACTGTAAACTTAATGGAGTCAAGTAACTGTGGGCTCATTTACTCATTTATTTATTTACAGTTTTCCTTTGGTAATAGAACCTTATACCTGCACTCATTTGTGTCTACAGGTATTGCAAATTACTTCAGTTGTAATTACTGAAGACAGCATTTATTCCATCCAGTCAAGTGGTAGGAAAAAAAGTGGGCAAAGTAGGGAACATATTTGTGGTTCAACTTCTTAAGTTTTTTGTATGTTGTAGTTCAGGAATCATGATGAGATCATGACGGCTCTGACTGCTAATGCTGTATTGTAGTCCTCATTCACTGTCAAATGTTACAAACTGTTAACCCCCCTCATGGACATGAGTATATACACAATGAAACTGGGCAGTTAAGAATGGAGGCTGAATATTTGAGTGATAAGTGCTATTGGCTGCCAGGCCCAAAGAAAGTGAAAAGGAGCTGAAGTATAACTTGACACTGTTATTAGGTAGAATGAAAATAGAAATTGTGGAAATGTTTCAGGACCTCCTGTGAAGGCATGGATGATGATGAAGCATTTTTCCATGTGATAATAATTGAGGAAGTTCTTTAAATCTCAGCTGTCAAAATTATTAGCCTCATCTTTGTCTTATATTCTCAGAATGTATAACCCTGTGTTACACAGGTATCCATCAGCAAAATATTTGTATTGATAAAGTAACCATTAATTTTCACTTGATCCCATCCTGAGATCTCTCAGTTCCTGCTGTTGGATGTAGTTTTTGTAATTTTTTCAGTGGAACATATAGAGAATTTGGAAGTTGCTTCTGGAAATGGGACTTTCCACTCTATGGAGAGCCAGAGTAGAGACCATTGGGGTGGAAATGTTCAGGATGTCACAGATTGCCAAGCACATCAGCTGCTAAACTGCGTGAGCAGCGTCAGTCACTTCAATGAGTGGACTTAATCCTTAGATGTAACCCTTCAAGTATTAGCTGATAATTCCAGGTAGTTCTGCAATAACAGTAACAATTTTTTTTTTAATAAATATTGCATGTATTTGTTTGATTTCCCCAGCATCTTTGATGCATATGGTTAATTTTCTCTGCAATAACACATACTTGTTAACCAGAAACCACAGTAAAAATATATAGCTATCACTCGCAGTAATGGGATTGAACTATAATGCTTCTTATCTAATCTGCCATTTTCAGGAAGAGTTAATTGGACTGAGATTGGATGAGTGATCCTCTTTAAACAGACTTACCCATTGTAGCAATAAGTATCCCTCCACTCGTAAATTTAAAACAAGAATCTTAAAAACAGTGTGTGAAAGTGATCAAAATACTGGTTGTACTGGGTTTGGCAGGGACAGGGAATTTTCTTCACAGTACAGTGCTGTGCTTTATATTTCTGACCAAAACAGGCAAACTCTGCAGCGTTGCTCTGTTTGTGGATTGGATAAATTATGATACATGTAATGACCCGATTTAGGTGGTTGAGGTGTTCCACCGCTGTGCAAGATGAGCGTCACCTAGTGGAGAATACAAAAAACCCCAATTGTATCAGCAGGCACCAAAAAAAGGACCTGGCAACTATGGGAAAGTCACAGGAGTGATTTTTTTTGTTGTTGTTCATAATTGATTCAGTATGGCTACAAAAAAGAGTAACATGAATTTCCAGGTACACATCTAGCTTTTGGGTGCAGAATGTATTATTTTTGTGCCGTTAAGCAAAGGGTTTGTAAAAGCCCAGTTGTAATAATAGAGGTGCTTTCCTTGACTATAGGAGCTGTCTACATTTGTACAGAAGATGTATTCCCAAGTAAACGTTTGCAACAACTCATAGATCAACAACATAAGCTGCGAGCAGATGTTCCAGCTGAAGTCATACAGAAGATCAAATTTGGAAACAGTATTTTTGTTGAACATGCAGCAGACCTAGTAAGTAGTAACACAAATTGAGAATGTACAATTATTACACTATAATCCAGTAACCACAGGGTGATTTTTGTCATGTAGGAGACCTTACAAAAGGTTGAGTGATCTAAGATTTGAAATGAATACTACTTAATCTCTCCAATTTGTTGTTAAAGAACTATTACAGTATTTTTTGTGAAGTATATTGAAATATAAATATTTTTAAATAATAAATAATGTAGTGAATTTTTATAAGTCATTATGTTTATTAAAACGTCTTGCCCCTTTATCTGTAAGATGTCATAGAACTGTACGGGAAAATATACAACCCGAGTAGTGTATTTTTGCCTTGTAAATGCCCTTTGTTGTGCTTTTCTTAAGTAGCTGTTAATATGCTCTTTATTTATAGAACATCTGAAGTTCTGTTTTCTCTAAGGCTTGCAAGAAGCATTTCTGAAATTATTCCAATTGTTGATTTCTTTGAATTGTAATTTGCAAGTGTAAGAAGATCCTGTACATAAGTATGCTTACCACTTACTGTATAGTCCATTGAGCAGCTAAGCTACCTTCTCCATGTCCCTTTCACTGGAAGTCTTAAACTTCTAATTGTAGTTTCTGGAAGCTACAGAGTATGTTATTGTATAAATGAGAGAACTGCCCTATACTAGTACATACATCTCTCTAAAATACCTTTAAAAATAAAACATTACACTCACTGGTAAGTCCAGTAACTGCACAGTAGATGTGTGTGTATCCAAATACATAGAATGCGTTGCTGTATACAGGTAGATGACAGTAGCTGAAGTAGAAAACCAAGTCACAATTGCATTCTGCATTTTCTTTCACACCAAAGTTGTTTGCGTATTCACTTGAAAAGAATGAGTCTTGTACAAACAGAAGGACCACTTGCAACATGGGAGTGTTTGAAGTGCTGTATATTTTTTTGTAGATATATCAGTAAGTGAAACAAAAGGAGCAACAACAAAAAAATCCCTTTTCCAGAATGGAAAGTAGCTGTGTATTCTTCAGAGCAACTCTTTCCCATCAGTTAAGAAAAAGAAGCGCCTTTGATATTACAATATTATTTTGCAAAAAGCTGCTCATTCAGTAGAACAGAACTTACTGTAACTCAGACTAGAGAATTACAATTCAGCTTTAAAAGCTGTGGAATGCTGGAGGATATTTTATGTGCTTTTGGATGAATGTAAGCTCTTAGCTGTGAACCTCTCTTTGATGTAAAAGGTAGCACCAGTCAGAAGTGTGACCCTCACATTAGGGGTTTTTTTTGCCAACACTGAAATTTCTGATGGCCAGAAGCAGAGATTATCACCGTGAGCTTGTTCTCCTTTCCACTCAGCTGCTGTAAACCACATTGTTAAAGACAAGCACCAGGCTACAATGACCTTATTATATAATAGATACTGAGCTCTACAAAATATTTGTTAAAGATCCTGCAACTGAAATGCTTGGTGACTTCAAAATATTAAATTAGTAGAACTTGTAATAGGGAGGGAGGATGCAAGTTGCAGCTACTCGTGTTCATTGATCAATCCTCTTGATCAATATGGATTTGATGTAGCAACAGTGTATTTTACTGTTAATATATCTTTAATGGAACAGTAATGTGATCTGTAACTTCGGTTTTAAATATTTAATATTAGTCTTGAGTTCTCAGTGTTTCAGTGAGAACCACTCTTGCAAAATAGAATGGCTTAGGATAAGAGTATTGCATTCTTGAGATTTGAAATGTTAGTGAACAGCTGACTCAAGTCAGAGCTGCAGGTAACTGTACATTCCGGTAGGTAACTCTGCATTGCGGTTAGATCTCTTTGTTCTTAAGGTAAAAGCAGAAGATGTTTGTGAAAAATGGTTACTGCTGAGGCTTAAAGATTCACAAACTCACTTTATGATTAGGAACTCCATCAGCTTTCTGTTTCAGCAATGCTATCTGTAGTTACTACATCAGTTTTACAAACAGAGGTATTTGAACTGTTCTAATACTGACTGTTTGTATTTTGCGGTAGGATACCTTTCACAACTGCATTACTAAAAGGATTTCCCTGCTGCTTACAAGAGGCATGGTGCGGTTGGTGGTCATCGACTCCATTGCTGCCTTATTTCGATGCGAATTTGGAGCTTCAGATTCTGTTACGAAGGCTCGGTATTTGCAGACATTTGGAGCACAGCTTCACAGTTTAAGCACTAGATTCAGGACTCCAATAATGTGCATTAATCAGGTATGACATGGAAACTGCTGCTTAGTTTAGAGGGACCATTTAATAAATAGTTGGGGAAGAGGAAATTTGTGTTTGCAGATTTCTTGGTGTTGTATTTAACATTGCCAACTGAATATTATTGACTGATGGAAACTAAAACTTGCTTAAACTGGTGTACTTTAAACTAGTAACTTCTCAAAGAATATAATTTAAGCTTTTTTATACTGTTAGTGACTTCAAAGGCTGACCATTAAAGCTAACGAAAATACATATGTATAGCAACTGCACCAAGCATCTAACTAAAATAACAAGAGTTCCTAACACTAGCTTCAAATGCCATTGCCAGCAGGATTGCTTTGGAAAGTTATATTCCACATACACAGGAGGCAGTGAAACACCAGGGACTGTGCTGCATTTTTGTGAAGGTCAGCACTTCTGTGTAACTGATGAGATTAGTAAAACATTAGAATTCATGCAACCAAACAAACCCACAATAGTACTAGTCAACAGTAATAGTCTTTTGAGAATACTAGACAAGATGCTACATCTGTCCTGTAGAAGTGGCATGCCACTGCTGTTAGCCTAATCACAAATCAAAGCAGCATGTGCATGCTGGAGATAAAGCATTGACACTTGGAATGTGGCCTCAGAAAGGGATAAGTAGATGTGCAAGCAATCCACTACTGGGAAACTCCCTTTCCAGTGGGCCCCTCCATCCAATCAGTAAGTACTCAGCCCTGAAGTTTCCTCCTCACACCAGAGGAGAATGGGGTAGGACCAAAAGTTGAACTGGAGAAGTTACAAACAAGAATTTTATATCAGGAAGAAAGATATTCTAGAAACATCAAGTCAACTGTTACTCATTTGATTTGTTTCTAGGAGTAGTTCTGGAATTATGGAACAGGCAGTATATAAAACCTTGTATTGACTAACTGGAGGGAAGTGTATTAGAATTCATACATAGCAGTAATTAGAACAGCTTTCAGGCATGTAGTGTTTTTCTTTTCAGTAAGAATCCCATTAAGATTCAGTAGGATTTAAATTTCAGCCATGAGTTACTCCTGACATTTTAACCAATTTTATTTTAACAATTTAAACATCTGGTAGTAGTTAAATTCATATAAGCTGTAGCTCGCTAACTAGTTGTAGTACTGTAAACTAAGATTATACCTCACAACTCCCTTTTAGTTTGCCTGGAAAGAATAAGGGTTTTCTAACTTGGCTTAACATGTGATCCAGTAACTTGGGGTTTTGTAGCTTCATTCCCTTCCCTGTCCTTCTGCTTGCTAAAAAACAATGCATAACTACAGGTCAACTTCAACCATCATTTTTCTGTTTTAGGTGACTGATGCAGTAAGTGAGTCAGAAGCTGCTCAGTGTGGTTGTAGGTAAGTTTATAACTCCAATATAATCTACCAGAGTGTGTTTAAGACTGGTATGCATCTACCCAGCATTGCTGCATTTGCTGGAGATCAGCAATAACTAATGTGCTGCAAAGTGGAAGAAACCGTCATATACACTTACGTGGTAATCCCTAATCAGCAAGTTAGGGGGAAGAAGTTAATGGCCATTGTACTTGCTTATGCAAGAATGATTTTGCTTCTCATCTCTGATAGCTTGTCTTTGAAAGCTGGGGATGGACTTTTTACAAGGGCATGTAGTGATAGGGGGAATGGCTTTTAACCTAGAAGAGGATATATTCAGATTAGATACTAGGAAGAACTTCTTTACTGTGAGGGTGGTGTGACACTGAAGCAGGTTGCCCAGAGAAGCTTCGAATGCCCCATCCCTGGGAGTGTTCAAGGCCAGGCTGGACAGGGCTTTGAGCAACCTGGTCTCGTGGAAGGTGTCCCTGCCCATGGCAGGGGGGTGGAACTGGGTGATCTTGAAGGTCCCTTCCAACCCAAACCATTCTGTGATTCTATAACTGAGTGCATTTTATGTCTTCTTAAAAAAATACAGCAACCAAACCTTACCAGTTGATTTTGTTGCTTAAGAAAAAAAGCCTCTCTGACACAAAGATATTAACAGGATTCAAACATACATATTTCTTGTTTGAAGCCTAAGTGTAATCTGGAGTTACTAGTTAGGTAGGTGCTACGTAAATGAAGAGAACTTAGTTATGTCCTCCAGATTCAGAAAGTGACACAGAACAAGGATAAGGTTCAGTTTCCTCCCCCCACCCCTGGTTATCTTGTAATTCTTTTATTGGGGAGATTGCATTCTTTGCAGGGAAAAAAACAACAAACTTTTAAACTTCAGGTTGAAATGAATAGTTAAATATACCTGCAAATGGAATCCAAGGCCAAAAGTTACATGGTTCAAATACTTACAGTTCAACCATTTTTGTATACTATTGTCCTATCACAAGAGGGGACACACCAAGACAGAGGCAGGTGTTCACAATGGCTGTAGCTGGAAGAACGACTGAATTATTCTGTATGGAATCACTTCTCTTCCCATTATTACCATGATACAGAGAGAACCCAGCGTGTAGCTTTGTGGGGATAGCCCATTAATCTCCATGTTTTAAGACATATAAGTTTAAATACAGCAAATGACAGTAAATATAGAGACAGTAGATCATTGCTTCCAGTGTAATTTTGTTACAACAGGAGTGAAGATAATTCATATTAAATTCATACATGCAGAAATCTGTAATGTTTTCTTTCTAGTGTAGTGGGTAGCAGAGTCTCTCCAGCACTTGGAATAACCTGGGCAAATCAACTGCTAATGAGACTGATGGTCAGCCGAACACCACAGCCTGAACGACCACCTGGAGTAGTGTCACACCACACTGGAAGTGTGAGGACTTTACGAGTAGTTTCTGCTCCTCATCTCCCTCCCTCCTCTTGCTACTATACAGTAAAGGTGGAAGGTGTAAAAGGAATAAAATAAATTATTTGCACTGTAAAGCACTCTGCTCCAAAACCATACCAAAACTACTTTGCTTCAGGAGGAATTAATGGTTAAATTAAATTCTTCCTAGATGAGAGAAATGGATGCTGAAATAGAGATACAGTGCTGTGACTACATCAGGAGTTGTCAACATTGTGAAAGATCTCTTCATACTTGGATGTAGGTCCACCACATATTTCTGGGAAGTATTCTGAAGAAGAGTAGAGCTTTGGGTGGACAGAGGCTGCACAATGAAGTGTGATGTGTCAGTCCCCAGGGTAGGGGAGACATGATTTCTAATTTACCTTTAATAGCATGCTAATCTAGTGACAGCATGTGCTGCAGTAGTGTACCTTCTCTGGGTGAAGACCCACAGGGACTTCAGTTCAGCCAGTGACTATCTTCTGCTGGTGGTGTTTCTGGGCCCCATGCTGCCATAAAGTACAGCCATTCTTCAATCTGTAGGGCCTCAGAAATAGCACAAAGCAGCTATCCTATTTTAAAACAACTTGTTATTAATATTAGGATTAAAAAAAAACCCAAACACAGACAGTTGATTTTAACATCTTACTGTAAGAATTAGAATTGTACTGCTTTTGTACTGTATGGACATATCTAGCTTCACAGAACTTTGTCATTTGTTTTTAGAAATGTCTCTTTTCCTGTGTTCTGGTTCTCTCCATAGCAAAAGCCGCTTCAGCATCTTCCAGTTAAAAACAAACCACACAGCACCATCCTTTTGTTCTGCTCTGCTGGCCCAGCACTGATGCTGCACCACGCAAGTTCAGAGCAAGGGATCTGTTCATGTTCCTCCAGATGCTCTGCACTGCTCTGGTTCACTGGATCAGGGTAATATTCTTGATCAGCACCTGGATCACTGCCTGTGGCTTTGCTCAGCTGTGCTCCTGGAAGAGCTGCTGTAGCAGGTTCCATCCACATCTGGAGTGATTGCTTTTCTCAAATTTGCATTGTTAGAGCTTTACGTGTTTTTATTTTCATTTTTGCACTATTTATCAAACTTTTTCTGTTATCCTCCAACTACGACTATGACATCTGCTTTCTCTAGTCACTGCTGAATTCTGTGTGACAGCAAGCCAGATGAAGTCACTCACGTGCATTTTCCTGCATGAGTCTTCTGATGTCACCTGTGTTGGTTCTTATTTAACTCTCTAGCTGGAGGCTTAAATCTGAGTCAGAGGCCATTTCCTGGCTCGTCATCACACACAAACCATGAGCCTCTAAAATACAACCAACCCCCATGTTCATAGTCATCAGTTGCTTGCAGCAGCTTAGTGTTCACCTGCAGTTGCTACTACCCCTTTCTGCAGTTACTCACAACCACAGTCAAAAACCCAGACCATTGCTCACCTGACACTGGTATAGTGTTCGGGGTACAAACCCTCTTTGAAGCCTTCTGTCAAAAGTGTTGAAACATGCTGCAGTCTTAATAAATGCAAGTTAAGAACCTTCCCTTTATACAGTTTTATTCATCTTTGGATTGCACAACGGAGAGTTGTTGCTATACAGGAAAAAATGAATCATTTTTTACAAAGAAGATTTACATTCTAGAATGTATTCAGTTTGTCATCTTTATCCTGTAAGGCTGCATTTAAACAGTTTTCTACACCTTGAAAAGAAATGTTAAGTGACATTTGAGAAATTTTAATCAGTTTCAAGTTAACCTACAGCTTGGTGATGTATAGAAAGAGGCCTTTTTCAGCAGAAAGCTCAGACAGAGCTCCAGAAACATGACTTTGGAAAAGTAGAACCAAATTTGTGCTTGATAAAGAATGGACACAACTGACCTAATCAACAGAACGGATATAATAAAACACACTGAACAACCTCAGTTGTTCAACAGCCTGAGGGGGAAAAAGGAAGAGTTTGTGTATCCCCAAGGATACACAGACATTACAAATGGTTTTCTGGTGGTGGTGGGTGTTTTCTTAAACCAGGTCCTAGAAAACAGAAAATGCCGTTCCGACTGCACAGAACTCATCTGCCCTAATTCCACTGTCACCCACCACTCCTACTCCATGGAGCTTCTACTACGTAATTTGAAACTAAATACACAATAACCTCCTCTGCTTGAGTGGGGACTCGTGTATGAAGATATGGAGCCTCAGGACTGCTCTGGTTTTAAAAACTACTTCACTACACTTGTTCTATGCGCTATGCGACATTCAGTCTCAACTGTGTATCAGCACAACTGTCAGAGCAGCTTTGAATGTTAAATGAAGCTTCTAACTATGGTTCTCTCAATATTTCTTATTTAAAAGATAATGTTTAATTTCTTACAACTAAAGAACAGTTTTGCAGCCTCACTATGAGCATGAACATCTTTTTCAACAGCTCCTGGCTTCTGCCTTCTATCCTATGGTGGCACCATGCTTTGCTCTTGCTTTGTTGTTTTGGGCTTTTTGTTTAATACAAACTACTGACCTTGGCTATTGAGTGCACTGAGACTAATGCAAGTGAACTGGAGTGAGGCAATAAGCAAATGTAGATGTTCAAACTTCCCTCAATTCTGTACTATTTACAAGAACTCCAAAATGCCAGTGTTTATGCTGATACTTCCGTAAGTCTGTGACAATGTAAAGTGACTACAAGGAAACTGTAAACTTCACAGCATCACATCTCTTAACATTTATTCTCTCAGTACAGGCCAACATGACCAACAATGCAATTCTCTTAGCAGCTTTTAGACAAAATACATGACCTGCATAACAAAAACTGAAGTAACTTGAACTCATCAGGTTTTGTAAACACACTTCCATCACAGTACTGTATGCCCCTTTTACTATTTACAACAGAATCACACCATTTTCAAAATTACCAGACTCAGTGGTACAATTTAAGCACAAATACTCCTCAAGCTTAAACCCATCTTATTTTACTACCATTCAGGAAGGCTTGGGAGAAAAGGGGATGCCCTTTAAGAAAAGGTTCAAACTCTTAGAGAACGCGTTCAATAGTTTTTCTGTTGTTTCAGTGCTATGTTCTGTCACCACAGTACTACAAGCACAAACATCACAGCAATAGTCCAGTTATTCCTTCTAAAGAGGAGCAAATCATGGAACAGTTACATTTTACAATAGTATTTAGTAAGATCTGAACTCAAGACCAAATACTGCCAGAATTCCTAGAGACCTGCATACTACCACACAGACAGAAGGCCCGTGGGCATCCTTCCCTCAGTAACAATTCCACATATGATTCCTCCAGCACCCCACTGCTACATCCCAGAACCACCAACCACCACTCATAGGAGAACTTGGGTGAAGTGGCCTAACTGGAGTCCTTATCATGGTTTGAGTGAAACTTGTGACATTTAAACCCCAGCAGCTCAACACTAACAAGGTGCCTGTCAATTCTGAAGGTCTTTTTTAGTTTTCTGTTTCATAAGAGCTGTTACTGAAGACATCCAGAACTTACACAACTGGGTATTCTGGGTCTTCACTTTGTGCACTGTCAGCTACAACTGGTACAGGCAAATTCAGAAAGAAAATCTTCCATAAAAGCACACTAAGAGGCCCACCTGACATTTAAATGTATACAAACACTGTCGTGACAGTAACTCATTCACCATTCAAACACAGTAAGCTTGCTTTTGTACTTTACAAGTTCTTCTCTAACAGCTCACTGGCTCATAACTATCAGGACTTGGCTATAATTCTGGGTGATTTATGGATTACAGAAGTCTTGAAATTTGTTTCTTCTCTGAAAAAAAAAATAACCTTTTAAATGTAATCATTTAATAAGCAGTAGCTCAACTCAACTTAATCTTCCAACACACTTTACAATACTGTATAAAGGTTTAAAACATTTAAAAGCACAGTACTAGTAATGCCACCAACAGTAAGATCCTGAACAAGAAAGTTCCCTCACTCCCACCATCACCCATTATGGTCTTGCCTTTTAAAACTTCCTGCACGCTGTAGTTTGGCATGGTTAAATATTTTATTGCTATTTACACACGTTGGTTTGTTGGGGGTTTTTTGAGAGGCTGCAAAAATAATTTTCCTTCAAAGCTGAAAGATCAATGTAGAAAAAATTTTCCATTTAAGTACTTTCTTATTACCAAAATAAGCTCTGTCTCTAGTTCTGTGGGCTTTTTTGGGAGCTGGACTCCTGCAATGGTCTCCCAGTGAAGTGCTGAGCTCACAGACCAGGCCCCCTGAGACACTCCTACAGCAGTAGCTGTAGCATCCTGCTGGTGTGGAATGAGCCAACTTCGAGGGGTGTTCGCAGCCAGAGGGACAGACAACTCTGTCACTTCCCAGATAGCCCTGGCTCAGTGGGCTGCGGCCCATGTCCAGCTCCTCATGCAGAGCCATCTCCGTCTGCTTTTGGGTGGAGAACCGATTCACCAACAAGTGCATACAACACGTCTTTTGCTTTAGGGGGAATAAAAGTATATATATTATGTATTTTTTAATATAAAAAGCTCTTAATAAAAAGATTAAAACTCAAGAGTCTACATTATATAAGTACATACTGGTAAGGTAACTGAGCAGCAATCTGTTCTTGCTCGAGTTCATTAATGAATTGCATTACTCTGTGCTAAAACTCCTACACATTAGCAGCATTGTATCTCACTGTTTCTAAACTGCCTTTCTAGCAGGTACACACCTCCTGGTAAACATAGTTAAGTGCATAACATACACAGCTTTTTGCATCAGTTATTGTAACCAACTTGAAACCAAATGCAAACTCAAAGACTTCTACAAAATACTAATTCTAATGATTCCTCACAGCCTATTCAAATACTAAAACTTGCTTATGTTCCTTTTGTTTTGCCTCCTTCGCCTGGCACTAACCTTGAATGAATATTCCAGCTTTTCCCAAAGTTAGTTTCCTTTGTCATTTTCCAACTTGCAGCTATGACCACAAATACATTTGTACACACACTTGTTTTACTTTCTCATCCAACTGCACATGAATAAGAACTTTTACAAAAGATGAACAAAATTACAAGCTTTACAGAAAAGCAAAAGGAAACACTAGTGTCTATACAATACTTAAAACATACATATTTAGTTCCAGCAGCAGTCCTGTATACAGACAGCATATATATTAACCATAAGTACGTTTAACATGGATGCATGGTCAAACCAGGTGCTTGCCAGTTACAACCATCTAATGCTTCCCCTAGGGCCCCTAGGATTTCAGTGGTCCTCTGCACAGCAGCTACTCCACCATGTAACAGCCTAGTGTGTAGCTGCCTGCTTCTGCTCTCGTCAGCTATCATGGAGAAAGGCAGGATTTGGGATCAGCATAAGTAAATGTTGGGGCCCTTCTGGCAAACAGGATGGGACTGTGAATTCCAGTGGACAAGCAAGTCAACCTGAGGCTTTATGTTTCCCCAAGAGCACCAGGAGCTGCCCTGGGACAGTTGCAGTCCAAAACTTCAGTATTCTTCAACTGTGCAAGGTAAAGGTCAAAACATTTTCCATTTCTCCTGATCAACATGAACCATCCTCTCTCCATTGATAATTGTGCCCTAAGACTTACATCAGCAAGTATCAAAGTCATGGTCACAGGTATTGCTATTCATCCTATCTCTATATAATGCAACCCCAGCCATCTCTTCTGATAAATTTTATAGCTCAATATAGTGGTTAAGTAAGCCGTGTCCAAGTGCTGCTTTGCCAGCTAAGGTTTCTAACATTGCAGTAATCAGTGGAGCAAAAGAAAGCCCCACCAAT
Source organism: Amazona ochrocephala (assembly GCA_039720435.1). Taxonomy (NCBI): domain Eukaryota; kingdom Metazoa; phylum Chordata; class Aves; order Psittaciformes; family Psittacidae; genus Amazona; species Amazona ochrocephala. The sequence goes on along the minus strand of CM077882.1, from coordinate 50,155,809 downwards.
ACAGCATGCTTAATCTGAATTTATACATCATGTGCAGTAATGCACATCAATGTATCCTTTTCTCATTCCAGCACTGTATATATTTACTGCTACACATTTAATTTTGCCGGCGTTTTCAAATGCATTTTGGTATGCTTTAAATATGTTTGTATTTTTATACTTTTTTGGCGGCTGCAATATTCCAATCTATTAAAAAAATCAACGTAAGTATTATGAATGGGAGCAGTGCAATGAGCAATACATATCTACATAGTTTTCCTTTAGAAGAAAACACCCACTAATGCTGTGTTTAAATCACCCCTATTTAGAAAAGGTAAAACCAGCAGTCCATCGGAAGAACACCCAACAAAATTACAAACTAGGTGTTCCTATACATAATGATGAGGAACCAAAGCTTTGAAGGTCTCAGTGCTTCTTTATTCACAAAGGAATATTAGCTAGCTTCTGTCCAAGACTCTCAATGCGCCAAATCAGTATGACTGACACTCAAAGCTCTCGAGTCTGTCAGACAATTATTTCGTTCCTGTGTGAAGGGGAAAAAGACAAACAAATAAATTAAGCAGAGGTCCAGACAGTTCAAGCAAATAAACAAAATTACTTGCTTTAACAAACAGGAACAAACAAATACAAGGAACTACAGAGAGCTGGCCTTGCTCATGTTGGGTAGGGGGACAACTTTTCTGTATTCTAATAAACACCTTTTTCCCCAACTTTCAACTAGCGATACTGAAAAGATCTACTGACAGGTATACACACCCTTCACAGTGCTGACACAAGCCTTACCAGAAATGCAAGAGCCCATCTACAGGAATTGCCATGAGTGTCTACAGTGAGTGAACTACTGAAATTCACAAGAACTGAGAACTAATTTTAGTATCACTGTGTACACACACACAACAAATTACTCTTCTGGAAGTCACATCAATCACACACTAAGGATCCAGGTATGGGGCACCTAAGGCATGGCATTCTGAACCGTTGCTACTGTTGCTGCAAAGAATTATGCTTTACCCTGGATTTTTTTTTTGGCTGAAGTTCACCCTAAGAAAAGTTATGCATATACGTCACACCACAGAACACTCTGCAGTATACTCAGTAGAGATAATATAGTTAAAACATCTTTATGCCACTCAACAGCAAAAAGAGAGCCACACAGTTTGGGTTTTCTTGCTACTTTAGGACAAACAGTGCTCAAGATCCAATACATACAGTACTGTTAGTACAAAGCAGCAATTTTATCTTCCTAAGAATTAGTTGCAGTTACTGCGTTAGTAAAATGCACAACAGCGTTTAGAACACAGAACACTGCTAACTCATTTGACAACACAAGAAACTACGATTTATTAGGTAAAAACAGGAAATGGGGAGTAGCAATTGGGCACATGGTTCATAATTGAGCAAAACAGGGTTTTATATTAGCAGAAGCGTAACACAGATCAGACAAACTTAGACACTGCTCCTATACAACAACCTCAGAAACAACTGAGGTCGCATTTAAAGGAATCTGAAAATGCACAGCAATTAAGATGATTTGGCCCTTTGCCATAAAAGGGATGAAGTAAACAAATCCTAAACTGGGCTTTAAAAGTTCCTATATTTTATCTTTACAAGAACATATGATTCCAGAAGTCTCATATCCACTGTAATAGAAAGTCCAAAGCAGAGACTGCTTGGTATCATAAAAGCCAATGCTCTTTACTGGTCATAAGCACTTGCTTAAAATGAAGGATAATTCACAACAGTGTTATAGAATTATACCTTAAGCATATGCTTTAAGCATCTTACTGAGGTAGGCTCTTAACACTCATTGGGAGTTTGTTGTTTTATCAATCATCATACTCTCTTTATCCCAAACCCTACTAATGATCACTATTTTTGTAAGAGTATTGTAGGGCTTCTTACTTGAAAATGATCTTCAGTAGCCTTGCCACCCATGTTAAGAACATTCAGAGAACTGGCACGCTTCATGCTGCAACCAGGACAGTGAACATGCAAGGATAAACCAATCAGAATAGCTGAAAACTAACAGCTCTAAAAACACAAGTATAACAATGAGCAATGCATAGTTAAGGGAGTTTGAACAGTGACCCAAAACTGATCTGAGGGATACCCTTTAAGATAACTACATAACTTAGAGTATGTTTATATTCAGTTCTAATTTACATATAAAACAAAAAAAAATTACAAGCTCTTCAGAACTTAAACATTACAGGCCACTGATTTAATTTCAACTCAATACAAAATCTCAGTTTTTAAAGCATATCAAATACACTGAGTTAGCACTGATTTTTAATTAACTAATTCTCAGTTTCAATTTTATGCAGCTTCTTACAAAAGCATCAAAACATTCAGACAGTTTAGGAAAAAATGTGAAGCATGAGTAAGTTTGTTACATAGGCAGCATTTAGCTTGGAAAAGCTACAATAAACATTAGTTTAGGGCTTTCTGTCTGATCTAGGTAAATCTTCAGAATCAATTTCAAAAAGCATTTTCAAATATTTTATTTTACATGTTTCAAAGTGAAGGGAAACAAGAGGGTTGGCTGCTGTTAACTTTGGTTACACTTTTGGCTTTATAACACTGAGCAGTGGTAACAACCACCTGAGACTACTGTACTGAAAGCAACAGATGACTTTGAAAAAATAATCACCTACACAGGAGATACTGACGGAATATCACTGCATTAACTGTAATATCTACTGCTGTTTGAGATGGGGATTAACAGTTTACCTGCATTTCTCAAACATACACAAAATTTAACAAAGTATGTTAAAATGTGTAATGAAATTCAAAATGAGCCTCAAGATTCATACCATCATGGTGACTACAACAGGAATGTCTGATGTCCTTTATCCCCAAGTGTCTGTACGTTACTCAGAAGGTTCTATACTTGCTTTTTCACTAGCTCTTTAACTACTTCAGAACTCCTAATGGAGGGTTTTGAATACATATTTAATGAACTATTCACAAGACGATGAGGCCCTAATCCTGCAATGCTACCTACAGCGTTAGACACAACTGGTCAAGGGCAAGTTTCTAAGCCTTCCAGTAACATGGAAAGGTTTATCCATACAGATCACCTTAGATATTAACCAGTGTTTCTTCCTACTGAAGCACGACTACTAATAGTTGAGTCAAGCGTGATTTTTAAATGCTTTCATAAAGCAAAGACTTAGCAGAATAACAAACCACACACTAACACACACAGGCAACAGCTGCCACATACCATAGGCTCACTGTCTTTTCCTAGCATTAAATCTGAATGTTTCAGAAGCTAGAACACACACAATTTAAAATATTTGACATGAGTGTTAGCAACAACAAAGCAAAGACTCATGCATGGTATACACCTCTCATTTATTCAAGGAAACACATAGAAGAAGAGGTTATATATGGAAGCCAAAGTAAGTTAATCTGTAAAACACAGACAAACATTACATAAAACTCTCCAAAAGAGCATAAAGGTTTACGGAAAACATTCCAGGGAAACAGAAAATCCGCCAGTGAAAATTTACACACGTATTTATAGGTTCTTGCAAAAGTGCCAATTGAAAAATATCTTCTTTTTTTTCTAATCACCCGAGATACTGGTTTCTTTGTGGGCTGTTTTCTGGGGGTTTGGTTTTGTTTGTTTCTTTGTGTGTTTGTTTTAAACCAACATGCTTGAGAACTTTAGTCTGGCAAATGCACTTTTAACTCCCTCCCTGTTAGAAACATAACTGCACAAAAAGCATGCAGCTGTTTTTCCTGCTTAAATATCAATTATTACACCTTTTTTTTAATAATAAATCTTAACTGTTCTGCTCTATGATCAAAATTTTCAAAGTGAAAACGTCAAACCTAACACTGACTGAGTGAAGTTAAATTACTACAGAACTGAATTCTCAAATATGATACAGAACTGATACAGTGCTTCAGGTACTGTATGTTTCAAAGAACAATTCTTTGTCAAAAAGGCTTTTGCATTACTTTAAATAAACAATTTCCCTGATGAGTTTTCTACTTTATTTTCTTCGGCCTTCTGTATCAAGCAACAACACAATAACTAAGTCTCTTTCATGCTATGATATTAATGTATTTCTATTTGAGCAAGTCTGACTGCAATAACATTTGGGGCAAAAGGGAACACCCACAAATATTATTATGAAAAATAGCAGTGTATTTTAATATTTCAACTTCTCTGCAGCAGCCAGAACGTGATGAATGTTTTTAATGCCATTATTAGAAATATGACATATATGCAAATCTATAATCGTATGGTAAATAAGAAAGAGAACTTAAATTCATTAAAATTTGAATTTTTACCACTGACTTTACTGAGGCCAAAATGTTAATGAGATGCACAATGAGGTTCAAGTTTGTCAACATTTTCCTCTGCTCTCTGAAATCTGGGGTTTCCAGAAACAGAAACTGAGAAGGGCTCAAGTTAGTTATTCTCTTTATACCCACAGCAATATATAAAGCTCTGTGAAGAATATATCAGGATATTAAGCTATACCAAAAATCAGTAACATTAATTTTTCCTTCACTGCTGTGTGAAGAGAATTTTGCAGGTAACTAACATTTATCAATATTTCTATGAGGCTTTTCTATTCCTCAAATGGCTAAAGCAGTAAAAAGGGAAAAAACACAGTTAAAATTGAGTTAACTCTTAAAAGCAAATACAATTCCTCAGATGTTACAGAACTTTAATTATAAGTTTTAGAAATTATTTCTTATTTTATTTTACTTTAAGATATATATCTATATGAAATGCAGTTTGCTAAGCAGAGAAGAAAACACTGCTCTAGGTACTACACTAGGCTACAGTGGGGGGCACAGAAGGAAGGCACAGCAGCATAGCTAAGGATAGATAATTACCCTGGATTCTTTGGTTCACTGTCCCGTGAACTTCCTCCCTTCAGCTTTCTAACCAGCTTCTCACTGCTGCGTCTAATGGAAGCACGAAGTTTGCTAAAGGAACCACTGCGCTTTAAAGATCCAGTGCCATCCTGAAAAAAATTGAACAAATGTCAAACTGCAAGAGTTGGTGCCCTCCCCCAGAGCTGGCTCAAGACCCTTTCATTGATGATTTTTTTTTATTGCTATTAAGAGGTACTTGGTACAATTACCTAAACACGTCATACCACATAGCTACAACTTTACTATAACAACAGGGTGCTTTCCAAACTGTAACAGATTTCCAAAATGTCAAGACATGCTCAAGTCACAATTCGAAATTAGTAAAAACCCACCACGAGTCAAACAATTCACCATCACCACGTTACCATTTTATAAGAGCACACTGTAGTTAACATAGCACAAGCCCCACCCAAAAGTATTCCATCACTAAGGAAAAAACCCTCTTTTATTCTTTCTAAACATCTACACTACTTGCAACAATGTTTAATTAATCCTAAAGTCCTTAAACAAAAATATTTCTGATCAGAAACATGTATGGGTTAAATTCCTGCGCTTCATTTTAACTTGTACCAAAGAAAATGTAAAACACAATGAAATGGATTTTTCATACACTGCATTCGTGTTTTACACACTGCTGTGCTGACCAAAAGAAACTTCCATCTGACAAAAATTCCATTTTTTTAATGTTTTACTATTAAAAAAGACCCCGAACCCAAACCAGTTTAGAAAGACTAGAAGCGACCATTTCCTACTTCATAGAAATCCTATGTGACTATGAAACGAGAGTTGTAAAAGAAGAAAGCGAAGTACTACTAAGCAGACAAAGACAGACACCTGAGTTAGAGTGAGTTTATTAGAAGTTAGAAAGACAAATACACAAATCACTGAACACCAAGATTAGTAGAGAAAAGCATAATTGCGAAAATCTCCCACAAAGACTATACAGCAATGCTACTTTAGAATATTCATAATTGAAGACATCCAGAGTTCCATATTGATGTTAACCATGTAATAGGTCTCTAAATACATTTTAAAGCACTTGGAGAACATGCCTTACTTTTAAGGGTTTGGTTTTGTTTTTCTCCTGTAAAGATCACCATCATGCCATTTCAGTAATACCTTGTGTGACACTTTTAACTACCTTTTTTCCATAGTGAACAGCTACTTCTAAAGTTCATTGTTACTTTTTTTCTATGTATTACACAGCAAATGGTTGTAATAACATTTTGTATGATTAGATACATATCTGGCAAAGCTACACATGTACAGAAATAGAAAACCAAAAAAAGACACCAGCACTGAAGGAATGGCCAGTTTACAGGGAAGTGTAGCTCTGACAAGAATCTTAAGGGGTTTGCTAAAACACAGCAGTCAGTACTGAAGAGAGAAGTTAAAGCTTGAAGATGGTGCACGCCCGTCATGCAGGAGACAGTATAAGAATCACAAAAGGCATCTAGGCCTGTCAGAAATGGAGAGAGAAAAACTCAATGAAACTGTTGGAGAAAATTCAACAGTTTTCAATTTTGAACAGTTAAGTTTACAGTATTTCTAGGTCACATTCAAAACATCTTTTTCTGGAGCATCTGGGCTGCCCTGAAGTAAGAAGTGCAGGCCCTTGCGATTAGCAGAATGTACGTCTTTCTGCAGTTTCACCGTATCACTAATATGTAACTTACAAATGAGCATGAATGATTCTGTCCATTCTTTAAGTTAGAACTTGCATAAAATACAAAAAACCTTTAAGAAGGGATAGCTTTAGTATTACATTTTGTAAGTGAAGAAAGGATTTTCCTGTTCAGCTGACATTAACACAAAAATAAAAAATAAAGGAAAAAATGAAAACCAAACCAGAAGAAAGGAACAGAGCAAGGTGCATTCATTTCAGCTTTAACTTCTGCCAGGAATGTTCCTCAAAACACAACAGCAAGAAGAAAGAGGTCTTCCCCTAACCTCCAGACAAAATCCTGTTCATTCCTTTAAGGAACTAGAATCCAACTGAGCTGTGTCAATTCAGTTTCAGAATAATTTTAGAACGCATCCCTCTGTGTGTATAAATAGATGCATAAAATAATATATAAAATCCAAGTGGAAATTTCTCTCCTTTTCCTAATGCAGTAAGGCATCTGATAGAACCCACTTTAAAAATAAGCTGTACTTCAGTTCACACACTTTCCATTCTTGGTGTAAGCACAGAGACCATTACTGATAGTCTTAAGGTAACTGTTTTGAAAGCCTTTACCTACAACAACTGGAATAAACAGTAATTAAAATTATTCTTGGAAATAGCAGAATGTCTTGCTACAAAGTGATCAGAAGATCAAAATATAACTGAGTATTTGTTTCAAACTAAATTGGGTGCGTTGTTCACATTTTTAAAAACACACTTCAGCTTTGCAGGATTGAATAAACTGAAGTTTAAATTCCAATTAGAAGTAATAGATCAGTGAAAAGACTAATTATTCCTATGGCCTCAAACCAGTGGTGCTATAGTAGTGATAATGATCTAAGGAACGAGCGCAAGACAAGTTTGGTAGGGGTGTGTAACTTCTACCATGCTAACTAGCACATTTTGAATAAGCAGACAAGCTTTTTTAAAAAAATAAAAAAAATACCTTTAAAACATGAGTTTAGGATTAAAATCCCCAAATTTCCTAAATCCAGCAAAAACAATCAAAAAAGCAGAAAATATCTCCATTTCTATGGCAAAGATTAACTGCCAATTTTTATGTCGCTCAGAATGAGAATCACCTTACTACTTGTGCTTACACTTCCCCACTATCACCTCATGTACTCCATAGTTGTCTGCCCCAATGCCCCTCGGACTGATCTGAAATTCTTATTAAAGTAGAGCAACTCTTAGCAGCTAGTGTATACTAGTGAAATACACTGCTTTCATTTCACACCTGAAAGCAAACTTTTGTGCTCAAAATACGTACCTTTGAAGCATATAGGTTAGAGTAAGAACATTATCTTAAATTAAGCGCTATCACACCACAAGGATTTTTATCTGTCCTGCAACTGGCTGCAAGATCAATTTGCAAAAATGTCAATTACAGATACGAATTGTCATTTTTTATATACAAATACAACAGGGGATAGAAATCTTGAGACGTCTACCTTGAATTTTCAAAACCAAGTATTTCTTTGCTTTCTTTGTATTTTCTGTTAACTTAGAGAGATGGACTTTCTAAGAAACATGTAAACACGCACTATAAAACTTCACTTAATGTATCAGTTTTAATAGTTAATAGCAGATCTACTTCAATAGATATTTCAGCTCTTTTTGTAAGAGTGCAAGACATTACATCAAAGCATATCCTGCTTAATTTGGATTAAATTACATATGGAAACCACTCAATTACAACAAATCTTCCAACAACTTTTTGTTGAAGTTTGTTGCTTTACATACTCCAAGTATTCTGACACTCAGCTTGACCACTTCAGAAGAATTGAAATGGAAAAGACGGAAGTAAAAACTTCTACTATAGTTCATGAACCAGAGTATTTTGTCTGGAGGGAATACATGAGGGTAAAAAAGCCTACACAATATAAAGTAGAGGGAAGAACAGCACTGGGATAGAAACACTAGCAGGGTAGAGGGAGAGAGAGTTGCCCACTTTTATGTAAAACATGTAATACAAAAATACCTCCCATGAGGGAAAAAATAAACTACAGTGAGAATAAAGTGATGCTACTCCAGCACACTAAAAATGAAGTTTGCTCTGAGAGGTTAGAATTTAACTTTTCAGATCAACAATTTTTGTCACCAAGTTTGATTCACATATTGACCTAGAAATACTGTCTATTGCTTTTCCACAGAAGGCCCTTTCAATCCAAAACCTGCATGCTTGTTTAATTAATGTCAATAACAGAAAAATGTTTAATCCGTTTAGAACACACAGTCATGCAAAGTACAGCGAAAATTAAGGGAGGAGTACAGTACACAGTTCTAAAGCTGAATGGGCAAAATGAGAATTAAAAAAAAGTGTTAATCCAACCTTACTTTGGCTTTATTGATGATGCAGTGTTATTCACAACAGATGCTGATTGACTGTCTTGGCACCGAGAACACCAATGCCAAGAAAACAATAAAGAGACAAAAGCAAAGATGGAAAGAAGCTTCTCCTTGAAGAGTAAAGCAGTATGTGTTTTATCAAGGTTTCTTTGGAATGCTAACCTTTGTCTCATATGGCTAACAAAAAGAAATAAAAAAAGAAAGATTGCTACTGTAAGAGAAATGAAACTTCAGAACACTCAATTCTGCAAAGTAGGCTACTTCCCCTCCCGTACAGCAAAAGCAGGCAACACCTTATAATCTAACAGAGTATTTTCAGCAGAACTGCAGCTGGGAGCTGGTTAACAGTACAATATATATCCCATTGCTGGCAATGGAATAAAGCATGGGAAAAATAGTGGCAGAAGCAAGCAACTACATAAGCCAGATCAGTAACTGAAAGCTGGCACTGTCATTCAAATTAAAGGAAAATAGAGGTTACAAAAATGCATATGTAATCACATTATATGTATGTTTTTACTTTACGACAGTGTTGTATTGTGAAGCCAATATATGGGAAAAATTGGAACAAGCCCTGACTCCAGTCAAATTCTAATACAGAAAAGTGTTATTAATATTTCACTCGATACATGAAGTTACTATCGTATTTTTATGCGATGGCACTGCCTCTTAAAATGGACTGTATAGCAGCTTGAAAAGTTACTTTTTTTCCTTTTGGGTAAGGAGGAGATTGGAATTATTTTAGTGTTAGATTGCTCATGTATTTACTCTAAAACTGCTGACACGTAATACATCTCCATAGCAAATGTTCTTTGTGATTCCAAGAGATGCAATATTTTTAAAGAAACATTTAAAATACAGCAACTATGTCATCAAAAGGACAAAGGCAAAAGTAAGTTAATTGCCAGAATATTTCTACCAGTAAAAAGAAACCACTAACAAGCAACTGTACACCAGACCATAACCAGGACACTCAATCAGCATTAAACAACTTAAATACAACTGCTTAGGATTCTTGAAGAAATTTCACCATTTGGGAAAACAGAAAGGATGATTTAATTCTTTTAAATGTTACAATTTTTTTAATTATGTTTTTTAATTATGTTATCTTTATTTCTTGATTCTGCAAAATTACAAAATAAAAACTAGATTAACCAAGAAACAACTGAAAACAAGAGGCTGGTGAATGGACAACCATATTTGGTCTGGTGATAACTGATTTAGGCTACTTTCTTAAACTGTGTACTGTACTTACCCCATTCCATTCTACGCTCATACTCACTTCCTCGCCTCCATCAGGACCACTCTCGTACTTTACCACGTCAACATTGAGGCTTTCTCGGCTTCGCCTTTTTTCTATGCTCTCAGGGTCATTCAGCACTTCAGCAACTCTCTGTTTATGAACATTGTCAAGACCCTGAGAATTAGAAAAAATGGCAAAAGATTTTCTTTAATTGCAAGCTGCACTAACTCACACACAATAACCGTATCAAGAAAGAAGTCAAACCAACCTATTACTCCATCACCCCAATTCTACTTTCAAAGGGCAGCTGAGCTGCCCTTTATACACTGCAGAAATCAGCAGAGCATGAAGTGGACAGACAGTTTGGTAGAGAATTCAGTGACTTAACATTCTTTTCCTCCTTCCCTATCACTTATCAAAGCTTCACAGTGTTCATATAACTTACCTGAAGCCACCTAGCCACCAGCTTAATGTTTAAGCAATTCCTAGATCATGAACAGTCAATGCAATTCTCCGTTTTTCACCTATCAAATGGTACAGTATTCACCCACCTTTGGAAAGAACATTGCAGGTACCTGAGTATCAAATAGCTGAGACACAGGTTGTGTTATTTAAATATAGAGACATATGATACTTGGCACAGTGGTATAATTTATTGTTCAGAAAGACATTAAATAGAAAATAAGCTTATAACGGAACAGACTATATTTGTGGTCAATAAAATATGTTTGCTTTGTGTTAAACAATGTCCATCAATTACCACATAACCCTTCATCTTGAAATACCTTCTATAAAACTCATGTACTAAAAAGAAAGGCAAAATCTTTAACAGAAACTAGAAAGTAATAAAGGTCAAATCATACTCAAGTTTTGTTTTCTTTAGGATAAACCTCATATACTCCACATCATGAACAGTATGCTGCAGGAAGAGATGCCAAGTAAATGCCTTACACAAAAGAAAATATTCTGCATCTTTCACTGTGCAACATTAGCAGCAAATGCAGCAGGGGATCTGTGTGACAAATCCATAAAGCCTACCATAGTGCAGAAAGTGAAAATCATGCCAAAATTCTTCTAAGAAGTCAAGTGCATGAATAAGAAAGAAAGTTGGTTTAGTGGCATGGATAAATCAGGTTCTTGGTTCCATATAGCTGCTTTCCGCTAACTGAAGAGCAAAAGAGCCCTCCCTGATGCAATACTACAAATAAGGAAGTATGAACATATAATGATCATATATTTTCACTTCCACGTGGCTGTATGGTGCAGAAAACAGGCTAGAGCTCTCAGACAGCATTGAAGCGAAGGCTCAAAATGGCTTCTGTACCAATCCCTTTGGCAGCACACAACACAAAAGCCATAAAACTGTTTAAAATCACCACTAAAGAGGTGAAGTATCACATACAGACCCTGGTCTCTGCTCCAAAGCTATCATGACTCATTTACTTCACATGTTCATAGAATCATAGAATCATAGAATAGTTAGGGTTGGAAAGGACCTCAAGATCATCTAATTCCAACCCCCCTGCCATGAGCAGGGACACCTCACACTAAACCATGCCATCCAAGGCTATGTCCAACCCCACCTTGAACGCCGCCAGGGATGAAGCATTCACAACTTCCCCGGGCAACCCATTCCAGTGCCTCACCACCCTTACAGTAAAGAATTTCTTCCTCACATCCAATCTAAACTTCCCATGTTTAAGTTTGAACCCATTACTCCTTGTCCTCTCCCCACAGTCCCTAATGAAGAGTCCCTCCTCAGCATCCTTATAGGCCCCCTTCAGGTATTGGAAGGCTGCTATGAGGTCTCCACGCAGCCTTCTCTTCTCTAGGCTGAACAGCCCCAATTTTCTCAGCCTAACACATACATTTAAAAAATGAAGGGATGGGGAACTGGACTTCCCCGGTTTGATTCTGTCGTGAAAGATGAAGGACAAAGAATTTCACTGGTCTTCAAAAATCTAGCATTTATATCCCAGCAGCTAAAGCAAACAAAACATGCATGAAGGAGAACAGAACTGTGGAGGACTGGTACTTTTCCACACCTCGGAACAGAAGTACCTCTTTGCTTTCAGCTGAAAAGGGGAAATGGATTAACCCTGTCTGTTCTCCTTTAATTTAATGACCTAAAATAGAAAGGTAGAGTTAAACACTTCTAGTAAGACAGCACTGTTTCCTGTATGTCCAAATCCAACGCTGTGTGTAAGGTGATGTAATGCCAGACATGGTATATGATGCACCAATGAAAACCTGAAGTGTGCTTAATAAAAACAAAGTAGCAGTAGCAAACCTCCAGCAGGCTTTGAGGAAAATGAGACAAGGAACAGTTTTTGCAGTGGTACTGGCAAGCCAGAAGGGGGCAGATTACACAGGAACTGTAAAAAAAGACTTCTCCAATAGCAAGAATTCCCAAATAATCAATTTCAAGCTTCCCAGTGGAAATTCCAACTTGAAAAGCTGGTGAAGCTGGTGCTCTGTTTTGTTTTGGTTCTAATATATACATAAAAAAACCCTCAAATATTAGCTAAGTTGCCTTATTACTATTACATTATTCCAATTTATCCTGCTTGTTTCTGCTCATACCCAAAAAAAAAAAAAAAGGAAAATCACATGTAATAGCAACAGCAAAACTAAGAACCAAAGCAACATTTTAAGATGCAGTGCATCTTCATTTCTTATTTTCAAATTGAGACACTCTGAAAATGAGCCTTCAGTAAAAGTAAGTTAAAATCACCCTCAGTAAAACAAAGTATCGGTATCAACTATCCCCCCTGCCCTTGAATTTTCCACGCTGAAGAACCTTTGTTCCAGATTCACGTTTTCCTCTTACCAGTTTCATTCCATTCACTTGGCAAACACTTGTGAGTTTTCCATCATTTTTTTGTGGAAGAAAGAACTTAGACCACTTTATATCAAAGGGAACTATTCCTGAATTCACTAGAAGAGCATGAGGTTTGCCAGAAGCTTTTAGCTCTCTACCTTTTCCAGAAATCTGCTTCTATATACATCAAACACTGCAATTATCATTGTTTAAAATACAACTTCACATCAGTATAAGACAAAAAAAACCTCACAGAAACAAAACAAATCACTGTGCAAAAATGAAATTAAAACTGAACTTCCCAAGAGTTTTTTTTTTATTCACCTATATCTTCTTATTTTGCTTTCCATTTTAATACTGACAAGCCATTATTTGCTTGTCCTGTCTTGGGTACTTTTATACAAGACATTGCATCCATCCATCCAAAAGGGAAAGGAAAAATAAAAAGCCAACAAAACCCCACAAAAACCCCAAATCTCTCTCCCACCTTCTAAGACTGAGAAAGGGTTACTTGAATTGCAGATCCAAGAGCACACAGTACTTCCCTGCATTAAAAAAGCAGATCTACCACTTAAACTGTAATATCCATCTCATCAGTCTGCAGAAGCAACAGAAACAACTAATAAATTTATAATGGTCTTCTAAAGGCCTACATCAGTCAGCTGTATGCAGAAACAAAACATTTGAAAGTTTGACAGCTCCTTATTGAAAACAGAACAGCATTACTGGCAAACGAGATTATCATTGAAATTCTCCATCTTCCCCTAGCTACAGCCTCTCTCCCAGGACATGTAGGCAAGTAAGGACTGCTGGCTACCACAGTGTTTTCTGCTGTGCCATTTTCCATGTAATTCCACCGCCAATTTGAATCGTGTCCCCAGGATACAATGCCACTGCCCTAGCAATTAATCAGTTTCAAGTGTTAAGATGGTATTGGTTTATCATCAGTTCAGACTGAAATTAGAGATACTAAATAACTAAACATACCAGACACTACATAGCTAAAAGTTCATATATTCTGTACATACGATATTGAAGTTGAAAATCTGCATGATCACAATGTAGACATATTATTAAGAATTTTCATACTTGCCTGTTTACGAGATCTCATTGCTGCCTCCTCTAATGTTTCAGCAGCTTCAAACTTGCCCTGTCGTCTGTAAAGCGCTCCAAGGTTCTTTAAGGTAGTTGTTACTGTTGGACTATTTAAAGAAAAAAAAATACACATGCACTAAACTTCTCAATTCACAAACTAATACAAATTTAAATATAGTATTTATCATATTAAAGAATTACAAAAAGGAAGTCTCTTGAAATACACTACACTGTACTGCATGTATATGGATAAACCTGTTAACTCCTTTCCAAATGCATTAACGGCTGGTACTATGATTAGTCAACAGCCCTGAAACTGAAAGTTAGTAAATAGCCTCTAAATCTACTCAGGAGAAAACTGGAGTGCTGTACCCTTCTGTTTCTCATGTGCATCTCAAGGTAAGAATTTAGCTCAGTTTGAGTGTGCCCAACTGAATTGCGAAGCTTCCAGAAAATACGCCTACTCACGCATACAGTGATTGTTACTGTAGCATGTGTTGGGCACAAAACAAATTAACAGTTCATCAGCTTTTACTTTTAATTATTTGCATTTTCTATGCTTTCAAACTATGCTTGAAGAATAAAAGGGAAAAAAATAAAAATTGTACGTTCCATTAACAAGTCTCACACTCCAACAAGACAATTTTGTTTCAATAACACAGTATTAGCTCAGTCACCATATTGTTGCATGAAGTTTTGCTCTAGTAACAGAGAAAAGATTTCATCATGCATTAGGATGAACTAGTACATGAAAAACAAACCAACAAAATGTATTGCACTCAGAGTTCAGGATGGAGAGGAAAGAGCAGATTTCAACAGTTCAAAGGTTCTGCTACTTGTTAAATATATGAATTCAAACAGTGAAGAAATTAAAAACCCTCACTAAACATTATCAGTACTAGATGAAGGTTTCTTACCTTGTACCACTTGCACACTACAAAAAAGGCAGCTAAGTTACAAAATTAAAGCAAACCAACCCTATTTCACCAAGCACAAACCAAGCAGAAGTCCTTGTTTCTCTTCTTCCATTTTAAAGTACGCTTTTTCATTCACACAAAGCTATATTCTTTCAGCTTTACAAACTCAAATAATGCTGAACTGTGGCAGTTTTGACTTTGTTTTCTTGTACCACCTAAAAAAAACTTAAGGCTCAGTTATTTGCACAGCCTCCTTTTTGCTTCTGGCCCTCTCTAGAGCCCTTGCTGGGACAGGGAGAGCACGTACACCAACCAACGGAATAAAAAGAGAGAAAGGTGACCTACGCTTTACCTGAAGGACTGCCAAGAACACAACTGGTGAATTTTTCTTTCACTTACTACATCTAACCAGGCTAGACTAAAAGCATCCACAGTACTTGAAAACTGTTAGTACATTCCAGAAACCCTTTCTTGGGGCCTGAATTTTTAATACTATTGTTTTTACAGCCCAAACCAAGCAGCTGGTTTGGTTTCATTTTTAAACATGCATTAATGCAACATTTCTAGATACTGTGTATTGCCACGTTGTCTGTCCTATGAAGAAATTACCCACCTGTCAACTTTGCAAGCTTTGTACCAGCCACCATATTCTCCAAAAGTTGTGCCATCTTTTTGCTTTCCCTAAAACAAAAGTAACATTGAACAAAAATAACCAACTTCCAACTTAAACAAGTAAAAACTCCAAAAAAGATTTATGGCCGTGGCCTTACTTTGCATTCTTCCCTCTCTTCTGCATGCATCCAAATAGGTTTATTTTCATCTGATGAAACACAAGAAAATATATTACAGAGAACAAAACTACAAAGAATTCATTGTTTTTATTTTTGCCCTTCTGAAATGAAGCTGTGAACCAGGGAATTATGCTATTACCACCACAAAAAAGCTTACTGTCCATACTACAAGCAGCAGATAAATAAAACATGTGCCTCTTCTTTATAGTTTTACAACTGTGTCTTCTTTTATCTGAACTTAGAAACAGTTACTTCTGAGAAGCTTTGAAGTTAGCATATGCTGACATTGATTTGTCATGCGCCTAGTTCTGGGCTAAAAACAGCACATTAATTTCTTTTATCATGAAAACCATTTTAACATCCACTAAGTGGTACACATACGACTGTCATGGAATGCAATGTGATTTACAGTTGATAAAATGCATTTGACTTCAAAGAACATTATAATTCACAATTTAAGGGTATTTTCCCCATTCTTTAAATGTATTAATGGAAGACTCACGTTAACGATGTATTTATTATAGCACTGACTTTTACCTGCGACTGGAAAGTCACAGATTTTTCTGCCTCTATAAAAATACCAAAATTGGTTTTGGTTGGGCATAATGTAAATTATGCCAGAAATACAATCAATAAAATATAAACCTATCAAGTCTACCTCATGTAAGAAAAACTCGCCTTTCAATCAAATGCTACTGACATCCTAAATGCTTTCTTATGATGAATGTACTTCAACATGTCTATTACCTCACTTTTTAAGTCTACCTCAAGCACACAATGATTTTGATCAGGATACAATTAACTTCCTGCAGATATTATTTCATAATAACTACCAAAATGACATACACATTCAAATCTAGGGACTCAGTTTCTTACCATCTACAGAGCCAAATTCCCGTTCGTGAGCACGAGTAAGAATCTCTTTGTATAAAGTTTCCGCTTGCTTAAATTTGCCCTGTTTTAGATAGCAGGATGCCTAAAAACGAAATACCCCCCAAAAGGTATCAGCACACTTTTATTTAGCTTGATAAATAATAAATACAATATATGCTGAATAAGGTACATTGCAATTAATCAAAAAATCTTGCTTTTTCTTAGATTTACTCTATAAAAGGCTTACCAGGTTATTCTTTGTTTTTGCAACATTTGGATCATCTGGTCCCAGCTTGGTTTGGTAAATTTCCAGTGCCCTCTGATAGTAGTATTCAACCTCCTCATATTTACCCTGGTTCTGGCATAGTAAAGCCAAGTTATTCAATTGTTTAGCAACGTCAGGGTGATCCTTCCCCAGGACCTGAAAATTAAATAACTTGTATTAAAACGTTCTCCAACAATCGTATCAGGGTTTAGAAATGCATCATTTAGAAATACGCTGTTAGTTTTTATTCCTCATCAATTCAACATTAGGATAACAAAAGAAAAACTGCGTTTGAGAGATATGAAAATTACTCAATTCTATTAAGAACTGAGAATGCTGCAGAACAATTCATAACAGGAATAATACAAGAAGCAGAACAACATTATATGCAGAACAACATTATATGCAGTGTATTAAAACAAAGCCGGAGGATGCAGGCATTCAGAGTCATGGACCAGAAAAAATATCCACATAGTCATAGAATAAGCAACTTAAAAATTTCAATGATGTTTCATTTTTAGTTCCAAAGCTTTTGTCAAACGATTACTTAACTATCAAAGGGGGAAGAAAAAGTGAAAGAAGGTTAATTACAAAATAGAGAATTTACAATATACCCAGAGTGCTCCAACAGCTCCATAGGACTACTTCAATGTACAACTGTTTTGAATTTCAGACACGGCTATCTACAAGGGCACTGATAACTGTGGTTTATCTGGCAGATCTACCCAACCAAAACAAAAAACAAGTAAAAAAACAAGCTTAACCTTGCCCTCTCCCTCAAAAAAATCCATTCAAAAGTGATGAATTCTTTTACTCATACCTTTTCCCTGATTTCCAGAGCTCGCTTACACAATGGTTCAGCTTCTTTGTACTTTCCACGTTTACCATAAAGTACTGCAAGATTGTTTAGAGTTGCTGCCACCTGTCAACAGTAGAGAAATTGTAGTTACACTGGAATTTACTGATACAAATATGCGACAAATGAATACATCTGCAATGCACTGACGTTTTCAAATTTTCCATGCACAAGGTGGACCTCTTGAGATTTGCAAATGAACAAATAATTATTATCGAATGCATTCATACACAAACAAGGAAAGGGAAAAAAAAATCATGAAATAGTTTTGCTTCATTTGTGGAAAAGTCATTTAGTGAACACATTTTCTTCGTATGTTCTTCTCTTACAAAGTTATTTCTCAGATCTATACTCAGAGCTGCCCCGTGTCACACAGGGTATATGAAGTGAGATACCACATTAATTTTAAACACTGATTACAAAAGCTTGATTTAAGTATCATTTAAAAGCAGCCATAAAACAAATTCAAAGGATCCCTTCAATATGAGTTTTATAAAGTGATTTGAGTAAGAAAATTAAAATCTTTCTTCACAAATTGATTTCCCACAGAAAATCCATGCAACCCAGAATCAAATGTGTGAGAGTCATTTATGGTGAAACAGCATTGAATATAATGCTCAAAAGGCATGTTAAATATTTAAGAGAAAATGAAGCATGTTACACTGTGGCCTCCTACCTGTACTGTCTAGAGATAAGCCAGGTCTTAAAAACTTTCCTGTTGAGTTTAATATTAAAATGAGTTGAAAAAAATTCAGTGAAAAACGCAACTGAAAATATGATATTGCATGTATACAAACCGCTGGATGATCTTTGCCCAAAGTCTTCTCACGGATAGCCAAGGCATCATTCAGGAGATTTGCTGCATCTTTGTATTTGTTCTGGTCTCTAAATTTTAAAGAGTCATAATTAATACAGGGGATTCAGAAAAAGAAATCATAAAAACAAAGCTGACTTCAGTCTTGGCCTAAAGATGCTAATGCAAAAGAACTGAGAATATATTCAGGAATTGGGAAGTAAAAACATGAAGCCTGTAACCATACAGTAGTTCGCTGGTTCAGGACTAGCATATACTGCAGAAATGCAGTAACTTTTCTGACTTAAGCATAGGGATACATGTAAGTATTGCAGGACCCTCCCGAGGGTTTCCATTTTTTTTAAAAAAGGGAATGTAAAATATCAAAAAATGTTAGCCTGAACATTAACAGGTTGTAGCCAAATATTATTTAGTTTATTGATACTTTTCTACGTCAGTATACAAACCTGTACACCAAAGCAAGTATGTTCAACATAGTGGCAACATCAGGATGATCATGACCTGAAGTCTTCTCTAGGTCTTCAAGAGCTTGTTTACAGAGAGGTACAGCAACCTCATATCTACCTTGAGAAGCGTACTGAATGACAAGATTATGAAGGGTCCTTAATCTTGCTGGAATTTCATAGCCACCTTGTTGGGCAGCAGCTGCTGCACTGCTATGCTGCTGTTGAACTGAAAGAAACATGCAAGATTTAAAGATGTTTAAAAGATGACTGTAACTGAAGCATTTAGCAATACTTCTCAGTGACAAAAAATGAGACTTACTGAATTTTATAAAGTATTAGTATTAGAACATACTTCACAGCAGTCATGCTGTCTTCAACAGTGACAGTGAAACTATGAGCATTTAATTCTTCATGTTCTGCCCATTACTGTGTTATTTTACACTTCTATTAGCTCAAAGGCCCAAATGTAATAAACCAGAGAAGAAAGCAGGAAACTATTTCAGCTCAGCAAATCATGATCAATTCCCAAGATTACATCATAATCTTGCACTTACAAATATCAACGTTTCCCTATGGAAAGGAACATTAACACAGACAACTCAAATACCTGCAGAAAAGCTCCAATAATTTGTCCTTTTTCCTTTATTCTTCTCTAAACATACCTTTTGTTTTTGTGTGTTTCCCTTTTTCGCTGTATCAAAGAGTACTTAAGGTTGGCACATAAAAGATCTTGCATAGAATCATAGAGTAGTTAGGGTTTGGAAAGGACCTTAAGATCATCTAGTTCCAAGGCATCGAGTCAAGGCCAGTGACACTTTAAGTAAAACCTTTAGGTTTTACTTACTAACCTTCAGGCTTAGCCACTTGTTTCCAGAAGCTCCTAACCTTTGGTTGCTGCAACCACCACGCTCCAATTCCCTCCTTTACCCCTCCTCCTCTCCCTCCCAAATTTACTACCGCTTTTCTCTTCCTCTCGGAGATTTCTGGGACAATGCAGAAAATTCCCTCTTATTCATTTACATTAAATTCTAAACTACACACAGGATAACGGCTCCAGCCATGAGCCTTTCCTCTTTCTATGGACAAAAAACACTCTCACCTCAAGTGGGAGCCTTTTTATGTCAGTGGCATCATACAATTCCAAGCCTACACCTATTACCACTGCCTACCAAAGCACTAGAGCATTTCAGTATTTTTCCTGGAGGTCAAGGAAATTACTGACGGATCAACTTTGAAATATGGTAGGTGGATTAGGCAGGTACAGAGACAGTGTTGCCATCCAACAACCCTCCTACTACAGAATTCTAGGGAAGCAAGTATGAACTCAGAAGGGAGCTCATGGTCAATGCTAACCTATTCTAAACTCTTCAAGTCTTCCTTCCATTGCTAACTGGGGATAGCATTACCATGTTATGAAGAACGCAATATATTTTGTGTATGTGCCCGTAAAGGAAATTTGAAAGTCTGATTACACAAGTGGGACCCTTCAGACATTTTTTTCTGCAGTCACTTGTCTACTGAGAACCATTATATTACTAGCATACTGCCCATACACTATAGTATCTATACATTACATAATACCAGCTTTACACCTGTAACCCCCCCAAAATTTCACTAAACAAGGCTTATCTATTAATGGCTTCTATTAGTCATGCTACCAAACCTCTACCTGAAACTTCACAGCATATTCACGAGTCCTGACCAGAAGACAACACTTGTAGAATGAGTAGTAAAACTAAGGAAGACAACCTCAGCAAAGGACAAAATGTTACATGAGAAAGACATCATACTGAAACCTGCCCCAAAGTGTTAAATCAGATCATTAAAAAGGTCATTAACAGAATTCTTCATCTGGTCAGACCATCAAAAAAAGGCTTCAGTGTTTCAGAATCTGTCTCAGTCACTTGCATCAAACCTTTTCCATTCTGAGGCCCACAAGAAAGATTGTGGGATGAATTTTGAACTGGGGTCAGTGCCAAGAACTTTACAAGAGCCAGTAAACTCTATGTAAAAACCTAAGTCCCAGTTCTGTACATATCAGTGACTGGCTTCCTTATTCTAGCAGAGGCATTCACCACTCCCCACACCCCAGAGGACTCTAAACATGGGCTCATTTTTCTAAACAGCATCTTTATATTCTGCACTGCAGAAACCCACTAACATTGTAATTTGAAGTGCACTTACTTCCTTGTCCTTGGTCATCTTCATCATTGGGAAACAAGTCATCCAAAGGCTCTTTGGTGGAATCTGTATCCTTATCCTCCTATAGAACAACCCCAAAGCCAAATTGTTATACTTAAATCTAAGGCATAAAGAGACAGTCCATTTAACCAGCAATGTTAAAGAAAACCCCACATCCAAACCTTAGGAATATACAAGAATAACACTTCTTCTAGAAGTTCTATGAAGGTCTTGTGTTCAAATGTATTTACATACTCTGTCCCAAACAGTACAGGACACCTTCAGAAGAGACAGGAATAGCAATCAGGTCTAGATTTCAGTCTCAATTTAAACACACAAGAACGTATTTGCTATTCTTACAGAGACATCATACCTCATGAAAGTATCCAGTACTGAACATAGATTCAGTGCTACTAAACACTGAATATTGTATACTTTTAGTCGTAAACACAGTTACAGATGGGCAAGGGAGAGAAATATGGAGACCCCAATCTCTGAGTGCTCAACTTCTGCACAAAAAAATAGGTTTTGTAACTACAATCTGTAAGGATCAAAAATTATAAAGCCACCTGCATGGAAGTTCATCTCCAATAGTGTCCATCTGGAACCATATTAATTTCTGCACAATCCAACAGTCTACATTGATTAAACATCCAAAGATTATTCCACATCATGTAAAATAGAGAAACAGATCACCTCTCAATCCTGTTTCTTAAATGTGGAGTCAACACAACATAAACAGTTAAAGTTCTCAGAAAAGTTAATCTCAGTAAGAAGAAAGCCCAGAAGCAGAACATCCAAGAGAAAAAGACAACTGCAGCTACTGGCATTCAAGTTCAGTGGTGGCGAAGTGTGCGCTCCGCAAAACCAGCAGATTAATGGGACTAGATCTCAGAAAGGAAGCTCATAATTTTAAGTGTACTGATTCCAACCTTACACTGAGCATACAGAATTGACAATTTTCAAAGATTAACAAGCGAGACTGTCCATATGGCTAGTGAAACTATAAACATGCTTTGCTTACTTTGACCCTATTTGCCAATTAAACTTCAAATAATGGTGCTATTGAGGCCATCTGCAGATTACAGTTCAACAGTTAGCACATCAAAATCACAATATTCCTCCTCCCACCCCTTTTCTAAACAGGCTTCACTGGCAGTATTCAGCTACAAATATCAACTCATGAAACAGCACTGAAAAGTTTCATATGCCAAAACAACTCACTGCTCACAACATATTAAAAAGGATTCAGTCAAGCAGTCAGTTAAGCATGACAAATGCATACATTTTTAATCACTATGTTGCTGAAATAACCAGTTACAAAAAAACTGTTCTTTCCAAAACAGCTGAATAGGTCTAAACACACAAAATGAGATCTCTCTCTACAGTGCCATCTAACTTAAGGAAACATAAAAGCGTAACAAGAAGTGCAAATAATCCAGAAGTCTTTTGTGTCTAAGTGGAAATTACTTCTGTAAATTAAAATTGTATCCATTTTCTCTCTAAATCTAAGCATATGTAACACAATCGGGTAGTTAAACACGACTGAAAACGTGCAGACCATCACAGTGTCTGGCAGAAAGGGATCCCGTAACATCCTGTCCTAGTGTAAATTATCAACAGATATAAAACCTGCACACTGATTTCACTAGATGAAAATGAAGTATTTTTCTTGCAGTCAAAATAAGCCATACCCCCAAAGTACTTAGAATCTGTAATAGTTTAAATTCTCCACTTATTTTAACTGTTGAATTTACAGAAAGAAATTGATTTAGTTCTTCATATTTTTAAGCTAATATAATCCTATATAAGTACTTATGGATTTTGATTCTCATATGTATTTTGTTATCTACAGACAAAGAAACATTTGTTCTCTTAAAATAAGAATGAACTCAGTATTTAGAATCTTTCTGCAAACTATGTGACCCTGGTAGAAGGTAAGCATTTTAGTGACAAGTTTATATTAGAGAAATAAAAAGCTTGCACCACCTCTGGGTAAAAAGGCAGATTACAACACACATGTACATATAAGGGGCTTTTTTACTACACTGCTACTTACAGATGGTGAAATATCATCATCATATTTTTTTAATTGATTCATGAATTCTAGATGTTTCTTTTCTTCCTCCAGTTGAGCCACAGATTGCTCACTTTTCTGTAGTTTCTGTTGTGTATTGGCTAGTTCATCCCGTAGCCACTGGTTCTCCTGGCATAGCCGACGAACCTGAGCACGCAATTTCTGCTTCTCTGATTCCACTGCATTTAAGTGATTTGACAAGGCCATCATTACCTAAAAAGCAAAAGGTGTCACATGACAATTCCTCTAGAATGCAGTCTTGCATTTAATCAAAAAAAACTTTTTTTATTTAAAAACCTGTCAGCTGTGAAATTTGGTAAACATTTATATTTCTCTTCTTCATCTATCTGGTTTTGTCTCTATCTTAATCTATCTCACTTTGCCTCTCAACTTTTTACCATTTGTCCAGCCACAATTAACCTGGAGGAGCTCTTTATTAATGATTATTTTCTATGATGCTACCAGAAGTCAAATTGTTTTAGAACTCCCTGAACATATAATCTTAAAATATATGAAAAATTTGAACTAGATTACTGAAATGGAAATCTTTGTTCCACTAGCATCAAACGGAGCAGTAACACTTCCAACTTGAAGGATCACAGAAATAACCTAAGAGCTAACAGAGTTCTAATTCAGCAGCTTTCAGATGGAAAAGGATTCATTATACATGCTTACAGTTCATAGGATGGACATTTCAGCATGATGATAATACTTCAAAAGGACAATTATACTACCAAGACCTAAATGTGCAAGTGAACATACAGTTTATATAAGCACTTTATAGATACACATATGATAAGCTTGAGTGTGCAGACAATGTGTTTGAACAGCCACATTAAGGACAAAAAATACAACAGCCACAGAAGCAGTCTACTTGGATTGGGCTCTTTTGCTAAGCAAAGTTAAATGAAAAAGGAACTTGTTACGTGAAAGCCAAACACTACATACAGAAGACACTTTCCCTTCACTGCTTATGTAATCTCCCACTGATACACGTAGAACAGCTCACAGCAATCCCAGGAAGCACACCTTGTAAGAAACAGCCATTGGCAATAATACAAATCTTCTTTTAGATGAACTTGAAATCCTCAAGTTATTTAGCATTTCATGTTTCTTTAAAACAAAGTTACCTTGAAGTGTTTTTCAACTAAATATTTCATGTGAAACAGATGGTGTCCTTATATGAAACTTCTGGTGTCAGAAAAAAAACCACATGAAGCCTTTAGAAACTAATTTTTCCTATAAAGCCAAGAACTCCACGTATTATTCCTAATACCAATCCAAGTCTCCAGATGTATTGGCATCCTAATACCAATCCAGTCTCTACCTATTTACATATTCAGAATTGTTAATAATTTGAATTACTTGTTCTATTCAAACAGTGCCATTTTTATCAGAAAGTACATTTAGGAGAGTTGTGATAATGGGGTCAACATACTCAACACTGTACAAGCTACAATGGCAAACTAAACCCCTTTGTAATCTTACTCTCTAGATTTAACTGCTTCTTCAGCAATGTCTGTTTCATTTTTACAGAAATAGCACTCATATCATCAGACCTACATCCATGTCACAAAAACATCTTTAAAGCATTTCCATGTCTAATTTAAATACTGCAAATAATAATTAAAAAATCCTACATTGTTGCAACCCAAAGCGTGCAGGAAGAGTAAGTTTATCAGGTTTGAGTGTAGCAGGTTGAAAAATTGCTTCCTAACAAAGGCACTAAATGCAGACTTCTTGGCTCCTCACCACCACAGTTCATAAAACACCACGTGGGCCAAAATAGGCAAGAACACCTGCAACTAAGGCTGCTGAATCCAACAGAGCCAAGAATCAGAACTATCTTTTCAGAGTCCCAATACCATGTCAAAATTAGAAGAGACAAGTTACTCATTCATTCACAGATCTTCTACAAACACCCACTAAAGGTAACTCTGCTACTGTAATTTTATTCCATATCTCTTCTAGAATTTTATTCCAATAGAAGGGATAAAAACTTATACAATATACTAATAAACAATGACCTAGTTTGCACCATAATGTCCAGGGATTCTTTCTACATTGCCAGGTCTGGTAACCCATACTTGTTCATTCTCTCAGGCTTCAATTCATCATGGTCCAATGCACACAACTTCAGATCACCAAACAGTAATAGCTCAACAGCTCGATGAGAAGACTGAGCACAGTTACAAAGAGAAAGCCGATTAACATAGGGCTGACTCATTGGCATTTTCAACTCATCTGCAAACACTCTGCCATCTTATACTGATGACTGTGTCGCATCACATCAGGTTTCACGTTTGTTCTAACATCCTGACTAAACAAACATCTTTTCACTCATCTTGTGTAGACAATACCTTCATCAACTAAGACAGTCCAAAGAAGGAGTCCTTTAAGAGTGAAACTTACTCACATTCTCAACCTTTAAAATGCTTTTAGATTCAATTTTGGTTAAGTAAAATGTTCAATAAACATTAGAGATTCTTGAGATCCAGGAGCACTGTAAGCTGTTATAAAGAATCTCAGAACCAAGGGAACATAAACGTGAATTTAAGGTTACAGCAGAGCTCAAAGGTTGGAGCAAATTTATTTGTGTGTGGGAGACCTACATATGCAATAATTTAGAGTTAAAATGCCAAAGCTCAGCTCTTGAGTTGCTCAAACATTATCTGCCTAATGCTGTGGAAAAGTCTAAACAGCAAATAGCCACTGTCTCACTAAGTAAAGAGGGCTCAATTATGAGCCTCAGTGCTGTAATGCTGAACGCATAATTAGTTCTGCAACACAGCAAGACAAATAATATCTACCTCTACTAATTACAG
Source organism: Amazona ochrocephala (assembly GCA_039720435.1). Lineage (NCBI taxonomy): Eukaryota > Metazoa > Chordata > Aves > Psittaciformes > Psittacidae > Amazona > Amazona ochrocephala. Next base: position 50,129,688 of record CM077882.1, on the reverse strand, counting down.
CAGTCTTTTTCCTTAACTGACAATAACAATATAAATGTCCCAGCACATTACTAATACTCTGTAAGGCAAATCTGAAGTCCTCAAAGTCTGAAATACTTTATTCTTACTGCAATTTTACCTGTGCTTCACTAAGGCCAAGCTCCAGCATTTCCAGTGACTTTCGAATCATGTTTGATTTTTCCTCAACCAGATTAGTTTCATCATCTTTCTTCAAACATTTCAGTGTTTCAAGTAAGCTCTGTAAAATTGAATTGTGTTCATTCTTCAGTGCCTCTAGTCCATTGATCACTTGCTTAGTTTTGGCGATGATTTCATCTTGAGTGAGCTTCTCCAACTTCTCTTCCTTCAAATACACCATTGTGGACATGTTTTCATACATTCTGAAATGGAAGAACACACTAGTTAATCCAAAAGAAAAAATAAGCAATTCTCTATAACTGAGTAAAGCTTTCCGTTAAGAAGTCATTAAAACATACAAATTTTAAATGTATATTCAGAATGCAATTCTATTTTTGCACAACTTTCATGTTTCAAGTCCAGAGTTTGAACAATGTTTCAAGTTTCCCAGTTTCTATTTCCAGATTCAACATTAACACTAATTCATAAGCCAAGCAAGAACGGAAAGTAAGATGTACACTACAACACAGAGGAAGTCAGGCAAAAACACCAGGAGGTGTGCACTGATGAACAACTAGCTCCTGGACAAACTCCAACACAAAAAGGAAGCCTACAGCAGGTGGAAGCAAGGACAGGGAGGAATACAATGCTGTTCAAGCAGTCAGGGATCAGGTTAGGAAAGCTAAAGCCCCAGTAGAATTAAATCTGTCCAGAGACATCAAGGGCAACAAAAAAGCTTGTATAGGTATGTTGTTGATAAAAGGAAGACTAGGAAAAATGTGGGCCCTCTACAGAAGGAAATAGGAGACCTGGTTACCAGGGACATGAAGAAGGCCGAGGTACACAATTTTTTTGCCTTGGTGTTCACCAGCAAGAGCTCCAGCCACACCAACCTAGTCATAGGAGGCAAAGGCAGGGACTGGGAGAATTAAGAACCAACCACCGTAGATGATCAGGTTTGACACCATCTGTGGAACCTGAAGGTGCACAAGCCCATGGGGCCTGATGAGATGCATTCACAGGTCCTGAGGGAACTGGTGGATGAAGTGGCTACACCACTGTCCATCAAATTTAAGAAGTCATGTCAGCCCAGTGAAGTTCCCACTGACTGGAAAAGAGGAAACATAATTCCCATTTTTAAAAGGTTAAAAAGGAGAACTACAGGCTGGTCAGTCTCACCTCAGCGCCTGGCAAGATCATGAAGCAGTTCCTCCTGGAAACCATGCTAATGCATGTGGAAAATAAAGAGGTGATTGGTGATAGCCAACATGGCTTTACTAAGGGCAAAATGTACCTGACAAATTGGTGGCCTTTTACAATAGAGCCACAGCACTGGTGGAAAAGAGCAACTGACATCATCTACCTGGACTTGGGCAAAACTGCCCCACACAACAACCTTGCTTCTAAACTGGAGAAACAAGAATTTGATGGATAGATGATTTGGTGGATAGGAATTGGCTGGAGAGTCGCACCTAAAGAGTTGCAGTCAACAGCTCAATGTCAAACTGGAGACCAGTGACATGAGGTGCTGCTCAGAGATCAGTATTGGGACTGCTGATGTTAAACATCTTTTGTCAGTGACATAGACAATGGGATTGAGTGCACCCTCAGCAAGTTTGCTGACAAAACGAGGCTGTGTGGTGTGGTTGACATGCTGGAGTGGAAGGATGACATCCAGAGGGACCTTGGCACAATCGAGAGGGGGGCCTGTGTGAACCTCATGAAGTTCAACAGGCCAAGTGCAAGGTCCTGCATCTGGGTCAGGGCAAACCCAAGCACAACTACAGGCTGGACAGAGAGTGGATTGAGAGCAGCCATGAGGAAAAAGACCTGGGGTGTTGACTGATGAGAGGCTCAACATGACCCGCAGCGTGTGCTTGCAGCCCAGAAAGCCAACTGTATGCTGGGCTGCACCAAAAGGAGTATGACCAACAGGTCAAGGGAGGTGATTCTCCCCCTCTACTCTGCTCTCAAAAGAACCCTACATGGAATACTACATCCAGCTCTGGGGCTCCAAACATCAGAAGGATGTGGACCTGTTAGAGAGAGTCCAGAGGAGGGCCACAGAGATACTCAGCAGGCTGGAGCACCTGTCCTATGAAGACAGGCTGAGAGAGTTGGGGCTGTTCAGCCTGGAGAAGAGGCTCCAGGGAGAACTCACAACAGTCTTTCAGTACTTTAAGGAGGCCTAGAATAAATCTGGAAGGGGTTTTTTAGAAGAGCATGTAGGGACAGGAACCATGAGAAAAAACACACTTTTGTAGTGAGAAGGAAACACCATCTTTATCCTTTTCCAAGGGCTACAAAAGCTGTTATCACTATGTATTTTGAAAACAACAACTGACCCCTATGATTACTTTACATTCATTATTGGAACTCTACAGCTAAATATATGCATTCAATTGCCTACAGGTTAGGTGCAGCAGCTTTGATAAAGTTGCAGCTGCCTCATGCTGGAAAATGTTTAGTAAAACACAATGCTTGCAAGCAACATTTCACTGTGCATTTTTGCCAATACCTTATGCACTACTTTAAGGCTGGCAGATATCTGGATGCTTGTCAAATTCAAATGAAGATCAAAAGAAGTTTAGGAACTCGAGTAACTTTCTTATCACACATGCTGTTACTGAAGCGACAAGTATAACACTGCAAAAATACAAACTGAAGACTCAGAAATCACTTGATCTGTTTTAAATGTCACCAGAAAAATGTTCAACAATGAACTGAGGAACTGCTCCTTCATACTTCAGATATTTATACCTTCAGGTGAACCAGGGAGTATAAATTAGAGTAAAATAGGTAAGATTTTTCAAGAGCAATACATTAGCACATCCATATGAAGACATTTGGAGAAGCTTTGATAAACTAACGTTTCAGATTAATCATCTAAACTGTATTAAAACTCTGTACAGAAACAAGTCTAGTTTTAGAAAGAAAAAAAAATTACAACCACTTAAATCTTGAATAAGAGTGCTGTAAGAAACATGGACACATATGCACCACTTTGTGACAACAGCCAAAGGACATGGTGCTATGCTCTTGCATTACATTAAATTAAAAAAAATAAAGTGTCCCTCTTCCTGTTTACATAAATTCAAAATTACCCATGTTGTTATAATCTCCTACAATACAGTACCTAAAAGGCATACCCATTTGTCACAGAAGAGCTGAACACTACACTAGTTTATTTTGCAATAATCTACTGAAACACACAATGCAGGGAAGCAGTGAATTTGGTTTTACCACAGTTTAATGCAAGAACTTCACATTCACAAATATATGCAATACAGAGCATACATATCTGTATAAAACATCTAATCTAGCATGGCATTAAAAAAATCAACTCACCAAACCTGACGAGCAGAACGGTATTTACACATTTCCCACTTAAAACCTGAGAACTAATGCCCAGAACGCTTCAATGACATTTTTACAGCACATACTCTGTAAAATTGTGTATAAAAATGAAATGCAATTTAACATAAGCCAAATTTGTAAATGCATGCTTCTAACATGCACAGTCATAAAGGAATTTGTTACGAATTACACTAACTGCAGCATACAACACAACCCTAATTACTGTCAACTTTCACACCTTCAATCAACAATTTTCATCCTGAATACAAAGAACTGAACCTTTGATGATCATAAGGAAATAAAAACAGCAGAGGACATGTAATGAATAGGTAATTCCATTTTGTATTAGAGAAGTTCTGAGAAATGAGATTTTAAATACCTAGGTTTTCTACAATATTCCGAAGCAAGTATGTGATCATTTGTCTGTCTTACGTGAACAGGGGTAACAATTCTTCTGTGCGCTTCAGTATTTCGTAGTCATTCTACACTGAAGATGAAAGGCAGGTACATGCATCTACATGTGACACATGTACAGATGCTGTTTAAAAGAAACTGCACATTTTAACCACACCAGTAGAAGTTAAATTAATTATAGGTGATGAATACGGATAAATTAACAGCCACTCACTATTAAGAAAAGGATACACAAAACCAATAAAATAATATCAAAACTGTATTAGGCCTTGCAATGGTCATGCCTTCATGCAAACAGAATACAGTAACCTGGGAAGTACCTATCTGACATATGAAGTCAGTCACAGAATCACGGAATGGTTTGGGTTGGAAGGGACCTTCAAGATCACCTAGGTCCATCCCCTACCCCCCCCACAGTGAGGACACCTTCCGCTAGACCAGTTGCTCAAAGCCCATCCAACCTGGACTTGAACTCTGTAGAGATGGGACATCCACAGCTTCTCTGGGCAACCTGTGCCAGGGTCTCACCACCCTCATAATGAAGAAAGAGCCAAGACACATCTGTTTGCACAATCACATTTAAGATGTGAAATGGACACTGATTTATTACTATAAAGAAAAAAATGTCATCAGATCACAGAATCGGTCACATAGCTCTGGCTGAACACACTGAAGCTCCAATGAAGAAGGCTAAGTCAGCACAGAAGCTTTCGAAGAAAGTAAAAGCAGGTTTAAACTGTACGGGACAAAAATATACTTAAAGCCCACAGCAGCAGTACATGCTTCTTGTCTCAATCCAGTGTGCCAGACTTTTAAGCTATCTCATTCTAAACCAAATATAGCTATAAGCTTTCACTGCCTCAGACCTACCAGTACAAGCAACTGTACTGGTAGCTGGCATCAAGTCAAAAGCTGCATCAAGACACAGATCGATTTGAAGGTCCATGCAGCCCAGAGGAGCTTCTAAAGTCTCCTCTAGTGAAAACTGTTAGAATCCTGATCTCTCCCACTGACAAGAAAGGAATAAATTTTTCTGCATAGGTTTTTTTTGTAGACTGTGTGAGAATAATTTAGAAGGAGAATAACAAATATGTAATTTATCATATTGTCAGATCTGATTCGTTGTAGGAGCAAGATAAATGTATAAATATCTAATATCTTTTAAGAGTAGCATGAGGTGTGGTGTTCATCAAACAAGGCCATATTTGACTAGGCAATTGTACAATTACTTTTGCATACCCTAAGGCAACAAATGCCACACAGGAAGCAAAAAAGCTACATGTGTGTGCAGGAAGTAGGCATGCATCCATATAGAGGAAGAGAGATAAAACCTACCATGCCTTTCTATTGTCACTTTTCAAAAGTGTTAATTCTTTCTTCCTCTATTTTTTTCTTCCAGAAAAAAAAAAGCCATAGTAAAAGGCTTCTTTGCCAGTTGTAGCCCGAATACAAGTCCAGTGAACTGAAAATTTTACCTGTTACAGGGCAGGAATTCGACATACTAATTTTTCATTCATTTCACAATTGAAAACAAAAGAAAAAGTTAAGATGCACAGAGGTTTTGCTGGAAAACAGAATTCTGGATGAAAGAAAAAAATATGCAATGCAGCCAGAGCTGCACACCAGCCAGCTGGCTTAAACAGTTTACGTATCATATTAAATATGTGCCTGTGCAGACCCCGAGTATTACCTTCCTGGTTTATTTACCACAACACAAATTATGTTGAAGTACAGAAATCACTTAATACTTTCCAACGCTTTAAAAGAGAAATCAAGCATTTTTCTTCAAACACACAAAAAATTCATTAACTTGGACAGATAAACATAAAAAGTCCTACAATGACACCTATCAAAGACGATTTTGCAGAATTTTGTAACATAGACTCCAATCAAAGAAGTTGATTGAGAATAGCAAGAATCTGAAGCAAAAAAAGCCCAAAGAAAATAGAGTCAAGCCTACTGTCTTTCAGTCATATAACTGCTCAGATAATCTCATATATTCTCTGAGATATCATATACAAAAGACTTAAGTGGTTGTATCTTTAATCACTTTAAGTATTTTGTTATTCATAAAACTTTAAAACCAACTGCACTAATAATGCTGACATCACATTTTGTGCCTAAATGCAAACGGATGTAAGACACATCCAAACTAGCTAATTAAGCTCTTCAACTCACATTTAAGAATCTCTCAAACATAAATAAGCTTTTCCTATTCCACTACTTTTTAAAAAGTGTAATTTCCCTGCAAATCACCTCAAAGAATTCTTGAACTAACCCACGCAACCGTATGAAAATGTCTTTGTGTTGGCAAACTTATAAAAGGCAAAACATTTTTCTAAGAAACAAGGTTATTTTTTTTCCTTGACTAAAGATTAAAATGGGTCCTAAAGAAAAAAAAAAAACAAACCAAAACAGTTCTGATTTTTTTTATTTCCTCGTCACGTGCCATTAAGTATTCCCTTTCTCAGTATTGATGTTTTTCTTATTTGTCAGATTTCACGTACTAAAAGCTTGGAAGATAAATTTTTAATGTATCCTGTGTCCGATCATTATTGTTTTAAAAACACAATTTAAAATACAATTAATAAAAGTCTGTAAACTGCTGTGAAAAGTCAAATTCTCCCCAAACCTTTTCACTGGAACATACACATAGGAGGCAGGATAGCTAAAAACTACAGAATAATATGCCTTCATGCAAGAGAGAGCAAATCATCTTCCTAACAGTAAAGCTACTGCAAGACTGGCTCAAGCCACACCTATGGGCCCTATCATCTACAAGCACTGCAAACTCCACAAAGATATAGTTCGTACTGATTTTTTTTTTGTATCTCCACAATCTACCTATTCGTTCACTGTTTTGTAACAACAATCTATTCAGGGCTTTTAACCCTAATTTCACTCTTGGTTCCTCCTTAATTAAATGGCAAGGCTCAGTGTCCTACATCTGGCATGAGCTTGTTTCATTTTGTATTAGCTGCAAATTACAAGTCATTAATGCCCTGCTTAGACCAAGAACACATCTCATTACATCACGGAACACACCATCTTCCAAAACCGCAAGCTGATTTAACTGCTAATCTTCATGATGTGGAAAACTGCCTTCTCAAACAATCCTCAAAAGATTACAGGCCTTCCATGCACAGAAAGAAAGGCCATCAACCACAGGCAAGAGATGAAAAAGAGTCTGCCGAGGGATATGAGTAGTATGTCAAACACTACATTAACTGCTCCCCTTCCTAACAAGGGAGCTCAGCGACACACTAGTTAGAAATGGCAAGGATGAATCACCCATGGACGTCTTTCATATACTTAGAAAGGTATTTTTAAAAGGATTCAGATAAGAAACACTATAGCTTGAATATACTGTCGTTATGGATTACAGTCTCCAAATTTGAAAGAACAATGGTTACTTGTCATTTGCGGTTTTTTGTTTTTTACTATGCTGATTTTTCTTTGTGAGGCTGCTTATTCTATTACAAGCCATATCCCCATGCATAACAAAATTTATAATCTTCATCTTTGTTTGACTTGCCCTCCTTTTAATTAAAATTATCCCTTTACACTCAGGAATTTTATTTCAATACACTCATCTGTAACCCCACGAACAAAAGAGAGTGGCTTTTTCCTCTTGACATATTCAGGACTGTAGCTGAAATGCTGATGCTATCTGTCACTTCTCATCATACTAGATTTGAATGCATATATGAGCCTTTACAGAATATAAAGTCATGAACTGCACTTGCAAACAGTGTCCTGTTGGAGGTCAGACTTAAGGTACACTTGTTGACCCAGTTCTATAAACAGAATACTGCTGTACTTCCATACTGCCTCAGGCTTCCAAATACATGATCTCCCAAAGTGTCTTCACAGTTTAGCATACATACGCACAATCCACCTTAAAAATAACTCAGTGGGAACAATTAGCGGCACATAGTGGAGGCCATAAATCACTGACTCGAAGCAGGTAAGAAGATGATGTTGCACATGCGTAGCAACCAACATTAAGCTACAGAGAAGTCCTTTAGAAAACACAACGAGTTTGGAAAAAAAAAAGGGGGGGAAAAAAAGAAAAAAAACCAACACAGAATTAACCCTGTGGATTCATTTTTCTATCAACTTCCAGCTAGTAAGCATCTGAATTTAAAAAAACCTTACTGTGCTCCTTCTCCCAGCCTTCAACTTGGCACTAGCCCTGCATGCAGGAGTCTGCCCTACCACCTGGACACCTTGCATACCTTAAAGTGAAGGTATGCAAGGTAAATACTGTAAAAAGGACATCTCTAGTCCTTTAATGTCAAGGGCACATATCCTAATAAAAAAGATAAGAATCACGTTCATAGGTTGATCTACAACCTTAACAACACAAGATATCTATGTTGGTAAGCAAACTGGACAAACACGCATACTTTGTAAAGGTTTAACATTTATAAAGATAAATATACAAATTTCTGAAGAAATGCACAATATGCATGGGACAGCTTGACTACAACATGTAAAACACTAAAAACTTCAATATTGGCACAGATTTCCACAGGACTAACATGGCTGCTGCTCTTCCAAGAAGACTGGCAGGCGCAGCCTCTTCACACCACATCAGTGGGAAAAGGCTGCACAGCCACATGTTCTAACCCTGCTTCACAACAGCATCCACCTCTGAAAAACACTGCATCAGACTGTAGGAAACCCCAATGGCCATCAATAAACCCATCCACTGCGTTAAACTATGTTTAAGTGAAAAGGATTATGTCCTTGCTTAAGTGAAGAACACAGGGACTGTACACTTGCCTTGACAAATCTCAGAATCCTTAAAAATCACAGCCTGCTATATTCAAAAATATTAATGCCTTTCAGGAGAAGTCTTTGGATTCTTTGGAAGATTACAAAATTACTATGGAGAAGAGCAGGCAAACAAAATATATTTGCTAATGAAAGAGATGATAGCTAAAATAGCTCCTATAAAACCTATAGCAAGGCTGATGCTGACTGTTCTCTTTGAGAATAAGAGGCTAAGAAGATTTGCACTACTGAGAAAACACAAGCTATGAAGACTTGCACTGTTGTGGAGTCCTTTTATTTAGGATTTCTGTGGCATGCCATGTCAACACTAATGAAGCATATACTATTGCTTCGCAATCAGGTATTTATTCTTGTAAGTAGCAATCAGCACTATTTCAAAATAAATACTTCTGCACATTTTGAGGTAACCGACAAAAAACCTTCAGAGTAATTTCAGCCTTCAGTCCTCCTTCTTTTGTAGCAAGTAAACTGTTTTCATTGAAATTATAACTCCCTGCTGAAACAGTTAATGCAGTAAAAAAAATCTTATATAGCACAAAACTATTAAGTGACATAAAAGCATCCTGTAACTATACAGATTATTCTTCCCCTTAAATAAAAGGTTATTATGGTGTCAATCCCTTGACAGTACTCCAATGAAGAAACACTAACTACTAGGTAGCATTTCAATTATCATGATACAATCAAATCTCTATCATTTAACTGCAGACAATCCAGATGACCTGCCAATCTATTTCCAAACTCTCTTTAAGATTTAATCATAGCTGTAATTCTATAATGCTGCAGACCATGGCCAAATACCACCTCACTCCTCCTGCTCACATACTGCAGCAGTAGGGACCCTTTGATAATACAGCTACCCTCACACACATATCATTATGCCTTCCCCCAGCATTTGCGTAAAAGCAATCAAGGGAAAAGATCCTCTTTCTGGCACATCTCACCCACTACATTTTACCTTTCTGAAGTCCTAAAAATAGACAGTGATTAAAACACAGAACAGTCACATAACCTAAAATCACAGCGGATTATTTCCTCTGGGAAGTGGCAGCTGTTTAACTCCTAACATCAGTTTGCATGTGTCATAAGCATGTAAGAGAAAAACTTACTCTCTGCGTACATTCCTAAGCCCTCCTACCATCTCAGGTTTGAAATGATACTGGATGGAAATAAGATCCTTCTATGCATTTTTTATCACATCAAAGATGAGTCTTTCTCAAAGCTGAAGCAAGTGCAAGAGAAATTTGACAGGCACATGACTAAGGTGGTTTAGTAGACCCAGTCAAAAGCCTGAAGGAACTACACTAAAAACCATGCCTTCATGAAAGTACATGCTTTTTAACGCTTTGTTACCCAAGGTTACTATCATCTGTTACAGCTGGTAGTACATAACTTCCTCACTCAAAATCTGAAATAACATACTTGGTTAACATATCCTCACACCTGTGACAAGATGAAAACCCTGTTCTTTTCCAGAATAATAAAATTCAATACAAATGTCTTCTGCTATATAGCAGTCTTGGGCAAAGAGCTCTAATGCCAATTTGTTAATTTAGTTATGCCCACACAATTTCTAAAGACAGACTGCAGATCGCTCTGCGTTCTACCCCTTGGAGCAAGGGAGTTGTCTCTTCTCTGTACTATTGCTGTGTCAACAGCAAACAGCGTCTGCTGATCTTCCTTAGTTTCTTGTGAGCACTAATAAACACTTCCAAGCAGCCACCAACGGACCTCAAGAAAGCAGAGCATTTTGCCTGGTCACTAAAAGACTGACAAATGTAACAGCCTGGGCCACAGGGCTTACAACCACAAAACCCACTTCACCGGATCATTTTAACAAAATGATAACTACTGTATGAAGAGTAGTTACATGAAGACAGAATAAACAAATGCAACAGAAGGCAGAAGTAGAATCATTTTAAAAGTCATCATATTTACCCTCAGTTATTAAAAATGCTTGTCACAAGAACCAACAATACATCTGGAAAAATCACAGCTAATTATTGAAAAAACATTATAGCTCAGTATTTTGCAGTTATGAAGACATGCTTCACGAATTACCTACTTAAAGTGCATTGAAAGGAAATTTTGAAAGATACTGTCAAGACAGTTCAAGTTACATATCTATCAAATTCCAGTTTTTACAGTCAATATTCCAAGAATCCATATTTATTTGTGTGGAAATAGCACATGGCTCCTCATGGACTTGACAACTTGTGCAAACATGTCTTCAGTGAATCTTGAGCGTCCATAAGACATTTTTAGCAGACTGATTCTAGCCAGTGAAAGCGTCACTGGACACTCTGGAGACTGGAATAGAGGCACAGTAACATCGAAGTATTTTCAGACTTACTTGTCTTGCAATTTTAAGCTGTCAATACCACAGACAAAACATTTTTGGAGCTTGACTCATTTTGCATTGTTATTTTTGGACAAGAACTGCTTTATTGACTAATCAAAGTAAGCATCTACTTCTATTATCTATTTATATTAACTCTAAATAGCACTTAGGTAAAAGCACAGGAGTGTTCCCATTAAATCGGACTTCCATAATACATTAGAAACTCCATCGGCTTCCACTTACCACCATCAGCCCTATAATCTTAACCAAATCTACTTTTTATGGCATACCTATAACCATTATAAAAAGTAACACAGAAAGCGCAGAGAAGGCCACATGCTGCCTCATATTATTGGATCTGTGTGGGAAGCTTTGCTGACAATTTACTGTAAGTACAGATTATGTTGCTTTTACACACTTGAGGACATTGAAGAGAAAGGTTATCTGAACCAAACACAAGAAAGCCAGCAATTTCTTCTGCAGACATAAACGAAACATCCACTAACCTTCTTCAACACACACTAGCCTTTAGGTTTAACAAATCCTTAAATCTGGTTTTGAAGCTATCTAACAGCTTCCACTAAGATGCACAAACTGTGCACAGTCTCCCTTCAAGCTTCAGGAAAAACAGCCTCCTCCCCCCCCCAGTCATTCTTCCACTGAAAACCAAAGAAATACAAAACCACTAACCTAATTCTTCCCAAACGACTACAGAGAGTTGCATAATTAAATTGTGCAGGTACTGTCCTTAATATTAAGAAGAAATTAATTTACCCCATTAAATACTACATTAAAATTGATATTTTCAATGGCAATCAACAATTATCACTAATAGTTTTTTACACCTTATAAATTTTGTTTCATATGAAGAACAACAAATGATGCAGTCACCTAGAAAAACAACCTCGTATCACTCACTGTTTCTTGCCTGCTATAGCAGAGAGGCGATTTTCCTGTAAAACTGAAAATAATTTCCTTGTTAAGTCCTCAATAACCTGCAGGGTTTATTCAGATGGTCTGAACTCTACTGGGCCAGGAGGTACAGAGCAGTACAGCAGTCCTTAACCCAGCATTTGACAAAGACACCTTAACATTCTGTGCACTCACACCTGAAGATGAAACCATGGTTTTAGCCCCTTCTTCAGGGATCTTTCACATTTATTATTTATCTTTGCTAGCACTGGGGCACTGAGTGCTCCTCTGGGACTCCTGAAACACTGGCTGTGGTAACACTAGTGTGACAGTTCCTCCATCCTGCTGCAGCACACTACTTTTCTGGTGGACTGACACAGAACAAAAGCACACATTTAACGGCAAAACAGACACAAAACAAGTTAATTTTTAATATTCTTTTTTAAACCATCTCACTTGCATAAATCTGCTTTGAAAGCATCTCCCTGGGGAATGATGGCAGAACAGTCACTTCCCAAAGCAACTGTGCTTCAAAACAACATACCATGCACTTGCAAGTATTGCTCCATGTGCGGGCAGACTACAGACGGGGGGGGGGGGGGGGGGGGGAAGGAAAAGAAAGGAAAAAGAGAACAAGGGAAAAAAAAAAAAAAGAGAGACAAGAAAAAAAAGGAGGAAACAAAAAAGTCAGCAAGATTATTTCCAGGCCATTTGTTAACAACTGGGCGGGGAATCAAAGACTCAAGATTGAATTGCCACAGGAACTACAAGCAGGCGCTTTGCAAACCCCACTGACTGCTGCTCTCAAAAAATCTGTTGCGCATTCACCCTACACCTGCATTCTGGACGAACTTAGAAATTATTTTCTAAGTTAAACAACGTATTCTAACAGAAATGGCAGAAACGTAAACTATTGTGAGAGAAACTGACGCTAACTGAATAAGACTTTGGAGCAGAGTAACTGCATCACTGATTTGCCTTTATCTCTTTTTTGAACAATGGAAAGAAGCTATAATTAAGTAACAGCAAGTTACTGGGACACTGAGTCAAAGTCATCCTGTGGTATCTCCTGCCCTTTCAAAAGGTATAGGATGGGTAAGATATCTTTGGAAAATGAGGACATTTGGCTAAGACACCTAGCAGCACCATAACAAAAAAACTACCTGTCATCTCTGCAGGATTTCTTAAGCCCAAAGGAATGCCTGCCAAACACCAGCATTCTGTGTTCCAGAATGCTCCCAAACCAGAAGCCTGCAGGCAGTTTTATCAACTCCTGTTAAAACACAGATCTGCCTTACAGGAGGCATAGCCATCAGGTTCACACATCAAACCTTCCCGCTATATACTCTCCAATATATCACTCCTCAAAATTAATGTATCTTCCTGATGATTCATTCATCCATACCTCGAGTAAGATCTCTAGGTCACTATCATGTGTGTCAGCATACTGGCAAGCATCACCGTGACTCCTGTGCCCCTCCATATTTCAATACAGTAATAGTTATTACACTGCATGCAACTGGGCTACATCCAGGGAAATGATAAATATAAACAACAGTGTATGCTCATCTCTTATTGCCTTCTGTGTACAGAGGAATTTAGAGACACAAATGGCCACTGAATGATCTGGTCTGGCTTCTGACAAACACAAGACCATCAGCATTCATTCACTAAGGCTATGGTTAGAAATAATACCCTGGTAATGCTCCTCATGCAGTCAAACACTGAACTCACATCTCCCATCATTCCAGCACAAACACCAATTTGTAATGAATCAAACCAAAGACACATGCCTTTCACTGGGTTATATTTCAGTCACAAGTGAGGGGACAGAAAAGTAAAAGGACTAGGACATCAACACAGCCAAAACACACCTATATTTCCCAGGCTGCCATGCAGTGCGCTGTGTTAACTGAATGAGGACTACAAAAACCAGCACTGAGACTGAAGACGAGTTCAACTATACCCTTAGAGTCTGATTATATAATCCTACGTGTATCCACAGAAACATTTCAGGTTGTTGTCCTGTCCTCATCTCAAATCTGTAACCTCCCCTATATCCTCACAGATTACCACCCCACTAGTTGCATTAATCCAACCACACACAGCCACCCTCTACACTGAGGCAGTGAGGAGGAATCCCATTTTTTTAACCAATCCTTCCCTCTCTAGCACACACTAAGTATGACGGGTGGGAGGCAGGAAGGAACATCCAGTTTAAGCACGTGAACAAATTAAATGTTAAAGGTGAGGCTATTGTAAAATCCACTCACAGTGAAGGACTATCAGCAGTCACTCTGAAATGGAAGCTGCTCAAAGTGGAAGAGAAGGATAAGCTGTGACTTTCCTACACTATTCATTCTGACATTGTTTGATATAGGAACATGCATAGATGCACTCAATCTTAAACACAATATTCTATTCAGGGAAGAAGAGGGGGAAAAAAAAAAAAAGCAGACCCACACCCAACATAGAACCTGCCTCCTCCATTGTAGCCCATAACCTGTCTGACATGCTTTGCCTCAGCTACTGTCAGCTGGAAGGTGCAAACTCAAGATACACCGCAGGAATGTGGCTATTGCAATCCCTTAAAAAGTTTAAAACCACCACCCTGTACTTGAGTAACAAACAGCACACATACATAAATAATAGGACAGTGCAAGTAATCTCAATTTTCTATTAACATTTAACTACTTGTGCTGTCTCCAAAGCACAAAATTAGAACACTATAAAAATACCAGTAGTAATATGCTGCACAGTAGCACAGGATTTAAGAAAATATTTATGAATACAGCATCAGTTTTTGTAGGCAATGCAAATTACTATGAATTAAGATATAGTTACCTGAAAATTAAAAAAAAAAAAAAAAATCTAAGTATTGTCCTTTAAAAGGTCTGATTTTTAGATACAACTTTTAAAGCAGCACCAAGAAGTTCAGCTTTATGTCAGACATTTCTTGACCTTCTGAACATTACTTTAGTGCAACGCTGACTTTTTTAATAGTTCGCTGCAGTACATCACATAGTAAGCAGAGTACAATTAGCCACTATGCAATCCTACTGACACGTAAGAAGTCAGTACTACCACTATACTGGTTACACCCTTTGCTTTCTTCACTTCAAAATCTAATAAAATCAACCATAGTTCTGACACAATCCCAGAAACACAATCTTATTACGATGAATAGGTTTTATGGCAGATACTTATAAAAGCACCAAAATAGGAAACTGCTCTCTTTTAAGTCTACCTGCAAAAGATATTTTACTGTTTTTACCTGTGAGCAAGACTTGATATTGAGAAACTATATGAGTAATCTATACATTTAAGTAGACAATGGAGGGAAAGCACTATTTGGAATATAGGATGACATGATCCCGTGCTTCCTAATTTTGAGCAAAAATGACCAACAGGAATTATTTCACGGAATAAATTCAATTTAATTCTAAGTACATGTCAAAACACAGCTTCCAGAATTAAAATTGTTTCTGATTGAAACAAGGAAAGAATTAAACAGCAGAGTCCATGAGAGATAAGCTGGACTCAAAGAAACAAGCAGTGATTAAATCAACACACAGATACTATTACTTGCATCTGCTTCCTTAGCTGACTGAATATGAAGAAACTGTCAGCTATCAGATACTAATTTTCTTTACATATTATGAGAAATTAGCAGATCTAGTGTTAACTGTGCTTTAGTGGTCATCCTCTGAGAACAACTCCTTTGTTCACATTCCCAAATATATCATGGGTAAGGGAAGCATACGTTCTCAGTCCACATGCTTGCCTATTCACTGTGGACTGACATTATTAAATCTATTGTCGAGCAAAAAACCCCACCAACAAGTATAATGTTATCATATACCTGATGCTTGCAAAGCATCCTGCACAAAACCCTATAGAAATAATTCCTCTATCACTGAAAGCATCCATAATTTTTGGTTCTGACCCTCTAACAAAGTGCCCAACTTAAATCCCATAACATGAAGGCAACAAAAAGCATCTCAGCAAATCTAAGACAGCATAAGTGCACCTTTTTCTGGTCTGGCATTTATTAAGTAATTCTTCAAGGGAATCACAATTACTTCTACAGCCTGCTTTCAGAAGAAAAACGTTTCACTAAAGAATTCACTGCAAAAGCCTTAATACCTCAAAAACACCCAAAACCAACTTTGACTCAGGATACAACTATTACGATCAGCTCTATTTTGAAGTCAAAAAGGTTTCTTTTTAGAATGAACAATCCGACTGGTATTTGGTTACCATGAAGTATCAGACATCATGTGTGTCATGCTTTTGTTTTAAGGAAAATGAGAGTTGACATTGAAGGGAAACGTTTTCCTAAACTTTGGTCAAGGTAAGCATGATGTTCTTACAAAACAACTAAAAAATACTTTGGAAACAGAGTATTATGCAGACTGAATTAAGAGCAAAGTCTGCGATGAGCAGCTTCTTGGAATGATGATGGAATTGGTCCATGTTTACAATACTTGCGTCATACTGAAGAACACCCCAGAGGCAGGCAGACTACAAGATATGTTCATTTAAACAGACCCAGCATGCTTGTGCCCATCACTATATGCTACTATGTCCTTCAACATTAAACAAAGAAGTATATTTTGCATATTCATTAATTTACTCAAGTTTCCTTATTTTCCACTCCTCTTACAAAAACATTACAACAAATATTTGTACACTGAAATTCCAAAATAATCATGAGTATGCATCTGAAGAGATGCTATTAATCCCAGAATAAATCCAACTGCATGTCTGCCAGAGAAGCCAGAGGAAGAGATGAAAGAGCATCTGCACAAGCCTGGATCTCAAGAGAAACAAAAGCTGCATTAAATGGACTCAGAACTGAATATGAGGCCACAGTATTTCCCCAAACTCCCAATTAAATCAGAGACATATGTGGACATGCACGTATACACAGAGACACATATATAGATAAACAGAGTATACTATATCAGGGTAGCACACAAGTGAGGGTTTTCTAACATGGCAAGTTCCTCAAAAACAGAGGAAGCAGCAATCACTCTTATAAGCTTACATGTCTGTACAGTAAAACTGCATGTCCACAGTATTGTATGCCCAATCAAAAACATTCAGAAGATGGTATTCTAGACTCCTGCAAATTTAATCAATGATTTTGCATGCACTTCCTCATTTGTCAAAACCAGACCGTTTTAAAAAATAGTTTCCATTAAAAAGGCACTGTTAGCATACGATAGTAATTTGACAAACAGTAAATGAGGCTGTTTCATGGAATGTTTCAAGGGTAACTTTATTCTCTTTTTTCATTACATATGACAGCATGTTTTCTTTGATTAGGAGGTTAAGGGAATCTAAGCTCAAATTGCTGTTACAATTTCCGATTAGTGGAATTGTCCGGTTCCATCATAGTCCTTCAGAAACATAAAGGTTGCCAAACTTGAACTGCAACATGATGCAGAAGCAAGTCTGCATTTTTGTGCAAGTTTCAGGAAGTAACAAATTAAATTGTCTGCATTTACCCACATGGTTCTGCATTACAAAAAATGTATATCTAAATGGAACTGCCAGAACTCTCCGTACCTGTTGTAATTTTACAGAAAGGTACTCTTAAACCATGTGTTCACAAAAATAATCGTGTGACTTACAAAATACAAGGTCTTCTGCTCAGAATCACCTGGATCAGCTTTCTTTCTGCTGACAGTAAATGCTGAACATGTTACTTTCAATTGTATCTATAATCCCAGGGTTATAATATCCTCTATCGTGTTTCACTGAAGCTTTGGAATTCATAATTAATTAAAATAAAACTATTTCCCAACAGAGTCTGAAAACTGCGCATTAAAAAGGTGGGGTTCAATTTTCTTGGGGTTTGTTGTTTGTGCTGTTGGTTTGTTGGCATTTTTTTTTGAATTAAAATTTTAAGCTGTCTAAATCTCGAAGGTTCCTTTTTAGCTTCCAATGCATACCCTTTGGGCATAAGTTTCCTATTTAACTGATGCGCAAATACAAAAGTGGAAGTGAAAGAGGCAATTACTTCTCAGAGTAATTGTTACCAAACCTCCTGCCAATTGCAAGAACACTAAGATTACGTTTTCATTCTGTGTATTTTTATGTACAACTGCGAAGGTATTTTATATTATGAATGACATTTCCTCATTATTTTGCTATAGCAAACTATAAAAACAAACTCACTTTTTTCTAGCTGCTTTTATGTGCCAATTCTGTATTCTGATTCAATGAGCAGTACCCTGAGTACTGCCACTACATTTAAATCATATGCACTAATGGAAATCATTAACAGGAGGAAATAAAAACAGAGTAAGAGCACCATCATTGATTTAGTAGCCTTTAAAAAGCCAGACGATGGCATTACGCTAGGTGATACCACTTTGGTCATTAAAATATGCTTAGAACACAGAATTCAATAAGGAGTCAAGAAGTTCCTTCTTGTCATTACAGACAAGTGCTACACAGATCTACAAACCTGGCATCTTCTTACCCAAAAACATAAGAAACACGAAGATAGACTGAGTAAGATTTTAAAGTGTCTAATTAGTCACTGCCCTAGAGATACAGTTACCAGTTAAGTCAGTTACGTATTTTTGCCAGAATAACCTGTTCCTAATCAATGCTTGTCTTATTTTATAAATGTAGAAATGTTGCCAAGACCTAACGCTACAAATCTCCTCCGACTACAGCACAGCAGGTGACCTATAACGTATAAATCCGGTCCCGAGTTACAAAACCCAAGAAAGCGCTGTCCTCGCCTCCTCTTTCACCATTTCTGACTTAGCAACAGAGCAAATGACCTAAGCGAAACCAGCGCAACAAAACCCAAGCTTCGAACGCCCCGCCGTAAGGGGGGGGAGAAGGGGAGGCGAGGCCGGCGCCCCCCGCCTTTGCCCCGGGTCCCTCCCAGGGCGGCGCCCGGCCCCAACCACAGCACCGACGGGAGCCAGGAGAGGAGCAGGGGACAAAGCCAGGGCGATCCCCATCCCCGCGGGAAGGTTCCTCCTTCCCGCAGCCGAGCGGCGGGTGCAACTGACAGAGCTTCACACAGAACACCGAAAAACAGCCTCGCCCCCACCGCCCAGCGTGTCCGCGCAGGGAAGAGCTGGCTGTCAGCAGCGCTGCGGGGACCCGCCGGCCTGCGCAACCTTTTGTTGTGTGCGTAACGGCAGATAAAAAAGCAGAAAGACTTAACATCTTCCCCCATGTCTCCCCGCACACCCCCCGCCAAACGCCGCCAGTGCGGCCCCGGGCGCGGGCAGCTCCCCTCGCTCACCGCTCGGTGCTGCAGGCTCGGGCGATGTGCGCAGCGCTCGCAGAGGCGGCGGGGGCCGCGGAGCCCGGGCGGCGGGGGGGAGTACGACGACAACGACGACCGGAGGAGGATGTCAGCGATGGGCGGGCAGAAGGGAGGAAGGAAAAGGGTTTTTTTTGGGGGGGGGGAGGTGGGAGGGAGAAAAGGACCGAGGAGAGGGAAGGAAGCGGGTCAGCACCGCGGCGCCCTGCCCCGAGGTGCTGACAGGCGCGTCCTGGTCCAGCGCGGCGGCCGCGGCGGTCGGCGCGCAGCGCTGTCCGGAGGAGCGGGCGCTGACAGCCGCAGACACCCGCCGCCGCCCCGGCTGCCGCTGCCGCCCTGCGCCCGCCCCGCGCTCCACGCCCACCGCGCCGCCCCGCCCAACATGGCGGCCTCCTTCTTCTCCCACAAGCCCCCGCGTGCCCTTGTTTCCCACCGCCCCCCCAATCCATGACGTCACCCCCCGGACGGGAGCGGGTTCCGCGGGTAGGGGGCCAGCGCGATGCCGGGTGCTCCTCTGGAGCAGCTCCGCCCTGTTTTCTGTCTCTCGCTGCCTCCCGTCAGCGCCGCACGGGCCCAGCCCTGGCGGGTACCCCGGGGCTGTCCCTGGGGAGGGGGATGCTGGAGGGGGCCTTCATCAGTTCAGGTGCGAGGCCCCACATGCGGGTGACGTGCTCAGCCGTGCTGAGGCCTTGTCTGCCTGACGCGGGTGTGAGTGGCGAGCGAAGGCGGTGTGCCTCAGCGCACCCTCTGCTGCCGCCGAGGTGGTCTTGCTCCGGCACGGGGAACCGCCGCAGGTGCTTTTTGTGTCGTGTGGTCTCTGTGTCCCGGAAAGCAGCTGAGCGGTTTGCGTCTGTAAAGCGGGGCGACAGCAAGCGCGACTTGTAAAGCTGATGTGCCTGTCTCGGTTGGACACGGCTGGGACAATGGACATGAAGATGGACGTGAAATGCCCTCCACTTCGTGCAGACAGCTCACACAGGGAAACAGGCTAAAGTGCTAATTCAGTAGTGAAAGCCCCTGAGGGTTAATTGTGTGCTGCTAATGTATTTCAAAGCCGTTGTGTTTGTTCCACACTGAATCAACTGGAAGATCCCTAGTCTTGCACAGGTGTACACTTAAGAAGTTAAACTTCCATAAGGACTCTGTGACACTTGTTACAAGAACTATTTCTGTACAGCCTCAATTTCATTCCCACTATCCTAGAGAAAAAGGAACAACCACAGTATTTTCTTCACATTGCTTTATGTTCTGCTAGATAGAAGTTAAGTGCAGGAATTAAAGATGGAAGGGGTTGATGTTTGTGATGAAAAAAAACAGTTAAGTATAGCAAAGCATAAAAGTGCATTGGAAATCATTAGGGAACAGTGACAGCCTATGAAAGAGTTATTAATAACAGTCATAGGTTACTGGACACATGGAGGTACTATGGTGAATCAGAATGTGCAGCCTCACCTAAATGGTAATAACTAAAATACGCAAGGAAAGCAGAGCTTGCATCTGTTTGTCCTCACATACAACACTGAGCAAGTCTACAAAATGCAGATGGGAGAACTAGAGTCAGGGAAGAAAGCAAGACTCCTAAGGAGAAGCAGGAAGTTGGAAGAGGAATCAAAGCTAATGCTGTTGTCAAAGAGGCAGAAGAACAGGAAGATTCACAGAAGTCCACAAGAAACAAAACAAAGTCAGGGGAACATGAATTGTCTGCAGACTGCAAATACAGAGAGTCACTGTTGGATTTCAAGAGCTGAGGGAAATAAAATGCACTTGCTGAATACCACTCACTGATATCTTACACAGGTCAAGCTGCCCAACAAAAAATAATTGTGATACTATCATTTCAGGGCTACAGCTTCTTATATTCTTCATCTCCATTTAAAACATTTCTCTAGCAATTTTTTATTAATGGTTTAGGATAATATTTTAGTGTTGACAGTCAATACAGTCTATGTATAATAATGTGAAATACATGTTTGCACAGTAATATGAAAGGGAGAAAAAAGATTGAAGCACATTCCTTTATACAAACTACATTTTAAGTTAGTCATGCCAGTTGGTTCACAGGTTCAGAGTATTTTCATGAATTTGCAAGACATTTAATTAGAAATAGAACATGCCCTAATTACATAATTATACAAGAGAACTGATTCAAAGGAATCCTGTCTTTTGAGCAAACAATATTGATTGCATTCTTTCTATCACACACTTGCCTTAAAAGATTTCCTGCAATTAGCTGCTTACTCAAGGGATCAGAGCATTGCTGAACAAAGCAGCTGCTCCAGCTCTGACCCTGATCCATAACACACCGGCTAATAAGTATATGCATGCTGTCCGCTTCCCACCTAAGCAGCAGCACACGCTATGAGCTCTCTCCCCCAGGAAGGTTGATTAGCTCATGGAACTAAAGTGCAGCATCACTCCCCTGTGTTTATGGCCCACAGCAGAAGATCAGACACAGAAGAGGCTTGGTGAGCCTGCTTCTTCCTCAAGCTTCTGCCTGACCTGAAATATCAGAACTTCTTTTCCACTTGTATCTTGTTTTTCCTGTCTCATCTACATAAGAATTATCCAAGTTCATCTAGCAGTAAAAACTACTTACTGGGCACATTTCCATCTTCTTTTAGGGAACTAGTTATGTTATGTGCCCTGCTTTTAGGATTAAATGATCTAGACATGTTGTCTGTAGAATATTCTTTGTCTGCCACCAACAAGGTCACCATGGCTTTCTGGAGACATCAGGGTGGGTATTAAAACCCCCAAACACACTATTTACAATGATGGATTATTTATTTTCAATATACCCATCTCCCTTCTCTTCCAGAAGAAGGAAGGAGTTTTGTAATTCACAATGGGTAAGAAAAAAGGGAACAGTTCAACTTATGTAGCACAAAGCTCTTGGGTTTTTGAGGTGCAACAGTGTGAGAAATACACGCAACAAATTGAGATTCGGTTTACCTGACATCCACAAATAGAGCAAGCCTCTATAAAGAAATTCAGGTTCATTTAAGAAGTGTGGGTAGTTTTATTTCAACATTGTTAAAAAAATTATCCTCCTGTCTTAGAGGATCTTTCCTCCAAAAGAGACAAGAGTTTTTTAAATCTAGTGCTACAGTCTCTAAAATCTATGACTTCACTTCAGAAATATGGGCTACAGTAAAGCACTACATTGGAATAATTTCAACTGCTGCTTAAGTGCTGTCTAAAAGCATCCTGGCAATAATAGCTATTGAAAGGCCAGATTCAGCAACCTTGCTGGCTTTTCATTACAATCACTTGACAGTTGCCTATGCTTTTAGTTTGTATTTTCTACAGGAATGTCCTTTATGGAAAAGAAAAAAACATGAAAATCAGTGCTCAGGAGTTAAAAGTGTCAGGTACATGGTTTCAGGCACAATTTTAGCCTAATTCCCTTGTACACATGTGCAATTACTGCATGCAGAGTGACCTTGGTGTTGGAAAATTCAGGCACTTCCGAGTAAAAGGACTGTATTTTTGCTTGCCTTGACTCACTGTCATAGTCAAGATGCCTGAACCCACCGCTGGGCATGACATTGAAGTTCTAAGTCAAAAAAAACAACCTGATTGTGATTCTGTTTCCTAAGTCAATCAGTTTTATTCACATGCAAGTGAATTCTCCTCTTTCAGAGTCACAAGGATTTCTAGAAAGCTGTAACAAATGAAAGCCAGCATGCTTTTCCCTGCTGTTTTCTATCCACAGAGAAATAACAAAGAAATAAAACATGCAGTGTTAATTCAACTCTTAGCAGGCCATTTCATTAGTTAATTTTTGTTACTCCTTAAAACGAGCAGGATGCTCGGCACTGGACAGTAGCATTTTGCTAAGTGGAATTCTTTTCATCTCCCAGCTATTACAGAGCTGTGCTACTATTAAAGCCCAAAAGATACTGACTGAAAGGTGTAAGAAGCCTGTTCACTTAGCTTTAAAACAGTTCTGTTATAAAAAAACAGACTTACAAACTTCAGGTGATACAGCTAAAGTAACCACTTGAAAGCTACAAACTATTAGAGAATTTGCATATCAATATTAATGTGAACATACTGAAAAATAGTAGACAATTTCAGCTACATGGCTATTTATATATCCCAATTTTCACTGTTATTTTCAAAGTAGATAAATGGCCAGTGAGTTAATAATTGCACTCTTTGACAAGCTCCTTGCAGTATATATTTACAGACATTGTTGGTATTTTCCAAGATCCTACTTTTATGTATTGAAATTCCCAACAGGTGAAGGGGTTGCAGAAGAGAGCTTATGATGATTATTAGGGTTGTATATTTACTTCCTGCATTCAAGAAGTTCCCCCTTCTATGAGGGATTGTTTATAGCAATACATCCTTACTATGCTCAACCAGCAATTTCTCTTCCTTCTTTACAGCTGCCATACTTACTCTTCATTGAAAGATTGACTTCTTCCTGACTTGCTTTCATGCTCTGTAGTCAGCTGGGAGTTGACTATGAGCACCTTTCTAGTTTGAAAAGACCCTTCTCCATATTCAGTTTGCATGACTTACAGTGCTTAGACATGAAGAAAGATAGTGTGTCATTTATGCTTCTCCTTTCCTTCCTCTGTACTCGCTTTTTAGTGAGTTTATTCTCTGTTGGGGTTTCAGTTGCTCATTCAATGTTATGAGAGTTATTAATCATTGGATATGAATCACAGGAAGTTGCTTTTTTTTCTGTATTCACCTACTTTAATTACTGAACCATTGCAGAAATGTATTCTTCAATGGAAAAAGAAAACTCTGTTGCTGGAGTATCACAGTCTTGGCCACAGCTAGAGTAGGAACATACAGTGTGTGATACGGTACTTCTCTTTACCATCCTATATCTTTACTTCCTGAGTATGAATGTGCTCCCTTTCTTTACCTTTCTATTGGCATGGTATTGACAAGAAAAAAGTTTCTCCCACAGACACAACAAACACACTTTTCCAAACCAAAATCTTTGATAGTCTGTGTTGAAAATCTAGAACACTTGGCTAACGACAGAAAAAAAAAGAATCACTACTGATTTCTAAGTGCCTGCTTTATTGCTTACTTACATTATCCCCTTCTCATTCTTTGACAACCAGCTGTTTGTTACCTGTATGGTTTGTCAGCATTCCTTTATGGAGATTTGCTAGCTCATCAGGCTTTGCTGCCAGATTACTTGCAATTAGGTAGGGTGAGATTCTTACCTTGACAATCTTGGTAAGCACTGTAGTGTTTTTTCCATGGCAAAGGAGACTTATAGCTACCATTTTCTCATTCAGTTCTCCTGAGTTTCATTATCAAAAGTGCTTTTCCCCGAAAAACAAAAAAAATCTGTGAGGGCTATGATTATAATTTCAGTCACACATCAGTGTAAATCTGGGATAATTTTATTAACCAGTATGAGATTTTTCTTTTTTTGAGAAGGGAATCTTTGAAAGCATAAGAAAGGCATTTGGTTTTCCAACAAACATTAGGCAAAGGCACAGAGTGAGACATAAACTTGTCTGGACACCAGGGAAGCTGGTGCTTCCTCATGGACATATAGATGTATGCTCTTTATTACCACTAAGATCCCTACATACATTTATAAAAGAAGGAACTTGTGATTTTTCAGATGCTGCCTTTTATTGAATTCCATGCATATGCTAATCAGAAGAAATGCTAATGTCAGTATGTGCCTGTACATGACCTTTTCCAAGTGGAAATTTGCACCTACTGATGAAAGAGAAGTAAGTCTCAGAAGTCTGAAAGGTATTACAGACAACTAACTACCTCATCTGGTCTTTTCCTAAATGTAATTATCAAACTCTGTTGAAAACCAAGCAGGCATCCTGCCCTTCCTGCCCAAGAACCTCACTCCTCCAGTGTTGAGTCTCAAGGGTAATATATCCATACAGATGCTGTGCCAAATTGTATCCTTCCTTTCTAGCTATTTTCCCTTGCAAGTGATTGGCCCCATTTCTCTATATGTTTGCATTTCTAATGAAATCATCAAATGTAACACTTCTCTTTCCTATGTTTGATTAAATTATTGTAGAGAAAGAAGATTCTTCCCTGGGTAACCCTCTTAGCTGGTCCTTTCTCCACTCACCTGTCTATGAGATTCTGCACTCCTCTCTCCTCTCCTGACCACCAATTTGCTTGGTTAAACAAACTGAATTCTTAATCTCTTTAAGAGAGATTCTGTATCTCTCTGATTATTCAACTTGCCCTTCTCTGCTCTCATTGAGTTCATCTTTCTTGAAGCTAATGTGCAGCAATTGTTTGTGCCATGGTCACTATTGAAAATGACTGTTCCTAAGTCTGATTGTAACCTTCTTTCACTTGATGTATTCCTTTTCTGCACTACACAGTAATTGCCAAACCCTTACCCCCCTCCCCCCCACGTTCAGTTCTGTTAAAATGCTTTTCTCTCCTTCTCAATTAACACTCCATATGGAATTACAGCAAATTCACTTGGCATCCAAAGTTGATTGGAATTTCTCATTTTTTATGGGAGGCCATTTTACACTGTTGGAAAATAAAAGGTCTTTACCTTGGTTAAGAGGGTATTCAAACCAAGGCAGTACTCAGCTGCAGTGAGCTGGGGGATTGATGGTAATACAGTTTGCCCCAAGGGAAAGGGAAATGGAAATGTTTCTGCTGTGTGACAATTGTTTCTGTAGTTTCTGTACCAATGAGCAATTATGTCTTTACAGAAAATGGCTTTTGTGGGTATGCCTGTGGCTAGATGGATAGTATAGAGTATGTGGGGCTGAAAAGGGCAGAGTCACTCTAGAAATCAATAGGAAACAGAACTGCCTGTGCTAGATATTTCATTCCTCATCCTGTTTTCTGGGAAATAGAGCAGATGCAGGATAAGAAAAGATGATCTTACTCATAGGGGCTTCGATATGAATTCTCTCTCCTTGCTGCCTCCCTCTTCTCACAGCAAGTAGGTACTGTGAAGTTTATGCCTTAGTTTCAAATGTTGTAATTCCCATCTCTTCTGTTGTATTTCTATCTTTATTTTTTTGTCTGCTTTAATGAAACATTTTCTTGCCAGCTCATAGGGAAATCCCATTAAAAGTGTGAAGTGCACAGACATGCCATGGACACACTCTTCACTTCTGTATCCTCATAATGATACTGAAGAAAGCAAGATGTGTACATTGCTGCCTTAAAGTCTTAGACTTAAAACATTAGTGCCATCATTGCATAATTGGCTCCTACAGGATGGATGGTGGTTTGTATCTCAACAGACTTGTCTGTCAGTTACCTGAGAGCAAATATTGTTGAAGACCTCAATCTGTGGACATCCTCCAAAAGGTCCAGAACAGAGTCCGATATCTCAGATGTGAAGGGTTTGGAAGAATAGTTTTAAATCATCTGTGTGCCTTCTCAGGCCTATAATATTCCCTGCTCCCTGTGTGATTTAGACAACCACAAGGACCTGGCTTCCATGGGATAGTTCTGCACAGGACCTCCACAGGATCCATCTGTAACCTAATTCATAACCCATTTGTCTACCTCCTATATTAGGGGATGTGAAAGGAAGTCTTAGAAACTAGCCTTGTACGTGGTGATTTCTGAAGAAAGGAATTCCTCATACATCTCTGTATAGGTGTTTTTGAGACCAGGATATAAAACCAAACAACAACAACAAAAAACAACACCAAAATGCCTGAAACAACCCCTAAAACCAGGGAGGGGATGCTATTAATTTATCAGGTTTGGCAGATACTGCTGTATCACATCATGTTCTGAAGGCTTTTCTTGTGCCAAAAAGGCTAGACTCAATTTAGGTGAATCATAATTTATGTAGGAGCTGGCTAAGAAGGCAGCTATCTCATCAGTATGTGTATCATCACAGATATTCTGAGGCTACAGATTTTTTTGCTTCAGAGGACAGGAATTTAAAGCAGGACCCCTTGACCTTTGACTTTGGTGGTCAGTGGGGCGTAGTAAAATTCATGGAAATCAGAACTTGCAGTAATTTCTTTCAAGGAAAAAAATCCATGCCTCCATGGTTTTCAACACACCAGCATCACCTAAAACACCTGGACTGTCTGAGGTGTTTTGATTACATGGAGGGAGCAGTTCACTCCGTCACATCAGTTAACAGCAAGTCTCCTGGTGAGGGTCTGGGGAATTGCTGAAACATGCCATATGCACTACTTTAGATTTTGAATCTGTGTATTTTAACATAAAATTATTCCTTCATATTTAAAATAATAATTATGTTTTAATGAAAACTGAAGTACATTGAAATTGTTTCAAAGACATATAGATTGCAGTTTTACATAGTTTACAAAACCCTATGTATGGAAAATAACGTAACTGTAAATAGGAACTGAAACATGCCTCAATAAACACTAGGAGAAAGCTGGGAACAGCTGATATATATAAATTAGCCATGAAAGTGAAATGTACTGCCTACACAGTGTTATACTTGTTATTACATGCTGAAGGGCCACAAAGTACACCATCACCATATGTTTGAAAACTGCCATGACTCACACTGAATAGGCTGATGAATAACAGTATCTTCCTTTATCAATGTATAACACTGACCAGAAATCTACTCAGTAAATGGTTCTGTTGTAGCAGCAATTTAACATGCCCTATATCCTTATAATTAACTACAGAACTGTAAAATGTTACTGCCAGGTTTATCATACACCGATGCAGAAAGCACTCTAGATATCTTTAAAGGAAGGTTCACACATTTGTCATTTCCCATCCCACTCATTTTGCAGCCAAAGGAAGCTGGAATGCTGTGTTACCAGCGTTCTCATTAATTTCACTTATCTCCTTTCTCTTTGAATTTTTGGCTGTGAACTCTCTTGGGTAGTGCCCAAAAACAAAGTTCATATTGTAAATAAGTGAGATTGCTTTTCTAATTTACATGTAAACATATAATAGAGCTAAAAGTTGAGAGAACATTGTTAATTACATACAAAATCAAACATTGAGTGCTAAGTGGTTGTTAGATAATACCTATAAATTATGGACTCAAGATGGTAAGTAATAAGCTTCTTTGCTGCTTTTAGAGAAAGTGTAAACCTCGTGATGCAAAAGCTGGAGAAAAATCTTCCTAAGATGGAAACATGCTCTGTCCAGCGGCAGCTCTTCAGCCACATTGTCCAAGCAGCAGCCTATTTTAGTCAGCCCTATGGCAATCAGATTTATGGCTGTGATACCGTGGCAACTGTTAAGCATGCCCTTCAAGTCTCCAGATGTCACCTTGAACAGATGCCTCTTTTCTCAACAGCAAAAGCAGCACTAGGGAAGAAGCAGCAGAGGAACACAGCAAATAAATTAGTTTTGAGCATCTTTCGTCAGTTAAGGTTGCTCTATAATATCCTAAGGAAGAGCTGATTTTTTCTTTGAAGTGAGCTTGAATTCTCCTTTGACACAAATGAGCACCTGTGGCTATTAGGTCGGCTTAGCATTTTGTTCTGTTTTTTCATGGTGGAATTTGTCATAAGCCTGAGGAAACTGGAGGTTTTCCAGACATGACATTTAAAGTAAAGTATTATTTTGGTAAGTGTGAGAAGAAGATTGGTAAATTCTGAAGGCACTTTATTACATATTCACTGGAATTTAGTTTCCATTTTGTCTTCCAGTCTCATACAATTTTGGACAAATACAAGTTTTCTACCTAAGTATTACTAGTTTCTGTAGCAACTAAGGTCAGAACTGTCTTGACTTGGTTTGTTACAGAATATTTATGTTGTGTCATACCATCTATTTTCTATATGACACTCCAGAATAATAAAATCACTTGGAAAGCAATCAAAGCAGGCAATCAACATTTTGAAATTTGCAATTTGTGGATTTTTGTCTTGTAATAGAGCCTTGATGACAGAATCTGGTTTGCACCCCCCCACCCCCCAGCCCCCAAGAATCTAGACTTCTAATTATTCAAATCATTCTGAACTTGAAATCTGTCACTTTTCTGGAACCCTGTATAAGCAGCCAATGCATGCTACACGCTGGTCACCAGGCATTTGTTAAATGAGTTAAAATGTGTCAGGTAAAATGTGCCAACAGGAAGTTCTCTAACAGTGAGGTATGAATAGCAACCTGAATTTCTTATGGTTCTGAAACCTGCATTTTGCCTGTTAATATGTTTTAGCTCAGCTGATGAAAGTTATCACAGCCAATTCTGCAGCTGAATCACACCAGTGGGTTCTTTGGACACAGCAGTGTGAATACAGTACTGCTGGATGCTAGCAGTTCTTGAGTGGCATGAGGGCTGTCAGGAACTCATCCCAGTCATAGCTCACCAAAGTAGCTTCAGGGCTACTCCAGCTTAGGCTGAGTGTGAATTGCCTCCTAGCCACCTCAGGAGATGCATACAGTCATTCTTGCTGCCTCCTCATATCTCAGGCCCCAGACACAATGCACCTGGGACCATCCTTAAGGGTGAGAACTTGCACGAACAAGAAAGGAAAACCACTGTGCCTTTCCCTGCAAAATACAAGAAATACAGTTAAATGGGTATCTAGTAAAACACAAGCAGCTGTGTGAAACAGGGACTGCATCTTCAGAGCATTTACATGGCTTCTAATACTGTTTCGACTCTGCGTAGTACTATAAAATAATACTTCTCTTGCATAAGATCACACTTAGAATCATAGAATCACAGAATAGTTAGGGTTAGACAGGACCTTAAGATCATCTAGTTCCAACCCCCCTGCCATGAGCTTACAATGGGATTGTGTATTTTTTTGCCTTTACAATTTCTAGCCATAATGACTGCTTTTGCACTTCACAGTATCTGCTATTTCAATATATCAGTCAACTAAATCTCCCAGTACTTGGGTAAATCTTCATCCCTTAATGAGGGCAAAGTCAAGGGGCTAATAAGTGATTTATATAATAATGAATATTAAAAGAGTATGTATTTCAAGATGCTTACATTCCATGTACTTATAAAGTCTTTGTAAGAAATAAACTTGTAAGAAATAGAGTAAATTGTGTTTCCCTTACTATTTTTTTTTTGAGAAATGAACCTGAATGTTCAATTATGGGGCTATTATTCTGTGAACTGGTTTACAGAAATCAGTGGATCTAATTTTTAATATGAAATGTCATTCATGCATATTACAGTTCCAGGCATATATTATCCTTTCCTGAAAACATTTCAATCTCTCAGTGTTTATGCAGAAGACTGGCCCATGGGATCTGCGCAGGATGTACATGAAGTTCTTGTTTGGCTACATCTGATTACCCTGTAGGGTACCAATCTTGCTTAGTGATAGCAGCAGCTAAGAATGACAAGCAGAACAGTGCCCTTAAAATGGGGCCAGGAGGAGTCAGCTTCGAAATAAGAAATCTGAGTTTTGAACTGGATTTTAATGTTATCACTAAGAATATTGAATTAAACATACAAGCTATCTTCTCAGTAGTTGCTACTGTTACTTTTAATATTCATAATGAAATTGAGATTATTAAGATGTACAGTTCTTTATTAATCATATATAAACATGCTACTATCACTTCCATCCAATTGTTAGTTGGTCTCCCAATCCCCATTTGATACTTCCTCTTCCTCCTCTCATATTCTACCAGAATTAATGCTCCAGTAAAAAAATCAGTGAATAACAAACCACACAGATTATAAAAACATAAACACCCCAAGTCGATACAAACCACCTCAAATTATAGAATCATAGAATCACAGAATAGTTAGGGTTGGAAAGGACCTTAAGATCATCGAGTTCCAACCCCCCTGCCATGGGCAGGGACACCTCCCACTAAACCGTGCCATCCAAGGCTCTGTCCAGCCTGGCCTTGAACACCGCCAGCAATGGAGCATTCACAACTTCCCTGGGCAACCCATTCCAGTGCTTCACCACCCTTACAGTAAAAAATTTCTTCCTCATATCCAATCTAAACTTCCCATGTTTAAGTTTCAACCCATTACCCCTTGTCCTATCACTACAGTCCTAATGAAGAGTCCCTCCCCAGCATCCCTATAGGCCCCCTTCAGATATTGGAAGGCTGCTATGAGGTCTCCACGCAGCCTTCTCTTCTCCAGGCTGAACAGCCCCAATTTTCTCAGCCTATCTTCATACGGGAGGTGCTCCAGTCCCCTGATCATCCTTGTGGCCCTCCTCTGCACTTGTTGCAACAGTTCCATGTCCTTTTTATGTTGAGGACACCAGAACTGCACACAATACTCCAAGGGAGGTCGAACAAGAGCAGAGTAAAGGGGCAGGAGCACCTCCCTCGACCTGCTGGTCACACTCCTTTTGATGCAGCCCAGGATACGGTTGGCTTTCTGGGCTGCGAGCGCACACTGCCGGCTCATGTTCATTTTTTCATCGACCAACACCCCCAAGTCCTTCTCCGCAGGGCTGCTCTGAATCTCTTCTCTGCCCAACCTGTAGCTGTGACTGGGATTGCTCTGACCCAGGTGTAGGACCTTGCACTTAGCATGGTTAAACTTCATGAGGTTGGCATCAGCCCACCTCACAAGCGTGTCAAGGTCCCTCTGGATGGCATTCCTTCCCTCCAACTTATCAACCGAACCACACAGCTTGGTGTCATCAGCAAACTTGCTGAGGGCGCACTCAATCCCACTGTCCATGTCACCAACAAAGATGTTGAACAAGACCAGTCCCAACACCGATCCCCGAGGGACACCACTCGTTACTGGTCTCCAGCTGGACATTGAGCCATTGAGCACTACTCTTTGCTTGCAGCCATCCAGCCAGTTCGTTATCCACCGAGTGGTCCACCTATCAAATGGATGTGTCTCCAATTTAGAGACAAGGATGTCATGTGGGACAGTGTCAGATGCTTTGCAGAAGTCCAGGTAGATGACATCAACTGCTCTGCCCCTGTCCATCGGTTCCATAGCCCCATCATAGAAGGTCACCAGATTGGTCAGGCAGGATTTCCCCTTAGTGAAGCCATGCTGGCTGTCACCAAGCACCTTGTTGCTTTTCATGTGCCTCAGCATGCCTTCCAGAATCTGCTCCAAGACTTTGCCAGGCACAGAGGTGAGGCTGACTGGTCTGTAGTTCCTTGGCTCATCCATTTTCCCCTTCTTAAAAATGGGGGTTATATTTCCCTTTTTCCAGTCATCGGGAACTTCACCTGACTGCCATGATTTTTCAAATATGATGGACAGTGGCTTAGCAACTTCATTTGCCAGCTCCTTCAGGACCCACGGATGGATTTCATCTGGTCCCATGGACTTGTATACGTTCAGGTTCCTAAGATGGTCTTGAACCAGATCCTCTCCTACAGTGAGCCCAAGGTCTTCATTCTCACTGTCCCTGTGTCTGCCTTCCAGGATTTGGGTGGTGTGGTCAGAGCATTTGTCTGTGAAGACCGAGGCAAAGAAGTCGTTAAGAACCTCAGCCTTCTCCAAATCCAGGGTAGCCAGTTCTCCCGATAGCTTCTGAAGAGGGCCCATGTTGTCCCTAGTCTGTCTTTTATTTGCAGTGTAACCATAGAATCCCTTCCTCTTATCTTTCACACCCCTAGCCAAGTTTAATTCTAACTGAGCCTTAGCTTTCCTAACCTGGTCCCTAGCTTCCCGGACAACATCCCTGTATTCTTCCCAGGCCTCCTGTCCTCGCTTCCACCTTTTATAAGCCTCTTTTTTCCTTTGAATTTTCCTCAGCAGCTCCTTATCCACCCAAGGAGGTCTCCTGGCCCTCCTGCTGAACTTCCTTCTAGTTGGTACACAACACTCCTGAGCTTGCAGCAGGTGATCCTTTAATATCAACCAACAGTCTTGGGCCCCCCGCCCTCTAGGGCTGTATCCCATGGAACCTTACTGAGCAGGTTCCTGAAGAGGCCAAAGTCTGCTCTCTTGAAGTCCAGGGCAGTGAGCTTGCTGCACGCTCTTCTCACTGTCCTGAGGATCTCAAACTCAACCATCTCATGATCACTGCAACCAAGGCTGCCCTGGAGCGTCACATTCCCAACCAGCCCTTCCCTGTTGGTGAGGACGAGGTCAAGCATGGCACCTCTCCTTGTCGGCTCCTCTATTACTTGCAGAAGGAAGTTGTCTTCCACACAATCGAGGAACCTCCTGGATTGCTTGTGCCGGGCCGTACCATCCCTCCAACAGATATCAGGGTGGTTGAAGTCCCCCATGAGAACAAGGGCCTGCAAGCGTGATGCTGCTCCTATCTCTCTATAGACTGCTTCACCCACAGAGTCCTCTTGATCAGGCGGTCTGTAACAGATCCCCACAATAATGTCTCCCATCGCTGTTCTCCCTTTAACCCTGACCCACAAACTCTCTGTCGACTGCTCACCTGTCCCCAGACACAGTTCCATACTCTCTAGCCTATCCCTAACATAAATGGCAACTCCCCCTCCTCATCTGCCAGGCCTGTCCTTCCTAAAGAGCCTGTAACCTTCCATTCCAACAGTCCAGTCATAGGAGCCATCCCACCATGTTTCTGTGATGCCTATGATATCATACCCCCGTAGACGTGCACACATCTCTAATTCCTCTTGTTTGTTTCCCATACTATGGACGTTTGTATAGAGGCATTTGAGCCGAGATCCAATTGAAGCTGGCTCATTGGCTGAAGCAGCTGGAATATCTCTACGTTGCTCCAAGCATTTACTATAGGTGCTGGCAACTGATTGGGTGTGTTGGGATGGAATGATGCCCCCCTCCCCAACACATCTAGTTTAAAGCATCCTTGACCAGTCTGGCAAACCTCCTACCAAAACCGCTCTTCCCCTTCATTGTCAGATCCCCAGTAGACCTGCCTACTCCACCAGCTCCACCAGCCCCCATTAGGCCATGGCCTTCTAAACTGAGTTCCATGTTCAAGGTACCCAAACCCCTGACTACAGCACCACCCTTCTAACCATTTATTAACCTGCCCAATCCTCCTAGCCTTTTCAAGGTCCTCCTCTTCACCCTGGAGAATTGATGAAAAGACAATGTGAGCTCCAGAGCCCCTAACCACCTCCACCAGAGCTCTGCAGTCCTTCTTTACGCTCTCCAGGCTACTGCTATCTATATCAGTAGCACCCACATGGATCACTAGAAGTGGGTAATAGTCAGTGGACCGACTAGAGCAGGCAGCTTCTCGGCAGCATCCCTGATCTGAGCCCCTGGTAGGCAACCTCCCTTGAGCCTGGGTCAGGCTGACAGATGGGTGCCTCTGTTCCTTTCAGCATAGAGTTCCCTATTACTACGGCCCGCCGCTTTTTCCTGGCAGCACCAGTATTGATCTTCTTTATCAGTGCACTAGCTGGTTGTTCCTGGTGGGAGCGCGGTTCCTCATCAGCCCCCCTGCAGGACAGCAGAGCGGTTCTGTGTGGGGACAACAGATGTAGGAGGAAACCCCTTGCTTTTAATTGCCCTCTTCCTCCTTTTTTTGTTGTTTTTTCTTGTTACTATAAAATTATTATTATTATTAAATTAATTATTATTACTATAAAATTATTTTAATATTTCCAGAATACTGTTGCTTCATTATGCACTTCCTGAATGCAGGAGACAGATTAAAATGACAAATGCTGACACAACTGAGGATGAAACACCGCCGTTCTTTCTGACAGCATTAGCTAAATACCTAAATGGTAAGAACACTGACCTGTATTTTTCCCACACTCAGAAAACGAACACAGAAAAGTCACTCTGTGATCTATTTCACCAGCCTCAATTATTGTAGCAGGCCTTCACAGGCATAAAAAAATTATTTTTAGTAGTCTGTGTCAGGTCCTTATTCTTCCTTTGATGTATAATGGATTTATGATCAATAATATCTGAAAGGAGCTGGCATTATTACAATTGCTCTGTGTCAAGAAAAAAACCAACCCAGAAGTAATGCAACACTGGCAAAACTGATACGGCTTTTGGCTGTTCAGAAAATGTTATTATCTCAGTAAATGTATGTGGCTTTGGTAATGAGAGTCAAAACTTCAGATGGATTACTTTTATTAACATCTTTTCACAGTTATTTTCTTAGTTATTCTAAATCAGAGCTCAACACTTACACAATACATAAATACATGACTCCTTCAAATAGCTTTAGATGAAGGGACCCAGCCCTCAATACAGAATCTTAATGACTTTGAAGGGCAAAAGGGATACAACCAGGCTCACTAGCGATAAGCCTGGGGGCAGCAGGCCAGTGTTTGTGGGATGATGTGCTACTGAAGTCCTTCGGTCTGCTGTCTCAGTGGAGGTAGGGGAGGGAGATCCATGTGCCAGCAAAGATGCAAAGGTTATTGATGTGTTAGAAACCATGAAAGCACCTGAAAATGGTTGATGTAAGAATAGGGGCTTATCCCTCCAAAAACATGGCAGGATCAATAACCCAACTGAACTGCATCTACACCAATGCACACACCCGTGGGCAACAAACAGGAGAAGATGGAAGCTATTGTGCAGCAGGAAACCTATGGCATAGTTGCCATCATCCATGGTGGGATGACTCACACAACTGGAGTGCCACAGTGGATGCCTGTACACTACCCAAGGGGTAGGCAAGGAAGGAGAGGTATTGGGGTAGCCCTCTATGTTAGTGACTGTTTGGCTGTCTAGAGCTTGACTATGGTGACAGCAGGGTTGAGTGTTTCTGGGTAAGAATCAGAGGGAAGGCCAGCAAGGCAGGTATCACAATGGGAGTCTCTTACAGACCACCCAACCAGAATGAAGAGGCAGATGAAATATTCTATGAGCAGCTGGGTAAGTCTCACAATTGCTAGCCCTTGTTCTCATGGGGGACTTCAACTTACCAGATGTCTGCTGGAAATACAATATAGCAGAGAGGGAACAATCCCAAGAGGTTCCTGAAGAGTGTGGAAGATAACTTCCTGACAGCTGGTGAGGAAGCACACCACTGGACCTGTTTGTGATGAGAGAAGGACTTGTGGGTGATGGGATGGTTGCACATTGCATCTTGGGCATAGTCGGAGAGTTTATGACCTTTGAAGAAAGGGCAGGCAACTCAGGAGGACTACAAGGATGTTTTGAGATCATGCAGGGAGAAAGTTAGAAGTGCCAAAGCCCAACT
This sequence comes from Amazona ochrocephala, assembly GCA_039720435.1. NCBI lineage: Eukaryota > Metazoa > Chordata > Aves > Psittaciformes > Psittacidae > Amazona > Amazona ochrocephala. Next base: position 50,093,462 of record CM077882.1, on the reverse strand, counting down.
AGAACTTCATCTGTCCATGCTGTAAAAGACAATAAAAAATGTCTCTATGTTACCAACAAAAGAAGGACTAAGGAGAATCCCCATCCTCTATTGGATGCAGGGGAAACATAGTGATAAAGGATGAGGAAAAGGCTGAGGCACTTACTGCCTTCTTTGCCTCAGTCTTCAATAGTGAGACCATACCCAGCTCCCTGAGCTGGAAGACAGGGATGGAGAGCAGCAGCATGAAGCCCCCATAATCCAAGGGGAAATGGTCAGTGACCTGCTACACCACTTAGACACACACACACAAATGTATGGAGCCAGATGGGATCCACCCAAGGGTACTGAGGGAGCGTGGAAGTGCTCACTGAGCCACTTTCCATCATTTATCAGCATTAATTATTTATCCTCTGACGAAGCATGGAGGTCCCAGTGGACTGGAGGTTAGCAAATGAGACGCGCATGTACAAGAAGGGCTGGAAGGAGGATCCAGGAAACTACAGGCCTGTCAACATGACCTCGGTGCTGGGGAAGCTTACGGAGCAGATCATCAGTATGTACACGACAAGCGGGTGATCAGTCCCAGTCAACATGGGTTTATGAAAGGCAGGTCCTGCTTGACTCACCTGATCTCCTGTGACAAGGTGACCCACTTAGTGGATGATGGAAAGGCTGTGGGTATTGTCTACCTAGACTTTAGTAAAGCCTTTGATACCATTTCCCACAGCATTCTCCTGGAAAAACTGGCTGCTCATGGCTTGGATAGGCGTACACTTCACTGGCTAAAAAACCAGCTGGATGGCCAAGCCCAAGGAGTGGTGGTGAATGGAACTAAATCCAGTTGGAAGCTAGTCACAAGTGGTGTTTCCCAGGGCTCAGTATTAGGGCCAGTGTTGTTTAATATCTTTACTGATGATCTGGATGAGGGGATCGAGTGCACCCTCAGTAAATTTGCGGACGACACCAAATTGGCCAGGAGTGTTGATCTGTTGGAGGATGGGAAGGCTCTGCAGAGGGATCTGGACAGGTTGGATGGACAGGCTGAGGCCAGTCGTATGAAGTTCAACAAGGCAAAGTGCCAGGTCCTACACTTGGGTCAAAACAACCCCTGCAATGTCGACTGCAGAGTATGAGCCAGCAGTGTGCCCAGGTGGCCAAGAAGGCCAACAGCATCCTATCCTGTATCAGAAATAAGTGTGCACTGCAGGAATAGGAAGTGACTCTTCCCTTGTACTTAGCACTGGTGAGGCTGCACTTCAAATACCATGTTCAGTTTTGGGTCCCACTACCAGAAAGATATTGAGGTGCTGGAACATGTCCAGAGAAGGGCAACAAAGCTGGTGAAGGTTCTAGAGCACAAGTCTTATGAGGAGCAGCTGAGGGAACTGATGTTGTTTAGCCTGAAGGAACCTGAGGTGAGACCTGATCGCTCTCTGTAAGTGCCTGAAGGGAGGTTGTAGCAAGCTAGGGGTAGGTCTCTTCTCCCAAGCACCAAGAGATAGACAAGAGGACATGACCTCAAGGTGAAGTTTAGAATGGATAATAGGAAAAATTCCTTCAAAATGGTTATCAAGCATTGGAACAGGCTGCCCAGGGAAGTGGTGTTGTCACCATCCCTGGAGGTATTTAAAAGACATCTAGATATGGTTCAGTGGTGGACTTGGCAGTACTGGGTTAATGGTTGGACTTAATGAGCTTAAAGGTCTTTTCCAATCTGAATGATTCTATGAAGGCAATGCCATAAAGGCATGAACTTTGCTAGCTCAGAGCAGAATCCTAGTGTGATCCATTGCATGCCAACTATACTGGTTGTATAGTTGTACAGTGTTGGGTGACCAACACTAAAATTAAATGTTCAGAAGAGAGTTTTTAACTGTGAAGTAACTGAAGTGCAATCCAAACCTTCCATATGAATTCCCTCACCCACCCACCAACAGTAGAACACTCAGATCTGCATGATGGCAGATTGATTCAACTGACATCTAACACTTTTTTCCTTGGATTAGTTCTAGTAGTGAAACAATTTCCTGATCTGGTTTAGCAGACAGACACAAATGTCTGTGTTAATAACAGCAAGCAACTCAGAAGATGCAAGTCCTTCTTTTGATTGACCTCTATCCACTTAAAGCATATGTGAAACTACCGCAGGGATCCTGCACGTAGACTGTCAGAATATACAGCTATCAACCACCTCAACCACCAGTCCACTGGGGTTCTGGTCTCTGCCTTTCAGGGATATTTTCTTGTATTACCCAATCATTCTTTTACAACAGAACCAGTTATTAAAAGTGTATGTTTGCATGGTGGTCAAAGCTTGCATAGCATAAGATACGATTTACTGTAAAGCCCTGAAGAATTACATTACATACCCAGAGCAGCCTATCTTCAAAATATATTTTCCCTAAAGAAATATGGCATTTTGTAACTTTTTAATAAATACATAACTTTTACACTACCAATGCAGTAAATAATATTCACAAATATTTTCCTACAAGTGTTGGTTATCACCTCAGCAATCATATTAATGACTGTTTTCATTTACTGATAAAACAGCAGTTAAAACCACAATTCAGTGACCATTTTAGCTCCAATGATGATAGCATGATGGTACAAAACAGTGCTCCTATATCATTAATACTTATTTCATCTTGCAAAGGAATTATTACAGCCGATACTGAAAAAGTTCTTTTTGCTCCAGCTGAAAGAGCCTGTGAATAAATCATGCCATGTTTAGGTATGAAAAACAGGTCAATGGTTATGGAGCTGATGTTTCCAAAAGTGGAACCTTCCCCACAGCGTAGCTTTAGGAAAACACGCTTCATCTGACAGCATACATTCTTTTCAACAGAATCCTCTTAGTAGGTACTACATCCAAAAAAAGTCATTTAACTCTATACATGAACAAAGAAAACATACCGAGGAATGGAACTTATTTTAAATCAGAGACACATGGCACACCATTTTAAGACTTCACTTAAACCAGCCTTCTTCAGGTTGATGTTATGTACCTGGGGGTCAGAAAAATCAGCCTCAAGCAAGTTGTTTTGAGTGTCTCCAAGAACCTGGTGAGAATAGCACAGTTTTTAAAGGAAATGAACCAGTAGAAAGCAGTGTGTATTAGTACTAATGTTATTCTCCTCCACACAGCCAACTATCAGTTTCCTTTTCTAGCAGGATTTAGTGACTGGCAATGCATCTGTTTTACGGCTCAGCAACTAAAATTTTTACCAGTCACAGGTTAGAGGAACTCTTGTCCAATGGGGGCACGTTGCTTTTAATTAAAACAACATTATCTAAGAAGATCCTATTGCATTAGTAATTTATATGAAAACATACCTTAAATATTTATTAAAAATAGACAATAATCACACTGAAAAGAGGACTATCCTAAATTGATTGTATGTATACTCAAAAATCATAACTTTTCACTTCAGCCATGTTGTATTACTTACAGATAGCTACTGCCCCAGACAGACAACTGCTGCAAATGAGGCATTTCTGTCTTTACATACTAACAAGGTAGGTGGAGACATCATTCTCTAACCTGAGTGCAGGTCCGGCATACCAAATCACACATTATTTCAGAGCTATGACTGTGGTAAAAATGTGACAGTTGTGGTCCATTCCATTTAATATAAACAAGGAACAGCTTTAATAGTTTTAATAATACAACCTTAATTGTTGTATTTTGGTTGGGAAATATTATATATACTCTTGGAATAAAAGATAAAGGACATCAACATAGTGATTATAAATTAAGACCAGTAGCAACTTTTATTCACATAATTTAACAGATTCAAGCAATCATCACGAGTCATTCTGATTATGAACATCACTATAAACGACAAGTTTATAGCAGGCCTAGCTAGTGTTGCATTCTTCATGGAGCTATGATTAATTTCCAACATTTTTCTTTTTCCAACGAAGCCACCTCAGAGCTCTTGCCAGTGCTACTTTTCCCATGAGGAATGTGATAGTAAAGTTACGTTTATACCAATCTCTAGGATTCCAAAGCCAGGAAAATCATCAGCACATAGAACAAGAATGGGAGAAAGGTACACAATTATATTAAAATATCTTTTGGCATTGACAAAGTGATCATCATTGATGACCTACATTTTCAGTTCTTTGTGGCAGAACTTTTCATGCCTAATGAGAGTTAAATAATCTATGAAAAAGTCTATGTGAATATCCACAGCCATGAACAGAAGATGTGGACTATAGGGCTACAACCATTGAAAGCTTAACTGTTAAGCAGTTAAGGGATGCACAGTTTTATGACGAACTCTATTTGAAATTAGCATCTGCAATGCTTCAGAAGTAAAGCTATCTAGAAGAACTTCCTGCCAGCACAGAGCTATGGGTAAGATTTGTTAGTGCATGTATGAAGATACAATCACTTCAAAGAGTGATTGTATAACCCAGTATAGGAAACATTGTGCTTCTAATGCAGTACCTTTTAAAGATTATGCCTTTAATAATGCCAAAGTCTTTCTATCTTTAAATAGTTTTTATGAAGCATGCATGGCTTCTGGAACCAATTCAAGATATAGATAGGATAGTCTGTATCAGACCTTTTTAACCTCTGAGAACTTGCTTCAAATTCTAGCCCCTTTTAGGACCTAAGATAATATCGCAATTTCTGTCTAGTTTCTAACAAGGATCCCTCGCTTTGTAAAGTACTGCACAAGAAACAATAGAATGTGTACTGTAGAACTAGCAGGGAATATTAAGCACTGGAATTCAGGTCTTTTCTTGAGATCTCTGTGGGAAACCTTGCATGTACAGATCTAACATAAACCTGAAATACTTACCTCTCAGGTAAGGACAGTAGCCGGAATTGTGCTGACAAGCAGCACTGAGCTCTCCCCTCAAATGTCATGTTAAATCAAAATATTATGCTAAAATTGAAACTGTTTCTTTTCTCCTTTCAGATATCCTTTCAGATGTCCTATATCTTTTTGCTATACTGTATTTCCAGTCTAAGAACCCTGAACTAAATATTCACTGTGTGTATGTACAGTCACTGCTTCAATTTTAACTAAATTTTAGAAGTTGCAACACTTCAGCAGCCAGTTTTCAGGCCAGCTGGCAACACTGCAAAAGAACATAGAGCTGAATGGATAAGCAGATTTTTATAAATATGACTCCTCAGAATCGGAGTGCCTGTAAAAAGCTCACTGCTTTCAGGGCTGTGCAGTTTCACTTTGAAACTACAATGATGCAGCTGACAGTACCCGATTATACAAGGCAGCAACAAGGAAGGGTATGTATAGGCACAAAACCTCAACTCTCTCACCATAAAAATGGGACACTATCCCAAGGTCACTACAGCAATGGCATCTGGTGACCAGTTCTAAGACAAATTTGCCTTCTCACTTACCAGTTACAGGCAACTTGAACAATAATCCTCTTACTAAAAATAATACTTTACTTTCCATCTTTTCATGCTGCTGCTTAGGTTATGGTGAGGTTTTCCTCCCCACCCTCTCTCTCCCCATAGGCAAGACAAGATTTGCATTAAAATTGTTCTCACAATAGAGTATGTTACGGCATATGCACCATACATACCAAGAATCCTAAACCACAATTTCTTATAGGTCAATTACAGTGGTGGTAGAATTATCAATAGCATTACACATTAAGAAACCAATTACACTTGACACATTTAAGCCCAAAAGTCTTTCAATCCAATACAGAGAAGAAACTGAAGCTGTAGTTTCACATTCAGTGGGCAGTGCTAGTGTAACTGCATTTAGTGCTGTTCTCCTCCAGCTTCCAATTCCTTGCTCATTTCTAGCTATCAGCTGTGCACAGCTACTTGCAGAGTGTGTGTCTGCAAGTCATTTTTCAGTCATTTCAGATGCCCAACCCAGTTTATCAACTACTGCTGCAAAAACAATGCAGTAGATGTTGTGAAGAGGCAGGGTAGATGTGGGGTTACCCAGTTGTCAGATTCTACACAGGATGAGTTCAGATCATTTTAGCAATGCTTTGCCACACAAGAAACCAAAAACTCAAGGCTAATCACTTTCATTTTTCTATATGCTTGCAAAAGAATAAACCCAAGAGTACTAAGTACAATTTTCCTTTGAGATTAATCACATGTACTAGTCCCTATTTAACAGTCAACTAGAATGTTATACAGAAATTTCAACTACTTGCATATCTGTCAGTTTCAATTAGCAGCATGAAAAGACCCATAAAAGAGTGCCTGATCACCTCTCTGAATCTCAGATAAGAGATTCATCTCCCCTAAATCAACAATAAGCAGCAGAACTCAAATGCCAATGCATATTTCTGACAGATGCTAATAATAGCATTAAAAACCCTAACTTTCTAGACAATAGTTTTAGGTGCTGCTTTACCAGTTATGGAAAAAATGTTCAAATTTGATCTTATGCCTTTTACTAAGGCTGTAATGTGTAACAGTCAAAATAAATACCTTCTACATACCTGTTATACTGCATATGCTTTCTAAAATTTTTACTTAGAAAGTCCTTGTAAAAGTCAGCCATTTCTTCTGCATTCAGTGTGTTTTTTTGACCTGAAAATAAGTTTTAGCATAACAACGTCAAGACAATTCACTAGATTAAAACACTGGATTCAGACGCAGGAGATCTAGGTCTGACTCCTTATTCCTACAAGCTTTCTGTATAACCCTGAGTCAGTTAATACACTTTTATCTTACAACTTCTTAAAACGTAATCTAGGAGACTCAGGAGATTAAAAATACTTACCATGTTGCAGCTGGTTTAACTTTTAAATCCTTATTACTTGTGAAACTGATTATGTTTACCAGGTCTTAGATTATTTAGGTGTGGAGGGAACTAGTGGACACCTATGAAAAAATCCATAGACCTAGGAGTATCTACCTTTGAGTAAAATTAATCTCTCGCAGGGCTGAAGTCTAAACAGCACAAGTAAGAGCACTCAGTAACTTAATTTTCCTCCCTAAAGTAAGTTAACAAATATAGAAAGAACACCAGCCGTGACTGACGTGGTATTTTCAGATGTACATTTTTTCTGTTGCCGTTTATAAATTTCAAAGTAACTTATACCAATGAGTATATGTTCCAAGATGTCACCTTTATTAACAATATGTCAGATAATTATTTTGTGAAGAAGCAAGTAGAAAAGATGACTTTAAATATGCGACTCATAAGCAGGACATGAAAGGAGACAGATTCTCTCCACAGAACTTAAAAGAAAACCTGCGGCCACAGCACATATGTGGAATGCTGAGAACCAGCAGATATTCTTGACTCTACCAGATAATTCCTATGCAAGCTTCCTGGCACTTTCAGTGTTTCTAAGATGAGGGTCAAATTCGACTGTCCCAGGGGACATGGATATGATGATGGAGACAGAATTGGGATATTCAAATTGTTACTGTTCCAAAATGTATTCTAAAGCTCCTGAGACTAATCACAGAAATGTAAATTACTGATCAGTCCTATTTGTCATTATTTAAAAATCTGATATATTACTACAGACTAACATACTATGGGATAAATCAGGATAAATTTACTCTAAGACTATTTGAAGGCTGACTACTTAACACCTGTAGTTAATTTATTTCTTCATACTGGTATCAGAAGAACTGATTTTAGCTTCACTTACACAAAAAAATACATCTTGTTCCAACTGTTCATATATACTGTTACTACTCTTATTTTTTATTTACACACACAGCTGTATTATAGAACTGTATTACAAAACAAAGTTAATCAACACGTGCAGCCAATAAATTTCATTTGTAAGGGATGTACATGCTTACTATTTTTAGTTTTATTTCTATGGTATTAAAAAAAACAACAATCCCCGCCCAAAAAAAAAAACAACAACAAAACAAAACAAAACCCAACAAAAGCCCCACCAGGACACCCAAACCAAACCCAAAATGGCAATATAAAAGAAAACTCTTTGAAACAACACAGAACTTAATTAAAATTTTATCTCAACCACACACTGGTCACCAGGATACAAACAGAAGAGAAAAGTAATGGTCTGTGATATACAGAATGTCAGAGCAAATGCTTTACTAAACTCAAACAGATCATTATTCTACGAATAAAATGTTCAACCTCATACCACAATGGCCAATTCACTGTTATTATGAAAGCATCCTGTTTTCAATTTTACATAATGAATCAGAGAGGCAACTATTTTACAGCAACTGTGATCAGGCAGAGACAAGCAGATATCAGCTGCTGTCTCCTCTGAAGCTGTCTTAGTCTCTCTTAAGGAAAAATACTGTGTTCACTGTGAACACTATGGACCTGAAGCCAACGAATGTGAATTTATCCACCCAAACATAACATGCACCTAAGGCAAATGCTCTGTTTGCTTAGCTCAGCTAGCTCACTGGTTTAGGAACTGTGAAAGGAAAAAGGCCCTTTTCTCCTCAGACTACAGGATGATTATATTGCTTGGCTAGGATTTCAGTGCATTCCCTCCAGCTGTGGGAAGGACATAGGGAAGATCAGTGCAATAGATGATCTGACGCACACATGCACATCTCTGAAGAGCTTCTCCCCTCTTGATCATGCTCCTGAAAACACTTCTGAGTCTTACCCTCAAGGTTTACTTGTGACAGAACACAAAAAGCATGTATTAATGGAATTAAAAGTTAAGCAGAATTCAGAATGCATCCTGAACTATAAACAAAGATCTCACCAACCTGTTTCATCTCTCATTTCCAGACCCTTGGCTTTCAGTCGTGAATAAATAAATTCTTCTTTTTCCTAAAACATGTTTTTCCACATTAGAATCTGACGTACTCAGTCCTTGAAGTTAACCATTGTTTTTAATCACACAGGAGTGTAGTGCTTAACACCCTCTGAAATAATAAGCAATACTTATTATACTTTCAATGTCAATAAAACATTTGCGTGAATCCGGTGAGTCTGTCACCTAGATCCTGCTGCCTGCATGCATCAATTAATTCCTGCAAGTCTTCTACTGAAACATATACAACTTACTTGTGGATTAAAGCTACAGCTAAGCTTCAGTATTGCTTGACAGGATCCAAACCTTCAGTTGGTAAGACAAACTATGAAGACGTGCTGTGTAACTGAGAATTTGAGCATGAAGAAAACATGCAACGTTTGATGAAATTACTTAGATGGAAGCAGAAAAATTATTTGTATGTAAGCTTATCAAACTTAAAAAGTGGTTATACAGAATTGAAAAAACCCCAAACAACTAAGCTTTTTCTCTGAGACCTTTGCAAGTTTTAGGAGGATATGATGATCAAAGATTGTCACAAATGATAGGGAATTACCGCACTATTACTGTTCTTCCCACAAAATTCAGTGTCTCCTAACCAATGCTGCAATCAGGAAAGAAGATAGATTGTGACTGAGAAGTCCCCACTTTTAGCCTTGTTCGGGTACCCTGCAAGTGAAACAGGGCACTTTTCTCATTTATCCTTGGTGATTATACTTAATTTCTCTCTGAGCAAAATGAGCTGCAAGAATAATTTTCAACAGCTGCTCCAGTCATAGAAAGGTCTTGAATGTAGGGTGGCTACAACTCCATACAAGTGCAAGATAGGGAAAAGTCAAATACCATTATATGCCACTAAACAGCAACAAAATATACAGACTCCTCAGTACTGTATATCAGTTTAAAGAAATAAATGACAAAAAAGTAATTTCCATTAAGACACAGTAAGCATTAAAAGAAGCGGTAGCAATTACCAGCCAGTAACCGCAGGCAGAACAGCACCCTACCCCTCAGACACCAACCCCAATTGTGGGTGTGCAGCAGGCGGGAGCCAAGCGGCGCCGCTCACCTGGCAGAAGGCGCGGTTGTGCCGTGCCCAGAAGCGCTGGTCGCAGGCCTGTGCCTCCTGCCGCGCCTCCCGCAGCCGGCGCTCCAGGGGCGACTCCTCGGGGGGCACGTAGAAGATGACCGGCCGCAGGTTGGAGTGCTTGTCGGGGGGGCCGATCCAGTCATTACGGGAGTGCGCGGGGGGGCTGAAACCCAGGCCCTGGAAAACACAGGCAAAACTCATTATGACTGCTTTGGCTATGTTTTAAGTAACATCCTGATGCGAAATAAATTCCAAAACTCCACACAACCTTAAAACATGTGACCATGATAAGTTCAGAAATTATGCACATTCATTTACCGTGACTGAAAACAATGCGATACATTTAAAATCTACTTTTATTTATAAATTCACCACAGAGAAGGTATCTGTGACTCTTTCCCAACACTTTTGGGTTCTTTTAGTCAACAGTTTGGGGGGCGGGAGGGGAGGACGGAGGGGAGAGTGATTGTGTGTCCGTTTTCACATTACTGATCTTCTACTTCGTTAAATTACTTGATGGCAAGAACTAGCAAGTACGCAAGTCCTCCTAAGCGCTGTTTTCTTCATGCATCCTTGTGCACACACATCAGCGTGTAAGTTTTGAGGCTGGGTCTAGGGACACTTAGCTCCAGAAGCTGGTAGCTCGCCGCCCACTTATACATTTTACAACCCTTGCGCCTTGGCGCCCCGCTAGCACGGTATTTACAAACACGGGGGATTGGAAATTATATAAACGACGAGAGGCCGCGGGGAACACGAGGCTATTATCGGGACGCACCCGCCCAGCGACGCGGAGAGCTACCGCGGGCCGGCCCCTGCTCCTCCCTCCGGGCTCCGCTGGGCCGGGACACTTCGAGGACTCCCGCACCGCCTGGCGGTAGGCCGGGTCCGGGACACAGGAGCTGCCCCCACCGTCCCGCCCGGATTTACCGCGCTCTCCTGCCGCTCCCCGCGCTCCACCGTGGGGCGGCTGCCGGCCGCCGAAGAGAGGAGGCGGCAGTGCCAACGGCCCCCACCCCGCAATACCCGGGCCGCCGCCATCGCCAACCTTCTGCCGGCGACTGGCGCTTTACGGCGATGTCGCAAAGACAGGACGACCCTGAGCGCGGCACGGCGGTCGGGGGCGGTGCTGAGGAGGGGGCTGCTTCCCTCGGCAGCGACGCGCCCGCCCCCTCCGCTCCCTCCCGGCGGCGGGGCGGGGCTCGCAGGGCTTGCTGCCGCTCGGCCCGTGGCGCAGCGCCGGGCCGGGCATTCAGTTCATCGGCTGCGGCGACTGGCGGGTGAGACTGCGGGGCAGGGCGCGCGGAGCTGGGGGAGCGTTACGGGGGGGGGGAGTTGCAGGGGAGCGCGGGCCTCTCCCTGGCGGCGGCCCGTTGTCATCTCTCCGCGCCTCGTCGGGCTCCATCGCCGCGGTGGGGCCTGGAGGGTGGAGCGCCGGGTGCTGAGGGGGAGCGCCGGCTGTGGGGACTGTGCGGGGGAAGGCAGCCCTGCCCTGGGGCTGCGGCACCCGCTGGGCGCCCAGGTTCTGCTCCTGGTTTTCCCCCGGGCTGCGGGTGTCCGGTTTGTTCCGCGATGCCGTCGGCTGCAGAACGGGTAGGGAGAGGAGGACTGGAGGCTGTGCGTAAACGTAAGAGCTGGTCGTGTGTTAACTAAAGCATCACGCCTGCGGCCCGAGCAGGAGAAAGAGGTGTGAAAAAACAGAGGAATGGCTATGAAATATCCGAATGGTTTATTCCTATTGCTAGTGATATTTAAAATAGCTGCAATGATGAAGCGCTTCAGGATGCTGTGAAAGTTACATGTGCTTGCATAGCACTTTATTAATCGCAAATCTTGTTCTCGCTTTCCTTGTAGTTCATCTGAAACTGGACAAACGAAGAGAATGGACATGGGTAACCAACACCCATCCATAAAACGGTTGCATGAAATACAGAAAGAAGTCAAAGAGATTGAACAGCAAGTGGTTGTCTTCAGTGGTCTGTCTACTGATCGAGATTACAAGAAACTAGAAAGGAGTCTTACCAAACAGCTCTTTGAAATAGATTCTGTAGACACCGAAGGCAAGGGCGATATTCAGCAAGCCAGAAAGCGAGCTGCTCAGGAAATAGAGAGGCTCCTTAAGGAGCTGGAACAAAATGCAAACCATCCACGCAGACTGGAAATAGAGGCTATATTCAAGGAGGCACAGTCACTTGTGGAACGTGAGATTACACCTTTTTACAAAGGAGGTAATTGTATAAGTGATGAGTTTGAAGAAGGTATTCAGGACATTGTACTAAGGCTTACCCAGGTGAAAACTGGAGGGAAAGTTTCTCTACGCAAAGCAAGATACCGCACTCTGACAAAAGTATGTGCTGTTCAGGAGATCATAGAAAGCGGTGTGAAACAACAGCTGTCCCTGCCACTCTCTAATGATGCACATCCTTCTGTCTCCAAAATTAACTCTGTAATGTGCGATGTGAACAAAGCAAGAGGAACTCTCATTGCGCTTCTAATGGGAGTGAGTAGTAATGACACCTGCAGGCATCTATCCTGTGTGCTTACAGGCCTTATTGCTGATTTGGATGCTTTAGATGTCTGTGGACACACAGAAATCAGAAATTACAGAAAGGAAGTTGTAGAAGAGATCAATAAATTGCAGAAATATCTGGACTTGGAAGAAGAAGCAGATTCTACTCAGGCTTATGATTTGGCACAAAATCAGTCCATTCTGAAAATAGAAGAGATCCGGAAGAAAATGAAGGAAATTAATTCTTTACTTTTAAAAACAGAGAATGCTGCTGATTTGTTTTTGGGATCCAGAGCAGAACTGCAGGGATTAATTGCGCGGTTGGATGAAGTGAGTCCAGGAAAAAACCCCTGTATTAGAGAAGCCAGGAGAAGAGCAGTAATAGAAGTTCAAACTCTTATAACGTATATTGATCTGAAGGAAGCACTTGAAAAGAGGAAAATGTATTCTGAGCAAATCGCTGCTGAACATCAGTCTCATAAAGCAGTTTGGAATGTTCTTGGAAACTTGTCTCAAATTCAGCAGGAGGTGATTTCATTTGATGGAAACAGAACGGATAAGAATTACATGAGATTGGAAGAGCTTCTTACAAAACAACTTCTAGCGCTTGATGCTGTTGATCCCCAAGGTGATGAGCGGTGCAAGACTGCCAGAAAGCAAGCAGTAAAGCTTGCGCAGAATATTCTTTACTACCTAGACATGAAAACAGATGAATGGGAATACTGAAATAGCCGTGGCCTGACAGAGAGGAATGTTTTTTCCTTTGGCACTTTATGCAGATCATAGGCAGCACAATACAAGTGGTGTGTTCTGTGCTTGCTTATATCACGAAGATTACATAAGCAGTTGACTTGGCTATATGTCTGCTATCCCACGCAGTCACCCACTTTCCATGGCAACTGTCAGTACACCATCAGCAATTCTGGTCATTGCTATAAGTAAAGAAAGTGTGATTCTGTGAAGGAATAGCTTAATACTTGATCAAATGGCTTCTTTTTTTCCTCCTGTTTTTGTTTTAATAACCTTGTGCAATGTTCAATGGATGCAGATTTTTCAAAGATGCAAAAACTTCCTTATGGTACGGTACTAGCAAAACTATTTACAGAAGACTGGACATGGAAATTAATATTCAAGCATGAGGCTCCATCCAGCAGCTTCACAGCAGTCTGGATGTATTCTTAATATGCAAAGGCAAAAAAACCTGCTAGCTTTTGAGTTGTAGTTGATTTGTTCCATCCCTCACACCTTTCTGGGTGTTTAGATTCCTCAGCTAATGGAGCTATAATGCCAGCTGCCAATTAGCATTTACATAGGCAAAGCCAATTATGTTTTGTTGTGTTTTTTTTTTAATACCTGAGCCCTTTGATTTTTAAAAACAAGTCTTTTGTTGTTGGAAACTGTCAAATTATTGCTTTAAGTTGCTGAGACTTGAAGAGGGGAATCTGTGCATATGTACTGACCAGATAAATTGGATTTCAAGGATTTCACACTCCCATCTGTAAATATTGGCCACTTATACATTGGTAAACTGAAAGCTGCACTGAATTTTGTATAGTGGCTGCTTGGGAGTCAACCTGTTGTTAGCTCTGGTTTGGACTTGTCTTTTCACATTCGGTGAAAACCCAAACAGAATTCACTTGAAAGTGAATGTACATTTTTGAAATTATTTTTGTAAAATAAGATAGCTATGAAGATGTCCCTAATGATGTAAATGCATGTGACATGTTTCATACTGGTCAGGTGTGGCTTTAAGCATGTCTTGAAAAAAACTTACGGCAAATGCTTTTTTGTGCAGCCCAGCACTCAGTTGTTTTCGTAACTTTGTAAATAAGCTTGCTTATACTACTGTATGCATCTGCCTTTTCATTTGTGGCTGCTAGTGCCAATCAAATTTCTACTATAGCATGGTTTTAGGCATTTTTTTTGAGAGCATGGCATTAAAATGAATTAATTATAAAGATACATTTAATTATGGATACTTTGCACTTAGGTCTTTGATGTTGAATTAATTGATTATCTATAGATGACGATTTGCACCACTTTAAGGAGTAAAAAACATTTCGGATGTTAAATATTTTTAGATCTATTTTTCGCTGATTAGAATAGACAATACTGTCTGTGAGAGACAAGTGCCTTTATGACACTGCTAGCTTGCACTGTCATATGTAGATAGAGGAACTGTTTACTGGCAGCTTGGTACATTTGTAATCTTTGCAAACTGGATTTCTCACATAAATATAATTATGGTATAATGTATGTCAATGTAACATAATATGATAGATGACACTTGTTCTATTGAGTCCTGAGAATATCAAAATTGGGAGATAGGGATTCTGCTTAAAAATGAATGCATTGATGTGTAGGTGGGGGACTTCAGGCAGGTCTCCTGTGCCTGTTCCTACAAGAAGGAGAGAATATGTTTGCTCCATAATATGCTTTGAGATCATGTAGTTTTTGAGGCTGTGTAACGTCAGAGTGTGAATATATTTGGTTTGTGATTGTACAGGGGATTGCTTTGCCAATTTGCTTACCAAACCTGGCATAAACTGGCGTATTTTTTTCAGTTAAGTACAGTGCCTAAGGCACAATTAGGCAATCACAGAATGTTGGTTGTAGGATCACAGACTGGTTTGGGTTGGAAGGGACCTTCAGGATCATCTAGTGCCATCCCCCTGCCATGGGCAGGGACACCTTCCACTAGACCAGGTTTCTCAAAGCCCAGTCCACCCTGGCCTTGAACACTTCCAGGATTGGGGCATCTACAGCTGTTCTGGGCACCCAGTTCCAGTGTCTCACCACCCTCATAGTGAAAAATTCCTAATATCTAGTCTAAATCTTCCCTCTGTCAGCTTAAAGCCATTCCCCCTTGTCCTATCCCCACATGGCTTCATAAAAGGTCCCTCTCCATCTTTCTTGTAGTCCCTCTTTAGGTACTGAAAGGCTGATAGAATGTGTCCTGGGAGCCCTCTCTTCTCCAGACTGAAGAACCCTATCTTGTCTCAGCCTGTCTTCATAGGAAAGGTGCTCCAGCTCCCTAATCATCTCTGCCCTCCTCTGGACTCGCCTGAGCAGGTCCAGGTTTGGCCTGCTGCCTGTTCCTGCCCCAGGAGAAGGGTCTAGGCACCTCTTGCAGGCTGAGGTCTGCACTGCAGCCTCTCCCTGCAGCTGCTCCATGTGAGTAAAGGCTTCAGCCACCACCGACTGGTGTAGATAGCACAGGTCCCCCAAGCGGGGCTGCCGCTTATGCTTTCCGACGTGTGCCCACCACTCTGCCTTGAGGGTCAGGTAGGAGGTGTGCTGTGACCTGTGCTGACGGCATGTGGAATGCATGAACTGCTGTGCCATGCCACACTCCCTGGGGCTGCCCTTTGTGGGAGTTGGAGGAGCCATTACTTCTGGCCCCTCTTTTGTGAGCGGGTGCCTCTCAGTGCTCCGTGGGGTTCCCTGGCTCAGGAAAACCACGCTGAATGCACCTGTCCATTGCAAGCCCCTGCTGTGCTGCAGAACATACCTTCCCATAACTGTTTGCGTCAGCGAGTGACCCAGGACACTCTGAGCTCCTTCAGAGATACAACCCTGTTAAATTCCTCCTTACCTCAAAAAAATATATTTTTTCCCCTAGTTAAAATTCCAATATATTTACATATTATGTGGCTAACACAGAATATTAATAATGATATGCACCTGAATACTCATTTCAACCTTTCTACACATTTGAACTGGAACTTCTGATTTGCATTTACATTTTTAGGAAATACAAGAATTTGATAGCGTAATGGTATTACCCGTTTTTTCTTTAGTATTACTGTCAGGTCTGCAGTGGTTACTTGTAGTTTGTTTGACGATTTAGTGTCTATGTTCTTCAGAGGTTATGTGTAGCTGTATAAATGTTTGAACCTCTTAGGTAAAAATGAGTAAGTATAGTTTTCATCTGTTCTATTTTACATTTTTGTCTTAGCTTTTCTGAATGAATTGTTACACCTGTGTCTCTGAGAAGTGAATGTGTGAGATCAGTGCAATTTTGACCGAGTTCAGTACCAAGATATTATGTGGGTTAAGCTTTTTTCCAGTGTCCTCTGGTCTTATAAATTGACTATTTAAATTTTAAGGTAAAATCCTCATCTGGAATGGGATTAATTCACAGCTTTTGTGTGAATGAAAGTAATAAACTGAGTATGCTTAACAAGAAAAAAAAATGCACACATTTCCCAAAATCTTGGTTTTGTGCTGAAGAATGTAATTTCTCTGGTTTTTACCCAAAGATTGAGGGACACAATTTTCCTTGCTTTTGTGGCAGGCTAAAATAATCACCAACATGCAAATGGACCAAATTGCAGGAGCCTGCATTTTAGTACTGTACTGAAATGCAGTAACTTTTCTGTGCGCTATGTTATGTACCTTAGAGCAAAATAAATGATTGGCTGTTTGGGGGAGTGGTAATCCTATATCATTATTCCTATTTGATAATTGTTTTTCTTTTTAAATTGGTTTTCTTGAGTTATTTCAGTGTTTATTTTTGTTGTTTACTGCTCAAAGTGGGTTTTCTGTTACCAGCTTGGAGGAGATTTTTGTTAAATACAGTTTCTACTTTTTCAATATAGCAGGAGCTAGTGAACATGCTCCTTATGGTGTGTATATCTTGATTTATTGCTGAGTAGGATATGGCATTTGTATGTACAAATTTAAGATTAAATATTGCAGTGTTATATTCTTGATTATTAATAAAAATACATTACTACCTTTTACTAGTTATTCCTTTGAATGTTATGCCCTGCTGCCTTTCTCTATTTATTTTTGAATGTGAGCTATCAGAATGTAAATGATTTTTGTCTTGGAGGAAGTGTTTTTATTAAACATATGGACATAAAGTTATTTTTTCCCCTCCTTCTTTAGAAGTTTGCTTTTCCACTGGTGTATTTATGAAAATAAAATTCTTTGTGTGGAAACCACTCATAACTGTACTTGCTAAATCTGGTGCCTTTTTGGTTTTCTCTGCATTCAACCTTGCGTTACAATTGTTACATCAGTCATTGGTTGTGTTCCTTCCTCAGCAATAGCTTTGCATACTCCTGGCCTTCAGTTGGATGATCACTGCAAAGATGCTTGTGGCTGTTTCAAGATGCTGCCAGTTTTCTGTTAAAGGCTGCTGCCTTAACAGATGAGCTTGCAAAACTGTTGATACAAATTCTCTTCGTGTCCAAAATCAATGTGGATTAAAGAATTGTTAGTAGGAGGTAAGCTAATCTGATTTTAAACTGTGTAGATGAGGCATGTTCACATGATTGTTCCGATGGCTCAGTATGTTTTCTCAGGATGCACTGAGCCAAGTTATCAGCTCACTCCTGATGGAAATAAGACATTCTATTTCCGCCCAGAAAGCTGCTGGCTTTGTGCAGTTTCTGCTGCTTGGCCAACTCCTATGAGATGATTGAATCCAATAAAATGCAGGAAAACAAACTTAACAAAAGTGGAGGAGGGAGCATTCTGTGGGTTTGAACTGGGTTGTAGAGGAACATGTGGACCAGAGCTACTGCAAAATGAATGGGTTGGTCGTGCAGCCATGCATTAGAGAGCAAATGTTAAGATTTTCAGTAGCAGCCAGTCAGTTAAATCTCTGAAGAGGAAAGAAGGTGGCACTACCAACTCCTACAGACAAGTAGGAATTCGCTGCTTTAGTAATGGGCTATGATGGAGGAAATAGAAGTGAATCATGTACAGAAAATAACCCGGTTCTTTTCAGTTGCTATTCTGTGTTACATAGTAAGTGTTTGTGTAATACAAAGCACAAGGGATCATGCTGAAGTACTGTACACAGGCTGAGGTTCTTAATGACTTCTTTGCCTCAGTCTTTACTGGCAAATGCTCTGTCCACACCACCCAAGTCTTGGAAGGCAGACGCGGGGACGGTGAGGGTGGGGACCCTGGGCCCACTGTGGGGGAGGATCTTGTTCGGGACCACCTTAGGAACCTGAATGTATACAAGTCAATGGGACCGGATGAAATCCATCCAAGGGTCCTGAAGGAGCTGGCAAATGAAGTTGCTAAGCCACTGTCCATCATATTTGAAAAATCATGGCAGTCAGGTGAAGTTCCCGATGACTGGAAAAAGGGAAATATAACCCCCATTTTTAAGAAGGGAAAAATGGATGACCCAGGGAATTACAGACCAGTCAGTCTCACCTCTGTGCCTGGCAAAATCTTGGAGCGGATTATCCTGGAAGGCATGCTAAGGCACATGAAAACCAACAAGGTGCTTGGTGACAGCCAGCATGGCTTCACTAAGGGGAAATCCTGCCTGACCAATCTGGTGGCCTTCTATGAAGGGGCTACGGAACCGATGGACAGGGGCAGAGCGGTTGATGTCATCTACCTGGACTTGTGTAAAGCCTTTGACACTGTCTCCCATGACATCCTTCTCTCTAAGTTGGAGAGACATCAATTTGATAGGTGGACCACTCGGTGGATAAAGAACTGGCTGGATGGCCGCACGCAAAGAGTAGTGCTCAGTGGCTCAGTGTCCAGCTGGAGACCGGTAACGAGTGGTGTCCCCCAGGGATCGGTGTTGGGACCAGTCTTGTTCAACATCTTTGTGGGTGACATGGACAGTGGGATTGAGTGCGCCCTCAGCAAGTTTGCCGATGACACCAAGCTGTGTGGTTCGGTTGATACATTGGAGGGAAGGAATGCCATCCAGAGGGACCTTGACAAGCTTGTGAGGTGGGCTGATGCCAACCTGATGAAGTTCAACCATGCTAAATGCAAAGTCCTCCACCTAGGTCGGAACAATGCCAGGCACAGCTACAGATTGGGCGGGGAGGAGATTCAGAGCAGCCCTGCAGAGAAGGACTTGGGGGTGTGGGTTGATGAAAAAATGAACATGAGCCGGCAGTGTGCGCTTGCAGCCCAGAAAGCCAACCGTATTCTGGGCTGCATCAAAAGGAGCGTGACCAGCAGGTCGAGGGAGGTGATCCTGCCCCTCTACTCTGCTCTCGTGAGACCTCACTTGGAGTATTGTGTGCAGTTCTGGTGTCCTCAACATAAAAAGGACATGGTACTGTTAGAACAAGTCCAGAGGAGGGCCACGAAAATGATCAGGGGACTGGAGCACCTCTCGTATGAAGATAGGCTGAGAAAGTTGGGGCTGTTCAGCCTGGAGAAGAGAAGGCTGCGTGGAGACCTCATAGCAGCCTTCCAATACCTGAAGGGGGCCTATAGGGATGCTGGGGAGGGACTCTTCATTAGGGACTGTGGTGAGAGGACAAGGGGTAATGGGTTCAAACTTAAACAGGGGAGGTTTAGATTGGATCTGAGGAAGAAATTCTTTACTGTGAGGGTGGTGGGGCCCTGGAATGGGTTGCCCAGGGAAGTTGTGAATGCTTCATCCCTGGCGGCGTTCAAGGTGGGGTTGGACATAGCCTTGGATGGCGTGGTTTAGTGGGAGGTGTCCCTGCCCATGGCGGGGGGGTTGGAACTCGATGATCTTGAGGTCCTTTCCAGCCCTTACTATTCTGTGATTCTGTGATTCTGTGAAAAGTTTTACTTCTGCTCTGCAATGGTAGAGTGATGTGGTTTATAGAGGTAGAATGTTCTTATAGGTAACAAGTTCACTGTATCTTCTTCTCCCTTTTAACAGTAGGGCTTATTTGAAGTAAATATATTATTCAAATGCCAGTAAATCATCTGGGCAATAGCCCTAGATGTTGCTCAGCTAGCTGCTGACCTGTTTGTCCTGGTCGGCTGTTTACTCGTCAAAGGAGAGAATTTGCCTTGCTAAAAATGGTGTGTGTGTTTGGGACAGGCAGATTTTGGTGCCTGAAATGGTTTAACTGGAAAAACTGTATTTCCATGTAGGTGTATCCTCTCCTTTGGAGAATTCTTAGCTGAGAACTTGAAGGAGTAGAAGAACTTTAGTACTGAACTCATGGCGAAGGCCTGGGGGTTTAAGCTGGGTGCCAGCAGGAGACATTGAAATTGCCGGATCTGGGGAAACATTCCTGCTAGAGGAAGCTGCTAGCAGAGACATGACCAGATGTTCAGAGCTGGTGTTTTTAGTGCGCTCTGTGCCTGTTCTCCTGTTGCTTATGAGTTTTCACTGAAAAAGTGGATTTTGGGGAGGATATTCCCTGAAATACTGTCAGGCTTTCTGTTTTAGATGAAGCTGAGAAATTTTGTTCAAAACTTTTCCTGAGCCTGCGTGGGGCATGTACTAGTTGTTGGCTGGCCTGGATATCATTCTGGTTTGCTACCTGAAACAATTATTTACATAATGCTTTCAATTATATTAGTAGGCATATAGATGTCATTTGAAAGCTGGTCATTAGCTGAAGAAGCTGAGGATGAGGTGTGCTTTTGTTGAAGGCTTTGCTTATCCTTTCTACAGTATTTCATTCTGGGGACTTCCAAACAGATGAATGCATGAGTTGCTCTGCTTGTCACTTCAAAAATAATGAGGACCGTTTCAAAATTTGAAAACTCTTCCTACAGGACATAAATTGTAGCAGAGTTTGCCATTAGAAATGGAAAAGTACAATGAGTTTCTTAATAGGGCCATTTCTTCTCAATTAGTATTGCCAGACAAACTTCTGTGTCACAGGAGTTCCTTGTGAAACCTGTATTTCAGGCAGCTAATCAGAAGTATCTCAGGAGGGAAGAAATACAATGATGCAGTGCAATGTCTTTAATAAGGCCCTGTCTTATTTAGCTCCCTAGTTGTATCAACTCCAAAACAGAAACCCAAATCCAAATCTGTGACTGTGATCGCCAGGAAGTCTGTAAGTCAAATGAAAACCTCAAAGAAGCAGAGAAGCAAGGAAGGCTGGAGGAAAACAGAGGTGGTTGTTTGACTGAATTCTGTCAGTTCTATAGCATAAGAAAAAGCAAACCAAAGCTCCCTTCTGCCTTGTTGCATTATATCTAGTCTACACCCTGCAGATCAACATTGTTTTCTACCCTAAGTCACCTGAAGCACTTCTCCAGGCCACTATCCAACCTCTAGCTGATGGGGGTTACCTTGGTGTGCCCTTGGGCAAGACAATGCTGCCCCTCTCTAGGGATGCCATAATTACCCTCATTCTCTCTGAAATCTCTGATCATGGGAACTCTCAGCACACTATTGGAATATCAGCCTGTCTTGCAGAAGATAGCGCACAACATGAAGGTAACAAACTGGTAATTGGAAAGAATAGTATAATAACTGTTAGCAAGTCTGTGTAAGAGATAATTTTAGGCTAAATTTCTTAGTTGTTTTTTTTTTTAATTCTTTGTAACATTGTTTTATTCAGATCAGTGTATGATCAAATGCCTATTTCTTACCTTTTAGGTGCCTCATGTTAATACCACATGAAAAGGAGGTTTGAAGAGCTCTGTCTACTATGAGTATTAATAAATGGCCTCTTCTCACTTTCAGACACTCCAGACACTCACTCTCCTCACTTTCTAGTAAAAGCCAGATTTTCCAGAATTCACAGCATCCCAAAGTTCCCACTGTGACAAGTAAGGCCATGTTTTGAAAAGGAGCCCATCTATAGACCCATGCACCCTGTCATTTCTTGTCACAGACAAACACAAGATCACCCTTGCAGTTAATCAAGCCACCACTTAAAATGGTTTTGCCTCATTCCACCACTGAAAAGTTGCTCCAAACCATTGTTGCTGTCAGGATTGAGTTACCTTCTAATTTCCAGCATAACCATATTTATGAGAAGCTTTTTTCCTCCCCTAGTGTGTAGTCTAGAGTATATTTATAGACCATAGCTGAATTGCCTCTCAGCTCCTGTTTTGCTTGGCTACCAAGCAAATACACCCAAACAGGCTGAGCTCCTTTGAAATGTCTACTCTCTGAGTCAAAAGGAAATTCACAGTAGTACTTTTTTCATTTTTTCAGGAGTTTTTCCAGCTCCAAGTGTATCTAAGGCTAGATGCTTCTAACCTGAACCAGGAGCCCGTATAAGCGCCTTGTTTGATGCATTGTTTAAAGGGAGTCTAAACAGGTGAGTATTACAAATCAGTAGCAGTGCAATTGCAAAAACCAGAATGATGTATTTTTAGTGCTTTCTTTGTGGCACCACCTTCACGCCCAGCTTGCTTTGCTGTTTGGATGTTCTAGCAACCAATAATTTTGAGTGACCTGCAGAAAGGGATCAGAAACATTTTCAAACTTTACTAGGTTTTTTTCATCAGCAGCACGTGTGTGTTGTTTGAAGGACCCACATGGGAGTGGTTTTTAGACCAGAAGCTATCGCTGATCATCTCACCTGGCTGGAAGTATGAGTTTATTTCAGCAAGTGCAATAGTATCCGAATTAGAATAAGAGCTGCCCCAGGGAGAGTCCACCCCAATTCATGGCAAAGGTCTTTGAAATCAGTTGAAACAGGAGACTGCTTGTGAAGAGTGCACATATTGTGGAAGGATGATTTACATTGTTATAATGGTTAGATGTGCTTTCAAATTTGAGTTATTAGGGGTACCAGGAGTATTAGGAGTACTAAATTCTCACCAAAAATACCTAATCACCCACAAAACATCTTTCTGAACATATATACATAAGCGAACATCCATATGGTGTGTGTGCTGTGATTTCCAACCTTCTTCAAATTATAAACTCCAAAAATTACACGTGCAAATTAAAATCTACTGACAACGGTTTCCTTTTGGGAGCTTCTAAGAGTATGCCAGGGATCACTGGGAGCCTGCAGAATACGAGTTGTAAGGTGGCTTTCTGAAAAGTTTAAGTTTATAGCAATAATGGCAAATAATCTTAAAACACCCTGAAGATCACTGAAATGCAGTGAAGCCAAGCAGCTGCTTTGGGAAGCCTGAGAGCAGCCTCATTCTAGCTCAGTGCTTTGCAACATTTCTCAGCATTTCTTTTCTCAGAGCAGAAGCCGATTTATTGTCTCTTTTATTTCTACACAGCTATTCTATTTTGTCTCTTTCATTATAATCCTTTAATTCAGTTTTGTGGCAAATTTCATCATTTCTGTTTCTGGTCCATCTTGTTCTTCCTAAGCTCAAGCTGCTTCCCAAGTAACTAATTCTTTCGTGGACAGTTTCTACCACTTCACCAATGGATGAGTTATTTCTTTGTCCTGGTGGAAATGTTACAGATTACATTCAGGATGCATCTGCTGGTTGAGTTCTCTGGCCAAGATCAGTTTTACTCACTTGGTAAAACCTGGAGACCCTGAAAAAAACACATGCACTCCATACAGAATCATAGAATAGTATGAGCTATATATGTACATACATATATATATATGAGCTCATATATATATATATATATGAGCTTCTGTATCATATATCTCTGGGACCAAGGCTCTGGTAGTTGTGAAGAAACCACTTAAGATACAAGGCAGCTGGAAGGATTTTTATGAGCTTCATTCCTTGTACAGAAGAAGAGGACATTAGGAGGTTGCAACAACAAATAAGAAAACATGAGAAGGTAGAAGAACAGCCAATAAGGTGGCTAAAATATACTAATATTGCTGATATACTCAGTTGATGGAAGGAGTTACGGGACAAGATGGAGAACAGGATAGGGTGCCAGGAGCCACTGCGACAGCAGGCCAGACAAGTCTGGTGATAAGGCAGGTCTGAGGTTAAGCTGGGAACTCAGCCGGCAGGTTGGGGTCAGGGCCCCAATCAGTGAGTCCAAATAGTCAAGGATGACAATAATCAAAGAGGACAATGTTTTAGACAGGGTTTGCTAAGCTGTTAGGGGATCACTGAAGTGTTGGTAGTAGAAAATAACCAGCAATTGAACCAACACAAGGATAAACCACAGGAAACTCGGTTTTGATCTCAGCTCATAAGGCTGCATTCCTATACATCTATAAATTCAGAAAGCCTTTCAGCACAGTCAGCTGAAAAGCATCTCAAACACAGGAGCATGGAAAAGGTCTGGACTTTGAATAACCGTGCAACTTCTAATCACATGATACAAAACCAGCCACACACCAGCACATCCACCATTTCATGATGAAATTACATTCCCACTTGCTTACTATGGGGTGATGCAATGTAGGATAATGCTATATGACTGAAGACTAGCAGACGCAATTGTTATACTTAATGTAAGGCAAATTGATCTTGACTCAGAAGCTGCATAGAACTTCATGTGGAAATTTGAGTGGTCACTGCAGTATCACTTTCAGTTTTGGCACTACCTCATGGAAAGCCTTCTGCGTATTTCTACACAGCTGTCCCTATGGTATGGCCATGAAGATGAAGATGTTCCTACAATGCACCAGAGACGATATCTCCAGTACAGAAAGGGAAGCATTATTGTCACTGCATAGAGCAGCAGGGAAACCCCCTTTGAAGTATCATAGGAACTTTTGGCTATTTGTACTCAGGGAAGCTTAATGACTACAAGAGGTAGCCATTACTAGCAAAACAGTCCAGAACAATAGAGGAGCTGCTTTAGTGGAAGGCATTGAAAGAGCTCAGTTTTGTAGTTAAAAATGAAAGCAGATAAAAAACCATGAGATTGCTCTCTCTAAATGGTAGGGTAAGTATCAAAGATGAAAAAGCAATTACTTAAGATAATGGATGGTGTGGGTAGAAATACAAATGGATAGAAATTAGCCAGGCTGGAAAAGAGAAGAAGAGACAATTTCTGAAGGAAGCTAGATGACATGCTGCCTTGACTTGATTACCCCAAAGATACCTTTGGGGTCTTGAGTGTCTTCATTCTTAAGTCTTTGGCTATGCAAGTACATGTCACATATTTCTATTTAGCTTAATCTTCTTTGGAAATAAATGTGCCATCCACTTCAGAGTATCTATAAAGTTCTGTTAAATTCTTACAGACAAAAATCACAGAAAGCTGGGACTAGTGTCTGGTAGACAGCTTGGGAGAGACCTAAGGAGATCATCTCATGAAAACCTTTGCATTAAGAGAGGATTAATATCAACAGATCATGAGTGACAAATGTTTGTGTAACCTTCTTAAAGAATCCGCATCCTCTGCAGGTAGTCTGTTCTAGGTCTTTACTACTTCTATAGCCAGCAAGTTTTTCCTAGCAGCTTGACTCTTCATCTCAAGATTTAAATATTGATTTTTTGTTTTTATTCTTACTCTATCCCCATGAATCTGGAGAGTTATTAGGGAATCATTAGTAATAAATAACTAATCCCTTATTATTCACAGAAAATAGCTGTTTCCTCCTTTAGCCCCTTTTTCAGCATTTGCTTTTATGGATTAAGAACCCAAACAGCTTCAGTATTCCATGACGGAATAACATCACATGTTATTTAAATTCTGGCTGCTGAGGTGACTCTCCCATAGACGTTCACCGTAGGCCTATTTCTTAAAATACTATTCCCAAAAATGGACAC
Organism: Amazona ochrocephala; assembly: GCA_039720435.1. NCBI lineage: Eukaryota > Metazoa > Chordata > Aves > Psittaciformes > Psittacidae > Amazona > Amazona ochrocephala. Next base: position 50,067,813 of record CM077882.1, on the reverse strand, counting down.
AAGACTACAGTTGGGGAGTCATTAGCAATTAGTAACATGGCATAATTGCCTCTCATATTTTAGCAATTACAGCCCTATACACACAGCCAAGAACATCTTCCTTGCAACAGCATCACGCAGTTGGCTCATGCTCAGCATATGATCCTGTATAAGCCTGGGCCTGTCTGATCTCACACATCAAGTGCAGGACTCACACCACTGGCTTCTGCCTTTGGCCTGCCTGCAGCTAAGGCGAGAGCAAGTATTTGCTGTGCCATGGCTCCCCATGCCAGCCACGGCTGATTGCCACCATCTCTGATTCACTGACCAAGGCTGTGCCAACTGCCCACGAGCCCCCCAAGAGGATGACCACTCCAGTTGTGCCCTGAAGCTGTGCTTGCTGCCCCACATGAATGGAGGTGACAGGCTCCTGCCCAGCCAGGCATCCCGATGTACCACTAACTTATGTGGGTGCTTGAAAAGCCTGCAACCCCCAGATCCTTTCCTGTTGCCATTATGATCCTGTGATCTTCTGAAAGCTCAACAGGCAGAAAGGAATCAGATGGAAACTCTTCTCTGAATTATCAAGTTTGGCAACTGGAGGGGAGGTATTCAACTGGAGGAGGAGGCATATTTCAGCTACTTGACCTGAAACTTCCAAAAGAGGCCTCATTCAGGGATTGTTTCCAAACATCTTCTGAAGCCAAAGTACTGCTCAGAGACCTCTAACAGGACCCTTAAAAATACCTCCATACTAGCTACAAACGTGAAAATCTTGGTTCTTTTTATGTTGCTCAGCCTTCTTCCAGTTCCCACACCCCTCCTTAGTTTTACATGCTCAACTGCTGAACATAAGAGTGCCTTCTGCTTTATAGCATGCTAGAGTTCTCATACAATATAAAGCACTCTTTCTCTGGGGTTTTATAGGCTTGTGTAGCTCATTGACAATGAATACACTCTCTTCCACATAATCTGGATTAATGTAAACAGTGCATTGCATCACTTATATTAGTGATTACCAGGTGAAGCTTTCTCTGTACTCTGTATTTCTGATCTGTGTTTTAGCTTGGAAGGGAATAATATTTCAAAGAAGATAGATGTGGGTGGCAATCACTAGCACAGGCCTGAGAAAACCTTGTTTTGACATCTGGGCCTTGAATTGCTGGTTCCTGGGTTAATGATCGGATCTTTCTGTGTCTTGGCTCAATACCCAGCACAGTGAGGAGTAAGACCAGTGGCACTGGGGAGTAGGGTTGATATATGGCTGTGCATGACCAGAGTTCCTGTCACAGTCTGAAGCCATGATCTAAACTGGAGTTTCCAGCCTGACTTCAGCGGCCCACATCAGCTCCAACCCTGGGTGCATGTGAATGGAAGCACTGTGAAGATAAGCTACCACAACCAACAGCAGAGCTATCTTCCCAGGTGTAAAGCAGTTTGCAGATCACTGATTCTGTTTTTAATATGATTTTAAAATGTAAAGACCGAGAGGTTAGCTTTGCTCCTTCCAAAGACTGTGAGATGAACACCCTTCCATACAAACACCTGCACCACAATCCCTACTTGTGACTGCTCACCTTAGCCTAAACTCAACCTTTCCCTCAGATAAAGTCACCTGCTCCAGAGAACATCCTTTCTTTTCAGGTCCCCACCTCCCGTGGGGATGCCAGGCCAACAGACCACGTGGAGGAAACAGTCAACGTGCTGTACAAGGCAACCGCAGACATTTGTGCAACTTGAGGATGAAAGTTACCTCTTCCCTCATGTTAAAGGGTTAAATGCTTCATTTCTTTGCAGCGGGCACTTGGATAGTTCCAGCCATTGTATGAGCTCTGGGTGTGTTGGGAGTGTCTATTGACCATTGTTCTTTCCTTCAAGACAGATCACTCTCTGCTGCAGATTGTCTTTTCTCATTGTGGGTAGAAAACCCACCTTTGCCAACACTTTGCAGCATCTTGTGCTGCTTCTTGATTTTCTTTCTGATTTGATACTTGCTGTGACTTTTAGTCTCACCAGGATGGTTCTGCTGTGAAGCACGGAGCCACATGCTCCCCTAGTTGCAGTGTTACTGCAGTTTGAGGGAAGTAGGTTTCATTTGGGAAGGAAGGGCGAGGGACGGTACAAGTTTTCTATTTCTGTGTGCTGCTCCAGATTGTCGCTGTCTGCCATGCTCGGCTGCTGCCTTGCAGGGTCTGAGCCATTCCATTTCTTCTCTACTTACCCATTTCATCTGACATCCCCCTGTGCTTGGGTGCCAGACTTGTACCTGGTCCCCTATATCTCCTGAGGGTCTTGAAAGAAACAGTGGCACCACTTAATCTGCTGTTTTCTATATATAACTGGAGTGCATGACACACTTCCCAAAATAAGCTGCAGTACTTCACGGCTGCTGTATTGTCATGGGGTGCAGAATAGGAGACACCATTCCTCAGCTTTCATGAGGGGTTTCATTGCTAACCTGACTTGTCACTTTTCCAACTGAAAGCAGCAAGGCTTTGACTTTTTTGTTGACTTCACCTTTTTATAAATCAGCTGGCAGAACCATTAAAATACATGTATTTTAAAGGCATTTTGGCAGTGCAGGAAGCCAGAACGATTTGCAGGGAGCAGGATTCAGCTCTGTCATTTAGCTAGAGAACCCAGCTCTGACTTCCATCTCACAACACATGGTTCTCCAAAGCTATCAGGAATGCAGTCTTGCAAAACCTTGAGCCCCTCCTCACTCGAAGTGGCCTGGTCTGTGCAGAGGGAGAGGACTGCCTGCCTCCTCACAGCACCAAGAAAGCACTGGCAGATGTTTATAGGGTGCTGATAAGTTTTCAGCCGCTGGTGTTAAATTCCTGAAAACGCGAGGTGTCTGATAAACTGCTCAGACGTGACACTGCAGCTGCTTTCATCGAGTGCTGAGGGAAGAAAAAGTTGTGATTTTGCAAAAAATGAAACTATAAAATGGAAATAGAGGCGCATGTTTGCATTTTTCAGACTGAGTGGATTTCTTACGGAAGAACTCATCAGCATAAGTGCTGGCATGTAAGGTGTTTTTTAAAGCCCTTCACAAACGTAAATGGTAGGAGAAGCACTGAAAAGCTCAGTGAACAAGAGGAAGTTGAAGTTAATGCCTTTCAAAAAATATCATGGGGCTAATGCTTAGCCAGCTGTTTGGGGTTTTGTTTTTGGTTTTTTGTCTCTCAGTTGTTTCTGGCCGCAGAAATGCAAACTCTGTTATTTCAGCCAGCAAAGCCATTTATATGTGCAAACCCATGCACAGGAGACAGCACAAAAGGCAAGATGTTAACTGCATTGCAACTTGCTGAGAAGGACAAACACTGCCTGTGATTATGAGCTTTTACCTCAGGGTTTATATGACTTGAAGACCCAACTTAAGCCAGCTCTGACTGGTTGATAACACCCCAACCTGATGACAAAACAGTAAAAAAGGTTTACCTTTCAGCAACAAATATATATAACCATGGCTAGAATAGCAGTGGACCATAGAAGGTCCTGACTTTCTGCTTGATGTGCACTTGTGAAGGCCAACATGCTCATCTGGGAGTTTTATTCTTCCTCTCCTGCTGGTTTGGCATATGGAGAAGGGCAGCACTTCCAAGAATTGCTCTCCATCTTTTTTTTATAGCAGGTTAAGCAAATTAAGGCCATTTCAGGCTCTCCGTCTATCTGATAGGCAGTGGGCCACACCCAGGGCACCCTTCCAGCTCCTCTATCTACCACAAACAGCTCCACAGCTGCCGGATGTGAGTGCATCCCCTTCACACAGCATCTGGAGTGCAGTGTGGGCTCATGCCTAGCACACAGGTTGGCCACAGGGTAGGGTCCATCTTGTGCCCTAACAGGGACCAGAGCAAACACACAGCAGCGCCGCACTCCTAGCACATTGAGGGTCACTGCCTGCTGACCCTGGCTGTTGCAAACACTACTTTATACAAATCCTTCCTTAAACTCAGCAAGCCTCCTCCCAAATGAACTATTTTTGTTCCCACTGCCCTGTTCTCAAACTTCCCAGCTAGCTGCAGTCTCACAGTGTCCCACCTAAGATTGCTGATGACCAGTTTATAACCATTTATAAGGACAAGAGGTAACAGCCTCAAGCTGCACCAGGGGAGATTTAGACTGATATTGGGAAAAATTTCTTCACAGAGAGGGTGATCAGGCATTGGGGTGGGCTTTCCATGGAAGCAGTGGAATCACTGTCCCTGGAAGTGTTCAAAAACCATGTAGACGAGGCCCTCAGTGATATGGTCTATTGGTGGTCTTGGCAGTGCTAGGGTACAGGTTGGACCTGATGATCTCAAAGGTCTTTCTCAACCTATCTGATTCTATAATTCTATGATCCTTATGCCAGCTTTGTCCTTTAGCTTCAAAAGCGCATCCTCCCCTACCGTGTTTATATGTCAGCCCACCCCAGCATGGTTTGTAGAGGGTTTCCTTGGAGTCTGTGCACATGGGTGCATTTTGCCAACCTGGATGTGCCAAGGCTGTTTCTCAGTAAATAACTTTCTTGCTGTTTCTCCAAAAGTCTCTCATATTTCTGGAGAAGGAGTTTTATCTGTGCATTAATTCATTCCCAGCTGCTTTACCTACTATGACGTCCAGTTTGTGAGTTCAAGTCACACTGGCCAACTGAAGGGCATTAGTTGATATTCACACAGAGGTGTCCCTGCTCTCCACTGCATCCCCCACGGCTTGCTGAGACCCCGAGCCTTGCCTCCTGGTCAGACCTCTGTGCCACCGACCTGGCAGTATATAAAGTAAACCCTCTCTACTGCGCAGGAGGCTGTAAAACTGCCCACTTCCTGGGCATCAGGGAGATGAATATAAGCTGGTAGGTGTGAGGAGTGCAGGTGCTTTAACAGGGACGCTGTTTCAAGAACCAGCCCTGCTGTGTGGAGGCAGCTCCAGGGTGTTGTGTTTGCCTGTATTTGGGTCAGAGAAGAGTGATAAAAATAGGGTTGTGCAGGGCTTACCGCAGAAGATGTACTGCTGTCACACATGTACCCACTCACAGCTCTGTTTACCATCCATTTCCTCTTGATACTGCATTCAGTAATTATTTACCCCGCTGGTGCCCACCCTCTCTAGACCAGTATTTCATGCATGAGGGCTGGATTCTTCTCACATTCTTTGCAGTATGCAGTGCAGGTACCTGATACCCTCTTGTTGTGCTGAATTCAAATTTAGGAGCATTTGTTTGTGAAGCAAGTGACTTTTCATTTAATAAAAAGCACCTGGCTGAATAGCCGAGTGATTGTTTCTTTCTAGACTTTCCTCAGAATCAAAAAGCAGCTGTTATCCTTGTGCTAGCTAGTCTCAAGCAATACAAAAATCCAGCAGCTATTGATCTTTTGTAGCTAATGCCCCAGGTTTTGCCAGTAAACATTTTTTAACCTCCCTGAATAAAAGCAATTTTCCACCTCTGCCAATGCTGATCTGCTCTGGGGACCAAGCAGGACAAGTGACAGCCAGGCCTGATAGCCCTCTGTCTGCAAAATGACATGAGATGGTGGAAGCTCCTTTAGAACATTTGCTCCACCTCTGAGGAGAGAGGGGAGCATTCACACTCCTGCTGTGGGCATCAGCATGGCTGTGGCTTAGGGCTCAGGAGGGAAATCCACATTCCCTCAGTAGCCACAGAGTTTTTTAGAGCTCTAGCCTTGGATGCTCTGAGCAGCCTGGAAGCGGGTAGTTATGGTCTGGCAGATAACTGCTGGTCCACTTGTTTCCATGAATGTTCTCTGCAATGTCATGGTTTCTGCATTTTAATTCTAAGAGCAATGGGACTATTCATCGTGCTAGCTGTGGCTCCAGCTGTATCCACACTGGGTATCTGCACCTTTGAGTGTCAGGTAAGATTGAATTAAGAGAGAGAGCAAAGCATTCTTTGTGTGGCTGGGATGGAGATGAAGCAAATGAGACGTAGCGAGTCAGGAGAGAATGGCTCATCTTCACCTTCTCCTTCTGGTGTTCAACTAGGTGAGGTTGGGAAGGAAAAACAGACCTTGGATTTTTCCCCATGGTTGAAATGTGAAAGCATTTAATATTTTTATCTACTTATTTTGAGGAATAAATTAAAGAAAATCAGTGCCTGTCCTCTGCTTTATATGTTTTATGGTTTTAATTATTCTTTGCACATTCAACAGCCAACAAATCAGCAGACTAAGTCTCACGGCCCTGCCTCCCTTCCCAAGAACAGCATCAGTGACAGCCATAGCAGTAAAGAGCTGCTATCTTTTCACTTCCACATTCACGAGTATCGAAGCAGACAGGGCGCTGCCATAGGCCCTCTTTTATGAGCAGAAAACCTCAATACAAGCAGAGGAAGTGAGGGGTGCCAGCCTGTGTCATGTGGCCCCATGACATAGAGGATGCTCCTGGGGACTGTGGCTTCCAGCAGCCCAGGACACCAGAGCTCTGGCTCTCCGGGGGGTGCAGTCTCCATGCAGGCAGCCCTGGTATTCAGCCCTCTCTGTTGTCCTCTGTAATGAAAACGCAGCTCAGAAACACCAGCTCTGCACAAAGTAAAAGTTCAGCTCCATGCCCTGAGTTGTACCGCATTCATGTTTCCCTGAATGCTGCTACTGGCATTTTCTGCACTGTGCTTCACGTGGGGCAGTCCAGGCTTGTGTCCTTCAGGTTAGGTCCACTTTTTATCCACTGTATTTTCTACCCTAAGAGCTTTCTGTCTCTTCAGCCCCTAAGATAAACATTTGCAGCAATTCTCTATTGCATACAACCAACAAAACGTCCCCTCCAGTTTTGAGACAATTCCCTCAACTGCTCAGGAGTCCTGAATTAAGCAGCAAAATCGGTGGCACACCTGGCAGCTGCTTTTCAGTAGAGCTTAACCAAGGTGTTTAGCTGCATGACATTCACTCCCAAGCAAGCCACCCCCCCACTGCAACCCTGGTCCCCTCAGCCACGAGCCTTTGTGCCCTGCAATATTTCCACCTCCTCCCACAGCCCTTCTGGACATGAAGAGCTGCTCCAGGAGTTACATGTGTCATAGCAGCAGGGAATGGAGTGGCTGTGTCCCAGCCACCGGGTGACCCCAACCCTGCATTGGTGGCATGGTGGCTGGGGGTGCTCTGTGGGGCCCTTGGGATGCTTGGAGAAGGAGCACAAACTGCCCATGCCTCCTGCCCTTGTACACTTTGTACAGATTATTGACTCATCCACACATTTTTCAGAATAGAGGATTGGGGGGGGACTGCTGAAACAATTTGTGAACTCCTTGTGTGGGTACATTAATACCCGTGCGGCCTGTGACTGCCTTTGCAGGTTACCTCTGCCGCCACCAGCTTCTGTGCACATCTCCTACTGCTTCTATTGCATCTCCACTGAAGCTAGGGCTGTGACTTTAAGACTCAGCTTGTGGTTCTTTGTGTAAGCCAATGGAAAGAAGTGAAAACAGTTCTTAAGTCAGTCCTCACATGGCTAGTACTTGCTTTGGCTTGTATGAAGAACATGCTGCTTCAGCTGGCAGGTTTGTTTCCTATGTTGCTTTGATGAGGAGCAAATGTAAGCCTTCAGCAAGTCTGCGTCTGAGTGAACGTGCCTCCAGAAATGCCAGGACACACTGGGGCAGGCTCATCTCCTCCCTTCCTTTGCCTCCAGGGGCCTATTAAAACCTCAAGGTTTGTGAAGAAGAACAAGGTGTCAGCTGGTGGCTTTGATGGCCATGCTGTTCTCCAAGGGGATATGAATACATCAGTGCATTGTCACATGTTTTGGTGACCTTGGTGAAGGAGAACAGTGACACATTACTGGAGGTCAATATTTCCCAGTACCTCCAAAACGTCTTTGCTAGCTAGCTAAGGAAGCTGGGCTACTCAATAGGCATTTAATTAATCTCTGAGCATGACACACAGCCCATTTATTTTCATTGCTGGTAGCTCTACATGATGCAGCATGTTGCAAGCTTGAGTGCCAGCAGATACATGCTCATATATGGGTAACTTGGGTGACATGGTTTAGTGTGAGGTGTCTCTGCCTATGGCAGGGGGGTTGGAACTAGATGATCTTAATGTCCTTTCCAACCCTAACTATTCTATGATTCTACGACATAAAAGGGAAAAAGAATTCTCCTCTGCTGCAGGAGTTAGTGGCAGAGGCTTGTGGTGTGCAGGAGTCACACCAGAGCACTGCAACAATCCCTCTGATTTTCAGTTTGTGAGCCATGTCTGGCAGCATGAGAGTAATTCAAGTGAGGTCTGGAGGGTTGGCAGTGGATGCTGTTAGCCCTGATCTACTCTGATTCTCGGGGACCTCACTAAGGGGGACCTTCGGCATCAGCGGGGTAGCGGAGCAGTCCAGCCTGCCCTGCCTTTGGCATGTACGGGTGGTGAGGCCCTGGAATGGGCTGCCCAGGGAAGTTGTGAATGCTTCATCCCTGGTGGCGTTCAAGGTGGGGTTCACGTAGCCTTGGATGGCATGGTTTAGTGGGAGGTGTCCCTGCCCATGGCAGGGGGGTTGGAACTCGATGATCTTGAGGTCCTTTCCAACCCTTACTATTCTATGGTTCTATGGTTCTATGTGCCCAACCACAGACTGTGTGCTGTGAAGTGGTTGCTTACTCCCTCTTGCACCATCACATTGAAATCTGTGAGGTTAACCGTCATCCGTAAGAAGACACTGAGTGTCCTTTCAGGCATTTCCCAGTGCACCCTCACAGGCTGTCCCCAAGGTTTTCGAACCACAGTGCATAGCAGTTAACTAAATAGCTGTAAAATCAGGCAAATAAAGAATTAAATTTGGGCAGAAAAAGGTTTTAGGTTAGCAATTTTCCAATCAGAACTGGTCAAGATATGCAGCAGAGATCCACTGAGCAAATACAATTGCATTCACAGGACCACGGGTTCATAGGATGCAATGACAATGCAGAAATAGTTTTGCTAATAAATGTAACATTGACTTGAAGAAAACCTTAGGAGTGCGTTCTGTAAGAGAATGGAGGTCTCCTGGAAATTTGCATTTTGCCCATCTTAGATGAGCTTTGGTGAAGCGACCGAAACAAAATGCTGTTTGGCAGAGAAAAGGTCCATGCAGGCTCAACAAGAGCTGCAGCTTGGCCCAGCTGGATGAACTGGCAGCTGACATTAGTGAAGAAGCTTTGCTTTAGGATGATGAAGAGAGGATCAGCTGTAATGTACAGGTTCGAGGAAGGTTGTGTGGGAAGGCTAGTGTGATGAGTAAGAACTATGCTTACACTTAATGGGGATTTTCATAAGGAAAGGGTGTGCTATACTGTCCCCAAACTTTGTTTTGTCATCTGGATTTGAAATATTGTATTTGCTTAAAGGCAATGGCCTCTGGGAGTTTACTGTAATGTGGAATGATGCACACTCATGTTGGTCACCTTTAGCTAGAGGAGCTTTCTCAGGGGTCATGCTGCAGGACTTGGCCTGACATGACTGCTGGGTGAATCAGCAACTCGTTAGCTCTAGGTTGGTGCAGCCTTCCCATGGAGAGAGAGGCAATGTTAAGTTCATTGACTGCTGGCCAGAGTAGAAGGGTGGGATGTTGTTCTCCTTGTCTGCATCATAGAGACAGGGAATAATCCAGGTTGGAAGGGACCCCTATGTCATTTAGTCCAACCTCCTGCTCAAAACAGGCCTGACTTCGAAGTTAGATTGAATTACTCAAGGCACTGTGCGGTTGAGTTTTCAGTATCTCCAGGGATGGAGAGTCCACCTGTTTCTGGGCCTCTGCTCTAGTGTCTCACTAGTGTCATTGTGAAATACTGTTTTGTTATGTATCTGTCAGCTTGGACATCTGTCTTCCTCTGATACGCCTGGCTTGTAAGAATGCTGAGTCTTCTCTTTGTTCTGTAGAGTATGAGATGCTGGAGGGATTTGTATTTTACCCCCCAAGGAACCTCAAAAAGTGAGATTATCCTTGATGATTGTCCTGTCCTACAAAGAGTACCATAATGAATACTTATTCTGAATTCTTATCGGCTTCATGCCCTAGTAGAGGAATGAGAGATGCTGTTTAAAAGACTAAATATAGGTATTTATAAAATAATGTTGAGCTTCATTCTTGATTCCTTCGGTAAAGATAAAAACATGACTTGTATGTAAGCATTGCCTGCAGTTTTTCTCGAGAGCTAGAGATGTGTAAGAACACAAAGCAATACAAAGATAGGCTGATAAAGTTGGGGCTGTTCAGCCTGGAGAAGAGAAGGCTGCATGGAGACCTCATAGCAGCCTTCCAGTATCTGAAGGGGGCCTACAAGGATGCCAGAGAGGGACTCTTCCTCAGGGACTGTAATGATAGGACAAGAAGGAATGGGTTTAAATTTAAACAGGGGAAGTTTAGATTGGATATAACAAACAAGTTCCTTACTGTGAGGGTGGTGAGGCACTGGAATGGGTTGCCCAAAGAAGTGGTAAATCCTCCATCTCTGGCAGTGTTCAAGGCCAGATTGGACAGAGCCTTGGGTGACATGATCTAGTGTGAAGAGTTCCTGCCCATGGCAGGGGGGCTGGAACTTGATGATCTTAAGGTCCTTTGCAACCCAAACCATTCTATAATTCTGTGATTCTATGAATATTTCTATCATTTTATGTTCTGGCAGCTTGAACAGTCTCTGCAGCTGTTTTGAGATTGCTGGCTCCAGCTCGAAAGTCAAGCCCCAGACTGCATTATGTCTTTATCTGACACTGGCCAATGCAGGTGGCAAAGTGGAGCCTCACTACATGAAAAGTGGGCGTCAAACAGAATGAAATCCTTTTTTTATAGAAGTCAGTTGAATTGTGCCTCTGTCTGGAGGGGGACCTGGACATCCCCTCTGCTACAAAGCAAGTTCGCGCCTGCTGTCCTCAGTGGGGAAGAGCGAATGCCCTCCTTCCCCTCTCAAAACCTGCAGGTGAGTGCAAGGGAAGGTGGAAGCATGTCTCTGTTTCCAGCAGGGTGGATGAAGCATTCAAGGACAGTCATATCCGGCTCCTGCTTGGAGTGCTGAAGGAAGAGGGTGCTTCTGCTGTCTTGGCAGAGAGAGATCAAGCAAAATTTGTGTGCTTTCTCTGCAGTGTCAATAAAGAGGAATTGGATCAAGGCTGCAGCTCAGTAGATGTTACTGGGCTCATCCAGCATGTACTCCCAGAAAGAATCACCCTCATTTCCAAACATGGGGTAATTTTGAAGGCAAAATGGAGTATTAACTGACAGCGGCTTAATTCACAAAACGTGTCTTTTTAAATTCATGGGCTTCTGGCTCTCTGAAGCTTGGAGCTGACTCCATCTATCTGGAAATGACCTGGGGCTGTGGATGATCTCCCAGATCAGATGGTGTGGTTCCTCCATCTCAGGTCAATCCCTGACCCATGAAGCCCCCTCGAGTGTCGCAGTGTGTCCCCCAAATACACCCACTGAAGATCCAGAGTAGATCAGTCTATCAAACTGACAATAGGGGGTAAGAATGTAACACCAAAGATACCCCTTCCCTGAGCAAATGAGCATTTATAATTTAAGCAGAAACTTTTTCTCGTAGCTTTGGAAAACAGTGATGCAATCATGAATGGCCCTATTACATTTCGAAGGCAGCTGGGCAAGAAGAAAGCAAGGATTAGCCATGAGGTGGCACTCTGAGCATGCTGTTCAGCAGAGAGGTCACAAAATGTTCCTGGGCTGAAGGAAATTCCTTCAATTCAATAATATGACATAAACTTCACGAGCTGTGATTCATTTCAGGTTAACACCCTTACTTTATTTCTGCAAAATTAATCATCCAGCTATATTTATTGCGTTGTTTTAAAACACAGGACTCCTGGGGGGAGAAGTACACAACTCCATGTTTTCTTAACATTCCTTTATCTAAATATTTGTTATGTGGCTGAATATTTTTGCCGAAGCAGAATAATTCCACTATTTGTTCTCTGTAGTAAACTAGCATATCATGGCATCTGTTCTGAATTTGTAACTGTCTTTGTCTTAATCTCCTACCATCAAGCTGATCTCAAAATAGGAACCTGAATCGATCTCCAGGTTCCTCTCATAAATCCCTTCTTAACCTTTTCAGCCATTTAACAGTATATGCAGTCGCTGGTATTGTTCTGAATGAGGTTTCACTTCGGAAGAATGTCACTTGAGAGCTTTCTTTTAGGGTTACACCTCTAAATAAAAACATAATGTTTAAAGTGCCTTCCGGATTAGTTCCTTGATTTGACTTTTTTTCCGCTAGAGTGCCTCTACTTTGATATACAAGCAGTAGTTTATTATCAGTGTGTTGGTCCTATTAGAAAAAATGTAGTTATGGTAATTGAAGGGTGAAATTAAAGAGCTCATCGTTAGCACTGTAGAATAGCACTGCAGACTATAAAATCTGCTGCTTGAAGCCAGAATTTTGTAACTGGCATCAATGAGAGAGTGACCAGGCTGTGTAGTGCATGGGAAATATTACTCAGCAGCAGAAGAGAGGGGGTTTGAATTATTCCTGTACAAAACCCTCCCCTCCTGCCCAGCATGTTTGTAAAACCTATTTTTAAACCTTCCTAACCAACCCACCACTGAAAACAATTTGAGTTCTTACTCCTGCATCATCTGACCCCGATACTTTGTGTATTCTCTGCCATTCATGGCTCCCATCCCCAGAGCCCTGAACAAAGCCGTGCTTGTTACAAGGAAAAGCATGAGCTCATCCATTGTAATCACCCGGCCACTTTAGCTGCTGTTCCAAAGGAGGTTTTGTGGCAATTTCTGAACGCCTTCAGACAAGCCAGAGCTGGATAAACTTTGGTTGAATCTTTAGGGAGCAAAACTGAGTGGATTAAGTCCTCGTATCTGCTGTAAGAATAGGTTTTCTGAATGCAGGGAAGCCCTGGTTATTCAGATAATACAGTTGTGTTTCAAGTCCAAATACAAGACCTCTTAGAAGCTCAGGGAAACAAGATCCCAGCATAGTCTTCAGACACCCGTGCATCCGGGTAACCCAGGTAATCCTTTGATCCTCTCACATTGAAGGCTTCAGGGACACAAGGGTGAGAAATGCAAAAGAGTAATTTTGAAAGTGCAAAGTAAAGGCCTTGTTGAAGCTTAAGCCTGCCAAATAGCAGTGAAACAACTGCATTTTATGCAGGTGGGTTACAATCACATGTAAATGGCTTTGCTTTTTTTTACTTGGATCTAGTGTAGCCTTCAATTTAGAGACCTGCTTGAGGTCCCTAAAGGTCTACAGTCTCTCCTCCAGCTGTGGCTCCAAAGCACATACCTTTGATAAAATGATGCATGCTGCCTGCTCCTGAAAATCGAGCAGCTGATGCCTGTTGTGTATTAACTACCTGAAAGGCCTTGAAAAATAAGCAGAGGGCACTGTCCTATAGTCATCCACTGCCAAGAACAGAATTAACCAGCCAGTAGTTTTCCCACTGTACAATGATGCAGCTGTAGCTCTGCTTTTATACCTTCTTTTCATTACCTCGTACATTAAAGAGCAGACTAACTTCTGAATTTTAGTGTTACATAACCTAGTTAAGTTATATAATCAAGTCAAGAAAGCAGTTTGGTACTGAAGTTCAAGAAATCCTCACAGATTTGCTTCTGGTTTGCTGTGGGAGCTTGGGGGAACTTCTTTTGCTCCTTTATCCATCGTATTTCCTAACCATCATGAATTAATATGTCGTCACATTCTTGGCACCACAGTCCATTAGTGACAGAGGAAGGGCTGCTATAGCTTGTTTGGGATTTCCTACATCTGACTTGGTTAGCGAACAGAAGTAAAAGGCATGCAGACCAGCACCCCCCTTCTCCCCTTCTTTGCAATTAGTCTTTAAACTTCCCTGTAACAGAGATGAGCCTACAAAAAGCCCCACAGATGCCAAGGTCTCCACACTTTTCTGATTTCGGCTTCGTAACATCAGCCTGACTTTGAATCTAGAAATTAGGAGCTCAGACTCTTAATGTTGTGAGGGCAGTAATCTCTTTACCTAACATGGACAAATGGCATAATTCTACCAGATGGCCACAAACTTGAGGGAGAGAGAGAATTCAGACCCTTATCTATTGTTTTCCAACTCTGACTCATCCCAAGTCATTTTTTTCTATGGTTTCTTCTGAGTTTCAAAAATAATCTGATTTTGGGTTGGTTTTTTTTTTGACCACACAGCTCTCTTTAATAGTAAGTTCAGGTTTTGTTCAAGTAATGCACTGATTACCACTGCCTTGAGAGAGAGCAGCACTACAGTTGCAGATGAAATGGAAAATAATGCTGCAGCAAAAAGTACAGCAGCTTAAACCTAACTCTTGACCTTTTAAGACTTTTGGGTTAGCTTTGTGCTATGCACTGTGATAACGTGGGCTTTCCTGGCTTTAGCAGAGAGATCTCTCAGACCTCTTTGCTCCAAAGCACAAAGCATTTACTGATGAAGAAAAAGGAAAATCTTTCTTGTCATAGGCCAGGCTGGTAAGCAGTTTGTATTTTTCCCATACGCACATATTTGACTATTTCTTCACGTTAGATTTTATGTTACATCACTAAAATGAAGTCAAGAAAACCAAACTAATAAAATCTTGTAGTACCCAGGAAAGTAACTAATTGCTTGTAATATTACCAGCTTACAGGTGGTACGGAGGAACAGAAGCACAGAGGGATTTATGTGGCTCGCCAGACGCCATGAAATGAAGGTCTGCCAGAGCTCAGAGATATCCTCTCTCCGGTCTCATGTTTTAATCCCTAGTCGTTCTTCTTTTCCAGTAAGATAAAATATGTTTCCCCAATCCATGATGTTTAAGGTTTTTTTCAGGTAAGCCCTGAATCACTGGTGTTCTCTGAAGCTTCCACTGAAAAAAAACAGAGCGATCAAGTAGTGTTCATGAATACTTTATTTAATGTCATTATTTTTTAAATATGCTAAATATTACAGGGAATTGCTGAGAGGCGGCATAAATTTGTGTTTTGCAGCACTCAGGAATAATGTCTTATGGAGTCAGAGAATTCAGGGCAAATGGCTTATTGGTCCCGTCTGTTTACTAAAGATCTCTTGCTGTGTGAAGGCGGATCGTCGCAGTATGTGTTTTAAGTCCCTCACAATGCCTGCCTTGTGCAGAGAAATTTGCCACTCTCTTTGCACTGCTGCTGCTGCCTGTGTGCATGTCCCTTATGCAATGTTACCTGTACACTCTTCACATCACAAGCCACCTATAGGTGATCTTTAAACACCACCCTTGCCTCACTGCTTCCAAAGGGAGGATGTAAACAGCCAACAAAATTTTCCATAGAGGTGCTATTCATGAAAATATCTTTGCACGCTCTGCTCTGCAGCTCGTGAGCTACAGTTATGAGTTTCCTGGGAAGAAAGCCTATTAAGCTGCCTTTCTGCAGGGATTGCCATAGCAACCCTCACACAATGCCAATGGCCCAGATTTCCTTCAGCCCCTTCTTTCTGAATTGACAGCAGTGATTTTAATGCTCCTTGAACCAAATCTTTGCATGCGGAGACTGCTTTAGGAAGAAAAAAAAAGGCTTTTAATCATGGCTGGTTGTTCTCTTTCCTTTCTTCCCCAGAAGTGAGCAGGGAAAGCTTCTAGCACGGCATCCCTCTCAGCCCCCTTGAAGTTGCAGCTGGATAATGACCACAAAGCAGTGCCAGATTTGGTAATTTCACTGTCATTCATGGTTAAAGGATACCATGGAAATGATGCTTGCACAGAGGTTGCTTTTTTCACAGATCTTTGCATCTTCGGGCTGGGAGGTTGGAGGCATGGCATGGAAAGAGAAATGAAGCTATCACAGAAGCAAGGCAAACTCCCAGTTAAGCTTGAAAGCAGGACTCAGGGCAGCAGTACTCTGTAAAATGGGGCAGACTGCTTTGTACATTTTAAGCATCCCAAAGAGGCCAGTATCTGAATATTGCCAGGTCTGTAAGCTGTAGCAGGGTCCCCGGTGACACTTGGTAGGGTATAATGCCGTAGTCAGGGCATTTTTGTGATGAAAACTGGTGACATGGGAGGTGCAAAAAGAGAATCAGCAGCTGACAGTGCAGCTCAGAGCCAGCTCCCTGCATGGGTGAAGCCTCTTACCACCTGACTGCAGCCACACCGCACCCCAGGTGCCCAGAGCTGCCAGTGAACCAACATATGGGCAGGCAGTCAGACACAGCTCAGGCAGAAACAGAGATGAAAATCACCTGTGTCTGACTAATGTGACCCAACATTTATGGCAAGCAATCCCTGTCTGAGGTTCATGTTGGGGTGCAGGGCTGCCAGACACACCAGGAGCCCCCTTTCTCTTGCCACTGTCCCTGTCATCTCCCTTTTCTCCTGTCTGCCCTTGGAAAGGCTCCACATCTCATTGCCTGCAGGGCACAGAGAGGGTGGCAGGGTGAGGGTAGCCTCGGGAAGTTCCCTGGGGGGGTGACACTGTCAAATGCTTGGTGCATTCATCTCCAGCATCCCAAGCTGCTGCACTGGCAGCTGCAGAGGGCCCTTCGGGTGCAAACCCCACTATGTGCACCTTCTGCAGTGGGAAATAAATTAAAGATATACATGCATTGTCATGCCTGCTGACAGACAGGCACCAGCCCCTTCCTCACAACTGCTCATCACTGTCAGCGTTCCCAACTACTTCTCTGTTTGCTGTAAGCACCTGGCCCTCAGCAAACATGTTATGGGTAATGCTTAGGGCTTCTGCTTTAAAAGCTTGTGCAAACAATAGAAACAGAGGGAGCTCCTGAGGCACTGAATCTCACTCCAGGCTATCTCATGTAAACATGTCTTGCAACTAAATGGAGGGATGAGCTGCCTCGATCTGCCTGGCAAAGGGAGGGCTGGACAGATGTGTGTGGTGGGAAGTAGAGATGTGCAGGGTCTCATTTCCTTCCCAGCTGAGTGTGCCCTGGTCAGTAAATACGAGCAGTTACCACTCAGACAGGGATTGTGTCATTGGTCCAGACAAATGGAGCATGCATACAGAAGTGATGAATGGAAACACGCTTTAGGGGAGAAATAGAGGCCAATCCCTCATTGCTTGCATGAAAACTAAGAAGTTCTCAGAGCTTCCCCAGGCTGACGGAGCTCAGCTGTCTCTGCATCTAGTGCCTCTCTCTGTGAATGCTGCATTCAGCTGCATTCGCCCTGCTCTGCTTTTGCTGTTTAGAGCTGGTATCCCGCTGGCCTGTCTCCCCTCTGCCTTTGAGGAATGAGGATGTCAGGGCTTCCCAAAACTGACCTCTCCTCTACAGCCACATCCACACATAATTCCTACCCTAGCGAAAGCAGCCGCCTTCCCTGGCTCCCAGGAAAAATGGTCTCCCTAAAATGGGAGCCTGCAAGAGGCTTGCAGCAGCGGAGGTGATGCAGCAGATTCCCCTGAGCTGTCAATGTATTTATATCCCTACGCCATCTGCTTGCGGCGAAAACCCCTTACTAATGCCATGGATGGGAAGGAAACCATGTCTGCATTTATCTGCACTTTTCTCAGCTGGTGGTTTGATGGTCTGTGTGGGCTGTTTCCAACAGCAAGCCTCTGTAAGCTGCTTTGGTGCTGGGAGGATGGGAGCAGAAACGAAATGCTGCCTTGCTGGTGCTACCTCCCACGTATAAGCCAGCACACCATGGGGCAGAAGGACTGGGCATCCTCCCCATTGCCCCACTGCCTGGGCAGCCCTTTCAGCAACACCGAGGGCAGGAGCGGAGGTGGGACAGTACTATTTTGGGGGGATTCTCGTATCCTCAGACACTTACAAGCTTTTCATTGAATTTCCCCCATATATCTGTCACTAGTTCTTTCCATCACAGCAAAGGGATGTGCTATAAACTCAATCTTATTATTTCTTAGGCTAAAAAACCCAAACCCTGTTGGGTTTTATCTGGTATAAATATAACCTTCCTCCCTTTCAGCAAGATAATAGCCTGTGCAAAACTGATCGTTACAGGATGATTTCCCACCGTGAGAGCTGGTCTGAATCCCAGTTTGAGCACTCACGCTATCTCTGTGCTCACACAGAGCTGGAGGCGCTGTGTACAGCCAGAGCTCCCGGGCCGAGCCAGTTGGAGAGGCTGTTTCACTGCTCTCACTCAGCAGCTCTGAGAGACAGAACAGCACAAATATTTGTGTGTGGAATAGAAAATAAATCGTGCATTTTGCTGGAGGACTGGCGGTGTTTGTTTTACCATGCTATGCCTGCAAGTATTTGTAAACACTGCGTCAATCTGCCATACTACAGCAAAGGCTAGGATTCATTGCTTTGTTGAGGCTTGAGGCAACTCTTTTTCCGGAAGTCTTTGAGGACCATTCATGCTCCAAAAAGTACGGTTTGGGTGTGTGAGTTTGCCTGTCTTTTTGTACTGGACGTGCCACAGCTAAGAGCTGTGCAGGAGACACGTGGCCTCCTGAACACCTCTTTCCACTTGGTAACACACAAATGCCATCTCACTAGAAAATAAAAGTTTCGGTGTTCATCCTTCACACGGCTCTGCCACAAGCCAGGCTGAGTCTACAGCCCCGCACTGAAATGAATGCTTCTAAGTAAGAAGCAAGTTAGAAATTCAAGGAGCTGGAGAAAGTCCACGTGAAGCTGGCAGGAGACAGGCAAAGTGCCACAGCTTTCCCCTTGCAACAGGTTATAAACCTCAAGATTTATAATCCAGGCTGCAGAAAACAAACATTGAAATCCAGTATTTCCAAGCTGGTGCTGCGGAATCTCCTCCGTGTGCCCTGCTCCCTCACATGCTGCCATGCCCCTTCCTATTTCCCCTGCTTCCGTACAAGCCCCATAGAACCACATCCCTCAGCAGCTGACGGGATTTAGTAAAGATGGAAAACCCCCAGAGCACCAGGGAGTCAGTTCCGTGGTTATGTGAAAAACTGACCATTGCATGTTGCTAACCATTTGCACATTGGAGAGGAGGCAACAAACCCTCTTCCTTGGGCAATCCTCTCACAGGACTTGGTGCTTCAGAGCTTGCAGTAGGCAAACCTCGGAGAGGATGGAATTGCTTTCCCAAACCTCTCCCGAGCCAGTGTTCACCTGACATCCTGCCTGAGAATGTGCCGAGTTCATCCTCTGCTGGGAATACTGCTGGCAACTTGCAGGCACATGCCATGTCTCCTCTGCCAGTCCTTTGCTCTCTCTGAACAGCAGCAGAGGAACAACAGGGCTTGGCAGGGCAAAGTCTCCCAGAAATATTCAGCGTCTCCTTTTCACAGGTCCAGCCATCCCAGCTGAAGAACCAGGGACTAGTGCGAAGA
The DNA here is from genome assembly GCA_039720435.1 of Amazona ochrocephala. NCBI lineage: Eukaryota > Metazoa > Chordata > Aves > Psittaciformes > Psittacidae > Amazona > Amazona ochrocephala. The sequence continues at coordinate 50,048,636 of CM077882.1, read as the reverse complement.
TATCAGTCAGCTGCTGGACTGGCACTGTAACCTGCAGGATGATAGACACTCATAAATACTGTTGGTCATGGCTGTGTTGTAGAGGCTCACAGCTGTATCTCTTTTTATTGTGGAATAAAACTGAAGATGCTGGGAGCCTGAGTCATATGGGTGTGGAATGTTAGATGGTTTTTATGTGATTGAGCCTTTTGGCAAGAAATGAACTGACCCAACTCAACTGTACCTTGCATGGGGTTTGCCAGAAAACCCTGGTGCCGTGCTAATCCTGCACATTAAAGTCAAAGCCTGATATACCGCTCTTACCTCTCATCTCCCTGATTTATGACACTAGAAGACATAACATTATTCATTTTATCTAATTCACTTATGTATTTCAAAGATGACACATATTTGAAATCTGATGGCTACATGGCCTTGGCTTTACTTACAGGTTGACGGTCTTCCCCTTCTGCCTTACACGGGGATTTTTTTTTACTTCCAAGTCTGTCCCTACGTATTTCATCTTTCTCTTTCAAAATGTCAAACCCTAACTCCACTCTTCGTTTGGGTTTTGGTTTTCTGTCATGAATACTGGAAAACAGGCAGGAGGGCTATTACTTCTTGCTGTCCTTTGAGAAAGTGCTTCACATTTTATGCCCCAGTTTTTTCCACCAACACCGACTAATGACAAAGCCTGCCTTAGTAATTCCACCTGTACTGGATAGTTAAGCTGTGATTGCTTATAGAAAAGTGATGGAAAGTAATACATAAATATATATATATATTTTCCCTTATTGACACCTGCAGCGTTTTGTGCAGTAGAGTCATCTCCTTTGTAAACAGCTCCCACTTGCATCCAGGACAAGTGCACACTATGATTTCTGTCCTGTTGGAATGTGTTCCCAGCAACCCCCCTGCATGAGTTGCATCACCCTCCCAAACCTCTGCCTGCTGCCAAGACATCCAGCTGCATGAGAAGGAAGCAGAAGGTGTCACATGAGAATCTGTGATGGTGGAGTCCTGTCTGCCATGTGCTTCAGAGCCTCTTCAGGCAGCAACCGTCAGGCTGTGCTGCCAGATTTGCAGCAGGGCTTTGCTTTGCTGTAGGAGACGTATGGTAATGAATTCCCTTTGGGTCAACTTCATCTGCAGCAGAAAGCCAGACAGATGGGGCCTGAGGGAAGCATTTCCATAATGAAGCAGAGAGGCACAGTACCTCTACGGATGGCAAGAGTTCCCTTGTATTAATAACGTTCTCAAATAACAAGCACTTTTGATAATCTCTCACTATCTACGCTTCTCAGAAGCCCCTTCACCCAGTTTTGCTGCTTCCCCTTTGATGCACTTGAGCTTTCTTACAGCCCCATTCACAGATTTTTATTGTATTTTGTCCCTTCATGGACTCATGCATTGATTTGCTGCAACTCCATAGGGCTGTTAATGGTGCAGATATGTAGTATCACATATATCAGGGATACTTGTTGTAAATGTTGAGTTTAGCCCCCTATATTAAACTCAGAATGTTTGAACAGAAACAAACGAGACATGAGGTGCAGGGCAGGGAGCTGGAAGAAGGCAAGAGTGGGAGGAACATGCAACTGGATTTCATAGAAATAATTTTTCCAATGGCTCATTTTCTGTCACGTGAAGTCTGAAGACTAACGCACAACAGGAAATGTCTTCACTCTGGCAGTATTCCTTGGCAACCCACTGTTAGAAGCCTTCAGTGTGTCATGTCCTTTTATGTGGGTGCGTGGCTTGAATGAAATGGTAATGTCCTACTCAGTTTTCCAGTGACAAACCACACTGTCAGGGCAAGACACTTGGCCTCTTGTACTTTTAAGAATGAAGGGGATAATGCCCACCTGCGTAAATCACATTGATACCTGTGGCTACAGTTGGCCTGCCTTAATCTCAACCCTAAAGTAATCCAGACCACTGGAAGAGTCTGATGCTGGCTCAGCAGCTACCCTTGTTTTGTGCTTTTATACATGCTGCAGCTTCTTTGGAGACTTATGAAACATTTACAGAACACAAGAGTGGCAGTGAAGACTCTTGCTTGTTCTTGTTCCTTGTGCTGAAGAGGGTTTAAAGTAATGAAACTGACTTGAAAATCACAAATCATGAAATGATGCCCATTTTTTTTCATGTGCTTTCCTCCTCCATTTGGACTGCAGGCAGGGCCACATTTTCAGGTTGCTTTTCAGCAAAAAGTCAAAAAGAAGGGTGGAAACATTTTCAGGCAGTGAGACCTGCAGGAAAACAGTGAAATCTGATAAAACCAAAGAAGGTGGCAACACTGCATTGAAAACAGTCTTGGAGAGTAATTTGATTTTAAACCCTGTTTCATTCCTTGTGTGCTGCCTTTAGCTAATTCTAAGTCCAAGCTAACCCTGCTGTTGCTAAGCTTTCCAGGAGAGAAATTCATGTTTCTAAGGGCCATTACAGTTTTCACAGCAGGACTTCAGTTGAAAACTAATCTGATGTGAAGGTTGGGTCTGGAGGACACCGTGGCACTTGTTGCTGTGCCCCTGGCTGCTGGGTCAGAGGGAATTCGGTGGAGCTTGGTGCCGAGTATAAGGGTTGCAATTGTGCTGGTGTGGTGGGTGGTGAGAGACAGCCTGTTCCTATGGGCATGGGGGAGGGATGGGAGGTGGAAGGGGCTGGGGGAGGAGAGCTTCATTTGCCACTTCTCCCAGGGCTCTTAATTGCAGCAGTGTACATGGTGATAAGCTGCTGAATTGCCTTTCATTGGCCGGGAAGCCCAGCATGTGAACAAATTCAGTATGTCATTGTCTGCTTGCACAGCTCGCTGCCTGGCCCGCCGGAATGCACACAGGACCGGAAAGATAAAGGCAAATATTATTCCCACTCCAAGAGCCACCAACAGAGGCATCGTCCTGCCTGGCCAAGAGAGGTGGAAGGATCAAGGGGTGGCAATTAGTTCATATTGGCCACATTGCATGGTTTTGGGCCATAACCTCTGCGGCAAAGTGTTTTTCCAGATGCAGATGTATGTTTGGGCCTTGTGTTAGTGACTGTGAATGGAGACAGCTTCCCTTGGAATTTACAATTCCCAGGCACAGCTCTTGAGCACTGAGTATTTGCATGGAACCTGTAGTTTACTAATTTACCTAGCTCTTCCTGTGACTTCCAAGGAACAGTTTCCTTGTCCTTATGCTAATTCAAGCCCTGCTGAATAAAGAGGCTTTTTTCCCTGTCGTGTCCTGCGAGAGGTCATCTTTATTCAAGAGCCATGAATGATGTGCACAGGGTACTAATCGCGCACAAAGAGCCCCATCCGGAGCCAGCCAAGCGTACAGCTGTCCTTTTGTTTGCAGAGATGGAGAGGGAACCTAAAAAGTGCTCCTGCCCAGGGACAATAGCAGCCGCTTGCGAGATGCCTGAGATTTGGCAGGGCCCCTCCTTCCTGGGGCTGAAGGGCCTTTATTAAACATAAATCATGTCAGCTGCCACTGTGGCCCTTTCTCAGCTTATAAAAGATTTCCCTTTACTGCTTAAGTGACACAATGGAAAGGAATCTCTGCGAAATACCCCAAAGACCAGAGCATTGGTCCAGGTTGGGGACAAATGACACTTCTGTTTAATAGTAGTGCTCTTCTGCTACTTTTACAATGATGATGCCTGCAGCTGGGTTAGTTTTTGAGCTGGCTGATGATTGAATGTGCTTTATTGATTTTGTGTTGGCTTCAAATGTTAGGAGGTCACAAAGAGAAATTTTATACCTATGAGTTACAAAGAATAGTATAGAGCCCTACAAGCCTTTGGACAAGTATGTTGCTAGTGCTGGTATCACTGGAAAAGTGTGATGCCTCAGGCATCAAGAGAGTAACTAAGTGTAGAGCATCGTGTGCCTCTGTTAAGGGAGTAATTATTAGATTTCGCTATCCAGCAATGTACAACCTGACTACAGCATTTCCCTGGGCTGGAGAGTAAACACCCTTTTTTAATTCACCTTGTAAATAAAAAGTATAAGGGAAAAAATTGCTCATGGAAAATATGTTGTTCCAGTTACTGCTATTGGCAAATCCTGTACCCCATTAGGCAGAAGGCATTTCTGTGCAAGGAGAGGGCCTGAGGTATCACTGGGAGTGCAAGGGACGGCAGCCCTGGGAGCTTTGGGCAAGATGAGGACATGTCAGGAGGAGTTTGACATCCCTATTGAATTTCAGGCAATTGGATGCTGGTTGTGTCTGGAGCTAAGTAGAAAATTGCTTAAAGATCTTGCCTGTAGGACATCCTTCAAGTTATAACTGGCTGGGCTCATCTGCTTCTTGTCCAGAAATGTACCAGCCAAATCTGAGCAGCCACCAGCTTGCACTTTGTCTATTAATATTTGTATCCACCTATTGTTTAAATTTGCACCTTAGCAGTAGTGATAACTGATTCACACCATGGCTTGCCCATCCTTCTTTCATTCTTACTTGTGTTCACATTTGTTTGCCTTAAGCTGATATATCTGCCGTCTTACTTGCTGGCACACAGCTGTCCTAAGGAACATAATTTCTCTCCCAGAAGCATCCCTGCATACTATTGTGCTCTCTCTCATTTACTGTCTCACTAACTCTTGCAGGCCAGGCACACCAGGGCTGCGCAGTGATGAGCTCAGTCTATGGATTTGCATTACATGCTGGAATAGGTAATTCAGTAGGTGGCATCAATTCCCTAATTCAGCATTGGTGCAATGCTCTGTGACATTCTGATCATCACCTAGCTGATTTTGGGAAAGCATATTACTGGCTTTCATAGGTGAGATCCTGCTGTCACTGGGTAACAAGCAGAGTTTCTTATTTGTGTAATAAGCTCCTTCTTCGTGTTCCCAGCACATTCTCAGACTCATAAATAACTGAGCCTACATCTCTATGCGTCGTGGGACAGCTCCTCTCTGCAAAACAAGTCATTGCTCCAACCGCCCCTGAACACCAAGTCTAACGTCCCTCAGTGGTTTCAGTTGCGCTGCATCTGGGCTGCTTTGCTCTTTCCATGCAGGACTCCCGGGTTCAGCTCCTGGCACTGATAAACAAGCAGGTGTCATTGTTTTACCGTCTGTTTGCAGAAAGCTATTTTGGCTGTTTTGTATTTTCCGGGTGATACATGTTGTGTTACCACATTCTATTAAAACTGGTTTTAAAACCAGCTTTGGGCATACTTGATTTTTCCCTTTGGACCTTTATCTAATTTCTAACCTGACTTAAAGCCACCAGGCTGGATGTAGGTCTGACTTGGTCCTGCCATATTCTAGCACAAGTTATTCAAGTCAGTGAAGAGTCACTAGCTTGTACTACTCATAACTTTGGCCCTGAATCTGCAATAATTTATTCCCATTTGCAAAAGAAGGCAGTGTTGTCGGCACACCACTGGGATGTTCACAGAGAGGGTATGAAGTCAAGTGGCTTGGTGTGCCTTACCCAGTGGCTGGAGATCTTTCCATTCAATATTTGCCATGTGAAGATCTTAGTTGCACTGCACCCAAATGAAGGTTATTCAGAAAGACACATTTTTCCTGATGTTTTCCTTCCTGGAAAAAGGGCTAATGGACTGTTAGTAACCCAGAGGACAGTCATCACATTGCTGTCTTCACAAAACTCATCTGTATGAAAGGCTCATATTTTTTACGGATGTCATTAAACTTCAGTTTTCTCCTAAATAATGTATCTCAGAAATGATTTGCATATTTGAAGATATTTATATATATATCGATATATAAATACATACCTCGATGCATATCTCAAATGCAAAATAGGCAAAGCTAAAGTACCAAAGCTCAGCTTACCCCAGTAAAGCTTAGTGTATCAACGCTTAGTGAAGCTGCCACCAATGAAAAGCACAGAGAAAATGGGATAGTAATCACTTTGGATCCTCAGATTTATTATTTCTGATTTGCTACAGACCAGAATAAAATGCAGAATAGCACAGGTGAATCATTCTGTGCACTCTTTACACTGAGAAGCTTTAAGCAGTTTTAAATCTATTTTTTTCTTTAAAATAGTTTTTCAACTGCTTGGATGCACTGACACAAGTTTCAAATATATTTCACTTGCTCATTAAACAGAAGAAGGACAACAAATGTCAAAGTGAAAATGTGCAGAGGATGGAGAGATGATTCAGCCTTACTGCTAGCTATTTACCATGCCAATTTGCTTTATAAGTTGCAGATGTAACTTTTAGTAAAGCAGGATCATTTTGGAGTTTTCTTCTCCATGCCTTAGTGTATCCATCAGTTGGAAAACTTTGCTAGGACTGAATATGCAACTAATGGTTAGTCATACAAACGAGAAAGCAGATTCTCACAGTTTCTGTGCACCAAATTCAGCCAAAGTGTGACCACATGCCTGCCTCACCCCATGGTCTTCTGCTTTCAGCACTTGCTCTGACAACATTTGAGCTGCTGGAAGGATGGGGGGCTCGGCACATCTTCACTGCTTGAGTCCCGTCTGAGAGTACAGATGTCTGCATCTGCCAAACCTTATTCCTTTGCACCCATGTGGGACCACTGAACTCTTTTCACATGAGTCACAACCTCAAGAGCCAGCCTGTACTGCTGACACTATCGTGGCAGGGTGGTTTGGCTCTACGCCTGCCAAGCAAGTTCTTGGGAATGTAATACTGTCTGATTTCCGATGGTATCCACATCTTTTTGCATGTGAAAGCATGAGCCATGCTCTCAGAGGCTGCTTGAGATAGTAGAGCACAGGTGTTCCTAGAAAGCATGTGGGTCATAGGTGGACTAGGTACACTGTTTGCTTTTTGGGGAAGGATTGCTGTTGGTTATATGTACAGTGCTGAAATAGCAGAGCAGCAGTATTTCTGGTATTATATATCTGTATATATTACAGCTATCCAGTTATCGATAAGAAAAAGCTTACTACTGCAAGAAAGTGATCACAGATAAATAAACGGTGTGTCCCCAGTATGTCCCTGCTTAGCAGATGTGCGTCTGTGCAGGTATATGATTTCTAACAGTGTCCTGTGTGTTAGGGAATGATAAAGGATTCATTACTTTTTTTTTTTCAGCTCTTATTGTGCCGTAGCATGTACTTTCAGGTCCCTCATACCAGTGAAAAGGAGATCTGAATGTGGTCTGCTACCAGAGCACATCCCCATCTCTAAAGGATGTAACTTACTACCCAAAGCTGCCCTTTGATCTGTTCTTAGGTAAAATTCCTGCACTGTATTCTTCTGCTATCTCATGAAATGCCCCTGATAAATGGGTCCTTGCAGAGCTTTAGCCCCAGAAAAGCTGAATTATGGGCCTAAAATAACATGGATTTGCAGGGAAGGGTGTTCCTATTGATACTTTATTTCACTGAACTGATAAAAAACTCTATTAATCCTGGCAAGCTTCTAAAACCATTTTCCCAGCCCAAATAGCTCATGTTTAATTGGCACTTCTGCAAAAAAAAAAACACCACAACAGAAAAAAAAAGAGATCTGAATGTGAAATCCTTGTTTCTTTAGTGGCATCATTCACACGTAGGGGCTGCCAGATGGCTGTGCTCTTCTGGGCCAGCCCATTGCAGGGAGCAGGGAAAGCGGCACGCAGCATGCTGGCAACCACGGGCTTGCTGATGCATGGGCCAAAGGAGGCAAATCCCACCTCCTCCCTGCTTCAGGACGTGCCACCTGCAAACGAATCCTGCCTCTGCATGTCAGCCCTGCTTTTGAGGTACAAGCAACAGTGAGTTTGTCAGTTCTCAGCTAAGTCTGGAGGGAGAGCTGCTGCACTGCATCAGGGATGCTGATGGGCTTTGCAGAGAGAGGACGTCAGAACCTGGATTAGGAATGGAGCAGCTGGAAGAGGGTGGGCAGGGGCTAGGGGTTCAGTGGAGTGGGGTAGGAGGGTGCCCCACTTATTTAACAGCTGCAAACATTGCAGGGAGCTTTTTTCCTTCCTGTTGGAGCCCAGGGAGTGCCTCCTGAAACTCTGGGGCATGCATGTTCAGTGCAGTACCAGCCCTGAAAAGGAAAGCAAGGTTGTTTTTCAGAGGCAGTTGAAGAAGCAGGCAGGGGTTTTAGGGTGGTGACTGGGAGTTTTGAGGCTGCTGTGGGGAAATTTGCAGTAACCAGTGTCTTCTTCCCTGCCTAATAGACGAAGGTCATCGGCATGAATTCCAACACCACCGTTTACATTTAAAGGATAACAGAATGTAAATCCTTTCTTACCCATCCCCGCTGTTTGCAGGTGAAGGTACCAACTTCAGTCACATTAAAAGTGCCGCTGCTTTCATTAGCCTTGCCTCACCCCTCCCCGCTGCCCTTGCCTGTGACGTTTGCTATTTTTATCCTCTGTAAAGACAGTGCAATCAACTCCCTCTGCTACCAAAGCAGCTCTGATGGATAATTTAATACCAAACACTTAGATAGTTAGTGGTGCAGGGAAGCTTTTTTATAGGCAGAGAGAAGCTGAACAGCAAAGCTTGCGCTGCACTTCTGAAATCTCCTGAAAATAGCAATATGGAAAACCCATGAGGGGGAGAACTCTCCAGAAGTGTCAAATACTGAAAGAGCCTGGTGGCTCAGGAGAAAAGAAGAGCTCCTTAGAAAGGGCCCTGTCCATTATACTCGTTATACCCCAGCCTTGTGTCACCCTGCAAAATGGGCTGGCTTCTGGTGAGGCCGAACAAAATGGGAGGCAGCTATTCAGATTGCCAATGAGTCAAACAAATCAGGCTGTGGTTTTGGCTGCCTTTAATTACACCCACTACTGTTGGACCAAAAAAGGAGTAAACAACTCTTCTCTCCCTACTGGAGGGAAGACAATCTCTTTGAAGATGCTCTCCTAATATTAGCGGTCACCTGTTTCACTTTTTCTAACACTGGCTCTACTTCTTGGTCGCTCCCCTGTGCTGCTGGAGGAAGGGTACTCACCATGTTTTGCAGAAGGGCACATGCTATATGTAGTAGACCGCATTTTCTTTGATAGCTTCTGCTCACTGGAAGATGCCCTCACAATGAGCTGCGCATACAGTTAACGTGACAAAACTCCTGAGTGGGCACAGATGTACTGGTATAAATACATTCATTTTGGGATAGCTGTTCCTGTGTAGCAATGGAATAACTCTTCCCATCTAAAACATATATACCAGTTATACCAGTACAATTTATGCCCTAAGGGAGGTAGTCAGATAACTATGTACAGTGGTTGAAATGGAATTTATCAGCTACTGGGATGAATATGTATTCTTATTCATACAGCAGTAAGTACAGGTCTGTTATTGATCTGCTACAGCAGACACAGTATGGACCCATATGGATAGCAGTGTGAAGCATACTATAAATTTGTTTCCTGGATATATCAATGAAAAAACATACCTTGGCAGGACAAAGACTGACCACGTCCCGTCTGAACAGCATGGACAGAAGTGGGTTAGGATCCTCCCTCAGTCCAAAAGCTTTCTGGCTTTGAGACTTCAGTTATACCAATGTGATAAAAGAAAAGTCTATTTTGGGGCATTTCAGTAAGCTTCTCAGCTCATGTGAAGTGCACCCACATCAGTTAACAGTTTGGCTTGCCGGTGGGAAACCCTATTTAAACCTGAGATGTATCATCATGACAGTGTGAGGAGAAAACCCGTACTGGATTTCTCTGTCCATCTTCCTGATGCAGTGGGCATAGTTTCTTGTCCCTTGTCTTTGCAAGGTGTTAGCATGAGGGAGACACCAGGGATTGCCCACAGGATTGATGGGTGCCAGTCTTAGGGTCATTGCAAACTCTTGCTCCTTTTCTCTTGGGAGTACAGAAGAGCAGAGGCCAGTGGGACATGAGCATTAATGCTGATCTGGAGCATTCACATTCCACTCCTGCTTATCGCTTTCATCTTACATTGACATGCCCCAGCCTTGAGGCATACAGGATCTGGCCTTTGCTAATATTTTACAAGAGCCCAGCAACAGGGCTTCTATTTTGTCTAGCAGGACTCGTTCAAAGACGCCTGGTCCCTGGAGAGGCAGCTGACATTCTCTCTTTCTTTATTTTATCCTGCCAGCTGTCTTCTCACTTCTGTCTTTTAGACCTGCTTTGTTCCTGGGCAGAAATACTTGTGCAGGTCAGGACTGAGCTTTCATTCAGTAGCAAGCTAAGTAATTTTTTCAATGGCATAATGCTAGCCTATTTTAATCCCTGCATAAATTCACTCTCCTATAACCTGGATACATTTAATTTAATGGCAACAGTGAGTCACATCAAGAAAGTACATGGCAGAAGAGGTAAAAAAAAACCAAACAAACCACATCCCAAACCTTTTCTTTTGGCTCTCTCAGAAATGCTTTGCAAAGCAGATGGAGGATGCATAAATACACCATACACTGCACTGACTTGGTGACTTTTCGAGGCCAGCAGCGATGTTCCTCAGAACCTGCTATTTCAATTCCTAGCTCAGCCACAGATGTCAATATAAATCTTCTACGTTTTGTTGGGAGTTGCTGATGTGGGGAGTACAAAGCCAGGTTGCAGAATCAAACATTGTGTCTCCCAGATCACAGGGAATGCCATGACGGTTCTCATAAGCTTTGGCAGTTCACCAACACCAGCAGGTTTTCCCTGTATGAATGTCAACCAAAAAAGCCTTCATTCTGGCTTAAAACACCCCTCAAAGAGCTATCTCCATCTCTGCTTCCCTAAATTCCCAATTACAACCATGTGAGAAACCCTCCTCTTCCTTCCCTTCGCTTGCAGCCATGTCTTTTCGGTGTGGGTGGAATTGCTGTTTTCTAGGTAGCAGTGCCCTAGGGCTTCCTTTTGTGAATCTCGCTACAGCAGCCACCTCTTCTTATCTGCTCATCAAGGTATTCTCCAACTAGTCATTTTATAACCTACCACATAATACTTCACTATCTACTGCAGGGCAGACTTTTGCCAAGATATTTCATGGTCTATTCAGAGTAAATGCACACTAAGCTCATTTAATCTAGAATGCATGTAGTTTCCAAAACTTCCTGTCTTCCCCGTGTCGTCTCTTTCCGATTCATTCTTCTACCTTTTCTCTTGCTTCTTTAACTGAAAGTCACTACCAGCTTCTCCTGAAGACAAGGGCAAAGCGGTGATGGACTTCAGCAGGTGAAAGACTGGGTCTTTAGCTACTGTGTTCATCTTCCAGAAATGAGAAGAACAGCACCACATCCATGGGATGTGAGTGCACCTCTGAAATATGTTATCCACCGTAAAAATGAGGCCATCCAGCAGCACAGCTGCAGGCCGACAGCTCGCTCAGTGGCTGGGGTTACCAGAAACCAGACTTCTGAGTTACCAGACTTAGCCTGAATGTGGCTGAATTATCAAGAAGGCTTTAAACTTTACCGCTGGCAATGCTGATAGATGAATCATATCATGAAAATCACATTGTTGTGCCAAATAAACTTGCTCGACAGCAGCAAGTGAGATAGTTGCATGGGTTGGTTGCAAATACAGCATCACTGGGGTGCATTTTTGTGTCCTGATGGGTTGGGAAAATTCTGTGTGGTGCTGATAGCATTTTGGTGGACACAGCTCCTACAGAGCTGCTCCCCATGAGCAGCCTGTGCTCCCTGCAGTGACTCTCCCACTGCTGCACAGGACTTTAACTCCCTGAGCATCATGGCTGAGGGTTTGACCCAATGCATCTTATTAGCACTAAGACAAGCAGTGCTTTAGAGACGTGCATTTCCTCCATCGTTGTTGAGCAGTAAAACAGCTCAAGCCCTAGTGGCATCGGCAACTGTGCTCAACTGGTCCCATCCATCCCCACCGGCTACACTAGCCACACAACGTGCCTCCACAGCGGGGTAAGCCCCAGTGTCAAAGGCCTGGGCTGCAGCTGCTGCAGACCCAGATGCCCCCAGCTGTCAGGTATCAGCAAGGGATTTTGCTGAGGTAAAGAGATATGTTGACCAAATTCCTTGCCCCTCATTCCTCCCTTTTGTTCTGTTGGTATTTCTTCTTCCTCACACATTTTGAGGAAGCCTTGGCTCTGTGGGAGATCCGCAGGACACCAAGCAGATGAGTAGGGGTGAACGGCCCAGAATTTCATGAGAGCACTGTTATTTTGCAGATTATCTTTACCAGGAGGGTTTGCAAGGAGTGAAATACGTGGGAATGGTGAGGCCGCAGCAGGGGGCAGTGCTCTATGGAAAATCCATTTACAGGCCTTCAGCCATTTTGCGCATGGGAGTTGTGAAATCATAGGGCCTGACACGGCAGCCTGGAGCTTCTTTAATATCCCTCTTACTCCGTGGCTGAGAAGCAATGAGGATTGCTTGTGCACAGGAGGGCTGACACTGTACAATGTAGGTTGGGTTTCTGTCTCAAACGCATGCTTGATCTTGACTCAAAGAAAATAATCAGTTGATGTTTCAGTGTTTAAATCCGTGCATGCATTTGCCGGATGTAGCTGGTGTCTACTTGGACCATTTGTAGAAGGGAAACTCAAGCGACCAAGGCATCTGCACAGCACCCTGAAGAGAGAGCTCTCAGCAACCCACCTGCCTTTATCAACCGTCATTTCAGGAGTCACATGCTTACCCCAAGAGGGGCCATTTTAATTAAAACTTGAAACAATTGCCAGCCCTTCCACTTGACTCCAGCACCAGCCCTTTTCCTGTGTTTACTGCAGACACATCCTGCCTGGATCTGTGTCCAAACACAACAGCATCTCGCAAATAGACACTCAGCACTGTGGTCCAAGCCTTCCCTCCTCCCTGCCTGCACACTGCCACCCCACTGCCTTGTGCTGGGGAGCAACAGCAGTCCTGTGGGGGGGACAGCCGTGTCATTTGGGATGGAGCAGGGACAGGTAGCCCTGTTGAGCCGAGCTGCAGCTCACACCTGCAATTTAGGAGAACTCAAGCTTTGCTGAAGGTCTGCAACTGCCATTTAGGGTATGAAGTGGTTATTCCCTCATCGTTTTGGACTGTGTTGCCACTGGAGAGCTCAGCTGGAGGTGGTAAGGAGCTCTCTGTCATGCTTTACATCCCTTCTTCCCTGTCTCCACTGCCCACTCAAGGGGACACAGCATTTGAAACTCTGCTGTGCTTCCTGCAAGTGTCAGGGCAGTGAAATTTTCCTGGCTAATCTGTGTCTCTTTACTTGCTTAGATTTGTAATAAGTGCAAGAGAGTGAGGCTGCTCTTGCCAGTCCCTCCCTTCCCACCCGGAATGCATGGACCTCTGCTTGCTCTCCCATTGATGACATCTCCATGGAAACCACAGAAGTGGTGTTCAGGGTTGAAAGGGATTGGAAGGGATTGCAGGTCCTTGAAGAAGCCTTTTGCACTGTAGACTCTGTCTCCTACATCCCCAGAGGCTCCACAGGTGCCTGATGCTACCAGGGGGGGCATGGAGGAGGCTGCCTAAGCCTTTTAGGGCCTCACAGTGTTGGCCCTGTGTTTTGATTTCTATTTTCGTAATCTCTGCTCTCTGGCTTATCCTCTGATCCCTTTCTCCTCCTCTCTCTGGTTTTCCCAAGCACTCTGCCAAGACACTAATTACATTCCTCGTGCTCCTGCGTTTCCTTTAATGGCTGAGGACTTGGACCTGTTCCTCCTTCCTTCTCTCCCAGTGTTACCTGTTCCCAGCCCAGAAGATGATCCCGCCCTGGGCAAAGAGTCAGCACTGAGGGTGCCACATGGGACAGGTCAGGACTCCAAAAGCCACGTGAGCAGAGAGGAGACTGTCTGTGTTCTCCAAACACAGTGTGCAGGGTAGGACACGCCACCCCAGAGTCACACAGGTTCAAGAAGCAATTAGACAAACTCACTGAGGGTAAATATGCCCATGGATACTAACCACAGACATCACCCCTAAACGAGCACATCCTGGAGCTGTTGGTCAGAGGGAGCTGGGTGTTCTGGGGAAGGAACATGTATTTTTTTCTCTGTTTGTAGCTCTTCACAGTGTTGCACCAGCAAATGCTCTGCAGAGTCAGAAAAGTTGCATAAGACCGTCCTCTTCCACCTGAATCTCTCTCAAAATATCGCCCGCTGTAGCCCCACTTGCTTACTTCCAGGTTTCCAAAATCAAGGGGCGAATCTTCATCGTGTGAGTGGCATACCAAAGTGGCAATGGCTTGACAGGCAAGAGAGCACATGCAGATGGCTGTCCCTCTGCCCGCAGGAGCAGGATGCATCATCTTGGCACCAGCAGTCCTCCTGGTTCGCTGGCTGTATCCAAAAAGGCTTTTCTGAGCCTCTGCAGTGACATGCTGGAAGCCACATGGGACTTGGTGAGAAGGTTCCCCAGGTAATCTCAGCCCTCAGCATTGCTGCTCAGCCTGCTGTTGTTCATCCAAGAGCTTGCTGCCCCTGCTGCTGTCCATGTGCAGCCTCTCTGCAGGCTGGGACCCTGCCCCGTATTCGTGCACACTATCCCCTGCATTTATCATGCCCCAGCCTTGGGGCGCTGTGGGGTTCCCATGCCTCCTCCTGATTGTGCACCCTCAGAGGAGCAAGTCTGGGTCCCAAATTGTGTCTATATAGGGGAGGGGGCAGCCCTGGGAGAGGTCTCACTGCATCACACCAGTCCCCCAAGACAAGCTGCACCAGATCTGTTTAAAGTGATAGTCACCCGCAGGCTGTGCAGCGTTGCTCCCAGCAAAGGCTCGGGGAGCTCTTGTGCAAAGCTGACCTCATTTACAGCCTTCGGTGCTATTCTAGTAGTTTTGGATGTAGTGAAAAGGAGCCTGGCATCTATCCTCATTTAATACCCATCTCAGCCTGACTTTGAAATGTCCTGCTCAAAGTGCAGCCAAGGGAAACTTTTCTTATTTAAACAGACAAACAGCCAAGGGGGAGTAAAAAGCAAGGAAGAGGCAGTGAGAAGGGAGCAAACAAACGGCAGCCACGGGTTTGGGGACTGCAAATAGCTTCATGAATAATGTCATCCCCTGGAAATGAAGCGGGTGCAAACACTTGTCTGACCCAATATGCAAATCTGTCCTGGGAAGGGATGGGGCAGTCAGGAGTTTTTGTACCCAGGCATGAGCTGTTGCAAGACAAGCCTTAATGGCTGGGCACAGTCAGAGGCTCTTTGGCACAGTGTGTGTGCCACCTTTGGGGAGGCTACTACAAACAAGGTTAGGTTGTTTTGGTGAGATTTGAGGAGGAAGGGGATGTACATGGTTGGTGGGGCCAACACTGGCCCATGAGAGCTCAGAGCACCTTGCAGTGCCGAGTCCATGGATAAATGTGGGTGCGCATGGGGCTGCAGGAGCAGGAAGAGATCCCTTGTAACCCCACATGGTGAACTTGGACCTCTTCCTGGGAAAGGCAAAAAGCCTCTAACCCCACAGCGTGGCTGCCACTGGCACCATCCCACCAGCAATGTCTTGCAGCACACGAAAGGCGGGTGCTCCACTCCCTCTGCCCTGCCAAGGCAGCTCCAACCAGCCCCATTGGGAACGCACTGCAGCAAACACACCCCTGTTTACAAAGTACTCATGAGAAATAGCCTGACATTGCACTGAGGGAGAAAACAGATCTTGGCAAATGCAAAGGGCATTTGCTCTCCCTTGCCCTTGTCATCCCATGGCATGGAGGAACCTTTGTTGCAGCATCCCTGCTGCAGAGGAAGGGCCATCCCTCCTGCTGGCCTGCATGCTGCTTACTGGGGAACACAACTGGGGGACCTCAGCACTCCTGTTCCCAGGAGCACAACACAAGAGCTGTGACAAGGGCTGGTTCTTCTACCAGGTGGTTTCTCAGCACTCATGAGTGCTTGGCTTCATTCTCCAAGACATAGAGGTCCAAAATCAGGGTGGCTTTTGTGCGTAGAGGTTATTAGGTTCCAATAATGCATAAAGTATCGCTAGATATTTCCTCATCACCAATGCACACAAGGGTTTACCTGTGTACAGCATTCCCAGGGCACAGCCTTTTACAATGGCTGCCTAACTAGTGTCAGTCAGTGATGCACAAGGACTGGCATGCTGGCCTGGCACAATAGGTAGAAACCACCATAAATGTGTCCTGCCAGAAGTGTTGCAAAAAACTGGCATTTTTGCTCTCAGAGCCCAGATATATGTGGTCATACTGCGGTCTTTTCAATGCTTTCACCGTGCCAGTTCAGCTTGCTTCCAGGGGTCAGTCTGCTCCCAACGGCTCATCTCACTCTGAAGACCTTTTCTTCATTTCTTACAGGAGCATCCTTCTTTTCCTCTCATGGCTCTGTTTTGACTTCCTCCCCTTTGCCCTTGGTGGATAACTTTGCAGTTAGTTTTATACAGAGTTTTTGCCTGTCTTCATGGCACATACCTCAGGGATTACCACACTGACTGCTTTTTGTTTTCACATAACACATCATTACGTGGTCTGCACTTTTCACTATTATTTAGGGGTTTCCCCCATATATGTTACCGTGGGTCAACTAAGCTGCCTCTGGGGCAAACAACTCAGAGCATGTCTTTAGCATCAATACCCCTTTAAAATACTTGCCAGTGGAGTGTTACTGAGATAGCTCTGGGAGAGGTGATATATCTTGTCAGTCTCACATGAGATGCCATGTATTAAAACGGCTGCAGCACAATTGTGCCTGGAATAAGCCAGATAAAGCTGAAGCCAGCAGAGACCATGATCAGATGAGCAATTTGCTGGGGTACAGCTTACTGACCTCTCTCTGGAGCTGCAGTTGCTTCATTCTCCCTTTGACACAAGGAGCAATCGCGAAACTTTTGAAGACTGAGGACTGTTTGCTGCGCATGGGTTCACTCCTTACTGCGCTCCTCCGATTAGCACAGATTTTGAGGGTTGAACCTTGCAGTGGCTTTCTTGGATGCACCCTGCTGAGATGCCTATGGGCTAAGCCCGTAACAGTTTTGTTGCCTGGCACATAGCTGCAGCGAGTAGGTTCAATGCTCTTGCCAGAGATTCTGCCCTTTGGCCTGCAAATTTCCATGTGGCAAAAGCCATCCCTTAAGCTACAGAGATTTGGGCTTGTACTGCTTTCTCAGCTGGTTCAACAGCATTGGTCTTCTTTTGTCTAAGGTGGACTTTTCAATTTGAAGCATTGGTCATGCAGCAGAGCCTCAAGGCTCTGCTGTGGCTTATGTGAAGGTCAGTTTTAATACAAGCTTCAATTTTAACCACAATTGCTTTGAAGCCTGATTGACACAAAAGGGAACCAAGCCCATTTGAGTTCAGGTGTGAATTCTGCTCTGTGGCAGGACAAACAAATGGCAGAGCTCAAAATCCGCAGGTGCAATGAAAGTTTGGTTCTCTTCTTACTGCAGGGAAGAAGGTAAAATACTGACCCTGGCCTTTGCAGCGCAGATGTTGTGACCCTGGGAGTGTTTGCCTGGATGTAGCTGCATGGAATTGGTCCACATGAGGTTTGCAGCGTGGAGGAAGGCTTATTTGCAGCATAGGATGAGGTTTACAGCACAGGCTACAAGGCCAGAAGCAGCTGACCTGCTGTATTATCATTCCACATGTCTCCTATGAGTTTGGGGCAGATTTATAGCTCCATCAAATTAACTACCCCAAAACAGAGATCTCCCAACCCAAGCATACTTCAAGGGATGTATGGGGTAGCTGGTGGTGGAAGGCGTGTTTCTTCCACAGTCTTTGCCTCTTGCTACTTCCACTTTTTCTTTTGTGCCAGTAGAGTTAGGAGGCTCAAGTAGATGGATAGTCAGAAAACTAAGCCACAAGGGAAAGGAGGATAGCTGTCTGTTTCCTCCACAAAGCTGGAGAAGCCCCACTGGAGGGGAAGGCAGGTGGGACCATTATTTTCAGCTCTGCTGTCAGCTTAGCTGCATTGTCCCAGTGCTTTCCTTTAATTTGCATTGCTTTTCCCACCTCCCAGGGAAATTCCTGCCATTTTGTGCATGCCACCAACACACAGAGAGGCAATTTCTGCAACCAAAAGACAGGTAGCACCAAATGACTTTAGAAAACAGATGAGGATTTTTAGAGCATGTGCTGTGATAGGAATCTTCTTCACCTGCTACCAGGAAGAAGATACTTCAGCAGCTGTGGATATAAATAGCACTTATCAGGCAGTGTGAAAAGAGACAAAGGTTTGGGTAATCAGAAGAAGAAATGTCTAGGGGAAGATAATGGATTTTTAAAGGGCAAGTAAATCAGCTCCCGTGCAGTTGATGAAGGAAGGAGATGCCTGACAGCATGGTACCAAGTCTTAGAAGGGTCATTTGATAAAGGTCAGGTAAGAGCAGGAAGTAGAAACTTGGGCATATATTAGATTAGAAAAAAATCAGAAAGAAGATGATAATGACTTTAATAACTAGTGAGATTTGTCTGATTCAGGAACAGGAGTCTGAGCCTTTTTCAGATAAAGTTTATAGTTACCTCCCTATTTATTTCACAAACAGCATTTCTGTTGTACCTTCACCATCCAGAGGTGGGCAGGGGACAATTTAAACCCATAATTTATCTGATGATTGTACTTCCTTTTGGTTCTTCTGTTTTCAAATAACATCTTGGGAGTGACTTCAATGCCAGCAGGCCCCTGCAGTGTGCAAAGACCCTTGGCTGGGAACAGGGCAGGGGACAGGTACAGTGGTGATGCAGAGCTGCTGTGCTGCACCCTTTCTTGATGGTCTTGAATGGTGGGGCCAAAATGAAAGCTAACATGAGCAGGAGGAGGGCAGTGAAATCGGTGGAGCTACACTCATGTAAATCCCCTGAGGTCCAGATTATTAATTCAGCATGACAAGTCATTTGTTTGACTGTGTTCAGATTGACTGATTGACAGTTCTCACTGTTCTACCCAATCTACCTGGTTTACCCGTATTGGAAAAGGGGCCAGGAAATATTTTACCAGAAATACGTCCTGAATATTTCAGGTAAAGAAAGAGGGAAATGTGGAAACACCCCTTTTACCACACACAGGCTTACATTTGGCTTACACATTGCTCAGATAAACGGCGTGCATTGCCTGAAGTGTTAGGAAGGTCACCCAAGGGTGCTGACGTAACTGTAGGGAGAGCTAATACTGCAAAGCCAGGCTGTTACCTCTGCTGTCGCTGCAGCCCGGGGGTATGGATATCTGTTCTCTGGCTGTGCTAGTGATGTGTGGCAGTGCACATGCTGCTCTTCAGTGAGGGAAATGGTAATATAACTGCATAGATTACTGATCTGCTAATACACCTCTCACGATGGAAATTGGGGGAGTGAAACAACGCTGAGAACGAGAGAGCAAATGCAAGCATTTTGACCTGCATCAGCCTCTGGGAAAAACCTACATTCAGGGCTGACACAGCAGCAGGATTGTTGGTCACTCGCCTCTTCCCTGATTTGACTAAAACAATGTACTTCAGCTTCTTTGGGTTTAATGACAGTAAAGGACAAATTGCAGCTGCATCACATAAAAAAGAATTACTAAACTGTGCTACCATTTGGTCTGTATTAACTGGGAGGCTGGTGCTAAGTCTCCAAGGCTTTGGTGCTTTTTGAAATCCCGCAGTATAAGCCACATGAGCGAAATAGAGTTTCCCTGAGCTACAGTGTGAAAGCATGCTTAACTCCTCACCACAGCTTTCCCCCTCCTCTCTGACCCTGCCATGCTTAGCGTAGGGCCAAGACAAAACCAGCACATAACAATGAAGTGTTGTCAAATCTTAAAAGATGGGCTTTAACAAGAGATGCTGGTGCTTGGCTCCGGTCCATGCTTGCCCTTTTGGAAAGCCCACCCCAAATCCTGCTCCCACTTGACAAACAGCCCTGCCTGTTTTCTGTTGCCCATAGAGTTGGGATTTACTTTTGAGCTGGGGATGCTGCATTGTGTAACAGTGATTGCGTTGCTCCCACTTGGCTAGCAATCACCACACAGAGCCCTCAGCTCGGCTCCCTGCAACTGGCCTGATGTGTGCTGTGGAAAACACTGGGAATCTCAGGGTTAAGACAAGTTTGGATCACTTTATTTAGTAAGGCAAACAATCGCAGGGCTGCAGTGCCTAGGAGAGGTTCTGCCTCTTTCCATGATGAGTGCTCAGGCAGTGCTCAGGCGTGCCAGGCATTTTTTCCCTTTCTGAACTAGAGACTACTCTGCTGAAGGAAGCTTAAAGAGCAGAAGGAAACTGTTTCTTGGTATAAAATTCCACTTTAAAGTACTCACTGGTCTCACTGCATCTTGGGGTCTACTGTGAACTGGGCTTCTGAAGCCACAATTCTACTTGCAAGGAGGCTGCTGGACCCTCAGTGGCATGAAGGCTTCAAAACAGAGAGCTGAGTCCCTCACTCCTGTTCTCTGCCAACAGCCAGAGGCATCCAACTCTGGCGATGTCCTGCTCTCCTTCTTTGGTTCCTGACTCCTGGCCTGTGGGGGGGGTTCAAATGCTGCTATGTTTAGCGACATTTTTATGTGTGTTTGATTTGGATCAGTACTGATCCTTTTAAAGAACCTTTCTAGCTTCTAGAACAGATTCCAAAAGCCCAAACTGCAGCCGTGGTGCTTGTCAGTACCAGGCTGGTCCCAATAGTGCCAAATGAGCTGCAAAAGTTCAGAGCCCACTCCACCCTCCAGCCAATTTATTCTGCATAGTAGCTATGAGTTATAGATCTTTCTGCAGGGAAGGGTACTTCCTTCGCTTCCCATTAGCTTAATCTTTCACACAGGAATTAGGGAAATTAAACATGGTTTACAGATCGAGATACCAAATGAGAGGTGATCTGACCCTATCTAAGCACATACCAGTAGGCAATGTGTTCCATGGGGTGTTTGATATCTTGAGCCCACTTGAAAGCTGACCTGTTCAGATCTCATCCAAGGATGCTGCCTACCAAGAGCATCCGTAGAGGACTGCCCCGTTCACAGGATAAGTTATTGATCCTGCTCTGGATTCTCTAGCAGCGTTTGACAGCTCTTCTCACTGTTCATCAATGGATGTCAGTGAAGATTTTCTAACACTTCCAGCCTCCCCCATGTATGCACACCCAAATATCTGTCCCTGAAGATGTGGCACCAGTCAACACCCATCAATTCTGAGAGTAAGGGCCCCTGGACAGACTGCATCAGCAGTTTGCCTCCTGTGCTCTACCCTAACCTCCATTCTGAACATAAGTAGGAATCTGGAAGGCAAAGAATTAAAATATACCAGCAGAAATCAGGAATGCTGAGGAAGCCACAGGGGCTTTGCCACAGAGTTCAGTTCCAATTGAGTGTAAAGTCTGTGGGCTTCGATTTGCAGTAACACTATGGTGATGGGCTGCAGTGTATGTCTGCCACCTCCTCTCGAGGCACACCCGAGTGAGGAGAGCTAATGAGGCCCAGACTGATCCGAGTTGGAAGGAATACACAGTCTGCTTCTCAGAAGGATTAAGAATTAAAAAGCCACTGTCAGGTCCCATAAGTGTAAGCCGAGGTACGAAACCCAGGAGCCCTGAGCTGCTGATGCCGAAAAAGCTCATTGAATTCTTCAAGGCAGGACGCAAAGGGCATCAATCCAGCAGTGCCTGCAGAACAAGACCTGGCACTGTGTCAGAGGGAGGGGCCATGCCAGGCAGGTTCTTGCAACAGGTTGAAAGTGTAGTGCTCACCAGTGTGGATTAACATCTGTTTACCCATGGGGCAACTTCAGCCTGCATATCCTGGTCCCATACCATTCTCTGAACATACGGCTTCTTGGTATTGACATGGTCCAAAGTGCATCTTAGAACAGTGCATCCCACATGTCCAGGCAATATCAGGAACCCCACAGGTAGCAGAGGGGCAGAAGTGTTTTGGAGAAGTTGTCCCAGCTGTGGTCCATGGGCGTCCTTAGTCACCTTGCTCTGAACCCAGACATCTGAGTCACAGCCCCACTTCCCTGCTGGACCAGGACGGTTTGAATCAGATCACAGCACATGAATCAGGACTGGAATGAGCCCTGCTCCCGAGTGTCAGGAGGCTCTGAATCAGATCTGAAATAGTCCTTCCTTTCCAGACATGGAGGGCCTGAATCAGGGACTGAGCTGATGTTTCTGCTACAGAGCAGAGGGCATTAACAGGGATGATGGCAAGTATCCTTGGCTGGCAGAATGAGGAGGGAAAGACCTGAATTACACGGTTTGAATAAAAATTGTCTGGATGCTTGTGTTCCCTGCCAGTTTACTGTAATGTCACAGTCCCTTTGAAGTGCAGACAAGAGGAAGGAATAGAAAGAGGAGTGTTCCTGAACAGTAATGATGATTGTGTTGGAGAAAGGGCACTAAACAGGTGCTTTCAATCTCCTTCAAAGATGTCCTGATCCTAGAGAATACATCTAGTAGTCTTCAGCTCAGTACAAATCCCCTTGCCTCATTGCCTCTACATTTAATGCAGGGGAGCAGAGTTTGTGCAGATTGTTATTTAGGTTTTGTGGATTCCTGTCTAGAGTTTTACAGAAGGGAAATAGACTTTGTCCAAAGTCACCCAAGGGTGCAGTGTGGCCAGCACAGCTCAACTTTTCATATTGCTTTTGAAGCTTTGTTTTGCTGATACAGGCTTCCTCCCTCTCCGTCAGGGAATGACAGGTGATGTCTTCAGCTTTACACTTTTTTTGAAGACATTCCCTTTCATGCTTCAATTCATTGACTTGTTACCAATGGGAGTAATTGGGAGTGGGCTGCACGTGCTCTTCTGTGCTCCTCATCTTCTTTATTATTCTCCTTGACACTAATGGTGCTCTCTGGCTGGGATGGCGATGATTCATGTGACACTTATTGTTATCTGAGAATGGAGTTGACAAGATGTATATTCTTCCAGCCAGCACCATGGTAGCATCTCTCAAACTTTGTCTGTATCTAAGGGCTGTTGCAGCAGAGTGTTTCTGCAGTGTGAACCATGCAGGGAGCTGGGCTGTTGCAAGAGAAGTTGGAGGCAGAGGGAAGGATTAGTTAAAAGTGTGGGCCAGCTCCATCTGTGTGCGCAGCTCGCTGGTTTCAGGGTGCATTATGGAGAGGACTACATGGACAGCCAGTGTCTCACTGCTGACAGCCGATGGCTGTGAGACATGTGTAGATCAGCCTGGATTTTTTCTCTCCATGTTGACAGCTGCAAACATGGCAGCATGGGTGCCTGCTCCCAGCTTCAGTGTCAAGGCAGAAGATGTCAGATCACATCTGGAGAAGGAGGTTAGAGAACTGTGTTTCTTAGGGTTGCTTTAGTGGGAGATGTGTTATGGTTGGAGACAAGGCTGACTAATATCTGGCAGGAATGAAAAGATATTTTGAGCAATCTGTGTAACCTCCTGTTTCCTTTACTCTTTTCCTACAATATTCCCTCCTTTCATTACTTGCAGCTGTTGTACCGCATATTACTTTGGATCTGCTTTAGCACCCTTGGGAATCCCTCTGCTGACTTGAGATAGTCAAGTAACATTGGAACAGACTTCTCATGTAACTATCCCTGTGGTTCATAGGAGGATGCTCATGCTAGGGTTAGGCCAGCAGCAATGACCAGAGCACAAGTAATGAATTAAAAATAAAATAGTAACAACAAAGTGGTGTCTGCAGCTACCTACAGAGCTCAACACAGCCCAAGCTAGGCCACTGAAACAAAGCAGAGCCCACCAAGCCATTTCAGGCTACTGCTATAAGGTGCAATCATAGAATCATAGAACCATTAAGGCTGGAAAAGACTTCCAAGATCACCAAGTCCAACTATAACCCTAACACTGCCAAGTCCACCACTAAACCATGTCCGTTATGATCAGGAGTGAAAATCAGCTGTATTTTCCAGTTCCCAAGCTCTGGAACTCTTCCAGCTCCTAGTTTGCAGTGCCTGGTTTACCCACAGGGAAGTATCCTTGTTTAATAGTAGTTGATTTCTAATTTGAGCCTTTCCTAAAAGGTGTTTCTATATGATCTTCATTGGTCTGGTTTTTCTCTATAGGTCTACTCAGGAACACTTGGTAACTTTTGAACACTTATTTTAAGGGGTTCCAGAGCAAGATAAGACTAAAACTGGAGAAAATCCATCCTACCGACCGGCATTAAATCTAGCAGATATCCCCAATGTTCTGCTGTATCAAGAAAATGTTCTGATAAGGGGAATAAATGGAAATACTTGTAGACATGCATGGGATCCCAGGCAGAGACAGCAGGAAAGAAAACCACCTCTCATGGTTTTCTATGCTTAAGTGGCATTAAAATGCACGTTAATAAGACAGATACTGTTTTTAGTGTTGCTGGGCTAAAACATACAAACTGGGATCCAGTTAATGCAGTGATTATTAAAATGCCTCTGGGGTAAAAGAGCTGTCATGCAAACCCATTCCACATGGCTGGTACCTGTTTACTGTCTCTAACAAGACGTCGATATTAAGCATTGGGAGCAGCTTAAATACAGGACTCAAGCCTACAAACACTTGCTATTTGTGCAGTGTTTCTTACGCTGTTGCTGAGTTTGGGCAGCACCTTTCTGTGCCAGTTTTGCTTAACGTGCCAAGGACATGCACCTGGTCCCAGCACACGGCTGTGGGGGCTGCCGGGAAGCTCACACCTCCGAGCATGCAGAGTGAGGGGTTTGGGTGTCAAAAAAGTGGTCAATCAACCAAGCAGAGATGTTTTGCACTAGCTGCTCTCTGTGTGGCTTTTTCCTCTATTCTTTCACAACCCCTTTGCTTTGGGAGGGGGAGCCTGTCTGCTAATGGCAAGCTGACAAGTGAATCAGTGCATACATGCAATCAGCAGTGCCATGGAAGGAAACAAGGATTTGTCCTCCCCCTGTTGTTTCAGACAATGCTTCCGCTTGCAGCCTGAGCTCCAGTTAAGGACATTTATTGATTACTTCTTTGGTTTACTACTGGCTGCCCAGGGAGTGAATAACAACGTTCTAAATAAGCAGGCTGAAATATGGCAAGGCAAGAGTTGATAAGCAGTGATTAAGCAGCTCTCTGATCTGAAGGAGGATAAGAAACAAATGACAATATATAGATGCATGACAGCTAATAGAGCAGGGGAGAAAACTACCTCACTGCAGGAAGTTGGAAGATCTTTCAGCTACTCTTGTTCCTGTCTGATGATTAAGCTGCTGAGCTGAAGATTGCCTGAAGGAGGGATGATCCCAAATATGTTTTAAAAACACTGCTCCAGAGCACTGTGTATCCCTCCCTGTTCCCGCAGCATCCACAGAAATGAGAGGCTGGTTCAAAGGCTGTTGAAGTCAATGGCAGAGTTTCCAATGACATCCGTGGGTTTAGATCTGATCCTTACACCCTGAGCATGGTTTTATTGAGAAAAACACTTACTACATGGCAGCCTTGGAAACTGGTCCCCAAATCGCAGTCCTGAGAAGAGAGGAAGCATTGCTGGTTTACTCCTGGGTGCCACAACAGCACCTTGCACCACAGACAGGCAGTTTTGTACTATACACATTTATATTATTTTGCTTATCTCAAGAGTTTAAGGGACTAAAGCCACATTTCCTCCCAACCCAAATCCTGCCCTGGAACATACAGGCTAGACTGGAGGGTCCACCCAATGGTGCTCTGCAAAACGTCTTGATAAATAGGTCATTTGTGCTTAATGGTTCATTCCTGATAGTACAAATAACTTTTTAGACAGAAAGAGTCACCTCATGCCCAGGCTCCTTAATCACATATGCCTGGTGGTGCAGGTGCATTTATCTGCTGATAAGAAGTATTTGCATAAGGCAGATTGATTATTTTTTTAAATACATCCTGATATAAGAGGAAATGGGCTCCTGGAAAATACTGGCAAGGAACTGGAGAGATACCATAGTTCCTATGACATCCCCATCGGCCTTTAATCTCTCTCTATCACTGGTATTACCATTTGCACTGGGGTTGAAAGGCATTTGAAAGAGCTCAGGTGGTAAAAGTGCTGACTGCAAGCTCAGAGTCCACAGCTGAAGGTTATGTGCTGAGGTGGGGCCAGCAATGGCAGGTCTGACACAGACGTTGAAAGTCAGGTGCTCACCTTGCTGTTCCTTTGCTAGACATGAATTCAAAAGCCTTTGAAGGTCAATGGTCATTTTCTCATAGGCTGAAGGGAAAGGACTGTCTGCAAATAAAGTTTTCACCAAATGCAATGTTACCATAGAATCAAAGTCCTCTTTGTTTATCAAGGACAATGGGTTTATAAAGATCTTATCACTGCTGGGGTACTACTGTTGCTCTGCAGAAGCACACAGCAGGGTGCCTGAGAGCACAGGAGTGACATCACATTAAAACCTGCAATTAAAGGAATAGCTCTTGCTTGGAAAAAGCCTAACAGAGAATGCCAATCTTCAGCTTTTTGCAGGCAGGCAGAACTCAGAGAGACATCACACAGGTGTCTGTGTTACATGGTGCTGGCCTGGAGCTTAAAAGAGGCTACGGAGAAAGGCCAGCCAAGGTGCTTGTATGATTCGAGTCCTCTGGGTTGATTTTCAGGGGTCCCACAGGACCAAGCGGTTTCCACTGCTAGCGCAAGCTGGCTTTGACTTTTGTTCTGGGGCATTTTCCTTTCTTCTCATTAAAATCAACTTTCCCCGCTGATACTTCCTCCCAGTTGCCATTTAGTGAGGTGCTGGACTTCCCTTGGGGAGAAGTAGCTGAAAGACCATTTCACGTATGATCCGTAACGTGAACTTCAGAGGAAAGTGGAAGGAATAAAGGTTGCAAGTTTGGAGAGATACAAAAGACACACTTAAAGCTGTTACTCAGATATTAAATGGCAAGCTTTTAAAAACAAAGCATTTTTATGAATAAGAGAAGCTCATTAAGACTTCTAAAACAGTGCCAGCTCTGAGGAAGAGACATTTTCATTCAGCTCTGTGTGCTGTGAGAGAGAAAGTTTTGAGATTCTTGATGTTTACGCTGAGAACAGGTTGCATCTTGTGAAGATCTGGAGAAAAGTGACAGAACACCTCCTTTACTGAGCTAAGGCATTCCCCCTGTGTGATCCAGGCCAGCAGGATGCAGGTGAGAGGAGCAGGGGATGCATCAAACCGCTTCCTTTTTAATCTGTGCTACCATAAACCCATCTGGCTTCCAGCTAATGTGTGTTACAGCCGAGCTTGGCTATCACAACTCTGCTCCAGGGACCTTCACTTTGCTTTCCTGTTAGATAAAGACTATAGAGTGTTTATTTTGTGCAGAGATAGGGCTGAATTACACTGGGTCATCCCTTGGCTTTCAGAAATACAAATCGTTGGCCTGAACAATGTAATTTATGACAAATCTTTGTTTCAATGTACACAAGTATTCTAAAAGGCATTAATTTACTGAATAAACTGCTAATACGCTGACTGTATAAAGCACACTTTGCTTTCTGCGCATACTTGATCATTATGTTCATATGGCCTCTGTAAAGCAGAAATTAATATTATAAACAATACTGTTAGAAGGCTTAATACGAACCATAAACAGGCAGCAGACTGATAAAGGCAGAGCCAGCAGCAGTATCTGGCCCTGTGCTTGCTGACTGCAGAGTCCTTGCCCATGATAGTGCTGTGCTGGAGCTGAGTGACCCATCCAAGGTCAAGCACAGAGCCCAGTTTGGCAGCAGCAAGCAGGAACATTGGCCCTGCTCCAGCAGCTGAAGCTTTCCTGTACAGGTAATCACGTTTTCCTTGATGTCTTTGTTTTGTATTTGCAAGAAACTGCCCCCAAGCTGCAGGGCTTCATTCTCCAAAGGGGCAGCAGCCTGTGTGCCCATGCCCTCCCCAGAGCAGCACTGGAGTTTCTGGGGTTCAGACACAGTTTGGCTGGGAGGAGGAGTACTGGCAGGGAACTGGAAACACTGATTTCAGCCAGGAACATGGAAAAAGCCTTCCCACTTCTGGGCTTGAGTGTCTGAATTTGCCTCCTCCCACCCCACTTGCTTCTGGTGAGACAGACCGAAGTTCCTCCAGCATGGTTCCTCCAGCAGGATAACATCAGTCCCCTGCAGTGTCCCAGGAGGTGACAGAGACATACATACAGGCACAGCACATGTGTGCTCCTCCCGCTCTTGCAGCTCACAGCAGCACTGTCTCTGGGGGACATCCACCTCACTGGGAACTTCCAGCTGCTGCCCAGCCTTTCCTTTGCAAGTGCATACTGAGGACGGCATGTGATTATCTGTGGTGAAGGTACAACTGCTTCATTTCCCTCAAGTAAAACCTTTAATGCAAAAAACCCCTTTGTAACTAGTGTCTGAATTCACAGCACATGATGAGCCAGGTAAAGCTATGAAGGTGATTAAGGAGATAAAGCAAAGGCTGCTGACTGCATTACCTTCACATGTGTCAACATGCTTCTGGGGACACAAAGCAACCTACCAAGATGTGCAAAGCTATGAGACGGGAAAGCCGTCCCCACAAGAGCAACCTGTGCTGTTCCTGCTCTCGGGCGTCAGTCCCAGTGCCTCCACACATCCTGAGAGCCGCCTGAGAAAAGGGAAGAGATTTAAACTGACACATTAAGAAGAGACCAAAATGAAATGTTGTGGGTGCAATTTGAATAAATGTTTCAGAGCTGCTAGAGCTTGTGCTTGAAAATAGCATGGTGGAGGGGGTTTTAAGCCCTCTGCAGTATTTCCAAGTAGCTCTTTGGCTAAATTGACACAAATTCCAGAGGGATTTTAACTAAAAGGATGAGGGTCCAGAGCCTCTTCTGTTCAGCCTGTGCACAGGATTTAACCATGCCATGGAAAAATCTTGATTTCAGCTCAATGGGACAGAAATTGGGAAGGGGTATGCTTACCATGTGCATACATTACACAAGCTTTATTAGGATTCTTTTAAGTATTGTACCTAGCCAAAAGGGTATGAGCAACACAAGCTCCCTTCAAATACAATACTATGTAGTTTTGTGAGAAATGGCAAAACAAACACGCACCTAGGGAAAGGCTTGGGAATGGGGTTAGTTTCCCTGTTAAAGAAAGGATTTTGCTGTTAAAGTTTTGTTTGCAGAAAAGTGTGGTCTTTTATTGAAATCGACTTTAAACTGTACTGTGGAGAAAGTCTCTTGGATTTACCAAGTACTTCTTTTGAAGGGAGGGGGATGGTGGTGGGGGAAGAACTATGAAAGCAAAGAGGATGTTCTGAGGATTCAGTCTGTTCCTGCTTACTTTCCCCAGCTACTGTACTGCAGTGCAGTGCTGCTCTGCTCTGAACCCTGGGGAAGGCACAATGCTTTGCCACGCAGGTTTGTGCCATGCCCCAAAGAGGTGAAAGAGGAATTTGTCCTTCCGCTGGCAAAACCCACTGCTCACACTGCTCATAGCAGCGCAGTTCCCTATCAGTAGTTCCTTGTAAGGCTGTGCCAACGCCCTCAGCTCATGCTGCTGTGGAGCTCAACCTGGCATTCCCGGATGCCAGCAGCAAACTCCAGCTGCAGTTACACAGCAGTAGTCCCCAGCAGCCAAGGCAGTGCTGGTGCCACATCATGAAACTCAGATCCCAGCATCAGGACATTTTCAGATGTTTTTAAAGCCATCATGCATCTTCTTATCTATATTTCAAAGATAATGAGCCAAACACATTTCTGATGCCATTCGTTTGTATTTCCTCATTAGCTCTTATTGCACCAGGTATGAGAACAGGGACTCCAGGCAGAGACATGGCAGTCCCCTGCTCCTGAGCAGCAGGAAAGGCCTTGGGTGGTGATGATAAAGGAAATCATCAGAGCAGCCTCGTATATGGGTATCCCCTGGGTAAGTGCTGAAGGTGAAACTGTCCGGGATGTTAATCAGATCAGATCAAAGAGCAGAGCCTGTCCAGCCCAAGCAGCCCTGACTGGCAGCCTGATAAGCTCAGAGCCAGCTCAGAGACCTCCCATAAAACTGGTACCAGTGGGATCAGGAGTGCACCCTGACTGCATGTGACTAACAGGACATTGCATGCAAACAGTGGCATTGCATGCAAACAGGAACATAAAAACACCTCTTTAATGTACCTGGGATTTAACAATGTCACCTTATGCAAGACAGGTCTAATTCCAGAGAGACCTTTCCAAGTTCGTCCGTGTTATCCCATCAAATGCTGAGCCTGGGACAAGCACTCAACCCACTTGTCTGTTGCATCTTCTAAGGCTCTTGCTTGTCAGTGGCAGTTGTTGGATGGGGCTTGAGTTACAGGACCCTTCCAGTTTCCCTCTTGTGTGAGCGCTGCTCTCACAGGCAGGCAGCTGCCTTTACCTCTCCTCTGAAATTCTGTGAATTTTGGACCCTGTTCAAGACGGAGCAAATCAACAAGGACTTCCCATTGTTTGCCGTGAGCTTTGCAGCAGCTGTTATTGTTGTTCATCATCTGCTAGAACATTCCTGATCGAATTATTGTTGTCTCCCGAGGAAACTTTTAGGAGACTTTCAGAATGAAGAAGCCTTCTCGTGTCGGCGAAGTAATTTTTTGGGTTCATTCCCAGGGTGATAGTCGGAGTTCTTCCTTCATACTGACGTCATGGCGTTTGGATGTGCTCAAACTAAGTCATGGGTGAATTCAGTGTTCATCTTCATAGCTTCTGCTACATTTGCCTTTTTGCCCTGCAGTGGTTTATGGCCACCAGTTCTCACAGAACCATGTTTCAGCTCCACAAAAGAACAAACTAAAGTCAGAAAAAGGTCTCTATTCTTGAAATATTTAGAAGGAAAAAGAATCAATTGCTCTTGCTTAATATCCCAATGTCTTTGTTTGTTTTTTCTCTGCAAAGACTTCTCACACATATCTCCATCTGGAGCCGTTTTTCCGGTGCATCTAGGTTTTGTCTCTCTCTTCTTGTGGGAAGACTGATGGGCATTGTCAGCTTTTTCCAAAGCTGTGGATTTAGAGATCCAGAAATCTACTAATTAGTTCATGTTTAATCTGCACGATCTGCAGGAGCAGTGCTGGAGTCTTGCAGATTTGTTCCAGCACAGCCAAATGATGCTGATTAGATTGGTAAAGAGCCAAATCTAAAAGCATAAATAGCAATTATTTTAAATAAATTCCAAGCACATAAAGACTGATTTTAGCCTTGGCTGTTGAAAAACTTCAAGCAAATTGTAGTATGTGTTCATTGCACTTTTTTCCCCAAAAGAAGTGAAAGAGCTGGGTTTATTAGGAGTCAGAACAAAAGTTGACATGCCATGGGCAGCCGTGATGAAGAGCAGTGGAATAGATACTTCCTGCAGCTGTGTGGTGCCTTGCAGGGGAGAGCCCTGTCAGCCGTGTTTGCTGCGTCGCCTGTTCCCAAAGCAGAGAGCTGTCTCTTAAAAACTGCTGGTAAAATCCTAATGCCTGTAAACCAAAGTGCTCCTGTTGAACTCTGCCATCTCCCAAGGCTGCTTGAGCTGGCTGGCAGGGGAACAGGGCTGCTTCCTGCTGCAGCCACCCATGCGCAGCACAAACCCTGTTTCAGGTGAATGGATGGCCAGGTGCAGTTGCAGGCGCAGCTCTCCATCAGTGAGTGCAACCAAAGGTGCTCGGCAGTGCCCCTCCTGGTGCTGCAGTGGCTGCTGACCCTGTTTTTGGGGTGGAATGGTGTTTAAACAAGGAATTTAAAAGCCTCGCTCTTTGGTTCATCACAAATCCAGGCATGGGAGCCAGGAGGTTTAGCTCCCCGAGCTACTGCAGGTAGGAGGCTTCTTCCGTCATTGATCTCACAGGGCTGCTGCACTTGCTAAACAGCACACCCATACTCAGAGGATGAACAGAGGGTAGAAAACAAGTGTAATTTGAATGTTTGTGGACACAGTTCAGCAAGCCCTCTGCTTTTCAAAGGCTTTCAGACTGTTTAGGAAACAAAGTCATAATGAAAATCCCCCATCTTACAAGTGGGCAAATGTGCTGCTAAGAACCACTAGAGTTTTGCAATATAAATCTTATTACTGTGATTGAAAACACAACTGGAACTTGACTCTGACTTGCAGCAAGCAGCTATTACATGTTTTGGGAAGTGTCACAGAGCTTTAGACCATCACTGCCAGGAAGGCACAGAGAGACCTTGGAGCAAATGTCCATAAGCTCCTAGATTTACTCCATTTAGTCATGCTCTGCTAGGAGGTTTAGAACAAAAGCTACTGTGAAAAGGAATGAGCTTGTCCTTCCCTGGAGAGGATGCTAGTGCTCCTCTCAGCAGTGTCGCTCACCCGTGAGCAGCCACTGCTGTGAGCTGCCTCTGAGCTCCTCTCTCTATGCTGCACCCCCAATATCTGGTACCCAACACCCACAGATCATAGAATCACAGAATGTTTTGGGTTGGAAGGAACCTTAAAGCTCATCCAGTTCCAACCCCCTGCCATGGGCAGGGACATCTTCCACTAGAGCAGGCTGCTCAAAGCCCTGTCCAACCTGGGCTTGAACACTGCCAGGGATGGGGCAGCCACAGCTTCTCTGGGCAGCCTGTGCCAGCACCCCAGCACCCTCACAGTGATAAGAATTTCTTCCTAATATTTAACCTAAATCTGCCCTCTTTCAGTTTACACTTCCTGATAGGGTTGCCCCCCTTCCCCTCTCCCTGGTAGCCCTTTGCATTCGTATACACTAAGTTTCACCTGCACTTTATTGCTCAAACACTTGTAAGAAGGACTCACCTATAAAGTCTTTCCACAGTTTTTTACAACCTGTCCCCATCCTTACTGCCATAAATACCTTTGTGCAATCAGCAGATTTCCTTGGCTAAGTGCTCAGCTCTTTTTCCGGGTCATTTATAACCACACTGAGCTGCACAAGTACCAGCACGGACGCCGGGATGCCACTCGTGACCTCCACGCTCCTGTGCGACCCAGCTAGGATATATATCCTCTGTCCCTTATCCCTGAACTCATTACTTAACCTTATTTATCGAACAACTAATGGCTTCAGAAAGTACCTTAATTCTATTAGATTTCTAGCTTTTTTTGCATGGGTGGCTCTTCAGCCTTATTCATGGTCTTTTAATATTACTTTGGGGTGCGTAATTGAATTCAGCTGCTCTTAGGTGCTCCATAACAAAGCGGGGCAGGGAGAGAGGAAACCACTGGTGCTTTTAGCAGCCTATGTGGTATTTCTGCTTTGTTGACTTTTACTTGAGGAAATCAAGTGCTGGCTGGTGTTCTGTAAAAGTGCATCAAAATGTGACTGTTTCCTGCTACTGCAACTGTATTGGAGCCAGACTATTCAAAACCAGGGGTGGGGAAAAGCGCAGTATCTATGTACAGTCACTGATCCTGCTAATTCACAGGGAATTTGGGTGCTTTTTTCAGCTCTGATAAAAACAATGGAGCACATAAGCCTCTTTGAGTCATTCTCTCTGCTATAAGAACAACCATAAACAGCTGATTTCTATAAGGCAGATGTATTTATAGGCTTGGGATAGAATATAGATTTTAAAATGCCACTTTTCTGCTTCAAAGAGATTGACTTACATCTTAAATCTTTATAAAATTAACCCAGCTGATTAATGAAAATGGCTACAGAGTAAAATGAATTAAAGTTTCAGGAGATGATGAAGCATTCATACGGCTGCATGCTCTGATTTAGTAATGAGTTGTGTTACAGTGAACATTATCTAAGTGTATCTGCATCCAGGTACTGTAAGAACTTGTGGGCAATGAGATGCTGCCACGTGAGAGCTTTGCTCTGGAGATTCTTGCTCAGCATTTGGAGAGCACTGTCCTTTAGGAGGGAGCTGTGACCCTTCCAGCAGAGGGAAGGTCTGGGATGTCAGGTCCTGTTTTCCATCCTGCCACTGGCTTGCACAAGCCCCTTATGCATCAGCCTTTCAACTGAGCATGGTGCTGTACGATTCCCAAAGGAGCCTATGCAGCCAGAGCCCAAGTCATCAAGGCTGAAATTGCACTGAAATAAATGAGTAAGGGAAATCAGTAGGAGCTGAGGCATGAAACACCTTCACTTTCTTTCAGAAATCTGCTTTCTTCAGGCAGCCAGCAGCTCCCTAACATAAAGGTACCATCACACTCACAACAGCAGCAGGTATTCCATCTCCCGCTGCAGCCGTTTGACAAATCCCTTCCGCTCTCTGAGTAAATGTTTGCAGGACCAAAATCAAACTGCACAAGAAATGAGGAATGGTTTCCTTATGAAGCAGAAATCATGTCTCACATGGCGATTTATCATGTGGAAGAATCACATTTGCTCCTCGTAGGGGAGCACGTTGCACTTTGACTCTTATACCTCCATCAGAAGTGGTACGGAAGGAGCTAGCAGATGCAGGGTCTGAAGGAAACACTGAGCCTTGTGTATCCCTTGGAGGCAGAAAATGCTCTGAAGGATTAATGCACAAGCCGCAGTGCTGTTCCTGAGGTTGGGAGAAAGCCCTGGGCTAGCTGGTGTGCTGTGCGGTCATGTGCCAGTCATGCCATGCCTGTTGTGCCCGCGGCTTGCTCAGCTGATGAGCTCTTTGGGACAAGCTGTGTGCAGTGTTTAGCCCACCTGGGCCTCTTGCTGTAACGTTAGCAATGCACAGGGGCTGGATGTAATGCTAGCTACCCGCTGAGTGGAGATACAGTCCCATTCAGAGTCTATATAAGAAACCTTAAGGAGTCCAGTGGTGCCATCCTTGCTCCGACATGTGTCCACAGGCTGGTAATCAGCCATAACCATGTGAACATCTGCTCTCTCTGCTGAAAAAGGGCCATTTTCTCTTTAAGTGCTGCTGAGATCAGTGAGGAAATGTTGAAAATGAAGGTTTCCCCTGGGAGCACTGGGTGGTCAAAACTGGAAGTCAGTCTCCTGTCTGAGAAGATTTGTGTGCTTGTGGGGTATATATTCCACTCAAGTATCATCCATTTTCTTACATGTCTCCACCTTATCTAACAGAGGACACAAAACCACAGCAAGAGAACATGCAGAAACTGCAGCTGGTTTCTTGGTCAAACCTGATTTTTCAACACAGGCAATCAAATCCCTTTCTTGTTCAATGCTCTTGCTCAGTAACGTTTCTCAGTGGGTGATTCTTTTCTGTATTATCTATCAGTACATTGTATATTCTTGTTAAGACAATTTAGACCATACTGTGACTACAGCGAGACATGATGTACATGTAATCCAACAGGTTGAGCTGTTGGGTTGTTGACTGCAGATGTTTTTAAAACCTCTTTTCCTTCCCCTCCCTCCTTTTCACTCCCTCCGTTGTAGATCCAGCCTACACACCTTATTAAAACAGCCCGATTGCACTGACATCCTCACTAATGAGCATTTCTGATCCACAGCTTTCAAGGGGAGCAGCTGAAACCTTCTGGGGGATTGTCTCTTCATTGCAAAAGGCAAGGAAAAGAGAAGCTTTCTCCCAGAAATAATTCTCTACCTTGCTACTACTTCTTCCACTTCTTTCTGTAAGCAGATTAAAGAGCTCTAGATTAATTTTTTCTTATTAGTATTCTGAAACAGGGCTTTATGGAATTTTCTAAGGGCATGGGGCACCAATGCAGAGAGTACCATAGAGCTACAATCTCATCATCTTCCTCACCCCTCAAGTGGAATAAAGTAACTTCTGGCTCAGAATATTTTGGCATCCCAGACACCTGTGTTGGGGGTAACAACTGCTAAGGTACTTTTGACTCAAGGAAGGACTGGGGACTACAGCTTCCCCAAAGCAACACGAGAGAGGAAATTCCCACTGCAGACTTCGCCTTTCTGCACAGTGCCTAAT
This sequence comes from Amazona ochrocephala, assembly GCA_039720435.1. Classification (NCBI taxonomy): domain Eukaryota; kingdom Metazoa; phylum Chordata; class Aves; order Psittaciformes; family Psittacidae; genus Amazona; species Amazona ochrocephala. The sequence goes on along the minus strand of CM077882.1, from coordinate 50,013,196 downwards.
ACAAAGGAAGGTTGCTAAAGCAGCAGTGTATCCCAGCTGACTGACCTAGTCCTGCACATGGGCTTCATGCTGAATCAGTATCAGCACTGCCAAAAAGATGGAAAAAGTTCCTTCCTTTACTTAGGTAGCTTGGCTCAGCAAGCACCTCTGGGAGCAGTGGCTCTGAATTCACAGGGCTCCGACCCCCAACATTCCCTGAAGCTTTCCAGATCTCTTGGGAGAGCTTCTCCATAGCTCCACTGGAACCATTCATGCAAATTGCCCTTTTAAGAACTATAAAGGAATACAATATTTAGCATCAACCCACTCAGTCCCCACCAAAGTATCTTGAGGTTAAGTGGCTTGAATGATGCTGTGCTGTTGCTGTGGCAGCACACAGCTCTCCACAGGGTGCCTGGGGCAGGAGCAGTCAGACAGCTTCTTACCACAGCACCTTGCAGCAGCTGTACCTGCAGGGCATCTGCATGTCCTCATGGAGCAGCAAAACACAGCCCTTCTCCCTGCCTTGCTGTCCAGTAAAGAGAAGCCAAAAATGCTTGCCTCTGCCAAAAACCAGGCTGTGCAATCTAAGCCACTTTGGAGCATTAGGAAGAGCTCGTGCATGCTAGCAATCTGTCCAATAGCCTTGGGTTTGAGGGCAGAAGAGGGAGATGGAGGGAAGGGACCACTTTAGGGCAAGGGAAGCCCAGTGGTGGGCAATCTACCTTAGCAGCCAGGTAGGAACATGCAGGTATGGTGAGATGACCCACAGGCCAGGGTTTCCAGCTGGCTTTTGCATTTATTTCTATCAGCATATCAGCCAGCCAACCTCAGAGTTCAAAGCTGTTGCCCTGTGGCAGGGAACAGTGCGTCCTGAACAGTCCAGGAAAGGACAGAGAGCTTGTGGGTGAGGTGATGCAGGTAAAGGGCTGGATACCAGCGAGGAGTATTTTTATCTGACTATTTAATTCAAGGTTTATTTGTTCCCTGTGTTGATACTGATGCAGATTCACCACAACTCAGAAGCTGTCATGTAAGGAGAAAGGAAATAACACAGTCTGGCTCCCCTCTTTGGCATCTGAACAACACAGCTCCTCAGAAGCACTGGAGAGACCAGCAGCATGCAAATGCTTTCCCACATGGTGACACAGACAGAACTTTCTGGTACTAGAGCAACCCCCTTTCTCCTTCTGAGTAGTCACAGCTGCACGTACCTTTGGCGTAACATCATGGTTGTGCAATGCTGACTCCCTCACTCTTTACTGTGCCTCTGTCATATTTGTGCAAGCAGACACTGGGATGCTGCCCAGCAATGACCTCCAAGAGCACAGCCATTTCTCAGCCCTCCTTCTCTGAGCCTGCGCTGCTCCCACCAGCACCAGAGGGGAGCTGGGAGCATCAAACACCACCGAATTGCAGCCTAGGAGGGCAATTTTCTCCAGAAGGAGCCAGGGAAGGCATGAACACATGGGCTGCCCAGCACACTCATCCACTCATCCAGTGCACTCATCCAAATAGTGCAGACTCTGCTGGGATGAGGGCTAGAATTCAGAAGCAGATCTAGGCTTGCTGCACCTCTGGACACCCCATGACTTCCATGGGGTCACCATGACTTCTAGGTCACCATGACTTCCGCAATCATCCAGTGCACCAGGACTAATGGAGCACAGATGTACTCTCAAGGGAGTGAGTGTGAACCAGAACCCTCATCTCTGGAATGCTTCCCAGGAAGAACCATCTCCTCACCATCACGTATCCCAGAGTACCTAAGCAGAAGACAAAGCAGGAAATTAAGCAGAAGAGTGAGTTCCTACCATTTTTGCTACTTTATCCCTTTAAGGTTCTCAAGCAGGGTTTATGATCACAACTTCAGAGGAAAAACAGTGTTGTGCAGGAAACAACCTTGATGAGATACAGATCTGTAATGCTTTAGTTCAAGCACAGGTAAACAACAAACAGCAGCAGACCTGTCAAGTGTTACACAAGCCTCTTCTTAGTCATCACCATCTACCATCAACCTGGCCTTGTAGCTTGATGGTGTCTGAGACTGCTCTGAACAATAACTTGGAGGGCACGGAGCATGACAGGACAAGGTGAACCTGTCTTTTGGGCAGAGCTGTGTATTGGTGCTTGCCCACAGCAACTGAGAGATCCACATGCATGGCAGGAAGATGTTTCATTCCCGACTGAAGATTAAAAAATATTAAGAAGAGAAATGAGTCTCTGAAAGCATGGCCCAGGCAGATTCCCCCAGTGTAGATCTATGCTCTAGATTCCCCAGGGCAGGAAAGACCTGTATTTCTGATTTACCACTGTTGGCAGTGAATGCAGTCAGAATATAAACCATGGGTGATCATAAGTGGAATGAAACAGTGAAGGGTTCTGGCAGCACAGCACCATCCATGCTGGACAGTGTGGGATTCCCCCCGTGACCCTGACAACAAAGCAACAGCAGGAAGCGGTGTGGTGCTGCTGGCCATGGCTGTGACTGGCAACAAAAACACAGAAGCCTTTTTAATATTGCAAAGACAGAAATTAAATCCTTCTCACACAATGCCTGCCCTTCCTCAGCGGGGATCAAGTCAATATGGGACCATGGAACATCAATGCTTTATTTCAGGGGATTCTGAATTAGGCTTCGTAGGCAAAAAGGCATCAGCCTTGTTTGAAACTCCATGAAGATATGCAAGTATTTCCATTCCATGTCTACTTGTAGGACAAAAATGTGACTTTTTCCCTCTTAAATCTTGTTTAAATGTTTCACTATTTTAAAATAATGTCTGTCAGGAAAAAAGATTCAAGCCTAGGGCTGGAATTATCCCTGATGAAGCCTGGGGATCCCATTTGTCAGTGAATGAGAATCACCATGAAGGAACTTAAGAACAACCTTGTAGCATTTATGTCGTATTTCCCTATTCTTTCTTCTGGTTTTTGCTAGTAACTTAGCCCTACTTCTATGGTGGTGGTTTAAGCACACAGAAACCCCATTTGTGGTGTCTTCAACTTAATAAGTATATGGAGCTGTTGAAGCAAGTCCAGAGGAGGGCCATGAGGATGATCAGGGGGTTGAAGCACCTCCCGTATGAAGACAGGCTTAGACAGTTGGGACTGTTCAGCCTGAAGAAGAGAAGGCTGCATGAAGACTTCATAGCAGCCTTCCAGTATCTGAAGGGGGCCTACAAGTTTGCAGGAGAGGGACTCTTCATCGGGGACTTTAGTGATAGGATAAGGGGCAATCAGTTTAAACTTAGAACAGATTTAGGTTAGATACAAGGAAGAAGTTCTTTACTGTAAGTGGTGAGGCACTGGAACAAGCTGCCCAAGGAAGTTGTGAATGCCCCATCCCTGGCAGTGTTCAAGGTCAGGTTGGACAGTGCCTTGAGCAGTCTGGTCTAGTGGAAGATGTCCCTGCCCATGGTAGGGAGTTGGAACTAGATGATCTTAAGGTCCTTTCCAATCCTATTCTATGATTCTAACCACATACATATGCATACCCATGCAAGAATGTCATTATAACACAGCTCCCAAACCTTATACACAGTGTGAGTAATTTACTGCCTGCCTTTCTGGAAGATGTAAGCAGCAGCAGAAAGAGAACTTTCACATAATTTCTGGAGAAATGCTGCAGTTGTAGGCCAACTTACATAACTGGTTTAGTTCAACAGAATTGCTTTCTGCCCTTAATCTGCTCAACAGTTTATCTTTGCTGTCGTGATCGGTTGAGCTTTCTTTAAACCGTTATGGATTAGCATTCTGCTATAACACGTTAAAAGCTTAGCTTTGTTTATTTTTGTCCAGAATGGGGGAGGGATATCAGGTTCAAATGTTCAGGCAGCAGCTTGTGAATGGTTATTTCTCTTACGCAGCAATCAATATACTGAGGTACCAAATGCAAGGCACAGCCAAATGCTTCGAGAGACGGTAGTAGTGGCTGGAAAAAAATAAGTGTGAATTTACTATTAAAAAAAAGAAGAAAGGAACACCATATATTTGCATAATTATTTTAATCTATAAATACAAAATTTAATCCAGCATTCAAATAATTCATCACACCCATCAGCTTTGTATGAAGACCAAAGAATAAACGGTCTGAAAACTTTATAAAGCTGGTTGAGGATTTTACTAAGTTTGCATTATTGATGTAATTTTGAGACAGAACTGCTGCCAAAAGCAATCTTTCTGACATTCAACTGCAGGAATATAATACACCATAATGCACATAAGCCATCAAACAAACAGAACCTCAGCCACACCACTTACAAAGAGGTGTTCAGAGAATATTAACCAGCTGTTCAGTGAATTTTCACACTGGATTCACCAACTATGAAAGTGGATGATCTACTGGAAAATCCAAGTCCAAATTTCTACTATAAACTGATGAGCACAACATACCAGTTTAAACCAAATCCAACAATTAGCACACTTCTTTGAAAAGTTTAGCACACTTCAATTTCACCTCTGTGAAAATGAAATGATTTGCAGATGCCAGTCTAGAATAGAGTAAGAGGTTATGTTCCTGAGTGGTGCCAATAACCCTTTGTGCAGCTGAATGCTATTCCAAGGAAAAACTAATTCTGTGATCAGCTGTGCTGACAACATCCGTACCTAACACGGAGCAAGTAGGCACTTTTGCATTCCTAAGAGCAACACAGACACTAGAGAAGTTAAAAAAAGGTGTCTAGTGTTGCCAGGAAAAAATAAAAACATAAACCTGGGAAAGTAATTCAGAAAAGAGGAGGAAAAAAATCCAACTTAATTGTAATTTGTGTGCTGTTTGTTTTGCTCTCTTATCAGGAGGGATCTTTATTCTGCACATTCCAGTGAAAGGCCATTCACTTTTCATTAATCTTCTTTCTGACGGTAAGTGGAGCACCATTCCAAAGTTTCAACATTCCCTTGGTGCTGCTCTGCTTAATGCTTGTGTGCTATTTAAACAAAGCATATTCCAACAAAATCTGACTATATATGGAATTCCCTGACAAGTAAAAATTTGGATGCCTGACAAAAAAGAACCATGAAAACAGAATACACAAACACACAAAACACTCCAAAGTGCACAAACTCAACATGTACTAGAACAGGCTCTTGGTGGCAAAGGTCAGGTACCCAGTGTGGCCAACCATCTCCCTGAGCGGCACACCACTTTTGAACTGCACAGCTCCTTGCTGCAGATTAGAGCACGGGCTACCTTGGTTTGATGGGTTGCTGCTGTCAAAGCCAGTGCTAGAATTATCCTCAGCTGCTTTTCCGAGGTCAGGGATTTGCAAGCTTATCGTCCTCACATTGTACACTCGGAGCAGAATTTCCAAGGTGTTAATCTCTGTAAAACCATATTCTTCCATCGCTAGGCAGGTTCTTTGGACTTGTTCGATGCAGGGGGAGAAAGAGCAGATGCGGCCACCTGCAGAATGAGACAGTGGAGAAGAGAGCAAAAACCAAAATGCAGCACTTTAAATCATTTTTCAAATTCTCCCAGATGCCCATAGAATGACTGTTATGCAGACAAAGTGAAAACATTCTTCAAGAAAATCTCTGTGAGGCAACTATGCAGGTTTAGTGTCAGCATGAAATCAAGCACAGATGACTCTACAAGATGCTTCAGACCCTCTAAAAACTGCAACAGCAACTTCATTCATCTTCCAAATCCTGTGTTGCCCATTGCATTTGTTCATGATAAAACTATTAACGTTGATCCCTTTAGAGCAGAGACCCTTTTAGAATCACTCTCCACTATTCTGGACTGAGGACTGAACTGAAGTTGGCACCTACACAAAGCCAGAAGTCATTCTCCACACACTGTACTGAGTTCCCTTCATTACAATATCAGCGTGCGTGCACACAGTCTGACAAAAGCGGCTGTGTTTATTTGAGAATGATGGTATGCATGTACAGAATAAAGTAATCTCTCCAGGCCATAGATGGAGTGCTGTTAAGGCTTTTCCCTTTTAGTCAAACTGACCAGCATGTCTCCCGAGTATTAAAATTTACTGGATATTAGGAAGGTTTACAGCAAATGCCTCAAAACTTGAGGATAGGGCTTTTACGTGATAATCTGACACTTGTCTCCTTATCTGAGCAGAGTTCAGATTTTTGATTCTAAATACAGAGTATTAGTAGGCTCCCTACAACTTTCTGAGTACTACAATGTCACCGTAACGGCTGAGGATAGAATGATTCAGATTTACTTTGAAAAGCCACAGCCAAATCAGATCAAAGAATTATAAGGACACTGTCTGCCACAAAGCCAGGGCATGTGCTTTCACCCAGGACACAATGTCCCACAAGGCCCTTCCTGAAAAGCTTTTGTGCTGGGGGTAGGAACACTGGGCAATGCAGCTCCAGCTGTTGTTTTACTTACTACAATTAGATGAAAATGCTTGCTGACCTGATTTGCATTCCTTCCCAGGCCTCTCCCAGACTCATCCACTCAAGCCTTCTAGCACCAGTCACTGAAGTAGTTAAAGAACCCATACAAGTGAGAGCAAAGCATTCTGCTATAAATAGAGGCTATGCTGGGACTACATGAAGCCTGCTTTATCTCAAACTCCCTTCTTTTTTCCTTTTTCGTTTCTACAGTCACATCTCTATAAAAAGAAAGCACCAGGTCTGAAAGTGTCAATGTAGCACTCGAGTTACTGCACAGCAATGATGTGCTGGGTACTGACTGCGAAGAACAGTTTCCATGACCATTAATCCACCATACATTAAGTAGGATTTAATTTTAGACCTGAAATAAAGTCTCCATAGCCAGGGATTCTTATCATACATCTTAAGAGCAAAGTACCTTGGACAAGTAATTCCCTGGAGTGACAATTAAAACCCAATCTAATCATCAACTGCAAAATAAATGCTGGTATGTGTCATTATTAACCAACTCTGTTGATGTTGATTTAATTGCACACCCAGTCCGCTAGCTCCCGTGAAATTAGATTTCTATGTTCATCAGGATTACCAGGGCTACCAAAATGATGCTGAAGTGGACAGCTAATCTTCTCTGTCCAAAGCAGTAGACGCTCTTATCATGTTTGTGGATGTAAAAAAGAAAAGCTCAGGAAGGACTGTATGCTTTGTAATTAGAAAGCTACTATGAGGCACACATGTTATAAAGAAAGATGTTATATGCTTATTGTGAAGGGAATTGAACAAATGTCTAACTTAGCTAAATGTCACTTCATAATAACTCTTTGTCTGCAAGGCAGGAATGTGCAGAGACTACCAGAGACTTACTACGATTTCATTCAGTCTTTCTGGCTTTGGTGGTTTATATTGCAATAAAAAAGGGAAATATAATCACATTTACATTACGTCTGTTCTTATTTGTTCTGACTACAAGGATTTGAAGGTATGTTTTGGCTTTCCAATTCGCATGCTCTGGATTTACATGCAAAACCTAAGAAGCCTGCACACAGCTGTTGCCATACAAGCTGCAGAGCCACCTACGGATATTGTCAAGCCTTCAGTTAAAGGCAGAGCGCACTCCATTTTGCCTCAGGATGGTCAGCTGAGCACAGAATGTCAATACCAAACTTGGTGATGATTTATCAGAATGCCTCCTTGCAAAGCGGACTGCTTGGGGAAGTAAGGTACAGAAAACAGGCTTTCAAACTGCCTGGTAGAGAAAGAAAGCTCTTGCTTGCAATAGCTAATACCCAGAGGGGACGCACAAAAAATAATATTACTTTACTTACTGCCCTGCTGGAAGCTTCTCAGGTATGAAAAGTGAGAAACCAGTGTAACAGCTGGTGTTCTATATAACTGAGAGCATCCAGTGGGTTTTAGTAGTTCTGCCAATTTCAGTTTTTCCCTTTAATACCTATTGTTCTCATTATAATTATACACGCCTCCCAAACAAATATACCTACAAACAGCTTTATGGATCCTAACAAGTGGGAAAGGAATCTCCTCTGCTTTTCCTGTAAACACCATCAAGCAGCCTGGATTTGACTCGAAGGCTGGACTTGTTTGATTAAGCAGATATTAAGAGAATATTGGAAAGCTACAATTAGCAGAATGTTGAAATGCAAAAAAGAAACTGCAGTTCCAGACTGCGGGAGGCTGTCTAAAATAGAAAGATTTGGGAAGCTTCAAATGCCATGGTGTGTTTAGAACCAGCAAAAAAAAACCTGGACTGTGAGCAGCAGAAAACCAGCCCTCAGAAGGACATGCTCATCTGTCCCAGGAGCAGAGATCCTGTCATCTCCAACAGACCAGATGCTTCCGAATTCTCTACACTGTAGGCTGCCCTCTGTACCCTCACCAGCTTACCAGCTAGGCAAGACCCCTTCTGGCACAATCACCAAGCAGACAGAAAGCTAGATTTTAGCATTCACAATTCTCAGATTCTCTAAGAGCCCTCTTGTCCTTTAGACATCAAGAGGCATTTAGGGCTTACAAGACTTGAATATGCATTGGTTTGTTTGCCATGCCAAGGATTCTTTAGTGAATGAAGAAAAGACGTACTCCCTCCCTCTCCATTTGCTAGGGCACATTGCTCTGTCTGCGGATCACAAAGGGGTGGAGGAGACTAGAGAGCAGTGAAAACAACTGAACGTAAACTTCTTAGTACAAACTGAGTTTGTGTTCTTTCAGAGCTCTGATTTTAGGAAAGCTACTGTTCTTAAATTTGGTTAATGAGATCTGTGTGTCATCATAAATTGATACAGTAATTATCTGAGATTAATCCTGTTCACATTGGAAAGCTGTGTGAGCTTTTTGATCTGAAGAGCTGTCTAAAAATGTGTTTATTCATGTATAATGCACCTGACAAGTGTTACAGTTGAGGAGAAAAGAATAATGAGACTGTATGAAAGACTTAAATTTCTTTCTACCTGCAGTTTTACAGGGAGTGAGTTATTTGAAACATTTAATAGAGAGGTTAAACCTCCCAAACCTGTAGGCTGGAACAAGCCCACACAGTCCTGGCAGTCATTATAACTAGCAATAGGGTCGAGAGGATATGAAAATTGAAGTACAATTCAAACTGGAATTATTAGAAAAGAGAGCATAAGTGAAGGGAGAAATAAAAGAGAAGATTTGCATCCACAAAGCTATGTACATTTTAACAGACAGCAACTGATTAGTAATCAAGGGACACATCCTTGCATCTTAACAAGAGGTCAGTGCCTCAAAAGTTGCTCCTCGTTCAGGAGCAGTTCCTGGTACGTTCCTGTGCAATTCCAGCAAACAATTTTGTTTCTGGTTTGTCTGAGCAAGGACTAACACCTCTACCAGTTCTACTCAGCTGATAACTACATTAGGTTTCAAGCATGGAAAATCTGGCAGGATCCAACTGACATGAGCTTAGGATACAGAAAATGTGTCCAAGTTATGTGCTCTCACTTTTGTAGATTTTAGTATGCGTCACAAGTGCTTTCACAGTTTTTTTTTCATCATCCCAATATTATTCAGAAGATGCAAAAAGAACATATGTAGTGCAGCACCATTAAGTTCCAGGGAAAAGAGCCTATAATTTTAGAAACAATTCTGTGATGTAAAGAATACAACACAGCATTTTTATCTCTGAAAAAGAACACAGCTCTGGGTTTTGGGACTTCAGTGCATTGTCATAATTGGAAGATTATGTTACAAAGATCTCAAGGAAGAAAAAATTATACGGTCATTATCATTATGCAGAGGCGAGGCAGGAGAGTCACTGAGCAGCATCACCATGGCATTTACTCTGTGCTAGTAGGACACTAAAAATATTGCCTCTGTAAAAGGGGACAGAACGTCCTTAAGCAAGTGTGCTCGTGGGCGATTTGCTGCAGCTTCCCTGACAAGTGAAATTAGAGGATTCGGCTGTTGGAAGAAATTAAAGGATGTTTCTTGGTTCAGAAAACGAATTTTTCTCCAAATCACTTGCCAGCTCATTAACAGGAGCTTGATGTGATTTTCTGCAAATGTGACCTTAACCTCTACATTCGTAGGTGCTTCCTTCAAAAGGGATTTATTCCTGCTCGCTGTCATGGACTGGCAAAAGCATGCAACAAGGAAATGAAAAAAATCAGTTGGCTCCAAACAGGGGAAGAAAACTTAAGGATTCTTTCATCCCAAACTACTTCCTGAAAACTGTGTAAAGCCAAATAGCTTTGGCCAGCATTCCATGGCACGGATTATGATGCAGGAATCCTTCTGTTTTACTCTTAACACATGACAGAATCACTTTTACTTAAGGCCAAGCCCATCATATGCACTTGACCTACCAATCCCTGACAGACCAGCGCCACGTTAATGCTCTCCAATGAGATACAACAACTTGGGCTGGCTCAGCAAACAGTCGGTGCTTTGGAGCCAAATGAAGCTGTGTAGTGGGTTATCTGGTCCTATTTCCTAGCAGGGCAGCTTTGCACTACAGCAGATGGCCCCTCAATGTTGAGAGGATATGAATCACAGAATATGAGGCTGAGAGGAACCTCAAGGATCATCTGGTGCAACTCTTAGCAAAGCATGACCTAGACTAGACGCCCCAGCACCCTGTCCAGTGAATCTCGAAAGTCTCCAACACTGGGGCGTCTACCACTTCCCTGAGGAGATTATTCCAATGGCTGATTGTTCTCATTGTGAAAAATTTTCTTCTACTGTACAACCGGAATCTCCCTTGGGAGTAACTTGTACCCATTGGCCTTCATCTTTTCCATGTGACTCCCTGTAAAAAGGAAGTCTCCATCTTCTTTATAGCCACCCTTTAAATATTGAAACATAAGGTCTCCCCTAAGCTTCCTTTCTCAAGGCTGAGAAACCCATTTCTTTCAGTCTTCCCTCATGTGGCAGGTTTCCCAGTCCTTTGATCATCTTTATGGCACTTCTCTGGGTAACATGCGCTCCAATCTAAACTTAGTTTGCGGATCTTTAACCTCACCTTCATTCTCCTTCAAATCAAACCAGAAACCACAGTAGCAAGGGCAGGTGCTGACATTTTAGCCAACACTTATTGCTTCATCTATTTATTCCAAAACAATCTCCTGGGGACATGAGAAGCACTGATACCAACACCAGTACCACCTGCATGTGTGGAGGACAACAGCATGCTAGACTGTCAGACTCCACTTCCTGCCCTAACACATTCCCTGAGAGCTCTTGAGGTAGCCCAAGCCCAAACAACATCAGCCTTGATGTCAATGCCCTCTTCTCTGTGTGATTCAGTCTGTGGTACTCCCTACCCAGTCACCAGAGGGGTGAGACTTGCGGCCAGGGATTTCAGCTGCTCCTTAAAGACACACTGGGGTGGTTTAAAAACTGGACCACAAATAACCTCTGTGGCTCAAGAAAAATAGCCAGTGAGAGTTTCTACATGGACTTGGTATTCCCTGAAAGCTCAGAGGAGGAGGGAGGCAAGCCCAAATGAAAACTGAAACTAGCTAAAGCAGACAATGCCTTACCTGCACCACAGGCTACTGGGAGGATGAGATATTATGTATTCTCATATACAGCATCTGTAATAACCAAACCTGGAAGGTCAGGACAACAACCAATGACTATGCTAAGTGGAAAAAATGCAAACAAGACCCGTTTTAAGTTTACTGTGTACAAATGAAACAAATATAAGACTTTGGAAATGAAAGCCTACTACTACTACAAAGAGCAAAGTACTGCTGAAGGGCTTCTGTGACGGCAGGAAATGCAGAGGCCCAAACAGGGAGATGTGCAAAGGGGACTTTCCCTGCAGAGTTCTGGGGGGAGACCTGGCAGCACCATGTTACCTGATTCAGGTGGTATCTCAGGAATCATAATTTAACAAACTCAAAATATAGGGGCTTTAGGACACTCAAGAGGAAGTGGCGAGTTTGAATTTAAGAGTAAAATCTTTAAAAGAAAGAAAGGAAATAAAAGAGGGGTGCTTTTAATAATTTTATGATTCAGACTGTTAATTCAAACACCACCAAAGTCTGTGTTATAATGCAAGAGGCCAATTCGACCTAATAGATGGCTGTATTTTTCCATCTTCCTACCTGAAAAATTAAAATCCACATGAAAATTATTGTACAAGTGGGTTTCTGCCTCAGCTTCCACAGGCTTGGAAGAAATAGACAATATTTATGAGCGTGGAGTAGGTGGGTGCAGAATTATATTCAAAGCACTACAGCATTCAGCTGCGAGATGACTGTGACTCAAAAGTTTCAGGGCATTTAAGAACTGCAGAATATTGATGATATTTTTGTTACCTCACAATTTTTTCATTTTCTTCCTTTTTAAAATTTAGCCTGAAGGGGTTAACAGCAACTTTACAAAAAGCCGCCAAGGTCAGATATTGGGAACAGCAGTTCTGACTATAGAACAGCATTAATCGGCAGATGCTGCAAAAGAAAAACAGCGCAGGTCTGGAAATGAAAGCAAGTTCTGCAGTGCAGCAGTGCCTGAGAGATATTACAAGCAGCATTTCTGCTGAAAGTGTGACTGGTGAAATCAGCACAGAAGGATGCAGCTGAGATGCAAACCTCAATGTCGGCAGAGCATATCACCAAAACCCAAGAACCTTCTAGTCACAAACCTACTGTGCCATTTATTCTTTTAGCTTTTCAGAGGCTGGCAGTGCTTTAAATGGGAGGCCAAGCTACTGTAAGTGGTGTATTTACTGCATACCGCAAGGCATAGCCTCAGTGATAAATGTACTCTGTAAAGAGGATCATTAACACCCAGCCTACTAGGAGCTGCAGCTATTCAGGACCTTGAGTTAAGTAGGGGAGAAAACACTGATTTGGTTAAGATTTTGTTAAGAACTCTCTCTTATATATAGGTTCAGCTGAACACTCTATAATGAATATTGTGGTTTTAAAGAGGAGTCTAGCTGATGTTATAGATTGAATTTGCTTAGCTCTGATTTCATTCAAAGTGCCCAAAGACTTTAGGGAATAAATCACCACTATCTGCAGTACAGCTGCGATATCTGCATGGCACACCACAATAAAACCCAGTGTGAATGGTTCAAATGTGACCTGTCCAGATGTGGGAGAGAGGCTGGGGGTGGAACGTCTCATTTTCCCCAGTGATGCTTTATCACTGTGCTAACCCTTGGAAGAGCAGCAGTATGTGCACAGACTGTCCTTACTGCAGAAGAGCTGTAAATATTTGAAAACAAAACAAAGAAGCCCTATAAAGCTATCTGCCTGCAGTAGGGAAAGGGAAGCCATTACAGATACCCTTCTATCACATTTTAGATTTTGCAGCAGTAAAAGAAAACCCACAGCAAAAATATCCACGATTTGGAATGAAACAGAAGCGTGTGTAAGTTTGTACCTATTATGACTGCAATCAATTACATTTTAGATGAAAAAGCTTTTGTTTCCATGCAAAATAAAAAAATATGCCTCTGGCTCTCATTCAGGTGCTATGAAACCCAAAAGATGAGCCTTAGATGAGTAGCAGATCTCAAGACTCTGGCAGCTGTTTGCAGCAAAAACTACAGCACGAATCACCAACTCTGCCTTTTGACTAGCACATAAAGTGCGTGATGCCACTTCACAAACACAAAAATGTCAGATTTTAAAGCATTATCTATATCGCCTAAACAGATGTAACCTTGTGGCACAGAAAAGCGCAGCCAGATGGCATGGACAGTTTGGAACTGTAATACCTTTTTTAGGATTTCAAATGAGACAAGGATTCAAAACTTGAAACTGTTCAAGCAGCTCTGCTTAGTATGCTAACTGTGCACCACTTAAATAATTCAAATTGGACTGCGCAGTGCAGCGCCTTCTAAGCTGGGAAGTCAGCTGAGTGTTGTGCTCACTAGATTAGATAATTTGAGCATGGGAAGGGCATTGTACAGTGCAGTGAAAATTACCTTTTTTCCCAGGACACACTGGAAAGCAGCTACAGATCGAGCTGTAACCCTTGCAGGTGCAGAGTGCCAGCCAGGCTCTCTTTATTCAGTATTTTTTTAAAGAAAGTGTGTGTTACACTGGTATCAGAAAGCTTTCAAGAACATTTTCAGTAGTAGCTGAGGTATCCTAACATCAAGGTCAGCCCTGACTCAGCAAGGTAATGTACATTCAGTGACTGTTAACAACAAGCTTAAATCCTGTGATTTCAAGACCTAGCAATTCACTTAAAGTCAGGCCTGTGATTACATATTTTAACAAACAACTGGGCCCTGGCACATAATCGAGTTTTACTAAAATCATGTCCCAGCATGCTCTCCTGATTAGAAAAGTCACTTTTGTAGATGTAAGTCATCTGGCACAAGTTAGTTCAGATCTACACTAGTAAAGTCACACTAGTATAACATTAAATAAGGGAAAAAATATTCCAGGATAAAAGAATGATTTATTCACTGAAGCGTATTTTGTAATAGGGAAAAGAACTAATGAAATCCATCCAATACCTTGACAGTTCTCACTTGCTGTCACAACCATGGAATAACTGGCATAAGCTAGATACCCTTTCTGTTCAATTCCCACTGCAACCAAATGCAAACTTCTCATTAGCTCCAACAGTAAAGATTTAAGGCAGAAATTGGCAAGTATATTTAAGTATAACCACATTTTCTTTAACAATACTGATGGAGTGCTCTGTTGAATAGGTTCAAGTCTACAATGATTGATGTGAAGAGTGTCTGAACACCTTTTATACAAACACCTTCCCATTGAATTGCCAAAGAAATATGCTTTCAGCATTTATTGTTACTGCTGCTTACCACACCCCTCAGATCTAGCAAAATGCACTTGACAGAGGTTCAAAGGGTTTTTCATACATTGCCCATGCTAATTGTAGCAGCCAGCACAGGCCTGTAGGAAAAAAAAGTTCTCCTTTCAAATCTTCCTGTGTAAATTGAAGACCTCTTTTGAAGGCTTTTCAGCCTTGGAAATGCCTAGAGACTTTGACATTAGAGAACACTGATTACACAATGGAAGGGAGCAAATCTAGGTATGGCTCAAAGGCAGAGATGTGTGCATGCATGGTACTCCTTGAGCAGAAAGAGGTAAGTGCAGTTACCTTCAGCTTTTAATGCTGACTTTGCATGTCCTATGGCTTCCCACGGAGATGGAATATCTAGGAACACCGCATCTGCAATATTTGAGACACCAAACCCATTTTTGCAGACATCTTGGTTGGTGACAGTGACAAGATGTTCCACCCCGTGCTCCCGAAACTCCTCCCTGGCCTTCTCGGCCCTCTGTTGGTGGAACTCCACTGTGTACAGGTGCCCCATGGGAGCCACTGTCCTGATGACAGCATGTGAGAGGGATCCGCTGCCTGTACCTGGAAAAGACAAACAACTCATGAAATGCCTTTTGTCAGTGCTAAACATTAGAAGAGAGCTCTTCTTCATTAGTACTCCTTGGAACACTTACTCAAAATCCAAATGAACAGAAACCACTGGTTAAACTACTCAAAGAGAACAGTCCTTCCTTCACAAGGCAAGAGGGACTAAATGCCTTAGGAAACAGCCTTAAGGGTCCTCAAGTCATTAATTAAAAATCTGGCAAACTCTGTCTTATCTCCCTAGGGTAGGAAACTAATGCCAAGGGTCAGCTCTAACAAATGCCGCAACAGAACACAAAGAAATGCATGTGACAGGAAGGAGTCAGGGAAATTAACCAGATTTTTTTTCAAAGGCCAGGCTCTTCTAGGGTGAAAAAAAAGATGAAGGCAAATTTTAATGTCTTTCAAAACTTTATGCTTTATTAAAACAAAGAAGAGATGTTGGCAAAAGTTAGTGCTTGAAAATCCTATTGATATCTATGCAAACAAATGACCTTCAGGATATGAAGTCTGTTTTACCTAGGGCTCTTGAGAGACACTGGCCATCCTTGACTCCCACTGAAATTATCCAAAACTAAGGCTTCCTTGCAGCCACACAGACCAAACAACCTGCTTTCACAGGTGACTTACATACATGCACAGCTACACAATCTTACCTTAGTCTAATGAGAGGCATCTCGTACCTGAAATTGTACACAAGTACCATTACCATGTACAACCAAGGACTATTAAGACAGATTCTCTTCCTTGTTTGAGTTTGATAATTTAGGACACTTATTTTAAACGATCCATTGGCATGTTAAATAGATGAATGACTAATAAAGAACATTTTCACTGCAGAAAACACCCATATACCAATTCACATTGCAAATTACTCACTGAAGTGGCATTTAACAGAATAACCCCTCAAACTCAAAACCCCACAGCAGCCCCAAATTATCTGTGTTTATTGATTTATAATTCTGTACTTGGAACATATTCCTCCTGTAGAAAGAAAACCTATTTCTAGCTCTCTTCAATGACTGCTCAGGCTAAATTTCAGCCTGAAGCAAGTTCTTTCAACTAACATAGATCTTAAAAATCTTACAAAGGACAGAACCTGAAATAAAGCAGTGGTGGAGAAAGTTCAGAAATGAGTAGAAAGGAAATTAATTAGGAGACACAGGTCCCCTGCTTAATTGGAGCAATATTTCCCGTAACCATACAGGAAGTCAGAGTTTACTGACAGACCCAAGGTTCTTGCCACCTAGTCACGTAAGGGGAGCAACATTGCCATGACACCGTATTTAATCTGTCAGATCTGAAAGAAGAGCTATTCAGACTGTAAACCGAGCTCAGGGCCCATGTTTGCCCCTGGATCAACCGCCTGCACTGTGGAATCAGGACTGCTCCTCTGCTTCCCTCTGAGAGGGCGCTGACCCCAACAGGCAGCCTAGCAACCTCCCCCTGCTTTAATGGGGGGGATTAGGTGTTGAGGGAGGACGGACAGATTTTAGCACTGGCCTCAAAGAGGTCCAAAGGAAGAGAGAAACTGTGACACACATTTATTTAAGGTGAAAATCTACTGATTTTCACAATTGAAAACCAATTTTCAATTGTGGATATATGACAGTATTAAAATAAAGCAAACAAAAAGCAAAGACACTTACATGTGCACACATGAAAAACTATCTGGTCATAGCACCCATAGGCTCTGAATGTCAACATGAACTTTTTCCTGCTCAGAAGGAGTAAGGGTAGCATGATAGCCATGTGGTTGTAAAGCCTCAATGATACATGTGCATAACAAAGAAGCGGCATTTAATTGATTTTGTGGTGGTGGGTTTTTTTCCTTTTTAATGACAAGAGCAGGGAACTATTTTTCACAGGATGCTAAAATGACTAAACTTCTGCCCTTATATTTCATGCCAGAAGGCAGGACTGCACAACTGAGAACTTCTGCAAACTGACAGAATTTCATTATTTTACCTCTCAAGTGAGTTATACTGCACACTTTCTGCATCTTTCTCTGCTAATCTAAAAGAGTGAACAGAAGGCCTGTCAGCACAGCTGGGCTGTAAGCAGAAGAGAGAGGCAGCTTGTGCATGTATCCAGTTTCCTTGTTCATATTCTTCTACATTTTTAATCACTTTCCTTTTGAATCTGCTCTTAAAAACACCACAGAAGATACTGTTTGTCTCCTCCTTAGGAAAACTCATTAGATCTTTTGGCTTCTTTTCTTTTCTTTCCATGCCAAACCCTGAAATTTCCAGGATGTTGGAAGTCATCATCACTTGCACGCATATTACAGAGCTTTTGTCAAACAAGGTTGCCAGGAACTGTTCATCGTTGACTGGCTACCGCAAACATGAGAATATGTATCACATTTTAACATATCAAATTCTATCACAGTAACATCATTAATGAGAGTATTAATGAGGGTATTTGTGAAGATGCTGCCTGCCTTCTCTGTGACAACTCTCAAAACTGCAGGAAACAAAGAACAAGATGGTTATGAATCACCCACCATTGTAAAATCTCCTCTTGAAGAGATTACAGGTTCTGAATGCAGCCCTGTGTAATTATGATGACCCTCAACTCTGATGTGTCTGATAGTTCGGCACACTTGATGCAACTTATTATGAGAGTCTGGCAGTAGAAAGGGAAATTTATGTTTATATTCACCTTCTCCCACGCAACTCTGCAACATTCAACATCTGAGTTCTCCCACCACCTCAATTCCCTTTCGATTTCTCTTTATACTTACTTTAAAATCATTACTGAAAAAAGTAGTATTCAGCAAAATAGTTCTAGTCAGGTTCAGGTTTCATTGGGAAATGAAGGGTATCCTTAGTATGATACAGAATCAGTCAAGAAAGCAGGAAAACGCAAGGAGTAATGCTACTAAGCCTGAAATATCATAGCTGAATTACCTGCATAGAAACGAACCAAAAACCTGAATGCTCAAAAATTAACTTTTTTCATCAGAAGAGGCAAGTTAAGAATCGGATGGACTTCAACAGATTTTCATTCTCATATAGGTGCAGTGAAATGCCTATCTTCCCAATTTGACCTAGAGAGTGGAAGGCAAGAAACTTTTAGAAACAAATAGTTTGTAATTTTTACACCAGAACGCTTGCCTCCCTGACAGCCTGCACTATAAATAGTCTTAAGAAACTGTTTGCTCTCTACCACAGGACAATGCTCATTTAACTATAGTGTATCAATCGTGAATGGACTCTATAAAAGAGAGGTAAAATGACAATAACTCAAACTGCACTGAAGACATTCCTAACACCACAGCTGCCATTTTAGAGCTTACTTAGGTGAGCACTTAGGACCTGCTAATGCCTTGGGGAAACAAGATGCTCTTAGACATTGACTATTCTATGATCTTAAACATCTTAGTCAAAAAGCAGACTTTTGCATTGCCACCACAGGGTCCCCAGTATGTCATACTCAAAGCTCAAAACCTGAGGAGTAGGCACTGTGTAGGGGATCAGCATGTAGACTAGGAAAGTGGTCCATCCCAGTCCAAAGGCAGGAATTAAAATCCTGCATGTTAAAACCACCTAAGTCAGGTGGCTCATGGCCTGCAGACTGATGTAGTATACTTCCCCTCCTGGTGGGCCCAAGCACATTCTGTTCTTCTCTGATACATTTAAGCTCCGCAAAATGTTTCTGCCCTCTCCCAGGACAAAGAAAACACTGCACTTTTAGAAGGGTTTCAATCCTAACAAGTGGACAACTAGATGGAACACTCTAGCTCAGCACCTACTGATACTTCCTTCAGATTTGTAGACAAGAAAGTACTGATCAGATACACTCCTCAATCATTCCCCTGACCTCAAACAGATCTGTTCTTCTCACTCTCTACTTATTCAAGTGACGGGTTTCCACAGAGAAGCCTCCACGCACATCAGCTATCTTGAGATGATGTCCACATCAAGACCATTTCTTGCCTTTTCAAAGCTGCAGTGGACAACATCTGAGCTGTTAAAAAATAACATTCTATTTCAAAACATCAGAACACTATCCAGAGAAATGTATTACCACAGCATCTAGCATAGCACTTGACTGATAACTGACTAAGAAAATACATTTTTACACTGTTTTCTGTTTATTATTCTGTTTCATTTTCTTACTGCAAACAATATTTGTCTGACCTCCTGGAATCTGATCCAAGCTATAAACCTAAGTGACCCAATTCTGCGTTCTACTACATTTCCTTATTGCAGGCTATCACTTGGTTTGTCTTCCCTAAAAATTTCTAATAGGTGCTTCTTTCTAAAAAAGGAATTACAAATAGTGATTTTGAACATATAGATGTTCACAGCTGTGCATAAGCAAAAGGATTTTGGAATAAAGCAAAAGAAGCCCTTTTGCTTTAAGCAAAAAATAAGAACATTGGTTCTTATCACTTGGAAATGGGAAAAGTGAAATTTAATACTGGGTCTCTACAATATCTAATAACATTTTTAACAGAACTGAAGTTTCTGCTCTACAATTTGGCTACTGAAGTTATTATAAAATGAGTAAATACAAAACAATGACAGTGTGGCTGTATTTGTCTCCTAGCTACACCACTTAGACCTAGCAAATAGTAAGACAGGTCATGAGTCAGCCACGAGAATGGAAGGAGCCTCAAAACCTAAAGAAAATTAATCTTTAGACAGAGCTAGCAACTCCACAGCTACCATCTGTCAAGAAACACTGAACAGAGGAAGACTGGTCACTGTACATGGCAAGTTTGTGTAACTGGAGAATCACTAATGATTTTTAGCACATACATGAAAAGATATTAAGCACCTGATGGAAACTAACCCAAATATCTTAGTGTGAAAATAGTCAAGGGCACAAATCATAGTGGCAGAGGTCACAGGGACAGATAGCAGGAGGAGGAAAGGCAGGGAGAGTTTTAAGAAGATGAGCTGGCAGCTGACAAAACAGTAAATCAAGAAGTCGCCTTTACAGAACATTAGCTCTTTTCTGCTACTATTTGCTGTGGACAGCATGCTGAACTAGGCATTTCAGGCAGCACACTGGAGGTCAGAGAGCGCTGCTGCTCACTGACCACACTGAGTAGTTAGGGGAAGAATAGCAGGGAAGTTATCAAGACTGACGCTGCCTACAAAAAGAATGAGAATGTGAAGACTGAATTTTTCCTTAGAGATTCAAGAGTCTGAGTTCCTTAGACAGGGATCTTCTGCAGAAGAAACATAATATTGTTAAGTTCAGAGCTGCATAACAAATGCGCTTCATGGGCAAGTGAAATGATAAGATGAAAGTGAGTCCAGACAGTCAGGAAACAAATGCTTTAGGGCATGACCGGCATTCTTCATCAGCTGCATGTGAGCCATGAGTCTGAACACATTGGAGCAATGCCTCGTGGCCACAGCTGTTTTGGTTCAGTTCTTTGGTAAATCAAGAGAATACTCTGCTCTCTCACATTTGTACTAATGAGGCCTTTATTATACTTCAAAAGGTGCTATACAAGAATCGAGTTTTCAACTTCTTCCCTCACTCTAACCTGAACAGCTGCTAGGAAGTGGATAAGAGACATCATAAAACATTGACTTAATTAGTATGAACATGGTCCAAAATCAAACTAATACTTACAAACTCTGGCCTGTACTTTACACAAAAGATAGAGTTGCAAACAGTTTATACATACATATACCACAAAAATTGTAAAGATGTGAGCAGCATTTGTCAAAAAGTCTACAAGCACTTCAGACGACTCATAAGCACACAGCTGACTTGCCAGGGCTTCACAATAAACTATTAATCATTTATTAAGTATCCATTAATCATTAAGTCCTCATTAATTTTTTATGAACATGGTCTTAACAAAATCTATACCCAAGCTGAGTTTGAAAATTTCGTAATTGTTTCTGAGAAGCTCTAGTGTAAGGCTGGCTGGCAGCTCTCATTACTCCTCCACAAAGAAATCATGAGTACCCAGAATACTGTTCTCAGTCTTCAGAAACCCAGTCTGTGGGCTCAGAAACCCACTGCTGTGTGGCAATGAGCAGGGTTTAGCAATTTTTAATTTGGGATTTAGCTGAAGGGAAACAAAAAAATCCAACTAACATTTTCTGCTCATGTGAGTCTGATTTTGCTGGATGCTGAAGGATCACTGAGATGGTGGTTAGAATAATTTTGACTAAATTACATTTTGCCTAAATACTATGCTCCATTGAAGCCAAAGCATTTCTAAGATTTATCAGATTAAATAAGGTTTCACAGTGCTGTACTGCATTCCCCAAGTAATTCTGAGGGCTAGCATAGACACTTGTTCAGGTCTCACCAGGGAGAGAAGACAGTAAAAAAGCCTTGATACATGGGCACTGGAAGGAAAAATCCAGAAAAAAAAGGGTTGCACACACTTCTGTTTGGGAAAAAATATCTGTGAAGTTTCATTCTGGTTCAAATGTAGAATAAAAAGATTAGTTTCGGAGAGTGCACAAACGAAAAGATTGATCTTATTCCTTTATCTAGACAGTGGATGCATGTGCAATGAACACAAATAGGCTCAGAGTTACCAGATGAGAATTAAAGGTTCATGCTACCAGGCCACCCACAGCAGGTATTTTAGGAGCTATCTCAATTATTCTTTAATTCTAGAAAGATCAGGTTGTTAAGGACTGCGTCAGAGTAAGAAATTCCACAGTCCTGGGACCAATGATTTCAAGAGATCTTAGCTCCAGCAATCATGCTAACAGTCTTTAAATCTCAATGTACCTTTATAAATTAGAAATTGGCAGAAGGCAGAAATAGGATCATATTCCTATACCTCTGTCATGAAACATCAGCCAGATGTCGAGTTCCCTTATAGCCTCAATAGAGTACGCCTGCATCATTTTTAATTATGCATGCGCTGCTGACAAGCTTGCTCTTTATGTATTTATTAAAGATGATTAAAAATAGTAAAACCTGTATTAGTATGTTTGCATCTTTTATGACAAATTATGAGTAATCAATTTAAAATGCATAATTCAAGCAATATAAAATTGAGCCTTCTGGTTATTCTACTGAATTTTTATTATCACACAAAAGATCATTTATACTCATATACAACATGACAAAGAGGGTATTTCATCCTACTTTCTCAGCCTTCATATAGTTGTGGAGACTAATCCACCATTCTGCCTGCTTACATTGGGCAAATGCCACAGTCTAATTAGTAAGACAAAAGAGCCTGGCCTCTTTACAGCGCCCACTTTTCTGGTCTGATCAGCAACTATGTACAAAAGTTCAATTTCAAATAATAAAAAAGACAGACCTCCATGCTAATTAATGCTCAAAATACATTCTAAACAGAGCACCAGCAGGAAGCAGACTCAAATGTCATTACTAGACCAGATTTCCTGGCTTGTTTCTATTAATCGCCATTGGGCTGTTTCTGTCTAGGCCACACAAGGTTAATCTAGAACTAATTATTTTGAATCAGTGAAAACTGTCTAATTTAGGATGGCACCAAAGTAGGTTACATCATCACACTGAAGGATCCAGTTGTCAGGATCCATAAAATTCTTCATTTGAATCACCTCTTTTGGTCAGCCGCAAGCAAATTTGCAGTAAGATCTCTTGCATTAAGGTTAACAGGTGAATTTGACGGAATACTCTTTCTTTCTTTCTGAACAGTAAAACTTTCAAGCAATA
The DNA here is from genome assembly GCA_039720435.1 of Amazona ochrocephala. Lineage (NCBI taxonomy): Eukaryota > Metazoa > Chordata > Aves > Psittaciformes > Psittacidae > Amazona > Amazona ochrocephala. The sequence goes on along the minus strand of CM077882.1, from coordinate 49,990,372 downwards.
CAAGCACATCTGCAACAATAAAACTGTTCACTTTTCCTGGAAAGCTGAAGTTGTAATACTTTGACTGCACAGGCACTGAAATAAATGTGCAGACAGGCTCCCATTAGCCAAAAGGATAGCTTATGGCTATGAATTTTGACTCATAACATCTTTGGGAATCTGGACAGGTTACCTCATCAAGTGTTTCCATTTATTAGCTATTTAGATAAATGAACTTTCAAACATTTTACCACCTCTAGGTACCTCTGATGTTACTGAAAATATTTTATGCGCAGGTCTGTATATCAACACCCACCTATTCCAAGTGAGGCAGAACACAGCAATTCAAATCTCCCACAGCGTGAATAATTTGCTATGTTTATTTTTCCCATCTTGTCTAAGCACAGCAAGGAGGGGAAGAGGTGAAGAAATGCCCAATGAACAGGGTTACTTCCCAAGACAAACCTAAAAATTCCTGATCATCCTACAAACTAAACTATAAACTCACTGAACCCAAACATCTCAGCAGTTACAGAGGCTTCTGCTCGTGGCTTTGCCTGTTTCAAGTGCTGCTATACAGCAACTAGCTCTATATACCACCTGTTCCTTAATGGATGCAACTGGATGCAGAGATAAAGCAGCATTTCATCGTGTTGTAAAGTGGTCATTATGCCTCAAAAGCTGCCAAAAATTATGCTTGGGTGGGAACAGAAAATGTTAAATGTGAGAAAATACAGTACAGCACAATCCTGTCATGCTGATCCTTTGTCATATCTGTGCTTGAGAGGGAAGCCTGTGGAACTGCTTCATAGAAACACTCAAAGGAAACAGCCAAAAAACAAGGACAATCTAACCCAGTTCATATTTTTCCAAACTACAGAGATGGACTCAAAATCAAGCAAGCCTCATATTGCTTGCAACAATAAAGTCATGAAGGTGTTATTATAAACTGTATTTAAGCAGGAAAATATCTATGAATATAAAATTCAACTCCTTACTTGCAAATTAAGCAAAATCAGGGAAGTTGTAATAAATTAAACCAAGTTTAGAAACAAAACACGGCTGTGTGATAAACACATCATCCATTGTATTAAACAGCTACAGCAATTCTGTATGCAGTTCTAGTGCTACAAATGGATCCCACTTTGGAATAGAAAGCTAAAATAGACATGCTTACATGGTATCGCACTATATAAATATTCCATTTTATTTTCCTTATTAGTTCAACACCCTACCATCAGACTCTCTTTCACTGGGTTATTTCGACTATGTTCCCTGAAAGCGCAGATTCAGAGACTGAATTTTGATTCAAATCCTGTATTCAAAAATATTTTTTAACTACTTAACAACTACAGTTTTAGAAAAGGGAAAGAAAAATGTTTATATATTTATTCTAAGAAGATGAATTAATCAAACACATACTCAAAGGTATACCCATACATGAGGCCAGCATACTGACGTAACACCACTTGCTGAAGAAACAGCGGCACATGAGGAAACGTGCACTTGAAATAAATACTCAGGGCGTAGGCTGCGAAAATTGTATCGTAATGGGAAAAAGAAGAGACTTTATGCCAAATGTAAATATAAGCCTTTTTTTTTCATGAAAGTGTTGGTGTTACTTCTTAATAAAGGATTTCAACACATTAATTTTTACCTGATTCGCACACTATGGAGCCTGGCTTCAGTTCTAACATCATGGTGATTATAGAGATGTCAGTGGAATACAGAATCTGTGTCCTGTGTGGAAGATTCATGGTCCACAGTTCTGGAGTCGGATGAAGAATAAACACCCATCCTCCTTTACTGCAGGTTACTTTGGAACCATACTTCTTGCCTATGAGGTCCGTGGAATGCCTGATGACCCCATACTTAGTCTGAGTTACAGTGCCATGCTGGACCTTCACAGGAAACATGGATTCATGGCCCAAGAACACAATAGCTGTGTCACCGTCCTTTATCATGTCTCCATATTCAACAAAACTCATTGTGACAGTCTTGTATCTTGCTGATAGTTGTCACCTAGAAGAAAATAAAGATGTCAAGAGAGTTCTGCAGCATCATTATGGAGACATAAACTGAAGTAATTTCATTTTCCCCAATACCAAACAAAAACACACTGTGCAAATATGATGTTAGCAAGAGAACTCCACAAAGTTCAGGAAACTCCCCCCTGCTGCACTCTTGATCTAATTAAAATCAATTGAAAGGTCCCACAGATTTGAATATAACCAGTATTTTTCCCATTTTATGGTACATTTTAAAGAAAATTTAGGAAATACATTATAATTTACTCAGCCTGCTCCACAATACTGAAAAACTTGCAAGTTACTATAACGCCAGCAGTGTTCAATTCCAGTTCACAAGCTCTCACGAGTTTAAGCGGAATAACTCTGAAGAGTTATACCTCTCAAAGAGTTATACAACAGGGAAGTTTAAGTGGGAAATTTTATTTCCATCTGCTAGGTTTACCATGGTGATTTACAACATAAGACAATTGTTATTGGCCTGGGTATAAATCCAGTCACAAAAGTTCACTTGAAAGTTTTCCAAATGAAGATTTAGAGATAGGATAAACACAATATATGCATTAATTTATGCATAAACTAACTACAAGGATAAAAGAATATTGTGCCCTTTAATTTGCCAATTTGGCATAAAGCAATTGTCTGGGAAGTGATCTGTGCTGCAACTAAATGCAGACAACCATTTGCAAGCTAATGCAAACAGCTGTACTATTTTAGCTCCATGGTATCAAAGTTGTTCAGAGAATTACAATTAAATTTTGGTTTTGAGAAAACAATCTAAAAATTAGAAGGCACACTACAGTGAAACTTGATGTTGCCTTTCAGATAAGGCAGCTATCTGAACTGAAGATTGATCAGTTCATGGGAGGAACTGTTTAATGAAGTAATGGTCATCCCAAAGTTTTCTAACATCAAACCCTAAGACAGAAGGCTTTGAAAGTTGGATTTCTCAGACTTCTGGTACTTTCTTCCATGACAGAATTAAAAGCAGTGTTACTTTTAGCTTCAGGAAAATGATCTGATTCCAGCACTTCTGTACTGCATGCATGACAGCCTGGTCCGACTTCACTGTTTCAATGAAAAGCTGTTTGTTCTCAACTCCTAGTCTGTTTTTGTTGACGGAAACTCTCTGTAGTTCAGTTTGCTGTTAAGCAGCTAGATTTATAATTTTTCCACTCCAGTCACTGAGACTGATAAATAGATGTGCTTATGGCTAAAATTTCCAAAGCTTATGACATGCTTATTGCATAACGTATTCAGATGCCAAAGCAGAATAGGCCTGTCTGGACATACGGCGAAGTAGTAAGAAGAGCATCCCATGGATTCACAAATGTATACACACTGGAGTTTGTGAGACAGTACAAAAACCAGGTTTAATAACTTGCACTTTCTAATTGTATTCCTGTCTTAAGCTTTCAGAAATGACATTTGTAGCTCTCATTCTACATAGCATTAAAGCAATGTCGTTTTCAGCTCTCAGAAAGGAACAGTACCATTTGAAAGGACTTTGACGGTAACCCATTTCTTTCATGGTAATTAAGACTGTAGTTACACCCATGTGCAAAAGCAACATTCCTTCAGTATGTCAGGGACACGGAGAAAATTATTCTCCCTTTGATTACACAAACTGACTTCCAGTTTCTTTGCCTTCCTTGGAGCCGCCAGACTTAGCACAGCTAATTGTCACCACACTGTAGGCTGAGATCCCAATGTGACAAATCTCTCAGACTCAGATCTCACCTGGCACATTATATTCATATATGGCATAAATGTGGGGTCTTTGGTAGTTTGTCTTGCCTATGCCAAGGAGTACAGTGATCTACAAACATTTGTTTTCATGCATTTTTAATCATTTTCTGTTCCATACCACTGCAGAGACTCATGCACTGTTACATTTCTCTTCCCGAGGAGCACACAGACGTCTTGGTACAGAGCTACTTTTGCCACACGTGCTGTGGAGTGGGAGTGGAAGTGGAACGCGAGGTAGTGCCTTGTGGCAAGGGCTTAGAGCTTTTCTATGGGCCATGCAGCAACCTAAACTCAAATGACCCAGGCAATCCCTCCGCAGCCTCACAAATTAAACCACTAAAACGATTCTGTGTTCCCGTCAACCAAAACCCAGATATACCTCTCCTGACCAGCTTCCACACAGCCCTGGCATGCTGCCTCTTCCCTCTCCGAGAAGCTTGGCTGCTTGACAGGGCAGCACAAGGAATCTCCCGAGGAGGAGCAGGCACGCATAACCCTCTCACCGAAGGGCAGCGCAGGGCCCCGGTAACACGCAGGCCGGTGGCACACCCAGAGCGCTGTGCCCCCCGGGCCTTTTGTCCCTGCGGCCCGTCAGTTGCGGGTCGTGAGGGCGGTAACGGCTCCCGCTCTCTGGGCACAGGAGCCGGCCCCAGCGGAGCCGGGCACCTAACGGCTGTGCCGGGGCCGTGTCAGGGTTGACGAATGTAATTCGGTATTTGCTGAGGGGGGATTAAAAGTACAAACAGGGCAGGGAAGGAAGGGAAAGGGAGAAAGCTCGCCAGCAGCGTCAGAGGAGGGATTAGCCTGCAAGAGAGCATCATTAAGCCGGGACGGGCCCGGAAGGCGGCTCCCTGGGCCGCCGCCGCTCCTCGGGGCCTTGTGTCCCCCCCAGCAGCCACCAGCTTTCCCCGTTTCCCAGAGCCGTTACCTTCCGGGGCTGAGCCCCGCCAGCAGGCCCGGCTCGGCTCTCCTCACTCGCGGTGCCCGCCCAGCGCCTCCTTCCGCCCCGGTCGCAGGCTGCTGACGCTCCCGCCGCCTCCGCCCCGCCAGCCCTGCTTGCAGCCGGGCCGTTGCGCCGCCCGTTCCCGGCGCTGTGAGCCCCAGCTCCCGCAGCCAGCTCAAGCTGCCCGGACATCAGCGTTCCATCCCGTTGGTCGCCGCTGCCCGACCTTGCCTCCTCTCCTTTCCGCGCTCCTTGCTGGCTCCCTGACAAAGGGGGGCGATCACCGGCAGCCCTCCGGGGTGATCCTTCCTCGGCAAGGGGCGGTGTCCCCAGTGGCTGTGGGCTCAGACGAGCAGTCGCCCTCTCGGTGAAACTTGAGGGGCTCAGTGGGCCATGATGCGGCCTAATGGGCCCAGTGGGAACTCGTGTTCATCACCCATCAAGCATGCCATTGGGGAGTCTTGAAGGTCAATGCCAGCAGGGGTGAAACCCCTTCCCCAGGGAATGGCTCTAACTGTGCTACTGGTGAACCTGGGCCTCACTTCCTGCACCCAGGCAGGCAGCTTCCAGAAAATTCTGCCACCCTACCCCGTAGCAGCCTGCTTGGGGAAAGGCAACTCAAGGGTGCTGGAGTTTTCATACGGGTTTCGTAAGGCTGTAGGAGAAATCACAATGTGGGCTCAGAAGCAGTGGAATCGTTATCTGAACCCCAAATAACATGGTATTAACTCCTACTTCTGTGTCATGTTTAGGACTGAGTGATGTGGAGAGCCCTGTGTGCCCCTGTGGTATGGGGGATGCAGTCAGGATGAGCACAGAGAGTATTGCCTCATCTGCTTGCAACAAGCCCAGGCCACCTGGCATGGGAGGGATATGGGCATAGGAGAGAGCATGTGAATCACCCTGGACATGCAGGTAACATTCCCAGCTAATCAGATAACATTCTGTATGGTGCTGTGTTCACCAGTTACCTGTAATGTGCAATAGTGGAGAAAAAGTCATCCGTCCACAATCAAGAAATCAATAACAGACAGCCGTTTAGATGACAATTTGTGATTTTTTTTTTAGATGAATGTGAATCCATCAAATATAAGGGGATTTTTGCCCATTATCTTCAGTGAGAACATATTTTTTGTTACGCTTTTGACCTGCCCATATAATAATTGCAATAGTCTTTGTTATTTGGTTATGAAACTCTTCTCCATCTAATCTAAACATAATGTATGCAGTTTCAGAGGTTTCTTAAACTGCAGACTCCTACTCAGCTGTTTTTCTGACTGGCAATTATGGCTCTACTGTGCCTTTATATTTGCACCTACCTTGTTTTTTTCCTGTCATTTTTACTGTCATTGGTTATATGTGTAATTGTTCTTATGTCCTTTTTTTCCCATGATGAACTGCTGATCAGATAACTGTGGGCCTGACTGTATGCAAGATCAAGACACTCAGCAACTCCTAGTTTCCACAGGCACTCAGCTCACTGGAAACGATCAGTACTTTTTCAACAGACTGCCTAAGCAGTGTAAAAAAATACACCAAGGATAATAACTAGGCAAATATATTTTAAGCAGCAAATGTAAATGGGAAGTTTCAGTTCAGAAGTTAAGCAGATGCAGCTATAACCAGTTTCTTTACTGACATGAGTTAATTTTTCAATTGTCAGGTAGGAATTGGAAACAATTCAATTGTTTTCGTAAACCACTTTCTCTTGCTGTTTTCTAATATGGTATATTCTAGATTTTCAAGAAGATCCTAATTCTTCAGGTTCATCTTAAGTTCATGCAAGTAATTTCAGAAGACACATTCAGTAGCTAACTCCCGTCTCTTGCAATTGTGCACTGCACAACATTTATAATTAAGCCTCTTAGGAAGTTAGCTGCATGGCCCATGATTAACTTCCCTTAATTCTCCATTGTTAAAGCTCAGTGCAGAGACCTCTGGAGTAATCACCCCACCTTTCCATCCTGAGTTGCAGAAGGACAATATGGTGTATAAGTCAGCATGCACTACAGTGTCATCCCACCACAGAAGTAAATATTGGTGCCTTTATCACAGTCTAACAGGCCATACCGGCTTATCCAAAGAAAGTCTCAGCAGATGAGCGAGATAAAACGGTTGATCAGAGGCTGTTGACACATGGTGCAGCATCTATAATTAAGTCACTAGGGAAGCTGGGATGGGATACTGTAAGAAAGGTAGGATCCAATTTACACACAGCTTTCATCAAATCTTAAAATGCTGTCTGAATAAAACCCAGTGAGGCAGAAGCCACTGCTGACTTGCTGCAGGCTAGAAATTTGTCAAGATAGTGGTGAGGAACACCAGGCAGAGGGTACATTGTTTATTAAACATGTAAATTTGGTGTATTTTGGTTGTTTTGTATTGTTTGTCTCTTTCCATATCTTCTTGTCGGAAGCAGTTTTGTGAAGAGGCCTCTGTCTGTGTCAGAACGGCACATTGAGAATATATTAGTTTATAATAACGACTGGTATTCCCTGTTCTACAGGACTGGGAGGGGAAGAGCGTGTCCAGTGAATAGAAATGGATCCCTGGGTTTTGGTTCTTCAGATGGCCTTCACTGAACGAGTCTACAGAACAATTATAGTACCAAACAGCTGACTGCTTCTCTGTGGGGCAGTACATTATGAAATAAGACAGAATGAGCCTACAGTACCTACCCTGATATGCTTTTTTTTTTTTTAATGAAGAAAAACATTGCAAAAGCATGGTGTAAGAAAATGTTCTCTTTTTTTGTTGTTCTAAATTAAAAATTAAATCTGAGTGGTTTACATTAAAAAAAATATCCACAATCAAAACTATCTTTGCCACTGATGTCATACAGCAATATGACATTTAGTTTGAGGACTCTGGGTACAATTTTACACTTACATTATTTGCAGTTTACACTATTGTGAAGCATGAGCATTGTGTGAAACTAAAAGTAAAACACAGATGAATATTTTGTGAGGTTAAAAAGTCAGAGGAGACCTAGAGAGAGGATTTGTTCTTTGATCCAGCAGATAAGAGAACGGACTTGCACAGATGCTTCTGCTGGAGATCTGTGTACTCAGCATCTCCGTCTGTCAGACCTGCAATAACATGGAAATCTGGATGGCAGCCAAACACAGCGCATTTTCACTTGAAACACTCTGGGTTTTATTTTGTAATTATTTCCTCTAGGTGTATGTTACTTTTTTTTAATCCTGATCATTTCTGTAAGTGCATGTGCTTCCAGTTGTTGGGGTAAGGGTAGTGGCTCTGGTGCCAAAAGAACTGTGGGGGGAAAGAGCTCCAGCTGATGTCTCCTGATACTCACAACTTAGGGCAAAGAAAGCAACTTGCCACTTGGATCTGCATTCGTGTGGGTATGTACACGCTCTGTTTGGACAGAATAAATGTGGGTTCTGCTGCGAGAACTACATGTCATAGAAAGATAAAGAAACTATTATATAAAGGTGAAAGATCAAGATAGTGACACTGTTAAAATATTTATTTCAGCAAAAAATGGGATTCTCAGCTGCATCTTGTGTTTGGGACAAACCCTGCTGATTCCTACAAATAGTCCAATGAAAGTCACTATTTTCATGAATTTCAGGTGGACTTTAGATGGGTCAAATCCCAACCTTCCTCCTTCCATCTTCAGCAGGAAAATCAGCTGCTCTCCAATAAAGATTAAGCCCTTTTTTTGGCACATGACAAGAGCAGGAGACTCCCTGTGCTTTTCACCACCACTTTGAAAGGAGCCACTTCCTTTCAAATTGAACTGTAAACTGAGCCCACAGGTGCTGGAGGCAAGGTGCAGGGCAAGCAGAAGGGGCTCCCTCTACAGAATGAGGCACCTGCTCTTGGGTGACAGGGGGATTGAGAGCCAGACCTACAGCCAGCTTGGTGGCATCGGGACAGAACAGCCCTGCCACTATGAAGCCGTATTTTTATGCGGAGGAGTTATTACACCCGTTACTGAATCCTCAGAAAAGGTGTGAAGCCTGATTGGCAGCAGGCCACATCCCTGCACTGGTGTGCGGCGGCACCACGGAGATGCACCCTAGGTGCATGTGCGTGTTCAGTGGAGCCGGCGAGGCGCCGCTGCCGCTCGGCTGTGGGGAGCAGTCGGACGGGAACCCCCAGCCCCCCCCCCCAACACCGGCCAGCTTCCCCCCCGAGCCAAGCAAAATGGCGACAAGCGCGGGCCCAGGCAGCAGCAGGCGCTCACCCCGCCCTGTCGCGCCTGAACCAATGGAATGAATGGGCTATAAATAGCGGCCAATAGGGCGGCGGGTAGCGCTCTGTATAAAAGAGGCGCGGCGGGGGCGCCGGTCTTCACTCAACTAGGGCAGCAGTGGGGCGCGGAGCGGCGTGGAGCTCCTTGCTGCGCTTTGGCTGCGGAGCCCTCGGTAAGTCCTGGGGCAGCCGACCCGTCCCGTCGCTTTAAAATAAGGTTTAGTTTAAAAAAGCATTTTTATTATTTTTTTTGCTCCCACTGTGTGGGGTGATCCGATCCGGCTGAGGAAGGGGAGCGGGTGCGGCGAGGGGCAGCACAGAGTAGGGGCGCCCGGGCGGGGGATGCGGCGCGGAGCTCCTGCGGGGTGAGGAGCAGGTCCTTACTGGGCTTGTCCTCAGCTGGAGCCGGCCCCGCTCTAAAATGAGATTAACCCGGTATTTAGTAGGGTAGTTACATATGCTCGCTCCGGCCACGGCCCCTGAGGGAGCTGTCTGTTGTGTAATGGGCCGTTGGATGCTTCCCACCGCTCCGCTCCCAAGTCGGGGAGCGCCCGGGGGCGCAGAGGGTGCCGGGCGCAGCGGATCGCCCTCGAGACCGGTAGTGGCGGTTGGAGGTGCTGCCGCCTTCAGAGGGCATCGCGGTGCCGCCCCGCTCACCTGCCGCCCGGCCCGTGGTCCTGGTGGGGCCGCGCCTTCCCTCGCGCCCCGCGGTGTCTCGGCCGCTCCCCCTCCCCTCTTTCCGGAACCCCCGGCGGGGGCTGCCCCGCGCTGCCACGGCCGCTCCGCGCGACCTTGGGCGCGTCCGTTGACCCGGGCGGTGCCTGAGCCGCTGCCCTCGCGGAGGGGATGCTGGAGAGCCGGGCAGAGCTGGTGGCGGTGAGGAACTTTTTCCTTTGCTCCTTTGTGGCTCTTGCGGAAGGTGGTGTGGCAGCAAAGGTGTGAAAGGCGCGGGCGGAATGACAGCCAAGGTGACCTTGCCTGGGTGCCTGGCTTCCCCCCGGGCAGTCCGGAGCCTGCCAAAACCCCTGTGATAGGCTTCCCCTTTTTCTTCCCAGTGACTGCAGGTAGGGTCAGACATGCCGTTCTCGAACACCCACAACCTCCTGAAGATGAACTTCTCTGCTGATGATGAGTTCCCTGACCTGAAAGCTCACAACAATCACATGGCCAAGGTGCTCACCCTGGACCTGTACAAGAAGTTGAGGGATAAGCAGACTCCCAGTGGATTTACGCTGGATGATGTTATCCAGACTGGGGTTGACAACCCAGGTAATGGCGGGGAACCATTAGATCTGCATAACAATGATCTGTTCTCCCTCTGTACTGGAAGTGCTTCTTGACAATGGCATCCAAAGCTCTTCAGTTACTAAGAGGCAAATCTTGTAAAGCATTGAAAGACAGCTCTAAACGTGTGGCTGGTTAAAAGGGGCCTTGTTCTATCAAGCCATGTTGCTTGCTGTGATCCGACATACCAATTTCCAGACACTTCAATTATGTAACTGCTCTGCCAAGTACTTTCAATCAAAAAAGAAAAAAAAAACAAAGCCAACCCAAAACCCAAATGCGTCCTAATTATGACACAACGGGGAAAAAAGAAAGCTTACCTGGCTGTTCTGGTCTGATTCAGTTCCAAACTGGTTATGTGATGTTCTTTAGCACTTCTATGAAAAAAGGGGAACAGATGTGTTTACATGCTTGAGTAAAAATAAATACTGTAATGTTAACAATATCAAAATGACCCAACTAAATAATCAGAGACAGCGTCCTGATGAGGAGTATCCAGACGTGAGAAGCCACAACAACCACATGGCTCAAGTTCTAACCCTGGATTTATACGAGAAACTGTGAGACAGTGTCACACCCAGTGGCTTCACCCTGGATGATGTCATTCAGACTGGGGTTGATAATCCTGTAAAATGTGTTGAGAATATTCTGTGTGAGCCAGCTGAAATAACTGGTGCTTTTGAATATGGTGACTTAAAACTAATTTTGTGGAGGTGGTGTTCATGAGCAGACTACAGAAGTACAGCTCTGTAGCAGAAGAAACAACAAGTGAAGCATTCTTGCTTACAGCAAAGCATGATTGCTAAGACAAAAATTTCTATCTGGTGGTCTAAATTAGCTAGTGAAACTGGATATGCTATGCGAATTTGTCCTAAACCAGGCTTGACAAATGAGTGGTTTAATGGCAACAGCTGCAGGTTTCCATAGCACTGCATTTGACTGACTGAAGTGTGAAATGTAGGGTCTCTCCAAATGTTTTTATGTAAGGGTGCATTTCTAAGTGACTAGACCTACCACTACAGAACTTGCCTGGTTAGTGCTATACTGGAGTACAGCCAAACATCACCCATACTTAGCTCTTCTGATTTTACTTCAGGCCATCCCTTCATAATGACAGTAGGATGCGTAGCTGGTGATGAAGAATCCTATGAGGTGTTTAAGGAACTCTTTGATCCAGTTATCGAAGACAGGCATGGTGGCTACAAACCAACTGATCAGCACAAGACTGACCTGAATGCTGATAACCTGCAGGTATAAACTTCTGATCGATTACTGATGCCTATTGGTCTGAGGACTGGGTAAAGTTGTTGGCAGCTGCCTGAACTGATGGCTCAGGCTCTGTTCCCTGCTTTCACCCAGGACATACCCACAGGCTGCCTGTCCAGTGCAGTCAGACTTATGAGGTGGCTTCATGTGCTGCTGCAGTGTCAGTCATGCCAGACATGTTCAACATGTGTTTCCATGAACTGTGGGGCTGTAGTAGTCAAGCTTTAAACCACACAGTCCTTGGAGTCAAGGACTGTCATTAAACACCCTCTGATTTTGGATCGTAAATATCACTTGGTGGTCTCATACTTCAGAATAGACATTTCTATGGCTACAAGTGAGGATTTTTGCCCATTTTATGGATTTCAAATGTTACTGTAGACTCTAGGAGTCTCCAATGCTGTGTTGATTGGCTATCCAGAGGGCAGCTTGAGAATAAGAGACTTTGGGTGACAGTAGTCAATAACTCTCATTTGCAAGAGTAAACACCTAATTGAACAAGGGTTTACCTCATGTTGATACCTCTAGGTTGCAGATCTGATGAGGTAACAGAAGCCCAGATTGTGGTTTGAAATGGACGTAAAATCTTCTATCACTACTCAGTATCTGTAGCCTTAGTCTCAGAACAAGTATTGTTAAACAGATAGTTGTTAATGCTGAAGAAAAAAAGAGTCCTGAAGTAAGACCCTTGCTTGCAGGCCAGGTAGTCAGTATCTTGGATATAAGGTGCACATTTAAATGCATGGCAGCAACATGTATTTTAGGGTAGGTACCTTGACAACAAGGTTGTACTCACTGGCTTCCTAATGTTGTAGGGAGGAGATGATCTGGATCCGAATTATGTGCTAAGTTCCCGTGTCAGAACTGGTAGAAGTATCCGTGGATTCTGTCTTCCCCCGCACTGCAGTCGAGGAGAGAGGCGGGCTATTGAAAAGCTCTCTGTTGAAGGTAATGTGAAAACTGGAGGCATTGGGGAATATTATGTCCTTTGCACAAGAGATGTTCTTTGCAGTTTGAAAATGGAGGCAGTTGACAAAAGCTGCTTCCCTCAAGATTTGGTGTGAACATGGAGCCTTCCCTGAAGAAGGCTTATTACATTACAGCTGCCTCAGCATTGCTGTTTGTAGCTAAGAGCAAGAGCACATGTCAGAGGGAAGTTGTGCTGCATTAAGTTGACCTTTGCTGATCTTGGAAGCTTTTTTTCTATGTGTGTGGGGAAAGAGGTTGGTTCATCACGGCTCAAACCTGAAATATAACAGGTATGTAGCAACTGCAGGGCTTGAGTCATGGTTGCAGTATTTTGTGGCTGCTTTTAATTGACTTTCATTAACATTCAGCTTGCTTAGAGGTGTAGTCTTGCTCCAGATGTGCAATTGATTAGAGTAAGCCCTAGTTTTCAGTGGAACTCCTCAGCTGCAGTTTTTTTCTGTTGCCTCCCAATGCCATTGAGAGGAAAGGATACACTCAAGGTGCAGTTCTGGAGACCGAGAGTGTAGTTGTTCCAGAGCCTCTTAAGGGCAGGGTAACAGTCCTTGACTAGAATAATGCTGTTTGTTGTATTCATGACCTTGATTCTCCTTGGAAGAAAACATGTCACTTCTACAGTTAAGCAGCAGTAATGATCCTATACTGTATGTAAGGGGACAAAGACTACTTGTTTAAGCCTGGAAGTTGCAGACAGATCATCTGATGCTGCCTTAAGTTCTGTAATGCCACAAAGGCATTGCCATTGCAGATGAAAGCAAGGGAAGAGCCAAACCCAGCAGATCAGACATTGCCATACTTTGTTTATGGTCTCTAAAGTGCTGAGGATGTCTAGCATCTTTGGTCCCATCCTAAAAGTGACTCTCTCTTTCAGCTCTGGGTAGCCTGGAAGGTGATCTCAAGGGCAAGTACTATGCTCTGAGGAACATGACTGAAGCAGAGCAGCAGCAGCTGATTGATGATCACTTCTTGTTTGACAAGCCGGTTTCTCCTCTTCTGTTGGCATCTGGGATGGCACGAGATTGGCCTGATGCCAGGGGTATCTGGTGAGTATGTCGGGAAGAGGGGAGCTGTATGAAGTCACTGCAAACAAAAGTCTTGCAGTTTCAGTTGTGTCTTGTACTGGGGGCAAAATGGCAGCTTCTGAGCTCGTATTACGGAGTCTAATGAGAATCTCGTATGGTATCCTCTGGGGAGGCTGCATCTGAACCAGCAGAATTTGGACAAGTGTTACTATGCCTCACCTTGGGCTGATAGGAACAAGGCAGCTTCACTAGCCTGTAAGTAGAGCCTACCCATCCAGCACAGGTTAGTGAAACCCCCAGCAATAATTGAGGTAGCTTGAGAAAATAGATCACTTATAAAGGAATATATAGAGTCATAGAATAATTAGGGTTGGAAAGGACCTTAAGATCATCTAGTTCCAGCCCCCTGCCATGGGCAGGGACACCTCCCACTAAACCATGCCACCCAAGGCTCTGTCCAACCTGGTCTTGAACACCACCAGTATATGTGTCGCTACGTTCAGTTTCTTGTCCCAGAAGCTGAGAGTAACTTGTGGTAATAAGCCATAGCATTTGCTTAGTTCAGACTTGATACTAAATGCATAGTAGTCTCATTGCTTCTGCTTGCAGAAACTCATGGATAACAGACTACTGGAAAGACTTCCCCCTTAGCCCCAGATATATTTGGTGACATGAGTTGACTGATGCAGGGGTGTGGAATGGAAGAATTCTGCTTATTAGATATAGGTCACCTACATAAAACTGCATCTCAGGAGCTTCTGCAACATAATTAACTTGCTCCCTTGTAAGCTAAGGGCTAGGTTTTTATCAGCTGGAATACTCCAATCTTATTACCGTAGCTCACTAGGAGTACAATACAGAGGAAGCATGCTTTGTTTCTGGAGGTCACCTTTAAGATTGCATCATCTACCTGCAGATTGCCAGCACTAGATAGTGCTGTCACCTGAGCATGACTAATGTACAAGCTTGAAGTGTAAAGTCTCAGTGTTGCCTGCATAAATAACTTTCCTCAGGTATAGTTAATTTCTGATCCTAATCAAGCTGAGAAATTATCAGCATGATAAATATTTATGATAGTGCTTGCTGCAAGCTAGGACAAGAGGGGCCCATTGGTGTTCAGAGGTTTTTATAATATATCTGAAGAGCCCCGATCAAAAATGAATGGTGAATGCTCAACTTAGTTCTCTATTAAGGTACAAAGTGCAGGTTAACAGAATCTGACAAAATTCCGATAAAAGGATTTGTTGAACTTTGTCAACGTGGTGTCATTATGAACATCACTGTACAGGGCTGTTTCAGCCTACAGTGATCACCCTCCCGCAAACTGCTGAACAGGGGAAATCCTTTACGTTTGTGAACTTGGGTCACAAGTGAGCTAGGGGAATGACTGGGTTTTTATGTCAAATCCTAAGACTGGCTCATGTCATGTACTTATTCATTCTGTTATGCTTAGGTATAGACTAATTTAAACTACCTCTTGGAAAGAGCAGGTAGCTTACCTCTGTTAGGTCCTGTATGAACAAAAGAAGCATGAATAATTTCTTGGAAGAAGCAACTAAGTGAGCCCCTTAAAATAAAAGCTGCAATGATAAGTAATTTGGTGCTATTACAGATACCTTGAAAATATCAGGTGGGACAGACAGCAAGTTGTTCACCTTGTTTCCTAGGCACAATGATAATAAGACCTTCCTTGTTTGGATCAATGAGGAGGATCACCTTAGAGTTATTTCCATGCAGAAAGGTGGCAACATGAAGGAAGTATTTACCCGCTTCTGTACTGGACTAACGCAGGTAAATCAGTATTGCCTGAACTGTAGGTTTAAGTGTTGCATGTTGCTCTGGTTAGATCTGAGAATGCAGACTCTTTGAAAGCCCCCTGTGGAGTCCTGCATGGTGGTGCTTCATAACCTGGGTCTCTGGGAACACTCTGATGTGGTTCAGAGCTGTGAGGGCTCTGAAACACTTACATAGGCGAAGCATTGTGTTTATGAAGTCTAGAATGTGTCTTCTGGTACGGTATCCTCACCCAAGTATTTAAACTGTACTTAAAGGAGATTCTACATGGTTTTAGAAATCAAGGGTTGAGGTGCCCTGGGTAGGAGGAGAAATTGCTTGAATGTGGATGAGCAAAGCTGGACTGTAGTTTCTAGGCTGAATGCTTCTCTCAGCTTCTGGTCTTGATATGAACTTGGGCCTTACCAGCCTCTTCCCTAATCCAAACAGATGTGCCAGTTGGATATATACTAAATGAAGCTTGCCAACAGACAGTGATGTGAGTTTCTGTAGTGTGGTTTAAATTTAGCCTGTCCCACTGCTAGGAGCAAGGGCTTTAAAAGCCCCTTGTTGGTGGCCTGTCTTTACCAATGGAGGGAGCTTACGTGACTGATGTAAATAGCTGTTCAAACTGTTGAGGCTGTTGCTATGTAACTGAAGCTGTAAATGAGCACTAATGGATAACCTACATCCTTCATGCACTGAAGGATCCCTAAATGTCTGTTCTCTGCATTTATAGATAGAAAATCTCTTCAAGTCCAAAAACCATGAGTTCATGTGGAATCCACACTTGGGCTACGTCCTGACCTGCCCATCCAACCTTGGAACAGGGCTCCGTGCTGGTGTGCACATCAAGTTACCAAACCTTGGGAAACATGAGAAGTTTGGAGAGGTCCTCAAGAGGCTTCGGCTGCAGAAACGAGGCACAGGTGAGAGGTCATAGTGATGTCCTAGTCAGGTTGCTCTAAGATGCCAGCAAAAGCCTGGCTACAGTCAGAACAGTGTCTTGGTTCACACTGGCAATGCTTGTCAGACCATTCGAAAGGTACCCTTGTAAAGTACATGGAGAGAACGAAGCCTTAAAATTGCATCTTGGAGGAGGTGGGGATGCAAGTACACTGTGTAGGCCTTACTGTATCTGGCTTTCTAGGTATGTTCTATATGTGGTATTAGCATCAGATAAGGTGGAGCTGGTAGTAGCTGTTCTATTGTAAGCAGGGTTGGGAATTCTGATTTGACTTCTGGCTAGGAAATAGCTACAGTGGGTATTTCTAACCACAGGTTAGACTGCTCATGGGTTAAAAGAGTAAAGAGCTGGCCTAATGTCACGCTGTGTGGCTCGTTTTGGCAGTCACATGCAGCTTTATCTTCCCGCATGCAGGAGGCAGCAGCAGTGGCGCTTGTAAAGAATTGTCTTGCTGTGTTCCCATCTTAGGCTAGTGAGGGAAGAAAGGTAGAACTTGCCTACTCTAGCTGTGGTCAGTGTGCTAACTCTGTCTCTTGTTCCAGGTGGTGTGGATACAGCTGCTGTTGGAGGAGTATTTGATATCTCCAATGCTGATCGTCTTGGCTTCTCTGAGGTGGAGCTGGTGCAGATGGTGGTGGATGGTGTGAAGCTGCTCATTGAAATGGAAAAACGCCTTGAAAAAGGCCAGTCTATTGATGACCTCATGCCAGCTCAGAAATGAAGCACTTTATTCTCATGCTTCCTAACTTATTGGATGAATAATAAAATGTCACTCCAGTTCAAACCCCTGGGTTCAGAGCCCACTTAGTTACACTGTAGAGAAGTCTTCCATCCATCTGTGTTAGAGTTTATTTTTTTGATGGTTGAGATGTTGCTGAAAATTAAATAAACTGTTGTTTTGGCCTGAAATGTCTTAGATGTGTTAAATGAATGTCTTTGAGATTTAAGTGATTTGATTTTATTAGTTATGCTAGATGAGCTGGTTTTATTTGCTTGTACATCTTCCTGGCTGTGCTGCTGCAGTCTACTTGAGCTGTGGTTAAGGCAATGTCAAAAATGAACCTTTAACTTGATTGTAGTTGGTATATGCTTGAGAACTAGTGTTAAACATGAGTCACAGCAAACATGCCCTACCTCCAAGGCTTTGACTTGTGCATCTGCTCATGGTAACTGTAAGCTGTCATTATCCTGACTACAGTGAGCCAGGCTGACTCCTGTAAGGTAGGGGAGACAGACCTGGGTACAAAGGGCTACTGTTTTCAGGCAGGTCCTCCTGGAGTTGCAGGGCAGACTTCAGCCCATAATAATACTGACACTGAGCTAGCTTGTGGGGACAAGATCACATGTTTGATCTAGGGATGTGCCAAGAGTTGGTGTAAACAACTAATTGCCCTCTTTGGAGGAAGGAAGGAAGGTGAAACTTAGATTAAGCCTATGCTGTAACTGGTTTCACCTCAGCTAGGGAAGAGATGGGGCATGTAAGCTGCCAGTCACAGGAAAATAAGTAGATAAATCTCTTCATCTGACTCCTGTTGGGCTGTATACCAGTTGTTCCATGAACCAAAAAAATGAGCAGCATAGTCAAAGCATGCTACGTGGTTGGGCTTACAAGCTCAGGCAGTCCTCTGGGTGTGAGCTTACAGTGTTGGGTCAAGTAGGTCTGTTCTCCAGAATGGCTGTAGTTGGTGTACACAGGTGCTTGCTGTATGGAAGCATCACGTTATTAACCTACAAGATTAATACTGAGAGCTAGAAGTGCTGGACCCTTAGTGACAGCAGCTTTTGCAGCTCATGCAACCTGGGAAGCAGATAGCACCTGCTCAACAGCTCTACCCACTGCTGAAACCTTTTATAGCGGGAGTATGATGAAAGGTTGATGCATAGCTTCACAACATGCAGCTTTATATAGGTTTGTGTCAAAAACTGAAGCTTTCTTTTGTAAAGGCTGTGGTATTTCAAAGGCTGATTGCAGGCTGCCACTTAGCTGAAGTGATGACTCCAGCTGGGGTAAGCTGATTAAATTGTGGTGGTGAGGGAAAAGCCGAGGGAACATCTCAGATGAGTTTTTTATTTTAAATACAGCTTTCTACTTGATTCAGTTAACTGGGTGGGGGAGAGGAGATCACACTTAAGAGCTTAGTTTTGTGCTGGGTGATGATCCTGTATTTGAGTTAATCAGTGCAGGCATTTTTCTGTTTGAGGCTTGTGAAGGAAAGGAAAATGGTGCAAGAGACAACGGGTTGGTTCTGTATATTCTTCAGATCCCCCTTGCTGTGCTGCTTGTCACTGTTGACAGATGCTTGACAAATACCTGGTTGTAATCAGAGGGTGTTCAGTTAGTGGTGATTCTCCTGAACAGGGCGTCACTACTGCACTCAAAGCAATTACTTAATGGAAGGAGGTGTCTGAAAACTTGTCTGTTTCTTTCTAGCTATATCAGCTGGAATAAAAAAAAACATCTCTCCCTACGCATCTTGTTTCTTTTATGTCCTCAGCCCGTCGGAGCTGCTGCATCTCTCTGCCTTGTTTTAGCCCCTGGGTCCCTGCAGTCTGAGACAGAACTTGTAGCTAGCTAAAAAACGACGGCCAAAGCAGCAAGCCAGTCTTTAACGCTTGCATCGAACTAGAAAATACTTCTCCTTAATTGGTTCCCTTTCCCACTCACCACCACCTTTGCTGTGTTCCCTCCTGTTGCTGCCATGAAGACTAACACAACTGCTTTTGTTTCAGCTCCTACAAAACAATTGACAATATTCCAGAGAACGAACATGTCACGACAAAAGGCTGGACATGGCTGGGACTTGCTAAAAACCTGTGATGGAGAGAAATTAAACCTCCCACCCCCTCAAAGGCTTTGGTTTCTCAGCATTACTCACCATGTGCCCTCAGATACTGCAGCTGTGTGAAGTAGGACACACAGAGCGGCCGCTCACTCGTGCCTCGGGCACCTGAAACTGCTGGGCAATGGCAGGCTGCCTTGGCCTTGAATCAAGGGGAGGAGAGGGAGGTCATCAGTTGCTGCTGTGCTTTATACAGGGGAGCTGCAATTACCCTTGCTGGCGGAGCCACCTGTGTCACGTAGCTTTCAGGAAGGACATGGGAGCTGGCATGGCCAGCAGAGCCCTCTGGATGGGTGAGCTCATGCTCTGCATCACACCCAGCGGGCTGGCGTCGTTCCTCACCCAGCCTGGAACACTGCACTGGCTCCTCCACTGGCCAAGAAAGTGCTGATGATGTGCGGGTGTGGGCCAGGAGGAGAGGGGCCAGGGAGCCCTTTGGGCTGTCCAGGCACACGTTGCATCTCTCTTCAGCTGAGCTTCTCTCACAGGTTCAGAAACAGCGATCATTGCTGCCGTCCTGCTGCTCAGCAGAGTACCTGAGCTCTGTCAGCTGCAACACGGGCCTTGTTGTGTTGTGCTCTTTCGCTGCCTTCACATACCCTGCTCCCACACGCTGGCATGTTGTCCCTCCACTGCTGGCACACTGCTTGAAACATGCACCAGTTTTATAACATTTCCAATGGGGATTTCTTATTGTCATTGCCTTTTTCTTCTTTCTGGACATTTCTGTATTCCTCAGGGAGCAGCTGCCTCTCCCCAGCCTGAATGCAATGGCCATGGAGAGCAACACCAGCACCAGCAGCAGCAGCCACCCAGCCCAGTCCCCTTCCCTCTCAGCGCACAGGGCACAAGCAGCACGTCCTTATTCAAGAAATCAAGCTGCCTAAGAACACATTTACCTCTTGCATTACACTTACTGGCAGTAGACTGCCCATAAATGCTCTTTATTCCACTTCCGTGCTATCTACTGGAAAATTATTCATAGCCTTTCACCCGCTTCTGGACTAAGCCACACAAAGGATGGTGGTAAGCTCAGCATTGTGGCAATGACACTGGGCATGCTTCCATGCTGTGGGAAGTTCCCAGGCCTGAGTGAAGTGGTCAGGCTCCCCACGTGCTCCCTTGTGCCCCCAGCCAAGTGAGGGGACAGGACAGCTGCTTCCCAAGGCTTCCAGTGTGGTGGCTGAGCTGTGTGACTCCTCTCTCTCAAAACCAAAGTAGAAGAGCACGGTGGGTTTATCTGCAGGATGCCTGTGTCAGCCCTGCCCGGGGTGCAGGAGTCTGCTGCTCCAGTCTTGCCCTCTGCCAGGGATCCTCGCTTGGCTCAGCCCCAGCCACAACCGAGGCCAGGGCAAGGCTGTCCTCCAGCTTTCCATTTTGCCCAGCATGTATTAATCCATCACTAGGCCAAGAATAAAAGGGAAGGTGCTACTGCCTAACACCTCCAGCAGCCATCTGGGAGAGAGGAGGTTTAGGCTCCAGCCTGTCCTCAGATGAACATTACCATGTTTTCATGCAATGTGGAGTTGCTTGAGCAGGAGAGTTAGAGTGATTCTATTTAATCTATTTTTTTTCTCCACCCTCCCACACACAGACTGTGGTAGCGTGGTGGGCAGGGCACCCGTCTGAGAATGGAGACGGCATCACTGCCTTTTCATCTCCTGTTTGCTTTGCTTTTCCCCCTGGGGACGCAGCAGGCCAGCCGGCTCCTTTGGCTGCTCCAGCTGGTCTGCCTTCCCACTTGCCTAACATACCATAGTTAGAAAGCTGGGAATAGCCTGGGTGACCATTTGCTGAGCCCGGTGGGAATAGGGCACTTCTTCACTGTCATAGGATTTTGGTGGGTTTTATTTGTCCCCAGTGAAGGGGGAGCCAAGCCTAGCAATAGGGGAGGATGCCTCATAGCCTAAGCTGTTGAGCTGAGGGGCTAATCAGAACTGGGTCTCTTGCATGGAGTGACCCTCTTCCCCTGGTTTTGATGAGTTAGGATTTATTTTCTGACAGGAATCACGCAAGCTCCTGACCAGCTCCTTTCCTGCCCTGGGTTCCCGACCCCACAGCACTTCTGCATCACCGCATTGAGCTGCTGGCCGCTGCATGGGAAACCCAATGGCAAGGGCTGCCCTCGGGCTGCAGAGTGCTTGTACGTGAAGGTACGGGGTGTCCCCCCTCCGCCTTTGGAAAGAGCATCTCTTTTTGTCCAGATGCTGCCTGGAGCCAGGCTGAGCGCTCGCTGCCAGGTGAGAAGCTGCACCTACAGCACCTACAGCGTGGGTCTGGGAAGTAAACTGGGAGCGTGGGCTCAGGCTGGGATTGACAACGGAAAATCTGCGTTACCAGACAGGGTAAAAATAAACAGAGGAGCATCCAAACCTACCCAAGAGTTTGGTTTTCCTCCTCCAGCCAGTGAGTAAGACTATAAGAAATCATGCATATATGTATTTGTATTTATATGTACACATGTATAGTTTTATATGTGTTCACATATATATGAATATAAACTTTCAAAGGGCAAAATGTCTCATGCTCAACACCTGGGAAATTGATAGAGAAATGTGAACGCTGAGGTTTTTAATGACTGTGAGAAGCTTCAGCTAAAAATACAGAATGGGAAACCTGAAGCATTCTATAATGCAATTTCAGAATAAAACCAGAATTGAAGACTAATTTGACAGAAACACATGCAAGCTCCAGATCTCGGTAAAGATCTCAGCTTGTCGCCATGTTCAATACAGGTGGGTGCGAGGTTCTGCTCATTCTAGATCCTTTATTGATGACCAGAGAGCAAAACTGAGAATAAGTCATGCTGAGGAGACCTTGGAAGTGTGAGCTGATATTTTGCTTCTCGTGATGGTCTTTGATGGTAGTACTTGAGCACAACAAAACTGTCCTGGATTGCTTGGGAATGAATGCAACTGGAAAATGAGTGAATTAACTCATGTGAAACCCCGTGTTCTTTAGCCTGGTCTGGCAGGGTGGTTGGCACACACACTGAGGACACTTTGGTTGGCGTGTAAGTAGTGGCTATTTGCAGTTCAAATGCTTGCGCATGTTTGAAGCGCAGTGAAACTGGAGGGAAAATCAGGTTCAGGGCTAGTGCCAGCCAGCGGGAGCCAATGGGGTTGTGTGCCAACATTGGCATGGGGGGGCTGTCTTCTGCTTGACTGGCCCAGCCGGCCAGCGATGAGCTGGAGGCGAGCACAGCAGTGAGATGCAAACAAGACAGCTTTAGGGCACTGGGTGGTGAATAACCTGGGGCAGGAGGGCTGGAGTTTCAGTGAGCGTGGGGCAGGCTGTGTCCTTGCAGTCTGTCCGCAGTAACCAGCCGCTCTGCCTCCGTGCCTGTGGTGACATTCCCTGAATCATCGCGAATCCCTGCTCGGGCTGACAGCGTCCCCAGGCTGCGGGCAGAGCATGCCTGTGAGTACTGGGAAGCCGGCACAGGTGTCCTGGCGAGGCTGATCTGGAGAGCCGTGCTGGGACCAAGTGAATGGAGATGTCCAGATGGGTGTGAGAGGTCTCTGGTGGGAATGAACACCAGGTGAGCCATGGACTACACTGCTCCATGAGTGGGCTGTGTTCAGCAAAGGGCATCAGGACATGATCTTATTGGATTGCTTCTGTAACAGCCTCCAGGCTGGTACTTGTCTGGGGAGAGATGGCTCCAGAGATACCCGTGGGAATGTGCATGGAAAGGGGTTTGTGACGGACCCAGCCGCCCTGATGCTCAGCCTCAGTGCCCACTGGCTGCTCTGGGCATCTCCCCATCTGGCCGTGGCTCTCCAAAGGCTGATCCCCAGCCTGCACAGCTCTCACAGCATCCCAGAAGGTCCATCCTTCCTACCCACCAAACTCTTGTGATGCCGCATCCCAGCAGCAGGAGGTAAGTGCTGGGGAAGGGTGCACCACCCCATCGCAGTGATGTCCCAAAGGACTGTGTCCTGGCCAGCATCCCTGGCCACCAGTGACCATACTGTGACAGTTTCTTACTGCAGGGCACCTCCTGACTGCATTAACATGGAAGACAGCAGGGTTGATAGCATCTTGGAGCAGAGGCAGTAGGGGTTGCACCAGGCAGCTCTCTGCAGGGCTGCGTGAGAAGCACCGTAATGCAGCAGTTTGGATCTGAGTGCCAGCCACCCTTGTGCAATAGCTACATTGCCCACTGGGCATCTCACCGGAGTGCTTGTTCTGACTTACTCATCCTGTGGGGTGCTGTGAAGTGGGGCAGGGTTGAGGGCTCATCTAGGGAAAAGGCTGAGCTAACCTCACAGCCAGCAGGTGTGTGACTGGCCAGCCTGGAGCCATGAGCTATCTGTTTCCTGATACCTGGTGGTTTGGCCTTTGGAGGGGGGGGGGCTTTTTTTTGTTGTTTTTTATTTGCAGTGAACCCTGTGGTTTGCAACAGGATTGCACATTTCAGGGTGCAGCCCTGGGGAAGTTGCTGTGTCCCTCTCCTCTCTCGGGAGGACCAGGAAGCCTCCAGGGGCTGAGCACCATTCCCTGCAGCCCCCTCCTGCTCCCCTCGAAATGCCTTTGAATTGATTGGGGTAGCCCTGGTGCTTGGGGGGGAACCCCTGAAGGCAGGATGCGAAGACCCTCGCATGTAGTGTAAAACACAGTTTTAGAGGGAGACAAAAGTTGTGCTTTGTTTTTCCTCACAGGGAATAAAGGGTCGGGCCTTGAGCAGTGTTTATGAGCAATGACACCAAGTGAGCTGGAGCCCCTGAAGAGGGGTAAGACAGCAGATGACCAGTGCATCCCTCCCAGATAGTTTATATAATCAGCGTCAGCGCCAGCACAGCCTGTCTTTGCAGTTATCCTATGTGCCCTTTCAGCCTTTACCTTCCTGGGGTACCTGTGCACTGTCCTGGTCTTTTGTGATCATTTCCATTTCGCTTCCCATTGATGTGGCCACACTGAGATCTTCTCATACAACCTAGTTCAAAAGTGAAGCCTCCACAGAGAACAGCTACTCTGGAGAGCCGTCATCTCACTGTTTAAATGCTGATGTGCCTTTCAGCTGTTTATTCGCCTTCAGCAAGCCCTGAGCAGAGACCATCAGAAACGCATATTGGATTACCTAAAAGGGATTTGGAATAAGCACAGCAAAAAGGCCTAGGGAAACAGTGAAATACATTTATAAACCCAGAAGCCATTTGCGGCTCAGTGAGCATGGGAACAGTTATTAAAAAGAATCACAAATCTGGGAAGAAAGGCGAAACAATTTTTAAGGTACTAAGAAACATCTTCCGGTGCGCCCCAGTGAGCCTGGAAACACTTTGCTGTTTGCCAGCGCTGAGTCCCATGACACTTTCTAATGCAAACATCCACCATTAAACCTTCATTAATCCTCCTGTCTGATTTCTGTGTGGGTCATTTAGCACTACCTAATACTGAGCTTAGGGGAAAACCTAATAAGCCAACCATTAATCTTTGAACTTGGCGCTTAATTCTCGGTGTGCTGTTTCTCAACATGTTCTGTCTTGTCCTTCCACCCCACTGAGAAGGGCCCTGCAGTGCCGGCAGAGGGAATTGTGGATGGCCGTGGCGGCAGCCTGTGCTCATGCCGGCATCAGGGATATGGTGGCCATGGCTGAGGGGATGCAGATTCCAAATGAACTCTTGTGAGACTTGGGAATGAGCCTCTCAGAAAAGGCAACCTGTGGTGAGACTGTTACCAAGCCACAGTAAGACTATAGGATCCTTGGAAAATAAGACAAGAAATTAAATACACGTATACTTATTTTAAGCAATGACACTTACACTCTGCAGGAAGCATACAGCTAAAGCATGTTTTAGAAGCATCTGAAAGCTTGACAGTATTTCTCTCCTTTCCAAGGTGGAAAAGCCCCCTTCCACCCTCCCAGGCGAGGGACGTGATGCCAGCCCAGTAGAAGGAAACCTCTGAGGGCACCAACAGCATGAAACACAAACTCTGGCTTGGAAAAGAAAACAAGAACGCCTCATCAGCTTACACCAGGCTCAGTGCTATCAGTACTTTGTGCTTGTACGATGCTGTATTTAGCAAAGCATCGTGCAGGCTGTTAGCCGGCCCTCGGAGACCATCGTTAGCCCCATTTCACAGTGTGGAGGAAGCATCTTTGCTGAGGCTGGGGACAGGGTGATCAGGGTGGCTCTTCACCATGGTCCTCTGCCTTCCAGCTCACCCTCTTCAGAGGCGAGGGTAACCCAGTCACTCTGCTTGTAATCCAGAGGGAATATAGAAAAGAATAAGTTCTCATTTGAGTTGCAGCTTCCCCCCCAGCTGAGTGTCTTCCTCATGTACAAACTCACAGCCTTGGGCAAGGATTTTGATCAAGTGTTTTTGTCTCAGCTTAGCTGGGTTTTGTTTATGCCCCTTTTAGTCTGTTCCTTCCTCAAGATTAAAAAAACCCACCACCACCAACAAAAGCAAAAATAAAGCACAAAGGTCTCGAGAGAGCTCAACCTCTCCTCTCCCTGCTGCCTCTCCTGCAGAAATAGGAAATTCCTGCAGAATGTCTCTTGGGAATGGGAAAAAGGACTATAAAAAGCACATTACGGAGGTGAAGAGCCTCATGGTCTACTGGCAGCCAGAGCTCCTGGACCCCCACAGGTCACCTCGCACCAGGGTGGAAAGGTATGAAAGGGGACGTCACCCTCCAACACAGCTCAGGGCAGACCCTTGTGCCGACCCAAGCACGGGTGCAGTAAACCCCTGCAGTAGATGTGTCTGACTCACAGCTCACAGCCCCCAGCCCCTTGTTTCAGGAGCTGGGCTTTGTCCTCCAGGTTTTGGCCATTTTTGGGTGTGGGATCCCTCGTGCCCTGCACCCCAGGGTGCTGGTGGTGGTAGGATGGGGCTTTGCTGCCCCAGGAAGGATCGTAGGGCTTGGACCACAGCAGAAGTAGGTGCAGGGAATGGGGACTGCAGTGAGGGTCCACCCAAAGGAGCCCCAGGAAGGAAAAGGGGTAAAAGCAGGGAAGAGCTGGGGAGAGTTCTCTTTGCAGGCTGCAAGTGGGGTGGGAAAGAGGAGGCTCCGAGGCCCCGGAAGCTGCATTCCCATGTTCTCATGGAGGCAGGAGCGATGCCCTGTGGCTCAACTGTTTTCTCAGCTTGTTTCTGAAGGCAGCTCCTGTTTACACCGGTGAGCATTTCAGCAGCCCCTTTGTGGGGACTCCCCCGGCAGGACCGTGGGGCAGCCTCTGAGGAGCAAGGTAAGGCCTTGAGGCACAGGAGGGAAAGCTGCCCTGTGCTATCTAATCGGGGCGAGGGCTGGAGCCTCATACATGGCAGTACCAGCAAGCCCCAGCCCTGCGCACCGAGGAGGCTCTGACAAGCTGGGGGTAACCCCGTATCTGCGGTAGGTCACAGTCACATTTGGCAGAGGCCAGAAGCACGAGCTGGTGCCTTTCAGCTTCCCCACTGCACTGAGCAGGAGAAGGATCTGCTAAACAAAAAGCCTCCCTTGGCCCAAGCACAGGAGCAGCCACCTTCCAAGTAGTTGGGTTGAGCAGGAGACTTCCAAATCAGGGCATCCCGGTCCCTCTGCGGTCCTCGTGCTGCCTGCATGTGAGCTCTGAATGGGGAATGCTCCTCTCTCCCCGCACCAGAAACGGGTGCCTGTCTGTTCCTATTAAAGGATATTGTTTAGTCTCTGGCTGGGCTGGTGCTCATGCAGGCTGGAAGCTGCAACCCAGCAGAAGTCCTTGGCAAGTCTCATCAGGAGCACAGGTCTGGTTTGGGGGGCTCACGCTTTTGCGAAGGCTCTGAAACACAGCCGGGTGTTGCTGTTACAGGCAGGGGTGCCTGCAGCAGAGCTCACAGCTCCTGAGAAGTGAACCCACATCCCACTGCTTGGGCTGTGCTCCCATGGGGCAGCTCGCCAGGGTGGAGGCTGGCAGGGCCTGCTGGTCTGGGTGATGCTTTGTGAACATCACCAGGTCCACCCTGCAGGACCACCTCCACTGCTGATGGTGGGCAGTGAGGTGAGTGCCCACCAGACACAAAAGCGGGCAGCAGGGGAATGCAGGGCTAGCAGTGAGCAGGGTCGTGGCATGAGTGCGCCTGCTGTCAGGAACCCCAGCATGCAGCTGGATTTGGGCTGGGCTCAGGGATGTGAAGACTGCCACCACCACTGGCTATGACCACATGGTGCCAGCATGCAGGGCTCAGCCCTTCGCTGTCCAGGATTTGGTTACTTCCAGCCGCATTGCTCTCCAAAGCCAGGCTGACTGCACAGCAGCAGGCTGTTGGCAGGCTTCTACGTGCCTCTGAAGCTCTATTTCCAGACCATCCATCTGCAGGCCACAAATCTAGGGCCACCACCAGCTGCTGCAGTTTGGGGCTGACAGTTTAAACCACAGGTCCCTACCATCACCTCAGAGCCCACCGAGCTGAACAGGGCCAAACCTGACATGATGTTTCCTGCAAACCACTAGGGTTTCTGATGACATGTTCACCCCACCCCGCTGAGGTTCAGGTTCACAACAGCTATAGCCAATGTTGTCTGGGAGAGGTGAGCAGGAAAAAGGGCACATCAAGGCATGGGGCTTTGCCTTCAGCAGCCAAGTCTGGCTGCCAGTGGGCTGAGCCACCTCTATCCTTCCTGCCCTCTCCTCCTCCCAGCTCCCCAAAGGCAAGGACAGGCACAGGCTCATCACAGCAGCCAATGACTTTTTCCACGGAAACAGATGCCTGCTTCAGCTGATGCATTGTCTTTGTGTTGAGCTCAGTCCCACCTACTCTGATTGTCACTGTTGTTATTATTTCCATAGCTGTTTTGCCTCCAGACTTCCGGCATGTTCCTGCTCCAGGAACACATTACTTCAGCCCTGCCCACTCCTGGGGCTCAGAGGCTTCAAAAGGCAGCTCAGAGACCAGTCCTTCCTGGTAACAAGTGCTCCTTCCCTTGGATGCTCTGGGACATTGTCTGCAGCACGTCATACGTGGGGAGGAGCTGCTCAAGAGGCCTTGGCTATGATTGTGGCCATGGCGGGAGGCGCAGCCAGCCTAGGCACCACTCAGGCTGGGGCAGGGGAAAAGTGGTGATGCTCCTGCTGGCACCAAACTAGAGCATGGATTTGCTCCTCTCTGCCAAGAGAGAAAACTGCTTGAATTCAAGCACATGCCAGTGTGAGCAAGAGCCAGCACTCAAGGTTCATCTGGATTGCTGCAGGCTAGGAGGTTCACAAACAGCTTCAGCAGTGGTGGTGAGACGGTCACAGTTACCTGCCCAGGGAGACTTCAGCATGCATCACCAGCTCCCTCCCTGGGATGTGCACAGGACATCTCTGGTCCAGCTGACAGTGGCAGCTTCTACACAGGACAAAAGACCACGAGGCTGATGCCTTCTCATAGTTCTTTGCTGAGCCGTAAAGTGATAGTGCCTTTGGATGCAGTGAGCCCCTTTCTCTTCCCTTCTCCAGGAGAGAAAATTTCAGCCAAGTTCTCACAGCACCGTGAAAAACTATTGTCTTACTTTGCTGGGACGAAGACCTGGGACCTTCTCAAACTACTCCACTCCCATCCCCCAACAGAGAGCTTTCGTTGTCCTACACGTCAGCCTACCCACACTCATTGCGGCGGCCAGAAAGAGATCCAACCTGGGGCTCGGGAAAGTCTGACTCCCACTCTTCCTGCCTTGTGACAGACACTTGCACAAGCTGCGCCACTCCCCGTGTGAGAGGCCAGGACCTTCCCTTCCTCTTTCACGCAGGGGCGAGCCCAGGCCATGCAGAAGGTCCTCCTGAGGAGCAGTCAGCAGCCAGCCAGCCAAAGGAGAAGTTGGTCTAGTGACTAGACAAGAAACCAGGGCTAGGAAGTGTCCTGGCCCCAACCCAGCCTGGATTGAGGCCAAAACAGGGAAATGAAACCAGCCGAGGTAGGAAGAGGCACTTTGCTATGATTAGGCAGCGGTTTGTCCTTCACCCCCCAGCTCAGCTCTGTCCTGGGCCAGCACCCACCTCACCACCTTCAGCTGCTGTGATACAGGGTAATACGGCAGCAGCTCAGGATGCTCTTTTGTGGAGAAGGATGTGCCAGTGCGTGATCGTATTCCTTGCGGGTACTCTCCCATACCTGCCAGGCTGGACCCTTGCTGCAATGGGCACTGGCGACCATAGACTGGTTGTATGTGGGCGCAGCATGAAGAGGGTTCCTGCTGCAAGCGCTAGACAGGGAGAAGTTAAAACAAGTGACTGTCCTAAACACTGACCCAAACTCCAGCAATGCCTTGGAGGAGGGCAGTGAGGGAGGGAGCTGCTGCTGCTCTATTTCCAAATCCATTGGTCTATTCTACCTCCTAGAAAACAGCAGCAGAGATGAGATCACTCCAGCCTTTCCTCTTCTGGACTTGGCTCCACTTCTGCTCAGCCTCCTGCTTCAGGAGATGGCCTAGTTAGGGACCCCCATCACCCACAAAGACACATTTTAGTACCTTTTTCCTGAATCTCAGCCTACTCCAGGATTTTCCACACAGCAGCTGGTGAGTGGGATTGCTGGCAGGCCTTTTTGTCTCCAATGGCATCAAGGCTGAGCAGGGGTGTCTTCTATCTCCTACTGCATTTAGCACCTCACTTCCTTTGCTGTGCGGCCCAGAAGTTCAGGGAAAGAAGGCCATGCACCCTTTAGGCTCAACAGCTAACTGTACAACACCACACAAGCACAGAGAGCTTGCTGCGCTACAGGCTGAGGAACTGGTTTGGAAGCTTAGGCTTGCTTATGACCGCATCTTCTTCGTGCATACACTGATTTCTGAATGGACACAAGCTGTTCATCAGAGTGCCAGGGAGTGGTGGCGGTCCTCTCGAGCTGTGAAAGAGGGGCTTTGCTGCACAGGCTGCTCATACCTCAACCCTTCACCCTTGCACCAGAAGCCAGGGTGGGTGTCAGGCACCCTTCAGAGAAGAGACTAAGGCTTCATTCTCCTTTCAGCTTGGTACAAGCATGAATGTCAGGTACTGCAGCTTAGGTAGTCACCATCAGGGCTGGGGGTGTCTCCTCTTCTGCACTGCACTCATACAGCCAATAGAGCCTGGCTCTGTAGCACACAAGGCATCCAGAAAATCCTCTAGCACAGAGAACTCAACGTGGCCCATATTGCTCAAGAGGTCCCTGCCATGGTGGAGACGTCCCCAGCCAGTTGCTTGTCCACATGGTAATTAAAGAAAGGGCAAGCAACAGCAACAACCATGACACTGCAATGCTCTGTTTGCTGCAATCTCCAGAGCTGGCTCCAGCACCAGACTAATTTCATTTGAAGAGACTGACAGTATTGTTTCCATGACATTGCTGTGGACACAAAAAAGCGGAAGCTCCTCATTTACCCCCCTGGCAGTCTGCAAGGTGCTGGGGCTGGGCAGAGCATGGCTTCAGGTACCTCAGCCCCACAAAAGAGCTCAACAGACTTGGATACCAAATCTTTATTTTGCACACCAAAAGTGCACACAAATTTGAGCAGATGTTGGTTTAAAGGTTTGAGCTGTTGGAAAAGCAATACTTGTAACACAGATGAACCAGCACCCCTTCCTCACTGCTCTTCCTATATTCTGTGGCAAGCCACTTTTGAACTGAATCAGTATCTCCCACCTCTCAGGCCATGTGGCTTCTGCAGGTTAAACATGCATAGAAGTGATCCTCTGCAGCGCTCTGGCCAGAGCAGGCCAGTGTAACTTATACTTGTCTAAGTAAGGGCAAAAAGCTCCCATTTTCTGTCCCCAGGCAACCACTACTTGCTCTGATCAGCTGCAAAGGTTGGGCACTGCTGGCAGAAGAAAGGAGAGCCCCAGCTGTGTCCCACACAGCCCTTAGGGGACAGTGTGATCAGACCTTTCAGAGGCCAGAATTTGTCTTCCAGCCTCTGCAATGCCTACCCTCGGGGTTACTCCATCACCAGTGGATTTAGCACCACAAACCCGTTTCCCTGCAAGCAGCCAATACAGCAGAAGAGGTGACTGCCACCAGGCTCCACACACCCCAAGCCAGGACACTTGCATATGCCATAAGTAAAGAGGAAAGAGCAGTTACAGCAGTGTAATGGGTGGCATTAGCACAGCCACAGATTTCAGTGCAATACCATACTGATCCAGAGCTTTCTTCCAGGTTTTCAGTCTTCCATTTAGCAGCATTTCTATCTTTGGTTCAGTCCAAATTTAGGACTTGTTTTCATCCCCTGCCTTCCCTGAACCCAGCTGCTACATCAATGAAACTCAGCTTTGCAGAGATATGTGGAATGCTACTGCTTCCATGGCAGAAAACTGGGAAAAGGCATCATCCAAGTGACAAAACAAGGCTAGGATGAAACATTCTTTATTCTCACATTTTGCTGCAGGACAGAAGGGAAGGGTAAGGTAAAGGTAACAGCAAGTTCATGAGAGATGCTGGATGCTGGTTAAACAAACAGCACGTCTTCCCATAAACCTTGGCTCTCATCCTCCCTGCTTTATTTTTATCCATGAGGATGCTTTTGTCGCTGCCTTTACTTTTACTGCTTTGCAAAGGTTGTCCCACGTTTCCCTGCTGCTTCAGCAGAATACTCAGATGTAAAATAGGCAGGAAAAAACCCAATGATCTGTCTTGTATCATGCCAGGTTGGACAGGGCCTTGGCTGACATGGTCTAGTACAAGGGGGGTTGGAACTAGATGATCTTTAAGGTCCTTTCCAACCCAAACTATTCTATGATTCTACGCAACACTCACCCTGGCAGACCCAGCTAATGTCAGCAATAGAAAGAAACTGGAGAACAGTCAGTAGAATTTCAGGTTACCCAAGATATAAGGCACAAACTAAAGCTCGGCTCCCCCTTGTGCACAGCAGAATTCATCCCTGTTCCATCAGGATTTACCCCGAGTGCAGCTGTCATGGGTTCAGCAGTAGCAGTCATTAAACCACGACAACGGCTTTGACCTGAAAAGTGACCTTTTAAGGAGAGCTGCTTCTTGACCAGCAGATCTGGTCCCTGCTGTGAACTGTCACAGTTTTTAGGCTGGTTCCCAGAGAAACAAGCCTTATGTAGCCATGCACTGTTTGTGAGCGCCTATGCTCGTGTACGCCCAAGTCTGTCAGCTAGCTTCAAGCAGGGTCAGATCGTGGATCAGACATAAACATCCCTGCAAGTCCCCTTTAGTCAGAGCTTACAGGAGGAACCGGCCTTTCCATGCAGCCTCTGGGAGGTGCAGCTTTACCCCAGGAGCATTTGCACCAACAGCGTGTGATGGGAAATGGTACACTGAGCCCCTGACACCAATCCACTTGAACCAGGGGTCACTTGAGGTGGTGCTCACCGACTTCCTCATCTGCCACAAGTTCCCCTCATCTCTCTCCCTTTACATCTTGCAATACTCCATTTAATGCCTCTCCTTAGCAGAACTAGAGGGCCATTGGGGAGAAAAATGGATGTTGTTCCCTACAGCATACAACCTGTATAAGCTTTTCCTCCTGCTTATGGAGGCCTTATGGTGAGAACAGGCTGCTCTTGGAAGAGCCACAGCAACAGGACAGTCCTGCTCCTGTTCATTAGCACATAGAGTCCACACAGCATCTCACTGGGGCATTTTGTCATCATGCGTACTGCCCACCACTGTGCAGGCCCTGCTGCATTACAGAATACACCTAGCCAAGTATGCGCTGTGGGGACGTTCTTGATTCCATAATGGGAAGTCTGGAAAGCACCTAGGAACCGAAATCATCCAGAGATGAGTTTCCTTCCTTCTCACCCTAGTGACTGCTCTAAATTCAACCATTTATCACAGTCTTGGGCTCACTTAAGCTACTGTCCTCCAGGCCTGAAGAATCACTTCAATGGAATACTGAGGCGATCCCTTTGCACCTGCCATGCAGTGTACCACAAACCAGCACTGATATGCTCCAGGGGCCCTGGAGCACTTGTACTGCTTCCCCAGCTATAAGAGCACTTACAGACCTGGTCTGGAGAGATTCATAGAGCTCTGACACCACAGAGCTCAAAAAGGGACTGTCCCTTGAATCAAGACTTGAGCTCAAAGAAGCACTCGGCCAGAAGAGTTCAGCCAAGGCTCATCTCTGGAAATAAGGAGAAAGCAACAAGCTTTAGATGCCAGGGATAAAGAGATTCAGACAGGGGTCAGTTAGATAAAACCACTAAAATATATATATACATGACCCAACAACATTTGCTGTAGTGGCTGCTCCCAGATTGGTGATGAGGAACAGAACTTCCCAACAGCAAATTCCTGCTTTTGCTGCTCCCACCGCATGGCCACGCACAAAGCAATGAGCACCTTCCATGGCTCCCACTGCAACCAATGCTTCAGAGCACCTCCCTGGAAGGAGCACGGAAGGGCTTGGCAGCAGCTGATGGGGATGGGACTGCAGAAAGGAGGGGACAAGCTGCAGGGCTCCTTTGTAGAAAGAACACAAAGTCTGAGACTGACCAAATTAAACAGCTCCTCCATAACAGCTTACCAAATCCAAATATCCTAGCAATAAATGCTGGAACCAGTTGCTATTATCCCCCAATGGCAAAGCTTGGATTACAGTAAAAGTGAAAGCTGCAGGAAAAATACGTGATTTGAAGAAAAAATAGACCTCTGAGCAAATAAGGAAGTTTCACTTCTTGCCTACTCAAAGCACGAGCAACAAGATATGTCTGAAGATTAAAACAGACTGCAGGGATGGAAAATGCCAGCCATAAAGCTTTAGAGAGCTTCTTAATACAGAGAAATATAAATGGCAAGTGATCCCAGGTTATTTTAGAACAGGCTGGCTGCAGTTTAAGTCTTGATTAGACTGATTACTAAAGCATGAACAGCAGAATAGCTTCAGTAATTATATTTCCGCACAGGAACACAAAGATTCTTATTCTTTAAAAAGCTGCAAATTAATTTAAATATTCAATATTACTTTTGCCCTCCTCAGCAGAAAAGCCTGCTGTGAAACATGCTCATTTCTAGGAAAGGAGACGGAACAAGGCTTGACAATGAAGTGGGAAAGGGTTTTGCAGCCCTACAGGTTTCCCATGGCAAGCTAAAGACCATTTAACTACACCTCTGAAACAAAATCATACTGGAAAGATAAGGTAGTGTTAGGGTATTTTTCAAACTTTCATCAGTATCTTGCTGCGTGCTCCCCCTTTAATGCTTTTCCCAAGTCAGAATTGTCCAAGATGAGAACACCTATAACCGATGTGAAACTGCTGTTCTGCACGCAGCAAGTGATCTTTGGAGCTCTTTTCTAAAAACACTCCAGACGAGCACGAATCAGAGCCGTGTTTCTGCATTTGAGAGACATCCTGTGGCCACCGCAGACACTGCAACGTCCCCCCGTTGCCTTGCAG
Organism: Amazona ochrocephala; assembly: GCA_039720435.1. NCBI lineage: Eukaryota > Metazoa > Chordata > Aves > Psittaciformes > Psittacidae > Amazona > Amazona ochrocephala. The sequence goes on along the minus strand of CM077882.1, from coordinate 49,956,017 downwards.
CCGGCTCAGTGACCTGCCATCCATCCCTCCATCCATCTGACCCCACCCGGCAGCCTCTGCCTTTTCAGCAGGTACCCCACACCATCAGTCCCTGCTCCTTTGGGCGCCGCAGACACAGTACAATTAAAATATATGACTCCAAGCACCCATCAGGCTGGTGTTGTTTTCCCCATTGATGGGGAAACATGCGTGAAAGCACTTAATTTCATGTGTTTTGGCTGGATAAACTCGGGGGGTGGAAATAATTCTGTGCTTAGAAAGACTGCTGTTTGTAGTTGATTACAGTGCTCATGCTGAGCTGAACTCCTGGGTAAGAAACACCCCCAAATGAACAGGACTTTACCTCAAAGTAGGCAAGTGACAGAAAGCTGTGTGACTGTTAACACCAGCAGCATTTCACTTCTATGTACTGGCATTTACTACTATGGTTTTGCATGCCCATGTGTTCTACCAGAATTGTTTTCATGGTGAGATATTTAATTAGCTAGTTTTACTCACCTAACACATTCAATGCAATCAGCTACTACAAGGAAACATGAACTGTATGAATATTTTGGTTTTATGCCCTGAATTTCATGAGGGTATTATTAAACGGTAACGTAAGGGTATTAATGGGATGAGAACTACAACATTTCAATGCCTTGAAATTCAATGCTGCAGTTCCCACAGCAACCATAACCATGGCCACTCTGCATGAATTTTGCATCCCAATCTCAGAACGCACAGTTCCAAGTGCTCAACACACATGAGCAAAACCCAAGCAAAAGCTTTTCTTTTTCTGCAATATCTTACCTGCTAAGCCACAACCACTGCAAGGTGCTAAAGGCAACTGTAGGTGAAGATGAACTCCCAGCAACTGGCAATTAACACTCTGAACACAGCTTCTGTGCACAGGTAATTACTCACAGGATTCACAGTGTTGGTGTTGACACTACTTCTGTTTTCAGTTATTCCTGGAACAGGAGCCCATTGTTTGCACCAAAGGTTAAAACATTCTTAGAAGGCTAGAAAAGACCAAACTGAAAGACCAATCACCTGAGGAAGTACAATGACTGCCCTGAAATGTCTTATTGCCATTACAAAATGGAGTTTTCATGGGGGAAAAAAACATACAGCAGCACAGGCACGGGCGGAGCACTGACAGCAAAATGAACTCCGGCAGCACCTGGAGTTCTCAAGTTACAGCATGATACAGAATGCACAGAGAATAAAATGCAAAATTCACGAATATTTACTATATTTAACAACTAAAATTACCCTTTAAACTAGCATAATCAATACCAGTGTTTATGGGGAAAGAGAGGGGAAATCTGCTGCCTTCACAGACTACAGATCACAAGAACTAACTTGCAAAATAGTAAGGATTTTGCATTTTTCACCTGGGGTCAAATCTGAACTGTGCACTATGAATAACTACTAGCTCGCTGCAAATTTAAAATGCAAATTTAGGCTCCAGTTTAAAGCACATGTTAAGTACATGCTTAAGTGCTTCACTGAAATGTAACCATAAAACATTAATACAAAAAGTCAAGCAGATAATGCAGGCCATTATCTACATAAGTTCTTGATGAGAAACTGAGTATCAGTAGGAAACAACGCATGAAGAAATCTCTTCATTCTAGTTTGCAAAATCAAACCCAGCTCACCGCAGCGATGGTTGAAGAGTGGGGACCATCCCAGAGTAGCTTCACACCCTACAGAAAGCTAGCCGACCATCAGAGAGTTCATCAAATGCATGTTTCCACATTAAAAGAGCAACAGTGGACTCCCTCTGCAGCAGCAGTGGTTAGAGACACAACTGGTACAAAGCCATCAAAAGCAATACAACCAGAGCCAAGGGGAAGCACACTGGAAGAAGCTGCAAGATTTAAGTATACTGCCTATGGCTGTAGAGTAGCAAGTTGGATGTTACAACAGAGGAGATGAGTAGTCAATGTGATTCCCACTTTTGGGTTTCAATATCGTGCGTGCCCAGAACACAAAGGACAGTACCGCCACATGTGCAGCAGTACCTCAGAATGGCACCAACTCACATGTGGCGACTTGCATCAAAATATGGTTGCTATTTAAGAGTCTTTTTGTGTTTTGTATCAGTCTGACCTAATCTAATGTGGAGAACTTGGCCTGAAAGAAAAATCACAAGTTAGCATTTAGCACATCCTTTTAAGACTGCCTCATTCTGTAGAGGAATGGTGAACAACAGAAAAGTGCTCTTAGCTGCAATCAACACTCATAAGCCAAAAGGACAAAGATACCATTTTAGTAGTTTAGCAGAAGCAGAAGAATGGAAATGTTTACCCAAATTTTAATGCACAAATCAACTACATTTTTTAAATTTGATTCAGACTTAAATAATAAATAGGTGGGCAAAATATAATGCAAGACTTACTCAGTAAAAGTGAATTTTTAATAATCTCATGAGATCTACTTAGAAAACAGGACTAATGATGTTCACAACCGTAAATCCAAACCCTTCACACACTTTTTTTTCCTTAACACAGCAGTGAACTGTAAACCTGCATTTACTGGTTATCGCTTCAGTTATTTTAAATATTTAACTCAAGTGTTTCCTCCTTGGCCATTTCAATTTTTAGCACCAAAATTAGCCCAAAAAGAGGTCCTGGTACAGCTCGATGTTGTAAATGAATTGTTTACATAGAATACTTTATATATTATACACACATACTGTACATTCACACATCCACACAAACAGGAGGCATATTTAAATGAATATATTCTGTGTTTCAATTTGTTGTCAAAGACTTAGGAGCAGTGGAAATAAAGCAGAAGGGTACTATTTTACACAGTAGGCAACTTTAATGCTGTAGTGCACTTATAAAAAAGTTCAACTCTCCCTCCCAGCTCAGCAGCTTTTTTTTTAATATCGCTATTCAGAAGGATGCAGAAGTTATTGCCTAAATGTTACTCTATACATTTCCATCGGAATTCTCAAAAACACTTGAAATTGCTAACTAATTTCCAACTTCACTGTTTTTCTTGTTACAGCTTTAACTCATTGGCAATTTTGGAAGCAATGTTTTTGAAAGCTATGGATGTTCCCGATATCCGCTTAAAGCGAACTCCATTCAGGGACAGTCTTGGCAGTTTACACACCTCCATCTCCCACTGTACAAGGTTCTCCGCATGCCCATCTCCATGGACACAGAAAAGCAAGAAACGCTCTCTTTGTTCGTAGTCACAATTATTGGCGTCCAGGACCTTTCGTATTTCCCTCATAATTTCATTAGGATCCATGGAGCTGGTGGTTTTCATGCTCCAGGTAAAACGCAGAGACCGAGGCTTGGCTTCCTTGTTCTCATCCTTCTGATCCACAGCTACATTGCGGCTGAAAGACAGGGATTTCGTAGTTAGCAGGGCCAGCCACCTTCTCCACATTTCATGTTAGTGAAGCACACTAACACTCAATGCACACTACCAGTATTAGAGCAGCATCTAGAGGCTCCGGCTGTGAGCAGTGCCCTGCTTTCCTAGCTGCTGTACGAACATACAGTCAAGGTAAAGCATTAGCTGTTGGGGCTGAAACAAAGGTACACTACGACATGTGACACAACTGGAAGTCACTGGAGTCAAGAGAATGACGGAAATGACCTTGTGGAAGTAAAACTACATGCATCACCTACAACTCGATTTTAATGCAGGTTCTGCTCAAACTCCTATTCTCACGCCGTGCAGGCAGCTGGAACAACAGCTCTGTGCTAGAAGTTTCTGGAACATTCAAATAATGGTGATTTGTGGCAAAAGGGTGCTCAGACCGAATTGTGGGAGTGCCAGCCCATGGGAGGTGCCCGGTCATAATCAATGGGAATGAGCCTGTGCAGAGAGATCCTCGGGGTTCCTCTGCACCTCCTCCTGTTCCTCTGCACCTCCTCCTGCGCAGCAGGGCGCAGACCAAGCACAGGGAGGGCTGATGGCATCCCACAGTAGCTAGCTGCAAGCAGGAGGAAGCGCAGCAGGACCAGGGTCCACGCAGCTAAAGAATAAGGCACTACATCTGGACACCCAGGGGAAAAAGAGAAATATACTGATCGTTATGCTTACATGTTTTCTGAAGATGCCTGATCCCAAACCGTAAGTTCAGGTCTCGTGTTGAGCTTCAAAGTTACAATATTAAGACAAGCTGCTCTTTAAAATAGTTGGCCATGAATTTCTAGTTACACAATGCTTTTCTACTACCACCATTAAGCAGGCAATAATGAAAAAGTTAAATAAAAAGTGACAGCGAGGTCAAAACTAAACAAATATATTTCTCAAATATAGCCTATTTCCTAGTTTTACCTTCTATTAAAAAGGTTTCCACTAACTGCAAGAGTCCTAGGATTATATTGTCAAATCCAGCTACACGATTTGCCAGATGTTATGCAATTCAGCAAGCAAATTAGGGAGTACTTTAAGGTTTAAATTTAATAAGGCTGTAAGGGGGCTGGGGAAGCACCAACTTCTATTCAATGCTCATTTTATTTCTGAAAGCATTTTCTACTTGAAAACACTTGGCAGAATCTGCACGAGTTTGATCATTTCTAGTATTTTTTGATATACAGATTTTGGAAGTAGAATGTAACATGAAAAATACTGTCTGTGATTTTGGAGATGAGAAATATCTTACCATCCTTCAGCAGTTATCCCACACATTTGCAGCCTCACTAGAGACCACTTACCCACACATCTACAAGACAACAGCAAATTACAACGACTAAAATGCAAAAAAATCCAAACCACACAAGGGAAAAGGCAACAGCAAGACGAAAGTTTAGGATGAAGTCAGTGCTTTAACAGCTGTTGTACAGACAGAAATGCTTGTTTAGTTTCAAAGCCTTACACGAAACAAAAGCTGCTGCCTGAAGCTGCTATGCCACATAACCAAGGCGAGAAAGGTTCAAACTCATCTAAGTAACATTTTAAATAAAAATTTTACCCTCACCTTGAGCCCTCAAATCTCCCGTTCCTCTCATATTCAGTCGGGAGCCTCATTGAAAAGAATGCAGAAGCAAAAGGAAGTGGGAAAGAGAAGACAAATCTTACACTACAATATACAATATCTGAGTAGTTGCTAAAAGATACTGCAATCATACTAAAGGCATGTTAAAATACAAAGCAACGAAGATGTAAAGAACTTTGTCAGTTAAGACCAAATTCAGAATCTAACATACTGTCAAACCAAATGGAAGTCTATAAACTATAGTTTAAACAGACCATAACTAATTTTAGTGTATTTTTATATATACATTAATATTGTAGAACTCGCATGAATAAAGTTGAACTTCTAAAAGCAGAAAACATGAAACTAAAGTTACAAAGCACTTTGAAGTTATTGTATCATTTAGTAAGTACCTCCCCAAAGGGAGAAATAACTATTTAGAGACAAATCTGGTCACCCTGGGTGCCTGCACGTGCATCAGGTCTAAAGTATTAGTGTTTAAACAATACCAAATACTTTGACACAAAAGAGTAATATGCATACACATTTTAACAAAAGTTTAGAGGTAAATCCAAGATTTGTCAAGCTGTTGTAACTCCATCCTACCTATTCCCATGCTGACACATCTTCCAGTCTTCCACATCTAAGAGTAAGCTTAAGCCTTCTGTCGTCTTGCATTGCTCAAAGCTACACTGCTGATCACTATCATTTTTTAAAAACCCAGGATCAAGCAGAATTAAGGGCAAAATCATCTTCCTCTATCTTCCCATTATTGCAGTACCATGGTGTGACGTCTCGGCACCAATTCTGCTCAGAGGGAAGCTGCCTTTATAAGGCTCTTATCAAGACTCCTCTAGGCTAGTCCATGGCGTCACTTAATATAAAGTATTACAGCACTTTGGTCGACAGGTGTCTAGGGACAGCAATGTAAGAGTCGATTTTTTTGATGTAGTGGTATTTACATCAGTGTGTGGGAGGTGTTAAAAAGTGTAATTTGCTCCTTTCCTTCCTTTTGAGGGTTGCAGTGAGGGAACAGGCTTGTAAATGGAATACGTGCAGTCCCTGTCACAAGGGAAGAGACACTGCTAGCTCTGTGAAGAGCATGGTGGCAGCACTTGCTGTTTAGGCAGTGGAGCCTGCTCCTCATTGAAAATTTACGCTACTATTGCAACAGAAATCTGATTAAGAAAGTGTTAAAGTCACTCAGCTATGAGGCACTTGTCGCAACAGCATCCTATCAGAACCCTGCTCTATGAGGTACTGCTCAGTGCATGGCATGAAAAGGTCTTTGCTAGGAAACCCTTGCCACTGACTAACGAACAGCTGTCACAAGCTACAAGGATAAGGAAGATAACAAGAAGAAAACAACTGGCAAGTCCTCAACTAATTGTAGCGCTTCAAAGTGGGTTTTTCACAGTAGCTATTTTCATGAGACCTTGTGCTATGAATCTGTGGTAGATACATGAGAAGGTAGAGAAGGATTTAAAAGGTCTGCATATACAGTCTACGCATTCATCCTTTATGACAACTCTGTAGGACCAAGAAGGGGGGTAGGTGGGATGGGAGAAACAATCACATGTACCAACTGAACAAATCCACACCTTTCAGATGATCTGGGAAAGGCTCGTTTCGCTGGCAAAGCAAGCAACAAGTCTGTAGACACTGCTCAATTGAAAAACTGAGAGTACTTGAACTCTAAAGAGCCTCCTGTATTCCTACAAGGTAGAAAACATCAGCTTTGTTAAGAGCTGCAAGCTTTTATGGATTCTTGGGGTTGGTTTGTTTTGTTTTGTTTGTATTTTTGTTCAAAACCAATAACCAATCTCCCCAGCAATTAACAGTCATATTGTTACTGAAATGTGCCCAAAAAAGTCCAGGAGGAAAAACCCCTAATGATGTTCTTAGACCCTTTTCAGGCTGAAATTACAGCAAATTATTCAATTTCTAAACCACTGTACTCTAAATCAAAGTAATTATTTTCAAAATACCTGCCACTTTGAAATAATGAATACCTTCATGGCAGCTTCTCAGAAAATCCTTACTTTCTCCAGTTTTTCCACACACCGGTGTTTCATTCATTTTGCACAGGGAACTGCATGTGGTGACATGCACCCTCAAATACGAGCTGTCATGCCAAGCTTATGAGAGTTGTGCCAGTCTTTCTAGATGTTCCTTTCTTCATGACAGACATGGTTATATCCAGCTCTACTATAAACATCAGCCCAGAACTGGTGTTTGAGAACAGTTACTTACTGTACTTCCCAGCATTGTTTTGGTAGGTCTGCAAATCAGATGCAGGCCTGAGCCCCCCATTGCTGATACAATCTTCACTTCTGCAGAAATGGCAAATTGCTAGTTCATGCTCAGAATTTTCTGCTTTTGCTTGTATTTTTATACAAATTACTTTCATTACTTTCCTACCAGACACTCACTGGTCTTCAGAATGGAACAAATACAGATGGAAGTTACGTCTCCTTTATCATGCCTATACACTATCTCCTTTATGGTTTTTGAAAAGTTTTGAAAAATGTTTCCACGCATCTGTCCTATGTTGTGTTTTCTGTTCTTTACATCTTTGTATACTCTGTGTTAGAAGTCCAAATAAACGCAAAGAAAACTGTCTAAAAAGATATGGAAGACCAGCAAAAAGTGCAAGACACTAAAATAAGATCAATTTATGGAACTGGAGAAAAGATGCTGCAAGAAAATCCAGAACATTAAGTGATTTTTGCTGTCAGGAAAAAAAGGCAGACTTCCACAATATACAGACTGGCAAGGCCAGTACATGGTACATGAGATACATATATATTTATACCTCTATGTACCAAGTACAATATTACAGCTCGATAACTTAAAAATGAGTGACAGATATCTACTTTTGTTAGCTCCCTAGAACGATATTGCAGTACTATATATATATATGTGTGTGTGTGTGTGTGTGTGTGTGTTACTGGGTTACAGTAGTTCTTTCACTATCAAAGACATAGTGAGCTTAGGTAAAATTCACAATATATAAAGCGAGAAGAAATTCCCAAGACCTCCACCATTTCAGTTTCATTTTGCATGTATACAGATGAGGTTGGGACACCACGCACACTTAAAACATTAAATGCTTCAATTTAAGAACTTAAAAAGCATAGCCTGGTCCTGTGTAGGTGGTGTAAGACTTCGCAAATCTCTTATTCAAAAGACATATTCATGGAAGCTGTAGCAGATATTTCCACAATAATCAGATTCCTGGCCTCAAGTCAAAGGAAAATTTTTAAAAAATGAATTTAAAATTACCTTTTTTAAGTCTCAAATATGAACAGTAACCTTCTAGTTTAAAACTCTACGCATAGTAGCATTTTCCATCTTTCTTCAGAGCAGCAGTGTAACAGACTTACATACGCCCAGTTGTGGAGGTTGCACACATCACAGTCCTTTGGTTTAAAAGCAACATGACCAAGAGAAACAGAAGCTGCCTCCTACCAGCGATATGCACTCCACAGCCCATACAATGCACAATGGATTAAAACTAATGCTGCTGCTCAGTTTCATCTGTATGTTGTGTTGGATGGGTTCTTCCCTTAACTAAGAGTTGGTGTATGTTCCTTATCTCAAGGCAGCTGTGACAACCCCAGCCAACCCAACCAATACCAGGTCTAAACACCAAAGTCATGCTTGGAAGAGCTCTGATTATTATTACCATGGCATAGAATTTACTCACTTAATTGGGTAAGGTACCTTCAGACTCAGACTGTACACAATAAACCCAAATTCAGACAGCAATTTACATCTCTGGTCTCCCTAATCTAAGTATTTACTTGAAATGGTCTGATGAACTTCAAATTACATTCACATGCATAACCTTGCATTATGGAAGTTAAAACAGATGTTTATTTTTTTACCCCATCTTCCTATTTTTGATCAGTGGTTGAAAATTTAAAGTCCCACCCTTTAGGAATCTCCAAGATATGATACAACTAAACAAAGTATTACAAAATCCAACTGGAAAATGTACCTGTGGATCAAAATTGTATAACCACCTTTCATGAGTCGCAATGGATTAACATGATAAATAGCAACCTGATTAATTCCCAAACTGTAAAACTAAATTCGATCATTTGGGCTTGAAATGTGAACCAGACTTCTGAACTCTGATATTTTGTTAATAAACTTGCATAGATGCTATACTTTTTCATAACCAAAGTGCTCTCTTTGCATGTCCACTGCAATTAACTTCAGCAAATGCATCCCATTTTAAAATAAATACACAGCCATTACGTCTTCATTCAAAACTTAGATTCACAACCATGCTGTTTGCTTTCTATTTTATCAACCGCAGACAACACTTAAACTGATTCTTTTTTATAAAATATCATAAAACAAAGAGAATGTAATGTAAATTCAGCATCACTTACCTTTATTTGCTTGTAACCTTATGTTTTGTTTATACTTTCATCATTGTTATCAAACACCTCATTCTTCAAACATAAGCATGCTAAGTGTATTAGTACAGAGAACAGAATTACTTTGGTACTACCAACTCTATCAAAGAAAGAAGAATTCACAAGGCATGCTTAGCATCTTGTTATACAGGTGCCACAGATTCTTAAGGATCATCAGGAGTTAATGGATTTATTCTATGCTTTCCTCTCAAGAAAGAATTTAGTTCTCAGCAGGAAGTTTAGTTTTCAGAAAACCAAGGCTAGAAAGCCAAATCTGTTAATTGCAGGAGCCACTTTTTTTAAAATATAAATAAATCCTACCTTTTGATAAACCTGAATGACATGTTTCTAAAAGAAATTAAGCCAAAATAATAATTAACAAAAAGTTTCGTACAAAATAAATTGAAAAAGCCATTTAGAGCGAAACATGCAAAAAAATCTCATTTAAAACGTACAATGGAAATTATACTTCAATGCATTCTGAGATTAGGCAGATGATTCAGGGCATGAAGAGTCAAACTCCTAGCACTGCTACTTTCAAACTTAATTTTCCTGGGAAATATGCCACCAGTACTTATTATGAATTAAGATACGTACTGGTGTTAAAACACTTTAAAACTCATAATCTGCAAGGCTACATAAAAAAATGTTTGGATTTTCTTAATGTATTTCAAATAGAAAACAAAAATCCGTAATTCTACTATAATTAGATCTTAAGTATCTTCAGAGTTAATTTTTTTTTCTTTCCTTCATAACATTAGGTCAGTCACATTGCACCAAGGACTGCCTTCAATATTTAGTTAACTCAGTGGCAGAAGCTGTAACAATTGCCTACACCAGAACATAAGTAGCTCATAATGAGAAGGATTCTGATTATCCACAGAGAATGCTAGAACAAATTAACAGGTTAAGGGGTTTTGTGTGGTTTTTTTTTTTTTTTTAATTTAAAGAGAAGAAACAAAACCATGTCTTTTGATGGCACCATCCACCTCCTTAGTAGTTTGTACAGCACCTCTTATAACACAGCCCCAACTGTAAGAGGTCCTCCAAGCACAAACTTCTGTGTCATGGTGTTGGCTGCAATTAAGTTAATTTTCTTACTATAGCCGGTGCAGTGCTGTGTTTTGGCTTTAGTCTGAGAACAATGCTGATACCACACCTGTGTTTTACTTGTGCTAAGTAGGCTTACCCTGATCAAGAACCTTTCTGTCTCTCAAGAGCAGCTGACCTGAACTAGCCAAAGGAGTATTCCATAGCACAGCACATTCTGCCCAGTATATAAACTGGGAGGAGTTACCCAGAAGGCCCAGATTGCTGATCGGGCTGGGCTGGCTATCGGTCAGTGGGTGGCAATTGTATTGTGCATCACTTGTGTTTTCTGAGCTTTATTTTTTTTGTTGTTTCCTGTTATTATCATAATTGTTATTGTTGGTATTCTTTCTATTATCACTGTATTGTACTTTATTTTAGTTATAGGACTGCTTCTATCTCAACCCTTGGGGTTTACATTCTTTCAGTTGGGGAGGGGTGAGGAAGGGGCGAGCAGCTGTGTGGTGCTGAGTTACCGGCTGGGCTTAAACCATGACAATCTGTAACAGTGCTATTGTGTTACAACTGCATGCTATTTAATCAATTACAGATGGAATTTAAACTATTGTCAAAAGAAGTGGGGAAAAGCTTTGAGAAAACCACATTGCACTGTGAAAGTTGAAACTCAAAGGTAATGATAGAAGTCTGAATGCTGCCTAAAAAACTGAGTGAAAAAGCTTACATTTTGAGCGTCCACATTTGGCATTTCAGATGGAAAATTAAGTACGGATATTGCACATAAAAGTACAGAAAGAAATATGTGCCAAAAGGATGTGTCTGATTAAGACTTCACTTGACAAAAAGGAGATGACTTACATAGTAAAAAAAATTCCAAATTAATCTTTTATCTCTCTCTCAACTGAAAAAGAATTGGGGGGGGGGGGGGGGGGGAAGGGGGAATTTCATACAGCACAGTGTTTCCCAAGGAAGGGGTTAGCTGGCAGAGAGCTCAGCAGGGTTAAAACCTTTACCCAAAGGCTAAGCTGTCATGGTTTAGTTTTTCACAGAAAGAACTTCCACATTTTTACAGAAATTCACTCTCTAAATTGAAATCAGCCAGTTATGAAAAACTGAAGTCTGGCCTGTCATTATTTTGTAGGAATAGGAGACTATGAAGAGGAATGCTGAGAGGGAAGCATGTGTAGTCACAGAACAGACAGGAAGGAAACGGCTTGGTCCTGACGTGATATAAGACTAACACAAAAGCACCCAGGCCAAGATCAGAATGATATACTCCAAAAAATTTCACATGATGAGGAGAGTACAAAAGCATGGAGATTACCTTAAGGCAAAGATAAACAAACCCTCACTTCTGCAAACACAAGTTGTGGATATCAGAGTGGTCTGAAGTATGTGGTATGTGAACCAACAGGTTTTAAATACAGAAGGAGAACAGTTGGTTTTACATTTTAGAGTTTGTAGGAACTAATTTAAATCATACATGGGTTTGAAATGAGAAGTCCAATTAGAAAAAAAAGCCTGTTAGTGCAGGAACAAAACCTGCTTTGCTTAAGCTAGGCTTCGGCTAGACCAACACACCTTCACTCCAAAACCAGAATCTGCACATGAACTAAAGGTCAAAATAGGAGTAAGTTTTTCAAAGGTTTTACCAGACTCCTGCCTACACTGAAACCACATGCCTGCATTATCTAAGGTGACCTATGCTAGCACTACTGCCAAAGGAAACTTTTGTCTCCTGTCCCTACCCTTTCACCTGTGATATTTCTATTCATGTGTTGCCAGCAAGATTATTCTGCAAATGCCAATAGCTAAGTGACTGGAAAACACAACCTGAGCTTCTAACACTACACTAAATATCAAGACTGGGATCCTAGTTTATGCTGTCTACTGATAGACCATGCAGAGGGAGCCACTTTTGAACTGAGCCAAAATGTTTCAGCTCTGCAGCATTTGTACCTCAGACACGAGGATGAAGAGCATAGAAGGAACAACACAGGCCAAACAGCCCCACTTTTTATCCTGTTTGATTCAACCGCTAAAAACAAAAACAAAAAGAACTGTAACCAAAAAGAGCTACAAAAAATAATAAGCCAGTGCATTTTAAGTTGCAGAAACTGTTAAGCCATTAATCAGAGAATATAGACAAAACCACCTACAATGAGCCACTAGGTACTTCTACTACCTAATAAATGGAAACATTGCATTACCATTTTACAAGACTAACCTTCTTGTAAGTTTTGAAGTTAGTTTACTAAATAGATTAGTGGATCCCCTGGTTCGAGTCTGTGAGAGTGGTGTTGCTTCATGGGACAGACTTGGGGAGGCTGGCGGTCCATTGTACGTAGCAGTACGTCGCTCTCTGAGCTGTCCGTGGAAAGTGCTCCGACTAGCTGTTCCTCTGGGGAAACGAATACGGTCAGGTGTGGTTGCGCTGCTAATGCTGTGAGTTGAAGCAACAGGAGTTCTTTGATCGGGAATAGTGCTAGAGCAGAAAACAAAACAATGCTAGAAATTCTTCACAAGAAGCACTACAGTTCTGCAGGAAACACAAAACACTACATTCTACAGTAAAGCATAAGCAGACACTTTTATGTAGGCCAGGGTTGGAAATACCAACATTATTACAGCACTGTATGGAATCAAAACTTGTAAGAAGTTAGGATTAAAAGGCTGCCGAAACAGAAACCTACAAAGTCAGAAAAAATGCAATAAGTGTATCTTGGAAAAGATCAGATAAACTACGCATACAGTTTGTTTCACTGAGAAGACTGATAAAAGAATAGACAAGTCAAGTTTCCTCCCAGGAAAGAGAAGAATTAAGTAACTTTAGTGTCTCTCCCTCCACATTCTGTATATACATCTTTTAAAATCTTGCTAATTTGGACGTATCCTACACAAAATTCTCTACAAGCAAACTGCTCCAAGTAGCAAAGTCCTTCAGGATACACGGTTAAAGTCTCCCACAAACTCTGACAATCGGGAATGTCCAATACTCCTAACACTAGGAAAAAATTAAGGTTCATTATTGCAGGATTATGTCACCGACAGCCTGACACACCACAAAACAAATGTAAACAAGACTAAAAAAATGAGGAAACACACATCTTGTGGGCAATATAAACTAGAACAATCTAGGACTAAAATTCCACAGCACAAAGTTAAGAAGCAGTGGGTATAAGTTAGTTTCACAATGATTTCAGGTTCTTACATAGGCCTGAAGTTATCTGCGCCATTGTCTATTGGAGGCAACATCATCTTCGTGTGCACAGAGGCTGACATGGACATCGACTTCTGATGTCGCAGCCGAACACTGGAGAAGGATGTAGTACAAACTGAAGCAGGGCTAGCTGCGTAAGCGGACATTTCTGTCAGGCTGTGAGGGGGTTTGGGTTCAGGCAGAGGCAGAAAGAAGAGCATGATGGACCAACAACAAACTACTGCATAGAAAAAAAGCAAACTTTTCCTTCTATTACTGATTTATCAAAGAACATGAACTCTTAACCACCCTCTTCTATGCAAAGGGCAGTAACTATCCTACACTCCCCTTAAAAAGCATCCTCACTATAATACTTGACATCTATTAAGTGATCATACTCTTACCATTAGCATTAGTTTGCAGTGTTACCCTCGCTGATGTACGGAACCTGAGTAACTTAGTGTTGTGTGCCAAAGCACCTCTATAAAGCACTTACATAACTTGTATAGGTTTTAACATTAAAAAAATGCATTAATAAGCCCACCAACTGCACTTTGCAAGAGAATGATGATAGCTCTATTACCACAGTGAAATGATTTGTTTTCAGAATGTATCCATGTTAAAAGAAACCAGTGTAAGCTGGGCAAGCTGTCAAATCCCAGTCTACATCTGGTAACCGAGGGATTTCACAGGCACAAATAGAAAACAACAGTATCATGATCTTCAACAAGTCCAGAGATGCCCAAACAAAAAGACTACTATTAATCAACCTGTACAGGTAGGAGGCAATGAATAACACAGTGTGTTCTCTGAAGAAAGAGGTATTACTGTTTGAAGAACATCTCATATTGCTTGACCACGAACCTTAAATTCTTAAATTTGAGGTTCAGGCTTTGAAGGAAGGTATACAGTGCTGTCTTGTCTTAGCAGAATGGTCAGTAAGCTGCCAGCTGTATAATACAAAATACTTTTCTTTCTTTGGGACAAATTCTTTGCAGCCTTCGTATTACCTAGTAATGACAAGGATGGGAAAAAACTGAGGCCAGAAGATGTACTGGGCCTTTCAGGCTACAATGCTGTAAGCCATTCATCTTAAGTTTGCTTTAAAACAAAGGCCATTGTAATTCAGAAATATTGTTCAAGGTTAAGAAATCAGGAATTGCCAGTGACAGTTTCATTACACTGCATGTTAACTTCCAAGTTACTTCCTGGTTACATATACTGAAATTCAAGTCATCTTATCCCTTCTTATTCTCTGGTATGTCAGAATTTGGAGAGGAGAATGCTGCTCCAGCTACAAGTGTCAGCTGACCCACTTCTCAGACTTAGCCCCCAAAGCACCAGTAGAAAACACCTCACAGCTCAGACATCAGAACTGCTGGCTAGAATGGTTAGCAAAATCTACTTCTTTCTGTTTTTTAACTTCTCGGAGTCTTGAAAACTTCGGAGTCATGAACTCATCTGTTTACAATGCTGAATCCAGCAGGATGCCAACTACAAGCACTACTACAATGGAGCCTGCAACACAGCCCAGCTTTTACACTACCCCAGGGTATTAATAAACTGTGAGGAAATGAGCACTCATCTCAACAGCAATACCCTAAAGTCTTGTAATCCCCAAATAATTGGTCACTAGCCTCTTCAGCACCTCTAGCTCCTTCCCTCTCAATTTGTTGTGAAAGATACAGGAGAAATAATCTAGTTACAACACATTAGACCCAAGTTTTATTTAGTCACCTGCCTCCAAAGAGGTGATGGCTAAAAGTATCAATAAAGTATCAGCGCACATATCAAAGCACTTAAATCTCTTCCTCTGAAGCCTTGCTAGAAATCAGCTTCCTTAGATTATTAGCCTGGGAACAGAGAAAAAAGTGAGCGAACATTCACCAATTAGTGCCAAGGCTTATTAAAAATCTGAGGCTGCTGTAAATCATTTGCGTTACAAATGATTCAAAGCAATTGCCTATCATTACGAAGAGTACTCCATGAGTCCCCAAGTGCTTTAATTAATGCTCAGGCTTTGGAGGAAAGCCAACAGAGTTGTCTCCGGTAGAATGCCTGTGTCAGCCACACAATGCGTTAAAGTAGGGACGTGAGACAAAAACTCTTTGCTTCTACCAGTCTTGCACGGGGTCTTCAAGACTACTTTCTCCACCAAGTGCACTAGCTGACTATTAGTTCTTCAGTTTCTCTATCTTCAGAAATAATGCCTTCTCAGAATTCAGTGTGCAAGATAAAAACAGAACAAGCAACATTTTTATTCTTCCTGTAAAGAAGGTGTTGAGACTTTAAATGCGCACTCCTTGCCTCTGAAGGCAAGTTTCCACTGGGTCAGCCAGTATCTGACTGGCTGTGCAAAATCTAAAATCCATTCTGTAACAAATCATTTATAGTAATTACTCCTGCCTTTACTATTTTCCACTGACAGGCATTTCAAAAGCATAGAAAGCATTTCTGACAAACCCTTGGATTTATACAAAGCTGAGGTTCTACTTCAGATCTTGCTTCACAGAAGGAAAAAACATGTTTTTCTAAAGTTACTTTATGCTAGTACAATAAGATTTCTGAGACTACAATAAAATAGAGATACACGACAGAAACACCTGAAGGCAGGCAGAATTCATTCTGAAGAGCCAGTCCCATCAACAGCCATGTTGATTTAGCCTGAATTAAAGGTCTCTGCATTTCATGTGATCAGCCAAGCCTTTGCCTGGTTACAGCAACAAAATATACTCAGACAAATTCTGAGTTCTGTGCCAAATCACAGTAATTCTGAAACTGTGCCAAAATGAATGAGCAGTTTAGTGTTGAAACATTTCAGACAATGAGAAGTCTCCAATTTAAAACAATTACCAATGCATTCTCATTATTTTAACCTTCTATAAAGAGTAACAAAAGCAGTAATAAAAAAGTACATGCAGAAGTTAAAATTATCTTTTCCTGACAGTGAACACACAAATGCTCAGATGTTTCAAAAGACCCAAACAGGGCTAGTCTGTAGGATAAGCAAATGATGGTGGGATACCATCCTGACAATAAAAGGTAAGTTACATAGTGATGACCAATTATGGATATAAAATGGAATTAATATAGTTGCTAAGTACTATTCAATGTTAACTTTCAGCTTAGAGCCCATGTGTGACAAACTGAAAAGACAGCAGTTTTCTGAGAAACTCAAAGCTGGGGAAAAAAATAACGTCAAAAGATAGCTACTCAGGAGCATGAAGTTACTCCCAAATTAATGGGACATCTGAATCTCAAGCATTCCTAGTAAACAATATCTAGTAACTTTTAAACTTCTAAAAATGTATTGCAAACGTATTAGCTCAAAGACGAACAAAAATATTATTTAGCTAAGAAATTAAGTAATCAAATCTATTAAAGCTATTTTGGACAGAAAGATTCATTTTTCAAAGAGTCTGGAAAGAAAAAAGCTATTAACATATCGAATTAAAGAAGCGATGGTCAGCTTTAATCTAAACAAACTTGGTGAAGTTAATAGGGACTAAGCAATGAAGGCTGAGACAGACACGCTAAGAGACAGTACCAAATAGCTGTGCTGTACTTCACAAGAAAGTTGACTACAGGCCCAGCTGGCCGGACAGACTTTTGGCACTCTTCAAACTTACACTTGACTTTTTCCTTAATCACTTTCAGTTTGCAGAAAGCTAGGAGGAAGAGACAGGGTCAAAACCATGTTCTTTATCCCTAGGCTCCAGGAATCAACCAAGGGTCAGACAGACTTTCCTTTCAACATCGCAACTTCACTACTCTTCCTTATAAACTGTCAAAAGGAAGGGGAAAGATTCTGTGCAAAAGAGGTAGATCTTTCACCAAATTCAACACGAGCTAGAAGAAAAGCATTTTTTTCCCACCCTTTACAATATATCATAAAATTAGGAAGGCACAGAGAAAATTGTGAAGAGTAGGAGAGAAGTCCACATTCCTCCAAGCTTAAGCACCTTTATTGAGCACTATTAGCTATCTGGGCGCTCTTCTGGCAATAGTCAATTACTTGTTACCAGCTTTTGAGACAAGTAACATTTCATGAAGATCAGTTGGCTGGAACTTAAAACGCCTCAGCCAGCTGGGAAATTGGGTGGTAGAAGAGTAGTTCTTCACAACTGTTAATGCACACCTAATGTTTGCTTTCACTATTATATTAATTTTCTACAGCTCTCTTCAGTCTTTGGTACACAGGGAAGGGTGGCACTAGATGTGGCTACATTTGTAACACACAAACTCATTAACTCCAATTCCACTGCACGCTCCAGTCAGGCTTTCATTCAGTAAAGTAAGAGGAAACCTGTTATTTCTCTGTTTTCACTCAGAATACAGCAATATCAGTGCTTCCCTTGTCAAGATGAGTTCTGTAAATACTGGGAAGAAATCAGACTACAAAACATCAGTAAAAAAACATTACTGGTCCAAGACAAAGGCCTATACTGTTTAATCTTTGCTCAGGAAAAAATTACTTCCTACTTTTTGCAGAAAAAACAGTATTCCAAATAATCCCAACAGAGTACCGTTCAGAGTGAAATGTACAAAGAGAACAGCCCAAGAGAGATGGACTTTGTAGTTTCAAGCTAAACAAGCCTCTTCTGCAAGCATACTGTGCTTGGCCACACAGTGTATTTGACCAGAAACTAGGAATTTCTTTTTACATTCCAAGTATAAAGACTATGAGTTAAGTATAGTAAAAAAAACAACCCCAAACCCCAGAACACAACATACTTACAGGTGCTCCACAATGCTCTGTACTCACCTTTCATTAAGAATTACACTAGAATACTACTGATTTTGTTTAAATTAGGTATTATAATTTTTTGGATATGTGAAGACAAGGGACATATACCATAGGAAGACATTTTATATACCTGTTCTTCTTGCCATTTTGTATCACTGAATGCCTATCAGCAGTGGTTCTTTCACTACAAACATATGTGTTGCGCCGCGTCATTGCTCCAGGGGCAGTATTATTCTACAATTAAAAAACATAGGTTTGTTATTCCCCACAAAAGGCTTTTCTGGGGTTAAGCCTACATGTAATTGAAGGCTGTTTTACTTCATGCTACTTCTACAGAGTTATAAAACTTACAATAATTAATATACAAACACCCTCCAGTATTTTTAAGAAATAATGCAATCAGAAAAATAATTCTAACAAGTTCTTGTATTTCATGTTGTCGGCTCAAAACTAACACAGCTTGAAGTTTTTAATTACCAGATTTACCATTAATTCTGAATTACAAGTTCTCAGCATGTATAGTGTTCATCTACATCTGGATAGCCTATGTCTTTGTAGCCTATTTTTTAAATACTTTACCACTTGTAGATTGTAGAATTTTCCTTTAAGTTAAAATCATACCCTTAAACAAGATAGGAAAAGCAAAGACTTAAGAAACAAATGTGGTAAAATTCAGTGGGAAGGTAAACATGGACTTTTAAATATTGAAATACTATGAAACACTAGGCAAGTTTTTAAAACAGGGAAGAGTAAGTCAAATTAAAGAGACAAATTGCAGAGAATTTTAATAAGACTTAAAAAATATACATTTAAATACAGGCATAATACACTGAGGATAAGAGAACCAGGGGAACTTAAACTACAGACCTTACTTTAGAGGGGAGAAAAGAAATAGAATTACTTTGCCTCTGTCTTTACAGAGAAAGAGGGTGGAGATATGCCCAAGTTGGCGGTCAACTTTCCAGGAACGACTGAGAAGCTAGGTAATTCACAGATAACAAAGTTATAAAAAGTTAAATGTAATTACTGTAGGAGAAAGCATGGTGGTCCAGATAAACATGCACCCCCAGGTTGTAGAGGAAGTGAAAGCTGGCAAGCCTTATATTTTTAGTCCCCACCCCAAGAACATAACACAGGAAACTGCAAACTGACTGGAAAGTGGAAAAATACCTTTTAAAATTTTCTTTGAAGAAAAGAATCACAGGGCAAAGCAGGAGGCAAAACAGGCTATTAACTTGAAACACCACTGCTGGGGGAAGTCTTGGAAGAGGCTAGCTTAAGGGAATGACTGGTCAGCACCTGGATAAGCATGTTGAGTAAGGATGGCCACTAAGAATCAGGCAGGGGACTTCATGCTCAACTAACCTTTTGGAGCTCTTTGAAGAATTACTGCTACGACAGACAAGGGAAATTCAGTGGATTTTTAAAATAGCAATAAGAAAAGGTTTCATATAAATGGTCACAGTAGAGAATGATGCAAAGGAGGATTAAAAAAAAAAACAGAAAGGAAAAACTAGTTCAAGCACAAAAGGAGAGTAGCCAAACCTTTTTCGTTTCCGAACCTGAAAAAAACCTGTTAAAGTGGAGTATTCTCAATAACCAGCAAAAGCTCCTTCAGTACCTTAAGGCAAAGTATTTCCTATGCAGGGAGTCTCAAGCAATGCAATGAGCTGCAGACTGAACAATGAAGCCATCTTGTCTATTTAGAAGACTGCTGACCTGTTACACACCTTGCCGTGAATGTACAAATAAAAATGAAAAAGTGAACTGCACAAACTCCTGGTGTTAAGATGTACAAAGAGTATTAAGAGTATTTTAGATTAGCAGAACTATTAATTAAATCGTAAGATGTATGTAGTTGTATCAAGGGTTCTCAAGTATTCTTCACTAGATAATCCTTAAGGATAGGCATGTGCCAAGCATTACCAAAAGTCCTCCTGGTCCTTTCACTGTACTTCATTCCCTACACATCCGTTGTCTTAACATCAAACGAACCACTGAGTCTTCTACTCTCCTCTAATGTTTCTCATTGTACAAGCTCCCTTCTCTTTACTAAATTTGCTAGCAACGAAAGCTGTGCACCTTAGATAAAGTTTCATTCATATGTTCTCGAGAGGTCAAGCTGTGCAAGATACTTATTGGAGTCCTCCTTGCAAACCAATGGCACACTGAAGTACTGCATATTAATTTTTGCATATCGTTTTGTTCTGTGTTCCTGAATACAGCAGAGAATGAAACACCTGGAATATCCAATAGTGCTTTTCTGGTGGGAAACATGCACGATCATGGGTGGCTTCCTTCTTTCCACCTGCTGCCTTGGAACATTAAACACTTGTTTCCCTTAAGAAGATACCACGTAACATTTAAATGTACTGTCATGTTGCACATCTAGAAAGACAAGACAGCAATCTCTGAGCTGGACCAACTTTAAAGACAGATTTGGGGGTGGACAAGTTATGGTATTCATATCTGAAAGCAGAGGACTCTGAAGATGCACTTTCCCAGCACTTTCTGGAGAACACGGACAGATGGATTAGGATACATTTTTTTTCTGTTTGGCTCATATTGCACAGGTCATGAGAGGAGATTAAGCATTTCAAGCTTTTAAATTTTAGTTTTAGCAAGAATGCAGCCTTGGTTTTAGCGGCCTTTACACTTTTTTGTGTACAACCTTTCATGATTCATCAAGGAAGTTCTTCAACTATGACTTTCTTCAGCAAGTTTACAGACTTAATCTCTGGACATGACTAAACCGTACAGCTGCACAGCACAGAAAGCCTGAAACTGGTGTCACACCACACTTCCTGACTGAATGACAACCTCTAGGGTTAGGGTTAGAGCTGTGTAAGCTCATCTTTGTGGCATCACCTGCCTTCTTTGCAGGAGGTGTTGACACTGAAAAAGCAAATGCTGAGACTTCTGAACAAATACATGAGGTCCAATCACAGCACAAAGGATCAATCTGTGGTACAGCCTTTCTCTTTTCTTAGAGAGTTTTGTGCCCCCCTGCTTAGGCAGGCTATTTTCACATTAAGAGACACCAAGGCAAGGACTGATGAAAAAGCTTTCAATCAGCTTCTGACTTACACTAATGAACCAATCTATTTACTTAAGGGCACTAGTACATTTTTTGGTCCTAAATTATTTTCCAAGCATACCATCTATTCTCCTCTTCCAGCCATCCTAAAGCTATGCTAAGGGCTCTGGGGAAGCCTTATTACACGCACTGAGGAAAAATCCAAAGCTGTGAGTAATAAACAAGAGTTGTTAAAACAGGGAGTTATTAGTTGCAGCTAACTATGCAACCCCTGTAGCAGGTTCTTGTTATTAATTTGGTATTTGCCCAATGAACTTCAGACGCTTGATGCACACTTGTTCAGCCTGCAGAACTATTTAGTTTGCGAGAGTTCAAACACACTGTCAACTTTACAAGTACAGCTTGGAGCCTCTTACTCCAACCCAGACTTAGCTTTCCCCGCTACAAGCGCAACTCTTATCCTTAAGTGCATGCTTGCAAGCTTTCTTATTTAGTAAGAGCAGCACACACTTGGCTAAGGGTGTGCAGTGAAGACCAGTTCTGCTACTTCTGCTTTGCCTCTTTTTTTTTTTTTTTAACAGTATTTTTCTGTCTCTTCAGTGATTTTCTCATCATATCACTGATTTTAAGACTTAAGTGCTCAGTGAGAACAAAATCCCTGTACCTCAAAGTTTTTTCAACTTCAGGACAACATGGTAACTCCCACATATCTTTTTTTTTTTTTTTTCCCTTACTAGATGCATGACAAAACTGTAAGAAATAAAACTCCCTAATTAGTTCCAGGAACTGTGTAAGAAGCCAGTCCTTCCCTCCATCCCCACATCCCCAGAATGCCAGAAAGCAAAAGACTAATCTTTACTGGGGAAAGTGGGTGGTAGAGTTTGCACTGTCTGACTGAAGACCTATGAACAGAGACAATTTTAAACACTAATTACTGAGTGACATCACAAATCCAATTCCATGTTCACCACCTTGTACCACTGCTTGTAAAAGATCAGCTGGATAAACTGGACACTGAATAAAGAAACACCCTATGGCTATGACCTCAAATTTTATTTCAGCTAAAGTAGTACGAAATTTGAAATAAGACTACTGGAATAAAACCCCAGAATTTGGGAGTGCTGTAGAACAGCAGATCAAAATACTAAAGATACTAAATGTCAAACATGTTGGAATGGTGATGCAAAGCTCTTGGATAAAGTCCTACACAGTACTGAGTGAAGTTCAATGCAGCACAAAACTATTTTGACTATCCTACCATTCTGAGACTCTGTAGTTAAGATTCGTCATGTAAGATGAAACAAAATCCAAATGGTTTCTGGACTGATCAAAAACCAAGGCAAAAAGCAGGTACCCCAAAATTGTGCTCTCTTGTTCACATTTATGAATAACAGCTGCTACAGGAGAAGATGTGTCTTTCCAAGGAATCTCTCTGACTGAGATCCTCCAGCCAAGTCACATACTATGACTTGGAATAGCCTGTTTCAGAGCAAAGATTAGGTGGCTTTTTATACACATGAAACTGTAAAACAGGATAATAAAAACAGAGATTTCGTTCTTCTGTATAGAGGCAACAGAAGAGTAGCTGATGATACCAGAAATAACTCATAAAAAATTTCAGTGGGCAGCCTTTGAGTTAAGTGTCTTTTTTCCTGGGTTTTTTATTGATTTTTTTTTTTCAATACCCAAATTATGTCTGCTCACTAACAGCTACTAGTGCTAACTATTACTACCTACTAACTCCTTCATAATTATTAAGATGTAACTTGAGTAGCTGACTGATGCAGGAAAAAAAAAGCAACTATATAAGGTATCTACATTTACTCTTGACGAAGGAGCACCACTGATGACTCACAGGCTTAACACCTTTTTTTACCCCTCAGAAATATTTCATGTTCGTAATAAGTAAGTGTTTCTACTTACACTAGGAACAGCTGAACTTTTCTTACGTTCAGGAATATCAGCCTTATTGGGATTGCTGGCATTTCCAAGCATTGGACTAGCTGGTGCAATTCCTCTTCCTGCAACTGCAGTACTGCTGGATTTTCTTGACTGAATTCCTTCCTTTTTGAGGTCACTGTCTGTAGTACTAGTCTGGCTTCTTTTGGGATATGCCACTACTGAGGGGATGGACGGTCCAGCTTAAAAAACAAAAGAAACAGGAAAATTATTTTTCTTGTCAGAAGTTCAGTAGCTATTTTTCACTACAGTGGAAATGTAATCAAACATGAGAATCATGGGGACACAGGGAATCAGAGTTGAAAAAAGGCAGTTATTTATCAAAATTAAACGTATTTTGGACAACAGTAAAATACTGTGAAAAACAAAAGCCTTTCCAGGTGAAGATACTACTTGATTTCCGTGAAAGAAACACGCATTTCATGGAGGCTTCCTGTATTTGAGTACTGACATTGGTTTGACTTGCTAAGAAAAACCCATCATCTTAGAGACACTTAATAAGTAACTGACTCATTCAAACCAGACAACTCTTCATTAGCACAAATCTGACACACGCTGTTCAAGCCAATTTCTGGTAAAACTGGGCTCCTGAGACAGGCACCTGGTGACACAGCCCTGGGCCACCATAAGCTCTAATGCCCTGTGGCCTGTGCTCCTGGAAAAGCCCAGAAGCACTGGCAGTTTGCCACCAGCCTCCCCAGCTGGGCCAGAAACAGGAAACCTCTCCAGCACACCTGAAAATGAGGCAGTCCCTTCAACAGTCCCAAGCTCCCTCTTGCTTTACTAGGTTCCTGGACACTGGGAGAAGCCTGTGGGGATGTCAAGACTGTGTTTTCTGCTGCCTCAATTATACCTCCTCAGAAGAGGAAATATCTAGATACATCAACTTTGTAGATGGTGTTTTAATAACACTTAATCAAAAAGTGTATGTGTATATACGCAAAAAAATACATATATATATGTAAAACATAGATATTAAAAAGTATCACAAAATGTGGTAACCATCATCCCAGAAGAATCCTTAAGAAAACCAACCTCTGAATGCACTTGAGGTATTAAGAAGTAGTCCTGAACAGAGACTCCTTTTATGAATTAGTGTCTGAGCAGGAAGATGTTTAGATATTTAGATAATCCTAAGCTACTGTCTTGCACACTCATCAAGCAGAAGATTTCCAAGTCTGAATCACTGTTGTCTAGAAAATTAATTCCTGCAGGACAACCAAGTGACACTATCCTCAGGAAACAGGAAACAAGAAATATTGATAAACTGACATTTCTTCAAGTTTTAGACACAAGCTGACCTACTAATGTCAAAAGAAAACAAAAGCTGAACAGACATACAGGAGCATGGGGGAGGAGTGCTGTGTTTTTCATGAAAAAAAGGAGTTGCATCATTCTCTTCAATTTGTGTAACAAGACTTTCCCAGCACAGTCAGGAATGCAAGGGACAACACAAAGCAGAATATGAGAATTAAACTGGCGTACTCAGCATTCCTCTAGAAGCTGTCTTTGAAGGCTTTATAAGAAAACCAATTTTTAAAAAGTATTAGTTATTCAGTAAATTATTTAGCCACCATGTTGTGAGCTACAGTTGTTGTCACTCTCCTTACCTTTGGGGGATGGAGACAAATTCAGAAACTGAACAGAACTAGAACTCACTATATTCTGCAACACTGAAAATGAGATTTGCTCACCATGATCACTGTACCGCCGCTGTTTCTGGCTAGAAGATATGCTTCTCTGAATTTTGTGATGAGGAGATTGTCCAGTGCTATTATTAAGATCATTACTTGGCCTAACTTTGGCAAGTGAAAGATTGCTGCTGGAGCTTGAATCACTTGCATCCAACTACAATACAAATGAGAATATTAAAACAAGGAGTTCAGACAAAACAAATTAAACATCTACCACATTATGGGAGCAGTAACAGGGAAGCAAAAGAAAGATGGCTCTACTACACAGAAAATTTTGCAACAGCAAGGAAGTTGTTTAGAGGCCCCAGCTTCTCTTAGATTCTTGTGTAACTGTCTTAGGTAAAATTCAGCAGAATTTGCAGCTCCTCAAAGGACAATCCAATAAAAGAAATCTATCTGTACTTTCAGAATCTGTATCTCTACTACAGTAACCTCTTCTCAAAGGAAGAGATGATACATTCTGTAGAAGCAAACATATCAACTCCTCCAGCAGAGGAACCAAGAGCAGCTTACTGATGCCAAACCCCCTCAGCATCATATGAAAAGGTAATCTACAATGCAAGAACTTTATTAGGTTGACAGGTTTTGTCCTTGGTTCTCTTAAAATATTTACAGCTGGCACATTCACACTTGAGCTCCTAGACTAGACAGGACAGTAACTGGCATACAAAGAGGAGTAACTGCTGATCAAGCAGAGTAGTTTTAGGGAGCGTAAAGGCAAGAGTTTACTGACTCATATCAGGGCGAGAACAAAGACATGGCGTCATTTGGACAGTTGACACTGATGATGAGAATAACGTGATTTTAAGTGTAATGGACTTTTGTGCAGGAATGCAACTGCCTATAGTTACTGAATTAATTTTTGCTTCTAACTTTATTAAGGATCCTTTGCGATTCCTTTGTTCCATTGCATTTGTAAGAATAGTACTTACCTCCAACGATTTCCTTCCTAGCAGTAAGTACGTAGCCGTGATTTCATCATACTTCATTTTACTAAGGGATTCTTGAATTTCTTCTTGAGAATACCCCATTCCTACCATAATATCTAAAAAACAAATATATATTCTGTAAGTAACAGAAAAACTCCGATGTTTAGGCTGGCTGAGTGTTGAAGTTCAAGAGAAAAAATAGAACATTTAAAGAATTAAACAAATCAATCAAGTGTGAGAACACAAGCCTGATAAAATATCAGTATTAAAAGATTGGTAACTTTTTCCCAAATGGCAAGGAAAAAAAAACCAAACAAACCAAAAACCAAACCCAACCACCCATAACGTAAACAGTATTATATTCTGAAAAAGACTTCATCACCTATTCTTTTCTGGTCCGAGATGTCTAATTCTGGTTCAAAAAAAGGTTTAAGTTCATCCTCCTCATGCCCTGCATTGATCCACCTGTCCTTCATGATTTGCTGTAAAAAAAAAGAGATTTGTTGGTACAGTGTATTTACCAGCAAAGAAAATGAGCTGTTGAAATAACAGCTCCCTCACCTACCAAACAATAAGGACTTTTCTAACTTTTCTTTTCCAGAACAGGCCCCAGCACTACTCAGTTTTGCTTTGCTCCAGTGAAGAGAATCAACTATGTACATCAAGCTGAGCTGCTTCCCAACCAGCTGCATTCTAGCACATAGCTGAAAGCTAAAAGCCTGTAACACAGACCAGGAGCAGAGTGCCAACTCTCAAGCCTAGTAGGTTCAGGCTCGACTGTGGATGTTCATGAAAGTCAGTATTGTTTTGGCCTTTCTTCTCCATAATTGTACAAAATGCAGGTGAAAGGCAAACACATCATAACCTAGCAGCCAGTAATTGCAGTTCACATTTGAAAATGTGGAAATGATCATCTATTTATGCAGGAATCAACAAGGTAATCCCTCAGGAAAAGTTGTATGGCATATGCAGTGTAGTCTCACATTTATTTTGAAAGCAACTGTGGAGTCAAGTGTTTTGTAACCACAGTGAGTAAAATCTTAAACCCCCCCCAAAAAAACAGTCATATGCTCTACTCAACAACCTCCCTGCCCCAAACCTACCCCAAATAAACTATTCAGGAATGGCATGACAATAATAGGTTACAGCTCAAGAATATAGTTTGCAAAATACAATGTCTAGCTTTCCAATGCACCTTATTTGTGCCATTACCTCTAGAGTGCCTCTTTTTGTTGGGTTTAGCACCAGGAAACGTTTTAGGAGGTTTTCACAGTCTGTGGACATGTAGAAAGGAATCCTGTACTTTCCCCTGAGCACTCTTTCTCGAAGTTCCTTGGTAATAGAAGAGCAGACTGTAAGCTGTAGGCAGCAAATCACTTAAACATTAGATAAACATGCCCAACGTATTCTACAAAAAACACACCTTTAAGTTCTGTCCATCGAAAGGAAGAGATCCACTCACAAGAGTATAAAGAATAACACCTAAACTCCAAACATCTACTTCAGGTCCATCATATTTCTTCCCTTGAAAGAGCTCTGGAGCAGCATATGGTGGGCTGCCACAAAAGGTGTCCAGTTTATTTCCAACTGTAAACTCATTGCTAAACCCAAAATCTGCTATTTTAATGTTCATATCTGCATCTAGCAATAGATTTTCAGCCTGGAAGAGAAAAAATGGTTTGAAAGATAAAATACTTTGATTTAAAATGCTACTGCCTGGTTTTACTCATTCTTAAAAGGCAAAAAGCTGGAATACCTATTAACATTCCCTTATTTGCAAAGTCTTCTCGTACACTTCAGTCTATCATTCACGGATCCCCTATTTTCAAAATCTCTCTAAAATGGCTTTAGACTACGGGAGCTGTTATGCTACCTGAAAACTGCATTATTACCACCTATCTGTTTTCTCCACAGAAATGCATACTGAGCCACTGAAACTTACATTTTCATCAATTACGACGAAAACAGGATACAGTGCCACTATCCTTACCTTATGTAGCATTATTGCAAAAGTTTGGTAATACACATAACCTTTAAACCTTTTTCAAGAAGGTTTTTTTTTTGGTGGTGGGTAGTTTGACATCATGAAGCTACCACATGTTAAGCAAGTTACGTGGCAACACTATTAGTGTAAAAGGCACAGTTTAAAGAAAGGATATATCATTTCATGCTGAGCTACAAAGAAGCCACACTTCAGTTTCATCATCATGACTGGTCCAAGACCAAAACTTGTCATACCTTCATACCTCTATCAAACTACCCTTATTTCTTTTTAGATCTCTCAGCTAACACTGACCTGCATCAGATTTGAATCTGACCACAGGGTGAGAGACTATCTTTCAGCAGCCCTTAATAATAAATAAAAGCCTTACAAATCCTTTTTATTTGAAATGGTTCTATACTGTAAACATTCTTCAAAATTTGCAACAGTACTGTAAATACTCCTCAAAACACATGGAAAAAAATAACTCAGAAGACTGAATTTATACTACATTATACTGGCACAATAAAGATCAGACCCACGGGTATAGAAGCTGATACACAGTTCACACACTTTTTCCTACTCACCTTGAGATCTCTATGAACAATATGCTTTTGATGGCAATACTGCACTGCAGATACTATCTGGAGAGAAAACAAGTCCAATTATATAAGTGACATTTCAAAGAAACCAGAGTTTCAATCATGAAGTTCAACATTTTTACTAAAGTTATGCACTTAGAGCTACATAACCAACTATTACAGTGACCAATGTATTTGGGGAAAAGCTGCGAAGTAACTTGGTGTTTGTTACTTGATCTATTTCGTTTCTACTACACTTGAAAGAGAACTTTGTGTTTCCTGTGTGGCTAATTATAGACCAGTAGAAGCAATGACTTTCAGAAAGGTTACTGAAGTATTTCCATTTCAATACTATACACAGCCATAAAAGCTTTCCCTCTAGAATGAAGTTTTCCAGGCCCTCTCCAAAGGTGATTTTTCATGCCGCAGCATGGAAAGAAAAGAGTAAGAAATGGGCTTAGCTATTAGAGAAATGACTGGGAACAGCTTGTTTGTCAAAACTTTTGCAGTGAAAAGCAACTGTGCATCTCAGGTGTGCTGTCAAAGTGCATTTGGTTTATTGTATTTTGTACAAGAGCAAGGTCAATGGAAAAAACGCTGTGTCTCACGTGTTAACAGAATAATTTCTTCCATCATAATTTCCAAGTACCATTTTTTCCTTCTTTATATAGCAAGCTATATAAGCTATTTACACAGTACAGTGTCCTAGTACATTCCTTTAGAGTCAGAAACATTGCTGCAGAACTCTATATGTATGGAAAAGCTTATTGTTACCTGATCACAAATGTAGTCAAATACATTTTACTGTCATGCATACGTGGTCAGAATTGAGGCAGATGTTACAACTTCTTAAAAGTGGGACTGCATATAAAGTGCACATAAAAGTAATTTACTGTAATAACTATGCTTACATGATGTATTTCCATTCTTAAGAAGATGCCCAAGACAGAAAGATGAGGTACCATTACTGTTACAAAAATAACTCATCATCAGACTGCTCAGCTTAGCAGAAGGATCTCCTGTACTAGTAAGAACAATACTTCTTTCTCCCTGTATTTAAAGTAGGTTAAAGGTAAGTAAGGTTCTTGGTAGGTCAGAGACCTGACTGACCTACCAGTCAATTCTCACC
This sequence comes from Amazona ochrocephala, assembly GCA_039720435.1. NCBI lineage: Eukaryota > Metazoa > Chordata > Aves > Psittaciformes > Psittacidae > Amazona > Amazona ochrocephala. The sequence continues at coordinate 49,926,348 of CM077882.1, read as the reverse complement.
AATGTAACACCAATGTTAGTGTCTTTGTGCCCCAGTATTACTGAATCACGCACGTGAAAAAAATGCCATCTCAGAAACCAAGCAATTTATGGGAAGGTGAAATATTTCCATTCCCTACCCTTTCAATCTGTTTCTGCTTGTTCCTTCATATACTGGTTCCCTCTTACAGAGTCCAAGTTCAGCTTTTTACAGTTACTGAAACTGCCGAAGTGCTCCCACACCACCACTTCTACCATCTCTTTGGTTTTCCTTCCTTTCTTCTCTGCTACCATTACTTCAGTGCCAGTCACGAGCTCACTCTGCAGGGGCTTCCAAGGCTGACAGCATGACAAACACCCCAGGCTTTATTCAGGACTGCAGAGACACAGCACCATACCACTTGCTCCTAAACTGCTTTTACTCCAACTAAGAGCGGAAGGTCTAGCAGATGATCAATCACTAGTTTCTTTTATAGATGCTTTTGAACTACTCTGCATTGCAACAGAATGGCACAAAGACTGCAGAAGTGAGTCCAGTCTAAATGGAAGGGAAATAATGTGATGCATATGACATTAATAATTGAAGAACAGCTCTCATAACCGAACGAAAAATAGCACAAAGAATGTCTGCACTGGATTGACTCCCTTGTCTTCCACCTTCCATCACTGTTTCCACTGATAGCTCCTTCACCCCCAACCTACTTCAGAGTGAGAAATTTGCTGATGCTTGGCAGGTGTGAAGAAGGAGGGAAGAAAAGCAGACCTTTTGTGCTAGAAGTAACAACTGAAGCACTGAAATTCATTTTTTTGGGAGGGATTCTGTATAATCACAGGTTTTAAAGAACAAGTTATCTCTAGGCAGACAAACCATTCTTCATAAGGATTAAATGACAAAAGGACAGATAAATGACCTCTCAAGGTCCCTTCCACATTGTGGACTGTTTTTATTTTCCAAGATCTGTCCTAACATCTACTTGCATTAAAAATTCTACACTGTATCTGCATGGAAACTGTGGGAAGACTAAAGGAGGCCAGATCTAATCGGCTGCAGTAAAGAGAGGGAATAAATACACATGAATTTTTCATTCAGAGGGTTTCCCCCTGAATCAGATTTTTCTGTGGAAAAAAGACTGAACGAGAACTGCTTGTAAGTCTGTAATAGGGGAAGAAAAACGAGGTGACATTAAGAATGCAAGACATTCTGGATTTGAATTTCTCACACATGGCTGCACAAAAGGAGTTTGAAATGGAGAACAGCAGAAAGCATGGCTGTATTTTTAGTGTCTGCACTCTCTCCTGTGTTCCTTGTCAAGCATGACATTGTTTTTTCCTGCTAAAAACCAGAACTATGCATAACAAACTGAACTAAAAAAGATTTATTCTTTTTTTTTTAAACAAGCAGAGGGGAGAATTACCAAATTCTGCTCCTTGCCTGCTAGAAAGGAAGTGCCTTCTCAGATAAAACACAAGTGTTTGATCCAGAAATCCCATCTACTGAAAGAAGAACTATGACCTGAAAACAAGATATAATACAACCTACTGTAAGAACTCAGCTCAATACCACAGCACAACTATTGCTCCAGTTCAGAGAGCCACTCTCTGTTAAACCAGTTAGCAAATCAACAAAAAAAATTAATGCCTTATTATGTTCTAAGTCTCTATCTAACATAAAAACAGCTGCACTGAATCAGATAAAAAGCCTACAGAGAACATTCTCCCTCCAACAATGGCTACGAGCTATATGAAGCTATTCTGGGACTACAGCAAGGTAAAAGGAATAGTTTTATGACCTGTAAACCCAGTAAGATCTACTTTCCTTTGACCCTGTCCCACAGCCAGAGTCCTAACCTCTAATAAATGCCAAGCTCTGATCAAAGTTGCCTGACTTCTGTCCTGCATGCATGCTCTTCCTTCCCGCAAAGCACAATGAGCTCGTGCTATAGTTTCTCCCTTGGGTTATTACTAAGGTTCTCTCTTTTTTATCCAGCTGTTCATGCTTTTGAAGCTCTCAAGAACCTCCCATCCCTGAGATCAAGGTCCTCCAAAATTGGTTGAGCTCCGTAGCCTGAAGTCAGCTGTTAAGGCAGGACAGAGCACAGCTGCCTGCACTAGGAGATAAAACTCGTAAGAAGAAACTGAAAACATGCTTCTGTGTATTTCAGTGAATTCAAGTGAGGCCATCTCTTTATCTTTATAAACAGCACTTACTCTCCCAATGTAAAAAAGACAACCAAACGAAAAAAAAAAACAAGCTGACAATCTGAAGTACATAAAAATCAGCTCTTGGTAAGCCAAATACCCAGCTCAGCAGGTAATTACCTTTCAAATTCTTTCCCTTCACATTTGTTTTTGAAAAATGAAGCTACATATATCTTGTACTACCCACATTATCCCATAAAATTAAGCACTGAGTGTACCTGTAAAACACGTTTGACCTGTTTCCACAAGTTCTCACTTAAAGGGGAGTTGAATTGCTGGGGGGGGGGGAGAAATGGTAATTGTTGAACAAACATGCAATTTTCAATGGAATTACTGCAAGATCTTTTCCCACACAGCTCCTGACAAAAGAAACTGAGGATCAAGAGCAGAGACCCAAACCAGTAGAAGTTTTCAATGTTCACATCTGAAAGAGAACAGCAAATCCTCTCAAGTTACTCTGAAGCTCTTCAAGTGACATTACAAAGAGCAAGACAACAGTCTGGGATTTTGAAGAGATGGCTGAAGTGGGAACAACTGCTCTACAACCCATCACATCTACTCCAACACAGCACAGAAACACACACCAGAAACCCTCAATCAAATCACAAAAGAAAGCTCTCTACCTGCCAGAATATGAAAGGGAGGGAAGCAGCTTTAAGAAGATATGTAAGATGTTAAAGAGGAAAAAAATTTTCCTTACTACTAAGCTGTATAACCCCAGCAATGACAAATCACTTCTGGGGATATGAAGTCCGCAGCCGCTTTGGGGCTGTCCTGTTTATTTGTTGTGACCTTTTTTTTTCTTTTTCTTCCAAAAGATTAAAGAGAGTAAATGAGAGAAAACAAAGGAACAAGGATCTCACAAATACATTCCTTATGTTGGGTTAAATACACTTCTGTTTTTCTTTACTTTCATTGCTACTTTTGACCTTATTCCTTATATTGCTTTCACACAATTCTTACTGTATGACACAGAGGGAGAAAAACAGTTCTGGCACAGTTTCCTAGTTCCCAAATTGCTCCTTTTGGTCACACTACCTACACTAGAGAAGTGTAAAAATTTTCTTTACAAGGCATTTTGTGAAAGTCACTGATTAATTTCCTGGAAGTCTCATCTATTACATCAATTTTTTTCTACTTTTGCACGGCTCAGCTTAAGAAGTGAAGCTGTTGGAGCCCCCAACACTGAAACTGTCATGTCATTGCCACGTTTCACCAGTTTAAAGCCTCTACATACTATTCAATAAAACACTCTTGTCCCTATTCATTATTTCACTTCATAAAGTGTCATTAAGCTAGAGCATAATTTTGACACTTACTACTTTTCACAACGTTATCTAGGTTATCCAAGTGACCAAAGGGATGAAATTAAAATAGGCATTTACAAATTTCTGCACAACAGCAGAAACCAAAAAGTTATTAGACAAGTCAGATCTGCAATTGAAACTCTAGATGCTACAAGAGCAGAGATTCAAATTTATATTAGTTATGCAAAAATACTTGCTTATGTTCAATACCGCTTTTCCGTAGAATGGAAATGCTTTCTACAGATCAATGAAATTCAACATCTTTGCAGGGCTAGTTTGTCCATCATAAAAAAAGCTGAACTAACAAGCCTGGGAATTACTTTTCAGTGACTATTCAGATCAACTATTAAACTGCATCTTTTCATGAGAGTGGGTGGATGTTAATGGATCCCTGTTACATGCATTGCCTGCATTTTGAAACTGGCCTACTTGTAGCCTGTTACATTTGAATGACTTCCAAAGCATTAGAGACCAGCTGAACTAAGGATATATGAAATCACTCAGAGGAAATGCATTTTGGAATGGAATACACCTCCAAATTAAGCAGTCACTGCGTTCTGGCAGTCCTGAACACCCTGGCACACAGCACTAAGAAAACTAGCGCCACTGAAGGGACTACTAACCCCTCTGAAGTACTACTGTAACCCAAGTATCTTATCACTCAGGGCTACAAGTCCACAACATGCTGAACGTTACTAGAAGTCAAACGCAAAGAACAACTTTTACTCATTTCAGCATTAAAAACTTGAGGTCACAGGGGAAGCTGAGGCATAGGAATGTAATACATACCTGTCTAAATTTAGCTCTAGCCTCCTTTTCCTTCATTCTTCCATGTGCAACCAGATAGTCAAACACTTCCCCTACAATTCAATAACAAGATACATTAATGCCAATTTCAAAACTTAGAGATTCTCTCTAGCAGTTGTCCACAGCAGCTTCACTGAAACGTACTTCAAGTTTATGATCACAGGTTAGCTCAAGAGAACAAAGGCACAACTGCTAGGCAATTTATTACACTGTCATCTCTACACAATAATGACTGACTGGGTATAGAAAAAAAAAAATCCTTCCAATTATTTGTGATGGGAACTGAGCAACATACTTTGGTTTTGTGAATAAAGATGACACATGTCCCTTCACAGACTTTCTCACAATGATTTTCTTTTGCCCCATAAAAAACGTTTCACATATGAGAATACCTGACGATATTTGTAAACACTGTCATACAAGCACCAGAATTTTTCTTTGTGCGTGTGCATAAAACTTTTTCTAATAAAAATCAGAAACTTTAACTTAGGCTTGGAAGAGGTATCTGCAAGGAAGGTCACAATAATGAGCCTAGCTGGACACACTGACATAATCCATCACACAACCACCAGATCTGTAAGATACACCTGGAAGTACTACTCCTAAACAAGCTCAGTGTTGCACAGCTGTGAATGACTAAAGTTGATTACTAAAGCAGTACTAAAGATCTCTTGTGTTTGGGCATTTTTTCATTTAGTCAATTTATAGCACATCAACGTGGACTACAACATTTTAACTTTACAAGCAGCCAACTCGCTCATGAAACACTGACATGTTTGTGAGAGCATGAGAGATTTTCGTTATTAAAAACCAAGTCATGGACACAAGAACTCCTATAAACACAGATTAGTAGGGAGTTTTAAAAATTCTTTGCTAATATGCAAAATTAGTAGAAAATTTAGAAGTGGATCAAATATGTAAATTCTCTAAGAAAGAAAACATTGTTTTGTAAATAGCCACCTCACAAGGGCAGAGCTGAGTAACTCCATTTTTTTAACCAAGCAACTCCATCCAAACGGAATAAAACCCCCAGAATCATACAGCAGGAAAAGAAACATCTGAGAAATCTGAGGGAATGTGAGAATTTTCCATAAAATAACTTCTCTCTGTACTGTATTATTTAATACCCAACTCGTATGATGCTCCCAGCTGTATTTCACAGCTTTTTCTTCAAAAACCTTGAAGGAAGAAACCTGAACACCCTCTTCATAATTCAGGAAAAATTACACCACAGAAAGACTTGTTCACAATTTATGCAAAGTGATGCAGTTGTAGCAGTAGTTTCTTTCATTCTGCAGCCTACAGTTCACATGCATCCTGCGTGACCAGTACATACAGTGGAAATATGGGGAATTGATGCCTACCACTGAGATTACAGGTGTGCCTGTCTTGCGCAACATGGCACATGCAAAGGGTACTGCTCATGGCCTTTTAGACCAGTACAGGATGTACCTCTCGACTGCTATGAGGAAGAGCCTCACTGCTTTAGAGAACTGATGGCCTTTCTACCTCCTGGAAGCTAATCACTAGATGGCAACAGGTCTTTGCTTTTAAGTCTAGTACCATTCAAACAGCATAAAGATATCTCCACAAACACCTGCACCAGTCAATATTTTAATGGTATTTTACAAACTGTTTTTTGTTTAGACAAAACACGGCTGAGCATTTAAGGAGCTGCTAGAAGATAACATAGGCAGGCAGAGAATCATTACCTGATTTATAGTAATTCATTAAACTTCACAAAATCCAACATCCAAGCCAGAATTTAATGATGATTTTCTCTGAAAAAAAAAAAAAAAAGCCTATCTCCCCCCCCGAAACTAAAGAAAAGCCTCTACTATTTGACATTATCAGCTACTGATGCTAAAGGGTCACAGTGATAAACTGAGTGCTATAAGGTTTTAGCCAGCAAGGAGTAATTTAAGCCCCAGTACCTTACTTCTAGGTCTGGTGAAAATGTCTGACATGGCATGATGCATGCTTTCCCCACCCCTACTAACCAGGAATAAATCATAGAATCATAGAATAGTAAGGGTTGGAAAGGACCTCAAGATCATCGAGTTCCAACCCCCTGCCATGGACAGGGACACCTCCCACTAAACCATGCCATCCAAGGCTATGTCCAACCCCACCTTGAACGCTGCCAGGGATGAAGCATCCACAACCTCCCTGGGCAACCCATTCCAGGGCCTCACCACCCTCACAGTAAAGAATTTCTTCCTCACATCCAATCTAAACCTCCCCTGTTTAAGTTTAAACCCATTACCCCTTGTCCTCTCACCACAGTCCCTAATGAAGAGTCCCTCCCCAGCATCCCTATAGGCCCCCTTCAGGTATTGGAAGGCTGCTATGAGGTCTCCACGCAGCCTTCTCTTCTCCAGGCTGAACAGCCCCAACTTTCTCAGCCTATCTTCATACGAGAGGTGCTCCAGTCCCCTGATCATCCTCGTGGCCCTCCTCTGCACTTGTTCTAACACTTCCATGTCCTTTTTATGTTGAGGACACCAGAACTGCACACAATACTCCAAGTGAGGTCTCACAAGAGCAGAGTAAAGGGGCAGGAGCACCTCCCTTGACCTGCTGGTCACACTCCTTTTGATGCAGCCCAGGATACGGTTGGCTTTCTGGGCTGCAAGCACACACTGCTGGCTCATGTTCATTTTTTCATCAACCCACACCCCCAAGTCCTTCTCTGCAGGGCTGCTCTGAATCTCCTCCCCGCCCAACCTGTAGCTGTGCCTGGCATTGCTCCGACCCAGGTGTAGGACTTTGCACTTAGCATGGTTAAACTTCATCAGGTTGGCATCAGCCCACCTCACAAGCGTGTCAAGGTCCCTCTGGATGGCATTCCTTCCCTCCAATGTATCAACCGAACCACACAGCTTGGTGTCATCGGCAAACTTGCTGAGGGTGCACTCAATCCCACTGTCCATGTCACCCACAAAGATGTTGAACAAGACCGGTCCCAACACTGATCCCTGGGGGACACCACTTGTTACTGGTCTCCAGCTGGACACTGAGCCACTGAGCACTACTCTTTGCGTGCGGCCATCCAGCCAGTTCTTTATCCACCAAGTGGTCCAGTTCTTCCTACAGTGGTGTAATGCTAAGCCTACAGCTCTTGACAGTAGCAGGTCTGTGATTAAGGTATGTCAAATGTCATCAATATATAAAAAAACAGAAGTTGCAGTACTCATGCTTTTGAAAGCAACAGTTAAAGAAACACAAAATGTTTCATCTGAACGTGTTTTTACCAATTATCTTATACAAAATAGGACATCAGAGGCAGAGAGACAAATACAATAAATTGAGAAGGTTGGTATTTGTTAGGGACAGGAACAATCGATGGATGAATAAAGATTCCCATTAAATTTCAGCTGTGAAAACAAAGCAAATGTTATTAAACTGCAGTAAGTTCAGAAGGTAGTTTTACAAGTTTTAAGCGATTATATTGCACAAATAAGTCCCAGAGACTATGACAGATTTTGCTTAATATTTTGTACTACCATGACATTAACACTTGCCAAAACAGAAAGCAAAACTTTAAAGAAAACTAGTGCTTTCTCCCACTTGTCAATTTATTTATATGTGTCATCACAGCAGAGTTACTTACCCCCACTTGCATATTCCATTATTAAATAGAGAGTTTTGTCAGTTTCAATGACTTCAAATAGCTTCACTAGAAAAGAAAGCCATTTATTAATCAGTTAACTAGCTGCAGAAGTATGATAACCCTACAGAGAATTCTGTCAAAGAAACACAATTCACTTGCTACTTGACAACATCCGACTATTATCCTAAAGAAGCCTACTCTGTTCTTAAATGGAAAATACTGTCAACTCATACAGAACAAACTTTCTCAAAAAACAATACTTTGTTTCCCACACATGGGAAAAGTAACTGAAACAGAACTTCAAAGATCTCAGTACCAAAAGCAGCCCTTTTATGCACTGAACTGGCACACATGGTAACACGAGTTATCAGTCAGCTTGCCAGCAGTCCCATAACAGCACTACATAATTTCAAAGTATAATCCAAAACAACTTTCTGATCACTTTTTAGTTTTGGTATATGTTTATTTTGAATGAGAGCTTGAATTCAGTCAGAATCAGCATTACACTCAAAAGGAACAAAATTACCAGTTAGCTATACAGTAAAGTTTTATGCAAAGGGACCGAAGTGTTCTGGATTTGGTTTGTTTGTCTGAATACAAAGCTCTGAAAAAGTATTGGTTACTGCTACCTTACATGAAATTGAAACCCTAGAGCAGAATCATCTTTTTAAATCATACCACAATTTTAACAGTGAAAATGCTAAATTTCTCCTGAGTTGGAAACGATGTGAAAGAAACAACAAGGTACCTATATTTGGATGATTTAAGATCTTCATTATTCTTACTTCTCTGAAGAGCTGAAAAAAACATAAGAAATAAGTTAATAAAATAGGTAACACCCATTCTTTCTAAAGCCTGATCATTTTGATATATTTAAACACAAAGGGCAAACATTACTACTAGCGTATCAGTGAATTTCATGAAATAAACACTTACTGGAAGGAAGGGTTAAGTGTCTGCTTCTTTTTAACACCTCTCTCCAAACAAATCAACCCTCAAGAAACTGAAAACAACCACGAAGCACTCCAGACAGCTCAGGAGAGAAGCCCACACAGCTTCTTGCTGACCAGTACATCTCATATCACCTTTCACCCCTTCACAGAAAATACTGTTTCCAAACTTTTGTGAACCCTCACCACAGCACCTTTTGCAGAAAAGTACAGTATGTTGCTGGTATGAATTCGCCTCTCCTCAGTACTTCGTTAAAGCCATGGAACTACTGTGCTACAACAGGAACTCACAAGTGAAAACTCAGCTGCTTATATTGCACAAGAAGCATGTTATTCAATCACACCAACAACAAGGACATTTTTAGGAGAGCTGAGAAGGCAAGGCTCTCCCTTGGTCATTCAGAAGTTTTCCTGTGAGGCAACTGAGGCACGGTAGCATCTAGTCCTGGGTTTGTCACTGTTGCTCCACTGACTCACTGCCAGACATCCAGCCTTCGAGCCTGCTCAGCCAGTACAACACGCTGAATGTACTTGCCAAAATTAACAGGACAGAACATGGCATTTTCCCTGACCCCGGCAGACAGAAGAAACATCATTACTTCAGGGGTTGTGCCTCAAATGGATCAGCTTGCTCCCACCCTCTTCACCATCCACCTTCCCATGCTACAGGACTGTACTGCTTCCATTTATGCAAGCATTGGTGTTAACCCAGACTGACTCACGAGGTCAAAGAATTTAATAGAACAATTTCACAAAACACACAACTCCCCCCAAAAAAAACACCCTACCTCTTAAGTTTCCTGTTGCAGGTCCCTTGCCCACCTCAGCACATCTATTTTGGCAGGATGGGTGGTGAGTCTAACTGCCTATCTGACATCAACCCTAATGCCATTACATCAACGGGGCTGCATGCAGAGATCACACACTGATTGTAAGGATCTTGGCAGACCCCCACAGCACCAGTACCCACATGAAGAAGGTTTTGCTTGAGCTGTTACTTCCAAAGAGTTCAAATTTGCCTGTCGCACAGAGTAAACTCTGTCCTCCTGCAACTGGAGGATAATACAGGAATGACATATTATTAACAAACCACAAATGAAAACAAAATCTATTACTGATCAGCTGTTAATTACCTTCCCCTCTGAGAACTCTTCTGCAGCAGACAATTAGAAGATGCAAGTAAATCTGAGTGTAATACTAAAAATGTCATAGGTGGTGTTATTGAAATATAAAACACTGCTTTTAATCAAGCTGGTTAACAGCAGATGAAAAAAAAAGTAGTTCCACTTATTCCAGAAAAGACCCAAGATAGAAAATAAAATATTACTACTACTATTATTGAAGTGCAAACATTATTGCATTTGGAAAACCTCCAGAATTCTTTTTTTAGGCAGTATGCTATATGGCAGTCAAGACTGTAGCTGTTCTGCCTCTGCAGCTCCCCCCATACCAGCCCAAGACTCCAGAGGATTGATGTTCTTAAGCACTGATAATTTTCTAAGAGCATGCTTCAAAAAGAGGGAGTAATCAAAAAGGGCTTCATTTGGAGCTTGAATCAGATGCTTCTACACAAACACCCATAGCATGGGGAACAAACAAGAGGAATTAGAGACGTGTGCACGTCTATGGGGGTATGATATCATAGGCATCACAGAAACATGGTGGGATGGCTCCTATGACTGCAGTGTTGGAATGGAAGGTTACAGGCTCTTTAGGAAAGACAGGCCCGCTAGGCGGGGAGGGGGAGTTGCTATTTATGTTAGGGATAGGCTGGAGAGTATGGCACTCTGTCTGGGGACAGGTGAGCAGTCAATAGAGAGTCTGTGGGTCAGGGATAAAGGGAGAACAGCGAAGGGAGACATTATTGTGGGGATCTGTTACAGACCGCCTGACCAAGGGGACTCTGTGGATGAAGCAGTCTATAGAGAGATAGAACAGCCTCACGCTCACAGGCCCTTGTTCTCATGGGGGACTTCAACCACCCTGATATCTCTTGGAGGGATGGTACAGCCCTGGCACAAGCAATCCAGAAGGTTCCTTGATTGTGTGGAAGACAACTTCCTTCTGCAAGTAACAGACGAGCTGACAAGGAGAGGTGCTATGCTTGACCTCGTGCTCACCAACAGCGAAGGGCTGGTCGGAAATGTGACACTCCAGGGCAGCCTTGATTGCAGCGATCATGAGATGGTTGAATTTGAGATCCTCAGGACAGTGAGAAGAGCGTGCAGCAAGCTCACTGCCCTGGACTTCAAGAGAGCAGACTTTGGCCTCTTCAGGAACCTGCTCAGCAAGGTTCCATGGGATATAGCCCTAGAGGGCAGGGGGGCCCAAGTCTGTTGGTTGGTATTCAAGGATCACCTGCTGCAAGCTCAGGAGCGATGCATCCCAACTAGAAGGAAGTTTAGCAGGAGGGCCAGGAGACCTCCTTGGCTGGATAAGGAACTACTGAGGAAAATTCAAAGGAAAAAAGAGGCTTATAAAAGGTGGAAGCGAGGACAGGTGACCTGGGAAGAATACAGGGATGTTGTCCGGGAAGCTAGGGACCAGGTTAGGAAAGCTAAGGCCCACTTAGAATAAAATTGGCTAGGGATGTTAAGGATAACAAGAAGGGATTTTATAGGTACATTGCCAATAAAAGACAGGTTAGGGACACCGTGGGCCCTCTCCAGAAGCTATCGGGAGAACTGGCTACCCTGGATTTGGATAAGGCTGAGGTTCTTAATGACTTCTTTGCCTTGGTCTTCACGGGCAAATGCTCTGACCACACCACCCAAATCCTGGAAGGCAGACGCAGGGACAGTGAGAATGAAGACCCTGGGCCCACTGTAGGAGAAGATCTGGTTCAAGACCATCTTAGGAACCTAAATGTATACAAGTTCATGGGACCTGATGAAATCCATCCGCGGGTCCTGAAGGAGCTGGCAAATGAAGTTGCTAAGCCACTGTCCATCATATTTGAAAAATCATGGCAGTCAGGTGAAGTTCCCGACGACTGGAAAAAGGGAAATATAACCCCCATTTTCAAGAAGGGGAAAATGGATGAGCCAAGGAACTACAGACCAGTCAGCCTCACCTCTGTGCCTGGCAAAATCTTGGAGCGGATTCTCCAGGAAGGCATGCTAAGGCACATGAAAACCAACAAGGTGCTTGGTGACAGCCAGCATGGCTTCACTAAGGGGAAATCCTGCCTGACCAATCTGGTGGCCGTCTATGATGGGGCCATGGATCTGATGGACAGGGGTAGAGCAGTTGATGTCATCTACCTGGACTTGTGTAAAGCCTTTGACACTGTCTCACATGACATCCTTCTCTCTAAGGTGGAGAGACATCAATTTGATAGGTGGACCACTCGGTGGATAAAGAACTGGCTGGATGGCCGCATGCAAAGAGTAGTGCTCAATGGCTCAATGTCCAGCTGCAGACCAGTAACGAGTGGTGTCCCGCAGGGATAGGTACTGGGACCGGTCTTGTTCAACATATTTGTGGGTGACATGGACAGTGGGATTGAGTGCACCCTCAGCAAGTTTGCCGATGACACCAAGCTGTGTGGTTCGGTTGATATGTTGGACAGAAGGAACGCCATCCAGAGGGACCCTGACACACTTGGGAGGTGGGCTGATGCCAACCTCATGAAGTTTAACCATGCCAAGTGCAAGGTCCTACACCTGGGTCGGAGCAATCCCAGGCACAGTTACAGGTTGGGCGGGGAAGAGATTGAGAGCAGCCCTGCAGAGAAGGACTTGGGGGTGTTGGTCAATGAGAAAATGAACATGAGCTGGCTTCAGTGCGCTTGCAGCCCAGAAAGCCAACTGTATCCTGGGCTGCATCAAAAGGAGTGTGACCAGCAGGTTGAGGGAGGTGATCCTGGCCCTCTACTCTGCTCTCGTAAGACCTCACTTGGAGTATTGTGCGCAGTTCTGGTGTCCTCAACATAAAAAGGACATGGAACTGTTAGAACAAGTGCAGAGGAGGGCCACGAGGATGATCAGGGGACTGGAGCACCTCCCATATGAAGACAGGATGAGAAAATTGGGGCTGTTCAGCCTGGAGAAGAGAAGGCTGCGTGGAGACCTCATAGCAGCCTTCCAGTATCTGAAGAGGGGCCTATGGGGATGCTGGGGAGGGACTCTTCATGAGGGACTGTAGTGAGAGGACAACGGGTAATGGGTTTAAACTTAAACAGGGGAAGTTTAGATTGGATATGAGGAACAAGTTCTTTACTGTGAGGGTGGTGAGGCCCTGGAATGGGCTGCCCAGGAAGGTTATGAATGCTTCATCCCTGGCGGCATTCAAGGTGGGGTTGGACATAGCCTTGGATGGCATGGTTTAGGGGGAGGTGTCCCTGCCCATGGCAGGGAGTTGGAACTCGATGATCTTAAGGTCCTTTCCAACCCTAACTATTCTATGATTCTAATCAAGAGGTTTTATCATAAATCTAATGTCAACTTCTACAGAAATACCAGTACCATAACAGACTGTACTGAACTTAATGTAAGGAGACTGAAGCAGAACGAAAGTCCACAGCTCCACATTAATGCAGACTTAAGAGAAAAGAGTTTTGTAAATAAGAGATAGCAGCATTGTTATTAACAGTAAGGAAGCAAAAAATGCTGCTGCACTATTCACCTCAGGTCAGATTTCAGATAAAGACATTTAGTATGTCTGCGTATTACTAATGACTCAAAAAAAATCTATAGGTGCACTTACTCAATAAAAGCAAAACAAAGTGAAACACAGGAAACAGAAAACAGCCAAACAGTCAAACCAAAATCTTTGTGCCTTTGTGTCTTTTAATAAAAGAAAATGAGAGTTGGGATTTAAATAAATAAATAAGGAAAAAAAATCCAAACCAGAATTTCGAGATCAGCTGCTCTAACCATTCTCTGCTTTCTGATGTTTCTGTAAAGGCTAAGATTTGGAGAGCAGTCCTCACTGCACTGCCCAACGAACCTTCTCCCCCATGTGAAGAGAACACTACCTGGACACAAAGAAAAACCAAAGAGCTTGCCAAATACATTTACTTACCATTATCCAGGTCTGTACCTGACTTTGCCAGATGACAAGCTGCTTAAATGCAATCAGGATTGATTGATCAAGTAAATTTCTGGCCATGCAAAGCAGTTTCAAAACCTATGCATGCATGTTTTCTTTTTCTCCAGAGACACAAGTAAGTTGCCTATTTCTTAAAAATCTGTGTTATTCCTGGAGCTTTTTCATATATAATTAGACAAGGTAGGCTACTGCACCATCACTCTCTTCATCAGCAGAAATTTAAAAGCAGTTGAATCTGTAACTATTTTTTGCTCATTTTTTCATTCAGTTCTGCTGAACTCATATATAATATATTCTGAATACTCCACTAATATTTTTAATGGTAGCTTATATAACTGAAACCCTCTGGGTCAGCATTTAAAGTTTGGAAGAGTTTGCTTAATCCACTCTCAATTGACTGTTGGTATCTTTCACCCCCAATACTCAGATAAAGCCTGCTGGGTCAGACTCTCAGCAAGGATAGCTCCCCTCTCGATGCTACGAAAAGATTTTAAGCAAACATCCCTTAGTCTGCTATACAAACAGCTTCTAGATTTCAGAAAATCATAGAATGAGTTGGGTTAGAAAGGATTTTAAAGTTGGTCATCTAAGTTCCACCTCCCTGCCACATGCAGGGACACCTTGCACCAGATCAGGCTGCTGAAAGCCCTGTCCAATCTGGCCTTGAACACTGCCAGGGAAGGGGCAGCCACAGCTTCTCTGGGCAACCTGTGCCAGTGTCTCACCACTCTCATTATAAAGAACTTCTTCCTAATACCTAATCTAAATCTACCCTCTTTCAGGTTAAAGCCATTCCCCCTTGTCCTATCCCCACATGCCCTGGTAAAAGTCCCTCTCCAGCTTTCTTGTAGATCCCTTTTAGGTACTAGAAGGCTGGCAGGTGGTCTCCCTGGAGCCTTCTCCAGATTGACCAACCCTATCTGTCTCAGCCTGTCTTCATAGGAGAAGTGCTCCAGCCCTCTGATCACGTTGGTGGCCCTCCTCTGGACTAGCTCCAACAGGTCCAAGTCATTCTTATGTTTGGGACCCCAAAAACTGATGCAGTACTCCAGGTAGGGTCTTAAGAGAGCAGAGTAAAGGGAAAGAATCCCCTCCCTTGACCTGCTTGCTGGTCAAGTTCCTTTTGATGCAGCCCAGGATACGGTTGGCTTTCTGGGCTGCAAGCACACACTGGTGGCTCATGTTCAGCTTTTCATCAATCAACATCCCCGGGTCCCTCTCCTCATGGCTGCTCTCAAGCCACTCTCTGCTCAGCCTGTGTTTGTGCTTGGGATTGCCCTGACCCAGGTTCAGGACCTTGCACTTGGCCTGTTGAACTTCATGAGGCTCTCAGAGACCCACCTCTCAAGTGTGTCAAGGTCCTCATCTTTCTCTTGCAGTTTTTAAAATCCTGATTAACCCATGGGTCAGAAAGAGCATGGTCCATGTTAAAAGTGATGTTTAAGAACTCTGAAAAGCTTTAACAAAAAAATGGCCCAAACAGGTAGCAAAACATCTGCACATAATGAACAAAAATATTTGGCTGAGGAGCCAAGATCTAAAAAAAGAAAACAAGAAGTGACATAGTACTATTACAAGGGCTTGGTAAAAAAGCCCAACACCTTACATATAATGGCATTTCTAATTCAAAAGAAAAAAAAAGAAACCCAACAAACTTCATTTTTTTGGTCTAGGAGGAAGTGAACTACTACATCAGCACTTGTTTCCAGTGAGACCGATACTGGAACTGGGTACACAAGTACGTTTGTGGACAACAGGCATTATGACTAACACCACTAGCATGGGAATAAAGGTCTAAGAATTCCCTTTCCTTACAAAGCAGGGAAGTACTGGTTACAGTTTCCTCTTCACTAAGCAAGAGCAGCAGAGTAGTAATTAGGTCCTAAAACAACAGTTAAGAGTAGCTGCATGTGGCTACCACAGACTTCCTCAGTGGCAGACAAGAAACCCAACTCTTCTGAAGAGCTGAGTTATTGAACATTGAGCTGTGAGGACTGCAGCCACCCGCAGCTTACTGCAAAAGCATACTAAGAATTACTGCTCCAGAAAGCAAAGCAAGTCCTTAACAAGGTTAACTTCTTTCTGGCAGCTGAAGTATCAGTGTGGAAGACATAATACAGAGAAATCAGAACTGGCAGCCTTAATCGCCATTTGTTTCCCCACCTAAGGATGACGAGGTTATGCGGCTACACTGCAGCTGAGACACTATGCACCACACCCTCATCTCAGAGCAGCCCTTCCCTCCCCACCATACCTCAAATACTTTATCGCTCTCTCCAGCAGTACAAGCACGAGAAGCACTTCCATCTTAGCTTCCCTGCATCTACAGGTTGTGTGCGCAACTGGCTTCAAAAGCACTGAGGCTACGGCACTGCTGACAGTGCTGGGGGAAAAGGGGCAAGGGTTTGCAAAAAAAGCCTTAACCAAGGAAAATTGCTAGGCAGTGTTGTGCATTCACTCTGCTTACTGTGGCAAATAGGCATTTAAGAAAATGCATTTCAATTTTTGAATTGAGAATACTGACATACCTTGCTAAATTTTTGTCTGCTCACATAACAAATGAGCTTAAAGAGGACGGTACATCAGCGACCTCACTCCCCAAATTTGATCTGATTTCTACCCTGCTGTTTTGCACTATTCTTCCAGACTCCATTAAAGACAACAAGACCAATTTACAAATCACACTTTATAATCTAATTTTATAAATTGTAAATAGAAATGAAATTACAGGTATACAAGAGGACACCAAGCAGGCTGAAACCCAGAAACCAAAGGGCCAACAAGCACACTTCCAGCTTGTGGCTTTCCTAACTGAACCTGCAATTTGTAAAAGGTTTGCTCTGTACTTTAATATGAGCTCCAGCTAGTCTTGTGGCCCAATCTCAAGGCAACAATATTTGAAGGGTTAAGATTTTACATTTTCGTCTGAAAACAAAATGGCCCCTCTACTTTTCTCTGACCATGCTTCCCATGCCCTGAACCACCTCCTTCATATCACACAGCTTTTGTTCTTCTTCCAAATGCTCCGAGCATTTAGCAATTTTTTCAGGTCTTCCCAGTTGCACAGATCTGCCACACAAATCAACTCTACCTAATCCATGGCATTACCTAATTTGCATTTCACTTCCTCTCTGCATACCCCGAAATTATCAATAACTACAGAGATTAAGTTGAAAAAGAAAGGAGAAAATTTGAACCACATTACCTACTTTTACCCATTCTACAGAATCAGTAGGAAGTTGATACCTGCTCAGACGAGAGAGCTTTCCTTCTACAGGCTATTCTTTGCCTCTCAACCAAACCACAGAACGTAAGAACTTGTGTGTTTTTCCAATTTACTTTTGCACTATTCATTTTGATAAAAATATCTTGTTGCAAGATCTCTTTAGTATTTGCACAAGATCTGAGTGTGTATATTCTCCAGTTTACTCTAGTTATGCTATTTCATTTTGTTTGCAAGTAAGTTCTGGGTATTCTCTCATTCAAACAGAAATATTACAAGGAGCTTTTTTTATCAAAGTACTCAAAAGTAAATAAAAAGCTTTCTGACTACAGCACTTAAAAGGACAGAGTTAGGAAAGTCCTAGGCAAAAGGAACACTTAAATGTACTTCCTGTAGGCACTCCAAAGCAGACTGGTTGCCTTGATCAAAGAGCAGGATTGATCACTACTTACTAAAATAGATAAGGCGATACAATTGTAACAGCACACATTAAACATCTGAGGCTAGAGGGAAGAAACCAGAATAGCCATGCCCCAATTCATTCCATAAAACTGCACCACTTTTCCTGCTGCAAACTACATGAAAGGCATAGATACTACCTGGCCTCCAGCACACAGGCAGTATTTTCAAGCTTAAGAGGACAGAATGTAAGCTTTCTATTTGTAAGTTTAACAAAGTGACAAGCATGAAGGAGACATGAGGGCATGACACCATGTACACAGCTCTGTAGGAGTTCACCTTGAATAACTGCAGGGTTGTCACAAATACCTGTTACAAAACTAGTTATTAAATACAGTAGTCAGGTGTGCGCAATATATGCAATGCTTCAGATTCTCCAGCACGGACATTCAGGGTTAACAGAAAGTGGGAGTGAAACAAAACAATGCGGCTGGAAGATTAAATGCAAAAACCTACCTTTTGTAGACTAGTTGGGTTCAACTGTGTTTTGTCAATTATTTTTATGGCAACCTAAAGGAAGAGTTCATAATCAGTATTTTCCATGTGAAAAATGCAGCACTATTACAAGATGGTCAAATCCAGTAACACAAATTGAAAACATGAACGTTACACAAAAACCACTCAGTTTCTTCAGTAAATTTTGTACTCACATTAGAAGTAAAAACATTTGAAATTAACAGCTAAACTGTAATTTATTTCTACTGCAACAAACTAAACAGCAGAGCGGAAAACAAAACCCCAAGTATTTTAAACATATCAAGATGAGAAGCTCGCTTAGTCTTTTGCTTGACATCGAGACCATCACACAACAGTGAAAGCTTCAACACCAGAAGGTGCCCAGATAGAGAGCAGCGTGCCTACAGATAATAGTTACGCAGTGTAATTACACAACAGATTACACAGTACTGACTGAGCACTGGCAGTTTGTGAAGATGCTTCTAAAAAGCAGAGATTTCAGAGCAAAGTAATTCCAGACAGATTTAACAGGAACTAAGTTCACCTTTGGAAATTCACCGAATATTTGTATCAATTTGCTCCCTGATGAATATGAAAAGAATTATCACTCCTTCATCAACAGAACCCCACTGGCTGCAGTACAACCATTTTAGGCAAGTTCACTCCTTTACTGGTTCTCATCTTTTCATTAAATACTGCACAGAAATATGAAAGAAGAACATGAAAGTTTCACAAAATAATCAAAAGCTAAATTCAGTACCATGGTTAACTAATCATAACCTGAAGATTTGAGGCAATGAACAGGCAAAAGACTAGCTTCAGTGCAATGCACTTTGGATACAGGATGAGTTAGAACAGGAAATGTGAATCTTCCTAGAATTACATGCCAACTGGTATTTTTCCTTTCTAAATTAAAGACTAAACATACCAGAAGAAACTCTACAGAAGCCAAGGAGATGGTGCCTCTCTAAGAAGCAAGATGCTGCAACTCAGCTGATTACAATACCTCACTGTACAAAGCAAGGGCTTTCAATTCCCCTTCAATTTTTGGCTCAAACAGTATATGCTGCTACTTCCCATGCCACATCTCCTGTTTCCCTGCATCGCTTTGTGCTATATTTGTCATCTCATTAACCTGAGATTAGTAACATATGGAATAAAGAGTATCTTACATTAAAGCAAATTCATATTCATACATTCAAGTGCAAAAAGCACATGGATGGATGAGAGGAAGAGGGGAACAGAGTGTTCAATGCTTGGGTGCACCACAGAATTGTGTGACGGATATGGTGTTTTCTGAAACTGAACTTCAAGATTTATTTTGAGCCCTTCTAGGTGCAAGATATGATGATATGTCACAAAAAAAATCACTGAAGAGTACTTTTGCTTTGGGGAGTAATTTCTTCTAAGGTATGCTACTGAAATTGAAGATCACTATTTCCAGAGGCAGAATTCCATTGCAAAACCCCTTGAGAAATCACTTCAAAAATACAAATAAACACATTAAGCAATAGGTATTTTTACATTAGCAGCTGTGTACGAAACTAAGAAAGATTTTTATCTCTACCTTTATGCCTGTTGAACCATTGTCATGAAGGCAGCAAAGTTACTCACTTCCTGCAACCCCTTATAAATCCGTGTTGGACATCGGATAACCACTGCCCTTGTCAACAGTAGATGTTATTTCAAAGTCAACTGCTGTCCCAGGACTCCCCATGCCACAGAAAATGGCTGTTTGCTTGGTAAGTGCATTCCACTCAGAAAAAGGTTACAGTTCTGTGTTCGAAACTGTAATGATTACGGTCAATCTTTGGAAGATGCAAGCTTGTTTTAACCCATGAGGTCTTAAGGTTATTGGGTTTCTGCAAAACACAGGTCATACCTCTCATTTGTGCATTGGTGCCAGATGATCAGAGAGGTCTCTCACACTGGCAAAGTCAGCCCTGGAGATACAGCAGAGGTACACACCTCAGTTTTCTCAAAGGCCTGTTCAGTGCACTAATTATAGCCTTAGAGGCAGGACAAATCTAGAGAATTCCTATCCACATGAACACTGAGAGTACAATGAGTTAACACTGGCTGAGAGAGCTTGAACCCATCATCAGAACAGGCAGCAATTTCAGGTGTCTTGATAAGGTCCCCAAATCACAGGCTAAGGGAGCATACCCTCAAGAATAGTTCTGACAAGCCTGAGAAAGAAAATCCTCCATTTTACTAAGCATAGTTTAAAGAGTTCAAATTGCCTTCCACTCTGCTCTCTTCACACAAAGTGAATCTGGAACGGTTTCAAGTATTGTGTGGTATGGCCAATGCTGGAGGAACACAAGTCCACCTACGCTGTTACACCACTGCATCATCTATTATATTCTGTGTGAGACAGTTAGCAGAATTAAAATTAACTTTGCTTTCATCATTCACAATAACATGACTTAAAACATTCCTCCTACATGACTTGAATGAGGGAGTTAAAGCAATCAGAAGTTGAAACACTGAGCAAACTTGCCAAACTGCTACCATTCAGAATGTTTTCTCGCTCTTAAATTTCACTTTTTCCAAGAGAACAGAAAGAAGATGACAATAGATTCCCTGGAGTCAGACTTGGATCCTGAAAGAATCCTGTCTCGCTAGGAAACTTCAACTTCCTGGCTATTAACTGTACACATGCTTTTAATGAACAGAAGGATCCATACATTTTTGGCTGTGATTCCAACCACCTCAGTAACAGCAAAAGGTAGTTTTATCTCTTAAATTGATTCTGCAAGTATGGAAAACTTGCCAGAGGAAATAACCTTTGCAAATTACAACAGAAAATACATGGCTTAAAGTAAAAGAACAAAACCAGATTTACAGTGAAGATTTTTTGTTCTGAAAGGGCAGACAGACCAGAATAGTACTCTTCTACACAGAAGATCTTGAAGGAGTGTTTCCAAACACCAGCTCTTGTTCAGGGAAACTAACCCCACCTCCATGCCTCTGCGGTGAGAAGGCCACACACCTCTTGGCAGGACAATTCAACTTCCTCAGTTAGGCTGATGTTCTGATCACCCCCCAAAGGGCTAAACATTTCTTCCTTTCTGTAATACGAGGCTGGGCTCTTAACATACATGCTGCAGACACACTGAAGATGGAAATGAAAGAGAGCCCTGGAACTTGGTCCAGTTAGAAACATGAAAGCTGTATCTCAAGCAACAGGAAAATTCATAGTGAAGGACTCCAGGTATAAGGAGATGAGCAACTACCCTAGAAGAACGCCTGAACAAACATACCATCCTCCCAAGAAGTGCCAGAGAAGTGTTGATCTGCTGCATGATTTATTTAGAAGTTAATCAGTGCAGAGATATAAAGAAGGAATTGCCATAAAGTGTAACTGAACTGGAGACTTAAACTAACATTAATAGCCACATAGATAAAAAGAAGTAGGGTTCAAAAACAGCAAGGGTACAGCAGAGATTGAAAGTCATTTAAGAGTGACTCCCAAAGCTAGTATTTGATTGTAGGTTTTGGTACATAAGACGGAAAAAAGAAAAGGAACAAAGACAGGACAGCCAGTAGGAATGAGTGTGCAAAGCTGGAAAACACACGCAAAGAGTTGGGCTCAATGGCTCAATGTCCAGCTGCAGACCAGTAACGAGTGGTGTCCCTCAGGGATAGGTACTGGGACCGGTCTTGTTCAACATCTTTGTGGGTGACATGGACAGTGGGATTGAGTGCACCCTCAGCAAGTTTGCCGATGACACCAAGCTGTGTGGTTCGGTTGATACGTTGGACAGAAGGAACGCCATCCAGAGGGACCCTGACACACTTGGGAGGTGGGCTGATGCCAACCTCATGAAGTTTAACCATGCCAAGTGCAAGGTCCTACACCTGGGTCGGAGCAATCCCAGGCACAGCTACAGGTTGGGCAGAGAAGAGATTCAGAGTAGCCCTGCAGAGAAGGACTTGGGGGTGTTGGTCAATGAGAAAATGAACATGAGCTGGCTTCAGTGCGCGCTCGCAGCCCAGGAAGCCAACCGTATCCTGGGCTGCATCGAAAGGAGTGTGACCAGCAGGTCAAGGGAGGTGATCCTGGCCCTCTACTCTGCTCTCGTGAGACCTCACTTGGAGTACTGTGTGCAGTTCTGGTGTCCTCAACATAAAAAGGACATGGAACTGTTAGAACAAGTGCAGAGGAGGGCCACGAGGATGATCAGGGGACTGGAGCACCTCCTGTATGATGATAGGATGAGAAAGTTGGGGCTGTTCAGCCTGGAGAAGAGAAGGCTGTGTGGAGACCTCATAGCAGCCTTCCAGTATCTGAAGAGGGGCCTATGGGGATGCTGGGGAAGGACTCTTCATTAGGGATTGTAGTGAGAGGACAAGGGGTAACGGGTTCAAACTTAAACAGGGGAAGTTTAGATTGGATATGAGGAACAAGTTCTTTACTGTAAGGGTGGTGAGGCCCTGGAATGGGTTGCCCAGGGAAGTTGTGAATGCTCCATCACTGGCAGTGTTCAAGGCCAGGCTGGACATAGCCTTGGATTGCATGGTTTAGTGGGAGGTGTCCCTGCTCATGGCAGGGGGGTTGGAACTCGATGATCTTAAGGTCCTTTCCAACCCTAACTATTCCATGATTCTAAAACACAGATTTGGGAAGATGAGTGCTGTATAGATGAGGCCAGACTGAGAACTTTATATCTGAATTCTGAAGAAAGGCAGGTTTAAAAAGGAGGAAGGGGAAGAAGGCATTCTTGTAGCGTGGATTTCCAACACCTATCAAGATCAAAACGGCAGCACAGGTTCAGAAATTATCAGACTTTTTTTTTTTTCCTAGTACAGCTGTTTACCAGAAAATTCTTGAGCTCAAAACTCACAAGGGCAAATACACAGAAACAGACAGAAGGATTAAATGCAACACATTTTCCCAAGTTAACTCTGCCCTAAGGAGACAAACAATATATGACTACCTGGACTACTGTAAAGTCTCATCTAGAAGGATGCACATAAATTACTGAACTAGATAAGGTGAAATGTGCACAGAGCTTTTTTAATTAAAAGTGGCTAAAGAGATACCAAGTTGGAAATAAATGAGTAAAAGTTTTTCCAAGGACAAGACTTGGGACCAATCTTGCTTAGTATCTGTATCAGTGGCCTTGGCACATAAAGTCAAACCATAATGATTGAGTCTGCTGAAGGAATTAAGAGGCACCATCAAATACAATGGGAAACTGATATAAACAACCTTGGAGACGAGTTAGCAAAGAAAGCAAGATTCAGTGAAGTACAAGGTGCTGCTGCTCATAAGTAGAAACATCAATGTGACAGCCATGAAAAAGGTTAACACCATCTAAAGATTGATCAGATAAATATTTCTGTAAGGGCACAAGTAAACTAATAACACTGGGGAAATTGTTATCCAGACTACTCTGAAAAACTCCGATAACATAAATCTAAAATATGCAATTATCATCAATGCTGTGCAGTTCACCTACCAAGAAGAGAAACTTTTACTCATCTCTTTTACAAAGAGAAAAAAAAATAAGTTTTAAATACCTTCAAGGTATTCCTATAAACCAGCTTAATTGTTAGCTTCAAAGGAATGTTACTCATTTTAGGTTAACCAGGACCAACGGCTACACCCTGGAAAATACTTAGGCTCTGAATTGACTGAATGACATCTATTTCACGAGAGTTAAAGAAACTTAGTACTTCAATCTTCCAAAATTTGGCCAAAGATTTTACACTGTTACTTTATATGTTGAAATTTCAGACAAAAATAATGATCCAGAGGTCAACACACAGTTAAGTGCAAGTAAAGAAAATGTACTTCAATTTTTGCAAAGCAACTTGTGACACATGCTACCTACCTCCAACTCCTATACATATAATAATGGCAAAGAAATACTAACCAAGTACCCAAGGACTTGCATTTCTTGTGTTAAGTATTAGTAAAAAGAGAAGGGAACTTAAGTGGAAAGCAGTTAACCACAATAAGAGTCAACAACTTTCTCTGCAAAGGAGCACTGACTTTAATACCAGAATACAACTGCTGATCACCAGAACTGTCAGCTTACAAGAAACAAAGACAAATAAACAAAATCCCTCCCAGCAACTCTTGCAAACTTATGTCCTCTCTGTTCCTCCTAGTGCCACTGAACTCAGTATTAGCTCAGAACAAAGAAATTCCCTTAAAGAGCTGCAGTCAGCCACATAGGTTTCTCTAGAAGTCCTTGCTGGTATCAGCAAACATTTACTTTATTAGATGGTTCGGCAAAAAAAGGTCAACAAGGTGTTTCTCCCTCTTTCAGTACGTAGAGTTGCTATTAATAAAACAGCACTAGGAAATACTTGTAACAAGCTTCTTGTAACAACCAAACAGGACTACAGTTCAAATCAGAACCATCATTAACTGCAAGTTGTTAATTACATTGCAGAAACTACTTATGGAGCTGAGTTAGACACTATGAAGAGATACAAGAGAAAGCTTGTCTACACTACACAAAGCTGAGCAGGACACACAAACCAACTCTGAACAAACTGGAGTGTCTTCGCAAGGCTGCCCAGCACTGCATACACTAACAAAACTCCTGGGAGAAACATTGCTTTGGCAAGAAAATACTGTGCTTGGGCTACTCAGACCATAATCAAGAAGATATATTCATTCTCATTCCTGACTTCCCCTCCAATAGAGCCCCAAACTTTGCAGTACAGAGACACCAAGAGGCAGTGTTTGCAGCAAGCTTAATTGCTATATATCAAACCCTATTTTGGGAACAGGGAATTTAGCAGAGAATTCTAGTAGCAAACTTGAACACAGTTCAGTTGGAGAGGGACTTGTCAAAAATACAAATTTAAGAGATTATTTTTAAGAGAATTTGTTTTGTAATAATTAATAAAAGATACAGTTTTCCATTTTAATTCTATATGAGTGGCAGTATCTCTAGTAAAACATGCTAAAATGTTCACTTGGATGATATTATTCTGAGAGAACCTGAACACCTACTGCAATTCACTACTGTTTACATTCATACCACTTTACCTCTCTGCCAGTTAGGATGTGCCTTGCCAGTTTTACTTTTGCAAAATTCCCCTTTCCAATCGTTTTAAGGAGTCTGTAATTTCCAATATGTGGCTGCTCATCTGTGCAGGAAGCTATAGAGTTCCTGCAGCGAGCTCCAGAGCGCCCAGTCCGAGCGGAAACTTCCTGCCGTCCATCTCCATGGGACGTGTGCTGCAATAAAAACACACACAAATAAGGCTGAGAAATAAAGACAAAACACATCAATGATGAAAAGCATACGACATGCAAAAAATGTTAGCAATGCCTCTAAAGAAACCTTCAGAGGACCCAACTCACACTCCAGAGTCACACTGAACTTTGCCCTGATGGGGACAATAAAGAGGCTCCCAGTTCATAACACAATATCCATTTCATCACCTGGTAAAGACCAAATGGAACATCACCTGAACTGCAGCAACAATTGAGCATTTTTAAGTAACTTACACGGACTGCAAGCCAGTTATAGAACACGGATGTGTTTGGTATTATTTCCCATCTTCACTACTGTGCCTAACTAAAGCAGGAAAGCCTCTGGAAAGGAGACATGAACAATGCTTTTCCAAAAGCACACACAATAAAATGTTCACCTTTACTGGACAGTTTAATACTAATGACAAAGTAATAAAAGGTTTCCTTTTTTACTAGACTTCCATTTCTGAAAAACCTCACGACTGAAAATACGCAGGACAGCCTGGAGAACAAGGGAGGAAATCTTCCCTAATGTATAGACATCTCAGATATTAGTAGGCTGAGCACCATTTCCAGAGATCTGAGATGTTGTCTACAACCTGTTAAGTTCCCTTTACTCAGTTTTCCTGAACAGCTATTAATAAGAATGAATGGGTATTATCTCATACCTACAACAACAGCCTTTATTCATCACATCACATGGTTAAAATATCAGTATTTTTTCATTTCTTGACAGCCTGTTCATGAAAGAGCAGGTCCTCTCATGTTCTCCACTCATGATTGAGCTCTATACACCAACTTCACTGAAGTATCAGTTAGAAATACTCAGTAGCCTGCCATTATGGAACAAACATCTGGCTATAACAACATGCTAAATTCACAGCCATCCCAGAGACGCCAGATCTTGCTCTTCTACTACTCCTCCTTTTGCTGAAACCCAGAAGGGATAACAAAAAATCTGGCATGCAGAAACACTCAGTATGAAAATCACTGTAGCATAAGGATATAAGATCATAACCCAAGAGCTATCAACCATTTTGGAGGCACGATTGAAGAAATCCATGCTTACATGACACTTGGCAAGTTTCACACTCTTATTTAGTAACCTGATGTAACCTTGTGACCATAAACTCTGGCATCTGGTTTGTTAATTCAAGTTCAACAGCTGTGATCAAATTATTTTTTAAAACACATGGATTTCATTTCAGAAATATTACAGATAGAGGTCTGTGGCAACTCTTGGAGAATTGTTTCAATAGTCACTATTTTAAAAAAGACACACACAAATACATGGTGCATATGATGTTTTGGTATCAATCTGGCTTTCGCTTCTCCCTACTGCACTGCTACTGCATTGTCACCAGACTTGTACTTCCTAATAGGTACTAAATTACTATGAACACATTAGCCCTTCAGTTTAGTAAGTTATACTGAGCTCCCTAAACAGGCTGCTGCAAGAGTGATTAAAGACAAGGAAACATTTCTTACAGTTCTTCTCAGAACCCTCTCCTATTTTTCCAGCATGTTTTTGTGGGGCTCATGCTAGAACTGGACATGGAGTAGGACTAAATACAGAGAATGCATCTTCTGATCAACACTCCACTGATTTTCCATGGACAGAACTAGCCTTCCTGGCAGACCACCATCTGTACTTGACCACCCAACACTTATGCTAACTCTTTTTAAGAATTATTGCTTCCCATTGCCTTACCACATCTAATAACTTTCATTGCTGGTTCCTTACTTGCATGATCTCATTTGGCTGAAGTAAAATGCAGAGTTTCCTTACATACAGGTTATTACGTGTTCCCAATGATTAGCCCATCCTGCCCTATTTAATATTCTAGCAACCTTTATCCTAGTTTTCAGGAGCAGTTGTATACATTTCTTTCAAATCCACTAATAAATGGCACAGGAACAAGAAGCACACCCATAACAACATACAATAAAATTTGAGTGCTTGATAACAATTCATTGTTCTCAATAACATCTAGAGACCTACAGCAACTGGGTAAGTGTTTATCAATAACACTCAAGGAGAAGGACAAGAGCAGTCGCTCAGGTGAAGGAACTACTAAGCCAGTGAAATCCTGTACTGGCAATTTCACTATTTTGCAAGCCCTTAATGCCAGGCTGCTGGGGATGGTTGTTCAGGCCACCTTAGTCACTCCTGCACGTACTGGCATAGCAATGCCCATCCTTTATACTTCCCTGCACTTCAACTTCTAAAAAACCTTGCAGCAGCACACAATGCAGAGAACTTCTCTGTCAGCTCCTTTAGTATCTTCTAGTGTCAAATTATTCAGACCAGCTAAAAAAAAGCAACAACTGCTGATGCTAGATGCTAAAAGACTCCTACATTACTAGCCCAGTAATCATGGACCGCGATGTTCTGTACAGGGCCACAAGGATATTTCTTGGATATATTAAGAGGAAGGCTCACTTTAAGTTCAAGTACAGCATCCCAGAAATACATCTGTACTACTTACATAGCACTTAACTGAGCTGATAGGCTATCTCAGTAGAAGAAGTGTATTACAACTATTCAGACTACAGCCCTTTCACACCTGGGCATATGGAACAGGCACACAAGCTGGCTTCAGCAAGCACCTGCATCTATGCTCCCTTGTGCTTGAAATAATAAGCTGTGCTAGACCTCAGCTAGCTTATGAGGCTGTTGAGATGGAGGCATCAAATATCGTGTACTCCCAAACCAGAGAATCTGCATACAGATTATTCAGAACTGATCTTACTCATATCCTACTTCATATAAACTGAATTAGGTAAAATAAAAGAGTCTGTTATACTACCAAATTCTATTCCACATAGTAAACCACCCCAGCTAATGTATCTTGAGAGCTTCACTATCCTCTGTTGAGGAATGACTTCTTGTGCTCTACCATATTTTTCATGCTTTCTAGCTTTGTGCTTCCCGGGAGGAATTAACAGCTGTGAACTCATTTGGACTAGCGTTGATAAATTTAACACAATCTCCTTGTATGGAGGTTTCCATTTCCACCCTAACCCAGATCATTTCTTTTTAAGAATATGACCTTTTTCAGCTGTGGTTTTTGAATTTCAAGCTGCGTGCTCCTAAGCAGTTCAGCTCTCTCCAACTGACTTGCTCATAGTCGTGTTTCACTCTGTAGAAATCTATTTGCAACCATATTTAATTTGGGCTTTATTTCACAGAATTAAATCTATCAGCAAGACCCTCCTCTGTCAACTGAACAGAACACAAGCCTTCAAATACATGCATAAAACAGCTTTCCAGTTTCAACATGGATTTTCTTTTGATTATGGAAATGAAAGAAGAGGGCTTGGTAGCATATAGTACTAAAAGGCATGAACTCAGAACAGAGTAAAAGCGTTTCTACCACCAAAATAATTTTCAAGAAGCCATGACAGGTTGATGGTGTAGGCAACAAGCAAAAATAAAGATGGTCCAAAAAAGTTCAAGTCACGCATTGGCTTGTAGAGCATTTGGTTGTAGTCCGGTACTTCACAGGGCAGCAAGATAAAAAGCAAACAGATTAAAAAGCTCCCATCTCAGCCCAGAGGAATAGAAATAGCATTCTCTGCTCTCTAAACTGCGATGTAGGTCATTGGTCTTTTCCCAAGCAGACCCTCAACTCTCCTGATTTTGCCTCCCTCATCCATTGACACACAAAGATTCTGATCAATTACAGGCTTCTTTTCCAGGTCCACATTTATATGGCTTCAATAAGAAATGGGGTTTGTCCTCAAAACATGAGCTTTAAAACAAATGTGTTCATTTGCAGTAAGTTTCCACGCACTGTGGTAGGTAAGCTGTACTTCCTGGACATGCATTCTGCGCAAGGGTAACACTCCCTTCATGACACTCACCATGGCTGAGTGATCCCCAAAATACCTGTCTTCATGCAAAACAAGACCATTATACTGCAGATGGGGAACTGAAGCAAGACAACATTGTGCAGCTTCAAGCTAGCCATAGTCACCATCTCTTCTAAACAAAAAGTCTTCTGAAATCCACTCATGACAAGAAAGCACTTTCTTCTGTATCTTTGTACGCATCAGGTTCCATTTAAAAAAATCTTTAAAACACTGTAAAGGGGGTGGGTGGTGCACATAGTAGGAGGGCTCCCTAAAAAAAACCTACCAATTTTCAAGCCAACAAAACAACCTCTCTCTCTCAAAAAAGCATTCTCTTCCTCCCCCCAGCCCCACCCTGGTATTACTCAACCCAGAAGGAAATGGAGTAAAACATCTCCATTTGTGAGAAACCTTATTGCAAGGGAGGAACTGAGCCCAAGACCAACTATATTTGGAACACAAAGCAAAACCCACCTTTTCGCAAAAGCCTTCCCCCACTGATGAGACGACATCCTTTCAGAGAATGATAAGCATGAAGAAAAAAGAAAAGAAAAGAAAGTAAAAAGCAAATGGTATGAAGGTGACAATAACAAAATCTTTTTGGTAGATGTTAGCTTTATCCAGTATCTGTATGATTAGAGATATCTTAACATTCAAAGCGTTAGAAACACACAGGGCAGAAGATGACTTGCATTAAAGTTCTTATACTGCTTAAAAACGTGCCAATAGCTGAGAAGAACCTGGAAGAGACAGAATCTGATATCCATTTGAAGAGCTGAAAAACATTAAGAAATTAGAATGCTCAAGACCTGCAAAAATCCATGTTCATTTACAGTAAGTAGGAAGCTTGCTTTCTAAAACAGGGAGGACAAACAGTATCAACATTTAAAGTGTTTGATCTATAGAGTAGTGAAAACTATCTTCTCATCAGCTAAATGAATAAAATGTAATCTTACAAAAGTCTCTAGGAAAGTTTATCACCTTAGCTGTTAGCTCATCCTCGTATGAAATACTACAAAGTACTACTACAGAATTTCTTGGAAAGCTGTCAGACCAGTAACAATTGTGATGGCCTCATTAATCTCAGCATTTTTTATTATAATAAGAAAAAATTGTACTTAGAGCCTATCCCTTACCATATTAATACTTAAAACATTCCAGGACATAATGAACATCTGAGACACTAAACTGCTTCATTACTCTAATTTGGGCACACAACATATAAAGAAGACAGGGTAATTTCTGGCTAGGCACTCCCCACCAGCAGCCTAACTTATAAAAAAAACTTACCAGGAAACATACCATAGCTTTAAAATACAAAAACAATCCCCCTTTCCCCCCCAGAAAAAAAACACCTTAAACATGTGAAGACAAATTTCACTGCAGCCCTTCCTAACAATGTGTTGTGTTTTATTTCCCACTTATCATTAACATCTTTAGGAAGATAGGGACTGCCGAGTACTACTTAGGGCAAGAGAATAAAGGTTAGCCCTAAGGATATTCACAGAAGTAGTGCCTTATTGGGCAGATATATCCGTGAAACAGCACAGCAGGGCATCCCATGACTGCTGACAAAGGAATTCTACTGGAAAGCCCAAGCACAGACTTAAGATTTTTGGCAAACACCAAGAGGTGCCACAGCAAACACTCACTCACAAATGTCCATATACCAGTTACTGCTCTAGGAATTCTTAAGTCATCATATATTATAAAATATTATTTTCCTATATTACAGAATAGGAAGACATCAGGTGAAGATGTTCTGTACGTGTCCTGGTTTTACTTCCCTCCTATCACTGGCCAAGGCACAAATCAGAACATGGAGCAAGGTGAATTTGTCAGACCCAGCATTCCCGTGCCGATGTTTGCATAACCAATTCTTTGGCTCCAGCACATGTAATTAAAAGGCAGTTTTCAGCCTAGCTTGCTACATAATCCATCCTAAGGCTGAACAGTCATGGTTTCCATCTCATGAAATTTTAAATGCTGTCCTACAAAGGAAAATGATATCCAATGTGGTATTAAACTTCTCAATCCATGAAGGCAGATTTATTCATCGAAGTGTGCTACAGCCCTACCATTATGGATGCTGTGATCAAGTGGAACAACTGAAAGGGTCAGAACTCAGCAAGGAAGACAAACAGACCTTCCAGAAATACATTACAGCTGCTGAAGGAGAGAAAACCAATGTGGATGCTTTCATTGTTAAAAGGTGAAGAACCCACTGTACAATTCTCAGCCTACCATAATATTCATTTAAGTGGCACGACAGTTCATGAAAATGAGTGGCTAGTTTAATTAGGTCCTATTTGTCAAATAACCAGTTTAAAAGGAGAACCTGAAGAGTAAATACAGTCTTTGGCACACACAGGCTATACCTCTTGACACACATTCCCAATTCTCCCTAACCTCAGTGGGAAGGGTGAAATAAAGGAAAAAAACCAGGAGCAGTAGTCAGGACAAGGCAGCTACAGCTCTAAGCACAGAAATGCAACTCCTATACCAAGCAGCCTGATGGAGGCAGACGGCAAGGGGTCTGACATATGGGAAACTTTTGCTTGGCAGAAGGAGCATTGCTACCCAAAGCAACACTTACACGAGCACAATTCTGGCCTCAGACGAGTGGGAAGAGCCAGTGACAACTGCACCACTGCCCTGAAGATCAGAGCGTGAGAGCTTTGATAGCAAAGCACTACCAGGCTTCACTGAAGGAAGGAAGCTCTCCTCTGCAGAAATACAGGGTCTGGCTCAGAAGTGTACCACCGCTACAGGCTCTGCTGACGTATTTGACATCATTTGGTTCATACCCTATACAGCATATGAAAGAGCGCGAATCTGTAATTCCATGATCAGCACTGAACAACACAACACTGAAGAAATCCTGCTTATATAATCAAAAAGCTAAGTCTGGTGTCAGTTAGAAAAGCTTTTTAAAAGCTCTTTTGTTGCTTCACATTATCAAGATCTGACATTCATCATATCTTTCCAGCCAAAGTTTCTTTACTGCTGATTAAAATGGATATTTATTGACATCAGCCTGAGGAATAATAGCTGAAGAGCCAACCATATTCTATTCTTCATCAACGATACTGCCAACTAAGTTGTTTCCAGAATCATCACTGTCAGTAATCACATACTAAACACAAAAAAAAAACCCAAACCCCAACCCTCACAGTTGGTTTTCAAAGACCACACTGAGCTTGCAGATAGAGAAGTTTATTTTACCCTGCAGGAACAAATTTTATTCTAAGGTTAATTTTTGTTTATATGCGTATATATACTCATACACACAGAGCACAAGTTGCTCCTTTACAGGCCAAGAATTCTTAACCCAAGGGTTTCATCCAGGTGATTGACTTTAAGTGCTATCACAGGTGTAATCAGTACCTTTCTGGTTGATGTTTTAAGAGCAGTAAGCATCTATTCATTATTTGTACTAAACAGTTTTAGAGGCAGAAGATCTTCACACTAAGCTGAGCTAACTTTGATGTGCCATGAATCTAAAAAAGTGACCTCCATTTCTGATCTGGCTGACATCCATTAGGCAGCATTATTTGACTGAGAAGAGGAAGTTGCAGACACGTGCTACTTACATATCATATGAAAGGGAGATCTGGAGAGACAAATGCCTCCACTCTTAGAATTCCTTTGACTTGAGTCACCTGAGACAAGTAGCCAACAGGAATTGTCCGCTTGCATCAACAAAAATATGTCTTTTGACTAGAATTAAAATGGAGAATTGAGCAGGTAAGGATATTAGGTGAGTGGCTAAAAAAGCCTAGGACAACGTCTACCAAGTTTAGTGTACTAAACCCCGTATCTCCTCTTGTTTATTTTCTTTCCATAATTTCTGTAGCTGTGTTCTGTTTTTCAGACTGATACTTCTAAGGCTACAGTTCAACACATGTTCAGTAGCACTAATAAAATACATGAAATAAGTCTGACTTTTTAACAGCTACTGGAGCAAGGGCCTGTAGCTTAGTTTTTCCGAGTTACTGAAATCATGTAAACAAGGAAAAGAAGTTTGTTGCAGAAGCAGAACACCATAATTTGTGAAATGTGCTCCACTGCAGTTATGCATCTCTGTAGTTGTGGCAGAATGCAAGTTATCTGAGCCCTAGAGTGCTGTGTTATGACTGGCATAAATCAAACCAAAACAAAAATAGTAAGACTCATTTGTAGCCTTCCCCACCTGAACTGGATATTCCCATCCTCTCCTCTGTGTCAGTATTTGCAGCCACAGAGAATGGGGATAAATTCACTTTTTTGGGGGGGTTCATTTCAGTCAGATCAGAGCATTGACCAGACTTATCCTACAGCCCTGCAGTAACCAGTGTTGGCAAAGCCGCAGGAGGGGAGCCAAGGCTGATACCCCTAAGCAGCTCGCATCACTTCAAGCTGACAGTAAACCCAAATGATTAAACAAGGCACAGCCTACTTAGCAGAGCTGAAGAATGAAACTCCTCACTTCAAAATGTGAATATACTTGCAGTGTCACACAAGCTAATCAGGTATTGCTTTGAGAACCAGACCTATCAGGTATCCCAACCAGTAAGAAATGCAGAAAAAGCATTTTCCCAGTCTGTGAAACTTTGAAATTAAAAAAGACATCCTAGATGAATTCCTAAAACATATTTCATTTTTAGTTATCTTGCCACCTTCACCTAATTTATTTCAAACCAGAATACTTACAATAACTGGTGAAAAATACGGAAGAATGTAGATGGTCCCTGCAGAAGAAAATCCTACCAGAACTCTTGCCACAGGCATACTTTACTCCTCAGCTCCTTCTTTAAAAACAAACAAAACCCCAACAAAACCCCAAAAGGATTTTACTGTATGGGAGAAAGTATTTCGATTACAGATCTATTTGTAATAGGAGAAGACCGATAAATAATATATAGAATAATGCAAGATTGCATATTGTCTGCAAAAGCTCTAATGTACTTCATAGCTAATTGCTAATAAACCAAGATGTACCACACTAACCTTCACAGTATCTTAAAAGTAAATTTTTGAACCTAACCCTGACCTACTATCCTTTTTAAAGTAAAAAAATTAGATATTTCTGCTGCACAGAATCCTTTTGTACAGGCTTGTACAAGCACAGTGACCATCACACTGACATTTTTCAACAGCAAATTTTTCACATTAGGCACAATCATGGTGGTAAGAGCACATTTTAGTCTTGCTTTTCCTCAAATTACTTAATTTTTTAATTCAGATTGGCCTGCAGTATAACACATTCTAAACAGTTACCTTTTTCCCCTCCCAAAAAAAACCCCAACACCTGTGCAATGAACAGGTGTAAATTAAACTGTTCAAAGATTTTTTTTTTTCTATAAAAACCTTAAAAAAGCCTACCAGCCTCCATACCACCTGTATTTCCTTGTTTCCATCTTCATCTTCCCACTCTTTGGGAATTCTTTTTAATTAATATTTGTCCTATTCCCCACAATCTTGTTCCTCCTGCTCCTATTTCTTTGCCACTGGCTGTCCTCCATACTGCCATATGCACATTTCTCTACTCCCAGCGTCTTTGGTTTCCTACTGTCTATCTTCTTTTCCCATTATGTTTCCACACTCCTCACTCCTCCATCTTCTCTCCCTCCTCATCACTAGTAAACAGGTTTATTCCTTCTGCCACCTAAAGATCCTTCTTCTGTGTCTACCTTGTCCCCCAGTTTTGGATAAAGTAGGTTTCCACTGCTTCTGTTGCTTTTTCTCCCACAGGCAGGACATAATTTTGACTAAGACAGAAAAAATCTGATCCCCCCCAATTCACTTCTGTACCCTACGCAGCTGGCAGCCATTGCTATACAAGATGTGGCCAGAGAAGAGCTGCTCTATCTTTCCAGTGAGAAGCCAGCTCATGGCAGGCCAACAGCCAGCTTCCAACTGTCCAAGTGTGAAGTTCCTATGATCACAGATCATCTAGGATGCCTTTCCTCTCAAAACCAGGTGACTCGGAGCCAAATTCCTTAATCTCAAAGGCACTGAAAGCTTGATAGCTGTGAGTGGCTTTTGGGGAAAGTCACAGCAACAGTATTTCCACTTCAGCAGTACATGTCTCAGAAGTGGTATACACTGCCTTAGAAAAAACAACCAAGTACTGACAATTAGACCTTCTCTATTCAACAGGAGCTGCCAACCACTGAACGTGGTTAACTGCAAGCACAGACAATGATAGTTTACGCTCACTGTCATTCTGGAAGCTAACTTCATTTTCAAAACTGCAAGTATAGGCATGGATAAGCTATGATCAGCATGCTTCAACCAGATTCAACACCAGCCAAGCCTTTGTCAGCAGTGGTAACCTTCCAAGCAGAGAGAAGGCACTAAAGGGGTCCACAACCATGGCCCAAATACCTTGGCACCTCTTAAGCCTCCTCCCACCAAACCTTCAGAGAGTACTATGAATGTTAACTAATTAGACTTCTCTCATATGAAAGAGAATCAAGAGCTCAATTTACCTGTCAACACAATACACCCATTGATCTCTGGGGTGGCAGAACAGTTAACTGAAGTATGAAAATTGTTACATTTAGTATTAAAAAAGAGAGACCTGGTATTCACAGCTGTAGGGGTAATTCAGAGAGACTAAATGTCAGATTTAAATTTAGTTTTAAGCAAGGCTGAACAGAACGTTTCGGTGAATTTCTAGAGAGCCAGAATATCAGAGACAGCTTCTTGAAGGACATGATACAGTACGGGGTGGGGGGTGTTGGTTCAGTGGGCTGGGCGAGTACTCGGATTAATCACTCCCTGTCAATATCACTACCTACAGGTATGTCTGTGGTCACCAACCCAGATTACAGCAGTTGAAAAATATGCCTTAATCTAAACCTAAGGCAATCCATCTGCAAGCATGACAATCCATGTATGTTAAATTATGAAGACTACAAAAGAGAAGTGTTAGACCAGTATTTTGAAGTGAGAACAATGTGCCTTAAGTGGAAGACATGTAAAAAAAAAATCTAACTTCAAGTGCTAGAACACACAGCTTGTGAATAATGTATTTCCTTGAGCACATACTAAGTCTTTCCACCGTTAAGTTATCCAGAGTAGAGTTTGAATTAATTAGAGAACCTTATCTGAATGCTTTCTAAAATGATTTACTGGGTGGCCTCTACATATATACATGGACTTTGAAAACCTCAGTCAGGTCTGCTTACAGACCAGAACAATTATCCAAATAAACTGTGTACAGTATTTTGCAGTGTATGCTACAACTTCAACTCTCCCCATGGCATAGGAAGGGCTGCATAATATTTTAATTATTTTCTTCCACAAGGCAGGAAGCTCATTGAGATTTTACAACCAAATATGCTTAGTTAGCTTTTTATTCAATAGAGCCTTTAGCCTGCAGGTTGCATCTAGTGCTAAAACAAATAAAGATCACAGAAGTTCGAAGTGCCTATTATGTCAATAAAATCTAAATCCCTAGTAATGCAGTAATTGTTCCATGCAGCATGTTTCCTAACGCTTTGTCTGGTCTTGTTTTAAACAATGG
This sequence comes from Amazona ochrocephala, assembly GCA_039720435.1. Taxonomy (NCBI): domain Eukaryota; kingdom Metazoa; phylum Chordata; class Aves; order Psittaciformes; family Psittacidae; genus Amazona; species Amazona ochrocephala. The sequence continues at coordinate 49,889,711 of CM077882.1, read as the reverse complement.
GGCTACCATCACTTTTCTCAGACTATTTATGGTCAGGAACAATCCAACAGTTTTTCCTGATCTTTAACCAAGGTTTCCACTTTTTATGCCAGTCCAAGACATAAGAAGCCCTCATAAAAAAAAGCCTCCTCTGTCAAGCTTAGCATCTGCCGCCTAAAGAATATCAGATAACCTCTACAGAAAGCAGAACACAAAGTTCACTGATCAACTCATTTTAGACTACAGTGAGTGACAACTCCCTTCTGTTTATCATTTGGGAACATGTCAGAGCCTATAAAGAAAAATGGTTAGACAGCGTATATGGGGATCAAGTCAGTTTTAACTTAAAAGAAATACGTTTCCTATCTGCAGAAAGGGAGTCTCCTACTGAGCTTCATTTGTGGCTCTCTGCTCATGTGGTAGGACTTTTGTTTTTCCCCCTTTAGCACACGACCTGTGTGATTATTAATACAGTGTTTGACTCAATCTTGTGAATAAAGTGTTAATTCCTAAACCGTGGCTTTGTCAAGGAAAAAAAAAAAGGGGGGAGGGGGGTAAACAGGCCCCCTTGTCTGTAGAACAGATCCAATAAAGAAACCCTTTTAATGTCATCTGAACAGGTGACTAGCCTAACAGCGTCATTATCAACGAGAACCCTGCAAATTAAGCAAGGAAGAGGCCCATTATCTGGGTCACTTAGCCCACCCTACCAAAGCTGAATTATTGCCTTCTGTTTACCAGAGGTTTATTCGGCAGCTTTCAGCAATAAGTTCGCATATTATAAGGCAGCAAACCACCAGGACCCTGCTCCCCACTGCGGATCTTCTCTTCCTGTTACCAACATAACAAATCCGATCCTTGCCACCGAGATACACTCGAATAAAGCGTCAGAGAGGGGACACCGGGTTTGGGGGATGGATGCCCGCAAATGCTACTAAATCGGCTAACCGTGCTGTGGGGGAGGGTGTTTAAAAAGAATTTTAAATAAACCGGTTATCTGGGAACAGCCCAAGCAGCAAGGTTAATGTCAGCCCTCCGCAGGGCGATGCCCCTGGCCCGTCGCCCCCCGGTGAGGGTGCCTGGACCAGTTCCCCCGCGGTCGACGGTACTCACGTTCTCGGTGTCGCGCTCGTTCACCGTGGGCAATGGAGTCCGAGTGGACATTTTACTTCACTCGGGCGGCCGCGAAGCCGGTGCGTACAGACACACACAGGCCCCCGGGGCCGGGCTGCGCGTCTGCTCGGAGATGGTGGTCGCAGGGAGCCACCATGAAGGACGAGGTGGCTGGCGGGGGGCGGCGTCGCGTCGGCGCCCCCCACCCTTTGGCGGCGCCTCACTCCCGAACTAGATCCTCCTCGGGGAGCACTGCGGCCTCGCCCCCTCCGAGCTCATCCTACAGCCAGGCCGGGGTCCGCGGGGTCAGCAGCGGGAAGGGGAGCGCCTCATCAACCGGGGAGGGATGGAGCCAGGGGAAGTGAGGCGGCGAGGGAGCGGCTCCGTAGGGGGAAACGCAGGGCGGGCGGGGAGGAGGAGACGGCAGGGTTTCGCTGCGCAGCCCGGCTCCTCTCGCCGGCCCCCCTCCGCTGCAGCCCGGGGCACGGCGGCCAGCGCAGGCCCGCCGCCGAGCGGACTCCCCTCTCCTTCCCCGCCGCAGCCCCTCTTCACCGGGCCGCCGCTCGCATCCCGGCCCGTCTCTACCCGCCCGCCCCAGTCTCCGAAAGGCCGGCACCCAGCGGGCCGCGGCTGGGCTGGGGAAGCTGGGTGCCCGCCCGTCACGCTTGCCTGCCTGCCCCCCGCCCCTCCCGGACGAGCCAAGATGGCCGCCCGGCTTCCTCCGCGCGAGGCTAGCTCCGACGTGAACCGGAAGGGGCCGCGCCGGGGAGGCCGGCGCCGGCGGGTAGTTGCCAGGGGCCGCGCCGGGGCAGGGTGTGGGGTTGGCAGCGGCGGGCGGGCAGAGCTGTTCTTCGTGTGGCGATCCCTCCCCCCGCCCCGTCCCACCGGGGGTGGGTCGGCGGGACACCTACCGTCCCCGGGGCTCCGCCTGGCGCTGTGGGGGCATGGCTCGATTGTCCTTCGCATGGCGGAGCAGCCGCGGCGCGGCATGAACAGGGGAGTAGGGTGTCTCCTACGCAGGGGAGTAGGGTGTCTCCTACGCAGGCCTTGGGGAGCGACAAGACCCCTAGTGCGGCCGGGCCGGGACTGAGGGGAGAAACGGTGTGAGCCGGGGCAGGGAGGTGGGGTGTTGGGGAGCCCCGTGGGGCACAGGGGGTGAAGCCGCTGCGAGCGGTTGGAGAAACGGCAGCATCTGTGGAGAAGGAACACAGGACAGACCCTTCTGCTGTGGAGAGTTTTATTGACGAATGGCTGGTGGACAAAGGCCACAGCCAGATGAATTTGATGTCTCATTAGCAACAGAACCAGGCCTATGAGCAATCCAGACAATTGCTTGACAATTGTAAGGTAGTGACCCACAGGCATTGAGGCCTCGCCTGAGGGTTACTAAAGTTCGTGTACGTGCAGAAGTCTTGGGAAAAGTTAGCAAGGTCCTGCTGACTCCCCTGGTTCTGTTGATAATCAGATTCCCACTGACTCCCTTGGTCCCGCTGGACCACAAGGTCCCTGTGGACAATAGGTCCCTGTGGTAACAAAGCGTCTTTCAAGTTAACCATGCTAACTGTAAACTGCAAGTATGCAGAAATAAGATAAGAGTAACATTTTAAAGGTTAACCAATTAGGAGCTCAGCTTTGCAATATGTATGAGGCTCATTATTTAGTGTATATAACCAGGTATCTTTGCCAATAAAGTTTGAAGTTTGCTGACGACCAAATGGTGTCCGCTCTTCCCTTCGCCAACAAAAATGGTGACCCCGACGTGATCCTAAGGAACCCCCGACGGATCTAAGAAATAGCGGAAAAACGCTAATCGGAAAGATGTTGCATAAGCGGTAGGACGCTGCACCACGGTTGAGCGAAGTTGGGTCGAGTCCTGTCTGCAGCCCAGGACGGTGCAAAAGCCGGTGGCCGAATAAAAGCCATCAAAGAGGCCGAAAGCACCCCCAGGATTGTATAGGCGGTCTGGGTCGTACGTGCCACCGAAGCCTGCAGGAAGAGCTGCAAAACAGCGCGCTGACATCTAAACATGGATAGGCAAGTGGCATATGATTTATTTATAAGCTTTTTAGAAAAGCGTAATCTCAGGGATATTAATTTGAAAAAGGAGGTTCCAGAGCTGTTAGCTTATGGATATGCAAAAGGACTATTTGTTAATCCTCATACAGTGCATGATTTAAATGAGTGGCGTAAATTTGGGGATGTGTTATGGGAAGCTGTATTAGAGGATGATAAGACAGCAAAGAAACTGGGAAAAGTGTGGCGAACGGTGTATAATGCACTGTTGCAGTATGCAGCCGAGCGGAAAGCGGCAGAAAGAGCGGCTGAGGCACATAGGAGAAATAGGGAGTATGGACAAACGGGACCACCAGAAGGCGAGCCCCTTGCATCTGCTGTGACTAGTATTAGGATTCCTCGTGCGCGGGAAATGCAAGAAGAAGAGAAAGTAGAAGAAGTGGAGCCCATTGCCCCCCCGATTGAGGAGGAGGAACGGGGTAGTAGTCCGGGTATAATGGAAGGAGCCGCTAGCACAGCACTTGATAACACTGAAACTCCAGAACACGTTAATGAGGAGCCTGTGCATTTTCATCAGACTGTTGTTGCTGCTCCTGAGATTCTGACGCCTGATAATTCTGATACTGACCAGGATAATCCTTTTGGCCTGAGACCTATTGATCCGGAAAAGAAGCCTGATTTAGATCCCCATGATAAATGGGCAGTTATAAAGGGAAAAGTAAGATGGGTGGGGGATGCAGATGTATTGTGTGCTTATAGTCTGTCTGTGATATTCATGTACTAAAAGTTAGCAAATGTAACTACGTCTGTGTTTCTATCGACCCTTGCAGACCTTTATAGATACTGTTGGCCACTTCTCCCGATGTAGGCTGGCCACCTGCATTGGAATGAGTGTGCATTTTGGTCAGTATAAAAGCCCAAGCCTCATGCAATGTGAGGGAGGCAGAGCCTCTGCGGGGACGCCCGCTGAGATTGAGTCTGCCACCTTGCACTGCGATGATGCTGCTCGGAGCTGGCTTCCTGATTGTCTTCACAGGGTCATTGCACCACGTTCTGTACATGGGACCATGTAGTGGGAGTGACAATTGTATGAATTTTGTGTTTTAAATATTGTATTTGTATGAAGTGTGTTTATGGGATCCCATGAATGTGTGTGAATGTGTGTCGGTTGAGGACAGACAGTGTTCTGTGTATTTTTTATTATTGGGTTAATGTAAAGGTTTTTAATGTGTAGCAGATTAACGTTTTAGGCAAGAAAGGGTTAATAGAAAAGTGCTGCTGCCCGCAGAGATTTATGGCTGCTGCTCAGCAGGCTGGCAGTTGTAGCTGCTGCTGGGCAGTCCTGCTTAGTGTGTTTGAAGTAACCTAAGGAAGAATCCAAGTTTTACCAACCTCCACCCAAACAGCATTAGGGTGGCAGAGGAAGAGAAAAAATGGTTAATGACACTGCAAACTCGTTGACTGTTAACTGTGCAGTTTGCTTCTGCACCTGCTTCACATTCCTGTTTCATCAGAATGCCTTTGCTTTAAGGAATCATTTTTAGCTTGATTTACTTCTCGAGAACTGATGGCATGGGGGAAGGGATATATTTGTGTTCTACCTACAGGTCTGTGGAGGCTGCCTGCAAAGTTTCTCAAGCCTTGCCATGAGCTGGACAGACGAGCGGAAAAACCCAATACCTTAGCTACAGGAGCTTAAATATATGCACATGTAAAGTAGCTCTTATTAGAAGCTGTAATTTTGTATATAAAACCACCTGTGCTTACTAGCCAGTTGCTAATAAGAAACTACACCTTGTATTATATGGATTTGTCACTTGTAAAAGAGATGTCAGAGTATGCAAATCTGCAACAGCTGCTAGAAAATACTAAGGCAAGAACTAAAAAGATTCTGATACAATGATAGTGGTATAAAGCAGGTAATGGAACGAGTTAAGAAAGTAGAAGTACATCACTGGTAGAAAATTTTCTTTGGCTGGTCTGTCACTGCCACTAGCATCTTCAACATGCTGCTGCACCCTGTAGTATATATACTGCTAATGTAAATCTGTATGTGCTTTGCCATAATAGTGACTTGTTACTGAATGAAGGAGGTGAACCTCTGCACTAACAACAAGGTGCCGCGACTGAGGTTGGCCAAATACCTCCTACCACAGTCAAGGGCAAGACTGGGTTGGCCTCTGTGTTTGCCACCAAGAAGAACCTTTAGCTCCGCTGCTGGCTGCAACCCAGCAGGCGTTGAGTGGTGGGGACACATGCCATGCCAGACCTTGATGTGAGGGACGGCCTCTCCTGTTATCAGAGAACTATACAGGAGAGAAAGGTAGGCCAAGCAGCCTGTGGTTGGCATATGTTGGAGATATGATCTATCCTCTGCTCAAATAGGGTCGTCTAAAGCAGGTATTATACATGAAAACACCTAAGGGAAATGTAAGGATTTTCTTCAAACAGTTTGCAAAGCGTAATTTGTACAAAAGCTTTTAAATTTGTCTAGTTTTGATTCTCTTTCTGCAATACAGCATTTGTGACTTCTAACAGATGATCCCTTGCCCAAACCACCAATTCTATATAAAGACCTACATGATAATGAGTGGAAAGGACCAGAACCATATCAAGTTATAGAATGTAACAAAGAATGTAATGTGACTGTAAGACTAAAGCAAAGTGTGCAAAATGATTCCAGTGTAAGTTTGTTATGCTGTTTTCAATGGTAATACATATGTGACTAAGTTAACACAAATAGAAGTAAATTCTTTAAAAAAAAGATAGTTTTGCAAAATTGTAAGGCTTTAGATATATTAACAGCTCAGGTAGACAGAGTATATACGTTAATTAATGAATCTTGTTGTAGTTATCTTGATCAGTCTGGAAAGACCTTGAAAAATGTTAAAGAAATTTGGAAGCATGCAAAAGTACTTCATGATATCTATTAGAACGATAAAATTCCTTGATTAGATGCCCTTCTTACATCTTGGGACTTTAATGGTTGGCTCACATCTCTGATTAAAGGTATTGGAATGATTTTGGTAGTAAGCTTGACCATAGTTATGATTGTACCTTATATTTTACAATGTATACGTGGTATGATTGAAAACCTGGTAAAACAGCTTTGGCTCACTCAAGAAAAGAAAAAGCAGAGATGTGGATGATTTCTTATTAGAGAGTGGACATATGCCTGCTCTGAATGAAAGCCAAGTATGTGCAGCTGACCATGTAGCAGGGGTAACTCCTGGTTACCACTGTGCAGCCGACCGTGGAAAAGAAGCAACTCCCGGACAGTTAATGAAACAAGAATGCAGGCCTGGAAGATAAGAAGGTTGCTGAGCTGGACTGTAAATTTCGCTTGCTTACAAAAAACACACTTTAAGTTCTCACGAGTACAAAAGTTACAAGTACTCTCAAAATGAGATTGATTTCAAAAGTTGTTACAGGGTTAGGGTATTAGTAGTTAGCTAAAAGTAGTAATCAAACAAAGTTTAACAATTTCAACGATATTGATTATTATTGTTTTAATCTTTTGCTGTTTGTGGGAGTGTATTGCCAGTATACTATTTCGTACTATGAATCAAGTCTGGATTGCTCAAAAACAAAAAAGGAGATATGGGTCAGGTATGAAGACCCCAAAACTGGAATATGGCAAAACCCTACTAAAGTTCTGTATTGGGGACGGAGCTGCCCGTGTGTTTCTGCTCCTGCAGGACCCTTGTGGGTGCCGGCAAAATGGACTAAGCCTGCTCCAAACGTCACATCAGCAAGCTCGGGAAATAGCAGCGACACACATCCAGAAGAAAAGCCAACAGAATAAGATCACAAGCAAAAAACTGAACATGAACTGTTTAAAGACAATTGTGTTATTGGTACTTTGGACTGCTTACAGTGTAATGTGTAGTCTTAGTTGTTGGGTTTGTGAATCGTATTCATCTGCATTTCTGATGACAGTCACCCTACAGACAGCCTTAAGTCAATATCTCTCAGAGAAACTGATTGATAGTTATTATATGGACAATGTTTGGACAAAATGGGCTCACGAAGCAGGAGTAAACGACTTTTGTTTATCGTTGCATCAAGTTGGTAATCCATTTAAAACCTGTTTGATTGGAAGTCCGGTTGTTAATCTCTCTGATTTTACAGATGAATGGGTAAACTTGTCAATCCCTTTAAATACTACGGTTATTAGACAAGCTGCTAACCTTACCTCTTGGAGTTTTATGTCTACTTTGAATGCTTTACTAATCAGGAATTTAACAAAGGTGATCTTACATCCACAAGAATTAAGTTTATTGGGTTCAGAACCAGCAGAAGGATGTGTTAAGTTTAGTTCTATATCCGATATGAAAGGACCAGTTGAAACTCGTGTGTCTCCCTTAGATGGGAGATATAATAATCAATCTTATTGCCCAATGCACGAAATTAAATATCCAGAAACCAGAGCCAAAGCACTACCTTCAGGATATTTTTTGATATGTGGGGATAGAGCTTGGCCTGGTATCCCTTGTAAACCATTTGGGGGACCATGTTATATTGGAAAATTAACACTGATAACACCAAGAAAACATCAACTGTTGCAACTTTCTCAATTACATCAAAAGCAACATCGAGTAAAAAGAGCATTGCAAGTTCTGGATGGTAATTGCTCTGATACAGTACTCTTATGGGACACTGCGGCAACAGTTGCATCTGCTATATTTTTGCCATCTCTTAGCTCTGTACATAATGCTTTAGCAATCAAAGCTTTAACATGTTGGGCAGGAAAACAAATCAATGTAACTTCTAAAATCTTGTATGATCTTGCTACAGAAGCTGATAGTATAAGAAAAGCTACCTTGCAAAATCGTGCCGCTATTGATTTTTTATTACTTGCTCATAGTCATGGCTGTGAAGAATTTGACAGAATGTGTTGTTTTAACCTTACTGATAAATCTCAGTCCATTCATGATAAAATCAGACAGTTGAATGTCAACATGAAGAAATTGCAAGAATGGCAAAGCCCGTTAGACACATTGTTGAGTGGCTGGGGTTTATCAGGTTAGCTAAGAAAGCTAGTGAAACAAGGATTTATGATTTTGATTGTACTTATAGTAGGATTATTGATTATTGGATGTCTTATTTCTTGTGTGAAAACTATGACCATGAAGGCTATGAATAATGTGCTTTTAGCCCAAAAAGAAAATGGGCGAAATGTGGAGAGTTTTATTGACGAATGGCTAGTGGACAAAGGCCACAGCCAGATGAATTTGATGTCTCATTAGCAACAGAACCAGGCCTATGAGCAATCCAGACAATTGCTTGACAATTGTAAGGTAGTGACCCACGGGCATTGAGGCCTCGCCTGAGGGTTACTAAAGTTCGTGTACGTGCAGAAGTCTTGGGAAAAGTTAGCAAGGTCCTGCTGACTCCCCTGGTTCTGTTGATAATCAGATTCCCACTGACTCCCTTGGTCCCGCTGGACCACAAGGTCCCTGTGGACAATAGGTCCCTGTGGTTACAAAGCGTCTTTCAAGCTAACCATGCTAACTGTAAACTGCAAGTATGCAGAAATAAGATAAGAGTAACATTTTAAAGGTTAACCAATTAGGAGCTCAGCTTTGCAATATGTATGAGGCTCATTATTTAGTGTATATAACCAGGTATCTTTGCCAATAAAGTTTGAAGTTTGCTGACGACCAAATGGTGTCCGCTCTTCCCTTCGCCAACAAAAAGGACAGACCCTTCTGCCCCCTCACAGCCAGCAGCAGGAACACTAACGTGGAGTCCAGAAATGTGTCTGCTCTACAGCGGTGGTCAGGGTTCGGTGCTGAGGTCGTCTTCTGTCAAAGCATGTCCTCCCTTTTCTTGACTTTACCACCCCAGGGGATGGTGTGTGGTAGACAGGAGCTCGCACGTCGTTCGGGGGCTGGGGCTGGTGTTGGCAGAGCTCACCTGGCGCAGGCAGGCGCCCATACCGTGTTAAAGCACTGCTTTTTCGTAACAGCTGGTTGCTTGTTTGATTTGGTGGAGGAGGGTGGAACGCGGGAGTATCAAAATACGCATAACATATCCAGTAGTTACTCTGCACAATCATTTTTAAGTGTACAAGGAAGATCTCGGTATAGGTGTAAATAGATCTAGTTAGGAATTAAAAGCAAGAAAGTAATTTGTGTGTATTCAGTATACGGGTGTTTTGGAAACAAATCTGTATTACAAAGAGAATATGAACCTCTGTAGGAAAAAGAATATGCTAGAAGTGGTGGATTTGGAGAAACTTGGCATCTCTGGGGATCTGGCAGCCTAGATCTAGCCTAGTGAGTCAAATAAACTAAACTTTATAAACTGTAGGTTATCTCACAAACTTCATGCCTTGAACTCTATTCTACAGTGTAAGTAATATTTACCTTGCTTTTAGAGACATGAGCAAGGATAGACTTTGAACACTACCCAATAAATAAGTTCGTCTGTTACTTCATCATCAGGACTACAAGATGCTTTGCAACACCTGACTTGCAGAAGGAAACCAAAGGACTTGCATGCTGTTTTATCTTCCTCACTCTTAAATGAAGCTAGTGCCTTGCTCTGTGTCAACAACAGGAATTTTGGATTTGAATACTCATCTCTTGTGCAAATGATCCATATATCTGTGCATACATACATCTGTCCAGGTGGTGCATATGCATAGCTGAGCCACTCTCTCTGAGTAACAGGCAGGACCCTTTGCATGGAGAAGGGAATGGGATTTGCTTATATCTGGCTTGCCAAGGTCAATCACAAAGTCTGAAGCAAAGCCAGGAAAAGTATCCAGATCTGGCTCTCTGTTTTTGCCACAGGGCTGCTGCTCCATCTCTTTTCTGTTGCCAGTAGAATATGTTCTTTACAATGTGTTTGTAAAAAGCTATAATTGACTTATGCCCTCACCCTGCACTGATGAGCACTCCCGCCAGCGTGAGAAGGTTGAACTGCAGACGTTGGAGCCGGGTAGCAATGCGCAGCACACCGAGCACAGTAGTGCTGTTTGCACCTATGGGTTTGCTTGTCCCAAGCCCTGGCAAAGCTGAGATCTGTAAAAGTCCTGTGCATGGGCGTGAAGAGGTATTGAAGTAAACTAAGTATTGTGTTACAGATACTTCCATGGAAGCAGCAGTCACTCAGATAAAATCTGGTGGATAGTTAGGTAAAAATCCTAGGCTAGTTGATACAACAGGAGTTCCATTATTGCCCTCAATAAAGCCCACATTTAATACAGTCCAAATTAAAAGCAGCTGGGAAGGGTGCAGGTGAAGGGGAATTGTGGGGCAGGAGTGTTTGTGTCTTTTAGAGTCACATTTCTGACTGGCAAAGTGATTTTGAAATAAGAATTTAGAAGAAATTATCAAGACCACAAAAATAGGAGCAGTTGACTTTGCTATTTTATTGCCAATAAATGACAACATTGATTAGTGCTATTTTTTCTGTGTAGCAAAGCTTGCACAGGGAATGACAAACTGCATAGCAGGTACTGTCTGTTGTATTTCATTGTTGCTATATTCTGTTTCTCCCATTTAAACAGATGAGTTTCAAGTGTATTCATTTTCTTCTTGGAAATTGGGCCATAGTAAAGAAACTGATTGCATAGGTTTCCTGTTTCTTTGTTGTCCATAAATGTTCTGCAATGTTATCAGGTGCTACTTAAGCTGTATGCACAAATCGGAAGGTGATTTTTTCCTATCTAAGTGCTCTGAATACTCAGAAAACAGTATGATAACAGAGTTATGCTTTCTGGTTCTTGTGCTATTGCTAATGATAGTGATTTTGTACGTGGGACTTAGATGACAACGTTTGTGTGTTATCCAGAATAGGCTGCGACTTGTGCTTTGAGCTGTACTGTCTACAGTGTTAGCAGTTGTAAAAACTTGTTTTTGCCAGTAGAGTTGGAGAGTATGACTCAAAGACACAGGAAGCAGATCTGCTAGTTAAGGTGCCTTTTTATGTCACTGTTTTGGCTGTCACTGCAAACAGAAAACAATATGATACAAAATGACATCATTGTGGGGAAGAATTTAGATTTTTTTTTTTTTTTTTCTGGACAGTAAAAGTCCAGAATCTCTCTAACACTGCGTTGTACAGACAGAGCAGACCCTGACGTCAACAGCGTTTGTGATCAGAGCAGAAAAAAGTACTGGAATTGATTACAATTGCTGATCAAAACATAAGGATTGATTTTAATGTATTCTGATGCATGGATTTTGAGTCTTAATTCTGGAAGAAGGATTGCAAATGAAGAACTGACTGAGGAATTTCTATTCCACTCACCTCACTTTGAAGGCTGGGGACTCAAAGACATCCTCTGGTAGAGGCAAGTAAAGAATCAGCTAATGTAATTGTTACAGCTACCTCGTTGCGCACAGCAGCTATGACAGTATACACCTGCTGGGAATCTGCCCAAATACTAAATCGTTTTAGTTTATACAAATATATTAGTTTAGACTGATAATTGTTAGCTCTGGCGCAACTTCTTGGTGTTTCTGTAAGCCTTTACAAAACACATTTTAAGATGCATTACTTCCGTAGAGCTGTCAGCACTATTTGTGCATTATTATTCCAACACCTTACTGTTGGGTTTCTTTTGTAGAAATTCTATGATAATCCCAATCAGTGGAAGATTTCCACGTCTGTTTCGTCTTCAGTGTTGTCTTTGAAACTAATTACTTTGGTTTGAAATCATTTTTTTGTATTTGTTTTTAAAATTGCAGCTTCCACAGAATACATTATCTTAACAGTGTTTTATGGTAGAAGTGTGCGATTTTGAAAATGGCAATGGCAAAGCTATTGATAGAAAAGGACTGATTACTGTCTGAAGCCTGAATCAATAGTCCATGCTCAGTTATAATGAGGCCCAAGTGCAACCCACTGTAAGGCCAGAGTGAAATGTGATTTCAATGTCAGAGAAAACAACAGAAGGAGAAAAGGTTTTCATGCTTGGCTTCATGTCCTGCAGAGACAGAGATCTGAAAGTGGAAGAAAATTTTGTATGTGTTGACTTCTTCCTTTGATCTGTCCCTATTTAAATTCCTGTCTTGCTTTTCCATACAGGAAAAGAGCAAGTCCCCAGGGACAGTAGAGTGGCTGTGGTGGTGCAATTGTTCTGCATTCCTCATGGATTGGAGAGATTCAGGTGCTGGACTGTGACTGTGAGAAAACAGGAGCAAACAGTGGTGGTTCCTGGTCTGTATGTCTCATGTAATTCCTTACCTGTAAGGCCAAGCACACTGTGCTTTGCCTGCAGAGCTATGTGGCGTGGTGCATGAGGCATGAACCTTTGTGATGGGATCACTATCAAGTGCCCGAGCTGCACTAATTCCACCACCAGTTGATGCAAATGCGTATGTGGATCATAGGCTCTGGGACAGAATCGCGCTGCTCTGGAGAGCCAGCTGAGAGCATTGTTGTCATTTGTTGGCACAAGGTCAGTGTTTAGAGAAGTGAGAGAATTCAAAATATCTCCTTAGTTTTACATAAACCTGATGCCTTGTAGATTACAAAGGACAAGTAGCCAGCTGGTGGTGATGCTAGCTCTGAATTTGACTCCATACGTTTGAAGCTAAAGTAAGTGTTTTATAACAAGCCTCTTCCATTCCTACTAGTGCGTGACCCTATCAGAGCTGCATCTTAAACATAAATCATTTTGGATTCCTTGCCATCTAAGCCAGGTATGTTACTGTTCCTCCCACATCATTTCCTGAGTGGTTGGTACTGAATTAAAGACTTGATTCACAAGGATGGGAAAATAATAGATGATTCTAGCAGACGTAATGTTTTCAAGCACAAATTAGTAACTGGCGTGCCCGAAAGTTTATAGGGAGTAACTGTTTTATAGTGGTGAAATAAATTCGTACGGTCTCCAAAGCTTTGGCAGAACGAAGCCCTGAAGTCCCTCTGTGTGGATTTCCCTAAAGTAACTTGTGTTTGATTTAGATTGTATCTTTCATTTAAATATTACCTGAGGCAAGGAATCTGTGAGCAATCCAAGGAAACTGTCCATGTGATTGTTCCCCATCACTGTTGGAAATCCTTGCTTCTGCTCTGGATAGGCCTACTAATGACAGCTTCCAGCTGTGGGATCTCTCCTGCTTTTGTCTTATGGATGATCAAACTTTTACTCGCAACCAGAACTCAGCTCATCCCACAGCCATCTCTTTAAGAGACTGAAGAGATTGAAATCTTGCAGTCTGTCACCAAAAGGTATCCTATGCCAATTTGTAAGCGCTACTGTGCACGTTTTCCCTATTTCATCTCCACCTTATCTGTTGGTTGGTGGTGCCTGTACCAGATGTGAACATGGTATTCCATCTGTAATAACACTAAACCCAAATACAGACGTGATACAGCTTATTTTGCTGATGCCACATTTAAGAAGCTGTTTGTCCCTCTCAGATGCTGTAACTCTGAAGTCTGGAAACTCAGGTTCAGATGTGACTCTCTTGCCTTTTTCAGTATGTCTGACCGTTCCCCTCCATGCACATATCCCCTATGTTAAAACTATGCTTTATTATTCCTACAGTATGATTTTTAACTTGGGTTGTACTCAAACGTGCATTGTTTACCCAAATGCAATTTTGCAAACTGGTTTGCTCCGCACCAGTGGCACATTCTTTAATTTCCACCTGTCTGTCTGTCTTGGTGTCATCTGCAGAACTCAGTAGTAATCCTTTTGTTTATTGATAGACCTTGGTAAAATACCAGTTGGTGCAGATAAAGAACTGACTGAGTAGGGTTATAGGAACATTTTTTTCTGTTAAAAAATTGTTGATAAGTAGATGCCACCTTGAAAATTCACATCATGTGCTAACCATCCCAGGGTGGGAAAGGGCTAGAGGGAAAATAAACAACTTGGACCAATAGCCAGCTGATTACCAGGGTCTGCCAGCAGGCAAAGGGAAGGGGTGTAAGGGCTGAGGGATGGATAAATGGTTGGAGGGGAACACTGGACAAAACATCCCAGGGTGGCACCCAGGGAGCAGTGCCTGCTGCCCACGGTGCCCAAGTGCCCTTCCAGGAACACCGTGGTGCTGTGTCAGGGGTGATTGGTTCGACAACCATTTTATATGTGTCACGTTGGGTTTATATTGTTCCGGTTTCTTAATCAACATGTCCTGCTGCAACAAGTTGAAGGCCTTAAAAAAGTCAGGAGTTTTACATCAGCTTTGTTGCATGTATCACTCAATCTTGTAATCTCCTTGGTGAAAGATAACAAGTCAGTTTGAAAGGGTCTCTTCCCATAAACTCCTGTTGATTGGCATTAATTATATCTCCCTCCTTTAATTCTTTGTTAATCTAGATCCATGTGAGTCATTCCATTTTACTGCTGGGACTCGTGTCAGGAGACAAGCCTATAAATACTTAGATCTTTCTCTCTACCTTTTCCAAAATCTTTCCCAACATCTGCTTTCCTTCAGAGCTTCCCCACTGCCCGGAAAGTTACTGGGGATCACACACAGCTGTCATACTGTGCTTGTGCATTGAAAACATCCTTGCTAATCAGCCTGACAAAGCCAGCTGCGTTATATATGCTACTGAAAAAAGGGGTTTTGAACAATGAATTAACTCTACAATCATAAACTACCTTTGCAAAAGCATGGGAAGAAATATTTCATTTGCATGTTTATTTTGATTTTCTATATCACAAGGTACACAACTATGCCTACAAAGGGCCTTTTTTATATGCATGGATGATTTAAAGAAGAGGATTTATAGAAGACCAGCCAGAGGAGTGCACAGCACAGATGGGTTTTATGTATGGTTCCCAGCATGGTGCTTCACAGCACCTTTGTTCTAGTGGTAAACTACCTTTTGCCTTCCATTCTCCTCAATGACTGAAACCCAGGAGATGGACAAACAGTGCCATACTTATTACTGTTACTGTAGATGTGTACTAATATCATCACTTTTTTGTTTGTTTCAGAACATCAAGGAGATGACAAATAGATAACATATTTGGGCTTGTTTAATAGCAAAAGATGAGTTGCTGGTTTGAAAATATCTGCTAGAAGGTCAGTAGCTTCAAGTTGAATTGGAAAAATTCCACATTAATGCTGTTGCCCCAATACTGATTAGAATTCACATCACGTAAGACCATAAAAACACTTTTGGAGAGAGAGAGGATGTTTTATCATCTAAGCATAGGGCAGTTTTCAAGATGTGTAGAAGAACAAAATTAATTAGGAGTATTTTAATATTATCAAAATAAAAAGCAGGAATTAGGACTGTATTAATTTCATTTCAAACACACAGATAATAACCTCAACTCCTGTATTCATCTGCATCTTTGTTTATCTGAACAGGTACCTGAAATTGCTGGTGAGCACCAGGTTCTTCCTGACTGCCTCTGCATGAGCCTGGCTGGCACTCCCTGCAGGGAGGACATGCTCCCAGCTCAGGCTTTGGAGGAACAGGACATCTTCATCCCAAAATAGTAAGGGCACTGTCTCTGCTTCTTCCCAGCCAAGAGTGCCAGTCACAGCTTAGCCTTTTTTTCACTGATGACAATAAACATTTTGGGATTAGGTCTGCAGTCTGTATGAATCACATAGCTTTGTATGACTTGGTAGAAGTGCCCAGCTCTATATAAACCTAATAAATGAACAGTCGCTTTTGGCAGTGAAGTCTGTGCATGGTGCAGGTATTGTCTGTTGAGAAAATTCAGCCTGCGGCGTACAGCTGAAGAGTTTTCTCTATGCATCATGGAGTTTCCCTTTGAATAGCTTGCATCAATTGTCTTTCCACATGTTATACAGCATCACATGATTTACAAGCAAATGTCTAACTACAACTATATGACATTAATTACCATTCATTGCTTTTCTTCCCTTTTGCCCTTCCCTTTTCTAGCATGATAGTTCTCCTGGGACTTGTTTGACCAAAGCGTCTTTTCACTATTCATAGAAACACCACTGGAGTGGCCGCTGCTGGGAGCAGAACACGCAGGCAGCCATAGGAGCCCTCTTGCCTGCGAGTGCTGCTTTGGGGGCTCTGCACCCCTGCCCTGCCCTCACTGAATACCCATTTTGCCATCTACCTTCTCCCTGACCTCTTTACTAGTCTGGCAACAGAGGGATAAGTCTTGCTGGCAGGATTTACCCTTGCAAATACAGAATCTCATTGAGCTAATAAATAATTCCCGTCATTGCCTGAGGTTGCCAACAGTAACATTCCCTTCCCCATTTATAGGAGATGCTGAATCTGGCATTGGTACTATTAACACCTTTAACATTTCTCCCATTAAATTTTTCTGCCCATAAAAGGATTTTCATAGTTTCTCTTGGGTCTGTTTTTACTTTCTCTCATGGCTACTGAAGCTTGAGCCACCTGGACTTTGAGAGGTCAGCCCTTTAAATTTGTTTTAAAACTCTCACAGTAATTACAGGGTTTTCAATCTGATTCTGAAATGCAAATAATATTGAAGAAAAATGGGGGGGTTGACTCTGGATACTTTAGGAACCTTTTTCATTTACCCCTTTTTTCAGTAGCAAGATGAAAAAAAAAGGAAGAGAGGAGCAAAACAAAAAAAAGCCACCAATAATTTTTAATATAAAACTTCTTTAAGACTTACTGAACAAAGGCAAGGTTCCTCCTGGAAACCAGCAGAATGGAGAGGACTGAGCAGATTTTTAAAGATTCAGTAAATGCTTCCTAATATTTCTCAAAGGGCTTTCACTGAAAGCACTTTAGTGTTTCTACATTAGCAGGTGAAATGGTTTCAATCCCAGTAAGCAGGGAGATGGGAGCAGTGCTGTTTCATGCTGCCTTGCCCTGGGAGGGGAAAGGACGGATAGCGTCAGAGGGGCTGGGGCTAGGTGGGCAGTGGGAAGCTTCCCAGGGGAGATGAGGAAGGGAACAACACGTGTGGGACCCAAAGGAATATCTGAAAGACTGGAAAAATGTACGGATCTGAGGGATGGGGAAAGAGCTAGTGAACGGAAAAATATGTAGGCACTAACTCTGGGAGAATTTTCAGTTCGAGTAAACCTGCTTCTCTCAAAAGGAGGAGCGAACTGAGAGGCCATATTAGGTCCCATGCTGCATATGGTCCTGAATGGTTTGAGTACTTGTTTCCTAATACTACCTGGCTTCAGTGAATATTGCAGTTGGTTACTGGAGGGATGAGCGCCTGTGACACCCTTTAAGAGGAGGAAAACCATTCTGCCTCCTATGTGGAGCAGATGACTTGCTATGGCACTTGTCCCCAAGGGACATTGCTGAAGGTCTGAAGCATCACCTCTCAGAACCACCTGAGAGCAAGTCTGGGCTCACCTGAGGCTGAAGTCTGACTGCCATGAGTTGAGTGGGGATGTTTGGAGGACATTAAAGGGCTCCCTTAATGGGTCTGCCCATTAGATGAAAACGTGTTGTTTCTGTAGGGCTGTGTTTGCTCCATATTTGCCATCCGCTGCCATGTCCCATCACCCCCTCCGTGGCATTGTGCCCTTGGACTTCAGGATCTCTCCCAGGGCTTTTTTAGGAAGACCCAGCACAGACTGGGAGGGGACTTGCGAAATGTACTCTGTCCTCAGCAGGTAGCGGTGTGGGGCAGACACAGCCAATGCACCTCAGCAGCACTGACAAATGCTGTGTAAGCATCCGTACGTGCACACCCATATGTTTATGTCCATCTGCATGTGCGTACATATAACTGGAAACCACCTTCTGCTCCTTCCATAACAGACCCGTCTGGATTCTGTAAGTGTGATGCACACTCCCCTTGGGAATCTATGGAGGCTATAATGTATAACAGAGAAGGATTTATCACGTTCTCTGACGTGAACCTGGGGAAAAGACTAGTACTATTTTCTAAAGTACTGCATTGGGTTTGGGTTCAGCTATATTGCTTTTAATATTTTATGTATGTGAATGTGATGTACTGTAATGAAAACACCCTTGTATCTTTTTCTAGTAAGTGCATCTTTCAAAACAAGGAACGATGTCAAATGATGGAGAGGAGCTCTGGGTCTGGAAGGCACAAGAAAATGCATAAAAGATGAGGTCCTATTTATGTTTCTCGCATGCATGAAAAAAAAACCCAGTCAAAAAACAACCCACCTACATAAAAGAAATGCTATTCAAGCTACAAAGTAAAGCAGCTGGCATGTGGCTTCTCTGTACTTGCACATTAGGATCCAAGCTTTAATTACAGAACTGCACACTGCCTTTCCAGAAGCTCTGGCATCCAGGACCTGCTCCGGGGGCACAGAGCTGTGCATGGGAGAGGAATCCCCTTTGCTTTGCCACTGGAGGTGAAGGGACTGCAAAACTCCTGGATGCTGAAGTGCAAGGGAATTGTGTGCAATCAGCTGTAAAGGCAGCACGGAGCCCACACTCTGGCCAGCGTGGAGGAGGGAAAGTCTTGGAGCTCTTTGCAGGACTGTGTTGTGTGGTTAGCTGGGTTAGAGCGGGTACCTCTATCAGGAGCGGTATAAATGCATTAGTGCAGCAGAGCAGGGTAATTTCCCTTAAGCTCAGCAGTTAAACTGCTTTAGGGCTCACACAGGGCTGCTTCAGGTATGTTTCCCAGCAGGATTTTTGCTTAGCTGTTGTTCTGCAGGTGGGAATCGTCCATTTTGCTTGTGGAGGTGAGCCTGGCTGGGGAGCCTTGAGGAAACAGTGAAAGGAGGAGCATGCAGAGGCAGTGTTCCTTCGGTTGTCTCCTAACTGGCAGCTCTGTAACCTCAGCTTTCTGAAGCTTGCTTGCACCTGTGTTTACCTCTGCATGGGCACTCCTGGGTTGCAGGGAACACACTGGAGGTCCCCAGCAGGCTCACCATGCTTTGGTGATGGGGCCAGCAGCAGAGACAGAGCGCCAAGGCCTCTAGGCAAAAGTGTGACGGGAGCTAACAGAGTGTACGTCACAGTGGAAGGCTGCCATCCACAATGTGCCAACTGACATGAGGTGTAGGGCCAGAAGGTTTAAGCTGGTGACACAGGAGGAATGCAGATGGGAATTTTTTGTTCATCCAAGGCACTGAAGGGACAGGTCCTAATGGGGAGAAGGGACTCCTCTTTCCTCCTTTTGTCTTCTGAGGTCAATCTCTTCCTCTCCTGCAGCTCCTTATCCCAGCTTGTCCCTCCTCATCCATCCCGCCTCTATATCAGACTTTCCCCTTCCTATTCCCTCTGGATACCCACATCTCTATGTCCATCCCAGAGCTTTCCCAAGAGATCAGACACAAAACATGTAGTTCTCCAGCCACACCCTTGCCTGAGCTCTCCCGGCATGGCAGCCAGCCAGCACATTGGGGCCAGCCCGGGTTAGAGATTGGAGCCTGGCAAGCGCAAGTGTCTGAGACAGGTTGTACAGTGAGAAGCCCGGGCTGTGTGGCAGCAGGCAGCGCTGCCAGCCCGCAGAGACATCCTGCGCCCGAGCAGCCCACGGGGCGGGCAAAGGCAGGGCATGTTCCTGCAGACTCCGTTCACAGCGGCTGTGTGGTTGTGGCCATCAGAACACAATTTGTGGATCGTTCTGCCTTATTAATCTGGGAAAATAACTGTCTTGCTTTCCATGGGCGTCCCGTAGCGTCACCAGTGCTGGGCTGTGTGGTGAGCTGCTTCCGGGAATCGACTCTGCCGCGCGGAGCAGACACTTCTGCTGGAGCCAGGGTCTTCTGCTTTACACCAGGCGAGGATCTGGCTCTGAAACGCGTTTCAGTTGCCCTCTTTCCTGGGAAGCTGAATGCTTGAATGGTCTTGTGGGCTTGTAAGCATCTAATAACTTAATAATAGGTCACATTAATTCATCCGAAAGACGGAAGTAATTTTTTAAAAATAAAGCCTGGCATATGCCACATGTGGGAAGTGGTGATTTCAAGCTGTGGACTGAGGGGGCAAAACTGTATAGTGTATAACTGTATCGTAAATAATAAGTCTGATGTCTGCATTACTGTGATTTTACACTAGTCTAAAACTGGAGTCATGAAGCCGAGACGCAGCCCCAATATGTTATCACTCCATTGCAGAGCTACTAAACACTGGGAACCGGATCTTCGGCTGAGCAAGAGGAGTTTCCTTAACTTTGTCCTTCAATTGAGGTAATGAACCAGGCTACAAATCCTCTGCATGATTCAAACCCAGTACTTCTGCACCAGAAGGTAGGCTGGGGTAGGTGTGGAGTCCTGGACAGAAATCAAGGGCTGGCAAGATGTCAGGGAAATATCTGCTCATCTGATCAGCCTTCAGCGCAGCTACCCTGACTTGTCCCAACTGATGAGCTGGCCCTGAAGTCACAAGGCAGCACCCAAACCTGCAGCATGCTGTTCAGTGCTTCTGATTTCTTTGGGAGACATGAGTGAGGCAGGATGAGGTCCAAACCTCCTCGGCAGTGGGGGTTCATAGGAGCAGACGTTTGCTGCTGACTTGCCAACGCGCAGTCTTCCTCCAACATACCCACATCTACAGCAGATCTGCTGCCTTGGGGGGCTGAGGTGTTGGAGCTCCATTTGTGGCACACGCGTTGAAATGCAGAACATGGGCAGGGGAATAAACCAAGCCAAGCCAACCCAATCCAACCCAAACTGAACGAAACCAAACCACACCACAGCAACACAAAAAGCCAAGGTACAGCTGCCCAGGTGGACTTGTGTCCTTCCAGCAGCTGCAGACTGTGAATGAAGAGGGAAGATTAGGCCAGCGTGAGGTCCCCTCTGCCCTGCTGGCCCCTGCCATGCTCTGTGCTGCTGGTGGTGCTGTACCAGGAGAGGGTGAAACATGTCTGACAGCTGCGAGGGGCCCAGACCAGGCTCCCCCCCAGTACACAGGCACACACAATCCCCTTTGCAGTATTGTGTGCAGAGGCAGAGCCACATGCTATTTGTCCCTATGGGTTTATCCATCCTGACCCCCTTGGGCTGCTTCATCTCCACTCCAGTGCTGGGAACAATGCCCTGCTCCCCATGTTGCTGCTGCCCGTGGATGCCTGCACCTCTTGCTGCTGCAAGGTGGGCTGCCTCTTACCCTGCACATCTGCTGTGAGCTCCAAGAGCTCCTCAAAGGCCTGATCCTCCTTTTCTGCCAGGAAGACAGCTGGTATTTCCACTGCCAGCAGCAAAGTCCTTCCTGATGTTTCCCTGCTTAAACAAGAGAAAACTCAGGCTCCTTCACTGCCAGAGAAGGGCTTCCAGGCCAAGGGAAGAAGATATTCCCTTCCCTTCCTTCCTACCATAATCCCTTTCATTACAAGCACTAGTAGACCTTAGACTACAAGCACACAACAGGGGAAACCACAGGTTTGGATGCCAACCACAGATTTTCTAGTCCAGTGAATCTCACAGTTTTCACTTCCCCGGCAGCCCCCCTGGTTGCAGGGCCACCCCTATGCCAGGACTCCTTCCTCTCCCTATGCCAGAGGGATGAGGTGTTCTTTCAGTGGCATTGCCTTTCCACAGGAGGGTAGACCTCATCCCCATCCCAACTCCCCATCCCCACTGCAGCTCCCCATCCCTTGCTCAGGGTCGGCTGCCACATGCTTCCCCGGTGAGGTTACACAACGGTTGTGGAGCAGCGTGTCAGGACACGATGTGTGAGTCACCAAAGGTACTGGAGTCTTACATAACCCTGGATTACATCTTCAGAGTGAGTGCACTTCAGCTGAGCGGGCTGTCAGGAGCCCTGACAAAAGCAGCAGCCTGGGAGGAGCACGGCAGAGAGAACAAATACTGCTGTCCCTTCCTTCCCCCCATCCTTACATCCAATCCTCCTGCTGAGACCTTCTCCAGATCCAGGAAGCTCTGGGCAGTCAGAGGTCCAGGAAAGCCCTCGTGTGTCCAGTGGTGTGTGATGACAGCTCCTCCAGGATGGGCTTCACTGCAGGGTTTGGCTTTGAATCTGAAGTTTCCATAATCAGACTGAATTCACTCCCAAGCCCACTGTCCTCTGCTCCTGAGCCAGGGTTTTGCCTTCTCCTCCAACAGCTGGGCCTGCTTAATCCCACGTTTCCCTCCAGTGCTCTTCTCTGTGCCTGTATGACAAGTCTTTCCTAGGATATCTGCCATTCTGTCTGCACAAG
This sequence comes from Amazona ochrocephala, assembly GCA_039720435.1. NCBI lineage: Eukaryota > Metazoa > Chordata > Aves > Psittaciformes > Psittacidae > Amazona > Amazona ochrocephala. Next base: position 49,867,606 of record CM077882.1, on the reverse strand, counting down.
CTGCACATACTGGGGTATGGTGACAGCAGGACTGCACACCCAACCCATGACTGACAACACGTGTCTGAAACCTCTTGTACAGGACTTGTGTCAGGATCTCATCAGGGTCTACCTGGGCAGAAGGACTTTCCTGGACCAGCAGTCAATCCTGAACTCCAGCAAAGAGGCTGTGACACCACCCCAGCTGCCAGCCTGGGAATGCGGCATGCTCAGAAGTGTAGTCTGAGAGAGTGTAGGCGAGCATCAGAAGAGTTTCCAAGTGATGGGATAAATTGCTGATTGCTTCACTTTGAACTGAATCCACCTTCTAGTTCCTGCACCAGGCCCAAGCCTCATGATGGAGTTGACGGGTAAGCTCACTGGTGAAAGCCAAGGTATTTAGTGTTTCAGGCTCAGCTGAACGTTGATCAGGCGGCTCTTCTGGCTCCAGGCAAACCCAGGGCCAGGGGAGTGTGAAGGGGTTTGACACTCACCTGGACCACCAGGATCCCAAGCCAAACTCCATCCAGTGCTTGCCAGCTCCCACCAGCAGCCTGATCCAGAGCCGGTGGGCTGAGGACATATCTGATCAGCTCTTGCTGGGTTGGTCACGTTTCTCCACCATCAGGAAGACACGGAGTAGGAATCCTGTGGCCAAGTCCTGCCCCTGCTGAGGTTGAATTGAATTGGTGAAGGGGAATGAGTCACCTGTGGGGTGGGAGAGGGACAAGAGAGAAGGACAGAGTGCTTCTTGTGTAGGGAAGAAAGCAGCAAGTGAGGAATTTCTCTAAGAATTGGATGATTTCTGCATAAACAAACCTTTAAGAAAGTCTTGGCTCCATCCCAGCGTGGAAGGGGAACACCGTCTACAACCACTATATTACGGGCTCCCAGATGGCTGAGGCTTTATGCAGAGCAGCAGAGCACGCCATGGCCAAGGATTGACTCACCAACAGCCAGGAATATCAGCTCATGGGAATGGGAAAGCCAGAGGCACAGCTCGGAGATGGATTTTGCCAAGCAGTGTCCACCATGGATGCCAGCTGGGGCTGGGATCTTTGCTTCCTCCAGGTGTGTGCTAGCTCAGGCTGGGGCATCCTGTGCAGCACCTTCCCCCCGTGATGCTCAGAGCCTGTAAGAAGACCAAGAGCCATTTCTCATGGGTGAGAAGTCCCTCTTCTTGTAGGCAACAGAACCCAAACATCTCCCCCATGTGTGGATGCCATGAATCCAAATGCATACATGTGTGTCTCCATGTGCTACAAAGACAGGCCAAACTTTCATGCATTACTCATTCCAGCAAGCCCAGAGGGGTCCTGCATTTGAGCCGGCTGCTTTCCAACTGTTCCTCAGTCTCTTCCCCCTTTGAGGTGGTCAGGTTTTGACAGCCCCAGCGGCCTCCCAACATGGACCAGCCAGGTGCTGCCACCGGGGCAGGGAGTGATGGCTCCGGAGCCAGGGCTTGCCTTCCTTTCCCTGTGAAGCAGCTAATCTTAACTGGGTACACGAGCGTCAACAGGTGCTGTGCAGGGAAGGGAGATGAGGGGATATTGGTGCAGCTGGAGGAGGTATTTATAGCTGCTTTTCACAAACCCCTGTATAGATCACATCTCTGTTAACGTATGTAACACAATCGGGAACCTGAGCTCTGCATCGTCTCATGGCTGCAGGATTTCCTGTGGAATCCTCCACAGGACACAAAAACAAGCTAAAAATAAACACATTAAAATGAGGCTCATACTGAAACATGTGCATGCCCCTGCCTCCTCTCTGGCCTGTGAGTTGGGGAGTGGCAAGAGGGGCAGGGAAAGGGACAGCCCTTGGAGAGCTCTGTAATAACTTCTCTGGTGGGTTCCAGTCCCCAGAGAGCTCCACACATGCAAAGGTGAGAGCATTCACTGTTGATGGGGTTAAGGTGTCCAAAAATGAAAAGCAGGAGGTTATGAAAAGGTTATCTGGGAGGAGGAGAGCAGAAGCAGGTTGGGAATCCCCCAGCACTTCCGTATCGTCTAAAGAAAGATGCAGATCAATGTTTTCCTATGTGTCAAGAGATGGACCGGGTCACAGCTGCTGGGCTGCCTGTCAGGCTGCGAGTAAAAGGCCAGGAGAGGGTTTGGGCCCTGGTATGGATGCTCATGGGCCAACACCCGTGGGTAGCCCCATGACAAAGCAGTCATTATTGCTCTGCAGGGCCTCCCAAGCCCCCATGGGCAGCCTCTTGCCACTGCCACATCCCTGCAGCCAGGCTCTGGACACCAGCTCCACTGGAAATCATGGCTCTGACAGGATGCAATTTAGCTCCTGGAGGGAGCAGTGAGGAGCAGACAGGACCTGGAGAGGGTGGCAGCGTCAGCTGGCAGCTCAGCTTCTCACCCTCCCTAGGATTCCTCCTCTCTTCTGGAGGAGGACTGGGATATCGGTACACTTTCTCCCCTCCAATGGGCAAACCCATCGCCTTGCTGCTTCTGTCTGAACCATGACTGACATCTGCATTCACTATAGGATCAGCCATTAACAGCATACATCATTAATTAGGACAGCACCAGAGCTCCTTGGAGCTACAGTGTCCCTTGGGAGGAGGGGAGAGAGATTCCCTGGAGCTGAGCTGAACCTGAGCTTCATACACTCTAATTACCCCAGGCTGCTGTGATTCAGATGTTCCTTGCAGCAAACACCGAGCAGGCAGCAGAGCAAAGGAAGGTGGCTCTTTCTGCTGATTGATTCAGCCGCTGCCTTTGTTCCACTGCTGCCGTGGCTGCTTACCCCGCACTCCTGTCACTGGATTTTGGCAAAGCACGTGCTCCTGGCTGCCACCAGCCTGTGCTATTTGTGGTGTCACTGCAAACAGAGGCGGCTCTTTCCCTGTCCCTGCCTCTTGCCACCAGCGCAGAGGCAGAAGCATCACTTACAGCATGGACATCATGGGGAGGGGTAGATACTCTGGTCACCGCTCTAACTGCCTGTCAGAATCTTTCTCTTGCTATGGGAGCATGTGATAAGTAAAAAGGTGCCTTAGAGGAGCTGCTCTGGCATATGGTCCCCTTCCCCCAGCACTCTGCTATTAGCTGCCAGAGATGAAAAGCTGCAATGTGCAGAGATAGAGCTGGAGGTGTCAAAGATGTCACCTGCAAGCTGCTCCTTGAGGGATGGGGATGGGATGGCTGAGAACAGCCAGCTGGAGGACCAGAGCGGCATCATACTGCAGTGGAATGCAGTCAGGGATGGGCTGCTTGGCCTTCTCCCACCCTGTGCCCACTGCACATCCCCACCTCCTGCTCCACGTCTGCCTGCATCCCCCACACTGCAGGGGGGGAAGCTGCCAGCATTTTGGGGACCCCTCCATGCATGGGAGCAGTGGGGAGGAGTGGCTCAGCATGGGTGCTGGGGAACGCAGAATTCGCCTCCTGCAGTTCACCAGTTAAACTCCCTTCCCAAAGGGGCACATGGTGCAGAACGAGCTGCACAGGTAAGGGCTGATCAGCTTTTAATTTTTGGAGTGCTTTTTAAGCAGTACCAAGGGAAAGGAGGCAGCACACAGAGAAATTATCTCACCCATTCTGTGCTAGTGGGGAAGAAGGTCCACAGGGATAAAGGCTATCGGAGTCTGCCTCTGTTCAGTGTTTGGAAGCCAGACCATGACTGTTTGGATATTTCTGAATATGCAAGCTAGAGAAGGGTAGGTAAGGTCCTTCATGTCTGGGCCAACCACTGTGGTGGTGACTAGCCAGGCAGGCTGGACTCAGCATCCTACTTGCCCTAGGCTTGGAATACAAGGCTGCCCAAGCTTATCCCCTGCTGAGGGCAATCCCTGCTTTTCCAGTGCCAAAACTGAGATGAATCAGCCCCCAAACACCTCCCACCCTGGGCTGATATACTCAGAATAATGTCAGGAGCACTTAGAAAAAGCACAGTGCTGTTAATACAGAGTGTGTGTGTGTGGGGGGGGGAAGGTTGGTTTTTGAATCTGGATTATGGGGTATTTGAATAAGAAAGACTTGGAGTCTCTGTATGGCATCACGGCTGCTGTGGAGGCAGCCGCTTCAGCCTGTCCTACTCCCTGTTCCAGCTGGATGGAGGAGAGGCAATGCAGTCCTCACAGCACTGCTAAGCTGGGGTTATATTTCTGTAGAATTAACCATGAAAGTTCACTGCCCTCTCTCCATCTTCCATTAAATCCATTTTCCTATGAAACTGGAAGCATTGATTAACAGCCTGCTAAGGGAGACAAATCCCTGGAGTCTTTCTCTGTGCCCAGGAGGCTGTCCCTGCTCCAGGGTAAATGTATGCCTCATTTTTTGCTCTGCAAAAAAGAGAAAGGACTGAGCTGTCTTCAAGGAAGCTACAGATCCACAGGAGAAGAAAAAAATAGAAAGAAAAAAGAACATCTTCTTTGGAAGTCATTTTCCCTTAAGAAGTTCTTTCTGCCTTTTTTATTAATAATACAACACCCTGGATGTGTCAAAAAATATATGAGAATACATCTCCTGGTGGGGAGCTCCAGCCTTGCAGAGCCAGGCAGTGCAGCCGGGTTGTCATTTGCCTCTTGGAATTTCATTGCCTAATCAACACGTCTGTGAAATCACTGTGTTTTCAAAGCTTAGTTTCCAGAGCTGCTGGGATCAAAGACTGGGTAGGTGGGGGCAGAGTGGGGAGGGGGAAGCCTGCTGTCTCCATTAGCAGCCCAGCACTGAGAAAATACCTGCCTGGGAAAACCTGAATGAGGGGTGGTTTAGTGCTTGGAGCTGGGTTTAGTGTTTCAGAGCCAATCAAGAAAACAGAGATGCAGAGACCCGGCTTCCCTTTTCCCCTAAAGGGATACCCCCCTTTTGGGAAAAATATCCACTTCTTGGAAACATGGGCACCCCCTTGGGATTTGCAGGGTCTGGCTGGCCACACCTGGGGTGGGAGTGCTGTGGAGAGACCTGGAGCACAGGGAAGAGGCTTCAGGGGCCCTCCTGGAGCCACCCTGTCCTGCTGCAGGGGACATGAGTGGCACTGCCTTCACGCTGTCCCCTCAGATGGCACCAGCACCCAGGCCCAGGATGGCCACGCATCTGGCTTTTTGTCCCATCTCCCAGAGAGACTTGGACCAACCACCTTTCCCCATCTAATCTCGCAGGTATTAAGCGAGAGGAACTCAAATACATCGAAATTGCCCATGTCTGAGTCAGACAAAGAGGTTTTTGCTTCTCTGACACCCGCAAGGACATGAATTCACTTGTCTGGCAGTCACCTGAAAACCCTCCCAGAAGATGCAGGCTATGCTTGGGTTTGAAGAGGTTAGGAAGACCGGGGTGCGGTGGGGGGAAATCTTTGAGAAAAAACCAACTCTGGTGTCTTCACTTGTCATGAAAAATGGGGAGACACCGGTTGGGGCTTGCCTGATGCTCAGCAGCTGCTTGTACTGTGAAACCACCATGTTGAGGAGCATCCCTTCAGTTCCTAGGCAAGAGGGAGATGCCCACCTGTGTCTTCCAGAAATACCCATAGCCTGGATGAGTGAGTTACTTGGCTCTGGGATGCTGTCAGGAAAGGCTGGGTGAATGAACAGAGGTGCTAAGGTGATGTATGGAGCTTTCAGCCACATGGATTTGTACCCACTGCTGATTTGCAGCTGCCTTTTGGGTGGCAGCTTGGTCAGCTCCTCCACTGGGCACCAGCAGGAGCAGTATCCTGTGGGGTGAGGCTAATGCACGTTGGAGGTGTGGGATCTCCCTGCGGGATGCTGCACTGCCCATGCCTGGCAGAGCTACATGGATGCAGACAGATGCAAGCCTCCATCAACCCATCCCACTACCCCTGTGCCACCCCTGTGCTGCCCAAGCAAAGCCAAGATGCTCAACCTGTCCAGGAGGATCTTCAGGCAGGATCATGTAAGGAGCTCTCTCCTCCTGCACAACTGATGCTTTTCTTATTCTGCTTTTGTGCTGTGTGACATGATTGCAGAAAAATAACATCAGAGGACAGCATGAAAAAGCCACAAGATGCTCAGACTCATCCTAACTGCTGGGCAGGAGCTGCGTGGTCTTACAGGCTATTTATTTTATTTTCTCTGCAGCTCCCTGCAGCTGTGGGTACCCCTCATGTTAACACAGCTCTTCGGAGGTGTTTAATTATAGCATTCCAGGTACTAGGAATGCAGATGGAGGAGGGACCATGGGACAGCAGGTTGCTGCATGGTGAGTCACTGGTGAGTCCCAGCACCACCATCATGTCCTTGTGCTGGAGGAGGAAGGTTGAAGCCTCGAGATGACCAGCAGGACAGGGCAGGTGCCCATGGAGGCAAAGCAGCTCCTGGCTGCATGTGCAGCTCCCTTGCACGTGGCATTTGGGCAAGCACAGCTGGTGAAGTGGCTCATTCACAGGATACGTTACCTGGAAACAGTCAGGAGCTGCTCAGAGAATGCAGCTCCTGCCTCTGCAGCATTCACTCTGCCACATGTGGAGACGTGGTAGTTGTTCCTACTGCCAAGGGTAAGCAGGCTACATACGTATGGCCTCCAATGTCAAGGGCATCCTTTTGCCCTCAGAGCATGTGAACTGAGGTTACATGGATGGTGGGTTTGAAAGCATCCTGTGTAATACAAGCTGGAGGGTATCAGAACGCAAGTCCTCCCTGGGTGTAATGTAGATTTACTATATGCCTTCTGGAAGAAATCACCTCCTGATTTACACTGTGTGTGAAGGAGAGGCCGCTGTAGCTCTCCTTGCTGCTCTCAAACTTTCTTGACAGTGGTTTTGGGAGTGGGTTATTTCCGCCACCCTCACCTCCATCCACACCCTGCCCCATCACACGGCTCCCCGCTGTTTCCTTCCAAAGAGGCTTCGTTTCCTTCCAAAGAGGCTTCTTCTCCACTGCAATGCCTTGGCCATCCTAGAGTGGAGGGTGATACCTCCGTGTCCCAAGGCTTCCCGTGTCTCCTGGTGCCCTGTGGCAGAGGTGACCCCACTTCCCACAGAGGCTGCCAGCAGAGCCGGGTGTGCGACTGGGGCCGGGAGCACCCCTTCCATCCGACACAGAGCATTGTGCGCTTATCCCCCAAAACGATGCAGAAGGAGCCATGAGCCTTGTGGGTGCTGAGAGGCAGGAGAGCAATCACAGCAGACTCATAGAAAATATTGAGGAGTGTGAAAATTGGAGGGAGGGACAGGATTTTTTTGCATATTTTATTTTATTTTATTTTATTTTATTTTATTTTATTTTATTTTATTTTATTTTATTTTATTTTATTTTATTTTATTTTATTTTATTTTATTTTATTTTATTTTATTTTATTTTATTTTATTTTAATTTTGTCTTCTTTCCTTTTTCCTTTTTCCCTTCCTTTCCCCATTTCCCGGCTCCCGTTTCCAGGTTTCTCTCCCTCGGCCCGTTCCTGCTGCAGGACGCTTTGGGCCAGGCCGGGGGTCGGGCGGTGCCGCTGGCGCACGGGCTCCCCCTGGCGGCAGTTGCCGGCGGTCTGTGCGGGGAGCCGCGTGCGTCCGCGTTCTGCGGGCAGCTGCGGGCTGACGGCTGGCGGGGCTCGGGCCGCAGGCGGCACTCAGGCCGGGTCCGGGTCCGGGTCCGGGTCCGGGTCCGCTCCCACCGCCTGCCGGGCTGCTTTCCGCAGCTGGTCGTGTTGGAGGGGCCTCACGTGCGCGTGCATGCGCTAGGGTGAATAGGGTCAGCCCCAGCTGGGATCCTCCGCTGGGCTCTGCTGTACTGCAGCCTGGGGACATGCGGGGAGCGGCTCTCTGCTGCTGGCAAGAAACAGTATTTAGGGAGGGAAAGTGGGCCGTGGAAAGCCCTCGGCGCTGGTGGCCTCTCTGATAGCCAGGTACCTCTGCAGGCATGGACCTCTCATGGGTCAGCCCTCTGACAGCCATAGCTACCTCCATTACAGACACCAAAATCCTCCATCACTGACCAGCTCTGGACCGAGGCAGAGACTGCTGACCACCAAAGCAGAGCAAGTCCGATGGAGTAGGAAAGGCAGAGTAGTCCTGGAGGAGCCATTCACACCAGTAGCTGCTCACAGGTTACCAAGTGAAGCCCGGAACAGCAGCCAGCCTCTGTGAGCTTAGGCTGAGAATGGGTTCATGGGGAATGGGGAGAGCAGAGGAAGGTGCCTGTCATTCCCCACCACCTTCTCGGCCTGCTATGTGCAGGGCAGGTTGGGTCATGACTCGGCCGCTCCTTCCCCATCCCGCAGACATGCGCAGGTTTTCCTGCAGAACAGGTTTTCGGGTATTAGCGATACCACTGCTGCTTTCAGTCTTCAGTTCCACCCCCTGGCGCCGGGAAAAAACAGGAACAAAGGCAGCGACAACATCATGAAAGACTGTAAGATAAAGAAGCTGCAGTTAATGCCTTGCGCTGGTGGAGCTCCCAGCTCCCCGGTGCCCATCACCGAACGCCCCCAGAAAAGGCTCTCACGACACACAGGTACCTGCTCTCCCACTTCTCCTCCCACCAGGAATGCTCAGTTCCCCTCGATGATTCAGATAAAACCACCCGCTTGCCTGGGACAAGCCTGTTGGTGTTACCATGCAGGAAGGCCTCACAGATCTCACACTCCTCCACCACCCATATACTATGGTCACCTTCACCTCCTGGCTTCCTGCTCATTGACCTGGACTAGCCACACCCATGGTGCTAAGCTCAGTTTCCTTGGTGCCTCCCTCCCAGCCCGCTCTCCACGAGGGAACTGTCCTGAGCAGATGAGCACCCCGACCTGGCCATGCAAAGCATGGAAAAGCATCTCCAGGTCCATACAAGCAAGGAGGCTCACCAGGACTGGTTAGTGGGGAGAGGCTGGCTGCACAGCTCCAGGGGCTCCATGAGCACCTCTTGCTTCCTATGGCATCTGTTTTGCCAAAGCCAGGTGCTTTGCTCCTGTCTTTTGCCATCAGGATTGAGCAGAAGCTGGCTAGGAAGACCCACCACCTCCCATCCCCTTTATTTTAATGAGCATGAGGAGCACACAGTAGTTCTGCCTACATGTTGCTGCTTTTCATGGTGTTTTTTTCAGCCCTGGAAGTCTTGATTTCAGCAAGTTGTGCTACTTGCTAAAACCTTTGGCTCCTCCATTTGCCTGCAAGGTGAAGGTGGTGTTCTTGAGTGACCTCCATTGGGTAGTATCCAGCCTGCTCCCCTTACAGAAAGGTTTCCCTTCCCTTTTTCTGTACTGCTCCACTGCAGCAGAGACTTTGCTGTTCTGGAGGTGGTGTGTTCCTGACAGCAGCCTGGGTGGATGCGGTCACCTCATTGATCCGACCTTGTGGGGCCTGGCTGATACCATTCGTTTAAACTGGCTCCCTGGATTTTGTTAGAAGTCCGTGACAGTCAATGACTTTTTCCTTAAAACTGCAATGGAGAATGCAAACTCCTGGATTAAATGTCAGGTGATAAATAGGAGTCTAAAAGACTTTTTTAAAATTCTTTGACTTTTCCCACACAGAGCAGTATTTTCCTGTCATCATGGCTGTGCTCCTGCATCCCATTTCACTGCTGAGCATCCTTTCCTACCAACCATAACCACCCTGAGCCCCACAGCGTATCCAGCTTGGGGACACCAGCTCCTCTGTCTCACTATAAATAGAGATAGAGAGAGACTATGAGCACAGTTTGAAGGAACAATGGAGATGGAAGCCTTTAAATCCAGGTTTCCCAACATCAGAGACCATGTCAAAACCCCTCAGTTTCTTTAAACTGTTCTTCCTTTATTTAGTCTTTTTCCGTGTGAACTACTCTGTTCACAATTTGTATCTATCTCTATAATTTGTCCATAAGAGTATTATTTATTTATTCTTACTGAAATAATTCATCAACAATTCCCTAGCAACACAGGGACAGGATTCTCATGGGGAAATATACTTTCTTACTGTTTCTTTTAAAGATGCCAGCTCTCTACTTTAATTGCATAGATACAAAGCCAAACTCCATTGACGTTAGTGCTGTTAGCTGGGTTTTATTAATGTCAAATAGATATAAAAATCAGTACCAAGCAAAACTTCAGAGGGAATAATACAACACCCACACGAACCTGATACTTCCCTTATGTCCATTGTCTGGCTGAAGTGCCTGTGTCCCTAGGCTCAGACAAGATTTGCATCATCTCTTCCCCACCTGAGAAAGACAATACTGTGCAGGAGACGTGCCTGGCACCGTGGTAGTGAGGTAAGATTAGCAGTGAAAAAGAGCACTTTCTAGCTCCAGCCTCAGAGAATGTCAGGGTCCTGGGAGCTGGAACGGGCTCAGCCACCTCTTTCTCCTCCTTGCAAGTGTGTGGCTGCCTGTGGTCAATGTTGGCTCCAATAAGGTGCAGCTAAGTAACCCTGGAGCTGAGTGATGTGGAAGGAGCAGTGTGAGAGAGCTGGGAGAAGCCCAGCCTGGGGCCTCTCCACCCTGGCACTTGGGCTGGGGCCCTAGTAAACCTTGAGTATCCATATGGGCAAACCCGTGCCCAGCCACAGGCCTTGCTGCTCCCAGCCTTGCCTTACTCACCTGGTTTCACCCCAGACCTGCCCTGTCATGATAGAATTACACGGCCATCACTGAAAGGTAGTGGCATTCCATTCACAGAAACACAGCTTTTTGCTGGGATATATTACTAAAGAGCTTCAGCTGTTTAATAAGCACCAACTCTGAAGCACATGCAAGTACAAAAACTGAGATCCAGAAAACATAGTTTAATATTTATTGGATTTCCCTGACACCACAACAGGAGGAACTTGACAATGATCAGGTGAACCCTTTTTTTTTTTGGCTGCTAAGCCAAGATATTGAAGAATTTTTTTCTTTTTCCTCTGAAAAACATTAAGGAGTTTTTAAGCAGAATTTTACAGAACTGAAAGCAGCATCACCTGAGTGCTGGGGCCATGTCCATTCAACTGGAACAGCTCTAAGGAAGCTGTGGAGATACCTTGGTGCTGGTCCTCACTAGGTAAGGAAGTGACACCCTGGGAAAGCTGATCAGTGGCCCCAGAAGAGCTCTGCGGGCTCTTTTTGCCCAAGGGCTCTTTTTGCCCTTGCGGTAGGCGAGGACCTTTACGGTGGTGGGAGAATGACAACAATCAATATGATTGCTGGTCAAGCTCGTTTATTGCATCTGAGGGTCTCGGTTATATACCCTTTTACAGCTTCCTTATGCTTACTTGTCAAAATACAACTGGATACATCTTAAGGAATACTGGATACATCTTAAAGAATACCTTTGTTAGTCGAAATACAATTAGTTATCTCTTAACGGTTACATTTATATTCCCTTCCCCTTTGTGGTTACATTCTTCATCCCATTTTTGCTTCTTCGGTACTTTCCCAGGCCTGTCAAGATTACAGCGTCCTTGCTGTTTCTTTCGTGTTAAGATGGCGCTACACTGTAGCACTCTAAATCTCCTGCATCCACTGTCCCACGGTCTGATTGTGTCAATTTTCCAGCAACCATTCTCCAACAGAGCTCCTTGCCAGTTCTAGGTCTGGAGGCAGACTAACACCTCTGTGCAGCAAGATGATTGTCTTCAAAATGAAAAATGGCTGCAACAAATCTATAAGACTTAAGCTGAAATTTTAGTGTACAAAGAGAATTTCACAGTCTTTAAAGAACGTTGTTTTCAAAATGCTTTTTATTTTTACTTCTGGGTTTTCTGTTCCACATCTTCACAGCTCAGTGGTGTTACTGAATGCCAAGGAGTCAATCTTCAGCAAGAGCACAACAAGGCTCTTTCAGAGTGTCCTGGGTTCAGCAGCAGCAGTCATTTTTCTCCTTCTTAGTAGCTGGTGCAGCGCTGTGTTTTCGATTTTCAGCCTGGGAACAGCGCTGATAACACCGATGTTTATAGTTACGGCTTAGAATGTTTGGTTTGACCAAGGACTTTCTGAGTCTCATGCTCTGCCAGGGAGGAGGGGAAGCTGGGAGGAAGCAAAGACAGGACACCTGACCCAAACTGACCAAAGAGGTATTCCATACCACAGTACATCATGCCCAGGATGGAAAAACTGGGGGCAGGAACCTGGAAGAGTTCAGTTCACGGCTCAGTCATCGGGTGGTGAGCAGTTGTATCCTCTTCCCTTGTTATGTCCCTTGTCATCATTATTATTGGTGGTAGCAGCAGTGGTTTGTGTTCTACCTTAGTTACTGAACTGTTCTTATCTCAACCTGTGGGAGTTGCATTCTTTCGATTCTTCTCCTCATTCCCCTCCCCCCCCCCCCCCCCGTAGTGGGGGGGAAGAAAGAGGGGGGAGTGAGTGAGCAAACTGCGTGATTTACGGCTTAAACCATGACAGTTCTTTTTGGTGCCCAACGTGGGGCACGAAGGGTTGAGATAACGACAGGATTGATAGCCACTCGTCACAATGCTGATTTATTGGCTCTCAAAGTTGTTGCTCTGGATCTGACAGGTTCAGCGTGTGGTACTTTACTTACAGCTGGTATTTGTTATCTTAACATTTTTCAGACATGGGTTTTGGGTTAAGGTTCTTGTTACATTGTACTTTATTGGAATGACTTGTAATACAATAGACTCAGTGATCATGAAACCGACCCGGCTTTTATTCCCAATGTGGTCACCAACTCTGTACTTTGGGAGGTATATAATAGAAGTGTTTAGCAATTACACATCTCTTTTCACCTCCTCGGGTGGTCAACCTGTGAAGGAGACATTCTTTTATGCTCCCAGCCCCCCCAACAGACTGTTTACAGCATTGTTTGAGAATTTTGAAGGTTTTGAATGGCCTTTAGATACCCTTGAGACCTGCTTGATGATTGTGATGGGGATCACCATGCTGGCGTGCGTTATCGAGTGTGCTTTACCCACGACCATTTCATCTGGTCCCAAGAGTTATGCAGAGTCGGGTTTGGGTCTTGTCTAGGGTTAGATGACAATACAGGAGGATCAAGAAATTTTCCCCGAGGCTGGGTAGTCATGAGTGGCAGGGTGTGCGGGATAGTATGGGCAAGTATCTAGGCCAGTGGGCTCCTCCAGTGCTTTGGAACTTCACTACTGAACAAGTGCAAAATCCAGACAAATTAGTAAAACACTTAAATGATATGTGTTGTCATTCTGGTCACACCAGAGATGGACAAACCATGGCAACTTGCTGGGGCTTGGCCTATGCTTACAGAGCCCTGTTCAACACCATCCAGCACCTTCAAAAGTGAAAAAACATCCCTGGATCAGCCAGGGGAGCACATCATCACCTGGTTGCTCCGATGCTGGGACAGTGGGGCCAATGGTCATGAACTAGAAGGTAGGGAAGCCAAGCAGCTGGGATCACTTGCTAGGGAAGGGGGAATTGACAAAGCAACTGCAAGAGAGAAACGGTCTCTCAGCCTTTGGAGGCAGCTCTTGGCAGCTATGAAAGAAAGGTTTCCATGCAAGGATGATGTTATGAGTCGTTCGACTAAGTGGACTACTATAGAAAAGGGCATCCAGTCTCTGAGGGAATCAGCCATTGTAGGGATGATCTATAATATCAAGCTGAATAATGGGGATATACCCATAGATCCAGATGAAGTCGAATGTACACAATCCATGTGGCGGAAATTTACACGGAATGCACCCACATCATATGCCCATTCATTGGCAACAGTAACCTGGAATGACATAGCACCACTAACAGTGGATGAAATGATTCATAAACTCCGAGAGTTCGAAGACAATCTCACCCCTTCCATCATCTCAGCTGTGGAAAAACTGTCCTAGGAGCTCAAACTATTGAGAGACGATCTATCTGATCTGTCCAACTCCTCACGTGTACCAGCTATTAACAAAAGGCGTCCTACTGCTCGAGAGAGAAGATATAGAAGTTATACACCACAGGCCACCCTATGGTTTTACCTGCGGGATCACGGAGAAGACATAACAAAGTGGGATGGAAAGCCTACTTCAGTTTTGGAGGAACGGGTGCGTGAACTGAAGAGGAGAACAAAGGTCAATGCTGATCACCCCATGAAAGCTGCGGCTGCAATCTCTGGTGAGCAGGTTCCCAGATGGAGTGGAAGAGCTGGTTTTACTTCAGCTCCTGTGATAAGGAATAATTCCTGTCAAGAAGACGTGAGTGACCAATGTGATGACTATTAGAGGGGCCCCGCCTCCAGCCAGGTGGAGGTAGGGGACAATCAGATTTACTGGACTGTGTGGATCAGATGGCCTGGCACATCAGTCCCACAGAAGTATAAGGCTCTAGTAGACACCGGTGCACAGTGTACCCTGATGCCATCAAGCTGTCAAGGGGTGGAACCCATTTATATTTCTGGAGTGACAGGAGGATCCCAAGAGTTGACTGTACTGGAGGCTGAAATCAGCCTGACTGGGAGGGAATGGCAAAAACACCCCATTGGGACTGGCCCAAAGGCTCCATTCATCCTTGGCATAGATTACCTCAGGAGAGGGTACTTCAAAGACCCAAAAGGGTACCGATGGGCTTTTGGTATTGCTGCTTTGGAGACAGAGGAAATTGAGCAGCTGTCCACCTTGCCTGGTCTCTCAGAGGATCCTTCTGTTGTGGGGTTGCTGAAGGTCGAAGAACAACAAGTGCCAATTGTGACCACAACAGTGCACCGGCAGCAATATCACACCAATCAAAGCTCCCTGATTCCCATCCATAAGCTGATCCGTAGATTGGAGAGTCAAGGAGTGATCATTAGGACCCGCTCACCCTTTAATAGCCCCATATGGCCAGTGCAAAAGTCTAACGGGGAGTGGAGATTAAGAGTAGACTATCATGGCCTGAACGAAGTCACACCACCCTTGAGCGCTGCCGTACTGGACATGCTAGAACTGCAGTATGAACTGGAGTCAAAGGCAGCCAAGTGGTATGCCACAACTGATATTGCCAATGCATTTTTCTCAATTCCTCTGGCAGCAGCGTGCAGGCCACAGTTCGCTTTTAACTGGACGGGCATCCAGTACACTTGGAACCGACTGCCCCAGGGGTGGAAACACAGCCCTACCATCTGCCATGGACTGATCCAGACTGCACTGGAACAGGGGCAAGCTCCAGAACACCTGCAATACATTGATGATATTATTGTGTGGGGTGATACAACAGAAGAAGTCTTTGAGAAAGGGAGGAAAATAATCCAAATCCTGCTGAAAGCCGGTTTTGCCATAAAACAGAGTAAGGTCAAGGGACCTGCACAGGAGATTCAATTTTTGGGAATAAAATGGCAAGATGGACGTCGCCAGATCCCCCCAGATGTGATCAACAAGATAACAGCAATGTCTCCACCAACTAACAAGAAAGAAACACAAGCTTTCTTGGGTGCTGTGGGGTTCTGGAGAATGCACATCCCGAATTACAGTTTGATTGTAAGCCCTCTCTATCATGTGACCTGGAAGAAGAATGATTTTAAATGGGGCCCTGAGCAACAACAAGCCTTTGAGCAAATTAAATGAGAGATAGTTCTTGCTGTAGCCCTCGGACCAGTCCGGACTGCCCCAGATGTGAAAAATGTATTGTACACCGCAGCCGGGGAGAATGGGCCTACCTGGAGCCTCTGGCAGAAAGCTCCAGGGGAGACTCGAGGTTGACCCCTCGGCTTTTGGAGTCGGGGATACAGAGGATCTGAGGCCAGCTATACCCCAACTGAAAAAGAGATACTGGCAGCCTAGGAAGGGGTTCGAGCTGCTTCAGAAGTGATTGGCCCTGAAGGACAGCTCCTCCTGGAACCCTGGCTGCCCGTGCTGGGATGGATGTTCAAAGGCAGGGTCTCCTCTACACATCATGCAATCGATGCTACATGGAGTAAGTGGGCTGCACTAATTACACAACGAGCTCGAATAGGAAATCCCAGTTGTCCAGGAATTCTATAAGTTATCTTGGACTGGCCGGCAGGCAAAGATTTTGGAATGTCACCAGAGGAGGAGGAGGTTATGCGTGCTGAAGAGGCCCCACCATATAATGAACTATCAGAAAGTGAAAAGCAATATGCCTTGTTTACTGATGGGTCCTGTCGCATTGTGGGAAAGCATCGGAGATGGAAGGCAGCTGTATGGAATCCTCGATGACAAGTTGCAGAAACTGCTGAAGGAAAGGGTGAATCGAGTCAGTTTGCCGAGGTGAAAGCCATCCAGCTGGCCTTGGACATTGCTGAATGAGAAAAATGGCCAGTACTTTATCTTTATACTGACTCATGGATGGTGGCGAATGCCCTGTGGGGTTGGTTGCAGCAATGGAAGCAGAGCAACTGACAATGCAGAGGTAAACCCATCTGGGCTGATGCACTGTGGCAAGGTATTGCTGCCCGGATGCAGAACCTGGTGGTGAAGGTGCGCCATGTAGATGCTCATGTACCCAAGAGTCGGGCCACTGAGGAACACCAGAGCAACCAACAAGTGGATAAAGCTGCTAAGATTGAAGGGGCTCAAATGGGCTTAGATTGGCAACATAAGGGTGAATTATTTTTGGCCCAGTGGGCCCATGACACTTCAGGCCTTCAGGGCAGAGATGCAACATACAGACGGGCTTGGGATCGAGGGGTGGACTTAGCAATGGACACTATTGCCCAGGCTATTCATGAGTGTGAAACGTGCTGCAATTAAGCAAGCTAAACAGTTAAAGCCACTTTGGTATGGAGGATGATGGCTGAAGTACAAATATGGGAAGGCCTGGCGGATACATTATATCACACTCCCACCAACCTGCCAAAGCAAGCACCATGTGCTTACCATGGTAGAAGCAACCACCGGATGGCTGTAAACATGCGCTGTGCCCCATGCCACTGCCCGGAACACGATCCTGGGCCTTGAGAAACAGATTTTGTGGCGACACGGCACCCCAGAGAGAATTGAGTCAGACAATGGGACTCATTTCTGGAACAACCTGATAGACACTTGGGCCAAAGAGCATGGCATTGAGTGGGTATATCACATCCCCTACCATGCACCAGCCTCTGGGAAAATCGAACAGTACAATGGGCTGTTAAAAACTACACTGAGAGCAATGGGTGGTGGGACTTTCAAACATTGGGATACATATTTACCCAAGGCCACTTGGCTGGTCAACACCAGAAGATCTGCCAACAGGACTGGTCCAGCTCAGTCAGAACTTCTACATACTGTGGAGGGGGACAAAGTTCCTGTGGTGCACATAAAGAATTTACTGGGGAAGACAGTCTGGGTTATTCCTGCTTCAGGTAAAGGCAAACCCACTCATGGGATTGCTTTTGCTCAGGGACCCATATACACCACCATATACTTGGTGGGTAATGTGGGAAGATGGGGAAGTCTGATGTGTATCTCGAGAGGATTTGATTTTAGGGGAAAACAGCCAATGAACTCAATTGTATGCTGTTGCCTGCTATGTAGCATTTTTATAGCCCACCAACTAGGTGCCTTCAAGTCATCAGTGACTGGCCCTCTGACTGTCATCCCAACAAAGAATGAACTTTCATGAAACCAGACGAGTTCTGCAGTAAAGGAATGTTCAGCATCAGCAGGCAACAATCCAACACCACACGCGGCCTCCCCTGCTCTGAAAGACTGTTACAAGAGATGGAGCTTGACATCATGGGCCGAACGGACTCAGCAACTTTATAGGGATTGGTCCATGCACTAAGGGATGACCTCTCTCTCTCTGTGTGTGTGGATATATATATATATATATATATATATGTGATGGTATATTGAAAATATGGGATCTGAGCATGACGTGAATGGTATGGAATAACGGGTGGATACTGTCCTGGGTTCAGCAGCAGCAGTCATTTTTCTCCTTCTTAGTAGCTGGTGCAGCGCTGTGTTTTCGATTTTCAGCCTGGGAACAGTGCTGATAACGCCAATGTTTATAGTGACGGCTTAGAATGTTTGGTTTGACCAAGGACTTTCTGAGTCTCATGCTCTGCCAGGGAGGAGGGGAAGCTGGTAGGAAGCAGAGACAGGACATCTGACCCAAACTGACCAGAGGTATTCCATACCACAGTACATCATGCCCAGGATGGAAAAACTGGGGGCAGGAACCCGAAAGAGTTCAGTTCACAGCTCTTTCATCGGGTGGTGAGCAGTTGTATCCTCTTCCCTTGCTATTTCCCTGGTCATCATTATTATTTGTGGTAGCAGCAGTGCTTTGTGTTATACCTTAGTTACTGGACTGTTCTTATCTCAACCCATGGGAGCTACAGTCTTTCGATTCTTCTCCCCATTCCCCCCGCCTTGTAGTGGGGGGGAAGAAAGAGGGGAAAGTGAGTGAGCAAACTGCGTGAGGGGCTTAAACCATGACACAGAGTAATTCCTTTGAGAAGAAAATAGCTGTTACAGTTCGGAAGACTAATTGGTGGGTCAACTACTTCTGTTCCATTTCTTCCTGCTATTTCCATTTGCTGCTTTCACTGGACGCCCAGAGCTGCTGTGATCTTTATTACCACCCTGTAGCAGCCCTCTACTGAAAGGACAGCTTTGTTCCAGATCACTACAAGAACTGCTCTTCAGTGATACCTCCTCTTTTCAAACATCAAGGTTCAGAACTCGCATAACTGGAATGCACTCATGTACTAAGTATTACATGAGTTATAAATCAGCTCTCGACTCCATGGTACATCTGGCTAGTGACAAACTGAGCTCTTTTACTTGGGCGGAGATTAAGATGTTTCAGTGAGCATCTCAACCCAAAAAGCAATGAATATCTTAGCAGGGAAGAATGAAAGCCTTGTAGTAATGCCTCATGCAAGCGATGCCACAGAGCAAAATGGACCCTGTTTAAAAAGCTGACCTGAGAGCATCACACCACAGTTACATGGGCTGGGGCAGCCGTCAGCACATGTAGCAAGGGGAAAGCATTCCACACATTACTATGCTTCCTGCAGCCCCTTCAAATCACTTCCCTTTATCTTTAGTCATTGCCTCGCTACAAGCCTGAGCTGTACACCCTCAAGAGCAAAGAGCATCCTTCTATATAATGCATACCCAGCTGAGTTAGGCCCTGGCCTCTAATGGCAATTTTTAGGCTCCCCTGACGAAAACAAGCTCAGACAATTCTCCTCATACACACAACAACTACCAGGATTTCAAACCGTGGCTGAAGCTGCTGAACTCCTTTCATCCGCTTGCAATGCTGTCCTGTTGTGCTGGACGAAGATGAGCCCCTGGTGAAGGCTGCTGAGCTGCAGTAAAGCTCCTGACTGCAGGCTCCTGGAGGGCGATGAAGGCTTGTAAAGCTAAGGCTGATGGATCTGCACTAGGCCTTCCACCTGCCACGTCACAGCATTCAGACTGAGGGCTTTAAACAGAGAGACTGCACAGTATGAAGCGAGGGGAATCACCCAACACTTACTATTTCCTTTCCAGGTGCCAGGAGTCTCTTTGATGCTTGAAGCAGATTGTATCTTAACACCAAGTCGCATTTTGAAGATGTACTTGCTACTTTCATCAGACAGCAGCGGCAATAAATTCAGACTCAGGAAACTCAACTCAGACTTCTTCCCTAAAGAAACACTCATGAAATGAACACTTATTTCTATTAGGCTGGTGGAATTCTTAGTTAAGGATCTGAGTTAGAAACAGCAATGTGTGTGAAGGTAGGGTCAGAAGCATGACACAGGGCCAGGAGTTACTGGTGGCCTCACTGCTTGTAAAGGTCTTCCCCATCTGAAGATAAGGGTACCACTTTATAGTACTTAATCTAATCTACCTGTGGGCTACTACTAACGAACATTTTCACTCCCTGCACACTCCCACCATGTTTACCCAGAATCTACCATCATACAGCTTTGCTGGCATCATCAATTCACTGCACCTACAGATTTTTCTTTGGTGGATTTACTTCCTTGCTCCCTACTGGGAGGAACAGGTCTGTCCTGCTCATCACTACATTTTGGGGTAGGAAAAAACAAAGAGATTATCCCCTCTGGTGGCACCCTGCAATTATTATCAAGTCTGCTCTAAACTGAAATTAACTACATCCCAAATAGAACATCACTGTGTGTCATAGGTGGTAGCAGCCAACACCATGCAACATGTTCTTCAGACGGAAACCAGCTCTGCATCTGCAGACTTTCAGCATGAAGCAACTGATTATTCTGGTCTTTACTGACCTGCACCAGCTAAGAACCAGGCCCACAGGATCAGTAGAGGGTGCTGCCCATGCTGCAGAGAATGCTCCAGATCCATTGGTTAAGAGGCCACAGCACTCCACACCCAGCAACTGAGCACAGCTTCTCATTAACCCTTCTGCAAAGCCAACTCAACCACCTGCCCAGAGAACTTGCCCAAGGTATAAGCACCCACCTTCTACTGCAACAAGCATCTAGCAGGGGGGCATTATTTGGCAAGTCTTAGTTCCCAGTCCATTGGTGCCACTGGTGAACAACTTCACTTTCTGGGTATCACCAATGGCCAAGCAGTTAATACAAGCAGGCAGGACACCCAAGGCTGAAAACTGTGCCTACTAGATGGTGTTTATAACCCTTCCCTCTCGAGCTTCTGACACCACCCCTCAAGTTCCAGCCTTTTGCTTTAAGACAGCTCCCCAGGTTCTAATGTCCACATGAACTAAACGCTGCCCAGATTTCTACAGCAGTACCAGGCAAGTCAGCAGCATTATCTGTAAAAGCCACACTGTACGCCACTGGGTCTTTTCCAGAGAATACCAACATTCCAGCCCGGCAGGCAGGTGCTCATAATGGTAGTCACAACTGCTACACAGGGAGGTGTGTGCCTGCCCAGAAGAGGTGCCTTCCTGGGAGGTCACAGGGATTATTAATCCATCTTCCTGGTTCTCAACGAGTATGAAAATTGACAATTACTTTTGAAATTGAAGGAGAAAGCTCTTCCAAAGAAGTCAGCGATAAGTCTGTATTTAAGTTATATAAAAAAATCATTTTAAAAAAAACATTGCTCTGTACTTCTGCAGCAAGCACCAATTAAAGGAACAGCTTCAAATGCTTCACAGTTTCACCCCAATGCTGTTTGCCACATCTATTAGTTCCAAGTGACAATTTCACACCAGGGGCACCTGCAACACAACTGTATGTTCCCAGACCTACACCTTGCTGTACTCAGGTTCATCACTATTCTAACTAGAAACCATAACCTTCTTCATCCAACTGTATGTCAAACAGCCTGGCTAGAAAAAGCAGTTCCTTTTGGACTGAAGACTCCATTTCTCAATATCTCTAATGCCAAACCTTGCATAAAAAAACCCTTGGTGTCATCCTTACCACCTTTTTTTTGTCAGAGCATAAGGGTGTGAAGGACAAACACCCTCCCCAAACCCACGTAGTGACCCACACTCCTGAGCCAGCCCCTGTTGCTCACTCACCATGTCACACCAGTTTCCTCATTTCGACAGGCTAGGTTTCTCTTTGTGTGGTTTCTAAAGGACTCTGGTACCCCATGCTGGCATTTATTACAAGACTCACTTCCAGAGCTAGGCAGGTCAGCTTCAGGGACTCCTATGCTCAAAGCACCAGATCATGCCCTACCCACCCCTCATCAGGCTGCCACAGGAACTGTCAAAAACCTCAGAAGAAAAACAAACCAACAACTTATGCAGCAAAAACCTGTGGAAATTCTTGTTAAGAAAAGCCTGCATAGATCAGAATCCAGAGCTGGCTTCTGCTTTAAGGAGCTGGCACTTGCACTCTGTACATTACCCAGACACCTGCTTCTTGCCCAGGTTTCAGATATCAACATTAGCAACAGTCTCAAGCTAAGGCTGTTTTTCTGTCTCATTCAAGAGACTGTCCTGCCATTTGTCACTCTCCCCATCTCAAACTTCGCACATTTCCCTAAGTTGTACAAATACTTACTTGGAAGAGAAATAAGGGTGTTCAGAGTCACAAATGAAGATTGACCAAAACCAAATCCTTTATTTCCACAACGGTATAAATGTGCTCCAAGTATGTGTCCAACACAAGTTAGAAAAACAAAATAGAACATGCCAGTTGCAAACTAGATCAGTCCACTGATGTGCTGACTCCTCGGTATTAGGCTTAGTTACACATGACCAGTCACAGTAAAAAGATACATTTTAGAGTACAAAGAGTAGCAGGATGTTAAGCCATTTCAGCTTGTGCACATACAAGTCACACTCCTGGCAAAAAACGCAGAGACGTTTGCATTACTATGCTGGAAGCTATATTGCATCACTTCAAATGGCATCAATATCAATATCATCATCTTTGTTGTTTGCAGGCTTCACAGTTTCAACTTTGGGTACACTGGCAGTTGTAGAGTACACCACCTGTGGAGACAAGACACTTTTACTACAGCACCTACTGACGTAAGCACTAATTTTAACATCAGGAGCTGCAACACTCCCCTGCACAACCACCATCCTGTTTAGTGCCACAAGCTGCTTAACACATTCCGAACTGCGCAGCACCATCTAGCACAAGAATGAATACTGCTTAGAAAACCCACGTTCAAGCACACTGAAACAACAACCAGTTTGCCTTTAGAAGGCAGAGGCATGCATGTGCATCTGTAGGAAGCATGATCTCATGTCCAGGAACATGAGTTTAGTACTGCTGGGGGAAAACAAAAATTCCACATACAAAAAGAAGTCCAGCCACAATCAGCTGGAGCATAGCTAAAAGCTGTTACCAAGGCATAAACTACGAGGAAGACAGCCACTTGCTCTTAATCAGCTGTTCTAAACAAACACGGACAAAGCATTAGAAACAAGGTGTTCTTCAGTTCAACATGCAGTGATACACAAAGTAAGCCACTGAACAGCACACACCAAACCAAGTACAAGACAAAAAGAGCAACCTTGGAGTAGTTTTCTGCTAAGTGAACCTTTCCTACCTCTATGTTTTCATCTTCATCCTCTTCTTCATTACCGGAAGATTCTTCTTCAGCTTCCTTTAGCCATTTAATAAATGGTTCTGCTTTGACACGGATTTCTTTGGCAAGCTCCTTTGCAACATATTTCTTTGAGGCCTGAAAGAGAAGACAGACTTTGCTTGAAGACTGAGGAATTTACATCAGATCATATGCACACACAGCAAGACCGTAACTTAGAACTCTAACCTCACCCCACTGCCTTGAGCAGCCAATTTTGAAAAGGTTTCTCCCAGACACCAACTTACGTCAGATTAGTTGCTTGAAGACATCTCCACAGCTATTACACATAAAGGAGAAACCAGACACAATATGCTACAGTCAGGTATTTAGCTGGTACAGTATGCAAGATACTACCTCTTACCTTTTCTGCCCAGCCAAGGATGACTTCTTCTTCCAGAAGATCTGCATCATACATTTCCTTCAAAATATGGGGTATTTTAGAAATAAGCTGAGACTGATGCATGGCAACCACACACTCAAAGCCATGGAGAAGGTACCTCTGAGCCTTCTTGTTGTTGTGGCAGAACTAGAATTGCAATAAAAATAAATTAATATTAGTTTTCCCCCCTCCTCTCCAGCCAGATCTCTGGCTTCTGCACTTGTCTCCATGAGACAGCAAGATTTACAGCAAGTCCTGCTATCCCTCGCAGCAGTTCTCACCAGCTTAAAGGGTGCTTTAAAAATCTTTGTCCTTACAGTACCAAGCAATCCAGACTCGAGCCAAGCTGCTGCTACCAAAACCTCGACCCAACAGTTAACCTGGGAGCAAAAGGAAGGAGTGCTTACACGAAGGAAGTGACGCCTGTATTTCCTTATCTGTTCCCGAATCTTTTCGTCAAAAAGGACTTCAGTGAGAACCAGTGGCCCCATGGCTTTCACATCCAGTCTCTCTGCTTCTGCTACAATGTCTTTGTCAGAAGTATCAATAACACCTTCTTCCTTCTTTTTCTGCAAGACAGGAACACTTTAAATCTACTGAGGTAGCTTTAAATGCTCTGCATCAATACCTCATTGCACAGCTTCCTCCTTCACCAGTGGTGGAGCCAGTACTTTGGTAGAAGCTTATGCAGCTTGTTTGTAGTCTCCTTACTAACATCTTATGCAACTCAGCTGTCTGGCTACACTAAGTAAACCACGCAGGAATATTCACCTTCACAAAATCGAACAGTATATTGACTCTCTCCTCTACTGTTCTTTCTAGGTCTTCACTAAGTGTGAGGTTCTTTGCATGGTCACTGATTTCATCCATTCTACGCCTCTGGGCTTCTTCTGTTGTGTCTTCACCCCAGTCATCATCATCTTCCTCCTCCTAAAAGGATAATAATAAAAAAAAAAATTAAACCAAGAGATTCATATAAATGTTATGACAAGCTTAGTAATAGCTGAGGAGCATTTTCAAACAAGTATTTTTTTCCCTTAAAGACACGGCTACACTACAATTTGCAAATGGAAGCTAGGTGTGAGCTTGTAGCCATTTGCAGGGTTACCTCAAGCAGTTTTACCATCATCTAGCACACTCCTGACTCCTGTTTGAGGAGCCTGACTGCTGTTAGAGGAGCCTGACTGTTAAAGAATAGGCAGCTTTCACTTGACAAGCAACAGAAAGTTTGTTGATAAAGCTTCTAAAGAGGAGACACAAGGATACTTCTATTCCAGCAGTGAAGTTCTGGATATATTAAGAACTTCTAGATAACTGCTGCTCCCTGCTAGTCAGCATTGCACCAGAAGTTCTGTATCAGAGCAAGACACCACACACCTTTTATCTCTCTGCTTTTACTTCTACTTACCACAACCTGTGGAGGAGTTATCTCCTCTGGTGGTGGGGGTGGAAGTGTTTCACTGCTGGACACAGAACCATTTTCTTTATCCTTGCCTTTTCTGTTCTTCTTCTCCTTTTCTTTCTTTCCTGTACCAGTGTCACCGCTTTCTGCAAGTCAATTTTAATGTTTTATTCTACAAATCAGAGAAAGCAAACAAGTCCCTGCACTACTACATCTCCACCAAATCCCCAAGTAAGTTTAGCAGCAAGTTATATACAGTACTCATCCCCACATACACTCAGGGCAGCTGTGCATCTGCTGGGAAACCAAGTTCCAGGAGTCTTGCTTATCATCAAGACATGAAATTGTACAAGTCCATATAACAGGTGACCTCACAAAGCAGAGACCCCTGGAATAGGTTAGACTTTTCTAGTCTAGCAAGCTTAAATTGCAGCAGGCAACTAGATGCTTACTACAGAGTGTTGCTTGCATGGTTCAAGAACATTGCAGTTATGTTTCACTTTTACTTCCTACTTTACTCTGACCTTAAGGCAAAGCTGCAATGTGCTCCTGCTGACTAGCTCTCCCCCTCCTCAGTTCTGCTCTGCATAGGTAAACCCAACTTTTCACAAATACTCCTATTTGGGAAGGCTACAGAACACAAGGGAAGAGACTGCTCATACTGAAACTATGAGCATAGGTACTTCATCCTGACCCAAACATACTCTAAGAGCATACTGGCATCTTTTTAGATTTGAATTACACATAAGCAATTTGTTTTTCTGCTTCATTAGCAGCACTCACACTGAAGAGGCTGCCTCTACCCCCAGCAAATAAGGATATACACTTACCAGGTGGGTTTTTGAGAATGAACGTGCAGAGTTTATGGTTTGTGTCAAGCATGCCTCGATAGCCACAGGCTTTGCAAGAGTTACCTATAGTTTGTTTCTTAGGATTGACATGCTGTAAAAAAGAACATCCTCCAGTTACCACACCACTTGCAGAAGAATTACTAATTAAAGCCTAAATCCGATTTTAACATGAGAGATTTGAAACGTGCTCTGTTGGAAGTGACACGAAGCATGTGAAATAGCCATTTAGCTGTGAAGGTCTGAACTGCTATAAATGTAAGACTTTTGCAAAGGGGGCATAGATACTCAAGTCAGCTATGAACTTCACACCACTTCCATAACCATCTAATGAAGCATTTCCACAGTGCTACCACTAATACAGACAAAGTGCACTCACCAGATCAGTTTCAGGATTCTCACACTCAGGACAGAGAACAAATTTTTTAATGAATCCATCC
Organism: Amazona ochrocephala; assembly: GCA_039720435.1. Classification (NCBI taxonomy): domain Eukaryota; kingdom Metazoa; phylum Chordata; class Aves; order Psittaciformes; family Psittacidae; genus Amazona; species Amazona ochrocephala. The sequence continues at coordinate 49,841,794 of CM077882.1, read as the reverse complement.
AACATGTCTTGCAGCTTATTCGCCTCATGAGATCCATTGACAATGTAACGGTCATTCTTAACATCAAACTGGGTCTGTGCTCCCAGCTCACAACCAAAAAATTTGGTAGGATCTGTAAAGAAAGTATAGTTAACCACCACTACCTTTCTATCTTCAGTTCCTCCCTGTGCTTTTTAAATATCAAGTAAATATTGTTTTTTTCTGCTCATTATTTCATCCTCAGATGATCACATTTATTTCTCAAGAGTTGTAGAAGAACGGTATTAATGCTGTAACAGCTACTTAGCACTACCATTTCAAACACAAAGAATGAGCAAATATGCTGTGTCACTCCAGACTACTTACACGTTGGAGGCCGATTAAGCGCCTTTGCGACGTCAACCATGTTGACTATAACAGTCTTTATTCCATTTCCTTTGCCCTCCACCTATAAGGGGGGAAAATAAAAAATAAAGGTGTTTTAAGATTGACTGCCAACAGCCAAGCCCAGCATGTATGCCTCAATTCATTACGAAGTTCTGATTTGAAGTGTGTCTTCTCAGCAGAGCTAATCTGCGCTTAGTCTGGACAGAAAGGAGCAAGCACTCTCCTTGCCCTCTGACTCGCAGAACATCATCATTACCTCAGTCTTTTTCTCCTCTATTAAGGGAGAAAGTGTGAAACACTATCTAGTTACCACTAACGGTAAGTTACCTTGGCAATCAGACGGGGCATTTTGTAGCGATAGAACTGATCTGAAACACTGCGGTTGACGTTGACAGACATTTTGCCTTATTAGTAGCTTTATCAATAAGATGAAGAGATCTTTGATTGCAGTTTTTTGGTATCTTCTGTCTGGAGAAGACGGGATGACATAAACGACTGCAAGAGTTCTCGGTCTCTGACATGAAAAAATTTTCGCCACTGAGGCTGTAAGGTTCTTGCTTGTACGCTATGTTTCCCCAATACAGGTACCAGTGGCTGCGCAACAGCTCTGCAAAGTGTTAAGAAACAGAAAAGAGATGAAGTTCTCCTTAACATGCACCGATTTGATATTGCTACAGAGCTATGTAAGGGACTACATTTAGGGTGAAAACTAGAGATAAAAAGTGCATTTATGCTACAGCTGTCTTCAATTTGTGGAACTGAAAACAAAAGCCTTGAATTGTACTGTTAAGAACTTGTCCTCAACTACAACAGCTTTCCACTCTCTTCTTTCCTACTATTCAAAAAGCACTGAACAGCTAAAGACTATTTTCTGTACAATTAAATAGTGAAGATGTGCTGCAATCAGTAAGGAAGGGAAAAGCACTGCTTGGCTTATTATGGAGAGCAATAGCTCTCGCATCAAAAAGGTTATGTGATACATTTCAGGCTGCAAGGCAGAAGAAAAACATGCAAAATGCCTGGAAAACTGTTTAAAATTCCACATAATAACATGAACCTACCACATAAACCAAAGTCTGTCAGAATGTTGAGTAATATCAGTAAGATAAAGCAGCACCAATCTGTAGCCCAAGAGAGTTTTTACATGGCTTACCATTTTGGTTTTTTGGAGTGGAAAGAGTTGAAAATTAGGTAATTCTCCCTCTCTCTTATGGATTCTCCTAGCAGCTTCTGTTGAGTTTTGACTTAATAATAAGCCTGATAAAGTCTGACATAAGTTGCTTCACTGCAGAAAGCCTAGCAATGCAGAGGTACAGAGCAGTGCAGGAGCTTTTCCAGTTTTTATTTTTTTTTTCTTCTTAGAGGAAAGGAGGGAGGGTGAGGAAGGGAAAGGAGAATGAATCCTATTACTAAAGTTGCCTTAAGCAGTATTCACATATTAATGTGTCTCTATAATCAGATCCAAGAGTACTTAAGCCACAACTGGTTGACTACACATCAATCCTGACCCCAACATGGCTATTCTGACACATCATCATGTGACATGACAGAAGCACTGACACATTAAACTAGCCTCCATGATATTTACACATAAGAACACATCTATTGTCACCACATGATCCAAGTGCCTCCGGTAAGATTTACAGCTTCTTTACGCAAGAAGCAAAGACATTTGTACGTGCCTGGTGTTCTACATTAACCCAGACACATTTTTGCCTTTCCTCGGCAAAAGCCACACAGCAAGCTTCCTTTCAAGCACGAGGTTTCCTTCTCCAAGATGTCTAAGAGTCACCATATAACCAGACCACGTGCTTGCATAAGCATGAAGAAAGCAGGTATCTCGGTGACTGAGCAGGAGCTTTCAGCAAAAACATGCCGTTTCTCCTCCTTCCAGATTACAGCTTTTGTCTGCTATCGACTAAAGCTCCCTCTCCTGGTCCCTAGGACACCTCATCCCAAGCACCACCCCCCCATATGCTATGTACAGAGGAAAAAGCGGGAAAGCAGATAGACTCCTTGCTTCGAAACACCGTTTCCCCGCCCCACTCTGCCCTGTGATGAGTCATAAATGCAGCTATTAAGCACTGACTCAGCCTTGGAAGAGCTGGAAGAAGTTACCCCCCAGCCACGCATGCGCTCTTCAGTAGGAGAGGAGGACGCTCCGCGGCTGCCCCCCCAATCCCTGGGGCTAACCCTCGGAGGAGCAGCACCCCTCCTTCCTCCGCGCCGCGTGTGTAACTGCGCCACAACCCCCCCCCCGCAGCGCGCCCCCTCCCCGCCCGCCCACAGCGCGGGCAGGCGCGGCCCGGCCGCCGCCATCTTGTCTCATCGCATGGCGTTGGGAAGGGGGGGGGGGAGGGCAGCAGGAAAAGATAATAGAATTTAACCACCCCCCCACCCCCCCCCAACATAAAAGCCTAGCCAACGGCTGCAAGTGGAGCTTTGGGGCTTTTAGATTTCCTGCTTCATCCTCCCTCATTTCTCTTCCTCTTCTAACACGGCCCCGGACCATTCGTTACACAGTCTCTTCCACTAGCCACCATTTAACCAACAACCCGACGCCCCAGCCTAGCCTAAGGCACCCGCCCGCACCCCTACCTTACCAGTACCCAAACCCTCTTCACAACCCTAGCTGCCCTACTCCGCCCAAGCACAGCGCCAACACTCACCGTTTTCGTCCAATAAAGACATAAACCCAACGCTGCTCGCCCCGGGCTGCGACGAAGCCGAATGTATAAGGAAAACAAGGCCGTAGGGGCGCTTATATGCAGACGAAGAGGGAGGCGGAGGCGGACGCCGCAGCCTCCGGGTCCCGGCGTCCTGAGGCGGGCGGTATCAGCAGGGACGGCAGTGCCGGGCAATCTGCAGGCAAGACACAATCAGGGGCATCATTAGTGGCGACACCTGTGAAGAGAGGGAGGAGGAGGGGGGATAAGAGGGAAGGGGGGAGGGAGAGGCTGCGGCCGGCGCGCAGCTCAGGCAGAAGGGGGCGGTTGATGGGACCCCGGCAATGGCTGCCCCGTACTCACCTCTAGAATGTTCTCGCTCTGACTGAACAACGCCAAAGCTGGGATCAATCAGCCAGCGGCGCGCCCCGCCCCGAGTCCCCACCATTGGCTCACCGCTCGCCTTGGGACGAAACTATTGGCTGAGGCCTCACCGTCCCCCCCACCCACTGGCGGCGACCGCTATCAATCAGGGCGACCCTGGCTTCGCTTCCCTCCCCCTCTGCCCTCCCCCCGGCAGGGCCCCAAAGGACATCGCGTCTACATCGGCCGAGTCTCGCGAGAGAGCGCGGGGTGGGGGAGGTGGGGGTTGAGTCAGTGCGATCGAGTCCGAGACAGGGGGGTATTGAGCTTTACTGGTGTTCCTTTTTCTTCCGTCCGGGCGTCCCGTCGGGCGTGTGGCGAGACCGCCCCCTGCGGCCAGCGCCGCTTTGCCCCTGCGGCATGTCCCCCCCCGGCTTCCCCTCACGTCCGCCGTCCCTCCTGGGGGGGAGAGCAGGACGCCCCGAGGTCTCGAGGGTCTCTCGCGTGTGGGCCGGGCCCGCGGAAGCCGGTGGTGTTGGGCCTCAGTCACGCTCTCGCTGTCCGCAAGCAGGCAGCGCGGGGCAGGCCGGGGGAGCCTGTCGCCCCGCTGTAGTCGGGGGCAGCCCGGCCGCGGCCGGCCGGGACTGGAGCGAGGCGTAGGAAGCCGTGCTCCTGATGGAGGCAGAGCCTCCAGTGCTGTCGGGAAGAAAGCTTGGGTGGGTTTCACCTCGGAATAGACCGGCAATGACTGAATGCTGGACGTCGGAGCAACTGCTTTGCAAATAACTTTAAGCAATTACGTTGGTGTATAAGTTGCGTTCTTCTTGTACAGCCTGATTTCAGGGTGCAGAAACGAGCCTGTTAATTTAACTTCAGTGTCATAAAGGCTTAGCTTTGGGTAACTCTGGGTGCTTGGCCTACCTAGTGAAGGATGATGCAATTGCCATGTGTATAAACTGAATTCTTAATGTGAAACCTTCCTTTGCTAAATTGGGACCCTGGATAAAATGTATATTTGGATTTACGTTCACTTTAAAAGCAGAAATCTTTGGTCATTTCTTCCCTTTGCTCTATTCTTTCCCAGTGTATTCCATCTTAACTCTTCTAGTATCACAGGTGTTATATATTTTGGACATTTTAGAGTATGAGTAATGTTAAAGTGGCAAAGAACTTTTTTTTTTGATTTTATCAATTGAGTGATGAGCCAGCTGTTTTACCCTTTTTAAGCACTTTCCAGCAGGAACTTCTCAATTCCTTTCACTGTCTTACTGAATAATGAAAAGCTTGAAGGCTGTGTGGGTGTATAGAGGAAAAGAGAGGGAAGGAAGATAAAACTAGTAGTGAAATTAAATAATGTCATATATTCTAAATCTCTTCCTGCCTGAAGTTAGTTTTGAAACATAGGTTTCCCGGCTGACTTTGATAACATGATGTGGTCAAAGGAGACACCCCTCCTGTTGAACCTTTAAGTACATCTTGAGCATTTCTGGTGTGATACGCGAAAGTACTGCATTCAAATATGAAGGTGATTGATAAGTGAGGTTTTCTTAAAAATCATAAAAGCTGGGCTATCATGAACGCTTCCAGCGACACACAACAATAAAAATTGTGTTCCCTCAGCTGGAGCAACCAGAGGTAAATGTACGCTTCTCAGTGCTGTCTAACAAGGCGCTCCTGTGTGATGACTGCTGTGCCAGTTATAGGTCTCTTTCCAGCCTATGGAATAGCAAATCCTTGTAGCCAGGATGCCATCCTCTAAAACATCATGTGGCTCTGTCTTGGACTCCACTGTCTGGATTTGAAAAAGTTAAAAATTCTTCAGTATATGTTAAATGTTTCACACGGCAACACTTTGTAAAACATGGGAAAGGGTTAGGGCAAAATAAGGGCCCTTCTCCAAAATATGTGAGGCTTTGGCAGTTACCATGAGGGGAAAAGTATCATAAAAATGTGGGAGGCAAGAAAAGCACAGCAGGAACTCCTTTGCTGTGAAAATACACAGCGTGTATGACTTGTTAAATGCCTCCTGTCTGTGGCTTTAGTTCCATGCTACAGCACCTATGAGGTTAATAAATTGCGACTGTTCAAGTATACTGCTGCCAACACCACTTTATTGAGCAGCAAAAGGGAAATGAGACCCTGGATTTGCTGCTGTTTGACATAATGAGTAACTATATAGTACATGTAGTTTATGTAGTATATAAATCAACATCAGTAAGTTAAAGAGTTACCTTTTAAGATAGTGTTCCTTCTGCAGAAAAAGCAGGTACCATCCAGATAAAGTCATATGATATTCTCCTGATTTGTGCAAAACAAACTAAAATTGTGGATTATTGTCGTCTTGGTGCCTGCTTGTTCATTTTTTCTCACCAGAACAATTAATATTAAATGTTGGATCCCAAATAGTTTTACTAATTCTTCATTTTTATATATTGTTCATTTTAGTATTTTGTGGCTTGGACAAGGCAGAAAAATACTTCCTCTCCTCCCACTTTAAAATGTCATGGTTTCACAAATCCCGAAGTTCATCGTTCACATTGTTTGTGTGACCTTCAAAATGCAGACTGTGCGTGTGCTTTGAATTTCATTGGTAGAAGCTAAACAGGTTTTAGATATACTTTTGTAGTTAAGACATTTTAAATGGCATTAGTAAGTCACATTTTGTAAGTGGTTTTGTGTCTGAGGAAGTTTTGTGCAGTGGACCTTAGGGCACGTTTCGTTATCACAGGAATGATTTATTATCTTTGGTTCAGCCTTGAACAATTCAAGTTTGTTCTCTGTTGCCTTGGTCAGTTTTTATTAAAAATAACAAAGAGTCAATCTCTTTGATAATGCAGGAGAATAAAAATTTTATAGAATTTTTTTATGTATTTAAGATGTAAATCTTCAAAAATTGGCATTGTAATGATGTGTGTTTATATTCTCTGATAGACAATTTTGTGTCCTGTCAGGTTTATTCTTCAGCAAGTTTGTTGTCTATTAGTGATGTGATTGGCTAGAAATAGGACCCTATTTCAGTACCCACTTGGTAACCTTGCACTTGAAGAATGTTTTTTCTCTGATATAAGCTGTACAGTGGCTGTTTCAGAGCTGTTGTTTTGTCCGCTGCAGGCAGGGACCTTTAGAACCTGTGTTAATGATTCCTCATTGTGCCATCTTCATGCTTTGGCTGTAATTTCAGTAATTTAAGGAGATGGAAGGGGGGCCAAGATCATGTACAGTTACACTGAACCACAAGTAGCAATAGCCTTTTTTCTTCCTATCTTGGCAATGTGTTATGAAAGTTTAAATATTTACATGCCAAATTTGAGTATGCAACCTTTGGGAAGCATGAGTCCAAAATCCATTGGGATTGACACTAGACACTGATCAGTAGCAAGAGCAGAGGTTAATTCTGGGTTTGTTGTTCAGGAGCTCCACATTCACTGCTGTCTGCCAGTGTTCATTTTGGGGAGACTCACCTTGTCAAATGCTTTCCTTTCCATGTTCTGTAACATTATGATTCTTGTGTGCTATTATTAGTTCAGGAATTAGTCAATGCAGGAAAAAAAGGAGAGCAAGTGCATGATGTTAGATACACATATAGCCATTATTTATGGTAGTTATTTTTATGGCTTCTATTACAGAAATGCTAAAATCTCCCAGCTACTCTTTGGGTGTGAGTGCCCTGAAAGGGCTCAGTGTTCAGCTGGCAGCACGAGGCAGGTCCTGCGCCAAATCTGTTATCATCTCAGTAGACATGGTGAGGCTCCCTCCTGCCCTCCCTCTTTCTCTCCAGTTGTGTGTCTGTCTATGTAAGGGAGGTGCACCAGCTTTCTCTGCAGAATCTAAACTAGCATTTGATTGCTGTAAATGCTAAGGGGAAGAGCTGCTTTTTATGTATCCCAGGGTTCCCTACTGGGATGCAGTGTGGGAGGTGAGTAAAGGCTGGCTTGATAGGGGAGCAGTGCTAAGGGGGTACTGTGCCTGACTGTCCAGTTCATGCTGCTTAATGTGAGAGCTTCTTCTGGATGCGTCTTTGCAGGAATACCCTTTCCAAATAATAGTAGTAATGTATCTTTTCTTAGACCAACTGGTATATCTGGAAGGACTAGCCAGCTTCCTGAACAGTTGAGTAATACCTGACCACGTGGGCTGAGAGAAGGGCTAAAGGTTGTTGTGTACATTGCTGAGTTTTAAGCAGTGGATATCTTCAGCAATGCATTAGAAAAGGTGGTGTTTGGGCTATCAGGCTGCACGTACTCAATGGCCATTTGAGCAGTCTCACTGTATCTGCTAGGATACCATGGGTTTTCATTATGGTGTCTATTTTTTCAAATGAACATATCAATTTACTGTGTGTTTTTTTCTGTGCTGGTGATTTTTCAGTAATGTACCTTTACCTTTGGCATTGTGCTTGGCTGGTTCTTTGACTGTGGGAGGAGTCTGTTGGGAATTTTACAGGCAGTAGTTATTTGGATGAAAAGACAAAATAAAGCATTATTTTGAGCAAATAAAACCAGGCTGTCTGTGATTAAATAAAGGCAAACTCATAGAAACAAATGAAGATTGCAGATGGGGTGGAAGTTCAACCAGGAGGTAAATTCAGCACATCACAGTTCGGACCACATTTCACACCTCCTGTGAAAGAGGGATGCCCCCAGCTTGGAGAGCTGTCTTTTCTCCATGTATCTCAGCAGTATGTGGAAATGTTGGTGATAGGAATTGGGGAAGCCCGATTTCCTCAGTCTGTCCAGGTAGCAGCTTTGGCTTTGGGCCTAGCTGGCAACAACTAGCATTATCCAGCAGTTGCATGCTTGTGGTTGGGAAATCTGCCTGCTACATTTGTATGGCTGCTGAAAGAAGTGCATGTAGAAGATAAGGAGTCCCTGGAGCATATAGCTTCCAGCTGAGAACATGCTGTCAAGGCTGCCTGCCTGTTCATTATGCCCATTAGCAACCACTGCATTTACATTTCATACTGCTACTTGTCATAGCCAGGCTTCAGACATCAAAATCTGTCTGCTTGTGCCTTAAGTTAAATCTCTCTTCCAGTATTGTTTTGGTGACTTAGACTTTCATTTCCTTTTCATTAAAAAAATTGTTCAGGTCCTCTGCAGCTATCGTGTGCTTTTCCAACACCCCCACATGTACATATGTTCTCTCTCATCCATTTTGTTTGGCCTCTTATGGCCTGGCAACCAGGATTCTGATTATCACTGTTAATTTCCTAGCAGATCTTAACTTTAAGTAGTAAAAAAGCTAGAAATAAGTGCTTAATTACCTACTGGCTTTCTACTTTTCCTGGGAGGAAGGTGTGATAGCTCCTGGTTTTGTGAACCTGTCTCCAGCACGTCCTCCAAGGCTAGGGAGACCTTGAAGATCCTAAATGCTCTCAAAGTCCTTCTCCTGTGGGCAGAAACATGTAGCCACAGAGCTAGTTTCTGTGTGTATGCACTGCTCATTGCAGCACATTTTGCTCTTCTATTCTGCTCATTTTAGCGTGGAGGAGTTTCTTTACTTTAGAGTAATATGAGGGCATTGCTGGGAGAGCTGGGGTTTGTAGGCAGTAGTGAGACCAAGCTAAGGATTACATTTGTGCTTCTGCTGGCAGATCTAGTAGAGGAGAAGGATTCCTGATGCTTGTGCTGAAAGCAAAGGAAGGGCCTGTTTTGAAGGCAAAGGAAAATCTTTATATTCTCCAGAACTAAACCTTTGAAAGTGCTGCTTGGCCTGGAGGGCAGAACCACACGTTTGGAAGCAGACAGCTACACATATAGCAGGAAAAGTTTTGTTTCCAAAGTCTGATTTTATACCCCTTACAGAGTTGCCTCTCTTGAAACACTAAAGGTATTTTTCAGGGCATTTCAGGTTTTGTAGTGGATAATATGGATTTGTATGTTGTAATTCATAGTTTGCTGCTTGTTTGGTATGTTCTGCCTTAAGCGTGAATGCAGCTGGTGTAGGCCTCTTAATAAAAATACAGGGATTACCTTTTGTAATGAAGCAAGTAATATATGACTGCAATGCAGTGCCAAAGTCTTTGAATGCTCTGGTAGTTTGCAGCTCAAATATTTATGTTACTAAAGCAAATTATTGGCCAAGCAGAAGAAAAAAAAAAAAAAAAAAAAAAAAGAGTGGTACTTAAAATAAGAAAATAGAGACAGAAAATTTGTTCTATGGTTTGCACGTGCAAAGTGTTAAGTATGCTTAGGATGTTACGTAGACTAGTAGCAATATTAAAATAGCTGATAACACACATGGTTTCCAAGAGTGGTGTAATCAGTTAAGCCTGGTTTTGGGGATTCTGTCGTGGCTAATGAAACCTGACTCAAAGCACTAATAATGCCTCACTCTACCCAACTGCCCATGCCTCATGTACCTGACTATCAGTGTATTTGGAATTATCCAGGGAGTTCAGGAACAGGTAGCTGGGGCTGAAGAGACAGGTGGGTGCATACATGCACATAGATACATACAACATGATTGCATAAATCTTGTTTGTTTATAAAACAAGGCTAAAAATACCCTTGAATATGAATCCAAGTCAAACATGGTGTTGACTGTAGTTTATCATGGTCTTATAATGTAGAATTTTTCTTTTTGAGATCAACCCCGAAGACACACTGAAGGCAGAAATTTCTTACAAGGATATTACCACCTTGAACTGTTTTTAAAATCAGTGTTTGAAAGGACTTAAGATACACAGTTGGGTCAATGAATGCTCAAATGCATAATGGAGGCTGAATTTTGCCTTGAAGCACAAGGATGTCAAGACCCTAAGAAACAAATCTTGTCTCCATTGTTTGGTTTTGAGCCTTTTACTTGAGATAGTTTTGGGAAACAAGCTTTCCTGAAACACGCATTTTCACAGAGTTGAAGGGATCTAAAATAAATGCTAATAACATGATTTGTGGCTACCACATTCATCTAGGAAACTATGGTACCAACCACTGGATTACATTAGGTGGTAGCTGTAAACATTTTGGTAGTGTGACTCTTTCAGAACTTGATTTTAGGATTCCAAAGTCATTGTGTGCATGTAAGTGAGATGACTGGTATAAAACATTAATCAGCCCTTGGGAATCTAATTTATACTGACTTAACTCATGTCCTTAACATGCCTTTTTGTTAAGCCTTATTTGCACAAATACTTTTAAGCACAGTAGCATTTTTGCTTCGGTGCCTAATGTAGTCATGAGGCATCTGGATAAGCTGTAACTCATGGTTGTGCAGTTCTCCATGGATTTTGTGTGTGATATGTCTTCTCTGCACTGAAGTACACAAAGTAGGACCTCTTAAAGCTGTTCACAACCACACCACCCTCTGAAAGACAAGATATTTGAGAAGAATAAGACTGGCTGTTTTCAGTGTTGCTTTGCTGTAGCTCACCCACAGTTTGTTTTTAATAATTCTCATGAATGATTTACTGTTCTCTTTCTATCACGTTACACTTCAATTGTTGTCTCCAGAAGGCAAAAAACTTTCAAAGGGTTCTTTAGGGTTTAATGTGTTCTTTGTCTTAGGTATTGGGCATGACTTATTCAGAAGTGTGTAATAAATACACAGGTCCTCTTATTTCTGATTGTTTGCGCAGGGGACAGATTAATAGATGTCTAGGTGATGGATGAATTCTCTGTTCTAGATGAAGTTAGGGAGAGCGTGTGCGTGCAGGTGGGATCTTGAAAGTTGTAAGCAAATGCTTGGGAGCTCATTGAAGTCCATGGAAATTCACCCTTTTACACCAGTGGATAATGTGCCAGTTTAACTTGGAGACTTTACTTCTGGGATGTCTTTCCTGATAGTAGCTTTGTGCACTTATCCCTGATTATGACATATAGATATAATACTTTTGTCTTCAAAGACGTATGCTTAAAATGGTTTGCTTTAGTTTGTAGATAGCCAGTGCTTTTAGTTAGTAGCAGCTATTGTGGCTAAAGAAGGCACTCATTTTCCTTGGTTTTGTTTTTTTTTGCTGGTGTTCTAAGACAAGGAGTGCTGCAACAAGGGGTTTTGATAGTTTATCTGCTGCGAGGGTGAGTCTCTGAGTCTGCATGCTTTGGAAGGTGTTTGCTAGTGCACTTTTGATAAACCTTCTTTTCATTTTACAGGTAACGAACTGGGGATCTCAGTGCTACTGCTGCTCCCACAGAGACTTGTGGTGAACAACTGTCATACAGGTGAAGCCTGAAATGTCTCCCCTTGCAGATATGAGGGCATCCCATTGCTTCCTCTGCAGAGAGTCCTGAGCTACTGTGTTCTGCACCTTGCAAAGCGTTTGGGTGGGCAGGAGGGTGAATGACTTGGCCCCTGCGCCTTGTCCAGCAGCGTGCTAATTCTGGTGCTCGGGGAGACATATGGTGTGACGTGTGCAGGCAGATCGCTTACAGCTTACTCAATCCCTGGAGCAGCAGGGAAGAGGGCAAAGCTGTGGTGGGCTGCCAAGTCACAGCCTGCTAGCTGGGTTGCTTGAGAGTCAGCACAAACCTCATTATCCCCTGTTATGGAGTAAACTGCTCAGTAATGTCTCCTCTTTCCCTAGCAAAGGTCTGAAAGAGGCAGCTCTGTAGCTTACTTTGGGTTGTGGCAGATTTGGCTGATTTTGCCTGTTTATTTACTGTGCTCCAGGTCTGCAAACAGTGTTCTGTTTGCCATAGTGATTCCAACCTATGTATTTCTTCTGAGAGATCTTTGAAAAACTGGTCAGTATTGGAGAGGTTTGTCTCCCTACATCTGTGGACTCTGCACAGGGCTATTGCACAAGAGGCTGTGCAACATATTCTTACAAACATATTCTTCCAAAAACCTGCTAATGAGAATGAGTGAATCATAGGGGAGCTGTTAGTCATGGGTTTCCCATGGCAGTTGCTTTCATGGAGCACTGACTAATGGCTGCTTCCCAATGAATAAATAAAATTATTAGCTAAAATGAAGTCAAATTCTTAAGCCTTTACTCAGGACCAGCTAAGCTTTAGCCATTTTCTCTGACCACTTTTGAAAGCTTGGCATGCGTCACTTGCATGGAAGAGCTGTGCCAGAACTTTGAAGAGCCCCATATGTCTTAACTCTTGCTCTTACCTACTTACAGTAACTGTGTTTAAAGCTTTTTAGAGGGTCTGTCATTGTGCACAGTCCATGCTAAGGCACTGAGGACAGACAGGATTGCGTTCTTAAATCCTGCTTTGAAAACCTCTTCATAACATGTGCTTAAGAAGAAACACCTGATTTATTTTATTTGTCCTTTGGCTGTGGCAGCATGCCCAGTCCTGGGCTAGAATCAAGCTGGCCAAGTCCCAGCACAGAGCAATTTGCAGCTCCATTTAAGTGGCTTCAGTTCATTTTGGCCATATCTCTGCAGCATTTCCCAGAGCCAGTCATCTGTGCTTCAACTGATCAGGGTGCAAACTGAACTCTGGCTTGCCTGGCTGAGCTTGCCAAGAAAAGCATTAGCTAAGCGAAAACAGCTTGTAGCGGAGGGCAAAGGTGACCGTGCATTAAGTATCCACATCTTGATACAGAAAGGATGTAGCTACACTCAAAACAGGGGAAAGGGGACTGGGCAGACAGACTGTCTGCTGAGGTGGCCCAGGAGTGCAGTGCCACACTGCTTACCGAGAAAGGCCTCTTTGTCTCCCTGCCTGCCTGTTGCGACTCAGATGCAGAACAAATGCAAGAAACCCACCTATATGGCCTTGACAACATTTTTCTGTTTTGTGGAGTTGCTTTGTTGTGCTCAGAAAGGCCTTGAATGTGTTGGACCGTTGTGTCTATCTCAGCCCCAGCCAAGTAGAGATGTTTGTGCAGCTGGCTATGCAGTTGCCTATTCCCCAGTGTGCAGGCTAGGGGATAGGTAAGAGTGGCTGGGTGTTGAAGCACCTTTCTAACAAGAGAATTCACTGCTGAATCACATCTGGGAAACAGCAAAAGAGAGGCTGACGTTCTTCCTCTGTGTCTAAGAAGGACTGGGGAGCAGAGGTGGGGAGGAGACCTTTAACTATCACCTACTCCTTCAGCACTGGCTGGCCTGTCTACCTGATCCTGTGTCATACAGCATGACAGCATTTGTATTCCTCCCCTGTTCCCATTTAGATTAGAGCTTGACCAGTGTGACCTGCATTTCCAGACCTCATTTGAACATAGCTAATGCAAGCTTTACTCTGGCAGAAGCCTTGCTCTGTCTGTGAGTATCCCTTAAAGAGACAGGGATACAGTTTTACAAGGAATGCCCTTATCAGAGTGCTTGGACTTCACTTGCATATGCACAATTCTTTCTTGTCCTGACAAGGCTTTGCCACTTTGGTAAATACAGTCTATAACATCCCCCCTGTCATAGGCTATAGATAACATGATAAAATGGACTTGACTTCCAGTTACAACTGGTTTTCTTTTCAGACTGTCTTTCATCTTTCATATCTATTTCTGCACTGTCAAAATGGTCTGTGGACTGAACATGAGAGATATCAGTTCTGTGTTTCCCTGAACTTTGGCAGCATTGAAAAGACTGGATTTATTACTTGACCTCTGTATTTACCACATGCCTGTTTGGCAAAATAGTTTTCTTGAATGGCATGCTCCAGTTCTAAATTTGCCTCAGTGCTGTTTGGTGGGGCTGTTTCGTGGAAAGAGGTAGCTTCATCCTCCTGCAGCAGGGAGGATTCAGCCAGGAGACACCTTGGGTGCTGGCATGAGGTAGTCCTGGCTGCTGCTAGGGAGAAGCAATTCTAGCAGCAGAGAATGTCTAGAATATAATGTTTGTTTCTTTCAGTTGCCCCTGCTTTGGTGTCCAGCAGGGACAACCTCTGAGCCCGTTGGCATGACAGTAGCTTTGGGCACTTTTGGAAATTTGGGACTATGTGGGTTCAAAACTGCACCTTTCACATGGGAGGGCTGAGATAAGCTGCATATCTGAGCTCCAGCCCTGTATCTTATTTGAATGTTTTCAATTTCCCATTAACTGTGGAGCTTTAAAAGTTAAACAGCAAGTCTCTTCAGACCATCTTCTTTCTTTGTTGCTTTCATGTTTGTTCTCATTCCAACTCCCTAAGGGGAAAACCAACTGCTATTTGCAGTTCACCACTGTGTATTACATTTATTGCCTCGGTCTTGCTTTCTCTCAGAGCAGGAGCCCAGCTGACCAACTTCTTATCAGTTTGACAGGCTGTGACTGTTGTCCTGGCGACCAGCATGGTTGCACTATCATCATGTACAGAAGGCAGCAAAAGCGATGCCTCAGCCTGTGGGTGTAGCTGTGTATGCACGTGATATGCCAGTAAGTCACGAAGATAAGATCCAAGTCTTGGTCTATCTGTGTGAAAGATGACGCAAAAACAAAATGGAAAAGCAGGCAAAGTTAATAGCTATAAAAGAAGAAACGGGAATATGCGTAGGAGTTGCAAATGCTCAGCTCTTCTCAGCAACTGATCTATGTACCTGTAATTTAGTGCATTTGTATTTGAGGAGGCTTGCCCAGCACCCTGCTGTCTTTTTGCCTTTTTGTCTTTTTCTACGCATTCCATTTCTTCCCTTTCCTACTTATGTTTATGGACATGAGAAAAAATACTGTTAGTAACACTTCTGAGTCACGTTTCCCATCCAGACAACTATGCTTAACCCATTCATATGACATATACACATTTCTGTACAACATCAACTCTGATTCACTGATTTCTCACACAAGTCAATCAGACTGATTTTGTGGTGCCCTGTCACAGATTATCTGCTAGGTGCTAACAGAATGCCCTGCTATGAACATCATACAATCCAAGTGGAAGACAAGGAACAACAGATGGAAAGAAATGGGTAAGGGAGCACAAAGAAACAGTGAGACATCATTACTCAGCACATAGGCAACGGTGTCAGCACACCAGCTGCCTAGCGCTTGGGACAGCTTTTGCAGGCTGCACAGCGAGTTCTTGTTTCAGCATTGGCTGGTTCGCTTAGATATTGTCAGCTTTCAGCCATCACAGACAATGTGGGATGGGTAACCGAGATAAAACCAAATCCTGGCTAGTCCAAGCTATATGTTAGTTAAGGGGTAAGAACATACTTGGGTCTTCTACCTGTGAAAGGTATCTAACAAGCCTGCTGGGTTCTGTGCTGAACAGGGACAGCTTTAACCTGCTTGCGTCCAAGCTGGTGTGTCCTGTGTTACATGTGCAAGTGGCATGGTCATGTAGCCCTGATTGCTGTGGGGAGGAAGTGTCTGGGTAATCCCCAACCTAGCTAGTCTTCTGTGGCTGATTGAGAGTTGTATATGGCTGCTTTACTGTAAAGGTTGGCCTTTCTGAACACTTATTCCAGGCATAGCTCCACAGACATCAACAGAGTTCTGCACTAGACTCAAAATCGTGGGAAGGTATGCTGATCTGCTGCCTGTCTTGTTTTGCTTATATATCTATGCCCTTAGCATTGCTCTTGCCTGTGTTTGCTTATCTGCAACCTCCAGAGGCCTTGCAGCAGACAGTATGCTCCGCTAGACTTGCCCACCCTCTGCTCACATCTGTGTATCTCCAAACAGCCTGCGGGAGGGGGGGGGGACACACGCCGACACGGATTTTCATAGAATCATAGAATAGTAAGGGTTGGAAAGGACCTCAAGATCATCGAGTTCCAGCCCCCCTGCCATGGGCAGGGACACCTCCCATTAAACCATGCCATCCAAGGCTATGTCCAATCCCACCTTGAACGCCGCCAGGGATGAAGCATTCACAACCTCCCTGGGCAACCCATTCCAGGGCCCCACCACCCTCACAGTAAAGAATTTCTTCCTCATATCCAATCTAAACTTCCCCTGTTTAAGTTTAAACCCATTACCCCTTGTTCTCTCACCACAGTCCCTAATGAAGAGTCCCTCCCCAGCATCCCTATAGGCCCCCTTGAGGTATTGGAAGGCTGCTATGAGGTCTCCACGCAGCCTTCTCTTCTCCAGGCTGAACAGCCCCAACTCTCTCAGCCTATCTTCATATGGGAGGTGCTCCAGTCCCCTGATCATCCTCGTGGCCCTCCTCTGCACTTGTTCTAACAGTTCCATGTCCTTTTTATGTTGAGGACACCAGAACTGCACACAATACTCCAAGTGAGGTCTCACGAGAGCAGAGTAAAGGGGCAGGATCACCTCCCTCGACCTGCTGGTCATGCTCCTTTTGATACAGCCCAGGATACTGGTTGGCTTTTTGGGCTGCAAGCGCACACTGCTGGCTCATGTTCGTTTTCTCATCGACCAACACCCCCAAGTCCTTCTCCACAGGGCTGCTCTCAGTCTCCCCCCCGCCCAACCTGTAGCTGTGCCTGGGATTGCTCCAACCCAGGTGGAGGACTTTGCACTTAGCATGGTTAAACTTCATGAGGTTGGCATCAGCCCACCTCACAAGCGTGTCAAGGTCCCTCTGGATGGCATTCCTTCCCTCCAATGTATCAACTGAACCACACAGCTTGGTGTCATCGGCAAACTTGCTGAGGGCGCACTCAATCCCACTGTCCATGTCACCCACAAAGATGTTGAACAAGACCGGTCCCAACACCGATCCCTGGGGGACACCACTCGTTACTGGTCTCCAGCTGGACACTGAGCCATTGAGCACTACTCTTTGCGTGCGGCCATTTTTTTTTTTTGTGGGAAGTGTTGGGAGGGGGAGCTGATGCAGTGGATCTGTCTCCTAGAACAGTCTCTATGGCAGTAACGCTTCAAGGCAGGCTGTGTTTTCAGTGGTGGTCAGTAGGGCGAACTGATATGCTCGTGAGCAACATGAGTCAGCCCCCATGGCAGGGCTCCCACAGCGAGATGCCACATCTCCTGGCTGACAGATCAGGGCCCTGCTGACTAGTGAGGAGAGGTTTTAGGATGCTGTGGAATGGAGCTTCTGTTGTGTAAAATTCATGGTGCTAGCAGGCCATCGTAAATTAAACATTACCCTCCCTGAAAAAGGCACAAAGTCTTGATTTCATGCATATAAAAAGTAAAAAATCTAGCAAGGGGTGTTTAAAGAAAGAGGGAATCCAGGGCTGTCTTGTGTGTGCCTGGCTGACATGACCCTGAATCTCTCTCAGCAGCTTTTCACTGGAATGACGCATGCATGTTGCCCATGAGGAAACATATCAGTGAGGGGAACATCAGTTAGAGGAGGAGAGGACTAGTGTGTTCTAGTGAGCAGAAGCAGAGTAGTTGCATTTCTCTCCTCTGCAACAGCTTCAGCTTCTGAGGTGGCTTCATGAGCTTCAGTGACACACTGCATGGAGGTGGTGGGCAGCAGAGCAGACCTGCAGCTGCTCTCTTGTCAGGGACAGCTGATAACCTGGCTCTCATTACACTTCTCCTTCTGCTTTTTATTTGCCTGCCTCCTGCACACATTGTGCCTATTGTCCTGCACTCATTAGTACTTCTTCTGTTACCGAGATCAGACTGTTTTCCTTGGGCCTTTCATAACTCTCCCAGGTGTTTTGTATATTGAAATTTCTAAGGGTCTTGTGCAAGTCCTGTGTCCCTTGAGCTACTAGGGCATGATTATGTGTCCCTTCCTCTGTAACATGAGTTCTTCCTCTTATGGGAAGCCAGATAAATGAAGAAGCGTTGTTTGTTGTTGTTACAAAAGGCTCTTGAGATAAATGGGAATCTGGCACCAACAACTAATTGTGTAATTTCAGGAGGGTGACTGAAATGGCTGGAAACGAGTTTTTGTTGCTAATGAGCTCGGTGAATAATTGCTGCCTTTGGTTCTTCTTTAAGGCGCATTAGTTTGCTGGTTTTAACAGTAAGATAAAGAACACATGTCTCAGTGACTGATAAAGTACATTTTATTTTCATATGAATTGATCCAAGAAAATATATTTACAGAAAACACAGTGCAACATCACATGTGATGTTTGCAGGTGATAGGTAGCAGAAGTGACCCATGTGAGAGTCTTATGAGGAATGGGAAAAAATGGAAAGTTGGGGTTGTAAGTTCTCTTCATGATATTTATACCAAGTGGTGGTTTTCCTGGAAGCAATGTTACAATCACAGAATCATAGAATAGTTAGGGTTGGAAAGGACCTTAAGATCATCTAGTTCCAACCCCCTGCCATGGGCAGGGACACTTCACACTAAACCATGTCACCCAAGGCTCTGTCCAACCTGGCCCTGCACGCCGCCAGCGATGGAGCATTCCCAGCTTCCCTGGGCAATCCATTCCAGTGCCTCACCACCCTTACAGTAAAGAATTTCTTCCTCATATCCAATCTAAACTTCCCCTGTTAAAGTTTGAACTTGTCACCGCTTGTCCTCTCACTACAATCCCTCATGAAGAGTCCCTCCCCAGCATCCCTATAGGCCCCCTTCAGATACTGGAAGGCTGCTATGAGGTCTCCACGCAGCCTTCTCTTCTCCAGGCTGAACAGCCCCAACTCTCTCAGCCTATCTTCATATGGAGGTGCTCCAGTCCCCTGATCATCCTCGTGGCCCTCCTCTGCACTTGTTCCAACAGTTCCATGTCCTTTTTATGCTGAGGACACCAGAACTGCACACAATACTCCAAGTGAGGTCTCACGAGAGCAGAGTAAAGGGGCAGGATCACCTCCCTCAACCTGCTGGTCACACTCCTTTCGATGCAGCCCAGGATACGGTTGGCTTCCTGGGCTGCAAGTGCACACTGCAGCAGGCTCATGTTCATTTTCTCATTGACCAACACCCCCAAGTCCTTCTCCACAGGGCTGCTCTGAATCTCTTCTCTGCCCAACCTGTAACTGTGCCTGGGATTGCTCCGACCCAGGTGTAGGACCTTGCACTTGTCATGGTTAAACTTCATGAGGTTGGCATCAGCCCACCTCACAAGTTTGTCAGGGTCCCTCTGGATGGCATTCCTTCCCTCCAGCGTATCAACCAAACCACACAGCTTGGTGTCATCAGCAAACTTGCTGAGGGCACACTCAATCCCACTGTCCATGTCACCCACAAAGATGTTGAACAAGACCGGTCCCAACACCGATCCCTGAGGGACACCACTTGTTACTGGTCTCCATCTGGACATTGGGCCATTGACCACAACACTTTGTGTGCGGCCATCCAGCCAGTTCTTTATCCACCGAGTGGTCCACCTATCAAATTGATGTTTCTCCAATTTAGGGACAGGGATGTCGTGTGGGACAGTGTCGAACACTTTGCGAAAGTCCAGGTAGATGACATCAACTGCTCTACCCCTGTCCATCAGTTCCATAGCCCCATCATAGAAGGCCACCAAATTGATCAGGCAGGATTTCCCCTTAGTGAAGCCATGCTGGATGTAACCAACCACCTTGTTGGTTTTCATGTGCCTCAGCATGCCTTCCTGGAGAATCCGCTCCAAGATTGTGCCAGGCACAGAGGTGAGACTGACTGGTCTGTAATTTCCCGGGTCATCAATTTTCCCCTTCTTAAAAATGGGGGTTATATTTCCCTTTTTCCAGTCATCGGGAACTTCACCTGACTGCCATGATTCTTCAAATATGATGGACAGTGACTTAGCAACTTCATTTGCCAGCTGCTTCAGGGCCCGCACATGGATTTCATCAGGTCCCATGGTATTGTATATGTTCAAGTTCCTAAGATGGTCTCGAACCAGATCCTCTCCTACACTGGGCCCAAGGTCTTCATTCTCACAGTCCCTGCGTCTTCCTTCCAAGACTTGGGTGGTGTGGTCAGAGTGTTTGCCAGTGAAGACCAAGGCAAAGAAGTCATTAAGAACCTCAGCCTTCTCCAAATCCAGAGTAGCCAGTTCTGATAGCTTCCGGAGGGGGCCCACGGTGTCCCTAATCTGTCTTATTCACTACATACCTGTAGAATCCCTTCCTATTATCTTTCACACCCCTAGCCAAGTTTAATTCTAACTGAGCCTTAGCTTTCCTAACCTGGTCCCTAGCTTCCCGGACAACATCCCTGTATTCTTCCCAGGCCTCCTGTCCTTGCTTCCACCTTTTATAAGCCTCTTTTTTCTTTTGAAGTTTCCTCAGCAGCTCCTTATCCATCCAAGGAGGTCTCCTGTCCCTCCTGCTAAACTTCCTTCTAGTTGGGATGCAACACTCCTGAGCTTGCAGCAGGTGATCCTTGAATATCAACCAACAGTCTTGGGCCCCCTGCCCTCTAGGGCTGTATCCCATGGAACCTTACTGAGCAGGTTCCTGAAGAGGCCAAAGTCTGCTCTCTTGAAGTCCAGGGCAGTGAGCTTGCTGCACGCTCTTCTCACTGTCCTGAGGATCTCGAATTCAACCATCTCATGATCGCTGCAATCAAGGCTGCCCTGGAGCATCACATTCCCAACCAGCCCTTCCTTGTTGGTGAGGACGAGGTCAACCATGGTGCCTTTCCTTGTTGGTGAGGACGAGGTCAAGCATGGTGCCTCTCCTTGTCGGCTCCTCTATTACTTGCAGAAGGAAGTTGTCTTCCACACAATCAAGGAACCTCCTCGATTGCTTGTGCCGGGCTCTACCGTCCCTCCAACAGATGTCAGGGTGGTTGAAGTCCCCCATGAGAACAAGGGCCTGCGAGCGTGAGGCTGTTCCTGTCTTTCTATAGACTGCTTCATCCACAGAGTCCTCTTGACCAGGCGGTCTGTAACAGATCCCCACAATAATGTCTTCCATCGCTGTTCTCCCTTTAACCCTGACCCACAAACTCTCTATTGACTGCTCACCTGTCCCCAGACAGAGTTCCATACCCTCCAGCCTGGCAAACCTCCTATCAAAACCGCTCTTCCCCTTCGTTGTCAGACCAGCCCCACCAGCCTCCTAACCTAACCTCCACCGACCTCCTCCTGGCCTACTCAATTGAGTCCCCTGTTCAAGGTACTCAAACCCCTGACTATAGCACCAGCCTTCTAAGCATTTATTAACCTGCCCAATCCTCCTAGTCTTGTTAAGGTCCTCCCCTGTATCCTGGAGAATTGATGAAAAGACAATCTGAGCTCCAGAGCCCCTAACCACCTCTCCCAGGGTTCTGTAGTCCTTCTTTATGTTCTCTAGTCTACTGCTATCTGTATCAGTAGTATCATGTGGCACAGAAGCATTAGATGATGACACAGTGATGCATGGCTAACTCTCAGGCCATTCCAGCAAGTTTGCAGGATATGTCCCATGTTCCTAAAACAGCCCTGAGCGTCCCTGCATATAATTCTCACTCACTGCCCCTGAAACACGGAGCTGAGTTCCCGTGCTGTGCCACCTGGAAGAGGGCGTATGCCTTCCCCATTTATTTGTGCTGTTTCTGTTTTCAGGAAGATCTGCAGTTGCCTCCCCTGCATGGAGGCCATAGTTCGTGTAGCATTATCTACAGTGCATACCTAATGCTCTGTGTCAGTGTGGTCTTTGCTGGAGAAAGAAATGTTATTTGTAGTTTGAAAGCTGAGTTGGATCTGGTCCTGTTGTCTCTGTCTCTGCCTATGTTGTTTCTTTCAAAGTTCTTGTTTCTTTTTGGGGGGATTCACTGAGGTGGTACCAGCAGTTAGCTGGTAGCTCAGGGAGGAAGGGCTGCCTGGAGTGGAAGCTTCAGGGCTTGAGATCAATTACAAAGGACAGATGATAACAGATTTTCTGAATTTGAGTGTATGAAATACCACCAGTGTTTGTAGATTGCCAGAGAGGAAACTGGGACCCCAAAAGGCCCTGGTTCCTGGGGTAGCAATTCCTGGGCAGAGGCAGAAAGGGCGTCAGCGAGTGTCCTCCCAGCCAGCTCAACCCCTTCCTTTCCCTCGTCACAGGACCAGCATGTGCCAATGCTTTCACCCTCTCAGCAGCAAGATCTGATGTTGCCAGTTTTCAAGGCAAGAACCAGCAGTGTCTCCCAGCCATGCAGAAGCTCTGGGCTAGTGGTGGTGTCCTGGGGGGGTGGGCACGAAGGATTTCCATGTGGGCTTCCCTCCTGCCAAGGTGACTTGCCCCAGCAGCCAGGGCCCTTGTCAGATGTGCAGCCCATTGAAGTGACTCATCAGCCATCCAGCTGACAGTGTAGATCATATACATGTGAATTGTTTCATGTGAGTGGAAATTCAGAAGACCTGTGGGCCCAGAGTCTAGTTTCTGACACTTTTTGTGGTGGTTAATTTCTGGAAATATCACCTGTGGTTCATCTGCTCTGAAATACACACATCGACATCTGAGCTACTTATTCTGAAGTTCTTCTATTGTTGATGGAGAGAATTAGGCAGTACTGATATGTTGTTTCACTTGCCTGTTTTCGACATCTGTTTCTGCTTGAAAGGAAGGGCACTGCCTATGCCTGTGCCTTTCTTGTCTGGCTATAAAAGCAGTCTTGGATTATCAGCAGAGATGTAGACTTCTTCACACTGGCCATGCAAAGTTAGTGAAAGAGTTCACATCCCCAGAACTTGAATCACCTGTTAACTCACACACTTGGCAAAGCCTCTGGGTTCCCCAGACAGGCCAGATGAAAACCAGGCAGGTAGATACCTGGACACAGAGGGTCTCTGCTAGGTTCTGGCTATAAGGGCCCTTTTCTCCTTGATGAGTTTCATCCTGGCTTGGTTGTCTGATGGATGTCCATCAGGGTTGTGACCACTAACCTGCTGAATGAAAAGCTGGTACAGGATTTTGTTGCCTCAAGTTGTTTTGTTTGTGGGAAGTAGGTAAGAAGAGGTCTCAGAAAATAAACTTGAATCTCTGTGGAAGATTTCTGTTGCTGAACTTGCCTCTCCTGCTGACTTCTGCCAAGATTTTGGTTTTACTCTTTCAGGAGTTGTGAAAAAATATGTGCAGTGTGTTCTATCGTCCTTCAAACTCTGCCTGATTCCAGACCTCTCATACCCCCCTCACATCTTTTCTGCTCCATATCCTTGTCCCTTTTTACCTGCATCAGTGTCTTTTTCATAAGCCTCTCTGTGCTCCTGTCTGGTTTGGTTTGCTCACTGCTGCATGTGCTTTAGTTTTGTTGATTGCCAAGGCATGCAGCCTGCAAGGTCTCTTGATTGAGTCTGACTTTGCTTTTTAAAAAGAGGCCTGGGATCTCAGTAACCTATCCAAAAACCCTAAAAAAACAAACCACCCAAACAAGACAGACAGGAAAATATACAGGGGATCTTTCTGTGCTCTCATAAATAACAGTCAGACAACCACATGGTTTTCTAAAAATAACACCCAGAGCGAGCGTTCAGTAGGAATAATACTGACCTAGTTTGCATGTTGCCCACATGCAAAAAATAAGTTGGTGAGGAAAACCCAACTTCATGATGTGGTATTTGCATTTACTGAACCAGATGTGAATTGAGAGGTGGTTAATTATATCGTATTCTCCTCTCGGCGCCCCTCTGGAGGTTTCAAGCAGAGGAAGAGGGGTGCTCTCTGACAGCACGGCCTCAGCCATTACTTGCCTTCTGCCTGCGCTGGAAACGTGGGTTGCACCTGTGTGGTGCAGTCAGTGAGGGTCTGCATGAGCAGAAGTCTCCTTCTGTAGACTCAGTCCCTGTCTGGAGAAAGGGTGAAATATCTCTGTGATCAGAGGACCTGAATTTATGTATGTGAATTTAGCTGGTTGCCTCCATCTGTGACGCAGATCAAAATGTTTTGGTATTGGCTGCCCAGCTCCTGTCCTTGTCCCCCATGGTCAGCGCTGCAGCATAGCTCTGGGTGGGAGCTGTACCTTTGGGGATACAGAGGGTGTCTTGCACTAGCCCCTGCTTGCCGGCTCCTTCTCAGCCCGCCCAAGAGGATGTTGCTCAGGTGCTGGCCTCTAGCTGCTCACTGTGAGCAGCTCAGTATCAGTGACAGCAGTGACAACAGCCATCAAAGGCCAGCATCAAGCTGGCATCCATCACAACAATAGACACACTCAGGGTCCTCTGATCACTGGTCTAGTGAATATTATTGGTTAATATGAAAGATTACTGGGCTGGCATATGGAGAGGCCTGCTGATATCTTGGGGAGATGAGGAATATGGCTATAGACAAAATGGATCAGTAGCAGAGGCAGGAATAAAAGGACTTGGAGGCCCTTACTACAGGGCTGACCAGCCTTTCAGTCCCTCTGAGCCACATACCACCATAATTACATTACTGAGTGCCAAATGATGCACTTTCCATCTCTTGAAGAACTGGCAGGTGGAGAAGTGTCCTGTATGGTTCACCAGCGGGACATGACATTGCCTTGTCAAGGCCTCTTGTGCCCCAGAGGTGATGGATATGCTCTGTGTCTGCAGTTGGATCCCATCATGACCTGGCAGTGTAGGGATCAGCAGACCCCACCGGCTCATTTCCTCTTGGCATGATGTGAACTGGCAGTCCATGATGCAGCACAGCCTCACTGCTGGCAGCCCAGGGGCAGGAACGGCCTCCAAGCTGCTGGAAAGCTAGGGGTGGCTCCAGGGCAGCAAGCTGGCCACCCCACTGTGTGGTCATGTCCTCTGCGGCTTTGGCATATCTCAGCCTCCCCATGGAGTCATGGCTGCCTGGCCTGCTGTGTGTGCTGAAATGAGGGCTGCAGCTCTTTCCAGACTCTGGAATGAGAGGAGAAGCATGTTGAGGAGTGCTTTGTGCAGATTTGAATAAAGCTTTTTTATGACTAATGGATGCCATCACTTTCCCTAAAGATTATATCTTCTTTCTTTCCCCACCATGACATGAATTTCTGACTCTCCCAACAGCCTCGATGCTGGGAAATGCTCTCATTCAGGCACAGAATCTAGGTCAGCTGTTGGTAAGAATAGAGCAAGCCTTCATTGAATGCAGTAGATAGGCCTTCTGCAGGATGTTTCTTTTCTGCCAGCTTGTTTTGTTCGTAGAGAGCTCTGAAAGTTGACAGGCATTTTCTGGATGGCAGCGGTAGCTTCCTGCCAGCAGGCTGGATGCAGGCATTACTGATGCAGTGCGTCACAGGGGTAGATCAATAACATGAAACATTGATTATGGCTCTTAGGATTTTTTTTAACATTCGATGGGGCACTCAGTAATGAAGATCTGTTCCTCTGTTCAAGAGGATCTGATTTGTGAGGTGATATGTTATGAAGATGCAGGTTAAATTTTTCCTCTGATTCCACACCTATAAATAACTGCTTTTACATATGGCATCTAATAATTTAATTGTATATGCAGATTAGGTAGTCATTTACATGCTGTCATCAATGACAGCAAGGAATAGAGCTGGCAGTTATTTCCAGGCACATATGGTAATGCCAAAGGTTTTAAATACCAGTCAGTACCTGCCATACATATCAATATCTCTCCCCATCTCTTCCCTTCAAATAATGTCAGAAGTCAATCTTAGAGTTCCTGATTTATCTGTGTGTGATTGCCCCAGAGTATGCATAGCTAGAGGAAAGAAAATGTTAATATGCTTTTTTTCAGTTGTATTTACACAGGCATAGGGTGGAGGAAGGCAGCTGCAGACATGAAGGACTCAGGTCCCACTTGCACAAAGTGGGATCCATAGCTATTTTGATCCAAAAGATATTTTACAGCTCTTTGGCTTTCCTTTTGAATAGACCTAAACGGTTACCCAGGGTAAGGTTAGTAGGACTCAGGGCTAGGGAGTGCCCAGTTCATCTTCTTATCCTCATCAACAAAATCAGTCCAGTCTTCTTTTTCCTGATGTAAAACATGCATTGAGCACTAAAGCTTATATTTTGCTGCCATGTTACCCATTTTGCCTACCTGAGGTGTATTTAACTATGAAGAGTGTGCTAACAGCCAAGGAGACCTCAGCAAAAATGTACCCATAGTTGGGCTTGGAAGCTTCCCATTAAAACCTTGCTCAGAAAATACCATTAATACCAAATACCAAAATACCTCTTTGTTCAAACAAACAAGCTCCAAGGCATCTGCTTTAAAATCCAACGATTCTGTGCTGTGTCAAGATCAGCTATATTAAATTGGTTTGCAGTTTGTGTGATTTTCAGAAGCTATTGACTCCAAGGCATTTGTTGTCTTGTAGCCATGAAGCCTACAAGCATTACTTCACACCACTATTACCTGCTCGCTAAACAGATGTGTACAGCTAAGAGGCTAATATTCTCTTTGAAACTAAAGGAAATAGTCACTTAAATCCTTTGTTGGAATGTAGCCTTAATGCTCCTTTATTAATTGAGTTTCAAGAGTCTCAGCTCTTGACAGCCTGTAGATAACATGTGCTAGAGATCTAAGGTCATAACAGTACAGATAACTTGTTCAGGATGGGAAAAAAATAGTGTTTCTGTTTTTAATTTGCTTGATAATTTAGAAACACCCTTACAAACTACCTAATTTTAGTGCCTCGAGGACCACATCTTTCTCCTTTGCAGGAAAAATCTTGCTGTGCAAGATGAACGCTGGCAGTATGGCTGCAATGAAGGCGGCAGAGGAGCACTGCCAATGTGCTGGCTGTTGGTGCTGTGCAGCTCTCAGGAGCTGGGTTAGTGTCTCTGAATCTTTATATAGCACCCCCTCCACGTTGCTGAGAAGTGGGAAGTAGCAGGAAGATGAGTTACATCCTGATACTGGCAGCAGATGAATGCATTACAAATGCTTTTCTTCCCTTTTCTTCACCTTGCTTGTACCTGATGCCTCCCCCCATCCTCCCTGGGTTTTGCCCACCTCTTGCATTGTTGGTGTTTCCTTAATTCCTGTAAGAACGGGTCAGCAAAATATGAAAGTCTCAGGGAGCTTCCACATCATGTAACAGTACTGGATTTTCTGGGGCTACATCTCCTCTAAAGGCTTCTCTGGTTTTGGAAGAAAACGCAGTGGTGCCGTGTAAATTGTTTTATCGCTGGGTGTTTGGGAGGCCTGCTTTATTCATCCTGAACTCAAGCTGATAAAAAAATAATGCTTCTCTTTGTGCTCATGTGCTCTTTGTGTTCCTCCCCAGGGTGTTTTTCTGTAACAGTTTCAAAGGATGGTTTCCTCTCTCCTAGGACCCTTTTCCTGCAGCAAACCCCTCGCTGTAGCTAGCTAGCTCCAGTGTTGAGAGATTGCAAAAATCTTTTAAAAGGGACATTTTTGCAGCATGAAATTGTATCTTCTTGGTTCTCCTGAGCTTTACCAGGGCTAGTGGCTGAACCAGCTCCCCACTCACTATGGAGGAGGAATGGAGTTCATACTCAAACTGTTCAGAAGTGACAATGCGAGATGCTAGGTGCTGAGTGGTTTTGAAAATGTGATTTATTTGTCTGTATGAAAGCTGTTCTCTTTTCTCCTGCCTCCTCTCCTAAATAATCTGTCTGCTGTGTCAGTGTTCAGCAAGGAGGATAAGGGCTCTGAGCTGTGTTGTCAATGTATCCCATCCCATATAACAACTCATATGGCAGTACATGTGTGGGGGGCATTCCTGTCTTCATTTGCAACAAGAGATAGAGTGGAGAAATGGTTGAGTTTTGATCTTGTGTTCATATGTCAATGTGCCTAGCTCCTATCTGAGAGGTCTCAGGATGTCTTAGAAGCCAATCTGTAGTTATGATTTTTAGCCTCCAGATGGTGTCCAGCAGATGCGCCTGTGGGGCCATGTCAGTACAGTGGGGGTGAAACATGGGAGACTGGAAATCACTCGCCTCTTGTGGCAGCAGGAAAAACATACAAATGATGTAATGTGGATTTTCAGTCCCAAATCTCTGCATATGCTGCTCCATGTAGGGCTGTGGGTACAGATGTGAGTAGGAAGTTTCCTGCAAAGTTGAACCTAAACTTTTTACTGCTGAAAAGAATATATGTGAAAATGCATTGAGGAATCTTTTCAATCTAAGTCAAATGAGAAGACTCAAATAAAACCATTTTAGGCTTGTCTGTCCAAATGGAGATAGAATATTCATGATACAAGCTTTCAAAGAAATCCCCAACAACATCCCGCTGTACAAAATCATGGATCATCTCTAAAAGAGACATGGTGGTGGTGAGGTAATGCATTCTTTACCAGACTAGCAAACAATATCCATAATTTATTTTTTGAGAAAGCTTTTTCTATCCCAAGGATAGCAAGCAGCATTTGACTTGTAGTTTTTCTGTGGCAGACCTGCCCCTGGAATCTCCCTTGGATAACTCTTCAGATAGTTTGTAGGATTGGAAGCTAAGCTGTTGGGTGGCTGCTCTTCCAGGGATGTGACCAGACTGACAGCCAGTAGCACTGCAGTGCTTTCTGTGGTAGAAACACTTCCCTCAACTGCTGTTCAGGACTTGGGCTTTCTGGGCACTGAAGTGACCAGGGAGGACCCTGAATAATAGGATCTAAGGTGTCAAAAACTACCTCTGGAATATTTTGCCTTCATGTTTTCCTGATCTCTTGATGCAGAGAGGCCAAGTCGCCTGTCCTTCAACCCCCTCCTTGGCACAGTATACTTTGCAGTTTGGCATAGGGTATATAGTGTCTCTGTTGTTTATGTGGAGGTATATATGGTCAGAGAACAAGGTCAGATAGTACCTCTTCTTCAGCCGCTGCCCATGCAGGACTCCAGCACCCCTGGACAAACAGATTTCTTCAGCCTGCCTCACTTTGCAGCTCTGATGTTTTCCATGCAAGCTGCTTTCCCTGGTAGCTTCTTGCCCATGGAGAAATCAGAATACAGCCCTTAGACCTTTACAGAAACTTTACATCCTGCCCAGCCCACACTGTAGCAGGCAGCGAAGGGCATATACCAAACCATGATGCCTGAGTAAGGGGATGGAGCTGATGGTCTTAAGGAGTTGTTGTCAAAAGGGGAAACATCTTCTTTAAAGCAATGCTTGTGTCATTCTGAAAAAAAAAAAAACAAAAAAAAAAAACAAAAACCCAAGCCCAACCCCAAAACAAACCAAGACCAGAATTAGGCAAAATCCCCAGGAATTAGCTAAAAATGGTCCAAAGGAATGGCAAAGTAGGTTACTGAATTAAGTGAAAATTGAGGTCAGTTTGGAATGGGGTCCTCACAATCAGGAGGAAAACAGAGGCAGTGCAAATTGTACATCACATCCAAATGTATTTTGTTCCAGTGTTCGGGGCAGGGAAAGGGGCAGTATTCAGTTCTTTGGGGAACCTATTCTTAGGACTGTAGCGTGGTTTCTGAAACTGCTGGGACCATGCAGCCTGTGTGTCTATCAATCCGTCTGTTTCCTCATCATAAACTGAATTCCTCCAGTTTCAGACAAATCCAGAGCAGGACAGAAGTGTCAGATTAAGTTCTGCAAAACGGGATGAAAATCAGTGGCTGGCTGGAGAAGAGCTACTCAAGTGAACATGGTCAGCAGCAGAAAGAAGAAACTTCCTTATTTCCCCTTGGCTTCAACCATGGCTGTCAGCCAGCAGCGGCAGCTCCAGATTAGCTCCAAAGTCGAAGCTTTTTGGCCTGTTTGGGGTAGCACAGGTCACGGGGAGGCGAGGGAGTGCAGCCTAGGGCAAGGAGGTGCCACAGGGGAGCAGCTTTGCTTCAGCTGTTGCTATGGTAAAGGTTGCTTATATTAAATATTTGTGCTGCTTTATTTACTCTTGCACACACAGAAGTTATCTGGAGAGTCAACAGGGGATTTGGTGAGGAGCAGAGGCAAGAAAACCATGTCTGTGTACCTTAGGACTGAGCTGCCGGGTGGGGTCTCTGATGTCTGATAAAGGCTGTTTGTGCCATGCTTTGTTTCTCAGCAGGAGCAGTGAAGGTTTATGTTCTCTCCTCAGCAATGCATTTTCATGAGGTGTGTAATGTACTATTTTGTATCAGCCACCCTCTGTCAGTTTGGTTAAAACTAGCTTTAAAATTGGTTAAACCTGACTTAAGTTTGTTAGGGGATCAGATGAACACAGAGATGAATGTAACCTGTGGCTGCATTGTCCCATTTCTTTGGGAAATAAAAATAGATATATGCTTTCCACAGAATGGCCAACAGCTAATTTTGCGCAACTAACAAAGTCATCTCTTGCATATGACCACTATGGCAATGCCAGCTGCAATTTCAAACTGGAGGAGAAGGTGTTTTTGTACTGTTTGTTTTCTCTCTCTCCAAAAAGCCTACCTTGCTTATAATACAGACTGGCTGTTCTTTGCTGACGAAATCAAAGATGCTGCATGTGGGTGGAGGAGCGTATTGTCAGACTAGAGCATAGCTTCACAAAATGGTTTTGCATGAGTTCGTATCCTAGGGAACCACCATGTTTCTGTGCCATACTCTGTGTGTTTTATTATCAAAATTAATATTCCTTTCTGCCATTTATGCCTTTGGTTCAAAGTTGTGGAGAGCACCAGCATGTTCTGGAAACAAGAAGGGAGTTGAAAACACTCCCAGATACTGCAGATCCAGCTCCCCTGCTAGGACCAAGTGTATTTCATAGAACAGATGCGACTGAGCACAAAGTTTCCATTGTATATGCCTGACTGTGTTCATGCAGAGTCCCTGCAAAGCAAGCAGGGACATCACTGCATTGCTGGAATTGGAATATTAATGTAATTGGACTCTTGCGAAGTCATTTAATTTGAAGTGCTAATAGTCTGACTTCATCTCATAGCATCCAGACCAAACAGCTATTGTTCAGGTCAGGCACACAACCCAATTATTATGAAGAGATTTTATCTATAAAGGCAAAAGGGAAGCAGCAAGGTAGAGTTAAGTCAACAGAGAAACAATATGAATATTTATCTGAGCTATTCACTGGTTGAGTGAAACATCCCGCAGACAAAGAAATTACAGTTTTTCAGAGGTAGAAACACAGGCTCAGTGATGTGGGGAGGCTGTGGGCTTTTCCAGGAGCTGCAGGCAATGGGGGAAACTCCTGAATGCTGGGGATGGTCCCAGAAGACAAACTGCTCTTTTGCAGTAAGCATAGCATGGTTCAGGGTGGGAAGGAGAATGAATCCGCTGCAGAACCTTGCACTAAGGATAAATAGAGGCATTGAAACACCAGGAAGAAGAAAGGGCTGGGACAGGGTTCCAAGAAATGCCTTTTGAGGAAGAGGAGGCTCATTTGGTACACCTGACAAAGGAGATTGCTCAGAAGCAGAGCAATGCTTGTCATAGTGTTGTGTCTTTGTGGTTTCTCACTGCCCTCCTTTCTGCTTGGAAGGACTTGCCTTGGGTGGGCAGCTCAGGAGCCCGTGGAAGAGGCAGGTGAAAAGTAGCAGTGTCTCAATTTACCTGCTAAAGATGGTGGTTTTGGACAGCAAACAATCCCTTTGTGTTATGTTAACGCTTTGTGAAAAACCTTTGTTCTAGTTTGATCATGACACTTTTCAGCTCCCTTGCTGTAAAGGTGTAGTTTCCCTGCGGACTTTGCTTGTCTAGACATAAAACCATTTGTGGGAGCACTGGGATAGAAGATGTTCCTGAAGAGCAGGCCATCCCCATGTTTAATGGCAGAACCTGAGCAGTAAAATAGCATTAGAGACAGAGGGGAGAGACCTGTGCACCCTGCATGTTCTGTTAAGGCACATAGACCGAGAAAAGCAGGCTGCTGGTGGCCTTTTGGCAGCTCCTTCGTCCTCTCCTGGTACAATGCATTCTCTGTCATTGATGCCATACTTCAACCCTTGCCTTTGGAAAGTAATTGTGAGCAGAGGTATGCAGAGTGGGCGACGATGGACTGTTGCTCCTGCTACCACAGGAGGGATGTGGCGTCATCTCATGCTGCTCAGTGCTCACAGTCAGAAAGGCCATCCCCAGCTGCTGTCCCTTCATAGAGTTCTTCTACCTGCTTGCTCCCAGAGGCAGCTGCCTGATTTGCCCGTACACACACATTGGCCCTGGTTTGTGAACAAGGTAAAGGTAGAGCAGGTCATCTGGTTGTTGGTGTGGCAGCACTCAGAGATGTGCCCTGAGGACACTGTCTTCTTGGGGAGCATCTACCATGGCTTAGATTGGGTGGAGCTAGTGGGCCATGGAGTAAGAAGTGGTCCTTGCCTCAGGAAATCTGTCCATCTCTGCTCAGTCACTCCCCACAGGCTCATATTGTCTTCCCTTGAAAGAAGTTTTCTGGGAAAATACAGCAATTCCCATACATCATGTTGCCCCAGTTTTGGGCATGATCTGCAATTGTAGTGTGTTTATAATCTGTATACTGCAGAGAATCTTGCCTGCAGCACTGGCGCTATGACATCCAATTTCCTTCCACAGAGAAGTCTAGGGAAATGGTTTTTGTTAGAGCTGGCTTTTGCAAAAATGCTGATGAAGTGAAACATAAACACATTGTGTTGGAATTTTCTTGGGAAAATGTTGGTGAAGTGTTTCAGCGTGCCTGGAATGCATGTCTGCAGCACTAACCCTCCTTCTCAATCTTGTATTCACACACAGTGCAGCTATAATATTCCAAAAGAAATATTTTCACTTCAGCCGATTAAAAATTAAGGTCAAAATGGAATGTACATAAATCCTCTCAACTTTTAACTTTTTCACAACCTGGGAAATCACTGTGTTGTGCAACCTCAGTATTTCCCACTGGCAACAGCTGACATGTGTCACCACTGCTGGAATTTCTGTTTGTCCTTCCAAATGAAGTGTATTTATTTCCTCCTCCATATCGTTACAAATGAATCAAAGGCTCCATGATAACATACTGGTGGAATTAAGCACTTGGTAAGAGCCAGAACAGCATAACATTTACTCATTTTCCAAGTAGGAAACTAGTGGAATTTTACTGTCACGCAAATGTAGAAAATCCTGGAAGGCGTTAAACCCGGAAAGGTGAATGCACATATTTAGAATATCCTAGATGCTGTGTGGAAAAAAATGCCTCTTAAAATCATACCCCCCAAAATCAGTGTATGGTTTTGAATCAGTACGGCTTGTTAATGGCTAATGCAAGACTGTGCTCAGGTGATGAAAATCCTCAAGTTCTTGATTTCATTTTTAGAATAATGGAATGGAGATATAAAAACCAGTTTGTAACCACCAAGCAAAGAGAGCATGGCAAGGGCAGCGGCTCAGCTTATCTCCAAGTGAGGTCTTTCTCACAGCAATGCAGAGACTTTTTGAAAATCTATTTTGACCGTATGCTCCTGAGTTAAATGGTAGGGAAAGGTTTTCTTTGTGTTCTGAGGCTTGTGGTCAGAACCTTTAGCATCCCTGGACTTGTCACTATAGTCCTTGCACTCAGTGGGCATACTTCTTTCTCTTTGCTGTGGACGTTGCCTGGTGAATAGACCTGTACGTGTGCATATTCATGTGTATTGCTGCAATGTCATGACATTTATTTATATATATATGTGCGTGCTTATAAATGTAAAATAATATGAAATAGTGTATATAGTTGCTGTGAAATTGCAGAATCCAGAAGGCCGAGATCTCTCTTCTCTCCTCTGAACGGTGCTGCTAAAACACGAAGACCAACATCCGTTCTCCGGGGCTTTACTTCCCTGTTGACTAACAACAGGCTTGCTGGGAAATGAGTTAAAATTTGGCTACAAAGACAGGCGTGATTTCCTTGCCAAGGAAGAGCTCAGGTGCAGCCGGGGTGCATGGGTGGAAAGTGATAAGTCCTTCATAGAAACTATTAATAATCAACTCCCTTAAACTGAGAAGGTTGTCATTGAAACAACTGGCAGCACACAGGGATGCTTTGAAAAAGCTGAAAATCCCTCTGGCTTTCCCCCAGTGCTCGTGGTTAGACTGGGGTGAGGTTTTGACATCATTTTCCTAGAAGAGAGAGAGTGTGTACATAAAAAGGCAGGCAGCCTATAAAAATGTCCTCACCCAACATGGGCAGGAGCCAGGTTCTACTTCTTTAAAGGCTGCTGAAGCCTATAGCTGCATGGAAAGAAAATATAAATCTGGAAGAAATGATTTCTCTGGCAGACAGCTGCTAAGATCACCTTGCATGGTTTTCTAACATTTCTAACTCTTGTCTTCTGATAGTGTTCTCAGTTGGACAGAAGGTGTCTGAACTTGCTTGGATGATGAGGAAGACTAAGTGTTTCTGGGGAACCTTTGCAGGAAGAGGCAGCAAGTGGGAGAAAGTGGCCGGGGAAAATGCAAGGATGCTGCCCAAGGCCACGCATGAGGAGAAGAAGCAACAGGAAGCAAAGAGCAGAGGGAAGCTGAAAACCATGGCAGGAAAATTGCTGAAGGCCATGGCCAGTGGAAAAGAGGCAGCGGAAGAGAAGGCTGGTGGTGTGGAGATGGCAGGGAATTTGCTGAAGATGGCAACCTGTAGGAAGGGAGCGGAGGGTGGGGTGCCTGCAGGTAATCTTGAAGTTATCTCTGGATCCAGTCCTGGACCTTCTCTGCCTCTCCCAGCACTGCAGGCTCTTGTTTTTGTTAGTTTCTGGAGTAGGTGCTTTACTCTTTCCTCCTCCCCATCCTTCACCTGAGTTCTTGTCCTTCATGAACTGTGGGCTTGCTCTGTATTTCACTTGCCCTTTGCCGTTCAACTACTTCTCTTTTCTGTTCTTATTTTTATCCTTGCAAAGACTCCTGATATGTCTTGTGAGAAAAACAGTGTACTTGTGACTGACATGCTGCTGAGTGTGACTGTGCTGTTCTTCCATAGGCGGGGAGGGGAGGTAGGTTGTACATGAATGAATTGTTCCCAGTAAACATTTCCTCTGTGTTGTTTGTATTGAAGTAGGACAAGTGCAGCTTGTTAGACCCCTCTGGAGCAGCTTGCCCGTTGCTTTGCTGAAGATCCTTGTGTCAGCCCTTCTCTATTTTGTGTCATATTCATCCCTCCAGTCCTGTTTGATTTAATTCTTACTACATAGATGGGGTGTTTTCATAGATGAAAGTTAAGGTGCAGGTGATAGCTTTTTGCCAAGAAAGGTTTGACCAGATGATCCTTGAGGTTCCTTCCAACCTGGTATTCTATGATTCTGATAGTGGAAGCTCATATGCTTCTCATTCTTCACTCTATACCCAAAGCTGTATCCTGAATGCATTTCAGAGTCCCACTGCTTCTGGCCTTGTTTAACTTTCTCTGGGTTCTCATCAGGTTTGATTTTTCCTCTGGGCTCTGCTCCAGATACCTTTGGACAAATCTTCCTTACCCTTTATTGCTCAATTTTGTCATCTATAAAATGCATAGGACAGAACCTGCAGCTGTTGTGAAATTACATTGAACTGTTAGTGGTGGGCTGGCTGTGGTGTGTAAGATACTTTAGAAACAGGCACTGGTGGAAAATTTCTTCCAACTACTGAACTTCAAGGATTTCATATCTGTCTTGGTGGGGTGCCTGGTGATCAGGACAGTGGCTCAGTCGCCACAGCTTCTTGCAGACATGGAAGTCATGAGGGGGTTACACGAATTCCCATTGCTGAGACAGTGCAGATAGGTAGCCCACCTTCCGATTTTCACCTTTGGGCAAAATAGCATATTGGCCATTTGGCCTGGTTGATAAGTCCTGGCAAGGAGGGGCTGTGCAGTCCCAGCCTATGACAAGAGCTCCCTGGCAGGAATGACATCCTACCAGACTGTGAACAGGCCAGAGGGACCTCATGAGACAGCCTGCGGCACTTTGGTCCTGCCAAGGTTTCTGCAGAGAAGGCAGAGGATTCCTTCTAGGCTTGACTTTCACCTGCTGGCTCTTGCAGAAGATGTCCCTTCTCTAATGCTTTTCTTCTGGACAAAAGGTGTATTCACGGTTATTAATGAACCTGCATTGCCCACATGAAGAGGTTTGCTGGGATGATGACAGAAAGCTACAGACTACTAGTCTGCAGGCTTAGTTAGCCTGGGGGAGAGAGGATGAAAGAAAGCAAGAGGAAAGAAACTGCTTGCCCTGAGGAAACTGAGAGGTGCTAGTGCTAGACCTCATGGGAGGTGATCTTGAGTAGGTCCTGAGGAATTTTGGGATACTTATAAACTACGTGCTTCAGTACTCAGATGTTAAAGTGATGGGTCCTACAGAGGAGTGATGAAACATTAAGTTGTCTTGTTACTCTCTGTGTTGCAGAGGAAGTCATCTGTGAGTTCATTGAGCAAGGAAAATTTCTTGAAGCTTGTGATCATATTTATAATCTGGAGCATTCTGGAGATGACAAGATGGGAAAGTCTGAATCACTTTATAAGCTACTGGCTGAACGAATGTGGACTGTGGTGGGTGAAGCGCTCAGTGGAAGTGGTAGGACGTTCCTGGAGCCACTGCAGTCAGTGGGGGAATCACTGAAGTGGGAGAAGCAGAAAGAAGCAGAGTGGCTTGGCAGGAGCCAAGAGACTGGGCCTGTTTCCACCTGGAGTCCAAACTTCTGGAGGAAAGAACTGGAGCAACAGCTAATACAGTACATGGCAGCCCAGATTCCCCTGCTGAGTTCCTCTGCTAAGGCAAATGAGACTGCATTAAAACAGCATCTGAGTCAACTGGAAACATTGTTTCTCCCCAGCCTGGAGCACCGAAGCGGTGTCTTTGAGGAAGCAGGACTGCTCAGCACCTACACCTACTGCTGTCATGCCTCTTTGTCTTCTCACCTTGCCACGCTTACTGACAGTAGCCATCTCAGTTTCAGCCAATGCCTTTTAGTTTATGAATGGGGCCTTAAAATGTACAAAAGGTATGTTTGAAGGACTTCCTTTTCTGCACATTTTTTCTATGTCTCTATTCAGTTCTGAACATGATCCCTGCTTCCTGTTAAGGCAGTGGTGTTCGTGACTCTTGCTGAATTTAGACTTGCCCACTGCCTGTTTTATCTTCTGCGCTCTCAGAATCAGATCTTTTTTACATTGCAGTGCTGCTGTTTTCTAAGTCGTTGATATTGGGCTCAGGGGCTTACCAGAGGTAAGCAGTTATTTCTCTGCTGGACTCCTGTTGGGCATGCACAGTGTCCTGCTTTCTTCACCAGTTTCTGTTCTTGCATTAAGACTATTTTAGCAAGGTCCGTGACACTCCAGTTACCCCAGAATAATTTTCTCTTGCCTTTATGTCAGCATGGCGCTCTGCAGACTTTTCTTGTTGGCTCCATGGTTCTCTTGCTGCTTTGTCTGGCTTGTAGTTTGACCAGTTGTTTTGTATTTCCTGCATTAGTGTTTAGATCACAAGAAAAACATATAGCAGGTTATTAAATTCCTGCCCAAGATTGAGAAAATGGATGTGGCTTTCCCCATGATCTGAAGAGCAGCACATCTGGGACCTTTTGTCTCAATGTGAATTAAAAACCCGTGGGTGTCATCAAAGCCTGAAGCTTTCTTGTGATGTCTTTTTGTGTGACATTGGTAGATGAGGTGTTCGATTCTCTGCGTCCATGGTTACTTTGCTATTTTACAGCTCCAATCTACTTATATCCTAACAGTTTTCAGCCCCTTTGATTGCTTCCATGCAAGATTCCATCATTTGTTCCTGGTATTGATTACACTTATAAATGCTTGATTAACAGTTCATCAGATGGGGTCTTCCCCTCACCAGCTCCAGAAGGAGGGAGGCAGGGTGGTGGGTACATGCTGGTGCATGCTGTCCTCAGCAACATAAAATCATAGAATAGTTAGGATTGGAAAGGACCTTAAGATCATCGAGTTCCAACCCCCCTGGCATGGGCAGAGACACCTCACACTAAATGGGCTGGATGTCACCCATGTCACCCAAGGCTCTGTCCAACCTGCCCTTGAATACCACCATGGGAGATGTGTGGCTAGGATCATAGAATAATAGAATCATAGAATGGTTAGGGTTGGAAAGGACCTTAAGATCATCGAGTTCCAACCCCCCTGCCGGGGTAGAGCAGTTGATGTCATCCACCTGGACTTGTGCAAAGTGTTTGACACTGTCTCACATGACATCCTTGTCTCTAAATTGGAGAGACATCAATTTGATAGGTGGACCACTCGGTGGATAAAGAACTGGCTGGATGGCCGCACACAAAGTGTTGTGGTCAATGGCCCAATGTCCAGATGGAGACCAGTAACAAGTGGTGTCCCTCAGGGATTGGTGTTGGGACCGGTCTTGTTCAACATCTTTGTGGGTGACATGGACAGTGGGATTGAGTGTGCCCTCAGCAAGTTTGCTGATGACACCAAGCTGTGTGGTTTGGTTGATACGCTGGAGGGAAGGAATGCCATCCAGAGGGACCTTGACACCCATTCTACTGCTGCTTTAAAATGGTAAAATTTTAGAGTGATGGATCGATGAAATATTGAAAACTTGAGTGAAATTGCAGGTGAATAATTATGTAATCTAAGTATATAAGGGAAAGCTCAAAGACAGGAACAAATGTGTTATGCAAATGCTGAATTCCTTCAATAAAAAAAAAAAAGGAAAGAGCAGCCCATGACTGTAGTAAGGTCAAAATATAGTGAAGAAAGTGGAACTGAAAACAACAGAGATGCCAAACTCAACTATTTGGGTTTTCCTCTTTGATTACAGTTACAACCCTAATGAAAACTCATGTGTAGTTGCAGTTGTCCTGGTATATAGCTGCTTCTTATTTCATTCAGAGAGAATATGTGACACTTGTAAAATGGTGCATCCATGTAAGTGTGCTTGGGCAACCCTGCCCAAGCCCATGAAGGAATTCAGCAGCAGCAGTGAGGGAAGGGGAGGGGGAAACAATGAGCAAAATGTGTAATTTGGGCAGCAAATATAGGAAGAAGGAAAAGAAAGAGCGCAGAAGAATAGTTGACAAAAGGTTATGATAATAAATACCGTGCTGCAGCTGCCCCGACACTGCAAACACCACTGGGTGCTTGCAGGGCATCTCATCTGCTTGGCGTGAGGCCATGGTGCCAAGCAGGGGGTGCCGGGCAGGTGATGGGCTGTGGAGCAGTGGGAAGCTGCCCCTCTGGCTGAGCTCTTGCTTCTATATACAGTGGCAGTGAGACGTGTCTGAGATCCAGGCAGACACCCCAGAACAGCCTTTCCTTTGGTGTACAGTGTCTCCTGTGGATTGTTTTGAAGACTGAGGAAAAGTTACTTGCAGTCGCCAAGGTAAGAACTGAGGAGTTTTACCCCAATCTGCCTGTTTTATTCACACAGTTTTAAAACTCCTGTTAAATTCGTTGCTGCCTTGCTAGATGAGCCAGCTCGGCTCAGGTGTGCTTGAGTCCAAGCTCTCCATCTTGGCCGAGTTTCATTAGAGCCCAGAACTAAGCTCCATGACTGTCTTCTGCCAAAAGGATTCTGCTCTGCCCTTCCTGCTTAGCAAAGTGATGCTGGGACATTTGCAAATCTCTCTCCTTCTCTCTGATGCATCTTCATACTGCTGCAATCTACTCTGCTCAGAAGCCAGTGTATCTGGAGGAAAGGGGGCTATGGATGAAATCCACTTCCTTGTTGAAGGGCATTTCAAGATACTATTCATCTTCTCTCCAGCTGCTAATGAGCCCACAGTGTGCAACATTTGGGGTTTTTATAGCCCTTTTGCCTAAGCTATGCAGGATATTGAGGCTGCAGGCTTTGTCTGCAAGTGGACCCCTCACAGCCTTCCCATCCTGCTGGACTGACACTGCTGAGGTTACAGCAATTGTTTCCAGAGCCCAGCACAAGCAATCCTGCAGCTGTTGCACACCCGGCACAGCCCTCAAGTAAGGTCAGAGCAGGGCTTCCTGCCTTGTGGTCTCATTGCTGACCTCAGCTCCAGGGCTGCAGCATCTCTCTCTTTTCTCAGCAAAGCTCCTGCTTTGAAGAATGTTGTTGAGGTGCATGGAATACGAATGAAGTAGGAAAGATGTGTTGTAGCAACAGGGAGCTCCAGTGGAAACTATGCTATTTGGAAAACTCAGTGTGGCCTATTAGATTCAGCTAAAGCCAAAATGCAGCAGCAGGAGTTACCATACTCATGTCACTTGCTTTCACTTTCCACCAGCCCCTGGGGAGCAGAGGAGGGGAAATTCCATGGCAAACTGCGGAATTACCCCAGGGAAAGTGCTCTAAATTGCAGAGATTTCCTCAAGACCTATTCCCTGAAGGAAAGCATGAAGGTAGTCACAAACATGGAAATAGAGGTGCCAGCTGGTGACAGGATGCTTAAAGCCTGCTGATTTCAGGGTTTAACATCGAGGATCCCTATGGCCTGTTTCTAATCATTACCCTGGGGAAGACCATATGTTCTTAAGGTCTGTTTTTAGAATGTACTTCATTGAAGGAAATGACTACTCAGGGTAGTGCTAAGGTTAGCTTACAGCAAGTCACTGAATCATTGACAAGCCCTCAAAGATGCTGACTAACAGTGATGGAGAACTTAACTGTTTTTTTTATTTCACTCT
Organism: Amazona ochrocephala; assembly: GCA_039720435.1. Classification (NCBI taxonomy): domain Eukaryota; kingdom Metazoa; phylum Chordata; class Aves; order Psittaciformes; family Psittacidae; genus Amazona; species Amazona ochrocephala. The sequence goes on along the minus strand of CM077882.1, from coordinate 49,801,428 downwards.
AATGTAAGAGCTGGAGAAAGCTTTTGTTTAACCGTGGGCTGTCTGTTTTCCTGATACACCATGCATGGAGCAGGCTCACCTAGATCTGGCTGTGGTTGTACTATGCTGCCCCGAGTTGGCTGCATTTTTTTGTGCCACACTGAATGTAGAGCATTGCAGCTCTACACAGTGCCACCTGCATAGAAACAGAGCTGGAATTGCTGGAATGCGTGGCACAGCAGAGTCTCGGCTTGCTTCAAACCTGGCCAGCTTAGGACCAACTCAGGACCAGCTCCAGGTTCCAGCTAATGAGATTAAGTAGAGATGAGCTGACTCCATATGGAAAAATGATGGATGTCTCTTAGCTCAGTGGAATAGCTGATAAAACCTGTTTTATCCCTCTATTTCTTCTTCCAAGATACTCCAGCCCTTCATTATTCCAAAGGAGGACTGAGAAGTTCATGTGCTTTGAAGTTTGGGCTGAGGCCCTGCTCCTGTCCAAATGAATAAGGCTGTGTGGTTGTTCTGTCCCCCTGCCTGCCGCTGTGTTGGCGGTGCACTCCCACCCATGTTGAGCATCTTAGCCAATTTTGACCTCATTCGATAGCGATGTAGGGGTCTCAAGGATGTTAAATTCTTACATGTGTTAGAACAGCAGCTGGACAGATGAGGGACACAATCTATAACTCAGCTTTCTGCATTTTCCAAGAGGAAGTGGTTGGTGGGGCAGTCAGCGCAGGTGAGCTGGCCATCCATGGTTCTAAAGCTTTACAACATGGGGTGCCATGTCTTGGTCAGACAGGGAGGAACAAGGAGGAAACCGGTTCTGTTTATTGCAGCAGAAATTCTGGTCCTCTCCACGTTGGAGCTTTGGTGCCTGAGGTGCTTGTATTAATTCAGACGCATTGTCTGATGTCTCTAAGTACCATGGCTCAGCCAGTTATTGCTCTGTAGTTACTAACTAAATGCGTGCTTTGTCCCATTGGGGAGCAAGATCTTCATTTTGGCTTAAGCTGACACATTTTACTGTGCAACTGTGGCAGGCTAGAAGTGTTTGGCAGCTTGGCTGGGATGTGTTATCTCAGTATGTTGTATTCACACAATTGCTCACAGTCGGGTGATGGCACTCGGGAAGAAAGGAATTCTTCTTGGGTTGTTTACAACTGCTTATATGTCTTTGATGAACACTTCTCAGTGAGTATGCAGAGCAGTTTTTTGAGTATACTTTTGATGAAATTCTTAAGTGACAGCCGCAAGTTTCCTAATTCATCAGCCAGAAAAGATCAAAGACAGAAAGGGAAGATCAGACTTTGCATTCTTTCTATTTCCTTGGAGGAAGATGGAGAAATGAAAGAAAAAATAAGCAAGACAGACTTTTGAGTTTAAAGCTTCTAGAAAGGTCTGATCATGTTTTAAGCAATGAGCCCTTTCTCTGCAGTGTTAGTTTTGGTTTTACAGCCCATTCAAACTAACATAAGCCAGACAATTCTTGGGAAATTTCCCAGCATGCAGCCTCATGGGGCTGATCTCACCATGACAGTAGCTCTAAACACTAACCCAACTGCTCTTGGCACTCACAAGTCCCTAGCTCAAGTGAGGGAATGCTTTTAATTAATGCTGGCTGGTTTATGTGGGTGCTGGCTGGAGCTAGTAAGGGTGGAAAATCTCAGCTACAGTAGCTGGCAGCACAGAGTTGTGTCTAAGTGTTGTTTTGCTGTGTGGGTGCCTTCATCTGCGCTAAGCTAACAAGGGAAGACTGTAGATAACCTGAGCTGACACTGGGATGAAAGGAAGCTGCAAATCATTTAAACTCAAACAAACAATGTAGAACAAAGCAGAACAATGTTATTAGATCAGCTGGAAAATAGCCAGGCTTCGGGTTAAATGAGACAGCCAAAAAATAGAGGCAGAAATTCATCTAGTCCAAACGCATAATGAGAGGCTGGGAAATCTATCTCGTAACAAATGCCATTGTATCTCAACTGTTTTTTCTCTGTTCTTTCAATATTTAGAAGGAAGTAGGGAAAGCCCTGAAAGAAGCCTTTGATATTGGAAAACCCCCTTGTGCAGATGGTGCAGTGATTCAGGTAAACTGGTGGGTTCTGAAAAGCTCTCGTACTTTGGGGCAGTCATGGTTTTGCACACAAGTATGTAGGTATTTGGCAAGACCCAGTTTTGCATGTCTTGGGCTAAGCTTCATGGGTTAAAAGTTTGCAAGTTAGCTGCCATCCTTAAACTGCATCTGTTTGCTCCCAGACTTTTTTTGTCTTGTGCATATGTAATGAGAACTCAAGTAAACTATGTAAAAAAAGACGAGCTGAGATTAGCTGATTCAAGATGAAGCTGCATTTTCATATATTCACGTGTATATATTTCATTATATTTCATGTAACCTGTTTGGGAAGTCATGGTGTGTGTTCTGCAGAGCACCTCTATAAAACCAGTGAAAGCTGTTGAGCCATGGCAGGTCCCCATACCTGGCAGTGCAAATGTGACTGCTGCCCTGATGGGTTAGCCAGTGCAAGGGACTACTGCAGAGCGCAGTGAAGGCAAGTGCACAAAGGGCATTGCAGAAGCATGCTCTGCTGGTGTTTGAGCAGTACATACCACGTCCAGAGGGCATTTGGATAATGACTCTCAAAAGGCTTAAAATAAATCCTGGGGTTTACATGCTCAAGTGATGCTAGAGATCAGGGACAGGCTGTGGCTGCCATGACTGTATCCTTCTTCTCTCCTGCCACCACCCCAGCGGCAGTCCTGTTTCAGGTCATGAAATTGGGAAGTAGCCCCATGGTCTTTTGGGGTGGCAGACAATCTCGGGCACCCCACTGGAGGCTGGTGGTGGGCATTGCAGATCAATAGCAGCTGGCCTTCCTGGAAAGGATACAGCTTCATCTGGCAAAAAGAGGCTTTTCTGACCCAACTCAGACCCAGGCGGCATGTGCAGAGCTAACAGAGAGGACTGCTCCCTCCACACCTTGCCCCATCAACTTGGAGTGGTGGAGCAGTGATGTACTCAATGATGTACCTGTTCTAGGGTAGCTTCTAGCTTTTTATTTCCTGCTTTTAGCTGACGGAACAAAGGTTTCTAACGGGAATCAGGCCAAAGCCTGGTTGAATGCCGTAGTCCTCATATCTGCAACATTTGGCCATGCTTCAGCATGAGTGATTTTGCTCTGCTGTGTATGTAACTGACAGGCTAGGATGCTCTGGGGCAGGTGATGGAAAAGCCTGGGTAAATAGACAAGCCTTATGAAATTACCTCCTGCTCATCAATTTTCTCAGGGTGACACAGATCAGATAGAAAATGAACAAGGTGTCGTGGAAACTCATCAGCTGTGGTTTCCTGACACTTTGGGCTGGCATATTTCATCCTATTTATCATATTTGGGTTAACTTTTACATCTGTTGTGAGCAGTGGAAAAACCCGTTCTGATGTGAGTCACCCTTTGTCTGTGGCTGGCGCTTCCCAGAGCACTGGGAGAGCACAGTGTATGAGTCCATCTGTCTCCTTTTATCCATCTGGCTCTCCTCCCCTTGCAAGCTTTTGTTTCCACATAGCAACTAATGGGCAGCATTACGTTACCACCTGCTCCAGGCTGTCCAATATGGAGTAGATTTTGGCTGTCTGGCACAGCCCACCTCCCACAGGCATCTGGGCTACCGAACTGGGGTCAGTGTGGTGAGGCAGACACCGTAGGGTTTAACATGTGTTGCTGTGTCAGGCATGAGAGGTGGTGGCTGTGGAGATGATGCCTGTCTTCTTCAGTCACCCCTGGTGGAGACCCTGGTGGAGGAGCAATGCAGTGAGAGCTGCCTAATCTTCTTTACAGCATCTGAACCCAAGTTTGTCTGTGAGGGTGTCACATGGAAGTGCGGGTGCTCCTGCAGATAGCAGGTCGTCGACTGAGCTGAGCTGCTAGGCTGGACATGGCTAGCAGAGAACATCTATAGGGATAAGCTCTTCCTCAAGCACAGGACTTGACTCCAGCCTGTTGACTACAATGAAAGTGGCGGTGGCAAAGTTAGAGGATCAGGCATTAAAATCAGGTTCCTAAAAATATGTTTATTTATACAAGGGCTCTCAAAACTGAAACTGAAGTTGTTGCCCAGAAGGCAGAGGGATATGCAGCAGCGTGAGGGATGGGGTGTATTCCTGTTCACTGCATAGGGAACAAATGGCTTTGGCCTGCTCTGCTCTCATGCCTTGAAATCTACAGATACTAACAGAGAAGGCGGAGGCTGCCTGGCATGTCAGTGAGAGCCTGAGTGAGAAGGTGGAAGCTGTATGCCTGGAGGAGTGCCTGAGATTCCTGGAGAGGTAGGAAGGATGCTGTTTCTTCCTTGGCAACTTCCTCAGTGCTCAAAAGAAAGATATCCTGATAAAGCAACTGGTGATGCACTATTCACCTGGATTTGCCATTGCCCTCCTTTAGTTTGATGGCTGTTTCCCATCCAGCTGTTACTAGAGAGGCAGCACTTCACTGCTCTTCATGGGCTCAGCATTTGCTGTTGGAGTAAAGCTGAGGGAACAAAGTGCACCTGGACTTGTCTTGACAGGTTAAAGCCTTGGGGGATGTTCTGGAGGGGCTCAGACCTAAAAACAACCAGGGAGAGGGGCAACCATGTGGCCACTGTCCAGGCTTCGTCCTCCTGTAGATCCCGTCTTGGGGAGTGAAACAGTGCATGCTGAAAAGACAAATAGTCATGGGATGTTTCTTCCATTTACTGCTGGGCTCATGCTGTCAGACGTGTAATGAAGCACACCAGTTAAAGATGTGTCTTCTTGTTTTGATTTAGCTATGAAAATGAAGTAAGAAACTTTCTCCAGCTCGATGGCTGCCCAGAGATCTGCAGTGGCTTATGGATCCTGGAGAACTGCTGCATTCTCAGGTTAGAAACCAGGCCCTAGTGGCATGGGAAGTGAAATTAATTTTCTGCTGTCTGATTTCCTTGTAACTCTGCTCTGGGGTCAACCTTGCCTCCTCGGAGCTGGTCATCCAGCTCCATGCACACCAGCCCTTAAGCATGGAGGGAACCAGCTGCAGTCAGCAAGACCCCTCAGCGCTGTCCCAGGAGAGGGAGACTCAGGTAGGGGCTGTACCTGTGGCCAGGGCCATGATTGCTGCCTTGGCAGCATCATGCTGCTGCATCTTGCCTGCTCCCAGGCCCTGCAGGTGCAGGGGCCATGTCCTGTGGGTGGTCTACTATCTCACTCTTCCTGGTGCCCACAACACTGAGACAGGCAGCAATGCTGTGTTGCATGTGGGGACATTATTCTGGCCAACCCTGCCATGTGTTGTTGTGTGGTTCCTTTCCCTGGCCTCATTCTCCTTTGTTAAGAAAGCCTCAAAAACATTGCACTGAGATGCATGTGCTAGTGCACTTCAAGGTAAGCCCAAGCTTAAGTGTTTTGGAGCCCAGTTGAACATGACAGGCTTTCCCTGGGGTTGCTAGGAAGGGGGGAAGCAGTAAGGAACAGAAGGATGGGGGAAGCTGTTTGCACCTATGAGCTAATTTCAGGAGTGCTTGCAGCGATGAAGAAAACAAGGTTGTTTCTCTTCCTCCTGTGCAAAATTATCCAGGGATCTCTGGAGTCAGCAAAATGCCCAAATCCAGCATATGCACAGTGCTTAGTTGACGTCAAAGACTTGTGTTGAGTTTTGTTTGTTGTATTTGCATGTTGCTGGTCCTGAATCCTAGACTGAATACTTATGAGGCTCTTTTATGTAATTCTTTACAGTCATACTGAGAATGAAGTTACATGCTGATTTTTTCCAGAAAGTAAAATGTCCAGTTTCAAGCTGGTGACCATTTTAACCAGGATTTCCTAACTTGGAGGTTGTTGTGATGGAAGATAATTGCTTGTCTTGTATTTGTAGGGTGTCAGAGGCACACAAGATGTTCATCCAGCCCCGTTTGTCAAGGCCCCTTCATGCCTACTCCTTTCTGGAATACTGAATTTTTATCTAACCTCACTAGTGATGGGTACAAGTGGCATCTGTGTGCATTGAGCTTTTGTGTCCTTGTGGCAGTATCTTAATGAGAACCATCCAAAAGATGGGTGCACATATGCAAGCCACTGAGCTAGTCCTGGACCTGAGCATGTGTCCATTCAATTTAATGATGTGTTGGTTACAGTAGGAAGAGTTTCGATCTGAGAGAACAGCCTGATTTCATTGATTTCATCTGATCAATACTTTCCATATCCTTTTTTTAACAGGGCTGTCTGGTGTAAACTAACATACATTTGCAGTGCTAGCACTAGTCAGGATGTGAAGGTAAATGGGTTTCTAGACAGGATGGAAGATGAGATTATGGAGCATTTTCTGCGGACAGTGGCTTCTAAAGTCAAGGTATGGGAAACCCACATTAACACTGAGTATTTTCAGACTGTATGGCATACATGTACTTCACTCTCATGTCCTCATTTGGAAGAAGTGAAACCATAGTTTGATCTTCAGGCCCAGTACCCTCCTCTGCCTTGTCTGAAGCTATATATTGACGGATTCATCTTTTCCACTTTTTGGAATCCCAGTTCCACTGTTGGTAGTGTTTGCTGTTGTGCTGCAAATGGGCACCTCATGGAGTTCCTGAGCACCCAGACTCCAAGGGTTGAACTTCACCTGGTACCTACTCATCCCCAGCAGCTGGGCATCTTCCCAGGGCAGTGATAACTCACAGAGCCCAAGCCTGTGGTGGGTAGTCAGGATGCAGATAGGGAAGGCTGATCAGAAATCTACCCATCCCCTGGGAAAAGTTCCCCTCCCTTCATACTTTATAATATTAGACTATTGGCCCAGACACCCATATTCATATCTGGTGCTCCATGTCTAAATTACACACAATTGCAGGCTCCTAGTAGCATGTGGTTTTGTATGCTTCCCTGGGAAGCTTCCCTGAGCATCTTCAGGCTCATTGCACAGGTTCCCTCAAGCATGCTGAAGGCAGCAAAAAGAAAAAGACAAAAGAAACGCTGGCCACACTGTGCAACTTTAGTCTCCAGAGCTCATCACAAGCCTGTTCCATGGGCCCACATGTCAAGGTGGGAGTTGGAGGTGGGTCTGACAGGGAGTGTGGGCAACCCTGGGGAGGAGCAGGAGACCTAAGTCTCAGGCTTTCAGTCCTTCTCTGGCTGTGTCAATGTTGGGTTTGAATTTATGCCCTGCCTACCTTCTAAATGGTCTCTATGCTTTCCCACTGAATAAGAGGCAACAGCCATGCTGGGAGCAGGATGTTGGAGCAGAAGGGTGCAGAATGGCTGGCTCTTCCTGCACTCCCCATCCAGAGGGGCACATTTTACATAGTTCCCAGATTACAGCTATTGTCACCCATTTTTTATAGTTTTCAGTCTTCCAGGTTTGGGCTTAAGAACTTCACACATACTTCCTGAGTCTGAATTGTTTCTTTCTTTAATGTTTTCTTTTCTTTGAAATGAAGGCACAGGATGCTGCAGCTCATGGAGGAGTCTGTTTCCGAGAGCAGAAAAAGCAAAAGCACAACAGTCCATGTCTGCTGTCTTTGTGGTGTCTCTACATGTGCACCCTTTGACTCTGTCTGTCCCTTTTCCTCAGGGAACACTGAAGGAGCACTTCAAAAAGTGTGAGAGCAGTTTTGACCACATCCTTGAATCCTTAAAGCAAAGTTTTTTGGTATTTGGGAAGAAAAAAACAGACACATATGAGGTAAGAAATAAGTAGGAAGGTAAGAACAAGATATTACTTAAGAAATTACCAAAACTAGTCCTTGAACCTCTGGATGGCACAGTATTTGAACATTAATCCAAACTAGTTTTGTCTGTTTTTAAAAGAGCTTTTAAAGTGGTGTCAGTCCAGTTCCTCTATCCAACAGAGTTGGATATCGTCTTCAACTGTGACAACTAGCTTTCTGTAATCTCAGCAGAGAAACCAAGTGAAGAGATATTGAAAATGAGCGTATCTCCCAAATAGAGAAGAGGAGCATTGGGCTATCTCTGCTTCTACCATTGCCCCTGTAATATTGGAAATCTCAGCTTCTAATGTGTTTTAACATTAGTTGTAAGAAGTATTTATGCCTTTGATGGAGAGTGGACACCCAGAGAAGGGAAAGGGCCAGATCCCCAAAAGACACAGTCTCTCAGGCAGAGGGTTGGCAAAGAACAAGCTCACAGAGTAGCTGAGTTTTTTCACCTTTAAGGTAGCCTAAACAATTTTTCTAGAGTCTCACAACACCCTTGACTCTGTCTCTTTGGTAATGAGATTGGTACCTGGGGTACTCTGTTTTCCACGCAGGTTGGATTTGCTGCTGCTACCTGCGCCACACGTGTCCCCTAAGCCCTGGACTCCCAGGTTTGCAGGCTCTTTGTCAGTGCTGATTTTAATTAATATTTTGATATGTGGAAAAAGGTAATGGAACAGAAAAAAAAAAGATAGAAGCTATTATTTTGTTGTTTGGATCCTGACATTATGTCAGATTATGACAGATCACTGGACATTATGTCACATTAATGCTGGGGCAAGCAGGAGCTTGGGAGTGGAGCACTGTGCCAGATCTGTCTGTCTCTTGCTTTGTCTGTTTTGGACAGGGCTGGGGATTTCCTGTACCTTTGGACTGCAGCCTAACACTGTTCTGATTTCAGTTGCTAATGAAATGTGGTTTATGTGCAGCAGCCCATCTTCCCTTAGAAACCTCACTCTCCCTTTTGGGCACTGCATGATCTTGTCAACAGGGTTTCTCAGCAGGTAGTGGGTGGCTCAGAGATGCCCAGGTGACTTCTCTGTGCCCAGCCACAACTGTGTGCCCAAGGGTATGGCCCTAGGCCGTGTCTGGTGGGGATGATCCAGGGAGGCTGGATCTGGCTTTGTCTGTAGACCAAGCTGTCCCCAGGTGATGTGTTCGTTAGCTAAGGCAAGGATTGCTGCTGCTCTGGAGTGTGAGTGACCTTTGGGTCAGCTAACTGGTCCCATTCCTTTTGGTTGGATGCTTCCACACTTACCATCAATGTTTATGTCATCCACATACAGCTTGGAGGTACTCCATGTGTTAGACCAGGCACTTTAAAGGAATACTTAAGCAAAGAAATGGGACAGCCAGCTGCATGGACTGAATATCCACTGTCTACACTGATCAGAGCCGTGTAGGTATGATCTGGTGCTTGCTCAGTATAGAGAAGTTAATCTGGGTGTCTTTGCTCTGGAGCAGGCCCTTGTCAAGGCTGTCAACGCCATCGTTATTGCAGAGTATGTGCAGGCCCTCCTGACCATTGCCAGGAAACTGTCTTCTGTGCAGAGGAGGAGGATTGTCAGCAAGATGGAAGAAGACCATAGGATGCTTCAAGACATCTTTAAAGAATGCTTAGTAAGTTTTTGATATGGTTACAGTTTTGCTCTTTGTCATCAAGAACAGTACCAGCAGAGGAAAAGTCTCTGAAAGCAATAGAAAAGCTTAAGGGGTCTTACCACAGTGGCACCCAGCTTCACAGAAATGACAGTCAGATGTGCTGATGGCCCTTCTGATCTGACAGAAGCTGTTAGTTTATAGCTTTGAAATGTGTGACTAGAGGAGACAAGTTTCGCACTCCTGCCACTGACATAAGAATGAGGCGAGTTCCTCTGAGCTGGTGTGACAGCTCCAAAGCTGTCAGATCCCTCAGGCAAGCCTTGGTACCTGGCATGGGGGTGCAGATGAGGAAGAGCTGTGTTTCCCCCAGTACTTCCCTTTGAACCTCTGGACTGATAAATCATATGCCCCGCATCTTCACCTTCTCCATGTGTTGCCCTGTATGATTGCTCCTCCCTGGACATGGTGTTTGCGTTGTTGCCCTTCCATCCAGCCTCCTCCCCCCACACAGGCCCTTCCCAGCCCCTCAGAGCTGAGCTGATTGCTGCACGAGCCATTTTCCTGTGCTGCAGCATTTCCTCATGGGCGGAAACATGCTGATGCTGTTGTGGTTGGTGACGGCTGCACAGGGAGCCATGACTCTTCCTGCAGGGGAAAACTCACCATTAGGAGGTAAACATGTACTGCAGAAGGGACAGATGGGGTGTAAAAGCAGAGCCACACCTTCAGAGAAAACTTGTGGAAAAATGTTAGGCCTAATTTGCAGAAAAAACTTTGGGAGCTTAAAAAAGTCTCTTTGCTTAATTCACAATCCGGTGTAATTGGCAGTGCTGCACACAGCATCTGTGGATGCCACCAGGCTGTCACATGGGTCCCTTGATTACCCAAAGACAAGGACTGCAATGCCAGCAGCATCCTCCTGTGCAGCCACTCAACCAAGCCGGAGAATCACTGCAGTGCAATGTGCCCTGGCACAGCCCTTTTGTAAACGCAGGCTGAGAGTGCAGCCATAGAGCCTCATAAGAAGCTGGACTGAGCACCACGCTAATGGTTGCAAAGTCAGTCTGGTAACAGGACTCAAATATGACAGAGCAGATAAAAGACCACAGCTTTGCTGTTTTTTATACTTTCAAAAATCCTGAGTCATTTTCACTACATGTGAATTTAAGTGCTAGGGACTGGAAATCTATTTTCACCCATTTGAGTCCCCCTGCAAGTCATTTGTCAGCAATTCTTACTTTGTCCAAAAAATAAAATGAAATTGAAATGATCTTCTAGGCTCCTTTAAAAAACTGTCAGACTCATTACAATTAATGCATTAGTTTCATGGTGGAAAGCTGGAAGCTGCCAGTGCTTTTAGCTGTAGACCCACCTCTCCTGGAGTGATCAATCACAGATGAGTCAGTGCTTTGAGCAATTGAGCCACTGGGAATAGCAGGAGGATTCTCTAATCTTAACTCTGTAGTTTACCAGTAATGCTGCACTCAGCATCAGCCTTGGATGTAATGTGCAAGGAAAGCTGGTTTTATAGTGTAAAGGAGATACAGAAAATCTAATTATCTACTAAACCCCTAGATTCAGCTTGGGTGGAAAAAGTCTTCATCTAGTTAGCACTACTTCCCATGCATCCCCAGCCTGTTTGCTTTCTTACTTGAAGTGGGAGCACTGATTTGCAGGGGACAGCCTGATCCTCACTCAAATGAGGTACATAGTTATGCATGCAAAATATGTGCTCTGCTATGGACTGAATTTATCGTGCAGTTGCTGCACAGGCTGCACCTGCTCCCTGCCCTGCTCTGCCCTCTCTTCAGACTTTTCCTTCCGCTCTGTCCTCAAAACACATTAGGTAATACCTTGCTTCTCTCCGATGAGCAGTATATGTTGGAGGCACTTAAGTACAGCTGACAAGACACCTCTTTTTTGTCCTTTTAGATTGCAAACTGTTTACCTCTGACCTTGCCTGTCTATATAGTGCTTAATGAAATCTGACAACTTCAAATTAATTAGCATTTTGTAATAGTGAGCTTGCCAAGTATGAAGCTGTGCAGTATCTGTGCTTTAGGGGCTGAGTACAGCTTGTGCGCTGTGCAGAGCTAGACGTGCTATGTGTCTGCAGTGCAGAGGAAGAGAGAGAACACTGTCTTTGGATATTGTTATTAATATTTTCAATTTATATTCAATGCAGAGGTGAGCCCCACTGAGTACACGGCCTGTTGTTTCTAATGCCCCAGGGAGATCAGGGGAGCCTGGGCTTCTCCTGCCCCAGTTTGGCAGCCTGTTCTCCAGGTTTGCTTTGTCACAGAGTCTCTGTTGACGTGATGGCATCAATAATTCAGGGAAGCAATTTAATTGCCTTACTGCACCAGTGAAAAATGTGAGCAAGACCTGAAGCTCTCTCTTGGCAGTTCATCCGCATTCTGCTCTATCCGGCTTTGCTAAAAATGCTGCATGTTTCTTGGGGAGGCTTTCTTCTGTGTGCTGCAGTTTAAAGACAGCTGACCACATGCATCTACCAGCCATGTCATGTCCTTTACAAAGTCCAGCCCTGCTTCCCATTTTTTCTGTTTTGCTGATAGAGGATCTGGTCCCCTCACCCTCTCACCAAGGTCGATTTTCTGTCCCTGGGCTTGCTCCAGGGCAGCAGAAATGCCAGCGTGTCTGGCCAACAGAGCTTGTTTTCACATAGGTACGGGGCTGTGCTTACCTCTTCTGGAAGCAAAACACTTCCCAAAGGACAAAACGGCCTTGAGAGGACAGGCAATGTAGGGAATAATATGGAACATTTGCCTGCTTTGCCAAAGGAAATGCAGGAGGGGATCCTGCGCTGCTGAAGGCAGTCACCTGTCCCTGGAAGAAGTCTGTGGCTACACCCGTTCCTTTTCTCCTATTCTAGAGGGAAATCAGGCTTCTATACATGCACAGACAGTTCTGCAAAGCTCCTAACCCACACAGCAAGATCCTCAGTCTGATGAGAGTTCAGCTTTTAACACGTGCGCAGCTTCCCTTGCCCTGAACACACCTTTGCTTCTCTCCCCAGGGTCCTGCAGCTGGTCACCTCAAGGATCCTATAGGAGCAATTTTAGAGCTTATTCAAGCTTCTGATTCTGAGGGGATGAAAATAGCCCTTTTGCCCATTCTCAAAGAATTTCCTGATCTAAGGTAAGGTGTTTCATTGATTTGACTTCTGCAGCTCCTTGCATGATTACTTGCCACCAAAAGACCTACAGCAATATTAGTCCTCTAATATGCTTAGCAGTGCACTTGGCCAGGCACAATATTTACTTTTGAATGTACTCAGTGTTGCCTATTTGCAGATGCTGATTAACATGGTTTATGACGTTGCCAGACATTAACCAGTGGAGTTGAGATGTCCTTCTGTAAAGGTGAAGGCTTGATGAAATGGTTGTCAACACAGCAGGAGTGTCGTGGAAAAATACTGCCCAAAGGGACAATTTACAGACACATGTGTGCCACATATAGGTTTCAAGAGCATGCTTAACTCAGGCATTTCGGAACTTCCAAGTATTTGGCATTTGGCTTTAATACTTCACCAATCCTTTTCAAGGTGTAACTATTTCCACAAAATTCTAGGTGTATTCAGCAAGAATATATACATCCATTTCCCACAGGAAACTGTTAACAGAAAGGAAAACCAATTTTTATTAGAGAAGGTGAGATTTTAGTTACCGCATTTGTTCCAAAGTCTGTGGTTTCTAACATCTATTTTTTGGTCTGATGTTTTGTGCTAGTGACTGCATTTTTCCAACTTAACATGATTACAGTGTAGGGCTCTCTGTCACAGGATGCTGTGAAGGTCAAAAGTGTGAATAGCTTCAAATGGGAAGCAGACAATTTGTGGTAGATAATTATTTCAGTGCCTACTCAACATGACAGGCATGGTATAACCCCCAGTGAAGGAATTCCCTAAACTGGAAACTGCCAGAAGCAAAACCCCAAGAAAGACAGAGATCATGTTATGCTTCATCTGGTTTCTGTATTCTTTTCCTAAGTGTTTACTACTTTTGAAGAAGCTATTGAGTAGAAGCTGCTTATGTGATAGAATATAGCAATTGTTATTCTCTTGCATATATATACACACATATATAACTATATATAAATATATAGTTATATAGCAAGTGGGCATAGAAAGTACTCAGAAGATTATTTTGATCCAGATCTTGGAGGAGGTCATCCTGGTGTGAGTAGATGCACAGTTCTTGACTTCAGCGATTCCTGCATGTTTAAAATTGTTTGGCTTGGATACAATTGCCCTGTTTGTTAATCCGACTAAAATGTGCGGCCGCACGCAGCAGAGCAATGCTATGTAGATCAAAAATCTTGGAGCCTTCCAGATGAATAAAAAGTAGCTCCGTTTGAGGCCAGAAAAGATATCAAAAATACTTTCAAACGGTCAAATGCAGATTTCAACTGCAACCTTTTTCTAGGAGAAACCTAAACTGAAGATTTCTTCAATTTCATGGGGATGCTGAGGGCACTAGGCTTGGCACCCATGAACTCAGCCATGTCTCACAGAGCTTTTGTGATATGGCCTCCTCCTTGTTAGGTGTCCAGTAGGTGTCAAAAAGCAGCTCAGCAGTTTCCAGTCCTTGGTCTGGTCCAGCAAAACTGAATGCTAGAAAGCAAGATTTTTTCCTTGGCTCATTCACTGACCTGCCATCTTATCCTTTTGGAAAGGAAGGAACATCTGAGTGCAGTGCTGGACATCAAAGTTTCGCTCAACAGAGAAGACAGAGCTGCTCTCTTGGACGCATTTCATGATAATTGCAGGGAGTCAAAACCAGAAGTGAACTTGCTTTTTGCAGATATAGAAATAAAACCTGGAAAATATGGACTCTGTGCCTGCCTCTGCTGTTAGCAAAGGTAGGTGTGTGAATGTAAGCATGCTTGCATGTAACTCGCATACCTGTGCAGGCATAGGCGTTCCTTCTTACAGGGGGGTGGAATGACTGTGGCTGTAGCATCACCTCCCGAGGTCATCATTGCTGTATACACTGGTTCTACTTTCCTCTCTCTGCCTGCATATTTCTATGTCATGAAGCATCATGTTGTAGGCAGTGCAGGGTGCTGAATGCTTAGATGTGTCATTCAGGTTACAGCAGGGACAGAGAAGAAGACAGAGCTCTTCCTCCCTGTCCCTTGCTCCCATCTGTGTGCCTCCACAGCAAGGTCTCTTCACTGCATCTCTTCTCTCCCAGCTCTTACCGTGTGTGCGTGGGCAGGGTCTCCCAGGCAAGTGCTGCTGCCTTCTGGTAGGGTGTGCTGTGGCATTTTCTCCTCAGTGGTCCTTCTGCTTCCATGGTGCTGAGGGAGGGATATGTGAGCCCCACTGCAGCCCCCTCCATGAGAGCTGCATTAATTAAGCTGGGCTTGATCCTGTTCAGGTGACTGTGCTGCAAGTACCAGAGGTAGGAGTGCTCCCTTCATGCTGGCAGCAACAGCCGGTGGCAGAAGGGAGGAGGGATCAAAATCAGAGGGGTGACTGTCACTATAAGGTCTTCAATCCCCTGGCATGAATTGCCAGGGCTCATTTGATCACCTGCAATCACCTTTTGGTTTCCCAAGGGATTCCTTCTCAGTCACAAATTGAGCTCTATTTTTTTGGGGGGGAGGAGGGTTAGGGGATAAGCTGCAGCAGATCTTGAAACTAAGCTGGTCCTCAGGATTTAAAAATACTTCTTAGTGGAGAACATGCAGCTGTTTGCTTCACTTTGAATAATCTGCAACTTCTTTCTAGTTCAAATTTGTCCAGCTCCAGCTAAGAGCCAGAGAATCTTGTTTTATCTTTGCCAGGCCAGAACCCTCAGCTATCAGAAATAGTCCCCCCTTGGTTAATATTTACAGATTGTCACCAGTCACCTTTTGTTGGATAAGCTGACTAGACTGAGTATCTCAGATTGAGAAGCACAGTCCCTTTCCACCTCCTCCTCTGCTCTCCGGTGTCACTATTTATTTATAGCTCCTCATGGTGATGGATGAGGGATGAGTTATGCTTAGTTCTGACCTGAGGCCTCCAGGCACAAGCAGGCAGTGGGCTACCCTGGTATCAAGGAGAGAAAGCAATTAGAGAAACTATTGATAGGGACACAGCTTTCCCTTCCTAATCAAGACTGATTAGGGTATAATGAACTGGCTATCAGCCACCCCCTTTTATACCCTCCTTTAGTCAGGAATTACCCATGGCATCACCTTCACTGTAGAAGAGGTATTCAGGAATGTGTTTTAAAACACTGTAAATCAGATAATCTTCTATCTGCTGAAATCCCCTGGGTAAATAGGCTCTCAATCCCAGAAAACGGGGCTGAGTCTGCAGTGTAGCGGAAGCATGTGTGTGGCACAGGTTGGCAGATTCATCCGAGCTCAGGGGTAGCAGTAGTGGTGAAAAGAGTTATGGGATGTGCTCAAACGAAGGTCACCTTCCTCCTTCCATCCCAGCCCTCTGCTTTTGCTGTTCCACTCTGGGATGTGGCCTGCAGGTACATTGGGGATCATCTGCTTTCTCCAGCCAGGGACACAGTAGTTGCTCGTATTTGTCTCTTCCGTATGTGCAAGTGGGAAACCTTTGGAAAATTGTCGTCTTTGATTGTTTCATGTTAGCATGAAATGACTTCCCAGAATAGGAGTGAGTTGATTTGGCTGGAGTGGGCAGGAAGCAGCAGGGATGCTGCACACGGCTGTGGGCCCATTGGTTATGCTAGCTAGAGTAGCCCAAGAACTGGAGATTTTCATCAGGTAGATGTTGACACAGCTTCATGCAAGACCCTGTGCATAGAAGCAGTGTTGATAGGCTGAGAAAGTTGGGGCTGTTCAGCCTGGAGAAGAGAAGGCTGCATGGAGACCTCATAGCAGCCTTCCAATACCTGAAGGGGGCCTATAGGGATGCTGGGGAGGGACTCTTCATTAGGGACTGTGGTGAGAGGACAAGGGGTAATGGGTTTAAACTTAAACAGGGGAGGTTTAGATTGGATCTGAGGAAGAAATTCTTTACTGTGAGGGTGGTGGGGCCCTGGAATGGGTTGCCCAGGGAAGTTGTGAATGCTTCATCCCTGGCAGCGTTCAAGGTGGGGTTGGACATAACCTTGGATGGCATGGTTTAATGGGAGGTGTCCCTGCCCATGGCAGGGGGGTTGGAACTCGATGATCTTGAGGTCCTTTCCAGCCCTTACTATTCTGTGATTCTGTGACTCTTGCACATGTTGTGCTGAGCACTACTTAATTACCCAGCTTTTTTCTTACTTTCCCTCAGGCCTGCTGTGAGAAACATGAAGTTTCACTCCATGTGCTGTGTCTGCAGTCACAGCTCCTTGAAATCTTCAGTGACCCATGCAGCCTGATGCATGGAAGAACCAGACAGCTATGGAAGACAATTCCTGCACTTCTGCAGGAAAACCACGTGGCCCAAATCCTAATTTTCTAAGCAGAGTCCAGGTGGAAGGTGAATGGAATATGGCAGACATTCTTAGCTGAGTCCTGGTAGTTATTCCCAGTATGTGGCATGTTGGTGAGTGGAGGAGAAGGACAGTCCCCCCTTGACAAATTTCTCTCTGCTTCCATTGCTTGTTTCATACACTCCCATGTAAAACCAGGGACTGCTGCAGCACAGTGTCATGGCAGATGACATGGCATCACAACCTTCACCAGCGACCTGGGACCCTCTGTTAGGGAATCCTGCCCAGCTCATGGTTCTCGTGGTGCCTGCAGGTTTGGGCACCTAGATCCACACCCCCAAAGCCTGGCACCAGGAGGGGTGCAGACAGAGCTGCCTCTTTTCTCGCTCCCCACACGCGAAGGCTGTGACCTCCTTTGGGGGCAGCTTGCCATGGCACCAGCTGTGGGATGAAGAGCTCTTCCCATATGAGTTTTATAGCTCTGGAGCAGAGTCTTGCATTGATTTTTATACCTCAGTTAGTGGGAATTTCCTTTTGGAGAGGGAGGGGAAAGCCTCACAGGCGAAGGCAGTGAAAGGAGATGTTTGTCCCAGCCTCTGGGCAAGGTTTGTGCTGTTTTCAGATGTAAATAGGCAGTTCTGCTGGGAAAACACTGACTTTTCTTCCCAATTATCTATGGACTGGTCACAACCTCCAAGCTGGATTTGGTTCAAGGCCCTCCTTTGCTATTGTGTTAATGTAGGCCATTACTGCTCCTCTCTGGCCATGTAAACAAGCAACAAAGCTCTCCTACCTCAGCAGTGCCACTGCTTTTCTGGGCAGCCATTCCCCCTCAAATCTGCTTCCCTAACAAGAAAAGGGGCACCAGGGTTCTCCGTCTCCGGGGAGTCTCTGTGGGCTTTTGGGGCACCATGAGAGGGGAACAAAAGCTGTCCTGTGCCCTTCCTGACTGCATGCCTGCCCCAAAGGCCCCGCTGCTGTGTCCTTTGCAGTTTATAGCCGTCCATTGCTGCTTCAGTGGCACCTTTGCTGGACATAGGGAGCTGGTGGAGCTGCAGCCTGGTTGTGAAGTTTGGGTCGGGCTGTGGGGTAAGGTGGACCCTGCCTTCCGAAGGTGCCAACTCTGCCATGCACCCTCTTCTACCACCCACAACACATTCAAGAGTAGGAAGGATGAGAGAGTCCACTGCGACAGCGGGGTCAGAATCAGCTTCTGCCAATGGGAATTTCAAGCAATGAACCCTCCAGAGAAAATAAAAGCTCCTTTGACATTTCAATCATTTAAAATAATGCCACAGCACGTGAATGGCTCCTGCCCCATACATGTCGATGTCTATGTAACATCTCTGCCATTTGACATTCGTGGTCAGATGTGGGTATGTTCTGCTTACAAGCAGTGGTTGGTAACCACAGGGAATTCTGGGCTTGGCACTACTGACCTGGAATGAGATGGATGAGGACCAGCTTCATGCTATCATGGCTGCTGCTGTGCCTGTCCGTCCTGGGCGGGCAGGGGACGGGCAGCACCTTCTACTCTGTGTGCATGTGCAGAGAAGCACTGTTTTCAGTAAGGTTTCTTAGGAGCAAGTTTCTGCACCCTGTGTGTAGCATCCAGTCATGAGGAGACTGAGTAAAGACTTGAATTTGCCCAGGAGGTTTAGCACTGGTGGCACACATGAGGTTTTTCAGAGCCAGAGGGCCCAGGGACATTGGCTGGGGTGGACATGGGAGTGATGGGGAGATGCCACCTGGTGTGGAGGCAGATGGTGTGGGAGGGTTGTCCTCTTCTACCTGCAGGTCTCCTGGGGAGAGCAGATGGTGTGTGTGGAGGCTCCAGGTGGCTCCCCGGGAGGGATGGCTGTAGCACAGGGGATGCTGGGTCCCTCCCTGTGCTATCTGGGGTGATCAGGAAGGAGAGGGAGGCTGTGGGGAAGGGAGATAAAGGATTTCCCTTGTTTGGGGGGATGTTAAGCCACTCCACTGTGTGCCCTGACCTTTCTAAGTTGACCCAGCCTCCTCCTTTCTAGCCTTCACCCTAAACTTGGGTTAAAGTGCTCGGGTGGGATTTGTGCTGCTCTCTGTAGAGGGATGGGAAGCAGGGTCACACTCAGGATCCTTCTGCAGGATTATCTTGTGGCCTCAAGATGTGGGCAGGAGCAGCACTGCTCTTGCCCTCAGCCTGCCATGGAGCCATGCTGAGCATCTCCCACTTGCCCTCATGGCCAGTGGCTCCACCATTGCAAGCAGGACAGCATCACTCGAGCTCAGCAACCAGAGGCTCCCTGCACAAATAACCCTCCCACCCTGGGTTTCCCTGGGATCCCCTTGGTGTCAGGGTCATGCCACTGCCGTGCTCACCCATCCTCTGGATGTGCACTGGGCAGCAAGGAGTGACACGCTGCTCCTGGTGGTTTGATGCTCTCTTTTTTGGGAGCTGCTTTGTGCCCGTCACTGCTCTGGCTGTGCACCAGGCCAACAGGTTGTGTGGTGAGCAATGATTTGTCAGCCACATCCCCCACACTGCTCAGGGCCAGGGTTTGGCTGGCTGCTTTGAAGTGCTGCATGCGGCAGAGCCTCGCCAGCCACCCCGTCATCTGAGCTCCCGTCTTGGAGGGTCACCTTCAGTGCTCCGTGCTGAGGACAGAGAAAAACAGACTCTTAACTATACTGCAAGGTCTGGGGAAAGACCTGACATTTGCTGAGCTGCCGCCTGCACTTCCCGGGTTTACTTAGTGGCTCTGCCAGGGATGTGTGACAGTAAACGGAGGGCTTAATGGTGAAAACACAGGTAATACTGAGGACCTGGGACATGCTTGGGCTCTGCTGGATAGCAAATGTGCATGAGGAGAATTGATGCCTAAAACCGTGAGACCTCAGAGAAGGCAAGCTGATAACAAAATGTAGTAAACTGTATTTTATTCCCTTTCATCCCCACTCCCAAGGGGAGCCTGTCCGTGGTGGGAAACTCATACATTGATCCCAATAATAACCAGAATAACTTGCATCCACCTTTGAGGCTTTCCTGTCCCACTTCGGGCTCTGCCAGCACGCACTGGGGAGCAATGCCTGGCCCCTGGGTGGGAACGGCAGCGCGACAAAAAACATGACAGGCAATTCCCCCACGGAGAAACACCCAAAACCACCGCTGAAGGTTTGATTTTAATGCTTGAATATCTGCCTTAGCCCCAGCACCCCATGGTCCGTCCGGGACGGAGGAGAAGGCACCAGCATCTCCTGCTCTGCACGAAGGGCTGGGCTGGGTCCCCCGGTTTCCGCAGTGGCTCTGGGGGCCCACCGAGCAGGGAAGGGTACACGCGTGGTGCCATCTAGTGGCATTGGGACACGGGAAGGGCCGTGGCCCTTCTGTGTTTATTGATTGTATTATCGTCATGGGGTATTACCCGGGTATGTGCCTGTGTGGGACAGCAATGGTGTGGGCTGTGAGTGGCCCCTTTCTGGGGTGTGAGACTCGCAGGAAAACAGAACGTTGGGAATTCTGGTGTAAAGTAGGGTGCACGGCACATGTAGGTATTTCTGCCAGCAGAGTAACTAGTGGTTTGTGCCTACATTGTGAAAGAAAGTGGTGAGCAGAATTGTCAGGATATGTCTTGTGCTTTATAAAATCAGCTTGTGGGTGTAGAGAGGAGGGGTCCAGAGGCAACGCTGCAGAACTAGACCCCAAGGAACTGATTTCTTCCCTCTCCACAGCAGTCAGGGTTCCTGCAGCAGTGAAGGGCTTTAGGAGAAGGTTTTAGCTGGCAGTCTGACCTAAGACCATATTGGCAGCAGAAGATGAGTTTCCGCCCTCACCCCCAAGTCTCTCCCCACTACCTCCATCATATTGGCTCTAGGGGCTGGCTCCACTTCTGTGACAGCGTGTGTCTGCCTCACACAGCATGTGTGGGGCCATTGCATACTGCCCAGATGGGCTGTTCTGAAAGGGGTGCCAGTCTGCCAGCAGTTAAAATAAATGGCCTGGGTTTAAAACAACTGTTGGGAAAAACCCTGTGTTCGGGGCTAGGACAAAGTATTTGCAAGAGCTTTTGCAAGAGCAGACTGTTTGGAGCATTTTGTTGTATCATATCCTTGCAGAAGGACTGGAAAAAAATGTAAAGCAAATCCTGCTTCACTGATGACTGTCAGATTTTTTCCTTCACTGGATTATACCCTCCAAACTTCTCCACACTGATCTTTTGTGCCTAACAGAATGGGCTTGTGCTATGCCAAATGATGTAATTTTATTACCCTCCCAACTGCTCAGTACTGGGAAAGATCTGAATCTCCATTCCCAGACGCAGGCTGCAGCTCCTGCTGATGCTGCCATGTGATCCAATAGCCCATTTTGCTCCCTGTCTGCTGGGGTCTCATCTAGCAGAACCAAACCTGTGAGGGAGAGCTGTGTCTGTAAGGGGAAGGATGAGCCCATGCCGAGCTGGTGCTGCAGCCCACAAAGGAGCTGGGATAACAGCTAAACATGAGTTCTTTGTTAAAAGCTTGTGGAAGGGGAAGCGCACTTCTGTGCACAGGCTGTGCTCCGCCTGGTGCGAAGCACCCGTGTATAGAGCAGCATGGAGAAAACTTTGGCATTGCACAAGGCTGGATTCTGCAATTCTGCCACGTATGTTAGCAGCCCCCCCCTTGCTTCATGGATGACTACACACCAGAAATATCCAGGTGCTTGGGATGTGGCCCTAGGCTGGCTGACAGGACACGCAAGTGTGGGATCTGATGGTTCTCTTTTGAAGCAGCAGCATGAAAGGAAATGTAAAGACCCTCTGACAAGATGTGACCCTGAGCTTGGAATGCTGCAACCTTCCCTGTAAATAGGGTCTGGTTTTACCCCTTAGCCCTATGCCAGCAGTGCCCTGACAGACGGGCTGCTCGTTGCTGCCAGCTCTCAGGGCAGACCCCAGACACAGCCCTACGTATAGACACCTCCCCACCAAACCGAGGAGTTCTGATTGCCCCAGCCTGAAGCCAAGCTGCCTTGGGTCCCCCTTGGAACGCCTTTTCTCCGCCGCTGAGGCGCCTGTATCAAGCTGGGAGCTGCCACTAGATGGGGGTAAAACCTGCGGGAACCCAGCAGTGTGAGCTCGCAGCCTTGAAAGCAACCGTGTGCTGGGCAGCGTCACCGGCTGCCGGTCCGGCAGGTCGAGGGAGGGGATTCTCCCCCTCTGCTCTGCTCTTGTGAGACCCCCCACTGCAGTACTGCGTTTAGCTCTGGGGTCCCCAACAGAAGAAGGACCTGTTGGAGAGAGTCCAGAGGAGGCCACGAAGATGCTCAGAGGGCTGGAGCACCTCTGCTATGGAGACAGGCTGAGAGAGCTGGGCTTGTTCAGCCTGAAGAAGAGAAGGCTCCCGGGGCACCTTAGAGCAGCTAAGGTCCAGAAGGAGCGTGGAGTTGGCAGCAAAGTTTGTTCGTTCACAACGTATGAGGAATCCTTGAGTGAGTGAGTGGTTTCCTGAGAGTGATGGGGAAAAGCTGCCATCACACAACCAGCGCTTGGTATCAAAGCCAGCATGGAGCTGAATTTCCCTGATGACAGCTGTGCCTTGCCTTGTCTTCCCCAAACTTGACTGAGAGCCAACATCATGTGTAGCCACAGTCTTTCCTAAATTAAGCTATGCTGGTTCCTTCAGTGCTTACTCAGACATCACATTTCTGGACTATCAGTCATTCTCCCTCTAGTGTTTTGGACTTCGAAATGCCAAAAGCTGATGCTGTACAGTAACTGAGTTCTGAGGATGGCAGCTGGAGCAGGGAATTTTCTCTCCATATTTTCCAGGTGTCACTCCTATTTGCAAGTCACAGCTAGAAGGTTTTCACAGTGTTGACACAACCTGTTCATGACCCTTCATTACTCCAGTGTATGTTTTTTTGCAGACTCATGACTGGACAGGCATTTTCCTCCCTGTATTTGTGCAGTTGTTCAGTTCAGTGTCCTTGCTGTAAGCTCTTCTTGTCCTGGTTGAATGGCATCCTATCAATTTAGGTTTTTTCTAGATAACTCCAGGATCAGATCCTGTCCCCTACCCCTGGCCACCACGCTTGCAGTCCCTGGATCTCTCGTGAGCATCCTCTGCATTTCAGCACCCAAACCATGAATAAACCTGGCTTAGACTAGTCCCGTGGATTCACGCTCAACACCCCATGAAGTTTTGCTCCGATTATGGATCTCCATCCAGTTTCATGTCTGGTTCCCAGAAGCTTTGTAAGAGGAGATCCCCAGCCCATGGTCTGTATGCCCAGAGATCTGTAGCGCTCCCAGACCTGCACCAAGCCATGGCCAGCAGTGGCATCCCTCCTGCTCCCGTGCCTCATCCCTGCCAGCACTGCCAGGGGCAGCACTTGACACTGACAGAGACCACAGTTCCTATGCACTTATTTATGTGAATGATGATGGTGTCAGCAACCTTACTGAAGAGTCCTAACATCTGCAGCTGCTCTTCTTTCAGGGAGGAGGTGCTCCTGCCATGGAGGGAAAGAGAAAAGATTTATACAGAACAGATTTGATTAAAACAATCTTGCTGTATTGCCTTGGTATCCTTCTCATGCTTAAAAACCCTTAATTTTACCAATACTTTCTTAGGAAATTACCCCAGGGCTTATTCCAACCCTAACTATTCTGTGAATCTATGATTCCTCCCCTCTTTTAAGGTCTGCACTGCTTGCTCCTGCCCAGGGAGCCGCCACCCTCTTGGCCATCCCTATGGATGGCCGAGAGATTGCTTTGACAGGTTTTCCAAACACGCTGTGCTGGGACAGTTGGGTGGATGGAATCTGCCTCTGGCAAACTCCAGTTTATTCAGCCCGCAGTTGGATGTACCGTTTGTTAGCATTAACTTCTTTCATTTATTTTTGGCAGCACTGTTGGCATGAGCACTGTGTTCTCCCGCTGGTGCTGGTGCAGCTGTGTGGGGCTGGGGAGGTGGCAGTGGTGGTAGAGGTGACAGGGGCAGCATAAGCCAAAGCTGCTGATGGAGCTGCTGTCCATCTGAGCACTTGCAGTTGTGACTCTCATCCCTCAGTACCAACATTTATGCTTCAGTTTTCCAGTTGCTCAGCAGATGCTTGTGCCACAGTTTTACATGAGTCTTCTGGAATCTGAATAACTTATTTTCTGTCTGTAATTCCTTCTCAAATTTCAGGGGATTAAGGAATTTCTGATTCAGCTGAACTCCCATAGTGTTGTACATCCTCCTTCTGCACTTGGAGATTTCTTCATGCCTTTGATGTTATTTCCTGAGGAGCTGCCTGCAGCTCTGAATTCCACTTTCTCCTCGACTGAGCTGCCTTGGGGTCTCTTCTGTCATATTTATGTCTGCTGCAACCTACCCCCAGTGGCTTAATTGTCCCAGCTCCTCCTGCCCTGAGAATTGGTTTCTCTCTAGTCTCCCCATCTCTGATGCCTACCTTCCTCTCTCCATGAAGAAGGGGATCAGAAAGCAGTGCTGAGCCCTGTATACTCAGTGCAGGAGCTAGGAGCACTTCCCAAGGCATCCATGGAGGCTCAGGCTCACAAGAGGCATCCCTGGGTCAAAGTAGGTACAAGGTACATCTAGGTTGAGCCTCTCTGGAAGGCAGGGGAGAGTGGGAGAGCAGAGTGAAGGGCCCTGGAAGGGAAAGTAGGTCTCTCTGAAATAGCAGCCTGGGGAATATGTGGATATAAGAGATTTGAGAAGGAGGATAGCTCAGAGGCTGTCTCATGCACCTAGGTGTCTCCAATGCTGCCAGCCTCTGGGGCTTCACAGGGCTGTTTTGGGAACAGAAACTGCCCTGAGTGAGTGAACTCCAGATAATTCACTTCTGCCACTGAGCTTTGGCTGAGAAGGCTGCAGGGTGATGCAGGAGACTTCAGCACATGGCCCTGGGAAGAGCTGTCAGACAGCAACACCGTGCCTTGGTTTCCATTTGCTGCAGCACTGCTGCTAGGTGCCCTGCCACATTATGCCATGCTTGTCCCAGCTGTAGGAAGGTGCAGGGGGTTTGTCTGTCCTGTCCTGCTGCAAGGCTGTGCAGGCAAATGCAAGCTGGTGTCTGCCTGTGAGTGTCCTGATCTTCAGCGGAGGCTGAGCTGCCAAAGCCCCTGGAGGTAAAGAATGTGTTTGGGACTTTTGCTGTCTATCCCAGCAGAGAGCTGGGATTGAATTTAATGGGTGGCATGGCTGGAGGGATGCAAGGAAAAGCAGAGATTCTGGGAAGTCACTTCTCTGGAAACTCTCAAGACTGCCAGTCATGACGCAAGCTGGTATTTCTGCGTGCTTTAATGGCTGCGTCAAAGCAGGGCTGTGGCTGCTGTAACTGTAACATACTTACGGCTACAACTGCTGCAGCTGTAACAAAGCCAGAGCATGCCTTGAATCATTTGCTGGAAAAGCTGTATCTTTCCAGAAGAGCAGCTCCCCACTCCTCGGGGAAATGACAGAGCACTGCCCCAAGGGAACAGCATTCTAGGCTCATTTAGGCACCATCTGATACCCATTTTCATGAATGCAAAGATGTTTATGTTAGCCTCAAGTGTTTTGCACAACGCTGAGCTCATATAGCTTCTGCACTGATGAAATTACACTTTTGCCTCAGATAGGATGCAGCTGGGTATCTGATGGCCATCAGTGCGGGCTGGAGCTCCTGGAGCTGTTGGGCTCTGCCAGTGTAGGCAGGACAGCACAGCCACACCAACGAGGTGTCCTCCAGCATGGGCTGATGCCTTCAGCAGCTCCCCCAGGGCTGTTCTGGGAGACAATGTTAGTGGTACTGGGGACAGCAGCCTGTCCTCTAACAGCCACCAGTTTTGGAAAGACATGACTGTTGGCCAGAATGATCTCTGCCGAAGTCCTCCACATCTGAAAACACATGCAGGATAGAATTGCCCCAATAATGGATGTGTTGTCAACGAAAGGGTCCAGTGGATGGGCCTAGACCGTGTAGCTGATGTACAGAGGTAAAGAAGAAGATAAAGGACAATTTGATAGCAAACTACAGGAAAGGTGGTTATAAGGGTGACAGAATCGAACTGTTCTCATTAGCAGCAGGTGATACACTAAGAGGAAATGGGCACTGGCTGTGGTTTGAAAAGTTCAGGTTCAACATCAGGGAAAAAATTCTTCCCTAGGAGCTGATGCAGCCCAGAGGGACAGTGGACTCTCCACTTAAAAGTTTTTCAAGACTCTGTTAGGCAGAACCGTGGGATGACCTGGGCTAGTGCTGGCAGTGGCCCCGATTTGGTCAGGAGGTTGGACTGAAGACCCCCAGAGTCCTCTTTGAGCCGAGCTGTCATCCTGTCAGCCCTGTGGCCAGACCAAGCTTATTTACAGCTTGTCTGAGTACTTATGTTTAACGAATCGTCACTTCTCAGCCACCTGAAAAGAAAGAGGAGGCGAAAGCTTTGTGGACTTTGTCTGAAGAGTTAGTTCCCAAGCATGGTATAACAAGGAGATTGATGGAGTGAAGACCCGGAGTGAAGAACACTCTTATCCGTCTGTCATTTTTAAACATTGACCTATTGTACTAAGAGAAAGGGTAAACAAAGAGAAGGAAAACATAACTGAGAGCAGACTACAGGGATCTGCATCTTCTCAAAGTCAGCAGTCTGTTTTCTTCACCACACACCATGCCGGGATAGGACCAGATGGGACAAAGTTCCTGCCAGGGATCAGACAAGAGCAGAATGGAAGGACAGGAATTTCCTTGTGCCACTGGATGGTCCTTCCCAGTCTGCAGCCTGTTGGCATTGAGGACCTACATTTTTGTACTGCTTCCCTGGAAGCAAGGCCTCCAAGAGCCTGTGGTAACAGTGGAATTTCCCACCAGGCCCTGCTTTCTCAAGGCATTGAACCAAGGAGTGATATTTGCTCAGGATGTTTGTCCTTGTTGATGTGACTGGAGCATAAACACATGTCCTAGTTGCACACAGAGACATGAGGCAGACCTCCAGCTCCCAAGAAACCAGAACTCCACAGGGAAAGAATCTGGGAGATGTTGGTGAGCTGAAGTTGATTTAAATTTATAAGTGATGTTCCTGTTGTAAAGATGTTTTCTACAGTTGATATGGTTCCATCTTTGTTTTGCTTTTTTGCTGGGTGACAAAAAGAAAGAGCACAGGAGATATTTTTTGGGGAGAACTATGAGAAGACTGATTTACCAATCTGACTTCCCATACTGCCTTTGGGATTGAAAATGAGCACAAATGAGGTTTGGCAGAGTCTGAGGGTGACCTTTCACTGAGTCATTCACTGTTTCTCCTGAACCTTTGGGCACCACATCAAAATTATTCAAATGAAAACAAAATTCATAGGGTATGGAGCCAAAAGACACAATCCACAATCCTCAAATGGCATGGGTCAAGCCAAAAATCTCTCCAGCTCAATGTCTTCTCCATGACAGTGGCCTGAGTAGATGCCCGGGGAAAGCAGAAGGGATGGGAGAAGTACGATCCACCCCCATATGCTGTCCCAGCACTAACAATTTGCAGCTTACACATTACCTGAGCCAGAGCAGTGCCTGTATTTAGAAGCCTTCAATGTTGTTTTGTCACAGTTGCCCCCTCTTCACCCCTCACTGTCTGCTTTCTGCCTACAGCTTAGCTTTTAGCAACCACAGCATCCTGCAGCAGGAGCTGCTGCAGTCTGATTACACCTTGTGTGAAAAAAGCTTCAGTTTTCTGGTTTTGGGCTGTGGTTTTACCACCTTCATCTGATACCTCTTGTGTAGGAAGAAGCAATTTTCCTCTTTCCACCCTCTTTAGTCCTCCAATATTCTGCAGACCCCCATCCTCAGTTGTCCTATTTCCATCTGAAGAGTCCGGTCCTGCTCACCCAGAAGCTCTGCCATGTCTCTGCTAACCCCATGCCTTTCCTCTGGACCTTCTGCTCTTCTGCTAGCACCTCTTTAAGATAAAGAGCCCCAAATTGTGCCTAGAACCTTGAGCTGGGGCTGTCATGAGTTTTTGTCATGGCATGATTTCTTGCTCCTCATCTGTTCACTTTTTTCCTTCTTATTAACTCCTCACTTTGAATTTGAGATTTCTTCTCTCTTCCTCACATTAGGTAACATTTCCACAGAGCTATCTGCCCAGGGTCTCATTTGGGTCCCCTGTTTTGAATGTAAACCAATGATTTTGCATCCTGTTGGATAGATCCGTTCTGCTACTTGAACACTTGCTTGCTCAGTATCATAAGGTCAACTTTACTGTCACGAGTCATTTGGCATCATTTGCAAAAGCTGTCACTTGCTTGTCCACCCCTGCCCATGGTCCTGTGGAGAGCCCTGCACAACCCTGCATGGAAAGACACCCTGCCGGTGTGAAAATCACTCCTTCTTTCCCATCTTTACTTTGTTACTCATGCCTGTGAGAGCTGCTCTCCCATTCTATTGCTTCACAGCTTCTCTCAGAGCCTATGGCAACAGCTTGTCAAATGTCTTTTGGAAACCCCAGGAGGCTACAGCAACTGCACCTCCTCTGTGCCTCCTTGCTCACCCCTCCCAGGACACCAGTGGGTTTGTGAGGTGCCAATTCTCCTTGCTGAGCAGGGCTTGTGTAAGGGATTCCCTTGTGCATCACCATGAGAAAGGTGAGAAAGGCACCTGCCTTTCCAGTGCCACCCAGAGGGAGGCACCAGGCTCTGTGGGTGTCTTCCAGGTTATTTGGGAACATCCAAGGGCTGCCCTTGACACAAGGTCCATGCCTCCTGCATGCCAGCATACCCCATGCTGGAGGAAGCCTGCCCATCCCTGCCCCGGTGAGGAGCCCTTCCTGGGCATGGGGCCACAGTGCAGAATGGGTTAATCTGCCTTGTGCTTCTCCAAGGCTCACCCAACAGTTTTGCGTCGCTTGATATAAATCCACTTGAATCTGCTGCAAAAAGAGGCAGATCTGCCAGGTTTCCTAAGGCTTTTACATACGTCCATCCAAGTACATCACATAGCTGTCCTTTCCCCATCCCCACATTACATTTGAGCTTCCTATCTCAGGGTGCAAGAAACCTCCTTGTTGTCCCCAAGGTTATTCAGTTTTCTTTCACAGGAACCACAGAGAGACAGATGGGGACATGCTGGTGAGGTTGCCTTACACCAGCGATGCCCAAGCTGCAGTCTGGAGGGCATCCTGCTGGGAGAGGCCATTACACCCATGACAATGGCTTTCCTGCTTCCTTTTTATAACCCTGGAAGTTCACTTGGTTTCAAGCAAACAGGATTTGAAGCTAAAGCTGGAAACATGGAGAGGAGTTCACAGCTGTAGATTCTGCTGGGAGAAGCTTTCTTTTAAGTTGGAAAATCAATATGAGGGACACATGGCAGACAGGAAGGGTGTCTGCAGAAAAGACACAAAGATGGCAACCAAGTAGAACACTTGTATGCTTTTCTGGGGTTACTTAATGGTAAAAACAGTCAATTGTGATGGGGAAATGACCCAGTTGTGAGTGGGAAGGAGTGCACATGTTTGGAGACACCGCTCATGTGACAGTCATCCTCTCCTGGTGTGCCCCATGTGAGGCTTGGCCTCTGATTGCTGCTGGCTTACAGCAGTGCAAACCCCATGGGTTCAAAGAGGGCCCTCCAGAGCAAGATGCAGGCAACTTTGGGTCCAGGAAAGTGATTTAAATGGTCAGATTTCCAGAAGCCCCCCAAAACAAAATTGCCCCAAAACTGTGGCTTTTCGTCAGGTGGGTTCTGGGGTCCCCAGGTAGGTGTGGAAGTGGGCAGCTGCCCTCAGGCATGAGGTACAGTTTGGGTCATTCCATCCACACGAGACTGATGCATTCCCTTTGGCCAAGGACATAGTGATTTCTCTCTGTCTCTTCTTTTCTGTGACACAGTTAAAATATTGCATGTTCCAGTCAACCCTTTAAGGCTGTAATACCCAGCCTTCAGCTGAACCCACCCCTTGCTGGAATATGCCAAAGTGCTCTAGGATGAAAATTCTGTCCCAGAACACATTAACTGGCTGGAGGGAATGTTTTGAGGAAGAAAACGGTGTTTCAAGACCTCATGTCCTCTCACACTCCAGTCCTTCCCCCGCACACCGCTCCTGGCTGGACATCGTTTCCGGGCCCATGTGGCAAATCAACCCATGTTGATTGTGCTGCAGGTTCAGCTTGTGTTGGGCAGCATGGGAGGGCACCACAACCACCCTAGTTCACAGTCAGGGAAAATGGAAAGCTTACTATTAACTCCTGTGATAACAGTTCATTGGCTTTGCTCGAGGTCAGAGACATTCAGACAAAGAAGAAGTGAAAAAAGTGAAAGAGTCAAGGCAACAAATGGGGAAACTTGGAGTTATTCACTGATCTGTCAGTGACAGTGACAAAGGGAAAGTGCAGCTAAACAAGCTGTTGTGGCAGAGCCATGGTCTTGTGATAACAAGACATTGCAAGACCTTCATATGCTCTCCAGTTCCCATGTCCATTGTTTCTGTTATCTCCTGTGATATGACTGTTTTTAAGGGTGAAGACTGGCTCTTTGTAAGCCTCAGGCATGCAGCAAGGGGGGTGTGGGGAAAGAGCAGAAGGAAATTGTTATATCTAGGTCCTTCTGCAAGTGGTGGAGTGTGGCTGACCATGCTGGAGAAGGAACTGCTCTTCGAGTTTGACTCTCCATTTAGCACACAGACTCCATTGTTCATCTGGTCACAGATGCCAGTAGAGGAGCTGGAAGAACAGGAGATGAACAGCAATGGTGGCAGACTTCACCTGATGGAAGTCCTGGAATGGCTATGGTCCAATATGGCTGAAACCATCCATGATTAAACTGGTCTACACTATCCATGAGGTGTCCATTCCTCATACACACTGCTATCCTCGCCCCATAAGGAACAGCTAAAGAAAACAGTGAACCACCACTGCAATCAAATCCCAGCCACTAGTGGTGGCCAGGGAAGGAAAGGAGACCCAAGCATGCCTGCAAGTGATACTCTCTGCCATGTCCAGCCCCCAGCGGCATGCAATGCAGGGACCTCCTGAGCACAGCCTGCATTTGATGGTGCCTTTTGCACTGCAGCATCCAAAGTATTGCATTTTAGATGTCAGAAGGAAGGATAACTGAAAGATTCTTCTCCATTTCCAAACTTGCTGCCTTAGCCCAGTTGAAAATCTAAGCTGGTTTGGTGGCTGAAGAGTGCACAGGGACATTTGGGCTCAACTCTGTGTCCTACTGCAAGCTCACGACGAATGTCCAAGGGCTGGTGACACCTGTGTTTCATCTCCTAGTCTGTAAAATGGAGCACTGCTCTTTTCCCTGGTGCACACCAAGTAGTACTTGGCACTGTGATCTGGGGCGCAATGGGCCATCTAAATAGATGGTTGTTCCAAGGATGAACAAGGCCAAATACCTCTTCTCCCAGAAAAACATCAGTATGGTTCAAGTCAGTCAGAGCGTAGTGTGATTTCTTCAGGGCTATTGCTCTGCAGCTGGTCTGAAAAGATGTAGACCACTTCTTGAAGAGTGTTTTGACTTGGCTTGATTCCATTTACATTGCAAACTGAAGCAGTTTCAGTGGTTGCAGGCAAGTCCTTTGCACTGCAGATACAAAGCAGGCAGCATGCTGTAGCAAAGGCTGTTAAGCCCAGCATATCTGTATGCTTTAATCTATGCAGAAAAGATGAATTAAAATCACTAGAGCGGTTAATATAGGTGTAGCAATATGGATTGTAGTATTCGGCTTATAGGATTTTGACTGAACTATGCAGGCTGTTTGGGTTTGATTTCTCCCAGCCATTGGTAATGAGACTTGAGATTGCTTAAAGTTCTCTTGTCAGTGCTTTCCTGTAATGAAGGATAAATTAAAGTAAACAAACTCAAAGCGAAACAAACAAAACTGAACTGTGTGGAGGAAAGACAATAAAAATAGTGCCTGATGTCCCCATTTGTTGCTTGATGTGGGCTGACCTGGTGGATGCGCATTTTGTCTGTGTCAGCTGGACCAGGGCATGGTGAAATCTGTGTGTACTGCTCTGCCTGACATGCTTGACAGCTCCAATTATATATGAAAAATGGGTTTTGCTAGGCACCAAGCCAGCCTCACACACAGCAGCCTCTTCCCTACAGAGTGTGTTGGACAGGAGAGAAAAGTGAGAGAGCAGAGACCAGAGGAAACACGAGACTAAGGACTTGTAGTGCATTCCGGGCTGATGAAATCGCCACCTGTCTTGCTTCTGTGCAAGGCAAACACAGCGCCCGTGGCCCATGGTCGAGGCTGGAGGGAGGCTGAGGACAGCACTTGCCCAGCTGTGGGTCTGGTGGAAGCTCAGCCGCTGCAGGCTCTCTGCACAACTCTGTGCTCTTTTTGCCCATAACAATCTCTCTGGGTAGCTCTTGGGAGGAGCAGCTTTCAGCAGAAGGTGCAATTGCTACCTGGGCCAAGATCGCAGAGGTTTCCTCCTCTTCCCAGCTGAGCAGCCACATCAGGGACTTTGCACACTGCTGATGAATTTCCAGTCTCCTCCATGTGTTATGTGAGAAAGACCAATCTGCTGTCCAGAGCTATCAGGTTCCCTCTGCGACTGACACCGTGTGTTCCTGACAGCTGGCTTTAGGAGACATCTTGGTGCGCACTTCCTGAAGCGAGCCAACAGACCTCACCCCAAACTCTGGCAGGATGCACCCTGAGCTCCCCACAGCCAGATTCCCACGCTGCACAAACCCCTAGGTTTCCTTTCTCTCCCAGCTTAGGTGGGTTATTGTCAGAGATAAGTGGGATAACAGCACCCATCGGGGCTTGGTGAGGTTCAGGTGGCTGATCACCGCTCCATCAGCTCATGCTGCACATGCTGGTGGCCAGCAGAACTGCTGGAGCAGGTTCAATGCCCACTGGGAGTGGGACCCCAGCAGACACAGCTCAGCATATTCTGGCTCGGTGTAAGTTACAGGAGCTTCTGTCCCATGGCTCCAGCATTGCACAGTGCATGTGAACAGCCTCTTATTCTGCGGTCATCTCCCCCTTCTTCCTGCTCCCCCCTCAACTGTCTGTATAATGTGCAGCATTTAGACATTTTGGTCTGGCTACAAGAGATCATAAGTGATGCTTGGTGACCTTCATTAATAGCATTACTTAAATTCAGCTGGATGAAGGACAGACGAAAGGAGAGCAGACACATGCTGAGCAATAAACTCTGCTGGAAAGAAAATGCCTTGATCTAGGCTGATGGCAGCTAAAATCGAGGCTAGGAAAAACCTTTGGACAAGCAACCCAAAAGGAGCCTCTGTTTTCTGGATGCTGTGGCCGAAGACAGGGCTGAGTTTAGGACAAGGTGCTGTTTGTGGGACTGGTCACCCACAGACTGGTGAAGCTGTACCTTCAGGGCTGTAATTCCTGCAGGTGGGAGAAGGAGAGGGCAAGGTAAGGTTCTTCCTGCTGCTTAGCTAAGTTTTGGCTCTGCTTGAAACTTCACACAGACTGGCTTCTGTGTGCAGCACAGCTGTGGCTGACAGTGCCGAAGCTTTGCAGGTTGACAAAGAAAACCTGACTAGAAAATGAAACCTCTGCCTCAGGCTGTGGAAACACCACACCATTTCTTTGCATACTTGGTACTACATAGCAGGAGGGAAATAATACATTCTCCACTTGTTTTTCTCCAAGAGAAGTGAAACTACTTTAAATACTGTTAACCACACAGAAACACATGAGGGTCAGATGGTCTGAACCTTGACAACGTATCATCTATCACTGGCGGTGCTGGTGTTACCTCTGGGGACAGTTGTCCTGCCTACAGATCAATGGAAAATGAGTACTTGCTTCTAGCTAGTTGCATCACTGCCAAATATAGAGCCGCATGTCTTAAGATGGTCATCATTTGACCTCTAAGACTGTGTCTCTCTGGCTTTCAGTTGCAGCTGTGACATCCCTCCTGTGGCTCTGCCTGTGTTCACACACTTGCCCTCAGTGTACCAGAGAGTCACCAGGCCCTTGCATGTCATACCTGTGGTTAGGGAGCATTTGGGGGAGCTGTGACACTGCCTTATGGTGCCTCACCCCCAGATTATGGTTTTGCTGTGTCTTTGGACACAGGCCTGCTGGGATAACCCGTTGCTACCCAGTCACCTCAAGCTGCAGTCACCCAAGCCAAGTTAAAAGAGCACAGGCACAGCCAGGTATCCATGATTTGTTCTTCCACCTGAGGACACTGTTGCACATGCTCATGAGAGATGTAAATGAAGACATGAAAGACGCGCAAGCATCACCACTTGCACTAATGCTTCACCAGAAAGGCTCCCTGCCTCCTCCTGCTACTGCACTGTGGTTTGTGCCCCTTAGGAGCCTCTGACAAAGGCAGTATTTAAAGAGCTTTGTTCAGAGACAAGCTCTGGGTCTCATTTCCTGGTGCTGGTGCTAGGTCATCCTTTCCACAGCACAACCATCCTTCTCTGACATTGATGCCCAGGAAGGTATCACCTTCCTCCTGGGAACTCTTCCTGTTCCATCCCTATCCAGCAGATCGACAACCACTTGATTACACCAATGGTCTTTTCCCATCCTTACATACCTAGGCAGGGGTTTGCCTCCTGCAGCAGTTGTGTGATAATGGCTGTTAGCTGCTGGGAATGATGACACTGACCCCAGCCTCTGACTGACTTCTCAGCCTGTCCTACAGAGGAACACATCCTTCACCAGACCTCACAGGCTGCCCTAATGACACACAGGTGAAACACCAGAACAGAGCAAACACGTAGCTCATCACTGGCTCCCAAGACCAGTCACATCAGCCTCTGGGGTCTGATGCCCACCTTCATGCCTTTGGGCATATCCTGCATGTATTTGTCTACCAAAAGTTTCTGACTTTAGAGAATTCAGAATTTCTCTACTCCCAGTTTGTCAGCCCTGAATACTGGAAGTAGAGGTAAGATTGAAGTTCATAGCATGTTTTCTGGTTATTAAATTATTTTTTATATTATGTGGGAATTGCATGACCAAAACACTGAGGTTCTTGACAGCTCAAAACCCTGGAGAAGACACAGAAGTCCTCTGCACATGATTTGTATTTCTTTCATAATATGTCAAATCTCATATGACATCGTGAGCTTGCATGGCCTGGATTTTCTGGTGTTTTCCTTGAGGAGAAAGTTACCGGAAGGAATATTGACCAAAATGCAGGCTGGGATTTGTCTAAGTACATGCTGTGGCAGAGGCTGAGAAGAGGAAGGGGGTTTCACACATTGGCACAACCAGCTCTCGGGTCCCAGACTTCACAGTTTGAGTTGGCAAACAAAATATCCTGGAGAAATATGCTGAATTTCCAGAAAACTGTTCTTTGAAGGGCTAAAAGTGGGGAAAAAGCTGGATAGAGAGTGCCTGTAAGAACCGTTGTTATGGTGGTATCATCTGTATGGGGGCGCTGTGTGCATGTGTGATGGAGGAGTCATAGGATAAGAAATCATAGGAGCATCCATTATAAACAACTCCAGGTTATCAACTCTTAAACCCCTGTAGATTTTATTGCCCCCATTTCTGTCCTGAAAGAACCCCTATGGAGATATTTTTCTGTGTATAGGGAGAGGTAAACAGATTGCAGAAATCTGCTCTGTGTTGCTTCTCTGAATGATAATTTGCGCATTAAGCATTGCTCATGTACTGCTGAAAGCAGAGATCTGTTTTTCAAGTCAAACTATATTGAAGTGTATGAAAATGGACAATTAGTATAATTTTGAATAATAAACTGAAGCTTGTGATATAGAGTTGTTCATAAGAAACAGTAGAAACTTACACTGGAAAGAGCTTCATACACGGATAGAAATAGTGTTATTTTGTACAGAAGTAGGTTTTGTACAGAAATAGTGTTACAAGGAGAGATTTGCTTTTGCCCTTGCCAAGAGGGGACATGGAGGGTGAGGTTTTGAGGTAGGTGGAAGAAAGGTAGAACTTTTTCTTTTCTTAACTGTGGTTTCTACCCAAGAAAAGTTGGCTTAAGAGGTTGTTCTGAACGACGGATGAATATGGTCTTTCTTCAAAAGAAGAAATTTCTTGCTGTACGTGCTGATCTGACAAAATGTTCCCCAAGTAAATGCAACCTGAGCTCCTTGAGAGAGGCTTCGTAGAGAAATCAAATCAAACAAAAATGGGAGCTTGGGCAGTTCATGCATTCCACAGAAATACTTTGGTCTTTGTGATATTTTAATGGATCAGAAGGGGATGCTGAGCTGTACAGTTAAGCAAAGACCAATAAAAGACTTTTGAGCACAGCCAGAGGCATGGCAGATATTTGACGGCTGGCCTCTCACCTCAGTCTCTATTTCTGCAGCCTTGTTTCTCCAGGGCACCTCTTATGATTCTCCTACTGGTACACAACAAAGGTTGTCTGGTTACTGCTCCTCCTACCTGTGTGCTTCCTCCAGGAGCAGGTCTAGCCCACCGAGCATGTGTAAGAGTTACCCTGGCTCAGTTTCCCCCCCTTTTTTGGTGACTCTTATGGGTCTCTTTGCCTCATGAGCCACAGGGCCAGTCTGTGGGTCCTACCTGCCTCTCTTAAGCTACTCCAAGACCTGTGGTCCCTTGCAGGTGGAATGGGATGCTCCTTCCTGAGGGGAGGAGCACAAGGCTGCACAGAGCTGTTTTCTGCAAACCACCCATGTCAGGCAGGACAGCAATGACACCCCTGAAGTGTGGCCTCTACAGGTGTCATTCCTTTCACACCTGCTTGCTGATCCAGGGACCTTAAGGCCAGTGTGATCCAGGAATGCCTGCACAACTGGGTGGCTGCCAGGATCCTGGTGGGTCAAATGCATCTCTTGGGGCATTGAAAATACCTCTGTCACTCCCCACATGTTAAGCAGAGTGAGTAGCTTCAACCAACCTTTCTGGGTCTGCATAGTCCAATGCAGATTGTGAAGGGGCTGTCACAATGGGTAAAGTTGGGATTGGGACTTTGACAAAGGCAAGGGGTCTGTTGTGCAGAAGCGTGAAGATGACAGTCCCTGCCCCACAGCTCAGATTGGCTGTCATCACTTCTTGTAGCCATGGAGTAGGGTAGAGGGGGCTGCAGTGAAAGCAAAGAGCAGAAACAGTCATCTGTTAACTAGGACATAGCACTGTTTACTTTATCCTGATATTTTCTCTTATCTGTACCCTTGGTTTAGCTCTATCCTGTGGGACTTAGGGTTTGGCCTCCAGCCCTTGTGATATGACTCCAGTGTTTAGGGTAAGGCTCAAGAGCTCTTGAAGACTCCAGGACCAATATTGTTCTATCCAAGAGTTTGTTATAATCTCCTCCCTTTCAGAGCCAATCTCTCCCCATCACAGCCATTCCAACATTAATGAGTACTTTTGAGAGCTCAGCTTTTCTGCTAAATGAGAAGTTATCCTCTTTTATTAGTCTGTTAGGAGCATTATTGCAGCTCAAGTGCTCTGTTCTATTTGGATGAAAACCACTTAGATAAATAGCAATGAATTCCCTGTTCTCAAATGATGGTCCTTCTGGGTGCTGGCACATGATATGCTCCGGTGTGTCCTATCCACTGAATAAAGGGTGGCACGATTAGCAGAAGGTGGCTAAAGGGTACTACTGGTAGTGTTGGGAGGCATCACAAGGCTTGTGGAGAAGGTGAAAGAAGCAACTCAAAACATTTGAGCGAGAAGGACCAAGATGAAAAACGGGTTTGTAGGAAAGCCTCCAAACTGATCAGTTCAAAAGGATTTTGTTTTTAACTTGATTTCTAGAGGAGAAAGCCCTGGGTAGCAATGTGAAATGGTGTCCAGCAGGTGGGAACATTCACTTCACAGTCACTTAAAACCTTCATATTGCTTTAAAAAACACAATTAACCTTCCTTCAGTGCACCTGAACAGCCCGATGTGTGCATCCTCTCCATCACATCTCCTCTGGTTTTCCCCTCTTGAGGTGAGGCTACTGAACTGATGAGTACTTCTCAAAATCCCCTGACATTAGCTGCTATCTCTGTTATTGTGGCTACAGAAGAGCTATTTTGTATTTCCAGGATATCAGTGTGGGTGGAGTGGCTGCATCCTCTTTTAAGTCATTCAGGAAGGCAGTAATTATTCTTGTGGGTTTCGATCTGCAGCATGGCAAGGCAAAGCTTGATTTTGCCTGTGTGACACCCAAGCTTACGGGCCTCTAGCCTGTTCCCAAAATATCCTCCCTTTCCAACACTCAGTGATGCTGACTCCTGCCCATTTGGCCCCCAGCACCAGCTTTTGACCCAAGATGTGCAAAGTGGAGGAACTGATGGGGGAGCACGTGAAACTGGTCTGAGAGATGCAGAATCCACAGCCTGTGTGCCCTAATTACCCTAGGGGAGGGGGCTTTGCCATTTCTACTCACTGCAGGTGTATCTTCTGTTTGGGATGCTCCATGCATTGCTTTCATGGTCTCTTCCCACTGGATTGGAGTTTCCAGGTTTTCTCCTATTAAAGATCAGAGCAGCTAAACTAAACACAAGATTTGCAAATGGAGGTCGGCACATTGCTCTCACAGTTTTTGCACATACTCCTCCTGCTTTACATTAATAAGTAGTTGAGAGGCTGTGTCACCTGCCTCATGTGCACGTCACTGTGCATGTCAGTGAAGCCAGAACTATCCACCCAGAGGTGTAGGCTGAATTTGGAAAGCCTCAATTGCCAAAGCACTTTGTTCTGGTGCGTCTTTCTTACCATCAGCACATCAGTAAATCCTATGGCCTTTAGTCCAGTGCTGTCATCTCTCAGAGGATCCTGGTGAGAAAATCTCACCTCAAATAGGATGAATTGCAGGCGTCAAATAGGACAAATTGCAGGCGTTCTGGTTTCTTAATCGCAGAATCATAGAATCATAGAATAGTTAGGGTTGGAAAGGACCTCAAGATCATCAAGTTCCAACCCCCCTGCCATGGGCAGGGACACCTCCCACTAAACCATGCCACCCAAGGCTCTGTCCAACACAGCCTTGAACACTGCCAGGGATGGAGCATTCACAACTTCCCTGGACAACCCATTCCAGTGCCTCACCACCCTCACAGTAAAGAATTTCTTCCTCATATCCAATCTAAACTTCCCCTGTTTAAGTTTGAACCCATTACCCCTTGTCCTCTCACTACAGTCCCTAATGAAGAGTCCCTCCCCAGCATCCCTATAGGCCCCCTTCAGATACTGGAAGGCTGCTATGAGGTCTCCACGCAGCCTCCTCTTCTCCAGGCTGAACAGACCCAACTTTCTCATCCTATCTTCATACGGATGCTTCATTTCTGGGTCTGCAGACCCCAGAGTTTCTCATCAGGCTCTGTCAGAAGGTTTTTGCTGTTTAAAATCATGCTCACACCTCAGAGGAGCCCAGGAACTCTCTGGCTGGTTTTGGCTTTCCCTGCAGTAAGGGCAGAGGTTCCCCAGGTGTGTCTGGGGACTTGGTGCGCAGCAGATAGCTCCTTCAGGAGCTGAGGAGGCAAGTAATGCCTTAGTCCACCCTCTGGTACACTGTGGTCTGTGTCCCTGCGTATTTTGCACTGTAAACTGCGAGTATTCTGCCAAATGATGGAAGTGCCTGGTGGGATGGAAGGGTATGGAGCCAAGAGTATGTGTGCATGCATGCGAGAGCTAGGTTTGAGTCCAGTGCAGTGTCTGTTGCAGGCTGAGGTCCTGCTGGCACTGATGGCAGGCGAGAGGAAGAGCTGGAAATGCCGCAGCAGCTGTGGCCAGCTTGGTTAGTTGTTTATAAAGCTGAATTTATTTTTTCATCTTGCCTACCTTCTCTGCCTCCAGAGAGGGGCAGACAGCATCAACATCAGCACAGGTAAAGAACATCCGGACACAGTGACCTCAGGGAATTGGGTGTAGTAAGTTATAGGAGTGCTGTTTATCAGTATTAGCCTAACGCTGTGTCATGGTTTAACCCCAGCTGGCAGCTAAGTATCACGCAGGTTCTTACTCACTCTTCCCATGCCATGGGATGGGGGAGAATCAGAAAAAATGAAAACCTATGGTTTGAGATAAGAACAGTTTAATAATTGAAATAAAGTACAATATAATCATGACAACAATAATAATAGTAGGAAAAACAGAGAGAGAGATAAAACCCAATAAACACAAGTGGTGCACAATACAACTGCTCACTTTCCACTGACTGATATGCAGCCTGACCTGAGCAGAGATCGGTGACTCCTGGCCAACCCCCCCAGTTTATATAGTGCGCATGATGTGCTGTGGTATGGAATGCCCCTTTGGCTAGTTTGGCTCAGGCATCCTGTCTCTGCTTCCTCCCAGCTTCCCATGCTCCTCCTCACTGGCAGAGCATGGGAAATTGAAAAGTCCTTGACTTAGGGTAGGCACTACCAAGCAACAACTGAAATATCAGTGTCTTATCAGCATTGTTCTCATCCTGAATTCAAAGCACAGCTCTGCACAAGGGACTAAGATTAACTCTACCCCAGCTGAAACCATGGCACATTGCTATTAGAAGAGATTTGTGCAAGCTTTTGAAAGTACCTGGCTATGTGTAATATGTCAAATATAAATAAATGCCATTGTAAATGTCGAGTCATACAAGAAGCTAAATAAGTCAGTTTCCTGGGCTCATTAGGGCTGAGAGCTGGGGGTTTATAGCAGGATGAAGAGAATTGCACAATGCAGTTCCATATGGCTTATGAAATTTGTATGAAAACCACTTTCTCCCACCCATCCTAATTACGATATAGAAATAGATACACTATTTTCTCAGAGCACTTACTTAGCTAGAATCTTTTTTATTTAAAGACCAGTGCAGTCACTTGTATGATGCATTTCTGTAGGCCTTCAACAGATCAAAACACGATTATTTATAACAATAAAATGACCTTTCCCTAATTGGGAAAGAAAATG
Organism: Amazona ochrocephala; assembly: GCA_039720435.1. Classification (NCBI taxonomy): domain Eukaryota; kingdom Metazoa; phylum Chordata; class Aves; order Psittaciformes; family Psittacidae; genus Amazona; species Amazona ochrocephala. The sequence goes on along the minus strand of CM077882.1, from coordinate 49,760,956 downwards.
TTCCACAGCAGGTGACAGTTTCATGAGTGCTCAGCACTGTCTGAGTTCAGTTTGGCATTTGCCTTCAACTGTAGCTGGGATAAGTGTTTAAATGATATGCAATAAGTTTTTAAATTATGTGTATATGCGAGTTTTATGTGAATGTAAGTGTGCTGATGGAGGGAGACAGTGTCTGTGGTACCTGTGACCAGGCAGCAGACTGAAAGCAAAGCACTGTTTTTTACCCACGGTACAGCTTTGCCACATAACCTGTCAGCAGAGGACTCCTCCTGTTGTGCACCACCAGCCACTGCCAGTGAGCAGCCTGGAGTACTCAGGGGTAGCAGCAACTGCCAGGAGCATAAAAGGGGACCAGGAGGACCAGCCAGGGAAGAATTCTGCCAGGCTGCATCCCCTAAAGGCTTGTGTGAATAGGATGAGACAACAGAGACGGAGGAAGGGGGATGCCAGAGCGGAAGAGATGCATGTCAAATACATTGCTTTTTATTATTCAACATTGAGACCACGGTAGTGCTTAGAGGCTGATGGTTTGGATTTTGTTGTACCAAGTACCATAAGCACTATGCACATGGCAGTCTTGCTCCAGGCAGTGGTGAAGGCCAGGCTGTGAGACCCAACACAGCACAGAGGGTGCCTCTGCTTTTCCAGCTTGTCTGTAGCCCAGCAAAACCCTCCTCACACCTAGAACCAGTGGGTGACATTCACCAGAGCAGGCTGGGAGTAGAGGGGGAACTGGCCCTTTGAAGGAGTGCATAGGACTACATACGGCAGTGCAGGAAAAAACAGCCAAAGACAGAATAAATGAGTCACTTTACTAGCATATTTGAATACTCTTTAAATATAAATATTGCAAATGAGTATCTCCAAGAAAAAATAAAATTGGATGCAAAAATACGCCAATGGTACACTGCATATGCATATAAATAGATTACATGGCTTGCACAGTCATTATGTGTCTTCCTTCCGGACCGACTTTGTACAGAGTGCTTCAGAAGTTGAAATGGAGAAAAACAGAAGGGAAAGGTCACCAACTAAACACACTGTTGTTTTGGCAAGTGATTCGCCTCCCAGAAAACTGTGCTGTAAAACCAAAACGTCGTTTCACAACAGACCCATTTGCGTTTTCACATCATATCTACCTCACAGCATGATGGGAAAGAGCGAGCAGGGAAACAGTGATGCATACAGGGTGCTCAGTGCATTTTAATGGAATTTGAGACCAGTTCCTCCACCCATTCAAAGCCTATGATGTTCACGGGGTCTGGGAAAGTCCTTTCCTTGATAAGGAGGGCTTAAATAGTAGTATTCCAAAGTGATGCTAGATGCTGGGGCTTAGCCCACATGATCCATTGCTATAGGCAGCTTGCTCCCAATCCTCTCCTAGTAGGGAATCACTCCAGTACAGATGCAGTGGATAGGGTCACTACAGCTGGTGGCTGCCAGGGGATCGGGGACCCCCACCTCACAAAGGTGAAGCAAACATACTCCAGCTTGGAAGCTCCAGTGCACCTGGACAGTGGGGCAGTGTGCAGCTGGAGCCACTCCAAACCCCAGGTCTGGAGATCTGGGGTCCTACAGCACAGTGGGACAGCAGGAGTCCTGCTGTGGCTGAGCAACAGCTCCTCCTGACCTGAAACCTGGTGCGTGATGGGACATCACCTAATGCAGCTGCCCCTGCCCAGCTCAGAGGAAGGAAGATGGGGTACAAGCATGACCACATGGGACTTCTCCAACATCTCCAAATTTGGCTTCTGTTTCTGTTTCCCTCTGTTCCCTTCAAATATAAAAGGCTACACAGGAGGTGCCTGCTCGATCTGGGTTAACTGGGGAGCCAGGAACATGGCCTTCACAGACCCTGCGAGGTGGACAGAGGTCAGCGCACCAGAGCAGTGTCCAGAGAGAGAACTTGGTTGCACCAAGGAGTCCTTGCAGGAGTCCATGACTGGTGCAAGGGGCAGCCCTGGTCCTTGTGGGCACTGCTCCTCCTGTGGGCACATCCTCCTCTGGGCCCTGCACGGGGACGGTGACTCCCATGCAAGTGCAGAGCAGCAGATTAGGACATGGCACTTTCTGTATGAAAAGGTGGCAGTGTGCCCTGTGCATCGCTCCAGAGGACGGTCTCCATCCCTGGCTCAGTCAACAGTTCAGCACAAGGGGTGCCAAAGAGTGCCTTGCTCTAGGACACGTTTATGTCGGAGAAGAGAGGGGCCTTGGGCACCAGGGATGCAGTGCTGTCTGCCAAGTAGCCCAGGATGCTTTTGAGTTCACTGCGAGACAAGTTGGCTTTGATGTACAGAAACGCTTCCAGGTGCCTTTTGCTGTGGAAGAGAAACAGGCAGGTGTTATCGCCTCCTGCAGATCTCTGCATGATGGGACCCTTGCACAAGGATGTGGCCCCCACCCCACCTATGGTGGGTGCTAAGATCCCTGATGGATGCCAGCTCAGCATCTGGCAGTCCTACATAGGACACAGCACTGTCCTGGGAGGTTTGGGGTAGGGTAGGGAATCTCCAAGGCAAAGCATAAAATCAGGCCAGAATTTGGAATATTTAAATGGGTTTTTTAAAATGGATTATTTTGTTGTCCAATGGCACTGGGATTGCCACAGCCTGGCAGGCAGCCCCCACCTCTTTTTATAGACTCAGGCTATACGAACGTCACCTATACTCCTATTTCACTGTTTGCCAGCTCAACTAAAATTCCGTCAGTGTGTCTGCAAACCTGTTCCAGTGTCTCTTACCGGATGTCTGGGTACGTGGTGGCGAGTGTTGCAACTTCAATTTTAATAGCACCTAAATCCTGAAGTCGGATTATTTCAGCCAGTTTGGGGAGCGCTGAATTCAGCCACGTGGCTTGAGACCCCTGCCAGAAGAGAAAGATGTCAGTACGGCACCGCGGAGGTACAAACCTCTACCCAGCCCAGGAGCTGGCTTCTGAAGCTGTTTCCTGGGGTCTGTTCCAGCCCCTGCCAGACCTAAAAGCAGTAGAACAAGGAATAGTCAAGGGTGAGTGGGAAGAGTCAGAACCCAGACTCCATGCAAGCTGTACTGAAACCAGAGATTAGCTAAATCATCTGACCCTATTATGATATAAACCTTTGAAAGGAAACCGCTGCCTATGGGACAAAGGAGGATGAAATCACGGCTCTCCATCTGGGGAGAGGCGGGCTGGTGGCAGGGCAGCCTTCCTGCCTGCAGGCACTTGGACACCTCTTTCTGCCTTCCAGGAAATTAAGCTGATTTGGAAAGGTTAACAAGAAGCCCCAGAAAATTTGTTTTCCTGTTTTTCAGTGTATCATGCCCCGTGCCATTGTGTTCACAGCACACTCACGTACATTGCTGGTGCAGAAGGCTTCCAGGTCAGCAGCATTCTTGGAGATGTGCTGGGCCAAGTTCTGCTGTTGTGCTGTGCCTTTCAGGCTGACTTTCCTCTTCAGCAGCCTCACAATGTACGCTTTAACCAAGTGGGCATGGACCTTCTCGATGACAGCCTGTTGGGAAGGAGAAGGGGGATCATCCATCTACTTTTGCTCGTGGAAAAAGCAGTGTGGATGAAGGACAGAAATGTTTTGGGTGCTGTAAGACTTGCCCACCAAAATGCCTGCTGCTGATCATGGAATCATGCTGGTTACCAACCTCCCCATTACTGGTATGCAACATCCTAGATGCTGAGAATTTCTTTGTACTCAAACTAATGAAGTGTGGGAACTTCCAAACCTTATTTCCTTCTGGGAAGCGTTTAAAGCATAGAAGAGATGTATTGGAGAAATAACAGTACACCAGAGAAACAGGAATTCATGCTGCTCCTCCTGTTCCTTTCTCTAATACACAAAACATCATAATTTTGTTTCAGCTACGAAAAAGACAAAGGCAGGAAATCAAAGAAGTTTTTTATATGGTGATGTTTCATATGTACTCCAGCACCACTGAAGAGGTGGTTGTGAATCAGTTAGGTGGGATTTTTCCCAGTTGCATCCATCTCCTCCAGTCCTTAGGGCAATCAAAAGGAGCCACGAGACAGAACCATGCTATTGTATCTGTGTTCCAACACGGATAACGAAACCCACACATAAATAAAGCTGTATTTTGGGTGGTCCCTAAAGCACTTTCTCTACAGCAGGGGTGGTTTTCTCTGCAAACACCACAGCAGAGCTGTAGGAGTCTGCCTCTGTTGGAGAACAGTAAGATTCAGATAAACTTCATGCTGATGGGAACCTTGCCAGAGAGGGCTCTCTGATGCCAGGCCAGTTCACCAGCTAATGCAGGTCAAGACAACTCAAGTCCCAGAGGATCAGAGCTGAATATGCAGGCCTCAGCACCCCAGAATCCCTCCAATATTTCTCTTGGACTTACGTGGTAGAAAGGCTCCTTTAGGGTCTTGAAGTCTGAAATATGTTTGTTGGTAGTTTTAATGATCTCGTTCATTATTTCATTGCTGGAGTCCCACTTATTTTCTGTAAACTTCTTATAAATTGGCTGAAAAGAGGAAAATCTGCTTAGTTCCCTCTATGCACGTGTATATTTAACAATTCTATATGTACAATATCCTACACAGTGACAGTTCAGCATGCAGTCCTGTGCAGGGATGTGCGTGATGACGACCTATGTGGGCAGGGGAAGAGAGGGCTGTATTGGGGTTGCGGCTCTTTCTTTGTTCCTCATGATGAAAATGACTGAGAGCTTGAAAGGCTCAGATTGAAGATGCTTTATTTTTCCCCCACATTTTCCATGTTTTGTGCACACTATTTTGCATGATTAAAGAATTACGGAACCATCAGGAAAAAAAAAAAAAGAAAGAAACATTATGGGATGTTTTCAATCACAGTTTTTCTTGGACACAGTAAATGAATATGAAAATGATGAAAAAAGCACCACTGCTCTGTCATGCCTTTCAAAAGGCCCTACAGAAAAAGCAGGAGAGATTGTGGCTGAACATTCCTGACTCCTACGCCTTCCCCTCCAGAACACTTAATTAACTTAAAAAGTTTGTGTTATATACAAAAAAACAGAAAAGAAAAAAGAAAGAATTTGTTTTTCTTTTAAAAAAGAAAGAAACCACAAGTGCCTTTCAGGACACCTTTATGAAGAAGCCAAAAGCTGCATAATTACAGTTCATGTCATTTGTGATTGCTTCTGACAGATTGGAGTGTAAACACATGCAGGTTGAGACTCTCCCTCCTGCAGCAGTTTTCTTAGACGTGATTAGCATGTTTTATGTTGGTCTGTACTGTCACCCCTATGTAGCTATACCCATTTTGCCTGAAGGCTTGAGGAGCAGCTCAAGAAGCGAGTCTGAGTTTTCTGGCAGCAATGTGAGTTAGGACTGATGCTGAGAGGTGATCTGTCCCTGAACCCTTCTGAACTTTTCTGCATTTGAATCAGAGATTTGTGCAACTGACAGCATAGCAGAAGAACATGCCCAAAACCAGCACAGGCTGAGCCATGGGGCAGCAGGGTATGGGGCATGGATAAGGTACCTTCAGCTGGACAAACAGCTGCTGAAGCAGCATGTCAAAGCCGCTGTTTTCAATGTCACTGAGAGTGCTGAGGATACTGGCTTTATTGTCATCCTTTTCTGACACATTTTTCTCTGTGTAGTCTCTGCAAGGAAATATCAGCAAGGTCAGAATGATCTGTCCTCAAAAGGGAGAGAGAGAGAAATTCAGAGGTATCCAAACCTTCCTCTGCAGGCAGATGGATGTTCCTCTGCCCTCCCTGGAGTACCTCCCCTCTGTCACACTATCTGGTGGATAGGAAAATAAGGAGGAAGGAGCAAAGCTTTTTCTTTTGGATCCTTACCTAAAATTCCAGCAGTTGTTGACACTTGCAATCAGTATAGGCTTGTAGTATCTGTGCTTCTTGCTTTTCTCCTTGAAATCTTCAAAAGCATCCTTGTAGCTGCAGGGGAGATGAGAAGGGGAGAGGCAGATGAGTGCATGCCCTGGGTGGCTCTGCCAGCCCCGCTGCTCTACGCTGCCTTACCGCACCTTTTCAGGAAGGCAGGCAGCTCCTTCCACAGGCGATGCGACAGCTCCTCTCCCACTGCCGTGCTGATGTCCTTGGCTCGCTTCTGGCCACTGTAGATACTCTAACAAAGAAACAAGATCAATTCTAAATGCTGCCTGCTCCAAAAAGGCCAGGTTCACTGGTTAAAAAGGCATAGATCCTTAACTGCTGTAACTGCACCCAGCTCTTCTGCACCCCCCTGCAACTAGCCAAGGACCGTGCAGAGCAGCTATACTTCTATGCTTATTTGGTTAGCTCAAGCCAATTTTGAACCCCATTTTCAGATTGGGAGAGAGGTGAAGAAGAAAAATGCATTAAAGAAAGTCTATAAAGTAGCTGCGAAAGTGGGGAAAGTTACAGTTAGGGTTTTTGGGTTTTTGCCTTTTTTTTTCCCAAGTGTTATATCATTGCATTAAAAAAAAAACAATTTAAGCACAACCACCTTAAAATATTAAATGCTTATTTAAAAAAAAATAAACTCTAATCTTCTGCAGCCAGAGGAAAGTGCTGGGTGAGGGGAAAGGGCATGAGCACTTGGAGCAGCTCTGCAGCCTCCGTGGGAGCAAGCAGGGCAGCAGCATCACATTACTTCCTCGCTTGGCTAAGCCTGGCTTTTGTTTCTCTGCTGCTACATTACCCAGTGCCTAATGGCTTGGCATCATCTGGTGGTACAGAAGAGACTGCACAGGAAGAAATGAAGGCAGATCTCCTGCTCATTTTGCTTATAGAGGAGTTTGTCTCCAGCATGTGGTGGACCAGGATCATGCCAGACCATGGGCTTGGGCTGCCCTGTACCACCCAGCTCTACTACTGCCCTACACATGTGATTTGGCCTTTTGCTTTCTTGCATTGATCTTGGCTGTTCTCAAGTCCTAAATACGTGCAGGATGAAACTGTTTATTTCTAATATATATCTGTATTACCTGGATAACAAATATTCCTAGTAGTTCACTCTGAAAATGCCCATTGAATTTCTCTGGCTCTTCTTCTTCTTTCCATCTTTGGATTTCTTTATCTAAACATCTGCTCAGCAAATTTTTGATAGTAGCCTTTAGGGAAGGAAGAACGACAGCATTTACCACAAAGCACATGTAGCAGCTCCTGCCTGACGCAGGTTTTACTTGTCCGAGCATACTTTTTTCTCCATCCTGGATGAGAAATAAAGGATTCTTGTTGTGAGATGCCTTACCCACCACTTCACATCAGCAAGAACAACCCCCTCACAATACCCACCTATGCAACAATGATTTGAGTATTTCAGGGTAGAAATGCAGGTCAAGATGTACACCCCTGCCTGCCACTTCAGTGGTGATCTGGAGGGCAGGGGAAGGGAGCAGCAGGTTGGAAGGTTGCAGGCAGCTATGCGTGCCAGAGCCCAACTTCCCCCAGCCACACGTTGCCTGTGTGTCACACGCAGCGCTATCTGCAGACCTGGTTTTGCAATGCTTTTTCATGAGCAATTCTGATGTCTTGTGAGTGCTGGAGAGTGAAACAAAACGTTCTCAGATTTTCTCTGCTCTGACCCCTCTTGTGTGCACACTGTGCAGCGTGGCTTTGGAAATGATCTGCATGGCAGCTGGCATATATTTCCGATCTCCAAGTTTGTTCATGTGCTTTGCAGCCCTCACACCCACCTCTCCTGTATGCAAACCATCACTGGCTACAGCTAAACCTGGAACTTGTCTTTTCATTTTCTGGGAATTCCAGCTCAAAATAACAAAAGCACTGAGCTATGGGAATACTGTGAAAGTTGCTTCTTGTTTCCATTAATTCAAAAGTGACCCAAAAAAGCAAAGCAACTCTTGTTTTCTGCAGACCAGGCCACCCTCCATCAAAAAACCAGATTTTTCAAAACCAGACCTGCGTGCTTTGTGCTTGCTCCAGGTCTGGCACTGCTGCACAGAACAGAAGTAATGCTGAATTCACCAGCTGCAAGAGGGAGCATAAATCCCTCTGGAAATTTAACAGACAACAGGAAAGCTACCCACAAAGAGTTGTCAGATTTCCCCCCAATTTCCCACCACAAGGTTTGCTAGAACAGAGCAGTTCTTTTCTGATGGCTGCCAGGGCTAAGCGGAAGTTTCTCTGCAAGTCCCATCCAGCAGAAAGCTGACCTGACCCCCCAAAAGAAACAAAAGCATTCTTGCTTTTGCTTCTCTCTGGAAGGGTGTGTGGCTCACAGGCGAGGAGTGTGAGTGCAGGACAAGTCAGAGCCGGTCTGCGGAATCTCATGGGAGCAGCTGAGGGAAGAGGAGGGACCGAACAGATTCTCACCTCTTCTCTCTCAAGGTATTTCTTTTCAAGCTCTTTGCTCAGACTTGATGGTAAGAGGCTTCCAAGCTTAACTTTTTCCAACTCCTTGGCTAAAATATGATCTTTTCTCATATCTCTGGAATGAAAAAGCCAAACAATTGCATTTTCCAAGGGCAGTGTAATTCAAGACAGCTGTTGAAGCAAATCACTAACACCTTTGAGGATATCAGTGAGAAAAACAGATGGAAATGTACATTGTCCTTAGTCCAGGAAGAACTCAGAGGAGCTGAACCTGTGCTGGGGGTGGGATCCTGAGCAACCATGGGGAACAGTCATGCTCTGCCCAGCTCCTGAGCATCAGCTGCTGCACACTGGTGGGGATGGGGGACCTGAAGCAAGCTGGCTGTGGGGAGAGGTGGTATCTCAGCAGATACCTCTGGGAATACCATGCAAGGCAGCTGCTGCCCAGACCAGCACTGTCCTCAGCACTGGGCTGTGCTGATCAGGCTCAGCCCTGCTCCTCACTGCCACTGATTTCCAAACACACACTAGTTCAGGCCTGAGTATCTTGACCTAGAGCACACTACTGGCTCTGGAAAACTTCCAGGATCAACACTGACTCATTATATTCCATCAGTGAAACACAAGAAGAAAAGTGGAGGTGAAGGTTGAATGGCTTTAGAACAGCAGAAGAAACATTGCTGGTGTATTTACTATTTGTCACCTAAGAATGAGAGCCCTCAATTCTCCATCCAGTACCATAAGCCACAACAAGGAATATTTTCAGTTTGATAGCTGTCAGGGATTGTGAGGATGAAGGGCAACCCTTGGCTGAAGACATCCTCTCACAGGGGTACACTCTTTGGTCTCCTAACCAGGAGGAGAGCATAGACAGTAGGTAACATTTAAGCAACATCCTCCATGCCCAGAACAACTGGATCTCAGGTTCAATTTATTGGCTGCCCTCTGGTCCAGAGGGCTGAAATTTCCAAATTTTCCAAGAATGAGTTCAGGTCTGCAGCAGAAATAGAGCTCAGGGCAACAAACCTGCCCAACTTACCCAACAAATGAAGCCTTAAACATCTGTGTGTCTGTCTGTCGCCCAGAGGCCCGATTGGTGAGGTTGGCCCTTAATTTACAGACTAGCAGCCTTGAGTGTGTCCCTTCTGGCTGTCCTGGCCAGCTAGTGTATATCAGCACAACAGCACTAAAACCTAGCCAGGCACCAGATTGCATTGCAGTGATACCAATTCATAAATCAAGAAAATGCCTGGGTTTGCAGCCAGTGAACCTGCATCGATCACCAAGGATAAGCATGTGTAAAAGCTTTACTTACTTTGGATAAAAATTGTGCACCCATGACAGGAGAAGATAAACATCCTTGTCTTCCAGATGAGACTCAGCACTCTTTTTTGTCTGGGAGGCAAAATAATTGTGGTAAAGTTCTGCATATATGCTGAACACATTAAACTCAGGAGGATAAAGCTGTTTAATGTACTTCACAACGACTATCAAATCTTCTTTCATTGTCTTTCCCATATGTAGGAGATTCTGACCAACTGCAGAGAGGTTCTCAGTTCTAGGAGTATGGCTTGTGTCTCTCATTCGAGTCTCTACTGACTCCTTTACTGCAGCCACCCAAAGCTCTTTCCATTTTCTAGATCTAAATGGCATGTTTTGGTCAGGTGGATTCTCTGATGTGTAGTTCTGATCTTCTTTCTCCTGCTCTTTCAGTGCCTCTACTGCCTGCTGCAGCAGTTCTGGGTTTGTTTTTGCTAGCAGTATGGAGTCTTTCAAGATGCTGAAGACTTTGTAATTCAGAACTTCATAGATGGACTCGACATCTTGCTGGCTGGTGCTCAGTCCCTCCTCACTTTTGCTAGACAGGCTCTTCTGCAGGGCAATCAGATGCTGAGTGGCTTCGCAAAACTTCTGCTCTTCAAGGAGATCCATGATTTTTTTGACTGGTGAAAAAAGAACAGCCTTTCTTTACCCAATAGTGAAGATTCACATTTCTGCTTTATAAAAAACAATGGCTCTGGAATACTTTTTTAAAAACATGATTATATTTCCCTAGCACTGGATCTTAGGCTCCTTCACCAGATAGAAAACCTTTCTGGTTATTTAAAGATCAGGTTTTTTCTAGATTGCCTCTAGCTGGGGCAATGGAAATTTGAATACCCATCACTAGTGTGTTACGTATAGACAGCTATTCATGAGCTACCTATAACTGTTCCCAAAATTAAGATTTGTGAAGTTCTATTTTTTTGTTATCCCCTTTCCCATTAATATGATCTCCAGTCGGAAGCATGGCTTTAGAAAATGTAGACAGCAAGATGTAGCTAAAGGAGATGTGCTAGAGGAAACACCACATGGGTTTTCCAGAAATAGGCTGGCACAATCTGACCTGCGAAATGTTTTTGGAGGATGCATTTAGCATGCGATATAAATACAATTGAACTGTCTTGTCTGAGCTGCAGCCTTTCAATAAGGGGCAATCTGGGAAGTTATTAGTTAAACTGGAGAAGTTACATCCCAAAATAAGTTTTGTTGGGTGTTTTTGAGGTTTTTATGGAAAACTCTGCGTGGAGAAAGCTTATATTATTCATGAAACTCATCTCACTTCATATTCTCCTCAGAGACTGTGGCACAAAAGCTGGGAGTGCCCTACTGGCATCTGTTAATTACACAAAGTTCAGAGACATCATTGAAACTGAGGGCTTAGTATTATATAGTTCCTGTATTATACAGGAACAAGAAGATAACTTGAATAGTAAATGGGCTGAAATTTAATAGCACAAAGTATAAGATATAAATTCAATAGAACAAAAGGTACTTGGCAACAAATAGGATTTTTGCTGCAAGATGGATATGAATCATCTTGAGATGGAGGAAGAAGAGAGATGCCTGGAGAATTAGTAAATCATTGAGAGATGATGGTGAAAATGTCATATATAACCCCAGGATGTGTACAGTGAGGAACGTCCAGCTGAGGCAGGAAAATGGTAACACATTGTACCAGGCAGTGGTGGTATCTCATCTGGAGCATTTTCTGCAATTCTGGTTGCTTTATTTCAAAAAAGACATTGGGAATGGGGCAGTGCAGCAGTAAGAAGAAAGGCACAAAGGGCCTGTTTTCAGTGGACTTGGTTCTTTAGCTGAGCAAATTCAAGGCACGGCTCATTAAATTTATGAACCAGGTAATGACATATGTTGTCTGAGTTGATAGGTGAGGCTTGGAAGTGCCAAGAGGCACTTTCCTCTCCAGTTCTGGATTTCTCTGAGCAGGTATTGTGACTGGAGGAACTGTATGCTCATATATCAGCCCTGAGAAAGTCCTATGCATGCTGCTCACTGCTGCCTTGGGGATAAAGGAGATTTCACAGGGTGGTGGTTTCATGGAGGAACAGAGCAGAGAGGCATGTTTTGGTTTCTTGCCCACCCACAGATCTCTGTGCCACCATGAGAGGTAGAAATAAGTTTTATTTTGGACAGGAACCACACAAACTGGCAGTTCCTCAAGGAGTATGCCCTTGGTAGCAAAAAACTAGGACTTGAGGTCTCCCTCAGCCCATGTTTCCCAAGGTTCCTTGGCAAAGTCACTTCAATCTGTCAGTGCCCTTGTTTCTCAAGGGGACAATTTTCCACCTTGTGCACCCCTGCAGAAGTAACTATGGCCTATGAGGTGGAGGAAGATGGAGGAGCACTTACCACTGGGTGTCTTGATCTTTTTAATTTTCTTAAATGCATTTGTAAAGATTTCCTTTATTCCTTTCTTCCCCTTTTCAGGACTGTCGCCAGCAGAGGTGCAGCTCCCATTGCTCGCAATGGAAGACGCACGTGAGGCTCTATAGGCTCCCTCTGGCTTTTCTCTCATCTTCTCCTGGTCCCTGGACCAGATCTCATCTCCAGAAGGTTCAGGACAGGAGTGGATTTGCTTAGCTACTGATGTCGAAGGGTTTTCAAGCTGCTTGTTTGCACCAATGCAACCCTCTGATCCATTGCACATTCCAATGGGACCATTTTGGAGAAAAGGTAACATTTTCATCATTTTCCTTTTAGCCTGTAAATTTCAGAAAGAACTGGTCAGATTATAACAGTTGGCATGAAAAATATCATGGCACAATGTGGCAAAGTATATTCCCATTAACAAAATGAATTCTGGAATGAGTTGTCCACATGTGGGCAGTGCTACATGCATCTGATATGAGCACAGCTCAGCAGGAGAGCCTCTGAGCAACATCACCTCGGGTAACTGAGAGGATGGACACAGCTCTCTGGTCTAATAAATAACTTAGAGAAAATTAATGAGTGATTTTCAGGATGACTCAGGCAGCCTAATTTGAAACCCTGAGATTGCCTGAGTACAGGAGAGCAGGGTTCTCCCATGGGATGCTGTGGGAGTGCAGACATGAGCATGAATGCTGCACATGAAAGATGTGGGAGGGTGGGACAAGCATCCTGTGCCTATTCAAAGCAACCACAAAACTCCCTTTATATGCTTTATATGGCATTGGGATCAATTCCCACCTTCCTCAGGGCCTGTTTTTGCTGGTCTTTGCTCATCTGGCTGCAGCTGTTTCTGGAAGCATCCATGTAGCTTATTGCACACTGAGTTTGCAAGTACAGCATGAATATGAGATGGGCCTAACAAGCCAGTTATGCATCAGTTTTTTGCTGAGCAAAATTCCTGCTGGTTTAACTGTGTCCCCATTTCAGTCACTAATAAAATTCTTAGCTGTATTGAGGAGACCTCACAGGGAAGGTGACTGAGAGTTCAGAAACACTGGGGATATGAACAATGTGCTCGAAAGGATGGGAGTGTGGGAAGCACAGCAGTATCTCCTGATATGAGCATTAGGAGACTTATCACTTTAGGCCCCAAAATCCCAGCTTCAATGCTCTACATGCTCCCCGCATCACTAAAGCAGCAGACAAAAGCTCAGGGACACATTCAGACCCTTCAAACCCACTAACATTCTACATTATCTCATTTTCAAAATGGTCCCAGGGTGACTATGGCATCCCAAGACAAGGCAACTTCAGTGTGACTTGATGAGTGTTTTCACATACCCAGGAGCAATTATTGCTCCGTCTCTTTATGTTGACATGTGGGGCTTGTGCAGAAAGAAATGCTGGTGCAACGGGGTAAAGGAGGGGCAAGGTTCTGATAAGCAGGCACTAACCAGACTGGACCTTTCCCAGAGCTGCTAAATGAAACTGGTGCTAGTGACCAGGGCTGCTGCCTGCACGTTCAGAGCAGTCCTTGCCTGGCTGCAGGGGAAACAGGAACAAGGCATGAGGATAAGGGTGGTTTAGCCTTGTTTAAACAGACATTATCCTGCTAGAGTCCTGCTCTACCACTAATGTTCCTGTGCTACAAATATTTAATGGTGGCAATTTGTTATTGTAAAAACACATTGTTGGAGTTTGTATTTAGAATTATTCATGTACATGTAGAATTTAATACATTGCTATAGATTTATTTGCATATTAATCTATGTAATAATTATAATTATATAAATATTTAAAATAAATAAATGGACTCATAGTTTCCAATCCTTGTTCTAACAACACTTTTTTTTAATTGACTTTCTAGGAGACCAGTGCACTTTTGTACAAAGAGCTCTCAGGCAAGTTTTGGCTTACCTGCACTGCATAAGGCAGAGGAATTAGGCTTTAAATAAAGGAAGAATTTCACTTCACTTATTAGGCCACAACGTGGTGATTGTCAAATACCTTTGTGAAGTTTATCCTGTTGATATGTATCATGCTGATTCAAACTCTGATACTTATTTCTGAGCAAACTTGTTGGAAGACTGTGGGTTTTTGTTTTAATTGCAATTCCTCCTGCTAGCTCCTAGCAGCTTGGAGAGCTTTGAAGCATCAAGTTAGTGGTAGCAGGAGGGTGGTATACAGAGTAGTTAGAGCCTGGCATCGTTGAAAGCTTTTCTTCTCTGTGCTTTGGCTGCCAGGTCATGCTCAAGATTAGTAATGCTACTGCTTTTAAAACACAGTGAAGATTAAAACTCATTCAGGCAGGAGAAGAATGGGTGTGGGTGTGTGTACGACCTGGCTGGCTCTCAGCTAAATGTGCGATCTGGGGCAAAGCGTGAAGCTAAACCTAAGGTGCGCCCATGGCCGAGCGTGAGAGAGGTGGCTGTCAGAGCCATCAGGTCACTGGGCTCCAGGGCTGTGGGGCTGGTGATGTGGGTGAGCAAAGGGGGGGCCAAGGATGAGAGCTGCCCAGTGGCACTGAGCCAGGGCTGAAGCTATGCTCCTACTTCTTCCCCTAGCACACTTACTGGAGACAGAGGGAAGGAGAGATGAAACACCACCATGTTTCACTCTGGCTATTCTAGTCAGGATGCCCCACTAGAATCCTGAAAACAGTGGAAAAGAGATTCTTTTTGTTACATTTCCATTAGAAAAAATATCATAGCAACAGGGATGCCCTCTAAGTGTTTGGGACTTCCCTAATTTTTGTGACCACTTCCAGAGTCTTTTGTTTTGAAGAATGGTGATCAGAAAGGTGAATTTCAAAATGGTTTTGCTTCTTCTTCAATACAAGGATGAATATCATGTATCTTTGAAAACCACTGAAATTACATTACAACTAAAACAGTCCATAAGGGAATGATTAACTTGGTTAGAAGTCTAGTTTTTCAGTGGCTGGCAGAACTTTGTCCAGATCAGCAGCGTAGGAACTGTTGGCAATTTTGGTGGTTCAGGGTGTGATTTTCATCTTGAACTAATAAACGCTAAAGGAATTCAGCATCTCAGTAAGGCTGTCAATGCAGTATTTGCCATTGGTGCAGTGGCCGTGCTCATTCACATTTGGCCAGCTTGAACACTTGCCCAGCATTTATGGGTGTGCCACTGCTGGTTTCTATATGTTTGTATCTACAGCAGGAAGTACCTGCAGGCGGAAATACCAGCAAACCCCAGCTCTGCCTTGAAATGCAGCCTCTGTCCCTTATGGCAAGTAGTACCAAAAACTCCACCTCCATCTCTTCTCTTTATCATTAGATGGCCAAGCACTTACTGTAAGAAACATCTAATAGAAACTGCCTATAAGAAACTTCCTTAACAAAACCTCCCCACTTCCTACGAGAAACATTCAGCTAAAAGGAAGTGGCACTGGTTATGGCTGGATGCCACAGACAGGAGATGCTGTGCCCCTGTCAGCACCCGCTCCTGCCTGCTGTAGCAGATGGAGCACGCCAGGAGCTTGGCTTTGGCTTGCATGGCCACAGGCTGCTCCTGTACACCTGTGCTCTGCTCACACATCAAAGTGTGTTAAAACTTCAGCAGGCTCCTAATTGTTTTATCAGTTAACACTTAGGGAGATGCCGAATCATTTCTCAGGCACACAGTTCAAGTTCAAATCTTGGGAAATTCAGCGGTTTAAGGTCAAGACTTGACATAGATCCCAACTCAATATTATTACTAATTTACTGTTAATTACTGTTACCATCATCATCCTCATTATTATGTGGCAGTATAGTCTATGCCAGGGGAACCTTTAGCTCAAATTATATTTGACGTAGTATATTCAGCTTGTGGTTTCCACCAGAAGAGCAGCACAGCATGTATAGCATCTGTCCAGAGCTCTGTACCATTTGGACAACAGTGCTGCTGACTGATGGTGTGTCTGGAGAGGGATGCAGCAAGATCTCCGCATGGTGCTGACCACGGTGCATACCCCTGGGCTGGACCTTTTTCAGGGTGGGCTGCAAGGGTGAGGGAAATACCTGGAGCAGAGCCACGTTGCAGGACACAACCCAGACTCCTGCCACAGTGGCCTCCCTTTTCTCCTTTTCCTCCTCAAAGGAAACATCTTTCATGCCGCACACTTCGGGGATGAGCTCATTTGCAAGAGGTGGCTCATACAGTGCCAGAGAGCACTCAGGGGAAGAGATTTACTAATTACCCCTATTCTGACATATTTTGCCGATCTTTTTCCTGAGCTGCTGCCAGTATTAATAAGTGTTTGTTTGGATTCTTAGTCCTCTCCATCCTGCTGACATACCACATCTCAAGGATTTATGTCTCATTTTAGTGGAAATCCCCCACTCTCCCAGAGCCTCGCAGATATCCAGAGTTGTTTAGCTAAGTCTATCTCTGCATCAGCCTTTTCTCCCCCCCTTTCCTGTGCAAACGGGGTCACCCCTGCCCACACAAGAAAATCGCACCAGGTCAAACCATCTTTGGAAGCAGTAAAGCAGTGCGGCCAGTCCGAGCCTAGCGTACCTTGGACCAAGCTCGGACACCTAAAAAAATCTCCTAATCAAAGCAAGTTGTATATGGAGACGCCATCACCAATCTTCGCAAGCTGTTTTTTTTCTTTTTTGTATGAATTTTCATCAGCTGGATTGGGTACTGAAAGGAGACACTGTGAAGATGGGGCTTCCACTCGGCTCTGCCTGAGAAATCACATTCCATAGACAAGCTCCACCAACAGCCTCACCTTGAAGTTTTACTGTGCTGCTAGAATCCAGGCTCCTATCCACACACCCTTATGGACACCCATGACCCTGTGTGGTCCAGAATCATCCTGATGGTGACCAGGCTCTGTTCCTAATGGGGTCAGAAGCTGAGGGGAAACAAAACCTGTGTCTGCAGTAAAGAAGTCAGGGCAGGAGTAGAGCCTTCCCAGGGGACTCAAACCATGTGCCAGGGACTCCCATGGGTCTGAGGATGATGGGGGACCCAAGGGACTTATGAGAATGGCAGTGGTAGACCAGGCAGAGGATTCCAGGGCATCTCACTTCATGTGAAATGCTTTAAACCAGCATTAAACCATGTTGTCACCTTACATGATAGGGGAACAGAGTAGATAAAGCTACACAGTGCTTAAGTAATTTTTAAATAGGAATTTGTTTTCCCATAACATGACTGGAGACAGACCTGTAAGCCAGTGTCTCCTGTTGTTAGAGACAAGTTTTCAAACAGCAAAAGAAAAAGTTACACACATATATATTGTAATTGGGGAAAAGCAGAGAAAAAGCAGAGCATTATGTTATTTTTCTTGCTTCAAATCCCAGTAATATTGCTGTAAACTTCTGCTACTAAACAAGAACCCAGCTATGGCCATCTAGGATTTTGTTTTCATAACAAAATAAGCCAAATCCTGCATTCAGGCCTGGAGTTTGCAAAGTTCACTGTTAAGAGCTAACAGTGGCTGAGGAGATAGAAGCAAGCCCAAACCTGAGTTTTCCAAAGCTCTCTGCTCCCATTTGATTGGCTTTTTAGGAACTGACAAGCCTCAAAGTCCCTCAGCAGGGGCAAGCAATTGAATGCTTTGGAGAATGACTATTTCTTCAGGTTTTCTGCTCTGAACTTGGGTGTGTTGCTGAGGCACCATGGCTTCTAGAGGAGCCATATGCTCCAGTCACAGTAAGCTCCTTCCTTACTTTGCAGCAGTCTCAAGAAGAAATCCTACTTCAAACACATCAAGGATCCTAACCCTGAGGTTGAACTTTTCAACTTGTGCCTGAGGAACTGATGCAGTGGATGTGGGGTGACTGCCCAAGGATAGGAGGGAAATTCAACATGCTCTTCAGTGCTCTGGGAAAAGGCAGGTCCTAGAGGCAGTGGGGCTTCCCTGACTTGGCAAAAAAAAGTCACAACATGGCAAGTATGGCAGTGCAGAACTGTGCCAGCTCAACACACTGACCCTGGCAGGATGCAGGGCACAGGGTCTGCCTGGGGCCGTACAGGGTCCAAGCACTTTAACAGTGTTTTTCCAGTGCAATCATGCTGAGTGAACATAATCCAACTGTTTTCCTGCGATTTGGGAAGAAAACCACTGCCTTCTGAGCAGAGACAAAGAGAAGGGCACAGGAAGCGCCACGCTGAATCTGAATCCCGGCGCCTGACCTGGGTTTAGGATGCTTTGGCGATCAAGACCTATGTCGGGATTTTGGGGAAGAGGATGGGGGTAACAGGAGTCATTGCTCACAGCCTGCGTTCATGCCCTGAAATCTGGGAGCTGAGCAACAGAAATCCGACCCAGCCATCACAATGCAGTCAAATATCCTAGCAGTCCCCAGCTCCGGGATGTTTCTGGAGCTGCTGTCCTTCTTGTAGCACGGTTATTACGGAGTCGGGCTGAAATCCATCACTTTGTCCGGGAATGCACCCCTTAGCGCCTACCACTGACTTGTCCCCTCCCTCGGAGACAGCACAGAGCCTTTAACAAGCCTTGCGACAAGCTAGCTGAGTGGGCGCCAGAGGCACGGGAGAAGCGGGACAGACCCCAGAGCTACGGGGAGGGGGAAAGCGCCGAGCCCCGCAGCCCGGACAGGCGGCACGAACGACTTACTGCGCTGCTGCTCCCGGGCGGCCAGCGGGCAAGGAACGTCTGCGAGGCGTCTGCAGCGGCAGCCTCTGGCGGCCCCTATAAGGGAGGGCGCGGAGGCGGAGATGGGAGACTCGGCGTATGGGGAACTCCGGTGCGCCTCCCCTCCGAGAGCGGCGCGAGCCAGAGGGCAGCGAGAAATCCCCTCCGACGGGGAAGAGTCACGGCAAGGGGGGCGGCTGCCCCCCGCGTGGCGGCGGGTCCCTGCAGGGGTCTGAGCCGCGGCGTGGTGTGCTGAGGGACAGGTGGATGGGGTACCCTGTCCTCACTGCCCCGAGGGGTTGTATACGCGGTGCGTCCCACTGCAGGCTTGGAAACCCACCGTGAGGGACGGACCAGGTGCCTCCAAGAGCTCTGCTCCCTGAGCGAGGCGTCGCTACAGGTGAGCGGAGATAAGGTGTGTGCCTGAAAGCACAGCCTTCAGTGTCTGTATTGGGGTCCCATATCGTGCTCAAGGTGAAGTGCCTTCCTCAGCACGGTGCTCCCAGGAGACACCAATATCGTCGAACACATTCAGTTTAGTGTGTTGACTCCCTGCCTAGGGCGATACAGGCCTCCTTCCTCACCTCAAAGCCTCTGAACTTCTAGTTTCCACTTGCAGAAGGAGCATTTGTCTTCCAGACTTCTGTCCCTGATTTTGTAGGCATCTGCATCCCTGGCTGTGGAGGTGTGGTGAGACCATTATACTGGGGAAGCGTGTGTGCTGCATGGCAGGGTTTGGCTGAATGTCTGCCAGGGGATGTCTGGGTGACAGCTATGACTATCAGGGGCCATTGCAGAGGGTCTGTGAAGGCCACCAGGGCTGTGCTGTCCCTTGCTTAGATAGCCTCAATGTGGAGCACCTTCTGCACGCACCTGGATGAGATCTGGACTAGAGCAGCCAAAATACTGTGGTCCTGCAAACCTTACTTTTTCTCCCCTCTCCTGGGGAGATGTTCTGGGGCAGGAGTGGGGCAGGCAGCAGGTCTCAGTGCCTGGCTGCTATGCCTAGGACAAGTTCTGTTTTATAGCCCCTAGCTGTGGTTTAATGCAAAATGCAAAAAAAAGGGGCCCATAGACTTAAAGCTGACTGTGAACCATCAGCTTTCATGGTGCTGCTGCACACACTCAAGGCCTGTGTGGCTGCACAGGGGCTATGCAGACTCAGTGCAGGAGCATGCCCTAGCAGCAGACATAGTCTGGGGACAATTGTACTGGAAGGACTGCCCGGCTGAGTGGGCATGGCACTGGAGAGCTGATGTTTCTCCTGCCCTGTGCCTTTTGGCAGGCATCCTGTGTGCCGGGACTGGTGCTTTCCTCTACGGGACTCTCTCCCCCAAAAGACCATGGTAGCAGGGAAAAAAAACACCCCCGAAACAATGTGTGCCAAAACAGGAAGCAGGAGTGGAGGGGCGGCCCCACGGGCAAACCGATGATCTCCTGTCTCTGGAAAACACTGATTCATCTCATCAGGCCAGCCTGTGGCTGGGTGGAGGGTGATCCTCTGGGATTGCCCTGGGGTTGGATCCCCTCACTGTATGGCAGCCGGTGGCCAGAAACAGCCATCATCATGGAACAGAAATGCTGGGTGCCGCATCAGTTTGAAAATCACTGGAAGCATGAGATAGTGCAAGACTTGGCCCTGAAGTAACTTTCTCAGTGCTTCATTGCCCTCTCCAACCGCTATGTGAAGGAGAGAGGAAGGAAGGTTTGCCATCTGCAGTTACAGCTGGTTTTGGGGCAGCTGGAGGTGAGCTCGAT
Organism: Amazona ochrocephala; assembly: GCA_039720435.1. Taxonomy (NCBI): domain Eukaryota; kingdom Metazoa; phylum Chordata; class Aves; order Psittaciformes; family Psittacidae; genus Amazona; species Amazona ochrocephala. Next base: position 49,740,595 of record CM077882.1, on the reverse strand, counting down.
GCTGTATCCAATGACCCTTTCATACAGAAGGCAAAGGGAAGTGGTTCCTGGGAGGCACCAGGGAGGCTTGTGTGGCTTGGGTGTTAACACACACACGTAGCTCTGGGCATGGCAGTGTTCGTGGCTGCCTGAAAGCAGAGGATGCTGTTCTTGATGCAGGGAGGACTCTGGGGCTGGTTTGCTTCTCATGTCCTCTGTTATATATTATGAGTTGTGTGGGATCCAAAGTGGATTCACACAGTGGGATCTCATCTTTAGCTACTCTAAGTTAGCATCAGTGGGATCAGGGCACTGAATTCTGCCAGGAGACAGGGAAACTTATTGTAATTGGGTCTTGATGACCTAGAACTTAGGTGTCATCAATCAAGTACCCTTATTTACCTGAAATAAACCTATCACTGCACTTCGAGCTTCTGCTGACACACCAGCATGGCATTGCTTGTCTATGTAGCTTGATTTCCAGACAGGCATCTTGTATATTACTGATATAATATTGGGCAGTGGATAACCAAGTTATACCAGGCTGCACACCTTCTAGTGGGAATTTTTCTGTACTCTGTAACTACTCAGCATGTGTTGCATAGGGCAACACTGATATTCAGTGTTTTGGCTATCTAAGAAACTATTTCAAGTCTGTGATTTTGAGAAATCTAGGGTTTTACACTTAACTTCCATAATACACACTTAAAAGCAAGATATACTACCGAGATTTGTAACTTAATTTTGCAGATGCTTCTTTAATTTTGAACAGTGAATTTGCCTGGGTTCATTCACCTCTTCTATATTGGACATCAAAGACTTTCTCACTAGCAGTCCTAATATCCAAATGTAGGTGGGCAGGAGCCTACAAAAGGGATATGTCTCTACTAAAAAAAGTTGTGAATCCTTTGCAGTGGACAATGAAAGATTTGTCTTGCTTGTAAGAGAGCCTATAAACAAGAGGTGTTGATAAGAATATTATTTTGGAAGTGCAGTTTTCTTCTCTTTTGAAGTGAAATTTCTCCATTCAGCATGCCAAAGAGCTGTTATCCTGCATTGCCAGCTGAAGGTGTCAAGAGGCAGAGTGTTGTGAGGGTAAAGGTTTTCTTCCTGGGATCCATTATTTCAATATGCTTATTCACTGAATGGCATTTGAGGATTTTTGTTCAAATCTGTTTCAATTATCTTTATTCCAGGCAGTGGAAATATTCATTTTCCATGGGATTTTACATGAGCTTAACTCATTTGTCCTAAGTAATTACAGCTGTGCATGTTTCAGTGTTAGAAAGGCAGCAGGTCTGGGTGCTGGTGGCTGGTAGGAGTTTTTTGGGTGAGCAGGCACTACTGTCATTTTCTGCTTGGGATCTGGGACCATTGTCTGGAGCTGGTGTGGCACAGAAGTCCAAACAGAACTTAAGAGTCAGAAAATCTCAGTGTGGGGTTGGACTGGAAAACCAGGGTCAGGTAATGCCAAGCAGCTTCTCCGTGTGGAATGGGGTACAGGGAAGGATGCCACTGTGGTGGCTGACTTCCCTGCAGTGCTGGGGGAGGCACATGAAGAAGCACGTAATGGGGACCACATCTGCTGTGCCCTGAACAGCTTGTAGCTGGTTGCTTTGCTGTTCCTGTGCACAGAAATACCTCTTTTACTTCTGCTTATTGTGGAATATTTTGATAGAAGCAGGGGCACGTGCAAGCAGGAGTGACAGAGTAGAATTTGAGGTCCTCATTAAGCTGTGGGGTAAAAGAACAAGAGGTCACACCAGCCATGCTTACCCGGCTCTGTCCAGAAGTTTCTTAAGTTTGGAGTCAGTGAAAGGGCTGGAAGTTTGAATTCTGAAGACTGACTGAAGATCTGCAGGCCAGAACAATGGCAGCTGGGTTGTGAGGAGCCCCAGTTCACCTCCCTGAGTGGAGGGACGTGGCAGGTCAGTAAGCTGCGGAGGAACTTGCTGGCTCTAAAGGCATTGCTGCTGCTCAGCAGCTGAGGCAAAGCAGCTAGTAACTGGTGGAAAGTCTAGAGGAGATGTATCCAGCTCTCAGGGCTATTGAGCATTTCAACACAGACCCCTCAGGTCATAAAAAGATTACTTGGATAATGTGCTCATCAAAATGTTACTTCTGACTGAGGTGTTTTCCTTTCCAGTGTGATGATGACTGCAAGTAATGGAAACAAGAGCTCTTTTTCTCCATAAGCAATCAAGCTCGGAAGAGGTGTCATGATATGCCCAAATATTGGCCTTACAGCATAGAAACAGGGTAATTGTGAGCTGCAGGAACAAAGCATGAGAAAAGGAGGTGAGGGGACCCAAGTTCACTGCGCAGATTGCATCACACAGTACTAACCACTTTGGGAAAAATTCCTGTGGTGGATGTTGACTATGCCATGTAAAAGACAAATAAGCAGTGGTGAGCAAAGACAGAGGACCCAGGGCTTCTTCCAGACACCATGTGAAACTGCTAGGGTGCTTCCTCTTGCAGTTTCTTTATGTGTCAGTGAACTGAGAAATTCCAGTTAGCTGCAATCTAGGACTTCTCCTAGATGTCCTAGGGTCCAGCTTCAACAGGTGAGTGAAGGGTACCTCCTGGGACACAAGTCTGAAACCTTTCAGGCTGATGGGACTGTTGTTCCTCGCCAGTCTGAGACACCTCCTGTAAGGTGACAGAATATAGCCTCTTGTTTTTCCACTTATTTCATTAACTGCTTCCCAGGCCCATTTTTGTTTTCATTTGTGCTCTACAAACCTTGATAATTACACATTTGCAATAAATTCTTTGCCTGAAGATGTGTTAAGTTTAACTACATCATTCACTGGCTTTCAAAACGGTCGCAGGAGCAGGTTTCTGCTGTCTTTGAAGCTTACTCGTGGTCTTCTCTGAAGGACTTCTGAAAGTTATATTTTGTGGTAGGTGAGGAGCAGATTCTTCCCTCACATCTGTGATAACTCGGTCTGAGCTTCAAGAGAACCAAGAAGTTGGTCAGTTTTAGTAATATCTTATTAGTGAAAAGCAGCACCTAACCTCAACACCTTAATGCCAAATGATATGGAATATTTTTTAAGTATTGAAGGACTCGCCCAAAATGGTGTTCTCTGATCCAAACAGTTCCCTTCCTCCTGCAAAATCCTTTGTCCTTTCCAATATGGACCCTATTGCAGCAGCCAAAAGCCTGGCTTTGTGCTGAGGAGATTGATCTGCTCAGGCTTCATTAAATCTGGATGTGAAAGCCAAACAGGATGACCTTAACCAACCATGCTCAGCAGCAACAGCCGTCGCAGCATTGTGTCTTCATCCTTCTCTCATAGCTCTGTCTCCCTTCTCTTCCTCCCAAAGTGGTGATCGCGCATGTTTTTACCCAGGACTATTTGAGGGAGGTTGGTGTTGGAGGTTTGACCTACAGCAAAGTTGTAATTCTATAGCTTCAAAAGCATAAACCCCTTTTGAGAGCTTTACTACCAGTCATACAAACCTCACATGGTGACAGTTTTGCCCTATCCATCACATCTGAACTGCACTAACCATACAAAGCTTTCCTGATTTGGTTGCTACTGGGATCAAAAATCCAACATGTCTGAGTAATGGACCAGGAATTTGAATCTGTCAGGAATGTCCTAAAACTTCTTCAAAGGAGAGGCTTATATGCAAGCATGGTCTGCATCCCCGCCCTCATATTTCTGCTTGAGGAGTGGTCCATAGCTGAGGTTGATGACATCTTTACCATGATATTTCTGGTGGAGGAGGCATCTGTCTCTGGGGCTGCTCTAGCACCCTACCCCCAGTATTTGTGTGAGGGAGGTATGCATTTTTGAGGTTGCCCTGCCACCCTCCTTATGATATGGAGAAGGGAGGAAGTGTCCATATTGGAGGTTTCTGGCTGGGCCCAGCTGTCTCTAACATGTTCACAGCGCAGGAGACATCACACACTGAAGTGAGGTCCCCTTGTCCTGACGGCCCTGGAAGCCGGAAGTTCCCAGTTTGCAATCCCTGTCCCTTCAGCTGAGCAGCTTTGTTGCCTGGGACAAATTGCCCTGCCCCATTAAATGGAAGTAGTGATGCCCCTGTGTTTGGAGCTGTTGCAGACTGACAGGTGTCCATCAGTCCCAGCAGTCAACATCTGATGTGTGGTGACTTGGGGAGGAATGGCAGATACTAAGGAAAGAGTGTGGCTTTTTCCTCCTCACCTGAAGGAAACTGGAAGTGCTTTTTTCTCAGTGCGGGAGTTCATTCATCTCAGGACAACTCACTCCAGAGGAGTGGGAACTCACGGTTCTTGCCATCCTGCTCCCGTTGGAAATGGTGGGCATATTGTGGGGTCACAGCACCGGACTGAGGTCTAGGATGGGGATGAATGAGGCCCTTGGAGCGGATTTGGGAGGGTCACATCTGCCTGTACAACAGATGTTTTGGGAAACATTGCTGCTTTGAAGAAACCCCAGAGATCCTCTGACAGAAAAGCACCGTTGTTTCTATCACCCTGTGCTCCAGCACTTGCTACCCCATAGTTCTTTATTTTTTCCAGCTTACTCTTGCTTCTTTGTATAGCACTACTTTTCTGTTTACAGCTTCTTAATGCCCTTGGGGAGGAAGGAGATGGCGTGAGCACACAAGGACCGGCTCTTTATAAAGCTAGACAAGTGTGTGTGTGCTTAGAAGATGCATGCTGGTTTTCACAGTACTACATTAAAGAGGGGATCACTAAGATGGATCACTTTGGACACAGATGCCCCCAGAGTTCAGCACAGCCATCGACTGAGGGAAGACAAGTGAGATCTTCCTCACCAGTTAAGCTACAAGGAATGGTACAAGAACCCACATCCTGAGCTGCATTGGATGTCTGCGCTCTCTGTGGTGGGCCTTGGTTCTCCCAGATGCGATAGCATGGCACAGGGCTGGGTTGCCTATCTGGTCCTGACACACCAGTTCTGCAGTGTCAGGTCTTGAATACAAAACCAAGCCTAACGTTTGTGCTGCCTGAAAGGCAAGTGATCCTCTACAGTTGCTGCAAAGCAAACCTTGCCAGCTGAACCCTGGCACTGCCAAGCCACCCTGCTGCAGCCAGAGCTGCTCCAGTGGCATTGGCGGAGCTGCTCAAATACCTGCTCCCCACGGGAGCAAAGGAAATGTCCCCATCCATGTTTAGGAGCTGGGGCTAGGGCATGTCTGTCCTCGCTAGTGCTCAGCTCATGCGTCTTCCCCAGACACTGAAGGCTGTGCTTGGGCTGGCACACAGCACATGTGCAGGGCACTAAGGGCCTAATTTTAGATCAGGAATGAAACACTCAAAGGTCACTGCATAGGATACAGTCCCAGCTGGCCTTCACAGTGACAGCCACATTGTGTTTAGACCTGGTGAGACTGATCAGGATGTCTTTTCTTGTCCAGTTGTTTTCTCTCAGCACAGGCACCTTCCCTGCCACAGGATTTGCTGCCTTCTGGCATCTATTTTTGCCCAGCAGGAAAGGCTGTCCATAAACATTGGTGGAAATTACTGGGGGAAAACGTGTGTGAAACTGCAAAAGCAGTACTTCTTTTTGAGGTCTTGAAAGCAAGGCACCAAGAAGTTCTTGTTTCGAACTTCCTTTTGGGTCCTCAAGGTCTGCCCATTGCTCTTCTTGGGCTCTCTCCTGCTGTTGTTGTCTATCCTTGGTTGTCTAAGCAAATTCAGGTTTGGTGAGTGGCACAGAGGGAAGAAAATTCAGGTTTGGTGAGTGGCACAGAGGGAAGTTGCCAGGGGAAATCCAAGTGGCCATGAAGACTTGACTTAATAGCCTATGTTTCAAACCATCTGACTCAGTAAGGAACCCATTGCTTACAATGCACTGTTGAAATCAGCAGAGCTACCGTTAGCAAATTTACTGGCAGTACAGAGAGACTCTTCGTCTCTTCATAAATAGTGGCATGTTCCTGAATGAGATTTACAGGTCTCCCGAGGACTGAAATTCCCACTGACCTTGCAATAGAAAATTCCTCTTTCGTCAACAAATATCTGAGGAATCCTGCTGGCTGTTCAGGATGATAACGTTTTTCTTTGCCTCCCCCTGCCCTCGAAGAGCCTGCACTGCTGGGCTGGATAAGGTGCTCTGTACGTATTTACTCTCCTGGAGTTGTGCCAGTAGTGCAGAGGTCAGACATGAATCCTTGAATCCATGCATCCAAACACTGGATGAGGTTGTCTTGGTATTTCTAACATCACCTTCATAGAACAGAAGAAAAGTTCTAAAGTAAGTTAAAACGAGTGATGGATATGTAAATCAACATTGCAATGCCTATGTAAAGGCAGTGTTTTGGATGCAGTGGTAAGCCCCATGTGTGTACTTTTAGCTCCTTCAGGCTTCAATTCACCCACATTAGGAAGAAGCATCTTCATTATGAGAGTTGGAAGGGCTGTCACGTATAACATTAAAGCTTGGGAGTTTTTAACTGTGGAAAATAATATTCCTTTGAGGGTTCTGTTCAGTACAGCCCATGCAAGCATTTTCCCAGAAATAGAGTTGTTACAGCAACAATGCAATTCATTTTTTATGTTGTGACTAGAACAATGGCACCTAAATCCACACACGGAGGCCAAAGGTTAGCTGATTGTGGAGATGTAGCAGTTGCTCTTTGCAATGGATAGTGAATAACTCTGGAAAATTGAACAATATTGCTGTGAGTTTTGCTGCCTGCATTTAGGCAGTTTTATTAACTGAAGATTTTCTCCTACGCTGGATGTTTAATAGAGCAAAACTAGGCATCCATTCAAGTATTTCTGCCCTGTTGCAAGCCAAACAAATCCTTTTCTTTTTCTATTTTTTATTAATTCACTCAGAAGAGAAAATCTGGAGCTGTTTCAGTGTTTAATCCCTTGCAAAAGGCATTTTGATGGAAATGAAAAATCTCAGGCCCAAAAGGAAATAGTGTGCTCAGGTCCACCCCCCTGCCAGGGTGCAGCACTGAAATGTAGCATGTCGGACTCTATCATGAGGGCTCCTGGCAGTTGCTTTCTTGCCATGGTGTACATAGCCTTTGCTGCAACACTAAATGCCACCATGCCGAGGGCATGCCCAGCCTGGGAGGGTGCCACAGCTGCAACAGCATCCTGGCCAGCGCTGGAAGTGCAGGATCTGCTCAAGGGTAGCATAAAATATATTTGACCGATGTCCTAGTTTTGGCTGGGATAGAGTTCATTTTCTAGTAGCTGGTGCAGTGCTGTGTTTTTGACTTTAGACTGAGAATAATGCTGATAACACCGATGATTTAGTTGTTGCGAAGTAGCCCTTACCCTAGTCATGGACTTTTCAGTCTCTAATGCTCTGCCAGTGAGGAGGGGCACAAGAAGCCGGGAGGAAGCAGAGACCAGACACCTGGCCCAAACTAGCCAAAGGGGTATTCCATACCACAGCGCGTCGTGCCCAGTATATAAACTGGGGGGAGTTACCTGGAAGGCCCAGATTGCTGCTCTGGTTGGGCTGGGTATCGGTTGGTGGGTGGTGAGCAATTGTATTGTGCATCGCTTTAGTGTATTGTTGTTTTTTCCCTTTTCCACTTTCATTTTTATGTTTTCTTCCCTTGTTATTTCCCTTATTATTATTATTATTATCATTAGTATATTGTACTTTAGTTATTAAACTGTTCTTATCTCAACCCATGAGTTTTATATTCTCTTGATTCTCTCCCACTCGGGGTGGGAAGGAGGGGCTGGGTGAGAGGCTGAGTGGTACTAAGTTACCAGCTGGGGTTAAACCACAGCAAATGACTTGTGAGGAATTTGCAGATATAAATGGGGAGTGTTACATTGGAAGATTATTAGAGCCCTGCATGACAGGGATGAATACAGGAAGGCAAAGTTCTCATTTGCTCCGTGTACTCAGGCACGTAGTTATGTGGCCGTGGCCTAGGGGAAGTTCTTGTAGTTCTTTAAAAGCTATTCCACATTTGGCACACATGAACTTATATCAGTCTTTACCTTTCCCAAATACTGTATTATTATGTAATAGTAAATAGTTTAAACATACTATGTCCAATATATGTTCAGCAATCTCACTGATCTCTTGATGGGAGAGGTGGGCCAATTCCAGTGCTGATGTTATGTCATCAGTAGCAGTATTACATAAAAATGTGCTTGAGGGATGGAAGTGCACAGTGATGCTAAACAGAGCATTTTTATATCTGCCCCATGTCCAGAGAACCAAATTGACTTTGGAGCAGTAAATCCAACCACAAGATTTCATGGAAAAATATGCAGAATACAAAAGATGGATAAATTTTTGCTAAACATCAGTACTTTGGAGAACTGTCTGCTGGATGGTGTCAGGCACATTGTCCAGCTCATAAAGTGGATGTAACACTGCAATCCACTTCTCACTGAATATCATTAATATTTGAACCCATTTGAGAGCTCTTTGCTGAAAGATGCCACATGGCAGAGAGCTAAACATTATAGTGCTGCTGCACTAGATTTTGACTGGAATGTTTTGACTGACTGATTAGGATCCTCAGCTGAGGTACAGACTCCTGTGCTTTCTCTGCACTGTCTTGGTATTGTTCCTGTCTTGATTGGAGGTACCTTATTTTCCATATCTTCCAGGAAAGGACAACTTCACAGAGTGAAATTGCTGAAATGATAGCACCCAGAGGCTGGTCTCAGATGGCAAACCGCAGCCCATGGGCTATCCTGGCTGCAGGCACTCTTCCCTTGGACAGAGAGTACTGGAAACGCTGCTTTTCACCCCAAACCAAGAGCAAATGCTATTGTGAAAGAGCAGAGACCTTTAAAACAAGAATAGTATTTGTCACCACCCACACAGCGCTGTGAGTTGGTCCGGATCCCCCCCGGCCCAGCTCTGAAATGCAACATTCACCCCTGAGAAGCTAAATCTGGAGAGAGTTTGGCTTTTCAACTTGGTTGTAAACTTCTGAGAAAGCCCTATTCACCAGAGATGTATCTGCAGTTGGTGGCTTGGGCCCTCCAGGGTATAAGCGAGCTCTGTTTCCTGGTGGGGGATGTAACTGTGCGCTGGCATGGGAATATGGCTGGTTGTGCAAACCACAGGGAAACAACAAACAGAGGGAGTTAACCGGGTAATAAGTGAGTTCCTTGGCACTTTCCTACAAGAGCAACATATTCCACAGTAAAAGCCCTGAGAGGCCTCTCCTCTCTTTTATTGGAATGTGGAAAATGGTCCTAATGAACACCGGGTGTTTCATAGAAGACAGCTGGACAACAGCACTCATTTCAGATAGCACAGCTCTTCCTCTCCCTTTGCTTGGGTGACCCCAAGATCTGCTCTGCAGTCCCGGCCAAGCATCCTGCTGCCTGGGAGGGACCACTGCTCCTCACCGCCCTGCAGCTTACTCTCTGCCTGCTGTAAGGGCAGGAGAGGGACTGAACCATAGTCTTGCTCTGATGGGGTTAACCTTAAACTGGTTTGCTCAAGAGCAAGCAGCAGGAGAGCAGCAGTTCCCGGAGGATGCAGGCTGTGCTCCTGCCACTGGCTCACAGGATGCCAGGCTGCAGGAGATCTGGGTGTCCCAGGAGAGGCTGTGACAAAAGGCAGATCACTGTGCCCAGCTTTTTGCCGTGACTTCAGGGTAGCAACTTTCTTTTATTAGAAAACGGAAGCCAAGTGCCTTATCTAATCCCAGGGCCAGGCAGCTGGAGCCTGAGGAAAGGCAGCTGCTTTGTGGAGAGTCTGCCAGTAAAATAATAAGATTGAAACCCATTGTACCACACACACTTAGCGCATCTGGGAAAATTCCTGTGTTGCAGATGCCTTGCATGAGGTGTTTGGATCAGAGGTGTACACAGGACAGAGGGAAATTTCTTATGCACAAAAACTCGCTGAGGCTTCAGTGCCTCAAAACCTGCGCTCCTCTGAAAATTCAGTCTTAGATGTCTCAGACTGTGGATGCAAAAGTTGAGATTACCTTTTTGTCTCTCCAACTTAGTCACTGCTTTTGATAAAATGTGAATTTCTTAGCACTGATGCCCTTCCCCTCTGTTAGGATGGGGCTGTAGCTCTAACACCCATGGGGGTGTAATCCAAGGGTCCCTGCTTGCACCATGTCCCCAGGACAGGGAAGGGGAACTCAAAAGTATTCCTGAGCTCTGCACAACTAACAGAAGATGCAGATGAGATTTTACTTCTCCCTCCCCATAGCAAATATTGAAAGTCACCATGCTGAGGATTCACAGGAATTGTCATGAGCTGTATTAAAGAAAGGTGAAGGACAGAAAATTCCTCCTAAGATTTCCTGTCTCATGCACTCAATTTATACCTCATATTTCAAAACCATCTTTAAAAAAAAGCCTTGTCTTGACTGTGGAGGCAGCAAGTCTATATCAGAAAAACTTTCATATTCCATGATTCTATGATTCTATGATTGTGAATTAAAGGCACACTCTGTATTCTTATCCATCAGAGCTGCTCCCTTGGCCTGTCACCAGTTCCTGCTGCTCCCCTGGGCTGAAATTTATACGGGTACAAACTAGAGCAAAGAAAATGGAAGAGGCTCACTACTGATGCTCTAAGTTCTGCAACAGATTAGTTTTCAAGGTTATGCCATGTCCACATTTATCACATTAATTGATAGACCATAAACATGTCTCTGCACAGAGTCTTGGATTAACTGTGGAGGACAACTTACAAGACAAATTGGATTAACTAAAATCAGTTTTGTATGGCTGTAGGCTGCTGGAGGTCTCTTTTGGTCTCCCCTGCAGATGCTGGATGTAACGCTTTGGATTCCTCATGGAGCTGAGCCAGTGGTGTTCCATGCCCATCAATGGGGTGATGCTGGTAAGGATCTGATCTGTAGCACTGCACCTGTCCATCTCACATTAGGTTTCATACTGCTGTCAGATTGTACCAGATTTGTTAAAATACTTTTGAACATAGTGGTGGCATGGTGGCCCTTTTGCCTGGGGCAAGGAGGACTTGGAGCTTCCCTCCACATCCAGTCGAGGCACATCTGCCTACACAGAAAGGCTGTGATAGCACGGGCAGGTCTTTGGTCCAACAGGAGTTTTTCAAGGCAGCCCACCTGTGAGGAAAATCTGCTGAAAAAGCAGAAGGACCATAGGATCATTCCTGGAGCACAGAGTGGTCCATATGCTGCACATCCCATCTGTGGGGTTTGGGTACCCTCCAAGGGTTTCCTCCTCAGGCAGGTAGTGGTCTGTGGCATCAGATCACAACATCACTGACCTTGTGTTATGCCAGCTCAGCCAGCTGGTTCACAGAGGAGGAAATAGGACTTGGGTGCTACCACATCCCTGCCCAAGCTCTGCCTCTTGGTTGCTCAGGACACTAATTATGAAGGAGGCTCTTGCTCTGCTGCTGTATAATTATACAATGCACAGTGCAAGCCTTAATATAGCTCTGAGTGAATTCCTTTTGGTTTTCACTTGCTCTCTGAAAAGAGATTCAATCTTGAACCAAACAACAGAGCATTCTCCTAGCAATAAAATCTGTATTGAACACATGGTGATCGCAGTGCCTGGGCTGGAGTTGCTCCCCAGGAGCTCTTGCAGGAGGTCAGTGACTTGCTGCATCTGTTGCCTTTGGTTTCTGAACTCTGGGTAGCAAAGTCAGAAAACTACTTCTTTTCCTACAACAATCAAAAAGCTGTGTTTGCAGAGGAGTGAGGCAGGGAGCAGGTTTTGAATCATGCCATAGAGACAGCATAGGAGGAGGAAGGATGCTGACCGCTTGTCATGGTTGTCTTAGAAGCAGCTGGTGATCACTGGGACATCAATTTCAGTGAAGAGTGTGCTGCCCTCCCCACCATCGGGGCTTTCCGGCACATGATAGCCTTGTCGAAAAATCGCCATTCTCCTGGTGCGTCCCAGCCCCCGGAGCGCAAGGATCGCCATGAAATGCTCCTTCCTGCAGAAATCAAATGAGACCTTGTTCAGTCCTGTCGAGCAAAACCAGCTGCACATAAGCACACAACAACAGTGCTGCAGACAGCACAAAGTGCCTGGAAACATCCCCTCACTGCACTGGATGGGGGTCTGCAGCCTTCAGAGGTACTGAGCCAGTGAGCATCAGCTCCAAGCACCCGGTGCCGCTGGAACACCACCACTCCTGCTGCTGGCTCTTCGGGGAATTCCTCACCTATCTCCACACACATATGACGTCGTTTTCAAGTTTTCCTAAGAGGCTGCAGACCTTTTATTTGATGATTGTCTTGAGTTGAGTAATGGAAGTGCTGATGTTTAGGAAGCTGATTGATAGACACTAATTAGAGTAGAGCTGGGAAAGCCGATTTGGAAACGTATCCTGTTCCAGTAATCTCAGTATATGTAAATTCAACAACATCTCCAGGAGCTCAGGGGAAGAATTACCAGAGACCTGAACAGGAAGCAATGCAGGTCCAGCAGGTTCCTCCCCATTTTACAGACTTTATTGTTAAAATAATATTACTCAATAAAGGAAATAGATAACAAAGAGGAGGAGCCTTAAAACCTGGCTTGGGTTGAAGGCTAATGATGAAAAAGTACCACAATCACAGGCTTGTAAACGGCTTTTCTGACTGGAAAATTGTTTTCAAATAGCTAAGCCTGGCTAGCCATCATTTACTTCCCTCATCCTTCCCAAAAGCAGCACTTCATCAGCTTAGTCTGGCCGCTGGGATTCAGGCTTTTTCTTTTTGTTGCTGTTGGATAGGTGTGTTCATGTAGAACATTACTCGAAAAAAATTATTCCTTTTCAAGTCCTTGTCTCGAATTTCCCCACACAGATAAGCCCGACGCATATCTGACTCGCTCAGGTTAAATACATGTATGAAAAATTTTGAGCCTCAGTTTTGGGGAAAAAGAAATGTCTGGGTTTGTTTTTTTTTTCTTTTCCTCCCTCAATACTTGAGGGTCCACTTCAGTGTTCTGGGCAAGTTGTTAAATCTATGGTATTTTGACTGTATAAATGTTATCCATCAGGAGCTGTGCAACCAACACAGTGCAAAAACCTTCGGTCTTCTTCTGAAATGACTCTGATGAAATGGAATATTTTGCAAGCTGTACCACTGATGTTCCTTCTCAATGGTTGGCAGGAAGCTGCAGAAGACGAGGTAACTTCTGATATGCAGCTGCTTAGCTGTGCACAGAGCAAGTCACTCTATTTACTTTTCCAAGAGCCTGAAATTTTGCAGATGCTGCTTTGGAACAGCAACTGGAAAGTACAGAAGAAAGAATTTGTAATTTAATCCAAAATTTAGTGGTTATGTTGAAGCCCTTTCAGGAACTGCAGCTGAACTGTGTCAATGTCTGCTGCACTTTGAGGTCTGAGCTTGGGAACAGGAGACAAACTGCTCTAAAGCTGGAGCCTGTTGGCAAGCTGGGCTAATACTGGTGATGCACTGAAAAGCAGCCTCAAGCTTTACAATGAAACAAGATTGATTTGGAGGAATAAAAAAGTATCCTGCAATAGGAGGCATGGGAATGGTTTAAAGCTGCACAAGGAGAACTTTAGACCTGACATTAGGCAGCATTTCTTTACCCAGAGGTTGGCCACATACTAGAACAGGCTTCCTAGAGTGTTGGTCAATTCCCCAAGACTGTCAATAATTAAGAGGCATTTGGACAATGCCCTTAACAACATGCGTTAACTTTTGTATAGCCCTGAAGTGGTCAGGCAGTTGGACTAGATGATCCTTGTAGGCCTTTCCAGACGGAAATATGCTATTCTATTCTGTTCTGTTCTGTAAACGCTTTTGAGGTAATTTGTGCACTATATAACATCCAGCAGATGGGGAAAAGAGAAAAATGATACAGCTATAAATGAAGAAAAGTAAGGTGGGATTCCCTCTGTTACTGGCACCTTGACCTCTGACTTGTGGCTACCAGCAGAGAAGCTGAAGAGCTTGGCCAAAGCATGGGGCAAGCTGGAGCTTTTTGGGATGAAGCCCAGCTGTTTTGGCATCTGCTGTTTCATGTACCTGATATCTGGATAATCCTGACACAGATCCTTGACATACTCCTTGATTTTGTCTTTTTTCTTCTCCCCAATGATATTGGCGATGTGGTGTATGGCAGGAACGAGCCAGTCAGCGTCAGAGCCCTGCAAACAAAGAGGCACAGGGGACATCAGGAGGGACCTGTACTGCCCTTGGGTGGGCAGCGTGCTGATGGGGGGCAGCAGGGTGCTGGATGAGGCAGCTGTGGGTGACAATGGCAAGGCATCCCTGGAAGCTCTGCTGGGGCCTCCCTGATGCTCATGAGCACCTCAGTGACCCAGACACTGGGCTGGGTGTTGTGGCTGTGGGCTGGCACAGCAGTGAATGCCAGAGACTTCACCTCCTGCTGCCTAATAGTTTCATGTGCCTCATCTCTGAGAGGGATCTGCCTCCACAGGGTTTAGTGCCCTGGACACCTGACTTTCTGCAGAATCCAAGGAATTCAACTGTGATTTTCCTGAAAATCCCAGACTGAGGCTGCCTAGTCACAAAATATTAAAACAACCACAGTTTTCTACCCATCGCTTTCCTATATGCAGACTGTGTGCCTGGATAGACCTTCCCTATGTACTCATCTCCATGAGCTGTACCAAGGGCAGAGATCCTTTAGAGACAAGTTGCATCCCATGGCCCAAGGAAATAGGCCCAGGAAGAAGTTGCCATGGGATGAGTGTGATCCTACAGCACATGAACCACCCTACACAAAGCACCCATGCACCTGTGAGTGTTAAAACACCAGGTACTGCAATCAGAGAGCTGCCAGCTGAGCATGCACAAGCCCCTACTGCAAGAGTAGCCACTATGCTGGAAGTCCACACCATGAACCAGCAGTAACCACCTTGCTTTCCCTCTTTTAAGCACTTTCACATTTAACCACTTTCACGTGAGGCTTGCTCGCCTCAAAAGCCTGCCTTCTGGGTCCCCTGGAAGCCAAGTAGGGATATTTCACCTCTGGGAATGGGGAAGCTAGGGGATGCCAGGAGGGAACTCACATACCTGATCAATGAGCATATTATGAATGATTCTGGCTTCCTGGTTCATCTTGTTGCTCACTCGCTGCCGAGTCTCCCTGTTCATTTTCCATCTGGGTTTGATGACCAGCGTGATGTATTCCCTTACCACGTACTTATGAATATCACGTAGAAGCTCCTGGTTAAAAAAGAAAAAGTCTCACACTTTTAACTTGGTTCCCATGAAAGGCCATGGCAGTGAGAGAGGACAGGGGAAGCCCTCAGGTCTTTAGCAGCAGCCAAGGGTATAGAGGAGGTACACAAATGCAGTACATGGTCAGCACACGCTGCCCAGGCCAGCCCTGCTGAAAGGAGCTGACTGCTCACAGCACTCACTTAGGCACAGAGCTATGGCCGTGGAAATGTGCCTTACCCCGAAATAGCCCATGAGGGTCAGCTTGGACCCTCAGTATCAAAGGGAGATATTTAGGATTGCTTTAAAAGTAGGCTTTGGTAGTGCTTGCAGATTTTAAACATTGAGTTGTTGTCACCCACCCGTCTATTTTGAAACTGCACAGACGTGAAAGGAGCTGATAAGCCTACAACTTACAGAATTGTAATGCTGAGTGATGAAGTTCACCAAAGGTTTTTGCTCCTCTTTAAAGAAAGAAGATCCCATATTTAAACTACAGAAAGGAAAGGTGTTGCTTATTCTCACTTGGAAGTACAGCAATAGCTGAACTCACCAGCAACAGCAGTGCCCACAATCATATATACGGCTCCTGCTGCAGGTTTGACCACAGCCTGCAAATGACAGTGGTACCCCCCAACATCACTGTGCCCAGACATGGGACTAGCTGCCTACCTGCCCCAGGGGCTCCCTCATGTGCTGCAGGTGCTCGGAGAACTGCGAGACTGCTGATGCCAGGGAGTCCGGCCTTTCGATCGACAAAATCCAGTCCTTGGTCAGAATTTTCTTAAGGAGCGGCTGAAAAAGAACCAACTCACTGATGGCACTGGTGATATTCAAACTAGTGGATGCACCAGTCAAAGGCACCCTGCTATATCCCTTCTTGGGGTGGTTGAACCCAAAAGGACAGAGCACTGATGGCACACCAACTCTCTCTGTGACACACCAGGAGTTAGGCACAGGGGCTTCTCTTTCCCCCCTGGGAATTCACAGCCACATCTTCCCTTTCCGAGTAGGTGGCCCAGTGCAGACAGAAGCATCACTCCCTGAACAGAAGATGCTTTGGCATTAAAGGCTTACTTGGGACACCTAATTTCCTTGCTTTGTGCTGCTTTCTAACCCATGAGCTATATTTCTTTAGGTAAATATTTGTATCCCTATCATAGGGATGAAGAAACAGGTGAGAACGTTAATCAGGCATGGCTAGAACAGGCTGTGGTGTGCACCCATGTATGCTAGCATTACGCAGGTTTGCACTAGCTATGGACAAGACAAGTCAGTTGGTAGTTAATCTGTTGGTAATTATCCCAGCAATCCGTCACCCCTCCAGCTTTCCCCACAAGGAAATCAAAATCACTTTGATTTTGAGTCACTTCGATTTTGAAAAAGCACTTACAGGGGGTTGTCTGCACCCCTGCAGACCCATGTGGATGCACAAAGTCTCGCTGTGATTTTACTTCTGCTCATTGCCCTGATGGGGGAGGGAAATAGCAGCTGGAAGATTCCCAAATTGATGCCCTGTGGTCAGTGCTGATGTGAGAGCAATGGCACTGTTTCCCGTCTGCCTCGGGTACAAGGTGCTCTGACCAAAAGACCCCAATGGGTTACTTCCCTTGCTGAGTCCCTATAGCTAACATGCCTCCACACAGAAACACAGCAATATCTGCAAAATAATTCTGGGGACACCTGGAAGAGATTGGAAATATCCCTAAGGGATCCTAAGAATAAAATAACCCTTCTCCACCACATTCCATGTGTACTTTACTTCTCTTAGCTCTAAGGATTCTGTTTAGATTCCTGGCAATCTCCTTCCCAATGGTTTCCCCAACTTGTGCCCTCCTGCTGTGCTCCCTCCTGCTGGAGGGCTGTTTAGAAATGCTTTCTCTGTTCTCAGTTCTCATGGTATTTTGGCTCTCTTGTGCAATGCTTTGGCTTGACTCCTTCCTTGCCTGTCCCTTAGGCTCCAAGACAAGCTCTCCAGTTACTGGAAAGTCCCATTGGCCCCTCGGGTTTGGCTTAGACAGGAGCAGTTGCAGTACTGTCTTGCTCTCTGCAATGACTTCTTATGCTGGGCGATTTGGAGCAGGAGTTAGGATAGGTGAAAAGAGGTGGGACCAAAGGCTTAGTTTCTTTCATCTCTCATATTATATCAGCTAGGACTAGTGGACCCCATATGGCTGAGAGCAGAAAGTGCTGTCTACGTCACCTGGGAAGCACAAACTGCATCGCAGCAAGTTGCCTTTTAGGCCTCTTAACACAAGTTAAGTTGATATCAGAGCTTTATCAACTGATATCAGATCTTTAGCATCCTCACACTAAAAAAGTCAGTCTTTCTTCACCATGGAAACAGCCTGGAAGAATCACCTCTGCCAGAATGAATTCTGTCCTGTCTGAAGAGACTGATAACTCTATGATCGTAAACGTCTTTTCCAACATAAAAGATTCTATGATTCTATAACAGACCATGATGACAGATCCACAAATAAGTAAGTGTAAATCAAATTCCTGGAAAATACTAACGTTTTGATAGAAGGAAAAGTGTCCTATTGGTGGTGTCCAGCTGACTTCCCAGTGCTTTCCTATGGGTAAGGTTTCCCCCTACTGCTTTGCCTGAGATGCTGGAAGCCACTAAAAACTCTTTTCTTTTGGTTACCGTTGTGCTAAAGTAAACAACTTGACAAGTGTATCATTGCTCATAGTGAAAATCTCCCAGGATGCTTTGGGTCAAGAAGGATTTCTACACATGTTAGGCACAACGCATTTCGGAGGGACCATAATGCCATGCACTGAAAAATGAGGTCTACTTGGTGAAATAAAGGAAGGGAGGTAGTCCTCAGCTGCTGCACTGGTCCTGCACATACTCCCTATAGTTATGAAACAGTGTGTCCAAGATGCTCTTACCTGCGCTTTTTTTCTTAATTCGTTTAAAAAAATACTCGTGAAGTTTCTTGTCAGAGCTGCCAAAATCTTCTGCAGTTCCTCAGTGTTGACTTTAAACATTGCTTCTAACCCTGACCTAGGGAGAGACACATACCACCAATGTGTTAATGTTAAAAGGTAAACCATTACATGGCCACTTCATCCAAATTGGCATCTTGGGTGTTCGTTTAAGTAAATTTGTGTATCTAGTACTTCCGCTTGGAAACACCTACTGGGTCAAAGTAATGACTCTTTTACACAATCCTATACACCGAAAATTGATCACAACTGTGTAACTGTGCTTAAAAAAACACCTATTTCCTCATCAGGTGGCATGGTTCAACCATGCGGAGCAGTTGCGTAGGCTGGTTACATATTCACTTGAGCAACATTTCTGCTAAATGATCTCCAGGTACCTGAGAAAGCACTGGGCTTTATGGGGCAAGGGAGAAGTAAATAATAAAGCCGAAGAAGGGAAAGCTGCTGACCCTGTGTCCCCCAGAGCCTGGCTGACTCACTCCACACAGTATCTATTGGCAGCAGTGGGGATGGTGAATGACTGAGGTGGAAAACTGTGGGTTTTCCTAGGGACAGTGCACACTTCTGCAAGTTTCCACGCTAATGAGGAAGAAAACACAAATTCAGAGAGGTTAATGAAATCCCCAGCAGTATGCGTGAGCTTTGGGGTGCGTTGCAAGTTCCTGGCTTTCTTCTCACTTTCGATCCTTTCCTCACTGTAACATGCTGTAGAGGGAACCAAGGCAGCATTACCACAATGCCTGAGCTTGTGGGGATGTGCCACATCCATTGCTGTGACCAGAGTGTGGCGGGTCCCTGCCACTGCCCAGTAGCTATTTTGCATGTCTGAAGCTGCCCAGGCAGGACTGCAAAACACCTCACTGCATCCCTCTCTCCCCAGGCTGGGACTCAGGTCCATAACTCCTGCTGGGCACCTGAAGTCTGGGTCTAGCATCCACACAATCATGCTGTTAGGTCACCTACCTCTGCCCTGCCACTCATCACCCTAGGCTGACAAATACTTAACTCGACTCAAACACCTTCCAGCTCTCTGCCTGGGGCTGGCTTCTCCCTTCACCACCTTATAGTCCGCAGCAGGGAAGGGAGAGCAATATTCCGCAAGGTCAGGAGGAGGTGGAGAAAGCCGGCACGTCGGCGAGGTTAGCATTGCTGGGGAGAGCCTGCCACCTAGAGACCTCCCGGCGGTAGAGCTCACTGCGGCGGGAGCCGCCGGCCGCTGCGAGCATCGCAACGCGAAATCCTCTGCAGGACCTGAGTGCCATTTGGCAGCCAACGCCTCTACGTCAGGCCATGCCAGGCAGCGACACAGCGGCATGGGCTGGAGATAACATCCCAAGGTGGCCAGAAGCCAGGCATTAGCCCCGTGCCACTTGGCTGAATCGGCCTCTGATGAAGTACCACATCTGCACGGCAGGGATGACCCCAGATGCTGAAAAGCCCCTGAGCCTCCTTGGGCTGTGTCCTTGCATGGCTGCAGAGCATCCCCCCTGGGGGAGTCTTTGATAGGCAGAGCTGATAGGCATACCTGCTTATCACAGGCCTTTTCAATGCATGGCTTCAAATAACTAATTCATAACACGTGCAAAGCTCTGTAAGTTCCTGCTGCCAGCAGCAATGGCAGGGGTTTATTTGCAAGTTGAGTGCTTTCACAGATTTTGCTCTAGCCCAGTGCCAAAAGCAGCCTTTGTGCTGGGTTTATGGTGCTAATCTGCAGAACCAAAAATGAAATAAACCCACCTCTCAGGCTGAAAATGGTGGGCTGAAAATTAGCTTAAGGCTTTCATGCTTTCACATCCATCCCTGCTTCTGACTCTTCACCCTTGGGACTTTAATCTGCATCTCTTGGGGAGCATCCCATCATGAGGTGAGGAAGGGCTGTAGGCTGAGCACCCAGTGGAGCACCCCAAGGAGACCTTGGTCTTTCCTTCCTTGATGCTGCCACCCACCCAGACCCCAGCAACACAGCAGCTCAGTTTGGGGGGAGCAGACTTACAGCAGGTCCTGGAAGTTGTTGACGTAGGCAACAAAATAGGGTGCAAAGATGGGGCTGTCCCGGGCAGTGCTCCACATCACAAACTCCTCCTCGAACCTGTGGGAGAAGACATGCAGGTAACGCTAACAGTGGGGGAACCATGGATTGCTCATCTTCTGTGTACACAGTGGCATCAGGAGACACTCGTGGCTGGCCCAACCTGTCCCCTCTGTATAAGGATATGTTTTTTCCAGCTGTCGTAACATGCTTGTGCACTGGAGGGGAATAGATGGCAGATAATTATGGGTTTAGGGTGTGCTTGCCTGAGTGGGTATGCAGCACTTTTGGAGAGATGCCAGGGTTCTTCAACACAAGAAATCTCTGCCTTTTCCTCACACTGAGGGATGACTTGCAGCTGTGGTACTCAGGCTCATTAGTCTGGTTCTTCATTGCTCTGGCTTTTGGGGCAATATAATTTGTACCCTCTTAAGCACACAAGGAAAGGGTTTACCTCAGGGATGATTTTCCAGCAGAAAAGGAATAGGAATGGGGAGGCACACCTACCTTTCCCCCCATAACCTCAACTGCTGTGTTAGGCAGATGTTTCTGTGTAACACAGCAATCACAATTTTGACAGCTGCTTTATAGCCAGGTCTGCACTGCTGGCAGGACGCTCTGCGCCCAGGCAGACTTTGCCTGGTGGTCCCATTCTTTGTCAGGGTAAAGGAACCTGCTTGGGCTGGTTTAAGAAAAAGCTGAAGTTTCAGTGGCCCTTTCATATGGGACCCCTTTATGTTGCAGCTTGCATTTTATGCCAATATATTGGGTTTTTTTAAAAAAAGGAAAAAAAAAAAGAAAAGGGAAAAGAAAACATATTTAAAAAGATAACAAAGAAAAGGAAAAGAGGAACAGAGGAGAGGAGAGGAAAAACACAGATAAATGGGGGTGTGGGAGGTGGGGGGGCTGTGGGAGAAGAAGAAGTAATGGATGGAACATCACTACTATGTTTCTCCTCTAAAACCCAGACAGACTTGACTTCAAAGCCAAATAGCTGGTTTGAACTACGCTGCTCTCTCAGGACATGGGAGACAAATGTAGATCACAGGGCTACTAGGTATGAAAGGGGTACATAGATAGGAGTATAGATAGGGATATAGATATAAATAGGGAAAGCACTGCCTTTAGTGCACTTTGGACTCTGCCATGCCCTGAGTTCATGATCTGAGAAAGCAGCTCTCTGGCTCCCCGTCCTCACTCCTGCAAAACGTCTATTAGCAAACTCCCTGGTCAGCACCTGCAGCAGGTGAGAAACTTTAAAGGTTAGTGACAAAGCCATTTTAGTCTCGCTTGGAGCTGGTTCATCCGAAAGAGCCTTCCTCATCTGCAGATGACTGCTCCAGAGAGTGGCTGCAATCCCCCCAAAACAGACCCCCACCAGAGGAGATGGACAGCATGTTGTTGCACTGGGACCCTCTGTGAGCCAAAATCCTTCCCTAGAGCATCCCCAAAGCACTTTGCAAGGGATAAGGCCTGAGGCCATAATATGGGGACTACCTGGGGACTACTAAGCAGGACAACATTTCAGCAAAGATGCAGGATCCTGTGTCCTTTGGCCAATGGGTAAATTTTTAAGACTCAGCCTTAAGTTTTGCTTGGGTGTAACAGAGAGGGTCCCATGTGCAAGAGAAAAACCTTCTCAGCAGGACTCTCCCAAGGACACCTAGGTGATGTTTTGAGCAAGCAGGGTCAGGATCTGAAGATTCATAACTGCGGCTTGTTCATGTCTGCAGCTGCAAGAGACCATCATCCAGCACCACAAAGGTCCTGGTGCAGCTAGTAGCTACTTCCTGGAGTTCTGACCTTAGATTTTGGGACCTTCAAGAGTCCCATCTGGGTCTGTTTCTGACTCCCATGGAGCTGTTTTGCAGCTTGCTTATTATTGGGCTCATTGTCATCTCTAATTCTCCCAGGAGCAGGCCCATGCCTGCTTAGTGCCAGAGTCTGGCCCAGTGCACGGACTTTTTCCCTGCTTTTTTACCAATGTGGGACTCATTTGAAAAGAATGTGCTGCCCGGAGCAGTGATGACCTTGGTATGAATTCGCGCAGCTCTTCCAGACACAGCTCAAGCATTTTTGTTTCCAGGCTTCTGCTGATTGCTCTAGATATCTTCATGTGCTCCCCGATGATCTAGATAAGGTCACAAAGAAAACCCTCTTGTGAATGCGACAAGCACAGCCAAAACATCCTTCACAACGGTATCTTGCAGCCTCGGTTAATAGAAGTGACTTGCCTAGCAAAGGGGTAAACAGCCCACTTGTTGCCAGGCGTTTTTCATGGTTCTCTGGGGTTCTAAAAATAATAATCCAGAATGGGCCAAGAGGCACAAACTGATCTGTGGCATAATCATTGATCGTTGATGCCTGGGGTCAGGCATCACCCAGAAACCTTGCTTGCACTGGGGTTCCTCCCTAACTCCCATTCCCACAACCCTGCTGCCTCTCTAGAGTGAGGCATCCTGCTCTAGCTCTTCCTGAGGCATCCTACCTATCTGCTAATCCAATTCAGATGCGCCTTCCCTGTGATCATACAATGCGTAATATTCCTCTATGGAAAAAGAGTCACGGCAGCAGGCAAAACTCTTTGATTTTCTTTCTTTCTCTCTCTTTCTCATTTAATTGAAATGACTCAACCTTTTGAGTGAGGAGAATGAATCAAACCCCCTCCTGGATTTATTACCCTGAGGTCCCTAAAGCTAGTAGGAGCTTTTGTTTTTGTATTGTTTAAATTGGAGTGGCTGTCACTGCCTACAGCCTTTCTGTGGCTGCCACAGCCCCGGGACAAAGACACTCTTTCAGCCAAAGGGTTTTCTAACAAATCTTTTCTTTCCACCTCTTTTTTCCTTTTTCTTTCTTCTTTCTAATCAAAGAGATTTAAGGGCTTTAAAATCAGTTGCCTATTATGTTGCTGACACAATTGACATTAGGTTTAATTTGCAGCTAGAAGGCAAGCAGGAGAGCTGAACGTTGTAATAAACAGCATTTTCTGCTCTAATGTATTCTGCCAGTGCACGACTAACATAAATTATCACAGGAGGCAGTACCTCCACGCCAGAAGGTAATGATCCCTTTTCCCTGGAGCCACAAGCCCCCCGCACTTTGCCCCAATTCATTAAATACCGTTTGAATATCTAAGGAGAGTGAGGACTGGTAGAGGTTTTCCTTCACTTCTGGGTGAACTTCCTTCTCCCACTTCTCCGTGACCTCCAGCCTCAGGATGTTTC
Source organism: Amazona ochrocephala (assembly GCA_039720435.1). Taxonomy (NCBI): domain Eukaryota; kingdom Metazoa; phylum Chordata; class Aves; order Psittaciformes; family Psittacidae; genus Amazona; species Amazona ochrocephala. Next base: position 49,717,330 of record CM077882.1, on the reverse strand, counting down.
CAAAATAGCTTTTGATTTTTCCCTAAATGTTTAACATAGGAAGGAAATATCCAGCTCAGGATAATGAAGCAAACATGAGAAAACTGCATCAGTGTATTTTGCTCTCTTGGCACATATATAAGGCTCACGTGTGCGGTGCAGAAAGGTAAGCAAAGTGAAAGGTCTTGCTCCAGACCCTGTCAGTCTAAGCAAGATCTCAGGGAAAAATCAGGAGCTGTGGTTTGCAGGGGAAAGGTACAAATTAAGGGAGAGCAGATCTCCTGGCAGGGGAATGTTTTGTCAGCTGCTTGACTGCTTGATTGCTAAGTTCTCCAGCAAGTATAAGACACAAGGTCAGGATTAAAGACCAAACTGGTCCTTTCTGGCAGCACAGCCACTCAAGTAAGTGGCAGCACGGTTCAGTCCTGGCTGATAAATCAGTCTTGTTGCCAGTAAAACACAATGATCCTTCACCAGCATAATAGAGCAATACTAATTGCTGAATAAGCTTGATACCTTGAGCTCACCTTGAGCAGTGCCCTGCTTCAGAAATGGTTTGTAAGAAAATGTCTGAGCCCAGCAAAGAGCCAGGAAAGCACAGTCTTACACAGGATCCCAGCCAAGGATGGCAGAAAGGCAACTGAAGAAGGGTCTTCCTAGGAGGAATGAACCATAGGGAGATTCTCTGGCAGGGCCATGACCAGAGTTGTCTGCGTACAGCAAACCTCAGATGTGCTGGAGGAGATCACGTGCTGTGAAAGTAGCAGCTCAAATGCCTTTACATATGGCTTTGAAGTGCGTTCAGTCTGCTGAATCCCAGCTATGACTTTTTGGTAAGTCTCTGTATGGGTCTGGTGCAGTCCCTTTGGCTCTGTGATTATCCAGGTTCAGGCTCGTGGCCTGCTTTGCTCCCTGCATTGGTGTTCAGGACACTGTGCTTTTTATTGAAGGCCATTCTGCATGGTCTTGGCAGGACTCAGCACCGGGTGGAGCTAGAAACCAGTGAGACCTTTGCTGAGAGGCTGGGGCTCCCACACCTTCCCTGGGGGCATGTGGGGACAAGGTCAATGCTCTCACCTTTGCAGAAGTGATGTAGTCATTTTTCAGTTTATCCCAAACAGCTGGTGCTAACAGCAGGGACAGGTTTTCTGTCTTAACTTCTGGTTTGAGATCGGGGTTACCCAGAAAGAGTTCACTGGAAAGATTCAAAAGAACAAATTAGGTGGCCTCAGAATGGAATATTCATGTGGCATGAGCTACATAATTATTAAGCTGTGAGAAATATACTTCAAGCTAAAATTGCAGTGCTTGTTTTCAAGCTTTAACACAAAAATCTTTTCTCCCTATTCAAAATCCTAATTATTCAAAACCAAAATGATTGAAGGTTCCAGCCCACCTTAGAAATCATGAGACTTCTGAGTTGTTTGGACATGAAATGTGCCATACGAATTTACTTTTTAAAATAAACAACCTGAAGCTGATTCATTTGCCTCTGAGTTTGCAACATGTCTTTCAGGGTAATTCCTGTGGCAGTGTGCTGCTTTGGAATTAGCTGATCTCCCTTGCTCCTCTCCAGTGTCACATCACAGCTTCTGTCAGGCTGCTACTTTCCCTGTGCATTATCCCTAGCAATGGAATGTGGCAAAGCAGGTCCTGCTCTGCGCAGGGCAGCCTGTGGTAGGCACTCCCATGCCTGGAACATGGACCAAGGCAGCATCATGGCTTCTCCACAGATGGAAGCAGTCGGTGGATGTACAGCTACAGAGCCTGATTCCAAAGTCACTCAGCTGACACATGACTTTACCACTCACTTTCCTCTGCATTGCCCATGTAATCAGGCCAGCTGATTAGTGGGGAGGCAGGGAAAGGGGGGGGGGAGTGCTGTTCTTCTCCCTCTAGGGTGAGAAACCGGTTATTAGGCTGTACAATTGAATGTGCTACTGTTGCAATCTGCCATGGACTGTGGAAGCATTGTGTATTTCAGGGTGATGGAGGTGGAGAGGAGAAAGAAGAAAATATTCGTGCACTTGCTGAATGTGGGACCTGAGTTGCAAGCAGCAACCTGGTTAACAGGGAACACAGCTGCAGTGTCCTACAAAAAAAGGGCACCAATGGATTGAAATACAAACTCTCCACCATGACTGAAAGGACGGTTTCAAACATATACCGAAGGAGCTTATTCCCCCTTTCTTTTTTTCTATTTGTTTGAATTGTAGCATCAATAATGAGTTTGGGTCAGGCAATTTCTTATTTTTTCGGATGGGTCCCAAGAGGGCATGAAGTTCTTATAGAATAGGAAAATCAAGTGGAAACAACCCAACACAGCAAGGTGATTGCAAGCAGTGCCCTAAACAGAGCAGGCTCTCAATAGGCTTTTTCACAGCAAAGTAGAGAAGTACAATGGGGGTACTTCTCTTTGGTGCAGAACCTGGCTGCTGAAGCTTGTTTTTTCCCCCTTTCCTGCTATGTTGGGGTGCAGTACAGTTCCTGGGGGCTGAGGATATGCACAAATTTCTCTCCGGAGGAGATCGGCAGGGGACACGTGAGGGAGAAGGGCAATAGGTTGAAGTGTCATTCCCACAGCAGTTCTGCCATAACGCTTGTCAGCCAGTGCTATGATGCTGAGGGAGTCACACACGTGCCATCACAGTCATCACACCATAAATGGGGTTTTAGGAGCAACTGACGAGTTTACAGAGGAAATCTGTTGAGGGCTACTCAAAACAAAGACCATCTGCACCTCAAATGCTCCCGACCCAAAAGCTACCCCAGCTAGGAGTGATCTGAGCAAGTGCTGCTGCTGCTTGCTCTGCTCCACCACCCTCCTCTCTGTCTATTTTTGCCCACTGTTTGACTCAGTATTGTTATTTCTGCCTTCTCTCCCTCTTTTGTTTGTTTGAGGGGTGCCAGTTGGTTTGTGCTGTCCCACCACTGGTCATCTGGTTCGGGCCTGCAGACCAGCTACCGAGACTGACATGATTTTGCTTTGGCGTAGCTGTTTTTACATGCTTATTACCAGACCCATCTCCTGTGGACATTGCCTCTCTTCTCCTTCCCACCCCACTGTGTATATCTGTTGGGTTTTAGCCTGGTAGCTCTTCGGGGCTGGAGTGAATGAATAACTGAGGACACTGACACTTGGTGCCTGGCCCTTCTACAGGTGCCTTAGATGTCTCCTTTGGCTGCAGAAAGAGGCAATGTCCAGCAGCACAGTTTTTACTGCTATTGCAAAGAATTCCTGCCTTTACTCCAACACCCAGAGTGCCCTGGATGGTATTTGATATGTGCATACAGCTCCTAGAATACTTTAGTCACCCCTGGATTGCAGGGAGCTTTTAAAGGTCCTAAAACCTATGGACCTCCTATTCAACCAGCAGACATGTCTGAGCCAGAGCCTTTGTTTTAGTGTGGCCAATTCCACATGGTGATGTCTTGGCACCTCCTCAAGATGAATCTGACCTCTGAGCATGGGGGGTGACATGGCGTGTTTCCAAACACATCAGAGTTTTAATTAAACAGGAAGAAGGCAGGGCTCCCCCACAGGTCCCTCCCTGTGCCTGGAAAAGTCACCAAGCAGCTGCAGGACCTTGCAAAATATTTGCAGAAAGGGAGTAGGTTTATCAGAGCTGCAAGGAGGAGCTTCCTGGAAATGGCCTCAAGCTGTGCCAGGGGAGGTTTAGATTGGATATGAGGAAAAAGTTCTTCACCAAAAGGGTTGTCAAACGTTGGAACAGGCTGCCCAGGGAAGTGGTGGAGTCACCATCCCTGGAGGTATTGAAAAGACATGTAGATAGGGCACTTAGGAACATGGTTTAGTGGTGGGCTTGGCAGTGTTGGGTTAATGGTTGGACTCAATGTGATCTTAAAGGTCTTTTCCAACCTAAACGATTCTATTATTCTGTGTGAGAACAGTAAGTGGGAGAGGGAGGGGAAAACAGAGTAATTTAGATCTGTGGAAAGCAGCAAGTGCTTTATCCACAAACCTTTATCCCCACCTATTAATAGATCAGCTATCTGTCTCTGCTGTAGAAGTGACTGTGTCTTTCTCCCTTGCTTAAAAAGCTGGAAATAGCCCAGTGCTCTTGAAGTGCCCTGTGGCTCTGCTGTGCTCTGGAGGATGCTGAGGTGGTGTAGTAAGTGCAGCAGCTTACCTGCAGTACGTGTTGGCCACCCAGTTGAGCAAGGTGTAGAGCTCGTTGAATTCCAGGGGTCTCTGGGAGAGATCTTGCAAATGTGAGGCAATGGCCTTGTGAAAAGCCTCCACATACATGTCACACACCTGGTACTCCTCTGGATAGCACTTTTTTACTGATAGCTTGATTTTCAGTAAGTCTTCACTCAGGTGTTTCTGGAGGAAACCCAAGTGAAGATTAAGCCAACAACTGTCTTCTTCCTTCAATGTCATGGGTACCCTCAGGACCCTTTTTCTAGCACTCTCATTGACAGCTTCCCTCCACACCTCCTTCCACTTTCTGGGCATGCCAAGCAAGTCTGACCCAGGACCATCAGCATTGCCTGTGTTAGGATGAGCTGCTTCTTCACAGGCAATTAAAGTCACCAGGGAGGTGAGCATGGTATCCTCTACAGTGGGATGCTCCAGTGTTCCCACCACGATGGCCTGGATCACATTTGTGATGGAGTTATAAAGCAAATCCACATCCTTGGATTTCCGTACAAACTCCTGGGGGTTATCTTTGTATTTCTCAGCATCCCGTTCAGTGATAGTCTCATCTTCTAAGTACTTGATGCTTGCAAATGCTTCTAAAAGTTGCCTTTTCTGAATAAGTTCATTGATTTCCATCACTGCAGAAAGAAGGGGGAGGGGTTGGGACAAAGCAGGCATTAGGTGATTGACAGGTTGGTAACAGGACAAAATGCCTCACAGGGAGGCTGCAGGGCTGCTCTGAGTTTCCAGGTCCCAGCAGTGCCCCTAAGACTGAGCCCCCCAACTCTCCAGCTCCTGTTTGACACAAGAGACAAAGCAGTGGAAATGCAATTACTATGAACTGAGCCACATCTCTAAACTGCTGCTTTCAGAAGTAGGAAACATCAAATAAAATTATAACAGGCCTGCAGGAAAACCTCAAGCGATGGCTAACAAGACTGCAGAGAGGGACACTGGAGTCCCAGGCTGCACAAAACCACCTTTGCCTCTGCCTGTCTTTAAGTGCGGAGATGAAGTGGGACTGGCAGCAAGGACAGTTCGGGATATACCCTACGAGTAGGATTTCCTTTAGCATGGATCCCCTTGTTTCCCAGCACACCAACATGCTCAGCACAGCTCTGCTGCTGGACTGGCCGTGGCCCTGCAGCCCAGCTCTGGCATCTCTGGCTAAAAAGGTGCTTTAGTGTGCTGTCTGAGAAGTCAGGGAGAGTGCCCAGGGTCTGGCTGGAGGGAGCACAGGAGGACAGACCCCTTTGGGCCTTCTGAGCTCCTGGTCAGACACTAGATGGTCATGTCTGCCCTCACCCTACCCCCAGCATGTCCTTCAGAGATACCAAGGCCCTGGGGCAGTGGGATACTGGCTCAGGCATGCTGTCGATACATTTTTGGGAACATTCCCAGTTCAGATGCAACCTTGGGCAAACCCTGGGCTCCACTTCTGGCTTGATTCAGTGCATTATCAAGTTTTCCTAAGACACATGCACAACTAATATCACAGCTAAAGTGGCTCCTGCATTTCTGAAGGCTGAGCAAAATGCTAATGCAAACTGCAGAGGTGGTTCCTGGTGATTTGCATTATGAGGACTCCTTGAGATGTAGGGATCAAGGCAGCAAGCCAGAGACTAGCCCATTCACGGCCTGCCACCCATTCCAAGCCTGTGCCTACCCTAGCAAATGGCCTCTTACCTGTTCCAGACACTCAGATGTTCTGTGAACGCTTGTGGCCCTCAGACTCCTCTCAGACAAAAAGAGAGACTTCTGGAGGACCAGAAGCCGCAGCTTCTCAGCTCTGCAGTTATTGCAGTCTGCACTAACCCTTTGGATGGGGAATGAGGAGAGCCTCTGGGATGGCGATCCCAGGGTCCAAGCAGGAGGAAATGAGAAACACCAAAATACGTGAAGTTCAGGTGTGTGTTTCAGGGTTGGGTGACCTGGCTGTTCACTGCCTGTATATAAATCTACAGTCAGATGCCAAGCACTGCCTCTAGACAGGGGCATTTGTTTTCCAAGTGGTGACCACCGCCTGCTTGCCAGTAATGTAAGAAGTATTTGTCATGTGTTGATAAGATCCAAGAGCACTGTTAGATTTTGAGATGCCCTGGGAAGATCTTACCATCTCCAGCATCATAACAGATGCTCTGAAAAGGAGATCCCACTGTGGTACTGGGCATAAAGCAAATAATAAAGAGGAGAAGGGAAAAGGTATTATTGAGGCATGTGTGGCCACTGCTTCTGCGTCTCAGATATATAAAATGATACAGAAAAAATGGAGAGCACTCAAAACATATATGGTTTGTAGCCCATAATTGATACCCTTGGGCTTTTCTGCAAACAGATTTTATCACATATGCACCAAATAATCTATGCATCAGAAAAATATCTATATGAAGACAGAAATATGCCAAATAACCCAACTATTGATGCAGCATAGAAGGCATAGAGCTTTGAGTGCCTGTATGGAGCTACAGTTACTTCTACGCTCAGAGGGGAGGGAGACTGTGGCAAATTGCTCAGTCTCTTCTAGATAAATTAATATAAAACCTGTGTTTGCACAAGTACTTGCAGTGAGAGACTAAAGGAATACATTCTGTTCTGTTTATCAAAGTGAGAAAATACCATTTAATTACTATCTAGGATAATTATTCAGGGAGGTGATACTGGGTGCTACATAGGTCTTTCTTTAATTTAGCAATATGAGACCATACAGCTGGTAGTTGAAGGAAGACAATTGAAAGGCACTTAACCATTATGCAGCTTGATAGTGCACATGGTGGAGTCTCCGTTGCTTTCCATATTTATCTCAGGATGGGATGTGTTTCTGACAGAGCTGCTCCAGTCTAGGCCAAGCGCGAGTTATTGGGCACAGTATGGGCCTTATTCATTCAATTCCTCAGCTTGTTTATTTGGAGGAGATGAAAAGAGCTTATGGTAACATTTTCTGACACTCCTCATCTATGACCCTTTGAGAACAGACTAGCAAAGTTTACGAGGTGGGCTCAGATCCAGCTTACCAGCCTCACAGTCTACCAGTGCAAAGCAGTAAATAACTTTATGGCACAGCAGAGCATATTACAGTACTGAGACAATGCCAGCCCTTCTATCTGATCCCTGTGACATCCTATGCAGTAGACCAAGAATTTCTTTCTAGAAATTTAGGCTGAAGAAAGGTCAAGCATGTTGACCCACCTCAGTCTGCCTCATGGTGGATGCATTGTAGTGCCTCTGCCTTAAGAAGGTAGAGGAGAGTGGCACTTAAACCAAGATCAAAGTCATTGCAGTTTGCCACACTTGGGGAAAAGTGAGAGCTATGCTGAAGGTCGTTATTATAATTTGATGAAGACTTATCTATACAATGCTGACAAAACACATGGGAGTACCCAGCTGGAGGAAAACAAATCATGTAAGTACTTGCAGCACTGCTGGTGTGAGAAAAATAGATGGAAAGTCAGTGTAAGAGAGTGAAGTATCTGTGGAGGTCTCTTTGCAAGCAAGTCTCTAAGGTTAGGAACCAAGGTGGAGGTTCCAGATCAGATCACATCCAGTCTACCTTTTTCCCCATCAAGACCTTGCAGCAAGGCACAGAGTACATACAGTCTGAGAGCTGGAGAGCAGAAATTTCCCAGAAGCACAATGCAGGCAATAGCGTAGGAAGAGCCCATATTGCACATCTAGATATTGTCAGACCAGCAGCTCCTAAACTGTGCTCAGCACACTGGGGACTGATAATGTATGGTGGGCAATATGCCCACTAGTACATGAGCCGACAGGTTGATTGTTAGGTTGTTGGTATGCTTAAACTAATGCAGTGGAGGCCATAGAGCAGCACGTTCAGTGGTAGGTGACCTGCTCAGGCCAGACGGGGTAGCACCCCAATGAGTTTTTGCGAGGGGTGACAGCTGTCTCTACCCCATAATGAGATACCTGTTCTTTAGCACCTCTGTTGGGCCCAAGATTTGTGGAGTGAACTACTTGAAGGTTACATGTATTACACTGGTGGTTTTGCTTCTTACCTGAAAGAGGTTTTCCTTGAATGGGCTCTGCTTCTATCTTCTCACTAACCTCCTGCACGCCATTACAGATCGTGGTTTCGTTCTCATAGCTCTTGGAGAATAGCAGAGAAAGTCGTTTTCCTTTCCAAGTGCCAGTACCTTCCTTTTCTTTCTCTTTGTTCAGACTCCGCTTTGATTTCCGGATACTTAACATTGTTTTAATACCTCTTTCAAAGAACCCACTGTCCATGCTATGCAAACTTGGGCTGCTCAGCTCAGAAGCAGCCTCCCTCTTTTCCTTCCCTGCACTGTTTGTTGGTTCTGAGGTCATGCTCCTCGGGTCTAACTCCGTACTTCTATTCATCTTGTCTTTCAACAAGGGTGTTTTTCCAAATCACTGAAATGCATAAAAGAGCAGAATTAGGCTGCCTCCAGAATACAGTGCCTCCAAAGTCAGTCCTGGACTGAAAATGTGGCCCATCCCTTTCCTGTGCCTAATACAAGGACAGAGCAAGTCTTTGCAGCCTGTAGCTACTAAAACAATCTCTCTACCCACAGACACCAGGTGCTGGCCTGCTTTTAGCTCTGGAAAGCTCTACTTAACTCCATAAATCAGGCAAGTGGCAGCTGTTTCTCCAGCACCAAGGAATCACTAAACACCAGAGACACTGATATCTGTGTAAACACGCCATTTTGTGTTGCAACAAGGTATGTTTTGCTTTCCATTCTTCTAGGTGGATTTCCAGCCATGTAGGAATGATAGCCTTCCCTGGTCCTTGCTGAGGTGGTGTCACTTTGTGTTGTGGATACAGCAGCTTTGGGTTGTGCGGCTGTTTCTGCCCTGCTCGAGACCTGACCTGGCCCTGCTGGAAGGTGGCCCGCGGTTGAGCAGTGCCTGGTGCGTGGCTGAGCTCTGCTCTAGTCCCTTCAAACCCACAGCAATCTCTGCTCTCCAAAACATCATGGTTACAGCACGGGAGGCTCTATGGCGCAGTAAGGAGGCTCTATGGTGCATTAAGGATTCACATCAGCCACATTTCCCCACAGCAGGCTCAAGGCAGCTCAGTGGTAGATTTCAATCATTAGAAACAGCTATTGTTTGAGGTCACCCAGGAACTGCCTGTCCCGGGTCTGTGCAGCTCACAGGAGCCAGAGACTGAAATATGATTACAGTAAACAGGCATGTTGGGACTCTGGAAATAGATCTCATGCTTCTTTGATCTGAGTTTGGCCTGAGTTTTGCTCTCTGGTGTATGATCATTTCACAGGCTGTAAACTTGCGGAGCTAATCACAGAGTGTAGCTCAGACTGTGCATCACACCCTCTCAGGGGAATATGAAATCATTCATTGTCTTGCTTAGGAGCTCAGCCCGTCACAGCCTATTCAGAGGGCGGGAGGGAGAGGAGGGGACCATATTTTCCAGAGATTTCAGTAGGAAGTGGGGGGAGTCCCTAGCTCGAACCCCACATGGGGCTTCTGTGGCCAGAGTGGAGCAGCAGCAAGGATCAAAGGGATGAGCCAGGGAAGTGAGTGGAGGGAGCCAGGGAAGGACGGCCATAAGAGGTGAGCCCATGGGCAAGGAAAGAGAAGGGATGCACAACCCAGTACTGACCACACAGATCCTCCTCACAGTGAGCTAGGATAACACAGGCATGATCCACAGAAACTGAAAGCAGTTCCATCCCACAGGAGATCCCAAGATGTGGTGGTGGGTGGGCAGCTCTGTGGGCAGAGGTCCACGTGAGCTCACTCACCTCAACTAACTGGAGCAGCATCCTGCACACCCACACTCTCCGAGGAGATTCCTCCAGGAATAGAGCTGCACTCCATCCTCCTTTGCCCTCTGGAAAGTTGCTGTCAGAAGTGGGAAAAACAGGCGTATCCTCAGACACACAAGACCTCCAGCACCTTCACCTGTTATCTCCCCAGAAGAGACTCTGGCACTGTTTCACTTTCATTCTCCCTACGCATTTAAAAGAAAGGAAGAAGTGTGTGCTGGGGGGAGGAATGCTGATCGAGTTCCAAGGTTAATTATTTACCTTGCAGGTGAGACCACAGGCTCAACAATGGGGTGAGCTGCTCTGCTGAGCTGGTGGGAGAAGCATTTTGGCACCTGGTCCTGCTCTGGTGGGGTGAAACCCCATGGTGTCCGGGTGTGGGAGTATAAAAGCAGCCCCTGAGCTGCCATGTGGGAATGGGTGAATTTCACCCCCTTCGGTCTTGTTTCCGGAGGTCATGGGTGGCTTGGTCCCAGTAATGATTGCCAGGTGTGAGTGAGGGACTGGGAGCACTGTGTCCCAAGTTATGTATTTATATATTCACCTCCCCGCTCCTCATTTTGCCCCAGGGACACTTATTTTCATGGAGCTGGATGCTGGCCCTGAGTTCTTCCACCCTCCCAGAGCTTTTGAGCGCTATGGGGCAAAACTCGAAGCAAAGGAGCAAAAGAGGGGTTGAGAAGGTTTAAATGACATTGAACAGTCACTTGGCTTGTCACTGAGTGGTGTGAGTGATTTAACCCTGGGGAGCCTGAGGTGCCCGGCTGGACACATTGGGCAGTCACAGGTTGCCAAGGCACTGGTGGTAAAGCAGGAAAAGAGCACAAAGGAACTCCTGCCATGCCAGCCAGTAAATTGGTTTCATCAGGGACCCAAATGAAATGTCTCTATGCAAATGCTCATGGCATGGGGAATAAACAAGAAATGTGTGCATGCCTGCAGGGTTATGATCTTCCTGGCATCACAGAGAAGTGGTGGGATGGTTCTTATGACTGGAGTGTTGAAATGGAGATACAGGCTGTTTAGGAAGGACAGGCTGGGGGGAGGAGAAGGGGGTGTTGTCCTCTATGTCAGTGACCAGCTGGGGTGCATGAAGCTCTGCCTGGGGATGGATGAGGAGCTGACCAAGACCTTATGGGATGGGAGTAAAGGGAGGGCAGGGACAGGAGACATTATAGTGGGTATCTGCTACAGGCCACCCAACCAGGAAGACCGAGCAGATGAGGCCCTCTATAGACAGAAAGGGGCAGCCTCATGTCCACAGCCCTGGTCCTCTTGGGGGGCTTCAACTACTCGGATATCTCTTGGAGGATTGCACATCAGGGCGTAAGCAATCCAGGAGGCTCCTGGAATGCATTGATGATAACTTCCTCCTCCAAGCAGTAGGGGAGCCAAAAAACAGAGGTGCTGTGCTGGACCTTGTTCCACAGAAAAGGAGGAGTTGATGGGGAATGTGAAGCTCAAGGGGAGCCTTGCCCACACTGATCATGAAATAGTGGAGTTAGAGATCCTTAGGATGGTAAAGAGTGTGCATAACAAGCTTGCTACCCTGGACTTCAGAGAGCAGGCTTTGGCATCTTTGGGGATCTGCTCCCTAGACATAAAGCCCTGGAGGGAAGAGGGGCCCAAGAAAGCTGGATTATATTCAAGAATCACCTCCTCCAAGTTCAGGAGCGAAGCATCCTGACAAAGAGGAAGTCAGACACAAACACCAGGAGGCCTGCATGGATGAACAAGGAGCTCCTGGACAAACTCCAACACGAAAAGGAAGCCTACAGAGGGTGGAAGGAAGGACAGGTAGCCTGGGAGGGATACAGAGAAACTGTCCAAGCAGCCAGGGGTCAGGTTAGGAAAGCTAAAGCCCCAGTAGAATTGAATATGTCCAGGGACATCAAGGGCAACAAAAAAAAACTTCTATAGCAAAACATGACCCAGCAGTGTGCGCTCACAGCCCAGAAAGCCAACTGTGTCCTGGGCTGCATCAAAAGCAGCGTGACCAGCAGGTCAAGGGAAGTGATCCTCCCCTTCTACTCTGCTCTTGTGAGACCCCCCATTTAGTCCTGCGTTCAGCTCTGGGGCCCTCAACACAGAAGGATGTGGACCTGTGGGAGTGAGTCCAGAGGAGGGCTACCAAGATTCTCAGAGGCCTGGAGCTCCTCTCCTATGAAGACAGGTTGAGAGAACTGGGCTTGTTCAGCCTGAAGAAGAGAAGGCTTTTATCCTTGGGCTCTTCAGAGACTGTCCTGCCACACTAGGGGAAACTGCAATGGGTAACGCTTCTGCCCCTCTGGCAGGGTGACAGCAGGTCAAAGGGAAGGATCTGTTTACTCAGGCATATGCTGAGGTTTGGAAATCCCCTTTGGACACAAAGTTCAACTAAACCTCTTTCCATCCAGGTTGGTAATTACATCCTCCACCGGGTATTCATGGGGTGCTGATTTGAGCAGACAGGCTTGCTACACCTGGAGTGCAGCTAGAACAGGCGGCAGGTCTGACCTCAGTGGGGTCTGATCTGGACCTCCCTCGGACTTGTGAGCTACCCCAACACACAGTCAGTGCTCCGTCCTACTGGGGTGCTAATAAACACTACCTTGGGGGATCTCTGCACCCCACAGGTTAGGTCACCTCTCTGCCTGTGGCTCTTTCCAGTGCTCTCTCCCTGCACCAGCTCTCAAGGAGCATGCCTGATCCTGGAGATGCCATTAGGGCAATGCTGATTCCAAGAGTCTGGCCCCAGAAGGTCATGAGAATTTAAAATTGTGGAGTTTTTTACCATTTTCCTTCAACTTTGCTGAAAGTTCAAAACCCTCAAGCTAGTGGTGAGGGTTAATTGCATTTAAAAAGGAAACAGAAGTGTCTCCTTATTCCAGGAGGCAATTTCAACTAAAAAGCCCCACTGATTGTGGTGAAGTTCAATAAAACAGTGAAGCTGGGTGATGCTATAGTACCTCTATCCAATCCTATTCCTGTAGCCTCTGGAGGCAAAAGTCTTGAAGAAGTCCTGGTTCCTCACACGCCACCATTAACAGCCCTGCAGTATCAAGCGTGTGTGTTCTCAGCAGTACCATAGTGGAGACGGTAAGCAGAGAACTCTGCACTAAAAAAAAGTTCTCTGAACTTTGAGCTAAAAAGCTCATGGTCCTCCTTAGTGCTGTGGACATCACCCTGTCCCCAGTGAGCCATGGGGCACCCAAGCCAGCCCTGCCAGGTGTTGCAGGCTCATGGTGCTCATCCATCCTTCCCAACCACCAGGAAGGCACAGCCCTCTGATGCTAAACTCACAACCATGTTCTCAAATTGAAGCAGATGAGTGAGCTGGAGAGAAAAGCCAGTCATTGCAGTGGGTGGCCCCCAACTGTTTTTCCCCAGCAATGCTTCAGATTGTCTCCCGCTAAGCCTGTGCTAATCCACTCACTGACGTGGCAACAGCCACAGAACATCCTGGCTGCACTGTATGGTTGGTTGTTCATGCGGTGCTCCATACGGTTGTTCAGTCTTGCCATCAGTTGGAACACACGGTCCCGAAAAGATCTGGCCATCTGGAGGAAGCATCATGAAATTACCTTCCACCCATCAGCACCAGTTTTAATTGCCTTTTAGGTCTCTGGGCACAGTCATGAGAACAGATTAATCACTGTCTGAGTGTTTGAATATCGATGGTCTCAGCTGGAGATAGCAGCAGGTTGGTGGACCAAGCTAAGCTTGGGCCTTCCCACCAGGACAGCTCAACCAGGCAGAGGACAACAAGCTACATTCAATGAGAAATTGGCAGCCTGGCTTTAATGGAGAGCAAAGCTTGTTCTCAGCTACTTGGCTGTGACTTTAGCCCCTTTCTCTAGACATAATTCATAATGCAGCAGTGTCAAAATGTTTTCACTCTGTTTTCTATGTTAGCCCAGTTATTGACAGATGCTAATGGCAAGGAGTTGCTGATGTCCAAATGCCAGGCTAATGGGGCCACAGGGGTGCTGGGGGAGATCCAGGCATGAGGTAAGGATTATGAGAGAGAGAGCAATGTACAAGCTCTGTGTCCCTAAATATTTCTGGTTCTTTCTGGATATGCTGGCAGAAGGTGAGAGCCAGGCCAAGCTGGGGCAGAACAGAGGCTTCCACCTCACAGGCTTTCAAACACATATGGCTTTCCCAGCACCACGGCAAAAAGTGACAACCTTGGGGGTTTCTATGGCGACTAGAGCCCCATTCCCCGTCCATTACGCCCAGTGTGCAAGGAAAGGGATTCTTCTTTTTTCCTTTAGCAGCAGGTCTATGCTCAAGTCCAGCACGTTTCTTCCTGGTTCCCATGGCTCTGGCACGTGTTTTCACACCATTGCCATCCCAAATCCCAGGATGGGACACTCCCAGCCTGCTTGCCCTCAGGGCCCAGCCCAAGGCAGGGGAGATATACCTGGGGATGTCCCCACTGAATTCTGCTGCAGAACCACTCATCATGGCTAGCATGGAGCATGTTGCTATGCCCTCTGCCTCAGTTTCCCCATCTGTGAAATGCAGGTATTTGGTTTACCCTCCTTGGGAAGGTCATAGAGATGAGATGTGTTTGCCGATCTCTTGTTATGAGAATATTTCAAGGGGTTTCTGATTTCCACTGCCACTGTGTGAAGGACATGCACAGCCCAAATCTGCAGGGATGTTCCTGGCCAACAGTTCCCTAATGCTCAGTAACCTCTGTGAGGCTTTCACACTGCTGGTTTGCCTCCTGACCCTTCTGTATACTTGGTGTGGGGTTTATTTGCTCCCTCTTCCCTTCTCTGTGTTTATTACTCATATTTATTATCTTCCAGTTTATTCAAATTTTGTATTTAACATCCATGGAGCATGGTGAAACTCTCCAGAGGCTCAGTGCTCCTTGGTGGGGGTGAGGTGCAGGGAGGGTGGCGTGGGGGGATCCTGCAATCTGCTCCACAGCCCTGGGGTTTTCTTCATCAGAAGAAAAACACACTGCTGTATGAGGCTGCAGGCGAATACTGCTCTGATGCACTGGCTGAAAGCCCCGCTGGATCCCCTCTTCCAAGCAACCAGCACAGCCTCGGCCGGGCGTGCTGCGTCCTGCTCCCTTTCTGCAAGTTTCATTCACCCCGTGGAGGGATTTTTGGGTCCAAAAATCTCAGCCCTTGTGGGTGGAGGAGACCCCAGTGCTGCCGTGATTTCTTGCATCAGAGAAGCTGGCATGATATTTTTAATAGCATTATCAGTGATGGATGAGGCAAAGGCACACTCAGAGGCTGCATGTGCCTATGCAGTCAGTGCCTCCTGGGGGTGGTTTGCAGTCAAATGAGATATTTGCAGATGTCTGTCTTCCTCGTTTTAGGGGATAGGGGGTAGGTGGGGAGGGCTGAACCTTAAGCTAAAATACCATTAACAGGGAAGAAGCAGGTAGTGATTTGGAGATTGGCTTTGCAAAGGGGATGCTAGCCCCCGGGCTTTAGTAGCATTTGGAAGCGTGCATTTCCGCAAAGCACAAGGGCATTGCCTGGGAGAGGAGGGTGCTCCAGACCCAGGCTACCAGCCTCCTACACTGTTTCTGTGTAGCCATGTGTCCTGCTTTAAGATGAGATGGAGTTAATTTTCTTCTTAGTCGCTGGTACAGTGCTGTGTTTTGGATTTAGGATGAGATAATGTTGATAACACACTGATGTTTTAGTTGTTGCTAAGTAGTGCTTACTCCAATGTCAAGGGATTTTCAGTCTCTCATGTTCTGCCAGTGAGGAGGGGCATGGGAAGTTAGGAGGTACCACAGCCAGGGCAACTGATCCAAACCATCCAAAGGTGTATTCCATACCATAGAACATATCATCAGTATAGAAACTGGGGAGACAGCTGGGTGCTATCAAGTGCTATCAAAAGTTAGTGGGTGGTGAGCAGCTGTTTATCACTTGTGTTTATTGGGTTTTGTTCCCCTCCCTTTCTTTTTGTATCTCCCTTTTCTTTATAATAATCCCATTATGATTATGGCTCTATTTTATTTCAATTATTAAACTGTACTTAGCCTGTGGGCTTTACTTTTTTTCTGATTCTCCTCCCCATCCCACTAGGGATGGGGGTTAGCAAGCAGCTGTGTGATACTTACTTGCCAGCTGGGGTCAAACCACAACACCATGGAAGGAAACCACTGGGGTTATTAAAAAGTACACTGTAGAACAAACCCATAAGTGCTTATTTCATTGCAGAAAGTCGGGCTAGGAGGATTTTCCATGAGAACTGCTGCTGCTGCAAAAGCCCATCCTAGGTTCCTCTGAAGGAACCACCAATGTTTTCCTTCTCCTCCTCCCAGAAAAGGTCTGAAAAAGGCCTGTGTGAGCAGGATCTCCCACACTGGTTTTCTTCTTTTTCTGGTATAATGAAAATATTCAACACTTTCAGCAAGCCACAAGCCCTGTGTGCTATGACAGGAGCTATGCCAGGAGCTACACTGAAATGTGCTGGGCCTGGTTCTGGCCTTTTGAGCTACAAGTCTTGTGCTCACCACTCACTCCAATGGCTCTGCAAGCACATTTTACCAGCACAGCACAGCACAGACGGGTCCCCACCAGCCCCAGTACTGCATAGTGCAATCAGGGCACTATGTGCTCCCCAAACCTAGCAGCAGCTCTGTTCCCGGGGGGGCGGAGCTGGTGTATAGGAACATCCTGTGGTGCTGTCTGCTGAGCATTTCCTTCTGCTTGGTTTTCATTAGTGGTGGACCGATGAGTAGATAGATGGTACTTGCTCTTCACACAAAAACTAGTTCTGCAGGTTGTGCGCTCAGTAGCCCGTTAGTTTGCAGTGAACATCAGCAAGTCTGGGGTGGAGTGTATCACCCCAGTCCTTGGAGCAGCCTCAAGACTTAAATGACACAGGTTATTGACTTAAGAAAGAAGTTTCTGTACTACTGAGCAGGGTGCCCACATCCTATTCATCATAGGAGATGCCAACTCAGGCCTTGAAGAACAGAAGTGCTTTGTGCATGATGGTGACTGTGGGCTACCTATCTACCTTCTGCTCTTAAGTCACCCAGTGCTTTGCCAAAACACCAGCCTGATGCCATGGCTTTTCACCATGGTGCAGCTCCATGGGCTTCAGCACTGAGATCCATCAGTGCTGGGGGGATAACCAGCCCCGTTACCTGGAGATGGGGCATGGCATTGGCAGGGAGAGCTCACCCTTTGAGGTGGCCCAGGGCCGATCACTCCCCTGTGGCAAGCAACCCAAGCAGGGTTAAGCCCCACTGAGCAATTCACAAGAAGTTGAATTACTCTGACACTTAAATGAGGTAAAAGCAGCCCACTTTTGGAGCAAAACACCTGCTGCTGTGTATGTCACCACGGCTGATGACTGCTGTTGAAAACGTGTCATCGAGGCCAAGGACTGAGCTGGGAGCTCAGCACCGCCTCTGCTGCAGAGGATTGGGAGGTCATGGTTGGCAGGATCTTGTCATTATCTATTGCAGCGGTTTGCTTTACTGCATCAAAATTTTCAGTCTATGGCTCTCAAAATCTTTACCAAAGCCAGACCAATATTTGCCACATTGCTGCAGGATAGTTTCAAGCACAAAAAAACTCTTCGGCCTCTTCTTCCTGCCTGAACTTTCTCCAGCTTAATCCCAGACTTGGTTTGATTAGGGGGGAAAGGTGCAGGTTGGTTCTTATGTGTGTAACACTGCGAGCCATGGCTTTCTACCAGCACCAGAGGATGCATGCCCTACACCTTTGCATTGCTCACATCAGTGTGAGCCGTGATCCCTGTAGCAATGCCTCAGGGAAAGGGGAAACACCTTTTACTGAACATCTCCACAGATGAAGCCTGAATGTCTGACCTCTGGAAAGCTGAATTTTCCTTATCTTTTGGTGGCTGGGAAAAACTGCGAGCTAGAGCTTTATTTAAATATATGTTTCTGTACCTTTTTTTTTTTAAAAATGAGTGTTTTTGAAGTTTCATTGAAGATGTTGTCACTGGAATCATTACATTTCTATAGAGATTATAATGACTCCTTTCGAACAGTTAGTCTCAATCAGTCAGTGCTTAATTCACATATCAATGACTCCATAAACCCCAAATCCATAAATCTGCTGAAACTGCTCTAATCTGTTGTGCCAGTGAATGCCTGCAGGGGCTCATTGGTGTGAAGATAATTCTCTTAACTTACATTCTATCAAGAGGAGGAGTGGTCGGCAAGGGCAGAGGGGCCTTGTCCATGAAAGGAAGCTGAAGCTTTCATAACCAAGCCATGCCCAGGGTGAGCATCAGAGCCTGATCAAGCTCTTCAGTTGATGTGGCCCAAATATTTCATGTGCAATGCATCAGGCTTACTCTCGTATGCTTTCCCGTCCTTTGCAGTGAGCTGTGCATCATTTCTGTGTGGCAATGGTGGTACGCCCATACCCAGCTGGTATGGAAACCGTGATGCTGCTTTATTAAAAGCGAAATGGTTAAGCTGTAACTGGCTATTAAGCTGCTGAAGGCAGTAGCTCCTAACCAGTTATTAGAGTGTTTGCAAACCCTCACTGCTGCTGCAAAACACTGGGCACCTCTTCTTTCTAACTGGAGTCTGTTCAATGACGTTATTGTAAACTAGCCCTAGGAGCTTGCCCTTTATTTTATTAAAAGTGTTATCCCTTGGAAAACTGGAGATCAGTAGAAAATGGTGCCAGAACCCCCCCTGAGCAGAGGGAACATGGGCAGCTGCTGTGACGGGGGTGGTGGGAATGGCCCTTGCTCATACCCTGGCTGAACATCACTCATGCAGTCGAGTAGCTCTGGTGTACAGTTTGAGTATTCCTAAAGCATTCAGCCCTAAGAGGTGTCTGTCAGTACAGTTTGTCTGCAGCCCTTTCCAAACAAACCTGTTCACTGGCCATTATTCTTGTTTTCAGTAAAATAGGACTTATATAGTTGTGTTTTGAAACCTTTTAGTGCAGGGGGCGATAATGGAGCCCTAATTGCAGTAGCATAACAGGTGCTGCTGTAAAAACACCATTCTTTTTTTTCTGCCGTTGAATTTGATTTACAGTGGTGACAGGAGCACAATGAATCGCTCACATGTGCTGGCAGACTTTGCCCCTCCTCCTCGTGGCTCCTGCAGAAATGGGTGCAAAAGCAATGTATGGGAGCACATGTGCCTGCCAGAGAGGCTGGCAGTGCCAGCCAGCTGCCGTGGCACCAGTCAGCCCCAACTGCAGGAGCACAGGTGAAGCCCACTCCTGTACAGGCACCTCCATGGGGAATGACTTTTTGGAGCCATGGGCCACCCTGTTGCAAAAGAGTGTGTTTGGGAGAGTGTGGCTGCTTGTATCACCCTCCATGGCCTCCCTCCATGGCCACCCTTCACCCATGGGTTCTCACACATCTCCTCCCACTGGGTGGCAGTAGCCCAGTTCCTTTGGCATCGCTGTATTGGCAAACAAGGAAAACCACTCAGCCATCACCTGCCTCTGCATCCCTCTTCCTGCCTTCCTCCAGCAGGTAAGGGCTGCCACCGGCACAAGGAGCTGGTGTGGTGCAGCAGCAGCGATTTCCCCCGTCCATACACACCGCAGGTATTTTGGTGCTGTCACACAAAATCAGGTTCCAGTACACACCCTAATGGGTGATATCTGCATGTGCTGTGTGGCCCTTTAAGAAAGCCTGTATATCGCATTTCCCCAGGGATAAAAACCCAAGGAGGCAAGTGGAGCGAATGTAATTCTGCTGGGCCGGGCTGGCTGTGTGTGTGTGCCACTGGGAAGCTGTGATTGATGCAGGTGAAACATGGAGATGTTGCCTGGCAGGGTGCTCCCCTTCTCTGCAGAGTCTGAGCCGATCTGGGGGCAGCGCTCCTGGTGGGTTCTGGGTGTCCCAGGGTCCCAAGGTGTCCTTGCAAAAGCCTCGCTATGCCAGAGCCAAAACCAGAAAGTAAACAATCTGCTTAACTGTCTCTATCTGCCCCATCATCAAACATCAGTAAGGCATCACTGGACCTGGGGACACACACTGACTTTCTTCCAACTTGGGAAAAAAAGGCTGCAGATTTACTGAGTTATTTACTTCCCTTCACATGCCACTACGTCATTCCAGTGCATGCTGCAACTGTAACCTGTCTACATGTGTTTATGTAGACAGATGGTTGTATTCACGCACGTGCATGAATGTAGGGGACAGCAAAGAATCACAGGCTATCACATCCCCCTTCATGCAAACTTTTGCAGTGAACATTTCACCCTCCTGTAGTGTTTCTGCTTCTCCTGTGATGCTGTAATGCGGGTAGGGTGAGGATTAAAACAGAGAATAATTTTATTCTCTGAACCATGTTGATGAGAAATCTACTCCTGGGACTGAAAGTCAGCCCGTCTCTGACCAGCAAATCTTGAAAGAATGGAAGTAAATCGTGGTAACAGGACACAACATTTCTGCCCCTCAGGAAGTGAGTGGAATCCAGCACTTGCAGGATGACCTCAGAGGGTCACTGTCCTGCCATCCCAGACCTTGCTGCTGTCCTGGTCCTTCCATGACTGCCAAGAGCAAAGCCCAGCAGCCTGCTTTGGACCACTTTGTCCCCCTCTCTGTCAAGACAAGACCAGATACCATGGCAGCACAGCCATGCCTCCATCCCTGAGTTCATAGAAAACTCCTTCAAGCGATGTCTATGTTGTTTGCTCAGCACCAAACACGCCGTGGCACAGCTGAGGTTGAGCAACGTGCATCTGTCTGCATTACCTCCTAGCTGCGCTAACCTTGCCAACCTTTCTCCTTTTTCACCAAGAAATACGGTTTAATTTGACCTAATGTTACTGACACAGTTTTGAGGACACAACATGCCCTACAAGCCACAGCATTGCATAGGTATGTAGTAAACTGTGGTTCGTATCCTTCCTAGGACGGAGCCACACTCATCTCTGCAGAGCTGAGGATTCGCTGGGAAGTCTGGCATTAGTTGGAAAGCTGAAAGATGGATGAAGCTCTCAGTGCTGTGGATATGCAGCCCTCTCCAGCTGTGCCACTGCAGAGCTGGGCTCTCCAGGGAGTATTGCTCCCTCTGCCTGGGAGCTGTGTGCTGCAGCCAGCCCCCTGGTTTGCAGTGGTGCCCATGCCCCTGCTGAGCACATTGCTGTGGGCAGAGCACCCGTATCAGCCCCAGGGACAGGGTTCTGCCTGGGATCCCTGGGCCCTTGCTGCTTCTCAGTGCTGCTTGTGCTGGATGGGCTTCCCACTGTCACTGCAGGAAATAAAGAAAGAAAGGAAGAAAACCAAACAATTCTGAAAGCAGCAGGTGGAAGCGAGCTGAGCTTTCTGCCTGTTTCTGTGGACTCCCATGTGAAGCCCTGGCTACCAGGGGCTGTCATCTCCATTCCTTCACAGGGGGAGACTTTTTCCCTTTTCTCTGCAGGGAAGCAGCAGTTCCCTCAGCTTCAAACCTGTGTCCCAGGGTCGAGCTGTAGAGCTCTGCCACAGCCACACGGGCAGACACTGGGTAATCCCAGAGGGAGCCACAGCACCATGCCAGGCTGTAGGCATCCCTTTTGCCTGGCTTCCCATGCCAGCAGCCACACAGTGGGGGAGGTGGAGGGGGAGAAATCAATTTGTAACTCAACTGAATGTTAAATTTTTCAGTTATTTGGTTTGTTTTTTAAGTGTTTTACATGAAACTTTGCCTGATCTTTCTTGCCGTTCTTCCCATTTTGCTTTCAGTTGTCTTGAGGTAGAACTGGATGGTTGGAGGTGGCAGATGACGCTTGGTGACCTCTTTGGCATCCCCTATCATGTAAGTACACCTTGTCCAGCCAGATCCTCACCTAGAGGCATACCAGGTTGCCCAGCCTGAGGCAGCTGCTCAGCCTTGCACCAGGGACTGCTTTATTGCTGGTGCAAAGCAGTGCGGGCTCTGAAAGGGAGACTGGCACCTTTCTCCTGGGGCAGTGTCTGGCAGGCATGTTGGAACCTTGCAGCTCTGGTCTGAGTCAGGCTCCAGCCCTCTCCTATATAGGAATTTGGATTTAAAGCCATTTCTATCAAGTACAAGAAGGCCAAACATAGATATGTTTGAATTACCAAAACTCTAAGGACATTCCTTCAGTTTTCCGCACTCTTTGTTTTCTAATCAGCCGTGTAAGGCACCTTTTCTGGGAAGGGGAGAACAAGGATGAGAGAACATGACATTAGGGTGTATAAATCTTCCCTCTCTATGATTGCAGAATAGCAATGGGATTGATAAATCATATTTTAAATCCAAACATAAATGTCTTCCCCAGCCTACTAAAAAAACAAGGGGTAAACAATGAAGCCAAATTTGTATTGCTTCTGTGGCCATCACACATTTTGTCTCCTGCATCTTAATTTTCTTTCTGGCTTCATCTGCTAACCTGACTTTGAAAAATATTTGGCCTCGTGGTGATTATCTTAGTACCATATTGCAGAGGAATGTAAGTCATCTCCTCTGACCTGTTAAACACTACTTTCTACTATATTATTGCCTTTTATCAGATTGAAGGACGATAACCAACAAGCATTTTCAATTTTTCCTATTAAAGTTCTCTGGGCTTTTGTTGGTTTTTTTTCAGCGTCATATTCTGAAACGCATTTCACCCTCTGTTCAACCTGTGATTGTAGGCTCTTGAGTTATTCAGTGCAAGTGCAGTTTGGTTTCAGATTTACTACACACTGCATCACACTGTACAACCCACCATGCTATCGCACTGTGTCTAAATGAAAATACCCCCCCCCCCCAAGCCATGATTCAGGTCATTATGTGCAAACCAGTAATTGCACTGGTGTAATTTCTCTAATCGCAGCCTCCAATCTCTCCATCCCTTCAGCAGCACCTGTATGTGGGGATAGTCCTCATTCCTGTGAACAAACTCTCCAAGGTTTAAGGATTGTTTCTGCTTAAGCTTGATACCTCTAAAATATTTCTTATATCTGGGGTAGCAGGTGGTGTGAAGTTGGTGTGGATTTATCTTATGCCCACTGGCCTTATTGGGAGCAGAGCTGGCAGCTACTGGGCACTTTTGAGGAGTCCCATTGTGCATCACTAAGTCAGGCTTTCACATGTTGTGGAGTCCAGTGGTAACAGGAAAAGTCAAATAGATGTGTAAAACCTGACCACAAAAAGCCAAGCATCAGCATACATTGCATAGTATTGAAACTGCAGTGATTATTCATATTTATCTGCTGTTTTGTCTATGAAAAAACAAGAAGCACCTCTGGATGGCCTGTCTTCGCTGCACTTGACCGCATTTGAATACAATGGTCAATAAACAAGATTGTTAAATAATATGAAAAGCAGGACTTGGCCTTGGATGTTGACCAGGATAAGTTAATGTATCCTGTTTGGTGCTGGCCGCAGCCAGAAGCTGAGTCACAGCCCATATCATATCCTTGAACAACTGACCAGGGCTGTGAACAGATAAGCAGGGTATAGTAATGCAAGGTGAGGTGTGAAAGAACATTTCCTTGGTACAAAGGTTTGTGCCCTCCATGGGTGCACATGGGGGTCTTAAAGAAAATAGTGTGTGGAAGTGGTGTAAGCATTTGTGCTTTTTCTTACTCTGAATTCAAGAGCCTTCATACAACAAGGGATGTAAGGTCTGGACCAAGGTCTAAAAGTGGTGGGTGGCATCCCCCTGCCCATGTCTACTACAGGAACAGCAAGGACTCAGACCCCTATCCCCACCATGGCGAGCAGCTCAGGGACCCTCACTCACCCTCCCCGTATCCACCCTGCAGCCGCACAGCCTCTGCCAGGCATTCTTTCTCCACTGCCACTGCGTGTCTTCCAAACAAACGGCAATGTTGACACAACCAACCATCGGTGTATGGGCGCAAGTGGCTCATGCACTGATCCAGCTGAGTGCTGTGCCAAGGACTCTTGTCTGTGCCAGGAGGCAGTGCCAGGAGCATCTGCCTTTAACTGAATGCACCTCTCTCTCTGGAGGCTCCCAAGAGTCCTGTTGTTCCTCAACAAGCCAACCCTATGCAGGTTCCCAAAGAGGGATAGGAAGCTGGCAGTTGCATCCTGCCACCAGTCTCTTCCTTGCAGCCCCTCTCTTTTCATACATCCAGCGTCACTGGATTTCTCCCAGGAGAGGCTACAGCAGCCATGCTCCTTGGAGCTAGGTGGCTTTAGACCCAAGGCAGAAAGCAAAGTGTGCTAAATTGAGGCAGATTTTAGTTTCTGCCTCCAGCAAGGCTGGGCACAGCAGCTCTAGCAGGCAAAGGTTTCTTGTGTTCACACTAAACTGGTGCCCATCTGACACCGTTACAGGTATGGACAGCTGATTCCCTGCTGCCAGCATCATGATGGTGGAACTGACACCTGCTTCCCTCTGCAAGGGAGCCTTAGAGGTGGTGGAAAACAGAAGGGGCAGCACTAAGTGGGGGGAGAGACAGGGGTATAGTATGTTTTGTGAAGGAAAACAAGTAAAGACAACAGAGAAAAAAAATGGAAGCAACTGTCAGAAATAGAAATCTTTCCAGCAGAGGAAAAGGAGACAGATGGGAAGACAGGAGAGAAACGGTGAACAAAGAAAGAAGTGCAGAGAAGTCAAGGAGAGGTTGGGGGAAGGCTGTGCAATCATTTGGTAGCAGCTCCTTGCATTAGTTCCCTGAAAATTGTGCAAAGCGGGGGAGGAGAGCTGCAGATTGCTGAAGTGTAGCACCACAATATCGTGGGCTGGCCACTAAATTACCATTCAGAGAGTCTCTTGGCTTAGCCTTGCTGCTGCCGTGAGGGGGAGAGGGATGTATTCTGAAAAACAGATCTATGGGGAAGAGGGTTGAGACTACAAATTCCATTATATTCTTGGCACTTTGACATTTTTCCTCCCCTTTTGTGAAATCTCAAGGGAGCACTGCCTACTCTTGCAATAATAATAATAAAAAAAAGGTAGCATATGAGTTGGCATGGTAACTTCATCTACGAAGTAACTAACACGTAGGATTTGCTTCTTCATCTAGAATAATAATGTCAACAGCCCTAGGAAGATACTTTCTTGTGACTGACTGCTTATTGTTAACTGGATTTCATATTTCACTCACGCTTAGTGGCCTTGGTGAGACTCACTGAGGCGCAGGGACAGACCTGCGCTACTCTGATGCTAGGGTACACATTTGCTGGCTTCCTCCGCTGCACACTTCAAGACAGTGTTTCCTGATAATGTCCAGGCACTGGTCTGCGTTTGATTACTGTTATCCTCTGGGTTTTCTGAAAGGTCTTTAGAACTGAGAAGTTCTGAGAATTGATCAAACTGGTTCCAATGCTGGGAGCACTGTGCTGCTGCCCCTCATGGCCCCAGTGACTCCTGCTCCTGAGCCTTTTCCTTCCCACAGGAACTGGTCAGGAAGCTCCACTGGTCCTGCTGCACCTCCCTGGGCAGGACAGGCCACCTCAGAGTGATGCCGGACAAACAATTCTCCCTTTTGGACTCCCAAATGGGGTACATTAACTGCTACCTGGGAGTGCTCAGGTGGGGAGAGCTCAGTGTTTAGGAAGCAGGGCCAACACAAGAGACAGAAGTGGAAACTACACCTTGTTGCCATCTTCAAAAGTGAGAAAAGAAAAAATCAGCAAAGCAGCCTGATACTTAATTTTGCCCATGTTTATGTCTGAGGATTAGCTCTACAGCAGGACTCTATGAATTTGTATTCCCTCTGCTCCTCCACCTGCGGCTGGTACTCAAAGAAAAACAGGAACAAAATGCTCTGTGCAAAAGGAAGAGCCAAGAGATCATCCAGAGAAAACTCTGCTTTCTGCGGCATGGCTGCTCCTAGGAGCTGACTTCCCTTCTCACTTCTTGTTTTAGATTCCTGCATCCCTCAGCCCTTCCTTTACACTGGTCCCACATAGTTTATTTTGGTCCCAATGAACAGATACTCTCATACTGGTGTAAAGACGATTTGGATCAGAGTGGCTTGTTTTAAAAGAGCACAAATCTGGTAATACCGGTTCTGGCCATGGGTCCATCTAGCTCAGCGCCCTATCTCTGAAAGCATCATAAATGGGTGCACAAAGAAAAGTAAGAATCAAACAGATCTACCAGGTACCCCTCCAGCCTCCAACCCTTTTTCGCTCAGGGGCTTCCTGGGCTAAACGTGGTCTGCAGCATTTATGTAGCAGCACTCAGAAGGTTTATATTCCAGGAATGTCTTCAGCTTTCTCTTGAATGCATGTAAACTTCTACCACCCAAAACATCATGAAGCAAGGAGGCCCACATGGCCACCTGCTTGCTGAAGAGCATTTTTCTTCTGCTTGTGTTGAAGCTGGGCTTCATTTTGAAGCAGGCTTCAGTTTCTGCACCTAATTCCTGTACTGGAAGAGACAGAGAATGTTTCCATTGATGTGCAGGAAGAAATTATTTTAAACAACACTTTTTAATTACCATGTGGCCTGAAAAGTGAGGTATACTGCTTAAGTGACACTGATTTTAATTCAGTGCAGCTCAGCAGTACTGAACAGATTGCGTACTTTGTGTTCTCCAGAGCCTCTGCAGGCTCCAGCCTTGTCTGATAAATTAATGCAACTGCAGAAAAGACTAGTTGTGGGGCACCCAAACCCTTTCTGGGTCAGAGCTTGTCCAGTTCTTTCAACACACCAGCTGCTACAATAAAAAATATATCTTCCTGCACTCCTTACCTCTTTTGCATCCTTAGACTGCTGCTGCTAAGGCAGCAGCATCTTGCTAGTGACAGCTGCATCTTGTTAAGGATATGCTGGCTTTGCAATCCCAAAGACAACACAGTGGATGCAGAGATACCTGAGTGAGTTTCAAATGAGTAGACTCTGCTCCCATTAGTAGTGGCCAGCAGCTCATCTCACAGGGCTCCAGGAGCTTTGAGCCTCCGCATTTCTACCTGCCCCAGCATCTGGTAGAAACAAGGTGGGGAGCTGTTTCCCGTAGCCTGCCCTGTGAGATTCCTAAGTTCTGCTCTGCTCTTTTGCTGCAGAGGGACCCTGGTCCACATGATAATACTGAGAGTCTAGTGGGGGGCAATTCAGCCTCAGCCTCCTTTTGGGGAGGAGAGCATCATCCATGAAGGAGAGCATGGGGTGTATTGCCAAACGTGGGCTCCTTTGAATGTGAGTGGTTTCTGGTTTTATGAATTTTCATATCTCACAAAGCTATTTAAAATGGCTGAGTGATAACCTCCTCAAAGCAAGATTTATCAATGTTTACATCCAGTTCCTGTGGCACAATAAAAATATATTGTACTTTAGGTAACTGCTTTGCCAAGGGGGAGGCCTGGTAAAATCAATGATCCTTTTTTTTTTCCTTTAAGTGAGCAAGAAGCTCTAAGGCACTTTATTTCCTTCACTGATCAGTGACTCAGAAATACTCTGCAGTGCAAATGTCTCCCCCATAGAGCTCCCTCTATCTTTACTGTCTGTGCTGGAGTAACAGGTTATCAAAAGGCAAAAGCAGCTACTGCACAAAGTTTTTCTTTCTTTATCTTGTCTCTAGAGAAAGCAGCATTTTCTGAGAGTTGCTTCAGGGTTTCCAGATGACCTTTGTAAATGTAGGGTGATCAGGCTTCATGTGCAGCCTTGCATGGGTTTCAAACCCTCCAGCACTGACTCCTCATCAGACGTGTCTGTGAGATGCTCCTGTCTTGTGGTCCCCAACATCGCCCTGTGGGGAGTGATCACACACACAGAATGGGAGCAAGCGTCCGGCAGCGTGTGTGTGGGAAGCATCAAGCAGAAGTGGGAAACAGCCTTGGGGCACCACTTGTAAACTGGCAATGGTGTGGGTTTGGTTACCTTGAGAGAAGTGTGGGCTGAAAAAGGAGACAATGGAGAGTGTGCTTTATTTTTCTTTTCTGAGGAACACGTAGTAATGCAAGTTAAAAAATCGTGACTTTTGTGTGTCATGGTGCCTCTTCTCACTGCTCATGAGCAATCCTTCATGCTCCTGGCTTTGGTGCTGAGGCTCAGTGTGTCACTGCAGTGCTTGGAGGCACCACGCACCCTCCATGAGGTGACTCAAAGTAATGACAGTGGAGGCAAACAAGAGGAAGCTTGACTCTCTGTTCTGTGAGTTGTTCTTGCACAGGGCAGGGAAAAGGCCATGGGCAACCGCTGCTGCAGAAGGAGGTGGCGAGGGAGGTATCACACCTTGGGGATGGAGACAATCTGCTGATGTGATGGTGATGTGCTGGCAGGGACTTCTGTTCTGCAGGTAACCTGTGGAACAGCCTGGCCAATGGACTTCACACCTCATTTTGTCCCAGCAAGAAATAGTTCTTCTCTTTGCCTAGGACATCTGTAAAACACTGCAGCATAGCCGACAGCAGGCAGCAAAGGGCTCCACTGCAGAAGAGTCATTAAAGCCATGCTATTTTTGGAAGGTGAGAAGTGATATAGAGCAGGTAAAATCCCTTCACAACCGTTCTTGTGTCACTGAAAGCTCCTTAGGGTTGCTTTTTTAATCAAAGTTAATGATAAGTAAACATTGATGGTCAGCTGATGATTTCCACCTGAAGCATGTGAGCTGACAAAACTTAACTACAGTGAGTGCTAAGAATGCTGTTTTCATCTCAGCTGTGTGCAGTATTACTAAAGCAAGCCAAGCAAGAGGTGTCTTGGAGGCCTTAAATTTGTAGTTTGGGGTAGTGTTACAGGGAGGTGAGCTGTTGGTGCTGCCTGTCCCCTGGTCGGTGGAGGTCAGGGGAAGCTGGAGGAGTTAACTGGAGTTGAGTATGGGTAAGTATGAGTGCACAAAGCTACTAAAAACTCCTTTGTGAGAGGGCAGCAGGAGCAGAGGGACTTGGTTGAGGAAATGACTCTAGCATGAGCCTGTACTTTGTTGTGCTAGTGCAGTGGTCCAGCAGGACTCCTCAGCATGGGAAGCATCTTACCTGGGGTAATCTGAAGTTGTTAGGCAAGACCACTAGAAGTCTGGTTTTACTGTTTAATCTGCTGATTTTCTCAGAACTGATGGTGTTTCCATCCCTTGGTGTTGGCACTACTGGAACTGCAGTGCCTGAAGCACTGAAGTGCTTTATAGATGGCAAGGGCTGAGCTGCATCCCCTGATTGTCAGGTTGTTGTAGATGTACTTGTATGGAGACAGCTGCTCTGCAGGGTGCCCTTGCTGCCTCTCTTGTGGGTCTGCTGGGTCCTTCATGTCTGGCTGTGTAAAGAGGCCCCAAGCTTCCACAACTGGGCTTTAAAGTCTGCCTTCAAGCAGCTTTTGCTCTAGAGTCACAGGCAATTATTTCCCTCTCTACCAAGTACTTGTAAAAGTGACAGCAGAGATGTGACCACAGTAGGTTTCTGACTGTATGGCTGCAAGGAAGAAGCACTGCACCGAGCACCCTGTGTGCTTAATGTAGAGGGAGGTCTTATTACCCAGGGACAAAAAAAACACCCAACCCCCAAAAAGCAAACCCCAAATCAATAACACAACAACTTGGGTTTTGTGCTGGAGCCATTTTGATTTACATTGCTGTTCAGGCCACTGCAGAGGACCAGTGGCACTGACTGTTCATCCGTCATCTCTGGGGCTGCTTGCAGAGAAACGAGACCTTCTATTTTGCTTTGTATCAGGGGCACAAAGATGCTGAAATGTCAAGTCATGGGCATTTTGGTGCCTGTGCATCCCATGAGAATGAAATTATCCTGGAGTTTTGCTTACTGCTGTCTCTACACTTACTTTTGAGTTTATTTCAGAATAATAACTCCTGCTTTTTTTCAAGCCAATGTTTTGCTAAAGATGCTCAAAATGTTCTGTGAATGAGCCCAAGGAACAGATTTCCTAGGTGATGGAAGCTGGCGAGGCTCCCCCAGGTCAGGCGGTATTAAAAGACAATAATTTTGGACTGCTACTGGAAAGCTTACAAGTCTGTAAACAATGTTATCTTGTGAAGTTATATAAGCCTGCAATAGAAAATGTTTCAAAACTTGGCTCCGTTTGCTTTCCTAAGAGTAATGCTACACCATAAGACATAAATCAAAGTAATGACACATGATGCCATTGCACCAATTCAGAGGCAAAGAGGTGGCTGTTTAAGATCACACTTCATGCATTTCTTAAAATAAAATTAGCCCTTTTGGTCAGCTGCATGAGCAGCTGAGACCCTTTCTATTACAGCATCACAAATGCTGAATGTCATGAGATGGGACACAGGCCTGGAGCATCTCAAAGACCAAAAGCTGTAATGGGGAGGCTATAGCATGCCAGAAAGATCAGGCAGCATGTAAGGGCCTTGCTCATACTGCAGGGATCATGGTATTTGGGATCAGTTTGGTCCTGATGTTCTAGGTTAGCTCCAATCCAACCTCTGGTCATTGTGACACACATCTTGCCTGCCAGGTGCGGAAGGCAGAGCTTGTCCCTACCAGACAGCAGGGACAAATGCCATAATGAACAAATGCTTTTAATTTTCTCAAACAGCTCCCTTATAAAATCATTGCTGTAGTTGTTTTTATATTGCAGGGATCACATGAGGCTGGTATCATTTGGGGGTTGCCTATAACACAGTTTGTTTAGAGATCCTGTTGCCCTGCTTTTGTAGGACATACTGAGGACAGTTCTGTGCTGTTTGTACAGCTGCATGTGGACTTACGTAGTATAATACCTCAGAAGTTTTTGTTGCCTGGCCATTTTATTCTGCACATCAGCTGCAAGCATTTCCGATAAAAGCAATTTAACTGCTGTTGCCTGGACTCACCTCTCTTCTAAGACTCTGACCTACGCTTAGTGTACTGTTGCTGGAGAGCTGCAGGTTGGTGCTGGAATTCCACTGCTGATCCTGCAAAAAAAGTGCTATCCACTGTAGATGAAGCCACCAGTTTAAAGCAAACTGCTGCCTAGGTAAGCACATGCATCAGAAATTCTCAAGGATCTTGTTTCTAAGAGATAGTATGAAGACATGCTGACTTTTCCCCCCCTCATATTTTAAGACTCACCAAGTGATAGGTAGTCGAGGAAAGTGGAAATCCACTGAGGGCAGTTGAATATTATGATAATCTCCTGTCTCAGTAAGACCTTAAATCACAGATGTTTGGGCTGGGGAATGAAGGAAGCATGCATGGGTGTGGGGAGAGATTCACTGTATGCATGCTCCATACCTGTGTTCTTTCCCTCAGCATTTCTTGTTGGCTGCTGTTGGAGCCAGAACATAGGGCTAGACAGACCTTCACTGTGAACCAGTGTTACTGTTCTGGTGCTAGAGAATATCTGCCGTGGCAAGTCTCTGTCTGCACTATCAAAGGCTTTCAGAAAGCCAATATAATACAGATATGATAGCTGCTTTCTTCCATTTGTTTAAATCATGTAGAAAATATTGACAATGAAGGATAGGACAAAACTTAAGTTGTGTTGGAAGCTTGTTCCTGACAGCGTTGTAGGCTCTGCTTAGTGCTGTTACGCAAAAAGAATTGCAACAAGCAACAGCATGTTTACATCCTTATTGTTACAGTAGTTTAAATCTGGTGAGGAAATCTTCAACACTTTTTTTCTCCATCCTTGGGGAATTGCTAGGGGTAGGTTCCCTTCCCAGGCTCAGCTGAGGATATGTAGCTTTGTTTTGAAGCTTTCTTTGCAGAGCTGCTGGAAGAAAATGGCAGGAGTTTTATCCTGGTGTTAAAGACTTTGTGAGTCTTTAACGATTGCTTTGAAATCCCCTAAGGTGATATTTGCTTGTGATTAATATAAAATTCTACCTTTATGCTGATAAAGGTGAATTTTAGTTCAAGTAATATCAATTCAACATAATGTATAAAAAGGTCTATTTAATGTTTTCTTTGTTCTTCAAAGGTAGAAAGACTATTCCCCTGTCAGTTTTGATTGAGTTACTCTAGTTGCAACTGATTCACTTGTAGGTCTCTGGCACCTCACACTCCTGGGGAAGGCTGTCAATAATGGTTAGTTCTTTTCTGTAGCTGATCTTTTGCAGGATCAGTTTGGAACACTTTCCCTTACTAGAGAGGATGTTCAGAGCAGCCTGTTTTATTTTCATGAGGTCTTCTCCTACTGTATTTTGATGTAATTTTTACCTTTTACCTTCTATCCTCAGGAAATCACAAAACTGCAGTATTCACATGTGCGTGTCTGGCGTACGTTATTGAGAACTGGATCCCACGTGGATGAGTTCTTTGCGGGTTGAAGTT
The DNA here is from genome assembly GCA_039720435.1 of Amazona ochrocephala. Classification (NCBI taxonomy): domain Eukaryota; kingdom Metazoa; phylum Chordata; class Aves; order Psittaciformes; family Psittacidae; genus Amazona; species Amazona ochrocephala. Next base: position 49,685,343 of record CM077882.1, on the reverse strand, counting down.
CAAGTTCTCTTGTATGTCTTAGAATTTTTGGGTTTGTTTTTTCTTGCGTGTGGTTGGTTGGTTGGGTTGTTTTGTTTTGTTTTTTTATAAGATTATGAGGCTAGGGAAGGGAGAGAGAAGCATCTGTATTCCTGGCAACAGCGTCCAGATCTGCCGTATATGCTCACACATGCTCTTTATAATTATGAGAAAGTTTACCTGGTAATACATGTTTCACTTTCAATTTAACTTGCTGGCATAGTTCCTGTCTTTATTTCTAATGTCTGAAACCTGTGGCCCATTGATGTTACTTATTTATCCTTTTCTATCCTTACTTGAGCAGTCACCTTACCTGTGAATGGTTTGGTATTATAACCTTGCTGTAACAAATTCTTTGATTACATGATGTCGGAGCAAGTCCGGAGGAGGCCTTTAAGATGATCAGAGGGCTGTAGCGCCTCTCCTATGAATACAGACTGAGAGAGTTGGGCTTGTTCAGTCTGGAGAAGAGAAGCTCTGGGGAGACGTTATAGCAGCCTTCCAGTACCTAAAGGTGGCCTACAATAAAGCTGGAGAGGGGCTTTTTACAAGGGCGTGTAGTGACAGGACAGGGGGAATGGCTTTAAGGTAACACAGGGAGATTAAGATTAGATATTAGAAAGAAATTCTTCAGTGTGAGGGTGGTGAGACGCTGGAACAGTTGCCCAGACAAGGTGTGTATGCCTCATCCCTGGAAGTGCTCAAGGCCAGGCTGGACGGAGCCTTGAGCAACCTCGTCTAGTGGAAGGTGTCCTTGCCCATGGCAGAGGGTCTGAAGCTAGATGATCTTTAAGGTCCTTTCCAACCCAAAGCATTCTATGATGATAGCACTTGTCTGTCATCTTCACTGCACCTTCTTTTTTAAGGGTAGTGCTGAATGATTTTCACCAGCATAATCCATGTCAAGAGTCTTGCACCTATTGCTGGTCATTTTTTTGCAGTGTTACTTGGGAGTAGGGCAGTGTCTCCCTCCAGCCAGCATGCCTCAGAGGTTCATTACTTCCTTGTTCTTCAGTTTAATGCAACCTGCTCCTGGCTGTCTTTACTCAAATCATGCTGAGCAGATCACTGCTCTCTCCGTCTTGCCTTTGACTCAAGCTGCTTTTCCAGCTGGCCTCTCTGTAGGTATGTTCTGGAAACCTATCTGTAATAAGTCTGTTGTTCCAGGCTTTCTCTTGAAGTTTCTAACTTCTGGCTAAGACAGTTTGGTTAGGACCAGTCAGCAGGGGTCCACTAAGTGGTTCAAGGCTCAGAATAGCTGTCAGCATGCTCCTTCCTCCACCTGAGAAGTATCTTCTGACAGGTTATCAGCTCATCTGAAGGCTCCAGTCCTCATCTCCATTTCTTGATCTGAGAAAGCAGTTTTGCTTGGCCTGTATGCTTGTATCTCCTAGAGCCCCGTCACTGTCAAGGTCAGAAATCCCCCGGGCACTGTGCATGCAGAGTGTGAGGAGAGTGGAAGAATCTTGCACTGCAATAAAGTGTAAGTCGCATGCACTCTTTTTTCTTACAAGTGAGAGGAAGAAGTAGCAAAGAATGTGCAAAGCTAAGGAGAAGTGGGCACTCAGTCAACTTCTTTGTTGTGTGAGGATGGTAGAAAATTTGTTTTGTTTCTTGTTTTTACATTAGCAATTCAGGTCTTGTCTACCCAGTTTGTTTTTTCTTCACTGGAGAACTAATAGTATTATGACAGTGCAAGTAAAAGCTGACGAATTTAGAGTAGAATTGCTTTTCCTACAAAGTGTTTTAAGCAGTCTGTATTTAGCTAACATTTATCTAACTCTTCTCCTAACCAACAGTTGGAAGAGAAAATCTTTGCAGTTCAACACCTCCTCCTCTCTCCCTTTCACTAGAAGCTGCAAAACCTCCCACTCCACTTCTCTAGATCTTCCGAGGAGACCTCTGCCAAAAAACAACTTCATGTTTGATATTTTTCTTTAAGTAAGAAAAGGCAGAAAACAAAACACTTCCAGCCTCTCATACACAAAGAATCAGAGCAGGGCATGAGTCCAATTTGTTTCCCTTCTCTTATTTCCTGAACGTGTACTCTCATAGAAGCAACCAAAGCACTCTGCTACATGCTCTACCCACCAGCCTCGCTATGGCTCTCTGGCAGGAGCAGTATCAAGCCTATCTCTAATGTGACCCTGTTCTTCAGGGTGGGCACCAAAGCACGGACTTTCGCAGGCTCCTGAGTGTCTGGCAGCAAACAAGATCCTGTTTTTGACAGCTTCGGATGAACTCTTCAGTGATGTCACCAGCCCATAGTGTAGATGCTGTTTCTCCCTCATAGTCATTGTCTCTGTAGCTGTCAACCATTCCTCATGCAGTTTGTCAGTGTAGAGGCTTTTTTCCAATGCAGACCGTGGCCAGGCTTCCCAAGGGCTTGCCCAGGAGATGGCAGGCAGAGATCATCTGCCCCACAGTCACTTGCCAGCACTGGGGAGTGGCTGTACTGTGGTGAAATGGGTTATGCTCAGTCCTTGGGAACTGGCTTCCTTGTTCCACTGTGGACAGAGACTGGATGAAGGAAATGGTAAAGGCTTCCAACTCAGACTCCCAGCCAGCCCAAGGGTGAGGTCTCAATTGAGACAATTGAACAAGCCCTGTGCAATTAGATTCTGGCTGGTGTGGGGTGATGATAGTGCCGCTGAGCAGTCTGCAGGGCACTAGCCTGCACATGGCGCATGCCTGGCCAGAGTTTGTAGCAGGAAGCTGGAATATTACCTTTAAGAGCCTGTTTTGTTTCTCTTTCCTGTCTAGAAACTCCTTTCCTTTAAACCTGCTGATCAGTTGGGAAACCTCACTGCAGGTTCCTAACCACTAACAGCAGCCAGGCTTGCTTTCTTCCTACCATGCATGAGGAGTTCAATCCTGTTCCCTCTGAAATGAAGGCAGTTCCAAGGTGGCAGAGAAAAGGCCTCCAAAACCTCTTTTTTTCTACAAGTTTCTTTACCTACAAGACCACACTATCTGGGAAGGCTGTTGCTCTTTTTCAACCTTTACCAGTCACAGGTAAGCAGCAGCTCTGGCATCTCATTCATGCTGCACGACTGGTTCCTGCTCAGCTGAAGGTACAGGGACAACTCAAAGCTGATTTGCCTGGGAGGTGGGCTCACCTCTTTCTCATTTGCAGTCTCTAGACATCCTGAAGGATGATATAGGAGGCTTTCTTGCATAAGAACTCTCTCAAGTATTTTTCCAATCCTCTTGTCTTGCTACTGTTTCCTTCCAGGGCCACTGCAACCATAGTTTGACTGATGGTCAAGAAATATCCATGCTTCCAGTTCCCTCTTAAAGAAGTGGCGTGAATGCATCAAATTCCCGTGAGAGACCCTCATCAGGTACTACGAAGTAAAATGAAAGCTTCAACATGCAGTAAGCAAAGGAATGCAGAATCCTGGCGCATCTCTGAGTTGAGCGCACATCCAATTTACAGTGCTTTTACTGCTAGAAATCAAATGTCAGCATCTCCTGCTCCTTCCCTTTCTCCTCTAAAACTGTTTGGAATCCCGTGGTTGCCCTATGTGAAACCTGCTTCTCATCTGACTTCTTCTGCAGCCATTCCATGAGAAATAGTGCAACCTCCCAAGCATCCCACATATCCCATACATGTCCCAGGACAATCCAGATGGCACTCTAGGGCTTGCAACCTAACCCCTGAAATCCTAATAGAAATTTCAGTACTTGAGGAAGCATGGGGAAAAAAATCTCCCAGTCACTGACAGCAGTCACTGACAGCTACACCAGTGGTAGAACCCTTCTTCCCCAATACAAAGGGTGTCCAAAGAGCTCCTCTCCAGAAATGCTTTCTCTGAAGCTCCAGTTTGCAGGTTGGAGGTGGTGACTGCTGCCTTTCTGAGTTTACTATTCACTGGAAATCATGTCGGCAGCTACATTAGGAGGGTAGTTCTGAAGCTTTGCCTTGTCCCATTGGACTTTCTGCCTAGCTTGCAAAGAAAACCTTGACAGCTTGCAGATGTAGAAAATGGGGCAGTGGTAACCCATGGACAGGACCTTGATGCTGAGTGCAACCTTTTGGTATATTAGTACAGTGAAATAGAGGCACCTTCTCACCCAGAAGCAAGGAGCTGGGACCAGGCTTATTGCATAGGATGGGCTTTCAGGGAGACCATAATTTCTGAAGGCTGCTGGAGATGCAGAGGGGAAGACGATGATGAACAATAAGAGGGTGCATGCTGTACTGATGACTGAGATCTAAGCCAGTTCCCTGATGCATAAAGCAGACAGTGAGGGGGAGTGGTGAGATTGTGTTTCCTCTGTGTTCAGTGCTGGTGCAGACGCAGTTTGAATGCTGCACCCAGCCCCTGTGTGCCTGGGTTTCCTGATCTGTCCTACCTGCCACAGAGGTTAGAGTGGGGAACAGGGGAAAGATAGGAGCCTTGTGTATGGCCTGGGATCATCCTAACATTAGGCACCAAACTATGGGTTCAAAGGTGGGAACATCGTTGCCTTGTATAGCTGGTGAAGTTGGAGCAGTTGGTCCCACCTGCTCACCCCTGAGGGGTTCAGGTCAGGCATGGCTCTGGCAGGGGCACCCTGCTTGGTGCCTAAGCCAAAGCACCCAGAGCAGTTAAGGTAAGACAATATCACACTGCACATACACCTTCAGTGGGAGCATGCTGCTTGGTGGAGGAGGTGACAAATGAGTACGTGGCTACATTCGTTCGCTCACAATTGCGCTGCCCATGGTGTACTGTGAATTGAATTGCCATTAACCTCTGCACTGTTAACTGCCGCTCATCTGTCTTAATTACAAGCAGAAGAGATAGATAATGGTGCCTTACAGAGGGGGAAGTGATGCACATAGTGGTTACTGAGTATGGAGCTGACATGCACTGCATCTAGCCTGAAACCAGAATGAAAGTATGATTCCCTTCTGAAATAAAATCAAGTCCCCTAAAGACAGAAGGGCTTGCAAAGCTGTGAGACAAGCCAGCTCAATGAATACCAGGTAATATCCTGGTTACAGCTTTTCCTTGCCAACAGTGTCTTAAATATGTGTTTGTCACACAGCTGTCTGGATTTGATGGCAAATTCTGTCCTGGCCTGAAGGAGTAACTTCATCAAGAACTTCAGCAGCCACAACCAGCAGTGAAGCTTTTTCAGGGAAGTCGGTGTTTCCTGTGCACATTCAGTGCCCTGTAAGGTTTTGATTCATTTTTATTTTTGGTTATTTTTTAATTGATAACTCAGATTCTCTCCTGTCCCTCCTGTAGGGTGATGTACTGCAAAGACTGCACGATATGGAGACAGATGGAGGGAAACTTTTGTCTGGCCATGTGGTTCTTCACCTGCTGACTTTCCCTTTTCAAGAAAAAACAGTAATTTTCAAACTAAAAATTCCATTTAGACATTTTTTTTATTATTTATTTCCCTCCCCCCCCCCCCCCCCGTGCTGGTTTAGGTTTTTTTTAAGTACTCTTTTAAGCTGGAACTGTCAACTTGAACTCAGCATGCTTTTGTTTGGAGCAGCACAATATGGCAAACTAGCAATTCAGGGTATAATGTTTTTCTGACCTTCACTGGCTAAAGAGCCCACATCACAGAGGCTATGAGGCAGGTGAGCAGCCCTGCCCATGGGATGGTCAGGATGCAAGTGCAGCAAAGCACAGCACTCTTCCAGGACATCGCAGTGAGAGTGGGTGCCTCCTGGGCTTGTGTTCATCACCTTGATGAATGACCTTCAAGGGAGGGCAAGGATGGAGCTGGCAAAGCTCTGCTGCTATGTTAGCGAGGGACCAAATGAGACTCGGATGAAATTCAGTGTTGACAGAGGCTAAATAATGGCTCTTCAGAAAATTAATTTGAAGTGCTTATACTGTATTGGCTTTCCCAATTAACTGTGACAGCCCGAGGAGAAAACAAGCCAGCATGTTGCTGCGGATAGCTGGCTCCCTGAGCAGTAGCGAGGCAGGTGCAAAGAGCAGGGCGTTGGGCTGCCAAGGAGATGTGGAAAATGAAGCTGAAAAAACACCACACTGCAGGACTTATAATGGCCACAGTCGAACAGGAATTTGATCTCTATCCACAGGCTGGTAGGGATGACAGATGTGCTGAGTACCTCTTTCTCCTCTGAGATCCTGGCACAGCCAGGGGCTGTAATTTGATGGCCAACAAGACCAGCAAGCCTGGCCTTGCAAGTCAAGCCCAGGTCAGCAGGAGCCTCATCAAGGGGAGCAGTGAGTGGCAGGGCTTTTCTTTGGGACTGTAATCCTAAAATCAGAAGAATGAATTAGTCATAGACCCTTGTGGCTGACAAAGAAAGCAGAAGTACTGCTGTCCATCAGAGAGAGAGCTCATTGGAAACCCAGACCTGCCAATGGAGTGTAACTTTGGACAGCTGAAGCTGATACTCATATGGCATCCTGGCATCCTTTCCACCTCCTTCATGACCTTTTGGCAGTCTTATCAGTTTCTACATCTCCTAGAGAAGGAGGGCAGCTCTGCCCAGCCAGGGAGCAAGGATGGGGGCAGGCAGGGTGGCAGCAGCCTCCATTTAGAAAGCTACAAGCTACTATGGAAAATAACACCTTTGGCAAATGGGAGTAAGAAAACTGCTCTTTTTTTGTTCTTCCACATTTGACAAAACTAGGCTTTGTTCTCAGTCACTATAAATACACAGAATTGCACCTGGGACACATCTTAATTGGATTGTCAATTTTTCCAGTGAAGCAATAACCCTAGGAAGTCCTAAGTATTAGCTAATAGTTCACTCCAAGACTATAATAATGCTGTCAAATAGCTTGCTTTCAGCTTTTACCTACAACTGGGTGTGCAGTTCCATGACTGTGATTCCTGCAGGAGCACTTCAACCTGGAGGTAAATTGTGCTGTCTCAGGCTTTCTTTCAGGCCAGGTTTCCCTCCAGGTTTGCACACCTGTGAGCATTAGTGGAGGCAGATGATGTATAAAGAGGTGATGAAGGTCTATGCTAAGATACTCTCCCATGTCCCTGTCTTGGAAGGCAAGTGTGAAAAAGGGTCAGGACTGCAAAGCATCAGGGTAGGCAACGGGCATGTGTTGCCAACCTGCACAGAGGAAGCAAGTCAGAGATAATTAACCTTACGTAATGAGGCTGAAAGGCAATGCACATAAAGCTGCTGAAGGGAAACAGCCTTTCCCTGGTACGTTGGCTGTGGAAGTCATTAGCTTAGTGCTGTGGTGGCAAGTCCAAGAGCAGGGCAGGTAGGTGCTGCCATCATCCCTGTTGCAGGGGTCAGGTTCAGGCGAGATGTTGTTAGAATCCATTTTAAAGCACTGCTGTTTATATTTTCTTTTTTTCATGAAAACTGGAGAGTGATACATAACCAGTATTGAATGCTAAAGGTTTCCATACAAGTCACTCTCACCAATGCATAACCTTTGAGATTCAATTGCAGTTGTGGGAAGCTGATTTCTTGGGATTTGTTGATAATGTTAGCAGTCAATAGGGAAATTTGAATGCTAGACCTCTAAGAAGTGATGATTTGTGGATGGATAAACTCACCTCCCGGCACGTTGTTACACCACTGGGTGCTCGGCTCTGTCCCTGTGGTGGTGAGCTGTGAGCCTGGAGGGGTTTCAGAGCAATGCTCCCTTCCATACTGACATTCAACTGGGTGCAAATGGCACAAAGTTTTCTGTTTTATGAGGAAGGTCATGTCCGCACACTGTTTCAGGCTATCTGCAGTTCCCAGCTGCTTTAGCAAAAGTAACAGCTGGGGCATGATGTTTTCCTTGCAGCTCAGGCTGTTAAAATAGCCATCTCCTGATGCCTGATGGAAGCAGGACACTGGGTTGGGGATTAATCCATAATGTTTGAGGGGTTTGTACTTTATATTTTACTTTACACTTTATTTTAGCTTCTTCTGCAGTCTCCTGATGTTGTGCACTCGCTTTCACAGGAATGTGACTGGGCTTTTAAAGCACGCATGGCAGATGTGGAGCAGAGCTGTATGACTTAATACAGCTTGTGCGCAGGCAAAGCTGCTTCCAAAAACTCCGGAGGTAAATCAGGCATGCGAAATCGGAGATTTTGTGAAAAATTTGGCTGAGTTTGCAAACAGTTATAGCTAGCTCTAAAAAGACTTGAGGGGTTTTTGGTCTTCAAAATAGCACAAGCAGATGGCAATAGGCTATTTTTTGAACTTCAGTTACATAATTTTGCTAAATATTTTTCTTCCTTCTGCAATTTGGAATTATCTGTAATTCAGACTGTGCCATTGCTCATGCTGCAAGGAGCCGGAAGAGAGGCTGCTGGGCCCTGGGGCAACACATGGGGCTTGCCATGGCGGGTGAGTCACCTACTGCAAAAGGTGCAGGTAGGGCTTCGTTAGCATGTTCAGTTAAGGTCTTCAGTGTTTGGTGGTGAGGAAGCACCCCACCATGACCCAACTGTAAGATGTGTCTGCAGGCAATGCCCGTAGGGTATTCTTCAGAAGGGCCACGGTGTTAAAGAAACCCAAACCTGTTTGTCTGAGCCTTGGCAAGGTGGGAGCTGGTCATTACCTTTAGGAGAGTACCCACACAGGCACACTGACTGCTTGCTAACAGGATGCAGAGCCTTTTTCCTCCAGGCCTACAAACCTTCCTCAGTCTAGTGAATATGGTCTGGATCTCTTTTCTGGCCAACACCGCACAAATGAGCCATTTTCCAAGCTTGCTGGCATGCTCAGAGCTCCTCTGTTTGGAGTAACTCAAGGCTAGTTTTTGCCATAGCAGGTATCTGTTTTTATGCATGATCCATTTTAATCTAGGTTGAATGTCCTTTTCTGTTCTAGCATAATGCACTTTGGATGAGTTGAGATATTTAAGAATGGGGATTGCACTTACAATTAACACCCTACTTGAATCTGATTTGCCTTTCAAGTATAGGCGTGGCTCAAAAGTCAGGCCAGGAGCTATGGAGCCAGGGGAGGCAGTTGCCCCAGAGGGAAGCCTTTGCTGGCATGGGACTGAGCTGTGCTGACAGGGTGTTTAGTGTCAAAAAGATAAATAGAGGGTTTCATTCACAGTGATGGTGACAGAGAAGTCTTTCACCAGCTTCAGGGCTATGTTATTTTTTTCAGAAGCCAATTTTTTTTCTCTTTTTTTTAGATGAGGCAGGGATTACTGCTGAGCCCATGATCTCATTGCAATGATTTACTGAAGCAACTATGGGTAGAGCACAGCTGTTTGCTCCTGGTCTGAAGGTCCATCACTCAGGTGTTCCTGGGCAGTGATGAACCTGTATCAGACCTGTCCTGAAGTAAAAGAGAGTGAAGATCTGTCCTGGCCCTGTGTCTACAAATTGGGAATGTGACCCCTCCAGTGCAGACACGTTCACAGTTTTGGGCTCCTCTTGGTAGATGACTTTTCTATTTTTAGCAGGGGGAAGCTCTTTTATTTTCCCTGGTGGTTTTTCAACCTCTAAGTGAGAAAATTGCTTATTTTCCAGCTGTGAGAGGCAGCTACTTCTGGTCTGGTGAGGAAGAGTGTGTGGCAGCAGCAGTCAACATATGTCTCTTAGACTGAACCTGGTCCATTTGCTTCCCTGTCCCATGTGCGGCAGTCAGTCCATCCTTTGTGGAGAACGATGGCCAGAAAGCGTCAAAGATTTGCAGCCCTGGGAAGGGACAAGGCAGATGCAAAGCCCATGATCAATATTAATAGTGGCTCCAGGGGGTTGCTGGGTCCTCATTAGAGAAAACAGGTTGCTGATAATGTTCTCACCCTTAGGCTAGTGTCCGATCTTTCATTCCTCTGTCAGCAACACTTCCCACCCTGTCTGAGCTCAGTGTCCTGGAGAAGAGTGTGCTTAGCTTAAAGGTGAGGTCAAGGTAATTTCAAGATGTGCTAAAAGAAAAGCAAGGCAGGCTGGCAGCCAGGAAAGGAAAAATTGGCCCCATTGTTAAAGAAGAAAAGAACATCAGAGGGCTTTTTAAAATGTCAAGAGTGCAGTATTGCTGTGTGCACTTTGCTTATTGAGTAGAGTTTGAGGGAGGTTTGCCTTAAATATACCTTCCATATTAATATAGAGAAACATGTTTTTTAGTGAACTTGAAACATTAGCTAGAATAGTCTTTGGATAAAAAGGCAGTCATTGTTTCTTCGAGTACACTTTCTACTGCCGAGCAAATGTTCCAGTGTGGCAGGATGGTGGCTTTAAAAATAGCTGCTCACTCCAGAGCCTCCCAATGTGGCTGGGAGGTAAATTAAATGTTTCACTGTGAGCAGTCATTGATGTGGTCCAAGAGCGGCAGCCAGCAAGCCCTCCTTTTACTGAAGCCAGTGGAAGCACAAGGCAGTAGGAAATGCTTGCAGAAAGAGAGAGTTCGGCCATCTTTGGGAAGCTTCAGACCTTTCAGGAGCTAATTTAAAAGATCATCACTTGCTGAACTGTTATGACACCAGTCATAAAAAATCACAGGAAACTGGGTGGAAGGGCACTGACAAGGTGCTATCTTGGGTGACATACCTGTGCATTTCTCAAGGTACTTGTCCAATCTCTCGCAGAAAAGTTGGCTCAGCAGCTCCGAAGCTTTGCTGCTCCCACTGACCCAAAGCCCTGCTGGGTTTCATCTGAATCTACCTCACCGTAACTTGCACACATAACTTTTGTCCTACTCACAGTAGAAAAGGGGGGAAAATATATTTCTGCTCTTCTTTATTTCCTTTGAATTCATCCTCTCTCCTTCAGGCAGAACAGACCCACTTCTTCTGACCTTCCCACACAAGCTCTGTTTCTGTGTCCTTGCTCACCCAGCTTTTGTCTCCTCTAAACTCCCTCTAGCAAGCTCAAGACCTTCCTAAATTGCCTCAAAAGTGAAGGCAGTAACTCATGTTAAAATCTTGCCAGTGTTGGACGGACTAGAATTACATGTGTGTTATCAGCAGCAAACCTGTTTGTATGCCACAGTAAGGTATTTGACTTTTGGCAGCAGCAATGTTGATTTGCCATCAAGTTGTGACCTACTAAAACCTTCAGATCCTTTCCTACCCAGCTGACACCAAACTCACTTCTTATCTTCCATAAACATGAAGGCCTGTTCTTCCCTACAGTTGGGACTTTGAATTTGTTCTCATTTTATTTCTATCCTACCTTTTTCTCAGAATATATATTCACTTGTGATCCAGCACAGAGCAGCCTGCCCCATGCTGAATGTATTTATAAATGTGCAAGCATTTTTTCTGTCCCATTATTAACATTAGTGCTGAAGATGCTGTAAGATGCAGGCCCTTGTAAATATGTCCTTTGGGCTGTAAATAACTCCAGTCTCACTGGTGAGTGACTGATTACTGAGTACAGTTGAATATAGTCACTGAGATCTATCGTACTCCTGAATTATAGCTGTAGTTACTTCCACAGTGGGGGGGGGTCTCCTGGACTCCAGCATCACTGACCTGGCAAGCAGCGTGCCTGCCGTGCTGGCCAGCCTTCCTTTGGGCACAACAGCAGCCCGGCTCCCCCTGTATCCACCCCTTCCCTGGGCACAGCACTCCAGCATAATGTTGTTCTTCCTGGACTCAACACACACTTTTTTTTCCAATGGGAATACACTGTGACAACAGGGAGGGATGTCATGGGAAGGCTTCATTTTTGGCAAAAGAGCAATTTCATGAGAAATTTCATGAAATGTGAAAATACTGATTTTTTTTTTTTTTTTTTTTTTTTTTTTTTTCTCCTCTCCACTTGACAATTTTCAAAATATTATTTTTTTTTCCTTTCAGTCTGGTTTTTCTTTTCCACTCCCAGCCCTCATCGCCACCTCCCCTCAGCTTTTCCCTCCATCTGCTTGCCAGGGGAAGTACAATGTTCACATATTCTTTCCAAATATTCCTTTTTCCACTCTCTAACCTTTCAAAACTTCACCATGGAGAAGTTAGAGAATGGAAAAAAAACCCCAGAACTGTGAAATCAAAAATGCTGATTTTTCTAGGACGTGTGGAGCCATTCTTGTGCCGGGACACAAGTAGAACAGTTCAAATGAAGAAAAAAATAGCAATGCCACTTGGTGGCCAAGAGGAAGCAATGGGGAATGAGAGAAAGCACTACAAAAGCAAAACACATTTAATGGTGGGGAAGGGGAGGGTTATGCTCTGGCATGGCAATGCATAAACACATGCGCAATTTGAAAAGGGTTGATATTCACACCTCTCTCCCCCTTCCTTTGCCCTGACCAGGTTCCTCTGACGGGCTGTATCTCCTCAGTCTGCTTCTGTTTCCCATGGGGATGCCTGTGATGGAGTGACAGGTCTCACGCATACTATCCCTTTCTCTCCTATCTGTATAGGACTAAATACGTCATTTTCATACCATAGAAGCACCAAGGGTTCCCAGTGTTCACACCACAATATAAAAGCCTTTCTTGCTTTTCTTTTTTTTTTTTAATGTTTCATGTGAAGAGTCAAGAAAACACTGATTAAAAAAGTAAAACATAAACTCTTCTATAAACTTAAACCCAGCTCTATTACTTTTGGAGAGGGTGCAAAATATGTTTCAGAACAGGACTGTTGACTGAAGTTCAGCTGGCCACCATGTCATCCCCAGAGCTACAAGGCTGCTAACCTCATCCACTAGATAACCCCGCTCCCTGCCGAAGGTGGTAATTAAGGGCCATGTTTTCAGCAGCTCTACAAAAATAGGCTTGTTTGACTGGAGGAACTGGGTGAATTGCAGCATACATAGATAGCAGCATGGCACAAATGCTGATTTTTCCACATGTGGATGCGTGTACCCAGAGACAGAGAGGGTTTATTCCGGGAAACCTGCTGGAAATGTGGCCAGAGCTGCCTGTGTGCCATGCACTAAAGGTTGCAGCTGAACATACATCCTATATTCCCACAGGGAGCACTCACCATGCTGCCTGAGCTGCAATGATGACTGCAGGGGTGGCAGGATTTCAGGGCCCCACCTTGAAACAGAAGTTAGACTTTGCAAAGTCACAGTTTGCACCAGTGCAGCACAGTGGTATGGGTTGCACTGTGGTAAGTCCTGATTTCTAAGGATGGTGTCTCTCAGGAGTATTTTTCTATGTCCCCATGCTCTCTACCCTTCCAAAGGCTCTGTTAGATGCTATTTATGGGTTATTTGTCTAATTTTCCCATTCATACTTGCTGTTTTGAGGGTATCTTATCTGGAAATATTTTGTGGTTAAATACTTAAAAAAGATCTGAACTGAGAAGCTACATCCCAAGCTTCCCTGAAATCTGTGCTGGTTTGGATTAAGGCCTTCCTATGCTCTTCAAAAAAGCAAACCAAGCAGCTCCAGTCTCCTGATGGATGAAAATGCTTTCCTTGTTTCATGCTGTCTAAGTTTTCAGTTGTATTTCCAAACTGCGATTTCTGCTAATACTGTCTTTTTACATTAACACCTCGCCATAGCTGGTACATCCCGTTGAACACTTTAGTGCTCTTACACAGAGCTCTTCTTCTGTGCAGTGGTAGCACAAGGGTAAATGGCTCTGGAGTGCTCTGGTACTGCTCTGGCAGCTCTGTGCCGCAGGGGAAGGCAGACCAGGTTTTATGATGTTTGAGCCAGCTGCTCGTTGAGACTGGCTACTGCATCTTATGAGCCTATTTGTACTTTCATCTTCAGCCTCTTCCCCAGTGCCAAATGAAGAAATAAGGGAAAGCTTATTGCAGCAAAGCTTTCAATTTCAATTCACAGCAAAGTGTTCTATACAGAGACAGATAAAAGACAATAATAAATGATCCTACTTGGAAGTTGTGAATGCTCCATCGCTGGCAGTGTTCAAGGCTGGGTTGGACAGAGCCTTGGGTGGCATGGTTTAGTGGGAGGTGTCCCTGCCCATGGCAGGGGGGTTGGAACTAGATGATCTGAAGGTCCTTTCCAACCCTAACTATTCTATGATTCTATGATTACACTGGTGTAAATCACAATCCAGCCACTGGCTCTTGAGAGGTCTCTTCACTTTCACCCCTTGAAATGACTGCCTAGCTGAAATGTGTGCCTACCTTGGTTAGATTTGTTTGTCCTCCAGTGCTTTACAAAGTACTTGATTAAGTCACTTTAGCAATCTCTCTAATACCCTGCCTTCACACAGGCCATGACTGAGAGGGCATTATCTTTGCTGATGATCGCTTTTGGCCCCAGCATCCAGGTCATGACTATGCCCTCTGGATTTCTTCTCATGTTACATCTCTGTAGAGGTTCACCTAGCCATGGGAGGGCCAAAGCTTCTGCCCAGACACATGTTGTTTTCTGTTTTGCAAATTGCAAGCCCCTTCTGCTTGATCTGGACAAACAGTCCATGGCCCTGTCCTGATCCATGTGTGATCACTGTCCTCAGCACTGCTTTGAGCGCCACTCCGTTGTCATCCTTCCCATGCCACTGAACCTGACCTGCCTGGCTTCTCTTTCAGGGTCCTTCATAGCCCTCAAGAGAGGAAAGCTGGTGCCCTTTCTCTTTCAAGGGATGCATCACTGATGTATCCTCTGTAGCCTTCTCAAAAAAACGTGACCATGCCTATCCATGCCTTATCCATCCTTGCCCTCTCCTTCATGAGGTACTCAGATAAATGCCCACAAAGAGGCATCTTCCTCTTTTCCAATTCTCCTGCAAACCTGGGCAGTGGGGTCCAGGGCATGACAATAATGCTGTTACACTAGAATAGTACATGAAATATGAATAAAGTGAATTTTTAGGCAGTTTTAGAAGCAGAATTGTTTCTGTGGTGGGCTGCCACAGTTTGGAAAGAGCTATCTTTCAAGAAAAAAGGCCTTTCTTTTCTTCTGCTGATTTCTGTCTGTCCTAAATATTTTCTGTATTTTCTGTGTGATTCTGTAAGAACATTTTGCTGCTTTCTAGGCTGATGAAATGTACAGCTGGAAAATCATACACAAATGGTCAGGTTAGTCTGTCCCAGTGTTGAGTAAAATAATTTCATTTTTATCCCATTTTATCCATGTATGTAACTGCTCCTCTTTGCAGAATGTATTATAAAGTCTTTTGTACCTTTTTCCCAGCATCCTGGCACATATGTGCTATATTTGCTATTGCCTAGTCAGATGTGACTGCCCTGACTTCCCTGAGACGCATTGCTGCTAGGACAATGATTTCACATGCACGAAGGCTCCAGCAGAGAATATTTGTTCTGTCCATTCCTCCCACTACAGCTGCTGACTCTAACACAACAACATCTTAGGTTTATACTTTTACTTTAGGTATGATTTTACTTCAGGTATGATTACCTTTAGGTATGATTTCAGCATCAGTCTTCTCACTCAAGCAAAACATTTGCTTGGTTTTGGGGAAATACCTCAGTTACCTTTAATCTACCAAGCTCTCACCACACAACAGAACAGCTCTGTCCTTCTTCTTTCATTTATAAACCTGAACCTCTGTATTATTGTTTCCTGTGTAAGGTTTGACTCAGTCTGATTCTTGTCATTTCTCACTGGTTTCTGACCCATGACTATCAGAAATATCATCAGTATTTGCACTTACTTTCCACGCTGCTGCTGGGGTAGTACAACCTCCCATAGTGATATGATTCTTCCAGTGTGTCTCTTGCTTGGTATCATTATAGTAATATTTGTTCATGACCAGATAAGTTTGTAGTAGGGTTCTCACACAGTCCTGTAGATAGTAGACCATCATCCCCTAAAGCACGGCTCAACCAGTTTTTACTCTGTTGCATATACTTCCTGCTTACTTCTCTGAAGTCTTTCACAGCATGACCAGAAGCCATACCTTCACCTCCTGTAATTTCACTATTGCATGTCCAGGATACTGAGTTTCCTTCAGTGCCCCTGTCGCAGTCAGAACCTCCATTTCCCCACATGCCACAGGCAGGAAATTTTAACTCTGTACTCATACATTTCTACCAAAAGACTTCTTGCACACAAAGTGTCTGCTTCTGCCCATTCTCTCCTAAGCTCAGCCTTGACTGTGGCTGAGCACCAGAAGAGGTTATTCAGGGAGGTTGTGGTGTCTCCATCCCTGGAGACACTCAAAATCTGAGTAACCCTGAGCAACTCACTTTCAGTGAGCCTGCCTTGCATAGAGGGTTGGACAGATGGCCTCCAAAGGTCTCTGCCACCCTCACCCATCCTGTGAGTGGCTCCAGAAACCCCAGTGCCAGCTCTGCGTGGAAATGCCTCCCTTTGTTGTGACTATTGCCCTGCTGAAGACATGCTGCCAATGCTGTGGCTGTCCCTCTGGCTTCTCAGACAGTGAAGATCATAAACTCCGCGATTTTCTGATGTTGAACAACTTGAGTTTCCACCACATTTTCCAAGAGACTGATGGTTTTTTTAAGTATTGTCGATAAACTGCACTTACTTCAAAGTTGTTGGTAATGCCATGGTGACTTTATTTTCATATCCCTGTTGGAAGTGTTTCATTTTTCATTCCTAGGTAAGCAAGTGTTGTGGTTTAAGCCCAGCCGT
The DNA here is from genome assembly GCA_039720435.1 of Amazona ochrocephala. Lineage (NCBI taxonomy): Eukaryota > Metazoa > Chordata > Aves > Psittaciformes > Psittacidae > Amazona > Amazona ochrocephala. The sequence continues at coordinate 49,668,929 of CM077882.1, read as the reverse complement.
AACTCAGAAAACCACTCAGTCTCTCCCTCACTCCCCCCCCTTCCTCCCCCCAGCTCCCAGAGGGATGGAGAGTAGAATCAAAAGAATGTAACTCCCATGGGTTGAGGTAAGAACAGTTTAGTAACTAAGGTATAACACAAATCCCTACTACCACCAATAACAATAATGATAAAGGAAGTAACAAGGAAAGAGAGTACAACCACTCACCACCTGCTGACTGATACCCAGCCCTATTCAGCAGTGATCTGACCCTTCTGGGTAACTGCCCCCAGTTTATATAGTGGGCATGATGTGCTGTGGTATGGAATACCTCTTTGGCTAGTTTGGGTCAGGTGTCCTGTCTCTGCTTCCTCCCGGCTTCCCCTCCTCCCTGGCAAAGCATGAGGCTCAGAAAGTCCTTGGTCAGAGTAAACATTGCTGAGCAGCAACTAAAAACATTGGTGTTATCAGTGCTATTCCCAGGCTGAAAGTCAAAAACACAGCACTGCACCAGCTACTAAGAAGGAGAAAAAATGACTGCTACTGCTGAACCCAGGACAGCAAGAAAAAATATGATTCCCCCAACTCTGTCTTCAGATTTGGTATAATCAAGTTAATTACAGACATTCTTTTTGATACTTGGTAATTTCAGCCTAAAGACATGTTAAACTCACCAGCTCTAAATACACAGATACAATGGAAATGCCGACCTACTCTCAGCTAGACTGAGGTGAAGGCATGGTGACAAAATAAAACTTTAAATATGCTGCTTCATTTAACTATCCCAGCAGCCAGGTGGGAAATGATCTGAAGAGGTTCTTAAAGGTTTGTACAGTGTTTGGAGCATGTTTCCCTTATTTTTTTCTTGCTGAATGAAGATATCATTCTCTCATCTCTCAGTCTGATGGAGCTGGAGACTCGGCACAGATACTTGACTAGTAATACCGCAAGGCATTTACTGAATAACCTGAAGCACAGAGAGGTAAGTGGCGGCAGACATCTCTATTGCCTGCTACTAATTGGCATACCTGTTGCACAGACCTGTTGGGACCACGGGATGAAACAGTGAAAAGATGAAATCATGGTAATTGCAATCTTCCCGCAAGCTATAATTTAGTTTATGTTTTAATTAATTTTTATATGTCTCATAGTTGTGAAATATTGAAGCAATTAAAGGCATGAAAGAAGGAACATGCCAATGTCAGTTGAGGATGGTGAGTCAAAGGGGAGAGTTTAGTTCAAGGCAAAGTTCATACGAAAAGTAATGTTTGGTAATTCAGAGTTCTGCCTCTGTGACATTTTCTAAGTTCACTGGAAACTTGAATGAAACAAGACATAGTTTTAGATTCTTAGCCATTGTGAGAGAGTTTCACTGGTTTCCTTAGTTTTCAAATGGGAAAGCTGAAGAAGAGAGAGTTTAAACATCAGTTTCTTGAGCTCAAGGAGAAAGTCTACTGCAGATCTGGGAATCAAATGTTGAGCAAGGCAGGTAAGTGTCTTCCTTACAAGAGCATTCTTCCAACTGGCACACAAAAAGGAATTATAAAGGAAGTATGCTGTCGTGGTTTACGCCTCTCAGAGTCACCCAGTTTGCTCGCTCACTCCCCCCTCTTTCTTGCCCCCAGCTCTCAGGAGGATGGGGAGGAGAATCGAAGGAATGAAACTCCCACAGGTTGAGATAAGAACAGTTTAGTAACTCAGGTAGAACACAAACCACTACTGCTACCACCAATAATAACAATGACAAGAGAAATACAAGGGAAAAGAATACAATCGCTCACCACCTACACCCAGCCTGACCATGCAGCGCACCCCCCTCCTTCCTGGGTCTCTACCCTCCGTTTTTACATCCTGGACATGACATGCTGTAGTATGGAATACCTCTTTGGTCAATTTGGGTCAGGTGTCCTGTCTCTGCTTCCTCCCAGCTTCCCCTCCTCCCTGGCAGACCATGAGGCTCAGAAAGTCCTTGGTCAGACCAAAACATCACCAAGCAGTAACTGAAAACACTGGTGTTATCAGCGCTGTTCCCAGGCCCAAAATCAAAAACACAGCACTGCAGCAGCTACCAAGAAGGAGAAAAATGACTGCTGCTGCTGAACCCAGGACATGTGCGTTTTTGTGAGTAAGGTGATGCCTTCACTGCACAGACCTCACAACCTGGCCTTTGGCTACCCAACCATTCGGTGTTCTCAGAAAATGTCTGTTCCTAATGACAGTATTGCTTAGTCTTGTGATTTTTATATTTATTGTTTTCTTAAAACCTCAGCTCTCAGATGTGAAAACTTTGCTTCTATTTAAATGAAAAAGAAGTTTCCAGATGTCAGCATTGTATAACATACAAAGCACTGCTCTTAACCACACAGAAACACAAACATCAAATTAAAAAGAACTTAAATGTACTTCTGAATCATGCCCAGTGATTTTTAAGCCACCTCCATGATTCTGAAGGACAGATTTGGGACTTTTGATGTTGCCAGTATTGCACATCAGACGGGAATGAGCCTGGAGGTGCTGAGCTGCTCCCAGCAGTTGTAGTCACACCAACAGTGCATCACCTGTAAGGTGCCAAGTGACTGCCTAAGAGAGGGGGACAGCAGCGTTGATTTCACCTCTTTGGACTATGTATCAGGGCAGGTTTGAGTGCCAAACCAGGGAAAGAATGGGACTGAGTTTGCTATAATGAGAAATGCAAATGTCTGAGAATTACATGGTTTTAAAGCAGCAGATAACACAGGTAACTGCTTTTGCTGGTGACAGAGCTCAGCCACCAGCAGGTATTGAGCTAAATCTATCCTGAGGTGCAACAAAGATATGACTGATGATTAATGGTGTTTTCACGGGGAGTTGTCTGTACCTATGTTATATTCCTATAAAGCCTAAGAGGGATAATGCAGAGCAGAAAGCTTTCTGTTTGCTTGGTGAGGGCAGGGATGGCACACAGCCCAGCCCAGCCTTGAAGTGATAGGGAGAGAGAGAGCTGGTCCCCAGAAAAGGCTGGTCTCTGTGCAGGGAGATGCAGCTGCTGGGGAAACCCGGGGAAAAAAAATATCTTTACAGTATTACAAACACCATTTGCTTTAATTCTGGCTAATTTTGGCTCTTCTCTGTGCGCCAAAGGGTTCTTTGTTGTCTTCTGCTTACAAAACCAGGCTGCTGAATGTTGTTTATTTGGAGAGCTCAGGGTGTGGAAAAGGTCCAGGCGGGTCCCTGGAGGTTTTATCTGACTCCAGGCAGGGTTGCTGCAAGAGGCACCAGTGGGGACTGCTCTGCTCCAGGGGTCCAGGGACCCTACGAGCAGTCAGACTGCAAGGGCACTTCTGCCACCAACATGGACATGTTTTGGGCTTATCGGGACACCCTGTGCTTGTTTGGGCACAGTGTCAGTCCCTTGGGGAGGAAGGATGTTCATCCTCTCATGGGAAGATCACAGAGCCATTGGTGTAGGAGCTAACCCAACTTTTCTGGTTTTCCTCACTGCATTGTGCCTGCAGAGAGCACATCCCCATCCTTCCCCACTGCTCTTTGTCCCAGGCAGGCTGCAGGTCGCTTTACCAGTGGCTGGTGTCTGCCTCTTTCCAGAGTCCTAGGGATGCTTTCCCACCATCTGAATGGGACTGCTCTTGCTACTGTGAACTTTCAGTTAATCAGTATTTTCACACTATTATGACCAGAGATGTGGGATCCTGAACCACTCCTGGGGTGGGGAGAGGCTGTTCTTCACCTTCACATTGCCACAGTGCAGAAAGCTGTTAAAAAACAGCGACTCCTGGCTAGTAAGGGATGGGAAGAGGTGTGAGCTTCCTGTGGGGTTTCAGGCTGCATCCTATGGCTGGCTGGCTGCTGGAAAATGGGGCTGTGGTGGCTCCAGGGACTCTGCTAGCACCCAGCAACCCATGTGTGATACCAGCTGCTGGTGGGAGCAAAGAGGACAACCACAAGGAGCAGCCAGAGAGTCCTGGAGAGAGGAGACTGGGCGTAAAAAAACACATGAGATGGGATGAAAACCAACCAGGAGAGCAAGGTCCATGAGCCAGATCTGCCACAGCTGCCAATGTCATCAACAGCAGGCCTGGCTGTGAGGAGGGAGCCACCCTTTCCAAACACGGCAGAGGACATTGGATGCTCTCCCAGAAGCAGTGCTGCAAACCCACCCAGAATGATCCTGACACAGGCAAAAAGAAATATTATTCTTCTATTCTGAAAATAAGGAGACTGATAAGATATCCAGAAAACAGTGACGGCTCAGCCCTGCTCCTGCTGCCAGGGCATCCAGGGTGTCACCCTTCTTGGGGGACAGGTACACAGATGGGCACAGCAGTGCAGGTGCCCAAGGGATGAAAGGATGCACTCTGCCAGGGAGCCGCAGGGGATGGGAAGGCAGAGTGGGATGTATGGGGCCTCTTGGTTCCTCCATCTGCACAAACAGAGCTGCAGCTTGGCCTCACAGAAATAACCCTCAGCTGTGAGGTGCCTGGCTTGCTGTTTCAGCATAGGTCTGTGTATAAGTCCTCTTGTTAACAAAGCACTTTTCTTGACGCTGCTCATGTCCTTATCCCGTTTCCACACAGATGGCCCCAGGTCATTGCGAGGGAGGAAGCTGACCTCCCAAGTCAAACTGGACACAGGGGCTAAGTGTCTGCTCACACAACTCCTCAGTTCCCGCCTGGCTTTTAAGCCATGCAATGTGTGTACAGCCAGACCCTGAGCTGCAGGAGGTGTTCCCAGCCTTCCCTCCTCTGCCCTTGCCCCCATGCCATCCTGTGCATCACCTTCCTTGCTGTCTGTGGAGGGATCCTTGCATCCTCCGAGCTCCAGATGCTGAAAGCTCTGACACTAGTTCAAATCCAACACTGCAGATCATTAACATGGGAGAGCAGTTTAGTGAGGAGTGGAGAAAATTTTATTAACGTTCTTTTCATGTTGAAATTATACTTCTGCTTTATAGTCTGAGCAGTGAAAGAGAACAGCTGTGTTAATAGTCCATAATGGGTGGGGAAAAGAGTTGTTTACAACCATACTGGCTCTTAAAAAAGGTTTAAAGGCTTTGTTTGAAGCTGTGCATGGCTTCAGCATTAAAGTATTGGGGACAGGGAGAGTGTGTTTGTGTGCAGGTGTGCTCAGAGCATTGTCCAGCCACTGCAAGACACATGTAAAACTAAGCAGCAGAGGAGTCCTAAATAGTGAGACCGAAGTGCTAGCGCAGGTCAGAGCTCTTTGTTTAGAACTTCTTGTGGAAGGCAAAATGGGCTCATCTATGCTGCTGATAAAGTGCTGCTTATGGAGGAAGAGGAGCAGATTAGGGCAGATAATACTGAAGGCGGAAAGACAAATGTATGGGGAAAATTCATGCAAAAGATTTATCCTTGTGCTGGCCAGAAGATTCTGGACCATATGTACCAGAGCAGAGGTGGAGAGCGGTGGCAGCTTGGTCCTGCAGCGACTGCAGCCCAAAAAAGGGACCTGAATCCACATCCCCATGAATTTGTTTGTATAAAGTGAGGAGGATTTTGAAAGGAACCAATTCCTCTCCTCCCCTCTCCGACTTTTTAGCTCCTTATTTACCCTTTTTTCCTGAATGCTTCCCCTTGCAGTAGATATTCCTTATTTATTTACTCCTCCTACAATCCCAGGGTAATAAGAACTGCTTACATTAGATTTCAGGTTGTTTATCCACTGCTTTCTTTGGCAGACAGAGCATTAGAAACACTTTTGGAGGTAGAATACTGAAGCTGCAAGTCTTAGGTAAGTTGGCAGGTGATGCAGGAAGTTTTATTCTGAAATTTAGAGATGTCAAGTTAAAAATGGCATCTTTCTGCCACCTAAATGAATGTTTTTCTATGTAATGCCCAAGGTGATTATGCTAGAGAAGGTAGAGAGAAAATATTTCTTTGTTCTTTTCACTTTTCTTGGAAATCCCAATGTCACAAGCTTTGCATGTAATTTTCTTTGTATCTTATGTGGTGAACCTCTTTGTTTCCCTTCATTTTAAACATCTACTCGAAGATGAGGTGGATGTTCCTCTAGAAATGTCTGCTTTTCTCCATTGACTACAAATGGAATAGCTTGGTCTGTGCAAAGCTTTGAAGTTAATGCATAGATCCTGCCTACTTGCCCAGACATCTGCCCTTTCTGGACTTATCTTTACCTGCTTTCCAAGAGGTTGCTTCATATCATCACTAGTTTTATCAAAGTCACTAAATAGAATTTGACTCTACTTTGACGTGTGGGTGTTCTGGGGCCATTTCGCTTGGGAAATAACTGTGTTTGAATGTGTTTGGAGATAATAAGGCCTGAGACCTTCAGTAGCCTATTTCTGTCCCTCCGTAGGCAGTTACTAAAGGCAAAGCTCATGCCCGTTTTTTATTTGCAGCTTTTCAATCTGCAGATGCCTGAGCAGCAGGTCCAGCAACAGCCTCTCTTCTCAGCTGCTGGTGCATTGCATGGCTAGCTATGAGCCCTGCAGGTTCCAGCTCAGACAGTGGACAGGTACCAGCGTGCTGCCAATGCATGTCAACAGGGCTCAGGGAGTGAGCAAACAAGGGGTGCAGAGGGAAGGCCCTTCCTGACCACAGTTACATCTGGAAACCTTTTTGTGTGTGTCTTTCATATTTCTGCCCTGCCATCGGCATGATTTCATACAGCTCCTTGGAGGTCCTGAGCTTTTCATTCTTGTAGTTAAGCTGCTCACTGCTCCTCCAGGCAAATTTGCACCACCTCTCCATAGGCTTGGGGAAAGTCAGGAGCCCTTCAGAGCTGAATGGCAGAGATGAAGAAGATTGTCAAAGATGTTACTTGATTAGCAACCTCCTTCATGCACTATCCTCTGCATTTGATGTGGGCAATCAGGAGAAGGTGTTACCAAGGCTACAAGATCTTGTCAGTCTGCCTTCCAGGTCCTCTGTGGCTTCCTCTTCCCCCACTAATTGTGCCTAGATTTTCTGTTTAAATATCATCTGCTTCAGCTGCAATTTGCACAAGTGTCCCAAAGGGCTTTGCTCTTGATTCTTCAGTAATCTGCCCTTTGTATGCTAACCCTCTATGTGACATTCTTCTTACAGAGAAAATACACTTGTCGCTGAAGAATGATAAAATAAGAATGTAAAACAACAAAAGACAAGCAGGTCAAATCTGAGATCAATGCTGCCTGAGCCAGATTCTGCTGCAGATAACTCCTGAAGACAATTTGTGATCAAAGCAGTAAAGCAAGAATTTGTCATAACCACTGAAAGGAAACAGAAGATCCAGTCTGCAATGACGTATCTATCTGCTGCACTTTCCTGCTCATATTTTGCAATCAAAAGACCTACTGGTGTCATCAGGGGTGTCAGGTAGGGAGTAATGACTTTGCCATGGCAATCCACAGCACAGATGTGAAACAAAGCAGGTTTAAAACTGTCTGAGCTTCAAAGCTTAGCTGCTGATCCCTTTCTGCTTTCACACTCTCTTTTCCCAGGTTTTGTCTCATTTACATAAAATCAAATTTGAGGAAGTGGGGTGTTGCTGGCAAAGAACATCTCTTAAACAACCAGTCTGATCCCAACACCATTAGAAACTAATTAGAAAGTAGGTCTAGTCCCTTCCCAGCAGGCTCACTGTAAGGTATTCTTCACAGTATCTGACCAGTACTTGTGCACTTCTTGCTCTATTACAGGAAACGTAAATATTTTCCATGTCAGTAGAATTTGTTAATGTTCTCAGGTTCCTTCTTTTTGCTGTTTCTCTCGTACTCTTACAGCACGCTTGGGAATACCCTTGTGGACAGTATCATCTTTGGAAAGGCCCATCAGCTAACGCTACCTTTTACTCCAGCTGCTCGCCTGATACTTCTGATTGTAAGACTCTTTCTTTGCTTTTTTTAGGGTGCAGCCTTTTCCTTCTTGGGCAGAAATGTAGCATTAGAGCATTCTGACTGAGCCAGGTAATTTGGTATTTACTGTCTGTGTAAAAATGTTAACCTAAAGTAGCAGTTTCTAAGAATGAAGCATAAGAAGTGTATTGTTTTGCCCATTTTATAAAGCAATTGCAAGAGTGATGTGAAATTTGATGGGTGTGTTGTATCAAGGCCACCTTTCTATGTGAAAATTCCCCTCAATGCAGCTGAATGTGCAAGCCTTCAAAATAATCACAGTTTGCACAGGACAGGCTTGCAGAAATTTCACAGCTGAATTCCTAGAGAGCCTCTCCTTTTCACGACCTCTGTGCACTGCAGAAAAGGTTGCCTTGGAACTGTCAAAGCAGCATTACACTGCCAGTTCCTTGCAGCCACTTCTGCACATCCCAGAGCTCTGGGTCCAGTCTGCATTGGCTGAAGCTTCCCTCAAGATCCAGCAGGAGCAGATAGTCTCTTCAGACATGGGCAGCAAAGAGATTTTCACTTGATGTCCTGTCTTGTCACTCTGTATCTTGCAGACCAAGTGGAGTGCCTTGCAGCCAGTCAAAGGAGGGTGATTGGGGAAAAACTGGAGCTGCTTCTCACAAGGCTTCTCTCTGATTGTGACTCAGTCAGCTCAGCATGGCCTTCCCTCCTGCTTGGACTTTCCCACTGGTGGTCCCACTGGTAGGAAGAAACCCTGGACAAGGAGCACATCTCCCCCTTTCTCTGGCTATTGCCTGAACTTGCTCCTGATGTCTCTGTAACATTCAGTTGGCTCCCTGTTTATTGAGATGTACATTCCTGTGTGCCCTAGGTTTTTTGTCTCATCTAAGGAAGTAAAAGAAGGGTGAGAAGGAGTAATGGTGGGCAGGAGACACTATGAGAAGAAGTAGAGATGAGCAGGAGACACCTCTCACAGTCATCTGCCTGGCTGAAGAGGGCATGAGACCAATGCAGGAATTATCTTAAGTCCTTGATCTTTGGTGTGGGACTATAGGTTCAGTGTGAGATAGAAGATGAAATGGTCCCTGATCAAAGGAAGGTGTTAAACCACAAGAGAAACAGATGAGTTGGAGGGTTGGTTATGCAGGAAAAAATTATTTACAGGGACTGTGGTTTCATGGACTGAGCTTTGACAAACACCTAACACACTTTGCCTCTTTAGGGGTATAAGGTGCTTATCAGTGCATTAGTGTTAGTGTGGTGGTGCATCCTGCGCCCATATCCTCAGGGCTGCTCTATGGTCTCAGGAATTCCTGTCAGGAATTGGCCTTTGGGTAAGTAGTTGGGAGGTGAAGTGCTCCTTGACTGTACAGGGAACCTTACATGGCTAAGGTAGGTTGCACTGACCTTACCAGGGACTTCTGTTGCCTGGCTAAGGTAGGAAACAAGAGTGGGGCTTATCAGTCATCCCCTGACATCCTTGGAGCACTCCTTCCCTTGATCATAGTTTGAATTGAACAGTACCAATGTTACTGGAGTTTTGAATAACTTCTACTAGTTACTGGCTCAGCTTGTGAGCAGGATGGGAACTTACTAACGACTAAAACCTTGCAACCCTATAAATAATGGCCTGAAGTGAGGCCCTTTGAGCTCTTCTTGACTGCAGCAGGCAGCAACAAGCCTCTTCCTCTGCATGGGATGCCTCTCAGAACTCATAAACTTTCAAGTTTTTGATCATCGGAGGACTGCCACCAAAAGCTATCTGTGGGACCTGGGCTGAAGGCCCCTCACCCCTCAAGGCTCAACCCTTGCCCAATTGGAAATGTCAAGACATTTGAAGTGAGTATTTCACTGAACTTGAAGGACATTTCTAACAGGTATACCTTTTTATGTCTTTGTGCATATGTATGTGTGTATAAATTGCTATAGGGAGTATAGTAAATCTTTTTGACTCATTTTGTAAATGTTAAGATATACCTTAAAACTGTAGATTGCTGCTAGGTAAAAGCCTTGTAAAAACCCCATCTGTGGTGAATTAGTATGCTAGTAACCCTTTAGATATAAACACTTGACCAACTCTGAGACTAAGACTAAACCTACCCCTAGACTCCACCAGGAGTTTAGAAAGCGAGGGGGTTTACTTGTGACTCAGTGGGAGGATTTCCTTATTTCTGTGTTTCTTCCATTAGACATAGACTGTTGTCCAAGGCCGAGACTAAGATTGAACTCAGCTGCACCTAGGCTCCATCAGGAGTTTAGAAAGCAAGGGGGTTTGTTCTGAACCTTGTTCAAGGTATCAAGTGCCTATTGATATCTTGAACTAATGGGAGAGTCTCTGTTATGCTTTTGTGCCTTTGTTCTCTATATCATTTTAGCTTGGTTCTACCTTCGTGTGTTTCATCTGTGTCGAAAGTAATAGAGTGAAATTTGCCATCAAACTCTGTTAAGTCACGCTTTTGTGAATCTTTATTAAAACTATTCTTGCTGATACCTTTGATGATGATTTTCTGAGTGTCTCTAAACCACTGATTTTTGTGACAGTTGGCCAGGAAAACCCTGAGCAGGAGGGAGAAGTGCAAACCAGGGAGGAAAAGGGGGCACGGGTCAGAAAGCTGGACACCCTGCCCGAGCAGAACTGGGAATGCTCTCCTGGCTCCCATCTGGCATCCAAGTCCAGATTTGCCTCTGTGTGTGGAGGAAGAAACAGTTCAAAAGACATTTACAGGTGTGGCTGGCTCTGGGTCACCTAAAATGGTCACAGAAATGGGGCACAGGGTGATACGTTCTTACAGACCTCTCTTCTCCTGGAAGACAATCTTCTCAGGTACTGCTGACGTCTGTCTCCCCCTCAGCACACAGGCCAAAGGGACTCAAAGCAGATGGGACTGGACCCAAGTTTAGTGGGACTCAAATGGAAGAGATGAGTGAAGGGTGCTTTGCTCTGCACACCCAGAGCAGAGGGGTTTCTTTGCTGGTAGATTCTGCTGGGTGTGCTGAAAGGTCAGCAATATTTCAAATCAACCAGCCAACAGCTATTTTTGGCTCCCATTTTGCAAGCACCACATAAGAAACAAAGAGTTATTTTGGTCCATTGGGATCGCTCTGATAACTTTGCACAGCACAATGTTAAATAATCAAGCCCCACAGGAATAACAGCACTGTTTTGTAACCCTGTATTATCAGATATATAGAGGCACACAGGGGTGGGTGTGCGGAGCGGAGAGCTTAAATCTCTTAGAGAGTACAAAGGCATATTTATATTATTCATATCATCTCAGTCCACATATTGCAATGATTTGGAGTACTGTGTAGGTGTGCGTAGAGGTGTGGATTTTTAAACAAGGGGATACTTGTCCCAACAGGGGAAAATGGCAATAGCTATTGTCCTCCACTGCTTTTTAGCAATGTCAGTGCACAATGTGGTTCGTGTGACAAGGAGCAGCTGAGGTGCCTGCAAAGCGCGACTCCTACACACACTGTCATCCTGGCTTCCTCCACATCTGTGTTGTGGAAACACCTCCTCTGCCCAAGAAAAGCCCGGTGGAAGTGGAGCGCGCTGATGTGTGAGTCACCGGTAGCACTACTACAGCAATAACCATGGAGAGAAAGTTGCAACTTCTGACTTTCTATGGTTTATGTCATACAGGATCCAAACAGAATCAGAGTTCCCTTTAGCTAAACAATGTGTGGTCTCAGGAAAGACAGCCCTTGCCTTGAAAATGTCCCTGGAGAAGGCAGATAAAGGTAAGAGAAAGGAAGTCTTATGATGTTCTATTTACGGCACAGAGACCTCACAGACCTATCCACACCTATCACATCCAGCATAGTTTTTAAGAATTGCTGTTTATGTGTCAAAGAAACACCTCTATTTTCAAGCGTGATCTTCATGGCAGGTGATCATGACATGGAAAAAATCTGCTCCAAAGTGTCCAGATGGTAGCAGTGAGGAACTGAACTCCTTTAGAAACACAGAGTAGCTGTTTGGGTGATAGCTGGATGTTTAAAAGCCACGTTCCTCTGATTACCTGCCACTGGTATCAGGGAGGCTGGTGTTGGAGTGAGTCACTATGTCAAAATGTCCTGAGCACCAGGCCAGGGCCAAAAGCTCGTCTTTCATTAAGCCCACCTTTCCAATCATCAGAAGACTAAAGGGAGATCTCCTTTCTGTCTTGTCTTGGCTAATGACCAGTGGGTGGTTATGGAGAAGAGGCAAACTTTTCTCAGGTGTGCACAGTGAAAGAGCAGGAGGAAACGGTCACATATTGTAGCAAGGGATAGGACATAAAAAACTTCTCCAAGAGCAGCCTGCTCTACTGGCAAAGGCGGCCATGCTTTGAGCAGGGGTTGGACCAAATGAAGTCAATGCATCCCTTCCAGCCTAAATTATTCTGCAATTTTTACGAGTGTTGTCGTCAGGAGGCAGCATCAGGAAGAAGCCATCACTTTCAGACCGGGGGGCTCAGCTGCCTGGTGCGCACAGTGAGATGCGAGGAAGCTTTAGGAGCTTTCATGTCTTCCTGGGTGATTTGACCATGTTTCCTGCCTCAGAGGTGATTGGTGTGTAAAGCACTAGGGACCTGTGAGACTGCAGTTTATTTCCAGCACCTTAGAAAGCATAAAACCTATTGCACTTTGAATGCAACATCAAGCAGCTGAGAAGGGAAGACAAATACCCAGTAGGCTCTACTTAGGGCAGCCAGCTGGAAGATAAGTGCGAATTAAACCATATTTTTTCAGAGTGAGGATTCACTAGAACAAGGGTTGAAATCCTGGAGTCCCACTCTCCCTTGTCCCCACATCTCCCCAGATACCAGCCCCTGTGCTGTGCCCTTTCCAGTTAATCTGCTGGACGAAAGGCCCTGAAAAGCCTTTCCTGATGTCAGAGGGTGCCCCTCTGTCAGGCTGGAGGAAGAGGAAGGCTGGGGTGGCCCCAAGAAGGCTTCTGGCTGTAAGCACTGAGCAGAGGCAAACACCCCTTGACACCGGTGTGTAAGTCGCTGGGAGAGGTGGAACTTGAACCACCTCAGGCTTTCCTGCAGCATAACTTGGGCATCCACACACACACCAGGATGGCTGTAGTGAGTCCTATTTCCCCAGTGCTATGTCTTCCTATGCTCCTCCTAGGGAGCCTCCATGTCTCCTTTGGTTAGTCTACTGGTTTGCAGGACGCACAGGAGTCTGGCCCTGAGACTGATGTTGTTACATGGGTTTAGCATAGAGGGACCCAGCAACCAGCCCAGCAGCACAGAGTAGGTTTGAAATGGTGGTAGAACATGGTCTTCGAAGGAAATGTCGCTGACTTAGGATTTATTGCTCACTAGATCATGTTCTTTCATTCTCTCTCTGGAAATCCAGCACTTGGAGTCATGATACTATTGGAGAATCTTGGTTTGGGATTTTCTAAAGGATGTTTTTAACACTTTGTGCTGCAGAGAAATGACTGCAAACACAGTACCTCTCCTCTTCCCCTACTGCAAAAAGCAACTGGGGAGCCCAGATCCACACATTTTATATCTTGTCATTTTAAACCAGTCATAAAACTTTTGCACACTCGGAGCTGACAGTCCTACAGCACAGAGGTCCTTGTGTTTAGACCACTCAGCCTTTGCAAAGTTCTGCACAGATGCATGCGTCTTCAGCTTGTAATGTATTTTGCAAAAGCTGTTTCAATTTCTTGAAACAGGCACTTGATACCTTGACCATTCACATTCCGAAGCGCTGGGCTCTTGGAGTATTCATGTGCTTTTTGTCTGTGTGATGGAGAGGCTGCTGTCACTCAGTCAGAAGGAAGATAACTTATGCAGTCGCGTATTTGGGTTGTTCAACTTCTAGACTGTTGAACAGACTTCCTAAGTGATGCCTCAGTCCTTTGTTCAACTTTCAAATGAATATCCTGGAGAGGTCTGCATTTTCTGGCTCAGAAAGACTTGCAAGCACAGTGAATCAAAAAGGGGATGATTTTCGAAGCACTTGCATGGGAAATTTATGGCTTTGCCTTAAAAACTCAGCTTGTGACTTCTCATGAGAAACAGAGGATGAGTAAGTATAAATCAACCTGCGTTAAACAGAATGGCTTCAGAAAGAGAAATCTGGTGCAAAGAATGTGTTCTTTGGTGGGGAATTAAGCTGAGCTCAAGCCCAGTCGCCCAGTGTTATCATTTCATACATCTGTCCACACAAGATCCTCTGGCATGAGTCTGGTGGCACTTCCAGCCAGGTGTGCTGGTGTGAGTAGGAGCAGAGTCAACTTGCAGCAAGGATGCAGGCTGAAGAACCTTGCTTGGAGCACTCCTGTAATTTTCCAACTGTGCCAAGAAAGACAGAGAAGTTTTCACAGTACTGATGAGGGAAAAGAGCAGAATAGGGTTTGGGGCAGCACACGAGGCTGGTTACCCCACAACTCACACCCAGCCTTGGCTACCACGCAGCCAACGATGGTCATCCAGGATAGCTGGTTGTCGTGATTTAAGCCTCTAGCCACGCAGTTTTTCTCACTCACTCACTCCCTCTTTCTTCCCCCCCAACTCCCTAGGGGATGGGGAGGAGAATCAAATGAACGCAACTCCCGCAGGTTGAAATAAGAACAGTTTAGTAACTAAGGTATAACACAAACCACTACTGCTACCACCAATAATAATAATGACAAGAGAAATACAAGGAAAGAATACAATAGCTCACCACCAATCTCAACCCCACCAAGCAGTGCACCCCCCACCGTGCACCCCCACCCTTCCGGGTCTCTTCTCTCCGTTTCTACATCCTGGACATAACGTGCTGTGGTATGGAATAACCTCTTTGGTTAGTCTGGGTCAGGTGTCCTGTCTCTGCTTCCTCCCGGCTTCCCCTCCTCCCCGGCAGAGCATGAGACTCACAAAGTCCTTGGCCAGCCTAAACATCACCAAGCAGTAACTGAAAACACTGGTGTTATCAGCGCTGTTCCCAGGCCAGAAATCAAAAACACAGCGCTGCACCAGCTACCAAGGAGAAAAATGACTGCTGCTGCTGAACCCATGACACTGGTATGAAAGCAAATCCTGAAGTGCTCTGCTGGAACAGAGAGCAAAAAACCCCATTAAACTGCTGTGGAGAAACAAACCCATGTTCATTCTTGATTAGTTTACATTGAAACATGGCTGCTGATGGGTTATTTTGGTGAAAAAGGCAAGCACTCATTGTGCCCCTTGTCCTGCTGCATGGGTGGAGTTTCACTAAAATTGGCTGGAGCCCTTCCACATACAGCAAACAGCAGGATTAGCAGTGATGTTTTGCAAATATCCCTCTTACTCAAACAACCTATTAACTAAAATGCTCCAGTGAGCTGTAATCACAAGTAGGGATGTTTCAGTTTATAGTTTCTATGGTGAAGAGTACTTCTGGAAGCTGGGCTAGGCAGCTCTTTCCCTTCCACTTGGAAACATTGTGCTGAAGAAAGTGGAGATCGTTAGATGTTTTGAAACATGTTCTTTTGCAAAAAAGTTCCCTTTTGAACGTTTGATCATAAAAATTCAGTTACACAATGCCACGGGCTGTGGGTTAATCGTGTGGATGGATGGTTGTCTAGCAAGTTGCCACAAAACTGGATGCAAGTTCAGAAAACAAGCAGGCATTGCCGGAGTTTGCAGCTCTGATGAGCTGTCACAGAGCAGAAGGATGGAAAGCTTGTGGCATCATGCAGGGTGCTGGGCAGAGCCAATGCTGAGTGCCATATGAAGCAAATGTCAGCATTAAAGCACAGGAATGGAGCTAAGAGACAGGCCCCATTGATGGCTCTGATGATAGGTTTGCTGCCTGTCCCTCAGCTCTGTAATCTGGAGCAATGGCCCAAGCCAGCCCCAGGGTTGTTGGAAGCATCTGCCAATGACTCTGGTGGTGGGCTTTTGTGTCAGCCCCTTTGGCAGATGAGGAGGAAGAGAAGGCAGAGCAGAAAGGTCTGAGGTACATGTGGGTTGCAAAAGGGAAACAATTTTGTTTGTAGGTGTTGGCTTGGTGGCATCTGTGGAGGGCTGAGCACTAACACTTGGGGCAGGCAGCAAGGTTAGTGCCAGCAGCAGAGTTTGGCTGACCATTGCTACAGACGCAGGTTTGGCTCCTCAGCTCTCTCATGGCTGTTTGCACCCAACAGAGGCAGCTGTGTCCTGGGGAGGGGTGTAGCAACATCAGGCAACTGCTGGGAGGAACATAGAATATTTGAGCTATTTTGGTTCTTGTGTATAAAGCTCAGCATCAGCACCAGAAATGCAACATGAAAGCAAATGTCAAAAAGGAGAAAAGTCAAGAATTGAAGAGAGACAGCTTCTGGTAACTACATACATGTTTCCGCCCATTGATTTGAGATGTAATCCCTAAATCATGACAGCCTCACCAATATGTTTTATGCAAACTGTTACCGTCTCCAGGAACTGCAAGTAAAAAACCCTGTTGTTACACTCATGTTTTGATATCACGTATAATGATTCTTGTCCAATTTGGAAAGCAGCAGCATTCAGTGTCACGTTGTGTGGGTATTAGAAGCATTATTTTGTAGTCTTTTTTAATTTCAGACATTTCTGAAATGTTAGCCATTTAAATTGCTGCTTTTAAGTTTGGGGTACAAAGGGAAAAGAAGAGTGTCACTGCTTTTAACTGGTTTATCATCTCGATGCTGTGCTCTTAATGGGGAACACTTAACAGCTGCTCAGCAACCTTCCTCCTGCCTTGAAAAGAGACAGAGGAATCTACCTTGCAGTGGTACTGTCTGCTGGACCAGATCCTACAGATGAGAAAGTTTAGGAAGCCCACAGGTGTATGTGACTGTGGATGTCAAAGTAAGAACGAAGAGCACTTTACTGAGGAAAGGTAGACACTCCCAGGAGAGTAAAAATGGAGGGCTTGAAAAATTGGGACTGAACATGTAAATCTCCTTGTGTGACTACAGCTCAGATAGAAGAAGGTTCTATACGTAGGTTTGTGGTAAAACAAGATCCAGAACAGAGGTCTAGGGACTCCTACAACCCAGCAAGTGACACTCTTCCTGGTTAATCCCTCTTCTTCTGAATCATTTATAGGTGTTTTGAGGCTGCTTATGAAGTTCAGAAGCATTGGGATGGAGAAGAAAGTGTGAAGAGGCATTGTATGTGCTGTCACTCCCCTGGTGGTGTGTCCATCTGCTCTCGTGTGCTAACGAAGACCTGCTGTGTGATGCCTTCCAGGAACTCCAATCTTCAGGGCCTTTTGCATTAATCTTTAATATGCTTTTTGTGCGCTTGTCATGCAGGAATTCAAAGACAGAAAATAAGCTGCTTAGCAAAGATGGGACATATTAGCTGACTTCTACTCCAGGCTGTAGGCCAAATCCATCAGCCTCTAATGCAGAAGAGACTAGCTTGGGCTAACATGCCCTTCCCCAAAATTTTTCCAAAAAGAAGAGGGAAACACATCAGCACCATAATGGATCCCATCCTGTGTTTTTTAATGCTTCCTTTGTTCGAGCTACCCGATCTCTCTAGTAAGACACATAAAGTTCTCAGTGGAGGACTCAACAAAGCTGCCAAAAAAACCCACACCAGATGAACAGGGGCACAAACACTTCAAAAGTAAGCTCCAACAACAATCCAAATGCCCAAATTCAGTGTATTATCCATATAGAAGCAGGTCCACAAAGTCAAAGGAATTACCTCTGTATTTATCTGATCTCAGTGGAACATTGGGTTGGAGGTTGAGCACAAGTTGACCAGGGCAATGACTGTGTATAAGTACAACTTCACCAGGCCTAGCCTAGCAGCATGGCACTACTGGGGTTGGTTTATACCTTTGTGATAAAAGTTGAGTATCCTCATTAGCTATTTTCACATTAGACATTGGAGATTCCTGCTTTCTCACGTATTTGTGTCCAGAGTGTTTTGCTTTGAGTTGGTAACAAACAATTACTCAGAAGGTAATGGTATCATTCTAGGAATTAAAATAAATCCATGAAGAGAAGATCTAGTTTAGCTGTGGGTTAATTCAGTGTACAGAGTGTTATGTGTTCCTAGTAGCCAGTAGAAAGACTGGTATATGCAAGTTTTCTGAGTTAGTGCCGGCAGAAACAGTCCTGATAAAACTCATCTTGTGAATTCCAGTCATGATCTTAAAGTTCAGTAAAAAGCACTGAAAGGGAAGGTGACATTGTAAAGCCAAATAAATAGTGATGCCTTGTAAAGCCTGAAATATCAAAATAACTATCTTGAGTGCAGCGCTAATCACAGTAAATTTGGAGTGGAAATGAGCTCTTCCAGTTTCTTCTGAAATCTGTCTCTGGAGCAGAGCTGATGGTCACTCTAGGACCATGTAATTTTTGATACTTAGCATCATATGCTCTGTGCCAGTATGCCTCATTTGGTTTGTGTATGTTTAACGTCTATTAATTAACTACTCTGCAGTGGTATAGTACTTACAAACCTACCTACTGTGATGCACCGCCTATAGCATATGTTGCTCTGTTGTTTATGAACACTTCAGGCATGACCGCATTATAATGATAGCTGTATTCTGCTCTGGTGTAAAGCTTGGGCCTTATCCTTCCATCTGCAGTCATGCTTCTGCTAAAAGCCTGCATCCTCTTGTGTTTAAGGCATAAAAAAGTGTGGAGATTTCCTTCTAAGTAGGAATAGTTCCACAAGCAGGAAGATTTCGTTGATATGTTGCAGCATCTGGTTTTCATTTTTTGGAATCAGTTATTTATCCTGTTCTCTAAGACTGAGACACACGAGGTCAAATGACTTCAGCTCAGGCACTGAGTTGGTGGATCAGGTTGATTTACATCTCAAGATGCGCCTGGTTCTTTCCTTTGGCCAGCAGATGTTATAAACCAATACAAAAGATAGTTTACAGCATTAATGCAGTATTGTCTGTCTCTTCCTCTGTAACCTATGCACACCTATATATTAAGACTCTGTAACATCATACCACTGTGTTTTCCCAAGCCTGTATATGTTTTCTGATTAGATATGTGAGCTGGATTTATCCAAATCCCTACTTAAGTGCTGTACTCTATGTATCTAGGTCATTTGCACAATACTTTTTATTGTAAATCTGGAATAACAAGCACAGCTCTTGGCAGAGTTCTGCATGGAAGAATCACTTTATGCCTTCATATAAATGCATGTGAGCTCCTCTGGAGAAAAAAAAAAAGGAACAAATTAGTTAATTTGTCTATGATTTTCCTAGCAACTCAAAAGTATTCAGGAAACATAACTGGAGAGACTCAGAGCTGATGCTTTTATTTGACTTTTAGAAAAATGTGTTGGGCAGCTCTTGGATCATTTCACCTGCATCCTTCGGTCTCAGCACACTCTCAGTCTGGCCCCAGGCACCTGCAGTGGAGAAAACAACAAAAGCCTGATGGTTTTGTCCTTGATGGAGCCAGCTCACCCATCCAGCTGGGCTCTGCTGGCAGCCCCCTCTCTGGTCAGGCTGCTAGGGAGAGGAGCCGTATGCCAAAAGCAGCCCCGAAGCAGGGCAGGCACAGCTTGAGCCTCAGGCAGGGTATATGGATCAGGCACCTCTGTGTGGGTACAAGCAACTCAGGTATTTCCTGCCAGCTTCCTCTCACCACGGGGACTCTCCTGCTTGCAGACAGGAGCCCACTGCTGTAGGCGCTATGCAGGTATTTCCAACGCAAAGCCACCAAGAGGCGGTTGCTGCCCTGAAGAGTTTAAAATCGAATCGCTTGGAAGGAAAGCTTTGGCTCGAATACAGTGGTGGCTACAATGACTGGAGACAGATGCTAGGTTGTGGCAGGATCCCCTATTGCAAAAACCAGGTAATTGCATGTCTGAGTTATTTGTGAGTTGAATCAGTTCTATCTTGTTTGCTGAAATGAAATTCAAGCACCTAAGCAATGTAGTTTGCTGCATTGTTCAAATAGTAGCGCCCAAATGCACTGTGTCTCTGCATGGGGAGAAGGACACACATCACTGCTAGAAATCAGAGAAACTTGGAAGAATGCAATAAAGTCCATATTGACTCAGACAGCTGGCCTTCCTTGGGTCAGCAGCTTAGCATGATCAGCACCATCTCTTGCTAGGCATATTTCAATATATTCGTGAGCATTTCTATAAAGCAGGAGTTTGAAATACCCTCAATTTTATGCCTTTTTTCCTTTGCCTCGGTATCCAAAGTCATCCCTCAGCTGCAGTGGACCCAAAGCAATGCCAGCAAATTTAGAGAATTTTTATCAGTAGATCTGCAAGCAGGGTTTGCATAAACATATCAAAACTTTGTATTATTTTAATAGCTTCTTTTCTCAGAATGCATATGAAAATCATACAGACGATTTCTAGCAGGACAGTGTTTCATGCTGAGCCAGCAAATAATTCCCTAGTCTTATTTTGAATCACTCTTGGAGCAAGTCTTAGCTCTGCATATACAAACTAGGCCAAAAAAAAAAAGAAAATAGAAGGGTGGGGAAAAAGACACAAGGCCCTTTGTCCTCTCTGGAATTTGTGTAAAACCTTAGGGATGAATAAAGCACTCTATTTAACCCAGACAGCTATAAATAGGAAGCAGCACCTTGGTCTCTATGTGAGCTAGGGAATTCAGATGCCTCTCCTTAGTTAGATCACGCTTGAGAGGCACAGCTTCTGTGTGAGGCGTGTCCCTACACTAAAGGGTCATTAAAGGTAACCAAGGACACTGCTTTTGGTCCAGAGAGAGACACTGAGCTAGAAGGAGGTTGCTGGGGCCATGAGGAGTCAAATGGTGGTTTTGCCTTTGCTCATGTTTTCTGGTTGTGCTTCAAGTACCAAATCCTCCTGGTGTTTAGAATCCCAAACCCCATCTTATTTTCAGTCTTGTTCCCACTTGGGCCTCTTCTGCAGCATGTCTCAGCCCTTGGGTCCATGAGGAGGGGAAGGATGAGCCACCCCAGACACACGTGTGTCCTGCTGGGGAACAGGAGGGCTAGTGGCTGGACATGGCCATTAAGAATTAAAGCACTAACCATCCTGCTTCCAAAGCTGGTGCACTCCACAGCTGCATGGAGAACAAGTCTGGGGTCAGTTCACTTTGTTCTGCCTCTGTTGTAAATCTGGGGATAAAAACCTTGCCACACACAACCAAGCTAGGAGCCTTACCAGTGAAATAGCACCTGAGTTGCTGGTTTTGATCCCATGTTCAGCTTATTTTGTTCTGCCCCTGTGTTTCCAGTTGTAGTTCTCTACTTGCTAGACCTCACCAGCCTGAAAAGCTAATCCAGGAGGATATACGGGGCTCCCAAGGGAAGGCTGGATTGATGAGATAGGTACCTGTGCTATTTCTTCCTGCTCAAATCACCATCAGTTAATAGTTAACAGCAGCAATAAATTATTCTTAGGTTTCCAGCTGTGTGGTACCTGGAGCTTTCACCACCTCCTGGGTCTGGCTGTATGTTCCAGCAGCATCCCAGTCCCAGGGGTTTTCATGTCTTCATTGCCTACTGAATAGTAAATGCGTGGGGGTACAGTTGTCAGGGGTACAGAGGACGCATGGGTATGTGACAATATCCAACCTATGTTTCATAAATTAAATGACTAATTCATAAAGAGAATTTGTCACACACCAGGAGCAATGCTGAAGCTGAATGCTGGCTTGATTGCAACCATACATTTAATGGCTGGACTCGCTGCAATCACGGGTGTTTTTAACAAATCTCCTTTGGTGTGTGGGTATGGACTGTAAGGCAGAATGAAAAGATTCTTGTCCTTCATAGTATAAGTCTGGGGTCTGAAAGCTAAGTGTGGGGAGAATAGCTCCTGATCTATGCCCCCACCTCCCTCAAGGCTCCTCCACTCCTGCCCGTCCTCCCAGCTGGGCTCAGGGGAGGTCTGCAGAACAGAAGTCAAATGTTAGATGTGAAATTTTTGGACTCTTTATGGAAGAAATGTTGGAGAAAATGGAAGGAAATGTTTTATCCATGTTCTTAAAGGAAAACTGCAACTTTTTGATGTTTCAGGGAGGTTGTTTTTGTTGTTGTTTTGGTTTGGTTGATTTGTTTGGTTGGGTTTGGGTTTCTTGTTTGGGCTTTTTTTTCATAGAGACAAACAGAAACTTTGTTGAAATCCTAGGTTTCTAGAACTGAGTGAGTTTAAACTGTAGAAGGCTGTTGTCTCTGAAATGGAAGCCACAATGTGTTTCAAAGACAAGCGGAAGAAGGGTGCCCTGCTCTCATTTGTGGTAGAAGCAGTGCATATGAATAACAGCTTTTATAATGTGAATGTGAGGGATGTGCTGTTTGTTGGGGGAGTCATGGCTCCCTGTAGCTGCCAGGGATCACCTTTCCCCACGAAAGAGTTCACACAAATACAGGATTTGGAAGGAAAAAAAAAAGGAGGGAGAGAGAAAACAATGGTAAAAATGCAAATTACGATTGATCTGCTTTAGATGTGACATTTTTCAGCTTAACATCATAAAAGCCAGTTTCCGTCTCTTCCTGGTGGTTTAAATAAAGGCTAATTGCACTGAAAATGTTTTTTGCTCCTTTAGATAGGAGTGTGAAGCAGAATACATCTGAAAGAAAAAACTACTGAGCAAATGTCTGATTAAAGATAAATTAAAATGTCTCATAATTTGTCAATGGGATAACATTAAATGAACCTAAGGATCCTGTGAATTTCAATGTAAAATAGAAGAGTGAGACAACAGTGTTGCCATCCTCATCCTATAAAATTAATTGCCGATAATCTCTCGCTGCCTTCAGAATCAAGGAAAGAGAATGGCCAGGACTCAGCACAGATCTCACAGTGACATAAAATTGGCACTAGTTGAAATTGCAGCCCCTGAAGCCATCAAGTAGTACCTGTTGCATCGTTATGTGGCTGAACACCATACACCACACAGGAAAACCCTAGAAGGAAGGGTTGGCTCCAAGGGAGATGGGAAGGAGGCAGTGTCAGTCCTTCTACCACCCCACCCTCAGGGTAATATATGCCTGGACATGAGATTTTCCGTGCATGATGCATGGAAACTCCAGTACTGGGTGACATCAAGCATCAGGTTTGCAAGCGCTGCAGTGCCAAACTGGGCTCATTGCCTCCAGCCTGGGACACAGAAAATATCCCTAACCATGGCACCATGGCCCACCAGGCACAGACCTGCAGTGGCAGGTGGGGAAAAACTGGCTTTGACCCCAAGCAAAGCTTTTTTCCATGCTGATATACTCATCTCAGCAAACAGCAAGCAGCTGCTTTCGAGCTGGGAAAGTAAAAGGGAGCCTCACCCTCCAGTTATCTGATCCTTTGCTTTTTGGTAACTTGACATTTTGGGATAAAATTGGCTGTTCCATGGAAGATTATCTCTGCTTCTCATCTTCTCTGCCACATGACCCCGCTCTCCTTGCACAGGGTATAGGTTTCTAGTAATGTGAGTTCCTGCTGGGCTCCACAATAGCCTTTCCAGAAAATGCTAAAAATGTGCACTGCATTAAAGGTGAATGAAGATGAGCCAACTGGCTCGCTGCTAGCACAGCACGCAAGGCATGGTACCACCCAGGGTGAGGGGGAGCAAGAAAATCCCAAGATAGAATCAGTGAGCGTTGAGCAGCCTGGTCTAGGAAGTGCTCAAAGGAAAGGGATGGAGATGACAACTGCTGTTGACATAAATCTGAATTTATCTGTGTAGGAGCATGTGTGATGGAGGGCCAGCATGAGTATTTGCATTCCACGGGGCAAAGGCAAGCTTAGAGTGAGCTTTGCTCCCCTGTATTAGCAGTATTAGTGGTAGAACAGGAGCTGAGCACCACCCACCACAAATAAGCCTTTGCATTTTTTTACACCAAGACGCTGTGTGCATACCACTTTTTCCAGTCGGTCCAGTAAAGGCATTTAATAGGCTAAATGGTGTAATACATCTACAGGACATACATTAGTCAAGTATTATGTACAGGTGGCATTTTACAAAATTAGAAAGAACTGAAATAGAGCAAAATCCAACAATGTCTTACTCCATAAAACCTCCTTTCTGCACTACATGAAATATTCTACAAGCTCGACTAGAAAAATATGACTGAATGTCTTTTTTTCCCTTTTTAGTTTCTACAAAGCTTTTAATCCAGAAAAATACAAAACAACTAATTGAGTTTATTAGAGAGACAACACTTGCACACAGACAAAGTAAGTGGACATTCATAGACCTGCAAGTAGAATAAATAGGGCTTGTTTGTATAAAACAATTTTCTCTCTATCTTGCTCTCCTAGTTTAGGGCCTCTGGCTGATGTTCAGAACAATAAAAATGGGAGGAGGAGTTTGGCTTTGCGTGGTTGTTAAACTGAGGCCACACGGCTTTAGGAGAAAGCGTTAGTTTGAAACATCCATTTGCTTCAGGTAAAATACTTCAAGGGAGCAGTGAAAAAGAGGGAAAAGGAAAGAGAGGAGTAATTAAGCTGGGAGGAGGAAGTCGAGATTTCTGTATGGGCTGTAGCTTTACGTAGTAGGATAAAAAAAGCAGTGCTGTGTGGAGTTTTTTCATGGTGTATGCAGAATTTTGTTGTTTCTTTGGAAAACTTATTTAGGGAAGTGCCATTGACCTCAGGTGGAAATAGGATAAGGGCCATCCAGAGCAGGAAGGGAGGGAGCGTCTGAAAGCAGATAGAGAGCACACAAAATTGGGGGAAGTGTTCAAGCAACTGTTTTTCCTTTTATAAAGTGAAAAGCAAATTAAGTGATATGTCTAACGTCATTCCTCATGGAGCTGGGCAGATGCAGATTGGAAGGAAATCACATAGCTAAAAATATGTCGTCACCGTTGTTGTTTTCCCCCTAGAGCTTTGTAAAACCTTTTGACGGTCAATGAAACAGCAGCATTTAAAAAGCGCCTCACATCTTCCCAGCCACCTCGCCAGTGCAGCTCTCCTCCTGCCACAACCAGCTGCACACGGGTCCCAGCCGAGGACCTCCTCTCACTGCTCATGTGCCACCCAAACACGTAGCTTGAGCTTGGTCTTGATTCATTGGCTTTACCAGGAAACTGTCACCAGGGAAGGGGGCGACAGGAAGAGCAACCAGATTTAGGAGGTGTTCTCAAAACTTTCAGTTACTCTGGTGGAATTCAGTACTCTCACCAGAACCCCACTCATCCAACAAAATAATTCTGTGACAGTGTAGGTAAGAAAGTCTACATCAAGAAGTCAAAACAGATTGTTATGTAGGATAAGAGAGCAAAATTTAACTTAAGTATCACATTATACTATACTACACTGCTTATAAAAAGGGTCCTAGATCCCAAACACCCCAAATAATGAGCTATAGTTTCATACATAAATTAATGGTGCGTTGAAGTAAAATAGTCTCTTTCCTTTGTATTAAACATTCATTGCACAGAATTCTTTGTAAGTAAATATATTAAATTTGATTGCTAAGAATGTATAAACTTATTAATATCTCTGGCCAGTAAATTTTATTCACCATCACACAATTAAAAGTTGCCATTAGAGAAAATTAATACTACAGAAAAGAAAGCACTTGGAAGTCAACTTAGGAGTTAATGCTGGAAGAAATCCTGTTATTTCATTCCACCTACAGCTAGAGGCTTCTTCCAGCTGCAACATTAATTGGAAGTACAGACCCCTAGCCAGCCCTGCAGAGGTGGAGAAAGCCAACATCGTAGCTTATGGGACACTTGTCACTGACACAGTCAAACCCTTCTGAGTACATGCATTATCTATCTCCACCAACACCGTCTAAAGAGTAGTGCTTTGGGCTGAGGCCAGCGTTCCTCCTGGAGTGGTGGGAGTGTCTCTGAGAGGTCACCAGGCAGGAAGGGGTTCACCCCTGTCAAAATGACCCACAAACACCCAAGGAAAATCCACTGGAGATCAGAAGTGTCCAGAGACAGCTTGTCCCACCGTGAGCTCTGGTCTCCATGGTGGCTGTACATCCAAAGCCAAGTGGGCCATGCCGTGGGTGAGGGCAGACCCTGGCACACACACTCCCCTTGGCAGCACCGCTTGTGCAGGAGGGAGGTGGTGTGTGTCCCACCACCTCAGCCCTTCTCCACCCCTCTCCGACTGCGGGTGGCTTGGGTGGGACCTAGTGTCATGCACAATGGGGGGTAGCTTTGGGCTGTGCTATTGAGCTCCTGTCACCCACCTCCAACCATACCCAGGCTTGGGTCAAAAGAGAAACAGCTGGGGCTCTGCACCTATGGTATATACAAAACATACCAAAAGGAGAATTGTCACAACAAGTTCTATTAATAAGGTGGGACCAATCCAACCCTGGCGGAAGCGGGAGCCACCTTGTTGGCTTCAAGGGAAGGGAACTCACACCACGCTACAGCTGGACCTGGTCCTGAAATGCACACAAACAGCACAATCCACCTGACCAAGCCTACCACAGACAGCCCCACTCCACAAACACCAGCGACTAGCTATCTGCTTCGTCAATGTACAGCAAGAAAGCACTTCTGAAAAGGCAGCTAAGAAAAGGCTGGTTCATCCAAATTTGCACAGGTTAGCCAAAGGGAGAGATCTGCTCTGGGCTCCCCTGGAAAGGCAGCCTGGAGGCAAATCTTACACTTGCATCTCTATACAAAAGTTACAAAACCAAATGGTGACATTATATTACATCTATTATCCATAATATCACAGTGCTAGTTTTAAATGGCTAAAATCAAGAAAGGTTTTAGGTTTAAGACATCCCTCCTGTAGAAATGTAACCCCTTTGTCCTGCTGTTGATACCTGAAAGCAGCCTTGTTTGAAAAAGGTAAAACCAATGCAATGTGCTAATTGAAATTAGGAGCATTTTTCCCTTGATAATCTCATGTTTCCTAACACTCCCCACTGTTTCCCAAGGAAAAAATAAACAAATTATATGAATCCCAGCCTAAAAATCAAGATGTTTAAAAGAACAGTTCTAAAGCCCAGATGCTTCTTACCAGGTGCTAACTAAATAAAACCCTTGCAGATTTAAATACAGGTTACTCTGACATGTCTTCAAAGTGTGTTAGCTTTCCAATAACATTCACAACTTGAAGTTTCACTTCTGAGGCCACAGAGTTTCTACTCATCCTCTTCAGTTCTGCCTTCCAGAGTATCTGTACTGCCTTCCACTTCTTGAGCTGGGTGTGCTGAAGTATCTGCAGAGAAATGGCTCTTCAGTATTTCTTTCCCCTACAGGTACAACAGCCTTTGATTCCCTGCTCCATCAGGAAGTTGATCCTTTAGGGTGATCTGAACTGATATGAGCAATTTTCTCCACTCGCAAACTAGCAGTTAACCCCCCCCACCTCCCTCACCCCCCCCCCACACCCCCCCCGTGCAAGCTACACTCCAACAAGCTCTTACCTTTAGCCATAATTACCCCGCAGTGACATCACTACTCATATCTACATATTTGTGAGCTCCTGCTACACTAATGTGCTCCTGGAACACCATGATGATTTACAAATGTGCAGCTGTCAAACACTTTGCTTCTAGGCAAGGAGATAGGGAGACAGATGAACACTACTGAGCAGGTTTACAGTTTTCTAGGTGATGTGCGCTGAACGGCCTGCTGGCCATGCAAGTGGCCAGCACTGAGCCTGATGCAGATAAAAACACCATGCGCCCAAAAGCTACAAGGAAACTTTCAGTCCACAGGACTCCCTCTCCAGTCAAGTGCTCCTGGGCACCCTCAAGCACCTACTGCTCTTTGGTACACTATTGACTTCAGTGCATGGCATGGCCTGAAACTGCTCTTTTCCTATGGGGAACTGGGATGAAAATTACTCATTCAGACCTTCCAGATCCATCTGCTGCGGCTGCTGCTGGACACAGACTCTCTGGTCACCGTGAAGACCCTTGTCCTCTGCTGATTTCAGGTCATCGGGAGGCCAGCGCAGCTCTCCACTCTCCACATCCCCAGACTCGGTCGGCTCCACTACAATCGATGGCAGTCTTTTGGACAGCTTGGGGTACTTCTCACATGAGTCTGGGAAGGCCTGGTGAGACATTTGAGGACACATCTGTCAAGCCTTGCCCAGGGTTGCATGTTCAGAGCAGAGTACCTGCTCCATCTTAGCATCCCTTCTGCATTTGACATGCACTCCCACATCTATTAAAAACTCCCTTCAAACTGGTGCAGGGCAACAGTCCTGCATGGGGAGGATTTCAAAAAGAGCTGAATCCAGCTTCTTCCTGGCCAAGTGTGGGTATGGAGGGGCTGTAGGTCTCAGCACACTCTCCTCTGCACATGCTGTCCCTTCCTGAGCAAAGACCCAACATTGCTCTCCAGTGTGTCAGGCAGATGATTGCCTTGACTTGTGTGATCTGACATGCATAGTGAAAACGGAGACTTAGGTGACAAAATTCATTATGCTGCCAAACACTCATGTCTCAGTTCTGGTGGGATTTTAGGACACAAGGGTTGTTGCTGTGTCGCAAGCTAAATGGCTGCTGCAGCCCTTCTAGCTTCTGTTTTTTTACTCTGAGATTAGATTCATGTTTTCTTGAAGTGACAGTTTATTAAGAAGCAGCCATTCTGCAGAGCTGTTTTCTGTAATGTGAAGCACTGTATTTTATGATGCGTTCATGCAGAACAGGTAGCCCCAGAGGTCACCTTTACACAGAGGATGGTTCAAGCTACTATTTCAATTTGTCACACTGAAGCTGCAGGTCAAACACTGTGCAGCAGTTAGAGCTTGAAGCTGAACTAGGTCTTTTTAGTGAAGGATAGCGTAACACATTGAAGTGCTTTCTTGTTTTCAACATTGCTGGTTCATTTAAATCTCAGTACAAGAGAGTACTTTGTTTTGGATTTGGATTTTTTTCTGTTTGGGTTTGCTTTGGTTTTGTTTGGTTTTGGGTTGTCAGGGTTTTTTTTAGGAAAAATCATTCCAGCTCCCTCAGGATGTTAACGTAAAACAAACTCCGTTATTGCTTCACTGAAACCTTATCTCCAGGCTTCTTCCATATACCTGCACTAATGGGCTGTAAATTTCTCCATGCTGGTGGAGTTTGTCTTATTTTGGTTTGGTTTGTTCCATTTACATTAAAGTCCAGGCAGTGCCTGGAATTTAACACTGGTTTGCTGTGTGCGGGTGGGAGCCACCCCACACACCTGCAACACATTCACTATTGAATCAGGGTCTCTGGCTAAACTGAGTGCTGCTGGTTGTGTGAGCCAGTCTCAACACAGCTCCTGCTATGAGCACAGGCAGAAACACACAGATATTCCCTAACCACCATAAAGCTGAGCACATCCCGAAGGGCACTGCCAGGAACCTGGGGCTGTTGTAACCCACTAGAGGTGCTTGCTCCCTGGCTTTTGCAGCCTTCTTTCATCCCAGTAGCTGCTCTCTCTAAGAGCTTAGGGTTTAGTTGTCCCACTTGGCATCAGAGCTGGCATGGGGAGGCAAGACCTTAGGAAGGGCAATTCTCTTCCTATGTGTCTGGGAAGCACTAAGCACATTTTTATCATTGCTGCTATGCCTGTATCTGACTTCTGAAGATGGGGAAGGACAGTAATTCTCATCCTCACACCTTCACTCCCCATGGTAGTGTTTCAAGGATTCATTACTCTTTGCAAATCTACACAAAGATGAAAAATTCCGTATGTTATTATTTGTGCTGCAAAATGAGACACTTTATTTTGTGAGAAAGCCCTTCAGTGCAACTAGACCAAGCAAACCACTGAAGGTAAGCCTTTCTAATGCCTCCCTGGGCTGCACCCACAAGGGTGTAACTTGTCCGGATCAAGCAATGCTGCTCATACTGCCTATCGGAAAACTTCCCCCAAACTTCCCATTACACAGCCTCTTCCTGAGCTGTTTATAATTTGGAAAGACATTTCCATGGCAGCTGTCTTGACTGGGAGAAATTTTTAAGAAGCTGCTGATACACTCCTGCTCTTTTAAATGTCAGACAAGGTAAAATCTCCTTGGGCAGGACAGCTCCAGAGACACCCATGAGCAGCAGAGAGCTCTTCTTCAGACCCATGGTAGAGCCCACCTCCCTGAGCCTCATGCCTCAGTGGCAGAAAACAGCCATGAAATAGCAGGCAAATTGCCTTACTTCCTCTCAGGGCTGCATATGAGGTGCTGATCAGCCTGGTTGGGTGGTAGAGGTCTGTGTGACAGCCACCCTGTCCCCAAGCCTGCTGGCAGCCCCTGGATGGGAGATCCAATGCAATGAAATATCTGCTTTTTCATCTGCTTTCTGAAGCCGCAGGAAATGACACACACTGATCTAAAAATATGCTAGGAGCCAATTATTAAGGCTGAAACAGAACCTAGGCAAGGCACCTGCATGGCCTCAGCTTGGCTGGTTTTATTTGTGTCTTTCTCATATGGACTTTTCTCACACCAATCACATAATGTTTTTTTCCACCGGAGCCCAGTATTTACCACGTTCCTCCAGGAATGAGTCAGGACTGACAGGAAGCAGAGCTGCCTGTTGGGCCTCGCTGTGTTTTGCTGCGGAAGCTGGTGTGTGTGACGAGTGGGCAGGAGACTGCAGTAAGAGAAGGACCGGTCTCCGGGCCAGAGTGCCTGGAAGTTGCTACAAGAAACCTAGTTTTCCCACTGAGTTACTGACTTTGGGCTACCTCTCATTTCTGTTTGCCTTTTTGCCTCAGGTGACCATCACTAACATGTGGATGGGACCGCCTTCTTCCAGAGGAGAAGGGTAAAGGAGCTGGTGGAAAACCTCTAGAATATATGACCAGGGACACCATAGAGCTGCCCTAAATACATAGGTTGAGTTGGAGCTGGCAGAGTTCGGGCAGTCTGCACTAACACAGTAATGAAAACCTGGGGCTCAGTGAAAAAGAGAAAAGAGAATACGGAAAATGTGAATGAGCAGCATCTGTCCCGCATGGTCAATGAGGCACGGGAAAGCTTATGGTACACTCTTTGATTGCGTGCAGCCTTTCATTACATGCACAAGTGATCTGAAAGGAATTTGCAGAATTTCAGTTCTGACTTCCCTGGCTTCCAGATGCCTGGTTTGAACCTGCAACAGGCTGCTCCTGGGGTGGCTTTCTGAGTCTGATTGCAATAATACACCTTATTAATACACCGAGAGACAGCTCGGCTCCACCAGGACACGTTTTTAGGTGGTTCGTCCCTGGCAGTGACAGTGAGAGTCACGAGCACAACCACAGTGTGGGAGCTGTCACAAGGGGTCTCAGGACATCGTGATGCCTCCTGCTGGAATCTGCTCCACAGGTGGGTCTGTGAGCGGGTGCATGAGACTGCCTGGGGACTGAAAATGCTCTTGCACCTCCCAGCAAATGGCCCTGGCCAGTGCTGCCGCTACGATGCCACAGCCATCTATGTGAATTACACAATCATTTCAAATGGTCTCTTTTCTAGAAAGGGAGATCCCTCTGAGCCTGAGGAAACTCAGCTCATCACAAGGGTGGCTGTAGAAAAGCTGTGGTACAGTGCTGGCTGGATGTCTCCATCACACGATGGTTGCTCAGATTTGAACTTTTGGTGAATGGCCTCTTTGCCTGCATCCCCACAGGAACCAGGCATTGCTGTCACCATGCCACCGAGACTTGGAACCTGACAAATACCTCCTGCCAGAGCTCTTACCTTTTTAAAATAAACCCTAAGTAGGATCACACATGTATTTCAGGGCTTGTTCTTCTGGCAGCTGTGCTCTGCAATTCAGCATCTACATGTATGACAGTTATTGATTCCATTAAATTGCTTTTGAAAAGCAACTCAGGATACCTCTCAGTTTTTGCTAAAGTTACCTGACTTGAAGGGCCTCCTTCTTCCTCAGGAGTCTGGCTGAGCGCAAATTCCTCCATTACCGGTTCCCGTGTGTTCATCACCTCTGTCATGCTGCAAATATTAAAGCAGAATGGGAAAACTCAGCTCTGAGCTTTGATCCCACAGTTAATTTAACAAAGATCTTGACTTTTCACATTTATTAAAATAAATATGTTGCAGTCTGTCCTTTCTAAACAGCCCACTAAGTGTTTCCTTGCCCCTCAAGCCAACTGCTACTGGTACATGCTGTGATGCAGAGCAGGGCATCAAACCCAGCTACCCCCTGAACAGCAGAGAGGACTCCCACAAAGTCTTAGAATTGTCTGAGTCCTCCAGTGTTATCAGAAAACAGTTTATTACTGATATATGAGCTCAGAAATGGCATTTGCTCATGAACAAGTTGTTCATGGAAATATCAGCCTTGAATTAAATTCTTATTCTGATTCTTTATAACGTCTTCAATATTTGCTCTTCCCAAATGTCTCTTCCATTTAGTCATGAGCCAGCACTTCTTTTTAAACTGTAATTCCAGACACACCAGCTGTATTGGTGTCTAAGGGCGAGATTTTCAGCAGTCTTTACTTGCCTGAGTGTTCAGAGAGGTGTTGAGTGGGATTTTCAAATGCATGAGGGAAAGTTTGGCACCTAAATCCCATTTAAATCAAGGACTTAGGAACCTAAGCTGTTTACGTGCCCATTAAGTATCCCCCTGTGCTGTTTGTCACCCAAAGCACTACAGCGCTGGTCCTTGACCTCTCCTTGTTCTGCTGGGCACCCTGGAGAAGAAGGATGAGATCTGGCTGCAGCCCTCGCTGCAAGGAGCTCAGCCCAGCCCATGGCTGGGTAGCTTCATGTTCCTATGGCATTAGGATTTTCCTCACATTTGAGATTAATAGATACAGCATTCTACTGGAAAATTGAGGATCTTTGAAAACTTCATAGCACACATTAAGCACGTAGGAGCAAACAGAGCCTGAACCACTTTATTTGACCTACAAACTGAATGGGCAACCTTCATTTTGGATGTAAATACATCAACCCTGGATGAGTTTGGCACCAGGCATTTCACTCGTCCTATCCGGCATTTGTTAGGTACAGCAGCTAATGGCTGCTGAAGCTTCCTGCAGCACACAGAGTGTAGGCATCATCAATTACACCACCCTGCCACCTGCCACAGCAAGCACCCCTTTAGGCATGACTAAATGCTGCCATTAATTCTGGTCCTGCTTCGCACACAAAAGCCTTCCTATTAAGGGCTGCTCCTACTGGGAAATGCAAACTAAAACATTTTATGGATAACTTGATTCAGGCCTACATTACCAATTACAAACTAAATTTTACAATATCTGCAATTACTACAAAGCCCTTCACAACGACTTCAATTAGCTGTAGCTCAGAGCACAGAGACCTTCACTCCCACAGCATCATACTTGAAAAAGAGCACAGCAGACCCAGGAGTCACTTGAGCTCAGCTGTGGGCCAGGACCCAGCCTCATTGGCATCCACCAGCTTAGGGAACAGCCCTAAAGAGCCAGCCTTGGACCAAACCAACACTGAATTTGACAGCACATTTAATGGTACACATACATGTGCCAGCCTTGGACCCAACCAACGCTGACTAAGACAGTACATTCAATGGTACACATACATATACCAGCCTCTGGAACTCAGCAAGAATCTGAGCACCCCCCAACTTACACAGCCTGAATCCTCCCAGAGCCATGACACAATAGAAAAGGGACAGATTTTGCCTGCTAGGAAAGGAGTTTTGAGCTCCCTACCCTTTCTTAGACCTGTACCTTCTCCAGGGACACCACATCAGAGCACCACAAACCACCTACTCAGTAAAATGTATTTTCTGGACACGTTTTTAGTCTTGCAGCATCCAGCAAGCCATGGACACCATGGCGCTGGGCACTCATGGATGGCAGCACTGAGGGAATAGTGATCTGGAAATGGGAGACTCTTTCCTGGAGCTGCTCCTGCCACCCAAGACAGCACTTAAAAGGACACAGCCATGCCCTTGTATCCTTCCTTGCCAAAAAGAAAGCAGCACTCCCTCCACTGCATCCCCCTGATCCCTCTCTCAATGTTCATGCAGTTCTTGCCCTTTTCCCCTGTCCTGGTCTCTCCCTCAGTCCTAGAGGGACCCTTTTGCATCCCCCCTGCTGCCTCTCCAGCAGTGCCCTTGCAGATGACCATGCTGGGCCATAGCTGGACCCTACTCTCTCACCCCAGCTATTTGGGAAGAGTTGGTCTGGGGGCTATCACACTGCCTGTGATCTGTATCCGGCCATGAGCCTGGGGGAGCAAGGGCCCACTGCTCTGACCATGTCCAAGATGAACATCTTTCTTTTCAGCTCCTTTTTGGAATTTAGTGCTCAATCCACATCTGCCCTGGTCTGCAGAGAAAAGGAAATGAGAAAGCGTGTGTCTGGGTAGAAAAAATCTTGGAGGCTTTGGGTGGGGGATGGAATTTGTGAAGTCTTGGGCTTGGCTACCATGGAGAAGACACGTCCCACTGCTGTGTGTCCTGGGGGTGGGTCCCCACCAGTCAGCAGCAGACTTCTGCAGTTGCCCACAGCTTGCTGGTTTATTTTAGCAGCCTTTCAATAAGTACCAAGTGTTTAAAACACTTCTCTGTCCTTGTTCCACAGGACATTAGAGATACTCATTCACACATGCACTGTCAAATGTGCCATATGAGCTCAAAGAAGTTGTTAAGGCCTCATGAAATTCTATTATTGAGCAATAATGGGCTCCGTGCTCCCCTAAGGCCACATTATACCCTGCAGATTATTTCTAAATGACAAAGACAAATGATTCTGGCTAGGAAAATGGTGACAGCAGATGCCTCAGTGAATCAGCTCCCAAGCTGTTGAAGCTCAGGCCATCTCGCAAAATCTGTGCAACTGAAGGCTTTGATTGAATTGGATGGCAGAAGTGATTGTACTTGATGTGTTTCAAAGAAGAACATGGGTCCATGTAATTGGCAAAGGAATTAGGCTTTAACTGGAATAGATTAATTGTTCTCAGTCTCCACTTAGAAACAGTAAAGGAAAGCAGAAGAATCTATATGGGCTGTGAAAGCAGTGATGCTTCTAACAAGCTTAACCAGGTATTTAACTCTAAAAATAGCTAGATATAAAATTGGGAATTCCATTGCAAATCTGTTCACCTGAAACTTTGAAATCACCTGTAGGACATCACTGAGTTGTTTGTAAAGCCACAGAAACTGAAAAGGGGGGCTGGTGGCTGCTTAGGGTTTTTTTAACTATGATACAATTTATGTGCAGGAGAATTTTTTATTTTCCAGCCAGTTTTGATGGAAACATATTGAGCCACTTTTGATGCTGCTTTCACGTGAGACCTATTAACACACATCAGAAAAATGGCTGATAGAAGCAAATTATTGTAAGAACTATATCCCTTAAATTCGGTCTTGCATTCACTTTGTGCATGGTAGGTGCTGATATCACCAATGACATACAGTAGCCATAGTGATGCAAAACAAGGAATAAATAGCATTTACAAACAAAGAATAAATTTTGTTCTGGTGGATGAGTCACCTACTCTGAACCAGTGAATTCAGAGATGTATTTACTTCCCCTAGATTTAATGAAGCACAAAGATATCAATTCAGGGTGGAAAAAAAAATTGTGCTTGCTATTCTGTGAGAAAACTACTTTTGGAGAAAATTGTCTTAAATGCAACTGCTACAGCTGCAGGACCACACCATGCTGACTTTTTCCAGACACATGGAGAGAGCACACAGCTCACTTTCTGCTTTTTTTGACGGCACTAACAAGGTCAGTGACAGAGTAATATATAGGTTGACAAGTGCTAAACCATCTACCATGAGGAAGTGCTCAGAAACAATGCACACTTTTATTTCAGGTTTTGAGAAGAGGGCAGAACTGACCTGTGAGATTCCTGGTGGCAAAACAGTATTTGAAGGAAGACCAGCTTCAGGATTCAAGAACATGAAGTACTTATGTGGCCATGGAAAACAGGCAGGTCGCATGATGCAAGCAAAGATTTCATTCAAAAGAGGGGCAAACCTACATTTTATGGAACTGTCTGAGCCATGGTTAGTAGGAGCTATTACCTGAAGCAAGGATAAACCCTGAGGATGCTCAGACTTGCACCAAACTGAGGCCTGATCCTGCTCTCACCTCACCAACCAGGACAAGCAGCAAAAGGGGCCACCTTGCCAGGGCATGAGGTTTCATGGGCGATAAGTGGCAAGTGGAGGGCAATGACAGAAGAGAGCATGTTACCTTCAATCACACCAATGGATGCCACTTCCAAAAACTGTCCTTGCTGCAGGCGTTCACGTCGCTGACAAAGTGTTGTGCAAACTCTGTCAAATCCTAAAAGTGCCTGAAAGAGATGATACAACAGTCAGAGCATGCAACCAAAGTGAGAATGCTGGCAGTGACCAGTGTGAAAGAGTACTATTGAAAACTTGCTGCAGAAACTCAGACTGTGAAGGTCTGTATCATTTTCTATGCCAGGTAGGATGTGATCTCACCAAGGATGCAGCTGGTAGCATACCTTGTGAATTACAAAGGCAATTAATGTTCTAAACCCACCCAAATCTCTTAGCTGAAATACCTTGCAATCAGACTCTTTTTGTGATGCTAAACCTTATTCTTTAGTGTAAACTACACAAAAACTGCTGAAACTGGGACATTCTGAAATTTTTCTGTACAGGAATTTTTATGATAGTTGGAAAATCAGAAAATAAAAATGCATACACTTATTTGGCAGGATCAGTGTGCTCAGTGAGAAACAATTCAAAACAGCAAAGAAAGAGATTCTTGCTCAAGAAGCTACTGGGAAGACACAATGAAGATGAAATATGCTGAAAGAAGGATACCTTAGGACTACATTATCATGTTTCTTTCAGATGTCGCAGAAGTGATTTTGCAAAGATCTACTTTAAACTGAAGGTAATACCTTGACTGGTATCAGGACAGGGATCCTTGTGAGCAGAGGTAAGGATTCCATCATTTCAAAGTGTGAATCACTTATTTCTGATGACTTCTCTGCCAGGATGCCTTAGCTGCTAAGAGCCTGAGGAGTTACAGTGCTGAAATATAGTCAGTATCTCGGCCAAAGATGATTTTCTGAGAAATTTGTTTAGCCCTACAGTTTGCCAAATATATATTCATGCCAGCCACAGCTATTTCCTTGGACGGGAAAAAGGTGTTTTCAGTGAAGTGAATAGCACTAGTGTATACATTTTATATCCTCCAGTGTTTTGGATTCCAGCCCAAGTGATTCAACAAATCTACCTGCTCTGGAAGCCTTCCTACCAAGATGTATAACACTGGATTAACAGCACACTGATTTTATTCAAAAACAGTGACAGTGAAAAAATTGTGCATTGCATTCTGGAGTTTCTCCACAAGCCATAAGCCATGCCTATTGCAAATTAGGGAAGCAGGAAATCACATCTCCATCCCCAGGATTCAATTCAGAAGGTTTCATTCTTGCCTGGCAATTTTCCTTCCTAACCAATGATCAAACCAACTTCAGAGACTAATGTTCTGTACCTTAAAAATTCATGACTACACTCCATGCTTATCTCTTGATGGCAACCAGAGAGCATCCAATACCATGCTATCTACACTGGGAAGTTTTTTATCCCACTGCCCATTAAAAAACCACCGCTATTAAACCGATGAAAATTCAGCACAAACTTGCCTACCTTCAATCTCTTCTTTAGAAAAGACTGTGTTTAATAAGAACCGTTATTGCACTAAGTTATCTGTCAGTGAGAGACAAAATGGTGTAGGAGCTAACAAACCAAGCACCGCATGGCCACTGGCTGGAATTCAAGCCAGGCCACTCGCTATTTAGAGGTATCTTCAGATACCTGGTTAGCAGCATATAACGACCCACACACAACTGAATGAATAAAGCCAACATCCACCGCTTTTCCAGTCTCAGCAAAGGACTTCAGGACTGAACTGACTCAAGACCATTCTGCTCTCCAATGTTTTGGGCAACTCTGTCCTATGCCAAATGCAGTGCTTGAGAGGAGATGTCAGCCCCTGGGAGTCAGCTACTTCAAAGCTGTAATAAAAAAATCTCACAGGGGCTGCAGTGTGGAAGAAATCCTTTCTCCCAGCCCCACAGTCATATTTAAAAACAGAAAAGCTTCTTCCCAGTCAACATTGCTCAAGAGTTCAACGCTTCCAGTGTATAAGCCTATCAGAACGCATTTATTCTCTGAAGAGGAAATATTCGCTTTAGCTACCTAATAGATGTGATTACCTTTTTTGGCTGAAAGTAGAAGAAACACAAACTAATATCCTCCTTTCTATGATGCTGCTTAATCTTTTAAAAACCGGGCACAGCTGCTGAGACTATGCAGCGAACGTTTACTGCAATGGAAACAGTCTGGAAATAACTCAAGTGAAACCTTTCTCTGCTTATCTCTTCTTGTCCCTTCTTATTTTTACCCTGCTTTACAGCTGCTTTGCTGTTTAGTCCAGCTTGGAGCCCATTTGCTCAATGCATCCTCTCCCAACCTACCCCACTTCTGCCCCCAGAATAACTTGCCCTCCTTTGCCTCAGCTTGATAACCAACTTCTTCCCTGGCTTCAGGAGTACCAATACAGCTGTGCTGCTATTACCTGTGACCAAGAAGCCTCAAATCTGAGATGCCAGCGACTCTGGGCTTGGAGAGCCTTGCTACACCTCCCAGTAAAGAACAGTTGATTCAGGGACTATTCCAAAGAGCTGGTCATGTTCTGCCTCTTTAGGAGCCATAGCAACCCTAGCAACTATGAAAAATGTGAGGAGATGCTACCAGGGGAATAAGAGAGCTGGTTCCACCAGTGAAACCAAGCAATGCTTCAGTGGTGGCCCCTTTGCCCAGATCAGTGGCCCTCAGCCTCCCACCCCACACAAACGGATGGATACCCACCTGTGCTGCCTGGCATGGGCCAGAAGCCCAGGCACCAAAAGGTGCCTTCTCTCCCACTTTGGAAAGCATCTGCGACACATTGTGTGTTTGGAATTTCTACAACACAAGGACACGGTACTTCCTGGTGGGATGGTCTCACAACACACAGGAGGACAACTAGTGCTAGGGAGGAGAAGCAAGATGTTGCCTGGCTTCGCCATGCAGGGAGAGGACTTCCACAGCAGAGGAAAACTTTCCTTGGATAAATTCACTGTGAATTGCAGAGTACATGTTTTTAAGGCAAGTGTGTTTCATCAGGCAAACAGAAATAGGAACAGGCCACAGACTGCAACCCTGGCAGCCCACAAACTGGCCGCTTGATAAAGCAGCCCTGTGTTTGAGAGGTGCTGAGCCCCAAATGCTTCCCTGGGAGGCAGCATCGCCTTCAGCATCAGGTCACTTTTATTTAGAGATGCCTCCTACTCTGAAAGGATCACCCCTCCTCCCCAGCTGCCCCAGTGATAGAGACAACTGGGAGAGAGAGACCTGACCATGGAGTGCTAGGGCTGCTGTGAGATTAGCAGGGGCTGCAAGACAGCCTCCTCCCTTCATGAACTTCCTGTGTTAACCGTTCCCCCACTGAGCACTCATGGAACTATTATGATAGCAGCCTAACAATACCACATTGAAGGTGCACCTTCTAACAACTCAGTGCAGATAGGCAGCAGAAACTGGCTTTGAAAAACTTGCTCTGTGCGCAAATTCATAGTTTTTCTCGCACGGCAGAAATGGGAGCCCTCCCCTTCTTATTTCAGTGGGACAATCGAAGGGCTTTACCAGACCCATGCTTAAATTGTGCTGGAGAGATACTCCCCATGAGGTTTCACAGGCTCAGCCTTGTGCGGGGGGACTGAAAAGACTGAGCTCTGGGAGCTCACCCATGCAATCTCAGCACACACGCAGTTCCCACTGATTTCAGATAGCGCCTCAAACAAACCAGGAGTTCAGCCCTGGGCATCCGGTTCCCCCCTCTTCACCCCAGTAAAGCCTCTGGATAAATGCAAACTTTTCTTCATTCAAGGAGTTTAGTCTTTGTGTGTGCTACAAAAAGAAACCCTGCTATTGATTACAAGGAAAACTGGGACAGAGCATGCATAAGAATGGTGCTGGGCAAGAGAAGCAATGGTCTACTGCTTGATTTTTGCAAAGTGGAAAATCTCGATGTGCCACATTAAACCCTGCTCAGCAATTCCCAATAAACAAACAGGTCCAAGGACTTCTTCCACCCAGAAGAAGAAAGGATGCCTTATTTGAGCCATTCTGCTGGAGCAGATTGGGTTTGGCTGGGGTGGATGAGTGGGCCAGCTAGGACAGAGCTACGCTTGCTCTGGTCGATGAAGCTATGAAGGGGCTGCTCACATCGTACCAGAAGGTGCACATCCCTGCAAGGAAATGTCAGTTGGCATTTTCTAGGGCCAGGTGCTTCTGTGGATCCAACTCTTCCATGTCTCAGTCTTACATTACTCAGTCTTAGGAGGATGGAACTACAGCTTGGGTAGGCCCTGCAGTGCTTCAGGACACACAGGTGTCCTGGGCCATGCATAGGTAGGAGCATGCCCAGTAGCTCAGCTGAAGGTGGGACACTAGCTTCAGCATCTTGGCACAATGCAGAGTGAGCACTTACCTCAGTGGCACCCTTCAGACTCCAATTTCCATGACTGACTACTGAGCTCAGCTTTTGGACACTGCAGATAGGAACTTGGACAGCTTCTTTGTTTCTTCTGGTTGCACATCTGTAATGGATGCACTTTACGAAGTGTTGTGGATTCCATGGGACTAGTGAAATGTAGATTACCGCATGGATCACAGAAGATAAATCTGTGTGTGTATGAACAGCTATTTAAACCTCCCACTTCTTTTCGGATGCAAATCTCTTCCCTAAGCAACTGAGAGAAGTGCGATATGTGTCAGAGTCTGGAGATTAGAGATCTGTTCTGTTCCCTCATCTCAGAAGATCTTGTCTTCGGCCACCCACGCAGTACTTGAGTTCTGCTCTCCGCAGGCCAAAACTGCCTTCCTCTCCTCGGCAGCATGTGCTCTGCAGAAGACGTCGATCTCTCTCAGGAAGCAGTGAGATGGAATGACTCTCAATGTGGAGGAGCAGGCATTTCACCACGAGACACAGCACGTAGTTTGGGAGAGCAAAAAGGGGTAGGAGGCTGCTATTTCCAGACCGTCCTGCCTCTCATGGCTAACTTCACAGTGAGCTGCAGTTTTTACTGTTGCTGCTCCAAAGTAGCTCCTGGGGTAAATATCACCCTGAGGAATTTCTCAAACACTCATCTGCGGACTACCAACACTAGGAAACACAGGCTTGCAAAGGCTATGGTCCTGGCAGATCACTCTAACTCAGCCTCCTTGATGCCTCATGTTACACAGAGAGGCACTGGGGAATCGTTGTTCTGACATCCTCAGCTCCTGGAGCACCGTGACTACACACAAGCCTCAAATTCCAGTCTGTTGTAGTTGTCTGAGTTCCTATTGGCCCTGTTTGCAAAAAGGAGCTAGAAACTTCACTCATAAATGGTCAAAGAAGGAAAAAGAACTAAAATGTGCCTGCATTTAACTATCACAGTTTTTAAAGTGATCTCATGATTTGGGCATGATTTAACTCAGTTTTTTTCAAATGATGCTTGCAATGATGCTTGCAATGAGTGCTTCCTTGGTGGGTTTTATTTCTTTTTCTTTCTCCTGGCTGCTTTAGAGAAGCTAATTTATTTCAGCTCTTTATCTCAACACTAAACCACCTGAACTTCCTCGTGGAAGATGCCACAAGGGATAGGTATGGTGAGGGAGGAGGGTAGGGCAGCCAGCCAGGATGCTCAGGGATAGGGATGAGGAGTAGCTAGCCAGGAAGCATGTGCAGAGCAGCAGAGTGAGGAAGAAACACAGCAGATGGTAAGAATGACTAAGCCAGCTCCTCTGAATGCTGGTAGACCTTGGTATCATGGAAATCTCCATAGAGTCCTCATGGAACCATGTGCCAAAAGAAAGTTGGATTTATTTTGCTTAACATCATATTCAGCAGCTAATTGATGTGAGAGAACCTCATTGAGAAAATATCCCCATCAAAATTAGAGATAAGCCTCAACAAGCTAAGTGTTTTCAGAGGTATCTTT
The DNA here is from genome assembly GCA_039720435.1 of Amazona ochrocephala. Taxonomy (NCBI): domain Eukaryota; kingdom Metazoa; phylum Chordata; class Aves; order Psittaciformes; family Psittacidae; genus Amazona; species Amazona ochrocephala. Next base: position 49,627,343 of record CM077882.1, on the reverse strand, counting down.
TCATGTTTTTAGAAGTATCTTTGCTGTGTAAACACTCTCACATCTGAGAACTTGCTTTTGGGATAGGAGGTGACTGTGCCAAGCAGAGTACTTCTGAGCTCTGCTCACACAGTGAATCTTGCATTGGCTTCAGTTTCTCAAAACAACCTTATGAAGCCAGCACCTTACAGATCAGTATATCATTCCTTCTAATGCAGAGCAACTGTTACTAAAGGGTCCCAGAAATAAATGGTTTTGTTTCTGGAAGATCACAATTCTCCCGTTCCTCATATTTCCTGCCACAATTGTCTCTCATGATTACATATGTAATCTGGGAATTGGTGACAGATCAAAATTAGCTTCCTGTGCTCTTTCTGCTATTCCCTAGGTATTTCTGGATGGTCCTGAATTCAGAAAATAAGTGGGGAAAAAAGGTTATCTTAGAGCATCAACACAGAGTAGGAGATTCTGACACTGAAATGCCATGGGAAATGGATTGTGAAATGCCTAATGTCTTTCTGGTGCTGTGAAAGAATACCCCAGACAGTCTACATCTGGGTTCATTTCTAGGTAACAGAATAAGATGTTAGGTACTGTCAGGTGGAACAGTATTTATTTAAAAGCTAAACTAGTTCCTCCCTTGTAACTTTGGGAAAATTAGAATATGGTGCTATTAGTGCTGTAATATGATGCAATATTGAGCATTTAGTAGAGAACTTAGTAAAGCCAACACTGCAAAAGCGTTAGATTTAAAATACAAGCAAACAAAAACCCAAAAGACACTCTAAAGAGTACAAAGACAATGAAGAGACTTTTAATGTCCCATGTTGGTAGCTAAGGGCGTAACCGCAGGTGTCATGACATCACAACCCAACACTGTTTTTTTCTAGGAATTAGAAGTCCGTCACCATAATTGAATTTCCAAGCATGGGAGGTTCAGCCTGAGATGGAGGATATGAGAACAGCGTGTGCTATCGCAGTAGGAAGGGGCACGACGGACGGCTAGGACAACACACAGCTAAAAATAATGAAATTATGAAAAAACAAAAATGCAGTATGTTTGTTTTTTTAATGAGTCATTAACGCTGAAAGCAGATAAGCAGATATGCATTAATAGGGCTATGAGTCCTCCTGCCAACCAATTAATATGCACCTTCTGGATCTAGAGGTCTCCAAGTATTTGCACAGAAGGGACAGAATTCAGATGAAAATTCAGGTTACATCTTACAGAAGTTGCAGTGGTCTCAGCAACGGAGCAGGAATCGGACCATTTTCTCCTAGTCCTACAGGGACACAGCACTATGGGACAAAACACTGTGGAATCAGTCAATGCACCCTGATGAGAGCAGGGGATTGTCCTGCTGGACCACAGCTTCTTCCCGTACTGGTATCTATCTGCTCTGCAGAGGATGGCACTGGTCACATTCTCTCCAAACTATGAAGGAGGGGTGATCTCAGACCCTAAGAACTTGTGATCAAAGAGAGACAAAGGCTGAAACAGGGGGCTGAGACAAGGTTTGAAGGACCTGTTGGTATCAATTGTTTTTTTTCATTCTAGCCAGTAGCTATTGGTTGGCAGTTTTCCTGGGGTTTGTAATAAAGCCTTCACTTGAAGACGGAAAATGCAGGAAATTGATTCATTTACAGATTTTTCCAGAGAATGTATTCATGTCTGAGGGGCAAAGGGAAGGGATCTTGCTGAGGCAGATGCTGGTCTCCTTGAAGTCCTGGCAGGGTTCCTCCTGCCTTACATGACATAGGATCCACCCCGGATCAAGGCTTTTCTGACCAACCCCTCCGAAATAGACAGATGTGGTTAAATAGGCTCAAATGCAGGGGCATACTTTCAGAAATGAGGAAGAAGGAGCAATTTCAGCCAGTAACACTGTGGGGCTGATACCTGATCTATACAAAAGCCTGTTGCTTAATACTAAGAGATTACTGTGAGAAGGGAGGGAAAGTAGCAACTGTATTTCCACATTCATTTCTTCTGCTAAAGTAATGTGCCAGAGACATTAGAGAAAATTCCACTTGATTGACAAACAGTCTGGATTGGGAAAGCAAGGAAACCAGGTCAAGCCATTCCCTATTTGCTTGTTTTCTCTGTAATCAGAATGTTGACTCTGAAAATATTGTTTTTTAAATGCTATATTAATTACCAAAATCCTGAGCTGAGAGCTGGATTCTTTTCTGGGCATAAAATTGATTGCTCATTAAATCTAAGAGATGGAAAACACTGGCTTGAGCCTGCTTGTGCGTAGGCAGATTTCCCCGCTGCACTTACGTTTCAGGCTACTCATAAGGGTGCATTGTGCCAGGAGCCAGGCTACAGGACAGGTGTGAGCACCAACTTCTGGGTTCTTCAGCAAGAATTGAGCCTATAGCCCATAGGGCTTCCTTTGCTGCACTGCGTATACAACTGCAATAAAGATCCCAGTCAGGAAAAGACTAATGGAAACAAACGTTCCCTCTGTCTATCGCTTATTGTGGCTTGAGGGGTTAATGCTATATCCAGGCTCACCTAACTCCCCTCTGTCACTGTAGGCATATTCAGAGATCTACAAACACGGCTCTGTCCCAGATGAAAAGAAAATTTTTGTGGTATGTTCATTTGGCAGCTGGAAAATATTCACACCCCATCCCCGGCGTGAAACACAGTCCTCATTTACAGAGCAAAGTAAGGTTTTTCTTTCTCTACAAGTAACCGTATGTGTGGCATTTGCTACCTGATGGGAAAAGCAGGATTTCCGTGCTCTTTTACCCAGTTCAGCTAGGCTGCAAGCAAAAGCATCACTGTGTTAAACTTGCGCTTTCCTACCCGCTTCCTCGCCTCAAAAGTTGCCTTGGAAAAAAAAAACCAAAACACCCAGAAGCGGAATAAACGAACAGCTGAGGCGATCGCAGCCCACAAACCAACAGCTCCCTCAGTGCTATGCTCATTCATCAGGATTCCTTCACGCAGCCCTGTCGGCTGCCGAACAAGTTGCTGCTGGGTTGGGCTTTTTTAAAGGAGAACCAGTTTTTCAGTGAATTCTCCTGAACATGCTTCGCTCAGAAGAGTAAGAATCCGTTGAAACAAGACAAGGCTAGGGCTCGCTTTCGGCCTTTCCTTCTCCCGTTACCCCATTAGCCAGGCGAAGAAGTGACTTCTCCCCGCACCGCACCGCACCGCGCCGGCTCCCGCGCCCCGCTCCCGCCGCCCCGCCCGGCTCCGGCTCCGCTACGGCGGCGCTGCCCCACGGTGGTGGCACGGTCCCGGGAAGCGGGTTCGTGCCTCCGCGGCGCTGCCAGAGGAGGACTTACAGGTGTCGGCTCTTCCCCGGGCTACCGCCGGATCCCACAGGAGCGCCCCGCCACCCGCAGCTCCCCCGATCCCGGCGAGGACCCCCCGCGCCCCGGCCCGGCTCACCGGCGGGGCAGGCGAGGTGAGGCGAGGCGGCAGCCGCCTGCCGCCCATGCACGGCGGCAGAGGGGAGCCGTCAGCTCCGTCAGCGCGTCCGCATCCTCCCGGGCCGGGCGCTGGCACCGCCGCCGCGGCACCTCCCCGCCCGCAGACCGGCCCCGCCGCTGCCCGCGCGGGGAAACCACTCCCCCGGCAGCGCCGACGGGGCGGCGCGGAGCCACAGCCCCCCGGCACGGCTCGGCCCCCCGCCGCGCCCCGGCCGCCCCGCGGGGGGAAAGCGGGGCGCAGCCCTCTCCGTCCCGGCGTCTGTGCCCCGAGCAGGTCCCCTCTCCCCTTGCTCACAATTGTGGGGCTGACAAGGGGCTCGTTCCCTGCTGAGAAAACGCTAAATTCAGCAGCACAAACTTCTGGTTCTTTTTCGGGGTGTTTTGAGGGGCGCGGGTGCTGCGCCCCAGGGTGGGTTTCCCAGCTGCATCACGTCCCGCAGCAGCATCCTGCCACCACCTCGCCCAGACGGGCCACAGTGATTGGGCAGGAATAATGGGCTCCTCCGTAGCAGGAGACTGCCAGAATCCCCCTTCATACCCACTGGATAGAGGTTGTCAGGGGAGCAGCTGCAGTTCTGCTTGTATTTTTGGGTGGCATGGTTTAGTACGAGGTGTCCGTGCCCATGGCAGGGGGGTTGGAACTAGATGATCTTAAGGTCCTTTCCAACCCTAACTATTCTACGATTCTATGATTCTATCTGTGATGCTGGGGAAAAAGGCAGAGGACACCTGCAGTGGGGTGAGGCACTGAGGCCGAAGCCCAGGGAACAGTGGTGGTGGAGGGATGTGGCCCTAGAGGGCTGTTATGGAGGAGCATGGTCCTCCCTCTGCTATGCATTCTCCTGGGAAGCACCTCAAGTGCAGGTGCGAGGGGGGCCAAAACCTGCCTTCCTCTGCACATTCAGTGATTGGAAACGTGGGTTCAGCCTGTAGAGATGCAGCCCCAGGGGTCTTGTCTTCACTTGTCCCCACAGGCAGTGGGGCTCTAAGGAGGGCCATGCACCATGGCTGCTGGAACAGGCTTTTCCATTGATTCGTTTCCCAAGAGTGGTGCTTCCAGCATGAACACGTGAGAGCATGATGGAGTAGTGTAAGCATAAAAGGTGAGATGGGTGTCAACCAGGGGAGGCCCTTCCAGCACCTGGCTTATGTGAGGTCCTACAAAACCAGTGCCAGCATCCACTGACAGCAGCAGGCACATGGAGCATCCAGGGGAGGCATGGCGGCAGGCACTGGAGCCTCTGCCCAGCCAGCAGCAGGCAGGGGAAGACGAGGCAATGTGGAACCTCCTCTTTGATCTCTGCTTGGGCTAACTAGTTGTCAGGAAACAAGGAGTTGGGTCACCATTTCAGGGTGATTCACGCTTGGCTGGTGGGGAGAAGAATGTCAGCTGCTGGTGATTTAAGGCAAGATATCCAGCTGTTTCTGAGGGCAATGCCAAAAGGTAACTGGGACCGTGCTGGCAGAGCTGCATTCAGCTCTTCATTCACCCAGGACAGTGGACAGGAGGGATCTGGGCCCATGCACAGAGAACCCATTTGGGAGTGAAGGCAGCTACTTCCAAAGGATATACATAGACGTATGTATACTCTCTATACAGAGTGTGTCTACCCAGGTATTTTCCAGTGCCAGGGTTACCCCAACTCAACAGTCACCCAAGAACTGGTTGTATCAGCTCTCCTTCAGGAGCTGATCCTGGACTGCGAATTTCACACACTGTGTGCTTTTTACATGCTCCTTTTGCAAGTGTGCATAAAATGTAGCCACCAGTTTAAAACTATACATGCAGCGCATACCTTCAGTGTATAGACAGTGTTCTGAGAATGAACTCTGCCATGGCAGTGGGCTGGCCATTTGTTTCTGGCAGTTTTATTCCCAGACTCATAATAGCGAGTTATTCTTGTCTGAGGACAACAGCTGTAAGGGGAGATTAATAGGGTGGATGTTAAACCTGGCTTCCCAATAACATTGGGAGCTGTAGGATATCTTTAGGAAGAAGGTGTCCGCGTGATTAGAACCTTATGGTGATATTAGGGAGCCTAGGTACTCCATCATGTGCAGTGCAGGTGGTGGCTGGGACACAGCAGGATCTGGGGCTGGGCAAACTGCCTCACTGAGTGAAACAGATGAACTGCTGCTGCTGTGGCTGCCCACTATGTCTAATGGCACCAAGATCTTGCGGGGAGGTTGGTGGGGACAGTGCAGTACCGCCGAGAGAACTTTCCCTCTGCTTCTGCTTCTGCTCTCCGCAGCCCACAAGCAGGTTCCTGCCCGCACTTTTTCCCGAGTTGCTTCACTAGAAGCTGCAAAAGGCAAGGAGGAGAGCAGGGACAGCAGTTGACTGCTGCTGGGAAAAAAAGATGGTTTAAAGCTATTTTGAGTTTGGAGGAAACAACTATTTATTTTTGTTTGTGGCCACAAAGAAGAAAAGAACAAGCTCCTGTCTCCGCCACAGGATCTGTATAGTCCCAAGTGGCAGATATGCCCCTGTGGCACACAGGGACTGAACCAAGTCCTGTGGGTGCTGTGGGATGTGCTGCCTGCCTTCAGCCCACACAGTGCCCTGCTATGCGGTGGAGCTTTGTTCCTGCTCCTTGCAGAGCTTGTGGTGTGGAAAGGGGTGTTTGTGCCTTTTCTTGAGGGGCTTTCAGGTAACAGGTAAGCTCAGAGCCTCTCTGACCTTCCTCCCAGGCAGCATGTCAGGGCCTTCGGGGGCTGGGCACGGGTTGGGGACTCTCTTCCTCTCTTTGGATACCACTGGGCAACAGGCATCTGCTAGCTGAGACTGACTGTAGAGCAGCTGGCTGGGACACTACCCGGATAGAGCAGCAGGGATAATGAGGAGTGATGCAGACAACCAGAGGAGGTGGTTGAGGTCCCTTTGGATCATGAGAAATCCACAGATGCTGGTTGATGATCCTCTTTTAGCCGTACTTCCGCTGGCTGTGTCTGATGAGGAAATGAGACTCTTCTTCTCTCACAGGAACACTTGTGATACTATCCACGCCTCTGCCTCAAAACGTGTCCATGGCTGCTAGTGAAAATGTTCAGACAAAGCCACCAACATCTTCCTGGTGCTCTCCAGGGATGTTTTGGAATTCTGTATGCAACCTTTGAGGCTTCAAGTGGGGAATTATCTTCCCTCCATGGGCAAGTTGACTAGACACCACTTGGGAAAGCAGAAGATGTGGATGGGATATCCTTCATGTGGGCTCCTGGAAGCCCCATACTGTGGTTTCTGAAGCCCACTGCAGTTTGTCAAATATGCTGGACAGCAAAGGCTCTCTAGATGATGAACAGTGTCAAGTCAGCCAGTGTTATTCCTGCAAACTGAATCCTATCACTTTGCAGGAATAACACTGAAGAGACTGAATTTAATTTCATAATTAATTATGCCAGGAAACCTCAAGTATTGGACAGGTGCATTTATTAAATAAATATCATGGAATTAATTCTTGGCTCCAAGAGAAGGGGTTTGCATTTTCAGACCTGGAGTAAGACTGGTGTGAGAAGGGCACTCATCCTGAAGACTAAGTCAAGATAAAACCCCATGGTCAGGAGTCTTGGTGAGGTGTACTGGTGCTGAGGCCCTGGATGACACCAGCTGTATGTGGCCATCTCTAGTTTCTCAGAAGGGGACTACATACAAGCCCCTAGCGCCAGCACTGCTGTATCACTGAAGTCCCTATCCTGAGCCTCTGCCAAAAAAACTTGTTATTATGGTCAAAGGCACCCAGGTTAGATGCGCCATTTCCACAGGGTGGATGCTTGCAGCAGTACTTGTACTCATACTTGTCCATCTTCTGTATCTTCCCCTAGAGCTCCGTGCAAGAGATGCAGCTATCACCTTGCTTCCTCATGGCGTATATGCTGTTTTTTCTCTCATGCCTTAACAAGCCATTGCACCAGCTGAGCACTGATACAGGCAACTGCCCATCCACACAGCATATATACCACAGTGTGTTTTACCAAAACCATAAATGCCATAGATAAAAGAAACTAATATATTTTTGCCTCTGTTGCAGAGTAACATCAGAAGCAGGGGCAGACGTACTGGCTTAGCTGAAGTGAAGGGATCAGATAAATATGCACCATGCTAAGGCTTTGTTAACCTTTCTTTGAATTTAATGTTCTAAATTTGGCCTTTCTTCTTCCATCTCTCTCCTCTCATGGGCACACCTCTCACTATGAATCGTGAGATGTCATACCTTCTTTGTTGTGCAGATCACCTTGTGAGTGCTCTGAGACAATTAATCACTCCAGACCTGATTGAAAATTCTCAGTCCTTCAATTTTCAGGTTGCATTTGACTGAGTAATGTCCTTGCAGAGATGCTGGAGAGGAGAATTTCCAATTCATTTGCAGATATGTGATTATTTTAAAAGGTGTTTTTGTGAAGCATCTCATAATACATAAAGTCCCACGGCTACATATGCTGAAGGAAAACCCAAGCAACGCAGCTCCTCAGTCCAAGCAGGCATGGGCAAGCTGCCCAACGGCAAGCTCAGCTCTCACAAATCAGGCAGCAGCAAAAGGGATCAGCTCTTGCCTGGTACAAGGGCTTTTGGGTCAGGAAATCTGGTCATGCAGTGGCACTGGTTGCACTGGAGAAGAAAAGGTATATTGACAAGCTGTGTGGTTCGGTTGACACATTAGAGGGAAGGAATGCCATCCAGAGGGACCTTGACACGCTTGTGAGGTGGGCTGATGCCAACCTGATGAAGTTCAACCATGCCAAGTGCAAGGTCCTACACCTGGGTCGGGGCAATGCCAGGCACAGCTACAGGTTGGGCGGGGAGGAGATTCAGAGCAGCCCTGCACAGAAGGACTTGGGGGTGTTGGTCGATGAGAAAACGAACATGAGCCGGCAGCGTGCACTTGCAGCCCAGAAAGCCAACTGTATCCTGGGCTGCATCAAAAGGAGTGTGACCAGCAGGTCAAGGGAGGTGATCCTGCCCCTCTACTCTGCTCTCGTGAGACCTCACTTGGAGTATTGTGTGCAGTTCTGGTGTCCTCAACATAAAAAGGACATGGAACTGTTGGAACAAGTCCAGAGGAGGGCCACGAGGATGATCAGGGGACTGGAGCACCTCTCATATGAAGATAGGCTGAGAAAATTGGGGCTGTTTAGCCTGGAGAAGAGAAGGCTGCGTGGAGACCTCATAGCAGCCTTCCAATACCTGAAGGGGGCCTATAGGGATGCTGGGGAGGGACTCTTCATTAGGGACTGTAGTGAGAGGACAAGGGGTAACGGGTTCAAACTTAAAGAGGGGAAGTTTAGATTGGATCTGAGGAAGAAATTCTTTACTGTAAGGGTGGTGAGGCACTGGAATGGGTTGCCCAGGGAAGTTGTGAATGCTTCATCCCTGGTGGCGTTCAAGGTGGAGTTGGACATAGCCTTGGATGGCATGGTTTAGTGGGAGGTGTCCCTGTCCATGGCAGGGGGGTTGGAACTCGATGATCTTGAGGTCCTTTCCAACCCTAACTATTCTATGATTCTATGACATGCACTGAGAATGACAGTCACAGAGGCTTCAGATGTCAGGGCTTTGGGCTGGGAAAGTGGTAAAGAATCACACAGACCTTTCTGATATGAAATATTAAAACTTACTGGAAAGGGGAGAGTAACTTTTCATTAAACACCTCTCTTTCCTTGGCTGTAGAGCTCCTACCTACACCCTTTCCCCAACCCTTCAAGCTTCACTCCCTGACATGCTTTTGAGGCCACATCCCTTGCCACTGTGCAGGGACTGTGGCCCTGCACAGCCCACACATGGATGTGCAACACTGCAAGTGTTGTTCATGGAATGAGACCTGTAGGGACTGACATAACAGGGGCCTCCCTGTATAACACCAAAGGTTCATTTAAATCATTAGCTTAATGTTAGTGACAATAGTGAGTTGCTATGCATTACCATACTGGCTTTTCTTCCTATTCCAAATGTGGTCCCTTCTGGCGCTGGATCAAGGATCACTGCAGCATCATCAGATCTGGTCTACAGGCACAGGACTGTCCTCCAACAACCCGGATTCCCTCCTGGAGGCTGTGGTTGTGAGTATGGTTGCTATGGTGGTAGCAAGACAATTCAAATGGCTTTATAACCAGCTGAACATATCAACTGTTTCCAGGATACCATATATCCTAATCAATCTCAGCTCTGACAGATCTTGGAGCAAAGCCAGGTCCAATGACAGCAGTTGGTGGCATTTAATGCTTTTCCTCCTTCTTCAGCCCTCTAGGGTTAGCTTTGCTGCATGGGTTTGAAGCTGCAGTTCAAGACAAAAGAAATCCTCCATCCTTTCTGCATGTGGTATCTTTCCTTCTGCATCCTTTTAACTTGGGCCACACAGTGCACAAAAAAAGATGTGTGAAGTTATCACCACTCTTCTGATCTCTTGGCCTGCCAGAAGGTGAACTGGCTTCCTTGCACTGACTTATGTAGGTGCTGCCCTTTAGCTGAGAGCAGGGGATAAGGGATCTCTTTGTTGGAGGCTCCTCCTAACAGGCTGTGCAGCTTCCCCTGCCAGGCCGCTCCCTGTGGGTGGTGGGGGCTGGAAGCAATATGTTGGAAGTCACACTGTATCCCAACAGCTTGCGATTCAGAGCTGTCAAGCAGTGGCTCATTGTTAGTACAACTTCTTCCAGAATGCCGGAAAAAGAAAAGGCAACTCAAAACTTTTTATGACCTGCTGACACATGAGTCTGGTAGGAATCTGACTGTGTACCCGGAGGAGTAGTGGAGGGGTTTGGAGATCTGCTGCTGCTAGTTACAGGGCTATTTCTCCCTACAGGTAGTGATGTGAGCCAGAGTACTCCTCGAATTTGCATCTGTTTCTTCCAGCTGTCTTAAACGGACCTGCTTTGTGGTGTAGGTGCTGCCCTGTGCTGGGTCAGCACTTCAAATGGATGTAGAGGTTTTTTCTGAGGGCTTCTTGTACCTTTTCCACAACTGAAGAACACCCGAATTCCCGTTTTAGAGAGTTTCTGACTTATTTGAGCCCTGAGCCCTGAGGTGACTTACGTAGTCTCAGGGTAGGCAGCTGGTCCAGCTGTGTCCTGTAAGTCTGGATGAGTTTGCAGCATCAGGCTATTAGATGGCATGAAATAGCCCTCCTAATTGCTATTACTTTTCCCCACACTAGAGAACTTAGCTCAGAGCTGTCCTGTGTGGCACTGGACAGTTCTCCAGTGCAGGTGTTACAGTGGATTTCAATTTTCAGGGCTCTTCTGCATATCATGGTGACGCTGTCTAGCTTAATGTTTGCAACTTTTCTTTTTCTTGAATCCTCACTTAGAGAATGTTTAAAACAGCCGCAATTACCAGCACTAAAACAAAATTATCCTGAACCTAACTTAGGTTTATAGTTCTGCTTAAAGCTTCTATGGTTCTAAAACCTGTTTTGTAAGCTGCTAGTCTATGTCTTTGCAGTCCATCAATAACATGCCATCAATCACTGTATATAGAATCAGAATCATAGAATTATAGAATAGTTAGGGTTGGAAAGGACCTTCAGATCAATTACTTCCAATCCCCCTGCCATGGGCAGGGACACCTCCCACTAAACCATGCCATCCAAGGCTATGTCCAACCCAGCCTTGAACACCGCCAGCGATGGAGCATTCACAACTTCCCTGGACAACCCATTCCAGTGCCTCACCACCCTTACAGTAAAGAATTTCTTCCTCAGATCCAATCTAAACTTCCCCTGTTTAAGTTTAAACCCATTACCCCTTGTCCTCTCACTACAGTCCCTAATGAAGAGTCCCTCCCCTGCATCCCTATAGGCCCCCTTCAGGTACTGGAAGGCTGCTATGAGGTCTCCATGCAGCCTTCTCTTCTGCAGGCTGAACAGCCCCAACTTTCTCAGCCTATCCATATGGGAGGTGTTCAGTCCCCTGATCATCCTCGTGGCCCTCCTCTGCACTTGTTCTAACAGTTCCATGTCCTTTTTATGTTGAGGACACCAGAACTGCACACAATACTCCAAGTGAGGTCTCACGAGAGCAGAGTAGAGGGGCAGGATCACCTCCCTTGACCTGCTGGTCACACTCCTTTTGATGCAGCCCAGGATACTGGTTGGCTTTCTGGGCTGCAAGCGCACACTGCAGCAGGCTCATGTTAAGTTTCTCATCGACCAACACCCCCAGGTCCTTCTGTGCAGGGCTGCTCCGAATCTCTTCTCTGCCCAACCTGTAGCTGGGCCTGGGATACCATTTGCTTTATATTATCAGACTCTGCACAAGTCTCCTGAACTTCTAGCATGCCCACAGATTCACTAGCTCTTCATTTACTGTTTGGATTTACCTGATCCCTCCAGCTGGAAGAGTCTGCAGCAGTCTTCACTTCACAAAAGGGGCACTCCACCTGGGAAAACACTCCCGGCATCTGCTGAAACAACAGATTTGGAAATGTTAGCCTGTTCCATAAATCTCCAGGTTAGAGGGTCACTGCAAGTCCCCAAGGTAAACAAAAGACCTTGTCTCAAGGCTTTTCTTCCCTTAGGAACCAGCTACCTTCAACACTTTCTCCACGACCAGAGAACAGCTTGAAAAAGCCCTGTTTTTCCAAAGATAAGCAATTTAGCTATGTAAATGGAAAGTTGTGGGTTTCTTTAAAGGCTCTGTTTGAATACACTTTTCCCACGACTCCCCCCTGACACCATTAGATCTTTCTGGCTTCTCATTTTAGATGATTTTGCTTTAAAATATATTTAGAAACTTAGGTTCTAACGAAAGACAGTAATTACTCAGCTAACAATGAACTTAACCGACCACCCGAGGAGTCACAATGATTTACAGCTTTCAAAGGAGCTGATGCTAGCTTGTCTTTTGTGTTTCCACTTAATGCCTCTCTAATATTCTTCTCTGGACACAATAACTTTCTGAACGGGTTGGTTGTTTTTCTTAAATAGAAAGCTAAGTCTCTCCACCACATAATTCTCTGCATACAAAAGAAGATTTAATATCATCTAAATGATTATAAAGAACAAACCTAACAGATGGCAGACTTCATTGCTCAAGGGACATGCAGGCTGCTTTTCTTGGAGAAGCATTTCAGTGTGGTTTTGAAAGAGAGAGTCACTAGATGTATTAATCTTTTCCTTAGTGGGGTGCTGTGATATAACTCAGGAAGAAGAGGGAAATACAGTTTGTGATCCAACAGAAGAGACAAGCAGAGCTGCATGAGGAACCTTTTTTGCTAATTTCTCAAATATCTTTAAGAATCACGTTAACTATGACCTCGAGCATCTCTGCAGCGGTTTTGAGATGTAACATCTGGATCCTAGGCATAACTTCACAAACTTGGAGAAAGATTGATGAAAGTTACTAACATTCAAAGACTTATTTTCTAGATTTAAAACAAGGATATTGCTGGCATATAATCAATGCTGTTCAGGAAGAAACTGTTCTGCTTCATTCTCTTCCCATTTTTCCTGTGTCAGAAGCCAACTTGCTAACAAGATTAATTGATTAAAAGGACTCCTTTAGGAACAAATGTTTTGCATCTCACTTATTTTCCAAGTATTCGGCTGCATAATTCATCTGACACATAACTAAATAATTTCTCTTCATGATTATCTAAGAAGCAATCACAACATTTACATATGGACCTATTGTTCAGACTTACTTGCTAAGTAATTTATTGGAATAATCTGCGCTGTGTGGCTAATCTCTCACTGTGGCCAGTTCCTTGGGAGATGTTGATATTCTGATGATGTGATATGTTTCTTTTCCCAAGTGGGTGAGTGTAACTTTCTGGAATTATTTGGTGATGTAAGTGGTTGTTATTATAAGTTTGAAATGTGTTTTCACGCTAAATTCACACTAAGTGAGTATTCCTACCAGAAAATATGTTCTCTAGGATAATTGTGGAAAGCAAACATGAAAAAGGAAGGAACATAGTCAAAGCAAAGCCATAAAAAGATTCAGATGAGCAGAAATGTGTTTGCAGGACACACTTATCTCTGTTGTAAAACAATGTGATAGAGGAGGAGACCTCAGATTTGCAAGGTAGGAATTGCTATATGCCAGCCAGTTACATATTGTGTATGGACAACTTGGAAGACGATCAGCTGCCAGACCTGCTACCAAACAAATATAACCCACCGTCACTTGTGCTCTTCTTGGGATATAGGTTACACAGCAAAGCGCCAAGCAAAGCAAAGTGTAAAGTTACATATCAAATGAAGAAAAGCAAAAAAAGAAAAGAAGGGCATATCAATGCGATAGCAGCAATCTTGGCATTAGGGATAAAGAAAATAGGTTATTTCATGTCTCCAAACTAACACAATAGCCTGTAGTAATGGCCACTACTTGAAAAGCAAGAGAATAGTTTCCATCATGATTTAGTGATCAGCTTTCACCCTGAATTTGGAGATCTGATCCCCTTATCTTTGCAAGTACTACTGGGAGACCTGCTTGGTAACAAGAAAAGAATTCAACCTAACAACAGCCCATTCATCCTGGTGCTGCATCAGGCAAAAAACAAAATATTTTCTGGAACATTAATTCTCTGCAGACCTTTGCTTCAAATCGTGTTTGCTGTATGCCAGTAGGTATATTAATACAGCCAGAGAGAGGCCTTACTCTCACTGAAAGTCAATTGAACTATGATTCTCCCCACTGTGAAAGAGTAGATTCGAATGGTATACCAGTCACAATATAGTCATATAGCTCAATAGGGGAAAACAACTATTCCAGGTATAATCCCAGCTATCAATTGGGAAGACAGGTTGCAGTTTTCTCCCTCCTAGTATTTCTCCCTACTAGTATACTAGTATCACATCTTTCTCTAAATTTCAAAGGATATCTTTGGGCCAACTAGAAAAGATATTGGCTTTTTTAGAGCTTTGTCCATGTCTGTACAGGAATGGCGTTTTTCTGCATGTGTGTATATATATATATATATATATCTCGCAAGCTGTATCTAACTCCCTGGTCCACACTCCTTGCTACGACAGTCTAAGACCCTTCTCTTAATCCTTGTGCAGACAGGTTGCTCAGTACTTGGGAGATGTCCTGAGGTCCAGCACTCCCTTGCTTTATACCGTGTTCTACAAATCTACTGACAGTACACTGTGGGATGCCTTTCCAAAACTACAGGAATACTGGTCTGGGGGGGTATGTGTATGAAACTGCCAAACCCCTGTGATTCACAACCTTTCCTGCTATCCATTAATGTTCCTGGCACCATTTTCAAATTACTATTGGGCAGCAGATGGAAGACATGCTGCTAAGTGCTATGATTATGAGATTCACTAATATGGGTGGGATTAGCACACGCATTTGTAGTTGGGTAAGCAGAAGAATTTGCATCTGAGGTTTCCTAAGACATTGGGAACTGAGGTGATACAACTGTAGGAAATGATGCTGTAGGAAGATGAGATCAAATTTTGTAAAGCAGTTTTACTTGACAAAATTTTTGTTTCAGGGCTCACACAGGCAGCAACAACTGGTAGGACCCAGGTAGCAGTGCAGAACTGGATGTCCACTGCCTGTGGCAAAGCTTTTGGATGACAAAGACCAATTAGAGATATGAGCAAAACCTAGAGCTACAAGAGAAGATGTGCCATGAATGTGCCCCTCCAAATGGGCAACCATGCCACCATCACCTCTGGAATCTTATTGCTGATCAGGAGCTCACCAGCTGGGCTTGGGACATCAGCTACAGCATGTGTTGTCTTGGGAATTTGAAATGGGAAGGTTTCTGCTTTGTCATATCATAAACCTAGAACCGTGTAAGTGCTGGTGCTGGCTTTAAAGGATTGTAAATGACAGACACACATGCCTAGGCTTTGCCACCAGGAAAAGCTATTTTCCATGCATTTGCAGAGGCAGACTGACCACTATAAAATATTCACTGACAGTAATGTGATGTGAAAAGGTCTGTGATGCTGTGTTACTGCAAAAATAGGGTATGGGTTCTGGAATGAAGAAGGGCTATTTAATTCTAGAAAGGCTATGAGCATTATGGTTCCTCTTCTTTTCTGAGCATCTGGATTCAGTGTATACTCTGTTTCCCCGGCCAAGGAAGCTCTTTGTTAGTGGTTTTGGTATGAAGGAAGAATTATTTAGCTTTGTGCAGAGTGGTTGCAGATGATCATTGGCATGTACCTGAGGAAGACGGATAGGAGGGAGGTAGTACTTCATGAGAAGGGTGGGTGTTTCTCATCATGATATGCTTCATGTGATAAGTGCCTGCAGGTTTTTTGCACATCTGTAAGAAGAGAGATATCCTGAAGGAAATAGTGGAGTAGGAATGTGAGTGGAAGCAGGAGGCAGAAATTTAATATTTTTGCACATGGTGAAAGTATCTCTGCAAAATGACCAAACTAGTCACGACCACAACATAATGGATGTTTAGTGTGCTAAGGGCAGAGAGTGATTTTTGGCCTATGAATACATTGTAGCCAAGGAAATGTCTTTGTGTTTGATGTACTGATGGTGTGTGGGCATGATCTGTCATTTAGGGGTTGAGCTGGAACTACATGACCTTTTTCAGTCAAATGTACCTAAACAAATTGGAGTGAGTAAAGTAATACAAGACGTGCTGAATAAAAACCAAAAGACTGCAGTGGGGAAATATACTAAAGTAATGGTTGTGAAAGAGACGCCTGGTTGGGTTAAGAACGTGCAGGACCACAAAAAGGTGCCAAAGTGGGGCTGGGAGTAATGAGAGCCTCAGGATGGTACGTGCCTTGGCTTGCAGGGGGTTCTTTGTGCCAAATTCAGTCTCCCCACATGTTTGCCTTGGTATTGCCCATGCTATCCCTCCTTCCTGTTCTTTGGGAGCACCTCAGGAAGTGCCATCTCCCTGCTGTCTCTGCAGCCACTCTGCTGGGATGTGTTCAGTCAGCACAGGCAGATTCTCTCACACGTTTTCCCCATCCTGGTATCTGTCAGTCTCGCTGTGTGTGGTAATGCTCCTCTTCTACAGGTTCTACAAGTGCTAAGGGAAATGATAAAACCTCTAAGTGCTTACTGTCCATTCCCAGTTTCCATGGCAACCATGATAAAATGTTTCTTTTCCTACATTTTAGGAATGCCATTCACCTCCTTTTCTCCCACTCTTCACTTCCCTTCTGGAGGAGGTGATGCTTACCCGGCTGCTTCCCAAGGGACAGACACCTATGACAAAGGCTCAGTGCTGCCTGCGCACCCAAGGCAGACATTAGAGCAAATGCGGTAGTTCTGGGTAGCTGGTACAAACTCCCCCCACCCCAAAGGCAAGACCCCAGGTCTTGTCTGAAGAGGCGATGGAGTATTGTGTGCATTTCTGGTGTCCTCAATGTAAAAAGGACATGGAACTGTTGGAACAAGTCCAGAGGAGGGCCACGAGGATGATCAGGGGACTGGAGCACCTCCTGTATGAAGATAGGCTGAGAAAATTGGGGCTGTTCAGCCTGCAGAAGAGAAAGCTGTGTGGAGACCTCATAGCAGCCTTCCAGTATCTGAAGGGGGCCGGGCCTATAGGGATGCTGGGGAGGGACTCTTCATGAGGGACTGTAGTGAGAGGACAAGGAGTAATGGGTTCAAACTTAAACAGGGGAAGTTTAGACTGGATATGAGGAAGAAACTCTTTACTGTAAGGGTGGTGAGGCACTGGAATGGGTTGCCCAGGGAAGCTGTGAATGCTTCATCGCTGGCGGTGTTCAAGGCTGGGTTGGACAGAGCCTTGGGTGACATGGTTTAATGTGAGGTGTCCCTGCCCATGGCAGGGGGGTTGGAACTAGATGATCTTAAGGTCCTTTCCAACCCTAACTATTCTATGATTCTATTCCAGGACCACACCAGGAGCTGGCTCTCCTCGTGGTTGCAGGAGTGGAAAAGGAGAGCCAGCTCTCTCCCAGGAGAGCATCTTTGCCTTGCAGGGGTGTGCTGTGCCATATGGGCTTTGATTTCCCTTACACAGGACCTACGGATCAGCATAAGCACACAGCAAATTAACTGAGTTTCCCAGCGGTCTTTCTAAGCACTTCACATCACCCTAAAATCTGCATGCACCTTGGGCAGCCTCATCAGCTCAGTTACAAGAGCTCAGTGCTGATAGCTCACCTTCTTAATCAGCTGAGTGAAACAGTGACCTAGAGAACCTTTTCTAAAGAGTTTTTCTGGCTGGGATGTACTACTGTTATACATAGACTGGGTTTGCAGTGCACTTAATTATTTAACCAATGTGTAACTGGTGCACTGAATCCTGCATTGTGTGAACTGTGCAGGTGTACCAGTAACAAAGGAATAGGATGTGAGGACAGCGAGTATGGCTAATGACTGGTAGGCAGCAAACCTCCAAGTCTTGGATGACTTTGAGTTGTGTGATGCATGTGCAGAAGGGAAGAGGGAAACAATAGCACCAGAGAGCTGGCACGTAGTCAAGATGTCCCTGGAGCTGTGGTTGGGACACAAGGGTACCAAGGAGTTCAGTCCCAATAAGGAGCAGTATCACTTGGTTAATGTTTAGAAACCTACCAGAACTGGCGATGTTGCTGGTTGAAGATCAGGAGTTCTAGTTCACCCAAGATAACATTTTTTTCTTGACTATTTTTCTTTTCCACCTGGAGTTTCAGCAGATTTGGGCCCAAAGACCCATAACCTCAAGGCTTCTTAGCCCAGAAAAAGACTTTCCAAATACATCTTTCTGATGCACAGTTTTCAGTACCCCCAGCCTGGGGATGTTAGGGATCCAGAGGAAGGCACTCCATAGCCTGGCCTCAGATTTTGTCAGTCAAAACTGAATCTTGCATGTGAGACATTCAAGACATGAAGAAAGCAGGTCTTGGCCTGAAAGCTGGCTGGAAAGCTTTCAGCCAAACATAGCTTGAAATGAGCCTTCATGAACCCTATAAACCAAATAGCCTCACTGGGAAGGCAACAAGCACCTGCTCATGGATGTTTCTTATGAGTCCATTTGCATGAGCAAATGAAAGGCCCCAGGTGTGGGCCATCATCCCTCCTATTAACTGCGGTCTTGCTCCCCTGGACTGGTCCTGTCTGGTGTGCTGGCATGGCATGGCATGGAGGGCAGCATCCACTGAAGACCACAAAGAGCAGCAAGGGCCGGGCTGCACCAGCTTCAGCACCACCTTCCTCACAGAGTCTTTCATCAGTGCTACAAAAGTGACACACTTCTTCCATACCCAATTTTTATAGGAACAAAGTATCAACCTGCTCCACCACAACACTGCTTCTGATGCTTTGAACTTTGAACAAGAAAAAGAAAGAAAAAAATAATACTAGTAATATCATATTAGGGTTAAAGGGGCAGCACATGGGGATCAGATGGAAGCCAGAAACAGATGTGTTATGGACTGGAAGTGGCTAATCTGTGCCAGTTGGCTTCAAGGCCAGAGAATGATCTCTGACCTGATTTATTTATTATTTCAGACCTAGACTAGCCAGCAAGTTTGGTACGGAAATGAGCAGCATGAGGACATCAGGCACTTCTTACGCAAACCAATTAAGTTCCTCTGGTGTAATATCTCCTTAATGAAGGTCTTGTGGAAGCACCTGGAGGTACAGATGTGTTGTTTAGCCTGCATAACAGGCTCACAAGAGTGCTCAGGATGAAGCATGTTGCACTAGAAATTCTTCAAATTGCTAAGGTGACCAAAATCCTCGGAGCTGCCCAGCTCTTGTGTATCTCTTGATAGTCATTTCAGTGGTGGTGTTACAAACTGCCCATAATTGGCCAAATACCTCACAGGCTCATTATGGGACCATTTCTACATGGACCTAGCCCCTATATGATCAATGTACAGAATGGTGAATAGGGATGATCCAAGGTTGGAGGATATTAACTAACATCAATTTGGATTTTCACTCCTCTAGTTTATGAGTAGCTCTTTGGAAATCAGCTTGGGATTCCTAGGTCTGTTGAAAGAAAGGTATTTGAATGAGAACTTCAAGAAGAGGGCTAAAGGGACTGGCTGCACAGCTAATTCCACATCGTAACCATGAGCATCTCATCTATCTCCCAGCCTTTCCCATTACTTCTGAACGGACCTGTTGTAATGAAGCATTGAGAGGTGAAAGGGGGTTAACATACTAGTCTGTTACTGCTGGAGATGTCATTTTCGGTTTGATGGAGGTGACACAGGAAAATAAGTGTGGTTGTCTCAGCTGTTTCCTCAGCACATATCTGGTGAATAATTTTCTTGAAATCTGGTATTGAATTAGTTAAGAATTTGCATAAATGACTCTGAGAGAGGAGACTGTGGTTCTACCCTCTTGGTTTTATTTAACATTGTACCCTTATTACCTGGGGTTTACTTTTCTGGTGTGATGCATATTCCCTCTCTTGGATAAAGGAAAGTAATAGCTACCCAGGGGCCTGTAAAGTATACAAATTGGGCTGAGTTGGAAAGGTCAGCCTTACAGATATGTTGGACCATGCCAAAGAGCAAGGTGAACAGATTAAGCTATATAAATATTTAAAGAGCCATAATTAGGACTAATGCGGCCTCACTCCCAAGGTTCATTATTATGCATGCACATGGCAGAAAAGTAACTAATCATGACCTTTTTCAACTTGCTTTTTGACAGAGTGTTTTTCACTTCCTAAAATGTTCCGGGCTGGCATTGGCCCCCTGGGAGGGGACAGCAGATTTGTCAAGGCTTTCTGTGGGTCCCAGGAAAAATCCCAGAGAGGCTGTAGAAGCAAATAAGGGGGAGAAGTTGGCTTTTGGCCAGGTGTTACCCTGTGCTCGCCCTGTGGGGCAAGGAGGCAGAGATTTGCCGGCATGGTGGAAGCTCTTGTCCAAAGCCCAGCCAGACTTGAGGAGCCCTTGCTAAGGGCACCAAGTGGACCCTTGTCACTGTCGTGGTTTAAGCTTCTAAACCCATACAGTCGCTCTCTCACTCACTCCCCACTCTTTCTTCCCTCTGCTCCTGGAGGGATGGGAAGGAGAATCAAAAGAATGCAACTCCCACAGGTTGAGATAAGAACAGTTTAGTAACTAAGGTATAACACAAATCACTACTGCTACCAACAATAATAATAATGACAAGGCAGATACAAGGAAAAGGAGAATACAATAGCTCACCATCAAATATCAAGCCCGACCACCCAGTGCACCCCCACTAGTAACAATAATGACAAGGCAAATACAAGGGAAGGATACAATTGCTCACCACCCAGTATCAAGCAGTGCACCCCCCCACAGTGCACCCCCACAGTGCACCCTCACCACCCTTCCGGGTCTCTCCTCTCCGTTCTACATCCTGGACATAACGTGCTGTGGTATGGAATAATCTCTTTGGTTAGTCTGGACCAGGTGTCCTGTCTCTCCTTCCCCCCGGCTTCCCCTCCTCCCTGGCAGAGCATGAGGCTCACAAAGTCCTTGGTCAGCCTAAACATCACCAAGCAGTAACTGAAAACACTGGTGTTATCAGCACTGTTCCCAGGCCCAAAATCTAAAACACAGCACTGCAGCAGCTACCAAGAGGGGAAAAAAGAAAAAATGACTGCTACTGCTGAACCCAGGACATTCCACCCCTTATTCCATACCATTCACGTCATGCTCAGATCCCACATTTTCAATATACCATCACATATATATATATATATATATATACATCCACACACATGCCCAGAGGGAGAGACATCATCCCTCAGTGCATGGACCAATCCCTACAAAGCTGCTGAGTCCATCCAGTCCATGATGCCGGGCTCCATCTTTTATAATAGTCTTTCAGAGCAGGAGACTGTGTGCAGTGTTCGCACTCGTCAATAACCTGGGCAATAGTGTCCATTGCTAAGTCCACCCCTCGATCATGAGTCCATCTGTATGTTGCATCTCTGCCCTGATGGCCTAAAGTGTCGTAGGTCCACCAGGCTCAAAATAATTCACTCTCCCCTCCAGCAGTTTCTGCAGCTTGTCATTGGGGACTCCATACAGCTGCCTTCCATCTCCAATGCTTCCAAAGCACTGGAGGGGCCCAGTGGACTACATACTCGCCCATACTGTCCCATACACACTGCCCCTCGTGACTGCCCAGCTTTGGGAAAAATCTCTTTATCACCCCACATGGTAGTCTAACCACAGACAAGGCCCACACCCCACTCTGGTTAACTCTCAGGATCAGGCGAAATGGTTGTGGGTAAAACACACTCTGCATGCATACCAACATGCTGATCCCCACCAGAATCAGCAGGCAGGTCTCAAGGGTACCCAAAGGCCATTCAAACCCTTCAGAACTCTCAAATGATGCTGCTGTACTTGTCACTGGGGCTGGTGTAGCTGCTGGGCTTGCCGGCTCTCTCACCACCAGCTGCTCTTTGTTCGAGTCCAGATCTTCCTCCTCTGCCTTGCTGGGAAGTGCTGTGTGGTCTTCTGCATCCTCCTGGGGCTCGGGCTCGTGGGGCTCTGCAAGCGGCTGCTGGGGAATGCTCTCTGCTGCCGCAGGGCTGGGGTCGGCTGCGCAGCTCAGCTTCTCTGCCATTTCCCCCTCCCGCAAATGGTATATGGTATATTGAACCACGACAGTCACAAACACACAAATGCCCTCTTCCTGGCAGAATGACTCCAGCTTTTCCTTGGCCTCAAGACCATGTATTTGCAACTCCAAGACTCAGTTACAGCTCTCCTTGAGGCATGAAACCCACAAGCTAAAAATGCTCTAATTGGTATAAAGCACAATATCCTTTTTGCTTAGCAACACACATTTCCATGAAGACCTCATGCCACAAGGCTCACTGCTGCTTCATCACTCATCAGCCTAGCCCGATGCAAGGTCTCAATCCTTGGATGGAGGTAACGGGGGGCACAGCCTTGCACCCTGCTGCCATGTCCTGCAGCAGCAGCCACCTTTCTGTGACACAAGAACCAGTGGGACAGCCCAGGGGCTGGGCCACCATGGCAGCCATCCAGGGGTTTATGCTCTTTGAAGTGCAGCAGTAGCTCATAACTCTGGTGACACCACCTCCAGGCAGAGGGCCAGTTGCTGCAAGGGAGTTGCTGCCTTCTTCAGAAGAGATCTGAGCTGTCTTCCTCAGAAGAAGAGAGTGAATGAGGGTCAGAGGCTTTTTACAGATGGCCCATGGACAGACCTCGATGCTGGGCGGGAACAGGTATATAAATGCTCCCTGCAGCATCCTATGGAGGATGCTCTCGGTGGGGACCAGCCCCTGCAGAGAACCTGGTGTGGGTCAGGGCTCAAGGCCACACCACGTTTTTAGGCCTTTGGCTTTTCCAAACATGGTTCTGTGCCTGAGCCCCTTCCCACCACATGGCTCAGGAAGAAGAACCAGAATCACTAACTCTACTGTACAACAGGCACATCTATTTGAAACCAATCATGGTGGTGTTGGAAAACAGCAGATGGACTAAAGCAGAAATTTGATGGCTATGAACTGGTTTTGGTAACATTTCCATGGAAGGAAGGAAGGAAGGAAGATGTCTCTAGAGAGCCTGAAGCTTGCAAGCACACCTGTACTGCACAGGCCAGGAGTCTGCACCCAGACATGCCTCTCTGAAAGTGCCCATGGATCAAGTGAAATCATATACATACAGAGGAAAAGGGG
Organism: Amazona ochrocephala; assembly: GCA_039720435.1. Classification (NCBI taxonomy): domain Eukaryota; kingdom Metazoa; phylum Chordata; class Aves; order Psittaciformes; family Psittacidae; genus Amazona; species Amazona ochrocephala. The sequence goes on along the minus strand of CM077882.1, from coordinate 49,604,392 downwards.
GGGAAAAAAAGAAAAAGGGAAAAAACTGTTTGCTGCCCTGCTCTTCCCTGCAGCTAAATTAATTGGGTCTTACTCCTGCCGTCTGTAAGCCGGCAGTACTCCCACAGCACTGACTTTAATAGGAGTGCAGATTGCAGGATCAGGCCCACGGTGTCTTGGAAAAGATGAATAATAATCACTATGTGGAGAAATACTGCAGTTTGCAACTCAAAGAACACTTTAAATCTGCTTAGCAATTTGTAACGCCCACAGAAGCACACTGTGTAAAGCTGCAGTTATGAGACAAATCACTTCTCCATTAAACACAGCTCCAGGATGTACCTTAAGGCAGCATGCACAGGGAGTAGGGAGAGCTGGAGAGGAGGAGGACACTGCAAGCAGGGAGGTGTGAGAAGCCAAGAGGGTTGCTTTTTACATCAGGGTTATCCCTTTACGGCTATTTTCTGGGCTTGCAGCAATTAATATCCATACAGCCTGACTCCAATGTCCATCCATCTGTGGACGGTTGTGCTGCCTCTCAGATCTAACCATCTCTCAGTTTGATGAAATCTTTCTTGGCTGGTCCATCAGTGTTTCCCCAGCCACCCAGTGTGCTGCTGGTGGTTAACCAACCTCACCTGCAGCTGAAACATCCCTCTGTCATGGAGAAGTGCAACAGTGAGGCTATAAATGCACATTTTAAGAACCTTCCTCTTTCTTACTTAAACCTTTGACATCCTGCTGATCTTCTGGAAACAGAAAACACTGCCAGATGCAAGATGCCCTTGGTTGACTTGGGGCTGTTTCATGCTAGCCAGAGGCACTAAGCTGCTTGGCAGGAGTGCATCTGTACCTCCCGCTGACCTCACCTGGGCCATGTTGAGAGCAGGCAGCCCAGGCCAGCACTGGGAACCGGTGGGGAGAGGAGCACTGGGAGCCCACAGCAAGGAGCGAGGAGTGTTGTTAGAATTAATCCTCCTTGTTGTCATGGGAGGGCTGGCTCTGGGAAGCCTTGTGATGGCTTGTGAGTGAGAACTCTCAGCAAAGAGAGCCTAAATTGAAGAGCTCACTCTGAAATTAGCCAAGAGAAGCCAAAGGGAGACTGACTCTGATGTTCAGCTTCCAAAGCAGGTAAAGGCAGTGTGTCATGACAAAACAATCCTGATCCACGGACACTGAAGCCTGAACACATTCTCCCCACATGGCCAGCTGGCATATCAGGGGTCCTCTCAGATTTGGGTGGGGTGTGCAACAGGAAGGGGAGATCTTCCCTTCTAGCCTCTGGGGAGGGAACAAAGCTGCTATTTCTGGAGCCAGCAAGCCCTGCAGGCTAACACCCGCCACTGCCATAATGGTGATGAGGGTGGATTTACCCTACCCTTGCCAGCTCTGACCCTCTTGTCCCAAAACTCCCCATGTGCCATGTCCAACAAGCCTCCACCACCCTCTGATTATAATTTGATGGGTACCAGATGATGCCAGAAAGCAGTGGCAGAGACACTGCTTGAACCAGAGCCATCAGTGGCAGGAGGCCATTTACAACAAATTCTTCACCATAGGGTTGGCGAGGGTGACCTGGCTCTGAAGTGCCGTCAGAGCAGAGTGGGTTACTAAGCACAGCTCTCTACTGAGAAAAGGAAAGACCTTGGACATGTTGGAAATAAAAGTGAGGTTTGAAATGCAGGGAAAGGGAGGACAGCGAGCAATGTTGAAGCATCTACATGAACCATACAACGACATTTAAGCCTGACAAGGCTGGTGAAGAGATCCAAGTGGACTGGGGAATTAGGTAAATGGGCCAGAGTCTCAGTGCAAGCTTTTATCTCATGTCCAGGGAAGGTGTTTGGAGACCTTGAATGAGACGAAAGGGTAGCAAGATAAACAGAGCAGGCAGCTGAATCCCTTAAGATTTTGAAACAATGATCAAAGGAAAATGTAAAAGAGGAACATGTTCTCAGAAAGCCAGAGGAAAAAGATTTATAGAGCAACAGTGGGGACCAGGTACCAGAAGAGGTATTTCAGCTTCTCCAAGGAGCCCAGCCTGTCCCACACCAAGAAAGCACATGCTTGCACTGCAAGGAGAGCATGGGCAGGGCTGAGCAGAAAGGCCATGTTTTCTCCTGCCTAGATTATGGGAAATGCCACAGATCCTAAATGTTGGATCTGGCTTGGCACGAAATGATGTGTGAAAAATAAGATATCATATGTAAAGGGAAAAATTTTCACAGCAAGAGTGGTCAAATGCTGGAACAGATCACTCACAGAGGCTGTGCTATCTCCATCCTTAGAGATTTTCAAAGCTCATTTGGGAAAGGCCTTGGATAAACTGTTTTAATCTTGAAGTTAGGCTTGTTTTGAATGGGGGTTGGACTAAATGATCTCCGACAGTTCCTTCCAAACTAAATTTCTCCATGATTCTGTAACTTTATGATCTGAAATGATCTCAGGGTAATATTTTAAAGCTTCAAGATGTTTGCCTGCTGTACTGGAAACCCAAGCACTGCAATACTTGGACTTAGAGAACTGAAAAGGAGCTTTCAAGAAAATGCCAGCTCCTAGCCATTCCTCAAATGGGTCCGACAACTAAAGTCAAACTTCCCCATTTGCTCACAGGTAGGTTATATGTCTGTACTCCTGTTCTGAACTTGAGGGATTTTACCAGTCAGCGTTTCCACTGGGCAGTGCATCTCAATTTACAAAGGAGCAAAAGAGCATCTCTACTTCTTGTAAGCAGTCAGATACTTTTACTTTGCATCCTAGCTTAAGGCAAGTTTTAGCACTTGGTTTGGGTACTGCTGTGCTGACGGAGGAGATGCAGGAACATTTTGTACACTCAAGGTCTCTTTGCAGACTTCATCCTGCCAGCCTCAAGAGAGATTATCTGGCCATAACATGTTTTGATCAGCCTGTTGGAAGAGTAAGCCCAATGTCATGGACCTTGTAGCCCTGAATCGGAGCAGGAGCTAAAGAAATAAATATTAAAATGCACCTGAAAAATAAAAGCATGTGTGGAATGGCAGAGGCTAATCCTCAGTGACACCAATGGTAACATTTGATTTCAAGTTGGTCATGCCTTATGCACCAAGGCATGCCCAGGATCCTTTACCTTGCAGCTGTCAGTCACCCAGGACCCCAAATAGATCACACTTGATCGATAGTTCTTCAGTAATACCTTGAGGCTTCACAACATGATGACCCCACAGAGACAGATGTTATGTGCATAAAATATATCCCCTCTCCTCCACCATCATAGGGAAATTTCTAGTCTATTTTCTCCCTTGACCCACGTTTTTGTAGCAGGTGCTTTTAAAGGAAGGAAAGAAAATGAGAAGCAGCTGTTTGATGGCTACTGAATGGCCTGGGATGGCAGCAGCAGCTTGGGCTGAGAAGGATTAATAGGCAGTGTGCAGCGTGAGGAGGTCAGAGGTGGCAAATAAATGCAGTTTATCAGAGAGTTACAGAAAGAAAGGAATGAATCACATTGCTCTCATCACCACAGATGAGGTATAAATAGAGTTAATCAGCACTGAATGAAGGCATATTAACTCAAGGAGAATTATTCATGCACTGCAGGTGTTTTCCCAATCCTTGCCCGTGGAAGTAATGAGTGAGCAGTAATTGGTGTCCAGCCCATCTCTAGCCAACAGCTAATGCCCCTTCTGGACTGAATTAATCTTCCAAATTGCTATGCTGCTTTACAACAAATATTTCAACATAATGATCTTTTAGTTATTATTATTTTGGGTAGCTGGTAAGTTATCGAGATTGATAGCATCCTTTGCAAGAGAAATAAAGAATCTGAGGGGAACTGATAATTCACTGAACTTTTGAACTACCTCCAAGTCACCTCTCTGGGACTTGAAAATTATGATGTATTATTTATCCAGCCCTGGCTGTGCCTCTCACAGTGTGGTAGAAAGCTTCAAGAGAGTAATACAACACAGGCTCGGTGTGCTTTCCCTGAACACTCGCTGGAGACAGCTTGCTCCTAATTTGCCTTTCAATAAGGACTGTATTTTTCCTTCATAGCCACTTTTTAAAACAGCAATTTCTATGTGCCAGGTTACCAGTGCAGGCTCAAGAGTTTCCTTCACTCTGGTCAGCTGAGCTGCTCTCTCCCTGCTGTGGCACAAGCCATGTTTGGCAGCCCTCACAGGGAAGTGTACAGGTACTGCTGCCCTCCCTGCCCTCTGGGCTGACACCACATCTCCCACAAACTTCAGCAATACAAGGACTGATCCCCAAATAAGTGGACGTAGCTCCTCTGGGTCCAGATCTCCCCCTGTAAGGTGCTGAGATCGGTAGCCCAGATTCTGAAAAGTGCACAAGCAGAGGCTTAACACAAGCATGTGCTGACCTTCCTCGTGAGCTTAGGGTTCCAAGGATCATCCCTGGGCAACTCCAAACTTCATTTAGTTCCCAGTGAAGCAAAAAGGTGAAGACTTCGGTGGGTGCTGACAAAGCAGCTTTCATCCATACCAGCAGCACAGAGTTTTCTCACACCTCCTTACCCTCCTTACATCACGTCAGGCAGGAGGAAGATGCTGGTTTAAGGGACACTAACGTGACCACCCCCAGCCCGTTAGCCTTGTGCTGAGAGCTGGGCTATGGCAGAGGGGCTGGGACTGCGGCTCTGCAATGGCAAACTCCCGTTTCTCTGAAGGCCTGAAGGAGTGCAGCAAGGGAAAAGGCGGCGACCATGAGAGGTGTCGACCTTTGCCGCTTGCATCGCGTTTGGCCTCTCACAGCCCCCGCCAGCGCCTTTGCCAGCGCCCCATCCCGCATCCCGCCCGTATTCCCGCTGGGAGGGGGCCGGGGACTCCGCGGGTCGCTGCGGAGCCAGCTCCCGCCTTTCCTTTACTCCTGGCTCCCTCTCGTGGGCCTCCCCAAAAAGCGCAGCCCCGGTGGCCCTCCCTGTCTCCGGGCCGTCACTTAGCCCGGTCGCTCCGCGGGTTCTCACGAAGGAAACTGCAGCTGGGGCTGCGGTACCAGGCCGGAGGCACCGTTTTGGTTGCGAGGTAAAATACAGTAACTTGAGTTTTCCAGGGAGCGTTCGGCTACACAGCTATGATCAAGGCCCCAGCTACAGGGACTTGATCATTTCATGCTGTTGCTTTTGCGCCTTAGCAGCGGTTTAGGGACAGATGTGTTTTCGCCCAAAGTAAAAGACCATCCATTCCTCTGCCCTCTCCTGCACCCCCCCAAGCTAAAGTCTGCAGTAGCTGTGTCTGTGCCAGTGTCGCTGCATTTCCTTCCCCCGCTGCTTCCCTCTGCCTGTGGGGTTGATCCTGCCTGTCTCTAGTATCCTCCATCTACCCTACAACCTGGCTTAAATCTTCATCTAAATCTTCAGCTTGCAGCACTTTGAAGAGTTTCCGCCTTCTTCCTCATTCCTAGCCTGTCCGCCAGATCCTCTGCCCCTTCTTGACCCACTTCACCCTGACTCTCGCCTCCTTTTTCACTTGCTCAGTGCCTGCTTGGCAGCCCTTTCAACTCTCTTCCTTCTCTCTCGGCACCTTCTACACTGCTGTCTGCCAGCGCACTGTCAACACTGCGGCCTGCCTTTGTTGCCTGACCCCTTCCTTTCATTCCTGTGACCCCAAGTCACCTGAAAATGTGCTTATCCTCCTTCATTCCTTCCTTTCATTCTTCCCCTTCTTACATTTCCATGTTTCAGCCCCAGCTGTATTCCAGCCATAACTCATTCTAAGATGCAAACAAAGAGTGACAAGCCATGTCACTGAAAGCTGCACCAGAGTTGCCATGAGGCTCAGGATGAACCTGCAGCTGTGGGGATGTGAATTAGTGTCTGCTGCTTTACTGCAGGAGCTCAGGGTGGGTAACTGAACTTCCCACAAAGGCAGGTGGGTTCCCTGCCTGCCTTTCCCTGCTTCATGTGATCTATATATTTCAAGTTTAAGTTGCCAAATGCAGGACGATTTCTTTGACAGGTTCAAAGAGGTCTTATTTTCTGCGCAGATCTGAGGCCTGATAATAACCCAAATAATAACAACAGTGTATGGAGGTTGTAAAATAAACCTTTGGCAAATAGTAAGTGAAATGATGCTTGCTAGACTTTAACACATTAAAGATCCATGAGCCTCTGGCTGCCTTCAGGACAATTTGTTTCAGTTCCACCTCATTTTCCACTTGTGAGATACTCCATGAGATTTTGATGTGAAAAAGGAGCTAGAAAGCATTTTGGTGTAGAACAGCCATTGAGCCATCCAGTATGCTTGATGCACTTTATTCAGAAACATAAATCACTGAGTACAGAAAATTAATGAAGAATGATACCATTTGGTGATGCTTCTGCCTTGTCCTTCTCACTGATTAAGTTTCTTTGGGGTCTTTGATGTATTTAGCAAGGAAGAGCATGCCCAGCCACAGCTGGGTCTTCCATGGCCCAGGCTGATGATGGAGCTCCTTTGCCTCATGATACAAAGGGTGTAAGTGACATGGAAAGCCCAACTTCTTCCCCCACAAGAATCACTATTTACACACCACTCACTCAAAATTTAGCAAGGATTGTGTGTTAGGACTTGTGTCTCAAGTCTTTGGAAAACAAAGCAAGGCTATTTCTGAATGGTGTCATTCAGACTGGTAGGTTTCCCCATCAAGATGGATCTTCACTATTAGAAAGCAAGGTAGCTCACAGCTGACAGAGGAAATAATTTTTGCTTTGACTGATTCAGTGTCTTTTCATTCAGGTTGCATAGATCAGATTGTACATGGGTCGTCCTGGGCTAGAAATGCCTGTGTGTCTGGCAGCCTGCAACCTACTTCCCAAGAATTCTTTTATTGGAAGGATAAATGCTGGCCAGTGGCTTGGCCACTCAAAGTATTTCAAGCTGGGAATGTGCTGCTAAATGAAGCCTCATGTTATCTGTGTCTGCCTTTCCCATCTGCTTTGTCTTCAGCTGGAACTATTTATTGCCCAAGAGCAGCAGTGAGGGGTTTGGTGTTGGTCTCCCAGTTGGAGAAAGTCTGCGGCCAGAGCTGGGCTCTGCTTTTTGATTCCTTTACCATCAGATCCATTTTTATTTCAGAGGACCAGATACTCTCTTGATGTATAATAGAAAAGAGTGAAGACATAGTACTTATCCCAGGATGAGCCTCTTTAAATTCTGATGTTTGATCAGCAGACAAAGGGCAGAGAGCAGGGAAAGGAGGGGAGACCACAGGACCATAAGTATCCTGAGGAAGCTTTGTCATCTTTGTGCTGTTTCCATCAGTGCAGGAAGTCTGCAGATTTTGATTTTGCACATAAAAATCAAAGGTGAAGGCAAGTAAATGGAGTTTATTCACTTCTCATTTGGGTGGTATGAGTTTACCCACTCCTCACCAGGTGCCCAGAGCCCCAAGCAGGGACGATTGCTGACTTTTATTCACCACTGTAACACTGATCCTGTTTCAAAGTCAGGTTATTGTCATTTTTTTTTTCCTATTTATTTTTCAACTTACTGTTACACAAAATTGCCAAAGTCCTCTTTAGCCTGTGCCTGGGGGAGGCAACCAGCAGGTACTTAGGGGAAACATAACACACGCTTCCCTTGTTCCACAGTCAGTGGTTACACCCAGACCTCTGCATCGGACCCCTCTTGGTGGTCCCTCTGAACCTGCTGGGTGTGTATTTCTACCCATCCTTGCTGCACCTTGATGGGCTCCTAGGTGGGTCATGCAGGATGAGGTGCTGTGCAAACACTCCCCCTGGGGATGGTCCCCTCCTCCAGGGTCTTCATGCTGAAGGATGGGACAGGGAACTTCAATATGGCCATAAAGCAGAGGGCAGCAACAAAGCCAGCCCCTTTGCTACCTGCTGTTAAACTCCTCTCCACTTGTCCTGGTTCACCACAAAACCTCTGTTGGAAAATTTTGGAGGGGTTGCTGTGGTTGGTATGTGGATTTGGGGAGGGCTTTGTAGCAGCTGCTGAGCAGGGAGGCAGAAGCATAACCACAAACAGCACAAGACCGCAAATCAGACATCAATACTGCCTGCATAGGGAAAGCAAAGTGGCCGAGAGAGGGATACATAGCACATAATTTCAAGGTGGAGCCCAAGGTCTAGCTGCAGGAAGGCTTCCTAACTGAGAGGCAAAATGACATGGCTGTGGTGTTATAGTAATATGATGCAACACAAAAGTTACCTTTTCTTCCTTTTTATACTTACTTTTTGTTAATAATTTACCAGGAGAAGGTGGGGAAAGTAAACAATTTCAGCCTACATCTTTGATGGCAAGCTGCAAAGCTGAACTGTTGAATCTATAAATTCAGGACTCTTCAGAAGAGCCAGTGGCTGCAAGATGAGTGCCCTGACTGTCCCCACACCCAGGCTTGTGCTCACACGCTGGCTTACACGAAACCAGGAGTGGCATTGCAGCTTCATCTGCAGCAGTCCTGTGTGCTAGAAACTCTGACTAACTGCCCAGGGCCTCATGGGCTGCTGACTTAGGAGAGCATTTGCAGTTAGTCAGGCTGGAGAAGTCCAGTCACAGGCAGCAATGTAGCATCTTATTGCTCAATTCATTCATCTTATTCGTTAACTGTTACCAAGGAAGAAATATCCTGGAAATACATAACATCTGACAAGCAGAAAGTGGCCAGAAGCCTTGCTAGTGTGATTCCTGCTCCCACTGCAGTTAAACACAAGGCTGTGGTTATGATACCCATCAGAGTTAGACAGCACAGTTATGATTCCCTGCTGCAGTGAGCAGGGTCTGCAGCAGACAAGAGGAATCCTGTGCCACCCTGGCTTGTGCTTAGCAAGGCACTGTAAAGACTACTGAATTTGGATTTAAGAGTGGGAAAAATGGTCTTTTGGAAAGGGGTTTCTGGCTGGAAATGATGGATAAATACTATCACAAGCTTCTGCCCCCTCTCAAGGCTGCTGCTGGGGTGATTTATGAGCTGGTTTATGGATACAGACATGCAGTAGCAATTGCCTGCTCCTCTGCAGTGCAGCACAGGCTGCAGCTGGCAGTAGCTGAAGGGCAGAAAGCACTGCCGCGCAGTCTCCATGGCTCGGTAGAGGCAGGCCCGCTGCTCCTGACCCCAGAGAGATCCAACCTTGGGTCCTCCCTCAGGATAACACCCAGCCCACCAGTCACAACAGTCATATCCTGGCCTCTCATGGGCAGTCAGGGCTTGAAAAATCCTGATCACAAGGTAGCTGCAATATTCAAGGGGTCAGAGCTGCAAGGATGCTCTTTCATAAATCAAGTGCATCTACTGGCTACATCTTCCCAATTAGAGTTCCTGGGGAAAAAAGGCTTTTTGTCTGGAATTAATGTTTGGGGGTTTGCTTTATGGTTCCAAGTCAATAAGTTTAAATGCTTTGCAAAAGAGCAATGGAAAAGAAAAAGCTCTTCAAACTGGCCATGCATATTAAAAGCTCCATCCTTCAACAGACTAAGGCCAAGTAATAATTCACTCAGCTCTTGCTTATTCTGAGCTCATTTTTAAAATAAAATATGGAAAGCCATCAGAACACTTGTAGTTCATTAGACAGCCCAGTATCTTTGACTGAACAGGTCACAACTTGCAGCTTGCCTGAGGAACTGTGTGTGGCTAATCTGAATGTCCCCATTCTGCCACTGCACAGGGCTGTGTGGGGACTGCAGCCCCCTTAGGCCAAGGGCAGTTTATAAATCTGCTCAGCTGCATTTCATTCTTGTCTTGCTTTGCCTTAATAAATGCAATAATCACAATCAGCATTATAACCCTAGCTATTTATTGGTGCTACTTGACTTATAATGGTAATTTGCATTATCACGTGAGAGCCTCTCTATTCTAGGCAACCACATTGGATTGGGAAGATATATTGGCAGTCAAGCTGCCCATTTTAATTTATTCCCTCATCTTTGCAATGGCAGTGCTGGTCCAGCCTGCACACAGAATGAAGGGCTGCCAGCTGAGGATGCCAGCAATTTGCTCAGTTGTTCATCTCCTCACTTGACTTATCCCAGTAAATGGATTTCCACCGCAAAGCCAAGGAACAGGTAGGCTCCTACCCAAGCTTGCTGCAGTTGCAATAACGTAAATGGAGAGACACAGCAAAATCTGTATAGAAACTAGAGAGCTGGCTGGGGCAGATACAGTCCCCATGCAGGGAACAGCTGGAAGAACAGAGATGTCTTCCCCCTGGTTGCATGCAGGACTGCACAGAGGGAGGGGAGAGAAGTCCGTCGTGGGGGCAGCGGGGTTTTGCCCTGGAGGCGCAAGGGGTGCGGGCTAAGGTAAGGTATCATCAGCTGCCTCCCTTGCCTTATCTGTTTGAAAGGGCAGCTCGTGACAGAACTGCAAGGAACATCTGTCTGTGACTTTATCACTGGTTTCCATGGAAAATGTTGTGTCACAGGGGAGTATGAATTCAAGGCAGGAACTAGCTGAAGAACCAGAGACGCTGAGTAACAGGGCTGCTGCTGCTGAGCCAGGACAGCTAGGAGAACGCAGGGCAGGGACAGCAATGTCATCTTAGCAGTGGGCTTGGTGGTCACCTTGCACTTAACAGGCTGCACAGCTGCCGTTGGGTTTCCAGCAGCCTACAGTGGCAATGCCACAGCTTGCTTTTATAAATCATCACCCCTCCAAAGGCCTCTCCCCCAAACCACCCCACAAGGCCTCCCTGGGCTCTCACTACTCCCCCTCAGCCAGGTGCCCGCACTCCGAGTCCACAGGCACCCCCCCGGAGCCCCGGCACGGCTCGGCTCCTGCGTCACTAGAGGGCACTCGGGTTATTTTTTCCACCTAGCCTCCGGTATTAACATTCACATCAGGCGCCGCGCTCCCGGGGTGGGTTGGCAATATCCTCTGACGGGAGCAGGGAATTTTTTCCATCTGGTTTGCAGGGAGCAGAGCGATCCCAAAGGCAGCGCCTGCTTTTGGAGGGGATGCCACAGGGGCTGGCAGGAGCACCAGAAAATGATGGGCGCATGGTGTACACTTGTTCAGGCTACTGCTGCGACCACCGTACATGGGACCCCTTCCTGCTGCATCACAAAGCAGTGCGGGAGAAAGAGAAGGGTTCTGGCCCCTCAGGGCTTTCAGTAAAGTGCTAATTGCAGCAAACTCCCAGCCTCCTTGGGCTTCAAGTAAAATAAGAGTGCCAACGCATCCGAAGCTTGATGCCTGGTGAAGTATGAACTAGCAGTACAGGCTTTTGTTTACTGCCTCTATTGCAGATGAGGAAATATACTTCCATAGGGACCTGGAAAAGATCCTTTAGAAAGAGAAGATGTGAGCAATTAACTGCCTGGATTGAGGGGTTGCGCTGCAGGCCCCATCTGGAGGGGTTTTTTCTTCCTATTTTGACCTGATACTAAGGCTCCTAGTGTCCTGCCTGGCTCTGGTGTCCCCAGTAGAGCAGGGGGTCCAGCCACTGCCCATGCACTGTCCCGAGCCAGAGCAGCACTGCTGCCCTTGGCGCAGGCACCATGGGCCAGACTCCTTGGCTCAGCACTGCACTTGGTTCTTCCCCAGCGGCAGGATGCCCCATGCCAGGTCCTCCCCACCATGTCCTGCCCACAGGCACGTGCACACACATGCACATCAGCACACAGGGTACCATCGACATGTGCCCCAGGAGAAGCCAGCAGCTGGCACAGGTGACGACTGCGAGGGATGGGCACTTAGAGTCACAGGTCCTGGGTTCCAACAGCTGGCTGTGGCCAGCCCTGGCCCAGGGGGTAAGCAAGCTGTGGTAGATTCCCAGACGCCTTCTCCACTGGTGCTGGAGGGGAAGCCTACACCCTCCCATGGGATGCCAGAGCTGGCACACTGCAGGTCACAGGAGGGTTGGATCTCACACGGACCCTTGAAGCCTTCGCCAGCAGCAAAGTGCACGTCTCTCTCAAGTACATTTCCTTCTCACGGACCACGTCTCATTAGCAGTAATGCTTTCTAAGCTGTAACTGGTATTCAAATCAAAGAGAAGTAGAGTATTTTCCCTTATTTATTGCCACTTTATTTGCAGTGGAGTAGCAGCTAGAGGCTCTGATTGGGACCCCCTTGTGGAAGACATAATGAAAAGATGGTCCCTGCCCCAAAGAGCTTCCAGTTTAATTACAGAACAAGCGACAACAGATGGATGCCCCATACAGACAGGGAGGAGCACAAGGTAACAGAGAGACAATTATGATTAGCTTAATAAGCCGTGGTCACAGTACAACAGCTGCCTGCCATTGTCAGTAATTGTCACTCCAATTGCTATGAAAGAATTATTTCAGTTTAATCGCAGAATGTTCTCCATCACCCAGGAGGAGAAAACACAGATATTTTCCTGTGCCTTGTGTCTCATTTCTCTATGAAAATGTCCTACCAAGCCTAGGGATGCAGGATGCATTGCTTCTAGCAATGGTGCTTCTGCAGGATCTCCCTGCCCCTGCTCATTTCCCGCCTGAGATATGACAGTGGTTTCTGCCCCCTCTGCTTCTGTCCCAGCCTGGTCCCACCATGAAATGGATGGAAGAGCTACAAATAACCATGCTGGCAGGAGTGCAGGGACAGAGCACCATGCACCCAGCCTCACACAGGAGTAAGCAGGAATAGGTCCTGCTCCTGGAGCTCTGGTAGTATCCAACCACAACCCGAACCCATCTTTCTCTTTTCTCTCTCTTTCCCACCACCATGACTCAGCTACACTGTATGTGCTCACTTGCAGATTCTCTCATGTGCTTCGACACTCTGACTGCTGCAGTTTAAGACCAAATTGCGGGCCTTTTTGTGGCTAAAGTAACCATCACATTTTTAAGTGGTGCTTAATTCAAAACTGTTCCCATCTGTAGCTTTCTTGACTATTTTCTATGCATTTCTATATTTTTTATGCATTTTTGTGTCTACTTCCAGACTTTGACTGCTCAGATTAATGTTTCAGAAGTCTCTGAGCATCAACTGAGACTGGCTTACTGTGTCACACACATACGCATGCACGCGTGGAGGAAACTGGATTCCTCCATGCCCATAGAGGAGAAACACAGAGCACATCTGGCCATCCAAATTGGATTTCTGCTCGGACTGAGCCCCAGAGGAGCCTGTTTCCCTCCAGCAAACAGAGAGAATCTCAAGAGACTGAGGCTGCAGCTTGGGCTCAAGCCCAGGCTCCACCAGGCACGGCTGCCCTGCACTCCTCCATTTCTACAACCACTGCCTGTTGTCCCTTCCCATGCACAGGCGTGAGCCCTTGCAGGGTGAGATGGCCATGTGGTAACTCGGACCATCCCATATTACTTCTCCACAGATGCACATCTTAACTCAGACTGGAAAAAGAGGCTGACTGCCTGCTGAGTTACACCCTGGCTCTCAAGGATCTCCACTGGTGTGGAGCCATGAGCTCATTTGGCTATATCAGTTGTTGACAGCATCTCCCCAAGGAAGGAGCAGAGCTGTGAGCACTGCCCTTGCTGGCTGCAACAGTCACTGTGTTACAGGGACCTTAGCCTACCCTTTGTTACTTCCAGGGGCTCATACTGGATTTGGTTTCCTTTGCTGCTCTCCTCAAGCTGAAGTAAAAGACACCTGTGTAGAAGTCATGGGGTAGGGAAGGAGGATGCACTAGTCTGCACATGAGGACATGGCCTCAAGCTCTCCAGGGCTCAGGCTGTTACCTGCAGCACCAAACCTGCTGTTGCCGTGCAGCATGTGACAGCCAGCAGTGAGCACAGTGGCTGGGGTGGCATCTCCTGCTCATGCTCAGAGAAGCTTCTCTGGGGAGGGACCAGAAGGTTTCTTCAGCCACTGCAGCCTCTGTAGGAGCAGGAGAGGCACCGACAGTTGGGCTAGTCTGGCTCAGCTGGGAGGGCAGTGGGCTGCAGCACACCTCTGCTCACCAGCACAGTGCATCAGCATCCTGCAGAGAAGGGGGTTGCTGGTTTACTGGCTATGATGGAGCCTGGACAGCTCTGAATGGACTAAATAGGAGCACTCACACCAAAGCGAAGGATAAGCCCATGTGTGTTGCATGCCTGCCAAGTGCCGCAGGCGGCTGCTGGGCAAGCCTGGCTGTGTCCTGTGTGTAAAAGCCATTTCAGGGAACTTCATTTGCTCTGTAGTGTCCTAAAAGAAAGAATTAAGTTGCTTTTGCCTTGCAGCTCAGATCACTCTGTGTCCTTAGATACATCAGGTCAAGTGTGAATTAATTGTACTTGCTGCTTTTCTAGATGCATTGCTTTTGTTGGGAGGGTAAACTGCCAGGTTTATTAGCAAGCTGAAGAAAATCTCTGGGTTTTGGTTTGTTTGTTTGTTTCCTGAGCATTAATAAGTCCTTATTTATCCCACTATCATAAAAAACCGAACCCCAAACAATCAAAGATTTTATGCCAGCTGCTGCTGAATCATGCAAAGTGGAAAACTTTCTTCAGTAACAATTAGCCCATCACATGTTTGTTTGCTGGGTTATCTGGGGTTGCATTTCTTTCTTTTCCCTAGCTGGTAACTATTGGCATGACAGGTACAAGCAAGACAGATAAAGGGCAAATGTAATCTTAAATAAAACCTTCTGCCTTGAGAAACGGTAACTATATTGTAATCAATCTACTGGTACTGTTTTCCTTCTGCTCAAGTGGATACAAGTCAGGGTAAAGGAGGATGCCACACGACATAGCAATGTGCTTGCTGCAGCCTAGGCTGCCAAACGAGGTATCTTGGGGCCTTAAAGACCATGACAGTTGGAAATGATTTGCCGGCACATATTTTGCACCATATGTCCTAGCAGTTGCAGTACCTTTAAAGTGTGTTTAAGCAATGACATGCTGCCAGGACAAAGGCTGGTATTCCTCACCCTTTCAGCAGCTCTGCTGATGGGACTGATTACAGAAGCTGCAGAAATCTGTTGGGTTTTCTCTACTTCGGGAATCCAGAGCTGGTTGAACTTGCCAGCCAGCCCAGCAAAAAGGTGTAGGACATAGAGGCAATTAAAGGCGAGTCTGTAGAGTTTGCAGAGTTCAGAAAGGCCTGAACTGATCCTGTGAGAGTGAGGCCATATTCCCAAAAGAAAAATGCAGTAAAATGGAGTGGGAAGCCCAACATAAACATGTATTAGGGAGAAAATACTTCTGAAGGATGCAATAATCTATATGAGACAGGTCTTGGTAAATCAGCGCTTCAGTGCCTTATTTACAACGATGAGACAGATGATGTGAAATGATGAGAAGTCTTGCATAACTAATTTGCTGCAATGTTTCAAAGCTGTTAGTGGGATGATAGTGAGAGAAAATAGAGAGGTTATCTTGTGCCAAGATTTTTGAAAAGCACTTCATAAAGAGAAAAGTTAAAGATTAATTAACTATTGGCTGTGGTATGATAGTGCAGTAAAGCATCTAGTTAGATAGGCAACCGGCTTAAAAACAGCTTACGAGGGGAGGCTAAGACATGAGCAAACTAGCAAGCATTTGATTCGAAGACTTTAATTATCTCTGATGTCTTGTATTTTTAAATGACTAGGTTGGGATATGAATTATTAGTTACCAAAATTTGCAGGTTAAGGCAACAGTGAGATTTAATAAGCAGGAAGGGAGCTGGGCTGTGTGCAATGCAATTCTGCTCTGAAAGGTGACTGTGAAAATTACATGCTGGAATTTTTTTTACAGTTATATTTCATGTAGAAGCAAATGATAGTTTCATAACCACCTGCTCTGCAAAGTGAACAGGAGATTCTTGAACGTCAGTGGGAATGTTTGTAGAGTTGGGTGCTTCTCAAAGTGAATCAGGGCATCAGTCTCTGACCTGAAGCCAATAAACGAGAGATGGGCTTTAATGTTGGTGACTAATGTGAAACAGTAAATCAGGGAGAAGGCCAAGCTGCAAATAGCACTGTCATGCAAGACACTGCCAAGTATTTGGGAGTCCTATTCAGTAAAGTTTTGAGCTCATCAGCATTGCATGTAGCTGCAATAAAACTGGGAGAAATAACACCACTGTTGATGGTACTGAATGCAGAATCTGCATCATATGCACTGTGCATTTTGCTGTGAATACAGCACAAAATAAAAGCAGCAGTTCCACAAATGCTGTTTTAGGACTGGATTAAATCTCAGGAGCTATGGTAGGTTTCTATTCTGCTCTTCCATGTAAGGGATCTTTAAGATGCAGTAAACATATGTTTCATATAGGGGAGCCTGCTCTGGAATTCAGATATTCTGGATAGCATGGGTTTGTCTGGGTAGTGTTTGAGGCTGAGTGACAAGGGCTGAGAGATGGAGAAAAAACTCACAGGCCATCCAGAAACAAGCACAGGAATATATATTAAAAACACAGCCTCAGCAGCCATGGGGTTGTATGTCCCTGTGTCTGCCCAGCCTGAGCCCAGAGAGCTGTTCAATCAAATTAGGGCACTGGCTGAAAGGCCTCCAGGGCTGTCAGTGCCAAAACCATCTCAGGCTGTCTTGAGTCCTGTGTTCGGTAAAACCTGAGCAGCTCCCTGGCACACAGGGTCTGTCTCTCTCCAGTGTCACAGTGATATTTTACAGGCCTTGAAGAGCAGTTTCTGACATTCTCACTCTCTTGTTTTCCTCCTTTCTCCAAACTCGGCATGCAATTTAGGTCACGGTCAACCCTTCCATTATTGTTCCAAACCTCCAAGCCAATAAAAATAGCTTCTAAAGGCTTTCATCTTATCTCCACCGCCCATTTTTCAGTAATTCAGCAAGCACATTCTGTGCCCTGCTGCCTTGTTGGTCCTGAGTTTCCCAAGCATCTCTCGCATCTTTTATTCCAAATTTCTGCTGCAAACAGCTCTGCTGCCTGGAAAACAGCCACTTACTCTCCACCTTTGCTCACCTCTCTGTTAAGGACCTCATTAAAGTGATCCTCTGCCTTTCTGCAATAGAGTTCTTTAGACTAAAGCTCTTATTTTTGTTCTTTATAGGACTCACTCCCCCTTGCTATCTTCCCTTCACTGCCACTTCTGAAAAAAGCTCACATGCATTTCTACTTTGCTCCCTCGTGTCCAGCAAGCCACAAAAGAAATATCTTTTGCTTCATCCTATCAGCTTTGTATACCCACTTTCAGCAACATCACATTCCTCTGCAAGAGACTGTGTTGGATTTTGAATGCAAGCAATCCATCATGCTGCACACAAATCCTCACCTGCTTCTGTATCATCTTCCCCATGTTGTGTATGTCTTGTAGATACCAATATCTGTCATAAGTCATACAACACTCAGTCAAACCCTAAAACTCTTCTTAGCATTTCTGTGACATCCCTATCAAGATTTGGGTTCCTCAATGCCTCCAAGGTATATCTATGGCTGCTCTTCATCTGCTTCTTCATCATGCAGGTATTTCTGCTATTGGCAGTCTTACAAGTCACAGTCAGAGCTCCTGAGATGCCTGGTGTTCAGACTGTTTCTGATTTCCTTAGCAATCTCTCTTCTGGTTACAGGTCTGGTGTTCCCCCTGCATCAGTAACTAGAGAACCTGATTTCTAACAGATTTTGCAAAAACACAGAAATAGCAAAGACACTGTCTTCCTGCAAGTTCTGTGCAAATGAGTGTTTTAATAGAGGAGAGAGATGCTGCATTTGTGCCCTCCCACAGAGAAAGGCAAGACTGCCTCCAGCCTCACCTACCAGGTCTGGCAACAAACACAGCCAGGATGCTCTCGGCACTATGTTGAGAGCCCGTAAGAGGTAGGTGGAAAACAAGAGAGGAATGGGAAATACTGTGATTAGTCATGCTTTAGCATACTGCAGGGCTGGAGGAGAGAGGCAGGGGAAGCATGGATGGGAAAGGCAGGTATGGGACTGGAGTGCTGGATGCAGAGCGGATCTGAGGATGCTGCTGTGGAAATGATGTAGAGGACAAGTGGAGGAATGAGTGTTAGTGCAAAGGGCACAGATCCACCAGGATAAAGTTCCTTAGTACTGCTGCTCATGAACCTGAGCATGTTAATAATGATTGGCATGATTAAGAGGTCTCCAGATTAACAGATCTCCAGTTCTGCACAGCCATATCTTTAAGTGTGGCACAGCTAGCTGATCTCATTGCTTTGTAACTATTAATAGCCCAAGGACTCTTTTGCCATGTGATTAGTTTCTTCCTCTATTTTAGTACTGCAGATCTCTTGCCCATTTCTGATGACAAACTTGAGAAAACTAGTATGATTGGAATAGTTCTTTACGGACTGTTCCTGTTATTTCATCATTCACTTCTGCAGTGACTACTGACAAAGCAGATACTATGCTCTCTTTTTCATCCTGAAACAGCAAATTTATTCACCAAAGGCTTCCAAACCAGTGACTGCTAATAACCCAGGCTCATCATAATACATGCTCACACTGCATGTCTAGCTGGCTTGCTTCTGCTACAAAACAATGCGTTTGCTCATTTTTAAAAGATAGTCTTCCAGCTCTCTCAACATTTCCATGGCTGTGATACTCCTCTGGTTGCAATGCTCTATTTTGGGGGTGGCCTGAACTGCATCAGATCAAAACATTCCACATTCAAGTTTCTAGACCTTTTCTACCATAAGTCATTTGCACATACTATAGTTAGTGCTTTTCCAAGGTCTGCTTGAGTTTCTTATAAATCAGGGCTTTTATAGGAGAGATGTTAAGCATATGCCCAGCCTGCAGTCTGAAGGACCAGGCTTCTTAACCTGGCCATTCTCCTTCAGCACAATGGGGGAAGGAGTCTGCAAGCAAAATTACTGGAGGCTTGGTTGTGTGCTCATGGGAAAAAAAAAAGCCCTTCTGCATGGTCATGCACTAACTAGAAAGGGCCATTAAAACACCATAGAGCGTCTACCTTGTGATGAATGAGGCTCACAGCTCTGCCTCAAGGTAGTGAAAACGAAGCTTACCTTCACTGGAGCCTCAGGAATTACTCTCAAGGGTAAATGCAGTAGGTAGGAGGAGGTGCAGGCAGAACAGGACAAACTGTTAACCTGCAAGACATCTGGGTTTAACCTGTGTTGCAGACTGAGGGCTACATGCCAAATGCGTTGAAATCATTGAATCACAGAGTCACAGAATGATCTAGATTAGAAAAGACTTTTAAGATCATTGAGTCTAGTTGAAAAGCTAACACTGACAAGTTCACTGCCAGAATAACAGCCTGCCCCACAGACAGGACAGCTACTCACAGCAACACCAATAAAGCCTGAGGGGAGAGGGCCAGTTTGATCAGGCTGCATGTTGGCAAGTCAGGGGCTGCATCTTGACAAGCCAGGGGCTGCTACAAGGCACCTTAGATACATGAGTTGGCTTACATGATGTTAGGGTCAAAATCCTGGGGTAGGTGTCCACCCAGGGCCCAGCATGGCTCAGACCTTGGGTTGTAGCCTCATATTGTGGTATGTCCACCAGCCAATGCCATCCTCATGCTTTTCTAGAGGTCCATCAGGATCCTACAATAGGAACTGCACATCACCTTGCTCAGTGGTGTCTGCTTCTTAGGAAGGCTTTCTCAGTAGTAGCAGCACATCAGATAGTTCTGGGGTAAGACAGATGGGTGGACAGGTCTAGTTAAGGACCTGATAAGATAGATCTATTGATTAGCTTAGTACACTCTTTGTTAAGTTCAGAGGAGAGACCTTATCAGCCCTACCGAACAGTGTCTAAGTAGGCTCTCTAACTGTGAGGCTTGGCTCCAAGAGTGATATCCTCCTGCACAAAGCCTGTTTCCCCCAGAAAATATGACAGTTATGTAAGCCATCAACGTGTCCTTGTGTCAAAGGACAAAGGTATCCTGGGCTGCATTAGGAAGAATCACGCCAGCAGGCTGAGGGAGGTGATCCTTCCCCTCTACCCAGCACTGGTAAGGCCACAGCTGCAGCACTGTGTCCAGTTCTGGGCTCCCCGGTACAAGGCAGACATGAAAACAGAGGAGAGAGTCCAGTGAAGGGCCACTAAGATGATTAAGGGACTAGAGCATCTCTCTTATGAGGAAAAGCTGATAGATCTGGGACTGTTCAGCCTGGAGAAGAGAAGGCTCAGGGGGGATCTTATCAATGTATGTAAATACCTGAAGGAAGGGTGTAAAGAGGATGGTGCCCAATGACAGGAAAAGAGGCAATGGGCATAAATTGAAACCGGGGAGCTTCCATCTGAACACAAGAAACACTTTCTCTGTGAGGATGACTGAACTCTGGCACAGGTTGTCCAGGGAGATTGTGGAGTCTACATCCCTGGAGGTACTGCCCATGGTCCTGAGCAAGCGACTCTACATGGCCTCGCTTGAGCAGGGGGGATAGATCAGATGACCTCCACAGTTCCCTTCCAACCCCAACCATTCTGTGACCTGTGATTCTGTAATACAAGCACTGAGGACCATGCCTAGCACCTGGATGCCCAGCAATTTCAAAAGGTGACCTCAACTCTGCTATGACAGTGAGTGATTACCTTTGGAAGCTGTCCCTGAGATTCTGCTTCAGCTGAAGCCTGCTGTGCGTACTTTGCATTTACTCCCAGAAACTACGCCCAGGTGGATGGTTCAGAGTACAAATGTACTTAAATTAGATACGTGGATTTGCATCTTAATCATGTTATCATGATTAAGTAATACCTTGGTGTTACCTGAGGCAACCATAGGCTACACACCTAAATGAAACCTGAAATAATCAAATCACTTATGCTTTACATATATTATGTCAGTGCAGATTTTCACATCTGCAGGGCAAATCATAGATTGGCAAGCAGCATTTTAATGATTGAAAGAGACAGCCTTGCCCAGGACAGGCACTGATTAATTGCAGTAATGATGGATGCTTTGAAATAATGTATCCTGTTCCTGGACCATCACAAAATTAAATTTAGGCCTTGTCCTAAATCCAGCAGATTTGATATCAAAACCTCAGGGTCAGATGGACAACAGTGGATTTTAATGAAGCTGGATTCTATTAGCTGAAGATTAGCTCTGAGGAGTTTAATTACTGACATAGGAGTCTCTTCAATTTGCTATTGACTCCAATGAAGTCATAACAATTTACCCCATTCCTGCTTAATGTCAGGAACAGCAGTATTCATTCAGGATAGGCTAGGCTAGGCTATTTCCATTTGGAGGGACCTACAAGGATCAACTAGTCCAACTGCCTGATCAGATCAGGGCAGAATAAGTTAAAGCACGTTGTTAAGGCTATTATCCAAATACCTCTTAAACAC
Organism: Amazona ochrocephala; assembly: GCA_039720435.1. NCBI lineage: Eukaryota > Metazoa > Chordata > Aves > Psittaciformes > Psittacidae > Amazona > Amazona ochrocephala. The sequence goes on along the minus strand of CM077882.1, from coordinate 49,583,320 downwards.
TGACAGGCTTGACCATCTCTCTAGGAAGCCTGTTCCAGTGTTTGACCACCCTCTTGGTAAAGACATGCTTCCTGATGTCCAGTCTGAACCTCCCTTCATGCAGCTTCAAACAATTCCCACATGTCCTGTCCCTGCATAACAAGAAGAGATCAGCACGTCCCTCTCCACTTCCCCTCCTCAGGAAGCTGTGGAGAGCAATGAGGTCACCCCTCAGCCTCCTTTCTCAAAACCAGACAAGCCCAGAGTCCTTAGCTGCTCCTCCTAGGACGTTCCTTCCAGCCCATTTACCTGCTTTGTTGCCCTCCTCTAGTCTTCCTCAAGGACCTCAACATCCTTCTTAAACTGTGGGGTCCAGGAATGCACACAGTATTTGAAGTGATCCTCTCAGAAAGAGCAATCACTTCATGTTCTTCTGCATTGTCCAGGCTAAGCACTCAGCCTGTGGAATGGCCACTGCAGAGTCTTCATTTTTGCACTCAGAAAAGTCACCAAGCTAACAGACTCGGAATTGATAAACGCAGCAGCTGCCTCCTTTTACACTATACATCTGCCTTTATATCTCATGATGGAGAAGCAGGTCTCTGAACCCAAGGCTATTGGGGAATCCCTCCTTACCACTGCTCGCTCGGTGATTGGAGGACCTCTTTGCCTGGGACTACGGGCTCGTCACCATGTGATAATCACTGCCTGGTCTTTTGTCACTGAAAACAGGGCTTTTATAGGACATGTGTGATGACATAAAATTTATGTTTGACACTCTCACACACATTAGCAAGTGCATTCTCTACCCCCAAGTTAGTGGGAAGTTCACCCACACCCGTAACACTGTGTTCGGTCTTGTCTGAGAATTTGAAATCCCAACTGAGGCAGCTCATCACAGATTCAATTTTCATAGCTTAAAGTTTCTCTAAAATGCATGGATCATTCAGGCATTATATGGAGAGAACTACATAGAGCTAAAAAGAAAACAAGAAAAAAGAGTGGAGACTGCAGATAACGCTTTATTGCCTGGAGTGGTTGAGGGCTGGTAATTATAGAGCTAGAGACCTGTGCAGGACCACCAGTTGTTCTTTCCTTCTTCTCTGAAGCTGGAGAGTGAAGCTTGCTGCCACTTCTTCTAAGAGGGGGTGAACGCTCTCCCAGGGGCATCATCAGCCACCATCCAGTCTCCAACCCTAAATTATCAGGTGCATGTTGAGCTCTTCAGGGTCCTCCCTGGCTTTTTGCCTGTGCTTCCTGCTGATTTCAGAAGACAGCATGATCTCCACAAACTTCTGTAAAATCCAGCTGAATGCCACGACCCACTCCTGCAGTACCTGCTACCTGAGGAAAAGTAGCTCACCATCACTAGTCCTGAAGAGAAGGGGGTTTACATGGAGGATGACAGGGAGCCAGCCCCTACTGGGGAGGTGGGAAGAAGGGATCAAATATTTCCTATGGGTGCGGGACTGGCAGTGGCTGGGAGAAGGGGATTCAGGCAGGGGCAGCAGTCACACTTGCCTGCAGCGCTGTGAACCTCAAGTCTCTTCCAAATTGCTGTCAATGTTGTTACAGATCTTGGTAATTGCTGGCATACTGTGTGAGATGGAGGGCTTCTGTGCAGCTCTGCTGAGAAGGGGTAAGGCACAAGACAAAGGCAGCATTTGTGAAAATCCAGACTGAGTGCCTCTCAGTGTGTAATGGTGCAGCCAAGAGCAGCCTGCAGCTCAGGTGAAACCTTTGTTCAGAGCAAATGAATAAGACCAAAATGCCTTTCTTGCACATTGTCAGAAAAATCACTTTGGTTTTGGAAGAGATCTTATTGAACAGAAAAGCGAGAATTCTCAGGAGCAGCCTTTCAGGATATTTGATGCTGAAGTTATTTTTTCACTGTCCCAGGATGCTGTGAATAAATTGAAGCCATTTTGGTCCCACCTCTGCCCAGAAGTGCTCAGAAATTTATAATAATGAACCATCAGCTGAGAATGGCTTGCCAGGTCATCATAACTGAAGAAGAAAAAGCACTTTTTGCACAGCATCTCCTGATGCTTTTGGGGTAGTGTACAACTGTATTTTTCCTGAATGCTATTTATGTACTGTCTCTAACTCAAAATTAGATTGGAGTATTTTCTGATGTCAACTTCTCATTACCACAAAATTATTATCTATGGATTGTCCATTGTGGAGAGGGAACCACAGGGAAGGGAATATAATAGAACTTGCTTTTTATTTTGATTATACAGTTTCTGAAACTCAAAGAGCACTTTGTCATAGAAGAATGAAGTGTGCATTGGAGTTGCATTACTTAAAATTCAAAAATATTTCATTCAAAGCAGATTAGTTCTCTTCCTTTTAGGTAGACTTAGTTGTGCTTATCTCCATGGGAACACTCCTATTAAAGTCAGTGACAGATTTTTAAAGGTTCAAGAGAGGAGACTGGAAAAGTTTCATTTTTCATCTCCAGTCATTTCTCTCAAGGCATAAAAAAAAAGTATTAATTTAAAATGCAGTATGAATAACACTGCTACCCTCAGCAACCCAAGAGAACTAATCCTACAGATCAGCTAAGAAAAAGGAACACATTTTCTATCTATTTTTTGCACATATTATCTAAAACTTGCCTTAGTCTCCGCAATGAACAGTACTACTGTCAGCTTGGCTGAACCAGAGCGCCAGAGCATCTAGCAAAATATAAAAGAGACCACAAAACAGAACTGCATAATCTTGGTCTAACATCAATTTAGGCACAAAAAATTGCCTCTGGCAACACGGTGCTTTTCACGCTTTCTGCAAGGATTGATCTGAGTCTGGCAAATGTGAAGTTGTAGTAATACAACACTACTAAATGAGAAAATAACAGCTGTAGAGAGAGCAAGACATGGCACTGCTACTTGCAAGATGTCATAATTGCTGACCACTATTTGTTTTTCCAATATCATCTCTGCACCATTGTTCACACCTCCTTTGAAGATCTCTGAAGCAGTGTGAGTCTAAGGGCGGGGGGGGTTATGTTTTGTTTTGTCACTCTTTCAACACTGCCACGTGCTTAAGCAGACTGCTTCATTGAGCCACTGCTTTCCTTAGGATACTTGAAATCAGGACTGAAATAAAAATGAGCTGTTGTGTTGCCTAAATGTGGTGATGACATTCTGCTCCAGATGTCCACGACAATGGTCTCATCTAAATCCCTAGTTCCCTGCACTTCAGACATCTTCAGACAAATTCCGGACAAAAAGAACAACCAAACAACTCAGAACAAGTGACATCATAATGATTTTGATGGAAGCAGCTGCCCACTTCAGTTACTGCTACTCTCAAAGCATGAATGGAATGGGAAGCCCGTTAATTTGATGTGCTCCTTCTATTAAACTGTCTGTAATCAGGATACATATAGATCAATAAGACTGACGGCTTCCTGAAGCAACAGTAGGGAGGCAAGTTCCCTTCTTACAGGTGAACTTTAAATAGGCATAAATTATTGAGTAAGAAAACCACAGGAGTAAGAAAAAATACTGAGGGGAAAAAAAAAAAAAACAACAAAACAAACCAACAATGTCTTTGGGAAACTGCTGCATCTAGACTGCAAGAAGTGAGGGATTAGCATGGTTTCTTTTCCTATGTTATGTTGGTACTCTGCTCCCTAAATACTCCAAAACAAATCAGTCAGAAGTGACAGTATCCCTAAAAGTCTCTACTACTGCACCAAATGATTTTTTGCTTGCTTAAGTTTGTTTTTGGTTTTGGGCTTGGGTTTCATTTCACCATAGGAAAGCATACACCAAGCGCAAAATCTTTTCATATCCCAGTTTGCCTCACCTTCATTTCAAAATGTTGGGTTATGACATCACTAGAAGCTAGATACTTACAAGAGCAAACCAGAAGCTCTGCTGACAAATGCACTTAATGGCAGAAAGCACTTAGCAGAAGGTAGCTTGCCAGATGGCTTTGCTGCCTTCTTTTCCTTTTAATTATTGTTATGAGAAAGCATTTTAGTAAAAATTGGAAATGCCCAGACTCTCAGCCCTTCCCAGCCCTTCTCTGTGAGCAACTGCCCTTTCTTTCCTACCACTTCAGTCATCATCACGTGCAAAGATGAGAGCATTTGTGAAACTCCCTTGCTCAGCTAGTGCTTTAACAGTGAGCCGAGGCAGACAGACCTCCCTGGAAGGTGAGGAAGGGTTCTAGCATTCATCACCAAAAGAGCAGAAACTTTGTCTTCTTTGAGAAATTTTCTATATACTTCCCACCATTGTTAACATCACACCAATGGTGACTTAGCTGCGGTTGTTTTTTAATATCAAGTACATTAGCTCAAGGCTCAGGCTTACATGATGCAACGTCATCAAAGACAGCCCCCACTGATAGACTATTTTTGGCTCCCAATATGGATCACAGCTGTAGATTTAAACTGCTTTTGTCAAGAAGGAATTTTTTAGAATATTGCCAAATACAAACAGAGCTGAAAAGGTGACAGCTTCCTAAAAAATAATTCCAGGAAGGAAAGTCTAGGATAACAAGAAGATATAAACCAGTTGTGCTGCTTTGAGGTATGTTTAACTCTTTCTTGTATTCTACTTTTGGAACGCATTCCTATGAGCTTTCTCTGATTTCAACTTAATTATATTTTGCTTTCTGAATCCTTAGAAAACTCCTCCCTTGCTGCACATTAGCCAACTTCTCTCTCAGTTAGAAATTTCATCTCATTTCCTTAATGAGAAGAATACATTTAGGTTTTCTAGCTAAATTTCCTAGCTCTTCAAAGTCTCTCTTTTGCTTATTAATATAAACCCAATGAAAACAAAAAGCAAATAAAAGACTGCAGCTTGATGCTTTTTCTCTCTTTTTCTACAATTATCTGTCTGAAAGTGACAAAGTAGATACTTGAAACATCTTCACTTTTGTTGTTTTGTTTCAGCATGGGGGGGTCTTCATTGTTAATGAGAAACGCTTGCAACTTCTGCCCATACTCTTTATATTTCTTCGTTCTTCTCAGTTCCAAAATGATCTGTGGGTGGATTTTCCTGAAGTCATAAAGTGGTGACACAGCTATTTCCTGTTGCCATCAAAATTCTTAACAGAGTTTCTCCCTCTACTAGCTACCACGTTACTTGGAGTACAGCCAAACCTAAAAAAAAAAAAAAAATAATAAAAAAAAATCCTAATTGGATTGGATCTGAAAAAACTTTTCAGTAGCCATATGGACTTAATGCCTTCAGTTCTGTGGGTCTGCAATGATTCCAGAAAACATGTAATTGAGAAACCCTTCACTTACATTTCTTCTCACAAAAAAATAAAAAAGAGAATTTTTAAAATCAGACCAGTCCCAGAAAAGGGGGATGTATTTTTCCACTGAAATATACCACAGGAAAAAGGAACGGGTAAGATGGATCATTTAATTCATTTTAGCCAGATCACACTTATTTTTAGTATATGGAATTGGCACAGATGAGTAACAGAAGCAGAATACATTCAGCTACATTTCCAAGCTTACATACATCTTTAGCATGTATCCTGAATGTCACTTTTCAGCTCGGCAGGTTTTTGTAACTGAAAACCTTGCTGTGGAAACCCAGCATTATTTACAATACACAAGGCTTTTAAATCTTTGCAAGAGTTTTCGAAATCTTTCAACTAATTCCGGAATACCTACAGTATCACTCATAAACAATCCTGCATGTGTCAGTCTGATACACTAAGCCTTCCATAGCTGTTAAAGCAGGCTCCAATATCATCTGTCACCCATCTGTCATTTTCCCAGCACAGGAGTCTGTTGTTCCCTGTGATTGGTGTAAGTCAGGAATAGCGCTTAAAATCCCTGAATTTTACTAATGAAAAACAGACTGAGATTGGAAACATTACAGCGATTGGTAGGCAGAAAACAGCTATTTTTTCATTCAGCTGCAGTTTCCTTTATAATCTCTTCCTTGCTGAAGGAGGTGGTGACAATCACCATCTGCAGGAACAGATAAGAAGGGGAAAGATAGATATTGTAACAGGATCTTGAAAACTCTGCTCTCCCTAGTCAAATCAACTCCAATCAACTGCCCAAAAATGAGTCTCCAAAGTAGTAATAAGTAGAAAATGTTAAACTCTCCTTTAAAAAAAAACAACAGCACCAGAACAAAACAAAACAAAAAAGGGATTGTTAAAATGTGAAGGATCCTGCAAATGAACGTATCTGTGATATTAAACAGTTTGAGATCAGGTGACACAACTGTAATCAAGGAGGAACACAGAGAGAGAACAATGAAAACTTCTATATCTGCTGTGAAATATTTTTCTCAAGTGGGTGCCTGCAGAAGGAAGTACAAAAAGAAGTCATTTAGGAAAAACAAAACAAATTATTTTAGTCCACAGTATCTTTATTTTAAAATTACAGGTTCAGGGTATAAATGTGTGATTCACGAGATCTTCTATCGACTTGCATTTTTTTTGAATTAACAGGTCCCAACATGCCTGTACCTTCTTGATCCAGGTAGTAGGTCCACGTGCACAGCACAGTATTATTACAACCTGAATAACTCTCAGATCTAACGAGTATTTGGTGTCAAAGAGATAGCTCTCAGACATGCCTGAGGGGCAAGGGCTTCTAGAAACAAGTATGTCTGTAATCATCTGTTGGACCTCTCTGTCACATTGGGAGCAATACTTTCTGCTATACAATAGTCCATCTAGCTCTGTTCAGTTATGTGCCTGATCCTTTGAAAAGGGCAGCTCCATGTATGCTGAACTGGTTGGATTTGGTCTAGCCAATGGCCCTGAAGGCGATGGTCGAGAACATACAGTTCTTTCATCAACTGACATGTTACGTCTGACTGTGAAGGACCCCTGGCAACCACAGCTACTATGGTGCAAACCCCTGTCTAGCTCCAGCTCCTGAGGCAGGGGGTTTCCCAGCCCTGACAGAACCAGCACTCAGCTGCCTCTTTCCAGCGTGATGATTTTCAGCACACAGCACTCCAGCTACTTGCCAGGGGAGACGAGTAAGGAAAAGGCATCCTTCCCACTTCAGCTTTGCATCAGGACCTGACTGGCTGCATTCCTAAGAGACATAAACTCCCATCTTAGCTACTCAGCATCTTGCCTTCAGGTGCTGCAGCCTCCAGAGAGAACAGTTCTCAGAGTAAGTGGTAATGCAAAGAAGAAAGCACTGCAGAAAGTTTCAGTGCCTTACACTCGATCTCCTTTCTTCCAGGGATGTGGACAGCTGCTGCTACCACACAGGGCTCTATTTGCCCAGGTTAGCTGGTGCTTTGAAAAAAAACTCCTATCACCAGGCAGGTTCTGAAAGGTACAGATAGCCAGAGCTACCAGGCGCCATCTCCTGATATGGGGGGGCCCTGCCAACCCCGGGCTCCTTGCCAGGGTCTGTCTCCACAACGGCAAGCCCAGCTGCAGAGCAGGGAATCGTGGCTGAAGCAGCGAAAGGGAAGGCCCGGTTCCAGCCATGGCTGGAGAAGCATCCCAAGCCCCACATCGGCCCTGGACGGGTAGTGCACTACGAAGGCGTGTGGGGACGGCGGCCTCTGGGCTCACCCCTATCCTCCGACAGAAGCCATGGCCTGGCACAGCCCGGTGCTGCCCTGGGTGGCTAGGAACGGGTTGCCCGGCCTTTAGAGCACCGCAATCCCTGCCCTAACACCCGAACCTCTGTGGGCATGGCACAGGGAAACGAAAGTGCGGATATGAACAGCGCTGCTTCTCCCCCCATACCCTCCATAGCGAATCTGCCGAAGCGCCACCACAACCGGGCAAACCTAACTCTACCCAGTCGCACTACGGCGCGCCGCTCGGCCCAATATTGCGCGGCACTGCCTACGTCGGAGCGCGGAGACGCTGCGTGGTGGGCGTGACCGAGTGCGGCCGGGGCTACGCCGTGGGACGCGCCGGGCCGCGCTCGCCGGGGCTGCCGCTGCCGGGGGAGGAGGAGTAGGAGTTGGAGCAGCCCTTCCCCGCCGCCGGGGAGAGGCTGGGACGAGGCGGTGGCCGGGTCCGGCCCATGGACCGTCCGTGCCTGAGGCGGAGCCCGTGGAAGGAGCCGCTCGGCCCCGGCGCGGCCGTGAGGGGCGGGAGGCGGCGCGGGGCGCGGGCGGTGGGGCGCGGCTGAGCGCGGCGCATGGGCCGTTGAGCGCCGTTTTCCGCCGGCTTCGCAGCCGCCCGGCCGTGCCCTGCCCTGCGCCCGCCGCCGCAGCACCATGTCGGCCAAGGTGCGGCTGAAGCGGTTGGAGCAGCTGGTGCTGGACGGGCCGCAGCGAAACGACAACGTGCTGAGCGTGGAGACCCTGCTCGACCTCTTGGTCGGTGTCTACGCCGAGTGCAGCCGCGACTCGCCATTGCGCCGCGACCGATACATCTCCGACTTCCTCGAATGGGGTGAGGACGGGGATGGGGAGACGGGGCCAGGCCGGAGCTGGGGAGGGGGGCGGGGCCCAGATCGCGGGGAGCTGTGTGGGATTCCCGGGCGAGGGGCGGCGGCTGCCCCTGGAGTGCGCTCCCCGCCGCTACCATCGGCGGCCGAACCGGGCGGGGAGTGGGGACGCCGCCCCTGGATGCAGAGCCTCCCAGGGGAACGGTCGCGCCGCCAGCCGGGCCTTGACCCCGGCAGGTCTCCTCCCTGCCCCGCTCGGTCCCAGGCGAACTGCTTGGCAGCCGCAGCAGGAACAGCACCGGAGTGTCCTTGGCCTGAAACCCTGTTCGGCTTGACCCGAAATGTCAGGCTAATCCAGCGCTCCTCGGAGGCTCCCTACCTGCGGCGGGGAGGAGGGGGAGAGCAGCAGGCTCCGGCTTTGAAATACTGCTCTTGGGCCGGATTTGTTGCTGTTAGAGGGGGCATGTGTGTGTGTATGTCTTGAAGAAACAACAGTTACTGCTTATCATGCAGTCTTGGGCATGCCCCCGAAGGACAGAGCAATTCTGAGCAGCCTTTATAACAGCTTTGTTTAATGGTTTCCTACTGTTAAGCAGCCTGATAATGAAAAACCTCCAGTAGTCTGGAGCGTGCTGACAAAAGAAAACGTGAATACTTGTAATAATGCTTGGGATAAAAGTTTTCTCTCCAGTGTTGTTTAGTTAAGACTATTGACTACACGTTTGGGGAGAGAGATCTTTCCCTGCTGCATGCCTAAATGAATTTATGTTAAAATGGCCTTGACGGCTGACTGGTTTATTCGGCTGACTAAGTTATGAATAATCATGTATGACGAAGGTGGCTTAACTTCTTCATGGAATGAGAATTGGAGGGGAGAGAGGAGAGATCACTGCTCACAAGTATATTGTCCCGTTTATCAGCTGTTCCATGCATGTACAATTAGGCTTTTAAAGAGCCCTCTTACCAAAAAAAAAACAAACAAACAAACAAAAAAAAACAAAAAAAAAAACAAAACAAAACAAAAAAAAAAAACACAAAAAACCCAAAACCAAAAAGAAAACAGCGACCAAAACAAAGGATTTCCTAAGGGAGAGGGAGGGGCTGATTTACTTCAGTAAATGCAAATGTATGTCTTTAGCATTACAGACCAGAGCACTAACATGTAGGGACAGCTGGTTCTCTTTAATTTCTGTGGAGACCACCACTCTTTGTCATATACTAACCGACTAAGAGGATTCACTTCCTGGACTCTCCTATTGACGTCAGTAATGCGATTGCCAACTGAATAATTAACCACTTTATCACATCTGCCCCACAAGGCTGCAGCCTGGGGAACATGATTATTTGTTTTGTGGTGGGAGATTTGTATGTGTTCTGCAAAGTGCAATCTGCTTTTACGCTCTTGTTCCCAGGCTGATGGCTTGAATGAGTGAGCCCCTACAAACTGTTAGGATGGTACTTCAAGCACTGAAGTTGAGGAAAGGATTTAAGGCAGGCCAAAGAATGATATGCTTTTTTCTATAGCACTGCTGGTGGTTGTGTCTTACTGATTGATCCCTGCATTGTCATTTTCTGTGTAATGGAGAGACTGATTGTACAATTGTTTATAAAATCACTCCTTTTAATTCTGTTTATTGTGTTCACTGAATGTGAAAAGGTTACTGACTTGATGAAAAGTATAGCTTGCAATAAAACCAGTGTGTAGTTCTTACTGCAGTGTGGGATTGCCCTAGTATAACAAAGTGCCTATTCAATAAATAATTGAAATATGTGAGCTACTATCTGGTGCTGCAGAATAGGGATAAAAGTTTATAATCCAGGCCCTTGATGGTAAGGGGATGGACCTAATCTGGACTGCTATTTTTTCTTTTATTTGTGTTCCATCAACAAGGAATACCTTTTAAAACCAATTATAGTTGGTGTTCTCTGTTCCTCTCTTTCCTTTAAGCTGTTAAAAACAAATAAACGCCAACAACGAGGCACCTTTTATCTGTCTCCTAATGCCCACATGGTATGTTTCCACTGACAAGGAACTTGTTTCTGCCTCCAGCTAGTAAGGAAAATATCATGCCAAACACGCTAATCTTCCTCATGTCATGATGTGCAGTCTTAATTACAGGCTGATTCTCTGTTAGAAGATATTCCTGATTGATGTGCACAAGTTTTCTGTGCTGTTATGCATCTGTAGAAGCAGGAGAGCGTAGTTAAATATTTGGGATATACTTTGAAGATCAGTGTTTCTTTATCAACTGGAGACAGAAGGAATTTCCTTGTGACAAAAGAGAGACTTATCACTGACAATGGAAATAAGCTGCATAGGTATTGAGGTTAAATTAAGCTGAGCTACATAACAAGTATTTCTTTAGTATTTTGGTTTTAAAACTGGGTGTGAGGTATCGCGCGTATAAAATTCCCTTAAAATGATTCAGCATGGCTAATGGACTTGCGTTCATAATTGCCAAAATAGAGATCAGGTGTGGCAGTTGAGGCATAGCTGCTTCCTGGCTGTGGGGTGCAGAGGAGATGCTGAGTTGTGTGGTGTAGCTCTTTGACAGCAGCAGTGATGCTGCTCATATTATGGAGCTGATGACTGTGGGAGAAGGGAAGTGGGGAGTCCAAAAATTAAGCCTCTCATTTATCCTGTGACGCTTACACCACCTTCTCCTTATTCAACATCTGTAAAAGCCTCACACCTCACCTGCAGAGGCTGGTGACCCCCAAATGGTGGATCTCATAGCTTCTGCCCTATCAATCCCGCTGCTGCTTCCTTGCAGTCCTGCCACAGGCTTAAAATCATCTTCCCATTTGCTAACCATAGAAGAGTGTAGGGTGTGGCCTTTTGCCTTGAGGCGGCTTGTGGCTTCCATTGCTTTAGAAATGTTGTAAGAATCTGCCATTTTAACCATGGCAAGCATAGTTTTCCCATGGTGAATGGAGCTTTCAAACAGACTATTTTTTTTTTCCCTATACTGGAATTATAATACACATACCTTTATGCCAGCTGTCATTGGAGAAGAGCTAGCTGAGCTGCAAGTGAGGAGGTCAAAAGACCTTTTCCTTTAGTTATTTTCATTTATGAATCCTGTTGAATAAGTTTTCATGCAATTGGTTATCACTGTATTGTTTATATAATAGCTATTGAAATGATGCCCAGTATTCTTAGTGGGAATTGAGATCAAGTCTGTTAGTTAGTGGACCCATGTCTACATGTTCAGAAAGAATTTCCCAAATGTGTGCCTAGTGCCTTTTAAACTGTTGCTACATGTGCTGCTCCCAGAGTGAAAAATAGTGAGTCCTGTTTATTCTGGTTGTACTTGCTCATTCCTCTCAAAGTCATCAGTGAAACTGGGCTGCTACAACACTTGTGCCTCTGAGGCCAAACTGCTTGACCATCTTTGCTTGTCCTTCCAGTTGTGAGGAGAGCAACCTAGCTGGCATCTGGGGAAATGCTGGAACTGAACAGTCCTGGGTCCTAGAAAGCCTTTAATACAGTCTATGTGGGCCTGAAAGTCTGTGGAGGTACCTTCCTTGTAGAAGCTGATGTAGGCCACTAGTGAAGACTACCTAATGTTATCATCAAGCATAGAGGAAGCTGTGTGGCCTTTGTGCTTATCCAGTGGGTTATGGTGCACACCAGTGTTGGGTGTTGTGGGGTGGTGGTGTCCATGCACTGCAGAGGGACCTCCTAAGAGACACTTCCTGCAGAAAAAGGTATGCTGTTCCTGTTTCCCGTGACAAGAAGAGAAGTATGAAGTGCTGGAGCAGCATGGCTGCAGCTCAGATCCATGCATTGCTTGTCCTTCAGCTTTCAGGTACAGGGTGTTCCTCCCTGTGGAGCTCCTTGTCCTGTCATACTGAGGAATCTGAATCTTTCATAATGCTGCACTAGAATGGCTGCTCACAGGTCATGCTTGTCTGACATCACCTTGTTTTTCGGGAGTTATCTTAGCTGGCTGTGGCTGGTGCTCACTGCCCCCTGCTTCCAGTCAGCAGGGACTGGTGCAACTGGCTGCTCCATTTTTGAACAGCTACTTGGCACAGTTTGCAGCCAGTAGGCAAGCATGTTCAGAGAAGAGCCTGACAGGAATGGGCCTTATTTGTATTCAAAATGCTGTTGGTGCTGCATAGACTCTCTTGCTCTAGCCTTTGTTTTCTCTGACCCTGTTCTGTACTTTTGGCATGCTACAGAGGGCAGGATGGCACATGTTCCCACGTAGTTCATTCAGTGTTGTCTCACTCCTGGACTATGTGCTGGCTACTCCTTTCTGTGAGAACACCTCACAACCAGTGTCAGTAGTTTAGATTGATCTGAAATGTGGGTTTTTTTACCTTTAGGCAGGTGCATGTTATACTTCTGTGGACTGTTTCTCCTGATGTGCTGTGAGCCATCTGTTTGAATGCTGGCTTATCTTCTGCATTCTCAGTTTGTGCAAGGTCTGCTGCCTGGCTAGACTGGTGTTCTGCTTTTGGATGGTGGCTGTTTGTTGGCTGGTTTGGTTTTTTTTATGTTTGGGCGTTTGGTTTTATTTCTCCTGAGAGGGGGAAATTTTAAGGGGGCTGAAGCTGTGGGGAAGAGAAAGAAGATTGCAGGTGATTAGCACAAGAAGGCCAACTGGGCATCTGCTGCAAAGCCCTCAAAGACTGTCAGGCATAACAGGCCACAGATGGGAAAAATCATGAATGTGAAGTTCATCAGAAAGGGTTGCTGTTGTGCTGGTGCAGGGATTCACACTGTTGGGTTAGGACTGGGGCTTCCGGTTTGCATCTTGCTCTTGGAGGGAGGGGAGCTCTGTAAACTTTGCAAGTCTGCTCCCAGATGTACTATCTCCTTCCAGTTCTGCTTAAAGAGGCACCTTAACCTTTCAAATACAAAAAATATCTAGTGAGGGAATGGAGAACATTACAGGTGGCCTTTCTGCTGAAGAGTGTGTAGCCTGTTCTCTCAGCCCGAAAGCAGTTGTATTTAGAAGTGTAGATGTGGACCTGAGCAAAGGTCTTCCCAGCCTGCATTAGAGCATCTTTAAAACTACCTGCTAGTCCTCTGACTGCCGCAGGCACTGATGTACTAGAGAAAGTACAAGGTAGGGGTGAGGGCACAATGCATAGCTGAGTGTGCTGCTATGGGAGGCAGAAGCTGTCCTTAAGTATTTCTGAGATGACCTTAGAATTATCAGACTTGGAGGGCTGGTTATGAGGATCTTTGTCCCTTTTGGGTTGCACCAGGAAAAACTGTCACATGATAACATGTTGTGTATCTTGACTTGAGGGCTAAAGTTCCTCTCATCCTTCCCTTTAGCGCTTCCCCCCTGCCATCCCTGCTTACAGAAGTACACATAGAAAGCCAGGAAGAGACGTCAGGCTCTGCTAGCTTGTATGATGTCCTTCTCTGTGCAGGCAAAAGCTGTACAGTGAGTGATAAGCCTGTTCAGCACATGTGTGAAATGAATGTGGTTGGATAATGAAGACAGCTGATGAATTTCAGATTCTGGCCTGAATTCTTCCCACTTCTATCCGCTATCTGCCAAAGCCTATTACAATCCCTTATACTAGAACTAGCAGCCAGGAGGATGTGGATGTGGGCCCACTGGGGCAGGGTGTCTTGCAGAGGTTCTGGAAAGGCCAGTAGTGGTGGTGGCGGCCATGGTTTCTTTGTGCACAGTGCAGTGTGGATGCAGCTGAAGCCTTTTCCTACTCCCTGGAGGCTTTCCTGTGGTCAGAGATGGGGCACCGTAGCTTGGATCACCTTTGCTTGTGAAGTCTTTGATAGTCATCTGGCAGAATAGTGTGAACATGGCCACCAAACTCCAGTTTCCTGCATTCTCTGTTTTGAGTAAACTGGTTTTGTTTTTCTGAAAAGTATGTTAGGATTAATTCTTGTTGAAGTAGCCCAAACTGCTGTGTTAGTTTTGATGACATTGTGGCTGGGGTATGAGGATCAAAGCCTGCTGCTGTACGTATGATGGACCCTTTACAGTACATCTCTTCTGATCTGTTATTTTTAGAATGAGGCAATATCTTCTAATGACTTTCTCTGTAAAACTTTATGCTGTGTAACATTAGCAGTGAATGTCACAGTAGTGTTTTGACAGTGGGAAAGTAAAGTGGTCTGGAGGATGTGAGATGTATTGGCATGTGCTGTTAAAATGACTCGTGTCCTGGGTGAAGCTTTTCTTGTGTCCCGTAGGAGGAAGTCATTGTCAATTTTCTCCTCTGGATAAAATTGCTGATGAATAGCAGTAGTGAGGGCTTGAGGAATTATGTTGCCTGTTAAAGGCTGTGACTTCTATTTTTTATTTTAATTTTTATTTATGCATAAAAAACTCAAAAAGGGGTAAATAAGTCATAAATTTGTCTTTGTGTAGAAAAAAAAGTGTGCTGCAAGTAGCTTCTCACTCATGCTATATAAGGTATAGAACTCAGGGGTAAGATTTCATCAGCATCCATAAATCTAACATTTTTTTTCTGACTCTTTTCACTTAGAAATCCAAATAATTTTTGTACTGCTTTTTCATATTTTGCAGAAAAACCTCCTTAATTTACATCTTTCAAACTAATATTTTTATAGGGCAGTGTTACGCGTTGCCAGTGGAAATGGCTTGGATGTTGGTTTAGTCAGCAGATTCAGTACAATGAACTTTTTTATCAAATGAAGCTGAACGAACTTTTTTTTTTTTTTTTCTTTCCAAATAATCCATATGTGGGAGTGAGTCAGTTTCTTCTATACCTACTAGAAACAAGTTATTTTAACTGTGAGTGAGAACTGAAGAGACTTGTCTCATTAGCTTGTTTTAGCAAGCTGCTTTTACTTTATGGTTATATATTAATGTTTGATGTTTTAGAAATGTTGATCTGTAGCTGAGATTAGTTGGGAATGTTAAACTAGTATAGATTCTTCAAATTTATGAAACTTGTATTTTATCCCTTGCTTGTAATTTGAGGCAGTTTGTGCAAGCTGGTTTTAGATGGGTATTACAAAAAGGAAAAATTACAGTACTTACCGAAACAATCGAAAATTTATCTGAGCCATTAACAGAATATAGTAGAATATGGGTTCATCTTTTTCATTACCCATGTCTGAAAAGCTGAGGAGGATGGATTACAGGCAGATTTGTTTAGAAAAATAGAAGGGGCTTGTTAAAGCTTTTTACTATGTTTTTGCCTTTGATAATACTTTAAACAGGGGTGAGGTTCGTTTTCTAAGTCTTCCATAAGGTACACTTGAGAATTTCAGCATATTCTTGATGTAGTTACCAGAGAGCTTATATTGTGTTTATTAATATATCCCACTGAAGCTCTAGTATTTTTTTGTTTTTCTCAAAGGATTTAATTTTAAAAAGGTTTTCTGTTCTAGGTCTATAATTCTGAGTACATTTCTGTGGTTCAGTGTGATCTGTTCATCTTAGCTGTGTCCTAATACTAAAGTATTCCACTCTATTTTTCTCATCAGTGTATGCAGATTGCCAGAATGCAGGCTTTCATTTATAAAGATCTTTGTTCACTAGAATGAATGTAGCTTTATTGAATAGGAAACTACACGCTGTTTTCTTAAGCCCTGATTTTGCATAGACCTCAGTAATCATGTCTGTAGATATACTTAGGGTGCATTCAGATTAAGTGTGTGCATCCATCATTGCCAGCTGAGGCCTTAGGCATCCTGAAGTGCCTGAGATCTTAATTTCTGTCATTCATGTCATCAGGGTCTTAACACTCTGAAACCTGTTATTACTTAGCCATGGCCTAAAGCTTGATATGTGGCTCAGGATACCCAACCTGAGACCTCTATAAAGGAGTCTGAGCTTTGGAAAAAGATGGGGATGTCTTCACCAAATATCGAATCATTAAAAATGTGTGGAGTTTATTAATCAGGGGTACATTAATGAAGGCTAAGGTATAGTTCTTAATTTGCTTGAAGGTGGTGCCATTGAGGGCTGAATACGTACAGCTGCCTTTCCCAAAAAGGCCAAGAAGAGAAAAGATCAGAAACAACAAAATTATATATATATCCCGGATCCTTTTCACCATTTATAATTGTTTTCCAACATAAAAATAAACATGGATAATTGCTTTGTGAAGTCCTACTTGAAATGTGTTTATGCCAGGTTAGCAAGATGTGCATGTTCAGGATTTTAGAGAATTCTATACAAAATTCTGTCTGGGATTGTAATTCAGATTAAACCTGTATTATACTCTTCTAATTTTCATTAAAAATGTTGTGAAAGATGAAGTAATAAGTAAGATGAATGAGTTTTAAACTCACTTCCAGTAGATATGTGGAAGTCAGTCTTAAAGGAGTGTTGCAGCTATTCTGGCAATATTGTACTTTTATTGGGGACTGTGTAATTCATGGGATGTAGATTCACTATTTTTTATATTGGTGGCATAGATTTACCCTAAATACAGCAACCACTGTTGAAGTATAGGAGTTTTTAATATAATTTCCCTGCAAGGAGTGGTCCCTTAGCCTAAGAGCTAAACTGTCTGCCTTCCCTGGATAAATGAGGCTTAAAGAAAAGCTTTGGGTCCAGTTCTCAAAAGGTACATAAAAATAGACCATACTCTCAATTGGTTTAAACCCTGTAGTACTGGATAAAAAGGTCAGAAAATACCTCCTTCTGGTAAAGGATCTATGTTTTCTGATTGAAGGCATTTGAAACTTCTAGATCTAAACCTTCCTTTTAGAGCTGTGCTAAGTGGGGTGGGGGAAATCTCTGTCCTCAAATTTTGAGGAAGGATGAGGTTTCTAGTAAGTGCATGGGGCATCTGAAACCTTTTTCCCACTTTTGAGGAACTTCTCTGTCCCTGGTTCCTCTCCTCTTCCAGAAATCCATGTGTACCTTGAGGGGAAACAGGGGTTATCTCCATTGCCTTGCACACCTTTGGATTTCTGCTGTTGTTTCAGCATGACTTCTGTGATGTTCATTTTGCACATCCTTCCTCAAAAGTTGGCTTCTTCTGGAAGCTTTTCTGTGTGCTGCTGCCTATACTGCTGCCCGTGTGACTTGGATTATCAGTACTGAAAGCCAGAGTGTTCTGAGTGTCTTTTATTTTACTGTAATTAAGGCAGAGGAGAAACAGCAGAAAGGTGACTTCGGGCATGAAGATCCTGTTAAAATTTTGAAATATGTTTCCAAAGGTTTTCTTTTCAAGAAGTGCATTTAGTCTTTAAATTTATCTTTTTTCTGTTGAGTTAGGTCGCCATTCCTTCCACCCCCATTTCTGTGTATGGTGGCTACCTGGCTATGGTCTTGTCTCTTGTTAGTGCTGAGAGATGGACACCTAGTGTGCATGTCTGCAGGCTTTGTTGTGCAGGCTTCTGACTATTCTTGGACTGTAGACCCAAAGAAGTGTATTTTTTCTACGGATGGGTATACTTGAGTAAGAAGTTTGTACTGAAGATTTTAAATTAAAGGATTGGGATTCCCTTATCTAGTCTTGATCATTTGCACTGCATCTGAGTGAAATGGAATGTAATATCTGTCCGTATTTCCTTTCCGTTTAGTTTTGATGTTCTTTAGGGCAAGGAGGGGATCTCTCTGCACACTTGCTATCAGTGGTTCCTTTTAGGATGCAACCCTCTCACATTAGTCACCTGAAAAAAGGAAACTAAACTTTAGTGATTCAGAACCTCACCCTCTATGACTTGCTACAGGAGACTGGGAGAAGAAAATTCTGTGTGTACAAATGGCTAAAAGTGATCTGAAGGTCCTAACAGAACAACTGGTAGCTAGTAACCACTAGATGCTGGGTTATAAACACAGAGTGAAGACTGGAGTCTGTGGTATTTAATCTTTCTGCCCTTTATGGGTAACGTGGTATTTTTCCTAAACTCACAACAATTCAGTTTCCAGAGCAGACTTTCTGAGGAGTTGCAGATGAGTTAGCCTGTTGTGTCACAGGGAAGAAGCACAAACATTTTCCTTCCAGACCCACTTTAACTAGTTGTAGCAAAATGCCTTAGTCATGTGGCATGGTATTGTGCAGAGGAGTTGAGTTTGACTGTGTTAACTTACTCTGTTATGTAACTGAAGAGTTCCATTACCAGTAAGTTCAGCCTTTGGTTTCCTGGACAGTTAATATTTAAGTTGGGAATAATGACAATATACAAACAGCTGTTTTGAAACTGTGGTTCTGCTGGCCTGGTACTCCAGATAACGTAATACAGGACAACACACAGCAGGGATACTGAACTGGAGGCTGCATCAGGCCCACAGACTGTCTTTATCTTATCGTTAGAAGTATTTACTGGTTATTAAGGCAGCTGAAGTGGTTATCATCGCTCTGTGTATGTTATTGCAGGCCAGCAGGATTTACTAGTCTGCTGGGTGTAGTGCTGTGCCAACAGGGCTATTCTGGTCAGGCTTGACCCAGGCAGGCAAGACCCAGTCAGGTCTACATCTGTGGTGTTCTGGTTTCTGCTGGGGTAGAGTTAATTTTCTTCCTAGAAATAATAACCCCCTGTGCATCCTGAAGTTGCTGCTCTCCTGAATTGAATTGTAAAGACAAAAGACCTGACACTTTGAGAAAGAGGAAATTGGGGGGGGGAGAGGTTCATTTAAAAAAGAAAAAAAAAGTGATGGATAAGCATTTACTGCTCTTAGGAAAGGACTTCGCGTAATTATCTTGAGTGTTAAAGGCATGCAAGCATTTAAGTGGCTCAAACCTAGAGCAGAAGTGCCCTGATTTTGACAGAATCAGAGTTACAGGTAGTCTCATCATAAACTTTCTGTTCTTGTGGATACTATTGCACATTGTAAATGTTTTGTTTAATATTTCAGGTGCTTTTTGAGGGCAGAGACTGCAGAAATTCTATGCTTTACCTTTTGCATACCAGCATTATATTTCCTCCATCCTATACAACCTCACAAAGTTCAGCATGACAAGTGTGAAGCTTTGCATTGTGAAGCAGTAAAAGTCAGGGAATGACCAGCTAGAAAGTATCCTTGCAAAAAAAGATTTGGGGATCCTGGTAAACAGTTAGTTAAAGTCAGTACTACATTATTGCAGAAACGGAGGCTGCCTGTGTGATGTACTACATAAGCAAGACTGCAGCCAGCAGGCTGAGGGAAGTGGTTATTCTGCTCTTTACAGCACTTGTGAGGACATTTCTGCAGTATTTTGTCCAGTTCTGGGCTTCCTAGCACAGAAGAAACACTGTGAAACTGAAGTGAGCCCATCAGAGAACCACTGACTTGTGGTTGGAGGCCCAAAGCATGTGGTGTGCAAGAAAAGCCTGGGATACCTGGGTTTGGTAAGCCTGGAGAAGGGGAATCTGATAGTGATCTTCAACTGCCAGTTGTGTGAATGGGGAGAACACACAGACTCTTCTCAAGTGCACTGTCAAGGAGAAGCAATGAACACAGATTGTGACAAGGAGGATTCTGACTCTGTTTAAGGGGGAAAAAGTATTCCTCCTGAGGGTAGTCAGTCACTGGAAGAGGCACCCAGAGAGGTGGTAGTCTCTCCATCCTAGGAGATAAACCTCAGCTGAACAAGGCCTTGAGTAACCTGATTGAACTTTGATGTTATCTCAGCTTGAGTTGGAGGTTGGACTCTGATCACCAGAGGTCCCTTCCAAACTAAAATTGTTTAGTGGTTCAGTATTATCTTCCCTCACCCCATTAGTTAATGTATTTAACATCATGGCTCATTTAGTAGGAAACAGTTGTTCTTCATACTTCTCAGAATGAAAAGAAATATGTGAAACAGAATCTTGTTACTGTAGATAAAGTAGTTGACACAACTTGTATAAATTACCTTTTTGGGTTTGGTTGTTTGTTTTTTGGTTTTTATTTTTTTTGGAACTTAGGTGTTTACCCCGATTGGTTGGCATTTTACCATGACTCTGAACAGAAGTTTTGACAAGCTTTTAACATCGAGCCTTGTAAATGATGGAAAACTAAATTTTGTTCGTATTATTCTGCCATGTATTTAATAAATGCACCTGCTTCCTTGTTCCTGGAGGAGAATTGCCAGAGCAGGTTTCAAGAACTTTGAACCTGTGTTTTATGTCTAGCGCTTTTTCGCAGGTGTTATTTCTGTATATCTAGTTGTTACCCTTGATAGCAGTTGAGGTATTCTAAAGCTTTATTCCACAGAGCTGTCAGAAGAGCCTGCAATCCCTGCATGGCTGTGAGCCTGAATCATCCTTTACAAAAAACACAGGTTTAGCTGTTCTGCTGGATACATTCTCATATCACAAAGGGGTCTTCATCTAGTAGGATTCCTAATACCCTCGTATCTGATGTTGTAAGGAGTCTGACTAAGCAGTTGCTAACAACTGGGTGAGACAAATCTTCCTCATAGTTGTAAAGATCTAATGTGAGATAGTCACTGTTCTTTTATTTCATCTGTAAAATAAGAGCTCGTATGACTTGCGTGAAGTTAGACTTGCAACATGGTTTTAATGCTGATACTCTCTTGATGATAGTGCACTTAACAAACCAAAATATGCAACATGTTTTTCAAAATCATATTGATACATGGAAAATAGCATGGGAAGTGCTATCAATGATGAGGATAACAATGCACAAATGGGACAGAACTCAAGAACTGAATCCTTTATTAGTGGTTTGTTGTAGTTATGAATAGAGTTTGTATGTCTGGGGTTTTGAGTGTGTTGCCTGCGTACTCCTGGGACATAACAAGATTTTTTCAAAATTCTCATGATTTCTAAATGCCTGGAAGTGTGGTAGACATCTTTGCCAGAGAACATGTGCCATCAGCTAAGTCGTGAAGGCATTCATTGACTGTACTTTGTAATATAATGGTTCATTACCCTTCTGGGGCAAGGACTGTATATGTGAGCAATTTATAAAGTGTGTTAGTTTTCCAGAAGCAACTTCATTCAAAATGTTGTGTAGTTGTTTTGGATGCTGTGGTTGTGAGCCCTCAGCTGTGTTTATGATTGATGTGTGGGAGTTGTTCACAGCTGCAGTGTATTGCTTCCGTCTTGGGAGGTACCTGCACACTGTGCAGATACCTTGTGGGGAAAAAACAGGTAGTGGAGTAATGGCAATAACTTCTTTCTTTGACTGAGTCTTGCTGCATGAAACTACTGAGAAATATCATCCCCCTCCTCTCATAATGCAAGAAATATCTCCCTCTCCTTAATTTCTTCTTTCATTTCATTGCTCAGAGCTTTATTTTCCTTCTTATTTCCTATTTATATTTAGAAAAGGCGCTTTGCAGTGATGTTGTTGAAACAGCAATGCACACTTGTGCATGCGTTGCTGCAGGGATCTTTTGCATCAGTGGCTGTAATATGTCATGCACATTCATAATAATGGCTCTGTCTTCAAGTGTATGCTTGATAGCTACAGAATGAATAATACAGACACTTTACTAGGAAATGTGCTCTAGTAATTTACCTTCAGAGCTCTGTGTGTAGCTCTGAAATCAGTGACAGCTGGTGAAAGATAATGGATTATCTTTCTGCAAGAGAAGCATGGGCAAGACCTACTTCTTACTTCAATCTCCTTGACCTCATCTCTCCCTCCCCTGTCATGTCCCATCTAACGCTTAAGAGCCCGCCCTCTCCATTTTCTGAGGGACTTAGGTGGAGACTGTTAGTTATCACTTTTGTGTTTAAAAAAAAAAAAAAAAAAAAAAAAAAAATTAATTGGCAAGGAAATAAATTTAGCTGTGCATAACAATTCGTGGAAGAGGAAATCAACACTGTCAACTTGTAATCTTTTAACACTTGTCCAGAAATAGGCTGTTGAGGAGCCATAGTATTTGAATTAAAATTTGCAGTATTGGAATAAAAAATAAGCAGGTACATGAGTTAGAAAGGATTGGGAAAAGCAAAACTATCACTTCAAGTCCTAAATATTGATCAGCATACTACAAATGGTGGTCAGGCCAGATGTCTCTGCCTCGTAGTTCCAGAAATGGTAGCCTGTACTTTAAATTGAGTTTATGTATTAAAATGCCTGTTAAAAAAGATGTTGAAGGAGAGAGATGGAAATTATTTACTTGAAGAAAAGTTTTTCTTATGTGACAACTCAAAGACTCCTACTAGACTTCGGGGGGTTTGATGTGTTAAATTATGTTCATGTAACAAAAATAAGACTCCAGATTGATTTCTTGGTTGGTTCTTTGAAAATGCATTTCTCATAGAGTAGTTCTTCAGAAAAGTGCAACTTCTTCAATTTTCATTTATAATACAGCTGTAAACACTACTGGCTTCTTTTCTTCCTTTAAAATACAGCTGAACAGTTAGTCAGGGGCAAACTTTGCCAGCAACAGCACAAACTACACAGCTATTGTAAAATTTCTGAACAGAATTAGGCACATTTTTGTTCCTGTGTAAGAATTATTTTTGTTACTTTAAAGGCCATGAAACTCTCAAGAGAATAAAACATTTTTAGTAATATTCATGTCCTTGCTGGATTCACAGTAGCAACCTGAAGATGGAATGATGCGTTGCTAAACAAGCTGTTCTGAGCATCTTTTTCATGTAGATTAAAGAAGATGATGACTTAAAGTGGCATAAATATTGAGAATTTTGAGATGAAAAGTAAAGGGGAAAAAATAAATATCATATCTCTTCCAGACTTTTAAAAATTGCAAAGAAGTGTATGGAACAGAAGGATTATATAACCTCAGCTCCACAATGCTTGCATCAAAAATGAAACTATCATGTCTGAACTACAGTATCAAGGATGAAAAGTTTGACACTCTTTAAAAGATTGTGGTTTGGGACTGAATGTTTTTGTTTTTTTTTTTTTTTTTTAAGTGAGTCAATGCAAGTGGAAAATATTACTTAACAGCTAAACCAATCACTGTATGGGCAAAGTAGCCAAGGTTTGCTTAGATGACACTGGAGATAAAGTAGCAAAGGAAAATATTAAGTTCTGTGTAGAAAAAGAGGAGGAAATAGGGTATAGCTAAAATTATGTGCAAGAAAGTAGAAAGGCAACCATTTGGCTTTTCTCTGTGTACATAGTTGCCTCAATGTCTATACCAATTTACAGTTACTTTAAGCTGTTGCAATGTATCTTGAAGATTGGAAGAACTTGCTTTGTCCTTCTGCTTGTGGTCTCCTCAGAGGCCATGTACTATTTCAGAAGATTTCTGTAAGGAAGTGTCATGGTTTGAGCCTCTATAACTCACACAGTCGCTCTCTCACTCCTCACTCTTTCTTCCCCCAGTCCCGGGGGGATGGGGAGGAGAATCAAAAGAATGCAACTCCCACAGGTTGAGATAAGAACAGTCCAGTAACTAAGGTATAACACAAATCACTACTGCTACCACCAATAATAATAATGACAAGGCAAATACAAGGAAAGAATACAATTGCTCACCACCAATCCCCAGCCCGAGCAAGCAGTGTACCCCCCACAGTGCACCCCCACCCTTCCGGGTCTCTGCCCTCCATTTTTCCATCCTGGGCATGACGTGCTGTGGTATGGAATACCTCTCTGGTCAGTTTGGGTCAGGTGTCCTGTCTCTGCTTCCTCCCGACTTCCCCTCCTCCCTGGCAGAGCATAAGACTCAAAGTCTTTGGTCAGACCAAAACATTACCAAGCAGTAACTGAAAACACTGGTGTTATCAGCGCTGTTCCCAGGCCCAAAATCAAAAACACAGCACTGCACCAGCTACCAAGAAGGAGAAAAATGGCTGCTACTGTTGAACCCAGGACAGGAAGTGAATTCATCTTTCTTGGTTCCTACTCTGGAAGTGGAAAGGTGTAAAGGCGCATCTACACCGGTAGGGTTTTTCAACTACATCTGTATTGGCATGATCACCCTGCTGTTGCATTGGAGCATCCAAATGTTGGTTGTTATTTTCAAGTATGAGCAAAGGAAAAGACTGGAAGCCAACAGAATAGAGCCTTAGGTATAGATGAAGTTTTGAGATTGCTAGCCTACTACACGTTTGTTCTGAATGTCCTGGTACTTGATTTTCTGTTTTCAAATCAACACACCTGTCTAGGTGGGCTGTAAATGAGGAAGGAAAAGGAATTCTCTACTTAGATGTGTGAAAATAAATCCTAGGTCAAAAGTATTATGGATGTAGAGTTTATTAAATAAAGATGGCATGTGGATAATCTTACTCATAAATTCAAGCAAGGAGGAGTGTATGAAACGGAGCAGTTGTCTTTAAAGCAACAAGCTTAAAAGCAGAATGTTCTGTCAGCACATTCTACTGCATCTGATATAAAAACATGTTGGAATCAGCTTCACTTTATCTACCTTGAAAAGCTGAGGAGTGAGACATAAAGGTACAATGTGTGGTATTTACAACTGTGAGTGTGGTGATTGAGATACTTTTCATATGTTAATGGCAGTAATTTTGATATTGGTTAAGGACAATGAACACATTTTTGTTTCCTGCTGGCTTTAAGCATATGCAAGAAGGAGGAAGAAGCTAGAGCCCAGGAGCTTGAACTGCTAATCATGCTGGGGTGTGCATTAATGAGAGACATGTGGGGATATAAGCTTCCAGGAGCCTACAAGAGGTTTGGGAATGCCTAGAATTGTGTGTCCTTTAAACCAGTGTGTCATGTGGCCTGGCAGTCTGTTGAGAGCTTGTTGTCTAAAATCATGATCCAGAAACTGGATTTAAGGAATTCTGAAAGATATTGCAAAGATGTTGGGAAATGATGGGCTAAAAAGACTAAACAAAAGCAGAAGTGTGTGCTTTGATACAGAAAGAATTTAGATAAGGGGAAAGAGCTTTTTCAGGGTACTGTACATAAATCAGCAAAAAGCTGAAGAAGAAAGGTTGAGAAGAAGGGAGAACTCCATCCCAACTAGAGGAAGCTGAATTTATAATGCTTGGAGACTTGGAAAAGTCTCTAGGAAAAGGCACAGTATTCTGTTTTTAGATTCTTGTTCCGTATGCTTTGCATATGCATGTGATGTTAAGGCTCTTCTGTAGTGCTCTAAATCATTGGATTTTAAAAATTCACTCTTAACTGTGCCAGGATTTAACTGCCCTAAGGACAACTGTTTGATTTAAAGGACAGTTTAAAATTTGAACTTGTATAAACTGTCATTTGTCTAATATTCCAAATAAACATTTATCCAATGTTTTCTTTCAGTGTTATTTGATGTCTGTTTAAACAAAAAAGCAACAGCCAGCCAAGCAAACAACCAAACAAAGCCCTGCTTCCAAGCAAGCCTTAGATAAATTTTTATTCTCGTTTGTTAATAAGCAGGTGTTATGATCTTGGTCAGTTTGAAACTTCATAATAATTAGTTAATGCTGCTTAGCAAAACAGTAACTTAAATGGCAATATTCTAAAACAGAATTCTGGAGGTGTCTTGGTTTATTTCTTAGCAATGACAGGTTTTGGCTTTTTTTTGAGCCATGAGCACTCTAAAAAAAAAAAACATCTGTTCTGCTAATGATCCATGTACCACGCAGTTTGACTCCATTTCTGGAAGTCTACATCTAAGGCCAGGTTTAGGATCTTTTCATAGATTTACAGTAGATTTATTCTCTCCTCTCCCCCCTGCAAAATCTATACTCTCCTTTTTCAATTTAAATTTTAACTGTAGTATAAGGAAAGTCTGGGGATAGATACAAGTTTTGAAATGTGCTGAGTCAGTAAGACATTATGGAAAAGTTGCACAGTGAAATGAGAAGAACATTGCTTTACCTTGATAAAGCTTTTGTCACACTTGGAAGGCTGAGAGAGGTATTTCCCTTCCCTTTCTACTCTCTTTACATTCTTTCTGAGCAAGTAGGTGTCAGTAAGCATCCTGCCTTCTGGAGATGCGCTTGTCTTCTGAATACCGCAAATCCCAGAGATTTTTCTATTACAGGTGACTGACCATGCTCCTAATGCCCTTCTTGCCCTGTGTCATGTTAATAGTGACTTAACACTTTGAATCTGTTAATATAGTGCTGCTTTAAAGGTCTTCCTCTTTGTTGCTGTTAGCCAGGGGCATTGGAAGGAGCAGAGCAAGGCAGAATGGCTGCGAATCCAGAGTTCCTGGTGTAGAAAGGGAGCTGAAGAAGTCAGAGTATTTATAATAATAGTAAAAAAGCCACTCTGAGCTTTCTACTATAATGTGTAGCAAATCTTAACATTGGACTTGCTAGTATTCTCTGAAGATTTAAAGACATTCGCCCTCTTCTTTGTTTCTGAGTAAGTTGAGCTACTCTAAATATTCTCGTGCCTGGTTACAGTAATTGCTTGTCACATGTCTTTGTGGCCTTTTCCTATGGCAAAACTCTGACTCTTAATTCACCTTTTAATTAGATCTGGAGCTCCAGAGAAGTTCTGAAATAGGGTGAGTAATGTTTGAGAAAATGTCCTGCTGCCCAGTGCCATTTAAAAGGAAGTGAAGAGAAAGATGTGCCACACCTGTGCTTAAAGTAGCTGTTGCTATCTGAACTCCTGAAATTGAAAGCCAACTCACGGTATTTACTGCATTCTGTAGCATTGTAAGCTGATGTAATGCCCATCCCCTTAGTCTTATATTTCCTGGTTTATGGTGTTGATCTGGCTGAGAACTGAATCATCGCAAAAAAAATAATTGTCATTTCACTCTGCTCCCTTACCCAACTTTCTGTGCAGCTGCCTGGGTGTTAGCACCAAGACAAGCCACCTCTGCAGCAATTGGACTGCTGTGACTGCCATTGCATGGGCACTTCATCTCTCCTTGTCTGTGCTACTGAAGGTGATGGCCTCTGAAAAAGAGCTGCGCTCTGTTACCCTTCTTGCTTGCACTGGTGTCAAAGCTTCCCCTGACCCTTCAGAGATGATGATTCAGTTTGTTGAACTAAAGGATGGCAGCTCCATTATGTGTCCTTGTAGGCTGGGTTTCTGCTGGTTTAGAATTGGAGATTCCAATTAGACACAAGAGGAAAATTTTTCACCGTGAGAAAAATCTGCTGCTAAAATAATCTCCCCAGGGAAGTGGTGGACTCCCCAGTATTGGATATTTTTAAGATTTGGCTGGAATATCTAGTACAGGTCATGCTTTGTCTAGAAAGGTTGGACCTTGAGTTCTCTTCCAACCTGGGATTCTATAATCTGTGATTCTGTATAAGTGCATTTGTGTAGGATGCTTTGTCAAGAAGAACTTATTAATAGAAGTCTAACTTTTAAAATAAAGGAGGTGGCATCATAGAACCAATGTAAAATGTGAATTATGTTGCATAATGCATGTATTAAGCTTTTAATAACTTGAGAGAACATCTTGTGTATAACAAAAGAAGTGTGTCTACTGCAAGTGACTGATAAAACAGTTACGCTGCTTGTCTTGCCAAGTTTTACTTTGATGATAAAATAAAGCATGCAGACAGAAAGCTAGAACTTTGCTCCTACATTAATGTAAGTGGTGGTTTCATAATTAAAGTAAGTGTATGTAAGCTTTCATCAGCACAGTGTGACCATCAGATTGGGAGTGTTTTATTTCTTAGCAGGGTGTGCAAGAGGTGCTGGCTCGATGACATTTAAATTCATTTATGTGTTATTATTGAAAATTGGGTGAACTAAAATTTTTTTCTTAATCTCTAGTTAGAAATCTGAAAAGTGATAAAATCAAAGAGCTTTTCTGAGCAGTCATAATTCTCAAACTATTCTACAAAAAATATTAGCTGCTTTTTAGATTATTCATCCTGCAGTAAGATTTAGCAATATTTACAATTTTTTAAATGGAATTAATGAAATTGAATCATTGAAATTTTACTGTTTGTAACTAGTGATTCATGTAGAAGCCTGAAAGAATATTCCTGTTATTGATGTGCTGCAGTACATGGTCCCCATTTGTTGTGGCTTGAAGGGCCTCTCCGACACCTGCAAAATTTAAAAATGAGGCTATTTTGCCCTTCTCCAGCCTCGTCCTGCTGTCTGCCTTGGGCTGCGGCTCCAGTGTCACTGCTGTGTGTGAGTCACATTGGGTGAATGGTTCAGCAGGAGGGGACGGGATAGACAAATCAGCTTTCGCCTGGAAACGTTTCCTGGTTTGACATACCAGGTTAACGTTGATGATGATCCAGACAATAGAGTGAGGCATGGTGGAAAGGAACAAGGAGGAACTGTTTCAGCAGCTGTTTCATTCATTTCGGGATGGATTTCCTGAAATAAAGTGGTTGTGTAGCTCCCCTATTCAGTTGTCTCAAATGTCTGGGATGTCAGACAGTCCCAGGGGCAATCTGTAATTCAGAGAGCATCAATGTGCATGTGTCTTCTGTGCTGAATAGGATTGTCTTGAAGAAAATGGAACAACTGAAGATGAAGCTTAAGAAGACATCAAGTATCAAGTTACTGAAGAGTGGAAAAGATTCTTTATTCTGGAATAGTAAACTTCTCTTCGCATTTTTTTAGCCAGCCTTAAGAGCAAGGAAAGTACCACTTTTGAAAACCTTAGAAATTCAGGTAGAAGCAAGATCTAGTGTTCCAGCCTCTTCAAAAAGAGGGCTTCTGCAGAACAGAAAGGTATTGAAGTTTGTAAGGCTGAAGAGGCTGGTAGACCTGCAGGGAATCATGGTTGGTGTGTAGCCTGTTGAAAGAGCTGGGAACCTTAGGAAAAGGTAAGAGAGGCATGGCAGCTTTCCCTCTCACAAACAAATGTGACAGGTTGGAAAGGGGTATGGAAAACTGGACTATAGGCTGCAGTCAGGAACACAGGTTCTCTTGGAGCTTTCTTAATTCTCCTGAGGTTTGGGCTAGAACTTAATCTCAAGATGCTGAGTGTTTTTTGAAATGCATTGGTTAGTACTCATAAAGGTGCAGGGTTTCTTCAGAATGTGTCATTGTGCTTTAAAAAGTCTTTCTGTGTCCTTATAGCTGTGTGCTAAAATGTTATGTGTAGTGAAACTGCACCAAGCTAGTGTGGATGGTAAGTCACTTCTGGGTTTCCCAATGAAAAGCTATTTACAGTCACATTTTTCTTCAGTCTTATTACTAACTCTTCCATCTTCCCAGGTCAACTTCAGTATAGAAAAAAAGACAAACCCTACCTGACTTATTTTTCTGTAGCTACTGTCTTATATATGAGTACAGCAAAAAGTCATTTGGTGTTTGTTCTTGGGTCAGAGAGGCACAGTGGCTTCAACAGGAATCAAATTGGCAACACATTTTGTCACTTGAACTACTCAGAACCCTCTGCCCGTTCCTCTGTGCTTGTCTCTACAAATCTTGAGTATTACGTTCAGTGTCCTTTCATTGCAAGAATGAAAAGCAGTGAATGGGCTAGTTAGGCAGATAGCTAGCTATTAAGTGTTTGTGGTAACATTTGTCAACAAGCTGGCAAATGGTAGTATACTGCTGCAGATTGAGTCGTTCTATGTGGTACTTGCTTTTGGGGCTTGCCACAAGAGAAGAGTAACAGCAAGCAGGGATGATGCTTCAAGGTAAATGCTTGCTCTTCTGCTGGCCAATTTACTGATGCTATTGGGATCAGTAGCAGAACTACTGATCAGTATTTTTCTTTAAAACATTTTCTGATGCCATTACCCATTAGCGTGGTGATAAATTTTTTGTGCAGTTATCACAAACTGGTACACAAATTGTAAATGCCAAGATCAGTTCTGTAACTGATAAAGCCGCTTGTGGAGCAAAATGCAAAAGCTATGAGCACTCAGTCTTGGTTTGTGCCTGAAAGTAATGATGGTTTTATCCTTTTTAACCTTTGAGGATTTTGCATGTAATTATCTAATCCAAGTCTTGTCCAACCTCATGATTCTGTTATTTGCCAGCATGGTATCTGATTGAAAGTGGACAGGTACTCTATCTTATTATTGTCAGAAGGCTTTCGTGAAACAAAGCAAAGTCTGTAATCATGGCTGCAAATGTGCTACTTCCTCAGAAAAGTTTGAGGTTTTTTTTTTTAATGTTTGTATATCAGATAAAGTATTGCAATGAAATACTTAATAATAGTTACTATTTATTCTCTTGGAAAACACTGGCAATCAGCTTCAGGAAGATTCAGTTTTTCTTAGTGTTTGCATTAGTGTATAGAAGTCTGTTACTGCTGGCATCTCAGTTCAGATAAATAGTGTTAGAAGAGAATATCTTAAACTTATGAAGTACTGACTAGCCAGGCACTATAAAACTGGATGGCCTTGCTCAAAGGATAGAGGGGACTCTGACAGTGTGTGAAGTAGTGTCACATATCAAGAAGCTGTTCTGCAAGGGCTGGAAGCACTTTGCAAGATGTAACCAGGTTGTGCTTCTCAGGTTTTTAACGAAGTGGAGCTTTTGTCATTATAATGATAACCAAAGTCTTGCACCACTGAGTTTGTCTAATGGATGTTGATGAATGATGAAGAATCAGATCATTGAGCAAGAGGCAGACAGAGGAAGTGAAGTGTGTGTATGTATGTTATAAAACTGGGAGGGGAGGCATGGCAGAAGTCAAAGGCTCAGCAGAAAATGTGTCAGAGAACACAGAATGTGTCACCTTTTGCTTGTAAACAGCAGAACTTGGGTGAAGTAGCATTGGGATCTACCTCCTTTACTAGGCTCAGTGGAATAACCCCTTGCCCTTCCCACCATACTACCTTCCCTTTTCTGCTGTAAGCTTCCTTTCTTCATTCTCCTGTGTCATGGTTTGGGTTGGAAGGGCCCTTCAAGATCACCTAGTTCCATCACCCCTGCCATGGGCAGGGACACCTTCCACTAGACCAGGTTGCTTGAAGTCCCTTCCAGCCTGGCCTTTCAACACTTAAAGACTGTTCTCTGCTGGGTTGGTTTGGTTTTTTGGGGGGCAGGGGGAGTATTTGTTTTGTTTTTCATAAAACTTTTAGCAACTTGGACAACTTCAGTTAAATTTGGTAAAGGGGATATTAATAGTCTTCACTGGGATCAAAAGGTGCCAGGCAGGAGGAATGGATTTGGACTGCCAAACAGTCTGCTCACACATACCTTATTTCCTTAGGAAACCAGACTGGAAAAAAGCATTCACAGGGCTGGACAGTAAGAGGAAACAGGCCAGCACAGGAAAAGGGAGGCAAGGTTGTATAATTGGCAACATTAAGACTGGAGTCAACAAAGGATGGAAGAATTAAAAATTGTCATTTCCAAAATACATGGGATTTTCACAATTAGGTAGCAAGATGTCATGGTTTAAACCCAGTCGGCAGATCAGCCACGCAGTCGCTCTCTCACTTCCCCCTCTTCCTCCCCACCCTGGTCCCAGAGGGATGGGGAGTAGAATCGAAAGAACGTAACTCCTACAGGTTGAGCTAAGAACAGTCCAGTAACTAAGGTATAACACAAACCACTGCTGCTACCACCAATAATAATAATGACAAGGGAAGAGAATACAGCCGCTCGCCACCTGCCAACTGATACCCAGCCCAACTGAGCAGTGGTCTAACCCTTCCGGGTGACTGCCCCCAGTTTATATAGTGGACATGACGTGCTGTGGTATGGAATCCTCTTTGGTCAGTTTGGGTCAGGTGTCCTGTCTCTTCTTCCTCCTGGCTTCCCTTTTTCCCTGGCAGAGCATGGAGCTCAGAAAGTCCTTGGTCAGAGTAAACATTACTGAGCAGCAACTGAAAACATCGATGTTATCAGGGCTGTTCCCAGGCTGAAAGACAAAAACACAGCCCTGCACCAGCTACTAAGAAGGAGAAAAATGGCTGCTACTGCTGAACTCAGGACACAAGAGGATTGTACTTCTCTAAAACTGAAGTGTGGGTTGTAACAGGTATTTATCACCATAGTAAGCAGGTTGGGGCTATCTGGGTGTGGGTATCTCCCAAGACATGTATGCAAGCACTAACTTGTTAAACCTGCCAGCCTACTGTTTTAGTAGCAATATCACAGGAATGCTGTTTCTTTGAAAAGGGAGCGCAAAGGGCAAACAAGTTACTTGATTTCTGCAGTGTAAGTTCAGAGGGATGGTTGAGGGAAATGGTAAAACTTGCTGCTCTTTCATGTTCTTCTTCCAAAGAAAACATCTTAAATAAAATATTGGATCCGCCTGGTGGGAATATGGCTCCAAAGACAATTATCTGCGTCATTTTGTTGTTTTCCTGACATTAATATTTTGCAATTCACATAGTTTCCTACCACAAGGTTTTGTAAAGGGGAAAAGTAGATAAAGGGAGCGTGGTGGCAGATGAATTTCTGTATGACCAGGCAGTTTGGACACAGCTTCTGGGTAGATCTACCTGAATGTTATCATGATGTTATATAATGGCTTAAACCCCAAATCACTTATCAGTTCAGAACTGCGAAACTCTCTGGTGCAGGGTCATTGAGTATGTGAGTAGGTTGTCCAGGGAGGCCATAAAGTTACCATCCTTGGAAGTTACTGAGATCTGAAGGGGTAAAACCCTAAGTAACCTGGTCTGAAATCAGTATTGACTGTGATTTGAGCAGGAGATTATACTAGAGACCTCCTGAGTTCCCTTTCAGCCTGAAGTGTAACTCTGTGTATTATTTTCTTGCAGTTGTCACATTTATTTAAAACTTGAAGCTGCCAATGATACAAAACATCAGATGTTCTTGAACATTTGGCAACTTTGACTCAGTGGGTTTTGTGACTCTGAATTTCTGGAAACTTGCACTGCCTAACAAAACACGCAGGAGTCCTCAAATTAGAGCCATTGGGTAACTCCACCAGTGAAGCAGTAGTTATCATAAACCCAGCGGGTTTTGGGTTTTTTTCCATTGTATTGTAAAGGTACTAGCTTTTGTGATTCCAGATAGTAAATTACTGACATATTGAATGGTTCGATATCTGAACAGAAAGTAGAAATCCAAGGCATACCTCAGCATTTCTCATTTTTAACCACAGTCTAGCTTGGGAAAAGTTGTCCTATTATTTTTTGAGGATGGTGTTGACAATGCCATCTTTCCCTGACCTGCTCTCAGAAATGAGAGGAAATTTGACATATGCTTCTGACCTTGACAGAGGCTGGCATGCACCCATTCCCAGTGTAGCAGTGTCTAGTGTCTAGTCTGCTGTCTCATGTAGTTTCTGCTGGCAGTTGATGCAGCTTTTGATCATTCTCAAACAGTCTTCAAATATCTTTTATCGGATGGCATAATACAAATTGCAGTGTAGCTGCACCAGCTAACAAACCTTAATCACAAACCTATTTACCTGTAACTGCACTTCACATGATGTTTTCAAATTATTCAAGTAAATGTTTTCTTTTTGTGCAAACAAAATATCCTAAAAATATCCATTTATCAGGGAAGGAGGAGAGTATGATCAGGATAGAGTTTGTTTGCAGGTAACGAATTATGTCTTTTAAACAAACCATGGGTTTCAATGAAGAAATAAATGCTGGCATTTAATTTCCTGTTATGAATATTAATCAGGACATTGACTGTTCCTGTTTTGTATTATACTCTTTAGAGCATACATTTTTTGGCTCCTTAAAAATAGTGGTTTTGTTGATTTTGGGTTTTTGTTTGTTTGTTACTTTGTTGTTTTTTTTTTCTTGTGTGTCCTTATGGAGAGCACCCTTCTGCCAGACAAGTGTGAGTTCAGTAATGTAGAATCAGCCTGAGAGAAAAGGCAGTGATGCATGCAGATGTATTGCACGTGGAACATCTATTCCAAATTCTCATTACAGCTTCACAGTCATGAATAAACAAAGTCTTGCAATTACTCTCAGCTAATGTTACCCTGACAACAGTATATATAACAAAATTCAATAATCACTGCTATCAAAACCCCCAATACACCTAATGCTTCTGTTTGCCAGGACGAAATACTTTCATTAAGTATTAAATCAACTCCAAATAGTAAGTCCTACTTTTAATATTGGGAACAAAACTAATCAGTAAAGTTTGATTATTCATTCTAGTATGTGGAGAGAAGTTGGCTTTGAGTTCCCTATTTATAAAATAGTGATATATAAAAGGAGAAGCTGGAGCTTTTTACCAGCTTTATGGTATATCACTGTGGGTTTATCAATCACTTGGCATCGTTCTAGCAAGCACAGTGAACACAGCTCTCTGATACTTTATGTTACAAGCTTTGCTCATTCAGTTTTGGCAGTTCTAGATGTGTTACTGATCTTGATGATAGAGGGTTGAGGAGCAGCAACCTCCTGGCGTGGCAGCAGGAAAGCAAATTGGAAATATTTTTTTATTTAGCTTACCTAAGTAGTAGAAATTGTTCAATCCACTACTTAAAAGCAGTAGGTCACATCCTGGTGTAAAGAGGGTTCTACTCCAAGATGCCAATAAAGGAAATATGACTTTAAATGAACTACTGGTGTGTTGCCTCCTCTGAGCTCTGATCTGCTGCGTAATCTCTATTGTTATGTCTGTGATTATGAGATTCTGTGAATATTAGGTTTTATTTTCAAATTTTACTTCCTTTTAAGGACTCTTGGATGCCTTGACAAAGACTTGAAGGGTTTTTTTTCCATTTCAGAGGAAGCCCTATCCAATTCAAAATTTTTCTGTACATTTGAATATTCATGTTTGGGGCTCAGCCTGCCAAGAGAGAGATCACTGAATCTGCAGTGTTTCTGAACACCTGCTAAATACTAAAAGCCACTATGAGTTAAGTGCACAATTAGCTTGTCAGAATGATAATTTCCTTTTAGGGAGGGAAGACTGTTTTTTTCATTTATTTACATCTATTAAACTAATTAATTTTAACATGTAGTACTTCAGTTGACCAATTGAAATGGAAAAAGCAAGACCAACCTAGGACTCTGGCAGTTTTTGAAGTGAAATGATAGCAGTCATTCAACATTTCTGCCCAGCTGAAATGAGGAATCTAGTAGAAAATCCAGTAGTCTTGTTCTTAAATTTTGTACTTTGGATAGACAAGGAACATGCAGTGAAAGGGGTGTTACTTGTGGGGAAACCTTTTCAGTAAATACCTCTCCTAAATAGTACAAAGAAGCAGCATGGCTACTCTTCAGTACACCAGTTTCTTCTTTTTGTTATCTGTTATATGAATTTAGAAGTCTGTAATCTCCAGTTCAGACTTCCATATCTACTGTGTGTTTGTAAAATTTGGTTTCTTTGTGTTAACATCTGAAATACTTTGTCAAGGCAATGACCCCTCTTGTAGGAAATCTGTTTGGCTTATAACTCATTAGCTTAATGATAATGTGAGTAAAATGGGAGTCTGGGTTAAGTTACAAGTAGTAGTTCAGTGATGTTTTATTCAGTTGCAAATGGAAAAATGTGTTTTTAAAAACTTAATCTTTTTAGTTTAATAATGTTTGTGAAGAAGAGCAATCTTTTTTCTGTGCTAAGTTGGATTCATAAGCTGCCACTTTGTGGGCACCACACTTACTCTTGTGCAGTTTAGCTTGCACCACTGTTTTTTCTTACTGATTTGGTCTTCATAATTAGAGTAATGAATTGTGATAGATGTTGTGTATAAACAGTAATTCTCATCCTGTGATATGATAGAAATAATCTGAAAGGGATCTGGAGAGGAGAAGATTGAGATCTGTAGGTACACTGGAATTTATCAACCACATAATTTGAGAAATATCCTGAATCCAGTGGGACCCTTGAAACAAAGTACATGTGGGTTAGTTAATTGCTGGACATCCATTAAGTTGCAGCGCTTCAGTACTTAGTGAGACCTAGTGATTG
This sequence comes from Amazona ochrocephala, assembly GCA_039720435.1. Lineage (NCBI taxonomy): Eukaryota > Metazoa > Chordata > Aves > Psittaciformes > Psittacidae > Amazona > Amazona ochrocephala. The sequence continues at coordinate 49,547,479 of CM077882.1, read as the reverse complement.
TTGCTTAACAGAAAAGATAGTTCAAAGTAAAAGTGTTAAATTAGCCACAGATTTTGTAGAAAAGGGTTTCGTTGCTGTTGTAGAGACAGTTATCTCTTGAGAGTGGATTGTTAAAGCTTTAGCTGGTACTAGCTGAAATAATCAAAAGTAAAGCTGAACTCTGCTTAAGAGGAGAATTATTCTAGTGGCTGAAGGATAGGACAGATTTTCTCTAGGGTTTACCCATAACGAATCAAGTCTCTTTCATATTGTCCTTCACTGAATCACAAAACCCTAAAGAAAGGGGGAGGGGGAGAGAAATCCTCCTGGAAGACTACTTTGCTCTCTATTTGCTGGCAGCAAGGCAGAACCAAATATAGGATGGAACTTAAAAGAAAAAATAATAATAGTGTAGGTTTTTTTTTCTTCTATAATTCTACTAGTACTTGAAAAACTGCTGTTGTACTGTGTATACAATGAATGCTTTTGACCTCTAGTTTATGCATTGTTTTGGTTTAAATTATTTCTCTTTAATAATTGATTTTTTTTTCTTTAAACAGCAAGACCATTTACAAAATTGGTAAAGGAAATGCAGCTCCATCGAGATGACTTTGAAATTATCAAAGTGATTGGAAGAGGTGCATTTGGTGAGGTAAGAGATTCTTACGCTCCATTGTAGTAATGTAAATGTAATCGTTTGTGTGAATGATTTCTTGCTGCAGTTAACCTGTTCTTATCCTAAAGACAAAAGATTCGCACAGATGTGTCGGAATACTTCTGAATGTGGGATGTAGCTAGGTACCAGTGAAAGATCCCCTTGAAGCAGGGTATTAGTGCCCAGATTTGCTATTTCTGTGACTGGATTATTCTTACTTCAGTGTACCAAAACAAGCATCTCTTCAATGTCTGTATGGCCCGGGTGGTCCCACCTAGCAGCTGCACAGCTGAATTTGAGATCTCTTCTCCCACTTGCCATATGTACACTTCTGTGCTGCTGTAATTTAACACAGAACTGGGCTGCTTCTATGGTAGGAGTGCAGAGGCTGCTCCACCCATCTGCCTGTCTTTGTAGCAATCTGGTAATGCAGAAAGACGCATTTGGCTGCCTCAAAGGCTGTTCCTTGTCATCTTTGAAGATCAAAGGCTGCTGGATCTGTTTTTTGGGCAGCAAGTTGAATCATGCTGGGATGATAGGAACGCCTAGTGTTTTGACAACTCGCCAGTCGCAGGACCCTGGACTGAAGCTTTACTTCTTGATATGCTTGATGAAAATCTCTTCAGACGCAGAAGTCTGATGGGGTTTGCCACTGGCAAAGGCATTCGTGAGCATGTCCTCTCCAGTAGGCGTAGGATACCTGAGACTTCTGGAGAACCTTAAAGACAACCGTTTCAGCATTTAAGTGCATGTAACCAAAGCCACAGATGTTAGCAAAAGAGGTTATTAACCAGAGAATTTCTACAAGTAAAGAACACCCCTTAGATTTCTTTCAGGAAGCTTCTTTTAAGTAGTGCCACACTAAAGTCAAATGTAGTGACAGCCATTAGCAGCTCACTTCAGCCTATTAGCACTTGATTACAACTTCTGCTGCCTAGGCTAAGGCTAGGTAGGCTTCCTCATTTTCATCTGGTGGTGCCTGGGGAAAGAGCAGGACATGTACAGTGCAGGGCTTTCCTTCCAAGCGTGGTATGCCCTGGACATTTCCAGGTATTTCGCATAGGGTTTGATTGTGAAACAAAGGTGTAGATAGAAAAATGCCAAGACCCTGCTCAGTCTGGGTTCAGAAAACGATGTTTCTATGTACATAAGCAGTTGATAGTGGGTGAAGTAATAGCTTCATATCTGCATAATTCTAAGCTGTTTCAGAAACTGCTTTTGAGGAAAGCTGACGCCTATCACAGAAATTAGTGTTTCAAAAACACCTCTTCATCTGAACCATCATCTAATGATGTGGTGCATAGTGAGCATAGCTGCTGAAGGAACTTGAGCATTTTAGGTAAAATGTCCAGATAAATACTAACGTCTTGACATGTAAGACACGAGTTTGCTTTCTAGTGGTTGTTGAACTTGGTGAGTTGCAACTTCCCCCTTCCTCACCCCACCTTCCCCCCCTCCAAAAAAAAAAAAAAAGAAAAAAAAAAAAAAAAGAAATGTTATCTTAGGGTAGGGGAAATACTGCATGAAAATCAGCTAAAACCAAACACTTCAGTGTTTTTTTTTAAGCAGGTGTGTATTATTTGAATATTGCTGTTAGTTGCTGCAAAGAGTTTGGCAGGAAAAAAGCAGAAATGGGAAAAATTAGTTAAGTCTTAAGGAATGGCTGAAAGCTACAAACTAAGTCCAGAAAAAGAGGTCTGAGCAGGAAGGTTTATGAGTAGATAAAAGGCCTAGAGAACCAAGACAGTAGTAGGTAACAGTCTATCTCTTCATTAGGGTTTTGATTCAAAGCAGTGGCACATTTTTTTAAGAGAGTGCCTCCACTTATTGTGGAATGATTTTGCTATGCTGAGATAGATTTCCTTTGGAAGAAACTAAACCAGAATCTCCATTCCAGGTGTGCACCAAATGTGCTGCTGGCCCCAAGGAATACGTAAGAATCCATCACTGGATTTGGCTCTCCTAACAGCTTCAAAACATTTAGGTTAGGTCCAGGAGACCAGCCTAGGTACAGTCTGAAGCAACAGTCCTGAATACCACACAACATATTTGGGAAGGCTCAGCACAGGCTACTTTCATCTGACGTTCTGGTCTTGCTGTGCCAAATTACTTGCTATAGTGGCTGTGACCACTGATATCTAAAGAATGTTAGATTAGTGTTTTGGCAGTGTGTCTTTTGGTGGGATTAGAAGTGGTTTCTGGATTTTTTCAGAACTAGGCTTGTGAATGCTACAGCTATCAAAAATGGGAACCCTTTATAGTGACTTTCAGATGGAGTCTGTGTTGGGAATGCCTTCACACAATATAACTTTAAGGAAGGGCCATTTTCCATAGTACTTGGCCACTTAAGGAATTGACCAACTGGAAATGTCAGTGCAACAGCAGATGAAGTATCTCTGAGATCTTTAAGAGGTTTCAGTTTATATGTGCTAGGGGGGAAAGGTATGACCTTTCTTGGCTTTGGATCAAGAGTCTTAAGGTATATAAAAGGTACAAATTCTTTGTGGAAACTCATATTAATAGTGTTTGGAGTGCCTGAATCAACAATGTGTTTCATATTCTTTCATTTGGAAAAGCATGGAGCTTGACTAAAGCAATTCATATATCCCATCCACCCCAGTGGAAATGAAATTTCACAGAAGTGGAATGAGAAAGTATCTTAATTTCATCCTTCTGTTAGAGCTGTGAGTGTTCACAAAGTCAGTGGTGTTAGTTATCTGTCAATATCATGTTATCTTGTTCATATTTTAATTTAAAAGTGTTAGTTTATAGTTGTAAGAGCTGGAAACTTCTATATCAGTTTAAATTATGCATCATTGATTTTTAAGTTCATTATCTTTTAATCCCACTTGCCAGAGAATATTTCTTGGGTTTTGCTTATGAATGAATCATTGACCCTTGTGTATACTACATTGCTACAACTGCCAAATATTATAAGCATTATGAAACAGCAATTATATAAAGGTTGACGTTTAATAATAAGAGCAACTTCTTGAGGAACTTGTGGCGTCTGACTTCTATAAAGCAACACTTTAGAAAACTGAATGGGGAAACTGTAAGTAATTTTTCTATATGGTGTTCATACATACATAGGAACTATGTTAGAAATTAGTTGATGGGATTCTAGTAGTTACAAGGTTGTTCATTAGCTCTTGTTAAAAACAAAAAAATCAAACAATAGAAAAAAATGTCCCAAACACAAATGTCTGCTAGAAATAAACTTCAAAAATACCTATAGAGTATTTGTTAGAATGCGTAAATAAATTAATCAGAATTAAATTAAACATATTTCTCTTAGAATTAAGTAGTTTAAATTAAATGCTGAACAGCTAAACAGGCAGGTCTTCAAAAAGGATGGAAACTGCATTCTGTTTAGCTACTTTGGATTTTTTGGAGAGTGCCAGCAGCTTTAGTCTTACCAAAGAACTTTTGCATAAATTGGTATGTTTGATGGAAGACAGCTTAAGGAAACTAAAGGCATAATATTAGTTATTAGTCTGTGTCACTGGTCAATTTTTGCCACATAACATACAAGCCAAAGAAACAATGGTCTTTGACCAGAGAGAAAATTGAAAGCACGTGTGAGCTTATATCCGTGAACACAACTGCAAAATCAATGTCTAATTTAAGGCTGATTGATATAATCACCAGCGCATATCTGTACTGGCATGTCAGTGCCTTTATCTTTCTTTCTCCTTTTCAAACCGTCAGAACTGAACCTAGTTCTTTACGCTTTTTTTTCAGCAATAAGAAGGCCCAACTGATAATCCAAAACTACCTGAATGAAAGTTCTTACAGCACAGGAGATACGAGAAAGCAAGAGAAAAAAATGTTTCTTAAAGTTCTCATAATTATGCTAGGACAGAAATAGCCTAGCTCAGAACCTAGAGATTTCTTCTGTAGCCACCTGTCAATACACGCAGGTCTCCCTTTCTCATAAACTAAGCCAGCCACTTTGCATGCAGGATAAACTGAATGTCTGAATATCCTTTACAGCAACATTTAAGGCTCTGACTTCTGGAGTCACTGCCTTGAGAACATAATTTATTTTTTCAGAAGTTTCATAGTTATGAAGTTCAAAATTTGAAATGTTCTTTGAGTGCATGACAGAATAGCATGTAACCTAAATGTTAGCTCTAAGAAGGATAAACTACTTGTGGCTCTTCCCCATCTCCTAGGATATATTTGCCTGGGTGTATACCCGGCTGGGTGGAATATTTTAATAAGTGCCTCAATGTTACTTTCAGTCTTTTTTTTTTTTTTTAACAGGCCATATAGGCAGATAGCTCATGTGCAGAGGGGCGATCTGATGAGGAATAAAGCTACTAATGATTTAAAAGCACCCCAAAATAAAATCAGAACTAAATGGTTTTCTGTAATCTTCATTCTGGTTTCTGTTAATAAAATTAATGTAGAAGTCTCTTTGTAGACAAGAATGAGTATGTTGTATAGGGTGAACTAGTGAAAATACACATTCTTTAGGGGGAAGATTTAAACAATATGAGCACAGACTGGAAAACTCCAGCTTTTAAACCTTCAAAAAAACATGCCAAACCAAAAAATCCAAACCACCTGTGGCTTGAAGTTCGCATGTGCCCAACTACTTCTGTCTAGAAGTACTGTGGACCATTATTTGAAATGAAATAATGTCCTGAGAGCCTGTTCTTGGTGAGATTGTGCTTACCTGCGAAACTTACGCCAGCCAAAGAATTGCCTTCTGTGTGCTTGGTTTTTGCTTCTGCCTGCCGAGGGAGCTGGTGTAAGTACTTGTGCTGCAGTATAGTGAGAGAGATGGGAACTTGTGTATGAGAGCTGTCTGGCTCTAAATACTTGCACTTGCTCCTTTGCAAGCTTCATCTGACTGCTTAGTAATGTAAGTCTTTAAGATCACTCTTCTTTTGTGTAAAGGACCAATTAGGCATGTTGCTGTAGATTAACATATTTCAGTGAAGAGCAGTTGTCGAAAGAACCATGTCAAAGTGTGCCTAGGTTGAGAACTTGGATTGTGTAATGTGGCTGACATCTCCTGGAAATTTGGCAGCATGGGACTGTAACAATTGTTTTCCTTCCCTTGTTTGTTAGCAAGGATCTCTTGAACGAGCAGTGCTTACTATGGTTGCAGCAGAAGGGTGGAACTGCTTGTTCTTGCTTAGCACAAAAATAACTGAAACTCTTAATGTGCCCCACCTAAGTATTACTGCTCTGGATGGATTAGAAATACCTTTTGATATAAATGCTGTTGTGTACAGAGTTGATGTGTGTAGTATTTAGTAATAGTGCATGTCACCTCTACTCAGGATGCTTAGTCAGAGTCTCACTTGGAATCAAAAGGCTTAAAAATGTGTTTCCAGAAGAAAATAAATAATGATTGAGAGAACAAGACTGATCTTCTTGTTTCTGGTATATTATGCGGATCCTAATGAGAGAGATTACCCAGGACAGAAAGAGGAGGCCAGGGTATTCAATGACTTTTTTTTGGCCTTGGTCTTCACCAGCTAGAGCTCCAACCACACGGACCAAGTCACAGGAGGCAAAGGCAGGGACTGGGAGAATGAAGAACCAGCTGCTGTAGAAGATGAGGTTCAAGACCATCTAAGGAACCTGAAGGTGCACAAGTCCATGGGACCTGATGAGATGCGTCCATGGGACCTGATGAGATGCATCCACGGGTCCTGAGGGAACTGGTGGATGAAGTGGCTACACCACTGTCTGTGGGTGTAAACGTGAAGGATTTCTGAGTTGGACTAGCTCCTGGGAGAGCTTTGAGACAGCTGAGGAATGTTGATGGGAAAGTTTTGGGAGTATTGTGGGCGAGATAAGAAGGAAGAGAGAAGCAAGAAGCAAGCAGCCAGTCAAGGCAACCAGTGAGCAAGATATCCACCAATGAAGAAGTGAAGAGACCCACGTGGGTGGTGCTAGTGAACCAATTGTATTAGCCGCTCATACACACGGGTACTTCAGAAAGCCTATATCAACCCTGGACCATCAGATAATAAACGATTTTGTTTCATCACCAGAAACGGGGTCCATGCCTTAGTCTCCACAACTGTCCATCATAATTAAGAAGTTGTGGCAGTGCAGTAAAGTTCCCACTGGCTGGAAAAGGGGAAACATAATCCCCATTTTTAAAAAGGTTAAAAAGGAAGATCCAGAGAACTGCAGGCTGGTCAGTTTCACCTCAGTGCCTGGCAAGATCATGGAGCAGTTCCTCTGGGAAACTATGCTAAGGCATGTGAAAAATGAGGGTGTGATTGGTGAGAGCCAGCATGGCTTCACTAAGGGCAAATAGTACCTGACACATTTGGTGACCTTTTACAATGGGCCTATGACAATGGTGAATAGGGGAAGAGTGACTGATGTCATCAATCTGAAGTTCTGCAAAACATTTGACACTGTTCCACATGACATCAATAAACTGGAGAGACATGGATTTGAGGGATGGACCACTGAGTGGCAAAATAATTCGGCTGGATGGTCACAGCCAAAGAGTCAAAGGACACCAGAGACGAGTAATGTTATTCAGGGTTCAGAAATGGGTCCAGCACTATTTAACATCTTTGTTTGTGACATGGATGTGGGATTGAGTGCACCCTCAGCAAGTTTGCTGATGACACCAAGCTGTGTGGTACAGTCGACATGCTGGAGGAAAGGGATGCCATCCAGAAGGACCTTGACACACTTGAGAGGTGGGCCAGTGCCAACCTCATGAAGTTCAGCAGGCCAAGTGCAAAGGCCTGCACCATCTGGAGTACTGTGTTCAGCTCCGAGGTCTCCAACATAAGGATGTGGACCTGTTGAAGAAAGTCCAGAGGAGGTCACAAAAATGATCAGAGGGCTGGAGCACCTCTCCTATGAAGACAGGCTGAGAGAGTTGGAGTTCTTCATCCTGAAGAAGAGAAGGCTCTGGGAAGACCTAGCAGCCTTCCGGTACCTAACAGAGGCTTTGAACTGTAAGATGATAGATTTAGATTAGATGTTAAGGAGAAGCTTTTTCCTGTGAGGGTGGTGAAGCAGCTCCAGAGAAGCTGGATGCCCCATCCCTGTAAGTGTTCAGGGCCAGGCTGGATAGGGCTTTGAGCAACCTGGTCTAGAGGGAGGTGTCCCTGCCCATGGCAGGAGGGTTGGAACTAGGTGATCTTGAAGGGCCCTTCTAACCCAAACCATTGTATGATTCTATAATATACTGGCTAAGGGTGCAGTGAGGCTCAAAAGTGAATATGCTAAATCTGAGCTTCCTGTGGACAGTTGTTCTTGGCAGTGAGATGCAGAGCTGTTTGTGTGTTTTCCAACTGGTAATCACAGCTGTAGGGTACCGAGTTTAATGTTTTTATGTTCTTCCAGAAATTAACCTGGGGCAGAGTGAGCTTACAGACTGCAATTAAGGCTGTCTCACTGTTCAGAAGCTTTGGTGGTTGGTATTAAGTACCCAGCAGGGACTGTGACTTCTTACGTTGTGGATTAACAGAATTCATAAGTATTGCACACAACATATGACACTCCTCATCCAGCTATTCAAAGAGTCAAAGCATTCAGAATATGAAGCAGAAAAAAAATTTAATTACCTTTGCTTTTCTACAGTATGCTCTTCCCCCCAAAAAAAAAATAAAAAATTAAAGCAACTATTTTCTGCTGTGAAGATGGATGAAGAAAGAAGCTGCTCTGTTTTGAAAATGCATCAAAAGAGCTGGTTGCTATCTTGGTTCTCCCCAGCTCGGTGTCTGCTTGTATGGCAGCACCAAGTTACTATGGTGACAGGCAGGTTGCAAGGAGCTGGAGAGACATGCTTCATTGTAGTGCTGCTGTGAGACCAGCCATTTGTCTCTGCAACACCCCCAACTGCTGAAGAAGGGCTTAGGTGTTATTCAGGGCCTTTATTCTTCTTTTGCAGAGCCTTTCTTGGCTGACACTTGTGATTTCTTATTTGCAAATCATGAAGAGCCATGCTGTGTGCTCAAAAAATAGATTTCACTTAGGAAATGTGTACCATGGTGTATGAACCCTAGTAAAAGACACTGTGGTTGCTCATTTGAAGTGTAAAACAGACATAAGAAAACTGAGAATGCTGTCCAGACCAGTTTTTCCTCAAAGATACAGTATTAAAACCATTAACTAATGAGAAGCATATCAAAGACTTTTCATATCCAAGACTATTAGGAATCATAGAATCATAGAATAGTTAGGGTTGGAAAGGACCTTAAGATCATCTAGTTGCAACCCCCCTGCCACGGGCCAGAAGCAGTTCTTGCAGTGTTTTTTCAGTAGCTAGTATCCAAGGTATCAATAGCATGACACAGAAATAGTAAAAGTGGCATAAACAAGACTTAACTGAGGGAAATGACTGTTATATTCAATTATGAATCTGGTAATAAGACATTACGGATAAATTGTTTACATTTGAAATGACATTTTGTCTCTTCTCCCAGTTAAAAGGCTTGTCTAATACCTCTGCTCAAATGTCTAAAACCATTCCAAGTTCCTGCCAAAGGTTAATTCATGGTAATTTTACACTATTTTATCCGTGTAATTGTATTGTCCATTAGGCTAAGCAGAGCTTTTATCTTTTGTCATCCTTACAACTGATGTTCTTCCTTCCAATTTTATTTGTAGGTAGCAATCATATCCGCTTTTTTCTTTTGAACAAGTAAAGCTTTTCCTTTTCCTATGGTAGTATGAGAGGCTCTTTAGTTCCTTGATCATCTCAATAGCCTGCCTTCACACCTGCTCCAAATAGAGTATTTCTCTGAGGTGTGGTGCTCTGTGCAGTTTCCAGTGACTTTGTATTTCTACAGAAAGCTAATGTTTGCCCATCCCTAGTGGTGTGTATCTACCTGTGAATTCTAGAGTCACGTTTGTCTTTTTCAAAGCCATGCGAGCATGGTTCCCAAGAAATCTTTTTGTTAACTATCTTAATTGTTTTCTGTATATCCAAGCTTGCATTTAAATTATTTCTGCTCTTTCACACGCCATACTTTTTGCTGCTTACTAATGCTGGTTGTGTCACTTAAAGGGCTGAGTACAGTGGTGGGAAGTTCTGTCGTATTTGTAGAGGCTGATTTGGTGCCTGATTCCCACCATGTAGGTTTCATCGGGGCATGAGGAAACGCGGAACATGGGTTAGGATGGCTTTGCACACTGCAGCCCTAAACGTCAATATCAAGTGGTTTTTGAAGATCAAAATGCAATGAAATACTTCTATAAACCAATTCAAGAGGCAAAATACTAGCTCTTGCCAAAGTCCAAAAATTGTATTTTAGGTATATTGGTTCTTTTTTATTACAATACAAGTGAAACAGCTTTGAGGCAAAAAGTACAGGGAAAAAATGGATGGCAAGAGTAATACAAATCTGATAGGGTGTTGTGGCTTGTTGTGCTTGTACTTACCACAGCTGGCTCCTGCTTATGCTTTAGCCCCTGTTATCATACATTTTTTGACATAAATATGTTTCAAGTTGGTTGAAGTGCAGGCACGAGTGTTCATTAGGCTCTCTGAGGTCCGTGAGAAAACTGTACTTGATCTTTATTGCAGTGTCTCTGTTGTGGTGAATCTTGAGCATGACAAGTCACAGTGACAGTAATCAAATCAGCTGGTAACAGTTTAGACCCATTAAAGGGGGCTTGCTTAGAAAGGGGGGGCGGGGGGATGTAGTGGCGAGGAAACTCCTGCATCTGGAATTTTTCCTCATCTGTGTTTCAAGACTCTGTAAAACAGACGCACCTACATCTCTCTCTACCACACTGCTCTGTGATGGTTGAGTATTCGGAACTCCTGATTCTCCATTCCAGCCTATCATAATGAGATACAAGTTGGGTAAGTTAAAATTCTTAATTTATCAGATTAATTAATTGTATCAGAGGGAGTTATCTGGGTCAAAGATGTGTGGATTAGTTAGCCCACATCCCATGCCTTTGGCCAGGTAGAGAGGTGTGTAGGAAGAGAATCCAAGAACAGACCAGAGCCGAACCTCGCAGGCTTCCAGCAGCAGAGGGTTCAGGGGCTTGCTAACCACAGTGGTCAGTAGTCACTGAGACTTCTGCTATGTGTGTTACTCAGGTAATTAAGCATTTACTTACATACTGTCTGAATACTTCGCTGTCCACAGCAGCCTGTGACTGAGTACCAAAACTGTTGTGTGGCAATAATACTTCCTTAATTAAAATTTTATTTAGTGCTTTTTGATTTCTGTGCTATGAGAAACAGCAAATAATTGTTCTGTATCTTCAAGACATTTATGGTTTTGTATGCCTATCATAGCTGTTATCTTGTCCAGGCCTGGAATATTTTAGGCTGTTAAACCTTTTTCAGAAGCTATTTTGTATCTGTGCTTGTGTCTTTTTTTTTTTTTTTTTTTGATTTTCATTATCCTTAACATACTTTTTTTTCTTTTAACTTCTATTGCAGTGTAGGTTATAACAGGCGTGGAAATGAAGACTGAACTAATCAAAATTAAATCCTGGTTTTTTACAGCCTGTGCATAATGTAAGCACTTGTTTGGCCAGTAGGTTTTTAAACTTTGAAGATAGAAGCAATGCTTTTGTTCTTAAAGTAGTTATTTGCAGCACTATACAAATCCGTCTCCTTTAGAATGCCTCTGAACACCAACTGAGTATTTTTTTCTTATGTTAGTAGATATGGTGGATTGGTGTGTAGTATAGGAGCCATCATATTTACAACATCTTGCATGGTTAGCACAACTGCAATATAAGAGATTTCTATTTGATCTCGCAAAGCTGTCACGGTGATTATTACAATTGAATTTGAGCTATGCCAGAGAAAGAGGAATTAATACAGAAGTAAGAAAAAACAACAATACTGCAGCGTGGCGGAAGTAGTCAAAGCATTGTGTGACAATTGTAAACTTAGAAATACTGCCACCTGATGAAGAAAGTAAAAGAAAGCCAACTTGAGGAAACACTGAGGTGTTTTATGGGACTATGGCTAGAGGATTTCTTGCAATGTTGCAACAGTATTCTTGCTTATATTACTACTGAGTTTATCAAGGCATAAATTAGTTTGTGCTTTCATGTTTTAGTTCAGACATCACTGAGGTTTGGGTTTTGTGAGGCAACTTCTGCACCTTTCAGGTTTCTTGTCAGAGGTAAAATTCTTGGGCAATTCCCTATTTCGCTGCATGGTTGTATGAATTTTTCTGCTGACACAAGAAGCTGTCCCGCTGTCACCCTTCCAACTAAAGCAGCATGTTCACTGGTGCCATATAATCACTTAATGTGAAAATTAGAGTCAACTTTCCTTTTATTAATTCTGCTTTTTCTTCTACAGAAGGCAGTTGTCTTCCTTCTGAAGGTTTAAATTGAGCGTTTCTAAGCAGTCCCTTTCTGTTGAAAATAAATAGCACCAGTATAGATAGCAACTGGGGAATTGCTAAACAGATCCCACAGATTTGGCTTCCTTTTTAGTTTTTTCTTTTTCCAGGCCTGTTCTCATGTTCTTCTTTATTCTAAAGTTTGCTCAGCTCCTCAGCTGTGCATGTCCTCAGTACCAGGTTCACATGATTCCTCAGCAGTGGAGCGTGCTTCAAACTTCATCCATCCTGCAGTGCTTTCAGGCAGTGATGGCCTTAGATAAAAGTGCAGTAGATGCATATCTGGGTTCTGACTTGTGCACTGTATTTGTATTTAAACAGTAGAGCAGTTCTAGTGTTGTGTTGTAATGGAACTTGAATAATGCTACTTGAGGGCTCGCAGAGCTATGCTTGCAAATTGCTTCTGCCCCAGAGCTTTTGTTTGTCAGCAGCAGGTAACTGCAGTCCGTTCTGGACTGTCCCTTCTGTGGAAATGGGGATATTTTCTGAGTCATCATGTTCTGTATGGAACAGAGTTTAAAATGTATAGTGGGTAGTGTCAGCATCTTGCAGTCCCACAAAGCTCTTAAGGTCGTTTGACTTACAGTGTGCTTTCAGCTGTATGAGGGTAATGATTCAAGTAAGTGTATGGAGAGAGGTTGTTACAATGGCTTTTAGCTGCAAGGCCATGGTAAGGCTAGGAGCAAGGCTAAATGTTTTGGACCATTACTAAAGGTCAGTGTTGAACAGTTTCAAGTGCCAAAGAACCTCATGTGTTTGGTTGAGGCTTTCTCATCTTACTTATCCTGCCCCCACAGCACGAGCAGTGTCGGCAGGAGGTGTTTGTAGGCCAGGAGACACTGGAATGTAATGTATTGGTGCATATTCTACATCACTTAGAGAAGCTTCTTTTTAGTTCTGTGTCTTTCCCAGCTGCGTTTAAGGCTAGATTCACATATCTTTTCTGTGACAGGTACCTGCTTGTTCTTTTCTTGCGGCAGGTTTCTGTTACATGACTGTGTGCAGGTGTATGCTAGTTGTCACTCATCTGTTTATGTGACCTGCTGAATGGAGCTTCATGCACTGAGGGGTGGAGGCTTAGGTATGCATCTGCTGAGAGGTGTCTGTCTGAATGTGAATGTCCCATTCTTGTGTTACTAGAGGAGCAGTTTCTCCCCTTATCTGGAATTTCTTTACTGAGAAGGTGCAAAGAGACCTTATATTTACTTCTTTCCTCCATAAGACTTCTGACTTTGTATACTGTTGCTCTGCTTCATTCTACACTATTCCAGCCTTGGTTTATAGTAACATCTTAGAGCTGCTGTAGCTCCTGAATCATAGAATCATAGAATAGTTAGGGTTGGAAAGGACCTTAAGATCATCTAGTTGCAACCCCCTTGCCATGGGCAGAGATACCTCCCACTAATCCATGCCACCCAAGCCTCTGTCCAACCTGGCCTTGAACACCGCCAGTGATGGAGCATTCCCAGCTTCCCTGGGAAGCCCATTCCAGTGCCTCACCACCCTCACAGTAGAGAATTTCTTCCTCATATCCAATCTAAACTTCTCCTGTTTAAGTTTGAACCCGTTACCCCTTGTCCTATTACTACAGTCCCTAATGAAGAGTCCCTCCTCAGCATCCCTATAGGCCCCCCTTATAGATAAAGAGATTTTAAGCAACAGAAGAGGCAAGCTGATATCGTTGTGTTAGTTTTCCTGCTGCTGTTCAGAGCTCTGTTGGAAGCAATGCAAGCTGATTGGTCTTCTGCTTGTGAAATAGAGACTGTCTGAGAAGCAGCAGAAATATTCAAGCAGTCCATGTATAGTTGTGTGAAAATGTTACTCTCTTAGTCATGATGCCTGTTTTTCTTTCACCAACTGGAAAAATTTTGTGGAAATGGTGGCTTTACTACAAAAAGAATTAGTTTTGGTCTTGGAAGATTCAAGTCCTGGTCAAAATGAAGTCTTTGCATTCCTAAGCTTTGAAGGTTTTTGTTATTCTATTTTTTTCTTCCACTGTACAGCTCTGTGCACAGCTACTGTTCATAATAGACCTGTCTTAGCAAGTCTAATACACATGACGCATAGTAATATGCTTCAAGCAAAATGATGAATAAGTAAATGGATACTGTTTTTACTTCTTTTTAAATAACTGCGTACAGTACATAAAAGCATGCTCATTTACAAATATCTTTTAAGTTTCTGAAACCTGAAATGTGACAACAAATTAGTCAAATATAGTGTGTTTCTCCTGACAGCAGCCTCTCTTGTTTTCTTAGCCTGCCCTTTTAAATGTTGCCTCATTGGCTGAAGGCATGGCATACAAGCATCACTTGTTCTTGGCAAGCAATGCAGCTTTACTGGGCATCTTCATAGGAAAAGCTTCATGCTCCTTCTGTATCATTGTCCTGTACTTGATCATGAAGCGCTTGACCACACATAGTGTGGTGTGCATCAAGCACATGATGATAATGTAGGAGGAATATAGAAGGAGCAAAGACTCAACCTGTAGTTTATGTGTGTGTTGATTGCTGATGACTACTTAGTAACTTAATAATATGTGAGCATTAAGCTGTTTGAAAACTGCATTTCTCTGACTGTGCTTTTGTGTGACTATTAAGCTGTTTAAATATTGCATTTTTCCAACCATGCTTTTGTTAAATAAAGATACCTTATTATTTCAGGTTGCAGTTGTTAAAATGAAGTGTACAGAGCGCATTTATGCAATGAAAATTCTGAATAAATGGGAGATGCTTAAAAGGGCAGAGGTAAGTAATATGGTTCTTTAAGGCAGAGAATTTTTAAAATGGCATTAGGAAAATTACATTGAAGCTCTTCCAGATTAGGAAGAATTATTTTGTGAGCATAGGAGCTGGATTCTTTTTTCTTTTTTCCTTTTTCTTTTTTTTGTTTTTACTTAAGCTGTCTTAATGCAATCAAGTCCGACAGTCCCTTCCAGGCATCTGTTCTCAGCACTACTGCGTATTCATTTACCAGACAGTCTGCCCTAGTTCTTAACCTGAATTTATTGGCCAGATTTTTGTTTACAATAAAGGCAAGTTAAAGGCTACATGAAAGCCGAGATTTGTGCTCCTATGACATTTACAGCTGTATACAAAAACATTATGAAAGGTCTTTTTTCTCCTGCTTTCAGAAAGCATACATTAAGGAGCTTTGCCTCCTACAGTTTGTAACAGGATTTATATAACTGGTGAAACTATAAGTAAATGTTTTGGGATCACAGCTTCAGACTGTAAAACAAAATGTGTTAAGAAGGTAAATCTGTTTACGGAGGGTATTTTTAATAAAAGGAGTTGTACATTGTCACAACAAATTATGTAAATGTGAACCGGTACTTAACAGATTACGAAAGGACCTACAAAGAATATGACATGGGAAGTGGTATTTTCCTAGGATACCTACTCTTGCATGAGGAAAACCTTATGGCAAGTGTAATATTACAGTCAGCAGGTAAATGAGCAATAGAGTTGAGGGGAAATTACATGTAGTGCATCAATACTTACAGCAGTTCTGTTAAAGGCAAAGGCTAGCTGCTTGCTGAGGGCTGAGCATGCTGCCCCTTCCCTGTCCCATTCTTCTGTCCCTTTCTGACACCACCTCCCCCCCAGCCTGCCCTTCCTATTCCCTCCCTTCCTTTTAGTGAGTCATTGCCAGCCAGCTCTTTTCCTGTGAGTAAATCTCCTCCCTCTTGTTAAGCCCCTCTTCACCACAGCCTTTGCCTGATTTAGTCACACTTGGTCCATCAGACCATGCTCTGCTTTGCAAGTAGTGGCAGCCACTGCCACTCGGCATTTCTTTGAGCTGACAGGAGAGTTCACACTCTTGGCTGTGCTGCATCAGTGGTTCTGCATTAAGCCTTTCCCTGTGTGGGAGAAATTCGGTGCCCTTTCTACATAGATTTCAGTTGGGTTAATAAATTGGTCAGTATAGAATTGTTTTAAATCCAAATGCTTGTAGGACTTCTCAAACTCTAATGAAATACAGCTATTGCTGGCTTACTTCAGTCCTTTTTAAAGTGAATTAATTAAATGGCCTATCTAAATACCTGAAACTTTTACATGTAGAGATGTTCTGAGAAGACAGCTGCCTACACATTGTCTTCAAAGTGTACAGCTAACTCCTCTTACCCTGTCAGGCAGGCACAACTGGTAGAAGAGGGTAATCCACCAAGAAAAATGTGAAGTGGGCAACAGTTTTCCCAAGCAACAGTCCAGTTAATTTCTCTTTCCGCTGATTTTTCCCCGACTACAAAGGATAATAAACTGTCTTCTCTGTTGTGCCCTGTTGTCTTTTCCTGTTCAGTTGGCTGGCTTGATGTGGCTTTTCTGCATAAGCAAGGCTTTATAACCTGCATATCAAGTTCATAAAACATCTGGGCATTAAAATTTCCCAAATGTGGTAAAACTTGTTACTTTTTAAAATGAAGCCTGCAAGAATAGAGTAGCCTCTTAAACAGGCAGTTCCACTGAAAAGCAGACTTTGTCTGTTTTCATGTCCACTGTGTGAGTGGTCTAACAAGCACGTTGTTGTACTGGTGTGTTTGTTTTGTATGACTCATTAAATGTAGCAAAAAGTTACCTAAATACTGCTTATTTGTGTACTAGCTGCAAGAAAAAGCACATATGGTCGGAAAACAGTAAAATACAGTTAAGATTAGCGAGTGTCAACTGACACCCATAAATGGGTTGCAAGTAAATAGGCATGCCGTTTATATTGATAAGGTGGACCATTTGTGTTCGTTGTTCTGACAGCAGAATACATAGTCATTAGTGTATTACTGTTGACAGTTGCAAATAAGTCCTGACTGGCTGATGGGGTAACCTGTCATACTTTTTCAAGGCACGTCTGAAGGCCTTTTAAGCTAGAGTAAGGAGAGAAGGAGAGTTTTATAATTTGAATTCATGATGCAAAGTGTTCAGCAGCATTACTGGTTTTGAAGTGTTCATAACATTCCCTTGCTATTTGAGGTAGCACAGTGAACTGGATCAAGGAGCTGATGTCTTCAAAAATAAACAAACTAGTTTTCTGTGTTGGCAGCCTCTTTGCATCGTGGTGCCAGAAGAACTGAGAAGTGTTGTGCTCTGATGCTGTGGGCAGGGGATAGAATTACTTAGAGCTGCTGCTGCTGCCAAACTTTTGTAGAGTGATACTTTGGCCTTGCATTCATAAACTGTTAAACCACTCTCAGTTAACGTTTAATTACAGTTTACATCTTTCTGCACCAATAATTGCTAACTTTACAACGTGGCCACAGTATGGTCATCTTCAGTAGAAACGTGAACTGACTTTTGCTTCCTTAGGGGGAAAAATGGTTGAGATACCTTTATAAGATGTAGTCAGTATATGATAAAGCTTAGGCTTCCCAGGCATATTCCTTCCATAGTACGTTTTCTAAGACATCTGAGCAAGTGACAGTGACAAAAAAATCAATTATTATCTGGAACTCAAACACATCTGCAGCTGCTGAATATCCTCATAATGGCTGTCTGAACTGAGAGTAATGGAAGAGTCCCAGGGTCCTGCATCTTGATGATTCTGACCCAATGAAAGTGTTAATATATTTTTATAAAGGAGGACTTGCTTGAAGTTATGAAAGTTGGTTTTATGTAAAGATGTTGAGAAAACCTGTTATGCAGAGCTTGCTTCTCTGAAGTTTTGCAGTGTACTATTTGAAGTAGAGGAAGGATTATTGAAAATGAAATGCACTGTACTGGACAAAGATAAGACAATAATAGAATCTGCTTATTTCCTGTAGTGTGGTGCCAGTGTCTGGCACTGTAATGTAAGAATTAATCTCTTTTTGCTAAGGTATTTTTTTGAAGAACTAGTCTTACCTTTGTAGAGCCATTATCTTTCTGGTACAGATTGCAGTGACAAGTTACATTTTTCTGGCTCTTAAAAATACATTATGGAATAAAGATTCAGTGTTGACTCAAATTGGTTTGTGGGCTTTTTAATGGTTTGAGAGGGTTGTGTGTTGGTTGTGGGGGTTTCTTTTGGTTTGGGGAGGGCAGGAAGGGAGGTGTTGTGTTGTTTTGGGTTTTTTTGTAAGGTTGCAGTCAGGATTAGTGTGACTGAATGCTTGACTGCCCGTCTGCAGAGATTCCCTGGCTTGTCACTTGTGCACACTGAATTCCAATGAATAGAGACCTCTGTTCAGTAATTTTAAATAATCCCATAAAACATCCATATATATTCATCCTGTGAAAACTACTTGTTAATGTTGACAATGGCTTCTTCCCACTCTCTTCCTTTAGACAGCTTGCTTCCGAGAGGAGAGAAATGTCTTGGTGAATGGAGATTGTCAGTGGATTACTACGTTGCACTATGCCTTTCAAGATGAGAACTATTTGGTATGTTTGATTCATCCATTGATAAAAGCTTTAGGTTATGAAAGAACTTTATTTTTGGTACATTTAAGGATATTAGTCCAGTCAGTCTGCTTCATGCCTCACAGCAGTGTTTCAACATTCTTGTTTTCTCCTTGAAGAAAGACTTCAAAGGGACTAACTCCAGGACAGTGAGAAATTCACATAGTACTGTAGTATATAGAGGTTTAGTTAAGCACCTTTAACTAATCTACCCTTGTATAAAATATATCATGCTTAAGTTTAATGTTTTGGATAATATTGCATTTAAATAATTTGAGAGGTGTTAACTCTGAAAGTAAGAAATATTTTTATTTTTATTCTAAATTATCAGGATGTCATTTGAAGCAAGATTTTCTTTAAAAATGGCAAAAGTAATTTAAATTTTTATTTTAGAAAATTATTATATTGGTATTTTAAAAGTCTCAGAAGAAAAAAAATAGCCTATTTCTTAAAAGTATTTAAATACACTTTTAAATGAGCAGATTGGTCATCTCAATAGCTAGAGAGACTTCAGCAAGCATTTAGAAAGAAAGTCATTACTCCAATTACATTTTTTTATGATGGCTTACTAGAACTGTGACATGTAAATTATGTTTACCTTAGTCACAGAAGTCAGAGAAGTCTTGGTCAGGAGCAATGTCAGCAAAGCTCCAACATACTGCAGTATACTGAAC
Source organism: Amazona ochrocephala (assembly GCA_039720435.1). NCBI lineage: Eukaryota > Metazoa > Chordata > Aves > Psittaciformes > Psittacidae > Amazona > Amazona ochrocephala. Next base: position 49,528,479 of record CM077882.1, on the reverse strand, counting down.
CATACAGCTTCCATGTGGCTACCTGAGGTGGGGTTTGCAAGCCTGCTATTTCTGTAACAGCTGACATAGTTGAAATATGAAAGTTTTCACCTTCTCAACATTTTTTAGATAGGACACAGTAGCAAGTCATGATTATAAAAAAGAAAAATATTACGATAAAAGACTGCTAATAAGTTCAGGAACTAAGTATAGAAAAGAGTTAGAAAATACTCAAACGTTTTCACAGATGCTGAAACAAAACAAATTATTTTGACTGTCATGCTTGAAGTATTTTCAGAGTAACAAGCACATCTAAGCAAATAAGTAGTCAGGTCTTAGACCCTCATTGACAGGGTATTTCCGTTGAATGCTGTGTGATAGATCCAGGTTTTCAACTTCCCAAAGGCTAGTTATCTCTCACACTGCCTTATGAAGATAGCTCATGATTTCAAATTCCTTCAAAACCAAGCAGCCTTCAGACTTACATAAAAATAACCTAACTTAAATATAACATATTTCTAAGTAGCTTGTAAGAATGAAGCTACCTAAGAAAAAATTTAGCTGTACAAGATAGAAAGCAACAGTGGTGACAGTATGAAGAGGAATCTAGTGTTGCTAATACCATCTTGTGCAAATCTGCTCCAAGTAAGCTACAGCAGTATGATGCATTTCTTTTCCTGAAGCTCCCAAAGACGTTTAGATGTTGAAGTTTCACTTGATGGCTGAATTTAGGTATCTAGCATCTAATTTAAGATCCAGTATCTAAGAAAGCAATAACTCTGCCTGACAGCCAAAGTCAGCAGATTCCCAGCTTGCCTGAGGTCTGGTTCTGCTTGCTGCCTCCTAATTTGGTCTGTTACTCAGCATCCATCTCATGTAATTGTCTGGTGCTCACAGATGGAGTGTTTCTGCATCTCAATCACTCTGTTGTAAACAGTGCATGAAATAAAGGTGAAACACATCAGGAAGTGACTTTTGTCCAAAAACCTGGGCAGAAGGTTCTCTTCCATACCAGTGGTTCAGTTGTCCAGGGGCTAAAGGATCTCTGTTTAGTTCTCTGCCCAGCTTGAAGAAGTTTATAGCCATGTTTTTCCGCGTCTCAGTAGAGTGCTGTCATGTTACAGAACCTGGACAGATTGCATTTACTTTTTAGCTATGCTGTTCATCTTGTTCCTAGTAGAATGGAATGCAAAGCTGAGAATAAAACAAGAACAGGCATCAGAGCTTGATTCTCCAACCTGGAGTGGACATCAGTACTCTGAAAGAGAAAGAAAGCACTAGGTTCTGGAATCTACTCCCGGTAATGTTCGTGCATTATAGCTGGTGATTCTTAAATACAAACCCATCTAAGCTGACCCTGAAGCACAGAGAGAACCGTGGTATCTTCCCATGCTTAGGGTTGCCATCATTCTCTGGCTGCATGATATAAAGTTCAGAATGAGAAATATAAAGAGAAGATAAACTGTTAAGGTAGAAAAGTAGTAGCTGCCCTTGGGAGTCTAAAAGTGATTGGGGGTTTATGCCCTCTAATATTAGTAGAGCACGTGGTGATGCAGAACTTATATTTAAGCAAGAAACAGAAAGTTCTACAGAATGTATATGTTCTGGAGTTCATTTTCTGGTTCTTCTTCTGTAGTTTTAAAATCTTTTAGAGGCACATACACCATGTGGTAGTGTTTTCTAAACAACCAATTCTTAAATGACATGGAAATGCTAGCATGGCTTTTTTCTGGTTCTTGGAGAGCTTTCGTAGAGACAGTTTAAGTCAAGACAGGTTAAGTAAGCCTCTGGTGATTTTGCTGAAGCAGATAAGAGTGTACATGAAACACAGTCCGTGAATATTACAAATGTGTATGGAACCTGAAGTTCTTAATCTCTTCCAAATTCACATCTGTTAGTTTTCTTGTGCCTTACCAGAAAAATTTTCTTTCCCAGTCTCATTCACAAAGAAGGGCATATGTGTGTTTGTCTGCTGTGAGCCTGTTAACAGGCTTCTGAGTATTCATGAGAGTATTTTGGTGTCTTTTCATTCTTTGATTTCCAACTGCTCTTAACCCTGTTTGATGTAGTCACTTCCCTGAAAGAAATGCAATTCCTAGATTTCAGTGTCAGAATAGTCTTTATTTTAAACTCATGTGAAGGGAGAATTGCCTCCTGGCAAGAAGATCGTTGTGAATTGGAAGATGAATAAAATTTATCTTTCTTATAGAATAGGTCTCACCATCTCCCTCTGATCCAAGTGCCTCATTTCATGGGTCAGCTGAGTTCTTGCAGAGTTACAAATGCTATGGGAGCTGAGGGAAGTGCATTACCTTGCCTCTGACAGGAGGATATTTCAGTTCCCACAGAAGGCTCTGAAAGCTCTCTTAGCTTTGAATTTGAGAGAAAATGCTTCAATACAATATCCCTTTTAAAAGATTGCTAGTTCCTCTCTGCAGCCTTTTGTTTTCAAACATAATTGTTGCATGTGTGCAGTGTTTCAACATGTTTAAAATTCCTTGATGGGTTGTGCAATACAAACTGATCAATTTCAGCATAAGTGGTGAAAAATCAGAATGTGCTGTACTTTGAATAAGATGGAGAAAAAAAGCAAAACCTGTGCCTTTCGGAGTTGCTCTTTTAAGCCGAAAGACAGCAAGGCAGTTATTAGTATTGCACTTGGTGTTCTTTTTGGGTTCCTGTCTTCTTTAATTTGCTTCCCTCGTGGAAGATCAGTGTGTGCCGGGACAGTGAATTGTAGGTTGCTTTACCTGAAGTAGAAGAATAAGATGACTGTTTTGGAAAGTTTCATTCCAGAATAAGCAAAGTTATTTCTAAAACCGTGGATCAAATCATCTTGGGAAGTACAGAACAAAGTGGCTCGACTGGTAGTACTAGGTAATCGTTATACTTGAAGTGATTTAGGTGGATATTGCTAGGAAGTAACTAAAACGTAATCCTTGTTTTGTGTTGTGAAAAACCAATAGCAAGTCTGAGTCCTTTTATTTCAAGTCACTCTATCTGTATCCATAGATAGAATAATGGCTGATTGGCCTAGGAGGCTGATTATTTTTTCAGTGAAATATATGCAGAAGATTTTAATCTATGTTTGACTTTTAGATTTCCCACTGTAGTGCTTCTGGCTTGACGGTGTTTCTGACTTGTCACGGGCACTCCTAATGTGTAGTATCATCAAGTTCCTGCCAGCTATGTTATGCATCCATAATGCAGCATGTGCTAAGATGAGTATTTGAAGATGGTGATGTGATAAGTTTTGGAAAAATTAGTGAAAGGATTTTTGCATTTTTTTTTCCAGGGGTTAACTGATGAACTTTATTTGTTGTTTTGTTTTTGTTTTGTTTTGTTTTTTTCCTTAGTACTCTCAGTACTTGACTACTTTATTTCCTCCTTTTCAGTATCTAGTGATGGACTACTATGTTGGTGGTGACTTACTGACACTTCTCAGTAAGTTTGAAGACAAGCTTCCTGAGGACATGGCTCGGTTCTACATTGGTGAAATGGTGCTTGCTATACATTCCATACATGAGCTGCATTATGTGCACAGGTAAAATACCATCTCACAGGGCAAAAAATGCATGTATAATTATATGAAGTTGATCCTGATGACACTGTTTAGCAACAGGTGAGCACAGTAGCCACAGGCAAATTACTGGGGGTACTTGCTATATACTATATAATAGCTGTATAAGCTATTACATTCTAAATACCACATTTTGATGGATTGATATTAGAAGCAGTGACATTTATCTGACTAACCTTTTACTAAAGCTTCTATTTTTAATCAGGCTTCTTGACTTATTCTTAATTCACTTAATGAATATTTATCTGCCTTTGTCTAAACCAGCCTAGAAGTTTGTAGCAGTTTGAATTCTCTGAAAATATTTAGGTATTCTGCAAAATTGTACGCAGCAAGCCCATGATGATATCAGTGCATCTGTTTAGCCAAGGTCATCTTCAAAAAGGTTTTGTAATGAGAAGGCATGTGCAGGTCTAATTGTTTTTCAACACAGGATGCGTATTCTGGATCAGTGCTACCATCATGCTAACTTAGGTTGTGTTTTGTAGTATTTAAGAATATATAACGTTCCTTGCTGTCTGTCAGAGGAAGTGGGTTGGGAAGGTAGTGTACACTTTTTATGCTGCTGCTTTGGCTTCCTCTAAGAGCAACTGTTTTAGAAGGGCTGCGAGTACTGCATGGGAGGCACTTGATAAATATTTTGTTTCATTATGGCAAGAGTCTTGATCAAGTGAGAATTTCTATCTTTTGGTTGCTTTTCAGATTTAACACCTATGTATATGTCAGGAAGCAAAATTATGCTAATTCTGGAAAGCCTTGCAGTTGTCTTGTTATATGCTGACTTTATAGCTTGGTTTCAGTAAACTTGGAACTTAGAGGTTTTTTAGTTAACTGAAATCTGCTTATGGCCATACAAGTAGGTTCATGATAAGTCACTGAAAGTCCTGGCTGAGAAGTGGACTTCATATATAGCATTTTGTCTGGTTTGGCAGGTAAAACTTGGCCAGGTCCCTTTACCTCTTTATGCCTTTTATGTTAGTCTGTGAACTAAGGACAGTTTTACTGTCTCTCTTAAGAAATCTATGGTGTAAACCATCAGGTAAGTGAGGTGATTTTTATTTGCAATTAAATCATTAAAAAGACAGGGAATTCTCAGACTTTAATGCTTTGAGCTATTCTATTTGGACTTTGACCACTGTTTCAAAAATTAAAAAGATAAAAGATATATAAACTCTGCGATACTCCTATGAATATTAAATGTTGTGGGCTCAGAAGTTTACCAGAGCCATCATTCCACCCATTTCTGAGGAAGGTGGCCTGACTAAATGACCAGCCTACATCTTTGCATGGGGCTGAATTAATGTCTGTTGGGAAAATAGGAATGAATGGCTCCGAGGCCAAAACATACACTTTGAATAGGAGATGCATGAATGCCCAAGAAATTACTGCTTGGCAACTGGAATGGATTAGGAGGAAGCATGATTGCTCTGGAGAGGATTTCAAGGACTGTTTAAAGGCTTATATGACCTGTTAGCCATAGATAGGAAACAGTGGAGCTCAGAGTTGAGGCATTAAGCTTTTCTGAACAGCAACAGTATGTTCCCTTAGGCAAGCGAGATCTGCATGCAAATCGGAAATGCAGAGATGTATTGGATGAGATTGGCTCATGCTTTGAATGACACTGTGAGAAGTGTCCTTTAAAAAAAAAATAAACAAATCTGTGTGTAGTTGTATATAAGCTCCACTAGTCCTCTGCACTTACTGAGCTTGACTTGTGTTCGGGGACTGTAAAGGAATGTTGACAATATGTGGAACTGAAATGTATGGAATAAGTCTTAGCAATAGAAAATTACTAATGAGTTTATTGGGAGTGTATAGTGAGTCTAATTTTATGGGTTGGTACATATTTTTCTGTATTATACAAATAAGCGTGGATTTAGTTTATTTTGACAGGCATAGCTTAGCATTCACTATTTTGTCTTAATACTGTTAATGAGTAGCAGCATTAGTGAAGTTTCAGTAATTAATCTCAGAGCATTAGCCCTTGATTAAACAGTGTGAAATCAAGTTTGTATTGGAAAAAATTATCAGATTGGCAGGATTTTTGCACATATGAGGACCCTTTGTTAAACCTGTCATGTTTTTTTTCTCATGATTCTCCCGAAGTGTGAAACTGTGGAATTTAGCACCTTAAAAATCAGACATTGTCAACTTCCACATATATGTAGCAAGGTAGATTAGAGCATATGGGTTTTTTTTCCCTACTTCCTAGTAATTCTGGTCTCTTCCTAAAAAAATAAGCTGAAGCTGTTGCACATTTTTGATGTTTTTGGGCACATGTAGTGGTACTTGGAATTTCCCATTTGAAAGGAAATACAGGATTTTATGGTGCAACAAGACTGGTGGGTTTAAGGTAAGGCACATACGGTTTTATTATTAATATATAATATTATTTGAATAAATATATCTAAAAAAACCCCACAAAGCAACACATTTATAGGCTTGATTATCTTCTTTGGCTAGCTCAGATAAATAATAATATTTGACAATGGCATGATAATATGCTAGCGTACTGGGAGCTGATCCTGGATGTATTGGCTAAACAAAGGGAAGGAGACTGGTATATGTTATCTTGGAAGGTATGGACGTTCTCATTTTTAGCCTGAAGAATTGGTGCATAGCTGAGTTGACTTTGGTTTCTGCACTTGCTCTTATCTCTTCCTTTCTTGCCACCTTCCCAAACATACTGGCTAGGTGCTCTTAAAATTATATCATAAAATCATTGGGATATTTTGAGACTGTTAATTAAAAAATGTATGTATCAGGACTGTCTTATGAAGTTGTCTGGATGATTGATCATTTACTGATACTTTAGTTTGTGTGAATTTGAGAACAAAGTGGTGAAATAGAATGTGATTAATTTGTGGACTAAATTCAATTAACATGCTCTTCAGTAAATCCTTTTTGGCTTCCTTCCTGGTGTCAAAAAGAATATCAAGTAATTAGTAGAATAAAATGGGAATCTCTGTTTCATGTAATTTAGTAGCCTTAGCATGCTGTATATTGTTTTATACTTTGCTATATATATATATGTAAGAATAGAAAAGACACTGATATTGGAGACTTTCTAATGTTAGGGTATCCTCTTGAAATGGCATTTCCCTGATCCCAGAGATGAGGGAATTCGGTGGCTTGTAGAGTAACTGCTGCGGGTACATAGGATGCAAAGGTCTTCAGGTGTTCGTAGAAGCAAATGTGCTGTGCAACAGTGTATAGAAAATCTGGAATAGCAGATGAAAATACTGGCCAAATGGAAATGCTGGACAAAATGTAGAGAATCATTAAAAAAATCTTCCTAGGTAAGAAGTAAGAAGTTAGTTACCAGCTTTGGCAAAAAAAAAACAACCAACCAAACAAAAGGACAAGATTGAAAGATTGCCCTTTCTCTTTCATCTTTCTTGCCTTTAAACAATGTATTGTGATGCCTGATCTAGCTGAAGTTGTCCCTGATCATTGCAGAGGAGTTGGACTAGGTGACCTTTCAAGGTCACTTCCAACCCAAACTATTCTATGATTCTATGAGTATAATCATGAAATTATGTTGATGAAGTAGACTGCATATCGATTTCTGTCAGCGTGACTCACTGTAACTGTTCTGCTTGGTTATTTGACCATACAGCGATAAATTTTGAGCTTGAAAATCTGATGTAATATAAGACTTTAATATTTTGGGCAAAGTTCTAAGTTGGGCAGGAGGAGAGGGTTTTAAGTAGTGCAATGAAAAGAGTTTGCATCGGTGGGTATCCAGCATAAAAATGTTTGCAATTCTGAGTCAAGATTAATCTTTACAAGCAGAACTAATACCTTATATATAAATCTTTTTTCACTTCCTGCTGTTGTAACAGGGACATAAAGCCTGATAATGTTCTTTTGGACATGAATGGCCACATACGACTAGCAGACTTTGGGTCCTGTCTGAAAATGAGCGAAGATGGCACAGTATGTATGAAGCAAAATTTAATTGTAGTGGGAATTTTTGAGTTACTTAAAGCTATTATTCGTTGTCAGTGTGCATCAGGAAGTTGATAGGTTGTAAGCTTATTGACATGCTGAAAATTGAGGGAAGAGTATAACTCAACATACTTATAAATCATTTTTGACAGCTTCATCTCCTTGCTACTTTTTAACTTTATCTCTTGTTAATATTTTTCTCTCACCTTTTTTGCTACTGGCCAGTTGAGTTCTCATGAGATTTTTATGAACTGTCCAAAGACCCTTTGTTAAAAAATGATAGACATTTGATACTATTTGTGTTGGAATCATGGGTGTCCAGGAACCTAGAAGCCATGCTAGACTTGAAGTGCAAGTCATTCAAAATGAGGACACAACTAGAACTTAATCTGGCTACAGCTATAAAAGACAATTAAAAAATAAATATATTAATATAATCTAAATATAAATATATAATATATATTATATAAATAATGATATAAATATATTAGCAACAAAAGGAGGGCTAAGGCGAATGTCCCTTCTATATTGGAGGGGGAACAGAGTGAAAAAGGATGAGGAAAAGGCAGAGGTACTTACTGCCTTCTTTGCCTCAGTCTTCAATAGTAAGACCAGTTGTTCTCCATGTACCAAGCCCCTGAGCAGGAAGACAGCTCAGGGACAGGGTGCAGCATGAAACCCCTATGCAGTCTCTTCTCCCAAGAAAGAAATGATAGGACAGGAAGAAATGGCCTCAAGTTGCACCAGGGGATATTGGATATGATGAAAAACTTCTTCACCAAAAGAGTTGTCAAGCACTGCAGCAGGCTGCCCAGGAAGTGGTGGAGGAAGCACCCCTGGAGATATTTAAGACATGTAGATGTGGTGCTTAGCGACATGGTTTAGTGGTGGACTTGACAGTGCTGGGTTAATGATTGGACTCAATGTGATCTTAAAAGTCCTTTCCAGCTTAAATTATTCTGATTCTGTCAATTAAAAGGCATATAAACCTGCTTATTACAAATGGAACAGCACTGTTGTGGTAATCTGCCATTTTGTGCACTATACTGGATATACCCCTACAAGCTAAATCACTTGTGATTTTTTTTGTTTGTTTTGCCTAATTTAGGGTGCTTCCAGAGGTGCCAGTCCTTCCAAAGTATGGCATGTAAAAGAATTCATGCATTTTGGCACAAACTTGGCTCTTGTTGACATTCTGTGGTCATAAGATGCCTGCCAAGGATTTACCGTGTTAAAAAGCGAAATAAATTGGAAGGAACCATTATAACTCTCTGTGAAACCTGAGAACATATTCCTAAAAATTAAAGATGCTCTGCTACTGCCCTGGTGGTCAGGTCTTCGTTATTATTTGGGCACAGGGCAATTCCGTGCCTCACCTGTGTGTTGCATCCAGTTGATATTATGCAATAAGCATTTAACCAATTTCTGGTATAATAAAAATAGGGGACTACTTGCCTGAGGACCTTGTTTTGTGATCTTCAAATGAAACTGTAAAATTCAGGCATAGGACTTGCACTCCCTACTTTCTCTTTTTTAATTTCAACTTCAGACAGCCAATTGCAATTTTAGAGTATGAAACAGACACAAAGGCAAAATACGTTCTGCTTTTGTCTGTCTGCTTTTATAATGGCTGTGATTATTTTGACTTTCTACTGTGTTCAGAATAAAACATCAGTCGATTTTTATGTAGAAGTAGACTGGAACTTACTGTTTGCAGTCTTTGTTACTTTCTTAATATTTTATTTTGTTGCTGTGAATTTATAAATCTTCTCATTTTCCAGACTCATGTCCTGGTGTGTCTGTTTATCAAAAGTACTAGTGTGTAAGTTGCTGAGAGAATGTTAAAACTTACAAGAATTGTATTTACCTTATTTTTAAGGTACAGTCGTCAGTAGCAGTGGGTACACCTGACTACATCTCACCTGAGATACTGCAAGCAATGGAAGATGGAATGGGGAAATATGGGCCTGAATGTGACTGGTGGTCATTGGGAGTCTGCATGTATGAAATGCTGTATGGTGAAACACCGTTTTATGCAGAGTCATTAGTGGAAACCTATGGGAAGATTATGAATCATGAAGTAAGAGCTATAATAAGTGTTTACAGAGAAACTGTTATCACTTTAAGATATTAAAGTAACAGTTATTTGCTTTTTCATGTTGCTCTAGAACCATCTTATGTAGGTTTGTTGGTTCAGGTTTCAGGAACATTTGCTTCTCTGAACTGCAGAAACTGAATTCCTTCTCAAACAGATTTTTTTTCTGTAAATAATGTTCTTGTCAAAAAAATTAAGCAGTCATCACAAAATTAAAATTAAACCCAACTCTTTTGTTAGGCCCATTGACAGTTTCCTCTGGACTGCAGTAGAAATGAAGTAATGTATTATTTACACAGCTGTGCGCATGTTCTGTAGCACTGGTAACAGTGCAAAAAAGGGAACCAGCAGTTCAGCCAGGGTAGACATGAGCTGCATGAAGAACATGAGGTCAGGGGGAGTTGCCCAGAGTGGAAGTGGTAGAAAAACATGAGCTTGAGCTGCATGAAGAACATGAGGTCGGGGGTTTGTCCAGGGTCGAAGTGGTAGAGAAGCACTGGAACTTTTGGGTGCATTTTGAATATTAAAGAATAAGTGTAAACAAGTGCATGATGTACTTTCAAGTGCTTTATTAGGAGGATGTGTTTATGTGTGTAGTCACCCTAGGTAGTCAGAAGCAGTTACACAGGGTATGTTGTTGCATTTTCTTCTCCCCAGGATGACTACAGTTTGCTGGTGTTTACAATGCTGTGCTATCACAGTGGAGCAGTGATGGATAAGGCATTAAATATTTGCCAGAATTGAAACCCTTGCTGTGACGAATGTTAATCTCTCTCTTACTTTAATTTCTTCAATTAATTAACTGGTTGCAAATGTGGCAATATATATGTTATAAATATATATATATACACAGATGTATAGTTACACACACTAGAGATATATAGAGATATAGATAGATATAGATATAGCTATAGATATAGATGATATAGATATAGATATAGATATAGATATAGATATAGATATAGATATAGATATAGATATAGATATAGATATAGATATAGATATAGATATAGATATAGATATAGATATAGATATAGATATAGATATGCGCGCTGTTGTCCTTTACTGGAAAATAAAAAGAAACCACAAAGCCCTTCTTGACTATACAGTGGAGTAGTGGTAAGCTAAAATATAGAAAAAGTTGTCCCAATTTTTATGTAGAATAATTTCAGATGTTAATGGTAAGTACAGTCTTTAGATCTTCTGTATGGTAATAATAGATGATATTTTGCTAAAAAAAAACAAACAAAAAAAACCAAGCAAACAAAAAAAAACAACCCACAAGTACTTAACCTATAAATTAGAAAAATGCATCCTTAAGTCTAGCAGTGTTTTGTAAAGAATTGACTACTGTCATGGATTTGTAAGAGTTTAAATCAATAAAATTTCAAGGAGTATGTCTTCAGGGGATCAGTGGATCTGTGTCTAAGAATGCAGGTGAAGGTCTGCCTTTACAGTATGATCTTTAATGTATTGTAGTGTGTCAAAATTCCTGTATGTCTTAAAAAAAAAGAAAGTTTTTTTTTCCCAATAGAGTTACTGTAATTACAATTAGTGTCAAACAGATCTGTATTAAGGAAGTTGAGAAATGATTACTTGTCCTTAAAATCCATTTTAAGACAAAATTCTATCACTGAACATATTGCATTGTACTCTGCCACTGCTTGCTGGAGCTAGAACAACGTTTGACTATTTGTTTCAAATGCTATCGGTGTAATTTAGCACGTTCTTTTTGAAACTACCATTGAAAGTTTTGGAGTGGATTCCTTCTCTAAAAATGTCTCTGTTTTGTTTTCTAGGAACGATTTCAGTTTCCATCCCATGTGACAGATGTATCTGAAGAAGCAAAAGATCTTATTCAGCGACTTATCTGCAGCAGGGAGCGTAGACTGGGACAGAATGGAATAGAGGATTTTAAGTCTCATGCATTCTTTGAAGGACTTAATTGGGATAACATCCGAAACCTAGAAGCACCTTACATTCCAGATGTTAGCAGTCCTTCTGACACCTCAAACTTTGACGTAGATGATGATGTATTAAGAAATCCAGTGAGTCTTTCTTTTAAATGTTACTGATGAGAATATGCAAACTAAGGTCCTTTCCAACCTAAACCATTCTATGATTCTAAATGGTAGCACTTGCCAAAACTGACTGCTGTTGCATAGTCAAATATATTTAGGTGGGGAGAAGAAACAAAACAAGCCCTTAGTTGTACTTTTAGTTTAAACCTTTCCAAGAAGCTAGTATTTGGATTTATTTAAAAAAATAAAATAAAAAATCTGTCTTCAGAAATACACATGTATTCTCCATGCAACTTGCAATCACAGCTGTCCAGGTGAGAGAGAGCTCACAGGGCTACTTCTCCACTCATTCAAGAACCGGGAGGTTGGTTTTCAGACTGGGTACATAGGTGTTCCCCTTCTCCATTTCTGTTGAGAGGCAGTTTACAAATTGGAGTCAACAGGAGCAGAGGGCTTTGTGGCAATTTATCAGTTTGTATTCCAAGAAATGAAGAGCTTTTGGCATGTCTTTTGATTATGTATCTAACAATAGCCAGCAAAGTAAAACTAATAGCATGCATTTTGGTGCCAGGTTTAATTAGGAACTTGAAATTTTGGCTTTTCTTTTACTGGTTGCATTGTACTTTGAATTGCTGCCTTTTCAAGTGCCAGTTCAAGAGGCTCCTAAATTCAGGTCATTGTGTTAAGTGACCTAATCTGAAATAAAGCTTGTCCAGAGACAGTGGTAGTCTCTACAATGAAGAGTAGATGCCAATTGTTATTTGGTATACGCTAGGAAAAGTCTTTCTGTTAGCTGTCTCTCTTTAACTGTTGAATCTAAATCACAAGCCTTTAGCTCGTATTGGTTCTCTTCTGAGTTTTCATACATGTTATTTTCATGCAGGAAGTGGTGCCACCAAGTTCTCATACAGGCTTTTCTGGATTGCATTTACCATTCGTTGGGTTTACATACACAACTGATAGGTAAGCAAAGGATTTGTTGTTCATTAAACTTGTTTCCTGAATGCCTCTAATGGGAGGAAATTCTCATTTTTCTAAACTTATGGAAAGGTTGATGTCCATAGATATACCTGTGGATAAACTTTTATCCTTTCCTTTTTTTCCAAGTGTCTGAACATATTTTAGTCATGCTTGCCAAGAACAGTTGCTTTTGTATTTAATATTTTATTGATTTGAAATGAATGAAAGTTAAGGAACTAGAAATGTCACTTCAATTTGTAAGTACAATAAAAGTGGTCCATTCAATTGGTCACTTCAATGAACTTGTTTCTTCACTGAGAAGCTGAGAGTAAGTCTTGTCAATGTTGCATGTCTGCTAGGAGCAGTTCATGATTAGCTCATTAGCTCTGAAATCCTGCTGATAGTCTAAGATAATATAGATGGTTCAGAGCATGGACAAAGTTGCTCACTTTGCACGTCTTTGAAATGGCCTTCATCTGACTTCAGAGATCACTCAAACAAACACTTATCTCCGATCTTCAGGTTATTCTGCCCTGTTTGTTATTTCATTATTTTCCTTCCTAGGGTTTGTTACCCCATGCAAAACTAGTTCAGAAAGAACCCAGTACACACATATCATCCTTTCCAGAGTGGCTTAAGTCCATCTTTGTCACTCTTTAAACTTTAGTGTTTATTTCTCAGCTCTCAATACAGGTACGCTTACCTGCTTACTTCCCTTTCAGGCGGTAGTAACCTTTGGCATGGGAGAGTTAACATTTTCAATAATTTAGGCAAAATTATGCTTTGAAAAGTGAATATACATCTGTGTCATTAAAGTCCTCAATGCAAGTATCTTAATTCTACAGCAGCATACACAGTAGCTAGGAAATAACAGCTTTACCTACCCTGATAGTTTCTCAACAGTAATAATTACTACAGTAATTGTTCTTGTAAATTTCAGGTAGATATTTGTTGGAATCCCATCATGTCACTGCTATAGTCTGCTGTATTTATTAAAATGTTCTAATTTATGTACTTGTTTTCAGCTCTTTATCTGATAGAGGCACTTTAAAGAGTGCAATGCAGTCTGACACTGTAACCAAAGATATGGATGTACAGCGTGACTTAAAGAACAGTTCACAAATAGAAGGCTATGAAAAGAAAATACGGAAATTAGAGCAAGAAAAGCAGGATTTGAACAGAAAATTGCAAGGTTGGTGGTTTATATCTGTTAACATTCTTAATTCTGCTTGTTAGGAGGAATGGGAATGTGTTTCATTGAAAGCCTTTTCCTTCCTTTTCTGTTTTTAAGAGTCTACACAGACAATGCAGAACCTCCAAGGTCCAGTGTGTGTTACAGTAAATACAAGCCGTGATAAGGAGATTAAAAAATTAAATGAAGAAATTGAACGGTTGAAGAACAAATTAACAGGTGAGCCTCTGGCAAAGTAATTATAGTAATGCAGTTTATTTTGCTGTCCCTAGTCACATTTTGTACTGGTTTTGTGCAATAAGGAGAATTAATGTTCTTGAGGTGCTAAAAAACAAAGGGTTTTTTAGAGTCTTGTTCAATACTAAGAGGCATTTCAGTTTTTCCAGATAACCACTTTTTTTTCCACTTGCTTGGCCTCATAGCATTTTACTATCATGGGGAGTCTAGAGTATGATGAATTGTGTGGATGGGTTCAGTTAAATATTTTCTGTGATCCTTCTTTCCCTAAAAATCTCAGGAGATCCTGTTCTCCTTCTTTTTTGGGGGGAGTATTGTTTTGGAGGGGTTTTACCTGGTGTCAGGTGTAAAAGACAGGGGAGAGAAAAGACTAGTTGCTTCCTCGTAACATAAGAGGATAGGTGTGGGGATATGTAATAATTGTTCACATTTAAATGTTTCTGAGCTCCCATTGCCTTTGTGTTTGTTTGGTGATGCATTAATTAGGAAGCATTGAGCATTGCAGGAAAACAAATACTGGCATCTATCCTGAGAGAAGACTGACTCATCCCTATCACTGAAAATCTGTTGTCTGACAATGCTATTAGTTTATCCATGCAAACCTCCTGTTAGCATCTAATTTTTAAGTGGAAATTGGTGATAAACAAAATGGTTGTTTTGAATCCTAATGACTTGGCTGAGGGGTTTATAGGGGCCTGTAGGATAGCATGAGTGAGTTCAGATGCTGAGTTTGTGATGCTGGGTTGTTTGTTTTTTTTTCCTCCCTGCAGTTTGGCAATATACCCACTTTGTTAGGTACATGCATTGTAAAAATCAGCTCTCCTCCATAGATTATCCTTCCAAAAAAGGCTATTCTAGTTTATGTTGGAATTAGGTTTGAGTCAAAATAGGTTAAGGGGCTACTTCTGCAAATGGTTCAAGTTTATCTAGCTCTTCAGCCAATTATGTCCTTTTAAATATAGAAAGTAGCAGTCAGGTCTGGTTTAAAAAGTGATATTGGTTCATGTAGTGTGGGAGGAGGTTTGTGCTGAAGTGAGAAAAGGAATAATACTTTAATCATTACAGCAGTGCTTGGGATCCCTGAATTCAGGTACAGGGATTCAGGTACAATTTCCTGTTCTGCCACAGACATCAGTGGAACTTGAGAGAGATGGTTATTCCCTGTGTGATTTCTTATTGATTTGTTTAAAAAAGGAGTAATTAAAACCAGATGGAGATGGAGATTGGCAGGTCATTTTCTTGCCAACTTCAAGACTGAGCAGAGATAATAAAGGTGGTTCATTTCTTGCACTGAATGGTGATAATTTCAAATCAAATTTGTTACAGTTTCTTTGAGAGTGAATTGCCAGGGATATGGTCAGTTGGGTCTGAACCTTGCTCATGCAGGATGATATTTCCTTCCCAGATTGTTAGTTCTTATTTACTCTAGGAAATAGTCTCTTCCTGTCTTGCTGGATGCACTAATGACTGACTGCAGCCTTGCTTTTTATATAATGAAAACTATTTACGGGACAAATTACTAGAACTGGAATTAGAACAACTCAGGTTTATTTCAGTGTTTTCAAGGGCTAGAAGGTGCATTCCTCAAAACCAAAATAAAGCCCTGTGCTAAGGCTTTTTCACTTAAAGATCACAGCCTTTAGGAGGATTTCTTCAATAGGCTGAGAATATTAAAATTATTTGGAGTTGTCAATGCCACAGGATTACCTTAAACAGTCTAGAATGGTGGGAACAGGAAACAAGTTGATTTTCCAAGCAAAGTGATGCCAGTTTGCTTGAGTAATGTTGCTTGCTTTATTGGTGTAAATCTGGGACCAGTTATCTTTAATATGCACTAATCTACAGATATAAGTAAACTGGAAGGACAGCTTGCAGATGCAATGGCTTTTCGACAAGAACATGAGGACTCAATGCACAAGTTGAAAGGACTAGAAAAACAATGCAGAGTACTGCGGCAAGAAAAGGAGGAGCTTCATAAGGTATTGATCCAAAGATAGATACGTTTAGAAGTAGTCTTGTAGAGTACATATAGAACAGTTCTGTTGTGATTGCAATTTTAGTGTTTCAAATACTGCTTTTTAAAACTATGCAGAGAATTGGGTGAACCTGTTAATTTCGTTAGCAGTGCAATAGTTTTCCAAAGTAGCACGCTTTCATTTTTGGAAGTTGATAGGCATCTTGCTTATTTCAACAATATTCTGCTAGATGTGACAAACACCTAAAGAATGGGTTTAGTTTAGATGTAAATTATTCTTAACTGTTTCAGTAGAAGCCTGAGGACAATCAAGAGAGACTTCAGGACCTTGGGACAAGTGGTTAAGGGGTCAAGAGCACAAGTAGTATTCTCCTCCTATCCTTCCAGTTTCAGGGAATGAGGAGCAAAGAAACAGGAAGAGCCAGGAAATCAATAGCTGATTCTAGCCTGGCGTCACTGGCAGAATTGTTTTGGTTTGGGTCGGTTTACATGACGCTGGGCCTGCTGGTGACAGATGGGGTACACTTGTCTCAAAGTGGGAAAAGAATCTTTACACAGGAGTTAGAAGGGCTCAGTGAAAGAACTTTAAACTAGATTTGGAGGGGGAATGGGGAACCAGCTTTTAAACTTTTAAGTATTGGAATTTCACAGTTTGTTTGTACTAAGGAATCTTTCTCAGTTTTCTGAAGAATTTCACAAGATCTGTGGCACCATCTCAGTGCTGGTACATTGTATTTGATGAGTGCATTCAATGTGCTGTCTGCTAAAACATTCCTTTAAAAATGGTTAATGTTGTACAGGTACATTATTTAGAAGTGAGGTGGCATTCTTGGAGCTGCCACACTAGATGCAGAGTAACTGCTGTCTTGGTATGTCAGTGCAGCTGCTTAGCCAGAAAACAAACAAACAAACAAAGTGTAAGTTAAGAATTACAAATAATATTTAGAATTGATGTGAGGTGGTTGAGCTTTCAAGTGATGCTTATGTATGTCCAGTTCCTTTTTCCTTGGAGAGAATATATGGGGCTCAAATCACGAAAGATCTCAAGTGGGGACCCATAAGGGTCATTGAGTCCAACTCCTTGCTCCTCACAGGTATGCCTAATGCTACATCAAACATCAGCACGCTTCCTGCCATCCTCAGGAACTTTGGGCTACAGCTGCTATTTTGTACTGGGTCAAGCCAAAAGGATCCCATTTGTACTGGGATGGGGCCCAGTCTGTACTAGGAAGAGGTGAGGGGATCTCGTTTATGACCCTATATTAAATTTTTTTTTATTTAAACCAGCAACTTGTAGAAGCCTCAGAGAGACTAAAGATGCAATCTAAAGAGCTGAGGGATGCCCACCAGCAAAGAAAGCTAGCTGTGCAGGAGTTCTCTGAGCTCAGCGAGAGGATGGGAGACCTGCGGTCTCAAAAGCAGAAGCTGTCCCGGCAACTTCGCGACAAAGAAGAAGAGGTGGAAATGAGCATGCAGAAAATTGATGCTATGAGACAGGACATCCGTAAATCAGAGAAGATCAGAAAAGAGGTAGCTTGATAAAATAGCTAACAATAACATGTTTCAGCTGCTGCTTATCCAGTATCTCATATGTGATTGTACTGAAAAATTGGGACTGTTAACAATAATTTACTTTGTCCATCTGTAAGAAATTGCCCCAATTCCTCTTCCATTTAACTTTGCTGCATTTCACAAAGGAGATCTTGACTTTTTTTCTAAATGTTTTACTGATGTATTGGGAAACGAACTAAGGCTGATTTTTGTTCTGGAGAAAACTATTCTTGCTGTATGCCCAGCTTCTTAGTTCCTTGTGTTTTGATTCTTGCAGACTCATAGTCAGCTTGTAATTGTCTTCATGTGCTTTAACATTGGAGTATGTTAACTTTTTTTTAACTGAATTTTTCTGTTCAGCTGGAGGGAGGAGTGTTGATACAGACTAAATATGTGGGTTTCCTTCCTCTGTAGTTAATCATTGTAGAGAAAGTCTGTAATATCTTTAAGCAAGTTAATTTCCAATTAGTATTATAGGCAATTTATAGTTTTACATAAGATGAAGTGAATAACCAGAAGAGGGCAAAAAAACCAGCTATTGTGGTTAACCTGGAGTATTTTAATCCCTGAAAAATCATGACATTTTATGTATTTTCTGAGTGAAGTGTGGAAATTTGTTGCTTTATAAACATTGCTAGAAAACATCTGGCAAATTGAAGGGCAGTCTATGAAAATGTAGTTAAGAGATGAAGTTTTCTCAGACTCTTATCCATGAATAAGAAGTGGTAGTTAAGTGGGAAGGTTGAAGGGCTATGGCACCATATTTGATTTGTAGGGCTGTGGAACCTTGTCTCTACAGCAGAGTGCAGCAGGGGCATTCAAATATTGTTACTTATTCAGTTAAATATTCGCATGCAGGGCTTTATATTCTTCTGTCTTTGTTGTTGTAAATTCCTCTGTTCTCCCTTTCATAATGACTGTATCAATCTTCTATTCAGAGCATAGTCTGTAAGTTCATTATTTTGGCCCACAATTCTAAATACAATCCTTTTGAAAACAACTTTGCTAGTTGATTTTGAATGCAGAAAAACAAATCTTATTCTTCCTGTCAGGCTTTAAAACCGTGCCACTATTACTTGAATTGCAGCGGTTGCCTTAGTTGCCACTAAATCTGAATTGTCTTTCTGATAAGCTTCCTGAAGTTGATAAATGGATGATCAAGCTTATTTAGTTCCTTAATTGCAAAGTAAAAGTGTTTAGTGTTCGTGTTTGAAGTATTTTGCAATCATTTGGCTCAAAGGTTGGGATTTTTAAGTTGATTTAGTAGATAGTGAGCATGGAGCTGACCTGTAAATGTGGCAGACTTCTTTCACAACTGCAATGACTTCCTAGTGCCATTTCCTTCTTTTAGCATTAATAGAAGCCATGCAGTTATCCCTGCGCATATTGTAGTTTGTATCAGTACAAATAGTCATATAGTAATAGCTCTACTGCATGAGACAGATGGCTGCCTGGATAACTGAAGGGAAAACAATTATGGCATTCTGAGATTATTGTTATAGTGGTGTAACATAAAATAGAAATAAGAAAAACTTGCAGCTCTTCTGTGTGGATGGGAGGAAATGAATGACACAGATGCCACTATCTTGTACTGAAATGACTTAAAATTACTCATTACAGCTGGAAGCCCAACTTGAAGAAGTTGTAGCAGAAGCATCAAAAGAGCGCAAGCTTCGTGAGCACAGTGAGGTTTTCTCCAAACAACTGGAAAATGAACTGGAAGCACTAAAGGTTCATGTTTTTTGACAAATGTTTACTCATGGCACAAGAGCTGCAATAGCTTTGCTTACTCAACTGTTGATATCTGTGGGAGACTTAAAAACTACAGCCTTTCTAGAAACTTGACCTAATAAATCCTGTTAGGATTTATTTTCTTTTCTTGCTTGAAAGACTCAAATATCTCATTGTACATTAATGTCTTGAAAATGTCCAGTTTATTTAGATTCTAAGCAGATATTAAACCAATGTAGTCCAAATCTGTCATCTCTGCAACCCTTTTTTGAACTCCTTATTAGGGTCATGGAAGCAGGACCTGTCACTTAGGGGGCTTAATGCTTGGATACAGCCACATTTTAAATTAATGTGTGCCCAAATAATGATTTTCCCAAGTGCCACCAATTGGACAGTTCTAATTTTAAATAATATTCCCAAAATGTAGAGCTTATAATCTCTTCCTGATGATTTGTCATCTTCTGCAGCTGAAGCAGGGAGGCCGGGCAGCAGGTGCCACACTAGAACATCAGCAGGAGCTTTCCAAAATTAAGTCTGAGCTGGAAAAGAAAATCCTATTTTATGAAGAGGAGTTGGTCCGACGAGAAGCATCACATGTCTTGGAAGTCAAAAATGTGAAAAAGGAAGTACATGATTCAGAGAGCCATCAGCTTGCACTGCAGAAAGAGATCATGATATTAAAGGATAAATTAGAGAAAACAAAGCGAGAGAGGTAAGCTTTTGGGCATGTTTCATTCATTATGGATTTCTTTTTTTATGTATTGCATTGCATAGGTATCTGTATGGGTTGGTATTTCACCTTAACTCTATTTATTCCTGTTTGAAAATCCCAGTCTATAGGGTCGGCAGTTTTACAATAGAAGTGTTTCTATTTCTTGTTTTTCTTAGGCACAGTGAAATGGAGGAAGCAGTAGGAACAATGAAAGACAAGTATGAGCGTGAAAGATCTATGCTCTTGGAAGATAACAAAAAGCTAACAACAGAAAATGAGAGGGTAATTATTTTAAGAATTATTTTTAAGCAAAATATAATTCTTAACTTTCTTACTTTCTAATGTTGAAGTAATCTACTCTTTGATCAGAGCAGGATCTGTGAATGTTCAGGCAGTATCTGAATAAAACAAGGGTTTTTTTGCCATATAAACATCAGAGATCTAGCTAAATAGTAACTTTAGCATCTCAGTGCTGGTCTTTGTGAGATTGATTCCCACAGCTCAGAGGGCACCACCTTCTGATTCCTTCATGAAGGCAGCACAGAGAGCAAAGCATTTGCAAAAGACTGCCTGCCTTCCTGATGGCTTACAGTTAAACCGCATTCTTCTCAATGACTGCTACACTTGCTTTCTCTTTTCCTTTGTTTTGTGTGAACTGGTAATATTTTCTTCTGTGCTAAGGAGCTAGTCTCCACCACAAAAAAAGAACCCCTTCCAGCTCTTTGGTCTGTGTGGTCTGTATTAGAACTTCCGGATAGTCCAGGATGGTCTCGGTTGATCAGATTCTATAGGTGTGTAGACATATGCATGTGTAAAAAGTTTGAAACTGACATAAGTCACAAAGTGAAATTATTGTTTTCTTTCAGCTCTGCTCCTTTGTGGACAAATTGACAGCACAGAACAGGCAGCTAGAAGATGAGCTCCAAGACCTAGCAGCAAAGAAGGAGTCTGTTGCTCACTGGGAAGCTCAGATTGCAGAGATTATTCAATGGTATGTGCTGTTCAGAGAGCAGATGGTCTTTTTCAACCTCTGAAATATTGTTTTCTTGTTGTTTTTTTTTTTTTAAATGTGTAGGTAGGCCCTTTCTCTGTGTCTGGGACCAACAAAAGCATGGTACATCTGAGTGTTGATTAACCATCTCTCTTCTTCTCGCTAGTCCAGTATTGCTGAGTAGTAATGTATGTGAAATTGTCAGATGCTGCTAAGAACACAGAAGAGGGTTTCGGAGTCAACTTGCTTTATCTCTAATGTGATCATTAAATTACCCGCATTAGAATATTTTGATAAACTCAGGAAGATGGTCATGATTTAAAAGGTCCATATTAACATACAGAACATCACTAGCTGCACTAGGCAAGCACTTGCACTTCATTTACAGGTCAGTTCTTCCCTCTGTTATTTGCTGGTTTAGCAAGCTGTGTGCAAGTATTTTCAGCATGTAAAACAAGGAGGACTTGAAAGTAGCCCTTATAAAAATTGAACAAGCCATATGCAGATCATGTTCTAAACGATAACAGTGAATCTCCACAGAACTCTTGCTAATGGTGGAAGGCAAACTTCAGTTTCCCTAGCAACTGCCACAATCAAGAGAATCAGATAAAAGAAAAATCTGAAGCAGACAATTTAAGATATATTCAGCTTCTCATTGCTGGGAGAGTTTTGACTGCTCGGTCCATTTCTGTTAATGTCCCTAAATCCAGTGCAGACACTGATTATTTCATGCTGCAATATTTGGTGCTATGGGCCATGAAACTTCTAAGTAATGTTTTTTTTTTTTTGCAATTGTATGACAGGGTGAGTGATGAGAAGGATGCTCGTGGCTATCTCCAAGCATTGGCTTCCAAGATGACAGAAGAACTAGAATCATTGAGAAGTTCCAGTCTGGGGTCACGAACACTGGTAAGAAAATAGCAAGCATTCAGGCTGCCCTGGGGACATCTAAGAAGCTGTATTTTTACTTTCAGCTATCTGTTCATAATCAGAATTATTTTATAATAAATCCTCTGCTCTGCTTTCTAGTTTTTGCCTTTTGCTTATGAAATCCAACTAGGTAATCTGATCAGAATTTGATAATTAGAAGTTGAGGGTGTCCCATCCCTGGAAGTGTTCAAGGCCAGGTTGGATTGGGCTTTGAGCAGCCTGGTCTAGTTAGAAGGTGACTTACCTGTGGCAGTGGGGTTGGAATTAGATTATCTTCTGTCGGTGAAGGGAAGAGCGGACCCCATATGGTCATCAGCAAACTTCAAACTTTATTGGCAAAGACACCTGGTTAAATACACTAAATAATGAGCCTCATACATATTGCAAAGCTGAGCTCCTAATTGGTTAACCTTCAGAATGTTACTCTTATCTTATTTCTGCATACTTGCAGTTTACAGTTAGCATGGTTAGCTTGAAAGACGCTTTGTTACCACAGGGACCTATTGTCCACAGAGACCTTGTGGTCCAGCGGGACCACAAACACCAGCAGAACCAGGGGAGCCAGACTGCGATCTCTGCTCTGCCTTAGGCCTGGTTCTGCTGCTAAGGAGACATCAAATTCATCTGGCTATGGCCTTTATCCACTAGCCATTCGTCAATAAAACTCTCCACAATCTTCAAGGTCTATTCCAACCCTAACCATTCTGTGATGGTTCTGTGAATCACGGGGTGAGGTGTTTCATACCAATATCTGCCATCACAAACTGCTTTAAACAGTACAGTCGGGAGAAGAAGCAATAACTTAAACCATTTTATTGGAATACAGAAATGTATGGTAGATGCAAGTGAATAATGTTAATTGCACTGCGAGATAACAAAGTTTTTCTTTTGTGAACATGTATTAGCTGACAGATATTGTTACAAACTTGTGACACACTGAGAACATACAGCTTTATTTACGTGAAGAACAATGAGACCTTACGCCATAACTTTCCCACACAGTAGTAACATGAATTCCCAACAAAATCTGCAAAATAGAAGAGCTCTCACAAAAGAGTATGGTTTCAAATACAAAACCGCTGTTTCGCCTTGGTAGGTATAAAATGTCCTGCATAAGGAGAGGAGAGCCATTTGCAGCTAGGCATGGAAGTTCATGTGCCTAGTAATGCCAGTCAGCACAGTCTGCCGTGAAAAAAGTCCATCTGTTGCTGATTTGTAGAAATAAAAAGTTACTTACCCCTTCCAAACCTATAAATAGGAGAGAATAAGAAAAAGTTATTACTTCCTATGAGCTAACATTTGCCTGCATCTTCAAGAGACTATTATAATATTGAGAAGTTTAATAGGAAAAAAGATCGGATCAAATGCAGTTGGCATTTTCTTCTTAGCTACAGCCAGAATAAAGAACACTGTCTGTTCTTTGTATTACAGCTGGTTTTGTAACTTCAGCAGAACCTGATCTAAGACAATTATTTCTCAACATAAAAAATGCCTCTCCTTTTCATGACTGTTATGTGCAAGTTCGTGTGTGACTAGAGAGGCAATATAAAAAATATAATCCACGCTGCAAAAATGCCTGGTAAAGCTCAGAACATTAGCTTTCGGGGTAGGAGGGCAGAATTGCGTGTTGTATGCAGAAGTATAGCATATGCTGCTTAGCAAGCCTAAGAATTGTTTAGGTGAATGTTCTATGTATCTTGGGTATCTCAAGACTTGGGTCGTTTCATATTTTTTGTGGTTTTCCACTTCTAGTATGTTGTATATTGGTGTGTTTTACATTAAATATTGACATTGATCTGCTGTTTGAAAGCCTGGTATGTCACTGTGCAAGTTTTATACTCTTTTCAAGATTGGACAATGAAAACTAAGTATTTTCAATGGGTTCTCTCAGTTTGACTTCCATGCTTGGTGATCCAGCAGTCTGGTTTCAAGCATGTTGTGTTAGTGGTTTAACCAATATAAAAATTGCTCATTACTTCATTTTTGTGTAACAAAGTCTGTCTGCCGACCAGTTTCCATGCAGCAGGTATACTGTCCATTACTAACTTAAAGGGCATTCTTTGAAGCAGTGTAAATACTAATTTATGTCTTCGAATAAGAACAGAAATATCTTCAGACAGTTGACATTAATGTTCAGTAACTTACTGCAACAGGATCCACTTTGGAAAGTGCGGCGCAGTCAGAAGTTGGATATGTCAGCCAGGCTGGAATTACAGTCAGCCCTTGATGCAGAAATTCGTGCCAAGCAACTAGTCCAAGAGGAGCTACGAAAAGTTAAAGATGCTAATATGTCTTTTGAAAGGTAATAAGGTCTTTGGTTCTGTTTGGGTTTTAAAAACAGTTCCGTTTTTCTGTTTGGTTTAGAACTGTTTTTTTCAACCAGTTCTAAACTGATTAGAACAGTAACAACTTTCTTAGAATGGCCCATTGTGCTTGGGATATTGGACTTTGCCAAAAAGATCTAATTCTACAGACATGTTTCTTACGTAGTCAAATGAAAATTCTCAAGATTTCTTCAAGTGAATGTTTCACTGCTGTGAATAGCTTGGTAATGAGACACAGATCTCATTCTCCCTCAGGCACCTGAGGGGAAAAAGCGTAGAAGCAAATTCAGTAACTTTTCGTAGACTAAGCTGAGAATAGAAATATTCTTGGGAGTTAAAAGCAAAACTACTATTAGAATAATTTTGTTTGGCAGGTATCTGCAATGATAGCAGGAGTCTAAAGTAGTTTTCACTCTCTAGTAGAGTAGTGAGGTGCCTCTTCAGGAGGGAAATAAAATTTATCAGCCTTAAAAATGGGAATATTTAAAAAAAAAAAAAAAAATCACTACTACTCATTTTCCAAAATGGGATGTAGGACCAGGAATTAAATGAAACCTCTGAGATGTAGGGCCAGAAATTACCAACTCTGTGCACTGCTATTTCTGCCTGTGAGATGTTTCACATTGAGTTTTGATCATACTGTGTTGTTTTAGTAAATTAAAGGAATCAGAAGCAAAAAACAGGGAACTGTTGGAAGAGATGGAAGGTTTGAAGAAAAAACTGGAAGAAAAATACAGAACAGATTCAGGTAATTGAAGCTACTATTATTTAACAGAGTTCCAGCACCACCTGTGATTTTGCCTTTTAGCTAAGCCTGTTCTGCTTTGGGTTTCAGGTCTCAAACTTCCAGACTTTCAAGATTCCATTTTTGAATATTTCAACACTTCTCCTCTTGCACGTGATCTAACATTCAGAGTGAGTTATTACATTAAATATCTATAAAAATGTGATAGCTGAATTATATTTTTATTATGTAAAAGAACACTTGGGCACTATGTGGCACGTTTGGATCTGGCATATCAGCCAAATTAGTGTGATAGAGAATTGAATGCCCAGCAGATGTCAGATAGCTTGGCATTTTGTAGAGAAGCTGGTTTCTTTGGGAAATATTCCCAGAAGTTCACATTCATTATTTCTCATTCTGGCTTCTTTGTTTAGGTTAATCTCAAATGTTTGGCTAAATAATTTATATTCCGGGTTTTTTGGAAAGGCTGGCACACCCTGTTACAAATAAGGGATTAAATGCTTTGCAGTTGGAAGATGCTGGTAAATACAAAGAAAAGTATTCATACAGTTCAAAGAGTGTTTAAACAGATATGTAAAACTGTTGGCTCCAGATCTTAATGCAGTGGTTAGAGTAGAAGGAACAGGGAAGAGAATCAGAGCACCCACAGATTTTGGTAGAAGTTTATCGTGACACACCCTCTGATCATAAGAAAACTAATCATACAAATCACAGCTCCAGATGGGCGTTTCACTTTAAAGGGTTTGTGCATTGCCTGAGGAAGCAGCTGTTAAATGCAACACTGAAATCACATTTCCTTACTTCATGAACTCTTGATCCCTGAAGATTTTCCAGGAGGTTTTTTTTTCTTTTTTTTTTTTTTCTTCCCCTTCCCAAAATGTATAAACAGTTTAGGATAAAACCAAGAGCTGTTATGTTTATGAATTTGAGTTACTCAGGTTAAAACCTCATTGGTCTGGTTAGATTCTATATCTGAAATGTGTACTTTTTTCATATTGTCAGTGTTACTGAAAAGAAAACTATGTCCATACTGTGGTATTTGCATACACTTTGTGTATGTGCTCTTTCTCAGTCACAAAATGTCCATGCTGGCTTTGTTGCTTAAGCGGCGAGGTGTATTGTGTGGATGAGATGGAGAGAAGAGAGAGAAACATGATATATGCTACTATCCAAATAATAATTTTTATCTACTGCCCTTGTTACTTTAAAACGTTACTTTAAAAAGTGACAGTTATACTTGAAGCTGTGACTTGTTGAGTATCGAGCCCATAACTAATCAACAGTCCATTCTACAGATCCTGAAATAAATTATAGTTGCCATGGAAATGTAGGTGACATTTTCGGACAAATCACATTAAAATTGCTGATACTATACTTGATGACTTCTGTTAACAATATTTTTTCACATGTACTTGTAGTCAGTGTCATCTCCTCTGGGTTAATTTAGTTTGGATAAATATCATTTGGCCATACAGAACATTTTATTTAGCTAGCCTACTAATATCCTGTCTGAATTTTTACTGTGGGTGATAAGTGATCATTTTTATCCCTCATATCTGTTACAACAAAGGATTCTGTTTCTTCTTCATCTACATCTTCTCTGCTAGCCTTTTGGGA
This sequence comes from Amazona ochrocephala, assembly GCA_039720435.1. Taxonomy (NCBI): domain Eukaryota; kingdom Metazoa; phylum Chordata; class Aves; order Psittaciformes; family Psittacidae; genus Amazona; species Amazona ochrocephala. The sequence continues at coordinate 49,501,891 of CM077882.1, read as the reverse complement.
AGAAGTAAGTTTTTGCTAGTAGTTTTGTCTCCTTATCTTGTTGTGACCTGTCGTAGTAAAAATGGCCTTCTAAAACTAGATATTTTGCTTCCTTGACTTCTCTATAAGTTAATCCACTAAACCTCTTTATAGGCTTACTTTTTATATTTTTACTATATATGGCTTAAGCTGAATCACACTTAGGATTTTCAAATAGCTCATATTACATAATGGTAGAATTTGATCTTAATTGGCTCGGCTCTACCAATCAATTCATAACTCAAAAAATAACAAATATCTGAACATATTTAGTGAGCTAACTGAACTTGAGCCGTCTTGTCTAAACTGCCTGCGAAGTGAGTGATTCATTACTTGTTGCCTTTAGTGCTAATTACATCATTGATGTGATGTCTAATCAGATGTTTGTTAATCATGATTTTCATGACGTCCTTAGAGTACAGTAATACAGCGTCCTACTTCCACACCCAGCTGCTTTAGCTCTGGAATTGTAGCATACTTCCCCCTTGTGCTGGCAAATAGTAGTTGCTAATTTAAGTGTGATATTAATAGAAGGCTTGTAATGGATGCTATTCATCAGTTTTAGTGAAATATAAGTCAATGTGATTAAGAAGATGTGATTCTTTTTAATAACAGAGGCCAACCTTTTTTAAACAACTGTTTAAAAGATTGTGTAGCACTACTTTAAGAATTTTTCTTGTGGCAGAATTACTGGCTGCTGTGTGCTGTAGAAATCCTACTGTAGTAAGCTACCGTGAGAAATAAGCTATTCCATGGCTGATTGCCAAGCTTTTCAGACATCATTCCGTACCTGCATATAAGAGATTAGACACAGCCTTGCTGGGAGAAGGTGGCTGTTGCAGCATTTGTGCTGCCTACTATGAGGTTTTGCATTTCAGTACTTCCAGTTTTACAGCTTTTCCATCAGGTGGCAGGGTTCATTTTGAGGAAAGATTTTATTTGGTTTTTTCCAGAGTGGAAAGTTGTTAGAGGTATGTGTACTGCATATAGAAATCAACGTTGGTTTTTGTTTCCATCTTGTTGATGTAAGAGCACTTCATCAGATCTATGGTGTCTAATCTGACATGCTTGCTGTCACTTTTGCAGACCAGTTCTATTAGTGAGCAGGAAACCCAGGGTCCCAAGTCAGAAGTTTCACCATCTACTTCGGTTGTAACTGCAGAGCAGCAACAAGAAGTAAGAGCGTTTTTTTTTTTCACCCTGAAGAGTAATTCACTAGAAAGTCTCTGTCTTATTCATGATGAATACATGCTGCAGCATTCATTATGAAGAAGGATTGAATGTTGCTTATTTACAATGTGTCAGTGCTAATTGCAACTGCTTTGAGGACATCTGCAAATGAAACCTTTTTGCTGGCTCTGTGTGTGTTGGTGTAACTCATTTACGTATGTTTTCTGTGCTGCTGCTTGTGTTTTTGTGTGCAGGCTTTCCTGTGAGTGCTTTAAAACACAATCTGTTTCTGTTAAACCAGAATGGCAATGTTAATGATGATTAAATTGTTGATAATTTTTTAAACAAAAAGAAAAAAAGAAAAAAAAAAAAAAGGAAAAAAATCAGAACACAATAAGCTTTGCCACCCCAATCTTGAAACAAATTCTTGAAGCCTCGTTTTGCTCAATTACAGTTTTTTGTGATTCAGGAACCAATTCGGCTTCAGAGGATGCCTGCTGCTCCTTCCCCCACCATTCAATCCATTTCTGTAGCTGTACCAAAGGTAGGGGGACTGTGCTAACCTTATTATAAAGAACAAAGGAAAAAATACCATTTATAAATTAGCCCTCTGTGTTCTTGTCCTGTTTGGATTTGTCATGTGTTTGTTTGTTAGGTCTGTGTTTTTAATCAAACGTTTCCACATGCAAGTTGGTGGGTTTTAATTTGTCAAAAGGGATGATAAGAAATGGTTGTAGGTTTGGGTTTGAGTGTCTTATGCAGTTGGAAATGAGTTTGTTACTGTTGTCCTGGAACATCTTTTACAAGCTGCACTTACTTAAAAGAAGCCCAGGTTTCATAATGTGCACTCTGATACACTGGAGGGTGGTGAAGGGAGTTGCTTCTATTACATAGTACAGAAAGTGAAAATTTTATTGTTTTTTTTTTTTTTTTTTTATCCTGAATGTATCTTTCAGCCTAAAGCTCACCAGCTCAATATCAAGTCGTTCACAAGCCCCACTCAGTGTAGTCACTGCACTTCTCTTATGGTGGGATTAGTTCGACAAGGTTATGCCTGTGACGGTGAGTCAGTTAAACTTTTTATGTTTTCAGCAAGTCCCTGATAAATTGTCCCGAAACTCTAAAGTATTTTAAGGCAGCCATTTCCATGGAGAGGGAATGAGAGGGATAACTGCCACTGAATGGTTCTTCTTTCTCCTATATCATCAGACTTCTAAATTCAAAGAGTTAATATAATCCTTCATGGTTCCCTTTCATATTGCTGATTAATTCTGCTGTTAGTGCTGTTACATTGTGAGTTGGGAGGGGGAAGCAGGGAAGGCAGGACTGCTCTATGCTTCCAGAGTGGATAAGACTATGGCAGTGTTCTGGTAACAGAAATCTGAGTCTGTCTATTTTGTGCTATCCTGATTCTAAGCCCCATATATTGGGAGGACCATTTGCTGGGGCTTTTGACCTGTAGCCTGTCTTGCTGCCCATTGGTTTTATTTACAATGCTTTCTGTGATGCATGTGTCACAGTTGAATTCCACGTTTGAGTATACAGAGGAATTTTATTTTAAAATACTTACCTGTATCTTGGTTAGACACTTGAACACACAAATCTGTTGAAGACAGTACAGTATAAATAACCTGATGTATTTCTGTGCCCAGCTTAGTTCTTGCTAGTGAAACCCTCTCCACTGACACTTTCAATATCATAATCAGATTGCTTCATCTGCCCTTCAGGGCTTTTTTCCTGGAAAATCTGGTGTCGGCTCTTCCCCAGGAGCACCTATGCTCTGCCAGCACTTGGCCCGGGGGTTCCTTTTGTCTCCTGTTGATGACAGTTGTAAACCCTTGTTTTGCATCTCTTCCTGCAAGTATGAAATGGCGTTTTCCCCTTAGTGTAGCTATCAGCTTTGGGTTTGTTTTTTTTTTCTCATATTTTGACGAAGCTCTGCATGATTAGTTTCCAGTTTGCCTCTTCTGCTCCACATAGTGATAGGTACAGGAAAGAAAAAAACAAAAAAAAAACACAATTGTTTTTGACCTAAGAATATAGATTACTCCAGTAGAACAAAATTTTGCCATGTTCTACTCCCAAACACTTGCTTTTCTCAATTCCTCCTCTTTTTAATGCTGGAGACTATGGTAAAATACAGCTGCACTTCCAGAGGCCTATGAAACTGGTTATGTCCTGTGGATTTTCCCTGTTATGTAACCTGTGTGCTTTGATATCCACGGTCCCAAGTAATTATGATGCCTCCTGAAAGAGCTGAATTTATCATCTAGTCTTGGAGAGCACATGCCGTACGTTGCATGCGTGACTTTTTTGGTAACCCCAGTCCTTCTGGGAGCAGACCGCAGCTCAAGGAACAAGCTGGGCAGGCCGCTCTGGGCTGCCCTTTCTCCCAGCTGTTCTCTCAGACATCATGAGGAGGAGGTTTTTAGGCCAGTCTGTGGCTCTAGCAGAAAGCAGGCTGTTCCCAGGTTTACTGGCATCCTTTGACCCTTTGTAACTATGGGACTGCATGTGGATAGGGTATGTGCCAAATGCCCAATTCTGAGAATATGACTAGAAGAAAGCAGAGAATAGAGCGCAGTGCTGTGCCACTCCCACTGCCGTCCCAAGCCTACTAGTAGAAACAGGATAGCTGGGACAAACCAGGCAAAGTCTTTGTGGAAAGATCTGGCCCATAAACTGTGGGTCAGATGCCTCCATATCATTTGTTAATTCATTCTGCAGTTCTTGTAGTCTGTCTCATGTGAAGTAGTGCATATGCTGAGTTTTTTCTGTGTAGTGCTTCTGTGTGAAATGCTTTATAGACAAGAGACCTAGAAACCCCTGTCCCTTGCTGACGAAGTACAGTGTGGTGTAAATGGTAAGAAAGGATGCAACAATTAGTATAGTTAAACTCTGTTTATGTCCCTTTCACCGCACAGCATTTCAGCCTTTGTCCCCTCTTTTTTACTTTATTATGCTTTCAAGTCTATTGCCTGTGCTTAATAGTTTAACCATTTTAATTTTTTTGTCAGTTTAGTTTTACTTTTTCTTTCCATTATTATTGCACACTTGGATCAAATTGAACACCTACTGTATTTATCTCCTATCACTGCCCAGTGATTTTTATTCCTCCTTTAATACTTTTTCAATTCAGTGACTGGGTTAGTTGCTGCTTAACACCAGTGAGGCTGACCAACTCCTTTTCCTTCTGGAAAATGCTTTCATAAGTTGCCATGGAATCTGGACTCAGTTCCTGCCCTTTGTAGAAGGAATAGGCTTAAAAGAGACAATAAAAGCACTTTGGAGAGTCTCATACTAGATGTGTTCAGTTTAGCATAGTGGGCTATTGCAATATTTGACTGCCAGTTTCCGTGTGATTAATTGATTTGCTGAGCGTAAGGTTAACCTATGTTAATCTCCTGTTATGACTCATACACGCATTTCACTGTGCATTTTCTCTTTTGTACTTAGTGTGTTCATTTGCATGCCATGTTTCCTGCAAGGATAGCGCACCTCAGGTCTGCCCCATACCTCCTGAGCAAGCCAAAAGGCCTCTTGGAGTAGATGTGCAAAGAGGAATAGGAACCGCCTATAAAGGTTATGTAAAGGTAACAGTCTTTTGTTCTTGGACAAGAGAAGAATACTAAACTTCACTTAGAGCTGTGCAGCTTGGAACCTCTAAGTATGTTTAAACAGATCTCCTAAATTGTGCTAAAGCCTTAGGGCTTTGTGTGCCATCTGTGTAACTTATTTAACCTTCGTTGCTTTAGATGTGGGAGAAACGGTTGGTTTTTCTAGAAGACCTAAAGGTTAGTAGATTAGTAGCTACAGTGTTCATAACTTGGTGGGGGGGGGGGGGGAAGCATGCTTCGAGGAAGAATTGCTGTCATCATTGATGTAAGCATAATATAAAAGGTAAACTGTCCTACGATTTTGGCATTTGTGGAATATACAAGCTCCATTGTTTGTCCTAGTGCTACCTAATATATTTATTAAACTGTAACAGGGAATGGTTGAACTTAAGGAAAAAGATTGTTTGATTACTTGACATTTTTAACTCTGTTTTGAAGGGCAAGTAGAACATCTTTTGATTCCATTGATCTAAGTACAAGCTTTTCTAAATGCCCTGTTTTTCTGTGTCTACTACATATGCTTACATTTAATAAGCAATCAGTTATTTATATGCAGGTCCCAAAGCCTACAGGAGTTAAGAAAGGGTGGCAGAGAGCTTATGCAGTTGTCTGTGACTGTAAGCTGTTCTTATATGATGTGCCCGAAGGAAAATCCACTCAGCCTGGAGTTGTTGCAAGTCAAGTCTTGGATCTCAGGTTTGTATTATTATGACAGAGTAGAAACCCTCTGTATGTTTTTACTATCAGGAATATTTATTTATAGTACATGAGAAACTTTAAGATCATGGGAACTCTGTTCAACAAAACTTGTGTGTTCTGGAATAGGTTGCCCAGGGAAGTTGTGAATGCTCCATCCCTGGCAGTGTTCAAGGCCAGGTTGGACAGAGCCTTGGATGACATGGTTTAGTGGGAGATGTCCCTGCCCGTGGCAAGGGAGATTGGAACTAGATGATCTTGAGGTCCTTTCCAACCCTGACTATTCTATGATTCTCTATATATACTGCAGCTAATGTTAGGCTGAATTGGTTATCTCAATAGCAAGTCACTGAAGTGTCTTTATAGTCACTTATACTGCAGTCACTAATATTTACAGTGTTAGCATGGTTCTTCCTAGAATTCCATATGCACACATGGAAAAAAAATAGACTTTATTAGATTGCTTTTCCCTGCCACACACTCTGACCTCAGCCTCGAGTCACAGGTCATCCCATACCCAGTAATTTCAGGAACATTATTAAAACAGAAGTAGTCTTCAGAAAAACACCAAGTAATTGACAGTACAAGTAGTTTTGACCCTGCCTTTGGGCAGGAATTACTTTTTCACGGTGAACCAGTTGAACCACTGAGTACTGTCTGCAAAAAGATCTGAGACTTACATTGATCAGAGTAACCAAGAAGTTTCTTTATTTCCATTTATGGAAATGTCAAGAAAGTGTAATACCTTTCAATGTTACAGCACCTTCTGTCTCTGTCAAATACAAAGTTTGCTTGCACAAGCACCTTGATCTGTAATTTTTCCAGGCAGTAGGACTGTGGGGTTGCACCAGTACTGCTGTTCTGTACTCACATTTATTCTCTGAGAACTGTCAGTGTCAGCTCTCTCTGACATGCTGACAGGAGGAGCAGAAGTGTGGAAGTGTTGCAAATAGCAGCATTCACATCAGTACATTGCTTGAAGCAACTTGGCCAGATATTGTACCAACTGTCCAATGCTTTATGTGCTTATTGTAGCTGCCTCTTTGAATCTGTCTTCTGAGGATTCTTGGATGTTTTAATAGGTGTTAACCACCAGAGCTCTGAATTCTAACATGAGCAGGTTTCAGGCATTAGTGTCATCTTTACACTAAAATTGGCAATTATGGTGATCAGCTTGGTCACATCCAGTTTAAAAAGGCTTGTGTAGTCAAGCCCTCTGGGGTGGAGCACTCTGAAATGCAAAAGTTGTTCTGATGTCTGTTTATTTTACTGTAATAGAGAATAAAATCTAGCTGTTTTGAAAGCCCTTATTTGAATCCCACAAACTGTAATTATGTTGCCAAGAGCTTTTTATGTGATTTTTCTTTTTTTCCAAAGGCCCTTCTCTTGCTACACATTGAGGTATGAATTATTCATTTCTAATGTGTCTGCTGGGCTGGAAGAGCAATATTCTTGCTGCTGATTGTAGATTAGGTGTGGTTGGTAAACCAAAACTACATAAAGCCACCCCACTTAACTTCAGGTGGACTGAGTTACATGTACTAAATGCTGTAGAAACATAACTAAAGCTTGTGAGTTGTTTAGGTCAAGGATGATTAGAGCATAACAAGCGGTGGTGGCAGCTGTGACCTCTGTGCGGTGTTAGGAGATTGCAGCCTATTGAAGCAGTTACGATTTCAATTAGATTTTGTTGAATAATGTTAGTGTGGGCATATATGTGATTCTCTTGCTCTTTTTCTTACTAGAGATGAAGATTTTTGTGTGAGCTCTGTCCTAGCATCGGATGTAATACATGCAACTCGTAAAGACATCCCTTGCATATTCAGGGTAAGGCTATCAATTTACTTTTAAAGAAAATACAAGCTCATTATCAGTGTTCTGCTTTGACAGCAAAGTATGTCATCTGTATTTAATGTTTAAGTTATGCAGACATATAAGAATTTACAGGGGTTCTGAAATGTATAGAGGAGCAGTGTGATACTCCTCTTATAACTGAATTGTAAAGAACTAAGTTCTTCTTTTGCTACTTCCTTAAATACAATACTTGCCTTTTTTTATTTTCTTGATTGCAATATTCTAGTCTCTTCTTCCATTGATATTACCAGATCCTGGTTTTTCTTTCTTGGCTTTGGAGGACTCTTGCTTTAGGAACTGCTGCTGTAACACAATAGGCTGAAGCCAGGTTGAGCTCACTGATTCTAGTTTTGTCATGTGTTGTCTTGAATATTAAAAAAAAAAATAAAAAATTGACATTTCAGTTTCCTTAATTCCATATTGAAATGTAATAGAAAAAAATAAAATTAGAAAATAATTAGCTTAGTTACAATATCCGCTTGAATGTATGTTCTCTCTGAATGGTGTTTTTTGTTTTTAACAAACGAACATCTTTCCTAGGTTTTATGTGGATTATATTTAATAAATTTTTAAATACAGAGAAGAGTAGGTCAGTAACCATTATCTACAATCTCTTGCATTTAAATACACAAACTCACTGTTTTCATAGTCTCTGGTCCTCAGTCATACAGAATCAAGTCAGCGGAACATGGAAGCCAAAGAGCTGACAGTCACATGCGGTCCAAATCATTTGGTCCTTTAGGATTTTGCATAGGAAATGTCTTGGCTACTTGAACGCTTCCATGGCTTTGTTTTTCTCCTTTTATGTAGAAATATATTCTGCAGTGAATTTCTATCCTTTAGTTTACTACTACTTTTACTTTTGTTTTCCTTGTACTTGTTTCTAAATGGGTTTGTTTTGTTTGCTTGATGGTTTTTTTTATTCCCATTTGCCTTCTTTCTTCGAAAATTAGCAAACACAGAGTACTATGGGAAGCAACATCTGAGGAGAGAAAATGAGCTATACAGAATGGTGGTTGATTTGTTTAAGAACAAGGCATTCATACATTTTAGCCTGCCTGACTTGCTGCTCTAATTTCTGCCTGCAGTTTTTAACTGAAAAGGTATCTAAGAAAAAAGTCAAATATAACCCCATGTAAGAATGCTTGCATGGATAGACGCAACAAAGTGTTTCCACAGTTTGATCAGGCCATCCCATACTAAAGAGATTTGATATGAATTACCTGGAGGCCTGGTTTGTGATTGTATCCATTTAGATGCCCTTTTGAAGGGGCCAGAGAAAGCTGCCAAAATCCACTTTCTTCTCAGTTTTATGTTCTCCTTCAAAAAAGGGATTTCTGAAACTGGAAACCAGTAATACCTGATATAAGAGAGTTTATTTTTTGCATTTCATTTAATGCTAGATTTGCATCTTGCTGACATAATGACATAGAGTGGCTTCTACACATCAGATAAAACTGTTACTTTACATGATCTGTGTAAAAATCTGATCCTTCTTTCATATGTATCATTTCACGTAACACATGATGATATTGGTGGCCCACCAAAGACAGATTTTCATTTCTTTTTGATCTTCCACCACCAGAAAGCAATACCAGAATGTTGCTAAACACTAAAATATTGCCATCTCTAACCCCCCATGAAATCATGAAGAGGAAGAACTTGTCTCAGAATCATATCTCTCCTTGGTAACCAGATTTTAAAGCTGGATGTTAGGCCATCAAACACTGTAGTTTAAGTGCTGCCATTGATACATGGCTGTCAAGAGTGTCTGTAGTGGAGTCCTTACACAGTTTAGCAGTTTGAGCTAAGGAGCCTTGAGTTTCATAGCAAACACTGGAATTTTGTATGGTGAATAATGCTATTTCTATTATGACCAACTTCTCCCATTTTTTTTTCCACATTTGCCTGCATTAAGATGCCACCTTCAAAAGACCAAGGAGTCTAGTGGTTCATCAAAAGCAAAACCATAGCTGAAGTCGGATTTGGTTTGATTTTGCTTTCAAATTTAGAAATATTATCCATTACGCACCCTTCTTTAAAATGTTAATGCTTAGTTACAGCTTAGACGTGAACAAAGCTTGATGCAGAGTAGTAACAACTATGAGCAATTGGAAACTACTCAGTTCTTTTCCTACTGCTTTTCATTTTCATCTCACTTCTGGAGTTCTGTCTTTGACATCACACTGTCCCAAATTCACTTTCAGATATATTTAAGATGAGTGTTAATTGTTTAATTCACTCTTTCGGGAAGAGTATGTTGCATAACTCTATCATCCATCTTTATGGTGTTTTTTTTATCAAGGCGTATATGCTGAAGGTATGTTATTCCATGTTATAGCCTTCAGTTCTGCACTTTTGCAGCTTTTGCTGCCTTTTTCTGTTTAAATATTGTTATTCTAAAAGTCTGTTCTGAGGACTGATACCGGTTGATGGCCTGTTTGTCTGTGACTGAAAGCACAGTTCCCATGATCTCACAAGCACTTCAGTCTCTTCATACAGGACCCAAAATGTACATTAAGAACTACTAAGTGCGTACTTTGGAGCACAAAAAGGTTTTGGATAGTTTTTCTATTCAGGCCATGTTCTGCTTTGAGATCCATAGGACAATTTACCTGAAAATTAGGTGAAGCCACAGTGATTTCCTTTTAACTGGGGAAGTAGGAGAATGCAGTACTTCAGTCTCAAAACATTGGTTTTCTTTAGAGCTTTTAATGCACATATAATGTGCTCTTCCCCCTGGACAAATACTGTGGGAATCAAGTAGCAAAATCAAAATGTAGAACTGACCCTAGCAATGCCATTGTGTTTAAATGCATCTGACTGAGAAAGCAAGTGAGTCATTTAAAATAAGTTATTAAAAAATGCTGGGGGGAAGAATCAGGACAAATTAGGGCACACGACTGCAATTTCAGTTCAGAGCAGGAAGGAGTCTCTTACTGCGTTGTACTGATTATTGTAGGAAAGGAATATAGCCTGCATTGCCCATATTTTAGGATTCAGAATGATTAAGCAAGACTGAGTATTTTTAAATAAAGCCACTGTAGCTTGTGTGGGGTTCTTTGAAGCACTGTGGTCATATTAGCTGTGTGCTGTGTTGCATATCCCTCAGGTGCATCATTGTGTTGTCATGAAAAAGTGTATTTTACTTTCACACTTCTGTGATGTATATGATACTGACAAAAAAGGCTTTTATTACTCTTACTAATTTCACTCTCTCTGTTAAAAGGTGACAGCTTCTCTCTTAGGTTTGCCTTCAAAGTCTTGTTCTCTATTGATCTTGACGGAAAACGAGAATGAGAAGAGAAAGTGGGTTGGAATCCTAGAAGGGTTGCAGTCTATCCTGCACAAAAACAGACTGAAAAACCAGGTTGTGCATATTCCACAAGAAGCCTATGACAGTACACTGCCTCTTATTAAAGCAAGTTTAGCTGCTGCTATTGTAGGTATGTTTGCTTTAACTTTCATAAGTGCATGAGGGTTGTTGAAGCTTTTAGATGGGTTTCTGTAGTGAGAGCACTGACACCTTGAAATAAATTCCTCAGCTGAATTCCTTTTGTAGGAATTTAGTAACGGGGGAAAATCTTCACTGATATTCAAATTTCTTCATCCACTCAGAGTTAATAATCATATTCAGTTGTTCAACAGGTTGTTATAGAAATATGATATATAGCATGTATTTGACAGACTGCATGAAGTTAAGCAAAATTGATTTGCTGTTGAAAATCTGTTTGTCCAGAAATTTTTCCAGCCGTTCAAAGCAAACAGTCTGTTTTAAAGAGAAGATTAAGTGGAGCTGAATTAATAGCCTTTTTTTTTTTGTTGTTATTTTCCCTTCCTGGTTTAGATCAAGATAGAATAGCAATTGGCTCAGAAGAAGGACTGTATGTGATAGAGGTGACCCGCGATGGTAAGTTAGGCCATAATGCATGCAGTAGTTGCATAGAGAATAATGAGCTCCATCACTTCTAATGCTATTATCATATAGGTTATACAGCAGCCCTTCACGTATGTTAGGTACTCAGTTAATTGATGAGAAGGGAAAGTGAATGTGAGATACAAGCACTAATTTCATCATAATCATTACATTCAGTTGACTGGCTGAAATTAAAGGGATGAGTTACTGGGCATATTCTGACACGTTCTCACCTTAACTGTGTTCCCACAGCAGGTAACAAAATGCTTCAGCACATAGAGCACGCACAGCCCACACAGCAGCAGTTGACGCACAGTGAATTATCGGGCACTTACTAAATAGAATTTGAATTGAGTGAGAAAAACTTGACATCGAAGCTGACTTATTCCAACCCATACCAGAGGACTTACACTGGCATGAATTAGAAGCTAGATAGCCAGTGCAAGCAACACAAGAGTTTGTAGACTTCCCGTTAAAACTACTACATGCTGTTGTCTGTTTCTTCAAGAAATTTGGCAACCACTTGCATCCTGTTCCCTGATGATGGCCAAAGCAAATGCCTTGCTTGCCCACTTTCCATTATCTCTTAATCTCCCTGACCCCATGCTTCCTTCTGAACCTGCTTTTTCCTTCCTGTTCTTAATGAATTCTGCCCTCTGCTTTGGGAAAAATGGAATCCGTTTAGCCTGGTATTCCAGAGGACTTACCGTGTCCATTCCAGAAATTCACAGAGTGTGCCCCAGGGACCAAAGCAAAGCGTATGCTGCGTAGTCACTGGGCAGCACAGGCATATCCCTCTATTGTATTATTAGGCATCACAGCTAGGGAGTAAGGGAAGCATTTTTCCCTTTACCCTGATATACTGAGCACAAATGCAGATAACAGTGGGAGACATGCTTTGGTAGGGTGAGGAAAGTGTGGAGGCCAGAAGGTTTACTAGCACGAGTATGGGGATATTTGGGGTCAATCCATACGAAATGCAGTATTAACCATGGAAAAGCAAAGAACAAGTCTGGTTAATTTTGCATTATGTTTCCAAAGTAAGATGTTTTTATTTTGAACAAACGAACGAAAAAATGAATAAACGAGTTGAGTTAAACTGAATTTGTAGAAGTTAAGTAATATATTTCTAAGAAGCAGTGCAGATTTGAAATACATTCACCTACTACTGTTTATCCTTTTCCAAATTACCATAGGCAATATTTGTTGGGTTTGTTGTTTTTTTTTTCCCTCTGAATTTAGAAGCACCAAACATACCTTGTAAAATTTCTTATAACTCCTGAGGCCCTCTAAATTTAGTCAACACTCTAAATCCATGGGTTTTTTTGTGGTATAAGAGGCAACAGCCTTGGCTTTCTGATAGTATTATTTCTAACAAAATACCCAGTGCTCTCTTTACCTATATTTGTAACCTCTAAGCTTGGGTTCTTCTGGTGTCTTTAACTATGTGGGAGTTGAGGATGTTGAGGTCAGTAATACAGATTTGTGAGATTAAAAGGTGCCATTTCCACATATGGGAAAATCACTGAGACACGCCTGAAATATCCCTTTGATTGTTTTTAGTCGTTGTCATTCCAGTTTCAAGAAAGTTGGCATCAATGGAAGAATTTGAATTTCCTTTTCCAATGCAGTTTAGTTTGTCACAGTTTGAAAGTTGGATTGCAGTCATGCTAAAAGTTGCATTTCAATGTAAAACAAAACAGTGAATAGAGGTTTTTAAAAGACTTACTTGACTTTCAGAAACAGATGAAGTCAGGGACGTGATTTTGGGCCAGAAAGCAAAATGTTACAGCTGCTTCTTGCTTAGAATAAGGCATTGCCCGATTCCAGGAGAATCTGCATTGAACATGGAGACAGCAGATATTTTAAATTCGTTTTAGCAGTAATAAATGCCATTCCTTTTGAGTAAGCTTCCAATGGTCACCATTCTGTAAGTACTTAGATATAAAAATAACTTTTGATGCAAATAATGCCAGAGATTCCAGTACAGCTTCATGCGTAAAAGAAATTGTACATAGAATTTAAAAGGTCATTTCATAAAGGAATGATTATCTGCATCACCATGTCATATGGAAATGTGAGAAGGATTTACCAATTTTGGTTTTAAATTACAAGATGTTTTGAAGGAGCTTTCTATGGCTAGTTCCTGTATATTAATAGCATTTTTATAAACTGTAATCCCTTATTTTATGGCAGTTGTAATTTTTAGTGTTAATTAGCTGCTAGCTGCTTATATCAAAGGTCTTTGGTCAGAATATCACTTAGTTCTTGACAAGTAAACTAAACTGTAAGCTGGAGTTGGAGCTAGGGAAAAAAACAACCTTTCTCTGTGGCAAAGTTCCAAGCTGGTTATTTCATAGAACATTTCTTGAGACATATCATCTATTTGTGCAAGGGGGAGAGACACCACGAAAGCACTTGCCTTTGTAATCTGAACAGCCAAGGTTGTTCCAAAGTTTACAGAATTTGGTACCTTGGCAAGGTTATTCAACTATTGGTGAAAAAAATGCATAAAATTTCTAGTTACCCTTTTAAAATTATCATTCACAAATATTTTTATACCTTCAACTAACAGAAAACTGAAAGTGACATTTTAATGTAACTGTCTTATGCATATTTTGTTTCCTAATTTGGAATTGCCTCATCTCCTCTATTTGTTCCCCGTGAAATACTCACTACTTTCCTGAAAGTGCCTGTATACCCACAATCCCCAAAGCAGAACATCTTGTACCTAACCCTCTTAGTTGCCTCTAGCCCTGTTTTAAGGAAGGTAAAACTCCCCAGCTTCCGTCGTAGCCTAAGTAGCCCTTACTGTGAGAAGGCTTTTCCAGGTACCTGTCCTAAACCTCTCTCACTGTGGCTTAAGCTGGTTCCTCCTTATTCTTTCCCTATCACACAGCATTTTTTGCCTTTCCATATGGGTGTTTAACACCTGCTTACTATTCTGCTTTTGTATTTGGCTAAGACATTTGCCAGCAGTGCAGCATTTTTTATACTCAGTTATCAGCATTAAATACTTTGTATTTCTTCTCTTTGTGTTCTGCTAATTTGGTCTTCCTCTGTAATCCACTGAAGATGCAGATATTTTCCTGAAGGTGGGATGCATTTCAGTAGATACAGCAGATTCAGTCGATACAGTAGATACATCTTACAGTGTATGGATAGTACAGATGTTATGTAAAAAAAAGTCTGTTTATCTCAGATGTTAAGCACAGTGTTGCTGCAAAGTGTTGCTGAGACTTTGTATCAACAGAATGAGTTGCAGGAATGCTTTGTTTCACTGTTCTGAGAATTAATAACAAAGGATTGAACATGTATAATAAGTACTTTTTCTTATCTGGTATGTGTCACTGTTTAGATTCATTTTCAGACATCAGTATATAACACTGCAGTGTTTCCAGGCCTGGCGGTTTTCTTGTTTAACTTACAGCGCCTCTTGTTTCCTCTGCAGTGATAGTCCGAGCTGCTGACTGCAAGAAGGTGTACCAGATAGAGCTTGCTCCCAAAGAGAAAATCATCATCCTCATCTGTGGTCGGAACCATCATGTTCACCTTTACCCTTGGGCCTCTCTGGATGGGTCAGAAGGAAACTTTGACATTAAGCTTGCAGAAACTAAAGGCTGCCAATTGATTACAACTGGAACACTAAAGAAGAGCTCCTCGACGTGTTTGTTTGTGGCTGTCAAGCGACAGATTTTTTGCTATGAAATTCACAGAACTAAACCTTTCCACAAAAAATTTGGTGAAATTCAGGCTCCAGGAACTGTACAGTGGATGACAGTGTTCAAGGACAAGCTCTGTGTTGGCTACCAGTCTGGGTTCTCTCTGTTGACCATCCAGGGAGATGGACAATCTATAAATCTGGTAAATCCTAATGACCCCTCGCTTATCTTCCTCTCACAGCAGTCTTTTGATGCCCTTTGTGCTGTGGAGCTCAGTAATGAGGAATACCTGCTTTGCTTCAGCCATATGGGAGTATACGTCGATTCACAAGGTCGAAGGTCACGCATGCAGGAACTAATGTGGCCTGCAACTCCTGTTGCCTGTAGTATGTATATGTTTTTCTGTTGCCATATCCCTGTTGCTGCTTTACTTGTCTAAAAATAATCAGCATTGTATTATATTTTGCTTGGGTTTGTCTTTCGATATCAACAGTTTAAGTTTTGATGAGTTAACAGCATACGTAGTTCTTCCTGATGGTAGTTTTGGAATTGGCCATCTCCTGGGCTGAGATCCTGAATGCTGCTCTTCGAAGCTCTGTCTTCTTACAGGGCACAGAAGAACGAATAATGGAATACAAAGCTGCAGAGAATAGTCCTGGGTGCAGGGCAGTGCAACGCTACTGGTCTGTGAAATTCTGTAAAGATAGTTGCTCCTCTGAAAAGTGCAACTGTCTAGTTGTCTTTAGGATGTCTTCTGTGTCCTGTACTCAAACTACAATAGAAAATTGAAGAAGTGTAACTGAAACTCAGTTTCATAAAGATAACAAAATAAGAGGTAAAAATACGACTTTTGGCAGAACTTAAAGCTTTTTTTTTTTTTTTTTTTATCCTTTTGGTTCTATTTTTAAGGGAAGAATTTCCAAAAATAATACAGGCAGGTGGAGGGTAATTTTTCAACCCCTCTGCTTGATTTAGGGGCATTGCTTCATCAGCTGGTTAGGATAGAAGTACGTGCAGAGCATTTTTAAGTATTCAGTAGTTAAAGGCAGTTAATGATAAAGCTGGGATTTCTGTTTGTATCTCAAACAGCAATTACAATGTTTTGAATGATGGAAGGCAAGAAATAGCTTTTTGTTTAAATAGTACTGTAAGCAGTTAGGTGCACATTGATCAGGCCAGGCCCTAATGGAAGTTTGTTTAATTTTAATTGTCTTGAACTGAAATTGTTTGCTCGCTTTATTCTGACCTAGTTCTGTACAGAAGTCTAAAGCAAGGGCCCAAGGAAACAATGTAGTTGCAAATTTACTTTAAAATGCCATTACCCACAGCTAATGTTTCCTTTTCTTCTATCAGCTTTAGTGTTTTGCATTTCAGCAAACTAGGCTTGCTAGACAATGGTTTTGTCTGTTATTCTTAGAAGCTTTTCTTACTGTAAACTGTTTCTCAGCGTTCTTATGTGTGCAATCCTGAGTGGCATTGGCCTAGGGCTGGTTTTGTAGAAAGAGCAATTTTTTCCGCTGCCAAAGGAAACTGTATTGCTTTCCTTTTCATTAGCCTTGTCCTCCCTCTTCATTCCTAGTGTCAGTCACTAGTGATGGTGGATTTTTTTAACTGTCCCATCAGGAGATCGTCAGAGTGCAAATGGTTCTGCCCCTGTTGCAGTTTCTGCTGTTGTAAAGGACCATGTTGTAGGAAAGGTTTTAGGGTACAATGGGAAATTCATTTCTAGGGCATTCAGTCCCTTCACACTAGGAGAGGCTGAGGTCTGTGCTAACACACTCAGCTCTGTTATCTTGGGTGGCCTGTCTAGGTTGCAGCTAAACCAGCTTAATGCGCTGTTTCTGTGAAGAGTCAGTGTAGGTGTTCTGGGGCTGTTTGGCTTGAGTACAGCGCAGTGCAAAGATGTGGAGCCAGCAGGTCTCAGTGCTGTAGCATGGGCAACCCCAGCACAGACACATATGTTTCTCTCGGCAAACCAGTTGAGGTCTGATCAAGCTCATCAGCTCTGACTGGTAAGTGCTGCCTTGGCTACAAGCTGGCCAGGCAGAAGCAGTTGGTGTTTCTGTCAGGTGCTCAGTAGAGTCCTTTGATTTGGACTTCCAGGCCAGCCATGACCCTGTATAATAAATACTCAACTGGAAATCACTTCTGGGATGTGTACTTGTGATAGCTGTCTGAGGCTTTCTGTGAATGAATTTAAAAAAATAGCACCACAACCTTACTTCAGTTCTTCTAAGGAGATTCTGTGGTGTGTTTAATTTCCTACTGAGTTATTTTCCTTTTGTTTATTGAAGCAGCTCTTTTCTCTATTAAATTCCATAAATTTCTAGTAACTGCTCTTTACAGAAGGACACAGTCTTTACATGAGCGGGGGCATATTGGTACGAAGCTCTAAGGATCTCTGCTTTTCATCTGACCTAAAATAAACTTGTCTGCTGATGCCTTTTATGCTTTAAAAAAAAAAAAAAAGAAAGTTGAAAAGAGAAAATGGGCTGTGGGCTGTAAGCATTGTGACATTTTTCTGTTAACTTGATGAAAGCAGCCCATACGTGAATATCTAAAGCTAGATAATTGTTAGCAGAAGAGGAAGGAAATTGAGAACAGATCCGCATCATGACTTCATGACCCACCTCACAGATGGTGGCCCTCTCTTTTCCCCTGCAGCAGATGTATAGTTAGTTTGCTGCTTCCGAAATGAAGTAATCTGCATCTGTAAAGAAGCTAGCTGCTCACTTCCTACCAAGTAGCGAATTTGTATACGTCTGAAGACTTCAGATGCCATTTTGCAATTTCATGAAATCATAATTTGAAGTTTAAAAATACTTGAAAGGGTCAAATTCAATTTTTTCCATGATGCTGGAGTTGTCATTAGCAAATCTGTTATCACAAAAGTATCTGTTTGAAAGCAGGGCTGGGAGAAAGTGTTTTAAAATGTGTATTTCATGAAGTGGAAAACATGTAGCTATTGAAATTCACTCAAATGTATGTCAGTTCTGGACTACTGAAACCACATTAGGGTTTTATATTTCTTTTTAATCTGTGCAGGTTGCAATTCTTCGTATGTGACAGTGTACAGCGAGTATGGTGTTGATGTATTTGATGTTAACACTATGGAATGGGTCCAGACTATTGGCCTACGAAGGGTAAGTAGTTTTCTTTAGATATAGAACTTAATTGGGTTAATTCTGAATTGAGATATTTCTTCACAGTGTATGCTGGGCTTGAGTTAATTCTCTGCCTCCTTCCCCAAAACAGATCAGACCATTAAACATGGATGGCACGCTGAATCTCCTTAACTGCGAGCCACCAAGGCTAATATATTTCAAGAACGCATTTGCAGGTGAGTACTGAGCAGGGGGAGAAATGGGAAAATGATGTGGAGCTAACAGGACAATTTTAAGCAGTGTTGCCTTTGCATGAGATGAAACTTGTATTGGATGTGTCTGGGCCAACATATACCTATGTATATGAAATTGATATTACAGCAGGAGCTGTCCTCAGTGTACCAGAAACATCTGACAACAGCAAGAAGCAAATGCTTCGAACTAGGAGCAAAAGAAGATTTGTATTTAAGGTTCCTGAGGAAGAGCGATTACAGCAAAGGCGGTAAGAATTTATTCGTGGTATGTAAATTAAGATATGATGATGTGCAGAGACTGGGAATGCTGATAGTAAAAATCACTCTGTTCTTCTAGGGAAATGCTTAGAGACCCTGAGCTAAGGTCAAAGATGATTTCTAACCCAACGAATTTCAACCACGTGGCTCATATGGGACCAGGAGATGGAATGCAGGTTCTCATGGACCTCCCACTGGTAAAATACATTTTAAAAAGAGAGATATGTGCATTTGTTCTTGCTCAAAAACTGTGAAGATGAACTGTATAGAGTTCAAGTGTTGTCTCTGTACAAAATTCTTCTTTTAGTCATTTTGAGAAAGGTAAACCTTCCTAATGTGCAGTGCTTCTAAGTCTTATGCAAGGAAATACTGTTAGCTGACTTATGAATGAGACACTGAAAGAAATAGGTGTCACTGCCAGGACCTTGTTGGCAATTTTGTAAATAATCAGCCTCTCCTCCTTCCTTTTTCTTGTTTGTCTTCTTAAAATAACAGAATGAATTTCCTTCCCCCTCATCCTCACGTCATTCTGCTCTGCTGGCACCTCCAACAAGCTTTGAGCATGTCTATCACATGAGGTCTATCTCTGCTGAAACCTTTCTCAAGAATGACCATTCCTCACTGCAAGGCTCCCCTCTGCTTTCTTCCTCTTCCTGTCCCTCCTCTGCCTCCATATCCAAGGGTAGGAGTAGCTACAAACTGTTAGGAACTGGAGGGGCATGCTTGTGGCACTTCACCAAATTTAGAGCAAAAACAAGGAGGAGGGAAACTAATGCTGTGAAGGTGACTGACATGCATGTAAGTTGCAGTGCTTTATAGCATTATTTTTATTTTGTATTTAACAAATACAGCATTTTGTAAGCTATTTTAGTGTTAAATCCAAGAGAGGAAGGCAAAAAGGTACACTTTATGTTCCATACCTTCCTTTTTATAGCTGCTAGTTGGGCTTTCTCTTGTATTTCTCAGCTAGCCCAGATGAGTGTAATGCATTTGCCCTTTCAGCAGGAGGAGGAAGGAAAGCAGAGCTGTTGGTACAGTTCCTGCCCCTTCATAGAGGGTTTGCTGGCTGACAGGTTCCAGTGGCTGCTATGGGGCTTAGTTCTTTCTCTGTCTTTCTCAGGGTTTGTGTCTGTTACTGAAAATATGTGGATGTGGTCAAGTAAGTTCAGTTTTTCTACCAACACTGGTTGTAATAGCTTCAAAAGCACAGCACAGTTTTCATGAGTAACAGCTCCTAATTGGATCACTTTTGCTACTAGCTAACAAGGTGTTTCATTTCAACTGTAGAGTGTCCTACCTGCTGCGCAGGATGAAAAACCGTGCCCATCTACAGCTAACCTCTCACGGCAACAGCAGCAGCAGAGAAACAAAACCTATATTTCATGGCCCTCATCAAGTAAGGCTGGAAGCAAGCTTGTCAGTTCTGAGCTGTAATTTACAGGTTCAACAAGAGGTGTAAACCTTCCTTTTTTCCTTCTTTCTCTACAGGTGGCAGTGATGTGGGAGGAGCTGTGCCTTCCCGAAGTATGTCTGATCCTGACCAGGAGTTTGACAAAGAGGTAAAGTACCTTTTATTGAACGGAGACTGATGATATCCTGTTGCTGTAGATTTTCTTCCAGCAAATGAAGTTCCTGAGGAAATACTTCATAAAAACTGTGTTTTTTATGGAGATATTTTCCTTCCACAAGTATTTTCTCCAGCCTGCAAGTTAGAGATGCCAGCCCAGAAGTAAGGCTGTGAAAAGATCTTTTTATAGTGATATTTTAAGAAGTATTATGTCTTGGATTAAGCTTTGTAGACAAGGGAAATGTGACTAATTGATGAAGTGTCCTCAAAGCTCCTTAAAATGTTCTCTGGGCTATTAGCATAGAATAGCAAAGCAATATGACTAGTTAAGTAATTTTCTGTGCTGTCTTAAGGAAGACTTTTTGTCATGTAACTTGAGAAGGAACCATATTTTAAAATAAGTAAGACTGCTTTTAGCAAGAGTGAAAGTAATGCCAGTATTCAGTAAACTGGAATGTCCTGGCTGTACGAAACTGGTGTTGCTGAATCAAGGGAGATGTCATTTTTGTTTCCTTGATTTATCATGGGTGTAGATTCTTCTAAGCTTTACTCAAGCACTGCCTGTGCAAGGAAAGTGTTAGGCAAATAGTAATCTGGGAGGCAAACCCCTAGATCAGGATCTTTGCATCTTTAGTGCTTTCTGGTACCCAACCACAGGCCCATGTAATGTTCTGGTTTTTGAATGGTATTCTCCTGAGGGCAGATGTTTGCAGGATGCCTTAGTACACCCCAAGTCAAAGCACTTGTCCAGAGTTCTCATCACAGCTATGCTCCAACTTCCTTTGTTGCCTTGAATAAGCCATTGAAAGTGTGTGAAAATAGGAATTTCTAAATACAAGTATTCTTAAAAGTGTCTTGATCTGCCAGATGATGGACCGTATCAGTTGACTTAGGTTTTCTGCAGCATCCTTCCTGAATTCCAAGTTCCATGCTCTAATGATAGTTGCTGTTTGTAGGCACAAGTAGTGGTGAATTCTAAGGTTTTTACAATGTTTTCTTTTTCAGTAGATGCTACAATTTGTTATGACTCCTTAATAGTATTTTGAAACTTGAAAAGGGAGGCTCTAATAACACCCTTTGGCTTTCTTTAGGCTTTTGGCTTTGTTGCAGCATGAACTGGAACGTGTTAGGATAATCTTGTTACGGATGATCTTATTGTTTGAACTATGTGAAACCTTGTGAGCAGCATTCTTGAAGGATATTACCTTTCAATCTATTTGCTAACTATGCATTCCCTTTCTTGAAAATAACTTGCTGTGATAGTAGCGGTTTTTCCTGTGCAGTATTTCACTAGCTGTGAATGTGTGCAGTGCTCAGAGTTGTAACTCACCAAAATAGTGGGAAACTTGCCAGCCATCCTGTTGAAGTGAGACCAGCCTGTGAAGGCAGATACTCAGCAACCAACCTAACACTGGGGAAATAACTGTGGATAGACTATCTTTATTAGATATTGACGCAGGGTGTCTCCAGTAAGTATATTCTGTTTCCAGATCACCAGGCTGACACTTGGGAAGCTTCACTCTTTTGTCAGGCACTTCACATGCTTTTGGTGTTTTGTAAAGAGTTCATATGCTTGCTTCCTTCCTTCTCACCAAACCGAAGATGATTTGAATGTAATTGTTTACATGTTTATATGGACAGATAAATCTCCTAGGCTATAAAAACTGCTTAAAAAAACACAGGCTGTTAAATCCAGAGCAACAGTGGACAAAGAGACACTTTCAGACAGGAAAGCTTTGCAGTGGCTAGAGGAGCCTGAGGTACAGCAATTTCCACATACTTTGCCATAATTCCTATTATGTCAGGAGGTCACCTTCAGGACTGCAGTAGGGCCTGTTGATGATAACGAAGTATTTTCATGAATGTTTAGCAGTGAAGTAAATCTGATGCATACTGCTTCATAGGTGTTGCTCACACTAATTTTTGAGTGCCTTTGAAAGCTTTGGAGTGTGAAGAATTGATTTTAAGTAAGCATATTTTTTTTTTCCATGTTTCTCATTAACAGCCTGATTCAGACTCCACCAAACACTCTACTCCCTCCAACAGCTCAAATCCAAGTGGTCCCCCAAGCCCCAACTCTCCTCATAGGAATCAGCTTACGCTAGACGGACTGGATCAGTCAACCTGTGATGCATAACACTACCGCTGTCACCACTCTGGCTTCGATCATCCACTACTCTGTGGAGTATTCAAGAGCAGGGCAAAGCTATCTCAGATGCTAGTGCCAAGACTGACACTGAATCTCTAGTGTTGTACAAGAATAATTATATATCCAGATTGTAGATACAAACTATTGAAATGAAGAAAATTCTTTACTAAATAGTGATTGAGCTTTTTATGCAGAATTGTTCACTGCTCAGTTACGGTTGATTCTTTTCTGCACAGCTGTGACACAGTTTTATTGCATAGGAGCATTTAAGGCCACCAGTAAATAGTCTTATTCTTATGCTGAAAAAAAAATAGAGATACTGATAATGTTGCTACAATATCAGGAATATTATTTTTCTATAGAATGATGTAATGTCTCATTAGCAGGAAATCCTTTTAGACACAATTTGGACCTCTAAATAGGAAATGCAGGCAGGTCTGGTTACATCCTCTGGTGAATACTTTCTTCCCTTTTTCTCATAACTGTTTGTTTCCTAAATCTTAAGGAGAATGCTAGAAAGCTGTAGGTCGGTTCCAACATCAGTAGAATCACCAGGAAGTCAAATAAAAGGCCTTTTAATTCATTTAGGCATTACATATACAGCTGCATAACTGTCTTTCTATCTTTCTACCAACTTCTTAGTCTTGTACATAGGACTTACTCCCAGTTATCTTTTACCTATACCCTGCTTTTTAGTCCTCATCAACCAGGCATTAGTCAGGGCTTTTAAAATATCAATAATTACTGCTGGGAAAGAAAATTTTACTCCTAGATCCTGCCTATCTCCTTCTGAGAAGTTGTTTCTCCTGGGTTTTTTGGTGTAAAGACACACTAAGTTGTTTAGCTAGCAAGCCTTCTCATGGACACCTTGCCCTCAAAGTCTACTTGATCTAAGGGACTATATCTCACTAAAACATCAGTCTGGTTTTTTGGTTACCAAAGTGGAACGTGAAGGACGTGTAACTGGGGGTGCTGCTTTTCTCATTAATTGTATCCTCACCTGCATGAAGACCCCATGATTATTAATCAAGTATTGATCATGTAGAAGAATGCACAACACACTCCTGTATATTTTGCTATGGCCCACGTGCAGTGGTGATGTTTTGCGTGTATATTTAATCTCATGCTTCCATGTATTATACATTTAGTAATCAAAGAATTGTGACCATGTTTCATTAAAAGCTTGTAATTAATTCAGTGGCTGGCATATCCAGTTTGTCATTGTCACACTAGTGTGCCTTCTGTGCCAATTTTATGACAGTTGGATGTCACTTATTTAAAATTTGGTTTAAATGGGCTAATGATATACCAATGGCTAATGTTCTTTTCTGAAACACTGTATAGGACGTGCACTTATCTTTAGTTTTAACTGAGTGTTCTAGTCAACATTTAATCCTGTTATGTTAAGTGTTCGACAGTACTTGCTCTTTTTCTCAGATTCTTGATAAAGGGGCTCAGATGGAGCTGGACACTACTGCTTTGGGGGTTTTCTGGTTTTTACTTTTTTAATGTAAGTCTAAGTCTTTGTAATTATTGAATTGTGAGAACATTTTTGAACAATTTACCTGTCAATAAAGCAGAAGAGGGAGGTTTTAAAGTTCATAGTCGTCTGTCTTGACATCTGAAAACAGTCTACCCCTGACACTCGCTTTAGTTTCATGGTAAATTCACTTCGCTCACATGGATGCTTTACGTGAGCTGAAAGATACTTGTGGAAGCTTCATGTCACAATGCTACAAGAAAGGTGTTTCTGCACATAAACAGCATGCTCAGGAGTGATGCAAGTCCTTTCAGTGGAATACAGTGTTGAAGTTTTGTGTTAGAGTTGTAATTTTATGGAGTCGCTGGTCCTATTAATTAATTTTTGAATTATTTGTATGACTTTCCTTCTGGCTGAAGCATAGTGAGGAGGCTGGGGGATCTATTCAGGCACCTGAAGTGTGACAATAATGACTTCTCACTTGTCAAAGCAGTAATTCCCGAAGAAACACTTGGAACCATTTCAAGGGTTCGAGTGTGAACGGTGAGCCCCTAATACAGGGGTTTGTTTTAAGCTCCCCTCATGCAATGCAGTGAGCATCACAGAGATCACTGTAGCTAGAGCAGAGCCAGCATCTCTAGTGAGATGTGAGGTTACCTCTCTGTAACCTCATCACTTATGGAGCACCTCAGTGCTCCTGGGTCACTTCTTGGTTTGTCTTGCCCATTTTTCTTCAGGTTATCTTAGTGGGGAAGGCCTGGGTGGGTATTGCGGACCCTGCTGTCCCTTGACCAAACCTGCCTGGGCAAGGCCAGCAGGCTGCGGCAGGATCCCTTGGGAAAGTGCACCGGCACTCTGCCCTGGGGATGGGGTAAGAGCTGACAGGAGGTTTGAGGGCTGTGTGTCGGAAGGTTTCTCACAAGTGAATTCATGCTCATCAGCCTTCAGCTTCTAAAAAACATTTCTGCTGCTCTTGAGCTGATTTTTCTCTGCACAGTGAGGACTTTGGATGACAACAAAGTCTTTAATTATGGGGGTATTAAATCATAGCACTCAGCAGTGCCAGGGCTTGGTTATAATTTGAGCAGGAGAACGTTTCTAGAAAAATTAATTGCTCAGTATGAATACATTATTCCTTTCTCTTTTTTTCAGCAAGTCTGGCCAAACAGAATTCCTCCCTAAGTCCTTCACCACAGCCCTTTGCAAATCTTCTATTCCCTTAAGGCTTCTGATTCTGGTTTCCTGAAAGAGTCCTCCTTAAGCCCTCAGGAGAACTTTTAGAAATGCAGAAACTCAAGATTTGATGTGAATGTTCCTCTGGCAGTGCAGTTTCTTCTCCCTGGAGGGTACCAGTCTAGTATCACAAGTGAGGAATTGAGTTACACAGGGAACAAGGATAATTTGGTCTCTGCTGTTCCTCTGCCCATTCCATTTTCAGAGAGGCATTACATCAGGGCCTGAAGCTTGGGTGATTGGTGTACCACTCACCAGAACACATTCGTCACTTCCAGCACAGATCTTTGCCCCAGAAGGCTACGTATTTTGGAATACATCCTGGTGTTGATTGCTAGCAAAGAATGAACTCATCTGCCCCCACCTCTGCAGCATACACGTGCTGAGACCAGCTTCCTGCATGGGTGCAGTCTGCTGGTGGGGTGCATAAATACTCACTTTGTGTTTGCAGGGTAAGTGCTTAACACAGCCAAGTCACAGGGAGGGGGATTTCGGCATGGAAATGCTAGTGGTCCAGGCAGTCTTGTTTTCTGCGCAGCACCAGATGAGGCATATACCAGGGAGAAAGCAGATGCATAAAATCTGAAGAACTGGCACTGTAGTGCTGAGAAGCAGTGAAGCATTTGAGGGAAGAGATGACTGTAGGAACTGAACTGCACCTTTAGGTGCAATTAGGCAAAGTAGCAGCCAAAGGAAGGTGGCACATCATGACCACAAACCTTGTCTTGCTGCTGAGTTTAGTCTATTTTGAAAGGAAAAACATAGAGATGGTATTCTTGCATGCTGGGCTACCAGAGCTTCTCACATTCCAGTTTGTATGCTGCCTGCTCTGTACAGAGCAGGTCTGGCAGGCAGGAGCGAGGAGGATGTACCAAGAAGTAACATTCATCTGCCCAGCCCTTGCCTTCCAGCAGAGGCAGCAGGGCTGGACCTGCCTCCTCCTGGCTGCTTGCACCTCTATAAATGTGGCTTCCCTCTCAGTTCCCCCTTACGTCCCTCGTTGGCAGCCTTGGCCTCCTCACAGCTGGTGGGGCAAGATCTGCAGCTGCTGCCATCCTCACCCAGCACAGAGCAGCCCCTTTGCTGCAGGCTGAGAGCTGCTGCCCCACGGCCTGGCACGTCAGGGCAGTGCAGCGGGGTCGGAGGGGAAGGGGGTGCCACAGGCAGTGCATCACGGAGGCAGGAGGGAAGGCACAGTGCTCCATTCCAAAGCCTTCCTAAACGTGTTTCTGGGAACGTGGGGTGCTGACGAGACCGGACATCAGCTGCATACCTCTCGCGGGATGTCATGGAAAGCCAGACGTGTGCAGAGCATGTCCCAGCGGGGAATGATGCTCAGGCTAGCGTTGCCGGCAGGGTTAGAGGAGGACCGAAGGACGTGCTCAGCGGGCGAGAGCTGCAGTGCTGCGCTCCAGCCAGAGGAGGATCCTGAACTCAGGAATCAGCCAGCTCCCCATCCTTGCAGCATCTTTTTTCCCTGCTCCCCAATAAGCTGCCGCACTTTTTTGTCACCTGACTACACAGTTTTATGCAGCTTTATCGCTTGCTTTCTCATAGATAAAACTCCCAGGTTTTTGCAGCATCGCTTGCTTTCCAGTTTTTTACTCAGTCCCTGCTCTGCGGTCCCGTGAGGGAGAGCAGCGTGGAGCCCTGCGTGCTGATGGAGGAGATGGCCACAGCTTTGCTGCCACCCTGCAGCGCCCTGGCCAGCTCCTGCATCCTAGTGGTGCTATCCCTCGCCAAATCCCCTTTTCTGCTGCTGCTGCTGTCTCCTGCTAAGTAAATAAATGACAGCTAAATGAGTAAATAAATAGACAAATAAATAAATAAAATGCCCCGGGCCAAGGCTATTTGCAGGCTCGGTGGTGTTTTGAGCACTGCTGCCTGCTGTACTGTCTGAATCCAGGTTTGCATAACTTCTGTGAGCAGCCATAATGTGTGGTGGGAAGGCCAAATGATACAAGTTGGTGCCCATTAATAGCGTGCAGGTTGCTTTTTCTTTTAAGACCCCAGGAAGCAATGACTCCTGAGATCTTGCCATTAACACTAATGCATTTTTCATTAGTCTGTCACAGCTGGGGACCCTGGGAGCAGAGCAAAGCCATCAGGTGCTCAGCTATGCTGTGCACAGCCTCAGCGACAGAAACCACCCACCTAATGCGCTGTTTACCACAGATATCTGCAGGTCAAACTCCTCGTTTAGGCAGGATCCCAGGAACTTGGTGATCTTAAGGTCCTTTCCAACCCTAACTATTCTATGATTCTATGAGATTCTTAGGTTCTGAACCCCCTTGCACTACCCTGCCTGCACAGTGTGCTGTCTGCATGTGCCAGTGCACAGGGTGGTGATCATGGGTACAGCTGGTTTTACAGCAGCTGGTGGCCCTCAGCATCGCAAACTGACTCTGGTGCTTCAGTTTTGTCTGCAGAGCTCCCCCCCTCTGCGTTGCTTTCCGTACAAGCAAGCGAACACGGCTCCAGGAGGAAAAGTACAGACTGTGCTCTGCAAGCGCGCTGACAAAAATTGATCTCTACTTTAATTAAAGCCGCTATTGCAAGTGACCTCGAGCGGCTAACGCATTTTAAAAATGAAGCCTCGCCAGCAGCAGATCTGCACACCCCACACAGAGGGGTGACCGGGCGGTGATCCATGGACCATCTCCCTCGTGCCATGCCGGCTGTGCAGTGAGCTGTGCCTCCCCAGAGGCTGTCCCATTGTACCAGTACGTGCTGAGAGTCCCACGTGCCCAGGTGGGACACAGAGCTGATGTCCTCACGTGCTGAGAGGGGAAGGATACTATCCGGCCACCATCCTGTGCAGTGGACCATCCCTGTTGCCAGTGGGTTGTCTTTTCCCTCCTTATCATGTAGCCACGGGATGCTCTTTGTCTCTCACCTTAAGCATATGTTGTGGGGATGCAGCCACTGAGACTCCTTGCAATCCTACAGCAAGGAGTCCAAAAGTAGCACATAGAGGGATGCAATTTGCTCCAGGATGAGTAGCAGGGGGCTCCTTGGGGAGCTTTCTCCTCACACGGAGCCGAACTGGTGCAGTGGGATGCCTGATGCAATGGCCTCCAGCATGCAGCACTGCCTTGGCCTCAGCTGTGGAAAAATAAATCATGAGTATATGTGTATTTAAAGGCTTGTAAGCTAGAGGAGATTCAGTCACTTGCAGTGAGCTGATTTTAAAGGGGGAAAGAGCACAAAAAGGCTCTCACAGGCAGCAGGCACAACAGCTGTACAGATACGACTGCTTCCCCCTCCGCAGTGAGACCCAGCCGCGGCGCGATGCAGGACCAGCAGATGCTGCGGCTGCTCTCACAGGCACCATGGTAACACCGCGGCGCCAGCATCTCACCAGCAGCAAAGTGCAGGCTGACCATGCTGCACCATGTCCACACCAGCCCCCAGATGTGGGGTCCTGTCCAGCCTCTTGAGGGCTGAATGGGGACTTTGGGGTGGGGGTGTGAACCCCTGGGTTCATGTCATGAGGTGACACTGTGCTGTGGTGTGAGTTTTGGGGACCTGGGTCACTGCTCTCCACAGAGGTGCATCTCTCTTATGAGGAGAGACTGTGGGAACTGGACCTGTTCAGTCTGGGGAAGAGCAGACTGAGAGGGGATCTCATTAATGCATGTAAGTGTCTGAAAGGCAGGTGCCAGGAGGATAGTGCCAGGCTGTTTCCGTGGTGCCCAGTGACAGGACGAGGAGCAATGGCCATAAACTAAAACACAAGAAGTTTCACCTTAACATGAGGAAAAACTTCTTTATGTTGAGGGCGCAGAGCCCTGGAACAGCCTGCCCAAGGAGGCTGTGAAGTTTCCCTCTCTGGAGACTTTCAATATCTGTCTGGATGTGTTACTGTGTAACCACCTGTAAGTGGCCCTTCCTTGGCAGGGGGTTGGAGTAGACGCTCTCCAGAGGTCCCTTCCAACCTAATGATCCTGATTCTGTGACCACGGAATGGTGGGACTTGGGTACTCCAGACCTGCCTGTGTCAGCCACCACCTGCAGCAGCCAATGGCTTCCTCTGTTTTGACCCAGCTGGTGGCCATTTCATTCAGCACCAAGTACCTGACAGCCACAGCAGAAGCTTCTGCCCAGGCAAGTTGCTTTTCACCCCAGTACTGCTGGAGAGGCACCCCGAGGAGAGATGTGTGTGGTGAAATCCCAGCAGTGTGCCCCGGAGCACGGACCTCCTACCTGCCCCAGCTCTGCCCCACTTGCAAAGCAACAGAAGCAACCAGGGCTATGGAGATGGTCCTATTCCCTGCCTGGCTCATACTTTCTGTCCTGTCTGCCTGCACTGCCTGGTACCGGAGGTCTTGCTGTGGGCAGGGGGGTGGCAGGGCTGATCTCACTACCACATGCTGCCTGTCACCCTTCTCCATGGCTCTGATGCGCCTAATGATGAATTCCAAAGCCTTTGAGAAGGGATTATGTCTTCCAGAGACTAGAACAAAATATAATAAACTTAAAATAGCTGCTTCCTTATGGAATATGCCAACAAGCCCTACTGAAAACCCAGCAGAGTGTAAATTTGCACAAATTTGCATACATCTCCATAATTTCCACCTCACCCATCAGACCTGCTCCCGTAATGAAGCGCTGCCTGACATTGCAGGCACACAATTCAGACACATGCCAAGCCACAGACACCGCCACTAACGAGGCCCCTTGTTGCTACTGCCACAACTCTCATTGCACAGGCCAGCATGACTGTCCCCAGCCAGTGTGCTTTGCCTGCATCCCTCTGAGGGAACCCCCAGCACAGCACCCTGTGCCCCTTTCCTCTTGTGCCACCAGAAGATGAGCTCTTTCGCCGAAGGAAATAACATGATAAACCCCCAGGTAGGTCTAAGAGGGTCTCATAACTGTCAGCCTGGTTGCGGAGCTCAGGCATCAGTGGAGAGGATGGGGAAGAAAATGTTCCCTTAGGACTGTACCTTGTGCCAGCATCCAGGGAACAGGAGTGAGGTCCCCAAGAGGGACCCTGAGTAGAGATCCCCCAGCACTGAGCATGCTGTTGGGAAGCAAAATAATCTCCTTTTAAACCTAAATAATGGGTCCAAGCCCTGAAGGCTCCAGGCCACATTTTGAAATGTTTAAGCACTGTATTTCCATCATGCATCCAGGGATGCACCCTTCAGCCTGCACCCTGTACCCTGGGCAAGTCCAGCATGGGGCTGGCTAAGGCACGGGTGCTGAGTTAGACTCCAACTTCCCCACGTATCACCTAAGACCCAAATCTCAACTTTGAACTGTCTAAAAAGGACCAATACCTACAAAACGCTGTTTAAAACCCAGAAGCAACACGGGGGAGGCCGTGCATGCACGGCTGAGCCCTAATGGCAAAGATTCCCTTCACCATGCAGACACTTTTATTCAGGTGGGATGTGCTTGTGGTTTATATCTCCCCAGGAGCAATGTGAGGAGCTGTGAGGGCTGGAGAGGCAGTGCTGTCCGGATGGAGGTGGTGGATGCCTCAGCATATGGTCACACCATCAGGTCTCTGTCTCATTTGCATTGTACAGAGGGTTGAGGTAGAAGACTGGGTGGTCTCTGTGAGCCATCTCCTGCAGTGTCTCCTCTCCAGGGTCAGCTCTTGGTGGCTCCTGCAGCACCGAGGGAGGGAAAAGCAACCGATGGGAAAGGGAAGCAATACCCATGCCAAGGAAGGAACCCCTGCCACGTGCTCTGCACCCTGTGTTGCACCTGCACTGACATGCAAGCAGGTCCTGGCTGGGGCCCTGCCATCTCCTGCCCACAGCCCAGAGCATCCCTGTCCCCGGTCACTGGACTCACCACATCGAACATGGGGTTGTCGAAGCCTTTCTCACTGCCTGGTGCAGGGGGTGCTGGGTCCTCCACTCTGTCCCAGAGTTGGGGAAGGCACAGGGCAGGCAACCTGGGGAGAGACCTGGGTATCATTCACCCACATCCCCCCTGTTCCAGCAGCTCCCCTGGCTGAAACCCTCCATCTTCAGGAGGTGGGTGGGAAAGTATGTGGCAAAGTTTCAGGCTGTCTTTGAAATGGGATGTTTGTTTCCCAGGGAGAAGCTGCCATATCCAGCAGAAACCATTAAGCCTGGAGGTCTGGGACCTGTATGCTGGAGAGAAGTCTGTCAGAGGCAGACAGCCCTAGTACAAGATTCACTTCAGAGCCATTGCTCTCCTCCCCTGTGGCCTAAAATGAATTGCCACAAAGCTAACACCTGTTCCCACTGCAATCTCAACAAGCAGTAATTGCTTTTATCATTACTTTTATCATGTTATCATTCTATCATCTTAATCACCATCACTACTTTTATTATTTTCATCATTACTCTTATCCTAAGGGTTCCAGTTGCTGAGAATCACCCCCTGAACCAGGCTCCTGGGGCTCAGCAGTGGGTCCACACATGTCACTACCGGTCCTGAAAGCCCACCAGTATTGAAACACTGCAATCACAATCTCAATGTATGCAATTGGAGGAGCTGTGCTATCTGCAGGGAAGCTGTGCCAGGCCCTTTTGGGTGGAAACAAGCTAAATTTGCTGTTTTGCTGGTGGTCAGCCACCCCACTGCATGGGGACAGACTGTTTGCAGGCTCCCAGAGCCTCGGGTGTAATTTGCAGCATCCCTCCTGGTGTCTGATGCCTCCACAATGCTCAGCAGCGCTGCCTGAAAGGGCTCTGCCCTGGAGCCAGCCAGGGACATGCAGCAAGAGCAGGTCAGCTGGGGACATGGCCTGGGCTCAGGTTCAGCTCCGTCTGTTGTAGCTACATGAACTTCCCTCCTGTTGCTGACGCAGCTGGTTTCAAAGACCTGTCCAGCATCCAAAGAAGTGTCAGTGGAAGATAAATCATTAAGTAGCAATTATGGGGCTGGGAGTTTTATTTAGAAATTAAATGAAGGCACAGGTTTATTGCTAGGGAATACCATGTCAGCACATGCTGACCGGCAGGACGAGCATCCCTGGCCACTGCACTGCTCTGCAGGAAGAAAACACCGGCAGAGGAACTGGGAGGGAAGAAACAACCTGACTTGTGAGCCTGTGGCTCCCCGGCCTGAGTACTGGGGAGCTCAGCATCCCCTAGCAGACATCAGTGCACATTCCCACCTCCGGGTTATAAATCACACAGGGTCCACCCCGCCTGCCTGCATTCAGGTGAGACCAGCCATAGCACTCAGCCCATGGCCTCCTGCACAAGGATGTCCAACAATAAACCCTGCAAAACCCTTCACATGAAGGTGGGTGCCTGGGCGAGGAGCAGAGGTGGGTGCCCTGAGTGCCTGCTATAGGCACTGTTGGGATGCCCTATGCACTGCCAGAGCCCATCTCTAAGCTGTGATGGGAAAACATGATGGAGAAGGGGCATTTCTGACCACCCCCAGCTGCGGTGCAGTCAGGTGCCATGTGCCCTGCCATCCAGAATGGATGAGCCAGGGATGCTCCAGAAGCTGCGTTTGCTTTTGGATGCTGTCACTCCTGCTCATGGCTATAAAGCTGCAGGATGAGTGTTTTGAATTACTGTGATGAACTGCTTAGCACCTGTCAGTTTCAGTCCTCCACCCCCTGGCAGGGCTGCAAACTGATGGTTACAAGGAACAGGAGATGTCACGAGGCAGCATGACCAGGCTGTGCACACCTCCAACTGAGCTGCAGCAGCCCTGCTCCCACCACAGCACACAGCACCACACCAAGAAGCAGCCAAGAAGCCAAGTCTCCCAGCCGTGGAGGAGACTGAAGACCAGTCCAAGAGTACGCAAGTGCCTTTCAGCCACCTCACCTCCAATAAACCATGAGGAACACTGAGAGCAATGGTTTTAAACTAAAATAGTTTAAATTAAATTAGATACAAGGAAGAAGTTCTTCCCTGTGAGGGTGGTGAGACACTGGCAAAGGTTGTCCAGAGAAGCTGTGACTGCCCCATCCCTGGCAGTGTTCAAGGCCAGGCTGGATGAGGCTTAGAGCAACCTGGTCTAGTGGAAGGTGTCCCTGCCCATGGCAGGGGGCTGGAACTGGATGATGTCTAAGGTTCCTTCCAACCCAAACCATTCTGTGGTTCTACTAGCAAGTAATGTTGGGTACAGCAGACTGCCTGGCCATGCCACTGTGGGAGCTCTGGGCAGCACTGTGTGCCTCTGAGCTACCAGGCTGGCTGGAAGGACAGCCAGGGCGACAGCTGACACGAAGCAGGAGAAGCCCAGCATTATGCTGCCAGCAGAAGCCTCATCCCTACCTTAGCTTTCCCTTTCTGTGGAGAAAGAGGATTCCTCCAAGGAACAGGAGACCAAAGAGTAGCCCCAGGACTGTCCCCATTGTGATCCTGCTCAATGTGTGGTTCCCCACTTGCTCGCTGAAAGCATTGCCGGTGGCCACCTCCATTTTGCCACTTGAAATGCCAAGTGCTTCACCTGGGAAAGGGCAGGAAGACATAGGGGTGAGGATTGGACAGTGCAATGCATCCCAACACCAGTGCACACATAGGACAGAGGGAGCTTGCAGTTGGGTCTCGCACTGCTTGTCTGGTTGATCACCTTTCCCTGGGGACAGGATACACAGCTGGGTGGACTCAACCAGGATAAGCCCATGCAGTCCTGCTACCCACACAGCAACCACCAGGTCTCCTGGCTGCCACCTACACGCTTACCAGCATCTGCCAGCCCACATGGCTGCCTCCACATTTAATGTTCTGGCTGGAAAGCAGCTCTGCAGAGAGGGGTCCTAGTGGGCACCAAGCTGACCATGGCCAGACATGGCATGGAAGGACAACAGAATCCATGGATATATGAGCAGGAGGGTTGCTGTCAGGTCAAGGGAGGTGACCCTTTCCCTCTGCTCTGCCCTGGAGCATGCAGCTGGAGTGCTGAGCCAGGCAGTGACAGGGCAAGAAGCAATGGGCACAAATTGTAATATGGTAAATTCAACTTAAATATAAGAAAAACTGGTTTACTGCAAAGGTGGACAATTGCAAGGTCAATGTGAGGAGAGCAGTGTTACCATGCTGTGCTATGTCCTCCATGATGTCTGCTGCCAGCTGCTCCACAGTGCTGCTGGTCTGCACTCCTGTTCCCTCATGGATCAGCACAATTTGGATGACAGGAGTGGAGCTTCGGGGTATGACTCCCAGGAAGGTCTGTTCTTTTTGCACCTTGGATATGGCCATCTGCATGCCGGTGTACTTGGGCTTTTCAAAACACAAGGAGACACATAAAGCCCATGAGAGTGGTAGGCAGAAATTAGTCACCTCTACAGACACCCATGATGTATGTACCATCAAGGCATATCTATAAGTCTTCATATGAGCCTCATCACAGAGCTGCCATCCCTGTTACCACAGTGCTGTTGTGTTTCCCAAATAAGAGGTTCATACCCCCTCTCCCTTCCAAGCTATAACCAGCACCCAGCACGCAGTGTTCTCCTGCGGAGGCGAGCGCATTGAGAAAGCAACTTCATGGAGCACACCCATTGAACCTGTATTAAGATGTGTGGCTGTAAGGAGGACAGGCAGCAGGCTTCCAGGCCAGGATCAATAGAGCAATACTTTGGTATTGATCTTTCTAGTGCATCTCAGAGCATGCCTCCTCCTCCTAGCAGCTCCCAGCCAGAAGGAAGGATGTCATGCTGTGTTTGACAAGCAGCAGCATGGAGTGATGCCTTATGCATCTGAGCACTGCCCAGTGCCAGCTACCCACCCAGTGCTAGCCTACTGGGGAATGAAAAAGCAGCCCAGCACTGGGGGCCATCTTCCACAGGCCATGGGATGCTCTGCTTCAGGTTTTTGTGACCCTCGTGGGCTGACCTGCCATGTTACCTAGGCCTGACCTCCTGGCTGGCTTCCTGTATTTTCTAGACCAGAGCTTCCAGTAAGCCCCCCTGCAGCCTTCCCCATCCAAATGGCAGCAGCAGTTCCTGTGCTGTGTTGAGAGGTGCCTCACAGCCATGGTGGGGGGCAAGGGAGGCTGCAGCAGCCACCATGGCAAGCTGGCACATCCAAGAGGCTAAATCCGGGGATGAGCCCGGCCGTGTGGTGGGGAGTGAGGCTGAGCCCCCTGAATTGATGTGACTGCATATACCCCCAGACAGCTCCCCCAGCACTGAGTCATCAGCAAACGTGGCTGGTGGCTTGTGGTACCATTAGCCCCTCCCAGTCCAGCAGGCTGATGTACCTGGCTCAGCAGGGCTTGGACCAGTCTGTTCTGATACTTCTGCAGGTCAAAATCAGGCGTGAAATCCAGGTTAATGGTGGCTCCTGCAGCTCGAAAACAGACAGACGGGACATTGTCACCAAGACTGTGATTCAGCACTGCCGCCTGGCTTTGGAGGGGACACTTGTGCTCCCCATAGAGCTGCACTGCACTCCCTGAGCCAAGTGTTTTCCTTGGAGAAAATGCAACTGAGCATTTGTTGAAACACAAAATGCTCCTAAAGGCTTTAATGGGCTCTGCTTTTAGGAGCACATTGGACAGAGAAACATATGGTGCCATTTTAATGAATTTGGTATGATATACCAAATGTGACACACCAAATATCTAAGTACAATTGGGCATGAAAAAGTCTCCTTAGCAACCTTCCAGGTAAATAAATGTAGAAGTGTCCATTGCAGAGGGAATGCTGTCAATCTGCATGTTTCTACTATAAATGAAATGAAACAAACTTGCTGTTGAAAAGCTGACATTAGGGTGACAAAGGTGCATTTTCTCTGAGTGCTTTCCACTGCATAGGCTCAGCAGAGCCCTATTAGCTTGACAAGCTGTGACATCCTGACAGGATAAACCGGAGACTGCACTCCAAAAAGGCTCCCAAAAGCCAGGCTGCTCCTTCAGAGTGATGCCTACAGATAGGATGTGAATGGGACTTGTGGGAACACTGATTGATACAGCAAACAGTGGTTGATCAGCCTGGAGAAGAGAAGGCTGCGTGGAGACCTCATAGCAGCCTTCCAGTATCTGAAGGGGGCCTATAGGGATGCTGGGGAGGGACTACTCATTAGGGACTGTAGTGATAGGACAAGGGGTAATGGGTTCGAACTCAAACAGGGGAAGTTTAGATTGGATATAAGGAAGAAATTCTTTACTGTAAGGGTGGTGAGGCACTGGAATGGGTTGCCCAGAGAAGTTGTGAATGCTCCGTCGCTGGCGGTGTTCAAGGCTGAGTTGGACGTAGCCTTGGGTGGCATGGTTTAGTGGGAGGTGTCCCTGCCCATGGCAGGAGGGTTGGAACTAGATGATCTTAAGGTCCTTTCCAACCCTGACTATTCTATGATAATATGATTCTAAACCTCCAGCAGCACCCCCTGCACCCAGCTTTCCCCCATGGAGCTAGGGAAAAGGCAAGGGGCAGGAACAGGGCCATGCCCCCCACTCACCGCAGATAGGGCAGCAGTGGCCAAGGGGCTGCAAAGGGCTCCGGCAGGCTGGTTCTGGGCACTGCCCTCCTGACGCCCTGAGCAGGGCTGCACAGATGCGGTGGCCATCCTGGAGAAGAGCAGGGCAGCGTCAGTCCCTCGCCCCACAAGCCGCAATGGCACCCCCAAACTGCGATGGGAGGACTCACCAGTGTGTTCCCACAGGCACAGCCGGACTTGTCCACACAGCCAGAGCCTGTCACCTGCAGAGTGCCATTGCCATGGAACTGCAGTGCAGCGGAGGGGCCCTGCAGGTACGCGCTCCAGGCCTCAGGGCTGCTGAGCTCCTGTGCAGGGAGGAGCAGCAAAGTGGATGAGTGTTCCCAGCCAGGTCCCACTGGGCACCGGGTGACACATGTGACAGCCAGCTCCATTGAGAGCAGCGAGTGCAGCAAGAAAATCCTGACATACACCCATTCAGGCTCCTCAACAGGGCCAATGGAAGAACCCCCTTTCTTTAACACCAAAGAAAAAGGCCACAAATAAATCATGATATGGCTGGACTTTCTTGATGTTTTACTTTCCGCCCTTCTGCTGGCCCAGAGAATTCAGCCTATCAGCTTTTAATCACTGGATCTGAGGTGCTTTCCTTCAATCTAGGAAGCATTTCAGTGAGTCTGGCATTAGCAAAGGCTGAGCTGGACTGACCAGCTTTGTCCTACCAAGCCACAGGTAATTCCCTCACCCGCTGCGTTCCAGAGGAGCCTTCTCCATGCTCTGGCACAATAACAGGATTTCTCAGGCCCTGAGGTGAAAATAGGCCACACAGAGCAAGGAGTGCAAGGGCTGGCTACGAAGGGACAAAGTAGCTTATAAGGTCAGGTTTTAGGAA
The DNA here is from genome assembly GCA_039720435.1 of Amazona ochrocephala. Lineage (NCBI taxonomy): Eukaryota > Metazoa > Chordata > Aves > Psittaciformes > Psittacidae > Amazona > Amazona ochrocephala. Next base: position 49,464,685 of record CM077882.1, on the reverse strand, counting down.
ATACACTATAATCACAACAATAAAAAGCACCCTCTCCTTCCATGTCATTGCTCAGCAGCAGCCTCCTCCCCAGGGCACAGCCAGCTACAGTCTTTGTGGGGTGGCTGTAGGGGGATGATGTGCCTTTGGCCAGTACCCAAGCATTAGTGGGACCAGCATCACCCCAAGTACCCAAAAGCATCCACCTCTGCATCCCTGGGGCTATGTGTGCCTGAGGGGACGCCTTGTCCAGACCCACCTGCACATGCTTGGACACCGTTTGAGTCTATTAGTCAAAAAGCAGTTATCTCATGCCTGGCCCAGAATGGCAGATCCCAGGCAGCACAGCAGCAGAAACGATAAATAACTCATGAAACGTCTGCTGAATCTCTCCTTCCTGGAAGGAGCCTGTGTTTACTGCTGCAGTGCCTGTGATCTTTCACTCCTCTGACCGGCGAGGCACCCGGCTCATTGTGTGCCTGATTCCAGTGCTGAAGCACAGCAGGCTGCCAGTGTTTCTACAATTATCCCTCCAATCAATTAAAGAGCAGCACTAAAGCAAAGCTAGGAGAAGATTGTCGTGCCATGGGCCATGTTAAGGTCCAGGGCAGTAGGGAGGTGTCCCCAGAGGGTCCCTGCACAGTGGGACTGCAGGCATGTGCCTGAGAAGGGAGCAGCCCCTGGGTGCTGGAGAAGATACCATTTGGTGGTTATCTGACCCGTGCATGCTGGCCTTTTTTTAATGTGAATAGTGAGACAGCCTGTACTCCTACACTGCAGGGAGGGACGCATAACAAACTGGTAGAAGAAACACATTGAGACCATCCACATCAGCAGCAGCCCATGAAGCTGCAGCACCCTGGGAGCGCCCCATCTCCCTGCACAGTGCTGTGACTCCATCCCCAGCTGGCCCTTCCTGTTCTGACCTGCTCTGGGGCTGTGGTGAGAGGGCATCACGCTGGTTTCTCATCATCCCCACATTACCTGGCCCATGAGAGAGATGCTGCGGAGATGAATCACTTGCTGCGATGAGTCGACATTTACCCTGAAGGAGGTTTCAGGCTGGAAGATAACATCATCGTAGTGGCATGGGACACGTTCCTCATCCACAGAAAAGATGTGGCTGCTTGACTCGAGCTCCCCACTGGGGGACACAGCCTGCCACAGTGTGGGGTCGAACCATGCATGGTGCTCGGCATCAGAAAACCTCACTGTTGCACCTGAAAAAGCAACAGGAAAGGTTGAGCATGACCCAGACCCAAATCACAGCCCAAACGGATGCACTTAGGTTGGTAAAACCAGGCACTGTTTGGCCTGAAGCAGAGGAGCTCATGCTGCATGCAGGGAGCAAAGGGCTGGCTCTGGCACTGCCCTCCCAGGCAGCTGCCACGGGCACTTCCCAGGGCTTGGCAAAGCCTTCCAGCACTCAGGGCTGGGGTCTCAGCAGCCTAGCCCAGACATCTTTCCTCCCCTTCTTTAAAGACAACCATTATGGCTAGAGAGGAAAACTGCTGCCCAAATGTTGAATAACAGCTAAACTGGATAAAAATGGATATGATAATTCACGCCCCAGTTTCCAAGCAGCCTGTCAGGCCCACAGAAACGTGACTAGCCCTGCTCCCTGCAGCAGGTAACCCCCAAACCAGTGCCCCATTTAACCATCAATTATTTAATCATTAACCATTTCCCTGCTGGTCACAGTCAGTATCATCATGCAGTTCCCTGCTTCCTCCTCGCCCTTCCCCAACAGCTGCATCTTTACCAGTTCAGTTAGCATGTGGGTGTTCATTGACTGAATTACTTGTGTTCATTTTAAAAGCACGCTTTAAAAAAATCCATTTGTGAAAGTTGCCCCAAAACAGCTGTTGATTTCATGGGAGCAGCACGTATGTGGTCAGCAGGAAAAACACAGATGCCAGAACATCCCTGATGAGGACAACCGACCAAAAGGATTTCAGAGTGGCTCCAGGCAGCCTGATGCTATAGTCTTTCCTCTGGGCAAACCTGCTTGGGCTTTTTCTCTTTTTCCTCTCTTTTTGCCAGCCAGGGCACAGCCACTCTGCTTGGACTTTTCCTTTCCTGCAGCTGAACTAAAAAGTTACTTGCCAATGAAAGCATCAGTTAGCTCGTAAATACCCAAAGTACATCTCTCTAGCAAACAGCTTTCAGACGAATACCAGGCACCAATGAAACAAACCTGCTGTCTCGGTCACAGCAAACCCGGGCCGGAGGCTAAGAGGGGAGGGAAGAATGCGCACATGCCGAAATGCCTGAGGCCATTGGGCCAAAGGCCTGCTTGCTGCGATGCTGCGGTTCAGCTCAACCGAGTGCAACGCCTAACCAGTTTTCTTTGGAAGTACCATGGCAAAGAAAATGAGGGCTTTGATGTGGCTACATGCTTAATAGTCTGAGTAACATATAAACAGTATTTGCTTCTCTGCTACAACTTCAAAGGCTTGCCTAGTACAATTACTTTTTCCGAAGACAGGTGATCCAGCAGGAAAAGAAGATCTGATGTGAGGGAGGTCATCAAAGAAAAGGTAGGTACTGAAAGAAGAATGATTCACGTTGCTCTGAGGTGGGACAGCAAAGACCTCTGTGGAAGCGTTTGGGCTGAATCTGTGTGATTAATCACAGGCTCAGGGGTGACTGGGCCGGGCACAAAGTACCTGAGTCACAGCCTGGATCCCAGCTGCCATCGAAAGCTGCGAATCCTGCACCAGCTGCCAGCACGAGCTCTCCATTCAGGGGCAGGTACTAGATGAAGGGATTCAGAGTATTACTGTGTGGTCCCTCTGCCAGCCACCCAGGCTTGTAATCAAACAACAGTGCTAATTGTTAGGCTGCCTATTACACTTGCTGTCTCTGAGGCACTTTACAGTCATTAGGAGTTACCCTCACCATGCCCCACGCTTATGGGAAAGTATCAGCTCCTGTTCTAACACGTAGGGATGCTGCAACGGGGAGAGGCAGTTTGACATCATCTTCCAGAAACACAGAAAAGCTTAAAGCATTCAGGGAAGCAAGAACAGGGAAAAAACAAACTAAGCTCTTTTGATGGCTCCTTTCCCTTGTATACATTCCCAGCAGCTCAGGAATAGCTTTATACCTTGGTATACCATGAAAAACCCAATCCTACCTTGCAAGTGCCCAGAGACCCTCTTGCTTAATGGGTTACCACCTCCGGGGACTGCACTTGCCCCATAAACAACAACTCAGGGGCCCAAGCAATGCTTGGTGAGGCGTCAGCTAGTGGGCTTGCGCTTAGCGTGAACTAAGGAAAACACACAGTGGCATTTGACACAGACTGCCATAGCAAGAGTCTCTTCTTGTTGGGTAGGTCATTACCAGCAGGTAGTCAGGGTCACCACACTTGCCTGCCTTCAGCCTGCCCAAGCTTCTGCTCAGGGGCACAAGGACACATCTCAACAGGCACAGCTCTGCCATGGGACCTCTTTCAACAAGGAGCTACGGCCACCCCGGTCACCAGCCAGCACTGCCGACCCCAGGACAGGCCTTGGCAAATAACTGTCAGTGGTCTTATTCACAGCACAATGGGTTATTCAGCTGAGCCCATCTTATTTTACATTTGGAAATGGCCAGAGAGAAAGTCAGGTTTTATCACAATACTTTTGTCATGTTTTAACCCCAGTTGGCAGTAAGCACCACACAGCCACTCAGTCACTCTCCCCCCAGCCCCTGGTAGGATGGGGGAAGAATTGGAGAAAAGTAAAACCCATGGGTTGATAAAAACAGTTCAATAGTAACAATAGCAATAATAATAAGAGGGAAAAGAGAGAGAGGAATCAAACCCAAGAAAGACAAGTGATGCACAGTACAATTCCTCACCATCCACTGACTGATGCCCAGCCCAACCCTGAGCAGCGATCGGTGGCTCCCAGCCAACTCCCACAGTTTCTGTACTGACCATGTTGTTCTATGGTATGGAATATCCCTTTGGCTGGTTTGGGTCAGCTGCCCTGGTTATACTATCTCCGAGCTCCTTGTGCCCATCCTCACTGGCAGAGCATTGGAAACTGACAAGCCCTTGATTCAGACTAAGCACTACTCAGCAACAATGAAAACATCAGTGCGTTATTAACATTACTCTCCTACTAAATCTAAAACACAGCACTGTACCAGCGACTAAGAAAAAATTAACTCCATCCCAGCCAAACCCAGGACAATTTTCCCATGTCACAGAGTGAGTGATGTTCATGGCTCCCTTCTCCTCTAACTCTGTCTATCCAGGGTTTTCACATCACTCCCCAGGCAGCAGCTGGAAGCCCTCCAGGGCTGTGTTTTGCTGATGCACTGGGTCCTGTGCTTGGGTAGAAGCACGTTAGATGGGTTTTTAAGGTTTCATCTACTTAATTGGTCTTTAAATATGCATGTGGGTTAGAGAAAGCAAGACTTAGGAATGACTGCTGCCAGTGGCTGCAGTAGCTCTCTGTCCTTGGGGCACTCTTTCCTGAGGATGCTCCGTCCCACACAGGGACTGCCTTGACAGGAGGTGGACGTGGCAAAAGGCTACTCACCCCCAAGCTGTAGGCAGCTGTTAAGAAGTTTAGTACCTTGGTGGTGTGCTGCTTTGAAGGCCATAGCCCAGGCCTCCCTCTTGGTTCAGGAACTGTGAGACAGGGTAGAGAGCAGAAGGCAGCTGCCACCGAGAAGAGCCCTGCAGTGCTCCTGTGCTCCATCTGCTTCAGACCCAGCAATGTTGTATGCTGGGCTGGACGAGAGGGGATGGCAAGGGAAATGGCTGAGTTCTGGACGATGTCTGCCACAGGGGTATGGAGTCTCCCCACCAGCCAGGGAGAAGCCTATGAGACCATAGCATGTGTCACGCCTAACGGGAAACCATGCCATCATGTTCTTTGCATTTCTATTACTCTTGAGTAAAGCTGACTTCGCCAATACTGAAGCACTGACAGAAGCTGAAAGGTCTGCCAGGATATGAATGGCAACATGTCCTTTAGCTGCAGATATAAAAACTGCGTCTAGTGACGTTTTGATGCTCAGGACTTGGCCTGCTTGCGCTGGGCAAGGTCTATGCTACCAGCTTCTTTCACAGAGTGCTTCACTTCGCAAGTGCCCTGGCTTGTTTTCCTGTGAACCCACACAGGAATGGGTGGTGAGACACTTCGGAGCAGCCAGCTAACGCCTCTACCCAGGGCAGGTACCAGCAGCACTGCCAGCCACGTGCCTTCTCCCACACCTGCTGGGCCATTTCACTCAGTGCTGACTCTTGCTCAGTGCGCAGGTTGAAGCCCTGCAGCCTGCTGTGCATGATGGGGCCAAGCAAGGAGGGTAGCCAGCTGCCTGCTGGGGTCCAGCTGAGAAGCTGAGGGTGGGTTTTTGGATGGGATGCAGTGGATTGTGCCACCAGTGCTGGGTACCAGCTTTTCACAGCAGTCACCTGTGAATGCTCAGGCCTGTAGCTGTAAGGATCTCTGGGTGGACGAAGAAAAAAATCAGACAGCAGCTGCTGGTGATGGAGATGGGTGACACAGCAGGGCCATGACTGGCTGGCCTCTGCTTGCTTTCCCAAGCTGCACTAGGTGGTATTTGTGAGTGTTGATCCAGCTGATGAAGACCGCTAGATGGAGAAGTCCCTGCTTTCACACTTGCCTTAAAGAGACTAACAGCTCTTTCCCTGCAGATACCAAACACTTTGATTACGGCTGTGGGTCAGTGTCCTGAACGCCCTGCGGTGGGTCATGCAGGACACAATGAGCTTTCCTGTCTATGGGGTTGTTCATTCAGATCTCCGCAAATTAACTAGAATGAAAGAAAAAAGCTACAGAGACAACACTTGGACAAATATGTGCCTAGATTTGTAAGCTACATCACACACATAGCTCCAGGGAGCAATGCAAGAGCATCATGTGCATGCATTACGCACATAGCAAAGCAAGGAAAACCTGGTAAGGATTCACACAGCATGGCTGAGCTCAGAATGGCAAGATCAAGAGCTGAGGTGGGCTTGCTCAGTTAGAGATACACAAGTGCACACAAGGATGCATAGATGCTGGTCCAATGATCAACTGAGGTTGCATCCTCCTGTGCCTGGGAGGGCTCAGGTGAATGAGGCCTGGATGGGTGCAGAGCAGGCGCAGGGTCAGCAGTGCATAGCCCCAATCCTGCCCATGGGAAGAGATGGAGAAAAAACGCTCATGCTGAACCCACCCCATGTCTGCAGCTCCTGTGCAGGGCTCTGAGACGCTGGCCTCAGGGCTCTCTGGAGAAGACACAGCTTCTCCAGCTACCACTGGAGATCCCCGTCCACCACCAAGGCCAAAACCTCAGGCTAGCTGGACTTCCCAAGCCCAGAGGAAGCTGTCCACGTGAGTGTGAGCATGAGGGCAATAAGCATCCCACAGCACATATATTGTCCCAGCTGCTGACCTCTCCACACTCTGGGACTGCCCAAACGCTGTTACCACCAGCCCTGGAATTAAAATGCAACACAATGCAATGCAAACTGGAGTCACCTCATCTCCACAGACACAAAGTGCAAGAAGAGTCCTGTACTGCTTCATAGCAGGAATTTCTGAGGCTGGCCCCTGCACCTACGGCTCCCTGACCACCAAGGCAGAAGTGTTGCGCATCCATGACCAGCACCACCACTGGGAAACATTTCAGAAGTGGCTCTATGATCCAGTAGATCTTAGTTTGTAGTTTGCCCTTTCTTTTTGCCTACCATAAGTTAAGCATCTCAGCTTGCTGCAGAGGACAAATGGAGACTCTGGCTGGGCAGTGGCTTTCTGCATTTGGGAGTTTAGTATAGAAAATGCATAAAAGCTGGGCCACTTTCCAAGTACATTTTGAACTGAGCAATGACATGTACCAAAGGACCCGAGCCAAAACACTGGCAGTTTCATTTGCTTTCTCTTGCTCCTGCCAACCTCAAGGGCCATTAATACAGTGAGCTTAGAATCCCATTAGTCATTTCCCATCCCTGATACTGGTAAATGACTTATCTCCTCAGTCATCGTTATCAAGTGTAATGACAACTGAAACAGTCATAATTCTTCTCGTCAAAGTCAGCAAAAGAGGAAAGACCCCATGTGGCTCTGAGCACAGAACCACCACATTTACAACCGCAGTGTTGGACCACTGAGAAATTATCCCACGGCCCCAGTGAGTAAGCGAAAATGAAACTAACCTCAGAAATGCAGAAGGAAAAACTGACCTGAGAGGCGGCTTTTGAAGTGGGTGGCTTTGAACCAGCCCCCAGCACATCCCAGCTCTGCTCAATTCACAAGCGCCAGGCTGAGATGACTGACAGCAGCAGTGTGACTGGCATGTCACTGTCAACAGAGCAGGAAAACATGCAGCACTTCTGCCTCAAACTTGGGTGAGCGATGCTCGTGATTGCAGCCAGCTCTTCCCGCAGCCTTGTTTTAATTCACAGCACAAATGCATTCGAATTCCTTGCTTGGGTGAGACAGCCTGACCATGTGTACTGGGCTTTTGCAGTGCTGCATCCATGGGTGCACCAGCGAGCCAGCACGTAGCCCTGAGGCTGCACAGGGCTCCTGGGTACATCCCATCACCTGGCACCCAGCCGGGGAGCAGCTTCGCAGCTGGGGCCAGTGGCTCCCCATCAAAAACATCACTGGGTAGGATGCAAGGGGGGTATTTCTCCAACACGGAGTGCTGTAACCCACCACAGGCATTATGTGCAGCAAAAAGGATTTCTGTATCATCTCTCCCAGCCTTGCTTTGCTGGGACATGGCAGCCTGCAGACAGCAGCCAGGGCAGCAGGCAGGAAGGCAGCTGTGCCTGCTGCTGCCCACAGGTGGGAATAGTGGGGGTTTTCCTAATGCCCATTTGGGCCCGGGGGGAAGCTGAGCACAGCTGGGCTTGTAGGCCCTTGGGTGGGACCCTGCTGCTGGCTGGAGGCTCCAGGTCAGATGTATCCGCAGGTGACTCCTGCTGATGGCTCTGGAGTGTTCCCAGGGGCTTGCTTGCTGCAGGTTTCTTGGGTTCATTAGTGGGGATTCATTTGCTCGCTTTCCTGCCCAGGTGAAGCTCCCACCTGCACCCTCAGGCCAGCATGCTTCCCCTCAGCCACATGCACCACCTCACGCTCCAAAACTGCTGCCAGATCCTGTCTGCCCCTGCCATGGTCCTGGATCCTGCACCAGTTATCCCAGATCCCCCACCAGAGGGGCAAGCAGGGCAAAATGACCTGCAGCCACCCGAGACCTCTGGGAGAGCTGAGGAGAGCAACCTGTCGCTGGACTAGGTCCTTGCTGCTACAAGAACTCCTTGCCCAGGCACATGCTCCCACAAAGAGTGGGGCTTTAGCATCCCAAGGACATCAGGCAAGAAACACAGTTTTTACTCCCATGAAATCCTGCTCAGGCAGGTGGCACAGTGTGGAGCAGGGCACAGAAGCCACTGCTCCTCTCTGCAGGACCCACTGTTGGCAGGCAGCATATGCCCAACAGCCCTGCTCTGCTCCCAGCAGTAATTCACCCCTGTGCTTTTATCCGCCAGAGCAGGCAGGAGCCCAGTTGAAGGAGCACTGTGCAGTCAGGACACCACCATTTCAACATCACCCCCTGCACACTAATAAGGTGCTTGGCTGCTGTCCCCTGCATCCCCCTCCTGCAAGGCAGGGTCCTTCAGCAGCAGTGTGGCCATGCTCTCATTAACACAGGAACTGGTTCCCGTGGCACGTCTGCTCATCACATTTTACATTGTGTTTTGGGGCATGGGCTCCCCACATTGCCTGCTCATGCTGGCCTTGCCACCACGTCCTCTGGTACAGGGGTGGCCTGACACATCCGGTTCACTTTCCATCCTCACAAACCCCCTCCTGGTCATCCTCCACCAGTACTGGCTGGCACATCCCCTGCCAAACCACCCTGCAGACAGCAACAGAAACCACAGAGGGGATAAAAAAGGGAAGGGTCTCAAAAAGCGCATTAATTTGACTGCAGACCCCAGTGCATGCTTACAGATGCGAAGCCAAACATTAAGGTAAACCAGCCCAAGACACTTGAGTTATGGATGCAGAAGGCACACAGAGGCTTAAAGCCATTTGCCAAATCTAAACCAGGTTAGCTCAGCTCAGTTTCCCCAACTTCCCCCCCGCAGACAAGGTCAGAAAGAGCTGTAAAGGAGTCTGAAGTGTGGGCAGGGGAGCAGCACAGCAAGACCTGCCCCAGCATCCACCCCAGTCCAGGATGCTGGCAAACTGCTCCACTCATCATAGGCTTTAACAACTCCTCCTGCTGGAAACTATCCTGCAAGGAGCAAATAAAATGAGGGAGGTGGCTGTAAAGGGCTGCTTTACCATGCTCATTTCCTAGGGCAAACCTTCAGCAGGGACACGGCCGGAGGAAAGCCTGCAGGATTCGGGCTTGTAATTATGCACTGGTACACACATGCACTCCTGTGAAATATGTTACCTTCATCTCAGGAGAAGGAAATAATTCTTTTTCTGGGTGTCTCATTACCCTGCTGCTTGGGAAGCAGGGGGAGGGAACGCCAGTGCCTGGGACCAGCACAAACGGTGGCAATTCATTAGAGCCTGCGGCCCTGGAGAGCAATTGGCATTTCAAGATCAATCTCTGCCAGGAACCGAGCGGGAGCATCCTGCAGCAAAGCCGAGTACATTCTGCTCTCGCAATTAGGCAGCTAAAAATATAATGCTGGGCAATGTGTCCCTGGTTAGACCCCACTGTCCACACACTACTGACTCAGCCTTTGCAGCCCCTCACCATGCAAAGAGAGGTATGGGCAGCTGCTGCCATCATGGCAGGGCTTGGTGATGGGGCAGAGCTGGAAAGGTGACATGGGTGCTGGTGAATAACCCCGGCCAGTGCCCTGACCCTGGCACCACGGGGGTCGAGTGAGGCTGCTCTGCCATGTGGCTAAACCTGACTCCCGTCACCCCAAAAATAGCAGGCGGCATCATCCATCCCTGGCCCATGCTGCGGTGCTGGCTGGCTCAGGAACAAACTGCACCAGGGCTGGGGTTATCAGGCCAAGCACCAGGCTCGGAGCCACAGCTGTGCTCTGGCCTGGCTCCCTTTGGAAGTGCAGCCACAGCCAGACTCGGAGGACCTCTTCTCCCCCAGGAGGGAGACAAGCAAAGCCAAAGCCCACCTCGCTCTGAAGAACCCACGTCAGACACTGCCACCCTGAGCACCTCCATCTTTTTTGTGGATTTACCTCTGAAAGCTGGCTAAATACTGATCCGCATCTTTAGGTAGCTAAATACCTAGAAAATCCAACCTAATCACAACAGTTGTGCCTCAAAGTCACTTACGCTTAAGCTGGATTTGGAGTGTGGCTGAATTAGGGACCCATTTGAAACTTCAGACCAAATAACTACTGAGCTGGGCAATAAATGGGTTTTCTCCACGTGGGGATGCGGGCTGTGTGCCCCAACAACCCCAGCCTTCTCCCAGCAAAGCAGCTCCCGGAATCTGGCTGGTGCCCAGATGGGATGGATGGGGAAGGGAAGCTGAAGGGCTCACCATACAGAAGCATTTCCTTTAGTATCAATGTCTGGGGGGGCTGATGGTGGCACATGAGGAACCCCCAGCACCCCAGGCCTTACTACACTCAGCTGGGGAGTCCGGATGGGAGGTCTCATGCTGCCCCTCCACCAGCAGGGCACTGGCTCCAAGCAGTCACCCCTCTGCACCCACTGCAGCGACACCGTCCTCATGCAAGTCAATGAGCACCCAGCCCCTTCCCTGGTCATGAATTTCTTCCTGCACTACCGCAGCAAGCAACGCTCTCTCTTCTTTTCCAGTCAAAGGCTGTATAGCATCTCCATGGTGACTCCAAAGCTTAATGTATTCCTGCTGATTTAAGTGATTAATGCTCCAGCGCGGCGCGGCCGGCAGCCAAACAGGTGCAGCCCAGCCTCTCTGCAAAAAGCCTCACAACCAATTCATTGTCTAAGCAGCTGGTTGCCGAATTTCCTGCCATCCCCACAAGTGGCAGGCCGGCTCAGGTGCTGGGTTTCATTCCTTTTTCATCCCTAACCTTGGCAGTCCCTGTATCACCAGGTGACAACAGAGCACTGCAGTGTACAAGAGGGAGGTAGCTGGGCTGGAATTAAGAAGAAATACTAGCCACCATGCCAGGAAACTTGCTGGGGCAGTTCATCACAAATCGCTGGGGTGGTGAGGCTCAGAAGGAAGGTGTGAGCTGTGGTGTGGGTTATAGCCTGGGACAAGCTTGGCTGCTCACAATTTAGTGTGTCTCTGGCTGGAGGGGATCTGTGCTGTGTTCTCACAGCCAGTGCTGCTGCTGTGATTTATTCCCTTGCGCGGCTCCCAGCCCTTCTCTCTTCCTGCACAGCAGTGGGACTATATTCACTGCAGTGAGGCCCTGGGAAACCCTATGGCAGCAAAGGGTCCTCAGGAACTCCCATGAGGACTGCTGGATCTTCTGACTGGGATGAGTTGGGGCCACTCCAGCACCCTGATCATTGCTCAAGCCCATGATGAGAGGAGCAGCCGGTGGATGGCTGGCACAGCCACGCGTGTCACTAGTTGCGCAAAGGTTTTGTGGCACCTCCCTCTCCCTTGGCCAGCAGCAGGGCTGCTCAGCTTGGGTTTTTAGTTTGGATGTGAAAGGCTCACGCCATAACAACTAACGTTGCTCTGCAATTATGCACTTTTCAGGCATCTGATGAAAGTACTTTAGAAATTATATACATTCATCTGTAAGTAAAATAAAATCTACTGGAGTGATATTTTGCTCTTTCCTTCTCTGGGTAAATTCCACATCATTTATTACATTGTATTTGTACATATTTCCCCAGTACATTCTTTCCTTCAAAAATTCATATTTAAAATGCCATATAAATAAAGTAACTCCTGCAAATATTTGTAGAGGGATTAAACGTAGCACATGGTGTTATTAAAGCATCAAAACTATTAGTGGTATAGACAGCCTGAACAAATTACACCACATGAATTTCAAGGGCTTGTTCAGATTTAATGGCCGGTAAAAGAGCAAAGCCACCCTAAAACTGAGAGACAAAACGCGGCCACAAGTTCATCCTATCCAGGGAAGGAGGTTTTGCAAATGGGATCTAGGCCATTCTGTGCCTTCCTAGCGCTGGGATGGGGCTCTCTGGTGACCTGTCCCACTCTGCTGCGCTGGGGCACTGGGTTTGCTTTTCCCTTTAATTCCTCCCTGATAAATTTGACTCTCCAAACCATGAGGATCAAGACCCCCAAGCTTTCATGGCTCCAGGTAGGGCTCCTCTTCTGGGGGGACACTGGGTTGCTCAGAAACCCCTCAGAGACAAGATCCCCCAGTCTCCTCTCGCTCAACACCTGCCCTTCAGTAGGGTATCAAGCCTGCCCCGCCACAGCCAGGCAAATAATGCTGCAGAAATATATAAACCCCAACGGCTCTTGAAAGGAGATTTCTCAAACAACAGTCTGGGACTTCCCAGAACAGTTTTCATTTCAAGATATTTTCATGTCAGCTTCATTAAGCCTCCACCTGGGGCTAGTACCTGCTCCATGGTGGCAGTGCCATGGCTTGGTGCTCCTCAGCAAACTACTGCCAAGGTCTCAGCCCCATAGAGGGCGTTTTACATGCCACCCAGCTAGCAGCACTCCGGCACCCGCTCTGCCCTCACCCGCTGTCCCAGCACCACCGCACGCGGCCTTACCATGTCTGTCAGTGTGTGGGGAGACCTCACGAACACAGAGACGACCTGTAAGAAAAGCAGCAATTAAAGAGGGCTTTCCTAATGCCTGCTAGTGTTTTGCAAAAAATAAATTAACCTCAAAATAATATTAAAAAAGAAATATTAAATAATATTTCTCATAATATTATAAAAATAATATTAAAAATAAAAGTAAAATAAAATAAAAATAAGATCAAATAATCCATTACCTTGTTCTCCTCAAAACGAACCACATTGCTGGCACATGGGACTCTGCCTTTATCCCAGTTGGAGGCGGTTTCAAAATTGGTGTTGGGGATCCACTGCTTGTACACGGCGGTGGCAGCAGCTGGGAGAAGTGGGGAAACCAGTGTAACCCAGTCCGCAGGAGGCACTAGGAGCTCCCTCCAGGATGCGCTATGGGATGGCTTGATTTTTTGGGGCCAGATTTGGGGATTTCCCACCCAGAAGCAGCCCTGTGTGTTCCCAGCTGAGCAGTCTCAGCCCTCCTCCGCACAGGGAAATTCTTTGACTAGGTGATGGGTTTTACTCACCCAGGTAAGAAGAGGAATAAGGGACAAACACTTGGCATGCAGAGAGAAGGCAGGAAGGGCCTGCAGGCAGTGAGCAAGAATAACATACACCTGGTACCTAAGCATTCATTGTGGTGGGCTTTGTTGCACTCAGGGTAACCAAATGTGCAGAGACACCCTGGCCTTTCAAGAAGGGACAGAGTGGGCATGAAGAGCCAGCAAGGACCATGAGAGGAAACCATTTTCAATGGGATGTGCAGCACAAAACATGGGCTGGATTTATGTGTTTGGGGCTGGATTAGGAGGATTCAGTGGTGACCTGCAGGCTGAAGTAGTGGCAAGTTGGGAAATAGAGGTTGTCCTCATGGGCCTTGCCAGGAGAGCAGCTATCCTGCCCATGGGTCATTGCAGGATTGAGCCTGCTGGCCGGGGACAGGACATGGCAGAGAGAGGTTTTCACCCTGACCTACTCTATTTGCATGAGCACAGCAGAGGCACATGCCCCCTGGCCTGACATTGCCCAAGCTAAAGATGCACTTCCAGCTGAAGATGAATCTTTCGCAGCTTGAATTAAACGGCTTTGGGCAAGTGAGGTATGAGGCAGGAAAGAGGAAAGAAAACAAAACAAAACAAAAACCAAAACCAAAAATCCTTCACTCTTAACATGGATCATCTTTTTGTTAGGAGACCCAACACCCTCCCCCCCCCCCCCCCCCCCCAGAACTACAGAAACATAAAAGCCAGTGTTGGAGAGGACTGGTTAGTGGAGTCAGACTTGGGGGGTCAGCAGAGAGCGGGGCAGGAGGGGGCACAAGGAAGGCAGGGGGAACTGACTGACTCTGGCTGATGGAGGCGGGTGCACTGCAGAAGCCTGGGCTCTGCTTGCTGAAATGATGGGGAGGGATGTGCCTGGTTGCACTAACTAGGCTCTGCACAGGCTACTTAGTGCAACCCACACACAGAGTGATCACCCTGGGGACTAATCTGCCCTGACACTGCCAGGGGTTCCACCGGGACCATTTGCTGTAGGTAAAAAAAAAGGAGATGATGTATTTTTAACCAGAATGAAAGTCCTAATGTAGGAACAGGGGCTGGAGCCCGGCTGCAAGGTGCAGAGGGGTCACCAGCTGCCTGAATGAGCCCTGGGCAGAGCAAACACCCCCCTACACTGTATCCACTTTAAAACCCACTGAGAGGGAAAAATACTGTGACGGTGATAAGAACATGACCAAAGCAGCTGCCTGCAGTGTTGTGGGCACAAACACTTCGCTGGCTTAGAGTTGAAAAGAGCTTAAGAAAGGAAAAAGACCACAGCTAGTAATTGCAACTTGTTCTGTTCCTGCTGGTTGACCTGCATCCCTCCCAACCTGGGAAGCCAGAGAATGGAAAGGTTAAAGCTCCAGCCAGCCCCACTACACACATGCCTCCCTTTCCCACAGCCTCTAGGTGTTGTGTCAAGCGAGTTCATGCCACCCCACCAGGCAGCACGGCCATCTCCTCCAGCCAAGTGCCCAGGAGCCATGGAGGTTAATCTCCCGTTGCAAAGCCTTTTCTCCCATGTAGCTGCACTGATGCATTACTCCACATTTCCAGCCCTCCACAGACCTGAAATATCATCGTGCTATTTAATCAGCCTTGTCTCCAGAGAAGCGCAGTCCTTGAACATCAAAGCAACATGCATATTCAACAGAGATCGTGTCCTGCGGAGCAGAGCTGCTTGTTTTAAATCAGAGCAAGAAAACCCAAGCTGTGGAGGGGCAGTGGGCATGATTCAGTAACCCCAGCCTCATTCCCTTGCGTTCTTTCTGCTGGTTGGAAGTACCTCTTCCTGTTCGCACTGCAGATATGCCTGAAGTGGCAGCACCTGCAGCTCTGCTCCAAACCAGGACTGCCAAAAGCACACCCAACGTGGAGAAGTCACTCAGTGGTCACCCCCGCTCACCATGGCAGTCAGGCCTTGACATACTCACCAAGGAGCTGCAGGACACCCAGGAGGAAGCACAGGCGCCTCATTCTGCAGCAGGCTGCCAGCCCTTGCCTGTGCAGCTCCTGTCCTGCAGGACCTTGGACCCTGCCCACCCTGGGCACGTGATGGGCTCTGCCTGGAGGAGGCTGCAGGGAGAAGGGAGCAAACCAGTACAGGAGGCAGGATTCCCCCAGCACAGACCGGAGCCTTCCTCAGCTCCAGAAGATGGCTTGCTTTCAGCTCCTTTCCCAAGCTCCTCGCTTCTTTGGCATCCATGGGAATTGCTGCTGGGGAAGGAAGCGGGGAGGTGAGAGCCACAGTGCCCCTGCTGCTCAAGGGACCTTCCATCCACCCTCCCTCCACCCATCTGTATCCTGCTGAAGGGTGGCAGTAGTGAAGGCACGGAGAGCACACGCTGCGCCGCCCTCCCCGCGGAACATCGGCTACCTTGTAACTACTAATAATGGTCTCAGTGTGCCTCCAATCAGCTCGCTCGCAAGAGAGCAGCTCCCGATGCTGACTCGTGGTTGTACTTTGGCCCCAGCTGATGCGCTCGTTACCCAGCGCACGCCGCGGCTGCCGCGCAGCACCACGCTGCTGTTGTTGAGGCTGCCGGGGGCCAAAGGGAGCAGCCAGCGGCAGCACCCGCACACGCCTGTCTGCAGGAGGAGGAGGGAGGACTCCCCCATCCTCTGACACAGCTTGGAGGTGTGCTGCGTCCAGGTCCAGGCCCATGTCTTTAGGAGGGTGTGTTAGGAGCAGAAAGGAGGGGAACATGGACATCCTGGGAAGGGGATGGTGGCAGAGGCCCATGCCATGGGGAGTGCTAGGGGGCTCAGCATCCTTCTGGCAGGGACCCTTCAGTAGACGTTGGTACAAGCAGGGTGAGGGCAGATTTGTGAATGCAGGGGTTTACAGGAGTCTGGAGAAGTGCTTGGAAGGGGCATCAGTGTGGGGGTCACAAGCCACAAGAAGTTCTGACCTGACACCAGCAAGGATCCAGGAGTGCTGGAGGGGGAACAGGACAACCCCACCCATCATGCTCCCACCACTTCCCAGCTTCCAACTGGGCAGACTAGGGGAGAGTTTCTCCTTTACACATTTTTAACCCCCTTGCTGCCATTTCCCACCTCTGTTGCAAGTGCAGGAGTGAGAAGAGCAGCAGGGCTCCTGCACAGCCTGGGGTGATGCCCTGTGTTCTGTGAAGGAACATGGAGGTATCCCTGCCTGGAGCTCTGTTCCCAGAGGTGTCACGAGTGTGACCCATGAAGTGCCAAGAGCAAAAGCTCTCGGCCTGGGCATCAGCCAAAACACAGTCAGTGCTTTCTGCACAGGGAGCTCGATGTCAGGAGATGTCCTTGAGGTGAAAGGCTCCCACACTGTCATTACCACTCACAGATCTTTCCCAGGGGACTCTCAGAGTGAATGCTGGCTGCAGTGAGATGTCCTGTATTTTAATAGAGCAGGGAAAAGTATAAACAGTGTATACTCAGCACTAGCAGCTTGGAGAAAGACCGCAGTGTGAGCAGTGCACAGAGGGCAGGGTGCATGCTATTCCATAGCCTCAGCACCCCACAGCCAGCCAGGGCATGCAGGAGGGGAGAAACCGTTCGTGGGACTCTGTGCACAGATCAGTGCCACGGCCCCTCAAAACTGGTGCTTCAGGGGCGCTCCACACTTTTGGGTTTACTCTGTACCACACAACTGCTGCTTCTCAGTGCTGCTCGTCTCAGCTGCTCCGCAGCTCCAGTCACAACAAAGCTGATACTTGTTTAAGCGAGCCAGAGTTCGCCTGACAAGCAGGCAGAGGTCTAAAATAACCAATCTGCCCTGTGTTCATCAAAGGGCCTGTGAAATCCTGCCAGTGGACGGACAGTCCCTTTTCCCCATGCTCCAGCATTAGGGTAGGACAGAGCAGGGCAACTACAGCAATCCCAGCAAAAACTGTGATACTGGAGACAACTCTTCACTGCACTGCTGCTGCTGGGAGCGAGGGGACAGAATAAACCAGCCTTTGCTGCGGGTCTCTCCCTGGGGCCAGAGCATGCTCCTCTCTGACCCAGCTTTTGTCACTGATGCTGCTGTGCCCAGGACCAGGCAGGCGCAATGGAATGTGCATGGCAGTGGATTTGGGCCAGGCAGTTACATGGAGAGAGGAACAAAGATGAAAGGAAGCAGAGATCAGTCCCTAGAAACAAAGCAGCTGCCCTAACACGGAGATCAGCACGTTCTATTCCTTGCTGCCGGCTCACGCTGCTCCCCAGCCTGCTCCCCTGGGGCTGGCCGCCCACCCATAATGCCCCTGGGGAGAGCAAGCACATCACCACTGCAGAGGGGGAAATCAGCACACAACGGATGCTGCTTGACAGCTCCATCTGTGTGGATGCAGGGACGTGAGCAACCAAGCCTGCTTCTCAGATTCTGAGCCCAGAGGTTGCTGGACATGTTCACCAGCCCACCTCATCCAGTGCCCGTGCTTGGGTAGGATCTCTTTTTATTCTTTGAGGACTGTGGGTCACTTACCAGCCACCATTATCTTCCCCCAGGACCCCTGGTAAAGGGGCAACGGCTGGGGAAAGAGTTCACACCTGATCTGTGTTCCTGCTGACTGATGGCACAGGGTATGCTGAGGCTGATGCCATTTCTACCAGCCAGGACTGATGCAAATCATCTCCTCTGTGGGAGCTTCTGTATTGGCACAAAAGCAGCCACTGAGTGTCCATAGCAATGTCTGTGAACAACTCCTGCCTCTAATCAGCACACTGATGCTGTCAAAACACACTTCCACCAGCTGCAATGGGTACTGCGGGCTGCAGCCAAACATTTCTTAAACCAATTTGCAGCCCGCGGGGTGGAAGTCAGTCCCCAGGGTCTATTCTGTGTTTGCCAGCCTTGCCAAGCCTGGAAGTCAGCTCCAGGCTTGGGCCATTCCCTGTTCTTGGGAGCCAGAGGGACACATGAAAGCACACATCGGGGACCAACATTCACCACTGCCAGGGCCCACCCTCCCCAGGTGCCATGTTTGCCAAAGAGTGCAGGGGAAGGTACTCAGACTATCACCTCTTTTGGCCAAAAAAGGACAAGCTGAACACCCTCCAGGGCTCAACCCAGGCATGTGGAAAGCAAACACACAGCTGACTCATGGAAAACCAGCTCTGAGGAAGGATGGGGGAAATCACATCTTTCATCACTTTTTTGACCACGTGATATTTCCCCCTTCCTCAATTTCAGGACTTGGTCACATCGAAGCAGGCTATCCCAAAGAGCAGGAGATAGGTCCATCTGCAGGGCCAAGAAGTCAAAGGTTTTGGAAATGCTTCTCCTTACTGGACAGTGAGCAAACCCAAGGCTTGAAACACTGGAAAACTTCCAAGAAATAAAGAGATAAGCCCAGCAGCAGTTCTGGGTTTGGGCAATGTACAGTGTACAATGTTTGCACAGCACCCTCTGTAGACCAGGAGAGCTCCTCACCCCATTCTCCCCAGCTGCTAGGTTCCTGTCACCCTAACTACTACATCGCCTGCCGGAAGAATGTATGCCTCAAAGCTGCTATTTGCCTCCTGTGACCTGTCATGAAGAAGAAACCTTGTATAAAGACTCATTCTTGCCAGGAGCGACATGATGTATCATTTCAATTACGATTCATTGCTGGCGGGAAGGAGGAACAGGGAGGAAAGAATTGGTGTTTGTCTTCATGTTTTAAACAATTTCTTTCCTCTCCCCCTACCCTGCTGCACTGTAATGACACAAGTGTCATGCCTGAGCAGCACCAAGCAAAAAAATCTGTCAGCAGGAGTAGTGCGGGGGGATAGCAAAGATTATCCTCCTCTTCCTTAGAAGGGCTCTCCTTGAGGATAACCCACTTCATTAAGGAAACAAGGAAGTTCACCATCTCTTCACGCTCCACAGTGAGGAGATGTGAAGAGCTTTATGAGCAGTCTCGAGTTGCAGCTGCGGGAGTATGAGTGGGAAGTGGCATGAGCAGGGCAGGGAGTGCCAGAGCATCCAGAGAGTCACTTACCAGTGCCTGCTCTCAGCAGCAGAAAGGAACATCCACCTCAGCACATCCTGCACGTGGCGATGACGACTTTCCATGGTCACCCTTCCTCTCACCACGCCAGCCTTCCTGAATTTGCTGTTTCTCTGCCTCCTCATTTATCAAAAGGCAGCTGGCCACCCAGCACTGCTGCACTACCTGCTGCAAACGCCAGTATCGGCTGGCCAGGTCACACTCAGATTTGGGTGCCAGCAGCGGGGCTGTGGCTTTGCCAAGACTCTGTGGTTTTTGCCTCTGAGCACAGGCAGGCCGTTCCCACGTTGCTAAGCCCAGAATAACGCCTGCAGTGACGTGAAAGGGGGGAAATAGGAATTTCAGTCAGAAAGGGGTGGGACAGGCTTCATACACCAGCCCTGGGGATCAGGGTTTTCATCACAAGGCTAAATCCGAATCGTGGTAGGAATGTTACTTGCTGCACTAATTTCAAAACAGCATGCTGCTTTCACAGACTGCACTGTGCTCCACGATTTCAAACGTAGGCCTGAAACACATTTCTGAGTTGATAAAAGTCACTAATGACACTGGAGAGTGAAGAAAAGAAATAAATCCCCATTTCCAGACAGTCAGGCCATGTCCGGCCTCTCCTTTCCCACACCTCTTTGAGGAAGTGGTGCACCACAAATGCACGAAAAGCCATTTCTATTATTTCTACTCTATCTGCACAAGGACTCTTGACACTGATGTTAGGATGAACACCATCACCTAGTTTATTCTAGCGGAGTTATCACATGGAAAATGAGACTCTGATGAAAAGTCCTGGCAAGTTTGCTGTGAGGAGGAAGGGAAATGCCACACAAAGGTCTACCAGGTGCACAAGCATGAAGCGCTGAACAGCCAATGCACAGCGAGTTCAGAGAAGAGGAAGGCTGCACCCTGCCCACCTGCAAGTCAACAGCAGTCACTCAAATTCAACACACCGCTTTTTTTAAAAAATATGATTTCCTACTTAGATTTATTTTTCCTTTAATAACACAGTTTAGCATTTCAGAGTTTGGCATTCTACACTCTCACACTGTCCTTGTTTATTAGCATTTAAACACAAAAAAGACATCGCAAGACCTCCAAACACAAATAAATACAAAAACACAATATACAAGAAACTGAAATACAACATATAATAATGCTATTGGGAAATTAAGACATGTTGCTAATTCCTTTTTTTTTTATATATAATTTTAACAACATGGTTATTGCTGAGCAATAAATTATACATTTTAAAGTTGTTTTTCCCCCCTAAAAGAAAAGGACAAAAACCACTGCTTACCAGATCACTTGCACTGTATCCTTACAGCTACTGATAATTAAGACAGGCAGAATATACACAATCAAATGAGGCTGGCCTTCTTTGGTCTTTGTTTTTGATCATAAAACTGAACACAAGTGTACCGTTCACTGAAGAGTATGAGATTAAAGAAATGGATACACAAGTTTCAAACATATTAATTTGTACATTATTCTCAGTCACTGATGGTTTTTTTTATAGACAGTTCTTACAGAATTTCTTGGAAACAAATGTCAGCTTTAGTTTTACCAATTATGTTGTTTCATGCATTTTAAAGGTTATCCTACTTGTCTAAGAGAAATGGACCTACCTTCAGCCCATCATCTCCTAATGGAGTATTTTTCACAGTCACGAATAAATCATTGGAGTTTTATACCTTGTAGAAAAAATCCTGAACTTCCCGTTTCTTATTATAAAATAAAACCTAAACAAATAAACCAAACAACAGCTACAAGGAAAACAAAGGTGGATCACATGATGCATCAGCAACGATGGAAGCTTGTACCTTCCTATTCCACAAGTACAGATTATACAACTCTCTGCCAGTGATGCAGGTCATAGTTGGAAGATGTGTCCTTTCCGACGTGAGCTATATTCAAATCCGAAGCTCAGAACACTATGCAAGAAAATGACCTTTACGAATGATAATGCTGGTTTATCTCAGTAACCCTTAGACAGAGTCAAATTTTATCACTACGCATCGCACTGCCAGCAATGGAGCGTGTGAACACCGGCATTGCTAAGAAGTTAAAAAGTCCTTGCAGAACTGGCAACCAAATTAAAAGCTTAGTTCCAAAGGACCAAAAAACACGAACGCCACATAGAGACAACAAACCCTTCCCGAAATGGGTAGGTCAGTAAGCCACAGAGTTGGGATCCAGATTTGAATTTCACATCAAGTCTGGGATTTTTGGATCCAGGATTTTGGTTCAGGTGCTTCTCTGTGAAATTTAGAACTTATTTGAACCCTAAGGAACTAATCCTAACTTGGAGAGAAAAAAAAAACCTAAACAAACACAGCCTAGTATCTACACTAAGATCATGAAATGGAAGACACAAGCTGCAGTCTTGACCATAAATTAGAAGAGAAATAGGAATAGTCAGATCCCTTACATGTTGTGTATCTCTACTCTTCTAAATCTTAAGAGGATGTCCCTGAATCAGCAGTCCAAAGTTTTCCACAACTTCCTACCTGGTGCTTCTCAGCAAAGGCCTGGATTAAGAGGCAGGAAAGAATTAAGCCCTCAGTATTTTGGTTTAAAGAAAAAAGGAGAAAGCTCCACAAGAAAGAAATGGTCAGTCACACTACAGGCTGGTAGAACAAAGATGAACCCACTTCACTTTAACTGAGAGACAATACCATTTTAAGAGGAGCATCAAATGAGACTTAACTTTGTTGGGTGATTCTAAACAAATAAAGCAGGACATTTGCTGCTATTGACACATTGCACTGGCTTTCCACTCTGTAGGCTGTGCAAAGCACTGCCAAGTAGTGAGCAACGTCTGGGCTACCATACACGTACAACCCCAAATCATGACAGCTTGTATGTTTAATTCTAGCCCTTTCTGTCCTGATGTGGGTCTTTTAGGGTATGTAAACTTGTTTTTCAGTTCCTTTAAGGGACAAATATATTAGAAGAGTAAAACCTAGTGATCTGAAGATAACACTAGGAACTGGAACCTCTCATTCAGTCCCAGCGCCAGGAGATTCCTTTTGTGACTCTGGGCGTGTCACTTCACAACTCATCCTTGATTTCCTTTTTCCAGAAAAGACAAATAGCACTTGCTATAAGAACATCTTTGCAAATGCAAAGTGCTTCCTATGCTGTACATAGCACTAAAACAAACTCTCAGACTCAGTTCTCAAACCAACTGTTTTTATTGCAGTAGCTATGATTTCTAGGTTAACCAGAATATAGAGGTATTGACTGAACAGGATAGGAATTCCAGGAAGAGGTCCAGCTGCTTTTTACATGTTTTGTTCCCAAATTAAAGGAAAGAATTTCCAATTAACAAGTCGCCCATTGCTACGTTTAAGATACAGGAAGCTCCAAATTACAAGAGTATGAGGAAGGACATGTGCCCTAGATTACATTCCAAGGTCTTTAGAAAGGCTAAACAAACGGTTTGCTATTATACAGGTCTTCAAACCTGGAAGATGCAAATCCAAAGTATGCCCTTAGCCAAGATCCTCCCTTAGCAGCAGCAAGTTATATTTGCACCAATCAATCAAGTACAATGTGGAGGAAAGGGTTTTGTTTCATCACTTCTACATAAAAAAAAAAACTTTGCATATATATGTGCATGCATGTCTGTGTGTATTATGTATGTACCTACACACGCACGAGTAATTTCCAGAGCAAAAACTAAGAAATTAGGTATGCAACCCAAGAATTTTCCCCCTTCACCTATTTGTGTATTTGCATAGTTAAATCATATCAAGGCATCAATTCTGCAGTCACATTTTTCACTCTTATGTGGTGCAGGCAACTTTTCTTGTCACTTTCTACACTTCTCTGTCTTGGACAAAGCAGCACCAGTGTCTTAAAAATGAAAGAAAACAGAAGCCCTGCATTGTTGGTGAAATGCCTATCCCACGTGATGGAATACAGATACAAATAGGTGGTAGCTTTTAAACTCCATCTCAACAGCTGTAATTGCGGCACACTGAGAAACACGAGCGATACAATCACAACCTAACATTCATGGGTTCAACACTTAAATTACAACTAACATGAATCTCTGTTACCCTTGCATTTGAGGAATTCACCAGGCACAGAATCAGGCACGTATCTTCAACTTTCCTTTTCCAAGTAGGAAAACCCAATGGAAAGGAAATAAACTGTATTTCATAAGAAAGCTAGCATGTTACCCACATTTTTCTGTCAAAATTATGCCACCAATTATCCAGTTTTCCTATTGCACATTCTCTTTGTGAAAAACATTTACAGTACAAGGCTGAAATCAACATTGCATATTGTAAGTCAGCAGTTGAAAGTGTACCACGTAGATAGTAACTGAAACAAGACCCCTTGAATTAGATCAGAGAAGTAATGCAGACATGGTCATGCATCATAATCACAGGTTGGTCTTTAAACACCCAAACAGTTTCATCCTGTTCAGAATTCAAGACTTTCTAGGTAACAGACACACTCATCCTGTACTGAAGAGTGTACAACAAGGGCAACATCCAGATTGTCACACACTGGAATCTCCCTAGAGAAGGCTGGAAACGGAAGAGGCTTACACATAACTCAGAGTGTCATTGTTAAGAAACAATACCAGCAAGAGATTTCAGCTGTGTGTTGCTAAGAATTACTAAGCAGAGGAAAAAAAAGTTCTGTTGAAGAAACTCTGTTCAAAGTAATGCAAATACTCTCGGACCCCCTTGCAATAGTACACACTGAGGAGTTAGCTCGGATTCAAGAGTATATGTGGGGGCAGACTGTTGCCCCATGAATCACTTTGATCAGACAATCCCTAGAAAACTTTGGATCTCTCAGTCAGGAACATACAGAAAGAAAAAGACAAAGGGCATTTCAATGATGAGAGGAAAAGTTAAGTAATTTGAAGTGTTGAGTAAAGCACCAGGTATCTTTTTGTGGCCTTGTTTTCACAAAATGCTACATACTCCTTGCTGGAAAGCAGAGGAAACCGATTTCTATGTACACAGTAAGAACTCTAGAGAGATGGCCCGCGAGTTCGCGGAGAAAGGAGTGTTACAGTCAAGGCTTCAGGTATTCCACAGCAGGCGGTGTCTACATTTGTGTAGCAAGACCCTGGATTTCACAGTACGCAGGCCTGGCAAACTGGAAATTCTCTGGCAGCTTCATGTAGTTTACAAAATAAGTGCAGTAGGCCTCCATTTTATTAACTGTGATAAAAAGCACATATGCAAAAATATTTTTATATTGATAGCACATTACTGCATTATAAAAGCTGCCCAAGTGAAGCTGAAGATTCTGGCAGCTGGTGCTTTTGGCACTTGGGAGATGTGGAAAGCAGCATAGAGATCTGTGAAATACAACAGTGACTGATGTTTCTGCTACAGTGATCGGCATTAATATAGTTAGGAGTGTTCATATTTAAACTTCTCTATGAAGTTTCTGAGTCAATATCCCCTTAAAAGGAGATATTCAGATCTCTTAAAGCTACTAGTTTAGGCTGTGTGCAGACTCAGGAAGACTTCCCTAATAGTTTACACTTTCTGTATGTTTCAAAGTCCTCTTTCAATCACAAAGGCTGGAAACACCTTTTTCCTCCTCTTTTAGAGCCTGGATTTAGAAGCGCAATTCTGTCACAGGAGTTGGAAACTGTAGTCACAAATATGCAGAATATGCTGGCCCTGCTTATTCTAGAAATCTCCTCCAAGTCCCAGATTGAAACAGGATATAAACTGTTTTGAGATGGCCAAACGGTTTCATTTAAGTTTACAAGACATGCATTAGCAATGGGAGGAGAGTCCTTTGGACATTTCCACTTGGGAATCCTGTTTTCAGTAAAATTCTGTGATGCACAAACACAAAAGCTCAGCTGCCTACATTCACAATTATTAAAATGACACAAGTTGATGAACCTTTGCCCTAAAGCATAAGTGATGGGTTTGCTTATGCAGCCTGCATAAAACTGCAAGTGCCATACAATTATATCTAGAGATATAGATGCGGGTATATCTATAGATATTTATCTCTTGTGCAGAACATCCTCCTTCTGTGCTAGAAATTAAATGCTAGCACATGCCTCCATATTTGAACTTGCATCTGTTGACAGCAACGTACCGTAAAGGGAGTACAGTATCTGGACAATGGAAGGCAAGAAAAGGAAGACAAGTTGCTGCTGCCAGTTGCGACAGTCAGCAGCAGGCAGTATTCTAGCAGGTGCCTGGAAAACCCATGAAGACCACTTAGCATGCATTGTATATTCATAAATACTTCTTGCAGGCACTGTGTGTGAAGGCACAGCCAAAAAAGACAACGGCAAAAACAAGCTGAAATACAAAGGCATGAATTCAACTGCAAAAATTGTGACCATGCCTCAAAAAGCAGAAAACTGACACATCCTGACATTAAAGGCTGAGATGCAACATTTTCTTTTAAGCCCACATAGTCTAAAAACACAATGGTGCAAGTCCGCTCTGCTTAAGCAGTTCTTAAAAGAGCACCACAGTCAGGCTATGTCTCTAGACTTACTTGTCGCAGGCTATTAAATAGAAGCAGATGAACACAGCAGGTTGCAATCAGCATGTTTCAGGGCTAGCAAATGCTTTCTACTACAGTTCAGGCTGTTTTAAGAAAGAAACCCATGCATTCCCTGTTAGGATGCTTGTCTGCTATGTAAAGCTGTAATGAGCGTATATATTCACAGCCCCACGGAGTTCTTAGATGGGTCCGTTTCAAGTGATGCCACCTTACAAGCACAGGCATTAGAGGAAAAATGTCGCCTGACTTCACAAGGGCCATGGAGACTGTCTAGTCCAAGCTCCATAGGAGCACTAAGCATAATGTTTTGGCACCTGAATAAGATGGATTCCACCATGGCCAAGTCATAGAAGCTCCAGAAGCCAAAGAAATGGGCTTTGGCTTTTATTTTGTACATCGCAAGGTACCTAAGGGCTCTGAAGACATGGCTAAACATTATGCCTGATGTCCAGTTAAACTACCATTTCATACATCAGAATTAATCTGAATAAAAAGCTATGGTTTATAAGCAGCACAGCACATCTAAGGCACATATATGCATGCAAGCCACCATCACTGTATTAAGACACTGCTGATTTGTCCTTAAAGAAGCAATGGCTGCTAGTACAGAACAAACATACAGGCTTTTTTCAGCACTAATCCTCCTCCCCAATACTGAAAATACTATATACTGCTGACAGCATAATGTGCAACATATATAGCTTGTTTGGAAAGCATGGGGCAGAACTTTAAAAAATGTACAGGATTCCGTTTAGAACTCCAAAGTTCAACAAATGCCCTATTTTAGGGTGAAAACAATTATAAATCTGATAATGATGCACAGCATCCATGAGTGATTTTTCCTTAATTTTGAAATAGTGTCATTAACTACGACATATATTGTAGGTTTACATTTCTAAAGAGAAATAACAGAATTGAATAGTTTTTTTCCTATCACAAGTGATAACCAGTGTTTGATATCTTCTATTTTTCTTCCAAGAAATATCAGTCTATCAACAGTTTTAAAATAAAATGTTTTCTGTAACAATAGAACTTTAAATAAAAATATGATTTTGATTCAGATACTTTTGAGAAGACATGGATACTTTTCCAACATCTTCTGACAAAGGAATTATTAAAACAGAGACCAGATGAGGCCTTAAAAAGACAATATACTATATTTCAGACAAGATTGCACCTCAGTTTTTCAAATAATATAACTGCAACATTACTTCATTTCTTCTTTTAACATGCTGACAATTTCCAGCTAGCCCACGTGTGAACTGTATTCTAGCTTAACGAAATAAAAGTCAGTAATTTATTCAGCACATACTGTATATGTCTTTTCACCTCCAATTGACTAGATCATTAATAAGTTAAAAAAAAAAATCCTCTCTGATCATAATCATTATCCTCATGAGGGATAAGTGATTCTTCAGAGCTTAAGTGTTGCTAGTTCTATTAAAAAATATACCATGGTATGATTTCTTAATGTGTTGCTACTTTCGCAATTGGACCCTATGCAGTTATGCCTTCAAACACTTCCATCTGTTCCACAAGGTGGTTCTGTGAGCTTCAGGACCTCTGATTGAAGACAAACTGATATAAAACCCCCAAACGGAGTTGTCTTCTGTTTAATCTGCCTCCCCCATTGTATGTCAGGGGTCTGGTAGATCTGATGTATCCACTATGACTTTAATAAAAATAGTATCATCTTTAATATACGTTCCATTCTCTAGAACAGTTTGAGCCACAAAGACTGGGCAGCCAGATGCAATGTTCATTTCTCCAGTTGGCTTCTTGAAACTGCTGCTGTTTGGATCTGGCTTGAAGGCATCTCCTAAGTGGCGGCGAGACGGTCCCTGATCCATGAGCATGAGAGTCACTTTCTGTTTAAAGGGCCAAGGAAGCAACGCATCATATTCTCCACGCATAATGACAAAAAACAGCGATAGGTGCGTCCCCTTTCCCATGCCATCTCCATTAAGGTAAACTCTGGCACACATCTTGTAGCCAAAGTATCCAGTATAAAAGGGTTGGCTGTACAAAGACAGGGTCTTCCCCATGACTGCCTCTTGCTTCCGACGTTTATAATCTCGAATTTTCCAAATTAATACTCCATTGTAACTGGCAGTTTCCAAAACCTGGAATCGGAGATCCATGTCAGCCAGACGGATATCATGAACACTCAGCATCTGATCATGTCTGCTCAGCTGTGTCTCCAGCAGGCCTGTAAGGAAATGGAAGGGACTATGGTGAGAAAAAGCGGGCTTGGTTTGGTTTTTTTTCAGAAGACTGTGAAAATCAATCATACATTGTATATGAAACACTTTCTTCCTCAATAACCAAAGTGTGTTTGGCCACTGATGAAGCAACGTCCACAGACAATAGTTTGCCAGCTAGTATTCTTACAAACATAGGTGTTAATCACACATTCAGTAGAAGTCAAATATTTAAATGATCTAACATAAATTTTGTCTGGCGATGTAACTACAGAGGCTTCCCTTTTTTGGAGAGATGACTTGGTAGCATTATCTGCAGACTGCTATTAGCAGTGAAGTCTCTGGAAATGGTCGCACATCCTACATAATCCCCTTGAAATTCAGAAGCACTGCTGATCACTCAAAATATCCTTCTCAGACACTACTTGTCTCAGAAGTGCAGTGCTGTTACCATGTCTAAAGTTCATCATAAAACCCCACAAAATTCAAGCTTAGCTCTGTATTTTATGGTTATTTAGTTTGGAGGAAGGTCTGTTTTTAATTTTCCCTTTCCCTCACATGAGAAGGTTACTCCCTGTCTTTGCACACTGGCAAAACTGGCCAACATAGAACACTGAGATGCGGATGAGTTCTTAAGGAAGGTTTGTTTTATACAGATCTAATTGAATGTTAATCATTTAATTACTTGGTTTTAATGATTTAAATGATTTAGCAATCATTTAAAAACTTATATATGGCCTACACTAGCTTGCTAAATGCAAGTTTTCATTTGATTCGGGGAAATCCTGCCTGACCAATCTGGTGACCTTCTATGAAGGGGCTACGGAACTGATGGACAGGGGCAGAGCGGTTGATGTCATCTACCTGGACTTGTGTAAAGCCTTTGACACTGTCTCCCATGACATCCTTCTCTCTAAGTTGGAGAGACATCAATTTGATAGGTGGACCACTCGGTGGATAAAGAACTGGCTGGATGGCCGCACGCAAAGAGCAGTGCTCAGTGGCTCAGTGTCCAGCTGGAGACCGGTAACGAGTGGTGTCCCCCAGGGATCGGTGTTGGGACCGGTCTTGTTCAACATCTTTGTGGGTGACATGGACAGTGGGATTGAGTGTACCCTCAGCAAGTTTGCCGATGACACCAAGCTGTGTGGTTCGGCTGATACATTGGAGGGAAGGAATGCCATCCAGAGGGACCTTGACATGCTTGTGAGGTGGGCTGATGCCAACCTGATGAAGTTCAACCATGCTAAATGCAAAGTCCTCCACCTGGGTCGGAGCAATGCCAGGCACAGCTACAGGTTGGGCGGGGAGGAGATTCAGAGCAGCCCTGCGGAGAAGGACTTGGGAGTGTGGGTTGATGAAAAAATGAACATGAGCCGGCAGTGTGTGCTTGCAGCCCAGAAGGCCAACCGTATTCTGGGCTGCATCAAAAGGAGTGTGACCAGCAGGTCGAGGGAGGTGCTCCTGCCCCTTTACTCTGCTCTCGTGAGACCTCACTTGGAGTATTGTGTGCAGTTCTGGTGTCCTCAACATAAAAAGGACATGGAAGTGTTAGAACAAGTCCAGAGGAGGGCCACGAGGATGATCAGGGGACTGGAGCACCTCTCGTATGAAGATAGGCTGAGAAAATTGGGGCTGTTCAGCCTGGAGAAGAGAAGGCTGCGTGGAGACCTCATAGCAGCCTTCCAATACCTGAAGGGGGCCTATAGGGATGCTGGGGAGGGACTCTTCATTAGGGACTGTGGTGAGAGGACAAGGGGTAATGGGTTTAAACTTAAACAGGGGAGGTTTAGATTGGATATGAGGAAGAAATTCTTTACTGTGAGGGTGGTGGGGCACTGGAATGGGTTGCCCAGGGAAGTTGTGAATGCTTCATCCCTGGCGGCGTTCAAGGTGGGGTTGGACATAGCCTTGGATGGCATGGTTTAGTGGGAGGTGTCCCTGCCCATGGCGGGGGGGTTGGAACTCGATGATCTTGAGGTCCTTTCCAACCCTTACTATTCTATGATTCTATGATTCTATGATTCAGCAAGCATGACAATAACCTCATTCTGAAGCAGATGTCATAGTCTTCTTTGGATCAAATATACCTCTAACAGATATCAGGACAAGTGGTTTCACAGGTGGATAACCATACTATTGATCCATTCATGTGGGAGAAGAGTAATAAAATACTAATCAATATACCAATATGGTATTTAAAGACGCCGCTGAGTTACTAGATGTCAAAGACTGACTGAGAAACTACTTATAACGAACTAACACTGTTACCAAGATACAGGTCAAGAAAACAAAAAAGACAAGGGTCAAGCCTAAGAAACAGTGTGGAAGCAATGTTCAGACGGACTGCAGTTTAATTAAAAAAAAATAAAAAAAAAAAAAAAAAAAAAATCAGAAGAATCACCAGTATTGGTGCTTCCACAAAAATCACAATGGCAGTGCCATTCAAAGGACACCGTTTTTCTCTTGACAGCACTGCTTGAGTACTTCAGTCCACTGTGCTTACACTTACTTGTATTTCGCGCTCCTTGCCCTGCAGTTTTATCAACACTTTCCAGCTCAGTCACTCTGTTTTGGAGGGATTCTACACTGCTCTTCATGCTGTCAGCCTCCTCCCAGTTCTGTCGGAAGGGACGGATTTCTTTGTCCAGTTCTTTGAGTTTTTCTGCTTGACTGTCTATCACTCGCTTTATAAAACAGATAAGAGTTAAAATAACAAAACGACATTATTTCATGCAAATGAAATAGGGATTATAGATCAACAAGATGCATTTTCAATATAAACAAGTTTCACTGTTTCTCTGATGTCAACTGCTTTAATAACAAAAACCTTGACAATTTAGAGGACTAGCACAAGTATTTATACAACACTTGTATTTATTGCTGCATAGGTATTAATATTAGAGCACTATAGGAATTATCAACACAATTATTTAAAAGAAAAGCAATTGTGCTTGTCTAAATATAAATAAAAAAACAACCAAACAAAAAACAAACCTTCAGTGCAAGAACAGTATTCTGAATGTCTCTATATTGATGTTATGGGCTTATACTTCTTGGGTTTTGTGTCAGAATACTCAAACAACAAAGCATGGGCACAAGAACTTACCATGGCATGAATCAAATGGCTGCTTATGTGCTTGTGTTTATCCTTGGGTAACAGCAAAATAACTTACCCTTGCAGACATGGAGCAGCAGTATGTATATGTGCGGATACATAAGCATCAGCAAGCTCTACGTTTACATAAGTCAGCAATCAAAGCCTAAGTTATTACGTGCCCATAACCATAGCAGAAGCCCTCAAGAGCATAAGCAAAACAACCACTTCTGTCCACTTAAGCACTTCTAAAATACCCACCATTATTTCCTAAAATGAATAAGCCATGCATGTTGAAGGGGCTTGTTGGTTGATTCATGTTAAGAAAAACAACCAACCAACCACCATACAATTGGTTTTGAAAGGCATGAAACATAATACTCTAGAAAAAAAAAATATATAGGAAGGCTGGTATTCTATAGAAGAGGAACATTGCAAGCACCTCAGTATAGTACAGATATAAAGGAGAACGTATTTCCTAGTCTGCCTCAAACCTGATGGAAGAAATACACAGCACTCACATTATCACAGCTAATTTGATTTGGACTAGCAGGAATTTTAGCCAGAACCCCATAATCAGTTGTGAAGTTCACATGATAGAAATATTTAAGACAAGAAACTACTTTTGCTACCACCTACAGTTAAATTTCAAGTCTAACTTTACATTTTATCACCATATAGTGCCAACATGTGTAAAAATGATTTGTCACTTCTTTCTTAAAAGAAGTAGCAGTTGAGTACAAGACAAGAAAATAAAGTCATTTTGCATTTGCCTTCTGGTTAGCCATGTGGATTTGATGTTCCCCACTGATGGGGAAAACCCTTCTGCCTCATGCAACCTTCATTTCCCCTTTTAGGCATTTGCTTTTAATCATGTGGTTTCAGATATACTGAAAGGCTGTAACGATTAACTGAAGGCTGTCAATTTGATAAGTCAGCTAGCCAAATCATGTTCTAAGAGTGTTTTATTTTGCTGTGTCTCAAAACCACTGAGTAATCTAACACATTTCAAGAGTAACTATTTATTTCTACATTAGTTTTTTAAAACAAGCGCATTGCAACATTACAGCTTTGCGAATGAAAGCTGTGTACTGAATCATAAATACAGGGGTATGATCCTATTAAGTAGATAAAACAACTTGCTTGGATGTACAAATTATCCGCTACCAACACAGTTACTCTCTTTCATCACTTCGACTGATAGTAATCATAAAATAAGATAGGAAAGGGCTGTTAGCTATACATATAAAAGGAAACACACCATAGAATGGCCTGAATGAGCATTCTAAGAGACAAGCCACAAGATTAATCCATTAGTTCACAGTTAACACGCAGCAGTAAACTCAGGCTGTGCCCAAGTCTGATCTTTTTCCTCTACTCACACAAAATATGAACTTTCCAAGGCAAGAAGAGTAACATGGTTATGGGTTTGTTCAGTGCCTCAGCACAGAGATGCTCTAATTTCCAATTGGGACCTCCTGGAGCTAACACAGTATCGCACAGAACAAATAAATACATTTTTAGATGAACTGGGAAAGTGGTACAGATGCAGAAGAACTGTAAGCTATTCTTCTGGGATAAGTTTACTAAAAGCTGTTACTAGGTACCAGCTTCTCTCCACCAACCTGTGTGCAATATTCTACCTTTCTACATGCAGAAAAAATTCTGGTTTTAGCTGCTTCTACTACACATTGGCAAGCATGTAGTATTTTATCTCCTGTACCTCTTCATAAGAATTCAAGAGATACAGAATAACCAGAAATAAGACTTAAACTGATTTTTAAAAAGCATTGGGATGTTTATCTTTTTACCCTACAGGGAGTCAACATCCCTCATGCTGGGAGATAGCGATACGGAAAAAACAAAAAGCTAAAGAACACACTGGAAAAAGGAATCAAAGGCAGTACTTGACTAGGAAAACAAATCATGCATCCTCCTCCTTTGAAGGAAATGTACTACCAATCAAATCATTCTATATTGATATGGTTGCTGCTTCTTTTGTCTTTAAGTACCTCATGCCCACACTCAGCTTCAGACTTTGCTCACTACTATCCTTCCATATTCTACCCACACTGGATGCTGGATGTCTAATTGCCTTTCCACAAGACAACAGTTGAAAAAGTATCTTACATACTCTCTTAGTAAAAATACTTTCCCTCAAGAGCAGTATACAGAACATGAATCTGAATCAAAACATCACAAGGTTGAGGTTCCTGACAGTGCCCAGACACCTTTGATGCACTAGTTGTGTTAAATGTCCCACAGTGCGGATGATGCCAGCTGTGCTGAGTGAAACAGCAAAAGAAGGTTACATGACAACTAATACCAAAAAGGCACTAGAAATTATTAGCATGCTATAGGACTTGGGGGACTAGGCAAGCATTGCTTGCCCAGACCTGAAATGGCTAGCTCTACACTGGAAGTATCTGTGGCTCTTATAAAGCCATGGCTGTTGAACACAACCCAGAAAAAGAATGGCTCACAACAGGTAACCAATTCCTTCAGCACCTAGTAGGCAACAGAAAGAGGCTAATTATATTGAGGTGTATTTCCAGGATGCCCTTAGCAACCTGACTGAACCAGAAGTTACAGTAAGTGGAAGGAATCAGGTTGAAATACATGTAAAACACAGTTTGGCTTAAAATAACTAAACTAAAATAGCTGGTGAGAAGAAGTAAAAGGGGTAGGTGGAAGAAGAAAGAGAAAAGAAAAAAAAAAAAACAAACAAAAAAACCAAACCCGAAACCCAACAAAACCCACTGTCTCTAGTATTTATTACCACCAAAAAGCTACCTGTTGGAATCTAACAACCATATTGTTCTGTGGGTTTTTTTTTTAAACATAAACCATTTGAAAATTGATTTTGCTAACACTTACAGCTTGAGGAAATCAAAGATATTGCAATCTGTCATCAAGGCAACCACGAAAAACTCTGTTCTATGTGTTTGCTACTTCTCTCATCACTGGTTACTGAGACAGCATGTGTAACTAGGCTTACAAATTAACTTACCTCCTGGTAGATTCAATCAGCAATATCAATACATATAAGGATTAGCTTCCCAGTGTCAGAATGTAATATTGTAAGTATGCAGCCATATCCCAGACTATCATCAGACCAAATAACAATGACTAAGGCAGGCGAAACTGGATACTACGTGGGCACAACATGGAAAGTAGTAAGTGCTATAAAGAGAAACATTGCTGTTGCCAAACCTAAAGGTTTCCTATAAATCAACACTGAGGGCCTCAAGACGCTGAGCTCTTGAACGTGCTATCCTTTGAATTCAGCCTTCCTCTAGGTTAGGTAACTACATCTTGCTTGAGTATCAACATTTGTATTTTCATGTGAAGTGAATAGTAAGTGACAAAAATATCATTTTATTTACATTCATTTAAGCTAAATGCTGAAACAGCTATCTGATATTCTAGCAGGAGGCATACTAAAATAACATGTAAATGATACTTTCACAATCTCCTGAGGTTTCCCTAATTGTGGTTAGTATCACACAAGCTAGCACAAAATTCCCAGCATCCACAATCCAAGCCAGCTCTGAATGCAAAGTAAAGAATTTCAGCTTGGGCTAAGCAGCACACTAGAACATCCAGACAATTTCTAGTTTGAGGCTGGCTTGTAGCCAGGTGATTCAGACCACAGAATAAGAAACTCAGACCTACTAGCAAAGGAATAATTAGATATATTTTCCTCAGATGAAGGACAACAAACATGGATTCAAATGCATTGTACTATATTTGGATTAACCCCACACCAGACTGATCTCACTCATGATTAATAGTTTTTAAAAATACCAGCAAGTAGAAAAGAAATACACGCTATATATATGACAGCTTTTAGGTGCTAATCGTGTTCTCCAGTTCTCCAGTCTGACAGCAGTTCTTCAAGCAGTTATTTTTTGTAGAGAAGTCAAAATAGTTACAATTATTCCTCAGATAAAAGATTCGTTATTTTAATTTCAATCTTTTCCCTTTTTAAACAGGGCATTTTGTTTTAACACAGGCTAGGCAGCTGCAGTGTTTTAGTGAAGTGTCTTACTCCAACAGACCAACCAGCTAATGACTGAGGGCAGGGGGAATAATCACAATAGCTTTGTAATAGGGTAAACTCTGTCCCCCCTTTTTAACTGGAACACCTAACTTCACAAGTGTAAAGGCACAGAACAGAAGCTACTACCATTTCTGCGTCAATGGGGAGATTCTGAATTTCTTACCTGTAGGTGAAGTATTTTAGATTCATTATTCCGCAGCATTTCCTTCTGTCTTTCAATTTCTATTTCAAAGCTACAAATCTGATTATGTAAAGTTTGTATACTCTTGTTCTTTTCCAAACTTTCATTCTGGAGCAAGGCCACCTGGAAAAAATTCTACAATTACTCCTGCCAAAGTTTATTACAAATACCTATAACTTTGTTAGTTTTAAGCTATCTTACACATATGAAAGGGATGAGATCCTAGTGAAATCTCTCTCATATCTTGCAAATAAATAAATAAATAAACCCCAACCTTCTGACAGCTACTTTTTTTGCTAATAAAAGTGCAGACGGGACAAACAAACAGCAAAATAACTTGTCTCAAAGCATATTATTATCTTTATTCAGTTTGTTATTTAATGGCTTGGTTTCCTGGTTTCCAATGACTGACTTGGGAGTTGCTTGGAGTTCGGAAGAATCAACCTATTTAGCTCTAGATCAGTGTAAAGAGCTCAAGCCCAGCACAGAAGGGATACCAGAGAGAAGCTGAGCAGGTGAAAAGTTGGTCGGGAAGGGGAATAGTAATCTTCCCCACATATCACAATCTATCCTGACTGATAGCAAATTTAAGGAAAAACATCATCTGCATGGGATTGGCTTGGCTTCACAAAATATGGTGATGAAAACTCCTGAAATGAGTGAATAGAGAAGGGATCCATGTATTTGACGGAAAATCCAATGGTGCCTACTAGTATAAAAGACTAAAGAGCTCAAGGTAGAGAATTATATTCTCTCTCTGTATTGACATTTTATGAATTCATTCATTAGTGACTCATTCTGATTTTAAAACATGAGCCTTGTTAGAAGAGTATCATATAATATCTATTCCTTGGGGATGAAAGTAATGCAGTAAATATTCTGTCACAGTATTTTGTGCTCTGCTCATTAATGTAGTTTGAGGAAGGCAGTTGCTTTGTGGTGGTGGCTTGCTTTCTTAAAAAAAAACCAAAAAACTAAAAACAACAGCAAAAAAAACAACAACCAAAAAAACCCCCAAGAGTCTTATTTTTTCCCCAGGAAAGATTATTCAGTGGCAAAAATGTAGAGAAAACACACTTGACACAAAATTACATTTGGAAATGCCCTGACTAGTTCCACAGATGGATCTTCATATGGGTAAGAAGCAGCACCACTTCTGACCCCAGAAAATCTTGATAAATGCTCCACATTAAGACCACCTGATGCTTCATTTCATGCTCCCCCCAGATATCTACACCACCACTACCAATACAGGTGCTACCTTCAGGTCGTGCCATTTACACTTCTGATGTAGATACCACTGTGGAATTCCACCACCTTAACTGCCCTCTAATAAGACATAGTTGAATCACTTAGATATCACTAGTATCGAATCACACTCCTAGACTCAAGAAGCAAGTGCATTTAAAAGGGCAAATAATTTCAATCTCTATACTAGCCTAAACTAGACAAGACTTTCGAAGTCCACAGGCATTCAGCAGGTTCATCAGAGGCACAAAAATACAGATACCATAACACACAGGTATCTACTTTTCAATATACCATAGCATGTGTGCATATATGCACACACATTAGTTCCCCATTTTATATATGGAAAAACTGGCAGAAGAGGCTCAACAGAAATGAGACAAAGCTATTTTTTGCCACTGCAGAGAGAGAAACAATCTTGATGCTGAAGGAATTCGTGACTAGGTACTAGAGAAAATTTTCAAGAACAAGTTTAAATTTAAATCAGCATCCTTGCCTCCCACATACTTCAGATCTGCTGGGCAGCCACTTTTAATTTTTTGCGTCCTCCTTTTCTTTAATGAATCAGAGTTCTTTAGTTAACTGTGATCTTTACATTCCCCTTTTCTCGCTGTTTCCTCCCCAGGCCTCCCAATCATAAGGCAGTTACACTCTGTGTCACTAGCATTACATTTCCATTTCCGTACTGAGTTATAAAACGTGGGCCTGTCTTGTACTGAGATTTTCCATGCAGTTTTACAGAACGCAAGAAAAATAGAATTATGTCCTGCAGCCCTAAGTCATCTGTCATTGCTAAGTTAGTAACTGTAGTTAGGTGGTAATTTGTGAATAAGAAATCTTTAAATATAATCTCCTAATTGCATCTGACATAAGTCTTGGAAACTCAAGTTAAAAAAAAATGGGTAAAGGAAACAGCATCTATTTACAAACTGCATCATTCAACTTCCCTTACTTCCTTGTCCTATTTTAAATATTGCTAGGACAAAGCATGCTCTATTCTGCAGTTTTTCAGATTAACTATTCCTTACTATTGCTTACTAAAAAAGAATGGAAGAAACTTCACGCCACAAAGAAATGGATTAAAAAGGCCCCACATTTTAGTCACGTATTAAAAAACAGAAAACAGTTTATACCACATTTCTTTGAGAATGTGACAAAGCCACATTAAGAGAGACTTATGTTCAACTCATTATTTCCAACATCACAAAACCCGTGGGAGTTCAGTCTGTCCCATCACAGAGTGAACAAAGCATGAAATTTTAACTTGCCCCACAAGGTTTTGGTTCAAGCTTTTACATTTGACCTTCTCTTACTGTTCTTTGCCAACAGCACCATTAAAATACTAAACTGATAACACAAGCTTTGCAGCAGCTCTGAAGACTTTCAGTTTGCATAATCCACAAGCACTGTTAAAGAACGTGGTGACTGGGTGCAGGCAACTTCTCCTTTCTCCTCCATACACATCACAGTGAGTACCCAAATGAAATCTTGACCCTACAGAAATCAACATGACTTCCACTGACTTCAGCAGGGCCAAGACTGCTGTGATATTCATCAGCTAAATTAACTTTGCACTGTTGTCGATTCATTTTTTCTCAAAGAAGAGAGCAACAATAAAGTTACAATCATTTTGTTACCCTTCTCTAAAATAAAGTCACTGACATATGATATGTGGTTAGCTATTCTGGTAACTTGGCACAGCCTTGGGATTTCCAGTGATTCAACTCTTTGTTATGAATAGGAAGAAGTCTACAAAGCAGGAAGTGAAAAGGAAAAAAAAAAAATAAAATACATATATAAATGGACAAACAATGATAAGAAGGTATGTCCTAAATGAAAGTTAAAGCAAAAATTGAACATAACAGTAGTAAAGTGTATATTCTCTTCGCTCTATGAAGAGACAAACGTAGAACTACTGGGCATTTTTAAATGACAAAGAACCTCTCAGGACACTGACAAAAGGCAGAACAATCTATTTGGAAGTCACAGGAACTCGTAGGGTTTTTTTTTCCTATGATGTAAAATAAACTGCATAGTTTTAATCAAGACTAATGAAAAAAGAACTAAGGATATGAATTTGTATCAGTCAAAACCAAAAAGTGTACAGTTCCTACATTAACAAAGAGATTCAAGTGCAAAAGCAAACTTAAGTATTGTTATTTATCATCAAAATTAAGACCTACACACATAGTAAAATTCCACCTGAAAAAAAAAACCCGACCAAACTACACTAGACCATTCCCAGGTTCAGTGGTTTCCTCAAGGGACCTTAAGCTCTAAAACAAACAGTCCAGGGACAAAATGTGCTGGGGACAAAAACCAAAATCGTATTTTGCTGTTGCTGTTAACTTCTGTTTTAAAACAGTACTTTCTGTGGCTGTAGTACCTTGCTGGAAACCCATGCACAAGAGATCACAGTAGGCCAAGAAAAGAATACACTTATTAGGCAGAGTTTGCTAAACTCAAACCAGTGATTTGTTCTAAAGTTTTGCATTTGTGTATCAAGTGCCTTAAATTTTATTTGCAGACAGATGGCTAAGTCATCTACACGACAGACCATAGCCGATACTGATATGATTTCCAACACCTCCCAAATTGCAAACAGTCTAAAACCAGGAGTCCCAAGGAAGCACTGCAACGTGAACTTCATTGTGGTCTACCACAAAACTAGAAATCGTCATGCCCAGGAGTTATAGAATGGTTAATTTAATTAACCTTTGCAGGTTATTAAGTTTGAAGAGCAAGAAAGAGCAAAAATAAATAAAATTACTGGTTTATTATATGCTCTTTCTAATAATGTTATCCCTGGAAAAATGCTGAGGTAGCAAAAATACAGCTCATAGCTGCCACAGCTTTTTGAAATCTCCCCTTTTGTAAGAAGGCAGTTCGGAGAGGAAATTTAATACTGGACTTTTTATCTACATGAAGATAGTGTTTTAATTAAATTACCAATGAGGAAAATCGTATATGGAGTTGTGAAGCCAAGTTTCTCACAGCATTTTGTTATAACAAAGGTACCAGATATGCTAAATGGCTTGACTGCTTTCGGAGCCTACCAGTACTTCAGCTGTATTGTTGAACAGCTGTTAAACACACAAAAAAGTGCTTCTTCCAGTACTTTTATATGATTTAAAGAAATCAATGAAAATTAGAAGTGAGTAGAAGATATACCTTATTTTCTAGAGCATTGCTCCACTCTTTCAATAAGTTAACATGCTGCACTGCTGAGCTGGCTTCATGTGCTTTAATTTGTTGGTTTGTTCCCTGTGACAACAAAGAATTTATACATTTTAGCCAATTCCACTCCTTTTAAACCTATAAAGAAAGAGTATATCAAGACATCGAACCAACACTACATATTTTGGTTCACAGATGCACGTTGCAGAACTGTAGAGAGAAGGGAAATCTACTCAGGAATTTACAAAAGTCAGGAACACATTTAATATAGCAAGTGTTTTATACAGTTGCCATATATCTCCATCCACTGTGCTTGATACATCAGAGACAATAAAGATGAAAAAGACTTACAAAATGAATTGTATTTTAGAGTCTTCTGTGTAGCTTTACACTAAATAAAGCACAATAAAACTCTTGAGTCATACAAAACCTAAAAAGTCCAATTCCCCAAACTGTAATTTAAAACTTCTGCTGTATTTCACGAACAGCTTCATAAGCACTGAATTTTCCCTCAGTTGAGTATTAAAGACAAATATTTAAGATAAATTTATCATCACTGGAAGCTGCCAGCTTTATAAACTATTTTGAGAGATATTACAATGCCTAGTTTGTCATCTTAGGATGTTACCATGATTGCTCTATGATATTCGGATATGCTGCCTCTGCACAACCTAGAAATGCTGTTACAAATAACCACTATATAAAAAGTTTACAGAACACACATAGATCATATACAGAGTACATAAGATGCAGACCATATTATTTGTATGTTGCTGCATTACACCTACTTCTATTAGTGTTTTGCAATGCAGAGTATATTAGCTTTGATGGTAGATATGCTGCAAAACAACTGAAAGGGTTTCAATGATCCTCAAGGTATGTACTCTATATAAATTACTAAAAATATATATGTGGATATATGTACATATATGCACACATATACATACATAAAATGAATGGCAATACATACGACATAACAGTGGGCAGGGTTACAGCACTGATCAGTTCTACCATGAAGAGCATTACTGTTAACTTTCAAAATGATGAATGCTCATATTTAAGAACCTGGAAATACCTGCAGGAAGTAATTTATTGAGAAGTGTTGCTGCTTACAGTTTTTGTCTCTCAAAGTTGTCATGGGCTAACAAATGAATCACGCTATTGGATAAATTCCATCTTTTCCTGTCAGCGGTTTCTAAAGGTTCCTAATCTCTTCATTATATAAGCATCCAAATTCCCCAAGATACATGACAAGGGAAGAAGAATATTGGAAGAGACTGGAATAAAAATACTGAAACTAAACTCTGAGGTTTGGCTTGCTTTTTTTTCTTTTTTAATATTGCAGGGATTGCCAGGATTAAAACCTACAACTTCTTTTTTTTAAATGTCAAGCTATGCTTTGATTATACACCTATGTGCACAGAGACATACAAATGCACATAAAAATACATGTTAAGTGTGTTAACCTACGCTTAACCTTAATAAAAATACTAAGACACACAAATGAGAGAAAATATAAACATACTTAGATCAAGAAAATTATGTATTTTCATAGAAACAACTGAAGTTACTAGTCTATTTTCTGAAGAACAAAAGTAACTTTCCTTTTATTCTAAGTTGAAAAGTTCTTCAAATGTATCATATTCCTATTTCAACAAGATGCACATAATAACTGAACTCCCAAACCACTGCAGGAATGTGTGGGCTTTTTATATTGTTTATTTTTAAAATGCAAAACCAAACATCTGCTGCATAATCACTTGGTGCAACTGGATCACTTTTTCTTAACCGAGACTACAGAAGTCCAGAACTTTCATGTCAAAGAGTTAGGTTCTATTTGCAGACTTTCATCAATTGGGAAGTATAATTGTTATATACTGACCTGAAAAGTGCAGCCATAACGCTTAAAACTACAGGTACTTGGGGCATTAATACATTCTGACAAATGTGCATTCAACTGCAATAGGAAAAAAATGTGAGTTTTGGCAAAAGACGTTTGCATGATAATGCTCAAAACATAAAGGGCACAGGTTATCAGGTTTGTATTGTGTGCCATTTGCAGAACATACAATACACGTGTGTATATTTTCTCCAGTCTGAAGTGCAAATACTATATATACACATATGTAAACCACACGCACATGCCAATACAGTATACAGTGTGATACATTTAATATACAGTGAAACTTCCACTAAAGACTATTTCAGTAGGCAACCCAATTAAAAAAAAAAGGCAAACAGAAAGAATGCGCTACAATTATTTATATGATTTCATTTGACTTTACTGAATGGCTAATCTTTTCTCAGCAAGTGATTTTTTACTGGTGCTCTGAGCAAGTCTTAAGATCAGTTTCACTGTAGTAAAGTACATTTTTTCTAATTCTAATTTCATGAGGAACCGATTTTTCAAAACATAACATGCAATTCTCTCCATGCCTGAATTTAACAGTTAAGTTACACAAAAAAGACTAAACAAGTACTGTATGGAACAGACAGAGTTTTAGAATAGGTACAGTTCAGTAACTTTAAAGAAAATGCAGTACACAGGAGTAAAACTGATTAGTAAAATGCCTGCATTTTTCAGATTGAAATTTATTCCAGTACCTCTGATTATTATGAGCACATACCACTTTTCATTTAAAAATGAACCAATTCACAGAAGCATATATATATATACAGACAGAAGCCATTGCAGCACAGAGGGCAGCAGCTGGATGCAAACTGACCAAAAGTTGGAGCAAGAGCCATTTCTGGAAGGGATACTGCAATAAACACTCCCTGTTCAAAAACATGATCTGCAGTTCGTATTTCCCTCAAAGCAGACAGGAGCTAGAGCGCAGCTCCTCAGCTGGCATCACTCTTTTGGGCTTAAAAACTCATTTGAAATTCCCACACCATAAGCCCCACATGACTCAGCTCATCCAACTCTATGGAAAGAGGTAGTGAACCAATGCTGCCATGGACACATAGCTCTGGTAAAGACAGGTCAGTCTTTAAAATCTGATACCAAGAAGAAATTGGGCACTCATCTCTGATATACACCTATTTTGTTCTAAACACTACCTGCAGAAATTCAGAGTGCAGTTTCAAGACAGGTGGTTCAGAAAAAAAAGTATGACCAAATAAGAGAGAGACATGTGGTACAACAGGCTTCACAAGAATGCCACATTTTCAACTTCTTAAACTAGAAGTCTGCCGAAGAGTTATGAATTAAACATTAAAACCTGCCTTTTACTCTACAGTAAGACAGTCATTTGTTGTACACTACAGAATTTTCTCAAACTGTTAGGCAGGCATTTTCCCATTTTCCACATTAGAGTCATTGTCCCTAGCCATGCAGTTAAGTAATATCACATTTTCACAGTATCAGAAAAAAATTAAGCAGCATACAGCAACAGATGATGCAGGGCAGGATGACTGTTTAAAGTTCTGTTGCTAATGGTGGTTTCAGAATCCACTTCTGACTATATGTGTACCAACCCAGCCCTTAATGGGTCAACTCCTACTAGCACTCAGATATACCTCAAAGTAACCACTGAAGAGGTAAGAATATGCCTAAGTGTTCCAGAACCAGGATCTCAACACGGACGAAAGCACTCACAGAATTGGCCTAATATATGTATTTTCTCTTTTCTTAGCTGCTCAATTTCTCCTAATAG
The DNA here is from genome assembly GCA_039720435.1 of Amazona ochrocephala. Classification (NCBI taxonomy): domain Eukaryota; kingdom Metazoa; phylum Chordata; class Aves; order Psittaciformes; family Psittacidae; genus Amazona; species Amazona ochrocephala. The sequence continues at coordinate 49,421,382 of CM077882.1, read as the reverse complement.
GTACAGTATCTATCATGTATTTCATTATCATGGGGGAAAAGACTACCCCCTGTGTTTGGTGGGTGACTTATGTGCCTTGTGCACTACAACTCGATTAATAATTTACGAATGTAACTGAAAAATCTTGTAAATCCAACTAAGGACGTAAGTATCAGAGGAAAGAGAAAAGCTTATCCTCAGATCAGAAACTTAACTTTCCTTAAATGAGGCTTACAGAGAGCTGAAGACTTAAATAAGCTCTTCCCCATCCTTGGAGAATAAGTTCTATTTTAGGAAAAAAAAAAAAAAAAACAAAAACAACCAAAAACCAACAAACACATCAACTCTGACAGATGCTACTTAAATTGTTCAATGCACAAGAACAAAGATCTGTTCAAACAAGAAAAGAGTTCTCTTTTTTTAATCTGGTCTTTATAATATTCCTACAAGCTTCTCTACATTAAATTTTTATGCATTGTTGCATCTGGCTGTTGGAACTTTGTACTGATATTACTCTGTATCTTACACTAATTCTGTGTCGGTTATTTTTTCCTCAAATTTAACAGACTTAATAATAACTTAAGTTTTCCCACTGAATGATTCTACACGTTTGTATGATTTTTCTAGTCTTTACTAACTCCTGTCCATGTGCACTAAATATTAAATCCCTCTTTTTATTTTAAGATAAGCTAACTACCCAAGATGCTGCTCTATTGTGCTCAACAAATGCTTCAAATGGCGGAAGTGCAGGGAAGAGCTAGTAAAAATGAAAGCAGGAAAGACATGCGCTAATCTTGGGCAAGCAAAGTGTAATAATAACACAAATCTCAGAAAGTACATCTTTTTAAATAGCTTTTCCAGAAATCGGTAAAAATATTTGGGTGTCATCACACTTAACTGTGTGGTAGAAAAAGCTTTTCTTTAGATCTCACATTTTAATAAAAAAACGGCTTCTGGCAAAATTCTTGCGAGATCTTACTAAAAAGATATATTTAATTTTTCAGCACAACACTGAGCATGACTTCTTACCTCGCTCCTCATGAGTGTTTTAACACTACATTTATGAGGACATGAAACCATGACACACGGGCAGTCTGTATCTTCATGTTTCTACAGAGGGGGGGAGGAAAGAAAAAAAGCAAACAAACCACAAATCAACTCTTACTCTGAAATTAAAGAGAGCATTTACCTGCAAAGAAAAGCATTGCACAGTAATTAAAAACACACACACAATCTTTTTCAGTGTTTACCCCAATTGTGCAGGTACAGAACTGTAATTGCTTAAACACCAGTTTATGCTTTCAATAGATATCCATATATTCTGATGCAAAAATTAAGGGGTGATTGTGTTTTCCCATGCAGAGTAGGAAGTTATTTGCTTCCCATTTTATTGTTTTCACTTAGAGCAATGAAACAACAAGAAGTCTAGTTTTCTTCCCCAGGAAACACTGACAAAAATGGGCACCTTTAAGAGCAAGCAGCACCACTGCAGATACCTTTCTAGTCAGGAGCCTACTGCCTGACAAACTTCTTTAATGGTTTATCAACTACAACTAGAAAACTAGAAAAATAATACTCCCTTCTATTATTTATTCCTTAATTTTATTTCCCTTCCTTTCTTCTCTAACCTACTCAAACTATCTGGCAAAGGCTATAACTCCGACTCTCAGTTCATGATAAAAAGACAACATGCTACTTCTCGGCCCTCTTTCCAGCTCTCCTCTTCACTCCACATCCCAGGGCCCACGCACTGAAACCATGGGGAGTCTTTCCTATGACTTCAGGATACACCAGAGTAATCCCATTCCAGTGGCAGAATCCTCTTCCTACTGATCACACTAATACTGCCCAAGTACAAATTTTAAAGGAGAAGCACTTTAAAGTAGTTTTTTGGATTATCCAGAGAAAACCTGTCCAAGTCCATCTACCTGGACTCATGCAAAAGCATTTGATGCTGTCCTGAATGACATCCATGTCTCTAAATTGAAGAGACATGGATTTGAGGGATGGACCACTTGGTGGATAAGGAATTACCTAAATGGTTGCACTCAAATAGCTGTGGTCAATGGCTCGAGGTCCAGATGAACACCAAAGATGAGTAATGTTCCTCAAGGGTCAGTATTAGGACTGGAGCTGTTTAACATCTTGTTTAACGTGTGGTGAGAGGACAAGGGGTAATGGGTTTAAACTTAAACAGGGGAAGTTTAGATTGGATGTGAGGAAGAAATTCTTTACTGTGAGGGTGGTGGGGCCCTGGAATGGGTTGCCCACGGAGGTTGTGGATGCTTCATCCCTGGCGGCGTTCAAGGTGGGGTTGGACATAGCCTTGGATGGCATGGTTTAGTGGGAGGTGTCCCTGCCCATGGCAGGGGGGTTGGAACTCGATGATCTTGAGGTCCTTTCCAACCCTTACTATTCTATGATTCTATGATCTTTGTTGGTGACATGGACAGTGGGATTGAGTGCACCCTCAGCAAGTTTGCTGATGACACAAAGCTGTGTGGTGTGGTCACTCCCGCTGGAGGGAAGGGATGCCACTGAGAGGAACCTTGACAGGTTCAAGAGGTGGGCCTGGGCAAACCTCATGACCTTCAACAGGCCAAGAGCAAGGTCCTGCACCTGGGTCGGAGCAATCCCAAGCACAACTACAGGCTGGGTGGAGACTGGATTGAGAGCAGCCCTGAGGAGAAGGACTTGAGGGTGTTGGTTCACTAGAAGCTCAACATAAGCTGGCAGTATGTTTCCAGCCCAGAAAGCCAACCATGTCCTGGGCTGCAACCAAAGGAACATGATCAGCAGATTGAGGGAGGTGATTCTCCCCCTCTACTTGCTCTCATTAGACCCCACCTGGAGTACTAAATAAAGCTCTGGGGTCCCAAAAATAAGAAGGACATGGACCTATTGCAGCAAGTCCAGACAAGGGCCACCAGGATGATCAGAGAATCTTGGAGCACCTCTCCTGTGCAGAGAGGCTGAGAGAGTTGGGCTTGTTCAGTCTGGAGAAGAGAAGGCTCAGGGGAAAGCTTCTAGCAGTCTTCCAGTACCAGAGGAAGGCCTACAATAAATCTGGAGAGACACTTTTACAAGCGCATGTAGCGATAGGACAAGGGGGAATGGCTTTAATCTGTAAAAGGGTAGATTTAGATTAGTTATTGAAAAAAAATTGTTTACTGCGAGGGTTGAGACACTGGAGGAGGTTGCCAAGAGAAGTTATGACTGCCCTCTGCCTAGGAGTGCTCAAGACCAGAATGGATGGGGCTTTGAGCAACCTGGTCCAGTGGAAGTTATCCCTGCCCACGGCAGAGAAGTTGGAACCTGATGATTTTAAAGGTCCCTTCCAACCCAAACCATGCTATGATTCTATGAAAAATATAATAATTCAGCAGCATTTCAGGCTACTAATTTCTGATTTAAGAACACACCCTCCTTATCTGCCACAAGTATAGGATGAAAAAAGAAAAAATAGAAAAAACCAAACTTTTCAGATGATGTAAACAAAAGAAAAGGAATTGAGAAGTTATTCCACCTTGTGGCAGGGCAAGCAAGGCAAATTCAATCTAAAAACCCATGTACTAATGCTAACTAAAGAGTCTGCCTCCAGCAATGGGGATTCCCTACCCCACGGGTCATCGGATTCTATGAAGACACGAACCATGCATACTCTGGTAAAATTATTTTTGTTTCCATTTGCATACCTTTTTCCTCAGTACACTCCATTTATCTCCATTTTCAGTTCAAGTCACTGAGGCCTGATTTAGTCATTATTACATTAAGAGAAAATTTAAGGCTAGAAATGAACTTAAGAAGCTCTGGGTGACAAAACTCAAATAAGAATTCAGTAGGAGCCTTTCATACAAATGTACACCCTCATTCAGCTTTTGATTCTCATTACCAAAGTACAAGGTAACATTTTATCAGGCCACAACAAGAAAAATCTGTATTTCTATAGTAACTGAAATTTTTAAAATCTAGGAAAAAAATTAAAAACAGCAGCCAATTGCTAATTTTCAAATTGCAGTGCTTTCTACATCCTTAAAGCAGCACGGAAGTAAAACTGTCTTTTTTCTGCATACTGAAACATATAAGCCAATGATGACATGAGAACACATAATACTGCTTGGAAACATTCTGATTTACAAACGCAGATTTGTTAAGAACTCTTAAGGGCAGGTGTATAGCGGTACCAACTTTAATACAATCAAAACAGTGACATCTCAACATAAAACTACATTTTAACCAACCTCTTTGGCTCTCTGGATAAGCCACTTCTATTACCTCTTAAAGCAACTCAGAATTCCATTACTTGGGATTTTGGAGAGGAGTTACTTTATTTATACACATTCTTTTTTCTACTTCAGAGTAGTCTGCTATTCTTGTTTCCAATGTGTATGCCTAAACTAGGCTTCACTGTGAACTAAAAATCTGATAGACTAAAGCCACCTCAGTTTCTAAGTATCTTGAAAGGTACCACTAGTTCAAAGATTTCATAAATGTTAAACCCATCAACATCTTACAAAAGAGAAACCTCTTCAACTAAAACAGAATTCTGTGTTCCTCAAAACCTAAGAAGGATTTCAAGAGTGACAAGTTTAACTACACTGCTCTTATAAAAAGAAATTGCTACAAAGAACCTGTACGTTGCTTAGATATGGAAATGCAGTTTGTATAACAAGACATATTTAGTACTCACTGATTTTGTCCATTAAGACACTACACATTCTTTAATGCCCCTCTTTTGCCTCACATCGGTTCCCAGCCTAAAGAAAATTCTAGGAGAACAGCATTCATAACCTAACTCAGTTTCACCTCTGTATCAGAATGTGTAGGAATAAAAACAGTGTAAGCTTGATTTTCACATCTCAGACACCTTATGCTAGGCAAATGCACAATAATTAAAGTACCAGCCCTTGCAAGTATACACACAAATAATTGAAAGCCAGATCTAAATCAGAACTTGGTGTGATTCTACCTATACCTTTTTGTAACAACACCTCTGAGCAAAGAATACTTTTTTATTGTTGTGAAACTTCACTTAACAAACAACACACAAGAACACAAATGAAAATTAAATTCTCATCACTCTTACTATACTGAAAATCCAAGACTGTCAAACTACAGAAACTATATAAACAGAATTTTTTTCAAAGTGTTAAAATTACAGGAGGAGAGGTTCAGCATAATTCAGTTCAATGTGAAATAACACAAACACAGTCAAGTTACAATTCTGTATATAAAGTAAGTAGGACTTTCTCAACCTCCGCCTTACTGCTTCTAACTCTCAACAAGCTACTTGTTAGACAACCTACTCGTATGCCAGGAACAGCAGTTAATTCTGCCTAGGCCTGTCAGGTATCATTGCTGGTTATGCCAAGACACGATTTGTTTTTACACTATTTCCTCCTTTCCTCTCATAACAGATCATAGAGTAACCACCCAAGAAGGATTATACAGAAAGATACTATTTTTCCAGTCTGTTGTTACGTTTATGCTTTTTCTGCACAATATTTGTTATCATGGTAGTTGCATTTATTGTATCTATTTAAGCAAAATAAAAAAGCACAGCAAAATTACTTTAGTATCAATATAATGCAGTGGATCTGATTTATTTTTTTAAAATGCAATATCTGAACAGGAGATTTAAAAAAAAAAAAAAAAAAAAAAAAAGAAAATGCTTCCCGCTCAATACAGCAACTGTTTTCACAGAAAAATGCATGTTTTGAATATCAGCCTACTTTTTTGACTAATTGTGGCTGAGAGGCCAAGGCTCTATGGGCAGCTACACGGAAGCACAAGAAGGGTTATTATTCCACATTAATATATGGAATTTTGGTCTACGTACACAAGAAAATACCGCACCTGCAACATAATCATTGGGACTTGGCTTTTACAGTATTTACAAGTTGTCTCTCGGTATTTACAGGTCTTCTCTACATGGTCTGGCAAATCTTTTCTCAGTATTTTTTCTTTGCAATCAGCACGAGGACATGAGAGTTCTTCAAACTGACAATCAGTTTTCAAATGCATCTGAAAGATTGAAAATATTAGTCAAGCCAACTAAGTTTTGTGTATGGCTTCTATCCTGTGAAGACATTCCACATTAAATAACATCAGAAAGAATGAAAGTGAAGCTATTTTATGCACTAGATTGTGCAAGAACAAATACTAACAAACCTACTCAGGAATGCATTTCTGACTTTACACTCCCTTTACCTAGACAACAGATTTCACTGTATTACCGATGTACATGAACTATTCTTATACCAAAAGCATTCTAACACAGTCAAACATTCAACACAGGCTATTTAAACAAAAGGTAAGCATTCTTTTTCAAGGTATATTATTGCACATAAACATAGATGCTGCTTTCAGTTGTTTAAGTACCTGAGCTTGCTCATTTAAAGCAAGTACCTACACATCTCACTGCAAACTGCTGTGTAGTCATATCTTACAACCGTTAAATTCCTGGATTTCTGCTACGCTATGTCTTCATGAAATAAAGCTACAGGTTATTTTGTGCAAGTCTGGAGAAGCCAAAGGTTTAACTCAACACATAAACCGCCACTTCTGTGAGTGGACTGAGACTAGTAAATAAAATCACATAAAAAAGGAATTAAAATTTCTCACATTTGTGAAGCACACATTTTTTCCCAATTTTAGTTCTCCCTCCAGTTCTCATTTGCTTCATACATTTACATTGTTCCACTTTAATGTTGCACAAGCACACGATTTTTTTTTACTTCAATTCCTTACAGCTGATAGAAAGCTCAGTTTCAAAATACCCTTAACTATTCTGACATTTATAAATTCTGACATTTATAAACAACTAGCATGAGCAAGTCAAGAAAAGGACTGTGGTTTTAATTTGCAAGATTTCTTCTCATTCTTTAGCTGACAAGGAAGTTTATGACTATGTTAAATTACTCACCAGTAACTGACCCAAAGATAGCTGTTCCTTACAGCCCTTGTTTTCATTTCTGCAGTATATTTGAAGGGCAAGTAGTTCTCTCCTGCAACAATTATCTTTAAATACCTGAAAAATTAAAAATCACTTCATTTTAGAAATTCAAACCCACTCAAGAATATGCAATTCGAAATAAAGTAGAAGCCATACAATTTGGCTACAGCAGTGTCATTTAATTCTAGCTTTATGTGCCAGAAATAAAATCCTACTATTCAATTTTTCTTGAACATGAACATCACAGATTCCTCCACCATGAAGCAGCCCAGTGAAAGAGAATATTTGGACAATTACTGTTTTACTACAAAAACAATAAAGGCAAAGGTAGAAAAAAGGACTAATGTTTTTGCTATTTGCTTGCCAAGAAAAGGCCTGCATAAACTGGAACTCTACGTTGTTTGGGAAGCTGGTGTACTAGGCAAAACACCGCAAGACAAAGAAGAACCAAAGCACAATGGTTCAGAGAGAAAGGACTTCATGGAAGGCAGTCCCACAGTGACTAGACTGGTTACTTGGAACTCAAACTTGCACTTCAGCGGTAATGAAGCTCAATTAGTTCACATAATGAAAGGCACTTTCCAAGGTCTTGAATCTCCTCCAGTCTACTATTTCACAGATCTGCAGGCTTCACCTATTTCTCCATTTTAATGTTTATAAGGTTTTTTTGGCTGGGAGTTTCTTTTTTCGTTTTTTGTTGTTGTTGTTCTTGTTGTTTGCCTTTTTTTTTTTTTTTTTTGTTTTGTTTTGATTTTTTTTTTTTTTTGGCTGTAATAGAACTGCAAGAAGTTGAAGTAGAGAGCTTGGAGTTTGGATTTTCCACTTTTTACGGGTAATAGCCCATAAAAGATAGAGACAACACAACTACACTCTCAAGAAGTCCCACTGCTAAGGACAGGCATTAACAGATAAAGACTGAAGAGCATTGCTACTATTTTGAAGTCCAAAACAAAGGGACAGAAACTTCTAGTTATTTTGCAATTGCTTTCATGACCATTAAGAAACACCAAAGAACCAAGCCCAGCCTCTAACAAAGGAGTTCTGTGACACTGCATACACTGCAGGGTTGCTGTAATTACGGAACAGTTCTGCAGGCTAACTTTTAACAGCAACAAAGAATTACGATGACCAGATCGATGATCTTGCAATTTTCTCTACCCTCACCTTTCAAAGGCTGAGGCTTTCAAAGGCAACACAAGTTTTGCTGTGAAACACACTGAAGAAGGTATCAGCAAAGTAACTTATCCATATAAGCATCTGATTCTATTACAGTTACTGTAACTCTACACTGTTGTTGCTCCAGTGTGGTTCACAGAACACCACACTATAAAAACAAATCAGGTTAACAGTAGACACTGGAGCGACGTCAGGAGTAAGGTTTGCCTAGATCTGTCACATCTCTTCATCTACAGGAGATGCAATATTTCTTATAATCCTCCCAGCTGACGGGGCAACAACTGCAGTGTGTTCCTGCAACTCCCGACTATGAAAACAAGATGTGACACCTGGCTGGGCCATTAGAGTTGAAGCTGACATGTTTTCTACCACGTGGTTAACAGTTAAGTGAGCTGTCTCCCTACATAAAATACATGGTTTATGTTTTATAGCATAACTGTCTTCCTCAGGTAGCTTATTAGGCTTAAAATAATTGCCACAAAGCAGTAACACATCTTATGTACACCCCACAATTCAATACACTTGAATAAGAAACAATTTTAACAATACCTTATCTTTTACTATGCTTTCTTGACACGCTGTACATTTTGGACTAGAAGAACTAGAGAGAAAAGAAAACAGAAAAGCTATTTTAACTCATTTGAATTTCTGTGGTACAAAAATTTCTCTTTATGAGGCACTTATGACTATTAAATATATTTTATAATCATTAACAGTGGATATAGCTCATCACAATGAGATAATATGATGTTACTTTAACAGATTTGAACACTGAGTTTTCAGTAGGCAGTATCTGGCACTCTTAAGGAAATAAGACCACCACAGCGCCTCCAGCCAACCGCGCAGTAGTTTTCTTCAGGGCTGCACAATTAATTCCCTATTTTACAGTCTGTGCCTGATCCGCCATTTTCGACACTTCTCAATATATCTGTGCAAACAGGCAAAATATTGTCTTTTCAATTATCCAGACCTCTTTCAAACATCTCATTAAACTTTACTCTCTCTGACAAGCAATTATACATTTCTTTTCAGGGTTTTAAAAAAAAAAAAATAAAAAAAAAAAAAAAATAAAAAGTATTTATGTCCATATCCTTCAAGGCTGTTTTGGTTTTCGCAACTGTTACAGATCCTTGATCCCTCCTTTATCTGAACTACCGCACCATAGCTGTCTTGGTAATCTAATTACTAAACTTGTGATCTGTTAGGCAGCAAGTAGGTTGAAAACAGAGCAGTCTATGAATAGCAACTGGAGTGTAGGAAACCTGGGCTCCTACAGCTGTTTCTGTCTCTGACCTGCTAGATGTCATAGTGTAAATTTCTCAATTCCTTTTTAGCTGCTTTTCTCCAGATAAAACAGGAGCAGCCACACTGATCTCCCTTGTAAAGCACCAAGATCTGTAGATGAAAAGCCCTAGGTAAAAGCCAGGTAAATTCTTTCATAAAGCAACTCACTGACAGGCTATATCAGTTGAGGCTGCTAGCAGCAGTGTAAATCAGTGTCAAAGGCTGAGCAAGTCTGATTATGTTATGTAATCTGTATGGTTATTTAGATCATCTCAGTAATTTCTGCTCCTTGCACTGACCATTCCATGTCTCACCAGGTTTCTGAGCATCTTAACTACCTTGCAGCTTCCGTATCTGCAATATTTTTCTTTATTAAAAAAAAAAAAAATGGGGGGAGGGGGTAACTAATCTACTCGAGGGCATAGAGTATTTAGTACAATGTCACTCTTTCCTGCCTCTTACTGAATTTACTCAAGCATACCATTTGCTCTTTTAAACTACTGCTGCATACTGAGCAGACATCTTTACTAAGTTATCCACGCTGACTCCCAATTCCTTATCCTCAAATAACCCTGCAACAGAAGTTGATAGCATATAATCAGTGAGTATGTGTGAGCAGCATATCAACACTGAATGAAAATTTTTGTGCCAAACACAGAAGCAACGTAAACTTACTTTGCTTCCACTTTTATGGCACACTTTCAATTTCTCAAAAAAAGGAGCTGCAAATTTTCATAAAGGATTTGTTTGCAACAAGCATTTAAATACCGTGAAATAACTCTGGTCTCACCAATGCATTCTTTTCAATACCAGACAGGTTGGAAAGTCAGGAAGGTAAAATTACACATATTCCAGCTGCACTATAATAAGCACATGCGCACGTCTCACAGCAAGGAAGAAAAATTGTCCAGATTCCAGCAATGCCAGAATTGTTACTGCTTCGATTGTTAAGGATCTGCTCTGTCCATCCGCACATATCCAGGCATGGCAGGTGTTTGCTTTTCTGCAGTCACTGTTATTTAACACGTAAGAGTCTTCCAAAAACATATATTCAGAAACAAGTAACTGCATTTCTTAAATATAAATTATACCTCACCTGAAAGTGTGTACTGAAAGCAAACTTGGTAAGTTTTTTTTGTTGCTGTTTTAAATTTGACATGCTGCTGCACAAAACCTACGGGAGTAGATTAGTGAGCTATGGACCCTTGTAATTGCCCAGTACAGAAGTTACTCTTTATCATGAGACAGAGTAATGTAATATCCTTCAATCTCTTTTGCCATGCAGTCTTGACTTACATCTACCTGAAAATACAGTATTTCCAAGTTAAACATAAAAAAAATACCTAGGCTCAGGATGGTTATGAAAAGTAAACAGGAGATTACCAAGACCTTCTGAAGTCAAATCCTCTCTGCTAGTAGTGCAGACTGCAACATCCAGTGAGCTCAATCTCTTCTATACCTCTGCTTTCCAAGTAGTAAATGGAAGTATTAACTGATTATTTACCCCAGCTTGCAGAATGGTCTTCAAACATTAGACCAAGTTTTGAAATTACACTGCTAAATGCTATCAGTAGCAATGCATCAAAGTTGAGATGCAAAAAAATACACTTTTATTGATGCACAGATACTTCTTAAAAACTAGATACTCCTTGAATGATTGCACATTTTTTTCTTACCTAGACCAGGAAAGATTACATCCCTCTGTGTTCATCATACATCTCTAACACCCACTCACTTACTTTATACTCTGGCCCAAACATCCCAGGAGAAGCGAGACTTCCTTACCCCCCTGGACTACACAAAACATACAACCCCCGGCACACAGAGCTAGAAGGGTGATGGTGAAAGGAAGCTCAGTGACACTCATTCAAGGGTCCCATCACTCAGCTGTAAGGCTGGGTCCACAGGTAGGTTTTATGTACTCCAAGGAGTGTCTGCAGGCTCACTTCCTCACACAGCCACAATTTGCTAAGTATACTGTACACCAAACAAGCCATGTCAGCAGTAAGGTAAAACTGCTACTCAGTCTAGGCTCCACAGGCAATGAAATTCTTACACAATACATTACTACATGGTATTAAACCACTCTAACAACCACTGCAACAATACTGATGGAAGGCTTAGTTGTCCCATCCTGACCCAGAGCAGAACACAAATGTTTGCACCAGCACATGGATAACAAAAAAATCAAGCAAGCAACAAGCAGAAGGCTGCTTCAAGCCAGGGCATTAGCTTAATGCGTTCCTAAGACAACAATGCTGTCCACACTATTTTCAGCAGTTCACAAGATCTAAAGGTATCAACATGTTCTATTGCAACAAAAAACATACCTTAGCAAAGCATTCATGCAGGTCTCACAGAATCTGTGCCCACATTCAGTCTGTTTAGGATTGCATAAGATGAGGTGACATTTTTCACATTTATACTTATCTTCCACAGCATTTACGAATTTCTCTTTGTAGCCACCTTGCTCTGGAACATAAATCGATGCTGAAGGACTGCGATCAGGATTGGCTCTTTGTTGTACCATTTCTACAGATAAAGGGGGTTCTGTCTTCTTACCGGCGTCCATGCTCTAAGGTAGTCGCTGTGAAGCAAAAATGAGAAAACTTCTGTGAAATTAAGAGCTCTTTTTCCATTAAAATAAAACAAATACAGCATATCTGAGAGACTACATAAAAACAGAAAGCACCAAGAACAGAAATTATGTGAACTTAATGCATTCATAATTGCCTAAGTATAGTAAGTATAGCAAGTCTATAAAACACTCCACATTTTTCAAAGGCTCTACAAGGTGAAGGATTAAAATCTATTTCTGAAAGCAAAGTGTTAGGTAAGTATGAGCACCATTCAGAAAAAGTAAGACTGCATTCTTCCTTATCTTTCTTTCTCTCTAAAACATATCCTTAATATTGAAGTTGTATCATTAGAGGAAGCAGCAAGGAGTGTGGTGGAGAAGCTGCACTGGTACTGGACCACACACTACACAATTCAGATGCTACTGAAATAAAAATTCACACAACCACCAGTGTCTTATATAGGGTTATCTGGAGTCTACACAGCTCCACTGCTACCTTTTCCTGTCTATTCCATTCAACAGCAAAGCGTAAGACATGCTGCTTTAAGTCTGTTTTAGAAATACATAACAGGTTTTTACCTATTAAACGCTTTCCAACCTTCTCATTATACATCCCCACCTGAAGACAAGAGGTGATACAAGCCTAGCTGGCAGAGCAGAAAAGCCTACATAACACGGCCACTTGACGAATTCACCAGGACGAAGAACAACTGACAGGCAGCTGAGAAAATAATGCAGTTGAAGACTGAATTACAGTACCTATTAACTTGGCCTACGATTCCTCTAGGTCAGCATGCAAAGCATTAGCAGAGCAAGAGGAAGAATACCTCAGGTTAAATTTTCAAAACCTGTTTTCAATAATTTCCTCGCTTATCTTGTAGCCAAACAAGTGTAAATGGTCATAAAAAACCTCAGCACACGCAAAAGAAAGCACAGTTGGAGGATACACTTATTACTGGATATTTACAAGATAAAGGCATACTTTGGTTCTCTCTCTCTGTTAACTGACACTTGAAATATAAACCTATTCCTACGGTTGCCTCAAGTGCTACCGTTAAAACTCAGTTTTAAGATGAATGAAGAAATGAGGCCCAGTTCACTTATAAAAGTATGTCCACCAATACCACAATGGGAGTCAAATTCCTCACATCCCAATTACTCAAACCTTCTCGTACAGTTCCTGTGATCTCTTGTCCTCCCTTTGCTAAGCCCAAAACAAGTACTTGTAATTAAACATATTTTCTTGTAGACCATTTTTGCATCTATACTTCTGGTATAGAGCTCTCCATGGAGAATAAGAAGAGAAGGAAATCTTTCTCATTTCTGCTGCCAACTGATATTTCCAGAAACAAAAGACAAAATCATTGAGACTTATCTCTGATTCCATTGTATGTCTTTATCAACACCAGCTGAGCAAGGGTAGAGGTGTTGAGCGAAGGATCCCCACTTCATTGCCCCCTTACCCAAGGGAAAAGGTCTATCACTGTCAAACACAAAGCCCGCAGAACCCTTTCGCGACACAAATCTGATGTTTGGGTCTCTAAAAAAAGCCTCACAGAAAACCAACCCCCACCCCCCCCCAAAATCCCAAAGCAGTTTCTACAGTAACTGAAAGGGAAATAAGAATTCTGGCCGACAATTTGAATTAATGTCTGCCTGTTCCTTGTTTACTCTTCAAAGACTGCAGGGTCTAATGCCTTGGCAGAACAAGGGAGGGGAGGAGAGGGGAATGGGGGAAGAAACAAAACAAACCAACAAAAAAACCAAACAAACCAACAAAAAAAAAAAAAACCACAAAAAAAAGGGGAAAAAAAAAGAAATCCATGCTGAACCAGAAGTAACTTGCATTTCTCATTAATGATGAAATTAAAATTATTTCAGTCCAGGGAAGTAAGCAAAGCCTCAACTACAGCTTTGGCAGCAAGCATAACAAACAAACAAGCAAGAAAAAGAACCAACCACCAACAAAAAAACAGGCAATGATGACACTGAAGAGGCAATTCAAGAGACTGCAATCAGCACACAAGAAATGAGATGTGATGCTGAGAATTAGAGTCTGAGAGACAGGAGGTTAAGAGAAACGCCATGAGTGAGAAAGGAAAGCAGCTGATAAAAGCAGACTAGCTTTAGAAACTGCCTAAGGCATGACTGCCACTGCTGAACATCTGTGGCTGGATAGGGGGAAACCCAGTCACGAGCTTAGGCACAACCACTGCATTTGTAAGAGAATAGGTTATTAGCAAGATGGGGAAAAAAGTGCAACTCCATGAACATCCAGACTAGTGAAACTTATTTACCTATAGATCTGCTTCTTGTGGGTAACTGTGGCAAAAGCTTCACTTACAACTTGCTGTTTAGAAATCTGTTTTTTCAGCTCTCCAATTTATAATTTGCGTATAGATACTAATGCCTCTTTTCCCTCTGCAACTGCGATTTTGTTTCATATTCAATACCTCTACCATTCTGTCAACTCTTGAAGTCGAAAGCCAACTTCAAGCACGCTGACAAGAACAACACAGGGACATGATTTTCCTTAAACTGCCGGAATAAAACAAGGCATAGACTGATTCTAATCCACAGAAAAAATTAAGAAAAAGAGACACTAAAAGAGATGCTGGCAGAACTGGCAGGTCAACAGAGCACAAAGTTCCTGAACTTAGAAACCAAAAGCATGATTTCTTCATGGAAATTAGTCACAAGGAGGCAGGCAATAGTGAGAAGGAGAATATTCAAGATTTAACTAAGGAAGAGTACTGAATGCCAAATGAGTGGCAGGTGAGAGTTTCAGAGAGATATGAAACTGCTCAGGGGCTGGACTGTCAGCTGTCAAGAGAGATTTCATGAAAAAATAAAACGCACAGGGCTCCATAGGACGCCACTTTGGGAAGTAATGTGTTGGATATCTTGTCATAGAAAACAACCAGAAAGCAATGATAAATGATAAACAAACATTTCCACTGCCATCCATTTGCAAACAGCTTTCTATTATGGTTTTCATCCCACTACAGGGTGTCATCTGCAATGTCTTCTTTTCCTTTTCAGGAACCTTTAACAGCAGGACTCAGATTTTACTCCCATAACCATGTTTCAAACTGCCATCAAGATGCAATTTTGAAGTCACACCTCAGTAAGATACTATGCACTTACTGCAGTGAAGATAACACACTTCCAGAAAGGAGGAAGAGGAGCCTGGCTAGATCATTCAAGATAGACTGGTTCTGGTGGGGCCCTCCAATTCCTAAAGGCACAGCAAGCTGTCATCAAGTCAATGACTGGCTCTTGTTCAGCAACCTAAATCTTAACTCCTAAATCACCACTGCTATCTACTTCTTAAGCTCCAGTTTCTTATACCTGAGGAAAATAATCACAATAAAATCACACGACTTTTAGATGCCTTTCAAAACTGTTAAATCATGGATTTAAGTCACCTTTGAGGACATATAAGCGCATAAAAAGCATCACAGCCACCAAGGTCGGTTCCGTCCACTGTTGATTACATTCTTCCAGCCACCTCTCCTGCAGCCAGCATATGTTGATATTCACACTATTGCAGAGTAACAGATAACTCTTCTGGTCATCAGACTGGTGACAATACCTGCTCCAGTCTGTCAAGTCTCACCAAGCTCCATTTTTATCGGTACTCTTTTCCAGCACTAGAGGAACTCATGTATCTGAGGCTGGACTTCGTAGTATTTCACTTGCATATGTTGTAATAATTTTTTTGTTACCTAACTCATACTAACATTAGTACAGAGGGTTAGAAACTGGAAGCAAAACTGAATCTACTTAAACAGGTGTTCCAAGAATTAGAAAGCATGTGAGTTCCCAAATGAAAAGCATCTTGCTCTTTCCTCGTTTAAGCAAGGATGCTGTTCTCACCAGAGGGGGCAAACATCACTTTTTTTTGTTATTATTTGCTCTTTAGGAATAAAACCAATTTGTAACATAGAAATACAATAAAGCTGCTATTAAAAAAAAAAAAAAAAAAAAAAAAAAAAAAAAAAAAAAAACACAACTAACCCACCAAAATAAATGTGCATCTTAGAAGGGAAAATAAACAAACAAACAAAATTAACTCTTACATAATCTAAAGCACCCCCCCCAAAAAATTGACAGCAATAGGGACCACAGGATTTGGAACCTAGCAAGCTCTGCATGAAGACAGTTTTGATACACTGACAACACAAAATAAATAAGCTTCTGTCAAGCTTCAAAATTCAAAAAGATCAAGAAGTTATTTGAAGTAAATGCTTTGTAATATCACCAGAGAAGAGGATAACAGAAGACTCAATTAATTTGGTTACTACTTAGAACAGAAAAGCTTTATTGATCAAATCACAATTGGCACTAAAAGCAGAAGTTACTCAAACAGAACAGCACTGCATGCATAATATCTAAATTAAGCTCTCAATAAGAAACCTGAAGTTGGACAGGGAGCTAAAGATCGCAGCAGAAAAGTGACCAACAAGATTCAAAAAAGTTTATATTTTTTTAATCTTAAAAGCTTAAAACCAAACTTCAGCATCTTATCCTAATTATATCATTTTGCTTATTGGTAGCAAGTGGTACGTTATTTTAGTCTAGCTTTTAATGAGATAGGGCTTGTGATTGTGCCATCTCTCCTCCCAGCCTCCCAAAAACATCTGGGAACCAACGGGACAGACAGGTTTCATGAAAATGAGCAGCTATCTGGGAACAGAAAGAGAAACTTACTGTGGCCCTCCAGTGAGTAAAAGGCTGTCAAAGCACAACCTCAATTATCACCACCCCTGGGTGGTCTATCAATTGGCCAGTCAATACACAATTACATCCAAACCAGCCAAGACCACCTGATCCCTCTCACCCAGGCAAACTTCATGGTCTTAGTCGCCTCCAGTATTACAACAACAGAGAGTGGGCTGGAGGTATTTTTTCTTTCTTTTTTTTTATTAAGGACGGGGGAGTATGGGTACAGAAAGGAATGCAGAGCAGAGATTTGCCTGAAAACAAACTTCATTAGTTTCACTCTTCACAGAATTCTCTTCTGTACTTTACAGGATACCCTCAGAGAACCAGGTGATCAGGTACCTGGGCTGGTATTTCCAGCTTTTCAGTCTTCCCAGCCAACACGCTTTCTATTGCCAAGAATTACTGCTTCAGGTTATCACATTGAAATCTTTTATCTTAAAATTAAATTCTTATAACAATCTGAACTTTTCCTTTGTCCTATATTTCAGCAATTCATAGTTTCTAATAAACTCCTAGCACATACTTAAATCTTTATTTCACCATCTTTTAGACAAGTCTCCTGACTTGGTTCTGCTTCTACTTCTGAATGCAATTATAACATGCAACATATATGGCCATACCTTGATGACTGGTTAAAACAATAATGCATGCTGAAAGCAGTATATGGGTTATAATGTATTATGAATTTACTCAGTGCACACATGTCAAAAAAAATTAAAACTGAGCAGGGAAACTTCACTCTAGAGCTCTTAACCATGAAGGTGTCTATTACAAAGAGCCATTCTCTCAACATCCAGCTGCCCCTCAGCCTGGCATTCTGGTAAAAGCCGCAGTGTTGAGTCTGGACAGGGGCACAGCAGAACAGCTGATAAATAAAATGCAAATACTCCACAAAAATACCTACACACTGACTGAGGAAATACTAGGTGGCAGGTCTGAAAGCAGAGCACCATCCATCCATTCTGCCTTGTGTGAGGTCAGAAGTCTTGGCACTTCCACTCTTCTTTTTTGTATATGGGAAC
Source organism: Amazona ochrocephala (assembly GCA_039720435.1). Classification (NCBI taxonomy): domain Eukaryota; kingdom Metazoa; phylum Chordata; class Aves; order Psittaciformes; family Psittacidae; genus Amazona; species Amazona ochrocephala. Next base: position 49,403,660 of record CM077882.1, on the reverse strand, counting down.
TACTTCTATTTTCCCCCCATCCCTCCATGCACTAGTCATGCTTGAAGCACTACTCACTGTTTCTGTGCAGCATATACAGGACCAGCTAACCAGTGCTGAGGTATTTCCAGCACACGTTTAAAGATAAAATCCTGAGAGAGGTTAAGGGAGGACAGGGAAGGGTTGCTGGTCACTAACACTGGATATACCTTTACAAAGTGAAAGAGATTAAACCATTCCTTATCTTCTTTTATGCAAAACATTCAATCACTAAGTCTAATTCCTGTATGGAAATAAAAGCAGCATTGATATTTAAAACTTATTTTTCCTTGTATTAAAATAAATTGGGTATTTTAGCTACTTTAAACTTTGCCCTATACTTCCATAAGCATCCATCTTTCTTACATAAACTAATGCAAACCAGTTGTGAAGAAGACCTTGAGATCATACACATAAAACAACAGAAGATCAATAGGAAAAATCACTACTTGGATACAACCAAACAGGACGGAAGCATTTGAAAACACACAGAAGACACTGAGGATTCTCCACAAAGAAGTTTCTGCCATTTGAATGCTCTTCACAGCCACTTATTAGTGCAGTATCCCAAAGACACTGAGGTTGGAAGGCACCTCTGGAGGTCATCCAGCCCAACCTCCTCTTCAGAGCAAGGCCAACTTCAAAATTAGACCAGGTTATCCAAGGCTGAATTTTCAAAAACTCCAAGGATGAAGATACCACAACCTCTCCATGCAACCTGTTCCAGTGTTTAACACTCCTCTGTGAGCAGTTCTTACTGTAGCAATTATGGCATGATATTGTCATGCAGAAAAAAAGCCTGTTCCGATAGAACATGGCAGTTTGCGTAAGCAACTAAACCAGATTTTGCTGTCATCTTTATGGCTCTATTCTGTAAAAGTTCTTGAACAAATAGTAAAACTATTTTTGCCTTGGATAGCACAGGCCATTTCTTCTTTTCCTATCTCAACTACAAAACCAGAAGTATAACCAAAAATTCTATCTTGATATTCTGACAAATGAACAACCATGCAAGTCACCTGACTTACAAACATTGTGTATTTCCCATGTTCTAGTTTCCAAGATGACCAAATAGCAGAAAACAAATGGTAAGCTAAGTTTTACACTGTTTTATGCTTTTAACCTTTTTAATCACTTTTCTTGTCTCTATTTCTTCCAAAAATGAGTCTTCACATTCATGTGAAGTGTCTTACAGGATTAAATAAAACAGCATGCTAGTTTAGGGAACTCAATTTAGCAAGCCTGCTAAACTATGCTTTCATGAAAACAGTTCTAATATATACTCTGTCCTGCTCAGTGTAACAAATTTCTAGATACTAAATAGAAATTAAAACATTGGCTAGATGTGCAAAGCAATTACAGCAGCTTTAAGAGATGAGAACAGGAAATGTTCATAAATAATAATATAGTATTAATATAGTCTGGAGTATCCAAGAGCCCAGGGACTGGCACTTTTAGTAACTACCCAGTAATATGCCAGATAGAATTAACACACAGTCTAACATACTGCACTGATGTGAGGAAAAAAAAAATCTCACCAACTTTAAAATGGATTACATTTCAATTAAAACGGATTACATTTCAACTATTAAAAAAAGACAGTGGAGAACTAATTCAGTGCAATTTAGGAAAGCTAGTTTTTACATGACACTGTGATCAACCATCAATTTTTGAAGGTTAACAACATTCATTTGAATCATGACATAAGGGTTGGCAAAACAGCTTTAAGATTCAGCCTGAGGCAGTAGTAAAACCAAAGTGTTTATATTTTGATTTACACTATCTACAGCTCTCAATAATTACTTTGTAACCTCAATGGGATACCAAAATACAGTATAAAGTCATTTGAAGTGCAAGAAATCAAAAGGCTCTTTTAGAAATCAAAAGGCTCTTTTAGAAATCAAAAGACCTCTTAAGCTTTGAAAGCCTGGGTCACAAGACAACAGATAAGAGACATGTTATCCAAGCGCGCAATGAGCACTTTCTGCTGCATTTTGAATTCCAATTTGGGTCCTTGTCTATGGGTATAGGAGAGAAAAGATAAAACATACAAGGCTATTGCATTTCACCTATGAAGCTAATCCCCAGTTGGGATCCATATTTCTATATAAGGTTTTTAGTAGAAGCATTAAGTAATAGGAGAGATCAGAAGATGATCAGATGACAAGACAAAGTGTACTTTAATCTCTTCCTTTGCTGCTCAGAAGTCCATGACTGAGATACACACACAAGTCCCTCGTGTAGGAAGCAGATCATACTGTATTTTTTTGTAACTTCTGTCTCCATTTACAAATGAAAAGTTCTATCTACCACAGAAGAAAAATATTCAGATCAAATATTCTGGGAAATACCATGATAATCACAGTATTTCAGATTACAAGGTAGTTTCCTTTTACAAAAATATCTTACATATATTTTGAAGAGACAACTAGCAAAACCAGTTTATATACGCATTCTGAATAGTCTGGTTTTATGGAAAGTTATTTCCATCAGTCCAGATTTCCTCCACTTCTTATTTTACAGCAAAACTAGTATTTCCTTTACTTTTGTTGCACAGCATAGAAGCCATTGGTTCACATGCTACAAGTGGTAATGTCAAATCATATACAACTAAAAAGAGAAGTCATTCACTCTGTTTCCCACTTATACCTGCTATGACCGGGAAATAGTACATTTGAACTACCCATCACAAATCCTAACAAGGATCAACAAGGGTTAAGGCAGATGGCATGTCCAAAACATTTTGGACAATACATACGCAGTTAGAAAAAGATGTCTCATCCTCTAGAGACCCAAAAAAGTCTCCTTTTCCTGCCAAAGCATGCTTTCAAGAAAAATCTGTCACATGATTTACCAGAAACAGCTTGCTTTTAAATTATAAGACACCAATGTCTCGCCATCTCTGAAATCCCCAAGCAGGAATCAAACAATCTTGCTGCCTTTTAAAATCATTGTCAGTCTTTTTTTTTAATTTTTTATTTTTTTTTTAATTTATTTTTTTATTTTTTTTAACAAGACCCATTGATGGCTGCTGATATTTTCCATTCTGTGAATGAAACAGATCCTCAGCTTCAAAACTAATGACATTTCAAATGTCTAGCAGAATAGCAACAGATATTCTTCAAATTACAGTCTACCTATCTACTCTGATGTCTGGCAAGTGCACAAAGAATACCATCTGCATTGCCAAATTCTCGCTGAGTGCACCTGCGCCGTCTCTTAAGGAATCCAGCCTTGAAATCTAAGTAAAGCAGAGGTATTACCTCTCTCAAAATTCTTTCCCTCACCTTCTACAACTTTTAGAAGGTAACTGAAAGTGTCAGAGACAAAATCAAATCAAATAAAAGCACTTAAAGAGGTTTATAATAAATAATTACAGGAAAACTGCCTTCTTAAGAACCCCCAAAATATGAGTTAACCCAATTTTAAAATGCAGCTCATCTTTAACAAAATAATCCTCCCAGGAAATTTTGAACACAGCAGAGTATAGAGGAAGCTGTAAATGAAACAGAATGCAACTTCAATATGGCTCTGCAATTTACAAGTCCGATGCTGAACTAAAATACTGTGGAACTACAAATGGCCATCCCAGGAAACTGAGATCATAGTATCTAATCTCACTTCAACAAGAAGTGCTCTCCACTATAAGTAAGTTTTCTGAGCCTACATCCAAAGCTAAATCAATCTCTCTACCCTGTCTCCTATGGAAACTAACCCTCATCAAACACTTCTGCTCAGCCATTTTATCCATTTTTTTAAAGCCATTTTATGCAGTTGAACACTGCATACTATAAACACAGATAAGAAAGACCTACTTTTTCACACTGCCCTAAATACTAATCAAATTCTAGAAACAGCAAGTGACATCATCAAAAAATTTTATTCAACACTGAAGTGCCTGGAAGACATTCACTCACACACAGATCTCAACTCTCACTAATCTTTAATGGATTTTTCCACCATTCTAGAGCATGTCTTCAGCTTTGTCTAAAATCATTGCTTCTTCAGGAAAAAGGAAAAAGGAGCCTAAGGGCAACTCTCTTGTCATTTGCCTGCATTTTATTATTTATCAGAATGTGAGAAAAGACAAAAACATTGTCCATTTATTTAACCAAGTGACAGCAGGTTTAACTTCAGTGCTTTCAGTGTTTGTACTGTATACTTCACTGTTTATGTGCACTTTCTATGACCAATATCTTGAATTTTAGGAAAGGTGAGGGAGGGTACTTTGTTGTTAAGATTTTTCTATTACAGAGGAAAAAAAAAAACAAAAAAAACCACACAAAACCAAAACAAAACAATGAAAGACAATCCATCCGTGGGTACTGAAGGAGCTGGCAAATGAAGTTGCTAAGCTCCTGTCCATCATATTTGAAAAATCATGGCAGCCAGATGAAGTTCCCGATGACTGGAAAAAGGGAAATATAACCCCCTTTTTCAAGAAGGGGAAAATGGATGAGCCGGGGAATTACAGACCAGTCAGTCTCACCTCTGTGCCTGGCAAAATCTTGGAGCGGATTATCCTGGAAGGCATGCTGAGGCACATGAAAACCAACAAGGTGCTTGGTGACAGCCAGCATGGCTTCACTAAGGGGAAATCCTGCCTAACCAATCTGGTGGCCTTCTATGATGGAGCTACAGAACTGATGGACAGGGGTAGAGCAGTTGATGTCATCTACCTGGACTTTTGCGAAGTGTTCGACACTGTCCCACACGACATCCTTGTCCCTAAATTGGAGAGACATCAATTTGATAGGTGGACCACTCGGTGGATAAAGAACTGGCTGGATGGCCGCACGCAAAGAGCTGTGCTCAATGGCCCAATGTCCAGCTGGAGACCAGTAACGAGTGGTGTCCCCCAGGGATCGGTGTTGGGACCGGTCTTGTTCAACATCTTTGTGGGTGACACGGACAGTGGGATTGAGTGCGCCCTCAGCATGTTCGCCAATGACACTAAGCTGTGTGGTTCGGTTGACACATTGGAGGGAAGGAATGCCATCCAGAGGGACCTTGACACGCTTGTGAGGTGGGCTGATGCCAACCTGATGAAGTTTAACCATGCCAAGTGCAAGGTCCTCCACCTGGGTTGGAGCAATCCAGGCCCAGCTACAGGTTGGGCAGAGAAGAGATTCAGAGTAGCCCTGCGGAGAAGGACTTGGGGGTGTTGGTCGATGAGAAAATGAACATGAGCCAGCTACACTGCGCGCTTGCAGCCCAGAAAGCCAATCGTATCCTGGGCTGCATCAAAAGGAGAGTGACCAGCAGGTTGAAGGAGGTGATCCTGCCCCTCTACTCTGCTCTCATTTGGAACTAGATGATCTTAAGGTCCTTTCCAATCCTAACTATTCTATGATTTGTAAATGGAATCTGGAAGAGAAAACAAACACAGGAAGGAGAGGGAATTAAAAAAAAAAAAAACAAAACAAACCACCAAAACATTTCCCCTGATATTTCTAGTTATATTACGGCGCTTTCCAGTTTCTTATAGCAGCCTTCCAATAGCTTAAGGGGGCCTACAAGAAATCTGGAGAGTTACTTTTTACAAGGGCATGTAGCAATAGGACAAGGGGGAATGGTTTTAAACTGGAAGAGAGTACATGTAGATTAGTTAGTAGAAAGAAATTCTTTACTGTGAGGGTAGTGAGACATTGAAGAGGTTGCCCAGAGAACTGGCTGCCTTATCTCTAAAAGTGTTCAAGGCTAGGCTGGATGGGGCTTTGAGCAATCTGGTCTAGTGAAAGGTGTCCCTGCCCATGGCAGGTGTGTTGGAACTAGAAGATCTTCAAGGTCCCTTCGAACCCAGACCATTCTATGATACTATGATTCCACTTCTCTACTAAAAATATGTATGTTGAGTATGTTGAGAAAAACACGTTTGGAAGAAGTCACAGACCCTGACTTGTCAGTATATTCAGAACAAGAAATTCACATTCACTGCTATGTAAAGCATTTTTTACCTTTATAAATATGTTCATAGATGAAACTGGGGTTTTTGTAACTAAAGATTACGATTCACAAAAGACGCTTTCCAGAAATGTAAGAAAGGAAGGAATTTGTTGCTTCCTCTTGCAGTAAACATAGGCTTTGTGAATATGCTATTGAAGGCCAAATCTATATAAAACACAAACTCCTTCTGATACATGACACTATTTGTTCTTCCAGCTGCAAATTCTCATTAAAAGATTCTTCTATCTGGAACCTGCATCCAATTTCCTAGTTTCTCTCTCAAAGTGCAATTACTTCTCCATATATCAATTTTATTATTTTGCCTTGTGAACCCTAAGTCTTGTGTTTGCTGCTGCCTACAGGTTTATACCAATTGTTATTCTGGAGGTTTCAGATCAATAGATACCTCTGACATCTTGAGAACAAGCCATCTCTACAGCACCAATTCAGACAGGGCACTTACAAGGAAAATAAAGTTGGCAGTTTTAGCTGCAAGTTCTTTTTGCATGCTTAAAGCCAGGGGGCTCCTCTAGTCAATATTAATGAAATCGTGTTCACCTCTACCAAATAAATACTGAATAATTTTGTTTCATGCATTAATGGCAACCTAACATTTAAACATGCATTTTACTTTTGAAAATTCAAACCTGAAAGCCTCCAGGTGCTACACTAGAAACTAAATGAGAATACTCAGAGATTCCTTGGAGAATTTATGCTGATAGACTATCTGCTTGCATTATAAAGATCCATGTAGGCACAGCCTACGTATGCAGAATGCAAAGAATAACTTTTAACTGGAAAAAATGACAGATTTAAAAGTATGCAGAGGACGTTCACTGTTAGATCAAAGGGATTATGTCCTCAGATTAAAGGTTCTCACACCACTACTGACTATTCAGAGGACAGACAGTGCAGATTCCTCACTTTTTGCAAATAACTTGTACATAGGCAATGAAGTTTCCAATATTACAGCTGTGGTTTGGAACTTTTTTCCTCACCAATTCTATTGAAAGGCTACATGATTTTAAGACTCCACATTTCCCCCCCCAAACTATAAATTAAGCACAATATTGCTTGCCTTATATAGCATGCCTGGCCTCAAGTGATCTGTATAGAAGGAAGTAGTATTTTAGGACTTCTAGTGAGATTTGTCCCCAGTCTACATCCTAGAAGTATTGGTAAGAAATCACTGCCTGCCCTTCTCAGTCTCATAAGAGATTTATTTTTCCACAATACAGCCCAATGCTTTATGATCTATATGAAGCAATTTCAGGATCTGAAAACGCTAGGTATAATATTACACTCAAACAACCAGAGAGGTCAAGGTACCCTCATCTTGATATATAAGCAGAACTACCATCTTAACATTATAAATGCTTCTATGAAGAAGCCTTCCTTCTGCTTCACATTGCTCTGGGGGGGTGGAACTAGATGATCTTTCAGGTCTCTTCCAACCCAAACCACTCTATGATTCCATGTTCTCATACTACTGCCTTCAGAATATCACAAGAAAGTGTCAAATTGAATCCATTTAAGAACATACATAAATGCACTTCCTATAATATAGCATAAAGTTCAAAAATACATCAAAAATGCTGTAATATACATCCATGAAGCCAGGCACAATCCAATTCCTGGGATTCTTTTTCCATCATTAAACAGCCCCTAAAAGACACTAGTGAATAAGCTCACTGCCTACAGCACAGACATCATGTTGTCATTTAATTCAAGCCTGAGTACATGCTTTCAGTAGACATACTTGTTTTCTAGCAACATACAACAGTTGGAGGAAAAAGAAAAAAGAAAAGATTAAAAATAAGAAAAAAAGTAATTCCAAAGAATCTGTTAAGCATGATTCCTATTTCCTCTATACCTCTGTTAACCCTAGCAGTAGTTATTTTGAGGCCAAAAGCAGAAAATTCCTAGTGTTATCTCAGATTGGTTGAGTTCTGTAGGTTAATCATATACTGTCAGAAATTGTTTTTTCTTTGTTTTTTTGCAATCTTCCACTTTTCAAAAGAGGTATTCAAGAAAAAAATATTAAATTAGGTATATGTAAACTCTATTTTTCTTTATATAGTTTTAGTAATTTATTCTCCTGGGTATTGAAAACACCAGAGTTTTGCTAATCGAAGCTATCACCAGCACAGCTGTCAGAGTGTAAGTGAAGGCTATCCCATTTTGGAACAACGATACATTTTTGTTATCAATCCAAACAGCTCCTGTGTTTCATTGAAGTAAGGGATTTCATTAGTGCGCTTAGAGGCTAGAGGGCCACTGACAGCTGTAATTATGGGAAATCCACAGTATCTTAAATTTGGCTGAATGAGAACAACCCAAATTTTCTCTCTCTTCCCACATGAAAATTTGAAATCTTTAGTGATATGGCATCATAGATTTTTTTCCAAATCCTTTCCAGATACATTTTTTTTTAAGTAAGCTAAATGTAATATGCAACCAACAGCTCATCTCTACTAATCCAAACTTTCTGTACTCACATACTACCTTTTATAGCCCCCTTTTTTCACTCTCATCTGCTAAGTTTTGATCAGTAATTTCAATCAAGGCCTCCACCACCACATTCAAGTTTTACATTGGAGCACAACATAAAAATCAACAACAGATTTTTGCAATATATATTCCTGGTGTCTCTCTCAGCAGTAGTGCAAAGGAGACAAAGCATTGCACATGGAAATTCAGACCAAAGTCATCAAAGTAAATGTTCATTCTCACAAAAAGTTGTATTACATTTTCATTGCAAGGAGGAAATATTATGTATATGACTAGATGCTGGATTAAAAACAAAGCAAAAAGGAGTTTTGCAGTGAAGTTTGAGATGGCAGGTAAGTAGAAAAATATTCCACATGAGTACTAACCACCCACTTCAGTGCAGTAAAAAGACTGCTCAGGTAAAACATTCCCCTCTATACAAATACTCATGCTTTAGCAGGGGGAAAGAAACAAAAACTTAATAAATAAATAAATAAATATCACAAATACTTTAATTATTGTAGCAACAATTTGTCTCCTTGACATCAACTATCAAGCTTATAAAGCTTGAATTGAGTACAAGCCAGTTCGGTCACAAACTCAAACAGGCAAAAAAAAACTATGAGAAAAAGTACATCTATCTGTAATTCCAAATAATTTTTTCATCTTCAAAGTTTATCCAACGCTGTAAGAACTTTTCCCTTTAGAACAGGTTCACCTTAAGAACAAGTTACAAGACTTTTGTCTATTTAAATACCTCACCAGTATCACAGCTGGTGTCAGAATGGCACAAAGGTTGAAATCCTCCATAGTTCCCATCTTCTTCCCAGCCCAGCCTTTGTTCTTACTGCCTCTTCTAACCTCTTCCCTAGCTATCTGCTACCAGGTAAACTACATCAGTCTGGAAATCATATACTACTCCTCACATAACTGCTCTTTTTGACAAAAAACAGAAGAGGCTACAACATTAAATAGGGAACTGTTAGTTTAAAAACGCTCTTGATTTCCAAAGCTTGTGCAACAGTTTTCTTGATCAAATATGTATACTACTTTTCCTCACACACTAACACCTCTCCCTGCCACCAGATTTGTAAGACACTTTCTTTGCTTACGTTTCCTTTGTTTTATGTGAATCTCGATTGACCTGCAGTTTGAGGAAAAAGGAGGATAGGCTTTCTCAATGCTCTGTTAGGGTTCTCTTGACTCCTGCCAATAAGGGGAGCTTTGCTATAGTCTGCCTGGTTTCTTTCTTTGCCCTAAAGAAAGAAAAATTTAAGTTACATTACCTTCATTCAAAAAACTCTGTAACATGTTTCTCAGCATCTGTAAACTTAGTCTAATGAAACCAAGGAAGCATCGATCTATTTTTAATGATCAACTTTTAAAATAACAAAAATAACATTATAGGTAACATAACACATTATTTTCAAACCACAGTTTTCCTATCCTCTGCTGTTGTTCACAAAGGACTGTCAACAAAACAAATTATAGAAAGACATGCACAAAGTAAAGGGTATAGCCAGTTTTTCCTGCCTTTACGTACACACGAACTTCTCCACCCGGATACATTACATGCCATTACACGCTGCCCAAAATCTTCACAGTAATGTCATTTTCTTGGTAAAAGTCTGTTAGATCCCCTTTGGAAACGTCAGCCCAATTCTGAAAAGTAACTAATTGTTCTGCAGAGCATTTCTTACAAAAAACCAAACACCTTATGAAAATATTCAAACAGATCATTAAAAGAAAGCAACCTGGTTTGGGGAAGAGGAAAAGAGTCTGAAAGCACAATATTAATCTTAATCGTTACCTACGTGCATTCCTAAGTGTGATAATAAAGTTTAGATGCAACAAATGCTACAACAATGCCAGGCCACCAGTACACTACATCTTAAATTCCCATGGTCTCTCTCATATTTACACTTCAAGGACAACATTTTGTGACCATATTGCAGTAACCTCACCTGATCATTGACCACATATACAGTCAGACCACATTTTTGCAAGAATTTTAGTTTCTTCACTATTGCCAATGAAGTTTGCATCCACCTACCACAGAGTCCAACTGTGTCAGTGAACTCTGACAAATCTGAGCAGCTATTCCATAGTGCCAAAGCAGCAGTGTTCCCAGATGACACTAAGCAATGCGGCAGCAAGGGCCCAACTTATGAGTGTGTCCCCAGCTGTCATCCTGCACAGAATGCTGTGAAGATGGATCAGCTTCAGCAGTTGCACAGAAGTGCTTAATTAAGTTCAGTCACAGAACCGCACACCTGCCACTAAATGTGCTGGGCTCCCATTCCCATTATCATGTCTAAAGAAAGTGACTTTGCAACAAAAGACCCAGATAACTTTATCTAGTCAGGAAAACTGCCACATACTTCCACAGCTATAGATGAGCCTCCTTTGTGGTGCTCTGATTTTTTAATCTTTGTCAGGTGCTACAATTCACTTTTGGCTCTTAGATAGTGGAAAGGAAAGGCTACTGCTACTAACAAAGTAGCAGCCATGCTACTCTGCATCATATTAACCAACAGGCTAACCAAGGATTACAGACTGTAGCAAAAGACACAGGTTGGCCAAGGAAAGTCCAATCTGGCTCATTCTAGAAACACAGTAAAAAATAGTGTGGAAAAAATAGCTCAGCACTGAGATTTATAGAAAACCAGAGGAATAAACACTTAGTCATATGAAAAGGGGATCCGCAACTACACAACACTTTCCCTGACAAAATACCCTATGAATTGTAAATCAGACCATAATTCTTACAGATGTAACGAATGAAGTAGGAATTTCTGTGCTAAACATTCATATAGTTAACTCAGCCAGAAATTTACATTCTAAAGCTCTTATAAGCTCCCATCCCAAGTTTAGGCACCAGTTACGATTGGTTATTGTCCATGCATATTCTTAACTGTAAAGCTGAATTTAGCACGGGGAGTATTGCACTTCCAGCCTTTCCTTTCTCTCCCAATGCCACCCCTTCCAATTTACGGAATATTCAGGCTCCTCCAAGGTTTCAGTCTTACTAGCAAGTGCACTCCACTGCTAAACAGCAGCATTAAAACAGTGCTATACCCTTAAAATTCTGCATTAAAAAAAAATCCAAAGATACAGATAAGGGATAGAAAAGACTGGGTTATTAGCTCTTGAGATGAACATAAAAAGAGGAACATTTCCAGAACACTGTTCTTGAAAACAATTTCTTATTATATTAGATAACCAAAGTGAAAACCGACTCCAAAAAAAATATTTTAATACATACGAAGTACAAGTAACTGTTTGACAACTTTAATATACTAGATAATTCAGGGAACGTATTACAATGAATTTCAATGAGTTACAAGCAATAAAAAAGGCAATCAAAAATTTTACTTGCCAACAGAACACAGTTACTGCTGCATGCTACAACATGCAGAAATTATTTCAATTATCCAATGTGTTAGGCAACAAGAAGTACCTTACCTTATCCTCCACTGCCTGAGCACAGAGGATTAAAAACAAAGTATTAGGCAGAAACTGCAAGTGTTTCACATCAAGAAAAAAAAAAAAACAAACAACTGCATCTATAAACTCCATGGCTGTCCACCATGCCATGCACACACTAGGGACACTTAATGAAAACTTATCCACATCCTTTTTTTGAAAGCAGGCAGATCTCTGAATTGGAAACCTGAAAGCAGCTGTTCATTACCTCTTGCTTCAAAATGTGGATCTCAGCAACACAGCCCTGCAAGAGGCTCTACTATAGCTTGATTTCCTCTCCTTATTATTCCCTCCTTGCCAATTACTGCACTGTGGGGGAGGGAGGAGGGAATTATTTTCTTCCCTTTTTTTTTTTTTTATTTTGTTTCTTATATTTAGTGATTTCACTGCTTGTAAGTTATAGCAAAGCTACCCCATTAAAGCTCTTCTCATAACCCCTAATATCTTAAGGGATTAAAAATAATAAAAATAAACAGTATTTTAAGTTTGTGGGGTTTCAGGATTTTCTGGATTTGGCAGAGGGAGATGCAGTGCATATTTTGGTTTTGCTGCTTAAATTAGGGAATTTAGTCAATTAACTATTTTAACACTTGGATGCTTTCCCCATACAATTAAAACTGCCGTGATTACACAGCAGCAGTATTTGCAAGACAAATGCCCCCAGCAGGGCACTTGTAATTATGTCCCAAGTGATCCACAACAGCAGCTAAAGAATACATTCGAGTATTAAAGAAGCTTTCACAGGAGGGCTGAAGTTGGAAGGAACATCTGGATATTATCAAATCCACCCCCCTGCTCAAGCAGGGTCAGCTAGAGCCAGCTGCCCCAAAGGGTGCCCCATCAGGCTTTGAATATTTGCAGAGAGTGACTCTATTACCACTCTGGGCAGCCTGCTGCAGTGTCTGAGCACCCCAGAAGTTTTTCTTGTCTTCAGATGGAACTTTACTGTGTTTTTCTGTTTACTGTTTGGATTCGGGTTGCACGTTTTTTTGGTTGGTTGGTGTAGGTTTTTTTTTAGTTATGCCCATTGCCTCCCTGGACACTCGCATTCTAATTTATACTTGGTTTGTATAAATCTCCCCCTTGCTTTTTCATTCTCCACAGCTCCCTTTAAGAGCAAAGAGAGCAACAATGAGCCTTCAGTGTCAATCAGCCAATTGCTGGCTTATTTGCAACAATGGGCTCATCACTTCTTTCTCCCCTCCTTGCCTCTGCATCCTTGCAGAGCCAGGCTCAAGGCCAGGTCTCTAAGCCCATAGAAGCCCAACTGGTTATCATCAGCAACCTATTATTCTTTGAGATCATGTCCTCCATGAGGAGGATCCTGTCTACCCTTTTCTGGTTTGGCCTCACTGGAACATTAAGCAGGTCTGAACACATGCTGACAATGGAATGGAGAGCTCAGAAGCCCCTAGCAGCTCTTCAGCACTTCCCTTCTGCTGCAGCCCCCTAGAAAAGCAGCAGTAGCCAGCATTCAGAGAAGGGATAAGCAGAAAGGAAATGGGAGAGTTTGGAGGTAGATGCATTCTTGTGGGGTTTGGCTCACAGCAGTGAAAAGACTGGTTGTTTCAACAAGGCTTACATTGGCCTTTTAAAGAAAAGGTAATGGGCAACATAGGTACAGACTCACATAATAAACACACCTGACACCCACTCTCCCACCCATAGAAAGGAGAAAAATTAATTTCACACAGCTGTGCACAAGTCCTTTGCTTACTCTTCACAGGGGCTCCAGAGCTTAGCTGCACTGTAACAGGGTTTTCTTTCTCTTTTCTAGCATGGCTGAGTTAAAATTGAAATTCCCATAATGGACAACATACAGTCAGTTTAGGCTCCCAAAGTTTAGTTCATTTTATTTAAAGCTCATCCCGACTAAAAATTATTTATTTAACACTAAAGGTCACCTACAGTTTTAAATCTCTTCCCTGGTTTGTAGAGCAAACATCACCTACCACATTTAAAAAATATGATACTGAATTTGAAAAGGGGAAAGGCTGCGTGGGCTTTGAAACAGAAATGACCCCAAAGAATAGAAAGGAGCTATCAGAGGCTTTCAGCATGACTTAGAGCACTTCTGTACATTTCTATTCTCCTTCATTGAGGAACAGATATAATGCCTCCTCTGCCTGATCGTACCTGGACACCTACCAAGTTCCCATCTCTTCACATACTCGTGTATGTATTACCTTGTATAACATGATTTCAGTCTTAAGCTAGGAATTGCCAAAAGTGAAAAAATAACTAGAAATAAGGAACACAAAACCATACCTTAATAAAGCTGGGCGAAACAGGATTAAGAATATTAATTTCCCCTAAAACCAGAATGTAAATGGCAAGATACAATTTCAAATATTTTTTAACTTCCAGTTAGTCTAAAGCTAGCACCATAACAACATTTTAACCTGTTTTGCTTCAGGACACAGAGAATGACTTGAAGACATCTATGTTCAACCTAGTTGCTGCTTTCTGGCTGGGATTTATCAAGAATGCACACAGCATTTCTAGGGAAAAATCCACCTAGCACTAAGTTAAAAGGTGGCTCCAAGGAAGAAAATATTACAAAAAGATAGCAAGTCTGCTTCATAAATTATTCGAGGTCCTGTGTATTCTTGGTGAGAGGGCAAGACAGGGAAAAGGACAAAAATAGTACCCCGTCATTCCAGCAGAATATTTCCTCCTCCTACACTCTTCAGGTGCTACATCCAGATCACAACCTAGAAAGATTTGTTAAACTGTTACATGAACCTACAAAAAGAACTTATGGTGACAAGAACATGAACTTCTACGCATAAACACTATCATTAACTCACATAATTACTTGTAACAAGTTCTTCAGGGTTTAACATATTGCCTAGTGTTACTGTAGCAAAAAGCTTATGTTTTACCCCTTTTCCACAAGAAATTTCGAAAGAGTCTCTCTACCTCCCAGCTTTATAAATCTGTACCTGCTCTGAGGAAGAGGCCACAGAGTAGTCCCAGAGCATCACCTGCCACTACTCTCCAAAGATACAAACCCCTATCACTCCCCTGAAGGATTGAGGAATTTACTCGGTTCATGTCAAGAATTTGAAAGGAGCATGTTTAGCTTTTTTTATCTGCTCCTAATTTACAGCTCATTAACTGAAGCCAAACAGGACTACCATCTTTACTGCAGAAGCATCCTTTCTTTTCAGACTTCAGGAAAAGAGTGGAAGGAAGAAGGAAAGTACAACCTCAAACCATTTAATGCACTGCTCCGAAGAGTCAAAGTAGTTTCTACTCTTGCAACTAAGGTATAATAGTTTCCCAAATTAGGCTGTGGCTGACTGAGGAAACTGACTGCCAGCAATGAGTTCTAATCACATCTTCAAGATATTTAAAATAAAAAATTTAAAATATTTTGCTCAGATGTGGAATGAAATGGGGACAATTTGCTTATCTTCTTTACAAATACAACAGAATTGATAAAATGAACCAAAAATTTACGAACAAGCCTCCACCTACTATCACACAACTTAATTCCATCAGGCAAACAGTGCAGAAGAACTTGCTAAATAGTCCATTATGACTGTGTGGAAGACATGGTACAAAAAAGAGTAAGGCTATAAGAGGGTTTACTTACAAAAATAAGAGTGAAACTTACTTGACTTTTGAGATATCATCCTCATTCATAACTAAAGCAAATCCAGGCACTGAATATGGTTTGTAAAATTGATACCATCAACTTAAAGATGTGAAAACACAAAGGAGAACAAGGTACTTTACAGTTTCATGCAATGATACAAATACTACTAAAAAAAAAAAATAAAACCCCAACAAAAAAACCCTACTCACACAACTGTCATGAGGTCTCTAAATGTGCACATCACAAAATTATACAGCAGAACTGTTGCCACCTACCTGCTTACATAAAAAAAAAAAATTATAAGAATCACAGCACAAACCACAGTGACACCAAGGAGTGCAGTCTGTGCTTCCAATGGATTAATACACTCTCACTGCTGGGAGACAGTCTTGATTCAGTTAAAGCCTAAGCACTCAGGCTTTCCTGCTGGGAAACAAACAAGTAAATCGGTTTCAAGAATCTCCTATTAATATACAGAAACAATTCTCACAAGCCTGAAGGCAGGAGAGAGAAACAGTAGGTTAAGGTTGCATGAAACTGTAACAAACTACAGCAAATCAAAAAGCTGCACTGAGATTCATTAGTTTATTAGAAAATTCATTGCAAAAGTCTGCTTCACAGAGGAAGTCACCACTGCCACCACTTAGTGAGTCAAGCTAATCTGCAAGAATGTTTTACATAATGGGAAAATTTTTATTGGCCAGAGGTTCACAGTGTTCTTAAATTTCCAGAAACTGCAGATGTAAAGATACTTCTGCTAACCTAAACCAAAATCAAGAAAAGAAACTATCTGAGATGCATGCTCCATTTCACAACATAGGTCTATTTCTACTAGCTACTGTACTTCAACCTATTCAGCATAGGACAGATTTACACTCTGATATCTAAGGATGGAAATATGAACATTGAAAACACAGGTAGTCTGAATACTACCACCAAACCATATTAGAATACATTGGCTAGCACATCGCCCCCATTTCTGAACTGTGATACTGAGAATTGAAGTAGTCTTTTTAGCTATCAGTTATATTCTTGTAGGAAGTAAGTACTAGCGAAACAGATGGAATGGAGTTACAAGAAAGCACGATAGCATCTTATTTCATCCATTTTCACTTTACCATGGGGGAAGAAAAAAAAAAATAAAAAAAAAGGCTAACAAGAGCCAAAAATCCCTACACACACTCAGTAACAAAATGAAAGATGTTCTTCCCTTCCCTTGGCAAAGAAAATATGCTGCAATACAACTGCAGCATAAAATCCAGTTCACTCAAAGTCAAGTATCTTCAATGAAGGAATCTTTCCTCTGTTTCAGAGGGCTGATAACAATTTAAGGATTCCATTTAAAAATCGAAGAGTAAATTCAAAACATTTCACAGCTCAAATATTACTCCCCTTTCTCTGCTAAAAATGATCTATTTAAACTAAACCCTACTACCTAAAGACTCAAAAGCTCGAAGACCACATTTGTTTCAGTACTTAAGTACAACTCTGTTACCATGACAGTGTAGTACAACTTTCCAAATAGGCCACAAAGCATTTGGGGTAGGGGGAAACAGAGAAGTTTAGAAGCCCAAATTCAGAGAGTTGAATTCATCTTTTGCCAAACACTGGTTTTAGGGCTCCATAATGCAATATATAAACAACTGTTTCTGTGGTCCTTATTTTTTTATTTTACTTTTGGTGATGCAAATTCTTTACAAAGCATTCTGTCCTATTGAAACATTCTTTCCATCCCACAATATGTTATAAAAAGTGAGATAGGTTGTTTCAGACAATTTACCTATGTATTTGCCAGCAAAAGCCACATCTGTGATTATGCAAGTTTTATCTTAGTTGACAATAACAGAAGGATGAATGAAAAAGGCCTTCTGACTCCAGTAACTGAACTGTATGCTCCTTTTTAAATTGGAAACCTAGTTAAGGGGACAGTCTCCACAGCACAACAGAACCAACTTGTAATTATGAAGAAAGGAAGGAGAAGAAAAAAAAAAGAAAGAAAACAGCAATCAAAACAGGAACTAAACAGCACATTTCCTTCTGTTATCGGGTGATGCACTCAATCATTTGAAGGCCTAAATTCTACCCCTGGAGCATACCAGCCATACAGCTGCATTGTCTGAGTAAAAAGCAACATCTCAGTGTTGTAATGACCAAAGCAAGCTCTGGCAACCATCCTGAGGACCCAAAGGTGTCCACAGGTTCACACAGAAAGCACAGCTTTTTATGTTTCCCAGGATAGCTAACCACTTCTCCTCACCTGCAGCTATACTTTTCAGTCTCTTTATCCACATACTGAACACCAGCCTTCACCCTCCAAGAACTGGCAGGCTGCACTACCTGTATGTCTTATAAAAAAAAAACAACACAGTATCAGTTTTGTGGTCTGCCTTAGGTTTTCCACCTAAGGCAATGCTACACTTCAACTCACCAGAGAAAGCACAGGTCTTCCTACAGCACTGGACATCTGGAAATCATGCTGGAACAAGCTTAATCCGCTGTTTTACAAGATAGTCCTACAGAGATCAGAACCCTTGGAGCTACTGTCATATGCTAAGGACACACCATGAAAGCAATTTCCCCAATTCAGATAGGAATATAATGCTATGGAAGGTTCAGTAGTTCTTGTCTAACACTGTATCTCCATGTGGTTCAGGGAAGGACCTTGGTGAAGTAATTCAAAACACAAAACTTACAAAGCAAGTAATAAAATTTAAAAAAAAAAAAAAAAAAAAAAAAACACCACACAACAACAACAAAAACCCTAGACCAGAGGCAAAGGATGGACTGAAAAAACAAATCCTTGTAGCACCAGCAAACAGCTGTGTTCTGGCCTGTTGTCAAGCCCCTGATCCTAGTCCTGCAGTGAATGAAAAAGGAGAGGATGAAGGCAGACACAACACCACTATATACCTGAAAGACTCTTTTTTCCTGTAATGAAGACTTCTGCCCTACTGTAACAGCCAAAGATCCATTTCCCCCATGCAGTTCTGCTTCATTCAGCATTGGTAGTAGATCAGTTTTATCAGTTAACAAACCGGAAAAGTCATAAGCCTGATACCAATTCTCATTCTGCCTGCTTTCCCAAAGTTTGTTAATTTGGACTGCCTAAATAGTTCTGCCACAATCACAGCAAAACTGTGATACAGTCTCAACTGACCACTTCGGAGTACCTGATGAAAGAATGACCCAGTCACCACTTCGTCTCATCCTAGCTATTGAAAACAGATTGATAGCCTACATTAGCTTAAAACAACAGAAGATGAACTCCTCTGTACTAATTTACAGACATTACATGCTGGCCTCCTTATTCTTGCAGTGAATATCTGGATATGTGATATAGTTTCATCAGAGGCCACACAAGGAAACAGCATCTTGGAAGTCATTTGTATGCAAACATTAAAGATTTCTTAAAAAAATCAGACCAGAACAAAGAAACAACAGCAGTTTAAGGGAAGTATTACATGGGCTCAGGGAGCTCTAACAGCGAATAAGGCCATATAGAAACATGTATCATTAAAACACTCTCTAAACACTCTTGTTTCTACTTTACTTATTGTAGGCTTATTACCAGGCGATAAGCTCTGATGCTTAAGCCCTGGTGAGTAACTACAGCCATTAAGATATTGGTACATCTTCATCTGGTCTTCCCACCTCTTCTTTGGAATTTACCATGCTGGTAGTAGTCAAAAAAATTCTTTTAAAAAGCCACCACCACACAATTGTGGTACCCTCATTTTTGCAGTTCACTTCACTTAGGCAACAAACAGAACGAGCTGGAAGCCATTGTGCAGCAGGAAAACCATGACATGGTTGCCATCACAGAAACATGGTGAGACAATTCACAAGACTGGAGTGCTGCAATGGGTGGCTACAGACTCTTCAGACCAGATGAGCATGAAAAGAGAGGGGGTGGTGTTGCACTGTATGTTAGGGAGTGCATTGACTGCCGGGACCTTAATGTCATAAGCAAGAAGGCTGAATGTGTGTGAAGATCAGGGGGAAAGCCAACCAAGTAGATATCCTGGCGAAGCACTCTTCAAACAACTGGTAGAAGCTTCACAATCACTCTCCAAAGAGTTCTGAAGGAGCTAGCAGAGGGGCTTGACAAGCCACTCTCCATCATTCAATCGTCTATGACAAGGTGATCCTCCTGTTTGATAAGGGAAAGGCTGTAGACATTGTCTGCTTGAATTTTAGTAAAGCATTTGACACTGTCTCCACAGCATTCTTCTGGAGAAATTGGCTGCTCATGGCCTGGACAGGTATAGCCTTCGCTGGCTTAAAAACTGGCTGGTGTCAGTAACAGAATCAAGACTGACACATTGCATCTAGTCTTAACATCAGGTTCAGGCATTTCATTTAAGGTAAAGTAGGAGGCTGTAGGCCAATTACTTGGAAGCTCAACGACACCCCGAATTGGATTCAGTATTTGAAATCAGGTGAACAAGAGAAACCAAAGCTGCATCCTCAGCTGCAAAAAAAAATATGTAGGCCATATGAAAACTTAAAAGCAGTGAGCTACCCAATGCCACTGCCCCCACCACGGCCTGTTCAATTTGAACTGAAGTTGTCTTTTCCGTAATACTTACAGGGGTTCCTAGCTTGGTATTCATTTGCAAACATACCAAATTTAATCTCTATGATTCAGTCCTTAAAGTCACTCTTGTAAATTTTTAACTATCTCAGGAGCCAAAACAGATGTGTAGGTAATATTATCCAAGATAAGGACAGTTACCTGCATCTTTCTACTCACTTTTCCAATCTACTGCAGGCTGCCCTTGCAGCTATGTCCTTTAAACCAGGCTGTCTCTCTTCAGTTCCCCTAGACCCTCAATCAGCATACAGAAAGAACTGTGATAAAATATAATGGAGAAACTTCTAATGCCCTTACCATCATTCTTTTACCTTACAGATGTTTATAATCAAAACATTTATTCAAAATTTTCTGGAAAATAAATTTCATTACTCAGTTTCACATCACTTACCACAGAAAACAATCACAAGACCAAATACAAAAACTCTTTTGCTTTGCATTTAACCTCAATCAAAAGAGTTAACAGCTAACTGGGTTATGCATTATATCAGTTGGTTCTTCTAAAGAAGATAAAGGAAGAAGAATTAATTACTTAATTTCTCTTGGCATCTATTTCTGTTGCTTTTCTCTCCATATTGGCTTCTGGAAGAATACCCTCTTACTGCTCAGACCATATGAAAAACATTTCCTCATTATAATCTTATTTCCCACGTTAGTTTGCTATTGATTTGCGGCTTGAACACTCCAATCTTTTCCCTACACACCTGCGTCATTCTTTCTTATTCACTTTTAAGACCATCACCTAAATGTCTTCTCAAATTTCAGATCATTAGCAATGTACTGATTCAGCCAAAGCAGTCTGTTGTTATGTGTTTCGTCTTTTTAACCAGATCTTGGTCAACATTAAATCAAGATAAGCATCTGTATTTATTATCAAGAGCTTTCCCATACATCAATATACTCTTGAACAGAAGTGCATGTCCCACAAGCCTTTCTCAAAAGATACCTGTGCATATAAACTCCTTCATTTACACAAAATCTCCTGTTTGATCATTTGTTCATTTAGGGTTTTTTTGTTTGGTTGGCTGCTTGGTTTTTTAACAGAAACAAGCTTCCTCACTCCAACCATTTTTGGTGGGTCTATGACAATACTGCTCCCTCCCCTTCTTACCTTCTTCACCTAAAAATAAACATACACATCCTTAATACATTACAATACATTGTTAATTCTTCCCTGACTATCCTTACTATGCCCTCCCTGATCAACATTCCTTGTGAGATATGCCATTGATGTCACTTTGACCATAGAAACAACAGCTATTTCTTGATCTGGAATCCAAGCACAGCAAAATAAAATAACAAATGCTGTTAATAGCCTGTAAACACAGAGGTAGTCTCCTAATCAGTTGAAAGTCAAGGTAAGAGAAGAAGAAAGGCTAGATGTTGCTAATAAATGAAAGTCTATTAACAGAGCTCAAAATACTATCACTCTTCTGTCTATACACTATCCTGTGACAGCATTAAAATCAAGGCTTTCTATTCAAGGTGACCAAGCACAACTGATTTTCTGCCCAATTCATTCCCCCCTTCAGTTTTGGCCTCACTTAGCAAGCCAATCACGTAACTGAGGAATAGCAAGTTCGTATTTGATGTGAAGTCATATGGCTGGATGACATCACAATTGCTAACTTTTAATTGCCCCTTTAAGGTTTATTATTAGCAAGTTCTAAGTTATTATTAGCAAACTGATAAAACATTAATGGCCAAGTTCTCTCACACAACAGCTTGTCTATTTCTCCAGATATCACATAACTGATAACTTTTCCTATTTGAGTTATTCCAAAATGGATGATTAAGACCAAGGAGAATCATTCCTCTGCCTATTACTTTATCCTGATAAACTCTGGGGAACTAATAGTACTTGCCAATCTTCTATTTTAACCCTGACCCAGGTTAGAAAATCAACAAAGATTTTTGCAAACTTTTCAATTTTTCTTTTTTTTTTTTTTTTTTTCCTGACAACAGAATATTACACATGAAGTCCACTGGCTGCTGCACACTATTAACAGCCATTAAATTCAGGCCAAGCCGCTTAATGTAGGCTTCCCACTGCTGGTTCCGAAGTCATTTAAACTTTCCAATCCCAAGAAGTGGATTTTTGCTAATCTACTTCTTATTCAGAAGAAAAAAAAAAAAAAAAAAAAAAAAAAAAAAAAAGAAAAATCACAGTTTCTTCAGAAAGATTTTGTCTCTTACAGTTTTTGCTCAGTGCTATTTATTGCCACTACTTTTTTTTATTCTTTTTTTGTTTTTTTTTTGCTAGTAGGTCACAATTATCTTGATTCTTTAAGTCACACTAAAAATACCTGCAATAAGGACTGTGGCCAGCTAACCACCACCTAACTCTATTGCTCTTAAACAAGATCATTTCTAAAAATGAGAGGTTTTTTCCTACTTCTAGCCCTGGGATGCGAGAGAATTCAAAGACCTCAGCAATGTTGTCTTGCGATCTTCGAAGGAATCCTAACAGCAAGGAGTACTCACAGACATATGCTAATGCACCTTTTTTTTTTTTTAATTTAATTTAATATGTATCTCAACTCTAACTATTGCAGAGTGAGTCAGGTGTCCAGTAATGGGCATTCAGGACAATTTTATATGTCCTAACACACCCAAGACGTGTAGGACTGACATGCAAGACTTTGGCCATATGCCAGACTGCACACTTCTGGAACATCAACTTCTGACCATCTGAGGTCAACTACACCATTTAAAATGGTACTCAGTGCCTCTGTGTGTAGGCACCATCTCTGTTCCCTTAAATTTTTATAAAATCACTAGTCAGTTAGGGCTCAGGCAAAGGAATACTATCATGTATTCAAGTTGAAACAGTACTCTTTAAAAAGAAATTTGAATGGACAGGGGTCAACAAGAAGACTGGACCTTGAACACTAGATTCATGAGAGTATTATTGCTGTAATGGGCAGTCTAATCAACTTCTACATTTTTAAATGAAGTATTCCCTGACACTGAACTTCTTTAATACTGCAGTATTCCCATCTACAAGACAGCAGATAGCGTTAACACAATGTCAACACTTAAACAGATGAGGGCTACCATAGAGGTTGCTAAAATCTACACCACCCATGCAAAAAGCATATGATTTATTTCTTCCATACCTCCTTCCCATGGAAACAGCCTGTCATTTTAGTATCTTATGTATTCCTGCCTTTGGAGAGTATTCTGATAAAGAGTCCTTAAAAAACAAAACCAAACTAAACAGACATGAAAACAGTTCTAGGCAGATGCCTGTTCCACTAGGTATATAAATATTTCAATCCCAGCAGCACCATCTAATGGAGAGCTCACCAATTTTTCCCCTTTAACATGACAAACATTTTATTTTGGAGGTGTTAACAACTGATATACTTTTAACACATGGCCTATTTAATACTCTATAAAATCTGATCAGCTACAAGAGAAGCCAAATCATTTCTCCATAGACAACAATCAGACAGACCTTTTTTCCCCCTACAGATATTACATACAAATTTATTAAGTACAACAGGACATTTGTTTAACCAGAAGATCATATTTTAGTTAGAAGTACTTTTTTTTTTGTAAACAGTAACTGAGAAGCATCAGTGCCAGCTTAAAAATACAGCTACCATAAGCATGTTTAAACTTTCCCTCTGAAAGCAGAACAGAAACGTCAGTACCTCTAATGTGTAAGGAATATTGGCAAACCTAGACCTTAAACACAGCAACAGAAGTCCCTACCTATGCCTGCTTCAGATGAAGTTAAGCATTTCCAGACATCTTCAGGTTATGCTTCTGCTACAAAGCATGCTATAGGAGATGCGTAGCAAATTATTGTAAGCATCAATAAAGCCTGTAGCATGATGACTGTTTTCAGCTTCCACTGTTCTTCTCATTAACATTTTCTCATGCAAACAAACATGACAGAACTTAGGTATGAAATGGGTCTATAAAAGTAGTATTTTTTCCTCACTGCATTTTGTCCTTGTTCTTTTTATAAATCACAACATTGCAAGTAAAGGTTCAACAACTTTTCCAATTAACTCAGCACACAGACACTCTTGATCTGGAATAACTGCCTTTTTATTTATAGCTCAGAGGACTTTCAAACTTTTCTGTCTGCCCTATCTCATCTCAAAACAGTCAATACACCAAAAAGTCTTAGTAAATAAGTCTGAAAAAACACAGCATTGTATTTTGGCTATATGTACCAACAGCTTTATTTACACTAACAGGACAATTCCAAGCTTCATCCTCATTTATTTTGAGAGAACTTCCTCAGCAAAAATCTACAGAATGCAGTGGGCGGATATTTATCTACTTGTCCTAAATCTTTATTTAAAAACCAAACACAACCAAACTAAACACAAAAAACAAACAAACAAAAAGCACCATAAACAACCAACAGAGTAAATCCCCCAAAACTCCCTCAAAATCTTACTGGCCAAAATACTGTAACTTGCATGTCTAAATAATCCTTTTCTAAATGAAAGTGAGTTTTTCAGCAACTTGTAAGGAGAGAGAAGTAAGGGAAATTTATGGTCCCAGGTACTGAAAAGCAGCTGAGGGAGTACAACACAGTAACAATAAGCTTGGTTTATCTCCCTAGAAATTGCCAAGAGCATTCTTCTGCACATGCTCCAAAAAAGTGCCAAAATACCTTGCTATAACACAGATACAAAAAACCCTGCCAAACAGTACAAGCAACACAACAACTATATCTACTAGCTGATCTACAGTGTAGTATCCATGGGTATTTCCACTATGTATTGACACCATGGGTGCATAGTGAGACATATTTGCTAATCTTAAATGCAGCATGTTCAGGTTCTGTTGATAGAAACACAATTCAACTACTGCAGGAAAACAGAGCAGATACTGCTGACTTCAAGCAATACTACGTATTATTAACTTCAGATGAAGTTAGCTCAAATCCTTTCTTTTTTCCCCAAGAAATGCTGAGTTTTAGAAGGCAATAGAAAACACTACTGTATCAAATGGTTCCAAAACTGCTAGAGATGCACAAATGCAAATCAGCAACCTTCATTTATTTCGGTATACAACTTCCTTCTACTCAAACTGTCAGACAAATGGTAGCATTTTGAGAACATGTCATTTTACAGCCACAGGCACTTTACCTTTGGCACCTGTTGAATGTAGAACTGGTATCCTAATCAGGTTCAACCACTGCAGTCATAACAATAAAAACATTCCAGGGCAAAAGCACAATGTTTCTCTCTCAAGGCTGCTGTGCTGAACAGAAAAGAGGAAAGTGAAAAGGATGGAATGAGAGAGCAAGAGCAGATTTAAAGACATGTGTAACTCAGACAATAGTAGGGTACACTGTAGACCATTGTTAGCGACCTAGAAGAGCTTCTTTCAATCGACCTTGAGTGGAAGGTGTGGTGGGGAGGGAATCAAAGAAGCAGGTAGCTATAAAGAGGTCAAAGTGGATTTGCAGATAAAAATTATTAGCCAGAACTGTGAAAGCAAGTACAAGACTGGAAACAAGTATTTAAAGAGAAAAGCGATGTAAATGGAAGGGCAAAACGCAGTCACTTCATCAAGTGCAATGATGAAACCACATGGATATAAAAATAATCCCTTAAACAACTCTAAAATTACAAGAGATCTGACTGAAAGCAGTTCAAAATCATAGAATCACAGAATAGTTAGGGTTGGAAAGGACCTTAAGACCATCTAGTTCCAACCCCCCTGCCATGGGCAGGAACACCTCCCACTAAACCATGCCACCCAAGACTCTGTCCAACCCAGCCTTGAACATCGTCAGCAATAAAATAAGCCACTTGCAGAATCAGAGGAACCAACTTGAGAAACTAAGAGCATTTATACTGTTTGGCCAAACACTTAAGACGGAACAGAAGCACAGCATGGACAAGAGCATTCCATTAGTAGCTGAAGAGCATAAAATGCACAAAGGGGAATCATCTGGGATAGTTTAAAGGAAATTAAAACAAGAACAAGTTGAATTAAATTTGCAAGGCTATAATGCCTATGCAAAAATCAAGACTCACATCTGCGAGTGATAAGTTAGAAGCCACAAAACTCAAGGCAACCTACTCTAGTTAGGTTCCTCCCTGTGCAAAGACAGAAAGAAGGCATAGTCAAACTAGTACAGTACACAAGATCTCCATTACAAAAACCTCTAATAATTCTTCTAATTATCTCCCTTTCTCAAGTACATGGATGAGCTTACAAAACAAAATCCATTCACATTGCCAAAATTTGGTTTATGATTTGGGGTTTTCTGTTAGAAAGTTATTTTAGACACATTTATCATATAAGCAAGTTTCATACGATAAGAAAAAGTGGTTACTTTTCTGTAACATCCAAAGCAGAAAGTTGGGAATAAGTACAAGCACCAGAACAGCTACCACTGACAAATGCGGTCATGTACACTCAGCTTCATATAGCACTGCATGTTTGCTGTACACAACAGCACTGCATGTTTGCTGTACACAACAGTGGAAGAGCATGAAGCAAATACTGCTTCCTGTGCCATGATGCTGATGGTGCAGAAGGTACAGTGCTGCAGAGGTGGCAATAAAAAATGCCTCCACATAACACTTGCAGTTTATTTCATTTATCAACAAATGACACTTGTACTGCCTTGCTGGGTCTCAGTACCTCATCATTTTTATCTCCTCAGACTGTGGGAAAGTGCCACTATTCCCACGTTATTACCAGGAAAATGGGCTGTAATCAAAACTGCACCAAAGTCATTTTCAGAACTCCCACTCAGCTACCACCTAACCCAAGCAGCACCCAAGTATCAGTACTCTTTTTCCCCAGCACATCTTCTATGCTGAAGGAAACGTTTGTCTTGACAAGGCTGATCACCTCTGCAAGCATCTCAACATCAACTTCAAATGCATCAGAAAACAATAAACAAAATGGCAGTGGAAGAAGCATCAGAAGACTCTGTGCCCTTCCTCATCCTGGTAATTGTCTTAACCACTTGACTGAGACATCATGCTTCCTCTTGCTATGTTTCTTAGGCACACTGAGTTTGGATTTTTCCTGGCATAGCAGAAGAGTTTCAAGAGAAGGAAGTGACATTACTCTCTACTGGCCTGTGGCTTGATGATGACAATACTCCCCAGGGAAGCAGGAAACTTGAACTGGAATCCCCCTTCTGACCCTGGGACTCAGGCATGATGTCACATCACTCTGCACTGCCAACATCAAAGCCCCTTGTTGGTTTGGCCCTAACTGAATGACTTACAGTACACATATCTACAGGAACAAATTAAAACCAGCTTCCAGGTCTCTTAGATTTTACACTGGTATCTTCGACGGACCATCTTCTCTTTCTTGATGGATGTCAAAGCTTGTGGGAATGAAGTGGCAGTCAGTAAGGCACTTATCTTACAGCAGCACCTACAACATGTTTTTCAAGACAGTCCAAATTCAAGTAACTCTTTTTGCTCAATGCCTAGTAAAGCTGTAGAGACTCATGGCATTTTGAGCTTCTCTTGAGTGGCCGTATCTTACTTTCTTTTCAAAAAGAAACCACTAAATCAAATAGAAGCTCAGCATTACTCCAAATGTTAATTTTTACTACTTCTGAGCTCACATAAAGTCACCATTAAAGCATATAAAATAGAAGTTTCAGGACTTCTTTCACTACTGTTTTTGACTGAAGCATTTGCTATGTATGTGAAAGGATATATTCACTTCAGAACATTGAAATAATACTACAGAATTATTAGCAATTTTCATCATTGTAAATAATCTACAGAATGTTTCCTCTATACATCATAGAAATCTATTTCATAAATAATCATTTTATGACACTATATAAAATAATACTGGAACTATGAAACATTCTAACTTTAAGCATTCCTGCTATGCCCATTTCAGTTCCAATGCCTGCTATTTGCAAAAATCCAGACTTAATGTCAAAGTATACAACACCTCAATTTTCAGTACAAGGAGGGAGCCAACGATGGAGGCAGTCACACATGTCCAATACTGAACCTCTGTCTCCACGAACATGTTGAGACTTCATTTCCCATGCTGCCCTTGACTAGATGAACTGCAGAAGTTGGAATTCTACTGAAATCACACTTTACACATCGAGAGTAAAGCAACAGGGAAGAACAACAGCATGGAAATCAAAGGCTTAACATTTTTTGGGGGTGGAGACGATTAGTGAACTACAGTTGTTGTATATAATTTTAGAGACACTCACACTGTTAACCTAGTTACAAAGCCAACAGTCAGTAGCAATTGAAGTCACAGTGGCAATGATACTTTGATGTCAGTGCTCCAGTGGAAAAGATCTGCAGGAAGAAAAAAACACCCTCAAGGACTACAAAAATATGTATCTCTCACAATTCCCAATGCCAAATAATCTCTTGCCTTAATTTTCTCCCTAAGCTCTTTCTATTGTATGCTTTTCTTAGTGATTTTCTAGGGGCAGTTTTGTTTTTATTTCCTTTACCATTAGAAGAGTGCACCTCTTCCTACTTGGAAGACACATAAAAATCTTTCATTGTAATTTGCTCCCCCTTTCCTCCCAATTCTCTAGTCCTTTCTCTATCTTAAAAAAAAACATAGGAAAAAAAAAAAAGAAATGTGTTCGTGATTTGTCAAAACAAAATATACAAACTTCCCATTTATGACAGCATGGGAATCTAGCAGGCAGAGCTGGGAGACCAATTATATTCTTTTACCAACCCTTCACTGCTGTAGTTTCTTTGTCACCACTTCATCACCGCAGGTTAAAAAGTAGAAGAGAAAACCTAGTATGACTACAGCGCTATCTCCTGTGCTACAATCACATCTTTATTCTGCTGCAGAAACATACACAACTCTTTCTCCCTTGGCTTCTTTTCCCCATACTACATCTTGAAATCTCCGATTTCAGTCTCTCCCACCACTTTTGGTGTTCCTGAGCCATACACCAAAAATGCCAGGAGGTTTCAAACACAAGCACTGCATTCAGAAAGTACCCACCCACAAGCACAAAAAAAATAAAAAATTACAAATCATGCCTTGGCTATTGTTTAAAGGCACTGTGCACAAGAGCACAGACATCTGAAACCAGTGTGTAATAAGCAGTCTTCAGACATCATAAGATTTGGCACCTTCAATTAAGAAACACTATTATAATAAAAAAACTTACTGAAATTCAGTTATTGCATCATCTAACATATCAGACATCAAAATGTGTTATTCTTGCAGTATCTTCATGCAAAGCCAGTTCAGGATATTGAAGCAGATTTAAGTAATTCCTGGTTTTAAACTGTCTTTTCATCCATAGAATAACTATGGTATGGATTGTGACATAGACTGTAAGAATTATGGTTAGTCTACTTATCAACGCATTTATGTTCCAGTGGTTTAACAACAAAAGTTAAAAATTAAGTTTTCTGGCTTTGTGAATTTTCAGCATTGCCATATCCACTAACAGAACAGCTAGACTTCAGGACTGGTAAAATACATTCCTCTTCTCTCACTTAAGCTTCTCATTATGGACAAGAACAATGCAAAGGTCTACATTACAACAAGATCTTGAAAACATTTAGAAGACAAAGTGTATTAGCACGGACTGGTAAGACTTCATAAAGAATTTTTTGTCACTGACGCTAACTAGCTACTGCCACCTTACACAGTTTTCCAAGGTACCAACAGTAAATATGTTTACACAAATGATCTAATTCTCTGAATCCATACAAGAATGGCTTCTCAAAATTGGTATCATCAAGCTTAACTGCAGAAGGACTTCAGGAAAGCCTAAAGAACAAGTCACTTAGTACCCTCTTGTGATTAGAATTAATTTACATTGCTACTGACTGCACTTTACCTTTCTATACCCTAGGTGCAGCTATTATGGGAAGCTTTGCATCAAGTCATATTTCAGTAAAACGCCTACCATTTTCATTTTGGAACGAAGCAACTTTTATAACCTCACGGTGCTGTCTACTTGCAATGCCCAAACTCATGATACATCAGTGTTTCCATTATCAAGCTTTATGAAAAGGGGTTTCCCCATTCAGCCATAAAAATCTCTGATTCGTCCAAATGTTCAAGCTATTTCTCGTCTTAAAAACCTCCTCTCTGATCAAAAGAAAAAACATTTCCATCTACATTAATCCATGTGCAGTGTGCATGGATTGCCATTTATAGACACTTTAAACCAAATGTCTCATTTTAAGGGACACCATACAGTGTGTGCTACGATCTCTTTAGTTCTAACTCTCACAGTCAGTGCAGCCTTTGAATCTAGGCTTCAATGCAAGTCAGTAGCTAATTTAAATATGGATTTTTACTAGCTATTTCAAATTATACTATTTCAGTTGTCTAAGCTAAATACTGCTAGCACACATTCACATCACACAGTAAACTCCTTTTCAGGCTATGAATGCAAGTTCAGATCAGTGCACAATAATGCTACATGCATTCTACAGTACAAACCTGAAAGGAAAAATACACAGCTCTACTGAAGAAATAAAAGACGCACAAATTATAATATTGAAGGCTTGGTTAGATCTCGACAAGCTAGGTAAGTCACTGACCCAAGGATACTGCAAATTTCAAATTGTATCGCTGGCACTTCCCACATATCACTACTACAGCAAAACATGAAAAATGCCCTAATGCATGATAAAGATCCACACGGAGGTGCACATACAGCCTTTTGCATCACACACAAGCTCAGATCGGCAGAACGTGAGATTATGCCTCTTAGCATTAATGCCATTTCTCTTGGCTTTCCACAGACAATTCAGATCATAAACACACAAAGATACAAATAAATCAAGATGTAAATGCCTTACCTTCCTATTTTACAAGCCACTGCAGTTCTCAGATTATGAGTCAGTCATATGTTCATCTGCAGAGGAATGACTCAGTATAAACTTTCAAACACTCGTTATTTTTTTCTAACATATAACTCGGTAATTAATTAAAGGTATTAAAACGCGGCGCTGCAAATCAGCGCACTAAACGAATGGCGTGAAAACAAAACACTTTTCTTTCTGCGCACGCCAGGCAGATGGTCTTATACCGCAGGACCGTTGGAGGCAAACAGACTTTATAGAAATATAACTCCTTCAACACCAGTTAGGGGCAGCTCCGTACCAACGGCAAAAGATTTTCCCCGTCGAAGCCCGCCTTAGTGCCCATCGCCTGGGCGCCGAGTGGAGCTGAGCGGAGCCGCCGCAGAGGGCAGCCGCGGGAGGTATGAAGTTGCGGGGGGCCCCGCGCTCGGCTCCCAGGCGCGGCGGCTGCCGGCAGTGCCCCTTTAAAGGCCGTCGGCCCGCCCCCAGGACTGCATATGGAGGGAGCCAGGAGCGGAGAGAGGCTTCTGCATTCAAACGACACATCAAACGCTGCAAGCGTCGCCCGCCGCCGCACGGCTCCGCTCCGGCCTGCGGCCGGGCCCCCCACTCCTCCCCTTACAGGCAAGCACGCACACACACACCGGGGGGCGGAGGGGGAAACAAGAGGAGAAGAGGGGAGGCAGAAATAAGTGAAAAGGGGGCACCTGCAAAGCGCTGGAGTGTCGTGTCCGGGCAGGAAGGGCCCACGCCGACCCGGCCGGAGGCTGATCTATCCCCGGGTACCAGCCGCCACCAAGGTCCCGGCAACAGGCTGTGGGTGAAGCGCGCTCGGCCCCTGCGTGTAGCAGATGCCTCGTATCAGCGCCGCGCCGCCGCCTTGCCCCCGCCGGCGCCGCGGGAGCACACCCCAGCTCCCGCCGCCCGCCCAGCCCCGTCCCTCAGTCTAGGGAGCCCGAGCGCCGGGGGGCCAAGCCCGGCCGGTGCCACAGCCCTGAGCGGAAGCCGCCACCAGGGCGGCAGTGAAACGCTATCCCCGCCGTGTCTGTGTGCGCCTTCCCCCCTCCACTTCACCGCCGCACCGCGCCGCTCCCAGGGGCGACGAAGCCCCGAGGACGCCCTACCTGCGAGCGTGTGAGGGGAGCGGGACAGCGGGCTGCAGCTGGAGCCCGGTGAAGGCGACCGCCAGCCCGACGGAAAGTCCCTGCCGCTCTGCGCCGTCTCCCCCCGCCCCGCACTTCCTCTCCCGCCCGCTCAAGGCTGGAAATCCCCGGCGAAGCCCGCTGCTCTCCCGGCTCCTCCTCACACACCGATGGGCGGGCCCGGCAGAGCCGCTCAGCGCGCGCGCAGCCGGCAGTCGGGGGTCGGGCCTGTCGTGCCCGCCTGCAGCTGCTGCCATCGCTGCCCCCCAGCCCCGGCAGCGGGCACAACCCGGGGTGAGGTGGAGGGGCCCTGTCCTTCCCGCCCGGGCACGCGGAGCCCGTCCTGCCCGGCGCCTGCCGGCCCCCCGCAAGCGGCGAAGGGGTGCGGGATGGGATGTGAGGAGAAAGCGCGTCCCGCTCGGGGCAGGAGGAGGAGGAGTGCCGGGGCAGCTGTGCAGAGACTCGCCCCACCGCCGCGGGTGCTCGGCCTGAGGGCGGGCGTTGGTGCGGCGGACCGACCGTTGAGCACTGGGGAAGGGCGGGAGCGCTGAGGAGGGGATGGCGCCGGGACGCGGGGCGCCGGGGAGACGGATCGGCGCGGCGGAGAGCCGCTGGATTCCCGTCTCCGCACCGAGGGAAGTGCCAGCCGCCCCTCACAAAGGGTCGCATCGAACACCGCAGCCTTTATTGAAATAAAGGAAAAAGACACTGGGGAAAAGGGGAGGGAGGAGGAGGAGGAGGAGGAAAAGAGAAGCAGGGAGGGGAGGGGGAGAAGGGTCTGGAAAAGCTCTGGAAAGAGCAGCGAGCCGGAGCTGTTCGCCCCCCGGAGAGGCCGATCGCCTCATGGAGCAGGCGGGGAGCAGCCGACTGCAGGTGGCAACCCCGAGTTGGCTGAGGGTATGGGGGGGGTGCCTTTACCCGGTGTCCCGGGGGGAGAGGCAGCCGTCCCCCTCCTCGGGAGGCTCTCCCGGCAGCGGGAAGTGGGGGGCGACGCTGGCGCCTTGTGGAACTTGTCGCTCCGGGCGGTCACGTTAAATAAATGCCTGTTTCTGGCCCCGCTTGTATCGCAGTGTCCTGATCACGGCAGACGCCCTGCCGGTACCGGCGTCCCCGGTTTTACGCGGGGCGGCTTGTGTCACCGCGGCCTCACCGGCTGCTAGAGGCGGGGGGGCAGCCGTATCGCAGGACCAGCGCGGGGGCTCGGCTGGAATGCGAATATGGGGTTCAGACGGAGCGTGGGCTGGGTCGGTTGTAGGGATTGCCGCACAAGGGCTCTTGAAACTCCGGGTGCAGCGATAGGACTGGGGAGGTCAGGGAGCCAGGAGAGCAGGAGTCGTGAGGAATGTGCAGAGCCGAACACGGAGGAATGAGTGGTGTTAGGCTAATTTCAGTGAGATGAGGTCACCATCCTTTTTGGATGTTGTTTATTGAGGCATCACTAAGGAGGAACAGTTGGATGCGTGATCCTGAACGAGACAAGCTTTGCGTCATTGTTGCCGCTTACAGCATCTCTCCGCGTCCCGACATCCATCCTGACCCTCTTCGGTCTTTATCCCCCGGATCTCTGTACCGCCCACTACAACCTGCCCTGCACGACCAAACACCTCCAGCTCTGGCTGTGTCCTCACCAGCCCCCGAAACATGAAGCCTGGCCCGCACTGCTGATTCCCTGCTCGTGTGCTGTTTTTTTGCTCTTCTCACCTTCCCGCTTTCTCTCTCCCCCCACCCTCTCCCGCCTTTTGCTGCTGTCCCCAGTAAGAGGCTGGCTCAGCTGTCAAGACAACTGCGCCTTTTGAAATGATGCCGTGAACCTGTGATCAGAAAGACAATCTTAAGACCGATGTCTCAAATGTTCCCATCACTTGTTCGAGATTGCTTAGCTCTGGACTGGCTGATAGGACTGTGCACCAAGCCTGGATTTCTCCATCAGTGTGGCAGCAAATAAGTTTCTAGCAGAGACAAACCTGCAATTTCCTTCTTTGCCACTCTTTTTGCTGTTGTATATGAGTCCTCTTGCTTTTCCCTGAAAAAAAAAAAAAAAAAAAAAAAAACACACAAAAAACCACCACAGGATTCCAGTGCCTGTAGCTCTAGCAGCTGTATTAATGTATTCTTTCCCAAAAAGACAAAACAAATTCCTATACCATCTAAAATATGTCAGAAGCTTTTCCACATTAACAAATGTCTGTAGCCAAAGGGGTAGTGTTGATCTAATGCAGTATCCCATATCATGAGTACAAGATTTGAAAGGTTTTCTAATGCCATTATTATAGTGAGCTGTGTCACCAATTCTCTTGTCCTTAACTGGTTTGGAATCTCACATTATAAGCAATGTTTTCGCTGGACCTGAAACACTGTCCCCATGCTGCTGCTACGTGCTGCACACCTCTGCGTAGCAGTACTGTTTAGAATATACTGTGTTCAGAACAATAGAATAGCAGAAACAATGGTAAGGACCATGCGACAACTCTGTATTTTAACAAAATGGTTTGAAGAAACAAAATAATAGGGCATTACATTGGAAAATTACATGAGAGAAAAGAAATTTCTAAATAAACAAAATCCCCTGAGAGAAGGGTAGTAATCCGTTACAGACTTGGACAGGGGCAGGTACCTCCAAAAACTCTGGGAAAGATATAGAAGACCGAATATCATGTGATTATGGAAACTATAATTTCCCAGATACAGCCTGGAAGACACCACTAGGAAATGGTGGGGCTTAAATGTTCTCAAGTGTCATAGAAACTCCATTTCTCAAGCAAACAGTCCATGGTGCAATTTTAGGCCTGTATTAATAAGCAGCAAAGACCTTGTAGAAGGCCATAGTACTGAAACCAATCTTGAACTGAGTGATCAAGGGCTAATCCAGCTTACGTTAAACTGCAAGAGGGACAAATTCAGATCTTTGTTAAAGACTTGGGATCATAGAGTAGCAGACTTCAAAAAATGGAGGAAATTTCTGAGACTGACAGGACAAAGGAACCCAAAGATGCTTTTTACTCAGAGAAGCTGGCAAAGGAAATAATACTTGCCAAAGCAAGGATTTGTTCAAGGTTAGAGATAGTACCCTGTGCCTAAAACACTGTAGTGAGAGGAGAAAGGTGGTGATGCTGATAGCCTTGGGCCTGCTTTGCCTGACATTACTATGCGGGTGAATTCCTCCATAAGAAAATGACTGTGATCTGTCAGGAGGGATAGCTGTGGAAAAGGCTTATGTGAGACTATGATGCATGAAGTGAGGTATTTTTAGTAGAAAGAAGGAAGTAATGTAGAGCTTTACACAGCACAGCTAAGGACCCTTGTTTGGAAAATTATGTCCAGTTCTGGTGAATTACCATTAGAAAAGATTTACTTAGGTCACCACAGGTGCAGAACATGAATACTGGAGTTGCTGGGCAGCAGAGTAGCTGTGTTCTTGAATGGGAGCTGCAAGCAAGCTTGTCTTCCTTAACTAGCCAAATGAAGCAAAAAGTGTGATGATTCACTGTGAATACATTCAAACAGTAAACATCAAGGAAGGAGAACTATTTAAATTAAAGAATTATACTAGCACAAGGATGTATAGATATAAATCGGTAATGAGTACACAGAGTGAAAAGCTTTCTAGCCATTCCAGGAGGAAACAATACTCTAGACATAAGTGCCTAAATGATTTTAAATCAAGGCATGATACTTTTATATGTCCAAGAGGGACTTAAAGGGGGCTGAGCTCCTGACATTATACTTTGACCATTCCCAAACTTCAGTGCTTCTTCTGGTCCTCTACCCGACTTGTATTTGGCTTGTGAGGGTTTTTTCAACTGCCTCTGAAGCACTAGAAATTAGCCAGGGATACGATGTAGAGAGGACACTGGTGACATTAAATCATCAGGTGGTTTGTTGTGCATCTTGCTTACAGGCATTACCATTGAACTGATTGCCAGATTTGGGTCACAACAAAAGGTTTTCCCTCAGGTGACCCTGGCAAAGGACTGTGTTGCCTGTTTTATTTTTTTTTTTCTCCCTGCCACTTAGAATCTTCTGGGAGATTTATGTGCTAAATATCTTGTTGCAGGGGTACTGGTTATAGTCTTCTGTGATAATCCTGCTTAAGAGGCTTGGTCCTTTACTGCAGCTCTTAAGTTTATTACCTGATACTAAAAGGTGTTTAGTGACCCTCAATGAGTGGGGGCTGCAGAAAATATATTCTGTGGGACCTCCTAAACAAAACAGCCATTGAGTGGTTGTAGAGAGGGATCGTTTCCAGACTTATCTTCCCAAAAGTAGCATCAACAGGTTCTTTTTAATGCAGGAAGTAAATCTGAGGGGGATGGAGGGAAGAGAGAGGGCAGCAAACCGTTGTTTCTTGTGTGAATTTACTTACTGCAATTAACAATCATTCAGCTAAACGTTTGTAACAAGTAATGATACAGTACATCCTTACTAGCCGTGCTGTTTTCAGGTGCAGTTTGGCTCCGCTTTTGTACATAGTGCTAACTGTAAGCATTGTGATTTGTATCCATTGTGCATGCCCTCTCCACAGTTTCTGGGGAAGGGGGTTATGTTTTCCTCCTAATTGATACCTATTGAGGATCTCAGCAAGACTTAGCAGGACCCAGTTTCTGCATTTCTGGCACTGAGGCAGCTTCCTGACTTGCAGCTTCCTCATCCTATGTTTTGGATTGAAGATGCTTATTAACAGAATAATAAAAACATTAAATTTACATTCCTTTTTATTGCTGAAGCACAGCCCAAGAAGACCTGTATCATGGGAATACACATTCATTTACTGCATCCTGTACATGAGATAAAGATTCCCTGGGGTTTATTTCAACTGCTACTAAGCAATAATGTCTAATGTGATAGCCCACTTGCTTAAGGAAAAAAAAAAAAATATTTCCCCTGCTCAAATGATGATTTTCTGATTTTAATTACTAGAAAGTGATGACTTTTTAAATGACAAGCATTTGAGGTGAAACATTGCCCAAGTGTTACAGAAGTTAGTTATATATGCCTTCATATGTATGCTGTGACATTCTTCCTTTCTTTCAAGCTGATTGTCATCCCCAAGTCAGCTTATAGATCTGCTTCACAAATGACAAGAAATACTAGTATGGCATATCACAACTGCATCTCAGTTATTTCAAGGCCTTCTTACTCTCCTGTTGAGACTATTAAAAATACATTGAGGTCCCCAGGCTCCTCTACCATCAAGACTGCCATTGTGTCCATGCTAAATTGACTTTGGAGTCAAATGAAAATTTGGAGTGCATGTCAGTGGATATCCAAAGAGGCCTGTAAAGTAGTTCATGTGAACTCTAAGCTGTACCTGGAAAAAGAGACAAGATACAGTCCCACAGCAGGGAATTACTAGAGCACAGATATGCTTCAGCTGTACGTCTGTCTCAGTATGGCTGCAAAATCAGAGCTGTGATGGGAATAGTACAGAATCAGCAAGATCAGCTCTCCACAATATGGAGATTTCCCTGTGACAGCTGAATCTGAATATAACTGGTAAAAGCATCTTAAAGGCTGCTTTGTGCCTTTTGAACAGCACAAAGCAGCTTTATCAGGAGCAAGGATTTGGTCCAGAAGTTTTCCCCAGACGGAACGTGTCAATTGTTACACTAGTTTGTAACTAACAAATGCAAGGATTCTGTTGAATACCTGGCAAAGTAAAAAGCTGACATGAATATAACAGCTTTATTGATTTTTTCAGATGCCCTCGTTTTCTGAATGATACATCTATTTCTGAAAAGATCCCTAGGATCTTTTCTCCATCAAGAATCTCGGAACCTAATCTTACAAGAGGAAAAAACCTTACTTAATATTGGCAGAAAGACCAGATAAGTATATTTGCAATGCTGAGAATTGTTCATTATTCTAGAAATCGTAATTGGCTCATTGCAGTCATCAATAATAGCTGTTTCTTCAGAGTGATATAACTGTTTTTACTTTCACCTTTTCTGCATGTAGTCATGGGAACACAAACCAACCTGTGAGAAGAGGATTTAGAAATAATTGGAACATTTGAGGTGTCTGGGAGGTGGTCACTGAAGTCTCATCACTTTCCTAGTTTCCAGCTTAGCAGTGTGTCTTACTTCCAGTGCCATCAGAGCATCAGAATAGATTTGTGTACAGTTGTGCCAGCTGAGAGCCTTTTCCCCTTTTCCCTCCTCCATTTCCCCTCCCCCCCCCCCCCCCCCCCTTTTAATGGTAAATTGTAAAGGGAGATTTCAGAGTATTCTTGAAGGTTGTTTGAGCCCCTGGGTGGTTTTTTTTAAAAGTAAACTCTCTACAAAAGATGCATTTCCAAACCCTGAAATATTCTGTCCTGACTTCACATGCAGCCTGATCCAGGCAAACCTAACAGGCCTTAGTACCAAAGAGATTACCACAAGATGGAACCTCTGTGTTTGTTACGCAGTAATGCCAGCAGACTCCTGGAGAGAATCCAGTCAAGAGCAATCATTATCTAAAGAATAGTTGTTCTAGAAGCCTAGAGGAGAACAACACTTCTCTTGTCAACACTGTTCCCTTGGGAGCTATAGCTGATACAGCTAACCCTGATTCCCTTTGTTAAATTGTATGGATCATGCCCTGTGTGTATGACAGAGATACTGTTGTGCTTCCTAAGGATGTTCCATTCCAGATCTTGTTCTTACAGATGCAGTGTTGGGCCTTCTTTCACGGCATTAGCAATTCCCTGCCAGCCTTTGTCTTAACATATATCCAGCCTTCTAGTGGACCCACAACTCTTGGATTCAAGACATATGCACATCTACATGACAGTATAATGTCTTTCTGTCTCTCTGACTTTTACCATAAAGATTTTAGTACCTTGTTGGTCTGCCTCTTATTACTCAACAGTTTTCTTTCTCTATTCTTAGCAATTTTCTCACCTTGTATGGTAAAATGGTAATTCAGATTTATAGGTATCATGAGCCGGCAGTGTGCGCTTGCAGCCCAGAAAGCCGACCGTATCCTGGGCTGCATCAAAAGGAACATGACCAGCAGGTCAAGGGAGGTGATCCTGCCCCCCTACTCTGCTCTCATGAGACCTCACTTGGAGTATAGCGTGCAGTTCTGGTGTCCTCAACATAAAAAGGACATGGAACTGTTGGAACAAGCGCAGAGGAGGGCCATGAGGATGATCAGGGGACTGGAGCACCTCCCATATGAAGATAGGCTGAGAAAGTTGAGGGTGTTCAGCCTGGAGAAGAGAAGGCTGCATGGAGACCTCATAGCAGCCTTCCAATACCTGAAGGGGGCCTATAGGGATGCTGGGGAGGGACTATTCGTTAGGGACTGTAGTGCTAAGACAAGGGGTAATGGGTTTAAACTTAAACAGGGGAAGTTTAGGTTGGATATGAGGAAGAAATTGTTTCCTGTAAGGGTGGTGAGGCCCTGGAATGGGTTTCCCAGGGAAATTGTGAATGCTCCATTGCTGGCAGTGTTCAAGGCCGGATTGGACATAGCCTTGGATGGCATGGTTTAGTGTGAGGTGTCCCTGCCCATGGCAGGGGGGCTGGAACTAGATGATCTTAAGGTCCTTTCCAACCCTAACTATTCTATGATTCTATGATAGTATGCATAAAATGTGGTAACTCTAGAGAAAAAAATAATTACCCAGCTGTTTGTCTGAAGATATTTCTTAGCTAGATTCTGCTTATCCACCTGAGTCTTCAGAGTTAGGAGAGGAAAGAAGGTCAGCATACTCACTGACTGATATTTAGAATAATATCACTTTTGCCTCTGTTTTTTTGTCACAGGGTTTGAGAAGGTTTCTGCCCAGTGCATATGAAGAAAGTGACAAAAAGTGCTTCAGGTGGTGTCAGGACAAGAATGGGTATCTTGGGATCCAAACAACTCACTGTCTTAGCAAGCCCCTTGTATTGCATAGGTGAGACCCAAGAATAGGTATCTAGCTTAAATGTATCTTCAGGGAAGCATAATTATATTCAAATATTTTCCTTGCTGAATTTCAGTATTCTCTGTATCAAATATGTTCAGTTTTTAAGTAAAAAAAGTAAAATCTAAATGCTCTCAAGATAACTTTAGCCTAGCCCCTAAGAATTAAACTTCTTTCCTTCTTTCTCACCAGTTATGATGAATGCTCTCCAAGCCACATTACACCCTAATCAGCATATGCATAATCTCTACTATCTTTGTTATTACAGTATGACGGGGTTATATATAAGCCAGACAGTAATTAGAGGTAGAAAGAACCCAGCTCCAATAATTAGAATAAAGGACTAAAGACTCAAGAGCACATAGACTGGGGAAAAAAAGCTGAGAAGGAGAAAGGTGAGTTGGCTATCCATGGTAAGACTTCCAATGAACCTGAGCGATGTCGGATGGCAGAACTGCTAGTGCAGGGATGAGGAAGGACGAGACCTCCCAGTGTGAGGCAGGCCAGTGCCAGTCAGCTGCCAGACAGCTGTGATGAGCTGTGTATCTTTCATGTACAGCATTTGGAAGAGAGCTACCCCAGTAGGGTAACTACCTTGAGTTTCTTAATCTTGTGGGACTATTCAGACTTCTGGTGCAGACCCACATCAAGGCATGAACAGCAAGAGGAAGCCAAACAGACCTGTTGGGCATTGGACCTTCAACTACTGCATATAGTCTTCAACTATTTCACTGCAGAGGCTGCTGGTTTGATACTGGGGGGATAACTGACAAGTTCTGTTGGCACCAACCCACAGAAGAGCCATGTCCACTGAAGAAGCAGCATCTTCCACATGCTGAAAGACCTGTTGTGGAAAAGATGAAATATTAGCTCAGATCCTGCAAAGGTCTGAGCTAGAAGTGTTAGAAAAATTCCTTCGGAGCCTTTCAATGACTGGAAAGCAGATGCTTAACAAAACTGGCTTGAAGATTTTCTGCAAGAAATGTGTGAGCTACTGCTGTCAGTGGTGGTCATCTGCTGTAGCCATGGGATGATGTATCACCCATAGGCATTTCCCTGTAGAAAAAGTGGACAAAGGGTGATAACACTTTACTGAAGCTGCCCTCGTGACAAAAAAAAACCCTCCCTTGAAAATCAGGGCAGATCCTAGGCTGCCACTCCATGAAGAACCTATGGGGCAGTGGAAGATATATGGAGAGATCATCTGATCAGCTTACAGAACACACCTAGTGACCTGCTGCCAGTATGGAAAACAAGGACTCCTTGCACAGCAGAGAGATGGGTATGTATTTGTTCACAAAACCAGGTAATGGTAGAACAGAACCAGTGTGAGAAATGTAGCCAAAGCAGCCCCAGTATATTCTGAGTGCAACCCTCTCACTTTAATGATAGCAGACAAACGTTATCACTGGGTTTGAGGACAAGGGCTGCCATGTACAACCTCAAATGGAACAGCTGAATTCTCAGGATCCCTTGGGAGATGGTACAATGGGACTTCACTATTTACTAGGTCATGCAACAGCAGTTCCCAGATTTTTCACTTTTTCCTTCTTCCTAGATTATATCCTAGAGATATAAGAGCCTATACCTGATCCTGTACCACCTTCCTAAGTTCAGTCTTCATTGTCTGCTCTACCCATTGAGAAATGTGCTTCCATGTCCTGATTTAAATGCTCCCCTGTTGAAGACAGATGTGAGTTAAAATGCACAAAATGTAAAATCATCTTTCTACTGAACTTAAAGTTGCAAGAAGTTGAATTCTTCTTTGGCCTCAGTCTTATCTGCAGTAAGCTGATTTGTCTTTGTGCAAATGCTGCAGAATTAAACCAACATAATTCAGAGCAGAAGGAGGCCCCAAACCTCTCCTGGGCTGTTCGAGATAATACGCAACCATAAAACCAAAACCCAGCATCCCTCCCTCCTCCAGTTCCCTTGATGTATCAGGAAACATTCTGATTTTAGATCCAAAGTGGAAAGCTATGGTATTTGCACTAACTTTCCTGGAGTTACTCCCAATCCATACTGTGGTAACAGACTGTCGACTCAGCTGAGATCAGAACTCCTTTTTTTTTCTCTTTAGCTGGGCCTCCCATTTCAGTTCTTCTGGAGAGAAGGTGACAATCTCTGTCTTTCCCTGGAGAAAAAGCTATTTCTAATAGCATTACCACTAAAGTATAGCTTTCCATCTTTCATATGCTTCAGGAAGTTCTTCATTTGTAAAAAGGGTATATATAAACCTCAGACATTTCACAGAATCACAGAATCACGGAATAGTAAGGGCTGGAAAGGACCTCAAGATCATCGAGTTCCAACCCCCCCGCCATGGGCAGGGACACCTCCCACTAAACCATGCCATCCAAGGCTATGTCCAACCCCACCTTGAACGCCGCCAGGGATGAAGCATTCACAACTTCCCTGGGCAACCCATTCCAGGGCCCCACCACCCTCACAGTAAAGAATTTCTTCCTCAGATCCAATCTAAACCTCCCCTGTTTAAGTTTAAACCCATTACCCCTTGTCCTCTCACCACAGTCCCTAATGAAGAGTCCCTCCCCAGCATCCCTATAGGCCCCCTTCAGGTATTGGAAGGCTGCTATGAGGTCTCCACGCAGCCTTCTCTTCTCCAGGCTGAACAGCCCCAACTTTCTCAGCCTATCTTCATACGAGAGGTGCTCCAGTCCCCTGATCATTTTCGTGGCCCTCCTCTGGACTTGTTCTAACACTTCCACGTCCTTTTTATGTTGAGGACACCAGAACTGCACGCAATACTCCAAGTGAGGTCTCACGAGAGCAGAGTAGAGGGGCAGGATCACCTCCCTCGACCTGCTGGTCACACTCCTTTTGATGCAGCCCAGAATACGGTTGGCCTTCTGGGCTGCAAGCGCACACTGCCAGCTCATGTTCATTTTTTCATCAATCCACACCCCCAAGTCCTTCTCTGCAGGGCTGCTCTCAATCTCCTCCCCGCCCAACCTGTAGCTGTGCCTGGCATTGCTCCGACCCAGGTGGAGGACTTTGCATTTAGCATGGTTGAACTTCATCAGGTTGGCATCAGCCCACCTCACAAGCGTGTCAAGGTCCCTCTGGATGGCATTCCTTCCCTCCAATGTATCAACCGAACCACACAGCTTGGTGTCATCGGCAAACTTGCTGAGGGCGCACTCAATCCCACTGTCCATGTCACCCACAAAGATGTTGAACAAGACCGGTCCCAACACCGATCCCTGGGGGACACCACTCGTTACCTGTCTCCAGCTGGACACTGAGCCACTGAGCACTACTCTTTGCGTGCGG
The DNA here is from genome assembly GCA_039720435.1 of Amazona ochrocephala. Taxonomy (NCBI): domain Eukaryota; kingdom Metazoa; phylum Chordata; class Aves; order Psittaciformes; family Psittacidae; genus Amazona; species Amazona ochrocephala. Next base: position 49,360,408 of record CM077882.1, on the reverse strand, counting down.
CCATCCAGCCAGTTCTTTATCCACCGAGTGGTCCACCTATCAAATTGATGTCTCTCCAACTTAGAGAGAAGGATGTCATGTGAGACAGTGTCAAAGGCTTTACACAAGTCCAGGAAGATGACATCAACTGCTCTGCCCCTGTCCATCAGTTCCGTAGCCCCTTCATAGAAGGTCACCAGATTGGTCAGGCAGGATTTCCCCTTAGTGAAGCCATGCTGGCTGTCACCAACCACCTTGTTGGTTTTCATGTGCCTTAGCATGCCTTCCAGGATAATCCGCTCCAAGATTTTGCCAGGCACAGAGGTGAGACTGACTGGTCTGTAATTCCCTGGGTCATCCATTTTCCCCTTCTTAAAAATGGGGGTTATATTTCCCTTTTTCCAGTCATCGGGAACTTCACCTGACTGCCATGATTTTTCAAATATGATGGACAGTGGCTTAGCAACTTCATTTGCCAGCTCCTTCAGGACCCTTGGATGGCAATACAAATTGCAAATTCTCACAGTTTTTATCATAAGTTTTGTGATAATTGAGGCTTTTTTCCTCAAACCACCAGCTTTTGGCATGATGTGATTATGTAAGAAATTCCTGGGATTTTTTTTTTTTTTTCAGTTAGACAAAAAGGCAGTAATTTTCTTTCTCTCATGGTTGTAGATAGAAAGCTTAAAAATACAACCTGAGCACCCTGAAAAGGCTTAGGAATCAGCAAAGCAAAATAGGTTGAATATATATCCACTCCTAAACATAATTAGAAGTCCATGTCATAATGGATTTTGGGTTTTTTGAGATCTGACTCATGATTTTTAAATTATTCAATTTGGCAATACCATATAGATTCACTATGCTCTTGGATAAAATTCTTTGTCAAGCCAAAGGCTAAACTGAGACAAGAGTAAGTTCACTGTAAACAATTACACGCATTGTCTATTCTTGGCTTTTTAAAAACCACCATCTTCTCGTTACAAAAACTCTGTAACACAACGAAGACTAAAGCTTTCACGCAGCCAAGTCCCAGCATATGACAAAAAAAATATTGAAAGGCAGTGCAGAAACAGAAGCTAATAAAACTTGAAGTAGGTGAGACTTACTTCTTTGAAGTGTAACTTTTCCCATACCCACTGGACCACAGTCAGTTCTGGGTTATACTAGGGTAAACTCGGAGTCAAACCAGTGAGATAGTCTGACTTTATTGGTCATAACTAATGTATTTTGCAAGGAACTGATATCAGTTCTGTTAAGTGTATTTGTCATTCTATTTCTCGTTCCAGCATGTATATAAAAATCTAGCAAGAACAATGTGACAGGGGAATTGGGGAGGTACTAAAATTAAGCCTGTGTGTGCAACTTCAGTTTAACTGGTACCCCTTCTGCCCTGCTTCTGAATATTAACTCTGAAACCTTTAACGATGTAATCATGTTTTTTTCACAAGGATTCTCTACCTCTCTGAGTAAAGGATCACTCTTCTGGGGTTTAGATGTGAAGAGTGCAGCAAGAGAGACTCCTGCCTTCTAGATCTCTATTTCGCTTTAACTTTAAAGAGGTACTTAGAGCTGCACAAACCAAGTCCTATAGAAATTAGGTGAAAATGGAGTGTTTCTGCAATCAGCTGGTAAGGAATCCAAGATTGCAAAGACAGTTTCCCATGCTGTGCTTCAAACACCTTGAATAAGAAGTGAAGAGCATGTAGCCTGCAAAAGAGAAACTATCCACGAGTCATACTTACAGTCTCCTGATCTATAATCAGAGGGTGTTATCCATTATGCTACTAGCATGCTGTTGGCAAGGTCTTTGCTTGGACAGATGCACTTTATAATCAAAGTTGAGAGATGGATAATGAAATTTATTTCTAAAACCCCAGCTAACTTTTCCCTAAAGTAACAGAGCAAAATGAAACCCTTGCCAGGCCAATATGAAGATGAATTAAGTATTTGTGAAGCCCTCAATAACAGCAGTGATGAGCACTAGAGAAAACTTTAGGACTCGAGCTTCCCTATCACACTGACAAAAAGTAAGAGTGGAGGTCTTACATGGAAACTCTCAAATCCTCCAAAACCAAGAGCGCGTACCTTTCAAACTGTCTTTTAAAATCCTGCTTACTGCCTTAAAGGATCATCAAGATGGGCTTCAAAAGGCAGAAATGAAGGCTGTACCAGAGAAAAACAAATATATGGGATCCTTACTTAGGAGGAAACAGATGGCTTTTAAAACAAGCCTGAATAATACACAGTAAAATAAGTAAGGGACCACACATTAAATACTGCAGATAAAACAAAATGACAAGGAATCCTCTGTCTGCCTCGTGTTCCAAATAAATTCAAGTCCTTTGAAAAGAATAGCATCCCATTAAGAACTGCATCATAATGCAGTCTTTATTCTGTCATTTTTCTGAGTCATCTGATTTTCTGAATCACCTGAACTTCAACCTCATTGTTACTTGTACGTGTAGGTTTCTAGTTTGGGTGAGGGAAAGGAGAATTATGATTTTTTTTTTTCCAATGTATCATTTTGAATCATTCATATTCTCATACTCAGAAGGAGACTCTTTAAATCTACTCCACAGACTTCTACCGCTTGACCTACTGGAGTATCTTCTCACGGTACTACAATGCCACGTAGTCTGGAGGGGAGAGCAGCTCTCCTGCCATCACAGCTTCACTGCTATATATTGACAGCACAACCAGGAGGCTCAGCAGTCTGAATGTTTTTCCATGAACTGATGGGAGGGTATTGCACATCTTGATGGGCATTCCCTTTTAATGGACCTTTCTGTGTCTCAGTCTTTTCTACATCTCTGCTTCCTCTCATGCTGTTTACTTTTCCTGTTGTTTTAACTTCACATTCCACCACTCAGGGATCTCATCCCAGTCTCTCTGATGGCTTTAGAAATCTAAACTTGACCTAATTTCTGAAGAGAAGAAAACCAAACCCACAGATGATTTTACCATAAAGCATTGAGGAGACACACTTCGAGTAAAAGGATCAGAGTAAATGCAGAATATCCTGAAGCCTTCAAAGTGATAATAGCACACTTAGTTTACCAGTGTCAAATTTTTATGTCCTTGGTGTATTCCAGTAATAAGTAGAATCAGCCTGTTTTTTGTCTCTAAGCTTATACGTCTCCTTTCCCACAGTTTAGAGAAACCTTGCTGTCTCGAATAAAGTGTTGAGAGGGCAAAGAATAGGAGTAGATATGACAATCTAAATTACTAGGGATGGCCTGGGATGCTGAGATAGGTGCTGTTATATCTGAAACAAAGTTATTCTCTCCCTTTCTCCTCCCTCAAGTATCTCTAATTGTTTGATGCAGCAGACAAAAGCTTCAAAAGGTCTGCACTGTCTTCTCTTCCAGCATGGTCCAGCTATGCCTGGGTGTTCTGCTGACAGAGAGAAGGTGAATAGATCTCTTTGTCAAGTGCTCTAACCCCTGCTCCTTGTGTCATCTCCAGCAGCTGACACAGAAACAACAACAACAACAACAAACAGACTAACACAATAAGGCAAAGTTTCAGACATCTAGCTCCAGTCTGAATTTTGAAAGGAGAAAGGCACTGCCTGGTGGCGAGCAGTAAGATTTCTATGCCATAGGGAGGGATGGATTTAAAGCTCTGGTCAGATGGCCTCTGGCAAATTTAACTGTGACAGTGTAAGGAATTAGCTCCTTGTCCTTCAGCTACAACTCCTGGGGAGAGAACTGTTGCTTTCCCTTAGCAGGGCTGGCAGAGTTGCTTGTGACATAACTCAGCTGCTTCAGTGCAAGAACTACCTGGTCAGACATTGCACTGGAACAGATGAGGAGTGCTCAGGTGAGCCATTCTGCTGTGACAATGGTAACCTCGGGCAGATATGTGACGAACTCAAACAGCTGAAAGGATGTTTATGTTTTAAATTGTTGCAGACTCTTCTAACATGGAAGTGTATATCCAAAGATGTATCCTCTTTTCAGTGCCCCCTTTGGACTATTTTCAATAACTGGCATTTCAGCATTTGTGGATCCCCTTCTGATGTTACCTTACCCTCTCCATATACTGGGGCAGCAAGAGGTCTACTGCAGATCTGCAGCTCCTTATGTGGCTGGTTTGTAGCTGTGGTCTGATTACCCCATCAGTAGGGCAATTCTCCATTGAATAAATGCACTAACAATTCAAAGGCACTAGTAAAAGATGGGAAGGAGGCCACATGGGTTTTTTCCCATATAAATCTTACCACAGAGTTAGTCAAACTTAGCAAAGAGTCACTTGTATAGAAAGAGAATATCCTTTAGCTAAAATATTGTTGTCACTGTTACATGATGATCCAAATAATAACTTTAAATGTACCTTTAGCAAAACACAATCAGTAGCAGCAGAAAGACATGGATATGCCAGCTGTTGCCTGCCTGGTCTTCAGGATCCCCAACTATGCACAAAGCTGGCAGGCTGCCTTTTTGAACCTTGAATGTTTGTACTATTGATTGACTTTGGTTTTGCCCTGTCTCCTGTCTCCCCCGCCCCGCGTCACTATGGTGACTACCGTATCATAGCCTGTCTCCTAGCCTTTGAAATTCTGTCTCTCTCTCCCTTATTCATCCTTTCTCCCTTAGCATCCCTCTTCCTTTCGACCCAGTTCCGCCCTTTAAATGATAGGATCAGATCTGGACTGTGGCTGAAGTCATTCCAGCTGTCCAGCCTGTCCCTGCTGCGTGTTTGTCTCATTGCTCATCAATCATCTCCTGAACTACCTTGGTTTGCCAAGCAACATTTTAAGGCAAACTGGAATAAGCAACAGTTCACCTTGAAACACACACTCCCAACTGTGGCCGCCGAAGAGCCTACTGACGTGCAGTTATACAACAAAAGGGAGGGGAAGACATGTCCTAAGGTAAACTTTCTGTTCTCTTAAAACAGTATTGATAAATACAGGTAATGAATGCTCATCCATCTTCCTCTTATTGATTTAATCTTATGTCAAACCTACCTTTTCACATATTCTGGAAGACAACCTGTTTTCCTCCATGTGTCAGTTAGCATCACATAGCACAACGACTGATAGGAGCAGAGTTCAGGGATGATAATGAGCTCTGTTGTTTCTGATGCAAGAGACAGCCCCAGAGGCTCGGAGGTTCTAACTCAACTTCAACTCAGTAAATGAAGCCCGAGGCTTCAGACAGAGCATCTCAGCCTTGCATATCCCCCTTAACATATTGAAAGGGAGAGAAAATAGTAAAAGCGTCAGATGTGCAAAGGATCAAGTAAGGCTGGCTTTTTAATATTCTTTATTCCATTTCCCATTTTATCCCAATTTCCTATAGAAATAAGGCTTATGAGATCAGCTGGGCAATGTGCATCTCTCTCTCCCCCAACCCCCATGTCTTCTTTCCCCCGTTAGCCAATCTCAACAGAATTTGATATAGAAAGTAAAGTTCTTCAGAATTACTTAAATACTTACATGATTTATAAAAAACAGTGTCCAGGAAGCAGAGAGTGTGGTTTGGACCTTCTCAAGTCGACCTCAGATCATTTTACTCCTGTTACCTAATTTCTACAATATTGCTTGGTTTTCAAATACTCAAGGTGTGGGAAAAAGTTGTAACGGTAAAGAAAGGGGAAGCATAGTGCTTTGGTGAGTACATGTGTGGCCGCAATTGTCATTATATGCAACAGACACTGTGTATCATTGTGGGAAAGGCAGGAGACCTCTTGGCCATACTTGGATATCATGCTGAGGTCAGGCAGTAAAGGGAAGAGGGCAGGCTTATGCAGTGCCAAAAAAGGGTGAAAAACCCCCCAGAAAACCTCAAGTAGCTATGTAACTGCAGCCACACCACTGGGACCATGCTCCTCCTGAGCAGAGCAGCTTATGGGCCAGACAAGGACTAAGCAAATGCTAGTCCAAAGATCTGAAGCCTGACTTAACATGAGCTGCAAAAGGACATTGGACATTCAGGATACGTCATCCAGGAAATGTCTGAATATAACTTTACATGAAATGAACACAGGGTGCTGACAATGACTGTCACAAATGTGCGACCTTAGGACAAGGATGAAAAATTAATCAATTAAAAATGTATAATAGGAGAGAGCAGCCACTGAGGAAGTGCACAGTGCAGTGTAAAGTGCTAAGTGAGTACCAGGAAGGAGTAGCTATAGCTCAGTTCTTCCACCATTACTTGTGCCACACAGGCCCTGGTACCTGCTACTCCGCTCCCCCCCCGAACTGGAATGAGCCCTGTGCTGTCTAGAGCTCCTTAAAAGAGCTGTAGCCCCTGCAGTAAAATGGCAGAGAGCAGCAAAAAGAGATTCCATTGCTAGATTATGGCCAGTGGATAAATGGTCGACAGTGGAGGAGGACCATTTGTGGGCCCCATCTGTGGAGCACTACTAGTTGTGGAGAGTCTGTTGTAGTTAATGGAGATGTGTGAGACCTTGAGAGATCACCAGTTGTGGGGGAGTGGGGTGAGGTACCAGTCCGCTTCTCCTGGTGTTCCCCATGTACTGGGAGTTGTTATTGGGTCACCTCAGCCCTCCCATTATTTATGGTTACAGCAGCAGCTCACATGTCCCTGCAAAGAGAAGAACAGTGATGTCAAGGGTAAGAGATGGGTTAAAAAAGAGGAGGAAATGACAAGATGATCTCAAGAGAAACCTGGAGAAGCAGAAAAACACAGAAGCTGTAATGTGCAAGGATGGAAAGAAGAAGGAAACCCAGTCAGCTAAAGGCAGTGGAGCAGCAGTGGAGAGGCAAGGGAGGCAAAGTGGCTGAAGAACATGGAAGTCAGAGCACGATATCATTTATGCTTTATGCAGAGATAACAGTAGATTTGAGTATAATTAACTTTAAAGTCAATACTGCCCTTTATGTGATACGAACAGAGATCTGCAGAGAAGCAGGCTTCATTATTTTTTCTGCTTACAGAATGACCTACTGTCAGGGAAAACCAGTCTTCGGCTGGCTCTTGTAAGGTACTGGAGGTGACAACAACTATCCATTTTGGCAAAAAGGGAAAAGGTTATTTTAAATGGGCTGGAGCAGATGTTGTTTTCTTTTGTTCCTCCAGAGGAAAAAAAGACAAGAGCACACAAATGGAGAGCGAGAGGGAAGAGCTGTAGAGACAGAAAACACAGCGGCTGTTGTGGTGCTGACTCTTCGTTGCCATCTCATTGTGAAAGAAAGGGCACAGCGCACGCTCTTATCATTTCTTCTGAGATGATTTGTAACAGCATTCGGCTGTTCGGGGCACAGCTCAGCCTTTCTGAGCATCCTCACAGTACTCTAACAAAAATGCAGTCTTGGCTGCCTGGTCCAAACAGGGGCACAAGCAGAGAGGGAGAGGGAAGAAAGAAAATAAGAGGCCAAACCAGGCTGAAGAAATATTTCAACCTGATCCTTTTCTTCAATTTCCCCAACTGCATAACTTTTCCCAGATAAGTAGAAGACACCCACCTGAGAAACTTAGTGATTTCTGGGATTTGAGCCTGAACAGGGCAGCCCTGATAGTTAACAAGTTCCCCAGGAATGTGTCCTCCTCACCTTCTGCCCACTACAGACCCCGAATGGGCAGAAGCCCCACACATTCATCATTTTATCCTTTATAATGACCTTCTGGCTTGCCACATGAATTTAACTGAACTCTGAGCCTGTGACAATAAGCCTTTTGCTCCAACCAATTCCATGGATTTTTAATACTTCAGTTACTTCCATTTTTAAAAAAAAATCTTGTGTGAGGGACTGAGTTCAACCCTGTGCAACCCCAAATACCTTAAAGGTGTTGAATTTCACATTTTCACCCTGCTTTGATAAACCATAATCAATACTGCTTTAATTTAATGTACCAGCTGTCACAACTGCTGCAGTTTGGGAGCTTCTGCACATCCTCAGCTCCTGTCCCTGCTGTAGGGATGCTGGGGAGGGTGGGCATGGCACTGCTGGGAAGCTGATTCAGCCGTCACACTCTAATCCGCTGCAGTGTGTGCAAGCTCCCTGACAGTGGTCACCTCCTGTAGGACAAGCTCTCCTTGAGCTGCGCTGCAGCAGAGCCCCCATGGCATGTGCTGGGAGGGGAGCAAGAATCACACATATCCTGCTTCCACGCTGTCACAGGGGCTTGGGCGGGGACCTCACAGAGATATTGCTCTGGCTGGCACCACAGCCATCCCTAGCGACAACACTTCTCCCCCATGAGTGGAGGGATGAGCACCATGCTCGGTGCATAAGCGAATGAATTGGGAGAGTACCCCTGAAACTCTGAGGAAAAGACTGTAAGGCCCCAGGGTAAGAAGCAGGCCGCTACTGCCAGTTGCCCCAGGCACAAAGCGGACAAGCAGACCCTCCCTGTGCTAGCATGGCAGCAGTGGTCCCTCTGCAGCTCAGCTCCCCTCTGTGTCCCGCAGCATGGTTGTCCAGGCACTAATGCAGGAGAGAAACCAGACCTGGCTCTCCCAGCCCCAGCTCTCCCAGCCTCTGGAGAGGGTCTGAGCCCCAGGGCTGCTCACAAGGCTATTGTGACTGTGTGGGAACAGGGCCTTTGTCCCAGCACAAGGAGAGACAGGAAAGGCATGGCAGAGCAAGGGGGTCCCCGCATGGTTGATTTGCAAGAGAGCATAGCTATGGGTACATTGAAGGTGGGTCGAACCCCTTCACCTGTTGCCTCTGTGGAGAGATGCATGGGCATGGTCTTAGCATCATGCTAAGATGCTAAGGTTTCAGGGCTGGGGTGCCTCTACACAAGCACACAAACTTCAGCTATTGAATGAATTTTCATTTTGAAACCCAAGATGCTTCCTTGGGTTAGGTTTTAGCTACAGAAGGATTTTCAAGATTGTGATTTTCCACTTACCTGAATACAGATCTGTCCCTTCCTACACAGTGGTTGTAGCATCACCAAAGCAAGCTCACACTTTCCATGCCTGGTGTGTATGATTGTGGCATTTTGTTTGTTGTATTGCACAACAGGCTGAGGGTCCCAGCTGTTAATTCCTGTCTCTCTGCATTTTAATGGACTCTTTCAGTCCCACCTCAGCTGTGGCAGCAGAAATACTGCAAAAGTACATATAGGAGTACAAAATAAGTTGTTAAAATATTGACCCTGAAATACAGAGTGAAGTAAAAAGAGTCTCCTGGGAAAGCCTCCTCTGCTGCGTTTTATTAAAGAAAAATAACCTGGAGACACCAGAGAGTCAAGTATTTGCTCAGGCCCCAGTGAAGAGATTTGACTTTTATTCTTCTCTTGCTGCTGCTCCCTTTATTTTCCTGTGAAGGAAGGAGGACAAAAATACCTCCCTGGATTGGCTGGAGGGTCCTGTTCAGACCTTAGCTCAGGGTCTAGGTGAAGGAGCTGACAACTGAGGGTGCTACAGGGTTGGGAAGAGGAGACAGGAGCAAAGCAAGCTGGATGGGCTTTTCACATCACACAGTGACCCACCAGCGTGACACGACCTGAAAGACTGACAACCCCAAGACGTTTTATGCAACTTAACTTTATGCCAACAAAACTGGAACAGAGCTAAACAGATATTTGTCCCCGCTCCCTGTAAGCTGTCATGAGCTAAACTGGTTTGGTCTTTGCTTTAGGACCATCTCTTTTTTTTTATTTAATAACCCAGGCATTGCTTCAAGAGAAACATTGGGAGCTGAAGGACGGTAAAGCTGAGGAATACAAGTAGCCAAAGAGCACACTGGTCCGAGAATGAAACCAACAGTCCTTGACAAAAATAAATCATTACTGAAGTAGAGCCTAATCTTAATTGGGGTTTTTTAAATGCAATTTTTTAAAGGTATAGAGCCCAAGAATTAACTGAGTGTTTTTTAGAGTCTGAAGTGTACTGGTCTCTAGATTCTCTCCAAGCCCCCCGAGATGACGTGTGTGATATTGGGAATTTAACTGCAAACACTCACAGAAGGACACCACTCTTTTTCAGTCCTTCATGGCAATTTCTTGCCCTTCTGAAGAAATACTCATTTTAAGTCTCCTTGCTTCCAACCCCTCTGGCAGTCCTTAGTCCCATTCCTAGCACTTGGAGAATCTCTTTGAGGAGTGCGATGACAGGAGAAAGGGGTCCCTTGAGAGGCCATCTAATCCATCTGGTTATCTTATTCAATTCATGAGGATCAGCTCTACCTTCCAGATGTAAAAACCTCAGGAATCTTCCAGACTGAAAGCTATTTAGCCTCTAAGCCAAGGTGAGAGGATTGTAAAGTGTTCCTGGAGGATGACTTCAGCAGAGAAAATCTGTACCCAGAAGAGAGCCGTTAGAGACAGATGTAGAGAGAGTAAGGAGCAAAACCACACACAATGAGGCATCCTGTAATTTCCCTGCCACTGCAACACTCACTGGGGATATAGCACCCATGCAGGTTAAGGCAGCTTTCCAGAGCTGCTGCATGCTAAATGAACCCTCAGGATCTCAGCTGTAAGCCTCTCACCTTGTACCAGCATTTCTACCAGCACACCAACAAATGTGGACATACAGCAGCATGATGGCTCCCCAGGACCCAGTAGATGAGCATGAAATGTGGGCGGCAGGACAACCTGCATGAAAGCTTCCAAGCTTTCTCAGAAATGCATGGCAGCCCAAAGAGAACAAAAATTGGGAAACTCTGAGAACTTCAGATACATTAGCACACTGGATGACACAAAGGATGGGTAATCTGCATGCAGTGTAACTCTGGAAGGTTACTTTGGAGAAATTATATTACGTTGTGCTGCGCTAGGGATGTTCAGGATGTTGAAGTGGGGTTTGGCCTGTTGCTTTATGAAATAAGGGGTCATTAGCATATTTTCAAACTACACAAACATCAACATAAACAAGAGCCCTAATGTGGGAGGTTGGTCTTTCTTCCTTGCACATCAGCCAGCCTAACCCAGCCCTTATCTGCAGTTGTCTAGGTGGAAAGCAGGGCAACTACCTCCTTCTTGGTCATTAGCTTAAAGTAACTGATTTCAAGACAAAGCCCAGGCATGATTTTTGCCACTGCTTTTCAGAATGGACAGCTGCTTCTGGGTCAGTAAAAACACTTCTTTTTCTCTATCCAAATTACTTATTTCCTAGGTTCTTACTAAATCCTTTTAGCCTTCATAGACAGGAATTGCAAGAGTTATTTTTATTGAGGTGACAGAATAAACATCCCCAGGAGAGCTGGGCAGCCCATGCTCCTAAGAACATTGGAACATTGGTTTCCGTGGGCCAGTGTTGTCTGAGACTTTGCAAACAATGTCTGGAGAAGCTGAGAGATGCTGCGAAAGAGCAGCTTTCCTCCTGGACATGTAGCGTTTCCAAGAAAAGTATGTTCTGTTCTCTGCCACCTCTAAAAAAAAAACCTGATTCTGTCATCTCCATGTTTATTTTGCAATGTCTGATATTTTTAAATTGTTTATTAAATACAGTGGTGATTTAACTAAGTGTTTGTAATAGCATGAGATCTGTGCCATTGGCCGGAGCCAAGAGCCAGAAGGCATGCAGAAAATCTTCCCCCATCAAGCTGCTGTTGCCAGGCCCCCATGGTTTGGAGAAAATCCCTTTCCCATCGCCCAGTACTAAACTTTTTTAGTGTGATTCCCCCACCACCAACTGGGATGAAACTGCTGAGAGAAGTTGTCTCAGAATCTGACCTCATGCGCAAAGGACCTCTCTTGAATTTCACCATAATTGTCAAAATTTGTTTTCCAAATCATATTGTAACCACAATATAGAAAGAGTTCATGTAAAAATCTCCTCTCCTTGCTACATCTCCCACAATCATAGGGCTCGTGCTGCAGTACTATTGCACTGGAAACTATTATAAGGAAAGCTCATTAAATTTCACTGCAGAAGTCAGCAAACATGAGCTGTACACAGCAAAACAATTTCAAGGAAAAATCTTAAAAGATCCCATGACAGGAAAATGAAAATGCAGGGAGTGCCATCTGGAAACTGAAGGGAAGGCTGTGCTTATGCAATTACAAGGCTGAAACAGGTACCAGAAAATACAGAAATTAGCCTGGTAATAATGAAATAAAATAATTGCAAATTAAGTGACTACTTGCACAAAATACACTACACAAAAACAATTACAACATGAAGGAACCAAAGGGGAAGTCTAAATTAAGTCAATTCTTTGCTTAACGCAGTTCTTATAAAAAGGACACTTCTTCAGAGAGGTACTTTATTCACAGCATGGTTTTTTCTGTGTATCAAGCCATAGAGTAAGAATGAAAAAATTATTTACACAGTTGTCATGGTTTAAGCCCCTCACGCAGTTCGCTCACTCACTTCCCCCTCTTTCTTCCCCCTGCTCCCAGAGGGATGAGGAGGAGAATCAAAAGAATGCAACTCCCACGGGTTGAGATAAGAACAGTTTAGTAACTAAGGTATAACACAAACCACTACTGCTACCACCAATAATAATAATGACAAGAGAAATACAAGGGAAAAGAATACAATTGCTCACCACCTATACCCAGCCCGACCAAGCAGTGCACCCCCACCCTTCTGGGTCTCTGCCTTCTGTTTTTACATCCTGAGCGTGACATGCTGTGGTGTGGAATACCTCTTTGGTCAGTTTGGGTCAGGTGTCCTGTCTCTGCTTCATCCCAGCTTCCCCTCTCCCCTGGCAGAGCATGAGGCTCAAAAAGCCCCTGGTCAGACCAAAACATTACCAAGCAGTAACTGAAAACACTGGTGTTATCAGCGCTGTTCCCAGGCCCAAAATCAAAAACACAGCACTGCAGCAGCTACCAAGAAGGAGAAAAATGACTGCTGCTGCTGAATGCAGGACAGCAGTTTAAGTAATGCTCCATATACCACATTCACTGCTAAATGTGTGGGACTCAAGCCATCCAGCAATATGAACAAGCTACCAGGGTGCATTTCATTATGACTGTCTCTTTCCATCACCCTCCGCAGTCCAAAGTCTCTTCTGCAGGGGAGTCAGTGGCATTTATGCCCCCTACCCCATCATTCCCCCAAACCAAGGGCAAACAGCAAGCAGTGGAAACTGTGCCATCTTTCTTTCTGCTGCTACCCTCCTACAGAGAGGACAGCAGGCTGCCTTACCCATGGGTGCAGTGGGTTTCATCTCTCAGCCCGCTATCTCAGGCGCTCCTCAATGCTCACTCACAGCAAAGGTTTATGACTGAGCTTGAAAGCTGCATTAACATTGGTCCCTCTGCAAGGCTTGGGGCCACCAATGTGAGATGCCCCATGGCAGGGCCCGGGGAGACCAAGATGGGGTGAGCCAAGTACAGGGCCAGGGGAGACCAAGATGGGGTGAGCCAAGTACCCCAAGCATGATGGTTTCACTGAAAAGGAGTTGAAGAGCCACAACGGACGACATCTTTCCCCTACTGAGGGTTTAATGTTAGCCTGAGCTACCAGGATTAGAAGACCTCAACCAATACTGTAAAGCTGTGCCTGGCCCATGATGGAACAGTGCCTGATCAGGAGGCAAGGAAGACCAACCTGAGCTGGAAAGGGAACCTGAACCACCATGGGGAAGAAACTGATCTCCAGGAGGCCTGGGCATCAAAGTGGAGGTGGAGAGGAAAGGAAGCAAAAGGGAACAGAAATGACAGGGAATGCATGTGCCAGGTGCCACAGGAAACAAAACAGGAGTCCAGCAGGAGAAACACATGATAGAGGAAAGGATGGAGAATGCAAAAATTGAGGAAAGGAAGGGTAAATTCTGTGCTTGCAGCCCAGAAAGCCAACCATATCCTGGGCTGCATCAAAAGGAACATGACCAGCAGGTGGAAGGAGGTGCTCCTGCCTCTCTATACTCTGCTCTTGTGAGACCTCACTTGGAGTATTGTGTGCAGTTCCGGTGTCTTCAATATAAAAAGGACATGGAACTGTTGGAACAAGTGCAGAGGAGGGCCACGAGGATGATCAGGGGACTGGCGCACCTCTCACATGAAGATAGGCTGAGGAAGTTGAGGCTGCTCAGCCGGGAGAAGAGAAGGCTGCGTGGAGACCTCATAGCTGCCTTCCAGTATCTGAAGGGGGGCTATAGGGATGCTGGGGATGGGCTCTTCATGAGGGACTGTAGTGCTAGGACAAGGGGTAATGGGTTCAAACTTAAACAGGGGAAGTTTAGATTGGATATGAGGAAGAAATTCTTTACTGTAAGGGTGGCGAGGTACTGGAATGGGTTCTAAATGAAGAAAAGTCCTTACTCTACTTAAGAAGGAGTCACTGGCCACTGGAAGACTCCCAGTTGGATGAAGCCCTTCTTCTGTTTCCAAATTACCCTCACTGTTGCCAACCTCTTACACTTTCATGAACCCAGGATCACCACACTTCAAGAATAAGGCATAAAGGCACAAAACACATTTGGAAGTTATTAATGTAATGCCATACATATTTATACCCCTAGACAGATAAGGCCAACTTTTTCACTTAGGAATATAGGGCCAGTCAAGGGTTGTAAGAGCACATACAGATCCATCCAAAAATAATGCTTTCTGTATATTTCAGGAATGACCCTTAACTATACTTAGGATGACGAATTTGTCTTCATGTGATGAGCCTGACCTCATCATCTACAAAAGGAGAGGTTGTGAGCAAGCAGATGCTCCTCTCATCTGCAAGGTCAGAATCACCAGTATATTTCATATATTTAAAGTACTGCTCTGGGACCCATTGCTGTAACGTCTGCGTGCCTTGTAGTCTGCCTAAAAATAAACAAATATCAGTTACCCAAGTGGGTGACTCATAACCGTACATGAGCCCCTTCGAGTGTGAGCTGGTTGGCTGGTTAATTAATGTGAAGGCTGACTAACAGACAATCCTAATGCTATTCTCAAACTACCACCAAACCACTTCAATCAGTATGTGTAAAATGGCCAAAGTGCATAAAGCTAGTAACTAACCTCCCCTTCCCTCTTTTATAGATTGTATATGAGGAAGAAATTCTTTACTGTAAGGGTGGTGAGGCACTGGAATGGGTTGCCCAGGGAAGTTGTGAATTCTTCATCCCTGGCGGCGTTCAAGGTGGGGTTGGACATAGCCTTGAATGGCATGGTTTAGTGTGAGGTGTCCCTGCCCATGGCGGGGGGGCTGGAACTCGATGATCTTGAGGTCCTTTCCAACCCTAACTATTCTATGATTCTATGATTCTATGTCATGTGGGACAGTGTCAAATGTTTTGCACAAGTCCAGGTAGATGACATTAACTGCTCTACCCCTGTCCATCAGTTCTGTAGCCCCATCATAGAAGGCCACCAGATTGGTCAGGCAGGATTTCCCCTTAGTGAAGCCATGCTGGCTGTCACCAACCACCTTGTTGTTTTTCATGTGCCTCAGCATGCCTTCCAGGAGAATCTGCTCCAAGATTTTGCCAGGCACAGAGGTGAGACTGACTGGTCTGTAATTCCCCGGCTCATCCATTTTCGCCTTCTTAAAAATGGGGGTTATATTTCCCTTTTTAAAGTCGTCAGGAGCTTCACCTGACTGCCATGATTTTTCAAATATGATGGACAGTGGCTTAGCAACTTCATTCGCCAGCTCCTTCAGGACCCGCGGATGGATTTCATCAGGTCCCATGGACTTGTATACGTCATGTGCTAGAAAAAAATTCCCTGTTCTCAGACCAGAAGTCATGACTATTGACAAGAAACACTCATAGAGCTTTTTCTGTCCCACATTCATAATGAAGGCAGAGGAGCAGATTTTAATCATAGCACCAGCAAAACCCCTTCACCAAACCATGAACCCAGCATAAAATTCAACCCACTCTTAGATACTTGCCGTGATGCTAATGTAGCCTGATGCTGAAATTTCTGATATCTTAACCTCAAACTCCTTTCTGAGCTCATGAGATATATTGTTTTAAATAACAAATATTTCAAAATAAAAGCATTTTTGAATGAGCAGAACTCTTTGGATCTGATAAGTGGTGTATTTCTTTGTTTAGTTCTTTGTTTTCAAAAACGTACCCACATATAGGTGCATACACATGAGAATAAAAATATATATATATATATACACACACAGATACATATGGACTGTAAGAGACCATATGGAACTCTTTTTGCCAAGCCAGACTCAGCAGGAGCTTTGCTGGCAAGCACAGGAACATTTGCTGTCCTTAGACTCCGTAGCAGTCCTCTCACTGTCAGCAATATTAGTTCAGTTATCATCCAAACACACAGAAAAAAAAACCTGGGCTCAATTTCCTTAAGACAGCCACCATACTCAACCATTCCAAGAACAACACAGTTCACCTTCTAAAAATTAAAATAAATAAATAAAGAGACCAGAGCTTGTGGCATCTCTCTATGAAGTGTTACAACTGGCCACCTTTAAAAGACATTTGATGTTTAAGCCCATGTTATATTCCACATGCTGGGTGCTTTCCAGTCCAAGCAATTCCTCTGGACTGGAGAGGGAAGGAAGGGGGATCCTGACAGACACTCCTCATCTATAATCAGCAGCTATAATTGCACTTTCCTTTAGCTGGCTCCAGCATTTTCCAGACTAAACCCCACTGTTCACATGCGGGGAAAATACTTTGGAAGTCAATACAGAACTGCTGCTCCGAAGTCAGTAAGAATTGACTTCTTCAGTCTGTCTGCAGGTGCTGGCCACAGCCGCTTTTTGACATCCCTGCATTACACAGGCTTTGTGTGTACAAATGAGTGAAGTTGCTCCCCGGTGACTGATTTGAAGAGACTTATTACTACCAACAGCTGCAGGAACTGTCTTTTTGCTCAGGAGATAAAAATGTGTGGTTTAGAGCCGAAGAATCAGAGAGTCAGAGTAAAACACATTGAAGCTGATGAGGAAACTCCTACCAATTTCAATGGGATCAGAAATTCATCCCTTCTCCTGGTGGCTAATGAGTATGTGCGGTCACGCCTCTTGGCTTTGTGGCTTCTCTACCGCTCATACCCAAACAGGCTGCTCTGCAGCCCTGCAGCACATGCACAGCAACATGAGGTACAAGACGAGAGCACACATCACAAAGTGATCTCGTGTCTACATCAATCCCAACATTCTTCTGTACAGAAATATATGCTGGCCAATGTCATCTAATGAATGAGAAAAACATCTGCTCTCATAACCACCTTCACCAGCTCCATGGAGCTGAACTGAGATGACTCTTGAGGGCTCAATGCACACATACAGTACTCCTCTTGGTGTTGTTACTCGAGTTTTCTATCAGCATTCCCAAATGTGTGAAAACAAAGATGATTCAGGTTTTCACCTTACCTTATTGACTATTTCAAACTGCTGCTCACCACAGCCTATGTAATTATCTAAGTGAGATAATACAGCACAGTTCGAGCCACAGGGCTGCATCACTGAACTAGTTGTGGTTATTGTAGCATGAAAAATACTGTTAAATTAAGCTGGGTTTTCTTCTAAGTTTTCCCTCAAAAGTTGAGGGTTTTTTGTAAGAGTTATGAAAGTACATGAAAACAAATTGAAAAATGTGCTGTAGAGGCAAACACAATGCTTACCACAAAAGCCAGCCCAAAGGAAGAAAAAGATTCCCAGTATTGTTTTGTGCGGGTTTTGTTTCAGAGAAAATAATTAACATGAATAGCACAAATAGGCAGTTCTCTGACCTGACCGGAGTCTGACCAAAGGCAAGAAAATCATCGTGTTGTGGGGTTTTTCTTTTTGTTTTAAGATGCTTGTGAATTTCATGGGGTATCTTCAGCCTCATGTTGGGAAAGTGGCAAAAAATACAGAAAATTTCACAAGCTACATCTGACCCTTTTCTCTCCACTGAATGCTCTTCTGGATATGAAATTGCAATTTCCTTTTGAGCTTCCTTCCTACTCTAGAAAAGAGCCACCCAGAGCTACAAGGGGAAACAAAATAGCTGATTGTACATGAAAGCAGCAGCAGAACTCGTTATTTAAAATGTACCCTCAAAACTTATCCGGTGAACACACTAGAAAAATTGAGGCATTTTAATTATTTTGAGTAAAAATAGAGTGATGCTGTAATTGGTAGCATCGTTTCAGCATTATCAAAGGCTGCCAGTTTGCACTGGGGGTCAGAGCAGTCTTTAGCTCTATGTAGTGGGGTTTTCTCATTTAATGAAGGTACATATAGCTCCCCCTGCCATCAAGCTGGGGCTTTTTCTACTTCAGTTAAGGAAAAAAGGAGGTGGAAAAAAATCAGAAAACCCCTGGTACAGAAACAAAGGATGACTTTAAAAGATATTCAAACAACAAGTTTTATTTCTGCCTGAAATATGTCATTCCTGCTGATGTACTGTGACATTACCCTGTAGTAAAGTGAATTCTGCCATGAATCTTACGAAGTGAAAATAGTTTCTATTGTAACTCCCACCTCAGGGCTTGTGTCTAGATTTGTTTTTTCAATTCAGGGTTTTTTTGTTACTTTAAAGTTCTTATGTGAAAAGCACCTGTAGGTTTTATGTTGCTTTGTTGGTTTGGGTTTTGGTGGTTTGGTTTATGTCTGGGTTTTTTGTTTTTTTTTTTTTCCCTCTTAATTTCAGCATCAAAAAGAGAATAAATCCTCTGCTTGGCTGAGGCCCTGTGGTGGGGTAAGAAGCCAGTCATCATCCTGAGGGTGACCCCTTCCTTTTGGTTCCCTAAGATCATGGGGGAAGAGCTCCCTCCTCGTCTCTCTGTTAACAGAAGCTCAGAGGTGGTGCTCACATGTAAGTACCTCATCCGTTGCTCATCTAACAAGTAATTCCTGCAGGATCCTGAGGACACTGACGTGGCCACTCTCTCCTTTGTCTGTATCCTGCAGCAAGCACAGAAACAAGTTGTATCTTTAAAGTCTGCAGAAGTGTGTGCACTTCTGCAGAAGGTACGTATGGTTACACTACACCCATGTAGTGCATGCATGCCCTAGACTATTCTAGCTCACAGAGGTCAGACTTTGCTCCAAGTAGATGCACTTCCCTAGTGCTACATATTGACGGTTTAACCAGATCAGAGCAGGACCTGAAGCCCACGAAATGTTCAGGATCCGTAGCGCTTGGCACAGGTTTTTTTCACGGTTCCAGTAAGAGGAGCTTGGAAACATCCTGTGAATGGCTCAATGTCCAGCTGGAGACCAGTAACGAGTGGTGTCCCTCAGGGATTGGTGTTGGGACTGCTCTTGTTCAACGTCTTTCTCAGTGACATGGACAGTGGGATTGAGTACGCCCTCAGCAAGTTTGCTGATGACACCAAGCTGTGTGGTTTGGTTGATACATTGGAGGGAAGGAATGCCATCCAGAGCGACCTTGACACGCTTGTGAGGTGGGCTGCTGCCGACCTGATGAAGTTTAACCATGCCAAGTGCAAGGTCCTACACCTGGGTCGGAGCAATCCCAGGCACAGCTACAGGCTGGGCAGAGAAGTGATTCAGAGCAGCCCTGCAGAGAAGGACTTGGGGATGCTGGCTGATGAGAAAATGAACATGAGCTGGCTGCAGTGTGTGCTCGCAGCCCAGAAAGCCAACCATATCCTGGGCTGCATCAAAGGGAGCGTGACCAGCAGGTTGAGGAAGGTGATTCTGCCTCTCTATACTCGGCTCTTGTGAGACCTCACTTGGAGTATTGTGTGCAGTTCTGGTGTCCTCAACATAAAAAGGACATGGAACTGTTGGAACAAGTGCAGAGGAGGGCCACGAGGATGATCAGGGGACTGGAACACCTCCCATATGAAGATAGGCTGAGAAAATTGGGGCTGTTCAGCCTGGAGAAGAGAACGCTGCATGGAGACCACATAACAGCCTTCCAGTATCTGAAAGAAGCCTATAGGGATGCTGGGGATGGACTCTTCATGAGGGACTGTAGTGCTAGGACAAGGGGTAACGGGTTCAAACTTAAACAGGGGAAGCTTAGATTGGATATGTCATGGTTTAAGCCCAGCTGGTAACTCAGTACCAAGCAGCTGTTCGCTCACTCCCCCTACTTCCTTCCACCCCTTCCCAGAGGGATGGGGAGGAGAATCGAAAGGATGTAACTCCCACAGGTTGAGATAAGAGCAGCCCAGTAACTAAGGTACAAACAAACCACTGCTGCTGCCACCAATAATAATAATGATAAGGGAAATGACAAGGGAAGAGAACACAACTGCTCACCACCCGCCAACCAATACCCAGTGCAACCAAGCAGTGATCTAACCCTTCCGGGTAACTGCCCCCAGTTTATATAGTATGTGTGACATGCTATAGTATGGAATACCTCTTTGGTTAGTTTGGGTCAGGTGTCCTGTCTCTTCTTCCTCCCGGCTTCCCCTCCACCCTGCAGAGCATGAGACTCAGAAAGTCCTTGGTCAGAGTAAACATTCCTGAGCAACAACTGAAAACAGCCGTGTTATCAGCGCTGCTCACAGGCTGAAAGACAAAAACACAGCACTGCACCAGCTACTAAGGAGGAGAAAAAATGACTGCTACTGCTGAACCCAGAGCAGGATATAAGGAAGAAGTTCCTTACTGTGAGGGTGGTGAGGGACTGAAATGCGTTGCCCAAGGAAGTTGTGAATGCTCCATCCCTGGTGGTGTTCAAGGCGGGGTTGGACATAGCCTTGGGTGACATGGTTTAGTGGGAGGTGTCCCTGCCCATGGCAGGGGGGTTGGAACTCCATGATCTTAAGGTCCTTTCCAACCCTAACTATTCTATGATTCTATGACATGTGCCACCTGGAATTTCTTACTGCAGGAACTTTTCCTGTGTGCTGAACAAGAGCATAGCATAGCAAAATGTGTCATCACACACCTCGACTAGGACAGCTCCATGTGGGCACAGAACCGTCTCTGTTTTTTCCCTGTTAGCCCACTAATGCCAGAGGAGCCATTCACAACTGAGATAGGGACTCCCATTGAGTGCTGTGCAAGTCGTAACATCCAGCAAAGGCTGGAGTGGTCAGATAGAGACAATTATGCTCCAAACCACCACCACAGGACATCCTGGAGCTTCTCTGACAAACCCTTGTCTCTGTGGCTTAGTCATTCTCATGAAGATAAAATTACTCCTTTCCTGTTTGCACTTGTCTGGTTCTCACAGTGACTGCAGAGGTTCAAAAAGCATGCAGGGGAGCAGGAGCACCCCAAAAAACTGGGCTTTGGAATTTGTTGGGTTTTTTTGGGGGGGGAAGGAGGTGGAGTTGGTAGCAGAAATGCAGATAAATTTGCAAGTGGTTGATTCATGTTTTTGGAAGGATATCTTTTCCTTCCTGAGCATCCCCACCTTATGCAGCTACAGATTGCATCTCACTGCGAACACCCTTACAGAAATGCAGCTTATTGCAACGTGCTTCAGTTGGAATATCACAGACTCGTTCTTGAGAGAGAGCAAATAATGCCAGCAAAGTCCTTTTCAAGTGATACGACTGCATCAGTGCTGGGACATTTGCCAGCACATCTATTTTTTGGCAAGAGAAAGGTAAAAAGCCACTGCTCTGACCAACATAACGAAGCTGGCAAAACAGACGCATGGGCCGTGACACCTCTGATAGCATCTGTCTCCTCTGCCTCCTTCTCCAGCCGCGCTTTCTCCCACCACCACTACTTACACACACAGTTTCAGGTCTGCCCAGGAAGGTAGGTGATGTGCTGCTACCTCCTAATGAGCATTAAATCAAAATGTCACATACACAAGTCCAAAGGACTTGTGGAAAACTCAGTCTGCATGCTGCAAGTCACTTCAGCCACTCATCACCTCACTGAGCCCCTAACCTGACAGTATCTCCTCAGATCTCCTCACTAACTATAAACCTTTTATTCTGAAGGAAAATGCTTTGAATGATCTCTGTGCAGAAAAAGATACCATGTCGGTGATGAGAGCTGCAGTGCTGCCGTTTGTTCTGTGGGGCACTGCTGAAAGGAGCAAAGAGCCAAAAGCATAGCTGCAGCCTGTTCACTTTAATGAGCAATGAACTTCATGGGGGAGTTGGGACTAGTTTCATCAACAGGGTTATTAAGCACAGCTCATTTGCCCTCCCACCTTCCGACTATGAAAAAAGGAGAGAAGTTCCATACCCAACTCAGTGCTAGTGCAACTGCAAAACTACAGTTTAAAAAGAGCTCAGAAAGGGGAAGCTGGAGGCTGATTTAGCAGCAGCCTTAGTCCAGCCTTGCTGCAGTGACCCAGCTGGGTTCCCCTGGGCAGGGGCACGCTGGCAGCATTACAGCTTTGATCACAATGCTTTGGCACAGCAGAGAGCTGAGGGGGACTTGGCACAGCCCAGGTGCAACTTCCAGTGCCTTCTGAGGCTCACACCTTGGCTTTCATTTTAGCGAACAGTGCATGGTGCAGTCTGACACTGCCTGGAAGGAGGCTGTGCCGTAGCTACACATGCACACAAGCAAGCTGAGGAACTGATAGGAAAAACAAAGTCTATGCAGCCACATCTGCTGACAAGCAGGTAAATCCTGATGATGGACTCTAATCCTTCTTGTTAACATACCTAAATTTCTTCCTTTAGCAGATTGATGCAATTTGGGCAAAATACCACAGTCAAAATATAAGCTGGCAGGCATGGCAAATTGAAAAGGCTTTAAATAATGT
Source organism: Amazona ochrocephala (assembly GCA_039720435.1). Classification (NCBI taxonomy): domain Eukaryota; kingdom Metazoa; phylum Chordata; class Aves; order Psittaciformes; family Psittacidae; genus Amazona; species Amazona ochrocephala. Next base: position 49,337,970 of record CM077882.1, on the reverse strand, counting down.
TGATCCAGTTCCAAGCTTGAAAGCTTATAGCTTGCAAACAACATAACACGTAACAACACTGTGTATTGATTTCGTTAAAGAATAGCATTGGGTGAGGGGAGATTGCTCCGAATAGCAGCTTTTAGGAGAATCACTTTATAGTCCATGGTACCTGATAAAAACGTAGTGCTGGCAATCAAGACCGAGGGGTGAAAGAGCTGAATCAGAGGCCCCTGGGATGCAGTGCCGGTCTCTGCTGCAAGGGTGTGGGAATCCTGCAGCAAATTTTACTAATTCTGCTCCAGCCCTGCAGTAGCAGCATGTGACTGCAATCCCCTGGCCCTGGGCTGCCCTGCGTCCCCAGGAGCCACCGCTCACATCCTTCACGGCAAGACACAGCATCAATCCCTCCAAGCAGCGCTTCTGCTTCGACTGGTCTGGTTCTGCTGCGGAATAAAACGTTGCTAGGACAGGCAGGAACATTTTGGGTAGGGGCTAGAGCTGCACTGGCAGTTTTTCCAGGACAAGTAGACCAGGCTATCCCCTGGCAAAGTGGGCTGAGTGCAGGTCATCTGCAAAAGCAAATTTCTGCCAGATAAACATACCCACCGTCTCCTCTGCTGTCAATGCCCTGAACAAGCCCTAGGAGGCAAAAGGCTGCTCAGGGCACATCCAAGGCACTTATTCCATTACAATTCTCTCAAGCACCTACTGCATCTCGTCACCCCTCCAGCCGCTGCAGCTCTGCGAGGTGAGACCAGAGCCTGGCTTCCAGCCAGGTAGGAGGGAAAAGCCTCAGATTTGTCAAACTGTCTCCCGCTGAGAGCAGCATGGACTGCATCAGGATCTGGCAGGGCAGCCATTTAACCTTGCCATTAAGTTTCCATCAGGCAATGCCACTGCCCCTGCCAGGGTGGAGCCCAGTTAATTGGGCTTGTGACCTCCCCCTTCCTGCTCCTCTCATTCAGAGCAGGCTCATAAGAGCGCAGACGTTGCCAGCCAGAAGCGCACTATTAGTAGTAATAGTAGTGGCGCTGTTATTATTAGCTAGTCTTTTATTTATTCTTTAGGAAGTTACACTGCTAGACTGCAGACCTGCCTGTAATGCTTTTCTAAGGGGCGGGGGGTGGGGGGGTGGGGGTGGGAAGGGCAGACTCCCCGGCACCAAACCCATCATTAATCTATTTTGAAAACAAGATCGTGTTTTCCAAATATCGCTGCATGACTCGCTCCTGTTCTGCCAACACATTTTTATGGTGGTTTGGGAGTTTTAGGGGGTTTCTTCGTGGTAGGAGGAGGAGTTTAACAACTGATAAGCATACCAGTGTACTTCACAGAGAGCCAGAAGAGTCTGTGCCCTCACTGGGGCATGTTTAGCAAGTAAAAGCCTTCTGCATCAATCCCCTTTCTGGGGATTGGGTCCCCAGAAAGCCCTCTCCAAGGGTGCTGGTAATCCATTCCAGCTGGAGGATGTGTACATTTCAATACCAATGATATCTGAAGGCAGCAGCGTCACTGGCCATGCATGCAGGATGTTTGCTTGGGTGCATGCCCCGGGAGCATGGTTAACGCCCCAAAAGCTAGTGTGACCATAGTCCAACAAAATGTGAGGCCAGATTCTCTGCAGATGCTCTGCAAAGCTGAGCTCTAACTGCCCCATACCTAGGGAATCCTGGGAAAAGGAAAACAAATTAAAAGTGAGGGGAGAAGTCAGGTAGCTGAGGAAGTCACACAGCTGAGGAAACCGATGCAGAGACAAGCTTCAGTTGGGAATCAATTCACTGACACCAAGAAGATTATTCTGCAGGTCTCATCCACTCCTGAGACTGGGACAATCCAGGCAGTAAGAAATCCATGTGCTACTTCTGAGTATTGCAGAAAGTCCCAGTTACTGCAGGGAAAGGAGTCTTCTACCAGGACAGAGACAAGCCAGCTCAGGGGAACGTGAGCATCCTGCAAAACATATTTCATAGAGAGGCTCTTGGGTGCCTTGCTCATTCAAAACAACATTGTGCTTATTCATCTTTGTGCAATGTCCCCTGTGATTGCACATAGCTACATGCAATACTGAGGAACTTAGGAGAAATTCAATTATATTGATTTACAGAAGAAAGAGACAATAACAAATGTAATGGGTAGTTGCTATTCCATTTTTTATAGTAAGCCATTAAGACTTTGGTTTCTAATATCCTGTACCTTTAGAATGAAATTAAAACATTCATTTTCAGGATGAGGCGGTTCTCCACACAAAGCCTGGAGCTCCCAGCTAACCTAGTGTTGACACGCATAAATCAAGACCTCCTCAAATCTGGGTGCATTCAGATACTTGCTGGAAACCAGTTGAAGAAGGATCCTCTCAGAAAAGGTGCTCTTGGTATAAAATATGCCAAGAGGGCATCCCACTTATCATGAAAATCTAGTTCTAGACTGGATAAACAGACAGTAGGAAACCGAATCTGAGGAGGCTTCTGTTTAACATCCATGCTTCGAAGATCCACTTTCCAATTATTATGTAGGGGATCACAGCCTACAGCAGGGGAATAAAAAACTCCAAGTATTAAGCAAAAGTGAGCAGTGAGTTGTACTGGTCTGTAGCATGTTCCAGGTGCCAATGACCAAAACCTGACTGATTTAGGAGAGACTTAGGAAAAAAAATGACAGATTTTTGACAGGGGTAACAAAATCAGCCATCCAGACTTGAGATTACCGGCTGAGAAACCCCTGGCATCTCCCACTGCTGGGTACACATATCACAAGTGACAGCTTAATGTGCTGCTGCTCTGCTGCAAAATGTATGGCTCCAGTAAGGAATAAAGCCCTGATCCTCTCCTAACCAGGCTTCCCTCCTCTGGATCACCCTTCATTAGTGGGCAAAGTACCACAATGGCCTAAATGGAAAACAAAGTGCACCCAATTCCCCAAATCTCTTCCTTTAGGCAGGTAAAATGTGAAACCACCTTGTTTATAATTATGCTGCTAACAGAGGAGTTTGCCTCCCCAGTATTCAGATTCTGCTGGGCACAACACAACCAGGCAGCTGCTCTTTCTAACACAGATTGAAAATGCCTGCTCATTATTATGAACAAGGGCTAAAAAGCTGCTGAGGCACATTTCAGCATCTTAATATTGCTCTGAATAAAAAAACAATAGGCTTAAACTGTGGTTTCTTGAGGTAGAGCATTTTTATGTTAATTGTGGTTTAGGAGCCCTGCTCAGTAGTTGAATGAATGACCATTTGTTTGCAGCATCTTATGCTACCACTGCATGCATTTTATGGCAATTTAACAGAGTATTTATAGCTGAGGTTAATAATTTCCCTGCAGTTTTTCTTAGCTCCTTGCCATTATTTGACACCTTGAATGGCTCCTCCCCACTCACTGCCTTGACCGAGCAGCAATGCGCTGCCAGAAGAGCAGAGATACCTCTTTCAGCGCACTCCTTTCTCAGCTGAGCAATGGGAACAACTTTTGCCTTCCTAAATTATGGTCCCCTGTTCCCAGAAATCAGTCTCAGTCATGCATCTCTTTTTCTAACTCCATCAATGATGAAGGCTTCACAAAAGTGCCTCCCTCCACCCTGAAACACCGGGGCAGCCTGTGCTCCCCCCACATAGAGGCTGGTGTGACCCTGGTGCAGCTCCCATGGGACATGAGGAAGACAGCCTTCCTCAGGTGAGCAGACCAGGTTGCTGCTTCAGCTCATAGCTGCCTGGCACCCCTCCAGGTGATGGTTGCTTGCTTTTTAAAGCAAGCCACCCACAGCCCAGTCCCAGCAGCGGTGGTTTCCCCAGCCTTGGCTTTCTGCGAGAAGTCTGGAGGCACATTGTGGTTCAAAAGCACTGGTGTGCAGAAAGTGGCTATCTGAGCCCTGTACATAGACCCTCCCCGAAGCATCACCCCTGCAGGAAGCCTGCAAAAGAGGCTCTTCTCATCCTAATGTGAGAAGAGCTGAGAGAGAGGGTGACTCCCTCTATCAGGCTGTTGCCTCTGCCCCAAAGCATGGGTTTCACTCCCATTTCGCACCTGTTTGGATGGATGGATGGATGGATGGATGGATGGATGGATGGATGGATGGATGGACGCTTTAGTGCCTCCACCTCCTCAAGGATGCATTTCCTCAGCTCCTGCAGGGCAGGTCACTGAGGGCTGGCTCTGCCCCAGACCTGAGCCTGGAACTCATCCAACAGCTTAATCCAATGCTTTCAGATCATTTTTGGGGACAGAGGGACTGAAGTTTGGGTGGAGGCCAGGCAGGTGGGATGGGGCTGTGGGGCATCCCCAGGGTGCAGGTCTGGGGTGTAAGGGGAAGCAGCAGCTGCATGCCTTCTCTAGGGAGCAAATAGCTGAGAGATGAGTTTCAGCGCCAGTTTCAAAGTCACATGCTTCTCACAATTAACCCTCTGACCTCCCAGCACGTGCTAGGCCAGCCTGTTGCCACTCTTATTGGTGTCTGGGAGGCTCAGGGCATCCTCCTGGAGCTTTACAACAGGATAACAATGCACGAGCTGTGTCGCCAAGCAGGAAGAGGGAAGAGGGAGGAAAAGGAGCAATGAGACTGTATGATTTACAGTATCAGATGGGTGAGGCTGCCTCTGGAGACTGTCCATCCCTGCCCAGGGCAGGGTCAGCCAGAGCAGGTTGCTTGGCTTGGTTTTGTATGTCTCTGCAGGTGGAGATGCTGCATCAGTTTTGTGTGCCCTGTTCCTATGTTTGGCCACTGATAACATCCAGGAAGGCTGGGATTTCAACCGTCAACATCTGAAAACGTCATCAAAGCTGGGGCAGGGCCTGGTCACCTTCACCCAGGTCTCCTCCATTTCTGGCACCCTCTGCAGGGCCCCTGGTCCAGCTCTGCTCCTTGGGAGCTTTCACCACCTCAGAACTATGATCAGCACAGGAGACTCAGGCTCCCAACTAGACCTACTCCCTTCTCTTTCTTGATCCACACATTTTATAATTCATAGGTTTGAATATTCTACCTTTTTGCCATTTAACCTTTGCCAGCACAGTTAATTTGCAGAGGCGGATTGTGAGCTCTGTGGGACAGAAAACACATTTTTCTACTGTGCTGTACATAGTAACAGTTTCTATGTAATATTCCATAGAAATAACAGTGTCTATAGGAAGGGCTAAATATAACAGCTCTAATGAAGTTACCTCTGGTCTTGAACATAACCTGCTGGCTTCTATCCTGCAGGGCTTCAGCACACACATTGTTCCCCTTCATCAAAAATAGGGGAGGAAGACGGCTGTTTTGCTGTCCTCGGGCAGATTTACCTGCCTCCATTTTGGCTGGGAGCAATTTCAGTACATCTTTCTCTTCACACAGTGACCCTCAGGAAATATCACAGCCCTCTTTTCTACTTCCTCCTGCCCAGGCTGCTTCCCAGCTCTGTCCCTCCACTCCATGGCCTCCCTCTCCTACCATTGCAAAACCTCTCTCCCTGCCTTTGTTGGCATTGCTGTCCCTCACCAATCACCTGCGCTACCCAAATCTCAGCAGAAGATGGGTCTGTCACTGTTACAATTTCTAAAAACGAGGAGATAAAGCTCATGTGAAAGAAAACAGAATCACCCCCCGACATGAGGATGAACAAACCTGAGCATTGCCTGGTTAGGTGGAGCAGAATTGAAACTTCCCTCTAAAAGCTCGCAGCATAGGAGATCCAAAACCGAGGAAACTTTAATGACCTCAGCCAATCACGTCTATGAATTAGGCTGCTCAGGTTGATTCCTACTTGTGAGTTATATGGCACAACACACAGCACAGCAACACAGCCATCCAGGTTAAAAACATGAACAATCACTTCCAGGGTTGCAGACATTAATGGCAGAAAAGGGATTTCCCCCCCAACCCGAAGAGCCAGTCCCTTGGATCACTGCACCCTAACGTGTACAATTATTAAATGCCGTCGTTAGGGCCATCTGCCCTGAGAGCTGCAGCATAAGGGCAGGGGCAGCTGCCTGCAATAGCTTGTTGTCTCTAGATGCTTATCTGGAACTCAAGTCACAGCTGGCTAGTGGTCCAGAACTGAGAAGCAGAAGACACACAAATGAAACGTACTTAGCTTGAGCACTGCTTTAGCATTTCACTGTCAGGCTGCCTTGCTTAAAATCACTTAAACCTTCTGTTACACATGCAGAGGGAAAGAGCACTCCAGAAGTTACAGATTTTCTACAGATGCACAAAAAATAAGCAGTGGCTCAGCTAAATTGTAATTGATACGAGGGGGAGGGGGGGACATGACAGGGTATCCCTTTTACACACTGCAGGCTCACGGACAGTAAGAATCTGATTTTCCTTCCCCGCTTACTGTCTGCATTCTCTTCCACTGCAGGCAGTGTTTAGACAACCCAAGTAAGCAAAGAGTACCTGATGACATGCCACTGCAGATGCAGTGGTGGCACTTACTATTTGCACAGAATTATCTTTACTGTGTAAAACGGACATCATGCTCTTATAAAACAAGCCAGAGACTCCATCCCACACTCCTTCACTACAGTAGGTACACCTACTATTGTTGTACCTATAGAACTCTACCTATTCTGTAGGTAGAATAGGTACACTCATTCCCTGTACCCAAAGGATGTGCTGGATAAACAAGGGGAGAAGTTGCTTTAAAATACCCATTTTGCATTCCCTATGAAGGCCAGATCCAGCCAATAGCACTCTGTACCACATGCAATGCAATAAGCTGCAGATCATGATTTGACAGGAGACTTCCCCACAGACTGCCAAGCTGTACAGGAGCTGGTAACAAGAGATTTGCTGCCTCCAGCTAACCTTTATATGCTCAGGACCTGTGGACCACTGTGCACCACTCTCTCCCATGAAGCAACCATTGCTCCATCCAGGTCATGAAGTCACTCTCATTAACAACAGTGACCAACACATCCAGCTGTATCTCAAGTCACCGCCAAAAGCCTCTTGGCTGGGGTGGTTCTGTGCAGTCCCCGTGGGCTGCATCCAGGCAGGGTGGAGACTAATATCCCTGATCAGCTGGCTGGCTCCTGGCCAGTACTCCAGGTCACAGTGGAGGGTTATCTGCCTCAGGGGATCTCAGCTTGGGATGTTCCAATTCCAAGTAACAGATCAATTTACTGAGCTCTGCGCCCGCTGGAGTACAAGATGCTCTTTTGAGCACCATGCTGTCACCAGGAGCTGGCCACCTGCCAGCCCCAAGGTCTCCGGGTTAGGGCTACAACTTGACTCCAAAAAAACCAACCCCCAAACCCATGCAACGTCCTCATTTTCTGTTTTACCACTCAAAAATGCTGTGTTTGCTCAAGTGTCTGACTATGCTCAGCCATCACCACCAAACAGACAGCTCAGCAGTTGTGCCCACCCTGGCACTCATGTTGCGAGCTCAGCTGGAGAGCACAGCCATGTGCCAGAGGGACTGCAGGAGAGGTGGGAGAGAGGATCTTCCTTCTGCTTTACTCTCTGTTCTGTCTTTTCTCCTTTTATCACTTTATCACTGCTTGACCTTTTTCTGCTGTTTCGTTCCTCCTCTCCCCTTGATCATTAACCCTCCTTTGGTTCCCATCAAAGCCAGGTAGGTCCAACCCCCAGCACTGAACTGATCTGTGCTTCTTATCAGGGAAGGAGCATCAGTACCCCCACCGGGATTTGTCCCTAATCTTTGCACTTCCATTTCCCTCCAGAGCCCTTTCTCACCAGCCGCAGAAAGCATGAAGTGTCTGGGTGAGGTTACGTTTGGAAGCTGCAGGTCGATGCCCACAGTGTCAGAGGAAACAGCCTTCGTCTGGTTTGCTGGAGCGGCACTGTGGGTGCCTGAGCTTCAGTGCCAAACCCATGAGTCCTCTGTTGGGTCCACAAGGGCAGGGTGCGTCCCTCTGTTCAGCTGTCTGGGCCCACATCTCTTCCCTCCCAAGCTGGCATCTCTAGTCATGTTATCACCATGTGCTCTGCCTCCAGCGCTTGCTCAAAATCAAATGGTATTCACAAGGATTCTATTGGAGCACCTATATCCTTCATTCCCACCATCATGCAACAGTGAGCTGAAACTCTTCAGATTCAGTTTATCAGAAGAATTTCTTTCACTAAATCCTTGCTAGAAATCCCTCACATTATCCTGAGACGTGGCATTAATCCAGCATGCAGCCACCAACAAATTCAGATTTGTTGTTAACAAACATGAGGAAATGCTTGGCCACTGATGCATCCATGACCTTCTCTCAGGCATCACAAGAAATTACTGTTTTCCCCTCACCTGCTGCCTTCTCTTCCACTCCCCATGACGTGAAACAATTAATCAGAGGGGAAAGTGCTCTTCTTCACTCCCAGAGAGAGGAAGAAAGGAGCTGCAGGACATTTCTAGCCCAAGTAAAAGGCATCAGGATAACAGTCTGGCACCAAGTCATTCCACAGAAAGATTAGCAACAATCTCCACTGCAACACGAACTGGAGCTTGCTGGATATTTGTCAGGGTTTTGGCATGTGCGGGTTGGGGTTGGTTGGGTTTTTTTGCTTTTAGATAAATTAATTTAGAAATGGAATGAAGAGGCGCCTCTTGTATAGTGGCTCACCTCAGAAAGTGTTGATTTGCAGTTTTTGTAAGGGTTTAGTGCTCCTCCTGCTTTCACTGCAGCAGCCCGTTTTTAGACCACGGACACACTAGCCTGCTTCCTTTTTGCAGGTTTGTGAGGAATATGTATCAGATTGCATACATATATATACGTACGTTTGCTTATTTTCCATGTTTATATTTCAGACATTCTTTTCATCCTCTCCAGGCATCCTTATAGACAGACTGATAAATACTTCAGCATCTCTTTCCCGTGGATTAGGAGGGCTGCAACTATCTGTTCTAATGTTCAGACTAATCCATTTTTTCACTGCACATAATAGGCGAGGATAGGAAAAAGCACCATAACCCACAATGGGTGATCAGGCAGGGGAACAGCATGTACAAAGGATGCTCTGTAGCGGCTCTGGAATGACACTGTACCTGTTTCTGAAAGCTTAATTTGTCATTTCAGGATTTTGTGTAGCAGAGGAACCAGCTGCAAGCTTGAATCATTGTGCTCCCATCAGGGCAGCTCACAGAATTCATCTAGGAGGTAAACCGTATACCAGCTCTGCAAGGTGTATTGCTTTCAGTAAGCCAGGGAAGAATGGGCTTGCAAAAAAGAGGGGCTACAAAACAAGAGTGTGCCTGTAGTTCTGGAAACACCGAATCAGGGCTGAAGTTCTTAAGTCAATAGTAATCCCCTGATCTTCTCAAGCATCTAAATATCTCAGGATGTCACAGGTTCATCTCCTCTCCCGGGGGCAGCGATGCCTTAGTTACTCCTGTGCTGTAGTTTGGGGCTAGACGAAGGAAAGCCACACTGGATTTGCAGGCAGGATTTGCATCAGTGATGTATTACAGCTGCAAAGCTCAATGCTCTGGGCAAGACCAAGGCAATGAGACTTACTAAAATCACTGCTTTTCCTCAAAGAAAAAAAGTAATCTCTTACCTTTATCACAGGAAAGTTACCCACTGCCACATGGAGCTTTGAGAGCACAGGGCATCAAGTGGATAGAATTTGACAGGGATAAAGGAGAAACGAGATATGAAATTAAATCATGTACTGTAACACTTGCCTCTTGCCTGCGAGAATTTGGAATAAAGAGACACGAAGGTGCCTGGCACCAGAAATACCATCAAAAAAGGCTTATGCAAGATTTTCTTTTTATGAAGACATGCTCAAAAGGAAGACAAGCAAAGTGTGGCCCTAAAACAAATATAATTTTTCACAGTCAGAAAGATTAGTCGTGCTCAATGGTGTACAGCTAAGTGGGAAGAGCTGGTTATTAGGTGACACTGGAAAAGAAATAGAACACTGCAATCTTACCCAGAAAAGGGAAGGATATCACTTTCATATAAAGACACAAGCTTCTGAGGCTTGAGATGGGAGATTTACTTGAAACCCACAACCTAACAAAATGCCTACTTTAAGGCTAGATTGTAAGGGCTGTCAAAGGCACAAAGCTGGAAAAAAACCTTCTAAAATACCCCAGTAAGGATTCACCATTGCTGTAGATCACAACCACAAAACCTGGCCAGAAAACCACATAGGACAAAGCAATAAAATCCCAGCCCCAGGGACGAAGGATGCAGACCCAGATTTGCAAGACCTGAAAAGAGATTTGCAAAGCCTGGCATATTTGCACAAAGCAGTTTCTATCCAGTGTGGAGCTATGTGTGGGTTTCTGCAACTCTGCTGCATTTACAAGAGCACGGGACATGGAGATGCTGGAGCAAGTCCAGAGGAGGCCATGAGGATGATCAGGGGGCTGGAGCACCTCCTGTGTGAAGACAGGCTGAGAAAGTTGGGGCTGTTCAGCCTGGAGAAGAGAAGGCTGCGTGGAGACCTCATAGCAGCCTTCCAGTAACTGAAGGGGGCTACAGGGATCCTGAAGAGGGACTCTTCATCAGGGACTGTAGTGATAGGACAAAGGATAATGGGTTAGAACTTAAACAAGGGAAGTTTAGATTAGATATAAAGAAGTTCTTTACTGTAAGGGTGGTGAGGCACTGGAATGGGTTTCCCAGGGAAGTTGTGAATGCTCCATCGCTGGCGGTGTTCAAGGCCGGGTTGTGCATACCCTTGGGTGACATAGTTCAGTGTGAGGTGTCCCTGCCCATGGCAGGGGGGTTGGAACTGGATGATCTTCAGGTCCTTTCCAACCCTAACTATTCTATGATTCTATGATGAGGACCAACAGAAACACACCTTGAAGGAAACCACAATGGTCCATCCCTGCAGGGAGCAGATGGCCTCAGTACAAAGATGGGATGCAGGTGATTTCCTAAGCCACAGCACTAGTGGGTGAAACGTCAGCCTGAGCATGAAGGTCTTTTATAAATGGAACACTTCCATGAGTGGGTAGATAGAGTTTCAATAAAAGGGTTGAAAAGGAAATATAACTGTGCTCGTTGCTGCACTTGGCTATTGCAGTAGGAAAACAATTTCTGTCATAGGCAGAAGCAAGCTGGATGTCAGAGGGAAACAAAACACTGAGAAGTTTGTTTAAAGTAACAAGTTCATATTTTAAGCTTCAGCATTTGGGCTCATCTCCCCCAGCCAGCAGGTTGTTCAATATGGAAACCTGCATCTGCACTGCCCGTCCAGGGCTCTTAAGGGAGGAGAACAGGCATCTCTGGGATGCAGTTCATCTCAGCTAGTTTAGAGATCTAGCTTAGCTCCAGCTTGTAAGGAGATGAGTTGCATCCTAGATGTGGGCATTTTTCTCCAACAGATAAAAAGGGAGGCTTTACAACACATGAGCTGGATGGTTGCTGTCATCTGAGATCAGGGTAGAATTCATCTTCCCTTCCTGAAAATTCGTAAAATTGATATCATAGGACAGGAGCTTGTGGAGAAAAAAAATAGATAAAGAGAAGCAGAACTAAAGAAAAGGGGTGAAAAAAGCCCAAGCAAACAAACAAAAGAACCCCAACCCAAAATAAAAGCCCAGTTCCCTGCAGTAGGTGAAGGCAATGAGGAAAGTGATCCTTCTAAAGTAAAATGAAAAAGAGACAGAACTAAAAACCCCCTAAGCTGATGTTTCCAAACATACTGAAGGAAGCCAAATTCCCAGGCCAAGGCTGGCACAGGCCTTCTTCTGCTGGGAAAATATATATTGATTTTGGATCATTGTTCTTAGAATCCAAAAATAGCAGTATTAAAGATTACAAACCAGTAACCATGTGGTTTCTAAAAGTCTGTCTGCCAGTCATAGCATAACAACTATGAAAACAACAGATAACAAACCACAGCTTGAGCATTACATTTGAAATGTTTCAGAGGGAAAAAATAATATTGTGAAGAAACTCCTCTGAGCCCAAAGCAATTTGGCTCAGTTTGGGATTTCCAGCTTATCTACCTCGTGGGAAGCAATGCCTACGGTCCAACTCAGTCCCAACCCAGCTTACAAACGTATAATGAGGTGTTACTCCAGATGCTTGGAGGTAATTCCACCCTCTAGAGGGGACCAGACCTCTAACAGAAACAGGAAACTCTTCATCAGGTTCATTCAGAAAAAGGGAAGATGGCAGCTCTGGTTCTCCAGGTAGCAGAGCAAGGCTGGGTGGACTTATTGCACCAGGGATAAGACTAAGGGGGTCAGCGCAGGGACACCTGGGGGACCAGGAGCAAGAAGGCCAGCTCTGAGCACAACCAAGTCCCACAAAACTGTTTTTTTGATGCTATGCAGGTCCTTCCTTCCTTAAGACGGTGTGGCTGAACTGCGGTGTCCAGGAGCAATCCAGTCAGGACAGTTCTGGGAACAGTAAGAGCCTGCAGCCAGAGCCAAGCAGATGATGCCTTTCTTCAGCTGGCAGGAATGATTTTTAATTTATCTCTTGTACTAAGATGCATCCAAGTCATTACCCCAGCCAGGAAACTGCCCCCATCACCCACTACCATCACATATACTGCCTGTGTGAAGAAGCTGTTGCCAGCATCTTGACATCTCCACCCAATGCTGTGGCTGTACCTCTGTGATCAAACTACCCAGGGGTAAGCAGTCTGGTCCCATAGGGGCCAGTGCTGCTGATGGAGCAAGCAGGTGCTGCCAGAACTGCAGTCCCCACTGGTTCTTCAGTGGCTCCTCCATGTCCGGAGCACTGAAACCTCTGGGGTTTGCTGCAAGCTTGACGCTCACGTTTGGAAACTGGGGACTTTTAGCCCCTGGCAGAGGCACAAGAGATGATGGAGGAGAGACAGGGGAAGGACTAAATTTGATGCTTTTCTGAGTGCAGTGAAACTATAGAAACAAAAAATCCCGTGGAGTTAGAAAAGCTGATTTACAGCCGAGCTCCTTTTTAGAGTGGCAGCCACCAACATCTGCTAATGGCGGTAAAAGCCCTTCCACCTTGGCTACATATCAGCTGCTGTATAAACTCATCCACAGGCTGACAGGCATTCTGCTTTGACTGTTTCAGTGCACTTTATTGCTCCAGCACTTGTGAAGGGAACAAGTTTGTGTCCCTGATGGCTAGGAGCCACATGTAACCTGGAGCCTCACCTCTCACCGGGGGTGTAAAACCCCCTGCATCCCCCTTCCCATGCAAATCCCCTGATCTGGCCCAGGATGCTGACTTGCAGCCCAGCTCACACCTTCACAGCAGCTCCACCAAGCCCCTACTTCCCAGCAGAGAACAACACTGCTACAGCCAGCTTACCTCTTATTTGATCTGGGGTTCCTTTAGGAGGAACACTCCAGCTAAGCAAGCCCGGGGCAGGCATCACCCAGAGCTTGCAGCACAGAGCAACCCACCCAGGGTGCTTCCAGTAGGGCAGGGGAGCTGGAAATACAACTCCTGTTAAAACTCCTCTGCAAAGCACTCCGGATGCTAATGGGTTTTAATTTTGCATGAATTTGCAACAGCGGTACCCTGCAAGGCCGCAGACAATTGTCCGCGCTCCCTCACCCAGTCCAACATTCATTATAGTTTTCAAACAGACATTAGTACTAATTTAATTTTGATTCTTTTTCCCTGAAGCAGGCTACAGTTAAATGTCCTTTTCCGGTGACATTTGCTGGGATATGGTGAGGCCAGGGCATCTTCAGACTCATTCAGTAGAACTTGCATTTCAATTAGTGTAAGTGCGTGAGGTAAACATTAAAAAAACAACAGCCCAGTCACTTGGCTCATACTCATGGGACAGTTTGATTTTTAATTGGCTGCTATTTGTTATGTTTCCGAAGGAGAGGAAGCCTGACTGAGAGGTGGGAGCCCTGACAGACGTGCATGTTAAAGCATGCTGAATTCATTTGCGTTTTCTCCTCAGAACTGTAATATGTTTTCCTTGCCACAGCTGAAGCTTCATGTTGACACTTCATCTCTGTGCAGCTGCCCTTACTCGAGGAGATTTTCATACAGGAAATTTCCTCCTGAGCAACACTCTTTCCTTGCACAAAGCTTCTTCTCTTTTGGTCCATCACATCAACATGCCTGAGCATGGATTAGCAAAGGCATGTGTACTATTTCCAGTAGCTTACACTTCCTCTTTAAAAGGAATCACAGAGAAATGCAATATCCTTTTCATTCCTACTTTTCAGGGAACATCTTCCCAAAAAATCAGCCCCCTTTGGGGGTTCAGAGATCCCAGCTGCCCACTGAGAAGGAGATCATTAAAGAAAGAGTCACATCTTGCTGCATATTAAGTGCAGCATCTCACACAACAGGCCCCTAACTTTGCCGGGGGTGCTGGGCAAGAGGCAGTGCTATGCAGCAGCAATAGTCATTGAGCCTTTAATAAGTTGTCTCAGATTACCATAGGAGACGTTAAAGAAAGGACCATTTAATTACACTTCTTTGTTAGAGGAATTAAAAAGCAACAATTGGTTTAATCCATCTCCCACCAGAGTGGAAAAGGAAGAGCATCTTCCTCCTGCCATTTAAATCTCCCTTCTGTACCTCCGGTGACCAAAGTTGAGGGGCCATGGAAGAGGACACCAGCCCATGGGCTGACAACAACTCCTGGAGAATCAAACTGGAGGGTTTGGCTTTTCCAACCCAATATAAAGACACTTAGAACAGCACTCAGAGACGTCGTCCTAAGAAAGTTCCGTATTCCCGCAAGCTCCCGTCCATCGCACAGCTCTGAGGGTGCTGTGTCTGTAAGAGGGATCCAACATTTCTGGGCTTCTGGGCTTGTTTCAGGAGCCACAGGGAGAAATGATGCATTGAAGGTGAAGGGGCAGGCTCGGTGAATCCAAGCTTCCCTGCAGAAAATGGTGGCCTGGGGGCTCATGTGGTAAGAGGGGCACGTCCCTAAAGGGACTGCTCAAAAGCACATGCAGGAGGCTCCTGACATGGCAGCAGCAATAAGGAACGCTGAGTGCAGATACCTCGTCCTTGAGTAACCCAACCAGGCTTCAGTAAATTGAGCAGATCTTTGGCCCTAATTACCCCCAGGAGCTGGAGAAACATGAGGGTAGTGCTCCAGAAGAAAGCCGCCATCAGCACAGCTATTTCTCTTCACAATAATACTGTTGCGAAAGCAAAATGAAGCATGATTACAAAAGCCAATAGCATTTCTAAAAATAAAGGAAATACCAGTAAGTGCCTACATATGAAATGCAGCATTTTATCTAACGCTACCAATTGAACTCAGTGCTGTGCTGCTCACTGTGCTGTTCCTAGTATAAGCACAGTGCATCTCCAATTGATTTACCCTTTTTATTCATTTTGTACCAGGGTTTGCAAATTCCTCTCCCAGCACAGAACGTACCTTTTCTTGGTTTCTGATGGACAGCAGCAGGCTGACTGGGATAAATCCCACTTGGTCAAATTGAGTATCTCCATAGTCATTCCTCCCGAGTGGTTCAAACACTGCTGGTGCTGTGTTAGCAGGAAGAAGTTTCAGTAGCTGTATTTATTCTTCCTTTAGTCTCTTCCGCAGATCCCAGAGCTTTCTCCTTATCTCAGACACTGGAGATGCTTACCTTAACTTAGATGCAAAGCAATCCTCTCCAGGAGGAGAGGAGATTAAATTGCCATCACTGCTGAGTGGAAAATTGCCTTCAGGAAGGCTCAACCCAGAATCATCAGCTCCCAAGGGGAAGCAAGCATCCCACTGCCCTCATCCCACTTCAGCCAATGTCACTGAGCTGGAACCTAGCAGACCCCATGGTTAGGGTAAGATTCATGAGCAGTTTTTGTGCAGCCAGTTACTACAGTTACTACACACTGGCAAGTGCCCTTAATGTGACCCTAGGCTCTCTTCTGGGGTTGGCATTTCCTGACCAGCAACTCTACCCATGGACTCTTATTAATCCCCAGGCATCCTCAGCATTTGTTGATGTGACCCCCACCACGGGTCTGCGCTCCCTTTTCCCGGGCCCAGAGAACTTCATCTCCCCCTTTTTGATTTGATCACACTAGCAGCACATGAGTGCCAGAGCTGAACAGGAGAAGATGAGGAAGGTGACAAGTTAAACGTAGAAGCTGACCTGCCCAGCATGCTAATGAGGCTGCTTGGTGCGCTGCGGCTCACCAATAGCAAACCATTTCCCCATCTCTCCCTGCAGCAGTGGGGGGGTGGCATGAGAGAGCACTACAGGGAAAACAAACCCTTTTTTGCTGCCTCTAAGTTGAAGGATACATCCAGAAAGCTCCTTGCTGTTGGAAGGAGGCAGCACCTCTGGCCCACTGTGTCCCTCCATATCCTCAGGAAGGGACACAGGGACTGGAGACCCCTGCATACCCTTCCCAGAGGAGCCTAAACCCAGCTCCCTCCCCACATGTCAGTTCTTACCCCGGTGCCCACCAGAACTCCATAAGAATCATAGCATAGTTAAGGTTGGAAAGGACCTCAAGATCATCGAGTTCCAACCCCCCTGCCATGGGCAGGGACACCTCACACTAAACCATGCCATCCAAGGCTATGTCCAACCCGGCCTTGAACATCGCCAGCAATGGAGCATTCACAACTTTTCTGGGCAACCCATTCCATTGCCTCACCACCCTTACAGTAAAGAATTTCTTCCTCATATCCAATCTAAACCTCCCCTGTTTAAGTTTGAACCCGTTACCCCTTGTCCTCTCACCACAGTCCCTAATGAAGAGTCCCTCCCCAGCATCCCTATAGGCCCCCTTCAGGTATTGGAAGGCTGCTATGAGGTCTCCACGCAGCCTTCTCTTCTCCAGGCTGAACAGCCCCAACCTTCTCAGCCTAACTTCATACAAGAGGTGCTCCAGTCCCCTGATCATCCTCGTGGCCCTCCTCTGGACTTGTTCTAACAGTTCCATGTCCTTTTTATGTTGAGGACACCAGAACTGCACACAATACTCCAAGTGAGGTCTCACAAGAGCAGAGTAGAGGGGCAGGATCACCTCCCTCGACCTGCTGGTCACACTCCTTTTGATGCAGCCCAGGATACGGTTGGCTTTTTGGGCTGCAAGCGCACACTGCCGGCTCATGTTCAGTTTCTCATCAACCAACACGCCCAAGTCCTTCTCTACAGGGCTGCTCTGAATCTCTTCCCTGCCCAATCTGTAGCTGTGCCTGGCATTGCTCCGACCCAGGTGTAGGACTTTGCATTTAGCATGGTTAAACTTCATCAGGTTGGCACCAGCCCACCTCACAAGCGTGTCAAGGTCCCTCTGGATGGCATTCCTTCCCTCCAATGTATCAACTGAACCACACAGCTTGGTGTCATCAGCAAACTTGCTGAGGGCGCACTCAATCCCACTGTCCATGTCACTGACAAAGATGTTGAACAAGACCGGTCCCAACACTGATTCCTGAGGGACACCACTTGTTACTGGTCTCCAGCTGGACATTGAGCCACTGACCACAACTCTGTGTGTGGCCACCCAGCCAGTTGAAAACACATCTTTTTCCTCAGAGACATCTTTCAGCACCTGAGGCCTCTTGTCTGGACTCTGTCAATTACAGGCAGAGTCGCAGACACTGCAGAACTGCTCTCATTTTGTATTTCATTTTTTCAGATTAGTGCAGGGATCAGAAAATGAATGAGCTTAGCTCGAGTCCCACCAGCCGGCTTTTCCCCCAGGCAACCAAATACACTGCTCTGCTTGCTAGACAAACAGTTAATCACTTTCTGCACTCAGCATCCTCTGCCATGCTGGGAGATGGGCTCTGGCCAGGTTCTTCCAACAGGGAAAGCAGCCACACACATAGATTTATTTCCCATGTAAGTTGTGGCTGACACACACAAGGACAAGATATAAGAAGTGGAAATCTCTTTTTGTAAAAGAGAAGCCTTGTGAATAGAATCAGGTTAAACAGGCTCCCTGGCTTCAAAAGCATCTTCGTTACAACTGTAAAACTGGAACCTTGTAACATACTATCAGACAATTTATGCCAGGAAACATAGGGGAAGGAAGATTCATCTCCACATGTTACCAGTGCCAGATGCCAGTGGTTTGAGCAGAGGGCATTCCTGTTCTGTCAAGTCTGCCTTTCCATGAGAACAGCAGAAAACTCATACTCCTCAGGTTTGTCCAAAATAAGACTAAGATGTAGCTGCCTTTTCATCTTAAGTACCAGGCTGGGAAGAAGCGTCTACTAACAGTCTTTAACCTAGCAGGAGGAGATGCAATGAGATACACCAAGCTGAAAAAAAAAGGAAAGGATGCTGGGCAAATTAAGGCCGCAAAGGTAACTCACAGTTGAAGCAACTTGCTTAGGGACCATGTGGATTCGTTGTTGCTTGAAGTCAAACCTGGGCATCTTTCCAAGAACTATGTTACAGCTTGAGAATAAATTACAGGTGTGACAGAGCTGACGTTCTGGAAGCATGGAGATATGATAAAGGCTGTGGAAGCAGTCACATCAAGCAGAAGTCATTATGAATAAATTGGTATTCCTTACCTGATGGGAACTGCTGAAGTGCTGAAGGGGAGAAAGGGATAATTAGGCAAGCTCCCACAACTGCCTGCATAGATGGCTTGTCCTCTTGACACATCACCTCCCAAAGAAAACAGCATAGCTTGGCTCAGGGGGCTGAATGATGCTCTTGAGCTAAACACCAGCAGTGCTGGACTCAGAGGAACAGCCTTCACTGCTGTACCAAATGCCAAACATGTGCTTCACAAGCATCATCTGCTTCGACTGCTGTCCTGCTGACCTGAGCAAACATCAACTTGCTTTGCGGGAGCCTCTGCATCCCTACTGCCCCAGTAGAGCTGGGGAGGTCAAGCTGACATCCAACACATGGAAAGTACCATGGTGCATCAGAAGGCAGCTGTGCGTTTAAACCCCATCCCTGGGGAGATGGGAGTGTGGAACAGAGGCACTAGAAGACCTAAAGAAGTCCCCAAGGAGCTGCAGAAGAGCTACAAGTATGGCCAGCCTGTGGGTCTGAACAGGATTCTCAGTGCAGAGGTCATTAGGCAGGTTCTGAGACATTTCAGGGTTATTAAGGTCTGAGAGGTGGGATAATCCACACTAAACATGGCTGTGGGCCATTCTGGCCTTCAAAACCTGCAAGATCATTTAGCCCTAGATGTGTTGGTCCTTCATGCATCCCAGCACAGCCCATGCCTCCCTCTCAAATTATATATATTTAGATTTCTCTTCAGAGAAACCCCTCAAGTAAATCATTTGTGATTCATAACTTATTCAAGCAGTTCCAAATCCTTTGGACTAGGTATTGCTTGGGTTGTCATCTGTCAAGATTAATCACTTCTCAGGGCCATTGGGAACACCTGGCCTACCCTCTCCTCCTCAGCTTCACCAACTCTGGCACAGTACAGGCTGGAGGCACCACTTGGATGCCTGCATAGAACACAAGCTGTTGAGAAATAGTTTGTGTAGAAAGACAACCCAACTCAAAGTTTAGCAGCAACAGAGCACATCTGTCACTCAGCTCTGCTGATGATTAATTCCTTTTTCCACCTCATTTCCAGGACTGTGTCAAGAGCTCATTTCTAGCCCTACCACATGACCTGGTCTGAAGCACCCACCTGTCAACATCCCTGGCCAGAATCCATCCCCTGCAGAAATATAGCTTAGGGCTCTGAGTTGTTCCTTTTATCCTTGCCACAGCCAACACTCAGTTCCTCCTTTCCATCCCCCAGGGACTTGCACAGCTTCCCTCCAGCCCCTTGCCATTCCTGCCATCACCCTTCTGCAACCTTGGCTTGAGTGCTGGGTGGGAGGAGGATGTTTTAACAGTAGGTATCAGTTTATCAGCAGATATCCAGATTACTCTGGCCTTTGAATGGCCAGAACAATCTGGACTTAGGTCAAGATTCCCATGTGAAAAACCTTCTTGTAAAGGGGTAGGAAGGAGCGAAGAAAAAATGTGAGGACACATCCATGCCCCTTCCTCTTGCAAGATCTACAGTTTCTGCCCCATCTTCTGCTGTAGGCAATATTTAAGACAGCGGCATGCATGCACTGCCCAGCTTCCAGCCACAAACACATGGTTTCCAAAGGCTTCTGTAAGCATTAATCAAAGACTTCAGGACACAATTTTCACATACTAATTTACTTAAATGACACATTACTTTGTCTTTACAGCTGAGACACCTAAACAGCTGAACAGAAATCACGAACTGAATCTCATGGGAATAATTAGTACTTGAAAAATAAACCAAGCCAAGCTAGAGCCACCCAGACAAGTGGCCCTGGGGTCTGCCTACAAAACAACTCACTTAGCATCAAAGTAGTCACACACAGAAGAAATGTGGACAGTGTTCTCCAAAGCTCCAGCTATTTTAGGAGAACAACCTGCTGTAAAAGGCTGCTGTGAAAAACAGATCTTGTGATGTGCAGCAGACCCAGCATGGAAAACAGAACAAACTGTTCATCCGTTACTCAGGAGTGATCTGAGAGGTGAGACCACGACAGAGGTCCCAAGCCCCAACTCCCCCACAGTCTGATGCTGCTTCCACTGCTCCCCGCATGGGTTCAAGGTACGTTTTGATTTCTTGACGCCCACACTCGCCTGTAGCTGGAGCACAGCCCAGCAATCTCATTGATGTGCATAATACCAAGTCACTCTTTTGTGCTCTCCAACTTCCCTGTGTGCTTTGGCTATCCCTGCTTAGGAGTTCTCAGAAAAGCCTGCTATAAAGACCATCACTGACAAGGAGCGAGACGAACACCAAGGGCAACACCCTTCTAGCATCAGGGAGCTTTGCCTTCAGAAAGCAAGTCAACACTGACATCTCTCTCCAGAAGCTGAATCCAGCAGATTATCCATCCCTCTAACCTGTTACTCAAACACAGCCTCAGCCTCTGCAGTGTTCCTCCAACAGGGCCACACTCACAACCATGTGCAGCTTCTCAAGTCAGCCCCCTTCCCACCAGCATTGATTTTCATTGGGCTTGTTTTGTACAAGTCAAAAATAACCCTTTGTTATTAGACAACACCTACCCCAAATATCTTGTATGACACCTTGAGTGCACTGCCTAAAATGACGTTCTGGGGCCTTTGGCAGCCATGTACCACAAGGATCAGGAAAAGCCTTCTTCCTTAGGTACATAATAGCTCCTCTACAACTGTGCAACATTAACTAAGGGGTTTACCTCCCAGACACCCACAGGTTGGTCACCCAAGCCTAAACTGAGCATTATTCTAGAACTTACTTATACATAGGGAGGACACATCCTAACACTTCCCATCTACAGACATCAGCACTTTCACACTGACAGTAGAACTCTCTACCCTGAGCTCACAGGTGAGTTAACATTGACTTTGTTTCGGCAGAAATTATAGTTTCTCTCCTCCTCCATGAGCACATCAGTGACTCTGAGCAGTGCCACAAGTCTCACCAGATGACCAGCAGTTGTTTGAAGCCTTTAGTAGGTCCTGAATTTTTAAACAAAGATGGATTCTCCTGAGTGCTTACAGGGCATTAAGGACACATTAAACTTTCTAGTTAAATGTAAAAACATTGAAAACCATCTCAATTACTCGGCTTTCATTGAGACAGCGCTGTGACCTTTCCATCCCAGGAGGCTGTAGAAACAAGACTGAGTTACTAAATGAAAAAATGCACCTTTACAAGAAAAATAGAGAGGACTTCACTGCCTCTTGGCAACCTCCCAATGCAAGAACAGCAACAAACATTACGTAAGCCTCTTCACTTCATTTTGCAGGTTACATTTTCTTGTCAAAGAATTGGTTGGAAGGGACCTTAAAGATCATCCGGTTCCAGTCCCCCTGCCATGGGCACGGATGCCTTCCACTACACCAGGTTGCGTAAAGCCCCATCCAGCCTGGCCTTGAGCACTGCCATGGATGGGGCAGCCACAGCTTCTTTGGGCAACTTTCATACCTAATTGCCATGTTAAGGGGGCCTTTTCCCCAGTACAGGGTTTAACACCACCCCCTGTGAGTTTGACAGCTCTGTTACCGTCCCAGGAAAGACAAGACCCTTGCACCTGATAAGCCCATTGGAGCCGTCTGCAGGCTCTCCACCAGACAGCATTGGAGGGTGATTCAACCATCCTGTTTACGGTACAAGGCACCATATTCACCCATCAAGCTGAAAATTTTTAAGTAAGTTTTTAAGCCAGCTCAAAGCCAATTTACATCTCCAGAAACTCACACGAGATAGATCTTAACTGAGGATTTTTATCATATAATTTTGTGACAGTGAATTTCATGGCTGGCAAAGATTACCAGTGACAATGTAATGCACTGTGAGAACAAGAGAGAAAATAATATATCAAGCCAGCTAAAAATCAATCATTACATGCGCATGAAGTATAGCTCTTACCCAACAGGCGTCCCTGTGGTGGGGGGAGAAGCTTCAGTCGGTCGACCGATTCCAGCAGTTATGATGGAGTCTTCCCCCTCATTTCTGGCTCTCCCTTCCAACCTCCAAATTTCACATACTTGTATGGCTTAATTCGAATTAGTAACTCCCCACAACCCCCCCCTACTGATTAGAAAACTAATTTGCATAACAATTACATAACCAAATGCCTAATTACACATGCTCATAATTAAGGGAGGGTCTTCTGACCCAGGGTCTTTTGACCTCAGGGTGTGATTTTGGGTATTAAAATGAGGATAGTCCACCAAAAGGATACCTAGTCATGTCTTTCCTCACTCGTGAAAAACATACTCTGACAATTGTCCAGGTGCTGTCTGCATGCAGCAGACTTCAGGGACAGGCTTCCTTGATTCGTTAGTCTTGTTTTTCTCAGTCTGCCTACAAGGAAGGCCAAAGCCTCTCTGGCTCTCAGTCCTCATAGTAGACCACTGTTGTTTCTCAGGTATTCTGACCCTTTAAGAGGCCCTTGTATCTGTTCAGGCTCTTTCACAGTAATACAAGTTTCAATTTCTTAACTAAATACCCATGGAATTTTAACTATATACAATTATGGAGCTTAAACGTAGTACGATTATAAACACCTATGGAGCTTGAGCATGTGTTTATGGAGCTTGAGTGGCCCTAGTCATACACATTTGGTGTGAAATACTTGCTTTACAACCCTTGTTTGTGGCTGCTCAGTGGTTCGTCAGTACATGGTGCCTCCACGTTCCTGCACCTGCAGGGAGTAGAACAGAGCCCGGCCGTGGTGCCTTCACTCTGCTCCATTCTGGTAAGTTTATCTCAGCATACTCCAAGGTCGCAGGGCTGCTGGAGAGCTGTTGTAGGGTGGGTTCTGTGCATGTTAACCACATTCCACCCCAGCAGCAGCAGCTGCATTTTACCCTATTTATTTTCAATATTGTAATGCAACTTTGAGGATGTTTTAGGGGTGGTGTGTCTAATTTCCCCTGGTATTCCACACAGAGCAAAGGCAAAACATGGCAGAAGGACAGAAGACAGGCCCACATCCAGATCTGAAGGCAATGCCCTCCTGTTAACACATCCTACTGGTGAAATCCTTCAGATTAACCAGATTGGATCCAGGAAATTACCATCTCCAGTGAACAAAGTCCTGAATACAACATAATTCCCTCCTCCAATTCCTCAAAACAGGCTCAGTGACCAACAAGGAAGCAGTTCAGAGGTGGAAGACGCTCTCTCAAGTCAAAAAGCATTGCTGAAACCTTGCTGCTTCTCACAGTGTGCTGATGCATTCCTTTGTTAGCAAGGCAAATCTTTCCTTGTCAGGTTTCTGCTTGGCCCCGAACACTAATGAGAGCCTGGCAGGTAATCATTTAAAACTGCATTTTCTCTAACACTATGAAGTTATTTACTATTCACCTGGTCTAACTCTTACTGCAGACTATGTAAAAGCTCCTAACATGGCTTGGATTAGGATCCCTGCTGTTTATTCAGCGCCTATAGCAGGGGCATCTTCATGTGGGTGACTTGCAGTTTAAAGCATTAATGCACAAATGTCTTGGGAAATCCAGCAGGAGTTAAGGAGTCATGAGTAATTTATGTGTGTGTATTTAGGTCTATAAAAATCAAGTTTTCTCCTGTTATGGAAAGGGATTTTTTCCACACCTTGAGAAACAGGGTAGACAGGGCGGCAGAAGAGGACTCCGTGTATTTCACATTACAGAGGCCTTGTGCAGCACACATTTGAAGGCAATAAAGATGCAAATCAGTTCATAGTTATTTATTCTGGATCTTTTTTCTTGACACTGGATTCCGAGCTACAGATCTGGGTAGATTCCAGCACTCACTGCTAACAGTGCA
Organism: Amazona ochrocephala; assembly: GCA_039720435.1. Lineage (NCBI taxonomy): Eukaryota > Metazoa > Chordata > Aves > Psittaciformes > Psittacidae > Amazona > Amazona ochrocephala. The sequence goes on along the minus strand of CM077882.1, from coordinate 49,313,887 downwards.
TGAAGATACAACCAGGAGGAAGAGAAGCTGCCCATCCATGCCTTGAGCTAAAGGCTTTGTTTGTAACAAACTCCTTAACTAGTTTATCTTCCTGGCGTGCATAGCACAGTTCTCTTAAATTATTTTTCTGCTGCTAAATCCCACTGTGGCTCTGGGTCACTCATTAAAAGTCAAAGCGAGAGGCTGCTTGTGATGGAGCACAGACATGGGTAGCGCTTGTTTCCCTAGTATGGCATGGCGTTGAACACAGGGTCTCCCATGATTAACTGCAGAAGCTGGAATCTTTATGCAAATACTTTCAAAGGAGAATTTGATTAAGATTAAAATTTATCGTCTCAGAATATTTGTACCAGTCAGACTCAACCACGCAGGGAGGAGAGAACCAGCCATGCAGCAAAAGGGAATTAGCCTAAAGGAGAACATCCAATTAACTGCTTTTGGGCTTGGTTTTGTGTTTTAATAGCTGGTTTTATGTTTTAATATCTGGTTTTATTGTTTAAGGGAGAACATTATCAGCACAACACACTGATCAGAAATGCAAAGCTACTTTGGGCATTAGAAAAGTTGCCTCTAAAGCTGTACTGGAAAAGCTAGAAATGATGGAAAATATAGAGGAACATTTTTGGCATGAGCAAATGCTGACAGTTCTTACCTGCCTCTTCAAGAGAGCTGGGACACAGCGCCCAAAACAATGGAAATTGGGTCCAATGAGTGCCTGTGTCATCTCGCTCCCCCCCCCCCCCCCCCCCCCCCCCTTCAGGTACATTTCTAGAGTACTTAGTACCTATTAAAAGGTACCAAACCGCAGGGTAGCTAATTCTGTTATCAGAGGGATATTTCAATAAGCAATGAAAATTTGGGACCTTCAGGAGGACATACTTGTTCAGAAGCTCCAGAAGTTTCCAAGCCTCCACCAGATTCCCCACTATATCCTGCGCCAGGAAGCAGACTTAATGCTCCATGAAGAAAGAGCACAGGACCCTTCCTACAGGAAAGCAGGACAAGCAGTTCCACTATGTGATGGAGACAAGCCTCCAGGGCATACTGTACTGCAGCTTTGGGAAACTCAACATCCAACTGAAATTAAAACATGCAGAATGTTTGAAGCCAATCTTTCCTATAGGGAACTTCATCCATCTTACATAAGGAAAAAGAAAGCATAAGCCAATTCAAAATCCCTAAACCAAAACAGCAGGAGTCTTTAGGAATCTGCTGCTGCTCCTATGAATGCCCTCCCAAGCCTTCATGCAGAGAAGCAACGTTCTGAGTCTGGCACAGGGGGAAGAAACAGTTATTGCATCCCAATGACAAATGGCCCAGCTGGTATGGGCTGTGGTTCAATGCTTCTTCAAATCAGCTTTTGCACCCAGAACACCAAGTGCAAAATCAAGACCGGAATGCCACAACATAACTATTATTTGGCCAAGGGCATCTTTTATTAGTCTCCCCCTTTCCCAAAGCCCTTTATCCCACCCTGCAGGCAGGATGCAGAGCATAGCCATGGAGCTCACAGCTCCAGGGAGCCCTGACACAGCTGTCAGATAGCAGCTTCATCCTGGTGCAAGCTTGGACATGAAATCCACAGCCAGCGCACTGTTTCATGATCATAGCACCTCTCCTCACCTTTCATACAGGAAAACTGCTTGGCCTCTGCAGTGTGCTGGCCAGCTGCAGGCAGCCAGGCGCCCACAATGGGGGAAGGCTACAGATACAATCAGAGGTAGGTACGTCTCCTGGAGCACCCTTCATCAGAAGCTGTGGCCCCGACAACAGGACAAACCACTGTGATTCACCACCATTAAAACTGCTGGAGGGAGAAAACCAGCTGGCAGTAAGGGTGGACCCAATTGACAAAACAGAGCTTGCCCAGTATCTTCTGTACCAAGAAGAGAGCTGTGAAGAATCTTCTGCCATCTGGAGTTCAGCTCAGTAACCATGGCACCTCCATAGCAATGGAGAGATTTTCCCCCAGACCTGGAAGAATCACCCCACTAAGGTGTCCTGGGTTCAGCAGCAGCAGTCATTCTTCTCCTTCTTAGTAGCTGGTGCAGTGCTGTGTTTTTGACTTTCGGCCTGGGAACAGTGCTGATAACACCAGTGTTTTCAGTTACTGCTTGGTAATGTTTTGGTCTGACCGAGGACTTTCTGAGTCTCATGCTCTGCCAGGGAGAAGGGGAAGCCAGGAGGAAGCAGAGACAGGACATCTGACCCAAACTGACCAAAGAGGTATTCCATACCACAGCACATCATGTCCAGGATGTAAAACTAGGGGCAGCGACCCGGAAGAGGGGGTTCACTGCTGGGTCGGGCTGGGTATCAGGTGGTGAGTGGTTGTATTCTCTTCCCTTGTATTTGCCTTATCATTGTTATTATTGGTGGTAGCAGTAGTGGTTTGTGTTCTACCTTAGTTACTAAACTGTTCTTATCTCAACCTGTGGGAGTTGCATTCTTTTGATTCTCCTCCCCTCTGGGAGCAGGGGGAAGAAATAGGGGGAAGTGAGTGAGCAAACTGTGTGAGTTACAGCTTAAACCATGACATAAGGTTCTGGCAAGACTAAAATCCCACCTGTCCTTTCTTCCATCAGTGCTGCCTTTATCTTAACCTGCAAGCCCCAGGGTGATATTTACGGACACCAGACACAACCCCCAACCTTTATTCCACCATCCAAGCAAGCTAAGCTCACTGGGTGCCTTCCTTCTATTTCCATCTGCTCAGGCAGACCTGTCTTCCAGAGTTTGACCCAGGTTTGTACACAAAAGAAGCTTTTAAAAGCATTGATATGGCATTAACATTTCTTCATCTAGCTAGAAGCACAATGCCCAGTGCTGCAGTGAGGGATCTATGTCCTTGCCCCCTTCTGGGGTTAAGCCCAGGCAGCTATGGCACTGGTGTGGTTAATGCCTAGCTTCCACATCTGAGACAGAGCCCCAGGCTCTGCATATAATCTATCATAAGGAGAGAAATAAGCACGTTCAGGATGTTAATACATTAGATCAGTTTTCATCATCTAATTTAGGATTAAATTAATTATACCCTTGAAAAGCTTATTTCTCTCTGAGAGATTCTGGACAGCAAGCTCAGACAGCGATACCCATATCCATTGATGGATCCTACACCTTGTGATTGACTAGTCAGGCACAAGTCTTTGTCTTGCAAAACCACTGCATCCATTCTTCTATTAATTCACCTAATTTTTATTTCCATCATGACTTATTCTAAACCTTGAATACACAAGACAGTATCAAGAAATCCACAGCTGCCCAGATCTACTATTCACCTTTCTCTTTCAGAAATCAGTTCAGTTTGTCAGTCATGAAGTATCATCTTCCATTTTAAAAGCTTATTCAGGCCTTGCTGAGCCACACACAGTTCCATATGCCAGGTGTCAGGCAAATTATGTGCTGCCCCAAAGCATGCAGATGGAGGAAAGCTCCTCCCAGTTCACATATGCATGTTTTCTTTGCAGCATCACACACACCTTTGCCTTTTCCAAGCTACCTTAGTGAAAGCTAAGTTTCCCTCCAGAACCAGAGCATTGACCTCTCCCTCACCATTGTCTCTGGCTGGAAACACGTGGCAGTCAGAAATGGTATGTATCATGCTTACTCCCATTCCCTGATCTCCCCAGGGTAAACACTTTGGCTGATTACTTTTTTTCCCCATCTTACAAGTCCCTGCCCTTCACTGCCCTGGTTAAGCTAGGCCTGCAGCCTTCTTTCACACAAGCTTCTTCCCTTGCAGGAAGGGAAACTTCCAGGTGATTTATTCATCTTAGACCAAAGTTCAGACCTCCTATATGCTCTCTTCCTCATGAATTGCCTTCTTGATGACTTCAGAAACTAGTTCCCCTAATGCTTTACAGTAATTCTCTCCCAGTCCGTTCCACAGTGAAAGCAAACAATTCCTCTGCCACTGTGAGCAGGCCCTTTGCTGAGTTTTGGGAGGTGTTTTTTGTTTTGGTTGGCTGGGGCTCTTTCTACATCTACACATGCACATTTTGTTTACCGTTTACTAAAAGCAAGACTAGACATTACATTTGCTCCTCTTAGTTCAAAGAGGATTTGGGTGGGTAAGCCAGAGCATGGTTTAGAGGGGAATGAGATGCTAGGTTTGACACTCAGCTCTCTCTCAAACATCACACCGTATCTTTCAGATTGGAAGTCTGTTTCTGAAATAAAATCCATGCTTATACTGTTATTTCATAAATCTGGTATTTGGGGATTAGATTAAGATCTCAGCACACAAACAGCACACTGAACCCTTTCAGTTCAGCCCTTTCAGCCTGAACTCCAGCTCCTACCATGTGCTGTGAAGCAGCTCCTATCATAAGGGAGAAGTGGTCCGTGCTGTCATGCTGTTCTTACTTCACAGCTTGCAGAGATAGGAAAGGCCTACAAGTCACACACGTGTGCTCTGGAAACTACAGCTTCTTTATATATACATAGTCCCATTCTTAGTTAAGGTCCAAAGCCTAATTAAGTTCAGACTTTAAAGTCTAAACCAAAGAGGGCTGATGCCTTAAGATTTCAACACTGAAAGTTATCAGATACCAATTTATGTGGGAAACCGACTATCAGGAATACTAAATACAGCATTTGAACTCCATTCAGCATGAATTCAACACTGCATTCCCATTTACAAATACATACCATTGCTAGGTAAGAAGGTAGGCCCTCTGGTTTTAAATACAGTAGCGTTTGTACTACTTACCTTTGCATCTGGACCCCTCAGGAGATCCCTCAGGTATGTTTGGGCAGAGAAAGTTCCAGTTTCCTCACCTGCTTATGCTCCCTGAGAAACTCCTTTCTGTGTGTTTCTCTCTGTAACACTTCTGTGTTGTGGATGCACGGGCAGGAAGGGCTGGTTTGTGTTGAAAGTTAAGGGATGAAAGGTATTTGAGTCAGATGACTCCACTAAAAAGGTGGATCACTACAACACTGGTACCATATTCACTACCACCAGAAAAATTACAAAGATGCTTTCCAGTAAGGAAACACACCCAACTCCTAAAAATGCTGTGCTTCCAAAAACCCAAGCACATCTCCCTCCCAACCCCACCTGCTTTACAATGTAGAAAGGCATGACTACCTTCTGCTCTCCATACACTGCGGCACTGCAAACCGCTACAATATCTTGCAGCATTAGCTCTGCTGCATTTAACACATGTGAGCAAAGCAGAAAATGCCTTGTCATTTGTCCTGTGCTAGTGCCCCGGCTCACAAAGCACTGCTGGTACCCTGCCTGGTAAATGCAACAGGACACCACCACAGTTTCCCCCAAAGTGCCCTTTAACATCTTGTCCGTGCTTCTGCATTTGGTGCATATTGCACCCAGCATGCGAAGACAGAAAATCCCTGAAAATCCCAATGTCCAACCCCTGTGCAAAATTTCCTGCTATTTTGAGCATCTGTGATAGCAATATCTATGTACACACTGTTAAGCTTCAAGGGTACAGCTGCCTTTTCCTATGTATTTTAAATGCTTTTCTGTAATGGCCGGCTGAAGATGCTGATGATGTTAACTCGTCCAGCCAAGTGCCAGCTCTTTGCATGCAGCAAGCAGCAATTTACTCTTCAGGAGTCCATCCATACACTAACGAGCTAGATGCCAGCTCTACCCCTCAAGACCAGCCAGCATCCCAGTATCCTAGTCACACTGCTTCCCAAACATGAGAGCTGCCTTGTGACAGAGCTGCCCATTCACTGGAGGCAATGCCCAAGCCAGCAGGACTGCAGAGTGCACAAGATGGGGAAGAAATATGCTTGCGCCATCAAGAAAGGAGCCACAGTATCTCCGGAGCCACCAGCATGAATTGCAGGAGGCAGCTCCAGCTGAGAGCACTGCACCAGAGGCCACTTGAACTTCCCCAGAGAGCAGGACTCTGCCCACCAACACCAGCAGCAGTTCACCTGTGCTCCAACACCTATGCACAGAACAATGAAACAGGAACCTGGCTGGTTTTCCTGACCAACATTTGAAAGATAGGGGATCAATTACGTATCAGAACCACATTTTACATCAGTAACATTTTACTACATATTTTATTACATCAATGGCTTGAAAAAATTTTATTTGATGTCAGCAAACATTGGAAATCATAGAAAAAATGAATTATGTAGAATTTCACAAAGGAATTTACCCCACTACAATTCCTCATACAGTAAAATAATTCAAAACCAAATGTTACTTTTCAGTGGCTAAGCAACTTTATAATGCTATGAACATTCATCACAGTAAGTGTGCTGAATAATAGAAAACAGGCAAAAAAGACATTTAAAATCTTACAACAGCATTATGACAACATACTTCCTTTAAAATCCCAACGAGTATTTTATCACTTCAAAAGCTATACAGCATTTCCATTATATTTGCAAACTTAACCTTATACATCTTTTAAAATCTTGAAAAAACTTCTTTTAAGCAATCTATAAGCAGTTAACAAAATTGATAAAATCTACATAATGGAATACTATACACTCCAGTATAAATTTTATTTTAGGAGAATATGAATGTAAACACTCATTATTATACAACATGCATAGACTATACTGACCTTCCATTTTCTGAACTGTAACTTTCACTGCAATTGTGCTTTACTATCAACAGGAAAAGCTGCATTAATCCAGGGAGTGGCAGAAAGTATTTGCTTTAGGGGCATTGCACAAGATCACTAGATTTTGACTTGCTGAAGACAAGCTGGAGCTAATAAAAATAATTTTTCTTTTGCTTTCTTTCATTTTTTTTGTGAAGAGTAAATATCAGCCACTCATTGCGGAATGGGCTACGCATAATTTTATACAGTCTTGAAAAAACGCATTACCAGAGAAACCTCCTACGATATTTTTGCGCTTCATTGACTTGGAGATTTATGGTCACAAATCCAGTGGTCAAGTTAGTGTAATGCACTGTTTGGCTCATATTTGGTGTGCAAGAATACCAACAGCATGTTAGCAATTAAAACTGAAGTTTAAAGTGACAATGAGCATATTTTAATACATAATGTTTCAGATGTATTTGTACAGGAAAGAAAAATGTTTGTCAGGACATTGCTTTAAGAGAGTAAGAGTTTCACTCTTACATTAACTATTAAAAAAGTGTTCTAGTGGATGTTTATGGGGTCTTCCTGGTTGCAAACTTTTAAAAATATATATTAAGAATTCATTATCCCCATTGGTATTAAATATATCAAGACAACCATTGTGGTTGCACTACCAGTTATGGCTACTATGGTCTTACGCATCTGATTGTACATTGTTGCTATACCGTTAAGCACAACTGAGGCATGTATTTTTTCCCTTGGTTAGCAGAAATTGATCACTGTTTCAAACCAGTTAAACACGAATATTCAAGTAACAAGGTCGTTTTTATGGATAAGCAAAAAGAGAAGTTACCTAGCACTTTGCACAACTACATAAAAATTAAATAGAACAAATGAAATTTGTTTATGCATACGCAATACACTTTTGTATCTTTAAGATCTCTAAAACTAAAACTTAAACTATCATTTTCTTTGACGATACCATATTTTGCACAATAACTTATACTTAGGAGAAATAATTTCCCATTTTCCACAAAATATATATAATTATGACATTCACATTGATAGTTTAAGAAACAAAATTTAAGTGAATATTCTATCTTACGCAGTTATCTTTGTGGACCCTTCTAATCAGAATGCAACCAGTTGATGTATCTAATGCTTGACCCATTTGAAAAAAGGAGAGGGTCTTCACCTAAACAAGACCAAACCATTTAAACTTCCAAAGCCAAAATGATTTTATCACATTTAAAAACATAGTTAATGTAAAAAACTAAAGGTTTAAAATAGTGCTATTATATTGTACGTATTAACTACAATAAGATAGCAGTCAACTGAAAGGTAATTAAACAACTTTTTTCTTCCTAGTATCATGAATGATGCATGTTTCTTCCTACCCCTTAGGGATGAAGCCAAAACACAACTTTTCTGATTACAAAATGGACAGATTTGAGGGCAAAACTCAATGGAAAGTCCTTATGGGTGACTTAACTCACCAGCAGAAGCTTCTCCTGAGGAATTTCATCAGCTGGGATGCAAGCTCACACAACTCTCTCACACTGGCAAGGACCTATATCCATGCACTGGTACCAGCAGGAGGCTGAATACCAGAGGATTTCTAATGAGCGGCATTGCTTTACACCAGAACTGTCAGCAGAATTCACAGTGCTATTTGCCCGGTCTTTAATCCTAATTCACACTGGCTAACAACTAGTGTCCCTTCCCACAAGAGACTCCCAACTCCAACTGACACCAGACTGAAGGAACATCTACAGAGCCACCAGAGCTGCCAGTTCATGTCAACAGCTGTAGAGACACTGACACAAGCTTGGGATTACAGGTTTCCAAAACAGAGGACAGGGAAGAGCTCCTTTCCCTCCCCCCATCACCTCACAGGATCTCTCTGGAGCTACCAGAATGAAACGGTTCAGAAGAAGCCGCAAAGTGGCTGAAACAGGCCCTTTCTGGGCTTCACACTCTAGCTTGCTGTAATGAACGCCTATCTGCTCCCTCACCTGTGTATTGTTCCTCAATTTCTGAGGTGTAATTACTTCCCTCACACAAGACCTGGGGAGGAGACCACCTCACTGGTATATGAGGTTCCCCTCTCTTGCCCTTCCTTGGGTTGCATCTGCATTACAGGAGGTACTGTCACATCTGGCTGTTAGCCAGCTGGCATTAGTATATTTCATTTAGGTACAGAGAAAAGAGCAACCACAGCACACAACATGGCCCAGCCCAGCAGCTCAAACATCAGCACCAAGTTCAGGGCTAGACTCCAAGCTGCAGCACCTCAGCTGCAGGCCAGGATATGGACTAGCTCATTTCAGGTTGTGTTAAGAGAGACTGGTGCCATGCGTTACTGTATGCCATCTTGGCTTGAGCCCTCTGTAGAGGAAGAGAGGGCAAACAAGGTCTTTTTTTTTTTTCCACCTGAAAAAACACCAGGTGATTTCTTCCAACATCATTAAATTAACCATTTTTAAATGCTTTGTGACTAGTGTTATTTTGCAGCTTTCCACTGGACAAGAAGTAATACTGCTGTTTCTAGCTTCTCTGAACACTATCTGCTCGGTAGTCAGCAACTACCTTGTTCAAGGTGTGAAGTCCTCAGGCAGGACTTCCAAGAATGGCTCCAGTTCAAGCCAGTTAAACAGACCACAGCACAGGACAACCGAGCAGAGGGCTGGGAATTCGAAAGCTGCATGCACCAAGTGTTTGGAAAAGCACCTCTTAGATTTTTAAATTGCATATTTTGGTTCAGAACATGAAAGCAATGTGTACTTCAGAAGGGTTAAAATGGCCAATGAAATTAAGCCAGTTCCTCTCCATTAAACTTAGAGAGACCGAAAAACTATCTGAAGGTTGAATTTTGTGCTCCAACCCTTATCCAGACTTCCAGTGGGAGAAGTAGTTTGATGTCTTTGGCAAACAGCGCTCTGAAGAGGAATGAGACACTGGGACAGGAAGTGACCTATGATAGCCAAATGGAAAAAGGCACATATTCCAAAAGGAGAGGCACCAGAGAAAGCTGTTTTGACTTAATCCCGCAGAGGATCAGGAAAAAGAAAGTTGTGTAGCACTCATTTAACAGGTTACAATGCAAATGCTGAATGCCAGGGGTTAAATAGCGTATCAAATGTTTTCAGGTTATGCATTCCCTTTTGCACTAAATAAAAGCCATTAAAATATACAGGAATAAAATGCTCAATTAGGGAGCTTTCTATTAAGTGAGAACACACAAGTATAGTGGAAAGAATTGCACAAACCAGAAGTGTAATGATTTACATCTACAACCTCGGACTGACCAAACCTTAGAAAAGACATTTCCTATCACTTCTGTGTTATTCAAGATTGCTTGTTAACATGCCTTGTCATTTCCGAACAAACCTGACACTACTGGCATGTGCACAGGCCTCTCTCCTTTATAGAAAGCTCGCTAAGAATAGTGTCATAGTAAGAATGCACAGGAAGCAGAGACCACAAGGCCATGCAACAATACGCACTTATACCCTACGGACCAAGTATTATAAGAACTCCTAATGTGCAGAGTTACAGTGGGGCTGCTAAGGAGCTCCTTGTTTTGCAGGTTGGTCAAGATTTACAGACAGGTGTTACTGGTTCTAGAAATCCCATGCTTACGCAGGACGTTGATGAAATGAAGAGCTGAGCTACCTGGGTGCTTTCGAAAGAAAGTGGAGGCAGTATGGAGGAACGAGGGGAGATTAAGGCAGATGTAGCACAGGACTGGAAGCATTTGCCTTTTTTTGGTAATAGCTGCTTGTCCACAGATATGATGCAGATGGCTGTCTGAGGTTTGCTAATACCTGATATCCTGGATAACACAGTAGTCAACACAAATTGTTCTAGGCTACAGCACCTTCTCACGAAGCAGATGCATATCTGACATCAAGAACAGAAGTAGCCTGGAGGGAAGGGGGAGGGGGGAGAAAAAGGACACGTTTAGTTTAAAAATGAATACACATAGGCCTTGCAGCTCCAAACTTCACCCCAGGTCCACAGTACTGACAGCAACAAAGCGGGCAACCCGGCACATGGGAAGAATCCCAACAGCTTCCCCTATTCTGAGCCACACTGGGATTTGTTGGGAGTGTGAATATAAAAAATGAAGACTGAAGCTGAGGCTGCTTTATAATGAGCAGTCTCGCCTCCCCCCTTCAAAAACAAACAGTAAAAAGGAACTGTGGCCACTTGCTATGAAAGCACACTGAAGGGGAAAACCCAGAGCAGTCAGAGACCTGACAAAGCTTTTACTAAGCTGGCAGCCAGGCAAACAAGGCATGCCAGGGGAGAAAGCACCAGAGAGGATTCAGTGATAGTCCAGAAAAAGTCTTCTCCTGGCTATCGCTGACTTGAGTCCACCTGACTTGACCAGCTAAGCACCAGCCATGGTGCTCGCGCACCATGCAAGTGCTCTCCAGAGCAGGCACCAGCCACACAGTACTGCACAGCTCAGGAGGGATCAGGAATCCCCTCCTAGCCCATATAGATCACCGATGTGATAATTCCAATAGCATTTCACTTTGTACCCAGAACAGCTGACAGGCACCCAGTCAGCCCTGTGCTTATGTCATCTCTGAAGGCAGGAGCATCACATTTATAGCCAGCCTGAGCAGCAACATCCGACGTGCTCAGAGCAAGGTGGCCATTAGACATCCACCATGCAACACCCTTGTGTCCCTTCCTTGTGCACTTTTTTAAAACACTGCAGACCTGGTAGTTACAATCTCCTCCATGCTGCCAGCACCTTCCTCCTCCCAGCCATGACACATCAGTTCCTATTGTCCAGAATACGCTTCATCAAAACCACAAGCCACATGGTGCTAGTTTATGTCATACATGACATGTCACAGCTGGCAGCGTACTGCCACCCTGCCTGGCCCCTGCCTGTGTCAGCCTAGTGCAAGCAGGCTCTGCCCTCATTCTTTAGTGCACTGCAGGGCACAGAGAAGCACCTGACTCCTGCAATAGCTGCCTTTTCTCTAGGCTTTGCAACTATTCCCAGCAGCCTATTGTTTCAGTCCCCTTTCCCCCACTCAGCACCTGCTCAGCTCCAGCCTGGGCACTTTTCACCACTAGTTTGGGGAATGCAACTGCTGCTTCTCCAGTCATGTCACCACACCTTGCTGTCTTGCCTCCACTCCCCCTCCTCCTCTGCTAACTTGCCTGGGATTCTCATCGCTCCAGTATCCAGACACTTGGCCACATCAGCACGCTCCAGCTACTGCTGCAACCATTTTCTTCCCGTCTCAAGCAAGACTCCCCTTTTTTGACAGTACCCTTCAGGAGCAAGGGGGTATTTGAAGCCAGGAAGAATCTCAGAGCGCTCAGAGAGCAAAAGCTCTTCCCTGCCAATAGACACAACTCCACTGGTAGCAGGAAAAGACAGTGACACAAGCCACCTGTCTTTCAAATGGATGGCTACATACTAAGACCACTGCTGCTTTGCTCCACCTCTCAATTCTGGAAGACTGTGACAATTTCACTCATACCATTCTCAGAAGGAAAGTTTTTTGAGTTTGGTTTTGTTCAGCTATCATACCTCTGGATCTAGTCCCTAGATATAAGCATCTCTGAATAACACATTTTTCAGATTTGTGAAGCAATGAAGCTCTGCTCCCTGAATGTTTGAACAGTAACATACAGGTGAGCCAACCATAATCAGGCGAAAAAAAATATACAGTATGCTGAGAAGTCTTTAGTCCATGTGAGATCAAAATTCACCTTACTCTGTTGACTGTGCTTGCAATTAGATACGGCTTTTGTGCCAAGCTGTCTTATCGAATTAGGCCAAAGGGAGTCTAGATCAGACATTTTTAACATGCAAACAGCTAGAGGAGGTTTCTTTTGCAAGACTGTTGTAATATTACATTTTTGTATATAACTTCCATATTTAGACACTCTACAGTCCTCAGATAACTTCGAACACGCATTGCCTTTGCAGAAGTGTTAACTCCATGCAGCTCCATCAAGGAGAGGCTGTTTCTAGAATCTGTCTTCATAGAAACTCCTGTAAAATCAAGGAAACTTTGCCTCTACATCATTCCAGAATGAAGTTTCACACACTCTCCTTTTTTATAGCTTTCTTCCCTTCCCAGAGTGAAATCACTCCATGCCAAAAATGAAAGGGCGAGCTTTGCCTCAGAAGACTGTACGGTCCCACAAAGCCAAACCTAAAACAGCTTGGAGAACTGAGTGCAGGGAAAACATCCAAGTGAGATAAAGATGTACAGGGTTTCGGCAGCAAGAGGCATTAAAATGTCCATGTGCTGATGAGATACATGCACTTTCAGAGGGCTGCAAATGAACTGTTCTCTTTCGACTTTCATACACGTTTGGAATTCCCAATTCCAAAAATCTGTACTGGAATCTGTATATCCAGCTGAAGCAAAATATGCTCAGATTGAAGATTGTCAAAAATGGCTTTTGCAAAGAGTGTGTATACATATACACACAGCCCTATCCGAAATGAGCTCAGATTGGGAATTTTAGGTGACTTAAATAGGATTTACCTCATCTTCCTCTTCAGACATTTTAGTGGAATTATCAGGGGATTTTACAGGCTTCTGGCTGTTCGCTCCATTTGTCTCCTCTTTGCCATGCTCTGCCTCCCACTCCTGTAGAACTTCATCTATGTTGAAACGACGTCGATAATTTACAAAAAAGTTTTTCACTTGCACCACAGATTTGTTTCCAATCACATCAGAGATTGCCTGAAAGTCTCGTCCATATTTCCTGATTGCTAAAAGCAACAAAAAGAAACAAAAACCCCCAATATGTTATTTCCACAAAGACCACAAATCAGGCTCAAGTCACACAATAAGAAACTGAAGGAAAACTTCTGCCAAGGTCTCAACCCTTTCTCATATTAATCCAGGAAAAAAAAAGTCGAAATTGCACAAGAGACAGTTAAGCCCTGGAGAAGAGCAGAAAATAGAGGTGCAATAAAGACGGGTAGAGCCAAATCTAGAAGACCTGTGTAAATCTGCCTGTAGTACTTGAAAAGTCACACAGGCAAAGAGCATAGCAGTGACTTCCGGCACAGTTCCACTTTCTGAAGGCTTGGACAAGCAGATTATTTGTAAACATTCATATGATGCAATTTATACTGCCCAGGGAGTGGAAGGGGAGATATTGCTTCCTTGTTTAATTCTGTTCTTTGGGCATTAATACACAGCAGTGTCAAAATGCTTTACTATCCACTGAAAGGAAACAGCTCTGAAATGCTGCAGTTTTGATTATCAGCAACTGAAGTAAAAATGGGCATTTAGTGCCATACCTTGCACAGCAAGAAGCTGCTCATCCGTGGTCCAGCGTGCATTAAATTTCTGAGCAACCTAGACAAAAAAAAACAAACACACAACCACATAGATAACTTCATTTATACAAGCAGCAACTTTCAGCTGTATCTGAGCTCATAAAAACCTCACAACAAGGAATTAACTGTTAGTCAAAACTCTATCATTCCTTTTAGCAGCAACAATGTTTTCAACAAAGAACTGCATACGGCATCCATTCAGTTAACTGTGACATACACTGACCAGTAAGTCATCGTAATACAAAATGATACAGAATAGTCTGAACAGATAACCAAGAGCCACACTCTTCCAAAGCATCTACTTGTTTTTATCACAGACACACTCTGTAATCTTGGTCAAATTATTTCTAGCACAAGGTGGAAGAAAACAGCAAAAGCACCAAGTGCCAAGAAAAGATGGGCCATTAACTCCCTCTCCTATGTTTTTGAGTATTTAGAGCAAAGCACTACTTGTCTCACAGGGCATATGGATACAACACTGTGGTATATATATACAAAACATGGTATATCCAAGACATCCGTACTTCATTAGAAACCACTTTCGCATATTAACCACTGCTCTTTCTTCTCATCTCCCATTTCCATTTCACAACAACAATGAATACGGTAGTGGTCTTGGTTCACACTGGCAACTAAAAGGACACCAGTAGTAGCTTATTAGCAACCCTAACAGCATTGGTATGTAAACACATATTAGCATTTATCTTCACAATAAACAAGGGTCAGAAAATGATCCTACCTCTGAAAGTCTGTATTGTTCTATACCGCCTTCAAGCTTTTCTTTGAGTGCGCTGTTTGTCTGTTTGATGTTCTGTATCTGAAATGAAAGTTTAATCCCTTTAACAAGGATTTAAAAACAAATAATCTTCGGACAAGCCTTCTTCCAGCCGCCCCAGCAGGAACCCCACAAGCTCAGCATTCCTGTGTTTCTCACCACCTCTCTTTTCCAAGAAGAAAGTTTGTTATATTGGAAAAGAGCAATGCAGAAGCATATCAGGAGATCCCATTTAATTCATTCTATCCTGTATGCAAATTATTTGGAGCAAGAACTGCCCCAGCTTCCGGGTCTGTATAAAGCTCAGCGTAAGAAAGGCCCTGATCAGAGAACATAATGAATCAAAGACTGCTAGAGAGCTCCACTTCTCCCAGAGCACCAAGAAAAAAGCTTCAAGCCAAAATACCAATTCTATTAAGTTTAATAAGAGCTTGAGCCAGATCTCTGCTTTAAAAGGTAAAAATGTTCAGATCTAGGAAACAGACTCATGTATTACACCTGTCTTTACTAACAGATATTTGAAAAAACATATGTTTACAAGGCAGATCCATCGGGGAAGCAAAAGGTACATAGGGAAGTTTTATTCTTTCAACCAGGTATCATGCAAACATGCCTGTTCAAAAGTAACATATCAGAAGGCAAAGGAAACTGCTGCAGATGGAAATCAGATACTGCTGAGATCAATGTCATAGTTCAGAGTTAAAAAATAAGGGACCCTGAACTGCAAGAAAAATGAAGCACCAACACGTGTTCCTTCAAGTCAGTGCTATGGGCTTTTCCTTGTTTCGCTTCACATACAAACTAGTTTTGCCCATAGAACTAAAACATAAGAGATACAGAACACAGGGCTGCATTAGTTTATAGCACAAGGCTAGCAGTTTGTCAATTGAGCCACATGATGTGCAGCAAAATTGTCAAGCTTTTTGTGACAGCAAAACTGGCAAGCTACAAAATCCTGTGAACTTTCCAGACTGTGACAGGCACTACCACCAAACCCAGCAGCTATTCTTGAACTACCCCATCCATACCTGTCGCTTGATTGAGACTAATTCCATGTCCAGCTGTCTGAGTACAGTGGTAGCAGCTGTCGCATTGGCAGAAACAGCCTCCACATCTTCTTGGGAAAGGAACATTCCTTTGGGAGGTTTCCTCTTCGCTCTGTTCTTTGCCTGTGTACCGTGCTTCTCCTTCTTCACCTGAGGAACGGTTTCAGCAGGTGGCACCTGGCAAACAGCATTCGTTTTACAAAACTAGATCTTTAAAGATCCCTTCCAAAGCAAACCATTCTGCGACTCTTTTAGCCACTGTCACAGGCTGGAGAATTAAAAGCTTGCAGATATTTTCTGCTTTAGGTGGCACGTCATAAAAACACCATCTTGTACAAATGTCTCCTTTCTTCTAGGCAGCTTTCAATGTTAACAGAGATACTAGTTGTCTCCTCTGCACATTCTCATTTTGGGAGACAAAATGCCCAATTTTTCAGAAGTTAAATATTCTCGTTATTTTCAAACACTCTGAAACCTCTCTTCTTGCTTTCATCACCAGGCCTGCATACACCAGTTTAACTGAACACTAGAAGGAAACA
The DNA here is from genome assembly GCA_039720435.1 of Amazona ochrocephala. NCBI lineage: Eukaryota > Metazoa > Chordata > Aves > Psittaciformes > Psittacidae > Amazona > Amazona ochrocephala. The sequence goes on along the minus strand of CM077882.1, from coordinate 49,297,649 downwards.
AAGTGGAGCTTGGAGACAGGGGAAGAACGCAACTAGAAGAGTTTACAGAGCCTTGTTTTTCTACATGTCAGACAGGAGAAGGAATAAGCCAGTCTATTTAAAGGCCATATATAAAGAAGAGAGATGACTACAGTGTAATTCTTAGATTGTTAGGCAGTTTCTTGGAAGCCAAGTTCTTGTACAGTACTGATATATCAACTGTTCCATTAAATTGATACAGTTCTGACCACAAATAAAATTTAAGTCTCTTTTGGAAAAAGGAATACTTCACACATCACTCATTATTTTTATACTTTCTGCCTAAAGCAAAGAATTAGGCTCACACCTATAACAGGAAGATTAGCTAGGATGCTAAACTACAGATCCTTCAAGAGCACATCCAATTCTCTAATACCAAAACCATTTCTTGCAGAAGTCATTTTCAACAGCAAATCATACCCAAGATTTATTACCCAGTGGCTGGAGCCTGGCCAAGAACACTGAAAAGGGTGACAAGGAGAGAGAATGCAGAGGAGAGGCCACACATCTGAAATGTTCTACTTGATAAATGCCAGCTTTAAACACACTGGCTTCACTTAGCACTATTGTTTCCCCCCTAATTTGCAGCTACATGTAGTTTCTACACAGCTTGCAGCACTTGCTTATTACTGAGCATTAAAATACTCCCATTAAAACCCACATAAAGCTGAGCATAAAGCCACCACATAATCATGAGGCTCTGCCTCCTGAAGACTAGAGGACCCCAGCACAGCTGCCATTAGATAAAAGCTTGCACCAGCTTCATGGGCTCAACAGCCACACAGGAACACTAACGTGGACAATTGCCTGTTCTCAACTTTTTTGTTCCCTCCTTTAGTGCAAAGGACTCCAAGAGAGACGATGCCCAAGGAAAGCCCAGGAGCAAGAGGCAACTATTGATGTTGCAGGATTGATACCACCCCCAAAGAGAAAGGAGTGATAAGCAGGAAAAACCAGACTGGTTTAGCTATGAACAAGTGCGGTAAGCTCTGCACTCCACTTCAGAAGCAAGCACTTTGATAAGTGAGCCAGGTAAATTATTCAACATGGATAGACATTTCAGATGTACTCATATTTCATCTACATACAAAATTTCCCAGGGTCATGCAGTAATGCCTCACAACAGGTTCGGGCTGTAGGCTGACCAACACATAATGCCTGCAGTGCAGATGTCCCAGAAGCCTCAACATTAAGGAAAAATGAAAGCAGTTTTAAAAGATTGCTTTACATGGTTCAAAGAATGTGAAGCTCTTGTGTTGTGGACAAGAAGCCAGAGCTCCAGCAGAATGGGTTTTGACAGCTCCAAATGCCTCCAGGTCCCAGTGATATCACACAGGCTCTGAAAATTTGAACATCTACCCTACCTTGGAAACTCTTGCTTTCCTGGCCACAGACACATCTCTGTAGAATTAGAGCAATTAATGAAAAACATAAAGGAATTAAAATACAGGGAATTATCAGTGCCCTCTGTTTATTGAGATGTTGCCACTACTAACCAGTGTTCTTCCGTCTTACAAACCCCTTAATACAAACAAGGTCCCCTTCCTCAGATTTCACTCAGTAAAAAAAGAAGACCAAGGTATCTCAAGCCATGTAAAAGCAGGGAGGTGTTTCCAGGAGCAGGGAAGAGGTGGAGAAAGCAGCTCCCGCTCATGACCTCAGTATTATGGAACCACTATCTGGAAGAAACCTGAACAGTTGCACTAACACTGAAAGTACTAAAAAAGAGAAAAAGGGAAGATTCCCCCCTCCAGCGATGCCCAAAAGAAGAAACAGATGAGAGATTTCAGATCTCTGAGAAATCCCAGTATTACTCGGCAAGTCATACAGTAACCAACATGTCTCAGAGCTGGAAAAACCATCTCTATGGGGTTGGGACAAAGAGGTTCTTTACGGTAAGAGTCCCGGGCTAATAGTACAAGACCACACCTGCATGTCGGACCACGTCATTAAAAGAAACCTAACAATTAAGATACCTGCTCTCTCTCAAAAACATTTTCAATCAGCCCCACGTTCAGGTACTGCAAAATCAAATCAAATTAACTCTGAATAGGTTATGCAGGTTCTCAGCTTCATTTTAGCACCCAGTACTATCCCCTATCCAGAAGAGTCCCCACAAGGCTGCCTGCCATCACACACTCAGGCTGCACATGCACTATGAGTTCTGGTGATCTCTTTCAGAGCACTGTGGCCTGTACTGGTGCGGCAGGGAGGGCAGACAGCCTCCTCCCATACAAGGCTTTCCACAGAAATGCCTTGATGGTAGCTATCAGACATCTGATCTGGTTTGGCCTTACAAGAGAGGTAGCCAAGTTGGCAAAGAAACACCTTTACCTCTTCCGCAGCAACTTCAGAGCATGCCAGCGTTGGCAGGGAAGGAAACAATAGTAAAGGGGACTGCAAGGAGCTTTCTTACAGATGCAAGCATTCAAAGAGCCTGCAGAGAAATCTAAACTTGAAAACTTACTAAAATAATGGGAAATGAGATTATAGCATTAATTATTTACAAGACACAATGGAGTGCTGAGATTTGCAGTTTAGCTAAGTGAGGGCCCTTCAAGTTTGGGTATTGCTGAGGCTTTTCAGAACTCAGTTTTTTGTAAGGGTGAATATGAATAGCTTCATGTCCACTCTGCTCCTAGCAAGTCATCAAGGATGCCAGCTCTGTCAGTAGAAGCAAAAGGCTTTTCTGGAAAGTCTAGAGAGCACCCTGGCGTAGGTGAAGAACAAACAAGAATGCTGTGATCTTTTCAGTTATTTTCATTCAAAATAATTAATTAGAGGAATTAATCTCACTGACAGTGACTGACAAAACAGCTGCTCTAGGACTTCCATTCTGCCTGTGTGCAACCATGTTCTTAAATATTTCTAGTGTGTTCCTTTTTTCCTACATACACCCTTTTAAAAAACAACCTTAAAAATCAAAGAAAATGACAGTGGGAGAGAAATCAGTCTATGGGAAATCAGGAAAGGGAACTACTTCAAGGATAGAAAGGCCTTAGGGCAAATGTCTTCCTGTAACACTCACACATATAACCCACACTGCTGCTGAACAGCAAGGCTTTTTTTTAATAACAACTATCAGGCTATACACATGAAAATGAAGAATACACTTTCCTGTTAGGTGCCACAGACTAGATTTTCAAACTGTTACATTTGTGTGGCTATTTTCATCCAGAACTCTATGCCCACTTAAAATGAAGTGTTTTGAGTTGCAAGGACTACATTTCAAGTAGATCAAATATTCCATGTGTGTAACAGCAGGTTAAGGTCCTCCTCCCAGACAAAATGAACTGGTCACACAAAAGATTTCTCCTTTACTGTTTACCACTGTAGCTGCAATTCTGGTGCCACCAAAATCCTCAGAATTATTATGAAGGATTTCAGTACATCGGGATAGAGTTTAAGGTGTAAATAACCATGCTCCTGCTAGTCTACCTAGAACAAATTAATGGAAATACTTCCCCTCCACCAAGCCGTCTCAGCAGAGATGTAAATGCTTTTACTCCATCTCCACACAGTTAGGTTGATTTAAACCATCACTGAATGTGGTTGAAGCTAACACAGGCAAATACAGAATCAAAAAGACCAGAAACATTCACATAGTACATTATCATGGGATGGCAAAGTCTTAAATTTTCCCAGCTCCATCTGTAACAACTTATTTGTCTATACTTGCCTTGATCTAAGAATAATTCTTAAGGCAATTCTTTTCTTGCATGACAACTATACAAAGCACAAATAAAGAAAATTAGATACTGTCAGCTACTACATGAAGTAGCTAGTAAGTAAACACTTTCCTTTATACAGTAGTAAGAAAAGATTTATACCTCCTTTTTGCTCTCCTTGTTTTGTTCAACTTCCATATCAATAGGGTTATTTCCATTTGCTTCCTCCATTTCATCCTCACTGGAAGAAAAAAGCAAACAGTACTGTATTAGTTTGTGAGGCTCTTTTTCTGTAAATAACATGCTAAAAGAAATGCATGAATGCGCTAGCAAGTCCAAGAGCTTTCCTTAGCTTTAGTCCCAGTGTGTTTTTTTTAGGGGCTGGGATGGGCTTTTTCATCTGCGGTTTTATTTGGTTTTGGTTTAAAATCAAGAGATTCTTAACTGCAAAATATGAGGACCATGTTTTGTAAAAGACTTCTCTACTGCACTTGAGTAAAATGCATCTGCTCAGATGAAGGCAACATACATTAAATTGATTACACAAGTAATATTTTAAAGAACATGGGACATCCAGCATTTTATCTTCACGCAGTCTGAGACAAAGAAACAAAGACTTGTAGTTATAGAAAGTAGCTAAAAAAACAGGAATTTCCTACATCTCCTTAACGCTTAGCAAAATAGACATGCACAAGCTGAACTCCCTCAAGAACAAGCATAAAGAAATGTTGGTGGCTTTTTATCATCCCCCCCAGTGACAGCCTCACATTTCATTCTCCCCTGGAAAAGAAAAAGAGGTTATCAGTTACAGAATAGGAATAAGTACGAAACTTGGGCTGTTCAGCCTGGAGAACAGAAGGCTGCGTAGAGACCTCATAGCAGCCTTCCAATACCTGAAGGGAGCTTATAGGGATGCTGGGGAGGGACTCTTCATGAGGGACTGCAGTGAGAGGACAAGGGGTAACGGGTTCAAACTTGAACAGGGGAAGTTTAGACTGGATATGAGGAAGAAATTCTTTACTGTAAGGGTGGTGAGGCACTGGAATGGGTTGCCCAGGGAAGTTGTGAATGCTTCATCCCTGGTGGTGTTCAAGGCTGGGTTGGACAGAGGCTTGGGTGGCATGGTTTAGTGGGAGGTGTCCCTGCTCATGGCAGGGAGGTTGGAACTTGATGATCTTAAGGTCCTTTCCAACTCTAACTATTCTATGATTCTATACTGAAAGTGACCTTGGCACACCTGGCCAGTCTGGCTCCATCAGAATTTTGACCAGACATTAAATTGAATCTATTTTCACAATTTAGAATTTTTGTACTGTACACAACTAAAGTTAATTGCACCATCTGGGATGATGCCCAGAAACAGAAGAAATAAGCTGATGTAGTCAAAGTGGTTTACTGTTTGGGTATTTTTTTATTAATCAAAAAATAAAGCTATTTTGTCATGTCAAACTTTCCAGCCTGGGACAAGGAACTTAAGCTGGGGCAGGTATGTAACAGCACCGTGAAAGCCAGGGCTGTGCAGGAAAACCACAGCAGATGTTGTGCTGGGGTGAAGCCAGCAAGGGTGTGCTCACACTGGAGCAGGGACAGCAGGCATAGCAGGCACTAGGTGAGCACAGCTGCTGCCTCCTTGCTGCAGCAAGGTCCTGTGTAGCTTAAGGAACAATACTGCCAGGTGGCTTGAGCTGGTATTCATCCCAAGAGCAGTCAATGGTGCAACACATGCAAGCTCTTCCAAACTACCTGGCTCATCAGCTCATTCACAAGATACTTAGCTCGTGCAATCACAAGCACCCCTCCCAGAGCCACATACACAAAGCCCCTCATACACAACTAAGAACAGGTACTGAAAACCTGGTCCCAATGGCAGTGGGAGCTATTTTAGTGACAATGTGAGGGGTTGGGGAATTTCCCTACCTAGCCACAGAAGAGATACAGCAGTATTTGAGTGAGATACTTCAGACTGCCTCTTCTCTTAACCCTGTCTTCAAGAGTGCTTCCTTGTGTTCGCACCTTGGTTAAGATTTCAGCCTTTCTGCAAAGGCCAAAACCCCCATGGGCTTTGCTGTGCTCTGTTCCAGCAAGTTCCCTAGACATGAGCTAGATCAAACCCCTCCACTCACTTCTGCAGTTTCAGACACTGATCATTATTAACTGAAGAACATTTCTGAAGTTTTGCCAACACCCACCGGCACAATACAACCTCAAAAATCTAGCAACCCCAAGCCTCACCCAGCTTTGCTTCCACCCCTATATGGCTGCACTGACAGATCTTCAGGGGTGTAGGGGTTTGACTATTCTACATGATGGAAGGGAAGAAGGGAAAATCAAACCAAGCTGATGCCCTGGTCCTTAGCTTGCTGCAGATGCAAATCAAATTACACATTTCCAATCCAGCTGCCTTCCTGAAAGGTTACAAGATTACAGCACATGGCAGCCGATACAGCTCTTTCCCAATCACCAGATGGTCTGAGGTGCTGCTTTTCCCACCAAACAGGCATTGGTACCAAAGAGGTGTATTTCCAAATTGCAGTAACTTCATTTACAAGCACAAAACAAAAATAGAGGTAGGATTAAAAGACGATAAACGAGACAGCATGAGACAAACACTCCTTATAAAAGATATTTCCCCCCTCATAAATTAGCAGGAACATTTTAAAAAGCAGAATGGGGAGAAGGAAAAAACAAAAAACAAATAAACAAAAAAAAACCAACAACAAACAAAAACAAACAAACAAACACAAAAAAACCCCACATGAAGTCAACCTTTGCAGAGAAGGCAAAAGAACAGAAAGGGAAAAGAGACCCAGGTCACAGAAACCTAGCCAAATACTGGACAAGTTTGCTGGTAGTATTGTCCCTGGACCTGCCTGTTAAGCAAGTGGTGTTGATCTCATGAAGAGATGGGAGAGGTTGAGTGAGTCACTGGCACAGTACAGCTCAACCCTGGAAATGTTTCTTCCCCATTCCCAAATAGGACTCACTCATACACACCGGAGCCAGCAAACAGCTCCCTGGGAAAACCTTTCACAGAATTTTTCCCAATTATATCAGGAAATTTACAAAGCCAGGCACACCTCAGCTTTGGTCTGCAAAGACATGAACTGCATTTTTGAGCAAGTTGAGAAGGCACCTGCATAAAGCAGATGAAGTTGGTGCTGTTCAGAGGTGGAGCTCTCTGCCACCACCACATACTTAAGGCCACTGCATTTCTGAGGTTCTGTCAGCTCCAGAACTAGGCAAAGTTACCAAGCAGCAGTTCTAACTGTACAGATACTTCTAGCAATACACACAATGCCACTGGCTGACCTACCTCCAAGGGCTTTCATGGGTATCTAGGAAGATGAACCTGCAGATAAAACTGCACAAGCAGGAGCCAAGCTCATCTGCTTAAGCTCAGTGGCTAGTGGCCAGAACACCATCACCCTCACCCAAAATCCTAATGCACCCAGCAGTCCTTAGGACACCTCTGTCAGAAATTATCCTAAGTTCTCCTGTGCTACCCTCTTCTCAGCCACTAAAACCCACCATCTTAACTTCACCTTTCCCAGGGAATAGCACTCAGCCTGACAGCCTAAGTTTTCTAAGTGAAAGGCAGGGGAAAGGCCTGTGTGCATACGTACAGGCTGATGGGTGCTGCACTGGAACCTGTTCCCCACGAGGTGCACATTCTCACTCTACTGAGCATCACATGGAGGAAATAAAAGCAGGTTTCTAGCTCTTTCATTACTTCCTTTTAGTGTCCTGCTTATCAGATTTTCTGGCTCTGCTGACAACAGTGCCAATCAGCTTGTAAATAGTTTCAATTTAATTTTCCCCACCCTCAAGGAGTATCAGAGAAAAAGCTTCTGGAGCGATAGGATACTGACCACTGCACTAGAGGACACTTGGGAATTGCACAGTGTTGAAAAGGGAGCACACCTATGTGCTGACAGATTCCTTTTGGCTTTAAGCAAAGCAAAACATGCATAGCAGGAAAGAGGGGTGAGGAAAGAAGGCGTAACACGAGGAAACATTTTGGGGAAAATCCTACATCTAGTTTCTTACAAGCTAACAGGAACCTCTGAGATAGTCTAAAGAAATCAGTGTGCATCAATACACAGCCTTTCTGCTTGCAAACCTACCTTTCCTCACGTTCCCTTTTTTGTTTACGAGCATGACGGTCCATCACGCTAGTTTTAGTCCTTGTCTTCTTCCAGGAGTAGTAAAATTTCACCAGGCTGGCTATTGATTTGTCAGGAAGCTGTAAATTAAACATGTATCCTTTTATATGTTTATATGCAAAGTATCCCCAGGAGTTCACATACAATCGGGTCTGGTTTTGTCAAGGAACATCTGATCCCTCTACTTTGAGTTCTCTCCAAGGCAAGCAAGACAGGTCTGCAGCCTTTCAAAAAGGATCTATGGGGGAGTGTTCTAGGTTAGTGCCTACTATTTAGGACATCAAAAATCTCTAAAGAGCATCTCAGCAAGCCTCCACTCACCAGACAGGCAGCTGGGCTCCCTTCAGAATAAAGGAATGTATCAAAAGCAAATCCAAAATGGGGCCTTGAAACTGAGATAACAGTTTTAAAAGCCAACAGAGGCATGTGTAAGCCAACCACAGGAACTGCTGAATTGCAGACTATATCCCAAGCATATCTTTGATGTTTGGTTTAAAAAGACTTATTCACACCATTCAAATGATGAAGTCTATTCAAAGGTCCCAACAAAAGATGCTGTCAAAAGGTGAAACTTTACTGTATGGTGAAATGAAGATACAGAAAAACACGAATCTCCCTCTTTCTTGTTTTGTCCTCTTACACTAATGTAATTTCCTTGTAGCTATGAATGTAGCTATGAAACATCTGCCTCCAAAAAGCATGAAACTACATTAAGACTAATGCTCTCCTGAGGTACTTCGCATGGACGTTCTTAGACGTGACTTTTACTTTCTAGAAGTCCAGCCTTTCTTGCTGAATAAAACATGTTTTAGCTGTCTGATTCAGCTTGGAGGGCAGGACCGGTGGGGAGGTAAACAAAACTGTGAGCAAGAGCCAGATCTCTCATTCAGATAAAACTGCAGCTTAAGTCTTCACTTGAGATAAGCCTGGTTTTCAGACTGCAGATTGACTTCTGGTCCTAATAACAGATCCCACCAGAACTAGCAACCTGGCCCACAGCTGCACAGTGGCATACATCCATCTACACAAGCAAAACATAGGTGCTATGTCGATATTATGCTGCTGATAGCCATGTAGCAGGCTGGTATGCTGGAATTAAAGAGTTCCACAGAACAAACTTGGGGACAAGGCTGCTCATGACAAATACCCACTTGGCTATAAACACACGCTAAGAGTGTCAAAGTATCAGAACCAGCTCCAGTAAATAACCCAATTCTTACTCTCTAACTCCAATGATTTTTCCCCTTAGTTCTAAGCTGCACTGGTGTTAATGGGGCAGCATATATAAACTAGCTACTAACATGCTCCCAAGCCATTGATTCCTATCCCCAGCTAAACACAAAGCTTCATGCCATTTAATTCCTTTCATGCAGGATGGCTATTCTGGGAGCAACAGTAAAAAAATATCATTACCTAGGGAACAGTGCATGAGCTTGGCATTCCCGTACAGGAATGCACTTCACTCAGGGACAGAGTCATGCTTCTGCACATAAAACAAATTGAGAATTTCTGGCTTCAGCATTTCACCAAGCAATAGGACAGGCTTTTAACTTCTCAGTTTTCCCAGGACATTCCCCTTTCTTTCCATTTCCCCGTCTCCCCCCTACTATATAAGAACAGAGAAATAAAGGAAACAGCTTCACCCTTCAGGAGTACAGAACTCTCCAGACTGTATCAGCTATCCATAGTATGCACATGACCCAAGGGAGTAGGAGACCCTACGACTCAAAAACACTTGGAAATGAACGCCAGTGAAGGAATATTCAAGGAGGACATGAGGAGAACGAGCCCCTTCCTGCTGCCCTTTTGAAAAGGGACCTGGCAGTTTTCCTTCTTACTTGGAGGCAAGTCACCTTTCGCTTTTCAGTGGCCTCAGCAACACAGACCTTCACATGTGCTTTAAAGAGGCTGAACAGACTACAGCAACCTAGGCTCACTTCAAAGGGTCACAACCAACATAACTGGGTCCTGCTGGAACACTGGAGAGGCACTTTACTGAAGGAGAGCAAAGAACAAAGTCTGGTTCCCACACAGGTGATGAACTACTTGAAGAAACACTCAATACATAATTAATTAGAATAATTTTTCAACCCATCCTATCTTTCAAAAGAAAATTGCACACACCCCTTTCAGACAGAGACCTACCCTTGAAGTTTTCAATCACAGTTAAAAAATCACAGCTAACCAAAAGCAAAGGACTGAATGCTTCCAATAAACCTCTACCACAGCATCCACTGACAGTCCCAAATCACATTAAGCACAGACTTCACTGTCAAATAAAATGAATTCCTAAAAAGCAGGCTGCAAGAAAGGAAATCAACTTGGCATAGAGATGATCTCTGTGTGTGGGTGGGCACACATGTACAGACCATGCCTGAACTCCATCTGAGACAAACGCTACCATGGCATGCAGGAGACTGAAAACTGTCATTCCCCACCAAAAAACATTGCACAGTCAAAGTTTATTCTGAGCCAGAAAAACACTTCAGGAAAACACTTCTACAGAGACTCTGCAAACAAGGTTGTTTGTTCCTACTCATGGTAATGCTTTCCCTTTAACATTCCCTTTGGCCTGTTCTGTCCTAACAGGAGGTCAGTACAGTCAGCACTGAAGACAACGGTCAGACCACCTGTCTGCTTTTCCATTCTTGTGACTCCACTTACCATCTGCTGGATCCTGTGAAAGGTTTTCCCATGGAAACTAAAGGCCTGTTCAAACAAGACCTTGTCTTCCACTGTCCACTCATCTGGAAATGGAGTGAAGTTTGGCAGATCTGCCAAAGACTTCTCGATGTTGTGCTTGTGCCAAAACAGCATCCCAAGGGCCTAGAAATAAGGACACCAAGGAGACAACTGTAATCACAATGAACATTATTATATGCATACAAAGGGAGAGCTACAGCATTTTCCTAAGGCGGCATGTTAAACTATTTTAATGCTCAGCTACATCAGACACTTTTTTTTTTGTGCAAGAAACCTGGAGTCAGACCTCCACCCTGCTAGGGCTGTGAAGACCAACTTGAAGTTTTTCCAAACCACACCGGTAGCAATCTAATATGAGAGTAGCAACAGAAAAGGGGGAGAAGAAAATTGAAGAAATTACTCCAACTTTACTGATCATGGTATGCACATTGAGCAGTCTTGGTGAGACTACCTAAGAAACAGGCTGGACTAAATGAAGCTTCTTGCCAGCGCTAAACTCCATTTCCTGTGCAATTAGGAAGTCGGTTTAGTTCACAGGAGTTTTACAGTTGTTCAGTGGTCTCTTTCTGAGGGGAAGGAAGGAAAGGAGGAGACAATGAGGGAAGAACTGGAAGAAGGCAGAGAGCATGCACAACCTTCACTTGCTGCCAAGATGTCCCTGGCCTGAAGAAGGAGCAAATCTCATTTTGGGGGCTGCTCAGGTGTTCCCTTGAGAGATGCCTCATTTCACTGTTACAGCCTCTGGTTCTCAGTTCCAATGACAAAGTGCATGCAGTGTGCTTCACGACCTGCAAATCACCCTCCTCCTGCCATCTCCAAGACCCTTGCTCACAGCCACCCGCCTCCCAGGGGTGTGCAGCCACTTAGCGTTATGGCACATCACCTCATCTGGCACACCAGCGACCATCACAAGTCATTCTGGGAAGGCCTGACTCAGCAGAGCTAGAAACCAGCCCTTTTGCAATGGCAGTAAAGTGAAAACAATTCCTAACATGCTGAGTAAAACACCAGAGTAACCTGCTCTGCATATGCAAACTCAGCTCAGGTCTCGCTGCTACAGTTACCCTCATCTAGTAGTTTCACCTTGGCTGCTCAGAGCTACAAAATCCCTCCGAATTTGGGGTTTCCCCATTACGTTTTGCTATGCAAAAAGCAGTTCCTTTATGGGATCTTGATCCCCTGAGATTCAGCTGAGAGTATAAATATTAGTGTTATCCAAGATCTTGTCCTGACCCTACTGGCCTCTCAGTGCTTTCCAGGCACCCTCTACTCCCTTTTGCGACCATGCAGAACAAGAAGTAGTCTTGGTTGCAGCACAATCACTCACTGTGCAGATGTCACAGGGGCCACACAGCCACCAAACTCCATCCACTTTGGCAAGCATGGAGCCAAAAAAAAAAACAAAAAAAAAAACCAAACCAAAACCCTGTTTTGCAGTTACAAAGGATTGAACTCTCTCCCCTGCAATCCCTTTAGCTTCAGATCTGTATCAAATACCACTGTGAGAAAGCAAGGGGAAAACAAGGAGGGAGACAATTCAGGAGGACAGGGTAGCATTAAATTCCAGCAAGGTGCTAGCAAGGGCTGAGGGGACAGCTGCTTACACAAAGCAAAAGGTAAACAAAAAGGTTTCCCTTATAGGTTTGTTTAACAAGAAAGCAGCATTCCTCCTCCATCCTATGCTGTCCCAGAGGAGCTCTGCACTCACACTCAGGCGAACACACAGCTTTTCCAGCCTCCTTTGTCCCAGACACGATGGCAGGAGGGCACAGCTCAGGGCCAGACTTGCTGTAGTACTCCCAAAAGCCTGTTACTGCTATGGCTCAACACAATCACCTACAGCCATTTAAAACACCAGCTGAAGTGGGCTTGCCCTGCAGGAGCTCACTTGCCTGCCAAAGCCTGCCCTTTTCGTGCCCTGGAGCTGGTGAGGGTGCACGGACTCCCACCAGCACAGTCCTGAGCCTCCCACCATCACCCGACAGGAGCAGAGCCAACAATGGTGCACTTTGGCACAAGGCGAGGGGAGAGAAAGATCAGAGATATGGGAGCTGCATATGGCACCGATGGGTCTCACGAAGGGAAAGACACTGGGCAGGGGAGCACCAGCACATGCCCCAGCCACCCTGACAGGCAGCTCACCATTCCTGGCAACAAACTGGCACATCTTCATCTGCAAAGGCAGGTCTTAGGCAGGGGGCACACACAGAAGAATGGGAACCTCTGTGTGATGACTGTCAGCCAAGCCACCAGCACAGAGGTCCAAAGAGAACAGCTGTCAGTGGGATGCACATGTGGGAAAGGGCTGTCTTGGCCAGCAAAGCCCAGAGGCAGTAGCCAAACTCTAAAGTGAGCTCTGACTGGCTTCCAGGAAGGCCTTATCAGCTTGTCAATAGTTACCCAGCCAACAGCAACTCTGATATTACCTGCTAAAGAGAGTGCTCCTTGGTGATACAACAAATCATCCTGACTGGAAAGCCTTGATACTTGTCCTTAAAATACAAAATGAATACATGGCTTCCAGAGTGGTACAAGCTAGATCCTCTCCACTTATATCCTGGAAGTGCCTAGGCATAGCTGTCGAGGAAATCCCAAAGGACCTGGGAAACACATTTAACTCCAGAGTGTTACGCGAGACTGCTAGTGAAGGAATGAGAAAGTTTTTAGGAGGGACTTTTTTATAAGTTTCTCAGCCACTTCACACCCTGGTGCGGCGAGTCCCATAACTCCTAGTTCTATACACAGAGAAAGAAAAATGGGGAGAAAGACTCCAAAGAGTAAGTGGGAGGTCTGTATTTCCAACATTAAAATTAATGCAAATCTCCATTAGCCAAATTGAAGTTTTAAAAAACAAAAATATTTCGTGGTTGCCTAAGACCACCTCTTTTTGCAAACATTACCCACAATACCCAATACTAGAATATAGTATTACTGATCTCAACTGAAATAAGCTACTATCTGTATTTTCATTTACATTCACAGCCTCTTGGTGCCTTCGTATTCCTATTATTGCTGTTTTCTGCTCTTAGAAACTATAATTATCAAGTCTTATCATTCCTGGCTTTGCTGAAAAATTTGGTGGCTTTCTCAACTTCAGTGCTCTTGTTCCACAAGTCTTTTTGAGCATGAGAATGAACCACTGGAAGTCTGACTCAAATATGACAGCAGTCACTTAAATAGAAACCCTTGCCCATCCAAATCATGCACTTCTGTGCTCATCGCCTCTGCCTGAACAATTTCATAAACTTTCTCATTTTCTTAGAATCCCTTCATTGAGAAAGTATGTAATTTGCCAATGCAGTAACTCACTCAGATTCCCCATCTTCCCTTTCCAGGGAAGTATTACTGCATAAAGAAACCACACAGAAAAGGGGTTCTGAAAGTGAAGTAGCCACCTTAGGAAGGATAACACTCATGGCCAAATTCTGTTACAAATTACTATGGTTTTGGTTTTCTTCTGAGTCTGGATGTAAAACCAGGGGGGTGAACTCCATATCCCCAGAGCACCATTTACTTTTAGGAACAGTCAAGTTTTGGGAGGAGCAGGAGGGGAGAAAACACAATGCAGAAGGGAAGAAGCAGCACTAGGCAGTCAGTGTAAGTCATGTTTTAATACCTGCTGAAAGAGATTTTAAAATAAAGTATTCAAAGTGTTGTTACCTGCTCCATATTGTATCCATGCTTCTCTTTAGCAATGGCAATATATTCATCCACTAAAAAACAAAGAGAAAGGGTAAGAATATTTATAATAATCTCATCTCCTCTGCCCTTCCCCCTTCTAGTCTAAAACCCAGTTCTGTAGCTCTGACTCCAGCCACGGTCACTGCATTCTCCAAGATAACTCATGAATAGCTGCTGTTTTCAACAATTCAGGGGAAGAACAAAAAAACAAAACAAAAAACCCAACAGTCAAACTCCTACATTTCTTCCTCAACAAGCCTACATGATGCATGATATCCAATACAGCTCCAATACTGCTGAAACACAGAATATAATATTTCAAAACTAATCAAAACTATAGACATTACTGTCTCAACCACTTTTTGTTTTGGTCTTTTGGGGGGCAGGGTTGGTTGGTTTTTATTGTTTCACATTTTGTTGTTGCTTGGGTTTTTGTTTGTAGTGTGTGTGTGTGTGTGTATTGTGTGGGGTTTTTTTTAAATCCCCAAAACAGCTGCTTTTTCTTAAGAACAAAAATCCCCAGACACAATCCATACCTTCCAGTACTGCCAGATTCCCAGTGTTGCACAACCACAGCAGATACCTTGGCGAATCTTTCAGCCCTTATGCTTCAGCAGTTTTCACCTTGGACTAAACCCCACTTCTAAGCATTATCAGGACCCCATGAGCTTTTAACCTTTGCAACATGAAGATGACCTGAGGAGCTATATTTTGTATAGACGGGACTAAAACCTAAGTGTCTCTTTCAGCATGAGTGACTGAGACTATATTATATCCAACAATACACATTTGAGAAGACTGGATCAAAGCCTGTACCAGTGGCGGACTTCTGAAGGCTGTGCCCTTGTGCTTGGTCATTATTAAATTATATTAAAGGATAACATCACCCTTGGAGAAAAAAATTAAATGCACCAGCTAAAAGGTGAGACTCCTACTTCACCTAATGGAGTAGAAGATGCTAGAAGCATTGGTTGTCTGTAGGATCATCCACATGCTATACCCTGACACACCGCACAGAACTGACACACACACGGGTAAACTTGTCCAACATTGGGAGAAGAATGACTTCCACGATAAGTCAGTAATAAAATCAAATATCATTCCTGCTTTCTTCTCTGCAGATACCCAGGGAGGGGTGCAAGCAAACTCCTAGGCTAAGCATCTTCAGAAGAAAATGATTCTGTGCACACTGCAGCTAAGGAAGCCACATCTCCCATGGGTTAGGCCTCACAAGTAACTTCAGCTTTCAAAGGTGCTTCTCCCATG
Source organism: Amazona ochrocephala (assembly GCA_039720435.1). NCBI lineage: Eukaryota > Metazoa > Chordata > Aves > Psittaciformes > Psittacidae > Amazona > Amazona ochrocephala. The sequence continues at coordinate 49,282,150 of CM077882.1, read as the reverse complement.
TTTTCTGCCTTTATGGACTCTACCATGGGGTCTCTGGTCTCTAATAGCATAGCATTTCTTAAAGCCTTTCCTTCAAGCTGGGACTTTCCCCAAGTTTTCCTTCACCCTTAAAATTAAGCAATGAAATCAAAAGATATTGGGAAAACAAAGAGGACAGATCAGAAAATGCACAACAGGAGAGCATCAGCCTCTTACTTTCATCCTGTCATCTATGTAAAGAAATTAAATCTAGGTACTTGAAGGAGAGGTCCCATCTTAGTAGACAATATGACATGATATCAATGTCAGACCTTCATTTGGAAAGGAGATGCATTAGTTAATTTTTACAAAAAGGTGTTGCAAAGAAAGTGCTTTGTTAAGTGCCTTGGAAAAGCGCATGAGAATGCTCACACAGGCACACATGGCAGGAGAAAACCATGCAGTAAATACAAGCACAGTTCCACCTTAGCAAGGGCACTCTGTGAGGTTCTTGCTCTTCCAAGCTCCCACCTGCATATAACTGGGACACCAAAGGGGCAGACAAGCCTGTTTGTTGGACCACATTCTGGATACATTCAATAAAAGTTTTATTAGCCCTTTGGAGAAAGATGTAATCATCAACATTCATTTGCACCCTGCAGCACAGACACATCTGCCTCTAAGTAAGCCAACTGTTTCTAATGACCATGCTGAACTGGGATGAAAACCACCCCTTCTTGCAAACAACCTGTTCTTGCACAAGGCAAGCAAAACAGTTGCACAGACAGTGGAGGTAACTAGGATAGTGACAGAAATTTATTTGGCTGAAATCACTGCATTGCCTAATAAAACACCTTAGGGTCACCGAAGTGTAGGAACATCAGAAATCAGCTTTGCCATGGAAAAAACAAAACAAAAACACCACACATACAAAAAAACCAACCCCCTACAACTTGCAAAACCACACTCTAAGGAAAGAACAAAATAACATGATGCAGGATGATCACACAGGGGAAATGGGACAGAGAATGGAAGTACCTTCTCCCTACACACCATCCCTCCCCTCCACATGCCAAATAGGGCAGGGAACATCAGTAGGATATGCACAGAAGAGGAACTTCAGATGCTTCCAGACTTTATAACCACACCAAAACCAAATGCTGATGTGGAACCCTAACCGCAACATTTCCCTGTACTTCAACTAAATGCTCTCAGCTTCCTTCGGACAGGTATTGTACGTGCAGTGTTATTTATTTTGTCTAAGAGTGAGGTGAAGGAAGGGGGAGGGAAAGGAGTTGAATTCTCCTAAGTCCAAGGCTGAATTAAGCTTCTGAATGCTAAGTACTGCTGCATTAACTAGCTCGCTTTCACTGTATAAAGATCTACGGTTCCTGACTTGACTTCAGCATCTTATCTTTTAATATATACAGAGATGAGTCTGTTCTCCTTTCCAGCATACGTTTCTTATACCAGATGCTATATGAAAATAGATTTCCTTCCCCTTGCTCCCCAACACCCAACCTTCCCCACCCCCCCAAAAAAAAAAAAAAAAAAAATCATTACAGCATTTTCTTATCTGAGCAAGAACATTAGCAAGGTCCCCACATATCAGCACCAACAGAATTTCTCTTGACTCAAGTCAATACACTAGGCTCTAACTGATCAGCCCATGGAAGGAGGCAGGATGCTTTTCTTGTCATGGTGGGGTCTGTAACACCTCAATGTTACAGTGGAGAAAGAGAAAAGAAAAAAAAAAAAAAGGCAGTAAGGCAATAAATCGACCATGACCACACAGCAATGCTCCTTCTACATACTAAAAGAGTGTTTGTAGATGAAGGACAAGGAGTACACCGTAGCACTCTACTCTTGGCTTGTTCCCTACCTGCTTACTGAATCTAGCCCAACTCTGCTTGTCATTTCTTGGCTAATTGCAGGTTTCCTCACTTTGATGCTTGCAGCATCAGAGAGGTATGACAGCCCCTTGAGCAATCCTTCTGACTGCTCTCTCTTTACCATCCCCCTCCATATGAAGCAAGCAAGAAAGAGCATGGCACCAGCTGAGTCACAGAATCCCTCTAGTCTCCCATACCATTAGAGCCTGGAACTGCCACAAGCTTAATGCTTCACATGCCACACCAGATAAATAGCATGCCCTCCTCCATCTCTGCCTTCCCTATGCACTTCACACAAGCCCAGGGTACCGGTATGTGAATTCTGCTCCACTGCATTTCAGTCCCATTCAGTCACGCTCAGCATGTAACCCAGCAATCTGTTTAGACATCAAGAGTTCAGAGACAGAAGAGCCTGGGGCAGAGCCCTTCTTACACCAGAAGAGACAGTTTGCTAGCACAGTTCTTAGCCGCTTTCCACAAGTGAACAAGCAAGAATAGCAAAGCAATCCCATCGCATTTCCCTCATCATCAACTACACCACCATTCACTTTTTCTACCAGCATAACTCTTCCCCAAACAGGGCAGACAAGAGCATCCTCTGCTTCCATCCAACTCATTCCTCTGTGCTCAAAAGATACTTCTGCACAGAGCAGGCCAAAAAGACAACAATACCTGAATTGAAACGGTCGTGTGACATAGGAGATGCATTGCTTTGTGAAGGCTCTTGTTGCTACTAGAAACCAGATGGGGGGAAGGGACATAAAAGAGAATCATCTGATATTTCTTTACCTACTTGGCTGCATTTCTTCTCTTGCATGCATTTTAGCTGCGTGGAGGTGAGCAGGATCCTCTGTCCACCCCACACTCAAAATGGAGAGAGTACTAGCCCAAAGAGCCCCTTCCTACAGCCAGTCATGCTCAGGAATGCAGAAATAGAACAAAAGGTGGGGATACAAAGGGAACAGAGACCCACAAACACACTACCACCAGCAAAGAGAAATGCAGAGGGTTCAGATGTTAAAAAACACCCCTTCCTAATACAAGCGAGGTTTACTATGAGATGACCAAGGGACACCAGATGTAGCACAGACACACCAAAAGAGACAAGGGAAATGGAAAGGAAGCACAGAAAGATGCATCCCCCCTTGCCATCTGGAGAGAAGTTTCTGACCAAAATGGTGCCATCAACCCCCTGAATTTTTGTGGTACTGCTTCCAGTAATCTTTCTCATACACCCTTTTCTTCTGCTAACCATCTTCCTGCAAGAATGCCTCACCAGAGGCAAAAAAAAGGGGACCCTCTAGGCTGACAGAGAGGAGGAGGGACAAGAGCAAACAACTGCATTGCTGATTTTCAGTCCCGCATCCTAGAACACTGAGTTGAGAGATATAAAACAGGAACATTAATTTGGGGGGGGGGGGGGGGGGGGACGGGGACGACGACAGTGGTGTGCGAGAGAACTCTGAAAAGAGAAATGCCTGAAAGCAATTATTCCCCTCATCACCATTTGATTAGATTAAATGATCTCTGTAAGTGGGTCTTTCGGGAAAATTTCTCCCCCCCCCCCCAAATTGCTCCTTTATGACTCCACAAGTATTGCAACATGTTTACTGGACTCAGTGACCCCAAGGAAGGTTTGCAGCAGAAGCAAGTGTGCTAAAGCCTATAGTAAGCAACAGGAATGCAGAGATAGAGCTGTTGCTGCAACCTCAGTTCACCCCTATTACTGGGGTACTGCAGGAGCTCTGAACACTTTGCATATTACGTGATGCAAAAGCCTGACAGAATGGGGTGAAATGAGGACAAAAGCAGCATCCTTCACAGCCTCAGTAATGTGCTTCACAGGGTTTGATCAATGCTGGAACCTGTGAGGAATTCTGGATGTTGCTATACATCTCCCCCTCCCCTCCATCATCCTTGAGAACAAAACCAAAAGAAAACCAGAATAAAAGTCAAGACACAGAACAAATCAGTGTTTCACAAAGTAAATAAGAAGCATGGATTAGACACATACATGTGAAATTCTCCCAATTTAAAAACACAATTATGATGGTACATAAACAAGTAAGCACGGTTTTTGCCTCGGCTATAAAACTGAGCAGCTGCATTGCTGTCCCACCGCCCTAGCAGTATCGGTGGAACAATCCTGCCATCTCGTGGTCCCAGCAAGGGAGAGGAGGCTGCTAAAAGCACAAGAGCTTGCACAAGGGTCTCACTAAACCAGCTGTAACAGGAGGCAAGGGGAGCAGAGAGAGATCAAAGCAACATGGCTTGACCACTTCTTCTGGGCAAGATCACTTAAAAGAAAATAAACCCCTCCTATTTAAAAAGAGTCTTCTGCCTTGGAAAAGCTATTCCCTCTTCTTGGCAAGATGTGATGCGTGTCCCAGGCAGGAGAGGAGTGGAGAACCGTAGCACGGCCATGTGCAGCACCCACCTAGGCAGGCATATAGCCTCCTTTTACACTGTTTCTAGGGACAGAGAGTGCTAGTTACACAGACACAAAAGTTACATTAAAAAAAAAAAATAATCATTTTGTGCAACTGAAGGCATGAGAGAATTTAGGCCTCAACTCCACTGCATCGGCAGCAGGTGAGGGAAAATTCCCAATGCAACTGCAAGGCAAAAGAAAGCCAACCTTATGAGGAGAAGTTTGCTGAATAGGAGAGTCTTGCAAGAGAAAACACCCTGCAGTAGGGTAGGGTACCTTTAGTCATGGGACTCCAGAGTGTATCTCAACCTCCCATCCACTCACCTCCCTGTACCTCAGATTTTACTTATCTCTTGTCCACACATCAAGGACTGTAGGGTTCCACTGCATTACAAGTCTCCTTTGGCAGCACAGCCAGGTTAAGCACCCCTAGCCACCAGCCACCTCTTCCCACCTGGAAGCACAAACATTTGCCTCGACCCACAGGGAACCGGACTGGGAAACTGTTTCACCTAAAAAACACCCCTCACCCAAGTGGCAGTGGAGCTATACAAGCACTGAGATGTGGTTGAAAGTATGAAGATGCTCTCGCCTACCAGAAGGGGCAATCCCAGACCCTCCTATCCCCAGTCCTCGCTACACAGGCTGCCCTCTTCTCTTGCACTAGCTCTGGAGCCACTCAAGGCACTGAACAGCTGACCACCACCAAAGCAGCAGCTATTCATAAAACAGCTTTACACATTCTGTCTGGTTCAACACCATAGAAAAATCATTTTTCTGGGAGGTTACACAAGCTTGAGAAGAGACAAGCCCTCCTAATGCCAGAGAGGGATAAGACTGGATCAGCCTGAAGTGCAACTCATTCCTTGCCCCAGCACAGCGGAGTGGCAGGGATGAGTGAGCAGGCAGGCAGGAACAGGCATGGCTATGTCAACTAGCACTGGTGAGGAAAGAGCTGGTCCTAGAACCATACCTGGGGTCCTGGAAATTGCAGCCTCAGAGTGCATAAAACAGGGAATAAAATGGAGTGACCCACTGCTAGGAGATTTCTCTCTTTAAAAGCCCTGATACCTACCAAAAGCTTCCTTCCCCACACAAAGGCAACCAGTCCCCACCCAAGCAGTACACACTAATAAGACAGAAAAGAAACAGTATTTCCACCTCCCCCTTTTATTATCTTTAATACTGCTCTTTGCATGGCCTGCATCTAAGGGCAAGTCCAAAGTTGAAACACCAGTGACGGTTAAAGACCTGACTCATCTGCCTTTAAATTTTGCTCAGCCAGCAAGAAGGCTGTACTGCAGACACAGGTGTACTGACAAATCTAGCACAGTTTTTGCAGCTTGCCAAAACTATTTTAAACTGTTTACCAGGAAAGGCCTTTTGCTAGTAAACACGTTACTTTTAAAGCTTTTACCAACATTGCTCATTCCTAAAGTTGCACCCTCAGCTGACACTATTACATCAAGAAGAGGCTCAACACTGCATACATCTGTGGATGTTGCTTTTCCTTTACTACAGGGGAAGCCAGCCAGCTGACGCTTTCTTGCTCTCTGACACTGCTGCTGCTCTCCCTCTGAAAAGCTATGTGGACGTCCATTGTAAAGGCATTCATGGAAGACCCTATGGGAAGAAAGACTGTTTCTTATATGTCCATCATATTTAACCTTCAGCCAGAAATTTGCTCTGCCATATCACCAAATGCCAATTCTTTATGGAGGAAGGGCACAAGCTTCTGTATCTACAGAGCCTGGGTACTACAAGCCCAGATGTCTTCATATGTACCAAAAGAAAAGAACAAGGGAGATCTGACAGGGCAGTAGCGAAGAGAAAACACTACCTCTGGGATGCAGCACAGAATAGAAAGAGCCACATCAGATCACCCAGTGACCTAATATGTGACCATACAGGATCTGAGCACAGCTATCATTCAGCAGTGAAAATGTGATCCTAAATCAGACACAGGCACTAGATTGCATTAAATGTACCCAGCCAGACCACTTGCTATTGGGTTTGGAACCCATATAAAGAACATAAAACCAGTACACATTAGCTTCTGGCAGGGAAGGAATACCCATTCAAGTGTATGACCTTCCAAGACACAGACAGGAAGCTACAGACAGGACAAATGGACAGAGTACATGCCTGAACAACAAAGTGAGTTTATAGCAGAATGGTTCTTTGCATTATTCAGCACAGTGCTCTCAATTCAGCCTGAGAAGCTCTAAAGCCAGATTTATTCTGCTGTCAAACCATGGCTAGAGTTAACTCTACTGAGAGGTTACAAATCTTGGGTTATATACTTCAACTATATGTCCAAGGAATGCAAGTAGCAACATTATTGATACAGTTGTAACAAGCAGAAGACTACTTATATATTTAAAAATAAAATAAATAAAATAAATAAAATAAATAAAATAAATAAAATAAATAAAATAAATAAAATAAATAAAATAAATAAAATAAATAAAATAAATAAAATAAATAAAATAAATAAAATAAATAAAATAAATAAAATAAATAAAATAAATAAAATAAATAAAATAAATAAAATAAATAAAATAAATAAAATAAATAAAATAAATAAAATAAATAAAATAAATAAAATAAATAAAATAAATAAAATAAATAAAATAAATAAAATAAATAAAATAAATAAAATAAATAAAATAAATAAAATAAATAAAATAAATAAAATAAATAAAATAAATAAATATATTTGATCTGATGGCTTAATGCAGGAGATGACCTGGATTAGAAGAAACCTGCCTTGTGCAATTTTCTTCTGGAGATTATTATTTCTTGCCATCCTTGAGAACACATGATCCAGGGCATCCTTTCCAAAAGTAAAATTCACCGATTTGAAAAAATACCATTTGACACAAACTGATGATAGAGCCAGCATGGGAGACCACAGATTCAGGCTAACAGCAGTCTGATACGACACCCCAGTACTCTACCTAGGAACATTCTCAGTTCTTCATCCACGTCATGCCATATATATTGCTAAAATTCTAAGTCTGCAAAATAGCACAAACTACCATAAAGTTTGGTTAAGGAACCTGCTCTCAACCAGCTCCAGAAGCCACCAAGGAATACGTAGACTCAAAACCCTCTGAATAGGGTGAAACCTTCGCCAAGGTCAATTTTCCACCCTCCAAAAGATTTTGAAAGCTCCTGTCTAAACCAGAACTGTTATATTCCCTATTGTAGTAGAAATGAAAACTAACAGAACCACCATATCAGAGCCAGACTTCCTAAACAGCATGGATAGCTTCACCTCCCCATGACACAAAGTCTTTGCACAGCATGAGGACACACACACAAGGGGTGTGTGGGAGCAGAATAGCCATCAGGTTAAATTACAGCTCATTATTATTGTCACTGATAATAAAGCCTGTGACAAAAGAGCAGAAGCCATGCTGACCCCTTTTATAATGGACACAAAAGCAAAAGAAATGATCAATTTGTCCCCTAGCTACCTCCTTGAAGGATGTCACTTGGGCCAAAAGGAAGCATCAGGCAAGCTAGCAGGCAGCAGAAGGAAGGAGACAAGACAGAGACAGAGGAGCTGCCCTTGACAGATGCACTGAGAGCCAGGAGCTGCTCCTGGCAGGGAAAGAGCCTCCAGGTGCAATTGCCCACATCCAGCTCCTCAGCAGCTAGAACAGGAGAACACTCTGATCCTGAACAGTGAGTGGTCAGGTCACAAAAACACCACTTACTATTTCAGTACTTTTTGCAGCCAGCCCCTCACCTCCAAACTTAGCTATACAAATAACATCATAATAGTCTCAGCAATCCATGTGACCTCTGCACTCTTTAACAAGTTGCATGAAACTTGCATCCAGCAAAATTAGATAAAGAATGATAGGGACTAAGTGAAGGCAGCTTGATGTTGGAGGAAAACTAATCCTTCAGTTGTATTTTCTGAAGTATTACTGAGATGCTTTTGTTCCTTCCACATGCACAGTTAAAAACTTATTTTCAGATGTCTGAGCCTGGCCCCTTCTAAGAAGGCAAGGGCCTTCCCACAACCCCACTCATTGCACTACTACATCTGGGTGCCAAGAATGAAAATATTAGGTCTAGAACTTGTTTTGGAAAGACTTCCAATGCACACAGTGATGCACAACCTGAAGAACACAGGCTATCTCAAGAACAGTTGTGGCTCTGTCGACCAGCTGACTGCTCAGTCCCTCTCCTGCAAGTTCCTATTCCTGCCTCCTGCAAGAACAGTTCAGCTGCATGATAATCAGCTGTTTAATCACTTAAAGCAGGCTATGAATTAAGGCAACATAAATAAGCACCTACTACAGGTTAAGGTACAGTGGTTCATGAACTTCCTGATGCCTTACCTCACACAAGATGAGAGCCTGGGCAACAAGGTCTAGGTGAAGAGCCCTTTCTCCACTGAAAATCAGAAGCTACTTTCAGTCAAACTCACATGGATTGCCCTACTGTAGGCCAGCCTTTAGGAAACACTAACACAAAATACACCCATTCTTGCACTTGGTTGCTTCCCAGAAACCTACTCTGGTTTGAAACCAAAGAGGTACAAAGAAAGAGTTTCAACCCTTCCAAGAAGTTCATACAAAAGACAACAAGCTGACACAGCCAGATCTTGGACATGTTCTTTAATAGCTGCTAAACCAAAGTATCAGTATTATGTTGATAAATACAAATTAAGTCAATTAAAGAAAAAAAAAAAAAATGAAGTTATAGATTCATACATCACATCCTGAAACATGGATTACATACAGGACCTCAGCCTTCAAGGCTGATCCTAAGAGGCAGCAGAAAAGCCATCAATGCCAGTAACTAGTTCCTGGGGTATCAGTGATAGGTGGTCACAGCTTTTAGCCAGGATTTACAAGCCCAGTCCTTACTGATAAGTTATTATGTATAACTACTAATCCTTGCAGTGCTAGAAAATTCTCTACCAGCCTGCCATAATATGAATCTTCATGAGAAGCACATGATTGGGGAAGTAACTTAATGTGAAGTACAAAAAAAAGTACAGAAAAAATAACTAGTGGGAGTGGTTCCTAATTAGAATACATAATGCCACCACAAACACATTAGGGTGAGGGAAGCTCTGGCACATGTCCTTGAGAAAACCTAGCTACTCTGCCTCCTGCACCAGCACCTCTGTAAAGGTCACAGTCAGCAGTATACAAACTCACCACAGTGAGCTGTTACAGCCATGACCTCCCCAAGGATTCCTCAGTGGATGACATAGCCCATAAGAGCTCCTCCCTGCCCACACAGAGCTCCCATTGCATCCTTATAAACATGCACTTGCTGGTTGCACTTGCTGACTAACCTTGCTCTATGGAAAAATAAAAATAAATAAAAAATAGTAAAAAAGTTACCCTCCAGTTCCCTGATCCTTCTTATTTTCCCTCACAGCTACCGTAAGAGGGGTCAGGAAAAATGACCTAGTCCTCTGAAACATTCCAAGCCTGCCATTCCCACCAGGGCCAGCAAGACTGGAGCACACTCAGCCCATCCCAGGGCTGGGTTCAAGCAGCAAGTAACTGCAGCATGCTGGTTCTCACCATACTGGTCCTACAACTCACAAAGCACCTATCAGGCTGGCTAAGACGGCTCCCAGACCTATTTCAGACCAAGCTTCACTGCCAAAGTAACTCTTAACAGAGCTATTATCACTCCATTACAACCATGTCATCTTGTCTCTAAAGTTCTCTTAGGAAAATAGCTTCTTCTAGTGCCGGCTCTAGTTCAATCCCTGCAAGCAGCAGCAACAGTAGTGGCAGCCGGTGTGGTTCAAACTGGGTCATCTCAACCCAGTCAGAGAAGGCCTGTTTCACACTGCAGTAAAAAGGAGGAACAAACAGGTGGCAGGAGAGAACAACGCACATGAAGAAACTGGTGACTGTCGTCGTCCCCACCCCCCCGCCCCAAGCACAGCAGCAAAAATTCCTTCAGGATAATGCAGCCACCTCAGATAAGGCATTCTTTCCCTGGATACTCTTCAATATATTGTCTCCTTTGGGCTTTTTTGTTTGTGGGGTCTTTTTAAAAAGGAAAAAAAAAAAAAAAACACACAACAAACCAAACAAACAAAAACAAACAAAACCCACCAAGAAACAAGCCACAATCTACTGAAATCCATCCCAAACACATACACCCTAGTCCTTTCAACCCAAATTGTTTTCTTGGCTCCAATACAAACCACTGCTGTGAAAGGGTTAAAATATCAATTCAAACATGCATTCGGGATCCAGAAATATCAACCTGCAGCAATAATGATGAAAGAGCTGCCCCAAGATTTCCACACAGCATTGCAACAGCAACTAGCACAGCAGATGACAAAGGAGAAACTGCAGCTAAGTTTGAGACTACTCAGCCATTTCTGCTCCCACATTCCCGTCCCTGACCAAGGTGGCTGCACACCCACTGAGCACCAAGATAACCTTTTGTGGGGTTGCATTATAAAGCAGAAACAATAGGGGTTGGAAGTGAGAGAGGACCAAAAATAAAACTACAATTCCAACTGTTTCAAGTATCCTGTTTGCAGAAGAATGAGGAGGAGAGACTTAAAAAGCAGCTTTGCTAAAGCTGAATACACACAACACTACATCCTCTCTCTCACTGCTGCTGCCTGGGGAAGGGGGGCTCTCCCGTACTGCTGAAGCACTAATCCCTTCCATTTTAAATGTACCCTGTTAAACAGAGGCTTCATTTTCTAAAATGGAGATTTTAAGATCAACATTTATCCCCACTCTACTCTCTCCCATTCGTGGTTTTCCACTCACATTTATTTATTCCTAGGGCACACTACACTCCAATGAAAATGAGTGCTGATGACGATAGTTAATGGAATCATATGTCCACAGAATTCACAGGCCAAAATAAGTGTGCCAAGGGTGAAAGAATAAGACCAAGCAGAAGCCCTTCTTAAAACAGTTATGGCTGAGCTACATACTCAAAACAGAGACTTGCCACACAAAGCATGATTGAGCACACTCGGCAACCTGAGAAGGCAAACGTTTTCCTCTCCTCTACTCTGGTAGTCATTTTAAGCCGGAAAAAAAATCAGACAAAGGCAATTTCCAAGCTGGTTTAACATCCCCTTTGAAAGGGAAACCGAAGAATAATCATAGCTTGTTCAATGCATAATTACCCCTTGAACTACAGCTGTGGAGACAGACTCTGGCTACCAAAATTTTGGATTTACCTCACCTTCACAACAGAGGACAGTTACCAAAACTCACTCTCACCCAAAGAAGGCTGTTGAGACACTAATGACCAGGACACACAGGCTTGGCTGGGACATAGGCTTTTGAGAACCTAATTGCCTACTTGTAGCTTCTTAGAGTGGACCACCACTGCTACAAGCTTCCAAACCACCACCCAGCCTGCGGCACAGTTAACTAAACCCTGTCCATCCAGACATCACAGGGTTAATATCCTCAGTAACCATAGCAACCAGCACTTCTTCCTCCATAAGAGCCTCAGCTGGCACACTGCTGCCTTGCCAGCATCAGGTTTAGCAGCATATTTAGGGACCTTCTTTTTCCCCCCAAGCCATGGGGTTTGGCCAAGCACATCATGAATTTTGGCATTGCTTTGTCTCTGTCCCCTGGCACTTCTACCTCCCCTCCATAGAAGGAAGGAGGCTCTCTAAATTCTAAGTGCAGCAAGTCAGGTATAATGTAAAGCAGGGAGACAGCTCCAGCCTCAAAAGAAGAGATACCACAGGGTAATGGAAAGAGGGACAGATGAAAAGTTGGTATGCTGATCAACCATCAGGTCAAATAAACAGCAGTGCAAGACCAGTGGACCCAGCCCATGGTTACAAGGGGCAGTGCCATCCCAGAAACTTTAGATTCACTGGAGACACCCACCAAGACATCAGTGAGAAACCAAAACTCCGATCTAGTGGCACATGTAGTCTGTCAGGAAGAGAAGAGAAAAATTACTTTCAAAACAGAGCTTATCACTAGCAAAACAACACGTTTCTCCTCTTGTAATTCACCTTTGAACCGCAGATGCATAAAAGCAATCATTACATCCTATCCTCTCGCTTGGTTTCCATCCTTCATTCCTGGGCAGCTGCAGCATGCCAGCACTTGCTCATTTCTAAACCAACCCAATGTCATTTTTATGGTTCCACCCATTGGCGTACTTGGCACAGAGAGAGGCACTGCTGTTTTATTAATAGCTTCATGCTGGCCCAGCTCTATCCTGTGCAGGGTTTCCACAGCATCATTACAATGCATTTTTCACTATTTCCCCCCTCCTTCCCCATGTGCCATTCAAAGAGAGCACATACTATCTTCCACCTAGCTGCTCCTGCTTCCCAAGGTCACCTTGCTTAAGACCTCATTCTTCCTCCTCACTCCCCATTTCGTTCCTCACCCTTCATGACACAGTCCCAGCACAGGCAGTAGAGTTGTCCTCTGTAGCATCAAGCCCCAGAGAGCCTCTCAGGAGTCTCATTTTGGAGAGCAATCTCTTTGGAAGAGAGGTACAACACCAGTCACAGCACACAGGGTACATGTGTGCTGGAAGAGGAGCACAGTTACTTCAAATCCAAATGTTCAGTTACTGCACAGTGACATTTACTTCTTTCTTCTTCAAAAGAGAGAGGACAAGCTTCTATCTTTGGGTTAACTTTGTGAAATACTCACTAATGGTGGCAACTGCTATGCAGGCAATCACTCAGAGGCAGAACTCCAGCAATTGACATGGAACATGCTGGCAGCATTCAACTTTGATATTAATATGGGCAAGGCATTAAGTGGTTTGTACCCAGGATTAATGGTTAACAAAGCATGGGATAGAAAGTGAACAATGTGCCACGCATACTTTTGTTTGTTTTTATCTTCTCTACCACATCCATCATTTCATGGCATCCAGGCAAAAGGTCTCTCCAACATGATTAAAGCATTGCTCCTGCATATAGTGTACATGGGACCCAAACAAGCTTTAACTAATTGTATGAGCCTGGAACATCAAGCATGCAGATATCCAACAGGTCTTGGCTGACACACTGGTCTTTCCAGGATTCATTTCAGCAGCTTACAGAGGACCCTCCCACAACCTCCTGAAGTTTGGCCAGCCCTCTGCCAAACCCATCAGCGTGCACTGCTCTGAGCATTATGACAGATCTGCTCAGCGTTTTGTAGCAGATTCACCTTTAATGGAGGTGACTTCCAAGAGTTTCACTGACTGCACAGAACTTTCATGCTTATGAGAGCTAGCAGTTCAGTCTGAGTGGAGAGCTAACTTGCAATGCACTGATGTCCACCTTCCGATTGAGCCCCAGCCACAGGAACAGAGAGAAGTCCTGTGATTTAAGAAGTTCACCACAAGAACAGGTACAGGATGGACTAAAGGCTTTGGAATACAAATGGAAGCAACTAGACACAAGTAGCAACTGACTGGAAAGTTGGAAAGGATGCTGCTGATTGGAAAGATTTGATCACCTACACTTCAACCTGAACAACAATATTAAGAATGGACATGCTAGCTAGAATTCACAATACTTACAAAACAAGGGGCTACACCAACCTTGCGCACTACAGCTCCTTTCACTTGCTATTTCTCACTGCCAATTATTTCCCCCACCAAGGACAACACACACATCTGTCATGGTTTAAGCCTCTATAAACTCACGCAGTCGCTCTCTCACTCACTCCGCACTCTTTCTTCCCTCCGCTCCTGGAGGGATGGGAAGGAGAATCAAAAGAATTCAACTCCCATGGGTTGAGATAAGAACAGTTTAGTAACTAAGATATAACACAAATCCCTACTACCACCAATAATAATAATAATGACAAGAGAAAATACAAGGGAAGAGAATACAACTGCTCACCACCAGTCCCCAGCCCGACCAAACAGTGCACCCACCCACCGTGCACCCCCACCCTTCCGGGTCTCTGCCCTCCATTTTTACATCCTGGACATGATGTGCTGGGGTATGGAATAACCTCTTTGGTCAGTCTGGGTCAGGTGTCCTGCCTCTCCTTCCTCCCGGCTTCCCCTCCTCCCTGGCAGAGCATGAGACTCAGAAAGTCCTTGGCCAGCCTAAACATTACCAAGCAGTAACTATAAACACTGGTGTTATCAGCACTGTTCCCAGGCCCAAAATCAAAAACACAGTGCTGCACCAAAATGACTCCTACTGCTGAACCCATGACAACATCACAAAAAGGCATCAAGAAATAGAGAATCCATAACTTGCCTGGGTAACTTCCAACAGTCAATCACAAAAAAAACCCCACACACACTCAGGCATTTTATTTCAGTCCACGTGGACTTGGTTTGCAGCCATCTATTTGTATTATGCATGTCCCTTACTATGTCAAAATTTCCCTTTGAGAAAATAATTGACAGTAGTCCCCTTTGAGTCTTTTCAGTAAGCTAAACAGAGTTTGCTTCATTTCAGTAGCTTCCATCCCCACCCTTTTCTCAGTTGTTCAACACTAAAGCCACTATCCTGAGGTTCATTTTTCTGAATGCTGCTGGGTGCAGAGGCAGCAAACAGTTCTAGTGACTACCTCACTCTTTACACAGACATCATCCATTGGGTCAAGCAAAACACAGGTAAGCCTTGTTGAATTACTTGCCCACTGTGCCCCCAAAATTGCTCTCCAAGCCACTTTTTTCTTAACATCAGTCTTGACGCAGAAGGCCAGAGCTTTCAGTACTGAGATTCATAATCCTGCAGTTGGGTCATTAAAAGCCCACTGCATTGCATCAGCCCAAGTTAGGAAAAGACCCAAAACACTCCACAAGACTACCAGCAGCATTCATTTATTTACCATCCTGTCAGTCTATGGTTCATCCACAATTTCTCTCCACAGCAATTCCATATAAATTTCCCTGTCACTGGTGGAAATGTTGACTGATCATAATTGGTCCTCTTACATAGCCCTATGGACACCATTTAACTAGGATTCATTACCAGCAACGCCAAGACTTGTCAGTGAAGCCAAGAGTAGCTGAAGAGACCTCCTGTCCCCTGATGTTCTTTCATCATAAGCCATAAAAAAAAACATTAGGGAACTCTGCTTGTATTATATTTAATAAGTGCTCTACAGCCATTGCAGAGCACTGGTATTTTGGAGGACATTTCCTTCTTTTGAAAGGGAGGTGGTCTGAATCAGACTCATGCAATCAATGCCTAACAGCTGGTTGAATACAGTAGAGCTATAAAGTTATTTCTAGAGATCATTTCTAGTCTCAAAAAGAACAAAAGCAGCTACCTTCAGCAGGATTTATTTTTCACAGTTCGTTTTTAAGTAACATCAGATAGAGACAGGAGTAACCAATACCTGTCGGTAGTGTCAGCACAACCTGACACAAGACAAACCAATGACCAACCAGCACACTCTTACCATGTTCTCTCATTCCTTGCACAGCTGCCCTCTCACCATCTGCTGGAGTTTTCCTGCCACTCTAAGGTCCCCTCGACCGCTTCTCCCAATGCTCCTTTGGTGTTTTTTTTCCTACTACTAGATGCTGAATTTTCACAATTCCATCCTTCTGTATCAATTAGGCACCTAAGAGATACTGTGTGTCATGTATGACACAAAAGCTAGTTCTCTCTCCCAAGCACCATATGGAGCGCTTCCTTTTTCTCTGCATCTTTTTTGTATGGGGAAGTCACTGAGGAGTCCACACTTTCACTAAAACTGAGTCTTTCAAGAAGTTTCTTCTTGCCCCCTCTTCTTATATCCATATTGTTTTCCCCAATGTTTTTACTGTACCAGGAACAGTCAATTTCCACCTAGTTTTTACTCATCTATGTCACATTACATTTTTAATTACCTCGTAGGTTCATGACATCTTAGCGGATACTATATCCTTTTTATGCTCTATAATATCCTTGCATATTTTTGTGCCAATTGCCACAGCGTATTCAGTCACAGATTATTTTTACTTAGCTCTGCATATCTTTACTTCTTTCCTCCTCCATTCTTTCTTCTCTCTCAAAGAAATCCATTTCCTACCAAGCAGGAGTTAAATGCTCCAAACCTGAGCTGAGACTCAAAAGACTCTCAGTACTTGAGAGGCAGCTATAGGAATCCTCTGCATCACAGAAAACCCATGAGCAGTAGTTCCTTTTGGTGGAAGCAAGAGTTTCTTGCTCTTACACCTTTTTATACATTTCTAGCTGTAGGTAACTGCCAAATATATCCCTGTCCTCATCAGTCTTATTTAGCTCAGCATCCAATAGCCAGCAGGCAGCAGACAAGGCACCACTGGCAAGAAAGAAGGCAGACATGATCCTTGCAAAGCCCTTTTTACCTGGACATGACACCACCATCACCCTTCTATAATTTAAGGAGCAAACTGCTCAACGGAACAAATGCACTAGGGCAGAGCCCAGACCCTTTCATGACAGAGCCAGTTTGTACACCATCTTTGCTGACAATTTGTCACTACATCTTCAGAAGTGTCTTGCAATGCAGTTTAGCCCTTGGGGCTAGGGGAAAATCAGGTACCAACCTAATAGTGCCACCACAAACAATGCAAGATTCTTATGGGTCCCAGAATCACAAATGAAAAAAAAGTATGAGGACAAAGTCAAAAATAGCTCCTTTCAGCTCCCTCCCCAAAAAGCACTCAGGTTTAGTTACTGCATTCAAACAGCAGCCTTTTAATCAAGGAGTCCTACTTATTCATGAGGAGAACTGTAGCTAGACAAACCTTCCAAACACTAGTTCTGCCATCTGGCAGCAGGACTGAGGCTTGCTCCCAGACACACACAGAGCACTGGTAATTGCCCTCACATGGAATTCCAAGGCACTACAATTGTTCTGGCATTTAAACCTCCATGGGCCCCAGATGTGGATTTTATTGACATTGTGTCTTTATGAGAAAAAGGTACTGCTAATTACCATATATCTCTTCCCCACCTGCTCCCCCCACAAATACTTTTCATTTTGCTCTTCCCAGTAATTTCTGGCATCTTCTGCAGAATAAACAAACAAACAAACAGAAAAAACAGCTCATGTAGGCCTATGGATAAGTATCTTAAAGAATTCACAGCAAAGAAGAAAGTGTGTCATATTTTTCCAGCTTTCTGCGGATTTGATGCTTTAAGCAGCTGCCCAGTGGGGAATGAAACTCTTCTAGGGGATTGCTTTGTAGGCTTTTCTTTTTTCAAATTAATTTCAAATCATAATGTAAAGGTCACAGATATAACCCTGCTACTGAAAGTGACAACTTTGCATTTTTGAAGTGATATATGTAAAGAAAGAGGTGAATAAAAGTATTTGTAAAGACTTACATTTTGCTTCAGACAGATTCTGGTTAGGTGACCAGACCAGCATGCCGAGATTCTCCCTCTCTTGACTTCGCCTTGCAAGTTTGGCTTAAGAGAAAACAGATAAAAGCCAAGTTACAGAGAAAGCCATTTCAGATGCAAAATGGATACAAAAGCAACTTATCACACATCAGCAGCTTTTAATCAAGATACAAAACCCATCTGTAGAGTTAAAGCCCCATCTTCTCATGCAGACCTGAGGCTTTTCCTTGTTTCTTCAATGTATCATCCCCTTTATAACATGACAGATACTGCACACTCACTTTCATGCAGTATACCAAGAGGCATACATTAGATCTACATTAAAAGTTAATTAATGTTTCTCTTCCAGCACGCTTGATTATTTTTCTTCCAGCCATCATTAAATGAAAGAGGGAGGAGGGAGGAGCTAGGCTGAGGCAGCAGCTCCAAGTCCTTGACATCATGAGACTGTTCAGCTAGATGGCTAACATGCTTGTGTCTACCCCAGACAAGTTAACACTTCAGGGTTGACACCTCCCAGATTTCACTTCTGAACACCTCCTTTCTTGCCCCAGCAGCCCTCCTATGCCTCCATCCCCCAGACAGACAGGAATGCCCAGCCAGGTGACACTGGGTCCCCCAGGTCAGAATCAGGTCCTCTGTTCAACTGCTTCAGAGAAATTCTTGTGCATTCACACGCACACTGTGTACACATGCCCACACTCAGAAAGCAAGTCCATTTTTAACCAGCCTAACACCTGGCAGGCACGAGACCTCTGAAAATCTCAAGTGAAGAACCCCCGCTGCATGTAGCTTGAAAAAGCAACCTCAAGGTATGTTTCAACAGCAAATTCTAGTGAAACTGCTGCTGTTTGGTTGCAAGCAAAAGAAGAGGATGATGAGAAGAGAAAAACTCACTCCACTGAGTCAGCACACACACAGCCAGCTCAACTACCCACCCTGGCCAAGAGCAACTTGCAGGTCTTGTTATGAACGAGTGCCTACTACTACCACTAGAAAACGTCACATAACACTGAAGTTTTATGCAATATTTCAACACAACACTAGTGTCTCCGCAGTGTGCAATTAGACGCATCACCACTTCATGATGCTTTAAACAGGCCAGGAAAGATCTAGCAACACAAAATTACATTACAATGCTATGAACATTCATGGTTTGACTACTGTTTTTAACCTGAAATCTGCTCAGCTAGCAACAGTCAGGGTTTAGATGACAAAAATATTTTAACATTAAATTTAAAGCTCAAATAGCATGTATTAAAAATAACCAGTTGTCAGCAAGGCACATTAAACTAACAATTACTTTGTTTCATTATAAACCCCATGATTATCTTTCACACAGTTTGGTGTATTGCTTTTTGTGGAGGTTTTTTGAGGGGTTTTTTCTTTATAAGGTTAGTAACTGTACATACAAGGTATTCTGCGCACTGTGCATGGTCATTAGATTCCACACTAGGCAGAAAAAGAGGAATGAGAAGAGACAGCCTCTGGTGGTGAGAGATGGGTGTGAAGACCAGGTCTATACACAGAACACGAAGGGTGCCTACCTCAAACTACAACCTCAAAACAAAAGATCCCATCACATTCCCAGTAACCCACTGCAGCTCAGGAGCCTGATGCCCAAATTCTGCCAGCAAGGATTAACACTTAGCAATTGTCAGCCTGTCTTTACCACAGTCTCGCTCACTGAACCAGCAAAACCCACCTAACTTGGGAACAATTTCCTCCTAGTTTCACAGGCTGAGCCTCCTCCCCAGCCCGGCTGCCCCTTCCAGGAGCAGAACACCGCTAGCTCAACTCGCTTACAGCAAGATGGGTGAAGTTTCACCTCCCACGGTTAAAACCCCAAGTTATGCTTTCAGGCATTGCAGAGGGAGTGCTACAGCATTCCTGGCTATGAGCTGCAGCAAGCCCTGGGAGGTGACGACCAGTGCAGGGAGGTACTGTGGGACCTCATGGCACCCAAGCAGGGTGGGTGAAATGTGTTCCTTGTCCTCCATCACACCTCTCCTCCAAGGCACCCAGGACCTCCTTTTACAAAGGGAGTGTCTTGGGTTAGAAGGTACCTCCCTTCCAGCCCCAAATCCCCTCCCTATGAGCCAAGGCCAACCACTCTCCTGGAACTCACACCCAGAACAAGAACCACCTGCAGATAACAGGCTCTGCATACAATCCTCAGGACCGACTTTTGCCCAGCTCCCACAGGCCAGCTTCTTCCCCTCTGCCTCCCTCCAGTCCCTTGGTAGCAACCACCAGCCAAGTTACACTGTACTTGTAAATGGGTGTGAAGCAGCACCACTGGTATCCCCACAACATCTCTCCTGCTCTGCCTCTCCACCCAAGCCCACCTGTCCACCCTCAACCCTTGTTTCTTAACAGAGGGAGAGGCCAGTGCAAGGCATGCAGTAGGATTAAGTTAAAACTCCTGCTTCTCTGCAAAGAACAGAACCACCTATAGGCCAACACACATAGAAGGGTAGGGGATGTGGATCAGGTGTGCTCCTCAAACATCCACAGAGGCCAAGACTCCCTCTCTCTAAGGCCAAGATTAAGCCTGCCACCCAGCTCCTCCACCTTCCAGCATCACCTCCTCCCCACTGCTGCTTCTCAAGCCCACAGGCCCCACATTTACCATCCCCCTCATGCAAGGCAGACACAACATGCATTCTTCAGAGTCCAGTACTGACCCCGTCTTACAATCATAGCATAGTTACAGTTGGAAAGGACCTTAACATCATCTACTTCCAAATCCCTGCCATGTGCAGGGACACTTCCCACTAAACCATGCCATCCAAGGCTCTGTCCAACCCCACCTTGAACATCCCCAGGGATGAAGCATTCACAACTTCCCTGGGCAACCCATTCCAGTGCCTCACCACCCTTACAGTAAAGAACTTCTTCCTCCTATCCAATTTAAACTTCCCCTTGTCCTAGCACTACAGTCCCTAATGAAGAGTCCCTCCCAGCATCCCTATAGACCCCCTTCAGATACTGGTAGGCTGTTATGAGGCCTCCATGCAGCCTTCTCTTCTCCAGGCTGAACAGCCCCAACTTTCTCAGCCTATCTTCATACAGGAGGTGCTCCAGTCCCCTGATCATCCTCATGGCCCTCCTCTGGACCTGTTCCAACAGTTCCGTGTCCTTTTTATGTTGAGGACAACAGAACTGCACACAATACTCCAAGTGAGGTCTCACAAGTACATGACATAGTAAGGAAAAGCTTAAGAGCTTGCTCAGAAATTGGGAACACATGGAAATCATTATTTCAGAGCAACAGCCACAAGAGAAGAGGGGGCTTAGAGAAAAAGAGTTATTACACCCCTTTCCTGCATCTCTTCAAGCAGAGCTGCCAGCCTTCCAACATGAGGGAATCCTCTCCCCTGTCCCCTGCTTCTGGACAAAGGGTGAATTCACATACTCCACACTTCGATGACAAAGATAAAAAGCTAATTAAATTTAATCCATTATATATTTCATATAAAATAGCCATACAAACAGGTCAAAGATCACTCTTTTTCAGGGGACAGATGAAATTAGGATCAATGCGGCCTGCTTGTCTAAGCAACTGCAGTTAAATCAGTGCAACCTGTGTCCAGAGAAGCTGTATATTGGCAGACAAGATGATCTGACATTTCAGTTAATCCTGCACTTTCATCTAGGCTACCCACCAGGTATTTGTAAAGTCTCTGCCATAGTCATTAGCTCCTTATCACAGCTGTTATGGAAGCTTACAGTGTATAATCACTTTCCCACTGCTGGCTTTCCCATTTGTCCCATGGAAGAATCCCCAAGAGGAAGACCTCCCAATACCAGCAGTACAGATGTACAACCCCAACTAGGCACAGAATTGGGCTCTTCCCTCGTCCCCAGACTATACCCTTACCCCATGGACTATACAATGAACCACAAGAAGGAACTGGTCCAGGTTAAAACTCACATTATGAAGAAAACAGTACTTTTAAAGTTGTTCTCATTTATGCATGTGGTTTATTTCACAATCCCAAACAGTTCAGCTGCGCAAGGGAGGAGATGAGGCAGGGCAGAACACCCATGTATCCCATCAATATTATTCTACAAAGAAGTTGTGAAGGCTTCCCCCTCTCTGCCCCCTTCCCCATCCCCCCCCAAGCTGTGGGGACACGTATCACCACCAGCATGGAACTGATCATGCAGTGTGTAGGATGTGTTGATTTGCACAGGAGAGAGCACCACTGGAGTTCCTATCACTTCTGCCTGTAGGCTGAGACTCTCCCTCTCTGGGCTGCCCATGGTAAGGTACAGGCCTGGCACATGCTAAAGCAGCATGCTGCAAGACATGAAACCCCAGCCAGCAGCAGCTATGGCTCCTTCCCAACTTCTGGAAAGCTGTTGCACAACTGCTCCACATTAAAACAAGACAGAGGTTTCAACCAGCAGCAGCACTCAGTTCAGACTCCAAGATGCATTAGGCTGATTTAAAATTAAAAAGAAATAAAAGCTGTAGTGAGTCTTTAAGGCATGTCTTTTCCCCGCTATGAAGGTTACTATATGCAGCAGCCTCACTCCAAGCCAATTGTCTGTCCCATTTTCACTTGCATACAAGAAGATGCCAGTCCGGCTCTCCCACTACCACTCACAAAAGCCTCACGGGTGAATCCACCTTAGACCCCATACCTGAGTGATCTAAACTTACACAGGAGAGCAAAGAGTAAAGTGAGAGCAAAGAGATTTAACAAAAACAAAACCAAACCAAAAAAAAAAACCAAAACACAGCAAAAAAACAAGCCACCAAACCAAAAAACCCACTCCTAAAAACCATTCTCCTCCTCCAGAGGCACACTCCTCTACAGTATTTAGTCCAAGTTAAGAGAGTGGAGGGTCAATTCTGCCAGGAGACTGCAGAAACAGGGACAAAAAGTAGAACTTACAAGGAACTTCTTAAAAGACACCAAAGCCCTAAATACCCTTGTGAGTCCTCTGATGCATCTATTAGCTTAAACCCTGTGCCTGCACGCCCTTCCCTACACCAAGAAATAGGCATGTATCTCCTCCCATCTGAGGGGTTCTTTTGCAGATACTGTAACTTTGCATTTTCTCTTATGCAAAGCAAAGTTATACATGTGCTGGAATCAGGACTGTACAAATAAGCTTAGTGTTGAACCTGCTGTAGAGTTTGTCATCATGAATACACTTGTGCTTACATGAAACCACAGATCTTTGTTCAGGTCCTGTCCAGAACATTGCAAGACAGCCAGTATGTAACACGTGTGCCCTGCAGGCTCCTCAGCCACCACGCACAGCAGAGTTGCTGCAAATGGACAACAAAGCAGGGCTGAAAGCAGTAAGTGTGCTTCTATCACCACCTCTCTGAGGGCGCTGTGAAGTCAGGATACATGACAGAGAAAGTGAAATGGGCATGTCTCCAAACATAAACTGCCAAAGGTCACTGTACCACATACATGAAGTACGTTCCCCATCCTCCTGAGCCCCCTCCTCAATTTCAAGTTAGCCATGGAGCAGCTGGGAGCAGTACAGAAGGAAAGCCATGCCTGGCAGGAATAGCACTCCCTTCATCCCTCCTGGATCTCCTGTTGTTGAGATGAACTAAGACCCTCTGAAGAGCTCTTTCAAAAGGCCAAAGGGTGAAGCTCGCACTTCCCAGCTTGAATCTGTCCAACACCTCACCACTTCTGAAAGGCAGGGAAGTCCTGCTCAGCCAGTGTTTCTCTGCTCTCCTGACACATGCTCCCTGCCTTTTCCCCCATCCTGTGTCGACTCTGGCATTCACCCCTCCAAGCCAGGAATACTCACTAAAAGTAACCTGACAAAGCGAACAGCATTTCCCCCAGTTATTAAACTGAATCAGTGGGCTGCAAGATGAGACAAGCAGCTGAAGGGGCAGAACAGGGAGCAGCAGGCCTATGTGAACAGGGGCTTCTCTGCCTTCACCCCAAAGCAATGGCTCAGCAGCCCCACTGCAGAAGACAGGGAAGGAGGGAGGCTGTTTCCCCTTCCACCAGCACCTTGACAAAGCAAAACAGGGCATCTACCTGAGCTTTAAGAAAAAAAGAAAAAAGTAATCCAACAAAAAAAAAAAAGCTGTTAGCTTTAACTTGTACCAATTCTTAGTTTTCTACATATATCCTTAAGGGACAAGGAAGAGGAAGAAAGAAGCAGGGACAGGCAGGACACTCCTCTCATCACAGCACCAGCTTAGGCTGCCTTAAGGACCACTGCTGGAATGACAGTGCACATGAAGAGCAAGCAGGATGGCAATGGAGCCCACCAGCGAGCGTGAGCCCAGCGCTGCACAGCTCCAGATGACACATCCCATTTTATTTTTCTTCTCCAAGTTAAAGAAATGTGCCAGAATAAATTCAGTGGGAGCCAAGGCCTCTCAAAGAGTCACCAATCACTCAGTTGCCTATTTTGCTTCTGTGCAAGACAGCAGTGCCAGCTCCCACTTGAGTTCCTGCACTTGAGAGCTGCTCTGTCTCACAGCTCTCCCTAAGGATGCTGCATATTCCAGCTGCAGCTGTAAGCCATTCATGAGTGCTTCATGCTTGTCTTCTGGCACCTATACTGACCCCTCAGAGAGACAATCCTCACCCCCAGCTGATGCCAAGATACACTTTGCTCCCAGCTCCATCCTGCCCAAATCACAGTGAAGATCTGCCCAGCAGCCTCCAGCATACTTCCTTCTCCACAGCCCTTTCAATAGTCTCTGATGTTTTTGCTGTTTGCACAAGGCATTTCAGAACTATTGAAGCCCTCTGAATTTCAAAGCAAAACACACTAACATATGACTATGTGAGAGCACAGCAACACACCATGAAGAGTGGGAACCTGCTGTTAGTCAGTTCTTCTGTTATTTAGACAGCAAAAGGTAACCAGCAAAGTACATCCACTGTCAGGTACTTGCTACTGATAGATACTTCTGTCTGTACCTTCTCTGGAAGGCAAACGTGCAAATCCAAGTTTAAAAAGTACTTTCCATAGAAGTACAGGGAATTCTTCAGGTACTGATCTTTTGCAAGGCAACAGGCAAGAGAAGATTTCCAGATCTAAATAACAAATTTCACAAAGTTATTAAAGTTTACACAACTGAAAACCCCAAGCTACAGTATGGCAAAGATTCCCACCTACAAAGGCTAACATTACTAACAGCACTTACCAATACCCCCATAACCGGTACTAGCTCATTCTTAAATCACATATTATAGGTTTAAAAATACTAAGAAATTTCCTTTTAATATGTAACCCCCAGCACTATACATTAAACATGCATTGTACAATACCCAAAGTAGAATAGATACTGTTTTGGAAAGAGCTGGAGCTGACAGACAACAATTTAGCTGTTGAATGCTGCTTAAAGCAGTTTTGGACCAAGTCTAAGTGTATTTACTTCTAATAAAGTGAGATTAAACAAGTGCTTACATTCCTCACCCTGCTTTTTTTTTTTCCATTATTAGTTTTAATCAAAGCAGACCTTGTATTTATTATATAAAGTAAAATCCCCTGTCTACAGTACCCATGGTGACTGTTAAGCAGAGCAAGACAAGGGAGGCACTGGCTCACAGTTTATAAAACTTCACTCTCACTGGTTCACTGATGTTACTCAGGCTCACAATGTAATTGTAAATACACAACAGCGATACAACAACAAAATATCTATTTGGCACAGAAGAATTCAAGCAAAATTGAGAGAAGAACAACTTTTTCCACCTTCTTTCTCCACTGCTGGCACTTGTGTCCCAAGCAGCAACTCAAAGACATTTGAAGAACTTTGCTGCCCATCTCCACTTCCTTCTGCATGTGATTTCACCCTGAGTCAGCAGGACTGCCTAGATATAGTAGCTGGTACCTCACACAAATGCCATCTTTGCACACACTACAGCAGCATGAAATGCAGCAGAACATTTTAGACTGGAATCTTGCATGAGGAATGTTTTTTAATTAAGAAGTTATAAATAAAGCAGCAGTTAGTTCTTCCTATACATGAATATACCCAGCTGGCACTATAATCTATATGCAAATAAAGTTCTAAGGGCATTTCTGTATCTGCCTAAGGAAACAAGGGTGATTATTTGCGTTTCTGTACAGAGCAGCAGCACTGGAAATGCAGGCTGAAGGGCCTTATTGCCTCAGAATAACTGTGGGTGCTGTGCTACAAAACCCCACAGTATCACGCGTTAACAACAGTGTGAAAAATATTGCTTTAAAAATTACCCAGTTAAAGATTAATCATCCAGCAATGATTACAAAGGTCACTTTGCAGTGATAAAAATTATTACCATTAGAAGAACTGGAAGAGAAAATGAGAAAAAGCACAGCTAGCAATACAGTTTCATTTTCTTAATGCAATCAAGTTCAACCCATCTTAAGTTTGAACTTTACATCTTTGCATTTTTAAATTTTAAACTTTAAGAACCTATCTGATCCAAGATGCCTTTCCAGCGTAAGAGCTAGCAGAAAAGCAAAAGCAGCGTCCTACATTTTGCCCACAGCCCACACCAAGCAATAAAGCCAGAACAGATGCTGAGGCCTCGCCTTGATTTTTTTTCCTGAATAATACAGGAGTTCACTCATTCTTCGCTGCAAGCAGGTGGCACCAATGTGCAGCCACAGATGAGGTCTGCATAACCATGCAAGCAAGCAGCCTTTCAATATACACTCAAAGTGTGTAAAATTATTTTTCTATATGCATGCAATTCCAATCTGAGATCTGCAGACAGAAGCCCTGCAACCCATACAGGAGCAGGGAACACATTAACATATCACAAGCATGAATATACCCCTACACACACTCAGTATTGAGAAGCACACCTCTGCTAATCACAATGGGCTTTTGTCTAGACAAGGCCAGGGTTTTGTACTGAAATGCGAAAGGGGGTTTTATACTGAAATGCGAAAGAGTCAGAGTTTGCTTAAAGAGAGAATTAAGTATAAAATTAAGAAGAGAAAATGCACATCTAATTAAGATTTTACCAAAAATCTCCCGCATGCCTTTTTAAGAATGTAAAAATTTGTACAGCCACCTTCTTTTACTTTTCTCTTTTTGATGGAGGAGGGCTAGTAACTCTGCTACAGCGATCATGAATGCACACACAAAAAGCAGGCAACCACAACAAAGCAGAAGCCTGCAGCACACACACTGGGTTGGCCCTGCAAGGCTTACCTGCTCTCCCAAGCATACTTCTCCCCCCCTCAACATCACAGAGAGCATCCTTGGCCTCCTCAGGCTGTGGCTCAGAGCCACAGCAGCTCCAGTGCTCCATCAGGAGGACTGGGATCGGACTGGACTATGCCACCCCACCAGTTAGTAGCAACAACAAGCAAGCACCACACACAGGGTCCCACGGGTCCCACAGACCCCATGGCTACTAGCCCCCAACCCATAGCTGTCATGCTGGACCCCGCATCCTGCTCCAACCTTGGGAGCCCCTGCACACTCACAACCCTACAGAACAACAACGCAGGACCTCTGCAGAGCCACACAGTGAACCATTTCAAAAGTTTCTGAAAAACAGGTAAATGCATGCACAAAACTACTTCCGAGTGCCAAGCTACAATGAGCCAACTACCGTTGGTTTCTGTTCAATCTCCTCAAACAGTGCCCCACAAGAAGAGATTTTCTTCCTTCCCTCCCTCCACAAATTTAGGTGACCAAGAAGTCACACAAGCATGCCTACACATATGCAAGGAAGACCCAGGTATAGAATTTAACATACAGAAAAGGAACAACAGTTATCATAGCACAGTTCCCCCAAGTGCCAGGTCTTGTGCTGCTGACAAATATCTAGGTACTGCCAAATCTATTTGAAGCCAGTCTACTGATGAGGAAGCAAAGATAAGGCAAATGCATCTTCCTCTCTTTCCATCATAGATCTTGATTCTGCTGCCTCCCCTGATCCTTGACAATCAGCAACTCCTACACACACAGCTCCACTTTCATATGGTCTCCCATTTCTTTACTAAGCAGGGTTCTCTGATGTCTGCAAGAAGAGCTGTTTGGGCCCAGTTCTGCCCATTATTCACAGGCAGCCTTAGAAATAAGACCAGAACCATCAGAGAGAGCGAGACTTCCTGAGCCTGGCACTGTATCTGCATTATTTGATTTAATGACCCTTCATGATGGGGAAGGGGGGTGTGAGGGGAGAAGAGGTCCATCAAATCATCTAATCCTTTTTGAACCCATCTGTAATTTTGGCATCTACAACATCCTGTGGCAGAGTGCTTTAATTTAATTATATTTGTTGTCGGAAGGAGAACAAAGAAAGCCCATGCACACACTCCCATCTCAGCTCTGAAGCTGCTACCCAGTCATTTCATTTGGTGGCCCCATTTCCTGCCTTATGAGAAACAGAATAACTGTGCCCTGTTCACCTCTTCCATGTTTCTTGTCTTACAGACCCTCTACTAGACTCCTTTCTGTTATCTGTTTTCCAGGCTAGACAGTCTGGGCTTTTCTGCTTCTCCCTCATACAGAGGTGGGAAACAAGAACAATTCCTGTACTTTATCTAGTTACCTTACAGCTCCAAAAAGCATGTATGCATGGGGGAGGGATGGAAGCAGGGCACAACCAGAACTGTATGCACTGTTCAGGAAGAGGGTACACCACAGGATTTATAAAACATACCATAATGAGGTTATGTTTTGTTCTCAGGTGCTTTCATAATAGCTTTTAACAATACACTTGCCTTTTCACTATTATCATTGAGGTGATGAAAAAACTCCCATAACTTCCATGATCTTTACATGGAAAGGCCACAGCTAATTCAGAGATCACTACCATACACATACAGTTAAGGGCTATTCCACCCTACCCTCTCCATCTCACACACACACCCCCCACCCCCCCCAAAATATTACTTAGCACATAACAGCAAGTGTCACCTATCATTTTTACAGCCATGGTGTCACAAGACTGAACAGGTTGTTCGTTCCCCCCATTCGGCAGATACCCGCACTCCCCTGCTGCTCTCTCTTCCCATTCGGGTGCTGTTACATGCTGACAAAAGGACAATCCAGCTGTTTGTAGTAAAAATAAAAAGCAAGAAACAAAAATAACAAGATATGTAATCCGAAATGGAGAATACACAAGTGTTGCTTTATTCAGAGAGCGAGAAGTGCTGCAAGACCCCTCTGGCTTCCCAAGGCTTCTTCCCCCAGGAGATATAACACAAGAAGCAAGAAGAAAACAGAGGGTTTCTCAGACCTTGTGCCCTCCCCCCATTCCCTTTACCATTCAACAGCAACGCTGTTTAGATGACTGACCCAAGTAATTTCCACTCCTCGGCTTCAGATACACTTCCCCATTCCCATCACTCTTTAGAGAATAAGGAGAGAAACAGAAAACAAGGGAGAGAGACCAGTGCTTTTGCCTCTGCTCAGAAGACACACTCCCACCACCTTGGCTTTACAAAGCACTGAACCTTCTTGCTCATAGAGCTGACCCCTTCTCCCCTGCAAAGTTTCAAACTCACTTTTACAGGTCTGCATAAGCACCAGCAATCCAAACAAGCAGCACTAAACTCAACTTCCTCACACACCAAGCTGCCCTGGTTCTATGGCCCAATGCAAGAAGAAAGGGGGTAAGTCAGTCTCAAGTGGGGTAGGCAGGCAAGCCAGTCTCAAGTGTTCCCAAAGCAGAGAGATTACTTTTTTGTATTTTTAGCAACACCTCTTCCCTTCCCACCCATCCAAAGTTCACACAGAATCACAGAATAGTAAGGGCTGGAAAGGACCTCAAGATCATCGAGTTCCAACCCCCCTGCCATGGGCAGGGACACCTCCCACTAAACCATGCCATCCAAGGCTATGTCCAACCCCACCTTGAACGCCGCCAGGGATGAAGCATTCACAACTTCCCTGGGCAACCCATTCCAGGGCCTCACCACCCTCACAGTAAAGAATTTCTTCCTCAGATCCAATGTAAACCTCCCCTGTTTAAGTTTAAACCCATTACCCCTCGTCCTCTCACCACAGTCCCTAATGAAGAGTCCCTCCCCAGCATCCCTATAGGCCCCCTTCAGGTATTGGAAGGCTGCTATGAGGTCTCCACGCAGCCTTCTCTTCTCCAGGCTGAACAGCCCCAACTTTCTCAGCCTGTCTTCATACGAGAGGTGCTCCAGTCCCCTGATCATTTTCGTGGCCCTCCTCTGGACTTGTTCTAACACTTCCATGTCCTTTTTATGTTGAGGACACCAGGACTGCACACAATACTCCAAGTGAGGTCTCACGAGAGCAGAGTAGAGGGGCAGGATCACCTCCCTCGACCTGCTGGTCACACTCCTTTTGATGCAGCCCAGAATACGGTTGGCCTTCTGGGCTGCAAGCACACACTGCCAGCTCATGTTCATTTTTTCATCAACCCACACCCCCAAGTCCTTCTCTGCAGGGCTGCTCTCAATCTCCTCCCCGCCCAACCTGTAGCTGTGCCTGGCATTGCTCCGACCGAGGTGGAGGACTTTGCATTTAGCATGGTTAAACTTCATCAGGTTGGCATCAGCCCACCTCACAAGCGTGTCAAGGTCCCTCTGGATGGCATTCCTTCCCTCCAATGTATCAACCGAACCACACAGCTTGGTGTCATCGGCAAACTTGCTGAGGGCGCACTCAATCCCACTGTCCATGTCACCCACAAAGATGTTGAACAAGACCGGTCCCAACACCGATCCCTGGGGGACACCACTCGTTACTGGTCTCCAGCTGGACACTGAGCCACTGAGCACTACTCTTTGCATGCGGCCATCCAGCCAGTTCTTTATCCACTGAGTGGTCCACCTATCAAATTGATGTCTCTCCAACTTAGAGAGAAGGATGTCATGGGAGACAGTGTCAAAGGCTTTACACAAGTCCAGGTAGATGACATCAACCGCTCTGCCCCTGTCCATCAGTTCCGTAGCCCCTTCATAGAAGGTCACCAGATTGGTCAGGCAGGATTTCCCCTTAGTGAAGCCATGCTGGCTGTCACCAACCACCTTGTTGGTTTTCATGTGCCTCAGCATGCCTTCCAGGAGAATCCGCTCCAAGATTTTGCCAGGCACAGAGGTGAGACTGACTGGTCTGTAATTCCCTGGGTCATCCATTTTTCCCTTCTTAAAAATGGGGGTTATATTTCCCTTTTTCCAGTCATCGGGAACTTCACCTGACTGCCATGATTTTTCAAATATGATGGACAGTGGCTTAGCAACTTCATTTGCCAGCTCCTTCAGGACCCGCGGATGGATTTCATCCGGTCCCATGGACTTGTATACATTCAGGTTCCTAAGGTGGTCCCGAACAAGATCCTCCCCCACAGTGGGCCCAGGGTCCCCACCCTCACTGTCCCCGCGTCTGCCTTCCAAGACTTGGGTGGTGTGGACAGAGCATTTGCCGGTAAAGACTGAGGCAAAGAAGTCATTAAGAACCTCAGCCTTCTCCAAATCCAGGGTAGCCAGTTCTCCCGATAGCTTCTGGAGAGGGCCCACGGTGTCCCTAACCTGTCTCTTATCGGCAATGTACCTATAAAATCCCTTCCTGTTCTCCTTAACATCCCTAGCCAAGTTTAATTCTAAGTGGGCCTTAGCTTTCCTAACCTGGTCCCTAGCTTCCCGGACAACATCTCTGTATTCTCCCCAGGCCGCCTGACCTTGCTTCCACCTTTTATAAGCCTCTTTTTTCTTTTGAATTTTGCTCAGCAGCTCCTCATCCATCCAAGGAGGTCTCCTGTCCCTCCTGCTGAACTTCCTTCTAGTTGGGATGCATCGCTCCTGAGCTTGCAGCAGGTGAGCCTTGAATATCAACCAACAGTCTTGGGCCCCCCTGCCCTCTAGGGCTGTATCCCATGGAACCTTACTGAGCAGGTTCCTGAAGAGGCCAAAGTCTGCTCTCTTGAAGTCCAGGGCAGTGAGCTTGCTGCACGCTCTTCTCACTGTCCTCAGGATCTCGAACTCAACCATCTCATGATCGCTGCAATCAAGGCTGCCCTGGAGCGTTACATTCCCAACCAGCCCTTCCCTGTTGGTGAGGACAACAGCATCCTTTTGAGATAGCTTACACTGAGCAGTGGAAGTGACGAGTGACTACAAAGCACTCTATAAAATAAAATGTAGATATAAAATGTAGATTCTTGGTTAAAGTAACTGGTTTATTTTTTCCACATTTCAAAAACCCTTGCCAAGAGAGAGTCAGGAACAGATGTGACTAACTAGAACCCAGGCTCCAAAGAGTGTGGGGATGTGGGCACTTGTCCTCCTCCTCACCCTACATCTCAGGAGTTCAGGAAATAAAAAATAAATAAAACAACCCATAACCAGCTATGCTTATGCAGTAAGGCTGCTGGACAAATGTCCTTGGCAAGACAATACTGTGAAAGGCATGTAGATAAGACGTACTGGTGTCTCCATCCACACAGGAATCCACTCAAAAGGTCAAGTGAGAGAGAAGTTCCATGTTACTATACTCTTAAGTACCAAATCATTTTACACAAGTCAAATGAATCAATCAGCAACAGCTGAGCACAGTCATCTCTCAAAGACAGTAAAGATTTCTCACATTATTATTATTATTCTTTAAAACCTGGCTTAAACACCAATACTTATTAAGGCCATAAGTAGACAAGCCCATCATATGCAGTAGTAGACACATCATCTAAACCCAGCTGGGTGCTGTGGAGAGGCTGGGCACCCAGGAGGGTACCACACCACAGCACACCTCCTTGCTGGAAGTAGTGCTCTCCAAGAACAGCAGAATTAAGCCCTGCCAGCACACCCAGGAGAGGCCTCACCTCTGTGCTGAGGTCACTCAAACAAACTCAGCCACTTCTACCTGAAGCTGGCTGTATAGCAGTTACACAAGTGGCCTGGCTGGCAGAGCAGCAGAGACAGCAACCTCTGAA
The DNA here is from genome assembly GCA_039720435.1 of Amazona ochrocephala. Lineage (NCBI taxonomy): Eukaryota > Metazoa > Chordata > Aves > Psittaciformes > Psittacidae > Amazona > Amazona ochrocephala. The sequence goes on along the minus strand of CM077882.1, from coordinate 49,249,720 downwards.
AAGGGGGCACCACCTCCTTTCCTGATCTCCAGACACAGACACCTGTCCTCAAGCCAACGTGAGTGTACAAGAAGCTTATACAAATCCCACCCGGCACTGAGTCATGCACCGATATGGTATGCAACTGCAATCAACAGGCTGCAAGCATGCCTAGTTTAACCCACACAAATCTGACTTCTAAACATCTGCGACTGTTGCATATCCTCCTCTCACCCCCATCCATGAGTCTTCCAGGTCTTTATCCTCATGGCACCCCTACCAGCAGATGAGAGCTTTTATCAACACACACACAAACACACAAAGTACAGAGTGCCAGGCCGGCACAAGTTAAGCCAGGTTTCCCTTGCCCTGTGTTAGAATCCCAACTGTGGGTCATCCTTCCTCATCATCCCGCTTTCACAAATGCTGAAACCAAACAGAAGCCCATAAATAACACGTTTGTAATATTTCAAATCAGATCTTGAAAACTCAGTCTGCTTCCAGCTGTCCTTGGAGATGACTGGTGTATTCATTAGCTCACAAGCTCCCCAAAGTACAGACAGTCCCTCTCCTTCTGCCTGCACGGGGCCTGGCTCAACAGGGTGCTGCAACAAAAATATTCATACCCAAAAAACAAACTCAGATTTAACATGCCCTTGAAATGCAGGCAGCTCCTGGATCACATTTTTCTGACAGATTTCACAAGTCAGTTTGTTTTTTCCCATTTTTGCCAAACTCAGAGGCACAGTAAGGACTATATTTAAAATGTAGCTAACAATCATGGCAAACCTTAAAGTTTTAACATTGAGTTTTCAGTAAAAGACTAACCAAAACAAGTTATCTGGTTTGTCTCCTTCTTCTGCCTTCAAAAGAGTCTTAGAACTAGTTTGTCTTGCATCTACAGTAATAATTTCAGAGCAAGAAAGCCATATGATAGCTATAAGACACTAAACAATTCATCATCGCTTCAGACCAAGCACTGCCTTGTGCTCATGATGCACTACTGTTCTGCCCATACTCCCACTTTACACCAAATGTAACTGATCCTAAAAGGTGCCAAGTAACAGAGAACCAAACCCAGTAGAGACTATCGCTCCACGGTAAGAAGCAGTACTTGCAACCCAGAGCAACAAATCAGGGGCACAGCTCTGCAAAGATGCTGGATTTTCCTGAGCTGCCTCTGCTCTGGGATTACAAATGCTCCTTCTGCAGCGCTGGCATTTGCATACCACAGCACATTTACAAAGAAATCCATTGGGACACAAGCCCAAAGGTGAACACTGAGAAGAGGCCCGCAGTGTTTGGACCACTTGGCTTTCTGCTCTGCTTAGATGCTTCGGGGAAAAAGCAAACCAGTTAAAACCTATCCATGTCTAAAGCAGGATCCCCTTCCCCACCCCACTGAACAAAGAGAACTGAAGTTTGCAGGCACAAGGCCTAACAAGCTCTCTGAAATGCAACCACCACGTGGCAAGCATCAGGAGTAGAGCTCACACAAAGAGCTGAGAAGCAGCAGGAGACAGGGGAGAGGGCTGGGAAAGCCTCGGCATCAAGGAGACGGGGGAAGGGGAGACCAAGCCTTATTCTCCAGCCATCACCACAAGAAAGCAAGCACAGAAGGGACAGTGAGGCTAAGCAGATAAAGGAGAAGCCAGACAAATGCCAGCCAGGCAGCACAGATAAATGGAGGAGCCAAGACCTTGCTGTAGGGAGAACAGTATAGTTTGGTAGAGAGCTGAGGGAGGAACCCGGCTTGGCGCTGCCCCGGGAGGGGAAGGAGGAGATGCTTCCCACCAAGGTAGAGGAAGGCAGTTTGCACAGCACTTACCTGCCCTGTAGCACGTCCCTCGTACTGTGCACACTGAGGCACAGTCCTCACATACAGAAATACACAGCTACAAAATTAACTTAATTTTGCTGTGTTCAGGGCCATTAGTCTTTCCAATCTGAGGACTGAGATCCTATTCAGCACATAAATGCCTCTTTACTGAGGCTGAAATTTCTTCTGTTTCCTCCAATTTAAAAAGGGTAAAAAAAAAAAAAACCAAACAACCAAAACCCAAACAAACCTTTTAGACATAATTCATGCTTATGGCAAAACATCCCCTCTCTCCCTTTCTTCCAAAAACCATCATCATAGTGAGAGCAGCCAGAGCGTCCCTGCCCGTGCTAAAGAGCCCGGAGGTCTCGTTTTCCCTTCCCACAAATGATAAAATGGAAAAGAATACAGTGGCCAGCACCCAGCAGCTGTTTGATTGCAATACAGCTGTGTCTCCTCACACATCAATTATGCTGCTCCACAGTGCACTGGACTAATTCAAAATGCGGCTGCCAAGCTTGTTTTCTTTACCCAGTGACCACTGGGTAACTCCATGAAAGCAACCAGCAACTCTCCACAGGGTACTGCACTGAGCTCCAGCCACATAAGGAGGCATTAAAGCAATCATCTCTATCCTACTACATCCAGTGCTACCACCCTGGCCACTCTGGAGTACTGTCTCCACTCTATCACCTTCTGAGTGTCTGAGCATCAGTGACTCAAGGCAGCCTCTTGTTCTACCACAGGGCTTGCATTCAAATCCAAACCTCAGCTTCCCAGCTTTCAGTGCTTAATGGGGCTTATATACATCCCTACAGAAAGGGAAAAAATAAAACAAGGGAGGGTGGAAAAAAAAAAAACAAACAAAAACAAAAAAACACCAAACCCAACAAAAAAGTGCAGCAATGACAAGGCAGCAAGGGAAACAAAACACACAGGAACATAAAGAGGACAGAGAGCCTAAGGTGAGGGACAGTATTTAGAAGAGCAGAATTACTAGATACTGAAAAGCTAAACCATGCTAAAGTTGCTGGGGCTTCAAAAGGTGGGGGGTGGGGAGGGAACAGTCTATGTAAACCACCTTGCAGAACACAACAGCCTTACAGGTGCATATGTGGGCTGGCACAGAGAAAAGCTGAGACACTCTGGCACCAGCAAAGAAAGACTGTCAAAGAAAACTGCAAGGCAAGGCAGGCAGGGAATCTGCACCATTTACCTGTAGCAAGGGGCTCTGCCAAGCATTTCAAGACACTTGGATCTTCCTCAGCAGAAAAGCTGCATGTCCTCTTCATTTCTATCCTGGCCTGCACTTTCTCTACAACATTCCAGCACAATTTATTGCATTTACTGAAAGAAGACCATCTTCCCTGATGTCTGGATTTTCACAGGCTGCTATTTCAATAAAAGTTCACTACCTTAAAGAATAGGCTACAAGACAGGTACCATGAAACAATGAAAACAAGGACTAACAACCACCATTCTTAGTGCAACTGGGAGCTGTAGTGGTACTGCTGCAATGCTGATTTCATCCTGCACATCTGAAAGTCTTCAGTCTTCTGCTCTGTGCCATCATTCAAATACAAATTTCTGTAAGTCCGGTTATATTTGTGTTGAAGTGAAAGAATGAGAGTAAAAATAATTCAGGGTAAGTTGACTCCAGAGACATCTCTCTCCGACTCTTCCTTCTATCCCACAAAAAACCTTCAGCCTCCCCACACCACACCACCCCCCTCCCCCTTGCACCCACACAGGCCCTTGGCAAAAGCTTTGCACGCATTAAACCAATACTTGTTATCACATCCAGGGACACTGCTGAGAGCCTTAGCTTCCTTTAAGGCATGCTCTGATTAGTCAAACTTCTAACGATAAAGCTATATGTAGTCAGATATTCATGATGCTGGCAGCAATTTCTAGTATAATTCTGTTCACTAACACCTAGTCTGAATGTACAACAGTAGAGTCCACAGCCTGTAAAAGATTCCAAGCTCCAGTTAAAGACTACTCAAGAGTAAACCAGCTTCACCAAACAAGATGACTGAAGCTCTTTTCCTATGGCCAGTTTCTGCAGCATGCATTTACTGTGCAGAGCAACAAGAACATCTTACTTGTTCCCAAGATCCCACTTGAACAATGTCCACAGCAGGTGCTGCCTGTACTAGGCCCAAATGGAAGCAAGATGCTAAACTCACTCTTGCCAACACTTCCAACACAATTCCAAGTGTTCTCCACTTGCACAGCCCTGTGAGGGCAACCAGCTGCAGCAGTGCGACATGCTCACCCTCCCAGCCCTCCACGGATGGCTCTCCACTATCAGGCAGTACCTGTGGGAGCTTCCTGCACGACTGGTCACAGCACATGCCACTACACAAGACACAGAAGCAGCAGGGAAATGGGACACCCCGAAGCCCCAGACAAACCCCATTTCCAGACACTATCATTCAGGAGGAGTACAGCCCAGGCTTTCTCAAGAGCTTGATGCTAGATATTGGAGTATTGTGTGCAGTTCTGGTGTCCTCAACATAAAAAGGACATGGAACTGTTAGAACAAGTGCAGAGGAGGGCCACAAGGATGATCAGGGGACTGGAGCACCTCTCGTATGAAGACAGGCTGAGAAAATTGGGGCTGTTCAGCCTGGAGAAGAGAAGGCTGCATGGAGACCTCATAGCAGCCTTCCAATACCTGAAGGGGGTCTATAGGGATGCTGGGGAGCGACTCTTCATTAGGGACTGTGGTGAGAGGACAAGGGGTAATGGGTTCAAACTTAAAGGGGGGAAGTTTAGATTGGATATGAGGAAGAAATTGTTTCCTGTAAGGGTGGTGAGGCACTGGAATGGGCTGCCCAGGGAAGTTGTGAATGCTTCATCCCTGGCGGCGTTCAAGGTGGGGTTGGACATAGCCTTGGATGGCATGGTTTAGTGGGAGGTGTCCCTGCTCATGGCAGGGAGGTTGGAACTCGATGATCTTGAGGTCCTTTCCAACCCTAACTATTCTATGATTCTATGATTCTATGATTTTTACTGGTATATCCAGCATAAGTTACAAACATCAGCATTTCTGCTCAAGCAAGGTCTGAACACCAGCAGCAATGCTTGCAAGAACTTGGCAAAAGGCAGGGAGACAGAAACATCCCTGATGACCCCAAGAGATCTGGGATGTTCTTTTCCTCAAGGTCATGATTATCACAGATACCAGCATTGTGTCTAGTCTGGTAATCCACATGCCAGATCAACTCACATGGCCTCCAGCAACACAGTCCTAACACCATCAGTCTCAGACGGGCAGCCACCTTTGCACAGTACTTCAGACTGCCAAGCTGCTGACTGCATGGCCTTATTTGTTTCTGTGTTCCACAGAGAAAGGAAGAAGGAAGCTAAGTTTACAAAACACCTTAAAAGACCACTTTCTTGTAGCAGTGTTCCAGATCCATTGCCACCTGTTCCAGGCTCACAGAACAAAGCAATCCCATTGCATATGGCGCCGTCCAGAAGCAGAGCCATCAATTTACATGCAGGAGAATTCAGATGTCTGTTGCTGCAGAGTTCAGTCTAAACTTGCAAAAGTTTAGTCCCCTCCAAGAGCCTCCATTCCCCTTTACCCCCATCTCACAGAATACAAGTTCAGCCACAAGTATGAACAAGTTCATTAAAAGACATTATGAGGCCAAAAGCAGCAGTTCAAGGAGTCCCAGAGCCCCGGCACATCCCGCAATCACCTCAGCACCTCCTTATGCAACTACCAGTCAGTATGTAGAAGAGTCACATGAGACTAGCACAGATGCTGGGAGAGCAAGTTTTAAGTTATTCCTGCACAAGAAAAAGGAGTGATAATTAAGCAATGCCCAATAAGATGCCTGGGCTCTATCCGTTTGAGAATCCTTGTTCTCCTGACTATAGCAATACACCAAGAAAACAGCACTCCCTCCACACAGTCTGCTTAAGTATCTGCGCTATCTCCAGTAGAGAACTGCAGCAATTTCTAGGAAAGATGACACCAGAGCACCACAGTTTCCACATCACTGGCTTACTGCCCTTGGACCATTCTTTTTGCGCACAGTCAGTAAGGCTCGAAAACTTGTTTCCATCTGACACTGGCCGGTGATGCAACCTCTCTCCCTCACATCCTGACAGCAAAGACCTTCTGAAGATCCCACCCATTGGTCTACAGGAACAGAATTAACTAGATCTTTCTCTTCCAAGCCCTGCTTTGGCAGGGTGATACTACTAAAAAGCTAAAGCTTTCACAATGAGCTTCTAGGCTGCTTCTCGATTCCCGAATGTCATACACCAGCAGGCTCAGCTAGCACTCTGTGGCAGTACTTCAGTAAAGCAAGGGCACCGTGCCTTTGCACTACTGCATCACCTGCAAGAAAGAATTTCCCCTGCAGGAGCAGCAGAGAGACAAAAGCGACAGGGAGCACTCCAGGCTATGGTATGAAGAAACCAAAAGGCAAAGCATTTGTCTTTTACAGACACCCCCTGACAGAAGAATACTGCAAGCAGACCCCCTCCAGGCTGTATGCACACACTTCAGATGGTCACTCCCTCAATAAGTTTAGGATTGGCCATGTGCAACTTTATCGCGTGATGCTGGTACCTTCCTGAGGATTCAATTTAAATGTGTAGGCCAAGGAGGTGCTAGCAACACCACAAGGAAAGTGGATTCAGAAGCTCTTCCCCTGCTGTTCCTACAGAACCATCAATTTTGGCCACTAGAAACCCTGCCACAGGTTGGGGGGAGCACCACTTTTACAGATATATATATATCTATATATATGAGAAGTAGCAATCACCACCCATAAGGTTTGTAATTTAGCTATACTAGCAATCTCTTTCAGGGCTCTCTCGGCTCTTCTGTAGAAAACTCACTTGAAATCACCACATATCTCCACCACTTCTGCCATTGTTCAAAAACCATAGTGAGTTTCCCTTATACCTCCTGTTTCTTTTGTTCATCTGATTTCAAAGCCATCTACAATAGCATCATTCTCAGGACTGCCACTAAGAACAGCACTTGTAAATTAGAAATTGAACTTCCCCAGGCACCAAAAACCTCGTAGAACAAGTCATACATGAAGAGGACAGAGGGGAAGGTCTGTGCCATGCTCCATGTTCTCACAGGTTAGATATCATGTCTCATTACTTCCTTATGTAAAGATGATCAGTCTTGTTAACCTCACATACCACACAGAGGTGTAACATCTCCTGAAGTTCTGAAACATGGAGAGCAAAAGTTATTTATCTTTTCTTTCTACCTGCCCTTTCCTAGAAGTTTTCAAAGAAGTCAGCTGTAGGAACTTGGAACCTCATCTGCTCATCTAGGAATGAGAAACATATCATGCCTAATTGAGTTAGCCTGTAAATTCCCATCAGGTATGCTTTCAAATAAAGTTCTTTAATAAGTGGTACATCTATCACTATTCAGAAGCGAGACCAGAATGTCACAACACACTATGGTAGTAAGTATATTTGTTGCCAGTTGGTGTGTCTCTAAAACGAGAGAGACAAAGGGGGGAAGTGGGGGAAGAAGGGGGAAAAATGTCAGAAATAGAAAGTATCAATATTGTTGACTCAAACAGAAGGTTATGCATCCTGGGGGCTCTGAAACAGTAGGTAAATAAAGATCTAGTGTCGTAATAGCAACATAAAAGAAACAAGTGTAACATCCCAGCCTACATAAAAGTGCCCTTCATTGTGACATGGGAACAGCAAGGACAAAAATTTAATCTGATCCCACATTATCAGTAAATTAATATGTACTGATTTTCTTTTTTTTAAATGAAGCAAACACATTGAAATTCATTAGTAACAGAAAACATTCTGAATAACTTATGTGCAGCAGTCATCTCCATTTAAAGCTTTTCACTTTCAATCTTATATTTATCTCAATAATATCCCTTCTGATTTTTCCATGCTGAGCTTGGGGAGGGAAAAGTAGATTCCGAGAGCTAATGACTTAGTCTTTTTTTCCTGTCAAGTACTCACATCTAGTACATCACATCATGACCCTTCCATAGAGATTAAGTGGTGTTTCATGTACTGAGTCTTGCCGTAGAGGACTACCTGGCCCTCACGAAACACAATGCTATCATCCATGAAACAGTCACAGGTATCATTTACTTCTGCTTATGAAGATCTGTGTTAGTCTCACCTTCTGACTTTGAGCCCAGAGTTCACAAAACACCCATAAAAACTACTTTATTACTGTATTAAAACAAACACAGAGGGAATTATTTTGTACTCACAGACCTAAAAGATCTGATCCTTGGAATGGGACTACCCACATTTCATTACTGATTCATGAAGACCTTACCCTCCTAAGCTGCTGTTCAGCCAGAAGCCCCGTGTTTTCTCCTCTCAAGCACTGTAACAAGAAAAGCTTAGATCGTCTGCTAGAATACTTATGCACTGCAGCTCTGAAGAAAAAGCTGTATGAAAACAGATTTATTTCCAACTACAACAGAAAGTGACTGAACATGGAATAGGGATGCTATTGGGAAACTATGCTTTGTTCCCTGGAGCTGAAGCAAATCATTCTACCTCAGTGCTTCGATTTCCTCCTTCCTTCAACTTACGGCAATACTCAGCACTTTGCAGACATACAGGGTCTTCAAAGGATAGGAAGGGATAGGAGGGATAGGAAGTTTAAGGGCCATTATCATGACAGTGTTACATGTTCCACAGCAGAAAGAACTGCTACACATGTATGAGAAAGGCAAAGACAGACCTTGGGGAAAATTTTAGCACAGTGCACTTCAAAACAAGTCAATTCAAGTTACCACCTGGAGGTAATGGCGGCCATAGGAGGTTTCCATCCATCACATCCAAAGAATGAATCTCCCAGTATTAACATCTTACAACACACACAGATCTCAATGCCTACTGAAGAACAACTTCCACAGCAGACTGAACTACAAGAACTACTCCTTCTCTGAGAAGGAAAAAGAAGTGGAGCTCTGCAGGAGAACAGCTTAGACACCAATGCAGTTGCACATCTGGTTCCAAGGGTAACAGTAGCAGATATCAGTGTCAGGCCAGTTACCGGAGCAAGTGCCTTGGTAGCTTTGCCTCCTTCTGCTTTGAACACAGGCCTTTTCAAGGACCTAGATATCACAGACCTCCATAAAATAGTTCCTGTCCTGAGGGGAAGCGGGGGAGAAGTAAGACTAGAAAGCATTCACCAGCAGGACAAAGGAAAGTGTCCATGGGCTCACAGCCTCAGAGTGATATCTATCAGGATATAAGATGCCTTGCCTACCTAGGAAAGTCTGCAGCTTTCCAAATACTATTTAAGGTTTCACAAAACCCCTTCTTAAAGGGAAGACTCCATTGGGAAGGGGAAAGCAAGCTATTCACAACTGACTGGAGTTCCTCTGTAAGAGTTATGCAGCCTTACAGCCGATTAAATTCACACCCCTAGCTCAGCTACAGGAAAGGCTTTTTAGTATAGACAAAGAGCAAGTCAGAACCCTATGTCTCTGCAGATCCGTACCCAGAGGCATGCTACACAGCTTAAGCTTTACTTACAACAAACTACTAAAAGAACACAGCAGGAGGACGATACCCATATACCTGAGCTATCTAGAGGAGCTCTTGAAGTTCTTCTATCCAGGAATTTCACTGCAGAGTACAGTAAACATACTGATATAGCTGCTACCCCAAGCAGGGACAGTCATAACATAAATCTCTGTGTAGATATAGAAGATGAGAGCAAGTTCAGCTGAGCAGCTATTATCAGTGAAAAAGTGGTCACAACATACTATGTCCAGTCTGGCAGTGAAAGAGGCTGCTCCACAGTTAGACTGGTATGATTGTGTCAATTCAGCAGCAGAAATTCACCAGGAAACTGAAATCCTGTGTGTCCATCTAGTGTGCTCCTCTTCAGAGGCTGCTGAACTAAGCCTTCTTTCCCTACAGTCAGGTTAAGACAAACAGCAACCTTCAGGATGAGTCCAAGGATGCTCTGACATTCCACAGCGTCTTCACATACAGTACTTTCATAGGGAATACTGCCAAAATACAGCAGAAAGACAAGGCAGGACCAAAACAATCTCCCTCAAATCCCACATGTTTCTCCACAATGAAACTTGGTAGATTGTTATGTGCTGAGAGGAAGCCTAACCCTAGCTCAGGATGATTATGCCAATGAAAAGGAATTTTAACTCTGGCTGGTAAAATGTTGGATAGAAAAAAAAAAAAAAAAAAAAAAATCAGACCGAACCACCCAGTTATTTACAGCACTGCAGACTTCCTGTTTTGATGCAAGTCAGCAAGATCTTCTGGAAAACCCAGGAACAAAAAGCAGTAGTTAAGGAGGATAAGTTAGTTACCAAGAGAAGCTAATGATTTATCTTTGTTAGACTTCCGAACAGAGGAAACTGCATCTATGCCTATTCTCTTCTAGCAGTATTTCAAAGACTAATGCACAGGAAATTGAAGGAATAAATCAGTGAACTAGAAAGAAAAGCAAACTCCTAGCCATCAGAAAGGAAGCTATATCTTTGCAGTTTCAGATACAAGTCTTCTCTCCTACTTTCCTAGTTCATTCTTCCCCACGTGTCACATCAGTTTATTCTACCTAGACACTGCAACTCTGTGGGTACCAAGCGCAGAGCCTTTAGGAGGCAAGTGAGCAGAAGTGATTCTGGAAAGTTCAGAACAGCAAGCCTTACCACCACACCAGGTGAACTGCCTGAAAAAGACAGCTACTAAAACAAAAAGCTAAGTAAATAAGGACAAGAACTTTGAGGTTCTAGAAATCTTGTTGTTCTTATCATAAAAGCTCCTAGAGTACTTCAAAAGATTTTAGCATATTGCTAAGCTTTAATCAAGTCTCTTGTCAATTTACAATGTGGAGAATCACAGGTGATAAGATAAGGATAATACTGTGGATTAAAACCAGCTACATAAAAATAAAAGGGAGAGGAGCAGGGGGAAACCTACAATTCTTTCACATAATAAATTGGGAAGGAGAAGAGAAATGGCAATACTAGGCCCAACCTACAGTCCTCTGACCCAAAGGGACTTGTTATACTGACCTAACTGGGCTCCAACTCATGGCATTTATGCTCTGAAGTTCATGGATTTACTCCATAGCAGTTAAGTACAAAAGCATCCCCAGAGCATTCCCAGTATGTATCCTGCCATATTGGCAGAGCTGTGCTTTGTACAGCTATATCTAACCACCTCCCAGCAAGTTCTGCGGGTAGAAGGGTGGGGTTTGCTGGCCACACAGCACCTACCTTAGGGATTTCTGCCTGCCCACAGCTGATCCATGCATCTATCTCAAAGATGAACTAACAGCATATCCCAATATCACAAGCCTGCACAGAGACAGCAATTCCAAGTTTCTTTTTAAAGCTACAATTGATAAAGCCACAAGGAAAGACCTTTGAAAACTAGTGACAGAGCCACCCTAGAAGCCCTTGATCAGAACCAGTCACTGTACTTGAGAAAAATGGGCCTCAAGGACTGCTCTCAAAATACCAGCCACATTGCTCTCTGCTCCCCTACAAGCACCTCCATAGCAGAACATGGTGCTGCGCACCTCTTCCTCCAAGCCCATGGACCAGCTACTGAGAAAGATCACTTGCTTAGAAGCATAAAACTTTACAGAACTGAAGACACCAGCAGCAGGCAGCCAGGAAACTGCTCCTGAATGCGGGCACCCCATCCAGCACATACTGCACCAAGAAGGGACCAAGCCAGCATGATGCGCTTCAGGCTTACTGCTTAGCCCACCAGTGTTCACACTCTGATAATCCAGAAGCAAGTTTCTGGGAATAAATAGAGGAGATTTTTATACTAGATGGACAGATGATTTGTATTATTAGGATAGATATAACTTGCAAAGTCTTATGATAACCAAGGTACAGCTACAGACCACTTTGCCAAACACAAAATGCTCTGCATAGCTGCTAATACACCTTAAACATACACATTTTCAAGACACTGGGTGCACACCAGCAAGCAGGTTACTGAGAGAGTGCTTGTTTCATCCTCTCCGCAAGCCATTCCCACAAGGTACTGATTAGGACAACGGCTGTTTGGTTGCTGAATCCAGAAAGAGCTCTTCTAGCTACTCTGACCTCTTGCTCTCTTCTCAGCTCACCTGCATACCCATCTATCATAACACACATCAAACTGCAACCAGGCATACCTGGTCATAGCCTTGGACCAGCTTCTGCTTGCTCATGTCATGACAGCATCTCCCCACAGTAAAGCAGGTCACCAGGAGGCACTGAACCCTGAGAGGGGCCTCCTTAAATTGTTTCTTCACAGGAGAGTAAGAACAGCCTATTTCCCTCAGGGTGCCCTAAGGCACCGTTATAACTGTGCCTAGGAAGATAATTTCACCATCCAATAGACAGTAGTTTTCACAGACCACAGCAGATACTTCGAGGACCTGCTTTTAATCTCTCCCTCCCAAGAGCTGACTGAACATGGATTCTGTTATTTCCAAACTACTGGCACTTGCATGTTGTATAAACGCACTTTGCACCAAGCAGGCTGGAACAAACCTGAGCTCTGCTACCAAGAACTTCAAATGGATGCAGCAGGCACTCAGCACCCTCTGGCTACCTGGCTGAGTGACAAATGTTGCAGCGTCTCTGTCGACCAGGTGTCCTCTCATTGCTCAGCAGCAGATACTGCTGGAGTTGTCATTTAATAAAGATTTGGAATTCACTTCCTGTTTTACACCATCATGGGGAAAATTAAGTTAGCTCAGGGGTATGAGACAATGGTGTGACTTATACAGAGGGCGTTTATTTAGGCAGGCAGCTAGAGAAGAGTCTGGGAGAAGTGAACTTGCTTCTATTAGCATCAGTTGGCATTTACTTCTCCAGCTTTCACAGTACATGAGGCCTTTGAGTGTGAGAAACTCTGGGCTTCAGGCACTTGCTTGAATCCAGTATGCCACAACACACTGCCCCAATAGTTTCCCTACCTTCTCCAGTATCCTGTATTCCCCTCCCAGATTTTCAGGGACAGGATTCCAGATTCTCAGAAACCCTCTGGTGAAACAGTCACCCGAAAAAAAAAAAAAAAAAAAAAAAAAAAAAAGGCACAAACACAAAACAACACAAAACCAAAAACAAACAAAAAACAACCGTGGAAGAGAAACTGCCAAGAAACACCCTCTGAACCCTTTGTTTAAGGGGGAAGACAGTCTCTCCTGAGGCAGGGAAATGTCCCCACTCCAGGGCTGTGGCTGCTATACCCTGAACCTCACACACGTGACATTCCAAGAACAGGGACAACACCAAAGTAGTCAGAGCAGAGGACACCCCAGTTCCACCCATCCTCAGGAACAGGTTTTCTTGCATAAGCAAGGAAAAGAGGAACCAGCATGAACTAAAAGTTAAGGTAATACAGAAAAATATGCCCTTACATGAGCAGAACTGGGCAATCCTGGAAACCTTCCAGTCCCTCATCATTCCGTTACAGACAGAGGGAAGGAATGACCACTCAGACACATCAAGGCTGCTCATAACGCACAGCACAGGTCTGACACAAGAGTCTAGCCCCAGCACATATTTAATACATGTTTCTGTTCCTTCCAAGCAGCCTCAAAGGGAAATGTGCAAATATAACTTCTGCCTTCCCTGCTGGAGTCTTCCCTCCTCCCAGTACACAAATGTAGACTCCTCCTCAAGATGACCAGGCAAGCCAAGGACTGGCTGCACCAGCTTTACTTCGCAGTAAAGCTAGAGCAAGCACACTGTCTCCACAAAGAATTCACAGCAGAATAGTTAATGCACCCTAGTAACCCTGCAGCCAGAAACACTTTCAGCTTCTAGAAGACAGATTACAAAGGAATAGTTCTTCCTGTTTTACCTTCAGAACATGAATTAGTCTGAAGTGGTCAGACCAGACTTTAGATGCATCAATTCTGTTAACAAGACACACCACAAACACTCTCATCTCCTCTCCCCATCTTTGCACCAAATCAGACGGGGGATTCCAGCCCTGCCTCATAAAAGACTGGCCCTGCTCAGGCTACTGGTTTCTAATCCAATGTCTCTAGGTACACACACACTTGTTCACTGCACTCTCATACCCATACTGAGCAACACAGGTAGCTTCAGGGTAAAACAGAGAAAGCTGAAAGGTTCAGCTTTCTGCCCAAGGTCACATTGAAGTGTCAAGCAATGAGCTTCCTATGGTGAAACACCTGTCACAGTCTATGCCATGTGGAAATTATTGTCACATGTCAAGATTTTCGGTGACTTTGCTTGATGAAACCAAGCTCTTTCTACAGTCTTCTTCCATCCACTTTTTACCTTCAGATGTCAGTGCTGTTTGCTGCAGGGCAAACCTAAAACCAAACTTACCTTCCTTCATTAGAAGCCTTGCCTGTTTTCCCATTTGTAAACAAAAAAAAAAAAAAAATCAGCTACAGGATGATTTTTAGAACAAGGTTTTAAGCCACAGGGTGAAAATAGGAAGTACAGGGAAAAAATATTGCCACATTTTCTGCATACCAAGCTGGCTCACCTCCCAACTGGTTTCTCATTCATTCAAGTCCAGCCTCCACTGTGCAAAGAGAGTTGACCCAGCTGGGGGCTAACAGAGTAGAAACTTAAGAACTTGAAGAAGGCTTAGCTATGGAGAACACACATGCAGAGTTGAGGTGTTAATTACTCATCTTTCTACCCAGATCAACTGTGCACTGAAAATCCTGCCTTAAACAGAAACAGTGGCTACTTTCCCTGTAGCAACAAATGTCCCAAGCTCCTCAGCGTGAAGGTTCATACGTGCCAGGGGCCATGAACACTGCAGGTGACAGCAGTCATTTCCCCAACCCCAGTACAAGCTTGTACTCTTACAGTCCAAATGCCTGCAAAAGAGGAACAAGTTCTTTTTCTTTCACTGCCACTGCCCACCTTCTGTTGCCTTCTGTTATTACTACATATCTACACCCTGGAAGGAACTTATCAGCCAGCTCCACAAGCCACCTCCAGTGGTCAGATATGTCCCAAAGAGCCCTTCAGAGGCTAGCATCAAGTCCCAGCATCCTACATGCTCTTTCCCCCATCACTGCCAGCTAGTCAGACATCTAGACAGTAGGGCGATTTTTGGTGTGTTGATAGCTTTCTCCATCCAATTCATTCCAGGATCTGTTCATGATCATTACTTCATTCCCTTGCTCACTTCACTCATGCTCTAGCTGTGCTTGGCTGCAACCAAAGACTATTTATTTATGGCTGTTTAGAGGCAGTATTCCTACTACCTCCCTCAATGTTAGCCCATACTCCTACTCCACTCAACTGTAGCTGCATGGAGATAGCTCACTCACTACAAAGCAAGTTAAACATCTGCTTTGACAGTATCATCTTTGTCACCCTACAGTTGTGACACACATCCGTGAAACAACAGGGTGTAGCTGTACTGTGATCCAAGTACAACACGGATCTCATGCTAACAACAGCACCAGCACAAGGTGCCTGCTCTTACTGAACACGTCCTGGGCACGCCTGGCCAAATTCAGCACCACAGCAACCACCTGCTGCAGCAAGGACACCCCAACAGCAGAGGAGGGTCCTGCTCTGAAAGCATGGAATGGGAATAGCACACAAGCAACTGAGGTACTGCTTGTCTTTCAGAGGAGGGAGGCTGAGCTGTCGGATGGTACAAGGAACAGGAATTGCCATGACCCGGGAGATCCAAATTAGGCAAACCCTGTCTCAGCCTCAGAGAGGTCTAGGAATGCAGGTAGTAACAGCATTTCCACTACTGAAAGAGATACAGTGCTTTCTACAGCTCAGAAATTAAAATATGGAGTCTGGAAAGAAGGGAGGTTAAAGGTGGAAAGAGAGAAAGCCATAAGGACCCCTTACCCCATACAAGTATTTAGCCAACAACTTGTATGGAGTAAAACAGAAGTGGAGGAAAGAACCTGTACTATAAAACTCAAGCCTGGACAGAAATAACAAGACTTTAGGAGAGCCGCTCAGAGATTAATTCAGACCCTGCAAAGCACATGCCTTGCAACTTTACTCAGCTGAATACTGCACCAAGAGCCAGCCTGCACAGTGACTTACAGTGTATGACTCTTCCTGCTCGGGCACACTCCCGTGAGCCAGCAGTTCACATGGCCTGCTCACACTTGCTGTGGCCTGTACAGACCAGCAGAAGGTAGTCACACACAAGATCCCCATTCCCTGGATAAATGAAATGCACACCTGCAACCCTCACACACACTCATCTTTAACTCAGGTTATGGCAAGCAAGGTATTATTAGATCCATGGTGACCAAGCTTCACCAAGCCCAGTACAGTAGGGCTAAGTAATCAGTATGCTGTGGGGACTTCACACTTTGCTGAAGGTCAAAGGAAGTCACAAGCAACAGAGGAAGAACAGCAGGTATTGTGAACACTACTTGCATCCCACTATGCAAGTCCTCAACTTTTGAGGAAACTGCTTTAGGGTAAGGTAGAACAAAAGCCACAGCAAAGAAGAGTTTCAGGTGAATGGCCTGAACAACTGCAGGGCTGGTAGAGGGCATGTCAGCAGAGAAAGCCACAGCTCTGTTTCCCTAGGGAGAAAGAAAGGAACAACAGGCCTGCTTTTGGCTTCTCCCACCACCAGGTTGCCATCGCCAGGTTGCCAGAGCAGTAACCAGTCATATATGCAAGCCCCCAACACAGACAGGAACAGCTACTGTGGGCAGCAGCAGCAGCTCAACATGGATGTTTCAGGCCTTCAGATACTAGCCAAAGGCTGTTGTAAGATAGTCCTCAATGTAGCATCCTTTCCACCACCACCTCACAAGCCTGGCTGTCCACTGATTTCAGGAATTCATCTTCTACAAAGCACAGGGAGGGTGGATTTGCATTCACCTGCACTGGCAACTATATGCTTAACCTATCAAACGCTAAAGCAACAGAAAGAATAGCCAAGTATCTTTAGAAGAGGGCATTAACAGCACAATGTTTTTTTCCAAATAAGATTTTCCCCACTGCTGCTTTTCAGCCCTTCTTGGTTGGTTGTCTTCCTAATCCCCCTCCCCTCTATGACACTTAGCTTCCAGCTCTGCTGACCTCACAAATCATTCTCACATCACTCTCACATCTTCACCAATTTCTCTCTCCTTACAGTTGCCCTCCAAGACTACAGTCTTGCCAAAATGCAGAAGAAAAACACATCTTGTTGTCAAGTCAGCTTGCCCTCTTGACATACAGCACAGTTTTGTAAAACTCAAACCAACAAAGTCTAGCAGCCAATTCTCATAGCATTACAAAAGTTGAAAGTTTAGGCTCATTAGGAAATAGTGTATTTAAAATTCTGTATCGATTCAAGAACACTGGAAGCTACTCAAGAAAAAAAATAAATAAAAAAAAAAAAGGCAACACAAAGAACATGGAGTTTCATACAGCCTGGAAGCAATTCTGTCATTTGTTTTAAGCTTTCTAGTAACATAACACACCCTTTGAGTTAACACTTCACTTCAAAACTCTTTAAAAACATATGATTGCTCTGTGACTGTTCTGCTCCTGTGGACATTTTCATTGGAAAAAGTATGGATATGTATGCTCTCTGGTCAGTGCTCACCGATTTCCCAAAAACAAAGGGCAAAAAACCCAAGGGCATTAAAAGATGTTTCTAATTACACTACTAATAAGAAGCAGATATTTACTCCCCACTGCATAATCCCCATGTGTCAGGTACAGCAAAACTCACCAGGACATTCTCTTTCAAACTTGCTTTGGAAGAACTTTTGTATTTTGACCATGCTCTCTACCAAGCCTGTACAATAGTTATTAAACAAACAGGGAGAAAACGACACATAATGGAATGGTTCTGTTGCAATTCATTGCAACTCTCATTCCTAAAACTTCCAGGTACTTTCCAAAAACATCCCCCCTCTCCACTCCCATCAGAGGCATGGAGATTGACAAGATACACTACTGCTAAGGAAACTCCACAGGTAAGCATCACTCAGGTCTTAACTAAGCTTCACTTAGTCAGGAAGGAGAACTTTAGTTAGAATGATTATGCCCAGAAAGATATGGAAAGATGTGTTTCTTTTGAAGGCAGTATCCCATATCAAATCCGTTTCCACCTAGAGAACAGCTACTTAGAACATTTTGTTCAAACTGAAAAATTTCCAGCCCTTTGATTACAAAGGCAACCTGCCAAGTGAGAGTATAAAATTAGCACGTTAGTGCAATAGTGTCTTCCTTAGTCTGAAGACAGCTTCAGTGCCTCAACTGCACACCACAGTTTTATGGGGGTATAACTGAGCTAAGACTAACTAGATTCATTCTTTCCAACTCCAGAGGCTCAGAATCACTTGAACAGCAGTGAAATACAGATATCAAGCCAAATTACATCTACTGATGAAAGAGTAAGAACAGAGTAGCAATAAGAGTGTGAAGGCAACCCTAGCACACAAGGAGCACCCCGCTGCAGCAGCCAACAAGCACCACAGTGAACAAGCAGCACCCAACCATTCTATCCCTTCCTGCTGCAGGGCATATTGCAGCACAGGTGCTTCCCACTGCGGCTTGCAAGCACCAAGGCAGTATTTCAAACCCTGGTTGTAGCTGCTGCTCACTTCAGAAATGCAAGCTATTTTTAAAACGCATCATCAAAAAAAGGTTCAATACAACCTTTTTCCTCTTATTTTCATGTTTGATAAGCATCCATCCAACTCAAGCAAGCTCTGGGTGCGCACCTGCTCCAAACTTCGTCCCTGCTCTGGCAGCATGAATTAAATCCTCTGCCTTTATTTATACAGGCACTATAGTCACTGGAAAGGTTTCTCCTACCCATCTCTTTCAGAGACCCTATTGCATGTCCTCCTACCCCCTCCCTCAGCAGACATGGAAATAATTTTGTGAGCAGAACTACTGCACCCAGTAGTTTCCTTCTCTTGAGCTGAAACAAAACGACAGACTGCTGCTCTGGGCAACACAGCAGTGGCAGCAGAGTGTGTGATAACACAGCATTCCACCAAACTGAGCTGGAGATAGTTGGCTTCAAGAGGAGCCCAGTGCCTGCTCCCAGAGCCTCTTTGCAACGGTTCAGGTAAGAAGATGTGTAACAGTCCCCTTCCCAACAAGTTTCATAGCAGTAACAACTGTTTCCAAGCCTAATTCCCCTGACTCCTCATTTATTTGTTTTTATGATCTCTAAAAGTATTCTTATTAGGGGGTTTAAAGTTCTGACTTTGTTTCTTCTCCATCCTTCAAAATAGCTTCAGCAAGATGGGTACAATAAGACATCAAGTTGCCTAATGTAACTACTTGAACACGTGCTTTAAGCAGCTTAAGAATTTATAAAGGTCCTCTCAATATACATCCATCCTTTGGAACCAGTAGCAGCCAGGCTCAGACTGTCAGGCAAAACAAGCGCTGACCATCTCTGCTCTGGACCAGCACATGGATATTCCTCAGTCACTAGCTACACCAGACCAAACTACAAGACCTCCCAACTCGCATCACCTTTGCTTCTGCTCCAATAAAAAGTCATTTTTTCACCCAAATCTACAAATATACCCTTGACCCTTGCCAGTTTTCAGACTGTTGGCAGGGTGGCTGAATTTGTGCCTGCCTTGTTTGCACCACAAGGACAGCATCTGACCTGCATGTTAAAGACAGCTTGCTGTTTCACCTGAAACTGCCCAAGAAACAAAAGAAACTGATCAAATGCACTCACACTCCCAAGCAAATCGCGCAGGGGGGGAGGGAGGGGGGGGCATTTTAAGAACCGAGCCAAGGACTAAAACCCCACCCAAGATACAGAAAGAGCTGGAGCACAATGCAGCAGTTTTTCAGAGAGCAAACCCACTTCTCTAAGCCAGCACATACAGGAGGGAACAATTTGCCAAGCAGCTCAGATCTTGGGCTGAAATCCAGAGGACAGCTCTGAGAAATCTCCCCTCTGCCACCAAGTTCCCACCATCAAGCCTCTCCCCCAAGTTACTCAATACTCATATAAAGCCTAACAGCAGAAGAAAGGTGATGAAAACTTCGGATGAGATCCAGCTGTACCCTCCCAGCTCCCCTCAGCACCACCCAGCAATGAGCCTAAGGCTGAGTCTGCAGCAAAAAGAGGAAAAGTTCTTTGTGGCACTTGCCTGTCCTCATTGCATCAAAATTTGCTGCCTGCAGATTTGAGTCCGCCAGCAGCCCTGAGGTTTGCTTTATTCGCAAAAGGGGTGAGAAAACCTCCCCTCCCTCCGTATTCGTAGGACAGGTTTCAGAGCTACTACTCCCAACAGCTCAGGCTCAGTGCCCAGCAGGCAGGGGCCAGCCCAGGCTCAGCCCATTCCCATTGCAGGCCTGGCTGCATCAGAGACCAACTTTCTCACACACCTATTTACTCGCAACAGCACAGGATAAGAGTGACACTACTGGCCAGAGACAGATGCTCGAGCAGGCTAAAGGTGGGAGAAGCATTTGCTTCTATAGGAGCAAGTAACATCTTGAGGCTTCCACAGGAGAAGCTGAGGCAGAAATTCTTCAGTGATGAAAAAAAGCCTTGAAGAAGGAGCCTGAAAAGGCAAAACCACCACTGCTATTTAAATGCTTGAAAAGCAAGAAGGTACCATACCCAGAGAGGCACGCAAGATGTAAAATAGGTTAAGGGGCAGAGTTCTGCTATGTTTTCTCCCATTTCAGAGCAAAATTAGAACAAAGCAAAAGCCATAACCACTTTCTTCCAGCCTGAGAAGGAACTTGGGAGAACAACTGCAGCATAGCTCAGGCACAGAGAAGGTGGCTCTCCTGCAGGGATCAGGTACAGGAAAAAAGCGCCCATAGCATGAAGAGCACAGAAACTGGAGCAGGGCTGCGTTAGTAAAAGGGTGGACAGATAGGATCTAGAAGCTGTACACAAATTATAATGAAAGTGGGAGAACCACAAATAGCAACTTAGGAAAAGGAAAAAAAAGCTGAGGTATATTGAAGGAAAACAATCTTTGAGCTGACTACAAAAAGAGCTGACTGCAGAAACATTTGGGCAAGCCAAGCAAGCAGCCCTTCCTCCAGAAGCAGGCAACTTCTGGAAGAACGTGCAAGGACAACTGCAGCTTTTTAAGGTAGTCAGAGGGGAAAGGGATAGCAGTGAGCCAAGGCGCAAAGAGAAGACTACTTCAAACTAGCTGCTGTGGGAGGTTAAATTAGGTAAGTGTACTTTGCTAAGAAAGAAAAAGAGCAGGTGGTAATTGGGAGCATCTCTATAAATGGCCTTATTCCAACAGGAACGACAGTTATTGCACATCAAATGCTTATAAAATAAAAAAGATCCATTTAAACCAGTGGGCAGAGCATAACAAATTACTGCTGTGATACAGGAAGCCAACAGCTGCGGGGGCAAAAGCATGCTAGAAGCTCAGCCTCCAAGACACACTCAAGGCCCATCCTTCCCTTGAAATTTGGGGTCTCCAGTCCCTTCAGGCCTCTACAATTTGCCACACATCCTTTGTCACGCATTACCAACAAAAAAAACCACTATGGAATGGGCCGCCCTTATTTCTTGAACAAGAAGGGCCAAAACATGAGCTTGGGACACAGCAACTTATCAACAAAAGACTGCCCAAGTTAAAAGGTCTCCAGCTCATCCAGCACATATCAGCATCTATGCTAACAGTCTGCAAAGCAGTACAAGTTTTGAAGGTGTTTACCTTCTGTCATAATTTTAAGTTTTTACAGCCAGAGTTTAGAAGTGATCTTGAGATATTTTAAGCCTGTGACCTTTGTTTAGAGTGTATGTCACTTTCAGCAGTATCTATTTTAATGCAGGCTACAATTTTTAGACTATATGAGCACTGCAACAGTTTTGCATTGGATATCACATCGCTTTACTTCACAGCACTTCAAGTAAAGGCTGTGTCAAAACCTACCTGCTGAAACTCCTGCTCATCCAGCCACCATGTACTCATCATTTGGATGTACAAGAGGGCTTTCCCCCAGAATTGGCTGGTATCTGGGGACCCACTGAGGGATGGTTTTATTCTACCAGCTTAAAGACAAATACCCAGAATTTGGGGTGAGCAGAGTTGTCTTCCCCTATGGAAGGTGTAGAATATCAGAACAGGGGATTTTGTTTTTGTTGTTAACACTACTTAATCCACACATTGTGAGCTGGGTCTGCCTAGCAACAAGTTGGGAGTTTTAAACTTGTACCATCCTACATGTGTTCCCATGGCTACTGTCATGTACAGTGCGGTGGCAGCTGCACAAATCAGCACAAGGGTCCCAGGAGGGACATCTTAAAGATTCCCAGACAGAACACAGTACTGAGGAAGTACAAATGCTACACCTGGTATGCCTGCCTGCATTTACAGCCCTTTACTCCCCTCTGAAAGCACCCAGAGCAGCCCCCTCCTAGGGATGGAGGGATGTCAGCCAGGGGAACAGACACACAGACTGGTATCCACAAATCATTTACGCTGTTAAAAACAAACAAAAAAAATGCTTGAATTACAGATGTGGCACTTTCAGCTTCTCACACAGCTGTCAGCAACCTAAGCGCAGAACTATATATACAACTCCAGCCAACAGCACCTGCTACGTGGGGCAGCAAGCTCTCAACATAGGGTGGGGTAGAGGCAAAAGAATCCTCAGCTATCCCCACTCACACATGGCCAAAACTCAAACCAGCATTACGGATAGTAGCAGAGAGATGTGCTTAGATCCCCAAAGAAGGTAGGAAGTCAGAGGAAAGAGAAAAAACTCTGCATTTCAATGTAAGCTGCAAGTAAAGAGTTGCTTCAAAAGCAATGTTGTTATGTAAACCAGGCTTCCCTAGTCCTATGGCTTCAGTTCTTCAAGAGGGGAGGCCATTTCCTACTCAGGAGAAGTTTTTCTTTGCCTTTATCCAGCCCCATTCTCCCCTGTGGAACTAGAATCTCTCTGTGCCCTCTCCAAAGACTAGTTAAGAGGGGAGGGCAGGCATTGTGCCCCTGCATGCAAGTCTTCTTTGTATGTATTCCCTAGGGATTCCTGAACCCAGAAGCCACAACTATGATTACACATTTGTTATATTATACTTTCATACTACAGTTGTAAAGTCTAGAATGACACCAATTCAAGGTCATGTACACCAATAATTATTTTCAATACCCAACTTTCAAACCAAAGTCTCTATATAAACTAACCCCCAACTTGATAAGACATCTAGTCATCTGAAAGTACTCACACATGCTATCATAACAGGTTATCACAGATACCTACAAACAGCAGAACTGCCATATAGACATCCACGTGGCTAGACTCCTCTCATTAGAGAACTGCACTGCAAAAGCAAGCCATTGGCACACTCAAATTATTATTTGTGAGACCCATCCAGGTGAAGAGCACAGAGATAAGGGGGGTAGCAAGGAAGCTGAAATAACCTAAAGGACAAAACCTCTCAGTCTTATCCTCCTGCCTCTAATGAGAGAGGGGAATATTTTTCTAGAGATACGGCTAGTTACACACACATATAAAGCACATGAGACTCTGCAGATGTCCCCTAGAGGTACTTGCATGATAGAACAGGGCTGAAGGGGGGAAGTAGAGACTAGAATTTCCTCCCAAGAGGGGATTTTTGCAATTTTATCACATTGCTGCAGCCTCCTCCCCTCAGAGAGGCAACATTTACCAATACTTCCTTTATGAAGTTCAAAGCTGCTGCATGGAGATGCAATTTTGAAGATACTTGGAAAGGCAGGTTAACCTCACTTGGTCCATCTCAAAATCTCACATGAGAAGCAAAGCAAATTCACCGAGTTTGATGTACAATACTTAAAGGCAGTCCCATCAACCTGTTGTGTTTAAAGACAGTGAGGGAAGGCCAAAAGTAGCCAGATTCTAGAATATGCTGAAGAAACTTTCACTGTCTTCACTAAGGCTGAGCACTTTCAAAAGCATATAGGCATCAAAATTTCATATGGAACTACAAATTAAAAGCTTGTAAAGTTAAAAAAAAAAAAAAAAACACAACACAAGACTAATTTAACATTCCTTACAGAGCGATTTCTGAAGACCACATTTAGTTTTAAATCAACTTTGTGTTTTCAAGAACTGAATTTCAAACTGCTCTCTCAAGTTTGAACACTTAAAAACGTGAGATTGCTCATTTTGTTCTACCGTCAAGTCAAAGCCTCAAAAGACAAGGTCGCCTAGTGCAGAAAGAAGTACAGACTGGGAGCATGCTCTAACTACCCCAAGGTTTTCTTTTTGGTTTTGTCTCTAGACTCAATTAGCCACTAGTCACCATGCTCCTATCTTACCTAATACTTGGAATGGGGAAGGCAAGCCTTGGCCACAACCAGTTCTTATATCTGAGGGAAGCAGGTACTAGCACTAACCACAAGTTTCTGAGGAGCCAGTTACTTCAGATTTATGTGTCTGGCACATTATTAAAAAAGTATATTAAAAGTTACAACACAGTTAAAAAATACATACGTATGTCCAATGAAGCACTGCCATTTACACTACTCTGAAGGTACGTGACAGGACTAGAGCCCACTATAAGCCGCATTATACAGCGTGCCTTGATCACAGAGGCAAAGATTTCCGAACTAATTATAATGACTAATCACAGGAAGCTCTAAGCCTTCACTTGGCCAAGTCACAGACCTAACTAGGGCTGAAAACAAGAGTTTTAAGAGCAACTCATTAAGCAGCAGGAACCAGCTATGAAGAACAACGCAGTCACTCTACCTAGTATTAATTCCAAGCCAGCCATTAATACATTTGTCAGTACATGAGACAACTATTACCTCCACATACAAACACTGCATGCGCCAGGCAGGGAAAGAAGCCACAGGCTTTGGCTGCACTGAGACTTGTTTGTTTACTACAGCATTAAGGCTTGAGAAGGATGTTCTTGGTACTATTTGAATAACAAGAAAGCTCCAGAGCCATGCTTTGGCATACAGTGCAGCAAGAGCTCTGCTCACCACTAGCAGTCTCTGCACCTCTTCAGAGCAAGAGAACAGACCGGATGAAAGCTAACTATTGAGCCACACAGACTTAAAAAGTCTCCCTCAGGTGAGCAGCCCAGCAGTAAGAAAGGTGTGGCACAAAACCAACAGCTGTACTCCTACTGAGGTGCCAAAGATATGGATAATAAAGTCCGCAACTTGAGCACTACACCTTTTTCTCTATAGTGGATTTAAAAAACAAGAGGATAAGCTAAAGTGTCAGCATCTACAAGTCAGCTTCATTCTCCTCATGTAGTAGTGGGACTGCATCCTCTCCTGCCATGGTGACTGGACCAGGCAGTATGTAGTAGTAACCGGACAAGATGATACAGACACCCAGCAGAGTTGCCAACACAACGTAAGTGAGGAGGCGGCAGGGGTCATCTCCCCCTCCCCCAGGACTACTGGGCAGCAGCTTGACCTTTAGAAACCCCTTCAACTGTACCAAAAAGCCCGTGGGCTCAAGACAGCCAAAAAAATCAAGGTTTCAGCAACAGCTTTTGGCGGAGCACCTGTTGAGCACTTTCTCATCAGCTCTGTAGCATGCCACATACAGAGAAGACACTTGTGGAAAAACAGAGGCAAGACAAATACAGCTCATGAGGGAGAAAGGGGCTGAGCAGACTCAACTAGGGAGAAAAGCTCCTCTTTTCTAACCACAAAGTTTAAGAGAAAGCCCACAGGACCTAAATTTTCTACCACCCAACAGGGAAAACACACTCTTGTTGGAATGATGCACATCTCCTCAGACCACAGTAAAAGGACCGAGGCATGCCTGATTTATCAAGATACTAGGCAGCCTCTGTCAGTCCAAACAGATTGGGCACTAGTAGATTATGGTTTGGTATTTCTGATTAGATCAAACATCCTCATAACTCTCCAGTAACTTTTCCAAAGAGACTGTTGCACTAAGGGTATTTAAGACAAAGTCATGTGAGGAGATGTACCAGTATTTCCAGTTTCAGGAGTTCAGTGTTGACTTCTACACTTGCTTAGATGGAGATCCCAAAGTTTCACCTGAAGAGCACACTTTTTTCCCCCATCCACTTTCTGTTAAGTCTGTCCATCTAAGCACCATTTTCTCTTACAGTCATTGGGTACTTAGACTATCTGCAAACTACAAGGACTGTTAGGAGCAGCACTATTTGCAAACAAAGAAACAGAACAAGCTGGCTTGAAGCTGGACTTGCCAAGTATAAGTCATAAGGGGACTTTTCACAATCTCAGTCCCTACTGCATAGGCCAATAGGCGCTTCTGCAGAGAACCCTGCAAACTAGATGAAGATACAGCCTAATGAAACATAGCCTTTATAACCACCTATAGATATAGCTATATTTCCCTTAGAAATATAGCTATTCTAGGGGAATCAGCCATCATGGGGCTGGCCGATTATTACACTTTCACCTTCAATCCTAAATAGACAGAGAGTGGGCAAATTTTAACAGCCAGAAGTGATGGATGGATACACCAGCTCCCTCCCCTAGGACCTGACCATGCCACCACTTTCCTATCAGGCATTTCAGATCAAAGACAGCAGAGACCGGGGTGGTTTGTTTTCTGTTGGAAGGGTAAGAGGGAGGAAGGGGAGCCTGTGTTTTTTGTTTGTTTTTTTTTTTTGTTCTTTTATTTTGGGCGGGGGGGGGTTGTTGTTGTCTTTTGGTTGCTTAAGACACTACTACACTGACAAGAGTTTCTGACCACATTAAAAAGGTTTGGGGTTTTTTGTTTGTTTGTTTGTTTTCACTTTAATTTTTGATAACACTTAATGCAGCCTTGGCCATGAAAGGAGGCAAGGAAATACACCAAGTGTTTGGGCGGAAGCACAGGGGGCACAGCAATGTGGACCAGAGAAAGAGCTCTTCAAGGATTAGGGACGCTTTTGCAGTGAGCATCGTCCAGTAAGCTTTTCTGCACCTAGAGGTGAAAGCACTAGAGTATTTTTTTCCACCATTTTTATTTTACCTGTTACAGTACAGCAACAACAAACTTAAGAGAGCAGCACAGCCAACAAGTGATCAACACACACATCCCAACTTCAGATCTCTGCAACACGACACTATTGAGTCAAACCAGCTTTTGCTCATCTGTTGCCACCGGAAATAGCCCCAGAAGCTGCTTTCCAAAGATGACAAACACAGCTGATGTCCAAAGGTACAAGATGCAGCTTGTATTTTTACTACCATCACAATAAATGAGGGAAAACTGAAGTTGTAGTGCTGCAAGCAGAAAGAAAAGCGCATCTGCCTTCAATACTTGTCAAAATTAGGAGAGTGATCACTTAACACTCAAACTTACGGAAGCTTTAATCTTTACTTAAATTCACTGGCTGTGTTAAAGTGCTCACTAATGCTTTCTTTCAATGTTCCAGTAGCACAAATTAATAAGCAACAAGTAAAATGGTCAAGTACAATATCAGTGCTTCCCCATATTAAAGACTTTTATTTAGTTTTAAGATAAGCAATGTTTCCTTCCACTGAGTTTTTCCATTATCAGGACACGTGGGTTTCATTTGTATGGATTAAAAGAACCATACTAGCTCTCCCTCTTCAAAATGTCTCAGACCAAGAACTCACAAAAAATGCTGACCTACCGATACCAGCCTTTGTTTAATGCACAGAATTTTAAGCTGGCAAATATTTGACTCTGAGCACTAATAAGAGAAGATATAGGAGAGACAAGAGCAATTTTTCACATCACATCTGTGAAATCATGGCCAAGCAGTGAAACACAGCTAAAGCGCAAGTTTACCAACTCTAGCATGCTTTGACATGAGATTTTCAGCTCTAAAAGTTTTGCCTGTTCTTCTCCCTAGTTGAATCAGCTTGTTTAATAAACATGTTGCTTCTGCAAAAGCTTTGCCTTTACTGTACAACTGTTCTTATACAAATAACAGAGGTGTAAGTTTCTGAAAATAAAACAGTGGGATCAATGCAGCGAGAACTTACTCTCCCAGAGTAAGGGGAGATCGGGATAGGTGATAAAGATACCAGCACTAACTTTGACAAAGAGCCTATAGGCTCTGCCAGGACACAGAATAGGCCTTGACATCGTAAAGAGATTTACCAAGGGAGCTGCAAGTAAGGACCACCTCCCACAGAAGATTCCAGCCATGAGTATTTTTACAAAGAATCACATTAGACCCTTCCTTGGCCACTGCCACAAAAAGTTTTAGCCACAAGAAGTATGAAAAACTTGCACTAAGATATTTTAATCCAGAATAAGAACTTGTTATTTTCTGTTTTTAAGGATGAAGCAAAACCCTGAATCATTTTCCTCATACTCAGCTCAAAAATGGAAAGACAAGCAGTCGCTATCCTCCTCCATGTTAACTAAAAAGTGCTGAGGTCTCTTCCCTCACAAAACCTAGGCAATCGTTGAGACACTCTCTTCACTTTCAGGCCATACAGTACACTACTTTTCCCACTCTTCTCTGGTTATTTAATTCACGAAACCCAGAACAACACCCCACCACAGCCTTGTTCTACCTCTTTTCTCCCATAGCCTCACAAAATAGGATTTCAGAAAAAGCTTTCCTGATTTTACTGCTCTTTGCTACAGTTCACACATGGCTGAGAAGTGAAACAAAATTAAGCGCTTTCTCTGCCCTCTGCATGGGGTAGAGGAACACACACATCACAATCAGCCAAACCCAAGGTATACTTGAACAGTAAGTCAAAAGAAAAAAAAAAATAAATACACACAAGGCTTAGTCTGTGCCATTTTTCCCCTCAGACTCAGCTAAAGCATTATAAGCCCTCTGCATTTTACCAGCCAAGCTAATCTGAAGGTGAAAGCCTCCACAACTTGACACCAAAGAACCTTCAAGCTTTAGGATCCTTTGGTCCAACAGTCCCCAAAATCTCTACTGAGAAACAGACACTGCGTGCTCTGATAACACTATTCCATTGATTTAACTTTGAAACCCTACCAGTGAGACAGGACAATTTAACAGCTTCAGTCAAAAGGTCATACTGCAGCTTATTTAAGGTTTTCTTTCTTATATAGGAAAACAAAAGAGGCATACCAAATAAACACAATGTGGCTATTTAGCCTTCAGGACCCAGAAGAGATCACAAAATTCAGGGAATAATGTTGCACTGCAAAATTATTCCTGGGTAATCCCACAGGCCAGGAAACCAACTCTTCAATGGACAAGCAGACAAAAGTTCACCTCAAACTTGTTAACTCAGAAGTATAGTGGGGGGGGAGGGAGAGAATAAAGGGATCGGTAAAGGAAGACCCAATGCCCACTCAGGTCATCAGAAGATTGATCACTTATATTGTTTGTGTCTACTAAAAGCTCGCTATATTACACTGTGTACTCAGACAAGAGCACCTGCTGATGCTGTGTTAGGCTACCTATTACTCAGAAAAAAACTTGCTTCTCCATATCACACACTTCCCCTCCCTTCCACACAGCACAGAGAGCAATTACCTATGTATAGGTCACTGTATGTCTCTAAGTTAGAGCCAGAACAATGTTAGAGCACAGAACTGTGAGGAAGGGGCAGAGAGTATTCCCTCCCCCCCCCCCCATCTATTACGTTAGAGAAACAAATTGCACAAAAGAGCATAATTCACAGGGGTGACTGAAAAGCCCAAGTATTGTTGTGATACCTGGCTAATAGCCAGTGTGATGCACATTGTGTGCTACAGAAATGTTGTGTTTGACCTACAGATTGAAAAACAGTGTCAACTGCTGCCTAACTAACAGCTCCCCCTCTCTCCCCCCCCCACCCCCACTTTCTTTTTCTCCTCCTCTTCCCCCTCCCCCCTTCCTCCTCCTGGTCAACCAAGAAATGGAGTTCCCATGTGCCTAGACCTTGGATCTTATTTTGTCAAGAAAAGGAAGGGGGGAAGGCATGCGGAAAAATGATTCCACAAATAAATATAAATAAAATTAAACTTAAAAAAAAACCAACCTCTTTGCCCTCCCCCCACCGCGAACAAACATATACATTTAATAATACAAAAAGGCATCCAACATATTAGCACACAGCCTAAGGATGATCCACAAGAAACGTTTTGCCTGAATCCACACAACAGTAACTCTCAGGATCATTCGATAAGGAGACACCGTGGTGTTCCACACCATTCTTTTTGTTTTAAGGCAAGAGGTGCGGATGATTCAATTAAGTTTGGGCTGGGCAAAGGGACAACTCCAAACGCTAGGATCTCCAGACAGAAAAGGGGTGTCATCCAGCTTCAACCTCCACTTACAAAGGAACAATACGGGGGGGGGGGGGGGGGGGAATTGCTTAGATTTCAAACTAAGGAGGTCAACAGCCTATCTTTCTATACACCGAGATACATCAGTACTAACATGCTTCCAGCACCTGCCTTTCAGCACAGCCCCAATTCCTTTGTTTGCTCAAAATTTGCTTCCATACCACTTTAAATTAGCTTACAAAGAACCGCAGCAGAATAGCTGGAATGTGAAACATATTTTTTTGGAGGGGGGAGGCGAGCAGCTTCTTAGGAAGAGAAAAAATTAAAATACAGACCCAAGTCGCTTCTAAACACCTCCGAAGATAAAATACATTTCCAACTTATAGTCTTCTAGTTCCAGCCCTGCCACGGAGCCCGCGGACACACGAGCCCAGGAGAGGGTAAAATCAAAAAAGAAAGAAAAAAACCCACCCAACTGCCATCTCCTGCCTCCCCTAGCCCTGCCAGCTTCCCTGTTCCTCCCTGCCTGCAAAGCGCCCTCTGGAAAGCATCGAGACTTCTTTTATCAACCGTGTGTGCCGGGGGGGGGGAGGGGGAGAAGGGGGGTCCTTGTTCTTGCTCTGGGTGTTTGGGACTGGAATTGGGGAGGATTATTTTTGGACACACACCCCATCCCCAATAAGCGGAGCCCCACACATCCCCCCGAGGCTCCGCTCACTATGGGGAAGGGGTCCAAAGCAATGGATGGAGGGAAGATTCCCCCCCCCCAAAAAAAAAAAAAAAAATTAAGACTTACCGGGGTCGAAATCGGGGACCACCGCCTGGTACTGCGGCCCGACCCTCATACCGCCGCCGGCTGGGGGAAGCAGAGAGAGAAGCGTTACCCGCGTGGGCCCGCCCGGCCCCTGCCCCCCCCGGTTACTGTACACCGCCACCCCCCCGCTCCTCACCGTGCTCCTCATCGCTGGAAGACCCCGAGCTCCCCTCTTCCCAGGAGTTGCCGCTGCTATTGCCGTTGGGGGCGGCCGATAAACTTTTACTACCACCGTTGTTGTTATTATTCGCGCCGGCGGCGTTGTGGTTCCTGCCCCGCCGTTTCCCCGAGACCTCCGGGCCCTTCTCGATCATGGCTGGCATTTAGGGGAGGAAGGGGGGGGAGGGAAGGGGGGGGGTTGGGGTGTGGAGAAGAAGGTACAGGGGAAGATCAGAGTTTAAAAACTGCGGGGGGGGCTGTGGGAGGCGCCGAGGGCGGGCGTGAGCCGGGGCGGGCCGGGCCGGTGTGCGGCGGCAGCAGCGCTGCTACATCCCCCACTACGATCGCCCCGAACTTTAAGGCTCATCCCAGCCCTGCGCTGGGACTCCGTTCAACCTGCGCTGCTGCCCGAGACCAGCCCCACCTCCCCCCGCTCTTGCCCCTGCCCATTGGCTAAACCTACATTTTGGGAGGCGAGCCCGCCCGCCCATTGGACAGCGTCTCCTGCCCATCGTGGCGGCCCCGCGCTTCCGTTTGCTGGGTTAGGTGGAGGCGTATCGCTGGGCCGTACGTGTGAGGGCTCCGCGATCTCTCCGCCCAGCGATACCTCTCCTCAGAGAGCTGCCGCTGGGCGCAGGGGGGCAGAGGCGGGCTCATGTGCCGGCGCCGGAGCGGTGATCCGCGGCTTTACCCGTCCCGGCTCGCGGAGTGGCCGGCAGCTGGGTTCGCCGCCCCCGCGTGAAGTCAGCCCCGGGAGGGTATCGAGGGACTACTTTCGCCTCTTACCTTCCCCCTCCCCCCAGGCGGAAGGTTACGGCGTGGTTTGAATGGGTTCCATACAAAGCCCTTGTTGCCTGGGGCTTGTTTGTGGCGTCGGTTCGGTTCGGGTGCGGCGGGGGGGCGGGTGGTGCCGGGCCTCTGCTCTTGGTCTGGTTGGGACTGCTCCTGCTGCCTGGAGTAGAGGCTGCTCAGCGAAGGGAAAGAGTTCCCCGAAGTGCTGTGGAACCTAGCGGCCAGGAATGGCCCTAGGAGAGAGGGGGGTTCCGGCTGGGAGCAGCACCGGGGGCACGGGACAGCGTCGTTGGCGGTTCCTTGTGTCCGGGATCAGAGCCCTGAGGGGATGCGGGAAGCCAGCTGGGAAACGGGCACACCGGAACGGGCACCCGTGGCCGCAGCCCAGAGCAGGGTCGGGTCCCGACGGCAGGGCGCTCCCGGCTTCCCTCCGGAGGCAGAGCCGATGGCCAAAGCCCTTGCCCCAGGCAGCGGCAGTGGTCGCCGTGAGGTCCCCTCCCTCGCGTTCCCCTCGAGGGGCTTCGTTGCGAAGTCAAGATCTCTCTTTGGGCCCGGCGTGAAGAACAGACCCCACGCCCTAGATTTCCACAGCCCGTGCCTTGCCGACGGGGCGCCTTTCCCCCCAGGCGACCTCTGCGGCGGAGTGGGAGTTCGGGCCGCAGCGCTGCCCCTTCAGCCTTCGAAGGCCCGGCACAGCACGGAAACCGTCTCCACGTGGCTGCCAGCGTTAAGATCGGGCTTCAGGAGTCGGGGACTGCGCAGTCTGGCGTGTTTGTGTCTTCCCCGAGCCAAATCCGGGAGTGTGCGTCTGCCCTACCTCCAACACAGCCTCCCAAAACCTGGGAAGGAGCCTGGGCAAGGGGTGAGGGACGCAAATGAAAGGGGAAGTGAGGCCACTTTTCCTTTCCTTGTGACACGGGGCTCCTACCACCAAACCTTACAGGCTTCAGGGGGAAAACTGTTTAGGGGGGAGGACAGGAACAGGGTCTCCAGACCCATTGTGACAGAAATGGGCAACGAAAGTGTACAAACTGCTCGCTTTTATTTGCGACTCCAGCTATGCAGCAGGGTGAGGGGAAACAATACATAATCGTGGAAAACAGCTTGTGGGGTGTGTCTTGTATTTTCATTCAAATTAACTTCCGTAGCAAGTTTTTTTATTTATTGGTCCGTGCAATTAGAAGTGCGATTTGACTAGCAGCGGTTATCTCGTATCAGACGAACTGTTCTCAGCCACTCCCCTCCTCCCTCTGCCATTTTAATCCAAGAGAATTTGCACAGGGGGAGGGGGAAAGAGCTGCAGAGGCAGAGCTACGGGCTCTAGGGCTGGGTTTACCGTTCCTCTTCTATATTGTGTTTAAGATTATCAGAATTATTTCGCTGCTAGATTAGAGTTTGGAAGGGGCCCTCCGCAAGTTTTTCATGCGCTGTTTGCTCCATTAAAATAGGAAAGTAATACCTTTTGAAATGCATGTTAGTTTCCTTCAGTGTACTGACCTCTTTACAGTATTTAGTTTTCTCAGAGTCTGGTATATGTGTTGTGTGTATACACTGACAGATGCATTATCAGTTTCCTTCATGTACACATGCATGTACCTGTGAATTCACCACATTTATTCGCAGCACAAAAATGATGTTTATTTACACCACATAAAAATAACTTTTTCTAGCTCACAAAACTAAAGTTCATGACAGTGACTCTTGATTCCACACTTTAAAAATATCAGTTCTAAATCAGGGGAATAATTAGCTATGCTTTTAAATCACAGTGCTGACAGCCACAAATATTTCCCAGTGCAAAGTGTAATAGTTCTTTAGTGCAGAATACAGACAGGAACACAAACATGGCAGAGTGTACATTATTCTTCTCTGTACTCCAGTATTTCTGCTCCAGAAATGCAAGAACAGAATGGGAACACACAGTTTTTCATTTAAAAATGAGCTTGAGTAGAATTGGAAATGTTTTTCCATCTGCTTTGAAGGTCCCACCCCTGAAAAAAAGAAAAAGCACACCTGAGTACTCAACTGGAATTTGAACCTGAACCTGGGACCACAGACATACACCAAGACACGTGTGTACGGCTTTGCAAATTGAGGCCTAATTTTGGTCTTTGTTCACTTCCTCTCCCTCCCTCCTCCCCTCTTCATAGCCCTTACCCACTTAGGCCCCAGGATTAAACTCTTTAAGTGAATCATCTAAAATATTTATAACACCATTTCACTATTTTCAACTGTTGAAACAGTTCCTGCTGGCACTTCACAACTGCTTGCCTCTCCTAAAGCTGTGGCCTCAGCCCTGGCCCTCCTGAGCAGCACTGTCCCATAGGAGCAAGCTGGAAGGAGCGCAGCATCACCTGTGGATGCCATCCGTGCAGAAGCCATCCCCTGGGATGGCGGGGCACATCCTTTCCGTCCTGCCCTCTCACTAGCCTGCCCTTGCCCCTGGTAGAAGATGAGATGCCCGAGAACTGCAGCGAATCAGTGTCTTCTCCCTTGGGTGCCAATGGGTGCAAATGTGTGCACTGTGCATGTACCTTAATAGCAGGAAGTCTTGGGGTTGTCACCATCGCAGCCAGTTTACACCTGTCACAGCTGTTGTCCCAGGCCAACACCCCCCTCTTCATCTCCAGCTTTTCTTTTTCAGACCTTTCTGTACAAACTCAGGAGCCATGAATTTAACATCTCTGATGCTGATGGAGCTTTTCATCTCTAACCACTGAGAAAATTTTTCATGTTTGTTTTTGTTTCCTTAACAGTGGTGTTGGATTTCCTTCTGCTTAGGCTAAAAGCCTGAAATTTCAAGAGTGTCCCAACCCAGCGCTACAGATTTTGGTGTTGTTCTTGAAGGAAACGGAAAAATTCTTTTCTGGCCATAAAGAAAACTCTTCAGATTGTGTAGGCGAGAGTGTACACAGAGACTGTACACAAAATACAGAATTGTATTTTATTTTTCAGCAGCAACAGTGAATGTACTTTTTGCAGCCTTTGACTACTACAAATGTCAAAAGAGCAACATTTCTACTCCTCTGTCTCACACCACTTGCTCTGGAGAATCCCCATGTTAAGACTTCACTATTTTGAAGTTCTGCAAGGTGGGACATACGAGGAAGAAACCCCATGAGCACTAGGCGAGACTCTGGTGGGTATAGGGTCTTGTTTACCTGGATCAGTACTTCATTTAGACACATTAGGCCCTGATCCTACACATGAGTGTGTACACCCCTATGTTCTGCTGAAACTCATCAAGCCATGTGTAGAATCAGGAAGAGTTTCATATATGATCTGTAGAAGACCAAGTCACATAAGGCAAGGACGGCGTTTTTCCTAGGCCCTGAGCTTGACTGCAACTTCTGCATATTACTGTAACATAATAGTTAACCTGTTCAGCTGTTTATACATCGGAGCAAAAGGGGGGGGGGGTCTGTTCCTTATAAAGATATCACTGCTGTGTTTTTGCTGTAGCATAACAGGTTGGACCAGGCAGGACTGTCTTTTTAAATAATTTATTGAAATTTGGTTATCTTTCTCAAGGGAAAAACACCTCTCCTTGCCAACTTTTAAATGAAAGCTTTTTATTGTCATTAACCCTGTCAGTCCCACAAGGAAAATACAGATGAAACACAAACACAGCCAGGATGCCCATCAACTGAGCAGCCTTTGTTCCCTGAATCAAAAGCAAAGCATCTTCTGCCTCTTTCTTCATCTCTTCCCAATCCAGGTGTTTTGTGCCTTTCAAGAGGACAGCAATGCTCACCACACATCCCCCAGGCTGCCAGTTCTTGCAACAAAGGGTTACAGGAGCTAAAACCCTTCCCATTTGCCAGAGTTGTAAAAAACAGCTCTCACCTCATGTGTATTATATTTTCCTTGAAAACAGATGCTCTAAAAATGCTTACCCTAGTGAGAATGTGCCTGGGTGTTTATACGAGTATACATATATATGTATCAGTGTATATACATACACATATATTTGGTCACTAGTAGAAGGGACAATTAATCATGCTGTAGACTGAATGTTTTTAATACTGAAAGGCTATTAATCAGGAAAATGTTACCCTTTGAACAAGATGTTTATACAGTTAACACTGTGGGTTGTTTTTTTTCCCCTGGTGCTAAGCTGCCTGCTAAAGCAGAGTGGAAATCAGGGTTATAATCTCTTTACATTAGAATTTTGTGCTCCAAGTTCGATAACAATTTTAGCTGGAATTTGGAAGGCATGTATAAGAGTTGATGCCTGGATCCCTTTTATTTCAAGGGGACTTTTATGTTCAAAACCCAAATCTCTGGAAGCATTTAGTTGCCTAAAAAACATAAACAGACATCACATGCAAATTTCAAATTTCAAAACCACCTCCTTCTGCTGAAGAAATCCCAAGGGGCATCTAATTTCATTTTAATGTAACTAAAAGACCTTAAAAATCTCTTCCTAAATCTCATGTGTTCCTTCGGAAATTTGTCCTTGGAGCCTTTGAGCCTGAAAGCTGCCTGAAAGAGAAGGAATAATACATCAAATTTTAATCCAAACTTTTATTTCCCACTGGAGAGAATGGCTCATATCCTGTAGAGAGTGGGAGGCCAGCGGAAAAAATACGGGGATGACTGGTGGGAGTGAGAGGGTGCAGAGAGGGAGCTGGGGTTGATCAGCAGCAGGAGGCAGAAGGGCTGCTGCTGCTGCGGGGTGAGCATGATACGGCCAGGAGAGCCACAGCAGCGCAGGAAACCCTGTCTTGGCCTGGAGTGGGACTCCTGGCTGGCCCAGAGGGGAGGCACTAAGAGCTGGCCCTGAGAGAAAGGAGAGGATGGGACTGAAATCCTGCACAGGCAGAGGCTAGTGATGCCAGGGAGAGCACTGGAGCAAACGCATGACCTCTTGGCACAGGCAGAGTTGCAGAGAACACCCTGTTTGTCCCAGCAATGTGTGAACACAGACCCCAGTGGGTTTGTTTCAGTGTCCATGCTAGGAGCTGTTTCACAGTTCGTGAAGCTGATAAAAGCAGGAGTCACCCATCTGTGCATGCTGCTGTGAGCATCCCCTTAGCAGGGATTCAGCTCCTGGGGCATATGGCCTTCACCACCCCTCTATGTTGCTCCCACAGGCCTCCCCTCTCTCCTTTTGCCCAGGGAGCTTCTCTCAGCTTATTTATTTAAGGCTGCTGAGGAGCCCTGTTCTCCCTTAGCTCCTCCACTGCCCCAGCCAGCAGGGGTCCAGAGTGGGGGTACCCCTGGGTGTCAGCGCCCAGACAGGTAGGGCCTCTCTGCCACCCACCCTGCGTCCCTGAGGAGCCCTGAAGAAGAGCTCAGGAGGCGAAAGTGAGGAGGGACAGCAGTGAGGGGGGGAAACAGAAGCTAGGCTCTGGTGCTGTTAACCCCTCCATAGCTGATGCCTTCTCACAGAAACCAAGCCTCCTATGAGGTGGGACAGGCACTTTTCCCTTTCTGAGGACAAGAAAGTGGCACATAGCAAAATAAGAGTAGAAAGCCTCAGGTAGCTGATGGGTTTGCTCCACTCAGTTCTGTGTTTAAGTATAAAATGTTCTTATCAGAAGAGAAATGCAAGTTGTGAAGAGATTCATCACTCCTTTAAAAAAAAAAAAAAAAAAAAAAAACATAACAAAAAAGCAAAAAAAAAAAAAAAAAACCAAAAACAAACAACAAATGAGGAAATGAGATTTCTTTTTCAGGAGCCACTTCATCATAAGGAGGATTGCAGCTCGCACAGCACTTACCTAGGAAGATACCACTCTTGTTTTATAAGCTTCTTTCATTTCATTTCTTTATCACTGCCATCTCGGCAGCAGGGCAGGCAGCACGCAATGATGAAGTCTGTGAGGGCAGTTGGAGTTACACGGAACTGCTGCCATCATTTTCAGGGTGACTGGGAGTCCAGCAATGTAGTCTTTCTCCCAGGAGATTTCAAAGAAGCCATGCACACAATCCCTTCAGGGAGCTCTTTGTCACAAGACCTAATGGGACAAAAATGTGGATTGAACAGTAGATACTCATTTAAGAACTTTGCAAGGAATACAATCCCTTGCACTTCGTTTGTGCATTTAAATCCATCCCTTCCTTCTTCTGAGTGAGAGAAGATTTCCCCTGGAGTAGTTACTCATTCAGCGCTGTGGCACAACCTTTGGAGGATTCTGCTAGCAGCAAGGGTAGCAGGGAAGCATCAGCTGGATCCAGCAGGACAACTCCTCTATGCAAGACCCTCCACGGTGGCAGCTTTCCAGCAGCCCATGTTGCTGCGATCAACTGGTGGGAGCATAGGATGACATAGGATGATCTTGGGGAAATTCAGACAGGATAACCTACAGGACCTCTGGCCACTGGCATTGCTACAGGAAAAGAAACTGTCAGAAATTCATCTGAAATTGCTCTTAAAACACATAGTCATAGGTCCAAGCAAACTTTTGTAACAGAGTGAAAATATAGGTTAGTATGTCCATATGCACATATGGGAGTGGAGAAAATCATCTTACTCACATCCTTCTGATGTACTTGAGGATCACTCTGCTGAAATCACTGGAAATTCCCTTTGTTGTAAAACCAGTACAAGAAGGTTCAGGCCTGGTGTTTCCATGAACACACCCCTAAGGCATAGCACAGCTCATCAGGACTCTAGTGCCAACCTTTGATTTTACAGTTTCTCTTCCATTCATTCCAAATATAATCTGGAAATCTCAAACGCTAGTGATCCCAGGGAGAGGAGAGAGAAGTTAAAGCTGGTTCCTCACTATTTGTTTAAATAAAATCTGCAACAGATGAAAACCTGGAAAAGAAAAATATCAATGAAACTTCAATTTGGCGTCAGCTGATGGATTAATCAACAACTGAAAGAAACAATATTAGAAAATGCTGTGACTTAATACCTCTTAAGATCGCTACTTAAAAAACAGATACTTTCCTATTTGTCCCAGGCTTTTTATTATTAAATACCAAAAGCACCAAATACAGATGCATTTCCTCTACCCCCTCTCCCTCAGCAGTGAGCACAGGGGATGGATGGTTTCTCAAGAGACTTGTTGGTACCCTCTCACAGCCACTGCACTGCTGGTATTCTTCTTAGGACACCAGAAGTCTTGCACCAAACTCTCAGTCACCAGACCAAATCTTTATACTGTGGTCTTCCTCTTCTCAGTTACATCAATGTAAATGTAGAGTTTGTGCTGATCGGAGCCTCAACAGAGGCACTGGAAAGCTCTGAATTAATATCAAGCACAGGCATCTGCTTCCTGCTGTTTCTGTGCCTGTGGTATCAATAGTGATTTTGAAAACTATTATTTCCATACAGGCTACAAAGACTTAGAAGGAACAGTTACAGGCTGTTGTGCAAATGTGAACAATACTCGCTTTTGTAAAACGTGGATTTTTCATATGACAGGAACTAATGGCCCTTTCAGAGCAGTTATGGTCTTATCTTGTCAATTTGGTTTCTATTCATGTATGCTAAGTGAATTTTTATAGCCAAACTAGGAGTCCTTAAAAATGGGCCTTATACTGGAAATGCAGATGTGACATACTGTGAGTCGTGCTAGGAGAGCATCCCTGCCCCTGGGGAGCCAGAGCCAGTAAATCAGAATTCCCCTTCTCTGTGCACATAACATGACTTATAGGCACTCTTTCATCTGTGCTGAGAGGTAGGAAGAAGAGGCAGAATTATCCCCTCATTACAATAACGTTTCTCTCACTTTCTCCAACCACTCTCTGCAAGCATTATACAGGGGTCCCAGCTGCCAGAAATGCTGAACACCTACATCTACAGTTAAAAGACATCAAAGAGCGGGGTGCTCAGCAGCTCTGAAAATCAGACCCAAAGAGCTTTAAACAAAGGCTTTTATACTACTAAAAAAAAGCAAGACACTCACCTTAACTTTACTGTGAAAGTTTTGTTGTGAAAGAAAGTCTTATCTTTTCCAGACTATCTGATTTCTCTTACAGCTTCCTCACTATAAACGGTGCTGTATACATACTCACATCAATACATTTACCTGCCTGCTTCACAGTTGGAAAAAAAAATGAAGCCATATCAATCATCTTCACATTCAGCAATAGGGAAAACTGACTTTTTTTTCCCCACTCAATGCCGATTAAAATGTGAAATGTGGATAACCTGATCACTAAATATTCCAATCACCTCCACTGTACAGGGTGGATACACCTCTATACTCAGTGACAACCTGAACCTTTTATAAGACTGGAGAAAGCAAGAGAATAGAGGCTATGAAATCGTATTACTTACTTATTTTAAATGTTGTAGTCATGCCTCCCTTCGTATCTTGGCTTCTTACCCAAAACGTGTGTAATGAGCAACGTCACAGGACCTGACCATCAGCAGACACGACAACTCCCCAAAATGAATGTGTTTATGCTAATTTACAGCAGCTGAGGATCTGCCACAGCACATCCAGGGAATACTTACTCTCCAGAAAAAACATACACCTCTGACAATGTCTTCCCAAGGTATTTCTCACAGATCCCATGCTGTAGAGGAGTAGGAGCCATCCCCACCCCAGCTTTTCTTTCTGTCTCCATTGCTGCACCACGTGCCTAACCACCTTGTCCTCATCACAGAGGCTGTCGTCTAAAAAGGCATGGAGCCAAACCAGGCATGAACCGATCAGATATGTACAAAGGAAAATCTTGACAGCATCTGTGAACAGAGTTTAAGAGACAGGAACAAAATAATACCACATATGTTAACTGATTGAAATGGTAGCTATGGTGACCATGGACAGACAAAGAACAAACCATTTTGACTGAATTCAGCCAATTCTCTCTGACAACAAACTGCAAATATAAAGCAAACTTTTAGAAATCCCTAATGAAATCATTATAACAAATCCATTCAGCTCTCTTTGGCTCGTTTGCTTTTTAAATTTCAGTTGCAGCTATTACATGAAGCCTATTAATCATCGATGTAGTTAGCTACTTTCCACTGACTAAAAAATGGGGATTTTCCCACTGTTAAAAAAGAACTAAAAATCACTGATTGCATTAAAAAAAAAAAAAGAAGCGAGGAATAGTTACTGTAAAATGACAGGCATTCATAATTTGGAGCATTTTCTTGTGTGTGAGAGTGTCTGGGGCTTGTATAATAAAGGCTTGTTTATAAAAGTTGGACTACTTTTCCTATCCTGATACGCTGTGTAGCTGTGAAAAATTACTGTCCTGTTTATTGTGTATTACAGTGTCGAATGACTGAGAGCCTTCTCCTCCAGGGTGCCAGCCATTTTTTTCAGCCCTGCAGAGAAGGTGACGCTTAGCACTCTCCCGTCAAGGGCTGGCTGGTTGTGCCTAGGGAGCTGAGCCAAGGGCAAGGCAGGAGAGCACGGAGCTGAGATTTTGAGGGGCAGAAAAGCTGCCCACTGAGAACCAGTCCTGGAAACACACAGGCAGGAGGTGGGGAGGATAACTCCAGTGCCGGTGCAGCATAAAGCTGCTCAAAGTGATGCTTGTTTGCTTGCAAACTCCCACCCTAAGTGGCTTGAAGTGGCTGGAGGAAGCTGCGCAGTGAATGTCATGATGGAGACTCCAGCATATCTGCGCTGGGGAGCATCCCAGGCACACCTTGACAGACCCCGCTGCGTGCAGCCGCTCAGATTTAGCTTGTAGAGTGCTTAAGTACAGCCTAAAAACCTGATGCTGGCCCTGCACCCCCTCCCTTCACCCAGCCACACTCACTGGGTGTAGTTTCAGAGCACAACACAAGCCTGTAGAAAAGCTGCTGTCATTTCCCTGACTGAATGCTTAATATTTAACTTGGTGTGTTCAGTACCTTCTGCAGACTGTAAAATTCTTAACAATGTAGGTTTACAATGCATCTGTGCATTTGATACTCCAGGAGCAGTAACTTCAAATTTCTGGACAGTCCCAACTCTACTGTTGCATTTTCATGTGCTGAGGTTCGTTGTTCTTTAGAGAACAAAACAAAAAA
Source organism: Amazona ochrocephala (assembly GCA_039720435.1). Classification (NCBI taxonomy): domain Eukaryota; kingdom Metazoa; phylum Chordata; class Aves; order Psittaciformes; family Psittacidae; genus Amazona; species Amazona ochrocephala. The sequence goes on along the minus strand of CM077882.1, from coordinate 49,208,135 downwards.
GCAAACAAGCACAGAAGTGCCCACTATTCAAATGGTGCTCCCTTTATCTGGGGCTCTGGCTTAGCTTTCTGAAAATTGAATTAAGTTCCTGGCTATGCCATCGCTGCCTGTGTGACAAGGGGCACTTCACCGCCTGGCTCTGTTCTTCCATTCCCCATACACTGAAACACCACCAGCTTTAAAGAGTTTCACTTCTGCATAGCGTGGCCCTTCCCTGTTTTCTCCACCCAGACATGTTGCTTTTGCTCTTGCGGGTGCAGGGGGCAGGTCCATCATGACTCTTCCTTACCCCATGCTGATACCCCAAGAGCAGAGCAGAGCTGAGTGATGGTGAGCACACATGCTCCTTGTGTTTTGTAAAGAAACGGCCAAAAGAATAAGCATTCAATCCCACACAGCCTCACCTGCTCAAGCTGTTTGCTTTAGCTGAAGCGTGAGTGCAGTAGGAGCACATGGAGGGAGGGGGAAGAGTCAAAAAGAGAGAGCACTTTTTCTTTCAGTATTGCCTGGAAACAATAAAGAAATAGTTACTTTGATTTTATATGCAGTAAACCCTCACTAGATGGCTCCTCACAGCAAGTAAATATATTTCCCACTGAAGGAACACTGATGTGGCATAATGGGTGGGAGAGCAAAGATAGCATGATGCTAACTGGGCTTTATTGCTTGTGGAACATTTTGCATGGAAAAGCAGTATATAACACAGCTGTGGGTGGGTGAGCAAATGAACATTTACACAAATTACGAATGACACCATTCTGTGAGTCGTGAACTGTGAGTCAGATGGGCACAGGCGTCTCAGGCACATAAAAAATGCCACTTGCCCTTTTCTGTAGGCTTTTAAGTTAATCTGTTTCACATTCAACTTTCTAATTCAGAAAGCAGAACCGGGCTACAGTCAAGCAGTAGAGATCCTGGGGGGAAACAGCTGATCCCAGCAACCAAGGCAATAGATGGTATTAAGGCTGAAACCCCAAATGTCATGTAATCACTCCTAAAAGGAGGAAGCGACACTCACTTCTGAAATGCCTGCCCTTACCATCAGAAGAGCACATTATTTATAATGTGTGTATTGGCAGGATATTCTGGGTAGAAGAACAGAAAGAAATGAACTGTCATCTGCAGTTAACCTCTCATTCATACATCACTGTGTGCACTCAGTTGTTCAAGGTTATGCAAGTTGATAGTGCCCTCACTAACGAGCAGTGTTAATTAGTGTCTATCCTGCATGGATATAAACATGTATTGCATCTTTAAAGTACTGCAGGCTGTGAAGGAGCTGTACAATACACAAATGTATATGGGCCCTCCATAGTGACCTACAGGGGGAGATTGTGTTGTGAAATGCTTGGTCTTCTTGAAATCCACAGGCAATTTCAGTTTGGGCATCCCATGGCCCTGCAAGGCAGCCTTGTGCTGACTTGAGTGCTGGATGACTTGTGCTGGCAGAGCTCTGCCATCGTCCCACTGGCTCTTGCTGCAGTGAGCTCTCTTCTCTGCTTACAGCCACATTTCAAAGTGGATCAGCAGTGATTTTAGTTCCCTTAAACCACCAGGCTGTAAGCTCCTGCCATCAGCAGCTTGCAGGCAATTTAATCGTCTATGCAGCAGGGCAAACAGACACAGCAGGAGATGTACGTCCCCATGTAAACTGCCCCTGCTCGGGTGTCAGTGGCAGGGGAGCTAGGGTCCGCGCTCAGTCTCCCTGTCAGCTGCCCTAATGGCTTTATCCAGACTTTTCCCTCTCACTTTCCCCTCTGCCCACATGCTGGCATGCTGCTAACTCAGAAAGGGCTCAAGTACCCAAATCTACCAGGCTCACTTCCCCCGGTGAGTGACGGAAAAGAAGGCCTGGAGCAGTGGCAAACTCACACATTGTGACAGGATCCTTTCTTTTTTTTCCTGAGAGCTGCTGAAAATCAGCACAGATAAATACCCTAAACCAGGTCATAACCAACACACAACACTGATGCAAATGTGCAGATTAGAGAATTATGGCAATTACACTAAATAACCTGCTGGAATATTATAAATGCTCAGAAGACGAGAGTAACATGCCTCAACCACAAGCCATGCCAGACCAATGCAAGAATTTTCTAATAAGGTAATATCTGATCATCTAATGAATGGAGCTGTCATCTCACCATAACAACTTGGGAGTTAGAGCTCTCAGTCTGTTAAACATTTCGTCTTATTTAAAAAAGAGTAGGACCTGACATGCTTTTCTTTCCTTAGTAGAAGTACCGTGAAATGCGGTTGTTTACCTCAGGCCTTGAAGGCCAGATTAACAGTAGAGATTGTTTGCTTTAGATTATACACACAAATTTTATTGTTGTTGCTTCTGCCACGAACAAACAATTTGGTAAATGTCAAAGTGGCAAAGCTCACCAGCTGCAAAAGTGAAAGAGTCAAACCTGAATCCAGAAACAATACTGAGATTTTTCTGTCTTTTCATTCAATGCACTTGCAGCAGGCAGCATTTAAGTGCTTTCCACTTTCATAGCAACCAGGAGGAGCAGCTCATGAGTCAACCCAAAAAGGAACTATGTCATCACCCAGCGAGGCTTCGGCGATGTGCCTACAACGTCCAGGGAGGAATTTTGTAATACTGGTTGTAGTCAGCAGTTTATTGCCATAGTCCTGGGTGTGGGCAGGTATCTCAGTGACTGTGATTGCCTCCAGAGCGCTGAGTGTTTCACACCATAGCTCTTCATGCTCCTCCTTTTCAAAACAGGAAAGATGAGACTTCTTTTTTTCTTGATAGCTGCTGGGAAGACCCAGCTAAGTCCTCATGTTTGTACCTGGAGTTCCTCTCCATCCTCCATATTGTGCTCTCCGCACCAAGGAAAGGGTAGGGCTCTTATCTCAGCTTTCTGCAGTTCCAGCCCTTACGGAACTGAATGAAAACAAACAGAAAGAAAAAGATAATCAGCTTCATACGTTTTCTTGCCTGTGTAAATTATGCATCACACTCATTATAGGAAGAAAGAAAACGCAGATTTGGAAATCATTGCGGATTCCTCCATTTTTCTTACAATCACGCAAGTGTTACAGCTGTATACACAGCAGACTTTCTTCATGCAGCTTTACACCAAAATAAAGGCCTCAGTTGTTCTAGTTGTTGATTAGGCTCAATGTTATGCCTCTGGGAATGGGAAGCATGGGGACTCAAAGGAACAGAAAACTTAGCAAGTTCTTTATTTGAAGGAGGAAAAAATTTCTCAGACTGTTTTCCAGGGGTCACAGGAGGGAGCTCACATGAGGCATCCCCCCATTTTGGGGAAGATGGAGCTTTTCCAGATGAAAAAATTGTGACACTTGTCTGCTAAGCAGCAGCCCCTCACCAAATGTTTCCTTGCCCTCCAAGCCCACAGCTGAGCTGTGATGCACATATTCTCTCTCTGAGTAAATGAAGTTGTCTGCTACTAATATGGCTTGTACTGGCATGACCCCCTGCCGGTCTTGGGACGCACAGTGACATCACTCAGAAACCAATCTTTAGTTTTGGACAGGCTCCTGTATCCAGGTCTGACCCAAGAATATGGGAGCTCAAAACGGAAACTGCTGCACCACAGGCTGAAGGGCCAGAGTCCCTGCCCAGCAGGAGGAAATAGAAAATACTGTCCTCTGGAGATGTCTTTGGGTGTTGAGGAGTTTTGTTTTGTGGGGCTTTGTTTGGTTTGGTTTGTTGGAGGTTTCTTCCTTCAAATTTGAATATTTTATGTAATGGAATAAATAAAAACAAATGCAACCTCAAAATTGCTTACAGAGCAGCTGGGCAGCTGGCAGAGCATCAGTGAGGCTGGGCAGCGACTCCCCACTGTCACCCCGAGGCAGACCCTCCTGGTGCTGCTGGGTATTCAACACCTACCTGGGAATATGCCAGAGAGGCCATAAACCCTGAATCCAGCTGGCCTGGGCTGGAGCTGAGGGCCAGCCCCAGCTCCAAAGCAGCTCAGCTGACAGCATCTCCTGCATTCTGGGACCCCACATCACTGCTGCAGGGACGCAGCACTTCCAAGTGCAGAGGCATCTTGTATAATAGGGCCACCCATGGCCATCCATTGAAGATGACCCTACTGCCAACTCTGTCTACACTAAGAGGTCAAGATGTGATGGTAAAGCTACCTGCTACCTAATTTTATCCCAGTTCAGATGCCCATAAATGAGTGAGCTGCGCATAGTGCTTCCGAGCACACCCAAGCCTGCACACGAAAGAGAACAGGCAAAATAACAGCATTGCACAATGCTGACAATAATACAAGTGGTCACGCAGTGTATCTGAGCTGCTAAGAAAGCTCTTTTGATTAAATGAGACACAGAACACAAGAAAAATGCACACATCATACATGTGTCTCCTGGGCTGCCTTATGCCAAGATGAAAAAGAAAAAAATCACCCGTGCAAAGCCCACATTCTCTATATTCTGCAATGCATTTGGACAGATGGAGGCTAGCTTTAACCCAAACCATGTGTGTTTGGCTTTAAAACCAGCATTGTAGGCACTCAGCCGCTCTGTGTTCCACCCCACCTGTCCTGGATTCAGCGTTTCTCTCACATTCACAGCTGAATCATTCTTGCATCAGCAGCATCACCAAGGGCAGCGTTCCCTCTCTGAGGTAGGCAAGCAGTGAGACCTCCAAGCCAGCTCTGCTCAGGTCAGCAGCAGTGCAGGATCTCTTCCAGGATGCCGTGTCAGACTTCTGCAAGGCCTTGTGCAATTGTGGGTTTTTTAAATTCCAAATTAAAACTTAAGCTTCAAAGGCACAGACCTAGGGGGGTCTCTTCATGCAGATATTGCATTCCCTGGAACAGATCCTTTAATTTTGTGGTGAGCTGGAGCTGAAGACATTTGTATTCAAATCCTTATTTAGGCTCTAATGCTCCTTAGTATTGGAGATAGGGATTTTAGACAGGAAGTGGCACTCTCGATTTTACTATCACCCCAAACAGACAATCAAAATTGAAGCTGCTATTTCTTTTCCAGCCTTCTTATGCTGCTTCCAACACTCTTTCAGGAACTATAATTATTCTGCCACATCTACTCTACTAATAAAATTTATTCTGCTCTGTGTTTTTTCTCCCTATTTTATTCTCAAGTCTTACACCATCAAAAAAATCAAGGCTTTCATTTGTAAAATAGTTATCAGGAGCTCAAGTTTTACTTACAGTTCCTTGAACAGGCTGCAGGGATGCTTGATGGGTAGAAATGTACCAAAATGGCATATAATGTGGTGCAACTTCCAAGCATCGTTTTGTACAGGATGTCCCATAGTAGCCCTATCTTTTTAGGAATTTTTATTCTTACTGATGATAACAGCAGTGATTCTAATAATTTTGTTGGATGTAAAACTAGACGTGATGCAGCTGATACCTATGCCACTCATGACAGCTCATCTCACTATTTGTAATGCTGTCTGAACACAACAGGACTTTGTAATCTCAGTGGGCCCTTGCAAGACAGCCCTCACTTAAGGATCTGTTAGGGCTTTACAAGCTCATGTCATGCTGTCACATGCCACCTAAAAACCACAGAGATGTACATCACCAGGCTGTTACAGAGAGAAAAGCAGAAGGGACCTCCAGGTTCCAGACCAGGCACAAGATCACATCCCTCTAAAAATGTACCAACTGAAATGTCCTCCAAAGGATGGAATGAATTTAAATTCTCAGTTATGCACAAAGATATGTTGAATGTGCCCAAAGGATTTGTTTGAATCTCAGTTCATTCCCAAATCTGCTCATCTTTTGTTTTGTTGGTGGCTTTAGGAGCAGCAGCTTTTGTAAGCTATCCAACAAAGGATCTGTTCTCAAGCATGCCTTCTGTGCAGGTGCTAGGCACCTCCTCTGCTCTTAAGTGAACAAGTTTGTTTCCCCAAAAATGTTTACACCTGAGCTGGGATGCACAGGCAGAGCCTCCCACTTGCAAACACTGAATTCCCAGGCCTGGGGCCCAGGGGAGTTTTGTTTCGTAGGCTGGTATTGCCATTGCCCTTGAAACAAATCAACCAACCCAAACCCACATTAAGGATGAGCTGGAAATTTGCTGAATGTTCCCTTTGTAGAAAATGGACTCCAGAAAACTGGGGAGATGGGGGGAAATTAAATGTCATCCCCAAAAGGCAACAGACAACAGCTATTTACAAAGTCTCACATTCCCTAGTCTAAAAACAAGAACAAACACCCCCAAATAAATCACGCAAGCCCATGTAGTGCTTTTAGATCTGGGTAACACTTGAAAAAAATAGCTGGGAGTAATTTTTCCTATTCTCAGCGTGTGGATGCGCACTGCTTTGGTGGCAGCTTTCCATGAACATTCCAGCTAACAAACTTGCCATGGAATGATCTTTGGGCAGCAAATTAATAACTAATAAAATAACTAAATTAATTCATAACTAATAATATTAATAATACTTATATAATCATTATTAATTTAATAATAATAATTTAATACTAATTATTAATAATTAATAACAAAAATAACTAGTTGTAAAAAAACAAAAAACAAACCACAAAAAAAACCACCACACTGAACACCTAGTTTAGGAGCTCTGATCATCCTTTCAGCAGCTAGAAGCATAACACTTATCTGCTTGTCCGGTTAGAACGCATGTAACTCACAGCTAACCACTTGGTAAGTTATCGCTCACCAGTATCATCTACTGAAAGTCAGAGTTTGCTTGCAGAAAAGTCATAAGTGAGAAAGAGTGTGTGTGTGTCAGGGGGTTTGCTCGAGTAAATTATTTACTATGAATTACTTACACAGCCCTAGATGTTAATTGGTATTTTTTTTCCCTTGATGTGCTCCATAGAAAGGAAATGTTAGCATTAACCAAAGCTAATCCACAGCACAGCTGGGAAGGGGATTATTTTGCCAATGATTACTTTCTTTAAACATGGAATTGTGATCAAAGCAATATGGTTCTGATTTTTTCCTCTATTTTTAGCTTTGTAGCACAGTTCTTCTTAATAGTAAGTTACCGCTATAAGCATGCTGTGAATTTCCAATATAGCAAAGCTTTAATAATTTGCAGCCATAATTGTGCTTGCTTCGGTCTCCAATTCAATTTGGTGTGGGATTCGCATCTCCCAACACAAAGCTTGGCTCGACAGTATCTATGTGAGACAGACTATGAAACTAGTCTGGTATAATGGAATTCATTAAGGGACAGGGAAATTATTTTCATCTGTAATCTATTTTAAATGGAAAAAAAGGGCTTTTGGATAAATATTTTTCCTTCAAAAGTTATTAATTTCTGTGGGAAAAGGGGTATGGTGGTTGTTGCTCATTTTTTTCCTTTGTTTTTATAAAAGGTTTGAAAATAATTTTCTGGTTGAATTATTTCTTTCGTTGAAATAACAAATATTTAATCCAGGAAAGAAAACAGTATCTTTTTATTTTACCAAAGAATCAAGCTGTGCTAGGAGCTTTCACATTTTTGCCTGCCCAGCTGTAACCTCATCTGCTGCTAAAAGCCGAGCTTCTGGGCTGACGTGATGAGCATCACCCACTTTCAGACCTTGGTGGCCATTTCTCTGCCTATGTGCAGAATTGGTAACCTCAAACCATTTTGCAATCAAGCCTCAAAACAGTGAGATATGAGATTCTAGCATGGATATCTGTTTTTAAGAGGCAGCCTGCACTGGCACAAGGCCCATTAACCCTAACCTGAACTGCATACACACACAGACTAATAAGTTGGTGGAAAGTTGTATTCAAGCCCTTCACACAAGAGTAAATTACTCCCTTGATGAATAAAAGCCATTACTTAGTATTTAGCATCATAGCAAGAAGCCTCTTTGGCCTGTTCTAACAGAAATGTTACAGTTAATTTAGTGTAAAATTATCACCTGCTGTACAATAAAACAACAAACTGCAGTCAAATAATCTCTTAATAAATGAAAATGTGTAATAAACTGTGTCAGCACCACAGAGACTTGGCAAGGCTGAATACCCTAAAGGTACCAATCCAAACAAATTCGCCATAGAATATATGGCCTGTGTCATTTCTGGTTCTTATCGGACATGATTCATCTGGGAATCCTTGGCAGCGAGTTTTACCTCCAAAGGCCAGGCAGTTATTACAATGATATAATTTCTGCCACATTAATTAAATATAATGCCTGTGAGCCCCTTTATAGGGGTCTATAAATTCATTGTAAACATATGCTGTAGATGGGCATATGTAATCTACAAAATGTAATAAACATTCAGTCAACTTCCTCTCCTCTGCAGAGCAGGGAGACAGGTCAAAAGATTGCCATGCACAAAAAAAAACCCAAACACCCAAAGGTAACACTGACATTGCTTCTGCCACACATTAAATATATATGCATATACATGTCCCTGTCAGAGAGGAAAAGGCAGAGGGAGCACAAGCACAGGATGCATGAGTCAGTTGCAGCAGGAAGGAGGAAAATGGCTGCTCTCACTGCCTGCAGGCGACTGGTTCCAGCCTTGGTGTACGTGCACAATAAAGGCACCCCCAAGTCACTATAGACCAGTACAGTTCTGCTGGCATCTTCGGACTGCAAGAGAGTGGTGAATATGTTAGGTGTTGCTAAAAACAGTTTGCTGAAGATTCAAATGCTCTTCCTACCCAGCATGAAAGAGAGGAAAACAAAGCCAAGTGAGCAAAAGCTGGGTAACACCTTTTGCAGTCAGCCAGACCCACACTTTGAGTAGCTCATCTGAGGTCCAGGCTGAGCAGAAACAACGGACTTTCTGATGCATCACACGAGAAAGTTAGGGAGAAGCTTCCCAGCCCCAGGCTGCCCTGAGATGAGGAAGGCAGGGAGCTCAGCTCGAAGCAGCAGCAGCATTGGGGCTGCTTGGCCAGAAGTGCAGCTCATCCTTCTGGATACCACAGAGACCTTCAGGCTCTGCCTTTCTGTGCCTTGACCCCACGATGGCTGCTCTAGCAAGCGCCAGGAGCTTGGTGCCTCTCAGCCACACAGGTGAGAGGCTGTTTGCTGGTGTGAAGAGCAAGTTTTCTTCTCCTGGAGCTTGCCCAGGGCACATCTCTACAGCTGCTGACTCCCAGCCTCTGTTCTTGGAGAGATCCCAAGGGAGGTCTGCAGCACAGGCCATTCACACTTTCACACTGTACTTGTTCTTGTTTTGATTCACATAGTTCACAAGGAAAGAGCAAGGGACAGCCGGTGACAGCTGAAAACCATGTAGGGTGAGGGCAGGACACAGCAGGATGCAGCTACCTAGCAGAAGTTTTATATATGAGTCATCATCAGGAGCCTTTTTTTCCTCCAGAAATACTAGTCAGATTGTGAAAAATAGAAAAGTTACTTTAGTTTGCATGCAGTGTCTCCTGTATAGGCATTTCTGATCCCATTCCCACTAACAAAGCAAACCTCATGCCTTATAAATAGAGTCCAACTAGAATAACAGCTATACTGAGGACAAACTGAGAGCTGACTGGAACCCCACACCTGCCCACTGAAGGGCTGCATGCGGTGCCGGTCAGCACTGAATTCAGTTCTTTGTGTTAAGCATCCATCTGCTAGTCCCTTTATAGCACAACACTCACTGGAACAAACAGTACAGCCCTGCTCCGTCAATATTTCCAACCTCAGTCTGGTACCATGGGCAGCAGCAATGATCCTTCTCATCCTTTCACTCACACTTATCTTCCAAATTGCTGGTGTCTTTGTGCAGGGAATTGTGCCCCAAAATTGCCTAGGTCCCCACCTCTCCACAGTACTTTCTGCAGAAGAGCTACGGAGCAATTTCTTAGGCTTTCAGGATGGGGAAAGAGGATGTGCTGATGCATAAATTTGGCTAAGCATCTGCAGCGTTGTGCCAGCCCTTATCTCCAGCAAGATGGCCAGCAGGTCCTTCGTTCATCCAAATTCCCAGCTAGCAGGTTAACATAACACAACTGGAGACCCATAAGTGGCTTGGGTGCTGCTACAGGGCTGGGTGCAACCGCTGCATGGGTGTGAGCAGGGAATAAGGTCCAGGAGCCAAATGGGTAACCACATCAACTGCTCTATAGCTCTAATGGGGCACATCCAGCAGCATTAAAAGTGGAACAAGTCTCTCACATTGCTGACGCCCCTGTCCCATTGTTAAACTGAAGGGGCCCTCTGGCATTTTCCAGAGACCAGACCACCCAGTCCATGACAGATGCTGGGCTTCTGAGCATGCAGATCTCCATGAGTGTGGTCAGAGGCACCAGTTTATTCTCTTCACATTGCCCTGATAGTGGAGCACCACATTCAACACGGCTTGTCCTACTGTATTCCCTCTAAAATGCTGAGGCCAATCATTTAAAAACAGGAAATTAAAATGACAACTGGAGGCGACATCTCCTTTGCCCAGCTCCCTCCTTGGGAAACTTGTTCCCGTATAAACATCCTCTGTCATTAACCTTTTTGGACAACATCCTCCCCAAGCAACGGGAGCCTTTTCTTCAGATTGAGTTAAGATGAGTAAAAGATAAATACAGCATTTTTCCTCAATTACTTCAAGCATTTTTAACAGGCAGGATTATCAGGACATAGTAGCACGTTCTGGCAGTAAGAAGAGGCTGTGCAGCAGCGGGGCTGGTGGTTCCCAATATCTACCCTGCTGTGGGTCACGGCTTCACCAGAGGTGGGCAGCCCAGGCACTCTTTCTGCTATGGGGGCCAGCTGGTATCAAAGTTGGCCTCAGGGGCAAACTGAGAAGTAAAGTGCTCTGCCCTTCAAGTCAATGCCAAGGTTTTTCTCGCTTTTAAGAATGCTTTTGATCAAAATGTGCAGCCTTTGTCCTGTCATACTGGCCTATGGCCGTGTGTGCTCACAAAGATAACAAAAACAAAGCACTTCGGTGATTCCTCCCCCTACACCCTCCATAGGGCCAGGAACAGTCTATATATCCATTTTTATTCATCCATAGTTTGGGAGGGATGCTGTCTGACCAGCAGTTTGAGGGAGGAGGCTGTCAACCACCAGTTCTCAGAGCCAGAGCAAAGAAGCAGGCCCAAGTCACCTCCAGCAGGTTTCACTTAGGGCAATGCTGCCTCAAGAAGTGGAGAAAAGGAACTGGATAGTCAAAGGCTGAACATAATCCTTCAGCCTCCAGTTATAAAGGATTGTAAAGTGCTCTCCTGATGCCAACCTGGGCCAAGGGCAGCATTGACACTGCTGCAGCAAGGCGGTGGGCTCTGTCCCAGCTTCCATGGGCAGCTGGGCTCAGGCAGGTAATTCCTGTAGCTCCTTCATATGTTTTGCAGTGCTGGGCGTTTTTTAACTCAGGTCTTATCTCCCAAACACTTATGATAACTGAGCTTTCCATAAACATCATGGTACAAGGGAAAAACAGGGAACAACCAAAGTGCAACCTTGCAGTTCAAGCCCATAATGTGCGGAAGTGTGTTTTGGCCTTTACAAATCCTTTTCATTCTCAAGATGGAGGGGAAAAGTGAAGCAACTGTGGTTTAGTTACAATGATTCCAGACAAAAAATACCCAGAGAGGTCTTTGGGCACCCAGGACACTGACACCCTTTGAGTGGCTATGCTCTTTGCTTGGCTGCACAGATTTGCATAAGGGAGATATCTATAGCTGTTCTCCCCTGGCAGAACACCACCACCATTGTCTGTGTCTGACACAAAGTTGAAGTTGCCAATAATGGGATGTTATAGGAAAACTTCCAAGACAGGCCAAGCCTGACTCAGTCTGATACCTCCAGCCAAGGACAACTGGTACAACACCGGGATCTGTCCACTGAGACACTGCGCGAATCAAAAGGACATCACAGCAGCAAGACTATTGATCCAGCTCGCTCTGCAGTCCATGACTGATGTCTGACAGGAAGCACTGCCTGTGAACCCATCCACCACAACACAGGAGACAAACATTAAACGTGAAGCCAACAGGCAGAGCTGAGGGCAAGACCACTGCTGGTCACTGCTCCTGGCTTGTGCCATGGAGAGCACAGGCTGGGTACTCACTGACTCATCACTCTGATCACAGACTTGGTGCTTATGGGCAGCAGGGCTGGCTATGTGTACATCCCAACATCCTTCCACCCCTCTGCATCTGCCTGCTGGCTGCTAAAACAGTCAAACCACACAACCCAGTATAGTTTCAGTTTATCACATATCGGATACAGTGCTCACTCTCTCATGATGTTTGCGTTCCTCAAAATGTCACCCTATTAAAAAAAAACAAAACCAAACCAAAACAAAAAACAATGCCTAATTTGGCTGGGAGAGGGAGTTTGGTATTTTTCTGCAGTTTTGGGGTTGGGGCTATTCTTCCACCAAGCAAAATTCACTTTGGCCTCCTGTAATTGGAAGGAGAGAAGGAAGGGGAACAGTGTGATCCAAAGCCTTGAACTGCTGTTAAAGGCACAAAAGGAGAGACTGTAGTTCCCTTATTCCATCCCAGAAGGACCACACTGTCTGTAAGGTCAGTGACTGTATGATCTTACCCTGTCAACAAAAGGAACAGGCCAGAACATGCACTTGTGTTCTTGCTGCTGGTGCCAGGGTACCCAGGCACTTTCCCCTTCCAAAGAAGTTCTCTGACCTCTGCATGTCCCTTTCTCTGTATTATGAAAATGGCTATTAATAAGATTATTATTACTACAGCACTTCCCTTTGATGTGAAATTAGATACCTGGTTTGATACTGAACTGCAGCATTAAGGCTTTTAATTAAAATTAAATAAAAATTCTAAAAAGTCAGTAACAAAGTATTGTTTGAAACTCTTAGAAAAGCAAGAGATGGTTCAGCTTTCATTTTCTTCAGCTTTCAGCCATTTCAATGTCATTAAATTTTTGCATTTGTTGTGGAAGAAACCCAACCACTCCAGTTATGAGCTGTAAAGCTAAGAAAAATAAACAAGAAAAGTTTCACTTAGCCTTTATCTGTTGCCAGAATCAGACTGTGCCTTGCCTGAAGCACAGTTATATTGCAGCAGAGATGCTCGTGTCAGAAGGATTTTCTCATAACACCCATGGCCATCACCATCACTTGTGTCCTCAGGCAGGATTCACTTTGCTTTCTGCTTTGCCCACTCCTGGATTTTTCCTTCCCTCATCAAAGGAAAAATCGAGTTTGCACAAACATTTTGTATCAAGGGCAAGCAACAAGGGCAGCAAAACAGCGTCACTTTGCTGGAGGCTAGCTTCAACAGTACAGGGAGCGAATCCCCCTTGGCTGCCTGTACGCAGGCTACTAGCATACGTAGGACCACAGAGTACTTGTATCCCTGCCTTCCCAGCTCATAGCGTACTTCCCCCTTTGCAGAAACACCCTCTGAAGGACAAGTGCAGAAGGGTGATGCGCGAGGCCTTTTTGGAGTCGCTCCTGATTTTCAACACCTGGTTTACAACACCGCTGCAGCTGATTAAGAGATTTCCGTAGGAATGGCACTTCACTCCAGGTTGCATTTGGTCCAGCATGACTGCTTGGGTACTGGCAAGGAGCAGGATTTGGGCCTCTATTATGGTGTCGTTCTTTTGATTGTGACTTCTGTTTAACAGACATTTTTAACTCTTTGCTGAGTACAAGCCTCACACTGAACCAAAAGCTATCTAGAAGTACACTGCAATGGAAAACTATTTATGCTTCACTGAAAGACCCTTTCCATGATCATTTTCAATAGACTACATGGATAGCTCTCATTTTGTTTTACCAAAGAACCTATTACAGTAAAGGAAAAGGTGAAGGGGTTGTTTTAAGTGTTGTGGAAGCTGTTAAACATTTTCACTAGGTCTATCAAAAAATCACATATATAAAATGAAGTTACAAAAAAACCCCACAAAACTACAAAACCTGAAACACATGCTCCCAAAAATATTCCTACAATCCAGTTTCCAAGCTACCAGTGCTATTTTGCATGTGCCCAGCCATCAGGTGTGGGCACAGCCTGTACTGTCCAGGCAATAACTTTTTCTTGAATCAGATCTGAGCTTCCTCTGCCTGTAGCTTATAGGCAGCACAGCAGTATTGCTGTACAAGCTGAGGAAGAACAGCAACAGAGACCCCTATACATGGTTATATCCATGTAACCAGAATTATAGAGGGTGGGTATTGCAAAAAGAAACCAAGACGCAGGAGGGACCAACACGCACCCTGGTCTTATCTCTGCCCAACGGCAGAGATGGTCCCACCACAGCCACATCCAGAGGGTCACCATGGACACTGTGGTTTGGCCTTCTCCCTGGTTCGAGTTTCTTTCCCAGCTGTCCGGTCTGGGCCTTGCAGGTGCACCCAGGAACTCAGCATCCTGAGCACTGCAGCACAGCTCAACAGCAATGGCTGCAAAGGGGATGTGAGAAAGTTTATTGCTCAGTAATTAAAATGAGCTCTCCCCTGGCACACAGCTAGGAGATGGAGCAGGGGATGCTGCTGCAGAGGTTTAGCTTCCTTGGGATGCAGCTGCTGACAAGTGAGAGCACCACCACCGCAGAGCTTTCCGAGCCCTGTGCCTGGTGTCAGGGCTGCAGACCCAGGCACAGCCAGTGCCCCTTCCCAGCAGCACTGCAGGAGAAGCCCCCAGGGCATGCCTGGGAATGAAAAACAGCTCCATGTTCAAGCTCTGCTCACATGTGCACAGCACAGATGCAACCCAACAGCAGCACAGCCAGCAGAGAAACAGCAGAACAGTTGCCTCAGGGTTGCTCCAGAGAGAGAAGGGGAACTGAGCTCACTTTTACTCTGCTTAGCGAGAAAAAAAATCCAATTGCAGCCTGTCTACAATAAATGTTTCTACAATTTGCTTCTGCTCGTTTGCTCTTTTCCTGTTCCTTACGTACCTTGGTCCTCTTTTTCTTGCTTTGACTGTCCATGTTTTCCTCACAGTGTAATCAAGTGCACAGCTATCCTGAAACCACTTCCTCCTCTCCCAAGACAGAAGTATTGAAGCACAGATTTTCCTCACTCAGTTCATCTCCAGTTTCCACACATTTCCATTTGCCTTAACACTAATTTTCTTCTGCTGAAGAAGTCCCTCAAAACAACTATTCCTTCTGCACTCCCCCTCTCCCTCCCACCACCTGTTTCCCCATCCCTGCTCCTCTCCTGCTTCTGGTTTCTCTCAACCAGCTGGTCTCTCCATACACACAGCATTCCCTTCCTTTCCAGCCTCTCTCCACCCTATCATCATTTTTTCAGTTGTGCTAATTAGGCCCTCAGCAAACATCATCTCTGCTTCCCGCTCCCCTCGCTTCCTTTCCATGACTTCCTACCCTTCCCATCCTGTCCTTTTCCCCTCCAGGGCTGCCTTTAATAGCCTCTTGGGATAAAGAGCCACCCAGTACTTCCAGAGGTCCGTATGGGCTCTGGCAACCCATGTGAAAAACACCTTCCCTCAGAAATATGACCCAGCGCCACGCTACATGCATGTCTCTGCATCAGTGAGGAGCCATCATAACTACAAGCACCCCAACCGCCTCTGTCCCTGCAGAGGAGAACAGAGCTACATGGGAACATTTCATGTCAGAGCTGCTGTTCATGCCACTTGACCTCAAGGACATATGTGACAACAGCAGTGGAACTTACAGAGTCTTGATCTGCATCCTGGTGGCAAGTTCCCAAGTCTCCAAATATCCCAGGTCACCGGCAAATTCAATGATTTAGATGCCAAAACGTGGTATCTGGGATGGCTCTAGTCAAGGGAGGAGAGGAGGGTTTGCAGCTCCTGAGGAACCCAGCCCATTGCTGAGTGAGGAGATGGAGGGAGAAGTCAGAGGGTCTTTGTTTTGTACTCCTACACTTGTGTGTGCTTTTGCCAAAGCTGGGCCAGAAGAAAGTTTCCCTTCCCAAAAATGCCCTTGAGCTTCTTGTCCCAGGGGTATTTGTCCCCGCACAGGATCCCCAGGTAAAAGTTTCTGCAACCATCAGAAAACAAAATGCTTGCAAAGAAAACTGGTCCAGCTCAGTAAGTTTTGTTTCAACATCACTGTCATCTTTTCCTCCTGATCATCATTTGTCGGTGCTATCACAGCAGCTAAAACCCCGCTATTGGGCTGGAGCTTGACGATGCCAAACTTGGGAAGGTAACTTTCTGGCACAACAGCAATCATCTGGACAATTGGCTTTCTTTTAAGAATAATTTTTTAAACTCTGAAAACATTGAGACATCCCTTATTTGCCAGTCAGGAGTTCTGCAGTAGTGCTGCTCATATATGTGATCCACCTGAAGGTGCAGGAGGCAAACACAGGCATTTGGGTTTTGGCCAAAGCTGCCTGTAATGCCCAGACTTCGCCTCTTTCCAGGTTGCCCATAAAGGCTATCGGGGATACCAGGTACATCTTTTACAGGAGGTAGCTTTGGAACCAGGTGTTGAGACATGTGAGCACACGGTCGACTCCACCGAGGTGACACCCAGAGCACAGTTTTGCTGAGAACAGTCCTAGCAGACCCGCACTGCTGCAAGCACCAGGCTGCGCAGAGGTTTTAGAGAATTGTCCCAGCTCATCACAGCCCCTCCTCAAACCATGAGGAGCCAATGGGTCCAAGTACCAGAGGTCCATGCCACAGCGGAGCTTTGCCTGGGCTGGGTTACCTGAGCACATTGCCAGTCACCTGGGGTCTGTGTCCCTGCCTGTCTAAGACATTGTTCCTTCACCAGTATTCACCTGCTGGAGGGTAGAATGAGTATGTCCATCTCAGGCCATGGCTTTACCTGTACACCACCAAGTTACTGAAGTGCAAAATTGGTCCTGGTGAGGTACATGCACACGGAGACTGAATTACCCCAAGCACTGCCCTTAGCTGGGTGCTACATGCCAGGGCTATGCCAGCTGTGGGACGATGGGTGATCTCCAATGAACCATGCAGCTGGAGCAGCCCTGACAAACTGTATCTGATCTTGCATCAAGCCAGCTGATACAGTTTACATGTCAGAATGTTTTAAGCCCATTTGGACATGCAGTGGGAGCTTGTGCTGCATCACAGGTCTGCAGCAAGAGGGATATGACAGCAATGACCCCAGAAGCAAGTATTCACTGCACCAGTAAACCAAGCTCATGGCTCTCCTCATCCAGTTCCTGATGCTGAAGTTGGACAAATCTGCATCATGGCACAAAGCTAAAGGCAGCAGCACATTTTAGCTGTGCTTGTTGATAAACAGCAGCAACAGCCATGGCCAGCCGAAAAGGGAGAATTTTAAGGTAGTGACTGGCTTCACACAGGATTAACAGCACATTTTCTGGAGATGCGGTACTGGTTTAAGAGTAAGCAATAGGAACGAGACCAGCAGCTCTTCCTCTTAGCAGCAGTGATTCATCCAAGCAACCTAAGTAAAGTTTTTCAAGAAAACAAAACAAGGGTTGTCCCTGCCATTACGTATACATACGTATATATAGAAAGTCTTCATTCAAGAAGGGTTGCTTTTAGGTTTTTTTCCATTGAGCATCAGCAGTTTTTTTGGCCACTCTTCCCGGGAAAAAGGAGAGATGATGAGACAAAAAAAATAAATAAACCAACCTGTGAAGTGCTGCCCTGTGACAAAACCCAATCATCTGATTTTCTAAAGATTTCACACTACTTTTGTGCTTCATTGATTTTTAAGAAATTTGGGCACGTTTCCATTTGGGCATATTTTTAGGCAGCTGTAGTGTTAGTTTTACAAACCCTCCTCCTAAGCCAAGCAGAAACTCCCCTCTGGCATGGAAATTGCTCTTGAGGAGATGCAGGCAAGGTGCAGCTTCCCATCCCTATGGCCAGTGCCAGGCAAGGGGCTGGTAGGACATTTAGGGCTCGGAGGGCCATAGCTGACCTGGAGCAGGTATTGCCTGGGAGGGTCTCAGGGCTGGAAGCAATGTGCATTTCCTGAAGCTTTTAGAACACTTGCTCCCTGCTGCGCTGTGCCAGGCGCAGAGCACAGCTACTCCATTTGGAGTAGAGAAACAGGACAGATATGTGGAGTTAAAGTCACTGCCATCAACTCACAACCAACACTTCCCATTCCAATGGGAGGCAATGGCAGGCGCTGAACACAAAAGCAGGCCTTTAAGATCAAACTTCTAAATCCTGACAGGCTGCATCCTGGTTCATGAGGGAAACACTGAGGAAGTGAATTTCCCCTCTCAAGCCTGGACAGGGGATGAATCCTCCACACCAGCTCAGATAAAGCTCCTCTCAGCCTGGTGGCTTTCTCCTCGCCTCTCTGCTGTGCTACAAAGGAGCTGGGCATGTTTGTAACCGGAGGGTCAGTACATGGAGCTGTGGTCAGCACCTGGACATGTCAGCACATGGACAGTGCAAGCCCACCTGGGCTACTGACATAGCCCTGTGGGCCCTGGGGACAGGCCTGCCCCAGGGGGTTGCTGAGGAGGACAGATGTCCAAATGCTCCCCACGTTACACTGGCAGCCCCATGGGAAGTAGGAATGGGAGAGCATGGAGCCAAGGCTGGAGGTGGAAATGTGCTCTGGGAAAGGATCAGGTTTCCCATGGTGAGTCTGATTCTTTGCATCACCTCCAGCTCCCCACACGGCTGGTGCAAACCCAGCCTGGATCAGGCTCCCAGAAAGGAAGCCAGTTTGCTCCTTGTCCATTCCCCTGAGCACCTACCTGCACAACCATCACTTGCCACCGACATATGCTACACACAGAACCTGCTGAAACATCACCCACTGGGATGGCCTCCTCTGCCACAAAGGCTTTGAGCACCCAACAGCCACAGGGCCATGGAGGGCACTCACTGCACCTTCTGCTGCTGTGTTCCTCCACTTACCCTTTCCCTATGGATTCTGGGCTGAGAACTGTCCTGCACTGCCCAGCACCTCCAATACTAAACATTAGCAGCTAACAAAAAAATAATGCTTCCTTGCTACAGGCTTTGGTTTGTGAAGGGAGGGAAATGTGTTTTCATGGGCTCTTTGTGCCTCTGTGAGCTTCTTCATGGAAACAAAAGCAGGATTCAAGCACCCTATTTCCACAGTCAGCAGTAAAGTGTTACATATCTACAAAGGTAAACCTGAGATTATAAACTAAGACTAAGTTGAAATTTAACACTTTTGCCTTAGCTTGAGAGGTTGCATTTTCAGTGGAACCTTTATTACTTCTTCCAGCTGTAAGCCTTAAATACTCCTGTCTGTCAAAAGCTCCCAGGTTGTGTCAAAGTGGAAAATTCTGCGTTGCCAGATTCGGAGCGGATAAAATTAAAGAAAAATAAACCACAGAAGAAAAACAAATGGACAATGTATTGAACTGGAATGAGCTTTGCTTTCTTGCCAGCCTCCTGGAAGGTGTCACCAAGTCCCACATGCTTGTGCCCAAGGTACTGGTCAGGAGGAAAACAGAGGAGAGCTACTTACAGTGTTAATGCAGTGAAGACCACCTACCGAAAGTTGAAGAAAATCTAGAATAACTGAAGTCAAGCTTCATTAGGTAACTCCCCAGTACAGCTGCATTTTAGCATCTCCCAAGGTCAGCTTTCCTGTGAAAGAATGTCGAAGTCAGCAATTCTTCATTTGTTTTTCATTGATGTGCCACCTTGCAGCAGGCTCCACATTAACTTCAATGGGTGCAATCTTCCTCAGGGCAGGCAGCTGCTGTGGTGTCATCACTTCCATGGGGAGCCCTTAGCCCTGGCTGGAGCCACCATAGCAGTTGGGACAGGAAGCATTTAGGCCAGTGTTTTGCCCTAGCAGAAGACCCCCTGCAGAGGAAGGGGCACTGGAGTGATCAGCTTACAGCCAGCAAGCCATATTTGAAGGTGTATGCACATGGTAGCCACATCACACAGCAGCCACAGCCCCCTTCCAAGTCTGCCCTCACTGTTGGCGAAGCCTGGAGCTTTAGTTTGATGAAGGCACCTCCCCACCCTCACTTCTCTGTCCAGCCAGCCCTAACACCCCCAAGCCCCCACCACACAGTTGGGCTGGTCACCTGCCCGAAGCATCACCCTGCTTCCATTGCCCTCTGGGCACATTCCTGCAGGTATCATTGTGCCTGATCCTACATAACAAAGTGCAGATCACCAGCTAACCTCCACACCCTGAAAAGGCAGAAAGTAAAACAACCCACAATGAAACTCTTTTCACAGTTATCTGGGCCCCCAGCAAAAGCCACACTGCATCACAGGCATTGTCAAAGCTGAGTGGTGTGATAACAAACCTCACACAGGTCAGGGAAGGAAGCTGACCCTCTCTTATGTTGAATATATCAAGTAAAATAAATGCCCTAAACCCTATGATAACAAAGTGCCCCCTACACCCACCTTCTCCCCACCCTGGGGAACGACAAGAGAGCAGACAACAGGCGCTATCACCTCCTGTCACACTGGACAGTGCTGAAAGCAGAGCCGTTGTCCTTGACATCTCCAGGGAAGAGGATGTGTCCAGAGCAGGCTCCTCTACTCGCAGCTTGAACACGTGCTTGTGCATGTCATCCGTCCCGCACCCATCTGTTTGCATTGCCATTTCAGAAGTGCTCAGTGCTACTTCAGGCTTCCCCCCACACACACCTTTTCAGTGACATTTATTGATTGTCCAGTTGTTCCCTGTCTCTGCAGAGCCCAGCGAGCCTCTCATCGGGGGGGTCAGCAGCAATACGGGAGGTTCTCTCACCCCGACACTGGGTTGAGCAGCGCTCTTTGCCCAGCCCAATACAGGCCAGTGCCCAGCCCCACCACGTCCATAGGTCTACATTGTGCCATTCGCTGTCTCTCCGGCTGGCTCCCTTCCCCACGCCAGATCACATTGCCCTCTAGTGGAGTTGAATTTACAAGAAGCCATCATCCAGCAGTGACAACGACTGGGGGAATCAAAACAGAAACCAGAAACCCAGCAGAGCAGCCCCAACCAAGCTCCTCCCGTGCGTGAGACCCAACAGGCAGCAGCCCCAGCACCCAGCGCCGAGCCGTGGGATGTGCCAAAGCCCCGCAGCACAGGAGGCTGCTGGCCGTGGAATAGGAAACACCAAAGCCAAGCGCCTGCCCCCCTTGCTGCTCAGCCCCGTGAAAAGCAAAGCAGGCTTTACAGAGCCGGTGAGCACAGTTTACAGCCGTCCATAAGGCAAGGCCAGGGCCTTTTGTATTCCTTCTGGTTTCCCTCCGCACCCAGGGTGAAGCCTTCTCTATCCACAGGCTGCTGCGTTACCTACAAACAAACAACAAGAGATGCCTCTTCTCTTGGAAGGGAGGGATTTAAGTGAGCAGTTACCAACCTCTAAAACTCAGATGCTTCTGAGAGGGAAACACTCCAACTATTCAACCAAGATGGCAGGTTGGTAACCAAGTGATCCCTGCAAGCTGCTCCAGCCTGCCCGCAGGCAAAACGGCATCACTCCTGCACTGACTTCTGATGGGAAAATATCCCCAGTTGCAAGAAGATTTCAAAGCATCTTACAGGACCTGTGAACTATCAAGACAGCAGCCCATCACTTCTGACAAACGTTCAACAGAGATGGGAGCTGCTGGCCCTCTCCCTGATAAGCAGGACACCCTATCCCCCAAGGACCTCAGCCACAAGCACCCCCCAAATCTCAGGGGTGGCTGGAGCAGCCCCTTTTTGCAGCAGTGGATTCAGGGTGAATCCCTGAATCCAGCCCCAGCAGGGTAGAACCACAGGAAAAGCTTCAAGGAGAGCCACAAAGAGGCATCAGCAACCCCTACAAAAGCTGCCCACCTTCCCGAGGATTGCTTTGGCAACTGACCCCAAATCAGGTAAGGGAGGACCAGTGAAAGACCTGGTACGCTCATTGCAATAACTGAGGGTTTTGGCAGAGGAGGTCAGGCTAACATTGAGACAACTCTTCCACTGCACTGGCACAAGCCAGACTCTTGCCAGGACTTGGTGGAAAATAGCGCATATGAGAGGAAAATTGGGCTTTCATGCTACTCCTCCACCTAAAAATAGTTAAAGAGAAACATGGCCATTTTTTCCTTACTGGTCAGAACAGACCAGCCTCACCCTGAGCTCCCTGGCAGGTTTCACCCACCCTACGATGTCACCAGCCACACCAGGAGCTCAGGGCCACACTGGGTCAGGGCATTGTACACTTAGCCTGGGAGTACCGGAGTACTTGGGCCTTTTGCAGGCCTCCCCTAAACTTCTGTTTAAGTTTCTGTTGCTTTGTGGTTTGTGGGGCTGGACGGCTGTCACCACATGACTTCACCACAGTCATCCAGCGCAAGCATTTGCCGAGGGGAAGCTCATCAGGGCTCAGATGCTGACTGGTTCACAGGGCTGGTGCTCCCCCATGGACACTCACCCCTTCCCTTCACCCTACATCTTGAGGATGTAGATCCTCATGTCTCCTAGTCAGGGGCACCTGGTCAGCAAACAGGGCAGGTCACTGCACCCCAGCAGGACACAGAATCAGGGACCCACATGCAGAGGGCAGCAAAAGTCTCTCTTTTGATCTACCTCAACCAGAAATGTTCACACCATAACAGTTAGTCAACATCCCTCCATGCAGGAGTTTCAGGTGTCCCTATGCCACCAACAGTCAATGAAGGTCAGGCACATGGTGTCCATAGCTGCATTTTGGATTGTTTCTTTCTGTGCTCCATACAACCTTGGCTCAGGTATCAAATCCATACAGGTGATGTCCTGCCACCAGAGGTGTGCCCAGCTCTTGCAGGTCACACCCAGAATAGCATCAAAACCAAGGCTCCTTCCTTCAAGCCTGGGTCAGTGGGTAACAGCCCTGCTGTCTGTGCTATGAGAGTAACTGTGGAGGTAAAAAGCACTCATTTTTCCCCAGCATTCCCTGCTCTGCCGACAATCAGCATTTCCATAATTTCTCCTGAGTACCTGTGATGCCTGCATGGTTCTCAAGGCTAAACAATCTTCACTCAGCCAACACATAGCTTATTTAGAATACCTTCCTGCACCTATCTACGGTATGTCTTACTAATCAATCAATCCTAATCAATCTTTTTAGTTCAAAGGGGAGTAGATGTTGTGCAGGACAGTGGACTGAAATACACAATCCCACTCTGCTAGGCAGAAGGATGCAGCTGATCACCCATCCTTGGTGAGGATATGCTGTTGGGCTCCACAGCACGTTTCACATGCCCCTTAGACACAGGCCCATTAGTCAGATCCTTCTCTTTTCCACTCTTTTTCCAGTTTTATTCCTTTCTCACATATTTACCCAAGCTCCCCCCCCAGCCTTCAGCCAAACACCCACATGGCAATGGCTCATTTCAAGCATTTCCCCACTTCTGATGGCTCCCTTGCCATGCTGGGAACTGAATGTCAGTCCTCTGGCTGGCTGTCCTGGGTTCAGCTGTAACAGTTATTTAAATCCTTCTTAGGCCCAGGACAACTCTTGCTTTTTGGCAGTGGCACTGCTTCCCATTGCCAAGGTTTGAAGGAAAAGCAGAGGAATTTGACCCTTAGGTTCCTCATTCTCTATTGATCCTTGATGGATGCTGTGCCCCTCTGGGGACCGCCACGCACATGGCTGGTCCATTGCAGTCACAACAATGGTTCGTACTGCTGGACCAGCATATCTACACCTGCTAAGCAAGGAAAGAGGCAGAAAAGTCCAGCCATGGGAGGAACAACACTGACCTCTCCACAGCAGCACCCTCTCCTTCCCCACCCACTCTGCCCAGCTTCTTCACCCACCCCAGCCCAAAGCTGCTGGGCTCTCTGCATTCCTCCACTGGCGAGGGCAGAGCACATCAAAATCTTCGTATATCTTCCAATACATGCCAATAATAAAGGATAAATAATCCCTGATCTGTTCAGCCTTTCTGCTAGTGCAAATGGGGATAGCATTTACCTTCAAATACCCTGAGACACAGCATCCCAAGTGGAAGATTTTTAAGAGGCCTCAATAGACAGAGAAGGAATTCAGCAGATTTATGCTGTTTGGGACATTTAATCTAAATTTGGAATCAAGCAGTTGCCTTCCTGTTGGCCTTTAGCCATCCGCTTTCCCAAAAGTAGCTGCCTGTGTTTCCAAGACATTTGGCAACTTCTCTGTCTCTTGCTCACATCATGACAACTTCCTTCTGTAAAAGGTCTACAAATAAAAGGCAAATGCTATAGAAAGGTAGAGTGTCTCCTTCAATGCAGGTTACAGAGGGCATAATCATCTTTTACCAACCTCACAGATTCAGAGGAAAGGTGGTTTTAGGTACAAGTTCGTTTTCAGTGAAGAAATGCACATTCAGTGAAGGAGTTTCAAACACTTCTGTCATTTATTACTGGTGACAAATTCCATATACGTTCCACTAGTGTCAGTTAAGTCTTCTAAACCATCGATAAAACCTTATTTCATCTGATCATTAGTTACAAAATTAGTTATTTGGGAATACTGTCTCCCTGGGGAATCAGACAAGTTGAGAAAACTTCCCTCCAGGGAATCACTGGTTTGATATTCAGATTGAATTTTCTTCTAAATTTCTGGACTGTGCCTCTGGTACAGTTTGAAAATATAGATGAAGACATTTAGTAGAATACACTGTAACAGCAAGCTTTAGTTTTTCCTTCCTACCTTGCTCTGAGCCCCTTCCCAGCATCAGGACATACCACATGCAGCACAGCTAAATGCAAGGCTAATTTTGCAATGCACATGCTCTTTGTAGCACCACTGCTCATGCAAACTGCTCAGATGCTAAGGTCTGCATCCCGGAGCCCCACATTAGAAGCATCCTCATATACAGCCTGTTTCCCAGCCAGCATGAAGCAACTCAGCGGTGGCCATCCAGCTCAAAGAGCAGAAACCCACATCAGAAGAGTCACTGATGCAACCAGAACCAGGAGCAAAGGGTGATAGGAACAGAACAAAATAACTTTTTACACTTAAAGAGCAGGCTGGACACAGGGCTGGACACAGGAGTGAGGTGTACAACACTGGCAGCTGCTGGAGGAGGGGAAACCCACCAGTGCCAGGCCGCCTGCTGGTGGCCCTGGGACAGGGAGGATTCCAGTCCCTAGGGCTCTTAATCAAGGCATTTAAAATAATTGATCTTATTACACTAAGCGTATCACTGTTAAGCCTTCAGCTGTTAATGTTCAGCCACTGTTGGAAGGGCCAGACCCAGCCACAAATCAGCCTAAAACTGATACATCCGAAACAGCAAGACAATACTTCCCCAAAAGAAATAAGTACTTTGGACAAGAAGTCTCCAAGCCAGTGCAGTGGCTATTGCTCCTGCATACATCATCAACTTCCGAAAGCACTTACTGGTTATCATGGGGGACCTTTGGGGGATGTCCCCTGAAGGCAGTTGCTTGCAGACATACCTTCCTCCAGCCTCACACTACAAACTGCTCCCCAGGACCTACCTGCTCCTTGGGTCCTAGCTCTGAATAGCTTAGATGGGCAAGTGTTCCCTTGTCAGGGAGCAGCTCACACCGAACACCATTAAGGCATACAGAAATCTCCAACCCTGGAACATTGCACTCACTCCACTTCTCCACAATCCGAAACCTCCTCTAGCCCCCAGCCAAGTCTTCCACACTCCAGGGAGGCAAGAGCCCACCTTCATCTTCCAAAGCAGAGAAAGGCTTCCTGTAGGCACTGCTCAGCCCCCAGCAGAAAGCTTAACAAAACCAGCTTCCCTCCAGCCCAAACCCCAGGACTGCTGCACCACTACTGAACATACCAGCAAAGAGCAATGCCCCAAAGCAGCAGCTCCTCTCTGTGATTCCCAAACCAGTCTCCCCAGCTTCTAGGTGCCCTTGTATCTAGCATGAATGGCTGACAGTAATCACCTGAAGACCAGTCTGTAGGAGCTGTAGGTTATTGGGGTGGGTTTTATGTTTAAATGAAAGCTTTAACCACCCACTTGGTGAGAGGTTTAGCAGCCCAAGTGGTTTCTGTGAGTATCTGGGCATTGGTGGTGTAGAAGTGGTTGAAAGCAAATAAGGTGCTCTGGGTCCATGCTATGCAGCATCCTGTGGAACCAGGCAGAAATGGTGCTGGGTTGCACCCAAACCCCAGCTATTTTAATTTGTATTACAGTTTGTTGTTTTTTTTCCCCAAGAGGGTTTGATATTTGTCAGCTTCTTACGTACTGTACTATTTGTTTAAAATGAGCCTTATCTTGAGCAGCCTATTTTTGACATTATCAACTGTGATTACAACACTTAAAGATAACACTGGGCTTCAATTATCTAATGTAAAACTCATTAGTGATCTCAAAAACAATGCACCTGAAAGTGTCCTTTCATTTCTACATTTTCCTAAGTCCTTCTAGGGCAAAATTATAGGCTAGAATTTGAGAGCTGGACTAGAATTTAAAATATAATAAAAGCTAAGTTTCGATTCTAATCCCAGGAACAAGGACCTGGGGCTCTAAAGGGATCTTTGAATATTTGAAACCAGAGCACCATTACAAGTGTTGGCTGCGCTAAAACTATTCATCTCACTGCTTTTACACACGAGGTGGAAATCTGTATTTGCAAGGTATTGTGTGTGTTTGAGCACCCGATGGGAACTGAGCAAGAAAAATTCAACCCTGAAGATTTGGCTTGTGAATGTAAGTAACTGAAAACAGAGAGTTTGCTGGTTCATTCAGTTTGTGATGGACTCTGTCGTCATTGTCACTTACTTGATTTCCTTTTCTGTTCATACCTGTCTGTTTCACAAGGGACAGAGAAGATAGCATGCATGGAGGGGTTCTTGGAAGCTGTTAGCCATCCGTGCACTCAGATCTGCAACTAAAAGCTGTGAAAATACCAACAAGAGCTTAATGCAAGACACAGCTGGCTCCTTGAGCTCCCAGTGGGTAGGAAACGGGCAGGTAAAATGAGATCTGTGTCACAGCAAAAAAACAGATCCGATTTCACAGCACTGCACACAGGATGCCTCCATCTGACCGTGCTAAGGAGGGGTTGGGAAGCCCTCATTTGCTAGGAAGACTATCCCACAGCTGGCTGGCAGAAACCAGGGGAATTTTCCCAATGGCAAAGGATTCCCAAAAAATTTCTCCCAGTGCACACATGCCTTTTTCCTACCTCAGGAAAAGGATGCCTCCTGGACCAAGTCAGGCAGGCAAGGGTGGATATGGCCCCTGAGCCTGCTGCCCTCCCCTTGAAACAACCTCCCTCCAGGCCTGCTGCGGCTGTGCATGGGCTGCCCACCATGGGATCTCTCCTGATGGCCTTTCCCAGGCCATTTGGGACAGCAACATTAATAAAAACAGTTGAAAGCCCATTAAGTATGAGTCATGCATCCTGTGACAGCCTTTGCACATGGGGACTGAACATTAGGAAACATCATCTCCCACTGTTCCCTGTGTACCGGTAGCCTCCAAACCAGTGCCACCCAGTTCAGCACAGTGTACATTCTGCCCTGAGGCTTGCACTGGTTGTTTAATGGAGTTACTTAGCCCCTAGATTGTTTCATATAGCCTCTATCCTGCTTGGGAAAACTGGTCCTACAATAGGCAGTCTGATGTTCTATAGCCCAGGGGCTTGCAGGCTGGGTTTGAGGTATACTCTCTCATTTCTGAGATGCTCTATGTAACATTATCCATGGTTCATTAATATGGTCTGCTCTGAGCAGCCTGCAGAGCTAAAACCTATTTTGTTGGAAAGTCCTCAGCTATTCAAGACAAACAAGGAAATCAAATTGGATGAAATATAACAACTCCCATAAATGTGTCATTCCGCTGTGTTATCCCAATTGGAAAGGCTGAACTAAATCCAGTGAGAAAAATCTTGATTTCACTCCTGATTTAGCATTTTAAAGACTAACACAGGATTACAAGACACAAACATGCTGTTACCAAATCAGTTGATTTCAGGCCCTCCCCAGCTCAATAAGCAGTTGGATCACTACAGCCACACTTTTCTCTTCACTGCACTAGGCTTTTGGGTACCTCCACATAAGGTGATGTGGCTGCCATATTTTGCAGGAGGAAAGCATAATTTCACACTCCTATTTCCACATTTTTGGAGCTAAAACTGCTCTTCTCTCCCATTCTGTGCTCAGGCACAGAGATCTGGACAAAGAGATTTCACCACCGCTGGTGAAGACCATTTCCAGGTAGAACGCTGGTTCTAACACTGCAGGGGGGAAAGACCTTCACTTTCCAGTTTCCTTCTCTGCTTTCTGTACATTCTTTCTCTTCCCACCATTCCTTTCTCCAGAAAATCTCCCCAGCAACGAGACCAAATTAATACATGCAAAGAGTGTCACACCAGACTGCAAATGCCGCGGCTCTTTGTCCTAAAATAATTCTGATGTGAGCGACTAGAATATGGGCTTACTAAATAGTGGTTTGTTTTACCTTAGTCCAGGTGGGGGACTTTAAACTATTAATACTTTTAAAAGTAGCCAGGGGGTTGCCCAGAAGTGCCATTTGCTTCTGGAGCGAAGCATAGGATAGTTGAGGGTATGGCTTTTTGTTGCTCCTGGGGGTGGCTGTCCTGCCCCGAAACAGCGGGGGCAGAATCAAAGCTCTGGTAAGTCTTTTTCAATGCTGGTTGCTGTCTGTGGTCCCAGGAGGAGCTGCATTTCTCACAGATAATGACTCAGGGTGATATTTCAGGCTGGCAGATCCATGCTGAGCTGGAAGGGAGGCAGCAGCTCAGCTCACCCTGGGTGATTTTCAAGTTGCCAGAGAATGGAGAGGCAGTGTTGAGCACAGGGATGCGGTCCTGCCAGCCACGGAGGGACTGGGGATGCTCATGCCTCAGCAGATCTAACTTGTCACCTGCAAATATATTCTTGATAGACATTACACTGTATTTGGTCTTGCATACACGTGCGCACATGTTTTCCCACCAATGAGGCTGCTGATGTCCTTCCTATGCTGCCACTAGGTTGAACATCTTAATTTAGTCACCCAACAGCTAAAAGATACTACAAAGTGACCCTTGGGGGAAGTGGAAATGCTGATCTCCAGTCCAGGGTGGCCCTACCAGCATACCAATGTACCTCAAAAGCAGAAGATCGGGTAGTCCAGAGCCCAAAGAGACTTTTGGGGTCAGAGACTGTGACAAAGCCTAGATCTCAAATCACCCAAGAAACTGGCAGCAACCAGATCAAACCCAAACTTTGCACTGGGCGTCTCGGCAGACCTGTGTACAGCATGACAAATCTCAACCCCAAAAGTACTAAATCTGGAAGCAGTTTAAATCCAGAAACAAAACACTTCTACTATAATCAGCCAGCAGAGTGTGTGTTCATGAGTGGGAGTTTCTGTGTTTACATCCCATGCACACACATTTGCGTGCACTCATTAACTAATTCTTAACAAAAGTTAAAATCTAAGTTAGAGCACAAGAAAAAAGAATTGCTCATATTTATTTGTCAATTTTTCATAGGCAAAACCACAGCTCTGGCTGGCACCACGACCTGCTTTTTCTCAGCTCTTCTCCCACAAACAGCATTTTGGGGCATAAATGACCCAGTTTAGTGAAGCTGCTGAGAGCCAGCCCATGCCAGGGGCAAATTCCAGGCCTGGCCTAAATGGGCGCAATTCACATTCAAATCAGTTGAAGTTATGCCAGCCTGCTCCAGGACTGGCCCAGCTCCTGCAGCTTTTCTCCTGAGCTTTATTCCCAGCCTGTCACTGTAATGAGCACATGCACCCAGGGTTTTGGCATAGAAGTGAGGTGAGGATGGCTCTGGCCATGCAAATCAATCACAGAGCTTCACCTTGGACAGAATTTGAATCAGTCGCTGATTTACCAACTGCCAGCCTGATGAGGGCTGTGACGATCGGGAGCATTTGGGGATACATATTTATGTTCCTAGAAATTAAGACATAGGGAGTTATTAATAGATGAATCTAAAAACATCCCTGGGACTGTGTGAAGTGTCATCATCTGGCAACACTTTGCTGTACCCACTGCTGGGAACTTAATCATGTAGGTTGTCATACTGCACACCCCATCATCGGCAGCAGCACAAGCTCAGCCCTGCTTTGGGGCCAGCTCAGTCTCCACTTAAGAGGCAGAAACATTTTAATGCCCCCTCCAAAGCACTTGCAGAGGGCATGGATGCCAGAGCCCGAGCACAGCCAACTTCCTCTTACCAACTAACTGTTTCTACCTTCCCTTGGCAGACAGGCTCCCTTTTCCCCTCTTTCCAGACCGCAGGAAAGCCTGGAGCCACCCTCTGGTTTAATGACAAAGGTACACTTGGGAGCAGAAAGGCATCAGTGATGAGGGAGAATTCAGAACTTAACTTTGCTCCTTTTAAGAACAGAACCTGGCTGGGGCTGGGGAATGGCTGGACTAGTCTCAACTTCATGCCTAGTCCTTGTCAGCATGCAAACCGGGAGGGTGGAAAGCACTTCCCACCACCCACATCCAACAGGACCAGAGGATCAGGTTGGACTTGGCCTCATGTGACACATTTTCAAAGCACTGTGCCTAGGGGGCAAATATTCTTATTATTTAAAGACAAAAACGTGAAATAAAAGAACCATTTTACCTTTATTTTCTTAGAAACCTACAAGTTTTCTAGATAAAACTTTTCTGAATATATTAAAATATATGAAATGTTTCACATCTGCTCTGTTCTTGCCCTTTAGTGCAGTCATCTGCGTCCCATTGTAAGGCTCTATTTCTAAAAGGTCATTCTACTAAAAGGCTGTTTCAAATACCTTAAAATGAGTTACGGGTTCATGAACAATCACATATTATGGAAGAAGAGGAATTTTTTTTTAATGCTTAATAATCAGGCAGTCAGAACGTGAACTGGCTGTTTGGGGATTTCGTTCATTTTTATGGTGTTTCTGCCCATTTATTTTATGGGCCCTGGCGAGTGGAGGCTAACACTGAGAGCTTGTAAGAGGTTATAAAAGAACCCCGGACGTATTTTTCATGGCAATTGGAATAGCCAGGTTGAAGAAAAAAATAAAAACCAAACCAGAAATGCTTTTTATTTACATCTTTGCCAACAGTTTTCAGCCAAAGGCAGAAATAAAACCACAGAGCCCTTAGAAGAAATAAAACCACAGAGCTCATAGTCTGAGCAGTACTTGCTTAGCATGAGCTCAGCATCATTTTTGCCAGTGCTGGACTCAGGACCTGTATTTTCTTGTCATGGGCTTTTCTCCAGAGCACCTTGCCAATGCAGCTCAGCACTCCAGCAATGTGAAAGCATCTACATTAACTGCAGCCTAAAGGAGTGGAGGGCTGTCTCTATCCCCACCTTAGGGGCTGGGGACATGCAAAGGAGAGGCTGCAGACAGCCATTAATTGCAGGGGCTCAAGCAGAAAGCCCCAAGACCCCAGCCATCAGTGCTTGAGGCACTGTGACTCTCTCTGCATGTTCAAGGCATCACACTTACTAACACCTCTCAAAGCCGTGGGCACCTGGCACTTCTGTAAATCAGGTTTTCAGGCCTTCAGCAAGCATCCAGAGAGCAAAGAAAACACATTCATGGGCCAGCCATAGTCAAACACCATGGAGATCCAGACACAAACTAGGTCCCTGTGACCAGGATGGACTGTGTACTCAGCAAGCAATCCTTGCAAGCTTGCAAGCACCCTTGCAAGCTCAGACTCCTGTGTGGTTGATTACACATCTCACATGCACCACTTCTGGCCCCTGGTTTTGAAAGGAGAGGAAACAGCTGGTGAATAATTCATTGTGTACCCACCCGGTTGTACTGCAGCCTTTCTGCTTGCTTGCAGGCAGGGTTATCTGTACCACCACGAGCCATTCCCCAAAGCTGCTGGAAACAAAGGCTCTCTTTTTGTGGCTGTTTATCCAGAGGACATAGAGAGGGATGTGGGAGGAGGTGGGGAAACAACAGTGGTTGGAAATCCCACCCAGCATGGTCCCTCCTCAAAGAGCAGAAGTACCTCCTGGCAAAGGAGGGCTTGGGACTCACAGCCACATACATCCCAGATTTATCTGCCAGCCCTGTTCCCGTCACTGCTAGTCTTCTCCCAACTTATAATGACTCATCAGAAAGATGGGTCATCCATACCAGAAAGACTATTTATGAACTTAGTAATCAAAGAGAAGTTGTGAAAAGTGAAAACTTATGAAAATTAAAGAACCAAGCAATGAATGAGGACGGTGGGGGAAGAAGCCTCCAGGAACATTCTGGAGGGTAAAGAACAGGGCTGGGTACTGCAGGATGCGATGGAGACAGGGACACACTCCTGTTGGGAGCTGGGGCTGCGCCAAAAGGCTAGGAGAAACGCCATACCACCCAGGTACTTGCCAGCACATTCTATGTGGAGCTTGGTGGTACAAAGTAACGCTGCGAGATGTGGCAACAGGGGGACTAGCTTCTGGAAATGCTTTTTGGGCAGATGGTTTGAGCGAAGATGAACCATTCTCCAGGACAGGGCTGCCAGCCAGGGTAACCACAGTCCTTATCTTGTGGGGAGGACTTCAGCCATCAGCTCATCTCCAGCTCATCCTGAACTGGTAGAAAGTTATACTTATCGCACCTCCCAGTGCATAACGAGGACCCCCTGTGATAATTTTTTGCCATCACTTGCAGTGCTGTAGGTGTTGCCAGAGTCTGGCCTGGGGAGTGTTTCTCCAATATGCCTTCAAACGCAATTTAGAAAAGGGCTCTTTCATCAGCTGGCTGCCACAATTCGCCTGCAGCACAGATGGAGAGCTTTTGCAATTGGTGTTTACAAAACTGCAGTAAAAAGCTGTTTCCTTTGACATCCAAGAAGTTTCCTGCAGGAGCAAACCAGGCACAGCCACAATGCCACACAGGGGGCCATGGGCTCCATCCCCAGGTACGGCTGCTTCAAGCTAGGGGAGGTGGGCACAGAGAATCACAGCACTCCCCCAGCCTGTGCCTGTACCCCTGTGAAAGGCCGGGGGAATGGCCCATTTCCAAGGCCCCACCGCCAGACAACGCTGCTCTTTGTGAGCTGCACAGATGCAGCAGGAGGGAGAATATTGGTCAAATCCTGACAGACCTTATGCTAATTCACCAGCATTTTAGACCATGCACGGACACTTGATCAAGTGGGAGAGACAGCAGCAAACACGACATTTAATTATGGGAAAGAAAAACGAAGTCTTTTACCCTGCATTTGGCATTCTCCCAAAACACAGAGTTAATTGTTAGGAGGGTATATTAGAAGGCAATGAAGGAGAAGATTGAAAACCCTGATTATGCCAATGTCCTGAAAATGCTGAATTTATTGAATTTCACATGAGAAAACACAGGCTGTGCCACGCTGAGGCCTGTGCCAGCAGCCAGCTAAGAGCTGAAGGGGTCTGTACGTGTATGTTAGGGGGGGACAAAGCACCCCAACTGCTTCATGAACCCCTGCCAACTTCTGGCCAAGCCCTTCTGAATCCCTAAAATGGGGCAGGTCCATATACTGGGGTAGATGCCGCCACAGCAGGATGGGCAGACCTTGGTGTAAGTGATGCACAAGGCAGGCAGACCTTAGTGATGCACAAGGCCAGCACATTCTTCAGGAGCTCAATTTCCTTTGGAAAAGGCTGTAACCAGGTAAATCTGGAAAGGACACTTCAGCCGTGACCTCTGTGTAATACATTCAGCTGAATTTGCTCAAATTTGGCAAGTCTGCAGCAATGGCAAGTCTGAACGGCTTCAGGACATGCTGACACACATGTCCTTGAGAGAGCAAGAGCTCCTGCTCTGGGTTACATGAAGGTCCCTCTGTCCCAGGTGCAGCTGGAGATGGGAATATCACAAGGACAGAGAATCAATGAAATGCTTCCCAAAAATACCCCACCGACTCCAACAGTTTGATTTTTTTGGCCTGTCCTTGGGCTGTGGTGTAGCCTCAGCATCCTCCAGCCTGTTTCCCCATGGATTTTCTCAGAAGTCCCTTGAACCACATAAACTTTTAGCTTGGTCATGGGTGAAGGGCAAAACTGTGCCTGGAGCTAACCTATGGATTTAGTCATTATATCACAGTCCTTGGCCTAACGCATCTCCCAGTTGTGTCCCGTGAAGAAGAAAAGTGCCAGCTATTGCCGATGCCTTCATGCCACTGAGAAGCCCCCCTGTGCTTGCTGAAGTGGGCAGAACTGACTCGGGATTTTAGCGAAATAAGCTCCTTTTTTCTTTTTCCTGACTCTTTTTTTTTTTTTTTCTTTCTTTTAACATGAAAATTCACGCCGATAAATGAGATCCCGCTCGCGTTACACCTGCAGTAGCTGTGGATGTACTGCAGGGGGTAACCTTTGGCTGCTGATCCACTCCCTGCCGCGGCCAGGCAAGCTGAACGGGCGCCGCGAGTCACCTTCCGCAGAGGCAGCTGCGGTGGCAAGAGCCCTGGTGTGTGGTACCGCGGTCCCAGTTTAATTACGGCAAGTTTCTGGTTTTCCTAGTTTTAAATGACTTAGGAAAAAGAGCCCTAAAAATAAAAATAAGATCATTTTTAAGAGCAACAAACAGAAAGAATTTGATATTTGGGGCAAGATAGCTAAAATTACTATTTTTGCCTGTCTCAGATGGCATGATTTTTGTGCCTAACCAATGTCACTGGAGACACCCAAATCAAACACCTGAATCCTCTTAATGGACACAGAGCCAGGCTGTCACTGCAGGGGGAACTCCAGCAGAAAATGTTGTTTTCCAGCTCCTAAGGAAGTGCAGTAAACTAGAGGGAGCCTGCGAGGCGTACACACCCGAGCGACACACTCTTTGCGTCAGCATCAAGTAGTTGTCTCTGTTCAGAAACCCCTTAACACACGCTGAGCTTTGAAGTGAACCCCCAGCAGCTTCAATGGGAGCTAAGCTCAGTGCTGTCCCAGGCTACTGCTCTGGGTGGCAGAAGAAATCTTCCCCTTTAAGCCCTACAAACATTTTCTTCCAAGGAGCTCTTCAAGGAGGGGGCCGGCTGATCCCGACAGTGATGTTCCCCGGGGCTCTTTCCAGCACTGCCGCGGTAGTGCTCCGGGAGACCTGGCAATCATTCACCCCCCAGCAGTGCGTGTCCCCACTCACGTCGGATTTTCAAGAACCATGTCAGGAACCCTATGCCCTGCGTGGGTTAGCAAGAGGAATGTGTGTGCCCACACCTACAGGCAGGTCACACAAGTGGAAAGGAAGGTTGGAGAAGTGCTAAAGCCATATAGCAGTAAAACATAGGTGAGTAGATTCCTCCTTTTGCAAGGACTGGTTTGAATTGTTTGCCTTTAGTTTGCAATAACAACTACACCACAGATCCCTGTTGCCCTTCCAATGCAAGTGTTCTAAGAGAAAACTGGGGAGACCCCTGGATGTAAGGAAGAAGGAAAGGTCTTGAGACAGCATGGGCTCATCAGTGCAAAAACAATGAGGCAAACCCAGGGCTTGCTGCAAAGTAAGGGGAAAAATAAATTTTGAACAAATAAGCAACTGAAAACTCTTTTTCTAAATGGTAAAATAAAAACATAAATGTTCATAACAAAGCCACCTCATCTACAACACCTTTAAGATGAAAACCAAACTGAAGATTGAAAAACTAGCCTGCACTAGAAGCACATTTTCTGTTCCCTGTACCACAAGCAGAGGGTGGCTTCAATTCATCAGTGGCTGAACTGTTGCACAATAAAACACGGCGATGAATGGGCTACTTTAAAAGCAATGGAGCTTTGTCCCCTTGGTGGCCAGCTTCTTCAGTGTCTCCAAAACATTTGTTTATAAGTGGGAAATGACTAACAAGCCTCTGAAGGCAGTTGAGGGTCCAGCTTTGGGAAGTTACCCACGGCGTCAGGCAGACAGAGCTGGGGAAGCCCTGTGAGAGCAGGGCTGGAAGGCAGCAGAGCAGAGTGGATGCAGCTCCATTCTCAACACGAGGAGTTCAGCTTCTGGTGTCTGGTTCAGCCCTGTGGAATCCCAAAAGCAAGCCTGAATGTTGCATCCCACTGCTCTGAACTCACATTCCCACACTCCACCATCCTCACACTCCTGCTGAAAATCCCAGCCCTCAGACACACTTGGTCTGTGAGAGCATAAGTGAATCATCAGAGAACCAGTCCCATGACAAAAAGCTGAAAGTGATAGCACCAAGGTTTGTCTTTTCTTCTCCACAGGCTGTCAACTCTGAATCCTAATGATGTTGCTAAAACCACCCTTGGCTTGCTTCCAAGGATCACTGCAGTGGGCTACCATCCCATGCTCCTGCATGCCAGAGACGGAAAACCTGGAAGCTCACCTCTGATGCAGGACAAACTACAGACCACACAGCAAACCTCATCTTACTCAAGAAGTCCAGCCCAGGCACTGGAAGCACTAGAGCAGCGCTCTCAGGGAGTCCAGGGATACCAGCAGCAACATAAGAAAAGCTGCTTTTATCCTATACAAGCAAAGAGCTTGAACTCTTATCAGGCACTTATCCAGGACAACAGAGAAAGGTACTTGAACCCTGGCCAAAATGTTTTCCTTCCTGCTTCACAGAGCACATGAATTGCAAGGGCAGCCCATCTACGGGAATAGTTGTGCCTCGGAGACAGCAGCAAGGTTTCCAGGAAAAACTGACATTACTTGTGGTCTAAGCCCAATCACAAGCATAAGGGATCTCAAATTCTGCACTACTTAGAAGAACCCAACAGCATTACCCCTCCTAAGCCCAAGCACTACTCCAAGACCCACCTCCTTTTATCACACTTCGCTGATACATTAGCGCAGACGCACTTTCCTCAGTAGTTTAAGCTGAAATGCCTGGCTGCAAACTGGCACTCGGGCACTTCATATTCTGTCATCCTTGGTTTGGGGGCAAAAGAGTAGGGCTAGAGATTGGCAGATGTGAAGAGGGGAGCCCAAGTACTTTGTCTGTCTCCTCCAACACTTCTTAGCATGCACTATAACTCTTCAAAGTTTTGTTACTTGTATGCATTTCCAGCCCCTGGGGCTGCAACTCACCATGCATAGACGTTTCCTCCTGCTTGTGTTACCTGCTTTCCTACCCGCTTCAGTAAAAATCCTCCTTTCATTGAGGTGAAATTCCCACCTGCACTGTTGGGTGCACTTCACCTTAATAAACAGAGGACATAACTGGACTTAAAGAGTTCATTTGTATTTCTTCAGAAACACTGCAATTCAACAGGAATTTAGACTGGATATAAAGAAGAAGTTCTTTACTGTAAGGGTGGTGAGGCACTGGAATGCGTTCCCCAGGGAAGTTGTGAATGCTCCATCACTGGAGGTGTTCAAGGTCGGGTTGGACAGAGCCTTGGGTGACACGGTTTAGTGTGAGGTGTCCCTGCCCATGGCAGATGATCTTAAGGTCCTTTCCAACCCTAACTGTTCTATGATTCTATGATTCTGTGCTGCCTCACCCAGCTCCGGGTGAGCTGCCAAGCAGCAGCACTCCCAAGAGCTCATCAAACAACCCTCGTCTGTGACAGACCCTGCTAGGGTGTGTGGGGCACACAGATGCGCTCTGTGGCCAGCATGGGCACCGGGCTCTGGGATAATGTCTGAAGGACCCCAATGGCTTCTCCAATTGCTTCACAACTTTCTGCATTAAAAAACCCCAAAAATGTGTGCTCCAAACACGCTGCTCATGGCGATGGCGTCTGCTCCACCGTGGGCAGCCCTGCTGCTGGGATGGAAGGTGACGGTGAGCCCGCTGAGCCTGTCCCAGACCTGATATCTGAGCAGGGCTACAGGAAAGGTCCAGGGAGCAGAGCCAACAGGGAGTAATGCTGTGGCCCTTGCATGGCTCAGGCAATGGCAGGGAGCAAAGCCGACCTTTCTGCCATGCTAAGCAGCTGGGCTCGGGTGCTTCTCACCCTCTCTATTTATACCAGTATTGCTATTTATGCCTGGCTGTTTTTGTCATCCATCTCATCTACCTGATCCTTTACGTCACCTTTTCAGACCTTTATTATTTCAGTTTTCAGGGCTGGAGGCATCACAAAAAACTGGCAACACCTTGGAAACATCAGCCTTCCCATTTCCCTAAATTGCATGTGCAGAAGAGCAAGGGGAGCTGCATCCTAATCCCTCAGCCACTTACTAAGCCATGAAAAGACACACTAATGGACAAACATGATGAGGCAGTTACAATAATTTCAGTGCAAAAGCAATGCTTCCAAATGGAGAATTGCATAAAATGACGCTGGTGCCAAATCCAGCAGGTAAAAGGCATTGTCACCCTGATTTTAGGTACATTTACACGCACAAAATAATCTTATCGCCTCTACATAGGGGATAGATACTGATGTAGAAAAAAGAAAAGCAAACTGAGAAGCCCTGCTGTGAATTTGCTATGGTTGAACCTCCTGATCGTACTTGGGTTTGAAACTTTCATTAGAAAATAGTCACAGAACCCGGAAATATTGCAGAGGCCTCATCACCAGAGCTGGGAGGTTTTCTTGGCAGCAGAGCAGCTTCGGGCAGCATCAGAGACTTCTATTTTTGTACAAACCGAAAGGAAAAGACAGACTCTTTCTGAACACCACTTTGCAGCAGAAAGGCTTTTGACTTAAAAGCCAATCTTTTGCAGACACAAAACAACAGGTTTCCTATTGGGGTGCATATGACAGATGATCATCTGCCTATTGAGGCTGCAGTTGCGTTAGAGTTAACTGCTGTAACGCAGCCACTTCCCACAGAAGGAAGCTCCTGACAAAGCTGCCCTCTTTCCTCATCCCTGTTTGTTATTTCAACAGACCCAGTGGCAGCCAGGAGTGGAGAGAATGAACAAATGGGAGTTAAAGAAGTCCCCAAAGACATGAAAAGCATTAGTCAATATTTATTTTTTTTAGTGTTTTTGCTCGGCCTCCTATGTATCACACTTTATGGCTGAAATGGCAGAGGGATTTATCACAGCAAAACCAGATCAACTACAACCCCTGGGTAAGCGTTACACTATATGTACCTGCTTCCAAATAGAAGAGAGGTGGCTGGTTTGCTTTGCCTTGCATAGGAGGAGTTTGTCCTGCAATGGGCTATGAGGTCAGAGCAGTTCCACTCTGAGCAGCAGGATGTGAACAGCCACATGCACCAGCAAGATTAAATATACACTAATCACAGGTGAACTGAAATCACTGAATAGGTTGTTTCCAAGTCGCAGGGCCCTGCTCACATCCCAGCTATAAATGCCTTGGGGGAAAAAAGGATGGTTAGGGTAATGCTCCCTGAAGCAACCCAAGCATCTCCACAGTGATGCTGCTGCAGTGGGAAGATGTCTCTCTGCCTTGCTCCATCCTTCCAAACCTCATCTAGAGAAGGTGATCAACATAGCCCTGACAAGTACAGCCTGCTCCAAAAGGCAGGAGCCTGTGAACGTATGGCTCACACTATGTACCTACGCATCCCTTGGTTTTATGCAGAACCATCTCAGCATCCCCAGCAGCATTTCCTGGAATGAGGGTGCTGCTGCACCAGCAGTCTTGCGGCCCTAAAGCCCAGAGCCGCACAGGTTTCATTCAAGCCAGTCATAGCACATTATAAATAGAGGATCCTGCTTGTTTTGGAACCCCCAAATAGCAAGCAGCAGGTTCTGCTTTCACAAATAGCCCAGAGATATGGCAAGGCCAGGCTCATGTTAGCTGGTCTGAGAAGTGCTGGGGTTAAAGTGACACTGCCAGGGAGCAAGGAGGTGACCCCCACGCTGCCAGAAACTGGGGTGGACATGTCTGGGTGCCAAACATCAGTGGAGTCAGGCTTTGCTTTAGCAAAGCTGTTATCCTATTTACCTGCAGGAAAACAGAGCTTTCATCCTACACCTTCCTCGAGTCTTTTAAGTCAGCAGACTTTAATAACCACAGATACACTTTTAGAGACAAAC
The DNA here is from genome assembly GCA_039720435.1 of Amazona ochrocephala. Taxonomy (NCBI): domain Eukaryota; kingdom Metazoa; phylum Chordata; class Aves; order Psittaciformes; family Psittacidae; genus Amazona; species Amazona ochrocephala. The sequence continues at coordinate 49,168,569 of CM077882.1, read as the reverse complement.
AGATGCTTCTGTAACGACTTTAGGCATGTTCACGATAAGCAATACAAAAAGCAGGCAACTCGTTGGTTCATTACCTATTCTTAGGGACCAGAGGGCAACAAATTCACGCTGAATTCAATCAGGCACCTGCTCAGAGCAATTCCCAACAGGAAGGCGTACAGTTCTCTAATTGTAAAACACTGCATTGTTTTTCCAGCCTTCAAATATTATTGATTTTAATTTTTTTTCAGATGTGGAGAGATGAATTCCAAGCATGATGTCTGCAGTCAGTGGTAAGCAGCAAAACAGCCATTTCCAACAGCAGAGCATTAAATGCCAACTGAAACACTGGCTGGATATTGCATTTAAGAGACAAGCTCTGCTGTGCGTATCTGGGGCAAGGGAGGTGAGGTTCAACCCCTTGAGCCCTTGGGGTTTGCCCTGCCAAGGCCAGGCTGCAATATCATTATGATAAGGGTAATCCTGTTAGGCAAACGCATCAAATAGTCATTCCTGATTGCAGACCTTGTCTAAGCAAATCTAACCCCAGGTTAAAAATGTGCTGAGTGCTCAGTCCTGCGGCAAGGCACTCTGGGGGCTGAGCAACGGATACATGGGGTCTTTTGTGCCCCAGGACCCCTTGGGCAGGCACTCTCTGAAGCTCAAGCTAATGCCTGGAAGCATCTAAAAACTGCAACAGAATAAGTTCTCTCTCTTTCCCCTTCACTTCTTGTGTAGAAGAAGACAGATGACTCTTATGTCAGGCTGGTTTGCTTCTATATTTACGTCCTGCCTTAGGCTCGCAATGTTCAACTCAGATGCAACCCAGCCTGGTTGTATTAATACATCTGGGGAAATATTTTTAACAACCAACATCAAGCTGAAGGCCAAAATCGTCCACAGGCGCCAGGAGCTCTCTGACCCCCCTCATCTGCTTGCTTACAAAACAGAAAGGCTCCCCAAAAGGTATGTTTTGTCTTTTAAGGGACAAGTACACTTTTCAGCTTCCCCTGTAACACACTGGGTCAAAATTAATCTCTGCTGCAGCTTTGGGAGTTTGCCTAGGTTTCCAAAAGGATGAACATGGCTCATTTATTACAGATGCCAAAATCAAGGCTTAATGAGCAGTGGCCTGCAAACCCAGCCAAAATAAAGAGGACCCTGATGATGGCCTGTAACCATCCCTGAGGGCTTGTGAGGTAGCTGCCATGGAAAGACTTTATCACCTTGCTGCCCACCTCACTTCTGCCAGGCCACTTTTCTCTGTCAAGGAACCAGAGTTCAAAAACAAGTTTCAAAGCCTTAAGAACTGGGTTATCCCACCAGTGGGCACTGACAGCCTCAGCAGATCTGTGACACCAGTTGAGCCATGCATTGAGCCTCCCATCGGCCAGGACTGACGTTTGACTGCAGTCAGACTTCATGTTACATACTTCCTCTTGAGCTGGTGAAGAGATTTCCTTTCCAAAATGAAGGATTTGATAGCTTCGCTTGAGGTTCCCAGGCACCACTTGGGATGCAAATTTTTGGAAGGGTGTCACATTCACTCTGCAGCAGCCAGGAAATAAGAGTAGCAAGAGAAGACTTGTTCACTTTGCTGTTTCCAAAGGAGATTTTCCTTTCCTGCTGTGGGGCAGGATGGAGCTGACCCTATAGCACAGCAGAGAAATGAAAGCAGCCAGGGTTACAGGCAGCTCACGCTTAATGTGAAATGACGATTCATATAAAGTCAGGCAAGTAGAGAGTGACTAATACAAAAGAAGACTGAGAAGGAAGAAGATGTGGGAGCAGTGGGTGATGAGTGAGACAGCACAGGGATGAGTGGTGAGAACAGGGTTCAAGGCCATGACTCCATCCCTGGACAGAATGATGTTGTCTGATGTTTTCAGACAGGCAGCCAGCAGCAATGGCCCAACCCAGATCACCGCTGACTCCCAGCAGCACCTTCAGCAGTCTTGCTTCTCAAATAAACATATATTCTCACTTCCCAGGAAAGTTCTGTGACTTTTTCCCATAGAGATTTGCGCTTCTGAAATGAAAGGACAGAGTGATTTATAACAGGCACTTGCCAATATGCCCCCGAAAAATGGAGATGGGCAAAACAGGCACACAAAAGGCATGTACACAATGGATGTTTCAGACCCACACATAAGCACAGGAGTGAGATGCTTTCCTCTCTGCATCTGATGTGCAACAGACACCCATGGTGAGCTGCATTCACCACAGCACAGGGAGAACACATGCCCTCCTCACAGAGGTAAAGGACAGTCCCTGGGCAGCCTTCCTTGGCTGCCTTCCCTGGCTGCCTTCCCATCCCTCGTCCTGCAAGCAGCCGAGGGCCCTGCTGTCTGCTTCCCGGCTGTTACTCCGGAGATGATAGAAATAAAGGGTGAGCTCATCAGATGGGGAACCAGCAGCAGCAGAGAAAAGGAAACAGGGTATTCAGGAGAAAATGTTTATCTAAGGCTTCCACGAGGTGTCAGCAGCAGCTATTATTCATCACAGCCAAGCAGAGGTGCCTTTGTCTGCCATTCACCTCCTCACCGGCATGTCCTCACCAGAGGAGAACAAGTCCCATGTAGGCTGCCAGCAGCTCTGCCTTCTTGTGTCCCTGCAGGCCACTGCTGGATTACCAGACTCTATCCCCTGTTTAACACAGCAGAGCAGAGGGGTCCCCATGCAGAGCCAGGACCTCAAGGACCAAACTGATAACACCTGCGTACTGTCCCTGACCTACAGAACTCATGGGCTAAACCAGGATGGTCAAAGTAGCATTACTGCACTCCTTCTGCAAATGGGACGCTGGTGGCACTGCAAACTGAAGGTCAATGAAGTACCTGCTGTGGGAGGGGAAGATCCAAGTGTATATTCCAGCCCAGTGCCCTAACTGCAAACCCCCGGCACTCATTGCTCTCTCTGAAGATGTTTAATTTTAGCTAACTGGGACATCAGTTGTTTCTATCTGACTTGCTGGCAAAGACCCCAGAGCCAGAGGCTTAAAGCAAAGTGGCAGCTCTGCTGCTCCAGCCCACCACAGCTCCAGAGTTGCTGTCCGAACTCTGCTGACCTTTGATCCTGAAGGGAGACAGGTAAATGTTCAGTCAAACTCACACACAAAATCCTTGCAAGGACTGGAGTAAACCCCGTATCTTTCAGCCCTTTTCAAAAATGAGGGATGTACTCTTTGTCCAGCTTCCATCTCATGCTCAAAACTAGTGCTAAACAGTAACTACGTTCAGTGTGCTCTCCAATAACTGCCTATTTTCATGGTGCTTTAAATTACACCCACAATCAAGTCCATTAAGTTAGTATGATCCTGCCCTTACTTAATGAAAACCTCAGGAAACATATGACGTCTGCTGCAAGAAACAGCAGAGCTTTTCCCTTTGTCCCACTACGTGGCTGGGTTTCAGTAGCACTAAGAGAGTTTTAATTTGCCTCTGGCTGGAGAAAGCAAAGGATCAATGTGCTCAAGAAACCAAAAGATCAGTGTCCTGCAGGAGGGTGAAGAAAAGAATAGCTCCGAGAGGACACGTCACATTACTCAGATGTGGTTGCACAGATGAAGTAATCTCCGTCATGTGCCAAGGAACCTGTGATAAGCCCTCTCACAGTCGGATCAGTAATAAGATCAGTTACTTAATTCAAAGTGACTAAAAGCAGGCTGGACTGCAAACAAACAAGGCATGCCCATGATCTGCACATAAAATATACATAACAAAACTGAAATCTTTCTGGCTGTTGTGCTTCACTGCTAGTGCTGGGCATGCTATAAACAATTTTGGGTGCAAATGTAATACTTTTGCTCCAGTGAAAACAGGCTGCCTTGCCTACAGGCAAGCTCCTGCTTCGAATGTATGTGACATATACATTTTGTAAACAGGAGCCAGCTCTGAGGCAGTGAGGACTCAGCATGCTCTGCCCTGTTTTTAAGCCACTGCTGGGGCCCACAGCACTCTACGGTTGTAGCTGGTCCCCCTACCTCCATTGGAGCACGTGGCCCAAGAAAAACCATCCTGTTTCCACACCAAAGACATTAATTTCCTACACAAAACCCAACTTGGCTTTGCAAGTATTCTAATCCCTTGTCTTTCAGCTTTGACAGCACTTGGCTTACCCAGGCATGTGCAGAAGATGAGTAGAAAAGGCTGGGCAACATGGCTTATAACCACACTGGACATACAAATAGATGCCAATGTCCCGTTGATGGCAGGGAATGGATTTGGGATTGGTGGTTGGGCAAGACCATTTCCCAGAGCAGGCAACACACAGAGATGCAGCAGGTACCACTAGCATCAGTGACAGGCAGCAAGGCACAGGTGGGTGAGGCTGCACTGGACACAAAGGAAGAGGTACAGAATTAGCTGGTTTCAAACCATTTCTTTTGATCCTGAACTTCAGTACAAATTATTCTATGCCTGCAGTAATAGGATGCAAGTGACAGGTGAGTGCCCAGCAATAGCAGGGGGTGGTGGCAGTGGCTGCCTTTAATGAGTTTTCATCTGGAATCTGACACGAGTGATGAAAGAGGATTTTCTGCGCTGTGGCTGACACCTGAGACACCAGGAGCTGTGGTGGACCTGTGTGGATACTTGGATGACGAATTGCACTGACAAACGCTGGACTTAATTCTGTCCAGCAGAGCAGCTCAGCAAACATTACCCCAGTTTCTCTTCATTCAGATGTGGTCACCGAGTGTTGCACAGTGTGACAGTGGTGTGCAGTGGCCTGCCCAGCTCACCCATCTGCCTGCATCTCCTCGCACAGACCCGGGTTTTGGTGTGAGCATCACACAGCAGGGAAGAAGTCACAAAGCAAACTGAGCACAGCTTAAGCATTGTTTCCCTGGCTGAATGGCGGTTCACAAGAGGCACAACAAAGGCAGCGGTTGTTCCTTGCCAGCTTCGTTCTCACTGGGGTAGAGGGGAGGGTTGGTAGCATCCTGCAGGCTCCCTCCCTGCCACTCCAAGCAGCTTCACAGAGAGGGCTGTAAGGAAGTGAGACACTTCAGCACATGCCTGGCAATACCCACAGTGTGCACATATACATCATGCTGGGGAATGTGGAAAGCGTTGCCAGTTCCAGGAGTGGTCAGCAGACACTGCACTCCCATACCAGTGAGGAGAAGGCTGGGGAGCCCCAGGGGTGGAGAAACCAGAGCTGTCAGCCATGAACCTGACAGTGACTGGCATTGCCCACCTGCGGAGAGTCCGATCACACCTTCCTGATTGAGAGGGAGGTGGTGGCAAGTGGGGGAGACACTGGGGGTCAAACACACAGGGAGAAAGAGAGAAATGCTCTGAACCTGCTGCAGGGGGCGGATGGAGCAGATTCCAGGATTTGCTATCAGCAAGAAGGCCTTATGAGAGAGCAGATCCCAGTAACAACAGCAGTTGCTTTACCAGTGTGTGGCTCTTACCTCTACACATGCATTTTAGGGCCAAGGGACTGCAGATGCCCAGGGGAGGGAGTCCCTGGTGCAGAGCTGCCAGCAGCGCCGGACTCACCCCATGCCACCACCATCTCCTCGCTCTTCTGTAGCCAAAATCTGACAGGTAACTGTCAGCAGGAAGGGCTTCAGGCAAATGTCACCATCTGGGAGACAAGCAAGAGACACAAGTTTTGCAGCAATCACATGTGCAGACACATGTGGGAGCCCACAACCAGCACTGGCTCCACGGCAGCGCCAGCCTCTGGCCAGGACCACCTGCAGGGCACGAGCGGAGGGTGAGCTGAGAACTGGCCTGGGCCAGGCTGAGCCCTGCCAGGGCAGGCAGGGAGGTGACACCGCCTGCCCGGGACCCTGTGTGCATGGGCACTATGTGGCTGCAGCCTCTTACACCCAGGAGCCCCCGCGTCCCATGGCCCCTCGGCACAGCTCTCCCTGTGGTCCAGACACCATGCTCCCAAGAGCCCATGCGTCCAGGTCTCTGCGTGCCCTGGACCCCATAGACGCAGAACCCCATGTTCCCAGGACCCTACGCCCCTGGCTCCCATGCCCCCGGGTCCTCCACGTCCCCACCGGACGCCATGCCCCGGTCCCTCCCGCCCTGGCTCCCCGCATCCCCGGTCCCTCCCGCCCTGGCTCCCCGCTCCCCGCTCCCCGCACCCCGGCCATGCCCCTGTCCCGCCCCGGCCCCGGCCCCGGCGGCCAAGTTTCTTGGAACTTCGCCTCCCGTGACGCACGCGCGGGTGCCGGGCCCCGTCCTCTCTGCACAGCCAATGGGCGCCCGGGGCGCCGGGGCGGCAGCCAATCGGCGGCGGCTGGACAGTTCCCCGGTCCTGACCGACCTTCACCGCCCGGGCCGGAGGGTGGGGATAAAAGGGGCCCCGCGGCGGCGCGCCGCGCTCGTGCCTCCCTGCGCGCCCCTCCACTGCAGCGGCAGCGGCCACGGGCAGCGAGCACCGAACACCGCGGGGCCAGCGAAGGTGAGCGCCGGCAGCGCGGCTTCCCGGGCACAGGCGTCCTGCGCGCCGGGGGAGGGAGCTCCCGTGCGCGGCGGTATGGGTGTTCCCTGCCCCGGGGGTGTGTCCGGTGCAGCCGCGGCGCGGTGTTCCCTCTCGCCGGTGGCGGGAGGACCGGCGGGGAAGGCGGGCGCAGCGCGGGGAGCTCCGTGTGTTCGGGACTGACCGTCCTTCCGCTCCCGCAGGTCCCGGCCCGATGCGGTCTCTGCGCGCCAGGGTGGGAGGCAGCCCCCGGCGGAGCGCAGCTGCCCGTCATGCCTTGGAGCGTCCGGTGGGTCGGCGGCCGCGGCGCCCAGTCCCAGAAGCAGTGCAAGAAATCCTCCTTCGCCTTCTACCAGGCGGTGAGGGACTTGCTGCCTGTCTGGTTCCTGGAGGACATGCGAACCATGGAGGTCTTCCACTGGGAGGACGGGGGCAAGGTGAGTGTGTACTCGCCCTCAGAGGCCCTGCTGTATGCGCTGGTGCATGACCACCAGCCCTACGCCCGGCACCTCCTGACTAAGTTCCCTGAGAGTGCCCTGGCTGTGCCCAGTCAAAGCTTCAGCTGCTGTCAGTCCTCGGCACCGCACCTGGCCATGGCTGTCCGCTACAACCGGGTCCGGGTCCTCTTCCGAATCCTCAAGGCTATCCAGGCCTTCCCACCAAGTGACAGAGCCAGCCACCTGGACCGCCGGGGCTGCAGCCGTGTGGAGGGTGGCAAGACAGCCTTGCATGTGGCCTGCGAACTGGTGCGACCCGAGTGCCTGCTCCTGCTGCTTGGGCACGGTGCGTCGCCCTGCCTGCAGGACAGTGCCGGGAATACCCCCCTCGACACCTTGCTGCAGCAGGTCTCCCACGCGCCGACAGCTAACATGCGTGCCAAGCTCCTCTGCCTCGACTGCCTCTTCTTCTTCATGCCTCAGGACCTCCAGTTCACAATGAAACAGCAACTGTTGGACAACCGGCAGCGGTGGCAGGACCTCCTGGGGGTGAGCAGGTTCCAGTGCCTGGTGGGCTTAGCTCCCCCGTCACTGTTTGTCGGAGCCATGCGTGTCTTGATCAGGACCATTTCACCTGAGCATTTCCCAGAGGCTCTGGACAATCTGCCTCTGCCTCATTTTCTAAAGCCGTTGGACTTGAAACTGGAGAGCTAGAGGGGTGGTATGAGAGCTTCCTGCTCACCTGACAGAAATAGACTGTTGTGCTAAAAATGTATCAGTATACGAAGCTGCTAATGCAGTGGCCAAGTATCTGTTTTAATTAGAACTGTGTTTTTTAACAATTATCTAGCACTTTACAATATATTTTATTTAAAGATCCTTATGGTGAGGTGAGGTCCGCACTGCATTTTATAGAAACATTCTATGGCATGTACAAATGAGGGGATGTGGGAGAATATATTTGTAAATACATCTGAATAAACCAGTGGCAGATGTGATCAAAATACGAATTGAGCATCTGAAACCCCTGAAGTGGCATGTGCCTTGGAAAAGCATGCGCGGGGTGGGGGAGTATCTTTTCGTTAGGATTTCCCTGTTACATAAGCCTCGTGCTCCTGGAACATGATGACTCCTTTTTTACAGCTCTCCTAATACATCTTGGCAGGGATGCAACCTTTTTTTAAAGGCACAGATGAAAACTTCCTCATCTTGTACACAAGACCAAAGAGAAGCCAGACACTATTGAAACTTCCCTAAGCAAGGCTGGCAGGGAGCTGAAGCTGAAAAAGAAAATGTGTTTTAAAATATAGCTAGCAGTTGGTTTCCTTGCAAGGTTCTCTCTGCTTCCCTGGGAGCACCAAGGTGCTTGTTGACAGGTGAAGAAAAGCAGAATATGCATTCCTCCATCCAATCTGCTCTGTGTGATTGCTGCAGGGTGGGGTATGAAGAGGGCCAGCCTCCATGCACCTGCCCTCTGTGGTGCCTAGAGGGATTGATGTAGGTATGGAAATAGCCCAGGACCCTAGACCATCTTTTTGTTCTATGGGTTCTGGTCCCTCTGCTGCCAGTCCCCAATAGGATTCAAAGGCTTAAGTTCAGCTGAGAGAACTGTGGCAGTATTTGTGTCTGCTCTGGGTACCAGAGGAGTGGCTTAGATATCCAGCCTTCCACCTATCCCTTCTGAGATGCTTCAAGGTACATAACGTATCTTCACAGCTGCTCCAGCTCAAAAGTCCTTTGGGAGTAATGTCCTGCCTCCAACACTTGTGTTAAACACATCGAAGTCCCGAGCAAAGGATGCGGTTTCAGTTCTTTGCTCTGCAACCTCTACAGCATTCTGGGCAGTCACACTGCTTACTTCCCTGTAAAACTGGCACTGCCCCTGTCTGCTCTGCAGGGAGTGAGCTGAACTGGCTCCACCAGCATTGCAAGGGCAGAGATCTCCTAGGCCACAGTGCTGTAGCTTTGTCTGTCTTCTTGGAAGTTGCCTGAAACTATGGGGTTTTTTTTCAGTACTTAAATGTGTAGCCAGGGACTTGTTTGCCCCTTCAACTATTTCAGCACTGTTGTTCCCATTGGGGTCATTGAGGAACTGATGTGCTCAGAGAGAAGAGGCCATGTTGGGTTCCTTTATTCATGAATTAATTTTGGTTAGGAAAAAAACAATGCAACCAACCACAGAATGAGGCACTAAAAACTCTTCATGCTTCAGCAGAACTGAGTGGTATTTCATCTGAAATAATCTCTGTACTGCATGCACAATAGAAGATAAGCCATACTTCTGAAATTTGAGATGCAACAGAAAGAAGATTGCTATTCTTAGACCAATGGCACTGAAAATGTTTCCTAGAAGAACAAATGTTCCTTTTTCCCAAGAAACCAAGCTGATAACATGCTCAAACTAATCACCATGGCAAATACAGATCCCTTGCTGGAACGTATAGAACAACTCTAACTGCTTCTCTTCAACTTCCTTGTTGATATTAAAAATACAGAAAGAACTTGCTTAACCATTTAAAAACCAAAAAAATTGAAAATCTATGCTGCTAAATCCTTTATTTGAGTACATGTTCCCCATTGCTTTTGTAATAATGGTATGAAAGCATCTTCCAAAACAGATGAAAAGTAAAGCAGTCAGGTCTAATTTACACATGGAAAAGTACCTTGAGGTAGGGGAAGAAACAGCTCTGGGTGTGGAAGGAAAGGTTTATCAGCCTTGCTGACAAGGGCATCATGAAATTCAGACGTGGGGACTTGGTTAGTTGAACTGAGCACTGGAAGACACTCCTGCAAGCTGTGAGGGTAATGACACAGTGGAATAGAATGACAGGCTGAGCAGGAGGACATCCTACACCTTAGAATGAGCCATTAACAAAACAAGAATTCAAGGCCAAAGCTGCCCCTGTGGTTCCCCACAGCCCTCCCACCTGCTCTCAGGTAACTCATTTTAACAAACAGGAAAGGTTCCCTCAATATGTTGTGATGGGTCCAAGGTCAGCTAACTGCTACGCCTCTCCTGTTATTCTAGGACAGAAGTCAAGCCTACTGCCGAGCCCAGAGAAACTGCGGGCAAACTACACCAGTGACTACACAGCTCACTTACCCAACTGGGTCCAGGGCTGTTTTTCAAACAGTCGCAGCTTGGAAAAAGGCTGGGGCTTCTCAGCTTTGGAGACAGAAGTCCTTTGTTTATAGACCAAGCAATAGTGGTACCAGCTTTCCTCAGACTGACTGGCCAGCATGTTTCTGCTCTCTGCTACCTTTGGAGCTTGGTGGAGTGCACACTCCACAGTTCATCTCTTGCCAAACCTGCCAGCAAAAAGGCCAGTTAGTGCCAGTTGCAACATCATGGGCGAGCTTGAATAGAGCAAACTTGGCCAGTCCTTATGGCTCTGCAGAAGAGGACTGCCAGTGCTAGTCAGGGAAATGGCTCAGAGGTGTTGAAAAAACGATCCACCAAGTCCCAATACCATGAGAGCACCAGGGTAAGGTTATGTACTTAAAAGCTTCTGTCTTACCTGCACAGGTGAAAACAAGGACTCATCTGCAGGAAATGCTTTCAAAGCCTATAAGGCGGTATATTGAGCTAGCATTCCTGAAAAGCTTAGTTACAGCCAGTTGCTCTAAAAACCTATCTCAAAACAGTGAAGAAATGTCATAAGTAAATTCCCATGTGTTGCTCAAGCTTTTTCAAAACAAAATATTCATGACTTTTATTTTTTACTCTTTGTAACTGATCCCTCTCTGCAGCTCCTTGAAGTTCAGCAGTTACAAAGTTTAGCCTGTTTAGAGTCAGCTGAAGGAGCTGAAGTCTATCGTAATTTTAAGTAACTCATTTAAAAGATGGATTTGGGATCTTTTCCTTACTATAACATTTGTCTCAGTCTTGCTCTCTGATGTACTGTCCTGCCATAAAAGCTTCATCCTTGATCTTGCCATAGTCACAGCCTGGTATGAACATTGCCAGAGGTGGCACCTTAAATTTGGCAGCAGATGCAGATATTAAGCACATCTGAAAGTTACTCACTTCATGAATATGCATAGATATGGAATATCAAGCCTAACATCAGCTTAACACTCAGCACTACACAAAGATCTGCTGCAAACCGGTAAGAGTTTCATATAATTTCAGAGGCAGAGAAATAGTGCTGTTAATGAACAGGCTCATCGTGCTTGACAAGTCTTGCTAACTAAGGCAGGCATTAAGTAAAGAAGAAAAGGAAGCTGGAGACCACCGAGAGCAAGACCTACCTGGCCATAGGTAGGGCTGCAATTGATTACAAGCTGGTTTGAAAATGAAGTTGAAAATAGTCAGGACAAAGATCCAGCTCAGAGGCAGGGAAAGACAGGCCAGGGTGCCAGGTTTGTTTCCTAATCCTTATTTGTCCAGTGTCTGGTGTTCAAATAGTATGGGGTCTTGACTTGCAATATAACAAATCTATTGGCATCAGCAAATCATTGGGCATTGCATCATCCCATCTTCACATCTATGCTCCCAACTGGGCAAACAAAGCATCCATGCCATGAGCTTAATATTTAAATAGCACTGTAAATCCTTGCAACCCAAATTTCGTAACACCTATGTTACTAACAGTACTTCCATCACTGGCTGGGGTCAGCAGCTGTCTGAGGTTTGATCACCATTAATTCCTAGATTGGCTTCAGTGGTTTCTCCTCCACATACAATGTGTGAAAAAGAAACTCTGCGTATTACTTGCAAAGACCACATCAAACTGTCCTCTACTACCATGCACAAGAATCACATCTACAGTGTTGCAAGGCTGCTGCTTGCACTGATTCACTCCTGCTCTGTCTACCAAGAGGATGCATATGCATATGTAGCACAAGAACAAAGAAGCAAAGCTCTCTCACAAAACATAACTCAGCAGTCAGCAGAAAACAGAAATAGTTTGCAAAAACATCAGCGATCCCTCACTGCTGCTAAAGAAATGGATCCAAGTTCAGATGGATAAAAAGGTTGCCCCCACTTGCCCTGATGGCCTCTGAAAAGGATTGGTACTTCTTTGCCCGGTAGTTCAGTTGATCAATGGAAAGACCACATAAATCAACAGAACAAATCACCAGAAGCCCGAAACAATGAGAAATACACCACAATAAGGAGTTACTGCTGAAGTCAAAATGTCTAGTCATCTAGCCTAAATTGTGTATGACACAGGCCAGCAATTCCCATGTTGGGCCTATCACATCTGGTTGATTTGCAGCATCACTTTAAGTCCAACCTTATTTTATAGACTTTTAAACAGAGCTGCATCCAATACTCTCTGAGGAACATGTGGCTGAGCCAAGCAAATGTCCCATCCATATCATCTCAATTTCTTGTCTATCCCTAAACCATAAAAATTCCCCTGACATCAACCCTGCCTCCTTCTTCTGCAGGAAAAAATAACCATTCCCAAATGCAAATGTGAGAATTGACCAGGATGGATCTGACTCAGCACGGAGGGAGGCAGAGACCCACTTCAGAAAAGCGGGAAGGTGGAAAAGGACTTTGAGCTGTCTCACACTCGGGCTTCAGCTCTGTGAGCAAGGTCCCAGTGAAAGCATGAGCCACTAAATCAGGACCCTGGGTGAGCTCCAGTCACACCAGTCATTGTGAGGTTATGTTCCCTGCACTACAAATCTAATGGGAAACAGTGCAAATCAACCCTTCTCCTCAAGGAAAGCCTATTAGGCCCAAAAAGTTTAATTCCCAAATTCAGGTCTGATGCAACCCATTCTGAGCCATGGCGAGACACCTGCATGCCTGGGATATGAGGGGACACCACTGGCTAGTCTCTCCTTCCCTGCACTCTCCATCTAAGGCAAACATCGGAGCAGGAAGCTTCATGGATCTCAACAGGGAGATGAGCAAGGCACCAGGGCCAGCCAAGCACTTCCCTTAGGGTCCCTCTGTGGAAAGCAATGGAAAGAGGCCAAGGGAAAAAAAGAGGATTCCAGACAGAAAGCACTTGGCTGCACGCCTCAGCCAGGGCAGGGAAAAGCTTCCAGCTCCAGAGAGGTCAGCGTCCCCCCTGCTGCCTGGCTCCCTGATTCCTGCACAGCACCACGGCTCCGCTCCCACAGCCTCACAGCTTTGAGAGCGAATCGTCTGTCCTCCCACCTCACACACCAGCGACCAGGCAGCGTCCACAGACCCTGACTCTGTTTGGAAGACTGGTCAGCTCCACCTTCTCTCTCAGGCAGCAAAGCTCCCTGCCCAAAACTGTCCCTCTGCTCCTTTGTTCCAGCCCCAGTGGTAATTACTGGTTTGATGCAAGGGGGTTCTTTTTGGCATCATACTGTTAATATTCAGGCTTTGTTCTATAATTATCAGGGTGGTTCTTTTTAATGGTGCAAGTAAATGACAGTAAACACATTATACTACATCACATTCATATTTTTAATGTGGTGTCATTTCCCTGACAATATTTGAAGCAGCATTTTAGAGCAAAGCCTAGAGGGATAAGTAATTTCTAACTCACAGTGAGGAAGAGAATGAAGTCTCTTGAGGAGCTGAGTTTTTGAACGTCTTTTCCTCCAAAACCATCTGTTAGTGCTCTCCCACTCTCTCCCACTCCTGCAATAAGGAAAGCTATAGATGGTTAGTGACTCAAAGTGAGAAGACAGGAGGATGCAGACTCTCAAACTGATTTCAGTCCTTTGCTAATGACATGCACAGACAGGGCTATAGTCAGACGCAGGCTGGACCGAAGTCCTGAACTAGCAATAGAGGCGACCTGGGTGACTGGCCACCACTTCTGCAAGGAGAGGGGCACATTGCTTCTTTCACTCATAACACATTCACAGGCTTGTACAGCAGGAGGGATGGTGGGACCTTCAGGATCACAGAGCTTCGGAAAACTACTGAGAGTGCTGTGGGGTCACGTCTGTCTGACAGAGACATCGCAGAGGTCTCACTGCTAGCAAGGGGAAACACATTCCAGCAGGAAGAGTGTGGCATTCCCTCAGGTTTGCCTTCTCCTTCGAATGCCCTAGGTTTGACTCAGCTTTCCTGCCACCTCATCTTCCCTGGCAGTAGCAGCACCAGGGCTGTGGTTAGACCAAGAACCCCCTGGCAGAAAAACATCTTCTGAGACGGCCCTGAGGTAAGAGCTGCTGGGAGGGCAGTCCAGGTGAGTCACTGCCAAGTCACTCATCGCATCAAATATTTTGAGGCATAAAACCAGATTATTTCCTTCAAAGTGAAATGCCAGCTGTACACTAAGGTAGGGTACGTATAACCCAGCTTGCCTTCACTATGGAGAACACCAGCTGTGGTGTTGGAGCTCTGTACGATGTGCTGGCCAGAGAGATGGCCAGGTCACATCCAGCAACATTATCCCAGCCTTCATGACAGGTCAGCAAGCTATGACCCCATCGGGGCCATGGCATCAAGCTCTAGGTGAAAGATTCAATGTGCATCTCCTCATAACCCGTTGCTCCAGTCAGTCTGACCTCTCTGCTCCCCTCCATTCCTTATTGCAGGAATAAAGCCCTCCTCCCCAGTACAGCCTGTCTTGAGACTCCTGTTTGCCTCTCGCCCCTTCCTGCACTGCTTACACCCTTGCTCCTAAGGTGCAGGGGAAGCACACCACCAGCATGGCAATGGGCCAAGGTCATGGCCAGCATCCAAGTTACCCTTCACAGTTTAAAAGACTTGGTAAGTCCCAGCTCCCCAGTGGGATCAGGCCCCTGGGGAAGCACAGAGTAGCAGGCACCCGGGGCCTGGCGAGGACAGCACAGCCAAGCTGTCAGGACTTGGCGCCAAGAGAGTGGGGCCAAGTACCACAACACTCGTATCATGAATGCTGTGAGAACTCGAGGTCTGAATTCTTTGGTACCACTTGATATCAGATATGCTTATATACGTGCTTAGATATGCCTAGCAACAATATGCCTGTGGTACTGATGCATTGCCCACATGATGAACAGCCAACTCACATCACATCTCCCCTTACCAGTTTAGAGAGACACAAAGCACTTAAATCCCATCTTCTGAGCTCAAGTTTTTTCTCAAGTAGTACTAGCAAGTAGTCTTTATTACCAGAGGTCTGTGGCTCAACATTGCCCTGCGGTGATCACAGCAGTGGCCTTTAACTCCTCAAGTCTCACAGGCACTCATTCAACACAAGACAGCTAGCAGCAGCCCTTGTCCTGCAATAGCCTCCGCTGCACCTGCAAAACAGCATTTTTGCCTGTACAAGCCAGGGAGTTACCAGGCACATATTTCTCTCTACTGCACAGCTAAGCCCACTAGGGTCAAAGAGAGAACTACAATTCACTATGCTCTGATGTGTTCCCATCCTCTTTCCTCTGTTGCTGAATGACAGAAAGAGAAAAAAGGGGAGTGAATTATCTTGCTGCCCCTGACAGTGAGGGAGTAACTTTCCAAGCTGGAGCCAAGCAGAGGGGAGGAGTAATACAGAGCTTGGATCTGCCCACCTCCCACTCGAAAAGCTCTGCTTTGCAAATGCTGTGCCTTTCAGAGGTGCTAAGCAGCACTGAGCACTCACTTTGGAAGGTGACAAATCCCAGCTGTTAGTCTGGATCTGCATCTATTCACCTTTTCAGCATTTACAGTTCATGTATGGAGAAGCAGCACTGTACTGTACCAAACCAAGGATACATAGCTGGGAGGGTATTCAGAAGTCTTTTGTTCCAGAATCAAAAGAAGCCTTTCCTGCCTCCTGCTTGGGATTTGATGCTTTAGAAACTGGTTGCTCAGATACCAAACAAATCTTGTGTAGACTCCCTCTTAAAACAAAAGCATAGAAATTTATGCAACCAAATCCCTGCTTTGGATTGTGACCTTAACAGGCCCTATTCATTAATTAGGATACACTGAAGCTTTACTCAGATCCAAACCTGACACTAATGCAGCTAACTCTGTAGGGGACACCCTTCCTGATGGGACACATACTGAACATACTATTTTAATGGGACGTTGACCACAAGTGGCCTTGATGACCCAGGCATCATAGTGCGGCAGAAAGATGTGTCTACCTCGCTCTAACAGCTGGTGTCTGTGAAAAAAAAAAATGCCAATTTGGCTATCTGAGCTTTCAGCTTTAGACTTTCAGCTCAGCAGGAGAAGGGCTGCACGGACTGTGACAGCAAGCCTTGAGCTCAGAGCCTACGGAGAACCTGTATTCTTTGTCATATTAAAACATGAAACTCCAGCACAAGGACCATAGCATTTTTGCCTGTGTTTCTAGTTCCCCAGCCACTGCAATGGGAAAACCTAATTCTTCATTGGTTTGTAGCTCACGTTTCTATTACCATAGAATGTATTTGCCCTTGACCATGAGTGGCTACTCCCAAGCCACACCCTCACTGTAAACTCCAGGCTTGACATGCTGACGACTTTCTGGTTAGCTAGGGTCACCCCACCCTGCTCATCACTCAGGTTTACTCCTCTCAGAGCACAGTAAGTCTGTCAGCAGCAAACCTTCCACTCCTGCTTCTTGTTTGCCTGCCCTCCTTCCTAGTCTGCATACAGGTAGACAAGTTTCCTGCTGATCATGCCTTTGGACAGTGCCTTTGGACAAGGAAACATGGAGAAATACATGAATGGCTGGCTTTGATGCAAATTACCAGTAATAAATAAAAAGGTTACACCACACAGCTTAGGCCTGTTGAAGGCAAAGGCTGATACTAAATGTGAGCATCCACTTGTGGAGGGATCGCTTCTGGGGAGAAAGATTATTGAAACCAGCACACAGAACTTGACAAAAATGGATTTACTATGTAAGTCTAACCATAGAAACAACCAAACAAAATGGCACTTACGTTACAGCTATTACAGGTGCTGTTATATCTATTACTAGCCAGCTGGTTGCTTTTGTGCCTCCTCTATGATAAAGAACTTTGTTTTTACACAGGCCATCAATAAACCCTGAATGTTCTCATATATAAACTAAAATAGCTGGAGAACTGACTTGCAGAAGTGCCATGTGTCCACAGCACCAAATGACATCAGAGGACCATGCACATCTGCTCCTTCAAAAGCCCTGATTTTCTGCTAATACCATTCAGATCTACCAAACAGAACACAAAAGGACAAAAAAGTGCTTAAAGAAGTGAAAACAAGGTGATACCACCTACATAAAAGAATCAAGTAAAGCAACAGATCTTAAATAGCTCTAATAGATGTTCTGATCCCTTTATGACATTATAGGAATTGTTCATTAGTCCAGTCTTAAATGCTTCACAGAATGGGAATGCCACCATTTCCAGCCAACAGCACAACCCAGTAAGCCTTATTTTGAGAAAATATTTCCTGCCATTAAGTCTGATTCTCTTTTTCCTCATTCTCCCATAGGTCAGAATTATTTTCTTCAGGATTCCCTGAAACCATCATCTTACCTCTACTCACCCCAGCAACCATGGATCAAGGCAGGTATTCTTCAAAGGCTCTTTGACTTCTATGCCTGTCCCTCTCCCCATGTCATTACTTCTGCTCAGTCCATTATTAATGCTGGTTTTCTCAGAACTTCTTTTCTGAAATTGAGGTGCTTCTAGCTGTAGTAATGTAGATGTCAACGCATCAATATCATAGGGAAATGAAACTATTAGCACTATGCAACGCAAAAGAGTTTCACCTCAAACCAGGACCAAAATGACAAGTACTATACAAAACCTACTACATGGGTCCCCCTGTGACTTGATCATCTTTTGAAAAGATATGCTCCTGTTTTCCAGTGGCATAGACCTGTTTCCAAAGATATTCCTTACTTATAGGGATTACAGCAGAGACATCAGGATAGAGAGCCAAAAAACCATGGTTCCTTCCCCAAGTGTCATCCATTAAAACTTTATGAATCACTGCCACTGCCAAGGAAGAAAGACACTCAGTACCTGGCTATCACTTTATACAAAGTAGATGCATTTATTTTGCAAAATCACTTGCCCGGGATGGCTTCCAAAAACATCCCTCACTTGGCTGAACAGAAGCAGAACTGTCTCTAGAGATGTCATATTGCAAAGCCTTAGATCCTACTAATTGTATTCCTGAAGCCATATCCAGGTCCATTGCAGTGAAAGCTTTGCCATGGATTTTGATAGGACTCAATATGAAAGACAAGTGCTCCAATATTTCCTACTTGCATGGCTGTGTTTTCACAAAACAGTTTTTCACAATACTCTTTCCCTCATCCCATCACCCCGGTATAGTTATAACTGTTACCAGTATTTCTTGAGCTTAACATGACAACTGAATACAGATGTTTTAAATCTGCTCTTGGGAAAACAGCTAAATATAAGTCAAGAGATCAATGATACCAATGTTAATAAATAAACTCAACTTTGATAGTTGTCAGATTATATATTCTTTGGGGGAAAGCAAGAATATGTACATATTTCTACTGCAGCAGTGTTTCTGGAGCTGTGATTCTCAAATGATGCTCCATCAGGCACTGACAAGTGGACTACATTTGGTTAACAGAAGGGTACAACTTCTGTAGTGCTTTTTATTAAAATCTGGATGAAAAAAGCACAGGAAAACCTGCAGCGAAGTTTTAGTGGTGACCCAGGTCAACATACTCAAGAACTTGGGGAATCACTATTTTAGATTTACTCACCCTATACAAGTTAGTACTTGTAAAACCTAACTGAGATCAGTAATGAAAGGTGACAGTCTTGAATGCAGAAAGCAAATAGGATAACGATATGCAAATCATCTGGGTACACAGAGACAAGTCTAATTGTTGGTCCATTAGACACTGGATTTCAAAAATACCCAGCAGAAAGTCACTGTGACCCATTAAGGTCCATAAAAAATTGTAGATGCTGGATACAACAAGAGCGGTGCTACTCTGCTCAACACTAACTTCTTAAATGAAAACAAACAAACAAACAAACAAACCGACCAAAAACCAACAAAACAAACAAATAAACTAAAACCCCATATGAAATTTGGTGAAATTCATCATGAAGAGAGCACAAAGGAAGTTTCATTTGTAAAGAGTTGATTGAGGATGTGATTTATGTCTGTGTTCTGCTGATGTGTTGCCCCTTGGCTGACTTATGGAACTACAGCAAGGAACCTTAGACCTAAAGCAAGAATCCTTAGAGACAGACCTAAGAAACAACAAGTTTGCCAAGATCTGCAAATGATTCCTATTATCCACCATGGAAGCTGACAGAACTCACAAGGTAGAGAACCACATGTAGGCTATGAACCTGTCCATGTTGCGCAGAACAATGTGCTAAGGGAGACACTGAAGTCTAGCTCTCAGCAATACAGTTCTGCAGAGACATTGTTACTCTTTAGGTCTCTGAACGTGACAGTAAGATAGATGCTGGCCTGCTCCTAAAACAGGCTTTGAGATATCACTGCAAGTATAACTGCAAAACTTAGGGATTGAATGAAGCATGGCCTTTTAAGTGAAAGCTGAGCTCCCCTTGCTTAGTAGGCTTTGAAAACTCATCTGGCAAGGTATTGCATCCCTTGCCCATTTATTAAAAAATCCAAAAACCAAACAAAAGTCACCCCCACCCCCCAAACTACCACCACCACCAAAAAAGCCTATCTGTCACCTTCCATGTTGAAAGTCTTATATTAAAATGAGGTTTAAGAAGTTACCATATTGCAAGCAGCCAGCAATGGTGGAAAACGCTGCAAAGGACTATGGGCAAGGTTAAAAGCAATGCAAAAACTTGCTGGCTTTCAACTCTTGTCCTACAGCAATCAGAAGTGGCAAGAAGGGAAGGAAGGAAAGGTGACATACAAAATGTTCAAAATTGCCTCTACACAGTCCTGTATTTTCCTGCGTAGGAATGATCTACACAGGCCCCATGTAATCACACAGTTGTGCATGGAAGGACAAGAGAAAGGTTCCTCCACTAAGCAAAGAACAGTATAAAAGTAAGCCAACAGCTCTTAAAAGCAACAGGATTCAGCTTCTGATGTATCTGTTCTTAGTACAAACATATATCACATTCTTTTGCTATTGTTTTAAACACAGATCCCATGCTGATACTGTTTTAAGTAACCAGCTAATTAGACCTAAAGCCCAATAGATCTCTTACACAAGTACCTATGGCGTCAAGGTTAATATTTAATAAGGTTGGCATTATTATTACAGTAATTATGAAGTGAATTAACAGTGCTAAACCTGTTATTTGAAAGTGTTATACTGATGATCTTCCATGTTCTCCTTAACTTAAAAGGACTGACTTTCAGCATAGCACCATAGAACGAAGCACAGATCCCCTGCTTCACGTTTGTTATTCCCAATTTGGAGTGCTGGGTACAGCTCAAAGACAAAACAGACTATAACCCATCTGTTGAGGTAGAGAACAGATTTAGCAAGACAAATGTGGAAGCCGAGCAAGTAAAATCTCAGTCATGCTAGCAATTACCCTACTTACTTTGCAGTTCCCATGATCAGCTGGCAGGTCTGTTTCCTGTAACAACCAGGAATTGTGGCATTTCTTGCTGGCAGTTGCAGTTTTTTCCTCAGCAGCTCAAGCAAATTCATTCTTTTCCGTACATCCCCCTGCTTCGTAGCCAGGGACATGTGCCAGGCAGTCTGCTGGAGGCTTCCCTGGAACTTTGCTCCCAGTCTTTTATCTTTTTCTGGGAGAGGTCTAATTAGCTTGATCTTTCCCCTGACCCAGGAGGGCTTTGCTATATTCATCCAGCATATGGTTAGGCAAAATACAGCAGCAAGGGGTCATCTAGCCAGTATTCTTATTTCATGCTTTAACAGACGTAATATCTTTGCCACTTCTCCATTCCATGTACAAGTTACCTATGCATAACAGAGAGATCCTGGCAAAGGCTCACTATACTAATGAGACTATAGGCCCACTGAATACAAATAAAGCATGCAGTCAACTTGTGCAAATTCAAGATGGTAAGTACAGGATATTAGTACAGTTCTGTACACATCTTTAGGTGTATTTTCTCTGGACATGAGATTTAAAACACAAGTGTTGTAAATTGAAGTCTCCTTCCTTGATTTCTATCTGCAATAAGTGAATCTCAGCTGAGGTTATGAGTAAGGTATATATTAGAAAGTTAAAAATAAGTCACTGGTTTCCTCTATACTGGACAGAAATAGTGAATAATGTTTGAAAGATTACTTCATAACTGCAGCTCCACTCAGTGCTATTCAATTGTGCACTATTGAGTACCTCTATCAGAAAATCACAGGTGGTAAGTCAGTATATTTTAGTAATTTCTGAGGGTTAAGATAGAAAAGGCATTTTTTTAGTTTGGAGGATTTAGTATTTTTTTTGTATTTATTATCATTGTATTAGCTTTTAGTGAACAGAAATCAAAGCCTTTATACATGCATGTATATATACATATATATAAAAAGGCCACCTTCTGTAAGAACATAAAGATTCTCGAACAGATCTTGACTTTTTCTACAGCACTTTTCCCCACTAGCATCAAGCATGATTTAAACTTTATAGCTCATATATATATAATGACTTGGAGAGACCTATTAAAATAGATTTCTAGTCAAATGAACTCACAGACCAAAGGAATCATAATGGTAAGTCCTCCTAGCTTCCAGTATGGTATCAGCCACAGTATTATCTATAACATTTCCTGCACTGAACCCAAAACCTCACTTGCTATCTTGATTTCAAGTGATGAGAAATCCACAGCTACTTATGTGATAAACCTAGATTTCCCATTCAGCAGACTAGGCAGATAATTTCATTTATTCATATATTTTCATCTTTATCTGGATGTATTATTGCAGCTCTGGCTGCAATAATTCATAAAAGATAATGACTGCAACTCAACTTTCAACTTTCCAGTAATTAAAATCTAGTCCTCTATATTATGAGTTCTCTTCTGTTGATATGAGTGTGGTTATTTTAAATTACAATAACTCATTATCAAACTATCAGGGTGATCTACTTTGTTTGGCAAGGGAAACATCAGCTTTCTTTGCTGGCGACTTGCCACCATAATACTATTTCCAACACGCAGCTTTCACTTTCAGGAAGGCTGCAAGACGAACGAAGCATGTATCTCACATTTTACAGCTAGAAATCCTCAATCAAGATCTTATATCTCTACTCATGACGTAGGGCTCCGATGTGGACAGGGCCTGTTAATGTAAAAACTGAAGACCAGAGATTTTTCACTAAGGTAATAAGATCTTTGTATCTTCATGTAAGATTTATGCTCTTCTAATTCCTTATTAATAAGGCAAAGCCATAATAGGCATACAGGCACTTGAATTTCAGCCTTTACACTCAGAATGGCATTTACTGAAATGTTCTGAAGGTTCTCCCTTGAAATCTATCCACAACTCTAGCAAAACAACTAGCAACAGCTCACTCATTAAAGCGAGTTTTAAGAAAAGTCAGAATGCCATGCTACTCTGAAATAACGAAGTGCCTTTGAAACACTTGACAGGACTCTTCTATTGGGAAGCAATGTGGAAGAGGTATGGGGTTCAGACCTGATGTTCACATTTGTGTGGGGAGGAAAGCGGGATTTTTGCCCATCACATCAAAGACACCCTTTGTGCAGGTAAAAGTTTGCAATAAATATGACTCTTTATATCTGTATAAATAAAGCTATGTTTACACAATGACCCGAGCACATAATCAAGCATCCTTCACTACAATTTTCCTAGTATAGCAGTGTTTTCTACTAATAGTTCTACCATCTTAATGTACTTTCTTTGACACTTGCTAGTGAAAGATTTTCTTTGTACCATTTAACATCATCCTATTCCTTTTTACTGCTGCAAGTCAAAATAAAACAAGAGTTACTTAGATATCCAAGACGGCTGTTTCACACCAATGCATCAGTCATCTGAACTTCCTTAAGCTGTGACATAAGAATTACTTCTGCATAACAGAAACTGGCTAGTGCTGTAAGGAGCCTACCATTTCCCTGCAGGAGCCAGCAGAAGCAGCTGAACTGGTTTGTCAAGATAAAAGCTATGATAACCAGCAAGGACATGGCTATTTGAGTCAGAACAGGGTTCCTGTGGCTGGAAGTGGCTTTAAGTGTCAGAACCATCATGAATCATTGCTATGCTTTCTGTGTGAAGTTAGTCAGGTCGCAATTACATCAGGAAAACAGTCCTCCCCTCTGGGAAGTGAAGCCAAGGTGCTCTCTTGAAGCCCCACCTGCAGTTCCAGTTAAAGACCAGAAACACAGGAAGTCTTGAGATGAGCTCAGATGTTTTAAAATGCAAGGAAGGGTGCAGCTAAAGCACGTGGTACAATCACCTATTTTCTGCTTACACATTTTCTAGCTGTGACTGCACATGCATATTCTTCACTGAAAGCTAAAATATTTAACATGCAAGTGCAATTTTTGTTCAACATGTAAGGAAACAAAATGGTTTACTTCTATTACAGCAAGACCACCTTAATATGGAGGCAATAAGCTTAATACTCAAATATGAGAAGCGTTTGCTTGGAAGATGACCATTTTGCTGGTTTGATACACCTGTCACAATAAAAAAATATAAAGTTTACATTGTCGTTACCGTATTGTCTGGGGTAATTGTAAAGGAGAGGTTTCATAAGCATGCCTGTCTTCTGCATCAAGACAATTTCCAGACATAGAGAACTGTCTTGTGAATCATTCAACAGATGAGTCTTACCACAGTAATTTATTTCTTAAAAATCTAGTTTATTGCACTTGTCTCAAAGCACAAACAAAACAAAAAACCTAAATACAGAAATAAAAGTAAAAACCCCATCCTAATTTCATTAAAACTACCCTAAAAAGTAGTCTGAGAAGAGCTCTTGACACCAATTTAATATTAATGACCATAGCAAGGTACAGTATTATACAGTAAACAAATAACTAGCAAGCTCAAGCCATTACGAAGATGACTTTGAAAAATGTAATACAAAAGTGTCACTACTAAATTCCATCATTGTACTTGAGCATCTGGTGCTTGGCAGGGCACAGAGAAGTACTCATGTCCCTTCTCCAAAGTGATTGACTCAGCTCTGCCACAAGATACTTTTAAGTTGAATTCCAGCTTCTTGGGGTTCCAAGATACCAAGCTATGCTTGTATAAAACAGACTGGGTTACTTCACAAGCTGATTCCATTACAATCCACTGCCGGACAGGCTAAAAAAACCCTCTGGGGTAATCTCTACATACAGATGAGATAGCAATGAAGCAAACATATCATTTGTAGAAGAGAAACAAACCTGTACTCCCTGTTAGTCTGAGAGATTAGACTGAGAACTGACAGCCAGTATCACAAGTATTACTAAAGCCAAACTGACATAACTTGGTTCTCTGCACCGATTCACATTCTCACCTTGCACCATGTTTGTTCCAAGTTTAGTGCAGTACATGCATGAACTATTCTGAAAGAGAACAAAGGTTAAAAAGAAAACACATCCTTTCCCACATGTATTAAGTTCTCAAAACAGAAACATCCCCACTTTTCAACTCTTGGCCTTTTCTGAAACTGGCTCTTTTACAGTATTGGTTAGCAGCTGCTTAAAACATTCTGATGATTTATAAGCTTAGAACAAATACAAAATAACTCCTCCACCTACATACTGAACTCAGGTTCTCTCATCTATATTTCTATTGCTTAAAAAAGATGAGGTATCTTTCAAAGAAGATTTAGCTTAAAGAAAAATAAACTGCAATGATTAACTTAGGTTATTTCCCAGTTCATCACATACCTCTGTTGCAACATCTGTTAAGTATAAGACACTTCAAAATTTAGCTAACATAGCTAAAAATCAGAATATTGTTTAGTATTTTCTCACAATATCACAATTTTTAATGGGATACATAGGTAATTCTATCAATTACCTTTTTCCTTTTAATACATCTAAGTACAGTACTCAAAACAATTTGAGTCCAAATGTTAAAGCACTAGCTGGAGGCACAAATACAGCACAACAGGAATTGTGAAAGCTGCCTTATACATTCCTGCTTTGTACTACAACTCAACACGCAACTTCTTCCTATTCCAAAATGGGACTTATCCCCCACAATCTGCCAGATTCCTGATGGCTATGAGAAATGGGCACAAGTCCCCCTGATATTAGGTGTAATCCAAACTTCTCCCTTGTGAATGAAGTCAAATTATGAACCAAATTTCTGCAAATGGAAGGTTAGTATAGCCTTGCATATATTTATATGGAAGTGGATCAAACCAAGTTCATTTCAGCACCAATGCTCTGTAATCACGATGTTCTGAGATCCTGCTAAGAAATACTTTGCCACATTTTCTTCCATGCTGCAAGGGAAAATAATTCTAAATATATATACAACAGTCAGATAGCATTCCAATCAGTTTGGAGTTCCAAGTACAAGAAGAAATTGAGAAATGCTTAATGTTTCTGCTGTAGAGAAATATTTAATGAAACAGAATTTCTTCTCAAAATAAGTACACATGTATTAGTGGGCATGCTGTTGTGAAGTAGTCACTTTCATTGCTAGTAAGATTAACTTAAGAGTTATATTTCCAAAGGAGGTTCTACAGTAGTACGGTATAACAACTGTGGTATGCCACACCTAAAGAGTCTCCCAAGAGATAAGGGAACAATCAAGAGAACTCACAGCTTGGGGTTATTAACAGATCAGTTTTTTAATACAAAAGTGCTAATATCACAGGGTCCAATATGAGTGGCTTTTAGATCCAACATTCTGTACATAAGTTAGAGAAATTGTCCTCCTGGCTTGTTTTTTTTTCCACTGCTTCACGAGCTTGAGAGACTTCATATCACTTCCCATTCGTCTTCAAAATCGTCAGGGTGAAGCAGAACAGAAGTGTCATTATTTTTCTGCAAACTATGGGAATGGCTAAAGGTCTTAGTGAGGCGCTGGAGAAGGGATCCTGAAGTACTGATTGCCCACAGTTCATCCAGAGGGGTCACTGCAAAGCATAAATTACCCATCTTTAAATTAAGACAGCAGGTTCCAATTATAAATATTAAATAAATAATATTTGATTCTGTTTTCCTAATAATACCCAGAGAAGATTTTTACTAATGTGATAAAGTACTCTTGGTGAAACTCATGGTCAACAAAGCATTTAGAGTATGCAGCTCTCCCTGCACATCTGAGCACATCTCCCTGCACATCTCTCAGAGCACCATCAGGCAGAAGTCAAAGCAGACATCACAATGTTTTGGACTGTCAGAGAGAACCAACTTGCCTGTTAAACGTGAGACTCTTCCAGGAATCTTCTTCCAGTAGTCTCCTGCTGGATTCTTGTCAGTAATGCCATATCGCCGAGCTACATCTCCATTAGGACAGCGTGCCCAAACAGTCCTTGTACTTATAGCCAGCTGACAAGCCTGCAAACCTAATGATAATTGAACATGAAGAGGGAACAATCACAGGCTTTCTTATATACTGAATACACTTGAAGAAAAGTTCATTAAGAGAAGATGGCAAGAGTGTAACTGTTTTTATATATTCTTATATAGAGAAGAACTCTCCATTATAAAAGGCATAAAGAAATACCTAGTTTTCCAGGAGTTTTTCTCAGAAATTATTGGCAAGGAGAAATTCAGGACTATATACTTCCTTACACTGACTTTAGGGGAGTTGAACAGAGCAGATGCTACTCGAATATGAGCTTCTGGACCTGTGTAAGCGAAGTATCAGAAAGTAGGCCACTTGTAGCACATGAAGCACTGGTCAACAAAAAAGCTTTTTAATTACAGACTTTACTCACAGCATGTATTGACCATAAAGACATCATGTTGTGGATACATCTTGTTTTGTGGCCACAAGCAACAACTAATTCGAGGACCTTTATAACATACTTTTGGAGATTCTGCTGTATTTTATTACCACATGGGGAATAATCCAGCAGTCTGTCTAAAAATGCTTAATGTTATAGACATTGTGAACATTTTCTTTCCTCTTCCCAAGAAAGCAAGTACCCTGCAACTAAATGGCATGCATTCATGCAGTGAAAGACTTTTAAAAAGCAGACAGCATCAACACAGTTATTTAGAAAGAAACAAGATTTAGTTTTCTTTACAGGCAAGGCAAAAATGTAATTACCTAATCCAGAACACATCCAGCACACAGGATTGATAGAAAGATGTGCAAAATAGCATCAGGGTTTTTTTGTTAGCCACATCTAGATAGGAACCATATGTGGTATCACATTTAAATGCAAAACTTCCCACAGCACAGTACTCTCCTATTGCTTAGGAATACTGTTTTTGATCTAACTGAAAGGGAACTGTACCATTTATTAATTCAGTGGCAGCAGCCTGAAATAACACACAATAGAAGTTCATAAAACAAACAAAATCATATTTCAGTTAGCTGCTGTTTTTAAGTAAAACCAAGGTCCTCAACAAAAGGACGCTTATCAAATATTTTACTATGTTCCTTCAAATAAGCACATTTGATGGCTGGAAAAAAACCCATTTGATTCAGGCATTGCTATCCAACTTGAAAAGGAACAGGGAAAAAAAAACCCAAAACAACCACCACACAAAGAAAAACCCCCAGAACAGTGAGAAAATGGCAGAAAGAACAAGGAACCAATGCATTGATTTTTACCTGGTACATGTTCCCAGTCAGTGCCTACAGGCATTTCATCTGTAATTCCAACTCGTACATGGACATTCCATTTGCTATCAATTGCCCACAACATCTGATCATTGGGACTTGAATGAATGCTGATCAGGTTGATCCCTACTGGCTATAAAAATT
Organism: Amazona ochrocephala; assembly: GCA_039720435.1. Classification (NCBI taxonomy): domain Eukaryota; kingdom Metazoa; phylum Chordata; class Aves; order Psittaciformes; family Psittacidae; genus Amazona; species Amazona ochrocephala. Next base: position 49,141,055 of record CM077882.1, on the reverse strand, counting down.
AAGCACAGTATTTAAACTTTGTACTACTCTTTGTACTATTCTAACACTTGTTCTTCACAGAAGTATGCAAGAGAAGTAAAATATTTACCAGATACTAAAGTCAGGAAGAAATGTAACTGACAGTTTATTTGTCATTGTACAAAATTACCCATTTTCCAATAAGTCAATCCCTTCCTAAACAGAAAAGGAACATGAATAAATGCCATCCAAAGTTACTAGTAAAGATAATGTTCAGCATCTGAGTCTAATAATATTAGTATCTGCAGTCAGGTAGTTTCAATTGCAAACTGAAGAAGAAACTCTTGCACTGAAATGCACAAAGTACAGTACTTTCCTCTTGCGGAAAATTTTTCTAACATAAATCTGTATTTTATTTCTCAACATATACAAGCAGTAAATTTGTACAGTCTGAATGCCTTCTCTTCACAATGAAATGGCAATCTGCCTTCTTCCCTGTACTCCATTCTACAGGAATAAAACCATGGAACTCGCTGCAGACCACTGCAGTATGGGAGCAGCCACACCTGCAGGAGAGCATCCACAACACTGTTGGTAAACTCAAGTGAAACACGCTTCCATTTCCACTCTGCAGTCCTTGCTCTGTTTGCTTCTATAGAGATTTGCCTTTACTACTATTCAAAACCAGTGTTACTGACCACAACATTTTACAGGCATCATAAAGATGATGATTTTGAGCAAAATATATCAGCCAAACCATTTAGTGAATGGCAAATATCCTGCAAAATATGTACTTTAAATAAAATGCTAATAAGAACACGAAAAAAAGCTTTTCTCCACATCAACCTAATAAAGGCACTGAAGAAGATAGTTGGATGCCCTGAAATACATTGTCACCTCACAAAGAAGCCCCGCATTTCTGGCTTTTCTGGCCTGATAGGCTTTTCTGGCCTCATAGAACTTGCACTGTGATAAACAGAAGAACAAGCAGCTCTTCACATGTATAAACCTAGGAACACAGAAACATAATCTGCATGTATCTGTAAGCACACAACCCAGTCCCAGATGGGCCCTCTGTGTACCTAACAGTTACCTGGTGTCTTTTGCTTTTAAAATTCTGGTGCTGACGTGTCTGACTCGGCTATAACCAAGTTCGACTTGGTTCACCAAATCAATCCTGTCTATTCCTGTCGTGGGCCTTCGACAGACTATCTTCTCATGTTTCTGTTCTCATTAGGTACTTGCCCTTCTCTGGGATCTCGGGGTTGGCAGAGGGTTGAAGTGTTTACTTCCAGTCACAGTAAATTCATAATGGCTGCAGTCTGAACACTTACAGCATGCTTTAAGTATTTTATAATCTATGTAACAAGAAGCAGGTCTTTACAGCTGCAGTTAAAGATTAGAGTTCTCTCACAGCAGTAGACATCTGCGCAAATCTGTAAATCTGCTGATAACATTTCGGAGACTGATAACCATGAAAATTAATACATTATTCCAGTGTAGCCTTTTCTCAGCTGGTTTAACTGCCAACAGCATTCATGAGATTTATATACCTTGACTACGGTATGTGTCATATTTGTAATCTACTGTAGATTGTGGAATTTTAAGGAATCTGTCACTAGTCTCTCAGCCTTCCTCCTCAGATGCTGACACACCAAACTGTTTATAAGTTTATCCACAGTACTCATCACTGTGACAGACTGACAAAGCCTTAATGGATTTATTGTTACCTAATAAATAATGGTGGAACACTGCTTTTGTTTGACTTGTGGTGCCAAAAATTCCTAAAATCAAAGTATCTCAAGAGACTGACTGTTTTAGCCAAGAACAGAACACAGATCCTCATGCCCACTGGTCTTGTACCTCAGCTAGAACTCTCTGTCTTTTGAAATTGTAGATTTTCCATTAGAGCCATGGGCTGCAACACAAACCAACTATGTACTTTTCAACATTTAAAACTACATATTAACAGCTGTGAATATCTTTATTGTCTGCTACAAATAAACCGAATCAAAATAGTTTGCTAGTAGCCACATGTCTGATGAGAAAACAATGCTGATCAAATGAAGTAAAGTTGAAGGAGGCACTTAAGTGACAAATTATTAAATAACATCAGGAAATAGGGTCTATGCTAAATATATTTAAGCTATAAAGTTATCCATTAGCTTTATAATTCTGTTCAAGTCTGTCCTGGGTTCAGCAGTAGCAGTCATTTTTCTCCTTCTTGTAGCTGGTGCAGTGCTGTGTTTTTGACTTTCAGCCTGGGAACAGTGCTGATAACACCAATGTTTTTAGCTACTGCTTAGTAATGTTTACTCTGACCAAGGACTTTCTGAGTCTCATGCTCTGCCAGGCAGGAGGGGAAGCTGGGAGGAAGCAGAGACAGGACACCTGACCCAAACTGGCCAAAGAGGTATTCCATACCACAGCACATCATGCCCACTATATAAACTGGAGGCAGTCACCCGGAAAGGTTAGATCACTGCTCGGGTCAGGCTGGGTATCGGTCGGCAGGTGGTGAGCAGTTGTATTCTCTTCCCTTGTTATTTCCCATATCATTATTATTATTGGTGGTAGCAGTAGTGGTTTTGTGTTATACCTTAGTTACTGGACTGTTCTTATCTCAACCCGTGGGAGTTACCTTATTTAGATTCTCCTCCCCATCCCTCCAGGAAGGCGGGGGGGGGGTTGAGCTAATGACATCATGGCAGATTAATGGCTGGGCTTAAACCACGACAAAGTCACTTCTGTTTTTTCTGTAACCCACGGAGAAATAAGCTTCAGCCTAAGAACTTCATTTAAACAATAGCATCAAATAACACCCAAAGTAAAAGCTAATGCGTTCACCCCTACACCTCCCCCACCCTACTACTCAAAAGTTCTGTCTTACTGTAACTACTTCAAATCACAGCTGAACCCAAAACACAATGGTTTAACTTCCTTGTCAAGGAGCAAAGGACAAACACACACACACACAAAGAGGGCAGCAGAACATTTTCTACGTCACTTTTCAGGAGCACAGAGTCCGTATAATCAGCAGACCTCCACTATCTCTGTTCTGCTGCAAATATCCAGGATAAGGAAGACTAAACAGAACACACTCAGTCTGCTCAAGCCCAGTCCTTTTTGTAACAGATTGGAAGCTACATGCAGCACAAATATTATTCTCACCTTCAAAAGACAAACCCAACAACTTCAGCTGGTCCAGGCCAGGCTGTAAGAAGGTCATATCAAAGATACTTCTCACACTGTTGAGCATTATCTGTGTATCAGACTAATCTCACTGTTTTCATGGGTAACAGACATATTAACTAGAGTAACAAAGAACGCAGTGTTGCCTAATACAGGCCTAACTACTTGTATATTATTTTCTGAGCTCCATTTGAATGAAGGTTGTTAAGCACTTCTGTCATTAGAGATATCATGAAAACACGAGCAACATATTGACTAGAATGAGCAGTACTGACTAGAATGTTTTACGCTCAGACTTTGAGTAGAACAGCTTGGTAAATTAAGTGCACCTTTTTTCTCTGCAGGGAAGTCGCAGGCAATATACAGGAGCAGGAAAGATGAATCTATGTTTAGTCTTCCTGGAAGCTAATGTTCTTCAGCAATGCTTTCATTGAATAGTCAGAAAAAGGTTATTACTTACTGACTGAAAAACTGGAGCACTATTTTTCTCAGAAGTCTTAGAATGACATGACCCTTTCCCCCACTTTTGCCTTTAGTGAATAAATAGACAAGGGCCTTAGTTGGATATCTTTAGTATACAGCTAGCACTATCAGGAACAAAAGGCAAAGCCAAGGAGACAATTCTTTGACCCCCCCCTTTGTCAACTCTATATTTTTCATTCCAAGGGTTTTTATTGCAGAAACATGTGAAAGACAACAACATACAGCATCAAATCCTAAGAAAGGTCATACCAAACCCATGTGACCATGCAACATTATAAAGCTCAACAGAACCATAAAATGCTTTCAAAATACTTAGTACAACTGTTTCTTAGAAGAAATGAAAAAGAAAAAAAAAAAAAGTAGTAATGCAATCACTATTCACTATTCACTAGATCATACAAACTACAGGCCTACTCAGGTGGGCCCAACTTACCCTGGTCACACTGTCTTATACCTAAGATTATAAACTGTAGTGTAGGAGATAAGCTGTAATTACCACTGCATGTAATTTCAATAACATATTGAAAAAATGAACTATTGCAACAAGAATAATTAAATTTTTAGAGAAATTAAGTAAACACTACGTGCAACAACTTCCCATGAAACTGAACATAATTTAGCATGAGGTAATAAAAAACTTCCTTACTCAGAGCTTTGCTTAGACAAGGCATTTGTTTTGCTTTTTAAAAACACAACTTTAATGAGCATCAGTAAAACACCCTCTCATGCAGGCTATGCCAGTAAAGTGCACCTCCCTAGTTTTTGAAACAGAAACACTTAAACCATGGGAAGAAAAGCATTTTTGTAAGGTAAAACACCCATGTGTTTTTAACTTCAGTCTCAGGGTACAGCAATTACTACTCATCTAGTAGTACTCATCCAGGGCTAAAGCTGTAGACTAAGTGCCGTCCCAGGTAAAGCATGGGCCCCAAATACAAGGCTATGCAATGTGTTAAACTACTGGATAAAAACAACAGCACTAGAGGGGTCAGAGATCAGAAATGAAGTCACTGCCTCCCAGATAGATGATCTCTTTACTAGACTACACATAGCCCAACCTCCTCTGCCTTGCTTAGTTCTTAGCCTCATTAAATTTGGGTTCAGTAGACAGGGTCTTCCTACAAAACAGACTATTTCACAGGTCTACAGGATGGGCCATCCAAACAGGAGAGACCCCACAACCCAGCCTCCCAGCTCCCAGGGAAGGCAGCCTACTATTGCTAGGCTGGTCTGCAAATAGAGGCTGCTAGCAACTCATCTGCTTACCATAAAACAGGGAGACAGTAATACACTATGGAGAGGGACCTCCAAGTCCAGCAGCCATCCTAGGGTGTCTCCTTACTTTGTGGGGACTTGTTAGCTCACTGAAGGTCTCTTTACTGACCATACACTCTGAGCTTAGCACCCACCTTTGCTGCCCCAGTTTACTTCACAAAAGCTAACCCCTAATTGCAAACCTGCCAACTGGATCCAGCCATCCCCAAGCTTTAAAATCAAGCAAGCTGAAGATTAGTCACAAAAAAAGAAATAATAAAAGCTGCTCTAACCAGAATTCAGAAAATGCAGAATTTAATGAAAATGAAACAAAACAAAAATTCCCCCAAACTCTTAGTTTATACTGGCATAAGTAATTATTTTTTATTACAGTCTCAAAGTTACAGTTCAAGTACTCCTATTAATTACATACTTCAGGCTAGCACTTCCTACAAACACATGAACAGTTCCAATGAAATCAAAGCACATGCTTGCTAAATCAAGACACACATCCTTTACCCATGAATTTTTTCACTGTTACATTTTTATTTTTAAATAGAATAATCCTGGGAAACTCTCAAAACTCAATGATAATTGTAGTTACTTTATTTACTCAACTAATGTCCAACATATTTCTTAATTGGCTCCAAAAATAATTAAATATGCAATTCTGTGTTAGCTAACCAAAATATGGGCACATTGGAAGAGTGCAGATATGAGGCTGCTTCTGGTACAGAACAAATGAAAGTATGAAAACTGAAGGCTCTCCTTCCTACAATTTTTGTTTCCAGTGCAAGCTAGTCTCGTCAAAAAGCAAATGCACCATCTTGAGATCATATTTAAAAGGATATGGAGTGATGGCCTACTCAGTTTTCTGGGTGTCTCATTTTGTGTACTTTTTGTGATCTGAAGCTTCTGGTGCTGATAATAATTGCTATCTAATGGGACCGGCTGCACTCACACTTTTCTGAACATGACGATAGCAATGCCTTAAAAAGAAGTATCAGAAAACTAAACTCCAAAGCAGAAACAGACAGTGCAATATAGTGACAGCAGTCTTATTAACTAGCAACAAAACGGAAATAATAAGCACTGAATGAGCAATGAAGTCGTGGTGTGAGGCAACTTTAGTGACAATGCTAGAATTGCATTTTTTCAGTATCTAAAGCACCTTTTATATAGCTTAGGATTTCTAAGAAAGGCATGCCTGTGAGGAGTACCCATTTGAACTTAAACATCATGGTATTTTAAATCAGCTAAACAAAATACACTGCTGCAGTAACTTTGACCTCCTATACCTATTTGCAACCACCTTGATACAGTTACTCTTACTACTGCCAAACAGTTTTCACCTACATCACCTTGGAACATGCAGCTCTCCAAGAAAACCCTCTCTCTCCCTGTTAATGTCTTCAGGAGGCCTCACATGAGCAACATGTGGAGCATGCGCAACACACGTGGCACAACAGACTGGGTAGTCTGATCTGTAGATAACCAAAAGGTTTTATGAGCGTACTACCTCTTCAACCCAAGCAGAATTGGTCTAGTAAAAGATACTTCCTCTGCATCTCATCTTAGCACTCTAAAGTAGAACTCATAGCAGCTTAGATGTCTGTGTAACAGCTAGGTAACGCAAGCTAGACTGTGATAGTGAAAAATCAGACTTGAAAAGAACAGTCACGTACATTAAGAGCGAGCAGAGTTTTCCATGTTCAAAAATAACATGAATGATTCTCAAGTAAAAGTTATGAAGCATTTTCAACAGAATATCATCATCCCCCAAGATCCAGTTCTTGAAGAGCATTTCAAACAAACCTTTCTGCTTTGATTTTGGCACCTACCGAAAGAGATATAATGGCAAAATCCAATCTTGAGGAGTGCTCACTGCTTCCTCCTGTAAGTACCACTCAACACAAAACTGGCCTTAATAGAAATCTCTCTGAAAAATGCAAAGGCAAGGCAGATAGCAGAGGAAGAAGGTCTCCAGATTTGCATTAAGTGTTCTCTAGAATTTTATTTAAAGAGAGGAAAGGAAAAAAAGCTCATGACAACCATTTCTAACAAATCACCACTCATCCATAAGGCCCAATCAACCTCTTTACACCAAATGCAGATTGAGAAAAACGAAGGTATTGAAAACAAATGAAATGTAGCGTGTATTGATTTTGCAGAATTACAGACACACTTCCTAAATTGATATTTTTAACTACCATTTGCCTCACAGTCTTAAGAATTTTGACAGACAGTGATAGCATGAACAGTCTAAATTATTTTTTTGGGGGGGTGGGGAGGGAAGAAAGGGGAAAGGGGTAATGAGAAAAAATAGCTCCTCCTAGATCAGTAAGGATTTCTACTCTCTTCTCTTACCTGGGATAAAGTTACACAAAGAGACAATCATTAGGTTGTTTATGGAAAGTGTGGTAAATCAAGAGTTTCCCTAACTTGAAATGCACATATTGCACAAGACCATTTTACGGCAAGCTAAGTGAAGCAGTACTCTTCTGCTGAGACCTTAGGAACTAGAAAGGATCAATGAAAGCTTTGTACAGCAGCCAAACATAAGCTCCTTTTACTCCACAGCTTGGACAAGCTATGTGGATATTTAAACAGACCTCCTGATTTACCAATATTGCTTTTTCAATCCCTTTCTTTATGACATTTGGTTACAAAAGAGCAAAGAGTAACAATTAAGCAAACGGCAATTAATAAAATGTTTTAATCTATTTTTAGACTGATTGTTTCCAAGCAATAAATGATTGGTCACTCATTACAAATACTTGTCCTGATCTTTGTTTCCTTTAATCCTCTTAAATAAAGTCCTGCTTATCTGATAGATCCCTTAATGTAAATCTTAGAAGAAGGTGGTTATTATGGACAGTTTTTATGTTAAGTAGCTCTTGTAGAAAGTGAGCTTTCTCAATATCAGGTTTTGTCTCATCTTTGTCAGAAGATGACAAAAATTGAAGCTGAAATGTTGAAGGAATTTTTTTCAAACAAGCGTTTTTATTTGATCAACTTCTACTCCATAATCATCCAAATTAGTCTTATTCATTATAGCAATTTTCTATTTCATTTTTAATTATTATTCATTTAGGCCAAAAATACGAAGCATTAAATCTTCGTAACTACATGTGCACACACATATATAAGCACGCTTTATAGTATCGACATAAGCAATACTTATATTTCCTGATCATTCTTTAAATTGAATTAAATGCATATTGAAACATGCTACATCAGATAATAGTTTAATCCTGTATATTAACAATAGAATGAAAACCACTTCCTATTTCTTGGACTAAAATTGTTTCATCAAAGAATTTTGATCAGCTTTGTCAATGTCCGTAAAGAAGCTTCCAAAAAACTGCCTAGCTACACAATTATTTTGACTTTTAAGACTGCAGAACAGAATGGATAAAGCACAGAAAACATCTACATATAAACTACTACTGCTCAAGATACTGTAATGATGCTACCAACAACTTCTGAAGTGTTGGATAAAATGAAGAAGAGGGAGGGCAGAGAACATAAAATGTTTTGCTTTGTTTTGATGTCAAGAGATACTGTAGCAGGGACTTAAAGGGAAGAGCAGCAAATGACAATGGCTTCAGTCTAGATAAAAAAACTCCCAAACCATAAAGCATTACAGAGAAAAGACTGAACTTACACTGCAGTCACACATTTTAGCATGAGTAAAACCTCATCAGAACTATTGTCTCTGAATATCTTTGTGAAGTTCTGCAAAGATGGATGCTCTGCAATTGCAGCACTTCTTTAATGAGAAGTGACACCATAAAAGCAGAGTCTGTAACTGCTCACAAGCTGCTCATGAGTCATGAGATCTGGGATATGGCAAGTCACATTGGCTTTGACATTTACTAGGGAATGAAATATCCATAGTTGGTTTTAAATTGCGTTATTTGAGAATGCTCCTGTACTTAAAGCAAGTGAAAGGCAATTCTGATTTTGTTCTTCAAACACAAAATGACTGAATTGTTCACAAATACTTTTTAGAGTATTTCTGTTATTCTGAAGATAAAGTGGTGCAGCATGGACTGTGTCAAAGTCAGTTAAAGGACAGACAGCAGTAAGGTGCTTCTAATAAGCAAATATTGTTCATGGAACAGTCCACTTCTCAGCCTTCGTGTTATATTTGTTATCCAAACACTAAGCCAGCATTTGGAAATAATTTTGAAGCTCACATATTTTCTTATTTTGCATTAAGCCTTTGTGAAAGCATGAATGGCTGCTCCTTCAGTACTTTAATGTATTGTTTTAACATGTTAAAATTGTCTCAAAATGAGCATGTAACCCACAAGTTTTCATCTTCTTTGCAGGCAATGTTTGAATTTTCGCCCTTTCATATTGACTCATTACATTTGCCATGTCAGGTCTTGGCAAGATAACATGAAAGAGAATGACACTGCTCTGGGTATCAGAAGGTTATCATTTTGGAAGGCAACATCATCCAGCTTTCCAGATAAGCTGACAGGAAATAATTTGATTTTCAACCCTGTCCACTTTAAGACATTCTACAAAAGGAAGTTACTGCTAAATACTGAGCCACAACAAATCCCATTTCTTGTGAACACCTTTGTATTGAGTAATTTCACCTACTTCAATGGAGTAGTAGAGAATGCATTTAATACAGAGAAAACAGTATCAGTGCAGAGAGACAGCTTTTCAGGCTATTTTCTTGGATAAGAAAATCTTTGGTAAGAAGATACTATACAAGTTCAATTCTCTGTCTCTTGGCAAACCCTACTTTAAGTGGAAAACATACTGGAATGTGTTTTGCCCCTTTTTTAAGAATACTAACCTTATGGAAGCCATCATCCCCAATATCCCGGTCTCCTCTTCCAGCAGCCCTATCTCCTGTTAGCAGGGAAAATTTGTCTCGTACTACATTAGAGTCACACTTGCAACACACAAAGAATGAGCAGTGTTATCTAGGCCTTGTTGCAAGTGATATTGGTACTTATTTACTAGTCTATTCTGCTCTTCTGCAAAACAAGGTGCCATTTCTCCAGGTCTGACTGACTACATTCCCCATACAGAAAAACAAGTCTAACCAGTGCTGTGCTAACTGATGGGATGCAAATATGCAGCTTCATTTCCCTGCCCTTCTCTGCTGTTGCATCCTGAGATTCACAGGAGCTAATACTTGGCCAATGAGAGATAAGCAGAACTAAAAGCAAATGATGTAAAAACCAAATAAACTATTGCAACTCCACTGCCACAGATTTACTTCTATTTCTTAATATGCCCTTTCAAAACTACCACATATTTCAAAATGTTCAAAAGAAGTTCTGTAACATTATAAAATGTAAATCCAGTATGCAAATACACACAGTGCTACTATGCTAGGTCAGCAGACAGTTCAACTGACTTCATGCCAAAGAGCAAAGAATGAAATCAGTAGTCAGAGGTCAGGTCTATTACAACAGTCCCAACCCACACCACGTATATGACTCCCATTTCATAGTTTAACTTGCAAAGTATTAGAGCAGCAACAAAAGCAAACTCTGAGGTTAAAAGAAAGATTAAAAAGGAAACCAGACACTGGAGAAGTATATTTTGCCCACCCTCTATATTTAGAAAAGATGTTTTGGGGTAATTTAAGAGGTTTCTTTCCCCTGCGATCCTCCCAGCTAGCAGGCAGAAGGGATACAAAGTTTGCCTGTTCTGGGAACAAGGGAGAAGAGCTCTTATTGTTTTACACCCTTACTAACTACTGGATGAAAAGGAAAGTCCCTAAAGCCAGACACAGCACCCTGGCAAGCATCCCAGACTCACACCGGTGAGGACAAAGGAGGGAGGCAGGCACTTCTGTGCCACGCCACTTGAGCTGAGCCTTCCCACACCTTCTGCTTTGTGTGGCTGGCCAGTCCAGACTTCTGGCTAGCATACAGCAGATACTCAATATGCAGTTCAAGGCTGCATTGTACTATGTGCCTATAAAGCTGGTTGTTACAAGAAGAGTAAACTTTCATTAAGAATAGAAACGAAAACAAAACCTTCCACTTCTGAGGGGAAAAAAAAAACCAAACAAATGCTATTTGTAATTTGGGATGACATGGTGCTAAGGCTGTATATTCAGAGTACATTATAATCCTGAATTATTCAAACATGTGGGACAAAGTTTTAAGCTACACATTTAAAATCTGTCTTTATTGTTTTCCATGAGTGCTAAAAATTTTTCAAATGCACAATGCTAAACCACTATGCTATAAAGAATTGCAATCAACATTTTACCTGGATAGGTGGCTCAATCATTATCCATGCAGGAAGCATCAAACTTGGGTTAAAAGGTTGTGTTCCTACACGGAAATAAACACCACCACTGGTGTCACAGGCCCAAACATGCTGATTTCCACAGGTCAAGCTGATCAGCTTTACAGTACCTAATAACAAAGAGACTATCAGCAACCTGGCATTTTCCTTTCAAATTCAGCTAATAATGAGAACCTTTATTTAGACTTGATTGAATTAAACTAGCTTTAAACACAATCACGTGAAAGTGATAAAAATTCAATGCAACTTAAAAGAGAAAAAAACCCCACTGGATATAATGAATAAAATCAGCAGGTAGTCCATGCAGGTACTTCTCTTATAAATCTAAAAATAAATGGTTTAGTCACAGGATACTGCAATTTCTAAAACACACTAAAAATATGCTATTAAAATAACCAAATTCAAGCAGGGAAACATTCTGTGACAAATGTAATCAGTGCCTAGAAAACTTTCACATGACCCGATGTGAACTCTTCTCTGTAGCTGGCCATGCTTGTAGACTTCTGAAGGTGTTGATCTGCTAACACATTCAGCAAAGAACATTCCTAATGCTACCAGCACTTTAAAAATGTCAGAGCATATGGATTATGCATTTCGGTGTTAACATACCAGTGTCACATCTGTAAATAAAGGAGCTAATTCTCAACTGGATTTATCTTCAACAGCATACATATTTATTACACCTATCTCAAAAGCAGTGCTTTAACCATATGTAAGTCAACACAACGAAAACAACACTGCCAAATAAGTATGCTCTGGAATTTTGGGGTGGGTTGGGTTTTTGACTGGTTGGTTGGTTTTTCCATGCCCAAACACATCCAAAAGTTTGCAAAGATAGTAGAGAAGCATAAATGAAGTTTTGGACTAAAAAGAACTAGCTAGCCAGCTAGATATCTGTCAACTGGAACCCCTACTCTTCCACATTAATTTTAAAATAGCCATGTGACTACAAGCATCACATTAGATTTTGTTTTTCCTCCCAGTGTTAGGACAACACCATGCTTAGTAATGGAAAACACATTCTACAGAAAGAGGGACCCAATCAGTACAGATGTACTACAGAAGGAATGCTCTGGTCAGACTCCAAACTTAAGGTTCTAAAAATAGGTCTTGCTGGCTGATTGAACATGCCAATGCTGCCTGGGATATCCCATTCTTGGTAACAGTTCTCTCTTCAGTGATGTGAAATCTGGCAACAACTCCTTGTAAAGTGCACCAGATACAGCATTCCTTAAAGTGGGGAGGGCAATTTTAACCCACAAAGTGCAAGTTTAAAGCATTTATTTCTGCAGAAGGCAGTATTCTCTGTCATTAAGGCTTGCTGGGGGAAAGAACAGGGAACAACAGGACTACACAGCTTTATCATTTGGTTTTCTGTAATAGTAAATGGATCTTGTCATCGATTTGAATTTGTCTCACCAAAAAATGTCTTTTCATTGTACAGCTTCACATCAAAAACAAATGACAGAACTACATATAAAAACCTTCTACTGCTTGGGATAAAAACATCTAGAACAACTTTCTTTTGCAGGCAGGGGCTTGACATTCAGCTACAAAGTCAAAATCTTATTTAAAACCTCATTATTCCTTCTAATATAAAGCATGACTGGAAGCAATGGCTTTGTCACATGTCTCAGCTGTTAAACATTCTGATTCAAACCAGCATCAGAGACACAGATGGAATCACGTGTCACCTACTTGGCATAGCTGATATTATTTACATCTACAGTACAATTTGATATTCAAAAATGCAGCCCTTATGTAAATGTCTGGGGGTTTCTCCCTCCTCTTACCATTTTTAGCTTAGGAGAAGGTCATACTAATCACATTCATCTACTGTTTAGAGAAAGTAACATGATTCAGAGGCATTGTTGGAGATAGGCTGAGAAAATTGGGGCTGTTCCGCCTGGAGAAGAGAAGGCTGCGTGGAGACCTCATAGCAGCCTTCCAATACCTGAAGGGGGCCTATAGGGATGCTGGGGAGGGACCCTTCATTAGGGACTATGGTGAGAGGACAAGGGGTAACGGGTTTAAACTTAAACAGGGGAGGTTTAGATTGGATATGAGGAAGAAATTCTTTACTGTAGGGGTGGTGAGGCACTGGAATGGGTTGCCCAGGGAGGTTGTGGATGCTTCATCCCTGGCGGCGTTCAAGGTGGGGTTGGAGATAGCCTTGGATGGCATGGTTTAGTGGGAGGTGTCCCTGCCCATGGCAGGGGGGTTGGAACTTGATGATCTTGAGGTCCTTTCCAACCCTTACTATTCTATGATTCTATGATTCTATGATTGTTGAAACCTAAAGGCCATTCTACTGTGTTTAGAAACCTTGATAGTGACAGTGGAACTATAAGAAAAATAATTTACTACATACTACTCCCAGTACATAGAGTAAAGGCAAGAGGAAGATACTACCAACATAACATTCATATTTTAATATTAATGCTGGCAACCACATCACCTCCATACAGAATTCTCAATGACGTTTTACAGCAACTTGCTTCTTCTCCCCCTACTTAATGTTTCTGGAGTAAACTTAAACATACACCTGAAGAATAACAATAGTTTTCCAATTTCTTCAGCCCCACTAGTGCAAATAAAGGCTTTTATAACCTTGGATATACAGTGATCTACCATCTGCATTTAATTGGAGGAAAAATGGCTAAAACATTTTCACACAGAAGTGTCAACACAGAGCAACAAGTAAAACTGGGGAGTTTGAAGAATTTCCTCACCCCAAATTTTTGCAATACCACCACCATGTGCCACAAAGCTAACAGGAACAGCTGAACATAAAGGTTGAACTTCTGAACTGCTCGAGTTCACAAAAGATATTACACCTAGTGCCAATTACACTGATTACCTTTACAAATGCTTTGAGGTTTTCAGACAACAGCAAGAAATTATTTACCATTTCAGTTGAAAAGTTATTATCTAAATTGCTGCAAAGTAATGGCACAATGAGAAAAGTTTCAAACTGTACTAAGCAACACAAGAAGAAGAGTGTGGATAAACCTATCCTGTAGGTCAATGAAGGTAAAAGGCATCAAGCAGCACTTAAACTATGGTACGATTAGCAATTTGGAACCAACTCATCAGGTCTGGAAAAACCTGGTGTGTAACTGGCAAACAAATTATTTCCATGAAGTATTTATCACAAACTGCACACTAAAACTGTACATGAGGCTTAAAGTCTGCTAGCTATGTCTGCCTTTCCCTAACCCTGACGTTAAAATTGCTTGTCTGTTTTCAGACCAGACACAAACATTGTCATACAAAAAATTAAAAAGCTGCAAAACAGTTGAATTATTTTAAAAATGGTGCAAGAATGCTGCATAGTCTAAATTTCTTTTATCTTCATTTGAAACAGGAATGAAGGTTTGCATGAAGAATGTTCTAACAGTCTTACTATCAAAGAAATAAATCTACTTGGAATATGAAGCTGACAGATAGTCTGATTACCCCACAGCCAAACGGGGAGGAGATTTTATGATCGAAACATGGTCAACAGCACTAGCCTTACACCTAGGTGAGGACCTGATTCGAGACCATCTTAAGAAACTGAACGTATACAAGTCCATGGGACCTGATGAAATCCATCTGAAGGATGGCAAGTAAAGTTGCTAAGCCACTGTCCATCATATTTGAAAAATCATGGCAGTCAGGTGAAGTTCCCAACGACTGCAAAAAGGGAAATATAACCCCCATTTTCAAGAAGGGGAAAACGGATGACCCAGGGAACTACAGACCAGTCAGGCTCACCTCTGTGCCTGGCAAAATCTTGGAGCGGATTCTCCTGGAAGGCATGCTGAGGCACATGAAAAAAAACAAGGTCCTTGGTGACAGCCAGCATGGCTTCAGTAAGGGGAAATCCTGCCTGACCAATCTGGTGGCCTTCTATGATGGGGCTACAGAACTGATGGACAGGTGTAGAGCAGTTGATATCACCTACCTGGACTTGTACAAAGCGTTCAACACTGTCCCACATGACATCCTTGTCTCTAAGTTGGAGAGACATCAATTTAATAGATGGACCACTCAGTGGATAAAGAACTGGCTGGATGGCTGCACGCAAGGAGTTGTGCTCAATGGCTCGATGTCCAGCTGGAGACCAGTAATGAGTGGTGTCCCTCAGGGATCGGTGTTGGGACCGGTCCTGTTCAACATCTTTGTGGGTGACATGGACAGCGGGATTGAGTGTGCCCTCAGCAAGTTTGCCGATGACACCAAGCTGTGTGGTTCAGTTGATACGTTGGAGGGAAGGAATGCCATCCAGAGGGACCTAGACACGCTTGAGAGGTGGGCAGATGCCAACCCGATGAAGTTTAACCATGACAAGTGCAAGGTCCTACACCTGGGTCGGAGCAATCTCAGGCACAGCTACAGATTGGGCAGAAAAGAGATTCAGAGCAGCCCTGTGGAGAAGGACTTGGGGGTGTTGGTCGATGAGAAACTGAACATGACCTGGCAGTGTGCACTTGAGCCCAGAAACCAACCATATCCTGGGCTGCATCCAAAGGAGCATGACCAGCAGGTGGAGGGAGGTGCTCCTGCCCCCCTACTCTGCTCTTGTGAGACCTCACTTGGAGTATTGTGTGCAGTTCCGGTGTCCTCAACATAAAAAGGACATGGAACTGTTGGAACAAGTGCAGAGGAGGGCCACAAGGATGATCGGGGGACTGGAGCACCTCCTGTATGAAGACAGGCTGAGAAAGTTGGGGCTGTTCAGCCTGGAGAAGAGAAGATTGCGTGGAGACCTCATAGCAGCCTTCCAGTATCTGAAGGGGGGCTATAGGGATGCTGGGGAGGGACTCTTCATTAGGGACTGTTGTGATAGGACAAGGGGTAACGGATTAAAACTTAAACAGGGGAAGTTTAGATTGGATATGAGGAGGAAGTTCTTTACTGTAAGGGTGGTGCGGCACTGGAATGGGTTGCCCAGGGAAGTTGTGAATGCTCCATCCCTGGTGGTGTTCAAGGCCAGGCTGGACAGAGCCTTTGGTGGCACGGTGTGGTGGGAGGTGTCCCTGCCCATGGCAGGGGGGCTGGAACTAGATGATCTTAAGATCCTTTCCAACCCTCACTATTCTATGATTCTATGATTCTAACCAAATGAGAAGAGCAGTTAACCAGCAGCATACTCTTAACATTATGCTGAATTAACAGATACGTATAAACCTGAACATGAGTGTTACCCACTGCATCACTCACGGGTAATGCAACACTTGGAGCATAATTTTTCCTTGACAGGATCTTACTGAAACTTTGATCACTCTTAAGAATGCATTTAACCACAAAATTCAGGGCCTTGCATATGGAACTGCCCAGGACCAGACAATTATGTTTACCCTGTAGCACAAGAACTAGAATCATTGAATAGTTAGGCTTGGAAAGGGCTAGGCTAATTTAAATCTACCAGTACACCTGCACAGCACTCTGTCAGGCCAAGGTACCTCAGACTGACAAACTCCAAGAAGGCACATACACATATAAAGTATCCTGTAAACAGTAAACATGCTGTCTCCAGCAAAAGGCTAAATGAAACATTGTTTGAAAGCCACATCCATTTCTGATGCTTTACAGCCCCCTACTGTGAGGCCCATTACTCTAAGGCTGCCCATTACTGCCCCAGCTGCATATCAACCACTGAATGCTCCAATCCTCTCTACACTGTATACAACAACTACAGTTGTATACAATACTAGAGTGCAACAAAGACCTTGTTCAACTTCTCATGGACACCGCAGATCCATCTCAAAATCGCCATGCCAAAGAAAGTCTCCATCTCCTGCACGCAAGAGCTAAAAAGGTACCAGGACTGGGGTCTTTGAAGGGACTATACCAAAACTCAGTTCCAAACTATAATGCGGACTGGTAAATTCCCAGCTTTGACAATATTCACTTAAAGGAATCTGTAAAACAGCTTATACCGCATTTAGTCCAGTAAATGTAATATTCTGTATCAGCAACCCAAAGGAAAATACTGGCTGTCAACTAAGAAAGTTGAAAGTTTAATCAATAAAAATGTCATACCTAGTTGAGAGAGATCCAGTTTTGTCCAGTGCATCCCTGTTGGACAGCTGGATGAAAGTGTTCTGATAAATACCTGCCCAAGACTATCCAAACCCCAAATGGCATCCTGGCAGGCAGAGTAGTGCACCATTTCAGCTTCTGGCGGCAGTTGTACCGTAGAAGGACGAAACTGAGGATTCTGATCACTGACACAAAACAGATCCTTGTTGCTTTGGCACAGCCAGAGAAAGCTTCCTATGTAAAAGACATTCTTGTTATTAAAATAATTCCTAATGCACCCTGAGACAGCTTACACATCTACTACTTCTGTCTGTGTTCACAGGCTAAGATTCTGCAGTGCAAATACACATCCTAAGCCCTTATTTTGGTACTAAAGTACTCCCTTCCTCAAATCAAGTAAGTAGTAAGTGATCTCATTTGAAGAAACATCTCATTCAAAGAACTTAACAGAAAGAAGACACACAACAGTGCACCATCACTTCCTTTTATCCCTCTGTTCTTTTTTACCCTTGATAATTATCTTTGAAAACCTGCATTCTTTTTCAGCTCTAAATCACGTATTTTTGCCAATAAAGCCAGTGTCCTTAGATAATGCAGCTGCTAACTATTGTAACTAGTAGTTGAATTCCCTAGTGTGGTCACGTTTTTGTAGGAAAATGTGCCATTTTTCCGCAATAAGTGCACTAACAGGAGAAGTACTTGGTTAGCACAGGCACTCCAGCAAAACACGCTCTAGCAATTTAGGAAGGTACTGCTCCTAAAGGACTATCCATTTCTCTGTTGAGTGCCACTCCACACCAAAGGTGTCAGAGTGAACAACATGCCTTTTTTTTTTTACCTCTAGTAGTTTTACGGACATATTTCCACCCTACTTCAAATATATTAAATCCCTGCATATGGAAAAGGCACCCAAACTCTGAAGTAATTCAGGATATTAAATAACTTATTTATCATCAACTTACTCTATTTAAACATCAAGTGCAGGTATTATATATATGGACTGCTTATTCACTAACCTTCTTTAGATGAAGCTGTGGAAGCCAACACAAAAATCCATTTTGTGGCAGAAGCAGTGCCACGAGGCACAATATGATTCCAGTAAGTGCCTTGAAAGAAATAAGAGTGGTATTAGTATGAAACTCAATTTTCTATTGAAATTAGTTATTATTTCAAAAGTTACCATTTAAAGGAAATTCCATTGCAGTCAATTACGAAATATCATCTAGACAAGATTTTCTATGTAAATCTTTCAAGACACTGTTGAAGGGGAGGAGAAAAGCTCAAGAGGAGCTTTTCTCCTCCCTGTGTATATGTATACATACACGTATATATACATATACACACAAAACCACAGAAAATTGGGAATGCAGAAAGAAGGATAAGGAAGAAGTTTAATGGTCTTCAACAGGAGACCAATTTAGTGACAAGGTTAAACAATGTTCTAGGTCTGTTCTTGGTGCTTACCTGATAAAAGAAATGTACTAAATCAAAATTTTATTCTATTTAGAGAAATATAGCAAGAAAAATAAACAGTTCCTCTATTATCACTGTAAAACTGTAACATTACTTTTTTACATAGTCACACTGATCATGAACCAGATGCCATTGTGCTAGATGTAACAGGTACAACAGCTTAAAATTGGATTCTCATCCCAGTAAAGAGGCAAGGTTAGGTATTAAAAGTAGTAACTTGTACACAGTTCACTTGTGAAGAATGAATTTTCCACTAAAAATATTTCCTTTTAAATGGAAAATATTTCAGACTATATGCTAACGGATCATTTAAGTTAATTTTTAAACATGGAATTGTTTGTTAAAGCTGCCCTGACCCACCTTGGATAATTTTTGTGGTGACAGAACTGTAGTTGGTTATTCTCCCCTATTTGTTTCTCTTAACTTCAAAATATTAGACGTAAAAGCACACCAACCTATTAAGTTTCCCTTTGCCACATGGAATTCATTTTTGCCAGAAGAGATCCAGACTCCATGGCCATTAACTCCAAGGAGGCTGGGCTGACACTGAAGCTGCTGTGACCAAAATGCCATTCGAAGTTTATCAGCCACCTTCTCCACAGGTGCCTGAGCTGCTGTTGCCACTGTTTGAGTTGCCTGGACTATGGTCTGGAACAGGCTGTACTGGTCAAACACTACATAATCAGTGATGCTTACCTGGAGGAAAATGGAAAAAAAAAAAAAAAAAAGTGGTTTTAATAATTAATTAAGCTTTTGGGTGAACTGCAGAATCTTTCATCAGAAGCTTTTTCTTCTGTGTGTGTCTTCATAATAAACCAGAACCACTATTAAGCATCATCTTATAACTCCCTCCTCCCCAACAATCCACTTCAAATTCTGCATTTCAAGAGAGCTGTTTGTTTCGGGATGACATCTTACACTCTCTTCCTAAAAACATATTGAAATCTTCAAGCTAAGGTGAATTTTCAGTTTCCCAAAGGAAGAGAGAAACATGCTTAGTGCAGCAATTTAAATACCCCAAAAACTTGTATGTAATACTTCTCTGCAACAACCTCATGAGCATTTTAAGTCATAAGAAGGAGGCCTAAATATGCAACTGCCAAAGTTCTGTCATGGACAACTAGACTGGCAACACTCTGTGATACTCCTCAAAAGGAAGGAAGTGCTGAAGAGCACAAAAAGAAGAGCAGTTTGCCAATGACCTCAAAGCCAAGCTATTCATGATGCTCAAATGTAAGAAGAGTTATACATGCACATCAACTGAAATTCTTCTTAGATGTGCAGACAAACAAATTTTCTGTATAACTTCTCCTACCCCCCTCTTCCTCACTCTTATCTCTTGGGAAAATAAAAAAGGCAGGGAATACAGAGAATCAGGAATTCTAAATCAACACCAGGAAGTACTTGCTTTAACTGAGTTGGTTTTACCCACACAATCTATACAGCTGAAGCAAGCAGCCCCAAATGGTTCAAAGAAACCTCAGCTGACTGGAAAGATATGTAATACAGTTTTTTTTGCAAGGTTACTTATTACTTATTTAATAGAATCATAGAATAGTTAGGGTTGGAAAGGACCTTAAGATCATCAAGTTCCAACCCCCCTGCCATGGGCAGGGACACCTCCCACTAAACCATGCCACCCAAGGCTCTATCCAACCTGGCCTTGAACACCACCAGGGATGGAGCATTCACAACTTCCCTGGGCAACCCATTCCAGTGCCTCACCACCCTTACAGTAAAGAATTTCTTCCTTATATCCAATCTAAACTTCCCCTGTTTAAGTTTGAATCCGCTACCCCTTGTCCTATCACTAGGATATCACTAGTATCACCTAGCTAAACAAAAGGATGATACTAGATTGGATATAAGGAAGAATTTCTTCACTGTGAAGGTGATGAGGCACTGGAATGGGTTGCCCAAGGAAGTTATGAATGCTCCATCCCTGGCGGTGTTCAAGGTCAGGTTGGACAGAGCCTTGGGTGACATAGTTTAGTGTGAGGTGTCCCTGCCCATGGCAGGGTGGTTGTTACTAGATGATCTTAAGGTCCTTTCCAACCCTAACTATTATGGGATTCTAATAAAGATAAGAGACTCCATTCAGCAGCCAGACTTGAATGCTCTGCCTAAACAGCACATCCTACTGCCATTGTTAAGATACCAAGCTACACGCACCATTGATACGACCTGATAGAGCATTTCCTGTGTTCTTGAAGATGGTTGTGATGCTGTTTGGGATGACCATGAGATTTTTTTTTCCCCACTTTTCTATAGCAAACGTGAAAAAGGATTTCAGCCATAGCCACACTGCAGGTTTAATATCTTGAATAAAGAGTGCTATAATATACCAAACAATTTATTGAATTTTATCTTAGACTCTCATGGGAAAACAATGCAAATAATAAACCCAAACTGAAAGACTGAGAACAAAATAAAAAAATGCCTACTTGCCACCAATGGTTGTCATCTCCTTGTGGTTTCTTTGAAACTATGCCAGTTCTGAACCACAGATTTCCATGGATATCCAAAGCCCATAATGTCTGCTGATCTCCAAGGGTTATGCACACTGGTTCCAAAGCTTGCATTTCACTGGAAATGCAAACAAGTAAAAAAATTAAAAACCTTACTTCATATTTATGCTTACAGTATTTTAATGAAGCTGCAACAATGCTAACAGCAGTTCAAAATGATTGAACTCAGTGTGCCCAAGCTCAAAACCACATTTGAGTTCAAATTTTCAATTATTCAGTAATTCAAATTTTATGAGTTTGCATAAGTAAAAACAATTCAACAAAAGAGTCCTTCAAAAAGTCACTTCAGATTTGAAACTTGAATACATAACAACGTAACTAAACAAAAACTGTGTTTAGTAAATGAGAAATAAAAAGTTGCGCTCTTGAATTTTTTGATAAAGTAACTTCATAACTGCATCTCCTCCAACTTCCTTGACCTATTCTGGGAACAGCACTAGCAGTTCAGGGACCATAAATAGAAAACTCAACTTAATTATATGGCAAAGATAAATGTTGAATTTAGGACTGCAAGTTTCCTGAATAAGTAAACAATTTTGAAGCCTGGAGAGTCCACAGGATCAGGTGATCATAACAGAGAATCAGAAGGTAGCCAACAAGGTTCTCTGAAAGAAATAGCATTTCTCAACAATTTAAGAACAATGACAGATTGCTTTGGGCAATTTAAATACAAAGCCCAAGAACATTAACTGTACCAAAGGCATAGCTTAAGCAGATATTTTCTTTAAATAAACTAATTAAAGTACATGTAAATTTCAGATTTGAACAAGGCCCTTTTCAAGGGCTAAATATCAGGCTGGGAGGTCCTACAAATAAAGCTTCCCAACAGGATATTAGTAGACGATAAAATTACATGACAACAAGAACTGGAATTTCTTCTTGTATTTGTTTCAGGCTGATGCTACAAGAGGGACTGTATTCTAGATTCTCAAAGCCAGCAGTAAAGACTTAGTGCTTCTAACTTTATCATCAACTAACTACTGGGAGTGTAAGTTCAACTACAAAGCTAAATACTGATTGCCCAGAATGTTTACATAAATCTGTGGCTAGGAAGTGTCTATCCAGCTGTGCGGATGACCAAGAAAAAGGTGAGATTTAATCTCAGAAAAAATTCACTCATGTATCCGGAGAGCTCATTGAAGCCATTATGGCACAGAATAAAGAAACAGCATTTAACAAAAAAAAGTCATACAGGTAGACATTCTCATCCCTGGAAGTGCTCAAGGCCAGGCTGGATGGGGGACCTGCACATGGCATGGAGGTAGGAACCAGACCATCTTTCATTATATAGCAGTCAGTCATCAGCACACACATGGTATGTGAACATATGAGTTCCGGTTACACTTTTTCAAACATCAAGGAGTTCCAGCATTGAAAACAATTTTTGCGCCATCCTGCTTATGATGCTGTCCCACCACAGTGTCATTACCTGACAATATCGCTCTTCCATTGTTCTCCTTCAGGACAAAAGCTGCGTACTCCCTCCCGGTATAGCAGGGCCCGCTGCTCACTCAGTGCCCACACAACATTATTTCTGGATGTAACCTGCGACAGTGGACAAGGGCAGTCAACCTTTACTGCTCGGGCACAAGGACGATCCACACTCAGGCCTAGAAATTAAAAAATGAGGACTGCTTTACAAACTTTGGCTTTTTTACAACTAAAAGAAAGATACCCAACAAAAGAAAATAAGGAGAAGGAATACCCCTGGCATGCTACATTTTTTTATATGATCACTATCTTCATGATTGACTGTTCTTTCTATAAACTATTAACCACTTCCTCCAATATAGCCAAATTTATATTTTAAGAATTATAACACTGTCCTTCAACATCCTGCAGAGCATGCAAGTACTGTAATTTCTATCCCTTTTCTCCCCCTAGTGTCAGTATCATAGAATCACAGAATAATAGAATAGCTAGGGGTGGAAAGGACCTTAAGATCATCTAGTTTCAACCCCCCTGCCATGGGCAGGGACACCTCCCACTACACCATGCCATCCAAGGCTATGTCCAACCCCACCTTGAACACTGCCAGGGATGGAGCATTCACAACTTCCCTGGGCAACGCATTCCAGTGCCTCACCACCCTTACAGTAAAGAATTTCTTCCTCATATCCAATCTAAACTTCCCCTGTTTAAGTTTTAATCCGTTACCCCTTGTCCTCTCACTACAGCCCCTAAATGAGGAGCCCCTCCCCAGCATCCCTATAGCCCCCCTTCAGATACTGGAAGGCTGCTATGAGGTCTCCATGCAGCCTTCTCCTCTCCAGGCTGAAGAGCCCCAACTGTCTCAGCCTATCTTCATACAGGAGGTGCTCCAGTCCCTGATCACCCTCGTGGCCCTCCTCTGCACTTGTTCCAACAGTTCCATGTCCTTTTTATGTTGAGGACACCGGAACTGCACACAATACTCCAAGTGAGGTCTCACAAGAGCAGAGTAGGGGGGCAGGAGCACCTCCCTCCACCTGCTGGTCATGCTCCTTTGGATGCAGCCCAGGATATGGTTGGTTTCTGGGCTCAAGTGCACACTGCCAGGTCATGTTCAGTTTCTCATCAACCAACACCCCCAAGTCCTTCTCCACAGGGCTGCTCTGAATCTCTTTTCTGCCCAATCTGTAGCTGTGCCTGAGATTGCTCCGACCCAGGTGTAGGACCTTGCACTTGTCATGGTTAAACTTCATCGGGTTGGCATCTGCCCACCTCTCAAGCGTGTCTAGGTCCCTCTGGATGGCATTCCTTCCCTCCAACGTATCAAACGAACCACACAGCTTGGTGTCATCAGCAAACTTGCTGAGGGTGCACTCAATCCCACTGTCCATGTCACCCACAAAGATGTTGAACAAGACCGGTCCCAACACCAATCCCTGAGGGACACCACTCATTACTGGTCTCCAGCTGGACATTGAGCCACTGAGCACTCTTTGCGTGCAGCCATCCAGCCAATTCTTTACCCACCGAGTAGTCCATCTATCAAATTGATGTCTCTCCAACTTAGAGACAAGGATGTCATGTGGGACAGTGTCAAATGCTTTGCACAAGTCCAAGCAGATGACATCAACTGCTCTACACCTGTCCATCAGTTCCGTAGCCCCATCATAAAAGGCCACCAGATTGGTCAGGCAGGACTTCCCCTTACTGAAGCCATGCTGGGTGTCACCAACCACCTTGTTGGTTTTCATGTGCCTCAGCATGCCTTCCAGGAGAATCCGCTCCAAGATTTTGCCAGGCACAGAGGTGAGCCTGACTGGTCTGTAGTTCCCTGTGTCATCCATTTTCCCCTTCTTGAAAATGGGGGTTATATTTCCCTTTTTCCAGTCATCGGGAACTTCACCTGACTGCCATGATTTTTCAAATATGATGGACAGTGGCTTAGCAACTTCATTCGCCAGCTCCTTCAGGACCCGCAGATGGATTTCATCAGGTCCCATGGACTTGTATATGTTCAGGTTCCTAAGATGGTCTCGAACCAGATCCTCTCCTACAGTGGGCCCAGGGTCTTCATTCTCACTGTCCCTGTGTCTGCCTTCCAAGGCTTGGGTGGTGTGGTCAGAGCATTTGCCGGTGAAGACCAAGGCAAAGAAGTCATTAAGAACCTCAGCCTTCTCCAAATCCAGGGTAGCCACTTCTCCTGATAGCTTCCGGAGAGGGCCCATGTTGTCCCTAGTCTGTCTTTTATTTGCAATGTACCTATAGAATCCCTTCCTGTTATCTTTCACATCCCTAGCCAAGTTTAATTCTAACTGGGCCTTAGCTTTCCTAACCTGGTCCCTAGCTTCCCAGACAATATCCCCGCATTCTTCCCAGGCCGCCTGTCCTTGCTTCCACCTTTTATAAGCCTCTTTTTTCCTTCAAAGTTTCTTCAGCAGCTCCTTATCCATCCAAGGAGGTCTCCTGGCCCTCCTGCTAAACTTCCTTCTAGTTGGGATGCAACACTCCTGAGCTTGCAGCAGGTGATCCTTGAATATCAACCAACAGTCTTGGGCCCCCCTGCCCTCTACGGCTGTATCCCATGGAACCTTACTGAGCAGGTTCCTGAAGAGGCCAAAGTCTGCTCTCTTGAAGTCCAGGGCAGTGAGCTTGCTGCATGCTCTTCTCACTGTCCTGAGGATCTCAAACTCAACCATCTCATGATCACTGCAATCAAGGCTGCCCTGGAGGGTCACATTTCCAACCAGCCCTTCCCTGTTGGTGAGGACGAGGTCAATCATGGCACCTCTCCTTATCGGCTCCTCTATTACTTGCAGAAGGAAGTTGTCTTCCACACAATCGAGGAACCTCCTGGATTGCTTGTGCCGGGCAGTACCATCCCTCCAACAGATATCAGGGTGGTTGAAGTCTCCCATGAGAACAAGGGCCTGCGAGCGTGAGGCTGTTCCTATCTCTCTATAGAGCGCTTCATCCACCGAGTCCTCTTGGTCAGGTGGTCTGCACAGATCCCCACAATAATGTCTCCCATCGCTGTTCTCCCTGTAACCCTGACCCACAAACTCTCTATTGACTGCTCACCTGTCCCCAGACAGAGTTCCATACTCTCCAGCCTATCCCTAACATAAATAGCAACTCCTCCTCCCCACCTACCATGCCTGTCTTTCCTAAAGAGCTGGTAACCTTCCATTCCAACACTCCAGTCACAGGAGCCATCCCACCATGTTTCTGTGATGCCTATTATATCATACCCCTGTAGATGTGCACACATCTCTAATTCCTCTTGTTTGTTCCCCATGCTATGGGCATTTGTATAGAGGCATCTGAGCCGAGCTCTAATTGAAGCCGGCTCATTGGCTGGAGCAGCTGGAATATCTCTACATTGCTCCAAACGTTTATTATAGGTGCTGGCAACTGACTGGGTGTGTTGGGATGGAATGCTGCCCCTCACCCTCAACACATCCAGTTTAACGCATCCTTGACTAGCCTGGCAAACCTCCTACCAAATACACTCTTCCCTTTCTTTGTCAGACCAGTTCCACCAGCCCCCAGTAGACCTGGCCTACTAAATTGAGTCCCATGTTCAAGGTACCCAAGCCCCCCAAGAATCTCCATTTATAAAACCTGTATTAGCCTTGACAGAAACATCAAAGGAAAAGGCAGCAATGGAAGAACTTTTACCCAGAACATGTTAGGGATAGAGGCAACCTGATTTGAATAGTGGCAGCAGAGCAATTACAAAAGAGCATGCAATGACAGTGTGTAGTACTGAAAGGAGACAGGTTCTGGCAGATTCACAGGTAGGTTGCACACATTTATACATATAATCTAGAGGGACAGATCTTCACAATTATACTGCAGCTTGATTTACGCAGCTGCATGTGAAACGCCTCAAGAGACATATAGCCTTTGCTTAATCTTCTCCTGCTGCCAAAGCAAGTATGAACAGACTCATCTGTTTGACGTTCCAAAATAACAAGAAGAATGATCATTTCCTAACCTCTGAGCATGCACTTCTGTCACGGAAGTTAGACAGGACAGTAGAGGGAACAAAAAGATCCTGGAGAAACAACCAGCACTGGTTGCACCATATTAACAAGAAAGATATACTGAGAATTTATTTTTGGCATTGAAAACAATTTTAGTACCCTTTGAAGAGCAGAATGTAACCGGATGTAATCACACCAATTTCACACAGGCAAGAAAAATAAGATTCAAATCTCCACAGAGCCCTGTGTGACTGGCATCAAAAGTTCACTTTTTATCACCACTATCCATGCTTGTTGTCACTATGCATATGACCTTGGGCAGGTCTCTTGATTTCTCTATAACTATTACACTCAATTAAAATAAGAGTATCTTTGAAAAGATGCTGTCCATTTAAACAGTTTTCTTGTTCATGAAGAATGTCTGTAGTGTGCTACAGCAATTAAATCTATAAGAGACATTAGGAGAGTACTAGAATTAAATGGAAAATAAGCAAGGATTTTGATAGCCACTCTGAAATGTCCTGCTTTAGTGTGTCTTAATGTTTCCCTCTTGGCCAGTCCTCCTCTTGCTTCTCCAGTAATTCCTTTATCATGTTATTTGTAATTTTTCTTTACCAACTCAGCTCTCTGCAAAGCTTGCATGCCCAAGAGTCCTTGATACTCTTCTCCCTTAACTCTAAAACCTGGAGCTCATTTCTTCATCCTAGCTCCTCGTATTTAGCCTGATTATTGTTTGCATAACACCTTCTTTGCATCCACTTCTAGTCACTGAAGCAGATAAAACTAAGGCTGTGAGTTCAAAGTTGCCACTGCACTATCCCTTTTCTCGATTCTTGCCCCATTCACATCCCATGAGAAGGCAGCTGTAAAGATTGCTGCTCCACAGCCCATTCCATTCCTCCACTGGCTGTGCTTTCTCTGTCACATAAAATGCGTATCACCCATCTATACTTTCAAAGCACTTCATGATCTTCTGTCTCAGCATACCTTCCTTTCATTATCAAGTGGTAACCGTTACTTCCAATAGATCCGTCCTTTTCAAAACATGCAGCCTCTACTTTCTCTTACTTTGCCCCCTCACCTGAATTTCTTCTGAAGAGCACAGTCAGTACAGAAACAGGTCGGGGAGGGGGGGGGGGCTGGGAGACACTGGTTGCTGCTCAGGGACAGGCTGGGCATTGGTCAGCAGGTGGTGAGGAATTGTATTGTGCATCACTAGTCTTTCTTGGGTGTTATTCCTCTCCCGCTCTGTTACCTCCTTTTTCATTACAGTTATTGTTATATTTTACTTTATTTCAATTATTAAACTGTTCTTATCTCAACCCATGGGTTTTACCTTTTTCTGATTCTTCTCCTCACCCCACTAAGGGGAGAGCGAGTAAGAGAGCTGGCGTTAAATCACAAGACCTTTCCATGTCATAAATTCTCTATATTGTATGTACTCTACGCGGCACAAAAAGCCCCCAGAGTGGCCATGAACTGGCTTTTCCAGTCTCCTAATTACACAGAATCTCACAACTGTTTTCAACTATTTCTCAAGATAAAAAGGTTTCTCTGTGTCATGGCTGTGGATAAATGATTAAAACAAGTTGTGACAATTCCATAGACTTGAACTCTATTAATCTTAGCTCACAAAAATTCAAAGAGCCTGCAATTAATTCAGGTACCTGTTTGCAGATACAGATCTCCATTTGTTCTGATAATCCAGGCAGTGTCATCACTTAAAGCTACAAACACAGCTTGGGGTAGGGCCTCATACCAATGGCGTTTTCCTTTTATAGTTACTTTTCCACAAGCAAATGCTTTGTTAGTCTTCTGCTCAACCTTCCAGAGAAGAGCCCCTGCACGAGGAGTTAAGAGAGAACATAGTATCACTTGGCAATTACTGTAACAGACAGCCACTTGCTCTACCTCCAACTAAACTAATGAGGGGAAAGACAAATAGTAGCATTAAACGGAAAAGGCAAGAGCTAAAAATACAGTTTTGTTTTGTTTTTTTTTTCCCTAAAGCAAGACCAGAACAGTGGCCACATTTTCTAGGAACATTTGACATTAGAGCACGTGTGATTTTTTAAATGTTCAAATGCAAGTCACTTCTCCTTAAAACGAACACTGAAAACTAGCAAAACAAGTTCCATACAAGGGCCAAATAAGCCTACTGTACTTTGCTTCTGTACTAGTTTGGTATACCCTCAGCAAAGGTAAAGGGGTTAATTGTAGTACTTTCACCTTTTACAAATACTAGTAGTAAATCATAACTGCCCCACACTGAAGTGGGCAGTGGTATTACCTTCTTGTTATGTAGCACATCACAAGCAGAGAAAACTAAGAAATGCAACTGTACAAATCCACCAAGAACTTTTTCCTTCACATGAATTAGCAAGGATAGCTCAGAAAAAGAAAACCAAATGGAATTACAAACTTAACTGCTGACTGGTATCCATGCCAGTTTGTACCTGACCAGCACACTGTCATATGAACTTCCTTCGAATAATTCCACACAGTAACATTTGACCGCATTTTAGTGTTTGTGGTTAACATGTTCTTGGGTTAATACATCCACAATTAAACATGGATGCTAGAAATTGCCATGGTTTCAACTAAAATATGGGTGAGTTCCTCAAACTGAGGGATAAAAAAAGAGAGAAACAACCTTGTGCCAGCAATCTCTCAACCACCAGTAATTTCAATCTGAAACTACCAAGGCCAAATGTCAGAGATGTTAGACCATTACTTTCACTTTTCTGTAGGTATCTGGTTTTGACCACTGTTAAAGACGAGATACTGAGGTGGATGAAACTATGATCTCACATAGTACAGCTACTCGTAATTTTTTTTGACCATATAAAGCTCTTTCTTCTTGAAACAGACGGCAAATCTTCCCCTACAGAGACAAGGGAAGACTGACATATGCTTTCAGAGATGACAGAGGAAGAAAAGTAGCGGCAAGGCAGGAGACTAAGTAAGGAAAATGTCTGAGAAACTTGTATTTTCACACCAGTCCTGGAACAATCTGGAAGGCCAAAAATGATTCAAGTTTATAACCAAAACCCACTTAATTTTAATCCAACATAATCCTCATTCCCAACCATCCAGAACAAGCTCGTATGCAAATGCACCAAAAATTGACTTTCTTTAGTATTAAAAAATTAATCAAGAAAACCAATAAAGAAATCCATGCACAAAACCAATTCTACATTTACAGGAATTTTAAATTTGGGAATCATAGGCAGCTCTGTAGCAAAACCCAAGGTTTGTTATAGACAAAGACATCTTTGTTCACCTCCGCCTAATAAAATAATATCCATTATTTATAAAAAGATAAGAAAGAAAAGGAAATGCATAAGCGCGTGCAAGTTTTGTATTTATGGGTCACAGAGAAGAGGAAGACAACCAACCTGAAGGGGAAACTGCCACTTGCTGTACCCCCTCCTCGAATTTCTGCCACCGCAGCCCCGCGGTGGGCAGTGCGCTGCAGTACAGGCTGCCTCTGTAGTCCAGGCACCAAATGTATTTTTCTGAGACAACCAAGCTTAGGATGCCATAACCAGGGCCAGAGTACCCCATCCAGCTCTCTGCAAACTGTAGAGTCAGAACAGTGTCAGGTGTCTTCAAACTGCACAAGAAAATAGCTACATAAGCACAGCATTCCCTGTATTTTGATTTAAGAAGTGCTAAACTTAAGGTTCGTAAGTACCTTCATCAATGAATAAGTCATCTGTCAGTGTTCTCTAAGATAGTGCGCACTGTGAAATAAGACTGCCAGAACAAAAGTTTTAGCAACAAAACCCCCAACCTCCACACTGTCATCTACCTTCAAAAAGTGGAAAACCTTCTCTTACTAAAGAACACATACTTAAATAGCAGATGCAAAATGAATACATAAAGATGTACAGTCTGTCTTGGAGCCCACTGATGAGCAAAGGTAACAAGATAGCTGGAGTGCAGACAACTAAATATCCAACTCTGATATTCTCCATATGGTAAATGAGCCACATATTGCAGAAATTTGGTTTACAGACCGCTAGTTTAGATTTTGATAGCTTGCATGACATCATGCAAGCAGCGCATACATAACCTATAATGCAAGCATCTGTGCAGCTTTCCTAAACATTCCAGAGACTAAGAATATCATAACCTGAAACTAAAAAGTCTTCTACACTTCGGGCTGCAGTTGTTACTGCATAGGACACCATCAACTTACAACTCAACCTTTATCAACAAGTATTTGGTTGATCTCAATACAAGGCTGTTACAGATTTTAAAAGAAACACAACCCCCAACCTAGAAGAACTGTATTTCCTTCATAAGACTTCTGCTAAAACTCCTAGTGGTTTTGGCAATTTTGCAGATTTTATAATTAATTTTAGTAATTCTTTTCTATAGTTCATATGTGAATTACTATTTCATAGTAATGAAATGCTCACCCACAAAATAACAATGAAGACGGATAACAGAAAAAGACATTTAAAATGAATTTAAAAGAAATTTAACATTTTAAATAGTACTAACTGCTATCTATGGCACAAAGACAGACTAATCCTTATTCCGAGTATTTGCAAGTAAAACAATCCTTAACCAGGGCCAGCCATGTGAGACAATGAGCATTAATTCCCCATGAATTCAGTTGAAAATGGGAACAGCATCAAGCAGAGTTTGGGCTACTGGAGATCCAAACAAGGAGCAGACTTTGACTTGGTTTTACTGTTCACCCTTTGATGGATGGGTTTATGACAGCATTTTTGTTGAGCTGGGAATAATACAGACAGTGCAGCTTCTTCACATTGTAAGCACACATCAACCTTTCTAAAGTCAGATACATCACATCTTGTAAGAGTTACAGTATGTATTGCTGTTTGGCTTTATGCTTTACTTGTTTACTCAAATCAGGTAAGAAAAAAATTGCTTTTCTGAAGCAGTAAAGGATTGCAATTACATGAATGTTTCCTTCAAAATGCTGCAATAATGTATTTTAACTAAATAGAACACATATACCTGATCAGATTTTAACAGCGCCATTTCATCTGGGCTCTTCTTGGCCACATCCTGGGAACCAGGCCCAGCACCAACTTCAGGCATGCTGGTCTCTGAGGATGAATATGGTAATCCATGCCCATAAATATCCTCTTCATCACTAGACACAGATTTCTCAGTCTTATTGCTATGAGTGTCTCTTACCCATTCAGCAGTGCTAGTACTAGATTTAGCTTTGATTGCACCTTCAAAATTCCACCCGGAAATGGAAGTGTTATCGGAATAAACATGGTTACACATGTCAAAGTGGAGCACAGAAGGATCTGACAGAGCGCTGTGTATTAGAGAGAGTTGTTGTTGGTCTTCCCTACCAGTTTCATCACTTTCCTTTGGTGTCAGTGATATCTGAACACCAAGTGCACTGTCACATTCCAAAAGCATTTGGTCTGTAAGGTCTGGCTCTTCAAAAGATTTTTCAGTATCCTCCAGCTTCATTTTATCTAGATTTTCATCTATTTTACACAATGTAGAAAAATCCTGCTCCTCCTCTTGGTTCAGCTTTCCAAGACAGCATTCATTGCTTACAGAAACCATGCTACCGTTACATTCACCATCAACACTGCTTGTCAAGTCTTCTGTGAGGATTAGAGGAGAGTCAGATGTCAAAGTATCTATAACCGATGAAGTACCCATGCCACTGTCACTGTTTGGCAGTTTCTGTACATCAATCGTATCTCCATTTTCTTCATTAATTAGTACAGTTGCAGACTCAGGAGACTGTAGGACACTGAAAGTTTCTGAACCATTGTCTTCTTGCAAGATGGTATGGGACTCTACACTGCACATGCTTTCCTGATCTGGAGATCCAGTACTCAAACGATCAGTGCTGCCACTCATTAGGCTAGAAGTGATGGAAAAGGAGTCTGCATTCAAAGAATGTGGACTGTCACCAGATAGCTGACACTCATAAATTGGTGTTCCTTCCAGAGAGCTGTGGTTTTTCCTGGTCCCACTTTCTGTTCTCATAAAACAAAACAAAAAGAGGGAAAAATAAAATTAATAAAATCTATTAAATTTTGATGCAAAGTAAGAAACTAACATTTTTATTGATGGGGGAAGAATGGAGTTAAATCTAAATTTTGACTAATTTTTTTTAACTTCAACACTAAATATTACACATGAAGCCAAAATAGTCTTACTAGCAAAACATTTTAAAGTTGCAACACCAACACGGTAAACAATTAAAACCAACAAGTACTCACACTATTTTAACAAAACAAAAGGTATGGCAAAGACATTGTCAGATATTCTGAATAGGATGATTTAGAACAGATTCTATAGAATTCCAACATAAAACTGGAAGCAGAGTCCACTGTATGTTACCATTAATCCACACATTAGAACCTTAACCATGCTTAAATAAAGGAGAACAAAGTTAAAAAAATAAAACAATTAGATGTAAAAAGATTTAATCAATTTATCACTTTCAAAACAGGCTTTTATCTTAAACATAAATGGCCCACCACAATCACTCATGTATCTCAAGAACATGACAATACAATATAAACAAAGCATGGCAAACACACACACTCCTTTGTGCGAAACATCAAAAGCAACACATTCTAATAGTGAGCAGTGGCAGGGAAAGTTCTGCTAGACCTACCTTGTTTCTTCTTTTTCTTCTTTTTCACTTTAATTGGCTTTACAATGAGTTCTTGATCAAAATCTTCAGAACTGATTGTGCTGAACCGTTGTGAAGAAAGCTGACATTCTCTCTGAGCTTCTGAAAATTGGTCTGCACACACCATAAAGCTAGAGCCACTGTCCACAGAATTTGCTGAACTGCTCCTGCTTCTTGATTCACTCACTACAGAGCAGCCCCTTTTTCTTGTTTCATTGCTCACGTCTCCCACTCTATCAAAACTTTTCTCCAATAGCGTTGGAGTTTCCAGCTCATCTTTCACCAAGGAATCAGAGTCATTTTTATCCTCAGGAACTGAAGGGGAAGTAACCATTTTTTTATCTGTTTCCACTAAAGGGCTAGATGACACAGATGCACCTATTGATAAAAAAAAGATTTATACAATGGAAAAATATTCTAAGTTCACAAAATTTCAAATACATATATGCACACACAGAGCATAAATTCACATAAGTAAATCTATATGAAATCATTGTAGTCAAAGAAATACCCCAAAACCTGTATCAAACTTCAATTAGCAAAATTCTGAATTTATGTTTATGTATGAAGAATGATAAAGGTCTTTAGCTTGAAGACACACTGAAGTGCCACCCTGTATCTTTAACTTCTTAATTCAAACACTCAGTATCTTGAAAAAAATCAAGGAAAATTTACCAGCTGAACTACTGTGGTAATTAGAATATACTATAATTCAAGAAGGCTCCTTTCAAACCCTACTTGGAAGTTAGGATTAAAATAATAAACACCACCTAGAAGTTTGGAAGCAAAGAACTGCTTAAGTGAGTAAAGCTATCAGTACTTGCAATGATAAGAAAGTTAAGCTCTCTAGCATTCAGTGAGACTTCACAGCATATTTGCTGGCATTTTGCTAATAAAAAGCTGAGATGGAGTATGTTAAACACATAAGCAGTCTTCAGTGAGTGTAATATGCTGGATAACGGTGTTTACAATCTTTGTGACCAAGAAATCAGAAAGCACCATCATTAAGAAAGTGTTATTAATCCCCTTTAGAGAGTTCTAGCAACACAGATGCTGAACTTGGACAGCAACAAATAAGAAAATAAACTCTCAAATAATTTTTGGAATTTTAGTGAGTGTTCTTTGGGGGTTTTGCCAGTTCTTTATTCACTGCTGGGAAGGTTAAGATTTCCTCTGGAAAGTAGGTGGCACAGAATCAACATATTCAGGTATCTCCAACCCAGACAATCGAAATTGATCAATAAAGACATAACCCTAATCAGGAATACAGACTGCTTTGCATTATGGTTTAGAATAAGGTCTCAAATACACAGATTAGAGATGCCTGGATGGAGCTGATCCACTCCCAAAGAAAAGAAACAACAATTAATTTCTTAGTGCTCCTATTCTCACTGCACCCAAAACCAGAAGCTCAGATGATTAGATAAATCAGATCTCTAAATATAACCTGTAGAAACTGGTAAATAACTCTACAGAACCTGGTAGGTTTTTGCAATAAGCTGAATGGTTTTTGTGTGGGGTTTGTTTTGTTTTGGGTAGGGTTGGATTTTTTTATTTGGTTGGTTTGAGGTTTTATATCAAAAAGAACAATAGGCATCATGTTCCATGAGGTACACATTAAAGTTTGCTGATCTATACAAACCTATTGATGATACTCCTTCAGGTCTACTTGAAATCCGTATTATGTCTCTATCTCCCTTTAAGAAAAAAATCTCATGGTTGGTACAGGACACAGACACAATATCACCATATCCTTCCAGACCACCAATCAAAGCCTATAAAAAGAATCAACACAGAAAGTAATAATTGGCATCAAATTTACATACTCTTAACAAAAGCATTCGCTGGAATTTAATCAACATGTATTGTTAGAGAATGAAGACTTTATCTTATAAAAATAAAATAGAAAAAAGAAACACGAAAGCACCCTTTAATCATGATGTAGCTCCTTCTTATACTAATTTTAATTCCATAGCTCTATTCATTTTCTCTGTCCAAACTAGCAGCAACAATATAACAATATATAATTTGGGGGCAGAAAAAAGAGCCACAGTACAAATGTAGCTTTAGACAAAAAGGTACTAGCTCCTACTCACTTTCACATGCTCTTTTAAGAAAACAAAATAGTGAACAGCTCATTCTATACCAAATAAAATGTAACACTTCTTTTTTTTGCAGATACCAACAGTAATAGAAGGGAAAAAATAAATAGTTCCAGGCACATTTTATAGACCTAAAATGCTTTTTGCATTACCGAATTTTTTATACATGTTTTGCTATGTATCAGAATTGATTGTGATGGTAACATCTGAACTGAAAGCTTTAAACATATTTAATTTTTATACATAATATACCAAGGTAGTTTGTGACTATATCACTGCAATGACGACTTGAAGGGGGAGAGAATAAAAGCTTCTTTGATAGGTTTAAATATGGATTTATATCATCAAAGTGTAATGGATAACCCAAAGAGTTTCATGGCGTAGCATGAACAAAACCAAGAAAAAACATGCAGCCACGAGATTAATCTACCTGGTTCACAGTGTCTAGTAAGTAGATGCTGTATTCATTCCAAGTCAGCACCCATCCTTCTCGGAAAAAGCACGAAACAAGCCCAAGGTGTTTCTCTGGGGAGCTGTAACTTCCTCTGTCAGGTGGTTCCAAGCGAGGATACAGTTCAAAAGTTTTTATTCCTCCAGCAAATACATCTTTCAGTAAGAATGTGGCCTGAACAGTTCCATGAACATCAGACTTCCAGAGATGAAGCCCAGGCCTGGCAGCAAATAGTGTCAGGTCACTCTGTTTACACAGACCAGGTATAAAACATGCTCCAAATTTGCCACTGCTAAAATGCAGAAGAAAAAATTATTTTGAAAGCTATATACTCAACTTAGAAACAATCAAACAAAAAAAAAAGGCATAAATTTACAACAGCAAATTAAGAAAAATAACTGAAGTATTCAGTCAAATGTCTGAAGTACAAATTTGGTTACAGTAAGACAAGAACAGTGTTCCCAAATAACAAGTTTTCCCTTTCTTCTAGATGTCAGACACTACATCTATTAGGCAAGTTAAATGACTACTCCTATCATCTTCATAGCCGTAACAGTACTTTGCCCATCTCAAAGATCCTACTACGCAGTCATCCTTCTCTCAGAATTAATAGAAACCAAGCAAAACACTACAAACTACTGTTAAGAAACTGACTACCTCTACTTGCAAGAAGTACTTGAGGAAAGACCTCAACTGTCAAGATCTTCGTCTTTGATGCATAAAACCACCATTACTATCACACAAGAAAAGCCCTTGTACACAGATGGTCCTTGGCATTCCTCCTACTATTCACATCCTGCATGAAAGATACATTATAAGTCTTCTTTCAAGAGTCATTTTCCTTTACTTCTAGATACAGTCATGCTGTTCTAAGACTGTGCTCCCTCTTCCTTCATATACAAGAAAGATCACCCAACGGAAGATGCCAGAAAGTCATACAAGAAGTTCCTAGCCTTCAAGTCAACTTTAAGCACTTGCTATACATTTTCCCTTTGAAGTCACTTCAGTGAGTATAGAAAACTCCAGATACTGACTTAGCTTTTGCATCAGATATTATATCATACATTAGAAGGACTCGATTACAATGCTTGCTCACACCAAGTGACAGTAAACCAAGAGGGACAGTAAACTGCACAGGAAGTTTGGCAGTGATTTCAGCCTAAACACTGAGAAACCATCTTAAATATTTCTGCATAATAGTGGCCTGAAAATATGACTTTGACATATTTGTAAATTGTCATTCATGTCTGAGCACACATAGCTACTGTAACTTTTTATGAGTGGACAGCTGTGTGGTATTAATTTCTCTGCTTAGATCACTCTTTCTGTAACTCACTCTGAAAAGCTAGAATTAATAGATGTGCCTGCATTAACATTTTATGAGGGTTACTTTTTTCTGGGCTGGGTTCCAACTTGCTTGACAGATTTCTCTTCTGTGTAAAAAAGTAGAGTTCGCTGTAAAGTAGACACAAGCAGCACTTTCTGGTTGTAATCCAACTGGACAATCGAAGACGGCTCTTCCAATACAAGGTTGGAGTTGCAAATACCCTTTTAAAGACACGTGCAATTAACAAGAGACAACCTTTCTGAAAATATAAGGTAATAACTAACACTTTGAAGACATTAATAAACCAAAGAAAGAGAAAACAAATAAACAAACAAACATACTGTTGCACGAATTTCACTTAAAGAATGTGGAGTTCCTTTATGCAGCTAGGAGGGGAGTTAGACTGTATGTACCACAGTGGCACACTACACAATTCAATTTCTCTTGGAATACTAGCTAACACATTCCAGTTAAAATCAATAGAAACTTCAGGACACATTTTTTCCTTTGTTCTCCACTGCCAGGTCATACTATGCCAACTCAATCACTACATCTGGAGACGTTAAACTTTTCTGTCAAATCAAATAAGGGAAAATCATAAGTAAATCAGAATGGCTGCTCTTTAACCTTTTCTCCCACATAGAAATTCAAGCTAATACTTATTTTGTTGACATCCCAGGCCTGTATTAATTAACAAGACAGTAAAAAAGTTCCATTT
Organism: Amazona ochrocephala; assembly: GCA_039720435.1. Classification (NCBI taxonomy): domain Eukaryota; kingdom Metazoa; phylum Chordata; class Aves; order Psittaciformes; family Psittacidae; genus Amazona; species Amazona ochrocephala. The sequence goes on along the minus strand of CM077882.1, from coordinate 49,103,173 downwards.
ACTGGTAATATTACAGTCACCCAAGAGAACCCAAATATTACTCCCATTCTACACTCTAAACTGAGATGCTGAACAATTACTGAAAAAAATTACTAACAGATTCTGAAAGATTCAATATAGTGAACCAGCAACATCACACCATTCAAAAGTACCCCTTTCTAACAAAGGATAAAGTACTGGCTGAAGGAAGATATGATAGACATTTCAGGCAGAAACGTGACGAAGCGAGAAGGATCACCACTTTTGGGTTTATATTTTGTTTTGTAAAAAGGTAAGGCAGTTTTGAAGGATATCCAACAGTTGTCTGATGGGGGGAATGCACAATAGGCCAAGAGTACACATACCAATAAGACTGTCCAACTAAATAAGTGATACTAAGGAACTAACTAACTGCTAAATATTTAAACACACAAGCATCCTTTCAGAAAATTGTGAATGGAAACTGAGGTCTCTATAATAAATGCTCACCTGGTCTAGGTCTAGGGCAGAGTAGACAATCTTCCCTTTGTCATCTCCAGAGAATAATTTCATCCCATTGGGACTCCAAGCTAATGCTGTAATGCTACTTTTGTGAATACCAGCAACATCAAATCTCCGAAGCTGTGAAACAATATAAAAGCAATACAAGAATAAAAGGAAGAGAAAATGGAGATACAAAGCCCTTTCTTAATGACTCTTATAAACTGGAGAACAAATACAAAAGTGCAGGCCATTCTAGTTTTTATTTAGTACAAAAACCTAAACTATAAAAAGCCCCCCACCACTGTGGAGAGTTTTATTAATGAATGGCTAATGGATAAAGGAGTGCTTGACAATTGTAAGGTAGTGACCCACAGGCATTGAGGCCTCGCCTGAGGGTTACTAAAGTTCGTGTACGTGCAGAAGCCTTGGGAAAAGTTAGCAAGGTCCTGCTGACTCCCCTGGTTCTGTTGATAATCAGATTCCCACTGACTCCCTTGGTCCCGCTGGACCACAAGGTCCCTGTGGACAATAGGGCCCGGTGGTAACAAAGCGTCTTTCAAGTTAACCATGCTAACTGTAAACTGCAAGCATGCAGAAATAAGATAAGAGTAACATTTTAAAGGTTAACCAATTAGGAGCTCAGCTTTGCAATATGTATGAGGCTCATTATTTAGTGTATATAACCAGGTATCTTTGCCAATAAAGTTTGAAGTTTGCTGACGACCAAATGGTGTCCGCTCTTCCCTTCGCCAACACACCACTGAATAGCTCAGCCACTTATTATAAATAAGGAATTTCTCAAAAGCATTTTTGATTAAATATATCTTTTGTAATGAAAAGCATGCTTTAAGATTATTGCTTTTATAAGCTTAACATATGTAGCCTAAAACATATTCATAGATAATTCATCAGACAAAATTCCCTGGTTTACACTATTACAAGAAAAACAAACAAACAAAAAAAAAAACCCACAGTAACACTCAACTAGGATTCACCATACTAAACCTCAGAGAAGTTTAGCCACATACAAAGATTTACCTGTTTGTTTCTTCCAGGTAATGAAGACACAAGCTGAAAAACTGCAACACGACCTGAGGCTGTACCAACCGCAACCAGATCATCAAAACAACTCAACAGCTTTACAAAAGTAATAGATTCACACTTCCCCTGTTGAAACAAGCCACACATAAAACTCACAAAGTTAATGACAAACAAACAGCAGCTCAATTCTGAGAAACTCAGCTTCACTAGAAGAGACAAAAAACATTAATATTTACCTCAAAATTGTATTTTTTCATCTGGTTTAATTGTCTGCAGTAGAGATAAAGCATTCCAATGCTGCTCCCCACAGCAATGTAGTCTCCATTGGTATCAAGTGCTGTGAGGTATACCACAATAGAGCGAAAGCCTTTTTGGATCTTTGTAGGAATGGCATTGAGAAGATAATATAAGGGACAAAACTCCTTAAATATAACTGGTGAAGCCACAGATGCCATAGCAAGCATTGGCAGCAGCAATTTTACGGCTGAAATAAACACATCTACATGACCACATAAGGAAATCTGAAAGAGAAAAGCAGAAGACATATCATTAGCCTTTTTGAAAAGGGTAAATCTTAACAGAAACCCAACATTAAGCAAGTAGGAATGCAGAAATTATCAGGTTCTGTTCTGCATAAAGAAAAAGCAAGTCAAACTTTTCTGGTGAATGTAAGTTATTCTTAGAAGAATCTTTTCCTTAAGAATAAGCTTATTTCTTAGGTTCAGCCACTATCTAAGGATGTATGATAACCCCTAAATCTGGGACAACCACTTCTTCTGTGAGCTCATCAAAGCTGAGTTCAAATGCAGCATATCTTCTCATCTGGTTAGTGAAAGAACTGAAAGGGCTCTAACACCAAACAGTACATTTTTTAGTCTATCTGCAAACTCTACCCTCAGTCCTCCCAGTGCTTAGAGAACGGAAAATAGACAGTGCTGAAAGATCAAAGTGCCAAACTAGTGTTTATGCTCAACTCCTTAATGCCATGCACCCCACGGTTGAGGAACAATTCAGTCAGAGCTACATCTGCTACATAATCAAATAACAACCAGAAGATAAGAATAGCGTAGGAAGAGAAGGGCAATGCAAAGATTAAAGAAATCCCAGTTTGACAGACACAGGTAATATCCATGTAGCATCTGAAGAGATACAGAGCAAATAGAAAAAAGCACCATATGCTCATGTTTCCATTTATGGTTAAGCAAACAACTTCATGCTGGTGAGTGACACTGTAAATATTCTTAGATACCAGAATCTAAGTGTAACAGAAACAAAGACAATGCTTGCCTTCAAGAAAAAAATGTAATGAGAGCTCATCATAGTAATAATGTACTGGGATCTTCAGAAAAAAGCTGATATGACCATGATATATGCAAAAATATATAAAAAAAATTATTTGAAGTAATTTTTCACATCATGGGTTCAAAGCCTTGACAAGAACATTTTGCAGCAGTAGCTGCTCTCCTCATGGATGACTTTGGAACATAGCAAAGGAAAGAAACCTTCTTCAATTTTGCCAGGAGCAAGTCCAATTAACAGAATGGTTTAGGATATGCCAAAAATACCTGCAGTTTTACGAGACTCCGGATTTCTGCAAACACAAAAGTTCTCTATGATTGTTTAAGCCTGCAACACTGATGATTTCCTGGTTTCAGCAGTTATAACTTCCTTAGAGAAACGAAAACCAGAAATAGTTCAATTGACATTAGAAACACTTCTAAATGCTCAAAACTATTCTGTAAAGTATTTCTACTGCAATTTATGTAATATGTCCTATTGTGCCTTGTTTTTATTTCTCTAAGGATGGAATATGGTATTTGTTTGGCAGCTTTACATATTGCTTATGGTACAAATCAACTAAATTAGAAAAAAAAATATATATAGCTGCTCTAGTTCTATATCTCCACTACTGTGAGAAGCTCTGATGCCTCAATTTTTCAAACTATTCCAGTTATTGTGCAAGAGGATTCAGCATGCTGGCTTTGGGCCCTGTAACACTTGCTGTCAACATATAATTCCACTAAATCCAAAGGGATTACTTGCATGACATTACCCATTCAAGCCCACGTTAGACAGGACTGCAGGAATTGGTTACTGGAGCTGTATTTTGTGTTACAAAAAGTGCCAGCAAATAAGATAGCAGCTCTTATTACATGTTCTTAATGTGATAAATTTTACTGCTTGCTAGATCTTAGAAATTAATTCCACTCTTCTCCAGTGTCTACTACCTGTCATGACACCCATTTCATAAAATATCACAAGGATTAGCTGGTTAATGTGTCCCAGTTATTTCTGAATGAAGAGTTCCTTTCAGAGTCATTTACTACGTGTTGTGGTTTAACCCCAGCCAGCAACTAAGCACCTCTTGCTCACACCCCCTTCACCCCAGTGGGATGGGGAAGAGAACTGGTAAAGAAAAAGCAGGGAAACTCGTGGGCTGAAATAGAGAGACAGTTTAACAGGTAAAGCAAAAGCTGTGCACGCAAGCAAAGCAAACCAAGGAATTCATTCATCACTTCCCATCAGCTGGCAGGTGTTCATCATCCCCAGGAAAGCATGGCTCCATCACGTGTAGTGGTTACTTGGGAAGACAAATGCCGTAACTCTGAACATCCCCCCTTCCTTCTTCCCCCGACTTTATATGCTGAGCATGACACCATACGGTATAGAATACCCCTTTGGTCAGCTGGGGTCAGCTGTCCTGGCTGTGTCCCCTCCCAACTCCTTCTGCACACCCAGCCACTTGCTGGTGAGGTGAGGAGCGGAAAAGGCCTTGACTCTATATAAGCAATGCTCAGCAATAAGGAAAACATCTCTCTGTTGCCAACATTGTTTCCAGCACTACTGTGAAGAAAATTAACTCTACCCCAGCCAAAACCAGCACATTAAGTTAACAAAAAACCTCAGTGCATCACTATTTACAATATTTTCACACACCATCTATTTCCTATCCTATATTTTGGGTCTTCTGCCCTTCCCTTCAGCATTTACTACTTTCTGTCTACAGTCAACTGAATTAAAAGAGACCCTACTGCTTAGGTCCGTTGTTTGCTGCTCCACACATGCTGCTTTGCCAGTTTAGTAATTTTTACTAGCTGCTTTTTTTGTTTTTTTCTTTTTTCTAATAAAATAAACCCCAGTCTTTGTCCCGAGTCTCACTGTACAAATCTTCCTTTGTCTCATCTCAACTTCCGCCACTCCCCAGCTACTGCCTCATGAATTCCACATATTTTGGTTTTTAAGTCCCCTTTGTCACCCCTGCAATTCACATCTGCCATCATTTGAAGCAGTTCTTTTAGCTGGAACCACCTCATACTCCACAGTTGACAAAGGACCCTGCAAGTCCTCAAAATCCATTCTCTCTCTTAAGTTTCCATCACTTACCGTTCCAGCTCAACTAGACTGTTAAAAACATAGGAATTCATTACAAACTATGGAATTATGGAAATACGTATTATCCAGAAAAAGATTATTACTTTTTCCTCCACAACAAACAACCCTAACTGCAACCTGATGTATGTTTTGTAAGTTTACACTTCATTTAAAAATAGAAGGAAAAAAAAACGAGGGGAGGGGGGAGTCTGTTAGGGTTCCCCCTCCTCCCCTCCTAGAAAAAACTGGGAGGAATTATTTCTTGTCATATACTAAGTTAAGTTAAAAAACCAAAAAAACCAATGAAACCTGCTGCCAGGTTAGGGCTCCCACTCTTCACAAAATCTACATACAATAGATAATTTCAATATTCTCTGATGGCAAAGTTGAAAGTTGTAAAAAAATGAAAGTAAGTTTTGTTCTCTACAACCCATTCACTCCGTACAATCAAAAAAATGTATTAATAAACTGTAATTTCTTACCATCACACACAAATCAGTTTCATCTTGAGTGGTTTAGAGACTTGCAATATACTTGCACTGCTTGTGTGAAAACATCTAACTGAAAGCTCAAATAAGGATTTTACTAAAAATACTGCTAATTAAGCAATTTTATCTAAACAAAAAAAATAATCATAAAGGAATAGAGAACTGCAATGTGGTCTATATATTCAAAAACCCTGCACAAACATCACAATTCTCTGCTTTTGAACCAAAAGTCTTCAACATCCCCCTAACCACTGCTGTATATCACATGCAGTCTCTTTATTAACAGATTATTTGTTATCTGGTTTTCCTGCTTCATTAATCAAAGGCAAACAGTCGACATAATCTATTTTCTCAGCCAGATTCCAGAACTGGATGCACATGTTCACCCAATGTCAGCCGCAGTTATTTTGAAGTACGTAACAGCCCTGCAGGGCAAATCAGCTTGTGCTAAGCAGCTATCCAGCAGCAGAGATAAAGCAGAGAAAAATACCTTCTGTTGCACATCAAAAACAATCACCAGGCAGAAAGTCCTTCTTCTCAACTCAAAGAGTCACAACAAGCTTTTAACTACTGCATTCAAGGCCATGTTTTGGAAAGGAAACTTTTATTTTAATTTTTCTAGCCTCAGAAACAGGAATGAGGCAATGAAAATGAGAGATAATTCTGTGGCTAAACAGCTAGGCAATGGTTAAAGGTTCAGTGCCAGGGTATGCCAGATCGACTGCAGGAAGCTAAAGCTGTCACTGCATTTCTCTGAGCCCAAGTGTCCTGTCTGTACAAAAGAGACAACTGCTCTGTTTGTCTTTTTTAATCTTTGGCATAAAAACTTATATTTAAGCTCTTTGCACTATAGCCAAAATCATATATATATATATGACCAGGGTTAAACATAACAGTCTCTGACCTTAGCTCAACCTTGCCAACTAAGAAGAAAAGCGGTTTTATTTTCTAATACTCCTCACCTTTTTACCCTAAGAGCAGGCCACCCAGCTGAGACATCTCCAGAGAGCTGCCAAGCTGCAGGGAGAACACAAATTCATACCTGCTCAAGGGGCTCTGCTCTCACGCTTCCTGGCTGTGGGTAGAGGAGCAGCCAGCACACAAGTGGCAATTACCTACTGTGCAACATGCACATAGAATCATAGAACAGTTTGGGTTGGAAAGGACCTTTATTTCCAACCCCTGTCATGGGCAGGGACACCTTCCACTAGACCAGGTTGCTCAAAGCCCCATTCAAACTGGCCTTGAACACTGCCAGGGATGGAGCATTTACCACCTCTTTGGGCAACCTGTGCCAGTGCCTCACTACCCTCCACAATAAAGAACTTCTTCCTTATACCTAACCTGAACTTCCCATGTTTATGTTTAAATCCATTGCCCCTTGTCCTACAGTCCCTCATGAAGAGTCCCTCCCCAGCATCCCTATAGGCCCCCTTCAGGTATTGGAAGGCTGCTATGAGGTCTCCACGCAGCCTTCTCTTCTCCAGGCTGAACAGCCCCAATTTTCTCAGCCTATCTTCATATGGGAGGTGCTCCAGTTCCCTGATCATCCTCGTGGCCTCCTCTGGACTTACTTCAGCCGCTCCATCCAACATTGCTTCACACAGTTTCTAAGTGGTGCGTTTCTAGTTCAGAAAGGTTTATTGGGGGGAGGACAAAAAAAAAACAAACAAAAAACCAAACCTGTGTTACAGAGATGGAAAGTTCAGAAAAAGGGGCACCTGGGGTCACTGCACATGCAGGTATGCCAAGGGGGGGCAGTGAAAACTAAGCTTTACTCACTGACGGTCTTGGGACACCTAGTTTCTCTGTGAAATCTTCCTTCCTTAAATGCATTACTATATTCTGGCAGACGTTTCAAACCACTCCTTCCTAATACCCTGCTTTCCAGCACTCTAGGGGTTGCAGCTCCCGGCAGGTAAGAATACAGTCACGGACTCCAGGCCGGACTGCCAGCAATGCCGCCTCGCTCTCCAGCTGGATTTACCTCAGCTTATGCCGGATTTACCATCCTGACCCAGAGCTCCAGCCGGGCCGGAGGGTCGGCAGAGTGGCAAAGCCCCTCCAGCCGTTCCGCGGGAGCGTAACTCGGCCCCCGCCGCCCTCCCCAGGCACCACCGCGCACCCTAACGCCAGCTCTCCCCGAAGACGAGCCTTCGAGAGGCGGACGGGAGAGCTGGCCCGCTCCCCCTCCCCGAGCCGGGCTCACCCGCTCAGCCCAGCTGCAACAGGCGGCCACGACAGGCCCCGCTCACAGCGACCAGGGAGGAGAGCGAGAGCCAGGGCAGACCCTCAGGCGGCTTTCCCCCGTCCCCGCGAAAGACACGGCTCCGCTCACCTCCTCAGGAGTGCGGAGCGGCCATAGCTACTGCTAGCAGGTAGAGCGAAAGACGAAGCGAACACGGCGTCGCCCAAGCCCTACAGCAGCGGCCTCGGCTGCCTGCACCGCTCGGTGGGGCCGGGCCTGGGCGGGGCCGGACGTGAGCGCATTTCCGCGGGCTGCCATGGCGGGTGAGTGTGGGCGGTTAGCAGTGTGTTCCTTGTTCCGCTACTGGTCAGGCCCTGTGGTCGACTGGCCCCAAGGTGGGAGCGAAAGGTGGCGAGGGTGCAGGGCTGGGCCTGCGGCAGCGGGAAGTCGCTGGAGGTCACGGCTTGGTGCTCCCTGCGCCTGCCTGCCTGCCCGCCTGCCCGCGCGTTACTTTAACGTGGGTACGGGCCAGGAAGGTGCCCAGTACCTCTCTCTTTCCCTCGGGAGAAGCGAGCAACACCCGTGCCTTGTCGTGGTGCGTGGGCTTCATCTTTATGCCACTTTGTAAGCGTCTCTGTGAGTAAAAGCTAAAACCAGCAAGTGTGCGGCTGGAGCGGTGGCGTTACTGCTGAGCTTCGAGCTGGGCTTGCGGCCCCTTCGAGCTTCCGGGGCAGGAATTGAGACGTGATGGTGGGGCCAGGCAGAAGGGGCTGCTCGCAGCCCGCCCCCAAGGTGGTGCTCCTGTGTAAATGGGATACTGTGTAACAGTTCCCATTGCTGCCATACATTGTGGTTATCATTGTCATAGACTGACAGAATACTGCTAGACTGGCTGGTTACTGCAAAGCCACTGCTGTCCATGTTACAACATCGCATTGCAGAACTTGCGTGCATTTTTTCAATAACATGATTTTCTTGTAAGTAGGAATTAAGCTTACAGATGAGGAATTGGATTTCACAACTGAAGACAGCTCACGTAAATTCCCTTTTGCTTTAATCAATATTCAGCCATACAGCAAGGAAATCACTCTAAACAGTTGCCAGATAGCATGCTGATTTGTTTCTGTATGCTCCGAATGGCTTGAATTTCTTCATTTTCTCATGCAGCAAAAAGTCCTGGTGATGGTACTCCAAGAAGACCTGTTTTACCTGCTAGTGCAAGAAAAATTAAAGATAATGCAGCAGACTGGCATAATTTAATGATGAAATGGGAGAGACTGAATGATAATGGATTTACTACAGCAAACAAAATAGTCAACATGAAAATTAGTGAGCAGTAAGTATGCTAATACATACAAGTAAAGAGCATAAGGATTGCCTTTACTGAGGAATGAATCACTAGAAAGTTTTAATCACTAGGAAGTTCTTTTTGGAGGTGGGAAAAGGTATACATCAGAGTGAATAAGCTAGCTCTTACATCAAACTCAGCGGTGGGACTTTTTGGTTACATAAACCATTTACATCCAAATAATAAAAGTCTCAAGAGGATTAAAATAACCTCATAAAGTAATGGTATTTGCAAGAAATTAACTATGTTTCTAATTATCTAGTTAACAGACATTTAAAATATTTTTATAATGTACAAAATGAGAATCTAACCGTTTAGATATCAGCCCATGTGAGTTCCCTTACTTTTGCGTATTTACACTGAGGCCAGTATTAATAAATTTCATTCAAGTCAAAAGTTCAGCAGATTTTAAGAAAGAATTGGTGGTTTATATGGCCAGAAAAGTTAACAGTAATGATTTAAAAAAAACCCACCAAAACACCACCCAGAAATGCACAGCTTGTAAGAGAGATTCTGTAGGACCAGACCACATGGATTTTCAGTCTCACAACTTGGGTAAACCTGTGTTGCAGTTGTTTACACTGCCTTATGTTTCTACTTTAGATTTCAAGACAACAAAATGGAGATAGCATGTGATAACAGTGCCCCAGGATCTGAAAAGCCAGCTCCAAAATACAGTGAAGAACTGGATAATTGCTGTGAAGAATTACTTGAGACCTTAAAGCATATGGTAGTGCTGATTTTTCAATCTTAGTGAATATGAATCACTTCCAAGTGTGTTCAAGTGTAACATAAGGAAATGTCCTCAAGTACTTGTGGTAAATAGAAAATCAGAATATTTATTCATAGTTCTTTGGCTTCAAACCCAAATGGTTATCAGTCTAGTGTGCACCATTTATTTGCTTGCTTGGTAAATTTGAAAGTTGCTTTTACATCTGTCTTCTGCTTCTAACTCTACTCTTCCCTTTATGAAGTGATCCTCTGAGAACAAGTTGTGAAAAAAAAAATTCATTCTGAAGCTGCACCCGCTTTGTTTTCTCATCCTGAATTTTCCCTCCGTTCAGAAGTAAACAAACAACAAAGCATATACAAGTGCTTTACCTGCCAGCAGGTAAAGCTGCCCTGCAGCTATCTTTGATCAGACATAATGCAGTTATATTTTTAGTCTCCTACCTGTGCTTTCTGTGCAGAATTCCTCCTCTAGAGAGTAGACTAAGATAATTATTATTTAACCTTTTTTTCTGGATACTGTAGAAATTAATGTCACCTGCCAGTTTGACAGGAAACAAAAAGATATAATTTTTTTTAACCCAATACTGTAATTTAGAATTCTTATTAAAAATAACTTTCACAGCCTTCTGCTGAAGTGGAGGCCCATTAAAAAGATTATAGATCTATTTTTTATGTAGACAGGATATCAATTTGTTATTTAGAATAAGCAGGAAAGCAGCTAGATTTTCCTTCAATTTTGTTCTGTAGGAAAAAGTAACAGTAATCTGGGTGAGGGGGTTTTGTTGTTTGTTTTTTTCTTTCGTTGAGGTAGTTTTGCATCTTACCAAGTGTGTTTATGCAGCTTTTTATTACTCCTGAGTAAAAGGAGTCTAAGCAGGCAGTGTTGGATTTGATACTAAACATATACTACAGACATATTTTATTTTTCATTCCTTACGAGTTTGTACCAGCTTACAAGCTTATAGAAGTATCTGTATTTTAGCTTCTTGACTTATAGATGTTGCTTGCAAGCTCCATTTTATTGTAAAAATTAGTCCCCATCAGTAATGCACAAAGTCATATGAACATAAAGGAAGTGGATAGAATGACCTGTTTTATGAAGCAAGCTGTTAAATCAGCCTAGATATATTGTCAGTAGGAGAGAGCTTAAGCTGCTTTACTCACCTGCTGCTGACTTTTTGAAATCAAACTTAAGTCATCTTGACATGGTAAAGTAAGAAAACATGTATTCATAGGGCTTGTGCCATGCTTGTTCATAGGCAGTCTGATGTTTTACCCCAACACTAAATTGCTATAGGAAAAACCCAGAGAGAAGTGAAAAATTAAAGAGGATTTTAATAATTTCTACATGGGGGAAACAAAATAATGTTGCAAAATCAGAGTCACTAAGTCATATCTACAGTGTTCAAAATTTTTGGGTATCTCATATTAAAATTTTTATATAAATTCTAGCTTTGATTTCTGTCTGAAGTTTAAAAAAAAAATAAGTGAGTTAAAATTGTTAAGACTAAATACTCTTCAGAAATCATGGGTTTTTTAAAAAATAGAATCAAGCAATCAATTAGTTTGGTTTAAGATTATAGTCGTTTGATGTTCCTGAGATATTCATTAACATTACATCACCATAATTTTCAGACAAAAATACAACTGAAAATGGAAAAGCTTACTTCAACTACTAAAGCAATCTGTGACTTGGAAGCATTCCACCATAGAGCTGGGAATCGTACAGCACCTATCTTTCACACATGGCCCACACCATACTTCTGTAAGTAAAATACTGATTATTTCAGCTACTTGCGTTGTGTCATTGATGTCTTCTAATTGAGGACTGAAAAATAAACTCCTTTATCTAGATGTCTTGCCTTAGAGTCTATCGTCTCCTTTAGAATTGACTAATCAATAAATACATGAATGCACCACTGGCTTAGGGTTACTGCTGGTGACTGCTTGTATGAACTGCCAAGCGTTGTCTGACATGTAACAATTACAGCATAAAATCTAAGCTGATCAGCAGCTTAAAGGGAGAGACATATTTGCAACTTGGTAGTTTTAAGTATTAGGCTTGTTTGTCTTGTTACTTGACACTGAAATTAAATCCTTGAGTGCAAACAAGTTATACTTCAGCTAATTCTTAGGCAGCCAAAGAAAAATACCTCTGATCTCAGTGCCAGTCAAGGCAAGTAAAGAAATGTTCCTTTACTGTCTACTGTTAATAGCAATGCTTTTAGCATTCACTTAATGGCAGAAGGTATCACCTCCCAACTGGTATTACTGCAGTTTTAAAACTGAATTCCAGAGAAGCCTGATTGCCTGCAAACCAACTGCCTTCTTTGTGAAATGAAAGTCAGACTTTTGTGAAGCACTGCTTCTTACTTCACTACCACAAGTTTTAGTTTCTGACAGTTTAAAAAGGTACGAATGACAAGTGCTGTCAAAATACTCATTGTGTCTGAATCATTTAGTGATGTTCTTTACTCCATGAAAGACTAAATCCTCCTAAAAATAGTAACAGTTCAGGCTAAGTTAGAAAAATTAAGAACAGTCTCTCTTGAAAAATAATTTGTGTGAATATTTTTTTAGAAAGTCAAACAAAAATTATTACATAGATATATTTTAACCCCCCTACCACTATTATTAACATAACTAGTAATGATCTAAGTTTTTATGTTACACATGTCAGTTTTGGCCTGTTGTTTTAGTTTACCATTATTTTTCATTATTGGTATTACTTATTGGTGATCATACGTTGCTAAAGTTCCTGACAGCATGTGAGGGCATCCTTTAGATGAGCTAAAATCAAAACTGACTCTGAAATGCTAAAGTTGTATTTCAGGATAGCATTCTCAATTTTGTAAATCAAATTTCAGTTATTTGAAAGAATAGCTGTAGTTGATAATGTTACAGTGGATCTTGAGGATCAATACCACTTCTTATTCTGGAATTAAGAGGGGATTCATGTCAAAATCACAAGTGTACAAAATCTATCCAAAAGCAGAGTGAATTGTTTAGCATTGTGTATTCTAGTATACAAACATTATTGATGCTGTAAAAACCAAGATGTCTAGATATGGGGAATAGTTTATTCAAGGTAGGGGTTTTTAATGATCATTATATTACAAGTGTTATGTAACTTCTAGACAATTTCTGAAATGTTCTGGTCAATGTGGGGTTTTTTTTTCAATCCATTCAGATGAGGTTTCTCTGAAGCTCTCTGAAATGTACAAGAAGGAGCTACAACTCAAGCAAACAATTGTACAAGAAATTGCTCATTCTGCTGACCAGGATCTGATGATGGTCTATTTATCATCATGGTTATACCAGCCTTACATTGAAAATAGCAGCAAACTACTACTTGAAGCCATGCTGCTAGAAACAGGACATAGGCAGTGCTAGAATTCCAGATGCTACATGGCTTCTTGTAATTATGCTTACATGAAACTGGAATGTCAAACTGCAAAGCTTAGCAAGCTGCATTTTTGTAAAACTTATTAAAAGTATTTGTATTTATTATTTTGTCTCAGTTGATACTCCTTTCTCTGCATGGAACAATCTGGTTTTGGTCACTTTATCCATCTTAAGTGCTATAGAGAAGCTACAGGTAGGAGGCTAAGTCCTCTATAATCAGAAAGAAGTAGTCACTATGTGCTAGTCTGGGGGAAATTCAATGCACAGACACCTACAGAAAAGAACGTTAACTATTTTCCAAGTCTTGGTAGTCTAAAATACTTACAATGTCCCTTTCACCATAGGAATTCAGCACTTCATCTTTTGTGGGTTTTACTTGTATGACTTAACAGGTTGTGTGCTTTTGTAGTTGCCTTATAAATGAGGAAAAGCAAAGCATAGAGCGCAGATCCAAAAGGGATCCACATAGTGGATGTGAGTGGTATGTGGTTTAGAAATGCTGTCACAGACACTAGTGTAAGTTCTGGTTTGGTTTTGATTATAGAGTGGTTGGTTACATCAATCCTGAAAAGTGATCCAAGCCTGAAGGAGCACACTGGGAAGCTTTACTACAACTCACTATTTGACAGTCATTCTATGAAAAGATCTTGTCTTTTTTAATTCATTGTAGAGATGTTATGTGAAAGTATTTGTTGAATAAAATCAAAATCTGCTTCAGGCATGGCCTTATGCCGTATTGTTTGCTTACTGTCATGAGGCTCAGTGAGTTTTTCCTTGGATTATTGTTTCTGATGTCAAGTGGTTTTGGTTTAAAGGTGTGCCCTGCTGTATTTTCGGTTAGCAGTTTATGTGACAAGAATCAGCAGCTCAAACTCCTGCTTTTCCTTTTCATGCTGCTTTCTCGAAAAAGGGAGTTAAATAGTGTATTCAGAAGAAACAGTTCACGCAAAAGCTAAATGCTGAAGTGGAATTCATTGCTTTTGCCCCTGAAGATGTGATAATCACTGTGGTGTACCATTATGTCAGACCTAGGTAGCATGGAGAAGTTGCTACACTTGCCCAGCCTTTAATAACTGTTAGCTGCAATTGCAGATTATCACTTTTCAGAAAAGTGGATTACAATGTGGAAACTATGCAGCTGTGTCACAAACTTTTAGTTAAACTCTTAATGTGTAGTGAATTTAGGCCTTCTGCTTACTTCATTATGATTAATAATAATTTATTCCTCCCACTTTCTGATTGCCTGTGTGACCTGCTCCTATATAAACTGTTGATTTCCATCTCCTATTTCACACAATTATGTAGTGTTTCTAAGTGCTGTTTACTCATTGATGTGCCCCTGACAGATATCTACCCTCAATTCTCCTTTGACCTAAGTGACACAATGCACACTGCTATGAAGTGTCTGTTAACAGCTGTGGTTTGACACTACAAAAATCTAATTAAAACAGTGAGAGATTCTGGACCAGATTTCTGACAGGACAAGTAGGGCCACTTACTTGAATAGTTACAAGCTAAAACCCTGTAAGCTCAGTAAGGGAAATGCATGAGTTTCCTGCAGTAACAGACATGAATTAAGAAACTGTTCTCAACATGTTGCTCTGTTCAACAACGACATTGTTTCTGACAGCTTGATAGCATTGTACTCTTATCCCAAATACCTATTGTCTAAAAAGAATCAGTTATGAATAGCTTGGTTGGAGTTTACTATTTTTCTGTGCAAGCGTTCCACGTCGTTTAACAGCCATCTGAATTTATCCGAGTAGGACCAAACCCTTATCACTATGGAAACACCTTCATACTGGAAAAGTATTTTCCAGGAAGAAAAGGTTGGTTGACTTACAGGATTGTTCTTTTAAGATGGGAATAGGTGTATTGTATTTCTCAGCATGTGCAAAGCAATAGGAAAGGCAGAACTGCAGCAAATTTTCATTTTCTTCACAGGCAGAAATCATGTTGTTCTCTCTTCATGAAGTCATCTTAATGTTCACAGAGTCCCTTGCTCATTGACTGCTCTTGGACACAGATTACTGCAAAATTATTGCAAAGATATTTTGTCATTATAGCTTTAAGCAGTTGCTTATAATATTTTAAGTCCTCAGATGTAGTTATCAGTCAGTACAAAATAATGTAATGAAGAATTGCTCACTGTGATCAAAGACTTTGAAAGACCTTGCTTTATCTTCACTTACAGGATAGGCTTGTGTCCTCTGACCATTGTCATCTCCTAAAAAAAGAGGGGTGAAAAAACCAAAACAAAACCTACACCATAAAACTAACTACCGGACAGGAGCTCAGTAATATGGTTGGGCGGGGAGGAGATTGAGAGAAGCCCTGCGGAGAAGGACTTGGGGGTGTGGGTTGATGAAAAAATGAACATGAGCCGGCAGTGTGCGCTTGCAGCCCAGAAGGCCAACCGTATCCTGGGCTGCATCAAAAGGAGTGTGACCAGCAGGTCGAGGGAGGTGATCCTGCCCCTCTACTCTGCTCTCGTGAGACCTCACTTAGAGTATTGTGTGCAGTTCTGGTGTCCTCAACATAAAAAGGACATGGAAGTGTTAGAACAAGTCCAGAGGAGGGCCACGAAGATGATCAGGGGACTGGAGCACCTCTCGTATGAAGATAGGCTGAGAAAGTTGGGGCTGTTCAGCCTGGAGAAGAGAAGGCTGCGTGGAGACCTCATAGCAGCCTTCCAATACCTGAAGGGGGCCTATAGGGATGCTGGGGAGGGACTCTTCATTAGGGACTGTGGTGAGAGGACAAGGGGTAATGGGTTTAAACTTAAACAGGGGAGGTTTAGATTGGATCTGAGGAAGAAGTTCTATACTGTGAGGGTGGTGGGGCCCTGGAATGGGTTGCCCAGGGAAGTTGTGAATGCTTCATCCCTGGCGGTGTTCAAGGTGGGGTTGGACATAGCCTTGGATGGCATGGTTTAGTGGGAGGTGTCCCTGCCCATGGCGGGGGGGTTGGAACTCGATGATCTTGAGGTCCTTTCCAGCCCTTACTATTCTGTGATTCTGTGTAATATATGATGAGGTGTCACATCCACACATCAAAAGGCAGTGTTTTGGCTAATCAAATTCATCTTCTGTTTAGGCAATCAGGAAAACCAGAACAACAAACCCTAAACCAAACTATGTTAAAAGACACTGGTCATTTAAGGCTGTTTGTTTTCACCTGCTAAGCTTCTTGAAAGTAAAGATAGTGCCTTGGACAAGAAGCTGTTAGGAATTCTCCACAAGAAAGTATTATCATCCAAGCAACATACTGAAAGTGTGACAGTAATACAAGATAGATAGAAGTAGGTAACTATTTTGGTAAGTTTTCTGTCTGCACAGAGAAACAGGGATGACGGTCAAGGATACCTTTTTATTATGATTAAGTATTACAAGGCAGTGTGGAGTTCTTAGGAAGGTCCAAGCTTAGAACTGATACAGGATGCATCATCTGAAAGAAAAAAAAGTGTGATGTAAGTCTAACAAAAATAGACCATCATGGACTGATGAGAAAAAAAGATTTTAGTATCCCAGTAAGGCAGATCAGATCACTACTTAGCACCTTCCTGTTTCTGTCCAAGCAGTTTTTAAAGGTGTGGCTGAACATTACACAAACATACTTACATACATTTCCAACAGTTTTTGTTGGAGGTTACTTTTATCTCTAACTCAGTGCATACTTATTTAAGTAAGGATCAACTAGACTGTCCCACTTTTCGCAGATTATATTTAAAACTGCCTATTTTTCCAGGCAAATTTATGCTCTTCAAGTGTAAAAGCTAGCTTGAATATTTGTTAGCATCGAGAAAGTACAGTAACAGTGTTCTGAGAATTCAACGGCACAGAAAATGCCATCGTTTTAAAATAGTTTTTATTTTACCTGTACATAGTTTGCCAGTACACTGCACATCGCAGCTGGACAGTAGTACAACTTCCTGCATTTTTAGATGACTAGAGCGAAAAGGAATTATATAACAAAAGGGAACAGTGCAACAGTTTTAGGGTTGACAGATGCCCACTTTCCACCCACCCCCACATATAAAGCAAATAGAATGCTGTGAATTCTAAAATTTTTGGTTTCAGTGCTGCTCAATTCATATAAACATAAGTTATAAAAAGTACAGGGCATAGAAACAGTTTACAAATAAGTTTAATTTCAATAATTTCAGTATTCACATTAGAAAAATATACATTTGATAGAGTCAGTCTTTTCCAGAAGAAAGCATATAGTTCTCCAATTTATGGCTCCATTCACTTTGCGAGAGAGAAATACCTTCACTTTGGCCATCTGCTTCCATTTCCAGTAGGGTTTCCACAGTTTCCAAAGGCATCCCCTCAGGCGTGGGGATGTGCATTGTAGTACCATTGGAATCGGTTACAATAACGATGTCTTCTGCCTGAGACAGAACAGCAGTATCTGGGTGAGACATGATAAGCCCCTCTGAAGTCTGAATAAAAATCTCTTCATGTCCCTGAGACAAAAAAATCACGGCTCTCATCAGTAATTTCAAAGGCTACAGTTTCATCTACAGTAACTGTATTCTCTAGCTCATGTTGGTCCTCTGCCCCACAAGAAAAGTCATTCGCATTTTTAAGAGAGTTTTCATGGTTCACATGAGCAGACAGTGAGGAATCCTGGGCACGGCTCTGGTTCAACTCAGTCTGAGCACTGTGTGGGTGGTTTACTGGCACAATGTTTGTTGACAACGCTTTTTCAAGTTCCTGCATCTCATCAGTCATATTTTCATTATGGAGTTGTTTAGAATGTTCTTTAATTGCAAAATTACAGTTTTCTTCTTGCAGTTTCTGGTATTTTTGATGGTGTCCATTTTCTTCACTCGTTGCTAAGTTAGGGCTGTCACTGCCCATTGCATCCTCCGACACAGAGCTGCAAAGCTGAGGAGCCGAGGGCCCACCGGCTGTATCCTCACTCACAAAATGTGCTTGAACTAATCCAGGCGAGCCATCTGCTTCAGCTGGTAATACAACTTCATGTAGCAGAGACTCGTCATCTGCCGGATCTGGTCCCTGTATCGCCACACATTCGGAATACTCTACCCTCGTTTCCACAGACTGGGAGAAGGTAACTGAATTTCCAGCATTGATTCTAACTCCTGAATCAGCAAGCGAGTTGTGTTGCTCTGCTGTCAGTAATGTGCTTCCAGTTGTGCAGCAAGTGATGTGCCCATCTTCTGAAAGCTGGATTTCTCCATTTAATTGATTAAAACCTGAAAAGGTAAAATAAGTATAATTTTGTTGAGCAATCTAATATTGCATGTCCAAAAAGATATTTTTCAGCAGTGATTTTAGAGGAAAAGCTAGTCTGCCTCCCTGCTTTCCTCCCCCCAGTTAGGAAGCCTGAAGCACCTTACAAGAGTTTCACAGCAATTCCCAATGAGAAAGCTTGTAGAAAAATTTCTGGATAGTGAAATATTACTGGATATTTTCATAGCAAGGGACCTTACATCAGAAGCAGCATTTTTCAGTTAATCCGGAAAACAACCTGGGCTGAAAGTCAAAATCTGGCACACAGCTGAAAGACATTTATGACATTAAAAGATAAAGAATATTACCTTTAGTAAACTGACAGAAACATTTAAACTTAATAAAATCTGTGTTGATAATCAAGGTCATTCTGGACTCAGACATATCATCAAGTTACTACATATCTGATTAGCTATGCTAGCAGCTCCAGGAGCACTTTCATCCTGTGACAGAAGAGGTTAAAGCACTACAAAATTAGTGTGTTTTACCAGTTATTTGATCTGGACCAAGACTCAGGTGACAAACAGTTGAACAATAACTAGTTAGCTGCAGTAATAGGAGCTGTCAGCTTTTATAATAGACAATCAAAAGGAACCAGTAGGTTGTTTGGGGGCTTTTTTTGTTGTTATGAAAGATACCACTGCACAACAAAGGAGGCCTCACACTGCAGAAAGGACCTTTGTTGACTTGTACTGCAGACTTGCAAAAACCCTACTAAAAGGTGCAAGTGAAACCAAATTTAAAAAAACTCCTAGCCTGAAAGTAAATCATTAATACCACAAGAAGTAAGCATGGCCAGGCAGAGAGCCTTTCAGAGAAAGAAAAATAGAGGGAAAGACATCATAGCAGCCTCATAGCAACCTTCCAGTATCTGAAGGGGGCCTATAAGGATGCTGGGGACGGACTCTTCATTAGGGACTGTTGTGATAGGACAAGGGGTAATGGGTTCAAACTTAAACAGGGGAAGTTTAGATTGAATATAAGGAAGAAGTTCTTCACTGTAAGGGTGGTGAGGCACTGGAATGGGTTGGCCAGGGAAGTTGTGAATGCTCCATCCCTGGCAGCGTTCAAGGTCAGGTTGGACAGAGCCTTGTCTGACATAGTTTAGTGGGAGGTATCCCTGCCCATGGCAGGGGGGTTGAAACTAGATGATCTTAAGGTCCTTTCCAACCCTAACTATTCTATGATTCTATGACATAAACACAACCCCTGACAAAAAGATGTGCAGAGAGCAAAGCAAAGCATCACACCAGAGAAAGGTCTTCACCAAGCAAAAGGATGGTACTGATAGACGTATCTTACTAGAGGTGGGCAAGGGCCGAAATCTTTCACAACAGTGATCATAATGCCTCTGAATTACTGCAATGCTTCTGCATCAAAGACCAGTGGAATTTTAGAAGATTATAGGTGGGGAGTCTTCTCGCTTTCCTTTCTAATCCACTGTTACCTTGCCAATCTGAGGGGCAGGGGGAATGAAGACAACAAAGGGATAAAAAGAAAGGCAACCATCTAAAGACTGGTGCAGAATGCTGCCTAAATTCCATTCTTAAGGTCTCACATCTCCACTGGGATACAGGACAGCCTGCACCAGCTCTCCCCCTCCCCCAGTTTTCACAAAGCTCTGATGATTCTGCTCCTGCAGTCTGCTGGGGCAAAGAGGAAGGACGCACATGCTGCTTTCTCTTCTTCTGCTCTCCTGCTCCTGGCACAAAGGTCATGCACCTTCCCTGCTATAAGGGATAGGGTGAAGAGGATGCATTCAGGAAGCACACAGTAGAGGACAGTACTATGCTCATAACACTGCAGCAATATTAATAACCAGATTATCATGCATTCAGAATTGAGCTACTGCTGTGTTCTGCATCACCCATTACTTCTTCCCACCCTGCCATGATGCCTTTTCAGTTAAACAGCTGCTTTTGAAAGGACCAGGGAAGCAAGTTAATAAATTAATACTTAAGACAAAAAACACAGTAGCTTAAAGAATACAGATATTTGTTCAGCTCCTCCACAAACAGAACAAAATTGGAAAATCTGAAGAGGTTACCATCTTTTTCAGACAGTGTACATAAATTCTCACTCTTTTCTTTCACTTCATCTTGACTAGCATTATCATTATTCACATTCTCCGTTACATCTTCCAACTTGGTCCTTTTGGCTGATGGCAACAGTTCCTCCCCTGAGCTCTGTCAAAACAAGAGATAATTAACTGGCTGCCACCGTAACAGCTGACAATACTGAAAAAGACAACAAACTAACTGTGGGCACTTCATGGCAGTGAACTGATACTCTCCTGGAAAACAGGATTTACACTAAAGGTCTTCCTAAAAGTTAAGGCTTTTAAACACAGCCATCACACTTTGCCAAAATACCATCAATTACTTTTGGTATTTAGCTGAAAATCTGCCCTTGCATCAACATTAAAGCATCACAAGAGCCTTGGTTGTTAGCTGTATGGCATGAAACCTGCAACTTCAATCAATGGGCATACACAGTCTGCCCAGAATTGTTTGGTTAATGAAGAAAACATTATTAGCTCTTACATTTAACCACAGGCAGCAAATGAAAAAAACACTATTGTTATTTATCCATGACCGGAAACAACGCTGGATTAAATAAAAAGCAGAACTGTTAAGGGGATGGACCACAGAGATGTGATTTTCAAGAAGAGGAAACCAAGCTCCCTCCCACAGCTGTAAACAGACTGAATCTGGTCAGCTGCCTCAAAGGAACTGTTTTCATGCCTCTCTGCCTACCACCAGTTACCACAGCAACCACTTCTCCAGCATCTGAGCCTGCTGCAGGTTAGCCTGTTTACTCCAGCACAAATTATTACAATCTGGGGACCCTTCTCACTGTGCAGGTCCCATTTACTAGCATCTCAAATATTCCTTCTTCCCTGTATCATGACATTACCTGTGAGAGATTCTGTCCTGAATGCTACCAAGTGTCTTCCCAAAGTACATCTTTAGTGTCTCACTAACTAAAGTGTTCATGGTATATGAACTAGCTATATACTCTATATATAGCTAGTTCATATGCTCTGCTATGATACCACAGTAGGGAGTATTTCCAAACATCATGAAAAGCCTTAACACAAGTCAGATAATTATTCCTTGCAAAATCATACTTGTATGTTTTAACAAGTGATAATTTGTCTTAGTTTCATTTTTAATTTTCACAAAGGTATTCCGTACCTCAACTAACCGTTTTTGTCCCAGTATCTCCACAGGCACTTGCTCACTAACCGTTTTTATTATAGTTTGTGAACAAGAGGCTGCACCTTGTGTCCTTCCTTGTCCAGCAAGTATTTCTGTAATTCCTAAGGATTCAGCAACCTTTACAGAAAAAAAAAAAAAAAGTAAAAGTTAGCTTCTCCAATCCCAATACATAAATGCTGAAATAAAGATTCCTTTTCTTAAAACTCAGGCCTAGCCTGACAGACCGTTATCACAGCTCAATGAAGTATTTAGACTCCCATGTTTTCAATCAGCCTCCACATTAATAGAACATGACCTTCATTTGAAGGTGAATATTCAGAGGCAAACTCAAAAGAATTAGGTGTACGATGGTTATATATAGAATCCAGAGACAGTTACCAAGAGCAGGTTTAATAAAGAACAATGTTGAGGCTCTACATAATTTGAAAAACATTCAGTCTTTCTGTTTAAGAGTATCTCTAAGTAGTTAAGGATCTCTTTTTCCCATCCCCACATTCTAATCCTGTGCTTCATCCTTATGTAGGTGTGCTTCATCCTTATGTAGGTGTGCCACTACCCAGACTCTCAAGGCTGGGTTGTTTCATTTGGTTTTGGTTTTGTTTGTTTTGTTGGGTGGCTTGTTTTTTTTTTTTAAAGAGCATAATTCTATATTAAGAGTGCACAGTAATACTGAAGAGAAGCAAGAAAGAGGTTCCATTTATGGACACCACTATCAACGGTATCCCTTTACTTGGTGCAATTTCATTTCACCAGATGAAAATGTCAGTGTTACAGAATAGCCAAATGGGCACTCAGCAATTCTAGAAAGTTTTTTAGTACATACAGTAAATGTCACTATTTATTCTGAAACATACAGATTAACCACTGCTAAGAGTCCATACAGGACTTCATTTTTTTTTTTTAAGCCAGGATTATAAGAACCAAATTCTTATCTCCACCACCCCTATCCTGACTTTTCCAGTATGCTCCCCTCTCCTGGTAATTGCAAGTTCAGTGCTAACACACCTTAATGAGCACATCATTTAGAAATTTTGTTGGAAGATATTGCACAAAATAGTGTTTTCACTACTGGAAACAGAGAAGGGAAAGCCAAAAATACGTTAAGTACAAAGAGCTGTTTTATTCTAAGCAAAGGGAGCATAAGATTGAGAAGAATACACAAGGAAAAAACAGATCCACATTAAAAAAGAACAGCAATATAAAAAATAACCAGAAAACCAAACCTACACTGTCTTTCTAGATGCAGCTGCATAAGCAATGAATTGAAGAATCACTGAAATAACAGTTTGCAGCTTTATTAATGTATTCTCTATGTTTCACATTTGTTACCACAGCTGTGAACTGCATTTATGCATTCAGTTTGTCCTCACTCTGCAATGAAACCATTTATCCCTTTAAATCAAGGCCACTCATTTTAAATATAGACCCTTCCTTCCTAGTCAAACATTAAGATGTACTTTTATCAGCAGTTACTGCTGAGCACACCTTGCAGTAACATGCAGCTTCATACTACCCCAGATACACAAGACAGGTATCAGTGCTGCTGGAATTTTTTTATCTACTATCTAGTTGTATCTACTGCCATAAACTAGAGCTGTAGTTTTATTCGGATTTCTTTTTCTCTTCAGTTAGTTGTTGGATTTTTTACGATAATGTCTATTTTTGCTCAAACTCCACGTTTTCTTAAGCATGACAAAGCTTAGAGAAAAATAAAAGTGCAAAGCATCTAAAACAGATACAACAAAAGAAAGCACATCCAAAAAAATAAATAAATCACAGTTCCAACCAGACTGCTTTATTACCTTAGCATCTCTTATTTCAACAGGCTGCTGGCAACTCAGCAAATTTGAATTACTGAGGTGACAATAAGCCATTTTCTTTACCATATTATGCAAGTCTTCAAATTCCTTATATACATCTGGGAAGTAAGCTTTGCCTGGATACCCTTTTTCAACCTAGAAATAACAGGGGAAAAAAGGGTTTGTTTCCCCTCCCCCCATATTTTAAAACCAGTAAAATTAAAGAATGCCACTTTGTTTTGTTCAATGTTTTAAAATAGCAACATTCAAGTGAAAAGATTTTGGAGTATCAAAAAAGCCACTGAACCAGTCAGCAAAAAGTGAGGCTTTCAATCAAGAGACCTACCAGAGCTTTGCCTGTGTAGGCTGAAGTGACGTACAGTGCTAACTAAGGAAATTCAGATATATCTCTACATGAGTCTTTTTTATGTGTACTAAAGGAAGTCTCCCTAAAATAATTTAAACAGTTTTACATAAAAAGAAAAAAAAAAAAAACACACCTCACCTTCATCAACAGAAATTCAAATACTGTAACAACTTTCGTGAGACGTGGGAGAGCAAGCTCCATTAAGTCTTCATTATCGCATTGTTGTATTAACTGTCAAAAGCCAGAGTTTATTAGAGCAGAGCAGCCTACAGGGGTTATTCATCCCACATTCAGAACATCAAATATCACTACTCTTTTTTTTCAAGGATACACTATGTGTTTAAGCAGCTTAGAGAACAGATGCAAACATAACACCAGAAGAGATAAATCAGAACACTTCAGAACAGGTTCTACCCTTATACAGACAAAACTCAGTCCCACAGATGCTGCCAATTCATAAAAAGAAGAACATAAGTAGATTTAGTAGCCATAAAGAATCTTCCAGGATCTTCCACAACACACAGGAAACAAGCAAAAAAATTATGTTAGCTGCATGGATTTTAACCCCCATTCCATCTTCCCCCAAGAGCTTCGTGTGTATTTGGGTTTTTTTCCTCTCTTTTTTTTTTTTGATGTTGCCCAACTTCAGTTGGGTTTATTTCTTTTTATTGCATTTGAGGAGATACATAGTAATACCTAGTAACATCATTTCTCCAGAAAAATGATAGCGAGAAGGTATCTACATGTCAAAAGTCTCTTTCCAGACTGAGTTTCCATATCCCCTTTGCCCAGTGTTCTGCTAGGAGTATTTTTAGCTTAAAAGACAATTTAATGTTTCCTTAGGCTTTCATCTTGTCAGTACACAAGGATGTAAAAAAAAAAAAAAAAAAAAAAAAAAAAAATTAAAACCAATCTTTTTAAAAATGATTCCTTGAAAATAATAAAAAAGAGAGGGGAAGGTATTTGTGAAATAATTGCAGAAGAGAACCATACCTCTTTTAACCTAGCTTTTCTTTTTCCGTATACATTGTGTTCTGCTGACACACTACTAAGTGACTTTGAAGGGGATTGACCAGGTCTGCTCAGCCTTCCAGAACACCCAGACCTTCCACCCTTCTGTAGTCGACCACGTCTCTTTGATCGTCTGGGTCTTCCAGGTCCTTCTGGTGTTACAGGTTCCTGGTGTCCTGAACTGCTTTCTTTTTGTTGTTCTGCCAACAAGGGTCTGCTTTCTGGAGACTTACAGGTCTTAATTAGAAGAAAGAGAAAAGTATTTATTCACCCCTTTAAATACTGTTTTGAGGAAGACAATTTTATAATTAAGTTCTTCATCTATGTAAACAATAAACAGTGTATTAAAAAAGGTGGATACAAGCAAAACTTCAAAGAAAGTTGTAGAATAAACTGAATAAACTAATAAGAAAGATTGCAACTTTTGCAACGCACACGTGCCATTATTTGAAAAGGTAGCATTTCTGATTTTGATACAGAGATTAAGAAAATTCAATTGAAGAGCTGGTTTATGCCAGTTAAACACATTTAGTATTTTTGAAAGCAAAGTATGTCCTCTTCAAAAAAGAGATTGTAGAAATAGATCTTAATTAGCAGTAAAACATACCCCCCAAAAAATATGGGTTTCACTATAACTATGTCAACGCATGAAGACTTAATGCGAAAGACAGAAACTCTGAACAGCAATGTACAGTAACAAGCTTGGTGAGCAAAAATCAAAATGTGTTTTAGTTTCCATGTTTTTAATTCCTTACTCTTCCCTAAGAACACTGCTAAGAAGCAGCTCCTGTTACAAGACCACATGGCAAACTCTTAGCACATTTTCTATTTTTAAGTTATCATTGTGATTTCAGAGTAATATTTTTACTGATCAAAGCAAAAATTTCTCACTGAACACATCTTGTATTCCTTTTCATGTCAGAATTTCTAAGAATGTCCCAGTATTTTTCTAAGAGAGGGGTTTAGAATAGTATTGAGGTACATCAGGCTTCTTTTCATAACCAGTACATTTTCATCCCCATTCCCATTCAGTTCAGTAGCTCCCTACTATCTAGTAGCTAGGAAAGCTCTAAAAAGGGCCAATTTATGTCAGTTCTATCCAAGGATTCAATTACTAAATTAGTTCTAAATATAAGACTAGATTGAGCGTGGGAATCTTGCTTGACTGCCTTCCTGTCTGTATCAATGTACCTGCTTTAATCCTGCTAGTCTTTCTAGGAAGCACTTACCTAGCCCGAAACTAGAACAAATCAATGTCTTAAAAGTGCAAATTTGCAGAATCCATATTTGGTAGTAAAAAGCAGCAGGTCCAGTAGCAATCTAGCAGTCAGAAGCAGTATTATGTATGAGGCTGACTGAAATTTTTCAAAATTCCTATCATCCTGAGTAAAATGAAGTGCTGCACAGGGAAGCAACAACTATGTAGTAATACAGAGAGCAGACTTCAGTATTCTGCCATTCCCTTTTCCAAAGATAACAGAAGAACACAGAGGATGGAGGAGGTTTGCTTGCTGTACTGGCATCTTAAGATGTAGATTTTCACATTTTGAGAACTACTTCACAAACAAAAGTAACAAATGTCACACTGCCAAATGAGTATTTTTTCCCTAAACAGCAGCCGTATTAGTTCTTGCTGCAATTTAATTGACTAATTAGTGTCATTTTAATATTGAAAGACAAACTTTACTATGAAATGACCAGTTTAAAACATCATAGGGAAAAAACCCTGTAGCTAAAGTAGCTTCCAACCCAGGGACTGATGTTTCACTAGAGTTTGGTTTCCAAGGGGTAGCTAAGACACACTTTCAAATCCTGCTCTAGGAAAAGCTGCAGTCCACTGCTGGATTCCAAATTAGGGATTTTTTTCGGTACTGACACTTTCAGTAACCAAAACTGATAGAGCAGATGATGTCCTGCCGTCATGCTGAAGGTTGTAACTGAACAACACAACATTCTTACACAAATGCAGAGAAGAATGCTATTTATGCAGAAAAGGTTTTTTCAAGCTGAAAACTTACGTCAGAAAACCAGTAGCAAATGAACACTCAGTAAACTTTTTGTTTTCTGTGCCTGTGCAGGAATACTACACCTGCAATACAGCAAGAAATAATAATTTGATTTTTAAGCACTTCAATAGGAAATGTGTTTAATTTGTTGTGTTGGTGGGCATTTCTGAGCAGTACAAGACTATGCAACTACAAAACTGCCATCCTACTTTCCACAGACTGACAGCTTTTTTAAGGAATACATTACCTGTTCTCCAGCTTTTGAATCAACAGTTCCTTCCAGACTGGTAGCTAGCGCATTTTCCTTATTTAAAGTGGCAGCAACTGAATCCAAATGTGCTGGACTCCTCATTTCCTCTCTTATTCCACAGTCATTGTCCACCAATATACTTCCATTAGGCTTATTTAAAGGTATTTTTTGAGGTGAAGACTCCAGCTGTCTATGGCCTGGGTTAAGTTTATAATGTCTTGTTAATCCTCCTTTTCCTAGATAGGATTTTTCACAAGTCTGACATTGAAACGTTTTGGGGTTCAGATCATAATTTGAAGAATTGAATAATGCATCTTTTCCCTTCACCTTTCCTTCTTCATCATCTTCTACACTCAGCTCAGAGTAGTCATCAGAATCAGACCGATGACCATAAGCCAAATCCTCCATTTTAATGAATTTATAATCTTTAGCTTTGTATTTGGGGGGGCGTGAAATCCGTCCGGAACGCGTTTTCACTTTCAAGGATTTTTTTAATTTGTCATCTCTTTGGGTTTTTTCAAGACATGGTACCAGAGTGTTTGCTGAACTGCCTGACACCAGGTTATTAACATTTGGAGATCTTGCAGCCGACCCTATGGCACGTGCAGTTTTCTGTCCATTTAGCATCTTAGATGTGGGAATCTTTTTGAGAGATGCTGATCCATGTGATGGTAAAGGTTCCTGCATAAGGAACTGAACTGGAGACTTGGAAGAGCTATGCAGGAATAGCTGCTGCTGCTTAGTTCCTGTAACGGGCTGTATCCTAATTATCTGGGGATTAATAATACCAAGGCCGGGCATGTTAAAATTCCTACTAACCGACTGACTCAGCCTTACAGTTTTGGGCTGGATTGGTGCCAGTGATGGCATTGACCTTTCAGTTTCCTTCATCTGTCCTGATTGAACTTGGACACGAATGGCTTCCAGCTGCTTTTGTGGAAAAAAAGGAGGAGTTGAGATTACATAAATACAGCATTTATAAATAAAGACAATACTATCAAGGTGCTTGATACACACCTTACATGTCCTTAAAGCAAAGGGCACGAAGAAAGCAATGCACATCATTAGTTTTCCATTTTAATGCACCAAAGCACAGATTCCCTTCAAGCTACAGGCTTTCCTGCACATTTACTGTTGTGACTGCTGTTCAACTGAAGTATGTGAAGTTTGCTCTTAAGCTATGTCACAGCCTTGTTTCCTGCTGACAGGCTTGTTCTGGTACAGCACAATCAGCATCATAACCCAGGCAGATTCATAACCTTCAGCAAACCAAACACGGGAGAACAACAGTATGCTACATGACACAGGCCCAATACCAGGTCCAGGACATACTGTAAGTGCTCAGTTCAAAAAAACTTTTGTGATGATGCTTAAGGAGGAGTATGTGTTACTGATCATCTCTCTCAGTTTCTCCTCCTCATTCAAATTTCTGCCTCAGCTTGAATCAATTGCTTGACAACCCTGCACCCCAAAACGTGGAGTGAAAGCCCAGGTACTGTCACCTTCCGTTAGAGGAGCATGCATTCTCTAC
This sequence comes from Amazona ochrocephala, assembly GCA_039720435.1. Classification (NCBI taxonomy): domain Eukaryota; kingdom Metazoa; phylum Chordata; class Aves; order Psittaciformes; family Psittacidae; genus Amazona; species Amazona ochrocephala. The sequence goes on along the minus strand of CM077882.1, from coordinate 49,074,691 downwards.
CTGTGCATCACCACTTAATCCCTATGAAACAGCTCTTCTAACCTGTTTTAGCTGCACGTGTATTCAGATCGAAACACTTACCACAGCAGCAAGTATCTACATTCAAACGCGGATTTTTCTAAACCACACTGAAAGTTGTGTCTTCCAGCTGCGAGACTCCAGTCCGCACCCGAGGGCAGGTGTGACCGAGGAGAACGGAAAAAACCCTCATAATTAAAACCACGTTAACCTCCCCACCACCACCACCACCACCCTCCCCCGACGCCTGCCTTCGGCAGTGGATTTCATCATCTCCCGGGAGCCGCAGCCTCCCTCCCTTCCCAGACCCGGTTACCTTCTGCGGCAGGAGCCGGGTGGCGGCCACGGAACTGCCCTGCTGCCTGGCGACCTGCTGGGCAACGCTCCGCAGCTGCTGGGCGGCGTTGTGCATGATGCTGGCCAGCGGCGGCCCCAGGCAGGGCTCTGGCGGGGCGGCTGGCGGCAGCTTCTGCTTCGCCTGGGCCTGGCTCACCTGCTCGATGACCCGCTGGAACTCCGCGGGGGCCAGCGGCGTGGCGGCGTGCCGAGGAGGCGGCGGTTCCGCCGTGCCCGGCCCCGGGCTCTCGGCGACAGCCAGCAGCTGCTCCAGCAGCAGCCGCACCTCCACGGCGCTCAGTCTCTCACCCTCCACCACGCTCCCGTCCTCCTGCACGTACAGAACACTGCCGGCCGCCGCGGACCCGGCTTCCACGGTGGCCAAGCTCTGCACCAGCTCCCCCGCCGTCGCCAGCAGCTCTGAGCCCTCCGCAGGGGGCGGCGGGTTGACGGGCACCACCGCGCCCCCGCCATCCTCCTCCTCCGCCGCCGCCACGCTGAGGGGAGCTCCGCAGGCAGAGGGCGCCCCCCCGGGAGGCTTGTCCTCTGCGGGAGGAGGGGGTGGCGGAACCCCAGTGTCCCCCTCCTCAGGTGCCGCCATCTTGGCAGGCGTCAGCGGGCGGGAACAGCATCAGTACCCCGACAGGTCTCTGCGACGAGAGGCCAAGCGCGGGACACCGGTGGCACGCGGGCCAATGGCGCTCCCGGCAGAGGCAGCCGCGCCCCTGGGGTGGGGCTGCCCGACACCGACGGCGGGCTCTCGGGAGCACAAAGCTCCGTCGGTGCGGCGGGCGGGGCGAGGGTAGTGGTGGGATCCCCGGGGTGGTACGAGCCAACTGCGGGAGGTCTTCACCCCGAGACTCGCTCTTACCTGGCGGGGCCTAAGGCTAACATAGGTAGCAAGTGAGCCACGAGTCACTTGGAGCCCGCATGGAAGAGAACGCGCCTGATGGGGTGACTCGAGCGCGTTACCCTAGGTGCAGAAGAAACAAACTCCCACTCTGCCATTGCCGGCCCGGGCTCTGACAGCCGCTCGTGAGGGTCTGTGCGCACCCACCGAACGCACCGCGGCCGCGTCCTGGTGTAGGGGCAAAGCCGCGCCTCATAGCGGGCAGCTACGAGACGCGGCTACATGGTGGGAGCGAAAAAAACTTAGGCAGCTGTGTGGCCCGTACGGGGATCGAACCCGCGACCTTGGCGTTATTAGCACCACGCTCTAACCAACTGAGCTAACCGGCCTGCCGACAGCCACGTTTTTCGCTGCTGGTAAGTAACAGGACACCAGGGGTACCGTCCCCATCTGGGCCACCCCGAGCGCCGTGACGAGGCGGACATGTTTGGCGCGAGAGCGCCGGAGCCGAGCACACACGTGGGAGCACACCTCGGACTGACCCTCTGCAGAGCCGCAGCGACCGTAAGATGTGTTGACGGTGTTCGCTGCCACTCCAAGTCAATAGGCTGACGCTTCCCGGATTTTCCAGGTTACGATTCCAGTTTAATTAAAATATTTTTGTTTGGACATCTGTTTTAAACCATTTACTCTTCTGGCTATTTAACACGCTGTTAGGATCTTGGTTTGAGTGGAGAAATGATTCACCTTTTCCTAATATTTTGCTTTAGGCTGCATACGCAGCATTTAAAGGACTTTTCTTCTCAGCTGTGAAGCCTACATTAAAATACAGTGTCCGTTTAGCAAAGGCAGGAGGCATGAAAGGCGGGTGACGACCCCTCTCCAAAATGCAGTTTGGAGATCGGCCCACCGCAGCTCGGCGCGGAGAACCCGGTTAGTGCGGACCCTCCTTTCCCAAAAGCGCTCCCCATGCAAGCTGGCAGCTGCTAGTTCACATTGCGCTCCCCAACGAAGCCTGAACTGCCGGGCCTGCAGCGACGCGGCGAAACCACCAGGGATCAGCACACCACCCCAGCTAAACCCGAGCTCGTGTGGGCGCTACGGAAACCCAGCGCTTGCACAACCCCGGCCACTGATGTCGCCGCTGGAGCACTCCTCGGCAGGGACCGAGGCCTGAACACACCGGTCCCTCATCAACGGAGGGCTGAGCTCCACCGCCCCAAGGCAGACTGGCCGGCTGAGCGCGGAGAAGAACCGCTCCACACAAGCACGGAACACACGCGGTCCGAAGTGCCCCGGCAAGGCGGCTGCGCCAGGCGACCACCGCTCATCGAGCAGCGACGTTATACGCCCCTCCGCCGGCCCAGGTACCCGGCCACGGCGCATGCGCGGTACACGCAGCCAGCGCGAAGCGGGGCAGTGCAGGCGGCCGCTCCTGCGCCCGTGTCACCTCCCTCGGCAGTGGCCGGGCGGCCTCACTGCGCCTGCGTGACTCGGAGTGCCGTGGCGGGAGTGTTGTGACGTCATCCGCGGGGGCGGGACCGGAGCCTGGGGCGGGGAGCCGGAGCCTGCGCGGTTGCCAGGGTGACGGGAACACAACATGGCGCATTGGGGGCCGTGCCGGGTCGTCGCTGCGCTGCGGTCGGGAGGGGCCCAGCCGCGCTTTCACTCACCCCGAGACCTGCAGGAGACCGCAAGACGAAAAGTAAGGGGGTGCGGGGGAAGCGGCGGGCCCTGCTAGGTACAGAGGCCGCTGGCTTGTATGAGGGGCACAGCTGAGGAGGCCGGCGGTTACTGCTGACAGCGACCCCAGGGGAGCGGGGGCCCGGCCGGCGCGGGGAGCACCCGGGCTGAGGTGGTCGCCGGGGCTCTGTAGGCACTTGCAGCCCGTTGCCATCTCCTAGATCCCCCTGCCGAGACCGCACGTGTAAACGCCGGTCTCTCTCTATGTGCCGGTCTTCCTCTTCAGCAGGGTGCTCAGAAACCTGTCTCCTGTGGAGCTGTAGCCTTTTGGTCTTCTGGTCCCTCTGAGTACTTTCTCAGAAATTTCTAAGTTTTCTCAGTCTTCGTTCAGCAAACCTTTCCTTCCATTATGTAGGATCCTTCTTCAGATCATCCCATGTCACGTCCTACACACTTGGTGTGTTTCTGAATGCAGTGATCGTGTGTCATGGCCTCATGACTGAACTCATGAAGCTGAACTTCTTGTTGCTTTCTTCTTTCTTTTTTTTTTTTTTTTTGCTTTTGCTGTTTCTGTTTTCTCATATGCAGCAAAGTCACCTTTAAAGGTAACAACATTTTCTTCCTCAATGTCTTAACATCTTTGCAACAAAATATCTGTTTTGGGTTTTTATGATACCAGTGTGGTAGTGTTATCTTTGCTGTCACTGTGCTGGATTCTTAGATTCTTTAATTCCAAGCGATGAATGATTTTCTGTGGTCTCTAGTTACAGTAATACAGGTGTGGTGCTTGAATTCCATCACTTGCCTATAATTTTAATTTATGCTGTTCTTAATTTCCTGGGTCCTGTGGCCTCTTGCACTTTCAACTGTCCTTATGTTTTCATGGGCACTTTTTTGGTGTTGCAACAAGTTCAGATTGCTACAATTTACTCTTTATAACCTTCATCTGCCTTCTTGCTATCTATTGTAAGCCTGAACATCTGTGTGCTGAAACAGAGGGGAGGGAAGAGGTTAGGTAATACTTAGCTTGTTACACATGCCATGAAAGAATTGCTGACGAGTGATTAGGTGTTCTTTATTCTTTAATGTTACATGCAAGCCTGATTAAATCACTGTTTATTTAATTTCAGCCCCAAAGCTTTCAGTCCTAAAATGCTGATAAACTTTTTAACATTTCTGTTATTCTTTAGCTTTGAATACCACAAATTTGGTAATGAGTTATGGTTTGTAGCTGTAGTAAGTAAGTTTCATAGCTTAATATTGACAGGCTTTGGCCTGCTTGTTCTCTTGCAGTGTGTGTTTGAAGTCCCTTGTTTTGGTGGGTTTTTTGTCACTTGGTCACTCTTGAAGGACCAGTTATGTGGCACTGAAGTGGATTTTTAAGAATCCCCAGAAATCGTGGCTTGTGGTGCACATCAAAAATTTGTATTGGATTGTTAGTAACTTTAGAGTCTAAATTTTACTTCTTATTCTATATAAACTTTAATTATTCCTAACAATGTCTGAGCTCCTTTCAACTTCTCATTAAACAATAACTAACTTGTCACATGGTTGATCTCATTTTCCCCTTAAGGTAAAGGCTTTCTCATCTTCAGTGACCTGTTTTGTTAAGAGTTTACACGTTCGTTTTCTGCATCATGGAGACATTTCAAATAATGTGACTTTCCTTCTTGAGTCTTCCTTATTCAATCAGTTCAAATTATTCAGGTCCTTGCTGCTATTCTTTTCACTGGATGGCTTTCTCTCAAGTGTCAGGTTAAAGCCTCAAGTGTTTATTGTGAGTTTTATTTTGGATATATAGCACTGTATTGTAAAAGAATAAAACACAAACCTTACATGCTTATATGAAAAAATCTTTAGTGCTGAAAGTATGTGTTAAAGTGTATAAAGAATTAGCTCTTCTGAGACTATTAGAACTCTTCAGTTTAAAAATTAAAAAAAACAAACTCTTTTGAACTGTCATCTGGACTTCTCTTATAGGAGTAAAATATATGTATAGAAGAAAATACAAACAAAACTAAATTATATAAACATATACTATCTGATTTCCTTATAGGTCTAAAAATATTTTCAAGAAATTTGTACAAGAATGCTTTTCCTATGTTTCTCTGCCTAAATACTTTGCTTCATTAACACCTGTGGCTGGTGTATATATAGGTACTAAGATCTTGTTTTCAGATAATAAGATTTTTATTTTTTTTTAGTTACAGAATCAATCACTTGCATTTAAGAAAATAACATTATGGGGCTGCCACTTGTTAGAATCAAAGTGTAGGTCAACAAATAGCTAATACTTTTTTTTTTTTTTGTATCTGCCTTGGGAATTTTTTGCTACAGTGACTGGCTCTGACATTACATGAGCATATAACTTACCCTGTATCTGACTGACTGGAGAGTATCAGTTGCTACCGAAAGATCTGTTGATACTTTTTCTTTGGGATTCTGAAAGAGTGGTATTTAAATATGCTGATTCATGATATCCACCTTACATTTAGCTATTTACATAGGAAATTAAAACCTAAGGTGGGGGTAGGAGAATCGTGCAAACTGTGATGTCTGCTGACAAAGTGCGTTACTTGCTCAGTCACCTTGCTTGGTGAATGCTGAAGGCTGGGGATCATGTTGCTTAAAGCACTGATTGACCAGTTACCAAGTAACAGCCACATGAATTAAACAGTCTCATGGTCTCTTCCCTATTTTGGAGTCTCTGTTAGAGGTTGCTTCCTTACCCATAATGATTTTCAAATTCTAATGCTGCTTCTGTAATAGTTCTACATGTAAACTGTCTGTAGAGAGTGCATTAGATTGTATCATTGAGTTTAAATTGCTCTGTTTTTTCCTATTTTCCAAATGTAGATGGACTAATTAGTTAGTTTGTGATCCAGAATGATGGGTAATGGTAGCAAACTGAAGCAGCACATGATAAAAATTGGAAGAGCAACTGACAATACTCACACAAGTCTTGCTCTGCTGCTGTATTGGAGAGATTTTCAAGGGGAAGGTTTTGCTAATTAAAATATAAGCAGATATTTACATGAGTAAGTGTGAAAGTTGGGGAGAAGAAAAGAAATGAAGACAACACAAATTGATTGCTAGTTGGAAGACAGCATTAGAATGTCCCTGCCTAAGTTACTTCTCCCTCCACAAAATTCCTTGGCAGGCTTTCTCCACTGTGAGGCTGTATTTATACTTTTAAATTAAACATATCTGGAAATCTTCTTGGACGCAAAGAGCAGCTGACATGAAATGGCCCACATCTATGCTAACAAATTCTCTTATCTTCCAAAACAAGGCAGTAGAACAGAAACTGCTTGAAAAATGACCTTAGAAGGAGTCCTCACATCAGGCTGAGAAGGTGCCTCAGAGAGTAGGGGTTGTCACAGGCCAAATCCATGCCAGGGGCTGTTGTCACAGTAACTAGTACAGACAACTACACTTCACTGAATTCACTGCTGTTGATATAGCTTAAGACTCCTATGGTTATTCTGGCTCCCATAAAGGGTTGAATATGATAAAAGAGGTTTTGTGCTCTGCCTCCCTTAAAATGATTACTTTCAATCTTTCTTAAATAATAACACTGTGTCAGAAGCAAGAGCAGCATAAAGCTAACCAGCATAGGGTTTTGCTCAGATGGAATTACTGGAAGAATTATCAAGGACAGAATCTGTAAGTGCTAAAAATAAAGGGAACCAGGCACTGGGAGTGGTAAGGAACAGTTAATCACAAAGCTGCAGGAGAATAGAGGAGGAAAGAAAAGAAACATCAATTCTGAAGTAAATTAAGACAAGACTCAGAAATTAATATAAAAAAGCTTTCTTCATAACACTTAATGTTACCTGCTTCATATCTTAAAGTTCTGCACATCTAGAATTGACCAATTTTCACATTCTTCTGTTTGGTGCACTTTGTTATCAAAGCAAAGCATTATTTTTGGCCTAGTGCAATAATTCAGATCTGAATTTAATATGGGAATAAAGCTTTAAAATGAGGAACTGCTTTGCTAATAAATAAATAAATATTTCCCCACCAAACAAAACAAAGAAACAAAACCAAACAAAAAACCACAAACCCCAAAAACCAGTCAACCCAAAACAACAGAAAAAATTACCCATGTTGGGACAGTGACAAGGTGCACTTCCTTTTCAAGTATGATCTAAGTAAAGGGTTTGATTTTTCTGGGGTGAGCAAAACAAAGAATAAGTTCAGGTACGAGTTGCTAATGTGCTGCAGCAGAAAAAGTTATAAAATGCTGTATGCAGAGGCATTATGTCTCTGAGTGAGGAGGTAGTAGTTTATTGTCCAAGACAGAAGGAAGAACTGGATTTTACTTTCAGGAATACAGATTTCTGTAAGATGGGCAGTACAACTTCCATTGTTGTTATTCATTGTATTTTCTCTCAAATAATATGTTAACAAAAAAAAACAAAACAAAACAAAACACAAAAACAAAAACAAAACTTTTACTTAGAAGTTTTCCATTAGTCAGAATTTAACAAATCAAGTATGGATTGATAGGCAGTCTTCATAATAATTTCCATTTTAAACATACTGAAACAGTCCATTTTTGGTTTTACAATATAAACGAGTAGGTAATACAGAAGAGGGAACTTCTCTGATGTTCTGAAAACACTGAGTTAGGATGGAAAGTACTATGTCTGTAAAGACATGAAGCCACATTTTGAAAGATGTGCATAATTTATCATAGTACTACAGAAAATCTTCTTTAAATTTGGTAGGAAAATGTGAAATTTTGACTAAGTGAAGCTTTTTGAATATACATGTACGTAAAAAAGTTTGCATGTAGTGCAGGAAGGAAACGCTGCTGGTGGTGGTGTAGAGTCTTCCCATTTGGCATTGGGGTTATTTCCTTGAATAATTGATGTCATCCACCATACTAAATGCTGCCTCATCACTGGGTCGAGGATGAAACAAGAATGAGGACTAAATATTTTCTGCCTTTCCAAATGCACTGAGTATACTTGTGCTGGTTTTGAGGAAATATGTCAGTCCTCCCTTTGGACAGTACTTTTTCAGTCTTACTTTAATTACCTCTTCAGTGCAGGTTAAGATCACTGTATTTATCCTTAGTCCAGGTACAGCATCTGTTCTATTTCATATTTGTATATGTATTTAATTGCATCTATCAGCAAGATGTTACATGGTCACAAAATAGGTGCTTTTTATTGGTTAGGAAAAGAGAGGTGAGGGATTTGTGGAATTAGACATGGACCTGACATTCTCCTACAAATATATAAGTGCCAAACAATGCCTTTTGGATCACTGACTTTGTATTCTCAGTTAAACATATTAAGTTCCTAATGAAGTCACTGGCAGTGACACATTTGTACGTGCAAAGTAAAATAGGACATTTTGCTCTTCAGTGAGATTTCACAATGTAACTCAGAGCTTCAAAGATCGTAAGCTAAAAATAAAATGCAGAGAGAGAGAGAGAGAACTCAAATATCTTCAAGTAATGTGGCTTCTGATTTTCTGTTGTGTTGTCAGAGCAGTCTTGGTTCATTTATATGTTACCTCAACTGACCAAGTTCTCCAATTTATGATCCGAAGGGTATTTAAAATAACTGCTTAATTATGTCAAGGGCAAATGATATATAATTCAGTGGTAGGACATAACAAATAGACTTCTTTTATGTTTAAAATATCTTTTAGGATTTTAATAAATTGACTGGCATATTCTTTTCATGAAATTAACTCATAGCAACAGACAACAATGTTCTAAACAGAACCTGCCCATAGAAGGTATTTCTTCTAGTTTAAAATTGTAAAATATTGTTTTGGTGTTTACCTTTTAAGTCTGACTGTGAAAAGGTGTTTGTGTCCTGTTCTGATCCATTTAATAGTGTGCAAAGCTTTCTGTTTTCTGCTGCCTCCCTGGAGTTTCTGTGGCATGTGGGTTTGTTGTTTGTTAAAGTCTAGGAGGGCAACATAATAATTAAATAACAGTAGAATGGTGCCTTTTTTCATTTAAGATGTTACCATCAAAACTTAATTTTAAATGTTAAGTTTGGCAAGGCCAGATTGTCACTTTCAGCATGGTGCTGAGCAGTAGTTGAAATGTATACTATACCAGTGCAGAATAAACAGTATCATATGTGCTGTTATGCAACACAAAATTCCTCCTAGATAGCTCCTTGGCACTGAGCTGATACCTGGAGCACAATATATTACTACTTATCCTGTTTGGTTAAGTCCGGCTACTCCATGCTGCGAGAAGGAATAAAGCCATTTACTGATCACTGATATGCTCCATAAAGAAACAAAGCAGACAAACAATTTATCAAGTCCTGCATTTGAAAGTTCAATTGCAGACTAAAGTGCAGAAGGTTCTGACAGTCTCATGGCAGGGAAGAACAACAATTATAATCCAGTCCCTGACTGTAAGTCAGCCTTCCTTTTTGATTTTTAATTCAATTTATATATGGACCAAGTGAATAATTGGAAACAGATATAACCCTAAGGAGGCTTGTCCACATCCCAGTAGCCTTACGTTGCATGAAGTTGTTTTGTAAGTATGGTGCCTTCATTTCTTACTTCTTTATTTGAATCATATCCAGTAACTTTGGGGTCTAGAGGCAACCTGTAGAAACTTAACCAGCTTTTTCTTTTTTTTTTTTTTTAATTATTATTATTATTATTATTATTTTATATTGAGATAAAAAAAAACCAAAACACAAAACAAAAAACAAAGTCTAAAGTCTTTGTGTCATTTTTTATAAGAAAATCTAATGTAGATATCATTTTCTATGGCTTTCTTGCAACAGACCAAAAATATTTCAAGATCAGTATTCAAATTACACATTAGATATATTTTAAGCGTAGCTAAACTTCATGTCATAATAAGTAATGCTTGCTGGTGGTTTCAACCCATGTCCAGTGAGTGATTTAACTGCACAACATCATGTCTGCTGGAGGCTGGAGTTGGGTTAGACACACTCAGAGGTGATCTGCTGGAATAGGCTCTGGTACTTCAGGGATCTTTGTTTGACTTGTCAGTTTAAACTAGGAATCAAGGCAAATTAGTTGTCAGTATCATTTCATAGGCAACTTTACGGATACCCCTTCACAAATAACAGAAGTTTAGGTCTCTGAATTAGGTGGCACTGAGCTGTGACTTTGGAAAGAGATCAGTCAGTACTGAAGTTGGGTTCTGTAGCCTCATTAGGCACTTAAGTGTCTTCTGGGGACAGGTTCTGTCTCACAAAGAGATCAGGTTTAATGACAGCAGTTGCTCCATTACAACAAGTGTTACACTTCACTATGCAACAGCAGACACATACTTTATTATTCAAATACTTGACATGCAACTTGTTGAGTAGTCTAAAATATTTTTTTCTTGCTCTTCAGGCTGTCTTACTCCTCTGCACAAGGCTCTGGTACTGTGCTGTTATTGACAGGCCTGGTTTTACCAATGCATGGAAAACCAGTAATGGTGTCAGCAGTTTAGTTTCTGGAATTCTTAGCTTCAGCTGCAGTGTTGTTAACTCGGTGTAATCCAGACGGCCAGCCAGCTTGCCCAGCTCTGTGACAATCTGGCTGGAAACTGAATTGCAGATTGCACCCTCAACCTTTTGCTGTCTGAGTTAATGGAACACTGCAAAGGGGATATACTTTAATGCAATTATCTTGCAAGAAAAACTGAAGACCTAAAGTCATCTGCAAGGCAGTGAAATGGAAAATAAAGTATCAGAGGAATTACCATATCATGATAATACTTAAAATTGCTGTTGTCAGCAAAGCACAGATTCCAGTCAGATACTCATTTGCGTGCAATAGGACACTACTGGTGACATAAGTAGAAAGAATTTTCATGTATGGTGCAATGACTTTCCTACCTTCTATTGTAAGATTGTATCAGTTAGTTTACTGGAAATTTCTTGATACTAATCAGTGTGGTATGCCAGGAAATGTGCCTCAACTTCGTGGAGTAAATCAGTTAACTCTTGCAATGGATGCTTTGGATAGTATGAACTAAAACTATGATACCTCAGACCCTGAGTTGAAACACTTCTTTGAGAAAATATCAATTAAAAATTAAAATGACCCTTTTAATACTGGTTGAACTATGTACTTTTTCCTACGCCGTGTACAAATCAACTTGTACATTTTATTTCTAGCTTGAAGTCTCCTTATTTGTTTCTTCAGTAATAAAATAGCTGGCTCCCTTTCAGTGATATGTGAATTTATGGATATGAATATTTATGAGCTGATAAAAGGTATGTAGTATATGCTTAAGAAACACACAAGCCCTCCTTGTGTAGATCCACTTTGTAGATCACAAAGTGGAATGAATTATTTTTCACTTGGTTGTTCACAGTTACATGTTTTAAAACTCGTAAGGAAATATTGTGTTGTACTGCTTTACACTTCTTTCCAGTGCGATATAAGCACTTGTTTAAGGCATGGATATATGCAGGTTTCTAAGGAGTCAGGCCCATGGCCATCTGTTTCTACAGTCAAACTTGACATGAAAACAGAGAAATAACCTTGATGGCAAAACAGAAAATAATTGCTTTATGTAAAAAAAAATGCAACTTAAAAAGGTTCTTTGTTAGGTCAGGAGTGTAGTGATACACTCCTGTGTGAAGGGAAAATTATTCCCATTTGTTTCAAAAACTAGTGAATCAGCAAATAATGATTTTCAGGTTTTATATCTAGTAAAAATGCCTTTTAGAAAGTTTTCTCTATTAAAATCACGTTGTTCCCTGAAGCCTCCTATATGTGAAAATTCTCGAGATGTTTGTCAAAGCAGATTAGAGCCCATAACACTTAAGGGAGAGTTCCTACATGAAAGTTTAGAACAAAAGCTGATTTGAAACCAGATCACATATAGACAGCAAAGGAGCTGGATACAGGAAATGAAGGGGCACTTCAAATTCAATATTAAAAGAGGATTTTTTTTTTTCTGAATAATTAAAAAATGGTAATGCCTTAACAGTTGGGAGATTAATTTAAATAAGTGAGCATGCAACTGTTTTTCAGTAATAGAATAGATAAAAGACTTGCTCCCAAACATTACATTAGTGACAGTAGCAATCAGATCTCTAACAAAGGGAGTAACCCTGTTCCTGACCTAGATAAAATTTGAGATTAAAATACAGTTGTTTGCTGATCACTAAAGCAGACATTAGTATTTGCTGGCTTTAACAAGACATGTCATTCTTTCAGGATAAATTTGTTAAGTTAGAAGGTCAGAGTAATAGCATATAGGAAAGAGTCCTCATTAAAAACAATCCAGCATCTTCTCCTTCCAGGAAAGATACTGTAGTTCAGTCATGAAAAATCAGAATGTTTAGGTTTCTTCTTTAACTCTTTTGGTTACATTTGTCAGTGTCTCTCATTCTTTTCATGTGAAAAAGCCTGCTACATTAAGCATTGTATATGGATGGGACTTAGTCTAATAGTTTCAGTATGTTCTGCTGTGTTTGTTTGTTTTTTATTTTAAAATACAGTTTTTATCAAATTCAATTTTTCCATAAGACACTGTTTTCCTACCACTTAGTTTTAAAAACCTCCTTTTTCATGGCATGGAATCACAGAATCAGAATCGTAGAACCCCAGGTTGGAAGGGACCTCAAGGGTCATATGGTCCAACCTTTCCTGGCAATAGCACAGCTCACAAGATGGCCCAGCATCCTGTCCTGCTGAATCTTAGAAGTGTCCAATGTTTGGAAACCCACTAGCTCCCTTGGGAGATTATTCCAGTTGTCCTCAGAGTGAAAATATTCCTCTTGTTTTCAGTTGGAATTTCCCCATGAGTAATTTGTGCCCATCACCCCTTGTCTTTTCCACATGGCTTCTTGTAAAAAGAGAGTCGCTGTCTTCTTCATAGTCACCCATTAAATACTGGAACATAAGGATAAGGTCTCCCCAGAGCCTTCTCTTCTCCAGGCTGAATGAGCCCAGCTCTTTCAGACTTTCCTCACATGGCTGCCCAGACCTTGGATCACCTTTGTGGCCCTTCTCCACCCTGTCCACACCTTTTTTTGTACAGTGAGACCAAAACCAAGCCCTGGATTCCAGGTGTGGCCTGGCAAGCACTGAGTGGGACAATGACATCTTGATCCCTGCTGGTTCTGCTCTTGTTGATGTAACCCAGCATCCTGCTGGCTGCAGTTGCACACTGTTCACTCACCTTGAGCCTGTGTCCCCCTAGAATCGCCAGATCCCTTTCCACAGAGCTGCTCCCAGACAGCAGATCCAAGCCTGTGCTGCCCTCCTGGATTGTGTTTTCCCAGCTGCCAAGATCTTACTCTTGTACTTGTTGAACTTCATACAGTTCTTGTCAGCCCACTCTTCCAGCCTGTCCAGGTCATCCTGTAGGGTAGCTCTCCATTCCGAAGTGCTCACTCCTCCACTCAGTCTGGTATTGCCAGCAAATGTGGTCAAGGTACACTTCATCCCATCTTCCAGATCATTTATGAAGATAATTAAATGGTGTTGGGCCCAGTATCAATCCCTAGGGATTTATCTAGGGGATCTCACTTGTATCAAAAAATGACAGAAAACTGCACTCAAGCAGATCACATTTTATCTGGGAATAAGGTTAGTTTGTAAAAGTCTTTTTCCAACCTTCAAATGTCATTCTTTAAATTTAACTACATCACTTCACAAATATTAAAAATTACTTTGGTCATAAATCTTTCCAATCTAGATGATAGTAGCAGGCTTCATCTTACTTAGCTTTAAGTGTCTAACAGACAGTTATCTAAATCCAGGCTTTGTGTGCTCTCTTCTGCATCAATAATAAGAGAAAAGGTCCTTTTAGGAGAGAGTCATCTGTTACTCTCAGGCAGCATGAACTCTCTGAACATGTCAACATCTTTTACCAGCAGCAAGCCCCAAAGACCAGCTTAACCTGAAACAGCAAATTATTAGATACCTAAACTTGTTTACGGTGCTAAGAACACTCTCAAGGTTTTACTGGATTACCTCATTTCATTTCCTTCAGTCTTCAAAGAAAAGAGCCTTCTTCTCTCTCAAAAGTAAAATTGTAGCTCTTTTCTGAAGCTCTGTGCTAGATCGTCTGTCTTTGTGTGCCAGAAGCAAGCTAGAGGAACCTGCTGGACACCAGTATATATGGTACGATGGATGCTTTGCTTTGTCCATAGGCCTCTGATAGATGCCAAAATTTTGACTGTACATCTCATTCAAACTGACCAAAACTAGTTGTAACAAAGCATTCACACTCAGCAGTTGATTCTTAATTCTTAATGTCTAAGCTTTCAACACCACTAGTCATTGCTACAGTCCATTCCTTAAATCTTACTCAAAAGACCTATCAGATTTCTAAACTAAAAAGTTGTACAAAAGGAGTAGTAGAATCATTTCAAAGTGAATCTGTGTTCAGTTGTAAACTGAAGTGCGACAGTTAGGGGTTATCTGAACATTAATCTGGGTCTACTTAAACTTCTATTAATTGCTAATTAATTTTTTATGGTCTGGATTTTGTGTCTGGATTGATTTTTCCTGTGATACAGTGTTTTTTTTTCCACTTTGCATAGGGTGGTGGCAGATGGGGCAGAGCTTGTCAAATCATAGGATAAAATGGGAAAATGAATAACAGATTCATGTCAAGGTTGTAATAAATTAAAATATATTTTGATATTTTTAAGTGTTAATTTGTGTCAAGTGCTTTGCATTTTTCAGAAATGAATTTTGGAGTTTCAAAGTAGATGTGTCAACACCACGGTTTCCTATGGGGCAGAAATAGGTTTTTATTTGTTTTCTCCCCCAGGCAACTCTCCTTGTGGCTTATTGCAAAGCCATGCAGTGTAACGTGGCAATCATCTCAAATAGGGCAAAGACTCCAAGTACATAATTAAGTTAGAAAATTAATCTTAGTTCTGAGCCAGACCAGGTACTGACTGAGGATATCTCTGTAGCAATGGCAAGTGAAAGAGCTCCTTTTGAATTTTCAGGGCTGCGACTTGAAGGAGTGCATTACTAATTTGCAGAACAATTAAATTGTTCATTAGCGATGCTCTGTCACAAAACAGATTTCAGAGTGTACAGAAGTAGTTGCATTTCAGATGATTTGTAGTCTTTTGTAAATTCCGACAGTGCATAGAACATGAATGCCTGTTATTTCCTGACCACTCTCTGTCTTGCAAAATGAAGTTTAATAGAGTTGCAGAGCAATTTTATAAAGCTTTAAGTTAGAAAAAATTCTTAAAGCAGGGGATGACTGAAAAGTAATTTCTAGTTTAACAAGGTGTATGGAGACACTTCTGTAATTATGAGAACAGTTCACTGTAATGCTACAAATGTGGAGAGTTGATCTTTTTGGTGTTTTCCTTAATAAACTGACAGATTCACATTATTTCAATCAAGACAAAGCTATTTGTCTTACAAAGTCATAATTCTACTATTATTAATATTGGTATCACAAGTCATTTAATAACTGAAAAATGGACTTGCCTTTTGTTTAATCAAGAACAGTTCAGACATATAAAGTGATGAAAAAACTATGGCTCAGAGAGAGGTGGGGAAGATGCCTCAAGCGGAAATGATTGCAGCCTCAAGTACTATGATTCGCTTCATAATTACTTCCAAATGGGGTTTCTCCAATGATAAATCTGGAAGTAGAAGAGCATCTGCTCCAGATTTTACTGGTGATCTGTAATGAAAAAACAATTGAGCATGACTTTTTTTTTTTTTTTTATGGAGGCCTAATTTCTTAAATACTAATAATGATCCAAGTTGGTTTGAATACCTGCATTTTATAAAGTAAAATTTCTACCATAAATGATGAAAATCCTGGTGTTGAAAACACCATTGATCTCTACTGGGGCAATAATACCACAGTTCCCCATGTCAATGGTGCTCTGTTTCAAGTGCTTTGTTATCTAATCCTGCTCAGTGGATTATGTGGCTGACTGGAGGAGTACTGTAATCAGTTAGGAACACAACTGCCCCTGGATGCTAGGACTTGCAGCCTCAATGAGTTAGTGTCCTGATAATCTCCCTCCTCCTCCTCCCCAGCCAATTACTCATACTGCTGTCATCAGGCAGATCAGTACCTGCTTTGTTTTTCAAAAATGTGATCATTTCTGCCTCCCTTGATGACATTGCAGCGTTACATAAAGGCATTATAGCAAGATTAAAAGGCCTTTGGAGCCTATAAACAAAAAAGCTGAGTAGTTACTGAATAGCTCTTGAAAAATAGATAAATTTTATAACAGTCATTATTGTGCAACAGCAGTGGCAGGCTAAACTACATAGGTTAACCTTTAATTTGCAAGTCAAATGTGAATCACTCATTTAAGCACTGCAGTAATGTGAGGTGATTGATATGAATCTTGAACCTTAAGGACAGTTATTTTATTTAGAGAGGACATTAGATGTTTAGAAGTGAAATACTGCAGTTCTGTTAGAACTTGAGGAAACAGATACTGCAGGAAAAACATGCAGTAAAAGCAAAGGCAGATTACATACTACTGAATTGACAGCTGAGCTATTCTAGTACATGCTGAAATCTAAATTATGTCTGAGGTTGAGTGGAAATGGATTGCAAGGCTACCAATAAGTGATGGGAATAGTATAATTGAAAAAAGTAATATTGATGCACTGCTGGAAGCTGAAGAGTAATTGGTTTTTATTCTGTTGTTTGCTAAAAAGGACTTGTACAACTTGAAATTTTAATTCTAGGAAGAAAGTCATTACCTGAAAAAAATATTAAGAACTCCGCGTACTAGTTATGCAAATCTCTTGATTGCATACACAGGTAAGAGACTTGGTTCAACAGCAGCTTTACAGTAAATGTATCATACATTTATTCTAGAGTCATCTCTAAGCAGAGACTGAGTTGCCTGGGCTCACAGACTGCTGCAGGGAGAGAACAGGCTGTGGCACAGACGCATCTTTGCCTATAGCAGAGCCTTGGGGCAGCAAGTGAGCAGCCCACGCGGCCACCAGCTCTCCAGAGGAGCTCTGGTACCTGCTACAGGAAGCCCTCTGGGAGCGGGCGGCCCTTGCAACCTCTGGTAACGCTGGCGAGAGCAAAAGCAAAAAGCCTGGCCTCTCCTTCCTGAGCTTGCCCTTTCCCCACTCCCATACCTGGAGCTGTTGTCTCACCATGGTGGCAAAATCCCATTTTTTTTACTCTGCTGTTTGAAGAAAGTGTTAGTTCCTTTAAGGGTTTTTGTTTGTTTTTTTTTACAAATAACTGGAAGCACTGATAATGTATCTCTTTTTACTGAACTCTTTTCTCTGATGTGTTTATATTGGTACAGAAATGGGGTATTTCACAGAGATGTGAAACCGGAAAACATATTAATAAAGGTAATCCATTTTATATGAGAATATTTAACTACAAGTGGAGTGCATCAGTATTTTTCTCTTTTGAGAACATAATGCTTCCTCATGAATAAAAGCACAGGTTTTAAAAAATATATAGGCAGTTACCTCTAATACCATATTCCTGATCTAGAGGAATGAACAAGGAAGTTTGTTATTGGCTAAAATCTGAAATAAATCAGATGCATTACAGCCTGCATGTGCTCACTTCAATCTAAAAACCTGTTCTCTATCCATTATTAATATATATCTTCCTTCCTATGTTAACCTAGGAACCAGCAATAGGGTTCAGTTCTGCAGCTCAATCTTTCTACATTCAATTCCTACATTTAGTGGAAGTTATACAAATAGAGCAGAAGGTGTCAGCTTTCAGAAGATTTATTCATTGAACTCTATTCTCCTGACTGTTTCAGAATGTTATTTTGCTAATATCCGACAAGAAAGGATTTAAAAATTCAGCTTATGGAATTTGATTTTCTGGACATAAAGTTTTCTTTTAAGTCTTAGAAGTGTACAGGAGAAGCCATTACAAAGAGGAGCCAAAGCCACCTGTTATATCACTGCTAAACACAAGGACCCTCAGAAAATAACAATCCAGATGTTCTATTTAGCAGTCTTCCCCTCACTAATAGTCCATATGGTAATCTATTAATTCTTAGGTCTTTCTTTAATGATGTACAGAGGGTATTTGCACATATTATGGGACACAGATACTTCAAGCCTGGATTTACTTGCTATTTAAATGCAGTTTTACTGCTGTACTACTACTCTGGGGATTTCTGAAAGTTTATTCTTAAAGTAATCTGTGGTTTCTTTTATAATGACTACTTCACACATTTATAGGAAATCTTTGCTTGAATATTTCAGTGTTTCTAATTTGTCAAAATACTTTATTTTTGTATCCTAACATCAAAATACCCTGATGTTAGGAGATTTTGGATCTTGTAGGAGTACCTATTCTAAGCAGCCACATACAGAATCATCTCCACATGCTGGTACAGAACATATGAATGCTTACTAACAAGTGGTTACTACAGTTGCATAATTGGTATGTGAAGTGCTGGCTGTGTTTTCTATGAAATTACAAGGTACAGTGTTAGTGGAGTGTTTTGTTATTATTAATTAAGAGAATCAAAGGTAAATAAATCAGGAGCAAGTGCTATGGGTAATACGGTCTTTGTTTCCAGGGTTTTGTGGAAGCAAATAGTCTGCAGGTTCATGAGGCAGTAATCCTGCCTTGTCTGGCACTCTCTTCACCCTATGGCAGGTAAGTAATAAAGCAGTGGGGGATGTTCAAGAAAACTGAATACCAACAAAAACTGTTTACAAGGAAAACAACATTTTTGAGCAGCTACTTGTTTTGTTGTTTTTCCTTGTTTTTTCTTCCCCCCACCACTGGCTTCATATTTGAGTTTGGTAAAAATGTATTTTCTCTGCTTTATCTCTGAATAGTGTATGGCTCATCTCTCATGAGCATCACTAACTACTCTCAATCTTGTCAATGCACTTAATGGTACAGTTTTTTCCTCTTTTTTTGATTCACTATTCTGCAAAACCAGAGCAAATGAGAGAAGACACTCCTCTGATTTACTACTTTGATTTATAATGTAGTGTGTTTAAGACCCTTGTACCACGACCTGATGTCCTGGAATATTTTCAAATCAGATTCCGATGAAGGAAGAGATCAGGAAGACACAAAGTCCTTTAAGCTTTTCGATGATGATGAAACTATAACTCAAAAAAATAATCACTAGTCCTCAATTAAAAAGGTAAAATCACCACCATAAGTATTTCTCCACTATCTTTGTGCCCTAGCAACAGCAGCAGTTCGTTATTCTCTTCCCACGCTGCTGTCTCTGGTATGCAACCAGGAGTGGTAACATTTGCTTTCCTTCTTTCCACCTCCTCCACATGGCACGTACAGCTGCTGCCATCACCACCGCATTGAATGACAACCCTTTTGCTTTGCCTTCTAACTTGTAGAAACAGCTCTACCTTGGTCAGAAAACTGTTAACCAAAAAAAATCCCAAATGTGGCAGTTCTCTTGCAGCGTAATGGGACCAAAAGCTTTAAAAATGCCGTGGATTTCCATTTCTGTTTGAATCAGGTGGGCTTTGAAGTTTGGTAAGAAAATTACACACCACAAACTGAAGTTTTCTTAGGTCAAAAAACCTCAAAGATATTTCCATGTAATTTTAGCTTAATGTAGCAATTTCATTCTTTGCAGCCACTGCGTATGTTCAGAGACCTGACAGATGTGCTCAGAGAGAAATGAGGGATGTTTACTGTGAATTACCAAATTATAATCTTGTCAAGCTAAAGGAAGCTATGGACAGGTTGGTTTGTTTTTAAATGCATTTTGCAGTTCTGCTGTTGAATGTTTTGTGAAAGCCTTTATGTTTCACAGCACATTGTGTAAGAATTTTTAGTCTTTTTTGCAGCTGTGCTTATCTTTTAAATCATGGTCTCCGTCTGTCTGCTCCTTATAAATCACGTTTCCTGAATTACATTTTTTTTGGTGGACTACAGAGTTTTCTTCACTGTGTTATAGTTTTACATTTAGCAGAACTAAACTACATTTGGTAGTTCGCACAAAAGCTACTACCAACTGCTTGTCTTGACGTAGCTACAGAACATGAATCGGATCCCTTTTCTTTCCTTCCTCTACTGGAGGTTTTATGAAGACATTCAGAGAAGTGTGCAGCCAGCTGTTTGATTGAATTTACAAACAGTTAAAAGAAGTTTCCCGTCTACAAAGAGGGCTGAGTGTTTTCCTTTCAAGGATCATGTGGTGCTACTCAAGTGTTTCTTCAATTGTAAGTCCAAGGCAATGTTCTGCTGATACAGGAAAAAGCAACATGTACAAGAAACAAGTGTTAGTGGACCTAACTTGTTACGTCAGATTGCTCTATTGTGATAAGTGTTTTCAAGGACTCTGTGCAAGTTTTATATTAACTGAGAATCAAGTTCAGGAGTGCAGTTCAAACTGCCATCTTTCCAGTACTACAGCTTGCAAAGAACCTGTGTGTTAGGAATGGAATGTTTCTTACAAATATGTATTTCTGTGTATATACACAGCAAGAAAGACTGCTTGACTCTGCTGTCTTGAAATGTGGAAAAAATATCTTTTTCTGGGATCTGCCACTTCACTAGAAGAAAACACAATCCCATATCCATTGCCTTTCACCAGGCAGTGTTCTCTTTACATATTTTATCTCAGACCTGTGAGGAGAGGGAAGCTACAGGTTTCTGTTTAGTAACCCATCTTTCATCCAGACATGCAGTTGTATGAACCTGCTGCTTACATTATCCTTCAGCTGTTGGTTGGTATTTAACTATCCACAAATGAATAATTCCAAAATGTATCTACCTCATAAATGAATTATTTTTAACCAAAGTGGCAGTTGTGCCACTTCAACTATTTTAATTGTGTCTTCTCGTGAAGTTCAACAAGGCCAAGGGCAAGGTCCTGCACCTTGGTCAGGGCAATCCTAAGCACAAATACAGGCTGGGCGGAGAATGGATTGAGAGCAGCCCTGAGGAGGACTTCGGGGTATTGGTTGATGAGAAATAAAACATGACCCAGCAGTGTGTGCTCACAGCCCAGAAAGCCAACTCAAGGGGAAAAAAGCCAGAAAGCCAAAGGGGATTCTCTCCCTCTGCTCTGCAATCATGAGACCCCACATGCAATACTGCATTCAGCTCTGGGGCTCTCAACACAAGAGGAATGTGGACCTGTTGGAGCGGGTCCAGAGGAGGGCCACAAAGATCATCAGAGGGCTGAAGCTCCTCTCCTATGAAGACAGGCTGAGGGAGTTGGGCTTGTTCAGCCTGGAGAAGGCTCTAGGGAGATCTTCTAGCAGCTGTCAAGTGCCTAAAAGGGGCGTACAAGAAAGCTTGAGAGGGACCTTTTAAAACTGCATGTAGTGATAGGACAAGTGGGAATAGCTTTAAGATGACAGAGGGAGATTTAGATTAGGTATTGGGAAGAAATTCTTTAGCGTGAGCGTGGTGAGGCGCTGACACAGGTTGCCCAGAGAAGCTGTGGCTGCCCCATCCATGGATGTGTTCAAGGCCAGGCTGGATGAGGCTTTGAGCAACCTGGTCTAGTGGAAGGTGTCCTGGCCCATGGCAGCAGGTTGGAACTGGATTATCTGTAAGGTCCTTTCCAACCCAAAGTATTCTATGATTATCTAGTGCTAATACTGCATCTCTTACCTTGCAGTTTTTAGCTTCTCTTTCCTGGATCTAATGAGCTGGACCAAGTTTCAAAAATCCATGTTACAGGCATTCCGGCTAACAAAGCTCTCAACAAGTTCATGCAGTAAGTATGTGCCTCATTAGTTATTAATCTCACTGTTTAAATATCCACTGTATGACTGTACAACTGCAATCTCTGCTCAGGGAACCACCATGCTAATCTAAATCCACTGGGACACCGAAGAGTGGTGTCCTGTATCCCTACCCAGAGATAGTCGCGTTCATGCTGCTTGTAGGCAGAGCAGAGGAAATCTGAGCCTGTATCACTCTTATATGGCCTTTTATTTCCATAGTATCTTTAAGACCAATGAAAGAAAACATTTCCTCCCCCCCGCCCAGTTATTACAGACTTATCCTTAATAAATGACCAGATATAAATAAATCAGAAGAGAATTTTTATTTTTTTCAGTAATGTAACGCTCTCTGAATATGCATAAATAACTGTTTGCTCTCAACTTCCTTAACACAGGTCAAGAATTGCAAGGTTTGCTTTCTCCTTTAAAAAAGGAAAAGAAATACCTCCTGTTGTGCACAGTTTGCCTCCCAAAGGCTTCTCTCTCCTGTATGCAATGATAAAATATGATCCTGATGAGAGAATTGCTGCCCATCAAGCATTACAGCACCCTTATTTTCAAGAACTCTGGCAAGTGACTTCGAATCATTTCAATCTTGAAGACTAAAATTAAAAAGTGGGGGGAGCACTACATGATTATTATTTAAAGTGGACTGAAATGAATTTTGCTTACAGTGGTAGTACTAAGCTTGCAATACAATGAACATAATTCAGTTCAGTCCATACTTCACCTAAAGCACAACTGATGTTTTACTCTTATTTTTTCCTCAAACTTTTTAGGGCAGCTGAAACACAAAAAAATAAGATTACTGGGAAATACATCCGGGCAAGTACTTCTGCGTTTGTGGCACACTTCAATGGCAAGTCAAAAGACAGGTAATATTTAAGTGGGAGAATTGTCAGACCACTTAGAGAAAGTAATTTATGGCATTGAGCTTGTTAGCTAGAAACAAATGTTTTACTTAAGCTGATTACTTGGTTTTATTGAGTCTGCCTGAACACTGATCTTCATTTGGTTTCCCCCTGCCTGCCCCCAAGCCCTGAAACACGAGTTAGAATTTAGAAGCTGTGATACCACATAATCCCTTCAGTAGACTTCTATCATAGTTGCTTTTACGTAAAGAATCAGTTCCATGTTTGTTTTTTTTTTAACATAATCATCTTCTTGCTGTCTTTGAATTAAAGAGCTTTATAGAAGTTGTAGCAGAGGCACAAAGTGCTTTTACCTTTCTTTTCAGGCCTTCAGTCTACATCTTGCGCAAGTAATTTTTTTTACTTAATTATCCTGTACTTAGACGATATCCTAAAAAATATGAAAACGAAGAAAATAAGAAAATGGGAAAATCCTAAACTTGTATTTGACATTGGAAATTAAATTAAAATCTGATTAAAAGTGCTGGCAAACTAAAACTCAGTTTACGTTCTAGCTACGTGAAAAATAATATACTCACTCTGAAGAGTTCCCTGTATTGGCAAGGTGAGACAGAAGTCAGTACTACGTGAAAATCCATCAAATGCAGGTTTTTCTCAAAAAAGCAAATTACATTAGCAAAAATAAATAAATAAATTATTTTCTGCTGTGCATTTAACCTCGAAGGCACAAACTCTCCTTCCATAGGAGCAGCGACTTTTTCCACCAGTTTAACCCTGGGGTTCATCAATGTAGGCTTTGTAAGGAATTCCTTTGGGAAAAACTGCAAGAAACATCAAGTGAGGCAGGAATTTTTAAAAAAGAATAAGCTGAAGTGGTATTTGCAGAGCTCAGTGAGCTGAATACACACCCTGCATTGAGCTTTTTATTTTCCTTTTAGAACCTGATGAAGGAGAAGGTTAAAAATAACATGAAAAGATTCTTTGAGCTTCAGTATTAGAATGGAGTATTATCTACAAGATACAGGATTTCATATTACATTATAAATGACAGCTAACCTTTGTATAGCTTTAGATGTAAAAACTCTTTATTTTTCAGTCAGCTCTGGCAAGTGTTCACCTCCTGTGTTCAGTAACTTCAACCTCCACTTCTATTGAGGATGTGCCGATTATGAATCGTAAGAGGTACTTTTGATGCAGTTTCTGTAACTGCTGAATATTGCTATAGAACTATGATCTAGCTAAATACTAAAGCAACTTTTTATCTGATTCAAAGCAAATAAAATGTAGTTGTAGTTTTCTTCAAGTTTTAACAGAGACTGATATTGCAGCTAGTTGCTTAAAAGAGCAGCATGGGCTTATACCTTATATTTTAGAAATTTTGCACAGATCATCAGTAACAATGTCACTGTTTCCTAGTAATTAAAAGGCAGAGTTTTTAACTCACTTGGAAAGAGCCATTACTGCAGTTTCATACTATTGATTTTAAATCTCTGAGATCTCTTAAAAAATCTGCCATAATTCATTTCCAATGCTTTAATTTGGTTTGCTGTTTAAGAAGCAAATGAGTTTGTACAAGTCATACTTAGCTGGGGGTTTAAAACTCTTCTGCCTACCAAGTACGCATGCAAGACAGGTTTTGCCAATAACCTTTTTTGGTTTTTTTTATTAGTTCTAAAAAGTACTCTGCTCATAACTGGGAAGTGAACAGCTTTTCTTTCAGTAATGAACCCCCTCTGGGACTGCTTCTGCTCAACATTTTCTGTGTAACGAACAAATGAAACACAATCAAAGACAAGGGAGGCGGGGGCCGTGTTGTGTATACAAACTCAATACAGGGTTTATATATATATATCTGTATGTATGTATAAAATAAAGGTGTGATGCTAAGCTTAGGAAATAGAATTAAGGACTGTAGGTCTGCAGGCAACAAAGTGTAACTGTAACCTCTGACCGTGTACCTTATGCAAAAGTGTCATGAGCTCATCCAGTGTTTTTTCCCAGAGGGGAAGATGGTGAGTTACTTGGTGCCAGTATATTTGGAGTTAAGCACGGTGTGCAGCAGTAAAAATGGTCTAAAAATAGGTAACTCATTGTATCGATGGGATCTTCTTGCTCTCTGCAATTACTAATTTCTTACAAGATTAAAAAAACAAAAGAAGACAAACCCTTCTACTGACACCTGACTGATCATTCAGCCTCAGAGTTCTCTTCTTAGCATTACCATTAGGCCAAGACTTGTATTATCAAGAGTATGTTCTTGACGGAGATAAGATAATTGTATTGCTGGCTTCCCATAATCTTTTTCTGGAAACCTAAAACCACAGATGCTGAAGCTTAAATATTTCAACTAAAAAGAGAAAAAAAATTCCCTCAGACTGTGTCTGCACAAGGTCTTTCTTGATTTGAAAAGTGTTATTGCAACTGTTTGCTTCTATTATTGATGTATCAGGCAGGTAATTATTCATACACCAGGAAGTGGTTGTTTTTTGATAAGGTCAGAATTTTTGGTAAGTTTAAACTTTGAGAGAAGGAGCGATCAGGGTACTGTCTTGTGTATTTCAATTCTCTCTTACATAGCCACTATCTGTGGCTGTCAAGGCTGTTACAGTGAAAAAGGCCATTTCACATTCAGCAGATTGCTTCTGATTTGAAAATTAGAAATTTGAAGGGAAGGGCCACAGTGGAATTTTTCTTTATTTTACACTCTCAGGAGGATTTTACACAGTTTGGCACATATGGTGCTTCCCAGGTATTTATTTAATACCAAGTTCTC
The DNA here is from genome assembly GCA_039720435.1 of Amazona ochrocephala. NCBI lineage: Eukaryota > Metazoa > Chordata > Aves > Psittaciformes > Psittacidae > Amazona > Amazona ochrocephala. Next base: position 49,049,508 of record CM077882.1, on the reverse strand, counting down.
TGCTGTTATACCACTGGAGACAACTCGTACTTCTCTGGCTGTTGATTAGTTGGCAAACTTGAACTTTCCCACCTGCTTTATAGTTAAAATACACTCAACTTTAAGCTACAAACTGGCAAGTCTTCTTTCTACCCTCATTATTCCAGCTAAAATTCCATTATGAACTGATCTGTGTTCCACTCGCTTTTATTTTTTAACATAGTAGGAAAATGTTATGAAGAGCTGTATCTATAGTAGAACTCAGAGTTCTTTTCAGGTAAGTTATAAGTATCCCTTTTCTTCCTGGAGTTTTTATTTTTTTTTTACATGGAATAAAAGGTGGGATGGGCAGTTCAAGCTTCGAGATGTAAAGAGGAGGCTGAAAAAAGAACTACCACAGATGTTCCTTGAACGCTGTTGAACTATGAGGGGCATACTCCGCAAACGCGTATGCAAGCAGCTGCAGTTATTACCATACCATTGGATACTCAGATCCTTTCCATAGGGGTTTTGTGTTTTTCCAGCTCAAGGAAAAGTCTTTTAAAGTCATTACACATTTTCTCAACCCTTTCATTTTGACTCGGACCATATGGAAGTGTTTACATCAGGGAAATAACTACACTAGGTTTCAGTGCTGAGGTTTATCTGTATTTTAACAGTTAAACCCACTATGTTAATAAAACAAAACTTCTGAACAATAATCCTGCTCAGTTTCACTGTTTTCCCCATTCCTTATACTTTAGAAGAACATAAGAAAGAATTGTACAGCTCCAACTTTAATAACATAGACCATGTAACTGCCAGCTTATAAATGTATCTGGTGGCCTTCTACACAGTAGCTCTATTACAAGGACTAGACTTAGTTACAAGTAGCCACTGCAGTTGTTTCTCCCAAAATTTTCATTCATTTCCTGAAGAAAAAAAAAAAAAAAAACACAAACAAAAAACAAAAACCAAAAACCAACCAAACAAAACACCTTCTTATGCCAGAAAATATCTAAACTTTACTTGCAGTTTAACAAATTCTACCCCACTTTACTACTGCAAGAGCAGGAAGGGCATTAATTTGTGCCCTCAAATACAGCGTGTGCATACTCGGGCAAGTTCCACATTCCCAGGCTAGTGGCCTCTATTCTGCTCTGTTCTGCAAGCTGCAGGATTCAGCAAAAGGCTAATTGAGAACACTGCCATATAGGGAATAGAGAAAGATAGAGCAGGTACGTCTGTTCTCTGTTGTTCTGGCGCTTGACACAGAGTAGTATCTCTTGGGGGGGTTAATCTTTGCAGGAACTATTGAAAACAATTTAAGTGTTCTGTTGCCAACTGATTAAAAATATCACGTGTTCAGACAAGCGACACTGAACTGTACAAATACACTATGTCTATCTCCATAACACTTAGCAGCTTAAGAGTGCTGAATTATAAATGAGATGTCTGATGTAAGACAAACAAGTTGTCTCAGAAACACATCAACTCCAATATGTTGACCTAATTTTAGATTGCCAAGTCAGAAAGCGTGTACATTTACTGCTGCTGGATCTTCCACTTCACAACTCCTGGGACTGTGTGGTTACAAAATCCTTACCCTGCACAGTTGTCTGTCTGCACAATTTTTGCAGTGTGATGTATTTAGAGATAAACCATTACAAGCAAGAGCAAAACAATGTTATTTTACTTTCCTAATCAAAATTCAACTATATTAAATATGAAGCCATGTTCTAGATGAGATAATTTTGAAAGGAATTTGTTGTACAAAGTTTAGATGTTGTGTCTGTACCAAACATTTAATTCAACAAAGGATTACATCAAAAGTGCTTGAATTTGAACAAAAAGTAAACAAAAATGCATATTCAAGATGGTTTAATATGTATTTTCTGAATTAGAAATATCATTTTCTTAAATGAATGAGAAATTCTAGTGTAATGATCCGTTACTCCCCTCCCCCATCACTCCATTACATTATTTATACATATAATACAGAGCCAATGGCAGTTGGAAACAACAATATTAAAATAAATGTTTAATAGATACAAAGGATCTTTTTTCTTCACAACATAGTTTTTCTGGTGTCTGGACACCATTTTTAAAGTAATTCTCTATTAGCATTAAACTATTTAAGTGCAAAACAATTTTGTTTTAAAAATCTATGATTGCAGCATCCATCTTCCTGAATAACATTTTGAAGCCAGAAAGTAATAACTTTCATTTTCCATGAGTGCGTTCCAGGCTGTCTTCTAGCCACCTCGGGTTAAAAAAATCAGTGCAAAATAAACAATGGTGAAGTACTAGTTTAACCATTGAACTTACTTGAATTTAAGAAACATACTTTATTTTACATTATATATATATATCTTTTATTTATATATTTATAGAGAGATTAAATTACACTGGACTTGAAAAGTATAAAGAAAACCAAAAATGTTACTATTATTTCCTGCAGCACCAAAGGAAGCTTTCCCCCGCCACGAAAATCCTTCCTCGGGTGCGCAGATTAGCAGTATTAGCTGTCATAAGAACTCATTACATTATTCCTTTGCAAATTACTATGTGATTCACATAATTCCGTGTTTACACTCTGCCACATTACAATTTGTGATGCTCTTTGCCTGAAGAACAGCTCCTGGTTCCACTGTCATTACTTCTTGTCCTGCGTTCAGAGGTTTGCTAGCAGTAGTGTGATGGCTATACTACAGTTCCACTTGGAGAATTGGCCTGGTTTTGGGATGACAATAAACCCTGCAAACAAAGCAATTTACATTAATCCAGCAAGAGAACCTGACATTAAGTTTATAAAGTTCTTAACCTGAAGCTAAAACGAGTGCATTTTATTTTTACCACCACTTTAGACATCAGCACCTTCTTCCCTACAAAAGAATCTAGGCCGCTATTGTATCAGTCAGGCAGCACACAAAAGAGCTCTCGGTAAGTAAGAAAGAAAGCGTGTGCGGTTATGACACACAGTGAATCTGATCCCAGCATTTGATTTAATCTACCTTGCATTTTGAGTCATTGCAAACTGAAAAATGTTAAAAACCATACACCAAAAAAGTGATCAGTGTTTTATTAGGGTACCAACAAACCAACCTGTTCCAGTATCAACAAAGTTGACATCTAACCTGATACAGGGAAACAATCTCTGAAATGCTATTGAATATTACAAGCTTTGAATAGAAAAATAGATTATCTAACCAAGTAGTTATTCTGGTAATTTTAAGACAGAATGAAACACTGAGCAAGACTTCAGGAAAGATTCCCCATTACAATTTAAGTTTGCATTCAGGAAAACTTTTCACCAGCTCATTTAACAACATCACTGCTTAAATAAAATAAGACTTACTTCAGACATCACTGCGTGACTGCGTGGCACCCCTTGCTACACAGAGGCTGCTGTTCTGCATTAAGACAACTATACCTTACAGATAGGTATTAATGGATAAATTCCATTTCAGATTTATGTATACTAGCCCCTTTTTAATCATTTACGTAAGGATAACTGTGTATCAGACTTAATTAGGAAAAGCTTAACATAAAAACACCATTTGGTCTTCTTGCAAGGTCATGATTTAGTTGTAGCAAGTGCCAGCAAGCTGAGGAGCACAACGGCAGCTAAGCTGGAAGCACACCAGTGAGTATCACTGTGTGACTCTACTATGCAAGTATGGTCAATGCACTTTCAGCAGTTCTTCTCAACAGCTACCAGCTTAAGATCTTAGCTCAAAATTAAGATCCTGTGACTCAGATCCATCAAACTAGACAAGCTCAGGCAGACAACTGGCATATAACACAGAATTAGCCCACAACTTCAGAATCTACAGGAGCTCTTTCTTGCTTGGATCCAAGAACTGAAAGGTCATAGCTGAGGGAAGAAAACCCTTTCTACAGAAGAGGTGGAAGGAGGGCTGCACTGGCTGGATTCAAGTCATCAAGTTCCTGCTAAAAGCATAGCTTGCCCTTTCAAAACACATCTAATCTACTGGCTCAGACATCATGATTCTGGATACATCTGCAGGATTTATAGCAGACTGTGTGTATGTGTACACACATTTATATATAATAAATGTATGTGGTGCTTAATTTGGTATCCTCCATAGATTGCACCTGCAGGAATCAGAACACTATTTTTACTTATTTACATAGTGGATATCAGATTCAAACACTGCTGAGGTAGACTGAAGTGGGTTGTTCTTTTAAACTTGTTTGTCTCTCAGTACAAAGATACTGCATATTTCACAAGAAGAAAACAGAAAGTTTCCTAGTTATTAGTTAAGGAATAGATGGTGAAAGAAAGGCAGAATTTTGAAGCAAACAAGCTACTGAAGCACTTCTGAAAACGTTTACCAAGAAAATTTTGTTTGAAAGTAATGGAGATGAATCAGAACTCTATAGCTCATTACTGAACATTCTTCTTAAAGCCAGCACTGTAAACAGTTTCTTACTGGAAGGTCTTTCTTTTCAGAAGATTACATTCCCTAAGCAACATTAAGTACCCTGGAAAAAGACATCCAAAAGTATTATTTTCAGTCTTTATTAAAACAGTGATCCAAGCTGTTCATATGCAAATGTGTGCTTTCTAAGCACAAAGTACCAGGGATGACATAATATTGGGTCTTTTTCAACAGGTTCATAACCGTGCTTAGCAGATGAAGAGAAATAAGCACTATTCGACTATCAGATTTAAACTGGAACACAACCAACTGTTGGGAAACAAAATGAAGAGTCATCCATTTCCCTACAACTCCTCTTAAGAGTCCTTGCTCTGCATTAATTCTGCAACTGTGAGCAGGCAAGCCAGAGGACACCAAGTGGAAAGAATCTGACTGCAGACAGGAGAGAGGTCAGAAGTTCTGTATATTGTTCCAAGTACCGAATTTCAGCAGAAACCTCGGATTTCACACAGGAACAGCAAAATAAGAGTTCAGTTTTTAGGCAGAGAAGTTTTACCAAAGTGAGGAGTGTTCTCAGTGGGCTCTGAGTAACAAAAAGATTCTGCAGAATTCGCCATTGCATTGCAGTCTTTCAAGCAAGGGCGGTTTAAGAAATCATGTTGGGTGCAACAAAGGAAACTTCAGAGAGTCACATCAGAAACGCAAAAGAAGGCTAAAGAAAAGTTAAGTTTGATACAGGTTACTCTTAAAAATCTGATCTGTTGTACAAAGCGTATGGTAGTAGAATATCTGTAATTGCATTCTTTGGGAATAATACTACAGATAAGGTTATAAAAAACCACAGAAAGCTCCTGCCTGTAAATGAAGAATAAAGAAACTGGGCTGCAATGCTTTCTGCGATGAAAACATCCAGCCTCGTCAACAAGGTCGTACAAGATGGAAGAAAAGATACAGCAATTAATAGTGCAACAGCAGAGCTGCGCAGTTCAACAACCGTGACCGAAAACACCAGAGTTGAGACATGAGCACCACAGATCTCCATGTGGTACAGTGCATCAGCTCAGAGCTGAGCAACAAATAGATCACACCGAGCAAGCAGCAGAAACAAATTAAGAGATTGTTCAAAAAAGTTCTGAAAATAAATGGAGTCTTTTATTAGTGGTGTCATTTTGTGAGCATGTGGGTTTAGCAGGGGGTGGGAAACAGAACAGTGAGGAGACCCAAGTCAGAAATTTGCTAAAGCAATCTTCAGGGCTCTCCAAGTAGGTGCTACATCTTCTGCCATCATAATGGAATACTCTACAGCTGAAACACGCTTCTTTCACAGAGGATGGTGCTTTTCTTACATCAGTTAGCAAAGGGAGAGTACTGCACGCAGGCTGTTTCAGCACTAGTTGCAAGGTCTGTTCCAGGTTTGTCTCTGCATTCTTTGACTTCCCTAAACACTAAGGACTTGGCATATTCAGTAAAAATAGGCATGCATGGGTAGGAATGAAAAGCCGTAACAATTATGATCCAAAAGGTCCTTTCCACTGATGGCTGTAGCACTCACAACTGTCCCGTCCAGAAAGGCCCACAGCAGTGTCAGGGTTAATCAAGCTCACAACAGACTGAGGGGGGGTGGGGGGGGTTGGTGTTTACAGAATTCCACATATGCTTCCACCAAAGTCTGGGTTTTTCCCCTTTTTTCCCCCCAGAGATCTGAAACACAAGGTTTCACAACAGAAACTAGGAAACAGGAGCCAGAATTGCTGCATTAAAAAAAAAGGCATCAGTAACTACTGAGTTAATATTTTCTTCATGTAAATTAGAACAGGATTCACTGGAGCCAAAGATGCAATCATATGCAGTTTCACTAATACAGAAAATAAACTGCAAGTCTGAATACATGAGCAGGAGATGGGAAATGGATGGCAATGTGCTACCTCACAATGCTCCTGGCACACACTCAGCCTTCTCCCTCCTCCAGCCAAACAGCTCAGCTGCTGCTCAGTAACTCGCTGGACTGCTGTCAGAACTCTGCACCTCTTGCCTACTTTCTGTTTAGAAACCAAAAAGTGGAAAAATCAAAGGGTCCAATGTAACAACCAACATAAAAACCCCCGGGGGTGTCTCCCAGTGCACTTCACTGCTACAGTTAAACCAAGTTTTTAAAAAAGGCTCAATTAATCACTGCCCCTACAAAAATAGCACTGATTTGTTAAAGCATTTCTGCTATTGCTAGTATATGAAATAATGGGGATTTATTATCAGAAGAACATTCCATATTTATTCCTGTAAATATTCCTGTAATGAAAAATTCCTGCAATTTATTCCTGTCCAGAAGTGTGATATTCCTAAATAATCTGAAAAAGTCATCTGGACCTTTGTTTGACAGAAGAGCCCACAGCCCAAGACAGTATTTGAGCAATAGCGAAATGCCAAAACAGAGTGAGATTTTTCAGATTTGTTTAAAATGCTGTGGTCAAATCAGCTGAATTGGTTTGAAGAGTTACATGAACAAAATCTGCAACAGTTTCTTATCCAAACAATTCAGCATTTATTAGTGCAAGTCTCTGAACCGCATATACTCACTAAATCAAGATACCAATGTAATGGAGTCATAAAAATCAATTGAGAATGTTCAAGGAAGCACATGCTGAACATTTACAGAACATACAAGATATATTTTATATGGGATTTAGGGGGGCACAGCTGATAACTTTACATAGTATATATATTCACTAAACAGAGTTTTAAGTGTATTATTTGTCTTCTATTTGCCTTTTTCTTTGTTCTAGTACTGTTACAGGAAGGTATAAATGCTTAAACCATTTGATACTGATAAAAGCATGTAGCAGCATCAAGGGAGTTTCACTTTCAACTTCTTTTCTGTGTGTATGAGGGAGTTTTTCTCCTGAGAGGTGTATCACCATTTCATTCACTGCCAACAAAAACAAAAATCAAGGCTGCTAAGCCAGCAAACTAGCTAAAAATCTGCCTTGTGGCATTAGGCGAGAGTGCTTCAAGAGCAGCATGGGGCTGGCAGATGGAAGATACACAGACGCAAGAGAAAAAAAAATAAGACGCAACTAAATGAATCAGAATCATAGACTACTGGGTTGGGAGGGACCTCAAGAGTCATCTGATCCAACCTTCCAGGTAAAGTATGACCTAGACAAGATAGCCCAGCACCCTGCCCAGCATAATCTTGGAAGTGTGCAATGCTGGGGAATCCACCATTTCCCCAGGGAGATTATTCCAGTGGTGGATTGTTCTCATTGCAAAAAATTTTCTCTAGTGTGCTGGGAAAAGCGGAAAAGGCTTTTGCCAGCAGAAACTTGACCTGGCTCGAGCAATAGAACCTTAAGCTTCATTTCAGTAGTAAGGGCTCACATATTTAAAAGTTTCTTCAGCTTCCTCAAATACAAAAGCCACTAAGATTTAAAATTTTCAGCTTGAAAAAAATGAAATTGAGCTAAACCAGGGAAAATATCAGGGAAAAGCATATGACTTACAGCAACACCATTTGGGTTAGGTGTAAAATAAGTGTGGTCTTAGCAGGAGAAGAAATGAGCCAAATGAATTTGGTAAGGCTGATGAGCACCTACCAAACCCAGCTGCAAAACCCAGAAAATATTGTGAACATGTAAGTTACTTCCTCAAGATTTTTGAGCAATGTTATTAAAGACATGCAAAACAACTTTCATGTTCCAAGACATCTTTTGCCAAAGTATCTTCTACGACCACAGAACTTTTGGAAGATAGTTTCATTTCATCCTTGCGTTGACTGCTGAGAAACTAGTTTGACCAACCAGTTCTTGCATCATTTGACGCAACTGGATGTTCCCAGAAGCTATCAGGATGGATTTCATTTTGTTCCTCCATTGGTACTTGTTCTTTATACCTGTATGGTTTGGGTTTATATATATATATATATACACACACACATATGTATATACACATGCATATATATACACACACCATCACAGTGGTCAGTCAATACCTTCTGAAGTACCAGAAAGTTCTCAAGTTCACGTATGAAAGATCAATTTCCTCAGCTTTATTCTACAGAGCGTTTTTGCTTAACAGACGAACTGAGTCCTACCCCAATTAGTGTCAGCCCAAAGTAGCTAACTGCTTCTCAACAGGCAACTGAAATTTCTCAAAAGTGCCTTTGAAACACTTTAGTAAGTGTAATTTCTTTGGCTCCTTCCATCGGTTAACACAGAACCACAGCTGCAAGAGTGATGCAATCCCTAGTCTGTTCAGATGGAAGGGAACATCTAAAGTCTTCACCTAAACTGGTTCCAAGAAATTTTGCATCCAGAGTTTTGGACTGGTTTATAGTTTTAGTTGAGACGAGCTTAGTTCTAGACTAGCCACTGCTTTTCTTAGACAGAAACACCTGAATCATCTGAGTCAGCCATACCCAGAGGGCTGTAAATTCAGCACTCATTAGGTAAATATCAAGATCTAAGGCTGGAATAAAGAACATACCCTGCACCAAAGTCCACAGAGGAAAGAGCTCCTGTAGAGTCCTAGAATAAACAACACTCTGCCCCAGCTCCTATCTGACAGGCAGGCAGAGAGGATACAAATATGTCTCTGTTTAGCTGAATCTGAGTTTAAACCAGCTTGACAAGTCATTTGGTAAGTATTCAATTTCATATTACTCTAATCCAAAAAAAAAAAAAAAAAGTATCATGAGACATGACCTTATCAGCAAGAATTAAACATCAAAACATACACATCATCTTGAGATGAAGTGAAATATTTACTCAGAACAGGTTACAGGATGCGATTATTTTCTTACTTTAAAACATGGCAAGTTAATAGCTTCCATTGTGGCCATTTGTTAAGCACATTATGTTAGCATAAGACCACCTAAGGACTGCAAGATAAATTAAAACTCAAATGTGGAAAGGACTATTGAAAGTTATCTACATTTACAGTTCAATCACACATTTTTATTTAACATCAGTATACAGAGGACAACCCCAGCAAGTTATTTTGTAATGTCACGTATTTAGTAAAGTTCTTCAGCTGTAACAGTGACAATAGAACAGCTAAAAATAAGCAGTATGAAACAAACATGATCTTCTTAAAATTATAAATATACCAACAATACTTCTTAAAGCTTAATTATTGCAACAGTTAAATTAACAATAGTTCATGTTAGAAAGGCTCTATGAAATTTATTCAAGTTGTCAAGAAATTAGATGGAAGTGTAAAAAGGAAATACATATGAATTTTACTTCTGATTTTCACTAAAGGTAGTCAATACAATTTTGTACAGTATCACCTAACATGTCAATCTTTAACAAACTCCAGTATACAGAATTCATAAAATGCAGAAAAAATATTGTTTAATCTTTACACGTAAATTGACAGTAAATTAACTGACACAAATTTTATTACTGTAACAGAAGCAGGCCAGCATTTTAAATATTAATTTAGTAGCTTTATGTTGTTAAAGGGGCAGACGTATACAGTCATTCCAAGTACATATTTTAAGAGGTGATAATTCAGAACATGGGTTTTCTAAAAAGTGTTTAGTAAAAGTAATGTTATTTCCTAATCCAGACATCCTCATCATAAAGCCTTTACAGGGTTATGATCTCTCCTGGCTGTATTGGAGCCACTAGTCACACCTCCTCACACACGCACAACACACATACCTTGCTATAAATATCACACCAGTGTTCTAGGTTTAAATCCACCCTGACAATGCAGGTATGCTATGTGCAACTTCGCTATTATGCACATTACAGAAAGCTTCAAATTTTAGCATGGTAACCTGAAGTCATGTAGCTGTGTTTCAGTTTTACTATAATCATCCCTGAAGTTTATACAGATACCGTATCACGTTGAAAGAAATCTATTTGATAGTACTTAAATACCAACAATTGAACTTCAATTGTAATGATGAATTGCTCCTTTCCATTGAGGAAGAATTAGTATGTATAGCTGCTCATCTCACTCAAATATAGTACATGAATGTTTAAGTACTGTCACTAAAACAGAAGTCATACTAAAACATGATACTGTACTACAATTGTAGTTAACTACAAAATTCAAGGATGTTATAATTTAAGTCTAAGCTCTCCTGTACAATAAATCAAATAAATAAATTCCATGTGCATTTGTTTTACAAAACGGTAGCATGTTTATCTTGCCAGGTTATACACTGCCATTTCACCTGTTGATTCTCTGGCCAATCTTACCTTGAGCTTTCTTACAAAGGAAACTCATCTGCAAGTCTCACTTAGATAACACGGAGTCACTGTACAAGATGATCAATAGTTAATTCTGAAGTCAAACACAGCAACCACGTAGCTAGTTCCTCTGACGGCTAAGTTCAGAGAAAGCTTGTTTTGCATATCCAGGTACCACTTTGTTTTTTTTCAGAAGCTCTGTGGGTTGTTTTTGAGTGGGTTTTTTTGTTTTTAATTGCTTTTGCAAGTCCTGGAACTCAGTTTGAAGTAGCTACAAAGATAGCACATGAAGTTTACCTTGGTTCCTTTAAAATTACTTTTCTGTGTTTTCCAATGAATACAACACTTCTATAATCCCATTTAGAGTTCTCAGCAGGGCCTAGGAAACATGGGGGGAAGAGGCGACAGCCAATTGTTACCATGTCAAGAAGAGAGTTCTTACTCTTGCTAAGGCAACCTATTTTTCCTCACTGCTCTGAATCTTCTTCCATAGATACAGGCTAACAAAAAACAAGAGTGAAAACTGGAACTAACGAACCCCGAGCCTCATTCACCTTGTTTCTAACTGAATTTTGCCATTCACTTCACCTCACTCTGAGTGGGTGTTACTACAGCAGTTCTGGAAGTGCAATGCAAGAATGGTATATCCAGTGAGGAAGCTCAAGGTATGATTATGTATACACAAAGGCAGCAATTTAGAAAGTTTATAAACCAACTGTCAGGCCCCTCTGTAAGGGCTGTACAGCCTAATAAATATCATATGGATGACATCTGAAGAGACATTTATTTCTCCCCCTTCACCTCCCCACTAAGGGCAGCACCAGCCCAACCAGAGAAGAGAACTTGTCATACACTGTCCAATTATCCAGCACATCTTTTGATGGCTATTCAAAATGAGAGAAAGCGCTGGCTCAATGGAAATTATGTTGGACACTGCAAGCCTGCTTCAGTTTTCCATCCAATTCTTTCTTTAGGCTGGCAGTGGCATGAATTTAATGAAGGCCTTCAGAGGCAATGATAGAAGCAGCAGCAAGATTCAGAGGCTTTCACTCTAGAGTTGGCAGACAAAAAAGTGATGGAGTTTCAAGATCACTTGGAGACCCACATTTCAAAAGGAAGACTAGAAATAGCAGCTTTAAACCCCAGAGTAAAAGGACAGACTAGGATAAAACAGCTGGCAAAATGGAAATGATGGCATATAACCCAGTAAGAAAGACATTACCACGAGTGTTTAATACTTCGACAATTTTCATTAAATAAAATTATTAAGTGCTTTCCTAGAAACAAAAAGGATGCTCATAAAGTCCTTCTGGAACAAATATTTTCCTATCGAAGCCCTGTAAACATGCCACCAAAGTTTAGTTTTTACCAGCAGAGTGAGCTCACTAGAAATGCAAGTGAAATCAGAAAAACAAATTAATTTCAAAATTTCTAAGTAAATACTTCCTAAACAATATGGCATTTACATCAGTGTGCAATATATTAATTTTGAAAGTGATAACTTCAGCATGAAAATTACTTACCTGTAATTAAAGTTTTCCATATTGGCCAATACATAAATCCTGATTTTTGGTACTGCATACTTTATCTCTGAAATATTTGAAATGTCATATTCCAAATCAAAGTCAATACACAAAAATATTTAAGTTATACCCAGCCTAATAAAACCCACCTCAGCCACTGGAAGTAATTTAACAGTGTAGTGTTTAGCAGTACGTAAAGGAGTTTTAGAACAAAAAGACGATATAGGTCACACTAGAAATCTGAGGCACTACTGTACGTGTATAAAGTTAATTCATGAGATGTGAATTGCACCAAGTCACAGAAGTGATAACTGCTTTAGCATCTGCATTCAGGACAAACATTTTAAATAGTTCGGTGTTTTGGGGGGTGCTTTTTTTTTTTTTTTTAATTAAATTAATGCTGGCTCCGTAGTTCTGAGGCAAAAAATAGTTTTAGGTAAAACTCTTCTTCTTCCTCCCCAGAAAAGGGCTTACAACTTTTAGATTTAGATTCAGCCTTCAACTATGCATTAAGATGCAGAGCAGACAGAGCTCTCTGTGCATACCTGTGATGTGACAAATTTGATAACATCTCAAAGATGATTACATTATACAAACAGGTTTAAGAAAAATTACCGAGTTTTACTTTAAAGTTTCTATCGATGAAGATGTGGTATACAAATATATACAGTACCTCCACTTCAAAAGTCAGATTTATGAACCAAATGGTTAAAAGCTTTATGAACCTAATGAACAGCAGATTTTAATTTAGGCTGCCCAACATGGCTATTAGCAGATTATTTAATTTTCTTCAGGTGATAACCTACATTTTCACAAAAATAACGGTCTTTTTTGCTAGATCAACTCTGGTGATATTTTCCTAGCTGTATGCCTTTAAAATGTTGCTGGCAAAAAGAGCTATTGTAGCACAAAGTACTTTTTAACAAAATAATCACCATGTTTAGCTTCATTCAAAATTTAGCTTGCTATACACTGGACAGAAGAAAAAAAAAATGAAGTTTTATCTGTGTTCAAGTGCATTAACAACAATATTTAAAACTAGTAATATATCTTCATGAAGGTTCAACTGATAGAACAGGTGCCATCAAAAAGCACGAGCCTGTTGATGATCAAACTGCCTAAAACCGACAGTAACGTAACACTGAAACTATTGAGAGAAAGCTGGCATGGTTTTCCCTAATTTAACAAAAACATAAATCAAGACCTGGCTAAAATTAGAGTTCTTTGATTATACTGAGTCACAATTTCAAGAGCATAAGCTACAGTCAGTAAAGGGCTAGCAAATTTGTGCATAAAATGACTGATGTTTTAGTAAGTGATTTTACATTAAAGGCAGGCCACCACAGAAAAGGATAGAGGAATAAAACACTTTGGTTTTAATTTTTTTCAGAGGCTTGTATTTCTCATTAAGACTTAAAAGTCACAGCTTTTCACAAGCTACTCTCACTAGAAGTGTTGTATTTTGTAGAAAACATTAGAAGGATTATCATTATTTTAGTGATGGACAGGTTTTACTTCAATCTTCACATAAATAGCTTTCACCATATTGTGGTTATGCTTAAGTATAAGAACACTGATCAACAGTTTAGATGCACAGTATTTATTTCTTCTGCTGGAAGGCAACTATACTTAATTGTATCCAAGACACTTCAAATCATTCAGAAATATGGCATGCAGTATCCAAAAGTATGGCTCTGAGGATTTTTTTTTTTACATTAAGCATAAAGAAATTTTATAGTCAACATTCATTTATATTTCAAGAAAACTACCTATTCAGAGTTCTAGTTCTTTGATGCAGCATTAAGGATTAAAACTTACCACTTTACCAGGCCTTGCCCATGTGCAAATAAATCCCTCCTGACAAGCAGTGACTATACAGTCTTCAAGAAAAATTAACACAGTCAGTCTTTCATGTGCTATCTTTTTACAGATAAGAGGCTCTAACAAGGGAACATCTTCCATTCGGGGACAGAGAGGTGTTCCCAAAGTTTTAGCTGGGTCCGTTTTGGTTTTAGTAACTAGGTTCAGTTTGTCACTGCTCTTGCTAGATATATGTCCCATGCTATGATTTCTCTTGTGATCTTTTTCATGGTGTCTTTCCTTCCGATCGTGTAGCGATAAGGTTGCAAATTTACTAACACCAGAAGCAATGGCACCATCCATGACACTGCTTTTACTGCCAGCATTTGAGACTGCAGAGTGTGGAAGGCTGTTTGACCGTGGAAGAGGAGGGGGTACAGAGTTTCCAGGTGTTGTGATACTGTTTCCATTACTTCCTGGGTTAGTTCCACCACTTCCAGCAGGTGGACTTGTGGCATTCATGACATTTGTATGTGTCCTTGCTCTTGAGAGAGGTTGGTGAGGGAAGAGGATATCTTCTGTAAGATCCCACAAACAGAGCTGTGTGTCTTGGCCTACAGAACCAAATCTATACGTAACGCTGACTGGACGACTGTCTGTAGAGTTCCTTTTGGATAGCCTAGATTGAGTACTATTTGCTCGATCTCTGCCAAAATGAAGGTCTTGGAAATCCTCATCACTTCCACTAAATTCCATCGGGTCACTCTCTTCTACACTAGTGGTATACGGATCAAACGCAACAACACTGACCCATGACTTATGTCCATGGCCTCTCGCTATTACTCGACAGTCCACAAAAGACCATACTGTTACCAAGTCATCCTCTCCACCTGTCACTAAGTATTTCCCATCAGGACTCCAACAGACGCACAGCAGTCCTCCAAAGTAGCTTTTCATTGTACCATGCAATTCCACTGAATCAAAGTTAAACACACGAAGAAAACCATCCTGGCTCACACACGCCAAGAACTTCCCATCTGGGGAAAAAGCAAATTCATTCAGGGCACCCTCACCTACTGTCCATTTAAGCAGAGGGTTTCTTGTAGATTTACTCTTGCAAGTGTGAACTGCAAAACTTTCTCCTTGTTTAAGTAGCTGGTAGTGTGGGACTGTGGTACCACAAGTGTGCTCCACGTTATACAAGTACATATTGCCACTGGAATGAGCTACGAGGAAAAGGCTTTCCGAACCTGGTACCCATTTTACACAGGTTACTCTGGACTTGTCTATTAGTCTCTGCAAAAAACAAAGAAGATACATATCAGAAAGTCTGAATATTAAAGTTTTAATGATTAACTGTAAATCTCAGCTTGGGGAGGGAGTATGATGAGGAATCATACTTAAGTGAACTCAACTTACTAGAAGGGAGCTATGTTACTGTATTTGCAAAAACTTACATCTTATCAGGCAGTAAAGAGGAAATTATTTTTAGATAAAGTGCTACCAAAGGTTATTATTATGGTCCAGTCACATTCCACAAAGAACAAACTTCAATCAAGCCAATCTGTTGTTATAAATCTAAAGGCAGTGTTCTGAGCTTCATTTTTCACTGTGTAGGTTGAAGAGCTTGAAAAGGAAACAATCAAGAAAACACAGATTTAGCTAAAGGGAAAAAAGGCAGTTACTCATCTATACTACATAGGTTAGAAAACAATAACAGTAAATTCAGAATATGGTTTTACCTGAAATCACAAATAAGATCCATCCTCTGAAGAAGAAATTAAAAAAAGGAGGCTTTAGGAGCCTTTACCAGGTTTTACTGATTAAGGAGGAAAAGCTACAGACACATTCACCCTGTTATCAGGTGGCTGGAAAAGTTAGTAACTAAATGCACAAGGTTCAGTGAGTGAATTGAAAAGGCACCACATCCTCTTCACCTGGGAATCCCCACCCTCCAATTACTTCTCTTTCATTAGCCAAGGACCACTCAGTTACCACCTTAGAAGTTCCTTTTTAATAGAGTCTACCACTGCAAAAGAATGAACACACACATTAAACACGCATTCCTGATCATAATGTCTTCAATTCTGTAAGAACTGAGAGATAAAGTCTGACTCCTTAAATTTGCTAGTGTAGATCTGGTGGACTTCTCAAATGTACCAAGTTGGCCATAGCATGACTCAAATACCACTTGGAGACAAGTAATTCTTTACATGCACACTGAAGATTTGCATTTGACATAAACTGATTACAGGCTGAAAGAAGAGATGAGCTACACTAACGGCAAGAATGTGAAGATAGAGCCTAAGGAAATGCCAGGACAAGTTACAGAAATGTCAAAAAAAAACAAAAAACAACCAACCAACCAAAAAAACCCCCCCACAACCAAACCAAACACCAAAAAAACCCAAACAAAAAAAGAAAAACAAAACAAAAAACCTACACCAAAACAACCTTAAACCCTCGCTATGCTGTTTATCATGAAAACACCGCAACAAAACAAAAAACCCCAACCAAACAGAACCCAAACTAATGGATAATGCATTGGCTGTTACCCATTCTGGGCCTGTACCTAACACTGGAAAGCAGCATCTGATCATTTTAGGTCATACTTTTGCTGCTCAGTGTTAAGACCAGGAAGCCTCTCTCCTCTGATTTCTCGTTAGGTAAATTAGCCATTTTGTACTCTAGAGCTGAGGTATGTAACAATCTGTGCTTTTCCTCAAATGCAGCAACTTCAGAACAACACATTCTTAGCTTCCATGGTGATATTTTAGGTAGTTTGTCATGTGTTCATTGGTATTTACTATTCATGTTTTAGTAATGATGGTATCAAGTATTAGATAGCTACCTGGTACACACCAAGAGAACACAGTCAGGGAACATCAGCCCAGCTGGCTTGCTATAAGGAAAAGTCTTCTCTTCATGAAACTATAACATGGCAACACAGCACAATTTCTTGCTCTCCTGTACTAGAGCAGCTCAACCTGACACACACCCTCTACTCATAAGAGCAGGTGCTCAACTTTTATACTAGAAATGACATTTTAAGTCCATAATCATGTTAGGCTACACAATCTTAAATACCGTACAGGAATCCTGGAAACCTGATCTTTACTTCAAGGAGAACATGAACAAAACAGAAGATTGCCATCTGCAATGAGAACAGATTAGCTCAAGGAGACAAGATGCAGAGAGACTAAGCTGGTATGTAGCAACTGACTACATACAACTCACCCTTTTCTCAACTAGCAGAGCTTTAAATTCAGCAAGATGATAAAAACTCTAAATTTGGCACTTCCTGAAGTTTTAAAAGCTTTCAGCTGGGCTCACGCACTTCTGCAGCACAGCGGAACAAGACCTGAAGTCAGTATGACCAACAGCTGTGTTACAAAAATGGACTGAAAGCAGTACAAAGCAATCAGAGACGTAATGGGAATAAGGAGCTTATGTCCAGTTTGGTGAAGGAATAATAAATGAAGGAGCTTCAGTTACAGGTCAGAAAGATGAGGCAAGCCAAGATTATCCTGGTAGCCATGTTTTGCACAAGCTTGAAGGGACAAAATTATAGGCAACAAAGGAGTGAAAAAACTGAGACAATCAAGAATGTGCATTAAGGTCCGACAAAGAGCTTTGCAACACAGGTATAGGAAAAGTTTATTAGAAAATACAAATGCAACTTAAGATTTTAGTTAAAATAAACAAAAGAGTAAGATGAAAGAACCATAATTCAATTTGCTAACTTGAGAATAAACTACCACATGAAAACAACTGAATCCGTGAGGCATACTTGGTTGGTTTTGGAAATAAGAAAATGCTACTAATTAAATTCTGACATAGCTAGAAGGAATACTGTTGCTGTTACAGACTGATTTAGGTAGGCAGACACAAACTTTATAGTAGCACTCATGTCAGCCTTTCAAGCCCCTATGGTCTTCTATGTCAACAGAATTAAAAAGAGTAACAAGTTAAGGCTGCATTAAAGTCTTTGCATTTTAAGTTCAACATAACTTTCTGTGTCATAACAGGTAAAGTTATTCCACATATCACATATGATTAAGTGCTATCCTGATTGCTTTAGCACAAGACAGCTTTGGGCTACCTGAATCACCAAATTACTAACAGGCCAGGTGGCGAAATCTAGTACCTCCAGCATTCATGCTAAATCTGTCAAAACACATGAACCCTTGTTTAGACCACCTTCTGCCTATGAAGACATGTTTATTCTCAAACACTCAACCCAACAGCCACCTTCATCTTGAAGCAAACTGGCCCAACTCAATGCTCACTAATCTTTCTCTGAAATGGCTTTTAGCTCCAAGCCCAAACTTCCAACCACTTCCAGGCCAAACTTCAATACTGTAACTCACAGATCAAAAATGCAGTTTTAGAATTGGTTCTACCTGCAGATAACATCAGTGTAGAAAACAAGAATTTGTTATTTAACTCTAGCCTACTCTGCGCATAGCTTTGGTAGCACTGAATAAATCCTTATGCTAGCTTTGTAAAAAACAGATCAATCTCTTTTACTTTCCACCAAACTGCCAAAGGATGCATTCCCACCACAGCGAAGTAATGCTTCCAGGAAAGAAAATACAATAGTGTCAAATGGAAGTGGCTTCCATGCTTCCATCACTTGTGGACTACCACAAGCTAGATAGTTCTTTAAACTGTAGACACTAGGCAGTAAATAACAAAGGCACGTAAACACACACTGGACCTTTATTAGATATTTCAGCAGAAGTTTTTCCCAAAGCAACCGCAGTTCAACTACAAGAGTGGGAACTGTTCTGTGATATGAAACTCTAGCTGTTATAGCGCTTCTAATGCCATTTGTAATACTTGCACTATTACCATGCAAGACTAAGTTGAAGCTGTACTTAGACAAATAACTTGTTCCCATCCAAATTAGCACACCCAGCGGTGAGTTTGGTGTTTTTTGGTTTGGGGTGGACTGCGGTTTGGTGTATTTTTGGGGGGAGGGGAGGAAGAGGAGAAAAAGGGGAGTGTGGTAGTGCAGGTAGAAGGACGTTACAACAGTGCTAAAATGAACATTTCAACTATGTATGCAGAGGTTTCTACCAGAGTACTCTGCAACATTAAGAGATTCTCCAGCACTGTTTCCCACTCGACACAAGCAGACAGAGCAGGTAGGAAAATCCTAGGTAAGAAGAAAAACACCCCTCTTCTGATCTAGCTGTAGCTACTTTTAGAAATTTGAGGAGGAATTAGCTCTAATTATAAAACATTCCCATTGAGAACAATAGTTCAACCTTCTTTGCACAAAGACAGAGCAAGGCAACACATCTCTCTGAGGTGGGAAAGATATGCTTGCTCAGTTTGAAAGCTTTACCTGCAAAGCTTTTATCCAGATTTTAAATAGCTAAAAAAAAAAAAACAAACAAACAAAAAAAAAAAACCACCCAAAACCAAACAAAAAAAACCCAAACAAAACAAATAAAAAACCAAAACTAAACCAACCACCAAAGCTCTTTGCTATTTGCTATTACCCCCCACAGTTCACCTGCAGCTGGATTAAAACACAAAAGTGAGAAACAAACCCCCACACCCCAAAAATACCAATCATCTCCCCCAACACACCCAAACTCCTATTGCTATCCTTTGCAGAAAGTGCTTTCAAAAGTTGTACCAGTTACCAGATCTCCTTCCTTGTTCGCACCCAGACACTTAAACTTCTAAGAATGCCAGTACTACCAACTAATGGGAGCCAGTGGCCTGGTAACTAGGCATTAGTACCCCCAACAGTACCCCCTTCTACCTTCTTACCACGCAGCAGCAAAAAAAAAAGTAGATGTACAATTTCTTTCAGGAACACCACATGGCTACGACCTCACAAGCCTTCAGCTTTTTTTATGCAGCATTCAGCTTGATGTCTTAGTCTTGCTCAAGCAAGCCTATGGGAATCCTTGATACAGACAGTGTCGGCTGTAACATCCTACCCATAAAAATTAGTATTTTCGCTTTATTTAATATGTTGACCAAAATATTAATTAAATAGGAGATAAATGTTTTCTTCTTCATTCAGAACCAGAAGCCCCAGAAAGAGATGACTGCAGAGCACATGTAGCAACATTTAGATCTGCAGACCTTCTTTCTCCTCAGTTAACTGTAATTAACACTAGTCATAGTATTAGACAAACTAGAAAGTCCTAATTTTTAATCTTAACCACACAAGATTTCTTCATGAATAATGTTTTTGTGTAGCTATTCCAAGCCAACGAAACAGCTGAAAAACAAAGGTGGTGACTGAACAATAAGCTATACAAAGAGGGCCACCTACAGAACTTTGAGAGTCTAGGATCTTTGATACCACAAACACATTGCATGCAACAATGTTAAGACTTCTACTTACTTCCTCATTAAATAATTTGCTAGTTTCTTTTTTAATAGGGTCTATAAGTTGGACCTGGCCTGCAGAGAAGCCCACTAGAAGAGAGACACTTTCTGCTGTGGCTGTTAAGTGATTGAAGTCATGGCATGTAGGTTGTGTTCCTTTGTATATCCTTTTGTCTATTGGTTTACTCAAGTCCGCAGCCTGTAAAGAAAGCAAACAGAGTTAAAACAGTTTATCACAATGCATGCATATAACCAGCTCTATTTGCAAATAATGTTTATACTAAACAATGATCTATGCAGTCACAAAATCCTACTTTTAGAAGAAACCTTTTATTTATCAAAGACATCCCAAGATGTTGTCAAAAGGTCTATCTTTTCATATAATGCAATACCTCTGTTTTTCAATTTTGCTAAACACTATACCTACCCCTAGCCTTTGCAGATTGTCCCAGACCAGTGACAACCGTTCAGTAATACAAAAGCTGCAGTGAGTCCTCAAGACAATGTATTCCCAGAAGGCTCCTCCTGCCAGTAGAGGCATACCATCAAAGAGGCAAGTTACCTTCTACTTTCCTAGTAGCAGCTTTCTCAATATCGAGTACAACCAATTTTGGATTAAGAACAGCATATTTTCAATCACCTGATTCTTGTACTGTAAGTCTATCCTTTTATAACGGACAAACGCAAGATATTGGTCTCAATTAAAAAATATCAACTAGATCCTAGGAGAGCATTTTGCTAGAAACACTGACTCAAGATGCTAATGCTGTGATTATAAAACACATTTTAAGCCATTAAGCTACAAAGTAATTGTGCTTCTAACACTTCAAATACAGTGCTAAAGACAAAATAAGTGCTAACAAAACTGAGTAACTTCAACATAAACAACTGAAGATCTGCACTAAAGTGTCAGAAGAATCAAAAGAAACAGAAAAGCAATTTAAAATGCCTTTTCAGTTTTGTCACCCATGTTTATCCCCGTATCACTTGTGAAGACAACCTAATCTTTCATCATCCAGAGATTAAACCCCACACATTTCATATGCAAGATCATACATCACATTCAGCTTTTTTTTTTTCCCAATCCCTATTTACTAGGTTCAGAGTCTGTTATTAGAAAGCTGCAGATACTCAACAATATTCCAGACCTGTGATGTAGCTGTGATGTGGGACTCTCAATTCTAATTCTGACATACACTTTTTCAGTATGTTTAGTCAGAGGAAATCAGGCCAGCAATATACAAAACAAAACTTCTTTGAGGAGGAAGACAAGCTTTGCACAAAAGAAACTTAGCCCAGCATATTAAACCCTTGAGGATAAGGTCTAAAGAGCAGCAAATCCTCAGTGTGCATGGAACTACATAAACAGAAACTAGACCAGTGAATACAGAAAAATCATAACTAGCTACACAGTGAATCATGTCATGTGAGCCATTTCCAAAGTAACTTTAACCACAACATACTCACAGTAAGCATATATACACAACACTATTAAAGCTACACTTCTGTTTTGCAGCATTTATTATAAACCAGTTTAATCAAGTATATAGCCTCATGGTTGAAAACTCCAAACGAGATGATGTATTCCAACTTCTAAAGTCAGCAAATTAAAGTTATTCTCCAGAGCGCAGAAATCCATTATAAGCCAGAAAAGGGTATTAGCAATACCTCTTCAAGGAGAACTTAAATAGAATACTAGCTCTGCTGGGAGATCATAGGATAAGACACATGACCACCAAGGAACACACACATACAGATGTAAATCTGTAATTTGAAGCTGAAAGATCAAATCCTGGAGGCCACACAGATACCTCTTATATTGTGCAAGATTCCCTTGTCCTGTATCATTATAAAATAAATTATACCTAGAGCTAATTCTCAAAACTGAGGTAGCGTCTCTACTTGGAGACCATTCTACAGAAACATAAAGAAATGCAGAGTTAACAAGGTCAACCTATGAGACTCAAGGTTGTGTCCTCTGGACAAAGGCTCCAGCAGGACTCAACGCCCAAGAAGGAACATTCCTTTAAAAGTAAACAGACTTCAGCCTGAATCATGCTGAATAATCAGAGAACCACAGACCCTCCCAGCCAGCAGAAAACATGAATATTCCCAGGTGCTTCTCCTTCTGAATCCTCACTATCCTTTTCAGCAGCAAAGAATCAATAGGTGGCTATTTTCAGACTGGAACGATACCTTTCTCTTTTGTCTGACTGAGGTTTTACATCACTAGCTTTTGTGTTTTTGTTGTCCGACAAATTTGGTGTGACTGCAGTTCCCAGTCTTCTGAAATTGTGTGATAACAGATCTAGCAAGACATGAAATTCTGATTTTAATTAAATCTAAGCACAGACTTCACCATGCTTGTTATAGCTGTTCTCTGGGAACCAGATGGCAGTGACAATCTGTCTGAACTTAAATGGACTAAAAATAAACTAATTCAACCCAGAATTAACCAGGCTTCTACTGACAGGGATGCTCCGCCCTTTATTTACATGCAGCTAGTGTTTTCAGTTAAAATATAATTGTCTCATGGAGATAAGTCAAGTCTCCAAACACAGAAGTACTCTACTGGTCTTGATATCTCTTAATTGAAAGACAGGGTAGACTCAATGAGCATGAGGATTAGGAGACATTTTCTTTATTTCTGCACAGCAGGATGTTGCTGTTGGATTTTGCTAAGAACAAGAAAAGTGCTACTCAAAATCCAGCCATGCCTGGGACTCGGTGTTTCATTAACTCCCCACTAAATCCATTTGCTATAGCTATTTTGTGGAAGATCCAATTCTCAGAAAAGAGCTTTTTACATGAGATCCGAGTCCATAACTGCCAAGAATGATGTAATTTAAAAGAGAACAGAAAGATCTTGGGATTAATTGTTACTGAACACGGAGGTTAAAAACACAGGATCAGGCACTCTCACCTCCACTTGTGCTGGCAGCAAGCTATCTGTATACTTCCTGTCTCAGTTCCCTCAAGATTTTCTCCTGAAAAGCACTCAGCACTATTTCAGCCTGCCCACTTTGAGAAGCTCACTCCATTGTGGACGATTCGTGATGAGAGCAACAATTTGTAATCACAACTGAAAGAAGGATGGGGCATCTAATGCAAGGCTAAATAAAAATACCAGCCTCCATTTGAATAAACATCTGAAGCCATTGAACTGCATCTTAGCTAATCAAGACTGGTATTAGCACCTTGGCCAACTGATACCCACATCAGAAGTCTTTCTTTCCAACATACACAGTATTTCATGTACCCCTCAGGCAAAGCAACAAGGAATGGTAGTTACCAGGCAACAAGAACATGAGGAATTTCATACAACACCTGTCTAAAGTCAGTGATACAGCTGAACAAATTTGCGTACCCCGGGCATCGGCAGCTTCAGAGTCCTGCCTCAGAACAGATTTAAACTCTCTGGAGAGCCCTATGCTTACTTACAGAAGAAAAATTGACCAACTTTGCCATTTAATTCTTTGTGATAAAATCATACTCTACAAATAAAATGTGAACCATGTAACTCTTCTGAGGACTTGCCAGTGTCATTTACGTAACACTTACAGCACTGTCTTAGCAAGATTAGCCCCACTCTGAAAAAAAACAAACCCAAACAACTAGCAGCCCAGCATTTGTACATTTACCCTGAACTCATGACTTCGAGCAGAAAGACAGTCAAATAGAACATCTTAATCACAGCATGGTAGTTTGACCCTGGCTTGACACCAGGTGCCCACCAAGGCCACTCTATCACTGCCCTCAGCTGGGCAGGGAAGAGAAAATACAACAAAAGGCTCATAGGGCAAGATAAGGATAGGGAGATCACTCAACAATTTACTATCATGGGCAAACCAGAAACTAGTTTAATTTACTAAAAATCAAATCAGAGTAGGATAATGAGAAATAAAGCCAAATCTTAAAAAAAAAAAAAAAAATCTTCCCGTCACCGTTCCCTTCTTCCTGGGTTCAACTTGACTCCAGATTTTCTCTGCCTTCTCCCCCACAGTGGTGCAGGTGGATGAGGAATGGGGAACTGCTGTCAGTTCATCACAAGTTGTCTCTGCCACTCCTTCCTCCTCAGGGGGAGGAATCCTCACATTCTTGCCCTGCTCCAGTGTGGGCTCCGTTCCACAGGAGACAGTTCTCCATGAACTGCTCCAGCGTGGGTCCCTCCCATTGGGTGCAATCCTTCAGGGACAGACTGCTCCAGTATGGGTCCCCTGCGGGATCACAAGTCCTACAAGCAAACCTGCTCCAGCACAGACTTCTCTCTCCACACAGCCGTAGGTCCTGCAGGGGCCTGCTCCAGCATGGGATTCCCAGTGTCACTGCCTTCTTCAGGCATCCCCCTTGCTCTGGCATGGGGTTCTAAGTGGGCTGCAGGCAGGCACCACAGACCTCCGTGGTCTTCATCAGGGTCTACAGAGCAATCTCTGCTACAGCTGCAATTGCTCCTGTGCACTTCTCCCCCCCACTTCTTAACTCTGTTATGCCAGAAGTGCTACCATCGTTGCTGATGGGCTTGGCCTTGGCCAGTCGCAGGTCCATCTTGGAGCTGCTGGCATTAGCTCTACAAACAGAGGAAGCTTCTGGCAACTTCTCATAGAAGCCACCCTGTAGCCTTGCCACTACAAAAACCTTGCCATGAAAACCTAATACACACAACTTTAAGTACCAAAACACTAGGAAGAAAATGGGGAAAATAAAAAATAATAATAAAAAAACCCAGTTATGTAAGTCTGAAGCAAATCATTTAAGTTTTCAGATTCCAATGTTTGAAATGTCTGATTAGGATGGGCATCAATAACCTTTGCTCCATAGCTGTATGTAATTCTAAGGACAAAGCCAGATTAATATGTGTCCAAGATTCATTCTTTTTATGTACTATTGATCCAAGACTTAGAGCTTTCATACTAAGATTTCCCAAAGTGAATCATGTTATTTCAAAGTCAGCATCTAAATATGCTCCTCAACAGATGTAATTTCTTCCTGTACCTTTTCTTTCCTAACTTAATTTGCACCTTTCTGCAAATTTTAGTTGAATGAAATTTCTCATAGATGCTACATTTCCTTCCAAGTTACAAAACATTCGAGTTCAGAAAAGGAAAATAGGTAGTAATTTATCTCAGATAATTTCAACTGCAGTCATCAAAATGCTCCCTTTAGATACTTAGTAGTATTTAATATCACATTTGCCAGGAGACTGGCTTTCAGTGGGTCATAGCTGTGAGACTGAGACAGAAATATTAGGTCTTTAAGCCTAGAAGTGAGGACAAACATTCAATAAAAATTTTACTTCTGAAAATAGTCTCAAGAAAATCTCTCTTGTCCAGAGAATTAATTGATCTTAAACAGCAGATCACTGGCTATGAACGTAAAGCTCTACTGCAAAATAAAAAGAGAAGACACAAAGAACCAAGACACTGTACTTTTGAAAGCAATTTCCTCAGCATTTCTGGAGCCTGGAATTCACAAGGGATTACCCATAGCTTGATCTCTCTTCAATACTTTGCTGCCCAGGGATTTAATGGCCCCTGGTTTAAAACCAGAACAATTTGAGAAAGCTGTGCTTGTTATAATGCTATACAAGTAACACGAGTAATAACACCAGGAATTGATTTCCAAGTGAACTTTACTGAACTTCAGAGATGCTCTTTAAAACCTAGATGGAAAAAAAGAGGCAAGGTAACCCCTGCTGATGCACCTTGCCGAGTATCCCCTCATGAACAGGGCAGTCTTCCAGGACCAACTTGCTCACTGTATTAACAAGGACAGGGAAAACTAAACCATAAGGCCCCTTACAACTCGTGTATTTTTCCTCCACGTCTGTGCTGGTCTTCTTTTCCTTACAGCAGAGCTAGCTGAAACTCAGAGAAAGCTGAGGAATATGGCAAGAAAGCAGAGTTATGCTAGGGACTTTTGTAGAACTTTTCTGGTGGGCTCTGTTTTTTCTGTACACAAGTACTTCTGCCAGAAATACAGCTTCAATATTCACACTGGAAATCCCTCTCATTATTATCAAAGGAGTAGATTTCCAGATTATTTTTTTTAATACAAAACATACAATACAGCTCACTTAACATTAGCAATAAAATCATATGCAGCTATTTCACAATTGCTTCAAGCTGGTCTGACCCTGCTTTAGGCAAGAAGTTAGACTAGACTCTCAGAGGTCCCTTCTTACCTGAATAACCCAGAAATCCTAAACTTAGAATCAATCAAAACAGCACCAACATGGCCACTCCCAGCTTAGTTAACAGATCTGGCTTATGTTTAAAAGGAACTTTATGCAGGAAGAAAACTACAGAAACAAGTTAGGTGTCTTTCCCTATGAAGAGTGCTGATGTAGAGAAAAAAGTTCTACTTAATTTATATGTGACACACAACAGAAAGTCCAGGCAATGCTTCCTGCAACTACAAAGCCCTAATAAAACACTTCACTGCAGTTCACAGTGCCAGAACCAATCTGCAATAAGCTGGCTCCTACAAATATAACTGCATGGCGGCTGACAAACTGCTGACTAATGACCTTAGCTTTCTCTGCAGAAAGTTTAATGTCTGGCAAGAACTCATATAAACTCCAGAGTCAGATTCAAAAGTATGAACCTTTCAGGTACTGTACAAGTGAACACGCATTCAGGGACACTTCAAAAGCCCTCCCAGAATTTACAAACTAGTCTGAAAGCTTCAGGAATACCTGTAAAGAAGTATAAATGCTATTCAGGATTCCATAAAAAGACAGTAGACAATGGCCATTCGTAAAATTGCTCTACTTACATATATCTACGAGATGGTTTCTTAAGTAAGAGCTGCTTTTTCCATACCTGAATGATGTGCTTAGCTTTAATGGTTGCATAATAGGTGTTCTCTGCACATACACAGAGTAGTTTGAGTGCCTCCCAAGCCTCGCAAAGCCATTAATGCTAGGCACATTTTAGGTCTTTATTTGGCAACACTGTATTCAATGCAACTGCTTTAGACTGGCCACATCTGTTAACCTCAAGAAAATTATTTTTAGTTTTGCTTCCAAAATTTGGCTAATCTTTCAACTCTATGAATTGAGGCACCAACAGCTTTACACTCACAACAGCACAACTAGTGCTGAATCTGCTGCCAATTTATATGAGGGCAAGTATGAACTAGAACACATACATTCATACAAGTATGAATGACCATATACATTCACTTTCCCTTATTCCTCACCAATTGAAGGCAAAAGAACCTATGAGCAAGGTATGAAAGCTGCACTGGACAACATGAACTTGTAAATGAAAAACTACAAAATTGGGACAAAATAATTAGCAGGCAGGAAAACAAGATCAGCTACTTCTAACACACTGCCTCACAGGCTTTTAGCTTGCTTTCTCTAGAAAAGCTCCAGAAAGTGTAGCTGCCAATTTGTGCCACTTCTATTTCCACCTTAAGATCCCAACCTTCGAGACGCACTTATTATTAATTTGGCATAGGTGGCATATCTTCTATTTTTCTAATACATATTTTTAATAATCACACTTCAAGTTCGAAATAATTTGCATTTTTACCTGCTGCCAACAAAAGCATTTCAAGATTTATTTCCACTCAACAGAACATTTACTCCCCTGAACAACACAGTTCCTCATAAATGGCTTCCTGCATCTTTGCAGAAGGTTTTTTTATAAGTTACAAAGCACTTGATTAAATGCTGAACAGGAACACTTAAGGCATGTGACAGAGTTTCTAGGATACTGTGTAAGAACTGCTCTGTTAGTAAAAACAGGGACACCAAGTAATTTTATTTAACCTAATTTTTTCAAGTGTTCCACACAATTCCTCCATAACAAAGGCTTAAAGATCAGTTTTGTACAAAGCTGCCTGTAAATTTGGGAAGCTACTTGCTATTCTTCTCCCTTGTAGATTTAACTTCCACTCGGGGCCACAGAAGGCGTACATGACTCTTTAAAGGAAAAAAAAACTGCTTAACAAGATTTCAGTATTTTTTCAAACAAGAGACAACTATGACCACATACATTAAGGTGAAAAGCTCAAGTCCAGACAACTGGACATAAATCCACATTTAGGCAAAGACCAACTTAGGTTTCTGAAGCATCCAATACACTAATCATATTCTGTTTCTAGCAGAATTATTCTAAGCACTCAGGGAGAAGAGCATCCACTCGTTTAAATTAATCTATGTGATCATTCACTGAAGCAATAGCTATACAATTGGCAAAACCAAGAATGTGGATGTGAACACCACAAAGAACCCAAGTTAAAGGACCCTTTGATTTATGACTTAGTATAACAGTGTTATAAAGCTGTTGGCTATAAACAAAAACATTTGTCAGTTTACAGTACAGATCAGCACATCCTATTAGAAGCTATCTAACATGAAAGCACCAGCCTGCCTACAGCCCTAGAAAAAGCAGACATTTTTACTTAAAAGTTCAGAAACTCTGAACAGCAGACTACCAAAAAAAGAAAAATCCTTTTGTTGTTTCAAATCCCCACTACTTCACAGGTACATACAGAATCAACTCACTCATTTCTTTGTAAGACTGGGCAAAGGGCATTAAAGTCAGGCAGGAATGTTAACATATTTGAACTACTGTAAAGCAGGGAGGTTGAGGGAATGTCAAACAAGGTTTTGAACCTCTCAACTTAAAAAACCCCAAAAAAACCCTCCACCATCTTCTGAGCAGAGAACACTGCTCCTGCCTCCACCTGTCACAACCCAACAGAGGTCTTAAGTCACTGGAATTACTCCCTTAGAAACTTACTTTCAATTCTTAGAATCATAAAACAGTTAGGGTTGGAAAGGACCTTAAGATCATCTGGTTCCAACCCCTTGCCATGGGCAGGGACACCTCCCACTAAACCATGCCACCCAAGGCTATGTCCAACCTGGCCTTGAACACGCCAGAGGCGGAGTATTCGCAACTTCCCTGGGCAACCCATTCCAGTGCCTCACCACCCTTACAGTAAAGAACTTCTTCTTCATATCCAATCTAAACTTCCCCTGTTTAAGTTTGAATCCATTACCCCTTGTCCTCTCACTACAGCCCCTAAAGAAGAGGCCCTCCTCAGCATCCCTATAGGCCCCCTTCAGATACTGGAAGGCTGCTATGAGGTCTCCATGCAGCCTTCTCTTCTCCAGGCTGAACAGCCCCAACTTTCTCAGCCTGTCTTCATATGGGAGGTGCTCCAGTCCCCTGAACATCCTCGTGGCCCTCCTCTGCACTTGTTCCAACAGTTCCATGACCTTCATATGTTGAGGACACCAGAACTGCACACAATACTCCAAGTGAGGTCTCACAAGAGCAGAGTAGAGGGGCAGGATCACCTCCCTTGACCTGCTGGTCATTCTCCTTTTGATGCAGCCCAGGATACAGTTGGCTTTCTGGGCTGCAAGCACACACTGCCGGCTCATGTTCAGTTTCTCATCAACCAACACCCCCAAGTCCTCCTCAGGGCTCCTCTGAATCTCTTCTCTGCCCAACCTGTAGCTGTGCCTGGCATTGCTCCGTCCCAGGTGTAAGGACCTTGCACTTGGCATGGTTAAACCTCATCCGGTTGGCATCTGGCCACCTCACAAGCGTGTCAAGGTCCCTCTGGATGGCATTTCTTCCCTCCAGCCTATCAACCAAACCACACAGCTTGGTGTCATCGGCAAACTTGCTGAGGGCGCACTCAATCCCACTGTCCATGTCACCCACAAAGATGTTGAACAAGACCGGTCCCAACACCGATCCCTGAGGGACACCACTCGTTACTGGTCTCCAGCTGGACATTGAGCCATTAACCACAACTCTCTGCGTGCGGCCATCCAGCCAGTTCTTTACCCACCGAGTGGTCCACCTATCAAATTGATGTCTCTCCAATTTAGAGAGAAGGATGTCATGGGAGACAGTGTCAAATGTTTTGCACAAGCCCAGGTAGATGACATCAACTGCTCTACACCTGTCCAGCAGTTCTGTAGCCCCATCATAGAAGGTCACCAGATTGGTCAGGCAGGATTTCCCCTTAGTGAAGCCATGCTGGCTGTCACCAAGCACCTTGTTGGTTTTCTGTGCCTTAGCATGCCTTCCAGGAGAATCCGCTCCAAGATTTTGCCAGGCACAGAGGTGAGACTGACTGGGCTGTAATTCCCTGGCTCATCCATTTTCCCCTTCTTGAAAATGGGGGTTATATTTCCCTTTTTCCAGTCATTGGGAACTTCACCTGACTGCCATGATTTTTCAAATGTGATGGACAGTGGCTTAGCAACTTCATTTGCCAGCTCCTTCAGGACCCATGGATGGATTTCATCCGGTCCCATGGACTTGTGTAAGTTCAAGTTCCTAAGATGGTCTCGAACCAGATCCTCTCCTACAGTGTGCCTTGGGGGCCTTCATTCTCACTGTCCCTGCATCTGCCTTCCAAGGCTTGGGTGGTGTGGTCAGAGCATTTGCCGGTGAAGACCAAGGCAAAGAAGTCATTAAGAACCTCAGCCTTCTCCAAATCCAGGGTAGCCACTTCTCCTGATAGCTTCCAGAGAGGGCCCATGTTGTCCCTAGTCTGTTTTTTATTCGCTACGTACCTATAGAATCCCTTCCTGTTACCTTTCATATCCCTAGCCAAGTTTAATTCTAACTGGGCCTTAGCTTTCCTAACCTGGTCCCTAGCTTCCCAGACAACATCCCCATAACCTTCCAGGCCGCCTGTCCTTGCTTCCACCTTTTATAAGCCTCTTTTTTCCTTCAAAGTTTCTTCAGCAGCTCCTTATCCACCTAAGGAGGTCTCCTGGCCCTCCTGCTAAACTTCCTTCTAGTTGGGATGCAACACTCCTGAGCTTGCAGTAGGTGATCCTTGAATATCAACCAACAGCCTTGGGTCCCCCTGCCCTCTAGGGCTGTATCCCATGGAACCTTACTGAGCAGGTTCCTGAAGAGGCCAAAGTCTGCTCTCTTGAAGTCCAGGGCAGTGAGCTTGCTGCGTGCTCTTCCCACTGTGCTTAGGATCTCAAATTCGACCATCTCATGATCACTGCAATCAAGGCTGCTCTGGAGCGTCACATTTCCAACCAGCCCTTCCCTGTTGGTGAGGACGAGGTCAAGCATGGCACCTCTCCTTGTCAACTCCTCTATTACTTGCAGCAGGAAGTCGTCTTTCACACAATCAAGGAACCTTCTGGATTGCTTGTGCCAGGCTGTACTGTCCCCTCCAACACATATCAGGGTGGTTGAAATCCCCCGTGAGAACAAGGGCCTGCAAGCATGAGGCTGTTCCTATCTCTCTATAGAGGAACAGCCTCAATTCAATACATTACTCATTTGGTAAAATGAGTACTTTTCATTATGAGATCCAGAGACTTTTTTTTCCCCTTTGAAGGTGCTGAATAGTGTTGAATGTATGCATAGGCCAAGCACCAGCATGTTGCCATGATTTGTCCCTCTCTGGTATGACCAGGATGACAACAAGCCTCATTTAAATATTTTTACTATTTTTTCTGGATTTTGCACTTGTTCAGTGGTGAAGTTCCAAAGCACTGGAGGGGCCCAGTGGCCTAGATACTTGCCCATACTATCCCACACACCCTGCCACTCATGACTACCCAGCCTCAGGGAAAATCTCTTGGACCTCCTATATCATCATCTAACCCTAGACAAGACTCAAACCCGACTGCTTAACTTTTTAGATCAGACGAAACAGTCGTGGGTAAAACACACTCTATGTATGTGCCATATGCTGATCCCCATCACAATCAGCAGGCAGGTCTCAAGGGTACCCAAAGGCCATTCAAAACCTTCAGAACTCTCAAATGATGCTGTAAATAGTTGGGGGGGGTGGGGGGGGTGGGGGTTGGGGGTTGGCTGGGAATGTAAGGGAATGTCTCCTTCATAGGTTGACCACCTGAGGAGGGGAAAAAAGATGTGTAATTGCTAAACACTTCTATTACATACCTCTCAAAGTATAGAGGTGGTGACCACGCCGGGAACGCAAGCCAGATCAGTTTCATGATCAATGAGTCTATTGTATTATAAGTCCTGAATTAAACTGAGAATGCTCCAATTTGTGATTCTGGATGAGTTCGTGCTGCATCACCTGTTTTTTACTACAGAAACTCCATTTCAATATTTGGGTTTGGTAAATAATGAAAATGATTTGGTAAATTGAGTAACATTTTACCCATAACACCCACACTGACACTACTCCTTTTTGAGTAGAAGGCCAAACCACGTAAGTGTAACAGTGCTGTTCAAAGAGCCAGGTCAGACCTAAAGAGTTCTTTCTAATGAACTGCCCACAGCCTCCAGCGCAGCTCTCCCAGAGCAAGCCTGGTCAGCCTGAAGAGGTCTATGAGCTTAGCATCTCCAAAAGAAACCAAACAGCCTACTGACTCCAGCAAGTAGACTGGAAGCGCTCCAAGTAACTCAAGCAATCTTAAACCGTGCTATAATTCGAACCATTAAAACTTCAGGGAAATGACACGACACTGTATCTTAGCTTTTCAAAAGGTGTTTGTACCTACATATTTAACTAAGTTAATTTTTACTATACCCGCAGAAGAACGTGTCCATGTCCTCCCTAGAAGCACTCCAATACTTTAATCGCACTTCACACAATACTGCTTTACTGTTGGAACAAGTCCAGAGGAGGGCCACGAGGATGATCAGGGGACTGGAGCACCTCCCATATGAAGATAGGATAAGAAAGTTGGGGCTGTTCGGCCTGGAGAAGAGAAGGCTGCGTGGAGACCTCATAGCAGCCTTCCAGTATCTGAAGGGGCCTATAGGAATGCTGGGGAAGGCCTCTTCTTTAGGGGCTGTAGTGACTGGACAAGGGGTATCGGGTTCAAACTGAAACAGGGGAAGTTTAGATTGGATATGAGGAAGAAGTTCTTTACTGTAAGGGTGGTGAGGCACTGGAATGAGTTGCCCAGGGAAGCTGTGAATGCTCCATCCCTGGCGTTGTTCAAGGCCAGGTTGGACATAGCCTTGGGTGACATGGTTTAGTGGGAGGTGTCCCTGCCCATGGCAGGGGGTTGGAACTAGATGATGTTAAGGTCCTTTCCAACCCTAACTATTCTATGATACAGAAAGAGTACAAGAGCTTGAACTTGCTCTCGAGCATCTAAATCACTCAGAAACCTGCACTGAAGAACAGTTAGTAAAAGCAATATTTCACAGTTCCTTTTGCAAAGTTCACCTTAACTGTGGGTGTCAGTTAATGACATGATCAATTCAGATAAAAACAGACTTTGATTTCAGTGTTAGGCACTGGCCACACTAAATCTGTAAACAGGCTACTTAAACTCAAACAACTCTGAATATAGCCACTGTATCCACTGTATCACACACTCCCAACAGACATGAACTGAATTAGATATTCTATTTTGGTTTAAGCAATTGATTGTCCCCCTTTTTTTTTTTTTTTTTAATAGGAAGAAGAGGCATGATACTAGTAGGAAAAGGTGGCACGATACCAGTGTTATTTTCTCTTCCCAGTGGCTGGTCTACAGAATGCTGGCTTAACAGTGGCTCAGCCTGCTGGATAAAAGCCTTTCCAACAGAAACCTTATCCAGAAGCACGTATGTTCTGCATGCAATGCAGACACCTTCCTCCTCTTCTCCCCCTACTCAGCTCTTTTTAAGGATATATGTAAGAAAGATCTCACTGTGCAGTTTTAAGTTCAAAACAATGATCTCAGGGCTATTAATAAACCATGGGTGATGGGTCACATTTTCATACTGGTATCACCCTCCCTGGCTTAAAAATTAAGACACAGATCTAACAGGTCATGGCACATGCATATTTCATAACCATGGACTGCAGAACTGAACCCCAGTCTAAGACGTTGTACTCCAACACCATTTATTCAATGGTAGGCAGAAATAAGTTCCAAAAGTAAATTCAAGGAGTTAGCTGCATTAATGGATTGTTGTCCATGCTAGATTTCTTCCAGAAAGACATTTAAATTTATCCTGGGTTCAGCTCTAAGTTATTGTTCTCTTTCTTAGCAGCTGGTACAGTGCTGTGTTTTCGACTTTAGTCTGAGAACACACCAATGCTTTTAGTTGTTGCTAAGTAATGCTTACTCCGATCAAGGACTTTTTCAGTCTCTCATGCTCTACCAGGGAGGAGGGGCACAAGAAGCTGGGAGGAAGCAGAGACAGGACACCTGACCCAAACTAGCCAAAGGGGTATTCCATACCACAGCACATCATGCCCAGTATATAAACTAGGAGGAGTTATCTGGAAGGCCCAGATTGCTGCTTGGGTCAGGCTGGGTATAGGTCAGCAGGTGGTGAACAATTGTATTGTGCATCATCTGTGCTTGTTTTTTCCCTTTTCCCACCGCTTAGTTTTTTATTCTCTCCCCTTGTTATTGCCCTTATTATTATTATTGGTGGCAATAGTAGTGGGTTTGTATTATACCTTAGTTATTGGACTGTTCTTATCTCAACCCATGGGGTTTACATTCTTTCAATTCTTCTCCACATCCTACCAGGAGCAGGGGGGAAAGGGAGGGGATTGAGCGAGCAGCTGCATGGTTCTGAGTTACCAGCTGGGCTTAAACCACAACAAAATTGCAATTAAAGAAGTTTTAGAGCCCTTTACAGGATTTCTTTGCATGAACTACCGCGTGGAATTGCAAATATTGCCATATTTTGTTTTAACACCCACTTTCTGCCCATTATTAACTCAAATGATCAAAACAAAACATCCTGATAAAGTTAAATATGTGGAAAAAGTACCAGTTCTGAATTTTGTTCCGCTCTGATTTTACTGAATATCTTCTTGTTCCCAGGAAGAGACAATGATGTCTCGCTTTCCTGACATACACAGCACTTATAATGCTTACTAGAATAAGCACTTCCATCCTCCTCAGTATTTCCACAGACATTTTCAGTTAATACAGTTTTCACCATTTCTCTGAACATTTTTGTAATAGTACTTTTTTTTATTTAGGACCTGGATGAACACTTATAGATGGATCTACTGATTTATACAATGCAATATGATTTACTCCATTCTTGTTTCTAATAGTCTTCTTCATTTTATTTCTTACAATAAACTAGGAATTGAGTACTGATCAATTAACAGCTATCTATAGCAACACCCTCTTCTTTTTGTGTAGTGGTTTCAAACTGACTCTTACTTTCATTTGAGTATAATCTTCCAGATTTTTCATATTCTACTTTTGTTTTAATTATAAAGGGACCAGTAAGTCCCTCTTAAAGAGGTCAGCCAA
Source organism: Amazona ochrocephala (assembly GCA_039720435.1). Lineage (NCBI taxonomy): Eukaryota > Metazoa > Chordata > Aves > Psittaciformes > Psittacidae > Amazona > Amazona ochrocephala. The sequence goes on along the minus strand of CM077882.1, from coordinate 49,014,059 downwards.
AAGCACAAACTAACCTGTCATTTAGTATAATCATTACCACTTGTCTGCACCTCAGCCTCTTAACACTTAAAACTCATGGGAACTCCTGAACACCATTTCAGCCTAATACTACACTGTTCGTTCCATCACCTCCAGAATTTCATGTTCAAGTAACACCACTTCCTACTTAATCACATCAAGCCTGCCTTCCTTCCCAAGACACTTTGTGCTTGTAGCAGAGGTAAATTAATCAGTTTCTCAATTATAACCCAAACTGATTTCTCTTTGCCTCCAACTATCTAATATAATCCCCAATCTAGATTATGCAATGCATAATGCATGAGGTCAAGTCATATGTTAGGCTAAATGCACACAATCTCAATGTCTAATTCCAACTCCAGCCTCAATCTTCAGAAGTTCTTAGCATTATCTCTCTCAAGCCACAGATTGGCCTCTCCATATAACAGCTTTCCCTTTGGGAGCAGACAGATTTTTTTAAAAAGATGCATGTAAATAAATATCCTAATTTATATTAATGAAAAGAGAAATAACTGCATTATTTGCATACGAACACACCTATAGAAAACTGTACACCAGTCACATGCAATATCAGATTTTGCCAAATATACTGACGTGACTGCAATAGGAAATACTGTGTTCCTAGACAGTTCAAAGACAGCTGATTAAACAGGGAACCTATCGAACTGGAAATCACCCCACTAAAATACCAACATATAGATCTTTGTTACAGTTAGCAGCCTTGAGACAAACAACTGCAGGAAAGTGAATTAAATACTGCAAGTTCTTAAACATACACAGATCATTAAAAAATGTAATATAATCATGAACACATAAAAATCAATAAATATATACAGATCCTATACATGACCTAACATATATAATCACTAACATAGACAAATCATTATATATGTATAGACACTACCCCTGGTCATATCTGTTAAACAAGACATGGCACAGAAATTACTGGATTACAGTACTTAGGGTTGTCATATTTTTCAGTCTCCAAGAAGCTATGCTATTCACTCAACATCCTTACAGTTAAGAGGGCAAGCCACCAATGAATGTCACTCTTCCCAGCTTGTGAATATTGTTTGCTTTGTGTGAAACTCTTAACTGGCAATTAAGATTTGCCTGATAAAAATAGGATTTTAAAACAGTATTCTTTAGAAAATAGACTCTAAAAAATTATAAACAACTACATTTATCCTCCAAAGTAATTATTTCAGTTTACAAGTTTTCTTTTGCGTATCTTAGTTTCTGAACTTTGGCATGAATTTCCTACTGTGTTTGCCATGGTAACCAAGCAGCCTGAGCCTCTACATGAAATTCTGTTTAACTGTTTAGTGTTGCATATTGACCAAGACACACTAACATCCCAATGCACTGATACCTCTCAACTTTAAGAGTACTTTGCCACCACGTATTTGTGCTCACTTCTTTGACCCAACATCACCAATTAAAGTACTGTTTCCAAAACCACTCCTAGAAGACCTCTACTTGAGACTCTTGAGTTCTCAACAGTTGTCACAGTCCTGGTAATCAGTACATTATGTAAAAAGACATAAAAAACTAAGCATTTTCATTCTCTCCCCATTTCAGAGCAAAGTGAATTTCAGGTTCTAGTACTCCCTCAGTTAAAACATCTGCTATACAAATCTAAAACTGCTAGTATATACAAGGACATGAACATAAGTTCTCCCTTACTACCAGTGTTACACTAGAAACACTGAGAAGCTGAACTTCAAATAAAGCTGTCTATATAATGCCCATTATACATTAATGTTTTCCCACTGCAGGGAAACAATCTTTTACTTTCAGCAAAACAGAACACACAGGAGTCTATTACCTCAGAATTTCAAAAGCTAGAACTGAAAGTAACATGAAGCAGTTAAGAATTCTCAGGGTTTTGTATTTGGGAGGTGAGTTTGTTGTTGTGGTAGCGGGTGTGTGTTGAGTAGCACTCTTGCATGTTTTTCTCTAAATACAATCAAGGGTGTGCCTTAAGAAAATACCTGCTTGTCACTAGCAGTCAAATGGGTTTTAGCAGAAGTTTTGACTATTAGGAATAGGGAACTGATTTCAGAATAGCAGAGAGCATACCAAATATTCACAGGCACTGAATTAAGTTCATGCTGCAATACTACTTACAGCCTGCCACATGTAAAGCATATAACCCCTTTTGTAAAGACTGTAATGCACTGAAACACACATTTTAGTCTCATTACTTTTGAGGAACTGAAAAAATCATAACAGTTACTGCTTGCCTTAACTACACTTCATAATTAAGTTCTGCAAGGTACACTTAAGATTTATGCTTAGTTAACTGCAACTCCTTTCTTAATAGTTACAATCTAGAAGTTAGAGTCATAGCTCTGAAGTAAAAAAGGAATGGCTATCTTTCTGACCTCCTCTTTATTCCTTATCCTTCAGCAGATCCTTTCATTTCCTCCCACTCCTCAAAGTCTAGTCACTGTTGCCTACACTTCTAATCAGCCCTTTTGCACCTGTTTGTAAATGCTGAATGAGGCATGATTCAGATAAGCTGAACAAAGGTAAGATATATATACTAGATGTAAGAAACAAATCCAAATAAGGAAAATAGGTATGTACGTATCAAACAGCTTTCAAGTAAAGCCACACGTTTTGTCACAATTCAGCAGCTATTCCCATTCAGTTCACAGGCTCAGCTGGGATACTAATTAAACACTTATTAAGTTACTTTCACTGGAAAAGTGTTTAAATTGACTCAGCTCTGTAAGCAAAACTGGTCAGAAAGTTATATCTGTTAAATATGACACTAATTTAAATCCAAGCTCGCAGACTGCTTTTTGACGACCCCCAAAACACGGAACAAACTGGAAACATTACATGACTGAATGACAGCATCATCTCAAAGCTGCTCACCTCCTCTTCATGCACATGCAGAAGTTAGCTGACCTGTTGGACTAGTGTTTTAGTCAGTCACACCTTCAAAGCCATTACTTTCACTTCAGCTTTGAATCTTATTTTTTTTTCTTCTCCAAAGCATAGCTATGATTTTATACATAACAGAAAAATGCACTTTAACAATACATGGACACCTATCAAACATGCACCAAGGCTGACTTTATACACAACTTGCCAGAGACAGAATCACAGCTTTTGAGGGTTTTTTTTTCTTTTGGTGATCAGACATCCTAAGTATCCTTAAAATACATCACAGAAAACTAAGTTCCCTGTTGAAAGACTAAGGCTGGTGTACCTTAGTCATTGAAGTTGTTCACCTGCCATCCCTTGACAACACCCTAATCTTCTCCAATTTTAACAGTGAAGCTTTAAGTAGAACATTTCTCTTTTAAAGGGTATTCAAAAGTATTGAAACAAACAAATCAGACTTCAAACCTACAAAGAACAAATAACCAAAAGACCAACTGATTTAGGGAACAGCACTAGGACTATAATAAATTGATTTACTTGAAATTTGCAAGCTACAGTATGATCATTATTATTAAATTAGAGCAAGTTCAGTTTCATGTAAACTTGTCAAGAGTCTTGGTAGGAGTATAAATTCGTATTAATACAATATAACCAATATAGCTTTAATATACTTAAAATCATACAGACAAGGAGTAGCAGTAAGCTGAGTTTCTACCAGTCTACACATTCATATCTATTTTTCAAAGCTTGCCCCATCCCCTTTTCAGCACGTAAGTTATTTCTTTAGGAAGGAAAACAAAAATAAAAGGCAGCAACAAAAAAGCTCAGGATTATCCACTGCTATAACAAAACAATGTTTTAGTCCAACACTGTAAATTCACTGTTTGTAAGAAGTTGTGTGTGGCAGAAAAGCAGTCTGAATAATTTTTCACTGAATTCCCTGTTGCTATAGGAACTTCACTGTAGCAGTTGTTAATTAATTTATATTTTTTTAATTACAAAGCTCAATAAAAGTCAAATACAACACAGCAATGTCTGTCCAGCAAGTTGAATTATGCCTTTTATGGCAACTGTTGGATTTTGGGAGCCCTACAGGAATGCCAGACATTTCTGATACAGTGGTTTTAAACGACCATAATTCCATCATGTTGCAGCATGTTAATACTACCGGAACAAAGCCGTAATTACTTTTGCACTAAAAATGAGATTCAACTGTTCTTATTCTAAGATCTCCAGAACAGTGCTAAAGAAGTCATGTGAATAAATTATTAACCAAATATATAACCTATGCTTCAAAAGCAGAATGAGGCCCACTGATTTATTATTTTTCTGACCATATTTAATAACAGACAAACAACATAACATATTTGCCTTAACTCTTATTCTGAAGTTGTTACTTGCAATGCATCTTCCTTCTGGGGCTGAAGACATCATAACAACCCAATACAATAAGGTAAAAGCTGTTATAGAAAAAAATAGGAGCACAGGCTACTCGAAAGCAAATATCAAGGATCAAACCCCTAACACAGATGCACTGCAGTGAACTCAGATTTCTTACAATCCCACAGGTAGCAGTCCCAGGATATCACCTAGTTCACAAACCAGAATCCTGCTTCGGAAGTTTTAGAGCAAAAGGCAGAATGCTCCCAACTTCAGCATCAGTGTTTCCAACAGCTTTATTTTAAAGTAAGCAAAGCATTAAGATACTTTAAGTAATAGCAAGTGCTGACAGTTTCACTAGTACAGATATTGGCGGGGGGGGATGGAGGACAGACACAACCAACCTTTTGCCTGTTAGCTATTAATAACTTCCTTTAAAGATTATCATGAAAGGGCTAAAATTGTTAAACAAACCAAATGGTCACGCAACACTATTTCTTTCCTCAGGCTGATTTTTGTCTCAAGAGCAGGAGGCAGTGATCAATCTCTCTATTGTCACCTACTGATCTACTTGCAGACAGTAGCTCAGGCCACTGAGTAGCTGCCCATATCTGAAGTGCTTTGCTCAAGTTCCTAACAGAAGCCCAAATGAAGGCACAAAACTGAACACAAGCTACTGACAGGACATGGGCCAGCCATTAAATCGTCCCTCCCACTGCTACAGGCATACTAATACTACACACACTAGGGATTTCTACTGTCAAAAATACCTTTACCCAGCACTGATATCAGCAGACTGTCCAAATCTAAATTTCTTTTATATTAACCTGCACTGGAAGTGCCACAGCTGCAAGACACCTACTAATCAGAGGTAATACAATTGAAGAAAGGGTTCCCAAATGACTGAAGAGAAGGCACAGCAAAAGCATTTTCTAGCATCATAAGACTGGACTTCTCCAAGCACTGGTGTTACGAACATTGCAATTTGACTCTCTCTTACCTACAAGCAAAGCCACTGTCAATTTAGGACTAGCAAAAAACACACAGATCAACCAGATAAATGCAGGCCAAATACTTTTTTGCAAAAAGGGCTAACTATTGCTCAGAAGAAATACATGCATGCTGATGGGGTCCATCTGTCAGAGAAGAGGAAAGGCATTTTTAGTCACAGGCTTGCCGGGCTGGTGAAGAGGGTTTTAAACTAAAGTTGCCAGGAGAGAGGAACGTCAATCCGTCCCTTTCCTACCACTACAATAGTGGAATAGATGCCAGCAACAGATGTCCAGAGCCTGGAGAGGGATCACAGGTCAGCAGGAGAGCACCTGAAGAGCAGCACAAAAGAATTCAGACAATCCAGCCTATAAGTCAGGTTCACTGAGGGCCCGGCATTAATATCTCTATGCAAATGCACATAGCATGTGGAATAAACAAGAGGAATTAGAGATGTGTACACACTTGCAGGGCTGTGATCTTACCAGCATCGTGGAGACCTGGTATGGTTCCTATAACTGGAGTGTTGGAATGGAAGAATAGATTCTTCAGGATAGACAGACAGGGGAGATGAGGAGGGGGTGCTGCCCTGTGTGTCAGTGACCAGCTGTAGTCCATAGAGCTCCACCTGGGAATGGATGAGGAGCCAACCAAAAGCTTATGGATCAGGAATAAAAGAAAATATGCTAAGGCACATGGGAAATAAGAAGGTGACTGGTGACAGCCAATATGGCTTCAATAAGGGCAAATCATGCCTGGCAAATTTGGTGGCCTTCTATAATGGGGTTATGCTGCTGGTGGATAAGAGAAGAGCAACTGACATCACCTACCTGGACTTGTACAAAACATTTCACACTGTCCCATGTGACATCCTTGTCTCTAAACTGGAGAGGCACTGATTTGAGGAATGGAACACTGGGTCTGGATGGTTGCACTCAAGAGCTCAATGTCCAAGCATACACCAGTGATGAGTGGTGTTCTGCAGGGCTCAGTATCAGGATCAGTGCTGTTCAGCATCTTTGTCAGTGACTTGGACAGTGGGATTGAGCACACCCTCAGCAAGTTTGTTGATGACACTGATCTGAACTATCCTAGTTCAGTCTAATGCATTTATACAGGTTGCATTTGGCTCAAACATAGAACTACACTTGAACAGTCACTTCACTGGCACAGAATATATTCTGCCCACCCTATCAGAAGGTCAGAAATCTAAAAAGCATCTTACAACTTGGCAGGCATTTGCTAACTGTACATGACACAGAGCCCCAAGTTATTCTGTACAAGGGACCACAGAAGTCACCTCTTGAGATGTACCACGAATACTATTAAACAGCAATAATTCTCTAGTGAACCCAAGCATCTTTCTTTTACAAGCTTCACCTTGTATTTCTGAAAAAACTCCTCCTGGATTAATATATCACACTGAACAGCCACTCTTAAAGTTGGGTTTTTTTATAATTCTTTCCTTAATTATGAAAAAATAGATTAATGATTTGAACTGACACATAGTGACATACGAAACATGGGATATAAGACAGCTAAGAAATCCTGCATTCAGCAGCATACAGTCTGAAAAATAAATCCAACTGTTTGCTATATAGATCCTAGTAGGAAATAAAGGTGGAAATTTGAGGGAAAATGCAAGCTAAGCCTGCATCTATGGCTTCACAATACAGTTAGCTGATTTTTAGAGGTAGTATTTGCCATTCAGACCACTAAATTATACAAATCCAAACACCTAAACTATAATTTAAATTTTATGAACATGATTTAAAAGAAGTAATCATAAATATTTCTCTGTAATATCAAGGACAGCAAATAACAGAAAAGCAGAAAAAAAAATCAAGACAGAAGAATACTATACAACAACTTCTGCAAAAATTCCACTTCAATGATGGCTTCAAACTTGTACCAAGGTCATGCTCCAATATCCACCTCAAATCTGAAGAAAATCTGCACAACTATTCAGGCTTACTGTGTTATCCATGTGACTGTGCAGGTGAAAGTGTCCTTAGGGCATCGCTCCAACAGTTTATTTCACCATGCTTGTGGATTTTTAACAGATAGTTTCAGCATGTATTGGCATCTTATGTTGTCAAAGCTCCTCCTTTCTTCAGTTGAAAGGGAGCACTGCAGCCATAAACTGGAGACCTCTCAAAGTGTGATATTAATTGCCTGACAAAATGTATGTAAAGTTCCTGTAAGATAATACTACTACTATTACTATTCCTAGGAGTCTGGGGATAATGAAGTTCGCTTATAGCATCCAATGTTTTCTCCCTACTCCAGGGCATTTTTAAGTTAACAGTCTTGCTTAGACTAACATTTAGGTTACTATAGCATTCAGATTCACTAAGCATACAAAATGAGGCATTATTAAACCAAGAACTGCTTAATACATCTATGTTCTAATCCCACACAGAATGAGAAAAGTATTTGACCATTACAGCCACATGAGAACCTTACGATTAACTCTTGAAATTAAAGACAGATTACAGTTGGTAAACCAAAACTGAAATCACTTCACAGAAAGTATCTATTAGAGATCTTACCATTCCATTATGAACAGCTTTACTGAATAACGCAAGAGAAAAATCCCAGTAAAGTTGACACTACCACTGGAAAGCTTTCAAGTGTAGCGAGCGGCTGGTGGTCCTGCCCACAAAGACTACAGGGCTACATCTAGTCTACCAAACAGAAGCCAGAACAAGCAAAAGCAACTGCTTTATTTTAAGTTACAGAGGGAAAGAAATTAGAAGGATCTAGATACTAGAATATGGAATGCATATACTTTTGGACTTTAAAGGGAGGTGAGGAAAGGAAGGAAGAAATACTCCAAGAAGGATACAACAGAATATTATTACATCAACATACAGTATGGCACATTTAATGTTACTGTTTAGTTTTCTTAAGCTTTCTAAGAGGATAATGGTATTATTAGGCACTAGCAGCACCATTTCAATACTAATTTGTCCAAGTGTGTCAACTCACAGTCATAACAACTGGACAGTAAGTGGCCTTCGGATACCTGTCCTTCAAAAGAAAGTACTTTAGACGGTTCCCCTTTGCCAGAGAACAATACCACAAAATAGGGCATTAAATTTGATTCTAGAATGTCAAACACGACAATTACGGCTTTCAAACCTCTGAAAGATGGGTCTAAGCAATGTTTAATTACAGCTTGAGGCATCCTCAGTGTACATTCTAACTATTAATGGTTAACACTTGAAGCGTTTTGCAGACTATCAGATGTCAAAGCATAATGCAAACTCCTCCTAATTTAAGCACGTAGCATAACACTTTTGGAAATAACCTTACAAAGCTGGCCCACAAAACTCACTACAGACACAAAAGTGTTTGTTACAAGTGACCATTATTTGCATCAGTGAAACAGTGACTAAAATTTTGTCAATCTGCAAAGATTATGTGCTGCAATTAATGGCTTCACACTAATTCAAATTCCCCCAACTGAATTCATGTAAGTACAGTATTACTACACATATACTCCAATACAATAAACAAATCATACCAGCAGTGGAGGAAAAGAAAGGAAAAAAAAAAAAAAAAAAAAGGACAAATCCCAGACAAATTCGCTGTTTATAAAACACTGCATACCAGTTTAGGGGATTGGCCAACATAGCTTAGTATTCACTCTCAAACATGCCAGCCAAACAGGCAGCCTTAGATAAAAGAACTGTTACCTCAGAGAGCAATCCTTCAGAGGCGATACTGCAACACCTTATTGAAGTCAGAACAGTTGCGATACAGGCTTGAAACACAGGCTAAGAGAAGTAAAGGCATTTCAGACTAATGCTGCTATCTACAACTCAGAAGCAGCCTCTAGATAACAATCATCTTGCAAACTTCCTTCAGAAGTGTCACTGGAAGGAAGGGGTTACCAAAAAAACCCATCCTTCAGAAAACTGCAGATTATTTTGTGTCTTGTCAGTACAGCCGAGATAGAATTAAGAAAGAAAACATCTATCTACATGATAAAACTCAAGGTGGTAAGTATATCCATCCATTAAACAGTGAAACAAGTCTCCAAGACTTTCAAACACTTTCACAACCACAGATCAACAGCTGATCTGTACTAGTGGCCGAGGCACAATACCTCCAGAGGGCTAGCAAATCCAGTCCCAACTATTGTCTACAAGATAGAGAAGAAACAAAAGCTCAGCAAAAAATTAAGGGATTTCCGGTGGGGAAATGAATTTAAAAGAATCTACAACACCCTTTTGAAGAGGGGCAAAACAGACTTACAGAGTGTCACATCCAGCACACCTGAGAAATGTGGACTATGCGAATATCTCCAGCACAGAAAAAGAGTATCTTCCCAGCTACAGGATGGGACCATATACCTTTGGAAAAAGTCCTGTTCTTTTTACTGCGGTACGTATATTAACCAATTTGACTGTCAACTCTTTCACAATAATAGTGATGTTTGATTCTGGTATAAATAAACATTTAAATGCAGAACGCTTTGTAGCAGAATTCAACTAATCACAGTACTAAGCCTTTCCTTGGTATCAAAACCACTGAAACAGATCAGATTGTAGGCACCTAGACAAAGGAGAATAAAGCACACAAGGTAAACTTGCACAAAGCAAGCACCAAAAAAAAAAATCTAATAGCCTTCTGAAAAAATAACTGGACTAGAGAAAAAGGTCAGCAGCAAATATAACGTGCGGTTTTTAAGTCCTCATTAACAGATGAAAGCACACTTCACATCTGTAAATGATACCAAGACTGGAAGGATTATTTTGCAATAGGCAGCACAATCAGAAATAAAAACACTCTAACAAATATAACAAAAACCAATTAAAATGGTACGTAATATTTATGAACAACAAAAAATATCAAAGCATGGATAAAAAAGGAGAAAAGTAGCAATATGACACAAAGCAATCCAAGTAAGTCGAAGCAGAATTAAAAAAAGGCAACATTATTCAATACATTAGCAAGAATATTAGACACAGCAAGCAGTAATTGCCCCTTACTCTGCACTGAAGTCACAGTGGAAGTACTATATATCTAGTTTACCACAAATGCAAGCTAACAGAAGCCAACAGAGAGATCAATCAAACATTTGGAATTCATGATCTGAGAAGAAAGGTTAAAAGAACCTTAGGAAAAGTGAGAGGGCAAATTAACAAGTTTTCAAATATGTAAACGCTGAAGACAATAATCAACTAATGTCTATGTCCTCCATGTCCACCATAAGTAACTGCATGCAGGCTGTTCGGTTGTGAGGTTTTTTTGTTGGTTGCTTTTTTTGTTTGGCAGTTTTGTTTCCCTTGAACAAGAAGTTTAGTTAGATACTGGGGGGGAGCAGAGGGGTGAACTAAGCACCAAAACAACTTATTTAGGGAGGCTGTGGAATTCTTGTTCCTACTGCAAGTTTAAGAACTGGTCGTGAAGATGTGGGTATATTTCTCTCTGCTTCAGAGCAAGTGTATTATCAGAGATCCTTACACATCTCAGCATTTTTATAGCTCATATCTGCTATTAAAAGGTGTATCTTTTTCAGGGGCCTGACACAGCTTAGTGCTGTCTAAATATACAGTAATATAAACTCACCTTCCCACCACATTTTGAGAAAATTTGCTGGTTTGCTCCACAGATTCCAGCTTCCTACCCAGAAGTGTCTCACACTACCCTTCCCAGAGCAATATATTTAAGCACAGTGACAAATGCCACCCATTATCATTCTGTTGTTGCAACAAGATCCTAGCTGAACAGTCTATAGAATAAAAATCACCACCAAGGATAACACTTCTCAACTGGACAAAGACTCCATTATCAAGCCAGAAATAAAAAAGGTAATTTAAAGAACTGCAAAGGAAAGAATCCTACATATCAGTAGTTTTACTCATAACCAGGGGCTGCCAGTATGCTAGTTCTTAAAAAAAGAAGTTGAAATACGAGATTACTTTCATCTTAGTACAAATATAATTACTTTTAAGCAATTTGCTCAATGTAAGGTTAAAAAGACTGTCAACAGATTCTGCCCTTCCCGCCTCTGCCAACCTGAGCTTATCACCTACATATGCTTCTACTCCAACACCATTACAATATGCTATAACATATACAATTATTGACTGACTGCTGCTTTAGGTAGCTGCAGGGTGTGCGTGTGTGTGCACGTGCACATTTAATTTTTGCATTATTACCTTATAACCCTACTCCATGAAGAAGCAAACTCCTGAAATAATGAAAAGGGCTTCATTTAACACCTATAACTCAATCAAAATTAAATCAACAATCCCATGCGAACAGATCCTCTAAATATGACTTAAGGCTGAAATAAAGACTTTATTGGGGAGAGACCTCATAAGGCAGGGGATCTGACCTGACAGCTCAGGCCACTGAATGGGGTAGCTTTGTTCCTTCTTCTCACCCAACACCAGCCCTTTCTTTGCTCTCACTGTGCCTGCTAATATGTGACCCCAAGATGAGGCAGTTCAACTCACCAAATGAAAAGAAAATCTACCCAGAACAAGAGCAAGTACTTTGCTGCTGGTTTAGCAAGCTGAACTAGCTCAACCAGAGCCTGAACACTGCCAAACATGACAAGGAGATAGGAGCACACTGCCAAGAGGATACTATACTGCTAAACCATCATCTTAAGCTGTGACTAGATCATTTGAGTTTATGAAAATTTACCCCTTCTGTTTAACAAGAGATCACTGTACACACCTAACCTTAGAACCAAAGTTAAGAAGGACTGAAAGGGAAACCCCACTGACAGTGTAGTTGAGAATAACTATATACATACGTAAGTAGGTAAAGCAACCAGATATTCCATCACACTTTAACCTCTCCTTACTAAACTATAGGTTTTTGGTGGGTTTTTTTTCTATGGATCCAAGTCAGAAAGCAGCAGTTTTCTGGAGGCCTGCATTGCCTTACTAACACAAAGATAGCTACCAAGGTTTCACTATAAAAACAACAATGTATTGGCTCATAATTGATGTGCTTTCTACGACACAGAAACCATGAGAACATGGTGATGTTTCATAGTAATGGTAAAGTTTAGTGGTAGCATGGAAGCATGAAAAAGTTCAGCTTCCTTTTTAAAGGGGCAAATAACAGAGTTGGGAGAAAATACCTTTTTGCTTCAAAACATCTCTAAAGACGGCCTGAAATGCTGTCAAAAGCTCTCTCTTGCCTCTCTGCCAAACTACTATCACTGTTTATTACTACTTCAATCTCCACACCACTGTCCTAGACATTAGACATAACTTTTGAACTAAGTTTTGTGGAAGAAGGATCAAGGTTAGAGGAACATCACCAGAAATATTTTTTTCTTTATATGGGTTAAATATCCTAAGTAGAACACATACATTAGCAGTCTACTTTAAAAGATGGCATACAAATTAACATTGCAGATGCAATGTATTTAGAATTTAAGGGAAACAAGAAGAATCTTAGCACTATTGATTTCAAGATGTGTCCTTTCAAGTGGTATCTTTGATGCAATATTATATTTATTCTTAAGTGCTGCTCATGGCTTAAGTGTGACTCTTACTTCATGTGTACTGATCTGTAATGGATTACCAATGCAAGAATTATCTCATTATCCAACAGATACAATCACTTAAAATAAAGTCCTGGTGGTTCTTCCACTCATTTTATTAAAAATACAACATTTTCTTAGCAAGAAAAGAAGCAGATATTAAAAATGGTAAAAAAAAAAGGCAAAATCATATCTACCTGACACATACACACAACACAGCTTCACTGAATTCAACTCAGTATTGTAATATGACTTTGCGAAATTGACAATTATAGTCTTAGAGTAATTAGGGAAATTTTCTTAAGGGATACGTAGATAAGTATGAACCAACAGTTAAAGCCTGAGTTATTAGAATATGTATTGTGCAGTGGATCCCAAACAGCTTGGGTCTTCAACAGATGAAGATCCTCTCTCCTCCTGTCCCCAAGACCAGGACGGCATGCAGAGTTTGAGAGTTTGTCCTTAAAAGACAGGATTACATACTGTCAATTTAGATAATAACAGCTCTCTCCATTTTATGATAGCCAAAAGATATATTTTGATTCTGAAAAGCTCGAATAATCAGTTTGAAAGACTGTCAGCCTGTTTCTATGTCAACTTTGTACACAGAAAAAGCAATGACTTGCAACTGAATAGTTTCAAAATAAATTCTAAAGCTGCGAGTATTACAAGCTTAAGACAGACCACCTTCCCCATTCTCATTTAAAGCATTTTTCTTAATTGCGTTTCAGTCTACTTCAGCTATTTCTCTAGGTTCACTTTACTGATGTATTACATACACATACAGAACATACGCTGTATTTTTAAACTGCTATGACTGTAAAAGCCTACTGAAATTAATTCCATTTTAACAATGTGTATGTTTTATACTACTTGAAGAAAAAAATATTCAACACTAACAGGTATGCTTCAGAGCTCTCAATTTAATAATCTGACAAACTAAAATGATCTCAGTTACTGTGTATCCCACCAACAGTTTTAGCATCTTAAAAAGATGAAAAAAATCAATTGCTCAAAATGATTTTATAATTTGAAAAAGTTATTCAGTTCCCTATTTTTAATGAAATTCCAGGCTTTAGTTTTTATTTTTTAGAACTGTAGCAAGAGATGACTAAGACAACTTGCAAGAATCACATGTATCATTACTAAACTACATAAAGGCCTGCTCTGCAATCTAAGTGAGAGAACTATTCAGTTACTTTGTATGGAAAAAATGGACATATCAGAATCCAAACATGATAATAATTTAGGATATAGATTTTCAGAGAGAATTGCCAGCCAGAATACCTTGTAAATAGTAAACACAGCAGCTGCTTATAAATAGCAAATACTGTTTGATAAAAAATACCGCATGCTGAAAGAAACTATTGTTTAAGTACTACTTAAACCAAAACTAGACTATTAAAATTCATTAAAGGATGAAACTAAACTCTATACACATACTTTCCCAGATTATTATACAGGGCATATCAGATCTGTTAAGTCACAGTCAACAGATAACCACATAGCCTTTATTCTCCAGTTGGTCCTTACACTTTATACAGAGGAGTGAAATGGGCACTAGTTTAGAACACCATAGATTCAGATATAATTCCTTGCTTATGCACAAGCTTCCTGCACATCCCTGTGTATGTCATTAGTTCTCTGTGCCTTCAGCCCATACTGGTGAGCTAAGAGCAAAAAGATTTCAAAGTACTCACATTCTGGTAGCAGAGTCCCAGGTACGTAAGGTAAAGAGGTAAAGAAGACCCACTTTCAGAAACATAAAATAGAAAACTGACAACCATTGTATCTGCGCTTACATATATCAGGAGTGACACAGGTTCACTCAGCATGACAAATTCAGAGTCTTCCTCTAAATCCCGTAAAATCAAGGACCTTAAGAAACAACAAGCAGAAAGTATTTGTTCATAAATATGGTGATCCAAAAGATCAAATCCATGCTCTGTTAGTTCTGCATCAAATAATGACACGTAAGGAGTCTCTACCAAGTGCATCAATGGTTCTAGCCTGTAAAAGCAACTTTATCCCTGTTAATTATCTGACATTTAAAACTCAGCTCATCCCACTGCTCCCATTTAGAAACAATCCTAAAACCAGTTCACACTTCAAAGTCACAGTGAAGGCCTAAAATTAGAGTTAATACTGTAGCCATTCAATCAAAGCTAAAAGATTCTGGAAGCAGGGACTGACACTACCATAATTATGACAACCATCAGTATTCAGCAAACTCACACCTGAAGCAGCAGGTGAAGGAGGCCCAGGGTTGCCTGGCCAAGGGAAAGCCAACCAACCTTCACTGCTGCACGCCAAGGAGGACCCAGACAATCGCATCCCTCCAAAGGCTCACACACACAAACAACCGCTGGTGACACCGCACTTGACGTGGCCCAGTAGTACTAAGCCAGCGCCGGTCCCGTAGCACAGCCCTCCAACCCAGGCCTCCGCTGCCCCAGCCCTAGCCGCTACGCCGCAGGCCAGTTAATCGGGAGAGCGGCTCAAGTCCCATCCACAACCGGGCCGCAACCGAAAAGCTGCCAGGCGCAAAGCTACCGGGGGGGCAAGGGGGTAGGAGAAGAGACGGCCCAACGGGGCGGCCTCGGCCCCCCGCCCACGGTGCAGCTCCTGCGGCGGGGCTCCCACGCTCCCCGCAGCCGGCGGACCCTCTGCGGGCGGCGGGCGCGCAGTCCCCGCCACTCCCCCCTCAGCCCAGAGACCGAGCCCCAGTACCTTGCGGACCCCCTTGTAGATGTAGAAGTAGAGCTCCCGGCCCACATTGAAGCAGAGCCGGTCCCCGTTGCCGCTCTGGTCGTTGACGTTGACGAAGGAAACGCGGACCGGGTTGGAGCCCTGCGAATTGAAGGGCACCCGGTTAGGTCGGCTGTACTCCGAATGGGTCAGCAGCTTGTACAGCCCCTCCCGGGTGGTGAACTGAGTCTTAATCTCGTTCATCTCCTTCCCTCCTCCCTCCGCCGCCATCTTGGAAAGGAGCATTCATCCTGCCCCAGTGCCCGGATGTAGCGCCACTGCGCAACCGCCGCCGCTCTCACGGCCGTGCGCGGAGGCGGCCACGCAAACGGCGTAAGTGGGAGGAGCGGCGGAGCCTGTTTACTGCGGGTCTGCGCACGCGCCGGGCCGCCTCGCCTGCCCTTGGGTGGGCCCTCGCGGGGAGGGCGGGGCACCGGGCGGTGGGGGTCACTCGCTGTGGTGTTGGGGCGCGGAGGTGCGGTGCAGCTGTGCAGCTGCGGTGGCGGACAGGGAGAGCCGGGGCGCGGGCTCGGGCTGGCGGCGGGGCTCTGCGCGCTCACAGGGACCCGTCGCCTCTGGACGTGGGCGGCGCGGGGGGTGAAGGTGTAACTGCCGCTGCCTGTGGGGCCGCGCTGAGCTGGAGGTGGCCGCCTGCGGTAGGGCCGAGCCGCTAATTTGGAGCTGACGGTTCCCGGGTGAGAGGTCAAAGTGAGGCGCCGCCGCCCTCGCTATGTCCATGGGCTGGTTTGTCAACACGTTACTGCCGGGGCACCCGCCAGCGCCAGCAAGCCTGGCTAGGTGGGGCTGCTAAACCCCGCTGGGAGCGTCCCGCGGGTAAATCAGTTAAGAGCAAATGCAAGTGTGCAGCTGTGCTTTGATGCTTCATGTCAAGCCCACGCTGCCCCTGAAGAAGACAACATAGGCATTCCCCCAGCTCTGCGCCACCTCCAGCTGCACGCAGATGCAAGCTGGGGAGGTGACATGAAATGGTAACCTGAAAAACTAGTTGTCAGATAACTCACCTCATTGTTTTGATTGTCGTGCAACTGTACAAGCAGCTGTGTTGCACAGCGAACCACATCAACGTCAGGTGGAAGTCGTGTAGGGTTGGCAAGATTGTTTTCACTAGGCAGAGGCAGGACTGTTTCTTTTGACAGCAGTGTCAGCTTAAAGAGCTTGACTAACGAGAGCCTCATGATTGACTCAAACTAATCTAAGACTGATCTCCATCTGTAAGAAAGGGTTTGACTCCTATCTTCAGGTACGTATCTCCATTACCTCCCTCGTATTGGTTCTAGTAACCATGGAACCAAAGGGTGAGTCAGATCCACCTGAAAACTAACACACACAAAGAAATTGCAGGTTGTTGGGTAAGCAAACTGTTGACTGGCAGCCAGACAGATGCAACTCGTCACAGAATTGCTAGGGTCAAAATAAAGAGGGACTTGGGAATGTGCAACCAGGGGAAGACAAGCAGCACAGAGTTAGATCACCATATTATTAGTAAAAGCACACTTTATAGTTTCATGCTGTAGCTGTGTTGCTGTAATGAAGCTGCTACCAAAGGCATTGTCTTATTCTCTACTTTCTTGACTGTGACTATCTGCTGCTGCTACTTCCCTCCCAAGCAGCAGCGCTCATCTGGTCCGTAATGAGCCATTTCTGAAAGAGAAATGGATAGAGAATTAAACTCCCTGCAAATGTGAAATTAATAGAGTTAAATGGCAAACATGGACTCTGTAAGCGCAGGGACAGGAATGCACAACAGAGCTGGAGGGAAGCAGGACCTCCTCTTCTTTCCACTAGGTCAGCTCAGCCACAGATGTCCATTCAGACTCCGGGGGGTTAAAGGGATTTCAAATCAATTGTTTCAAATCAGTTTAGCTCAAAGAGATTTAGTTTGCAGCTTAATACTCTCTTGCTGGTGACCATCAAAATAGTAGTACAAGGTAGCTGAGAGACATGAAACAGCCAAAGTTCTCCAGGTTAACTCATGAGGGTAGAGTATGTATCTGAGTAAATACCTGTACAAGTACAAGCTAATCAAACTTCCAAAAGGTGGTCAGGTATTGAAGCCTTCCTTGAAATTCTTAAGATTAAAACCAATAATGACCAACAGATTTTGTCAAGTTATCAGCCAGCCTTGTTAGATGGTATTGATAATCTAAAAGCACATAAAGTAGGTGAGCAGACCTGCAATTATATTAAGAATCGTACGGAGTGTGGTTCTTGCATGTGGAATTTTCATCAATAGACTTCCAGAGAGAAGGCAAGAATGTTTTCAGTCACCAAAAGAAGAGCAGGAAATGCAAGAATCTCTTCATAATCATAATAAGGTGGGTTTTTTAAAAATATTACTCTAAGCAGGCATACTCACTATATCTGATTCATTACACACTGACAACATTGGATAGATCACTTTGAAGAACAAGCAGGCAATTTTGTTAGAGGAACCATGTAGAATGCAAATGGTACTGAAACCACAGCAAGCCCTCTGTCACTGATGGAATGAGAGTGATCCAAAGAATAAACAAAGCTAACAAGTACCTGGTTATCAGCAGTATATGATGGTGCAGAAAGTCAAAGAATTGATGTAGTGTTTAACATTTACCAAGAAACATCAATAGAAGCTGCTGAGAGATTCCACCAAGAATTCAACACAAACATTCATTTGAAAACCACAGC
The DNA here is from genome assembly GCA_039720435.1 of Amazona ochrocephala. Classification (NCBI taxonomy): domain Eukaryota; kingdom Metazoa; phylum Chordata; class Aves; order Psittaciformes; family Psittacidae; genus Amazona; species Amazona ochrocephala. The sequence continues at coordinate 48,995,821 of CM077882.1, read as the reverse complement.
TGCAAGTCACAAGAACACTATTGTACAGCACCACCACCAATAGTCATCAAATATTTGGTTAAAGAATGGGAAAAGGAGATTACAGAGATAAGCCTTCTGAAAAAAATTCTCTGTACCACTCGTAAATTCTTCTGGTTCAAGCTAACCAAAGATGATAGCTCTGAAATGATCCCATGAGGCCACTGCTAAATGTGCTGTTTTCTGTGCACTGTGTAACCAGTAAATACAGGTCAGTCAGTATCGTGCTGCATCGTGCCTTTGCTTCTCTTAAATGTTTTGGCAAATTGAAAGATGGACATGAGCAAAATTCACTCATTAATGCATGAGTGAACAATAAAACATTAATAAAGTAGTGTGGTCCTTTGAGACTGACATATGCAGGGCATAAATTGGTCCTTTTCAGGATGTAGTGTTGTGCTTTTGCTGGCCACAAGGAAACTACAGCCTTAAAACTTAGGCAATACTGTACAGTTATCAACAAAACTTTTCACTGCTTTAATTTGAATGCTATCTGTTACTTGCTGAAAAGTGCAACAACTGATCTTAGTGATACTTTTACCAGAGAGGATGGTGACTACACCCATACTCCATCATGCAAACAGTATCTGTTCTGGTGTGCACTGCCTGCTGATTGTGATATAGAAACCAGGAGACCATCTTTGCAGTGTCTGTCAACTATAGTTAAGTCTGACAAGTCTTGCTTGGACTTCTGATGCCAAAACCAGTTTAGGCATTTAGTGTGTGACTGGCTTAAGAGTCATAAGAGTCAAAAACTTTGCAATGTGTCAGATTTCAACAAATCATGAGTATGTGTGAATTACTAACAGGAAGAGGCATAGAAAGATACATAAGCGACACATCTGAACTACTCAAAAGATTGATGCTGATGGAACTTGCATGCCATTTAGTATGGGGAGAAGAAAAATAATTACAGTGTTGGAAATCTGTTTCCAATGAATTACATGGACTTTACTTCCAACTTGCTTTCATCATGAGAAAATATTGTTTATGGCTTAGTTTCATAGCACTTTATTTGCGTTAAAAATCTTTTCCTAACACTACATACATTTAACACTAAATACATGAGATAATGTATTATGATGTGTATTACAAAATGAAAGGCTGTCACCAAGTTTCTGCTATGCTAGAATACATTGCATGTTGTTTGTATTCTCATCCCTCTTCTAGAGAAAGAGTGTGTGAAACATTTTGTTTTCATAGTTGCAGAGGGTTATTACTTAAAAATAAATGGGCATTTTTACAAAACAGACATTTGGATTGAAGAAGACAAGGTAAAAGAAGTCTGCTTTGCAGTTGGGATTGGATAACAGTGAATTCTGTTGTGGTTTTGGAAGGCTTCATTTTGGTGTTTGCACTCAGCTCTCTCCAAGTTGCCTCTGGAACAGACTACCATACCTCCATAGTGAAAGTGCTGTTCTTGTCAATACAATGCTTATCTTGAAGCTGTAGCTGTCCTGGAAATTATGTTCTCTGAAGATAAGACTGAGATAATGAATTTAATTTAAATCATATGGAAAGCCAGAAAGATTGGTTGTGATATGTCTGCAAATAGCTCGTGTTTCTAAGATGTGCTACAGCATTATATACTTCTCAAAACTCCCTAAATATGGAAGATATCCAAACACAGTATTGCTGTAATCCATGTGAGGAATGAGAAACCTATGAATTAGTAAGGTCTGACTCTTGGCCAGCAGCAATGATTGAGTTTCTTACAGAACTGGAATTTCTAGCCAGTGATGCTTATCAGTGCTACAGTGTGAGAATGCAGTGCCATCGAGAAGGCTGAGAATACTCCTAAACTGCAGTAGACTCTTACGTGTTATTAATTTAAGCAACAAAACATTCAGTACATAAATGTTTCAAAATTATTTTATCTTCTATCAGAATCAGCTATTTAACTGAGCTGGTTCTCATTGGGAAGCTTGTGGTTATGTTATGATAATACATGGTTACTGGTAGGTGTTGTAGGTCAGCCAAGCAACGTGTACTTGGTGTAACAGTTAACAGCCATCCCTGCGAGCAAAGTTGTTGCCATTGTGTGTTTTAAGACTTCCTAAGCAGAACAGGAAATAAGGAAAGCTGACCAAGGTGTCCTTGGAAAGAACAGACTTTAACAGGCAAGGAAAGGGAAGCATTACCAGCCTAAAACAAAGAAGTAAGATCTAAAAGGTGAATTGAGAGCCTCTGAGCATTTTGCACATAAGAGAGGTATGTTTATGATGTCTTAAATTTATCCTAGATTCCTCAGTCTCCTCCAGGTCATCTGGCTAACTGATGAAGAGATCCTTCCCTGAGATCCTTCCCTGTTGCTTTGGTGTAGTTCTCAGAGAGAAACTGAAAACTTCTTAGCACATTCTACATTCCCTTATCGCCTTTCTCACGAGGCAATATTATCTCAAAGATGTTGCAGAGAGCTTCAGAAGAATGGCTATCTGCTTTCTGTCTAGTCATAGAAGGAGATTCTCCATCAGTGTAATAAGTATAATTTCAGTTCCATGGTTGGAATGACTGTCTCCAAATTGTTTTGGATGAAGCATTGAAGTTTTAGATAAATGATCTTCTAATGTGATTTTTTTCTGAGTCTCTATAAGCTCATTGAAGCACAGGAGCTTTGGATACTGCATAGTACAGGCTGTTCATTCAGCACTAGTAGAATCATTGCATGTATAAAGAAAGGAGAGCTTATATTTCTGAATTATCTGCTGGCTTCATAATGGTCATTATTATGGTCATGCTCATGACTTTGGTTTGTAAGTCAAGAAGGGCACAAGTTAAATTCACAAGTCTTTGCCATCCATCTGGTGTCCAGAACTTACTCATATCTAGGAGCTGGAAGATTAGTGAGTGGAACTGTGGAACTGTTTAGACAAAAATTCCAAATCCAAATTTTCCAGCCTTTTTCATTATAGCGATTTTGTCATCTGCAAGACAAAAGAGAGGTTAGCTGAGGAGAATGGAGATTGATATGATGCATATATTCTTATCATACACACATTATAATTTCATCATGCAAAACAAACATTCATCATAAAAACTTATCCGCACTCAGTCTAACTGCCTAACTGGAAGTCTGACTTCTTCCATGTTTAATGGAACTTGTTTATTTTCTCTCTACTCTCTCTTGCTGCACATATAAAGCAGATGATGGGATTACTAAAGAAAAGTGTGGTTTGAAGATTACCTATGTAGAGTAGGCTCTTGGGCCCCTGCTTTTCTGGTTTACCTGAAACTATCATCCTTATCCAGCTCATACAGTGTAGTCTTCTTTAACATATACTTACCAGTAATCAAGTAATCAGTAATGGTGCGAGATTCCCTGTCTTTTGCCTCCATCCTTCTATGACCAAGTGCTAGGTATAATGTGATTAATGTAATTTCCCAACAGCTGTTCAGTCAGTTTAGTTAAATACATCTGATGTCTATTTTTTTACTATTTTTTTTTCATAAGTAGGTATAACATGCTAACATCAAATATAAGGTAGATACATACTAAATCTTATGTATTTTCATCTCCTTTGATAGCAATAACAATAGAATTGCTTGTTAATAGAGAGCATTAGTCTGACATCTTTCACAGGCAAGTACTTCCAATTTTCAGATTCTTAATTTCCTGATTTGGTCATTTGACACAGATGAGGACATCTGACAGATGCACTGGCATGCAGGAATTGCCTTTCTCAAAAACCAGCTAACTAAAACTTCACTGCAATGTCTCAGTATGTTCAGAGTCTGTACATGAAACTAAATCTGTGAGGTAGAGTTAGGAGACAGGATCAGTCTCTATTCATGTACCACATGAACAGGGAAAGCTGTACACTTTTATATGCTTAAACTAAATTTTTTGAGTTTTATTTGTATTTTTGTTTAACCATAGAAAAAAGCATAATATCTAGAAACAGAAGACAACATATATACCCTTCCTTTTTTATGTGAGGTTGTTTAGAGATTTAAAAAAAAAAAAGAAAAAAGCAAGCCTAATCTAACATACAGATTTCCTGAGGCAGCTGTTGATTTCTGGGGGGGATGGTGAATGGTTGAATAGTTGAGCACACAGTTCACAGAAAATTCTTGAAACAAAGTTTCTATTATAAAGAATGAACTCATTGAGTGGGTTAACTTAAAAAAAAAAGGTTTAAACTCCTATGCCATATGTACAAATATATGTTGCTCTCTCTACGTATCTGTATTTGCTCAGTATAACTTCTGTAGAGAATATTTATACTTGCTGTATTAGCCCCATCTGGTGAATTCTAACAGCACTGCAAACTAGAGAGACTTCATGCTCAACTCTCATGTCCCAGCTCTTAGATGGGTAGCAGGGCATACACAGAGACCCATATTCCTCCCTTTGCCCACTTCAGCAACAATGCAAGCACCAAGGAGGAAACCTCATTAGTGTGTTAGTAACATAGTTTCTAAGCTTCTCCTTTGCTTTAATGGATTAATCTTACAAGTTAGGGTGCTACTATCTTCATTTGCATTCAAAATCATTAAGAGTACATTAACACACTTGAGCCAAACAACCCCATTCCCAAAGAGAGCATTTCTGTTCTTCAGTGCTCTTTGAGGAGAGGCCATGTGTGAGGGGCAGAATCAGCTGCTCTTGCAGAACATTTAGCTTTAAAATTCTTTCTGAGGGAGCTGTGGTTCCAGTTTGCATAACTGCAAAGGGATGTCACCCTTCAATGAGTTCATTTCAGAGCAGCTGTTAGTGGACATACTCATGGGCAACCTGCTCTAGGAGGCCTTGCTTGAGCAGAGGGGCTGGATGAGATGACCTCCAGAGGTTCCTTCCAACCTTAAATCTGTGATTCTCTAAGTTTACCCTTATGATTTGTATTTGTGCAATATCAATATAAGTCAACACTATTTTGAGTAGGTAGCATTTTACTTACCTTCTGTAAGGATAAATTATAAAAGATCTTTTGAAGTGCAGGATCAGGATCATAGTTTCTAAACAACAAATGAGGAGGCTGCTTGCCTCTAACATATGGGTTAGCAAACCCAGTCAGCCTTTGGTATGTCAAAGTAATACACCCTCAGCAACTGTCTTGACTTGCTCCATCCCTAAGAAGTCTTGATCAGTTTCTCTCTACTCTCCCTCTCCTGCTGCATGTTTCTACCAAGTAATGGCTGATTTTTATAAAAAAGCTTGGATTGAATGTTACCTACATAGAGTCAATTCTGCAGAAAGATGAGTATGACAGTGATTCTTTTACTGACAGGCTTAGCTCACGAAGATTAGTTGCTCTGCTACGGTAAGCTGAAATGTGGCTACAGTGTGTTTCTTTCCATCATTTCCCTTTGGAAAATTCAAACATAATCTTGTCATAATCTTTCTAGTCACCCTAATTCTGTTTCTCGTCTTCTCTCTTTCCCTCAGCTGTGACAGGAGACAACTGTGGGCAAAATAAAACCAGCTAATAGTGAGACGCAAGGCTCTCATGGTCCTCATTCAAAACAGATGAATAAAGTGGGCTGTTTAAGCGTAACTTACATAGGAACATTAAGTATGAGCATATCTTAAATAGGAACTCTACATCTTTGGGTGGTTTCAGACTTGGTTACCATTAAATGATCAACAGAAGGCACTCTACATCACTTCAATAAAATGTGTTGCCTTGCTGTATTATTCTGACTTGAATGGATTATAAGTGAGTCTATATTAGTCTCACCATTATACCAATTAAGCAAATATCTCTTCTTTTCCCAGAGAAATGTCAAGCTTATTCTTAAAATTAAATCATTACCTCAGAGTGTACCTACACAGGTGGCCTTTCAGGTAAAGGACAGTGAGAATCTCCAGTCTTTCTTATTTTGTTATTTTGTCATAACTGTAAAATTCAAACTCTGGGATGTCCCAGAATGTAAATGGAAAGTTAATTAATGATAATAAATCAAATCTTGTGATGACTTTTCTTGCTTTATAATACAGTCTAAACTTACTACATTAAAAGCCTACTGATTTCCTCTCGATTAAATCATTATTCATCCTATTCTATCTTCACCTTAAGCAAATTAGAAATCAGAGAGAAGCAAAAATCCAAAATATACATTGGAGTATTAATGATACATCTGAAACAGTAATTATATCTTCTGTCCTTCACTCTTGGTACATATATCCAAAATTACTTGTATTTTTTCATTGTTTAAAAAGCCATATACTACAGTTGTGTGTGTGTATAAATATACATGCAGTAAGGGTTCAGCTATATTTATCCTTATTAACACTGAGCCTGTGCAAACTTAAGATCAACCCATGGATGAAGAGGAGAAGACTCCTGCCTTCCAGGCTGAAATAGTACCTCATCAACACTGCCTGTACCAGCAAGAAAACCTTTCTGAGGGAGCCAGTTTGCAATTCATTGGCTGCAAGCTATCTAGCCATTAATGTGACTCAGTCAGTAAAACACTGCCTGAATTCTTAAGTATATCCTGAGAATGCTTAAGCCTTCTGTTTTGGTCTCTGGACAAAATCAGACTCCAGGCCTTGACTGACCCAAACAAGCTAGATTCTGGAAATGACTGACCCAATGAGCACAACTGTACAGTCATCATGGATTCAGGCACAGGATGACCAAAGCTGTCCCTATTATTACTGTGACGTCCAGCAGTGGATCTTTTACGGAAATATTGCTTGTGCTGGTGCTCACAAAACAAAAAAGATAGGCAGTTTGTATGTCACCTTCAATTCGAGGCTAGCTAATGCCAAGTGAACACACTGCAAAACAGCAGCGGGAGCACAGGCACACAATCTGATATAATAGTATCTAACTTTAGCAGCAAATTTGCCTTGTCTGGGAAATAATGACTGTCTGAACTTTATAAAGCAAGAGAATGAAGTTGGTATCACACAATACAGCTCCACTGCTGTATTTCATTTTATAGTATGTACTACATTTAAAGGAAAAGTTTGAACATAATAAATTTCCATGAAGGTTTTGAAAGTTGGGGGAAATACACACTGAAATGATGTAATTGCTGTAGTTGTTGCATTTGTTGGAGCACAGAATTAAGTATGAACCACCAGTTCACTGTCTTCATGTTGTTAGTGATGACTAAGAATTTCTTATTACAATTATATTAACTCTTAATTTCAGAAAAAGCTTGCTATTCGGCCATTTGTGCTGCCACCAAAATTCTCAGATTTCATTCAAGGGGAACCCCATGGCTGTAGAACAAAGATTATCCTAAATCCAAAGGAAGACCAAAGAGACTATTTGGAAGACAGGCAAATCAAAGAAATTGTGAAGAAGCATTCTCAATTCATCAGCTGTCCAATTACACTCTTTGTAAGTGCCTTGTTTGAGATGCTAATAGTACATGCTTTGAAACACTAGTTGCATACCTAATGTCCTTGCATCATTCCCAGATGCTACTAGTACAATATTAACTAAGCTGTCTTTGTATTGCTAGCATTAAAGTTTACAAGAAGGATTCTACATCCTGTTGTGTGATAACTTCTTGGTTTGTTTTCCTAGCGATTGGTTTGAGAGTACTACCTATGTACTAGGATCCTACCTATGTAGGATAGCTATACCATGTATCAGTTGCATCTAGATGGTGAACTTCTCATGCACCAATCCAGAGGATGTCTTACAAAGCTAACATTTATGTTATGGATATAGTAAAACAGAATTCATGCTGTTGGTAAAATCTGTGCTACTTAACAATGAAAATACATATTTATAGCTAAAGATCCTAATTATGCAGGTGAAAGAGTAAACTCTGACGTGTATTTTATACTGATGTAGCCTAATATTGTATATTTGGAGCCAAAGAAATCTGACATATTTAGACATGCTTCTGAAAGAGGTCTGGTTGGCACTGACTAATTAGTAATGCTGGCTTTTAAGCCAGAATTATTATGGTTCTAGTTCCAAAACTAAGCAGAAGGCAATTTAGAAAGGTACTTTGAGTGCCTGGTGTATCAGTATTATTTAACAATTTCTACAAAACTGCAAAGCAAAGTTGGAAATACTTCTCAGATGACCCGTAATGATGATGATCTTGGACTTTTATTATGATCTTTGGACTTGATGATCTTAAAGGTCTTTTTCAACCTAGTTGATTCTATGATGTTCACGCTTAAACAAACAGTGATATGCAGGGAAATCAACCAAGATGGAATTAACATGCAAATTAAATAATGTAATAGGAATGTGAACCCAGGGGTTTCTAGAGAAAAGAATGGCCCACTGTACCTTCCTGTCTTGGACAACCAGAGAGAAGGAAGCAAAGTCATCACGGTTATATTTGGTATAGATTCAGAAATGCATTTCTGTCAGATGAAACAAACTTGTAACAGTTCTGCAGAACTACAGGCAAGAAAGACAGTTCATTGTGAACAAATGGTCTGAGAAAATATGATTTTAGGTAACTCATTAGAAAGAGCATCTAGGTCCTGAGGAATAAAAGCTGAAAAATCCCTGCTTTTACTATTCCAATCCTTTACTGTCCCTTCCTGCAACTTAGCTTTGCAGATCTACTGTGAAGGACAGCAAGAACAAAACATAGAAAAATACATTTTGTCATCAGTTTTCATAGGTTTATTTTATAATAAAAAACTTTTCTGGTTAGAAAAACTTGCTGCTTTTATTTTTAAACACTAGAAATTTTTAAAGTAACTCAAATTTGACAAAATAAGGGTACTTTCCCTATTCCACACATATCCAACTAAAGTAGAGATGCAAAAATCCTGGGCTGCCAGCAGCTGAAACAGTTTTCAGTTTGTTAATCGCAGGAGTCAGTGTGACTCCCACCCAGCTGAAAGAGCCATTCTGGAGGGTTTTTCCTCTCTCTGGTTTTGTTTTGTAAATGATGAGAGAAAAAAAGGCAGAAGTATCTCCTGGCAAGCATTAAGCAGCACCACTCCAAATAAGAAATAACGTGGTGACTTCCAGCAACTCTAGTCTGTCCTACTTGTATAATGTAGAGCATTATACTGACAGGCATATTAACTGGCCTAAGAATACCTTCAGCTCAGCTGTCTGCACAGCAGGATTTCAGTGTAAAAAGCCAAGTTACTTTAGGAGATTTTTCTCTGTATGGCTGGAAGCATCTCTGAAAGAGTTGAAAACCGACTTTCCCTCTGATTCACTGTGCCTACTATAGCCTACAGATAGATCTGTGTATGATTAATCAAGTACTTATACAGCTCTTAACAAAATTTCTCAAAGTACCTACTCAGAGTCAGCTTTAATCAGAATTATCTTACTGCTACTATTCTTTCTGTCAGCATTCTTTCACGGAGAAGCTGGGATTCAGATCTCTCATGTTTTTTCACAGGAAATAAATCTTTTGATCCGTCTGACACAGCAGGAAAGTAACATTAAACTGCCTAAGCAGAGTGTTCATCACGGATAACTGTGAAGCCTTTATCTATGATTATCTGAAAGTACTCCATCATTTTAGTACCTTTTTTTTCCTTAACAATATATCTCTAATAAAATGAAAGTACTGCCTGAAATATAAAAGAAAAAAATTAAAAGCCCTCTATCATCCATGCACTAAGTAATCTACCCAGAGCATGTGGACAGATTTAAACCAATTTCTTGCCTTTTTCTTGCAAATATAGAGTGCCAAAGTAAAGACTATATCCTATGCTTGAAATACTAGAAATATTCCCATGACTTCTGAGATTTTTGTTGAATCATGCTTCGTGATGAAATGGGAAACTTTTAGGCACGTAGCAGACTCACAGTATAGTCCAGTGTGTTTTGAATTCTGAATAGCTGACTTTGAATATTTCTTTACAGATACTGCAGCAGGGCAGAATTATGAAGGTGACAAGTGGATTAATAACACTTTTCAGAGTTTCCTTGACCATCACAACGAAAGAAGACATAAGTTTTGTATGAAATTTTCCAGAATATGAGGTGTTCTACCTGGACACCTCTTTCAAGGAGGGCCGGACCATACCGTCAGGGTGTAAAAGAGCAGATTACTCCACCAGCAAGGATGAGCCAGGAGCCAAGGGTAAAATCAAGGCAGGCCCAAGCAGGGAGTGTACTGACAAGGGTCATAATCCCACAGTACCTGAACAAGAAGAGAACTGGTCCAGTGATGTTGCACCCAGTAGGTCAATGATCACTACATGCATCTGCAATAATGAGGTAAGCCTAAGGACAAGCCAAGAAGTCAGGTCAGCAAGACAAGGCTGGAATCGGCAAAGTACAAGGCTGAATTCAGGCACAGCTCAGGCAAAGATCAAAGCTAAGGCCCAGGCTTCAGTGCAGTTCCTAAGCTAAGATGGCAAACTCCTGGCCAAGGCTTCCTACAGCTTCTTCTCACACTGCTCCATTCATACTAGTCAGATCCAACATAACTTGGCTGCGTGTATCAGAGTGAGTTTTGAGCTGTAATTCAAACTCAGTAATTAACTACAAGTCCTCACTGCAAATTCTTTCTAGAATCAGGTTCATTAGATTTTTACACCAATTTAAGTAGAAGTTCTGCAAGATTCATTAGTTCTTCCCATTTCTGTGCCCTCTTAAAAGTGAGATGGTTGAGTTTATTGCATGCTCAGTATCCTCAATAAAAATGCATAACTGATTTTTTTTACATAGATTACCCTGATTCCAGTCATCACTGCTTTGTAAACCTACTTTCTCAACTCTTTATAAACAGCTAAAATTCCATTCAGAAATAAATCTGAAAGTGTAAGATCTCTACACCAGATTGCTCTCACTCTTTACCTAAATCCTCTGATTTTTAAGGTAAACCTTTCTTTGAAGTTTTTTTGTCTCTAAGAATTGTACTTATTAAGAAGCAGATGATTCAGAAGTGTTCCTGAAGTATGTGAAGGCCTTTCAATCAATTTTTCTTCTTGCTTTTGTTGAAGGCACTAGAACAATTTGATCCAAATATGTCTTCTTTATATAAAATAGTATCTTATTTGTATAAAATAGTATCTTCTTTGTATAAAATCTTCTTAATGCAAAAATGTGATCTTTCAAGGACAGGTGACTGTGTGAACTATTTCTCTCTGCATCTGCTTACCTGCTTAGAATCCAGAACTAGAACTTATCTTCTGTGTGTCTTTTTAAAATGAACCCAAAATTTGCTTCCTACTATCAACTTTTCTGTCACATTGTATTATCTAACTCAACTCTGAAATGACATCTGTATTCAGTAAGCTGAAAAATAAATACTATCACATCAAGTTAGTGAAGTACAGAATATATGCTTTGTGACATAGTTTCCAGTAGTAGATATCTCCTAGTTTTAATCAATTTAGATTTAAGATTTTAGAGTCTTTAGTTCTCCTTTTCTGAAGGTGGCTTGAAGGACAGTTTTGCCACCAAATTTACCAGGCATGCAAAATAAGGTAAGTGCTCCATACACACCCGTACCTGCAGGTGAATATGCAACAGCATTTAGCTGTTACATGTACTAAACCCACAGTCTTTACTGTTACTCAGAATGCAATTCTTAGAACTGAAATACATACATGGAAAAAAAGTAGCAGGTTTAATTCCACGCTTGTTGATGCTGAGGCACTATTAAATAATTTTCTTAGTGATGTAACTTCACCATCACTATCATTTTTTAACGTCTTCAAGGGATGTCTGGGATTTTATATTTCTGGGGGCTTTTTAGTTGAACCTCCTGCTCTCTGAAAGAGCTTGTTCTCCAAGTTCCTCCTCCTTCTGATTTAGGATCTATTTAAACTTAATGCCTATGAATGGAAAAAAGCTCGTAGCTCTAGATAATAAATGTTACAGCTGCCACCATACCTATCATTCTTCCTCCGAAACTATCATTTTCATGTAACTATTCCTGATTTAAGGGGGATTCTGATAGGCATGACATTCTACTGTCATTCTCTAAACCAAATAACTGTGTCAACTGGTTTTTTGGTCCCATGCTAGACAAAACCAGCAGACATTTCAGCAAACAGGTCCTGCAATGCTCCTGAAGCAAAGAGCAGAACCAGATACTGGAAAGAAACAATTATAACTGTGTGGAAGACAATGTGTCCTGTGTTGGTAAGTTTGCATAGATACAAATTCTTGCTTTGCACATATAACTTCAGCTTAGAAATGCGTAATTATGCATTTATTCTGGGAAAGTGTAAATCATGATATAATGTATAGAACTACAAAGACAGTTTCTCCTGTTCTAGTCACAAGGGAATATTAAGATGAGGACAAATTTAAAATATCAAATTGTAGTGCTTAGAAACTGAACCTAATTATTAGTTTTGTAGCAAACATCATATAAAATAATTTCTGATAAGATTAAACGATTATTCTGGACCTTGTCAACATTCCATGAATCTAGGCCTTTCCATTCTCTCAGCCTTCCTATGCAGCTCAGCTTTTATTATAATTGACATTTATTAGTAATGGAATTGTTGACTTTTGCTATAGTATTCTTGTACAACAGTTTAAGTCCCTTCAGAATTCCTTCTGAGAGCAATGAGTATGAGTTATCACACTCCCTAAACACACATTTCAAGAACCTGAGGCTTTTGGAGAAAAAGATGCGTCCATATTGCCCTTGGTCGATACAATTATTGCTGCCACCTACAGCTCAAAAGTACAACTACATTTTATGAGAGCAATTCTCTGCCTCTTAGGTACCTCTTCACCACAAAAAATATCCCTTCTAAGGGACTATCCATCCCATTTGTAGTATGAATCGCTTCTTTTTGTGAAGTTTAAATCTTATGATCATTTCGTCTTCCAGTAAGACGTGAGAAAGTAGGAAATAAACTGGCTCAAGGAACAGTTTTAAGAAAACCTGAAGCTTTGCTCAGAAATCCCTAGCCAGCTTTACATTTCATTATGATAACACAGATTTTACATGCACAGTTCCATGTGTTAAATAAAACTACTTTCTTTCTACTTATGTCAGTCTTTGAAATCTACTGTTCAGGTAATTTCAGTTGCTGCTGTTTTGTTTTCCTTAAGTAAACCCTGAAGCACTGAGGTAACAACATCACAAAACTATGTCAGAACTCGAACAGAATTAATATTAAAGTGATGTTATAAAAGCATTAAGGCTACACCAAACACTCAGAAATTAGTTAAATGTTGGACTCAGAATTCTCTATGCAAATGTAATTTAATTTCTTCATAGCTTATAAAAATAAAGTCTTATTCAGCAAAACAGAAGAAGCCTTTGATCAAGAATAAACCCCAGTTTTCCTGAGTTATTTCAGTGCTTCAAACATTAAACAAATATTTTCCAGACATCTTTTACTTTGTTCTTTTTTAATTTTGTAACTTTCATAGAGCAAGGAGTTCTATGAAATTGTGTAATTACTCTAATACAATTCAAATGTATATGGGGAAAAAGTATGGGACTAATCCTTGGGAAAGCGAATGCAAGATCGCGGCCCACGCAGTTAATGCAGCAATGTAACTTCCTAGCACATGCTGGTGGCATAGAACTGTTTGTGATTTAAGAAGATCCAGTTCTTCAACATTTGATGCAAATCTTGATTTTCTGAAAGCCAAAGTTTCTCAGATTCTGACAAGAAAACTGCAAATCAATTGCCTGTCTCGGTTTCAAATTTAGAATTTAATATTGTGGTTGTTGAGCATTTTTACTTTTGCATTTACAGTAATGGTTGAAGTAGCAAATCTTACCAAATAAATGACAATTGCCCCATGTTATTTATTTATTACTGTATAATCAGAAAAAATGAAATCCCATGTAACCACTCCTCAGACATTGGCTACAATAGTTGTTAAAAAAATGGAAGAACGTTTGACTAAAAACATTCCTAAGGAAATGAAGTACATGCAACAATGTGGTCGTTGTCCGTCAGTCTCTCCATAATAATTTTGACCTATTTAACCAATTCAATCAAAGTTAACCAAATACAGATATCACAGAGATACTAAGGTCTACATAAATCTATAGGTGATCAATAGAGCCATATGGTTTTGTTGCTTCTATTGACGGAAGAAGGGCTAGGGAGAATTCAGCTTTATCCTCTCTGTTTGCTGGCCTAACAGCCAGAAGGAAATGGCACGGCTACAGCCTTTACCAAGCACACCTGCATGCACCAGTTCTAGGACATGCTGCTTATCAAGGCAGAACTCTAAAGGGAGGCAGAAGAAGGACAGATGGGTTTGGGATGATGGTGAGAGGGGTCAGGGACATCTAGAGGATATGGGAGGGAAAAAGTGTGTGTGAAGGTAGGACTCGAAAATACCAGGCTTCAGCATTTCTCCTGTTAACAGAACTACTAGTTAAAATATGAAGGATATTAATCTCTTGGTTGAAAAGTGGAACTCTTCTGCTCAGATTTTCCTCCAGAATAGACAGAAAGCAAGTCTGGAACCAGTCTGTTTAGCCTAAAACTGAAGCAACACAAAACTAGGATCACTTAAAATAGAGTAACCATAGGAACAAAGTGCCTATCTTCGTAAGCCCTCACTGCATAACAGAACAGAGAGAATATAGATTATTTACAAGTCATGAAGAAAATAATTTGGTTTACACAGACACATAGGAATTTGGGTTAAGCAGAGCTAGGAAAACTTCAGATGGTTTGGCATGAGATTACTTTCTCCTAGTGCACTTCTCAAACAATTCTGACAAAAGAAATTGGTCTGCTTTTGAAGACTGCTTTCGAAAGTGGAATAACACGATCACAAAAGGGAAAAGAGAACAATATAGCTGCTACATTAGACAGCATAAAGGCGCATGATCCTGGAGACATGTGCAAAACCTTATATAGGTGTTCATATGCTTAAAATTACATCTGTCTCTAAGTCTGAATAACTGAATCCACATTAACCAAAAGATTAAAAAATATTTTCTTAGAACAACATCTTGAATATTCTGATAAAAGTGGCACTCTTAAAATCCTGGATATCTCCAAAGGATGTTCTACTAAATAATATCCTGAATAATTTTAGTAGGATATTACTGGGAAAAAAAAATGCTTGGGCGGATTTCTATAAATTGTAATAGTTTAGCAGTTCTCTGTAATACAGAAATTATTTTTCCACTAAGAAATGTTAGAAAACATTTAATGGAATCTGAATTTAAGAGGCTTTCAGCCTAAAAGGCATGTCCTATGGCATTTATACTATACCAAGAGTATTTTTAATCTAAGAAAAACATGCAAGTTCCATCATTCTGCTTGGGTATAACTGCCACACTTTTTTAGGGAAGTGGTAAAAAGCCATTAAGCTCCTTTATGGAAGCAGAGAACCAAAGCAGCTGTCAGACCATTGAAACAGTAATCACTATGCAAAGAAAGGAACACGTCATATTTAGGAAATCATTTTGGTGCATATTATTTTGTAGAAGTGTGTGTGTTTGAAAGGAAAAGAAACCCATTGAGATCATAAATGCATTGAAATCAGACTTGACGAAGGTTCAAAAAACAACCAGCCAGAGTACCCACCACAAGGTGACCGGGACATAAGCACAGAACTTTCTAGGCTAAGTGTTGGCTGACATCCAGCTTTTTCAGTGGCTTAGAACTGTGAGCAAATAACCTCACTCCTACTCCTCTCCCGTGTGCTGAGCAGCAGCTCATCTATACACTCTCATGTTATTGTTGACACCACAATTAATTTTTCCTTCTAAGTAAAACAGCCTGCAGGACCCAGTATATAGGCCTACTGCTTCGATCAGAGCTGTAGCGCAGTTTAGAAGGGCAGAGTCCTGTAAGTCATTGCACCAATGCAGATACTGATCCAGATACTGCAGAAACTGCAATGAAACAAGCTGTAATTTTAATCCCTTGAAGGGTCCTACGTTATGTTTTACATGCATACTTACGGTATTTTCTTGTCAGATGAGAAGTACTGAAAACTCCCTAAGACATAATGCTGCAACAAAACCAAGCCAGTAAACCCCAATTCAATCAGATTTGCTTGTCTAGGCCAAACTGCAGGAAAATGGATCCTAAGAATGGTAAATTCAGCATGAGGATCTTCAGTTACATTAATGGACCCAAGTATTGATGTATCTAATTCATGGGGCACACTACCCAGTGTAATTTAGTGGCAGAAGGGCAGTTCAGCATGTAAAAATTTCATTCCCCAGTCAGTCAGATGTTGAACTAGACAGCACTCAGGGGTACATGTGAGAGCCAACAGAAATGCCGAGAGGTTGCACCTGGTATGAATTCTTGCTACAAAACCAGCATTTTTTATATTACTCGAGTAAGCAAATAGCTATTCCTTAGAGCATAGAGATTGTCTGGATTCATTCTTACATCAGTGTACAGTTTTAACATGCGGCTTCACTTGGTATTTATATCCCCAAAAGTGGATCAGCTCCAACAACTAAGTTTTAGAAGCCTGCTCTGGGACACTTGTGATGCAGAGCACTTTCCCAAGCCACGGAAGACCTGCATTTAACTCCCTGCTCCCAGTCAGGTCGCTCAAGATATAAAACTAACACTCCTGCTACATGCCACAATCATAGTTACTGGGTATAGTCAGACATGTACTTAGCCTTCACACATGACGTATGAACTTATGCATGAAAATGCCTGTAGCTGCGTCCTTTGAACATCAACTGGGATTTCCCACAGATTAGATATCCAAGTCCAGGAACAGAATCCCAGCAGACTTTGGGCTCTTAATTGAACAGCATTAGCATCTGACGGCTACTATTAGCACTTAAATCCTTGAGTAACTGCATAGCTATGTAGGCCTTCTGAGCGTCTTCAATTTGAGCACGTGACCCTGCACAAAAAGTATAGTCTAAGAAGGCCGTTTCTGTTTAACTTGCAGACTGACATTGCTGGGGGAGAAGAGATTGAGTTTTCCCCGATTAGACAAAACGCTTTACCACAGCACCCCTACGCCGTGATTCATCCGGCTACGCCCAGCAGCACAGACAGGCCTAGCCCGAGGGGGGGAGCACAGCCCCAACCACCTGCATAACCGGCCTGCGGGGAGCCGCCTAGCGCCATTAACCCAACCGGAACCAGGCCCGGCCACTGCGGGTGCCGCCCCGCACCCTGGTTCTGGGCCCTTCTCCCGGAGGGCGCGACCGAGCGCTTTCCAGGCCCTTCCCAGAGCGGAGCGGGAGGAGGGCGCTCAAAAACCGGCGCCGCACCTCCCGCTTCCAGGACGTTCTGAGAGGCGTGGGGCAGCGGATGACGTCACCGCCGCTTGCGCAACCCCCCCACCAGCTCCCCCAAGCACCGCCAAAAGCGGCCACTCCGCATGCGTCCGCCCCTCACCTCCCCCCGCTCCCGGGCGGGCCGGCGGTTGGACGGGCGGGAAGCGCGCCGCTCATTCATCCGCCTGCCCATTCGCAGAGCCCGCCCCCGCGAGACCCGCGCGCCGGCAGACGCCGCTCACGAACGGCTCCAATTGGCTGCGAGCGCCTCAACCCCGCCCCGTAGCGGCGTGGCCGGAGGTCTCCGCCCTACCCACGGTCACCCCTCCGCCCGCAGCACCGCCCCCTCCCCCGTCCCTGTCAGTGAAGGTTCCCGATGGTTCTGGAAGGAGGCGGAGCCCGGCATATATAAGCCAAGCGGGCGGTGGGGTGCGCGCATTGGGGAAGGCACGTCTGTGAGTGTGAGCTCGCTTGCAGGTTCATTGAGGAGACCAGCAGCCTTTCCCTCCGCCAAGGTGAGCGGTGGGAGGCTGGGGTAATAGTCGGTTATACAGGGGGGTGGCTTTACTGCGGGAGTGGTTTCTTTCCAAATCCTGCTGGCTGGTGGATATTAACGCGTGTGTTGGGGATGTAGGCGACCGCACGGTGTAGGATGCTTTCTAGTACCTTTCCTTCTAGTGCCCGTTAAAAGTGAAACGGGTTTGGAAGTTTTCTGGTGCCCGCAGGCGGGATATGGCTACAAGGGGGTGAGGGGTGATGCCTGTAAAGCCTGCATCGTTAGTAGTTTGGGTATTTCTGTCCTTGGAGTAAGGTGGTGAGGAAAAAATGGCGGGGGGGGGAGGACGGTCCATCTTCCCCTCGCTGAGTGGGGGGTGGGAGATGACGGGTGAAGCAGTCTGTTAGTTGCAGAGAGGAGTATAGGCAGAGTAGCTCGCTTTTCGGAGGGGGGGGGGAGTGACTCGGCCCCTCTTGGCCG
Organism: Amazona ochrocephala; assembly: GCA_039720435.1. Lineage (NCBI taxonomy): Eukaryota > Metazoa > Chordata > Aves > Psittaciformes > Psittacidae > Amazona > Amazona ochrocephala. Next base: position 48,977,775 of record CM077882.1, on the reverse strand, counting down.
TGGAGTGAGGGTGGGTCGGGCGGTGAGGGAGCGTTCCCTTCAATGAATGGGGGGGGGGGCAGGCTGTGGCGGGCGGTTCGCAGGGTAGAGCGGCTGAGGCTGGGGGGGGAAGGGGCCGCTCGGCAGCGCGCTCTGCGCGCGGGAGGGGTTGGGGGGGCGGGGAAGGCTCTGGCAGTTTCTAGAACCTTTCTTGCTACCGCTGAGAGCCTGCAGGGGGCGCTGCGCGTCGGCGCGTGGGGAAGCTCCTGCCGCCCGCGGGCTTGGCTCGGAATCGCCTAAAGGGCATTTGCGGCGTTAGAGCCCAGTGCAATAGCTTATTTTCTGTTACATTAGTGTTGTAGCTAGGGATTGCAATGCTGTGCTTGGACTCTGTGCATTCTGTAGCGATTGAAGTCGGGTTGTGGTTGAAGAGGTACTCGGTTTTGAGTTCAATTTGTCGTTCATGAGTTTTGTCTCGTATAGAGAGGGTAGCCTAGGAAGCAGGTCCAGTTCCGGTATTCTGTGTAGAACGGGGTAATGAGCTTGGCTGGACTGTTGGTACTTAAATTGTGTGGATCAGTCTTTGTATCTGAAGATAAAGAGTCGTATGAACAGAATGAGGTGAGTAAGAGAAAAGGGAAGTACAAGTTTCTGAAATGCAGAACTCGGATCGCTTTATTTTTTTTGCCATCTGTTCTGTGATAAGGGGAAGTCAGAGTTACATGTTACATTCTTAATTAACGAAGGAGAGGGAAAAACCTGTGCACCAAAGCGGTACAAATATGTAATTAAAATCTTGCGTTTAGTTTTTGTGTTTCAAAATTTCAGAATTTCTGCTGGTCAGAAATCAGATCTAGGTGTTTTTCTTACTGTTATTATGGTGTTGTATTTGAAATTGCAGTTAAATGCATTAACAGCTAAAAGCCGTTGTGGCTGCTTGCAAAAAGTTATGTGCGCGAAGTTGCTGTGGATGGTAGTTCAACTTGCTCTCTCCTTACAGATGCCAGAAGCTGTGCAAACTCAAGACCAACCAATGGAGGAGGAGGTGGAGACCTTTGCTTTCCAGGCTGAGATTGCTCAGTTGATGTCTCTGATAATCAACACTTTCTATTCCAATAAGGAAATCTTTCTGAGGGAGTTGATTTCCAATTCATCAGATGTAAGTGTAGGCTGCCAGCTGGCTTTATGTCAGTAGGGATACTGGATTTTTAGGGAATGCTAAAGCCTGCCTCTTCTTTTACAGGCTCTGGACAAGATAAGGTATGAGAGCCTGACTGACCCAAGCAAGCTGGATTCTGGAAAAGACCTGAAAATTAACCTGATTCCGAACAAGCATGATCGCACTCTGACCATTGTTGATACAGGCATTGGGATGACCAAAGCTGACCTGGTCAACAACCTTGGTACAATTGCCAAGTCTGGTACCAAGGCATTCATGGAAGCACTGCAGGCAGGGGCTGATATATCCATGATTGGTCAATTTGGTGTTGGTTTCTACTCTGCTTACCTGGTTGCAGAAAAAGTGACAGTGATCACCAAGCACAATGATGATGAGCAGTATGCTTGGGAGTCATCAGCTGGAGGATCTTTCACTGTCAGGCTTGATAATGGTGAGTGTTAAGTATTCTTCCTTAAGCAGCTTTCTGAAGTTTTTTGTCATTAGGATACTTAGTGTATTGGAGAAGACAAAAATAATACCAGATTGGTAGTAAAGTTAGTTATGTGTCACATCAAGCCACAGACATAGCTGTTCCCAGTGTTCCAGTTACAGTAATGGTTGATATATATGGGGATGTGTAAGTAAGCTGTAGTAAGGCAAATTATAATGAAGACTTAAATACTCAAAAGTTTTGTGTATGGAAATATTGGCTGACTTTTATAATAACTGCACTATGCAAGCTTACCAAAGTACACGCTGGGTACAGTGAGGCTGTTCCGTACACAGAAGCTTATATGTTTCTCCACTGGTGAAAAAATCTGTTGATATAGCAGTAGCTATTTAAAGAGCAGTGTGTTTTGGAATGTCTGATCATGCTGCAGAAGTAAAGCATGTGAACTCCATTCTAGGTGAACCTTTGGGCCGTGGAACAAAAGTCATTTTGCATCTGAAGGAAGATCAGACAGAATACTTGGAAGAACGGCGAATCAAAGAAATCGTGAAGAAGCATTCCCAGTTCATCGGTTATCCTATTACGCTGTTTGTATGTACTTTGCTTGGAAAGCTAAGTATTGCTAGCTTAGAGCAAGTGGATTCTTAAAATGGGAGAGTAGTTTGTAAAGCAGAATTACAGATGTTGCATGAATGCAGCTTTTAAATTTTGTTAATAGAGCTTTGTTTTACGGAACTGTTAGTTGTAGATTGGTGAAGTTCAGTTTAAATAACAAAAAAACCACGGAACTGGAACATGTTTTACAAAGCTGGTACTTTAATGGTCTCTGAATTACGGAAAAGGTAATTCTACCTTGATGTATTATTAGTGGTAATGGAGTGTGATGACCGTAAATAGCTTGAACTACTTACTATGCAGTTACGTGGGAACCGAAATACCTTTTTTCCTGGTGCCCAGAATGCAAGTCTTTACTTGAATGTAGAAGGGAAGTCTGATGCTATGTTAGTTTATAGCTTTGAGACTACAAGGGATACTTCAGGGCTGATGGTAAAAGAAGTTCTAGGTTTCTCCAGTAAACTAATAATTTCACTGTAGGTGGAGAAGGAACGTGATAAGGAAGTGAGTGATGATGAGGCTGAGGAAAAGGAAGAGGAAAAAGAAGAAAAGGAGGAAAAGACAGAAGATAAACCAGAGATAGAGGATGTTGGTTCTGATGAAGAAGAAGAAAAGAAGGATGGGGACAAGAAGAAGAAAAAGAAGATCAAGGAGAAGTACATTGACCATGAGGAGCTGAACAAGACCAAGCCTATTTGGACCAGGAATCCAGATGACATAACCAATGAAGAATACGGGGAATTCTACAAGAGTCTAACAAATGACTGGGAAGACCACTTGGCTGTCAAAGTAAGTCTTTGTCAGTCTTGAGGTAGAATTCTGTTTGCCACTAAAGCTTGAAAATGAGTAAAGATGCTGCTGGACTGTGATGCTGATGCATTATTTTACTCCCATAGGTTGCTTTGTGTTTGAAGTGATACTGTGGGAGGGTGAGACCTTGTGCTGTGATTATATTGGTTACTGTTAAGACCATGTTTACAACTTTATTAAATTGGTGCTAAATAAAACTTAGGTTGCCCTCCTAGTTTGTAACTTAGTTGTTACCAAGTCTAATTGAAAAATTTCTGAGTAGATTTCAGATAACTGCAAGTGGAGTTACATGGGCTTATAGCTCAGTTTTGAAAAGACCAGTGGCTAGGTGGGATGAGTGAGTGAGTGGCCTTTTTCTAGGTCTGTAGTGAGAAGTGCTGTAACAATACAGCTGTTCCTGTGAAACTCGACCTGTAGTAGAGGGAACTGGGTGTGTCTTTGAATTCATATGCTTCTCTGGTAACAATTGAGTAGGACTTTGATATGTCTGACTGGAGAAAGTGCCTGTTCCTGAACCCGTGTTTATTATCATTTTTCTGTGGTATCTGATAGTTACTGTTTCACTTTTGCATTTGAAAGGGTTGTTGAATGGTAATCATGCAAGTGAGAGCAATACAAATAAACTAAACTGACATTGTTTCCTCACAGCATTTCTCTGTGGAAGGGCAGTTGGAATTCAGAGCTCTCCTGTTTGTTCCACGGCGTGCACCCTTTGATCTGTTTGAAAACAGGAAGAAGAAGAATAACATCAAGCTGTATGTACGCAGAGTTTTCATCATGGACAACTGTGAGGAGCTGATCCCGGAATATCTGAGTGAGTATATTTTTGAGGAAAGTGTTTCCCAAGATGTCAGAGAAAGTGCTTCTCAATCTTGCTAATTCTGTTCATGTTTAAAAGACATTTGGAAGGGTGAAGACCAAGTCCTTAAGCCTCATAGGAGTTTAAAGTACTTGGTGTTTTCTATAACTGGAAACCAATTCATTATTTCAAAAGTACAGAGACACTAAGGTGGTGACAGTTAATTTTGGATTCTTCGAGAGTTACAGTATTCATTGCCTGCAATGCTCAGTTCTCACTGTAACACTGCAATTTTCCAGATTTCATGAGAGGTGTGGTGGACTCTGAGGATTTACCTCTGAATATTTCTCGTGAAATGCTGCAGCAGAGCAAGATCCTCAAAGTGATCCGGAAGAACTTGGTGAAGAAGTGTTTGGAACTCTTCACTGAGTTGGCTGAGGATAAGGAGAACTACAAGAAGTTCTATGAGCAGTTCTCCAAGAATATCAAGGTCTGTAGTAGTGCTTTTGTTTTATAATGTTGTTACTTGTTAGCCAATGCTAACCAACACAGTTTAGTGTTTATTTGAAGGGATCACTGGGTTTTATTACTTTACTTCTGTAGCTTGGTATACATGAAGACTCGCAGAACCGTAAGAAGCTGTCAGAATTGCTGAGGTATTACACATCTGCATCTGGTGATGAAATGGTTTCTCTGAAGGACTACTGCACTAGGATGAAGGAAAACCAGAAACACGTCTACTATATCACTGGTGAGTTGGTAACAAGTTGTTATTTTTTGGGAGTAGAGAATGGGGAGAAAAAACCCATGGCCGCTCTTGCAGGACATGCTTGTCATTACTTGTTCTGGTAGTCAGTGGAGCCTTAAATATGGTACTATGTCTGTGAGGACAGCAGAACTAGCTACAGATAATATAATGCCCTTTGTACAGCTAATTTACAAACCCTTGTGAGCATACTTTTGAAGTATGCTTCCAGAATCTTCATGGTGGCTTTAAGATCACTGTTCAGGCTTTAGCTATTAACCATGAGTTTGAACTTTCAAGACTTAATGTTCAACCCACTGAACTATTTGGGCATTAGATATTTTCTTTTTAAGTGAATGCTGTACAGGACTTCTCAGATGATTCCTTGGCAGAAACGGGAAGCACTTCTGCCTGGCATTCCAGGAAATTTTGTTGACTTTCAAACCAGGAAGAAGTGTATTACAGGCTGTTGGTGTCTGAAAGGCTTGGGTCTCTACAGGCCAGCCTAATTTTTGCAGTAGCTTGTGATACTGCTTTTGTGTCCCCTTTTTTCTCTGGTCCTGGGCATCACGTGGTAAAAATGCAGTGTAGGCTCTAGAGAACAAGCTGCTATGTTACAGTGTTGGGGCTCAGACCGCAACTGTGGTCTTCTCATTGTGTCCAGGTGAGACAAAAGATCAGGTGGCTAACTCTGCTTTTGTGGAGCGTCTTCGCAAGCATGGCTTGGAAGTGATCTACATGATTGAACCTATTGATGAGTACTGCGTGCAGCAGCTGAAGGAATTTGAAGGCAAGACCCTTGTTTCTGTAACAAAAGAGGGTTTGGAGCTTCCAGAGGATGAGGAAGAGAAAAAGAAGCAGGAGGAGAAGAAAGCCAAGTTTGAAAATCTCTGCAAAATAATGAAAGATATCCTTGAAAAGAAAGTAGAAAAGGTAATTAGTAGTAATTGGTTTGTGTACATGTACTAAGTTTAATGGTCCGAAGTGAATCAGCTGCAGCGAAGGCTCAAATAATATTACAGTGCCCTTCTGCAGGAGAGCAATCTATGTAATGTGCTGTATTACAGATACAAGGTGTCTTTTTTTTTAGCAAAGCTAGGTGGTGCTGTGTAATTGATGTTGCACATTTTGCTTTGTCCCGGGAGTCTTTGGTCTTGCATGACCTGCACCAGCATTTTGTAGTTGAACCTTAGTTAAATTGGGGGGATAGTAGATCAAATATGTTCAAATACTGAATTACAAATGTGTGCTTTGTATGCACTTTTCTAGGTGGTTGTGTCCAACCGTTTAGTTACTTCTCCATGCTGTATTGTAACAAGTACATATGGCTGGACTGCCAACATGGAGAGGATCATGAAGGCACAGGCATTACGAGACAACTCCACGATGGGCTACATGGCAGCAAAGAAGCACCTGGAGATTAATCCTGATCATTCCATCATTGAAACTCTGAGGCAAAAGGCGGAGGCTGATAAGAATGACAAGTCTGTGAAGGATCTTGTCATTTTGCTGTATGAGACAGCACTGCTGTCTTCTGGCTTCAGCTTAGAAGATCCTCAGACACATGCCAACCGTATTTACAGGATGATTAAACTTGGCCTGGGTAAGTTACAAATGTGTCTTGTCTCCAGTGAATGCTGGGCCTTTAGGAGGGCGCTTGACTGTCCAGAGATCATTTTGATGCTTGTGAGAAAAGGGGAGCCCTCTAACAAGTTCAGATTGTGCGAAGGAAGAAGCTTTTGCTTCCTGACCTTGATGTTAATGTATGTGTTTTTCTCCTGCACAGGCATTGATGAAGATGATGCTGCTGCAGAAGAAGCTAGTCCAGCAGTTACTGAGGAGATGCCACCTCTTGAAGGAGATGATGACACATCACGCATGGAGGAGGTGGATTAAATGAGTTCACAGGAAGTTGGGAATGTTTCATTGGCTAATATGAATAAGTTATATTTTGTATATTATGAATGTTACCTGCCAAAAAAAAAATCTTAGACACTTTGTCTGCATTCCCTCTTATATTTATTTTCAAAGATGTTATACCTTTATTTTTGTTACATTGCTTTTTCAGCTGATGTGAGATACAAATGTCATTGAGGGAATATTTTCTTTAACACTGTACAACCCTAAACAGGCAAGTAAGGAGTAGTTATTTTTGTCTCTATTAGCTGGTTGCAGGTGGCAGGGTTTTTGACTTATTCTTAATTGCCAGAAGTGTGGGAGAGGTAACAAAGACAGTATGACATCAGGATGTTCTAAGTTTGTTTTGTGTTATACAGCTCTTCAACTCTAAACCTAACATGCAGTACCTAGTAACTAGGTATCTAGGAGAGCTGAAATATTTGGGGAAGCTTTAACCCTTTTGCTCCTAACAAGGTCTTGATGTTTAAAGTTGTTTTTTATACTGTTCAGGATTCTGGATTGCACTCTACCATAGAATAGAATCCACTGTAAATCTCTATTGTGACTTATGCAACTCTGCATGTACAGTTCAAACCTAGAACTGTAAGAATAAAAGTGTTAAGAATGAGTCATGTCGCAGACTTGTCTGTTGAAAGTGGGAGTTGAATCTGTAGTGCTGCAATGCCGCTGGAAACTGGTGCTACAGAAAAGTTCTTCAGCAGTTCTCAACATGCCTTAAGCCTGTTTTAGTCTCTGAAGAAGTGATTGTTTGCCTCAAGATTGGTTTATCTCATGTTGATACTCTGGCAGTTTTTCAGTGGCTCTGCATGTGGAACTAGGCCCCTACAGGCCTGGCTGCTAGTGTTGTACTGAGGTGATGGTGTTCCATGCTGAACACTACGTAGCACAGGCTTTCAGAAAACAACTGGGTTGTGTGTCCTTCTACTATTGTCTCCAAAGGAGAAATAGTAAAAGGAAATGGAGTTGTTAATAGCTAATTCCAGCAACTTTCCCTATGTATCAGCTGCTTTCTGTGGGTCAAATACCCTTCAGTAGTGACTTGGGTATTCAGTAGCATAAGTTCAATGAACTTGAGGAGGGAAGGGGTGGGGGCAAGTTCTAGGTATTCTGCCTGGTTCTCTGATAGGTAATGATTGTCAGCCTGTGTCAGGTCTGACAGGTCACGCTTGTCACTGTGTTGTAAAATGTCCAGACCCAGCTTCACAGCAGGGGTGTCTCAAAGGCTGCAGCAGAGATGTGTCCTTTCTGTGCCAGGAAAGGCTTGAAGCAAGGTCACAACGTGGCTGGAGCTGTGGGTCCCCCATGCCCCAGCCTGGGGCCAGTTGCAGTGTGCTAAGCCCACCTTCTGGCTGAGGTGGGCTGTTTTACATGTGTTCCATGGCGCACTTGGGCTGTAATGCTGTTGCTATAGCAATGGGTGTGGCACCAAAACATGCACTCTCCTGGATGAGTACTGGCTTGTGGCTTGATGGTAAGAGCTTCCCTCTTGAGATACCAAATGCTGAAGGCTCTCAGGATATTGGAGTTCAGTTTGCTTTAGGTAATTGTTCCAAGGCCTTGGGGTAAAAATCCCTCAGAAGCACTGTACCGAAACAAGCAGGTGGATTTTAAAGATATGTGACTTGTAACTGAAACCTGTTCCCACAACTTCTTTTATGATGTGTAAAATACTTTGGAAATAATCTCCCAGTTAGTACTTCCAGATTTAAAATTCAGTGACAAAACATACCAAGGACAGACTTCTAGTTGGTTAGTGAAGTGATGGTACAAGTGTGACTTAGGTCTTCACCTTTCCTGAAAACATACCTCTTGGAGAGCAGTTCCGGTGAAACTTGAAAGTTATTTTTTAATGAGCGCATACTGGCATTTGACTTGTTCCTGCCTTACATGGGGTGGTTAGGCTGTAGATCTTGCAGAGAAGACATGATGACAGAGAAGACAGTGGGCTGTTGTGGTTTAAGCTCAGCTGATAGCACAGAGCCATGCAGCTGCTTGCTCGCTCCCCCTAGCTCCTGGAGGGATGGGGGGGGAGAATTGAAAGAGTGTAACTCCCTCGGGTTGAGATAAGAGCAGTAACTAAGTTATGACACAAACCATTGCTGCTACCACCAATAATAATAATGGCAAGAGAGATAACGAGGGAAGAGAATATAACTGCTCACTGCCTGTTGATGCCCAGCCTGAGCAGTGGTATGACCCTTGGTAACTGCCCCCAGTTTATATAGTGGACATGACATGCTGTGGTATGGAATACCTCTTTGGTCGGTTTGGGTCAGGTGTCTCTGCTTCCTTCCGGCTTCCCCTCCTCCCTGGCAGAGCATGAGACTCAAAGTCCTTGGTCAGACCGAAACATTACCAAGCAGTAACTGAAAACATCGGTGTTACCAGCACTGTTCCCGGGCCAAAAGTCAAAACCACAGTGCTGCACCAGCTACTAAGGAGAAAAATGACTGCTGCTGCTGAACCCAGGACAGCTGTGCTTTGACACAGAGCATGGAGCTCCCTCATCTGCCAACTTTTTCCTGAAACACGTTTTAGGAAGTCCAGGCACTTCTCAAAAGTTCTCTTGCTCAGCTACCTGTTATAAGGCTGTGTGGTGGTGTTACATTTTGTGCTGGTGTAACAGGAGATGAAAGCGTTAAGACACCATGGTGGAGTTCAGGAAAGACTAGGTGCCCTCATAACAGCCTCCTCTTTTCATGGGCTTCTTTGGCCCTGCTGGGGGCTTACAGTGTCACCACTGCTAAACTGGAATGCACAGCATAGTTCAGCAAAGGGTCAAGTGCTGACATTAAAACATGCTTCTCCTTACTTGGGCTGCAGGACGGTGGAGCCAGCTGCTGAGTAACTGCAGTAAAACTTGGCACAGATTGGCGTCCCGCCTTCTCTTTGCCTTCTGGCTTGGAGCTTACACTGCTGGTGGTCAGAGGTTTCACTGCAGCTCGTCAAGAGTATTTTCCTATTGACCATAGTCTTTTTGTTACTGAACTCAGAAGTACTTGATTCTGCTGCTCTCTTGGGAAGGAACCCTGCTCCATACATACGTGGTTTGGGATTTGGAGCCTTGGGAGCAGAAGTCTGGTGCCCTATTGCTATAGTGGAAAGCTGCCACCTTTGCATGCTGTGCAGTCTGAATTTCAGGTGGCAGCAGAAAAGGAAATAGCTTCCTTTGTCCTGGAAATTGGAAGAGGATGAAGAAGGGAGCAAAAAAAATACGTGGGTAAATGCTGAATGAGAGGGGGGGAAAGTGGTTGGGTCTGGAAACAAAGATACCTCTGGAATGTGCTATTGGAAGTCACCGCACATGAACTGTTGTTACAGCAGTCATGGCTAATGATGTGTCTTGCTGATGAAGAGGGTTTTTTTGGTATTTTGCATTAATTTACAGCTGACCATGAAGCGTCCATTTATTTGTGTTCTTAGTTTGTATTTGGAGGTCTTGTTTTGACAGTAGAAGTCTTGGCAAATAGAGTTTCAGGTGCTCTTCTGCCTGTGTGTAAAACTCCTGTCAGTATTTGCTTAATAGTGAGGCATCCTGAAGAGCGAGTGACCTGAATTTCAGCTTTATCATTTCTGATACTTCATTATGCAGATCTTGTGTCAATGTTCTGCATTTTCAATGAAGCAAATAACAAGCGATTTCAGACAAAGATTTGCTTTTGTTCTAGCAAATTGTACAAAACGCATTTCTTCAAAATGCAGGCAAAAAAAAGACTGGTGAATAAAACTCCATCCAAAATATGGCTGGTCCGAGGAGGAGCAGAGGGAACTGTATCAGAGGAGAGTACAGTGCCTTCAGCAGCAGCATAAAGAAGAGAAAGAGATGCATGTTCTTTTGTACCAAGGTGCTGGTTCCATGGGTGAGGAGGAAGAGGAGGGTGTGGAGTATGGGGGTTTCAGCTTTGCACTGCTTGGGGTTCTTGTGAGTCGAACTATTAGCCAAGCATTCAATTATTAGTGCTTTAAAATACACAGGGATGGTTCCCACGTGCATTTCCCTGTGTCATTTTTATATTGCCTATTTACAGCCAGTTGTCAATTATTTTGAGTTTCCTTTGTGCATTAGAAAAAAACAGCCCATAATAGTTTTAAAAGCAAAAAAAGATCTAGTTTTTTTCAAGTACTCTTCCACTAGTTTTTCCTGAAGCAGTATTTAAAAAGCTGTTACAGGCTTCTGTTGCCAAGAATCATAGAATAGTTGGGGTTGGAAAGGACCTTAAGATCATGTAGCTCCACCCCCTGGATGCCTCACACTAGAGCATGTTGCCCAAGGCTGTCACCAGCCTGTCCTTGAATAATGCCAGGTATGCAGCATTTACCTCTTCTTTGGGCAACCTGTTCCAGTGCCTAGCCACCCTCACAGTAAAGAGCTACTTACTTATATCTAATCTAAACTTCCCGTGTTTAAGTTTTAACCCATTACCCCTTGTCCTGTCACTGCAGACCCTTATGAAGAGTCCTCTGGTATCCTTATAGGCCCCCTTCAGATACTGGAAGGCTGTTATGAAATAAGTTACATAAAAAGATGTGTTGCGATCTACGGAACACTAACAGTGGCAGTCTCCCCTGCAAAGAGCCGCTGGGGTTGTGCTCTACTCGCTGTGTTCTTGCTTTGCTTTTGCTGGCCCCTGTGGCAGACAGTTTTGTGTGCAGGAAGTCTGTGGGAAACCTCCCACCCTAATCTCTCAGTGATTCCTTTGTCGGGAAATGGACCTGGCAGCCCAGAACTCACCTTGCTCATCTGGACTAATTTTAGCTTTTAGATGTTTGTTGTGGTCTCCCAGAAGAAGGATCATTTCACCCAGCCTGCAGTGTGAAACGCACTCGTGACCGTCAGAAGGGTGCAGTAGATGTTTTCCATTTAGAAGATCCACAACTTATTCTTAAACCTGAAAACTCAGTCCTGCCAGTTACAAAGGCCCATTTTGGTGATGTTTATATGGGAGTGGAAAATGATTTTCAAACACCAATGGAAATAACTGGTAACGAGACAGCTGCTATTGCATCAAGACCGGTGGAATCGTATGAGCTGCTTCAGAAATCTGGAACTACTGCAGAAACCAAATGGCCCCAAATGCTTGAATGCCCTTCAGCCATGCAGATCGAGCCTTCAAGTTCGGTGGGATTTCTGGAGAACTCTTACAGCTGCCCTGCTACGAGAGTGGGGCAATAACATCCGTGAACTAAGAGCAATTCTTTCTGATGTGAGAATGGACTGGTGAAAAAATACCAATAAAACCCTTCATGTGGCCTGCAGTAGGAATGGTGCCATGGTGTAAGTCCTGAGCCCAGGACATATGACAACAATAATAATGCCCACAACACTTGGTCCTGTCATGAATGTAGTGTGAGATTTCTGAAGTTATCCTGAAGTTGCTTTGTGCAGTGATTGAAGGTGTGTACTAGAATTAAAGCTTCAAAATCACTGTTTTGGATAGGGCTGGGTCCTACTTTCTCTAAGAAATTCCATGGTAGATCAATGCTGAACCTAGGTAACCACAAAGGCCTTGTCAATTTGAGATGACAAAACCCACCTCACTGGTCCCAATTATTGCTGTCTCTTGGGAGCTTAAAGGAAGCACTGGCAGATGGGGTTGGGAAGGCAAGGCTTTTGGGAAGAGCCACCCCTCCTTCAGACTTCCTGTTTTTTTTCCAGGGAAACAGGAGCACAGGTTTAGCTATATAGGGAAATCAGTTGTTTTTTTCATTGTGGGTGGTGTAGTGGATGAGAGTGAGGCTGTACCTTTGTATTGTGCTTGACGACTGGTCATTTTCTTGAGGCTCTTCAGGGGATGAGGCAGAGAGTTTGCCATGCTAATCCCTTCTGGAGTTAGTAACTTCAACATATTTGCTGTGTTTTATTAGTTTGGAACAATAGACATGATTTTTGTCATTTTCTAAACTGTTTTGGTCAGAGCTGATGTATGTTGAAGCAGATCTGAAATGGAGAAGGAATTAAGAAATGCACCTCTTGGTCCCATGGTATTCCTTCTGTGGTCACAATGTCATTTGGAATTTGAGACTGCCCTGAGGGGAGAGGCATTTTTTATTTTTCTGCTCTAAGTTGTGCAAAGAAGCATGTACACCGAAGTGTGTATATAGCAAGTACGTATACAGCATCGTCATTCCCAAGTGCTCCTAGCTGACATGTGGACTATTATTTCCAGCACCCTCTCTCATAAGAGGTGGCCAGATCACTCATGTTAACTCCCTAGCTTTTTAAAAAATCAAATTCCAAGTAAACATGCCAGGCTCTATTCCTGGAGCTACATTGTGCAAAGCGAAAAGGGACCAGGTTCAAATGCAGTGGGGCCAGTCCGTGTACTCACCTGCCATGGAGACATCAGTCCTGTCCTGCTTGAGAGGAGAGCACGAGGTGCATTCCCAATAGTACAACCAAGCCGATTTCAGGAACTCCAGGACCAGGACAATATGAAGCTAAGCCAAATGTTAAGTCTATTCACAAAGCAAATCCATAAGGGAGGGTCATGCCAGCTCAGCAAAGACATTCCTTGCAGACGCTGATGTAATGCACTGAATACTGTCAGCATGTACGGTAATGCTGGTGACCAGCTGCACCATTTCAGTCTGAAATTAGATCCAGAGCAGCAGATGGTGCAGACTATAACATTCATTGAATGGAGTCATGAGAATTGTTAGGGAGAAGCTGCTGCCCGAGCATTCATGCACCATTCCAGGCACACACCCCACCTGAGACATCAATTGCTTGAACTGGTGTCCCTTCGCAGTGGGTGGCTCAAGTGACATGAGTGCCCCTTTCGCCTTCTCACTCACTTCAGGAGCACATTCCCCTCCTTCGGACTCAACCCAAGGTTTCCTGCAGCAGAGTCTCAGTCATTTGATTCCAGGTTTTAAGCTGCCTGACCCTACCCAGGCTGGTGCTGGAAGCAGGTTCATTGTGCAAGGCTTGGCCTGGTCCCAATTACAGTCACAGTTTCATCCACAATCCATCACAGACCGACAGTTGAGCCCCAGTTGCCAGGGCCATGTTGCCAACAGCTGTGGCCAATAAGGCATCTGGGCAGGCTTTTGTGTAAGTAATGACTCCAAGCCATGTGCTTGGATTAACAATGATGATCGTATGTGGTCACTGAACTCAGCTGGCACTGCAGGCACCAACAGAGCTCCTTAGCTCTCACCTCAGGGGTGGGAGGCTGTTGGATGAGTTTTTTGGCTGTTTTGTTTTGAAAGAGGTTGGAGACTCCAAAGAGGGGGAATAACCATCAGATGGTCCTGTCCTGGGTAGAGAAGGTAAAGAGATGCCAGGGAGGAAAAGTGGTGTGTGTGACAGGGCCTATCTCAGCTGCGGGCAGAGGTGGGGTGGAGGGAGTTTGTGAGCTGCTCTCACGGTCACCTCCCTGAGGGCTTCATGTTGATGCCTTTTTGAAGCAACAACCCACTGCTGGCTCCAGAGTGGTGTGCTCGGTTTACTGAGGCTTTTACACTCCTTTTAAAATGTTCTAAACCAGCAGTGCCTTCTGCACTCTACAAGATGCAACAAAGCCAGATAGATAGGAAAAAAGGAATTTGATTTTAAGAGTTCATTGTTTCCCTGTTAAAAGGAGAAGTAAGGGAATGGATATGTGGCCTTTAAAGGGTGAAATTGGATCTGCTGCTTTGTGAAAAGTGGACCTGATTCATAGTTCTCTGGTAAATCTGAAAACATACAATTCCAGGTGTTTAAAACCAGCAGAACTATTGTTCCTTTTCTCCACCAGTAATGGCAAGTAATGGTGGTGGTATCTGAGTCCTCCAAATCATGAATGATGGATTTTAAGTGTTTAAGAGATGTTTAAAAGTGCTGTGTGCCCCACCGCAACTGTCCACCCAACAGATGGGAGATCCTCTGCTGCAGCCAAGGGCAGGAGGAAGCCTCTGTGACTGTCCTGGCTGTCTGTGGCTGGGGAAGGTGTTTTTCCCTTTGGCTTTTACCATCTTCTGTCAGCCTCATGGCTGAAATGGGGCTACGGAGAGTAAATCTGCAAGAGCAGAGGGGGAGCATTGTGTTTCTGGCCATCAGGCATTGCAGACCTAGCTGTGGATGTGTGTGCTTGTTTGTGTATGCGTGTGCTTTATACACATAGAGAAATACAGTGACTAGAGGACTCACACTGCCATGCCAGTCTGTGCATGCTCCTGCTGTAGATCTCCATGCAGTCAAGCTGTGTTGAAGAGCAGTCTGGAGCCTCTAGCAGTGGCAGGAAGCACTTTTCCTTTGGGACTTTCCTCTTTTTCTTTGCTTCACTCCCATCTTTTTCAACCGAGGGAGGCAGCCAGGCCGAGGGAGCTGAGCAGGGCATGTGTGAGAGGCTGGGGGGAGGTGGGGCCGGGCTATAAAGCTGTTGGAGGGTGAAGGTGCTGGAAGTAGGATGGCCTCCCCAGAGAAGAGGCAGCGTCGGGGGAAGCAGCATGGGGCTGGGCAGCCCATAGAGGGTACAGGAGGAAGGGAGTGCCCTGTAACAGAGCCTGGGTGGGTGAGGGAGGAGGGGGGTATGGAGACTGAATGCTGGTGTGGGGGGCTGGGACAACTCTCAGTATGGCTTTGTGTTGGAACTCCTCTGGTCTGATGTCTTGAGTACAAATATCTCCTTGTGGTTGCTTTTAAAAAAGGAAAAATATCCACTTTATGGAGTATAAGCTTTAAAAAAAAGTATGTGTTTTTCTCATGCTGCATGAAGGGCCAATGAATGGAGTCATTGTTCTGGTAGAAAACAGTGGCTTCTTGTTTGTTTTAAACAGAAGCTGCCTTTGATGGAGAACTTATCACAACAGACCAACCTTTCTAGCATAACGGGAGTTACCATATCTAGGCAATTCATCTATGAGAAGATTTCCCCTAATGTGCTCTTCTACCTTCTACCTGTTTTAGTAGATGCTCAGGAAATGAAGGATTCTGTTAAAAGCCCAGACTACATAGAAAGACTGGCACGTAAATACATGGTAACTTTCTTCTAATCACTGCTTCTCTACCTCTGTATTGAAATGCAATTCAGAAAGCATTAGTTGCTTTGTCTTTAGCCTGCAGCCAGCTGTGCTGGAAAAGGGCATGAAGAGCAGGTGTGAACACATTGATTCAAGTGGTGTCACCTGCAAAGAAACAGAAAGGGAGGGAGAAAGCTCTTCCACTTCTGTGCTGCCACCTGGGGGATTCGGGGGCTGTCCTTTGGTGAGGTTTCTGTAAGGACGTAGTGTTAGTTACATTTCTGAGATGTAGACCCATCAAAAGCAAAGAAACAACCAGAACCTCACTGCAAGTCAAAAAGCATTTTGTAGAGTTACTTACAAACTTGGAGTAACCACTCCTGGCAAATACAAGGCATGTTCCAGCTAGCTTCTCTTTGTATTTTTTTGGGGGGATGGAGATGAACTTCAGCTTTTCCCTTGTGTCGCACTCGCACAACCCAACCAGCATCACAAATGTGGGATACTTGGAAGAAGGACAAGCTGGTTTCTGATGGGAAAGCTTTGGAGAAACAGTGTCTGCAGTTTGTACTAGGACTTCAGCTTCAATCTGAAGCTGTAGTAACCTCTGCTTGAATAGCATTTCTTTCCCTTCCTCCTCTACAGCAGAAGTGCATAGTAGAGTCAAGTACAGAATCCGATTCTGAATCCAGCACGGAGGTAAGAACTGACTCCCTAAAGCATTTTGATTGTGATGAGGTTCCCTGATGGGTATCCAAATCTTCCTTCAGTCTCAGCGGGGACAATCTGAGGTTTGGTTTGCTGGGGTTGTTGGGTTTGTGATGGTAAACTGGGCCAAAAAAACCCTCAAACCCCAACCACCCCAAACCCAATGCTGTTCTGCCCACCAGGTTCTTCCTTGCTTCTGTTACTAATTGTATCAAAATTGACTTGGGGGGGTGAGGCAGGAAAGTGCTGGTGGTTTTGGTAGGCAACTGTAGCATGAGCACTTCTCTGCTAACAAGTGCTTAAAGCAAAGCTGGGACGTTTCTAATGGCTGACTTTGAGCAGCAGATTTTCCACAGCTCTGGGTGGAGAACCTCTACCTTCTGACTGTCCATTTGGGGTGAGACTGAGAGAGCAGCTCTGTTGCTGTGGCAGTTCCTTACGAATACTGGCAGCTTCCTGAACATTGTTGTGTCAAATCAGTGTATTCAATGGGGATGAAGAAAGACCTGATTCTGCAGTGGAGAACTGAGTACTTTATTTCTGGGTACAAGTCTTCCGAATCCATGATTGCTGCTAGTCCATGTGAATGGTTGTGCTCTGTGGCTTAGAGAAGCTGTCTGCCAGGATCCAGCCCCTGCTTTACTTTCCAGAAAGCACAGGGGAAAGCTGGATTTGTCCATGGTAACGTCCTGGGAGGAACAAAGCTGGAAGTCCAGCCTAGCTGGACTCTGATGGCTGGGCTGGGTGAAGAGGAGCTTGCACAGGTGCCAGCCTGGACAAAAGCTCGTTGTTCTCACCAAGGGGCCAAGGCATAGGGCAGGGCAGGGCTGGGGGATTTCTGGGCTCTTTCAAGAAGCAGAAGCTGCTTTTCTTCATCACTGGCTTTGTGGGGAAGTCTGTGTGTCCTTGAACCAGCACAAGAATGCACTACTTCAGAATGATGAGGTCTCAAGCATAAATTCACAAGGAAGGCTCTTTGGCCAAGTCTGGACAAGGCCATGTTTGAACACATGGGGAAAAAAACCCTGAAACCTCAGTATTACAGCAGTGATACTGAGACTGATCAAAAGGATTTGGTTTGCCCGTGCTAGTTATAGAAGTCCCCAAATGACAGCGAATTAGTAATCCAACTAATAAGGAAGAATTTCAGGTCGTGTCAATGGAAAAGGCCAAAAAGTAACCTGAGTGGGAGGGAAGTTCTAAAACTAAAAAAAAAGATAGATAAACCAAAACAGCACTTAACTAATAGTAGGAAGATAGTTTTACTTTTCTAGTGGTATAAAATTACTCATTGTTCTTTTTATAGCAATGTTTTAAGTTCATTAAGATTTACCATAGCTCTCCTCAGCCCCTCTATTTTAGGCTAACTTTAACAGACCTTTAGAATTTAGACTGAGATATTTTTCCATCTTCCAGCAAGGGGACAAATTGGGTTCCTCTTCTCTAGTATTTTTACTTACTCTGGTTTTACTTGGATTAATAATTCATAGGAAGGTGCTTTACAAACCTATGTTAACTTCTCTTAAACAGGTTGTGCCTAGCACACTTGCTGGAAGACTCAAGAAAGCAAGAGACTCCAGGGGACTACAGGTAGGTTTGGCTATAATGCAGCAGCCTTATTCTCAGTGTAGCATCCAGAAAATAAAATATAGGTGGGACTGCATGGACAAACAGAAAAACTTCCATAGCGAGTCTGTAACTTACGCTGAAAGTGGTTTTAAAGGCCACTGTATGTTGCCTCTTATTTTTTCATGGACTAATAATCACCCACCATATTTAGAGATTTATTTTAGTTTTTAGATCCTTATGATGGTGATTCAGAAGATGAGTCCATTCCTTCTGACTGCAGCTTGAATACTTTAAATAATCTAGAAGTTGCACAATGGGCAAAATGTGCCCCAAAGGCAGCTGCTTTGAAGGATGCTGATACTTCAGAAGAGGGAGAGTCTTTCCCTGAACCTCCAGACTGGCTCTGCCCACAAACAAAAGTGAGTGAAATTCAGGCAGTAAATGACTGTAAAGCACCTCTGGAACTTCCCTGCCAAAAGGATTTCCCAAGAAGCCAGTTGCCATCATGTGAATTGCCTAGAGCCACAGAAGCATTTACCTCCATGAGACTGACACCTGAAAATTCCTTACTGATGAGTATTAACCCTTCAGCCTCTGCAGATCTCCCTGCAAGCTCAGATGACAGTGCTCAGCAGCCCCTACCAGAAGCTGACTTTGCTGGCACAGTGGCCAAACAGTCCCTACTAAAAAGAAAACAAAGGGCTCCCATTCCAGAGGGTGCTAGTGAAAAACTAAGGAAGAAATTCTGTGTTTGAATAAATCACTGGACAAGCTGGTTTGAATAATGCACCTGGTAGATTTCTTTTGCAGATGTTACCTGACCTGCACAAGCTTTAAACAAAGAAGTGCAAGCCTCACTATGTTCTGTAAGCTACTGTTTATAAAAGCATAATGATATCAACCTTGAAATATGTTGGTACCAGCTATTTGGGAAAGCATTAACTCTGTATGACTTTTTAATTTGGAGTTTCTTTCCCAAGGTGGAAAGCCACCCACAATACTACTGAACTTCTAGCCTTGCACCCTTTCACCAACAGCAGCATATTTACTTTATTAAAACAACTTTGCTTTCATCCTTATCCCCTATGTGGAGATATGTAGATGTTTTTTTAATCAGCTTAGAAAAAAAGTGTGTAGAACAGTAAAACTCAGGGGCCTTTGGCTTAAAGCATCAGCTGCTGTGGCTGCCCTCTGCCTTGTGCCAGTGGCAGAGAATGAACACTGCAGTGAACATTATGAAGTTAACTATGAAAAAGCCTCCTTGCAGGTGTAGATGTGTGTGTACTGCAACAAGGCCACAGGTCTTGCTGCAATTAAGACTTGTGGAAAGCTTCAAAAATATAACATTGTATTGGCCAAAGCCTTGTGTCAGGCATGTCATACCATGTCTGCTGAATGGTCTTCAGTCAGCTCATCTGAGGCTAAATAAAACTGAATTACTGACCTTCAGACTTCAGCCAAGAACCCAAACCTCACCACCTAGTAAGGCTTTCACTTAAACCAGTTCTTTAAAACAGCATAATGAAATATATAATTCACTAGGAAAAAATAATAGAGGGCATTAAAAAACAGAAGCCCCAGAAGACAGTACATTCTCAGCCATTCAAAGTCTGCTTATTCAGTATGAGAATCCAACTGTGGACTAGCCACAGGTTAACATTTAGATAGCTGAATAGTTTGGGAAGCTCTAGCTACTTCAAGCATATTTAAGACTCTCTTCTCTCATCACCAATACTTGCTAATAGGTGGAACTGGTTTAACTGAAGATTTTTTTATAGTAGCTGTAAGATGGTCCCACATCCCAGGTGCCGAGGTATGCATAAAGCAGTTGCTGAAAGATGCACACTCAGCTGAGCAGCTAAGAGCCAGATCTTGTACATATTTAAGCTAATACTTTTCCTTGCAATTGGTATCCAGAGCACACTGCTAGCAGATTTTACTTCCTTACTGTATAATGTCTGAATGTATGAAGTTCTGGTGATGGAAAGGGCAGCAACTCCAGGAAGCTGAAACAGAACAAGAGCATTATGTATGGTTAGAAGTAGTTCCCATCTCTGTTCCTCACAATGGGGATATGAGAGCTACAAGCAACAAAGATTACATGATGCACTGGTCTGGGGCTCATTCTTTACAAGGTAATGAAACCAGATAGGAGAGTTCAACCTACAGAGATTAACTATATGAACAGTATGGTGAGAGTAGAGAGCAAGAATTCTGTTTCAGTAGCTAGTAAGCATCAGCTGAAACAAGTATGTGAGATACGTAAAAATAGTTCTTCCTCCCAGCACAAGTGTGTGCTGCAGAACCACTTATCACAGAAATAGTTGATGGGGGTTCAGGAAGTCACTGTTTTCATAGGAGAAATCACCGGAAGGATGGAGCTCCTGAGACTTCAGTTTTGAGGTTGAAAAGCTACACAGCTGTATTCTTTGAAGACTTCATATTAGCCACTCCTACAGCAGCTGGTTAAAGGTAAACTCAATTGTTCTGACAGGCTTAGCAGAAGTGTTTACCTCATTAATTTAGGAGCAGAGAAAGCAAGCAAATATCCAAACCATTACAAAATGACGCAAGCAATTAGCAGAACTCTCAGCTCCCCTAATTTGGTAACAGCTGGTCTCAGGTGTGTGTCTGAAATGGCATTGTAACTCCTTGTTCAAGCACTTAATACTACCCTCCTAGGCTTAATGTGATATGAAACTGGAAACTTGTCACACAGGCAGCTTAAGCAAGAGGAAGCCCTGTGCTCAATAAGACAAGACAGTCTGGTTTGGGACACTCTGGCTTCTGAGTGCATCTCAGCAGCTGTGTAAATGCAGGTTACTTGAAGCAAGAGACAGTTCTTTGCAAATAATTCATGCAATGGCACCAGATGTCATAGCACATGATGTCAGGCTTTGTGTCCTACTGCACTGAAGACTTACATTCCAAGGTTCTTGTTACTGGAGGTTAGCTGAATCAGCTGCTGAGCTGTGTGAAGGTTAACAATATGCTTGAATACTAACTTCTCACTTCTTATTCTCTGAAAAGATCACAGGTATGGTTTTTCCAGACCACTGAAATAAATTACTGTAAGAATTATATTTCCAGAAATAGAGTCAACAGTCTTGCTACGGATTTTATTTACTATATGATGACCCATCAAATACCGCATCTACCCATTACCATCTAAAAATCTCAGCCAATTTTCCTTAGAAGAAATCTAGCCTATTGGCTTTCCAGTGCACTGCCCCCTTTCTTTTTACTCAACACAAATCCATCTGACAATATAATCAGGTTACAAAAGTACAGGTGAATACTACACAGAAGACTGACAACTACTACAGCATTAACTAGTCAAAACACGTATTTTCACTCAGTGCAGAGAACTGCAACACCACGTTCATAGAAGCTACGGGGGTCTTCCTTGGTAGCTATTTCGAAGTCAACCGTGAAAATCAGATCAGCACGAGTGAAGTTCAGATAAACTGGTAAAGTCACCTGGGGAAAAACATGAATACAGAAGAAGAGCTATGTAAGGCAGCTGAAGAGTGTTAAGAAGTTTCTGTACTACAATGTGGCATTTATAAGATGGGATTTTAGTCCCAGATAACTCCACACTCAAAAGATGAGAAAAAAGCCCAGGCCTCATAAATCTACCTGAAGCACAGGCACCTTTAGAGGTGTAAATTCAACTTTTGGCCTGAACAGCATTAGTACTTTGGGATGCCTGTTCTCGTCCTTTCATCTAACTACAAAGAAAAGACCTAGGGAAGACTAGGTCTGTTTGCTGCTAGCCTGAAATTCAGGTATCAACTGTCTCTGAGAATGTTAATAAAAACCATAGAATGTGGTGCCCAACAGAAGTACTCATAAAGCTTCAGGAAAAAATATTGCTAGGTATATGTAATTATTTATTTTTAAAATTGTTTTTATCAATACTTACAACATTTGCTTTTTTATCAGCATTTGTCTGCTTGATCCAGCGAAGCTGTGTAATGGGCAGTACAGTTGAAATAGCATTTGAAAGTGACAGCTTGTTGTTACTGCATGTAGCTCCCTGAAGCTTCAGGCCTGTAAATTGAAATACACTTTAGAGTTCTAAGAGCTTTCATACATTCAAACAAAGACTGTCTCCCTGTGTATCATTTAATGACTAAGTCCACTAAATGAGAGGTATTTCATACTGCAAAATAGAAGGGGTTGTAGCAGATGGTCTATCCAATACCACTTAAATACATACTGGCCTGAGTCTTGAGGTTTATTAGCACTGTAAGTACTTCCCTATTAACTAAACAATTTCAGGAAGCTTTTGCAATATGATCTTTTTCATCTGATATAGCACATTTAATACCAGAACCTTCTGAAAATATTTTATATAAAGGTTGAGTTTACCTGTAACTCCAAAACTGCATGCATCCAGCACTGCATTCTGTGTAGTTGTAACATTGACCTCAAGACAGAGTTCTTCAAGGGACCAACTGTTTGCTTGTGCAACATACTGTCTTGTAGCAGTAATATATGCCTCTGGTACGAACAGGCCTCCAAGGCATATATGGATGTTCTGTTTGGGGAGAAAGGAGTAACATAAAAAAAAAAGGGGTAGGTATCAGCTGCAGTATTAATGATTATCACGAACATTACTTCAACCTATTTACATTACAATTTTCCTGCTGCTACTGGAACACTGTGTTAAGTGCTAAGCTGGTTTTCGCTCTTAGGGCTATGTCTTTTGTCATTCTAAAATACTAGTTTCCTTCTGTATCACCAATTAGCCCGCTAAGCCTCACCATTCTGAGGTGAGGAGATACTCAACAGTATTCTAGATGAGGGGAGAATCAGGCCTGATGCGAGGAATAAATTTGTTACAGTGAGGGTAGCAAGACATATGCAGAGGTTGCCCAGAAAGGTGGTAGATGGACCATCCCTAGAGTCATTCAAGGTTAGGCTGGATGTGGTTCTGGGCAACCTGATCTAGTTGAAGATGCCCCTGCTTATTGTATGGGGGTTGGACTAGATGAACTTTGAAGGTTCCTTCCATCCCAAACCATTCTATGATTCTATCATTTACAAGTACATTTCAGAGAACACTGAAGTTGTTTTTCCTGAAGAACTATTTATATGCCTTGATGTGAAGACCCCATGAAGTAGCTACACAGCTCCACCAATGACCTCTAGAAGAACTCAGCACTACATACCTTTAGTTCTTTTGCTCCACCAGAAGCAGCTGCCTGGGAAATATTCTGCAGCTGTTTAATGCGCTCACTGAAGTCAGACACCCACTGAATAACCGTCATACCAGCTGGCACTGTGTAATGAGACCAGCTCCGAGGCAAGATGCCTATGAAAAATGTGATTTGAATTAAGTTTTGTTGACATACAAGTTGGAATTATGCACTATTCTGACACTTCATTTTTTCTTTCAATAGCCATTTAAAACTTGGACCAGGATACAAGCCTCTATCTTAATAGGCTCCTCAGTAAGTGAAAGATTTTTCTCCTCACTTTGAAATATTACAAAGCAAAAGGCCTCCAGGTCTACTATTTGTTCAAAAAGCCATTCAGTTACAGAAACCAACAGTAACTTCAGTTACACACAGCAGTATACTCCAGTAACTGACTGAAGCGGTCAAGTATCTGTGTTTCAGGAAATGCTTTTGTTCTAAGCAGACAGAAGATGATTGTGTATTGCTAGAAACAAGATGTCTGAAAATTCCACACTTACATACAATCCTGAAAAAGAAGTTTAGAGAACCTGAATATTTTCTAGGAGCAGTATTACTCGCTCTGTGGTATAAATAATTTTGTTCACTCACAATTCAGAAGACTTCAGTAAGATTTCAACTTAGAAATTTAGCTGCTGATATAAACTGTACAAAAAAGCCAGATATTAGTTACCTCAGCTTGAAATCCCAAACCAACCCAACTGGAATTTCATTGCTTGACTCAAAAGTATAGTTTGTGTCAAATGGTGAAGTCAATGCCAACTTTCCGGCAATTTTTTTAAGCTGATGACCATAACAGCCTCTAACTTACAGTGCGCAAAAGATAAAGAGCACTGGGAGGTGCTGATTTGAATTACCATACCTTTCACCAGTTCATTTATAAGAGTACGCAAATAGTTGGTTTGTTTCTTTTTTCCTTCACACACTTGAACCACATCTGCAAGGTCCTGACGAACATCCTGAAGCAGCTTAGCTCCCATTTTCACCTCTCTCTCAAAGAATCGGAACAGAGGATCCTGATGGTCAAAACATTGACAGTAAGTTGCAGACCAAAGTTCTTGCTGAAAAACTGCTACAAAAAGCAACCCCATGGGCTGAGCAGTGACACTGACTACAAGCATTAAACATGAAGATGCAGACTTCAGTGCAGAAAGTAACTGCAAAGACTGTTTACAACCAACATCTCCTCTCCCTTGGAGAAGTAAGGAAATAGAAGTCTTAGATGAACAATCAAAGCAGACTGCCTGCTGTAGTTCCTTCCAATCAACTCTGGGTTTATTTTAGTCAGCAACAAAAAGTGCTCACCTACTATGCCAGAGTAAGCATTTAGAAGCAGTTAAGTAATCATGACTGCATTCATTTATGGAGCTTATTCCCCAGTCAGAGCTCAGAATACTATTGTCTAGATCTCACGAGTTGCCCCCAGCCCTTGCAACTTCTGTTCCCAGTTAAAAGAGAAGCTGCTGCCTTATCTCCCCTCACTAAATTATAGCAGTATTTAATGTGCACTGGCTGTAGAGGCAGTACCAAAACTAGAAGTCAGTGTGCACAGTGTACAACAGAAAGCACTTGTTTCTTGCTACCTGATCACAGAGAAGCTTTGAAAGTCATACCCTTGATAGTTTGCCATTGTATTTCTTCAAATAATACCCACAAGACATAAGCCAACTTTTAGGAGCATTTCAAAAAATCCAGAGGGGCTCTACACAGCTATGCCAGTCAGAATCAGCATCAATACAGGTTCCATTTCCCACCAGCAGTTTCATCAGTATTTGTAAATCACAATGCACTTGTTCCAGTGCACCCAAACTTGCACACTTCCTATGCCCACATTGGATGAAATCTGGTTCTCACCTTAATGTTTTCCACAGTCCGCTTCAGATGGTTTAGAGTTTGTGGGATAAGGTGAAGCCAGTTAGAAGCTGTGGTATGCAGTGTTCTCATCCAGGCTGGGCGACCATCTGACGTAGAATCAGTTCTTGCCTTCTTTTCAGTTTCTGCATAAGCCAGATCATCCTCATCCTCTAGCATTTGCATTTTCAGCATTTTACTGATCATATCTATGCCTAATACAGAAGATCTGCTGTTAGTCAGAGCAGTGGCATCAAGATGAAAACATCCTACTACATGCAAGAACTAGGACTTTTTCCCTAGTTTAGGCCTAAAATTCAGAACTATCTAGCAGTAGGTGGCTCCAGAGCCAACAATAAAGCTTTCCAGAATCAGGATAGGAAATTAAACCAAATATGTTGGGGGAGGAGGGGAAAGTTATCAACTGTTCAGTCAGATTTACATTTCTCTTCTGCTTTTTAGTTAATGGTGGCCTAGTAATGTATGCAAGACATTGTTATAGTTCTGATTTTACCTTGTGTGGTTAGAAGAACTTTCTCTGCATTATTTGGCAAGCCCAGCCATGATGGCGTTTGTGTATCTGGCAGCATCTCAACCCACTGGACAAATTCTTCACGTCTGGAAGTAAGAGTTTTAATATTCATCAGAAGGCTTCCTCTATTAAAATGGCTAGGTAATTCTTTGCCTGAGACAAATATTTACGCACCTAAATCCCAGCACAAACATACAGGTTAGGGTAGGGTTTTTTTAGTTAAAAAACAAAACGTTGTACATACAGATCAGGATAAGGAAAGAATGAATACCTGATTCCATCTGGCATCTGGATATCTTTGTGTCCATCAACTTTACAAGCCAGTTTAAATTCACTATCAAAACTTAGAGTAGTGAACAGACGTTCCAAGAAAGTGTTTAACAAACGCTGATCAAATTCATTATCGATACGACCTCCATAGATAGACTGTGCCATCAATGTCTTTAACGCAGACCACGGGATTTTATCAGGTGAAATGTTCTGGCGACCCTGTAAGTAACATGCAACGTAACTAGCAGAAACAAACTTTTTAACATTTACTCTGATTGAGGAATCACATTCAAGAACTAAGTTAAATTGCCATCAGATAACTTGTGCCTACTCACTGAACTTAGTAAATGTTTCCAGAACAGAGCGTTTTACTGAAGATCTTCAGTAATCTAACAACCTATACTTAAGTACACAATACTTGCCTTTGCTGTATCATCCAGCCATGTATCCACTGTGTCACAGGCAGATCTCAGATCAGATTCTCCAAATTCATACTTCTTGGACCAACCCAACGGAGCATAGCGCAAGCGCTCTTGGATAATGGCATGGAACCAGGCAAGGAGGAAATATAAACGAGCACGCTCATTGGGAGACTAGGAAGTGGAGAGAAAAAGAAGTATAAATAAACTGTTGCTCAAGTGATCTGATAAAAATCAAAGCCTGCTAAAAGAAAACATCAGATTTAATGCCAGACTGCTACCAAAACTGAACATATTCTACCAACAGAAGCAGCAACCGCTACCCAACATTCTATGTGCATCTTAGAAGCTGAGGTTTTATCATCTAAAGGTAAGAAGACATTCTCCCGTTTTCTTTCATCTACGCATACTGCAGCCTTACCTTGCACATTCTAGAAACTGGAATGCTACTGAAAGTCCTCAGCATGTTTGCCTTTACACCAGGAGGAGGTTCAAACACAAAGATTCGACCAGCGCGTAACAAATTCACTGGCACCTAGAAAAGATCAATAAACAGCTCCTTTAGCCTGTACTAAATTAAATCCCTCTAACAGCACAGTTTGCATTATCTTCCAAACCTCTTTGTGAGCACACGCAACCAACCTGCCTTTCTTTCGGAGGTTACGGGAAACAGCAAAAGAAATCACAGAATGGTTTGGTTTGGAAGGTACCTTAGAGATCACCTAGTTCCAGGAAGGTACCTTAGAGATCATCTACTTCCAATGCCCCTGCCGTGGGCAGGGACACCTCCACTAGAGCAGGTTGTGCAAAGCCCCATCCAACCTGGCCTTGAACCCTGCCAGGGATGGGGCATCCACAGCTTCTCTGGGCAATCTGATCCAGTGTCTCACCATCCTCACAGTGAAGAATTTCTTCTTAATATCTAATCTAAATCTACCCTCTTTCAGTTTAAAGCAATTCCCCCTTATCCTGTCACTACATGCCCTTGTAAAAAGTCCCTTTCCAGCTTTCTTGTAGGCCCCTTTAGGTACTGGAAGGCTGCTCTAAGGTCTCCCTGGAGCCTTCTCTTCTCCAGGCTGAATCAGCCCAGTTCTCTCAGCCTGTCTCCATAGAAGACACGCTCCAGCCTTCTGGTCATCTTCGTGGCCCTTCTCTGGACTCCCTCCACAGCAGGTTCATGTTCCTTTTATGTTTGGGGCCCCAGAATTGAACACACTACTACAGATGGGGTCTTGCAGAGTGGAATACAGGGAAGAATCACCTCCCCTGACCTGCCGACTTCAAATCAATGTTACCTTTGGATTTATCTCCATGGTAAGGAAGAGTCTGAAACAAGCATGGGGTTGTAGCGAATGCAGCTTCTTTTCCAGTTGCATGAGCCAGCCAGGAGCCAGGTGAACATTCTTCAGCATTACCCACCTGTGAAGTTTTGAAACGGAACAAGTGCTTGTTAACGTACAGCTTATGGATCCTGGCTATAATCACAATAAAGAGTTACAGAATATGGCATCAATGCTACGTATTTTTCTTCCTCTTTCAAACCTGTCTTCTACATAGAAGCAGTTACTGTGTACTGTAAATGGGCCAACTTCCCTGTTTTGCAAATACAACCTACTTCTCTTGAAAATATTTACACCGAATGGAAGCTGTGAACAGCTGACCTTCAGTTACTTCAAATTTCAGTTCAGAATATGGTCCCTATTTTTTTTTATTCAATTTTATCTATTTAGCCAATAGATTAGTTCCTCCTTCCCTCGTTTACCTTTCTACTGGGCAATATGCCACCTAAAAAAGGAGATGGAACTTACCTTCCAGATTTCACTGCTGTGTTTATTGCTTTATCTGCTTGGTTAAACCCTTCAGCAGAGCCTGAAAGACAGACAGGTTGCTAAAGCTCTTACTGGTAACAATTTCATTTATGCTTAGATGACGAAATAAGGTGTGTTCTTACCAATAGCAATAGAAGTGATTTGTGTATTCTGCTCAGCTGCAAGATCTTCCACATGGCCACTGGCATCATAACCAGGCACTGAACACATCAGCACTGGGGTATTAGGTTTCACCTAGTTTAAAAGGATACGAATCAGTCACTACATGAATATGAGAATGCAGTAAGCTCAGTCTTTTTTCCCTCTGGCCAGCTAAAGACATTATGCTTCTTTAAGTTTGACATTAACAAAGAGGAAAAAAATTACCATCATTCCATGGTGACAAGGATAAGTGAAAGAAGTGTTCTGGTGGGTAGCTTTACTCACAATGGAAAACATGCAAGATGGCACTAAGGAAAAATCACCCAGGATTTTAGCCTTTCAAAAACAAGTGGGTTACCTCTGTATCTACGATGTGTGTCAGATCTAAAGGCTGCTCCATAATGGACATGAAAGACTCTCCAAGATTTGTTGAAACAAATGTATGTGCCATTGCCAACAAACGATCTGGACGGAAGGCCTGGATGAGAAGCAAGCGATGAATGGCCTGTCCAATAGGAGCTGAAAAAAGGAAAGAGGATTAGATGGACAGGTAAGAAACCCACCCTCAACACTTCCCTCAATTCTCCATTCCATTTTTCCCATCTTATTATGAAGACTAGATATTTAGAAAATTAATTATCCCTTTGAAGGCTCTTCTGCAATGTTTTAATGGAATGCTTGTATTCTATCTTCACTTTGATGTCAAAACAAACTTAACATCGTCAGTTGGTTTGTCTTTGGCAATGTTCTAATTACTTGCTCAATTGCTCATGTTGTAACCCTTCTAAAAGCCTACCTTGACAAGATGCTTTTGGATTCTACTGAAATGCCACCGGTTTCCAAAATCTACAGTCTAGAAGTATTGCAACTAAGTGATTTTAACTTCCAGATCTCTCATTCTCATTCAACAATCTGCTGTTCTGCTAGACTTGGAAGTATTACATACTTGTCTAGTATGGACAGGACAGATAACCTAGGGTTAATATTAAGCATTAACTCCAGGTTAAGCTTAAGTTAATAGTCAAGCAGCTTTATAGTAGCTAGTAAACACAAGCTTAGAACCCTTAATTTAGAAAGCCACCCATGGGAATGAGCCTTGAATGATCACAGATGGCAAACACTTCCTAACATTACCTCTCAGAAGGGAAAAACTGAAGAGCAATAGCTACACTTAAGCTCTAAGTAGACGAGCCCTGTCCTGTCCTCAGAAAATGTGTGTAGGAACTTTTTAGAGTATTGAGCTGCCTCCAGATTTGCAATGACTAAGGTTAATCCAAACTATTATGTAACATAATGAGACTGCAGAAGTACATTTCATCCACAGCTGAAGACCTGAAACCAAAAGCATCAGAACTGAAGTTCTTTGAAAATCCCAACCTTATGATACTCCCAGGCATTAAGGTTCAAATTAAAATTCTATCTCAGGATAGCTCTGAAATCACAATAATCCTATTTACATCAGTACAGTAGACTGGTGTGGACAATAGTGCAACTTAACTTACTTGCAGGCTTTTCTTCGCTCCAAAGATACGGCACAGTCTGCTCGGGTGAACTGCTATCCAGCCAGATACAGAATTGCTATATTGAAAGAAAACGCAAAGAAAATGAAACAGAATTTCATGGCATCAAAAAATCTTCTGCAAGGTGCAGGTCCTGCTCATGGTGCAATAGAGATGTTCAATCTCAGCCTTAAAATCTAGAATTTATGTACTGCAGAAGTGTTCAGCTACATGCCAACTTCCAGTCGGAAACAAAGATTGCTAGGGTAGGGTTGAACTAGGTACAGTCCAAGTTTTACTAGCCGTGGATTTGCAAGCGAATCTTAAAAAATTCTAGTAAGTACTTAAGTGTTTAAACAATGAAATTTACAAGTTCATAAGATTTTTCCCATTTGATGCTAGTACCTTATCATCTATCTCTAGAAAAAAAATTAGATTAAGTACCAGCTTCACTCCGTAAGTGCCTCACCACCCTTACAGTAAAGAACTTCCCGTTTAAGTTTGAACCCGTTACCCCTTGTCCTATCACTACAGTCCCTAATGAAGAGTCCCTCCCCAGCATCCCTATAGGCCCCCTTCAGATACTGGAAGGCTGCTATGAGGTCTCCATGCAGCCTTCTCTTCTCCAGGCTGAACAGACACAATTTTCTCAGCCTATCTTCGTATGGGAGGTTCTCCAATCCCCTGATCATGCCTGTGGCCCGCCTCTGCACTTATTCCAACAGTTCCATGTCCTTTTTATGTTGAGGACACTAGAACTGCACACAATACTCCAAGTGAGGACTCACAAGAGCAGAGTAGAGGAGCAGAATCACCTCCCTTGACCTGCTGGTCACACTCCTTTTGATGCATCCCAGGATACGGTTGCCTCTCTGTGCTGCGAGCTCATACTGCCAGTTCATGCTCATTTTCTCATCGACCAACAGCCCCAAGTCCTTCTCCACAGGGCTGCTCTGAATCTCTTCTCTGCCCAACCTCTAGCTGTGCCTGGGATTGCTCTGACCCAGGTGTAGAACCTTGCACTTGGCATGGTTAAACTTCATCAGGTTGGCATCAGCCCACCTCACAAGCACGTCAAGGTCCCTCTGGATGGCATTCCTTCCCTCCAATGTATCAACCGAACCACACAGCTTGGTGTCATCAGCAAACTTGCTGAGGGCACACTCAATCCCACTGTCCATGTCACCAACAAATATGTTGAACAAGACCGGTCCCAACACCGATCCCTGAGGGATGCAACTCGTTACTGGTCTCCAGCTGGACATTGAGCCATTAACCACAACTCTCTGCGTGTGGCCATCCAGCCAGTTCTTTATCCACCGAGTGGTCCACCTATCAAATTGATGTCTCTCCAACTTACAGACAAGGATGTCATGTGAGACAGTGTCAAATGTTTTGCACAAGTCCAGATAGATGACATCAACTGCTCTACCCCTGTCCAGCAGTTCTGTAGCCCCATCATAGAAGGCCACCAAATCGGTCTGGCAGGATTTCCCCTTAGTGAAGCCATGCTGGCTGTCACCAAGCACCTTGTTGTTTTGCATGTGCCTTAGCATGCCTTCCAAGAGAATCTGCTCCAAGATTTTGCCAGGCACAGAGGTGAGACTGACTGGGCTGTAATTCCCTGGGTCATCCATTTTCCCCTTCTCGAAAATGGGGGTTATATTTCCCTTTTTCCAGTCGTCGGGAACTTCACCTGACTGCCATGATTTTTCAAATGTGATGGACAGTGGCTTAGCAACTTCATTTGCCAGCTCCTTCAGGACCCGTGGATGGATTTCATCTGGTCCCATGGACTTGTGTAAGTTCAGGTTCTTAAGATGGTCTCGAACCAGATCCTCTCCTACAGTGGGCCCAGGGTCTTCACTTTCACAGTCCCTGGCAAGCCTCCTACCAAAACCACTCTTCCCCTTCATTGTCAGACCAGCTCCACCAGCCCTCAGTAGACCTGGCCTACTAAATTGAGTCCCATGTTCTAGATACCCAAACCCCTGACTATGACACCACCGTTCTAACCATTTATTAACCTGGCAATCCTCCTAGACTTTTTAAGGTCCTGCTCTGTATCCTGGAGAATTGATGAAAAGATTATCTGAGCTCCAGAGCCCCTAACCACCTCTCCCAGGGGCTCTGTAGGCCCTTCTTTATGTTCTCCGGGCTACTGCTATCTATATCACTAGCACCCACATGGATCACCAGAAGTGGGTAATAGTCACTGGGACTTACTACAGCCAGGCAGCCTCTCTGCAACATCCCTGATCCATGCCCCTGGTAGGCAACACACCTCCCTTGAGACTGGGTCAGGCCGACAGATGGGTGCCTCTGTTCCTTTCAAAGTAGAGTCCCCTACCACTATGACCCACAAATATCTGTGGCTTGAGTGTTTCATATATAAATGGTTTCAATGTTTACCTGAGCAATACTGCAATTTGACCAGCATATTTATTAACTTCTGGACTCATTTTTCTTCAATGCGTTTGAAGCAAAATGTTGTTTTGTTTTGTTTTTTTTTTAAGAAAAAAACACACATAAAACTCAAATTATGCTTTGTCTATTACACTTTCTTCAGATAAGTCCAATCAGATTAATGATCTCCATTAATTCTGCATTGCCCTCAATCCTCCCTGGTTCTGCAGATCTCTACCACGCCCCTGCCCAAGCTATGTGTTCTTTTACACCTGAAGGCTGAAGAATTTGAGGAAAATTAGAGGTAGCAAAATCAGTATCTCAAGGGGGCCTATAGGGATGTTGGGGAGGGACTCTTCATGAGAGACTGTACTGTTAGGACAAGGGGTAACGGGTTTAAAGTTAAACAGGGGAAGTTCAGATTGGATATGAGAAAGAAATTCTTTACTGTAAGGGTGGTGAGGCACTGGAATGGGTTTCCCAGGGAAGTTGTGAATGATCCATTGCTGGCGGTATTCAAGGCTGGGTTGGACAGAGCCTTGGGTGACATCGTTTAGTGGGAGGTGTCCCTGCCCATGGCAGGGGGGTTGGAACTAGATGATCTTAAGGTCCTTCCCAACCCTAACTATTCTATGATTCTAATTCAAAAGTAGAACTCAACTTTTAATATAAAAACTAGGCAGCCAAACAGGTACTATTTCAGATAAAGACATACTTTGTAACATACAGTTTCACAGTCAGGACACAGATGCATTCTTGCAACACGTCATGACAAGGAGCAAAGTGTCCAGAAGCAGAGCACTATCCAAATTTATTCCAAATAGTCAAGTCCAAGAGCCCACCATAATGATACTATGTATCATTATTATGTTTATGTATGTATGGTTATGTATGTATCATTACTATGATACTATGTATCATTATTAGGGCTGCTCTCATCTACTGTATCATTATCACACTAGTGATACAGTAAAAGAGACACAGTATCACACTTCCTGCTACCGTAGGAACCAAAGCTGACCTCAAAGTCAGGTGAATGGTGAAGCTGCTTCCAAGGCCAAGTGATGAGTAATACTGGTATTTACAAGTCAAGTTTCATAGCTGGATTACAAATGAAGTAGGGGCATTCATTTCCACAACAACTATAACTAGTTAATCTGTAAGGCTTCCCTTCCCATACTAGGATTACTTACCTGTAAGTACAAAGCTCTTAAAGCAGACACTGAAAATGCCTAAGCAGACAGTTTAGTGCAGAAACAAACCATAGCTGACACTTACCTCATCAGCTTGAACTTTTGAAACAAGGTCCTTAAATGCCGGAAGGCAGCTCAACCTCATCATTGCTTCTGTTTGCTCTACAGTCAAACCATTGATTTTTGGGAGAGATGCAGAGTTTAGTACAATCTCCTTCCCTCTCAAGAAGTGCTGGAATTCTGCATCATATGTAGGCTCCCTAACAGTAAGGAAAAAGAAGAGTTGAGCTGGGCGCATTCAAGACAACTCTCACTTTTATAACTAAAGTGAATAGAGAAAACAAATGTTTACCCAATAGTGCCTTTCAGTTTAATCCGTGCCAACAACATAGCAAATGTTATATGATCTTGATGCAGCATACCACGTGCTACTCTATTGAAAGCCACCTACCAACGAAACAGTGAAGACAGGAATTTAAGAGGCCCTGAACAATGACCCTTCAAAAATATGGAATTTAGTAATTAAAAAACTGAACCTGAAAGAGATCCTTTGTGATGATTGAGAGACGCTGAGTATTCTCTGTAATTCCCTTCAGATTTGAGTTCTCGTACAAGACATTGTGATAGATGTCCAAGAAAAACTGGAGAGAGTACTGGTACAGGAAATGTATCTAAAAGATAAAAGAGTTGTTTTTTTCTCACTAGAATCCTGCTGTTTGATAGTCAATGGTTTGTGCCTACCAAACTGCAATATGGCAGCCAGGGCTGGAATTAGGCAGTGCCTATTTAGTTTTGAACTGTAAACACATGAAGCTTCTGATAGGAAGAACAACTCACCCTACCTGTTTCAGTGACTCCATAGTAAAGTAGATACTACTGCATGCTGTAGAAAGAGGCAAGTACTGCTGAGAAACAGTCTCCACTTCTTGCATGACAATATCTGTCTCTTCTACTTTTCTGGTGACCTCTGCTGCTTCCTTCTTTAGGTTCTCAAGGGTAGTAATGATGGTGTCATCATCCAGGATACGTCCCTTCACTTCATTAAGCGCCTGTAGCAGGGATTTTTCTAACTGACGCAAGCGCAGTTGAAATTCACCTTAATTAGAAGCAAAATTAGGTTACATATTGTAGAGATGCATTAGTTCCTAAGGATTACATGAATTCCGTGTACTTTGTCATTGGACATCCTAAAAAAGCAAGAGTATCAGCTATAAAGATATCTCGCTGTGTATTTCTACAGCTACATAAAATCACTGTACTGTTTTAGAACAGGAGGAAGTTACTTATGTTTTGGAAAGCATACCTTGAAGCTTGAGGAGGTCAGAGCGTTTTTCATCAACATCTGGTCTTTCAGCTTTCAGGACTTCATTCAGACACTGGCTCTGTAAGCTGCTGCGAGTAACTGTGAAGTTCACAAACGTAACACGAGAGCAGAGGTCTGGTGGGAATTCAACCTGTCACAGGAAACACGGAAAACTCTCACAGTTCTCTGACATACCATTTCTACAAGCAGGACAGCCTTCTGTTTTACTTACTGTTGGATCTCTGGTGGAGAGGAAGATAACAAAGGATGGTGACAAATCAATATCTTGGTCTCCAAGAGTAATCAGAACTCTGCCTCCAGTTCTTCGGACTTCACGATTCAGAACAGGATTCAGAACTGGATCATAGCTCTCCACATCCTAGAAGCACAGATTTGTTAAAAGAATCTGTTGCTTGCAAGTGCCTTAAGCTAAAAAACCTGATCCAACTAGGGCATAAATCTTTGGTGAGCAACCAATTTACAGTTGGCTTGGAATATGGATCACATTCAAAGGTATTTCTAGTTTATATTTGTAGCTGAGCTACACAAGCACACAGTTTAGACTACTACAACACAAAATCTTGGAAGGGGGGCATTATTAATGGTCATAATTGTGTTAGTTCTAATTCATAGCAAGCCCTTTTCTAAGCAGCACAGGCAACAGTTACTGATCCCATCTGCAGGCTAATCCTTTTTCTTCTCAAATTCCATACTACGGAACAAAAAAATATATCCATCTGAAGTCAAAGTCACTATTCCTACCATCGCCCATTTCTTTGTATTACTGAAACTTCTTCCTGCTACTTAGAGTAGATTTAGTTCTAGATAATTAGCCGTATTAGGTACAGTTATCTATGACTCGAGATAGCAAATACAAACAAAGGACAGACAGACAAGTTGCAAGTCATTTTGTAAAATGGAAGTAAAGAAAGATCATTTCAAAACAAAAGCATTTGATCTTGAAATGGTATGAAAAAAATGCCTTTCTCTGATTGTGTATCTCACCATATTTTTCTAAGGAGTAACACCTCATATATGACTGAGTACTAGTTTACTTGTTAAACCATGGTTTGAAAAGAAAGTTGTTTGCACCTTAGTAACAGAACAATCATAAAGTTTTCTAGTACATGGCAGAATTTTTAATAGTTTCTACACCACCATGCAACTAACCTGGACCAGAAGTGGGTTACCAAATCTCAAGGCACTTTCCAAGTTCTTCCTGAAAGCATCATCCAAGAAACTAGTACGAGTTATCTTACGGTCTTTATATTCATTCATAATAAACTCTGTAGCTTGCCCGGAGGGATCGATGATCAATGGATACCTAAGTTGGTAATAAAACACTGTCATTATTTGGGTTTTGACAGCAGACAGCTTCTAAGCAGTTTTATGAATTTAGGTTGTGTTAAGTCTCAACTCTAAAAGCCTGTATATTGAAGGAATAAGCCGGCCAGGTTCAGTGACTTATTTCAGTTCAGAGTTCTGAAAGGTGAGTCTGTATGTGGGCAACAAAACAGCTTCAGTTTAGGCCAATTTATTTTAACAGCTATGCATAACAAAAAAGGCAAGCAAAGATGAATGAGTTTTTATGTTTACACACAGTTGAGAAGCTTTTACAAACATTGTAAGTTCTCACAACAGTGAAATTGCTGAAACTGCTTTGAGAGTTACTGTGATTCTTTGATAGGTACAAAGCTCCTGTGAGAATGTTGGTTTAGAATTCTACATCTTAGAATGAAATACCTATTAAACCGCTTGAGCATGATGGCATTCTCAGTGCACAGGTCATCTGCAGGTAGAGAACTTGCTTGCCAGCGAAGCCGCTCATCTGCATTGGAAAGGTACTCTGTCCTTGCAATGTCTGTACGGAACTACAAGAAGTACATCCAGTTAGTACTTGACTAGAGATTCTCCAACTAGCTAGTGAGGACATTTTAAGTAAATGAAGCTTGACAAGGTATTATTTTCCAATAGCTTCATTCTTTACTCACCAATCTTCAACCTTCTTTAGTAGTAATTTATCATTTACTACTGCAGTAAATGCATACAGAGTTAACTTATAACTGCGTCTTTACCTGAATGTTTGCCTGCTGCAAATGGTGAGACCACGTAGTGAACAGATTCTGACGCATCTGCTGATCAAAGTAGCCAGCATAGGCAATAAAAGCTCCTGAAAGCAAGCAGTCTCCAGCAATAGTGGACATCTGGTTCTTGAAAGTTTCACTTGTCTTCTCCCATCTTTCACGTTCAGCAGAAAGGCTCTTCAGAAGAGCTGTGCTGCGGTTTACCTAGAAATAAGTGGTTAAGTAGTCGTCAGATGACAAATTGTTACAGTAGTCTCTCAGGACACCTGGATACTAACTCTAGGCCCCAGTCAGATTTAAAAGCTCAGAATTAAATTAGTGCTTCTACACTTCAGTGTTGATTTATTATGTTGTTTTTAACTGTAATCTTGAACTTAAAAGTGCTAAATATTAGTGTAGTAGTGTCTACTTGCTAATCATTAGATCAAATACACAGAGAAATTCTTCCCCTTCCACCCTCCCAGAAGAAGCACAGTTAAGACATTACAGTTATCCTACATCCATGCCTTTTTCCAAAGGCTTTCTACTTAGTTTAAGACTTATGTGAACTGTCTTGTTAATCAACCAGCAACCTGAGTTCATATTTCCAACTCAAGCCATGGGTTTCAGTAGTTCAAGAAGCTTTGTGACATCCAGAGATGAAACAGCTCAAATGCTCTGCACAGGGGAAGCAACCAAGTCTGGTCAAAAATACGAAGAATGGTTCAATTTCCTACTGTCAAAGATTAAAGAATGGAAAATTATTGTATAGAAGTCTTACTTTTGCTTCTACAGCAGCCAAATCTGCTTTAATAGCCTGAGCCTCCGAAATCAGCACTGCATATTCTTCTTTGTAACGAGCAATACTGGCCTCAAGATCACGAATCATCTGCTCTACTTCATTTGCTTTCTGTTGGTTGTCTTTGGCATCATCCTCCAGCTTCTGCAGTTCATTGCGTAGAGGTTCCACTCTTTTCAACATATCAGCATAGTTCAGCTGTAAATAGTAAATAAACAGGCCCTTCATACTTTTAAACTGGTAAGTGTTAACAAGAACCACAGCATTCGGGTATATGTTATCAACTGCATCTTTTCAAGCTTAGATACTTGCGACTAGTACGAGAATGAATAGCTGCTTAACAGAAACTTAGAAATGTTTATCAGTACCTAAGACTTTAAACCTCAGAGTTTAAACCAAGCATACACACCCAAGTCACTGCTTTCTGCAAGATCCTTTTACTGCTCTGTAGATACACAGGAAGCAATCTGAAAGGTCAAGACCACAAGAACTACCATACAGCACTGTTCTGCATAAATACTCAACTGCATGTCCATGCCAGCCACTACTGCGCTAATATGACTTCCCTAGTAAGGAACTGAGTATAGCTAAGCCAAAACCAGTTAGGATAGGGCCTATTTGCAACACTGAAGCTAAACAGTCTTTCCACATCATGTCATTCACAGCAGGCACAGCTTTAACAAGCCAAGCAGTCTGTTGTATTGACCACCAATAGGCAAGTAAAACCATTTTTCAGTATCTCAGTCTGGGGACATATTTCCAAAAGCCTATTCCTTTAGTAAGCTAGTCAAGTATTTAGAAGTCTGCCTGAAAGACCTTGACAGAGCTGCCTTTGAGCGAGGCTCACTCTGAGGCAAGACAAAACTTATCCAGTCTCTATTAAAGAGGATGCATTGCATTTTCCAGTTGTGAACTTTATTGTCTTGTAGAATGACACTACATACAGAAAAGACCTTGTTTACCATAAACCCGAAGTTTCTCATGCAAAATCTTTATCACAACTGGCCATTAGCTCTCTGGCACAGTACTAGAGAGCCTGTAAGCATTCATCTGAATAATATACTGATTTCTCTGAAGCAAACCAGTCTGCAATATTTAGCTGAAGAGAGGCAAATTCAGAGCCTTTAGACACTGTTATACACCTTCAGGGTCACTCTTCTCATGTTTGCTTCCCCAAATTACTGACTTTACCTGTGCAATTGCCCACTTCACCATAGGTCCACAGGCCAGTGATGCTCTGTTTACAATTTCATAGTTGTAACTTGGATTCGACAGATAGTTTTTCTTCATCTTCTCCCGGATGGCATCACTGCAAGGGAAATGTTTTTAGACATAGCATGAGTACACTGTATGTCAGCACACGTGTTCAGTACTCCTGGCCTGCCTTCCACAGCTGACATGAACATTTCCTAGCAGTTTTGCTGACTGGTAGCTGGGATGTTTTAATTAGTTCAAGATGCTGTTTTAGCAATTACAGTTTACAAGGGTTAAAAAGCATTTAAGAGTATTTTAAGACTAGTCACTCATAAATTGCTAAACTCTGCTCAGAAAAATTTGGAGTTGGAAAGGAATTCAGTGTTTCTACAGTTTAGTCTGACCTTCTACTCAGATTTAGAGTCAGCTGGGTCAGCCTGGATAAAGCTTCAGCCACCCGGTCTGTTACTGCTGCAAAATTACCTTCAGCTAATGACGTGGCTTTAAACAGCAACACACCACTTTGCAACCATGCCTTGAGCTTACTCAGCAGCAGCTGTTTTGTCCCAGTCTGCCTAAGACACCTTTGCTTCAGTAGTCTTTTTCCTGTACTACCTACACATTCACTACATGCAAGAATAAACTGGTCTCAAAAGAACTGAAGTGCTACCAAAGCAACTGCACAGAGAAAAGTTTAGTTATGACCTTCCATATCTTTGTAAATAGTTTATTCACATAAATAGCTTATGCTTACTTTACCTGATTTCCTCAGCAGAAAAATTAACAATGGTTGGAATGAAGTTCTCTCTCATGATGATGGAACGTATTTGCTTCCAGTCAGTTGTACTTTCACCTAGTAGCAGGCAGATGGACTCCAGTGCTAACTTAACAGCTGCAGGTGGATTAGCCATAGAACGGACCTCTACCAGGTGCTGTTTCTTTATCGACTTCACAGCTAACCAGTGCCAGAAAGATGATGAACATTGATTAGGAAGAAAATGAACAGTTACCTAAGTCCACTGAAGTACCTTGGATTTGTAAAAGCACTTCAAGATTCTCAAAGGGAAGTTGAGATTACTAGAGAAGCAGATACTAGTGGATAACATTCAAACTACTGTATCACAAGATAAACTTCTGTGAATGTCAACTTCCAACTGGCCACAAAAAGTGAATCACTTTTAGGCAACTTATTTTGCTCCCTAAAAATTATTCCCTTAAATCAGTGATTCCTCTATCCAGTTTAACAAATGGACAGCTTGATTGTATGCTGTCTGTGCAGCAATGAGGCATCAATGGCCTTTTTGATTACGAGCTTTTTAATGAATAACTAACTAGTGCTGGTCTGCTAGAAAGAAAGCCACAGGCCATAAAAGGAGTATCAGGTATCAGACTAGCACTACAAACAGCTCAAAGACTAGGAATTTTTTCAACGCTGTTCAGCCACATGCTGAACAGAGCCTACACTTCTGTTAGACAGGACCAACTCAGACCACAGCAAAACACGTTTCCATAGACTGTAGTTTTAGATCCAAGCTCACAGGGTTGATCTCAGTTGCTAACATACCGTTCTGAGCTTCAATGACAGCAGGCTCCACCTTGTCAAGATCTTCTTTCACACTCATCTGCTTGTCTGCAATGACCTCCTGCTGCTTGTGCAGCTGTTCTTGAATCTCCTGGCTCATGACCTAGAAGGAAATTATTGCTTTTTAGAAGTTGAAATTCTTCCAGTACTTGCTCTGCAGGCTCTGTTTTGTAAATAAAAATATTTACAAATGCACAGATAAAACCACAAATGTTTTTACCTTTTTCTTCTCAGCTTCCTGCTGATCTTTCACCATCTTTTTCAACTTATCATTGGCTGCTGCATTCTTCACCTCCAGTTCCTGACTCTTTATTCTTAGGTCACGCCGCAATTCTTCCACCTGAGATAGGTTGCAAGATGGGAGAGAAAATCCATTTAAGCACAGAGATCTATTAAATCACTCCAGCCTTATAGAGGGCAAAGTTTTAAAGATATGTACCTGATCAACTGTTTCCTTGATTTTTCTAAGACCAACATTCAAATGCATTTGCTGTTCCTCCAACTCACTTCGTTTCTCATTGAACAAGTTAGCATAATGGTTGATGAAATCTAAATAGTGGCGTGGTGTGATTGCC
Source organism: Amazona ochrocephala (assembly GCA_039720435.1). Lineage (NCBI taxonomy): Eukaryota > Metazoa > Chordata > Aves > Psittaciformes > Psittacidae > Amazona > Amazona ochrocephala. The sequence continues at coordinate 48,937,217 of CM077882.1, read as the reverse complement.
ATGGTTCTGCCTCCCCGTTTTGCCAGACGAGCATTAGCCTTTAGGCAAGAAAAGGTTGTTGATTATGCATTGTTTTTACATCTATTTGGATGCCGAAGATCACACTTTTTAGGAAACTGGTGTGGTGGAGGGCTACGGCAGGCCTGTGGATTCCCTGACTGAAGGCATGAAGTTAGAACTCAGTCTCGAAGATGTTAAAGTGTATCCTTGAGAAATGAGGTACCAAAGGCATATGAGTGGGAAAACAGAAGATATCTGAGTGGGAAAGTAGAAAGCATCCAAATGGGAAAGTAAAAGGAGCCTGGAGGAGCGAGTCAGATAAGGGGAGCAACTAGCAACAAAGGAAGAACTTGGCAAAACAATTGACTTATGTAATGCGGTAAAAGGTTATCCAATAATGTACCATTGCTAACTAATATAAACCAATGGCTAAAAGACACGTGTGTGCTAGAAAAGGTATATAAGTAGTTGTTTGTAGTAATAAAGGATCTACCTATTTTTTCTTCCTACTAAGTCACTAAAAATACATGTGTGTGTGTGTGATTTTTGGCCGTCTCAATGGTACATGATGCTGTGGCCTAAAGATCAATAGAAGTTAAGCAGTCTAATAATAGCATACCTGATGAAGAGTCTGATGAACAAACACACAACTATTAACAATAGCTTCCCTGTGCGTTGGTGGTTGGGGTAGCTTATCGTATACAACTGGCATGTAATCGGGCACAATATAATTTGGTTTCTCAAGATCCATTTTGCTTGTGAACTCTTTGCCCACTTGGTACAGTGCCTCAGTTGACCAGTCTCCAAACCAGTTCAAGACACACCTGAAATACAAAACATTTGTGAAGACTTTCCCCCTAAGTACTGTTTTAATAGTACTCGTAATACATGCTGGAATATATAGCAATTACCTGTTGAAGAGCGCAGGAGAGGTAGCTGCCCTGTCCTTCAGGCCCTCAGAAGATGGATTCATAGTGAACACAACATGGAGATTGCGAATAACTTGGCTGGTGAACCATTTGTAGAGCTCCTCATGTGAATCTAACATTAAACCTTCTTTCTGTGCTCCTTCTTTACACTGAGTCATAAGGGTGGCATATTCATCTCCTTCAAAGAGACCAGGAACCTAATTCAAAAGAGAGTTTTGTTGTACCTTATAATTGTAAAAAGGTGCCTTAAGTATTTGCTTAAAAATCTTCTTACTTCTCCATTGGCTAGAAGAGTGTTCATTCTCTCCAGGAATCCAGAATCCAAAACATTTGATTCATCCATTATGAAAGCTATTTTTTCATTTTTGCAGCCTGAACGTCTCAATACTGTCCGAAGGTCTTCATCAAAATCTTCACCTGTGTATTTTCTGTGAACCTAGTAAGATTTAACACTGGTTATTAATATTTTGCTTTAGATTTTAATGCATTTTTTTAGAGGTCAATATTTAAGAAGCGTGAGCTGTGACTAACAGGATTTTTAAAGTTAAATTAGCATGCCAACCTTAATTTGGTAGACACTCAAACCATTCATCCAGGCAACAAATCTTGAAAGGGTTGTTTTTCCTGCTCCACTGACTCCAATAAGCAACAAGTGGCCCTGTGGCTGACGGAAGATTCTGAAAAAGAACACAATGAAGTACATTCGGCAAGTATTATCAGCTTGCTGATGCTTTTCCTTGAACAGCTAAACTTCCAAGTTAGTACCAAAACTGACACACTTTTCCAGATAGGATCCTGCTATCTGGAAGCCAGCAGTATACTGTCTATGGACAACAACAGGATCATGCTCCATTCTCAGGGTAGCCTGACTACAGAGGAAGTTAAGAATGGAGCATGATCCTTTTGTTTTAGAAAAAGTCTCTAAATACTATTTACACAATCAGCAACTGAAGTCTCAACTTACCGGTCAATTCTTAACACATGATCCAAGACTTCATTGAACAGAACAAGTGGTACATCAAGTTCTTCTTCATAGAAGACCTTAAGCCTAGCTTTCACATAGTCTCTTAATTCTTCTTGATCCACTGGAATATAATCCTGAAAGAATCAGACAATACAGTATGGAATTTAAGATTACACAAGGATCAATTTATGAGTAGACAAAAGCAGAACTATCCAAATACTTACTTAAGTAACAATGCTCTACAAAAGCTGTACTGGTTTAACTTGCTTACGAACACGCTGACAGCCTAAACTGCCACAGATTGCAGCACAGGGTTTGAATACTCTATCTACTGAACCTATCATAGCTTGAATCTGTGATGCCAGTCAGCAAACAGACTTGGGAAGTAGCATGACAGACTTACTCCCTCCCTTACTTTATTTTAAACAGCCTTTCCTAGCCACTTGCTGTTGGCAGCAGGCTAGATGAACTTTTGCCTTGACCCTGGAAGATTTCTACAGCTTGCACAGCTGTATGACTTCAGATTGCAGGAAACAGTCCACCAGAAAGAGTGTAACATCAGCATTATCCAAAGGTCACTGCCTAATCCAAGAGATTCCATAAGAAGTAACTGTCATCAACTTCCTGTAAGTGTTTAACTGCTCTTGAGAAATATTATCTAACACTTACATGTACTGTGGTAGATCTCACAACAGCACTTCAGATAATCATAGTAACAGCTTCTTGGAGATCAGCTTAACAAAATGAAGGGCATCGATTATCATGTTAATATGCATGCAGATAGCTTTTAAGAGCTGCATCACTCAGTTGCTCCCAAAATAATAATTTTTTTTTTTTTTTTTAATTTTTACTTACCTTTGACAGCCAGTTGCTGTATAAGATAGGTCTGCTCATAGCTTTTTCTTTGTCAATATTGGGGAAGTGTTTCAGAGCAACCATATCAATGTTCTCATCAGTCCAGCGTCTCTCCTCATCTTCTACGAGTCTGAATAAAGAAACAAGTCAGTGACTACAAATCCTCTGTAATGGGAGGATAGAATCACATCACAGGGCAGTGCTATAACTGAAGTATGTTTCTGCTTTGCGCAGATACTACTCCTGGGAGTGTAAAGTTAGAGTGAAGGGAAATACTCTCTATTGTATTAATGCTATTTAACATGAAGCACACTTCAGTTTGGCTTTCTAATTGGCAAGGAGTAGGGAAAATTAATTTAGAATTATTTTTTTTTTTGGTTCCCCATGTCATGTTTATTTTACCTGTCTTGGAAGAGACGTAAGGCTTCATGGGCCCAAATCCTGATCAGGCCTTCAACTGGTAAGGTTTCCAGGGGTCTTAACGCTTCGAATATGCCTCTCACCCATCGAGTCATTTCACGAGGGGAATAGATGTAGTGTGGCTGTGTGTCTTGAGTAAATCTCTCCTAAATAATTAAACTTCTTTGGTTAGCTCATCTTAAATTCACATTGTATTTTTTTACAGGCCTTGGCACTGCAAGTATTATTTTGTTAGCATCATCCAGCAGCTTTCACCAGAACTCTGTTAGTCAAGTTCCTGTACACATATTATCCATATGAAAGGCAAGCAATGCATGTTAAATGAAGGAAGATTTCTAGTACTAGAGGATTGGGGTTGTATTTAACAACTTACCTGAGACATTGTGTAGAATTCTACCATAGCAGCAGTAAGAGGTTCTGCGTACGTGCGAAGTGACGGGATCAGCCTTAGCATTGCACGGTTAAATGTTCCATATATCTGAGTGAGTGAAGCTGGTCCAGGATAGTCCACATAAACCACAGGAACATGTCGTAAAAATCTGAAAGATTAGCAGATTATATAGTCCAGAAAGTCAAACTACACCTTGTATTATTTTCATTATGTTTTGCTAAAACTAAATTAACATCTTGATTCAAAATTATTATCAGTTAAAGCAGTTGGTCTGATTGCTCCCTGGTGACTCAGATCACGAAGCATTCTGAAGTATCCACAGCACTTCAGATATCATTCAAGGAGCGCAGCAGTGAGTCCGCTGGCTGGCTGTCATAATGAACGAACTAGCAGTTAGTTTACAAGAAAGGAACAATTTTGGCACAGCTGGCATTAAACAACTGTATTAAGAACAGATTATATAGTCGATGCTTCAATTTTGATCCCTATTCTGTTGCTATATGCAGTTTACTAGACACATTACCTATGTGAGAGAGGTTTTCTTCCAGGATCTGTGGGTGGATTACATGCACCAACAAACTGAATTCTCTCCAGTTTCACCCACGTCTGGTCTGATGTACGATAGAATCCTCCATGTTCCACCATCTGGAAAAAAACAGAAGTAAAATAAGATCAGTGGAATGCTGTATTTCCTTGAAAATAACTCTCATGGTATAGTTGATTACAAAGGAAAACAAACCTGTCTAATGAAGGATATGACTCTTTGTGTCCCGTACTTATCCATATCTGGCAAGTTGATTTCATCACAGAACAGCACCAGCCACTTTCCTAACTGCACAGGAGCCAACACCACTCCATTAGGTGTACGCCTATACTCACAGTAGTGATCGAAAGTTTTCAAGAGCAGTTCTGGAGTCGTAGCACTGGAAAAGTTGAGTCCAACCACCTTAAAAAGAAAATATTAAAAAGAAATAGAACACACTAAGGCTTGAAAAAGAGTATGTCAAGAGCCCTGAAAACAGGTATACTTGGCTATTTGTGGTGGAAGTACATATACTATCTATGTTTCAGGCAAGCCTGTATTATGACTGTATACTGCTGGCTTCTCACTGTATGTTCTCCATTTACCATGCAGCAACATCTCCTGCCCAACCTTGCACTTAGAACATTATAGCTTCATGTAACTGTTACTCCATCTAAATACACTGAAGGATGAGAGCTATTCTTAAATATTACCACAGATTTTTAAATACTAAATGAAGAAATGCTCCTGTATTACTGAAGCAGCAAAGGAAGTAATTTCCAGGTTAAGGATTTTGAGACATAAATTTAGATTCTGCTCAATAGAATTTTTGTTTCTTGCTACGTATACAAGTGGCTGACTGAGGTGGAGGTACCACTGAATTCTGGTTAGCAAACTGTTTTCCTGCTATATCAAGACTGCTTTAATCTTTAAGGAGGTTAGAGACTTGCTACTACTCTGTAATTCACATGTGTTCATACACACTCATACCTCCATGTCAGGCAGAGCTCTCAAAGCACTGAAGAGGGTCATGGTCTTTCCAGAACCTGGTGGGCCACAGAGGACCAGAGGTTTGTGTTCTGCCAGCCAAGTATACAGCAATGCTTCATGACGAACTGTATCTAGGGTTGGTACTACAACATCAGGAGCTGCAACTTTGTGTGTTTCAACTTCAATTTGAGGAACCTTGGATTGCCACGGCACCCATTCACCTGTAATGGACACCTACCAGCACAAAACCACGATTAGACAATTTACAACAGGAATATAGCTCAATCATAAGTTAAAATATGTGTTTTTTTAAACCACAGAATAGTTTGTGGCATCAAATTTGATGTGTTTATTTGAACAGGCAGCTTGACAGCTGTACTGTGAGACTGTAAAACTTAAGATAGTCTAGTGTTTTGCTTTCCAGTTTCATCTCCAAAATCTGAAGCAAGCTCCCAAGAACACAAAAGAGCAACACTTCTATCATAAGAAAGGTTTACCTCATAGTCAATTATAGGTATGTTGGGTGCAGTCGGCAGTGGCACAGTGGTGATTCTCCTAATGTATTCTCCCAGTTCTGTTCTCATTTTCAAACGACTGTCTCCAGAAAGAGACCACAGTATTGCATAGACCAGGTACCTCTGTAAAGAAGCAGTAAAAGCAGCTATTGGTGTAACAGCAATGGAACAAACCCTAACGAACAATCAATAAAATCCAACTGCTATAGTAACACATCAAACACAGCAGTCACTTAGCAGCATACTGTATTTACCTGGATGTAGCGCTCTAGTTGATCTATCTGCATTGGGAAGTCTGGATGATTGGCATTGTACTGGGCTACGTTGCGGCAAGCTTGATGCAACATGGAGAACAGAGAACCAAGACAGCGCAAGCGGGTAAGATCCATAATATGCTCCAACTTGAAAGCATGTTCAAGTGCTTTCGTTACCAGGCCATTAGATGTGAAATATGGCTGCATTATTGTTGCAGCATCTCTCTGAATCTGCTAGGGGAGACAAACACTGCTCAAAGCACTTGCTTCTCATTTGATTACTAGGCAGCAGGACATAATTTTGTTTAAGGTTTGAAATACTTCATATTTTAATATTATTTAAAAAGAAAAAAAGCATGTAGAGAGGAAGTCAACTTTTCTATGATAGGCTGTCATAAATTCTAACTACACCATACTTGTAATACAAGCATTATTACTACCTTATCCCAAAATGTAATCTAATTTATACCTGCAACATTGGGGATGCTGCTTCTTCTCCTTCATCTTCTTTGCCCTTTCGCCTTCGCTGAGCTTCCTCCTCACCTTCATCCAGAGGAATGCTTCTTAGTCTGGCCAGGAAGTTATTGAATATCATGTCTGTACTGAGAACATCCTCACTGAACCAGACCATGCCACACCTTGACACAGTAGCCAAAGTGGCATATTTCAGATCCTGTACTTCAAACATGATACGCACCTGAAGAGCAGAGATTCAGAACAACAGTTTGAAGTAAAACTAAACAACCAAAAAAGCAAAACAAACACAAACTTCTCCCCCTCCACCCAAACAGAGACTTCTTAAAATAAGTTGATTTGTGTTTAGCCTCTGAATAATCAACAGCAGGATTAAAATATCCTAAAGTAAGTTCATTATTATTGACTGTTACACTAGTCTTTCATATAACCCACAGAGTTTGTCTTACAAGGACAGAGTGACTATAACGTGAAATGTCTGTTTCCACAAAAGATCCTAACTCTGGCAAACTACTACCTGAGTTCAGTACTACTCTGGCTTGTAATGAGAAAGACAGACAGCACTAGCTATGGATTAAGGTAAAAGCAACAAGTTTAAAGGACAGCATGTAAAAATAGTGTAAAAAAAGTAACATTACATTTGGTGGAAGGCTGAGACGTTCTCCATTTGGCAGAGTCAGTAGCTTGTTGTCATCCAAAACAGAGTTCAAGTTCTCAACCCATTCAGGGTCTACATCACCGTCAAAGATGATCCACTGACGTTTTTGTAGTTCACCTCTCACATTGTCTATGATTCTGCATTAAAGGAAATAGTTATTGCAGTAGAGAACAAACAATAAGACCAGCTTATTCATGGCACAAATGTACTAGCTATTTTTCATTTGTGCTATCAAAGACTCACTTTCTCAGGACATGTGTAAACAAGCCATCTGTCCATTCTCTGGTGTTTGGATCCAAAGTACCATACAGGTGATCTTTGCTGATTGCTTTTGGATCTATAATATGAGCAACACCTTCCACACCCTCCAGCCGTTCAAGGGCTTTCAGAAGTACTCTCCAAGCCATGCTCTTTCCACTTCCGGAGGGACCAACCATCATCAATCCATGATTTATCTGTGTAATCTGATACAGCTGAAGAACCTGTGACACAAGAAATGATGCAGCAATTAAGTCTTAACTTCAGTAATCAATCTGAGCTTCAATGTACTGCTCACTTCAGACAAGAGAAAGGAAAAAGCTTTCCAACGTTCATAATAAACCAGGAAGTTTAGTCTTATACATGAACTTCCAATTCCACATTTTCAGTTTCATGTTTTACCTTTTCAACCCACATGCCACCAACTTCCTCTCCATCACCATAGGTAAGGTACATTTCCTGACACACTTTCTTAAGCTCCTCTCGCAAGGCTGTCATCTCCCCACGATGATACTGTACTCCAGGGAATACATCAGAAAGGAGACTGAACAGCAATGGAATGTCTTCTGCAACCAGTTTTGGTACCATAGTTTCACATACACTTTGGATCAGGATCTGCAGAGAAAGTCATAGAATCATAGAAGAGTTAAGGTTGGAAAGGACCTTAAGATCATCTAGTTCCAACCCCTGCCATGGGCAGGGACACCTCACACTAAACCATGCCACCCAAGGCTCTGTCCAACCCAGTCCTGAACACTGCCAGCGATAGAGCATTCCCAACTTCCCTGGGCAACCCATTTCAGCGCCTCACCATCCTTACAGTAAAGAATTTCTTTCTCATATCCAATCTAAACTTCCCCTGTTTAAGTCTCAACCTGTTACCCCTTGTCCTATCACTACAGTCCCTAATGAAGAGTCCCTCCCCAGCATCCCTGTAGGCCTCCTTCAGATACTGGAAGGCTGCTATGAGGTCTCCACGCAGCCTTCTCTTCTCCAGGCTGAACAGCCCCAATTTTCTCAGCCTATCATCATATGGGAGGTGCTCCACCCCCCTGATCATCCTTGTGGCCCTTCTTTGGACTTGTTCCAACAGTTCCATGTCCATTTTATGTTGAGGACACCAGAACTGCACACAATACTCCAAGTCATGTTTAGGTTAAGATTTTTGTTAAGTTTGCTTTACCTAATGTGTTTGACAAGGAATACTTCAACTAAATGCTTCACTGATGAAGCACTAGACCAGGGTGATCTTAGTAAAAACAACCATTGATGGGGTTTCAACTTTGAAACTACACAATGAATTTCTATTCATTTTCAGTTTCCATAACCATAGTTTCTCATGCCTCTCCCTTCACTATGCTTTTGGTATTAACTGCTAAGGAATTGAGCAGCAGTAAGCATTATGAACAAGCCTATGATTCAGGGACTCCTAAGACACGTTTAACTAGGTGCTTCTAAGTTATTACCAAATTACCATCTTCTGTAACTAACACTACTCTGCTTGCATGGCTTAATACTAAATAGTAAACACTGTAAGGTTACTCCCCTGTTTAGCGTGTGCCCAGTACTTTATCACACACATTACCTCTTGTTCTGGTAAGTTCTCAGCGATTTCTCCTTCATCAACAACTTCACCACGCTCTTCTTTCTCCCGCTTTATCCTCTGAATCCTCTCTCTCTTCACATTACCTGCACTAACCAGCACACTCTTCAATGCTCTCAAGCCAAAATCATAGTGACTTTGGGAGGACAGCTGTTCATCACAAAGCCTAAGAAGCAAAAGAGACAAAATATGGTTTCATTCTGAATAGAGGTAAACACAAGACTCAGTAAACATCACTGCTTTCTTGAAATGACACTGCTGCACAATGTGCTTAGTGGGATACAAAGAACATTATAGCTTTGAACAATAACTCTACTTTTACAGACTGGAGCCAAACTCGTTACTTACTTGAAGAATGGTACTATCTTGTTGGCAAGCACTTCAGCTGTACGGAAACCCTGGGAGTACAGCATGACCTGGGCAATCAACTGTCGGTCTGGTTTTGTCATTGCCAAGCTACGGAACAACTTCTTCAAATTGTCAGGCAGATTTGATCTGCCAGCATATCCAGGATTCATGGTGATGAAGATAGCCATGTCAGGGCTCACTTTGACTTGTTTGTTCAGCAGCTCGCAAGTAATTGGTGCTGCAGCTGAAAAAGAGAGCGCATTTAGTTACACCTGAGTCGGCAATCAATCACCCTGAAAACAGAAATCATACTTTATTCTGTTTCAGTTTCCCACAGTAATGGACAGTAGGTCTGCTAGTACTGCAACTGAAATACAGATTTCTACCAGCTGAAAGCTGATTTCAAGTTTTTAAGTTTTGGTCAAAAGTGGCTTTGTACTTAACAGAAATGTAACTAGGCAACAAAACACCAGGAAGGACATTAGAGATGCTATATAACACTATTACAAATGAACAATTACGTACTCTTGTCATAGTTGGGGTTGGAATGCTCTCGCAAAGCTTCCTGGATGCACTGAACTTGCTGGGAAACAGCGGAGAGCATACGCTCCTCCAGTCTGTTGAATTCATCAAAGCAGCCCCATGCACCTACTTGGCAAAGTCCCACAAAGATGCGTCCCATTGCCTGCACGTAGAGGGCAAAAGTCACTGAAGTTGCATGATCATTCTTCCTTACGCATAGGCAAAGGCAGCAGAGAAGTGCACGTTATACAATGCATCTATGGCAGGAAGGAGCTGTATTTCTATGTAGGTCACCATCTCCGTAGTGTTGTGAGAGTTATTAAATGGGTCTAACTGATGCTCAGATGTTCACGGCTTCATAGAGTCACAGAAAATGATCACAGCCTTCTATTAGTACATACTGTATTGCAGTGTATTCACAAACAGTTTATATAAATCCACTGCATAACGTTTTGTTTGCTGATATGATTAGTCCTAGTCCTTTATTGCAAGAAGAATACTAGAACTACAAAACATTTCAAAAGGTGTGGATTTAAGGGCAGAAACGAGTACCTGGGGAAAGGTCCACTGGAGCATGAATAGAGTAACCCATTTCAGCTTGGGACCTCCTGCTCCTCTAAACTGTCAGAGGTACGAAGGGGACTGGGGGCAAGGAAAGAGTAACACAAACTATCTGTGATGTTACTGCTCCCTAAGTATCTTCTCACAGTCACCACTACAGGCCAAATGTTGACTAAATGGACCCCTGGTCTGATCAAAATACAACTGTTCAGAAAAAAACCCAAACAGATGGGCAACCTGGCAGAGTACTGTGATTCCTTGACAATGTTTCATATTGTCTTGTATATATACACACCCAACCAAGGTTTTTCTTTTGAGACATTTGCTGTGTTATAATTTACAGAGGCATTGCATGCGGTTCTCAGCTGGAAGATGTCATCATTTTTGAAATAGCTGGGTAAATTTTCTTAGTTTTGAAGAATACCTCACATGCTGAGGTAAACTCCACAGTTATGTTTCAAAGGATAATTTGGTAATAGTACAGCTATTTTAGCAGTCTCAAAGTCTCATCTGTTCTCTATTAAACCAGTACTATCTATGCAAATGAAACAGTTTAAGTTACTTTCCTAAAGCCAGACTTATGTCACCACCCTGTACTTCCTCTTTTCTCTATGTGCTGCTATTGAACTAAAAAAACAACCAGAACCTCCCCCCCGCCAGTGTTCTTCTCTACTTCTGCTTTAGGTATTTTTTGATACGGAGCATCTGTATGAGCCACAGATTCCAGCTCAGTTAAGACTTATAGATTATCATCCTGAAAAGAAACACTGCTGGCTGTTTCAGAGTTCTGAAGAGACTCTTATGGCTTATTAGCAAAGATTACATTTTTTTAATATCAAACAGCTTACCTGGAAGTCAAATGTTTCATCACAGTTGAAAACCAACACAAAGCGGCCAAGCTGATGTCCAAGAGCCTTAACGGATTCTGTTTTACCAGTACCAGCAGGACCTATTTTTGAAGTGGGATAGACATGTCTTAACGTTTAGTCACCTGAGGTTCTCACTACCAGCATGCTGATTCTGATGGTCCCTGCCAAGAGGGTTCAGTGAAACCTAGACCTCTTACAACTTCTCCCAAAAGACTGTTTTGTTCTTCAAAAATTTAGTTCTAAGTGTGCTGTATGCTTACATTAAAGTTATGTATTACAGATAAAAAGTTTATATACCTGTCTCTAATTTTTATTGTACTTCAATACAAACTTACCAAATGGTGATCCTCCAAGTCTTGCCTCCAGGGCTTGAGTCATCGTCAGGTAACAGCGGTCAGTAAGCGGAGTCTGCACTAGTTTATCCTGAACACCAAGGTACTCAAAACCGTAGTTGAATTTGGCATTTGCCATCTGAATGGAGAGCTGCTGCAACACGTCTGTCTGCTTTGGGTCAAAGTAGAATCGCATTTGGCTGAGCCACTCAAAGGATTTGGAGTTGTCGACCTTGCTTTTGATCAGTGATCTTGTAACATCTCTCTGGTGCACCAACTCTGTGATCTGGAGAATGAAGTAACTCCTTAGACCACTGCAATACAACTCATTGCTAACAAAGCCAGGAATCCTACAGCTTCTTGGAATACCACAGTAAACTGCCGTCACTTAGAAATCATGACCTACCAACAGTCTCTGCCTTAAAATCTGTTGCTACAAAAACAAAACTAACACCGTTGGCTGCTCTTGTTAAGGACTTCCATAGTTTTCAGCAAAGCACTCTGGTCTAGTCAGTCTGTTAACCCACCACAATACTGAACTATGTATTTTACTTGTCAAAAACTACGAAGACAAGTACTCCTAAACCCAGGATGATTTCAACTTCTCCCCCCCCGCCAAATTCTTACCCATAAAGCATATAATAATTACAATAATAAATGGCTTCATGAGGTATTTCATGTTTGAATGAAGGAATCAGTAACTTTCATATCTGAAAGAGCTAGGTTGAAAATCAATTAAGTGATCCTGGTCTGTAATATGCCATCATACATTAAGCTGACTACAGTGAAAAACCACCACTACCTACAGGATCAGGGCTTGATGTAGCTGCTTAAATTGCACAAAACTTTCTCCTAGAGGGAAAATAAATCTAAAGACTAACCAATCTTTTCATTAAACTTTTAAAAATCCTCACTTACAAACCCAGAAGAGGAATGGAAGTTTTCACTTACCAAGTGCTCCAGTTTCCTTCTGCGAAGAGGTGGCTGCTCCATCAGCACAGAGTCTGCCAAGACATTGAGTGTGACCTCAACATTAGCTAACACAGACTGGAGAGGACTGTTGCCTCCAGCTCCACCTGTATTGAGGGCTGACTCAACATTCTCAGACCACGCAATCTGGGCTGACAGGACAACGAGCTGAGCCTGCATAACAAAAATCCTCATCAGACAGTTTTCCTCACGAAGTAACCAAGCTGCAGTATGCTTAAGTGTTCCATACTGATACCTGATACTTGTCAATCCAAGAGATGTAGACTGCTGGATCAATTGAAGTTGCTTTCCCAAAGATTTCCACTTCAGTAACAGATTCTGCAAGCAATTTAGCAAGGGTCACTCTCATTTCTTTTTCAACAAGAGTGAGCCACTCATTGATCTTGGGATGTTCTGTGATGGAGACAGGTGTTTTGAACAGCACCTGCAACAATTAGGTTTAAGTCAGCCCATGTTCACTTATTTTCAGAATCTTATTTAAAAAGAAACACTGCAGCCGTACCTCCTCTCCCTCACGTGAGGATATCCCAAGAACCACAGAATTGTCTTCATTGAGAATAATGCTAGAAACGCCAGCAAACATCTTCTTGAAGTGTTTCTGCAGCTTAGCAACATTTTTGCTGTTTCCAATGATTTCAAGCAAGTCTTCATCACCAACAAAATAAAACCTAAAAATCATATACATTTGGATCTGTATCAGAACTCCAACCATCAATTTATTTATGCTTCACAGATGGCCACTATATGGGAGTAACTGATATTTATTTCCCCAACACTGAAAGAGTGCACAAACCACAGATTTGTTAGAACTTATATTTCAGTTCTCAGATTAACTGTCAGTTCATGTGGTCTGTCCCATACAAAAGTGTATATATGCTCCATACTGTGATCTTTTCCTTACTTATCCATCCCTGAAATATCCACAGTAGACCTTGGGACTCAGTCGGTCTATGAGGCAGGTAGAACTCCCACTCAGTACCTCCCTCACCATTGCCATCTCATGCTAAAGTGACAATCCAGTTGAGGACTACAGGTAGGTCAGAACCAACGACTTAAATAACAGACTGTGGTAGTAAAGACACCGTTCCTTCAATCAAATGCCAAAATTAGGCTGCTCAAAATGGAACCTGTAGGTTTACAGAAAACAGCTGCAATGGCTCCTTAAGCAACATCTGAACCCTACAACAAGCAAGTAAGGAAAGTTTTAGTTCAACTTCCTGAGAAGCAGCTATAACTAAATTGTGTATTGAGACAACAAAGATTTAAACAGTCATCACATCTTATATAAATGCAAAACAAATATTTACAGAGGCTTTACAGAACAGTACACCAATTCCTGCACAGAAACATCAAATCACTTCAACAGTCAACTGAAGCCAACTCCATACCGGGGAAAAGAGGACCGCTCCCTTTCCAAGTATTCTCCCAGTGCCTTCTGTATCTTCCCAAGCAAGTCTGCCAGTCTCTCTAATGACCTCTGCACACCTTGGATGTTAAGAACATCCATCACAAGTGGAGATTTGGACACCTTTTTCATGAGTGCCAAAAATTCAGTGCTGATGCTGCAAGTAAAATAACACAGTACATTTCAAAAAACTCAGTAATCACAGTCTGCAGAACACCAAAGTTATCAGTCTCTAAATGACTAGTAAGTGCTGCACCAGACCTAGGGAACACAAGGCTGAAGTCCCAAAATAGCTCTTCATCTACCTACACAACAACATAACCTAACTTCTTTGCAATGTTCAATTTACTGATTCAACTGCTGAAGGTCTACTTGTTCTCCATTTCCTGAAGAGATGCACAAATATGATTCTCTGATCTGACTGGAAGTGTATGGAATGAATAAGGATGACCAGGGCAACTTCAAGCAGAGGAAGAAAATGATATTTGAAGGGTGAGACTGAAGGCTGCAGCAAAAAAAAAAAAAAAATCAACCTGCTTGTTGCAGCTACAATGCAAGAAAAATCCTAGAAGTAGCTGACCAGAAATAGCAAGAAAACCTCACTGAATTCCAATCACATTCTAAAAATTGTACATCAGCCTGTTTATTACAAACCTTTTTACTGTCATAGGTGTCTACATGCAACTTCTGCCATACCTGTTTGATGAACTTAATGTATACAACAGGGCTGTAATCCACCTGGACCAGAAAAGTATTTTCATTTCTCATATACATATATACATACACACACACGTATATACGTATTCTTGTATATACATACATACACACATGTATATGATATATATATATTTCATATGGACCACTTAGTATAGAATACAGTTTTTTAACTTAGAGAGTGGTACACTGAATTAATGAAGTTGCAGGCCTATCCACATGGTGCCCCACGCAAGGCAAGAAAAGAACAAAGCAATTAAAAAGTTACCTCTGGAATCGCTGGGTCTCCACAGGGAGCAAGTGCTTGATGTCTGCACTACCAGTGAAGATACCCTCCAGGTAGACCCATCGCCTCTGGACATCTATCCAAACATCAAAGAGTGCCATGATCCGGTTGAGCTTATCTTCCCAGCTAAGGGCATCTTCTTCAAACACCTGAAGTTTAAATGCTACATTAAAACTCATTTTAACAGTATCAGGAGTTTGACTGGTACTTATTATTAACAGAAGCAGTTGCTTGAGAGTTACAGAATATGCATGTGCAATTAACTGTCAGCTTAATCAGCCCCTGATGACAAATACATAAACTGAACAAGAGGGGAAGGCAGAATTAAATGAAGGTTCTTTACCCCTGCTCTTCATTTTACCTTGTAGTATGGCGACAGCTTCATAGCAGACACGCTATTAATGTGCTCTTTTACTTTGTTGAAAAGGTCATCCCATCCACGAATCAAACGACATTTGTTCTGGTAATTAACCAAGTCCAATTCATAAGTGTTCCACACTTCTCTTATCTGAAGAAAATGTTTAAAATATGACATCAATAATTTCTGCTCCAACATATTACAAAGGAGAAATGTATTACAGTAATCATATTCTACTTTTTTACCCTGTTTTTTTTGATAGAAATACTGAAAATATGATGCATTTAGATAAAACAAACCAGGCAGAGTGTCTGGAATCATTATCAAGAACTGCTTTTCTCAAATGATGCAAGTTTCATGAGAAGCTTACATAGCTTTACTCTGCTCCCCAAAACAGAGCACTCGGGGAGTCTCAGCACTTTTATCAACAGCTTAGATTGATAAGTTTTATACACAAGTGTCAGCCACCCTAAGCAAGCCTTTGATTTGCTATAGCATGCATACATGCCAGTTGATACTAGCCTGTTTCAAGAACTCTTCCAAAGCCATCTCTCCCTGAGCCACCAGCAGCACATCTTTGACGATTGCTTCATTTCTTTGTAAATCGACATCCCAGATCTGACCCAGGGTCAATTCTGAGACAACCCAGTTGACATGAAGCCTTTTCATCAGCTGTTTCCAGTGACGATCTTTAAGTGCCTCAGATTTCAGTTCAATAACTAACATGTTTATCTACAGAAAACAAGAAAGCAAGTTACATCCTTGAACTATGAAACTCTTGAACCCATGCACTGCAGAAATGAGCTTAAGTTACCTTCATATAGCCCTTCAGGAGTCTCTGGACATACTCATAGGAGGCATATTGTCGCAAGCGGGCAGGGAAGTTTTTCAGTTGGTTCAGCAGAGCATCTAAGTTTTGTCGAAGCTGTCAGCAACATAAAAGCAATGAAATCTTTCTCTGCAAGTGCTGCATACACAGTTGTACAAGTTTCAAGCAGTGTATTTTTACAAAAACGTCTTACTAATGAGATACTGGCAGTACAGCTCTATTAGCATTAGACATATTTGTGTAGTATGACATGATATTGTCACAGGCAGTTTATGCCTTAGTGTTCTAGCACTCTCTATATCCTGAATATTGAACTAAAACAGATGCTGTTCTTTCAACCATATAATGAAGTTTCCATAATAAGGTCCAACAGCCTACTCAAAACCCAGCAGTTTCTTCTCTGTCGATGCAGTCCAATCTCAACTTCAAAAATACTGGAATTACATAAATCCCCATCAAAATTAACGAAGTTGTGACAAACCCTGTGAATTCATTTTTTTTTTATTAGCTTAGCATAAGAACAAATAAGCTAAAAAGATACTGAAAAAGGTACCTAAACACTGAAAACAATCTGGAATGTGACAATTGAGCCTGCCCATCTTAAGAGGTCCAATTCCTAAATTGCATATACTTGCAGTAATGTTGTTCATGTATACAGAAGTACCTTGCGAGGCTGTACTGAAACCCAGGGCTGTTCTTTCATTTGATCAATCTGTTCCCAGACCTTAGAGAGTTCAGACCAGACACCTTTGAGATCCTGCAACTCTTCAAGAGCTACCTATAATAAAAAGCATACCAAACATCAGCAGTTATTCCTAATTTCTTCTAATTTCTAAAGTCATGAGTGTGGAGGAGTTAAACAGAATACCTGAACATGTGAAAAACCTTCAGATAGCTTTCCAATTCATACTGGCAAGAAACGCAATAGCAAGTGACCCATGAGACATTTGCACCTCAGGTCCCACACTAGCTTCACAAGAATAAGACAGTCAAGAAGAGATCACAATCTCTTAAGGCGAGAAATGAACAAGTGTGGAGGCTGTGTCTTGACACTAGTACACTGCAGGTTACAAGTCACTTTCTTAAGGGGGAGAGAGATGGAAATGAAATGTTTTTATCTCAAACGGACAAAATATTGTGTAAGCAGGTTGTACCTGGACACGCTCTTCACTGCCACTGAGCAGTCCTGTATCTGTTAGTTCCAGAGCTTCCTTGGCCTTCGCACACTTCTCACGATCATCCTTCAGCCTACTGAACTTTCCTTCGTAAATGGTAAGAGCTTGAAGAGCCTCTTCTGGACGCAGGTTTCCCTAAAGGTTGCATGGGACACATTAATCCAAAAATCCTACAACCAAGTTGAAGCCAAGGTAAAAGCAATTAGTAAATACTGAATGTTCGTCTTTTTTATTTTCCCATTTCCAGTTTGCTGACAATAAGGTTACATACTAATGCAGAGTAAGTCTCATCCCACTTTTACATGCAGTTTTTGACTTTCCTAAATAGTACTTTGCAAAGAAAGGAAAAAAAAAGGAGCTTGCTTCTGAATCCCCCTACACGCATGCCTCTGACATAGCCTTTGTTTCAGCAAAAGCTTGTTAGTCACTTGAGTTGCCTACATTTTTGCACCCAACAGAGGCCTATGTTTTAAGAGTAAATTTCCTTATGCCACTCCTCCCCCCATCAACATACTGGCAAGTTATTACAGAGCCCTCAAACAGACTTTCACCATCATCTAAAATGAAAACCTGCAAAAAAAGCATATAAATAAACTGCCTGCTTCTTACTGAATATAGAGAACCTACCTCATTTGCTGAATGAGTATTAATCATGACTTACTGTTACGGGCTTTGTTTTCTCCCAGTCTGTTAGCAAGTCAGTTGTTCGGCTCTCCACTGCGCGATCCTCTTGAACTATCTTCATCTGCAAATTTGCTACTTGTTGTTGAATGGCAGAATCCTTTCTACGCATAATGTCATTAAAGGCACCCCACTCTCCTTCAATGTTGTCAATGTACAGCCAAGAGGATGGAAACTGGAACCTCTGTTTCTCAAGCAAGCGCTGACCATTGCGATAAAGCTACAAGAGACAGTGGTTGTAAGTTAAAAAGACAAAATTGAATAAAGTTGCAAGGATAAATACTCAACGTATTTTAACAAGTGCTCACTACAGAACTCACAGGTTATGAAGCTCATGTCTGTTCTTTAAGAACTTGATTATTATGAAGCTATATTTTTAGAGCTAAGCCAGACATTTCCAGAAGAAAGTATCATTAGCAAGACAACATACCTCAACTTGCTTTTCAAACTGCTTGATTTTACGTTTCAAGGACTGCACGTATGTGATAAAAGTCACTGCATCTGATGTGCTGGCAGTGTCCACCGAATGCTGCTCCAGTTCTTGACGGGACTGTTTGGGGCACAAACCAGTATTTCAGAAGTCTAGAACAGTTGACTTGAAAGTGAAAAACTGGAATTTGGACTTGTTTTACCTTGGAAATTTGTGAATGAAACTCTGTCATATTCTGGCCAAGCATTTGGCCAAATTTACTGAGCACTTCCTTGTGCCAGGAGTCATACTTCAAGTTCACCTTTGATTGTACCTAGGATTGAATAAAGTTACATATTAGTAATTAGTCAGCCTTGCTATTTTCTGCTATACGCTCAATCTGAAACTGAATCCATTTATCATACAGACCAACTACAATTTCTTACCTTGCCATAGTCTATTACAACAGGTCCAAATTCCTTTCTGGTTTCTGCATTGTCAAATGTTCCTCTTGCCTTTCTTATCTGAACTAAAAGGGCTTGCCACTTATTCAGGTCTTCTCCAAGACGGTTGTATATGTTTTCAGCCTGCATATCCCACAGACACTGGTACTGCAGCCAAACCTGATTGAGGTATTTCAAAATGTTCAGAACTTCTCCAGCACATTCCAAAAGATTTGTGTGTCCCCAGCCCTCAGGAAAACTAAGAGAAGGGTCCACTTTCATTTCAGCTGTAGCATTACATGGTGTCAGTGTCCTACCTTGACATACTGCTCCACTTCAGTCACTATTCCCATGATAGCAGAGTATGTCTCCTCCAGAGCCGCAGGGCCATCAGGCATCCTTGTCAATGCATTACGATAGAATTTCTCTTCCTCAGAGAGCTCATAATGCACTCCAACCTAAGAACCACAATTATATGTGTGATATACATGAATTTCTAGGGCACTCATTCACTTCTAGAGCAACACATTAAGATATCAAGCACAACTAACTGCAAAGTGAAAATACTTGCTTAGATTTATATACAGCTTCATTATACTTACCTGGTATCTCTGACTCTGAATTCTTGGTAGCGACAGGATTACCGTCTTCCAAAAAAACATTTCCTGATAAAGCTTGTACCTACACTCTTCAATTGGTGGATTCAAGTATATGACCTGGTTGGTTATTCTTAGTTCATGTACGATGTTCTGCAGAAACAATAAACACAAGTTTTACTGACAGATACTCCTACATATAGACAAGAATTTTGGACTTCAAGAAGCAGCAAACGCTGCTGAAAAATCAACTTGCAGTTAAAGGGGAGGCACGCATTCCTTCAAAAACAGATGCAGAAAAAATATCTATTTCTCATACGAGCCTCAGATACAATTCTTGGATTAATTAATTGACAATAAGGTAAAAAAAAAAAAAAAGAAAAAAAATCCAGCAGTAAACTTCAAAAGCAAAACTTACTTTGATTTTGGGTTCACCACCAGGCTTATGGCTCACTTGAGGAGCATCTGTATCCATGTCAACTTCTGCTTTGTCATCTGCTTGTCCAAGAAGAACTTGGGTCCAGGCCCTCAGTCCTGCTTGCAAACGAACACCCAGGATTCTTTCAATCTAAAGAAAATAAGCCACATTGGAGGAAGCAGCTGTATATTCACTGCATAAAGATCCCCACTATTGATATATTCCAACACCACACATACTATGGTGCCTCAAAGAACCAAGCGTTCTTTTACTAAGCCACTAAAGAAGTTTAGGAGTTTTGGTAAATTTTCACTGAATAGAAATTCAAAGCTTCTCCTGTCCTCATGGACTTCAAAGGAATCTCACAATTTTAACTGCTCTGAAGTTGGCTGAAATCTGAAACTTTACACAACAGCAGAACCAAATAATATAAAGGCAGTGGGTCCTGCTCCCAGCATAGAAATTTTTCACCACTCTTTAAAAAAAGAAAAAAGCTGGTGACCTGCCTGCTCACCAGCACCTTTAAGGCAGTCAAGCCGTATCAAACTTTTTGTCTTCAAAGGACAAAACTCCCCTTGAACTAGTTGATCCCAAAAGTCAACAGCAGAAAATAAACAAGTCTTGCGTCTTCTGCATATGAAAAGCACACGAAATTTTGAGAGAACGGAGAGACAGAATTTTCCTTGGGTGACTATGAAGAATATAATAAAAAAACATTTGTACCCAATGAAAATGTTTTTTTTTTTTGAATGCATACTAACTCCTATCTCAAACCTACCTCTATATCCAACTTATTGACCCAGATTGGCAAATTTGAATACGAATGAAGATTTAAGTCATCCACAGCTTTCTGAACCCTGTTCAAGATTTCAGAGAAAGTCCTGTGATCATACATGCATGTTTCCAATGATCTCACTTCCAAGTCTATTTTCTCTTCAATAATGAGCAGATCATCCACCTAGAATGGTTTAGGAAAAATTGGATGTTTAGTCTGACAGTTACGAGAGGCAGCAATATTGTGCAGTAATGGTCAGTCACTTCTCTTTATTTGGATTCAGCATGTCTACCAATTTTAGTAGTACTAAAAGAGCCATTTAGCTGGCCAACTTGTTACAACCCTATCAGCTACTTAACCAAAGAACTGTAGAATAGCACATCAGCTATCCCATTCCACTTCTGGTTAACCACGTTGCTTAAGTATCAATGTAAAAATTTTGCAGAATTTGCAGGATAAAACAAACCTTTTCTTGGAAACTGAAGACAGTCTCAGCTAAGCGCTGTACATATGGATCAAGTTTGTATGATTCCCACACGAGTGCGATTCCTTCTGCAATCAATGCCTGCACCTCTTTCTTCAAGCCAGCAACCAGAAGTGAGATAGTATTACGCTCTTCTACTTTCTCACATGTTCGCTCATATGTACGGACACTTTCTATCAGAGAAATAGCAAATGGGTAGAGCTGGTTTGCTTGGTGAGCTTTGTTGACAATTGCTAGGGGAACACGGAAACCAAGCCACTTCAGGTTTCGGACTTCTTTTGAAAGTGTAATTATTTCCGGGAGGAAGTTGACCTTCAGTTTCAGGACATTTCCACTTCGACCTCTAACACGAGTGCTTTCAATGGTGAAAATACGACCAGACACACCAAGATTGCGTTGCTGAACTTTTCTTGCCCAGTCATCAAAGATCTCCTGTGTGTTGAGCTTCATGCGAAAGCTATCTCCATCCTGCTTTAGCTTCTGACCTTCTACATGGTTCTCCCAGCCTTTGCCAAGGACATCCTCAACACGCTTCATGTAAGCGGTGAGCTGTCTGTCAATCTGTTTTGCCCAAATTATAGACCCAGACACAGGAGGCAAGTCACGAACGTGACTCATTTTACAAGCTTGACTCTGGGGGTATTGTACTTTAAATTTGTCATGAAGAGATTCAATATCATCTTTTACACGCTGGATCAATTGCGTTTGATATTCACGAATGGCACCACGAATGTGAGGTCTGACAAATAAGGCATTAAACCTGGAGAAGATTCTGAACATCTCATTGGCATTCTTCGCTGTACCAAGCTGGTCTCTCAAACGGGCAGTTATTCTTGTTTCAACTCTATCAATTCTTTCATCATACCGTTTCATTGCTGCCTCCCAGGCTTCCGTGCCTTCTTTGGAAACATCTAACCCATCTACTTCCTTAACATTCTCATAAGCAAGATTGACTTCTTCAATCGCATTAGCGTCTGCAGCATCAAAAAGGACTTCTGCTACTTTCATATCCTGTGGTTCAGGTACCTCTCCTTGATTTTGCTGGGCAACAGCTGTCACCTGCATTAAAATCATACTGAAGTGAGTTGAATGCTTCAAAATTTACCTACAAATAGTCACAAAGTCTGTTATAACAAGCCCTGAAAAAAACACCCCTATTCGTTTACAAATAGGTAAACAAATTAGTACCAAATCCTTAACAAACTTACAGTCATGTTTAAATTTAAGTTCCATTATGAACAGGGCAACACTTACTTTACGAACTTTCTCTACCATGCAGCATAATCTCATTTGCCACTGTGATTTAGCCAAGCTAAAGAATTTACACTCTCATTAGTATCTGCTATGTCTGGACTTGCTGTTTGTGTTAACAGGTGTGTGGTTGTGTAGTATGTGATGTAAGTCAGAATAAAAGATAAGCCTATCAAAAAGGGTTCAAAACTAGACCCGTTTTGGAAGCAGACAGTGAAACTGAGTGTTACATTAGCTTTGTGTTGGTAACTTTTTAAAACAACAGTGAACATTCTTGAAGAAGCCACACATATTTTCTGTCTGATAACAACCAAGGATATTACCTGAGGTCGCAAGACTCTCACAATAACTGCCCTCAGCTGCTCATGCTGACGCCTGAATTTCCTCATTTGATCAAGACGACCCTGGAGTTTCCTATGAGCTGGATTGATACGCCAAACCATCTTCAAGTTCTCCTCCCTTTTTCTTTTCACAATATCTCTCAGCAGAACTTGCAGCTTCTCGTATTCGTCATCCCAGGTCTGGAATACTTCAAAGCATGCAACCATTACCTGCGGAGAGTTATACAACAGGAACTTGAGCTTCCAAATGAAATTCTTCCCAAAAGTCACTATTTGATGCAAAATACAGCCATACCCTATATCCATACCTTACATCCTATATCACAAAATCGTAACATACCTTTTCAAACTCTTCATAGGCAACATGCATCAGCTTTCTGGTTCCCAACACTTTAAGTAGCTGAGAGCTCAGATCTCTTGAAATAGCCTCCACTAAACGCAATGCCCTTTGGATTGGGTACTTTGTGTTTCTGATTTTTCTCAAATGGGTAAATATTGCAACAAGAGCCTGTCTTATTTTGTCCAACTCAGTAGCAGACAGCAAGTCATTCAGTGGAAAGTCTTTCATCAGTGGATTATAGTCATTCACTGTCTCCAGAGCCTGTTTCAGACCTAAATGTAACAGAAAAAACCTTTAATATAACTTTCAATTTCATTAATCACATCTGTAGCTTTAACTAGACCAAGGTTACTCTGAACAGTGTTGGTTCTTTGTACCACAACATTCAAGTTCAAAAATAGCAAGTTTCTGTAAACATTTGTGAAAAAAGAAAAAAAAATAAAACATTGAACAGACATTTTACCTGTATCTGTATCGAAGCTCACAGTTGCATGAAAACGTTTGCCATGTTTCAGAATATCCAGAGTCAGAAGAACTTCTGGACTTTCACGTTTTTCCTGAATGCGATACAGAGCCCGTTCCAAATTTAACCAGAAGCTTATCTCCTGTAATGCAGTGCCTGATGCAGGATCTCGATCTAATTTGGTCACCTTAAAAGTAATAGAGAGAAAGAGAAGCGAAGGAGAGAAGCATTTAATTCATATGTGTCAACTGTAAAACTTGCTCAACTACTAAATGTAGTTGAAACACGCAGTATCTCCTAGGTTTTAATAACTGAACCTTAGATAGTTTTGGCACTCATTCTCTGAGAAGTGTAAGAACTGCAGTGCAACAACAGTTAAAATTTAATTCCAGTGGCCCTGGAAGTTGGTTTTAGCACCTCATGTAGCATCTTCAGCATAGCCTAAAAAAGTCACCTGTCCACTTCCTTGATCTCTGTTTCTATTCTGGTTAATGACAGATGAGCCAGGCAAGAAAACAAATGTTTTATGCTCTGGAGTAGGAAAAGGCACCACTGCTCCATGAGCAATAGGCATTTAATGTGCTCATAGAAGAAAAAAAGCCAGAGTAGTAGCTGAGATGCTATTTCAGAGTAACAGCAGAATAGCAGAGCTCTTTTGAAAAGTAAAAGGCAGGCACACAAAAGATTACAGGACAGTACTGGAGCAACTGTTCTAAATGCACCTGGATAAATAACAAGCCAAACCAACAAAACCCACTTATCTCAATTCACTGTGAAGATGTGTGCTGTTCCGCTGGTTGGTTGGGTTTTTTTACCTTTTGTATCTCTCTAATCCAGCGGTTGACTCCAGATTGTAGCTGATTGAGGAATAATGGATCCTCAGCCTTCTCACCAAAATCTGTAACCTTCGGTTTTTCTCCACGTTCGTAACACTGCTTGGCAACATTAGTAATAGTTGCATGAATTGGCAGACTAATCTCTGGAATTTCAATATTCTGCTGCAGATGCAAGAGGCCCATTTCAAGTTCTGCAATCTTTTTCTCAACTGAAGGAGCCATCTTATCTCCATCCCTGAAAGACCACAGATGTTTCCATGTAAGAGGCCAAACATAAATGACACACAACACATTAAAGCCATATGAACTACTTCCCTGGAGGCAGCAACAGCATCAGATGCAAATGTGGGCTTAAACAATTTCACATGACTTGCCCTGAACAGTTGCCTTTTTTTTTTTAATTAAACACCTACTTTAATTCATTAGCACAGAAATGCAGCAATTATACTGAATTACCTGTCTGCTTTGCCAGATTCCCTGATATAGGACTTGAAAAACGGAGCAACAGCATTGCTGATGAAAGAATGTAATGTTTCATAGGGAGAATCTTCACTGAGAGTGAGGACCCTCAGCTGGGAAGACACCGGTTTGTCAGCATCAATCACTGGTGTACGCTTAATGAATGCCAGGCTGCAGAACAGAGAAAAGTTACCAACTAAACATTTGAAATTTAAGTGACGGTTAGAATACTTAAATCTACTGCAAGTTTAGGTCACAGGAGTCAAATGCTAACCTGCACCATCATACTGTATATAACCTTTCTTCTAAAAGACCTGAACTTAAGTCTTCCAATAACTACATCCAAAACAGCCAAACATAGGTATCAGTAAGCACCGTGGGCACACTAAAGAGGCTTATATCTCAGGAAGCTTCAGACTCAAATATGCATTAAGGTAAGTGACAAATATGTAAAAATCAGGCATAACCAAGTATTACTGAACCTAATGAACGTACTGCTGTGTATGTTACTTCTGCGCATATGCCAGTTTAGTAAGACTTTGTCTCTTTAACCTCAGAACTAGAAGCCCTAAGTCCATTCCTGTCAGCCTCATGACACACCCTTGTTTTATCAGAGCCTCCACCTTAAAAAGCTATTCCTCTGCCTGAATCATAGAATCATAGCATCATAGAATAGTTAGGGTGGGCAGGGACACCTCCCACTAAACCATGCCATCCAAGGCTATGTCCAACCCCACCTTGAACGCCGCCAGGGAGGAAGCATTCACAACTTCCCCGGGCAACCCATTCCAGGGCCTCACCACCCTTACAGTAAAGAATTTCTTCCTCATATCTAATCTAAACTTCCCCTGTTTAAGTTTAAACCCATTACCCCTTGTCCTCTCACCACAGTCCCTAACGAAGAGTCCCTCCCCAGCACCTCTATAGGCCCCCTTCAGGTATTGGAAGGCTGCTATGAGGTCTCCACTGCACGAAGCACAAGGCAAACTGGAGGTAAATTTCTAGGTAAAGCAGGTAAATCTGCTTGTAAAGGCTTTGCATTCATAGGGCAGAAATATCAAGATCTATTTTACTGACTCACCTGTTTGATTTTATTCCATAATGAATGTCAGTGCTGATACTGTAGGAAATGAACTCTTTTTCCTCTTCTCCTTCATCTCCCACATCCTCTGCAAAAAACATGCTATGTAAAAAATATTTTATTCCTAAGGTATCTGCCACACTCTCTCTACCAGACTATTTTCTAACCTTTAATTTCTACATCAACTTATCTAAATTAAGTTAAATTCAGCTTTGCAATGTCACTCAGTTTCAGAGTGGGTTCATTGTTCTTCAACAAAACTCTATTGGCTTTTAAAGGTTGCAATAAAAAAAATGATAAAACATCACAACAAGCAAATTTTAAATCGCATTCTAAGAGAAATCTTCTGCAATACAAAATGTACATTTATTTGTAGAGGTATGCTACAGAATGACTACACTTCAGTACAGTAGAAAAAAGCAGCTGTTTTTTTCTTTTAAAGGTTGCTTTGTATTTTTTGACCTTTTCTTTGAAAGTTATTTGGAAATTAAGCCTCTGAACAAACCAACCTCCTGACAAAGCTGAAACCCAAGCCATGGGAAGTACTTGGGCATTACCAAAGCCAATGTGTCACAGATGATGTAATCCCTGGGAATGCAGGCAGTTGTGCTGCAATGCAGTCATTTTAGTGCAGAAGGCGACTCCCTGCTGGGGGACATGCGCTGACCTGACAGAACATTACAGTGGACTCTCGTCCTGCTCTGATTTCATTTGACCATTCATGGGAAATACACCCTAGGGTGTCACATTTGTGATCCTGAACACTAGAAGCCTGGTCACAGAACACTGCACACTAACCTGTATGAAAGCTGTTGGCAGGCTGTGTAGGTCGTGATGCTACACAACAGTTTTCATTACTCAGAAATATAGCTTTTGTTTTATTGTATTTGTAATCAATAATTTAATTGGCACTATCTGGACTTTGTGTGGACTATCAGTCTACACAAAAGTTTCAATAATAATATTGCTTTTAATAGTGTTAGAGAAAATAAGATCTCCATATGCTGTTAAGAGGTACTGAATCTGTTAAGCCTGAAGACTGGCAATGAATTACGAAATCCACTCTCCCTAAACAACTGCTATTAAATCAGGAGGCATCGATGGAAATGCCTTCTGCCCATAGTAAATCAGTATTTAGCTTCTGAAACATTCAAATGTCTCAATTTGGTTTTTAACCATACATATATAACAATACCTATGCAAGCCTAGAGCTAACTGATCACTATTCTTTCATTACTTCCAACCCAGACTAAGGATAATCAATCTCATGAGACAGACAAGAGATTCAGAAATCATCTGCGCATCATATTAACATCCAATGGATTTTCCTTAAATCTTGGTAAACACTGTGTCATGAATTCATAATGATTGTTGTTCTTTTTTTCCCCTCTAGAAAATTCTACTGTTATCCTTGCTGAAAAATAAAATCTTGAACTCTGGAGGGGAAGGAGGAGGAGGATAATCAGTAGAAACAGGCGTAAGACAAACAAAGACGATATTTTAAGCAACATTTTGGATTCATAGTGACTAGACAGGGAGTGGAAGAATCTTTGTCTTGTTTCCATCACTGTGCGCCAACTTCAGGGCCTATGTCCAGTATCTTACACTGTGGCTACTGACATGTTAAATAAGGTATTATGAAGTGTGACTACATTAAGATTTGATACAAATCTACTGGGACTGAATCAACAGCACAAAAGCAGCAGAAATCCAGAAGTTTAGTACTAAAATTCTGCAAGCTCAAACTGGCAGACATGCAGCCACATACAAACTCTAAGTCTTGTTTAGTAGTAAAAGTCTGTGTTATTAATGAAGCTTTGTTTTAGTCTATTATTGCTCATTAAGCTGGATTCTGTGACAATTTAAGTGCTTATTTATAAATTGATTTCTTGACAAAAGTCATCTACAAAATACTCAGTGACAGCTGCATGTAAATAATAAAGATGTTTTTCAAGTCAAGAGTGTCAACTTTGCTATAGCAGCTAATGCAGCATTTGATGACATTTTCGAGAGCCATTTACAAGCACCATGGCCACCAGGCTTTGCTAATTAGACAAGGACACTGCAGGGTCTACATCCTGATTTATGAACCAGAGTCTCGCTAATTTACCATGGAATAACGCTTTTTACAGCCTGAGATGACTGTTCTGTTGTGTTTTTTTTTTTTTTTTTTTTTTTTTTTGAGGGTGGTTTTGTTTATTTCTCAAGGGCTCGTTTTCGTTATTCTGTTTCAGGCCGCTGACCTGCCTTGCCCAGGTCAGCTCCCCAGCAGCAAGGAGGCCTCAGCGGGAAGCGCCTACAGCCCACTGACGAAGCACTTCCGATGGCTATCCCAGCAGGACGGGCTACAGCCGCAGCAAACAAAGCACCTGCGCCCACGGCCCCGCCGCGTATCTGCCTCGAGCAGCTCCAGTCCAAACCCCGGACATGGAGAACAAAGAACGGGCGAGGCCGGGCCCAGCGGGGGCTGACAGCTCGGACCCCGCCCGCCGATGCCGGTCCTAGCGCGAGGTACTGCAGAAGCGCCTCGACCCGGCTCTCCGGGTCGTGCCCGCCGCGCGGCAGGTCGGCGCCTACCGCACCGCCTGAGGCGGGGATCCCCGCAGACCCCGCGCCCCTCCCGCTCCGCTGCAGGGCGGCGGCTCAAGACAGACACCGCCGCCATTTTGAGAGCGCCGGCATCCGCCCGGCTCTCTCCTCACCTTTGAGGGTGGAGCGCTCCACCAACACCGTGTGGACCTGAGGGTCGGAGAGGAACTTGCGCATATGCTCCACGGCGCCCTTCTCCTCCAGCGCCGCCTCCAGCACCGCTGGGGCTTCGCCGCCGTCCTCCAGCAGCAGCGGCACTAGCTTTCGCAGGTGCTTCTGCAGCACCAACACGTCGGCCACATTCTGCACCGCCGAGCCCGACACCTCCATGCCGCCGTCCTCGCCGCCGGGGCCGCCGCCCCCACCGCCGCCGGAGTCAGACATGCTGAGGCAGGAAGAGCGACAGACTCCCCGAGCTCCGCCCGCCCGCGGTGCGGCAAGGAACGCCCCGCCGCCGGGGACCTTGGGAAAGACAGCCCGCCACGCCTCCCGCGGACGAGCAGGTGCCGCCCCCGGCACAGCCCCAGTTGGCAAGGGCGGTGTTCTAGTAGCTTCTTCTGTAGGAGTAGCGGGGCAGCTGAGCTGCGAGGGGGAAGTACAAACACCCCATCTTCGGCTCCCTTGCACGACCGCCCGAGAGAGATGTGTGCTGCTGGCCCCTTACCGAGAATATAAAGCAGCGCCGGGGCTCATTTGTTCAAAATGTTTAGTTTATGTGAAAAATAAACCCAGAAGCCGTAACAATGGGAGTAGACTGGCTTCTTTGCTGTAAAGAGCAACCCCCTACCCAGCTCATACAATATGCCGGCTAGTTACAATTTAATGAATCCAGCACTTACATCATTAATCAGATTGGGCAGAGAAGAGATTCAGAGCAGCCCTGTGGAGAAGGACTTGGGGGTGTTGGTTGATGAAAAAATGAACATGAGCCGGCAGTGTGCACTTGCAGCCCAGAAAGCCAACCGTATCCTGGGCTGCATCAAAAGAAGCGTGACCAGCAGGTCGAGGGAGGTGATCCTGCGCCCCACTACTCTGCCTGTGAGTCCTCACTTGGAGTATCGTGTGCAGTTCTGGTGTCCTCAACATAAAAAGGACATGGAACTGTTGGAACAAGTCCAAAGAAGGGCCACAAGGATGATCAGGGGACTGGAGCACCTCCTGTATGAAGACAGGATGAGAAAGTTGGGGCTGTTCAGCCTGGAGAAGAGAGGGCTGCTTGGAGACCTCATAGCAGCCTTCCAGTATCTGAAGGGGGCCTATAGGGATGCTGGGGAGGGACTCTTCATTAGGGACTGTAGTGAGAGGACAAGGGTAACGGGTTGAAACTTAAACAGGGGAAGTTTAGATTGGATATGAGATAGAAATTCTTCACTGTGAGGGTGGTGAGGCACTGGGATGGGTTGCCCAGGGAAGTTGGGAATGCTCCATCCTTGGTGGTGTTCGATGCCAGGCTGGACAGAGCCTTGGCTGACATTGTTTAGTGTGAGGTGTGCCTGCCCATGGCAGGGGTGTTGGAACTAGATGATCTTAAGGTCCTTTCCAACCCTAACTATTCTATGATTCTATGCTATAGTATCCCATACTGATTCTATAGCCCATAGAGAACAGAGGAGGGAACTGAAAGCACCCCAGTCAGAAAAGGACTTCTCCCTTAACATAATTTCATTTAAAAAAATTGTTAAAGCTCTTTTACAGCAGCCACATCGCAGTGTATATGTTTGATCTAAGGAACTAGACGAGTTTAGCTCATTGCCACGAGGATGGACAATCCTACTCCTCCTTGTCCAAACTAGTCCCATGCCTCCCCTGGTCCTGGGTGGTACCTGAATGTGCCTGGGAGATGGAAGGTGACAGCAGTTCCAGAACAATTCCACTGCCTCCCAAAAAATCACTATTGGTGCCCCACAGACTGAAAACTCCCACTTTTGTTTATACACAAGCAGAGAAGGGGATGGCACCGAGAAGAGAAAGCCAAGCAAACTAACCATACAAAACTGTCTCTGACACCCCCCCCCCCTTTCCTCTGGTGGACACACAGGCAAATGTACAAGCCCTTAGGCCCAGAGCCTACTCAGATGTACTGCACAACATGTAAGGAAGCTGGGATGGGATATCCTGCCTGACTAGGCAAATGTGGGCCTATAAGCCACTACACAAGTGTTAACTCAGCATTAAAAGTGTGTATGCCCAGCTATTTCACGAGGAATACAGAAAGCCCAGCTACACACCCTGGCTCCTGTTTCTACCAGGAAAAAGTGTGCCTATGCTCGCTTAGGCTCCTAAGGGGTTCAGGAGTCCAGATTAACTTTAAAAAACCCCACTGATTTCTTAAGTAATAGAATCTCAAGCCTTCTTGGCCAAAAGGAAAATAATCTGTTCAGCAACAGAACTGACAGAGATTATTCAGTGAAAACTTATCAAACCCATTTAATTTCCTCTCCTTCCAAAATTCTCTTATTAGAACGGTATTTTTTTTTTTACAAAGAAAAATATTGTAAGATAATATATAAATATTAATCTATTCTATTTACGGAACATGGTTATTGAGACAGTGTTTAAAACAACACATGTACTTCAATTTTCTAAAGTCTCGTTTGCTCACATCCTATCAGTTTCCTACATGCAGATAATGTTTTAGGATTAAGTTTCATATGAGAAAGAGTTAACTTTGCCAGGCTGGCTGAATTCCAGAAAGGCTACCAGATATCTGGTCCTGCTGACTGCCTTCCAGTGGGGTGAGGATTACCTATTTCTTAAATCTGTGCAGTAACTGTCAGGACAAACATCCAAAACCTGCAGGTTAAATTAACATGCTGGCCTCCAGGATGTTCAATGAAAGAGTGTTGACAATTCTCTTCTGCAACGTAGATAGATTTAAGTGTAAAAACATCCCTTCAGAGGTTAGTTCAAGCTATGGTTCCAAGTGCTGGCATGCTCATTCTTCTAAAACAGCTATAACTTGCTGCACCAAAACATCACAAAATTTTTGCAGCTTACAAAGCAAGAATCAATATTACTGTAAAATTACTGCCAGGAAAAAATATGAATAAGGAAAGTAAAGTAAGGAATTAAGGACAAGAAAGCAGGACAGAGACAGGAAATAGGAGTTCAAGTAATTATATATATGCATTGCTGCCAATTTGCAGAGAAAGTACGGTCAAAAAAATCCCAACATGTCCCATTACTGTAGGTTCTAAAAATACTCCATGTGCCACAACATTTTATTGTCTAAAGAACAAGTCTAGGATTCTGATATTTAAGTGCTGGACTACTTGCAATTACAAGCCAGCGTAGGTAAGACACTCAGTATTCCTTTCTCCAGCCTCGTCTGCTGTGCCAAAGGTAACAGGAAGATCTTGTAAATTAAGTTAATCAAAGCAAAGACAAGATAAACTAGCTTTTTGCACAAGTTTTTATGTTCAGCTAAAGAACATATGTTCTTTCTATAGAGAAAAGGCTTTAGCTTTCTCAATATGGGTGAAAAATCTTTTGCCTTGATCTACCCCTAGTTAATCATGAATGGCCTTTTCTTGGATACACAAAGGACCTGGCCCTTCTACAGGTATGTGAGAAGCTATTTAAGTCAGCCATCCAAAAGGCAAAACTGCCAATATGACATATTTTACCTCTAGTTTAACTAAAAAGAAGTATTTCAGAGAATAACAACTAGGACTTGTCAAGACAGAGAAGGTTTGGTCCTGGCAAATGAAATATAAAATATGTAGAAAGAAAATATTTTGCATACGCCAGAAAAGAAACTTCAGAAAAAAAGGAAATATTATTTCCCCTATATTTAATAATGATTTGGTAGGATTAGAGACCAAAACCAAAGCAAAATCCCTGAATAAGTAATAGTCAGAGCAAATCACTTACTTTCCCCTCTCTAATCCTCTTAAATCTCTAACTCTAAAGGCAGAGCACTAGAAAAATCACAATGGCAAGCGCTTCATGCAGCATGAACCTTTAGTGTGGTCTTCTTGATCACAGAAGTGCTTAAAATAGCTTGAGGCAATTATGTGAACACTTTTCCCCCTTGAAGCGAAACAGTGGAAGCCCTCTCCCTTGAACACCATAGGATTGATGCTTGTGAGACTTCATGTGTCATGTGTGCAGTCCTCTGCTTGTGCAGGAGTGAATGCAGACCTGATATGACTGGGTTCCTCTAGAGAAAGACAGCTGGATTCATGCTGCTCTTCAGTCACATGAGGAAGGAATAATGTATTATCTTCTGTAGCTCCACAGTAAATTCTCCATTGGGAAATTTTTCATACAAAAACTTTTTAACTACATCAAAGTTTTATTTCATAAGGTAGAGACAGCTCAAGCCAAGTCTCATCATATAAACTATAATACAGGGAGACAGTGATATGGTAATTAGAATGGCATTTCTTAATTAGCTATATGCAGTCAGTCTCCACAATCACTGCACACAGTAAGGCCAAGATCCAAGGTGCAGAAATGCTTCACTTTAAGGGGTATGGTCCCCTAATGTGATCTAGAACAATACCTGGGATAACCTGGAATCATAGCTATTTCCTGTACACTTGTAAGGTACTGAAACAGCTTCCATAAGGAAACCAGAAACCTCCACACACAAGTGTTCCTGTACTACACTAGCACCTTCCCTTCCATGGCTAAAAAGCCAAAGCAAGGAATGCCTAAAAAGGTTGTTGGTCAAAGCTCCTGCACTTAATTCTCTTGGGGAGAAAAGATTAAAGTTCAATTCCTGAACATACTTGCAACTCAGTAAGGGGGGGGGGGGGGGAGGGGGGGGAGTCACTACTGTCAGTGTTTTAAAATAGTATGAGGTATTTGACCTTAATTTTATAAACTGAATGACTGAACCCTCAGTTGTTTCAGAATCTAGTTCTTGATTCCTGATTAACCTTAGGAATGCATGCAATGATTTAACTTCTGAGTTCATGCAAAAACCTGTTTTTCAGTATGTAACAGCTTAACCCAAATCTTAACATTTGTAGCAAGGCAGTAGTCAGACACTGATCCCACCACACTTGAAACCCTCCCCCAACCCCACCCACTTATCCGAAGTCAGCTTTATGTAATTGCCTTAGCTCTTTTGAAGACTTTTATGGATTCCAGAGGGAAGACAATTCCTACTGCAGACTGAATGTTTCTTCCTACATCTGTGCTACCTTGACCACCTACACCTACATCCCTGAATTTATGGTTACTTTGCTTGAAGCCTGTTAAGGCAGAAGTTACAGGGAAAACCACTGTGGTATGAAAAGTGCATCTCTCATACTTGTAGACTGGAGATTCAGAAAATTTCTTTCAGTCCTAACAGTTGTTCCAAAAGATGTATCTGCTTTTTCTACTGAATAGCCATTATTCCCATTTTTTTACTAACTGCCTTACAATAAAACTTTTTTTGGGTGGGTGAAATATATGGTATTATTTTAATTTGTACAGCTGATTCTGCAAACAATTATAATCTACACATCCCCAAGCACCCTGTGCTAAATTTAGTTTCATGATGAACAAGTAAAATTCACATGTTCTTTATTTGTCCATATAATACACCATTTTTTTATAAGTTCTAAAATTAGATAAAAGTATATTAAATGGCAGGTGTATGAAGTTCTTCAGAAACAATGCAGAACAAAAAATTGAATTACAAAATGTTAAAAAATGTAGGTACATTTGAACTTAACATTCCACTAATGCATAATGTTACAGATACTGTCTAATGAAAAATAATTGTGCCACTTACCTATTTTTGCTGTTTCTAGGAACTTTTTATTCTGTACATAGGACGAATCTGTACAAAATATGAAGTCTACATTTTTATTACTTATTACCATAAAACAAGGTACAATGTATGTACAATATTAAAATGAAGCCATACTAAAGCCACACTAAAAAGACACTTGTAATATTACTTTTGACATTCCTGATGTACAGGTGTAATTCTGGAAAACTGGGGAAGGTGTCAGACAGAACTTTATGAAGAAAAACAATCACCAAAATTCTACTTTAATTCTTTTTATTTTGGATGTTTTAGTTTTAGAATGGTTTTGTACAGGATTATTAGAACTTTATAAATACTGATAATAACCATGCTAACCCACTAGTGGTGATGGATTCTGGAATATTGCCTGAACAAATTTCAGTAGCCCAAAATTTCAAATATGACTTCATGATGAACTTTAAAAATACGACAGTTTTTGCCTTTTTGGTGAGTGTTTATCTTCAATAAAGAACAAAAATAAAATCTAGACAGTGAAAGATGTTCTTATACGTTGAGCATCACACAATCAATCAAACATTGATATACTTTTTTTTTTTTTTACCCCTTTGGGTAACATAATTCCTTTCAGCAACCTCTTGCACAAACATACTGAACACCCAAAATCAAAGGTAACTGATAATCTACCAGCTAAAGATGGAAGTTCAAACAATGGTATATCAAAATACACTGACATTGCTTTACACAATTAAAAAAGCACCCTTTTTCCCTCAAAAGGAGAAGGCATCTTTAAACTGTTTTAATATAGTTTATCCTAATGGTAAAGCATACTCTTTTTCAAGTTTTACAGGAAATGTTTTCAGACACAGTGGACGTTCCACTTAAAGGTTGGGCTGGTCTTTAAATTTAGTTGTTGTAAGCCAATATTTACCACCCTCAACTGTCTTCCAATAGACAACATGACAAATATTGGAATTTGAATGTTAAATGCAACCAACAAACAGCAGGCACTACATATGCACAAGGTTACTACGAATGTCTGCTTTGCGTATTTTTTTTTTTAATGGATGCAGGAGATGTTATACTTCCTTAAAAAGTAAACCAAAACTATTTTTAAAGAAGCTGCGTTTTTATCTCTTTATGCATTAAGACATTGAACATTAAGTTATATCATGTTACTGCCAGAGACAGAAGAAACTAATCACCCATTTAGAATAGCAGAACACATTTCAAACAGCTTGTAAGCAGGATAAGTAAGTCAAAATACTGGCCACCCTGAGAGAAATCAAATATTGAAGACATAGCACTATATTTTTAGAGATTTTCCTCCCGTGCTTTCCCATCTACAACAAAAAGCTCATTACATGCAAGTAATCTTGTGGAATATATAGCAGCATTTGAAGATCATCAGCAACTCAGATGCATTTTCAGTTCACTTGTGAGGTGTATTTGCAGCACAAGTGCTCTTACAACAACAACAAAAAAATATTTTCACTATAAAATTATGGTCACTATCTCCTCAGCTCTTAGACTCATTTGAAAAGAAGCAGAATGGAATTCAAGGGTCTGTTCTTTTTCTTATTTAATAAGCTTGTGATGTTGTGTTTCCTGAAAGGTTATGTTCATCTTTCAGATGAAAACTGATTCAACTGAAATCACGCATAGTATCTACCACAGAATATTGAACTCCTAGAGCCCAAGAAAAATGCTGAGTATTAAAAGCTCAGATAAGGGAGAAAACAGTGAAAGAGTATTTACTTGAAAAAACTTAAAATGAAATTTTATATTCAGTCTTTTCCCAGTCAGTAAACAAGTTTCAATTTTAGGAAAAATTCTTCTACCTGTTTGTATCTTGAATACTCGTGCCACATTACACACTAAAGACTGGAAAATATGGCTTTAAATATACATAAAGTATTAGGACATGGTGTATATATATATCTTTATCCTAAGTAAATGAGAAATAAATTTACAGAATTCTTAGAAAGGAATGATGATTGAGGATTGTCATGAAAGTTACCAGTTTGTAAGCCATGTTTTATAGTATGAAAGAATAACTGTGTATTTTCAAAACTGCTGGTATATTGCAAGACAGCAACAATGTGGAAACAACTGGAAAGTTGAGAAATCCTAGAAAAAGTTTAATACTTAAATTTGAAATAATTTTACTTTTTTTGAAAACACACATTTATCATTAGTACCAACTATTGGTTATTCACTTAGATGGAAAGAGTTGATAGAATGCTGTTTTCAAATATGACTATAAAAACTGCATGATATCAGCTAGCTGGTGCTACAACACCACCTCCAGGAAATTGCGTCCACTTGATTATAGTCAACCCAATATTCTGCATGTGGAATTGGGTAATTTACCATTGTTTGAACTACTAATCTTGAGCTGCATACTCTATTATTGCCTACAGAACTGGGTTGAAGAAAGCTTTGACTGTGTGTAACTGATTGGTATGGCACAAAAAAGTAAGTTCTACTGTAGAACTGAGTCCAGAAAAAACCCAACTTTTCCTCCAAAATAGTATTTCACTGTAATAGTTTAATGCCCATCATGTGATATTAATTCATCAGCTCTGCAATGTGATTCCAAGGCTTTCATGGTATAGATATCCTGAGGCAGTTCTGACTTGCGTCGCACAAGAGGACGATCTTTTTTCTGATCTTTCTGTGCCTGAAATAAAAATAGAATGAAGTTGGCCAAAATAATTAATAAACAGTTAAAGTATTTCTTGCACATCAGTAGGCCCATTAATTAAAAAAAAAAAAAAAAAAAAAAAAAAAAAAAACCAAACCAAACCAAAAAATCCACCACACCACCACCCCCACCCAGGGGAAAAAATAAAAAAAAAAAACAACAACAAATCCATATGGGAAAAAATTCATACTTTCTCCTCTTTACCCCACCAGTTACCCAGTTTCAAGTCCTGACCCTCTTTTTTTGCTGAGAGACAATATTAGAAACAGGTAGAAATTCTAAGCTATTAGCAATCATGGCATTACTACCACGATTATCACTTGATAACGTTTTAAAAATTAAATTATCTTCTTATTTTTCATTTTGTCTCTACATTTAAGATAAATGATTTTGGTTTTTTTCCATGCTTCTAATTACTTCCACTATTCACATATCTGGAAATTTAAGATTCCGTTCTATTATTTTACTGGTGCTCTCTTCAAAGCCGAACAGTATTGCTGTCAAAGTATCTTTAAACTATATAACAGTGTCTTTATATAGTTCTTGCGTCTGTCTCACCCTAATTTGCCTGTTAGATCATAGAATCAGTGGTTGGGGTTGGAAAGGACCTTAAGTTCATCTAGTTCCAACCCCGCTGCCATGGGCAGGGACATCTTTCACGAGACCAATGATGTTTATTCATCTTCTATAAAAAAAATCCTTATAAAAACTGATTGGCTTTTACTTAGCCACTGATATACGAGCATGTTTGAAAAGTTATTAAGCCATGCCAGTAAAATTTTATTGTAGCAGAGTATACTCCACAAACCCTCACAGAGTCTGGTACAGAAAAAAACTGTGGTGTGTTTTTCTCAGTCATCACCTCTTCAGTACGGACACCCTGTTACATTGCTAACCTCTGGCACAAACCTTACTTTCACTGAAACTGTATATATCTTTACACAGCTCCTCACTTCTGAAGTTTTACTTAAAAAATAAATTAAGCTGTCATTTTGACTTGCACCTGCCCTCCCCCCCCAGATAACTGTAGTACTTCTAGGTTTAGCATCAATTTCTAATGGTACTTAGCCAGGGATACACAACTATCTTTCCAGTGCCCTCTCAAAAGAATTATGCAAGAATGTACCTTGCTTACTTTCTGCAATACCCTAATCCTTAATCAATCCTTTGCTTTCCTTGTTACCCAGACTTATCAATCAAGCTCATCAATTAGGAATGTTTTCCTTGTTACCCAGACTTATCAATCAAGCTCATCAATTAGGAATGCTTTCCTTGTTACCCAGACTTATCAATCAAGCTCATCAATTAGGAATGCGATAGATGCATTTTTCAGCTGAAACCCTATCAATGAAGCTGTATATAGTCCCAACATCATAGTTCTTGATGCTGAGTTCTTTGTAGAAAAGTAGTCAAGACCTAGGTAGGGTCCTTGGTTTTAGTCTGGGCTGCCATTACTCTTTGTACATTTGCATTGTATAACACTGGCTCAAATCCCCAAACACATCAGCAGCTGGGACTGGGAACTTTGTTCTTAACTGTTTGTCCCAGCTACTAGTATATGTCACACTTTGGCTGATTTTCTTCTGGAACTAGTGTTAGAGCTCTCGGACTTAGCAGGTACAAGCTTTCATTCCTTCTGGCCAAGACACAAAATGAACCAAGGTCTCCTACTTCTAGAGAAAATAGTTATGACCTAGGAAATAGCATAGTAAAAGATGGACACCACCATCAACACAACTCTAAGATTAAGCAGTACTCGTTTTTTTTCAGTAATCTTGTATACACTTCCCTCCACTAGAACTGGTTCTAGGCTCTGAAGTTGTGAAAGAAGGACCCTCTCACCATCACATGGGGCCTACCTAAGCTATCCATGGTTTAAAAAAAGGCAGAGATTTAGAAATTCATGAAGCCCAGTACTCCTCACTGACTAGCTCTAACCAGCATTCCCATTAAGGGCAATGCTACCCTCATACACTGCTCTCAACAGGCATGTAGTTCTTGGTGGCTGTATTATGTGTAATGCATAGGCGTTCCACTCCAGAGACAAGTGTTTAAAAAACAGCAATCACTGAACATGTCTTGCATGCATTCCAGTATTTCTTTTGATGCCAATGTTTGTTCAAAATCCCACAGTACGAATAATAAATAATCTTGCAGGACAATGACACTGGAGTTTTAAGCAAGTAACCTAGGAGGTTAGGTTGACCATATGCTTATTTTTATTAAATTTGTTTGAAACATTGGTTCAAATTAACAGACTTCATCTCTGATCTCAACTAATTTTTACACCTCTAGCTCATTTCTCTGGTCTTATAACTTTGCTGGATTTAGAAATATTCATATTACTGATACTGCTACCAGACACCTTGGTGATACTGCAGTGCTCCCTGGCACCTCTCCATTTTCCATTAGCTCCAAGTTTAATTCTCTCGTTTGAATGTCAGGATTCTACTTCTGTTTAACTGAAGTTAAATTAAAAACACCTGAAGATTACTAAGCATTAGCTAAGGATGAGAAGACTGGAATGACCTTGAGAGTCCAAGGACACTGTAGTAGGTAATGGAACATGCCAAATGGTAGACTGAGGAAGATGACCCATTAAGTGAACAAAACAAAGGCATACTTTACGTATTTTTCAAAACATAGTAGCTTTAGTCTCTAAGAAGGCTCTGAACAAAAATGTCAACACTGGAATCCGACTTTATACAAACTTTATGCATTTTCCTACAAAAAGCCCCAACCTCACATAGGCGAGAGAAAAGATTACAATGTGGCAGAGTTCAGTTTTATTTTTAACTATTCTAAAAGCAGAATCATTGTTCCTATCATGACACAAAAAGTTACTTCTAAGTGAAAAGAAAATGAAAATTCCTGTAGAAGAAACATCGAAAGAGATCATAGAAATAAAACATTGTATTCCTGGCTGCTATAGTACCACTTGAAAGTAGCAGCTCTAAGGAAGATTATTACTCTAGGATAAATGGTTATGGGGCTGAAAATAGAACCCAGATTTATGGCTATGATTAGCAGTCACTTGGGGGGGGGAAAAAAAAAGTAATTAATGATTTAGAGTACTTTGTTATCTTCACATGGCTTTACCTGACAAGCCTCTTCTTTCACCGTCTTTTTCAGCATCTGCAAATCTTCAATTAAAGGCCCATCTGTTTCCATTGCAACAGGACTGTTCAGCAAACTTGTGTCACTATATGTTGGGTACTAATAAAACGCAAAGTGTTAAAATAATCATTCTTAGTAGTAACACCTAAATAGTAAGAGTGTATTTGAGCATTTGAACGATATGATTAGCTATTTGAGATTAGCTTCAGTATCTTATGCTTCCAGGCACCAAGTAATAAATTTTAAAATGGAACTCCAGTACTTTTACTTGGTAGAAATATCCTGTTGAAAAATACAGTCAGAATACACACACGCAAGAACTATGCTTTGATTATCTGAGGTTGAATTTTAAAATATTCAGATTTTGCCAGTACTGAACTGAATGGCAAACATTTATCTGAAACCTTATTAATACATTGTCTAGTGATTTTTGAACAGTGTAGCAACCCAAACACAATGATTTTACTTTCTGGTGCAGTTCCACGTTGCAAGAGAAAATACCCTGTTAAAACACCAAATATGGTTAACGTAAGTTTATAGTAATTTCAAAACAGAATATGAAACTTTTCTGTCTTGAGAAACAGCCTCTTGTATAGCATGTAAGCTTACTGTACAGTAAGCTCAGTAATTTAAATGCTAGTTTAACTCAGATGAAGTGTATGCAATCTGAAATCAAAACTAATTTAGAAACACAATTTTTCATCTGTTTTTTCCTCATAATATGCTAGTACCCGACTGTAGCAATAACAATGCAGATGAGAAAATAGAAAAAAAAAAAACTATAGCAAGGATTTAATGAATCCAGTTACAATGATCTCAAATCTTAAAATGTATTCCTGTGTCACGCAGAGTCAGGAACAGCTCTGAACAGCAACTGTCAGTAATTACACAAATAACAAACTTAACAAATTCCAGAGGAAAAAAAAAAAAAAAATCAAAACAACCCAAAACCCCCTTAAAAAGCCATTATATAGAGTGCTTAAAGTATTTATAACCTTATGCCAATTCACTGGAGCACTTCATGTTCAAATTAATACTTTTAAAAATGTATTTATTTAAAAATTGTTATGGTTTAAATGCTCCTCAAACATACTATGCAGAACATACTTGTATACAGGTTATGTTAATGAGTTTCAGAAAATGTGGTTACAAAAAATTACTTGGGAAGAAACATATTTTCTATTGCAAGTCAATACCATTATTTAGCCAGACATGCA
Source organism: Amazona ochrocephala (assembly GCA_039720435.1). Classification (NCBI taxonomy): domain Eukaryota; kingdom Metazoa; phylum Chordata; class Aves; order Psittaciformes; family Psittacidae; genus Amazona; species Amazona ochrocephala. The sequence continues at coordinate 48,896,080 of CM077882.1, read as the reverse complement.
GTAGCTCATCAGTTGCAATAGCAAATGACCACGCATTATCAAGTAGCGTTCAAGCAAGGCTTTCCTATGGCTTATCTGATTAGCAGAATGTTTTATCGCCGGAAGTCAAGGGCTACTTTCTTACAAAGCTTTTTTGATTAACTTAGCTTATCTGTTGTCAGCTGATGTTTTGCTTAACAAATTTTATTTCAGCAGTTTAGGAACTGTCCCCTGAGAAACACCACGAGAAAAAAAATACTTATGAAATTCCACCTTCTTAGATAAAAGACGACACCATAGTCTGTTTTAAAATAGCACTGAGATCACAAAGTGTCCCACTTCTGCATAGAGAGTACTACTACTCCCTCTTCCACCTCTGGAAACTCAGCTAGATAATGAAAAGATACAATACAGTAATTTTCTTGCTGCAGCAAAGTAAAATTCTGGCTGCAAAGTAACTGAAATGCTTGGGGTCTTTTTGCCCACAGCAGTAATCAGTATGACAGAGATAAAGGAAAACTGGCAGCACTCTCCAAGCAAATTAGGGGGAAAATCCCCAAATAAAAATATAACCAAAGCCACCCAAGCCAAACCGTCCCCCTCTTCCATAATCTCAAAATATAATGAATAGTCCAAATTATCTTTGTTTCTGTATTAAAATTTCAGTTACATCAAGTAATGTAGGTTACTTACTAAAAGGAAAATTCTATTTCCCTTTTAGTAAGAACCCAAGGTGCAGGTTCACCAGAAGACCGGCCCAATGCAAGTAGGAGAACAAATGCAGCAGACAAGAACGAACAGTATTACTTTAATCCATTAGACACAGAGCAAAACTGACCAGTCATAACTCACAGTTTGCAGAAAGATCTCTTTTGTAATATATTGTTTGCAAAACAGCTTTTCAAGAGAAACCAATTATGGCATCTCTCTCTGTTTTCCATAATTTTGCACAATAACTTCAAACCGCAATACAGTATCTCCTCTATACTCCTGCATACAATAATCTCCTGAGAAAAGGAAAAAGTACTTCATACCATACTTTTCAGAAACCTTCTTTTTCAAAAAACAACTACTTGCACAAGGGAAAGTTACAAATTTTTAAAGTATTTTTATTGTATATATTTTCATAATACAATTACTGAAATTGCTTTATTTCCATGATCAGTCAGACCTGTTTCCCCCTCTGATATTTAACAAAACCAAGGTATTTGAACACGAACATGTTAATCTTTTCTAAATACCTGGGGATTTGATTTGGCTAGATTTTCTATTTTAACCCATGCTTCTTCCCGTTCCTTCAATTTTAGCTTCTCTCTGGAAAAAAAAAATTAGAAGCAAAAATAGCAAAAAGAGCTTGGTAAATTTTGTATCACAGCTTGGATACTTTCTTAAGCATGATGAAATTCACTAGAAGTCAAGAGAATAAATTATTTTGCTACACCTATTTTAATTTCCCACCCAAAATGCCACTTCCTATTGACAATGTAATTGGCATCATTTCAATACGCCATGATTCCAAAGGAAAAAGAAAATTCTCATACAAAATAAGCTGATATGAGCCAGTTTGTTGCTTAATAACTGTACATTAAAAGACTTAAAATGAAAACAGAATTCTTGATCTATGTTGAAAGTGTTTGTGTTTCAACTTTGTAATATTTGAATTCTATACTGAAACATAAGAAACTAGTACCTTGACATACAAAAGGGCAGAAATTCTTAGTCTGTCAGCCCAATGGCTTAAGGTAATAGTTTAAAAGAAAAGGTCCAGAGACATCTTGAACTTAACATAGAAGCACCCAACACACACACACTAATTCAAGGGAGTCCCAAGCCAAGAGCAATGACATGGGATGCCTGTTTTTTCCTCCTCGTTAAAGCAGGAAAGGTTTGTTCCCTTCTGCCTAATGTATTTTTAAATGGTAAAATGTAGGGGCTTGTTTTTAACTCTTTCTTTCTTACAGATAAACAACTCACTGCAGAGACTAGAATCAACACCTGTCTTTGAAACCTGGTAAAGTTTTGAAAGGGCTTTGAGCTTAAGAGTGCTGAAAATGCTCTCAGGCTTGAATGCATAGAGCAGATAATCCGAATGCAAAAAAAGCCCCAATCAGATGAAAGTTATATTCAAGCACATACAAAATTTGCCTCCAACTCTCAATTAAGTTCAGCTAAGGGGAAGAACCCTTTAGCCTCTCCTTCCCTTAATTTCTTGTGTGGTAGGGGATTTTTTTTTTGTTTTGTTACTACATTACTCAGCACCCTGCCTGCCTTAGTTCACACCCAAAATGCCACCCAGAAAAGATCCAAAAAACAGAAGAAAAGTTTGCTTTCACATTTAAAAAGGATTCTACTTATTTGCTATGAGGGAAGACAGACTTACATAGCCTTTTTCAAAAAACCAAATGTTCACATTTCATTATCTATAAACACACACATAACTTAGATACAAGCTCATTTCTACTTAAATTGTAGTAAGGAACTTCAAAACTTGGACAAATCAATCCCCATTAAGAATTTGTACTACTTCCAGTATATTGGTTTAAAATGGGTGTATAATTTGAGCCACCACTTGAAGGAATCCCTATTCACTTTGAAATTAAAACTAGAATTCAAATCCAGGTATTTTCAGTATGCACTTTCTAACTGTACTCCCCAGCCCCTAAGGTGAAAACATTAATACTTTTGACTTCTCAATCTCACTTTAGCAGGCTTTATAATAAACTGAATATCCAAAACACTATGTCTAACAAAATCAGACATGGAACAGCAGTAGATAAGTGATTTTATGATCGTAAAATCTGCATTTTGGGGCATAAACCAGAAAAATTATAGCTTCTAAATCTGTGCTCTGTTCACTGGCCTACGCAAGAATATACTAAAGTCAGCAGGAGTCTTCTGGCAGGTAATGTACAAATGTCCTCTGCTTCAATAGACTAATAACTTTATTTTGGGTAGTTTTTAGAAAAACATTCACATATGCTGAGACACAATGCAATGCTTTAAAATATTGGAAAAGTGTTTTGGGAAGAAGCAAGCAACAACATGAAAGAAAATAACACTGGGTAAATAAAGCATGCTAAGAATAAACACAGGATGTAAACTAAACTGTTTAACAGATCTTTTACACTGGGCTCCATGAGTACCCCTCTCAAATTTATTTTTAGGAAGATTGTGACCCCCAGCAGTATTAGGACTAAGACTACATGAGGCATCCTACTGTTAAGGAGTTTTACAGTTCACTGATAATAAGTTTCACCAAGTCAATTCAGAGACTGTTGTACTGTAATCGAATGGGCAACTACCGTGCTAAAGACACAGTAGTTTTTGAGAGCTAAAGCACTCTGAACAGATTATTCAAGAACAGACAGACACACTGAGATGAAAACTTACTTCAGTTTTTCTGCTTTAAATTGCTGTGTGCAGTCATCGAACAGTTTTTGGTTCATCTCCATGAACAGTTTCAGAGCATTGTATATCAAGCCATGTATTGTCCTGTAAGTAAAACTTCTGGTTGAAATTCAGAGTACTTTAAACTTTGAAATCTATTTTTTTCTGGTCAACAGTAGCCAATAGCCTACATAACTGGAAAATTACATCATTTCAGAATAAGTGGAAACAAAGCTAGTTAGCGGAAGTTTCAGTTTACCCTCGAAAGGGCTAACACAAGTACTAAAATTACCAGCTTGAATGCAGCTTTCATTCTCTATAGCACTACTCATCACTTTTGATGTCTGAACTTCATTTTTAACAGCAGATGTGTTAATACAGGATTAGTTTTGAAATTAGTAGCTCACACTAATCAAACTAGGGTTATTAGAGAAAATGCAAGATGACATGAAAGATCTTGATATAAGTAACTTACTGGCAGCTGACAAATTCAAGGAAAAAACCCCAACATTAATGATTAAAAGGAGCATGGAAAAGACACCGTTCATTTAAAGAACTGTCACACAGCAACAAGCACTCACTTCAACACAATTATGCCACACACTCTAGAAAAGTGTTAGAAAAGTGGAAAACATCAGAAAATAAAATAATCTGCTTTATGAAGCGCTTTTACGGAGCAATTTACAGTTCCAATCTGTAATGTACTACTGACAATTAAATCCAAAAAGCAATCCAATCAATGATTATTTTGTATCATACATGTGAGCTACAAGCAAGAGTGCAGCTGTACTGGGTAGCATGACTTCTGCTCAGAGTAAAATGAATGCAAGGCCTTGAAAGCCGGAAAAAACAGTCAACAGCAATCCACATTTACTGTGTACAATTGCATCACTCAATCAGAGTTTTATTAATGAGTACATTATTTGTTACTGCTTACATCCAGTGACAGTAACCAATTACTTCAACATCACTTTATTTTCCATTTCTTTTCCTGTGTTTAGTGGCAGACTGATTTCTCATTCTTGGCCAACCCATCAGCAGTCTTCAGCACTAGTCTGTGATACTTTCACTATCCCAGCAGTTGCACAATAGCTCAAACAAAGAGGCACTTTACAATGGAACAGCTGCAGAAAGGAGCTGACCAGGACTGTTTTCATGCGTCAGTACTATGTTATTGTGGGGGAAAAAAGTTAAAATAGTCAATGGAGAAAGAAGAGAAAACAACAAACAATGGGGGGAGGAGGAGGAGGAGGGAAGGAAATACTGACTTGGTCTACAGTATATTTCCATTAGAATGCAGAAGAAATGCAAAACAGCAAAGATGTTAAAGATCAGAAATCAAAGTTAGTCTTTAGAAGTATCTGAACTATAGATTCAGCCAAATTTGGTTCATATTAATAAAAATACATCATGGACGAGATGCACTAAAAATGTTGTTTCTTGTTTAATGAAAAAAGGATAACTTTTCTTCTTCAGCTCTTCATATTTCCTAAAAATTTTGCCAACAGTAGTCTCCTCATTCAGCAACTTGAATGTCATAAACAGCTCTACATACTTAAAACTAGCAACTCAAACATCTGAACCACTTTTAAGCCTAAAACTAGACATAAGTGAACTAGCAGAATTTTATTTGTACAAGTGTTTCTTACTTGTTCCAATGTGTCTTTGAATTCCGGTACAAGGATGGAAACATGATGGGTAAAATTTTTGCTGCATTATCACTAATTAAACTCATAATATATTCATTATTCCAGTAGTATAATGCTCGCTCTGCAACCTAAGACGACATGAAAAAGAGAAAACTTCAGACCGACCACCTCTTATTAAGACAGGTAATTGAAACATTTGACAGAAATAAGGGAAAGGTAAGATTAGATTTCATTTTTTCCAGTGCAAATGGAGCCATCGAGCTTATGAAAAATGCTATGGAAAAATTGCTTTTTCCTTGATAGTGACATGATTCAAACTATAACCTACGAACTCTGAAGTATAAGCAAAGAAATGTTTTCCCAAAGAAAGAGTATTTGCAGAACTCTATTATAGGCAGTGAAATGCACACACTATACACTGGAAGGGCTCATGTTCTGAAAACAGCTAGCTTTCAAGCTTTTATGTTAAGCATAACACTGAAGTGAATCACCCAGTACAAATGCACATATCACACTCTTGAAAAAAAAAAACAAACAAAACAAAACAATAAAGCTAACATCTGGATCCCTAAAACTTAACACAGAAATGAATACTTTTTTTCAGCAACAAATAAAATCCATTGAATAATAATAGGTAATACCATTAACAAGTATGCTTTATAAAAATGCTGTTGTTACAGTACATTCAGTAGGTGCAGACCTGGAAGTGTGGACTGGACACACATTTGGCTAGCTGTCTGAAAAGAGGCTCCATAACTTTTACAAATTCAGATGGTTCAATAACATCTAAAATTTCTTCTAGTTCATTTAGAAACATGACTTCTTTTGGACTGTGAGTCTTTGGCCAGTATTTCAGCAGTGCCATTACAACCTGTAGAGACAAAGTGAACATAATTTTCACAGCAATTTGACTTTATCACACTAAATTATATGTCATCAAGAAGTCTAGTATTATAAACACAACTCAGATACTTTGTCCCATGTGACAGCAGTAATCAAATGTGGTTCAGCATCACAGAAGTAACTGTTAATAGATCTAAAAACACTTCTTTGGAAAATGAAGTTATGCACATAAAAGACATGTTTATAAATAATAATCAAAAGACTAGAGACTGACCTGACCCCTAACTCAGCATGATCAAAGTGCAAATTTGTTATTACACTATGGGGAAAATGATCTGCCATTTAAGCGAAAGCAGCTTTCGATCTCTAAATTCCTTGGAGCTGTACTCCAAAGCTCGAAAAATTAAGTTTTGTGATTATACTTTAAGAAAGTATTTACTATAAATGCCCAAATCGACAGATGACCAACAACTCTAGGCATGTTGCTCTTAAAGCACTGAGTTTTATTTAACTAAATTGCTATAATCAGAGACTTAACTTTCTTCATGACTATTATTTACTCAGCTTGCTGAAGCAGTTTTTGCCTAGCAAACCATGAATACTCAAAAGATAGGTGGGTGGGATCCATAAAAATGTGATCTAAAGGAAGTTGTCTGCCAGATAGCTCACCACTCTTCAAAAATACATCTGTGGGAAATGTTTCTCAAACCTAATTGAAAAACAGAACTCTCTCAACTACTGAATACATAAGTCAAAGAATTTCAGTCTGAAAAGTGATACTAGCTTAGCAGTTAAAATATATTTAGACATTGTATTTATTAGTGTACTTACTGATTACATCATAATTTTTTTAAGAATTGTTGGAAATATACAAATGAAGGAATAACAACTCTTGTGCAGTTAGCAATTTCTGATTTCAGAAAAATAAGAGTAAACACAAATGTGTTTGTTACGAAAGGACAATTTTCCCCCAAAGCTGTCAGTTTTCAAACCAAAACATAAGATTTTATATCTTTTTTTAACCATAAAAACTGTTTTCTATCTGTGGCAATTTGGTGCCAAAGAATATTCAAACAGGAAGACAATTTCTTTCAAAGGATATTTAAGCCACATAGCAGTGGAAGAAAAATCCAGAACAGTACAGACTTTTGGAAAAACTCTTTAAAAATAAAATTTATATTTTGTCTTTTTATATAGTTGAAAAGCGGCAATGGTTCATTACCCTCTCTCACACAATGATTTTTGCCCTCGGGGGGGAGGAAAGGCCAAAAAAAAGGCAGTTTCTATTTTTGTTTTCTGAAATTTTTACAGAAGTCCAGCTTTTTATATAAAAGCAGTACTATGTCCTGGGGAAATTTATGCAGCTTTTCCCAATAAGACGTCAAAAAGTCTCATATAACAACGAGAAGGGAAAACAGAGTTTCTTGTAATGACCAGAATTTTTGAAGGACACCTCAGTACTTAAGTGATGCATGTGTTAAATCTTTGGATAATGTTGTAATCATGTACTAATTTTGGATCAAAAAAAGAAAACAGACTTGGATATGTATTAGTTCAGATTTGTACTAGGAAACAGGAAACATCCCAGCTGATTTCTGGAACCATGCTGAATTTTCAGGATCTCATAAAGCACAAATGACGATGTCTGCCATTTGATAAGTTAACAAATATTAAAAACTCTAAGCCAAAGAGAGCTCATTGGTCAGCTGTATACTCCATTTGTTTAGAGAATCCCAGTTCCCATTTTACAATGGAAATGGTTACAATCTAATAATGTGCATTTTTGTTAACAACAATCATTTTACTGATTGCTACGTAGTGATTTAACACATCAGTTCTTACCTACTTCATATTGGGTTTAATGAGGCAAAGCACTATATGCTATGAAGGACAATTAAAAGTACCCATCTATACAGTTAGGTGCAGCCAGACCAACATCTGCTTCTGTCTATGGTCGAAACTTCATAGACATGAACAGGATCTAACTCAGAAGTCTTGCATTAGCAGGTAGCTCCGTGTGCCAGAAATCTGTGCTCAATCATAATCAGTCTCTCAATAGAGCACAGTTCAGGCAAGCTGATTTCTGACTAAACCGCTTCTGCATCAACAATCTCATAGCCAGACAGCCAGAACAAAACAAGCAGAATAAACTCTACTCTGTTAGTAAAAGGTATGCTCTTAACATTAATTTTAATTCATTTTGGAGATTCAACCATTAGAAAACTGAATTTCATAGATCAAAATTATTAAATATGTGACTCTTCGTAATAAAAACGATTACATATCAGTATTTTGATCCTCAAACCCCCTTAAACAATCTACAGATTAAAGGAATATCAATATTCCAAAACATATATAATGGAAGATAAACTTACTGGTTCTGTAAGTGTGCTGTCCTTTTCTAAAAATTGAACTACACAGTATGCCAGCTATGGAAAGAGAGAGGGAGAGAGAGAGAGAGATACTTACTAATGTTCTTTGAAGCCACTTTGAAATACCTAGCTTAAGTGGAGAACACTACTAATTCAAATAAAAACACAACAGTTTTTCCATAATTTTTCAGAAGTTATTTGGCAGACAATTTAAACAACAAAAGGGCAAATACACTTTACCAATTTTTCCCAACCTTCCCAAGTCTGTCCTCACCTTTTTCTGGGCAAACACATAATCTGACATTTTCTTTTTAGATCTAGTACTTTGCATTTCAGTACACTTCATCTTTTCAAACACAGGATTTAAAAATCACTACCTTGTCCTTCAAAGTGCTCTCCACTTGCCAACATTATGGTGTCCCACACTGATTAAGTATTTTCTATTTCATAACCTTAATTAAAAATGCATTGAACAGTCATAAATCTTAGAATTCTCTAGACATGAGAACTAGTGCTAACTGTGCATGTCAATATAAAGCTGATACAACCTTAGGCTGAATTACAGTATTTACCAACTTCAATTCTGAGAATCAGACTGTCTATCCATGCCTGAACGGTGAACTATTACACACTGCCGTTTCATTCAGTAGGCCAATGGTCCCAAAGTAAATGGGAGGCTTACTCCTTAATCATTTTTCTAATGTCTCCCAACTTAACGGGAAGTTCAGCTGATGAAGCCAGTTCCTTTCTGATGACTGCTACCAAGAATGTCCCTTGGGTAATTTGAGAAATGTACAAAGGTCACACCCAGTGCTCTCCATTATTTTACAGTAAGTTTGAGTTGGATGTAGAAATTACCTTTCTCCATGTATATCTGGATTTGGCAGCAAATCCTTTTGAATATCTGCCACTGTTTAAATGTGAATTTTTGTGGTTTTACTCTGGTGATTCACCCACTAAACTCACCCAAGAGGCTTTCCTATTTCATGCAACAGAACATGTTAAAGAGGCATTCCCTATGTCTTCTTTTTACTACTGGCAATGAGAAATGCAGATCACCTGAAGGCTTTGGAGAGTTAAGTTTGTGAATTAAGGGGAAGATATAAAGACCAAGCCACCTCAGGTAGGTAGAAGAAAAGGTGGCTATCACAGATGCCTGCACTAGTTGAAATTACAAGAAAGGTCTAATTCACCACATCCCAACAGGTTGTGTTCATAGCATTCAAAAAAAAATGGGAAAAAATATTTTTAAATGGAAGCCACTCTAGCCTTCTACTTCAACAGGAACTGATTTAAGCCCCAGTAGGCAAGATCTAAAGTGAATGCTTATAAGTATCTCTAGTTGCTAAAGAACTGTAATTATAGAAATGGTGTTCTTAAAAATACAAGTTGTTAGCGGTTTTATTTGAAAGAATGGTACTGAAAACTTGGAGTACTTGAATCTACATAGACATGTTCAACTTTCCAATTAAAAAACAAAAAAAAACAAAACCAAACCAAACCATAGCTGTGTAACAACCTCTCACTGAGAAAATTGCAGTATATTACGATACTATATTTTCTCTAATACTGTATGATTTCCCACTCTTCTAGAAATTCTGAATGGAACTAAACTCAGCACAGAAAATATACAAGCTGGTTTATAAACATGCTACAACTCAGATGCATCTTTTTTTCTTTTTACTTCTAAAAAGATCTTATAAATAATGATGTCCCAGTAAATACCCAATTCTTTAACAGCTGTAAGAGACTGAATTCAGCTGAAATTCTCCATGTAGTTTAGAAAAAAACTGTTTATAGACGACAATCAGTAAAACCATACTTTTCTGCAATTTTGTATGTCTAAACATTACAGACAAGAACAAAATAAACAAAAAATTTTGTGTGTGGATATATATCAAGAACTTTCACATTAAGGAACTACTTCATGTGTTTAGTCTATAAACATTACAGTGCTATTTTTAAAAAGGTATTTATTTATACACAAAACACATATTTTGAAGTATTTTCCCTTCCCTCCTCCTTCGACAAGTGAGGCATTATAGGTACATATATTAAGTAATTTCCCTAAGGCCAGTTATCAGACAAGTGTTGGGAGCATTCAAACAGAATTCATATCAGCATGACTAGAGTCCCCCTGTCTTCTCTAGGCAAACTTACTTTAATACTAGTATGAAAAGTGCTGAACAAAACTTACCTGGGGATGGTAGACACTGAGTGATTTCACTTTGTGCAATGGTAACAAAACCTTCAATAAGAATATTTTGTGCTCTTCTTTTAATGGTAAGGCAAATCCATTAATTATGCTGCCAGGGGAAGAAAAACAAAAACAGAAGTCAGTAATTATATAAGATCTGCACTGCTGTACAGCATTAACATCAGTTAAAATATCGAGAAACCTATTGCCCATTTAGTATTTTAAATTCTATTTTATTATTCTAATGCTTTTCAATAGCAAGGACAGAAGGCATGCAGGCAAAAAGAACCTACTATATTCCTCTTAAAAAAAGAAACAAACCCAAACAAGCCAAAAGCAGAACCTCACAAAACCATTAAGAGGTACAAAGTTACAGTTATTTCACATCTTGGATATCAGATGTTGTCCCAAAGTTAAAGCTTAGTAAACACTTGCTTACCCTTGTTACACATGCTTAAAGTAGTTTTCATTAGTAATGACTGCACGCCTATTTTTGAGGATATGAATTATTCCTCCTGAAGTCTCTCAATGCATAATCTCAAACCCCCATTACTACATTAACATTTCTATGATTTCTTGTCACAACTTCCACATACTCAAAAATTAAACCTTAACTTAATTAAAAAACAAAAAAGTGTGTCTCCAAGATGTTTTAAGGCTTGTTAAATAGAAAGGAGCAAAAATGTGGGGCAAGTTTGGCCCTGATTGAGTATGAAGAAATCCTGCAATCCTGTGAAAAGATGATTGTCAGAAAAACCATAACCATATTAGTAGTTCCTACAGGAATTGTTCATTTATCCAGTATTAATAAATACTTAGCAAAGGAAAAGACATGGAGTACTTCAGTGTGAAACTCAATTCTTCTATTTCTCACAAGTCAAAACTCAAGAACCCAACTCAAAACTTAGTTACTCCTTACTGGACTGGAAGAATAACCAATACAGAACAGTTACAGCTCAGAAACCTCATTTAACTACTAAAAGTTTTGATTTGGAAGTCTGAATGAAAAAAGAACAAATAAACAAACAATATCCTCCTCCCTCCCCCCCAAAAAAAAAGCCCCAAACCAAACAGAATGAACAACCTTAACTTTTAAATTTGTAACACTTAAAGCTAACCTAACAAAACCAAGAATGAAAACACTGAAAACACTGGTGACTTTAGTAACAATTTTGAAGATTTAGCTCCATATTCTAGTATTTACATAGTCTTCAGTATATCTCGATGAGTATTACTTGATTATAGGATGTTGAACATTTCAATGAAAATTAAAGAACTATTCTGGAGAGACACGTAGACTTAGAAAATTTTAAAACATCTTCCCAATTTCAACAGCATTATGGGCTGCATTCAGAACAGCATTGCCAGTAGGTTTAGGGAGGTGATCCTTCACCTCTGCTCAGACCTGTTGAGACGCATCTAGAGTGCTGGGCCCAGTTATGGGCTCCCTAGGGCAGGAAGGATGTAGACAATACTGGAGAAAGCCCAGTAAAGTGCCGCAAAGATAATAGAAGGGCTGGAGCATCTGACATACAATGGAAGGCTGACAAATCGCTCTAGCCTGGAGAAGAGAAGGCTCAGGGGTATCTTACCCATAAATACTGAAGGGATGGTGTGAGGAAGAGTCAGACTCTTCAGCGGTGCCCAGTGAAAGGGCAAGAGTCAACTGGCACAGGAAATATCATTCAAACGCAAGAAAGAAAGCTTTTTATTGGGAGCATGGTCAAACATGGGAACCCGCTGCCTAGAGGGGATGTGGGAGTAAGTCTCCATCCCTGGAGATACCCAAAGCCCCACCAGACTCAATGCTGAGCAACCTGCTCTCCTTGATATGTTATTGTCATGTGCAAAGATATGGAAACACCATAAAGTAAACCTAACCAAGCTTTTAAAGTGTATTCATGTATAGTAAAAAAACCCCCAACCAAACCAAACCAATGCCCCCCACCCACAAACAACAACATAAAAAAAGACCAAAACCAAAGAAAAAAAAAACACCCAAAACACTTACACATGGATTACATAAATCAGTTGATAAAAACCACTCTAGTTTTGATGAAGCTATCAGCTTTAAGTCGTAAAATTTTCAAGGACTTTCAGATACATCACTGAAATTTGCAAAATAATGGGATTAACAAAAGAAGGTTACTGAAGTTTCATAACCTGTGCTTCCTTGGTATACCTGCTATGCATTTAGTGATGTTGGAAGAACTTTTTAATAAATTCCAACTCACTGCATTACTCGTATTTTCTTCACAACTAATATTAATTACAGGGATTCTAAGCTAGAAAATGAGACTTAAAAAAAATACGATAGAAAAAATTGTCACATTCCAAAAAGTTGCCACAAGGTTCAAGATTTTTGCTGTGTTTCTGCAATCCTACACAAACCTTATACTCTTCATTACAGCTCTGACATGACGTGAAACTATTTTAATCTTGTCTCAAAGCAATCTGCAATTCCCAATTTGATTTTTAAAATCTACCCTGAAGACCAAGGAAGTTTAATTAACTGAAGCCAACAACTTACCTTCCCAGTATTTCCAGTAATTCTGCTATGCCATTGTGATGTTCTGTTTCATAAATAAACCTAAAAAAAAAAAAAAAAAAAAAACAAAAAAAAAAAAAAAACAAAAAAACAAACAAACAAAAAAAAAAAACCACTTTATTCAGTTACTGCTGAAGAGAGATATAAATCTAACACCAAGATCACCATCTCACATTACAGGTAGCCTTAACCTCCCAGGTTTTAGTCACTCAGTAAAAAGAGAACAGGAAAACATAGTGGAATAGAAACTTTGTGGAAAGATAAATCAATACTACATCAAGCTGCTTTCAATCTTCCCACCTGCCTGCTCTTTTTTCTCCTCACATTTAACAAAGCAGCATGCACTTGAACTTTTTCCAATACTCATATTCTATGCCATTTTAATAATGCAAAACTGAACACAGCAAACAATGCTTTAAATATTAAAATAACACAAGAGCATCTGGCATAATTAAGTGCCATAACTCAACCTTCTACATGCAAGCACAAGGTGTTCAAACAGTTACTACTTATGGACCTAAAAAGCTCTTTGCCATTACAGACTTCTGTGCAAACAAAAGGCTCTGTAAAAAACAGAGGAAGTCAAATTTCTCCAAGTTTTCCTAGGCAGTCACCCTGCCATCCTTCTTCCACATTGCCTGAGTGTAAATTTATTGAGAAAGTTCTATGCACAACCTTTTTTGCAAAAAGTCAAAAAATTTATGCTTGAGAAAATAATTCTGCTACTCAGCATTTTTAATATGAAAATTTGTCATAGGCAGACATATTAACAGCTACTTTTAAGCTTGAATATTTGCTACAACTACTTTTTCTCCTTACAGACCATTTCCATATAAGCCAGTACAACAACTGCAAGCAAAACTAAAGACAATGATACAAAAAGCTTTGTACTGAATTAACGGGAGCATAAAGGTTTAAAAATTAAAATATTTTGCAATAGTAAAACTAGAGTAATGCACTACCAGGACAGAATTCTGGCAATTCTGGTCAGTGACTAAAAGACAAATAAAGAGCACACATTTCTTAGGTAAGCACAAGAAAACTGACAACTTGTAGGTAAAAGTAAAACAAAAGGAAATATTTTGAAAAGTTCTAAACATACTTTAAGAGCTCCTGAAGAGCACAATCCACTAATTCAAGAAGTTGAAACAATTTCCCTCCCTCGTGCTCATGTCCAGGAACATTAGCTTACATTTGGAGATGCAAAATTTTATAAACTTTTAGCATCTAAATATTATATGATTAAGTAAGGCTTTCCTTTTAATTTTTCCTCCATTACAACTTGGTAGAGAAAGGTAGTCTTTACAGTGCAAATCATGTAATCTCCAATATACATTTCAGATTGAAAACATTTTTTATACAAACTATTACAAAGTTGATCTAATGACCAGAACATTTCTAGGTCTTTCAAAAGCTCTGTGCCAAAATTATCTGTGTTTGAACACTTTGCTTCCATTGTCCATGAAAATAAAGTGCAAGAAGTGGCAAGTAAAAAAAACACTTCTCAGAAATGAATTTTAAAAACACTGTGATGCTGCTCTATTATCTGGTTCAGATATTTTACAAAATCATGCATTTTGGAATTAATTTCATAAACTCTGTATCTGGGGGAAAAATTTACATCTTTGTTTGAAAGATACACCTGTACTTTCTCCTTTGGACATACTGGCTCTTGACATGTCCAGTCAAGAGCAGTTGTCAGCAAGACAGTGCAGGCTTACTAATTATGTTAGAAGTAGTCCCTCTATATCTCCTCCAAAGGCTTACTTGTTACCATGGGCAGGGAAGATAAGCCCCCTCTACAGCTGGTACTGCTGGGTGCCATTCATGAGATGGCACTGAGTATGTGGCAGCTTTCTGCTATTTTCTTAAAGGGATAGCATGAAACATTAATTTGGGGATAAAACAGCAGTGGTAGAGAAAAAGGGAAACATGATAGAAGGAGTGCAAACCCAATACATGATATCATTATTTGTTGACAAGAATATAAAAACTAAACCACTAAATTTCAGGCACCATAATTTTGCATTCACACTTGCCATAATGCCAGTAAACCACATATTTCTGAAGAGCTTTGGTAAAGCAGTGGATTAGTTTTTCACATTCCCCCCTCCCCTTTGGGGGTAATACGCACATTCATTCTATGACAATTAAAATATTTCACGAGCCCTAAATTGTTCATCTTTGTTCTGAGGAAAGAAAAGGCAGTAAATATGTTTCTTCAAGCAAATTCCAGATCTCTCAGTCATTCAACTTGAGCCCAACTTTTGCATTAAGAAGAACTACATTTTATTAAGGCTCTACTGCAACACAAACACCACTACACAGTAAGAAAAAAAACCCTTACAGACAAAGATAACCCAACCACCCACTGAATCACATACTAGCTCAAATTTCAGCTGCCAAATTTATGCTGTGTGCAAGACAATCCTAATTTGTATCTCCCAGACCAGCTTTAATTATTGTCAAATGTAGCAGTACTTGGTATAAACTTACTAAGAAATAAAAACAATTGCTAGCAGTGTCGGCAGTACTTTCAGTTGTACACGTCATCACATGTACCATAATACAAAGATACTGACATACCTATAAAATATATTATTAATTTGTTTCCGGATGTAAGCTCTTAGGCCTAAGAATTTCCCATATATTCTGTGAAGGGTTGTTTTAAGAAAATCTCTTTCACGAGGATCTTCACTGTCAAAGAGCTCTAAAAGCTGCAAAAGAGAAAAGAAGAGATGCACTTTACCTGAATCTAATGCATTGTAAAAATAATTTAGAGCTTGAAGTTACAAAGTCTTTATTTTACCTCACCTGTAATACAAACTTCTGATCAATATATTTCTTAGCTATATTAGGTTGAAAATCTGGAGATTCTAAAAACCTTAAGAAAAACTCATAAACAAGCTGAAAAAAAAATAAAAAATAATATTAGTCTTTTAAACACGGAAACATTTTATAAGCAGCAAATTAAAAAAATTACTAATTAGTTGCTGAGAACTGCAATATGTTTTTATGTTCTACACAGTAAAAACTTTGCTCTTCCTCTCCTGACAAAGTACAAGAACTTAAGTTTGTTTAAAGAACATTGAAATTCTGCTGAGCTCCATCACTAGATTCTATGCAAATGACATACAGCAATCTAATATTCATCATTCCCAGAAGTACTTGTTTTGAATGTTCTCTGTTCCCCTCCTTCACAGTACGACTGAAAGCTAGAGCTGTGCCACAGTCAGATCAAAGCATATGTGCATAGTGTCAAGCAGAAGCTCATTTAAAATCACTGCAGTTACACCTGCATCACAAGACACAACAAACCTTTAACCTATAATATACTGATTTTTTTTTATAATCAGTTTAAATTAAAACAATGTATTTTAAATATTGCAGAGAAATGTAACTGCCTTGAGATAAACATAACAATTCTGAGTCAAGAAACAATAACCTTAATGTAAGAATTTTGTTCAGATTATGATGTCCTAGTCTTCATTAAATACCTGTAGATGAGGCCACGCAGCTTCTAAGGTTGGTTCATCTTCCTCTGGATCAAATTCTGCTCCCGTTGGATTGGAAGATGGTGGTAATGTTCGGAACATATTAACTGCAAACTGAAATCATACGTGCCTTTAAGAACTCTGAAACAAGTGGGTGATTAAAAAAAAAAAGACTTCACTGATGGTTTAGACTGAAAATTCTTTTGAACTATTTCAATTAATATCTGCAAAAATACAAGCTATGTAACCCAGCTGTTTAAATATGAACGAAATTCTTTCTTTGTTAAAGATTTCTAACTTGGAGAACACTTTCCCATGCAGTACTCTAAAGCACAAACCTGTCAGGATGTATTTTACAAGGGTATCACTCTGATCTCTTCACACACACAAAATTTTAAAAGCCCAAGCAAGTGTATATAAAATGTTTACACAAACATGTTATATATATAAAATACATAAATACACACACACTTTACAAAGCTTTGCAACAACCTGCAAAAGTGGAAATGAGAAGCAGAGATGCAAAACAAAGATTACCAACACCTGTTCTTCTCTGTAAAATATTATCAGTTTCATTTCACGCCACAAGTATACACAATGGGGAAACACTTCAACATCAGATCTTCCCCCCAGTGGTATTTCTCTTAAACCATGTCCATCTACCTGACATCATGGGAACACGGAGGTGGTAGAAATGCATACCCCAATCCTTGCATCTTTCACTTTGTCTGAATTCTCAAACCCCGGAAAACCATTCATCGTTCTTGTGGAAGTGAAGCAGACTACAAAGATGAATTGATTTTCAAGTTGTCGATACATATACACACAGAGATACTTGAAAACACAAAAATAATGTATTTGTCTAGACTCATAGTCATACTATATATGAACTGAAGTAGCACTCTTCACAAACCCCTTTAACATGAAGAATTTCCAAGTCCCGAATAAAGACAAAACACACATTCCCTGTCATATGGACAGAAACCTTCTCTCTGAGATTCTGTTTTAGTCAAAACAACCTCATTGCTAATTTCATGTAACTTTTTTTATTTAAAAAAATAGTCATAACTAATCAAATTTTTATCAGTGTATACAATGCATATAATCACAAATGCAAAGTAAAACACATTTGTTGGCTGAAAAAAAGAAATCTTATGTGATTTTTTTTGGATAAATTTAGCACGCAGTCTCAAGAGTAACCTTACCTAGAATGATGCAAAGATTTAAAAGGTCTTTAGTACCTTAAATTCTCCACCTTTGATGACAAGCTGGCTGCTTTGTGGATAAGAAAGGACCATGTAGCTAGTGATTCAAATGGTTGTTCTCATACTGGGAGGAGTTAATGATTAAAACTTTACTGAGCAAGTTGAGGGGGGACAGATTTCTGAGTGTGCCAGTAAGAAAACCTAACAAAACCTTTATCTGTATATGCAAGACAGCTATAGCTGTCAGTACTGAAAAGAGACTAATTCCTTAACTCCACTTGTAATCCAGAGTATTAGACAAGGCAAACACTGACAGGAGACAACCAAACTGCCGAGCAAGTAGAAAAGCGTCATCTCTTTAGCTATGTAAGTGCACCAAACGGAAACTTCACTCTATTTTGTTGCATACTCACTATCAAACCAGTACCAAGCAGTCTTTACTGATTATGGTATAGAATTAAAAACCAAATAAATAAAATCAATTCAGATTAGCATATGGTCCCAAACCACCTCGACGACTTCAAAATGATCCTTTGAGACAAATGCCTCAGTCTCACAGCAGCTTGAACACACTGCAGAAACAATGAGAAGACTGCCAAAATAGAAACAGTGGTGTACTGTCCTCACCCTTCATAACCATTGAGTGTACTGGGCTCCACAAAGAAACTCTCTTCAAGTCCATTCCTTCTTACAATACTAAAGTAAATGTTGCTTTCAAATCCATTGCTCATTTTATACTTCATAAAAACATGAAGGTATTTAAAAATATTTTTTTGTAAACGTGCTCACAATGAGAATGGTGGGTATGCTAAACGGAGAGCACATCCTGCACATGTATTTTATCAAGTCAGCTGCAGTTGGCGGCATGGAGCTTCAGCATAAGGCACACATTTACTCCATCCTACACAGGTACTGCAAGTACTAGGAAGAGTTAACATACACATTGTTATAAATATTCTAGTGCTGTAAGAGACTGGAGGTGCCTTTTTACAAGTATTTAGGAGAAAACTGGAGAATACATTCCTTAAGTGTGGCAAAGCAAGAGACAACAGGACAGAGAAGCTGATTTGTCAGGAAAAAGAAAATTCTTCATAAAAGGCTACATCACCAGGAGCAGCAGAAACATTTACAGAGCCTTTTCAAGAAAGCAAATACTTGGCTCAGTAAACATGCCAGTAAAGAGCACCTCTGGGAACAGCTAGGGTGAGAAAAAAAGATTACCCCACTGGAACTTGCACTGAACTGAATGCCTTATTTGAGGATGCAAAGGAACATTTTCCTTATTTCATCAACTGAAAGGTTCCTACACTGTCAACAAATATGTAATACACAGTTAAAGGGGAAAAAAAAAAAACAACCCCTAAACCCTACAAGTTTGAGTTTACTTAAAATGTAGCTATTCAGAATGCAAGGTCTACTCCAATATAAAACTTAAAATCTATTCTTCATGCCTCGATTTCAGTCTTTGTTATGCTATTATGCTCAAATTCCATTGCAGCTAATACTCACATGTGCCATACACACATTTTTTTTCTTCTCTTTA
Source organism: Amazona ochrocephala (assembly GCA_039720435.1). Taxonomy (NCBI): domain Eukaryota; kingdom Metazoa; phylum Chordata; class Aves; order Psittaciformes; family Psittacidae; genus Amazona; species Amazona ochrocephala. The sequence continues at coordinate 48,876,863 of CM077882.1, read as the reverse complement.
TTTTTTCTTTTTATATAAAATCAAAGCTTTCTTGCTGATCATTTGAAGATTACTCAAAAGCTCTGAAAGATTAAGCTGTCTCAGTTTAAAGATGCTACTTTGCAGACGAATGCATTCTACCCATCTTTGGTAGGATTCTGGGAAAAGCATCAGAATGCCATATTTCCTTCCCTCTTCACATTCTGACTTCTTCTCATTAACACCTCCATTCACAGTTTAAAATAATGCTGTGAATTACCTATTAACTGGCAGGGCTAAGGAGCATATGTATGTGCTGCCCTGCCATCTCACTTCTGACAGATGGCAGAGCAGACAGTGGGAGGCAGTATGAAACTGCATCAGCTAAATCGGCAAGGCTTACATCATGTTCCCATAAAGGAAAAGTCATCCTCATGCTTCAGAATATTCCTTCATTTCGGCAGCTGAGATGCAGGTCTGATACAGAAAGAGACTGGCGTATCAGAGTAATTACTATTTCAGAGAATTAGAAGTAAAGCTGAAATATCTTTATGTTCCCCTTTTAAAAAGCATAGTCCATCAAGCAACTAACAACTTCCAACCTTTATTTAAAAAAAAAATTTACAATAATCATAGTCTTAAAAAAAAAAAAAAAAAAAAAAAAAACCAGGAAGACTATACTTGAAATTTAGAACTTGCTAAGGTTTTTAAGCAAATGGAAGAATAATCACAGCCTTCTTTAGATTAGCAAGCCTGAGGCTCTCGCTATAAAAAAGAAAAAACAGGTCATGTAGGGTGCTAGGTACAATGCTTCATATTTTTTATTTCTGAGGATGTCAAATGGAAAAAAACCTACAGTAAGTTGTTCCATGAGCAATGGAACCAATGAAGCCTGATTTGTCCTAGCTTGTGTTTTATACCCTTGAACAACAGAACGTCAAACTGCTCAAATCAATGCGCATCACCTCCCAGCGAAGGCACAACACAAACCTGAAACTCTTGTCTATTAAGCCACTGAAATTTAGAAAGATTTACAATGAATTAGTATCAGTGAGCCCTTTACCCTTCTGTCAAATGCCTGATATTTTTTGTAACTTCTAAGCCTTCTGACCAAACAGACAAGACACAAGCTGCAAAGTCTCATTTCCTCTAAGGCAAATTTCCCTCAGAAGTACTACATAAACATAGCTTAAACACAACAGCTCCCCAGCTCCTGTCCCCTCAAACCCCACAACATCTCATCAAATTTATGAAGTTTGAGTCTTTATGAAAACTGGGCTAGCGTGCCAAAATTCCCTCTGTGCTGTTAGCACAAGACAGTACTCGACACCAAAGGATATAACTAAAGAGGACAGGGAAAAAAAAGGAAAAACAAACAACCTGCATTTTACTGCTTTACAGACATGTCTCTTGTAATGGTAGCTATGCACCCTGTTTTTCTGGTAGCCTATTTTGTGTAATGCTGGAGAATATTTTAAAGCAACTAAGCATTAGCGTTACACATTTTCTCCTCCCTTCTCCTGAGCAGCCTGAGTGAAGCCTGACACGAACAGCTCTAAGTGACAAGGTACATAATCTGAAAGTCTTCTGTATTTGTGTAAATAAAGCCACCCTAATAGCTAAATTGAGTCACAAGTAGTATGCTTCTATTCACAGTAGCATTTCTTATTCTAGACAAAAGATAAAAGAAACCAAACAAAACCTCACATCTGCAAAACACCCAAAACAAAAACATAGCTGCAGGAAGAACATAGCTGTTTCAGAACAGATGACCAAAAAACCCCAAACCTGTTACATAAAAGAAGCCTAAGAAAACCTGCTATCTGAATTTAAGCTCAAAATACTAGTCCAGAAACTTACATAGCTACTGCAGTGCTGTGTAAGCCTCACACAAGGGAGCCCCACACCCTTCAGAACCTTGCAGATAATAAACATTTTAAATTCACCGAAAGTGTTGTCAAACAGATGGCGCATGCTCCCAGCAAAACACCAGCTACTAAAATAGCAGCCAAATTCTGCACCAAGATTTAGTAAACTAACAAAAGTGCAGACTTCATTACCATTCATCGCACCTGAAAACAAAGAAAGCCTATGTTCTCCTCAGCCAAATGCAGTTCTGGTGTCCTCAACACGAAAAGGACATGGGACTGTTGGAACAAGTCCACAGGAGGGCCACAACGATGATCAGGGGACCGGAGCACCTCCCGTATGAAGACAGGATGAGAAAGTTGGGGCTGTTCAGCCTGCAGAAGAGAAGGCTGCATGGAGACCTCATAGCAGCCTTCCAGTATCTGAAGGGGGCCTATGGGGATGCTGGGGAGGGACTCTTCATTAGGGACTGCAGTGCTAGGACAAGGGGTAATGGGTTCAAACTTAAACAGGGGAAGTTTAGATTGGATATGAGGAAGAAATTCTTTACTGTAAGGGTGGTGAGGCACTGGAAGGGGTTACCCAGGGAAGTTGTGAATGCTCCATCGCTGGCGGTTTTCAAGGTGGGGCTGGACAGAGCCTTGGGTGGCATGGTTTAGTGGGAGGTGTTCCTGCCCATGGCAGGGGGGTTGGAACTAGATGATGTTAAGGCCCTTTCCAACCCTAGCTGTTCTATGATTCTGGCCACAAGTGTTTGATGAAAGATGATAATGCAGGCACATAAGGCAAAAGTTATGGAATTATGGGCAGTTAAGACTTCTTACACAGAGTGAATGCTCATGTCTGACTTATATATTCAAGAACTCGAACTCCATTTTACCCAAATGAAGTCTCTGCAAGCTTATTCTTTTTCGTAACTCCCCTTTCATCAGTGTCAATTACTCCAAAACAAGCAATCAATTACCAAAAACCAGACATACAAACAAGCTATCAAGACATGGAAAAAGCCATGATCCCACATCTCATTAATCATCCTCAGTACTTTGCATCCATGTTTGACATGCACAGTTATACATAATCCTACTATTCTCAGAAGTTCTCATGAAAATAACCTGTGTTTCAGTGAACATTTATGGATGACTTCAAGAATAAGCAGTCTTCAGAATAAGCGATGTCTTTTATACTATAAATCCTTAGAATCTTTGAGGAAGCTTCAAAGTACCCAATTGTTAGGATGGCCTCAAAATTTTACTAAGTTTGTATTCATGTTAAAGATGCACTGTTCTCTCAGTCCCCTGAAAAATCACCTCAAGCTATAAAGTCTTGGGAAAAACATCACGTCACACATAGTCAAGAGCTTATTGTGGGCTCAGCAGCCAGGATTTTCAAAAGATGCTTTCTGTTCTCAGTATATTGCAGACAACAGCTACAGACCTCAACTCAACTGCTATTCCATGGAACTGGTGTCAAGTCAGCACAATGAGAGCTTAAAGACTCTCCTGTAGTTTCAAGCCCACTGCAGAGAAGGAGCTGGCCATAAGCCCACAGGAAAAAAAAACAACCCTAGGCCTAGCTGGCTAGGATTTGGATAGCGAGAAGAGAGAAACAGCACAGGCCTGGTCTGCTCACATAGCTTGTTCCAGCAGAAACCTCATCTGCCATCCTGTGGACTAAATAAAGTCTGACTCTTATTCTCACCTTTAAACACAGGAGAAACTCAATTGCTGGTACTGAATGAGATTGTCAAACTTGCAAAGGTGATCTTAACTCCAATCTTCTATTTTTTTTTTTTCAGGTTTTGAGTTTCGCAGTCTGCATGCTTTTTAAAGAACTAGATGCATTTAACTTTCCTTCCTATTTTTTTAAATATTAAAATTGTCACAGATAAAAAAGCAACGATGAATTAAAAAATTCAACATAGTTCCCATTGTTAAGTGACTTACCATATGTACTACTTCAGGGTAAATAGGTTCTGTAATCACATTGCGATTGTGTGTGATATATTCTACCATTTCACTTAAAGCTGCTCGTTTTACTTCCTTCCACTTTAGGTCACTTAGTGGATCAGAAACAAAGTCAAAAAGTACACAACATTGTCGTAACTTCTGGATAAAAAGCTTTTCTTGATCAGCAGGAGGAACATCTGAAAAGTGAAAATAATTGGTTGTAAGTTATATTACAGTAGACTTCACTCTTCTCCCCTTTGCCCAAGCCACAGACAAAGCAGTGTTTAAGACTAAAAGGCAAACTTTGTGAATCTTCAAATGATTTTCAGGAATATAATGGTCCAGAGTTATGAGCCACAGTAAAATATGCTGTACATAACAGGGATGCATACTTGCCTCTGCTAGGAATTGATACTGCATGGAAAAAAACATACACTTGGGGGAAAAAAGAAAAAAAAAAAAAAAAAAAAAAAAAGGAAAAAAAAAAAGACCAAAAACTCCAAACAAAACAAACACCCCATGGAATTCCCCAAACAGCTCAGTTTGTGGCAGAATATTATGTCACTTTTGCATAAATCGCTAGTATTAAAAAAAGCATTTAAGCCAGAGCTGCTTTTTAAACCTGGCAGCTGCCACCTCGCAAAGTCCATTTTGATATCAAGTGCCTCCTGTAACACAACAGGCCGCAGGAACCACATCCAGGCACAGAACAACTATTCGAGATTTTTTTAAAACTTCACTAACACAAATATTTAGAGAATCTGAAGCAACACACTTGGGATCTTCAGCTACTTGGCCAATTTGTAACACTATTTTGAATGTTTGTTTCACACATACAAGAGCTAGGCTTGCATTAATTATCAATCTATTTGAGCACTTGCAGGAGTCTCATTAACTGTGGCCAGCACTGCAAAATTAAACAACACTGGCCTTCTAGAAAAGACCATACTTACTAACCAAGATTAACAGAAGAAAAAAATACCAGTAAATTTTAAAACAAAGTAAGTAAACATATCACTTGATATTTTACTTGTTGTTTAATCATCACTCAGATGCAGCTGGTAAGAAACTATTTTGACTTCTTCTCTGATACCTATTAAAAATATTTCACAGGCTTCAGGTACCCTGAGACCAGAGACCAGACTCCCTCATCTTCTATAACAAATAGAAGGAAAAAAAAAATAAAATAAAAATTGTACTCTTGGTAATGCTGTCATTCATTGCCTGAAACATTGTTATACAAGCACCTAACTTCAAGACAAAGGTTGACTTGCCTACAGAGTCTTTCTGCAGTGTTACTTTTTACTGTTTGAAAAGGATACCTGGGTTATAAACAAATTTACCTCTCAATTTTCACTTCACACACTTTACACCTTAATCCTCCCTGCTGATCCTTTGTAATTAATTATGTAGCGCTTTGAGGTAAAGCAAAATTAGACTGCACATTTCAAACTTCATGCACAATTGACAAGAAAGTAAGCCAGCACTACTTTTAACATCAGTATTTTCCAAAATAATTAAGCTTCAAAAGAATTAAGTATACTCACAATGACCTAAACCCACCAATTATATTTTGAAATCAAAGTAAGCCTAAATCACCAACTCCAAGTATAGATGCAGAAGTTTAGGGTACTGTTAAGAAAGAACTGACACTAGACTGCCATTTATAAACATTCATGTGTTGACAAACTGACATACCGCCTATAGCTTACATTTCAACAGTTACAGAAGTTATGCCTTTTAAACTCTATAGAGCTTTAAGCCTCATTGCCACAAAAATCTGTATGTGCTTTATTTTTCTTTTAAGTAATCCCATGAGCAGTGAAGATGACTAATGCATGTGAAATTACAGATCATTATACACAGCAAAACCTTTCACGATCAGAACCTTGACTTTCAGTGCTCAGGAAATACACAATTAACTGGCTAGAGGTAAAGAAAACTCTAACCTCGTTTGACAGCAGAAAAATTCATGTCCAATTAAAACTGTTACATGACTACAGCACGAAGGTAAAGACAAGAAACACGAACACACCACAGAAAGGCTGTGTAAATTAGCACATTTTATGTTTTTGCATAATGGCTATTTTATTGTTAGATATGAACTGCTAAGACATTAATAGCATGTTAAAAAACAAAGTAAAACTAGATTGTCTTTGTAAATAGTTCTGCAGTTGACACCCACTTCTTCTAGTTGATGACTTTTCTTTTTCCTTAGAGAATTATAAAATGCTAAATATTTCTTCAACACAAGCAGCAAGAGCTACCACAAAAGTATTTCAAGCAGTACTACTGAATATGAACACACACAACCTAACACATGCAGGTACAATCTCAAACTGAATGTCTGACCCATCTACAGTCCAGTTGATTAGTTATATACAATGAATTGCTCTCCTTTAAGTGCCTGACAAACTTCATTTTATAAGATAACAAAAACTGGAGTAGCTCCTCCCTCTCAAAGGGAAGTTGCTTTCAAAAGTACTTTTGTTATAATAAACCTGGAGGACATACTTGGTTTAAAATGGCTGGCCTTTTTTTTTTTAGTTATGTACACAGAATTGTTCTGAAGATTCATCCCAGAATAAAAGCTTCTGAAGTAACAGCCCTGGAGACGATGCAGAATAAAAATGTAGCATACATAAAAGAAACCACAACCAGCTACAGAACTCAGTGTGACCAAGCCACCTGGGACAGTGAAGGCTTCAAGAACTAGGAAGAAGCTGGTAAATGATGGGTGTCCCTAAACACAGCAACAGCTTTCCAGCAAATAAACCAAAATTCCAGCATTGTGAACAAACTGAAGGTACTTTAAGACACACAAATTTTGTATCTGAATACACTTTTGTCTATTTGAATTGAAAACTACAGCAATGAGTGATTTCTTCTGGAAAAAGAGAGTATTTAATCAAGTAATTTGCATACTGAAAGTCAGCCAAATTTATGACCTAAATGTACAAAGTCTCAGATGTACAAAGTGGTTACCTTTTCCCAATTAACTCTAAGATGGAAAGTGGTTCAACCTGAAGGGTAACAACACAATTTCACTTCAGGATACTGTGCTATGAATGTATGCTCCACAAGATCCAAAGCCCAAATAGAGACTATAATCATACAAGTAATGGGCATAAAATTACAGTGATTTACAGTACACTGACCTGAAAGGAGAGGAAGCATTAAAGCTGTAATTACTACTAATCTCAGAAGTTAAAGACTGTGAACTAAGAGGGTCAAGAAACACCCTTAACCAGGCAAGCCACCTCCCTCACCACTTAACTCTGAAGTGGCTTGACTATTTTAAGTACCTCAGTCACCCTTATTCTAGCCCAGAGAGATGTTCTTTATGCAGACTCAGAACCTCACATATTTCTAAGGAACCGTGTTTTCTTTGTTTGTGGTTTGTCGTTTGTCATTGTCACCCTCCCATCCCCACCCCCCCGGGAAGTGTCTTAATCCGCAGCCTTCAGGTGCCTGAACCTCAAATCTCTGGTGGTACTTGTCTGGTACTTACGCCCATCAAATAAAAGATCACCCCTACTTTTAAGGTTTGAAAGGATGATTTCAGTATGACAGAAAAACAGAAGGTGGCCAAGAAGCTGACTTGAATAGATAGTAATTTTTGTGCATAGAAGGTATGCACACCTGCAGAGGAACTCCAGATGCCCCAAGAAGTTGTTTATCCCTCAGTCACATGACAGTGGCTGGTTACAGTCTTTTCCTAAACTGCATGGCAACTTCTACATCACCTTCCACTTCAACTAAACGATAACCCATGACTCCCAATCACTGAAGTTAACTGATTTACTTGAAGAGACTGCCATTAGGTAGAAGTTTCCATAACTAAGCAACTCTGGTGCTCCATTCCTGAATAGCCATGAGAAGGTCATGGTTATTCAGAATCTACTCTTTACAATAATTCCACTTGGAATTATTTGGAGCTGTTCACTCAGTAGTGTTTTTTGTACAAATGAAAAACCAAAACAAAATAAACCTCCCAAGCAAAATAAAAACAAAATCAAAACAATAAAAAACCCCACACACCTTCACCACCTCCATTTGCTAGACACTATTTACATTATTTTCACAGAATGTTTCTAAACAGTAGCACAAGTATAAGCCTAAGACTCTGTATTCAACACTTACCCCTACCAGTAATCATACTTGAAATGAGTACTATTTCTGGTCTTCTGCTGGAATAGTAGCATAGGTTTTCAGAATCTCAAAGAATTTCAGTCTTACATTTGGATTGGTTTCTCAGCAATTCCTGACACAAATATTGTAATGGCATATTTTATGCCTAAATCCACATAATTTACCTACTATCCTTTTTGCAAGATAGAAAGATACACTAGAAAAAGTACTAAAAGAATATAGGTACTCTGATGGCAAGGTAGGCTTCTGGGCATGAGCAATCAGCTACTTGTTTTACTCAGATTTTTCAGAGTTTCTTTCCTTCCAATCCCCGGACATTAGACGGACTTACACAACCAATGTACAGAGGTGGAAGCTCTGCCCCTTCTATTTTAACTGTATCAGCATAGAAGTAGCTATTCAGGAATTGTTCACACTGGTAACTGTCCTCCCTCTGTCCTTGCTTCTCAGTCAGGATGTGGTAATCATTCTGTACGCAGGAGCTACCATCAGCACCCTGAGAAACCATTTTTTAAGGTACAGCATAGCTAAAGAATCAAAACAGTTATATTCCAACAAACCAAAATTTTTTCTGTCTTCATACTAAAATAAATTTTTTCTGCTTTTAGAAAATTAGAAAACAAGTAAAAATTAACCATAAAACACTGAACTTTAGTTTTTAAGTGCCTGAACATATGTTCAATATTGTATGGTACATTAATATTTTCAAATTGTAGGAGTGTAGAGAACTTACCATTCTCTGGGTAACATTTTTTTTATGTTCCTTCAAATCTAAACATTATTTTTCTAGTTTTGTATTGTAATTGTGTCAACACTGGGCATTGACGATTGATCCATCCCCTACCTTCTTCGCAGCAGACCCTTTTTCTATGGCAACCGTGTAATTCAACAGTTGCTGAGTAAAGGACAAAAAGCAAGGCAGGATAAGTAGGTAATCCAGAGATGCCACACAAAACAGCTGTTTTCTAGAACAGATTGGAACTGAAACAAAGCTAGAAGTTTAAAGGTTTTAGATGATGTCTTGACAGGAAGAACAGCTCATACAACTTCTACCACAAAACACAATTTGTGGTCAGTAAAAACAGGAGTGCTGGTATTAGACTCAAGAGAGCACAATATATAAACATTTTAAGTAGCACAGAAGTGGAACAAACTTCCGCTCTTTATCTCAATATTGAAGATAAAGAGATGTACATGTAAGCTGTGTAAACTGTCATAAAAGAATGCAGGCTTAGTCCAAAAGAACTGAGCTGTAAGTTTAAGGTCCTTCTCTAATTATTATGCATTACACCTCTAAGTATTCATACAGAGTAGTTATATGCTTTTTTATATATATATATATATATATATATATATATATATATATATACACGCACATACACACACATATACACAATGTATTTCCTGTTAGAAACAGGACAGTGAAGATGAAATGGACTTTCAGTCTGGTCTACAACAACAAAGCTCATGACTCCCAAACAACTCTTGATCAGTAATTAAAAATATCTGGCAGGTACTTAGAGCTTCCCTAAAGATAACAAGAAAATATTTATTCCAACCAGCTATCATCATAGCAAAGTTGTTTTGCTCAAGGACAGAAGATGAGCTGAAAATGGTAGGCCAACACTCAAGGGAAGTTCCCAATCTCAAAAGTATTTGTACGGCCCACATATTTCCAAAGCACGACCCTCATCTGCATCAGCTGCCTTTATGCAGCACCATGATGCTCAGAACCAGTCCAGGCATTTGGGGGGGGGTGGTGGTGGAATGAGAACCAGCTGTAATTACAGGCTATGTCCACTCCAACTTTCAAGGAACTGAGCTGCTGCCAGAAATACTTTTTGACTGTTCTTCAGGTAACAGAAATATGTAATTGGAAATAAAAGCTGCTTTTCATTTCCCTGCATTTGGAGAAACTGTACCGTTTTTAACTGCTGCTGTTTCACATTGGGTAATGCACCTGAAAGACTGGAATGCAAAATACGAGAACTACTTTTCTATATATTGATAGAAAATAAGGTTTAAAAACAAAGCTTAAATCCATACATATGGGGCCAGTTTTCTAGATAAAATTCAAAAGCAAGCTGCATTTTACTTTATTTCCAAATAGTGGTGTGTTTTTTTTTTTTTGCCCCCCCCCCCCCCTTTAAATAATGCAGTGCTTTTATTTAAAGAAATCTCCCCCCATCTCCCAAGCAAACACCTGGTTAGTAGATGTTTTTTTTTTCAATAAAGAAACAGCACTGAGGTTGCTCCTATGCTGATCAGCACTCTGGATGAAGTTGTAACTCCACTTAAGATAAAAACTTAACCTACGACAGCATGTGTATGAAATCAATATAAACCATGAAACAGAAGTGGGGAGGAGAGAGATAAGAGCAAGACGCTGGAATTCATTAAGTAGAAAGGTACATAGCATTTAAAATTTTTAGTTTCTACAAAACAAAATTTCATGGCTAAATTTTAATTCAAATGAGCAGTTTTTCATTGGATTATGAGACTTCTGGAGCAATACATTCTCCCAATTAACAGGGGAAAAGAAGGCTGTCAGAATCAAGTGAGCCATTATCAGACTAATTAAACAGCAACAGGGAATAAAAAAGCCACCACCCAAAAAAGCCCACAGTTAAGAGAGCCTGGAAGGAATGTGAAGCACATGTTTTGTCAGTCCTGGAGTGAAGCTCAAAACAGGTGCTTCACAACACTAATCCCCTCGGAAAGCTGCAGTTGTTGGGGAATGCAGTGCTGAGGGCTATTGCTAGTGGCAGCCCTCTCCTAACTACAAGATTACATTGCGGTTTTGAGGATAGAGAAACTAAGTAATGACATTTAACTGCAAACATTTAAGATGGGAAGTTTTAAGGACTGACTGGTAATGAAGCAGTAGAAAAAAAAAAAAAAGCCTGCTGTCATTTCATACTATTTGGCATAATTTTTACAAACTAAACAACCCGAGGCACTGGAATTACTTCCAATAACATCTTTTCCAGGTATACATCATAAGCCTAATGATGATAAAAGTAGATCAGTGAATAATCCCTGCTCCTAATTGTCTAACTTTTTCAGAACAGGGCAAACATCACTCTGTATCTAAGCTCCTGCTTTACAAAGATTTTCATCAGAAGACAACTATTTTCTGAGAAGCCATATGAATTTTTAACCCCCCCTTAACATATTTGTAATAGTATTTCAGAGAAATAAGACTTTTTAGACTATACTTAAATGTTTAAAAATAGAAAGAGAAGAGTCAAAGTGGTAACTGAATAAATACTTTAAAGACAATGTACCATACAGAGAAAAACAGGAACACTTACAGAGGAAATGGCAAGTGAAATAAACCAAAATGGGCTACAGCTAATGAAATAAAAATTCCACCTGAAAATTAGGGAGAAAAATGACAGGGATGATAATCAAATAGACAACAGAAGAAAAAAATTGCCTTAACAAGGAAAGAGAGAAATCAAACAGATAAAGAACTCTCATAGAGCTTTCTGGCATACATATCCTGTTAACATACTGTTAATGTGACAGCAAACCTAATTTTTAAACACAAAGCACTTATTAGAAACCTAAAAGAAAAATCCTCAATTTCCCAGCTGTTACACTGTACCTGAATCCATTCTCATAAAGTAAAAATTCACTTATTATGCAACAACTTCTATTTATTTAAAAACTTTAAAATTGTTTTTAACAGTTTCTCTGAAAAGATGTAGCACTACTGTGGTGAGACCAGAACTTGGTTACACTACAGAGCATAATTCGAATGCATGGTATAATCAGAAGATTTACATTAAGTAAATTGAAGTAACCCATGAACCACTGAATAAACTCTGCTGCTTTGAACTCTTGGTTGAAGTATCCGCTAATCAAGCCTAACTATCTGCTATAAGCAGAAGGGCTGTTTCTCAAAATACACCCAGACTCCACACAGGAACCCATAACTCCACCCAGCTACTGCTGATGAGTCTGAGTAGCTTGCCAACCAATGTTATCTGTCACACATCTACAATAAATATAATTCAAGGAGCAATCAACCGCCAAAACATAAAATAACTTGTATGCTTCCCCAGAGCATATCAGCCTGCTTCTTCTTCTCCTCACTGCCCCTGCATACTCTAAATCCTGGCAGTTACTCGCTGGTTTCTATTGGATGCTTCTGAATGACAAAATAGGTTAATTTAATGAGGATTTTTAGAATAATTAGTTACAGGTATCACAAGCATTCACTGAAGAAAACTGGGTCATGTGTGTCTTAGGGATGACACACAGATTAGAAAGCAGAAAGCCCTCCCATGGTTTTCTATGGGCAAACATGTTTCATGCCATAATGCAACCTAAATCAAATACCCAGCCTCTCACACAAGAACTGTGGTTATAAACACAACTGCACGTGCTTTCCAGCTTGTCCAAAGCTAACATTACTTTATCTTAACAAAATCTTTCATAACCACTCCTTGATAACAATGCTGAATCAGCTTTCTAAAGTCTTGTCATGGCTTAACTCTAGCCAGCCACTAAGTACCACACAGCCGCTTGCTCACTCTCTCCCAGCCCTGCAAAGGGACGTGGAGGACAATCAGAAAAAAGTAGGAAACACAAGTTAAGAACAGTTCAGTAATTGAAATAAAGTAAAACATAACAATAATAATAAAAGTGGAGATAAATGAAGCCCAAGAAAGAAAAGTGATGCACGATGCAACTGCTCGCCCCCCACTGATGAATGTCCAGACTGTCCCTGAGCAGCGATTGGTGGCTCCTGGCCAACTCACCCAATTTATGTACTGACCACGATGTTCTATGGTATGGAATACTCCTTTAGCTAGTTTAGGTCAATTGTCCTGTTCTCCACTCCCTCCCAGCTTCCTGTGCCCCTCCTTACTGGCAGAGTGCAAGAGACTGAAAAGTCCTTGACCAGGGTAAGTGCTACCGAGCAGCAACTAAAACATCAGTAAGTTACCAGCATTGTTCTCATCCCAAATTCAAAATACTGCACTGCACCAGCTACTAGGTAGAAAATTAACTTTATCCCAGCCAAAACCAAGACAATTTGCTACTCCTTTCAAAACAGAAACAGGATGAGGAACAGGGTAAGTCTTTTGAAAAGTCTATTCAGAGGAAAAGCTTTAACAGTGCAGGTAACTCTGAGCTGAGATGCAAACTAAGGTCCCAAGTACTGATCAACATCTACAATCATCCCAAGTCACCGTACAGCATTAGAACTTCCAACAGTCATTACAAGATACACAGGAAATACCACCAATACCAGCAGGACTTTTTTTGTGTTTTTCCTGAGAGAAATTTCTTAACAAATTCTCCTCAATAGACAGGAAGTCCCGCCCCCTGTATGTGGGTTTTAAATTTAAACTGAGGCCTCCAACACATCTGTAAATGTAGCGGGCAAAAACAAGTTGCTGGTTTTATTAGTTATGAATCCAAAAGGGAACCACTACTGCATGGCCAGGAAGCTCTGGGCATGTTTAGATATCGCACTCCAAGCACATTTCCCAAAGTATCATTCTATTTACAATTTTCTTTTGAAATGGAAGATTCAGAATGTGCAATAAAAGCAATTTATTTTAATTTCTTCCACTTAAAAATAAGCTTTAGGATTCTTTATCCCTTAAGCTACAGTAATGAATATTGAGCTTCCAATAAGAGTGAGAAAGTTATGCAGTGAAGAGTATATGCTCAAAATTTTGCTTTAAAGAGGATATGTTTATTCTAATTCAAAGGTCAGTAAGATCTTAATTTCCTACTATGACAAGCACAACACAAGGTTTTTTTTTGTGGCATTCAAATAACTTTTAGCAGTCTTCAAAAAACCCCGTGCGTCAATTTTTGGATTTTAAGACGCTTTATATAGAAGTTTAGACACACAAGGAACATCAAAAGATATAAATATACTAGGTTAGAAGAAAGATTCTAGTGTTAGGACCAGTTACCGCTTGTTTGAAAAATATTTTTGGAGAAAATTTATTACACCCAAAGAACAGACAACACACTTTTTCCTTAAACAATTTAAGGGATTTCAGGCTCTGATCAATTTTGTTCCAGTTTTCTTTCCAACATGGCTTAAGTGAACACAGAACACCTTTGAAATACCACTGACATTGTTATGCTTTCACTTTAAATATAAAAGCAACACAAGAATTCAGTTTTAGAGGCTGTGAAGCCACACAGCTAGTAGCTTTAATCCAAAAATACAAAGTAAAAGCCTTCCATAAAACTCCTCAAAATGAAAAGTGTTTCAAATTAGTATACTGCAACAAACAACTAGAAAAGTCCCGAATGCTTTATTTTTACTGTACTTTCACATCTTTAACATTTCATGTATCACTTTTTCTTGCATAACTTAAAGAAATATTTACTTAATAAAATTAAGACTGTTATCAGTAACAAGAGCAATTATGAAAACTGACAGAAAACTGTCACTTCCAACACTTGTAACAACCCAGAGTCAGACCCCACCCTTAATTTTAACTGCATTTGAAGAAGAAAACCTAATCATCAAGTAACAGCAGAAATGGCACTGCATGATTTGTATGTGCATTAAGCAGAATTGATTATAAGAGTTGCAGACGTGGCTTTAAAATACCACACACTCAGAGTGTCATTTAACTCTGTTTTGTCTCAGAAGCCAAGCACCATCTCTGTTAGGCTGGCAAGACTGTACTTTCACTCATATAAGGTGTTTACCTCCAGCATAAACGTTAGAACCTTTATAAAAGCCATCTTCACCAGAGGGGCATCTTGTTTATGTATGAAGTAAATACTCCTGCAGCTATTAAATACTGCTGGTGCCCACTTAATCTGTGTGATTTACTATGCGATTTCAGTAGCCAACAGTATTTGGTAGCACATGGAGAGAATTAGCTGACTACAGAACAAATTATTAATTTTGCTTTGAACAGAAACAGAAATAATACTTTCCTCAGAAACACATGGTACTGAATTTTCATCTCAAAAGGTATTTTATAGCACCAAACCGGAAAATTTTTGATGCAGGAATAAAAATTTGGGAAAATAACCATTTATGCTGATATATAATATCGCTTCCTTGAAAGGGCATGCAAGTTAAACCATGAGTCAGTAAATGTAGCTTAAAATTCCAGCTGACTACTTTCCTATAATTTCACAGAATTTCCAGCTCAACAGAAAGTCCCATCCAGAGATGTTTTACAGCCATACCTTCGGAGATTTTAAGTGTGGTATGAACACTTAGCACTGTTTCCAGCAGCTGAACTTACACACTCTTTATACGGACAAAGGATCCATACAAATGCAGAAACAACCCAACAAAGTGAAGCAAGAGGAATGACAGAGCACAGAGTAAAAGCAGTAGCAAGGTAAAATATATCCTCTGATACAAAATGATACACAGTAAGTGATGAGTTAATAAGCATGTCACCATGCTGAATGCAACAGGAGCGATAACTAAGCAACCTCCTTTAGGTGTACTCTTATAAAAACACTCCCCATAAGTTGCTTCAGGATATACCAGTAAAAAAACATGAGTCTATGTCTGGCTATGCACTGTGGCTATGTTTGGATGTCCTTTGAAAAAAAATCTAGCAAAACCATACAAGAGAGAATATAATAATAGTCACGCGTATTAGTACAAATCCTTCAACAATTCAGACAATTACCTAATAATAGCTAATGAAACCCTTCAGTAAACATTTCACATTCCTATAGATGAAAGATGCCTAGGTTTACTAGGAACAGAACTGTTGCTTCTTCTTCGGGAAGATGGTCTTGTTTGTCTTTTTTGAGGCAACACTTTTAGAAAGGAACAGTGGATGGGTTTCAAAGCTAATGACTTAGTGTATAACTGGTTAAGCAGTGTAAAAGAAGAGTAGAAGCTGAGAACTTTCTGTAAGAATATAGGAAACTTCTGGCAAGACAGCCAACTCTGAGCTCCAGGAGTCAGGCTGAATACCGATGGACTCAGGCTGGCTTGGAAGAAAGGCGTAGCTATTAACCCAAACATGCAGCTGGTTCTCATCTCTTTGGCTTGTATTGGAAAAAAGTTAAGAACAAGAATTTTTAACTCCTTTAAATCTTAGCTGAGGTTTAACTACCTGATCCAATCTCAAAAACAATTATGGCCCACAAGCAGAACAGAAGATGAGTACTGGCCCTGGGAATCCCATTTACTGGATTCGCATGGGTGAAAGAAAGTTTTGACTTTTTTTGCACAGGAATATTTCCACAAAACAAGCCTCCAATTTTACAAGTAGCTGTAATTTTAAAATGAAATTCACTGAAAGAGAATTAGCACAATTTATCACTGTGATGGAAGCATCTCTGAAGAAAATTGTAAGGATGTCCAATTCAACGTACCTTTCTTCCCAGGCAGATTTTACTCACTTTTCACAACAGAGAGTTACTAAGTTTAAATGTATTGAAGTATTATGTTCAAAGAAGTATGCTCAGACCAGTTAAGTTCATAATCCTTAAAAATATCTATTTATGCATAAAATGCAAGATGCATGTGAAGGGGGATATTATCATTACATAAAAAACACAGAAGGAGTAAACCAGATCAATTTTCCACTACAAGTACACCTACAAAAAAGCCCAGCATGAAAGGTGACTTTGAAATTTCTTTTGGTATGCTTTCATAATCTGCGCAGACCAGTTTCAACCTATAATAAAATATTAATGCCCCAAAAAAGGCAAACTGAGTACATGCAAAGGAAATCATGCTTGAAATTTATCAAGTTCTTGGAAAGTATTAGAAAGTTGGTAATGACAATTATCTCTGGATGTTTAGACCTTTAACATAATGTTTTTATAATGCAGGAAGATTACCAGAAACATGTTGTAGGGATCTGTGTTATAAATTACACTGTTCAACATTTTCACAAACACCACAGAAGACAAACAGCGAGGTCACACAGTTTGCTAATGCTGCATTCATTGTCAGTTTAAAGCTTGTTAAAAAGAACTACAGAAAAAGTTCACGATACTGAGCAAATTAATTCAATCTATTAAATCTTTCCAAAAGCTAACAAATGTAAAGAAACGTGGGTGAAACAGCTGACTGTGCCCATTTATGAGTTCTAGCTTATTTAGAAGATACTTTTAGTTATGGGTGTTCAGTAACAAACACATACCTGCCATGATTTTTTTACTACTGCTGCGCTCCTAACAGAATATTAAGAAATTAACAAAACACCCTTTTAGCATGCCAGTATTTTTAAAGCTGCATGTGGTTCCCAATGCTCAACTTTAACAGTTTGCAAAGACTTGATAAGAATAATTTAAAACACTGTAACACCAAAAACAGAGAGGTAACACTGACATAAGAGTGCTACTGATAAGCATGCTGGCACTAAACATACTAAAAAGTCTGACTTAGTAACTGAAAAGAAGAAAAAAAAGTTTACAGTAACAATATTGCTCTTTGTACATCGAAATTCATACTGTGGTATTTTTAAGTGACAGTAAGGCCAGTCATTTTTTTTGGCCAACATGCAGCAAGGAATGACAAAAATCACAGAATAATTGTCACCAGAAGGAACTACCTCATTTCTGCTAGTCTAATCCCTCACTCAAAGCAGGGTGAGCTAGTTAAACCCAGCTGCTCATGGCACTGTCCAGTCAATTACTTAAGTATCTCCAAGGACAGCCCCTTTGGAATCCAGTATTTAACCACTTCTATGGTGATTTTTTTTTTTTTTTGCTTTGTATACAATGGCAATTTCTTGTGTTACAACTCCTATCAGTTACTCCTCACTCAATCACCGTAGACCTCTGAGAGCCTGGCTCCGTCCTCTATACCCCTCCCATCAGCTGGAGATGGGATCTCCCCTTAGTCTTCCCTTCCCCAGACCAGTTCTTTCAGCCTCATTTTGTATATCATGACATTAATGGCTACTGTTCTCCATGCTGAATTTGGTCTGTATTACTTCTCAAGCGTGAGCTTTGGCCTCTGCTTCCCACTTAATTACAAAAAAGCTTTTTTATGGTTTTAGTTTTTAGCTCAGAAACAATTCCTGCAAAGCAAGAACCTTCATGATTTTTTGGAAGCGTGGTTAGGCAAAAGTATCTTCACTGAATTATTTTCCAAGAAGAAACACATGCCAGTTTCTTTCTAAAATGGAAGTGCCAAGATTTTCTCCTTCAAGAAATAAATTGCATACTTCAGGGTTAAATGCAATACACAGCTCACTTAACAGTAATTTCCTATGTTTACACATTGTCAAAAGGGACTTGACCTTTCATAGCCATCTATGAAAATCTAAAGTAAGTGGAAATGCACCTTGCAATAGCTAGATGGCAGTTGGCTGCTTTAAGAACCTGACAGCAGTTCATAGCCATTTGGTAAACTTTCAGCTCCAAGATCAAAGGTGGCCCAATCTCAGGGTAAACACCTCAGACAGGTGCCTGGTGCTCAGCTAGTACCTACCCCAACAGAACAAAGACCTTTCATTAGGCTTTGGCAAGCACGAAATGTCTACCTAAACACTCCGAAATTTCTAGCACGAAACCATTGCTGCTGACATTTTTAGCCCTGTAGAAAAGCCCTATGTGCAGACAGAATATTAATCTCACTCAAGATTAATATATACAAGGGGCACATTGTAAATAGGGACAAAGTTAACAATGTTTCTTTGAAAAAGAAAATGCAAGCAACCTTCAAGAAGTCTAAAGTAACTTAGGTAATGACAAAAAGTTGAATCTGTCAGTTGCTGGTCTGGAAGGCAGAGAAGGACGGACAATAAGATATTTGAAACAAGTTATGGCCTACAGAAAACGTCACTTTGACTTAGCACAGTATCAGGGTGTTATTCTCCTTCCCACACAACTTTCAGTATGTCTTGCAAAACATCCTGAAAATAAGTTTTGAAGAGCATGAACAGACATTACCAGTCCCCACCAGTCAGCAACTGAGCCACTAAGGTAATTTCTATGTTCTGGTAATTCTGCCATTGCAGATCAGAGCAGAATTTTATCTGTATTTTGTTCAAATACCTGTGTCTTGATTTCATAAGAACACTGGCATTTGAGCTACCTCTACGTACTGATAAAACAGTACTAAGATTTTTTTAACAGCATTGAGCTTTATTCCCAATTAAAATGTTTGCCCTCCTCCATGAATAAACATTTACTACCTGCCTACAGAATGAATTACAATTATTTTCTACCTGTAACTGCACTCTGTACTACAGCTACATTTTTCAGCAAAACTCACAATAGTAAATATGAACTGGTAACTCTCAAGCCTAGTGACAAGTGTTTACTGTTTTTCCTAATCCATGCTGCTTTTACAGCTGTTTTCTTTGCTTGAAGTGCTGAGATGGAGATCAAAAGGTGCCAATTCCTTCCCCCAGGCCTCATTTTATTTGTGGATCCTCCTGTCAGGGGTCTGAGTGCACTTCCATAACCCCGGGGGTTTAGCCGCCAGAAGGGCTCCATGAGGAGAAGACACATCTCGAAAACACCATCCAGGTCTGCTTTCCTCCTTGTAAAAATATTACATTCATACTACCTAATAAACATCTTCTCTGTGCTGTCCTAATATCATCTTCATAGCTACTCACCTGTTGATGCACAAAGATCCTAAGAGAGCTCTCTCTACAAATACCCCATGACCAGTTGCTTTGGCTACACCATTTGTTTCACAGCCAGATACAAGCTCAACTCTCTACCCAGGATTACAAACCACAGTACTTATTCCATGGCCATAATGGCTGCTCAAACTGAACTGTAATTTTCTTGGAAGCTTTGGATCATTCCAATACTAGGTAAGTTTTCAGTTCACAATGACAACCAGTGACAAGCAGCTCAGCTGCCCATTATACACTATCTTTGTACTCTAAAAAGATCAATGCAGCAGTAGCGTAACTTGGATCTCCTGGAAAGCCTGTTGGAGATGGAATGACCAAGGACTCATTACCCCATCAGACCAAGCACTCTCACTGAACCAGTGCTTTCAGCACAAGCAAACAACATACAGTAATGGCTCCACACCACTGTGGTCAGCACAGATTAGACTCTTTTGGTACTTGGTGTTTCCCAACAACAAGTCTGAAGTCATCTTTTGCAGACTGTATTTCTACACATTGGTCTTGAACAACTGCCAACAGCCTATGGTTGGGACAAAGGGCATAGTACCTGAATGAAGAAAGGAGAGCAAGTATACTGACAGTGACCAGGGTCAGCCAACAGTCCTGTGGTTGCTGAGCAAGTCTACAGTGACTAGAAATACCAAGCCAGGTAGTTTACACATTAGGATCCAGATCAGCGAGGTACATGGCTGGACAACCACACAGCTGCAATGACTAAAGCAAAGCACCTGACCTAAAAGACAGCTCCTGGCAGAAAGCGGAACCCCAACAAGACTTCTTACAGGTCTTTCCACAGCACTCTGACTCAGGATTACATGGCTGCACCATATCCAAGATGACCTTGAGCACTGGCAGCCAAAAGAACTGCTGGAGGATGGGGTATCTGGGGATACCTATCCTGCAAATACCTATTGCTCCTCCTTGTTGGTGATGGTGCAGACACCAGTGGCAGCAAAACCTTTATTTCTTATTCACAAGACTTGTAACA
This sequence comes from Amazona ochrocephala, assembly GCA_039720435.1. Lineage (NCBI taxonomy): Eukaryota > Metazoa > Chordata > Aves > Psittaciformes > Psittacidae > Amazona > Amazona ochrocephala. The sequence goes on along the minus strand of CM077882.1, from coordinate 48,856,374 downwards.
TAATTTAAAACCCCCACACCTGTATCTATTTTTCCAACTGTGTTATTTCAGCAAAGCTATAAGTAGCCCAGACAATAAAGCTGTCTGCAGTTCAAGAGGAACAAGAGGAAAGGGAGCAAGATCCTATCCTATGCCAGATCAGATTTCCTTTTTATTCTGCAAACACTACATACTTCATGTGATCCAGGCACAGGAAGGGCTTCAGAATTAACTTCAAAAGCATGATTGCAATTTTAAAAGAAGTCCTAATAGCGTAGTCCACAAGGCTTCACAGATTTTTTTAAAAATAAGACTATGACCAAATATGGTAGCTAAAATGTAAGGGTAAAATAAAACAGAGTATACCAGCTCAAAAATTTAGCTTAAACATTATATGAATTTGGTGATAAAGCAGTATCTTTTCCATTACAACAAACTAGACCAACTAAGACCAACTGACAGGCTTGTGTCCCCACACTTTTGACATTTTGACAAGTTTTTAGCTCTTATAGACGCAAAAAGAAATTCTAGTAGAAATTTAATCTCATACAGCAACAGATGATGTAAGAGGACAACTGCAAAAGCAGCACAGATTGGGACAAACAGTAAATGTGTCATTAGGCTTCAGTTATCAGCTAATTTTTACTGCTATTAATTTTGTATGCATTGTTCTGACAGGCTTCATTTTGGAGGCAGATCAGTACTGGTAGCATCAGAGCAGCTAGTGAGATGAGGCACACAAAAAACAACACCACAACTTCTGCATACACATACACATGTATGGAAGAGATGCTTTTCCCATCCCAGTGTTAAGAAACTCTGTAATACCAGAGCCACATCTTATTTCCTAGGACCTGAAAAATGCAAGAGAATCTCCCAGTTTTTCCTTATTTGTTTACAAGAAAGTCCACTCTCATCATCCATTAAAAAAACCAAAAACACCAAACAAAAACATAGCAACAAATCAAACCACAAAACCCCTTAACCTTTACTTTACTGCTGTGTACCAAAATTTTAGATGCACTGCACCAAGAATTTAGGCCTTAAGAAAATAAATTTAAGAACGTTTTCTTAAAATAAACAAATAAATAAATAAATCCATTGTTTCCACAACTACATATCCGATTGGAGCAAAAACAGGGATGACAAATTCACCGTCAAGAATCTCAGTATCATATTGAGACAAAGGATTACTAAGGTTCTTCATGACAATATTTCATCATTATGATTCCAATGTTGCTTTGCTCTCCTAACTTGCACCTTTAAAAGACGGTGCTTCTCTTCTCCCCTTCCAAAAGGCAGCATCTCTCAGAGAATTAAGGTGATTTGTGCAGACTGAAAAGTAAAGGTGTGTCTACAGGTCAGGCAGTTGCATTTCTACTCCCCTGACAACAAGCACAGTCCCTATTCTAACTCAAGGGAATTTTATCGCATGCCCCACCCCCGAGACCAAAATGAGAATCTTCTCAAATACATCCAGTCCCACTTCAGACAGAGAAAGAGTTGGCTCCTCTTTTAAAGGGTAAAGAGAAATTGTGATATCTTACTACATGAAGATCAGTGCTACTGCATAAAGGAGCAGGCTTCTGAACATTTGCATTTGTTGGGTTGTTTGGGGTTTGGGCTTTTTTTTTTTTTTTTTCAACTTTCAAAGCAAAAATTTTTTCAATGTATGAAATACTAATGAAAAAATACGCTTCTCAGTACTAACATCAAGCCAACATCAGTGAAAGCCGAGGAGCAAAGGTAATTCAGAACTGTATCAGGTGTGTTTCTTGCATATAAATGCCATTGTTCAAGGTATGCTGATCTCAGCTAACACATGTTCAGCTTACACAAAAAGTTCTAAGTCAAAACAACCTTAAGACAAAAAAAAAAAAAAAAAAAGGAAAAGAAAAAGAAAAAGCTTTGATTGGTTAACAGCCAGCTGAAGAAATAAAAAAAGACCCAAACCACAGCAATGCAAAATTTTACTAACTGCAAAAATACAGATCAAGAGATGCACACGCAGTATTATGCAGAAGTGTCATACCAACATGTATTTTCCCAATGAATTATATAAAGTGCAGATTTTTGGAATGCAGTAATTCTATAAACCCAAAAGAACGTATTCTGTGCAGAAATTTCACATTCAGAACAGCACACAGCGACAGGCACATAAGAGCTTGCTTGTTAAAGCTGAACTGCATCTCTTCTATGAAATGCTTTCTGAATACATAAAGGATATTTTCAGAATAAATGTCACGCACCCCCACTCCTTCCCAACAACACTTCCAATTCTTTTCCGAGCTGCAATAGATTTTAAAGGAGCTCTAGTGGAAGGATTTCCACAAAAAAGGCTTTGAAAAACATCAGCCGTCTGCCCTTACTCTATAGAAACGGTAAAGCGGTAACTTGGCTCTTCCCTCCCCCACTCAGTACCTTTCTGGGGTAATGACTTCACATCCTTTGACATCAGCACAGCTTGAAAGGGGGATGGGAGAGCTACGGCAGAAAGCAGTAAAACCTGCTTTTAGCTATGCATGCAATGCCTCTGCGAATTCCTAAATCTTCCCTAAACACATCGAGCAGAGGACGAGTTTTGATCTGCTCCGGTTTTATCGCCAAACAGAAAGTGTCGGGGCTAGAGGCCTCCTGCTCCCCTTTACCCGAGCATCACAATAGCCATTTATTAGCCCGTCGGAGGGTAGCGATCCCCTCTCGCACGCACAATAACTCACCTCTAATATGCAAAAGGGCCACGGGCTGGAACGGCCCATTGGAATTGGCTGCGTCAACCACCATCCTGCTGCTAGCTCTGTTACATGTCAACATCTAGGCTCCAGCAGGCAAGGCGGTGTATTCCTTAAGGCAAGAAATCAGCCTCCATTTTAGTTTAAAAAAAAAAGACAGAAACCGAAGCGCTCTGCAGCTGGAGGGAACTGGCTAGTGAGTGATGTCAGCGGGCGGGAGGAGCCCTATTGGCCAACGGCAGCAACTTCAAATGACACCGAGGAGGCCGCAAATGAGCGGAGCCTGGCGCGGGGTTGGCACTGCGCCCTGCGCGCTCCGCGGCCCCTGGCAAACCGTGGCCAAAGGAGGTGACGAGTCTCCGCGTTCGCTCATTTTAAACCAAGATAATGTTATTGCTGCTCTGTTATCTCCCCACAAATAATATTCTGTACGCACCTGCTAGAAAGAGCGCAACAACTGTATCTTTCTTTCCTGAAAGAGTCAAAAGCCGAATCTTTCCTTCAGCAAGGCCGCCAAGAATTACCAAACAGGAGTTCAATGTAAGCGTGGAAAAACACAGCATTGTGGGTAACATCTACAACTTGAGCTTACAAGAGCCTTATTAAAGGGTAGTTCACAGCCAGATACAGGTATAATAATAAAAAAATCCCAAACAACAAAACACCAACCTCATAAGCATTCCCATGAGGTGTTTTAGATTGGTTTCTACTATGTATATGAATAAAAACAATCTACACACATGACATGCAGAGGATGAGAACCCCATGTTTCATGGTCATCTTAATATTAGTTTCATTCTAGAAATGGACCGATTTTAAATTGACATTAATGTTGTTAACCTTGCAAACCTTACGTTTTCCTTTCCAGAAAGTTCAGTAATCATAAACAACTTTTTTACTATTATCACAAACTAAGGTATTGCAGCACTAAGAACCAGTATAGAGGCACATGGAAACAGTTTTGCTGTATAATCCCAGAAACACAAAAAAGTACTACTGCATGACAACTTCTAAACTTTAGTTGAATTACTTAAGTTATTAGGAACAACCTTTTCTTCATCACATGAGACTTGTACATTTATTTTTATAATGAGCTATCTGAAGAACCACTTTGCCCACTAGGTACTGCACCTCTGAGAGTGACATTAAGTGTCAGTGTACTGCTTCTCTCCAAATCCTGCTTGCACCAGTATGTCATCTTTAAATATTTAGATTACTTGATCTACGGCACTGACCTAACTTCCATCTGCTAAAAAGGGAGTACATTTAAAATACAACCACCACCACCACCAAACAAACAAACAAAAAAAAAAAAGTAATTTGCTGATGAAAATTTGGAACAAAACCAAATTACTGGGCATATGCATACTTAGAAAAATTTTATCTTGCTACAATAATACACTGCTCAAAGGTGACCTAGAGCTGTACTGAATATTACAGAATTGGATGATGGGAAAAGAATAACTGGTATATATATATTAAAAAAAAAGAGGAATATTACCTATAAGACATGAAGAAATCAATTGGATTTACTGATTGCTGACAAGATCCACTTGGACGTAGTACCTCCTTGATGTCACAGCTGAAGGAGGATATAAACCTGATGAGAAAGCCCAAAGATGACCAATCTAGAAAATATTACTTAGTTAAAAAAAATAAAGCTGCTGTGATGTAGGTTGTTGGGTTTTTTATGTGTTTGGGTGTTTGTTGGGGAGGGTTGGCTTGTTTGGTTTGGGTTTTGTTAGGTTTTTTTTTAATAGGAAAGATTAGACTGAGAATATCCAAGTATTTTAAAGAGGAATGATGGAGATGAAGGGAATTAAGTTTTTCCTATGTTCACTACAGACAATAAATTTCTCCTACATCAAGGAAGATTAGGGTAGATATTAAATTAAATCCTCTTGAAATAAGCACAGTGAAACAAAATAAGAGACTGCAAACTTTCCAGTAATTTTAAAAGTGACCAAACATAATAAGTGATACAAATGTAGCTGATCCTGCTCTTGAGAACATTAAAATGGACTACATGAAATGGATGCCTTTTTAAACCTTTTTCCTAAGACTACAGAGATTCAAATAATTTGTCCTTCCAGTCGAGACAAAAACAAGGGAGGCACATTCTCAAAATGGGTATACCTTAGATGTGAAGTTTTAGTCTTATAAAACAAAAAGCTACCATAGAGATGAGCCTTTAATAAAACGCTATTTAAAAAAAAACCAAGACTGACCTCATACAAAGTTTTCTACCAGATATTGATGGATCAAGATGAAAACTGAAGAACAACTGAGATAATTTTCACTCTATTTCCATATGCAGAATTTCTTAAGAAAATTCTGTTTCTTTTCCCTATCTAAAGTACAATTAGGCTGTTCTATACTGATAAGACACACTATGAAGCAGCAAAAATTAGGCTTATAATTCTAGTTTATCTGGTAACCACATCTTTAAGAGGCAGCTGCTCTCTCTCTTCTCTTTACTTCAAGGGTCAACTGCTGTTTCTGTTCCTTTCAAACTCCCTGCAAAGATTAAATGGCTATGAAGACTGCTGGTCCAATGGCACACAACTGAAGTACTGTACTGGAAACACAAGGCAAAAAGGAAATGCTACTTTTGTTACAGTTCCATTTCCTACTTTATACACAAGCATGGCTTTCTCAGCTGGAGGTTCATTATAAAATTTTAGGTAATGGTTTCAGAGTCAACCTCCCTACATTGTTCTTAGAGTCAGCTAGCTTGGAGAAGTCCTTTATGATCATCAAGTCCAACCTTTATCCCAGGACTGCCAAGTCCACCACTAAACCATGTCATAAACAGCCTCATCTAGATGGTTTTTTTTTCTGCTTCACTGAATAGAGTAAATGTGACATTTACAGTGCTAACAGTAGCATCAGCAGAACACTAAGTCACATTCAGGTAAGTTTTCTTTGCAAGACACGCATACCATGTTCACACTACTTCCTCTTTGCAAGACTGAGTTGCATCTGAGGTCTGTACTTAATATGAAGCTGGTTAAACCAACCATAATTCATAATTCAGTATATACCTGGTATGCTGCTGACAGGACACTAGTGGAGATGAAGAACATAAATCTTTATAAGACCTTTTGCTCATTAATAGAATCTGGTATCTACACCAGTTGTACGCACTTGGAACTACATTCTACTCAGGAGGTTTGTATGACCTCCCTTTGTTTCAGCATTAAAACATTTGATTTGCTACTAAAGGAAAATCTTTACGTGAGTCCAAGTACTTTGAGCAACCTCATTTGGAAAAAAATTGCAAAGAAAATTGAGCTAGGAATTGACTTACTAATGGGAAGGGGAAGAATATTAGTACAAGTAGAATGGAGCTAATGAATATCAGTGGGAAGAGGAATAGCTTACTTGAACAAATTTATGAATAGACTTCCATTGCAACACAATCAAAAACTGTGTTAACTTTGGCTACCCATACTTAGAATTTAATGAATGAAAAACCAGACTGACAGCATAGCAAAGCTGTAGCAGTTCCAGGTTTTCGCCAAACCCTGCTCATCACTTCTAACTTCCTGATGATGGGAATGAAGGAAAACTCCATAATAAATTTCTCAGGATATAAATGTGTTACATTTAGGATCCATCACTATAGCTAGTGAATTCTCTTTATCCTGGAAGACTACGTAGTATTGCTTTCAAAACACACACATTCTACTTGGGTTGTGATTTAAAAAAACCCCAACACCCACCCCCCCAATTCACCTGCCCAAAGACTGCCTTTATTTTCGTTCTGAACTAGCTACTATTCTAACTGGTAGTGACAGAATCAACAACATACAAGATAAGTAAAACTTGATTTATTTCTATTTACATGAAGACACCTTGGACAAAATTGATTACCTATAAGATTACATGAGGAGTTTTCCTTTTCTGATTGTGAGAGGACTGTTTAGGCTGAACTCTAAGGTAACTAGAGGCACAATTCCACAACTGCTGAAGTTGCTATGCCTCAGCAACCTAAGGCAGCCTAATTCGGTCTCATTCCAGCATTACCCTCTGCTTTATTTTCCTCTCATCTGCTTCAGTGGTCATCAGACCCACGGCTGAGTTGGTTTAGTCCACTAACCCAGCATAAAGCCACTTACTTTACTGTCAGGTTGGTTTTCTGTTAACTTAAAACAGTGTTCCACGGCAGCCTAAACTGAGTGAAGCCTAGATGAGCTACTGCTGCCACCCCACCTCTTCTGAGGTGCACATGCACAACCGTCTGAAATTGCTGTACAAACTGCATGGTTGAACCAGATTAGGAGACTGAGCAGAGTTCAAGTGAGAAGAAAAAGGGGGGAGGGGTTTGAGTCACATTGATTCCATTATCTGGTTCACCAGACAGCCACCCAAAGAAGGGGTGGGAATAAACATGACTTGCTTTTACTGGTAGGACCAATACAATTTACTTTTTTCCTCCCTAACCAAAACTTGCCATTCTCACAAATGATGTCAGGCTATAGAAAACAAGGGTCTCTTGACAACCCTGAACTACGAATTACCTGAAGACAGTAACTTTGTCCTAGGTTAAAAAAAAAAAAAAAAAACAACAAAAAACAAAAAAAAAAAAAAAAAACCCAAAAAACAACCAACCAACCAAAAAAACCCAAACACCCAACAAAAACCCCAACGCATCGGATACTACACATTTTGGAGAAGAAATCACAGCAAAAGGAAAGATACCAGGCTTCTCCTACACGGTTCTGACTCAATTCCAAAGGACAGCCAAGAGGAAATTCTTCAAGGAAACAGAGGTGGTAAACACCACGTTAATACTTAGCTATCAAAAGAAATACACAGATAAGGAAAAAAAAAAAAAATCCTTACCTGGATAAATGAAATGGGTATGGACTATCATTTGGCTTCCTTAAAGAATTTCTGGAATTGAAGCATGACAAAATATAACCTGCTACCTTCCACATTAAAAATAAAATAAAATAAAAAATTCCTTTCTAAGATAGCAAAAACTGATTAAAAGTGGAATTGACAAGCATCTGCCAGCAACTGGATTTTTCTCTATCTTGATTTCCTGCTATTTGCAAGGTCACTGTAGTGCACAGACTACAACAGTGCCAAGTTTTCCTTCAGTCAATACCCAAAAGGTTTCATAAGTGGGGAGGGGGTGGGGGTGGGTGAGGGGAGGAATCAGTAGATATCTGTTGAGTTCGGAAACCTGTACAACACAAAAAATATCATTAGTTACCTTAAAAAAAAATGTATTTTAAGAATAGCATCTGGTGCAAAACAACATTTCCCATGGCAGACTGCAGAAGCTCATTTCAAATACTGACACGATAATTTTTATCAAGCCCAGTATAAAAGCTAACATGTATACCACCAAACTTCCATCTGTGGCATCGTTACGTAGGTCACACATGTAATTTTCAAGAAATGAAGCACAGAAATTTAAAAGCTTGAGAACATGCAAATTATCCAGCAAGCACTGACTTATATTTACATGTATAAATACTGCATTCAGTATTTGATCAGTAGAGCTTTTATGGAGAAGTTCATTGTTTAGGTTTGATCATAACGAAGACCTGTGCAGTGGAACAAAAAGCTCTTTTTGTAAATAAGATCATAATAAAAGACATTTTAAGAGAGACCTGAATCTCAATTCAGAGACAAGTTAGAATCTAGAAAATAAGACAAAGCCACATTTTAAATCCCATTTTTTTTCTGGAATCTAGCCAAGCTTCGGTGGAAACAAGTTTGGTAGGAAATGCTGCCAGGGACAGATGTAAAGCATTCTTCTAACAGTTTCAGCTGCTGACTAACGAGTAGGTGTTTGATAGGGCAGTTGAAATGAAAAACAGCTCATTAATCCAAGCCTATGATTTCACTTAAAGCTAGATAAAGAAAAAAAAAGAAAATCTCACACTGAAGCAAAGTATTTTTTTCCTATAACCTTTTTAGTAGTTATTCACTATCATGTTTCTTAATCTTTAAAATGTTACATAGTAATTCAGACTGGATAATTTCTAAGTATTTTAATACTTTGGCAATAATTAAATATTACAGTATTTACTCATTTGATAGATCATCCTTTCCTGTTTGAATGTCAAGCAATTGCCAGTTTTTGCTTTAAGAAATGTATATGCTTACCACACACACTTTCATAATTCTTCTGAACATTTAAAAGAAAAATACATACAGGAAAGTCTTTTTATGCAACACTATGATAATGTTTTTAAGATCAAAAGCAAAGTTACTAAATCAACATGACAAAGTGCCTCCACAGTTCTTTCACATGATACAATTTCACGCATTCACTGACACCTAACCATACTGATGTAGGGAAAAGTGAACTTCTGCAGTATTTTTCATTATGGATTTTTTGTTTTGATAAATTCAATACAATATTGGGCTGCCAAAAATACTATAAAAGCATGAATGCAACCAGGACCAGAAGGACAGCACTCTGCATGTTGAGTTAGTCCGGTATAGTTCATGTCCAAGGGGGAAAGGAATCACAAAACTGTACTCAATGTTCAGCATGAGACTTTAGGGTTTTTTTCCTGTGTTTTGCCTTTTAAATGCATTATTTATTAGGGCAAATTATCTTTTATAGTAGCATTATCTTGTTTAATCTACCATCTTACTTTGCATAAAATACTTTTAGATAATAAACAGTGACAATACCACCTTGCAGATGGATAAAACATGTTCATTGCCATGCACAAACGCACATACTGGAGTGGCAGAAATACTGCACCTTTCTTCTCTACCTAATTTACAACTGGCAGTAGGTTTCTGCAATGAAAGTGACATTAAGTATGGAGATCTCCAGTCTCAACAGCTTATAAGAAAAGCACTCCTAAAAAACCCCATAGTTCTCCATTACTGCTATGATTTCCATAAATTCAATTATATTACATATATCCAGTCAGTCTCTTTTCTATCACAAAAGCAGATGCCAATTTTAAACGAACAGGTAATACACTCTGCTTAGGCTTAAAATTACCCTGATATGAATGTGTGGTGGAAATTACCAACATATATAGTTGAACTTCTCTGCAGCACAGAGAACAATTCCTGATTTGCTTTTAATTTAATCCTGGTATTGGTTTTGCTTACTTATCTGCACTCTACAGTTGAGATAAACACACAACCACCTTATATTTCTAGCATTTGGAAAAATTCTCACTTTCTCCCCCTTCCTCATAGTTACAACAGTTTTATCAATGAAAATTTAATTCAACTTTTTTTTTTTAAGAATCAGAATCTTAAACTGGAATCACTTCATCTGCAGTCTTGATTCATCAGACTGTCATACTGTGCAGACGATGAAAACAGAACAATCTCCTAGACAGCCATTTGCATCTTAAAAACATTAGGAAAGCTTTAAGAAGGCTTGCCTCCCTATCAGAGTCCTGTATCGCAAACAGACAAGTTGAGACACCACCCTGATGTTCTCTATGTTGTCTCTCACAGAAGACTCAGAATTTGGCATAGCTCTACAGTCTCCACTTGAATAAAAAAGGAAACCATGCACTAAGCATGAAATATGAAATGTACTCAGACAAATGGCACCCTTATGACGTGCCATGGTCATTATTTTACTAAGAAAAAAAAAGGGGAGGCGGGCAGGAACAAAAGAATGGATACAACTGGTAGTACTTCTAATGTTGAAATCATGCTAAGTCAGGAACAGAAATCTCCACCAGGTCAAAACTTGACTGATCAACCTGCACAGCAAGATCTTCAGCAACAAAACACTACAATCCTGTCAAATACAGTTATTCTACATTAAGGAACCAGCACAGTATTCCACCTTCTATACTTCTCAGCACGAAAAGTTTGTCCACATCTGTCAATAGTTCATTTCTTCCTATCTTGATATATGCCTCTGCAAGAATATTTTATCCATGTTTGCAAGATCAAAAATCCAATTCCAGGAGGTAAACAGTAACTCTGTGAATAAATTAGGAACTGTATTTGAAAATAAAAGCTAAACTGCAGTAGTCATTTTGAAGTTTATACAAACCAACGTTCTGATCTAAAAAAGAAACCAGCCCAAACCCAAACCCATGAACAAAATCACGACACTGGCATCACAGAAGTACTCTATAAGGATATAAAATCATTCTATCCAGCTTTAAAAACTACATACAGAAACACTACCAAAAAAAAGCATATCTTTACATCATGCTAGAATTTACATATGCATGACTAACACATGTTCATTGGGAAATTTTGCAACACTTCAGAATAATATGGAGCACTGAAGTCACTTTATTTTTTCAAAGTTCTTATTCTAGGACTGACAGAGAACATTATATTTTAATAAATATTCCTTGCAGGTTAAAGTTAGATTTGCGACACAATTTATTTGACAGTGTATAAAACCTTTATTCCAGTCACTGCATCTTAGTGTATTTAAAAATTCTCATTGCAACATTCTCTTACATATTGTAGAGATTCAGATTCTTAATCTCACCACTTTGCCCAACAGTTATCTCTAAACGGTGCACATTTACAGTTTACTAAAATCAGCACGTCCTTGCAAAGTAGCGTACTTACACAAATACAAGTATGCTCACCTGTTTGTACTGTTAAAAATAATCTCCTGTAGCATATAAAATAAGTGCACATAATGGGCAAGGGAGTATTTTAGAAATCCATAATTTGCAAGACTGTACCACAGGGGGAAAAACCTGCCAATGGAAGTATTACTAAAACTGTAAGTTCTTATGCACATAAATTCCCATTTTCAGCAACGCACATTTTTGAATCATTAAGCTTAGATTTTACTTTTCTTTATTAACAGTCTTGAATAGAAATGAAAGACGTTAACATTTAAATTGCTAGTTAACCAGTTATAAAATAGCAGACTGCTGGCTGCTTTTTTTTTTGTTCCTTTTTGATCTTGGTCAGTTACTCTGTGAGTCCATCACAGCAGCAACCTCAGCTCTGCATATGCTGCTGGCTACTCTCATGTGGTAAGGGACGACTACATTCTCAGTAAAATCAGCATTAAACTCAGGTCTTTTTTGGGGTAGGTTTTTTTGAGGGTTTGTTAGTTTGTTTTTTAGAATTTGAGAGACTTGATCTGTATGATGGGGTTTGGATACTAACTCCATGAAAGGAGCTGAAGTGAAAATGTATTATTGCAGCTGTCAAGTGCACAAGAAACAAGCATGCAATTCATAACATACCATGATACTCTCAAAAGTTTCCTCTCAAAACCAAATGAACACAGGTAGAGGAGTAGCACATATGCATCAACTATTCAGGCTCTAAAGCTTTTTCCAGTATAACGTGTACGAGTGTCAGAATTTCTTAGAGGTAATGTAAAAAAAAAAAAAAAAAAAAAAGAAAATCAAGAAATGAAATGAACATGACCCAGAATCATCACCAGAAATGAATGTCAGCAAACAACAAACTAAATCAGAGATAATAACACAGATATTTGCTAATTAATGATAAAAAAGTTATCCATAACAGCACAATGAATTAAAGTTTCTTGCATAAAGTTGAAGCAGGCGGTTGCAAAGAACACTTGAGTGTGTTGGTGGTCAGGTACATACAAGCTCAGATCTGCTACTTTAGAAATATATTTATTAAATATTCATATTGAACACTTTGCTGTTTTTCTCATACAGAACACATTCTTAAATCTGTAAACAATTTCAATATAACCCAAATTACAAACTGTTTTCTTAAGAAAGCAAAAGTGAAGAAACTTAAATTTCTGAAGGCTGAAACACCCCTTTGCCATTTATAACTGAAATAACCAAAACATTAATCTGCAGCTTCTCAAATCATGACAAAACATAACTTTAAGGCCAGTTTTTTTCCCCAAATAATAAACAACTGAAAACAAAACCCAACTTTCTGTAACTGAAGTACCTGCACTATAAATGTTAGCTAACAAGCAGAACCAGATAAGCAGAAATTAATGTAACAAGTTTGTCAGCACATAATTTTTCTTTGTATTGTGAAAAAAAGCAAGATCTTGAAAAGATGTTTGAGACATTTCTGAGGGTGCTTCTCCAGAGAAGCTTCTGGGTTATCTGTGGGCAGACAAGCTACCTATTCCAACTGAACTAAATCAGGTTTCATCGCACAGTGCTGCAGGGAGCTTTGCAGCTTGCAGCTTTGCTAATATATGGATCTCAATGCTCTGCAAACCACTCGCACCAGAGAGTTCTTTTTTCCATGTTAATCTCTATTCTTGGAGCCTCTTTACTCATAATTTATTTCCTTTTTGCATTATCTGAACTATTCCACTCCTCCATTTCCTGAATAAACTGAGGGTGTACAATGTTAATCATAAACTGCTTCAGTGAATATAAATCATACAACACTAATCCAGTCACCGGGATATACAGGCTGGTATTTCTGGAACCCTATCATCAGCACTTCTATGCAATGCCTAAGAGAAAGTTCACAATGTGCCTGAAGACCAAAAAGGATTCCCTAAATAAGAAACATTGATAAAAACCCACTTTGGCATCTCCTCCTTTCCCTTCCCACTATTTCAAGTGACCCGCTGACCTAAACTCCAGCCCTATGGCACAGAAAAACAGTGGTTATCTCAGCAATACCACAGGTCATTTAGAGCTTACCAGTTACAAGCTTTCACAGATCTAATACAGACCTTAAAGCATGCAAAGACAACCCCCTTCTACATGCTCTGATTAAAATACAACCTCATGTAACGTGCATCACACTATACAGTAGTCAACCCAACATACATGAAGACAATACACATCTCTGTCTACTACAGATAGAAGAAAGATTTCCCAGGTTCTGTAGCTATAGAAATACAGCCACTTGTTACAAGTAAGTGGAGTTTGAAAGCTGGTTAAACACAGCTATCCTGAAGGAAGAATATGTTCTTCCCACTGCTTCATTAAAGTCGAACCTGCTTAATCATCTCAGTCTTTTAAATTACAGCCTGTCAGTCCACTCTAATTCCTGGCCAGACATAGACATTAAACACCATACTTACAGCTGTCCAAATAGAAAGTTTCTCCACTTTACTTGACCCACTGAATGCACATCAAGTCATGTATCCCTGTATATTAGAACAGGGTGACTGGCCAACAGCATTCTCAGCAACCGTACTGGGTGGGTATAAGTGAATACATGCAGTGAGCAACTATCCAGACACTTGCTATGATCCATGGGACTGGACATAGCTTTATTAGTAAATGTAGTAACTACTGTCTATCCAGATCAGCCATTGCACCAGCATTTCATAACAAAGTTTGACCCTCAACAGCCTGGAGACATACACATAGCATCAGACATCCACCACAGATGGGCTCAAGATCTTCCATTTCACTTTAGAGTAGGGGTAGTGATTGCTGACTGAAAAGCAGATATAATGCATATACACAATACTCCTACCATTTCTTCACATCCAAGTATGTTGTGTCAAATGCACTGGAATGCTCTTGGAACAGACTTGAAGACCTACTTCTTTAACTAACACAATGGACAATATTTCATATATTTTGTAAAAACAGTATCTGTGTGAAGAGATGAATGTTGCAGTCTACTTTCATCTACACAATCTGAATAAAAATAGTATAATTCAGATGGGTTGAGAATCTAAATTTCTTATATTCAAGAAATATTAATACATTATATCAAGAAAACAGTGACTGGAGGAAATGTCTTATCCCTCGACATTTCCACATTGCCTACATCAGTACTAATCAACACTTCAGGAATCTATTATGCTTTCACTGTCAACTTTAAACACTGGAAAGCAGTATGCATCACTTCAAAGCAGCTATTTTTATTTTTTTTTCCTTTTAAATAAACCTTCAGAACAAATCAGCTGCTCATAGACAGTAGATCAGTACATCGGACCATATCTGGAAAATTCTACCCTAGCACTACTACAAGGTACTGTAAGCACACTATGGAAACATGTATCTACACAACAGACAGTAGCTAAAATAAAGATAAAAGCTGCGTTATTAAGACATCAACTATCATCATCTTTTCATTACAGATGGCAGTAAATATAAAAGATCACAAAGCCTTAAAATTGAGAAAAGAAAAATCATATTCACTAAAAAAGATGTCACTCCGCTTGACCCATAATCACAAAAGCCAGACCAATAAACAGTGATATCCAGGTCTTCTCAATGCCAAGAGATATTTTAGTACAAAGTAGTGTTTCAGCACGCTGCACTGAGAACAGATGACTAATACTTTGCACAGAGAGCCCAAATACTCTGCTTTTACGTGAGATGAGCGAACATACTTTCATGCAGACATTTCTGGGTTGAAGAAACAAAAATGTTTCCTATACTGATCACCAAGAGGGCAATACATTGTAAGTCCTCCTATAAGGATTGACAGAAAAGAAAAACCAAACCAAAACAGTGTGTTTGAGCATGCAAGTTACGTGCAAGTTTGCACATCTATACTTGATATATTACGTATGCTGTCCAGATACAAGTGTGATAGTTGAGATGCTTCTCTGTCTTATGCCCAAGATCCCCCCAAGAGTCATTCTGATTTAAAAAGACATACCTTTTAAAGCTGGCAGTTTCTGAAGCTCCCTGTTATTGCTAACATTAAACCTTGAAGAACTCTGCCGCTTTTCTTTCTTCAGTACTGTCTGTGGTGCTGGTACTTTGATTTTAGATAGCTGCGCTGGGGGAGGAGTGCTGTTTGATTTTTTGTTTGACACCTGTTTAAAAAAAAAGAAACGAAAGCAGTTAATTGCAGCTGAACTTAGAAAAATCTTCTAAAAATTATTGTTACAGTAATAAACGAGGCAAAATAAGCTTTTAATCAAATTGCTCTATTTACCTTCTGAATATATATTCTGTTCCATCTTTTCAGTGTTAATTTCTGTACCACAGCCCTCATATAGATGGGAATAGATCATATTGTTACATGCACTAACCCATTTATTTGAAGTTACCAGCTGACCGAAAAGCTACTCTCACCTTTTCCCTGAGAAGTCCAGGTCTCCAAGGTATCTAGCTGTCTAACTTCAGCTTTAAATGGATCACAAGACCTTGTCTATTTACAGCAGGTGAACCTCCCACTGCCTATTTGTACTGTGCCTTGCTGCTAGAGTCCTAAGCTTAGCTAGGCCATTCAGGCTTTGATATAAAGTTGAAAGAATCAGGTCTTATTATTGTAGTGGGTTCAGCAGCTTCTAAAACATACATGAAGATTTGTAGCAGTTTACTGCCTACTCAGAGCAAGTTGTTTTTACTGTAATAATCTTAAGGAGATCACCATTGATATCTCTATATGAAGTTTATAATGTAAAACTAGAAAAATGGTTCCTACCCATAGGTTTCCAATTTGCTGTTATTTCCCAGACTATACTTGACAGTGCTCTCAAGCTGAATAAAATGCATCATTAGCAAAAGCATGTCAGAAATTGTAATGCTGCCTTTCTCATTCCTTTTCTGAAAAAGGAAAAGCAGGTTTAAAGAAGGCAATAGTTAACTTTTAAATATTAATAATTTCATAGTGCTCTTTACAAGAATGATAAAAACATTTAGGAGTACCTTACACTAAAAATATACAAACAGCTGAGCAGGAAATCTTACTCCATATACTCTAATTAACTTTACAGGACCATAATTTCCTTAAAATTTGAAAATTACACTGAAGCACAAACATCTGAAAATATACCTTGGCACTTTTATCTTACAGGAAAGACCACGTTCTCCTTTTCAGACAGTGCCCATGCGATAATAAAAGAAAAAAAAAAAAGAAATCACATGGGAATGGGATTCAGGACGGAAATCAAGTTGCAATGCTGCTGCTTTGGCAGTTTCAATTGATTCAACCAGAATTTTGTTAAGTATAGTAGTGTAGGTATAGCATAGAATCAAAGCCGTGTTTCATTCCCGCATGAGATAACACCAGTGCCTTTTCATAAGGATATGGCTAAAACAACAAAAAACATTTTTCTTCATGTTCTAAGAAGGATTTCCAGAATAGCTTATTCATCAACAATTTCCATATGGTCTGGGAGTGTACACATTCAGTGCACATGGAAACGTTACCACAAAAATTTATCTACCTTTAGAGCCTCCAAGACAGTAATTTTATTCAAATTTTGTTCTAATCGAATAACTGGGAAAGAAATGTATATGCTTCAAGTATAGATTAACAACTGTATATTATACATGCAGTTCTTAATGTATCAAAGATACAAAAGCAACATTTAATTTTCATTAAACACATTTAAGATGACCATTTTGTGAATTTAAAATTGTAATAACAAAAACCCTTACAGCCTTATAGAACAAATAAGGGGTGACAACACACTGAACACTAGAAGCCTTAAGTTACTAAAAATAGTCTGTAGTTGTTTCAGTAAAAATGGCATACATTGGCAGATAAAAGCACTTGTGTACAAGTAATATCCATTATGTTGCATTTTTCATACTATTTCGCATTTCAATCCCAAACACTAAATGCTTTAAAATCTTTTTGCTGAAATACAAGTGGCTCACAAGGTAAATTCGTTCCATTAATTCAAGTTAAACACAACACAAACAAACAAACAAGCCCCACCAAAAAAAAAAAAACAAACCCAGAAAACCACTACACCCACAAAAAACAAAACAAAAAACCCAACAAGAAGCTGACATTCCAAATAAAAATATGAACAGACTAAGCAGAAAGCAAAACAACACTAAAAATTAGGAAGCAAAACTTACCATGCATTAAACTAATTAAGATGCAATATAAACACTATTCATGCACAGGATTCTGTACTTTCAGTGTTACGCTTTGAGCCTAAGGACGTTTTTCTGTACTGGCTATCTTCCACTGCCACCTGTTTTTTGTTCATTACTTGGAACAGGAAAAGCTGCTTTCCTGTTTCCTCTATTCCCAAACAAATTCTCAATTTTGAATTAACAAGCGCTCACATGTGCCTGCACACATGCGCACAGCACAGTATCTCAGGTAACATACACCTCAGGGAAACAGCTATTCTAAATTGCAGATAAATTCTAAAAATAGCCAAAATTGGTTATTTAAGAAGATGGGTAACATTTCTAATTTAAATGGCAAAAGAAAGCATTTTTTGTTGCTATGGAAACTTCCCATCTAGCAGTGATGACTCCAGAGTAATTCAGACTTGAACTGCTGGCCAATTCATCCAACAGACTTCCTCCCTCCTTTTTTTTATCATCAACCACGATGATCCCTGCCTTTCAATCATACCTCAGCCATTCAGCCAGCACATGCCCGAAAGCTGCCAAAACAGTTTTCAGCTCATTACTGTTGAATACTGCATTACACAGCTGTACTCAAAACCTCTGCAAGTGGATTCTCTCTTTGCCTAAAGAAAATATGCTGCTAGGCAGTACCCCATATGGCATTTTTTGACAGAGATTAGTTTAACACTAATCTGCAGATTTCTTCCCTCTAACGAGTACCACCACTGAATTCAAGTTAGTATCACTGTGTGTACACCATCCTAGGATGGCAGCAGTAAGCCACATACCAGCAAGAACCTTAGTAAAAACTCTGGACTACAAAATCTGGATAGGTGAACCTTGTATCAATTAACACGTGAATAAGACCCCCTGTGAAATGCACGCACACAGAGAAAAAAGCACAGAATACTTTTTATGAGAATCATTAGTCTGAATCTGCTTATATTAATTCAGAACCAATTCCTTTCTTCTTTTCCTTTTGGTATAGTAAGTAGCCACCAGGGACTTATTTTTTCATTACGCTAAACAGAGGTCTGATCTATAGCACCCAAAAGAGCTCATTTCTTCCCAAGGCAGTCTCAGAAGGGGTTATGAAACCATTCTGGATTATATCTAAGATATACTTGAAATGAAACTGAAAAACAAGTTACTGAACCTAAGCAAGCAACATGAAAAACATGAAAGGGACATTTACAACTGATTTTCAAAACTGTATGAGGGCTCAGTATGTAACCAAAATAATTTAGCTCAGAGATTGAGGCCTAATACATAATTAAGCTGAAAGTTGAACTGAAAACAAAAATCAAGGAGTCAAAATGGGTGGAGAGCAGTCAAGAGGCTTTCATGCAGTTTCCTCCTCTATGCAGTAACTTCAAAGTAGTGTGAAAATATCTGAACACTCCGGGAATCTTGAACTCAGCCACAGTGCTCTTCTTCGCACATCTTCATTTACTGTTTTAGGGGTTGGAACAGGAACAGATCATATGTGGCATATGGCCCAATAGCCATCAACCTGGTAAATATATCCGCAGCATACTTTCAGGAGGTAGCTGGTGGTGTTAGATTAGCAGTTCGGACCAAGGCAAGTTGTTCAAGACAGCACACTACCAGGGAGAGCAACATTTGTCAGCTGATTTCAATGCTGTGTTGTTAACACCACCAGTTCAACATGCCTTCCAACAGGACATCAGATTAAACTCTTGCTATTTTGGTATTAAAGATATTGATTGTCAGAGCTGTCTGGACAGCCTGCAGTAACTGTAATTCATGCAAGTAGTGCCCAGTCACTGGCAAGGTGTTCACTATGGAGCAAACTAGCAATTAGCTGAAATCTTTAACATCAGTATTTTCCATCTACAGAGACTGAGCACAAGCCATACATAGCTTGATGTGGATTCTTAATCATCTGGACACATAAAAAGTGGCTTTAATCCATAAATAACACAGTGAAAACCAACAGGGAAACAAGATGCTTGCTAGGTACCAATGTGGATGGCAAATGGTTCTGAGGTTCTCAATTTGATGAAGATTCTTGCTACTACGCCATTGTTATTCACTAGTTTCACTAAGATTTATTGGGCAGGCAACCTAGGGACGAGCCTCTGGAGATGCAGTTTATGGTGCTAGGGCTTTGGTTGGTTTCAGATAGATCACAATTTAGATTTCTATTGGTTTTCCTCAACAAAATTGTTTGTTAGGATGATACCTGGACTGGCCTCCTAGAAGGATCTTTGCAGCTGCCTTTCTAGCAAGTCTGTTTATTATCACTAAAGACTGTCTTGGCTGAGATACACTGGACAGTTCAGTGATAGCCTCAGCATAACTTATGTTTTTACTTGGTAAGATAGCAAGAGCTGCACCCTAAAGCTTTGAGGCTTTAAAAAAACAAATGCCACCTGAAAAGTAAAATTTGTTATCTGCAACCATCAGTTAGTTAATTAAATTAAACCAGATAACGACCTAAGTATTGTTTCAAAACTTTTATATAAATACCAGGATGAAGAATCTGAACAAATGATATCCTGGCTTAAATTACTTTTGCTCTTGACTTCCATTTTTAAATTCTCTGATCAGCCTAAACCATCCTTTTACTTAAAAAAAGAAAAAAAAAAAACAAACACAAAAACACACAAAAAAAAAAAACCTCAACCCTCTAAATCAACAAAAGCTAACTTTATGCCTTTATGCTTCTCGGTGTGTGTGTACATATATATATATGTACACACACGACATATATACATGTAAGGTTCCCACATTTGAAGGAAAACACACACAAACTAATCTCATTTACTTAAAGTCCCAATTCCTATACTCTATTGTAAATATTATTTATACAAAGCTGCTGATGAGCTAAGGCCACTACATTATGAGGCTTTACCACTAATGTCTGTATTTGTGTGCTCCCTGAACCATTCATAGTAGTTTCTCACCTCACATACTCATATTGAAATATTTTCTGCTTTTCCCCCTACCCACCAATTTGGTATTTCTATTACATGCTATGTAAGAGAGTTACAGACCCTGACAAGTTCTTGGCCAGTTTAGTAGTATAGTCATAACCTTGGCCACTTCTAAAGAACTGTTACACTAAATCATTTCATCTCCTGCTCTCATCATGCTTTTATTTTAAATGTCACTAGAAAAGTTTACTTTTCAGGACTTCAGACTGCTAAACTGAGCAATGACGAAGCGTATTAAATTGTAGTCACTGTAAAGGTGTAGCAAATTATAGCATTTGGCAGTTATCTTTTAAGAAGGATATTCAGGAATGGGGCAGTATTTTTTTCCTAGATTTTTTTTTTTTATTGGCCCTCAACACCTGGGGGCTGGAGGGTGAGGGAGAGGGGAATTATCATGGTTTAGACCCAGCTGGTAACTCAGCACCATGCAGCTATTCGCTCACCTCTCTACCCTTTCTCTCCAGGGCAGGATGGGGAGAAGAACTGGAAGAATGTAAACCCCACAGGTTGAGATAAGAACAATTCAATTATAGAATAGTTAGGGTCGGAAAGGACCTTAAGATCATCTAGCTCCAACCCCCCTGCTAATAACTAAAGGAAAATACAGTGATAGTAGAAAGAATACCAATAATGATAATACCAAAAAAAAAAAAAAAAAAAAAAAAACCCACACAAATGCCAAAAAAAAAAAACCCACAAAACAAACAAAAGAAGAAATGAAAGCTCAGAAAACACAAGTGATGCACAAGACACTTGCTCACCACCCACTGACCAATGCCCAGCTCAATCCGAGCAGTGATCGGTCCCTTCAGGGTAGCTTCCCCCAGTTCATATACTGGGTGTGACCTGCTGTGGTATGGAATACCCCTTTGGCTAATTTGGGTCAGGTATCCTGTCTCTGCTTCCTCTCAGCTTCCTGTGCCCCTTTTCACGGGCAGAGCACAAGAGATTGAAAAGTCCTTGATCAGGGTAAGCATTACTTAGCAACAACTAAAACATCAGTGTGTTATCAGCATTGTTCTCCAGACTGAAGCCAAAACACAGCACTGTACCAGGAAGAAAATTAACTGATACAGCTGAAACCAGGACACAAAACAAAAAGCCAAAGCCTACCTTCCCACATGTAGAATTACAGGTTTATTCTGACTCCAAATGAAATGAAGAGGGGAAAAAAAAAATAAAAAAAAAAAAAAATCACAAGATTTAATATTTGTAAAGTCTGTGAACATATGGATAGCATTCAATGGCTACCTCATTTTCTTACTATTTATATTTTCTATGGGATAACTATATTAATCATTACTGCATATGTGTAACACAGAATTAATACTTCTTCCCTCTCAGTGTTGGAGTACTAGGTGCTAGCTCTTACGAAAAAGCTCAAGATGAACAATTTGAAACAAAGGATGAAAATCATGTTTTCAGTTTACAAGATGCCAATATCCATTTTTGAAGGCCACTTTCCCCAATGAAGGCCTTTGCTTTCATTGCTGTGTTTCCATTCAGGAATGATTCAGCAAGCTTAAAAGCATGATTAGCAAGTAGAGGATAGCAAGTACTGAAACAAACCACAAATGAAGTCCTCGCACATCATGTTACAGAAGTAGTCGTCAGCCTTCTGTAGTAGCTAGAAGGGCATAGGATCCTGTTTTCAGAAGCATCTCCTTTTAGGTAAAGAAATACTTGTTTACAGCAGTGTTTGGTACACTTTATCAATTCCATTAGTTTTAAAAGCATAATAATAAAGTTACATAACAGGCTTTGTTAAGGTAACCTCTTTTACTATTCAGTATTAATGTATATTTGCTTTGGACGCAGAAGGAAATTCCAATTGCCAAAACAAAACGGCAAGAAGATAGGCTGAGAAAGTTGTGTCTGTTCAGCCTGCAGAAGAGAAGGCTGCATGGAGACCTCGTAGCAGCCTTCCAATATCTGAAGGGGAGGCTACAGGGATGCTGGGGAGGGACTCTTCATTAGGGACTGTAGTGCTAGGACAAGGGGTAATGGGTTCAAACTTAAACAGGGGAAGTTTAGATTGGATATAAGGAAGAAATTCTTTACTGTAAGGGTGGTGAGGCACTGGAATGGGTTTCCCAGGGATGTTGTGAATGCTCCATCCCTGGCGGTGTTCAAGGCCAGGTTGGACAGAGCCTTGGGTGGCATGGTTTAGTGGGAGGTGTCCCTGCCCATGGCAGGGGGGGTTGGAACTAGATGATCTTAAGGTCTTAACTATTCTATGATTCTATGATGTCATTAAAAATAGCAAATTACTAAAGTTAAAAACAAATTGCACAGCTGCTTTAAGCATAACACAAAGTACATCTTTCTAGTCAGCAAATAGCACCTCATTTAGTATTAAGAGTGTATTCACTTGCTACACTGAAGTATTTTTTAATGGTTATATCAACCCATTCAAACAAGTCTCTAGGAAAGAAAATCAGAAATGCAACCCATGAACAAAAATTAGCTTTCAAACTATTTTTTTAAGAAGCTGGCACACCAATTTGGAGAAAAACAAAAAAACAAAACCAAAAAAACATCCTGAGGGCTCACAGACTTTATTTACAAGGCCAATAGAAGAGAAAATTCATCCTGATTTTCTGTGCAGTTCTGGTTTAAAGTCCTGCTTTGCTAATGCTAGGGGTAAAATTGCAAGCCAATAGCACTAGAAAGCTTCATAAAACAGGTCAAGCACTGACCATTTATAGCAATTCTGTGATTCAAACTTGAGAGAACTAGATGCTCAAGTTTCAAATTTATTTCATTATGAGTATCTCTCTTCTTCCAAATGAAAGAACAGCAACTTTCAAATCAATTTTATCTAGTGCATGGGACTGACTCAAGAAGACACTGGCTATACCATCTGCCAGTCCAGCTGGGATATATGACAATCATTAGGGTTGGAAGGGACCTCTGCAAATCATCTAGTACAACCACCCTGCTAAGGCAGGGCCACCTAATAATATATTACTGAATACATACTGAAGAAACAACTAGGGTACAGCTAGGTTTGTTAGGCATCGCAAACATAGCTTGATTCGGTCCACTGAAAACTTGGGGATTTGGGGATGCTTTATTACAGGCTATCAGCCATTCCTGATCAAGATGACGATATAAATGGCATCAAACTTACAGTATGGTAGGGAGTACTATCAACCCCCTTAAAACACTGTTTTATGTTATATTATAAATAAATTCTTAGTGTCAGGCATTAAGACAGATAAATCCGATCTATGCTAAATATACCCCTGTAAAAAGACATCTGCTTCTGTGAAGAACAACAAATACAGAAGAATCTTATATCTCAAAGACACTGAACTCAGTTTATCCACAAATACTGTGCCACTGAGCGACAGAGATTGCCCATCTAACAGAAGTTGAAAAGAGCTTACATGACAGCTGCTTTTTACAAGTGACAATAAATATTATACACTGAATCACATGCGGGTACAAATTAGCATACTAAACAATTAAAACGGAATTATCTCAGCTGATTGAAAGAATGTTCTGTAGCAAGAAGGTTTTTCTAGAAATTATTTAGGAGCAGTCCCAGTCCCAACACATTTGACAAGGAAAGGGGAAAAACAATGCCAGAACTTTTGGAAAAGTGTCCTCCCTCCCTGACTCCCAAACTTCAAGTTCCTCTGCTAGTGTCTCTACTGAGTTGCCTAGTAAGTACTTAGCTGTGCTAACACTTTCATGTATAACTTCAAAAATTCTGAAGTAGAAAAACATTAGGACACTTCTACATACAATCTCTGCTAAGAAACCCAAACAAAACCATCAACACCACTTCTAGTCTCAATCCTTTTTATATTCATAATTTTTAAGGAAAAGTGGTAATTATATGTATGCATGTAGTCAGGAATCAGTAACAGAAGTAATGAGAATACTCATGGTACTTCCCCCCTGTGTACTGGCTAACACAGGAAAGGTGATCAAAAACACCTGGGTAGCCACCTCTCAAAGTTCTTTCAGAAAAGCTTTATTTTTCCTGTTGGCCCATTAAAGAAATATTTCTATAATTTTGTTATTATTGCTGAAAAAGTATTACCACAATGTTGAACAGCTTAAAAAATCAAATTTTAAATTAAAAAAAAAAAATAAAAAAAAAAAAACAAACCACACAAAAACAAAAACAACAACAACACAAAAACACCAAAACTTCAAAAAGCAGGGAAGAAAAACCTCCAAAAACAACGCCTGATGAAACTGCTGGACTGGAAGCTATTACAGGTGTTTAATAAACCTATTGAAAAGTGATGGCTGCAACACAGTGGTAGGCCTGAGCATGGATGAGTACCTACAAAGCTTTTTTCAATTTTTTTTTTAAATTGGTTTCAACAATGATTATAGCCCAACATTAGCCACACTTGCTACCAATAAATCAAGCCATTTCTTGCACAGCATGAAAACTGGCCAATTCAGTTTGTATTTTATTATATTTTGTCTGTATTAAACCAAACACCTTTGAAGTAGAAAGAACCAACCTGGGCAGCACATGGACACAACATGATAGTACACACAAACATGCACACACTCCTCAAACCGCATCAGTCTTCTATTTGTTCTTCTGCACAGCAGAAAAACTAGAGGAGTTATGAATTCTATTCTTGTTTATCAGAAGTCACCAAGACAATACTTTCTTAAAAATCAAAAGTTGTTTCTCCCTTCTACAGAATACTCAGTACCCAGAATCAAGATGAGTAAAATGTTAGAAGTTTCATGCCTTCTCAAGCTAGTCCAACTTGATCTAAAAGATGCTATCACTCCCAGTCACCTACTAGTGCTTTGCATGAAAGGTTACCAGTTACTTCTGACCATTTCATCCCCAGGTCAACCACAACAGTGAAATGTACAAATGCTTTTAGACTATTTCAGCAACTGGCAAAAAGCGCAAGTCTTAGCACATACCTTCCCACAGGCAAAACAGACAGAAGTAAGAGTATACAGGGTTCAAGTTTCAGCTTCCTTCCCCTGTGGTGGTATTCTACTGTTGAAATACAGTATTTGAATTTCTAGAAGTGTTAGTTTTCTTTCTAGAGAGAGAACAAGGTAATGCTTTGCAACTGTCATCAGCTATTACCAAGCCACCTCTTCCTAAAGAAATAAAACTGACCATACGTTATTATTCCCTTAATTCAAAAGGAGACCTCCACACCCCTATGACAAAACAAAATCCTACAACCACGCTTGTTCCTGAGGCAAGTAACTTCTTCAAAGGCTGGTTAGGTCACAGGGAACATATATGTCCACAGGATACAAAGTGTTGTCATAGGCAATCCCCACACCTGGGCATTTTTTAGTGTTATTTTTTTTTAATTGAGTATAGGTTTGAGGCACTGGTAAACACCCTCCCCCTCGGGTATTTTACCAGAATAGAGACACTCACCCCCCCCGAAAAAGAAACCAAAACAACAACACACTAACATGCAACAGAATAACTCTGTTCACAGCCTGAAGAGAGATGTTAGAGAGATTCAGCTGCCCTGGCAACTATATAATATGATTTATGTTTACTAACAGGTTACAACTGAAGTTAAAAAGAGCAAATATGATTAAGCTTCCATTTAAGTGTTTTAAAAGTGAACAGTATGTGCAACTAGAAACTGGAATAATTGCATTAGGGTACAAAATGACAAGGTGCTCTCACTTCATATATATTGCAAATTTCTGGTACCTCTGTCAAAAAAGAGACTAGAACAGGGAAACAGACAAAGTAATGGAATTCCTTCCACCTAGGGGAGATTAAGCAGGGCTTGGGAAAGAAAAAATAAAAAATAAGAAGAACCATCTAAAGGTAACACTATAAAAAACTTTAATTAAATCATTAACAACAGGAAAGAAATTTTACCCAACACCTCAGCTAAGCAACCTTCTAAGCCGTACACTGGCTTGGAGAAAAACATACCAGGATACCTTATATCTACTGTGTTTCTGAATCCCTCAAGTATCAGCTATTGACCGCACAGCAAATATGAGAGGTCCACGTTGCTTCATATGTAGCATGGCTCTTTTGGTATTACATCAAGTAACCAAGGCATGGGTAATGCAAGAAGAATCATTTGCATTCTTTCCCGTAAGCATCTGCTTGGCAGGAATACCAGAGACAAGAAAATAGGCAAGATATACCTTGCTTTCAAACACAACTACAATAACATTCCTTGAGATTTAAATTAAGAGGCATTTACTTCAGTAGGTCACCGGCACGCTGCAGCTACAGTTTAGTACCTCTGAACACACTTATGGGCTTCTACTGTAGTTTTCAAACTGCGACAAGTCATTTTCACCAACTTCCAGCATTGGCATCCATGACCTAGCATACTGGGAATCATTTCAATCCCTTGCCAAACCTGCTGTACAGCTTCAGTCAACTAACATCTTTTTTCCCTGACTGCAAGACAGAAACACACACTTGTTCATTTTTGTAAATATTGGTTTTTTTATGTATAGAAGTCCAAGGCATCATTAATTCAGTTAAGTGCTACAGAAGTGTCTATAAATAAATTATTTGTGGGCTGCTGCTGCTTACGTTGTCCCTGTTCTCTGAACAGCAGACAGTTTCCTGTCTTTACAATCTTCCAGTTGCATTAAATGCATATGCATTAAACACACTTAAAAAAAAAAAAAAGGAGAAAAAGTGAACCAGCATATTTCCAAATCAACTCATATCTAGAAGGATTTTTAAAAAGCCATGTTAGAACACATGTACAAGGAAACACTAAGACAATCCTCCTCAAAGAAAAAGGCCTAAAAACATATTAATAACATGTCACAGCATATTTCCATATTTACTAGTCTTCACTATGTTAAAACATAGCCTTCTTTTTGCTCACATAAGCACCAGCTAACATACGTCATGATTACAGCCAGCCACATTGTAATGTAAAGTCTACATTACTATTTGTGTGCAATTACTCTATTAATTAAGTTAATGAGTCAAGTACTGAGGTGTTCCAAATAGTATGGAGACTGAATAATGCCCACTGGGAATGGCAATCATACTATATGTGCCAGCCACATTCATACAATGGTTAGGATTAGAAAGGACCTTAAGATCATCTAGTTCCACCTCTCCTGCCATGGGCAGGAACACTTCAGCCTAGACCATGTCACCCAAGGCTCTGACCAACCTGGCTTTGAACACTTGCCAGGAATGGAGCATTTTCACTTCTTTGGGCAACCTGTTCTAGTGCTTCACCGCCCTCACAGTAAGGAGCTTCCTTATATCTAATCTAAACTTCCCCTGTTTAAGTTTAAACCCATCATCCCTTGTCCTGATGCTACAGTCCCTAATGAAGAGTCCCTTCTCCAGCATCCCTGTAGGCCCCCTTCAGATATTGGAAGGCTGCTATGAGGTCTCCAAGCAGCCTTCTCCAGGCTGAACAGCCTCAACTTTCTCAGCCTGTCTTCGTACAGGAGGTGCTCCAGTCCCCTTATCATCCACATGGCCCTCCTCTGGACTTGCTCTAACAGCTCTATGCCCTTCTTATGTTGAGGACACTAGAACTGCACGATACTCCAAGTCGGGTCTCACGAGAGCAGAGTAGAGGGGCAGGATCACCTCCTTTCACCCGCTGGTCACGCTTCTTTCTACACAGCCCAGGATACAGTTGGCTTTCTGGACTGAGAGCGCACACTGCTGGCTCATGTTCAGTTTCCCATTAATCAACACCCCCAAGTCCTTCTCCACAGGGCTGCTGTGAATCACTTCTCTGCCCAGCCTGCAGCTGTGCCTGGGATCACCCTGACCCAGGTGTAGGACCTTGCACTTCCCTACATGGAACTTCATGAGGTTGACATTGGCCCACCTGTCAAGCGTGTCAAGGCCCCTCTGGATGGCATCCCTTCCTTCCAGTGTATCAACTGAACCCCATAGCTTAGTGTCATCAGCAAACTTGCTGAGGGTGCCCCAATCCCACTGCCGTGTGGCCAATGAAGATTGGTCCCACACCGAATTCCCAGTCCCATTCCCATTCTGCTCCTATTCACATATGATTAAGCATCATAGATAAGTAAACTAGTTTTCACTGGGAATTCCACCAGGAAGGACAACTGAAAAAGAAAAATGCATGTGCACTACAACATATTATAGAATCATAGAGCAGTTTGGGTTGGAAAGAACCTTAAGATCATCTAGTCCAATACCCCTACCATGGGCTGGGACACCGCACTAAACCATGTCTCCCAAGGCTCTGTCTACTCTGTCTAACCCGGCCCTGAACACCACCAGAGACGGAGCATTCACAGCTTCCTTGGGCAACCCATTCCAGTGCCTCACCACCCTCATAGTAAAGAACTTCTTCCTTATATCTAATCTAGACTTCCCCTGTTTAAGTTTGAACCTGTGTTCAAACAGGTTCTCCTGTTGAGATTCAAGTCTCTTACATTAAAAAAAAAAAAAAAAAAAAAAAAAGCACCAAATTTGCAAACAAAGAAATTACAAACAAAAGTGCATATATGTTTTAGTTAACATTTAAAGCTCTCCATCAATCAACCATGGGAGCTTTACAATCTACCCTGAAGTACCAACAAGAAATAAGAAAATAAATTTTAGTCTCAGCAGCTTGTCATTCAGAAACTTGAGAAAATAAGCAGTCAACAAACTTACAGCAAAGATGCTGAAAATGACAAGTCTTACAGTTGCACAGGAACTAAACTTTCAGCCAAGAACCAATACTTTAACATCACAGTAATATACTGTAAAGACAGAATGTATCACAATAAAGTACATCTATTTACACCTCTATAAACATCTACACCAACAGATTTCTTATTACATTCAATGAGCTTTCCTAGTGGCTAAGATTCCTCCACCAAAACTCATTCAGCTCTTACCTGAATTTGCTGAAATACTTTTACAAGGAGTTTACAAGTTTTAATGATCTTACTTTAAGATGCTAGCATGCATCTTTCTGCAAAGCAAACAAATGAGAACTCATTGAAGTGCATCAGAAAAAGTGTACTAAATATTCCCACCCACCTACCCCCAACACTCATTTCAGGAAGGAGAAAATAGTAAAATGTGAGAAGGAGAAAAAGTAAAGCTGAACGTGCATTTTTGTTCTCAAACATTGTTTTTTGGTATCAAGACATGTAGTTTAGAGGTTGAAATACATAAGCTTTTAAGTTTAGCATTTTGCGTTTGGTCTGGCGTGAACATTGAAAATGAAATTTCAGAATCCCTCTAAGCAGTGGATTTCCAAATTAAGCAAATCTATTAATTCCAAGTTTCTGGATTAATGTGGGAAAAGGAGTGAATAATGATTTAACAGACCTCTTTCAAGTCACTGCACCTTGCTGGTGGGCAAAACAGAGAGCAGTGCAGAAGGAAGGGGGAAAAAAAAAAATCAGCATCAACAACCTAACTCCAAACAAACTCCATCGTATACCTATAAAAATAAATCAAACGACAAAACAACTGGCAGCCTTTGATTAAGCCTAAAGTCTCCTAACAATAAAACAGGCTACTGACACCTGACATGCCAGCATTGACAGTTTGAGAGAAGACAGCAGTGGGAATTAACAGAGAATGACAAAAACTGCAATAAGCAACTAGAAGACAAGCCTCAAACCTCACAATAAGACTAGAAAAGTAAGATGAATGTATGGCTTAACCAAAAAGAAAACATGAGTATTTAAGGCTGCAGCAAGCAAGAATTTACTCAAAATAACTTCCTCAAGAACACGTTCTCTTAATTTTTGTCAAATACAGAGCAGTAGTTCCAACAACCACTTTCCATTAAAAACCACCTGTCATGTCAAAATTACAACCACGTAGAAAAAGTCAGAACACTCTTCAGAAGTAATGACAAATTTACCTGGAAAAAACTTATGTACTTTAGTAATACTTACCTCATGTTCTTGGTTATCTTGTCCATCTTTGCCACTTTTTCCACTCTTGACTGATTTTGCAGGTTCCTTTTAAAAAAAAAAAAAAAAAAGTTTGCAGTCTCAGTTATTTTGAAGATGAGATCTAAACAGATTTTTCAAGGCAAGAAATTAGGTTTTCTTTAGACACCCTCTAAAAATACCAAAATTGATAGGACAGAAATTATACAGTTTTATTGGAAGATCTAAATACTGAACTATCAATCTCAACAAAGCTGCTTTAAAGATTTTTCATCTGCAGGAAGGTTTTGGAATTTTATTTATGCCTCAAAATTCATCCATGAAGTACACAAAGATAAGCTTTCACACAGATAAGTAGGCATGGACAAATTCAATGCAAGTGACCTGAAACATGCTTAAGAACTTACCCTTACTGTCCTTGGTTTTTAACTTCAGGAATACTTATGTTTAGTTTAGCTTTGAAACTAGCATCAGTGCCAGTTTTACATGTCATTATTTGTCTGTTCTAGGGGCTAGAGAGTCTAGTATAGAATCACGGCCACAACTCAAATTTCTCCCTCCCAGATTTATATTTAACTTTCACCCTTTACCCAAAGCATATTTTTGAGATTCATTATCCTCAGAAAGTAAAGTTTCAATGTTTTTATTATCAAGGGTGGCAAGAATATTGAGAAAAAGTTAAAACAAACCAACCCCGACAAACTGTAAAACACCCAAGCTCCCTACATCTAACTTAAAAATGCTGAAAAACTAAAAGACAAGCAGAAGTCAACTGAAAATAAAAGTTCTCGAGGGAGATCAGCTGGGTGAGGCAGACCTTAATACTTCACAGTTTCTGACTTCCACTCATATGGCTAATTGTCTATCACATTAAATGCAGTACAGTTAACTTGCTGTTAGATTTTGAAGTTTTCTGCAACCACTACTTGTGCAAGATCCTTTCGTGACTGCCAGAAAAATCACTCCCAGGAGTACCGGGAAAACGGAGGCAATGCAGGGCCAAAGCTAGATCCCCTCCCACTGTCAGGAAAGGAGGTGAAAAGATTTCGAGTGGCGATTAGCGCTCCTTGAGTGCTCACGGTGATCCCCCAAGCACAACTTCAGCTGCAGCCACAGCCACGCAGCTATGAAACTTCCCTGGACGGGGACCGGCAAAACAGCTGCAGGGCACCCCCCACCCTCAGCCCTGCTGTGCCGCCATGAAAAATGCCCCTGCACCCCGAAACACACCCGGCCCAGCCCAAGATAGGGGACCCCGCGTACCAGCTCAGCCTCCCGCTAGGCACGGCGGAGCATACGTTTTCCCTCCCCTCCCTCCAGCACTCCCCCGCACACCAAAACCACGGCCTCTCTCCACTGATCCCCTCCCTCCAGCTGCTCCCAACTCCGCGCCCGCCCTTCGCGGGCTCCGTTCCCTTACTTTGCTGGGCAGACCCCAAGGACCCGGCGAGACGACACCGGGATCCCCCTTCCCCGGCAGCCACGGCATCCCCCGGACTAGGCCTCACCGGGAGCTACCCCCTCCCCAGCGCCCAACTCCCGGGGGAACTCAGGGGGCCGGCATACAACAGTGAAGGGACTGGGCGGCCCATTGCCCAGTGCTCTGCAGCGGCAGGGAGCGCCCCGCCGCCCCCCTCAGCGCTGGGCTGGGCTCGCCACTGCCGCCCCCTGCCCAGCCCCTCCTCCCCGCGGGGCCTGCGCCCCACAGCTTCCCCACGCAGGGCCCAAACCCCGCCACGACCACAGCGACTCACTTTTTCCTTCTTGTTTTTATTCGGCATGGCCGCCCCACGCACCGCAGCCGGAGAGGCGTAACCGCCACGGCCCCACTCCGCGCCGCTCCCGCGTCGCTGCTACCCCGGCCTCGACTCCGGCCCTCCCCCCGCCCCCTTACCTCCTCCGCCCCCCGCCCGCCGTGAGCCGGCCGCTGCCCCCCCCATTGGCTGCGCTTGTCACGTGAGCCGCGCTCCCGGGACGTCACCTCGTAGGCCGGGCTTGTGACGGCTTCCAGCCCCTTCCCTCCTGTCACGATCATGGGTGGCGGCGGCCGCAGCCGCAAGGGTAGGGGCAGGGGCAGGGGCAGGGGCAGGGGCAGGGGCAGGGGCAGGGGCAGGGGCAGGGGCAGGGGCAGGGGCAGGTCCGGCCCGGGCCGGGCCCCTAGCTCTCCCCGCGCCGCCCGGGCTGCGGAGCGGCCCCGCGGTTCTAGCCACGCCTTGAGGTGGGCCCCGCAGGCTAACCTGTTCCGCCTAAACCGCAACCCCGCCGCTTCCCCTCAGGGAAGCGGCGGGGCGGGCTGAGATGTCTCCAGCCCCTCCGGCAGGATCCTCCTCAGCCAATGACGCCCAGTGGAAAGTGCGGGGTCCCTGCAGCCCCCCGGGAGCGAGGTGCCAACTGCAGCCCGCTCTTGAGTTGGCGGGTGCCGGTTTGGCCGCTGTTGCTGCAGGGAGAGGTGGGACCCGCCGTGCGGTGTCCGGGAGCCTGTCCCTGGAAAGCTGCACAGGTCTAATGGAGAAAAAATATAAACAGGGCATATCTGAAGCACGCTGGCCCTCTCATACAAATCCAACGTGGGCATCATCAGTTTGAGGACTTCAATATATGCTTGCAGTATATGGATAAAGAAAAGGTGAACTTTGCATAGTTGCAGCCTGATTTTATAACAGTATCTTGATCCCTTGTTTTCAAAAGCCTGGGTGCAGATGAGTTGTTTCCAGTGCCAGATTTTTTTTTCTTTTTCTCAAACAAATCACACTTTAATCTCTCAAAGGTAGAATGCAAAAATCAGAACAATCTGCTTTAACAAAAGAAGAAAAGTGCATATCCGATGGCTGGAAATCCTGCAAACTGTGTTTCTTATGTGGCCAGATTAAGCCCCAAAATACTGTCACCTGAGGGGAAAAAAAAACCCACAGGGAATATTAATACTCATAATAATGCCAGTATATAAAGCATTTGAAATTTAGGTTGAACGTGCTTATTAAATGCTAATTGTGCTGTGCTACTAAAGGACAGAAAAAAGTGCAGCCTAATAAATACCAGCATAGAAGTGAGATCGATCTTCTTCCTTACCCAATCTATGAGAATCAAAGCCAGCATAAATAAATTGGTGGGCTCTAATTTTTAGGAGCTGGGATTTCTAATAGCCACTTGTTTCTGGTATGATGGTATCTGACATCAGCTTGTATCCATTATATTTAAACACTTTACTTTTGCTCTGGTGAAAGGACAAAGAAACCTTCCCTTTTCCAAGCCCTGCAAAGAAGTCTACTCACTATGGAGAACTGCTTCTTGCTTCAGTCCGTTTCCTGCTGCTGCAGTCCCTTTCCTGCTTCATCAGTCCCTTTCCTGCTTCTTCAGTGCTGGAAAACGAATTATGCCTGCCTTTCCCTAGTCTCTGGTTTGAGGATTTATAAATGAGGTGCAGTTATTA
Source organism: Amazona ochrocephala (assembly GCA_039720435.1). Classification (NCBI taxonomy): domain Eukaryota; kingdom Metazoa; phylum Chordata; class Aves; order Psittaciformes; family Psittacidae; genus Amazona; species Amazona ochrocephala. Next base: position 48,822,734 of record CM077882.1, on the reverse strand, counting down.
CTTGTGTGCTTCTGTTAAGAGTCAGTCATAAATGAATTACTACTAATAAATGAGGCTTCTGACAGCAGAACAACATGGATTTTGAATGTACTAAGACACAATAAAGGGGGGGAAATCTACCTCCATCTGTATTTTGGAGTTTGATCAGTGTATGAAAGAGTTTGTACACCTGAGGATAAACTTAGGAGCTTCCAGTTCTTTGTTAGGTTTCAGTTTCATGGAACCTTAAACTGCTCTTAATTCCCTGCTGTTGTGTTCCTATCTCCCTCCTCTGCACTGATGCTGGTACTGTGCTGCTCCTTAAACCAATTCATAGAATTGGTCAGGTTAAAAACTCTCCCTGTCCCCCATGTCGTGTCCTTCCCCTTCTCTTTTCCTTCCCTCCTCCCTCCCCCTGCCCCCCCAAATGATGTGTTGGATTTTTTTTAATTTCTCGAACTCGCACACCATCACCTGCTTCTGTAAACACTAGCATTGGCCAAAGGAAGGGGTGGAAATATGTGGTGGGGGTGGGATGTGACCTCAACAGCCTAGATTTAGATCAGTTTAAGCAGCTTAATGAGTTTCTCATTGGCTCTTGGCCTCCTTTGTTCTTGCTAGTGCTCGTAGTTTTTCCAAATAATGGAAAAACTCTGTCAGTTTAGTTGTTACCCAAGTACTTCTGAATAGCAGCAGCAAAAAATGTCTGTCCTTATTTTGCTTTTACTTGGGAAATCTTGACTCAATGTGTCTAAATACAGCTTCAGAAGATGGCACAGACTCAGTTAACATTTAGGAGGTTTTCTTTGTGACCACAGATGTAGAAACTCTTGTGAAAACTTGACTCCCCCTCACCTCGCTTACTGGGGAAAGAGCTTTATTCACCAGTAACAGAAAGTAATTGTGTTTTTCAAGGCCTGCTGTATTATATGAAATAATCAGTGGGTGGAGGTGGTTTACAAGAAAAACAGTTCCATCTGTATGTATGCTCTAGTGGCTTTATAAAATAATGAGAAGTGACTTATATTTTCATGCGGTGCTAAGATGCAATCTTATTTTTACTTCAGTGGTACGTCACTGTGGGCCTAATTAGTCTGCTACAGAGGAGGAATAACTATGTAAATAAGGTGACGTAATACAAGTGCAAGTATGACTATATTAATATTTGCATTAACTTCTGGACATGTTTCATGCAAACTAAATGTTTTCAAAAACCAGAATAGATTCAGAATGATTAGGCTATCTCTGTAGTTATAATAGCAAAAACTAATATATGCAGCACAGCTACATTTTTTTACTGAATTGATTAAATTGTCTGAATTTGCAAAAGTTAAATTGCCAAATAATTTCAAGTCTGTATAATATTTAGTAGTCTGAAACTGGGCCAAATGTCCCGTGTGCCAATGAAAAGGGAATATTTACACAGCCCCTTCCAGCTTTATTGGATAGTACTTTCTTTTTCCTTTTTTTTTTTTTAATCCCTTTACCAGAGTTGAGCAGTCATGCTCTGGCCCGAGTTTATTCAACAGAGCACTGTCACTGTGGTAGAGATAACTTCCATCCCCAGTTGTATGATTTTACTGCTTTCCATCCTCTCTCTAGTTCAATTGAATGATCTGCCAGTTCAGCTTACTAAAATGGCACAAAACTGGCTAAAAAGGGAAGACAGGAGACAGTGAGACCTTTTGCTAGCAAGCTGTTAATTTAGCTCAACTGAAACTGTGCAACTACACTTCTGGACAAAGTTTGAGAAGCCAGTGAACTGTCATCATTATACATAATTGTCAAACATTGGCAGGCTGTTTCTTAAAACACTTCTTTACTGACTGAAGCAGAGTGTGGCTACAGCAAAGTCAGGGCCTCTTTGACCAGGGCATCATGCCAGTGAGGTCAGGGTGGCAATAGTCACCAGCCTGAGACAAGGCAAGGTAACAGATCAGGGGGCCATTGAAGAAGTCTGCTCAGGAACAACAACAGAGGGCCAAAGACAAGAAGGGAGGCAAGGCTACCTATAATGCAAATCCAAAATTACAGGAGACAAGCCCAGAGAGAGGACTGCTTATATTATCGGTCTAAGGTTCGTCCAGTAGACTGGGGCCAGAGACAAGGCTACCTATAATGTATGCCTGAGGTCTACCTAGGAAGTTCAGTCAATAAGTCATGCTGGAAGGAGACAGAGTCAGACACAGATACAACTCTGATAAAGCAGGCCTTGCTTGGGTGCCAATGCCAGAGCTTAAATGGAGCTCCTGGACCAGTTGGAAATGTTGTCATGTATGGCTGGTAACTTGCATGGTATTAGGCATTGTCAGTAGCTACTGTCCATGTTCATAAACACATTGATTCTGGATTTCTCTTTGGGTCAACTTAATTTTAAATGAACATAAAAAAAAAAATAAACATGGAGAACTCATGCAGAATGTTACTGAGGCATAGTACTGGTTTTGGCTGAAATACAGTTGCATTTCTTTGTAGTAGCATATATGGGGCTAGCTGTGTTTTGGGTTTGTGATGAGAACAGTGTTAATAACACATTATTGCTGAGCAGTGCTTATACCGAGTTAAGGCTTTTTCTGCTCCTCATACCACCACACCAGTGAGTAGGCTGGGGGTGCACTAGAAGTTGGAAGGAGATGCAACCAGGACAGCTGATCCTAAACGACCAAAAGGATATTCCATACCACATGGCATCGTGCTCGACAATAAAACTGGATGGAGGGATGGGGAGGTTGGCCAGGGCTGCCATTGCTTGAGGAATGGCTGGGCATCAGTTGGCTGGTAGTGAGCAATTGTTTGCGGTTTTTTTGCATCATGTGTTTTTCTTTTTTTCCTTCATTTGTTGTTGTGGTGTGGTTTGTTTGTTTGATTTTTTTTGTTTGTTTGTTTATTATTATTATTATTAATAATAATAATGCATTTTATTATTTAAAATTATTATTAAGCTATCTTTATCTCAACCTATGAAATTTCGCACTTTTATCCTTACAATTTTTGTCCCTGTTCTACTGCAGGTAAGTCTGTGAGTGGCTGTGTGGTGCTTAGCTGCCTACTGGGGTTAAACCACAACATTCATAGAATCATAAAATCGTGGAATGGTTAGGGTTGGAAAGGACCTTAAGATCATCTAGTTCCACCTCCCCTGCCATGGGCAGGAACACTTCAGCCTAGACCATGTCACCCAAGGTTCTGACCAACCTGTCTTTGAGCACTTGCCAGGAATGGAGCATTGGCCTCTTCTTTGGGCAACCTGTTCTAGTGCCACACCACCCTCACAGTAAAGAACTTCTTTCTTTTATATAACCTGAACTGCCCCTATTAAGTTTAAATCCATTGCCCCTTGTCCTGTTGCTGCAGTCCCTGATGAAGAGTCCCATCTCCAGCATCCCTGTAGGCCCCCTTCAGATATTGGAAGGCTGCTATGAGGTCTCCAAGCAGCCTTCTCCAGGCTGAACAGCCTCAACTTTCTCAGCCTGTCTTCATACAGGAGGTGCTCCAAATCCCTTATCATCCTTGTGGCCCTCCTCTGGACTTGCTCCAACAGCTCTATGTCTGTCTTATGTTGAGGACACTAGAACTGCACGATACTCCAAGTCGGGTCTCACGAGAGCAGAGTAGAGAGGTGGGATCACCTCCTTCGACCTGCTGGTCACACTTCTTTTGATGCAGTCCAGGATACGGTTGGCTTTCTGGACTGAGAGCACACACTGCTGGCTCATGTTCAGTTTCCCATTAATCAACACCCCCAAGTCCTTCTCCACGGGGCTGCTCTGAATCACTTTGCCCAACCTGTAGCTGTGCCTGGGGTTGCCCTGACCCAGTTGTGGAATAGGAATATATACAAAAATATCTGATAATATTTAATGATAGTTAAAACATCTTACCTGTTTGTGGCTACAGTTTGAACACTGGTTATTAAGTATTGAAATGACCTACATGTGGGAATTTGGATGATGGTCAAAGTAAAAGATAGGCTATTAAGCCAGATGAACTATTTGTCTTATGCAGAATGCAAATTCCTATGAAAAGTGCTTGCACTTGAGTGCTGGTACTCAAATTCGATAGAGATGGGAATTACAAAAGTAGTAATGTTAAAACACTTTGTACAAATCACTTGATGTTCTTCTGCCTCAGTGAAGCAAATAAAAAGATCATAAAACTAAGACTTTACTGGATGTCATGTAATTGAATCTTTCCAGGAAAATAAACTCAAAGAGTTGCAACTGCTGGTCTCACATTCAAAATGAGGATGTCTGCTTTCATGTTTCCACTATTCTTTTAGTTGTTTGTATTTATAATGAATTAAGATATACTTTAAAATACTATGTAATAATGTGTTAAAATTTATTGGAATTGCCTAGCATTCAAAGGCTATACAGGACAAGAGTTTTTTTGATAGTTCATCTCTTTTTTGATTGAAAAATGGTGTGTTTTGGTGCAATTTATAGCAGTCTGGTATCCAGCTTTTTCCTGTGTTAAGTACAGTGTTCCTATTTACAAACTACCATTCCCCCTTCCCACATGATACCAAAGGGAAGATTAATTCTATATCAGAAGAGTGAGACTATTAACATAAAGGCGACTGCAGCTAATACTCCCACATTTCCATTTTTATCCTATTTAAGTTGGTATTTGTAGAATGAATGAAGAGATCCAATTAATTGTACCTCCTGTTGATGCCATACAAGATTTTCTCTTTCAACACCAACACTTCATACTTTTTTTTTGCCTTTTTTTTTTTTTTTTTTTTTAGAATTTGTTCATAGCTAATATAGCTACATATTTTTATCTCAGTGTGGGAAGAGTTGAAAGACATACTCAGAAGGCATACTCAGGACTTAACCCTGCAAGTACCATATGTTTGTCTGCTTCTGAGTATGTTCAGAAGTGTCCTCATTCTCAGGTGATGCGTATGCTGGATTTCTGATGTTTCAGGAGCAATCTGTGCTTCCTGGTCAGATTGTACGAGTAACTACCCTCAACACAGTTTTTAGCTTGCTCCCCCTAGGGCAGGCTGCCTGCATCTATACTGTGCAGTGTTCGAAGGGATGTTGTAGTCTTCTGCAGGCCTTTCCACATCCTTTTTACTCACACAGCACAAATATCACTTCTTTGCTATGTCTACATTCTGTGATCACACGATCTCTTAATGTGTACCCTAAGATGGATAATGTTTGTTTTTTAATATTGTTGCCTGAGACTAAACCAAAATCCCTCAGCATCAAGCTGCCCTAACACATCTCCTTTGTTAGTCAGGGTGACTCCTGCAGTGAAGGTTCACCTTTCTTCACGAGCTGTGGTAGTCCTCTGCCATGCTGACTTCCACTCTGCACCTTGGAGTCTGTCTTTGCATATGAGACAAGTGAACAATTTTGAAAAGCTCTTTAATAGTGAATACCCAAGATAAAAAGAGAAATGCTTGTGGCATACCACTTGCCTACTACCATACCATGTTATCAGAGAGGCATGTTATGGTGACATGCCAGGCAAAAGGCTTGCAAGGATGATGTTGGAGGATTGGACCAAGTGAGACTTCGTACTCAAACCATTTCCTAGAGCTATCTAGCTACTGAATGGCTTCTGGGGTTTGTCTGAGAGGACGTCTTGCTTCAAAGGATATTCCAGGAATAATCAAGCATGCTCACGGAGTGAAATCTAATGAAGAGGACTTTGAAGCAAAACGTGATGATTCAGACTGATGGTAGAGGTACACTCAAAATCTTATGCATTATGTTGGGAGCCTTGGTCTGTAATTCAGTTGCAGATTCTACTTGTGGCAAAACTGCTCAGTCCATCATCCTAGGTGTAGCTTTTCAGCAAAAGAATTATAAGACTTTGTCAGCTTTGGCAGATCACAATATTTCTGCTTAGTCACATTTTTGAAGGTGTTAGCTCCATTTTCACTGAAGGTTTAAAAAAATCAGATACTCTGAAAGAATTTAGACTGAGCAATTAAACATTGGCAAAATATATAAGCATTTCAAACTAGAACCTTATAATAGGAAGTGTTAAGCAAACTTAACTACAGATTTCTCTTCCATCTGTATTTATATCATGCTGTGTACAGACTGTCTGGTATGCCTGTACAGACTTTGCCCCAAAGTTAACTTTGTCTGCACCTTGTGTTCAGTATTTATTTTAAAAATTCTGCATAGGTATGAGTTATATTTACATTTACAGTGTCATTTCTTAGGCATGCTGGAATTTCTTTTGAGCACCAGGCAGGTGAAATGAAAGTACTGAGAGACAATAAGCTGGGAAGACAATTACTATGAAGTCCAAACCCAAAGCCTTTGACACAGATTTTGTGCCTGCATGCCTTCCACAGAGGCATGGCATATAATCTTTATACTCGATGCATTCCCTTTGCAAAGAGATTCGGGGAGTTTTTAACTTTATGATCTTTTCTTGCTGTCCTGTACAGCAAAAAACTGTACAGTTTTTTCCTGTCTGTAAAAATCATAGAATTATAGAATCATTAGGGTTGGAAAGGGCCTTAAGATCATCTAGTTCCAACTCCTCTGCCGTGGGCAGGGATGCCTCATCCTAGACCATGTTGCCCAAGGCTCTGTCTAGCCTCACCTTGAAAACTGACAGGGATTTATTAATGTCATTTATTGATGTAAGCAGAGCTGATTAATCACAGCTGTTCTTACAGCTTTTAATTTCCATGAAACGGCTTGTGTCTCCAGCATGCTGTATGTCTCTGCTTTTGCTTGTACTGCTATCAGGAAATTACAGACCAGTCAGTCTCACCTCTGTGCCTGGCAAAATCTTGGAGCGGATTATCCTGGAAGGCATGCTAAGGCACATGAAAACCAACAAGGTGCTTGGTGACAGCCAGCATGGCTTCACTAAGGGGAAATCCTGCCTGACCAATGTGGTGACCTTCTATGAAGGGGCTACGGAACTGATGGACAGGGGTAGAGCAGTTGACGTCATCTACCTGGACTTGTGCAAAGCATTCGACACTGTCCCACATGACATCCTTCTCTCTAAGTTGGAGAGACATCAATTTGATAGGTGGACCACTCGGTGGATAAAGAACTGTCTGGATGGCCGCATGCAAAGAGTAGTGCTCAATGGCTCAATGTCCAGCTGGAGACCAGTAACGAGTGGTGACCCCCAGGGATCGGTGTTGGGAGCGGTCTTGTTCAACATCTTTGTGAGTGATATGGACAGTGGGATTGAGTGCGCCCTCAACAAGTTTGCCGATGACACCAAGCTGTGTGGTTCGGTTGATATGTTGGAGGGAAGGAATGCCATCCAGAGGGACCTTGACACACTTGTGAGGTGGGCTGATGCCAACCTGATGAAGTTTAACTGTTCTAAGTGAAAGGTCCTACACCTGGGACGGAGCAATGCCAGGCACAGCTACAGGTTGGGCGGGGAGGAGATTGAGAGCAGCCCTGCAGAGAAGGACTTGGGGGTGTGGGGTGATGAGAAAATGAACATGAGCCGGCTTCAGTGTACGCTTGCAGCCCAGAAAGCCAACCGTATGCTGGGCTGAATCAAAAGGAGTGTGACCAGCAGGTCGAGGGAGGTGCTCCTGCCCCTTTACTCTGCTCTCGTGAGACCTCACTTGGAGTATTGCATGCAGTTCTGGTGTCCTCAACATAAAAAGGACATGGAACTGTTGGAACAAGTGCAGAGGAGGGCCACGAGGATGATCAGGGGACTGGAGCACCTCTCGTATGAAGATAGGCTGAGAAAATTGTGTCTGTTCAGCCTGGAGAAGAGAAGGCTGTGTGGAGACCTCATAGCAGCCTTCCAATACCTGAAGGGGGCCTATAGGGATGCTGGGGAGGGACTCTTCGTTAGGGACTGTGGTGAGAGGACAAGGGGTAACGGGTTGAAACTTAAACAGGAGAAGTTTAGATTGGATCTGAGGAAGAAATTCTTTACTGTGAGGGTGGTGAGGCCCTGGAATGGGTTGCCCAGTGAAGTTGTGAATGCTTCATCCCTGGTGGCGTTCAAGGTGTGGTTGGACATAGCCTTGGATGGCATGGTTTAGTGGGAGGTGTCCCTGCCCATGGCAGGGGGGTTGGAACTCGATGTTCTTGAGGTCCTTTCCAACCCTAACTATTCTATGATTCTATGTTTCTTTCCAACTTTATCAGAAGACTGTCTGTTCATATGTTTCTTGGCTGTTTGGAGAAGTGTTCCATATATATGTAACAGTGATTCAAGAATCAATTGTGAGAGCTCTTTCCCTTCCTTTCATAGGGTCTGACAAAATATTTTTATGCACAGTCATTTGCCTATCTTGCATTTTTTAATTTATAGAATAAATGCCTAGATTACATCATGGACTCCTTTATTTGTGTTTCAGAGAAATAATTAGCAGGCATTTGAAAGAAAGTTAACTGCTTTTCAGTATAAGTTGTAATGGAAAAACCCTATTGTTAGCACACAGAATTGTAGAATTATAGAATGGTTTGGGTTGGAAAGGACCTTAAGATCATCTAGTTTCAACACCCCTGCCATGGGCAGGGACGCCTCACCCTAGGCCATGTCGCCCAAAGCTCTGTCCATCCTGGCCTTGAACACTGCCAGGGATGGAGCATTTGCCACTTCTTTGGGCAACCTGTGCCAGTGCCTCACCACCCTCACAGTAAAGAATTTCTTCCTTACATCTAACCTGAACTTTCCCTGTTTAAGTTTGGTAACTGCCTGTCTATAATTCCCATGGCACTTTACATTTAAAGCCTCTTTCATATGTGTAAAAAGGGTGTCGTGGTTTAAGTCTATAAACTCACACAGCCGCTCTCTCACTCACTCCCCGCTCTTTCTCCCCTCCGCTCCTGGAGGGATGGGAAGGAGAATCGAAAGAATGCAACTCCCACAGGTTGAGATAAGAACAGTTTAGTAACTAAGGTATAACACAAATCACTACTGCTACCACCAATAATAATAATAATGACAAGAGAAAATACAAGGGAAAAGAATACAATTCCTCGCCATCCAAAATCAAGCCCGACCACGCAGTGCACCCCCACCAGTGCCCCCCACCGTGCACCCTCACCACCCTTCCGGGTCTCTGCTCTCTGTCTTTACATCCTGGACATGACGTGCTGTGGTATGGAATACCTCTTTGGTTAGTCTGGGTCAGGTGTCCTGTCTCTCCTTCCTCCTGGCTTCCCCTCCTCCCTGGCAGAGCACGAGACTCACAAAGTCCTTGGCCAGCCTAAACATCACCAAGCAGTAACTGAAAACACTGGTGTTATCAGCGCTGTTCTCAGGCCTGAAATCAAAAACACAGCGCTGCACCAACTACCAAGAAGGAGAAAAATGACTGCTGCTGCTGAACCCAGGACAAGGGTAGTGGTAATAAGGTAAATAAAGTGTGTAAATAAATTGAGATAAGGTATGTAAGATATATAAACAACACTTTGTGTCCAGAGTATTCCCATGTGCTTTTTTAAGGACATGTTCATTAGCCATCAGTGTGCCAGTAGCAATTACTGTTGGACCATCAAAAGACCTTTTAAACACAAAGCAACTGAACTTGCCACCTCTCAAAAATCCACTTTTCCATTCATTTCAGGTTGATTTTCTTCTCTTTGTTTTGTTTGAAAGTTAAATTAGTCACTGAAAAAAAAAATAAAACTGGTAAACATTAATTAAAACTGGCCACCGAAGAAGTGTAATGTGTGCTAAGTTCATTATCCCACTTGCACCTGGGTTTCTAACTTGTTTTGAAGGCTTGAACCTTTAGACATGAAAGGATCATCAAGACTTCTGGCCTATTCTGGGCTGCATCAAAAGGAGTGTGACCAGCAGGTCGAGGGAGGTGCTCCTGCCCCTTTACTCTGCTCTCGTGAGACCTCACTTGGAGTACTGCATGCAGTTCTGGTGTCCTCAACATAAAAAGGACATGGAACTGTTAGAACAAGTGCAGAGGAGGGCCACGAAGATGATCAGGGGACTGGAGCACCTCTCGTATGAAGATAGGCTGAGAAAATTGGGGCTGTTCAGCCTGGAGAAGAGAAGGCTGTGTGGAGACCTCATAGCAGCCTTCCAATACCTGAAGGGGGCCTATAGGGATGCTGGGGAGGGACTCTTCGTTAGGGACTGTGGTGAGAGGACAAGGGGTAATGGGTTTAAACTTAAACAGGAGAAGTTTAGATTGGATCTGAGGAAGAAATTCTTTACTGTGAGGGTGGTGGGGCCCTGGAATGGGTTGCCCAGTGAAGTTGTGAATGCTTCATCCCTGGTGGCGTTCAAGGTGGGGTTGGACATAGCCTTGGATGGCATGGTTTAGTGGGAGGTGTCCCTGCCCATGGCGGGGGTGTTGGAACTCGATGATCTTGAGGTCCTTTCCAACCCTTACTATTCTATGATTCTATGATTCAACCCTGAGTTTGAAAGCAGCATGCCAGCTTCGTTAACCAGGTTGTACAGGAAAAGCCAGGCTAAGACTGGTTATTACTTATTGGCTACTCAATACCTGTCAAATAGTGACTTTCAGTTATGATAACATGAAGCAGAACTGAAGCAGTTACCCTGAGATGAAAAGCTATGTATCACCTTACCAGTCACTTGAGCTGTTCGTTGTCCATCTGCTGATTTGAGAAGAAAACATCATTAATAATGTATTCATGGATTGTGCTCTTGTTTTTATGTTGCTATTAGTTTTTCCGGTGTGAGCTGTTCTCAGCATTATATAGCTTCTGAGCTCTAACATCTCCTTAGTAGCCATGGCAAGTTGCTTGGTATTTTCTGTTTTAGGGGATAAAAGGAATTAAAACATATGATGTGACATTAAAATTGATCCATGAATATGAGGTTGCTTAAATTTTGCATGAGAATCTATACTACATCAATACGGTTTAGCACTGCTTTGAAATACTTTTGCAAAGAGGAGTCTGGGAAAAAAAGAGTAACTTATATCATAGTTTATTAAAGCTAACACAGCCACACTAGTCTGGTACTTAATAATATAAATCACTTAATGCTATAAAATCAGTGAGATAATGGTTTGGACTTAGGGAGCAGAATACTGATATAGCTGGTGCAGCTCTACCAAAGTCAGCAGGAATGTCAATGCCAGCAAAATGGCCAAAAACGCCTAGAGAATTTTGTTTGGTTTGGACAGTGTTTTAACATCATTAATTAATAGTTCTACCAGGCACAATAGAATTATTGCATTAGAACTTAAGCCTTTCAAACCCATAATTTACAGTTTTATCATTTGGGGGAGTTGATTTGGTTTTAAATTAATGGACAATATGATCTGAAAAGTTGTCAGAAGTAAAGCCTGCAGCCAAAACAAGACTGTATTAGCTAGTAAGTTCTTAAGGTCTCTGAAAATTTTGCTCTTTTGAAGTATTGATCTTTTGGTTTTCTTTGCAATGGGCAGTTTGTATACACTGGGAATGTAATTATGTGCCGGGAGAAAATGACCTGCTGGTGAAGTCCTATATCCAAGACATCTGCAAAGTAAAAGTTGGGTTTAATCCTTTTTTTTTTTTTTTTTTTTTTCCTTTCCATATCTGGTGGTATCCCTGGCCAAAACACCCAAAGGCTTGGCCATTTATCTTTGATACAGATCTCCGCAGTTTTCATGCCTTTGTGGCTTCAACATTACATTACTGCAGTACAGGGACTGAGGAGCTATAGCTATGGCAACCAGTGCCTGATAGGTAACTGACAGCATGAATTACAGCATCTCTAAGGTTTTCATGCAAACTGGTCTCCCTGTTGGTCTGACTGCTCATTTATTTTTGACCTTCAGGACCAGGATCAGCAGCATCAAGGCATTTTCTGTTCTAATATTCATTATTCTGGAAGAAACTAAGAGAGTTTGTATAGATAAACGCTACAGATGGATCTTAAACTGTTTTAAGAGGGAATGTTTTTGCAATCATACTGTATTCTTCAAGTGAGACAAGCCATGTCTCTTTTCTTGTATCAGTATTGCAATATCTACTGTAGCACTTTTACCAACACAACTAGCTCATTTAGAAGGGTATGTCTCATAACCCTGACTGACTTAGTGGTGTAAGTAAATCCTGAAGTCAAACTCAACCTCAGATATAGCCTTTGTGTTAAAGATAAAGTGGAGAATAAGGCAGGGTAATAAATGGTTTTGGTTTTATTCTTTAGGTTTTGCAATGACTGTCTGAATTAGGAGAGCCAATTTCAGCCCTGATATTAAAAATCCAATTTTATGATTCTATGGACTGATAGCTAAAAATCATAGAATCATAGAACAGTTAGGGTTGGAAAGGACCTTAAGATCATCAAGTTCCAACCCCCCTGCCATGGGCAGGGACACCTCCCACTAAACCATGCCACCCAAGGCTCTGTCCAAAAAGAGATAACAGAATTATTTACATGGTGATTTTTGCACAAAAGCATAGAGAAAGTGTGCTCAGGGCTTCTGTTTATAGCAAGAAAAAAAAAATCCATGAAAAGGGACATATTTTTCCTTAATTATTAATTGCTTTTGTATAGACCTAGTTCAGATGCATTTTTCTAAAAATGTCATACTAATATTACTAAAAACTTAAGTGGCCCAATCTGATGCAATGCTGTTTACCCAGTTTGTATTGATTTTAGTAAGATTGTAAATGAGTAGAGATTTTTGTAAATAAGTAGAGATTTTCGCAACAGTTTGGGATCATAACAGAATTATAAATGTGTAGGAAAGGGTGAATGTGCATGAAGAGATAATCCGGCATAATTTATTGCTCTTGTCAGGTTTTTGATGTTTTGTTTTGTTTCGGTTTGGTTTGGTTTTTCCTAATCAATCTATTATAAGCACATTTAAATTTGCAGAGAAGACTTTGGTTAAGAAAGTTTTACAGCCACCTTTAGCAGGTCTGTTGCTTGGCTTCCCATCCACTGCAGAATTATCATGATATATGTTCTAATTCTTCTTGATGTAAGATTTAATTATTATTTCCTGTGTTTCTTTCAGTTCTCCTTCTAGTGGAGACATTGAATAGTAGTTATGATTATCTTTTTGTAATTATCTTTCAGGTATGAAGAGATTTATCAAGTCCTATACTCTTTCAGGTTCTTCACTAGGTCTAAGTGAGTTGGCTGTGTTCCACTGTAGATTTCAGTTGCTGAAAACAAGTGTTTAAAATATGTTCTGACCTGCTATTGAGAATGTCTACATCATCACCAGACTAAATTTAGATTTTGATTTTTGTTTTTCAGAAATCAGTATCCTTGTTCTGAGCATGGAGAAACTTACAGCTATACTGTGTCAGATAGAGCTGCAGAGGATGACCAGGATGGTTTCTTCTCCTTTCATTTCTTATTCCTGGTGACATCAATTTACTATGGCTTACAACATTTTTTTCCTGTGCTCTGTCTGCATGTTTTAATTGAAGTTTGCAGCCTATTTATCTGTTTTGTCCAAGTGAAGGTGTAAGCAATGTATTATAGGAGTAACTTTCCTATTCCCTGTTACTGCCATGAGTGAGTAGAAACTTGGCCTGACCTGGTGGTTCCTAGTCCTCAGTAAATTGCCAGTGAATTTTCAAGTCTGATAACTGTAACTCTCACCAATAGCCTCACTTTTCATCAGCAAATGAAATTATTTTGGTACTGCAATGAAGTGGGAACATTCTAAAATAATCAAACCAGACACTTCGAATAGCACAGAATCCCACAAGCGTTTCATCCAGAAGTGTTTTGAGCCTTCTGGGGAAGTAGGCTTCTTCAAAAGCCCTTTTTATTGTATATGACACCTGTCAAAAGGATTTATGCCTGCTTTTGGAGTCAATATTTCTGTAATTAGTTTTTAAACTCAACAAAAGATGAATTATTTCCATCTGATTATGGAATTATCTACCGCAGAAATGTATAGATTTTTAAGTCAAGAAACACTTTTTCTAGGCTCTGATTACAAAGCAGTTTAATTTGAAGTGACTTTGGTGCCACACATCACTGGGGCAATATATTCCTACATTTCGTCTGTGCTGAGCACTATTTGCTTGATCATAATGAGTCAGCTTAGAGAGCTAAGATGGTAGGAGACTTACTAAAGCATGTGCTGAAGGATCAGTACAGAGCAAGGGCAAATACAGGGCAAGAGAGGAGAGATGTGGCAGCAAGTAGTTAGACCAGCTTTGGTTGCCATGATCTGCATCACATTTCACAGACCGCAGAAACAGATCATGTATTTCCAGCACCATTACAATAAAATTCAGCTATCTGCTGTATCTCAGACTACTGCAGAAGGGCTGTCTCCTTCCAAGAGATTCCCAGGTTAGCACACTCAGTATGAGGTGAATTAATTTCACTTACTTGAAAACAAATAGCATACTAAGTATTGTTACTAAATACAAACTAATTATCAATTATGCCAGGTGGTTTTTCTAATTTTTATTTTTAAAAAAGGCTTCATGGTTTATCCGGCAAAATATTCCTCAATTTACATTTTTTTTTCCCTCTGGCTGTAGAAGATAAGCAACTTGAACTTTACAGTAATTCATGCGCTTAACGGACTTAGTGTGGGTGTATAGTAATATGGCAACACTATCCTCTAGTGGCCGTTTGTGTTAACACAAGTCTCGATCTACATCAGCGTGAATTGGTTTCTGTGTGTTCAAAAGATGGTATGTTGGCCACAGTATTATTTATAAATTCAGAGTTCTGTTTTACATAACAGGGAATAATTAAACAAATTCTACATACAGTGTGATGATAATACATGCTTCAACACCAGCATCAGCTGCACTATATATATTTTTATGTGACTATAAACCAAACTATATGATTACTTGTGACTTTCCAGACTATCAAACTTATATAGCTGTATTCTGCTGTGGCAGTTTTTTCATAGATATGTCGTTTAGCATGGTAGGATCACTAGTTGGTTTTTGGTCTACTCTTGAACTCTGGCATCAAAGTCTAATTCTCATGGTAAGAGTGTCTCTAGACACTGGTATCCACAAGCACATGAAATATCCTTAATTTCTTTTTCAGTTTGCAATTTCAAAAATCCAGCATATATCTTAAAGGAGAAATAAGGAAAGGCAAAATTTTGTGTAAGAGCAAACTCTGAGATTTCAATGCTTCAGTTTTTCAAACTTACCCACTAAACAGATCAGTCTAGACTGAAGGTGTAGTTGCTCACTGTGAAGATCAATGCTACAAAAAATTGCGTGATTTCTCACTCATCCCCTAAAAATGTTTGGAAAAAAAAAGTTTGGAAATCTACCTATGTAAAAATCCTATGAGACTAATCACATTTTAGGAGATGGGATTGTACCTTATAAATGATACCACTTAATGCACCATAAAATATAACCAGTGGATACTAAAGAGGTTATACTGATATTGATGCATATTACAGAATTCATAAAAGTTACTTGCTTTATGAACTTACTTTAATTCACAAGTGTATTTGTGCCAAGTTGTTTTTCTGATATCTGTACCAAGAATTCGAGGTAAATGTTTTCTTCATTTCATGTGAATTGTTAATTAAAGACCAACAGCAAAAATAAAAACATAAAAGTGCAGTATTCCTTTTCCCAGCATTCAATTTATATTGCAAAATATTAGCAGTTAATTTTATTTTTTTCTCTGAGGTCTGTGCTTGAACCAAAGGAGGTACTTGATCTGGGCAGTTCATGCGCACAGAGAAAAGTCATTGTCTTGACTTTGTTCCACAGTCCCCTTGAGCAGTGTTTGCTATAATGGTATAAACTACAGTGGTAAGCACCAATGTGAAAACATAGAATTTATGTCAACATAATTGTAGTCACAGAACGATAATTAGTCAAGAAACAATTCTCTTGAATGAGACAACATCTATTTTCAAAGTGCGAATGAAAACTATAAGTACTATAAGTAGTGCCACTAAGGGTCAGATGTAGCTATGCAATGACCACTGTTATTTTGAAAACACCATGTGAAGAGTTCAGATGTTATTCCACTTGCAAGGAACTAGTCTGGGGACAAGGGACTGGAGTCTTTTGTTGCTGATTGATGAGCTTAATCCCAAATTCACATTGCTAGTGACAAAATACATAGTGGTATATGCCAGAGCACTGTGTTTCATGAACTAACAACGTGTCCAGTCCCCCCAAAACACAGCTGGAAGTTTACACTGCAGATTGGCTAACTATGGAAAACACCAACCAGTCATTTTGTTGGCAGTGTTTGTTACCAATGGTTGAATGGCCAAGATTATGCTATCATTTTTCCACTAGTTCTTCTCTGAAAGGTGAGAACTGTCAATGAGAAGTACAGAGAAGTCTTAGAATTCCTTCCTCTGCTATGTGTGTTCTACAGGTAAATAAAGAAAGGAAAAATAATGTCAGGAAAAATAATAGCCAGATATGCTGGGGAAAATGCTAGTGAGGATCTGTGAAACGGAACTATGTGTTAGTGACAGGATACCATCTGGTTGCATGAAGACAGGCTTACATCACAGGTGATCAAAATAATCCTGTTTATATCTTAAGCTATGTTAAATAAACTTGTGATGTAGATCAGCAACAAAACTTTTGCTTCAAGGTCTCTTCAATAAGTCAGTACCACAAGGTGAATCTGTCTCCTGTTTATACTCTCATTTGCCTGGTTCTCTTGAATTCTATATTGCTAGATACTGTGTATCTAAAAGTAATAACATTAGGGCATAAGAACATGGAGTTTACTGTTACATGGATTACTATGTGTTTTTGTGCTTCTGTTTACTAAAAACAATTTGATAATACGTTTATGAAAAACACATACTTTGATGACTCTTTGGAATATGTTCTCTTCTCTGTGCATATTTTGCCTTGAAAAGTGTGCCTTTTTAAATTTTCTTAAGAAAAATATTGTGTCTACTTACTAAACAGTACAATGAAACAAATATTATAATTTTCAGTTTCACATGTTCATAATTGGCTTCACTAAGGGCAAATTGTGCCTAACAAGTTGGCAGATAAGGGAAGAGCGACTGACATCTACTTGGACTTGTGCAAAGCATCTGACAATGTCCTGCACGACATCCTTGTCTTGAAACTGGAGAGACATGGATTTGTTGGAGGGATCACTGGATGCATAAGGAATTAGCTGGATGGTTGCACTCAAGGAGTTGCAGTGAATGTCTCGATGTCCAAGTAGAGACCAGTGATGAGTAGTGTTCCTTAGGGGTTGGTACTGTGACCAGTGCTGTTCATCATCTTTGTTGGTGACATGGGCAGTGGGATTGAAAGCACCCTCAGCAAGTTTGCTGACGATACCAAGCTATGTGGTGCGGCTGATGTGCTGGAGTGACAGGATGCCATCCAGAGAAACCTTGACAGGTTTGAGAGGAGGGCTGGTGCCAACCTTATGAAGTTTAACAAGGCCAAGTGCAAGGTCCTGTGCCTGGGTTGGAGCAGTCCCAAGCACAACTACAGGCTGTGCAGAGAATGGATTGAAAGGATCTCTGAGAAGAAGGACTTGCAGGTGTTTGTTGACAAGGAGCAAAACATGACCCAGTAGTGTGTGCTTGCAGCACAGAAAGCCAACCATGTCCTAGTCTGAGTTAAAAGCAGCATGACCTGCAAGTCAAGGGAGGTGACTCTCTCCCTCTACTCAACAATTGTGAGACCCCGCTTGGAGTACCGTGTTCAGCTCTGGGGCCCCAAACATGAGAAGGACATGGACCTGTTAGAGTGAGTCCAGAGGAGGGCCACCAAGATGATCACAGGGATGGAACACCTCTCGTGTAAAGACAGAGAGAGTTGCACTTGTTCAGCCCATAGAAGGCCGAGGGGAGACCTTCTAGCAGCTTTTCAGTACCAAAAGTGGTTTACAAGAAACCTGGAGAGAGAGTTTTTACAGGACAAGTGGGAATGGCTTCAAACTGAAAGAGAGTAGATTTAGATATTGGAACGAAATTCTCTACTGTGAGGGTGGTGAGGCACTGGAAGAGGTTGCCCAGAGGTGTTGTGGCTGCCACATTCCTGCAAGTGTTCAAGACCAGGTTGAATGTGGCTGTGAGCAACCTGGTCTAGTGGAAGGGCTCCCTGCCCATGGCAGGAACGTTTGGAACTGAATGATCTTTAAAGTGTCTTCCAACCGAAACCATTCTATGATTCTATGATAATTGCAAGAATGTTGTCTTAAATATAACTACATAAATTTAAGAATTAGAGTGAAGCATTTAGAGACATTGTATTTTGCTATAAAGCATTATAGTTTAATAGTTTATTGTTTAGGATTCCAGTACAGTATTTTTTTTTCAGTGTTTCATTGAATTACAGAATAGACATTAGAAGAACTCTGTAATAAACACCGACTTTCTTGTCTATTATCATGTTTTGAAATGGGGCTTGACTGCTAGCTCTGCAGAACTGAATTAGCAGGGGAAATTGCACAGAAAGAATAGCCAGAGCTCCTTGGATAATGCCCTTCTCTGCTGACCTACAATACGGTTCTTTTTATGTACTCATTTAAAATTTGGGCTGCCTGCTAATATGCAAAAAAAGAGAACAATAATGGCAGAGTGTTCTCTTCTAATAGAAATCTGTAAAGAAACACAGGAAATAAAATCATCAAATGTATTTCTTACAGGTCACTGAAGAGCTATAGTATCATGTGCAGATAATAGTTGCATTCTAGTGATCTGGAAAACGTGAACTTGCAATCTAGCACAGTCACAATCTATTTCTATTAATAACTGCATGAACCAGCCCCTGTTACAGTATAACTACATGCTCTGTGCAATGATTAGAATATTAAATCTTTCATATGGTGAATATGCCACTTTACAAATGGCTTCACTGAATTCAATTAGGGCAGATGTTCTCACACTGGTGTGAGTAAGGGTATCATCTTGCAAAGTAGCAGAGTCTTATTCGTTGGCTAAGAAATTTTACTGGCAAAATGTCTCTGTTTTTTCTGGTTACTGACTGAAAACATAAAAAATTAAAATTCAGTATACAACAGAGGACAGAAGAAACAAGAACATTGAAGAGATTGACTTTGATTTGCAGAAGCTGCTTTTCCACTATGATTTCAGTTATGCCAGTGGGAAGTATGCCTTCTCTTTCTCTCTGTTGACACTATCCCATACATCTGGAAACAATTCGTCTTAAAAAAGGGCCTTGACATCTCCAGTTAGAGAAAACAGACCAACTTAATGTGGTAGAGCTATGACAAAAAGTCTGAAAATTTGTCTTCACTGATTTCTGTTACTGCTGGGTTAGATCTGATGCAAAACTTTTCAATATCAACTCACTTTTATGTATATAACTGCCTGAACTAAGTACCTGGAAAGTATTAAGAGTTACTTTTTAGTATACATTGAATAGACAGATCAGACAAGCATGTGCTAAGAATTTGTTTGAATTTAATAGGATGCATAAGAGCCTTAAAAATTTAAAAATTTAAATAAAATGCAGCGTAGCTGTCTTCGTAATGTAGAATTATAGAGAGCAGAACCCTCTGCCGAGTTAGACTCATCATTCAACTGATCAGTCTTTCTAGAATAAAAGGACCTTGTGATTTGTGACCAGGTGGAAGCAAGGACAGACAGCCTGGAAAGAATACAGGGATGTTGTCTGGGAAGCTAGGGACCAGGTTAGGAAAGCTAAGGCCCACTTAGAATTAAACTTGGCTAGGGATGTGAAAAATAACAGGAAGGGATTCTATAGGTACACTGCAAATAAAAGACAGACTAGGAAGAACATGGGCCCCCTCCGGAAGCTGTCGGGAGAACTGGCTACCCTGGATTTGGAGAAGGCTGAGGTTCTTAATGACTTCTTTGCCTCAGTCTTCACTGGCAAATGCTCTGACCATACCACCCAAGTCTTGGAAGGCAGACACAGGGACAGTGAGAATGAAGACTCTGGGCCCACTGTAGGAGAGGATCTGGTTCAAAACCATCATAGGAACCTGAACTTACACAAGTCCATGGGACCTGATGAAATCCATCCGTGGGTCCTGATGAAATCCATCCGTGGGTCCTGAAGGAGCTGGCAAATGAAGTTGCTAAGCCACTGTCCATCACATTTGAAAAATCATGGCAGTCAGGTGAAGTTCTGGATGACTGGGAAAAGGGAAATATAACCCCCATTTTCAAGAAGGGGAAAATGGATGACCCAGGGAATTACAGCCTAGTCAGTCTCACCTCTGTGCCTGGCAAAATCTTGGAGCAGATTCTCCTGGAAGGCATGCTAAGGCACATGCAAAACAACAAGGTGCTTGGTGACAGCCAGCATGGCTTCACTAAGGGGAAATCCTGCCTAACCAATCTGGTGGTCTTCTATGAAGGGGCTACAGAACTGCTGGACAGGGGTAGAGCAGTTGATGTCATCTACCTGGACTTGTGCAAAGCATTCGACACTGTCCCACATGACATCCTTCTCTCTAAACTGAGGAGACATCAATTTGATAGATGGACCACTCGATGGGGAAAGAACTGTCTGGATGGCCGCATGCAAAGAGTAGTGCTCAATGGCTCAATGTCCAGCTGGAGACCAGTAACGAGTGGTGTCCCCCAGGGATAGGTGTTGGGACCGGTCTTGTTCAACATCTTTGTCGGTGACATGAACAGTGGGATTGAGTGCACCCTCAACAAGTTTGCCGATGACACCAAGCTGTGTGGTTCGGCTGATACATTGGAGGGAAGGAATGCCATCCAGAGGGACCTTGACACGCTTGTGAGGCGGGCTGATGCCAACCTGATGAAGTTTAACCATGCCAAGTGCAAGGTCCTACACCTGGGACGGAGCAATGCCAGGCACAGCTACAGGCTAGGCGGGGAGGAGATTCAGAGCAGCCCTGCGGAGAAGGACTTGGGAGTGTTGGTCGATGAGAAAATGAACATGAGATGGCAGCGTGCGCTCGCAGCACAGAAAGGCAACCGTATGCTGGGCTGCATCCAAAAGAGCATGATCAGCAGGTTGAGGGAGGTGCTCCTGCCCCTCTACTCTGCTCTCGTGAGACCTCACTTGGAGTATTGTGTGCAGTTCTGGTGTCCTCAACATAAAAAGGACATGGAACTGTTGGAACAAGTGCAGAGGAGGGCCACGAGGATGATCAGGGGACTGGAGCACCTCCCGCATGAAGACAGGCTGAGAAAGTTGTGTCTGTTCAGCCTGGAGAAGAGAAGGCTGCATGGAGACCTCATGGCAGCCTTCCAGTATCTCAAGGGGGCCTATAGGGATGCTGGGGAGGGACTCTTCATCAGGGACTGTAGTGCTAGGACAAGGGGTAACGGGTTGAAACTTAAACAGGGGAAGTTTAGACTGGATATAAGGAAGAAGTTCTTTACTGTGAGGGTGGTGAGGCCCTGGAATGGGATGTCCAGGGAAGTTGTGTATGCTCCATCACTGACGATGTTCAAGGCCGGATTGGACAGAGCCTTGGATGGCATGGTTTAGTGTGAGAGGTCCGTGCCCATGGCAGGGGTGTTGGAACTAGATGATCTTAAGGTCCTTTCCATCCCTAACTATTCCATAATTCTATGATTCCATGATTCTATGATATCCAATAATACAAAGTCAGAAATAAAGTATGTTTACTAAGAAAAGCTAGAGAGAAGGAATTTTATAACTAAGCACTGTATTTTATATAATGATGTATTTTTCATATTTTTAATTTGCTCTGATTTTGGAAAATTAAGCTGTTTTCAATGTAAGTCACATAATTTGCAAGGAAAGTTTACTACATAGTTTTTTCATTTTTCAATCTTTTAAAAAAATGTCTCTTGACACGGTGTAAATCAGAATTTGGTTTGTGAAAAGCGTACCTCCTTCCTGGATTCAAGACAAGTATAAGGTACCAACTGGTATATTCTGATGAAGAGATTTCAAATCTTCTATGAGGAAAAAAAAAAAAAAAAGGTTGCCTGGTGATATTGAAAAATCAGCTATGTTCCTTCTTCTCATGTTTTAAAAAAATATTGCGTATTGTCTGTAGTATGAAATCGTAAAACTAGTTTGTTACCAAGTAGAACAGAAGGGCAGAACACGGCCCCACAAATGAAAAATTAGTGGTTGCATTCTCTGAATGAGGACTGTGTAATAGAGGAAGAAGAAAAAGGAAAATCATTCATAATCTGTCACTGAGAGGCATTTGCTATAATTTTCATGCCTTATGTTTTAAACTGAGAACCTTTAGTAGTGAGGGGGGATTTGTTTCTTCAAGTTGTAAGTGATGCAGTTTCTAGGTCATATCTCTTTCCTGGCTTTCTCTGAAATAGAAATTGCCAACACAGCTGGAAGGACATGGTACTAAAGGGATCATTAGATTGGTGTGGGATAGTGGTCCTGTTTTTATATTTTAAGAAGTTAACACATCAAACAGACGTGACATAAAAAAAAGTTCTAAGTGAAGAAAGAGTTATAAATATGTTTTATGTTTTGGTCAAAATGTTGTGTAACGGAAGTGCTACGAGGCAGAGGAGTCTCACAGCTTTTCCAGGGAGAGCCTTTTTCTGTATTGGAGCAGCTCTCTCCTGGGAAACAGTGCTGCAAAAATTATTGGTAACAGCGTGTGATAGGATTAAGTGCTTTATGAATAATAAGCATTTTGCTTAAACCAAATGGTGCTGCATATAGGAGTCTGAAATAATATTAATTCTTAAATTTTCTGAGTAATTATGTCAGTCCTTCTTCCCTCCAGGACAGAACACCTATTCTTCATTGTCATATCTTTAAAAAAACAATCATTAAATTCTATGTTCTTCCTTACATTTTGAGAATACAAGCTTGTGTGAAGAGGAATTAGCAACATTAGTCAAATGATGTACTTGCAAAAATATTTAAGTAATAATCTTAGTGTGTGTTTGCTTGTTTAATTAGGTTCTAAAACAATCTCATTGCTGCTACTATGTTTTAGAAGATTTAAAAAAAAACCCCAGGGTTCTACAGTCTAGAAATTCTTTCATTAAATGTCTATTCTACTCAAAAGAAGTAAGTAGATATTTTGAGAAGCATGTTAGGCAGTGAGTTTGTTAATGATCACAATTCTTTCAAGGAATGAAGAACATGACTCCATAATATCATTCTGTCTGTTAATCACAACACTCTTCAGTTTCTTCGTTACCTTCCAAAGTGTTTCTTATGCCTAGACCCTCCTACTGTGAAATTATTTTACTCTCAGAAGTGTCTCAGACGGTTTTTTGCCAAATAAATGTTTTTTAGCACCTTCCATTCTGTTCTTTAAAAGTATCAAAGAGGGTGAACTACTAAGCCAAATTCCCCCCTGGATTTGAGAATGTGACTCTCTAATCTTGTGTAAAGAGGCATTAACAATAATAGTCACAGTACCCTGCTTTTTCCATATTTCTGATTAGTTCTTAATGTGGCCATCTTTGCATAAGCAGAGTTCTCATTAGCACTAACAGATTTATTAGATCAAATATGAGATTTGTAGAACAGTGCTCATGTTACTTACAGAAGAAGTGTAATTGATTTTTATTTACCAATGCATGCAAGAGTTGCGCAGAGAAAAAAAAAGGAATTGTGAATCAGCGATATTTTATAGAAGGGGATGCCTGGGTAGGGACCATGGGGAGGATTTCAGGCATTTTTTTGCTACTATAAATAAATTTATTTGTAAGCACTACCTGCATAAGAATTGTATGATAAAACCATTGAAATGATGATTCACAACACGTAATGATAACGGACTGGTTTTCATGGACCAGTGGGTCGGTGATTAGAACTTTCTGATTTTAAATTCACTTTCACATCAGCCCTTGCAGCATTACAAAAGGGAACCACTCAAACTCCTTACCCTAGTTAAGATCCACATGAGGCAGTCCATCAGCTGGAATAATTTTGCTCATCTTCTGTGCTTGCTTCTCAGTTCATACAATCATAGAAGGATTTGGGTTGGAAGGGACCTTAAAGATCATCTAGTTACTTAGACTGTAGGAATTGGTTATACTGGATTCCAGCCAGCTGGGAGTAATTTTTGTGATCAGGGAATTCTACCTAGAGAGAGGTATCTAGTCTTTTTCTGATGTTCGAGCAATGTAGTGAGAACAGACTGGACCACAAAATGTGACCCCAAAAGTGACTTAGAGTAGGTGGATTATTAAAGAAAGTATTTAATAAAATGTCTGTTCCATTCAGTTTTACCAGCAGAAGAAAAACACCTGAATAAGGGGTGCAAGATCTGGTCCTTATTGTGCTTTCTTTGGCATTTCATTTCTTATTTTGTTATCTTTGTGAATTTTGAGTGCTTACAACCAGTCAGCAAATGAAGAATCCAGTGCTTTTACAACATCCATTTTTCTTTCTGTGAATGTTGATATTTTATCTTCTCTTAAACTTCCCTTAATAATTCTTTGACTGCTTAAAATTTTTGTTTGTTTGTTTTAATCAGTTTAATATAATTCGAAGACTATGTTAATGTGTAGGGTTGAGGGTTTTTTCCTTTGTTGCCTCTTCATTGCTTGAATTCTTTACTGATTTCAGTGAAACACAGAAATTTATTTCATGTCACAGCAAGAATTCTGAAAACTGACTGGTATGAAGAATGAGAGAAACTATAGATTAAAGAATACCTGCTTTTAAAATCTAACAACCTAATAATTGTATGTGTTCTGGATGTGTGTGCCTATGACTTATGAAACAATATGGTTTGTTCCAGATTGAAGTAATTTTACTTCTATTTTCTTGTGATTGTTTTGGGCTAAAGTTTTTTATGTTTGAGTGAAAATAGCCATTTGTTTGGAAACTGATTACACTTAAATGCTCTAAAACTAGCGACAGATATGTGACTCATCAGGAATTTTTTTATATGGTTAAATGAAAAAGTACATTTGTAATAAGGTAGATCAGTTGCATGGTTTGAGGTCAGCAATTGTGCAGCAATATCAAATTTGGGAAGACAATGCTCAGCATTTTTAAGATTCCTATCACTGATTTATTAGAAGAATCAGCTGTCAAGTATGTTAAAATACAGTTCCTACACAGGATAAGGACATTAACTTATTGATTAAAAAGAACCTTTAGCCCATTCAGGTTTACTGTTTTCCTCAAAGGCTACATTTGTTCCAAGTCTGTAATAAGCATGATGAATATCTGTCTTTTAAAAGAGGTTGTAGAATTCTAGGTCCTAAAATATACTCAAAAAGAGAAAATGTTCCTGTAAAGATGGACTTTGGGAAAGTAATATTTATAAAGGATATTGCAACTTTTAATTTTAGTTCCTATTCTAGAGTGTACCTAATACAATGTACTGAAACACTGTAATATCATCCCATTTCTGTAATGTGCAATTTGGTGCATACACTGTAACTTTTTCTGACAATAATATAAGGGTCATCTGCTATATCTTACTAATATGAAAATATGTCTGTATTTATTAATACATTAAATACTAATGAAATAGTCAACAGATACAGGATATAGTGCTGGTGTCCAAAAAGCAGATTTGTGTCTGCCATGCAGTAAACCAATTCCACACACCCAGGAGAGATATTGTATTTATTCAAGCCTGGGTGTCACAGAAAGTTGGGAGAATAAAACTCCTTAATACCAATATAGCATTAAGAAGCAGGCATTTCTTTATTGTGTCCCTGGATGCTAGGTGGAATTTCCATGAATCAAGCACATCCCATGCTGATTTCATAGTTACATTTATATACAAAAATTACAAGGTAGTACACTCACAGTTACAATGATTGGTTAACGATCTGCATACAATTAGAATATCTACAGTGTCATTCTCTTCTGTTGCTATTCTTGCACGGGGGAAGAGTCTTCACCTGGGAAAGGGTCTTCTCAATCTGTGGTTGTGTTTTTTAGTATTATGACAAAGGCAGTTTACTTCAGGACACCTTAAAAGTGAGTCTTGTTGCCAAGTTGGCCAGCTAGATTTCTACCTTGCCAGGCTGTCAAATAACTCATCCTATATACAATGACCCTAGGTGCTTTGGTTATGGACTAGAGAGTAAGGACTAAGGCTAACATGTTACAAAGAGCAGGGATTTCAAGCAACGCAGGGTCAGATTTCAAGTGACACAGCAACCCAGGCTAACATACAGGCTAACTTCTTAAATCAAGATGTTCCTATGGCTATCTGTTTCACAAACAAACACAAAACACAGAAAGATTCGGTGAAATTTAAGATAATCTGCTTGGTGGACTTTTACACAAATGAAGCACGCAGAGTGGGGTTTTCTTTGTTACATTTATACACAGATGTTACAAGGT
Organism: Amazona ochrocephala; assembly: GCA_039720435.1. NCBI lineage: Eukaryota > Metazoa > Chordata > Aves > Psittaciformes > Psittacidae > Amazona > Amazona ochrocephala. Next base: position 48,796,644 of record CM077882.1, on the reverse strand, counting down.
AATATGCTTCCAGTTACAATGTAATCCATATATAATTACAATGTTTGCTGTATCATTCCTCGTAATCACTATGCGTGCTCAGAGGAGGCGTCTTCACCGGGGCCAGTGTATTTTTGACCTGTGGGTCTGATTTTTAGTGTTATAATGAAGGCAGGATATCTTAGTGGTTAGTTTCTTTGCGAAGCTGGTTAATCAAATAATCATTTTGCAAGCTGTCAAATAACATATCCTTGATACAATCAATCCTGGATGTTCTCCTTTGATCTTTTTTAAACAGAACCAAGTCCTGGTTTTACTCATTAATTCCTTATTGTTAATGAAGGTCATTTTGACCCATGCTCAAGATCCCAATATGTTCAGTACAGGCATGTATGACTACCAACAGCAGATGTACAATATATTGTATCAGTGCAAGTATCAATAGTGGAAGCTGCTGCTAAGCAATTCCGAGTGCCTGATTTTCCCAAAAAGAGATGATTCTAAGAATGAAGTTGTTAAACTGTTCAATTTATACATCAATATGTAAATAATATTCTTATTTCCTCACTGAGAATCTATTTGCTAATAAGCTATCTCATGAGGCTTATTAAGTAAGAAGTCTGCAAGTTTATTTAGTTAGTGCCAATAATCTACAAATGTGTAAGCACTTACCAAATATGAACAAAGTGAGCATCTAATTATTCTGACAAGAATAGTACGTATCTTTTACAGATGATTAAACAGGGCCTGGAAAGGAGATGTGATGGTCAAACACTACACAGATCTGTTTAAGAAGTAGGGATGTGCAAATGTTAGTGGCAAAGTAATACAGTAGGTGTGCTCTTGTCTGTCTTGATAACTGCTTTCTTCCCGTAACTACCAATGAACTTGCGGAAAGATGTGAAAACTCCATTCCTATTTAATTTTCTTGGAAACAAACCACAAAGTGATTATACACATGTAGACAATAAAAATCTCAAAAGTTTTCAAAGAGCAATGTCTTTGAAATGGAGGAAGACTTTTTCTTCTTTTTACTTGGCTCATTGAAATTAGGAATTTTCTAGCTAACAAGCTAATAATGTAAAATCCTTCTGCACTGCTGTTTCCACGGTTTAGGTTCCAAATGGACAACCTTCCACCTGGATGCCTAAAGCTTTCTGGGAAATTTATTGATTTCTACTTCAATAACAGAAACTTTAAGGAATTAATAAACTAAATGTTTACATAATTAAATGTTGCAGATTAAGGGGAAAATGGATGAGCCGGGGAATTACAGACCAGTCGGTCTCACCTCTGTGCCTGGCAAAATCTTGGAGCGGATTCTCTTGGAAGGCATGCTGAGGCACATGAAAAACAACAAGGTGCTTGGTGACAGCCAGCATGGCTTCACTGAGGAGAAATCCTGCCTGACCAATCTGGTGGCCTTCTATGAAGGGACTACGGAACTGATGGACAGGGGTAGAGCAGTTGATGTCATCTACCTGGATTTATGTAAAGCTTTTGACACTGTCTCGCATGACATCCTTCTCTCTAAACTGGGGAGACATCAATTTGATAGGTGGACCACTCAGTGGATAAAGAACTGTCTGGATGGCCGCATGCAAAGAGTAGTGCTCAATGGCTCAATGTCCAGCTGGAGACCAGTAACGAGTGGTGTCCCCCAGGGATCGGTGTTGGGAGCGGTCTTGTTCAACATCTTTGTGAGTGATATGGACAGTGGGATTGAGTGCGCCCTCAGTCAGTTTGCCGATGACACCAAGCTGTGTGGTTCGGTTGATACATTGGAGGGAAGGAATGCCATCCAGAGGGACCTTGACACACTTGTGAGGTGGCCTGATGCCAACTTGATGAAGTTTAACCATGCCAAGTGCAAGGTCCTCCACCTGGGTCGGAGCAATCTCAGGCACAGCTTCAGGTTGGGCAGGGAAGAGATTCAGAGCAGCCCTGCGGAGAAGGACTTGGGAGTGTTGGTCGATGAGAAAACGAACATGAGCCGGCTTCAGTGTGCGCTCACAGCCCAGAAAGCCAACCGTATCCTGGGCTGCATCAAAAGGAGCGTGACCTGCAGGTCGAGGGAGGTGATCCTGCCTCTCTGCTCTGCTCTCATGAGACCTCACTTGGAGTATTGTGTGCAGTTCTGGTGTCCTCAACATAAAAAGGACATGGAACTGTTAAAACAAGTGCAGAGGAGGGTTGAGAGGATGATCAGGGGACTGGAGCACCTCCCATATGAAGATAGGCTGAGAAAATTGGGGCTGTTCAGCCTGGAGAAGAGAAGGCTGCATGGAGACCTCATAGCAGCCTTCCGATATCTGAAGGGGGCCTATAGGGATGCTGGGGAGGGACTCTTCATTAGGGACTGTAGTGAGAGGACAAGGGGTAACAGGTTCAAACTTAAACAGGGGAAGTTTAGATTGGATATAAGGAAAAAATTCTTTACTGTAAGGGTGGTGAGGCCCTGGAATGGGTTGCCCAAGGAAGTTGTGAATGTTTCATCCCTGGCTGCGTTCAAGTTGGGGCTGGACATAGCCTTGGGTGGCATGGTTTAGTGGGAGGTGTCCCTGCCCATGTCAGGGGGGCTGGAACTAGATGATCTTGAGGTCCTTTCCAACCCTGACTATTCAACGATTCTATGATTATCTCAAGTTTTATTGAATTTTTCTGTATTTTGTGTTTGTGAAACAGCTATAGGAACATCTTGATTTTAGAAGTTAGTCTTTCTGTTAGCATTATGTTAGCACTTATTAACCAATGATGTATGGATTGCTGTGCTGCTTGAAATCCTACTCTGTGTTGTTTGAAGTCCATATTCTTTGCCACACGTTAACCTTAGTCCTTACTCTGTAGACCATAACCAGAGCACCTAGGGTCTATTGTATACAGGATGAGTTATTTGACAACCTGGCAAGATAGATATCTAGCTGACCAACTTGGCAACAAAACAAGATTAGGGTGTCCTTTTGATGAACTATCCTCATTATATTCTCATTATAATACTAAAAAACACACCCACAGATCGAGAAGACCCTTTCCCAGGTGAAGACCCTTCCTCCACACAAGCTTAGTGACAGAAGGGAATGACACTGCAGGTATTATAATTGTATGCAGATCATTAACCAGTCATTGTAACTGGGAGTGTACTACCTTGTAATTTTGGTGTATTAATGTAACAAAGAAATCAGCATGGGATGTGCTTGATTCATGGAAGTTTCATCTAGTACCCAAAGCAGCAATAAAGGACTGCCCACTCATCTGCTTCTTGCAGATGAGTTTTCAATTTCCCAGCTTACAAAATGAAGTATGATCTCTAATAATAAAGTCCAAAACATTTGAATTAATATTTTCAAACTTGGTTGCTCAGATTTGGTTCCTTAACACCTTTATAGGCTCACAAATAATCGAATTGCAGACTACCTTCAAAAAAGTTTAAGTAATTTCTATTTTGGAATCTAAACATGCATTTAGGATTCAGCTTTCAGGTACTAATGGCTGATTTGTCATAAATTTTACAGAATTCATTTAATAATCTAGAAATAAAGTCCAGAAACTCATTCTTTTTCAAAGTCCTTATCACCATTAGATTTATAGAACTGCTATATGTAAACTACTGTCTGCTACAGTGTCTGTGGGCTCCTGGATATACACATTCATCCTAAGTGACTCTCAGGAAAAAATGTAGGTGTATATCAGTCCTTTTTCCCCATTGATCTAATGCTTTCATTTGTGATGACTGGGAGCCTAAAGATACAGCCAGAAAGTTTTCAGTTCTGACAGTTTTCCTGTCTGAACAAAATCGGGGGAGCTGGATGACATGGGTAAACTCTACTTCATATTTTAGGATCACTAGCCCTGAGAATTCAGTCATTTTGTTACCTTTCAAAATAAATAGAGATCTCCTTACAGGCTACTGGAATAATACCTCAAGGAAAAATTATTTATTGAAGAATCTTCCAGTATTGCAAATTTTAGTGAAAATTTTATTGTCCTATTTTCAGTATTACCTTAGTTTCTAAAATTGATGGTATGGAATGTAGAAACTGCATTTAGGAACTTGGGGATATGGACTGTATAACACTTCAAGGAAACATGACAGTAAGCATCAGTGGGCTTTTGACAGTATTTTTTGTTGCAGAGAAACATTATTAGTAGAACTGGCAAAAAGAGAACTAAGCAAGTACAAGGGGGCAAATAAGGATAAAGGGCTGCATCCTGCAAAGTGCTGAACATATTTTTAGGCACAGACTGCCTTTAGCTCCTGTTGACTCCTGCATGCAAAGAGGGAGGATTGAAAGAATGTGTGTATGTGCATGCGTGTGGAATCAAAGAACCTTATTTGAACCTGTCTTTGGGTTATAGCCAAGTACTTTAAGTCAAGACCATAGTCAGATGCTTGGGCTATGAAGTTAATGCGAAAGAAAAAAAAAAAATAGAGTACAGCTGCTTTGGGTTTGATCTTGCTCATGTGATAAAAGTTCCAATAGCTTCCGATCCTACCAGGAGGTCCAAAGACCTTCTCTAATTATATTTATATAAATGTTAATAACTATTTCAGTATTATTAATGATGGCAAGATCTGAACTCATTAAAGGTGGGAAATTGGTGGGATTAATTTGCTCCTGCTTATATTTGCCAAGAGAGAATTTTCCCAGCATTATTCTTTCTCCGTATATTTTAATTTTGTAATTGTGGATCAAAGCCTACTCAGCTTTGGTTGTATTAAGTGAATCTTACTGAAATAGAAACTCAGAAAGGCATTTTCTGCCAAAAAATGTAACTGGAGAAGTCACGGTTGAGTTCAGCTTATTAAATCTGTTTACTCAGTGTGCCTAAGTCTCTTTGGAATTAAAAAAACCCAAAACATAACAAAACATGGGTATGTTTGGGCAGTGAGACATGACAAGTAGTACATTTTTAAAGAAATGGTCCCAGAAAATAGGTTTAAAAGTCACTGACAATGCATAGCAATAAACAAGACCTCATAAACCTATTGCCCTGAATAATGTGTGGCTCTGTGAAAAGAAAATTATTCAGAAATTGTGAAAACCTGTAACTTCGAAGACTTGCACTTTATCTCCATCTGAATATAAGAATTCCATCTGGTCCTGTATCTCCTCTCTGAAAATTGCCAATATATTTGTGCTTTCAAAAGAAGCTGTAAGAATTTTACAGGAACCTACTGTGGTTGGTCTTTTCTGAACTGTAATTGCAAATCTGCTTTAACTTTTCATAGTTCTTTCTATAAAATTAACATAAATAATTATAATAATTGTGAACATTTGCTGTATTTATATTATTTCCAAATGAATGTTTACATATAAGCTCTTGACCTCATTTACTTCATGTCATTTAGTATGTAAGATCAGCCACATGGAATGAGACCTCTGCTCTGCAATGTATTTTGTTTTGTGAGCCTTATTGTTTGCAGAGTAACAAGTAACAGATTATTTTTCTCTGTTAACTGTCTCAATTGCATTATTGACGTTAGCCATCTCAATATTGATGTTAGCCATCTCAATATTGACATTAGTCAACTTTTGCTTTCAATCTTCTGTGCTTTCTTTGAAGTGAAGCATCTTGGTGTTTTGTTTCCTTTTGGTAAAGCTGTTACAAACTTATGTTATCTTTGGTACTCTCTATGTTTTCATGGAAGGCATAGTTTTTTAGAAACTAAAATGATAGTTTGATAGTATTTTTTTTTCCCATGAAATGGGATGTTAGAACTGCATACTTTGTAGCTTTATATTGTCTCAGAATTATTTCTGTCACTCTCCTGGTAGTTTATGGTGTTAGCCTTTTTGATTCCTGCTGCTTACTGAACTGCTATTTTTGAAGAATCATCCATAATGACTTCCAGACCAGCTCTCAATATAATAATAATCAAGAGATCATCTTTTTGTAAGTTTTCACCTTGTGTATTGTGCTGCTTTATTGATTTTAAGCACCCATTATCCATTTTAAGAACATTAGAATGATTATATTAGGTTAGACCAAAGGTTACTCTAGGCCAGTTTCCTGTCTCCAGCACTGGCTAAATACAATGCTGTTGGGAAAAAAACATTAGAACAGAGCAATCATGTTGCTTTGTCAGAATATTCTTCCCAGCTCCAGCAGTTTGTAGTTCAGGAAATTCCAGAGTCAGAGATACTGTCGTTGTAAGCTAATGAATTTTGCTTCCTGTTGCTCAGTATGCTATAATTCTTCTGCAAATGCTAGCAGTAAATTTTAGATTTGACTGTCCTGAATAATTTTTATCACCAATAATACTTCCTTCTATTCTGTCCATACGCTGTTTGTCTTATTTGAGGTAATTAAGCCAATTAATGTTCATCAAACTTTTAAGTCCATGTAGACACTCAGTGAATTGATCATTCTACTTTTTTTGTCAGATCAAATGTAGTTTATGTTTTTTCCAATCCTTTGTGAAATCCCAAATGGTTTAATTTCCTACTTTGGAACATCACTAATTTTTTTTGCACAAGGTAGAAAACACTTATTTGAGAAAGAGATGAATGGAATTTGAGCCGTCCTTTCACTGTTAAAGACAAAAAAGCATGCTGCTGATGGTGAAGATATTCATGGTTATTCCAAATGCATTCTATACCAGCTGCAACAGTTTAAGTAATTCTCTATTTTTTGAGGAGACATGATATGAATAGGGATAAAAGCAGGAAGAACTGGTAAGTCCTTTGATTTAAAATCTTTCTGCTTAATGCTTTACTGTGTTCATGCAGGACTTTTTCAAAAAAACTGTCCTTAAGCAGATGGTTTTCAACTGAAGATCTTCCTGAAAATATGACAGTCTCTTATCTAGTGTTACCTGTAGATTCTACATTATTGAAGCCAATGAGTTTCTTCTTTGGCATTGTTTATAAGGAGCAGGATCTTGGACATCAGTGTGCGCTTGGACATATTGGAAGACAAAAAGTTATTTGGGGTGGGCTTTTGTGTGATTGAGTGTAGAGATAAGAACTCTAGCACTGTTTACATTTTCAGCACTATTTAAGAGTTGAATTCCTAATGTGCATTGACATTGCAATGTTATGTACAACTGGACATAAATGTGTGTCGTTATTCCTTTGAACAATTTAATGTTTTAGGCATGGTATGTTGGTTGTGGCTTACAGAAAGAACAGAGGTACAGTTTACCTTGTGGGAAGAAGAATCAGCTGCAGTAATTTAGGTTTTTCTCCTGGTATTTCCCTATTATCCAATAATCTCTTTGATGAGGAACAGTCCCCAATTTTCTCTTCTCCCCTCCAAGTCTGGCACCTGTGCTAAGTCTTTATTTATTTGGAGAAAAAGGCCTCCCAAAAATGCCTTTCATATTTAACACTGCTATTTCCATTTACTGGCTGTACTCTTTACCTCAAAGGTTGTTGTTGCTGGGGAATAAAAGCTAAGTCCTAGATATGCTTTCTGGTCTTAATCAGTATCTGTCTCAGAACACCGAGTTCTTGAAATGGTTCCATGTTAGCTACAAAACCATTACAATGAGTTTGCTATGGCCCAGGCATTCAAGATCCAAAATTTTGTCTTCGTAATATTAGTAGAGGTGTGCTATGGTTCCTTTCCTTGCAACTCAGCATATGGCACATAAGGAATTTCTCTTGTTGAAAGGAAATGCTTTGCAGATCTTTTGCAATTAATATGCTGCCTTTTACTTTTCCTGTATTGAAATTTAGTCCAAAGCCTCATTTTAGTTGCACAAAACTTAAGGAGGTCATGTCTCGTGATCAAGCCTACATCTGGGATACCTTGGTTTTCTTAGTTAGGGCCATGTTTCACAGGGGGTTTCTCTTTGCTGCTTGTTTAAGATGAAAACACTGTGCAAGAGTCAGATGGACTCTGAAGTTTTATTGTCAAATGATTTAAGAAAGGTTTTTTCTTTTCATCTTCTGATTTTGCCACCAGAGACAAAATATCTTGTGCCATTTGGGTAAGTACATAGGCTAGTCACATGGGTGAAATGTTTGTAGTACCAGGGATGTCATACACCCTAGTGATTCACTTGGTAAAGTCTATGAGGAAAATGCTGGATGTTCCCACAGTGCTTTGCCCCCTACAGCATTAATCTGTTAAGCAGCTGTATAAGCTTTGGCAGCATCCACAGAGCATAGTAGGACTGTACCCACATTGGCTCATTTGCTATTGCTTCTTGAATGTTTCTAACCTGGTGGTTTTGCATCTTTTAGATTGTTAAGGCTATACTGGCTACCATCGTCACTATACACATTGTTCTGCCTGCATGGTTCTACTTCCTGAAATCTCCTACTTAGTGCTTGAAATCTCTTCAACAATCCCTAGCAGGATCCCTCAGGGATCTAAACCATTCTACTAGAAGGAGTAGTGAGAAAATTCATTTTTGTCTGATCATTGAAGGAAGAACTCATGCCAGGGAGTCTAGGCTATCAGTGTTAGTACCCAGTGGTACTGGGTACACTCCCAAGTTGTACGCTCCCAAAGTGTCTGCTTCTTGAACCAGCTTATGTGGATCAACCTCCTTTCTCATCAGCCTAAGTGGGCTTGATTTTTTCTCAACATCATTGCAGTACTGGCTGCTGAACTATTTGGTTTTGTTTTCTAGAACAGATTAAAACTGCTTGACAGGTTTATTTTCTGTGTTCTTGTGTCCTAATACTTTCTTTTCCCTTTTTAATGTAGGCCAGATGGTCTCTTACATATCATGTCACTCCTGACTTTTCTTGATGTGGCAAATGTAAGTTCCCATTCTAACGCATTACCTGTTCAACAGTGGTGCTTTTCATAGCTGCAGAGCACTGACCCCTTTAGGACATCAAATACTCATCAAGAATTTGCTATCTGATCATTCCTTCATTTTCATTTCCAGAGTTGAACTCCACTCGACTGTCTGAAGAATTCTTTGACCACTTCTCTTTACTAGAGGTCTTCTGTTGCAAAGGGAACAATGCTTTAAGTAATTACTAATATTAGGCAGTCTGCAAACTTTAAAGTAACTGGTTTTGATATTTTCTGGAGGTCTAAACATTTAAGGGTATTTTTCCCAGACAATCCATGTTTATGGAATGCTGCAACTATGGTCTTGATCCAGAGTGTTTAGCTAGGATTTAGTAAGGTGTCAGTATGAATTACCGAAGAAGCTTCTGTACAAAGCTTTCCTAGAAGTATAATCCTCAGAACAATTAACAATTCCAGACTGGTTGCCAAATAAATTTTAGTATGTGTGTCTAGTAAACAAAAAAGACAATAATTACATGTTTAAGTGCCTTATATTTTTCTCCTACTGAATTGCAGAATAGTGTATCTCTTCATTATTAGACAAGTCTATGAGGTGTAGTGATAAACAATTCAGCTATTCCAGAATATTTATTGAAGCTTTGTCTATTGAGGATAAACATTGTTCCAGAAGGGAAACAGTGTATATAATGAAAGATGATTGTTTAGTTATTAATTTGGAATGTGAAATTCTAAGTTGCAATAAAGCCTTCAGAACATATTGGTACTCAGTTTGAAAGTGTGGAATGAGAATCATAATGGTTAATTTTTAGAATTAATCTGTGATCATGAGCAGACAGAGCTGAGAACATCAGATTGCTAACAGGTAAGTATCTTCACATTGGAAAAATACATCAGTATTCACCTCAGTATTTTCTGGATAAAGGTTTTGGTTTTTCTTTATTCACTCAAGGCTTTCTAAACACTTTTCTATGTATCATTTCTATTGTTTGGGCTTTTGGTATAAAAACAATCCAAAAGTTGTTGCTCAGTTTTGTTTTCAGAGCCTGTTTTTCCAGGGGGTAATTGGGGAGGAGTTCTATTTGCTATCTAGCTTCAATTAAAATTTGGCTACGAGTTTTTTTGTTTTTCATTGGAAATGCTAGTCTCTTTCCATTCCAACTGCAGGCTAACATCCGTGCTTTGGGATAGACAGCAATGAACCTTCTCACAGTTTCTCAGAAGCTCTTTAAATAAACAGTAATTGTGTATGATAGGCAGAAGTACCATTGCAACCTGTTGATGTCAGAAGTTCCTTAATTTTTTTTAAGAGGCATTTAGTCTCTTCTTCATGGATCAATAACTCTTCTCCAGATAATGTTTAACAGTCACTCAAAGATGTGTCTATTAATGACATAGTATAAAATTCTATGAGAATGAGCTATTGGAAGTGACATTAGGATTTGCATGCTGTGTGGGTAAGTGAGTAGCTAAATAGTGTTTCAATTCTGTTTCTGGTATTACAGACTGGAAAAAAAAACCCTGTAGCTTAGGAGACATCAGCTATATCAACGGAGAGGTAGACCTTGATCTGCAACTAGGGTATACCATGGAGTTCCCAAAGGAAAAGGGAGAGAGTTCTATGTAAGTCCTCTGATAGTAAGAGCGCTCTGAGTTGGTCTACGTCCCAGGTATGCTAACTGACAATGGCCCTAGTGGGCTGATCCAACAGCCACTGGAAAATCTTGTTTTGTGCCTTTTGGTTGTGCCCAGTGCCTTATTAGTGGTGAATAAATGAGATAGAGGGTACTGTGCTGGGATTGCACCACGGGAAAAAAAAACTCACTGCATTTTTCCTGCAGAACTGCAGGTGTCACTAAAAATCACAAAGACAAATCCATTCTCCCGAAGCCAGGACACTGGGGAATCTGGGGAAGTGGTGAAAAAGATGATTCTTTCTTCAGTTGCAGAGTCCGATAAATCAATGCAACAGAAAACAGGGTAGTTTGGTGGTTTTGTTTTTTTTTTTGTCGTGTAAGATCTGTCCTCAGTGCTTTATGCGTGTATGTCCTGAAAAAGTGCTAATTGTGGCTATAATTGGAGTTAGTAAGTTCTCCAAGTAGTCATTACGGTAAGAACAGTCTAAGAGGTTCAATTTCCATCTGTTACCAGATCCATGGCTGGAATAGCAAACTGATTTTTTTTTTCTTAGTCTTAAAATTGGCTTTGTTTCTTGTATTACACTTGTTTGTCACTGTGATAAGTGTGTGGAAGATAAATACATGTTACTATAAATTATTTTTTTAATTATTTGTAAATGCTTCTTGATAAATAGTTGTAGGATTTCTGAGGATCACCATTTCTGGTTCTCTCTATAGATTTTCTAGTGGTGAATGTTGTTTAAGTGTTTTCTTTCCGTAACACCTTCAGCTTGGCTTTCCTTATTATTTAGTGGCTCATGCTTTCTTAGCACATCTCATAGGACATAAGGATATATCAACTCTGTGAAAAGATACAGAAAATGTAAATGTTTTAATTGATATGATAAACACTGTGGAGAATGTAAGACAGTCTTGCAGTGGTTCTCCATTCACTCTGCATCTTTCAGTTTTCTATCTTTCAATTTTGACATAAAGTAATGTGTTAAGTTTCATCCTTGCCTTGTAGACAACAAGTCTGGGAGTATTTGCAGTCAGTGATCTGTCATGGTGTCCAACAGTGTATAAAGAATTTAACAAGACATTTGCCTATGGGCTGTATTTTTTCTAAAACAATGGAAAATGATTGCTAGTAGCTTCAACACTTTTAACAATCACTCATCTTCACAGCTTTCTGCCAGTAAGGGATATCAAAGAAATCATTAAATGCATACTTAAGGTGGAAAAAGCAGGCGGGAAATAGAGAAAGAGAGGGACCAACAGGCAGATAGCAGCAGGCTGGATCTGAAAGGTCAGTGTGTCCCTCCTGTTATACAATATTGTACAGTCTTGTTGGGTTAGGGACTGTTCACTTCTGTTCCTGAATGGCCCTTAAATGGTGGATTATTTCAGAAAAGCTCTCTTTCCATCTACTGCTAGTGGCCTCAACTTCTTATTTCAGAGCAAGTATAATTTGCAAGCAGTGATGTGACTGCCATATCTACTTACAATGTTGGAGGAAACACTGATTATTTATGTATATGCAGAAGCCCATTTGAGGAAGCTGTGTGGTGGCCATAGTGGAAAGTGCAATTCGACAAAAGTGTCAAACATCTGTGGCAAATCACCATAGAATCATGGAATGGTTTCAGTTGGAAAGGACCTTATAGATGATCTAGTTCCAAACCCCCTGCCATGAGCAGGGTCATCTTCCGTTAGACCAGATTGCTTGGCCTGGGGCACTTTCAGGGATGGCACATCCACAGTTTCCTTGGGCAACCTCTTCCAGGGCCTCACCACCCTCACAGTAAAGAATATCTTTCTAATATCTAATCTGAATCTACCCTCTTTCAATTTAAAGCCATTACTCCATTGTCCTATCACTACACTGTCTCGCATGACATCCTTCTCTCTAAGTTGGAGAGACATCAACTTGATAGGTGGACCACTCGGTGGATAAAGAACTGGCTGGATGGCTGCACGCAAAGAGTAGTGCTCAATGGCTCAATGTCCAGCTGGAGACCAGTAACGAGTGGTGTCCCCCAGGGATCGGTGTTGGGGCCGGTCTTGTTCAACATCTTCGTGGGTGACATGGACAGTGGGATTGAGGGCGCCCTCAGCAAGTTTGCTGATGACACCAAGCTGTGTGGTTCGGTTGATACATTGGAGGGAAGGAATGCCATCCAGAGGGACCTTGACACACTTGTAAGGTGGGCTGATGCCAACCTGATGAAGTTTAACCATGCCAAGTGCAAGGTCCTCCACCTGGGTCGGAGCAATCTCAGGCACAGCTCCAGGTTGGGCAGGGAAGAGATTCAGAGGAGCCATGCGCAGAAGGACTTGGGGGTGTGGGTCGATGAAAAAATGAACATGAGCCGGCAGTGTGTGCTTGCAGCCCAGAAAGCCAACCGTATCCTGAGCTGCATCAAAAGGAGCGTGACCAGCAGGTCGAGGGAGGTGATCCTGCCCCTTTTCTCTGCTCTCGTGAGACCTCACTTGGAGTATTGTGTGCAGTTCTGGTGTCCTCAACATAAAAAGGACATGGTACTGTTAGAACAAGTGCAGAGGAGGGTCGCGAGGATGATCAGGGGACTGGAGCACCTCCTGTATGAAGATAGGCTGAGAAAATTGTGTCTGTTCAGCCTGGAGAAGAGAAGGCTGCATGGAGACCTCATAGCAGCCTTCCAATACCTGAAGGGGGCCTATGGGGATGCTGGGGAGGGACTCTTCATTAGGGACTGTAGTGAGAGGACAAGGGGTAACAGGTTCAAACTTAAACAGGGGAAGTTTAGATTGGATCTGAGGAAGAAATTCTTTACTGTAAGGGTGGTGAGGCACTGGAATGGGTTGCCCAAGGAAGTTGTGAATGCTCCATCCCTGGCACTGTTCAAGGCCAGGTTGGACCGAGCCTTGGATGGCATGGTTTAGTGGGAGGTGTCCCTGCCCATGTCAGGGGGGTTGGAACTAGATGATCTTGAGGTCCTTTCCAACCCCAACTATTCTATGATTCTACTTGCTTTTATAAAAAGCCCCTCCTGATTTCTTTTAGGCTCCTTTAGATACTGCAGGCTGCTGGAAGGTTTTTTTGAAGCCTTCTATTCTCCTGGCTGAACAAGCCCAACTCACTCTGCCTGTCTTCACAGGAAAGGTGCTCCAGCCTCTGTGAGCATCTTGGTGGCGCTCCTCAGGGCCTTCTCCAACAGATCCAGACGCTATTTATGTTGGGGGCCCCTGAGCTGAACATGAAATATATTAAAAAGTGCTTTGAAAAAGTTATTATTTTGCTATACTCGCACCTCCCTGGGAGCTCAGAACCAAGGCATATTTACGATTGTATTTGCTGTTTACAATTGTATTACCTTGTGATACTGAAATCTGTAGTTTCTCTCTTGTACATGTATCCTGTAATTATTCAATCTTTATCTAGTATTGAAAAACTTCCTGATGACTTCTTTCCAGGTCATGAAAGACCCGCTCCATTTGAAGGTGCTACTCTAATGCTCCTATATTCTGCTATTGGCTCAGCAGGTACAAGGAGTTAATCCCAGAAATATTTAATATCTCTGTCTTGCTGACCCTTTCTCATCCATTAGTGGTCTCTGGTGGCTTCTTCTCAAAGAGTCTATCCCAGTTAGTCTGGTAATGCTTTGAAAGGTTAATCCCACAGTTGAGTTCAGCTTCCACAAGAAGCAGCACTGATAGTGAAAAGTGCACGTTTCCATTTGAATTTCCATTTTTCGGAAGTTCTCTGTACCTTGTTTAATAATCTTCAGCACATGTCTGTAGGACTAATATGTCCTATTTTTTCACTAAAAAGTACCCCAGAAAACTAAACCTCCCATTTAATCCCATCATTTGTATTATTCCAAAGCAATAAATAAAGTATCATGCACATCTGTCTTTCTCTACCAGAAAAAAAGCTCTACCCATAGCTTTCCCACTTTCATTCTTCACTTCATCTTTGTTGGCTGAAAACCAAATGCCTTCTTGTTTACTTTGACAGGCTGTTGAAGGTTATGACTGAGCCCCTCCATTTTCTTTATTACATTTACAGTAGTGATCAGAAACATGAGGCTTCCTTTACGTGTTACTTTGCTGAGAATTCCTGTCAAACACCACTGTGGACATAAACCGTTCTTGGCACTTACTGCCAAAATTTCATTATCTAATGCCTATGTCATATTATCATTTACTCATTTCAGTCTCTTCTTATAATAGGGTCATACTGTGCCTGTAACCACATCATCATTACCTGTCTGACATCTTTTGAAGATGAGTTGAACACAATATTCAAAGATTCTTTGCACCATCAGTAACCTTTACGCAGCTTATGTTGTTCTTCAGCTTTTTTCTCTGCTCCACTAGATTCTCAGTTTTATGATCTTCTGTGTAAGTTGTGAGAATCATTTGTTTTCCAAAACATATCAGTGGGTTTTGCATCACGCTTACTCTGACTACAACTTAGTTTATATTTCTCAAATTCAGTATTTGGGTTTGGGGTTTTGCAGTTTGTTGTAACAATAAAACTGAACTGTAACGAGATTCTGTATTTAGTTCATTTCACTATTTGGCTCTGTAAGATTATCACGCTGTTGGGTTTCTAGCATAGCAAAGAAACGATCAGATTTCATATGGATAGATTTGATGAAAATTTTATTGCATTATATATCATAGTATAAAAATATTTTTAAAATTAAATAAAATTATGCCAATATAACACTAATATGTTCCATGTAAATGAATATTTTTAATTGGTTGACAATTGCATTTTGTTCTGTTCACATAACAATAGTGTTCACAGGTACCAGGTTGTTTAAGAATTCATTGTGCTACTTGGAATACTGGAAAATGTTATGTATGTGCTCATATTCGTATGTATAATATACCTAAGTGTTTGCTACATTTTCGTGCTCTGTGAGAATTATCTATGCAGATAATATATATAATTGAGAGAAATGAAGACTTTACAATTACCTCTGTGAATAAAAAATACCACCATATGTAGAAACGCCACCTAGTGTTACCTTTTACAAACCTGAATGGGTGGTAAGAGGACTTTTATTGCACATGCATCAAAAATTTTTCTTGGCAACCTCCTCCATCCCCATCCTCACCCAGCACCACAAGAATGGCTTGTTGCCTTAAGGAAATACAAAGGAATAAGGAACAAGTGAAGGGGAAAGTCACTAAATAATGGAATGAGAACAACCACAAAATTAACAGAGGATGAAAAATAATATACAATTTCATAATAAACTCAAAATCAGATTGAACTTAATATGAAGAAAATAATAAACCAGAAATGAAAACACAGAAAGTAATGTATGCATTTACACCAAGATATATTCAAAAGCAGAAATAATGTAATTAGTGATTTCTGCCCACAAACTCATTTCTCTGTGAGATTTTGGCCATCTTCCTATGAGAAGGCAAGGCTTTTAGAAAGCATGGAATTCTCGCACATGAAAAGAGATGAAAAAAATGTTGGCACACAGATGCTCCATTGGCTTCTTAAGTTGTTGATCTAGAAACGTTTCTTTTTTCAGTAGAAGAATATATGATAGAGCTGCAGGCTGTGGAACATCTCTATGTTCCCCTGCAAGAGACAAGGCTTTGGGATTTTTCTTGAGAATGCAGAGCCATAGGAAAGAGTTCTTCTTCTTGAGCCTGCCAGGGAGAGGGAGAAAATGGTCAACTCATCTGAAGTTCAGAGCCGCTAGTTTAGTACAGGGGATGGCAAGGATGTTTTCTTCATATTGGCTTTCTGTTAGTAAAAGCAAATCCTTGCTTCTATTCCTGAATATATTTTTTGTTGCTTTAAGTACTCTTATAGAGGTACAGAATTTGTGATCAATAATGATTCCCAAGTACTTTTCCTAAGTGCTAAGCATGCTGTGTTGCCCATATTCTGCTTTGTTGGCTAGCTTCATTGTGTGTGCTATTGCTATCAAACAGTTCCAAGTGTCATCCAAGAAACGGTGGCATTTCATCGAGCTAAGGTGAACTCTGAATATAAAGTCGTGTCCTGAGATATATGATGTGCCTACCAATCCTATATACCTCACTGGAAATTTGGAACCCTGTATAGGAGAAGGTTGGAGGACAGCAAGTCATTTTTTATAAACTCATTGCCTTGTTTTCCTCTGAGATTGACTCCTGAACTACCCTGTGACACAGTTCATTGTCTAGAATCTTCCTTAGCAATCTTGTCTTAGCTTGTCTGAGAACCACCATCTGTGTTCTTCCTTTAAATCGTCATTTGAGGGAAACTGGCTCGCTTGGCAGGCAGAATTACAGGGACAGATAATATAACTGGACCTCACGTAATTCTCCCATGGGCAGATGTAGGCTGACATTATTGCTACTGCTTGTTGTTTAGTGGAAGGTGATCTCTTGCAATGCCAGGTTGGGTGTTGGTTAAATTATAAAGCTTATATACAGTGAAGAATAGTAGAAATACATGAAGCCTGAAAAATGAAGAATTCATCAGGGTTCTGTATCTGTGATTTTCCATTTGTTTGGGACATAACCATTTGATTTTGGCATTGTACCCATGTTCATGTCAATAAGTCAGATAGCTAAACCTCCAGGGAATTACTGTCTCTTAATCAAGCCCATCATTAAAGTGTGTACACAGAACTGGGACTAGGGACCAGAGTTCCTGCCAAAACCCCAGAAGCCAAAAAAGAACATGAAGATTTAAAAAAACATGCCTGTAAAACATTTACCAATGTTTATGCAATTCTTAGTCCATCTCTTCCACTGCTGCTTTCTGTTGATTGAGAGCATAAGGTGCTGTGTTTCCTATAAGTCAAGAGAAGCTTCTGGAGAAGCAGATAGGAGCAATGCCTTTTTTCAGTTTGATGTCATTATAATCTTAATTTTCATCAAGGATTCTTTCAGGTGTCCCTCTGGGCTTCTGCAGTCTGCAGAGCCCTGATTAAGTGAGGCTCCCACTTGTTTTTAATATTCTCAGATTTCACTCTGTGGCACTGTAAGTGCCTATGGAGGGCCTATGGACATCAAGATTTTTAATCTTCATCTGAAATACATCTATTAGATGTGCATAGACTAAAATGCATTTATTAGATGCACATAGATTATGCATATTTATATTAATGTTTCAAGTATGTATAAACATATTTTTTCTTGTTGCATTTAGTTGTTGCTAAGATCTGTTCAGTCTAATTAAGTATATTGTAGGAATACATGCAAATAAACTCACAGTATTAGTGGTATTAGCACAAACCTAATGGGAGCATCCGCTTCAAGGTCTGGATCGGCCAGGTATTTACTATCACAGAGTCTCATGCAGTCTCATGTACATGGAAATATACTGTCAGCTGCAAGGATCTAACACTGGAAATCAGACCTTGAATTTTACCTTTCTTGTACTTCCAGGCTTTCTCCCCTTTCCTCAGTAATCTGAACAAATTTGAAATTAAATTGTCATCTTTGAAATTAAATAAATTACAGAAAATCTTGATTGTGTATGAATCTTCTTTTTAACTCTTGTAAGAAACTTGAACCTATAATCAACAGTGGCAAGGGCAAAGAAGAATAGCTCAAGAGTTAAAGTGACCTGAAGTGCATTCTTTTTACTGGCTTTTATATCATTCCCAAATGAAAAAAAAAAAACAACAAACAAACAAAAAAAAAAAAAAACAAACCACCAAAAAACAAAGCTCTACAATCCACACAATTGGTGCACAGATGGTACAGAGCAGAACCAGATTCCTCTGCAGAACTGCAGAGCTTTCATTCCATACAGTTTCTACACTGATACAGATTTTACCCATCCATCTGAGCTGTTAAGTTTTTGTGCACTGCGTGTGAGACTCATAGATTTGGCTCCTGCATCAATGCACCCCCACAGATAGGGGTATGTTTTACATACTTTCATAGAACAGTGCCAGAATCTTTCTCCTACTCCATGACCTGATATGATACACCAGCTGCAAGTGGTTGGCAGCTTCCTGTGCACTGATCTGTTGACTGGGACGGCCTGCTGGGCTCCATGTCCACCAGTTCTTAACAAGATATTAGGCTCCAAGTAACCTGCTTGCTGGCGTGTTTCCTGGCTGCAGCACAGAAATGCTGGCCTCATCCCCACCATAAGGCCCGCCACCTAAATATGTCTCCTGCACAGGACCGGTCCACAGTTTTGTCTTATTCATTGAAAAAGTAGAAACATAAGAAGACTAAGCCATTTGTAAACATACTTATGCAAAGCTACAGTCACAGAATCGTAGTCACCTAGTTTGGAAAAGGCCTTTAAGATCATGAAGTCCAACCATTACTGCAGGACTGCCAAGACCACCACTAAACCATGTAACTGAGGGTCTCATCTATACAGTTTTTTGAACACTTCCAGGAACGGTGATTCCACCGCTTCCCTGGGCAGCCTGTTCCAATGCCTGATTACCAGCTCTGTGAAGAAAGCTTTCCTAATATCCAGTCTAAACCTCCACTGGCTCAGCTTGAGGCTGTTACCTCTTGTCCTATCTCTTGTTAGTTGGGAAAAGAGACTGATCCCCACCTCATTACAACCTCCTTTCAGGTACTTGTAGAGAGCGATAAGGTCCCCTCGAATGTTCTCTTCTCCAGGCTGAACAACCCCAGTTCCCTCAGCTGTTCCTCCTAAGACTTATTCTCCAGACCCTTCACCAGCTTTATTGCCCTTGTCAGTTTTGTTTGCCAAAGTTTGGCGATTTGAAAATTTGTTTGCATATTTCTTCCAGCCTGTATCAAATATTCTGGAAAGTCACATGTTTCTTCGAACATCTTTTTGGCCCTCTGTTGCGCCTAGATAGATGATCCTGATGACTCCTGCTTTATTGGACTTCTACTTTTGTACTGATAATTAACAGAATTTTCATTATTTTTCAGACCCCAAAAGAAATATTCCATTTTTTGTTTCATTGCTGATTCCACCACTGCAGCTTGTTAAATTTTTGCTTATTTCAGATCTGGCTCAGCCTTGTTTCATCAGGCAAAGCTGCCACCAAAGCTTGATGGGAGATTTGTCCAAGTATAGGCTCTAGGATTTGACATGTCTTGTTTTGCTGTATCATTGTGCTGTTATTGTCTTTCATTTGAATTGGAACATAGATAATTATATTCTAGATTTAAAACAACAACTTTGTTTTTTTATAAATAAAATATTTGTTTTACTATCCAAAGCCTGGAAACACCTTCAAAGAGGTGATTTTAGTGTCTTGTAATTTTCTGTACACCATAAATGGTTACTTGGAATGTGCTTTTAGTTGTCTGCCCTAAAAGGAAAAAAATACTGACCAAAAGAATTTAAAGTGCTTAAGAGTTTTAACCACAAAGGATACACAGAGAGGCTAGAATGGCACATGGTGCTGAGCCTGTCAGATTCTTAAAATACCAACAATTTGGTGGTCTATAATCCTGTCACTCTTTTTGTGTATCAAAAAAAAAATAATTGCTTGACATCCTTGTTAATTGAAACTGGAGCTTTCAGACAAGAGATTTGAATTTTCCATTATCACTGTTATAAAATCAAGAAGGATTTGGAATAACAGCATAGGGGTCTACTTTCTAAAAAACCTGCTGAAGCTTTATAAAAGATTTTGCAAACAGTCTACTCAGAAATGTTCTCTTGTGGATAATGTTATCCACAATTTCTCTTTTCCTATTTGTATCGTTGAGGAACTTTCTTTACAAGCTTTGTATTTTAAAATCATTGCGCTCCTTTTCTTTCCTAACCATATGAATTAATCTGTTATTTGTGACTTTATTCCATTGAAATTTTTATGATGTCACAAAAGATCAGATCCAGAGAAAAACTGAGAATTGGTCAGCAGAAGTTAGTGCTCAGGATTTCACAGGATTGAGCTCACTGGAAGAATTACAGTCATGTTGAACCATGATTTTCTAGTAAAAGCCAATAAGCTTTAAATGTGAAGTGGTCCAAAAAGTATATGAAGCATAAGCATGAATTTTTCAAAATAAAATATTTTCCAGCATTTTCTGTGAAGGGTCAGCTACACAATTCCAAAAAAAATAATTATTCTTGTTTTAAAATCTAAGAATAGAAAGATTTTAAACCAGAAATGATGGTACTAAATTGCACATAATCTACAGTGTATGAACCTAAAGTCACTCGAGAATGAACTGGAGCTTCATCATCATTATCATAATAATTATTTATTCCAATACATTTATTCAGGAATGTCTGGTTGTCTTCACCTTTTGCTTACCTATGTCTTACAAGCAAAAAATACATAGCGATGGTCAGGACCAGTGAAGCAAATTGCAAAACCTGATGAATCTGTCTGTTCTGGGGGTTTTGGGATGGAGGGTGTTTTAATGACAGCAGAGAAGGACCAAGCCATTCCAAACCACAGTATATGGGTTAGTCAGGCTGCCATAGCTTTTCAATACAATCAGTTTATTCTTTATGAAAAGCATTCTTAGCTTCTTTCACTGGATGAATGGAGGCAGGAGAGGTGCTCCTGTGGGCAGAAAACTAGATGGATGGAAACTACCTTTATCATTGTTTTTGAGTATTTTTCTGCCACATAGCATGTGCTTTCAGATGTCCTTACCCAGTTCTCTGTAATGATATTGTAGGAAAATAATTGCTGAGTATAGGTAGCTTGAGCATTTGTAGTTGTCTTGATTTAAGCCTCTATAACTCACGCAGTCGCTCTCTCACTCACTCCCCACTCTTTCTTCCCCGAGTACCGGGGGGACGGGGAGGAGAATCAAAAGAATGCAACTCCCACAGGTTGAGATAAGAACAGTCCAGTAACTAAGGTAGAACACAAACCCACTACTGCTACCACCAATAATAATGATGACAAGGCAAATACAAGGAAAGAGAATACAATTGCTCACCACTGATACCCAGCCCAAACAAGCAGTGCACCCCCACCCTTCTGGGTCTCTGCTCTCCGTTTTTTACTTCCTGGACATGACGTGCTGTGGTATGGAATACCTCTTTTGTCAGTTTGGGTCAGGTGTCCTGTCTCTGCTCCCTCCAGGCTTCCCCTCCTCCCTGGCAGAGCATGAGACTCAGAAAGTCCTTGGTCAGACCAAAACATTACCAAGCAGTAACTGAAAACACTGGTGTTATCAGCACTGTTCCCAGGCCCAAAATCAAAAAAACAGTGCTGCACCAGCTACCAAGAAGGAAACAAATGACTGCTGCTGCTGAACTCATGACAGTAGTGCATATGCTGAGTCCATTTGATCTTGAGAATAATATCAGACCTTAATTTTACTGAGGTGTATGTATATTCTAAGAAATTGTCTCCATCTGGCATCAGCAAGTTATATAAGAGAATGGAAGGCAGACGCAGGGACAGTGAGAATGAAAACCCTAGTCCCACTGTAGGAGAGGATCTGGTTCGAGACCATCGTAGGAACCTGAACGTATACAAGTCCATGGGACCTGATTAAATCCATCCGTGGGTCCTGAAGGAGCTGGCAAATGAAGTTGCTAAGCCACTGTCCATCACATTTGAAAAATCATGGCAGTCAGGTGAAGTTCCGGATGACTGGGAAAAGGGAAATATAACCCCCATTTTCAAGAAGGGGAAAATGGATGACCCAGGGAATTACAGCCCAGTCAGTCTCACCTCTGTGCCTGGCAAAATCTTGGAGCAGATTCTCTTGGAAGGCATGCTAAGGCACATGAAAACCAACAAGGTGCTTGGTGACAGCCAGCATGGCTTCACTAAGGAGAAATCCTGCCTAACCAATCTGGTGGTCTTCTATGAAGGGGCTACGGAGCTGCTGTACAGGGGTAGAGCAGTTGATGTCATCTACCTGGACTTGTGCAAAGCATTCGACACTGTCCCACATGACATCCTTCTCTCTAAACTGGGGAGACAGCAATTTGATAGGTGGACCACTCGATGGGGAAAGAACTGTCTGGATGGCCGCATGCAAAGAGTTGTGCTCAATGGCTCAATGTTCAGCTGCAGATCAGTAATGAGTGGTGTCCCTCAAGGATCGGTGTTGGGACCGGTCTTGTTCAGCATCTTTGTGAGTGACATGGACAGTGGGATTGAGTGCGCCCTCAGTCAGTTTGCCGATGACACCAAGCTGTGTGGTTCGGTTGATAAGCTGGAGAGAAGGAATGCCATCCAGAGGGACCTTGACACGCTTGTGAGGTGAGCTGATGCCAACCTGACTAAGATTAACCATGCCAAGTTCAAGGTCCTACACCTGGGTCGGAGCAATCTCAGGCACAGCTACAGGTTGGGCAGGGAAGAGATTCAGAGCAGCCCTGTGGAAAAGGACATGGGAGTGTTGGTCGATGAAAAATGAACATGAGCCGGCTTCAGTGTGCGCTCGCAGCCCAGAAAGCCAACCGTATCCTGGGCTGCATCCAAAGGAGCGTGACCTGCAGGTCGAGGGAGGTGATCCTGCCTCTCTGCTCTGCTCTCGTGAGACCTCACTTGGAGTATTGTGTGCAGTTCTGGTGTCCTCAACATAAAAAGGACATGGAACTGTTAGAACAAGTGCAGAGGAGGGCCACAAGGATGATCAGGGGACTGGAGCACCTCCTGTATGAAGATAGGCTGAGAAAGTTGGGGCTGTTCAGCCTGCAGAAGAGAAGGCTGTGTGGAGACCTCATAGCAGCCTTCCGATATCTGAAGGGGGCCTATAGGGATGCTGGGGAGGGACTCTTCATTAGGGACTGTAGTGAGAGGACAAGGGGTAACAAGCTGAAACTTAAACAGGGTAAGTTTCGATTGGATCTGAGGAAGAAATTCTTTACTGTAAGGGTGGTGAGGCACTGGAATGGGTTGCCCAGGGCAGTTGTGAATGCTCTATCACTGGCGGTGTCCAAGGCCAGGCTGGACATAGCCTTGGGTGGCATGGTTTAGTGTGAGATGTCTGTGCCCATGTCAGGGGGGTTGGAACTCGATGATCTTAAGGTGCTTTCCAACCCTAACTATTCTATGATTCTATGATTCCATGAAAGCAAGTGTCCTTTCACCAAAGAGGAAGAAGGATATCCTTGGTTTAGCACAAGGTACTTGTGTATAGTGGGAAAGATGGAATTTAAAAGGCTCTGTTGACCTTCATCACTAAAATGGAAAGGAGACCAAATCACAAATGTGGCACTTGCCTCACACTGAAGTCTGACCATTGGTTCCTCTATGCAAACTATTTGTGCATTTCATCTTTATTGATACTGACAGATTTGTATCTGAGAGAAGAGCTAAGAAATTGGTGGCTTCTCAAACGGGACAATTACCTTTCATGCCCTGTTTTTATTTTGGCACACTGTAAGTTCCATACAAGACAACCTGCTGGCACTGTGATGTGATAACCCTGTGATTTCTGTTCCCTAACTGGACAAAATGGGTTGCTTTCTTTTCTCATATTCTCTCTTCATGTCTAAACTAAAAATCTTTCAGAAAAGTTACAATCGTGTAAGAGTACTCATAAGCTTTTGTCATGTATCATATATTGCACAAAGTCTCCTAGGTATTCTTTGATTTCCAGGTTTCCCAGACATCTCTCTCCCAGATACTTCTTGAATGATTATTTCCTTCAGCTTGCATTTTTCCAGAATGAATCTTATTTTGGGTGATATTCAAAGCCCATTGAGGTCAGAAGAATGTCTCCTATCGGCTTCAGTGGACTTTGGATTTGTTCCTTTATTTGCTATATCCAGGAGCCAAATTCTGCACACCTTATTGTTTTAATGGGGACTTTTATGAGCAAGGCAAGCAGTATTGGCTTCCTTAGTCTGATATTTTCAGAATTCTTTTCACTATATTTCACACTTTTCACTGGCATTCATAATGGTACAATATGATTTACAAATATAAGTGGTGTTTATCTGTCACCATGGATAGATAATAGAAATCTTAAGTAATACTCACTGAAATCTGTTGTGTCCACTACCACCTCTTTCCAGACTTGATATGTTCTTCCATTACCTTTTGTTTCAGTCTTTTAATTACTTTTCAGTTCATAGGGTTTTGTCAGTGTTTGGGAAAACGTGAATCATTTGTGGGTAAAGTTTTGAAAGGCACTGTAATCAGATATGAAGTCCAGATACAGGTTATATTCTACATATAATAACTTTCATCCACATTCAGGAAAATGCTCTAACATGTACTTGAGTTTGTCCCTGTTAAGAAATGTAAGTCGGTTTTTAACTATAATTGTCTAAGTGGGACTTCAGTCTCAATGAAAGTTAAGCAAAACTTTGTATTTATTCCTGAATAGGGAGTTCTTTTCAAATTGTGTCTTTTATATAACAGTTCTCTAAGATGAAGAATTCCAAGCTATTCTACAAAGTCAATACCTTAAAGACTATTCACCACTACAGTGTGGTTACCTCTGAAGTGAGTGTGCTATCTATCTTACCCAGGTATTATTATTTAAATTTAAAGTTGGAGTGAGTTGAGTGAAAGGCCACCAAGACGGTCAGGTGGTTGAAGGATTTGTCTTAGGGGGAGAACCTGAGGCTTGTTCAACCTGGAGAAGATAGGTTTTTGGGAGACCTTACAGTGAAAGGTCACCAAGAGGATGGAGTCAGGCTATTCACCGTGCTGCGAGAAAGGGAAGACAAGACATAATAGACAGAAATTGAAACAAGTTCTGGCTGGATGCAGGGAAAAAATGTTTTACAGTGAGGGCAGTCATGCATTAGAACAGAGCTGTGCAGTCCTTGAAGGTTTTCAAGACCAAACGGCATAAGAGTATGTTGGTCAGATTTCATAGCTGACCCTGCTTTGAGCCAGAGGCTGGGCTAGATGAACTCCAAAGGTAATTTCCAGCCTGGACTATCCTCTGATCTTGAGATCTTGTTCATGTTTGTTATTGGTTATTGTTCTTGGTGTCTCCCTGGCTTCATACATTTTAATTTTTTTTTTCAAATAGCATTTATTCAATTATTCTTCTGGAAGGAGAAGCGAGAGATACTGGAAAGTAAGTGCTAGAATTCCTTGGGCTTCCATGGGAAAAGTGTTAATCCATGTTTCTCCATTTTTCATTTTTCTATTTCTCAGTACCTGCTCCTCTTCGCATACCAATTTAATTGTCAGTGGTTCATTAATTTAGTAACTAATTCCTTTATGATCTCGGGATGCATATGTCCTCCTTCTGGTTCATTTTTTTCTGGCTGTTTTATTAAGTACTTGTTATAAATAAATGTACCAGAAAGATTCTGCTGCTGAAGTTGCTCAGGCATCTCTTTCTTACTTTTCTTTTTAAAGACTGATTATTTTTTATTAATTATTCCTCTATTCCTTCATTTTTGTTCTTTACTCTTTTATCAATTTGAGTAATATCAGAATCACAGATCACAAAATGGTTGGGGTTGGAAGGGAACTCTGAAGGTTATCTGGTCTAACTTCCCTGCTCAAACAGGACCACCTGGAGCCAGTTGCCCAGGACCATGTCAGAGGGCTTTGGAATATCTCCACGGATGGAGGCTCCACAACCTCCCTTGGTAACCTGTGTCAGTGCTCAGTCATCTTCACAAAGAAAAGTGTTTCCTGATGTTCCGATGGAAACTCCTGTGTTTCAGTTTGTGCTCATTGCCTCTTGCTCAGTCACTGGGCACCACTGAAAAGAGCCGGACTCTATCTTCTGTACACCTTCCCTTCAGGTATTTATATCAACTGAGGAGATCCCCTGAACCTTCTCTTCTCCAGGCTATACAGTGCCAGCTCTCTCAGCCCTTCCTCATGTGAGGTGGTCTAGTCCTATAAATATTTTAGTGGCCCTTTGATGGACTTTCACCAGTACCTCTATATATTGTTTGTACTGGGGAGCCCAGAACTGAACACAATGCTCAAGGTGTGTCCTTACCAGTGCTGAGTAGAGGGGAAGGATCATATACCTTGACGTGCCCACAACACTCCTAATGTCCTTCTATTGAGGTGCCCAAAACTGCACACTCAGTGATGTTACTGCCACAGACTTTACAACTGATAGCAGTTCCTCTATTACAGTTTTCTTGCAGTATTTTTCCTCATCTTCCAATATAGTCTTCAGTTTCAGCCCAGGCACATCTGCGGCAGGACAATTCCATTTTGCTTTGTTATCCTTTACACACATACAGACCTCTCGTTGAATGCTTCAGGGAGTGTTAATTAACAGTGACGTACTCTGTACATAGAAAATTTAGTCTATTAAGAGATACTACTAGACAGATGTTACTTCTACACAGAAGAGGTTAAGAATTCCTCAGAGGTAGTTCTTGTGGTGTTGTCAACTCATGGCATGTAATGGACAAGAAGATCTGCTCAGGGAATGAACTCTTTTGTTTCTCTGTCTCAAGAAGAATGAAAAAGAAAAACATCTCAAGTAGGAAAAAAAAAAAAAAAAATTTGAACTTTTCTCTTCCAGAAATGTCTGACTGAAATATATCTACATTTTAGAAGTGTCTTCCACTTTATCAAGAAAAGCTTAAATTAATTTTAATTTCTTTTAAGAAGTGGCTCAATGGAAATTACAGTTTTCTAGTGTAGAATTGCTCAACATACTTTTAGCACTTTGTGCTAGTCATTTAACTGAAATACCTCAGTTTTCCTCCCATATGAGAGGAGATTTGTATATTTTATTGACCTCATAGAGTGTTAGGACAAGAAATTCGTATTTATTAAGCATTGTAAAGACAGACAAGCTCAATCTCCAAATGGCAATCTAAAAAAATACTGTGGTAGTCTAAATGCCACCAATTTTCAATGAAATTGAAAGGCACTGACAGGAATACTGTGAATCACTGATAGGATTTAATTAAAAGAAATTGTTCCATTAAATCATTAAAATCTTTGTAGACTTTGTTGTCCAGAGATACATCAGTCAGCCATTATGTCCAAAACTGTGTACGCACCTTTTTTCCCAACTTAGAAATGGCATTTCATTTCAGCTGTCACTTTACCTGCTAGTCATTTGGCACTGTGAGAAGCTTCTATACTTTACCTCAAACAACTTCAGTTGTGACTATCCTGAGTAATTTCACATCACCACCAGAATGTATAAAGTTTCTATCTACTCTGTATTTGAGATTACCCATGAGGATGCTGAACAGCATAGATTCCAGCAGAGACCTTGTAACCTCTTCCAAGTAACCTTCCTCCCTTCTGACAATTGACAGTTCCTTATTTCCTTCCTATCTTGGAAAAAGCCAATAATGCACAACAGGACAACACCTGTCATGGTATCTTCACTCTTCCAAAGGCCTAGGAATTTTCCCAAAGCTTTATGGAAATCCAAGTCGTAGGCACCCAAGTACCGAAGTGTAGAATTGCAACATCATGCTTACCACGTCATCTTATCCACCTGTTCCTTCAGACAAGCATAATACATTTTTGAGACACGACTTCCATCTGCATTCCCAGTTAAAATCTTTGTCTCTAATTCCCATCACATTGCTGTACCAGGGTAAGGTTGTTAAAACATGCAGTCTTTGTCTTCTAAATTATTTGGATGCTTACCCTTTTATTACCTCAAATATTATTTTGCTTTTTTTTTTTTAATCAATGATATTGAAGGGATATTTTATAGAGAAAGAAGATAAGAGTGAACAAAATAATACGTTTTTGAAACTAAATCATTAGCATTGGGGAGTTCATTAAAAATGCTTCTAAAGAAAGCTGAATTGCGGAAATATATTTTGTGCAAGAGGAAAACAGAACAAAAAATCCTTCAAGGTGAGTCAATTTCTGAACCTGTACTAATTGATTACTATGCTGTAACTACTTAAATGCTATTTCCTTTACGAGCTTTCTGATACTGTTTTCTGTGCTTTGATTTTCAGATACATATGTAGGCAACTTTTATTGAAAGTGGATTAATCTAGGCTTTGGTTCTCATTCAGCTATGTCTGGCATATATAAATCTGAGATCTGTAATAGGAGAGTCTGGTTTAGAGACATGCACATTCACATCAGTGTCAAGTTTCTAAATTTTACAAGAGTCTTAATTTTCAGAGCATCATACTTTGTATGTGCTAGATTTCCCTATTGTGTCAATTGGCTTTTCTTTCTGTGAAGCACTGAAAAAAGTGTGTGTAAATTCAGATGAAAATTGTCTATGCTGTTGACATTTTCTGCTGTTGGAAATGTAGCAGCTCAATTTTGATTTTCAGCTTGATCTAAACTTACAGAAATGGTGCAACTGCTGCCTGTTTCTAATTATTCCTGAAAAGCCAGTGAGAGGTAGTACAAAGGCCACTCAGAATGATTCAGAGTAACCTGGGAATTTTAGCCATTGAACTTTGACTGATGACGTTCTCTTTGCTAAGCCTGACGTATGCTGCCCAGACCAGAGATTGTTTGTGGTGTCCGTTGCATCCTGTTCTGTCCAAGGCACAAAATCACAGAGATGAGGGTTCAGAGATGATAGCAATATTCTTAAAAGTAGGACAAAACAATGAAACAGAAGGGGCTTAAAGAGGTGCTGTTTTGTTAACAATAGCATTGGTGAAAAATTGAAACCTCTACAGCTGATCAATGGCATCAGCAGTTACCAAAGATCTTAGCCCATTACTGCTACAATTTTATGACATATGTTCAAAACTGGATATCTGTATTTAAATAGGCTTCTGAGTCT
Organism: Amazona ochrocephala; assembly: GCA_039720435.1. Taxonomy (NCBI): domain Eukaryota; kingdom Metazoa; phylum Chordata; class Aves; order Psittaciformes; family Psittacidae; genus Amazona; species Amazona ochrocephala. Next base: position 48,767,770 of record CM077882.1, on the reverse strand, counting down.
ATAATGAATATGAGTTTATAAATAGTTCAATGTTTAGCCGGGTTGTATTTCACAGACATTCGCTGAGGTTTGTGGGTATATGTCACTGAGGTATAACAACTTTACTGACACTAGGCAGACTAAATATGGATTCAAAAACTGAACATTAGACAACTGCACTAATATTTTGCCCCTGTTTTCTAGAACATCATTTTTTTCTTTTCAATATTAACCTCCACACACAGTAAGTAATGCAATTTTGAAACCTCGGGGCCTGGTAGTTACAGCATCCTTCAAAAGCTTAGGATTGTTACAGTCAAGTAAAAAAATCGACCAAGATTTCTTAAAGATACATACAGTAGGAGAAAAATCGTACTAAAATGAAAGACAAGTTTATTGCTTTTTCAAATTTCTGGGTATGAGGCAGTGAGACAGAAAAGCCCTATATGAGCTAGACATAAAATGAGCAGTTTCAGTATGACTGTGCTTTATTTTATGTAGACAAATAAATATATGCATGTGTGTGTATAACATCTCTCACCTAACTTTGATTCTTGAGGAGTCTTGGTCTCTCATAGCTTCCTGGCTTACTGCATTAATGCTACTATTTAATATGGATTCTTCTCTATTTCACTTACACTGTTCTCGCCTTTTCTTAAGCAAATCTCACTCATCCTACCTCCATTTCTCAATGATGTCTTTATTTTCACAGTTCTCTCAACCATCTTTTGCACAGGAGAGCTCACTGACCATTTTTCAGTAACTTTTGAGACCTAAGAATGTACTTCCTTCATATGATCAGCTGGTAATTTGAAATCTAGGTCTCTTCATGCTCTTATTTCCTGGCAGCTCTTCCTAAAAACTGTTGTGGGGTGGCCAGTCATTCTCAAATGCTTCATGCAAGAAACTGATCTCTACAGAATCTCAGATAGCTGTTGTCTTTAGGGATGTTCTTTATTGCATGCCCATTGTCCAGTGTTGTGTGCTTACCTTGAGGTGTATTTATTCAGTGTGTCACATGAGCATCTGCAGGGCAGATAACAACAATTTGTGGAACTTCTGTCCTAAGGTGCAAATAACTCTTTTGTAACACAAGCTGCCTCATCCCTCATGTACAAGGGGAAAGCATTGAAACATAGAATGAAAATGAACTGATAACTTTACCATAACTTAGTAATGTTTCTTTTTTTTTTTTCCTTTATCTTGTTAAAATGAAAAGCTCTTCAAATAGTAGAATAAAGATTTATATTTTTATTATCAGGGACAGAATTTAGAATGACAACTCCTAAAGATCTAAACTCCTAAAGGCTTTTTTGTAAATCACTGCTAGGAGCAGGCAGGAATTCTCCCCTTCCTATGTTCACTGTTGCACCGGTGAATTCTGTACTGCATCTGACACAAGAGACACAGGGCATTGCTGATATTAAGATATGATAAATTTTGGCTGTTTCTCTGTTAATTATGTGGTATAGCATATACTTTACTTATTAAAGTATAAACGCTAACAAAACTTTTACATAAAGAAAGCTCTTAAATGGTCATAGACTTAATGTCCCTCCATCCTTTTTACAGGAAGAAAAATGACTAAAACTTGAAGTCAGACTCTGGCATGCTTGAATACCATATGCCTGCACTATTGAGAGACTGGAGCAGAGTATCTGGAGAAAGATGAGAGAGTGTGGGTGGCAATAGAAAAAACAACCACGACTGTAAGTTAGCAAGATAATATCTTTACTTTCTTCTGTGGGTCTCAAGAGTGATTAAAAAAACATTGTTGTTTCAAAAATATTGCTGAAGACTACAGTGTGACTCATAATGCTTCAGAGAATGGAATTCTTGGAAGTTTCACTGTAATGCCAGATTTTAGATTGGAGGGCAGCAAAGCTGCAGAGAAGTAACATGAGGCTATGTTGACAGAGAAAGAACATCTCCGAAGAAATGCAGGCAAGAGAGAAAGAAGAGAAAGAGCGTAGAGAGAGGTGACAAGCCAACTATTTTTACTGAGAATGGTTGCTTGCACTGATGGGAATGTTTCATTGCCTGTTGAGATTTTATTGGCCAGCATGCCTGCCTACAAATTGCTTGGTCATATGCACAGCAGGGGAAGATATGCAAACATATTAACCTATCAGACAGTGAAAGCACTTACATGCAACTCCAAAAGTCCCTCCTAGAGCTAGCCTGAAACTTTTGAATGAAACTCTTTATTTTTTGGAGGGGGCAGGAGGATTAAATATCTGATAAATTCAGCTATTTTATGAGGGAATGTACTGGCTAAAAGTAGATTTTCATTGGGAAGGTTTCTTGAGGCAGAATAGACTTTCTGGTCAGAATAAAATAAAGAAGAATGACAATTATCTGGAACTAAATAGTAGACTCACAGTTATGGCATGCACCTGATATTTTGCTTGATACTGTAACATACCTGTTTTATATCTTAAGTAAGTACTTCTGCTGAGAAAGTGACCAGTCTTTTTCCTACCATCTCCTGTAAGTGCTGACCAGTACCTATTCCTGCAAAGTTCCAAGGAAATGGTTTATGTATTTCACGGGCTATCACATCAGCAGAGATGGAAATTCCAGCTTCAGATCCATGAACAAGGGTGGGGCTTGTGCCAGAGCCTCCTCCTTTCAGTGAGTGTTCAAACTGTCTGGCAATGGAGGTATGATAGAATTTGGGAAAAAATATTGTTTATACTGGAAGCCTAAGTACTGAAATTGAGGCTTTTTGTTCGTGTGTTTTGTTTCTTTGTTTAAGAGCATTATTATTACCTAGTATCTCTTATAAGCTATATATTTAGTTTGTGCGTATGGCTAAATATGCATTCAGAATGCTGAAAATGCATTGATTGCTTGCAGGTGGATAATGCTGCTGTCTGGGTAGAATCCTTATATAGCTTTTAAACATTTAATGATTATTCATCTGAAAATTCACATCTGAGAAATGTCATGACTTTATACTTGGTACTTCCTCTCTGAAAAAAATGAAAAATCATCTATCCAGTAGTGGAGAAAATATGACACCATTTGTATAAGCGATAGCCATATATCACAGTTAAATAAATACCATAAGTGAACAATTAGTTGATATGTTCTTGGCTGAAATTTGTTCATCGAATTTGATCGATGAAGTGTGTGGATAAAGAATAGATTAGCAGATCATAACCAGTTCATGAACAATTCATGAACAGGAAGAAAGACTGCAGAGCAGGGAATTTGAATAATGTATATTTTATTTCACTTGTGTAACGGGAAAATGTAGGTTTTTTTGAGTTGACCAAAATGAAAAAAGAAATTTTTCATTCTTTGTTTTAGGTTCTTAATATTCTTTTTTTTTTTTTTTTTTTTTTTTTTATTTAAGCAATTAACCCTAGTTATATTTAGAAAGTAAATTTCTCACATGAAAAAGTTGGTCTGTTATGAAAATATGTGTATAGAGTTTTTGAGTTTTTACCTTCAATGTGTCTATGTTTTAATGAATTATTGTGGGAATAATCATGCAATTTTCAGGCAGATGTCTCATGGATTTTAGCCAGGTTGAACAGGCAACTTGGGTGGATAAAACATTCGATCAAAAATTTGTCCAGCTTTCCTGGGCTTATGGTCTACCAATTCCCTCATTTCCCAAGAAGTGAACTGAGAAATGTTTATCCATTATAGGATTAGTGCAACTAATTTGCTCTCATATTACCTGTCATCCTCTAGATTTCATAATACAGTTATGATCTCATCGACAGCAGTGAAGTCTACAATGCATGACAATAGTAGGTTCTCAAATAAACAGGGTCTGGGATGAGTGAAAAAATGCACCAAAACTTTGAGTAAACAACTCTAAGACAATCTGTGACCAGACAAATACAACAAAGCAAGACAATCTGTGTCTTCTCAGTTTGTGTAGGAGATAGGTCAAAGCTGGGAAACATTTTCTGATATGCCCATTAATGGATGTACATCCAATCACTCAGGAGCTAATACTGCACTTTTCTGTTCTGTGCATAAAAAATGTCATGCCAAATGACTCTGAGTGGTATCCTTAATGATGAATTTACAGCCATCACTCAGGAGCCTTCTTCGATTGTCTGCATTAAAGCAGCAGATGATTATCATCTCATCCAGTGATGCTTTTCCTTGGCCTGATTAAAAAGAGCAGCATACAAGCCAATCATACCCTTGGGTGTCTTCTGACTTGCTCAAAACTATGGCTTAAGTGTTGATTTCTTTTCCAAAAAATACCAAATTCCATTTTACAATGATGACACATCCATCGTCTGAAAATGAATGGCATGGGAATTACAATGAATGTCCTGATTGCTCCCCTGGCACTAAAAATAGTACCAGGTTTCACAGGCAATATTTAGCTGACATATCTGTCAACTGTCCATGCTGTGGATGGGAAATAGACAACTGGCTCCCTCTTTTCATCACCCCACAATTTGGGCTTTATCTCATGCATTTGTAATGCATTGCTGCAGTCTCTCTCAGAGACACTCCACGGCTTCTTCCCTATGAACCAGGAACCCTAAGGTCCATGAATCATGGGCCTTACTGCATTGAGCAAGAGAAGTTTGACAGATCTGGAAATTAATCTCAAGTTAGTGGGCATGTTCAATAACTGGAAAGAAAAATGAAGTCTGATAATCTTTTTCGTCAAGTCCTTTTTCGAAGGATTAGATTTATTAACAAAAGATTCCAAAGCAGGTTCATAGTAACACAGAAAGGAGATCTTTCCAGCTTCCATCAGTGTCTGCAGGAAGTGCTAATACACATCTCTCTGGATAGCTTCCTATCCAACTTTAGAAAATAGAGATATATTTCTACGATAACACCAATATGTTTCAGATCTACTGGTAAATACTGAGTTTCTCAAACCTCTTTTTCTGTTCATGAGAATGTGGCTGAAGACTTTGAAGTTCAGTTAGTAAAAAAAAAAAAAAAAAGACAAGAACAATGACATTTCTTCCTTGATCTGCTCTTTTCTTATTTCCATTCTGTTCCTCCCAATAGGTGTTTTCTGGAAATTATTTTGTCTGAGTGAATCAAGTGAAGACATCGCATGAGAATAGGAGAAGTCTTGCAGGTCAGTTCTGGGTAATGGTTCCATGTGCTGCAAATGTTTTTCTTGCTCTTGTTTGCCACACCTTTGCTCTAATCAGGTAGACAGAACTATTTACTTAGTTTAATGTCAAGGTAGATTATTAGTATCACAGATACAACAGTCAACTAAACACTAACTACAATAACTATCAATCTGCATGAATATAAAAAACTAGCACTCAGCACAATCATTCCATCAGTATGCATTCTAGAGAAGGCAATATACAGTTGAAAGGAGGAAAAAAAAAGAGATAAAATGAAATAGAGGAAAGAAGACACTGGGTTCCATCTAACATCTTTCATTTCCCCAGAAATGTTCATTATTCACTGACATACGTGCAATGGATGTATTCCACTTAAGAGTGAGAAGAAATAGAAATGAACTTGGTAATTTGCTTGGATTTTTGTATAATTATCACTTTACAAAATAAACATTTCATTCTATAAAATGCACAGCTCCATCCATTTCCGATGTTCCAAAACCACTTTGGACTAATTTTGATCTCTGTTTGCAATTGTATGCATGTGTCTGTGCGTTGGTAGCACAGTATGTTCTCTATATCCATGTGCTGCAAATCTGGTTGACAGCAGCCTTGCGCCCTTTTCTTTCTCGATTGTCCTTCATCACAAATGGTGAGTGATCAAATAACTGTATTTTTTTCCCTTGCTTTGAATTGTGCAACTCTCAGAATTTCTTTAGTCCAGACCCCCCCGGTTTTGCGAAGGTTCAGTTCCCTTATAACAATTTTTTAAAGTCAAAACATGTACTTTTACATTTTATTTACAACTTCATAAAATATAATTTTTCATAAACATACGGTTTAAAATTTATCCCTAGATTATGCAATGACTTTTATTCTTGGAAAGTGTTTCCATTATCAGGTCTTTGGTACTAATTATATACTGGGCATGCTCATGAAGTTATGTGAGCTCTGTGAAAGCTCTGAAAGATGTTTCAGCACAACATTTTTCAAGTTTATGATACCTGAAGTGAGATCCTGTGCTGTGAATCCTCATTAAAAATTTAAATTCCTCATTTAAATTCCACAATGTGGCACAAAATTTGGGGAATTGTGCCTGATAAACTGGAGTGACTAAATAATTATACCGAATTTGGGCTACTGCAAGGACTGACCTTTCAGGCAAGAGAAGCAAGACCCACGAAGGAAATAACCCTAAAAATCCACCCAGGCTGCCTTGGAATGGATATGGAAGTTCAGTTAAACAGAGACTGCTCAATTACTAGTTGCTTTATAAGCCAAAAAGGTTAGGGAGCCCAGGGAAGTTGTGAATGCTCCATCGCTGGCGGTGTTCAAGGCCAGGTTGGACACAGCCTTGGATGGCACGGTTGAGTGGGAGGTGTCCCTGCCAATTGCAGGAGGGTTGGGACTAGGTGATCTTAAGGTCCTTTCCAACCCTAACTATTCTATGATTCTATGATTCTATGATTCTATAATTCTATGATTCTATGATTCTATGATTCTATGATTCTATGATTCTATGATTCTATGATTCTATGATTCTATGAAGATGGACAGAAGAAATAGAAAGCTTTGCCATGGTCCTTACCCCCATTGCTAGGGGTTTCAGTAAAATTTAAACTGCTTATCATTTTTTATAGCGCCCATTACTCTATAATGGATAATGGGATCCCTTTCTGCAAGGGGCCGTTTGCCAATTCATCCTTGACTGTCTCCAGCAAGAATTGCAGCTCTTAGATGTTGTCTTTATCAGACATTCAAGGATCGCCTGTGTGTCAGGGTAATTCTGGGCACTGGTGATGTGTAGGAGGCTGAACTACCTCACCCCATCTGGTCATGTGCTGAAGGTCCTTTCAAGAGAGAGGATATTGGTTACTTGAAAGGAAATGGAAGCAAATGCTTCCATGACCAAAGTCAGGAAGGAGCTATTAACTTGGAAAAGAGAGAGGAAACGTCAGGCCTGATCTTCTAAGTATTATGGGCACAGGAATTCCATGGACCAGACTGAGGAATTCTTACCTTTGTGAGCATAAGTGTTATACCCTGAGAAGAATTCTTACACAAAACATATTAGCTGAAGGATTTTAACCTTGTCCTGTAATGTATTTTTCACACAGGAAGTATTAAATACTGCTTACTGTTCAAGTTAAGATGGTTTCGGCTGTTGTTTGCTAGCGCATTTACCACTGTAAACCACTTCCAGTATCTCTGAAGAAGCAGGTGGAAGGCCAAGAAGAGGAGAAATAAATGGAGTAGTCAATTAAGTGGAGGTCATAAATTAACCCCTTTTCAAGAGGCATCATCACGATTTTGCCTGAAAGGAGAAATTTGCAAAGAAGGAAGCAGGTGTCAAATTCCTTTTGGCAGCTGGATGCTTAAAAGCATTTAAAATTAAAAGCTACCTGATCTAAAGCTCAAGACGCCAAGAGGATGTGACTTAACATGTGGAAGGGAATACTTATAGATGGGGTTTACAACTCTCATGCTGTAGGAAGGGTGCAGAATTGTGAGAAAACCTGCTGACCAAGTTCTGGCAGGATTTAGGCCACTGGCACTGTCAGTGAGGAGGAACTTGAGAATAATTTTGAGCTCTGTATTCAAACAGCTGTCTGTCTTCCGCAGCATGCTGTAGAAAAATAGAGGTTTTGAACCCTTAGAAAAGCAAAGGAAGTGCAATAGCCCAGATTTTTATCATAATTACTCCCAGGTGGTTCTGAAGTGACTACACCCGTGTCATTGAAGTTACACCAGCGCAAAACCTGTGTGAGAACTGAATCAAGCCCCTTGTTTTCTTGCATTTGTATACCAAAAGAGCACTCTAACAGCTCTTAGTAAATAATAAATTAATAATGATATGATTATCTCCCTCATGACTGGAAGATATACAGAAAAATTAGTGTCAGAGTAAGAATTTGCTTGCAAGATTCTTTGGATGTGTCATTTCTGGATTTATATTGTATATATAATGCTTTACTGGACTGATTTTAATTTTTATTTCAAACAGCAGAAACGTCAAATTTAGTCAGTATGTGGTGAACGATACAAAATCTACAACATATAGCTTACAGATCAAATGAGTAAGACTTTTGGTCTGCTCATTGTAAACCACCTTTAAAACCCCAGCAGAAAGTAGTAATGAAAACAATTAATGAGAGCAAATGCTTTTGCTTTATCTCTGCTGCAAAGCAAATAATATTTTAGTAGTTGATTTTGTCTGTATTTCCCCATTTGTGTCTCAGAATACACCAGATTGCAATGTTACATCACATTTCTAATGCCTGGAACCATGTCCTGAGATCCCCTTCTGACCACACCACAACTTCCTCCTTTCTTTTCACCTCCCGGCTAGAGGACTGTATGTAATTATGCTGAGGACATAATTCAATTAATTATTGACAGAACATGTAATCACCACTCAAATCTCTTTGATAAATCTCTTCGCTGGTCTCTGACTTCTGTTTGTCAGGCACCAGGGAAGTGGAAAGGCAGCAAAAATGCTTTTTAAAGATAGGACGTTTCTCAACATTGTCTATTAGCCGGAGAGCCCTGGGCTCTTTAGATGTAAAAGCATATTGTTCTCTGTGCTAAACAAGTGGCCACGAGAAAGCTCAGTGGGATGGAGGCTTATGATTCATTTTAGGTGGCAGATATAATAGGAGCAGATAACTTTGATTTGTGCAAAGGAAAAGTGTGATCTCTTTCAGGGATTCCGGGCATTCACAGCAATTTTTTCCCCCTCTGCTGCTGATTAAAGAGAAAGTGATAAATAAGAGCTCTGTGCTCGGTTTGAAAGAGGAATGTAGCTTTAGAGAGCTGAATTTTTTAGGAAAAAAAAAATAAAAATCCTGACCTCAGATAGCCTTTGACCAAAATCTGGCAGTAGTAGAAAGTAAAGACGAGGCTGTTTCTGTAACTATCAGACCCCGAGTAAGGGCAGTGATCATTTCTGTCCGTATGACCGGAAAATGTCCTGGGGGCCGGGCCAGGGTGGAGACATGCCCGGGGTTTGCCCGTAACTTCGGATTACAACTAGAGCATGCCAAAAGAGAGTTAGGAAAAGGAGATAACCTAGTGGGAAAGCAAAGAAGGGCTTTATTGTAAAGTGAGGACAAGTGGGGAAGTAAAAAAAGGAAAAAGCACATGTTGTCCCGCGTGGGACCTCGGGGAGGGGGCCAGTGCTGATGCAGCAGGCGAGACAAGTGGAGGGCACCTGAAAGCGGTTTAGGGATTGGCACCTTGTCGCGCAGAGAGGAGCGGGAGATGCCCTGCGGCCGCCTGCGCTGCGGGGTCGCCGCGGGGGTATCCCCGCTTCGAGGCTTTGTCAATGGCTCCGTGCTCAGCTCCCAGTCGCGGGATGTAAGCCCACCGAGGGCTCTCCCCCCGCCAGCACCGGAGGTTCCCGGGCGAGGTGGAGCCGGTGCAGTCCCAAACCCGGTGCCGCTGGAGGCGGCCGGGCATCAGCTCGAGGGGACAGTGGAAAGAGTTGCAGGGTTTGGGGCCGGCAGAGTTGGATGCACGGCTAGGCGGTCCGGGAGCTAGCACCTGAGCCAGGTCGGCTGACACTTCAGCCAAAGTGGTCGGATTTCTAGGGGTGCTGCGCTCCCGTCCTCCCGCCGCTCCCAGAGCAAGGGCTGCGGGGTGAGGACAACCGAGGAGCGGGGTCAGGGCCGCTAGTTTAGCTGGGGGAGACCACCCGGTGCTGCTTGTCTTGCAGGGTAGAGGCGGGAGCGGTTACACGGGCTGATCTAAACCGTGAACGTTGAGATCCAGGCGACCATTGTCATGGGCAAGACAGGGGAATAACACCTTCACAAACAGTTTTCCGCGGGTTTAGTTTAGTCTTGCGGACTCGGCTTGGCCCCCACCTGTCCCCCTCTCCAAAACTTACTCCGCAGCTGAACAGCCCTGGTGCCTCGTCCCGCTGCTGCCAAGGACAAGGAGGCATGCGGAGGCACAACAGGAGGTGCTTAAAGACCCGCTGTTTCTGGGCGGCTTTGCGCAGGCTCTGCGGGGGTGGCAGGATGCTCCCCGCGATCCGCTTCAGCGGCCGGGCTGCGGCACCCCGCACCCTCTGAAAAGCGGCTGCAGGAGCTGAGTCCCGCACGGCTGGGCTGGGCGCTGCCCTCCTGCCCGAGCCGCGCAGCCGCCGCTTGCCGAGGCCGCCCCGCCTTGCCGCAGGTGCTGGTCGCGCTGCCCCCGGCCGGGCTCTGGCTCCGGCTGTCTCCCGGTGACGGAGCGGCTCTCCCAGCCGGGACGGCTTCCCCCCGCCTGTTATTTTGGCCCGGATTCCCTTGCCTGTACGGCACCGACCAGCCCTGCACCTTCACCCTCCCAGGGCTCAGCCCCAGGGGCGCCTCAGAGGGGCCAGAGCAGAAGCGCACGGTCCTACTGGCCGGTGTCTAGAAGCACAGAGATGCTCCCTCCCCTGGGGAGCCCGGGGTTTGGATTTCCCCCTGGGGACACCTGGTATACCCCGTTCTCCTCGCGTGCTGCTCCTGAGCCCCCAGCAGAGCATCCTCTCCCGCCGGCCGGCTCGTCTTCCACTCCCCGGCTGTGGGAGGGTGTTGTGAGGTAGGCAAAACGGAAAGTGAACATAGCGGTCTGGAGATAGGGAGAAGCAGTCAAGATTAGACGTGTATTTACTCAACCTTTATTATTTAAAAAAATTCATAAAAAAAAAAGGTGAACGAACGTCTTACAAAACCCCCCCACATAAATAGGACATTCCGTTCAGCTCTGGCTATTGGCAGTTCTAGTACTTGACAACATCAGACGCGATTTCTTGGCATTAGAGGGACCCATTTCAAAATCGGTCATCACAAAGAAATACTAGAAATCCCAGTTAGCACTTGCTAGGCAGCACGGAGCACTTGTACACAACTTTCAGACACACACCCGCGCACACACGCAGCTGGGAGCAAATCCCGTAGGAAGAGAGCCTCCTTAAGAAATAGTAAACGCTTCTTAAAAAAAAAAAAAAAAATAAAAAGAAAGAGTTATTTACAAAACGCACATGGACATACAGTATTGACAGAGCGTGGCTGGCAAATCAACGTGATTTGAATAGAGAAAGACTATGGCACATCTTGCTCGAAAGCTCGCACAGCAGCCTCCTTCGAGTGTCCCCGGGGAAGACAGCTCCTGCCACTGCGCCGCAGCCCTTTCTCTCTCCCCACCTTTCCCCCCCTCACACCTTTCTACCTCTGCATTTCTCCCCAGGTCTTTTTTACACTTGGATGACCACAGTGCTGGGGCTCTGGAGGCGGGTTTTGTACTGGTCTAGCCAGCTCCTCAGCTCCGAGATCTTGTAGCCTTCTGGTCCTCTGCCTCCCTGGTACATCACCTTCTCCTCCTGGATGACGTAGAGCCTCTCGAAGTAGGCACCGTAGGCGGCGCTGGAAGCATTGTCCATAGTGTCTACGGCCAGGGGGCAATCGGGTGCCCCTTCTCGCATCAGCTGAGCTGCCCGCAGCCGGTCCTGGAGGCACTGGTGCTTGGGGATGTTGTAGGCTGCATCAGAGCTGACCCAGCCGTCGGACGGGTGTGCTTCTTCGATGTACACCAGCAGGAAGTCAGCAATGTCCACGAAGTGCGAGGCCAGGCGCTGGAAGGACCTCAGGCGGGCCATGAACGGGGGTCAGGTGCAGCTGCCGAAGTTGAGGATGAGGGGTCTCTTGCCGCGGGCAAAGTCCAGTATGCGCAGTCTCTTCTGCCCGTCCAGCTGGATCACCTCGGGGTTGGGGGCCAAGGAGCCCACGTGCGCCGACTTGAAGAAGTCCAGCTTCTGCCCGTGCCACACGGCTTTCAGCGACTCCAGCGTGAACATGCGGTTGGAGTCGGACACGCAGACCGGGGGGTCATCAGGAGGCGGCCCCTCGCTGGCGCCGGCCACCTCCTCCGCCGTGGGCATCGTCAGCATCTTCTTCCTAATGCACAGAAAATCCAGGAGCCAGAGCATCACGGCGGTGAGCAGGAAGCGGGGGAAGAGAAGGATGCAGGCGGCCGCCTGGGTGAGCAGCTGCAAGGTGTGAACGCCAAGGGAGTGGAGCATCGCAGCGGCTTATGCTGCAGGGCGCTGGCTGCTGGGGGGTCTCCACAAACCCTGCTTGCTGGGGTCTGTGCAGCACAGCTGAGATCCCGCTTCTCTTTAAGCCCATTTTATAGTCAGGGATTTAAATGAAAAGTGACTCCACCTCCGGCCAGAACCCGCCCCTCTGGAACTTGAGCCTGGGGATTACCTACCCCTCCACTCTAATGACCTAAAAATACACAGACAAAAGGGGAGAGAGCCCCGGCGGGAGCTGCGAGGGACGTGCAACAAAGCAGGGAGCAGCCGCTACCGGGCACAGGCACAGACTCTGAGATAGTGCACCGCCGGGGTTGCCGGTGGCAGATAGCGGCAGGCGCTTGCAAACAGCCCCGCCAAGGGCAGTGCAACAGGCTCAGCCCGTGCCCCCGGCTCTCTCCGCACTGGGTGTGTGAGCGCGAGGCTGGTGCCGCGCCAGAGCGGCAGCGGGGTCCAGGGCCGTCCCGACAGCAGCCTGCAGGTGACAGGGACGGGCCGTCCGCGCCGCGTCCCTCCCCGTGTTTCTCTTCCCGCCCTCCGTCTCAGTGGCCCCTGGGCACGGCCTCCGCCCCGCCACACGCCCCGCCGCCGCCGCGGCTCGAACCCGCGGACACGCTGCGCCCGCATCCTCCCCCAGCGGCGGCGGGACGGGCGGCGGCCGTTGCCCCTGCGCTCGAACATGCCGTCGCTTCGCGGCGCGCTGCCCGGTCCCGGGCCGAGGGGTGTCAAGTGGGCGCGGGCGCGCGAACGCGGCCCCGAGGCGGAGGCGGGGCGCGGAGCGCGCTCCGGCCGCTAGGGGTAGCTGTTGCCCGAGAAGCAGCGGCGGCGGCGCTGGGCAGTCGCGGGGATCTGCTGCCGCCCGGCCGGGAGGAGCGCGCGGCCGCGCCGCCTCGCTCCGGCCCTGAGCCGGAGAGAGCTTGCCGCCCTCCTCCGGCCGCGGGTTTCCGCTTGGGGTCGGGGTCACCGTCCTCCCTCTCGGGCCCTAGGGAATGAGGGTCACGTCAGGGAGCCGCGAGGCCAGAGGAGGGTGTAGGGGCGCGCCGGGGTGTGAAGGCGGGGCGCGGTCGCGATGCAGCTGCGCCTTCGAGCGCGCTCGACGCCGACGTGGTCCGGACAGTCTCTGCTTCCCCGGGGAAGATTATCCCTGGGGCTGCGGAGCGTGTGTCGCCCCGCCCGGGGCTTCTGCTGGGCGCTCCGCCGTAACTGCGGAGTTTGGGCGCTCCCACTGTTTCCGGGAGCAGGGGATGGACGCGACGGGTGGGGTGCAGGCACGGTGAAGGCGGGAGGCGGGTGCTGTTCCGCCATGTCCCCTCTTCACTGGGGCCCTGCTGCGTCCAGGTGCGCTGTCGGTCAGGGCAGACGCTCCTTTACGGTGAGCCAGGAGGAGGCAGCAATATGTTTTTTTTCTGTTACGTGAAGCATAAACAAGGTTCTCGTGTGAGTAGATGTAACAAGGTCCTTGGACAGATGGCTGAAGTGTTATGAACTTAAACCTACTTTGGTGTATACACACAGCCCTAGACAAAATACGCTAGCTCTAAGCTTGCACCCTCCCCATAATTTCCCATCATTTTCTTCAGCAAAGGCTAGCTAGCTGGTGTCCAAAATGCTGAACACGGCCTTCTGCTATGCAAATCTGACTTGCGCATACCCGAGCTGCTGCTGCAGCTACCGCTGACCCAGGTGCCTGCCATGCTGGCCTGGGGACGCAGGATCCAAGCATTCAATGTACATGTGGGTCCTGGACACCCCATTTCTTCCTGTGGCCAAAGCCAGGTCTCTAGCTGCAGAGTGCCAGAGTGCCTGGGGACTCGCGACTCCTCCTGGGTGCAGCCTGCACTGCTCCAAATGGGACTGTGCGTGTCTCCGTGCCTCCTGTCTAACATCTGCAACATGGAAAAATCAATGCTGAGCCTCCTCGTGGGAGTCCAGGCAGCTTACTTCATTTTTATGTAACTTATTACGAGAACTCTGAATAAAAGGCAAAATTAAAATCTCATTTTATTTTTTCTTCATTGGGTTCCGAATAGGCTGTTGCAGAGCAATCTAATCAGGCGCCTGGTTTGCAGCACCCCGGTGTGTGTCTTCAGCTGGTGTCAACAGCAAGTGAAGGGAATTCAGTGTTTTAGCATCTGAATGGAAATGTATGCTCCAGTCCTCATAATGCCACATTCCTACACTAGCCTGATTAATAACCTTTTTTGGCATTCCGTGGTACTGAGTCCAGGGAAAATTACTGAGTAGATATTTACTATATTGTCAAACTTATTTTGAACTCTTCATGTGGGCCTCTCACCACCTCTCTGTGCAGTTATGCAATCTTAAGAACCGCAAATTAAAGCCTCTGAACAGATGCAATAAATTGTGGTAGCTGTGAAAAAAAAACCGAGGAAAAAAAATTGATCTCTCAAAGCGACCTCTTCAAACTATGCTGACAGACAAAAGCCTGAGTAAACAGATGGGTTTGCAACCCTGAGTATCAACAAACTTTGCTCTACTAGATCAGTGAGAGATATTCCAAGGAAAAAAAATGTCTTTGGTCTTGTGTAGCTTATTCGTAGCTGGATAGGGACTTTAGAAATGACTTTTTCTCCATTCCCTGGAAACAACTTTGCTTTACTTTTATAGCTTGCAGGAGACTTTTGAATTGGGGTTTCCTATTCAGCTGTGGATAGAGCAGAGAACTGAAGTATTTTGGTGCAGCGGCCCCCTGCTATACTTTCGTGCCATAGCAAAATTCAGGTATAACCTGAGGATGCTGTTTCTTATTGAAACAGTGGCTCTGCATGGCTCTACAAGCCACGCACTGATGCGTCAGCTGGAGTACAGCGCTTGTGTATTTAGACGAAACTCCGTGGGAAAGTGTGGAATTCCTTCTGCAGCCCTTTGGTTCTCAGGAGTGTTGAAGTGACGTGTCGCTGCTGTCCTTACTTCTGTCTTCTGCTGGAACTTTTTCAAAATCCTGTGTTTTCACGCCAGTAACCCCTCTCTCTATGTCACAAGGGCTGTACCACCCAGTTGGATCTTGGATTATTTTTAGGTATGTGAAGGTAGTCAGTCTTTCTAGGAATCCATATCGCTGCTGCTAATAGTGTGGGAACTTATGTCTTCCTGCGCTCTGAGGATTTCATAGAATATATTCTAAAATGCGGGATTAACAGTGGCACATCTGGTTATGGGTGTTTTTTACTCTTCTGCATGTGATCTGTGGTTCAGCAGTCACTAACTTAAATATATAAGTTTGTATGTGGGTGTCCGCACGAGTGCACATACAAGGCTCACATTATTTCCCTTTTTTTTGAGAAATTTATAGTTGTAGTTTTTCTCCATTTGATAAATGGAATTTATAACTCTTTTAAGTTCTGTTCAAAAACAGGAGCTACAAAATAAATTCAAGCAACTTATAAAAATAAAACCTCAAAAAGCTGAAATTAAAACTGTCAGGGCTGCTTTGATGTAGAGGATGTGTTGAAATGGTATATTTACATGTTTATTTTCTATTTTATAATTTCCTGTGCGAAGGCACGCAATACTTTCTGAGAGGAAACTAAACGTATTTTGGAAGAGTTCCACCTCTCATGTCATCTAAGCTACATGTCGTTAATGTGTTTGTTAAAACAAAACAGTAAAGGAAATGAAAAAGACTTTTGCTGATGTTTGGATCCATCCCTGGAATAAGAGCTGGATGATTTCTTTTCATGTGAGTGGCTACCCAGTGGCTGCAGAGAGCTGCAGTAGTGCAGTGGTGAATAACTCACCTGTCTGGTATCTCTAAGAAGTAGGTAAATGCTATATTGCTGGAATTGGAGGTGGATAAACTCCATTTGCATTTGTTTGCTCTTAGTGACACTTCTGGAAAAAAGTTGCCATAAGCTGGAGTCTGAGCATGGCTCTGGCTGTCTCTGGACCTACATCCCTCTTAATCTTTCACCATGTTTTTCTTTTCCTACTTTGTGTTTGTTTTTCTTTCTTTTCTTTTATTTATTTGTCTTTAAAAAAACAATATATATGACTCAGAAAAAACCATGAGAAGTCAAGCACCTGGCCAATGCTTTGGGTAGCTTTGAGAACTGAAAGGAAAAAAGTGCCGTGCCACAGACTGGTCTATAAAATTACTAACAGAGACATGGACTTTGACTCTCCTACCCCAGCCTGGCATTCTCATCCTTGAATACATGACAAGTATGTTATGTATGATGAAGAGGTCCTTTGCATTTCCCCTCCCCCCACACTTCTTGCTGACTCTGGGATGAATTCGGAAGGAATCATTTAATTTGGAGTGAAGGCTGATTCCACAACTACTTCTCTGTTAGTGCTGCACTCCCGTCTTTCCCTGAGTGTGGAAATCTGGCAACCAACATTTTCTTGAGTCTGTGAGCCACCCACCAAAGCTTTGCAGCATAAGCGAATGTACTGTTCCCCAGATGTGTTAATGGGCTTCTGCATCTGCCTCTACACTGCTGCTTGCTGGTACCCCTTTTGTGCTAGTTAAAATGTAACTTGATGAAAGGTGCATTCTTTCCATCCTTCTTCCACCCTTCTTCGTTACTTCTGCTTGCACTGTGTCATGTGTGATCTTCCATTGACCTGCAGTGACCTGACTCAGGGACTAAGGGGGCAGAAAAACTTGTCTTTAGAAAAATTAGTTATTTTTTTCCTGACAGGTTGTTCCCTAAACTGGATCATGACAAAGGGAATGATAACATTTGTTGCAGAGAAGGCACAAGAGAAATGCCCGCAGCGTGTGGCCAAAAGCAGGGGTAACAGAACTGCCCCATCAGACTGCCCTAGCAATACTATCAAACTGCCCTAGGGTGGAACTGCAATTGAGAATATATTAAGAGCAGAAATTTCCTGAGTAAGCTTCACTGCATGGGAAATGTAGGTAGTCTTACCCTTTCGAGTAGTAGAAGAGTACAGGAGGTATGCAGGAGAAGACAGTGGCTGTCACAAGGTCCTGCTGGGCAATGTTGCCGAAAGGGGTGCAAGCCAGCTTCTAGGGTAAGCCAGCAATGTCAACTTCAGCAGCATCTGCTAACACACTTCCTCCAGCAGTAGGAAATGAGATTATCCAGAACCCTGCATGCCAAGCACATCTTTGCTACCCACCAAGCAAACTGCGCAAAAGCTGCTGTGGCTCAAGAGCTCAGGCTGGACCCCCTGGTAGTACAGTATAATTATAGTCATCTGACTGGTTTGCTCTGCAGCAAAGACATCAGTCTTATCCAGAAGTGGAACCCCATAGAATTATACTGAAGCGGCAACTTTATACACATTGAATACAGATGAAGTCCTTGGCAGAAAGAGAAAATACTTCTTCCATTGTCTTTGGTCATACTGGTGTCAGGTGTGATACAAAGGAGGATGAGGAGATGCAATTTGCTTGAAGCTAAATCTCCTCTAAGAAGATTGTAACAGAATTCACCACATGCAGTGTTTTATAACAGTATATTTCAGCATATGAGATCAAATTTCAATACATTAACACTGTTCAGAAAGATGACAACAGCCTGATAACTTAGATTTTCATCTTTTACATGGCAGCAGGACAAGGGTATTTTCTCAGAATGTTAAAAGTACACTTTTATGTTGATAGACTGGGTCCAGGCTTTGTTGAGGTAAGTGAAACACCACTCCTTTGAGCTTCCTTGCCATGGGGAAATCTCACTAATGCCTGGTAGTCTTTGTCTCAGGCTGATTCTCAGAGCCCTGAGGTTTCTGTCATGAAAGTCATGAGCGATCAGTGGCAAAAATTCTGATGCCTTGCTTGTGATCAGGATTGGGTGAAGCCATGTAGCATGATAACAGACAAAAGGAAGGCTGAAGACTCAGGGTGAGATTTCCATCATCTCACTTTCCTTAGAAGTGCAGTAAAATATGAAGGTTTAAAAAATAATATAGTTTAATAATTCTCAGCTTTTCAGGCAATTGCACGTGCCCTGCCTGAACCAGTATACACATTTGAATTTTCAGTCTGTAACAGACTCAGAGGGGAAGGCATGAAAAAAAGGCATTTAGAAAACATTTATTCAAGAAAAATCTTTAGGGATCATGTCTAGGATAATCTTTTTCAGGGTGACCCTCACTTTCTACAATATAATGGTTTTACCCAGCAGTGGTTTAACGGTTTGGAATAAGCTGTAGAGTAAAGGAACAAATACTTTAGCAAGAATGGAGGAGTTTACCCAGAAAGGCAGGAGTATCAACCTGCTTTTGAATATAGAGTGGGGATGATTCATCTACTGACCTTTTATCCCCAACATCCCTAAAATGTGTATTACATACATAATGTGGTCTGGTTTTGTGTAAATGATCGCTTTAAGCATGACAGACCCTTTTGAAGCAAGCAGCATACCAATCAGGAGGCTAGAAGGCACCACTGCTGTGCGCTTAGTCTCTATCAGATAACTTGCTTGAAGCCTTTTCTTTGAACATAAATGTTTGTGAAGTTTTCCTGTCATTTTTTTTTTCCTGGCATTTGCCCCACTATTCATTATTTTTAGCCATGTAAAGTGGCATTATGCTATTGCTGAATTTTGTTTCTTTCAGCCCATGATTTATAAATCTTAATTTCCAGGATACTCCCTTGAAGTTACCTTCTCTTTGTGACCTCAGGATTTCTCTTCCTAGACTTTTGGTATTTATTTTCACTATTTCTGTGGTTGTGGTTTGGCAGTGTTATTTTGGATTAATGACAGGCATACATGAGAACTGGAAGGAACACGTATCTTAATCTCCTAATTTAATGCATGGCTTGTTTATCAGTAATAGAAAGAAGCTTCTGGACAGTTTGACACATCCTAATCATAGGACTCTGCAGCCAGACAGAATGATTTTGATGTATCTGAGCTGCATGTAATTCTTCATTTGTTCCAAAATAGATGCAATTTGCTTATTTTATACTGCAGTACGGTATTTCTTTCTCAGACTTTGCCCAGAAAGAATTGGATGTGAAAGTCAGTTAGTTTGGACAAGTATGCATTGTTTATATGGAATATTTTAATTGTCATGAAACTGTGTAAACCTGCTAGCTTCTCTGCTCTTGGATGAAGAAACGATCTTTGGCATACAAGGGTCTGAATTTCTGTTATGTTTTTCCTTTCATGCAGGAAATTGCAAATAATTTAATGCTCAGATGAAATTACTCAGCATTTTACTCAATATTTGAATTTTCCTCGTAAGCAGGATATTTTGCTTTCATCATATATTCAGTAATTTTTTAACTACATCCGCCATCTTTTCTATATCTTTTCACTTTCTCTGTGTATTCTTATTTACCTTCATTGTTTGTTTACTTAGGCTTAATTCCTTCCCTGCACAGCCTACTGTGAATAAAATGTTCCTCTGAAAATGATTAATTTTGCACTTTGTTTACAGAATAGTCTTGCAATGTTATATCTGATACTCATTAGCAGGAAAACAGAAATAAAAGGAGAAACATTATTTCTCACCATAAATCATTTGGATTCACTGGGATCAGGATCTGACCCATAATGTTTAGTTTAGCTCAACAGCTCAAGTTGATTCGAAGGGTCTCAGTGTTTATGCCTAACAGCGCGTCCTCCTATGACTTTTTATTTTTAGCTGCTCAACAGTTCTTACTTTCTGTGAATTTTAAAGTTATTCTTAGACTAAGCAATACAGTCTCTTCACAGGGAAAAACTGTGACAAGGATAGAGCTATGTAATGCAGCTCATCATTTCATAGGGCCCATCATTTCCACCTGAAGCTCTGTCAGGAAAAAAAAAAAAACAAAACAATGAAAGGTTAAATGGTTGCATTAAGCTTTGATGTCACATTTTGAGTTCCAATTCACTATTTGCAGTGTGTGAATTATTGTGGCTACCAGGAGCAGTGCACCATTCTCTGTGAAACTTAATTTGAGGGCCACAAATTACCTCTGAATATTAACATATGTGCAAACCTGCTTCCCGGAATCCAGCCATACTTTTATTTCTGACATTTTATTAAAACTGATTTTGTAAGAGTATTAATCCCTTGGTGCTGGTTCTCACCTGGAACCACATTTGAGTTTCGTAAAACAAGAAAATGGTGGCTTTTTAAAAAAGGTATTAATAACCCCTTTTTAGAAATGGAAATCATATACAAAGTGGGGATTATATATGTGAATAAAATGGATCAAAGTGATGTAAGCACACTAGTACAAAGAGGAGAGAGTTCTGAAACGCATATTTATTGCCAACAAACCCTGGATTTACTAGGTACTGCAAGAACATTTTTTTTTAAGAACAATTATGTTGTATTTGGGCAAACTGACATTTTCTCTCTTAACTAATTTTAATTGGCATTATGCTCCCACTGAGCCAAAAAAAAGGAAGACAGCAGCAAAATATAAATTAAAGTAGGAGTAAAGTATCTCAGCTGATGAAAGCATAGACAAAAGACTGAAGCCTTTTTTACAAATACCTTCTTCAAAGTGGGGTGGTCCTCAGGCAGTGGTGGCCTGCGCCTGTTCCTTGGCCTCTTTTACAGATGTTGACATTGCGCTGCCAATGAAGCAGCTGTCACTTTTTACCAGTGTAATGCCTGCCAGCAGCCAGCTCAGAAGTGCTGCTTTTAATTAAATTTCTGATTTCAATTGGGTTTTGGTTTGCAGCTCACAGCTAACGGAGATTTTCAGGGTGGGGTCTTATAGGGCATTAGGAGTATTTCAGACACCTTGGTGTTAGAGAGATCTGTTCTGAAACATCAAACATCACCTTAAAATTAGTTACATTTTTGCCCTCACTACTTGTGAGAGCTCTTCTAGGATCTTGCTGCTGTAATGGCTGGAATTATTCATATTTCCAGCTTAAATGTATCTATGGTGGATTTACACTGCTTGTTCATGTGCCAACATTGTCTCTTTGCTGAGGCAGTTTTCCTGCCCCCCCTTTCTCTATGTGTTAAAGAATCATAGAATTGCTTAAAGGAAAAGACCTTTAAGATCATCAAGGGCAGTCCTATATCCCCTTGGGCACCACTCCACTGTGGCTAATGAGCCAAAATCTAGTGGGGTATATCAACACTGATAGGGACAGGCAAATTCAGATTCTCTCTGCTAATGAACTGAGTGAGCTGGGGTCTATACTGGCCCTCTCCTGGTGCCTGTGGGGCTATGGCTGTGTAATGCTAAGCCTGAGCTGGTGAGTTCTGTGGGAGATTTCATTAGCACTGTGCTAATTCAGTCTATAAGGATTCTGGGCCAGTATGAGGCCATCTGAGGCTCATATTGGTCTGCACCTGTTTATTCAGATGTGCTCACAGTTGCTTCTCATGAGATGGATTTTCCATTTCTCTGATCCTCCTAGAAGTCATCTTCTGCACCTGCTTCATGTCAAGTCTGTTTTCCTGCACTGTATAGGAAGAGATTAATTGGAGAACAAGAGAGGGCTGTACCCTCTCCTCCTTTTTCTTGCATTAGCACTGCTTGACACAGCATATGGTCACTGGTTCAGTAAAATCATTCTCATCAGTCTGGTTGATGTCTGGATGTCCTGAACAAACACAGATGCAGCTTGACAGCTGAACACCTGGGCAATGAGTATGGCATGTTAGGGACGTGCTGGGTGTACCCTATGTGTGCTATGTTATTTGACTGATGCTGTGCAATACAGCTTGGACCTACCTGAAACCCAAAGGACAAATTAAAAGTTTATATACAGTAGTTCTGGAGCGCCCCTGTTGTATCAGCCAATGCACTGCATAGTCAACCCATCTTGGTGAGGATAGTGCATCCAGAGAGCATTGGATGGATTATGCACTCACTGGCCATCTGTGCTGCTCATTTTTCCCACAGGCTGGATTTCCTGCTCATGCAGTGCATGGCATGGGATTTCCCAGACACAAGCATGGGAGCCCAGGCACATGCTCAGGGGCTGTGTGACAGGGCTGTGGCTGTGGCTGTCCTCCGTATGGAACACAGCTGTTTCTGTCCTTGAAAGGGGTGACCTAAATTTTACACAGTACTCCAGTGATGTATGACCGGCACATCCATTGCTGCTGGAAATACCTGTGTGGTTTTGAACTGTACTTCACCATGGCTGCCTCTCTTTAGGGGCTTTTGCTAACCCTGAATTTGACTGAACCAGCTAGAATTTTCTCCTCCATGTGCAGCTGGCAAGTGCCCAGTTTATAGTGATATTTTTTCACTGCCAGCTTTATGAAACTGAGCTAGGAAATTCTGGATTCCATCATGTTTGTACTGCTTCAGTCCTTGAAGTCATGCAGTTCTAGGGAAATAGCCCAGTTCTGTTCTGAATACTCACAGATTTCATAAGCTCATTCCCAGTTTTTGCACCCCAGTTTTCTGTCATCTCTGCTGACAATATTCCTGTAATGATGTTTGATCATGATAATCAGCAGACAGCAGATAACCTTAGCTGATGTAAACTGTCACAGCTTTTGCTATCAAAATAGTACTGGTAGTGTTTCCAGCTAAGGTTCTGCCAGAATGTAATTAGAAATGTACCTTTAAAATGTGATACTTCTTTAACTACTGTAAACATCTTTTAAAAGAATTCAAAAGGCTTTGCTTAAAAATATGACTATGCTTATGAAATAGCTATTCCTAGACCAAATTAACATTAAGAGTGTATCATAATATTAAAGGTGTTACAATATTAAAGGTTTAGATTTCTATTATTAGGAATATTCTCCTTTATTTAACCCTGCTGTAACTGTATTTCCTACATACAGATGACCCCTAGCTATTGCAGTAAAGCATGCTGCTCTTTCTCAAGTGAGATGCCAGAGAGGTATTGCAACAAGCACTTGCTTCTTAGCATGACATCAGCCCATTTCAACAGTGGCCTTGGAGCTAGCTTTTAAAGCAGTTTTGTTCTGATACCCAAGGAATTGGGCATTTTGTTGCTATCATCTTCTCTATGCCACAGGGGCTGTCTTATTCCCATCCCCTCTCTCTAGTTTTATTGCTGTGAAGAATACCTAAGAAATATAAACCAAATGTGTGCCTGAAAACAGTCTAGGTAACAACTCCAAAAGATACAAACTGGGCCACATCTCGCATATGTTCAGCACTGGTGATTTAAGTGTTGACATTGTCATGGTGACAATTAAGAAGCAAGAAGGGGAGGATCCTAGATCTGTGTGGTTTAATGGGAATATTTTGGTGCTGATAATCAGCTCTCATCAAGAACCACCCAAACTTAGGCCTAGCAGGGCCCATGGTGTGACCCCATTTTAGAGGGCAACCAAGCTGGAAGTGCATACTGAGCAGCCCTGGTTTTGGTGAGCAGTATCTCATCTGGGGAATTGGGACAGATGTCGCTTAACTAGTGGGTGCCAACATCACTTTGGACATTAGGTCTTCGATAGGAGATAATGAAATTTGAGCATGTAGCAATAAGAGGCAGTGGCGAGGCCACCGCCATTTAATGAATCACTTTTGAAAGTGGAACTTTTTCCCATTTCTAAGCTATAATCTATCAGGGAAGGACTTTATAAAAATATTTATCCTCCATTCTGTATGTAAAAATTTCTGCTTTATTTGGTGTTTGATTAATTATGTTTTTTCTGTTAGGAAAGCAAGCCCTAATCTGCTAAACACCTGCGTGGGAATACCACAAAATGACCTGACATGATTAATACTGTTACAGACTTCAGTTGAATGGGTGCCTCTTTTCCCAGCTGTGGGAACTGCAGAAACTAAAATATTATTTCTGAAAAGCTTTTGAATCAACTTTTCCTCTTATAGAGAGCTTTCTAGTCCAGAATTAAAGCTGCTTAAGTATATTTCCTTGCAATGAAAAATCTAAAAATAATAAGTGATGATAAATAAGGTGACATTTATATTCAGTGCAGTTCTCATTGCTATCAAATTCCATAACCACAACCCTCTTGTACAGACATTCAATTTAACAATACATCACCTTTGATTCGCAGCTCTGAATAGCTGAAAAATCCTCTTGTAGTGCTTGCCCTTGGCCTCCAATAGCTTGCTACTTGCTTGAATTGCAGACAGTAAGCGCTTGAAGTAGTGTACATCTGCACTTGTCAGTAATGTTTGCCAAGGTTTAATTTAGCACCACATATTGTATTGCGGCTTTCACTTTCTGGTAAAGGTGATGTGAGGAAATTGTTTTGCTAAGTAGAGACTGCAAAATTCATTACTTACTGTGTGTTATTTTAATGTACCATTTTTTAATTCTAGATGGATTTTTGCCATTTGAGAGCTGAACAATGTAATGTTGGAGTTCAGCCTGGCCATTTGTGTCCTGGAGTACGTGAGAATGACAGTTACTAAAGAGGTTACTAGCAGCTTTCTGCGAGTTCAGGTATGTAGTGTGATGAGGGTAAAGTTACTCATTTCTATATAAGACAGAGAAGTTAGAATGCAGCATTTCTCTCCCCATATGTGTATTTGAAGCATGGGGTACAAATTTTTACTTTTTTTTCTACTCTAATTGAGTTGTGTAAGACTGCCCTAAAATTTGCCGTATTTGTAACTGGATAGTGCTATAAATGTGTGTCCAGGTGCCCAAAATGCAGCTCTTCTCTTTAAAATAACTTTTCAGATTATTTTATTTATTTTTTCTTTTCAGTGGAAAAATGAAGTGCATTACACTTGTTCATCTGGCCTATTTGATCTCATCCAACCTGGTATCCTATGTAACTTAGACATCAAAATGTCATGGGAAACTGTGAGTAATCTGAGGCACTCAAGTTCTAACTAAGGCAACTTTTCAAGGCCGTACTGAGAGATAAAATACTTTTAGGAGACTGTTGGAAGTCCTGATCCCAGCCGGCATGCCTCAATTGTGGCGGTGTTACGAATGGTGCAATCAGAAACTGCAGAAACTAATGCAAAGCAAGTGCTTCTCTTTTTGTCTGTGTTGTTGCATTTCATTAAAAAGTTATCAACATCATCTGTAACTTCAGCAGCACCTCAGTCTCCACCTTTTGGTGCTATACTTCTTCCTAACATATTTCTCCAAAGTGGCATTCTTCCAAACTAATAAGCATGGGTAGAGGTACATCTATTTGTGGACCACTGGAGACCAGGCTTCGCCTATATGTAACTGTAGATCTACTTGAAGACAATTCCATTAATAGCCACAGATCCATAGTTGCTCAGTGCAACTCAGCTTGTCCAAAAGCATGATGTGCTTGTCCAAAAGGAATTCACTGTGCTATCAATGAAATTCACTCAGCAAGTTCATAACAAATTTTGACTATTACTAATGCAGTACAAGTGAATCTATTGACAGTGCAGTTATTGTTTGAAAACAGCAGTATTGTTTATGAGAGAACAGCTTCTATTTTCCTTGCACAATTTTCACACATTGCCGTTCATTTAAAGTGAAAGAGAAATTAATAGACACTCAGGGTTTGTAATCTGAACATTTTACTATGTCTGTTGTACATATAGTAATTTATTTTAACTTCTTCACTGTGTGTGTTTCTTCTCTCACTCTGTCTCCATTAATATTTTTCAGAAATGATTGGTTTATGGCTTTTTTTTTAATATAACTTCAAAAGAGAAATGGGATTTTCTCAGCATGCTAAATTCTTGGGTGGTATACAGTGTTGTCATTAGTCATATAATTTAAAATTAACACCATTGGCAAATGCTGCTTTCAAACTTCTGTTGAAAGATCATAATATATAAGTGCAGAAGGGCTTTTTTTGCTGATCTGGATTTACATTTGTATAATATACAATCAATAACTTGAGAGATCTTGTTATAGATTCATTACTCTTTTTCAGTATATCCCTTGTT
This sequence comes from Amazona ochrocephala, assembly GCA_039720435.1. NCBI lineage: Eukaryota > Metazoa > Chordata > Aves > Psittaciformes > Psittacidae > Amazona > Amazona ochrocephala. The sequence continues at coordinate 48,741,909 of CM077882.1, read as the reverse complement.
TTTGTATCCTGTTATTCACTCGAAGGGCTTAATTAAATGAATCAGAGTATAAGCACATATTTGCTGCAACAATCGCAGTTCCCCAGAGATAATTTTCTTTGGCTTGTCATGCTGGGATTTCCAGGAAAGTTCCCAGAAACAGTTTCACAGAATAGAGGGATTTCTCCTTTTAAAACCCTTTTTTTGGTGTTACACAAATTTGAATCCAGAAGAGTTTAATTTTTGAGAAATAACCATGAATACTACATGCATGTGTGCCTCTATGATTACAAAATCTTCAGAATAAATTGAATTTAAGTTGAATCTTATTTGATTTCTGTGATTGGCTTTGGAAACATTTGGTAGTTATTTTCCATTGAAATTCACAGCCGCTTGGGGCAGCAATATGCTTAAATGTTTCTCTTGTTATTTCTTCTCTGTAATCTTACTTTTAAAAGTATTTTTTCCCTTATTTGCTCTCTTATGTATACGTGTCTTTTGCATGGCAATAAATAATTCTGCATTTGCTATTGGTGGTCTTCATCTTAGTGTGCATGTATATGTGTTGAAGGGGTAGAATTTATAGCTCTGTAAAGAGCATTGTTATTTGATTTTGAGAAAGGGAGAAGGAGAGATTTTAATTTACATTCATATGGCTGAAATAAAGATGTGTCCTCTCCATTCAAGAATGTGGCTGTGATTTTCCAAAATGACTTGTACAGCTTAGGTGACTCCATTTATGGGTGACTACACTAGCACATTTTTCAGAAGCAAGTTCTTAGAGGAGAAGGTTCAGCATTTTTAACAGGACAAGATGCCCCAAAGAACCAGCAAAACTTTCAACTGCTGCTGAATGCGAGTGCAGTGCAGTTCTCCTGGTCTCTGCTGCATGTTGGTTCAAGGTGCTTGATTCTGTATTAGACTTTAAATAAAGGTGATTCATGTCTCAGTGTACTGACAGTCTGATGATAACAGGCATTGAAGAGGCACATGGAATAAGTCAAAAGGGAGAAGTTGTTCTGGTATTTATTTGTTTAGCTTTTAAACATAGAGATTAAATAAAGATATTTCTATGAGAGCAAGTGAAACCTTCTTCTTAGCACACAGCAGACAGACAAGGTACAAGCCAGCTTTAATTCAGAAACTCTACTGCTATGTCGCACACCACAATTTAGTGGGAAATATTAACTCAGGCAATAGCAGGCAAAGTAACCTGCTAACCTTGTTGCACAATGTTTGTGCTCATGCTTAAGAGCTCAACTGGTGCTTGTTGCAACTTATACCTAGGAGCTCCAGCTGATCCATGGTTCCAAATGGCAAATAAAAACTAAGAAAGAGAACCCGCTTCCAAAACTTCAGTGTGAACTGGGAGGAAGCTTAGATGGAAGTGATCATCCAGCTCCATCACTTGCCAAAGCAAGATTATATCCTGCAGGCTGTTTTCTAGCATTTGCCAATCTGGCTATAAAAATACCAAACAAATACGATCCATTACTGGGAAGAGTCTGGGAGACTGTTCCATTGTTTAAAAGACGTCATGCCAGTACATTGTCTTCCAAAATGAAGTATTTATTTTTTCTTATCTTAATTACATCTTATCCTTAGTTATGTTCTGAGATACCAAATTAGAATCTGTCATTCTTAAAGGCTATAATATACTGTTGGCTATTACAATTCACTTTTATGTCATCGAGCTGACCAACCTGGTGTGTTGATCACCGTAAGCGAAGGGGCTGCTCAGGTGTGTGAGCATAATTTCTCTATGTCACAGAGACCAGGGCAAATGATGGCTACAAAACTCCTTTTACGTTCTTTGTGCATCTGGCCTGCTCTTGCCTAATAAATCAGTTCTTCCATTCTTCCATCCCATCCCATCCCATCCCATCCCATCCCATCCCATCCCATCCCATCCCATCCCATCCCATCCCATCCCATCCTTTGCTTTTCTCCAATGGATGTTGGCCTGCAGATGCCTCTACTTTAGCAAGTTGCATGGCCTGGTAAGACTGTGGGGTGGATGCAAAACAGGACCTGTAAAGTAAAATAGTTGATGATGAGGGCTTAACATCCACAATCATGCACACTTTGAGGTGTTAGAATAGTTCTGGGCTGATCCCTCAGAATGGATCTATGTACTGGCTAGAGATCATTAGATGCACTCCTGCACCGCATTTTCTGATTTTTTTTCTTTTTTTTCTGAAAATCTGTGTGTCTGACACTGTTGTATAAACCAAAGCAGGGATGAACTAAAGTGCTAATGCAGATACAACCCAGATCTTTCTGTGAGTGTGTTGTCCAGAGCTGAATGCAATGTTATATAGCAGCAAGAGAGATTTGAGTCAGACCTGAGGAAAATGTTTGTAATAATAATGACAGTGAAGCACTATGGAAGTTAAATAAAATCCATGATGAGAGATTTTTAGGAAAAGGCTAAACAAAACAGAATTTGGGAATAAGATAGATAGACACAGTTGTTCTTGCATAGAGAAACAGGAATGGATTTGGTCAATTTATCACTGGAGGGAAGAGGGGCCCAAGAAAGCTGGTGCACATATAAGGACCACCTCCTTTAAGCTCAGGAGCGATCCACCTTGACAAAGTGGAAGTCAGGCAAAACCACAAGGAGGCCTGCACAAGCTCCATCACTAAAAGGAAGCCTACAGAGGGCGTCAGCAAGGATGGGTAGCCTGGGACAGATATAGAGAAATTGTTCGAGCTGCCAGGAATCAGGTTAGGAAAGCTAAAGCCCTGACAGAATTAAATTTGGCCAGGAACATCAAGGGCAACAAGAAAAGCTTCTATATGTATGTCATTGATAAAAGGAAGACTAGGGAAAATGTGGACCCTCTCCGGAAGGAAATAGGAGACCTGATTACCTGGGACATGGACAAAGCTGAGGTACTCAATGACATTTTTGCCTTGGTGTTCCCCAGCAAGAGCTCCAGCCACACCGACCGAGACACAGAAGGCAAAGGCAGGGACTGGGAGAATGAAGAACCACCTGCTGTAGAAGATCAGGTCTGAGACCATCTAAGGAACCTGAAGGTGCATTCACTCATGGTAATTTACTCTCCCAGATACTGAAAGTTTTCAATAAAGTTGAATCAAAAATGGTGTCTACCAAGTAATCTACATTGCTGATGATAATCTACTGCTAGCCAGATTTCAAAACACGTAAGTGGTTCTTTTCAGGCCTGTTTAAATTCAGATTCAGATCAGGCCTAATAGCAAGTAGTCTACTAAACTGATGGCATGTGGTTGTTTCTTGCCTCTCATTTGTAATTTAGTCAAGCAGAACAAAAAATTTCAGCCATTCACTTACTCTGTGTTGTATATTATTGTGAATTTTTAAGTGTCTTGAAACAGAATTGTTCCCCACAAAATACACACTTCAGAGCCAAAACCCAAACAAATCCCACTCCTAATTGTCAGATCACTCAATAAATTTGGACTTCTTTGCCATTGAAATTAAATGGCTGTTAGCATCTTAAGTCACTAACATTCCTTTTAAACCCCTCCCTGGTGTATAATTGTTACTTTATGCATTTTCTTCTGTAGCTTATGAGGTGCCCAGTGGTCCAAGAGGACTGACCTTTTCAGTGGATGGTACAGGTGTCCAGTTTCAACACAGAGGACCAGTATAGCCTTGCCTCTTGGCTGCTGCTTAAAGCAGTCTCTGGGAAAAGGAAGAAGTAGACTCAAACCTACCCCACAGAAGTGTTTTAAAATCCAGGTCACTGGTTTCCCGATATTTTATCTCAACGTTGACTCCTGCTGAGAACATAACAAAGATTTAGAGCTCCAAGGCCATTTCATGTGTGTGTTTTTGTGCTTTCTGATAACATTTAATTAGAAAAATATATGTTTTTATTTCTCAGATAATTCTATTTTGCTAGTATAAATAGTATTCAGAAAGATTTTTTTTTTTATGTCCAAAATTAGTTGTATACCACTATGCATATCTGATACTGAATTTAGTAATGTTGAAAAAGAACAATGAAGGGGAAGTGTTTTGGTACAAACACCAGTTTCGGAATGAAAACATTTTGAGCTATGAGGCTCCATTAGTTCTGCAGTTAGCAAATACTTCAATTGACACTGTTGTCAAACCAAGGACATAAAACTGAGAGTGTGATATGTTATCTGCTGCCAATTACGTAAGTTCATGATGCATAAGTTATTGCAAAAAATAAGGTCATGACTCCTAAACCAATTCCTTTTGAAGTTGTAGTTCTTCATAAAACCTCCCTCACATTTGTATATTTTTGTTGGTTAACTCTTAACTGAATTTATGCGAGTGCTTATGAAAATGAAATATTATATGACATTAAAAAAAAAGCAAAACCTTGCATGGGCTACAGGAATACCAACTTGTTGATATCAAATTTTTGTAGAGAGGTGAAGCTGTCTAAAATACGTATTTTAGTTTCTAAACAAAGAGCTTTATTAAAGTTCCCTATCAAAATGTTGTTTGAAAACAAATTATTTTGACCACCAAGCATAAATGTTAAAGTTATTATGGAACATTATCTAGTGGATAAGTAAAAGAATTAGGATTCAACCCACACAGTTCTTGTCTTACCTTCTATATGGTCTTTTATGGTAATCTTAAAGTAATCACTGAATATTTGATTGCCTTCATTTATCTTTCTGTATGACTAAATATGAATAAATGTCATATTTGTCATATGAAAATACCATGTAAGTAATAGACTTAAGCCTTCATTTGAAAAATTCCAGCAGAGCTGGGAAGAGTGTCAGAGGAACAAATCACTCCACTGAGAACTGGAACACAGAGGTTCTTCGTGTCTGGGGCAGAGCTCTCAGAAACTTTAAGAATCAAACTATCATGATACTAAAGATGCTTCACACCTTCATCCTAATGTAAAAGATTTATTAGAGGGTCATAGAATCGTAGAATCATAGAATAGTAAGGGTTGGAAAAGACCTTAAGATCATCAAGTTCCAACCCCCCTGCCATGGGCAGGGACACCTCCCACTAAACCATGCCATCCAAGGCTATGTCCAACCTGGCCTTGAACAGCGCCAGGGATGGAGCATTCACAACTTCCTTGGGCCACCCATTCCAGTTCCTCACCACCCTTACAGTAAAGAATTTCTTCCTCAGATCCAATCTAAACTTCCCCTGTTTAAGTTTGAACCCATTACCCCTTGTCTTCTCACTACAGTCCCTAATGAAGAGTCCCTCCTCAGCATCCCTATAGGCCCCCTTCAGATATTGGAAGGCTGCTATGAGGTCTCCACGCAACCTTCTCTTCTGCAGGCTGAACAGCCCCAATTTTCTCAGCCTATCTTCATACAGGAGGTACTCCAGTCCCCTGATCATCCTCGTGGCCCTCCTCTGCACTTGTTCCAACAGTTCCATGTCCTTTTTATGTTGAGCACACCAGAACTGCACACAATACTCCAAGTGAGGTCTCACAAGAGCAGAATAGAGGGGCAGGATCACCTCCCCTGACCTGCTGGTCACGCTCCTTTGGATGCAGCCCAGGATACGGTTGCCGTTCTGGGCTGTGAGTGCACACTGCCGGCTCATGTTCATTTTCTCATCGACCAACACCCCCAAGTCGTTCTCCACAGGGCTGCTCTGAATCTCTTCTCTGCCCAGCCTGTAGCTGTGCTAATACAGATACAACCCAGATCTTTCTGGGAGTGTATTGTCCAGAGCTGAAACCAATGTTATATAGCAGCAAGAGAGATTTGAGTCAGACCTGAGGAAAATATTTGTAATAACAATGACAGTGAAGCACTATGACAGTGAAGCACTATGACAGTTGAATAAAATCCATGATGAGAGATTTTTAGGAAAAGGCTAAACAAAACAGAATTTGGGAATAAGATAGATAGACACAGTTGTTCTTGCATAGAGAAACAGGAATGGATACAGGGTGTTTTTTTTTTTTCACTTCAGACTAAAACGTATGACTCTTAAATACTACCTCTTTTGAAAATTTGAATGAACCTTTGAAGATTATTTGACAAAGCCGCCCCTAGAAGAGCTAGTAGTCCTTGCTCTGTCTTATTCAGGTCAAGGGCTGAAAACCAGGTGTTTCATAGTCTACTAAATGACTTTACCAGAAGTTTCTGTTGTTTGTTTTCTCTTGAATTTTTGGGACCCCCTCAGCTCTGTAATTATGAAGTTTGTGCAAATTGTTACCTATTCACTGGCCTGGAAAAACACCAATGCAATAGTCCAATGAACAGTCTAAGTTCAAGCCCTTGTTCCAATTAATGTTTAATATTTTGTAGAAAGTGAAACAGGTCCAACAGAGAGACAGAGGAAGCTGTTCATCAGAATAGCTGGTAGTTTGGTGGCCAGAAAGCTTGCCTGGGATGAGGGATTCTGACATTCAGACATCTTGCAGAACAGAAACTTGAAATGTGGACTCCTCTGGCACCAGGCAGTGTCTTCATCATAGGATGATTATCTGAGAGGGGTGACAGTTTTCTTGGTCTTTCATGTATTCAAAGTGTCATCCTAGGCATGAGAATCTTTCCCAGGTAGGAGCTTCACAAGAACTGGTAAGTACCTAAAAAAAGTCGTGGTCTTAACAGAATATAATTCATCAGTGAAAAAATGCATCACTGTAAACTCTGATGGGGCATGACTAGTTTTCACAATCATGTAGGTCCACAGTGGCCTGGCCATTGCGAAGATTTCTCAAAGTCCTGTGTTTGAAGAAGAGGTCAACAGGCAGTGCTGGAGGGCATGAATCTCCAGAAGTCAGTAGAATACCAAAGCATGTCTGCGTAAGTGTCAGACTTGTAAATCAGCTGTTATTACAAAAGTTTAAGGATGGGGAAATGGTCACATACAAACATTGGTTTGGGCATTACGTTTATGAGTCTTGCTGGTTTTAAACACTTCAGCTGACATTGATATGAACATAAGGCACAAAACCAGGACCATGACATGTGATCTGTTGCCAGTTGCCTTCAAACTATCATGTCTGATGAGGAAAAAAAGAGAGGAAGTGGATGGAGAAATGGGGCAGGTCATCTGAACTCTGATAATTAATGTTCCTTAGAAAATAAAAGTTTTGAAGCTTTCCTGGAAATGAGGTTTTATGATCTGCTACAATGGCCCACCGGGGATGCTGCAACCTACACATATTGACAATTGTGGTATTACCAGACAATTCATTTTTATGAGTAATTTCCAGAGCAATCCTCAGCCATGCAGTCATGCATACGGTGAAACAGTGTGCCATACAAGAAAGACTCAGCTAGAGGGCAAAGATTACACAGATTAATTAATATTTTGGAAAAAGATCTTAACAGAAGAAAGTAAGTTGAGCAACAGAAAGGGGAAGAAGGAATGGACCTGACAGCAAAGTGAGCTCTGTAAAGGATGTGATGCAGACACAGTGAACTCAATGGAAATATTTCCATTGATTTCTTAATTTCTTGGATAGATCTCAAACACTTCTTGTACCTTTCCCCCTCCTTTTTCCATGCGAATGGAAAATACATTCTTTCTTGTTCACAGCTAGCATAATTTAGTGTCCAAGCATCACAATAAAAATATCGATCACACTTGGGATGTCGGAGCAAAGAATCTCTACCTAAGCAGCCCCAGAAGTTGCTTGACTTTTCCAAGGATTGAACAACTTGCAAATTCTAACAGTACCTTCATCTTTTCATTAGACTCAGAATAGTCTTATCCTTTACCTAACTTTGCAAAATCCACTCTGCTTTCTCTAAAACACAGAGAGTAATGGAGCAATTGGATCTATAATACTGTTCTCTTAAATCCTTCTCCATAAGCACTTTTCTTGTAAAGGTAATGATCCTTTTAGTTGTCTTCTGTTTATGTATAATCTAAATAGTTATAGCTTTTACTTTTAAACAGCTATTAAATAGTTCAGTAGTTCTTAAACCATGCCAAGGAATACTTGGAATAAAAGAACAATGATTAGAGGTTACTGAAAGTGAAGTTGAAGAGCTGAATTTGATTATATATCTTTCAGAATTAAAAAATAGTTCTGTCAAAGTCCCTATTAAAAGGGGTTAGAGAAAATGATATACTTTATATGAAGTGAGACTACATAGATCATGAATCATGGCCCCAAGTGATACATCTACAAGATCCGGTTGATAATCTACTTTCAAAATCCTTCCTTCCATGGGAAGAAAACTTTGCTGACTAATGTAACTAGTGTTTGACAAACTCATCCTGCCATGACAGCACCTCTTATTTCATCCTATACATGGAAGTACATAATTTATCTGAACACTAGGCATTAAGCAAGACTAGCTGTGGGGAAGTAGAACTACTAGCGTTTTCTTTTACTACTCAATCGAAATCTGAAGTCAAGTCAAACCTGGTTTAAGTACTCTGTTGATTATTTTTTTTAACATGGTTTGAAAGACCAAGGCTGCTTTATTGTATTGGGTAGGTAAGTTACCATCAAGACATGCTGAGATGAGGAACTAGTGACAACATACAGAAAGGACATGGAACTGTTGGAACAAGTGCAGAGGAGGGCCACGAGGATGATCAGGGGACTGGAGCACCTCCCGTATGAAGATAGGCTGAGAAAATTGGGGCTGTTCAGCCTGCAGAAGAGAAGGTTGCATGGAGACCTCATAGCAGCCTTCCAATATCTGAAAGGGGCCTATGAGGATGCCGAGGAGGGACTCTTCATGAGGGACTGTAGTGATAGGACAAGGGGTAACAGGTTCAAACTTAAACAGGGGAAGTTTAGATTGGATCTGAGGAAGAAATTCTTCACTGTAAGGGTGGTGAGGCACTGGAATGGGTTGCCCAAGGAAGTTGTGAATGCTTCATCGCTGGCAGTGTTCAAGGTGGGGTTGGACATAGCCTTGGATGGCATGGTTTAGTGGGAGGTGTCCCTGCCCATGGCAGGGGGGTTGGAACTAGATGATCTTAAGGTCCTTTCCAACCCTAACTATTCTACGATTCTGTCACTTTGGAGATACAAGAATAAACTTCCTTATAAAGAAAACTAGAACATTTTCTGTAGAGAATGGTAAACAGAGAGTCCTACTGCTTGATGGATTGTAGCCTTCTCAGTAAGCAGGAGGTCAGACATGAACAATTCTAGGTCCCTATGAATGAGCTCCTCACTTTGCTCAGTCTGTACATGGCTGGAGTGCCTGCTTGTCATTTTCCTCTCTACCAGGAGGCCAGCTGTGTCAGAAAGTCTAAATTCCATGGTCTGAGGACTTACCCATACACTTCAATAGCATTGCTGGCTTTCGTGGTTCCCTCTATGTTGCTTCCTCTAAACTCTGCAAGTTAGCATTGATGTATTTTACATCTGCCATTGGTAGTCATAGCTACTGTATGTATTAGGATCTTGAAGCTGGGTCAAGATGACCTTTGTCCACAATAAGGAATTAATGAATAAAACCAGGACCTGGTTCTCTTTAAAAGACCAAAGGAAAACATCCAGGACTGGTTGTGTCAAGGATAAGTTATTCGACAGCTTGGCAAAGTGACTATTTGATTAACCAGCTTGGCACTGAAAGTAATTTTTAGGGTGTACTGAAGTGAACTGCCTTCATTATAATGAGCGGTATTCCTCAGGGGTTGGTATTGGGACTAGCACTGTTTAGCATCTTTGTCAGTGACATGGATAGTAAGGTTGAGTGCATTGTCAGCAAGTTTGCTGATGACACTAAGCTACATGGAGGGGTGAACATGGTGTAAGGAAGGAATGCCCTCCAGAGGGACCTTGACAGCCTGGAAAGGTGGGCATGCATGAACCTCATAAGGTTCAACAAGGCCAAGTGCACAGTCCTGAGCCTGAGTCAGTGCAATCCTGAGCACAAATACAGGCTGGGTGGTGAATGGATTGAGAGCAGCCCTGAGGAGAAGGGCTTGGGGGTCTTGATTGAAGAAAAGCTCAACATGACCCAGCAGCGTGTGCTCACAGCCCGGAAAGCCAGCCATGTCCTGGGCTGCATCAAAAGGAACATGACCAGCAGGTCGAGGAAGGTGATTCTCCACCTGTGCTCTCTCTCATGAGGCCCCACCTGGAGTACTGCATTCAGCTCTGGGGCCCCAAACACAAGAGGGACATGAATCTGCTTGAGAGAGTCCAGAGGAAGCCACAGAAATGGTCAGAAGGCTTGCACGTCTCTCCTATAAAGATAGACTGTCGAAGTTTGGCTTGTTGAGCTTGGAGAAGAGAAGGCTTTAGGGAGACATTCCAGCAACCTTCTAGTACCTAAAAAGGGGGCCTACAAGAAAGCTAGAGAGGGACTTTTTACAAAGGCATGTAGTGACAGGACAAAGGGGAATGGCTTTAAGATGACAGAGGGGAGCTTTAGATAAGATACTGGGAAAAATTTTTTTTCTGTGAGAGTGGTGAGACACTGGAAGAGGTTGCCAGAGTTGTGGATTCCCCATCCTTGGAAGTATACAAGGCCAGGCTGGATGGGGCTTTGAGCAACCTCATCTAGTGGAAGGTGTCCCTGCCTGTGGCAGGGGAGTTGGAACTAAATGATCTTAAGGTACTTTCCAACACAACCATTCTATGATTCTGTGATAATATTGTCATAGAATCACAGAATGGTTTGGGTAGGAAGGTACCTTAAAGATCTAAAAAGACCTAAAGATCTAAAGATTATTCTATGACAATATTAAAAATCACACCCACAGGTCAAAAAGACCCTTATGCAGGTGAAGATCTCTTGCCTGAGCATGTGTATCTATATGAATGAATATCTAATCATATGTTTATTAATAACCAATCAGTATGTAGTGGGACATGTACTAATCTATTATTGTGCATGAAAGAGCACTGACGCTGTTGTTGTGCTTCATTTGTGGAAAAGTCCAATGAGCACCTCAGCCTGAATAAACACAATATTTCTCCTGAGTGTGTGGAACTGTTTTATTGCATGCTGGGCACAAATCTGCTTTTTGGATAATAGTTTTTGGTGACCCAGATAGGAGAGGTATAACACTTTGCCCATATCTACTTGCCAGCTCTTGGCAAGGAGACACTGCTCTTTGGACTCCAGTGTGCGCTGACCTTTTGACGAGGGACTCTGTGAGTTTTCTTTCCAGTCAGTGGGCAAGTGACACAATGGTGCAATGCTTAAGAGACACTATTTTGAATGAGGTTGTGCATGCACTTAAGGAGGATTGTTGATAAAATAGATAAAATTTATATATGCTTGGCAGTGATAATTGGAGTATTTGAAATTGTGGATCAGAATGCTCTTTTTGGGTAAAAATGTGGAAACTCAGCCATCTAAAATGAATCCTTGTTCTTCTGGGTGTATTGTGAAACATTATGGAAAATACGGAGAAGATTCATTAACAAAGGAATGGCTAATTGAATACTGTAGTAAATGGTGGGCACTATGTGAGTTGGAGGATGGGGGAAAACAGCCTGAGAAAAGGTTGTTAAAGTACAATAATATTTTATAACTAATGTTTCATCAATGACAAGACAAATGGGATGAAGTACCTTATGTTGATTTATTCTTTGCTTTAAGAAATGATCATGAAACTCAAGTAAAATGTAAACCTTTAGATTCTGATTCAAATGTAACGATGATGGAAGATAGGGATACAGACTCGTGTTGTTGTTCAGCATGTAGCATTGGGATGTTGGTAGCCCCAGATAGTGGAAATAGTCATGGAAATAATGACAGAGAGTGATAATTTTAGTCTCATAACAGAGAAAAACCAAGCACAACAAAATCCTGTAGTATTGGCTCCTCTTCATCAGGCTGTAGGCCCAGGAGGAAAGCCTATATTTGTTTAAGCGGCCTTTACTAATTCTAACTTAATGAATTGGAAGGAGTCAGATGGATCATACAGAGAAAATGTACCACTCTTTTAAGATGATAATTGAAAATCATAACCCCAATTGCCAGGATATACAGACTTTATTAAATAATTTATTGTTGATGAGAGGAAGCAAAGGAAAAAAAATGGTAATGGAAAAAGCTAAAATAGAGAATAAAAGTTTAAATGTAAGAGATACAGATAATTTTATGCCAACTTGGGAGCACAATTGGGAGAAGGTTAGTGAGAAAGCAGTATTAACAACTGATATTATATGAAATAAAAAAATGGAATAACTTGGCCAAAGAATCTTGCTAAACTAACTCAAATAATTCAGGGACAACCAAAAAATCCCTAAGCCTTCTATGAAATGTCATATGAGGCAGCTAGAAAATAGACTGACCTGGACCCAGGAAATTAAGGAAGTAAGGGAGTATTTGCCACCTTGTTTGTTAAACAGTCAGCCCCTTGTATTAGGTGAATGTTACAGAAAGTAGATGGGGTCACAGGGACGACCATAATAGAGATTGCCTGTAAAGTTTATAACAAATGAGAAGAAGAGAAAAAGGCAATAGAGAAAGACAGATCAACAGACAAACCCTAAAAAGCTGCAACCTTAGCAGCTGCATTTGCCCAATCCCATGTGTCAGCTTGAGGTAGGGGATTTCCTAGGGAGTGTGGAAGAAGAGGCAGGAGAATAGGATGTGGAAATATGATAAGACTCCTAGGGATCAATCAATGTGCCTTTTGCAAAAAGCAAGGACGCTGGAAAAAATGGATGTCCAAAAAATAAAAGGATCAGCCAGCCTCAGGAAATACCTCCTGAAGCTGGTTTACCTATGATGGGAACTGGATCTGAATGATAGGCAGGAGGTGAGTCAGAAAAAGTTTAGAGCCAGTAGTGAATAATTTCCTTAAATATGGACTTTCGAAAGAATGTCAATTTGAAAGAACATCAGTCTGAATGTAATACTCCTGTTCTTCAAGTGAAATGTCAGACACAGCTATATTAGATCTTGGAGCTGGAGTGGCTACAAATTACCGTATGATAAGAAGAATTACTTATGCCCTAGTGAAAGATATAAATTATACTTCTCAGTCACTTACAGCTACTGGAACCAAAATAATGCCGATAAGAGAAGCTGCTCTTAAAAACAGAGCTGCAATTGATTACTTACTCCTTCAACATACTCATGGCTGTGAAGAATTTTAAGGGATGTGTTGCTTCAATCTAACAGATAATTCACAATTGATAGAGGGAAAAATACAACAATCGAAGTAGCTAGCGTCTGAAATTAAAGAACAAAAAGGATTAGATGTTTCTTGGTTACTCTTGTGGCTTCTCAGTCTTAATTGGCTAAAGCAGGTTTTTCTCTTTGCATTGTTCATTATAGTTCTAATCATTAAAACCTGCTATATACTACAGTGCCTGCCTCTTTGTAGACCAAATACCTAGAAAGGAGCAGTATTAGACTTCTGATGTGTAAGACAAAGAAGACGACACAAAGGTGGGAATTGATGTATTTTACACCTGCCATTGGTAGTCATAGTTACTGTATGTATAAGGATCTTGAAGCTGGGTCAAGATGACCTTTGTTAACAATAAGGAAGTAATGAGTAAAACCAGGACCTGGTTCTCTTTGAAAGATCAAAGGAGAACATCCGGGACTGATTGTGTCAAGGATAAGTTATTTGACAGCTTGGCAAAGTGACTATTTGATTAACTAGCTTGGCACTGAAAGTAATTTTTAGGGTGTATTGAAGTGAACTGCCTTCATTATAATATTAAAAATCACACCCACACGTCAAAAAGTCCCTTACATAGGTGAAGACCCATCCTCTGAGTATGCATAGCTATATGAATGAATGTGGAATTGTATGTTAATTGATAACCAATCAATATGTAGTGGGATGTGTAGTAATCCATTATGTTTGCTCATAAAGGAGCATTGAAACTTGCTGTTGGTGTGCTTGATTTGTGGAAAAGTCCACCAAGCATCTCAGCCTGAGTAAATGCAACATCTCTCCTGAGCATGTGGGATTGACTTACTGCATGTTGGGCATAAATGTGCTTTTCTGACAACATTATCAATGGAGATAGCTGTCCTTAACCTGGCCTAAACACATGAACACACAAGCTAACAACAGCCATTGACATCTTTCTGTAAGGTGATTCTGACCTATGGGATGTAGCACCAGCACTTCAAACTTTGCAACAGAGCAGAAAAAAATGGAGTAGGATTGTTTTAAAATAACAGTGAAGAATAAAAAAGGCTGTTCTCTGCTATTAGAGCACGGGATACTGAACATCAATTCCAGTCTAAAGTTTGTCAAATGGTGAAGCACAGATAGTGCATTTAGAGTTTTCAGTTTGACTTCTGACCCAGACCTCCCTGAGGACACTGGGAAATCTCTGGGTTTGATAAGCCACAGCAGGGACTCTTTCCTCAAGGACAGGTAAACACATAGTCATTAACAAGTAAAGGAGGACTGAGCTTACCCAAGGACTTGTTTTCTCCGATCAATCCTACCCTATCAGCTTGAACACATTGGTGAAGATCCCCTGGGGTTCCTGCAGTTTTCCTTCTTTGGCTTGCTCTCCGGGTTTGTTTTAGTGAGTTCCCTGTCCACAAAGAGTGATGCTTGAAAACTTGGTTCAGTTCAACCTGTGGCACAGTAGATCTGGTTTGTTTACCAGGAAGCCTCAGTGTTATGACCTGAGGAATGAAGGGGACACAGACTTTGTTTGTAGAAGGTATTTTAAAAATTGGCATTGTTGTCACAAATAATGTCAAGATGGAAAATCCTGATTCGTATATCAGGAAACAAAGGTGAGTATGAGTTTGCTGGGTAGAGACAATGACTTGATCTGTGCTGTGGAACAAGCTCACATGCATCCTGATCTTTGTTATATGCAGCAGTGATAATGATGGTAAACATGATATAGTGCTATGCTGTGACAAAATTAATAGATTTTTGCACAGGCCTGGTCCAAAAGCAATTAGAAACCCCAGGAAAGAAACATACCTCCCCAAAAAATACCCCAACAACAAAAAACCCCAACCAAACATAAAAAAGCCCCACAAACAGCTAAACAAAAAGAAAAACCCTGAAACCAAACCTCCTCAAAATCCCACAAAAAACCTCCCAACAAAACCCAACCAAAAACAAACAACAAAAGGTGCTTTTCTGTGCTTGCATACTGAAGGAGATGAATATCAGTTTTGCTTTCGAACACAAGTCTCAGGATGAACCCAGACACATCCAGCACATGACTACACATTTGATGTGTACATTTCTCCTTTTTCCACTCTCACCAAAAAGTTCATCAAAGCAGTGGAGATGTTTGATATTCCTGGTGAGAGGAGGTCAGTGCCCCTCTCTTGGAGCTGAACCATGTGAAGTGGAAGCTGAAAGGGGACAGAGGGCATGGGAGAGAATAGGTACTATTTTTAGCACAAGGACATTCTTCAGTAGCTCTGGCATCACTGGATTTCTGCAAGGAGAAGTCTCTGTTAGTGACAGGATTTATGAAATAATATACAGAGGAGATATGGAGACCTGCAAATAGCAGCCTCCCTTACAGTCATGACACTGACATCTGTTTCCATTTGGATTTTGTCGTACTTGTGTACCAATATTTCAGACTTACTATTTTTTCCTTTAGGTCCTTCAGGGGGTAGCACAGAATGCGACTTCTCTTGTGTCTTTTGCCCTTTACACTTGTTTCTAGTGACCACCTGACTGCCTTCATTGTGCTTCTGTTCTTTTCAGAGCACTATTGATTATATACTGCACTTCGTGGGAATCTGGCATAAAAGGACAGCTTTATAAGCCATCACGGGCTCCAGGTATCTATTTTTATCAACCTGAGCAATTGTTGCTTAGACAAAGAGACCCCCTACTTCCTGGGCCATGTGTGGCTGACCTTGGTTAGTCCGAACTCGATTGACCCCAGTGCAGCTTAAGTGATGTGACAGCCGAGTCAGCCCCTTTAATTCCAGTCTTTGTGAGGCTCATGTGATAATCATGCACTTGCTCTGTCAGAGGAGCCAGCAAAGAGCGATTCTGTCTGTACTTGCTCCCTGCAGCAGCCCTTTTTCTTGCCTTCTCTGTTCCACCAGATTCCTTTCATTTTGTTGGTTCTATTCAGGAACAAAGAGGACTTTGTTGAATTGCCTTTGTGGTTTATTTTCCTGAGCCTTGGAAGATAGCAGACTTTTGCCACTGTTTTATCCAGCCCTTTATCACACGCACAATACTCTGAATGCTTGATGGAGGCTAGTGTGTGTTAGCCTAACTCTTTGCTTTTTTTTTTTTTTTTTCAGGTTGAAAGCCAGGGCTGACTTCTGGATGCCAAGTTAGGAATAATTGCTGGAGTAAAAATTCAGGGAGGAGTCTGTCCGTGCAGCTGCCATAAAGGCTCGAGTCAGAGGAGCTACAGTCGTCAGTAGATTTCATCTTGTTTTTCATATTGTCTGGTCTTACCAGGTCCCAGTGTGTTCACAGCCATGTGTTTGTTTGCAAATGTAGAATATATTGTCACCAAACAAGCTTTGGGCACATGTTCAAGAAGGGGTAAAAATGCATTGACTGGCCGCTAGAGCTGTTAATGCTTATCAGTTTCTATCTGAGCCTATAAAAGTGTTTTGACATGATAAACTGCTACAGTCTGCACAGATGTGGAAAGGCAGTTGCAGAAGAGTTAGATGAGGGACTCTGGTTTATAGATTTTACCATAAAAGACTCCTTCAAATCTCAGAACAAGTTAGTAGTGTGGAGAAGACTAAAAAGAGCAGCTAACTCTAATCCTTTGCCTTTACCGCTGTCCCAGCTGCTTTTCACATGACCTGGCACTCTACCTATTCCCAGCACAAAGCTCCCCTCATATTTTTTTTTTTTTAATGCCTTAAAACATCTTTTTTAAATAGTGGAAAATGTAGCCATTACTCAAGGCTGCCCTTGAGTGATAGCTCTATCTATTTTGTCTATTGCCAGAGGGACACAGTGTGGTCCTGGAGAGTCTCTGGACAAGGTATTAACAGAAAGATTCTTCATCAAAGCTCTTCCCATGAGAGACGAGGTCTATAATCTTTGTTTTCAGTGGAACAGACTAACATCTCCAAAGGCATAGTAGGCGTCAAAATACAGTGCTTCTGAGCTCTGTATGCAAAAGGTCAGGCAGTGTTTAATCCTGGGAGTGACCCCATGGTCCTCGAGGGAATTTCATCAAGGATGTAGCTAGTCTGTATTTTGCAATAATCTGTAGGAAATAAGCTTGGCATTTCAGAGATAAAATTTGCGTGCAGTACCATTCCAGTCACCCAGTGTGCCTTGTAGATGGGGTTTCTGTGACTGTTTATTTCTAAAAAAGTCTCATGTTCAGAACGGAAACTTTCAGCCCTTACCCAGGCAAAAAATTGCACAGAAACCAGTAGGAATACTGCCTAGAGCAGAGTGAAATAAAAGCTGGAGGATCCGGTACTGTGTTATTTGGCTCACACTGCAAAACTTCAGCAAATTTGTCTCTTGCAAGCAAAGTGAGCAGTTTCGACAGCTTTTATTATATTGAGTTACAATGACAAATAGGGGAATTGATTTGTAGTATGTTTAAAAGTGTGATAAACACGGTCCTAATGAGAAAGATGTTTCCTTTTATTTGACAGAAACACCACTGTTTTTCTTTGTGCATAATCTAGGTGCACCAATGAAAATAAAAGACCTGGCTATTTGAGGCAAAATTCCTGAAATATTATTCTTTAAATCTCTAAGCTTTCACTTATTACTTTTTATTCCCAGAAGTACTTGATGGTTTTATTGTCCACAGAAACTGGAAGAGTAATAAAAGAAAATAAAAACATTAGTGAAAACATAGAGTACCTCAGTGTTTTATTATGAATTCAAGTATGAATTTAAAGTCAAACATGCTTTTCAACATTAAGAATCCTTTTGTGTAGAGGATAAACGGTGCTCACAGTAAGGAGTTTGCTCTCATATCCCTGTGCAGTTATAGTCCTTGGGTGGTTTAAGCAGTTTCACCCACCACGGTGTTTTTTGAACGTTGAAGCCTACAGTGAGTAACTTTGTACTATAGAAGAAAATGAATTTACATCCACATGCACATAACAGTTGTAGCAGGCTCTTTGGAGAACACTTTGGAAAGCAATTAGTATATAATGGGTGCTGCCATAAATAGGAACAATAGCAAGGTAATTTTGCTTACCCACCAGTAACACTTGCAAGTGAAGGCATTTTGCCACAGCTGTTAGGGATTCAATCACCTCTAACCAGATGCTTAGTCCAGGATGTTGACGTTTTACATGAGTGTGGATTTCAACTGAAAACTGTTTAGTGCTTCTGTCTGTTGTATTTATAAACTCTCTATCTAATTTAATACCTTCTTTAAATATGAAGGGTTGCACTAAGCCTGTTCAGATTCATTCTGTTATGCCAGTTCCCACACACAGACCCATATATTTCATCACCTGCTTTACTTTAGATATGACATTACAATGGAACTGGGAGGTTATTGCTATTCACACAAGTGTAGTCATGTGTCCAAGCCCTCCCAACAGGTGCGCATGCATATGCATGGCCTTCACACACACATGCATGTCCCTGCATGCGTGTGTGCTCCTTTGGTGTCCTGAA
Source organism: Amazona ochrocephala (assembly GCA_039720435.1). Classification (NCBI taxonomy): domain Eukaryota; kingdom Metazoa; phylum Chordata; class Aves; order Psittaciformes; family Psittacidae; genus Amazona; species Amazona ochrocephala. The sequence goes on along the minus strand of CM077882.1, from coordinate 48,723,488 downwards.
TCTTGCTTTTTTCTAATTTGCTGGGGAATTTTCAGGAGACACAGATCAGCTGTGTCTCTGCTGGCTAAGCCTTTCCACCTACTTCGTATTACTTCTTATTTACATTTCACTTTCCCATTTCTCTCTGTCCTCCCTGCATGCCTGCCTCCAACACTGTTGCAAACTGCTGAGATCAAGCCCGTGAGCTGCTCTGCGCTGGGGTGCTTGTCCTCAGGCATCCTGACAGCGTTGCCTGTTCTCTGTAAATTCACCAGTCTGGGAACACTCTGTGTGCACATGGATGCAGTGGGGTGCAGGACCAGATGAGAAGAAGTTGCCAAGAAAGCCACAGAAGCAGAATACGTATGAAAATGAAGCAAGATATGACAAATATATATTCCTGGTTCAGGTGGGTGCACATGAAACAGCTGCCACCAGGGCAGCCTTAGCTCATCCAAAACGTGCTGAGAAAAGGCACAGCTAAAAGAATTTTTCGTGTGTTGCCATATCCTCAAGGCTTGTTTTTCAGAGCACAGAAATGATTTTATTATCTTGGAAGCCACCTCCTGCACATTTACAACTTTTGAATCAGCCTTTCTTTGATTCAGCAGAATTAGGGATAGGGAAATCCTATGAGGTCCTATTATCATTTGAGCTGTATTGTTCCATATGGTAATTTGCCAAACACTCCATTCATGTTTAAATAACTCAGTGTAATAACCATGTAATTATTGTCTATGCCTCTTAATACATATTCATATGTATGAAAAAAGATTTTTAATATTTCTCTTAGAGTTCACCTTCCTGACTATTTTTAACCCTCTCGATGGCTCCTTTGCTTCAAGAAGATCATGTTAACTTAGTTTTGTAGATAAGGCAGTGGAGGGAGGGAGAATCTACACTGACTACTTATGCCCTACTTCCTTTTACCACATTGCTTTTAGATTGCTTTTGAATTAATCAATTCCCTTAAAAACAGAATCCAAAAGGAGGCTTGTCTCCTGGTACCTCTCCAGAAGCAGAATGAGGAAAGAAATGCCAAGTCTGACTCTTTGCACCCCACATACACTATCCCCAGTGGCTGCTCAAAGTGATGTTTGAGAGAGTACGTGCCCTTCCATGAGCTCCAGCCCTTGAAGTGGCAGGAGAAGTGGGAATCAGTTAGCATGACAGGTGGAGATGGAGTTTATTTTTCTGAGACAGTGTTATTCCAATGCATCTACACCTATGCCCTCTCCCTGTCCAGCAGTCTGGCCTCTCGGCTCACACCCTCACAGCCCCAGCTCACCTTCCCCTCTCTCCTCCTGAAGACATCCCCATCCAGGCACACCCTGTCAGGCTCCTTACTCCATGGCCAGGGTTTCTGCAGAGCCACATGCTCTGGCATTGCATGAGGTAACTCTATGATGTCAGGACTGCAGGCAGCGCTGCCGTATTCTAGGGCAATGAGGCTGCACCCTCCCTCTGAGGGAGGGTTTCTGCCCTGGTTACCCTCACGATAGGCCTGGCATGCAGAGATGTGTGCCCCAAGGGAGCCTTCTCACCAAGGTGTTTGCCTTGTGCAGGTAAGACACCTGAGGCCAATGAAGATGCTGGACTGATGCCAGGAGATAACTGGATAGCGACATTTTACTTCTGGGAGAGAAAGAAAATGCTGCTCTGAAAGCAAGTTCCTAGGAGAAGGGCTGACAGTCCTCATTGACAACATGGTGAGACCTCCCCTCCATGATGTCACCAGTGTCCTCAGGGCTCCAGACATTGAGGTCCTTCCCCAGGTCTTGCCTTAGCTTGGAAAGAGGTAAGATGAAGGCTGACGCTGCAGACCGCATCAGGACAAAGCTGCGGAGGAGCTGGGGAGCAAGTCTGCTTTGATTTTTTTCGTGTTTACTACTGCTGAGGCTTTTGTATGCCAAATACCATATTTGTATCTGCTAAGTGTTGGGTTCTGCACTTGGGTGATGGGTGTGAAATAGCAGTAAGGACTGTAGGGGTGAGCACAAGGAACTTGTTTAGTAGGCAGTGAAGTAAGCGGAAGCAGTGCTAATCAGAAACCTTAAAGCATGGCCCGCTTTCAATGTGCTTGCTAGTGCTTTGGAGCAAGCAAGATTTGAGCATGACGTGTGAGTCAAATTGAAGCTGTGCATGGGTAGGTTCAGAGGCCTATAGCTAGGTATGTTGCTGGGCTCACTGCAGTTGCTTTTTGGTGGAAGTAACCCTGGCCAGTGAGACACCCAGATGTTTGTGACAATGCAGAGGGAGACACTGAGAGAATAAGTTTCTTGTTATGTTAACAGGGAATGGATTTGGACTTCCTCAGGCCCAGTGTCTCTGTTAGACCCCACTGCAACTCCAGGGCTTGGATCTGATTCTCTTATTATACATTTCTTTCCTCAGGGGAATCCCTCTTTCTCAGTATAAGAAACACAAAGCACAGACTGTAACAGGCTCTATTAAATTATCCAAGAGTTGTGCTGGAGAGCATCCCTGGAAGTCATCCCCTTGCTCTGAGGCAAGATCACACTTAGCTAGATGGTCCCTGGGAGGAATTCCTGTAATTCTTCCTTGACACCTCCAGTGTTGCAGCATCAACTACAGAGGCTGCAATATTTCAGTCCCCTTGCACCTAATTTATTTTTTTCCTCCTGACCTCAATGTATTTTTGCTGCAAGTCAAGCTTATAATTTCTTGTCCAACTGTTGCTGTATATGGCAATGCTTTCTTTTGGTAACAGCCTTTCCTTCATATTGGACAACACTTTGGAGGCCTCTTTATCAAGGCTTCCTTTTCCCAAAGCACTTAATCTTCCTGCTGTGCTTTGCTGGCCGTTCTCTCTGCCTTCCCTTTCTGCTCTCCGGTGTGAGCTTTGTCTCCCAGTTGACCTTGTTGGCAATTTCAGTCTAACGTTCCATGTGTAACACAAACCTAAGAGTGAGGTGACTTGATCCAAAGACCAGGACCCTGGCTGAATTTTAGCATGTGCTTCTCCTAAAAGATAATAACTCTACCAGGATTTGGTGACCCCTCTGTAAGTCCTGGTGAGGAGAGTGCTGGCCAAGGCCTGGGGAGTTCTTCTGTGGCATGTTGGCCCTCCCTGCTCCATCTGTTTTCTATTGCTCTTGAAAAGGAAATTAGCTGAGCTAAATGATTTCAAAGTGACATTCTCCACACTGCACTCTAATTCTGTAATTGCCAGGTCCATGCAGTTCCCACTACCTAAATATTTAAAAGAATAACCTTCAAAAAGAGCCAAGGCTTCGAAATGGCCATACACCACCTCTGCTGGAGCAGTAAAATGGTGGCAGAAAAATTTCCATATGCAGTGAATGAGTGTTTGGTTATTTGGGGGTCGAGCATAGTTTCTTCCTTTGCCAGGAATTTCTCTAAGCCAGGAGTCAAAATTACTTTTTCCCTCTGTGAATCCTTTTTAAAACACTGCAGTGACTGATATATCAGCTGTTTGGTCTACAGCTGACCGCTGAAGTCTGCTGGTGCAAAGGTTTGAACAGACAAAAGAAACTTTCCTTTTTTTAACTTCAACTACTCTGTGTCTCCATACAGTGCGAAGGTGAAATAAATATTTACACTCAGCTCTTTGATCCTATTCATTTCCCATGTGTAGTTCTGTAAATGCCTCCATGGCAATGATAGCAGTGGCTAGTTTAGTCTGACATCCATTAACTACATCTTCAGTGTGATATAACATCTGGGAGAAGAAAGACAATGTTCAGCCAGCTGACAGCAGTCAGCCACCAAAGATTTGTTAGCCAGTGATGGTTTGTACATCACAGCTCAGGAACTCCTGGCTTAGAGAATTCAGCACGCAAACCTGCAAGACTAATTGTGTTTTTTACTAAACTCTTAGCTGGTTTGTGTTGCATTCATTCTCTAATGTTACCTCCCTTTGCTTCACACACACCTCTTATTTTCCCACCCCTTATATTTTTAGTCAGATGTTTTTATTTCCTGAAATCTACCTCTGAAACAGTTCTACCCTTTTGGCATAAATTACCTACCAGCATGATTGACTTTGTTGTATAGTATCGAGTCCACTTCTGGAACTCATCAAATTATTGTAAAGACTATTGTATGTATTCTATTAAATGAATGTATATGTTGCCATACCTTTAAATAACCCTTCTGTTGGTTTTGACAGAGAGGATTCAGTTTTTTTCTTAAAGCAGAAAACAAGAATAAAAATAGAAAGCAATCTTTCCAAGCAACAAGCAGTCAGAGTTTATGTTCTCAGTGTGCATGGCTCTGAAGATGTGATGATTCCATTCAGCTGAGCATCAAAAAGATCAGAAGACTTTACTGAAGTGTAACTGTCACTTTGATCAGAAAGCTGCATTGGAAATGTAATGAAAATTAGTGGCTTCTTTTGACAGTTATGGTATTTCTAGTTATGGTGTTGATATTACGGGGAAACAACTTGACCCTGAGTCCAGACGCTGTGGTTGGGTTTTGGGTGAGAGGCTAAGACCAGGCTTTGCTTTTATTTTTCTTCCAGTAAATATGGTTGTCTTGAATTTTTGCTCCATCCAACTGATTCCTGAAGTTGGGCTCATTTCTTTTTTTAATTTTCTTTGTGTCCTAATAACAAGAAGTTTCATTCATTCCAGATTTTCCAGCTTTCTCAGTAATTCCTGAAATGATGCTATTCCCACTCCAGGCAGGCAAAACTATCTGATGGCTGAGGCCCTAGCCTGAAACTTGGGAAGTTTTGGCATAATTGTGTGGAAAAAGCTGACTATCTTTTGTAGGAGAGTTCAATGACTTGAAGTTAGGTTTTGTTACAACTCCATTGTGCTTGACTTTACAGAAATCATTGTGGAGGCTAGAGAAGACTGTAGGATGGAGGTGGTTCAGGAGGTTGACTGCTGGGGTAGTGGCTGGGAATGAGTCAGGAATGAACAATGCAGGTCACTCCATGAGAAGCTTTATGACTGACACTTTGCATTCTCAGGTGGTGACTAAGTATGGCATTGAAGTGATTTGCCTCCAACCAAGTATAAATAACTGGGGGCAATCAACCTGCTTTCTTCAGCTTGACTCTGAAGGTATCTAGAAAACTTTTGGTTCAGTGATTCTTCATTCTTTCTCTCATGAGGATCTTAGTTTCTCTGAAAAAAAACCAAACAATTTCTGTTCTTTTGCCATTGGGTTTGATTTTGTAAGTCCCTCTAAAAAATTCTCTAATTTAAAGTTGGGACATTAATTTCCTTAAGTCTTTTTGTTTACTTTGTGGTCTAATCCTTAGAGCATTATCATATTACACATGATCAAATGGTGATCTCAATTTTTAAAAAAATAAGATTTATGTGTTAGTCCCAGTGCTGGACCCTAAATAAGTAGCAATAGATGAGAAATTCCAAAGGCTCTTCTCTCTCTCTCTCTAACCTTCTACAAACACCAGCGTAATGTTCAGAGGTTAAAGTGACTAGATTTGGGGCAAATGAACATATTAAATTTGAATGTGAATCTCTGAAATTTATAGAGTTCAAAGTATTTATTACATACTAGATTTGAAGCCCAATGGTGACCAGACCACAGCTTTGCATCAGTGTAATTCTGCTGCTGCAGACATGGGGACCATCTTCAGAGCAGATGGTGGAAACTAGGCAGAAATGTCCTACCAACACCTGCCCTCACCCTTAGAGGAGATGGCAGTAGCACTCAGCCTCAATTTCTGCTTTTTCATCAGAAGTCAGCTGGCAATTTTGCTGTTGTTGGCTCACTGGTGATGCAGAGAGCTGTCTGCCTTGTCCAGACCTCGAGTCATCCCCAGCTCCCCTGCAGAACCAGCTTCGCAGGGTAATGCCCATGGGTTTTTTTTTCCACAAAATGACCACTTCCAACAATGGTCAATGCCAGCTTGTTCAGAAAAGTTAAGTGGATGGTTAACGATTAGCTTGTGGCCTGAAGGCTATGGCCTTTTGAAATTTTGTTTAAAAACAAAAACAAACAAAAAAAAAAAAGGAAAAAAAAAAAGAAACCTAAAACCAAACAGGAGGAGTTGTTTTGTCTTCAGCAAAAGGAACAGTTGACAGCGGAATGGTTTGTTTCTTCAGTGAGACCTTGCATCCCTTGCGGAGGATATATCTTGTTTCCTGAACCCTGGAGAGGAGTCAAGTGTCCAAAGAAAGTTTCTTTACTCATAGGTCCAGGACTTCAGTGCTCAGCATGCTGGACAGACAGTTTGTCTCCACTTTCCATGTGAGTGTGTTGCCAGAGCTTGCCTGGCTGCTTTGAACAGCCAGTATTTCTCACTGCAGAGCAGGCTGCTGCCTCTCTGGGTCTATCAAGCCACCTGGAAAGCCCAGCAGGCAGCTTGAACCCTGCCATTCCCAAGCCATATGCACTAGCCTGTGTGAAATGTGGGCCTTAATCCCAGCTTTTGCTAAACAAAAGAGAATGTAGATGTGCCTGCATTTAGCCTGAGCAGTTGTCAGCAGTGATCCTCAAGGTCCTGATATGGCTGTGTGACCACCTGGCCTCCACCACTGCAGCAGTGGGGATGAGCCATGAAGTTTTCCTCCTAACTCCTAGGCTGCTTTGTGCCCTGAAGCTTGAAAACATAAAGCTGCCCAAAGCACTTGGCTTTATAAAATGCTTGTAATTCTGGGCATTTTTATTGCCTATGTGAAGGCTTCCACCAGTGTAACTTCATGGATTTCCAGCAGAATTATTCTTGATTTCTACCCATATGAGAAGAAGGTCAAATTCCAGGACTTTTCAGTCTGGGACCATTATATTTTCAATTGGAAGCATCAGCATTTAGTCTATAGACATTTTCAAACCTAAATTATTCTGATCTTTGAGTTCCACCAATTTACTTAATTGGTATTTTGATTTCTTGGCCTGTTTTAGGACAGAAATGAAAGTTGAAATAACAGGATCTCCTCCAGATTGGAAATTTTGCTATTTGAGCAGGTCTTATGTAGCGTGGGATTTTTTCATTGCCTAATTTAACATAAATATATATATGTATATATACATCTCTCTGTAATGAGCACATTGGGACCCTGAATAAAAGTTCATTACAGTTGAGTGTTCCTTGTAATAGCATTTGGCAATTTACCAATAAATGGAGAAATGTCCAATTTTCATCCAGCAGGAATTCTACAGTAACTTCATTATAAGCTTCATATTGATCAACTTTTAAAAATATCTTGTAAGGAATACAATAAATACTTGAGAGTAGAAAACCTGTGTATTGTATCACAGCTTGCAGTGAAAAAAGCAAGAGAAGTAAAACCATGATACTCAGGCCAGCCTTATGTCCTTGAGGTTTTTCTGCATGGGAATTTGGCACAAGCAGATGTACTATGGCAAAATCAGAGTGTTTTGAGCACACTGAGCATCCCTGTTAAGCTCCCCCAGGCAGCTGTTTAGCACTCCCTTCTCTCTGCATGCCTCCTCTTCATCTATGATGTTTGTAGCTTTTGCTCTGCTAACCTTTGTCTTTCCCAAGCCAACTTCTCTATCTTGCAGACCTTTCTTTAAACAAAGACCTACCTACTTATCTTCAAACATTTAGTCCAAAGCCTTTGTTTCACATTTTAATCTCCTCTCTTCCCTCTCTTTCCCCTCTATCACTAGGCTTTTCAGGACTGTGGCACCTGCTTTTGGAAGGAGACCTTGGAGGGAGACAGAAAGGGCAAGAGGGCATCTTCATGGCTCGGAATACAGAGGGTAAAGTAATTTAACTTTGTCTCTTTCACTCCACATAATAGCAGGAGCTTTCCATTTATGGATGGAGACAAAAGGAATTTTTCTCTTGTGGAGTTTTTGGTTGCATGATAGCTTATATGTTCCTGTTCCCTGGGGGTCAGTTGGGATAGACAATGTGGACTGCCTGTGAAAATTCTTCTCAGGAAGTCCTGCCTGGGAAGGCTGGGCTAGGTCAGGCTTGGTCCCACATGGCTATAGACTGGCTCTGAATTGGGCCTGGATGCACCTGACATATGCTGACCCAATGGCTCAGCTAGTCTTTTGCTATTTTTGTCTTTTCTTTAGGGAGACAGCTTGACTGCTTAGCTCAGCCCTTAATTCTCAGGTCGTGATCTGCATATCTTCAGGTCATAGGGGAATTTTTGGCTTGCTAAGTGTTAAACCTTCTGTGTTTACAAGCATTAAACCTTGATGTAAGCATTAAACCTCTCTGCTGTGTTTTGTTTCAGTCTTGTGAAGACTATGACATATAGCTTAAAGGCACTGCAGACAGTAACTCAAGCTTTGTTTAAGACATCACAGCTAAAAATGTTTCATGCTGCTAACAGTTCATTATGCTAATGTGGGACACTTTGTGTAAAAATAGAGTTTGCATGTTACGAGAATGAGATATTTTATATTTTCTTGCCAAAGGAAATATTTACTTTTTTTAAAATATTGATCTGTACATCATTTAAAAAATCATATTTTGTTAGCTTTTGTGTGAATTAGGGGACAGAATCTTAAATTTAATTTAAGAATAGAAACCACATCAAACAACCATTTCTACATGATGTGGGAGTGTTGACCTCTTTAGTCACTTACAAAACACATTGAGTAGGGATGAGTAGGGATGTCTGGTTGGCTTTTCCAGTCACTGCAGTGCTGACAGCCTGAAGGTGAATGACATGTGGGGAGGATTCACTGTCTTCTGTCTTCCCACCTTCTTGCTTATTTCTCAGATAGCTTTGGATCACCACAAAATTCTCATCCCACTGAGCATCTGCTGACCTCAGTGATCTGCTGAAGTCAATTGGCCTCTGCTGACCTCTGTGAAGAATTATCATGTATATGGAGGGTTTCTTGTCCTTAAGACCTATATTTTAAGGGCCTGTCCCAAAGCTCACTGAGTTGATGGCAAGCCTTTAACTAATCTAAATAGGCTTTAATTTGAGTCTTATTACAGAATTTGCTAGTGGAATACAATGGGGATTTTATGTCCTAGCATGTTTTAAGGAGAAGTGCATTTCTGCTTCTGGACAAAGAGGGCGTTTGTTAGCAACAGGGAATTGGTTCCTGATGTGGGTTCAGCGAAATACTTGTATGTAAGAGGCCATGAACAGCTCTTCTGCAAGCATTAAGAATTGGTTAAAAAGCCACTTGGCAGATTTGAAATTTAGTTACAAAAATGTGTGCAAATCTTATTTCAAGGTAAGTGGAAAAAAAAAATAAATACTGAGCTATGAAATATAATCTCTATCCAGGGCATTGGAACAAATAAAGAATGAAAAAAATATCTAGCTACCAAGGAACCATACAAACATACTAGGTCTTGTAAGTTGGTGTTTCCTTGGACTCCAACCAATGCCTGGTTGTGCACTATAAATTTACAGCTGGTATTTCTGTTTGACTTCATTCAAGCTTCTAGAGCTACCTCTTCTCTAGACGCATGGTGTGAGGAGGTGTTACTTTCCTTAGTGGTGTGAGAAAGTCTTACACACACAGTTGGATGAGGTCTTGCTATAAAAAGCAGTAACTATTTTGACTTGTATGTATGTATTGGTTAAGGGACAAGACCTATACAGAAAGGTATCTTACTCTTTCATTGTTATAGAGTGATTGCTGGCATGTTATTATGAGGCCAAATTCTGATCTCATTGGTAGATATGCAACCTTTATAGAACATAAGGGGCTCAGATGCATGTAAATGAGATCAGGAGTTTATTTCATTCTTTAGACATTTAAAGCAAAGTACAGTCATAGAAAACAGAGGGTAAAAGAGTCCTCAACAGATCCTAAATCATCCATGAGGATCAAGGTAGGACAATTATGTCTGTATCATTCCTGTCAGCTGATCATTTAAATTGCACTACAAGATAACTCAGTTTGGGAAACTCTGCTCCTTCCCCAGATGATATATTCCAATGAATTACTGATAGGTTTTCCTTATATCAAACCTGAATCTTCCTTATTGCAATCTTAACCCGATTCTTTTTTGTCCTACCTACCATACAATGTTGCACTCCTGTTTTCTATATTGCTGGGAATATTTTCCTGTGTTTTCTACCTGAAGATGTTCACGGACAAGTTTTCCAACAGAACAATTATAATTTAATTAAGGTGCTATGGGGCAACAAGAATAGAAACTATTACATCTACTAACAGCAGTCATATCTCTGATTATCAGCATAACAGGAAAACAATTCAATTAAATGTGTCTGCTTTGTCAAGTGGGTTTGCAGTCTGAGTTTGCCATTCATGTTAATGGAGCCAAATCTGTTTATTTTTGGCAATCCCAGAAATTCATTTTCTAATAATGTCTGTTGTCAGGAGACTGGTAATAATGTCGAATCATTTGTGCTGGGTTGTGACAAGGATTTCCATTCCTGAAGAGAGTGCAATTGAAAGACAAGTATGTGCATGGTGGGCACGTTCTGTGTTTCTGGATGTGAAGAGGACAGAGGAGCTCTGAAGAGATCACCCAGCCAACAGAGAGAAGGGGATTTGAGGTAGGGCACCATGGACTTGGCAAAGGAGATGAAAACTTTGTCCCTGTAAAGGAAACTTTCTAAAAATGCCTCACTGTTGGCTCTGCTCCACTGACATTAGTGAGGCTGGAAGATGTAGTAATAGCCTAAAGGATGGAAAGCATGAGTAGGAGTTCTCTGCTGGGCCATACTGGTGGAACTGGGGAAGTGCTCACAACAGTGGGAAATACTTAGCAGATATCCCTAGTGTAGACAGGGCCTCAGAGAGCCTTTAGGAGTTAAATCTGCAGGAAATAAGAAGGGGAGGGAGTGTGAGAGATGCAGTACAGACAATTCCTAAAAGGAATAAAACTGCTTATAGCCCAGAATACAATATACAGAATATAATTGAAAAAGATGTTTTGAATGAACAATAACCTTTAAATTCTTTAGCGTGTGTGCTCTGAGCTGTAGAATGTTCTGATTGTTAAGGCAATTAGCTTTTAAAAATAGTTATTTTTTTAGATTTTAATTACATGCTGCAGTTTGCCTTTGTTATTAGATGGGGTCAGTAAGGTTACTGAAGTAATTATTGCGCTCTGCCTGGCACTGGTTAAAGCATAACTGGAGTAACTGCATTCAATTCTGTGTGAATAAAGCATGGACAAATTGAAGAATTTAGAGGAGTGGAAGAAAGATGGTAAGAAGTTTGGCATTCAGATCTAAGAGGAAAGGTTAAGATAACTTGGCACCTGTAGCCTAAGGGCAAAAGAAGAGTGTGGGGAACATAATAACGGGAGACATGAAGGAATGTTTTAAAGAGGACAAGGATCAATTATTCTCATTAGTCAACAAGGATGAGACAAATAATAATTGGCTGAAGCAGAAAGGAAGTTTTAGGTTAAATATTAGGCAAAACTGTGGAAGAACTGTTTGGAAGTTGGACAAGCTGCCAAAAGCCATTGGACAATCACCATTGTTGGAGTTATTCAAGGCCAGACACCCATCTACAGGAATAGTTATAGAATAATTAGATCAATCCTGCCACGGGCAGAGGGGTGGGCAAGGGGTCCTTCTGACCTCAGTGACCAAGATATTGTTATGGATCTACTTCTTCAGGTTTCACACTCATCCTCTATTTTGTAAACCTTGGAGAGTGCTTCAGCCTCCGCTAAAATCAAGTAGGAGAGCAACAGTTTAAAGCTGCTTCTCAGGGTCAGAAAACATGTGAGACATAAAATTGTCCCCTGATCTGTGCTTACGCATTTCTTTTTACAGCTTCTTAAATCAAACTTCCCCTCCTCTGGGTGTCTCTGCTTTGTCCCTTTTAAAATATGAGCTCTGGGAGAATAAAATAGTAGCCAAACCAGAACAGAATGGTTTTGGACTTGTTCATTGCTATTCACTACTTTATAGAAGCTCTTAGAAGTTGAACTGTAAATAACCTCTGTATTTTATTGACAACATGCTCCTCATCTTCCCCACTACTTATATAGAAGAAACTGATCATGTCAAGTGCAAACTCTACCTTTCCTATGTCAGCAGACCTCTTCCCATACATTCTTCGAGATGCTGAAAACAAAGCAAATCAGAGGTAACTCTACAAAAAGATGCTCTGGTACACAATGGATGCCAGCTGGATTTGGCTCAAAGACTGATCTGGACAAGTTCTGTTTCCAACTGCATGGTGCATATCAAGGGATGGCTCCAAATATTGGTTGCTGTGTTTGCAAGCAGAGCAGATCAGTTTTAGAGGTACATCACAGTTTTCTGCACATCTGAGATTAGAATCTGGCTGCCTGATGGACAAAAATGAGATGGTTTATGTGCACTTTGAGAGGCACTGTAGAGATGATATAAAGGGCAGTGAGCTAATTTGTATTGCTAACAGTGGTCTTAGAGTGGTAATTACGTATGCAGTTATAAACCATGAGTCCAGCCTGTTCATTTTTCCCCTCTGGTGCTAATGAAAAACAATGTAATCTTGGTGTTTTGTGAGATCCTGAATGCAATGCAAGTGATCATTTGGCTGACTAACTGAAACGCAGAGGCACAGTATCATAGAATCATATGACACTGCTTGGGTTAAAAAAAAAAAAAAAAGAGCACTAGAGGCAACGATTTTAAATCCCCAGAATAATGGCAAAGTCATACAAAATCCTTACATTTGCTAAGCCTGAAAACACTGAGCAACCCCAAACTGTCTGGAATGCCCAGTCCAGCTGTGCTGTGTCCAGTTCTAGTCAGTAACATCATCTCAAAAACACAAGGATATGTATTAAAGATGAATTCTCTTTGACAAATCAAGAGACTAGAAAACAGTCACAGGGTAGGAGGTGCCGTTGCAAAGTGATGCACGACCTAAAGTGGTGAGCAAACTAAACAACCCCATGACCATAATAACCATGAGATGCCTTCACTAAGATTCATTGCTCTTTTTTTCTCCCACTCCTGTTTCTCTTGATGTAAGATGAAAGATGCTGGTGTGCTTTGAGGGGAGCTGCATAGGAGGGCTCCCCTGTGACTTGGGAGCCCTGGAAAGGCTGTGCTGGGAAAAGTCCCCCCTGGCAGAGCTGCCGTGGGTGTGTGCTGGCTGGTTACTTCCAGCCATGCAGCAGGAAGATGGCCCTTGTATGTCCAGGGGCTCCAGGAGGAGCCATGTGCATCTCATTTCCACACTTCACTCCCTCACTCTGAGGCTCCTCAGATCATCTCAGCGAAGTGTTGAAAGAGAAAGGGGAGATGTTTTACACAGGCCTGTTTTTCTGCTTTTGTGGAGTCGAAAGGCACCATTTTATAGCATTCACTCTGTATTTCTTTTCTAAAAGCAGATTGCCACGAGGATGATCAGGGGACTGGAGCACCTCTCGTATGAAGATAGGCTGAGAAAATTGGGGCTGTTCAGCCTGGAGAAGAGAAGGCTGCGTGGAGACCTCATAGCAGCATTCCAATACCTGAAGGGGGCCTATGAGGATGCTGAGGAGGGACTCTTCATGAGGGACTGTGGTGAGAGGACAAGGGGTAACGGGTTTAAACTTAAACAGGGGAGGTTTAGATTGGATCTGAGGAAGAAATTCTTTACTGTGAGGGTGGTGGGGCCCTGGAATGGGTTGCCCAGGGAGGTTGTGAATGCTTCATCCCTGGCGGCGTTCAAGGTGGGGTTGGACATAGCCTTGGATGGCATGGTTTAGTGGGAGGTGTCCCTGCCCATGGCAGGGGGGCTGGAACTCGATGATCTTGAGGTCCTTTCCAACCCTTACTATTCTATGATTCTATGATTCTATGATTGCACTTTTTATGGACAACTAATAATTAACATCCATTAAAATAAGCAGGCAACAGTCTTCAAATTTAGTTATCCTTGGCAAGTATTATTGATATTTATATGTCTAATAGGTCATGCATCTGAGTAGGGGGGAGGGAAAACTTTTTCTTCTGTAATGTCTATTAATGAGTCTACGTGCAAAACTTCATCCAATGGTTTTTGGAACTATAAACCTTTCCTTTCTTGGCTTAGCTCTTTAGGTTCTGCTAACTCTAGTTTTTTATTTTTTTTTTTTTTTTTGCTGCTGTCTCATCCTGGGCTGATTCACATGTGAATGTGAGGGGGAAGAGTACCTTCACCACCCCTTCAGTGCTGGACTCAAGCAGTCTGGAGGGCCAAGACAATAGGTATTTCTACCTACAGAAGTGGCTGATGTATTAGCGTAGAGGGCAATGCATTCCTAACAACACTGGTACTTAATAGCCATGCTGCTTGGTGCCGCCATACCTTTTCTGCTAGTGGGTCTCCTCTGCTGCTAGCACCACTTTGTAACCTCCGGCACCCTTGAGACCCAACCCCCTCACTTTCAATTCACCAGGGAACTTGTGACATAACAACATAAAGGCTCTGCCTGCTCTGGCTTTTTCTGTGGTGGGGCTGTTTTAAACAAGATTGCTGCTACAAAGGTGAAAGAGTAGAGGAAGAAAATCTGGCATGACTTCAGGGTAGTGCAAACGAGTCATACGAAATTCACTTTAGAGATATCTCCAGAGACTAGTCAAGACAAAAGTTACAGCACAAGCATTTGGAAGGGGGCCACTGCAAACAGTTTGTCCTCATTCCAGTTGAGCAACTGTAAGCAGGGACATTTTCAACACAGGCCATTTAGGGACAGAAGGAAAGATTGGATGGCACTAAAAGAAACTACACAAATACATGGTGATAGGATGACTCGGCCACCCGCCACACATACTCTGCTGCTTCATTGTTCTTTCTTGTATCATCCCAACATCTGAAAAGGTCCCACCCCAGCACAGCTGTACCACACAACAGAGACCAGCATAAATTAACTCCAGGTGACAAAATCACCTTCCTTGACTGGTCTTCATTTGGTGAGGAGGGGGGCAGGTGTTGTAGGTGTGGCAGGACAATAGGGGAAAAATGGATTTTACTTGTCAAAGTGAGGAATATATTAAACATAGGGAGAAAAGATGCTTTGCTCTTCTATGGTGTATTTTGCTGTGTGAGTCTTGGGGTTAAAGGGCTGCAGTCATCCTGTGTCTTGAGAAAATGCTTGGATATGGTTATTCCAATTACTTTAATTCTTCTCTTCCCCCTAACTTACAAATCGTTCTTGCTCTGCTATTTTCCCCAGCATGCCATAGGCACCATACCTTTCTGTGGGAAGTTTCTGCCACCCTCTCTGATTTTGTATTCATGCTGCATAAATAAGAGCAAGACCTCCCTCCAGCACCTTGGCGTATGTTGGGGAGTTGGATGGGAGGATGGTGAATGATAGAAATATTATGTAAGCAAGGTCTGAACCCCAGCAGCCGCAGCTCTAGACAGCCATTGTCCACAGATATTTTAAAACTGCTTTTTTTTATCTATTTCTTTTTTTCCCCCCCTTCTGAGCACCACATGACAATACAGTTTCATTCAGTGAAGAGCTGGCTTTCGGGGACAGAATGGCTTAGCTGGCCTATTTTGGGATGGGGTGCTTTTCATCTGTAGGTCACTGCTTTGAATTCTGCACACATTTTTTGCAACTGGGAGCCCTTCTCTTCTGATGGCAGCTCAGCAGCATATGTGAAATTGCTAGGAAGTCTTAGATCCTAGACACCATGTCTAGATCATAAAAGCTACCATAACAGTGGAGTCTAAATGGCACCTTTTTTGACAGCTGAAGCAGAATCCAAGAAAGAAAAGGGCTATGGAGAATGGACTACTGTCTAGCATCTATAAGCTAATAGTGAGGACCACTGGTGAGGGAGTGTGAGAAAGTATGCACAGCCCATGAAGGCTCTTTTGGGTGAAGAAAAAGGATTTCAGTCTCCTAGCTGAAAGGCCAACACCTCTCAGTAGTAGAAGAATCATTTAGAAATGTGAGAATAAAATCATTGTTAGTCCTCGTGCCTTTAACAATGCTGTTTCCTGTTGGTGTCTTCTGCTTACAGTCTGACAATTTGTACCTGCACAGTCCTGCATGAGCACTAACTAATTAATCTTTTCTCACCCCTTTGAGGCAAGTAGGTTTTTATTTTTAATGCTCTGTAGCAGAGATGGTTTCCCTAAAAGTGTTGCAGATATGTCTATAAAGGCTACCTAATACTGACTGTACAGTGTATGCCAACCTTAGGTTTTCTACTTTCGATACAGCTATTCCAGTTCAGGTAGGCTACACCCAGTTATACGTTTTACTGAATAGAGGTCTTAATTAAAATAAATGAGAACTAATTCTTGGGAAAAAAACTCAGAGCTTGGCGAGGCTCCAGTATAATGATACGAAACAAACAGCCTCTCCTTTCTGCCCCCCAAACAAATCAACTCCCCTTCACTGGAATAATCTCTGGCTGTCTGACCTTATTTATTCAGATGCTGACATGAATCATCATCCGAGCAAGTATTCCCTCCTACACCTGCAGTACTCAGGGCTGTAGTTTTCCCTGGTTTTCTGCGGCAGTGTTACTTGGAGCCGTCTCCATCTGGCAGGCCATGAAGTCCACAAAAGCACAGAGGTCTTTCTGTAAAAATGGAGACAGCCCAGATTGCTTTCTCTTTACACAACATCTCAAGAGGACTCTGGACTCCTTCTTTTGCAGTTATAGTCAAGTGAGCAGTCTCTTTCCCTCCTATCTACTTTTTGTGTGATGACCTCTTCTTGGGGTAAAGAACTGCGTGGGTGAGTTTGGGGGGAGGGGTTGTTCTTCTTGGGAAAGCCAAACTGCAGGATGCAGCACATCTTGAGCTTGGCAGCCTTTCACAGTTCCTCAAGAGGCAGCTGAAGGGCCCAAGCAGGGGTAAGACGTTATCAACTCACTTCTAGCATGCCAGAGCATATCTTTACACACAGACAGTGACACATTGTGCACCACAGTTGGCCTTCACAGACCAAAGGAGATCCTTTGGTGGTGGCTAAGGGAATATCTCATGACATCTCTATACTGTTACAAGGCTGAGTACTTAACAAACAAGTAGCTCTGCAGTGCTAGACATAAAGCAAGTACAAAAGCAAAGGCAGAAGTTAAACTTTATGTTATTTGCCAGTCAGTAATTGTTTGGAGGGAATATCCCTAGAGCATGGCTGAGCGTTGGTGTCATAAAGATGTATACACTGCTGTTGGAATGAGGTCATTTGTGACTGACTGGGATTATACCACTAACAGTATACAAGCATATTCAGACTATTATGCAGCTCCACGTTTCAGCCATATGGAAAAAGTGTAATATAGCGAGAAATTCAATCCTTTAATAGAATCCAGAGCACCTCCATAATGTTTTCCTTACTTCTATTTCTTTGCAATACAGTCTTAATAACCACTGATGTAGCATTTAAATTGGAAGAGATGTGACATCTAGATAAGCTGGAAGATCTGCTGATACCAAGTGCCTTCTGATAGGAAAATCCCTTGCTGTTTCAGTGGAAAAACCCACCAAGCTTACTAGAGCCAGAGGAAGGGCATGGCATAGCTGTGGCATGCATTAACCTCTTTTGACTTTTGTCTCTATAGTCACCCAGAAAGACTCCCTTAGCCCAAAAGAAAGTAATTTTAACTCTGGAATTTGTCTTTGCACTCACCTCTTTCATGCATTGCTCATGCAAAATGATAAAAGCACAGAAGAATTGTGACTTGTAACAGGATGCTGATGCATAACAGGATGTGCATAAGAAAACAGGAGTCCTTGTCTTGTTGCCTATCAGTCATCTATTCCTCTTCATAGACAACATTTGTGGTAGAGTAACCTTGTTGATACGACCTCACTGCTTGTAGGAGACTGGATTGGTTTGTGCAAATCCATGAGTGACTGTAAGACACCAGAAAGGTCATACTGATGAGCAGAAAAGCTGAAACTGCTTTACTACAGTCTTGCCTAGAGGTGCCAGTCCAGCTTCACCAGTGCTGGATAGAGTATATGAAACTGGATGCTATGCTGTTAAGGATTTGGAGTGACGGTGAATCTGGGAGCAACACTGAAATGAGAAGCAATGATGTCTGGACCAGACTGTGCTGCTGGCTGAGCGTTGACGGGAGTCTGAAGGAATTTGATGTAATTCTGAGCTTGATGTCTCAAAAAAGGCTGTTCCTGAGATGTACCTGGCAGGGCATTGTAGCCTAATGCCAGAGAATTGCAAATGATCCCTGAAAGAAACGGTGGGGTTTTCTGAGGCCAGGAGCAAAAAATATATGTTGCTGTCTGGGAAAGGTACAAATAACTACAGCTCAGTGCAAAAAACTACATTATGGCTATATCTGGCTGAAGTGCTACATAGTTCTGTGGGCTGTTAACAGATGTTGCCAGAGCAACTTGTTATGACAAGCTACGTTATGTTTCTGAACCCAGTAATTTTACTGGCAGAGCCTCCTGCATCTCTCAGAGAATGGGAGATACTCTTGATTGAGATAGGTTCACAGCCCATCCCAAACACTCTTGAAGGGTATATGAAGAACTAATGATCTCAGTGTGTGTGACAAATAGCTGTCTGATAGCCAGGTCTTCCTTGTTGCTGTTTAGGTCCACAGAGCTGGTCAGGATATTTTAGGAGCTACATTTTTAGAGGTAGACCAGAGGAGGAGATGACAGCAGGGAGAGTACAGATTGGCAGAAAATGGGGAAAGAGGGCTAGAGAGAGGCGGAGAAATTCTGCAAAGCAGCCAGCAACTAAAGTAGTCATGTGGCAGCCCCATGCCTATATCTGTATTCTGAATCAGGCAAAGAAGGGATTTGTACCCAGGTGGGTAGCCAAGTTGCAATGCAATTGGGTTTGGTTGGGTAGGTCCCTCTGTGTTTCTCAGATATTTTGTAGAAAAATTTTAAACTCATCACAGTGAGTCTCAGGAAGACATTTTAGAAGATTTTTTTTTTTTTTTTTTTTTTTTTTGAAAATCAATCCAATTATAGCTGTCTTAGCCAGGTTATTTTCTCATCTTATGAAAACCCTGTGAGTAAACTTTTTGGGAGAGTGTATGAATGGTGCCTACATGATATCTCAGTGAATCAGGCTAGCAGAGGATAAGCTTTTCACAGTGGAACAGATAAATCAATGGCAGTGATGTAGGGCAGTAGGAAAGACTGTGGAAAAAACCCTTAGAATTTTGTAAGTCAGAGTCAAAAACCCCTGTATTGTGTTGCTTAGTTACTTTTCTTTCCTACTGATGCAAAAGAGTAAACAATGCAGAAGACCACCTCAAAGAAGATTCCTACTTCATTGGCTCTTCCTAGTGAGAAGCCAGAAACAAGGAAAAATGAATGAAGGCTCCTTCCAAGGGACAGCAGAGCGAGTAGGTGCAGTGCATGGCAGCCACCATTGATCTGTCTTTGTTTATGTGAGTCAAAGCAAAGTGTAATTGTGATGTAGCCCTTATTCATCTTGATTCCTTGACAGAACAATGACACTGAAAATATGAACGAAGTGATATAATAAACAAATCATCTAAAGCTTTTGTAATCTAACTAACTGATTCTTTTCTCCCAAGCAGCCTGCCCAGTGGCAAGATGGGGACTCATAGTTTGTCAAAGACAACGATCTGCTGAGCTTGGGGAGAGAAATGCTTTCAGTGAGGGGAAACAGGCATTTCAATCACTTCACAAAAAATGGGCCCTTTGTCTCTCAGTGTATTTGATAAGCTAAAAATAGCCATGTGACATGGTCTGTGATCAGGAGCCGTGCTGATCATGGCTGGTCAAAGCCACCAAGGAATGGATTGGGCCATTACTGCCAAGAGGACAGACTGATGTAGACCACAACTGGCTTATTCCAAAAAGCAAATAATCCTGAGGGTCTGATCTGCAAAAGTGCTGAAGTAAATGGGAGTTGTGGTTGCTCAACACTTCCATGGATCATGCTGCCCTGTCCTTGTTAGCCGTGCTGCCTGCTAACTCTTACAAACCATGCAATTCCTTTTCATGCAGATATGTTATCATGCAGGAGTATCCCAATATCTAGGCTCTGCTGATAACTTGACACCTCGTATCTGAGCTTCAGCCCCAGTTCTGGCTCAGAAATTGCCCCAGCAGCTCTGAGAAAAAAGAAGTGTCTTAAAAGGCAGCATCTGCCCTGGAGTGGGGGCAGAAGGCCCTCCACCTTGACAAATCCCATAGTCCCTCACAGAACGAAATCCCCTGAAATATTTTTCACAGCATTGGCATTCAGTTTTGGTAGCCTAACATCTGCAGATGCCTAATTTTACTAATCTGCCTGTGACTAGCTCAGGCAGGCTGGCTGATGCGTTCGCAGAAAGATGGAGCTAACATGTGCAAGACCAGGAAAAAAGCCAAACCCTCAACAGACCAATGAAGTCAAGCAAGCCCAGGTTTCTGGGATTTGGACATGTCATGTCTGCCATCTAGTTACTAGTCAGGGCTTGTTCTATGTAGAAAATCAAGAGTAAATAATCCAGTACCACATAAAAGGAGAATAAATTTACTGGGACTTTTGACAAATGAGAGAAAGACTTTCAATGGTATTTTAATTGAGGTGCTTGGAAAATAATATGATTCATAATTAAAATAAAAATATTTGAATTCCTGAACTTATTTTATTTGGCTGTAAAAATAGTTGTATATGCTAAACTAATAGGCAGGAATACAAGTGATGAAGTGTTACTGCAATAATGGAATTGAAAGCTCTGGGTCCCTCTCTCAAATACAATGAGGTTGTTAGCATGAGGTCCTCTTGGCATGAGACATATCTGGTGAAAGTTTGACCAGTGAAGTGGAAGCCAGGACATCATAAGTTCTGTGCTGTTTTGTTCTTTGATTGATTGGGTAAGGCACAAATTGGCATAAAGAGCCACTTATAGTCTCAGCTTACCCATCTGTAAATGGAGACATATATCACAGTGGTGTTTCAGACTTAATCATTGTAATGTATTTAAAACTTCTCAGGTGTAAGGTACTATAAAAAAATGCAAAGGTTATTGTTCCTAATCTTAAGTGCCATATGACATTTTCAGTATTTGTAATCTTGTATTTCATCTGCAACTTTAGCTTTGAATAATGTTTTGCCTTTATATGTATGCACATGTTCTAGCTGAAATATAGCATTAGTTTGCTTTCTAACAAAGCTTTCTGTAATTTGGTTCAGCATTCAAAAGTAAGGCTGCAGTTCTGTTGAGCATTGATTTAGTTTAAATCTTTGATTTAGTTAATTGTTCTGAGCCATGGAAGATGTTGATTCACAGATAGTTATGAAATAGTTAAAATACTGCTTAAAATATAGTACTGCTGAAGAGTGTAATGATGTAAAAGACCCCTTAAATTTACAAGCTAGAGCTGGTTGTTATAATGAACGCTAAATTTTTGCACAGGAACTGTTCATCTTAATTTTAGTTTTTTGTACATAGTAGAGGATGTTCACAGCTATTAAAGTGCCAGTGTTTGCTATGTATAAGGGAAAGAGTGAGTTAAGGGTCTTCTGCTTCTGGTTTTGAAATACTGTGGCTGTCTCGACAGAAAGAGACACTAGGTCTATGTAAAAATATATAAAAGGGCTGTATAATGATACTTCTAGTTTCTCTGAACTCAGAAAACAGAAGCACTCATTGGGTAGGACATAGCTCTGTTGGCCTCAGACTCTGACTCAAAGATCAGTTTTCAGTTCCTGGTGTTAGACCAATCCTCTTTGACTGTCAGATGATGTCCTGGCAGGGACCTTGTGCGTTCACCTGTAGCCTTGCCTGGTGTTGTGCGGCTGCTCGCAAGAGGATGCTGTTATGAGGGGCTGTGCAATCCTGTACGGACAGCTGGTGACTCGTGGCAGTGTCCTGCCCTGCAACTGGTGGCAGGAGCTGGTGGGCAATAAGCAATTACGGCAGGGCAGTGCACATGCTGAGAATTTCATCATGTTGTAGTGGGGAATGTGGCATGCATAAACAGGAGTGGAGCTGATAATGGACCAAGAAATTTGCATTTTCACCAAAGGTTAAATAATACATGTGAGTAACCTGTGGTAACACACTGAAGATAAGCTTGTCTGAATACACTGCACTGAATACAGATATTTGGACCCAATTCCAGAAGCAGCTAATGCCCCTCTGCTGAGGGCAGCCATGTTTGTCAGGGAGATAGGACAAGTGTCAAAACCAAAGTGTATCTCCAGGATATTCACTACAACCAGTGTGCCAGCTCCCTGGCCAGGCAAACTGGCAAAGAGCAACCCTGTACCTTAGCCTGGGACTGTCCAAAGTGAGTTGGTGTCACCGTAAAAAGATTCTGATCTTCCCTGTGGGTTTCTTTGGGGTTGCTCCATCTGCTTGATTTGTCTCTCATCCCAACCTTCCCAGATTTTTTCATCCCGAGCAAAGCTGCCACAGGTTGTGTGACAGGAGGGCTGCTGGGGACACTGCTGGTGCTGGGCTCCCCGCAAGTACAGCTGATCTGGGCTGCCCTTATCTCAGACGGACAGAGTGGAGGGCAGGTGACACCTTCTTCCCTTTCACTGCTTGTAGAGGTCTTTTTTAAGCCTAACTCTCCTCTCAGTAATTTTTGTCTTACATAATTGAATTATTCCAGTGAAGTTGCCTCCTGATTTATGTTGGTGTGAGTGAACAGAGTGCCAGTCCTTGAGCCTTTTACCAAAGTATGATATTGCACTATTTCTGGACATCATCATGTGCTGGTTGTGCAACAGATAAGAATAATGCTTGGTAAGTCATTAGTACTTGCAGTTCAGTTTGTGCTAAAATAATCAGCTACATCCCATTTAGTTTCTAAAGCCTCCTCATTATTGCTGCAAACATCAGACCCATGACCTGCTTTCCACTCTGTGAGAGAGGCATAAATGAATTTAATGCCATCTCTGCATTACAAAAAGTCTGCTGCTGCTCCCTTGAAATCAGGTGGTGTCTTATCATTGACTTCAGTGAAGGTAGGATCAGGCGCAAATTTTCAAACACCTAATTTTCCAGCAGAAGTGCAGCAGCCTAAGCCTGCTGCACTTCTTTGGCAAATAATGAATGGGACCTCATTATCTCTGTTGGGACGTGACTTTACAGACGATTACATACTGAAAGTATGCCACCGATAGACTGGTTCTGTCCTGAACTGTGAAACTTGTTCAGAGAATGAGAGACTGCTAACTTTCAAGACACTTCATTCATTCTCATATCATGAATGGTTTTGTCAATGAATGGGACTACTGACCTTGATGATCTGGAATCAGTTTTTCCTGCTAGGTACAAGCACACAGTGATGCTGTGACTACTGAGCATTATTCCTGCATTCTTTTCAGATGAAGAGTTATCCACAGTAGAATTTGTCTCCCTGTAAGATATTATTGTGACCCTGTTCATTTACAAAGAATTTAGCCGTATTGTGTATTAGAGATGACATACAAATAGCACAGGAATAGAAACGATTTGACTATAATGGATCTTTTTGCTTCTGCCACATATTTCCTGAACTCTACTTTTTAGACATATTATGTGGCTAAAATTAATAGTCCATGAGTGGTACTTGAGAGTATCTATGATGGGTGCTGCATAGAAGGTTTGTTGAGAGTACATAAGAGATTTGATTTATGGATTTATCCTTACAAAAACTTTTCTGAGTCAGATAAAGATTGTTATTGCTGTTGTGCAGATGGGTAAATTGAAGGACTGAAAGCTTAAGTAGCACGCACAAGATCACCCAGCAAGTCTAGAGAAAATAGGCTGGAACCACAATGTTTCATTCTATTTTCATGTTCTGTAAGTGTTAGATCATCTTTCTCCCATGATTAGCTGCTATTCTGGCACAAAGTCAGGACCATTATGATAGAGCTATTTTTCATACAATGGGATGAGACTGCCATCACTTTAATTACAAGCATGTGTTCAGTCTTTTATGGCATTGTGATTATTATGTAAGGTGATGTGTAAAAATAATGAATTTTCAATTAGGAGTTTACATTACAAACCCTTTGGGGTAGGGAAATTTTTCTTCTTCCCTGTCCATATACTGCTTGTTAACTTGGAGTCCTAGTTAATGACTGGACCTTGAAACTGGTACGCCAATGTAAGATTAAAAGTAATTATCAGATTATTTTTATTCAATATAGAAATTGTTTCAAATAAATGAGGAGTAAATCCCACCTTTAGAAATTTGCAGAAAAGGCTCAAGGGCTTACTGCTAGCTGAATACACTTTTGATAGAATTTACAGCTGATGGGACACAAATTCTTAAACTTGAGTTCAAGGAGTAGGGGCATCCAAAACATATACCCCACAACATATGCTCTTAAACTTTGTAAATTTAACCCAACACTGGGAAGACAATGCAATGATTTCAGAAATGAACAAGCGATGGTACATTTATAGCTTCTTTTCAAAGAAAAGAAAGGTAGCCAATCCTTATGACTAATAACTATTATTTAAAGTACAATTTGAGACGCTCCTTGTAAAATTTCAGCCAGGGTCTTGGCATGACTTAGTGCCCAAGAAAAGGATATCTATATTGGGAATCAGCTGCTCTTACACAATCTTTGTGATGATTTGGAACCACTTAAAACCAAGGAGTGGATGATATAATACATTCTTTGGATTTGGAAATGTTCCCCTTATTCCTGCTTTGAATTAAGAGAATATATTGGTGGTTTAGTTACATGTCTCTTAGTCAAAATTATATGTCTGTCTTTATCACGCAATTGAAGCCAGATCCATCTCTTACTGTAAAAAAAAAATAAAATACAGGTGTGAAGAACTCTCATCTGCTCTAAGTGTGAGGTCATTTCTATACTGCAGTGGATTTCAAACTGAGGTTTGCAGACCACCAAAGACCTGAGGAGTGTCTGCTGGAGGTCTGTAGAGGAGCTGGCTGGTCAGAGAGGATTGACTTTGTTGTTTGGGCTTTTTTTCCTGCAACAATTTAATGGTGTTACAAGTAGCTAAAAATGCATTAAATATTTCTCAGCTGGCACTTTTAAATGTTAACAGTTGTACTTGCCTCAGGGCTGTTATTCAGCCACCAAAACCAGGAGGCAGGGGTGAGTCTCAATGACAAAGTTTATGAAGATGCTGTCTATATTTGGAAACTCTTCAGGAATCTGTAGCCTATGTCATGCTTTAAAGCTTGTTGGTAAATGCAAACATCTGACTTCACTAAGTGACTGAAGTGTACCTATCCCAGTCACTTAGTGAAGATACACCTCAGTCACTTAGTGAAGTCACTCAGTAATATTGTGAAAATGCAGACAGGGCTCTAATGAATTGTAAGGGATATTTCTGATGTGATACTGTCACTATACAAGTTGTTCAGAAGACTTACTGCTGGTAACATGCCCTAAAATAGCTAATGATCAGCATACTGAAGAGGACAAGTAAAACTACCTGTTTCTCTAACCTTGAATAACCAAATAATGAAATCAGGACATGATCTATTATTTCACCACTTAATAGAATACCCAGTCTATTTTTCACCTGAAAAGCTTATAAAGTATGCAAGATAACAAGTGCTAGTTATAGTAGTATAATACATGCTCTTCATTTGATTAATAATTGTAAACACAGGATGAGTTTAAAAGGCTACATTTTGGTCCTTTGAAACTCCATTCAGTGCGTGCCACAAGAGAAATAACCCAAAGTAAAGTTTAGCCACCCATATGTGTGACATTTCTAGAGCTGGTGTTCAGAAAAGGCTGCTGTTGAAGGTGCTATTTTCCTACTAAATCCAGAAGGCAGAAAACTGTTTCACGTGCATTTTCTTTCTGAGGCAGAGAGCTGGCCACAGCAGGGAGAAGCATGGGTTATCAAAATATTTTTCGACATGGAATATGCTTATAAATCACAGATTTCATAATGCTGCTTATACAGAGTTTATGATGGCAATTGACAGTGCATTACAACTGGGACTAGTAAGAGAATTTGTCACTGGAATTGCTGAGGCGAGAATAATCTTTGGCCGTTTTTAGACTGGTGCAATACAAAATTACAAAGGAAAATAAAATTCAGTTAAATTCTGAGCAAAAAAATAGGCACAACTCAAGGAGTCCAGTCTAGATGACCTGTCTAAAAGAAGAACTTTATTTCAACAGCTATAGTAGATCAATCAGGAATTGCTGAAACAATTAATTAAATCCATTACATGGGAATCAATAGAAAAGAAACTGTATCCATTTACTCAATCCTGCAATTCAAATTTCTCAGAGTGCCATGAATAAACTGTGAAATATATCTTTAAAATAAAGTTCTTAATTAGAACTGGCAGCTCTGAACCTGCTATTGGCAGGAGCCAAACTACTGAAAAAGAGCTCAATGCAATAGACTGTAAAGTGTGTCTGCTTGCTGCTTTAGCATTTAAGAATTAAAACAAACAAACAAACTAACAAAAAACTATCAGCCTTTAGAACGGAAAGCTGTATTTCAACATCAACATTAGAGAATTTTTTTCTCTGTGGTTAAAGTGGTTTGGAATTTTCAACTGCCATTTTTTACGATAGGTTGCAAATACAGCAGGTTTCCTGAAGGATGAAATTTGTTTCACAGGAACACACACACACGATCTAAGTACTATCCTACAATCCACTGCTGGACTGTTGGGTAATCCTTCATTGTTTGTGACCCGATTCAAGTACTCAACCAAGCACAGGTTGTATTACACTTTGCTTAAATTGCATTGTTTTTATTGAGACTTAAGCACGTGCTTAAAGTTGAATATCTGCATTTTAAATGTGGATTACACATGACACCTACTTGGCAGAAGTTACCAATTTATTTTCAAAAATGCCTCACTGCATGTTCCTGAGATTAAGAAGTGTGTTTGTGATTTTAAAAATCCCATTCTAGGCTGAGTAAAATAGGTGAATTTCCCCCATTTGTGGACATTCATGGGAGAAAAATAAAAGCTTATGTTAAAGGCCAAAAGGTTAGGTGAATAAAAGAGCAAAGTGTCTCATGCCACCTGTCTCTGCTCATTCTTCCAAGAAGCATGAGTCTGTCTCCACTCCCCTTCTGCCTGTGGTTTAGGGGCCTTGGTGGCTTCTGCATTCCTCTTCTTCTTTCATGTTGCTCTGACTGTGCTGCCACTTAGCAGAACCCATTTTTTCTATAGTCCAAGCCCAGTAACCCTTGTCGCTGACCTCACCAACCATGTGCTCAGTGTGAGCATGACTCACGGTAGCGATGAGAAATCCTTGTTCTCTCTAATGTGGCCTTCCCAAGGAAGGAGGGTGGAGAGGGGATGGGGGAGATTCTGATATTTCCAAACTTGCTTGCTGGAAGTATTGTGTCAGTTACGATAATCTGGCGTAGCACATAAATCCTTAGGCTGACTTGCGATTCCCAGCACATCCCTTGTAATCTAATTGGGGAATTGCATTTCTGTCAGTCACATACTCTGGTGGAAATGCAAGAATGTGCGAAACAATAGGAGTAGGCTAGTACTTAATCAAAACAGATAAAGCCAAATTGCTTGTTGGACTGAAAGATGGGCAAAAGCAGATGAGAATCAAGTTGGTCAGAAACCCACTGCTGCCGCTGATGGCTGTGTGGCTGTGTGAACAGCACACTCAGTTTGTGAGCAAAGGGAACAGGCAGGCACACCAGCAAAAACATGACTAATCTTTATGAAAGAAGGAAGAGGAAGGCATCAAAATAATACAGTACGCTGCAGCCTGCCGGTGGATATCATAGTGAGGAGAGCACTCTGCAGATGGATCTGGAGATAAAAAATTGCTGGTGCAAAATAAGCCCATGAATAGGTTGGGTATGAAGTGAGGAGTGAATAGCCTGTGTGGGAGGGAGAGAGCCTGCTCACAGGCTGCCGGCTGTGGGCAACACTCTGAATCAGTTCAAGATGGCTACCCAGGGGGAGTACATGGTGGGCCTCTTTTTCCTCTGGAGACTTTTATTTGTTCTCCCTTTCTTGGTGATTTTCTCTAATCTGAAGAACAAGATGTCCTTAACAAAAACAGATGTTTTGCTCCCTTGCATATGGGGAAAAAAAAATAAATCCTCCAAAACAGAATAAACCCAAAGAATGCTGAGACCAAGGATGGGTTTCCACAAAGTCAGGAGAACAAACACTGACACTCTGACCTGGCTCCTCATTTCCCACCAGCATGCCATGGATGCTGTTGATGCAAAGGTCCACAGTAAGACCTAAGTCTAAGGACGGGTGAGCAGTGCACCTCTCTAAAGCATAAACACCGCACTGAGCTGGCTGCAGCTTTCCTCATAGACGGTCTCCCACTGCGAGATCCTGGTTAATGGCAGTTTTTGTCATTGGCTTCAGCATAACTAGGAATTGGTCCCAGTACTTAATTTAAAGCACAGCACACAAAACCCCAAAATCATAACATCCCTGCTACATTTATAGAGCTGCATAAGCCACTGATTAACAAATGGATGAGATACTGAACTTTGCTTTACCATCTGTCTTTAATTACATAAAATAACTTGAAGCAATTAACAAGAAAGAAACACTATGACACAAATAAATAAATCCTATTGATAGAAGCAGATGAGGGAATAGTTAGGATCTTTGAATATATGGATGAAAGTCACTATAGCAGTACAATACACACCCAATGTTATTACAAATATTATCTAACAGATTTACACTGACATTACAACTATTTTTGAAAAATAACAGTTACCTGTGGAGATGCAGAGAAACAAAAAGAAAGCTCTGTGTGTGTAACTAGAAAACAAAAGATGTGGTCCATCCAACAGCTGTGATGTCTAAGTTTTGCCATTCACAGATAAGAGAATCGAATATCAACGGAAAAATATACAAAACATGAGGTTTCATGACTGCAGACCTAAAACTAGTCTCATAAATCTGCATGCTAATAAGTGTTTAGGCACCAGTGGGGATTAGGCTTTTTAACACTTTGCAGGATTTAGGTTCCATTTTTTCAGCATTCAAATACACTTGTTTGCCTTCTCTGTTTAGGCACTTATGAAAAATGAGTGCTGTACAATAGATATTGAGTGAATGCTGAGTGGATTAAGAACTGACTAACTGATAGATGTCAAAAAGTATCTGTCAGCTCTGAATGAAAGCTCTGGAGTCAGTTTGCAGAAATGGGTGTTACTCCTGGCAGGCTACAGAATTGTCCTTAATGGTTGAGAGACAAGTACATCCCTAGTAAAACCATGCTTAGTAAATTAAGGAGGAAATTGAAGTTGGTGGAATGATAAATACATTATGAAGATGGAGCAGCCCAAATTTGATGAGCGAGATCTCTGCAGACAAGATGAATTTTAAGTCGTGCACTAACAGTGGCTCTACTGATGCACTAGAAATTGTATCCCAAGGGTGGTGCTTGAAAAGGCTTTGGTATCATTGTGGGGAAGCAACTGGACACAGGGATCGGTCTGATGGTGTGAAAGAGGATTAATGTTGTCTTTGAATGAATTAGCAGGGACATAGGAGTTGAGTGTAATGCTGCCTATATGGCAGTGATGTGTTACAGTGTTTTGAGTGCTAGAAATCTTAAAAAAGGTGAGATAAAAGTCAAAAGAACCACTTGCAGATTGGAAAATATGCTTTGTTTCCCTTATCAAAATGACTGGATTACAGTGCATAGTTACCTTCACACCAAGAAAGAAGTGTCTTGCATCAGATGAACATATTACAAGAATCAGTGGGTGGAAGTATAAGACAAGCAAATTAGGCAAGCAATGAGACTTGGATTCATAGCAATATCTGTGATGAACTGCTGAAACAAACTGCCGAAGAAAGTGATAGTGTACATATCAAAACTGGATCCCTTTCTGGAAAATATGTGTCAACCAAACAGAAATAATCGGGCTTAGTATATGGGGAATAGGGCAATGCTATAGTCTGTGACACAGAAGAGATTAGACAGGGTGTGTTAATGGTCCTTTTTGGCCTCAAAACTCATAAATCAAGGAAATTTTCTTTAACATTTTAGGCCAAACTCTTCTTCATCCACTAATCCTGAGGAAACACAGTGGCAAATATTACCAAGAGGAGCAAGTGGTGTGGTCTTGGATAGGATAAAGCATGTTAAACATTTCCTTCATGTTAATATACAACGTTATACATTCTGTATATTATAGATTTGGGGACCAAGGCTATGGTCAGCATGCTCCAAGCAAGGTAACATGAACAGCAAGTTAGTGGAGAAATAAACAGACTAGGTGGAAATGCAGGAGAGTGGATATAGAGAGCACTGAATATGTAATTTGCTACTGTTTCAGGTATTCATGTTGAGAGAAAGAACTTGTTTTGGCAGGGAACACTGCGGTGTAGACTGAGATGGGAGAAAGAATGCAAACAAAGGGCAATGATCAATTGCAGTGTTATCATAGCTTATAGAAATGTCCTGTGGGTCATGGCAGGGAATTTTGACAGACATTGTTCTATTTAATATCTCTATGCTCATCTCAAAGTAGAGCTAAACAGCATAGTGAAATGTGCTGATGATACTAAACCAGGAAGGAATGCAAACAGGAGACAGCAGAGAAATAATATCAAAGGACAGGCAGATACTAGAGAGCTGGGTACAAATTCCCCCAAACAACTCACACACACACAGAGAAAAGAAGATATATTGGAATGCGTATGCCCTGGCCACCAATACTGCTGATAGAGCTTCAAGGTACAGTGTACAACAGAAAGATGGGAGTGAGATATGATTTTGTGTAGTGATAAAGGCTATGCACATACCGACGTCTGTTACAAAGCAGGGACGTTACAGTTCGTGTGTAAAGCTCTGTGCCATTACATTCAAATCTGTGTTGAATATTGCCAGCCACTGACTGATGGGAAGGAGCTGGAAAAAATCCCATGAAGATTCAAAGGCTGGAAAAATCACTTTGGGGGAAAGACTGAGGCTCAAACTCAGCATCTCATTAAGTATAAACTTGAGTGCATGAGCTGTGCTGCTGATTTACAACTCCCTTTATAGCCCTGCTAGGTGGCTTTAACAAAGGAACTATGTATCAGCTTAAAGGGTGCACATGTTTAAGCACTTTGTTAGACTGGAGCAGAAGGGGCTTGGTTAGACCTCTGAGGAGATATGACAAAAGTCTGTGAGCCCTTGGCCACTGAAAGGTTCATATTAGCTGCATCAAAGTCAGCAGGCAGTCATATTTCCATAAAGCTTGACTGCTGCATTCTTATGCACAGAACAGAGGTCTGCAAAGGCTTAAACTAGGCAACATCGTATAACTAAAAGGGAGGAAGGCAATGGAATCAAGCCTTTTGGGTGTATTTTTTTTTAAGGTGAAAATTGGAAGACAGTTAGATAGTTTTTTAAGGGGAGTTCATATTGCTGGGGCTTTGGGATAGATAGGTTTGAATAAGGCACCGGAGAATGCCTATAAAGCACAGCTTTATGTCTTTACATTGGAAGGCTGGGAGTCCTTCCCTATCCCAAGAATTCCAGATCATATGGAGTTGCCACAAAAGCTCCACAATTCAAGGTGGGAGGCATAACTCCTTTCTGAGCTCTGAAATCATCTCTGCGACTGTTCATGAAAGAGTTCCCGTGTGGCTGAATTCCTGATGCTGATTTTCAAACCAAGGAAAATTAATCTTGAAAGAATAGGGCTGTGAAATGCTGAACTGGGATCACAGATACAGTGGGAATATCTCTTCAGTGTAACCATTTATTGTGCGTGTAACTGAGAATTATCTGAAGCAGAGGGCAGTTCATTCTCTAAGAATAGCATTTTGGGCGAGTTAGTATTTGATTCTTTTTGAAAGTCAAGAGAAGGTGAATACCCAGCTCCTTAGACTTTTTTAATCATTGCCACAGAGTGAGATTGTTGTTCTTTTTTTTTTTTTTTTTTTTAATTTTGTTCAGAAATAGTAGAAAACTCTCTCTGGAAAAAATCAACACTTCAGTGTTTCACTTAAATAATGATTCTAGATTTATAATGCAGTAAGTATCACATGATTTTATAATTAATATTAGTAAATTAGTGCGTAAAAAGAACATGTATTATTTAATTTTATCTTTCAGAAATTTAATAATGGAAATAGAAGTGTTGACTTTGGCAGGGATTTAGTCTTGGAAAGCTAGCAGGCACTCTTCTGGTCTTGACTGGTCAATACTCATAGAAATTTAATAAAATCCCTGCAGAGATTATTAAAAAGGCAACAGGGACCAGGGGATGATGATTAGGATTGAACTTCCCTTTACAAATCTTGATTGAACAAATACTTGAAAGCTATGTTTGTCATCACAGGATGGAAGTCAAGATATGGAGTTAAATTATTGACATAAGTGAATATATACAGATCCTTCTCCTTTTTCTTCTTTCTCATTGACCTTTACAGTCCAGTTTTATACTGCACTGCTTCATTCACTCCCTAGTGCTTTTCCTCTCGTGATAAGATGTCTCTATAAGCTAGTTCAAGCTTGCAACCCATCGCTCTCCTCATACAGTAACTTAGTTCTAACATTCAGCACATAGTCCCCTTCAGATGCTGAGTTGCTACAGCAGTTGTTAAAATTTTTATGTGTAGTACAGTACAAAAGCTACCAAAAGAGGGCAACATATGAGCCAACAATAAGAAATGTATCCTGATAAGTTTACAGTTGTGCATTTGTGACACCCTCCCCCCTTTCTTTTTAATAGAGCAAGAAATGTTAGCAGAGCTGGTCAGGAAACAGAAGCTTCATTCTATGGGAAATACCAGTATTTGGAAAAAAAGTGAAGGTGCTGAAGTTTTCATGGATTAAAGATTCAGAGAAAATATATTTGACATAATGGAAGTGTTCCACAAGTGTCAAATCATTCTCACAGCAGAAAGCCAAAAGTTATAGTGACAATAAAATATTTAATTTAGTAGGCAAAATATTAAATACATGAATGTTATAAAGTTCAAAACAAAATTAAATGAAACAATTAACAACTTCAATGTTTTCACTTTATGGAAAACAATACTTTAAATATTATTGAATGTAAATATTGTTTTGTCTCCACTTAAAATGTTGTCAAGATATGTATGCTTTCAAAAAAAGCAAGATGATTAAGACCAGCTTGTATTTCCTGAAAGAATATGTTTCCTCTGTACATTGTTTAATTACATTTTCTCTTGGGGAAATGCCTGAGAGGATTTCAAAATACTTCTAATAATCCTGCGAAAGACTAAGGTAAATTAACCACACCCCAGGACTGTCCCTGAAGATGTGTTTGTGAAGCTAGATGAGGCGCTGTCCCATACGCTGTGTGAGCTCAAGCACTAGTATACCCTGGACAACACCAAATGTGCACGCACTGGCAAAGTTTATTATAAACAAAAGTTTTTTCAAAGTATTCAATATTACCCCAAGGAGTTAGTCTTGTACACATGCCAGCATGGCAATGAATACAGTAAGCAAATATAATCTACCTCACTTAAGGTAAATATTTGGTTACGAACCTTTCGAGGGCTCACTTGTTCTGTGGTGAGAGTAAGAGGAAAGGCAGTGGAGATGTAAAGAATGATGGGTGATTTTTTCTTATCAGCGGTCCAGATAGGCTAGCTGCCAGTCAAATTAAAAACTTCGCTGGAGGAAATGAATGAAGGCCCGTAGGTGTAGAAATGTGCTGTTTGCACATCTGCACCGAGTGCTGCTAATAGGCAATGAGAATCAGCCTCATCTTTGTGGGGATGTGCAAAATTCTGTGGCCATTTCCAGGAGGTTGACCATGGAATTTAGGGTCCTCAGGCTTTTTTGCTTAGTTTTTTGTGTTTGTTTTTTTTTTTTTTTTTTTTTTTTTTCCTTTATTTGTCTCATCTCTTTTTTCAAGACTAACTTCTGCTTTCTGCTTGGTTCTGTTGTGGCTTAAAATGCTGGAATATCTGGGAAGGAGAGGTGTGCAGATCTACTATCTATCTGGAAGGGAATGAAACATTTGGAAAGCTTGGGAATACTCACCTATCTCAAAGACAGGATGTTCTGCTTGTAGGAGCAATACCTTATCTTCTCTCATTTATCCATGCCCTGCTTTTGCATCTGTATTTCTGTGAATTCCAAAAAAAAGGACAGGTTTATTCTTCCTAACCAGGAACAAGTAGATGTTTGTCTGGAGAGTTTCTCCATTGTCTGATCTATTACATAGAATCATAGAATCATAGAATAGTTAGGGTTGGAAAGGACCTCAAGATCATCTAGTTCTAATCCCCCTGACATGGGCAGGGACATCTCACACTAAACCATACCATCCAAGGCTATGACCAACCACACCTTGAACACTGCCAGCGATGAAGCATTCACAACTTCCCTGGGCAACCCATTCCAGTACCTCACCACCCTTATAGTAAAGAATTTCTTCCTCATATCCAATCTAAACTTCCCTGTTTAAGTTTGAATCCGTTACCCCTTGTCCTCTCACTACAGTCCCTCATGAAGAGTCCATCCCAGCATCCCTATAGGCCCCCTTCAGGTACTGGAAGGCTGCTGTGGGGTCTCCACGCAGCCTTCTCTTCTGCAGGCTGAACAACCCCAATTTTCTCAGCCTATCTTCATACGGGAGGTGCTTCAGCCCCCTGATCGTCCTCATGGCCCTCCTCTGCACTTGTTCTAACAGTTCCATGTCCTTTTTATGTTGAGGACACCAGAACTGCACACAATACTCCAAGTGAGGTCTCACGAGAGCAGAGCAGAGAGGCAGGATCACCTCCCTCGACCTGCTGGTCACGCTCCTTTTGATGCATGAACAACAACTTCACATAGTTCACCAGGTGAAGGGCTACAGAATCACAGGGTATCAAAGATGCTCAGTATAGGTATGACAGTTGTGCATACTATCTTTATGGCTTCATAGAGTGTATCAACTCTAATTACAATGATTTCAAACAGCTCCTGTATTCTGGATATGCAAGAAGATATTTATACTCATCTCCTTGGCCTTCATTTCTTGTACTGATCATCTATTTTTGATAAATGTGTTGATACTCCCTCTCAGGCAAAAATGTTACTTTTCGAAGACAAAAGAGGAACAGTTATGGAATTAATTTTTATGGCATTAGGAGGTGTTGTTCAATACTCGGTTGTGTTTATTTGTAGGAGAAAGGTAAACTGCCTTTCTTACATGTGTCTGACTAACACCTCATATTGCCATTTTAACCAGCAGTCTAGAGACTGGTGTTTATTCCAGAAAGAATTGGCCCTTGCACACAGAAACACTGATTCTCACAAATGATTCTATGTGTGCCCTTGCTTCTCAGCTTCTGCCTAATTCAAGCCTAAATTCTAGGAAGCAACAATAACAGTAACAGGAGTCACGTCAGACTTGAAAGCAATCACTTCAGCTCTGTGAACACAAACCGTACTTCCTTTTCTTCTTTAGAAATGACTTCTTAAACATGCCTTGGTTTCTCTGAGCTAGCATAGCTTTACCCTGTGAGTCAGGTTGTGAAAAGGGATCTGCTACCCCCTGAACAGACATGGTATGTGAGCCTAGTTACATCACATTTCAAGGCAGATGGGTCTCCAAAGGGAACTGCATCATCCAATCATGTGCTTTCTGCTTCTTGCTATTGATTCTTGTGGTTTGTCTGTTTCTGATTTTATTTCCCTGTGTAGTTTAAGGGTAAGTCTGTGGTTTGCCCCATGTGCCCAAGTGAGGGAGCAAGGGTGCAGAAGGCTGCCTGAAAATAAATAAATCAGAAACAGATAGACTAATTACAGGGACAAATGCCAAGGGATGGAGAACACACAGCATCCTTATGATCAGATACGCCTAGCCTGTTGAAGGAGAGATGGCTGTCTCACTATGTGACATAATTCTGTACCACATCAGAGAAGACAGCCAGAACATCCTCTTCCTTGCCTTGTTGAGCAAACCCTTCTTGTGTGGTTTGCCCACATGGCATGTCCCAGCATGGAGAGGAGCAGCTCCCCTGAGGTAGGGGCGGGGAGGAGCAAGGCTGGGAAATTAGAGGCTGCTCCTGCCTCTCCAGTGCCTGTCCCAACAGCCAGCAGGGCTAAGCTGGCATGAGAAGGGATGTAATCTACTCCTGGTTGTTTTATGCACAAAGAACATTACTTCCTTCCGTGGAATGAGGCTAGTCATGGATGTCACCGTGACTCACAGTCTCCTGGGGTAGCACAGCTCTGTGCCATGACCTAGGGGGTGAATTAGGAAGGCTTTTGATGTCATTCTCTAAGTGCTGCACCAAAGGAGACAAAGACTTCTTAATGTAATGTCAGGCTATCTCTTAAACATAATCATGAAACTAACTCTGACTTGCCAGCAGCTGGTAAGGCAGTAGTCTCCCTACACCGCTCCGGCACTTAGCATGAGAAATGTCACTATGTGGGTGGATTAGGCAGAACCTGTCAAAGTTGTGTGCACGTTCTTTGGCTGTGTTTCCTTCCCTGGCCTAATAGTGCCAAGGAGATGGGGAGTGGCATGTGTCACACTTTCTGGCATGTGTCATGTAACCCAGTGAAGTAGAGCCACAAGACTTTTCTGCTTTAGTAAATTGCAGGCAGAAGTGACATGCTGTAGCAGCTAGAAGTCTTAATTCTATAGTATTCACACTGCTAGTGCCTTCATCATGTTTTCTGCTTCCCCAGGGCTCTCTGGCAGAGCCAGAGGTATGTTTCAAGGAAAGGGTAAGGTAATGTATCCAGACAGATATTGTTTAAGCTCAGGGAAGCAAGGGTAGAGAGAGACGTTTGCATAACATGTCACCTACAGTCCCCAGAAAGCTTTACAAGTTCAATGGCATGATCCCCCTAAGAACCACTGAATTGGGCACAGATGTCCAGGAGGAAATATTCAGGGGCTGTTTTGCAGTGTGCAGAAACATTCCATAGCAGTTCAGCAGAGGTTACAAAGAATACCCATACCTGATAAGAAGAGAAATAAGATTTTAAAGCAAGACAACTGGAGACTGATGAAATTTAGGACATAGTCACTGCCACTCACTCCCTAAGCTGGTGTGGGGGGAGTTGATATGAGAATTGGGGTGAGAGAATTTCCCAAAGTTCAGCACAATCTCAAGGTAAATCATCCTCAGGGGAACAGGGAAGAGCAGTGTATTCAGTCTCACAGCAAAGCCTGGTTTTGCACAGCTCCCTGCTTAAATTCTGCTCTGAGGGCGTACATTGTAATCCCTGGGCTGAGGCAATATGCCAGGTAAATTCATCACAAATCACTACCAGAGTAACAGAAGATGGTACAAGCATGTCTGCCCAGTATGACTGGAATGCCATCTCCTGTCACTGCCAGTATGTTGCAGGCTGTATTTGGTTGTCGGGAAAAGACCTATTGGCTGGGAGTCAGCTGCATACCACAAAACAGACAGGTCATAGGTCTGATGTGACATAGCAGAGGCAGCACTGAATTCACCAGCAAGAGTTTCTGTACTGTGTTTTCCTTGTAGCTTATAATAATAATAATAACAACAAAAGAAATAAAAATAGGACCAGCAGCTTCTGCAAGGACCGACAAGTGAATGACAACTGCTGCCTCGATGTAGCATCTGTAGCACCTCAGATCAAGAACTGCCACCCCCAGGTGCCATGTTCTGATTCTGCATGAAACTGAACAGCAGTAGTTGCATAAGCACATATACTAAGTGGTAAAAATATAGCTTTCTGGGCATGAAAGCAGCCTGTGTGGACAAGGGAACTGCACAATGGCCTCATGGGATGGAGACGCTTCCTCCCTTCACTTGCTGGTTTTGATCCAGAGCATGGGATTGTAGTAAGGGGGTAACATAAACTGTCCAGTAGCTATACCTCCTAGAAATACACATCATCTCTTCTGATGTGGGTGCTGCCCCTGTGTCAGACATAGCTGGTTAGCTAGTCAGCTGTTGTCCTGTATGTGGGGCTGAGGAGCTGGACAGGAGCTTGAGGGACCGCACTGCGATGCTCTGAGATGCCTGCCATGAAGGAGGAAGAGGCAAAGGATAAAGCTGAGATGGGAGATGACTCTGCCACTTAATTTGTGCTCAACATTTGTGTAAAGTTGAGACAACTTACATCAACATGATGCCTGACATGGAACTTATATTGTCCCATGATCACCATGACCCTGTTCAGATAGCCAGATAATGTCACATCTCCAATCACCACGATGTTCTCTAGATCCCTTGCCTGCAATCATTATTGAACTGACTGTTTGTGCACTGGAGAGGGAATTCAAATATTGTTGATCAGTGGAAATGTTAGCTATGTGTCCTTTGTTGGGAGTAAAACAACCTGATTCCTCCTATACCCACATATTGAAAATAGAAAATCATTGGAGAGAAAAAAATATGTCAGCAGGGATAAAGGAAGAGCTTTCATCTGTGTATGAGTACATGATGTGCAGGGTACAAAACAGTGTTTAGGTAGGTACTAGTGTTTTGTAATTCAAGGATCACATAACTTTAAGCAAGCAGCAACAAAAAAAATCCACTGCTGCCATGCTATTTTTCATTTACAGACAAATAAAAATTAAGCTAACCCCTCCATGTTCATTTACTACTTTTATTCTCCCTCATCTTCTTTGCTTGCCTGCTTTGTTGTATGGCAATACGTATGTTGTTTGGTTGCTTGTTTGGTTTTATTTGAAATAATTTTGCATGTAATTTTCTGAACTCTTACAGAGCAGAGGAACTAGCAAATGTGTATATTTATGCACATTTGTCCATGTACAAAGATTGATGGATAGCTAATAAAATGCATATCTCTGCAATCCTTTCATGCTTAAGATCCCCAAGCAGAAGTTGTGAGTATTCATATAAAATAGAACTGATCCAAAATGTACATATTTAGCTTAGATAATAGCAGCCCCCAGATATGTGCCTCTTTCTGCACTTGGAAATCTGTCAGTTGAACAAAGAGTAGGATATAGTGTGAATCAAGCTGTCCTAAAAGCTTTATGTGATAGACACACTTTATGGAGTTAGTTCCATTTCTCTCACATTTCAAAAGCAGACTCAGCCCCTAATTATCAGGAGGACAGACTTCACAAAATCATTTTTTGTAGTCAAGGATTGGAATGTGGTTTAAAAGAATATATGTTAAAAGAAAACAGTTTGTCCCAAGGCTTATGGTTCAGCTGTTCAAAGCGTCTTCCTTTTTCTTCCATCTGAAAAATTATTCCTGAAAAGTCATTCTGCCTTTTTTATTTTCCCTATTTTTCAAGGAGGAGGGAAAAAAAAAAAAAGAGCTGTAAAGCTCATGTTGTTCTGAACTCCTTCTCTCCTCTTTCACCAATGAGTTCATCAAACAAAATTCCAACAGAAACAAATGTTATGATGAGATTAGTAGAATGAATGCCAGAGTTCAGACACTAAACTTTTTTTAAAAAAACAGTGGGCTTAATGACGTGAAGGAAGTTGTAGTTTAAACATCAAGGTCAATTATTTCGTTAAATATTATTTGAAAGTTACTTGCCTTGAAACAAAACCAGAACTGTCCATTTCCCAAAAATGCAAACAGATTATTCTGCCCCTGTTTGTCAGCTTCACTAGATAACTTCTATTTGATCTTCAAATGAAAACAGTTTCTGTTTCAGATTTATACAACAGGCTGTCTCTAAAAAGAAAAAAATCTTAAGGTTGGACTGCTGTTTACTTTCCCTTCTAATCCTGTGAGAAGATTTGCATAAGAAAAGCAAATAGGTTTGAGTCTAGGTTTTTCACTTTACATCGAAAGCATGAGGATAAGCCAGTCCTCATCCATCTATTCAGAAAGAAAACAATTGCTTTTTTAAATCAGGTGAGCAGGAAATCTTTCAGTAAGTTCAGCAAGGTTCATGTAAAAGTAACAGGGACTAATTATCAAAACTAGCTGGAGCTTAGTTAAATAATTATAACAGTCAAACACTGAGAGTCTAAAACCCAAAACCTCCAGTTCCAGGTTTGTTTCCTCATACTGTGTACTTAGCTTTAAAACAACATCCAGAACTGGTATTTCCTGGATCTTGCAAAGCAGCCCCTTGTATTTGTAGGTAGCCTTCTCACAGTTTCTAACAGCATCGGTCTCAATTGGGACCTCAGTGAGCAGAGCAGTGCTGGGAGGTGATGTGAGCTCCGGATGTCATTACTGAGTGAGTGCCTCCAGCTCCAAGCGTGTCCCCTGGAGTAAACCAGTTAACCCTGCTGTAGAGTGGCAATATGGACTTGTACCTACAAGACTGCTGTGAAGCAGAAAAGTTTAATGTGTGCAATGTACTTGGAGATTCTTTTGGTGTATAGAAAGGCAAATTATTATTTTATAGGAAGAGGACTGGAAAGGATGTTTTGGATCATGGGGTCAAGTCCCTTGCTATGGGTGGTAACCACATCTCAGAAGCTGGTTCACAAACCAGTCAAATTCCATTTTCCAGCTGCTTTGATTTCTTCCTGCCTGCAGAAGGCCTTTCTGTGTCCTCACCACTCTGATGGGGTGAAGGTGCTTTTCTGTTTCCAGCTTGAATCCCCTCCTGGACAGTTTGTACCAATTCTTTCTGTAATAATTATTTTATTTGGGAGAAGGGGAGGGAAACTGTCTCATAATTTTAAGATTAATCTGAATTTTCCTCTGAGCCCCAGACACCTGGTGGAAGGACGCCAGCAATGCTGTAGGCTGGTTCGATGTACCAATAAAAATAAAATTAACTTTGGGAAAAAAAAAAAAAAGAGTAAGAAAAGCGCCATTCTTAGAAAGCCTCCAGCGTTCCAGCTAGAGCACAAACAGCTGCTTATTTGGGACTCTCATCTGGTAAATCAACAGCCCCGGGCGAAGGGGCCGCAGCTCTCGTGGTCTCATACAAACCCAGACCCCCGCGGGGGGGAAGGGATAAACATGGGTGGAGGGGGGGGGGAAGAGAAAAGTAGGTGGAAGAGGGAGCCATCCTCAAACCTCGGTCGAGACCTCGCCCGAGGGGGTTCGACGCTCCGCTGGGGCGAACCAGCGAGAAGACATCACCTCCCGGGACGCAGGTCGCAACCCGGCTGGCTGGGCTGTGTCCCGCGCTCCCGGCCTCCTCGGGGGGGACCTCTGCCCTTCCCTCCCCCAGTCGGGGGATCTCTGCTCCCTCCCTGACCCCCTCGGGGGTCTCTGCCCCTTCCCTGCCCGCCCCGGGGGGGCTCAGCCCCCTGCCCTGGGCTTCAGAGGCCCGGCTGCAGCAGGGCTCGGCGGGAGGGCAGATCTCCGTTTTGTCCCTTGGCTCGGGTTTCCCCCTGTCCAGGGAACAGGCGCCTTTGCTGGAACTGCGCTCCCCAGGGCTGGGGGTCATTTTTCGTTTGTTTAGTTTTGACCTTGTACTCCGTTGTCTCCCGCGGGCCTTCTTGCTCCCGCACCGGCTGCCCCGAGGGCAGGCGGGGAGCGGGCTGCCGCCTGTACCCGGCCGAGACCCGGGCACGAAGAAGCTCCGCAGCTTGTGGGGTTCAAATAGTGGCGAGCGGGAGAGATTCTGGGGGACTTCGCCCTCTCCGGGCTGGGGTACAGAGGCAGTCGGTCCGTGTTCCTCGGTGCCCTCACCTTTCCCACGGGTGAAGGAGGTGCGTGTCCCCCGCGCAAACGCGGAGCGGCAGCAGCTCTCTGCCTCCCCGCGGGGCACGGGCTGCAGCGGAGGGGCGCGGGCTGGAGCTCGTGGGCCATCGGGAAATGTCACCTCCAGCCTTTGACAGAAGAGCTTCCAGTCTGTGGGTACACCCGGCTTGACGTAGGGAGCAAACAGCCTTCCCACCCCCAAACCTCCCAAAGGGCTCTCCCCCACCTCAACCCCCAAGCCCAGTCAGGATGAAGCAACAGCCACCAAACGCCCTCGAAAAGCCCCGGCCGAAGCTCGTCACCCCCCAAAAAACCCCTGAAAATCAAAAAGTGAGCGAGCCACAGCACCTCCAAAGAGCACCCCCGAACCGGCAGGGCGACCTGCGCAGTACTACACTGCACTGCCCAGCCCGGAAGCAGCGCTGCCGGCCCACGACCGGCCACAGGGCCCCGGCTCCCGGGGTCCACTCTCGCCCTCCACATGGTTCCTAATTCCTACGAATTCAACCAAATTGCTCAAGAGACAGAGGGGGCGAGATGGGGTTTAACCCGAGCCCAATTACAGGGAAACCACAAGAAAACAGATGCAGGTGAAGGGGAAAGAACTCCCTCG
Organism: Amazona ochrocephala; assembly: GCA_039720435.1. NCBI lineage: Eukaryota > Metazoa > Chordata > Aves > Psittaciformes > Psittacidae > Amazona > Amazona ochrocephala. The sequence goes on along the minus strand of CM077882.1, from coordinate 48,681,651 downwards.
CTCCCATGAGCGCTGCCGCAAAACGTGCGGGCAGCAATGGGAGAGATTCTCCCGAGGGCTCCCGGCGCGGACAGAGGAGCGGAAGAAACGGGCTAGTGCCGGAGATTGGGGTGTCAGGGGTCGGACACGGCGCGCAGCGCTGCCCGCCCACGGCTGTGCGCGGCAGCCGCCTCGGCGCGCACCTTGCGTCCGCGCGCAGCCCTGCCGAGACCTGCGCGGCTTTGACACGGCCGGTCGCCCCTCGACAGCTCGTATCGAGCAAGAGCCTTTCCGGGAAGAGGCTTCTAAGAGCTCAGCAGAAGGAGCGGGGGGCCGGGGAGAGTGAAGTGAAAAGCCGAAGCAACAGTGCGATTTTGGGACCAGGATCAAATCCTAACGTGTTACATAAAAGCCACGGGCGCTTCTTATCAGCAAGCCCGGCCTGAAGATGAACAATCCCCAGGAGCTGCTCCAAAACAACCCTGTTAAAAGAACAATTGTGAAATGCCAACTTCCCACAAGAGTACGAACAGCAGGAGCCGGGCATGTCCTATCTGTAAACCAGGGTTCCGACAACCAACAGACAGAGGGGAGGGGGAGGGGGGGATCCTCTCTTGACAAGATTTATCAAGAAACATTTAACTGGGCTTTAATCATATTAGCAAGAGCCCAATTAGGGCTGAGAGCGAAGCGAGGCGGTCGGCGGGCTGGGGAGAGAAGGGGGAGGAGCAAGCGATGGAGTCACTTGAGGATAAAGTCCTTTCATCAGGCTGCTCTCTCGGCAAGCAGAGGAGTGAGAATAATCAGTGCCCTTCACTGGGGGGACGGGGGAGGGAGCAGGCGGGGAATGTGTTTAAAGGATCATTAAGGCCAGGCAGAAGGGAGTTTTTGTTGTTGTTTTTAATTATTACGGCTATTAAGGTGCTGTCTCTGGGAGCTCTCGGGCGCTGTTCTTAATTTCCTTAAAAGCCCTTTCCCAGGTCGCCTCTCCCCCATGCGGAGAGCTTCAGCGGCGGCAGCCTGCGCCCCAGAGCGGCTCCTCGAGGGGAGGAGGTGCGGGGCGCGGCTGCACCGCAGACCCCGGCAAGCGCCAGCCCGGTAGCCAACGCTTGCCGAAAGCCCCGGGAAAAGCGCGGCGCCGGGGACGCCCGGGACAGGGCTAGAGGGGTGAAAGTGTCTTGCCGGGGTTCCAACTTTCCACGCTTTCGCGTGGGCAACCTGCCTCGCCCTTAGAGACTCGCCGGCTCCAGCTGTCGGGGAAGGGGGCGGGGGGGAGCAGACAGCAAAGAATAACTAGGGATAACAGATGGGAGCAAAAGAAGGCTCTGGCTACGAGCCCCCACCGGGTTACGCCACCTCGGGGACACGCCGCGGGGAGCGGAGGTGGCCGTGACCCTGCCTGTGGCTTTCGAGACATCGTTGGCAGCTGCCAGCAGCGGTCCCGGTTTCCTGCCGTTGCCCGCGGGGAAGATAAGGCTGTTGGGCAACCATACCTTTCGCCCAAGAGGAGCCAGATCTCTGCACCGCCGGGCAGTGGATGCTGTTGTTTTAGTGTTTTAACAGGACAGGGCCAAAGGCGTTCGCCATTCGCACCGATGAGCATCCCCGCTTTCGGGGGCGATCCCCACCTCCGCCCCGCTCGGACGGGCTCTCCACTCTCCCCCTCTCCCTCTCCCCGGGGCGGTGGGCTCGGCCGCGCCGACCCCCCGCAGGCTGCCGCAGCCTCCCTCTCAATGACGAGCGTCCCGGGGAGGGCAGCTCCTCTACCCCCGCCCTGTGCCCTTCTAGTGACCGTGCCCCCGCCGCACCTTCCTTGTCCCATGCTTACCTTTCCGGCCCGGCCGCCGAGGGGCTCGCCCTCCCCGCTCCCGCCCCCCGCCCCGTCTCCACCATCCCCGCCGAAGGGGTGTCGCACGCCGCCGCGCCGGCAGAGCCCCGGCTCTCGCCTTGCGCGCACTCGGCTGGCGCTGGCAGCCCCACGGGTTCATCCGAGGACAGCGGCGGCTCCGCGCCGCGGCTCGTCTAGCTGCCAACGCCGCGGCGAGGCTGACGCTGCCGCGGCCGGGGGTGACTCACGGAGGCCCGCAGCAGCCGCCGGTTAGCGGATCCGCCAGCCAAATGGGGAGCGGGCACACTGCGGCCGTCCTCGGCCCCTTCCTCGGGCACCGCCGCCCCCCTCACACAACCCCCTCCTCGCTCCCCCTCTGCTGCTGCAGCGTGGAATAAACGCCCGGTTTTCCTCACATATTCACCCTTCCGACACCGAAAAGGAGCCCGACCCTCTCTCCCTCCCTCCTTCGTCTGCCCGGCACCCCAGTCGGAGGCAGGGCCGGGGTCCGGCTCTGCGGCCGGCAGCGCTCCCGGCGGCACCCTCCCCCAGCGAAAGTGACAGTCGGGCACGGGAGGGTGTGGCAGTCCCCCTTGCTCCCGGCGCCCGCATGCTACCTGAGGGGCTGCGCCCGGGCGCCAAGGGCGAAACCCTAAGGCTGGTCTGGGCGGGCGGGCCAAGGCCGGGGCCGGTGCTCACCTCTGGACGGGGTCCTGAGCTCGGCCCAGCGGGGCTCAGGCGCCAGCCCCGGCCGTGTGCATCAGGGAGTGCCGCCTGCGCTCGGCCGGGTGAAGGCAAACACAGCCCAGAGCCAGCTGGATGGCGGGGTGGGGAGGGAAAGGGGGGCTAAGACCTGGAAAGGGACCGGGAGTGAAAGTGACAGGGAGCATTGGTGTGATGCGCCATGGACGGTCTGCCCTGTTTAGCAAGCAAACTGCAGGGTTTTAGCTGCATGTGGGTCCCACGGAGTCCTGGTGGCATGTCCCAGCTAGAATGTGTTGCAGATGCCTTCATGGTGAGCGTGCAACAGGTCTCCTGCTTGTGCTCGGGGGTCCCAGGTGGAGCCTTTTCATATTCTTTATGTTGTGTAGTTCAGCACGAGCAGTGCTGTTGAGAAACATGCTTCTTGCATGACATCCTGGTTCTGAAACAGGTTTTTGAAGTGAAGCTCCAGCAACTTACGTCTTCCAGTCCACCCTATTGTTGGATGAACAGTTTTAAAGCAGTGTCTTATTAAAATTAAGAGATGATTAAAAGCTCATTTATTAGGAAACTTCAGCCACAAAGGTAGTGGGAATGAGTCCTATGTTCTCTGGATACATGCTCAAGTTTTGGAAGTAGGAAGAAGGCATGCCTGGGCCTGTACTTAAAAATACTCCAAAGCTACTTGTCATAAATATGCTCAAGTGATAAATGTGGACTTATGGACAGGGATTATGTTATCAGTGCTTCAAACTAAAGTTAATTTTTAAGTTCAAATTTCAGTCCTTTGAGAAAAGAGAGTAGGAGGAAGAAGAGACTATTATAATAGAAATGCTGACATTGCTAACTGTGGCAGTTTTTCACTATTATAAGACCTCAGCTAGCAGCTTAATTCCAAAAGGGTGATGTTACCCAGAAGTAATGCAATCAGTTTGTTGGCTGTAACATAGGAAACTGGGAATTGGTCTATTTTATTGCTATTTTTGGCCAAAATTTTAAGAAAAAAATAACCTGTAAGATGCCAGGATCAAGGCAGGAGAGCTACCTTTTCTACTTAAAATAATAAAACAGAGTTCTTTGTGAACATTTTTCACTTCGGTGCAGTTTTACAAAAGCATATTTAAAAGGATGGGCAGTGAGAATGCAAACTTTCAAGCTAGGGATTGGAGGATGGAAAGGCCCAAGGGTGGAATATTGTTAAATGTTTTCAGAGAGGTCCTGAAAACACAGTGTTCGCTTTACAAAATAGAAGTTTTCTCCTGGGTAATGGCTAAATGAGTTTGCATTGATTTGCAGCTGCAAATTTAAAGAAAACAGAAGGAAAGGAAAGAAATGAAAAAGAAAAATGCCCTGTTAGTAATTTAGAATTATGCTGCAACAATTAAGAAAATTGCATCAGATATATAAAAAAATGGATCTGACCGCTTAGGATTTTGAGTTTATGTGTTCAGTATTCTCCAGTCCTTTCATCTTTCTTTTCAGAATTATTTTTAAGGAGTAAACATTCTGATAATTTTCTAGGCAGCACGCTCTCAAATTAGAAATAACAGCTCAAGTGGATTAACTTGTCAGGTGTATGTATCAGTGAAACCTTTTTGGTGAAATCTTCCATAAAAAGTTAGTCAGCGATGTTAGTGAGGCCAGAATTTCACCTGCTGTGAAGGTAGTACTGTTGCAGAAAATTACAAGACCATATTATTCCTCTAGTTCAGGTTTAGATCTTGCTGTTTCTCTTGGTGGTGTTCTGTACGTTTAACTTGATTCAGAATACAGTGAGATCAATGGGACTCTTTGGTTTGGGGTAATGAATTCTTTGAAGGATAAAGTCTCAAGTTTCCTCATATTGAAACCAAGATATGTGAAAGCATGTAAAGACAATTGAAGTTATGCCTATAGCTAAATGATAACTGTCCATTTTAACAGACTGCCTTGTAAGTAACAGAACACTACAAGAATACATGGGTGTGACTAAGTCAACCCTTTCTGGAAATCCTATGACATGCAGCTGCAGAAACTACACAAATTCTTGAAAAATTGTCAACAAAACCTGAAAGGACCTTAAGGGGTTTTATTCCAATTCACTGAAATTTCTTGAAAGTCACATTTCCTGATTTATATACAACCTCTGTTCTGCTTGTAAATATATCACTTGAAAAGTAGGCTGAAACTACTACACTGCCTACCTTGTTTATCTGATCTTCAAAAGGCAATATTACCCTCTTTTTAGACTTGCCACTTAACAAAGCATTATTGTAAGTATTACATCCATTTGTGAATGTATGTACCCAGGGCTATGGAAAAATCAGGGGCTGGCATTCACCATCGGGCTTACATCCAAAACCATATGAGTCAATTTGCACTGTATGACCGCTGGCACTACAGAGGGACAAATTGGAAAAGGTATTTTGAGAAAATGCAGCTGGTTCCAGAGCTGCCCTTAAACACTTGCCTTAAGCTAAAAAACAGATGAGATGGAATGATAGTTGCTTTGTTTTTATTGTGGAAGATAATACCAGCTTGTGATTACTGACTGGATGTGAAACAAAACTTTCTGGCTGTATGGACTGGATGTAGCACATCGGCAGTTGTAAAGGATGTTAGTTGAATCACCACGAGTTCTGTAAAAAGATTCAAACAACAGTCACTGTTTCTCATAAATACAAAAATGAGAGGGCGCCGAAAAATTAACTGAGGAAGATAATGTATGGATGCAAAGAATGGTAGTCTGGATGCTGGCTGCCACACAGGAAATCCCCAGACCACTAATTGATGGAAATCTTAATACTTTCTCAGGTTAGGGAGTGCTCCTAACAACGTGTTTTCACATTTTTTTCATAACTATTCACTTCTGGCCCCCACAGAGAGATTACATTAGCCCGGTGTAGACATTTTTGCTTCCTTGGTGGATTGTTCCTGAAGTCCTACCTCCTTTATCATTAGTCATGGTTACTTAACTTTTTAATGTCAGCTTTATTATTGAGAGATCAAGTATGATTGTGCAGAGGTGTGTCCTCTTGTATATAGGGGCAAAAGAAGCAAGTTAAAGAGGAAGAGGGAAAGGAGAGGGTGTTTGGAGAGCAGAAAAGGAAGATAGGAAATAGGAGGATTGCAGAAGAGTGACTGATGATGGGATAGGACAGGAAGAGACTAGACCACTGACCATGCAGAAAGCAGTGTTCAGAGGTGGTGGTTTGATTGAATTACTCCTCAGTTAACATGCCCTGCATTTCTCAGTGGGAATGCAACTTGCAATCTGTGTGCAACAATGAAAGATTGAAAAAGAACGAAAGAATGAAAAGGCAAGAGGCAATTTTGACTTTTTTTTTTTTTTTTTTTTTCTATTTCTGAAGTCTGCTACCCCACGCATTGGGTAGGGTACACTTAGAGAGAATCTTGGACAAAACCAAGCTGGAACAAAGTTGGAAAGAAACTCCAGTAAGTTTAAAGAAAATGAAAAAAAAAATCTGACCTCGCTCCTCCTTCCCAGAAGGTGCTTAATATCCAGCAAAATCACCTACCCTTGGGCAAATGCCTGACAAAAACATGGTATGTGTGTCTACTCTGAAATCAGAGTTCATATATATATATCTATCTGTAACTGCAAGTCATACTTTGTCTTCTTGATAATATGTTGATGTAGAATTCTCACAGTCATCTTTTTCTACTTTGTTTTTCACTTATTTTTTCTTCTTGTCTTTTGGGACAGAAAATCCTGCATGCACTGTGGTCCAGGTTATACTAGATGTCTCATGCAGGACAATGTCTTATTCCATGCATGACTTATGGTGTAAAAGCAGAGTGAGTAATGGGTGCTGCAATTTAGCTCTGTATTGCATTTTGCATCTGGGGTTTCTGTAATAGGTTCATAATGTTCACAGACTGACACTAGTAATTTTTCTATTTTCCTACTTCCCATTCCTGCTTTTCTTTTTTTCTTCCCAGAGATTTTCCTGTGGTCCTGGAGGATTTTACAACTTTGCAGAATGATACAAAATTATATAACAATGCTCCAAGCACTGAATAAACACATAGAGCCTATTTGTGATATAAAGAGAGAAAGAACAGGATTTGACTAGGCATGATCCCTTATGGTTTTAGGACTGTGTGTCAGCATTGCACCTTTACCAGCAGCAAGGTTTTACAGTACCTGCAGGTCTTAGGGATGCACTATGTGTGCAGAGGAGAAGGAATGGTGGTCTATTCACATTGCAAGTGGAATGCTTTAGATGGCAACATCACCCTTGGGTCTACCAGGGGAAAAACTGCTTTCCATGTCCCGGTGATGCTCTGAAGTACATGCTGTAGGGCTCCAAGTACCAGGGCAAATTTCAAGTTAAAAAGAAGCTCTCCAATGCACTAAATTGCTGATGTAGCACTCACAGTGAGAAACAATCCTGGTCCAGATACAACTTTTGGGAGTACATGCAGGTCAGGCAAAGAGGGTCTCAGAAAGTGGTGCAAAACAACCAAACAAAAATGTCCAAAATCACAAACAACTAATTATCTGATCTGAAAACAGAATGGAGGGGTTGTATGTAGCTGCATTTTGTTTAAATTTAGGTTGGGCTTATGCCGTAACTTGCTGCCAGTCCACACAGTTAATGTCAGACTCCAGGCTGTGGGTTTTCTTACTGATGATTCTGCAGCCTCCCAGGGTTCCTGGTGCCTGGGGAAGAGCACAAAGTGTGTGTTTGTTCAGGGATCTCTATTCAGTGCAAAGAGGTGGTGACAAAAGTTGCTGTTAATTGTTGCCATAAAGGCAATGGGTAAAGGTTGGGGGTTGCTGCGCTAGCAAGTATTCTCTGCTCTGTCCCAGTTCAAAGACAAGCCATCTAGCTGAAACTAGGGTAAAGTATTAATGCAGCTACTGTTTGGTCTCAAGAGAAGAGAGGGAGAGACAGGGAGGAAGGTAAGTATCTGAATCTGTACACAGGAATGGTGAGTCTGTTGGGTCAAGCCTTGAGGTAAGACCCAGAGGGCACATGCAGTACAGATGTGCCGAGTCCAGTCTCGTGTCCTATTAACCAGATCAGTCAGTTGTGAAAAGTGGTCTGTGACTTTCCAGGATAAGTTGTCCATTTAGTTCGTCTTTCTAACCAGTCAATAAAGCTCAAACAATGCTCTTCTATAAATTCTCTTTGTGTTAAAATTGCCTTATTCCTATGTGTCTAACTCTGTATTAGGATGTGAATTATAGGACCTTTGGGATATATGCAGAGTTCAGAATCTTAACACAGGAGCAACTGCATTATTTTTCTATTCATTTTTCTAATCTGTAAACAAGCTTTTGTGCAAGACTGTTAGCACTGAAAGTCTGTTGGAAATTGAGCTGTGGAAGCACAGGAGTTCATAACCCTTCTCTTGCAGCAGCTGTCAGTGACATCTGAATACTGAGTGCCTGCCCCAGGGAGGAGTGGTGAGGTCTTCCTTAGATGCTTGGGCTGAGCCTTAGGAGAAAGCAGCATTGTTGCCAGCTATATGATAAAGGACACAGATAGTGCATGCAACATCCTTCTCTTACCTCTGCCAGGAAGAATTAATGAGACACTTTATTATTCATACACTTTCTAAGGCAGAGCTTCAAGTTCTTTTAACCTGAGAATGGATTTATTAGCATGCATTTATGAGTACTTTGCAGCTCACTAGGTTCCACTTTTGACAGCAATAGAGTTTTCCACTGAAAGCCTTTACTTTCTTGTTTATTTAATATGCATGAATCACTGCTGCTGGTTTAATATGTTAACAGTTATTTAAAGAATGGTCTAGTAAATGCTTTTGCTCATGTATGGATTATAAAATATAGTATCTTACAATATATTGCCTGGTCACTCACTTTATGTTAAGATTTCATTAGCATGCCTTTCCTAAATAACAAAACAGTTCCTGCAGAGCTTGTTAGCCATGTGAGGACCATGTGGTATAAGCAGTTATAAATACACCAGTAAAAAACATTCCAGATTATAAATGACTATAAATTCAACTCCAGTGGTCGATGAATAGCATCTTTATTAACTTATTAACCACTATCAAAGTGATTTGTTTTGTACTTAGACTTAATTTTATGTTTAGTGTAAATTTTATGCTGACTTTCTTTTGCCAGACATATTTATTTCTGAGTCAAAACTCAGTCTCTTTTGCGAAAACGAGGAAAATCAGAGGCATGATAATCAGCCTAAACTCATCCAAAGCACTTTAAAAATAGCCAGCCCACCTACTGCACTGGGAGATTATATAGTGCAGTGTACAGAAGCACAGTGGGGAGTAGCTAAGGAACCGTGCAATATGTAAGCTTTTCAAAATGTACTTGAGGCAGTGGTTCTCTAACCAGAACCAGGTTTGTTCCTGCTACGGCATCTGCCTTTTAGACTCCAGCCCCTTACAGCCTGTTGCCCAGGATGTTTAATTCTGCTTTCCATGAGAAATTTCACTGCATGGATTTTTGTTTCCAAATCAGTGGCTTATAGTGGAGAGAGCTATGGCAGAAGGTGGCCAAAAAGAGTGAGACAGTGGTGTTGTTCAGTCACTGGTGCAGTGGGTGGTGGTGCACCAGCATTGTCACATGGGCTGTTACACAGATGGGCTGTGTAAACTTGGAGTAAAATTCTTGCAGATAGGTCTGCAAAGGGACGTAGGCACACGTATGCCCTGTGTGGGCCTTGCTAGGCCCCACAAAACCATGTAAACCATGCCCAGCTGTCATCTCACTTTGTAAGGTGTTTGGCTCTGCCAGGGAGTGTGTTACAAACTGCATGCAGGTTCTGGTAGGGGTCTTAGGTCAGACCTTTCCTGGCTGGTCTTCTCAGCAGAGCTCTGCATGTACCTGTTGGACTGTTTGGGCCTCTGCTCATATAGGGATACTGTTCCTGGATGGGCTTGAGATTATTATGGTACATGTAAGTACATGATGTATACATACGCTAGTTAAACCAAATGGGTCTAATTTACGGAGACCATTTGTATCTTTTTTCCTGCTCTTCCCTCCATCAAGCTTGCTTTCTCTTATTTTAAACCCCGCTTGTCTGTTCTTGCTGGTTTTTATCAGTGTTTTACCTTTAATTGGTACACATAGTTGGACAACTTACCTCATTTCTCAATAAACAGTCTATTGGTGAAAGAGCTTTTGGCATGTGAACAGCATACATTGCAAAAGATGCTGGAAGAGAAATAGTAGTATGCATGTGTATTACCACATTATGGCTTAGGTCAGATGGTCACCCTGTTGTATCTGAACAGAATTTTACCCTGAAATAAACTTTGAAGTTGACTAAAGCAAAGGGTATTTTCCCATGATAGACCAAATAGAATGTACTGTGCAGGGAAATGAGGAAATCCAGTCTCATACTTTTCAGCATCACTAATTTTTAAAGGGTTAACTACCTGCCAGTAACCACATCTTAACATAATGCATGTTGGCATTTCCTTTGCATATCGCTATTAGGGAATTTGATGAAACAGCTTTTGTTTGTTCACACTTGTCTCTCTTAAAATTTGTGTATCATCAGTAAATGTTATTTTTTTCTGCAACAGCTTGCACTTTCTTCTTCATGCAGACAGAAGTCAAGTCATACTATTGCTTTAGATGATAATTTTCAGCTTGATTTAAAAAGTAAATATGTAGACTTCAGCTGCTCTCGACAACAAGGATTGTAACCAGTTTACACGCTGAGGTTTGTTAATTTATCTGTCTGTTGAAGTTGGTCACTACAGGAATGGAGGGGTTTGCATGGACCTAGAACATTATGTTAGGCCCTTAATTACATTTAACAATTTTGAATGCATTTTCTGGAGGTAGGGAACACAATGTGGGTCCAAGTGAACACATGGAGTGGCCTTCCTTGTATCCAAAGGGAAGGAAATTCTTTACTTCTTTGCAATGTTTCAAAAACTTTTGGTGCCCTTTAGTAGCAAATATGTTCACAGGATGGGGGTTGTCTAGACTGTGCACTGCAGATTAAGGGTTTTACTTAGCTGAGAGCTGGAGTTCCCGAAATGGTTGGTGGGATTTGAAAAGACCTTAATGCCAATGGGGAGAAAGGAACCTCCTGTAGCTCTTCTGGGACCTGAGACGCCAAACATGTAGGTATGGATTAGCACGTCCACTAACTGCAGGGGAATATCAAATAAAGCTCTTTCAGAAGTTTTGTCAGAATTGGGATTTTAAGCAGTTTCTGTGTTAGGCTGAGTGCAGAAATGTGTTACGTGCTCATACAGTAAACTTCCTCAAGTCAGTGCAAAAAATCAGATATAGTTGGTTAATATAACGTGAAGTATATTCGAGATTTTTATAGTAATCAGAATGAAGAAAAACAAAATTTAGAGAAATGGTAATAATTATTCCTGATGCAGTACAGGGAAATAGTTACTGCATTTTTGTTTTTACCAGCCTTTGCTTCCTTCTAGCCAAATCATGTTTAGGAGTGACCTGTTGTAATTTTTTGCAGCATGCCTTTTAATGGTGGCAGAGCAAAAGCCTTGCAGGGAGGTTGTTATGCAATTATTGCTATGTATCTTCCTGCTTATAAGCCTTAATTCTGCTCTGATTTTTTTGTGTTTTTGTTTAAATCCTTGAAAAAATGTCATTCTCTCACTGAACGTGTTTTTCTTCCTAAACACAAGCTGTAAATGCATACACAGATAATATTATGCGATTCTTTGTGGCAGCTGCTTGCAGTTCTCGTGTTCTATTCTAGACAAATTTAGAAAATTAGTACCAAACCTCATAAGCTCAGACATAAAAGCTCGTTGACTGGTCTTTGCCATGGAAATGGCAAGTTTTAACCTGTATATGTAAAAGAAAAATCCCAGAGGTAATAGACAAGAAGAATTTTGCAGGGTTGTTATAGACACAGTGACATCTGTTTTTTATTGCAGTTAATGATTCCTAATATTATGTGCCATTTTGTGTTATGTAACCATTTATTATTAATCTGCATCTCCTATTACGAATCAGTTTTCAATGCTTTTTTGCCCCAATCATATTTTGAGACATTATGAGTGCATATTATTTATGCCTACTAAAATAGAACTAAAGTTGTCCTTCTATATTAAGAATTTTTGAAGTATTTGGAGATGGAGTCTGTGTTCTCCACAAAGTAACTGTTGTCCTAATCATTACCAGGAATTGAACCTGGAACTACCAAAGCTAGAGGATAGCTTGACAATTTGAGCTCAAAAAGGCTAAATCTTCTGGCTAACAGTTGTCGGAGAGTCACAGCTTTTGTGGCTCTGGCAGCAGTTACTACTTGGAGAGGGAATTATGCTTGTGCAACTCAGAATTGTCAGTGAAATCCAAGTGAATTTGGGGGTTTATAGGGAATGCAAAATCGGGCTTTTCCAGGAGCTTCCCAGTAAGCATGAAAGGTTTTCTTCGTGTGTGTGTGTGTGTGTGTGTGTGTGTGTGTGTGTGTGTGTGTGTGTGTGATGGGCTGTGAGAAATCCTAATGTCTGACATTGTCCTGGCTAAGTGCATTCTTCAGTTTTCCATTAGTGGTAGTGGAGGCCATCAGTGAATCCTTTCAGGAGTAACCAGCTGGCATCTGTTAAACCCTTGTCTGTGTATCATGTAAAGCTCAGTGTTACCACTCAAAAGAAAGACCTTGAAAAATTAAATGCCTTTGGAAGTTAGTAATGTAGGCCACAGTGTAAATTGTGGTTGAGCCGAGGCCTGCTATAGAGAAAGAACCTGTAATTGATTAATCCCAGCCTCTAGCTAGATAAAAATGAGTTTGAAGTAGATTAATATAAAAAAAGTTAAAAGACTCCTTGTTGTTGTCAGTTTTCAAAATGCAACTTGTCAAGAGTTTGGCAGAAAGAGCTCAAAGGCATATCTGATTCTAAACTGAGAAAAACAAACCCAAAGGAGCAAACAGCATTATGGACCTTCTCATGTTTGGTTGATTTATATGAATTTTCTCATTGAAGGCTGTGTCTTTATGGCCTTCAGTTTTACTTGCCGTTTTTCTCCAGACTACAGTTATTCAGGAGTTGTGTCTCATAGCTTTGTCTAACATAGAAATTTCTTCCGTACTGCTTGGCCTATCTTTGCATGGCCTTCATGAATCTTCTCAGACATTTACTGTGTGTAATTATTACGAGAACATAAACCAAGGGCAAAACTCAAATTATAGTCTTGGATTCAGTAACAAACTGAGAACTGAAATGGAGACAGCACAGCCAAACAGCTAGACTGGTGTTAGACTTCTTGCTGGAATCTGGTTGCATCTCTAACTTTGCCTGGTATGTGACCTTTGTGCCACACAAACAGTTTGGCCTACTGCAGGCACAGCCACAGTTTGGTGACAAGGTGGTGCAACTTTCTGTTTCTGATTTGGACATAGATTACGTAGTCCCAGTTATGAGTGAAAAATGAAACTCATAGACCATCTCCAACAAATGCTACTAAAGTGTTTATCAATAAAAAATGTCGATTTTACTTAGTGTCACACTGGAAAGTAATTTTTGAACATGTTTGTGCTTTAACACCCTTTCTTAATATTTTTTCCCATACCCTTTTGTGTATACAGCTAGGTCACGTTAGTGACCACAGGCATGAATCTCAATTCCATTGCACTGGTTTCATGCCAGAGTAACCCTGCTGGTTTTCACAGTCTAAAAGACTGATGGAATGTGGTGAAAAATTGATTCCATACATATTTCAATCACGGAGTGACTTAATATTTAGTGCTAAAACAGTTTCAACCTTTAAGAACAACACTTCTATCAGTCATGTTGCACATTTAAAGTTTGCTGTCTCACGACTTGCCAGAACTGCAGCAAATGCTGAGAAGTGAGCATGTCCTTAAACATGGCAAACCATGGGATATTTGATCTTTAAGTTTGACAGTCCTGTAGGATGGTCAGCTAGTACTCTGATACATTAACAGTGTTGAAACATGTACTTACTGCACATATCACTCACATTTCTGAAGCTAATGAGCCTGTTCTGTTAAAAATAATTGCAAAGCTCTAGTTGATAGTCATAGGAGCAATCTCATTATTCTCAATGATCATAAGCTAATACTTGACAACTAAGTTGGGCAACAGGCAGACTGTAGCCTCAAAGGACAGATCATTGCGGAGGTACAGGTGCATAAAACGGATGTAGGGTTCTGTTGTATTTGAGACTTTGTTGCACCTCAGATTTCCTGCATGACTTTTAGACTAGTTAGTATGGTTCCCTTCTGAATCTGTAAACTGGGCATACATAGCAGTACATCCTTATGCTTAAAGGAGTGATATGCACAGATGATGATCTGTAGCACATTTTGTGGTTGGGAGAGATTTCTCATAAGACCCAGGCATAAGCTAGGTCTGAAACAGCTGGGTAAATAGTACTAGTAGTTAAGTACTTATTAGTTAATTAGTTCAGTTAATTAGTAACTGGTAGAGTAACAGCTTTTTTTCTTCTTGCTGTGTAAAAGAGTTGTGACCCTTGGTCTCGTATGGTGTTCCTAACGGCACAGCAGTAGAGCAGCAAAGTAATGGTGCTGCAAGTCAATTATTGCCTTCTTTCTTACATGTATATTCAAATTGCTGCAGATTAATGAAGTGCTATGTGTCAGTCCCTTCCAACTGATATTCTGAGATTCCACAGGTGAAATGTGGTAAGTGTACATTAAGGCTGTGGTGTATTTAAGGCAATGCAACTCGGTTTAGCCTGTAACAAAAATGATTATGTTAAACCACATTGTCTCGCACTACTTGAGGTCTGAGGATGTAAGAAGACTTCTTGGTTCAGCTTACATTGTTGTCACTTGTTAAGTCTTGGTAATTTGATCTGAGCTCATATAAAGGTTTAGGTAAGAAATGGTGGTTGTTCATTCTGGGATCAACATCTCTGGTTACATGGAAACAAGTCTGGGGATATAAAGATCTCAAGGAGATTTATCCTGGTTAACAGTATTCCTTCCTCCTTTTTTTCTTTCCGCTTCTCACCAGTTTAAATTGGCTGAAGAACAATTCACCATTTGTGGGAATTTTTTTTTTTTTTTTTCTTTTTTTTTTTTGGGTGGGGGGCACACACACACACTAGGGAGGGGGTTGGTCCAAATCCATCTGGGAAATACACAGACATTTTTCTGCCAAACATAAATTTTGAGATAATTAATTCTGGAAACAACAAATATTTTATTTCTGAAATAAATGTGCTCCTTGGTTTCTGCAGCTTCTCAGTGAAAACAGTATTTGACAGGTGACTGACTATCAGCTCTGCAGAGCAACTGTGGAGCTACAGGGGTTTGGTGGAGCTTTGGCAGCCCTGTTTGATGGGCTGCCTGGAAGTTCATTGACGGGCTTCTAAGCTGTCAGTTGGCATTTACTGGTAGGTGATCAGGAAGTCTGGAAATATTGGAAATTACTGTGATTTCCAGACTTCCTGTACATGGGAGTGTACAGGAAACATGGAAATCACAGGAAGTGGGAAGTCACTTCTTTTAAGGTTGGGGTTTCCAGGACTTCCAGTTTACTGGTTAAAAAAATGGAAGCCTGGTGTTTCACTGTGTTGGGACACCCCATTGAGCAGATCTGCCTCTGATACCTCAACTAAACTCACCTTTATTTCAAGGGAACCATTTCACACCTTGTTTTCGAGCATCAGGGTGGCTTTCTGTGATGCCAAAAGAAGGGCCTTCTGTCTGAATATTTCATCTGTCTCCACTTGCCAGAGATGTACCTACCTTGCTTTCAGCTGGTTTGATGGGGTATGAGTAGCAATCCAGCTGCGGAAGCCTGGAATTTAGTGTGCTAATTCCCGAATGTAGTTTACCCAGCTTCTTTGGGTGTGTCCTGCATGGCTGCTAGACCTCAATGGAAACTACCCGCACAGCTTCAAACAGCTAATGAAGCGGCCTCGCACCCACCACACCCAGCGTCTGGAAGATTCTGGCCCATCTTGCAGAGTAACACTATTCACAGTTACAGCATCTGGCTTTGGCAAGTCTACAGGCACAGCCAGCCTTTGAAACAAAAACAAAACCATGCATCCTCGCCACTGTTTTTTCCCTTATTTATGTGACTAAATGCTGCAATGCACACATGTGGGTAAAAGCAGGAATAATGCAACCCACCAGTGACCATAAAGGAACTGCAGTGGCTCAGCACACTGCAGGAGCTGCTGCTTGAGCTGATCCACAGCTTTTTCTAGCCACACCAAGGGTTTCACACATCTGAAGCGGAGTTACTGCTTGCAGCATGAAATCTACCTCAGAGGCGTCAGATTTGACCTTCAAAACTGAAGGAGTTTTGTCAGACATTTTGAGAGGGAGATTGCAAGTGCACCTATACTTAATCACTGAATATCCACATGTTTCACAAGAAATGCAACCCCTTTTCTTGTCTTCTTCATACCTGAGTGGTACAGATCTCCTTCAATTAACATGCAGGCACATTAAAAATTGGTTTCTTGCAGTCTTGCAAGTGTTACTACAAGTATGCTTCTCATGCTGAGGAGCTGAGCATCTTCAACTCCTTTTATTGCCCCCAAGTGACTTGCACTTCACAGTCTGTGGATGTCTACAGATGGCAGGAGATAACAAATATTTTAGGTGAAATATGATAGAAGAAAGCAAGAATTGTTTTCAGTCTTTACTGGCATACCAGATTGTTTCTTCATTTCAAACACTTACGCAGAACGGCTGACTCTGGGAGTGCTAACACTGAACGTATCTGATGTTTCATGGTTCAAGTGATTTCTGCGTGAATGCATTGTGTTGTCTATGTGCAAGTACCTGTGCTTGAAAACAGATTTGAGCCCTTAAAGATTGTTTTGTCTCTTTAGTTTGTCTTTGAAGATGTCTGCCAACCTTAGACTTTCGCAGCAGGAATCTTGCATAAGACCACATGTGCAGGAAAATCATCCGTGTAACATTTAAAACCCATTGTTTCTTCCATTAGTTAAGAAGAAACACAGACCAGTTTCTCACTGAATGTATTTTTATCTTCACACAGATTTGATGATCTTGTGGGAGCATGCAATCATAAATTATTAAAAGGAAATCAAGCTACGCAAAACTAAAAACATCAATTATCTTCTTAAGGGGAAAGTATGTGAATGGATCAATAGGATTAAGTCACTGTAAAGCATCACAACCTTCTGTTGTGATTGCATATAATGACCCTGATAATCTTAGTTGTCTCTGGCATAAGGGAGCAGAAGGATATTTTTATGCATGCATTTTATGACAAAATGAAACATGATTCTCTAGGCACAAGAGAGTGTGTAAACACATGCGTACATACTTGTGTATATATACATGCATTCTTTTGGTACATGCATATTTTCTTCCAGATGCAGTCAGAGTCCTGGCTGTTGTTAAGGATTTGGCAGCTTTCTTGTTCACTGTGGGTGTTTATCATTCTACTGTGATTGTTCATGTTGTGATGAGTTTCCTCTGGGGTACAATTTTCAGGCACATGTTCCTGTCAACCAAGGTCAATGCTGAGCCAGAGAAGCAGTGCACAGGTGATACATCAGAGTTAGCCTCTCATTTGGCTGCAGACAGTGGCACTTCTTAATTTAACTTATGATTAAACTATTGCTCTGATACAGTACCAAAAATATTTAAGTCCTTCTTGGATTTCAGTGAAATGGTTTTTTACATAAACAAAGGAAAACATAAGTGAATAATAAACTCTCAGGACCTGATCACGAGACTGTTGAAGTCAAAATGCAAAGACTCCTTGGATTTCAGCAGGCTCTGCTTCAAGCCCTTAATGCATTCTCAGGTGTCTGTAATTCCAGGTGGGAGTAAATCTTCATTAGGTGGCTTCTTTACTCTCACAAGGTATAGTGCTGGTGGCAGCAGAGAAAGTTCAGGATGATGGGACAGTTCAGGGTAAAGAATGATTTTGTTTATTTGTTTTATTTTGGGCACCATCTGGGTTCTAAACAAAAAAGCTCTAAGGGACGAAATGCATCAGGGTCATTACAGCTGTTATTTGGCAGTTACTAACATGTATTCTTGAAAGAAACTGTTAACACAATTTTGTTGTTTCTTGCCAAACAGCAAGGGCAAGCTATCTGTTTTGGAGCCAGATTTGAACTGCAAGCTTTAGAAATCCTTTCTAGGATCAGCTGATCAAGAAATATGGAAAGCTGAATACATTAACCAGCCTGCCTGCAGAAATCCATGCTGGTCCACTCACAAACACGTACTGTGTTTCTGTCAAGCTTCAGATGTGTAGTAGAGGTTATGGAAAGTTACACCAGATTTGTGCTTGTCCTTGAATAACAATAATAGTAACCTATGATGGTGTAATACTTTAAGATCAAAGATGGGCTCGAGGCAGTTTGCACGGCAGTTCGCGCGGGCAGGCGAGCGGGGTGGTGAGCGAGATGGTGAACACTCGCTGTACGGGCAAGGCTCGGTCTGGGAGCTCCGCTCTGGCTGCGCCGGTGGTGGCCAGTGTAGACACCCAAACGGAGCCGATGGGAAGGGAGGCTGCAGTGCAGAGCTCGGGGTGTAGAGAGCGCCTGCATTGCTATCCTAAGGGAAGGGTGAGCAATGGGCAGGGCTGCCCTCTGCATTCCCTGGTGGAGGTCCTCCTGCAGCAGGTGGCTGAGCTGCAGGAAGCTGTTACCAGGCTGAAAGGTGTCAGGGAAGCTGAGGGGGAGCAGCACTGCTTGCTCCGGGACCAAACTGTTCCGGGGCCTCGAGTGTCTACTGTTGCCGGTGCAGGAAAGGAGGCTGCTAACCCAGGAAGCTGGGAAAAGATAACAGAAAAAAACAACAAAAAAAGGAGGAAGAGGGCAATTAAAAGCAAGGGGTTTCCTCCTACATCTGTTGTCCCCACCCAGAACTGCTTTGCTATCCTGCAGGGGGCTGATGAGCAACAGCGCTCCCACCAGGCGCAACCAGCCAGTGCACTGGTAAAGAAGGTCACTACTGGTGCTGCCAGGAAAAAGCGGCGGACCATAGTAGTAGGGGACTCTAATCTGAAAGGCACAGAGGCACCCATCTGCCCGCCTGACCCAGGCTCAAGGGAGGTGTGTTGCCTACCAGGGGCTCAGATCAGGGATGTGGCCGAGAAGCTGCCTGCTCTAGTCGGTCCCACTGACTATTACCCACTCCTGGTAATACATGTGGGTGCTACTGATCTAGATAGCAGTAGCCCGGAGATCATAAAGAAGGACTACAGAGCTCTGGGAGAGGTAGTTAGGGGCTCAGATTTTCTTTTCGTCAATTCTCCAGGATACAGGGCAGGACCTTGAAAAGGCTAGGAGGATTGGGCAGGTTAATAAATGGTTAGAAGGGTGGTGCTGTAGTCAGGGGTTTGGGTACCTTGACCATGGGACTCAATATAGTAGGCCAGGTCTACTGGGGGCTGGTGGAACTGGTCTGACAAAGAGGGGGAAGAGTAGATTTGGTAGGAGGCTTGCCAGACTGGTCAAGGATGCTTTAAACTAGATGTGTTGGGGGAGGGGGGCATCATTCCATCCCAACACACCCAGTCGGTTGGCAGCACCTACAGTAAATGTTCGGAGCAATGTAGAGATATTCCAGCTGCTCCAGCCAATGAGCCGGCTTCAATTGGATCTCGGCTCAAATGCCTCTACACAAATGCCCGTAGTATGGGGAACAAACAAGAGGAATTAGAGGTGTGTGCACGTCTACGGGGGTATGATATCATAGGCATCACAGAAACATGGTGGGATGGCACCTATGACTGGTGTGTTGGAATGGAAGGTTACCAGCTCTTTAGGAAAGACAGGCCTGGCAGACGGGGAGGGGGAGTTGCTATTTATGTTAGGGATAGGCTAGAGAGTATGGAACTCTGTCTGGGGACAGTTGAGCAGTCGACAGAGAGTTTGTGGGTCAGGGTTAAAGGGAGAACAGCGATGGGTGACATTATTATGGGAATCTGTTACAGACCGCCTGGCCAAGGTGAGTTGCTGGACGAAGCGCTCCATAGGCAGGTAGGAGCAGCCTCACGCTCGCAGGCGCTTGTTCTCATGGGAGACTTCAACCACCCTGATATCTGTTGGAGGGATGGTACGGCCCGGCACAAGCAATCCAGAAGGTTCCTTGATTGTGTGGAAGACAACTTCCTTCTGCAAGTAATAGAGGAGCTGACAAGGAGAGGTGCCATGCTTGACCTCGTCCTCACCAACAGGGAAGGGCTGGTTGTGAATGTGATACTCCAGAGCAGCCTGGATTGCAGCGATCATGAGATGGTCGAGTTTGAGATCCTCAGGACAGTAAGAAAAGCGTGCAGCAGGCTCACTGCCCTGGACTTCAAGAGAGCAGACTTTGGCCTCTTCAGGAACCTGCTCAGTAAGGTTCCATGGGATACAGCCCTAGAGGGCAGGGGGGCCCAAGACTGTTGGTTGATATTCAAGGCTCACCTGCTGCAAGCTCAGGAGCGATGCATCCCAACTAGAAGGAAGTTTAGCAGGAGGGCCAGGAGACCTCCTTGGATGGATAAGGACCTGCTGAGCAAAATTCGAAGGAAACAAGAGGCTTATAAAAGGTGGAAGCAAGGTCAGGCGGCCTGGGAAGAATACAGGGATGTTGTCCGGGAAGCTAGGGACCAGGTTAGGAAAGCTAAGGCCCATTTAGAATTAAACTTGGTTAGGGATGTTAAGGATAACAGGAAGGGATTTTATAGGTACATTGCCAATAAAAGACAAGTTAGGGACAATGTGGGCCCTCTCCAGAAGCTATTGGGAGAACTGGCTATCCTGGATTTGGAGAATGCTGAGGTTCTTAATGTCTTCTTTGCCTCAGTCTTCACCGGCAAATTCTCTGACCACACCACCCAAGTCTTGGAAGGCAGACGGTGAGGGTGGGGACCCTGGGCCCACTGTGGGGGAGGGTCTTGTTCGGGACCACCTTAGGAACCTGAATGTATACAAGTCCATGGGACCGGATGAAATCCATCCACGGGTCCTGAAGGAGCTGGCAAAGGAAGTTGCTAAGCCACTGTCCATCATATTTGCAAAGTCATGGCAGTCAGGTGAAGTTCCTGATGACTGGAAAAAGGGAAATATAACCCCATTTTTAAGAAGGGAAAAATGGATGAGCCAGGGAATTACAGACCAGTCAGTCTCACCTCTGTGCCTGGCAAAATCTTGGAGCGGATTATCCTGGAAGGCATGCTAAGGCACATGAAAACCAACAAGGTGGTTGGTGACAGCCGACTAAGGGGAAATCCTGCCTGACCAATCTGGTGACCTTCTATGAAGGGGCTACGGAACTGATGGACAGCGGCAGAGCAGTTGATGTCATCTACCTGGACTTGTGTAAAGCCTTTGACACTGTCTCACATGACATCCTTCTCTCTAAGTTGGAGAGACATCAATTTGATAGGTGGACCACTCAGTGGATAAAGAACTGGCTGAATGGCCGCACGCAAAGAGTAGTGCTCAGTGGCTCAATGTCCCACTGGAGACCAGTAATGAGTGGTGACCCCCAGGGATCGGGGTTGGGACCGGTCTTGTTCAACATCTTTGTGAGTGACATGGACAGTGGGATTGAGTGCGCCCTCAGCAAGTTTGCCGATGACACCAAGCTGTGTGGTTCGGTTGATACGTTGGAGGGAAGGAATGCCATCCAGAGGGACCTTGACATGCTTGTGAGGTGGGCTGATGCCAACCTGATGAAGTTTAACCATGCTAAGTGGAAGGTCCTACACCTGGGTCGGAGCAATGCCAGGCACAGCTACAGGTTGGGCGGGGAGGAGATTCAGAGCAGCCCTGTGGAGAAGGACTTGGGGGTGTGGGTTGATGAAAAAATGAACACGAGCTGGCAGTGTGTGCTTGCAGCCCAGAAGGCCAACCGTATCCTGGGCTGCATCAAAAGGAGTGTGACCAGCA
The DNA here is from genome assembly GCA_039720435.1 of Amazona ochrocephala. NCBI lineage: Eukaryota > Metazoa > Chordata > Aves > Psittaciformes > Psittacidae > Amazona > Amazona ochrocephala. The sequence continues at coordinate 48,660,331 of CM077882.1, read as the reverse complement.
GGTCGAGGGAGGTGATCCTGCCCCTCTCCTCTGCTCTCGTGAGACCTCACTTGGAGTATTGTGTGCAGTTCTGGTGTCCTCAACATAAAAAGGACATGGAACTGTTGCAACAAGTGCAGAGGAGGGCCACGAGGACGATCAGGGGACTGGAGCACCTCCCATATGAAGATAGGCTGAGCAAATTGGGGCTGTTGAGCCCGGAGAAGAGAAGGCTGCATGGAGACTTCATAGCAGCCTTCCAATACCTGGTGGGGGCCTATAGGGGTGCTGGGGAGGGACTCTTCATTAGGGACTGTGGTGAGAGGACAAGGGGTAATGGGTTGAAACTTAAACAGGGGAAGTTTAGATTGGATCTGAGGAAGAAATTCTTTACTGTAATGGTGGTGAGGCCCTGGAATGGGTTGCCCAAGGAAGTTGTGAATGCTTCATTCCTTGTGGCGTTCAAGGTGGGGTTGGACATAACCTTGGATGGCATGGTTTAGTGGGAAGTGTCCCTGCCCATGGCAGGGGGGTTGGAACTCGATGATCTTGAGGTCCTTTCCAACCCTAACTATTCTATGATTCTATGATTCTATTCTATGTTGATATTAATTGACTTGGAAAAAATTTATTTAGCTATGTAGACTATACAATGGTTTTGATTCCACTAGGAGTGGATAAAAGCCAGATTTCAGCCTTGTTGGTCAAATTTTTCCTGTAGGAGCAGCACCGCCTGTCCAAGTTAAAGGAGGTATTGCTTATTCCTCCCAAACCTTGATGTTTCTCTGTTTGTCCTGTTTAGCATAAAAGAAAGAAGCCAAAACTCTCTTCTTGTGTCTAAATTGCCAACATCCATGACCTGTGAAAAATTCAAGGCATGAGAAGGAACGCTGGTGCCAAGGGTCTGTCACAATTCGGGATTCACTGTGACTCCAGTACTGCTGCTGTCATGGCTGTTTCAGCCCTTTAGGAGGGCTGGTAATAAAGTAATGGTAGCCTGAAGCACAAAATCAGCAATAAAATATGAAAAATGGACAAACTCTGTAGGTGGTAGCAGGAGCAGTTATAATATTCCACTGAAGCTGGACTGGGAAGGATGCATTCAAGGTGGGCTGGAATCTAACCCGCTGTGTTTTCCCATCACTGCCTTGGTGTTCTTGGGCTGTTTAGCTGTGATTCTGTATCACTGGGTTAAAAAAACTAAATATTGCTTAAATGCTTGACTTTAGCAAGTTCAGTACAATCCAGTCCAGCCAATACTGTAAGCAACCTTCCTGGAAGCTTATAGTTTTCTTGTTGCTCTGTGACATGTGTTTCGTTGTGACTAAGTTGGTACTTTTTATGTGCTTTCGAATTTATTTGGAGCATTTGCCAGTGCCAAGCTCTGCAAAACTGGAGTAAATGTAATTCAGTAACTGTACAATATAGAATTTCTTGTATGTGTTGTGAATGTTGGCACAGGATTAGATGAACTGTGCTGATCTCTCAGAATATATTGTATATATCTTTCTTGCACACATAAAAATATCCTGAACTCATTTACTTTATATCACTCTGGAATAAATCCACTTTAGTCAATGATGTTAAACTACTCAGCTGTGCTACTGATATGGCTGCATTTTATTACCTGCTTCATGCAAACCACAAATAATACAGAGAGCACTAGTTACGTGATTTTAGTTTCGGATGCAGGATGTGTGATGCAATCCACTGCAGTTTATATACATAAACACCAAGCATATTTTTGAGCTACTGTACTTTGAAATCTGTGTCAGACATCTATGCAGCCAGACAGTAAACAAAGAAAATGATACCTTAGGCCAGGAGCCTTCACAGAGGGCTTACTTCAGAAGCTGCAAACGGAAAGTGTAGCATGTGTTAAGTCACAAAGGTTAGTAGGCCAACCAAGAGCAGTGCTGTGCCTGTGAGCTACACTTATAGGATTTGAAGTCAGTGGGAGTTTGCTATTGATTCGAAAAAAGGTAGGACTGCCACAAGTGTTTCTACAGCAGTTTCATTCCGTTGGCATCAACAGAGTTGCTTCGGCTTTGGTCAGGGATGCAAAAGGTGAATTCGATCTGCTGTCAAAGGAGGTTGTAAAATTTTGTATTTATTGCTTTATTCAGGAAACATTTTCCCCTAACTGTCACATACCTCATGAACATTTTGCCTTAATCGATGTAAAACTACTGCTACACTAAACCCACATTCCAGTGACACTGAACACAGATTCCACTGCATGATAAAGTATTGTAATCAAAATGAATCTTAACTGCAGGCTCTTCCAGATCCCAAAATGGGACTTTAAATTGCAAAGTTTTGATATGTGGCTTATGTGTTCCTGGAAATTCTGTGAAATTAATCAAAAGATTGAAGGAAACTTTTTTTTTCTTTCTATTTTTTTCCTTATTTTTTCCCAAAAGCCAAATGTAAACTTAAAAGGCTAAGCTTGAAACAATCTGGTCTGGCTGTACAATTAATTATAGACTTCAAGGAGGCTTGAAGAACTATTTCACATTCCTTAGTTGCAAGAGAATATAGCAATGAAGGAAAAAAAAAAACAATTCTGGAAATGGGAAACTGAGCATAAAATGTATCTGTAGAAAACAAGGCTGCTGAAGTATGAGACTGCTGATGTTTCTTTGGTGGATATTTTATATCTAGTTAGTTTTCAGGTGATTATTTTTGATGCATTTGTAATAATGATTCTTGAGACATTAGTAGAGTAACGTAGTGGGTAGGTAATGATACTGTCTTCAGAACTACCAAAATCAAGTTCTGATGCCTGATGGGAACCGTAGTTTCAGATCTTTTCTTCTCATCATAATGAAAAACACTCACAGTGTCAAAAGTTGTTTTCTGCATGTGCCAAATAGTACAACAGAGAAATTTGGAGAGTGTTTAGATATTTTGGCTTCTTTCTTTGGAATATCTGTACACTGTCTCCACTAAAGCAGGAAAACTAATGTTGTTAAGGAGATACAGGAGAGAGTGAGAAGCAGAAGATGCTGCATAGCAGAGCAGTCAGATAGAAGGAAAACTACAAAATGGATATCTCCCAGTGGATGATGTCTATAGTCCAGAGGGTTCAATCTGTGAATATCATCCAGTATCTGAGGATACTGACAGGAAGTCTGATGAAGGGTTTGTGCAAGGGATAATCTGTCTGGAAAACCAAGAAGTATTGCCAAGAACTGGTCCTTGGACTTTGGTGGCAGTTTTGCAGAAAGAAAACTCAGACCGGTAACTGACTAATTTAAAGATATCAGTCATACTAATATGGTTCTATGTCCTTGTCTTTTCTTCCTGTATAATATCATTGCCTAGAAAGTAGAGAAAATAACAATCGTGGTTCTGTCTGCCTCCTTCACTGATGCCAACCTTATGAAGTTTAACCATGCCAAGTGCAAGGTCCTACACCTGGGTCGGAGCAATCCCAGGCACAGCTACGGGTTGGGCAGAGAATTGATTCAGAGCAGCCCTGCGGAGAAGGACTTGGGGGTGTTGGTCGATGAGAAAAGGAACATGAGCCAGAAGTGTGTGCTCGCATCCCAGAAAGCCAACCGTATTCTGGGCTGCATCCAAAGGAGCATGACCAGCAGGTTGAGAAAGGTGATCCTGCCCCTCTCCTCTGCTCTCGTGAGACCTCACTTGGAGTATTGTGTGCAGTTCTGGTGTCCTCAACATAAAAAGGACATGGAACTGTTGCAACAAGTGCAGAGGAGGGCCACGAGGACGATCAGGGGACTGGAGCACCTCCCATATGAAGATAGGCTGAGCAAACTGGGGCTGTTGAGCCTGGAGAAGAGAAGGCTGCGTGGAGACCTCATAGCAGCCTTCCAATATCTGAAGGGGGCTATAGGGATGCTGAGGAGAGACTCTTCCTCAGGGACTGTAGTGATAGGACAAGTGGTAACGGGTTCAAACTTAAATAGGGGAAGTTTCAATTGGACATGAGGAAAAAATTCTTTACTGTAAGGGTGGTGATGCACTGGAATGGGTTTCCTATGGAAGTTGTGAATGCTCCATCCCTGGCGGTGTTCATGTCACCTTGGGTGGCATGTTTAGTGGGAGATGTCCCTGCCCATGGCAGGGGAGTTGGAACTAGATGATCTTGAGGTCCTTTCCAACCCTAACTATTCTGTGATTCTATGATTCTATGACAGGAGTGTGCTGTAGTCTAAAGACTGTGCTCAGAGAAACCAACTCTACAATCTAATCTTGAACCACCAGCTCTAATATAGAAAAGTAAAAGGATTTTTGCTTTACAGTGGTTCCCCCCGCCCCCCATATGAGAGGGATTTTCTGAACAGAGTTTTGTGTTTGAGATTCTACTTTTTCCTCAGGGTTCATCCAAGAGGTCACACATCCACAAACTTCAGCAGTAAATGGCTAGCTGAATCCTGTTAAATCCAAGAAGCTGGGTTTACCAGAAATGTAGAAGATGATAACATGTTCAGAACCAGAGAAGTGGCTACCTTCCCAAGATTTAGTAAGCACCATGGGGGCAAGTGACCGTAATTATGTGAAGAAAAGACTTTTGCCTCAAGGGCTCAATTTTCTCCTTCCCCTGCAAGCTAATGGTCGTGATAATTTTGTTAGATTGAGAGCAGTTCGTCTTGAATCTGCAGCTTCCCTGCTGCACTTTATATGCATTGGGTTGTATGGTGGTCATATGTGTGGGCTGAAAAAGGATGAAAAATGTTCCCTAAGAAAAGTATGAATAACAGAAAATTAAGGGCTCATTGACTCTTTACAGGAGGCTTATTTAGCTAGTCTAACAGAGCTTTTTTCCCATTTTAACTAACATGGGTTCAAGTTTGTTTAGCTGCTTTCATTATCATTGACTCTGGCTTTTTCTTTCAACCCTTGCCCTTAGCTGTTGTGATCTCTGTTTTCTTTCCTTCAGTAGTTTCCTTTCCTTCATTTCTCTCAAGCAGATTCCTTCCATCCACTACAAGAATGGGTACTCAAATAAACTGTTGTTTGAAATCCTGGCTCCCTGGGTGTTTCCCTCTGCTGCCTTTAGCAGTGTCAGGATTCAAGATACATTTGTTTTTTTCTGTTTTGCCATTACACAAATACTGCTCCCCAGTAGGACTTTGAAGTTCGTATTGTATTCATTAATGAGATTTAAAATCTTTTCAAAACAGTCCTTCCTAGCCCTTCTCCACTAGCAGGATGCGTAGCCCACTGCATATGAATTGGTTCTGGGAGCGGGGCCAGGGAGCATGGGAGTGGGGCTGGGCCAGGAAGTGGGAGTAACCACTTCCTTAAGCCTAGGAGAAGGGATTTCTGGGTCCTAGCTTGTGAGGGTTGAGGAGGGAAGAAGTGTAGCCATCTGCACAGTGCATGGGTGGATCAGCTTCTCAAAGAGCTGCCAGCAGTAAAGGGGAGTGGGATCTGCTAGGACCATAGGAGGTTCACAATTTGTGAACCAGCTGTGATTTCAAAAATTAGTTTGACCAAACCAGGACGAACTGTCTCCAGCACAGTTTTGGCTACCCACAACCTCTGTTGGCTTCATCCTGTATTTCTGATGCCAATGCATTGCCTAATGATGTCAGCGGGTGTTTTGGGTTTGCAAGGAATGCAGGAATGGGATCTCTGAAAAACAGAATCTGTATGTAGAAATGTCGTAAAACAGAAAGATGTTTTGCAGAAACTTGCATTAAACAGTTTAGCAAGAAAACTGAGCTTCTTCCAGTCCCATGGCTACTGCTTTTATGAATTATCCTAGCAGGTAGCATGCTTTATTCCAGGCTGTCTTCAGATGCTTTTGTGAAATGCTTCTGAGGGGGAATAACTCAGGATAATCTTTCCGACCAAGACAGCATTCATCAATTGCCTGGGTTCCATTGATGTTTGCCAAACTTCAAGGAGGTGAGGTACTTATCTGAATTATGCCTTGTCAGATCATATTAGCTGTTCCAGTGGGTCTTTTGTAGGGATGATAATGTCTCTCAAGGTGTTAAAGATTTTAGCTTTACATGATTTTTGTTCTAGACTTTAGCAGTATGCCCTTGTGTCTATGCAGGCTTTTTCTAGGCTTGATGCTTTCACCAGTTGAGTGGACTCGCCGCACTTCTTCCAAGCGTATTACCTGCCATAACCAGTAGTATGGCTGCTTTTAATATATCTTTTCATTCTTGTCAATTCTTTTGGAGTAGTCTTCCTGTCTTTTTTTCTTGATTTTGCTTAATGGCATGGAAGTCTGAGACAGGAATTCCGTTCTTTGTAGTAGAATTTTCACACATGGTGTAAAACAATGCTTTTGTCAATAGGTCTGTAATGGGCTCTTTGGTGGGCCTCACAACCCACAAGTGCTTTTTATGCCCTTATCGAAATAACTGATTATACTTTGATCCAGACAATAAGTATTCACTTTTCTAATGTGATGCTCTAAGTATTCAGGGATTCATTCCTTATTGGCTGATGTGCTCAATAAATTCAGCAGGTTCATCAGTTATAAGCATCCCCAGGTGCCTTCAGTGTGAAAGCTTCTGAACGTATCAGCTTGTTAGATGCTAGTTTTTATACTCGAGATGTGCTGAACGCAAGAGCATTCCTTCTATAACAGTGTGTTGAATAAATTTCCATATAGCCTTGAGCCACTGCTGTGTGTTGGCTTTTGCCAGGCTGTGACAACCCCAGCTGTGTTGGGGTTTTCTTACCTTCTGACGGAGAAAAGTCATTGGCCTTTTCTGACCTTGTCCTAGAGACGTGCACGAGATTTTGAAAAGTCTTTTGAAATTACTTGGCTTCTCCCTTGGTTTGGTAATATCGCAGAGTACTACTTTCTGGATTTTCCTGCTGGAAGATAACAGTTTTTACAGTGGTAAAGTTTTCAATAGAGTTTTAAATACTTGGCATCAAGATAGATCTTTTTTGCATGCAATATATTAGTCAGTGTGACTTGTTAAACCCTAAAAAGTGGCTTGTGCAAGAAACTGCATATTCCCTGGTAAATCATAGAAGTGCAGGAATGGGAGGGAGCTCAGGCAACCAATCTGTCTCTGTTTTGTGGCCTAGCCAAGGACTATTTCTGACAGGGATTTGTCTAACCTTTCCATAATGGACTTCAGTGATGAAGATTCCATGACCAGCCTCAGTGAGCTATTCCAGTGCATGGTTGTTTTTGTTAGTTGTTTTGTCCTAATAGCTAACAAATCTTTTACCACACGGTAAGCAGAACTATTCTAACCTAGCAGGACATGAAGAACAGTTGATCACTGTCGTATTTTTAACGGCATCTTGCATATTTGAAGACTTATGTCTTCCCTCAGTCTCTTTTCTAGACTAAACAAACCCAAATCTTTCAGCTTTTCTTCCTAGATCGTATATTCCAAAGTGATGTATTTTTTTTCTACTCCTCTCTGGACTCTTCGGATTGTCTGCATAAATGTTGAAACATATTGTTCAAAACTGAACTGTCTTTTTGATTTGAGGCATCACTAGTGCCAAGAGGTGTGGACTAATTGCCTCTCATAAAATGCCATGTTTGCGAGAGAATTATACTGCTAGCTTAGTTTGCGCATGATTGTATCTAAGATCTTCCTTCAATTCTGTAGCCAACTTGCTTTTCTCTGCTTTGTAATTGTACATCTGATTTTCCTGCTGAGGTGCAGAATTTGTCTTTCTATTCCACCCCATCAATTTCACAGCCAATGATTGACAACTCTGAAGCTGTCTTGCGAAGGTTTTTCTACTCTTCACCGCTGGATGCCCTGCAAATTTGAAGTGTACCTTAATATTCCATCGTTTTGCTTCTAACTGGGCTTTAGGCAGTCTTTTCACAAAGGAATAACAAACAGTTTTCATTCAAAAATCATATAGTAATGTGTTTTGCAGGACACATTTTTGACTGCTGGAAGCATTGAGGGCGTATTGTGCAGCATGTATCACAATCTTACTAAGCTTGAGATCCTTTCTTCTGTTTCTCCCTTAGCCTGTGAGCCATAAACATGAGAAAAATAGAATTGTCTGACATGATTTATTTTTCGCCTCCATTAGGAAGGTTGTCCAGAATACTACCTGTGTCCCTGGTTCCCCCAGCCCTTCCAGAGAGCCAGTAGTCACTTCTGGTTGATCTGGTCTGAATCACACCTGACAGTTTTATTAGTGCTCACAAACAGCATTGGGAAACGGTTGGATCACTAACTGAAGCTTGGCAGTGTGTCTGTAATATCACGGATTTGGGCTTCTGGCAGGCAGGCAGCTAACACCCTAGGACACTGGGTTGACAATGGATGTCTCTGTTCATCTCAGAATTGTAACAGGGAAAAAATAATCTTGCTGTGATATTCATCAATGAAGCAGACAAAAAAACCCCAAAAACCGCCAAACCCCAAACCAAACCCCACAGCATTTTACCTGGAGTGTGGTCTGTTTAGTAACAGGTTTCCCAGCACTGAAATGGTCCCTCATTGCTTCCCAAGTTATTTAAGAGCAATAAACATACTCATCAGCTGACTTGTCCTCCAACTGCTTTGAGAAAGTTTTAAAGGGCTGCTTTATTTCCCCCCTCTATTCCTGGCAAAAGCACAAATATCTAACTGAAGTCACATTACTTAAATAGAAACTAATAGAAGAGGTGGTTGTACAAGTAGCTCTGGATCTGGACACAAATATGCACTAAGCTGCTGGTCCTCCTGGGGTGATATTCACCTCGGACAGAGACAAGAATTACAACTTTTTAGCTCAAAAAAAGGTAACTATCCTCATGTCTTTTAGTCAATCCAGCTATAGAGTGAAATGGGAAGGCAGAAGAGGGATCTCAACAGTGTTGGCCTTATAGGCTATTAATAGTTAAGGAGAATAATTGTAAAATAAAATGAAAATATTTTGGTTTTATATTAAGTTATCCTTAGCCTCTGAACCAATAAATAACAAAGTGTTTAAAGAGGAAAAAAAAAAAGTGGTTTTGTTTGTCTCTTCTGGAAGCATGCTGTGCCAGTGGCAGTAGTAAACATACCTCCTTTGAATCACTGGAGATGAAGAACAGCCGTATACTTGAACTTAGGTGGTTCTTATGGGTTTATAACTGTTTTGTGTCTTTTGAGCATTCAGGAAAATCAGGCCCACAGATTTTTAAACTATGATTCTGGCTAGAAAGGAACACCACATTCTTTTCTGTTTTTAATAAGTCTCTCTTTGTGCAATGAATCCATCTAAAAAATTGTACCAGCAGTGCTAAGCAATGGGTAGCAGCTAGAGGCTGGGGGGAGAGGAATTGCTTTGGCTGGACAGAGACTAAGGGATTTGTACACCCAAATTTCTATTGTTTTTCATTGGAATTTGGCTTCAAAAATCTTAGCCCTCATATGTATTCAGTCTCTAACAACTGGAGGTCTCTAACCATGCATTCCTATCTTGCTGGATGAAATCCTCCACTGGCTGGTGTACCAGCCAGGGGAAAAAAGATAGGTCTTTGCACACATCCTCTCTAAGACTCCTTTCTTGTCAGGTGCACTTTGCTGCTTTTCTGATCGAGGGCACGTACCATCCGTTGGCTGGAGCTTACAGCTGAAGGAAGGAGGAACCTGTATCCCACCAGGAGTGCAGAGGTTACTTAATATTATCTTAAGAAGGTTTACTATGTTATAATGTGGATTAATTTTCACATTCTTTCAGTGGCTTTTCAGATTAGGAGAGACTTAACAAAAATGCAGAACACTTGTGCATCCTGCCATTGTTCCATGTGCTTTGGCATGCTGTCATTCTGATTCTCCCATGCAAATAAGTGAAGGAAATAGAAAAATAATTAATAATAAAAAAAATCCTTGAGTAACAACAGAAATTGATCATCTCATTTCAGTTCAGATAGGAAACCTGAATGAAAACTTGGAAGGTTAAGTATATAACGGGGGGATACTAATTTAGTTTATGAAGACACATGATTATCGAGAAGTCCATAATTTAGAATTATTTACAAGAAGGCTAAGTATTACTGTTACTTTATGGTATTCAGTTCATCAGTGACTTGTAAGTAAAGAATGTAGCTTGGTAAGGTAGTTGCAGGTGAAAGGGAAATTTTTGCAGTAGTGTTTGCATTTTCACTACCACTTCGAGTCTCTTTAATTTGCACAGAAGGTAGCTAGCTATAGAAGGATAGCATTCACTTCTGCATAAGTTGATGAAAAAATTGCAAAGGAATAGATTCCTGAGCAGAACTCCAGTGCTGGTGCACTTAGATTAATGTATATTCAGTGTAAGTTTGTCGATGTGGAGGATGTCAGAGAAATGAGAAACTTAGAACCATTGGTCAAGGCATCAAGACAACAGGACACATCATTTTGACACAGGAATTTTTATAGATTGCATGGGACTGGCTGTACTCCAGAATTAGTTCCAGTCTGAAATGTAGTTCTATTCAGTATCTTCCTTTGTGTTAGAAACCTGAGTAGTGAGTGGTTATTACACTGAATTATATTACGTGTGCTGTTTAAGCACACTGAGTACAGTACATGATTACAACTCTGTTTTAACTACACTTCTCTTTAATATGTTTTTACTTAGAATGGCTCTGTAGGTTAATGTTGGACTCAACCCATACCAACAGTGCATGTGGCTCTAGAGGGAAGTCGCATAATCTGCCAGTGCTAAGCATTATGAAGATGGGAAGTGTTCTTCAAACTGTATGAAAAGAATGTATGAACAGGCAGGATATTTTTACTTTCCTGCCCACTGCAGCTGCTTCTTTCAACCCAAGAAAATAAGTCCTTTGTGCATAGAAGGTGATGGCTGAAATTCTCCACTTCTTCCCTACGTAGCAAATAAAAGACAGATTAGGGACAATGTAGGCCCCCCTCCAGAAGCTATCAGGAGAATTGGCTACCCTGGATTTGGAGAAGGCTGAGGTTCTTAATGACTTCTTTGCCTCGGTCTTCACAGACAAACACTCTGACCACACCACCGAAGGCTTGGAAGGCAGATGTAGGGACTGTGAGAATGAAGACCTTGGGCCCACTGTAGGAGAGGATCTGGTTCAAGACCATCTTAAGAACCTGAACGTACACAAGTCCATGGGACTTGATGAAATCCATCCACGGGTCCTGAAGGAGCTGGCAAAGGAAGTTGCTAAGCCACTGTCCATCATACTTGAAAAATCATGGCAGTCAGGTGAAGTTCGCGATGACTGGAAAAAGGGAAATATAACCCCCATTTTCAAGAAGGGGAAAATGGATGACCCAGGGAATTACAGATCAGTCAGCCTCAGCTCTGTGCCTGGCAAAATCTTGGAGCAGATTCTCCTGGAAGGCATGCTAAGGCACATGAAAATCAACAAGGTGGTTGGTGACAGCCAGCATGGCTTCACTAAGGGGAAATCCTGCCTGATCAATTTGGTGGCCTTCTATGATGGGGCTATGGAACTGATGGACAGGGGTAGAGCAGCTGATGTCATCTACCTGGACTTGTGTAAAGCCTTTGACACTGTCCCACACGACATCCTTCTCTCTAAATTGGAGAGATATCAATTTGATAGGTGGACCACTCAGTGGATAAAGAACTGGCTGGATGGATGCACGCAAAGAGTTGTGGTTAATGGCTCAATGTCCAGCTGGAGACCAGTAACGAGTGGTGTCCCCCAGGGATCGGTGTTGGGACCGGTCTTGTTCAACATCTTTGTGGGTGACATGGACAGTGGGATTGAGTGCGCCCTCAGCAAGTTTGCCGATGACACCAAGCTGTGTGGTTCGGTTGATACATTGGAGGGAAGGAATGCCATCCAGAGGGACCTTGACACGCTTGTGAGGTGGGCTGATGCCAACCTGATGAAGTTTAACCATGCCAAGTGGAAGACGCTACACCTGGGTCTGAGCAATCCCAGGCACAGCTACAGGTTGGGCAGAGAATTGATTCAGAGCAGCCCTGTGGAGAAGGACTTGGGGGTGTTGGTCGATGAGAAAATGAACATGAGCCGGCAGTGTGCACTTGCAGCCCAGAAAACCAACCATATCCTGAGCTGCATCAAAAGGAGCGTGACCAGCAGGTCGAGGGAGGTGATCCTGCCCCTCTCCTCTGCTCTTGTGAGACCTCACTTTCAGTGTTGTGTGCAGTTCTGGTGTCCTCAACATAAAAAGGACATGGAGCTGTTGGAACAAGTCCAAAGGAGGGCCACGAGGATGATCAGGGGACTGGAGCACCTCCCATATGAAGATAGGCTGAGCAAATTGGGGCTGTTCAGCCTGGAGAAGAGAAGGCTGCATGGAGACCTCATAGCAGCCTTCCAATACCTGAAGGGGGCCTATAGCGATGCTGAGGAGGGACTCTTCATTAGGGACTGTAGTGAGAGGACAAGGGATAATGGGTTTAAACTTAAACAGGGGAAGTTTAGATTGGATATGAGGAAGAAATTCTTTACTGTGAGGGTGGTGAGGCACTGGAATGGGTTTCCCAGGGAAGTTGTTAATGCTCCATCGCTGACGGTGTTCAAGGCCGGGTTGGGCATAGCCTTGGATGGCATGGTTTAGTGGGAGGTGTCCCTGCCCATGGCAGGGGAGTTGGAACTAGATGATCTTGAGGTCCTTTCCAACCCTAACTATTCTATGATTCTATGATTCCCATAGATATGCAGCTTTCTGGCAGCATAGCAGAATTGTTTTTGTAGGCAATTGAACCACCTGAGCTAGTGGGTTAGATTAATGAGAGGAATTATGTTTAAATGCCTCTTTAGCACTTAAGGATGTCTCTAGGTGTCACTGGCATTCCTGTACCTTCCCACGTACCTTCTCTCTCTTATACTAGTTTTTTCTGGACTAGTTTCTTCTAGTGAAATTCCCACAGAGCTCATCAGTCTTTTTCTGAGTTTGTGCCTCCTGCCTGAGTCCTGGCCACATCAATCCTTAGGTCTGTAACCCACAGCTTAAAATAGAAAGGTTTTCTCATCCCCTTTCTATCCTGCCTCGCTTGTGGTTACAGCAAAAAGTATGTGTGGAGTATATGTACAATTTCATGAGAAAAAGGACTGTTTCGTGGTGTTGAATCAACCATTTATTAAGGTTCTTGCCTTTCAGACAGATTTCAATTCAGTTGATGAGAAAAAAAAAATCTTTTATCCAGGAGAATGCTGTGACACTAGCCAGGGCTGGGTTTTTTTTAAGTGGTGCCCTCCTGCTGATGTTCCTGCTGTATTTTCCCTACAGAGTATTCAGAAGGTTGGAAAAAGAATGATTTCTAGAAAACCTGTTTCAGGACATTTACTACAGAGGAAGGAGAAATAGGTCACTATCCATTGGGATTGATAGGGATCCAGAAAAATTTAATAGTTTTTTAAAAGAAAGAAAATAAAAAAGGAGGTGGTGGTGGGGGGGTGGTGGTGTGAAAGGAGGTGAGGCAGGCATGGCAGTAGGAACTGGCTGTGCGACTTGGTGGTTGATGTTTTGTTGGAAGGTGTAAGTTAAAATCTCTCAGCGGAGCAGGAGCAGGGAACAGAGACTGAGTCTAATGAATGTCCTGACACTTGGATTACATAGTACATACAGTCTCCAAGCTAGTTTGTACATGTGTGTGTTTGCATGTGTCTGATCTTACACTGCACTTGTCTGTGTTTCCCACCGGCTAGCTTCAGTAGCTTCCTGTTTAGTTTGCTGCTGTCTGTGTATCCCTTTTCAGTGTGCCTGAGGCCTCTGATTAATTTATGTGCGGCTGCCAGCTTGAGACAGCTAATGTGGTTATCACCTCTAGTTGTTTACCCCACCCTTAAAGTGCTAAATAACTCCAGTGGTTCAGCAGCTGGTTTATGAACAGCTCAAATGCGAGTGTAGGGAGGGTGAGGGGGACACTCAGGCACAGTAAGCTCATCAGCTGTCTGAGGCTGAGCCATCTCTTCTTGGCCATTCCAACTAGTGTCCCCTTGCGTGGGACAGGCCAGGTACAAGAGCAAAGCACCTGGTACAGGGCCAGGTGCCCTTTTGAATCTAGGTTAGATGCACAAGAATTATATTTTATAGTGCTGAATCTAGCCCTTCAAGTAGTCTTCTGACTTAAATGCCTAATCTCTGTGCAGAAGACTGGTGAAAATCGTTCTCAGTATATCCGGAAGTGGGTACCTCAGGAATGTCACTTGAAAATGAAGCCATCAGAAGTTGGGATGCAGTTAGCTAAATGGTTCTGTTTCTTGACCATATTTTTAGACTGTTTATATAACTCTGACTGGAGAAATGGACACTCTTTTATGGTATAGAGAAGGCCTGGAAACAGGTATCTCAAACAGGCCAGATGAAGTGTGCCATGAAATGGCCCATTTCTCTCCATTGCCTGTGAGGAGCAAGAGGACTATCTCAGCTGCAGACATTGTATAGCAGAGCCCAAAAGTGCGATGAGATGAATATCTCCTGCAGGAATCGGAAGTGATCTTGTCAGAAGCTTATCTGGGGATTCAGTAAGTCAATATCTGGGTTTAGGCCCTTCTATACAGACACAGTTCCTTTGAGTATCCAGGTCTTCAAAGCTTGCACCTTTGAGAAAGGCATAATGTTTCTGAGTGCTGGGATTACTTGTGGAAGCATGCATTTGTTTTCCCAGCGTGTCTCAGCAGAGGTGGAGGAAGGCAGCCTCCCTGCTCTGCAGCAGGAGCAGGTTAGGATCTGTCCTGAATGTTTCCGTCTGGTGAGCCTCTGCTGCCTTCCTTTGCTTGGACCCATGCAATGAGGGATTAAGGCTTTGCCACTGAACAAAGATCATCCTTCACCCTCCACATTTTAAGTACCTTGCAATGTGAAGTGCACTCCGATCTTGTAATTGGGCATCCCAGCCTGTTCTTTCCTGCACCATCTTTGCAGCTGCCTCCAGCTTATATAGAAAAGGAGACAGTTCCTCTTAAGCACCAAATTTTTTTGTGATGTGTATCTAGAGTCATTTGGCTTAGGGTTCTCAGATCAGCATTATCATTTAGAGAAAGACGAGAAACGTCTGGGTAAAGATGTCAACAATATCAATTGCTCTGTGCTTCTGAGAAACGTCTAGCTGATACAAGCTGTGAAAAAAAAATCTGCTGTGAAAAGCTATTTTAGATAAGAGAGTTTACATAGCCGAGGAGAAACTCAAGTTTAATTTTTCTATCCACGTTAGAATTACAAAGGTGTATAAATAACTTTTTTCCTTGAAATTTTTGTCCAGTTATTTTCCATTTCTTTCTCTTGTTTACAGTCCCCGTGGTTATGTAACAGCTCTCAAGAGGAAGCTGCTAACAAGCCCAGTTGATATTTTGTGCCAGCTGTTTTAGTGGAGGCGTGCTGGATGAAACTGAGCTCCACCTTCTTTGTCGAGGTATATTATGTGAGAAACAGAATAAAATATGGTTTGGTCAGAATGATAGCCTACTTAACCTCTTGGTACTCTTTTCATTAATTTCTTGGATCAATTATTATGTTTTGTCTGTCACAGAACTAAGCTGAATACTCCTCTGGGCATGGAATGTGTAATTCATTTAAAAAACATCAAGGCACACTGTTCATGCTTAATTATTACTTTAATGCAAGTGCTAAACTGTTTTCAGTCACATCTAACAAACATGTTTTCTGGGACTGGTTGCTGCCTGACCTCAGGTAAGGGCAAGTTAGGCTAAGCCTTGAAATGCTGCATCAAGCTGTCATCTCAAATAGAAGTGAGCTCTTTCATCCTCACTTGAACTATTGTATAGATGAACTGATGGAAGCAGGATGTATAAACTGCCCACCACAAAGGACATCGCAGTATGCTGATTTATGATGAGTAAATTCTAGAGTAATCCTATTGATGGTGCTTAAAAACATCTGTTCACAATATTGCAGTAGCTAAGCTAGCAATATTGTGTAGTAGATGAAAGCCACCTGTTGATGAAGTCTTTTAAAAATATATATAAATATTTCTGTTGGTGCTGTTGCATCAGTTCTTTTTCAGGATATGCATTACAGCATGACACATTCATTTGGAAATGGCCAGAATATTTATAGGCCCGGTTCCAGCACAAGAGCATGTGATCAATGCTCTTCCCTTCAGTTGCTCAAAAAGCCAGGTTGATGCAGTGTTTAGAAGTGAATGCCATGCTAAGGTCATTTTAAAGATAGAAATAATGAAAAAGAAAATCTAAGTAGATTTTCTTTTTAAAGGATAAGGTACATGTAGAAAGCAAGGTCTAAGCTGTGTGTACTTAAGATATCAATCTGAAAGATTAAAGACAGAAAATGCCACAATGCCTAATGCTTTGGTAGGGGTAGGCTTTACAGGGTTTTGGTGTATTCCAACTAAATTACATTCTGAGCAATGAATTTTGGAACATCCACAGTCACTTCATAGGGCTGATGCATTCCAATTTTTAACTGATTCAGTCAGAGGGCACATCTACTTCAATAACCTACCATTCACCCTGATTCATTACTCTATATTGACAGTTGAGTAATACAATGACAGCACTTATATAAAGATGCAGACTGGACTTTAAACCTCCTACAGGCATGATCCTAAGGCTTGAGAGTCTTGTTTGTTTCTAAGTAACGTCTGTTGGGAAAATTCATTATGTCTGGCAGTAGATGTGTTTTGACATCTGAGACCAAACTTTCCCGGGTTTTCTTTTTTGTCTTCTTCCTTCCTGCTTGTCTTTCCTGTTTCTTCACTGAACCACCTTGCAGTCATTGCTGAGGCTCAGCACTATCCTTTTTTCCTGCCAGTGACAGTTGGAGCAGCAGGATTTGTCTTGACAAATACCAAATGAAGCTCATATATGCCAGAAATGCCTGTGTTAGTGACAGCCGCAAGCTTACCAGATATTGTATCACAACCTTTTGAAAGAGGACTTTTAAGTATGAATGGCTGCAAAACCAGTTGTCTTTTGCTGCCCTTAATGTAGAACCATTAGGAGTTTTAATGCTTCAGCTTAACTTTTGAGTTTAAAGAAAGCTTTCTTTGTAAATTTCCTGGCCTAGAGTGCTCTTGCTTCATGCTCTTGCCACGGTACTCTGTTGGTTTGTCCCAATTCGAAGGAATAAATCCTGTTTTAAATTTCCTTGGTTTCTTATGACAAAGGGCTCTAGAGGAAAGAAAATCTCTTAATCCTCCCAGCAATAACCTGACATGACCTTCTAAACACACTATTAACTCAAAAATATTAACAATATTTTGTAGCTGTCTTAAGAAGATGTTACAATAGAGATGGACCAAATATTTAGACAAATTATTATACTTGGATCTGAGGAAAGTGTCCACAGCAGAATTACATGTTAAAAATGACTATTTAAAAAGCTGTGCAGTAGGGTATTGTTCAGTAGCAGTGGCAGAGCACAGCCAGTTTTCTGCATGCTCCTTCTAGGCTTGTGATTTCTTGACTGCCTTAGCACAAATTACTTGCCTTCTCTGTGTTTTTTAGTTGCTCCAGTCTGTTTTATCTTTCCTTCATAAGTGCTAAGCTTTTAGAAGATGTTCAGAGCTTTTTTGAAAAATATGCTCAATATGGGATAGTTCTTAGAAATTCACAGAAGGAGCCAGTTTTCTGGAAATCTTGTCTCTCTGCTATCTCAGTAGGCTGCAAACAAATGCATACAGCTTAAACATTAAATAAGTGTTTTGTAAAAATTGATTATTATTGTATTAGTATAAGTACATTGACCTAACTCGTTTGGAAAGAAAATTATAGTACTAAAACATCACAAAGTTCACAAGTTAAAATTAGTTATCCAGCTCTCTGACTGGGGGCAGAGAGAGATGCCATAACATGGAATGAATAGTACAGAATATCAGAGAAAAGAAGTAGTGAAAAAAAAAAAAGAAAAGAAAAGAATTCAAGCTTGCTTTCTGTCACTTGGGTTAAGATACCTAAATTCAGAGATATAATAGTGGTTTGGAGCCAGGAGTTGGTTTGTTACTTTTAAGCACCTTAGGCATGCATTTTGGTATGCAGCACGCAGCACCTGTGCATTCTCTCATATCATCCTCCATTATGAATTTCCATTAGGTGTGATCTAAACCTAGTGATGTCAGTGAGAGTCTTTCAATTGCATTAAGCACAAACTGCAAAATAACAGCTAGACCCATGGAGAGACATGGGGGATATGATGCTCCAAAGTGGGATATACACAAGCACCCATGTTGCTATGTGCCAGCAAGTTGTCTCAGAGCTAATAATAACCATACTCTCTTCTGGAGAGTACTTCAAGGGTGGAGTTCCCACTTCTTCAAATTCAGGTTTGGAGCCAGATGAGTGGTCCTGATCAGAGCATATGCTTGGTGCTGAGTCTTCCTTCAGGTTGTGAGAACATTTTTGGGTCAGGAAGTATTGTATGAGAGGTATAATGGAAAGAGGAGGGTGGCAGGAGTGGTCATTATCAATTCCCTGTGTCTTTAGTGGCCTGTTCTTGCAGCCCAGGCCCTCCCTCATGGCAGAAGAGAATCACTGGCGGTTTGGAAGCTGGAACATTGGCTCCACTGGCTGTACTCCTGGCTCTGACATAGCATGGCCCTGTCATGGCTGGCAAGGTAGCTGTAGTGTAGCTGTTCTTAGCTGGGATCAGCAGTAGTCTTGTTATCAGAGTGACATCCTCTTACTCAGCCTTGGCATGGGTTTATCCTCTCTCAGGCAAATCCTGAGTGTAGGTCGGTGTCTGAATCTCATATTTTTGGACATTTGTATAACTCTGCCATTTACTCAACATTAAAAGGCTTGAGGCCATTTTCAGTGCCTGGCTGGTGGTGAGTGTGCTCTCCCCTCTCCTATATGGGTTTAAAATATCCTCTCCATTCTGTGTTTTCAGC
The DNA here is from genome assembly GCA_039720435.1 of Amazona ochrocephala. Classification (NCBI taxonomy): domain Eukaryota; kingdom Metazoa; phylum Chordata; class Aves; order Psittaciformes; family Psittacidae; genus Amazona; species Amazona ochrocephala. The sequence goes on along the minus strand of CM077882.1, from coordinate 48,641,626 downwards.
CATATCAGGTACAGTTATATGAGTCTACTTGGAGACTGCCTTACCTAACTTGTTAAAAAGTCACTTAGAGGAAAGTATGGCAGGGATGCATCTCTGCCCCACTGACACCACCAAATTTGCAAGAAAAACTTCTGGGGTCTTATCCTGCTGGTTATTACCCCTTAGCTCTAGTAATTACCCCGTGTGCGGACCTCACAGGTTGCTACTTCAGGGAGGAGATTGAGATAACTGTCAGATATGCCTTTGAGACAGTCCTATTTCATTAAAATAATATTCCTTTAGTCTTAATTTCTCTGGCCACACTCAAGTGTTTCTTCATTCAGTTCCAAGTCCTCCAGCAGCCAGCACTTTGCCCAAAAAGCTTTCTGCTCCTCTTTGAGCGCCATACCGCTGTCTTCACTAGCCTCTGTGGACCCATCCCTAGGCTGTCGTCTTGTTCTCCTGCATGTTTTTTGCTTCTGACAAGAAGTAGTTGTCATAACAAGCAAAGTCCAACTCCCACTTCTGCATTTGACTTTGGGGAAGATCCCTCAGGGTGCATGGCCCAGCTCCTCCTCCAGCCTTGTCTTGCCAATTTGTGATTTAGCCTGTAGCTTCTATTGTTACATTTCTTACTAAACAAAAGGAGTGTTTTCTTGCTGCCTTGCTTATGCCGAGTAGAAGATAGTTATGTCCACCAGCTTCCATGAGCTTTGTGGCTGTCTGCTGATCAGAGGGCTTGCTTGCCAAGCACCACCTTACCTCCTGCAACTCAGTATGCAAGGAGGTTCATGGCCTGGCAAATTCAGTACTTTTCCTCAAGACCATATGGATCTTATATTATCTATGGCTTCTAATGGGCTGCATATTCTTCACTGATTTAGTGGTTTACTTGTGATGTTTTTGGATGAGTCAAATGTCTGTAATAGTGACACTACATCTATGTATGTGGTAAATGTGAAAGAAAACAGATGTCTATAAAAATCACTGAGTCTGATTTGGAACGATAAACAGTATTATGATTAATCATAGCTGTACAGCTAATGTGTAGTATTTCTACAGGATGGGGTGGAAATTGTTTCACACCTACACAACTTTTAATATTTGGATTTCTTTTTAAACTCGGCCCACGATGCTCTAGAGTTAAGTATAGGACTGTTTATTTGGGAAGTAATGGTACAATCACTACTGTGTTTTAAAACTTCTAGTACAGTCTCGCAACCTTACATTTATTTCAGCATTGAATTCTTCTGGTAATAGCTACACTGCGCTCATATGTAAAAGGAACCAAGCTGTAGCCACTGAGTGTCATCTAGAAATGTGTAAAAAGAGCATAGCAGTTGTTCCTCAATCGATTTCTGGCAACACCATGTAAATTTATTTGGTGATGTTCTTATAAGGTGTCTCAGACCAAAGCTGAAACATTTGCTGAATGCTAGATTAGGACAGAATCCTAATCAAGACTGAATCAGACACTCTGAAGCACAGAGTTTCAAAATTCCTGAGATCAGAAGGCAAAGAATTTCACAAATAAGTATCAGCCAAGTCATTTCTGCAGGACTGGAGGCTGAATACTGAAAAAGAAGTGGGAGAAAGTAATAGCTGAACAAAGAAAAATGAAGCGTCTGACCCTATGAACTAGCTTTAAGGTCATGAACAGGGTCTTAAAGAATCAACACAAATTCATTACTGGAAGAAGCCAGAATAAAGTCTTTAACAGAGGGCCTGTGTGATGAGTCAGATCTGGTCAAGTGGTGTATACGTGCAAGACTTTGAATAAACTGGAGTTTGCTAATCAAATTAGCAGGCAGTGAAGGGAGAATTTCTATGATGAACCCTGTAATTTCCTGGAGAGATTCCTATAGATTGCTAAGCATGGTTTGGACAAATCATGAGACAAAAGAATCACTTTTTTTTGCAGGGGTCTGTGTGCCCTCTAACAGGATTTTGGGGGATGGACAGACCGCCTGCAGTGTAGATATGATCTTTTGTGTCTTTATCTGCTTTGGTGCCAGGATTGAGGAACTCTCATGCTCTTTTGAACCCTTTTAAGACCTTGTCCTCTGGCTTAAATAAAGACTATAGAATGTTCTAAATGCAGTTACAAAGATGTGTTTTTTCAGAAGTATATAGGATATAAGTTGGTAAATGGATGCTGAGTGTAGGTGTTAGATATCTTTAATTTTTTTTTTGTACTAGTTTTTGAAAGATGATATTTCTCAGAATAATGTGAGAAGACTTGGAACACTGATTTATTCCTGTTGGAAGATCATTCTGCAAATGACTCCAAATTGCAGTAATTTAGAAATCTTGAGGTTCTTTCTATATTTGGATTTGTACATTCAGCAAGCTTTTAGAACAAATATATGAATCTTAGGTAATTACTTTAATTTATGAATAGAACTTTAACTGAGCTGAATACGTGAATGTACCTTGCAGTGTTCAGGCTTTGTGAGATATTTCTACTAAATCAGCTTATGAATTTCCTTTTGATGAGCTTAATTGTTGACAGATTTTTCAAAAGCCAACAGCAGCTTGCTTTGCTAGCTAGTATTCACATGAACTGGATAGTCTTGTGAAGTCCTTTATTCAATTTGCATAATATTTTGCTTCTACTTTAAGAGGAAGTGAAATCCTTTGTAGTGAACCTAACAATATTAGACCGCAAAGCCCTGGCTGCCTACACATGGTGAAGACATCAATACAAATAAAATTTAAAAAATCATCCTCCAAGCTTGTCCTTTGAGATCTCAAAATATGCAAAGCTAGAAAAAAATAGATTTTTTTTCCTCTCTCTTTTTCTTTTTTCTTTCTCCCCCCCCCCCCCGAACTATTTAGAAATAGGTCCTAAATAATAAGGTGTGGTCTCTTACTTGATGAAGATATTTTGCTGGTTTCTTCAGCAGAGCTGTTAACTAGCCTTTTCATTTAAGATCCCTCAAGTCAGAATGCACTGCAAATAAATACTATGAATACCATGTATTCATTAAATTAACAAAACAAACCAACCATTTTGTCCTTTCATGTGAAACAGACAAATTCTGCATTTTATCTATCCAGAATTTTTGTTGATATTGGTAATATTTTAGAATTTCTATCTTTGAATAGTTTTCCCTGGGAGTATATGTTGGAAGAAAATTGAATTCAAGCTAAGGAGTGGGATCTCAAGCCATGATGATGGTTCTGGATATCTGAGTGAAGTGAAGCATGTAGAAGCCTTTAAAATGGCTGACCCTGTTTTCCTCTGAAGATTTCTGAAGAATTCTGGTCCGTTAATAATGCCTTAAAAGTAATAAAGACTAGTTTCTGTGGATTCTAGCCAAATGAGGCCACGTCCTACAGTTCTTGCTTTGTATTACTGGAGTAAATTTCCCCTTTGCCTATGATAGGATGGGGACTAAGGACTGAGTAAGGGCAGCAGGATGGGAAACGGTTTGCCACCTCTGAGAGTGTGCTTGCAAACTGCTGGAACCACAAATGAGCTCAGTGTTTAGCAAGATGGTGGATGCCAGCATGAAGCTCGGAAATGCCATTTTTAATTAAAAACTGCATTTTCAAATCAAGTTCCTAGTTAACAATGGGTGGGAAATTCTTCCCACCATGTAAGCTTTCTGAATGCTGTATTGACTAGCAGGATGGGTGCAGCTTCTTCCACAAAAGTGCTGCTATCATCATCTTCCCTTTCACCTCCCCCATCAGAAGAAAAAGACCACATTGTTTGTAGAATCTCTCCTTGTTCACGGCCTGCATATAGGCCAGAATAGACAGATTTTATTTTGTTCTCCTCACCCCCCTTCATTGTTAAAAATGGAGTGAACACATGAGATTAACATGGCTCTTGACATGGCTCAGTTGTTTGCCATTTGGAAACTACTGATTCTTCAGTTGTGTAATTGTTTAAGAAAAAAAAAATGTATGAAAAGATTCAGTCATTTTCTGTTTATTCCAAAGAAGGGGAGAACAGACTAGTAGGGGAGAGATGGGGGAAGCCAACAACAGAAACCAAATTAGTTTAAGAACCAGCATGTTCCCCTTACTTTAAGGAACACAGTAAACATTTCGAAAGTGCATGCCAGCTCATTATCTAACTCAGTCTTCATTGACTTCATGAAAAACAGCAGCAGTTAAGCAATGTTTGCCAAAAGCAAATTTGGGTACATGCATTGCTAAAAAAATGTGATATCTGCTCTGTACAGGTTCCTTAATCTGACACACAGGGGCAAATCAACATTTCATCATCATTATTTCTCTCTGTTGTTTAGCGCTTTCGTGATTGCTCTTCTAGTCTGTTTTGACTGTTGTTTATCCAGAACTGTGGTGTGACATATGATTTGAGTTGTTGGCCAGAAAAAAACCTCTCCATGTGTTTAAAGGTGTAGAGGCAACTTCAGTAACATAATTTTGAATGTAATATCTGCAAGTATGTTTTTTACAAAATTTTTTGTTAAAAAGAAAATAATCAAATGGATGTGACCTATTTATAAATTCCTTATTTAAGTTTTAAGATTTAGTTTGTCATTAATTTAACACTTTTAATGGACACTTTTTTCTATTTTATGAATAATATTGCTAGCTTTCTTTTTCAATTTGGTATGGCATTTGCAGTTTGCAGTTACATTATTGAGATTACAGTGACAAAGCATTTGAATATATTCAACTGTATATTCAAATATCATCATTTATTTTGATAACACGATACAGCAGATTCCATGTGTTGTTCCCTATAGATAAATTACCAGGTTTTTGGGAAACTCATACAACTATGTCCAAAACAAATCCATGAATAGTTTGAATACTATTGAACTTAGTTTCCTTTGGGAGCAACTCTTTACTCAAGAGAGAAGCAGGCATCATTTGAACAATTTTTTTATGAAATAGCTTAAAGAACAGCTCCTTTTGGAAACCACGCAGGCTTTTTCTCATAGCCCTCACGCTGCCTGGTGTGTACGTTTGCATCCTGTGGCCATTGATTTCTCTCATCTTCTCTCCCTTCAAAACTAACAGGCTATTTTATTAAAGTTATTTTACTTTGGAATCTGCGTACTCTTCTACCATATGTTTAAAATTCAGAGTTGCTGTGCAGTTCTGAACATTAGTTATTTTATTTCACATACAATGCATCATATTCTTTATTAGAGTAAAGAGTATTGAAAAAATGCTTGTTTACTTGTTTCTTAAACATACAATTTCTGAATTTTTTTCTTTAAAAAAAACCCAACCCTTTTGATTCAGAAATTCTTAATGAAATGGGGAATTCCGTTGGTAGAAACCCATGCCAGTTTCTTATGGTTTTTGAAATATTTATCTCATTTTCCTTTGGGGAAAAATAAAACAGCTGGTGACACTAGGATTTCAAAATGGAAACAAAGTTGCTTAAATAAACATCCATTTAACATTTTATCAAAAGCTGGAAAATGCTGGTAAAATTTAAATTTCCTTATCTTCCTTAATTCTCTCCTTCTTCAAACATTTCTGCTGCAGTTGTTGAGATTGTGAAGCCTCATGAAGACCAGGTGACAGATTGCAGATTTTCTTTATCTCTTTCTTCTTTTTTTTTTTTTTTTTTTTTTTTGGTTTTGTTTTGTTTTTCGGTAGTTATGTCCAAACCAGAGTATATCAATATGTTCCAATATTTATTTCAGGCTATTCTTGTTGTTATGCAAAGATTGCTTCGCTCCCATAGTGTGGTTACTTCGGCCAATGCAGTACAACTTGGAAAGTACATTGACATGGAAAATCAAAGTATTACACTTTGAGAGTAGTTTTTAAACAACAGTAGAAAGGATGCTGGCATTACCAGTTGAAACAACTGAACCTTTACTGCTAGCATTGATCGTGGAAATGTCAGAGGAATAGCATAAGGGAGCAGTGCGCTCTTAAACCAAAGTTCCCAGCACCTTGTTCCTGATAGCAGCCAGCAGAAGATGCTTATGAAGAAGTGTAATAAGCAGGGCAAGTATTGAGTTATTCTTCCTGCTTGTATACTTTCCCAGCTTCTGACAGTCAGCAGTTTTGGGACTCCCTGTGCTGCATTTGCATCTTAGGCATTGTTTTTATGAACCACTGAGTGCGGAAGCAACAATAGGAACAATGGATCACTGTTCAGCATCAGTGGCAACTGCACTTAGAAACAAGTAAGAGTGCCACTTCAAAATGCTTGACATGGACAGCAGAACTGAAGAGCCAGGAAATTATGGCAGTACTAAAGCCACACCCATGGCCAGAGGCAGCATCTCACAGCTCCTCCAAGTTGTGAACTCCTTGGGAGCTAAGAATCCCTACCATGCAGAGAGGTAGGAGCCAAACTCACCATTATATAATACAGCAACTTCAGCCCCTGTGGGATCTTAATGGGACATAGTGTCTTGTTCTTCAATGTAGGGGTTCCTGCCTGTGTGTTCCTGCTGAGATTTTTGTTTGGTAAGTGTTGTGTGACCTTGCCTCACACCATTATATGATGCCACCAGTCAGCTGATTTCTGGTAGTTAAGACAGACTTCCACATTCTCTCAGAGCTACTGACTCTTTCTCTAGTTCCTGTTCAAACATCTGCCCCATCTAGCATGTAAGCAATTCCATGTCATTTCCTCTCACAGCCGTCTCTGTAGGCTGCCCTCAGGGCTTCCCAACAGCTAGCCCTACAATAGTCTTCCTGCACAGTGCTTGACCTATTATGTGATCAGCTCTTTGCTTCTTTCCACAGCAAAGCATTTGGAAAATGACACAGCCTGGAGAATAATGGAGATTCAAAATCTGGCTCCAGATTTCCTTATGAACCAGTCTGCTTGTCCACATCTGTGGAAAGGAACAGGTAGGCTGCTGCAAGAGCACTCAGCAAGTCCCTGCTCAGCAAGCCCTACTGTTAGTGAGTCTCTTGACTCCTGCTGAGTTCCTGTGAGTTTTTTCCATGCAGTGCTTCTCCCTGCAAAGTGGCTACATGCTGGGATGCAAAATAGAAGGTCCTGTGCTGAGTGAGCACTGCGCAGAATGGGAGGGCAGTTGTGATGGATAGGAACTGAGCTGTGATGGTGTTGTGGGTAGTTCCTGCTGCGTTTTGGAGACAGCATGTGTATGTTTGAAGTTTACTTGGGGATGCAGCCGAATATGCCAGCACAGGTTTCTGAACAGTTCCTTGCTGGATAAATAGCCCCATTCATTTCAGCACATAGCTCTGAGTGTAACACAGCTGCCAGAGTATAGTCATCTGCCTATGCATATCTATTGTGCTATAATTCCTTGTTTCACTTTACTCTCACAAAAATGTCACTGAACCCACAGAAGTTTTGTTTGGGTGAGGACTGTGTTAAATCATCAAAAAAAAAAAATTTCAGGAGCTGAGACCAGATAAGAATGAAAAGTGTGTCCAATAATCACAATAGAAACAATTTTTGAGCTAAGTCACCTGTCTTCCTGACATTGTGACATTGTAAACGGCAGACCTTGTTTCCTTTTGCAGTCCCATTATTTTTACTGCATCCTTTGTCTTTTGGAAAGAGCAAATGAAAACAAAACTTTGCTTTACATTTTTGCTTGAAGATAAACTGGAACATTTCAGCAGACTATCTTTAAATGACTGTTTACTTTTGCAGTGGTCAGGGTCAGAACTCAGGGCCATAGCTACATGGCTAAACTCCCATTCTCCTTTTTAACAATTTAGGGGTCAACATTTCTGAAAGGGTGGAATTGATGATGTTGGTGCAAAACAGTGGGTATGCTGGCCACTTTTCCTCAGAGAACTGCAAGACTGAAAGAACAAAAGCAATGTATTTCAGCCTCTGGGAAGTGACAGAGCATGATCTGAATTACACTGATGTACACATTTTAATTTTAATGGATATACTCTCACTACCTGCTAGATATTGTCTGTTAAACTCATTTCTGTGAAGCCAGAGCTGAACCACACCCTTTGGATATGAAGGGTTGTTGCCTTAAACCATCATGCTACCCAGAGGGCTCAGTCAAATAAGGACAAGTTTGTGGGCAGGTGTAATTTTATTTTAGAAAATTGATAGTGCTTCTGCATTCTGTAAGGTGTTGGGTTTAGTCTCTACAAAATACAGCTTGCATTCTCTTATAACTAATAACAAATCACGCATCTGGAACATAGATGAACTAGCTGAGCAATATATTAGGTTTTACTGCAATCTGGTTCAGATCCCTTGGTTCCTTTCAACTTAAACTGTGCAAAAAAATGCACTCCCAGTCTTCATTTTTATCACTTGTAGCATTTAACAGAGGTCATAGTGACCCAAAGGAAGCTTAAGAGGAAAGTGTTTTTATGGATTTTGGAAATGGATTTTGGCTGTGATGACAGGAGGCATGAAGCCAAGCCTGTGTCTTTCATTTGCACTCTTTATTTTTCCTTATGCTGGGTGGATTCAATCATGCAGCCACAACTATGGATGAGGATGAAATCTCCAATAATTAATATATCTCTCTTCTCTGATGGCTTTTGTCAAAAGAATACTTTAAAATATTTACTTTTTTCTGTGATTGGATTGTTGAATTAACAAATATGTAGCCACTGTTGAAAAGAACAGTCTTCCAGTGAATGCCCGAACATTTGATTCTGAGCTTAGTAGCTACCATCTTGTGATGACAAACTTTTTCTTAATGGGGATACACCTCAGGTCACTAGATTCAACACCGTGTTGTTTTCTTTCTCTCTCTGTTTTTTTTTTTGTTTGTTTGTTTGTCTGTTTTTTTTTTTAATAATTTTATCTGTTTAGATTTTACCTACTTGGCTGGCTGGCTGATTAGACAGGTGCAAAGCTATTTGGGAAGTGACATAAATGCAGGTATCAAATAGTATTCACATATTGACTTCATAGTGTTTCTGTTTAATGTAATGATCAATTTTTTAACAAAAAGTATTTCAAAACCTGTAAGAAACTAGTAAGATATGAATCAGTAGAATTCCATTAGATGTTCTGATGCTAACTTATTTCATGGTTCAGAAGTGCTAAAGCTGTCCAGATATAAACACTTAACTCTGAAAATATATTAAAATTTATTTCACTGAGATTTGCGCTATGCTTTGCACAATTTTTTGCAACAATACAGAACCTAGGAAGACATGTAGGTGTCTAGGCATATGTGTAGCTGCTAGAGTTTCCAAGTACAAAACATTCAGAAGGTTCATTTCTAAGAAATTCTTGGATTTTGCTGTATCACACTGTTTAAAACAGCTTTTCCAAGTTTTTTTTTAAAGCGCAGTGTCCATGTCTTGAATGTTTATTCAAATGCTCTGTATACATCTTGGTTCTGTGTTTATCAACTTGGCTGTGCTCAGATCTTAGTAACCTATGGATTACCATACTTTTGCATTCCTTATAATTACTCTTTCCTCGGGACAAGACTTAAAAATCTATTTGGGAGAGTGGTTGATGATCAGATGTACTTAATACATTCACTTTCTTTCCCTGTGTCCATCTGATGTGAAAGACTAACTCTAAAATGTAAAACTTACAAGCTCAGGTGAGCTCTGCTGTTAATATGCAGAAGTAAACTGGTTTTAGCATTTTTTCTCTTTTATTTTTTTTTTCTTCTTAATAAAGGTAGGAGTAACTTTTGCAAACAGAAGTCCTTCAGTAACTGTGTAGCTCCAAGTACCTTATATTTGTTTTAAATGTAAATATTCTTATTTTGGTGTTTTATATAATCACAAATATAAACATTTGCTTTTGTTTTGTTTCTAACCACATCATATACATCTTACTGCATAGGAAACTTGCTGCTATTACTGACATTATTTTGTAGTGACATTTCAAATTGAAATTGTAGAATTCCAGGTCTTTGTGTGATGACATTCCTCCTTTCACGCACTTAGATCTGATCATTATTGTACACTCAGTGCAAAAGAAGGCCGAAAGCCCTTTAAAAACACATTAATTACATTAAAACTTGTTACCAGTGCTGTTCGTAATAGCTACAGGACACGTGTCAAATCATACTATTATACTTTTACAGTATGCTGCCCTTTCCTACCTCCCTCTTACCATTGTGATTTGTATTTAGCTGCAGAAGCAACTGTTGTCTCTAATCAAAGTAAGAAAATGTAGTATTCATAGTTTCAGTATGCCATGAGTAAGAAACAGTACATTTCCTGTGGTTCACTGGTTAGTTTGTAATAAAGTGTATTACAAATGTAGCTCTGGCATTGTCTCCAGTTTCAAAAAAATAATTGTATCAGGCCCCTTATTTGCCAGAATCACACTGAGTAAAAGTTTAACTATCATGTCAAGGCTATCTTCTCAATAACACAGCAGGCAAACTTAAGTGAATTAGTGAACAAAGTACAAATGTGTTTGCAACTAGCATTTCCACAGGATAATTCACATTTTACTATGTACTTATGGAATGCCACTGTGACACTTGGTGGATATGTACATGCTGAGTAAATAAGGGAGGGGTTCCATGTCATAACATACTTCCCTTGTTGAGTCATGAACCCTTCAGCATATGTTACTGAGCCTTCTATCCAAGTAATTTCTGTCTGTTATAAGTCCAATTACCCATTTCAAATAGTGCATGCAATTAACAGTGTTAGAATTCCACTTATCTATGAATGAACTGCCTAGTGTGTTGGTCATTATGATAATGGCAGTCCTGTTAACCATCTCACAGAAGTCACAGCTGGTGGGCAAGCAAAGTTGCTCTACAGTGAAGAGACCTTAAAGTCACAAAACGTGCCTCTATTAAAGTAAAAGGTATTTTTTCTGTTGACTCAGATGGCTTAAGAATTTACAAGAATGGTTTCAATATGCCTTAAGATCAGCTTTATGAGAGCATTATGTGGGTCTCTTCTCCAGTAGCACCATGGCCTTCTGGACTTTGGGATGTGAGGGTCAACGTAGGGGCCAAGAGCAGCTCATTAAAAACTCCCTTTCTGGACCATAGAAATGGACAGATGCGGTGTTTCTGAGAATACAAACAGGAAGATGCATCATGTTATCTGGTATATCTTATAATTTCTGATTAAAAATTTAAGAATTTATACCCAAATATGCCTGTTCTTTTAACTAAGTGACATGTCACCACATTGGTTTAGAAGTAGTACAGTCACATTTTATTATCTTACATGATTCTGTGGAACCAAACCCTTTAAAATCTTGTAGGATGATCTAAATAGTTACTGGTATTATTTGAAATGCCAGAGCAATCACAGAATAATTTTAATATTATTTAGGAAACATATTTTTAAAAAGTTTAAAGCTTTGCTTCTGGTTGTGAAAGTGGTATTAAAACAAGGTGGAAATGTGTTTGTAGTTAACTCCCAGAGGGCTTGGTGCCAGAAGAAATGCAACTCTGTATTATCCTTTTTAGGAAGGTAGCCTCTACCAGATGTAAGCTCAGAAATGGCAATTGTCATAAACATAAATGAGTAGCAGGTTTATCATGGCAGTCTCTGGGGACCGTCTTGAATTTTGGCAAGAGGCAAAGAGCAGGCCAAGTAGTCCTCATGGGAACAGTAAAAATATGTTGGTATTGTTTATTTCTTTCATAACATACTAAATTAATTTATTTGTTTTTGAGCCTTTTAAAGTATAATGCCATAAGGGAATGTGTTTTTCATATAGTTCTCTTACAAATATATTGAAGTTTTAGGGAGAGCAGCCTGTGAGTAAACACTACTGGTCATCTACATTGGGTGACTGGGGGACAATGCTTGATTTTTTTGTTGTTTTACATTCTGTATAGTAATTGGCATCAGTGCAAAGTGATCTTATATGTACATTTTGTAATCTTTTTGTACAGATGTAGACAACTTTAGAGCAAGGATTGTGGAGTATGAGTCATATTGTTCGTAAATTCTTGCAAAGCACCCTGTCATAACACTTATAATTGAGTAGATGCTTTTGATGACTTTTTGTGTTTGACTAGTAATGTATAGTTCAACCATGTTTTCTTCCAAAACGCTCAAACCATTGCATGATACGCTCTGGAGTAGGCCATAAATTCTGAGAGTTGAATGAAACTTACTCTTCAGTTAACTCATTGTTGGATTATTGGATTATTTCAGTAGGAGATCCCTATTATTTAAGTAAACTGAAGTGAAAAATTTTTCTCTGTTTCATACACAACAGGTAAATCTGAATCTTAGATTTTTAGTTCCCCATAGCTCCATTGATCATTCACAAGATAATAACTTCAGAAATGCCAACACTGCAAGAAAACCTAGCTTTACAGCTTTTTGGAGAGTTACCAGCACCAGAACCAAGTATATTGTAATTGCTTCTGTTCTATGTGGAGCACTTTTTGATCTCTGAAGCTGTACATATTAAAGAGGGGGGGAAAAAAAACCAACCCAGATTTTTCCCAGGTGATTAACCTGCTGGCAGGTATTTTGAAGAGAGAAAAAGAACAGAAGCCATTGAAAGCTTCTGGAACTGTCAGGTTTCTATAGATATTATCTGGCTGTCCACTTATCTGCAATACATTTCTGCATCTCGCCATACATATCCAGACAGAGAAAGACAGGGTTTCAATCATTTTTATGAGTACTGCAAAGATCAGAGTTAACCTGTGGGTCAAAGCCACTTCATTTGCTTGGATTTGGAGAAGGCTGAGGTTCTTAATGACTTCTTTGCCTCAGTCTTCACTGGCAAATGCTCTGACCACACCACCCAAGGCTTGGAAGGCAGATGCAGGGACTGTGAGAATGAAGACCTTGGGCCCACTGTAGGAGAGGATCTGGTTCAAGACCATCTTAAGAACCTGAACGTACACAAGTCCATGGGACTTGATGAAATCCATCCACGGGTCCTGAAGGAGCTGGCAAATGAAGTTGCTAAGCCACTGTCCATCATACTTGAAAAATCATGACAGTCAGGTGAAGTTCCTGATGACTGGAAAAAGGGAAATATAACCCCCATTTTAAAGAAGGGGAAAATGGATGACCCAGGGAACTACAGACCAGTCAGCCTCACCTCTGTGCCTGGCAAAATCCTGGAACGGACTCTCCTGGAAGGCATGCTAAGGCACATGAAGAACAACAAGGTGGTTGGTGACAGCCACCATGGCTTCACTAAGGGGAAATCCTGCCTGACCAATTTGGTGGCCTTCTATGATGGGGCTATGGAACTGATGGACAGGGGTAGAGCAGTTGACGTCACCTACCTGGACTTGTGCAAAGTGTTCGACACTGTCTCACATGACATCCTTCTCTCTAAGTTGGAGAGACATCATTTTGATAGGTGGACCACTCAGTGGATAAAGAACTGGCTGGATGGCAGCATGCAAAGAGTTGTGGTTAATGGCTCAATGTCCAGCTGGAGACCAGTAATGAGTGGCATCCCTCAGGGTTCTTCTGTGTTGGGACCACTCTTGTTCAACATCTTTATTGACGACATGGACAGTAGGGTTGAGCACACTGTCAACAAGCTTGCCGATGACATCAAACTGTGTGGTTTGGTTGATATGCTGGAGGGAAGGAATGCCATCCAGAGGGACCTTGACACACTTGTAAGGTGGGCTGATGCCAACCTGATGAAGTTTAATCATGCCAAGTGGAAGACGCTACACCTGGGTCTGAGCAATCCCAGGCACAGCTACAGGTTGGGCAGAGAAGAGATTCAGAGCAGCCCTGTGGAGAAAGACTTGGGGGTGTTGGTATATATGGAAATGAGCATGAACCAGCAGGGTGCTCTCGCAGCCTAGAAAGCCAACCGTATCCTGTGCTGCATCCAAAGGAGCGTGACCAGCAGGTGGAATGAGGTGATCCTGCCCCTCTACTCTGCTCTCGTGAGACCTCACTTGGGGTATTGTATGCAGTTCTGGTGTCCTCAACATAAAAAGGACATGGAACTGTTAGAACAAGTGCAGAGGAGGGCCACGAGGATGATCAGGAAACCGGAGCACCTCCCGTATGAAGATAGGCTGAGCAAGTTGGGGTTGTTCAGCCTGGAGAAGAGAAGGCTGTGTGGAGACCTCATAGCAGCCTTCCAATACCTGGTGGGGGCCTCTAGGGATGCTGGGGATGAACTCTTCATTAGGGACTGTGGTGATAGGACAAGGGGTAACAGGTTCAAACTTAAACAGGGGAAGTTTAGATTGGATCTGAGGAAGAAATTCTTTACTGTAAGGGTGGTGAGGTACCAGAATGGGTTGCCCAGGGAAGTTGTGAATGCTCCATCGCTGACGGTGTTCAAGGCCGGGTTGGACATAGCCTTGGATGGCATGGTTTAGTGGGAGGTGTCCCTGCCCATGTCAGGGGGGTTGGAACTAAATGATCTTAAGGTCCTTTCCAACCCTAACTATTCTATGATTCTATGACTCTATGAATCATAGTACAATTAGGATTGGAAAGGACCTTAAGATCATCTCGTTCCATCCCCCCTGCCATGGGCAGGGACACCTCCCACTAAACCATGTCACCCAAGGCTCTGTCCACCCAGGCCTTGAACACCACCAGCGATGGAACGTTCAGACCTTCCTTGGGCAACTTGTGCCAGTGACTCACCAGCCTCACAGTAAAAAACTTCTTCCTTATATTTAATCTAAACTTCCCCTGTTACAGTTTGAACCCATTACCCCTTGTCCTACGACTGCAGTCCCTAATGAAGGGTCCCTCCCCAACATCCTTATAGGCCCCCTTCAGATACTGGAAGGCTGCTATGAGATGTCCATGCAGCCTTCTCCAGGCTGAACAGCCCCAACTTTCTCATCCTGTCTTCATACCGGAGATGCTCCAGTCCCTGATCATCCTTGTGGCCTCCTCTGCACTTGTTCCAACAGTTCCATGTCCTTTTTATGTTGAGGACATCAGAACTGCACACAATACTCCAAGTGAGGTCTCAGGACAGCAGAGTAGAGGTGCAGGATCACCTCCCTTGACCTACTGGTCATGCTGCTTTTGATGCAGCCCAGGATACGGTTGGCTTTCTGGGCTGTGAGCGTACATTGAAGCCGGCTCATGTTAAGTTTCTCAATGACCAACACCCCCAAGTCCTTCTCTGCCCAACCTGTAGCTGTGCCTGGGATTGCTCTGACCCAGGTGTAGGACCTTGCACTTGTCATGGTTAAACTTCATCAGGTTGGCATCAGCCCACCTCACAAGCGTGTCAAGGTCCCTCTGGATGGCATTCCTTCCCTCCAGCGTATCAACCGAACCACACAGCTTGGTGTCATCGGCAAACTTGCTGAGGGTGCACTCAATGAAACATAGAAAGAAGTTGATCCTTGGACACAATTTGGCAGGTTTCCCTTAAAATCAGCAGAGCTCTGCCAATTTATGCCATGCTTCTCATTTGCAAAATCCCCTTATATAATCCACTGAGTATTCTTTTCAGCAGACTTTATTTTACTTCCTCTTGATATTGTCAAGAAATGAAAGTAACAATGGTGAGAATAATAGAAGTTATATGCTTTAAAATTAAGGGAAATGAGTCTTACAAATTCACAGACTGAAATTAGAAGGACCTATTTTTTTCTGATGTATTGTTGAATTAAACATCTGATTTTTATTTATTTATTTTTTTTTCCTGGATAACTACCATATCTTTTTTTCCCTACCAGAGCTGATAACAAACATGTTAGTCTGCATCTAACAATTTCTGAGTGGTATTAGCCACCAGTACAAGTCCACTATGGCCAAATATGAGCTTTTTAACTTCTCAGCCAAATATTTCTCAGTATCTTCCTTGCTTGATCACCATTTTGCCTTTGGCCTGGAAAGTCATTCAACAGAAACTTTGTTCTAAGTCATCACTTTCAGCTCTTGAAGCATTTTTTATATAATTTTTCCAAGAGAAGCCATTTTCTTCTATCTGCATTCATTGAGATTTCTCTTACCAAATGCAAGCTACTTCTCTTTGGTTTTGCAGCCTTTTATATCTTCAGCATCTGCTTCATTTTCAAGATGGCCTTCCTGTTGGCTGCTGATGCCAGCCTTCATTTCTTGCTTTTGATTTCATGCAATTACTTTTGTGTTTTACTTTTTGCTGCTCCTAATGCTTGAAAAGGATTTAATATAACCAGTCACTAAACAAATCTGTAGCCTTACTGTAGATGCTAAAAACTCTCTTTATTTTATTTTTTGTAGCTAAAAGAAACCTCATCAAAAACTAGGTCAGTAGTGGTAGATCACTACAGGTGGAACCACCTGGTGTTGTACTTGTCGTGGTTTAAACCCAGACGGTAACTCAGAGCCATGAAGCCACTCATTTGCTCCTCCCCTTCATCCCCCTCTGGCTCCTGGAAGGATGGATGGAGAGGAGAATTGAAACAATGTAAATCCCGCGGGTTGAGGTAAGAACAGTCCGGTAACTAACGTTGTCCTGGTTTAAACCCCTCACACAGTCGCTCTCTCACTCACTCCCTCTTTCTTCCCCCCAGTCCCGGGGGGATGGGGAGGAGAATCAAAGCAATGCAACTCCCGCAGGTTGAGATAACAACAGTTTAGTAACTAAGGTATAACACAAATCACTACTGCTACCACCAATAATAATAATGACAAGGCAAATACAAGGAAAGAATACAATAGCTCACCATCAATCCCAAACAAGCAGTGCACCCCCCCACAGTGCACCCCCACCACCCTTCCGGGTCTCTGCTTCTCCGTTTCTACATCCTGGACATGACGTGCTGTGATATGGAATAACCTTTTTGGTTAGTCTGGGTCAGGTGCCCTGTCTCTCCTTCCTCCTGGCTTCCCCTCCTCCCTGGCAGAACATGAGACTCACAAAGTCCTTGGCCAGCCTAAACATCACCAAGCAGTAACTGAAAACACTGGTGTTATCAGCACTGTTCCCAGTCCCAAAATCAAAACCACAGCACTGCACCAGCTACTGAGAAGGAGAAAAATGACTGCTACTGCTCAAACCAGGACAAAGGTCTTATACAAAACCACTACTGCTACCACCAATAATCATAATGACAAGGGAAGAGAATATAAAACTAGAAGGAAAAGAAAATGATAGGCACAAGTGATACACAATACAATTGCTCACCACCTGCCAACTGATACCCAGCTCTACCTGAGGAGCAGTATGGGCCTTCCAGGTAATTTCCCCTGGTTTATATACTGGGCATGATGTGCTGTGGTATGGAATACCCCTTTGGCTAATTTGAGTCAGGTGTCCTATCTCTGCTTCCTCCCAGCTTCCCATGGCCCTCCTCACTGGCAGAGCCTGAGACTGTAAAGTCCTTCATTGGGGTAAGCATTGCTTAGCAACAGCTAAAAATGTTGGTGTGTTATCAGCATTGTTGTCAGACTAAAGTTGAAAACAAAGCACTGCAACAGCTACTAAGGAGAAAAGCAACTATTATAGCTGAACCCAGTACTTGGGGTATTTGTTTCTCACCCTTTTTAATATCCATAATGTAATTTCATTGGGGTAGAGTGATATGTGTTTTGCTCATGTTGCCACAGCACACAGCACAGGAGAATCTTCATGCCTAAATACTATTCCTCCATGAAGCAATGTTAGGTAAGATACAGCATATTAGGGAATGTCTGAATACCAATTCTCACTAATTCTCAGCACGTATCCTGCAGAAGCCATCAGCCTAGAGAAAACTCCAGAAGTCATCTGCTGCCTCAATTTCAGTTGGAGGGGTGATAGATAAGTGTGTTACTGAATACTTTTATTATATGAACTATCTTAAATGCTGTGGTCATATATATTAAAATGCATGAAAGGAATGTGGAAGCACACCGACAAAATTGCTGAAAATCAAGTTGTGGATTCTATGAGGCACATCTACCTGAAATTATAGAACATCTGGGAAAGAGCTATGGTGGGACTATTTATGGTTGCAGGAGAAGCTGCTGGAGAAGTCCTTCAAAAAATGTAGTTAAATATTAAAAAATACAGAGAAGCAGAGTACAGTTAAGATTAGATAACTCTTAGCATGATTGGGAAGCACTAGGATTCAGCTAGTGAGCAATGTGTGCCATAAAAGGAACAAAGATAAGCTGCAAGAACAGACTACACTTCAGTGAACGTAGAAAAATATCCCAGTCTTAAAGACATGAGATGACAATTTCACTTCATAGAATCATAGAATAGTAAGGGTTGGAAAGGACCTCAAGATCATCGAGTTCCAACCCCCCCGCCATGGGCAGGGACACCTCCCACTAAACCATGCCATCCAAGGCTATGTCCAACCCCACCTTGAACGCCGCCAGGGATGGAGCATTCACAACTTCCCTGGGCAACCCATTCCAGGGCCCCACCACCTTCACAGTAAAGAATTTCTTCCTCAGATCCAATCTAAACCTCCCCTGTTTAAGTTTAAACCCATTACCCCTTGTCCTCTCACCACAGTCCCTAATGAAGAGTCCCTCCCCAGCATCCCTATAGGCCCCCTTCAGGTATTGGAAGGCTGCAATGAAGTCTCCACGCAGCCTTCTCTTCTCCAGGCTGAAAAGCCCCAATTTTCTCAGCCTATCTTCATACGAGAGGTGCTCCAGTCCCCTGATCATCCTCGTGGCCCTCCTCTGCACTTGTTCTAACACTTCCATGTCCTTTTTATGTTGAGGACACCAGAACTGCATGCAATACTCCAAGTGAGGTCTCACGAGAGCAGAGTAAAGGGGCAGGAGCACCTCCCTCGACCTGCTGGTCACACTCCTTTTGATGCAGCCCAGAATACGGTTGGCCTTCTGGGCTGCAAGTGCACACTGCCGGCTCATGTTCATTTTTTCATCAACCCACACCCCCAAGTCCTTCTCTGCAGGGCTGCTCTCAATCTCTTCTCTGCCCAACCTGTAGCTGTGCCTGGCATTGCTCCGACCCAGGTGGAGGACTTTGCATTTAGCATGGTTAAACTTCATCAGGTTGGCATCAGCCCACCTCACAAGCGTGTCAAGGTCCCTCTGGATGGCATTCCTTCCCTCCAATGTATCAACCGAACCACACAGCTTGGTGTCATCGGCAAACTTGCTGAGGGCGCACTCAATCCCACTGTCCATGTCACCCACAAAGATGTTGAACAAGACCGGTCCCAACACCGATCCCTGGGGGACACCACTCGTTACTGGTCTCCAGCTGGACACTGAGCCACTGAGCACTACTCTTTGTGTGCATCCATCCAGCCAGTTCTTTATCCACCGAGTGGTCCACCTATCAAATTGATGTCTCTCCAACTTAGAGAGAAGGATGTCATGGGAGACAGTGTCAAAGGCTTTACACAAGTCCAGGTAGATGACATCAACTGCTCTCCCCCTGTCCATCAGTTCCGTAGCCCCTTCATAGAAGGTCATCAGATTGGTCAGGCAGGATTTCCCCTTAGTGAAGCCATGGTGGCTGTCACCAAGCGCCTTGTTGGTTTTCATGTGCCTTAGCATGCCTTCCAGGATAATCCGCTCCAAGATTTTGCCAGGCACAGAGGTGAGACTGACTGGTCTGTAATTCCCTGGATCATCCATTTTGCCCTTCTTAAAAATGGGGGTTATATTTCCCTTTTTCCAGTCATCGGGAACTTCACCTGACTGCCATGATTTTTCAAATATGATGGACAGTGGCTTAGCAACTTCCTTTGCCAGCTCCTTCAGGAACCGTGGATGGATTTCATCCGGTCCCATTGACTTGTATACATTCAGGTTCCTAAGGTGGTCCCGAACAAGATCCTCCCCCACAGTGGGCCCAGGGTCCCCACCCTCACCGTCCCTGCGTCTGCCTTCCAAGACTTGGGTGGTGTGGTCAGAGTATTTGCCGGTAAAGACTGAGGCAAAGAAGTCATTAAGAACCTCAGCCTTCTCCAAATCCAGGGTAGCCAGTTCTCCCGATAGCTTCTGGAGAGGGCCCACGGTGTCCCTAACCTGTCTTTTATTGGCAATGTACCTATAAAATCCCTTCCTGTTATCTTTCACATCCCTAGCCAAGTTTAATTCTAAGTGGGCCTTAGCTTTCCTAACCTGGTCCCTAGCTTCCCGGACAACATCCCTGTATTCTTCCCAGGCCGCCTGACCTTACTTCCATCTTTTATGAGCCTCTTTTTTCCTTTGAATTTTGCTCAGCAGCTCCTTACCCATCCAAGGAGGTCTCCTGGCCCTCCTGCTGGACTTCCTTCTAGTTGGGATGCATCGCTCCTGAGCTTGCAGCAGGTGAGCCTTGAATATCAACCAACAGTCTTGGGCCCCCCTGCCCTCTAGGGCTGTATCCCATGGAACCTTACTGAGCAGGTTCCTGAAGAGGCCAAAGTCTGCTCTCTTGAAGTCCAGGGCAGTGAGCTTGCTGCATGCTCTTCTCACTGTCCTGATGATCTCAAACTCAACCATCTCATGATCGCTGCAATCAAGGCTGCCCTGGAGCGTTACATTCCCAACCAGCCCTTCCCTGTTGGTGAGGACGAGGTCAAGCATGGCACCTCTCCTTGTCAGCTCCTCTATTACTTGCAGAAGGAAGTTGTCTTCCACACAATCGAGGAACCTTCTGGATTGCTTGTGCCGGGCCGTACCATCCCTCCAACAGATATCAGGGTGGTTGAAGTCTCCCATGAGAACAAGGGCCTGCGAGCGTGAGGCTGCTCCTATCTGCCTATGGAGCGCTTCGTCCAGCAAGTCCCCTTGGTCAGGAGGTCTGTAACAGATCCCCACAATAATGTCACCCATCGCTGTTCTCCCTTTAACCCTGACCCACAAACTCTCTGTCGACTGCTCACCTGTCCCCAGACAGAGTTCCATACTCTCTAGCCTACCCCTAACATAAATAGCAACTCCTCCTCCCTGTCTGCCGGGCCTGTCTTTCCTAAAGAGCCTGTAACCTTCCATTCCAACACACCAGTCATAGGTGCCATCCCACCATGTTTCTGTGATGCCTATGATATCATACCCCCATAGACGTGCACACATCTCTAATTCCTCTTGTTTGTTCCCCATACTACGGGCATTTGTGTAGAGGCATTTGAGCCGAGATCCAATTGAAGCCGGCTCATTGGCTGGAGCAGCTGGAATATCCCTACATTGCTCCGAACGTTTACTATAGGTGCTACCAACCGACTGGGTGTGTTGGGATGGAATGATGCCCCCCTCCCCCAACACATCTAGTTTAAAGCATCCTTGACCAGTCTGGCAAGCCTCCTACCAAATCCACTCTTCCCCTTCTTTGTCAGACCAGCTCCACCAGCCCCCAGTAGACCTGGCCTACTATATTGAGTCCCATGGTCAAGGTACCCAAACCCCTGACTATAGCACCACCCTTCTAACCATTTATTAACCTGCCCAATCCTCCTAGCCTTTTCAAGGTCCTGCCCTGTATCCTGGAGAATTGACAAAAAGACAATCTGAGCTTCAGAGCCCCTAACCACCTCTCCCAGAGCTCTGTAGTCCTTCTTTATGATCTCCGGGCTACTGCTATCTAGATCAGTAGCACCCACATGTATTACCAGGAGTGGGTAATAGTCAGTGGGACCGACTAGAGCAGGCAGCTTCTCGGCCACATCCCTGATCCGAGCCCCTGGTAGGCAATACACCTCCCTTGAGCCTGGGTCAGGCGGGCAGATGGGTGCCTCTGTGCCTTTCAGATTAGAGTCCCCTACTACTATGGTCCGCCGCTTTTTCCTGGCAGCACCAGTAGTGACCTTCTTTACCAGTGCACTAGCTGGTTGCGCCTGGTGGGAGCGCTGTTGCTCATCAGTCCCCTGCAGGATAGCAGAGCGCTGTTGCTCATCAGCCCCCTGCAGGACAGCAAAGCGGTTCTGGGTGGGGACAACAGATGTAGGAGGAAGCCCCTTGCTTTTAATTACCCTCTTCCTCCTTTTTTTGTTGTTTTTTTCTGTTACCTTTTCCCAGCTTCCTGGGTTAGCAGCCTCCTTTCCTGCACCGGCAACAGTAGACACTCGAGGCCCCGGAACAGTTTGGTCCCGGAGCAAGCAGTGCTGCTCCCCCTCAGCTTCCCTGACACCTTTCAGCCTGGTAACAGCTTCCTGCAGCTCAGCCACCTGCTGCAGGAGGACCTCCACCAGGGAATGCAGAGGGCAGCCCTGCCCATCGCTCACCCTTCCCTTAGGATACCCCGAGCTCTGCACTACAGCCTCCCTTCCCGTCGGCTCCGTCTGGGTGCCTACACTGGCCACCACCGGCGCAGCCAGAGCAGAGCTCCCAGACCGAGCCTTGCCCGTACGGCGAGTGTTCACCATCCCGCTCACCACCCCGCTCGCCTGCCCACGCGAACTGCCGTGCAAACTGCTTCGAGCCCGCCCTGTTTGCCCGCCCTGTTTGCCGCGCTCCGGGTCGCTCGTGCTCCCTGGGGCAGGTTTTTAACCAGTCAGGTCTGCCGCCGGTCCTCCTGACACCGCCCCCTCTGAGTCAGCCACTCGCCCCCGCGGAGCTGCAGGCTCCCCTTGCTGTAGAACAAAACTCCAGGACTTTCTAATAGGAATGCTACCTGCAGATGAACTTGCTGGTTTTATGAATAATAGATGCTTGCATGCCCAGGTTTAGTGGTTTTGCATCACAGAGGAAAAATGCTGACCTGGGCATAAGACCTCTCTATTATTAAGAGAAAACTGACTCAGGAGCCTGAAATGCAAAGACACTTCCATAAAGAAATGTCGAGGTGAGATACTGAGAACAAGAGATGGCCAAAGGATGCAGAGGTAAAGAAACAAAACACAGAAAACATGAGCTAGAAAGGCTGATAAGTTGAGAGGCTGGTATTCTGAAGAGAGGGAGCGAAATAGGAACTTGAATACAGATGGCTAGATGTTATGGAAGACAGGAATGGGTGACAATGGGGAGAGTATAGTACTTCTTTTTCTCTTCTGAAATATCTATAGCTTTTCAGTATTGTGATAATGAAGTTATGTTTTGGGTAAATTGCTGCAAGATAACCCCTTCTACTTGTAGTAAATCCTTTTTTTTAGTTGTAAAATGCAGTTGTAAAATGCATAGTGAAGCTCTCAAGTAGTAACATAGTTGAGATCATAACAAGATGTATACCTCTTCAGGAACATGAATTTTAAGTTAACTACCTGTATTTCCCTGTGGTCAGAAAAAGCAATGGTGAAAAGAGTTGTTTGTTTTTCCAAACTGTGGAACAAATAGTATGATATTGCAGAGTAAAACAGATTATTTATATTCAAGAAACTTTAAAAATACTGTAAAATAGAGAAGAAAAACACCCTTTCCTTATGACTTGCAAAGCCTTTGCATCTTTTCTGGTTTATAACAGTCTTGCAAAATCATAGAATCGCTTGGGCTGGAAAGTCCTTTAAGTTCATTGAACCCAACCATTAACCTAGCATTGCTACGTCCACCACTAAATCGTGTCCCTGAGCATCATATCTACATGTCTTTTTAATACCTTTAGGGGTGGTGACTCCACCACTTTCTTGGGCAGCCTGTTCCACTGCTTAATAACCCTTTCAGTGAATAAATTTTTCCTAATATACAATCTAAACCACCCTTGGCATAGCTTGAGGCCATTTCCTCTTATCCTGTGTTGCTTGGAGAAGAGACTCACACCCACCTGGCTAAAACCTCCTTTCAGGTATTCGAAGAGAACAATAAGATCTCCCCTCAGACTCCTTTCCTGTAGGCTTAACAACCACAGTTCGCTCAGCTAGTTCTCATAAGACTTGTCCCTGTTTTAGTCACACTTGAGCACCTCAACGTCTGTCTTGTAGTGAGGGGCCCAAAACTAAACAAAATGTTTGAAGTGCAGCATCACCAGTGCTGAGTACAGGGAGACAGTCACTGCCTTAGGCCTGCTGGCCACACTATTTCTGGTACAGGCCGGGATGCCACTGGCCACCTTGGCTGTCTGGGCACAAGCAGGCTCATATTCAGCTGGTGTCAATCAGCACCTCAGGTTCTTTCCCACCAGGCAGCTTTCCAGCCTCTCCTCCCCAAGCCTGTAGCATTGCATGGGGTTGTTCTGACCCAGGAGGACCCAGCACTGAGCCTTGTTGAACCTCATGCAGCTGGCCTTGACCTGTTGATCCAGCCTGTCCAGATCTGCCTGCAGATCCTTCCTATCCTTCAGCAGATCATCACTCCTGCTCAACTTGGTGTCATCTGCAAACGTCCTGAGGGTATGCTCAATTCCCTTATCCAGGTCATTGATAAAGATACTAAACAGAACTGGCCCCAATACTGAGTCCTGGGGATCGCCACTTGTGACCAGCCACCACCTGGATTTAACTCCATTTGCTACCACCCTTTGAGCTTGGCCATCCAGCCAGTGCTTTACCCAGCAAACAGTACACATGTCCAGCCAGTTTCTCCAGAATACTGTGGTAAATGGTGTCAAAGGCTTTACTAAATTCTAGGTTGACAACATCCACTGTCTTTCCCTCATCCACTAAGTGGGTCACCTTGTCTTAGAAAGGGATCAGTTTAGTCAAGTCAGTCAACTTAAGCTCCTTTAATTTAAAACTACTTTCATTTATTTTCACTCATTTTTTATTAGAACTATCATTTTTTTCATGATCTTAAGAAGTAAACAAGTCTTAAATCAGCTGATTCTTTTAAACTGCTCTCCTTGAGTTAGCTGGGAAAAGTGAAAGCAGTCCTTACAGTACAGAGGGAAAGTAACACTGTTGCCAGTTTTCAGTTTGTAATGTATTGAACAGTAGTTGAATTAACTTGAATGCCTTCTGTGGTAGAAAATGTTAGAATTTACTTTAAACTATAAAGAGTCAAATACTTCAGAAAGAAACCCCAACAAACTGTAAAATGCTTTATTAGCGTTGTCAAAACCAGCAACAAGTCAGATTTTCCCTTGTGGTATGTTGCTTGTGAGAGCAGTGCAGACTGTCACGCAAGTCTGAAATCACAGGCAGTCCAGACAATGTGGTATGGAATCACATTGTCGCTATACTTTGGGAAGGATGGATATCTTGGAGGTCCTTTGTTCAGTGAGAGTGCAGGCAAGGAGTGCAGGTAGGCCTCGTGGCTGAAGCAGATGTATCTCTAAGCCCTTGTTTTCTAGGTCTATCTCCCCTCTTACCTGCTTGAAGTCCATGGAGATTATCAGGAAATAGAAGGGAGGAGTCTCTGCAACCTTGGGGGTATTGGGCATATAGGACTGGATTTTCTAGCAGTGTGAAGAAAAATGGCAGAGGAAAGCATCTTGTTCTCATCTCCCACTCCTTGCCAAAATCTACCACAAAACCCAAGAAATACTGTACACAGGCCAGGGACAAACTCAGTGTACTTCAGGCTACTGTTAAGAAGCTGTTATTTATTTGAAACTTCAAACAAGGTTGCAAAATCATAAGCATAAAAATCAGCAGAGGATGTGCTCTTTCCACCTATCATAACATAAGCCTTAGTATGACAAATTGCCAGAGGCCTGCAGCAGTCAGAAAAACTCAAACCTTTGCTCTTTCTTTACAGAGGTTTTAAAGAGTAAAACTCATAAATATTGAAACTACCCAGGACAGTAGATGGGGTTCACAGTGTCACGGTCAAAACCTGGCTTTCCCTTGACTGCCATCATAGTAAAGCTTTTCAAGTTAGATCCAGAGAAGACTTGTCCATACAGAAATGTCTTTGGTTTTACTTAGTACCAGCCAATAGTGAACAAAGTACTTCTAATATGACAATAATAATTTACATATCGCACCTGTAGTACTAGCTTGACTGCAAGTGAAATTAAAGGAAGAAGGGACCAATACTCTATTTTTTGCCCACAGCCTGCTTGTCTTGTACATTTACACACGTTTTGGGTAGCATTCCTTCTGGGCAATGATGCAGCATCAGTAATATGGGAAAATAAGACTGGGTATGGCATAAAACATGACTGTACAGACATGTGGTTGTTCCATCTACATATTATAGAAGAATCTCTGCAGGCAAGACCACAGTCAATACTTAAGTCTGGATTGTACATTGGCATGGGTGCCCAAGACGAGTTTCTCACTTGACACGTCCAAGGGACCAGCCTTGGACTGCTTCTGGCTTCAATATGGCCACCTGCAAAATATTCTCAGGGTTGTAGACATCTCCTTTATTTTGCAGTCTGTATCACCATGAGGTGTTAAGTTCTCCTAAGAAGGCCTTTGTGTTTGTCTTGTCTGCTCTGTGGATGCTGTGAGATAAACAGAGCTGAGGCCTGCTTGACCCAGGCATAATTGCACTGGAAACTTATGAATACTCTATCTTTTGCTACTGAGCAGAACATGCTCTGCCCAAAGGCTGAGTTTAACTGCTGGCTTTAAGTCCTTCATACTGGGATCAGCCACTGTCTTAGCCTATGGGCTAGAAAAGAAACTGGAGGAGTTAACGTCCTGAAGGACTTGGGTATCAGGTTGGGAAGAGAGGTTCAATCTCCCTCTCATGTTAGCAGTCCCGAGGGGTAGAGCCTTTAGACTTTGGTGATGAAGAAAGGAAAATGTCATTTGGTTTGCATAGGCAGTTTCTCTGCATGCTCTTTGGTGTTAGTTTCTCTTGTTTAGTGTGTGGGTATCATACATGACAATGGGAAAGAGAAAAATACTTTAGAAAAACAAACAAACAACTCCTCCCTCTCAACAAAAAAAAAAAAAAAAAAAAAAAGAAAAAAGAAAAAGCAATAGGAGGCTGTGGTTGTAAAACCACAAAAATTGGCAACAAGGCTCCAAGGCAAGTGTAAGCCTTGAAATTTCTTCTAGCTCTTAAAAAACCCCATCCAAACCAAAAAACCCCAAAGCACAACAACTCTCTTTCCATGGATTCCAGCTTAATGATGTTTCCTCTCTTCCTCCTCCCTTTTTTTTTAGGAAGATTTGAAAGAATTTATTTAAAGCTTTGGCATAACTATTTTTTTTTTGTTTTATGTTCTATAAAAAATGATGAATGATTTTTATTTAAAAATTAAAGAAATGCCAAGTCTGCTCTGTTACAGTTTTCCCGATGATTTCCTGGGTATCTCAGAGGATAGGTATTGATTTCTTTCTCAACAGAACAGCAGGAGTGAAAACGATTTGTTAACAAAGAAAATCTTAATCAAAGCCTGTGTTAGTTGCTGAAAATAAAGAGTAATATGAAACAAAAAAGGAAACAAAGACTTTAGAATAGCCTCACTTTGCAGTTTCTTTTCCCCAGTTGTTTAGTTTTCACTCTCTTGACTTTGGTAGTATCATGTGGTCAATCATGAGAGTCACTGACAGCAGACTTTCTAATACAAAGGGAGAAAAGTAAGGGGAAAGAAAAATATACAAGGAAGACTAGTGTTTGGAAATGAGCTGGTTTTTGTGCTTTCAGCTCAGCATGTAACATACCCTGTTACCCTTCTGTACTTCAGTTCCTCATTAGATAAAGTATGGAAGAGAACACTTATGTTATTTTTTGTGGAAGTGCACTGAGATACAAAGATGTAAAAGTATTCACAAATTATTCTTCCTGTGCATCAGAGAAGTGGTGTTGGATTCTGTTTGTGTGTGAGGGAGACACAGCCTTATTAGCCTTTGTTAGCACCTGAAGTACGCAGGGTAACCAAATGGTATTAATGGGGAAAAGCAAATCTAGTAATTTACAGTGATATCCATTAGGCAATCTGGTTTGATTTTAGTGATACAATTAAAAAAAAAAAAAAGAAAATCTACCAGTATCTTGTCCCTGTAAAGCATCTCCTTGCCACAGGTTACCAAGGGGGCAGAAAATAAAAAAGGTATTTTCATTTGCATCTCTGAGGAAGAGGGTATCAATGATCAGTTTTGGAAATCTTGGCTGGTGAATGAGTTGTGAATGAGAGTGGGCATGGTAAGAGGAGTAATGCAAGGCAAAGTGCATTTTTGATTATTGATGATGCTATTTTTCAGTATGAGCTGATGAGAATCTGTAAATACTGAATAGGGCAGCAGTCACCATTGGAGGCCAAACAGCAAAAAGATTCTTCATAAAATGTGGTGGTTCAACAGTATAGATACCCTCTAATGGCATGGGTCTTTAGTACTTGTGTCTCAAAGAGCTTAATTTCAAACTAATTCCAACATAACTACCATGTAATGAACATCTCAAGACTCCAAAACTCACTGAGTTATGTCTGAGGCCAAAGGTTATTTATAAGCACCGCAGACATTAAGATAAATGCTGCTATTTGGTTTCATGATTTTTAGTAAGATTAAAAAAGTCAAATCCGTTGTAGTTAAAATGAGCCATACACTGTAAGAAAAGGGCTTCTGGGCTCCAGATACCCTGTAAATCAAGCTGCCTTCCTAATGAGCAGGATTTAAGATATGCTCTTTTTCTTACATTTGCCGGTGGCTAGTTCTAGGTGATTGCTTCCTGAATATGTTATCATCAGGTGCTTGCATGGTGTGCTGGCTGCTTTGGATTAAATTCTGAGGCACTAACTTATCCTATGAATTGAATAGAAAGCCTGCCACTCTGTTCCCTTTTTGAATTTTGTTAAGGGATCTGAGGTACTAAAAGATAGGTGTTATACTACCTGCCACTGAAGTATCTAAATAACTCACTGGATCTTGTCCAATTTAGCTACAATAAAAACAAACATACTTTACTTGTGAAACATGGCTGATAATTTTTATGCACATTTAGGGAAAAAAGGTCTTAGTAATAGCTATTAGCAAGAGGTTCAGTCTGTATAAGACTGTTAAAGGATTATGCTGCATTAAACTCTCAAAATGTTCATATCATGAAGTACCACCACAGGAAAATATAAAAGCAAAAAACTCGAAGGAGAATCAACAAAGTGCAACTCTTACTGGCATTCTTCATGGGATGCATTTTTTTTTGCCTTCCTCATAAAAACTATTAAGGAAAGAAAGACAAGTAGCTTACCAAATTCACTGGCATGCTCTGGGAAATCTTTACGGTGAACATTTAAGTCTCAAGAGCATGGAAGTGAATCTTCTTCACATACACATACATGCTGTATGAATTGCTGTCTGGAGATCTGTTTTCTCTTGCCTTGCATGTCATATTTCCGTTCCTACCACTAGAAAAAGCACATAAATATCAGGATATTAGCAATTTATATACCAATGTGAATGACTGCACATAAGGAACTGAGTAATTTTGCAGTTGTGATACCCCTAGAGGTAAGCTTTCAGTTTAAACACTATAAATCACAGTTCAAAGAGGTGCATGTTAAAGCAGACTTGCCTGTTTAGTGGCAGGTCTGCTTTCTCTCAGGAGTCACTGTGTGAATGGTAGGTTATTCTGCTACTGCTTTTCTTCATTGGTCCTGTATTACTTCTTCCCAGCTTACCTCCTGCTGAAATAATAGTGGTGCTAATAAAAATGTGTGGGGAAATGACCAGATTTGCTAGTTTTCTTAGGCAATTATACCAGTTTTTCCAATTTTCCAAGCATCTTTTAATTTCTGTATTAACTCACCGATGCCAGGAATTGGATTTTTCCAGTACATAAATCCTAATTAGTGAGCTGGAGTATAGAGCGCTTCATTTTGCTCCTGATGTGTCATTTCCCCTCTCTTCTTGCTTAATTGGCATTTTGAAAAGCCAGCCCTTGTGATTTTAAAGATAAAAAAAGAAGTGTTTTGGGACAGAAATGGAAATCTGGTAAAGGGACAAAAAATGAGAAAAAGGTGCAGTTGGGATCAGGGCCATCTGGTAGCGCTGGGATCACAGGGCATGGAGGCCTGCAGAGTTGCTGTGTTGCTTGAGGCTGAGCCAGCTATTTCTGGCACCAGGTGTGACTGAACCCCATCTTGCCATGCCCTTGTTGCTGTCTGCTTCTCATGGGCACTGAGGGAGTTTATTAAATGATGCCAGCCCTGAGGAGCACCTACAGATTTATTTTGTAGAGCAAAATCAAGTGTTTGGTGCACTCCTGAGGTGAGTTTCTCTTACAGTCTTTCCCTGCAGCCTTGCTTCTTGCATACCAAGGGCCAGAAATGGAAGGAGGAGGAGGCAGAGGCTTCAGGAGGGAAGGTATCCTCTAGTTTTGAGTTTAAGGACTCCTTCAGCTTTAGTATGTACTTAGGAGACTGTGGGAGGGGTTGGTAGGACAGGAGGAGTTGTGAGTCCCAGGAAGGATGAAGAACTACATCATGTCTGAGAGATGTGAGAGTGAGTGGGTTTACTGTGGCAGAGGAACGGAATTGGACAAAAAGGTGTTTTTCTGTGTAGATAGGATTATAGGGAACTGAAGAGTTTTATGAGGTTCTGAGATTCACATGGGTGGCAGAAGGAAGGTAATCAATATACAAGTGCTGTAAATAGGTTGTGGGTTCCTGTTGGCACAGGTGTGTTGAGATTTGGGGCCAAAAATGTCCACCAAAAGATGACATGAAAAGTAGGGTTCTTGCCACCTTGTACTGGACAGTTTGCATGCTGGGAGGGAAAAGGGGAGAGTGTGGGCAGAAAGTGGTGGTCCTTTTTCAGCTTCTGCCAGAGTGCTATAGAGGACAGAGGTAAGGGAAGCAAGCCTGATATATGCAGCCTCACAGCTTACTGTGGGTGCCAGCTGGTAAGAAGGGAAATAAATAGCAAGACTTTCTGTCAGCTAGGAAGGGGTAACTCAGTTCAGATCTTACCCCATCTCTATAAAGGCCTGTCCAAAACTTGAATCTTTTGAGGTTCAGAAAAGGATGAATAATTCTTTTTTCATTTTTTGTGCTAATGCAGTAATTGATTCCAGACAGACAGGGAACAGCAGAGCCAAGATATTGCAAAGAAGGCTGCAGTCCAGGTAATTCAAGGGCTGTCAGGAGGCTGAGAAGCACCAGAGGCTTCATGATGAAACCTGGAATAATTTATTTTCCAAAAGTATTTCGTAGGTACAGGAGGTCTGAACAGTGCCATGTTTTGGGGTGCTCAAAAAGAAAGAAAGAAAGAAGGGAAATGTAAGGGTACTTTGGAGTTATTCCAGCACCGCTGTGCTGCCTTTAAAGGGAACCTCGGGAATTTGTCTCCTGACCCTGGGGACCATATTTCTGGCTCCTGAGATCATCCTCTGAGCTGGGCAAGATCAGCCCTTAGCACTGCATACGAGCATTCCTTGTCCTGAGACATAAGCATTACCTTTTCTTATGACCCAGTTGAGTGCTAGCATTCTTGGCTGCATGCGTGTGGGTGGCCTTCTTCATTACCCAGACCTTGAGCCTGTTATCTCTTTACTACCTGCTTGGGTTATTACTGGTCTAAAACATGTAATTGTAGAGTTCATGCTTGCCAGGTGCTCTTTCCCCTTTTAGCTGTCTGACTTGATGTGCTCTCCCAGGATGAGTATTAGGAGAAAAAACAGCATGACAGCAGTCTTCAGGGGGCTGTATCGCCAAATCCTGCCCTCCCAGTCAGCAACAGCACAGTATCACCAAACCACAAGAGCTTTTATATGAGGCTTTTATTTAAAGGAAGTAAAAAAATGCTGGCTTTAGTCATATTAATTTCTCCTTTTTATTAGCTTTTAGGGAATGAGCAACAGCTCAGTGAGAGGTATTTGTAACAAATACAGGTTATGAAATAAGTGTATTTCATTATTTGCTCATTTTGCAATGAAAGACTCTCCAAATCTGCCTCCTAAATGGTTTAACTCAACATTAGAATTGATGCTGTGAAATACCGACTGATTCAATAGACAATACATTTCAGATTCCCTTTTTCACATGGGGAGTGTGATATAGAACAATGACCTGAATTTTCAGCCCTGTCCTCAGATTCACCTCTTTATTTACCAGTTTCTTTTTCTCTCTCAGTATCTTACCATAATCTTTCAAGTCCTGAGGGTCTTATAAGGGCACTAGTGCTTAATAATTAGACACTATAGGTCTGACGGTTCTTCTGGTGACAACTTTTACAACTAATAAGTATTTAATAGAAGGTAATTAGAAGCTCTGGTCCTTAGACCTCAACCTGTCTAGACCTTTTATACAACTGAGTGACCAGACAGCCCTTAACACTCATTAGGGGTTATCTGCACCCCACTTCACAAAGCTATGCAAGGAAACTGTTTAGATTTAGCTTCAAGCCACCTGCTTTGTAATCTGTTGCTGTGCACTCAGTTGATCTTTCTGTCCTTACAGAAACTGTGAAGCTACCAATGATTTAATTTTAAGGCAAATATTCTAATTCAGAAAGCATAGAATGGAAAGCTGGTTGCTATATTTGTCAGTATGTGACCTTCAGAAAATCTGTAATTAGGAAAGATTACTTCAGTGATATGGAGAAGCTGGTCACATCACTGTAAAATGCATTTTGTTACAGTATATTCAGCTGGGATATATCTGATAGTGCTCTTTTTACAGATAATACACTTGGTCTTCTTATTTCTAAGTCACATGTTTAAAGTAAATTAAAACTTTTCATGATTATTTAAAAAAAATAAATAAAAACATCTTTATATGCACTTCTAAAGAGCAGCCAATTGGGCATGCTACTGAGAAATGCAAGAAACAGGCTTCTTTCTTCTTCATTATTTTTTGAGTGTATATGTGCCTATATTGTAAAACATTGTTAAACACCCTTTTACATAGTCCATAAATCTACTCTTTCTCTTTCTTAGTGTTGCCCTCTTTAGATTCATCCTAATGAGATAGACTAGTTGTCTGAGCTTTTTTAACTCAGACTTTGGAATCCATTACCATCCCACATGTCTAGGTTTTTTTTTAAAGATAAAGGCAGCAAATCATGTAACAAAGGAAAAAAAAAATCCAGTTCTTAAGATTTCTTTGATAAATTTTCAGTGTCTTAGGAAAAGATCCAAATACGTTCTTAATATATTTGGTCTTAATCCTTCTGGAAACTGTTGTATTGTACTAAATGCACCCATATGAAAAAATGAACATGAGCCGGCAGTGTGCACTTGCAGCCCAGAAGGCCAACCGTATCCTGGGCTGCATCAAAAGGAGTGTGACCAGCAGGTCAAGGGAGGTGCTCCTGCCCCTTTACTCTGCTCTCATGAGACCTCACTTGGAGTATTGTGTGCAGTTCTGGTGTCCTCAACATAAAAAGGACATGGAAGTGTTAGAACAAGTGCAGAGGAGGGCCACGAGGATGATCAGGGGACTGGAGCACCTCTCGTATGAAGATAGGCTGAGAAAATTGGGGCTTTTCAGCCTGGAGAAGAGAAGGCTGCGTGGAGACTTCATTGCAGCCTTCCAATACCTGAAGGGGGCCTATAGGGATGCTGGGGAGGGACTCTTCATTAGGGACTGTGGTGAGAGGACAAGGGGTAATGGGTTTAAACTTAAACAGGGGAGGTTTAGATTGGATCTGAGGAAGAAATTCTTTACTGTGAGGGTGGTGGGGCCCTGGAATGGGTTGCCCAGGGAGGCTGTGAATGCTTCATCCCTGGCGGCATTCAAGGTGGGGTTGGACATAGCCTTGGATGGCATGGTTTAGTGGGAGGTGTCCCTGCCCATGGCAGGGGGGTTGGAACTCGATGATCTTGAGGTCCTTTCCAACCCTTACTATTCTATGATTCTATGATTCTATATATAGAAGATGATAGATTTTATTTAAGAAAGTGTCCAAATCATCTTGTTTATGCTGATACAACTTTTAGATTATTTGCCTTCTGAAAAGTGGTCTGTTTTGAGATGTTAGTTGCAAATAGAGGAAATGAAGTGTTGGTTTAGTAAGGAATAGTTTACTATGTCTGGAGAGTTCTAAAGCAAAACATCTGGATCAATTTGTTTACAAAGTCCCTGTAGATAAAAAGCACTATCTCACCAAGGAATCAGTTTGCGCCCTTTCTGAAGAGCCATTAAAAAGAAAGGAAAGTTGGCCATCATCATGCACAGAAAGCTCTGGGGGATTTGTTTATTAAGGAATCCAAAACAAGTTTGTAATCTTTTTTCATAGGAGATCAACTAGTTGCTGAAAGTGTGGCATGGTTTTGTGATCTTAATTTAGCCTGTCTTGTCGTGCCTATCTAATACCCCCACACCCCTCATCTTAAAGACTAATGCATTTAGAAGTTGAGAGTAAACAGCGTGTTAGAGATATGTCAGAGCTAGATGTGGAATGGAGATAAAACCTTTGGTTTTACATGGACACAAACAGCCTACGATAAATGAGCATTTCATAATGTAAGAGATAAACTTTTCTTTCATTTAGAAGGTCCAGCTCTTGGTGCTATTTAATTTTGTGGGAGGTGGCTCCCAACTTAAGGAAAGACGTGTGTAGGTTGAACCTGTGCTTGAAATGTTTTTTAGCAAAAGAGCAAAGCAAGAGCTTTTTTGTTTTCAGGCACCACAATCTGCATAGAACTGCATTTGCTGATACTGCACTTTCTCTTGAAAGGTATTTTGAATTCCTCCTTTAACAAATATAGCCACATCCAAATACCATCACAGTGAAGTTTGCCATGACTTTATCACTAGGTTAAATTACAGTGGTACTTATATTTAAAATGCTGGTCCTGATGGGACTGTAGGTATTGTGAGAGTAAATGGGTCTTAGAAAGTCTTCTGTCATTGTACAAAAACCAGTTTAGCTGTGTTAGCAGTCAGTTATGGCCATAGTTCCCAAGGGCTATACACGAGTAGTGTATGTTTTCAAGAACTACTTTATACACTTCCCTGATTCATGGTATTTTCTCCAATGTCTTCTGCATTTACAGGACTATATCTTGAGAAGTGTGTTTGAGCCATGATAGATGAAGAGTTAATGGATATTTTCCTCTAAGAGGTCACTTTTTACAGATATTGTATGTGATTTTTTTTTTCTGTTCCAAGTTTATCTTTTATGTACACTTTTAGTAAGAATACTGGTGCAAAATGCTAACATTGAAATCTAATTTTGTGGTTACAGATTTGACATGCTCAGATACCTCTGTTACTTTCTTGAAAATGTCAGAAACATGGGCTGATATTGTCTATGCAGTTATCGTTTTTCAACTCCAAGGGGCATGTCTTTTTTCTGCTGTTGAGAAAAATGAAATGTAAATCCCTCCTGTGGGACGTTATCCTTGGAGCTTCAAGTGATGTAACAACGGTGTAGAAAAAGAATGGGTCTGGGACAGAACACTAGTCTAATTCCATCCTAAATTTGGTCATGAATCTGAAGGTTGTGGTTCAGGCAAACTTCAGAGCTGTATAAATTCAATTGCAACTCGGCATTGGCACCCACAAAGCCCAGCTGAGAGTCCTGTTGTTGTTGACAGTATACTGAGCTCATGAAGAATTTGGGCTCAACACAAACAAACAGGATCATTGTATAAATCAAAAGAAAATGAAAGTAGAACCCACATCTTTCAGCTTGAATATTAATAATCTGAAGGAGGAATAAAAGATACTTCTTGTAATACTTCCAATACCTGAAGGGGGCCTATAGGGATGCTGGGGAGGGACTCTTCATTAGGGACTGTGGTGAGAGGACAAGGGGTAATGGGTTTAAACTTAAACAGGGGAGGTTTAGATTGGATCTGAGGAAGAAATTCTTTACTGTGAGGGTGGTGGGGCCCTGGAATGGGCTGCCCAGGGAAGTTGTGAATGCTTCATCCCTGGCGGCGTTCAAGGTGGGGTTGGACATAGCCTTGGATGGCATGGTTTAGTGGGAGGTGTCCCTGCCCATGGCGGGGGGGTTGGAACTCGATGATCTTGAGGTCCTTTCCAGCCCTTACTATTCTGTGATTCTGTGATTCTGTGTAAGGGTGATAAATTGCAATTTCTTTTTGAGTTCTCTTATTTTACATAGTAAAGAGAAGGGAAGAATGGCCTGATTAAACCTTATGGGTATGTATTCCCTCTCATACCAACATGCACATTTATTTAAAATTAGCGTGCAGTTCTTACTATTTTTAGTTTATTTTATGACCATTATACTAGCCCTATGAAATGATAATGGATATCTCCTCCCTGGAGTTCTGAAAGGAGGAAAGAGACTATTTGTATATCTCAAGAAAACAGAACAAATTAATTGTATTTGCCTGGATTAGATGACCTGCTCCTTCTAGATCATACAGTATTTGTTTAATCCCATATTCCCTTGCACAGGGAGTGTGTTTTCATGCAGATGCTGAGAAATCTCTCAGCAGTGTGGAGGATATTGCAAAGATTTGGAGTTTTGTGCAGTATTTCTGTTTCTTGGTGTGGACAAGTGAGGTGTGTGCAGATTAACTGGTTAATGAGGTGTATTTATACATTTGTTGATAACAATTAAGCAGTAGATTTTATGACCTGCAGCAGTAGGGTCTCTGAAGTTGCTATATATACATTTTATTGTAAACTGGTTTAATTACGCAACCTAATATTTTAGGTTGACTTTGCAGATGTGTTTTCTTTTGTTGTTCATTTAAAACCAGAAAAGCAATATAATACTTACTTTATTTTGTTGATTAGTGAAATAATCTCATGGTTTTCTGGTAATTGCTGGAGAAATTAATGGAGTTTTTGGAAAAGATTCTATGGTAAGTAAGAATTTACAGTGAGATCCAAAAAAGCACTTAGATGCCTGAGGAAAATCTTAGGCAGAATCTAGGTACCTAGATCCAAGGGAGTGATTCAAATGCCCTGTGTGGAGACACGGAGACTCTGCACTGCTGAGGCTTGCTTAGGTTGCTGAGAACCCAATGTTCTTCTAATGTATGTGCTTCTTAGTGCTGTTGTCTTTGTGGACCTGAACACTGAGCTGTCTTTGCCCTTTCTAAGATAACAAGGTATGATTCTATGGTAATCATAAACTAATTGTCCTGCTGCCTAAACCCCTTTCTGGAATTTGCATCTAGTTGCTACACATCAGCTTGTCAACTACGTACTGCTAGTACGGAATTCACTGAAGACAGTCTTCATTTTCACTCAATATTGAGGCCACTCATTTGTTGCTGTAATATAATAGGATGCCCAGCTTCATTTATTATTAATTACAGGTATGTACTGTATCTTTGTAATAATAACAGCCACATTTTCTATCCATACCAAAGCTGATAATTTAATCAATTAAGAGCAGTTGTAAGAGATTTTTTAACATGCTGACTGTTCCTGAATTTGTCTTGAACTTGTTGATTATATTCAGGTGACTTTATTGGAAGTGGTTGATTAACTCTTAATTGATGCTAACTCAAATGAGATCAGGCTGGAACTGGTCTGTCTCAGTGCAAGGTCCTACAAGATGTGCTGATTTTGACATTGGCAAAGAACTTACAGATTAATTGCACCTTACTTCTGTTTCCATCTTCTGTTATTCTGGTTTAAATTCCAAGTCTTTGCCAAGAGGCCTTTTCTTTCTGCTGTAAAGAAATGTAGTTTTGATTAAGTATTTTGCTCCTCCAGCCACATGAAGGAATGGATTATTTCCCTTATTGAATTTTGGGATCTCCTAGCAATGTACTCACGCCAAGGATCATATTTGCCTTGCAGTCTTTGACTGGTTTTCAAAAAAAAAAAAAAAAAAGGGAAAAAAAGAGTGAATCCCTTTGCTTTGGCCACTTCTGGTCTTTTAAAATGGAATGAAACGACCCTCTACGCTTCCAGTCCTGTCTTGGAGGTGGAATGGTATGAAACGGTTGAGGTGTCCAGCTGCTTGAATAAGTAATGTTCCCGTATCCTGATCTTAAAAAAAAAAAAAAGAAAGGGGAATTAAATGCAATATGTAGTGCTCAGCATGCATAAGTTTACAAGGACGGGTCAAATAGTTCTGTAGTATATCAGGTTTTGCCAGAATAAATTGGGAGATGCAGATTGCCGTCAGACTTTAACTGATTTTTACAACTAGAACTTTACTAATGTGTCTAATCTGACAAAGTGCCTACGGAGTTTTCTCTGCAGTATTATAAGCAGCCTCAGCTTATTGTGTTTTTGCTGTTGTGAATGCTGGTATTTTATAGAAACTGAGCTTATTTTCAGTTGTTTAGGAGAGAAGCTGGCACAAGTATGTCTAGAAATAAATCCGTCATTAAAATATCTGCTCTGGTGCCTGTGTTTCAGAGGCAGTAGACAGGAGACTGAACAGATATCAAAAAGCTTTAAAGGTAACACCTTGGTCTCAGGCCTATATGCTTTTTTTATTTACATTGGAAGTAATTTTTTGCAAACACTATTTATGCAGTCCATGAGCTTATGAGGTTTCAGTTAGTATAAAACCAAAAAAAACAGAGAGGAAGGGGGCAGAATAGCTCTGAGGTGGCACTGGTAGTGCTAAAATTTAATGAGTAGCATTAGGAATGTAACACTAGTGTTGTACGTAGTAAAATAGTGGAACTTTTCTTCAACATAGTCTGAAATATCATCAGGGAGACTGCTGCTGCTCCCAGTATACAGTGTCCACCAGACACAGTGACCTTAAAGTGGCCATGACAGCAAACAGCATGAACTTAATCCACTGCAACACCTGACAGAGTCCACTATAATCAAATTGATTATGACAACTGTTTGTAGCCGTGAAGAACTGAGAAAAGCTGCTCTATGGCAAAGAAATGTACTGTGGCTGGTCCCTCAGTGCAGAAGAGAGGTTGTAGAAATAAACGTCCAGAGCTCCTCTTTTCTTCACACAATTGGAAATAGTCACTAGACAGGGCAATTTCTGGTTTTAATACAGATTACACATTATCCAAGGTTTTGATTTAATTACACTGAATTAAATTAACTGGCACTAGAAGTTAGTGGGAGCACTGTAACGAACTGCTGCTGGTCCTGCACTGTCATGGAAGTTGGTCTGACCCACATGACCTAGGTTAGCTGGGGAAATTCTTTACTGAAGGCAATTGCCACACTTTCCAGATGCCAAAGGCAAATCTGCTGTAATCTTATAATCCCATTTCATAGTATAGACTTCCATGTAGTTTGGAGCACAAAACCAAAATGTGTCTTGATGAGTTAAAATATTTAGCTTGGTCTTCATTCTGGTGGCTTCACTTCATTCCAACTGCAGGAGACAGGAATTTGAAGATGGTTTACTTTAGCCAAATTTTTCAGTCTTTAATTGAGCGAAATATTCAGAGAGCAACATGGTTCAATATCTTCTTTTCTTACCAGTGATTTTGAAGAGCTGTGATAGGCAGAGCTCTTCTTCTGTCATTTTAACCAGGTGAATATAAAAAAAAAGCTCTTGCTATGTAGCTGTATTTTCATAAATTCCTTTCCAAGATCTCTGAAACATGTATTCTTCCATTAGAATTAGATGAGAGACCCTGTATATGCAAGTGAAGATTTAAGATTTAGCTCACTAGTCTTGTGTGGGAATACTACTGGAAGTCTGTTTCAAGGAAACACTAGAGGACAGCAGCACATACACATTGATTTCTCCCACCTGCCCTTCCACTCCTTGACAAATACCTGAATCTATTATGCTCAGTAAGTTTACTCCTCATCTGTAAATGTTTTCAGGCAGCAAAACATGGCAGACTTAACCAAACCCTGAAGATCAGGACTGAGTTTTTGGACTCATTTAATGTTCCTTTAAAAAAATATATGCAGAAAAAAAAATTCATTAAACCATCTGTGTTAATTGCTGTTGATACTTAAGGGAATAACTAGGACTAACAGAAGCTAAAATGTTTAATAAAAAAGTCTGTATTTGCAAAAATAAGTAGAGAAAACAGTGTGATAATGCTTCTTACAAGCCATTGTTTTGAGAATAAAATTCCTGGGAATTTCAGTGAATTTAAAACCTAATGTGCAGTTATTTTGGGCATGTTTGAAACTATACCTCCACCCCGCCTGCTTCTGTTTTCTTCTTATAGCTCAAGTAGCAAGGTGACTAAGTTTTGAAGTAATTGTTTTATTGATATAAAATAATATTCTTGTATATTACTCAAGCTTGTCCCTTACCACTAAGGATCTCAAAGCTTTTTACAAACCATATTGTATTTATAACAAGTGCTTTGCTTTCTACTGACAAATATCTACTTCTGAGGCAAATGCAGCAGCACGAATTTTAGGGGCCCGTTCTGAGGCAGAAGGGAAATTTCTTTTGTTAGGAAGGGAAGAATTTCTTATGCACCGAATTTGATCATGAACGTGAGGATACAGGAGAGGCAGGGGTCTCATATCCAGCCTTTTTCTGTCACATGCAATGTAAAATCTCATCAGTAATATGCCATTTTATATGTAGATGAAGTTAGCTATGCTGAATATTCAATGCAGAAGTTGGAAAGTGTCAAGTGTTGTGTTTATGCTCACGTGAGCAAACTAAACTAAAAAGTGAACACTTTCTTTACTTTGGCTAAAGGTGTAAGCACAGGGTAGGACAGGGTTAAACATCCTAGTTGATCCAGTTTCTGCTCATCAGCAGGACCATGCACACTGTCTATCTCAATTGCTGGTTAAAATGTTTTAGATTAAATCACCGACATCAGGATATGTGAACCAGTGCTGAGTGAGTGTACAGCACTCACAGTGATAAGGAGAGAGGATTCTTTAGAATTCAGGTAGCATTGTGTGGACACAGCACTGCACTGAACTCACTAAACCACCTGAAAGGTTTGAATGTTAAGCCAGTCATGTATAAAGTGATGAGATGTGGTGTGATGAGATTCACAGAAAACTTGACTTCCTCTATGCAATGAGCAGGGAGGCTCTGTGCTGGAATAGACTCACCAGTGTAGACCAGAGAGCTCCATGACTAATTCCAAGGCCTTAGATTCCGTGAATGGGAGGGCTGAAAGCTCCCAGGAAGCAATTTGTTTGTATTCAGAAAGAGTACACACGCTAAGCATGGTTTCTCATTCCATTTGTATTGATTATGTAACAGCAGGTTGTACCATCTGTTCGGCAGTGCTTGCTTCTATCATACATTTCTCTCGTTAAGCTTACCCTTGCGTTTCAGTTTGGATTTGGGGTAATGGGTATTCCAAGAGAAAAATGAACCACGATCTTCCCCTGGTCTTGCTAATATTTTCCTTAAGTGTCTTCTTTCTATGTGATGGGTGGACATCAGCATTTTTAACAGATGTTTTTCACAGGCTATTGCATAACTATTTTGCAAGTGGCTTCTAAAAGCAGATGTTTCCATATCTTTGTTCTTTCCCCTCCTGACACTTTAACACAAACAGCAGATTCCACTGCTGCTGTCCTTTAGATGTAGTGAAGAAAATACCATAGCAGTGATTTTTTTTTTTTGTGTGTGTGTGTTTTTTTTTTTTTTTGGTTGGCTGTTTTTTTTTTTTTTTTTCAGCCGATTTGGCAATAATAAATATGTACAGGCATGAATCTTCTTTTCCCACTTGTCACTAGCACTGCTTACAGATTTTATTTCAGGCTCTTTTAGAAATGCTGTCTTTCTCCATGACCTTTGTCCTCAGTCTGGTGTTTGATCTTTACTTTCTTCCAAGACACTGTTTCTAATAGTATCTTGAATGAGTAACTGAATATTTTACTCCCTGGAACTTTAAGGTATAATTTTTTACCGCATGCTAGGTTATATCACAACTGTCACTTGGCATCTCCATCACTGAGAAGACTCTTTGGTATGATTTTGGATATTTTCTGGTCGCATAGCTTATTTTCTCTTCCTCTCTCATGAATAGATATTTAACAACTGGACTTTGTCGCTGTTTACTGAACTAGTTCTGCTTTCTTGCAAATAATTTTTCTAAGAGGACTGCCTAATTTGACTAGTTGTTCCTAAAAGACCAAGGGAATACAGCTAAGAATGAAATAAAGGGCAGACTCGGACAAGTTTCATCCAGCCATAATTTATCATTACAAAAGATGAACTGCAGCTGTTAGTCCAAAATGATGATAAATGGCTTGGATCAAGAAAACAAAAGCTTTCTAGTAAATCTACTCTGCGTCATAATTTAAACCTCATAGATTTTACCTCCAGCATGTGGAACATAATCTTATGGTACACCTACCTGACAGACTTTGTCCTGTTCTGATTCTCACTTATTTGCTAATTGTTGTGGGTATAGTAACAAGGGCTATGCTTTCTTCATCTTCATTTTCCTATTTACTGGATTCTTAAGAAAACACATTTGAAAGATGTAAGATGTTTCAAATTTCACGACAGCTTTACTTGAAGCACAGAATTACAGAATGGTTGACATCAAAAAGGTCCTCCTGACATCATGTAGTCCAAGCCCCTTGCTCAAAGCAGGATCAAGTAGAGCAGATTGTTTGGGGCAGTGTCCATTTGTGTTTTGAGTATCTGCAAAGGTGGAAACTCCTAATCCTCTCTATCAACCTGTTCTACTGGTGTACCCATATCACAGTAAGAAGCTTTTTCTTGTATTTAAATGGATTGTTATGTATTTTAGTTTCTGCCCTCCATTATGTTTGTGCTTTCACCAGATACCAAGAAGAGTCTGGCTCTTCACAACCTCCCAACAGGTATTTATGCACATCGGTAAGATTCCCCGAGCCTTCTGCTATGTGGACTGAACAGTCCCAGCTCATTGCTTGATCATCTTTGTGGCTTTTTGCTACACTTGCTCTGGTATGTCTGTGTCCTTCTTGTCCTGGGGAACCCAGATCTCCAGATGTGTTTCACCAGTGCTGGACTACCCAAGAGCAGGACTTCGCATTCCCTTTTGTTGAAATTCGTGTCATTGCTATCATTTTCTCGGTGAGGTCCCTTCAAAGGCAGCATATCGAGCTCCTCCCAGTTTTATAGGCATAGGATGCACTGTATCTGATCACTCAGGACATGAATTCAGATGTTAAACAGCACTGGGCACGGGGCTATGCTCCTGGTTATTGGCCTCCTACCTGAAGACTTCTTGCCACTGATTGCTACTCTTTGAAACATTCAACCAGATGTCAGTCCCTCTCTGCGTCCATTTATTTAGCCCATATTTATCAGTTTTTCCATGAAAATATTATGGGAGGCTGTCAAAAGCCCTACTAAAGTGAAGATAAACAATATCATAGAATCATAAACTCATAGAATCGTAGAATCATAGAATAGTTAGGGTTGGAGAGGAACTTAAGATCATCAAGTTCCAACCCCCCTGCCATGGGCAGGGACACCTCACACTGAACCATGCCACCTAAGGCTCTGTCCAACCTGGTCCTGAACACTGCAAGCGATGGAGCATTCACAACTTCCCTGGGAAACCCATTCCAGTGCCTCACCACCCTTACAGTAAAGAACTTCTTCCTCATATCCAATCTAAACTTCCCCTGTTTAAGTTTCAACCCATTACCCCTTGTCCTATCACTATACTCCCTCATGAACATTCCCTCCCCAGCATCTCTATAGGCCCCCTTCAGGTATTGGAAGGCTGCTATGAGGTCTCCACGCAGCCTTCTCTTCTCCAGGCTGAACAGCCCCAGCTTGCTCAGACTGTCTTCATACTGGAGGTGCTCCAGTCCCCTGATCATCCTCGTGGACCTCCTCTGCACTTGTTCCAACAGTTCCATGTCCTTTTTATGTTGAGGACATCAGAACTGCACACAATACTCCAAGTGAGGTCTCACAAGAGCAGAGTGGAAGGGCAGGATCACCTCCCTTGACCTGCTGGTCACGCTCCTTTTGATGCAGCCCAGGATACGGTTGGCTTTCTGGGCTGCAAGTGCACACTGCTGGCTCATGTTCATTTTCTCATCGACCAACACCCCCAAGTCGTTCTCCACAGGTCTGCTCTGAATCAATTCTCTGCCCAACCTGTAGCTGTGCCTGGCATTGCTCAGACCCAGGTGGAGGACCTTGCACTTGGCATGGTTAAATCTCATGAGGTTGGCATCAGCCCACCTCACAAGCGTGTCAAGGTCCCTCTGGATGGCATTCGTTCCCTCCAATGTATCAACCAAACCACTCAGCTTGGTGTCATCGGCAAACTTGCTGAGGGCGCACTCAATCCCACTGTCCATGTCACCCACAAAGATGTTGAACAAAAGTGGTCCCAACACCGCTCCCTGAGGGACACCACTCATTACTGGTCTCCAGCTGGACACTGAGCCACTGAGCACTACTCTTTGCATGCGGCCATCCAGCCAGTTCTTTCCCCACCGAGTGGTCCACCTATCAAATTGATGTCTGTCCAGTCGTGGAGACCTCATGGCAGCCTTCCAATACCTGAAGGGGGCCTATAGGGATGCTGGGGAGGGACTCTTCATTGGGGACTGTAGTGAGAAGACAAGGGGTAATGGGTTGAAACTTAAACAGGGGAAGTATAGGTTGGATGTGAGGAAGAAGTTCTTTGCTGTGGGGGTGGTGAGGCACTGGAATGGGTTTCCCATGGAAGTTGTGAATGCTCCATTGCTGGCGGTGTTCAAGGTCAGGTTGGTCAGAGCCTTGGGTGGCATGGTTTAGTGTGAGGTGTCCCTGCCCATGGCAGGGGGTTTGGAACTTGAGGATCTTAAGGTCCTTTCCAACCCTGACTATTCTATGGTTCCATGATTCTATGTCGTGTGGGACAGTGTGAAACGCTTTGCACAAGTCCAGGTAGGTGACGTCAACTGCTCTACCCCTGTCCAGCAGTTCCGTAGCCCCATCATAGAAGGCCATCAAATTGGTCAGGCAGGATTTCCCCTTAGTGAAGCCATGCTGGCTGTCACCAAGCACCTTGTTGGTTTTCATGTGCCTTAGCATGCCTTCCAGGAGAATCCGCTCCAAGATTTTGCCAGGCACAGAGGTGAGGCTGACTGCTCTGTAGTCCCCTGGCTCATCCATTTTCCCCTTCTTGAAAATGGAGGTTATATTTCCCTTTTTCCAGTCATCGGGAACTTCACCTGACTGCCATGATTTTTCAAATATGGTGAACAGTGACTTAGCAACTTCATTTGCCAGCTCCTTCAGGACCCGTGGATGGATTTCATCAAGTCCCATGGACTTGTGTACGTTCAGGTTCTTAAGATGGTCTTGAACCAGATCCTCTCCTACAGTGGGCCCAAGGTCTTCATTCTCACAGTCCCTGCATCTGCCTTCCAAGACTTGGGTGGTGTGGTCAGAGTGTTTGCCAGTGAAGACTGAGGCAAAGAAGTCATTAAGAGCCTCAGTCTTCTCCAAATCCAGGGTAGCCAGTTCTCCCGATAGCTTCTGAAGATGGCCCACATTGTCCCTAGACTGCCTTTTTTTTCACTACGTACCTGTAGAATCCCTTCCTGTTATCTTTCACATCCCTAGCCAAGTT
This sequence comes from Amazona ochrocephala, assembly GCA_039720435.1. Classification (NCBI taxonomy): domain Eukaryota; kingdom Metazoa; phylum Chordata; class Aves; order Psittaciformes; family Psittacidae; genus Amazona; species Amazona ochrocephala. The sequence continues at coordinate 48,596,836 of CM077882.1, read as the reverse complement.
TAATTCTAAGTGGGCCTTAGCTTTCCTAATCTGGTCCCTAGCTTCCCGGACAGCATCCCTCTATTCTTCCCAAGCTGTCTTTCCTTCCTTCCACCTTTTATAAGCCTCTTTTTTCCTTTGAATTTTCCTCAGCACCTCCTTATCCATCCATGGAGGTCTCCTGGCCCTCCTGCTGCACTTCTTTGTAGTTGGGATGCAAAGCTCCTGAGCTTGTAGTAGGTGGTCCTTGAATGTCAACCAACAGCCTTGGGCCCCCCTGCCCTCTGGGGCTATATCCCATGGAACCTTACTGAGCAGGTTCCTGAAGAGGCCAAAGTCTGCTCTCTAAATCCACTCTCAAAAGCCTGCTCTCTATATCCACTACTTGTTCACCAGACTAATCTTATCCTAAAAAGCTACTGGGTTGGTCAGGCATGATTTCCTCTTCCAAAATCCGTACTAACTACTGCCTGTCACTTTCTTGTCCTTAGGATGTTTGAAGTTGGCTTCCAGGATTATTTGCTTCATAACTATCCCAGGGTCTGAGGTGAAGCTGACTGGACTGTGGTTATCCAGAGCCTCATTCCTGTCCTCTTGAAGACAGGAGCTGGAATTTTTGCCACTCAGGAGCCATTCCTGACCACCATAACCTTTCAGAGATAATTGAGAGTAACCACACAGTGACACTGGCCAGTATGCATGTTTGCATCTGTTTAGGCCCTGTGGACTCATGGGTGTCCAGTTTGTGTAAATGTTCCCTAATTTTTCTCCTCCGCCAAAGGTAAACTTTCCTTGGTCCAGACTTTCTCACCGGTGTCTGGGGCTTGAGATTCCTGAAGGCAGATATCTTTCTTAGAAAAGACTGAGGAAAAAAGGCATTGAGTATGAAGTCAAAGAATCACAGAACCACAGAATCCTAGAACAGCCCATCTAGAAGTTATTCCTGTTGTCATTCCCATCCCTCGGCAGATTAAACTGTTGATGGACTTTGACTTTCCTAACTTCATCTCTGCATGCTTAGTGTCTCTCTATTATTCCTGGTCCACCTATTCCTGCTTCCACCTCTTGCATACTTTCTTTTTGTGTTTCAGTTTTGTTATATACACATTGTTCATCTGTTGAGGCTTCCTGCCACTTTTGCTTGAGTTCCTGCACATGGGGTTGGATAGTTCTTGAGCGTAGATGAGGTCTTAAAATTAACCCTCTGTCCTGGACCCCTATTTTTTCCAGGACTGCATCCCATAGGATTCTTCCAAGTAGGTTTCTGAACACACTGAAGTCTGCTCTTCTGAAGACTAGTGTTGTGATCTTGCTTTTTGACTTATTCCCTTTCCTCATGATCCTGAACTCCACCACCTCATGGTCACTGCAATAAAGCCTTCCCCCAGCTTTCAGATCTCTCATCAGTCCTTCCTTGTTTGCGAGTGTGAGGTCCAGCTGCGTACCTATCTTCATTGTCTTCTCAAGCTCCTGGGTCAGGAATTTATCCTCAGTATACTTTAGAAACTTCTTGGATTGCTCTTGCCCTGCTATGTTCTTCCTCTAACAGTTACTGGGGTAGTTAAAGTTCCAAATGAGGACCAAGGCCAAGTTGTCTGAAGAAGGCCTCATCTGCTCCTTCCTGATCAAGTGGTAAGTAGCAGCTACTGATGTTGCCCATATTGATCATCCCTGTTACTTTACCTGTTAGCTCATAGCTATATCATTTCTAGTTGTTCCAAAGTCACAGAAACATCTTTGAAGAGAGGCAGTAGAAACTTGATCGTTTGAGAACTTTAAAAATATACTGGACAGACTGTCAGGACATGTGCCACAGGAAGCAAGCATACATTGTACTCTTTTTGTCTTTCTTGCAACAGCCGTGTTCATCATTGCTGCTACTTCTGTTTGTGGCACCAGACACTATGATGACAATTTGGGTGACTGAAGGAACTTTACTGATGCCAGCACTCTTTGAACCTTCTTATTTTTTCCTCTTCCAATTAAATGCTTGAAGCTTCATTAAACTTTTTTTTTTTTTTCTTTTTTTCCTGTGTTCAGTCTTGGTGGTTATCTTGGTGTTTCTGTTTTCTGGCAAACTGCAGTAACCACTTTTACTCCAACAAAAATAACTTTTTTTCAGATTTATTATGACACAGAATTTCATTGAAAAATGAATCTGCATTTGATTTTTCATGGTGTTTTCCTCTTCCCTGAACTATTTCTCCTCTGATTGTTTTGCCTGCTGTGTAATAAGTCCTGATGACCACAAAAGAGTTGAACATGTCAGAAGCATGTAACAGATGAAGATGCTTTCATTTCAATATTTGTGTTCTCCAGGTATCAGATGATCTAGTTATCTGTGTACTCGTTAAGATGTCTTATTTTATCTTCTTCATCTGTTTTTTTCAGGCTTAAATTTCTTTTTAAAGAGCTGCTAGGCATTCTTAAGCCAAAAAAGGAGACATATTTACTTCAGTAAGTAAGGTTAGAACTGCAGTCTGGTAAAGGGAACCAAGTGGTCAGTCTTGTATAGCCATGGGAAATATTTTTTCAGATTACAAAAAGTGAAAGAAGAAAGTTTGCTAAATGTAGAATATTTGTTATCTGTGTGAAACAATCTAAAAATAATCACAACTTAAAAAAAAAAAAAAAGGGAAAAATAGTTAGTGGCGGCTGCATTGTAGAATTTCCTTCTTTTCCAAAGCATAATCCAACTTTTTCTTGAATTAATGTACGCAAGTCACTTTAACTTCTGGCTGCATAACTTTTGGCAGTTTATTTGATATTCCAACCAGTCTTTGTATAAAGAATTGTCTAAATTGTTTATAGGTTTGTCCTCCTGCCCAGAGTTTATTCCATGAACTCTTATTTTGAAAACAACTGTACACACAGGGATGCTATTAAGTTGTTTGGACCATGTATTGAAAGGTTGTAGTTAATGGGCAGAAGAACTTAGAATTATTTGAGATGTGCTTATCAATAGTTAAGAAAGAATAAATCAAATGAGGCAATTCCACCAAAATATCCCCATTCAGTGTTCTTAGCATGCAGTGTGACAATAATTTATATTTTCACAACAAACTTTTTTTTTTTCTCTTGAAATTCTTGGAAATATAAAGTTACTAAGAAATAAGAAGTGATCTGCGAAATTACTCTCTCCACATTGAATGTAGGGTGCAAATGGAACTAACCAAGATAAGAATCAGGACAACTATGTCTATTTCTACTGTTTCTTTTTCTAGTTTCAATGTATGGGTTCTGTTAACCACGTAAGTAGGAATTTTTTGACTCATAATTGCATGGTTATGGAATTTAGTATTAATCGGGTGTCAAGGTTGCATATGCAAGGGTCTGAGCAAGATTGTCATGTCTTTGGGAATATACTTAGATTAACCTTGACCTTGCATTGTCTTATCTTGGTGGGGAAAGACAGCAGATGGAAGGAATTGCCATTTGTGGATCTGATCTGGTTCTGGCTGAAATCAGTGATGCAGAACTATGCAGAAGAAAACCTGAGCTATCTCTGAAGAACTTTATTCCCCATCTGAAAGCATTGATGCCTATGATATTGTTTTGTATCTGGGATAACTAGCTCTGCAGAACAACAGGTTTTGTTAGTTTAGAAGCAGCATTTCACTGATCTACACTGCTTCCAGAATTCAGCAGCTATTTCTACATAATCATAGAATCATAGAATCATAGAATAGTTAGGGTTGGAAAGGACCTTAAGATCATCTAGTTCCAACCCCCCTGACATGGGCAGGGACACCTCCCACTAAACCATGCCATCCAAGGCTATGTCCAACCCCACCTTGAACGCCACCAGGGATGAAGTATTCACAACTTCCATGGGAAACCCATTCCAGTACCTCACTACCCTCACAGTAAAGAATTTCTTCCTCATATCCAATCTAAACTTCCCCTGTTTAAGTTTCAACCCATTACCCCTTGTCCTCTCACCACAGTCCCTAATGAAGAGTCCCTCCCCAGCATCCCTATAGGCCCCGTTCAGGTATTGGAAGGCTGCTATGAGGTCTCCAAGCAGCCTTCTCTTCTCCAGGCTGAACAGCCCCAATTTTCTCAGCCTATCTTCATACTGGAGGTGCTTCAGTCCCCTGATCATCCTCGTGGACCTCCTCTGCACTTGTTCCAACAGTTCCATGTCCTTTTTATGTTGAGGACACCAGAACTGCACACAATACTCCAAGTGAGGTCTCACAAGACCAGAGTAGAGGGGCAGGATCACCTCCCTTGACCTGCTGGTCACACTCCTTTTGATGCAGCCCAGGATACGGTTGGCTTTCTGGGCCACAAGCGCACACTGCCGGCTCATGATCATTTTCTCATCGACCAACACCCCCAAGTCGTTCTCCACAGGGCTGCTCTGAATCTCTTCCCTGCCCAACCTGTTTGTAAATTGAAGGTGTGAACTCATCCCCTTTTAGTAGTAAGAGGATCCAAACAGGACATTTATTCTTCAACGCCATAAGATCGAATTTGTATTTGAGTGATCCAGATTTGTTCCTAGGCAATAGCACATTTTGCTAAAAACAAGCAGTCAGTTTCCCCAATTGTTTAAAAAGGGAAAAGGTTTTATTAAAGTGGCAATTAACATTGCAAAGTGAAATACTGAAAGTACACAGGAAATACCCAACATGTAAATATAAGTCAGAAACAAATTGTGTCAGTTGTCAGAGAGGCTCAAACCAATCTGCAACAGAGCAGCAGGCTCTGGATATAGAAGAATTAGCAAGTTTATCTTGATTTTAGTAATATCTTTGATATTGCTTTTTATGACAGCTCACCTGCTGCAAGCTCAGGAGCGATGCATCCCAACTAGAAGGAAGTTCAGCAGGAGGGCCAGGAGACCTCCTTGGATGGATAAGGAGCTGCTGAGCAAAATTCAAAGGAAAGAAGAGGCTTATAAAAGGTGGAAGCAAGGTCAGGCAGCCTGGGAAGAATACAGGGATGTTTTCCGGGAAGCTAGGGACCAGGTTAGGAAAGCTAAGGCCCACTTAGAATTAAACTTGGCTAGGGATGTTAAGGATAACAGGAAGGGATTTTATAGGTACATTGCCAATAAAAGACAGGTTAGGGACACCGTGGGCCCTCTCCAGAAGCTATCGGGAGAACTGGCTACCCTGGATTTGGAGAAGGCTGAGGTTCTTAATGACTTCTTTGCCTCAGTCTTTACCGGCAAATACTCTGACCACACCACCCAAGTCTTGGAAGGCAGACGCGGGGACAGTGAGGGTGGGGACCCTGGGCCCACTGTGGGGGAGGATCTTGTTCGGGACCACCTTAGGAACCTGAACGTATACAAGTCCATGGGACCGGATGAAATCCATCTGCAGGTCCTGAAGGAGCTGGCAAAGGAAGTTGCTAAGCCACTGTCCATCATATTTGCAAAGTCATGGCAGCCAGGTGAAGTTCCCGATGACTGGAAAAAGGGAAATATAACCTCCATTTTTAAGAAGGGCAAAATGGATGAGCCAGGGAATTACAGACCAGTCAGTCTCACCTCTGTGCCTGGCAAAATCTTGGAGCGGATTATCCTGGAAGGCATGCTAAGGCACATGAAAACCAACAAGGTGCTTGGTGACAGCCAGCATGGCTTCACTAAGGGGAAATCCTGCCTGACCAATCTGGTGACCTTCTATGAAGGGGCTACGGAACTGATGGACAGGGGCAGAGCAGTTGATGTCATCTACCTGGACTTGTGTAAAGCCTTTGACACTGTCTCCCATGACATCCTTGTCTCTAAGTTGGAGAGACATCAATTTGATAGGTGGACCACTCGGTGGATAAAGAACTGGCTGGATGGCCGCACGCAAAGAGTAGTGCTCAGTGGCTCAGTGTCCAGCTGGAGACCAGTAACGAGTGGTGTCCCCCAGGGATCGGTGTTGGGAGCGGTCTTGTTCAACATCTTTGTGGGTGACATGGACAGTGGGATTGAGTGCGCCCTCAGCAAGTTTGCCGATGACACCAAGCTGAGTGGTTCGGTTGATACATTGGAGGGAAGGAATGCCATCCAGAGGGACCTTGACACGCTTGTGAGGTGGGCTGATGCCAACCTGATGAAGTTTAACCATGCTAAATGCAAAGTCCTCCACCTGGGTCTGAGCAATGCCAGGCACAGCTACAGGTTGGGCAGAGAAGAGATTCAGAGCAGCCCTGTGGAGAACGACTTGGGGGTGCGGGTTGATGAAAAAATTAACATGAGCCGGCAGTGTGCGCTTGCAGCCCAGAAGGCCAACCATATTCTGGGCTGCATCAAAAGGAGTGTGACCAGCAGGTCGAGGGAAGTGCTCCTGCCCCTTTACTCTGCTCTCGTGAGACCTCACTTGGAGTATTGTGTGCAGTTCTGATGTCCTCAACATAAAAAGGACATGGAACTGTTGGAACAAGTGCAGAGGAGGTCCACGAGGATGATCAGGGGACTGGAGCACCTCTCGTATGAAGATAGGCTGAGAAAATTGGGGCTGTTCAGCCTGGAGAAGAGAAGGCTGCGTGGAGACCTCATAGCAGCCTTCCAATACCTGAAGGGGGCCTATAGGGATGCTGGGGAGGGACTCTTCATTAGGGACTGTGGTGAGAGGACAAGGGGTAATGGGTTTAAACTTAAACAGGGGAGGTTTAGATTGGATCTGAGGAAGAAATTCTTTACTGTGAGGGTGGTGGGGCCCTGGAATGGGTTGCCCAGGGAGGTTGTGAATGCTTCATCCCTGGCGGCATTCAAGGTGGGGTTGGACATAGCCTTGGATGGCATGGTTTAGTGTGAGGTGTCCCTGCCCATGTCAGGGGGGTTGGAACTCGATGATCTTAAGGTCCTTTCCAACCCTTACTATTCTATGATTCTATGGTTCTATGACATTCTAATAAGAAATCAAGGCAAACATTCTCAGTGAAGCTGTTGTAGATTGGGTGAAAAATGGGCTTATTAACTGTATCCAGATGTTACTTTTCAGTGGTTCTTTGATGTATTGAATGAGTATTTGTTGAGGCTTCCCAGTATTCAAGATCTTCAATAGTATGTCCTGCATAATGGTATTGAACAGGCTTATAAAATATCTAGTTGACAAGAACTCTGTATACACTAAGGAAACTAATAAAAATTCAAAATTATATTTAGAGAAAAAGTTCAAAGGCTGTTTGATGGACAAGTGCAAGTTACTGCACTTAGGCAGGAATAATCAGCTGTGTAAATGGAGAATGGACAACCCAATTAAGAATAATGTAGAAAAAACAAAATAGGTACAGTGGAACTTAAGCTGTATATTAGTCAGCAAAATGATTTAAAAGGAGTGTCCTGGGTTCAGATTTGAATGTTTTTGGGTTGACTAGCTGAAAAGAAGACCAAAGAGAGGACATGGTAGGAGGGAACTAATAGCATAAACTTTAGCAAGAAAGGTTCTGATTAGAAGTAAGCAAAACAGTTCTAATGGCAACGGAGGTGAAGTTCTGGAAGAGATTGCCTAATTATAGCTTGCAGCATCCATCAACGGATGAGACAAACATCTGTTAGGAATGGCATGGTTATAACTGAGCCTGCTGTAGTGTGGGAGGAGGGGAAATGGGTAACCTCTGGAGTGATTTTGTGTTTCTGTTTATGACATTTTCCTCCAGAACTCTTAGTAAAAACAGGAGTTGCAACTGAAGTGATTCCTGCCTTGTGCACATAAAGTAGTTTTTCTGCAGTGCATGTCATATGCATGAGATAGAAACACTGTTACAGCTGTTCATTGTATTCAGCAGGTAGGTTTTTTACTTCATTCATTCAATTATCATTCATATTGTGCAGTGCAGCTTTGACCCAAAGTCCATCAGCCAGCAGAATGGTTTAATAGATGTACCGAGTACAGTCAGGCTACCAAAGTCTCCCAGTGTTTTTGTAACCCAAGTTAAATACCTTGGGCTCCCTTTGGATTCTTTCCCAGATTTTTTTTGCTCTATTTTTTTTTGTCTTACATGATTCAAAGACTTGCTTGATGTAAGCTCTGGTAATAAGGGATTATGATGCTGTGGATGTTTGTATAACACCTGGTATTACAGTGCATAAGTTTAATTGAATCTTCAGTGTGCTACCATAACACAAGTAATGAGCCACAACAGCAGACACTAAAGACCGCAAGTCTTCTGTTGACTCCGGTGGAAGTAATTGAATCAGGCCTTGAATGAAGGAAGAAGAGATTTAAAAAATAATATTCTTGGTCAGTAGTCTTTCTGAATGTCTTCACATCCTTGTGCCATCTTATTCTCCAATTCTCATTTGCTTGTGTGAGCTGTCATCTTACTCTGATTTGATGTGTCCCTGCTGTAGCACTTTGCAATACAGAATGCATGAAATATGCCTTTCATATGAGCGCTGTAGTTTTGCTCAGACACGTCTGTGGTCAAAATCTGATATTCTCTGTCTAGTCACAGAGCTCAGAGGCTACTGTTTTAGCTTATCTAGGAAAGCATATTTTCCTAGAGACAGGGCTTGTACATGAAGTATATAAAGAATGGAACATTTTAAAAATTATGTGTAACTCATGCACAAATGCTGGGCTAAGAGCAGAAGTCATAGCTTGTTACATTTGAGAATCTTTTTTACTTTTACTCTTATTTTAAAAAAGTATTTCAGTATTATACAATATATTTTTTAATTGGGGAAAAAAATCAGAGTCTAGCTAATGGTGAGACAGCTTAAAAATAATTGTAACTAGGAACTGGGCCATGATTAAAATTGTTCAGCTGTTCATTTTATTGTTTGTTCCCAAAACCTTAAATGCACTCTCTGAGAACAATAACAACAGTTAGCATGTAACTCCGTATGGGCCAATTCATGCAGTCCTCTCTCAGTCCTTTCTTACTGCAGAAGAGCTCCTGTTTAGAGGACTTTGTAAGGAATTCAGGGTTGGAACTCCATGTTCTAACTATTTTGTAATAATAACATGGAGGCTACCATGGAGAGAGAAGAAAAAAGCAGAAAGAAAGGAGAAACAAAATTAAGCCTACTCTTTTGACATATTTGGATTTGGGTAAGAGTATACAACAGAACTGGCTGTGACATTCCCTTTGGATAATACCTATATCTCAGTTAATCTCACTGAAATAGGTGGGATATTTGCTATTGGGTTTGCTACAAGAGGGATTAAACTTTGTAGTGAGGGTTATAGTAGTGATAGGAACTACACTGAAAACCAAAACCTACTTGAAAAAGATGATGATCGTTTTCTACAGTGTAACATAAACTGGGTTCATAAGTAAGAAATAGTTTTTGCTAGTGGTTGACCTTGGCTGATGCATTAAGAGTGCCAGCTTCTTGAGGCGGTGGCTGATTGACCTTCCTGATTGCTCAGATCTCCAGATTAGTTTAGCCTCTTTGGACCTACCAAAGCTAGGCACTTCTATGGTAAAAAATGGGCTTTTCTCCTACACGTCTTCTGAAATCTTGGTCTGTGTTTCCACCTGCAGAACAAGCTTCTAACTTCTAAGTCTAACAAGACTGGTAGTGAATTGAGGGAACTGTAGCCTGTTGTGGCTGAGTCCAGAAGTAATGAGCTATGTTTAGGGTGGGTTTTTCAAAACTCCATTGCTTTTCAACAACTGCTGGAAGATAAAGTCTTACAGGCACTTGTGAAAGTTTTTCCCAGAGCTAGCTGCAGTGCATAGAAAGACTGTATAGTTCACAGTATCTTTCCACTATAAAACCTCTTATCATATCCTTAACATTTTGATTTCACTGAATTTCATTTGGATTACCACCTGGTTACCAAGTTGGAATGCACAGTTGGGCCCTTTTGTTAATTTAGGAAAAGCTACTGTAAGCATAATTTGAACCTTTTCTCTAGGGAGAAGTACTGAAACCTCATACATGTTTTAGGATGAGTAAGGATGTGGTGTCACTCACAGTAGGAGCCTCATTTAGAGACCATTGATATCAATGGAAATACTTCCCTTTGCCTGAGTGGGCTGTGGACCAGGAGGATGCAAGAGTGACTGAACTAAGAATTCTTCTGACTGTATCATATAGTTTATGCTGTACAGATTTACAAAAATAAACTCATTTACTTAGCCAAAATACTTAATGTTTAATTTTAAAAAACATAATATAAAAAGAATGGATTTTACTTTACTAATGTTTTAAGTTTTAATGTAACATAGTGAAAAGAATACCAAATATTCTAGTTTTGTATCATTAGAACCAGATGACCCATGAAAGACTTTTGGCTAAACTAGAGTTGGGAAAGCTTGTAAACTCTGCCTAGTTTGAAAATGTGCTTAAAATTACTATATCAGATGATATACCCAGTCTTATAATGTGAAATTCTTTGGCTGTTTTCCTGACATCTTGGTAAGGTGTTATACAATTTAGGCAATTATAAGAAACTTTTTGGATGCTACCGTCGTTATTGTTCTGCTCTGTAATGGGAGAAACAGCAAAATTGCCCTAATGCAGTGGGTTAACATCATGGTGAAGAATTAATGAAAAAGAAATGTTATTACTTATTATTCACTTACTGTGTTTATATGATGGGTCAGATTTGTTTGTCTCAAAAAATTAAAAGCAACCCCAAATTCCCCAACCCAAAACCTCATGATCTTTAGCCTTGAAGAATGATAAATCTTTTCTCTTTACCATAACAGCAGTGCTGTTTATCTAACATCCCTACCTGACAATGACCAGACAGAATATTAACTCATTAACTACAGAATGCACAGTTAAAGTAAAATGATCAGCAAGAATGGTACATACAACTTAACTGCTAAAATTTACTTCAATATTAAGTCTGCCACCTCAGTCCTGTGGCAGTCCTTCTGCATTCTGGAAGATATTTTGCCTGTAGGCAGCTACTGCTTCCACTATTGTGTAGTCTGGAGAGTGGAAGGAGGCAGTTTTTATAAGGTAGACAGGTAGGAATCAATACAAATTAATTAAGAAAAATAGAGGTGTCATGGGTTCAGCAGTAGCAGTCATTTTTCTCCTTCTTGATAGTTGATGCAGCGCTGTGTTTTTGACTTTCAGCCTGGGAACAGTGCTGATAACACCGATGTTTTTAGTTGCTGCTCAGTAATGTTTGGTCTGACCAAGGGCTTTCTGAGTCTCATGCTCTACCAGGGAGGAGGGGAAGCCAGGAGGAAGCAGAGACAGGACACCTGACCCAAACTGACCAAAGAGGTATTCCATACCACAGCACATCATGCTCAGGATGAAAAAAAAACTAAGGGCAGGGACCTGGAAGGGGGTGGTTCACTGCTTGGTCCGGCTGGGTATCGGTGGTGAGCAGTTGTATTCTCTTCCCTTGTTTCCCTTGTCATTACTATTATTCGTGGCAGCAGCAGTGGTTTGTGTTCTACCTTAGTTACTGGACTGTTCTTATCTCAACCTGTGGGAGTTGCATTCTTTCGATTTTCCTCCCCATCCCTCCAGGAGTGGGGGGAAGAAAGAGGGGGGAGTGAGTGAGAAAAAATCCTGCCCATAATACTTCAGTAGAGTTCACCTGTACTTAAGATCAGATATAACTTTTACAGTCTTCTTACTGGAATTATATACCAGACTGCCAATTGCAACTAGTAATCTGCAACTGAATTAAAGCATATCAAATGTCTTTGGTTGCTACTCTTAATGATCTTGATGATGTTATACAATAGTCTTATATCTTGGGCATTAGGAATGGATTTTCCAAAAATTTGTTTGTTTGTTTGTTTGTTTGTTTTTTTTTTTTTTGGTGTTTTTTTTTTTTTTTTTTCCCCCTTCTCTGATATCCTACTAATCCTTCTCAGGTGAGAACTTCTTGCCTCTGCTGTGTTAATGGTTTCATTGTTCCTAACTAAGCTGTTTCCATACAGAAGGCAAGCAGGATGAGGTTCTATGTGCAGGTATTTCTTAATTTCAATACTGAAACATGGTCTTGCTCCAAGTTTGTCAAATATAGATCAAGCTGCTTTCAGTGGGGCTACTCACTGAATAAAGGCTGGAATGGAAAGTCCTTCCAGGAAGTTAAACTACCTTGTAAAGGAAACCACATTTAAAAACGTGGTAATAAGAGGGCTACAGTGGGCAGCACAGGGGCTCGATTCAGCAGCATTGTGCCTCTGAACAAGCCAAGGTTCAGTCATAATTTGTGTATGACATTTAGCTTGTTTCTAACTGCACACCCAAATTCCTAGTAACTCTGCTAGCCTAATCCTCCTCCTCCTCCCCCCATTTAGATATATATAGGTATGTGTTTAACCACATATTTTCATGCATGTGCCTGCAATGGGTTGTAAATTTATATCAGTGATTTGCACAACAAAGTCAAGTGGGTACACATAGCTCTGCAAATATTGACAAGGTAATATGTCCTTTGGTCTTTTGTAGTTTCACAGGAGGGTGCTGTCTTAGGACTTTCTTTGCTTTTAATCTTTCAGGGCTCAGGACCTCCCTTTTCCTTCGAACATTAAGGTCTAGTGAATCAGGCTCCCAGATTTCATCCATGACAGCTGACAATTTTCATATGTTAAGAAGTTTGAATGAAAAGTTTTATTGCTTCTACATGCTCAACCAGACCCTTCCATAATTAAAGATAGTAAAGAAAATAATTAAATGATCATTGTAAACTCATAACTTACACAATTCTCTGTACAAGATCATATATTGTTTTGCTTTGCCTTATTAGGCATTAAAGTTTATTTGGAAGATCTTTGTATCTTAGTGAAGCTTTTGAAAAACAATCTTTCAAATTTGTAGGGAACTTGAAGCAGGAAAACCTTAATGTGACTTTGGGTTAACATTTCTCAACAAGGTCCATGTCATAAAACCCCAGACATTCATTTGTATAATTTGGCCTTAGGGTACAGAGGGAAGTAGGGGATAGGCAGTGGAAAATACACTGGAGGAGGAGGACAGATTTGGATCAGAGAGACTATGGCAGAAGCTTACGGATTTGGAAAAAGCTGTATGTCTTTAAGAAGAAAAAAAGTGGAAAGAATCTTGACTCAGATGGCTATAAACCATTTCTTAATCTGTTACCTACAAACTGTCCTTTAAAAAATAACCAATTCCTCAAGCCTCATCTTGTAAAATTACTCTGAAAACCGGAACTCGAGCAAAGAGCTAACTTTGGAACTAGCAGTGAGTTTATATTTAAAGATACCTGATTGTTTACCCACCAGCTGAATGATGTATCCATAGAAGTCCTTAGAAAATAAAATGCTTCCCTCTAAAGTGTGTGTTCCCATTATGCCCCAGGTACTTGGTGCTACTGGTGCTAGCATAGGGATCTAATGGTGATCCCGAGAATTGTGCAGTTCTCCCTGGTTTCTGCTCTTGTTGTAGAGAAGAATGAGGTAAATTCCAGTCAAACAACCTCTTCTCCCAACATATCAGCTCAGTGCTGTAGGTCTTCATGGTTCCAATGTAAACCCAGCTTTTGCTCAACCCATTCTAAGTTACATCTCTGGGCCTAAGGTGTGCTGCTCCTACCCATGTACTATGAAATAGCCTGTGCATGCAGAGCAGCTGTTGGAAGCATGTCAGCCATTACCTGCTCTGAGGTAGTGACTTGTACAAGGTAAATCAGCCGCTGCAGAATGCCAAACAGCCAAAGTCTTCTTGGTAACAGCCTTGGAAAGAGATATGCCGAGCTTTGTAATTGCTTGTATTTGTTTTAATGGAGATGCCAGAACATTCAGCATGTGCCTGCATATTCAGAGTACTTCTGCTGTAAATCTAGAAGACATTTTTTGAAAATATCTTAAAAGACAACTTATAAAGTAGGTAGAGATCATTTTGTTTCTTCCCCATTCACTTTATAGTTCCCCTATGAAATGTGAAGAGAATTGGAACTGTTGGTATGGCAAATGACAATTTGAAGACAAAACAGTACTTGCAAGAGAAGAGCAAATAACGTAATTATTTACTTGTGACTCCTGTTTTGCAAATTTACATTTTGCCTTTAGGTCAGGAAATACTTAAAATCTGCTGCTACACTAATCTGTGCTTTGGTCCTAGAATTAGCAAATAAAACACACGGTAAATACTGGAACACTAGACAAAAGTAGCTGTTCTGAGAGCATAGGTTGGAGTCCAGGAAGTAAGAAAAACGGAGAAGGAAGGACAGACTTTCTTCATAATGATTGCTTTAAAGTTCCCTTGCATGTTAACTCATAGTGAGATTCTGTAGCTCTGCCTATGAAGAAACAGTTTATCATAAAATAAAATAAGAGCTATATGCATTAGTTCTCCAAACTGTTTGAATCCATTTAGTACCAAGAGGTGAAAAAGCTGCCCAAAACCATGGTAAAATTTTAGACTGGCTGACCTAGCTAAAGACTGGCTGTTACATCCCTGAGTAGTAAATGCAACATTCCTGCGAAAGGGCAGCCATGCGCACGCTTTCAGCCAGAAGAAAAGTGTCGTTTCATTGAAAATTAAACCCCAGCATGGGCATACCAACCAGGAATTGTCAGGATAATGTGCAGCAGAAATTCTTTCTCTACTTTGTATTAGATGACACCATGCAATGAGTGTTAACTCAGGTGTTGACTCTGTGCCTCGTGGAGGCTATTGACAAAGAGCACAAAGAGCAGTTTTTGTGCTAGTGCATTCATTTGGCATTGGGAGACTCAGTTTGTGTATTCAAGTAATAGCTTGCAAGGGGAGAAGGGACCACAGTGAGCTCTCTCTGGCCCTGGTGTAGCACAAAATTTTGAAGAATGGTTACTGCTTCTGACATTTGTTATGTGATCCTGTAATAGCTTCTATTCCAATGCATATCCACAGACAGGATGGTTTTAACATACATCAAGTCAGCCAGCCAGCCATATGTTTTGAGGCACATAATACAATTATTGATACGAAAATCAAAACAAAGTACCATATAAAGGCAGCCACTGTCAGATCATTATGGATGAGAACATCAGTCTTGTTGCTGTAACAAACCCTGTATTCATTATTGTAGCTCAGGGCATTTTTTTTCTTTGCCAGAATTGGCTGCTCTTTTAATGAATATTGCAAGTTGTAACCCAAATTATATGCCTTAAGCTGTCATAATTTTTGATTTGTAATGAAGTTTTCAGGAGCTTGATTTGTGTCATGGCAAAGCATTCGCTGATGGAGGAGAGGGAGAGAGACATACCATGAAGAGGCTGCAGAATTCTGTGTGAACAAGCAGCAATTCAGACCTCTGGTACAGAGTAATCTCCGTGCTGTGTTTGGACTTCATTCTGGACTCTCTCCTCTGAGCTCCCCCACAGGAGGTAGTGCTGACTTTGATAGTGTTTTGATAAAGACACAAAATGTTTCACCAAAGACATTTAAGCTTTATTGAGAGTGCTTTTTGTCAGCTCTCTTAGTGGTATAAATAGAAGGTTTTGGGGGAAGAAATGAAGCCACACTTTTCTCCCAAGCTGATCGAAAATCAGGCATTTTTACTTCCCATCTCATCTCCAGATAATAATGTCTTTTCCCTTTTGAAAGGCCGTGGACTAACTTTTAATTAAAACCAAAGAAAACCAGAAGAAAAATCACAAGAGAACTGTCAAAAACAAATGTCTGTTGAAAGCTCCTTGGATTTTTTTCAGTTGGGAGTTTTCTAATTTTTTAATTGAATTATATGTTTTATGCATATTTGACCTTTTTACAAGAAAACGGTGAAATTTTTTTGACTGCCACCAGTTGAAAAAATTAGAGTTCCAACAGAACAATTCTGAAGAGCAACTTTTCAAGACAAATTTATTAGCGCACAGTCCAACTTTGTCTGCAACATAATGTGCAGCAGGCATGTAAGTCCAGTGTGGACGCCTGGTAGCATCTGTTTTCTATGTGTCATTTACCGTACAAGCATGAGAGCCTTATTGGCATATTGACCTTCAACTAAAGTCACTCATGAAATAAGAACAATGAGTCATAGTAATTGCTTGGATCAAGCAAAGGACCAAGAACTCTTGAAGCTGTTCACCTTCAGGGCGTGCTCTATAGCCCAGTGTCTTGAACAGATATCTAGGGAGAATTGGGAAGGCTTGGCCTGTAGGAGATGGGGAGATGTTATGCAATGTGAAAAAGGGAAATATAACCCCCATTTTCAAGAAAGGGAAAATGGATGACCCAGGGAACTACAGACCAGTCAGTCTCACCTCTGTGCCTGGCAAAATCTTGGAATGGATTCTCCTGGAAGGCATGCTGAGGCACATGAAGAACAACAAGGTGGTTGGTGACAGCCACCATGGCTTCACTGAGGGGAAATCCTGCCTGACCAATTTGGTGGTCTTCTATGATGGGGCTACGGAACTCATGGGCAGGGGGAGAGCAGTTGATGTCATCTACCTGGACTTGTGCAAAGCGGTTGACACTGTCTCACATGACATCCCTTGTCTCTAAGTTGGAGAGACGTCAATTTGATAGGTGGACCACTCGGTGGGGAAAGAACTGGCTGAATGGCCGCATGCAAAGAGTTGTGCTCAATGGCTCAATGTCAAGCTGGGGACCAGTAACGAGTGGTGTCCATCAGGGATTGGTGTTGGAACCACTCTTGTTCAACATCTTTGTGAGTGACATGGACAGTGGGATTGAGTGCGCCCTCAGCAAGTTTGCCGATGACACCAAGCTGAGTGGTTCGGTTGATACATTGGAGGGAAGGAATGCCATCCAGAGGGACCTTGATACACTTGTGAGGTGGGCTGCTGCCAACCTCATGAGATTTAACCATGCCAAGTGCAAGGTCCTCCACCTGGGTCTGAGCAATGCCAGGCACAGCTACAGGTTGGGCAGAGAATTGATTCAGAGCAGCCCTGCGGAGAAGGACTTGGGGGTGTTGGTCGATGAAAAAATGAACATGAGCCGGCATCATGAGGATGATCAGGAGACTGGAGCACCTCCTGTATGAAGATAGGCTGAGCAAGTTGGGGCTGTTCAGCCTGGAGACCTGCGTGGAGACCTCATAGCAGCCTTCCAATGTCTGAAGGGAGTCTATAAGGATGTTGGGGAGGGACTCTTCATGAGACATTGTAGTGATAGGACAAGGGGTAATGGGTTCAAACTTAAACAGGGGAAGTTTCGATTGGATCTGAGGAAGAAATTCTTCACTGTGAGGGTGGTGAGGCACTGGAATGTGTTGCCCAGGGAATTTGTGAATGCTCCATCACTGGAGGTGTTCAAGGCCAGGCTGGACAGAGCCTTAGGTGGCATGGTTTAGAATAGAATAGTAAGGGTTGGAAAGGACCTTAAGATCATCGAGTTCCAACCCCCTTGCCATGGGCAGGGACACCTCACACTGGTTTAGTCCAAGGTGTCCCTGCCCATGGCAGGGGGGTTGGAACTCGATGATCTTGAGGTCCTTTCCAACCCTAACTATTCTATGATTCTATGATTCTATGTTCTTGCTGGCTGATTCTTTCATGTGGGTGGGGCTTTGTTGTTCTTATTTTTATTGTTACGGATTGTGAGATGAGGGATTGTTTTTCCATTAGAAAAAGCAAAACAACTGCTTTCAGTGTAGAATGACCTTTTAGATTATGTGCATGAACCACAAATAAAAAGAACACAATGAAATTCTGCATGGGGAAGCATAGTGGGTTTGACTCACCACTGTGTTACTCCGGTTCTGCACCAGATCTGTTCAACTGAATGAAGATGAAACTACCACCCTTACTATCTGAGGGGAAGAGGTCTCATTCTGCCCCTGACCAGAATGCTGATCTGCAGGGAATGAACACTGCTGTTTTGATGTGTATCACATACATGACATGATATATACTGACATGACATGATATTTTTCATGAAGAATGTGCAGAAAAATTAGACTAAACAAAAAGACTTGTGGAAAGTGCATTTCTTAGTTCACAGTGACCTCCATAATATCAGAGAAGGTGTTGGCGCTTTGACTGTTTTACAGAAAATACTTGCATCTATGTCAGTTCTAGGAAATAGGCCTTCTAATGGCTAGTGGCTGACATAACACATATGTCACACTTATCCTTGTTAGGATGTTTTGAGGCTTTCCTTTGAGTAGTTTGTTACCACAGAAATAAATCATCTCCTCATAGACAGCAAATGAACAACAACATGCGAAGAGAGGATTTATGGCTGTGGCTGCTTTCCTGAGTGCCTCAGGCGCCATGGGCTGTAGCTCGATAGTGCCTCCTAGAGGCACAGACTATAGGTACGAAGGCAGGAAGCATAGCTGATACATTGAGCCAGTACGCATTGCCAATTGCATATTTACCAGTGTGCTGGCTGATTTCCTCTGCAGCTGTTGTGACTTGTGAATATTTGAATCATCTAATGCAATGGAAATGTTCAGTACTTGGCCTCTGAACCAGTTCAGACTGTTTGTTAATATGAGATAGTGCTTTACTGTTTCTGGTTGCCTTTATTCCCCCATTGTGGATGCCGCACTAACAGCTATGCCTTCCAGGTGAAGAAATAATCCTTGCTTTCCAGGAGACGGTGAATCTAGGTGTGAATTATACAGTTCTGTGAAGGTGAATCAGAGGAGAATATTGCTTGGCAGACTTGACTACATTTTAAACACTTTCAATCTCAAGTCAAGATAACGGCTTGCACAACCCAGACTAATTTATTACTGATGATTGATTCATGCCATGATCAGATTGATGATTGATTGCAAGCCATGGCTATTCTTGCAATATCTTGAGAGATAGTTGTTCCAGACCATTTCACTCATCTTGACACTGAGTTGACTTCCAGTTGCCTAGTGGATAGTATAGAAAAGAATGTCAAACATGGATTTAATGTAGGATAGAAAAGGATGAGTTTGGATATTGACCCTGACACTTGTTCTGGCACGTGCCATCCGGAGGGTACATTTCTGGCGTTTGAACCATCCAAGCTTTTTTCTGTAATTTGCCTCATTCAAAGTGGATGGGACTGACACTATGTGACCTGATACAACCCAGGAAGTCCACTGTTTTGTACAGACCACTAGACATTTCTGAGATGGGTTAAATCATTTCACTATGCTGCAAATGCTTTCTGAGAATGACCCAATCATAGACAGAAAAAAATCCTGTTGGATGCATCCCTTCTTTTTACAGCTGTTTCCATCATTGCCACACATCTGTGGTCCTGTTGTCCATTTGCAGTCACATTGTTTCCCTGTCCCTGTTCAATGGTAAATGTAGCATAGAACTACTATGGAAGCAAGTATTTTATGTGTCTTCCATCAGTCTTTGCTGTGCCAAGTATTTTGTTCTTTCTAAGCGGAAGCCTATTCTGAATAATGCTACAATTAATCTGCCCTTCTTCTAAGTTCACCATGCTCTTTCTGCTTATACTTCTCTAGTCCTTGCTTGCTGTATGTCTTAGTTGTTTGCTACTGCTGATGACTCCTGCTGTAGCAGCTCCTGGTTCTTTTCTAGCTGTTAATTAAGGGAAGGTGTTGTTTTCTTGGCTGTTCAGAATCAGAAGAGGGACCTGGACCTTTATCAGGCAGTGAAGCAGAAATGCAAAGCAGAAGCAAAGTCAGTGTAATTGGATAGCTGTGTGTGTAATGGAAATTCTGTCAGTACGGGACCATCAGAACCTAATCTGTGATGGGTGGTAGTTGTAGTAATAGTAAGTATATACTACTAGGTGTATCAGAAAAATCTGCATTGAAGGATTTCAGCTTTTTGCCTTGCTTGCCATCCTCTTGGGCTGAGGTGAGAAATGCAGTATGTTTAACACTGCAAGTTGCTCTTAAATGGTCGTAAGGCATTATATCCTTGAGGCGTTATAATACAGGAGCTTGTGAACACATTTCTGTGCCAAGATGGTATCTGATGGTAAAGCTTTGATCCTGAAGGAGACTTTGTATTTATCAGGGAATCAGTTCAGTCTAGGTTCATGTGGAAGTACAGGGCTGTCTTTTTTTCCGTAAAGTCATCAGTTATCACTGCAGTTGAAGAAAAGGCAAGACTGACCTTTTCTGCATTGGCTCAGAAAAAAAAGCCCAAATATTTCTATTGATCATACCTGCTTAACATCCAGTTCTTTATGCAGGCAGCCAGTGCTGTTTGAAAGATGGGAAACAAAATGGCAAGCAAGGCTGTATATTGGAAAAAACAGAGCTCTAATGCATATTCTATTCCACATATATGAGCAAAACCCAACCAATATCAGGAATGTATAGTGCATAAAAGCTGGCTGTGCATGAAACTGGGTGAGTTTGTAGTAGAAAGAGTTCTACTGAGGATGTTGAAAATCTGCCCTGGCTTAGTATAGCCTACTGCCAGAAGGTGTTCCTTGAGAACTTCTAGGTTTTGGGGCAATCTCAGGATTCCACTGAAACAGCTTGCTGTCCAATATTGTTTGGGAAAAGATAACTAACTAAACAATGAAATGAACATTTTGTTTTTTCCCTAAAACTCAATGTGTTTAAATTTCCTTTTTGCAGGAAACTTTAAGATGCCATGCTTTGACTTCTGTTTAGAATGAAGGCTTGTTTGGAAATGTGGGTATTTCCTCCTCACAGATCAAAATGTTCAAGTTTTTATCAGCTGTTTCAGAACTCTGGCTTTCTCTGGCAATAGAGACTCAATACCAGGTCAGTACTTCAAAGGTAAGAGAAAGACATTATCAATTTACTCAAACAGACCATCTCAGAGCTTCTCCTGTAGGCTTGGTCTTTCTACAAATGATTTGCAAAATTGTTTTGTTTGTTTGTTTGTTTCTTCCTAAAACAAGTTAGTGAGCGTACAATAATTATCTCAAGCAGAAACAAGGTGATTGAAGTATCTGCAAGTAGGTGAGGTCAGAATTATGAGCTAGTATTGTGTTGACCTCCTCTAATTACTTCTAAATGTTCAGCAGTAGATTAACTAATGTGAGTCATTTATTTTGTAATGGAACTGTGCTTTTTATTGTCAGTTAAGACAATATTAAGAGCAATGACTTGTGTCAGTCCCCTTAAGCTTAGAGAAGGCTTGAGGTAGTGATCCAAATGTTTTTGGTATTCCAAAATATTTTATTTTTTTTTATTCTCTGAAATTAGATTGAGGATGACATGGTTTAGTGTGAGGTGTCCCTGCCCATGCAGGAGGGTTGGAACTAGATGATCTTAAGGTCTTTTCCAACCCTAACTATCCTATGATTCTAGGCCATTTGAATGCAACTTTTTCCGTACATTGAAGTGTGTCTGAGATTGGGACTGGCAGGTATAAGCTAACACCTATGGGACACTTGTAGCAGCAGCTAAAGTATAGGATGGATATATTCCTTTACTGAGTCTGTGCTGAAGCACTTCTGCTGTGAGTCTGCAGATGACATACCCTTCCTAGCTGTCCAACCAAAGAATTTGCATAATTTCTCCAAACTTCACAGCACTCATTCTGAAGAACTGTCCATTAAAGCATCTGCAGCCAACTGGCTGATTCATCTTGTTTTTATTAGACCACTCTCAACAATCCTTATGAACAAATTCCACTGTAAATTTTCAATGTATGAAGTGTAGTAATATATAATTTCATGTATTTCCCTCAAAGATAGAGTAATAGATTTCTTCTATATATGTCTAATTGCAAACTTATCAGTTAAAAAATTATGTTATCAGCATGCAGTATCAGTATCAAGCATGCCTCAGATTCCACCTTGGCATTTTTAAAAACCTGCAGAGTTAAGAAATATCAAAATAGTCTCAAATAAGATACTGCATGTTCAGTTTCTTTATTGTTACTGTTCTAAACCTTTAGGAATAATTATGGGGTCTATTCTTCTGTCTATGTGATTAAGTGATGGTATGTCTATGACCTGCTGGTACAGACTTGTTTTTGTTATCAGAGTTTATGCAGGGAAAGCTCTGTGTTTCAGAAGTAAAGCTTTGTGTTTATGAGTAATTTTTCTCTGAACTGGTACTTTCCCATAATGAAACAGTTGGCTGAGAGTACAGTTTTCCCTGAGTTAAATGAGATCATAAGTATCCAAGATTTTCCCTGGAAGTTTTTCAGCACTACAGGGTTGGAGAGGTCTCTTGGAAGCTCTTCCTGCTGATACACAAATGAGGCTGCTGAGAGCTCTTTGCTGTGTGTTTTTGTAACTCCCATAATCTGTAAGCCACATTTATGTTGTCAAAGTATAGCTGACAGGGAGAGGAGTGTTTGTGAGCTTGTGAATGGACTAGTTGCAGTTTCACAGAAGAAAATCAGCTTCATCTCTCTAACCCTTCTGATGACAAGCAGGACATGAAAAATGAAGGTAAGACACTGTACCTATTTATTGCTTCATTTTCCCCCATAAATTTTAACTTTGTGGTTAAAAACCCAACAAAATCCAGTAACTCTCAACTGTAAGCAAATAGAAAAATAATATGGCAGAGTGTAAGAGGTTAGAAGTATTCAAACCCTAAATATGTTAACACAGCTGTGTGTCACATGACCCACCACAGTTCTGACATAAAAATAAGTGTTTGAAAATGTCCAGAATATTGCAAATTTCTGATGATCCCCTAATTAATAAGAGCAATGCAACTGTGAAAAATCCAAATGGAATGAATAAAGAGTTGTGTTGAAATGATAGAAACAGACCTTTTCCTTAGCTAATATTTAAAAGCTACAACTAAAGCCCTCCCGCAGTGGTGCTGTGCAAGCTAAAAATTTTGCAATGCTTGCTGAGTGTATTACTCTAGCTGTGAGTGATCCAGCTGTGTTTTAGGGCATTCTCATGATCTGTTTGGGTTTTTGGGGAGGTCAGTGTGCCACAGTTCAGTGAGAGGCAATGTCTTCACATGGTGCTGAACAAGGTAGCAGGTAACAAGAAATATTATGGCTGTGCCAGTGTGGTATTGTAACAAGCATAATTCCTGTTGCTAGTTACCCTAATAGCTTGTCTGTCTTAAACTAGTATATTCTGAATGTAGCTCAATGAAGCTGTTCGTGACTCCTGGGCTTGTACTGGCTGCTGTAAACTATGCCTTCAGCCATAGCTGGTTCCTGCAGTGGGTACAGCAGTGGTGAGGATACCAGCTGCACATGCAATGTTTGGAAATTAAAATTCATCCTCCGTCAAGAAGCTGAACAGTAAATCTTGAATGCCTGAAGTGAAAAGCTCATTAAAAATCACAAAAACATGGCAGAAAACAACTGCTTATAGAAGCATTAGTGGAATTTACTCAGTCATAAATGTTATATGTGTGCCAGGTCTTCTTTCAAATCCATAGGTTTTTCTCATTTAGCTACTGTTTAATAATAAACCTAATAAGCTTCTGCAAATAGCTACCTGTCCCAGAGCAATAGATGCTGGCTTCAACTGTAAGGATAACTGTGGGAGATTATCAGTTAAGCCTCCACAAAAAAAAAAAAAGAAAGGAAAAAAAGAAATTAAAGTCTCTTCAGTGACATAAAAAAAAAAAAAATGCAATCTGAAAATCGGTGTTTCCATGTATTAATGATTTTAGACAAAAAGTACCATTACTTTAACCTTTTCTTGTGTTTTTTTTTTTTTTTTTTTTTTTTTCCAACTTCTGGCCTGTGATGCTGAAAGTAGAGTGTCACTTCCTAGTTATTTGTTACATTCAAAGAAAATGCCACCAAAATATATGGCTGTTAATGCTGGCTTTTAACTGGTTTTTCTTTTCTAAGATTTGCAAGTATTTTAGAATTATTACCAGAATCTCTATCAAATAAATATTTTTAAATTTTATTTTCCTCAGTCAGGAAGAAAAAAGATAGGAAAAGATGGATTCAAGTGTTTTGCAGGTGATTAATTTTTTTCTATCTCTTTCTGGATTCTGAAGAGATAAAGCACCTTTTGAATTAATATCTTAAGGAGCTCAGATTGTGCATTTTTTCTGAAGTTAGGATCTGTGGATTTTGGGGCAGGGACTGCTTTGATTCATCCAGTTATTCAGAAAGTATGAGTGATTCGTATTACCTGAAAATGTTTAATATTATTTTTATGTCATACTAGAACTCATTGCTTCTGGTAAATATGTTTACAGTAAATTTTTCTACTGCTCTTGTTGCCATTATGGCAGCTCTATAGATGAATAATGCTTTCCAAACAGAAGGGCCATTGCTTCACAAACCTTCATGAATTTGGATATTTGAAGCTACATTTTGGCTAGTCCAGCAGCTCCCTTGTTCAAATAATGTCAAGATGCAGGTGAAAATCCTGTATGCCGGGATTTTCACCAGGAATCTTCCGTAAATCGGGCAGCTGATCTTCTGAGTTGTGGTGCATTGAAGCTTCACTTATATAAGCATTTTCAAATAATGTACACTACCATTACTATATGTGCGATTGTCTCTTTTCATCATATCTAACAATTTTTATTCAGAAGAGCTTGGTATTACATTTACTAGACTTCTGCTTGGCTAGATGGCAGGGTATTCCAATTTGAAGAATTGTTCAGTCTTAAACGTGTGTGTATAAACATCTTCCAGGACAATAATAAATAAATTTAATCTGAGAAGAATACTTGTGGTGATGGAAAGGAGGTAGACCTCACCAGGATTGTGTTTCTATTCTACCTTCTCTCTTTCTGGTTAAGTTTCTCAACTGCAACAGTGGATGCTGCATTTTAATTCTGTCCCCTGCTCTGGATATTCGTATCATCCCATCCTGTTTCTGTGACAGGACATGAGTAATTAGCAGCAGTGAGATCTACCACAATGTGCTCTCAGTTGTCCCTCTTTATAATTTTTTGCTTCAGAGGAGCAGTCTGTGGGACTAATGCTCTCTCTGCTAGGGGAGTGTACTAATCAGCTGGCTTCAGAGATTTTCTTGGTCATGATGGTGACCATTTAAGCTCTGCATATAAAGTGAACAACTTCCAGAACAAGGTGTGAGAACCTACCTCACAATCCTTTAGTATCTAGTCACACAAGAAAGTCAGATCCAAGTTCAACCCCCTGCACTATCTAGTCAAGATAAGGGGTTTGAATTTGTGTCACTAACTCCTCACATGAGTATTCTATCCAATTACTCGTCAGATCATTTCAAAGTGGAACCAGTCCAGTAAGTCACTTCATATAAACTGCTTCAATAGTAGTTGACAGTCAGTGAGCAACAGAATAAGAATCACTCTCTAATCTGATGTTAATGGTACTTTGGAAGCTGAGGCAAACCTTGTTATGGTCAACACAGTGAGAAAGTTCCTCAGTATAGCAAAGAGTGAATTGTATATAGATATTCAGAGAGAACAATCCTGCAATGATTCCATAAATCTTGTCTTTCACTTCCTTGCCTTTTATGTTTGCATTTTCCAAATGTTTGCATTTTCCAAAAATGTATCCTCTTGAGACATACGGAACTTTTCATGTTAAATGAAGTACAGTGAGCTGGGTGGGGATGGTAGCGGTTTTGGTGTGGAAACCTGGAAAAATTGTGAATTCGGTTCAGTTTGAACCAACATTCTTTTTCAACTGTTTGGCTTGGCAGCTGAACTGAAAAACCAGTTATTTGCACAGCCCTAAGCCCTCCTTTGCAGTTGGACCCCTGCGTTTTACTAGGAAAATTGTAGCATAGTCCCTGGAGCTGTTAATCCATGACACAGAGGCATGAAATGGAAATCCCACTAAAATTTAAGGTTGTCTGAAGTTTTTGGAAATGAGGGAGCTCTAAAATGGGATTAAATGATGTTATCCACAGTATGGGTACTACTGGACTCTCCAAAGACATGTTGTTTTCACAGATTTCCTCTTTCATTTGCTTATCAAAAAGATACCTCTGATGCACATGCTTATGGACAATATTAAAGAGGAGAGCTCTTGAATTGTGTGAACTGTTAGCTGGGAACAGAGGCATTCCTTTTTCTAACTTTTTCATTCCATGATGTAATCAGAATTTCAAACCAGGTCAAGCAAATTGCAAGTGCGAAGCTTTTTCTTAGATGCTGCTTATAATCAAACACATACATCTGCACTTTTAAATACCTCATAATTAAACATGCAAAACTGGAGACTTAATTTGAACATGTAAATTAATCACATATCGTAACAATTGAAATTCATAACTGAACATCCATTAGCAGACAATGCAGTTCCTCATTCTTTTGTTTACGTGTTTATAGTAATCAAGCAATAGGATTTATGGTGCATGTCACCCTTTGAGAATTAATTCTGCATCAATGTAGGAGATTCGTTCCCATTTCCGTTGTATAGCTTTGCTCTATAAATGCAAATAATTGCAAATTAAGCCCCAGATGTCTAAAGAGCAGCAGGAGTGACCATTATTTTATGTATGATGCACGTCATATCATTTCTGTGTCACTCCTCCAGCAGTTAACTGAGTTTCATGTTTTGGACATCATAGGAAAATAATAAACCATGTATCTCATCCAACGATCATTTAACATTTTTTTGCTAAATAGAGGACAAAGATTTTAACATGTGTTTTCGATTGCCTGCTAAGAAAAAAAGTTTGCATGAGATAGACCTTTTTTCATCCTGAAACATTGTGAATTTACCTTCTGTGGCAATTTAGAAAAAAATAGAATTTCTGCACATTGTGTATTTAGCAAGTAAAGAACTCAGTTACTGTGGTGGGCTACATTAAATATAGATGGATGAGAATGAGGTCAGTGTAGTGAACACAAGCTCTACTCATAACCAGTATGTGCATGTACGTTACCTTAAAGATGTTTACCCAGTGGATGTCTGTATTTGCCAGTGTTTTCACGTATTTCATGCCAGTGCATGTACATGATAGGCCATGAAGCTTTTCTTGGCAAGTATTTATGAAAGAAACATCCCTTTCACATTTGCATTCCTATTGAACACCAGCAGCACTTCTATTGATAGTTTACTTGACTCTGCTAGGGTCAGAATTCACTGTAGGGCTCAGGCTCTTCAGTAATGTGGAGTCTGGTCAGTAAAACCTTTTCCTTAATCTGGATTAGGCCTTGGAATTCCTCTCCATCAGCTCAGTTAAAAGCTTTGAGCTTTCTCACACATGCAGGAGAAGTTAGAATAGGCTTTCTTAACCTGGACAATTCCATAGCTGCCTTCCAGCCAGGTTACTTGCTGGTAGTAGGTGAAGGATAGAGTTCTTCATCTGAAGAACCTTCAGCAGGACACTCAGTGCCCTCTGATCACATGCAGAACCCCTGTCTCTTTCCAAAGAAAAACTTCAGGATTTGGTGGAAGATACATCGCTGGCGGTGTTCAAGGCCGGGTTGGACATAGCCTTGGGTGGCATGGTTTAGTGGGAGGTGTCCCTGCCCCTGGCAGGGGGGTTGGAACTAGATAATCTTAAGGTCCTTTCCAACCCTAACTATTCTATGATTCTATGATTCTATGATTCTGGCTCTATTATATAAATCCAGCTTGATCCTTGGTGTCTTGCTTCTTAATGTACTATGCAGCTGTCTCACACTCTTCCTACCATCTTCATGTTGCACCTCCCAGCAGATCAGCCCCTTCCGCTCTGTTGCTTTGTTAATTCGTTTCAAATAACCACTTTTTTGTAGTGCTACTTACAGGAACTACCTCTCCAGTAATGTGTCTGAATCACAGCCTAAACTGTTGCTATTGGTGACAGCCAGCATGGCTTCACTGAGGGGAAATCCTGCCTGACCAGTCTGGTGGTCTTCTATGATGGGGCTACGGAACTGATGGACAGGGGGAGAGCAGTTGATGTCATCTACCTGGACTTGTGCAACGCATTTGACACTGTCTCACATGACATCCTTGTCTCTAAGTTGGAGAGATATCAATTTGATAGGTGGACCACTCAGTGGATAAAGAACTGGCTGGATGGGCGCACACAAAAAGTTGTGCTCAATGGCTCAATGTCCAGCTGGGGACCAGTAACGAGTGGTGTCCCTCAGGGATCGGTGTTGGGACCACTCTTGTTCAACATCTTTGTCAGTGACATGGACAGTGGGATTGAGTGTGCCCTCAATTGAGTTTGCCGATGACTCCAAACTGTGTGGTTCGGTTGATATATTGGAGGGAAGGAATGCCATCCAGAGGGACCTTGACATGCTTGTGAGGTGGGCTGATGCCAACCTCATGAGATTTAACCATGCCAAGTGCAAGGTCCTCCACCTGGGTCTGAGTAATCCCAGACACAGCTACAGGTTGGGCAGAGAAGAGATTCAGAGCAGCCCTGTATAGAACGACTTGGTGTTGGTCGATGAAAAAATGAACGTGAGCCGGCAGTGTGCGCTTGCAGCCCAGAAAGGCAACCTTATCCTGGGCTGCATCAAAAGGAGCGTGACCAGCAGGTCAAGGGAGATGATCCTGCCCTTCCACTCTGCTCTTGTGAGACCTCACTTGGAGTATTGTGTGCAGTTCTGGTGTCCTCAACATAAAAAAGACATGGAACTGTTGGAACAAGTGCAGAGGAGGTCCACGAGGATGATCAGGGGACTGGAGCACCTCTCGTATGAAGACAGTCTGAGCAAGTTTGGGCTGTTCAGCCTGGAGAAGAGAAGGCTGCATGGAGACCTCATAGCAGCCTTCCAATATCTGAAGGGGGCCTATAGGAATGCTAGGGAGGGACTCTTCATGAGGCATTGTAGTGATAGGACAAGGGGTTCAAACTTAAATAGGGGAAGTTTAGATTGGATCTGAGGAAGAAATTCTTTACTGTAAGGGTGGTGAGGCACTGGAATGTGTTGCCCAGGGAATTTGTGAATGCTCCATCGTTGGTGGTGTTCAAGGCTGGGGTTGGGCATACCCTTGGGTGGCATGTTTAGTGTGAGGTGTCCCTGCCCATGGCAGGGGGGCTGGAACTAGATGATGTTAAGGTCCTTTCCAACCCTAACTATTCTGATTCTATGATTCTATCTTGTCCTATTCTGTATAGTAGCATCATGTCTGTAGACACTGCAGTGAATTGTAATGAAAAGAAGGGGGAATTTTTTAAAGAAGAACCTCTCACCTTTCTGCACCCAGAGTACTTAACCCCGACAGGAAGCACTTGGACATACATCAGAACTTGGACTGTTCAGTTACACTGGGACATAGAGTGCTGAGTGTGAAGATGGGAAAATATTTATAAATATGCAGCAAAATAGCTTTATGATAATTAGTGGAAAAGAGGTCACAGCCTGTCTTTCTGTCCTGCACAAGCCTCTTATTTATTATTGTGGCATGACAGCACATGGCTCTTGAGTTTTTAGTGGACTAGTACCATTTCTCAGTTGTTTTTGCTTTCTTTTTTCTCACAGTAAGATGCGACTTAAATTCCTAAACTCAAAAACCCCAAAAATTCAACCCACAAGCCCCAGAGGTATTTGGAGTTTATGTATTGTTTAACCAAAGGCCTTTACATAACCAGATACTGGTAAATTCTTTAGTGAAACTCTTGAAGCTTTGGGCTTAAAAGCTGTTCCTTGCAGTGATGTGCTTGAAAAAATGTCAACTATGTAGCAGTACTGGAGGGCTGGTGCAGTTAAGGTATGTCCTTTTTCTCAAAGTGCAGCGGTGGTGTCAAAGTCCCGGTTGAGGCAGGGTCCTGGCTCCAGCTTGAGCAGTCCCATGGTGACATCAGAATTTTGGCACCTATATTTAAACTTCTGTTGTTATTGTCATTATTGCAAAGAAAAGCTGAAGATTAGGCATGAATAAATCCATTACAGAGCTATCTGCTGGAGTAAGCAGAGGACTTTAAAGCTTTGTGAGTTGGGAATTGCTTCACCCATTTTTCATAGGTTATTAATTCTGAAACCTTTGTGGTGTCTGCAGCAATGGACTTGCATATACACAGAAGAAGTTCTCCAAACTGTAGGCAAACACTTGATTTCCAAGTGAACAAAAAGGAGTAATACAGAAAAATCTTTGTTGGAAAGAAAGATATGAAAGTACTTAAAGATGCTAGACAGAGAAAGAAACAAAGGATTTATAAGGCTGGAGTTAAACAAAAATAAGTAGGATTTAGAAATGTACTTTGAGAAAATAATCCTGCAAAGGAAGGTTCCAACCTCTCTTTCCACCCAAATTCAAAAAGGAACACTATTAAAATGTTCTTAAAGTATTTAGTTTCTTTTAATAACACTCATGATACCTTGGGCAGTCCAATGTGATTCTGTGTGTGTTGGCAAAGCATAGTAGCCTTTTGGATACTTCATCTAAGTGTGTTTCAGATCTATGTGTGATTACCCTCTTTTGCTAAATATTGGAGGTTGATCTACTCTATAATGCAGCAATGGGGTTTCAGGTAATAAACCAAAATGATATAAAGGTATCAGGCTTCTTGGCTGTTAGTTCACTTGTCGCATTTTCCTCTGAAGTGTGATATTAATGAGAAATCTCATTGTCAGGACCCTTTTATTGAAGTATTTCTGAAACTTTGTGATTGGTTTTCTTCTAAATTGTCTATATAATCTACATTGCCATACAGTTTACTATGGAAAACTAGTGGGAGCACCCAGAAATAAAATCCAAGATTGGACCTTTATTTCCCATATTTTTGACATATTCTTGTTCAGATGTCCTGTATGGGAACATAGTCAAGAAGCATAGGGCTCAACAGCCAGAGTCTAGAGCAAACTAATCTGCCACTGCTACTCTGGCCAGTAGATTCTTTGTGGCTTTAGGCAGAGAGCGCACGTGTTCTTTCTGTCTGAGTTTCATTTTCTGTTATATAGAATGATTAGAAGAATTTAATTCCTATCTATCTGACACAAAATTTTCATTTGGTATAGACAGATGAAATAGTATGGAAATAGCCTTAATGAGGATTGTTCAAAATCAGAGCATATCCATCATTCATCATTTAATTGTTTCAATTTTTATTTTATTTTATTTTATTTTATTTTATTTTATTTTATTTTATTTTATTTTATTTTATTTTATTTTATTTTTTTATTTTCATAATTGAAGGGATCAAAATATTTAAAAGTTGGATTTGTATTCTGGAGAGTATTCTGAATTTCAAGAAAAAAACTACACCCTCCCCCCCTAGCCCATTTCATTATGAGAAATACTCTAAAGGCTTTCCAAAAGTTTTGTCTTTATACAGAACCACAGTCTGTTTATTTCTTCATGCCAAAGATGAGGTTTGGCACAGGATTGTCCCATACCCTTGCCAAAAGCTCTCCTAAGAGCACACTCAGTTAGTTTATATTACTACTTTTGAAAAAGGAAACATTAAAGAAACCATATTTTTAATACAGTATAAAGGTCTTCTGAAGGCTGAAAATGCCTCCCTCTGGCTCCACCTTAGTGCAAAGAGCTAGTGGAAATGAGGGAAAGGCAGTCCTACAGTCAAAGAGCTGCCTCTGTGTGAGGCGTGGGAGCTACGACAGCTTCACTCTAACCCTCATTGCCCTGCAGGCTCTGTTTTCAAAAGTTGCTTCAAAGTCTGGTTGCCCAAGTCGAGACAAATATGGCTTCATTTTTGGCAAGTCTGGGTACTCTTAGCACCTGTTGATTTCACTGTGACTGCTCAAGAGAAGAAGGACCTAGAATGCCTCCTGCCAGTCTTCCAGACTACTGCAAGTGCATAGAGTACCAAGTGCCTTGGTCTGTCCCTCTCCCTCTGTGACCCTATAAGCGCTACTGCAGTGCCTCTGCAGCTTCTATGAAAGGACACAAAGCCAGAGAAAGGCCATGGTTCTTGTATGCCCAGCTTGCATTTTCTTTTCTCTTAATGTAGTACAACATCGAGCTGGTGTCTGGAAGCCCAGACCTTTTCCTGGTAC
The DNA here is from genome assembly GCA_039720435.1 of Amazona ochrocephala. Lineage (NCBI taxonomy): Eukaryota > Metazoa > Chordata > Aves > Psittaciformes > Psittacidae > Amazona > Amazona ochrocephala. The sequence goes on along the minus strand of CM077882.1, from coordinate 48,565,322 downwards.
CTCGAATGACGCACTAGTCATATTCTCTAACTTTTGAATTTATATGGCACTGCCCTACATGTTGGGGACAGACTTGATGGATCTGGCTAAACCTGCTGCAGAGAGACTGCTGTTGACCAAACCGTTTCATTTGAATGCAGAGGCTAAATTTTTTTACACTTCTGTAAAGGCACTTCAAGTCTGAGGTAATATATAATTAAAACATAGAAGGCTATTTTCATAGACAAGCCTGATTCTGTAGCTATATTATGCACAGAGTGAGAAAGTATGTCAGGGGATTGTAAAAAGACTTGTCTATTGTAAAAAAAAAAAAAAAAGCATGTATGTATGTCTGTGTATCCATCCATCCATTCATCCATCCATCAGAACTCAGATTCTACTTTTAGAAACTTAATACAGGTGTTAAAGCTGTCACTCAGCTGAATATTTCCCACCTGGAGCTGTCCATCCAGCTGGCCCATTGTCTACAGGCTGCATGGGCCAGGCCTAGTCAACTGTCAGAGAGAACTCAGCTAAAGCATGGAAAACAATATTTTCCATTTGAGTTCCCCACACTAAAATGGCAACCAAAATTTTTGCATTTAATTTGCAAATATGCTTTGCCTTTTTTTTTGTTTGTTTTTTTAGTGAAACTGCCACATCCAGAATTTCTTGCTCACCCACAATGCCTTTTCTTCCTACAAATCAAGCCAAAGAATTTCTGTTAGGTGGCTGAATACCTAAGTGTTAGGGATGCATGTGCAAGATCTGTAAACTAAATTTGAAACCCCAGTCTTGCATGGATGTGATCCTTTTTTCTGTAAGTGTATCTGTCTTTGAGATCTGTCAGAGCTGCACCAATGTGGATCAAGTTCCAGTATCAGGGCCTTTAAAGACTTTTTAGTGAAAGTTATCACTTGAATTACAAAACATTTCTACTACAGTATGGAAATTAAACCATGCTGAAAATTCTTGAACTATTCAAAGGACTAATTTTATAATCTGCACTTGTTCTTAATGCTGGTGTTTCTGGAAGAGAGTAAATGTGGAAAGCTTCAGCTGGTACAGCCTCCTGACATAACTTCACACTGGTACTCAGATGGCAGTTCTTTAGGAACTTCATCTCTTTTTTCTGCTGTAAATAGGTATCTTTGTTTAGTTAACCTGCTGGAGAATTAGGGAAATCAACATATTCTGTAGACTCACAGACTGAGGACTGTTTATTTGTGCATTCTGACCTCCCACATATTACAGGCCAAAAAATACTGCTCTGTGACATCTGCATTGAGCCCAGTTCCTTCAGTGTTTGATTAAACTGTCATCTGTAAATGTAAACTTATGAGTACAATTTCTTTTCTACTGCTGTTCATTTTGAAAAACTGATCCCCTGAGCTCGGAATGAATAAAGTCTCGTTTCCTATGGCACTGATTCACTGGTTTTCTAACAAGGTACAAACTCCAGTTGGAGCTTTTCCAGTGGCTAGGAAATTCCTGACGGCTCAATACTAGCGGATTCTCTGAAGCCTAGTACATTATATTCACACTGAAGCATTTCATTAATTAGGAGCGCTAATAAGGCCATCCTGTCCGCCCATCCAACTATTTTCCTTCTTCATGTTAAGGATTTAATTATTTTTGAGGTGTCTGCTTTTATCAGCATTGTGTTAGGAATTTAACTATGTTTGGGGTTTCTGCTTTTATCAGATATGGTTGGAATTGGTGATTGTGTCCAGAAAATTATTGAAGGGGTAATATGCGTGTGACCACTCATGCAGGCAAAGCTTGACTGCATATGGTTTGTTTCCACCGGAAATCTGGCACTTATACTGCCAGAAATATCTGAACCCTTGTGGATTTTTATTGTTGTATTCTTACTGTTCATTAGAGAAGGGGACATAAGAGAGTTTCATCAGATGTAAAACAGCATTCCCAGGGGATATCATCAATGACCAAAGGACTCATTTCTTTCTGACATTCTGCCTGTTTATGAGGGTGCTTTGCATCATGGTGGGTCTTTAAAAATTTTATTTAAAATACTGCCCTGCCAGACTGGAAATGAGAGTTAGTAAATAGTTTAATGTTTGACATATTGTCAAAGCACTTTGTCTTGTCAAGAGCCAATAGGCAGGGTGCAAGTGAAATGTTGGGGTCTGTTTACCTTCACTTCTGTTTGTATTTGCTATATCTGAAGACGCTCCTAGATTTTATTACAATAATACTTTTCATTTAGAAATTTGGACCTCCTCTGATGTCAGCCCCAAACATTTCTATTTCAAGTGCAAAAAATTGATCCCTATGTAATTATAAAGTGGTGCCAGGTTCTAACCACTCTACCTTACCTACCCTAGTCCTTTGGAAAGGTTTTACTTGCAACAACTTTATATACCAAACATGTTTGTTTAATAAAAATGTTGTTATGATAACTATAAACAACATATTTTTTGTGTGACTAATGTTTTCATGAAGTCGGTTTCATTTTCACAGGTCACTGCTTCCTTTCCAGCCTCATAAACAGTTTTCTCAATCATCTTGGGCACTGAGTTGGTGCCTTAGCACTTGGATCTGTGCCTTATGATTTGATCTTCTTTTTAGAGTGTTTTTCTATTTGCCCCTGTCCATGTGCTGTTTTTCTGACACTTCTTTTTTCTTCTTGTATCACTTCATGACAGTTTTTTCTCCATGTTGTGCTCTTAAAAGAGATGAGATATATGGAAAATAAGTGGACTTGGTGTGAAAAAAAAAACAAACAAAAAAAAAAAAAACAACAAACAAAAAACTGGCAGCTTACCAATAAACTACCTAGAAAGTATGTAATTTTTCTCATTTCTTGTGTGTGTGTTGCTACCTTAAAATCTACATTCATGACTTTTTGATCTATAACCTGAGGCATATTTTGTAAATGAGCTTAAGCAGTCTATCAAATTGTAATTGTTCATAAATAATCTTATTATTAATCATGTGCATCACACTAACAGAGTTTGATGCAGGAATTATATGAATGAAGTTCACCTGAGGTAACAGAGCTTATTTCTTTTCTAGGCATCCAGCCTGGATCTCAGCTGCAAAGTAAGTGACTCTCCACATCTCATTACCAAAATAGCAACCTGCTTAATCCTTTGCTATGAAGAACAAAGGTTTGATTCAGTCTCTGGAACAGAAATAGGATCTTAGTAATGCGTTGGCAACTACAGTGTTGTTATTTTTGTTAAAAAAGGGAGAAATGTAAATTTGCTGCTGTATGTTAGATTAAGAACTGTTATTGTTTTGAGATTAATTGAATTGTTGTGCTTTTCCATGGCACTTGAAAAATCTATGAAATATCTTGTAATTTAATATTCTGGACGAGTTCAGGAGTTGCTTCCTTGAAATTGACTTCTATTCTTTTTATCTGTTCTGAAAGAATCACTCAGTATCAGTTAAATGGTGTATTGCTTACAGTGCAAGTGGTAGAACTAGGAGGAAAAGTTCTTCCGTTGCTTCTGACTGGAGTGCTGATATTCCTGGGCACAATACACTTGCTGTCCAGTGGATCAGAGCTGAGAATCAAGACACCAGCAAGGTACCTAGGGCTTAACTTCTGTGGAGCACTGACTTAGAAGAGATCTGTGCATTAGCTGAGTGTCCAGGCTTGAACATGTTACAACTGATGTAGGAATTCACATTTTGGAGTGTTAGAGGGCTGATGATGTTTTATGGAGTCCTTTCTTTTAAAAGATTTGCTGTCATGTAGTGTTGGGCTGCAGTGGACTGTGGAATTTGGGATCCCTGTGGAGTAGGCTCTCTATGCCTCTGGCAGCTCATTAGGATAAAGTTGAAATTAGGATTGCAGAGAAGAGCCAGAGGAATTCCACTTGGTGAATTAAATGTTATTGAGCTTGAGGACCTGGAAAAGGGTGAGGGAAGGATCTGGGTGAGCTCCCAAATTGGTATGAATGACTGGCATAGAAGGTATTGCTTAGAGCAAAAATAAATGCAGTGTAACCGATCTGTTGAGACCAGCAAACTGTTTCTGGAAATGACTGGTGTTTGATAATTCTTAGCGATAGGGAAATGCCATACTCCAAAATACGTGTGGTCCATTGTGCAATTCTGTGTGGGTGTGGATCTTTGCAGGTTATTGGCCTATGCCCTCTGGCACAAAATGTGTTTGCTTAAGTCTTAGCATGTAGAACTTTGGGTGTTTATCTTCATGTCTGTGTGAAAGGTTCAGGGTTAAGTGAGGGAGAGCTATCCCAGAAACTGAGGTCAGCAGAAACATTCTGGATAACTGTTTCCAGGCCTGAGTACTGTCACAGAAAATGAAGACCAGTAAGATGGCATTTGCAGTGAACCTCAGATTCTCTGCTTTTATTCCTCATGGTTAGAACAAACCCTGTGTTTGGACTTCAGGAGTGTAGTGGTTTAAGCTTCTCAGCCACGCACAGTTTTGCTCACTCACTCACTCCCCACTCTTTCTTCCCTCTGCTCCTGGAGGGATGGGAAGGAGAATCGAAAGAATGCAACTCCCACAGGTTGAGATAAGAACAGTTTAGTAACTAAGGTAGAACACAAATCACTACTGCTACCACCAATAATAATAATGACAAGGCAAATACAAGGAAAGAATACAATAGCTCACCATCCAGCTCGACCAAGCAGTGCACCCCCCCCAGTGCCCCCCACCGTGCACCCTCACCACCCTTCCGGGTCTCTGCTCCCCGTCTCTACATCCTGGACATGACGTGCTGTGGTATGGAATAACCTCTTTGGTTAGTCTGGGTCAGGTGTCCTGTCCCTCCTTCCTCCTGGCTTCCCCTCCTCCCTGGCAGAGCATGAGACTCACAAAGTCCTTGGCCAGCCTAACCATCACCAAACAGTAACTGAAAACACTGCTGTTATCAGCACTGTTCCCAGGCCCAAAATCAAAAACACAGTGCTGCACCAGCTATCAAGAAGGAGAAAAAATGACTGCTGCTGCTGAACCCATGACAAGGAGATAGGACAAAGATATGTCTATTGTTAGAGTATGTAGGCTGAGACTTGTGGCTTGGGTGTGTGGAATTTTATTAGTGAGTTCGAGGAGATTTCTGAGCATAGTCTAGGGCAATTTTGTCATATTAATTGCTATTTCATCCTGATTGTATGATGAACCCTCCCCAGAAGGCTTTAAGTATGAAGTTTTGATAAAACAGGAATGTTTCAAATGCCAGAAGGATATGTGGGCCAAGCCTGTTCTCTGTTATACCATTGTAAAGCTGGGGTAATTGTATTGACTTCTGAGTGACAGTGGTAGTGCTTGAGTTGTACTAGACCTGAAAGAGGAAGGGGTGAGGGGGTGTGTGTGTGTGCCTTGGGCAGTGAAACAGCTGACTGAAGAAACAGCCCATGCAGTGCTCCCATTTCCCCTTGATCATTTCCAGCTGTCCTCTTATCCCTGGCATACAAAATGTAATTAATTAGTTTGAGCTTATGAAAATAAGTGAGAGGCAGTCTGTGTTACCCACCTTATAGTGCTGCACATAAACAGTGTGCTTCATGAAACATATTGTGATCACAGATGCCAAGTGACTTGTAATTATTAAGCCAGCAGCTGAGTAAAGGGAAAGCTCCTTTGGCAAAATAGTCACAGGCTAGATGTTTTTTTCAGACTCTACAATAGGGGAAGACATGCTTACACGCAGGAGATAAATGTGTATTGCACCTGGACCACAAATAAAATGTCACAGATTTCGTGCTTTGATCATCACAAGTTTTCAGCACTGACTGAGGCAGGAGAAAGGAAAGAGCTAAATAGAACAGTAAAGGAAGAAGGCAGTACTGCTATTTCCCCAACCAGGAAATACATGTTGGTAGGACATTAAGTTTGGGGTGTTTTGTTTTTACATTTCTCGCACGTATTTTATGAGGGATCCTGGATGGCTTCCTCAGAGAATATGAAGAATAAGTAGATATAAAATGTACTTGAAGAGCTTGCCCACCTAGATTTTCCCACCTCTTAGTATATTGTCACATTGCAAGACTGAATGAGTGCTATTTTCATGCTGCTGCAGCATGACCTGATACACCTTGCTGCTCAGGTTCATAGGAAAGTATTATCAGAAATTAACTGAAATCAAGAGGTGCAGAAGAAAACACATTAAGGCAGACATGGAGAGCACAATGTCTTAACACTATTGCTGGTCCCAAAGAAAGATTTCACAGAATTGGATGAGCTGCTACAGGCTTTGTCTAAAGCAGCTTGGAAATTAAGCCCTCAAATTTAAGTGAATATTAGAGACTTAGTTGACAAGGTTATACAAAAGTGGAATATATGTGGAGGCTGCAGTCATGATGGAAGAGTTTCTGTGCAAAGGAGAAGAACGTGTTGACAGGTTCGTGTTGCCCGACTAGAAGTGTTGTATAAGAGAGGGAACTTTTTCCTGAATATGTGTGGACAGTGAAGGAGAAAACAGAGAAGAAAGCAGAAAACCTGTTTGGAAGGGTGGGGGAACTCTTGCCTTGTATGATTTTTCTCTGTCTTACACTTAACCCCTGATGCAAGTTGAAATGAGAAGGCTACAGATGTTCAAGCAGATAGTTTCCACCTAATTTAATGCATTAATCTGCCTGTTCTCTGGGTGGAGATGGCAGAGAAACTTCCTGTTAGGTGTTTTGCTGGGATGGGTGGCAAGTAGCCCGAGTTCTAGAAAAGTAACTAAGAGACATGGTGGAGACATGCATAGAAAGGCTGGGTCTGGAGGTGAAAGTGGACAAGATTAAGAAGCAAACCAGTTCTTAGTTCAGGTTAGAGCTTTTAACTCTAGAAAGATAGAGCAATAGGATTTGTGTGCATCGTAGAAAGTTTAATTCTATCAGAGCATCTGATGTTTATTTCATGTCTAAGGCTGATGCAGCTGTAGGAAATCTCATGTGTTGTAAGATTGCTGTGATCTTAACTGTAGGATTTTCAGACTGCAATGCTGCATTTAAATTTCTCATCCACTCAGTAATACTGTGTGAGATGCTGGTTTTCCCTGGGCACCAGTCATCTTACAGAATCTGGAAAATTAAAATAGTGAAAGGAGCTCAGTAGAGCGCATGTTGGTTTCATATTTTCATGAGGAGGTGGATTCTGAAGGAACACATCCCTCTGAGCAGAAGAGCACTTAGCCTTCTTAGTGGAGCAGGACTCAGTGTGAAGTTGGGAAAGTGTCAGTGAGGAAGAGTTTTGATATACAAAGTAAAGAATAATTGCATCAATCCATAAAGCAAATGAAACTACCATGCTCTGACAGGCTTTTTAAACTAGTAAGCAAGGCCAGCCTTTACTGGACTGTGAGAATATTAAACAAGATTTGTCCTGCATTTCTACTCCTAACTACTTGAGTCACTGAAGGTATGTCTACTCAGGGTTTGGCAGGCAGATATGAACTCACTCTGTCCATGCTCCAAGCTGGCTGGATGAAAGCTGGCTCTGAATGTGAAGCTGTGCAGCCATCACTAGTATGTGGCTGAAACTGAGCTAATGAGTCCTGCTGGGAAGCAGAATATATTAGTTTACAGCTTAAGGGCTGCAGTTACATGACTTTAGGATTAGAGGTAGCTTGTATCTGGGCATCTTGAAGCACTTGCAGAGGGAATGCATCTGTTTGCAAATCTGCCATGGAAGCACACCCTGAATATTTTGGAAGGGTCACCCAGACATGGTGATCTGGAAAAATGGTGCCTAAAAGGCTGCCCATTCTTTTTTTAAAAACCTTTGAGTAAAAATCCAGTGCCAAACTCCAGCTTTAACAAACCATCTGCTTTCAGTGCTTTCTGTCAGTTCTGAGGCTTGGTGTATGCTAATGTTTGAGGGAAAGACCTAAAACTGTATGTTTGGGTGGAAACCTAACTGTTCAGGGAGAAGGACTGTACAACCATGACATATGAGCACCTTGCAGTAATATCTGCCTGAATTCATTCCCTATAAAGCCCATTACACAAGCCGCTTGCTCCTTTGTTTGCAATGAATGCAAAGTGCTAATGACAGCTTATTTATCGGGTGTCCTAGACTCCTAGTTTTCTTAGGTACTCTTGAAGATGTTCTCTTTCAAATTACTTTCTGCAATTCATTTCCATGCCTCTGATTTTCAGAAAAAAAACCTGTCTAAATAAAATTCATAGGCATTTAAACAATTATTCTGTCCTTATCCTCAGGAGTCCATTAGTTGCTATGCTCTTGAAGCAAATTAAAACAATGCATTTTGCAGGATATAAAACTATTCCTACTTGTGGCAGTGGATCACTGCAGTCATTAGATTAATACCAACTATTATCATCCAGGATGCTCATCTGGTTTTACTGAGCTTTGTTAACAAAATGGAAATGTATGATTAAAGTCATCCTGTCTGTCCCTCTAAAGTTGTGCCTGTGAATGAGTCATTGTTTTAGAAATGGGTGTTGCCAGACACTGATATTGAATATGGCTCCAGCCGTCAGAGTTCTAGGTCCAGCACTGCATTCTTGGAGTTCAGACTGGAACACTGAAATTCCCATTGAAATCTGTGGGAATTCTGCATGGCCAAAGCTTAGCTACCTTTATGGCTGGCTGTGGCAGCTTGGAGAGAGATGTAACTCTATGCAGTATGCATGTAATAGCTTGGGGACTCAATATGAATTTCATGCATCTCTTCACTTAGTCACTTGAAACCCAAGGTGGAATTGAGGATACCACATTCCACTTAAGCTTTGTTTGTTTGAGGTCAGTTGAATGCCTTCTGCTGTCTCTGGATGTGACACCTTCTGCTCCACTGGCAAAGTTGCAGCTGTGGTTTCTGTGCTCAGTGGGTACAAGAACTATTTGTAAAGAGCAAGCCCCAATGTGTCAGTTGGCTTGCCTGCCCTGCCTGCTCCAGTGGCCCTGCCTGGCTGCATGAAGGGTGAAATATGCTTTAACCTTTTGGCAGATATATACCTGTTTGCATGCCCCAAAGTAAATAGCTCCCAAACATCTTCGGGTGGAGCTGCTCACTAAAAGCTGTGTCTTGTGGGCAAGGTTGACCCAATAGTAAACTTAGCTTGTTTGCTTTATATATGAGATAGGGCTTGAATAGTCCTGGTCTTGAGGAATTTCACATCTGGATTCAAACACTTTATGGCTACTGTCCCCTAATCTGTGCCATGGGCTGTTCCCAAGTCCTAGTTCTGTACTTTTCCAAGCTTTGTGTTTCATGTTGTCCCCTCAGGGGCATTTGTAAAAGTGGGAGGGCCAGATTGGTAGTTGTAAGAAAGGGAAGTATCATCACTGACGTCAATGCAGCTCTGCCACTTCACATGTGCAAGGGATCAGGCCTGTCTACCAGTGTCACAGTCTGCTGGGGAGGAAGGGAGGCAGCCTGAGAAGTGTTGGGTTTGCGCTTTACCAAGTGATAAACAGAGAGTCTGAGCGCAGTAGCCAGACATGTTATAAAACAGGCTGTTGGAGAGACAGCTCTGTGTGGAGGCTTGAGTCTTGATTTACTCCTGGTCATTGCCCTGATATTTTATGGCTCTAAGACAATAAAAAAACCCCACATTACTATGTGGATTTCTGATGAGTATAATTGGCTAGACCCCTTGTGATGGCTTGTGGGTGGTCTCATGTGACATAGGTGGCCAGTTGTGGGCAGAGCTGCTTTTTGTGCATTTGGGTAAGGCTGTAGTAGAAAATCCAAGGTTGGTTGCTCTGTTTTGCCAAATGTATATGGCTACACATAGGTTTGAGGTCATTTAAAGTTTCCAAATCATTTACCAATCTCAGGATATTTTAACCCTTTCTGAAGGCACGAGTTTAAGGGAATAATCCTGAATTGAAAGGAAAGGAGACAGAAAACTCAGGGTAAAGCAGAAGAGAGCCAGGGTTTTCTCAGGTGCAAAGGGGAGTAGAAGAGGGTGAAAAGGTAACTTGGTAATAACACACCTTTTCAGAGATTCATTAGTGCTGTTCCCAGAACTCTGCCTGTTTGGTGCATTTCTTCTCCTGTGCTTCTGCTCATCTGAACAGTTTCCAGAAATCAGCAATTGGGAAAGCATAAGAAGTAATTGTCTTTGCCAGGTAAATGGGAACAATAGTGAGGTGGGAAGGAATGAATCACTGCTATTAACAAGACTAGGGTTGCTCTCCTCATCAACACAATGCAGTGTCTATTCTCAAATGTCAAGGCTAATAACTCACCATTTACAAATTAGATTTAACCCCCTCCCACACAAACCCACATAGTCCTTGCTAGCATTCAAGCTTAGGTCATAGCTGTCTTTCTCAGAGGACCACCAATAAAACCTTCAAAATATATCTCCTCCAGACAGTCTGGCTGCTTTCAAGATCGAATACTCCTCCCCTTTTCCCTTTGATTTTGTTTTAGTTACAGCTGCATCACTGAAAAATGTGGAAATGTCTTTGAAAGCCCATCTAAAGCCCTAATTATCCTTAATGTAAGAGGACCATTATTGTCTGCAGATGAAATGAATAATACAAGAAAGTAAGAAATATTCCAAAGTTTTGGTTACCTTAATAAATTCGTAAACGTGAAGGAACTCACTGATCTTCATCCAAAGCAACCAGAAATTACTAATGCAGGTGGGAGTATCAAAAGCTTGAGTGTTTCAGCTGGTATCTTACAACATTTTCTGTTGAGACGGTGCTTTTCATCCACTGTACTGATGGATTGTGACTATAGCTGCCTATAACAAGGATGCCTGTTTCCTGGATAACCATCATGTAGGTGTAGAACATGAGATGCTGCTAATTTCAGAGGCTCATCAGGATATTAATAGCCTGCTTACTTTGAAAGTAATGGGCTTGTTTGAATTCCTGGTCCTGAAATACAGGAAACATTCACGATATGTTTTTCAACCAGGATGGCTTTTAAAGTGGAGTTGAGACAGGTCACTGGAAAAGAGGATGAGAAAGAAATTTGGGACTGATTAGTAAAGTCCACATACCAGATTCTGTTTGCTCAGTTCAACATAAGCAGTTTTTTATTAATTAATAAATCATTCTGTCTTTCTCTGCAGATTGAGAATTCTTCAAAGTGGCTTACATGCAGTTCTTAGTACAGCTGCTTGCTGGGGGTGTGTGCTCTGTGTGGGGGATCTATCAGCAGCCTGGCTACCTCTGTGTGATCTTGGGTAAGGCCTGGATAAAAATCAAAGGCCAGATTGTTCTGTTTTACCAAATGTGTTGCCTGGGGCCTGCTAATTAATAGAATGTCTAGGAATGTCATACATCTATTGAAAAAAAAAAGTGTCACTTGAAAATTGCTATTGTTTTAATTGAATGTTGTCATTTTCACATAGTGACCGATATCTCAGCCTACCAGTCTTTTGAAAGAGCAAACTGGAACATGGGAAAACAGGCCACTCATAGGAAAACACTGTCTGTTTTTAAGTTATTTTTTAACGTAGGTCCCACAGAGCCATAAATGCTCCCACATGTTGACTGGGGACCTTATACTGAAATCTGAACTTGTGTTTCTTATGAGTTATTCCATCATAAGTCAGTGTTGGAGGCTGACTGTAAACAGGGGTTGCAGAATTGGTCTGATTTTGACTTAGCAGTAGAGCATAACTCTATGAATATTTGCTGGAGATATGGCAGTTGGTAACATGGGCAGACCAGCTGAAACTCCGAGGTTTCATGGTGGTAGGCATGCAGGATTGTCTACCAGTAAGTGTTTGCAGAATTGGGTGGTAGGTGGTCCTACTTTATTTGCTGTTTTAGCAGAAGTCTGGTACTTGTTATGGAGTGAGTTAGTTCCTCTGGGAAAGGTGGGTGTAACTTGTCAGGACATGAAGGATAACTAACCTCAGACATTTGGGAAGTTGTGTGTGTGTTTTGATGCATATGATTTTGTTATGTAAAATAGTGAGGCTCACCCCCTTCTCTGCCTGATTGTGCCCTCTTGTGGGTTTCTGCACAGTTCTTTTGAAGGAGAAGGGTAGCTCATATGATGAGGTGAGAAAGAAGATGAATGGAAATAGAAACCAGGAGGAATCTGATCTTCAGCTGAATAGTTATAAGGGCTTCTAGCATTCAAAATTTTTTTGTCCCATGTCACTGGGCCTGTAGGGGAAAAATGAACATTATCTAAAGGTTACACCTTGATTTTTGCAGAACAATTTGGCCACAATTTAATTGTGCATGATGAGAGACATTTTGTATGATATCCCACTGTATGTACTGCTCAGATGCATCCCCATTCTGTTGGAAGAAGATAAAATCATTCTTTTTCTTCTCTCAGCAGCGGGTCTTCATATGGTTTGTTTCTATCAATGTGTTGCACAAAGGTGTGCGCTTTGGGCCTTGGCTATAATTTTGAAGGTTTCTTATGTTGAAAACTCCCTCAGTCAACAAATGGGTCATTCTGTGCTAGATTTTCTGGGAATCCAGGAAAGATGATGGTATTTTGCAGTGGAAGGAAGCAATGGAGAATGAGGGGAGTATATTTTAGCTGTCAAGTACAGTAGTAGTATCCCTGAAACACTGTGTATACTTAAAAATATGAAAAATGTGAAATAATCAAAAAAATGTGAAATACTCGAGTATAGTACGCTGGTCTTGGCTTTTATGAGAATTCTGGAAGAGTTTTGTGCACTGCAGTCTTATTGACAAAGAGATTTTCTGTCCTTGCATGACCTTCTTTTAATTAAAAAAAAAAAAAAAAAAAGAAAAGAAAAATTCAATAAAAGTTCAGCCACACAGCAAAGGATGAATTTAAAGACTGCACACCATGTGACAGTGGTAAAACTTTCATAATAGCCGTCATATTTGTTGGTTTAAAAATCAACTTCATTGTCATAGTTAATAGTTTGCAGCTGCTGTAGAACACAGGCAAATTGCTATGTATGTGTCAGTCTTAAATGCAAGTAAGATCCACCGACTAGGACGACTTGGTTAGTTTTTCCTATCTATTGGTGGTATTGCTGATCATCATCTCTATGTGATGAGAGGAATTCGTTGCCACATTTCAGCACTGCTGCGCTATGTAATCTTGCAAGTAAAATAAATTTGTTTTCAGTGGCCTGCCAAAATATACTCCATGACATCCCATTAAAAAGGCTTCTAGGGTTGTGTATAAGTAGGTGCAGTCCCCCTGCAAGTCTGTGGGATATCATCAGCATTGATTGAACTGAGGAAGGTAAGTTACATGAAAAGTTTTAAAGAATCAAAGTATATCACCTAATGTGAAACTGTGAAGTGAAAGAAGCCCTTTTGGAAGATCAAGAGGTGAGTTCTCTGCCAAGTTATAATTTCGGAATGGTGTTTCTAATTTGCATCAAGTTCTTATCAGATGGAAATGGGAAGTAGATGGAACAATTCCTCTTCAGCATGCTGGTGATGTGCAAAAGGCGTATAAAGTCAGAATGGTCCAGTGGTCAAACTGAAGCAGCAGGCTGAGGGCAAGCAGAACAGTATGTGAAGTGCCTGCTGGTTACCATGGACTAGCTCATTCAGGAGAGCCTCTCTAAGGTACTGGGAGGTCTGGCAGCCACAGGGAATTATGTCTAAAGGGGTGTGTTGTGCCTTTAGGCTGAGAAAATACAGTGCTTTTTGGATTTAGGGAGTTTCTACTTTACTTTTCCCTCTCCATACTGTATCTACTGCTAGAGGACAACTGAGCTTAAACTGTGGACCTAAAACTGCAGACTAAAATGAGAGGGGTGTCCCTTTTGAGCTATTTCAGAAGGACTGTGGTTATTTAAAGCAGAACATCCCTTAGTATTTTAGGCACCTGTCTCTGTGTGAAGAAGTCAGCTCAATGACTGCAGGTTAAGCTGAACTCCACATCATGACTGAGGAGCAGTTTTTCCTTCAAGAAAGCAAACAGTAGAGGAGCAAGGAGGTTTAATAACTGAGCTTACAGGAAGACAGTGATTTTAATGCTGAAGTCAAAGACTCAAAACCCAAAGGGTGGGAAAAATTTCCCAGGGAAGAGACACTGAATTGCTGTCAGCGCTACTTCACTTATTTGAGCGAGGTTTCTGATGTATTTTCTGACCTGACCCTCAGGTCTCATTTGCAATTTAGAGAACTTCAGTTTGGCATTTCTGTGTGCATTGTGTAATTGCAGTGATTTCAACTGTTGTTATCCCTTCAAGCTTGGTTAATTTGGCAATGCGCTAGCTTGTTTTATTCACATAGAGACCATCACTAACACTGAAGTCTAAAGTAAATACACAGGATCTCTAGTTAATCTGTGCTTTCTTTTTCCCCTGGCCTTCTGTCTTCCCTGTTTTTTGGCAGTTGCTTTGTTTTACAAATGAGTGGAAGTGTATACCAGAAGATGAGTGGAACCTTAGAAACACTCTGTTCAGCTTGTAGAAGGCTCTAGGAGAATGGCTTCCTGGAGCCTGGAAATTCTTAAACAATAGGCACCTGCCCCTATTTCTTAACAGTATTCCCCATCCTCTTGATGGATTTTCCTAGTCCTGAGGAGGGAGGTTACATCTGGACTGAGCTCAGGTAATGTGTCAGTCAGTTCACAATTAGATCAAATGTCCTTTCCTCTGCAAGAGGGAAGAGGGAAGTGAGATATATTCCTCCTGTTAGAAAAGGTGGGACAGATGTCTGGAAGATAACAGTTGTAGATATATTGGAACTACTCCTTTTGTAGTAAAGCTGCCTGTATCTTTTTGCCTATTGGGATAGAGCATCTTGCAGGTTTTTGACCAAGAGTTCTCTGTCTCTGACATCCTTGACTGTTCCCTGAAGACTGTTGACAACCAGCCATGTTTGTTTCCTTTTCTGGAAGACAGTCTTTTCTGAAGGAGACTTCTTCATCTACATCTGCATGTACAAGTACAGTAGGCCTCTGTATTATAGGAAGAGGGTGGACTTTAAGTAAATGTATATACATCTGAAATAAAGAAGTCTGCTGTTATGGTAGTTCCTGAGTGTCCTTTTATGATCTGTAGATATGCAGTCAATATAGTCAATGGACTGTAAGTAGCAGCTTTACTTATCTTAGGGCAGGTGTGTAAAATGTCAGATGGACTCTGTCCATAACACTGCCTATATCTACTGGATAGATGGGAGACTGAGATGAGATGAATGTCCCCAGATTCTTTGTCTTCTCACAGTGTTGGAGCAGTTTACAGAGGTGGTGGTTTGTATTTCATCTTCCCTCTCAGGTTGCCTTCCTTCTCTCCTCTAAATATTGACAGGATTTTTCTAGGCAAGCATGAAGTAAGTCTTTGAATATTAATCTTGATTTTTCTTGTTGTAGCTTGCCTTGGTTCACCACATAATCTACTGACATTTTGGAACTCCAGGAGAACACCAAATATTTCCACCAGCAAAGGTCTCTTGGAATTGTTGAAATAAAGCTGGAACAGCCCTGATTCTTGCACTTTCTTTTTCAAAGGCATTTTCCCTCCTATCTGATTTCCAAAGTGGAGCCTGATTTTCATTTCACATTGTCCCATCCCTGTGGCATTTTTGACATTGGCCAGAAATTAGAAGCCTTGAGTTGGAAAGGTGTCATTAAAACATGACTAGATATACTTGGAAGAGAGGTTTATTGTTTGGCTGAGAGCTTCTAATTACCAAGCAATTATGACCAGACATAATTTTTCACTGTCTAACACTGCCTCTTGGGTTTAATATCTGACTGAAAACAAAAGGTAGAACATTTTTGAGGAGTTCAAAAAAGGTGAACAGATGTATAAATATTTCCTCAGGTTATCCTTTGCTACCTTGGACTTCAAGGCCAGGAGTTTGGCTATCATTGCCTCCTGTCGTGGTTTAAGCCCAGCCGTAACTCAGAAAACCATGCAGTCTGTCTCTCACTCCCCTTCCTTCTTCTCCCACTCTCCCGGAAGGATGGGGAGGAGAATTGAAAGAATGTAACTCTCACAGGTTGAGAAAAGAACAGTCCAGTAACTCAGGTATAACACAAACCACTGCTGCTACCACTAATAATAATAATGACAAGTGAAATAACAAGGGAAAACAACCGCTCACCACCCACCGACCGATACCCAGCCCGACCAAGCTGGGTAACTGCCCCCAGTTAATATAATAGGCATGACGTGCTGTGGTATGGAATACCTCTTTGGTCAGTTTGGGTCAGGTGTCCTGTCTCTCCTTCCTCCCGGCTTCCCCTCCTCCCTGGCAGAACATGAGACTCAGAAAGTCCTTGGTCAGACTAAACATTACTGAGCAGCAACTGAAAACATTGGTGTTATCAACGCTGTTCCCAGGCTGAAAGTAAAAAAAAACAGCACTGCACCAACTACTAAGAAGGAGAAAAATGGCTGCTACTGCTGAACCCAGGACACCTCCTTAGAAAGCATTCTTGGATCCACTAGTCTGATCCATCTTTTCTCTCCTGGATTCTCAAATAATCTAATCATAAAAGTAGTGTGGGAAATATGTTTTGTGTCTGTAACTCCTGTGATCTTTGAATGCTGCAGGAGTCAAAACTCCACAATGATTTGCCACAGCTGAGGGCTGTGTTTGAATCAAAAATCCTTTTGCACACAAATTAGAGGGCAGCCAGTGCAAAACAATGTGGTTATAATGCATTAACTAAGCAGGAAGCATGGAGATCAGTCTCTGCTGCGTCAGGAAAGAATTTGTCTGTGGAAATGGCATGGCACAGTGCTTGGGAAGATAATGCTTGCAGCAATGTTCAGTAGGCTGACTGCTTAAAAAGGTCCTACAGGGGCACTGTTAGTGAATCAATGGGCCTGATTTATCACTGTGTATTTTAATTCTATTCTAGGGTGACTCTGTTCAAGTCAGTGAGTTTATCCTAGGGTAAAAGTGGGGGAAACCAGTGCCTCATGCTTCTTGCTTTCTGCATTAATTTTGTCCACAGAGCCACATTGATTCTTTCAGTTCTGTCCTCTTCAGGGCCCAGCTATAACCAGGTGGGAGCTGGAAGTCTCTCAGCATTGCTCAGAGGAGTTTGGGTATAATCCTGGTACCGGCAGAAATTTCTGAACCTCAGGTTTGCCAGCTAATCCTTAAAAATGGTTTCTGATGAAGACACAGGAATCTTATAGCGTGGTTCTTGAGAAGTAAGGCAATTTGAAAACAAGATTTACTGTTGGGATGGTACAGCAGAGGCTGTCACACCACTAAACTGAGAATAAGCAGAGAAGAAAGCCTGCATGAGAATGCCGTGAATGTGAGTATAAATGAGGGAAGGAGTAAACTTTTGCCTCCAAACAAAAAGGTTGACATTTGTGTGTAACAACATGCAGGTGTTTTGCCAGCATGAAAAACAGAATTGAGAACTGGAAATCTACGTCTCCGTGTTTGTCTTTCAGCAGGCTTCCAGGCATGCACATTTTCATTCAAAATCACTACCAAGCTGTTTGCAACAGATCTGTGCCAACTGCACTGTTTTATGTATCCATTTAAGCCAAATCATTGTGACCTGATGTGGCTCAGTTTTTTAAAAGGGTGCGCCTTCAGAATTTTAATTTTTTTTCAGTTCAAAGTAAAACACTGGGGGAAGTATTGGAATGGATCTGAAAACAGTGCAGCATTCTCATGCCGAGGCAAGAGTGCCATTCAGGCAAACACTTGAAGAAAATCTGTCTTGAGTGTGTTTTTCAAAATTAGTCTGAAATGTTAGTTGGAAAAATACCAGGAATCTTAGATGTAAGTGAACTAATTCACGTGCTCTGATTTTGCCTGTATCTGTAGTATTGGGAAGTGCAGTAATAGAGCCTTTATGCTCTGTTTCTGAAATTTGTTTGCTTTTTGTTATCTGCATGTACATTTATTTAAGAGTGTATGTGAAGTCTGCTTTTAATCTCTCTCTTTTTTCTTTCCCCCTCCATCTTTCTCCATATTTCTCTGTATGTAAGTCTTATGCTGAATTTGAAACCTGTTAGAAATATGGAAAACAATTAAGTAAAAAAGATCCTTTTTTGGTCAAATATACTACTATTTGTCTTGGATTATAGAATATTCCTTATTTATATATTCAGCTGTTTAGATATGTTCTCTTGCATAGATAATAGGTGATTATGTTTGGTTTTTTTTTTTTTTTTTTTTTTTTCCTCACTACTGAACAAGTCAATAGTAAAATTTTCTAAATTTCTTCAAATTGAGGTCAAATGCCTTCAGGCTCATAAATCCTCTCGGTCTGTGTAAGATATTTAGATACTGGGTTGAAATTCGTCATCATTGACAGTTGATGTCAAATCCACATCTACAACAGCATTCAGTACCTCTACCTGGTTTTAGCTTCATCTGAGATTGACCTGAATATTTTGGCATTGCCAGAATTTGTAATCAGCAGTTGATCTTACGTGCAATATCACTTACTAGTGGTGCTGGGTTCGTTTGTTTTTCAGATGTTCCCACTTCAACAGATACAAATAAAAATGGCTGTTATTGTCATGTGCCAGGCTGAGAGGTTGGGTTTTTTTTTTAAATACTGTAGTTGATGGGAGACATCCTTCTGGTGAAATTGGATTCAATAGCATAATTGATGAAATAAACAGGAGAAGATTACCTGAAATGACCTTTCAGCCTGAATCTTTATTTGAACAGGAAAAAGATTTTTTCTGAATGTACTTCCAGATAGTATCTACATTTCTTAGAAACTTACAGGACTTTTTGTGGAAAACCCCCGAACTATTTTTGTGTGGCTTTGGCCAAAAATACTTGGTTTTCTCTTACCAAATTTCAAAAAGGTTGAATAGTTGGCTTTTCTGAAGGAAAGGCAATACTTTCCGTAAAGAAAATTCCTCATTTTCTTTCTAGCACTACTTTTTTTTTTTTTCCACATTTCCGACAAGCAAAAGAGTATGAAAGTACCTGGAAGTATGCAACAGCTGTTGGATCATGAAATTTTAAAGTAAAAATAAAATTTACTGTCTTTGAGTTTTTGCCTGCTGCAGCACCAGTCAGCGTTAGTATATCAGGCTCCCACTTTCACTTAAATGCAAGTGCAGATGAATATTTCTGCTGCTGCATCATTGCAAATACCATTATGGCTTATTGTCATTGATACCAGTTACTGAGGAATAGAGGCTGTGATTGCCTGAACAGTCTGTACTATTGCCAAAAGGGATCAGCTGCCCTTTTTATACACCTTGCTTGTGGTTGCTAGAGTGCTCATGTTGGTGCAGAAGTTGTCAAATAAGGAAACTTTGGCAACTGAAAATTAATAATGAGAGAAAAGGAAAGTTGACATGGGCATGAGGGAGTTGCATGAACAGGTAACAGAAACCGTGTGTTTTGTTTGAAGTATGAACTTATATTGCTTTGAAATTCAAGTGCAGTGATGTTATGTGCTTGAGATTATGCAGGCCTGGTGCCACAGTGAATTACGGATGTTCAGTTGTATGGGAGAGTTTTGTTTGAAAACATGGTTTGGACTACTCCTGTTGTATAGTGTATTTTATGGGATGTTTCAGTAGGTTAGCATAAAATAACAACCCTAATCATGAATCTTACTCCTGTGTGAAAGATGTTGTGAAGTTGAGAGTATAGATGTGTACGTTCTATCTAGATTTCTGCCTTCTAATGTCCTTCAGTTCTGCCTGGACTTTTTCTGCTAGTCTGTGTTGCCCTTCTTAGAGAGACAGAGGGTTGCTCAGGTGCTTTTTTTCCTGTTCTTCTCTCAACAGTTTGTGGGTATACTTTTACAGAGCTTGAAACTGCTTTGCAGAAGGTTAGAATACAATATTGCTGCTATTCTGCCTTTTTCTTTTTTAAACCAAGGGATTGAATCCCCTGACTTCCCTAAATCAGGGTTGGAGCCTGTAGTTATGACTGAAATGAAGATGAAGTCTTAAATGCAGGGATTAGGGAGTTAAGATGTGGGTTTAGAAAATACCCATTTTTGCCATCAGATAATTTTGTGATATTTCTGTAAAGAAGGTTCTTCAAAAAAACCTGGAAGGAATTCAGCCATGAGGAATTCCAGCAGTGAGAATTTGAGATGTTTGGGAAATCAGGAGCAAACTGAAACTGAGGTCTTATAAATGGTGGTATTTTTTTTTTTTTCTGGTGCCAAAAAGCAAGCCAAGTTATTTTGTCCGGAATAATCTGTAGCTTTAATCTCTCTTGAAGTGCCCAAGGGGTTCTCTGACAGAGTTTTGGAATCTGTGGTTCTACTCGGTGCTGTGTTTTGCAGCTTCATAGCAAAACTCTGAAGCTGATTTCTGCAATGGATAAAGTGGAGTTTCAGTATATATTTGATCTCTTTTAATAAGTAGAAACCTTAACCATTCTGTAAACAAAGACTCAGCCCAGTGTGACTATTCCTAAAAAAAATAAATTAATTTTACTGGATTGTGGAAGTAGTGTATCTTGTATCTTCTTCACTTTTAAAACATAAGGCCTTAATTTCAGAGCTAAGAATAAGACAGATGACTAAGAATAAGACTGGATTGGAAACTATGCAGCCTGTGCCTAACTCCAGTGAAATAGTTATGGTTGAGCCGTTTTGATGAAAGGATTTACAGCCAGTGATCTAGAATTCAATAAATATGTGTATTTAAACATGTGGAGAAAATGATTACCTGAGGAATACTTGAGAACTATTTTAAGCTGTATAATTTTTTCATTTACCATGAAAGTATATACTATTGTATAGATTTCCTTCCTCTTTCCCACAGTCTAAGAAATGTTAAGGCCAGAAACAGCTAACTTGCAATTGGAGACTGAACATGGCATGTCTGTCTTCCAAATCCAGCTATTCTCCAACACATCTGCCAGTAGTGGACATTGACCTTCTCTTTCCTGCTGTGGACAGGCATCATTCAGTTCAGGAAATATCAGGGGGATGACACAGAGTTGGATTAGCTCAGCAACAGTGACTGTACAAGACACAGCCTGAAAATCTCACTGCGCTGTTAGTCAGGATATCTGTTTGAACATTTCCATCGCGTACAGTCTTTAGTGCCATTAGCAAGGTTAGTGACAATTTAATCTTTGCACTTTTCTCTTACCTATACATGGGAGTAACAGTTGGAAAAGCTAATGAGCATATATATAGCAGGTATTTTGAACTTTTGATGTTTTTGAGGTATTTAAGTAAATGAAGGTAAAGCAAAATTTTGCATAGAGAGGTAATGCCTTTTGCTAGAAGAAATATTAAAACTGTAAAGAAACACAAACTCTCGTGTGATGACAACTTGTCACTTTTTTCCAGCTTTTACATTAGTTGCTCCAGTAATGCCTGAAGTAATGTAAATTCACTATTTTCTTTTTTGTAATTATTAGTGATTTATTAAATTTAAACACAGGACAAAATGTAATTTAACTATCTGCATTGTGTGGATGTTGCAATATGAGACTATCATGAGGGATATGGTCTTCTGGAATCTGATACTGTGTTTTACTTGGTGTATCTGTTATAGAAGATATTTGGAGTAAACAGCAAGAGTTTGGTGATGGTGATATTTTACTAAGAGTATATATACTTGAATGTGTATTCAGGTGAGAATGAAACAGATGAATACTGTGACGCATGTATTAGGTACCCTTATTTTGGGAACTACCTGAAGTTATGTGTCTGACCCCATCACTACCATGTGCTGTCATAGAAATCCTGGTTCACTGAAGTGTTAAATTCACTGCTATTCAGGAAACTGTTTCTTTGAATTCCATTTTCTCTGTTTTTAATAAATCTTGGTTTTGGCTAGGTCACTCTTGACTAGGTAGTTTTACAAAAATGTCTGTAGAGTGCCGAGAAGCTCATCAGCTTTATGAAGAAGGCCCATAAGAGTTTCCAGAACTTGTAAGTTCCTCTCAGTGCCAATAATTAGACAGGAAGGACATTATTCTGTAATGTTTTAGTAAATTTTGCCTGCCATCAGGCTACAGTGAACAAATAAAAAAATGCAGAAGCCTACAGACTTAGAGAAGGCTGAAATTTGGTGTTGGTGGATGGCAATATGATACAAAATGAGATGAAAAATGTCTAACTTATGCTTGGCTGAGCACCAATAAACTCTTGCAGTGCATGAGGAATGCCATCCCTTGATCTTTGTGTCAGAGGGACCATTAGGCACAAATGGAGGTATGCGATTTGCTGATAACTGCATAGGAGAAATCCTCAGAGAATTTGTTAAGATGCATCCATGGCTGCCTGGCTGGAATAAACAGAGCTTCTTGGAAGGGCAGCTCTTCATCTGCAGTAAGATAACTAGCCTGTGAAAAAGCTGTCAGAAACGGTGGACTCCTGTGTTGCAGGTGGCATTTCAAAAATGGCAATAACTGGGTGCCAAAGTAGCTAAGACGGAAACTAATGCCTTCAGAAAATGAATGTAAAAGCATTCTTACTCCTGTTTAAGTGAAAGATAGTATGTCTTATTTCCTATCTGTTAAAAAAATCTCCAAATAAATCCAGCTGTTGAATATCTTGAAGTAGAAAATGTCCTCTTTATGTTTTGTTATCTACAGTTTCATAGTGTTTCAGCCTCACTGCATGGTAGCTGCATAGTTGCACAGTGTGCTGGAAGGTAAAGTCAAGTGCAGAGAAAGTACCTGTTCTAGTGGCTACTTCTAGCCTTTAAACAGACGTTTGTATGGGGTAGAATGCACACCATAATTGCTGGCGTGTCTTTAAATAGTAAAACTTAACACCAAATTCCTAACTTTATTAACACTTTCATTTCTGTGTAACCTGATCCTGATAGGACCAGATAGGGTTTAGGAAGGGTTGGAAGGCGATGGGTATATATGACGTATAGACAACCTGATATGCATGTGCAATGTGATATATGAGAGCTGAACAATATGTGTGAATGTCACATATAAGAAGAATCACACTTCTTAAAACATAGAAAGTCTGGAGCTAGTCTCAGTCATTTCTTCTATGTATCTACTTGAACTTAGTCACTTCATGAATTTTAATGCAAATTTAATAAACAAGACATTATTTGTACTTGTTAGAAAGTTTCGGCCTCTTCTGTCCATTGAAAACTTTGCCATTAGGTCTTTATGGAAAATTAATTGTTCACTTTATTTGCTGAACTAAAAAATAAAAAAATATTTCAGATTGACTCAAAATAAATTTCTTTTTTATCCCACTGTAATGATAAATGCACATGCAATTAAAATAAAATATTTCTACTTAAATTAAATTTTATGCATCAAAATACTTAATTCCATGTAATTTGTGGGGTTTTATCCTCTCTTTAATGAGTTACTAAATTTATTTTGAAAGGAAGGAACAATCCATTTTGTTGAAAAAATACTCAGACAAAACATTTAAATATTTTCAAGGCTACATTTTCCAGAAAATAATCTAATGTGTGTTTTTTCAGGTTGATTTAAAGGTGATTCCTTTAACTGTCCTGGTTGTTTTCTGATGCCTGTTTATCATGCTATATTTTGTAAAGTTTTTGGAAAATTGTGCTGCTTACATTTTGTGCACCTGAAATATAAATACGGACAAATATATGTGAAGACCCTTCTTTACCTATGATTGGTGTAGGCTGCTGGCTTGGCTAGCTTTAGTCTTGAAAAGCTTTAGTTTTCACAGGGTAAATGAACCTTTACGCTTGTTCTTCTGGGCTTGGAAAGGAATCAGACCAACACCATGTTATCTTGTCCTCCATCTCCACTACATTTCAGATGTCCATTTTCATTAGTTGACTTTCGGAAGAGTGAAGTGCTTAAGGGGGTTAGAGAAGACTGAAGAAGAGGAATTTGAAGCATATATTGAATAAGAAAGGCTGGCTGAGGAGAGAGGTTTTGGAGCTTGTGTTTATGGAAAACTGCTTAGCAGATTTTATTTAAATGAACTGGGGTTCATAAACCTGTGTAGCCCAGAATGCAGGCCCATTTGAATGGGTCTGAATTTTAGTGCAAATGTTTTACCCAAGTGTTAAGATAACGCTTCAAGCAGTAAAGTAAATTTTTATTTTTACTGGTCTAATTTAAATTGACAAACCCACTTAAAACTGCATATGGACTCAAGCTGAAAAATGGAGTGTATGAAGCCTTTCTAAGTTCAGAAAGTTTGGAATCCAAACCTTCTACTATTCTGGCTTTTGTTTGCTTTTAAATTCCTCTTTGGTTCTTTTAGTATGTCTTGTGTAAATCTAAGATGGTGGGAACAGATGATCACAAGGTATTTCCAATAGTTTGGGTGATTATTGATGAGAACTTAATAATCTCTTAAGTCTTGACTGCTAACTCAGTGTGTATAGGTGCCTAATGACTTTCTTATTAGAACACACCTCCAGCTAGGACAAGTTCAATACTATTAAATTTTCCAGTGTCCAACCAAACCATATCTCTTTTCAAACACTTTGCTTGAATCATTTCACAGTGAGCCTCATCTGCTCTCATCCCCAGTGTGATGACTCTCAGTGAAGCGGACTCAACAGTTGCTCCTACTATTTTGGATGGGGTTGAAAGATTATTATTGTTATAAACATATAATGCCATTCAAAATGCAACTCTTCATGCCGTAGGATTGGTAATCTTCTGTCTGCTGCCTTTCTGTATTGGAGCAGTAACTAAAATTTGGTCCAGTATCCAGAAAGACTGTAATTTATGGAGTGACACCCACAAACTTGTTTTGATTTCAGTACTCCTCATTTGACAAGTGTTTACCTAGACAGTGTGTAGTGAGAATGCATTGCCATTTTCTGCAACCCCAAATATCTGATGTGTCAAAATTCCTGTTAAAATAGATAAACAAATCTGAAATTTCCAGATGGACAACAGTACTGCAAGCAATCTATCCATGACTGCAGTTTGAAAATGCTTTAAATCATTTGTTACAATACAAGCACATGTATCAAAATATTAGGACTTGTATCACAGCAAACTTGCTGTAATCATGAAGAGATGCTTAGTGTCTAGTCAGATAGGCTATGTATTTTGATTTGGTGGATCTGATGTTATGCTGTCCTCCACATTGTTTTAGCTGCCCGGCCATGTGAAAAAAGTACAGTGTTTCCTGATGAGCCCAACACAGGCAGAGAGACCAAAAATGTCCTTGGTAGTGGGGGTCTGATGTATTGATGTTATGCTGCAATAGGGAGAATTGCTATTGAGTATATTTCCTGGAACTTACCGTCTAAACTTCTTATGCTTTTACATAGTTAAATTGCTAAGCAGCCTGAATGCCCAAAGCTTGATTTTTCAGGGAAAGTTGTATGTGTCCTCTAGTTGTTGTCTTTGTGATTTTATGTGCTTTGAAGTGCAGTCTGAAGTTAAGTATGATAGTTGTAGCTCTGTATGTGGCTTGAGAGATGTGGTTTACAGATACATAAAGTCTCAAGTGTGGAGGATACTATTATAGATGCCTGAAAGTGGAAAGTGTAATCAATGTATGCATCTTTTTTATTCCTCCTTCATTCCTATTCAACTGTGTATGTCATAGAATCATGGAATAGAATCATAGAATAGTTAGGGTTGGAAAGGACCTTAAGATCATTGAGTTCCAACCCCCCTGAAATGGGCAGGGACACCTCCCAATAAACCATGCCATCCAAGGCTATGCGTAACCCCGCCTTGAACACCGCCAGCGATGGAGCACTCACAACTTCACTGGGCAACATATTCCAGGGCCTCACCACCCTCACAGTAAAGAATTTCTTCCTCATATCCAATCTAAACCTCCCCTGTTTAAGTTTCAACCCATTACCCCTTGTCCTCTCACTACAGTCCCTCATGAAGAGTTCCTCCCCAGCATCCCTATAGGCCCCCTTCAGATACTGGAAGGCTGCTATGAGGTCTCCATGCAGCCTTCTCTTCTCCAGGCTGAACAGCCCCAATTTTCTCAGCCTATCTTCATACGAGAGGTGCTCCAGTCCCCTGATCATCCTCGTGGCCCTCCTTTGAACTTGTTCCAACAGTTCCATGTCCTTTTTATGTTGAGGACACCAGAATTGCACACAATACTCCAAGTGAGGTCTCACAAGAGCAGAGTAGAGGGGCAGGATCACCTCCCTCGACCTGCTGGTCACGCTCCTTTGGATGCAGCCCAGGATATGGTTGGCTTTGTGGGCTGCAAGCCCACACTGCCAGCTCGTGTTCATTTTCTCATCAACCAACACCCCCAAGTCCTTCTTCACAGGTCTGCTCTGAATCTCTTCTCTGCCCAACCTGTAGCTGTGCCTGGCATTGCTCAGACCCAGGTGGAGGACCTTGCACTTGGCATGGTTAAACTTCATCAGGTTGGCATCAGCCCACCTCACAAGTGTGTCAAGGTCCCTCTGGATGGCATTCCTTCCCTCCAACGTATCAACCGAACCACACAGTTTGGTGTCATCGGCAAACTTGCTGAGGGCACACTCAATCCCACTGTCCATGTCACCCACAAAGATGTTGAACAAGACCGGTCCCAACACCGATCCCTGATGGACACCACTCATTACTGGTCTCCAGCTGGACACTGAGCCATTAACCACAACTCTTTGTGTGTGGCCATCCAGCCAGTTCTTTATCCACCGCGTGGTCCACCTATCAAAATGATATCTCTCCAACTTAGAGAGAAGGATGTCATGGGAGACAGTGTCAAACCCTTTGCACAAGTCCAGGTAGATGACGTCAACTGCTCTGCCCCTGTCCATCAGTT
This sequence comes from Amazona ochrocephala, assembly GCA_039720435.1. Taxonomy (NCBI): domain Eukaryota; kingdom Metazoa; phylum Chordata; class Aves; order Psittaciformes; family Psittacidae; genus Amazona; species Amazona ochrocephala. The sequence goes on along the minus strand of CM077882.1, from coordinate 48,538,854 downwards.
CCATAGCCCCTTCATAGAAGGCCACCAAATTGGTCAGGCAGGATTTCCCCTTAGTGAAGCCATGCTGGCTGTCACCAACCACCTTGTTGGTTTTCATGTGCCTCAGCATGCCTTCTAGGAGAATCCACTCCAAGATTTTGCCAGGCACAGAGGTGAGACTGACTGGTCTGTAGCTCCCTGGCTCATCCATTTTCCTCTTCTTGAAAATGGGGGTTACATTTCACTTTTTCCAGTTGTCAGGAACTTCACCTGACTGCCACAATTTTTCAAATATGATGGACAGTGGCTTAGCAACTTCATTTGCCAGCTCCTTCAGGACCTGCAGATGGATTTCATCCGGTCCCATGGACTTGTATACGTTCAGGTTCCTAAGATAGTCTCGAACCAGATCGTCTCCTACAGTGGGCCCAGGGTCTTCATTCTCACTGTCCCTGCATCTGCCTTCCAAGACTTGGGTTGTATGGTCGAGCATTTTCCGGTGAAGACTGAGGCAAAGAAGTCATTAAGAACCTCAGCCTTCTCTAAATTCAGGGTAGCCGGTTCTCCCGATAGCTTCTGGAGAGGGCCCACGGTGTCCCTAACCTGTCTCTTATCGGCAATGTACCTATAAAATTCCTTCCTGTTATCCTTAACATCCCTAGCCAAGTTTAATTCTAAGTGGGCCTTAGCTTTCCTAACCTGGTCCCTAGCTTCCCAGACAACATCCCTGTATTCTTCCCAGGCCACCTGTCCTTGCTTCTACCTTTTATAAGCCTCTTTTTTCCTTTGTATTTTGCTCAGCAGCTCCTTATCCATCCAAGGAGGTCTCCTGGCCCTCCTGCTGAACTTCCTTCTAGTTGGGATGTATCGCTCCTGAGCTTGCAGCAGGTGACCCTTGAATATCAACCAACAGTCTTGGGCCCCCCTGCCCTCAAGGCCTATACCCCATGGAACCTTACTGAGCAGGTTCCTGAAGAGGCCAAAGTCTGCTCTCTTGAAGTCCAGGGCAGTGAGCTTGCTGCACGCTCTTCTCACTGTCCTGAGGATCTCGAATTCGACCATCTCATGATCGCTGCAATCAAGGCTGCCCTGGAGCGTCACGTTTCCAACCAGCCCTTCCCTGTTGGTGAGGACGAGGTCAAGCATGGTACCTCTCCTTATCGGCTCCTCTATCACTTGCAGAAGGAAGTTGTCTTCCACACAATTGAGGAACTTCCTGGATTGCTTGTGCTGAGCCGTACCATCCCTCCAACAGATATCAGGGTGGTTGAAGTCCCCCATGAGGACAAGGGCCTGCGAGCGTGAGGCTGCTCCTATCTGCCTATGGAGCGCTTCGTCCAGCAACTCCCCTTGGTCAGGCGGTCTGTAACAGATCCCCACAATAATGTCACCCATCGCTGCTCTCCCTTTACCCTGACCCACAAACTCTCTGTCGACTGCTCAACTGTCCCCAGACAGAGTTCCATACTCTCCAGCCTATCCCTAACATAAATAGCAACTCCCCGTCCCTGCGTGCCAGGCCTGTCTTTCCTAAAGAGCCTGTAACCTTCCATTCCAACACACCAGTCATAGGAGCCATCCCACCATGTTTCTGTGATGCCTATGATATCATACCCCTGTAGATGTGCACACATCTCTAATTCCTCTTGTTTGTTCCCCATACTACGGGCATTTGTATAGAGGCATCTGAGCCGAGATCCAATTGAAGCCGGCTCATTGGCCGGAGCAGGTGGAATATCTCTACATTGCTCCGAACGTTTACTATAGGTGCCTGCAACTGACTGGGTGTGTTGGGATGGAATGATGCCCCCCTCCCCCAACACATCTAGTTTAAAGCATCCTTGACCAGTCTGGCAAGCCTCCTACCAAATCTACTCTTCCCTTTCTTTGTCAGACCAGCTCCACCAGCCCCCAGTAGACCTGGCCTACTATATTGAGTCCCATGGTCAAGGTACCCAAACCCCTGACTATAGCACCACCCTTCTAACCATTTATTAACCTGCCCAATCCTCCTAGCCTTTTTAAGGCCCTGCCCTGTATCCTGGAGAATTGATGAAAAGACAGTCTGAGCTCCAGAGCCCCTAACCACCTCTCCCAGAGCTCTGCAGTCCTTTGTGCTCTCCGAGCTACTTCTATCTATATCAGTAGCACCCACATGGATCAGTAGAAGCGGGTAATAGTCAGTGGGACCGACTAGAGCAAGCAGCTTCTCAGCAACAGTCCTGATCTGAGCCTGTTATGTTAAAAGGGGGAAAATAAACCCCTTGTTTTGTTCTCCAATATGTAACTACCAGTCTGGCAGCGTTCGCTATTTCGAACCTTACTGATCCGGATTCACCGATAGTGGTAAACAAACCCCTTGCTTTATTAGAGGAAGGACAGGAAATGGCTCCAATATGCAACTACCAGTCTGGCCGCATTCGCTATTTCGAACCTTACTGATCCGGATTCACCGATAGTGTACCACACTGTCCAGTCCAATCAGCTGCAACTATCAGTCCGGCCGCGTTCGCTATTTCAAACCTTACTGATCCGGATTCACTGATAGTGCACCACAACTAGAAATGGGGTTGTATTCAGTGAGAAAATTAGTTCATTGACACAACAGACACAGGTTCTTATGGATTGCCGGTGATAGAGACTGTCTGCAAAAGCACGTGCGAATAATGATTACATGAATACAAGCGCTTGATAAAGTTAACACAGCATAGCTATAAAATATACAGATACCAGTAAAAGTAACTCTGTAGAGATTCTAAGTTTCCCAGGGAAGCACCGAGTACAGTGCAAGTCTTACCCACAGGCGTCCCTATGCGGGGGGAAGAGGGGTCCTGCCCGTCGACCGGTCCCAGGAGTTGGTTGATGTTATCCTCCTCGACTCGTCCACGGTGGCATCTTCCCCAATATCCCCCTCTTTCTTGGGTCTTTTTATATTATTTTTTATCTTTAAGGTGGAGCTTGAGTGACTCTAGTCATACATTCCATTATTATTACTCAGAGAGGGGTGATCTCATTTTGGGGGGGGGTCGCATTGGAGATGGGTGTTATAATGACGTTATAATGAAGCAAAGTCCACACTGAGGACGGCATTCTGTCAAAAGAAGACAGGCTGCTGGCCCAGGGTAAGAAGTGTGCAGCTTATCGGCCTCTGCAAGGTCTCTACGTCACTCTACCACGCAGCTTATCAGCTCCTTGCACCATCTCGTTCCGGTCAGTGTTGCCAGTTACACAGCTTATCAGTTTCTTGTACCATCTCGTTCCTGTCTTTGTGCTGAAGTTAGGACAAAGCGTAACTGCGAGATCTTCACCTCGCTCCACCCTTCGTCCGCGTTGTCACGGGAACCGCTGTGGAGTGCACATTCCTGGCATACCAGGTGCGGCTGCATCTCGCCCTGAGAGGCCTTGAAAGTCCGTTTTTCTCTTATGTGTGGACAATGCTACATTTCAAATATAAGTTTAATTCCTAATTGTCCCATATTTCCTAATTATTCCACAGAGCCCCAGGTAGGCAACACACCTGCCTTGAGCCTGGGTCAGGCCGGCAGACGGGTGCCTCTGTTTCTTTCAGCATAGAGTCCCCTACTACTACGGCCCGCCGGTTTTTCCTGGCAGCACCAGTAGTGATCTTCTTTACCAGTGCATCAGCCGGTTGTTCCTGGTGGGAGCGCTGTTGCTCATCAGCCCCCTGCAGGACAGCAAAGCAGTTCCGGGTGGGGACAACGGATTTAGGAGGAAGCCCCTTGCTTTTAATTGTCCTCTCCCTCCATTTTTTGTTGTGTGGTTTTTTTTTTTTTTCTGTTACCTTTTCCCAGCTTCCTGGGTTAGCGGACTCCTTTCCTGCATGAGCAACAGTAGACGCTCGAGGCCCCTGCACAGCCTGGTCCTGGAGCAAGCAGTGCTGTTTCCTCTCAGCTTCCCTGACACCTTTCAGCCTGGTAACAGCTTCCTGCAGCTCAGCCACCTGCTGCAGGAGGACCTCCACCAGGGAGCACAGAGTGCAGCCCTGCCCGTTGCTCACCCTCCTCTCAGGAGAGCAGTGCAGGTGCTCTCTACACCCCGAACTCTGCACTGCAGCCTCTCCTCTCATTGGTACTGTCTGGGTGCCTACGCTGGCCACTGCCGGGGCAGCCAGAGCAGAGCTCCCAGACCGAGCCCTGGTCATACGGCGAGTGCTCACCACCCCGCTCACCACCCCGCTCACCACCCCGCTCACCACCCCGCTCACCACCCCGCTCGAACTGCCTTGAACCCACCCAAGTCACCCGTGCTACCTGGGGCAGGTTTTTAAACAGTCAGGGTGGTGCCGCTCCTCCTGGCACCGCCCCCTGTGAGTCAGCTGTTCGCGTCCGCTGAGCTGCAGGTTCCTGGGCAGGCTTTGTCGAGGACTTGAGGCTCCCTCGGTTGCTGTTGCTGCTCCGAGTTGAAGCTCCTGGACGCGGAGCCTCCCCCCGATCAGGCGCTGCAGGTGTCCCCTCTCGAGACAGTCACGTCAGCAATGGGCTGGAAATGGCCGATGATGCCCGGGTTGAATCTGCCGCTGGTCCTCCTGGCGCTGCCCCCTGTGAGTCAGCTCCTTGCCTCCGCTGAGCTGCAAGCTCCTGGGCAGGCGTCATGTGTGCCTACTTATTATAAATGCAGAAATACACATTGTGCATGTTCTGTATTACCTCTTTCTGAATGAGTTATGCAAGCTTTGCTGCTCCCTTCATTACCAAGAATGGTCAAGTTATTTTTGTGTAGGCTGGAGAGGACATTTATATCAAGATGCCTCATGACTCTCTTACAAGAGCCAGTTGTGATAGGACCAGGGATAATGGCTGTAAAAGAGGGTAGATTTAGATTAGATATGAGGAAGTTCTTTACTATGAGGGTGGTGACACTGGAAGAGGTTTCCCAGAGAAGCTGTGGCTGCCTCACCTGTGGAATTGTTCAAGGCCAGGTTAGATGGGCAACCTGGTCTAGCTGAAAGTGTCCTTGCTTACAGCTGTGGATATTGAGCTAGACAACCTTTAATGTCGCTTCCAACCCAAACCGTTTTATGATTCTGTGATTCTGTGACAATTTGGAGTTTAGCTGAGGTCATAAGGGCATAGAGACAAGCGTTGAAATTCTGACACCACTCATGAAATTTCAGGAGCTTATATTATTTTGTATATTACTGATGAAAGATTATAAAAATAGCTACTTGAATTTTGGAGAATATATTTCCCGTTTCTCTATCAACTGGAGCCTGAATTTTCTTATAGTTGTGTCAGTTTTACATCATTTTCTTTGCTGATTTTAGTCCTCATATACGGAGTATAAAGGAAGACTCATATTCCAAATGGAAGAGAGTACATTGCACTGGAACCTCGATCTATATCTCATCTCTTGTCCTGATACAGCAACAGCTACTACTCGTACAGTCTGGGAAAGCTGAAATATCCCCAAGCCCATCTGCCAAAATGAGTAACTGAAATAGAGAAGAAATTCATTTCTGACCTCATGCTCACAGTTAACTTTTTTCCTGGAAAATACAATTTTGATGCATTGTTTTATCTTGCAAAGCTGCAGGAATTATTGGTGGTCATAAAATAATTAATTCATTTTGAAAGTCTACTGAGTCAGTGACAATTAGCAGTAGTCCGTTCTGCAGGTCCACCATAGATAGCACAAAGAAATCTTCAGTGTTTTTAAGCTTTGCCACATTTTGTGGCAATAAATTTTGAAAGAAAACTTTACCTATACGCAGCCTTGGCTTTGAGACACAGGAGAAAGAAGCATATATTTTGTAGTTTTCTGGTACTTTTAAAGCAGCTTAAACCATATATGTCAAAGCAAAAGCCTATTTTCACCTCTGCTTTCTGAATGTGACCCTTTTGTTCTGTTTAATGCTCATGTTTTAAGAGGGAGATGGGAGAAAGAACGTACTGAAAAAGAGTAATTTGCACTGTGAAAAGCCACTGCTATTCAATACTATTTGGTGGTAACAGATCTGGTTCATATTCTCAGATTTTCTGTAGTGTAGGTCTTGTGAATCTCATGATATAAAGTGCAAAAATCACCCCCCCCCAAAAAAAATATTAAAGAGCATCTTAAGCTGATATAAAAAAAATGTAAAAAAGTACAGCTCGGTACTTATTTAGAGAACTAAGCATTAATTATATGCTAAATTAAATTTATTGATTCTCCTGTGTGAGTAGTTTGGTATCTATGGATAAAAACCTGCATCTCAGATATGTTTAATAATTATATGTGAACATTGAACAAGGGAAGGGTTTTACTGGATCATTACCTTCAGTCTTTTGCACTGAGAATGAACTGCATCATGTAATCTCATTCCTAACCTCATTATCCTTCATTATCAGCCAATGAATTAACCTTTGCTCCTGCACTTCTCTTGGGAAGCTGTTATGCAGCTGATTGTAAGGAAACTCATTCTTTTTAATTTCCTAAATTAATTCAGGCCTCTTTATTCCCCTCCCAATATGATCCTCTAGTTGGTCCTGTAGTTCTTACTTCATGCTAGCACAATTCATTGAGAGCAACCACCTGTGCTCCCAGTTTTCTCTTTCTCCCAGAGTAGACTCTCAGTTCCCTAAAAGGACTGATTAGCTCTTCTTTCTGTCTGTTCTGGTCTCAGCTCATCTTTGCAAACACCATGACACAGAGCACTGTCTGTGGTTTATTGTTACCTTGCATGATGATATCAATACATCCCTGTTTCTACTGGAAATATTTTGCTTTTGCTGGAGGTTAGTATCACATTGCACTTTATCATTATACTGGTGACTCATAGTAATTTGGTGAGTAAGTTTTACACCTAGGTCTCTTGCTTGATCTGTCATTTCCAGCTGACCAGAACTTTTTTTATAATGGTACTTACTAGTCACAGTACACTTGGCGAAGAAATATGCTGGCTAGCACATTCATAAAGAAAGAAGCCCTACCATATTTGATGACATGTTTGTTCCAGTCTACATCTGGGAAATTTATGTGCCCACATAATGATAAAATTTCTGATAGCCATTTTTCCTCCAATGAAATATTAATGAGGTCCTCATCCAGGTTCAAATTTGACTCACATGAAGGAATGGCAAACTTCTGATGCTAGTTCATTTTCCAGCCCTTCATTCAAATTGATGTTGACCATAAAAGCTTCAGTTTTCTCCATGTTATGCAACTTTTTACTTACAAAAGTGGTCTTTATTAAACTGTGTCAATATTCTTGATTTTATTTCCAGCTTTTAGAAGAGTGTCATGTATTTCAGTATCCACGTTCCAATCATGACTGATACTCCACCATGTTTTGTTATGGCTCTACTATCTTATTTCCTGTCTTGCACTATTGGTTTCACTTCCTTTGGTTTGTAACCATGCCACCTTTCATTAGTTTCCAAACAGCTAAACTGCCCCTCTGTTACCTCACACACTTCAGCTTGACTGTGTATAATCCTTTTAGTAACTGAACTGTATCCATGACTACTCCTCTATTCTCTGTTTATACTTTTCTGTTTGCTGCTTCTGCTGATTTATTTTTCTCCTTCTTTATACTGAATGCTTTGAACTGTTTTTCTATTGCCTGTGTGATAAAATCAGGTTTGGAGAGTCAAACGTGACTCTTTTTCAGTCTTCTTCCCTGGGCTTCTTAGTTTAAACTTCTTCTGAAAGGTTATGCCAGTTTGAATCTTACAAAACCAGTCCCTCAGGTAGAAACCATTTTAAGTGTCCATTTTCTCCACGTGCTTACTTGTATATATTTTACTGTATAATGTTGTATAGTATATTACTATATTGGTTTATTTTGAGTATTTTTAAGGCCTGAATAAACAATTAAGGATTTTTTGTTTTGTTTTCCTGTGGCAGGAGGTTAAAATATTTCTAGAAATATTATAATTTACCATAAAAGTATGTAAACAACTGATTCCCTCCAGTTCAAGAAACAGCACCTGTAGAGAGTGTACAAAGTCAAGAATCTTGATTTGGCAGCAGAGTTGTTCAATGTGAATCTCATGCAAGCCACAAAGCCATTTTGGTGCCACTTCTCAGAAAGCTGCTTGTGTATGTACAGTATATGCTGACAAATCTTCTCCTTCGCATCATCCTGGTCCAAAGATATGTCCCTAAGAAAATACTTATAGAGAGACATAATGTCTCCAGCTGGCAATCCTTTTACTTTGGATGCCTGGCTTTTTGCCAGGAAAGACAATTTTTGTTTCATCTGAGGGCAATATGTATTTAGCATATTTCTGATTTCTTCAGACACCTCTGAGCTGCTCATTTCAGCTGACTGAACAGCTGGCTTATTCTGAACAGAGCTAGGTAATGCTTCTCTGCAGAGCAGATATCATTGAACACCATCAGTGCAGTCTGTAAAGTCTGCCAGATGTCTTCTTACTTAGCCAGCAATTTTTATTTTGTTTAAGGAAGGTATAGGGGGTCCAAAAAGTAGGAATAAATTTGAAATACAAGGGTAATGTTTAATTTCACCCCAAAATCCAAGCAAGTCTCCAGAAACTTCTACAATCCCAACTATCTGGAATATTTGGATGGCAGCTTTCCAGTTTAGTGGTTGCAAGAAGGGTTACTGGTTTCAATAGATATTACTTCTCTCCCAGTGTTAGCAATGGGTCATCAACTTTCAGAAGAATTTTGCAATAGAGGATTCTGGCAATTTATAATCACTTTCGACCCTCTGTGTTCAATGATTGGTTTGTTCATACAAAAACTTGTGCTCAGGTTTGCAAGTGCAGCTATTACCACTAAACACAGAGACTGGGTTTCCTTTTGTGTAAATTGCTAGTGCAGAGCCAAGCGGAGAGTTTGTATCATGGATGACATTTGCACAGATTTTCGCTTCTTGTATATGTGGAAATTTTGACCTCCAGAACACTGGAGAACATAAAAATTCTCCTATACTTGTTTCCGTAAAAACAAAGTGTGCACTGGACATTTTCCACTGTTTCTTTGTTTTGTTTAAGTTTTTTTTTTCCACTTGCCCTCAGACATTTGCATGTGGCATTTTGGCAAATACAGGTGTATAATTCATGCTTATTCTTTTGTCTACTTGAAAAGGGTTTCTGCCTTTGGAATATTTGGCTCTATCTATTCATGGTCACTTTCAAGACTCTTATGTTGGGTTGTTCTGTTCTTCCGATAGCCACTTGGTTGGCCAAAGCTACATCGGCCAACAGAAAAGAACTCCTGTAGTTTCAATTGGCAGGGTTATTTTCCAATTCCTTCCCTTGATTACTGAGACATGTAGCTAACTCTATAGAGCTTCTTTGTTTCAGGCAAAAGATGGGAACATTTTGTTGAGAGAGTGAAGTGTGTCCTCTTTACGTACTGTTTATTTTACATTAGAGGAGTTCTTGAGGCAGGATGTCCTACATCACTTCATAGCTTTAATAAGGAAGCTGTCAGGTTTTATTATTAAGTGAAAAGCTACAAATACTTCAGTCCAAACATCTTTATACATATTTTCCAACAACTTGCTTCCTTACATCAGTTCAGAATCTGAAAATGTAACACACTTTAATTACTCATAATGTGATGTAATGAAAAGCTTGTTAGTCTTCAGCACAAGTCAATAAAACAACTCCAAAACCTTGAATAGGATTTGTGTCTTCTTCACTTGTGTGTCTTTCTATGCGTATCTTAAGATCTATTATGTGTTGTTCCTCTCTTACCTCCTCTTATTTTTTTCGTTGGTGCTTTTTCTTGATGTATTCTGGGAGCTTGCGAACAAATAAGTAGCGTGGAAGTGAATAGGAAGAAAAGATTTCCTGTCTTATATTGTTTTCCATGAAAAGTGGAGTCTGTCCCTTTTCCGATACAATCTTTTTTTTTTTTTTTTTTTTAACTCTGTTTTCCTAGTCATTTTTCTTATTAGCTAGTTCCCTCCAGCTGAGACACTGAAGGCAACAACTTCTACGCCCAGAGAAACTTGGCATTGAGAAATGACCAATTATGTGTTAAAACAAGGACAGGTAAACCCTACTGGGGCAGATCCTATTTCAGTAACAACGAATTTTGGCTGATTACACTTTTGGGTTTATTTTGTATATTTATCTTTGTATATTTATTTTCTGTGTTTGTGTTTGTAAGGCACAACACTTCCATCATTGCTTTGTTGGTCTTACCTTCTAAAAGGTCTGCTTTCTTCACTTTTGGTCTCTTAATCTTGTAAGCGTTGTCTCAGCATGACATAAATCTCACACATATAAGCTGTTTCTGTTAATGTTCAAAAAACAAAATGCAACTGAACAAGTCAAAGGTGATTATCTAGCTACCTGCAGAATAATAAATAAACAAACTACAGTACTTGGATATAAGAAGTTTATTTTACCTACAAGAAGGTGAATGTGAACACTAGCTAAATTCTAGGATTGGAGAAGGCTACTTATTCTCACATTCATAAAAACCAGCCAAACCAAACCAAACCACCAACAACAAAAACCCCACAAACCAAACCAAACCAAAAACCAAAAAGCCCCCAAAACCCAAATCCCTGATTAGTTCAATGTCAAGGAGCTGGCATTATCGACAGTAAATTCATTTTAAGGTCAAAAAGATGTATCTTTCTCCTCTCCTACTTTTTAGTGATGTTGGGGTTCCTATAGGATTTAGCAATAATTTCCCTTCAAGGGGAAGTTGGATTTAGGAGTCTAACTCTTCTAGGTTCTTTCAGAAATACAAGCTGTTATTAATAATCATCCAATGCCTGTAACATTACATCAGACTTCAGCTTTTTTAAGTCCAGGAGACCATATGGGTAGTGTATTCTCAACAACTTCAAGTAACTTCTGTCTTACCAAATATTTAAAAAAATATGTTTGGGAGTGAGAGCTCAGTGGTAATTTACCATTCATTGTAGGAATTCAGGCAAAGAAGGAGTACTCATTATTTATTGAACTATTTTATTGAACTACTAAGCACTGATTTAACTGTAAAGATATTCTTATAAAGAGACATTTAATTGTTTTTAATATAGCTAGTTCTTAATCTCTAAAGGATTAGGAAATAAAAACAGCATTGTAAGTAAATAAGAGTGATATTATGAAATACTTTCCATAAATAATTAGGAAATTATGATAGTTTTTGAGACATTAGTATATTTCTAATTATAAAAATTAAAGCTGTGCTATTATGAAAACCTTATGAAACCCTATTTTAAGCCCCTCATATCACTCTTCTATGTGAAACTGCTTTCACCAGGATGTGGCTGGGCTTATTGTGGAGAAAAAAAACCCAGAAATTTCTCAAGAAAATCTGTTAAATTTTGCAGTTAAAACATGCTCAAGAGTTTCAGGACTTCAAGTGTATGCTTTATGCTTTAGAGGGACAATTCTTGAAACAATAACCTGTCGTTGAAAGAATATAGAGCCCATTCTGACGTTTTTAGATGTCTTAGGCTAGATCTCATGGATAACAGTTATGAATTCAGTGTCTTCTATATGATATTACTGTGATCGAGGTAATTACTTTGTTGAGACAGGTCCTGCAAATGTTTCCACACTGTGATTGCTACCAAATCCTAAATGCCTGCTGCCTCCTAGAATAAACATATGGTAGGAAAGCTGCTGGTGGAAATTTTGTTTTATATTCAGTGTAACAGGGTAACAATGGTAACAGTTGCCACTGTTCAGAGGGAAATGATGATTCAAAACAAAACCTTAACAGAGCAACCTGTCAGAGCGAGACAAGCAGCAATGCCAGTCAAAACAGCAAAGGCTGTACTGTTCCTCCTCCCTCGATCTTTCTCTTACTATGAAAGGCAGTATTATGTTTACAGTGTTTATTTTATCTCTGAACCTTTTGCTGATGCAGTGCTCTAGTGCTTTTTTATAGTAATTTCCTGCTCTTAGGTGGAATGCTTTAAGAAATTGTCAGTCTGTTTTGTCTGTTGCTGTTGTGCCTGTGTTGCACTTCAATGCCTAAAGTTTTACTCTCTGTTACTGAAAGCTTCTGCTTTGGCTGGAACTGCAGAAGCTGCTCCAAGAGAGGGGGGGGATGTAGCTGTATCATCCTGGGAGCAGGTTAGAGAGGGAGCTGCAGCAACCTAATGGCTGTAGGATGAACTTTGTTGAGGCATCTCACAACATCTGGCAGCATCTGGTGAGGCATTTGACAAAAGCCCTCTCATCATCTCAAATGTCCAATGGGGACAGATGGAGATTTTGTGTTGTGTCAGGGTGTGACTGGATGCCAGGCAGCTGAGTCTTTGAGCAAGGATTTCACAGTCCAGCAGTTTGGGCACTTGGATTCTGTAATGTGTCAGAAGGAAAACTAGCCAGGTGTCAACCTGGGGCACCTCAGGAGTAGCTGACCAATACCATACTTTGCAGTTTAAGAGTGGAGCAGCAACATGAAAATCTATCTATCTTATCAATAACTGTTTTGTAGAAGGTGAGTCACCTCATAATGATATTACTTGCTGCACATAGCTTGGATAATGCTCTTACTTCCAAGGAGATCCTGGTCTGGAGCAGACAGCTGCTGTCACCAGAAGAGCATCCTGCACTGTAGTGTGCTCATTACAACACAGTTCAGCAGCGCCTATAGCTCAGAGCAGGAGATTAAAAAGAGATGAGCACTGGTTAGATTGTCAACCCTTATCTTGTTAAAAAAGAAAAAAAAAAGAGAAAAAAAAGAAAAAAAAAAAAGAAAAAGTTTTTGCATATTGGTAAGAGCACTGAACAGACTGATTACCAAACAGAATCATAGACATAGTGTGAGGTGTCCCTGCCCATGGCAGGGGGGGGTTGAAGTAGATGATTTTAAGGTCCTTTCCAACTCTAACCATTCTATGATTCTATAATTCTATAATATCTGCATTAGTTGAAACCAGTATTTCCCAAATAACCTCAAGCTAGGAAGAAACTTAGGCAAAATACACATAAATCCAAAGATCTGACCTTCCTCCACCACCTCTCATACCTTGTGAGAGACTTTGGCTGAGAATGAAGTAGAAAAACATTGGCATTTCCTTTGTTGAAATATTATTCTGCCCCCATGGATGTAGGCAGTCTTTTCAAAGTGTATTAGATTTTTGTCTTGCAGAACCAGAAAATTTCCTCACAAGAGGAAACTTTAAACCAGCAACTAAGAAAACCAGTTAATTTTAACTAGACTTTAGAAATTCAAACAGATCTGCTTGGCTAGAATACCAAGATGGAGGCAAATAAATACTTATCGTGCATCTGCAGGGTTACAAATATCCTTATGCCTCATTTCATGGGTTTTGCATGTCTTTTGTTGTTACTGTTATCTTCTTGTCAGATATATTTTCTTGCTAGGGACCAACTATAGACCTTGATGGTCTGTGTAGTGGAAAAGCAGGAGGAAGGTTGCTAGATGTGACCATAGTGGTAGCTGAGAGTAAAAGGTAGTTAGAAACCTACTGGGGTACCTCCCTGATGAAGCAGCACAGCCTCATCTGAAAACGTATTCTGTTAAGTTACATTTTTGCATGTGTTTTCACTATCAAGTCCTCCACATACACCACCCAGGTCAAAGAAGGCAAACGCATGACTGGGAGAATGAAGAACCATGTGCAGTAGAAGAGTTCGAGATCATCTAAGGAACCTGAAGATGCACAAGTCCATGGGACCTGATGACATCTTCAGGTCTTGATGGAACTGACAGATGAATTGGCTAAGCCTCTATCCATTTTATTTCAGATGTCATGGCAGTCTGGTGAAGTTCCCACAAACTAGAAAAGGGGGAATATAGCCACCATTTTTAAGAAGGGGAAAAGGAAGACATGGGTATTACCAGGCTGGCCAGTATCACCTCAGTGCCTGGCAAGATCATAGAAGGAAGTTTAGCAGGAGGGCCAGGAGACCTCCTTGGATGGATAAGGAGCTGCTGAGGAAAATTCAAAGGAAAAAAGAAGCTTATAAAAGGTGGAAGCAAGGTCAGGCGACCTGGGGAGAATACAGGGATGTTGTCCGGGAAGCTAGGGACCAGGTTAGGAAAGCTAAGGCCCACTTAGAATTAAACTTGGCTAGGGATGTTAAGGATAAAAGGAAGGGATTTTATAGGTACATTACAAATAAAAGACAGGTTAGGGACAATGTGGGGCCCCCTCCAGAAGCTATCGGGAGAACCAGCTACCCTGGATTTGGAGAAGGCTGAGGTTCTTAATGACTTCTTTGCCTCAGTCTTCACTGGCATATGCTCTGACCATACCACCCAAGTATTAGAAGGCAGATGCAGGGACAGTGAGAATGAAGACCTTGGGCCCACTGTAGGAGAGGATCTGGTTCAAGACCATCTTAGAACCTGAATATATACAAGTCCATAGGACCGGATAAAATCCATTTGCGGGTCCTGAAGGAGCTGGCAAATGAAGTTGCTAAGCCACTGTCCATCGTATTTGAAAAATCGTGGCAGTCAGGTGAAGTTCCCGATGACTGGAAAAAGGGAAATATAACCCCCATTTTTAAGAAGAGGAAAATGGATGACCCAGGGAATTACAAACCAGTCAGTCTCACCTCTGTGCCTGGCAAAATCTTGGAGCGGATTCTCCTGGAAGGCATGCTGAGGCACATGAAAACCAACAAGGTGGTTGGTGACAGCCAGCATGGCTTCACTAAGGGGAAATCCTGCCTGACCGATCTGGTGACCTTCTATGAAGGGGCCACGGAACTGATGGACAGGGGGAGAGCAGTTGATGTCATCTACCTGGACTTATGTAAAGCCTTTGACACTGTCTCGCATGACATCCTTCTCTCTAAGTTGGAGAGACATCAATTTGATAGGTGGACCACTCAGTGGATAAAGAACTGTCTGGATGGCCGCACGCAAAGAGTAGTGCTCAGTGGCTCAGTGTCCAGCTGGAGACCAGTAACGAGTGGTGTCCCCCAGGGATCGGTGTTGGGAGCGGTCTTGTTCAACATCTTTGTGGGTGACATGGACAGTGGGATTGAGTGCGCCCTCAGCAAGTTTGCCGATGACACCAAGCTGTGTTGTTCGGCTGATACATTGGAGGGAAGGAATGCCATCCAGAGGGACCTTGACACACTTGTGAGGTGGGCTGATGCCAACCTGATGAAGTTTAACCATGCCAAGTGCAAGGTCCTCCACCTGGGTCTGAGCAATGCCAGGCACAGCTACAGGTTGGGCAGAGAAGAGATTCAGAGCAGACCTGTGAAGAAGGACTTGGGGGTGTTGGTTGATGAGAAAATGAACATAAGCCGGCAGTGTGCGCTTGCAGCCCACAAAGCCAACCATATCCTGGGCTGCATCCAAAGGAGCGTGACCAGCAGGTCGAGGGAGGTGATCCTGCCCCTCTACTCTGCTCTTGTGAGACCTCACTTGGAGTATTGTGTGCAGTTCTGGTGTCCTCAACATAAAAAGGACATGGAACTGTTGGAACAAGTCCAGAGGAGGGCCACGAGGATGATCAGGGGACTGGAGCACCTCCCGTATGAAGATAGGCTGAGAAAATTGGGGCTGTTCAGCCTGGAGAAGAGAAGGCTGCATGGAGACCTCATAGCAGCCTTCCAGTATCTGAAGGGAGCCTATAGGGATGCTGGGGAGGGACTCTTCATGAGGGACTGTGGTGAGAGGACAAGGGGTAATGGGTTTAAACTTAAACAGGGGAGGTTTAGATTGGATCTGAGGAAGAAATTCTTTACTTTGAGGGTGGTGGGGCCCTGGAATGGGTTGCCCAGGGAAGTTGTGAATGCTTCATCCCTGGCGGCGTTCAAGGTGGGGTTGGACATAGCCTTGGATGGCATGGTTTATTGGGAGATGTCCCTGCCCATGGCAGGGGGGGTTGAAACTTGATGTTCTTGAGGTCCTTTCAAACCCTAACTATTCTGTGATTCTATTCTATTCTAACAGAACCTCCTGGAAACTGTGCTAAAGCATGTGGAAAATAAGGAGGTGGTTGGTGACAGCCAACATGGATTCCCTAGGGCCAAATCATAACTGAAAAATCTGGTGGGCTTCTACAATGGGGTTACAGCACTGGTGGATAAGGGAAGAATGACTGATGTCATCTGCCTGAACTTGTGCAAAGTGTCTGACACTGTCCCCCTCAACATCCTAGTCTCTGGAGAGGCATACATTTGAGGGCTGGGCCACTGGGTTTATAAGGAATGGGCTGGATGTTTGCACTCAAAGAGTTTCAGTCAATTGCTTGATGTTGAAGTGCAGAACAATGATGAGCGATGTTGCTCAGAGATATTGGGAATGGGACAGTGGGAATGAGTGCACCTGCGGCAAGTTTGCTGTTGACACCAAGCTGTGTGATGCAGTCGATGTGCTAGAGGGAAGGGATGCCATCCAGAGGGACCTTGACAGGGTTGAGAAGTGGGCCTGTGTGAACCTCATGAAGTTCAACAAGGCCAAGATGAACCCAAGGAATACCTTGGTTTCAGGCAGTCCCAAGCACAAATACAGGCTGGGTAAAGAAAGTCTTAGGAACTGCTCTGATGAGAAAGACTTGAGGGTGTTGGTTAATGAGGTCAGCATGACACAGCAGTATGTGCTTGCAGCCCAGAAAGCCAGCTGTGTGCTGGGCTGCCTCAGAAGCAGCATGACCAGCAGGTCGAGGGAGGTGATTCTTCCCCTCTACTCCGTTCTCATGAGACCCGACCTGGAGTACTGTATTCAGCTGTGGGGCACCAGACATGAAAAGGATGTGGGCCTGCTGGAATGAGTCCAGAGGAGAGCCATGAAGACAATCAGCGGGCTGGAGCACCTGTTATGAAGATGGGCTGTGAGAGTTGGGGTTGCTGAACCTGGAGAAGACTCCCTAAAGACCTTCTAGCAGCTTTTCAGTGCCTAAAGTGGCCCTACAAGAGTGCTGGAGAGGGACTTTCTGCAAGGGTATGTAGTGATAGGACAAGGGGGAATGGCTTTAAACTAAGAGAGGGTAGATCTAGGTTAGGTATTAGGAAGAAACTCTTCACTGTGAGGCTTGTGAGAGGCTGGAAGAAGTTGCTTCAAGAAGTTGTAGGTGCCTCATCTGTGGAAGTGCTCAAGGTGATTTTGAATGGGGCTTTGAGCAACCCGGTCTAGTGAAAGGTGTCTCTGCCCATAGCAGGGGATTTGGAACAAGATGATCTTTAATCTTCCTTCCAACCTAAACCATTCTGAGTTTGTGATTCTGTAAAACGGAAGCGAATTACCCACTGGTGCGAGAATACAATCTGATGCTGTCCATAGCTGTCTTATTGAAAGCATTTCCTGTTTTTCATCTCATAGATGAAGAACAAGGTCTGATGCCACCTGATTATACAGCCCTAGATAAGCTTTAGCCTATTGCAGCTATGCTGATTTTAATCAGCAAAGGAATTGGCTGTGAGCACTTTCTGTGGCAAACTGAGATTGTGAGTAAAAGAGGCTATTTGCTTGATAGCCAGCGTCTCCCTTCTCCTATCCCCATTCTATTCCTTTTACTTTCAGTTTTAGCTGGTAATTTTTGCTTTGTAACAGTTTAATACCTTGGTTACTTCCCAGACCGTTTTTCTTGCCCCACCTTGAAGAGTCCTGTCTCCCTATGTAAGCTTTGTTCTAACAGCAAGAAAGGCTTTTCCTAGCATCTAAGCTAAGTCTTCTGTCACACATGAAGCTTATTATTTCTTGCCATCCTTTGATGGAAACAGGAGAAGTGATGACTTAAAAGATTTTTAGAGTCAACATTGGCTAACGTTTATCATTCTGTCTTCAGTCTTCTATTTTTTTCCTGTCAGTCACATTTTATAAATTTCCTCTTCTTTGTTCTCTTCAGGACACTTTCCAGTACACCACATCTTCTTAAAACTGAGAGACAAAAATAGATGTAGTAGAGGCTTTAGTAGTCATCAGTAGAGTGGGATAATTTCCTCCCATGTTTTATGTAGACCTTTCTTTTTAATAAACACAGAATTATATTCTATTTTGAAACCTTCGTCTGCAGTTGACTCATATTCAGTCTGTTACGCAACTTACCCCATCCTTTCTTTTCCAGCCTTCCCTCTTTAATACTGTATGTTTGAGCTTCTCTTCTAATGCAGAACTTTGAACTTCATAAAATTTCACCTAAATTATTTCATTTCTTCCCTTCCCCCACCCCTGCTAATATATCACTTACTTTGAATCTTCTGCTTCAAACTGCTTGTAATCTCTTCCATTTCTGTGCTTTGCCCAGGTTTTAAGACTATTTCCAGTAGCACTGAATCATTAAGACTTCAACTATGCTGGGATCTTCTCAAGCAGATTCTAGTTTGAAAATGAGCCATTGTGTGTCCCTTTTTTTCCACACAGTTGTTTGTGTATCTTATAGCAATAATATCTAGATAGTGTTCCACTAGTTTCCTTAATGAAGAAATTGTTCTTGAGGGAATACCAGTAATTTTTATGTTAATTTCCCTACGTTCATCCTTGTTTAGTATTATTTTTCCTGTGAGGATAATTATTCTAAAATAGTAAAAAAATGCTTTTTTTTACTCATCCAGTTTCCAAGCATCTTCAGCTTCCTGGATCAAATTCTTCAGTTGATGGTTAATCCAGTTTAACACGTTTCCTTATCTAGTGTAAAAGACTCCTGTTTCATGTTCTTTACACACTAACAAGCCAAGGAACACTTTGTACAAAATGAAGTGTGTTGCCTCTAATAGTACATGTCTGTCTGTCACAATGTCTTTCCTGGGCTCATTCAATTAGGGCTATGTAATTTTGGCTGGTTTACAATATTTATTTTAATTGCATTTCCTTCATCTGATATTTTTTGTTGTTTACTTACTGTTCCTTCAAGGCTAGCACATGAACTACTAATTTTTAAAATGGCCACTGTAGATTGAAATATTTAGACTCACATGTTTATTTGAACAGCCCTTGGATTTTTCTTTATATGAGCTGGCTTGACAAATTTCAGCATTTATTTATTGAAATATTTATTTGTCTATCTATTTACTTATTTAATTTAATCACCTCAGATAAGTTGAAGCTGATATTGTAGTTCTCCCTAGCAACAGCAAAGCTTCAGATTTTGTAAAGTTCATTGAGAATATTGTGATATTATAATATGTTTAATACATATTTTATATAGTGGGATCTATCTTTTGCAAATCTCTTTTAAAGTTTACTTTCCCTCATTCCATGTAAGCTTCTGGACAAACTGCTGTTGACTTCAGTTGCTAGAGTATTTTCCAGTCTTATAGACATCTAGTAATTTTTTGTGGTAAATTTGTAGAGTAAGTTATTACTGCATAAGGGTTTGAGTAACAGGATAGAGCTGTTGGTATAAATATGCACAGTTGCCATAATATATAGTATTTTTCTTAGCTCCTAATTTTAATGAAGCTTTTCTAGTGCATCAAAAACCCCACAATGGTTGCATTAATAACACAAGGCAAATGCACTTGGTCATTAGACAGTTCTTTTTGTTGGGTAATTTTGTTCTATATCACGTCTTCCTCCAATAAGATTTAATGAGAATAACATTCATACTATAGTGAAAATAAGCCACTATCTAGTATGTGTTGTACTTTTTGTTAAACACCAGCTTTCAAGTAATACTATAAATTACTAATGATAATGGCATTCCTCAAGGGTCAGTACTGGGACCGAAGCTGTTTAACATGTTTGTTGCTAACATGCTGTGGGATTGAGTGCATCCGCAGCAAGTTTGCTAGCAACACCAAGCTGTGTGGTGCAGTTGATGGGCTGCAGGGAAGGGATGCCATCCAGAGGGACCTTGACAGGTTTGAGAGGTGGGCATGTGTGAACCTCATGAAGTTCAGCAAGACCAAGTGCAAAGTAAGTCCTGCATGTGGGTTGTGGTAATCTCAGGCACAAATACATCTTTGGCTGATAATGAATTAAGAGTAACCCTGAGAAGAAAGACTAAGACGTATTGGTGGATGAAAAACTGAATACGAGCCAGGAGCTAGCTGTATGTGCTTGCAGCCCAGAAAGCCAGCTGTGTGCTGGGCTGCCTCAGAAGCAGCATGACCAGCAGGTCGAGGGAGGTGATTCTTCCCCTCTACTCCGTTCTCATGAGACCCGACCTGGAGTACTGTATTCAGCTGTGGGGCACCAGACATGAAAAGGATGTGGGCCTGCTGGAATGAGTCCAGAGAAGAGCCATGAAGACAATCAGCGGGCTGGAGCACCTCTGTTATGAAGATGGGCTGTGAGAGTTGGGGTTGCTGAACCTGGAGAAGACTCCCTAAAGACCTTCTAGCAGCTTTTCAGTGCCTAAAGTGGCCCTACAAGAGTGCTGGAGAGGGACTTTCTGCAAGGGTATGTAGTGATAGGACAAGGGGAAATGGCTTTAAACTAAGAGAGGGTAGATCTAGGTTAGGTATTAGGAAGAAACTCTTCACTGTGAGGCTTGTGAGAGGCTGGAAGAAGTTGCTTCAAGAAGTTGTAGGTGCCTCATCTGTGGAAGTGCTCAAGGTGATTTTGAATGGGGCTTTGAGCAACCTGGTCTAGTGAAAGGTGTCTTCTTTAAAACACATTCCCTTCATATTGTGAAGCTTGTATCACAGTTGCGAATGCTAGAGATTTAGTTATTTTATTTCAGATGAGATTTCCTATTCTTTAATAACCACAGGACTCATAAGAGCTGGTGATTGAAGGTAAACATGAAATGTTCTGAAATGCCTGTTTCATATTTGTGTTTTACTTTTGTGCCTGCTACTTAGTCTTTAACTGATTTTGAACAGTCTTTATAACCCAGTCTATATAAAAAGTTCTAGGCAAAATTCAATTATCCATTTTTGTGAGTTATATCTGGCACTAAATAAATAAGGACTCAGTCCTGTTTAAAATATCATAAATCTTTAATGGTATCTTATGGTTTGAAAAATAATGCCTGTATCCGTATTCACTGTTTATTGGTTGAAATTGCTGTTTTCCAGTAGAAGAGTGTTGTATCAGCTCTTCTGCTGGTCATTTGTAGTGATAATCTGATTCAGTAGATGTACTTGAATAGAACAAAGGAATTCAAAGTGTTAAGGTTACAAGATTCTTTGTGTCATAGTTCTTAAAGTCAGTCAGTTTCAGACTGCAATCCAAATTAGATTCTCCTAATTTCTTGCAGCATATCATATCAGTTTTCAAAAAAGTGGTGCCTAAAATATTTATACTCTGTAATAACCATCATCTTCTTCAAAAATTTATAATACCCTTGTCTGTCCAGAATAGCCTATTATTTCAATGGTGTCATATCACTTGATTTTTTAAGCTGCCTTTATTGTTTTTATTTAATGATGTATTATTGGGGTAAGTGGTTTCTTCAGACTACATTTATTTTCTTTGATATGTGATGTTATCCTGATGATAGCCTCTATGTTGAGGTCTTATGTTTGACACAGTGATTTTGCTGAAACTGGAAGTTAAGATGATACAAGGTTTCTTTTCAAGCCATAATTCTAGTAATTGAGTCTGTTTGTGTGATATGTGTTGGCAGAACAGAATGAGTAATTTTGCAATGAATAATTTATTTGATAAATGTAGATTCTCACTTCAGTATGTTGTAAGAACAAAGCGGTTACTTTGAATTATTTATTATTCAGATTTAACCAATTTTTATAATCACAAAATTACTCTAAAATTGATAGATATTGATAATTTCTCTGGGAATAGTGACTCAGATAAATTTGAAACTGGAGATTAACTCTAATTGGTTAATTTCTGGTACACAGTAAACACTGTTTCTGCTACCAAATTGGATAAACTTTTGATTGCCTGGCACTGTTGTTCATAATGTAGTTTTAAAATATGGTTCCTATGAATACTTGTGCATTAGTTCAGGAGCTCACTTATATATAACATATATATATCACTGCTTGTGTGCTCATGGAAAGCATATATAAACAATATTTGAGCATATTCAAGGTGAATGTATTTTAAAACGTGTGAAGGGAAAGAGACTATCAAGTTTACATTATTTGGCTGAGCTTAAATATTATGTAATTTATACCTTCATCCTGTTCCAATTCAGATCTGCTCACTTCAGTGGAGGAAGGCTTTTTAGGAAGTGCAGAACTGATTGGGAATGTGGAAAGGTCCAACACAGCTTTCTGCTATTTGAGCTGGTGTGATACTAGCTGAATCTCTTGCCTATGGTTCTTACCCTCAGTTCAACTGCTTTGTGTGGTATCAGTGGAAAACTGACTGAGAGTTATGCCTGGTGAGGCATCCCTATAGCAGGTCTATGCTTCTCTTTGCATGGTCTGCAATTTGAGGAGATTAATCAAAAATCTCAGTCTCCCCCAAATTGGGCAGCAATTTACTGGAACTGCTAGGATTTGTCCCCTTATTGACAATTAAAATTGCATCTGTGCTTCCATCTTCGCCTGTGGTTTACCAGAAGAAGGTACAAAGGTTTAAGGTCATGACAACATCTGCCTGTCCTGCCAGGAAGACAAAAGGGGTGTGAATTCTTGGCTTCATGGATTTTGTTTGCTGTAATTAGATTGCTGAGAAGGATTTTTGCTCCTGCCGTGTTTGCTTTCTGAAGTGAACACTGTATATAGCAGACAAAAATAAATGTTCTTAAAATAGGAATTGCTATCTGGAAAAGTGAAAAGTGCAATTCAGTCTTCAGCTCTTCAGATGCAGGTCAAATGAGAAACTCTTCAGAACTTAGTGAATAGAAAAGAGTAAGTGCAGGATCTCTGAAATGTTATGCTGGAAGTAATATTCCCAAGGAAAAGAATAGATTTCTATCTAAACACATAGTGTTATGCTGCATCTTTTGTTAGTATTAAAGGGCACTTTGCTTACAACAACAGCAACAAAAAAGGTAATTTTTGGGGTCATTGTACATTTATTTAAGGTAAAAGAGATGTACTCTGCCCAGTGAAAACTTCAGCATTAGTAAGGGAAAATAGTCAAACACATTCTTTGGTGGCTATTTTAAGAATTTCACCTGAGTTCTTCAGACCTCACCACCCCTTTCATTATTGTTAATATCCTGATGAAAATGTGTTTTCAATCTCTGGCATTCCAAGATTGTAAGTAAATAGTTCTGTCCTTGAACCATAGTGCAGATTAATTACTAGCTGGAAATTGTTCCCCTTGAGCAGAGAATATGAAAGTTTTTAACAAAGAGAATATTCATTAATCTTGTGAGATGTGTTTTTTGGAAGACAAATATGTATTTCTGAGGGGAAAAACACTAACAAGCTTCGGACAGAGGGACACATTTTCTGTATACTTGTATATCGCATGTGTCCCAAACGGTGTTGTAGTAGCTGTGTGTCCTTGTAATGTCAAATGCAATGTCTGGCTTCTATGAAGCAGAATATTTGTTCTGAGATATTAAAGCGTTAAATGTGCATTTTCAGACCAATGTGAAGAGCTTGTTTTAACAAGACACTTGAAAAAATCAATTGCTAACAGTATGAACAAAAATTATTCAAAAAAAAGACAATGGAAATATGGAAAAAAGTAGAAAAACATACATCACTCTAAGGGCTGTATAATTAAAACCAGTATGTTCTCTATCTGGAAGTTTAATCCCTAAAGGAGGTGGATGGATAAAAATGAATGTATACATAGCTACCTTTATTATAGTTTCTTACATTTTTTTACACAATGTGCTTCATTCATGTTACTTCAACATTAGGTGGAATGATGTCGTCGGAGCTCTAGCTTACTTGCAACGTGAGGAGTGTTGCTTCAGAAGCTAGCCAGCTCTGAGGTTATGCTCTGGGTCCTCTTTAGCTTGCTTTATCCTTCAAATTTTATTTAAGCCACTATGGCTTGCATGTATTATATATATTCTTCTCTGATCGATAGAGTATCTGAGTCTGCTGTAGGTTTTAGGTGGCAGGCTTGGTTCATAACCTTTAATTTCACAGCACTGCTTTGGTCTTAGGAATCCTAGCAGCAGTTTCTCATATCAGCAAAAATTGTGAATGTTTCACAAATACCAGTTATCTTTGGAGATGTAGACTGAAGATCAAAATTTTTCCCACTGTTCACTTTTAAGTAGGGTAAAATTAGATGAAGTTCCTCTCTAATGACAAAAAACTTTTCCAGTTGAACTTAAAGGGCAGAGAATTCTTTTGACAAAGAACATTTAGGAATTTGCAAAGCCTTCCCTGAACAGCTCAAAGGGTGGTTCTTTGGAACAGATGAATTCTATAACATCATGAGTGGGGGAAATTAAAAAAAAAAATAAAATAAAAAGATCCTAAAGGCTGAAAGTATGAGAAAGGAAAAATATAACATTGGAAAAGAGTAAAAGTGCCATAAACCCCAAAACGAATAGGAATAAAAGTCTACTTTTGATTTATGGCCACGAGAATGGATGCTCTTAGCACACCTTAGACATCTGCGTTTGCCATAGATGTATTTTTTGTATGGCTGTGCCCCCAGTGCAATAGGTACTTGGTTGCTATGACTAGAAATAACAGCAGAGTTCAGGGTCGTGTGTGATAGGAGACCACTGAGAAGGCAGGAGTGTTTGCGGACACAACCATCAAATAGAATAACCGAGCCCATATACTTAACTGTTAGTGCCCGGTAAGGCTGAGTTAATGGAAGCAAATGCTTCAAATGAATTTCTTGCTGCCATCTTGTGTCT
Source organism: Amazona ochrocephala (assembly GCA_039720435.1). Taxonomy (NCBI): domain Eukaryota; kingdom Metazoa; phylum Chordata; class Aves; order Psittaciformes; family Psittacidae; genus Amazona; species Amazona ochrocephala. The sequence goes on along the minus strand of CM077882.1, from coordinate 48,514,358 downwards.
AAAGGCAAAACGGCAAGGAAATTTCTAGAGTTCCAAGTACTGATTTTACATTCAGCATTAGGATATTCCTCTTATTCTTCTTAACACCAAAGTGTAGACAAAAGCCAGCCCAAATAGGAAAGTACTCAAGATTTGCCCTGAAGAAAATTGGGAAAGTGTAATTTAACTTGTGCAAGAGATCCTGTGAATTTTTGGTGAGCAGTTCTCAGAAGAGTGTCAGCTAAGGTGTTAAAAGTTGCTCTTCCCAAGCCTGTTCCCAGCAGAACAGTTTTATGAGGTGCTAGAAGAAATGCTTAATAATATTATTTCCATGATGGATAGGGTGGAGCCTGCATTTGCAATATTGGTCTTCCTATTAGTTTTCTCCATGAACCCAGTCATAGTGCACTGCCTAGCAATATTGCACTGTGCTCCAGAAAGACCCCTTTTGTTGCCCTGTTAAATATATATCATTTAGTAGAAATAATTTTATAGCCTACAGCATGGTACTTTACAGGATGATCCGACAAACTTATACGGAGATGATGTTACCTGTTAAGTTTTTAGACCAATTTCCCGCACAGTTCTCTTAATTCCACCTGTTCTTGCTCATGAGCCTTTGCTTCCCTGTGCTCCCATTCTTATATCTTTCAAGTACCATTCTATATTTAACTCTTCTGCTTCTGAGTTGAGCTGAAGCTTTTAACTGACGGGAAGGGCTGTTTCTCTGGACTTTTTTACAGGGAAACAGTGCCATTTCTATTTGTTTTCAGAAGGCCAGCTGTAAAATACAAGCAGAAGTTGACTGCCACTGTAGCAGTTTTTGTGGAAGAAGGTACTTGAGCTAGCAGTAGTTCTTAGTTGTTTCCTAATGCTTACTACTGACTGCAATTATGAACATCCATTTGCTTCAACAGCTTTATTGCAAACATCAGAAGAGACTGTGACATCCATATTTACAATGTAATGTATGAAAACAGTGGTAGTAAGAAAATACTGGAGAAAGACAGTACAAAATCAATTCACATAGATAAATGGGTCGGTGGGAAGAGATTTTCAAAGCAGAAGAAACAGACAATCTTGCACTGAGGACAGCCATCCACCATGTTCCCTGTTTCGTGCTAAACTACACATCTAGATAATTCAGCCCTTTAATAAATGTCTGACTTTCTTTCAAATCTGTACCTGGTAACTGACCCATCATGAGTTTTTTCAACAGTGAGTCATGGCTGTGTCATTTCAGGTCATTTTTTGAGGATCCACATTTACTATGCTGTCTGCACACCTAATCCTCCTCAGTCCTTATCTAACAGGGTCAGTAGAGTGTGAGAAATTGGTACACAGCTTCCTCTTCCCTGTCAAACAAGTAAACATCTTGGGGGTTTCTTGGCTTGAAGAAAATGTTCTATGATATTAAAAGTAAAGTCGGTCAATAGAACTTGAAGTTTTTGGCTTAAATCAGTGTTGACTGAGGTCTCTTTAATGAATTTATGTCTACATAGATGAGGGTTGGAATTATGTAAGTGCAGAAAACATCTCTTCATTCTGTAGGCTCTAGAAATGTTGTTGGCATAAACCACTGGAACAAACTACCCAGGAGAGAACTGAATTATCTCTCAACATTTCTAAATAAGACTAAATGCCTTTATGGAAGACGTATTTTATTCAAACAGAAATGATATGGCTCAGTGCAAAAGTACCTGGATGAAACTCTGCGGCCTGTATTATACAGTCAGATGTCTTTTTGGACCTCAAAATGTAGCAGTCTTCAAAGTTTTCTTTGTCTTACTTTTTTCAGTGTCATGTTGTTGGTTATGTTTTTTGCTTCTTAACTAAGTCTGTAGACTTTTGGGGAGCCAAAAGTGTTTCTGGAAAATTGCCTGCGGAAGGCAGAAGGACTGTAAAGAAGCTAGTAAGTGGTTGAGGGCTGCCTCCCTGCTGACAGTAATACTACATAGTTACTGACATACTGAGGCACTAAACTGGAGAAGTCATTCTCAAAAGAATGTGGAATTTACTGTAACATGCTTAAGACATAGTTAATAGTAAAGTGAAACAGCAGACAATGTTCATTAGACATGGACCATCATTACAGTTCAGTGCTAACATGGTTTGAGGTGACTTTTAAGTTCTACTTCTCAAAAGCTATTATTTGACCTTTTTTTGGGGGAGGGGGGAGCTTTGTTTTGTTTTCAGGTTTAGTCACATATCGCAATGTCAGGTAATAATTGGTTCTGAATTTATAAATTAACCCTGCAACACTGAACTCTGGATGTTCATATATTTTTTGGAGATGAAAGCTTAGATGCTGGCATAGAAGAAAAGGGTGTCCGGAAAGAAATGTCTGGATTTAACATCCATCCTCAAGCTGGATCGGTTTAGCATTGGCAAGAGTCCGTTTGTAATCAATCTGCTAACAGAAGAGTGATAGAGTGGCTACTTTCCTTGAATTAAATAACTGAAACAAAGACTTGGGGTCAGTCTTTGGTGCATATGTAACTGTAAACAGAGTTGGCCATGTTTCTACTAGGAGTTATTTCAGAAAATACGCAATTGTCTGTAGAGATCTAAATGCAGTCTGAAGTGAAGGTGAGATGTTCGATTTCAAACAATCTTTAGATTATGTCACATAGAATAGGGATAATTTAAATGCTTCAGAAATGCACTAGCTATGGGTGCGCTTTATGATGAAAGATTGGAATTGAGTACAAATAGAGACAGCTAGATGCCCTAGAGCATGTATCCCTCACTGATGCCTTTTCAGGATAGTGAGGTAAGGAATTTGCCAATGTTATGCTTACATGTGGCCTCTTTCATAAGAGAGCACAAAATCCTAAATGTGCTGAACTACAGAGCTATTATTACTAGATGTTGCTGTATCTCAGAAAAAAAACTCAGTGACCTAGGAGGAACAAAATTCTTTAAAAACTGTCACTTAATAAAAGTGGTTTCCATATGATCTCAAATCCATGAGAACTGGCAAGGTATTCTAGGGACATTATGACTGGCATATAATAGCAGCAATAATAGTTCTTGTACCATCCTTATGTGTGCTCTGTGTGTTTTAGTTTCTTGATGTTATTTTTCAGAATAAACCTGGACTGTATTTTTTCATTTCAAACTTGCCTCTTTGTACTACCTCCTTATGTTTCTGTGAATTCATACTTCTTACTTACAGAAAAATTACTTGAAAAGAAGGATGGGCTGAAAAGTTTGGGATTTGCTTGTACCATCAAGGAATCTTTTTCCATCTTGAATCCAGGCCAGGCTAGCAGAGGAAGACTTTTAGAGCTAATAAGAAAATGTCAGATGTGCTTATAAGCAATGGGACGTGTATGGAACCATGATCACCCTCTAGTATCCTTTCTAATCTCCTGTTGCTGATCACAGCTAGGGCCACTTAACATCATCTCAGTAACTGTATCCTACTCCTGATGGATTGCTCCTGACATCTAGGTTGTACTCAGTAAGCCAGCAATCACTCTTCCTTCTGCCAGCATCTACATGATATCACAATTTGCAACCTTGTTAGCAGTCTCATTTCTAAGTTCATGTGCAATCAGGATCTCAATCTTTTTGTTTGGTATTTCCATTCATTTGGAGTAATTTCATTTACTTCATTATTGCTCTACTCATTCTTGAAGAAGATATAGTATTCTGTAATTTACAATGGTGCTGATTCCTTTGATGAGATTTAGGCAGGCAGGAGTACAAAAGGCCTTATAGGTTGTCCAGCCTGCTAGAAGGCGGACTGGTCCATATTTAGTATTGGGATCTGCTCTGGTATGCAGCTTCTGAGATCTTATGGTGCAGCCCTAAGCCTCTGGCAAGGATTAAGCGTCCCCATCTTGCCTGCTTACCTACAATTTCTCCTCTCCTCTTACCTGTGCAGATGGCTCTATCTGGGATATGAACTTACTAATTAGTAATAGCATGGTTTTCCTCAGTGATGTATTTATGTATTTAAAGAGTACATGATGACCATTTGTATGTCTGCCCTTCCACAGCAGTGCACAAAGTGCTTTATTATTCTTCATATAATGGAGCTGTATGTGCTTACACAACTCACAAAACAGTTCTTTAACAGAAGTGATGCTCATATATATTTCCAGACTCCTTGTCTCCTAATGATGTGGTTTCCTTTGAGACTTCCCCTTAAAGAGAAATCCTTTGATTCATCAGCATGACAGACCCATTTAATAATAAAAGCCGCTGGAAATAAGCATCATGTATTTTATTGGTGTTTCTACACACTGAACTGTAGGGGGAGGTAAGGTCAGACATTGAATAGATAACGCAACAACTCACGAAGTGATGTAGAGCATTTGATTGGTGTCCAGCCAAGGATTTGCAGTGCTTTTAAAATGGTAAAGTATATAGCAAATATCTGATGTGCCAAACCACAGAAGACAGTTGATGATGGTTATGGAATGTAAGAGACTGTAAGTAGTCCCTGTAGTGTATTTACTATACTGTACATTTTGCACATGCTATTTATTATGCTGCTAGTAAAATGTCTGTAGTCCTTTTTCTCCCATATTATATTATCATGAACAGAGACCCAGCAGGAGAGTTTTACTTAGTGTGAAATAAGAGCTGTGCTTCTTGCTGTCCCCTTCCTCCCCTGAAAATCAAGTTACCATTTTCAGGAATGAAAAATGTAGAACTGTTTTATTACCATATAGAAGATTGTTCTGGAAATAAAATTAGATGTAACATTAGAAAAATAATGTTTCAAACAAACACCCAACAGTGACACTCCAGACCCAAAAAGAATTGTGCTAATTAAGAAATCAGAGAAAGCTGATGTTTAGAACTTCTCCTACTCTCCATTTGTTTACTTCCTTATTTCACTATTCATTTTCCCACCACCACCATCACCACTATTAATTTCTTTTGTATTGGCTTTTCTCAAGCTGATATGTCTACAGTTCCATTTTCTGGTCCAATGAAGATGTGATCTGGCTAGTTGCATACTTGCCAAATCACTTGCTATGGGCCATGCAGCTGCACCAAGCCAGAGCGCAGCATATGCCAGACAGCTCTGCAAGTGGGAAGGAAACTTCTGTGCTTCTGCTAATGCCTAAATGGCATGCTCCATCACTGTAGTGTGAAGACATCTGAGGGCTTCCTGAGAGGCTGGCAGTGTGTTTTGTTGTCCAGCTCTGTCAGATCCTCAGGACAATAGGTGACATGGCATTAGTTTTCTGTGTGGCCAGGCATGCCAGAGCAGGGCTGAGTGCTTGCTGTATAACCTGATTCTCCATTTCAAAACTGTCTTTGAGAAATCCTGAATTTTACTTTTTTTTTTTTTTTTTTCCCTGTAACTTATGCTGGATAATCCCTTAGGTTCTATTTATTTTCACTTGCCCTGGTAGACCTAAGCAAATCAGTTTAATTCAATTACAGGGTAGCTTAATGTGTTTTTAATGTTATCCTCAAAAACAATTAAACCAAAAGAAGTCTGTCTGGAGGTGTCTGATTTGGATTATTACAAAGATATCTAGGGTCTAAATGTGGTTAGTTTTCAGTACAAAAAGAGTCTCTGAGACTGAGACTTCTGTCTTTCAAGTACTTAGGCTGCTACTTAAAGCTTATGAGTGTCATGTTTAAGGTGGGACTCTCACTTGCATATTATTGAAGATGGGCGTGTTTGTCAGACTGAAGTCTGCAACTTCTTCTCAAGGCATCTATGATTTACTGTGTGTGTTTGCTAGGCAACTTTAACAATGCACCTTTATTCTCTTTACAGCAGCTATGGATCAATTTCTCTGTGTTTGTGGAAATCCACATTTGGCATTTTCAGAAATGCCTGAGCCAAGCTCAAACCTCAGTGTTTGGATATGGGGTGATGGTAGACACATGTCTTGTCAGTTCCACAGGTTTGTTATTTTTTAAATGTATTTGATTATACACTGGGCTTATATAATGAAAACAAAGGTTTCATTAGTCTGGGTTGGGAGGGGCTGTGGTTGAAGACGAGGGAGAGAAATGACAGAAAAGGATCATGGAGAGGGAAACAGGGAAACATGAAGGAAGACAAACAAGCAATGGTGCTACAGCAAGTGAGGACAAAAATTCTCGAGACATCATTTCAGAGATGAATGATTAAGAGCTGGCTGCCTCCCAGCTCCTTTGGAGAAGTTTAGAAGTGAACTAGTGATCCAGATATGTGTTCTGAGTCTGGGCTGCAGGTACCTGTCTGTCTTTGTGTGAGGCTGCCTGAACAAGAAGCTTTAGGATTAAATTGAATGGAATATGGTAGTCCCTTGATAAGTGCATTTTAAATTAAATAAAAATTGCTTAATTTTGATGTTATATTTTTTATGGGTTTTGTATCATCATGGGGTCTGCTGACAAATGGGGGTGAACAAAGCCTATCCATATTCCTCTTTCGTAAGGATGTGTTTTACAAATCAGAAACAATTACAATGCCTGAATCTCAGCTAGACAGAGCCTGGGACAGAGTGACTGACTAATCACATCTGTTCCGTGCTTTCTCCACAGGATCTCTTCTCAGGTTAGGAGCAGTAATGAACTTAACCAATTTGGAGATAGTTTATGGTGATATGCAGAGTATGGCAGGAAAGTGTTCTGGAGTTTTCATAAGCCTGAAAAGGCAGAGAGCCTAAACTATAGGGAAAATATCTCTCTGAAGATGGAGGGCAAGATTCTCAATTGATGTACATCTCTCTAACTTGGCATCAGTAAATCTATGCTGATTTACACCAGCTGAAAAATCTGGAAGGGAACAATGTGCTTTTTGTTTAATTTTATGTGCTCCTCAGACTATCCGTCACATTCAGTTGGAGCGGAATAACATTTGGTAGATGTTTAGTCTTGATTTTTTTTTTCTAGAAATGGGAAGTGAATTAAATGAAGACAGAATAAGACAGTTGTATTATTGGAGCTAGACGAACAATCTGAAAAAAGCCCAAAATAAAATTAAAAACCAACTTGTCAAATAATGTATTTGACATCATAGCAAAAAGCACTATTTCTTATAAGAATTGTTAATAGGAATTTAGAGAAGTAGATATATTGGATTAGACTAGATTTACTAAGAGCTGGCTGCATGAAACTTTGGCTAATCCATCTCTTTCACAGTATGTTACATAGCCTCTTCCTGTTGCGCCTTTATCATCCGCTGGCATCACTGAGTGCTGAATGTCATCAGATGACCCAAGATCCAAGGATTATTAGTTCTGTTTAAGGAACTGAAAGGCAATTTGGGCTGGGCTCTGCCTGTACTTGCTGAGCTTATTTCACTGCAGTGGTTAAAACCATGTGCCAATACTGCTGTGTACCCTTTACAAATGGCTCATTCTGACGAGAGGGTGGTAGAGTGATGGCTTACTCAGAGACAGGAGCACTGTGCCAAAGGAATAGAAATGATTTATGGACTGAGGTCCATGCTCATCCAGAGAAACAAGTGATTGTAAGCAGTTGCTGTTTCTGCCTAAGCCCATTGTCAGAAGTGAAAAGGAGGAGCAGGTGATGCCAAACTACCGACTCTTTCATGTGCAGACAATTTTATACTGCAAACTTGCTGAGGACCTGGCAGGCTTTTTGTCCATCACTACAAAATGCTGGTCCATGCATCAAGATTGTCACAGAGCAGGAAATGACTGATGCCAGCACAAGTTTTGGAGCAGGTTACTTCCCCAGCGGACCAAGGAATTGGATTGAAACTCTGGGGCTTCCCATTTATGTCTTTTTCCGCTACTGGGGAGTACAGATATTAAATAACCATTATCCCAGCCTGATAGCAGCTCATAGTCCAACCTGTACTGCCTTAAAAGAAACAGTTTAATGTGGGAAAAAATATTCCTAGAATATTATTCTCAAGGCTACCAGCCAAGCTGTGCAAACTGCCCTTGCAGTCAGTGGCAAACAGTTGTGTGCTAAATGTACATCATCTTTCATAGAAAATGTTATGATTTCTATTTTTTTATATTTTGCATCCCAAATCAGAAAAGGAAACAGGTATGTGATATTTTCAACAAAACATGCACTGAAAATTCCCTGTTCTGAGCAAGTCTCAGTGAATCTGGAGACACTGAAGAAGTCAGGTTTACCTCCCAGGCAGGACAGCTGGGACAAATATCTGGGGAGTCCAGGGAGCAGACCACGTTGATACTCAGCAAGGCAGAGGAGGCAGGGCTGTGGTGAATCAGCCACCAACCAGCCTCAACATCAGGGAATGCCCACTTTGAAATTGGTTTACCCAGTATGAACATCAGGTTAAGCCACAGTGAACTGCAATGGAAGAAGAAATGCTACTTAGCACAAATTTAAATCCCTTTTCTTCCACACGGGTAACTGATGGTAGAAGAACAAGGAGGCTTGCTGGCAAATCACTTTGGGAAGAAAATGGAAGAGAAATTACTGGCTCTGGCTTCTGATGATGGGTGAGCAAGACCTGAGTGTGCATTTTATCTGACCTACAAACTGCATGTGGAATGTGCATTTTCTTGTGCAAGTGTGGTAGGCAATTTAATGTTTCGCCCTTTACTGAGAGAGGCAGTGAGGTTCAACTGAGTTGAGAGTGGAGAGTTTTCTTCAAATCACATAGCAGCTCAAGTAATAAATATTATGCGGGTTGTGCTGGTACACAGTAGTACAGCAAATGTTGCTTTAGAGTTGTTCAGTCTGTTTCAGTGGCTACCCAACATATTTAGTGCCAAAGACCTATATAACAATATACTGCTCTTGGACACATAGTTCCTGAAAACATAAATCCCTGTGTGTGGTTACTGCACAACCAGTATCTGACTCATTGCTTTGCAAAGCACTTTTAGTTGCTTTGGAAACACGATGGTATGCACTATCCAAACCCAGTAACCATGCTGCTCCAGTAACAGTCTGCTATCTTAGAGCTGTCAAAAAACTGCTATTGATTATCCACACCATAGCCACTAGGAACTTCGTATGACAACCCAAACAGGATCCTGTAGCTCCAAGGACTCTGAATCCACCCCCTTTGTGTTCCAGATAATGGATAGCTCTCAAGAGGTGTTAGCGGCATATAGTCCACTACAAAGTATTGCACAGTTCTCTTTCCATACAGTAGGGGGTAGTAAAATACTCAGAGACTACATGTGCAAGAAAAGAGCACCAAATAGTAGAGCAACTGAATGGAAAACAAACAAAATGTCTATTTTTAAACGGAGCTAAATCCATATAATTTTAAATGGGAGCCTTTTAAGTCCTTCAAAAACAAGTTCCTTAAGTGTTTGAATGATGCCATTTAAATGTGTAGTAATTTGGCCTATTAAAAAAAAGTATTAATTACCACACTTTCAGGATGAAAGTATTAAACGTTTTAATCATGCTCTGCATGTTTAGGATGCAAACAAAGGTGCTCATTGTGAACCTGCCAATTAAAGTAGCTGCCAATAGGGAAAGGAGACGTGCCTGTGGCTTGCTTTGGGTTAGCTGAGGTCATATCTACAACTAATGCACAGGATCTTAAAGAAGTTTGGCATCTGAATGTATGAAAATCCCAAGCAGTACTTCAATCTTTCTATTAAAAGTTTGTAGCTGTTTTGGACTGACAACCATGTTTATGGAACAACACCAAGGCTTTTTTTTTGCCCTTTTTTCTTTTTAATTTTTAAAAAATATACAGTGCTTTAAGGATGCAAAGGGCTGTCAGTGATGTTAGTGCTAAGGGCCCAGGTACAGCATTACTCTTCTGATACAGAGTACTGCACATGACCATGGTGTAGGACAGTAGGCAGCCCATAAACCATTGAGGAAATCCAGGGGAAGCTGATGTGAATAATCATGTACTGCTTGTCGAGGAATGGTTTAAAGCTTTGCTGTTTCAGGGCTTATAGTTTTGAATTAACAACTTAATTTCTACTAAGTCATTTTTTGCATATTTCTGTAGTACCATTTAACAACACGCAGAGTATTTCAATAGTGTCACATTTCTCTTCCAAACAGTGCAGAAAAAGTAAATTTTTAATTTTCTCAGGGATTTCATAGAAATGCATAACCTGTGCAATTGATTTCCAGTCATGTTCACCCACCAAGCCTGATAAGACCTAAATCCCAGCTCACTTATTCCAGCGTATGTTAAGAGCAATCTGAATAACACACCGTGCACTGGCATAGAGATCTGCGAAGAGCTGAGAATCTGGCTTGCTGTTCCCTATTGCAGGAAGAAAGCTGTATTTAAATCCATATATAAAATAGAAGATATTTATTTTCCATTTCTGCAAAGGTTTAAAAAAGTTATATTGAAATCACACATTTCTATCTCAGCTGATGGGGCTTCACAGGAAGAATCTGAAGAAGACACAGAAGTCCTTTGGTGAGTATACTGAATTTGTGTTATGTAAAGCTTTGCATTTTATTGGTAACTATTACTAAAGATTCTGAAGTAAATTAAAAAAACAACCTGTAAGCCAAATGTACTTTATTTTCAAGAATCTCCAGCTATCACTCACATATCCTTGCCAAATATGTCATTTCTCTTAGCAACGGTATAGATGGCTTTAACAAGTATTTTTAACCTGTGAAAGAAAGTCACGGAGCTCACTGCTGAAATGTTATGTTCAGATACCTAAGACTAGATTTGGTAATAAATTGCTGCTTCTCCTCGCAGGACCATGGAAGGTATTCTTACAGGACATTCTTAGTGTTTCAGTGCAGGTGGTTTGCATAGATATTTGTCATTTCAATTGAACCTGGCTTTACTTTTATCTAGTATTACAAATTATTATATGTGTGATAAAACACACATCTTTAGGAAATGTTAATTCTACAGAGAGAGAGGCTGGTGCAAAGATAACATTAGTTATGTACATATAAAACACATCTTTAAGAAACATTAATTCTACAGAGAGAGAGGGGCTGGTGCAAAGATAACATCAGTTATATACATATTTTGTTGTAATTCATCCACATTTTACAGTTAATTTGCTACTGGAGTTAGCTTAGAGTAATTGTTAGATGGTACCCTGGCAGCTGTAGTTTCAACAAGAAATTCCCAAAATTTCCTTCCAGTTTTGCCTGCAGATAATGCATAGTACATTCTTTAGTGCTGTTTAAAATCTCTTTAAAAACAGGTATTTCTGGGATGGCAGATGTTAGCAATGGAGATGCTTAGCTGGCATTATGCAGTCAGAGAAAAAGGCTGACCAGTCCTTTACCACCTTGTCAATGGTTTCTGTCATCACTGTGGCATATGTAAGAGAGAATGATGTGGCAATATAGCTGATTCTGATTGTATATGTGCCACAACCACAAATCTGTTCCTGAATATAATGCACCTTTTTTTCCAGGTAGTAAAATCACAGATAATACATGGAACTTCTCACATCCCACTCTATATCTCGTTCCCATCTTTAGACTGCTTATCAATTGCTCCAAATGCAAAATAACCTCTGAATTTGATATACCAGATTTTGCTATCTCATTCAAACCATCTTTTTGTTAGGCATATTGCTAATTAACAATGCCAGTCAAATACTCAACTCTCAAGAGTAAATCAAGTGTTTCAGGCAGACCTGCAATGAAATCACATTGCTAATGTCCTCCTTTAAGCCTTCTACAGCATCTTGTCTTCTCAAGGCTCTCTTTTAGACTGAGTTATGTAAATAATAGTGCTAAATGCTACTTCATTGTTTAAAGGTTAGCTGTAAACATTGGCCACTGTGCTTATTATAAGAACTTTGCCAGACTCGGTGTTCTTTAACTTCTTAATCTTTTCAAAGAGTCCTTTCAATAGCCACTGTGGTTTAATTCACCAGTTCTTGAACTTTATTCTGGATTACTAATTTTCAAACAGTAGATCTGGGCTCAAATTTGCAAATAAGGTTTGCAAGGCTCATTTAATAGTGAGACACTTGCTTGGCATCAGGAATGGAAGAGGGAGTGCACAGTGTTCACTTTTCCTGCAAATAGGTAGCCTCATGGTTATATTTGAAAACTAAAAAAACCAAAAAACCAGAAAACCCCCCTCTTGAGAGCATGTTTTAATGTCAGATCCACATGACTGTCAGGAATAATCAGGAATAAGAATGCTGTATCACTGTGGATAATTTTTTTTTTTTTTTTTTGTTGGAAATTGGTGACAGATAGGGTTACGGTTTCAGAAAGGAAGGCTGTATCACCTGATTTATTGCTGGATTTATACAGGTTCTGAAGGCGGCCAGTGCAGTCATAAGGAAATATTTTAGTCTCAGTGTTCCTGGACACATCTTCAGTTTAAGGAAGGTTTGGGATAAGGCTAGGGAACCGGCAAAAAACATGTTAGAGAGAGTAGTATGGTGTAGGCAGGAACATATGCTTCGTATTAGGTATTCTAGTACAGATTCATCCTCTCTTTACAGTACATGTTAATTTTAGGGCTAGGGCTAGAGTAATTTTTTTTTGAAAAGAATGTAGAAAGCCATTTTATTCTCGCATTCTACAAGACTGGCAAGGATAGGATAAGAGTTTGCATAATTGGGAACAAATGACTTATATTAGAATTTATTATACAAATGGGTCACTTGGAATTAATAAATTTTAGGCTTAGGTTTAGGGTGTCATTATAACTAAAAAGAGGGAGGCTTCATCAGCCAGGCTAACTGTTGGATGGTTTAGGACCACAAGAGATTAGGAAGAATGTTGCTTGCTAATGAATCTCAATAATTTTTTCTTTATGAAATAGCCACTTGGTTAGCTTTTAGTTTTTGGTTAAAAACAGGAGTTAGGCAAATTGGTGATAAGCAGAGCAACTGGCAACGCAGAGGTAAACCCATCTGGGCTGCTGCACTGTGGCAAGATATTGCTGCCCAGGTGCAAAACCTGGTGGTCAAGGTACGCCACGTAGATGCTCATGTACCCAAGAGTCGGGCCACTGAGGCGCACCCCGCTTTGCCGTGCAGTGTTTTTTTTTTTTTTTTTCCACCCCTTATTCCATGCCATTCATGTCATCCTCAGATCCCACATTTTCAAAATACCATCACATGTGTATATATACATATCCACACACACAGACGGAGAGAGATCATCCCTTAGTGCATGGGCCAATCCCTATAAAGCTGCTGAGTCCATCCAGTCCATGATACCGGGCTCCATCTTTTGTAACAGTCTTTCAGAGCAGGAGACTGTGTGCAGTGTTCACACTCGTGAATAACCTGGGCAATAGTGTCCATTGCTAAGTCCACCCCTCGATCATGAGTCCATCTGCATGTTGCGTCTCTGCCCTGATGGCCTAAAGTGTCGTAGGCCCACCAGGCTCAAAATAATTCACTCTCCCCTCCAGCAGTTTCTGCAGCTTGTCGCTGGGGACTCCATACAGCTGCCTTCCATCTCCAATGCTTCCAAAGCACTGGAGGGGCCCAGAGGACTAGATACTCGCCCATACTGTCCCACACACCGTGCCAGTCATGACTGTCCATCCTTGGGGAAAATCTCTTGGTCACCCTGCATCGCAGTCTAACCCCAGACAAGGCCCACACCCCACTCTGGTTAACTCTCAGGACCAGAGAAAATGGTTGTGGGCAAAACACACTCTGTATGCATGCCAACATGCTGATCCCCACCAGAATCAGCAGGCAGGTCTCGAGGGTACCCAAAGGCCATTGAAACCCTTCAGAACTCTCAAATGACTCTGCTCTACTTGTCACTGGGGCTGGTGTAGCTACTGGGCTTGCCGGCTCTCTCACCACCAGCTGCTCTTTGTCTGAGTCCAGATCTTCCTCCTCTGCCTTGCTGGGAAGTGCTGCGTGGTCTCCTGCATCCTCCCAGAGCTCGGGGTCGCGGGGCTCTGCGGGCGGCTGCTGGGGAATGCTCTCGGCCGCCGCGGGGCTGGGATCGGCCGCCGCCCCCCCTCGCCGCTCGGTAGCTGCGGGGTTCGGCTTCTCTGCCGTCTCCCGCTTCCCGGCCTCTTGATCCCCCGCGCCGTTCTCCCGGGCCGTTTCGGCCGCGGACGCCTCCCGGGGCCGCCCCCACTCGGCTCCCCACAGCCTCTCAAGGACGGAGGCGAAAATGAGGGCCAGGATGGTGAAGAGCAGCCGAGCTGCCAGGTACAAGTCCACGTCCACACCCACGTCCACATCTGCCCCCCCGTGATTCTGGAGCCTGCCCGTATCACAAGCCATTCCAATAAAGTGCACTGAAACAAGAATCTTAACCCAAAAGCCATATCCGAATGCTGAGATAATATATACCGGCAGTAAATGAGGTACAGCAAGCTGAAACCATGAACTCAAGAGCAACAACTTTGAGAGCCAATAAATCAGCATTGTGACGAGTGGCTATTAATCCTGTCGTTATCTCAACCCTTCGTGCCCCACGTTGGGCGCCAAAAAGAACTGTCGTGGTTTAAGTCTATAAACCCATACAGTCACTCTCTCACTCACTCCCCACTCTTTCTTCCCTCTGCTCCTGGAGGGATGGGAAGGAGAATCGAAAGAATGCAACTCCCACAGGTTGAGATAAGAACAGTTTAGTAACTGAGGTATAACACAAATCACTACTGCTACCACCAATAATAATAATGACAAGAGAAAATACAAGGGAAGGATACAATTGCTCACCACCCAATATCAAGCCCGACTACGCAGTGCACCCCCCACCATGCACCCCCACAGGCACCCTCACCACCCTTCTGGGTCTCTGCTCTCCGTCCCTACATCCTGGACATGACGTGCTGTGGTATGGAATGATCTCTTTGGTTAGTCTGGGTCAGGTGTCCTGTCTCTCCTTCCTCCAGGCTTCCCCTCCTCCCTGGCACAGCATGAGACTCACAAAGTCCTTGGCCAGCCTAAGCATTACCAAGCAGTAACTGAAAACACTGGTGTTATCAGCACTGTTCCCAGGCCCAAAATCAAAAACACAGTGCTGCACCAGCTACCAAGAAAAAAAATGACTGCTACTGCTGAACCCAGGACAAGAGTTAAGAAGAAAATTCTCATTGGGCCTAGCTTGTTACGGGCTCTGGAATGGCTTCAGGAACAGAAAGCAAGTTAGTGTCATGAGGGGCAAATGCTGTTATTCAGATTTCTTGTAGAGTTTGTTCACCTCAGTGGGAAGGGTGATTTAGAAAGACAAATGAAGGTGAAAGGTGATGATACAGTTAGTGCCTTTAATGCATTTTAGCCACAAGAATTAGTTCACTGTCCATATATTAAGTAGGGTTGTATTTGGGATTTATCTCCTGTTTGGGGAAGGAAAATGTTTGACCTGATAGTTTAGGATGAGGGATGATATTAACAGCTGATATTTCATGCTCTCAGATTCCAACAGGGAATTTTGCAATTGCATTTCAGGTTAGGTTTTTATTAATTTAACTTTTGAGTGTAGAAAACAGGCTTGAAGAAGTCAATGTCCTATTGGATTCTTCACAATCATCAGGAGTAACACCTGCTTCACCAAGTCCCATTAATCTGTGTTAGGTTTCACTCTAGCTATTGCTTACCTGGTGTCATGGGTTCAGCAGAAGCAGTCATTTTTTTTTTCTCCTACTTGGTAGCTGGTGCAGCTCTGTGTTTTTGATTTTGGGCCTGAGAACAGCGCTGATAACACCAGTGTTTTCAGTTAGTGCTTGGTGATGTTTAGGCTGGCCAAGGACTTTGTGAGCCTCATGCTCTGCCAGGGAGGAGGGGAAGCCAGGAGGAAGGAGAGACAGGACACCTGACCCAGACTAACCAAAGAGATTATTCCATACCACAGCACGTCATGTCCAGGATGTAGAAACGGAGAGCAGAGACCCGGAAGGGTGGTGAGGGTGCAAGGTGGGGGGTGCAGCCGGTGAGGGGTGCACCGGTGGGGGTGCACAGCTTGGTCGAGCTGGGTGGTGAGCTATTGTATCCTTCCCTTGTATTTGCCTTGTCATTATTGTTACTGGTGGGGGTGTACTGGGTGGTCAGGCTTGATATTTGATGGTGAGCTATTGTATTCTCCTTTTCCTTGTATCTGCTTTGTCATTATTATTATTTGTGGTAGCAGTAGTGATTTGTGTTGTGGTAGCAGTAGTGATTTGTGTTATACCTTAGTTAATAAACTGTTCTTATCTCAACCTGTGGGAGTTGCATTCTTTCGATTCTCCTTCCCATCCCTCCAGGAGCAGAGGGAAAAAAGAGTGGGGAGTGAGTGATAGAGCGACTGCATGGGTTTATAAGCTTAAACCACAACACCTGGCTATAATCGTAACCTTGTGATTATGTAAGGACTTGGGAACACAATGCTTTTTGTTTCCAAGATGGTATTGGTACCTTAGCACAGCTCCCAGAACGATCAGTATCATGATCTTCTGAGGCACAAAGATAAATACATAAGGTAAGATTTTGGTGTGAAGAATTATAGAAAGGAGTAGGATGTATAAAGTGGAACCAGGAAGTGGCAATTTCAAAACAGGCAAAAAAACTTACTTTTGCCTCACATTGCATTGCCAAGATCCTTGCCAAAAGATGTTGTGGACAGTAAAAATACTCAGAGGCAAAAATTCCTTCGATGAAAAGAAAAAGCCATCAAGGGCTATTAAAGATAGATATGATGCTTCTGAGTCAGTAATTGCAGAGCCACAAATCCCTGGAGGCTGCAAAAAATTTCTGGAGTATTACTGCTGTATAATACACATTTTCACACTCTTCTCCCTGGGAATACACTTTGGGTGTCATCAGAAAAGTCTGCTGAGCAAACTGGATGCTTGATCTGATCAAATATAATATTGGAGTGTCTTTATAAATTCATCTTGTAAAAAACAGATCAAATATTGAGCATATCTGGATAAACATACATGTTACTGGAATTTTCCAAATACTGCTTTTTTTCAAGGCAGAACACTCACTGTCCTTGTCATCTTGCTGCATATTTAAAAGAAGACAACTGCTCTAATAAGATTAACCTGATACTGTGCATTATTGAGTTTATGGTGGCTTCCCATAGTATCTATGATCAGACAAGATGGTGTCAAATGAATTGAGTGTTTTTTTCTTTTTCAGTTTCCTCTTTATCAAAGTCAAAACTGAGAGAAATAGTTAATAATTAAAAGCATAATATATCTTATGCATCATGAGCTGTCTTGCAACATAAATTGTCCAGTTGCTGATAGAGCAAGGTCCAAGTCTACTTAGCACAGGCTGCTCAGGTTTAAGGAGCTGCTCTCAATTGCCTTTTACTGGTTTTGCTATGAATACAGTGAATTTGCCACAGTGTCCTCAATCACACTTTAAGACAGGACCCTTATTGGCTGAAATCATAAGTAGTTCTTTTTAGGCATTAAATTAATATCAGGGGGTTAGGAAGAAAGTTTTGGTCCTTTAAATTGCCTGCAGGACCTAAAAAAAATCCATATTTCTCAGGCATAAATGCAAAAAATTGCAAAACATCAGGTTGCAGACAAACCTGTAGATACTCAGGACAGAGGCTAGTTATTCTGTGTTTATCAGAAACTTCATATGGATTGCAAGTGTATTTCTCATCAGAGTGAATTTGGAGACAAAAGGGAGGGTGTACAATGTGACAGGACCAGAAAAATCTGTTCTGGGCTTCTGTATTGTATTCAAAACTGCTGTCCATTTCTGCGAATCTACCTCCAGTGATACACCTAATAAGACTCT
Organism: Amazona ochrocephala; assembly: GCA_039720435.1. Taxonomy (NCBI): domain Eukaryota; kingdom Metazoa; phylum Chordata; class Aves; order Psittaciformes; family Psittacidae; genus Amazona; species Amazona ochrocephala. The sequence continues at coordinate 48,496,815 of CM077882.1, read as the reverse complement.
TAACTCTGTTCCTCCCATTTCATGAAAGACGTAGGGGTACCCCTTGGTGTGGGTGAGAATTTATTCAGTGCCTCAGTGTTCCCCTGTATTCATTATACTATGGCAAATTTAACTCAGTCCGGACATCTGCCTCTACTTGTGGAAGATAGCTTCTCTTAGCAGAGAATCAGACATACCTGGTCAGTCTGAATCTGGAAAGGCCACTAGACTGATGTCAAATGTAGAGGAGAATCTCAGCAGCTTGTTTTTCTAGTGAATACTAAACTATATTCACCTTTACACTTCAGATAAGTTTGTTTTTCATGTTTCAGTTTGGTTTTTTTTTTCTTGTCTGGGACCACTGTTGAAGAATAAAGTCATTGTCCCTTCTGCTGTGTGCTTGTCTGAGCTAACGAAGAATACATGTGCACTAGGATTTCTTTGATGATAATGAGATCTTCAAATTACAATGTCTTTTGGATTTTCTAATGTCAGAAGTATGCAGGAGAAAATGTTTCGGAGACATGATGATTACTTGCGGGGACCAAGTTGTAGAAGACAGCAGAACACAAAACTCCTCTTAAGTTTTCCAACAGTTCTTTTTACTCATGAGATTCAGCTTCCTAATTCATACTTCTCACAAAGAGTTCTGGGTCTCCATTCTATGGCAGACACTTTCTATAGTCTGGATGCATGCAGTATTTTGCAAACACAGTAGAAAGTGGTGATAGTTTTAGAGTGTCCTTGGATGCCCTGTGATTTGCAACAGCAGCAGCAGCAGAGATAATCTTGTATTTAGTATTAAACAATAGCTCACTGTAGAATTTTCTAAACTAGAGTTGGCTTCTCACCATGTCCCAGAACCAGCCTGGCATTTCACAATAGAGGAATCAAATGTCTTTTGGCAGCATCTGATGTCATAGTTAGAGCTGATCTCAGAATTTGGCTGGCATGAGTCACTCTATTTGTACTCAGCTGTGTAATACAGACAACAAAAAGTCTGGGTGTCAACAGTGCTGTGACCTTTATACAGCATTTAACAGATTGGGAGAAGGTAGGATTGTTATTACTTGGGTTTTAAACTGCTAATATATATTTTTTTTTTAATACAGGAAGCTAATATAAGCCTATCATGAGAAGTCATATATCTTCAAATGGGATTTCATTTTGATCAAAGAACTCACAAGCAAAATGCCAGTGGACTGTGTTTGGACAGAAGTATTGCACCTCCCTCTACGCTGTTCTGACATGGGTGATGTGTTTACTGGCTTGAGGGAAGGATGAGTCCTATCTTCCTTTTGTGAATTAGCTAGAATTGCATTGAGAAGCAAAAGAATTAATCGTTGCTGGGTGCAAACTTTGCTTTTGGTGCTCAAAGGTTTAGTTTGTGTTAAGGAGTCACTGAATTTCTTCAGAATAAAATATTCTGTATAATATGCAAGTATTACTGATCTGCCAAACCTCTGAGGCTATTGGGGTAAAACTGAGGTAACTTTAACAGCCTGTGATCTGGCCAATCTGGTCTGCTTGTAATACGCAACATTTATCATATGTGGGGCTTGGCCAGTATCATACATCAATTGAATGCTACTTAAAGAAATATTTAAACAGCAGTTAAGCTGCAAGTGAGCTATGGGTTGTTTTCACATGGTGGTCATTTGCCACAAATAATTATGTGACGAAAACAGCACAGCTTTTTATCCAGATCCTTTCCTATATTCTTCTACCTTTAGGAAAGTAAAAGTATGTTATTTCTGCTTCCTGTCTTACACAGGTAGTGATGAAAAGCATGGAGGTATGTTAAAAAATAAAATTATTGTATCAGAAAGAGTCTTTTTTATATAAAAATGTATTAATAAACAGGAGGTGGTACAAGATTAAAACATTAAATCAGGAGAAAGACAGAACAAGATTTTAGAGCTGCAAATTCATTGTCTTTATTGTGAGTTGTGTGATATGTTTTGTTGTCTTCAGTCTCCTGGGGATGTGTAGAGTAAGGACCATGCCTTTCTTTTAATTTTGGTAATCTTTCTGACTACAGTAGATACGGAATAAGACCTGAAAATGTAAATTTTAAGGACTGCAGCATGAAAAGATTTGACAAACTAGAAGTTTGAGCACAGTCTGCTAGTTGTGCCAAAATTTAAGTTGCCAGTCAGACTTCTTGTCTGAGTGTCCTTCAGATGATCTTTCTCCCAGAAACTGGAGTGGTGTAGTTGGACCATGGGCTTATATCAGTAAAATTGAGTAGGTCTGTTCTGCTCTGTTCCCAGTTAAGTTGGAATTGAGCAAAGCTGCAAAGTCTGCCTCTGTTACAAAGATCATTGTAATTTTTGCACACTTCATGCTGCATCATATGCACTCAGAAATGGAATTTATCTCTGGCAAGAGTTGTGCTTCCTAAATTATGCTTGGCATGCCTGTACTCAATTGTGAATGATTTATCCGTTTCCTGAGTCAGCTACTGAATCCAACGGGATTAGGGTCCCTTTTAAATAAAATCCAACCTTGTCAACCACTACTGAATCCAAGTGGTATAATCACATTTTATGAGCTTCTTATCGATAACTTTGGCCTATTGGTCTTGAAACATTTTTGTTGCACCTCATCAGCAGCTGGTCTTGCTAATCCATGATGTGGCTGGAGTTGAAGTGCATGTGGCTTTGCCATCTAGTTTGATTTGGATTAATTGCTGATTTAATAATGTAACATCAAAAATGCCTGCTGAGTGTCTATCTGCCTTTTGTTGTAATAAATGTGCATAAAAAATCTCTAAATCTGCAAACTGACACTGCAAATTGTTTTCCCTTCAGTAGAGGTCTTTCCAAATGGTCTCAGAAACAGCAAGAATAGACACTTGTCTTTTTCCTGACATATCAGTGGTATATGAAAACACATTTCGTTCTCTTCCTGTTTCTGTCACTGCAGTTTATAGGCCGGCCACTATAGCACATGTGTTGGATGGCGTCTACAGTACATGGCACCTGCATTCTCCATACTGTTTACTTAGTTTGGAGTTTGAGCATTTGTTCTGTACCAGTACCTTATCACTATAGTTCTTTCACTACTCACTTCAGCTGCTCTTTCAATGTGTGGCATGTTTCTAGGTTAGGTCTATTGCCTTAGAAATGTAAAATTGATCTTGCTCTCATTCTTTCTGAGATTACATATCGGTGCCAAGAATGTGAACTCTACAGTATAAATGTTTTGGGTTTTTTTTTTTCCTCACAATTCAATACAAGTATTTATTCAGGTAAAGGTAAAACAAAACACTTTAGTGTCTACTGTTCTTTCTGAATATTTTGATGATCTGTTCCAGCATTTGGGGCATTATTCCAACAGGAGTGTCCTGATTACCCCCCTTGTATCATAATAATGATTTCTCTCATCTTCCATTATAAATTCTGCATGGAGGGTTAGTTCTTGCTTTCACATTTTTAATGCCTGCACACAGATTTTGCCTGGAAAGCCACCATGCCACCATGGCATCACTCCCTGCTGCTGATTTCCTTTGTTTCTTCACAATATTTTGTCTCACAAGAGTAACCTCTGCTGTCATACCACGTGCTGAGTAGTAACATAAGAAAACACCACAGTTCCTAAGTAAAATGGCATTAGATTGAGAGAGCCGTAACTGAACGGAAGTCCTGTGGCATGCCAATTTCCCCAGTTGACAAAGACTGTTTAAGGCTTTTCATGCTATTAACATTTAAAGGCTGCAAGGAGTGGAGAGAGTGGGAGTGACCCATGATGGCTGTCAGGGACGGAGAGGGCATCAAACCTAAGCTAACTGTGCTACACCAGCTCCTCCTCCCCTCCCCCCCAACAGCGCTGCCCCTGACTTTGGCTTCATTTTGGTGCAGTCTCTCAGCACCAAGTCAAGGAAGCACCTCCTATGGAAACAGACTTGCCAAAATGTTCCTTTCTGTTCTAGCACTATGCTAGAAGTAATGTGGTGCTCAGCAGGTGAAGGGAAGATACTGTTACAAAGGTGTTTGCTCTGGGAGAGGTGGGACTCAGGGGCAAGGCTGTTGATCTCTTTTTAACTCTGGGTGAGTAGTTGATATCTGGGGGGAATACTTTTGCAAATTGATGAGGAAATGTAATCTGCAATTCTGTCTATATTTATGAACTCCCATTTCTCTGAATGCTGTAAGAAGTAAACATGAGAGGCTCATTGCTTTAATACTGTCCTCAGAAAATGACCTACCCCAACCTTCTCTTTCTTGCTTAATTTCTTTATGAAAATCATCCTACATGCTCTCTAGTTGTCTCTGGAACTTTCCTGCTGTGTACTGTATGTGCGCCTGTATTTTTGCCATTTCTCATCCATTCTTCTCTCAGAGCTCCACTGAACAGCATTCATTGCCCTGAATTTGAGCTTAGTCTCTGAGGAAAACTGCCAATGGTTGGTTCTTTTTCCAGGCTGCTGTTTTGGGTGCTGACCTCCAGTGTTTCTTCTGTTCCATGGAAGTGTAGTAATCAGGTTTTTTTACATTTAGCCTACTACGTTGTACTCAGTAAAATGTGACTCCTAAATTCAACTCCAGTATCAGATAGCTTTGCTATATCTCTTTATAGATGGCAGTGGTTTTTGTTGTGTGTTATCAAGCAGCACTTCTTTTTCCCACATAAAGTTTTACTTGTTTTGTACATAGACTCCATGTTTCAGAATAGAAAATAATTGTCTATTAAGGTTACACAGGGAAGATATTTAGTTTTCCCAGGTTGCTGGGTGTGGCACTTGAGACAATCACATTTATTAATTTTAAAAAGGCTGCTCAGACATTTGAACTTGACCCTTCTTCCTGACAATAACACCTGGCAAGAGAGCTAGATATCCTAAATTGCAGATACATTCAAGATTTACTTTAGCTAAAGCCTGTTTGTAGGATGTTTGTATGCCAAATTATATCTGGAGTAAACTTTTACAGGCAAGCACTAAATCGGGGAAAAGGGTATGGGAAGAAGTGTAAAGGGGAGTAAAGTAGAAAGGTTGACAGACCCTTAACTGTAATGAAAATGATCATGAAAAACTCTACAGTATTAACTTGCCAGGGTCGTAAAAACCAGATTTTTCTGTCCACAAGGCTCCTGGGAGCTGCTGGAGACAAAGAAAATTAAATGTGATGGTTCATATATAATTCAGATTTTTGTTTCTTTTCCTCATTCTCAAAAGAGTAAAGTGACCTACTTTCTATATGTTGTAGTTTAGTGGGAAATTCCCCTAACTCCCAGTGTTAGTATGCTTGTTCTCTTCTTAAGCAGGTGCTAACTCCCATCTCTGCTTTACTACTGCTGGCATAGTATGTGCTAAACGTGTTGTGACATTCTTTCCTCTCAGTTTATAGTGAAGATGGTTGTGCTTCTTCCCAGATTCCAGTTTTGTTAAGCTTCTGGGATTAATGTAGGTTCTCTATTAAATTTTTGCATGATAGTTGTCAACCACAGTAGAAATAATTAAATAACAAGTTCTCCTCTAAGATTTGTGCTTTTATATGTGATAAGTTACGTGTAATGATGGTTTAAAAGAGAGAAAAAAAAAAAGAGGAAAAAATGCAACCTGCATTGATCCTGCCCTCCAAGAAGAGCCAATGTTTAGTTTGCTGGATCTAGATATAGAGGAAAAAGAGAGAAATTTAATGAGCTTATATTCTCCCATTACAGTGCTGAACTCATTTTTGGTTGAGGAGATTCTTCAAACTTTTGGGTTGTTTTCCCAGTATATTGTTACAATCATGGAAGGCGAGAGGTAGGAACGTGTTAATCCTCTTTCACTCAAATTGAAATTGCAGTGACCAAGAAGAGTTGCTTGGATGTATGATGGACAGTGTTTCATTTACTTTTCCAAAGAGAAGTCACTGCACAATTTGATCATTGGATGTATTCAACAAGCAAAGCAAAATAATATTTCTCACTAAATGAAATGTATCCTTTAGAACGGTTTGCAAGGAAAAAATTGAAAATTACTCATGGTTCTGCTTAGCCATATTTAATTAATTAATTAATTATTTGTTTGAGGTAAGCAATTTCTTCCAGCTATGAACATTCGACCAGTTAGCAAAAGGATTTGTCCATTTTTATTTTTTTTGTTTGTTTTTGTGATCCAAGTGTTAGGATTTGGGAGTCTGGATCCAAAGGGAATAAATTTACGTATGCAGGACATGTTGTTAGAGGAGCTAATGCAGTAAACAGAGGTTGCTTAACTGTTGAGTAATGCTACAATAGTTATTTCCAGTATTTTGCAAGAAGCAATGTTCATGCAATGTTTTACCACTAGCAATATGTTAGTGGTTTTAATTTAATGCCAAACAAATCCCTAAGGGCTGTAATTTCACAAACATGGAGTATCACACTTTGGGAACTGTACCCCCTTTCTACTTTTGTAAGGTAAGACTTATAAGTAAAAGACAGTTTCTTTTCCCCAGTTAATAATCGTTTACAATCTAAATAACATAAAAATAATCTTATGACATCAGAAATAGTAAATTATAACCATTGAAAGGTAATGCATGTGCTTGCAACTTATGATACAGGTAAAAAAAAGTCCTTAAAAAAGGTTTAAGTCTTTCTACAACAGATTACTTCAGGAAGACAGACATAATCTGAAGGAGCTCTTATTTTCATTCTGATTTTGGATGTGTTGACATTATAGTAAGATAAAAATTAGCAGTACTACAAGTCTATACCTAAGTGAGAAGTACTTCTTATCTTAATTCTTTCCATAATATATTTCATTTATTGTGATGAGTATATGGATAGAAACAGTTTTAAAGTGACTGAAATAAATTATTTTTTAAGTATCCCTGGATCTCTGTCTCATTCCAGATCCTATAAATGTTCTTAATGCTCCTCTACTTAGTGTGTTTCACTTAGCTTGATATTATTGCTAGTTTCACTTTGTGTTGAAAATAGGTGGATGTTTCCTAGTGAAGATCAGCTTTAGCAAACACTCCTATTAATGCAATGCTTATCAAATTCTTCCGTTTGAGATAGACGCATGTTTTACATATAGAGAATTAAGGGATAAGGCAGACAGATAGCCTTTGAAATGTCTTGCTGTGATTAAGTGGCAGAAAGAAGCTGGAGGTTTTATCTCCTATGTTTTTGCGTTCCCTACTGCTGTGCCATTTGTGTAGTTGTACATATATATATATGTATACACATATTTAGATGTCTGTATTGAAGGGAGGCATAGACTTGATGCAGATTTGATTAAAATCTGCTTTTCTTTGAAGTGAAAAATAGGGTTTTTCCCACTTTTCTGCCGCCGGTTTCATAACAGATTCTTTGCTGGTGCAATCCTATCACTACCACTTTCTATAAAAATAACATAAGATCATCTTGGCCTGAAGTAAGTGAATTCATGTGTATTTATTTATGTGGTGTAATACTGTATGTACCTAAATATGTGCATAGTTATTTTCATGAGTACATCTACATTGCATTAACCGTCATCAGTTTCCATGCAATTCGAAACTCTTTAGTTTTTGGTAGTTTCATTTTGCTCAGGCTGTCTGAATAAAACTTTTGGTGGCTGTTGGGAAGGTTTGCCTCCAATTTGGACTTACAATTTAAGATATGAGTCATATCAACCTGGTTATTATTTACATCAAACACAACCACAATTAACATCCACTTGTGAAAATAACTGTAAAAGTAGGTCTCTTGATAATTTCCTTTCCCTGTTCTCTAACCCTTAAATTCATGGACAAGTAGGAGCAGAAACTGTATCAGGCAGTCTGTGGCTACATCTGTGCCTTTTAATGCAGAAGACCCAGGAACTATTTAGGTATTTGTGCTACTGTCTCCCTCTACAGCTTGCTTTGCAGCCAGTATGTGCCTTTTAAATACTACATGTCTAATGCTCCTTGGTGAGACATCCACAGGAGAAGATTGTCTTTCCATTTCCATGTTGAGACACGCAAGGTGGTACATGGAAAAAAATACCAAGAAAGGTTTGCTGGGGTTCTCTTCATGAAAATTTTGATGGGATGCTACCTTGTTAGCTTAAAGGCAAAGTATGCAGCCATGTCTCATCATGTGGAGTAAGAGCAGAGTTCTAGTGCAGTCATATGAAGGAAATAAGCCTGTATTGGAAACCTCTGTCTTATCTCTAGCAAGAGAAGCAGGTAAATTGTGATGAAGTTGCTGGAAAAGACTGTGCTTTGGAATGTAAAAGTGTATAAAGAGTTACCTGGCAAATTTTTGCGAGGAGGGGTTGAAGACTAGCCAAACAGGACAGTTTCCATCTACCCAAATGCACATCAGAGGTGTGAGTTCTTGGGAAGATATCTGCAGCAGTGCAAATCATGATGTACTCGGAGTAGATGCAGAGTGGAGTATCTGTTCTTAGTTGTGAAAAATGGTACAACATATTTTCTTTGGTATTGTGAAAAGGGAGACTAAAAAGAAAGTAAAGGAAGGTACAAAATATAAGAGCAGAAATCAGTGCAAAAAGGAAGAGTGATGGAGAGTAGCTAATGAGTTGGACGGAGGAGAAGTGGTGATGTGAAAGTGAAAATAATACTTCTGTAGAGATCACATATGAGAATGAAGTGAGTGACTTGAGAAAACTGGAATATATCTCCATTACTGTGGAACTGAGTAGCATGCAAACAAAAATAAGGGAAAAGCTCAGGGGAGAGCAGATAAAAGAAAAAAAGCATTAGGATGATGTGTCACTGGGGAAATGATTTTCACACTGATTCACATATTTTCTGCAGAAAAAAATCACTGTTTTTTGGCCTTCAGAACTGGTAACTTTCTGATAATTCACAGAATCACACAGAATCACAGAATAGTAAGGGCTGGAAAGGACCTCAAGATCATCAAGTTCCAACCCCCCCGCCATGGGCAGGGACACCTCCCAATAAACCATGCCATCCAAGGCTATGTCCAACCCCACCTTGAACGCTGCCAGGGATGAAGCATTCACAACTTCCCTGGGCAACCCATTGCAGGGCCCCACCACCCTCACAGTAAAGAATTTCTTCCTCAGATCCAATCTAAACCTCCTCTGTTTAAGTTTAAACACATTACCCCTTGTCCTCTCACCACAGTCCCTAATGAAGAGTCCCTCCCCAGCATCCCTATAGGCCCCCTTCAGATATTGGAAGGCTGCTATGAGGTCTCCACGCAGCCTTCTCTTCTCCAGGCTGAAAAGCCCCAACTTTCTCAGCCTATCTTCATACGAGAGGTGCTCCAGTCCCCTGATCATTTTCGTGGCCCTCCTCTGCACTTGTTCTAACACTTCCATGTCCTTTTTATGTTGAGGACACCAGAACTGCACGCAATACTCCAAGTGAGGTCTCACAAGAGCAGAGTAGAGGGGCAGGATCACCTCCCTTGACCTGCTGGTCACACTCCTTTTGATGCAGCCCAGAATACGGTTGGCCTTCTGGGCTGCAAGTGCACACTGCCGGCTCATGTTCATTTTTTCATCAACCCACACCCCCAAGTCCTTCTCTGCAGGGCTGCTCTCAATCTCCTCCCCGCCCAACCTGTAGCTGTGCCTGGCATTGCTCCGACCCAGGTGGAGGACTTTGCATTTAGCATGGTTGAACTTCATCAGGTTGGCATCAGCCCACCTCACAAGTGTGTCAAGGTCCCTCTGGATGGCATTCCTTCCCTCCAATGTATCAACCGAACCACACAGCTTGGTGTCATCGGCAAACTTGCTGAGGGCGCACTCAATCCCACTGTCCATGTCACCCACAAAGATGTTGAACAAGACTGCTCCCAACACCGATCCCTGGGGGACACCACTCGTTACTGGTCTCCAGCTGGACACTGAGCCACTGAGCACTACTCTTTGCGTGCGGCCATCCAGCCAGTTCTTTATCCACCGAGTGGTCCACCTATCAAATTGATGTCTCTCCAACTTAGAGAGAAGGATGTCATGGGAGACAGTGTCAAAGGCTTTACACAAGTCCAGGTAGATGACATCAACTGCTCTGCCCCTGTCCATCAGTTCCGTAGCCCCTTCATAGAAGGTCACCAGATTGGTCAGGCAGGATTTCCCCTTAGTGAAGCCATGCTGGCTGTCACCAAGCACCTTGTTGGTTTTCATGTGCCTTAGCATGCCTTCCAGGAGAATCCGCTCCAAGATTTTGCCAGGCACAGAGGTGAGACTGACTGGTCTGTAATTCCCTGGGTCATCCATTTTTCCCTTCTTAAAAATGGGGGTTATATTTCCCTTTTTCCAGTCATCGGGAACTTCACCTGACTGCCATGATTTTTCAAATATGATGGACAGTGGCTTAGCAACTTCCTTTGCCAGCTCCTTCAGGACCCTTGGATGGATTTCATCCGGTCCCATGGACTTGTATACATTCAGGTTCCTAAGGTGGTCCCGAACAAGATCCTCCCCCACAGTGGGCCCAGGGTCCCCACCCTCACCGTCCCCGCGTCTGCCTTCCAAGACTTGGGTGGTGTGGTCAGAGCATTTGCCCGTAAAGACTGAGGCAAAGAAGTCATTAAGAACCTCAGCCTTTCTCAAATCCAGGGTAGCCAGTTCTCCCGATAGCTTCTGGAGAGGGCCCACGGTGTCCCTAACCTGTCTCTTATCGGCAATGTACCTATAAAATCCCTTCCTGTTCTCCTTAACATCCCTAGCCAAGTTTAATTCTAAGTGGGCCTTAGCTTTCCTCACCTGGTCCCTAGCTTCCCGGACAACATCCCTGTATTCTCCCCAGGCCGCCTGACCTTGCTTCCACCTTTTATAAGCCTCTTCTTTCCTTTGAATTTTGCTCAGCAGCTCCTTATCCATCCAAGGAGGTCTCCTGGCCCTCCTGCTGAACTTCCTTCTAGTTGGGATGCACCGCTCCTGAGCTTGCAGCAGGTGATCCTTGAATATCAACCAACAGTCTTGGGCCCCCCTGCCCTCTAGGGCTGTATCCCATGGAACCTTACTGAGCAGGTTCCTGAAGAGGCCAAAGTCTGCTCTCTTGAAGTCCAGGGCAGTGAGCTTGCTGCACGCTCTTCTCACTGTCCTGAGGATCTCAAACTCAACCATCTCATGATCGCTGCAATCAAGGCTGCCCTGGAGCGTTACATTCCCAACCAGCCCTTCCCTGTTGGTGAGGACGAGGTCAAGCATGGCACCTCTCCTTGTCGGCTCCTCTATTACTTGCAGAAGGAAGTTGTCTTCCACGCAATCAAGGAACCTTCTGGATTGCTTGTGCCGGGCCGTACAATCCCTCCAACAGATATCAGGGTGGTTGAAGTCACCCATGAGAACAAGGGCCTGCAAGCGTGAGGCTGCTCCTATCTGCCTATGGAGCGCTTCGTCCAGCAACTCCCCTTGGTCAGGCGGTCTGTAACAGATCCCCACAATAATGTCACCCATCACTGTTCTCCCTTTAACCCTGACCCACAAACTCTCTGTCGACTGCTCACCTGTCCCCAGACAGAGTTCCATACTCTCTAGCCTATTCCTAACATAAATAGCAACTCCCCCTCCCTGTCTGCCAGGCCTGTCTTTCCTAAAGAGCCGGTAACCTTCCATTCCAACACACCAGTCATAGGTGCCATCCCACCATGTTTCTGTGATGCCTATGATATCATACCCCTGCAGATGTGCACACATCTCTAATTCCTCTTGTTTGTTCCCCATACTACGGGCATTTGTGTAGAGGCATTTGAGCCGAGATCCATTCAAAGTCAGAACATTTTGTTCCACAAAGGAAAAATTTGTTGATAGTATTTCATGAACCTGTTTTGTGTGCCATTATTTGTCATTAACCAGTTCTCCTTCCTACTGCCTTTAAGACCTGATCTTATGCTGGTTTGTACAGCACCTCCTAAAGGAACACTCAACGTAAGCAAGCTATAGAAGTATTCCACAGAGTTTGGCAACACTGGAGAGCAGGGACATTTAAACATTTTTGAAGAGTTTGGTTCTAATTTAGGACTAATTGAAACATAATTCATGTCCACAGGTTTTGATTTTCTTTAGAAAAGAGCATATGAAACCATATAAAGAAAATTACCTGGCACATAGACAATAATAAGTGGAAAAATTGCTTTTAAAAGATCTGGCCACCTAGTTTTCCTGGGTTGTATGTAAAGATAAAACAGTCTAAAATTGCATCATTTTTCCATTGAAAATGGGTGACCTTCTCACTTCTTTTTTATTTATTTTTTTTTTTTTAAATAAGTGTATATGAACAAGATAAGTCAGAAGGTAAACTTGAAATGTATCAGCAACGGCATAGTGGTTGTCCATATGTAGGCTGTTACCCAGTAGAAAATGCAAGCTAAATGAAAAGAAACTCTTCGATGAAAGGTAGAAGAAGCTACCTTGCATTCACAGCAGGAGTAGCTGATGTACTATGAAATCACTGCTTTGTTTTACCCCTCACTCCCTGGAATACTGTAAGAGGGAAGAAAGTATGGAGAGCCTTGAAATTCAGAGACAGTTATTCTTCCTAAGTTTTGTATGATTCTCAAGATGGTGAGTAATGGGTTGCTGTTCTGCACAGCTGTACAGCTGCTGGATTTGCTTCAACAAAACATCAACTTTTTAGAAAAAAATTGGCTACAGGAAGAGAACAGATGTACAAAAGAAAATAGTGAAAAGATAACTCTTAACATCTTTATATGTTTACTAGAAATTTTAAAAGGGAGAAAAATCTTAGGTATTATGGCAAATTGTTATTTTTACCCTTATACACTAATTTTATCGTACCCATTTGTTCATATTATTGCACCACAGAGAAGAGTGCTGTTATTACAGCTTGAGTAGTTCACATTCAACTTTCCTCTTCCAAACACTTTTGTCTTTGCTACTATTTAAATGGCAACAAAAGCTGGCAAGAATCTATGGCTACAATGCTTGTTCTTTTAAAGAATGAAAAAAACTCCAGTTAACTCTTCTCTTTGTTTATTCTATTGTTTCAGTTTCTTTGCAATGACAATTGCAGACATTTTGCTGGAGAGAGCTATAGTTCAGTCTCTATGAAGTTTATTTCTAACTACTTTTATTTATTTATTTTTTTTATTTTATTTTATTTGTTGTGTTATGGTAGCAGTCATAGACACTGCGTCCCAAACATGGGATTGTAATTCCTGTTTGGGGTTATAATCACAAAAATATAAAAGGCACAGGAACTAGGAATTTTGCACCATCCCAGAAATGTTAGAAAAAGATAGGTCATGATGCCCTTTTAAGTGAGGCTGTGACTGGAAATGTTTGGGACTCACTGTTCCAGTAAACCTGTTGTCCTCATCATAGGAAATCTTTGTGGGCATCATACAAACACAGAACAAAAAGCTGTCTCCTGTCCTGGGAAGCTTATTTTAGCAGCAACTGTCCACAGAAAATCTCAAAAGGTTGCATTCTGTTGACAGTCCATTAGAGCTTTCACCAAAGCAAATGTTGAACTCCAGCAGCATTTAACCTACATGTACTTGTGAATGTTTATGGTAGGAGTGGTTGAGTTGCTAACATTGCATCCTGACTCTGACAGTGTCATAAAAACCTGTGTCTACCTGTGGCATATGAGGGAAGGGAAGCAAGTAATGATAATACTGAGAATATTCTTCCAGTCAACGATGTGCAGGTCGGGGACTTCTGAACCAGACATAATGCTGTGGTATTGAGTTGTCTTTACCTCAGTGGATTCCTTTTCAAAAAACTTGTCTAGTTTTCTACTGAACCCATGTGACTTACATGAGAAAGTTGGAGCTGCTCAGCCTGGAGAAGGCTGCGTGGTGACCTCATAGCAGCCTTCCAGTATCTGAAGAGGGCCCACAAGGATGCTGGACGGGACTCTTCATAAGGGGCTGTAATGATAGGACAAAGGGTAATGGGTTTAAACTTAAACAGAGGAAGTGCAGGCTGGATATAAGGAAGAAGTGTGAGGGTAATGAGGCACTGGAACAGGTTGCCCAAAGAAGTGGTAAATGCTCCATCCCCGGCAGTGTTCAAGGCCAGGCTGGACAAAGCCTTAGCAGGAGGGTTGCAACTAGATGATCTTAGGGTCCTTTCCAACCCTAACTATCCTATGATTCTATGACTCTACCTGGGGCAAAGTATTCCACTGAATAATTAAACATAATGGTGAACCTGCCTCATTTTGTTTGTGTTCAGGCTAGCACCTGCTAGTTTCAAGGGTAACTCCATTTGTTAGAACAAGTCATAGTTTCTTGGGATGGCCCCAGATAAAGTAAGTGTTGAATGTAATGATAATGTAGATGCCAACATCTTTTTCTAAGGTTCAGGAATTACATCAGGCCAGATTTTTGCTCTGCATCTTTTTTTTTTTTTTTCCCACACAATTCACTTTTACTTTTAGATAGGGTATGTCTATAACATGGTTACAAAAATAATTTTAGTTAAACTACCCAGAACTCCATGTAGCTAAATCATGCAACTGCACTTTTAATTTATAGCAAGAAGCAATCTTTTCTCTCCACTGGGGTCTGCCAAGTAAGCACACACATTAACTTGCAAAAATGACCACAGTAGTCTTAATTTACTACCTTGGTTTTTGCATTATTTTTGACAACTTGACAATTTAAATGAGCAATCAATCAGAACTGTGTACATAAACATTTAGCTATCTTGCAAATAAAGTTTTACATGGTTTACAAACAGAAATGTGCTCTATAGGTTCACATGAATGCTTAAAATTATTATTAAACAAGTCTTTGTTTTCATGCTGGGCTGAGGTTTCCTTACACATCTGTAGTAAATTGTCCTAAGGAACATTGACTCAAAAGAACTGTATTGTCTTTTAGTAGCATGGTTAGGGTCGGCTGATGAATCGTGAAAAATATTACTGTTACAGATGATCGCAGGAAAAAATGGTTTTATGTAGTATATTTCAGCAAGTAAAAGGTATTAAAATTAATTTCTTCAGCAAGATTTTCTGGTTTTAATAAGTCTTTTGCCACCATTTTGGCAGGCTGTCTTCTATGTTTGAAGGGACCCTATGAATGGATGAAATGCTATGAAATAGGAAAACGGTAGAAGTATACGTGCCAGAGAGTGTCACTCAGACAATTACCCAGGAAGTGATTGATGGTTAATGTTTCTGCATTATACATATTAAACTGAGCTGACTTTTTCAGCCTGGATTTAACTTTCAAGTTATCTGATGTAATTTAGTGAGCAAATTGCCTCTTATCTGAATGATGGATCATGTAGCACTAGTTCTTGTAGATTTCTCTCTCCAAGCTGCATAAATAATTGTTCTTTCTCAATTATACCTGTACCTTTTTGGGGGAGTAGTAGAAGCTACAGCAATGTTCCTGGTAGTGGGGGAGAGCTGTGTTACATTGATAGTAATGAAGAAAATCTACATTACAAAAAAATTCTTTTTTTTCATGAAACTATCTTGCAAACTGTGTATGGGTGGCTGAAGAGTAAATTTTATTTCTTTACCTCAAGGCAGATGATTGTGCATAAAATGAATGTCCAGTTTGAATAGTCAGATTATACACTAAGATCTGAAGGAACTAGAGTATATAATTGAGGAGGATAATTCAGTATGAACCAATCACCTTAAAAAGCAGAAAAAATACCTAATAATCTGGATAATACTTTTTTTTTGGGGGGGGTGGAGGGAGAAATGAACCAAAGTAAAACCTTTATTAGACTTGCAACTATTCGAAAGAATAGTGATGGTTACAAAAAAAATAGCTAAATAATTATGAGAGTTGTGTTCTGCTTTGCTATTTGTGTCCTCTCTGTTGTTTCTACACATGGCCTAATGTCACTATGGCCAGTGAAGTCACCTATGAAGTCAGCTTTTTGGAAATATCTCTAGAAAGAAAACGTTCTGGTTCCAGCTTCATATATCAAATCACACTAGTTCTGTGTTTCTGATTTCTCTCTTGCATAGTAAATAGGCATTAACCAAAGAAACTGAGAAGAATAGTGTAATTCTATAAATAAAATAAAATAAAAAAAATTATAAATAAATAGTGTAAAATTTCAATTTCGAGTTAGACACATAGAGAAAAAAATTCTGACCTGTAATGTAGTTTGAAAACCCAAGCTATACTTATGCAAGAATTAAATATTCTATACATATCTGATTTGCTTTTTATTGACAATTTCTATCTGGTGTGGCCTTTATTTCTGTGAAAAACTGCTCTCTTTCCTTCAATTATTCCTCCCTGCGCTGTTTTACAATCTGTTGATGAATGTAAGTAAATATCGTTATTGTAAAGATACTCTCTAGTCTGGCCTGTAACGTGTAATCCAAATTAAATCTTGGCTGTCTGGGGAGCTAGTGACTTTTAGTGGTTCTGAGTATGTGTAACTGAGAGTGTGTATAAAACACACAAACCACGAAGGCAATATTTATTTATTTATTCATTTGCTTTGGAGACCCTGTCCCTACATGGGGAGGGGGTGCTAGAAATCTGGGTACATGAGGTAAGTTCTGCTTACATATGGAGTGAATTAAGAAAGCCTGAGAGAGAAAAATACTGCATTTTCCAGTATCCATGATTATGAAAGTGGAATAAGTGTTACGTAGCTGCCAACTTTACGTGCTGAATAGAATACTGATGGTAAGCTTGTCATCCTTAAGTTGCTTGTTTTACCAATATGTTTCTCTTTGGTCTTTATGGGAGGAAAAACTTAGGAAATCTGAATATATTAAGTACTGAAGCACACCAAGTTAGAATTGTTTAAATGGAAAATTTAGCCACATTAATAGTGTATCATCTTTTTTCTATTAAGGAAAAAATAATGGCAGTGGTTACAGGACAAAATTTCAATGTAACCAAGTTAAATAAAGACAGGGTGGCCCCATGATAGGAAAAGAATTAGCCTAAGACAGCTTGCAAACAAGAGAACCCATGGCAGATGTATTTTCTGTATCTGTAAATAAATACAAAATGAACAATTGAAAACTGACCTGAAAGGCTGTCCTTGGTTTTGGAGGAGAAAATTCACTAGAAATGTCAGAATAACAATGGAGATACATCAGGTGTAAGTGAAAAAAGAACTGAGTTCTTAAATAGTAATCAGAAAAATAATTAAAATAACATCAGCGGTGTGTGGAATGGTGCTCTTTTGGGTTATAGTTGCCTACATGATATAATTTTCAGCCAGTAAAGGGAAACGGGAAGATCTTACTTTTCTGCATTATTTTACAATTTGAAATTAAACCATTTTTCCAGATGTTTCTGTTATGTATCCAGTTGGGCAAGCCCAAAAGGTATTCTGCTGTTTCATTGAATAGAGTTCTTTGTAAATTAAGCACAATACTTTTATAAAGCATTTGGCTAAGCAGCTACCCGAACTGATGTAGACAAAGCAGATGAAAAATACTCAATATCATGTTTCCAGCTGTGCTAAGAAATATTTTCTTCACTGAAATATGAAATGTTAGTGTGAACTAAAATAAAATCATAAGCATAGGGCAACATCTAGGACTTAATTTCCAAAGTTACAGAAATCAAAATGAGTATAAGTCATGCACTGTGAATCAGTCATATAATGCCAATATCAATAATGAAACAAAAAATTCAATTGTATTACTAGAGGGCGAATGAAGCAGGTCCCCACTGGTGAAAATGAAGTTGCACAATTTGAAGCAACACTGAATAAGGAATCGGACTGGAAACCTTGTGATCAGAGAAATGTTCAGAAGTTGGGATCAATTACATTGTAAAGACAGGCCTGAATCAATGCAGTTTGTACTCATACCCAAACCACCCCAAAATTCTGCAGTATGTACCATTCATGTTGTTAGTGTGTCATTCAGATAACTTCCATGATTCACACTGCTGCATAATGAATACTCCTGGCTTCTATTAGGAACTCTATGTCCCCTTGTCTGCACAGTAGAAACAATTTCAACTCTGTACCCTGTATACTGACATAAAAGACATACTTTCATTTACTCTCTCAGTTCCAAAGTTTAACTCAAAGTGCTAAAAAAACCTTGTTTCCACTAAATATAAACCAGGTTTTCCACTAACTCTTTTATGTTTTTGATTTCTCAATATTTCTTAGTATTTCTCTTGATTTGGCAGGTCAGTTTGTTTATACAGGCACTGGCTATGATTACCTTCCACTGGTTTTACTTTAGCAGGAGGCAATCAGAACTTTGTAGAACCAGGGTTTTTTTTTTCAGTTCCCAGAGTTTTTTTAATTAAAAGAGAGATTTAGAGAGACAAAAAACTTGAAGTTTTCTTAAAAAAAAACATTTTAAAAGTGTATTTGCATAATGGTAACTTTCTTAGCTGAGACATAAAAAAGACACAAACAACCCCCCAAACAAAAACAAAGCAAAAAAAAAAAAAAAAAAACAAAACCAAAACAACCCACTCCAACCAAAAAGCCCAGAAACAAACTATCTCCCTCCAAAACCCAATTCAAGCTTGTCCTAGTCTGCAAAAGGTCTTCTATAAAAGGCATCCCTCCCTAAACATGCTAAGATAAATTAGTTCTAATTTATATATGGAGAGCTAATGAGGTTTGGTCTTGTGTTGCTTCCTGAATCATTGCTGTAATCTGCAAAATAGCTAGCATTTAATGTTTCTAGTTTCAGCTTTATCTGAAACATTTCTGTATGAGAATTATATGGGAAAAGTACAGTTCTTCTAATAACACAAAACCTGACAGAACTGATTTTGCTCAAAAGTAAGCAAAAATTACTGTGGACCGAAATGCAGTATCGAAAGTATTAGCACAAGCACAGTTTGTTTTAGTGCTACAATTAGAATAAGTCTGCAGCCTTCATATACCCAAGCTGACATCAGTCTGGAATGACTTTTCCAGAAAGAATAGTATGGTGCAGAAAAGAGTAACATGTAGGCATCCTCAACAGTGGCATGATGAACAATGAAACATGTGGCTTAGTTGTTCAGTGTTTAAAAAAGAAACCACTACAGACATGAGTGTGCTTCCTTACATCCGTCCAGGAGGCTGGGCAGTACACTAAAATGGGTCATTTAAATGTGTGGCTAGGGTCCATCTTTAAGATAGTTCTATCTTATGCCATGGTATGAAATGATCTCATGATTTGTAAATAGTTTGCCCAGATTAATTATAATCATGAAAGTCGGGAATATTTTAAATCATTCTGATTAGGTAGACAGATTCTAGCCTTTGCGTGTATACACGATATACATAATTAGAGCAACGTGTTTCATTCAAACCAACTGCAATCATGAAATTACTCTTGCCTGTTAAACTGCACAGGAGGCTGTGATTAGATCCTTTTTATTTTCAATATGAGTTCCTTGCAATTCCCAAGCTCCCAAATGTTTCAAACCAGCTGTAGCAATAGGACTTTTAATTATACTGTTGTTCAGTGAGTGACATATAGCTTTTCCTCAGTCTGAATTAGCCCTGGACAAACAGATAGGAGTAATGTGAACTAAAAAATAAATGCAGAACAGCTGCGGACAGAAATGAATGCCTTGATGAAAAACACTGTCCTGGTAGTTTCCTCGTATGTTGCTATGATACAAAAATATTCCATTTTTTGACAGGTTTTCTAAAGTGACAGGTGTCCTTTAGAGTAGCTTTCCTGTGTTTTTACCTGTAATTTTGAAAACCAAGCTCCTCATTTGTAGTTTACTTCTATATGGTGAAAAAGACAACATAATATTGTCCCTACAATTGATTTTTACACCCCATGCCTAATAAAAATGCATCTGGACAGTACTTTTCTTGAGAAGGGTCTAGCTTGTGTTAGAATTTGTGATGATTTAGAGATCATTAAGGAGCTTCCTGTTGTTGAAAAGAACAGGCATAAAATTGTTGAACTAGCTGCGACATTCATGAAGACTATTTTTGATAAATTGTATTTTCTTTTGAATTTGAATTTGGAAAATATGCTCATCTTTAATTTTGAAATAAGATGTGCCATTGCAAATATGGTGATTAGCTTAATTGCACATTAAATATCTGATGTACTTTTACTTAGGGTAGAGAATGTTACTTGTTATTAGAATCACCCAAATAGATGATCTGAGCCTTATTTCCATCAAAGTATCAATTCTTCAGTGCCAGAGGAGTTTTAAGAAATTAGACAAGAAAAGTATAACAAAATTGTCAAAGCAATACCATCTTAAAGTTTGGTCTTTACAAATTACATTTCTAACTGCACAGGTGTATTTGGCTTGTTAGCTATGTGTCATCAACAGCTCAGAATTCAACAGATCCTAATTTTGGTGCTTCTCAGTTCAGTAGCACTTTATGTAATGATACAGCTTTGAAGAAAAAAATATAAACATGGTGCAAGAATCCAGAACAATTGCAAAAGCATAGATTTTTTTTGGTAGTAGTCTTGAAGTAGTTTTTTTTTGTTGCTGAGCATGATTTTTCATAACCGTCTGTGTTTCTAAATTCGTAACGTATCTGCTAACTTTGTCTCTCTTTCATGCTCATTATTTAACTAATTGATTGTATAGACATCACAAATTTTGGTTGACCTCCATAGTAAACCACTGAACATAAGCTGAAATTCAGATATTTTTTTAGTAAGTCCTGTCTTGATCTAAAAATGCTAATTGCTGAGGATTCCATGACAGGGTAATTTGCTTTTGCAGTCAGTGTCCTCTGTAGCTCTACAGTTATTGCCTGGACGACTACCTTCTGCTTGTGCTAAGTGTTCCAACGCTTGCTCCAGACTTGGTATGATTAGAGACATGCCTCTGCAGAGTTAGCTGAAAGAAACTGTGTCAGCATTAGACAAAAAGCCTCAACTTCTTTGGAATGTCAGTATTTTGGATGAGCTACATCACTTCTTTCAACTCAAAACCTCTTAAGGACTTCCTTTGCTTCTAAAGACTCTTGGGAGTATGTACCAAAGTCTCACTGAACAGTGGAAGTTGAGAGGTTCTTCCTGGAGGAGTTCAGTCCAAAAATCTAACAGATAATTTGAGTCTGTCTTCTGCTAAAAGAGCCTGTCTCAACCAGGTATGGAAGGCATCACAGGTAGCTAACTCAGATACTTGGGTTGGCAGTATTTATAAAATATCTGGACTAATGGGTTAAAGATATTCTGAACTGTGTCTTTTTTTTTTCCATTTCACAGAACATAATATCGGAAGTACCTATACCAAGCTCATTTTGAAAGCTTCTGACGTAATGCTTGACACATAACACTTCTAGTGCTGATTGCACAATGCCCTCTTTACACAAGAGATTTCTACAAACCTATGTAGTACACTTGGATCAAACAGTATTAGTCTCAGAGTTTCAAATCTGGATTCTTTGGACAGATCTTCTTCAGTTCTATGAAAAGTTATTGCAGTTTCTAACCAGTATCAATTAGTAAATGCTACATTTACATTAGAAGTAAAAAAAGGCTAATGGTACTCATCTGAAAATTCCAGTCCATACAGCATGAGTTGTTCATATGGCTGACCTTTCTGTCACCTGCAACTTAGAGGTTGATGCGTTTGGGTTTTCTACATTGCAAGATAAACTTCAGGAGGCTTAAGTAGGGAAAGAGTGAAAAATTCAGATTTTGCAGTTGCATTAGAGCATAAATTGCTTCATATTGCTTTCTAGTTTTCTCCTGTCCTCTTTAAGTATAAAGTATTTTGGATTAAAAGTGGTTTGTACAATTGAAAAGGAAAATTTATCATTCTTTGATATTTATGCTGTGATAAAAGTGATACAGTTTTCTCAAAAATCAGATGCTCAACCTGAATACTTAGGATATTTCAAGGGAATGTACAGCAGCTAATCTCTCACCACCAAAATTTAAACTTATGTAAACTTATGACCAGGCCGTCTGAGTGTAAGCTGAGTATCTTTTACAAGCTCCTAAAAGTAGCCTGCATAAGTGCTGATTTGCTGGCTCCATCTGATAAAATACTAATTCCTGTGTAGTTCTTCTAATAACCCTCACCAAAGTTAGTTTGTTTCTGGAATCTGACAACGTTTTTCTTTTTCAACTGGAGCACACCAACATAAGCAGTGCAGAGTTATCCTGAAAATGAACGCTGACAAGAAAACCCAGCTGCTGTAAAAGGAAGCAATTAGTACTTTCTGCACCTAATCGTACAGGGGCAGAACGCAAACTCCAAAGGGCTTTCTTAGGAGACATCGAAAAAAGAGTGGGAGGACAGTTAACTGCTTTCCCGTGCTTAGTCAGGACCAGAACAGCTCAGCCAGATCTTGGACATGAAATTTCCTTCCACTTATAAAAACTGACCTATTTTTAAAGCCCTTAGGATGTTTTGTTAGTTATAGTAATAATAATAAAGAATTTATTAATATAACTTCTCTCTGTCTAGACAGATCTTTATCTAGCTGAAAATAAAGAGAATAAAAAGAAGAGAAACAGACTGCTTTCTGAATTCAAATATCTCTAAGTTCCTAAAGTTTCACTGAGTTCCTACCGCGCAACATGCTGAAATGACACCAGTGTCCATGGTGTTGGCGGAACATGAAGCTGATAGCAAGCATCACAATTATTTTTTCGGGTGGCACCAAGCACTGACTGTCATGTTTAGCAGCCAGGGCTCAAAGGTTGCTGTGGTTGCCCAGACCTAATATGAAAGTTGGATGGTTCACCTACAGAAACCAAACTAAAATTTGGTGTGAACCAAGCAGACGTGTCCCCAAACTCCTGCACATTAGTGCAACACACCTGTCCTGTCCCACACAGAAACCTATGGCCCTGTACCTTTCCACCACAGACTGAGCAGCTGCGCATGCTTTCGTCCTTCCAGTGTAAGCAACTGCTCAGTTCTTCCTGCAGTGGTCACGTTCCCTCGAGCTGCAGGTACTGGCTCACAAATGTGTCATACATGCCCTTCCACCCCCAGAGAAGCTGTCCGCTTCCTTCATAGAATCATAGAATGATCATAGTGATAGAATAGTTTGGGCTGGAAGGGACCTTAAAGACCATCTATTCAACCAACCGCACTGCTACAGGAAGGGACACCTTCCACTAGACCAGATTGCTCAGAGCCCTGTCCAACCTGGCCTTGAACACTTCCAAGGAAGGCACATCCACAACTTCTCAGGGCAATATGATCCAGTGTCTCACCATCCTCACAGTAAAGAATTTCTTCATAATATCTAATCTAAATCTACCCTTTTTCAGTTTAAAGCCATTACCCCTTGTCCTGCCACTACATGCCCTTGTAAAAAGACCTCCAGCTTTCTTGTAGACCCCTCTTTGGTATAAGAAGGCTGCTCTAAGGTCTCCCAAGAGCCTGAACAACAGCTCTTCCCCCTGGGAGCAACTTGGTTTAACACTTACTAAGGATAAATTGTAAGTCTCCCAGTAATGTTATTCTGAAATTTTTATCCCACATATGGTCTTGTCTTGCATCCAGAATTTAACAAGTGTAATTCCTGAGACTTCCCTCAAACTCTTCTCTCACTGCACTTTTCTTTCAATTCTTACTGTTAAAAGATACATAGAAGCATTTTTTCATGCTTTTGCAGGTCTTCAATTTTTCTGTTACACTGTGCTGTACTCAGTATCAGGAAAAACAGATGCTTCAGCTCCACCATGAAAATAAAGAGGATGGCTGCAATGCTGACTATTTTTCTTTTACTGATTCCTATTCCTCCTCAAGCATTGCTCGTTTCTGTGGAAGTACTCAGTGGTTTTCCATGTTTCTGGATGTTTTAAACTCTGCTTTGGACTCTGATTTAGAACTGTTATATTTCCAGCAGTGAAAAAAGGTCCTCCAAAAAATGTTCTTGCAGACCTCTTTGTTGGGGTGGGAAGAAAGGGGGGAAATATTGGGTATCAGAGGGGGTGACGGTGTCTTACTGTGGTAAAAGCCTCAATGTATCGTCATGTCCTTACTGCCAAACTGGGATACAGCACAAGGATCTTGCGCTTCCTGAATTGTTGTCCCCAAATCCTCAAATCCCCCAAACCCATGTCCCACCAGATATCAGGCAGCCAGAAATGCTATCCCCCTGACCTCTTTGTACCAAGTTCTTCCCATCCCTGATCTGTCTAACTCCAGTGCTACTAACATTCTTTCCTTGCCGAGCAACCCCAGAGTTCTCAGCTTCTGTTTTGAAGCTTCCTTCTCCTCCAGTGTCCTCTATTTAAGTTCCTCATTTCTGTCTGCACTCAAATCCTTACCCACCTGTGCATTCCTGCCATCAACCTCCGTCCCCACTCCAAGTCTGCATGTCTGTGGGAACAACTAATGACAAGTCCATTTCTGTTTCTACAGCAAAGGGTTTTATGAACCCTCCCCATGTCCTTTTTCACTCTATTGGATGCTAGCACCTGCTAGCTGGCTGAACTTACCCCTCTCTTGGATCTGCCCTCAGAAATAAACATGCCCCAGCTCTTGTTTTTGGCAGAACTGCAAGAAACCTTGGACATAGGCTGCAGTAATCAAAAATTTGCTCAGATGGCGAGGAGAAACAAGAGATATTTGGGATAAAGAGTCCATATAGAGCCCTATTTAAACTGCTGTTCTTCAGTTCTTTATTTATTTTACTCCTGGTACAGTTTGCTCTTGGTTCTGTAACCAGTCAGGGGCAAGAAGGCCAACTCCTGAAGGCGTACTTGCTTCAGCATCTGTGGTCTAACTGATCAGCATTACATAAAATGAACTTCAGCATAACATAGCCAGTCCCAACTGAAAGGTATGTAGCTGCACAACATATGCAAAGTACATGATCATGTGAAGGATTAACAATTTGCTTGGCCTTATTCTCCAATTTTATAATATGTTCCATGTGGGAACACCCCCATACGCAGGCAGAGCCTCCAGGAGGTTCTGTGCTCTCCTGCCAAGGCTCTGTCCATGAAGTGACAGCATTAGAGACTGTCCTTGATATGACTTTTTCTAAAGTGTTTGTTTCCATAGGTAATTTTGTGGGGCTTTAATGAGGTTGAAGGTGAAGAAGGCTGAACAAGAAGAGAATGAATCTGCAATTGTGCCAGAGCAAGTGGATAGTAGTAGTCTGGTTTCTACAATGGAGGTGGTGTAGCCAATGATCTCAGTATTTGCCATATTAATGAACGTTAAGGCTGGCAAGAAGCTGCTTAGACAAACACAAGAAGCATAACTAGGAATGCTCCATTAATATTATTCTCTCCCCCCTCCCCATGTTTATATGTATCCAGAAACCCCTCTGTTTCCTTTTATCCCTACTCAGATTAAACAGAGATTAGAAACAAATTTAAGTGACCAGTTTGGCAGCAGTTTGGAAATGCTATATCCAGAGGTATTTTTGTGCTTAAACATGAGTTATATGTGGCCCACTACAAGTTAATAATTTAGGCCATGAAAGAAAGAATAAGATAAAAAAAGGATTTCTTGTCAGTTTGTCGGTGACATGGACAGTGGGATTGATCACGCTGTCAGCAAGTTTGCTGATAACACCAAACTGTACGGTTCGGTTGATACGTTGGAGGGAAGGAATGCCATCCAGAGGGATCTTGACACACTTGTGAGGTGGGCATATGCCAACCTGGTGAAGTTTAACCATGCCAAGTGCAAGGTCAGACACCTGGGTCAGAGAAATCCCAGGCACAGTTATCAGTTGGGCAGAGAAGAGATTGAGAGCAGCCCTGTGGAGAAGGACTTGGGGGTGTTGGCCGATGAATAAATGAACACGAGCCAGCAGTGTGTGCTCGCAGCCCAGAAAGCCAACCTTATCCTGGGCTGCATCAAAAGGAGTGTGACCAGCAGGTCGAGGGAGGTGATCCTGCCCCCTACTCTGCTCTTGCGAGGCCTCACTTGGAGTATTGTGTGCAGTTCTGGTGTCCTCAACATAAAAAGGACATGGAGCTGTTGGAACAAGTCCAGAGGAGGGCCACGAGGATGATCAGAGGACTGGGGCACCTCCCATTTGAAGACAGGCTGAGCAAGTTGAGGCTGTTCAGCCTGGAGAAGGGAAGGCTGCGTGGAGACCTCATAGCAGCCTTCCAATATCTGAAGGGGGCCTATAGGGATGCTGAGGAGGGACTCTTCATGAGGGACTGTAGTGAGAGGACAAGGGGTAATGGGTTAAAACTTAAGCAGGGGAAGTTTAGATTGGATCTGAGGAAGAAATTCTTTACTGTGAGGGTGGTGAGGCACTGGAATGGGTTGCCCAGGGATGTTGTGAATGCTCCATTGCTGGCGGTGTTCAAGGCCAGACTGGACATAGCCTTGGATGGCATGGTTTAGTGTGAGGTGTCCCTGCCCATGGAAGGGTGTTGGAACTCGATGATCTTGAGGTCCTTTCCAACCCTAACTATTCTATGATTCTATGTGTTTCAGAGCACACTGTGTTTCAGAAACATTGGATGTGGGTTTTTTTATGGGCATATGCTATGAAGACGGGAAAGTGTCAGTGAAAAGGAGTATTATAAACATTTTAATTCTCCTGATATTGTCCAGAGTGGCAATTTCTTTCCTTTTTTTTTTTTTTTTTACCCTGAGTTACTGGCATAAACATCCATTTTGATTTTATTCAATGTCAAGCCTGGAAGAGAAGATGCTGGATTGTTGGTTTTGTTTATTATTTTTTTTTTAAACAAGAAATGAATTGAAACTAGCTTATTTTCCTACCTTCCTAACTTTGCAAAGTCTGCTGAAAAAAAGCAGTATTTGTTTATAGTAGACTCTTCAAATTTTTGAAGGCTTCCATTTGTACTACTGAAGAAAGATAAAATGGTTTGCACATTTACCATTGTGTATTCTGTTGTAGCTCTAACTTCAACCCCAATGTATTTGCTTTGCATTTGTGCTTTGAGTTAGTTTCACTGATGAAGATGTAATAAATTATACATAAAAGAAAGTGAACTTCTAAGATGATGCTCATTAGGCAGTTCTAACTTGTAATGCATCAGAAACCATATGCTTCATGCATTAACTTACAGCTGTAAAACAGACTTGAAATTACCAGATGAAGGCTTGGTGCCAGTTTCCAGGGAAGCCAATGAAAAAACTCCATTTATTGCAGTGATTCAGGGTGAAGTGTGTAATAATCACAATTATAAAAGAAGAGTTTTTGGTTTTGAGCCAAAACCTCATCCTTCTTTCTACAGGTTTGCAATACTGGAAATGCAGAAGAGCTGCCTACCCTCATCAATTTCTTTAATGTATGAAGATATAAAAAAATCATGTAGTCTGTTTTGAAGTTATTCTTGTCACTTTTATTTCTTCAAACTGCAGACCAAAGATTAGTAACCCAGTCACTTTATGAAGAAAAAGGAGTCTGGAGTGCCCAGTGTTTCTGGAGAAGTGATCTAGAGAGCAGGAAGGCTATCTGAGTGACTTATAGCCTCTTGGTGGCAGGGACAGGTCTTGTCCATTGCTGCTGACAGTGTTGCCACATGTCGTAGAATCAAAGAATCATAGAATCGTAGAATAGTTTGGGTTGGAAAGGACCTTAAGATCATCTAGTTCCAACCCCCCTGCCATGGGCAGGGACACCTTCCACTAAACCATGCCACCCAAGGCTCTGTCCAACATACTGTTGTTGGACATACTGTCTACTGCTGTTTCTGTTCAGAGCCTGATGCTGAGCTCGTAGCAAAAGGATAGACCTGTTTGACTTTATTGGAAGAGGCCTGTTCAAGCTGCAAAAGAGGCATTTCAGGAAATGTGCCCACCCTTTGTTAAAAATCAAAGTAATTTATTACAATTTTTGTGCAACGTTGAATGGTCCTGTCTATCCTCTGCACTAGAACAAAATTTGTAACACGTTTCCAAATTAATGATGGAAGACTTCCAAACTATTGAAGGAATTTCAGAGCATGCATCCCCTTGAAAGAAATATGGTTGAGTGGGGTCCCTTTCACACTTCTCTTACTTCCTGAAGTGCTTTTCCATCTTTTAAAAGGTCCTTGCCCCATTTTATCTTGGCAAAAGAAACTAGGCTTGTGGCTTGTAGACTGAAAGCATTCACTGTCTAAGCAAGCTTGAGCCTCTTAACAGGGAGTCCATACTGGACTTAAAGCAAAAACCTATCCCTTATGCCTGGGACCATCATGAAGCAGAGAACGTTAGAGTCATTTACAGCTGCCTGGCGTGGTTGCTGAGGGACAAATTAAAATCACTGGTCTGCCAGGCTTGTCAACACCTTTGAAATCTGCCGCCTAGCCTTGTTCCCCAAAGTACTCCTTGGAGAGAGTGAAGGAGACAAACTGACAGCCAAAGACAGGGTCCACCTACTTGTCCCTTTTTCTTCCTTTGTCTTTGTTTCTTTTCCGTTTTTATAATTGCCTTTTTGCTTGTTTTTATCCCAACGTTAATGTTGTAATATTGCTAAGTGGTTTAATTAGAAGATTTATTAACTTGTGTTTTCTGTCTTTTTACTGAGAAAAAGTACAAAAAACTTGACATCAAAATAAAAGTTATTACACAATCCACTAGCTGGGTGCAGTCCGTCCCCTTTGAATTTCATGGCTAAATTCCCGTTGGCTTTCATAGGAGTCTGTTAAGAAGCAAGCTCTTGTTATTTTGTAATATGCATGCCACATGGGGTCTCAATTTAGTCATTTAATTAAAGGCACCTAAACAAGTGGCTTTTTTTCAGTGATGTGACTGACTCAAGTGGCTAAATGGGAGTACATGTGCCTAATTTTAGTACACTCACAATTGAATATGGTAACCACAGTCCCGTATCATAGCTACATCTGTATGGGTTAGCACTTGTCAGTCACTTTGAGAACTGCTTGACAATGTGTGCATCAAACCCACCTCTCTTGATATATCCCATAAATCTTAAATGAAAGCAGATAACAAAGTAAATATGAAACACAAATCTGGGATTAGCTTGACAACAGTAATTAATGCCTGTCTGAGGCTTTGCTTCTTGATAGTAATTAATCACCTCTTTTCAGAGTATTTCTGATATTGCAAATTATTAATGCTTTAAAAATGTAAAGCAATTTAAGCTGTGACCAGAGCTGAGATAGTGTTTTCCTGGAGCATCACTCTGGAGAGAGATTGGTGAAGATCCAAGAACTGGTAAATTTAGAGCAAAAGTGTTTAATGCACTTAGTTATTAAACACCAAACTATAAACAAGTGCGTCAATATTTGGACCTCCAACATAATAACACCATTTAAAAAAAAAAAAAAGGTTTCCAAGTTGCAGTAATATAAACTAAGGCTCTTAGAATTTACAAAGTCACTGTTTTCTCTTTTCATAGGGTGAATATTAAAATTTGTCAGTTTAAGGATTAAGGCTAGATCTGATTTTTGTTGCCCATTGTAAAGAAGAATTGCAAGTTCCACTAGTGAAGATTTTTCATTTTGAAATATGTTCCAAAAGGGTGGTCTATATAAGAATAGATGAATAAGGTTATCTTATGGCTTTCAGTGATGACGAACATACACATTCACAGAGGGGCATATATAAACCTTGTCACATGAGACCAAATAGTTTGTTCTTTCAGCACCTTTAGCATGTGAGCTCTTATTTACGCCGGTATGTACAATGATACATGCTGCATATTGTTTCCCTTCTCAATGACACAATTGTGCTGGAGTTCTTTGCTTTTTGGCATCACTCAACAGTGTGTTAATTTGGATTAGACTTTCTTTGGTAAACCCTGAATAGTCTTTTTCTTCATTGCCTTTGGGGAACCACGAATAGCTTCTTCATGTTTATCTCAGTTCTCCATTTTTTATTTGAGCCTTCCCAATAGGGTGACTAGTTTCTTTCTGGCTTCCACTTACTGGTGGACAAGATGCCTTTATTATTTAGGAGAAAGGCATATTCCAGACTGTTCTAAAGCCTCAAGCATATAGGAGGGGAGAACCTAACCTTCAGAACAGCTGATCTTCAAACAGTTGACCTTGTTTGAGTCTTCAGAAACAACACAGAATCACAGAATCACAGAATAGTAAGGGTTGGAAAGGACCTCAAGATCATCGAGTTCCAACCCCCCCGCCATGGGCAGGGACACCTCCCACTAAACCATGCCATCCAAGGCTATGTCCAACCCCACCTTGAACGCCGCCAGGGATGAAGCATTCACAACTTCCCTGGGCAACCCATTCCAGGGCCCCACCACCCTCACAGTAAAGAATTTCTTCCTCAGATCCAATCTAAACCTCCCCTGTTTAAGTTTAAACCCATTACCCCTTGTCCTCTCACCACAGTCGCTAATGAAGAGTCCCTCCCCAGCATCCCTATAGGCCCCCTTCAGGTATTGGAAGGCTGCTATGAGGTCTCCACGCAGCCTTCTCTTCTCCAGGCTGAACAGCCCCAACTTTCTCAGCCTATCTTCATACGAGAGGTGCTCCAGTCCCCTGATCATTTTCGTGGCCCTCCTCTGCACTTGTTCTAACACTTCCATGTCCTTTTTATGTTGAGGACACCAGAACTGCACGCAATACTCCAAGTGAGGTCTCACGAGAGCAGAGTAGAGGGGCAGGATCACCTCCCTCGACCTGCTGGTCACACTCCTTTTGATGCAACCCAGAATACGGTTGGCCTTCTGGGCTGCAAGCGCACACTGCCGGCTCATGTTCATTTTTTCATCAACCCACACCCCCAAGTCCTTCTCTGCAGGGCTGCTCTCAATCTCCTCCCCGCCCAACCTGTAGCTGTGCCTGGCATTGCTCCGACCCAGGTGGAGGACTTTACATTTAGCATGGTTAAACTTCATGAGGGTGGCATCAGCCCACCTCACAAGCGTGTCAAGATCCCTCTGGATGGCATTCCTTCCCTCCAATGTATCAACCGAACCACACAGCTTGGTGTCATCGGCAAACTTGCTGAGGGCGCACTCAATCCCACTGTCCATGTCACCCACAAAGATGTTGAACAAGACCGCTCCCAACACCGATCCCTGGGGGACACCACTCGTTACTGGTCTCCAGCTGGACACTGAGCCACTGAGCACTACTCTTTGCGTGCGGCCATCCAGCCAGTTCTTTATCCACCGAGTGGTCCACCTATCAAATTGATGTCTCTCCAACTTAGAGAGAAGGATGTCATGGGAGACAGTGTCAAAGGCTTTACACAAGTCCAGGTAGATGACATCAACTGCTCTGCCCCTGTCCATCAGTTCCGTAGCCCCTTCATAGAAGGTCACCAGATTGGTCAGGCAGGATTTCCCCTTAGTGAAGCCATGCTGGCTGTCACCAAGCACCTTGTTGGTTTTCATGTGCCTTAGCATGCCTTCCAGGAGAATCCACTCCAAGATTTTTCCAGGCACAGAGGTGAGACTGACTGGTCTGTAATTCCCTGGGTCATCCATTTTTCCCTTCTTAAAAATGGGGGTTATATTTCCCTTTTTCCAGTCATCGGGAACTTCACCTGACTGCCATGATTTTTCAAATATGATGGACAGTGGCTTAGCAACTTCCTTTGCCAGCTCCTTCAGGACCCTTGGATGGATTTCATCCGATCCCATGGACTTGTATACATTCAGGTTCCTAAGGTGGTCCCGAACAAGATCCTCCCCCACAGTGGGCCCAGGGTCCCCACCCTCACCGTCCCCGCGTCTGCCTTCCAAGACTTGGGTGGTGTGGTCAGAGCATTTGCCCGTAAAGACTGAGGCAAAGAAGTCATTAAGAACCTCAGCCTTTCTCAAATCCAGGGTAGCCAGTTCTCCCGATAGCTTCTGGAGAGGGCCCACGGTGTCCCTAACCTGTCTTTTATTGGCAATGTACCTATAAAATCCCTTCCTGTTCTCCTTAACATCCCTAGCCAAGTTTAATTCTAAGTGGGCCTTAGCTTTCCTCACCTGGTCCCTAGCTTCCCGGACAACATCCCTGTATTCTCCCCAGGCCGCCTGACCTTGCTTCCACCTTTTATAAGCCTCTTCTTTCCTTTGAATTTTGCTCAGCAGCTCCTTATCCATCCAAGGAGGTCTCCTGGCCCTCCTGCTGAACTTCCTTCTAGTTGGGATGCACCGCTCCTGAGCTTGCAGCAGGTGATCCTTGAATATCAACCAACAGTCTTGGGCCCCCCTGCCCTCTAGGGCTGTATCCCATGGAACCTTACTGAGCAGGTTCCTGAAGAGGCCAAAGTCTGCTCTCTTGAAGTCCAGGGCAGTGAGCTTGCTCCACGCTCTTCTCACTGTCCTGAGGATCTCAAACTCGACCATCTCATGATCGCTGCAATCAAGGCTGCCCTGGAGCGTTACATTCCCAACCAGCCCTTCCCTGTTGGTGAGGACGAGGTCAAGCATGGCACCTCTCCTTGTCGGCTCCTCTATTACTTGCAGAAGGAAGTTGTCTTCCACGCAATCAAGGAACCTTCTGGATTGCTTGTGCCGGGCCGTACAATCCCTCCAACAGATATCAGGGTGGTTGAAATCTCCCATGAGAACAAGGGCCTGCAAGCGTGAGGCTGCTCCTATCTGCCTATGGAGCGCTTCGTCCAGCAACTCCCCTTGGTCAGGCGGTCTGTAACAGATCCCCACAATAATGTCACCCATCGCTGTTCTCCCTTTAACCCTGACCCACAAACTCTCTGTTGACTGCTCACCTGTCCCCAGACAGAGTTCCATACTGTCTAGCCTATCCCTAACATAAATAGCAACTCCCCCTCCCCGTCTGCCAGGCCTGTCTTTCCTAAAGAGCCGGTAACCTTCCATTCCAACACACCAGTCATAGGTGCCATCCCACCATGTTTCTGTGATGCCTATGATATCATACCCCCGCAGATGTGCACACATCTCTAATTCCTCTTGTTTGTTCCCCATACTACGGGCATTTGTGTAGAGGCATTTGAGCCGAGATCCATTTGAAGCCGGCTCATTGGCTGGAGCAGCTGGAATACCCCTACATTGCTCCGAACGTTGACTATAGGTGCTACTAACCGACTGGGTGTGTTGGGATGGAATGCCGCCCCCCTCCCCCAACACATCTAGTTTAAAGCATCCTTGACCAGCCTGGCAAGCCTCCTACCAAATCCCCTCTTCCCCTTCTTTGTCAGACCAGCTCCACCAGCCCCCAGTAGACCTGGCCTACTATATTGAGTCCCATGGTCAAGGTACCCAAACCCCTGACTATAGCACCACCCTTCTAACACGTGTTAGGTCAGACTATGTTGACCTACTTCAACAGTAATGAAGATCTCATGCCCCAAAATTTGCAAGTGCTTTAGAAGATGTTCTTGTGCCTTGAAAATCTTTCTTACACTCTTCTTTTTTAGGCCATTTACCTCAGATTCCTGGTACCCATTAAATCTGCCAGAAAAGAATTCTAAGAAAAAATGGCACTTGTTATCTTCTACAGCTTTATTCCATCAGATCTCTGGGGTCTAAAGAGGTTAGCTGTGTCACTCTAGTCATAATAGCAAGCACAATGTGAATAACACGATCTTTAACCATAAATCATAGAATAGTGAGGGTTGGAAAGGACCTTAAGATCATCTAGTTCCAACCCCCTGCCATGGGCAGGGACACCTCCCACTAAACTATGTCACCCAAGGCTCTGTCCAACCTGGCCTTGAACATTACCAGGGATGGAGCATTCACAGCCTCCCTAGGCAACCCATAGTGCCAAGTGTTTGGAAGTAGTCTATTGAACATCTTGTTAATGACCATTCATCTGGGAATCTCTTGGTTGTCATGATTGCTGGGGCATGACACCGGTGCAGGCCCTTTATCACTGACACGGTGAGTGTCCTCAACCCTTCTGGCATCTATCTCCAGCCAGCCAGCACCAGCTGTCTGAAGTTGAGGTGTTAGGAGCACATTTCCCTCATTAGCCCTGAGATCCAAACAAGAATTTCAGTACCAGCAGAAGTTTCTTTGTTTCTCTTCTTTGAACAAAACGTGCATTTTATGAGTGAATAGATGCAAATAACCATGGGTGGGCAGAAAGTCTGTTGGAAGCTGAAGAAAGCTCATTCTTCAGCAGAGACAATGCTTTTTGGGGTAGCTGTTGGGTCTTTTGATAGACTTCAGAGAGTTAAAGCACAAGAAAAGGAGTCCTCAGCTTTGGGTGATAACTGCCTAGTATTTATTCCTAGAAATGTGTGGAGAGTCTCAGGATGAATACTCATACTTCCAGGCATCAATGCTGTCTTGTTCTCCTTCTGTGGCTGTTTTGTTATCATTCTCTAGGGACAAGGCAAACCCTGAATGTTACTAAAAAGACTAATGTGACTTTTAAGATCTGATTTATTGAGTTACTATAACTATTTTGAATCCGTTGGGCTATAGTAAGGAATAAACTGCTTACAAAATGAGCAGTATCCTCTGTTTCTTGCAGACGGACTTGTGGATCCTGGACCTCAAACTTCTGTAAGTGTTGATCAAATTGTTTCAAAAATCAAATTTGAGACCCCACCTGGAGTACTGCCAGAGATATATTTATTATTGAATATTGCCTTTTTCTGGAGGGTAAGAGAGTGTTTTTTTCTCTCTATCCATTCTTCATGGGATGTCTCTTTCAAAAGCCATCTTTATTTCTGGTTCAACATTCCATTTCACTCAGAAACTTGTATTTTATCTAATTTTCATGTCTTTCCTCCACACTCTGAATACTAGTAAAGCTTTACTTTATTTCTTGTTTCTCTTCATATTTCTGATTTCTGACAGGATTAAAAATTCCAGATGTTTTCTTTCTGTCAACAGCCGAGTGATCTGGCCATACTGTTGTCTCTGTGTGCAGACTATTCATGTAGATAAGAGGCTGTCATGGCCTGTTTTGAGACTGCAGTCAAGGCTGCATTCATGGTTGGAGTGAATGCCACTAGCTCTTCAGCTTGGTGGGCAGTAATACTCAGAAATTTCACCTTTCTAGTCATCTGCTGAGCATTCATATGGGGCTCTTTCCAATTTCATGAAAACATGGGCCATCCCAGAAGTATCTGGGAATGGTAGTGCACTTGGCAGTGCTCTTACAATCTTTATTGGTACAATGAGCTTCCATTACCTCTCTGTGGTAAATATGCATCCTTCGTCTGTGCTCACATTGCATTGATGTGTTTGTGTGCAATCACTCTAAAATAGAATCATAGAATCATAGAATAGTAAGGGTTGGAAGGGACCTCAAGATCATCTTATTTTTAAAAAAAGGAAAGTTTCTTCAAAATATGCATATAGGTTTTTTTCTTACTTTTTCTCCTCACAGAGGACATCAAGGAAGACAGAGATATTTTGCCCTCTAGAGAGAAGAATATAGAGGAAAATACTGCAAGGGAAAACTGCATGGTCATGAAGCAGATATTTCCCCTGCCTTCTTCCATGGCATGAATGTATTTGTACACTACCTATACAGAAAAAACCCTCTTTTTGCTGATACTTTGCCTCTCTTCCTTTCCAAAATCTGGCCATGAAAAAGGCTGATAGAACTGAGCATTAGCACATTGAATGGGCCATCATATTGCTTTTAGGAAAGCATTAGCCAGAGATGCTAAGTTCTACTTCTTGTTTTTTAAGTCTACCACTGTTTGTCATTAGCAGGTAACCAGTTGCAGCTAGTGGGATCTAGAGAAAATTGTTTTTTTTAACATATCTTCCATGCTGACGTTTGCTTAATTGGTGGCAAAATAAGGCAGCTATGCTTGCTACTGGGGGGAGAAAAACCAGACACCTGCTCCATCTTGGATGTAAATATTCCATAAAGATCCTACTCAACTGGTGTCCAGGAGATTAAGATTTGACTCTTAGCATGATGGGGTTATTGTGGTCTGCTCATGGTTATTTGACCAGTTTCGGCCTTCTAATGCCTTTAGGAGACTTGCTTCACATTACCCCAGTTGTATGTCTGGCTCACTTTCTGCAGCATGGATAAGAAAGTTTTTGTGATGCTTTTCTGTAATATCCTTAGGAGTTTAAGTTCAGGACTTGGAACTATTCAGCTAAATTCAAAGTTACTCAGGACCTCCCAGGATCTGTCCCCTGCAAGAACAGAAAAAAAGGAAGTCATTGCAATGTTTGTAGGGAAGAGTTATACAAAAGGTTACTAAACGTTATTACTTGTGCTTGATGACTTCCAACTGCCCTGCCACCCACCTTCTTGCTGAGCCAGAAGCAAATTTGAAAAAGAAGCCGCTGTGCATCATTTCCCTAGCAGAACATGTTGCAGACAAAAGGAATCAAAACCACAAGTAGAGAATTGGATTTCCCCTGCTTTCTCCAAAATAAATATTTTTTTGCAAGAAAAAGCAGCCAGAAGACATGTACCCCTAACACTAATGGCTTGTGCTTGTGCCAGCTGCAGTAGAGATATGGTAGTCCATTGAGTGCTAAGGTCAGGCTGAGCTCCTTATCTTTTGAAGTAATGTCTTGAGATACTTGCACAAAGCACAGAGAGAAGAAAAGCAGGAGGAGTTCAGTCCAGAATCTGTAGCAAGTGAAAAGCAAAATGAGCAGTGTGGCTGCCGCTTAAAGCTGCTCCCTGCACTGCTCCTTCCAAACAGCAGCATCATTTCCCCTGAAGGCATTGTGGAGAAGAGGACACACCACACACCTCTAGGCAGCATCATTTGCTGTTTGTCTGTTAGAATGAACTCTGAGGGAAGATTTTAGTACAAAAGTATCCGTACCTGAAACAGGTGCCCTAACCCAACAGGGAGCTCACAATCAGTGACTGGGGTGTGTGTGTGGGTGTGTGTAGGAGTAAGGGAGATAAGCACCTCCAGCAAATACCTTGCAAATGGGGATCAAATGAGTCATAGAATCATAGAATCATAGAATAGTTAGGGTTGGAAAGGACCTTAAGATCATCTAGTTCCCATTTCTCTCTGGATTACATGGACTGCATCCTATTCTGGCTGCTGACCTTCAAAGGGTCCATGCCTAGTTGAGCAGGGCTCGTTCCTTAAATAAAACCCCAGTACTACCAATCTGTGCTTTGTGTAGTAGCTTAGCAGTTAGAAACGTTGACTAGAAGGTGGAAAATACTGGTTACAGCCCCCTTACCTTCACAGCTTGAGCGGGTTTACAGTCCAGTTATCCATTTTGTCAAAGGCAGCCCAAAAATATAGGTTCCTTCTCTGAACATGTTGGCTAGGAATACAACAGGCTGGAAGTGAAGGAGTCAGCAGAGAGCGGTGGCTAGCTAATGCAGTCAGCTGGGAAAGCCTTCTCTGATCCCTTTTCTGAACTGAAGAGAGAGTGTTCTTCAGTAGGCACAGGAGCATCTTCATGGTGATGCAGTGTATGTGACTGATAAGCTTGTTCTTTGAAAATCAAGTGCCCATCACTTGATTTTACTTTTTCCTCCCACCACCAGGTTCACTTAGCTGTGTCACCTTTTCTTGCAGAGGGGCAATAAAGGAAAAGGTATGGCAAACAAAATGACAAAAAGAGTTTTCCCTTAAAGAGTCAATTTTTATAAGCAGTTACCTCATGAGATTATCTGGAGCACCACAATTACAGCCTTTCGCAAGCTTAGGGAAATATTGTGGTGTCTCATATGGCACCATTTGATAGCACTTAGCCAGCAGAGATTTTTATGGTCAGCATGCACTCTAAATTTACAGCATTTAGCTTCAAATATTTTTTGTCATGTCAGCTGTTCCAGTCCACATTTTCAGCTGTTACCTGGCATGGATTTGCACAGAAGAACCTCACCTGTCATCAGAAAGTCAGAAAAATATGTTCAGATTACAAGAGGA
This sequence comes from Amazona ochrocephala, assembly GCA_039720435.1. Classification (NCBI taxonomy): domain Eukaryota; kingdom Metazoa; phylum Chordata; class Aves; order Psittaciformes; family Psittacidae; genus Amazona; species Amazona ochrocephala. Next base: position 48,459,390 of record CM077882.1, on the reverse strand, counting down.
AAGAGATTTAGGAAGAGAGTCTCTTTTGGATCACGCCTGTGCCTTCACAAAAGCCATATTTTTATTATGCCCTTACATAACCTGTCCCCTGTTTCAAATACAGCTTGAAAAAACCTCCTTAGTACAAGAACATGACCAGCTGAGTAAATAGAAAAGCCTGTTGAACTTTTGGACAGTACTTACTGAGGTCCTAACTATTTTGATACATGTGCCTGCATAGAAATACATTTTTGAGAGAAATTGTGATTTTGGGACACATGAAAACAGTTGGCAAAGGCTGCAAGTTAACCTGAAAACATATTCTGGGTAACACTGTTAGAGGGGAGGGAGAGGTGCTCAAAGGTAAATTCAGGTCAGTTGCCATCTTCAAAAACAAGGCTTAGATGATTTATAAAGCAAAGTCATACACAAAGAGGAAACAAGTCACAGAAACACCAAATTTGCCACATGTCATGAGAGGGAAAAGGAGGGGAAAAAAAGTGACAAAAAGAACCCAGCAGTAAAATGAATATATTCATGCAGTGTCAGTCTCTCCAGACAAGAAATGGTGCCAAGCAGAACCGCATCAGCGTGTGGCCGCTTCTTGCACTGACACTAAAAACATCTGTTGAGGTACAGTGTTTACACTGTCTGCCAAATAAGAGTTTTTTAATCTTAAAACATACGCTGGAAATAGGAAAATTTGGACAACAACAAAAAGAAGAAAGAGGGGTGGGTGGCCAATAAATTTAAAGTGAGAAATGGGGGAGGATGGACTGGGGGGAATGTTTTCCACATAGTGCATCATAGTCAATTAAGGTCATCTCAGGTCACCAAGGGAAGAGAAGCTCATAGAGGAATTCACAGATCAATCACTCTGGGAAGTTAAAAGGAGCAAAAGGATGTTCTTCATGTCAGAGACTTTATAATTTGGACATTGGGTTTTGAATAACTCAGAATTCAGTAAAAGTCTGGGAATGCATTTGATTTAAGACACAAAAACTGATACTGACAGCAATACTCCTATTTTTGCAGGATGGCATATCTCACATTTTTGCAGTAAAGCATAAAATTAAGCACCTGGCTGAGCCAAGGTCTAATACTAGCTCTGCAGAAATTATGCCTACATGCTATTTGGCTAAATACTTATTCAAACAAATTTTAGATAGATACAATGAATAAATTATTTAAAGATTCCTCAATTTCACATTTAGTTCTCCAGTTAAAATAACTAGAATACAGAATTAACAAATATTTCAGTGAGAATAATTGGCAGATCTGACCAAATAAGTTATTCAACTATTTCTAGGACCTTTCTTGGTAGCTAGGTATTCCATATACTAAAATCCTCTTATAGAAAGTAGGATAATTTCATTTCTGAAATAAAAGTGTGAAAGGACATTATTCGGTGAAGTTATCAAAATGATCAGTTTCCTGATTATTATAAACTTGCTTAAATAGAAGATATGAGTATGTATCACTGACTGTTTGAAGTCATGAAAATTTTTCAATCAAATCAGTCTTTCTTTGATACCATCTAAGGTCAGCAGTATGTGGTGCATATCAAAAGACAGAAACAGACAACAAACCCACTTTAATATAATTTGTCTATTAAATTAATTCAATGTGAATTTTGCTTTTAGAAGAGAAAACGTGCCTAGGGTAAAATCCAGGCCCCTTGAAATCAAAGACAGTACTCCCACTCCCTTCAATAGAGTTCAGATTTCACCTCTATTATACATGACTTTCAAGTACAAAATATTTATGCTTAGTGAATCGCTGTCTGTGATATGGTCAATTGCACATGTTATCAAAACCTGCATAACATTAATTGTGTTGTATATCCTTCAAGGTTTGCTTCAGTTTATTTCTTTTCAATTGTCCTGGGTTCAGCAGCAGCAGTCATTTTTCTCCTTCTTAGTAGCTGGTACAGTGCTGTTTTTGACTTTCAGCCTGCGAACAACGCTGGTAACACTGATGGTTTTAGCTGTTGCTAAGTAATGTTTACTCTGACCAAGGACTTTCTGAGTCTCATGCTCTGCCATGGAGGAGGGAAGCCGGCTGGAAGCAGAGACAGGACACCTGACCAAAACTAGCCAAAGGGGTATTCCATACCACAGCACGTCATGCCCAGTATATAAACTGGGGAGTTTCCCGGAAGGGCTAGGTCACTGCTCAGGTCGGGCTGGGCATCGGTCAGCGAGTGGTGAGCAGTTGTATTCTCTTAGAATCATAGAATAGAATCATAGAATAGTTAGGGTTGGAAAGGACCTCAAGATCATCTAGTTCCAACCCCCCTGCCATGGGCAGGGACACCTCACACTAAACCATGCCACCCAAGGCTCTGACCAACCTGTCGTTGAAACTGCCAGGAGTGGAGCATAAGCAGCTTCCCTGGGCAGCCCATTCCTGTGCCTCACCACCCATACAGTAAAGAATTTCTTCCTCATATCCAATCTAAACTTCCCCTGTTTAAGCTTGAACCCGTTACCCCTTGTCCTATCACTACAGTCCCTAATGAATAGTCGCACTCCAGCATCCCTATAGCCTCCCTTCAGATACTGGAAGGCTGCTATGAGGTCTCCACGCAGCCTTCTCTTCTCCAGGCTGAACAGCCCCAACTTGCTCAGCCTATCTTCATACGAGAGATGCTCCAGTCCTCTGACCATCCTCGTGGCCCTCCTCTGCACTTGCTCCAACAGTTCCATGTCCTTTTTATGTTGAGGAGACCAGAACTGTACTCAATACTCCAAGTGAGGTCTCACGAGAGCAGAGTAGAGGGGCAGGATCACCTCCTTTGACATGTTGGTCACGCTCCTTTGGATGCAGCCCAGGATATGGTTGGCTTTCTGGGCTGCAAGCGCACACTGCCGGCTCGTGTTCATTGTCTCATCAACCAACACCCCCAAGTCCTTCTCCACAGGGCTGCTCTCAATCTCTTCTCTGCCCAACCTGTAGCTGTGCCTGGCATTGCTCCGACCCAGGTGTAGGACCTTGCACTTGGCATGGTTAAACTTCATTAGGTTGGCATCAGCCCACCTCACAAGTGTGTCAAGATCCCTCTGGATGGCATTCCTTCCCTCCAATGTATCAGCCGAACCACACAGCTTGGTGTCATCGCAAACTTGCTGAGGGCACACTCTATCCCACTATCCCTGTCAGCCACAAAGATGTTGAACAAGACCGGTCCCAACACCGATCCCTGAGGGACGCCACTCGTTACTGGTCCCCAGCTGGACATTGAGCCATTGAGCACTACTCTTTGCATGCAGCCGTCCAGCTAGTTCTTTATCCACCGAGTGGTCCACCTATCAAATTGATGTCTCCCCAACTTAGAGAGAAGGATTTCATTTGAGACTGTGTCATACGCTTTGCACAAGTCCAGGTAGATGACATCAACTGCTCTACCCCTTCCAGCAGTTCCGTGGCCCCTTCATAGAAGGTCACCAGATTGGTCAGGCAGGATTTCCCCTTAGTGAAGCCATGCTGGCTGTCACCAACCACCTTGTTGGTTTTCATGTGCCTCAGCATGCCTTCCAGGATAATCTGCTCCAAGATTTTTCCAGGCACAGAGGTGAGGCTGACTGGTCTGTAGTTCCCCGGCTCATCCATTTTCCCCTTCTTGAAATTGGGGGTTATATTTCCCTTTTTCCAGTCATCGGGAACTTCACCTGACTGCCATGATTTTTCAAATATGATGGACAGTGGCTTAGCAACTTCATTTGCCAGCTCCTTCAGTGCCTGTGGATGGATTTCTTCCCGTCCCATGGACCTGTGTACGTTCAGGTTCTTAAGATGGTCTGAAACCAGATCCTCTCCTACGGTGGTCCCACGGTCTTCATTCAGATAATTTGCCGTTTAATTTTCATTCTTATTTCTCAAAGAAAGCTGAGTAACCCTCCCTTCCTTGCTCAACAGATGTTTGTCTTCTTCAGTGAGAATCTGCACACTGTTCATTGCAATATGGAAGCCCGAGCTGTATGTGAAATTTTGGTGACTAATAATCTATTTGTTGACCTCTATGTTCAGACCAATTTGACTTGCATTGAAAAAAAAAAAAAAACAAAAACATAGCATGATAGTGTGATTAGGAAATTTGCCCACTGTTACTTGTCTGGACATAATTGACCATAACCAATGACTGATTTAGGTCTCTGATCCTTTAAAAAAGAGTAATAAAAAAACTGGTAGCATTTAGGGATTTTCAAAACTTTAGACAACATAAAGAAAAATAGTTTAAGGTTTCACAAAACTGTTGAGTTTTGCAAAATTTTTTCCCCTTAATTTGAACCATCATTTTCTTGAAGAAAATTAAATTAAAAAAACAACAAACATGTTTTTGTAATTAAACAGAATACAGAGCTATGCAAACAATAAAGATCCTTGTTTGAAATTAATTCTTGTCCTGCTTCTGGGGTTATCAAGGGAATAAAATTATAGCAAAACAAAACAGAAAAACTTGCTGCAGCCTAGAACTTGCATTTTACCAGAAGTGAAAGGAAAATCAGGCTCAATAGTTTTGAGTTCTATTGTGTCTCCACAAACATGAGTTTGTTCCAAATTTGAGAAAAGTAAAAATCTTATCAGTCCTGTCATCAGAAGCCAAGTTACACCTCTGTTTTTTTTTCTTGGTGTCTTACTGTTTTACTTTTTCCTCCTCTGTATCTAAGAGACATTTTGAGGCGGGTCTCAGAAATACGAAAACAAAGGCAGTGCATTAAGTCAATAGGTATTCAATGTCTAATTTTTAGAGGAAAAGATCCCTCCCAGGGCAGGAAGCCCAGCTGGAGTTGGTAAAGACCAGTAGAAGGAGCTGTATGTTTTTAGGTTGACTGCATGTTTCTTTTGTATTTATGTGAAAACAAAAAAAATGCAAAATAAAAAAAAATTAATCTGACCTGTGAAACTGTTTTTAGAAACACAGAAACTGTGTTTTTAGAAACAGGACAGATTTATTTGAGGAAACACTACTTTTCCTACTCCATTTAAATCTTGAAACACTCAAATTAGCCTCAGAAGTATATAGGATATCATAGTTTTAAGCATATCAGTTTGGGGGACTCAGTCTTCTGAGGATAACTGCCTGAGTGTGCCTGCCTGCTTTAACTACCCATCAGCCCTTTGCTCTGTTGAAATCTTACCATCTGTTTTGTGTTGAGCCACTTGAATAAACTACTGCTCCCCTTATTCTTTGTGTACAGAGCTGCCTTTTGGAACACAATATTTAGTCAAGCTCTTTGGCCCACAGATTTTCCCCTTCTTATCCAGTTGTCCTGCCCCAAGTGCCCCAGTTGTGCTTGGGTTCTCCAGAATCCAAAGTCAACATTGTAGAGGCATGGGCATGCTGAGTTTGTGGTTGAGGGCACATCCAAATATTGCTACATCCCAGATTTGGTTCAAATACTTAGTGTAGCCCATTTATTCTAATTAAATAAATGACATTTCTGAAAAGGAAAGAAGAATGGGGAGAGAAAAGGAGCAGGGTTCAACTGCTGAAGTCTTCCTTGTGTTCAAAAAACACAAGCATTCCTGTAACATTAGACTGACTTTGTCACTAGGGACTCAGAGGCCCAGTTTCAAGGTTTTACTCAGTGCTTCAAGAGTCCCAAGCCACAGAGCTATGCCCATGACTTAATATTGCCAGCATTAAGCAGATTTTCTGGGGAAATTTTTAGCAAATACTTTTTTTTTTTATTTTTATTTTAAATCTTGTTTTTTTCAAGTTGAACAGTCTTATTACTTCCCTGAGGGCATGAGGCTAACATGTGGAACAGATATCAATGAACTGTTTTCATCCTACAAGCTAATTACAATGTCAAAATTCCTTCAGTCTCTTCCTTCTCTGTGTGGGATTTAAAAAAAAGCACTTTCTTTGCTATCCAACCTATCAGCTGAATGTTTTGTTGAGCATTTTAACATGGTTTATGTAAATACATTATGCACATTAAAAATGCCTCAAAAACGTGGCCTAAAATATAAAAATTATGAACTTACATGTTTCTTATAATGATTTTTTATGATAAAAGGAGATATTTTTCAAAATTTTAATGTATCTTTCTAATTTTTTAATGCTTTGATCCAGCTCCCAGTTCTTCAGGCTAGCATTCAGTGATAGAAAGCCTCAGTGAACATGTATGGGTTTTTTATATCCTTTTAATACAGGGTATTTTGCTGTATCACTCACTACATAATAAAATACATGGAGGAAAACTTCTCAGAGTACGTGCTGCCAATTTATCCTAGAATGTCTTGGCTTGTACTGGCGCATGACCTGACCACTACAGCAACACGGTGTGCTTGTGGCCTTGCGCAGGCCAGCAGCTCCCCAACTCCTGTGCTGCTCTATCACTGACTCTCTGAGTGGCCGTATGCAAATACACCAACCTTCCTGCAGCTTGGTTTTACTTATTAGTTAGGATAGCAGTGCTCATCTCCAGCACTAGAATGAGATTTGTGCAGACTCAATCAAATGACAGCAAGCCACCAAATCTTTTATCTTGAAGCTGGCTATAGGGCAGGGTGCTGGAAGCCCAGCTGGGGTGTCTGTGTGAGCATGGTCCAAGGCAGGATTTAGTCCAGGAAACCTCCTGCCAAAGCCAGGACTGGGTTCCCTGACTGCATTGAACTGTTCCTGAGTGTTTCATAAGCCTCATTAAAATAACTTTACATAATACTGTGAATATATAACAATATATATAACAAGAATTTATAACAAGGTCTAAAATGCAATAAAAAAGCACACTCTACGTTTATTTTTAATGATTTAGCTAGATACTTCCCACAGATTCTAGTACTTAATACTACTTTCAAATAGATGCATAGAATATCCAAATCGATCTTATCTGTGTTACAATATTAATAGCATTAGGATCCAAAACTTAATCCAGCAACTTCTATTACTTTTGCAAAATGCAAACATTTACTATATGCTGTATATGACTTGGACTTGCATGTAATAATAAATCAGTTTTCCTAGACATCTAAGTGGCAGCAACTGAAGATCAGAAATAATACTGTCAATTTGACAGAGAATATTTGAACAAGAACATAATTTTTGAAGTGTTATCAGCCTGATCTCATTTATGCCTGGATTTTTTTTTTTTTGTAAAGGTAACCAGAATTTTGCCTGTAAACTTAAGCATTGTTCTAGTTAATAGAGAAAAGTCTACTTCCTTTTCCTTTTCTTTTTCCTTTTTTCTTTTTCCTTTTCCTTTTTTCCCCTTTTTTCCTTTTCCTTTTCCTTTTTCCCCCCAAAGAATTATTGTTTTCTGAGCAAAAAGAAAGAAATTTCTAAAATCTATTGTTTACTCACTCATTAGTTGGAACTAGATGATCTTAAGGTCCTTTCCAACCCTAACTATTCTATGATTCTATGATTAAAAAAGATAAACTAATAATATTTTGCCTTTTTCCACCCCAAGAAAGAGTAATGTTATAGCTGAGCATATGACGCAATAGATTTTATATTTAGAAGGTTTAATCTGTAGGAATGAGTTAATGTTTCCAGGGAGTGGAATTGCAGTACTAGTTAAAATGTCTCTCTCTCCTATAAGTATGATCTCAGGTTGTTGAAAATGAAGTTTGAATACTAAGGCAGTTAATTAGTTCGTCTCCCAAAGGCACAAGATAATAGCTCCTTCAAAACAATCTCCTTTAAGTGGATGAGATTCTTGGAAATACTATGACATAGATCGTAATAGCTCATTGCAAACATGGATCTGGAGGCTTGCTCCTGCCAATAACTGAAGATCCTAGAACACAGCAAATTACTGCCTGTACATATTCTTCTTGGTTCTTGGAAGGATAATTTCTTCTTGTTTTAATGTCAATATTCACCATCTATAGCCACAGAAAATGGGTGTGGAAATGCTGTTGCTGAAATACACTTAGGCTGATATGAAACCAAAACAGGACTAAAATCTGAATTTGAATTCAGCACTATAAAAATCTGACATAAACCCATCGTTTCAGAATTTAAACATCCAACCAACAGAACACTTTCTCTATGATCAGCTATAAGTAACACTTGTTGTCTTAAATGCAATGGTCTTTTTTTTTTTGTTTCTTTTTTTAATGTATTGTAGAAGGAGCCAGAACCTCAAGAATATATTAAATTATAGGGTCTTTGCTTAGAGGATTTTGCATGAAAATACATGATAAAGAAAACTAGTATCTTTATTTGTTGGCAAAATTAATTTTTCGCTGATCTTGACTTCAATGCTAGAGTAAAGGGACTTCAGTATCACCAATAGGCAAGGAAGCAGAAAAGAGAAGGAGCAATCAGAGGGACCTGAGGTATTGCCAAGTCCTTGAGAAAATATGCACTATTATGGTTCACTGTAACTTAAGTTAGTACAAGATAAGCCCAAGAGAGAGGTATATTTGGGATCACACCCAGGGCACTTATTCTTTTTGGAGCAGGATGAGAACATATGTACTGGTCTCTTTTTTTCAGTATATAAATATGCACTGTTCTTATTAACTCGAATAGCTGTAGCATGAGTACTGAAATTACTGAAAAAAAACAACCTCCCTGCATGTATGTGTCCTATGGAGGACTGTCAAATGTCAGTAATGTCTGCTAAAAGTATTATCACTGATTATTCTATTTTTAAGTAATAATAATATTCATAAATATTTTTTTTAGTGTCAGACCTGGGAAAATTCAAAGGGAAATCTTGCATTGTGGGCGCAAAGGTCACACGCAAAGTCGTAACCTCTTTCTTTGGGCACTTTGGGTTTTTTTCAACTTTAAAACATCTAATGCAGTTTTGAAAATGTATTTATGAAAAATATAAAATGTGTATTCTTAAATGATGAGGAATTTATAAGCTAATTTGTAAAGTCACAGGGGTTTCATTTTACCCTCAAATACAGTCTTCAGTTCCTTTGTCTGTGGAAGAAGAAATGAACTTATCTGTTTTTATCGGTAGAAGGAAGACGAATGAAGCAGTTTTTCAACAACTGAAAACTATTTCAAGATACACAGGTCAAATTAGACCAGAACTAAAACGGCAACAGCAGCATCAACACCACCACCACCACAGTCTTCCGGTGCTTTGACTGGTACTTATCTGACCAATAATGGCCAAAAGCAATCTATCATTGCTTAAACTACATGATGATAAAATCAGAGTCTGGAAAATATCATTACTTGATCTATTTGGTAAACTTTCAAATATTTCTTCAGAAGATTTGCCAGGTAAACAGCATAGTATAAAATTTAGTTTTATTTAATTTGTGTTTTATTGCTTTGAATTTAACTTTCAAAAGAAGACATGATTAAAGAGCTACAGCTGAGTGAAGGTACCAAGCTTTTGTTGATGAAATTTGAGTGAGTCGAGACTGTAGATCATGCATTTGTAAATGCATTTTAGTCCAGAAAATTGTGCTACTGAGTGGTTAGTGGGTTTAGACCAGTCTCTGAAATGAGCTGGATAGCGTGAACGCAATATCTTACTTGACTTTTTCCTTTGTTATGGCTGCTGTTGCTTGTGTCAAGGCCAAAATATTGGTGCACAAGCAGGGTGACTGTCCGTTCCTTATTTCAAAGGGATACCATGCTATTCATTGTTTAGTTACCAGAATAAAAGAAAGGTTGATTCAACAAAACAGTGCTTTGCGGATACACTAAATAATGAAACTTTTAATTGAGCTATGTTTTCAACTGTAGAATTCAACCAAAAGAAATCCAATATTCAAGTAAATCCTGTCCAAAAAGCTCCTTTCCTCAAAAAATGACATTGTCTTTTGGGTTGTCAGATTTTAAATTTTATGCATCTGAGTCAGGTAAAGAGCAAGAAAGAACATTTTTGGACACAACTAATTAATGGTTCTGTAAACAGCAAATGTTTGCTACCTATGAATACTGCTGTTATTGCAGAGTTTGGATGAGTAGGCATGCATGATTGGAACGTGCAACATGCCAGTGCTTTCTGGCATGCTGCTAGTGGGGCTGCAGAAGAGGAAACTTTGCAGCTAAGTGGGAAGTACTGCAGAGTCTCTGGGTTTTAGGACAGAACAGGGTGAGGCTTTGAAACAGAAGGAAATGAAAGACCTGTCTCAAAAAAATTGAAGTGGAAACTGTTCAGCTCTGAAATGGAGATCACTGTGTGAAGACTATGTTTCTTTGTTAAAAGTGAGGAGAAGAACCAAGGACTAGTAGTGATTACTGCAAATATGAAAGCATTTGTTTCTCAAGGAGGAGATTTGATGAGTGACTGAATCTAAAGCTTCTTCGATAAAAGAGTCTTCATTTCCTGAAGTCCTGTCTGAAAAGAAAGGCATGTGTAAGTGATCTCAATCAATAACAACATGCATTTATACAGCACCTTTAAAATTAAAGTTCCCAATACTCTTCAGCAATTTGCATGGCAAAGATTTCAAACACTGTTAAAATGCAAAAGGGAAAAGTAGAAAATGCATTTGAAAAATAGCTGCAGCCTTTCTAAAAGAACTGCTTCTAGGATATGCCCCTCATTTTTTCAGAGATCGTCTTCCTTCCTTCCTTCCTTCCTTCCTTCCTTCCTTCCTCCTTCCTTCCTTCCTTCCTTCCTTCCTTCCTTCCTTCCTTCCTTCCTTCCTTCCTTCCTTCCTTCCTTCCTTCCTTCCTTCCCTTCCTTCCTTCCTTCCTTCTTCCTTCCTCCCTCCCTCCCTCCTCCCTCCCTCCCTCCCTCCCTCCCTCCCTCCTCTTTGCTCCCTCCTTTGCTCCCTCCTTTGCTCCCTCCCTCCCTCCCTCCTTTGCTCCCCTCCTTTGCTCCCTCCCTCCCTCCCTTCCTTCCTTCCTTCCCTCCTCCCTCCCTCCCTCCCTTCCTGCCTCCGTTCCCCTTCCCTTCCTTCCCCTCCCCTTCCCTTCCCCTTCACTTCCCTTCCCCTCCCCTTCCCTTCCCCTTCCCTTCCCTTCCCCTTCCCTTCCCTTCCCCTTCCCTTCCCCTTCCCTTCCCCTTTCCTTCCCCTTTCCTTCCCCTTTCCTTCCCCTTCCCTTTCTGTTTCCTTTCCTTTCCTTTCCTTTCCTTTCCTTTCCTTTCTTTCCTTTCCTTTCCTTTCCTTTCTTCCTTTCCTTTCCTTTCCTTCCTTTCCTTTCCTTTCCCTTTCTTTCCTTTCCTTTCCTTTCCTTTCCTTTTCCTTTCCCTTCTTTCCTTTCCTTTCCTTTCCTTTCCTTTCCCTTCCCCTTCCCCCTTTCCCTTCCTTCTCTCCTTCCTTCCTTTCCTCCTGCCTTCCTTCCTGATAAACAGTGTATGTGTATAAGCAAATATCTTGGAGTATAATCCTGATGTACATGGCATATAGAGTAAACAAATTATTTAGTATAAGTGAAAGCTCAGTCATTAATATTAATATCTGTTTTTTATTTGCTCAAGAAATTATTCTTCAAGTACCAAGGAAGAAAAAAAAGGTTTTTTAATCACTGATGCTGAAAATATAATAGGAATGCCAGCACAGCTGCTAAGAAATAGTTAGGAGTTTCTTTATAAGAAATGTGAAAGTATAGAAAATATATGATGATTGTTTTAAAAGCAAAAAACCGGACATGTTATCCTTTCATGACAGCAACTTCAGACATTTCTGTTTTCTGAAGTTCTCGTTCAGAAAAATAATGCATCTTCTTAAGACAAAAGTTTTGTGTAGCCAACAATGTAATGACTTTTTCCAAATGTAAAGACAATAACTAAGTGAAAAAGGCATATTTTTCTTTGTACTTACTAATGCCTCAACCCACATAAATATAAAAATATGTCAGTGATTGTTTGTCCCTACACAGTTAAAAGAGGAAAAATTGGTTGTCTGGATAATTATTTCAAAATGGCGAAGAAATTGCAACAGGAGTATGATAATATTGAAAGTGTGCTGCAGACAATGGTCAGAACTTTGTCAATGCACCAGCTTTTGCATGAAGATAGAATAGCAGCTTCAATATGACATACTTTAAGTGCAATAACTGACAAATTCTTTGCTCATGAATGCAAATATCAAGTACAGGAACATCATTGTAAACTCAAAAGGGAATTGCACTCAGTAGTGTATCTGAGCTCACAAGTATCTGATTTCATGTTTTGATTACCAGCAAAGTCTTTGGGAAAAAAAAAAGAAGAAAAAAAAAAAAAAAGGACCTTTCTGGAAATCATAATCATCATTGAGAGACTGAAAACTTAGAAAAGGTTGAATGGATACAGTTTATCTGTGTGTCAAAAGATTAGGTGGCACATTTGGATGCTTCCAGAATATTACACCATACCTTTCAGTTTTAGTGCTTTCAGTTACTGAAGCTTTCTGGAGTTCTTCATCTCCCTTCTTACCTCAATGCTGTAATCAGAAGAAGGAGACTGGAGCACCTCTCGTATGAAGATAGGCTGAGAAAATTGGGGCTGTTCAGCCTGGAGAAGAGAAGGCTGCGTGGAGACCTCATAGCAGCCTTCCAATACCTGAAGGGGGCCTATAGGGATGCTGGGGAGGGACTCTTCATTAGGGGCTGTGGTGAGAGGACAAGGGGTAGTGGGTTTAAACTTAAACAGGGGAGGTTTAGATTGGATCTGAGGAAGAAATTCTTTACTGTGAGGGTGGTGGGGCCCTGGAATGGGTTGCCCAGGGAAGTTGTGAATACTTCATCCCTGGGGGCGTTCAAGGTGGGGTTGGACATTACCTTGGATGGCATGGTTTAGTGGGAGGTGTCCCTGCCCATGGCAGGGGGGGTTGGAACTTGATGATCTTGAGGTCCTTTCCAACCCTTACTATTCTATGATTCTATGATTCTATGTTCTCCTTCCATAGATAGCAGAAGTTATTTGCAGAAGTTATTGGATATTGACTCTGATGTGGCTGAGCTACAAGTTAAAATTAATTTAAGCTATGCACAACAAAGAGTTTAATAATTTGAATTAAAACAGTTAAGTATGGAAATTATACAGACCAAGAAGTAAAATTCAAAAGTAGATTCAAGTATCTAATAATATAACTGCATGCTTGAGGGTGTTTGAAACAAATGATAGTAAAAAAGTTACATGCTAACAAACCCTCTGAAGCATTGCCTTCTATTTTTCACATGGTTGTTCTGTACTCCCATTGTAGGAAGGCAGCCATGTTGTTTCGGTGGCACTCCATGGTCAGAATGGACCGATACCCAAGGTCCTGTCCAAGACAAGGCCTGTACTTCACAATGGTAACAACAGAATAAAGGCACAAATCAGGCACTGTTAGTGAAACTACAGCATTGGGAATACACATAAGTGATTAAAGCCTCCACAGATGCATTTAGCGGTTGATAAGTAGCTCAGAAAGCAAAGGTAATTAATGCAGAACAACAGATAACAAAACACTGAGGGTGAAATACCAAATCAGCTCACAGGGCAGCCAGTCTGAGCACCACAAGCTTGTCTAAGTATCACCAGTGTATCTTCCAGAAAGCTGATTCCGAGACAACTCCTGAACTGTCAAGCAACTGAAAATTTACCAAAGGGATTTGTGGGATGAAAAAGTAATAGATGTAGCTCCCAAGTGCTAGTAGCTATGAATCACTTTTGATTGACATCATTGCCCCTAGCAAGGAATTTTAGATTCTGTTAATTTCTTTTAATGAGCTAAAGGATTTGAAAATATGCTTTGGGAAACCACAAGGATACAGTAACTAATTATGGGGAATAGCAAATTGACTCATCTCCCACTGAGGTCAATGGAAAAAGTCCGATTGATTTCAACAGGTTTGACCAACTTCATGCCTAAAAAAACAGAATCTGACTGGTTTTCATGGATCATGAGATAAAAATATCCCAAGTGTACTTGATTGGGTCTTTGGACTTCCGTATGTGTGACAGAAGGTTTTTGGCTTTAAAATACCATATATTTAACCTGGAACAGCTCCCACTAGTTGCTGTAAATGTCCTTCTTCCCTCCCCTGCACGTTGGCCAACATTCGGTGACACTGAAAATAATTTGTGGAGAAGAGCGGCATGCCCTGACAGTCTCCCACGCTGACTGAGAACGCAAAGCTCCACTGAAACCTCCTTTTGTGTTTGTTCTCAGAATTAAAAAATATTAATCAAAATCATCTTCCCTAATAATAAAAGGAGCCATCATCTGGCTAAAAATAAACACTGGAAACAACACATAAAACTTCAAGATTTAATTAGAAACACAGAACATTGAACATGTCTGATTCAAACTTTTGTCTTTGGTTCCTGCCTTGAAAATAGCATAGCAAGTCTTGGCTAAATTCTGGATTTGCTCTGGGCAGGCATCAGGAGCACCCAGGCTCCTCAGTACTCCCCAGCCCCTAGCCCGGGAGAGTCCAGGGGAGCCCTTTGCCCAGGCTTCCCTTGCCCACACACAGGAGAGCAAAGCTACTTGCTTTGCTCAATCCACCCCAGACACCACACCAAACTTTCCGTCTCCTCCAGAAGCTAGAAAGACAGCATAGAAGATTTGTCTAGTCTTGAGTCAGCTTTTAGATGATTTTGAAGTGAGAAGGGTGGCTCTCACCCTTTCTTCATTCAGTTTTTTTGTGTGGTCAATAAAAACAAGTGAGGAAAAACTGCTATGGTTAGTAGGAAGCTACTGTTCTTTTTAATCAAAACGGCAGAAATGTTGACTCAGCAGTTGTTGCAGGGCAATCTCTAAAATACTCCCATCATGACGGAGTTCAGAACCTCCTGGTATAGGAGGAAAAACTTAACAAGTCTTTTCTTCTGACTTTACCTTGCTGAGGATCAGAGCAGACAATATATCACTCTAAGAGATTTGATATTTCTATACATTTCTCTTCAGTGAAGTATAAGAAGTCATAGTGAAACACTACTTCCAAAATGAGAATTTTCCAGGGCTGAGGCTTCCTTGTGCTTCTCTGTTTGTGTAGTGCCAAACACAACAACATGTTGAATGAACAATGAACAGCGGGGATACTAAAGCACTACCATAATACAAATGAATAATAACTAAAAAACTATCCTTTTCCTAGCTTATCTATTTTAGTTTTCTATATCATGGGCATCTAGTTATATTGCAATAGAAACAAATATAGGCAGTAAAATATGACACTTAATAAAATATAGTATTGGTTTTCTTTCTAAGTTTTTAAGAATTCTTTAGAATTCTAAGAATGAATTTTTTTTTTTTTTTTTCCTGATGGCCCTAATCTGCCAAACATTCTAGAGGCAGCAATCTCATGCTTAATTGTTGTTAGGAAATCTAAATCATCTTCTTTGAAGTATCTTGCATATCTTGTGCATATATACGGGTATAGTGCACTGAAGTGTTAAGTGTGTGTATTTTATGTAACCTTTGCAAACACTAATCTTTTCATAGAATACCATTGGTCTGGTAAAGAGGGATACAGTTATCTTCCAAAGTACTGAAGAACAATTGTGTGTTAAAAACTTTCATGTAGCCACATAATGGTCAACATCTGCTGACACTCAAACTAGTATGTAATGAATTTAAATATGTGACTTCTTTTCACCTTTCAGATTTACTCTCATATCTGTCAGGTACATTTTGTACTGCAACATGGTGGTCTAGAGAAGAAAGGTTTATAAAATAAGCAAAGGGCCCAGCTATTTGCTGGTGACCTAATGCAACACTGATGAAACCTAGGGCTGCTCTAAGGCAGTGTGTGAACAAAAATCTTTTGAGATGTTGGCATATGGTTCTGGCGGCAAATGTGGTAGTCTGGGTTAGCCAAGGCTGTGTGTCAGCCATGATCCCCAGATGCAAACATTTGCTCTTGCTTTCCCCAAACTGAGCTGAGGATCTGTAGGTGTGCGCACATACTACATACATGTGTAAGGACAAAGGACAAATCTCTCCTCCTGCTCTCTGAATTCAGTGAGAAAAACTCCAATTAATTTGAAAGGCAGTAAAAATTGTTCCATGGTTTCAAAGAAAAATAAAATAGGAAATAATTTCCAAAACTGAGCTAAGAAATACATGAAGAGACAAAACTGAATGCATTAAGAGGACTTTGAGGACCAGAAAGTCAGAAAGGAATTTGTTGCAAAGGAGAAATAAAAAATATGAATAAGGATAAATGTGGAAAATAGTATAAATCTGTACGAAGAAAAGGAACAATAACTAAGACAAAATATGAATTTTAAAAACGATGACATAAAATTATCAAGAGAAGGTAAGGAAGTAAATTAAAAGAAGATAAAGTACATTCTGATGAAAGGAAAAGAAAAGAGACCAAAATAAAGATCAGGCTAAGGAAGATATATGTGATATGCTCATGAACAGAGAGGGACTGGTGGGTAATGTGATGGTCAGAGGCTGTCTTGGGCAAAGCAATCATGAAATGATAGAGTTTTTTATCCTTGAAGAAGTCAGGAAGAGGGTCTGCAAAAACACTACTTTAAACTTGTGGTGGGCTAACTTTGGGCTGTTTAGGATGCGGGTTGAAAGAGTCCCTTCAGACACAGTACTGATGGACAAAGGGGTCTAGGAAGGCTGCACACTCTTCAAGAAATAAATCTTCAAGGTGCAGGAGTGGGCTGACCCCAAATGCTAGAAGTTGAATTAGAGGGGAAGAAGACAATACGGGCTGAACAGAGGGATACTGCTGCAACTCAGGAAAAAAGAAGAGAATGCTTGTGGATGAAGAAATGTCCACAGGCAAGTGATGAGCAGTATAAGGATGTTGTTAGGTTATTGAAGAAAATTAGAAAGGCGAAACCACAGCTGTGACTTAATCTGGCCACTGCCATAAAAGATAATAAAAAGTATTTTTACAAATATATTAACAATAAGGGAGGTCCAAGGACAACCTCCATCCTTTACTGGTGTCGTGGTTTAAGCTTCTCAGCCACGCACAGTTTTGCTCACTCACTCACACCCCACTCTTTCCTCCCTCCGCTCCCGGAGGGACGGGAAGGAGAATCGAAAGAATGCAACTCCCACAGGTTGAGATAAGAACAGTTTAGTAACTAAGGTATAACACAAATCACTACTGCTACCACCAATAATAATAATGAAAAGAGAAAATACAAGGGAAAAGAATGCAATTTCTCACCACCCGATATCAAGCCCGAGCAAGCAGTGCACCCTCCACCGTCCACCCCCACCACCCTTCCGGGTCTCTGCTCTCCATCTTTACATCCTGGACATGATGTGCTGTGGTATGGCATAACCTCTTTGGTTAGTCTGGGTCAGGTGTCCTGTCTCTCCTTCCTCCCAGCTTCCCCTCCTCCCTAGCAGAGCATGAAACTCAGAAAGTCCTTGGCCAGCCTAAACATGACCAAGCAGTAACTGAAAACACTGGTGTTATCAGCACTGTTCCCAGGCCCAAAATCAAAAACACAGCACTGCACCAGCTACCAAGAAGGAGAAAAATGGCTGCTGCTTCTGAACCCATGACAACTGGGTACCAGGGGAAACCTAGTGACCAATGATGAGGAGAAGGCTGCGGTACTTGATGCTGCCTTTGTCTCAGTCATTAATAGTCAGATGAGCAATCCTGAGGCTACTCAGTCCCCTGAGCTGGATGATAGGGATGAGGAGATGCTTGAAGTCCCCATAATGCAGGAGAAAATGGTTAGTAACCTTCTGCTCCACTTACACATGCACAAGTCTATGGGGCCAGATGGGTTTCAGCCAAGAATGCTGAAGGAGCTGGCAGATGAGCTTGCAAAGCCACTCTCCATCATTTATCAGCAGTCCTGGTCTAGTGTGCAGGTCCACGAAGATTGGAGATTGGCCAGCATGAAGATTCTGTACCAAAAGGATAGGAAGGAGGACCCCGGAAACTACAGACCTGTCAGCCTGACCTCAGTACCAGGGAAGGTCACAGAGCAGATCACCCTAGGTGCAATCGCACAGCGCATGTGGGAAAACCGGGTGATCAGGCCCAGTCATCATGTGTTCATGAAGGGAAGGTCCTCCTTGACCAGCCTGATCTCCTCCAGTGACAAGGTGACCCCCCTGGCTGATGGGGGAAAGGCTGTAGACATTATCTATTTGGACTTAAGTACAGCATTTGACACTGTATCCCACAACATTCTCCCAGAGAAACTGGCTGCTTATGGCCTGGATAGGTATATTCTTCACTGGCTTAAAAACTGGCTGGATGGCAGAGCCCAAAGAGTGTTGGTAAATGGTGTCACATCTAGTTGGTGACTGGTCATTAGTGGTGCCCCTCAGGGCTCTGTATTAGGGCCAGTGTTGTATAATATCTTTATCAGTGATCTGGATGAAGGGATCGAGTCCACCCTCAGTAAATTTGCAGATGACACCAAGTTGAATGGGAGCGTTGATCTGCTGGTGGGTTGCTGGAGGGGGGCCAGAGAAAAGCAGTGAAGCTAGTAAAGGGCCGGGATGACAATATAAGAAATGGCTGCGGGGACTGGCGTTATTTAGTCGGGAGAAGAGAAGGCTCAAGAGGGGACCTCATAGCTCTCTACAACTACAATGGAGCCAGGAGGCGGGTGGTCTCTTTTCCCAAGTAACAAGTGATAAGGCAAGAGGAAATGGCCTCAAGCTGCACCAGGCTAGGTTTAGAATGGAAATTAGGAAGAATTTCTTCGCCAAAAAGGTAGTCAGGCATTGGAACAGGCTTCCCAAGGAGAAGGTGGAATCACTGTCCCTGAAAGTGTTCAAAAACAGTGTAGATGAGGCCCTTAGTGATATGGTTTAGTGGTGGACTTGGCAGTTCTGAGATAATGGCTGGACTTGATGATCTTAAAGGTCTTTTCCAACCTAGTTGATTCCATGATTCCATGATTCTATGATATGTGTCTTCAGATCATCAGAGACCAGCAAAATTCATCTCAAAGTATTCAAAGCTCTGGCCAAAGCAATCTGTGAAAGATCTGGGATTATTCTGAGAATTTACAGGAAATAGAAACTGGATGGGGGAAGGCATTGCCCATCTTACTGGCTGCTTAGCTTAATTTTTCCTCCTAGAAAATATCAAGACATATTAAATAACCAGTACGTGTGACAGAACTGGTATTTTCAGTGTTAGACCAAAGGTCCATTGCATTCTCTATCTTTTCCCCTGCAACGGCTTACAATGGGTACCTCAGGAAGAGAATAAAAATAGAAAATATATACAATAATATCTGCTACTCAAGTATTCCTTTGTGTTTGGCAGCCCTCAATGAAGTTCTCTCTCATTATGGTGTCTGGTTTCCTCTTGGATACCTGTAGGCTTTTAGTGTTCACACAGTTCTGTAGCGAGGAATTCCACATATGAAGTGCAGGTTCTCACAGGAGCTATATAAGATAAAGGGAAACACCCAAACAAAAATATCTTGCACAGATTGATAAGAAAAGAATGTGAGAAAGTGAATTCTATTTCCTTTGCTGACAGAAATGTTGCCGTGATTGAAGTAGATGAGATGATATACTGTGATGTAAGGAAGTGCTGGATGTTGCATGTGATCTTTTCAAGAACAAAGTAAGAAAACAAACTATGTGTACACAAAGCTGAAAAAATAACTATGTGTTTCTTGCTAACAAAATATGGAGGCAATTCTGACAGGAGCGTGTAAAGCAACTGGGTCTATATGACATTTTTATTGAGTTGAAACATGCTACAAACATTGGCAGATTGAAGAGCGCTCTTGCAAAAGTGGTTTGTGACATGAAGGGGAGAGGAATTGCAGGTGTCAGTGGATGTACTGGTATAAAAAGAAAAAAATGTGAAAAATAAGCTCATAAAGCTCCAATGGAAATGAAGATCTGAGTACGTACTTTGGGACAGAATTTCCAAGATATTGCAAGTAGTCTTAGTTCTCAGATCACTTTCCAATCCAGCAACCCACCTCAAAAAAGAATGTATAAGTGTGCGTTGAATGGCTTTAATCCTAAACTGGTGCATAACGGTGTAACTACACTGTTGTCAGTGGACTAAGGCCAAATTCCACCACCAGTTAAAGATTTTGTGCCTGGGTTTGTTTTGTTTTGTAAAAGAAAAAATTTAGACCAGAAGAGAAAGCTTAAGAAAAGGAGTTCTACGATAAGGTTGTTGGGTGAAATTTGTTGGAATATCTGGCGGTAGGAGAAGTTCTGAAGTATAGTGAAACCAGTGGCCAGTTTTGTGAGTGTTAAGATGTCAATTATAAATTAAATAAATGAATTCATCTGTGTAATAAAGACAGAGCTAGCTAAATGCTGTGTGATTCCAGAACCCACTTGGCTAAAAGTTCAGGGTGCTTGCTAATCAATGAGCAGCAGTATGAAACCTTACCCACTTCCCCTCCCAGCATTCATATTGAATTCTGCAGGCCAGACCTACAAAGGTATTTATGTCCCCCAATCTTTTTCAGCAACCCAGGGTTAGATGCTTAAATAGGGATTGGGAGCCTGACAGTCTTTGTATATCTTGGCTTGTATATGAAGCATTTTCTATAGGCTTGTGAACAAATGACAACCACAAAGGAACACCTGGGGAGGGAAAAAGGGGAACTGATCTCAGAGCTTCATATGTTTCTTATTACTAGGTAACTCTTTCCATGCAGTGTACACATACAGAATGGTTGCCGCACTTGGAGTCTGGCTTCCAGGGAGGCCAGCTTACATCACAGAATTGGGAATAAACAGCCAAAAGTTCAGTACTATTTAGTAAAACCCAGACCAAGCTACATGATCTTCAGGCATAGAAAATACGTCTTTTGCACTGCTGTAGAGTACTTTATGAGCTGTCAGTAGATATGGCATGACTTGCATTCCAATTTCCCATGGCTGCAGTGTGTCGCCAGAAGTATCTTTGTTACTCTTGAATATGTTCTGCGTTGGTGGATGTGGTGTAGGACAAAGTTGAAATGTCAAGAAATTAATCTGAACTGATGTTCTGGATTTCTTCCATATTGTGGCATCCAGCCCGTACTGCAGGTGGTGGTCCTATAAAACAGTTGTTTTCCACAAATCATTCTGCCTGTTCATTAATTTCATGAAGCAGAAGGCCACTTCCCTGCAGCCTTTTTTTAAAAAAGGGCCCCTGGACCTGTATGTCTGCTCTCCACAGTCTGCAAAAAGTTACACCTCACTTTTCAACGTATATGTGAAGGCACAGAGAAGTCATTGGGTGTTTTGGAGCTGCAAGCTGAAAAGTGAAATGAGATCTGTAAGAAGCATGAAGAATCTAGGCTATTTCTCATGTGAAAGTTAAGATGCTCACTCTAAATTACTGAAAGTGCAAAATTATCTCACTTTCAAAGCTTTATTAGACAGGCTAGAAAAAAAATAAAACAAACAACCCAGATCAGCGATAACTGGAATTGTTTACAGAGTTCACCTATTGGGTAGGCTGTCTCATTCATGAAACAGACACAGTTTCACAGGTCAGCATTTCTCCAGGAATGACTTACTAAAAAATTTCATTTATGATATTTTTTTTATTTTTTCATGTGAGAAATTTAGAAGTTCCAGCATTTATTTTGTCTGAACTCAGAGCAAAAGTGACACCAACCCATCTTTGTTTTCTGAGAAAATGATTTATGGAAAAGGTGTTACTCAAGAAAGCCCACCAGTCAAATGGTTAGATCTTGGACCTGGAGTGTCTGGGGAAGTACCTTCCTTGCCCACTGAATTGCTGAACAAGACTTTCTCACAATCTCTCCTCTGCAGCCATTACTATTCATGTAAACAATTCAGTGCTGATTGAAGAAGGAAAAAAAAAAATAAAATGGAGAGATTTTAAATCTAGATACACCTGGGAAATGCGAGAACTGATTTGAGCCCTTGTTTGAACTATTCAGACCACTAAGTCCTAGGTGCTACAGGGCAACTGTTCTTTCTGCCCCCTTCAAATTGCGCCCTGGCTCTGGGATGGTTTCAAATTCAGAACAGTGCATTTCTGCGGATCACGCCGCTGAGGATTTGTTGCATTAGCAGATTCAGCGATCCCCCTAAGGGGTCTCTCCCAAAGCACATTTCAGCCAGCGTTCTCCAGCGGTGCAGACTGTGTGCGTGCTAACAGTCCCCACTGCCTGTTCTCACTGGCAGGGAGTTAGGACAACTTTTGACCCCAAGCCTGCTGGAAGGCATGAGTTACATGACCATTTTTGATTCCTACTTTCCCTACACACAAGGGCTAACCAATAGCTGATAAATTCAGATAATTCTGAAGGAAGCAGATACTTGGAAAGAAGAAATGATAGATGAGATGGGATATAGAGGAGCTTATGTACAGCAAGCTAGATAAAACTGTGTGCTCCTGGGTACCTTTGTGTTGTACAGTCATTGAGTAGCGAGAAACAGTACTGGTACTTAGACAAGACTAAGAGCATGGATGGGGGCATGGCTGCAATCTGAAGTTTGGAAGAGGTGGATGAAACATTGATGAAGAAAAGGAATTATTTGAGGACATATGAGAAAGAGCACTGTAGGTAAGCTAATGAAATGAAGGTCAACTTAGAAAAAAATGAATTGGCTGCTAGGAGTATAAGCTGGCTACTTAAGAAGCTTGAGTTCATTTTCACTTGTGCCAGGTACAAACTGTCTTCTCTGGCGCAGAGAATGCCTAAGATGTCGCACAATGAAAGCCCAGTGTGGCCTGGGGAAGTTGGAAGACTTACGTACAACATAATTTTATTTAAGACTGGACTAAAATCAGTTAGCTATTCAGCCGTTCTCTGCAAGGTAGTTTAGTCCCTGGGGAGAGACAAAAAATACTACCCTAAAAGAAGACTGTCACTCCTTTCTCCTCTGTCATCATGCTATCAATTCCCTTTCCTCTGCAAGTGCAAGCCTTTGTGCAACTAATCAGTGAAAATGACTGGGAAATGAATCAGTTCAAAAATAAACCTTCTGCTGGGTTTGTTTTAACCTGGATTGGTTTCCTCATCTGGTTCATAATGCAGCCAACATGGCTAATGGTGTCTGTATCTCACTCTACGGTCATAGTCTCTCATTCTGTGATTTGCATTAGCCTTGTAGCTGCTGCACGTGTGCACAGACCTCACTAAGGAACACTGTGCTATGGAAAGAGAGGGCTGCGTCTTCCATGTGGGGAAATATCACTATACGCAACTGGAAATATTTTACTGGAAACGTCTCTATTGCCTTCAGTCAGACTAAGCTTACACAGAGTAACTCAGTGACTAAAATACGTATGTCATAAAAATACATGTCCTAATTTCTGGCTTTTCTATGTTTTCATGACTACTATGAATCTCCTTATTCTCATATACCATTGCCTTTAACAAGCTTTACAATTCTGTTTTGAAACTACTGTGAAGAATCCATTCTGTCCTGAAGGATGTGGGCCTTTCTTGGCTCTAGGAGAATAAGTTTGACACTAAGGAATATGAAGACTATCATTTTTACTGTATCTAAAAATGCATATTACACTTGCCTCATTACCACCCAGCTCTCCACTTTTTCAGTTTTGCTGTCAGTCTAGCTGCACAGCTGTGCTGCCTCAAATTAAATTATACTCTAATCCTGCGGTACTATCCATCTCCACACCACCTCTAAGTCCCTTCTTAAAATCTTTCCCTTTCTTTTGACAGAAGGTCTAAGCAAGTTCTTCCTTTGATCTTTGTTTTCCTTCCTTCCTTCCTTCCTTCCTTCCTTCCTTCCTTCCTTCCTTCCTTCCTTCCTTCCTTCCTTCCTTCCTTCCTTCCTTCCTTCCTTCCTTCCTTCCTTCCTTCCTTCCTTCCTTCCTCCTTTCCTCCCTCCCTCCCTCCCTCCCTCCCTTCCTTCCTTCCTTCCTTCCTTTCCTTCCTTCCTTCCTTTCCTTCCTTCCTTCCTTCCTTCCTTCCTTCCTTCCTTCCTTCCTTCCTTCCTTCCTTCCTTCCTTCCTTCCTTCCTTCCTTCCTTCCTTCCTTCCTTCCTTCCTTCCACTTCTTCTTTCCTTCCTTCCTCCCTCTCTTCCCGCCTTCCTGCCTTCTCTCTTTCCTGCCTTTTTTTTTTTTTAACATGTGACATGACCTTCCTCTTCCTGTTAGCTTGGGACCTTTTCCCTGTTCTACAGATTTCTCCTTTGCCCTGTTCTTTTCAATTCCTATTTTCTGCTTACCTTCTGTTACTCTTTCTCTTCTTTGCTCCTCATCTCCCATGTGCCCATACTCCTCCCCTCCCTTATTGCTGTCCTTAACCTCTTGGTCTCCTCTGGTGTGTTGTTTTCACTCTTTCTAGTTTGTTCTGCTTGCTATACCATATGTTAAGTCTCTCACATCATAAATAAGCCACTTTTGACTCCTTGCATCTCTAGCTACTGCCCATCTGCAGTTACTCTTTCATCTGTAAGCTTTCTGAATGTGCTGTTTACACTTTTTCTTCCTAGAGCTCTTCCAGTCTGGCTTCCCTCCTCTGCCCTTAAATGAAACCATTCTTTCCACAACATCTAATGGCATCTGCTTTGCCAGATCTCAGACTCACTGCTATAACTGTAACTTCTTTTGGCCTCTCTGCTTCTGCTCTCCCAGAAATCTCTCTGGGATTCCTCAGGTCTGGCTTTCTTTGGCTGCTTCCCTAATCATTTCTTTAACACATCTTCTGGAGGATCCTCCACTTCTTGGTAAGGAAATTGAAGGCTTCTGACTTTGTGTAATTGTGCCTACAATCAGACATTCCCTTGTCATCTCTTTGCTGAAGATTCACTGATTTACCAACGTATTTCTCTTGTTTCTCCTTTTGTCTTAAATAAACTTTAAATCTGACATTTTTGTGAATGACACGCTAACAATTCAAACTTAGTTTGTCTGAATCACATTTTTCTCATTATATTCTTCTCAATAAGTGTGGACTTCAGCATGGTGGAAGTCCCTAATCTGATTATTATATAAATCCTCATGTACAAGCAATGTCTAAAATTAATAAACATAGCATATCCGACACATAGAGCTTCCTAGCCAGGCACGTTGGTTAAACTCTTATAGAATCATAGAATCACAAAATTTGTTTGGGTTAGAATGAATCTTCAAAGTTCTTCTAGTCCAATCTCCCTGCAATGAGCAGGGACATCTTCAACTAGAGCAGGTTGCTCAGAGCCCTGTCCAATGTGAGCGTGAAAGTTTTCAGGGATGACACATCTACCTCCTCCTGGTAACCTGTTCCAGTCTTTTACCATCCTCAAAAATTTCTTCCTTCTATATAGTCTGAATCTACCCTCTTTCACTTTAAAACCATCATCCCTTTTACTATCACTAGAGGCCTTACTGAAAAGGCTGTCTTTTCCTTGGACCCTTCTTTTTTCTTGACAGTTTTTACAGTATCTTTTTCTCAGTCCCTATAAAGGCATTCTTGCTCCCCTAATGTTCATTCAGGAAGCAGCAGCAAGACAATATCCCAGCTTCATAGCTCAGGGGTATTTCATGTATCTCTTCATGTATCTCCCTTTGTTACCCTTCTTCTACATCCTCCTTTATTATGACAAATGAGGACTGCCTGTGTTCAGAGTCAAAACTCTTTATGCTTACTTCCATTTGCCACATAGATTAAGCTTCCACTATTCCCTGTTAACTTCCTAGACAAGGATCCTTTTGGTTTTGATGGCCAAATTTAGAGACAACTTCCTGTAAAATATCTGTAAAGCCGTCTCATTGCTTTCCACCTTTCCCCTTTCCTTTGGGAAGGACTTTAGGAAGCTTAAAGTGATGATACTAAAGTCTTGAGTTTTCCTCCTCCTTTTTTAAATCTTATTTCATTGCTTACCCTAGACAAGTAGTGTAAATTTTATCAGATCCATTCACCTTTCTTATTCCACTTGTATTCACTACTTTCTGATTATAAAAAGAACATCTGTAAGAAACAAAACCAACAAAGCAACTGCCATTGCACAGTACTTCATTTCATGATTCTGAGACTACCTGAAGATCTTTGTATATGTATATGTATGTAGCTGGCAACATGAGACAGGAAATGGAAATATTCTGTATCTTTCTACATGAAACTTTTAAAAAGTGAGAAAATCAAATGGATGACAGGATGGACATTGTCATAGAGCTGCTGTCAGCTCCTGGATTTTGTTTTTCTCAAAATGGAATACCTGATGTTGTATGCATTTGTGTTTGTATGTGTATATATATGTTGATATAAATAGCTCAGTGGATATTCTACTTGGCTGGTAGTATGTGTTGAACTTTTGATGCACTCTGTGAAAGGTGGAAAAATAGGTAAAGTAGTCAAAGTGGTGTTGCTGAGTAGTTCTTAGTAAAAGGAGATAGTCTTGTATTCTGCCAAGTGGAGTTATCCTTTGTGTGGGGCAGGCATTTTGAACCATTTTTTTTTTTTGCGCTTGGTGTGTGGTCATCCTGAAATGCTTTAGGAATGTCTAGTTTTCGTCTTGTAAAGCAGATTTGTTTTTCTTTCCATCTTTCTTTCTTATTTTCCATTTTGGTGGATAGTTCATTTTCCTGGTACAGAGCTTTTGTCTTGTGGATTATAAGTTTTTAAATGTATTATGTGTTTGAACAGGAAAAGGACAGATCCTCAGTTGTTATAAATTGACAAGACTATTTTGA
The DNA here is from genome assembly GCA_039720435.1 of Amazona ochrocephala. Classification (NCBI taxonomy): domain Eukaryota; kingdom Metazoa; phylum Chordata; class Aves; order Psittaciformes; family Psittacidae; genus Amazona; species Amazona ochrocephala. Next base: position 48,433,021 of record CM077882.1, on the reverse strand, counting down.
ATATGAGGCTTATTCAAGACTGTTTGCCATAATACTTATGTATTTAACACAAACTAAAAACCAAGAGTGACTTATCATTACAATTCTTCATTTGGAGAATAATTAGTTTTTTGCAATTTCACTAATTTTCACAAATTCCTACTAAAAATTAATATAATTCTAGTTATGGCATATATTAGACTGTGCACACAAAAATGTACACGAGGACATCTGCGCCATCCTTCTGCATATGAGCGTTCTTTTTGAAAGAGTAGTGGTCTGGTCTGAACTTGGGCATGGGACCTTAGCTACAGGACAGTCATACCAAATTGCCAGATTTGAAAGCCATTTCTTGTTCCTGTTTATGATTCATTTGCCTTGCATCAAAGAGCACTGCGTTACATATTGCACAAAATTGGAAGGCTTTCTTCTCACATCCTAAATAATGATGGGGTTCATTATTGCAAGATATAATTCACCAATAGTAGCATTTTCAAGAGCAGAAACAAAATCTCTCACTGCTGGAAAATACTGAAGTCCTGAAAACCCCATTCAAAGTGAAGAAACACAAAAAAAGCCTTTTAGGTTGATTAGCATACTAGAGAACCTAGTGTATGGGAAGAAAGAGATATGAGAATGAGAATGAGGTATGTTTATATTAGTAAGATGGAGGCAGGGGGAGGCATTTAATACCTCTTTGTCAGTGCTGTGCTCTTGGGAAGAAGGTATTTTAACAAATGAAATAGCTATTTCAACAAAATTTTAAACATTTTAAAATTTCAACAATTTTAACAATGAAATGGTTATTTTAGCAAAAAGAAAGATGACTATATTCCAGTCATGATACTATTTCAGCCGTGATCTACAAGAAGGTGCTAGTGATCAGAGCTTTCAGATGTCAATAGCAAGAAGCAGAAGATTACAACCCATGTCCAAGCCCTATTTAGTTACATGATGGAACCTGTTACAGCCCTGGAAAAGACAGTATGTCCAGCTTGCTTTTTCAGCAGCCATGGGGATTTGCTCTTCTAAAATACCTATTTCCATCCTCCATTCTTATTATAACTTATGATGTGTGAAGCAGTAAATTCTTGATCTATATTTTAAAATAAAGATTTCACAGTATTAATGTCCTCTTTACTTTCTAAGTATAAGGTGGTTTTACATGGCAGTCTAGTAAACCTTCTAATGTTGGAAGCTGATGGCCAGCTTAATAACCATATAGAACAATGGTGGCAACCTCACACATAGTTAAGAGAGTTATTACTAAAAATTGAATCTCTACATAAGTTTAAGAAATAAGTGCAAAGTGAACTCTAAAAATTAGAGGACAACTCTGTGAATACCACTGCAAATACCACTGGCAAGGGACATGTCTCCAAGCTGTCTTCGGACTCCAGAGTAAATAAATAAAATATTTCAGAGAGAAGAGGGCTGTATATGTTGGCAGCATTGCTTGACTTTGTGTGTAAAACCAAGCACGATTCGAACTTCCACTAGGTAAAGACACCAACACAAGAAACTCATTTAAACTGGTCAAATTCTAACAAACATTTTCTGTGAAATTTTGGTGAGCTGGAGTTTGCCAGAAGTTTTTCCAGGAATTAACAACCTCCAAAGACTGCAAACACTTTTTCTTCTGAGCATCTCCGGCCAGGATCTTTCTCCAAAACTCATAAAGCAAGAACTTGAGAAAACCTGCCTGAAAAGCAGTCTGCTTTGAAAAAATATAGTATGAACTTGCCAATCTTTGAAGCTAGGAAGAACCTAAATAAAGGCAGTGAAGACTTTGCCTTCACTCTGCTTCCCAAATACTATGGGAGAAAATGAAAATTTTTTAAACATACTACTGGGGGACTTGACCTTTTCCTATCCTCCCTCTTCTACTTCCAACCTCCTGTTTTCTCTACAGGAAAGCCATATGAAATGGCTGATTTTGTTTTGTCTCTGTTTAAACATGCTTCTTGGGGCCTCTCTCCCTATTCCCTCTCCCCACTCATAGTCTTTGGTAATCAAATATTGACTTATACACATTACAACCTACCCCCAAAAAGCAAACAAATAAAACACCCACATTCAGAATGAGATCACATTACTCAGTAATCTCAGTTGTAGTGTTAACTTACACTTTCAGCTGGTCAATTATCTCTCTAGAGCAGTTTGAAATATTCTATTGGCCCATTGACTCAGTAGTACAATGTTTGCTCACTTCTAGTGAACTTAATGGACAAATGGCACTGAGCATGTATTCTTGGAAGACATGCACTTGCCAAGGTCTCTGGCAAGAATCAGCTCTGCACAGAGTCATAAGTTAGCTGTGTGGGGTTTTTTTGTTTTCTTTTTTTTTAACATGAGAAGATATAAGCATTATTTTTAACTCCAAAGAGATTTTAACTTTAGGCACTGCCTGTGCAGAGCCCCAGTGAGGAAAAGGGCTGTGAGAAATATGATGACATTTGGTTGCATAATTTTAAATTGAATGAGATTTACATATATTTTTAATAAAAACAAAACAAGAAGCATGCATTCTTGGACGAGATTCATTTGCCAAAAGTTTAAAAATTTGGTGAGCAGAGATGCATTAGATCTACAGTCAAAATTTTTAAGAGCCAGTTATGTAAGATAAGATGATCATTTGCAATCTATGCAGTCATTCATGTTCTCTTGACTTCTAGGCCCTAAAGCTTTAGCATCATCCTACAATGCTTGAACTTTGGGATGTTTTGATCATACTTCCAGAAGGCTTACCAAAGTGGTTAATTCTGTGGTGTATGAATTTGCACAATATTTCTTTTTTTTCTTAATGGAACACATTTTCACTATTTGCAAGCTATGTACTGGTTATTACTTCAAGTTTGGTTTTAAAATACGGCTTTGAAAATAAAAAAAGTCTTGATTACAAATTAATCATGCAGTGAAAGAAATTAAAATACAAAATAAAATCAGCTTCTCAAGGGAAATGTTTAATCAGTTTCAAGTGTTCTTATGAGAAATGAGAAATTATGCATGATCTTTTGCAGAAAGTGTTAAATAAGTTAACAGTTTTGTAGACTGTAGCTGCATAAATAGTTACAGCTAATTTAAACCAGCTTTCAAAGTACTACAGAAAGATATGGTTTGGCATAGTGTGGTTGAATATAAAGAAGGTTCTGGGTTTTCTTTCTCTCTTTCTTTCTTTGCTGGTCATACATCTAGTTTGATTCTAACTCTGATCTATCATCAACTCCTGTATGACAGAAGTCTTGACCTGTTGGCTACTAATAAGTTTGATATTGCTCAAGGACACAGGAAAATCAGAGATAGAACTTAACAATTAGAGGCACCTGACAAAAAGAGAAACAATATGCCTTCAGTATATTTATTTCTTGTTACTGTTGTCCCTGTTGTGCCTTCAGATTGGAAACACAGAATCTGTCCTTAGAACAGTTTTCTAAAATTCAAGCCAGCACACACGTGTACCATCCATTTCAGAATATTTTCTATGTTGCATTAACCTTAAGCTTGGTCCTAAGTGCTGTCCTGATTAGGAAAGAATGAAGTTCATGTACCAGGTTTTTGTATGTAGACATCTTCATATCATCTGGACTCTTGATCTTCCAATTACAATGCTCTCAGGCATATCCTTGCCCTCAGCAAGATCCATGACTTTGTTCACCCAACAGGCACCTTAGTCTATTTGTCCATTTGTTACTGAACCCTGTGTTCCAGTTTATAGATTCTCTTGGACAAGGATGGCCTTCTTTGATTGATATTCATTTGTAATGTGTCCCTGCCCTTGGCAGAGGTGTTGGAACTAGATGATCTTAAGGTCCTTTCTGACCCTAACTATTCTATGATTCTATGATTCTATATCAACATAATGTGACTTCAATCCTTTGGAGGCATTCTTAAAAAATTAATAATATTAATAACAGTAGCAACGATGATACATGATACATTTTCATTGCAATGGGCAGACAATGGGACGCTTCTTCATTTTCTGCTGGTCAAGCATCATGTACTTCAGTCTTTTTTATCCTCAAATTTTTGTCCATTATTAGTCCAAGAACTATGTACTTTATTGCTGCTACTGTGGGTAGACAACCTACAGCCTAACCAGTAGGAGGTACAACGCTCAAGGACATTTCTGAAGCACAAAGCTGTAAGGTCACTGCACGTGGGTTACATCCCTGGTGGTCTGAGTTCTTCACCAAAACCCTCTTCAAGGCTAAGAATCAAACACCAGTTTCAAAAAAATCTGTTTGAATTCCCAGAAAGCCTGGTATCCCTTTTTCCTACCATCACACTTCTATTCTGTAGGAAATGGCAAGTCAAAGTTTCCTCTTGCCTTGTCTTCATCATGAACAGAACTACATAAACTTCAGTCAAGATTTTTTTCCATATTCCTTCATTTTTGGTGTTCTATGTGTTTTGACACTATCTTGTCTATGACAGATCTATGTGGAATACCTGACTAGTAAACACCTGTAGTAAAGACACCTGCCACTTCCCTTTCTTCAGTGCATATTGTTTATATAAACAGTTTCTATCACCTAGTCCTGATGAAGTTCTTTCATTCAAGTGCTGTTGTGGTAAATATTTACAAAAAAACACAAACCCTGTCAAAGAACGGAACCTTGAAATTACAGCTAAAGGTTGTTACAGGTGCCAACAAATATCTTCTAAATGAAATAAAGGATATGGCATGCTCTCAGACGAAATTAATTGTAAGACCAATTCAACCACTTGAACCCAATGGATTTTTCTTAAAACAAACTTGTACCAGAGATCTGGATTATCTGTGGGATTCATAAGAGTTTGATCAGCAACTGTGCTGGGGAGCTTTGCCCCAGAACACATCAGAATGACCACATATTTCATCGCCTTTTTGATCAAAGGAAAACATTCACTTATTTGACGTAGCTTTCCCACAACAATTGTGTGCTACAGGAAAGCAAACCAAAGCATCTGATGCCTTAACTAAATAGGCACAATCAAAGGACAGAACAAACAACCCAACATAACAACCCAACATGCCATTCCACCTCAAATCCTTTTGCTTTCCTCTGCAATTTTACTCCTCCAAAATGCCTTGGAACTTAACCACCATTACCAACTAAAATGATTTAAGGAAATTTTCACCAAATGAGGAATAAATTATTTAGACCCACAGTGAGAATGCCTATCTTATTTTATTCTGTCTGGTGACATGCACTATGGCCAAACATGCCAAACGCTTACCTTTCAGAACTGTAAATGCAAACAAAATAGATGTCTACGTCTCTGTTTGATTATCTCCTCTCTGATGGTCTCCTTTATCTTTGAATTTATTGGAGATATTGCAGCTTATGGAGTTTATAGATGTCATCTGGAATTCTTGTTGAGCTGCTTTACATGGGATTTACATAGCCATATACATAGTATGGCCAGTTGACCATTGTGCTCCATCTTCCAAAGAGTCTCTGAAGGGTTAAGAGCTCTGGCATTGTCTGTAGCTCAGAGGGAAGACTAGCCATGGATTCCAGCGTTGCTTTTGATTATGTTGCAGCTGTACTGCAGTCAATTCTACTTGGATGAATTCCTGAACAAGAATCTATTTCCCTCACTTCACTTTTGGAATATGTACTGTTTTGGGTTTTGGCTCAGCTTTGAAGCAATGTTCTTTTTGTCAGTATTGAAGGAATGAAGGGTATATTTAAAGAATAAACTGTTGGGATGTGTTTGGTGATTTTGATTTAGGATGTAGGAATAAGGTTCTCAAGGGATGGAAAACTTGAATTCTAAAAATAATGACCATCTAAAGTTTGGTGGAGATATTCTTATTACATTGACTCATATGGACCTTGCTTGATTTACATCTCTACTTAGGAACAGGGCATTTGTTTACAATACAACAGTATTTATAGCAGTTACAAGCTCCAAGTGTTGTCTTTGAGTGGTTATTTAAATAATGCTAATAAAATTCAAATGAAGTATGATATATTAGCTCTCATACCTAGAAAACACATTAGCTAGAGTTTAGCTTGCTATAGTTCTTAAGCACTGATGTTATGTGTAATTTCTAGGTGAATGCAAAGCCTGAATAAATTAAATTTTGTGTATGTACAGGTTAATTTAGACTACCCTTAGACTATTTTCAAAAGAGAGTTCTTGACTACCATTTCCCTTTTGAGGTCTTAATAGAGCTAAGTCTCAAGATATGCAAGGTATTTTGTTTCTCCATAGGACATCCATAGTTTGCTTATCCCATCCAATCCCTGCAGTATACTTAGAACGCTGCTAGCTGCATGGTCTCAGGAGTCATTCTACAGTAGGGTCAGGATCTGGATGCAAACATTTTCTTTGTAAAAATAGCAACGTGGAGAGAAATCAGCAAACCAACTCAATTAGAGGCTAATGTTACCACTTTGTTCACTGTCTACAGGCATTTACACATATTTAATGGTTTACTTCACTGCTGTATAAAGGTAATCTGTACAACAGAACAAAATCTTTCAAAGAGGTTGGCCAAGACCTGCTCTTTATTGGCAGTGTGGCTGGTAATTAGCAGTTGGAAAGTAGAAATTTTGACAAAATAGCAAAAAAAAGTTGCCCTTAAACCAGAAAAATCAAAGGAAAAAAAGCTCATTCTCCCACAGGGTGATGTAGGGATAAATCTTGCCTGTAATGAGCAAGGAAGTTATTTTAAATTTCCTTTGGAATTCTCAGCTTTCACAATTAAATAGTCTTTTGGTTGATGACTGTAAGTAAACAGATGAAGCCCTTAACAGAAGGTGGAAATCTCTGCAGTTGGAGAAAAGAAATCAAGCTTTTCATGAGGTGCTCTACACATGTTTGACCCTGAGAACTAGTAGACATTGACCACTGACTTTGATTGGTGTGTGTTCATAAAGTTAGCTTTTAGGCAGTCACTTAATAGCAGGTCAAGCAACAACTCACCTGTCACAGCTTGGCCCCCCCTTTGCATTATAACACTGTCGTGGTTTAAGCCATAACTCACGCAGTTTGCTCACTCACTCCCCCCCTCTTTCTTCCCCCAACTCCTGGAGGGGTGGGGAGGAGAATCAGAAGAATGCAACTCCCATGGGTTGAGATAACAACAGTCCAGTAACTCAGGTAGAACACAAACCACTACTGCTACCATCAATAATAATAATGACAAGGGAAATAACAAGGGAAGAGAATGCAACCGCTCACCACAGATACCCAGCCCAACCGAGCAGTGAACCCCCCTCTTCCAGGTCCCTGTCCTTAGGTTTTTACATCCTGGGCATGACGTGCTGTGGTATGGAATACCTCTTTGGTTAGTTTGGGTCAGGTGTTCTGTCTCTGCTTCCTCCCAGCTTCCCCTCCTCCCTGGCAAAGCATGAAGCTCAGAAAGTCCTTGATCAGTCAACACTACTGCAACAACTAAAACCATCAGTGTTATCAGCGCTGTTCCCAGGCCGAAAATCAAAAAACACAGCACTGCACCAGCTACCAAGAAGGAGAAAAATGACTGCTCCTGCTGAACCCAGGACAAACACCTATGCAAATTATTATGTACTCCCTACAGTGAGTAATGAAATGTCAATCCCTTACCCACTTTTATTTAAAAAGAAGTATTTTCATCTGCAAGCAGAGTTGCAGTTTCAGAAATTCTTTTTCTTCTCTTTCTCTTTAAACCATTTATTTGTATTCTTCACTTCCTTATGTCGATGTTTTTCAGGTAAAACAGAACATTTGTCTCTTACAAAATTAGGAGAATAAGAATTTGATACTGTATCCCTAATCTGACCAATCTTGCTAAATAGGTCAATTTATGTACCTTTTTTCTCTCTTAAGCACAGTTTCTCTCCAGAAACAAGACTTTTTATAGAAAGATAGCATAAAGCAAATGGTTCATTCCACTTTCCTGCCTGATGGGATTTTGGATTGAGTACACATAAAATACTCTTTTATTGCCCTGTAATAGATTTTAGACAAACAAGCACATTTATTCTTGTGGTGATCAAAGAGATATGAATGTTTGTAATCTCTTACAGATCTAGAGTCAATACAAGGAAAAGAAAGCTCCCGAGTGCCTTTTGCATGAAGATGTTTTTTCCCAGTTATGTATTCTCAGCTAATTTACAGCTAAGTGGCCCTGGTCTGGCAAAAGTGACATATTCATATACTGAACTTCAGGACCACAAATAGTAAGATGTACTGCACAAGGCATGGTCTCCAGGTGCAAAACTAAGAATAAAATTTAGACTTTGAAGTTCTGAAAACTTCACTGAGATTTGTCTGAGTGTTCTGACTCCTGCATTGAACCTAAAGGTCAGCAAAAGTTTTGTGACCTATGACACACCTGTGGATGACACAGACAGCAAATATTGAAATATATGCACTGGGAGTATGGCATGAGAAAGCCTGAGAGAAGCTGTACCTCCTCATGTGAAAAGGTGAAAGGACAGTGTTTATGCAGACTTTAAGAGTAAGGAGAGTCTGGATTGCTGTTATGTAGTCAGGAGGATCATGTGACCAACCCCAGTGAAGGATAGCCCTTTTTGAATTTCTTTTCCCTTCCTGTGTGAGGACAGAAACTAAGGACTCAGTTAATACTTTCAGTAACATTTTGATCATATGTTCTGCTTTGGGTAACCCTTCTACTTGCTTGTCTTTATTCAGGGTCTCTGGTAGCTGCATAGCTGTTACACAAAGATTGATGTTGGAGAAGTACATCTATTTGATTTATTGTTTATGTCATGATGTTGGCACAAGAACATTTGAAAAATCACAGAGTACATATTGAGTCCTAGGGCTCCAGGCATGCTTTTGAATGTATTTCAAAAGATGTTCATTGCACAAGGCATAACACCTGCCCCAGGCTGCTTAACAGTTGGAAAAATTGAATATTTTGCAACTGGATAAGGAGCCAAATTATGAGATAAGGAGCCAAAGTATGAGATAGTTATCATACATAAAATTTCAGAAAGACCAAAATATCTACACACATACTTATTTTCAGAGCATGGTTATGAAATATAAGCCACCTTCAATACCTTTTTTTGTGTTGCAGAGTGTGCATATAATTTATTAATTTTTATTTATTTTTTTCATACAGAAAAGAGGAAGCTTTAAAAAAGGACAGAGAAGTTTCCCTTTTGTTTTTTTCAGAACATATATGTCTTTAAATGTATATTTATGTTGGTACCATTATTCAAAGCATCTAAAAAACCTTAAAGGCTTTGAGAAATTGTCTTTAGGATATGCCAGTAAAATGAGTTTCGTAATTAATAATGTATCAGTTTTGATGCCAATAAAGCTGTTCAAGATACTGCAAATCATTCATTCTCCTCCTGTTCAAATGCAGGTCCTTATAGGGATGACATCTCACTACACTGACATCTGGACTATAGCAACAAAATGCTGCTGGCTGAGAGAAACAGGAGCAACATACAATATTCATTGCCAAATGTCACTTAGCAACATGAAGTGTATAGTGAAGGAAAACTCACATCAGTCATAGCCTACCCTTCCATACAAACAAAAAGCTCCTTGTAAGACATATTTTTAAGGCAAAGGATGACATTATGCTACATAGGAAAATTTTCTGTTAATAAAATAAGGAAGGGAAAGTGAACAGGAAAGTTCTGGTTCATTCCACCAGAGAATGGATACAAGGCACCGTTAGCCTTTGCATTGCAATTTCAGCAGCCCTCTCCTATGAGCATGGTATCCTGAATTATAGGTGTAGCTTCACAAACTCTTCTGGCATGTTATCAAACTGTTGTTTAGTTTGAGTTACTTACATAATTCCAAGGTTATCCATCAGTCAAGTAAAGCTTTTTGGCTTTCTCATTTTCAATTAGATGCTTAACTGCCAAACTTTTCTCCTGTGAAGTGCCTAAATATTTATGCACTCTTCACAGGTGAAAAGAGCCTAAAGCTCTAAATAGACCCCCACAACTGTGTGGCAAAGTACAGTACAGCACAGTTTGGAGGAACTTCTTCAGTTTCTGAGAGCAATAACTGCATTAATGTGCTCCTCAGCCTAAGCTGATTTACCATTTTGAATTGGCTTAGGACATGAAAAAGAGGGAATGTCGTGGTTTAAGCCTCTCAGCCATGCAGTTTTGCTCACTCACTCACTTCCCCCTCTTTCTTCCCTCCGCTCCTGGAGGGATGGGAAGGAGAACCGAAAGAATGCAACTCCCACAGGTTGAGATAAGAACAGTCCAGTAACTAAGGTATAACACAAATCACTGCTGCTACCACCAATAACAATAAGGACAAGGCAAATACAAGGAAAGAATACAATAGCTCACCACCAATCCCAGCCCGACCAAGCCGTGCACCCCCCACCCTGCACCCGCACCCTTCCGGGTCTCTGCTCTCCATTTTTACATCCTGGACATGACGTGCTGTAGTACGGAATCAGCGCTGTTCCGAGGCCCAAAATCAAAAACACAGCACCGCACTAGCTACCAAGAAGGAGAAAAATGACTGCTACTGCTGAGCCCAGGACAGGGAAACAAAGAGAAAAAGCTATAAAACACAACTTAGGTTTACCCAAGGTACATATGGTAAAGTAGAATCATAGAATCATAGAATCATAGAATAGTAAGGGCTGGAAAAGATGTTAAGATCATCCAGTTCCAACACCCTGCCATGGGCAGGGACACCTCACACTAAACCATGCCATCCAAGGCTATGTCCAACCCCACCTTGAACACCCCCAGCAGTGGAGCATTCACAACTTCCCTGGGCAATCCATTCCAGGGCCTCACCACCCTTACAGTAAAGAATTTCTTCCTCATATCCAATCTAAACTTCCCCTGTTTAAGTTTGAACCTGTTACCCCTTGTCCTCTCACTACAGTCCCTCATGAAGAGTCCCTCCCCAGCATCCCTATAGGCCCCCTTCAGATATTGGAAGGCTGCTATGAGGTCTCCACACAGCCTTCTCTTCTCCAGGCTGAACAGCCCCAATTTTCTCAGCTTGTCTTCATACAGGAGATGCTCCAGTCCCCTGATCGTCCTTGTGGCCCTCCTTTGGACTTGTTCCAACAGTTCCATGTCCTTTTTATGTTGAGGAGACCAGAACTGCACACAATACTCCAAGTGAGGTCCCACAAGAGCAGAGTAGAGGGGCAGGATCACCTCCCTTGACCTGTTGGTCACGCTCCTTTTGATGCAGCCCAGGATACGGTTGCCTTTCTGGGCTGAAAGTGCACACTGAAGCCGGCTCATGTTCATTTTTTCATCGACCAACACCCCCAAGTCCTTCTCTGCAGGGCTGCTCTGAATCTCTTCCCTGCCCAACCTGGAGCTGTGCCTGGCATTGCTCAGACCCAGGTGGAGGACCTTGCACTTGGCATGGTTAAACTTCATCAGGTTGGCAGCAGCCCACCTCACAAGTGTGTCAAGGTCCCTCTGGATGGCATTCCTTCCCTCCAATGTATCAGCCAAACCACACAGTTTGGTGTCATTGGCAAACTTGCTGAGGGTGCACTCAATCCCACTGTCCATGTCACCCACAAAGATGTCGAACAAGAGTGGTCCCAACACTGATCCCTGAGGAACACCACTTGTTACTGGTCTCCAGCTGGACATTGAGCCATTGACCACAACTCTTTGCGTGTGGCCATCCAGCCAATTCTTTATCCACTGAGTGTTCCATCAATCAAATTGATGTCTCTCCAACTTAGAGACAGGGAAGTCATGTGAGACAGCTTTGCACAAGTCCAGGTATATGACATCAACTGCTCTACCCCTGTCCATCAGTTCCGTAGCCTAATACTTCAATGCACTGTCTACCAGATTCATTTTATCTGTATCACCTCTGTCTCACTTTGGGATTGAACATCTGTAAGGCAAGTAAGAAGCTGGCTTGCAGAGGGACAACGACAGGTACATGTGAAGGGTTAACCATTAAACTGGCAATTTAATACTGGTTCTATTGACAACAGTTTGGGGCTTTATTCTGTTTGTTTGGAGATTTATCTTGTTTAAAGGTGTCAGTTAGATTTCTCCTTTTGCACAAACATTAGGTTTATGCTAAAAAAGAATCCAAATTATCCAAAGTTGAAGCATCACCAATATAGCATGATTTCACCTTAAAGCATAAGAAGACCTTGCTGACTGGCAGAGATGGAATGAAATTGAATAACCTGAAGAAACAGTAATAATAACATCTGGTAGCAACTAGGAGCTTAGCAGTTATAAATATTGAGAAAGACCTAGCAATAATTTGTCCAGTACAAGAGGACTACGTGCTGTCAATGCAAAACAGTTACTAAACAGACAAATGTACAGTGGTGCATTGGGAATTTGCAAAAAGTTAGAGAAGTATCAAAGTCATTGACAAAACATCTGTGGAAACCTTAGTTTGAGTGCTGTATTCAATTCTGGAAAATTTTGTTCAAGAAAGACGAAGAGCAAGAATGAAGAAAAAGAATAGTAGGGGTAAACGAAGGATTAGAAATCTTGTTTTTTGAGAGGTTGTTTTCTTGTGTATACAGTGGAGTGGATAAACACAACGTTGGGAAAAGAAATAATTCAAGACTATCTTGGAACAAGAAAAAAAGGTTAAAATTCATGCATTAGAAACTTAAATTTGAAATTACAAGAGAAGTTTCTCAGGACCAGAAGAATGAAGTTCTGCAACAGCATAATTGTGACAAAAAAGCTTAATTGGTGGTAAGGTGGAGCTTGATCTCTTTCTGAAATGTGAGCTTTGATAAGGACAGAAAACTTTTCTTTTGGTTATAGTAGTCATGCTTGAAACTTTCTCAGTCACTTCACTTACACCACTAAGCTCCTGGTGAGGGAAATCTGTTTCTCTGTGTTTTGATAGAGATAGGATGCCAGATACTCCCAACAACAAATTATAAAATAGCTTTCCTAATTATGAAAGTTGTTAATTTTGGCAATGACAACAGAGAAATTTGTTCATTACAGCTGGGCAAGCATCCACATTTTCCATCTTATGACAATTCTCAAATTATTGTTTTGTTCTTGTCAACATGAATCAGGTCAAAAAGTGGAAAGAAAAAGTGGATGCTGTCATGACCTTGACATCTTATTTATTGAAAACAAGGCATTCCTATTAAATGGATTTTCTTTGTATTGGGCATTTCCTGACAAACTGAATTTCAGCAGAAGTGCCAGTCAGTTCTTGTCTATACCATACATACATATATACATATATATCAAATGGAATTTACTAAAAACAGCACATTTTTTAGAACAGTTTTGGTCTCTACAATATCAATAAAACTTTTGAACTTCATCACATTACAGCTTAATCAGTCCCAAATTAAGTATTCTGAGTATTCATCCCTGAGATGAAGTATTCAGAGTATAGCTCTGAGCATGGCAGTTTGTTTTTTTTACGGTTTTCCTGTATTGGAGCATTTGTTGTGAAAGACAAGAATTACATGTCTTAGTGAAGGGCAGGACACCTGAACACCTGAAAAGTCTTTGTAATCTCCTTCAAGAAGAGGCTTCTGTGTTGTAGTAACACAGTGTCCTGCACACTTTGCACACTCATTGTAATGCTAAGAGTGAACATACAAAAAAATCTATTTTCTTTTGAAGAATAAAGCATTGTGACTTAAAAGCTTTTACTTTGATAAATCCAGGTGTTATGTCAGCTTGTCTCACTGATGTTGTGGTGGGTAATTGACACAGAGCATTAGCCAGTCACTGATATCATTGACCAACCATTTTAAACAAAAAATGAGTCAGCTCAAAAAGCTCACACATTCTCTTCAGATATGCCTCCAAAAGATTAGGAAATGACAGATTCATCAGTGGAGAAATAATTTTGTTTCTGTATTTTTCTTACTCAAAACTTCTTTAATCCAGATTCCAGCTAATTATGACCTTGAAAAGGAAGGACAAAAGAAAAATGAACTCAAGAGTTTTCAGTTTCCTTCTTCAACCAACGGAACAATGAAAGCGTTATGTAATTTTCAGGGTTTTTTGTTGTTCATTATCATTCATGTCAGTAAAACTTGCTTTATGAGTTTCTGCTTGTTTTTGGATAGGTTAACATTTCAGGTTTGATACAAGCACAGCTCTTTCATTTTTTTCCCTTTTTTCCCTTTTTTCTTTTTTTCCCCCTTTTTTCCCCTTTTTTCCCATTTCCTTCCCTTCCCTTCCCTTCCCTTCCCTTCTCCTCCCCTCCCCTCCCCTCCCCTCCCCTCCCCTCCCCTCCCCTCCCCTCCCCTCCCCTCCCCTCCCCTCCCCTCCCCTCCCCTCCCCTCCCCTCCCCTCCCCTCCCCTCCCCTCCCCTCCCCTCCCCTCCCCTCCCCTCCCCTCCCCTCCCCTCCCCTCCCCTCCTTTCCTTTCCTTTCCTTTCCTTTCCTTCCCTCTCCTTTCCTTTCCTTTCCTTTCCTTTCCTTTCCTTTCCTTTCCTTTCCTTTCCTTTCCTTTCCTTTCCTTTCCTTTCCTTTCCTTTCCTTTCCTTTCCTTTCCTTTCCTTTCCTTTCCTTTCCTTTCCTTTCCTTTCCTTTCCTTTCCTTTCCTTTCCTTTTCTTCTGATTTCTCTCTTCTTTTTCCTCTGATTTCTCTCTTCTTTTTCACTGTACTCTACTTCTTTTTCTTTCTTTCCTGCTCTCCCACTTTCTTTCTTTCTCCTGAAGAAAATATGCTTACGATTACTACAATGTTTTCATCCTATATAAAAAAATCCTTGGATTTTAAGTTTATCAGTGCATCTCATTTCACTTAGTATACCATAATCAGCAAATTCAGAACTTCTGAAAAACTTTATGATAAAATGCCAAATGTGGGGTAAGACATCATAAGAAGCCATCATCATGGAGATAATCTATTATAAATTACATGCCCATCTTCCATTCCAGAATTTTATTTTTTTTTTATGAAATTTAGCTGATTGCGTTCTCATTCAAATGCTTTTGTACTCAGAATGGATCATAAATTCTTGCTTCTGCAATTAAGCAGGGTACATATCTACCAGTCATACCAGTGGTGGAACCAATGAAATAAGGGTACTACTGTTTTTCAACCAGCTTGTTCAATTTCTTGCTTAAGACATAACTTCAGCATCATATTGCTCACAGAATCTCTGATTAAACTTCACATTTTTCTTGCAGTACCTACAAAATAATATCTTTTAAAGAATTTACATGAAAAAGAGGAAGGAAAAAGTTTAAAGAACATGTTTGCATGTTTTAAGGTAGCCATCCATAAAAGGCACTGGTGTTCTTTCATTTGCATTCCTCCAAATTTAGAGTGAAGAGCTGATTTCTAAATTGGTTTATCTGCAGTGTGATCTTGCAAATCATTTTCCTGACTGGAGGTTCCTAATGTTTAATGTTTTTCTTTGCTGCAAACACTTCAAAAAAAGCTTTAAAAATATTTTAAGCAAACATAGATAAAAGCAGCCCTTCTGACTCAATGATTTGAATCTCTCTGCCTCGACTGTTTACTGAGTTCTTGTCTTTCATGATTTTTCACACCTTTTCAGTATTTTAGGCTTTATATTATTTTTCATGAATGATGCATGTTATACAAAACCTGAAAATGCGGCATATATATCTTTACTGTCTGTCTTGCCATTTAGTACATAACGGAAGGTTTCCAAAGGGCACACATGATCTGCTAACAGTGGTTGAATTGGCTTCTTGGGATCCATTGTGATTTAAAGGCAGCTGGCAACTAAGTACCACACAGCCGTTTGCTCACTCACCACCCCTCAGCGAGATGGGGAGGAGAATCAGAAAAAAGGTAAAACCCATAGGTTGAGATAAGAACATTTTAATAATCAAAATAAAGTATTATATAATACTACCACTAATTATACTGATAATGAAAAGGACAATAACTAAAAGAGAGAGACAGAGAAAAAAAAAAACAAACAACAAAAATCCCAGCAACAGCAGTGACGCACAATACAATAGCTCACCATTCACTGACCAACACCCAGCCCAATCTAAGCAGTTACCCTTCTGGGTAACTCTACCCAGTTTATATCTTTCTTGTGCCCCTCCTTACTGGCAGAGCTTGGGAGACTGAGAAGCCCTTGATCAAGGGAAGTGCTACATAGCAACAACTAAACCGTCATTGTGTTACCAGTATTATTCTCAGACTAAAGCCAAAATGCAGCTATGTACCAGCTATTAGAAAGAAAGTTAACTCTATCTCAGCAGAAACCAGGGCAGTATATGGTAGGATTCAGGTTGGAAGGGATCTCAGGGCCTCTAGTCCAGCCTCGGCTTAAAGAATTGTCAACACCATGTCGCTCAGGGTTTTATCCAGTCTTGAAAACCTCCAAGAATGGATGTATCCCTTTCAGGGGCACAGCTGTCATATCCTCTAGACACACAACCTTGTGTTTTGTCTTACTGAATGTCATTCTGTCCCTAAAAATGCTTATTTGCTCTGTCCAAATGCTATGTACTTTTTTATAATCAGCTTAAAGAGAAATACTCTGCTTACAAAATACAACTCCTATATGACAATTTATGACTCCAGTAGTTAATGTATCTGCTTCTGATACATTCTGGAATGCAGACCATGTAATATTGTAAATGGACTATTATAAACTCTGAGTTCGTCTTTCTTTTCCATCCACTCATCCCAGATTCACCTCAGTAGTCAACATCATTCCTCTTACTGGAGCCTGTTGTAAATTATTCACTTGATTTTGTCTCACAGCATGATAACTCTTCAACATTATTGATTCCCACCATGTGTTGACACTTCTTTCCTTACACTCTTTGTAAGGATAAGCATTTTATCACAAGTTTTAGAGCACTTTGTAAGCCTGGCTAAGCCTGGATTTTGGTATCTCTCATTTATTGCCTTCTTTTCTGATAGTTTCTGTCCTAATCTCCAATTCTTTCCTTCCCCAGGACCTCCCTCCTGTCCACCCCCCATGCCCCCCTGTTCAATGGTCATCACTATTTCTACTTCAATAAAATTTTATTTCCTCAAGTCCTTCCTTAGGTCCTGTTCCTACATGGTTTTGCTTGCAAATGCGATTTTCACACTTAGCACCAGGATAACAGTAATACCCTACTCCAAAACCAGTGACAAATGAAGACTGCCTAAGAGTAGCTACTACTCTTACCTACTACTAGGAATAGCAGCCTAGAGGAGGCAGCTGAAACTTGGCTTCCTCATTCAAGACCTGAGGCCTGCATATTTTATTTGGGGTTAGTATTAGGATGCTAATGATAAGCTATGCGTGCACTAATAGTGGGAAACTAGGGTGCACACTGTATGGTATAAGAAAGGGAAGGGACATTTGGTTCTTCACCTCAACAGGTAGCCACACCTGAAGGCAAGGACTACTATAGTTCTTGAATGGATAGTAGTTCTGTGGATGTACCATGAATTACTGGGGTTTGCTAAGTTATCATTTTAGTGTTTTTCCCTTTTTCTGTTAAGAAATGTCTGTTTCTTTAAATAATGTTTTTCAAGTCAGGGCTTGTGAATAAGGAAATCTTGCTCATTCTTGAGTGCCCAAGTGGCTAATTTAGTTTCACAAATTTCTGAGAGGGAGCTCAGCTGGGGTCATTTAAAGCTTGGGTTGTGTTTGCTTTTGTTATATTTCTTTAGAGCCTCTTGAAATTGACTCCAGACCTTTTTACTGCACCTGGCAGAAAGCTGTACTTGCTTTCCAACCTCTATCTGGAAATTAAGATCTTCCCAAATGTTCCTTGTCAGATTTCTGCCTTTGGTAATGTTAACTAGAGCTTTGTTCCCTGCTCTCACTGTACTGGCCCATGGCTGATTCCCAGGGCTGCATCAGTACAATCTTGATGACTCCTTCCCTTGTGCAATTTAGACCCAAAAGGATCCTGTTTCACCATTCATTGTGCAGAATACCACATCATTAACTTAAAATGCTAACAACTGTTTTTACCAGTTTGATCATATGCTTACTGAATAGCACGTATTCTCCAGCACCTGCATTCTAGTCATGACTGTTAGCCTGCTGTTTTCTGTTATAATATCCAGTTCCTCACCCCATGCTATTACTTCTATTTTGTTGTCCAAGCTGCTTGCTTTTGTTATGAGAATGTTACAGTTTTACTTTTTTTAAATCCTTATATATAGTTCCTGAGGCAGGCTATGTACTTGCATAGTAATTCTCATCAATAAGAACAATTTCTTTCTGCTGGAAATCTGTAGTCTCATAGTTTATCAATTGCCATTGCCTTCTTTATGTGATTTCCCTGTACACTGAAATCAAGTCAAGAAATTATATGAGCTTGTCCCATTTTTTGCCATTCATGTTTTTGTTACAAGCTTCCCTAAACAACTGTGCTCTACCTCAGAAAACTACTTGCCTAGTTACACATGAGTTACACTGCAAGATAAGTCTTTCTGTGAATGTACCCCAAACTTCTTTACTGATACCCTGTTTTGGCCACTTCTTATCTTCAAAGAAATGAAATTCCACATGTGACATGAACTTCATTTTTTTCACAACCTTGCATGGTTTTACGGGATTGTCCCTTGTGCCTGTGACCCTCATATCCACACGTCATACTTTGGTCCTGAAGCGCCCTCGACACATGTCCTCTTAATCTCCTCTAGATTGACTTTATGCAAGCCTTCTTGGATGCAGGCTAGTCCTTCCCTTCTGTCCCTCCTCATCTTTGTCTTTGCTCTCTCGTAATATATTGTAAATTGTGTTTCCCATTGGTTTCAGGCCCTGTCTCTTCCTCATTTCTTCCTTTCTTCTTCGGGGGCTAGCTGCTTTATTCTTCCTATTTTCTCCTGTTTCATGAAGAAGCCTTGAGCAGTCAGTGGGTAACAGATGTGAAGATCATTCATGGGTGCCACATACTCACTGGTGGCCGTGACGTCCTGAGCACAAGACACCCACATTGCTAATGTCTATACTGGCCTTTACAGCACAGCCAGAGGCACTGTCTTGTTCTCTTAGCATGCTGGACCTAGGCCAGTACAATGCAAGAGTGAGAGTGGCACAGTTTGATATTAAAGACTGCCTCACCCATGTCTGTCATATGATGCAAAGTTGGTTTCATATTAGACACATAATTTACTGGAAAACAGCAAATGTGGAACTTGCAACAAGGTTATGAAACAAAGTTATAAAAAAAGAGAGCAAAAAGATCCTACTCCAGATGCTCCTTAGCTGTTCCAATTTCTAAGCTAGCTTATGAGGTCATCTAAACAGCCTCTGCAGCTTACCCAAGGCCAAGACCAAGAGAACACCTTCTTTCTGGTGCAGGTGGCTATTAAAACCGTGCAAAATGCCTGTTCTGGGCAACCTGCTCTTTTCCACCTCAGTAACACAAGCTGACTTTTTTTCCCCCTCTGCTTTGTTATTTACCCAAACCACAGTTCATTTGATAGACTGCTGGGAAATCATGGTTGGTTTTTTTAGCAGATTAAGCTATTTTACTTTTTTTTACCTTCCTCATAATGCTCTTTTCACTCACATTTCTACTTATGCCATAGTTATCTATACTGTGATACTTTACCTGTGATATTTTTCTGAATATGCAATGGGAAATGCTAAAATTAAAATAGCTAAAGCTCAGACTTTGAACCAGCTTCAGAAATATTTATTGCCTTCAAACACTAGTTCAGCAGGAGGGCCAGGAGACCTCCTTGGATGGATAAGGACCTGCTGAGCAAAATTCGAAGGAAAAAAGAGGCTTATAAAAGGTGGAAGCAAGGTCAGGTGGCCTGGGAAGAATACAGGGATGTTGTCCGGGAAGCTAGGGACCAGGTTAGGAAAGCTAAGGCCCACTTAGAATTAAACTTGGCTAGGGATGTTAAGGAGAACAGGAAGGGATTTTATAGGTACATTGCCAATAAAAGACAGGTTAGGGACACCGTGGGCCCTCTCCAGAAGCTATCGGGAGAACTGGCTACCCTGGATTTGGAGAAGGCTGAGGTTCTTAATGACTTCTTTGCCTCAGTCTTTACCGGCAAATGCTCTGACCACACCACCCAAGTCTTGGAAGGCAGACGCGGGGACGGTGGGGGTGGGGACCCTGGGCCCACTGTGGGGGAGGATCTTGTTCGGGACCACCTTAGGAACCTGAATGTATACAAGTCCATGGGACCGGATGAAATCCATCCACGGGTCCTGAAGGAGCTGTCAAATGAAGTTGCTAAGCCACTGTCCATCATATTTGAAAAATCATGGCAGTCAGGTGAAGTTCCCGATGACTGGAAAAAGGGAAATATAACCCCCATTTTCAAGAAGGGGAAAATGGATGAGCCAGGGAATTACAGACCAGTCAGTCTCACCTCTGTGCCTGGCAAAATCTTGGAGCGGATTCTCCTGGAAGGCATGCTAAGGCACATGAAAACCAACAAGGTGCTTGGTGACAGCCAGCATGGCTTCACTAAGGGGTAATCCTGCCTGACCAATCTGGTGACCTTCTATGAAGGGGCTATGGAACTGATGGACAGGGGCAGAGCAGTTGATGTCATCTACCTGGACTTGTGTAAAGCCTTTGACACTGTCTCACATGACATCCTTCTCTCTAAGTTGGAGAGACATCAATTTGATAGGTGGACCACTCGGTGGATAAAGAACTGGCTGGATGGCCGCATGCAAAGAGTAGTGCTCAGTGGCTCAGTGTCCAGCTGGGAACCAGTAACAAGTGGTGTCCCCCAGGGATCGGTGTTGGGACCGGTCTTGCTCAACATCTTTGTGGGTGACATGGACAGTGGGATTGAGTGCGCCCTCAGCAAGTTTGCCAATGACACCAAGCTGTGTGGTTCGGTTGATACATTGGAGGGAAGGAATGCCATCCAGAGGGACCTTGACACGCTTATGAGGTGGGCTGATGCCAACCTAATGAAGTTTAACCATGCTAAATGCAAAGTCCTCCACCTGGGTTGGAGCAATGCCAGGCACAGCTACAGATTGGGCGGGGAGGAGATTCAGAGCAGCCCTGTGGAGAAGGACTTGGGGGTGTGGGTTGATGAAAAAATGAACATGAGCCGGCAGTGTGCGCTTGCAGCCCAGAAGGCCAACCGTATCCTGGGCTGCATCAAAAGGAGTGTGACCAACAGGTCGAGGGAGGTGATCCTGCCCCTCTACTCTGCTCTCGTGAGACCTCACTTGGAGTATTGTGTGCAGTTCTGGTGTCCTCAATATAAAAAGGACATGGAAGTGTTAGAACAAGTGCAGAGGAGGGCCACGAGGATGATCAGGGGACTGGAGCACCTCTCGTATGAAGATAGGCTGAGAAAATTGGGGCTGTTCAGCCTGGAGAAGAGAAGGCTGCGTGGAGACCTCATAGCAGCCTTCCAATACCTGAAGGGGGCCTATAGGGATGCTGGGGAGGGACTCTTCATTAGGGACTGTGGTGAGAGGACAAGGGGTAATGGGTTTAAACTTAAACAGAGGAGGTTTAGATTGGATCTGAGGAAGAAATTCTTTACTGTGAGGGTGGTGGGGCCCTGGAATGGGTTGCCCAGGGGGGTTGTGAATACTTCATCCCTGGCGGCGTTCAAGGTGGGGTTGGACATAGCCTTGGATGGCATGGTTTAGTGGGAGGTGTCCCTGCCCATGGCAGGGGGGTTGGAACTCGATGATCTTGAGGTCCTTTCCAACCCTTACTATTCTATGATTCTATCCTATTTTAGAGTACAACAAAATATATTATATGGTATACTATAACATAATGAAATTGGGAATAGGGCACTCAGAGAAAGACACACACCTGCATGCAAACTTACTTCTGAAAGAAACCTCCTTCTTCCAAGTTGCCATGCTCTGTGAAGCAACCACCAGTATTAATGAAATGTACAACTTTTTCAATATTTTAATCTTTTTTAACTATAAAAAATACCTTCTACATATGTGAGTTTAAAAAGTGCTATTTGAGTGAGATAGATACTGGCCACAGAAGAAAGATATATTGAATTTTGTTGCACAGAAATTGTTGGCAATAGTCGTTTTAGGATAATTTGTTGACTAATGTTACCCATTTGTCTTTGAATCAGTATATAAATATTGCACTGATAATCTTTGGAATAAGAATACTGTATTTTGGACCAGCATCCCAAACTGGTTGCTGGAATCAGCATATTCTCACTGCTCTGGTTTGCATTAAGAACTGCTGAAATTGTGGGATTTGATGGCATCAGCCTTTCAAACTTCCACATTTCTCTTTGTGACCTTTCTGTGATTAGTCGGGATTACGTAACAGGAAGCTTTGCAAGTACACAGAATTGTCAATCACTATCGGCCAGTATGGAGGGAACTCTGCATTACACAAGCTGCTGACATTTGTGAATACACAGAGGCCATAGCATGCCTGTGTCTCTTACAGCTTTATCTTGGAAGCCAGCTGCTGCAGTGCCAAGCAGATTTGGCTTCAGACAGACAGAATGAAGGAAATAAAAAAAAGTAGCTACTTGTGGATTAGCTTTTCCTGGAACAGCCTTATTCAGTACAGAGCCATTTCTGATCCCAGGAAACTAGTGCTGTTCAGTAGAATTGCTCTTGTAATGACTAGCACTATAGTTGCTCACGTGAAATTTTTTGTGAATAAGATCTTTGGACATAGCCTAGTTATGCAGTCATATATTCAGAAGAGTAGTTTCTTTATAAAAATCTGCAGTAGTGCCTACTGTAAGCCATCCATGTTTTTTCCTCTTTCATATATTTTTTACATCAGTGTAACACATGGATATTTATTTAGATATACTCTAGCTTCTGATTATATTCTGAGTGCATTTCTGTCACGGGTGGAATGATGCATTTCACTTCTAGTAGTAATATGCTTATTGATATAAAACACTGATTTAACAAAATGCAATAGTAAATATGACAGTGGTTTAACAAGATTTGATGGCAACGGGTACCTGAGTATTTACTGCATAGAAGACAGGATCAGTCAGATCTGCCAGGGAGACCCTCCCACTGGGTCATGTGGTTCAGAAAGGACACCCTTGCTTTCCAATTTCCTTCTTAGAGGGGAATTTAGGTGTGGCTGGATCCAGACTTAGTCCTGCACTCAGTCAACAGTTTATGTCTTAAGGATTATATATGCATAGTTAATCCTTTATATCACTCAGCTAAAATTTCAAAGTTTCATCGCACTTCTTCCCAACTAAATTACTGAGTATCTTATGCAATAAGGATTCTCTCAATCTTGAGGAGTAACCTTGAGAGGTGTCCCTACTCGAGGGGAGATCCTGGCATGCAGCCCACTGCAGTGGAGGAAAGCTCAACTGGCCCTGGGCTGTCCACTATTTATGGAGTAAGATTATTGCTTCATAGTCATATTTGTCTAATATGCATACTAACTACATATTGTCAAATATGTACATATTGTCAAATGTGCGTACCAACTACAGGTGTTAGTTTCTTACAAACTTGGCTTATGTCAGACCTTGACTAGTGCTATGGTTAGGTGGGCATGCTGATCCAATTAGGCCTTGGCTGTTGTGTCTTCCTTGAACTCACTTTGAACTGGATGCAGCCATCGTAAGCAGACACATCCATTATGACAGCTACACATAATTTGAGCAGAGTTATGAGAAATAAAGGTCAGGTTGGGGAGTGTCTGTGTGCACAGTGTCACAGTTTCCTTTGTAAATCTTGAGGACTGGGTCTCAGTGCTTCATTGCTGTCTCAGCTGAATTAGAAATTTGAGTACCATGTGGATGCAATGCCTTCCTGGCCTGCACAGTGTAAGCATCACCTTGCCCCATCCTGAAGGAATTCCGGTATGTCAATGAGCAGGATGGGAGTCTTGGATGTGTAAGGAATAAAGGCTTGGGCTGTAATTGGCAGACCTTCTTTATTTGAGACATAAAAGGACTCTCTGATGGGGGACAGTGAATGTTAGTCATAATATGTGATTTTATTAAAACCACCCAAAGGGCATCGGACAAATGGAATAACAAAGCAAATGCAACAATTAGCAACAGATTTACAGAAGTTACATAAATGGACATAAATGCCACAAGAAACCAAAATCTCCAATAAATGCAGGAAGTTTTAAGTGTTGGAAACATTTCCCTGGAAAGATGACAAGTGGTTGTTGCAGGCCTGGTTGTTGGTGGGCATACCCTACTTGTGTAGATCAGGAGATTCAGCAGTAATTTTCTTATGGCTCTGTGTTTGTGCTGCTTGCTGGCCCAGTGTTAACTCTCCACTGTATCACTAACTATGCCCGTCAGGGGATCATGGGGGTTTGTCTTTGAGGACAGGTTTGTCTTCCCTGAGCTTTACATACTAGTCTATCTAAATTTTGTTTCATTTTCAGTTTCCCTCTATCTGCAATCCCTCAAATAAAGAAAGTAAAATAGTGCCAGTGCCATTAAAGTAGTTGCAATAGTTATCATTGGGTGTTTGTTAGCTTCATCTAACACCAGTGACAACAGGAAGAAAATCTTTGGGACAGCATAGATGATTTTACAGATCCACAAAAGTGGAAAATGAGATGTGTAAGATATGAAAATGAAGTCCAACAGTTTTTCGACCAAGGTGAATGTAGAGCTGGTTAACAGAATCCCCCCAGTTTTTCAGTGATCTGTATTAGAGCATGTAATAAAATACAGAAGCGAACTGGGGATAGCATGGAACATCCTTTCTTGTGAATTTTTAAGAACAGCTTAGACAAATAGCTCTGAGAAATCAACCAGGTATAATAAACTGGACCTGCTTCAGTACTGTAGAAATGACCTCAGTGGTCTTGGAACAGACAATCCACCTTTGCATAATGTAACATCTAACAAGTACAGTACTACAAGATTCAGAACATTTGGAATAATCACCTAAATTAACGATCCTAAACTTTTGGTGTTTTCCATCGCTAATTTTTGGTTTTCTTCAGTTCCAGAGCCTCCCAGTTTCTTACCATGATCAAAGGAACTCCTCTAAGGCAAAATTGCTCAACTATGACTCATTCTAATGAGATTGCAGACTAATAAAACCTCCACACATTTTTGGTCTTTTCTCTTTAGCTAATATCTCCTCTTTTGTGCTCTCACCTCATGTACAAATTTGATATTGTTGCTCTTCACTTTCTTAGCATTCTCCACTTCCTCCAATTTTCCTTATAAAGAAGTTTTTCTCTGTAATAGATTTATGCAACTTTTAAGAGCTATTGCCTGTTTTAGTTGTGATTCCCAGGATAAAAGAAAACCTAAAGGATTTGACATTTTGCTTTACTCCTTTCATTAAAAAATTCTCATGTTTGAAAACGATGTCAAAGATGAGTAACTATTTAAGATGATGCAGGATGGACGAGGGCTATTTGCCAGTCACGTTTCTTTTAAGTCTCTCCATGGACCTTAATGGGTGGTGGACTATTCACTACCCATTTTTATCAAGTAAAGCAAAGTTGCACCTGTCTTATCAAACACAGAAAAGGCTTGAAGAAGAAGCTTCTACAGGGGAGTCTCACACAGCTAAACTCAATGCAAGAGACAGGATTAATGTGCTGCACATTAAAGTCATCTGAAGTATGAAAGGATGATTTCCTCATTAGGGTCTTACCGAGCAACGAACGACATTGTTTAATAATGAATGCAAGAAACAAAAACACCAGAAAGAGTTAGCTAGGAAATTTGTCTAGAAAAGTGTCACCTGTGTGTCTCCACCATGAAATCCATCTCCCGTGTGCATCTGAATGTAAACTCAGTCAAAATGATAGTTGCAGCTCTTGGGAAAGCTGATGAATCTCTTTTGGAGGACAACCCTTGCAATTTGGCGACATGTTTCAAATATTAAGGCAATTAAGTAGATGACAGTGAAACCAGCATTAAGTGATGAAAAAATCCTGGTCATAATATCATTCAAAAATTAAGAATGAAGCAGACTTTTCACTTTAAACCAAACTAAGGTTCAGATGGGCTGTCTTTTTAATCTGGGTGCCAAACCTAGTGGTTTTTGACAGTAAAGATATTTTTGGCTATATACACTTACACATCTTAGAGTCATAACAGTATTAGCATGGAGCTGTTGCTCCATTTTCCTCCACAAAGGCAACAGTTCACTTGCACTATCTGTTACGCTTTGTCTGTGTGATCCAGCATTTTGGATATCATGACTGTCCTTCCAGCCACAAAGGTATCACTCTTCTGCTTGGGGGCAACTATAAGCAATAAGTGACTTTTTGCTCAGAGTACAAAGCAGTACATGACAAAAAGACAGCCTGTGGTGATGATGAGTTAATAGCAATTCATGAAGACAGAAACAATGCAACCAACATGTAATAGTGACACAAAGCTGAGTAGAAAGCCCCAGTGTGTCTGGCTTTTGTCTACTGAAGGACAGCATATCTTTGAGCTCCAAATGTACTTTTTATGTAGTCAAATTCTTGGCTTCAGCCTCTAAGATCATTCATAAGAGGACATGTTCCCATCTCTCTGATTTCCTTCTCCTTTCCATTCTCTTGTATCAGCACTCACAGCCTGTCACCTCTTTAATTACATTCCCCCGCAACCACCTCATTGCTGTAATACCTTTCTGAAATAATTTTGTCTTCTTTCTACAGACATATCAACACCAAACCACATTAAAACCATCATGGCAGACACACATGCGCACGAACGTCACAACTTGCCTTCTTTTTCTTTTTTCTTTTTTTTTTTTTTTTTTTCCTCCTGCACTCCCTTGGTGGCTGAACTCTCTGCTGCTCTACAGATGGCTGTCTCGGTTTTGGTAAATATGAAGGGTGCGGAAAGCCACAGCTCTTGTAGAAGTGCAATGGAAACAATGGACTCAGGCCTCACAGGAGCTATCGAGCTACCCTGTTGCTGTATCACTCAGTATTCACATTGCCTAATATCTTACCACTAAGTTCCCAAGTTAGAAAGTTGGGGCTGTTCAGCCTAGAGAAGAGAAGACTGCGTGGAGACCTCATAGCAACCTTCCAGTATGTGAAGGGGCCTATAGGGATGCTGGGAAGGGACTCTTCATGAGGGATTGTAGTGAGAGGACAAGGGGTAACGGGTTCAAACTTAAACAGGGGAAGTTTAGATTGGATATGAGGAAGAAATTCTTTACTGTAAGGGTGGTGAGGCCCTGGAATGGGCTGCCCAGGGAAGTTGTGAATGCTTCATTGCTGGCAGTGTTCTAGGCTGGGATGGACAGAGCCTTGGGTGGAACGGTTCAGTGGGAGGTGTCCCTGCCCATGGCAGGGGGGTTGGAACTAGGTGATCTTAAGGTCCTTTCCAACCCTAGCCATTCTATGATTCTGTGACTCCTCTAAAATCACTAGAGACAAAACTGCCTTTGCAAATGATGGCTCATAACACATCTTGCTTTGAATCCTTCTTATAGAACCCATTTCCTTTATGTGTGGAGGGCATGCTAGGAACATCAGCCTCTTCATGCAGGTCTGTACACTCGGGGCTTAAGGTCAACTGATGCAAATACCTGCTTGGCATCCTAACAATTCTGAGAACTTATGGGACTAGTTGTTTGCTTTGGGGCCTGCAGAGTTGGCTAGTCAACAAAAGAAAGCATATTCATCCTACCCACAACATAGGGTCTGACGTGGCAGGACAAGGGGTAACGGGTTCAAACTTAAACAGGGGAAGTTTAGATTGGATATAAGGAAGAAGTTCTTTACTGTGAGGGTGGTGAGGCACTGGAATGCGGTGCCCAAGGAAGTTGTGAATGCTCCACCTCTGGCGGTGTTCAAGGCTGGGTTGGACAGAGCCTTGGGTGACATGGTTTAGCGTGAGGTGTCCCTGCCCAAGGCAGGCGGGGTTGGAACTAGATGATCTTAAGGTCCTTTCCAACCCTAAGTATTCCATGATTCTATGATTCTATGTCTGTGCTGTTAAAGCCACTCTTCTGCTTTGTGTTGCAGTTCCTCCAGGTGCAACTGGTGCAACCTGTCCCCTTGACTTGTAAATACTTTGGGAACGCAAAATCACAGGAAACTTCTTTTTTTGAACATTATATAAGGTACACAGTACATAAGACATAACAAAACTATCACTAATAATAGTAGCAACAGCAGCATACTGTTCACATTATATACTTGAATACTAAATGCCATGATTATAAAAAAAATCTAATTTCCTCTTGATAAGAACATTTAATTTAAATTGAAGTAAAGAATTGATGTGATACGAAAAATAGAAGTGCAATAACAATTCTTTGTGATGTGTTGATGATGTCTTTGGAGATGTAAGAAGTGTTGTGTAAACTGAGTTTTTTGTACTACAAGGCAATGGGTCAGAAAAAAACATGGAACAGTATCTCTGAAATTCAGAGAAAGTAATAAAATTTTGAATTGCATGATGCTTTGATCTAAGTTAACTCAGCTTCAATAATTGTGTATCTATATCACCTGAGCCATATGGCAGGACCCAAGAAGGTGAGAGGAAATAAAATAATAATAATGCTTTCATCATGCTAAATGAAAAGTGGAAGTAGACCAAAATCTTTTCATTTTTAATTGCCTTTTGATATTTAATTTGATTATTTGATCAAAAGATTCTGAGTTGACCCTTATAGTGTCGTAATTATCACAGATAAGAGTGCATACAATGTAAGAAGCTAGCTTTAGTATAGAGGTAGGGATGATTATCACAAAATAAATTTATACATGAATTTACAGTGCTTGAACTTGACTGCTTTGTTACCACTGACTTGAAGAAATGTCTTCATTGCAAAAATTCATTTGAACAAATGCTTCTGGTTGGGTTTTTTGTTTGGTGTCATCGTGTCTCTCAGTCCCAGGAACAGAATTTTGTGTTTACTGAACTGAGTGCAGTAGGCTTTATATAAATGTAAAATTCATGTGGCTGCAAAAGCAGGTTCTTTATTATTGAGTTGACTTCATCTGCAGGAGCGATGGAATTGAAAGATCTATTTCCTATTAAAAAAAAAAAAAAAAAAGAAAAAAGAAAAAAAAAAGGGGGAGAAAAATCCGGAAGTATTTTTGTGAAGTGCATCCACCTACAGCTGGTCAGTGTTTTGAGATGTCTGCTTCCTCTTTGGAAAGTTGCTTTCAGTTTGGTTTCCCTGGGAACAATATGCAAGAAAGAGTGTCTGTTATGCTGTCCAGTGGCTTGACTTTTTCATCAAAATACCCCTAATATTCCCTTGAGACACAAACATGTTAATGTCCAGAGATAGGTGACATCCATTAGCTTAGCTCATAGAAAGGCTGAATTTAGCAAAAAACACCTGATCATGTTGCTCCACCACTCAGATTATTTTGTTTTTCTACTTGGTTTTTAATACAAAGTCGTAGCAGAAGGGTCCCAAGATTCTGTTTTCAGGATTAACCTCTTCAGGAAGTGTGTCTTTTCTTCTCAAACCCAGAAGACATTTTTTAATGTTTATTTTAGTTTCTTTTGCTAAAAGAGAAACATCAGCAACCCCCAGCATCATTGCTGATAGACTAAACTTTTCTGTTCTAGCTTGATTAAATATGTTTGATGTAAAAATAAACAGGGAATTAATGGCCTGTCATTGAAACCTTGTTAGAGGACCTATGGAGAGTTACTTCCACGGGTCTAGTGAAAACTGTTCTGTTAAAAAATATATTAAGTTCTGATGCCATTTCTCTTTCAAGTTACTATTATCCTTATAATGACTGACTATTCGTATTCACCAAGTTGATGTAGCACCACTGATTCCCAGCCTTTATTTGTACTGGTGCACAGTAGGCTCTAATCAGGCAATATTACAAACGAGGTGAGATTCGGTTGCATCCTTGAACTTACTATAGTTCAAAGTTCTCCAAGAAAAGACGCCAACAGAATTGCTGACATGATGAATGATGCTCATGCTCACTAAATCTGTCACCAAAATGGAAATTTTTTTGGAACAGGAATGCTAATTTTAGTGTGAAAGGGATGACTGAACTGGAATGGCAGAAACTAATGCTTCTAGATATCGAGCATCCTGAGGCCCACTGGAGACCCTACAAGTTCTGAGTGGCAAATGCCTCATGCAAGGCATTGAAAAAAGATTATTGCAAAACCTATTGAAGTAGAAAGACTATCACTGATTCCAGCAGGCATTAGATCAAGTCCAGTGTGAATGAGTATTAGAATATGTCTATATAGTCTTTTGCAGGCAGAGTACAAGTTTCTCTGCCCAAGACTTGAGCCAGTTGGATGTTTGACAGCCCTGAACTGGAAGCCATGTTACTGCTTTTACAGTGCAGAGCTCAGACTAAAGACCCTGCTGAAAGACAGAAAATATCAATTTGTGCTCAGCAGTGTGCTCTATCCAAGGATGCGTAGAGTGAATGCACACAGCCTCAGAGTTCAAACAGAATGATTTCATGCTTGCCTGCAAAAGACCATGTAGAAAAATGTTCTGAAAGGGGAAGAGCCTCTAAGCTCTGACATGAATACCTTTTCACTACCCTGGACTCAAGGAAACTGAGGAAATCAGATGGGTGAGCTCTTTCCTAAGTGTGTTTTATCTAGTTTGTTTCTTTTCAGATGAAGAGACAAGAGATAGCAAGAGAGGACTGCATATGAAGAGAAAAAAATATTAATTGAGCCAAATTCCAAAGCCACAAAATGATCGACTTTCACAGGCATGAGCTTTGCAAGCCCCAAAACAATACTTTAAATTGTTTAATTTTTTCACATCAATTTTAATTAAGCTCTCATTAGGCTCTTGTGCCCCTAGAATTTGGCGAACAAAAGAAACTGGCTTGTCTAGTGAGTTTCCCAAGCTTGCACAGCTCTATTCCGAAGGAGATTTATCGTATTTTTTTCCTGCTCTTGAAAGAACCTTACATGAACCAATTCAAATGAAAAACACATGGACTAAAAAAGTCCTCATCGTGCCAGATACCTTTTTATATCCAAAGCAGTGAACTTGTAGTCAATTTGTCCTTTCATGTGTTGTTTTTTCTGGCTTTGGGAATTAAGAATGATTTTTTACTACGTGCAGTAGTAAAACAACATATTATGCAATTCTATTTTTCAGGGAGAACACGATGTAATTCATAGGCTTTTCAATGCCACATTTTCTGCTCAACAAATGCATAAAGTGACTTCTCTTTCTCTTGTGGACAGACATCTAGAAATTTATGTTCAGCAAATGGTATTCCCGCTTACCTAACTTGGGGTTTTTGGGTTTTAACTATTTCAAAAGTGACTACATATTGTAACAATAAGCAGCTTCCAAATCATATTTTTATCCCTGTCACTCAAGAACTTGGTGTATAAGAGGGATAATATGTTTTATCCTGAGGCTTCCAGTCAAAGAATACGGGTGAAGACACAACATACCATGACTAACTTGAAGCCTAACAGATCTGATAAAAGAGGAAGGTCTTTCCACTAAAATGCACATGATGGATTAGCAGCTCTGTTAAAATAACTTGTTGGAAATGCACTCAGTGGGATGATTTTGAAGATTATGCCATCTTCCGAAGAGCACTTTCATAACTCTTCCACGTTTCTTCATTCCAATTGCCAGTTTCCAGAAGAGAGGTTAGTTCAGTTATTGAGAGCACTTTTAAAACTGATGCTTTCATTTTTTAGCTTGAAACAGTCATAAATTGAAAAGACTAGCCCTCTAACCTATGGGCTTATTTGGTGCCTCCAATCTCTTCTGCATGCAAGGGTCATTAACTTGCTAGATGTGTGTTCACATGATAGATACTTGCCTATTGATTTTCCCAAATCAAAGCTCACAGCTCAAAAAATGATCTCTAATGTGTAACTGGGAAATCTTCCCAAAGAATTTACTCATCTGGAACTTAGACATGTGCGGACAAGGAAGATGTTATCATGTTTAAGTATGTCTTCTTCTTATGCTTACCAGTGGTGCTAAGAAAATGTGAAGTATAGGTGAGCCTTTCTGAATTCATGAATATGCATCTGCAAGCCTTCTAGACACAGTGATGGGAGAATAATCTGTTTATTGCTGTACAGTGATGCTACATCAGGATCATCATCAGGAATGTCCTGCGTGGCACCTTAATGGAGGCTGGGAGAGCATTCTTGACAGCATTGCTGAATGCATGTCCTACATTACAGTCTTCCTTACAGATCTACTTTTAGGTGTTATTGGCTTTTCTATTTAAGGTATGGGTGGCTTTCAAAGGATGTTAAAGACCCTGAAAGAGCTGATGTAGCTCTAATCAGAAACAGTCCAGAACTTCTGCGGATTGGTCAGGATTGAGAGATAATGAGCAGTGAGTTTTGAAGTGTTCACACAAGGTGCGCCCCTGCATTCCCCTAGAAACTAAAATACTACAGGAGTCCTTCCCTCCAGCTCTGCATCTGGATACCCCAGTTCATTCCAGTTGATCCCCAGTTCATCCCAGCTACCAACCAGGAAAGTTATCAGTGGCAGGAAGGTAGCTACACAGATAAGAAGATGTCACCCATGATGAACTGCCACCCTCAGCCACCAAGTCAGTGCTCCAGACACAGCTGACGTGGGCTGCTGAGAAAGCAGTGATTGTCTGAATCAAGATTTTACTAGATCCCTCAGGGAGGGGTGTTCTATATTCTCCTTGTATGTGTTTGTTGGGACCAGAATATCTTCCTCGAATGTGGTTCTGGAGCTCTTGATGGTGTTAAAAAGAACCAGTCAGTAACAGGTTAATGTAAGAAAAATAGAAGTATCACGATTCTTGTAAAGTGCCAGCCATATACTGAAAGCAGGAAGGTTGTACATCTCTAGTGAAAACTGCTGAGAATACTGAATTGCTAAGATACAGACATGCATCTTAGTTCTGAGGCTTTGCAATCATCCTGGCACAGCAGATAACTGAAGGGAAAATAAAGTGTCAAATGATGGGAGCAGAGGAGCCCATTCTTATGCCCTGTTACTAAATGCACTCTCATACACACAGTTTATCTCAGCTTGGATCTGCACGCACTAAGGGCATGTATTATTTGACAGTGCTGAATGTTATAGGAGAAATCCGCAATGATGCAGATTAGTAAGAAGTCCATGTTGCCACAAAACATCCTTGAAATCTTTAGGCTGTAATGCTGGAGAGGCTATGTCTTCATCCTCTATGCTGTCATGCAAATCTAAAGTTTCTCTAGCCCCAGGGGTGCTGGAGGAATAAATACACTCTAGACTGAATCTGCTGGATCTTGTAGCAATCTGTACCTTCTAAGCAGACCCATCACAGACCTATTGAGCAAGCTGGGGTAGGGCTGTGCTCAGGCACAAGTAGGAGGGCGTGTGAAGTGCACTTCACCATGTGACACAGAAATTAACCCCTAGCCTGTATTGCGCCTGCTTCTTTGCTTTAAATAATGCTTTTATGAAAAATAAGAAAAATAAAGCATAAGAAAAGGTATTACATGAGATGGAAAAGATGCACTTTACTTTGCATTATCCCTATTCCTTCTTGTTCCTGGACAAATCTGGCTGGACACAGTGCCAGCAAGAACAAGGGACATGATGGAATTGAGTAATCTTCCCAGAGGACAAAGGGGTCTTTTACCTCTCATACTGTCTCTCTATTAATTAAATAATGTTCTTTTATCACTTTTTCATAATCCTTCCAATTCCAATTTCATGTCTCTCTATTCATGAAATAATGCTCTTTTAGCTCTTTTCCCTAATTCAGATGGGTTCCATAACTTCTCTTGCAAGAAGACCTTCTTTTCTGAGGATTCCCTCACACCTGTTTTACTTGAAGAGTATTGCTCTTTTGGATGGAATTTCCAGTTGGAACTTTGTCATTTTGCTCATGCATAGCCAGCCCCATGGACACTGGTGACACAACTGCAAGTGGCATTTATTAATGGGGAAATGTATGACTATATTGTCCAAGTGAAGCAAATGACTTAAGACATGTCA
The DNA here is from genome assembly GCA_039720435.1 of Amazona ochrocephala. Lineage (NCBI taxonomy): Eukaryota > Metazoa > Chordata > Aves > Psittaciformes > Psittacidae > Amazona > Amazona ochrocephala. The sequence goes on along the minus strand of CM077882.1, from coordinate 48,399,346 downwards.
CATTAAGATAAGAAAGCTGATTTAATGGTATTCTGTAACATACATATTCAAGGTGGGATGGCTCCTGACATATGAGTCTTCAAATAGTTGCATTTTAAACCCTTTGATAAATGCAAATGTTCAAGACATCACTCACACTGTGTACCATAAGAATCATCTGCCACACTTTAGGTCAGAGATGAAATTCCCTGAGTTCACTTGGCTGTCAGTGTTAAACAATGCCAGCACAAACAGACTAGCAATTGACAAAAAATGCTCAGAGGAATCAGTGCCTCTTTACCTCCTCTCAGTGCTGTTGCACTTCTTGATAGCTCTAAGAACTTAAAGTCTCATATTTTTGCTTTAAAACTATATTACATTACAATGCAGTGCATGCCTGTGACTTCAGGAGTACAGGCAAGCTTGGAGGAATTTTTGAAGCAAGTAATTTACTCAGTAGTATTTCCATGCTTTTGTCTTGCAAAGATCTCCATACTCTTTCAGATGATTTGGGAAATTAACCTGATTAACAAACCAAAATGGCTTGTGCTTGACCTCTACATCTTCTGTACACTATTTATTTTGAACTCTGATAATTTGTAACTGGTCCAATATTTTGCTGAGATGCATATTTGCTGATTAGCTGAGCACAATTTCTTGGATAAGAAATTGTGCTGTTAAGTCTCTGTGTTAATTTCAAATTCACCTTCTGGAAATATTTGGCAATATTTAATTAAAATTTGCAGTGAATATCCCTTTTTGCAAGCCAGACTACAAGAATACTTTGTGGGTGAAACTGTGTGGAAGCAGACCAAATACTTTTATTTCGCCAACCAGAAATATTTTCATGGAAAGTTGGTTGCCTGCCCCTACTTCACCATAAGGTATGTATTGTATTACTGGAAGATGCTCAATAAGTCAGTTAACTTTCTAACTTTAACATCACACTGTGGGTTAAACACTTCTTTTTTTTTCCTATTTTTGTTTTTTTCTGGACCCTCATCAACACAAAATTTCTAATTTCATCCTAAAGAAATCAAAAGGAATAGAATGTTCCTTTTTGTAACCATTTGTTTGAGCCTCAGTGGAAAAATAATGGACATGGGAAAAGTACATTAGAGAAATTATATGACCTGGACAGTTCAGGATTTCTCCCTTCAGAAGAACCTATTTCTCCTTTGCCAGAGAATTCACTATATCTCTTACTATAAATTTGAAAACTGTTCCAGGACAGTTCCTTATATAATAACCTCTGCCATGTACACTCAGGCAGAAAATGGCAGAGATTCTCTGTTCTCTGGCAAGATTAGGAAATATTAATGCTCCTCAACAGGCGGATCATCTTCCAGTATAACCCTCTGGGGAGGGATAGGCATGCCAGTGTCCCCCAACATCTGGGAAAGCCCTTCTTGGTACAAGTTAAGGACTTGATTTTAAGCTGCTCCACACATCTTTAGGAAGCTGAAAGAAACAAAGGCAAGAAAAGTCATTGCCTGAACTGCCAGCTTCACTGAAGGATAGATCCCCACTGCATCTCTCAGGGTGACTTGGCAAAGCAGGCCACCTCACCAATGCCATCAGCCTAAAATGTGCAGATGTTTTTCATAGCTGTTGTGCAGTGGTCGCACCAAGGGAATGGCTCAGTAATTCCACACTAGGATATTTCATGGTCTACCATGTAAAGGAGATGACAAACTTTTTACACCAATAGATACAGAAAAACTTGCATATAAAACGGAAGGGTTTTATTTGCCCAAATATGCCTTGTGCAAGCTGAGTTCATTCTGAACCAGCTGACTGCTCCAGGTGACTAGTGGGAATAATTTAATTGTGCAAATTCCTTGTTAAAGCTCTGCAGTTATATTTTGTGTGTGAAATAAAAGTACATCTGTGTTTAATTTTACAAGTTTGCTATACGTCATAACCTTAGAAGAGCCCCCAACATCATGCAAATTAAAAGCAAGTATTCGCATGATTTGCATAGATGTTTTTCTGGGTTAGGCATTACATTGGAATGCATTGGCTGAGCGGCTGTGACTAATGTAACAGAGCCTTACATTTAACATACTTCATTATACAGTTTTTTTGCACAGTAATGTAATAATTAGTTTGTCAAGGTATCATTCTCAGCTCAAATTTAAATAGTGTTGCTCTCTGCTGGTTAGTCTTATGAACTACACATTTGTTTAATGTGAAAACTGCTGATTGAATTGCTCAGAGAGATGAAACCAGCTCCTATTCCACCAGCTGCTATCCAAGCAGAGGAACAAGGATGTACTTGCAGCAAATAATCATTTTGATCACATTCCCTCTTTTCTGTGGCAGATGTTATCCTATTCTACAGAATTATTACCTGACTTCTCATTAACACACCCTCTATTTGCACATTTGATCATTCTTAATATTATTTCACATTCCCTCTTCCTCCTAGCTTTCCTACCTCCTGCATAAATGTTCTGAAGAGTAGTATTGAAGGCCACTTGTCTCAATCTTAGAAAAAAGTAGCACCCATCACTGCATTTTCTGAAGAAACTGAACTAATCCCATTACACATGTTCGATTATACCATTTGGACTGAATTTTTTGGAGGACTTTTTCTCTGGTTTCTCTAATGAACCATGACACAGAGTTAGCTGTATTGGCAGGTGCAATCCTATATGCTGGGTGAATTGTAAAGCTTAGGCAAACATCAGGTTTTTTTAGTAGCAAAGAGGGGTTTTGGTTTTCACTTAGACATCTAAGTTCTCTTTAATCACCAGCTGACCAAGTTTTTGGCATCATATCTTGTCTTATAAGCAGGTGAAAATGAACCTGGAGAGAAGACTGTATCATGTTACCATTAAAAGCATTCTGTAGTACAGTGCAAAGAGTGGTTGTCTTTTTCTCTGATCCTCTACCTCTTGTGCTGCTGAACATGAGAGCATGTAATGAAAAGTGAAGTTTGCCTGGAATTGTCCATGTTATTCACGCAGATCACAATTTGGTAATCTATCTTGCAAGTTTTGCTGATACTGCTTCTTTCTTAGGTGTACACTCTGAGAGACATTACCTTCAAGCTTTTTACATTCTACTTACTAGGGTTATATCATAGAGTCATAGAATAGTTAGAGTTGGAAAAGACCTTAAGATCATCTAGTTCCAACCTCCCTGCCATGGGCATAACTGACTTAAGCATACATAGCATTTTTCTGTTGACTGTATGAAATTAATACCTGACAGTTATCTTAGAAAGCTGTTAGCTAACCATAGACGAAGCAATGTTTTTAGTGTAATTATTGGATAACGTACATAAGTAAGGGGGATTAAGAAAATTATTTTTAAATTTCCAATGAATTCCATAATTTACTTCAATTCTATATTTTAAGTAGTCTTCAAATTGTATGAACTATAGACTAAGTCTTTCTCCTGCTTATTTTTCCAAGTACAAAGGACATTAAGATCTACATTTTTCATATCTGTTCCTATTTAGGTCACTAGCAAAAGCTCCTTGCTGCATTTGCTTCATCACAGATGTGTGTTATATGGGTTTGCAGAGATCTTCAAATATCTCTTGGTCTATTTTTCCTTCCAAACAGACATTCCCTGCAAGCCTTCTGATTTTAATTTTAATTATATGCTTCAGTTGCTGCCATAAAACAAATTAGTCTTGGCCCTCATGTCATAGATTGTCAGGAAACATTTTATATGGAGAAACAATGTACAATATGTGATATAACTTGTGGAAAAGTTGTGCTCCTGCAGTTTTCACTCAAGAATTATTTCTGCTTATTATGGACTTTATTGCCAATGTTTACCAACATGACAAAATCAGGACTAAGGAAGAAAATAGGAGTGGTGGACAATATGTACTCAATAGCAGATTGAGGTTTTTTTTCTGGGCTGTAAAAAAGCAAGAACTTGGCAAAATTCAGTACATAATTTTACGTGACAATTCTCAAATAAGGACATGTATGACACATTATTTTATTACTATTGAACTGCAAATTAAAAGGAATTTTGAAAGACAAAGGATTGTCCGGAAAAGAATGCAAGTATGTGAGACATCTATTTTTTGTCCTTTACAGAAATCAAATAGTAAGTACAGGTGTTTTTCTTTAGGTGGACATAGCTCAGTCTTCTGTTCCAAATCTAAAAAATTACATTTAGCTATTTCAGCCATTTCAACTGAGCTAACCTAGGTAGATCATATCACCTAAACAACTTATGTCAGAGCCACTGTTGTACTGTGGCTCTTCCTGTTCCTTAGCTACTGTCAAAGGGCAATAGTGGCTCTCTGCAGCCATCATCTGACTTTCAATCTTCCATGCATCTCTTTACTTTTCTAAGGCAGCTGTAGGCAGGTTTTTTGTTTGTTTGTTTTGTCTGTTTGGTTATTTTGTTTGTTTGCTTGTTTGTTTTATCCTTAAGGTTAACCTGATATGGAAGAATGAGAGCACAGAGCAGTACCGTATCTTTATGTCCCATAGTGAGAAACTTGCCTCCTTATTATACAAAGCTCGGCTTAGTCTTTACCCAGATAGGAGTTTCTTTCCAGGAAAAAAAAAAAAAAAAAGTGCTCTTCTTTAAGTTCTTTTTCCATCTGATTAGTTTTTATCTGCATTAACAAAAAAAATCTATGGAAGAGACATTGCGAAATGACCATGACATGCTGTCATATAAATATGTTGAACTGGATTATCAGAAAGGAAAATACAACACAATAGCGTTTTCTTTTTTAAAATATAACTACATTACCATGGGAAAACTAGTTAAAAGGAAGCTAAAAAGGAGCAGCTAGAAGGACAAATCTTTTGTAGCTTGCACAGACAATGTTTAAAACCACTACATCAGAGGATTGCAGTTAATTAACAGTGCTAATTGAACAGAACCATTCAATGAAAACCTAACTACAAAAAGAAAAAGATCCAGCTTCATGAAACAGACAAATGAAAGAGTAAAGTAGCTCTAAAAAGACACCCTCCCAAAAAGGTGGAAGTCATATCCAGTTGGAGGAAATAGAAAAGGAATAAACTCTACCAAAGAAAGAACAAAGAATAGTAAAGGTAAGAAAAAAAAAATTTGGAAGTTGTGAAGAGGGAATTTTTCATTTGTTTAGTTTACAAATGCTGAAGATGTAACAGGAACTCTTAAGTAGGATGGAGGCATAGGAGGAAAAGTAATCTGAAATCTGCATTAGTTCTATGATAGAGGAACTGATAGGAGAATTGCGGAGAGCAGACAAGATATCAACGCGCTGCTTTGAATGCTGCATATCTTGAATGCAGTGTGTAGATTGGGTGATTCCATACAGTAGAACTAGAACTAATGTAGTTAAAGTAGACCTGGAAAAGGTATAGAGAAGTACAAAAATACCAAATGTTTGAGACAACTTTCACAAAAAGAAAGAACAAAAAAAAGAAAAGGACTTTGCAGCTTGGAAATGGAAAAACTATAAAAATATGAACACTGAAGTAACAAGTAGGAAAACTGCTGAGCCTTTCCTTCCATATAGGAGCATGGAGACAGGATTTTCAAAGTACTCATTTTTATTTATTCAGTTAGTTGTTTTTGAAAGTACCTTCTACAAACTGAAAAATTTACATTATAAAACTCATTAGGAAGATACTGTAGAGGCAAAAAAAAATGCATTTAACTTCAATAGCAATCAAACAAAATTAGTAAAGAAATAAACAGATTTGTAGGGCACTAACTAAACCTGTGAGTATGGATCAAAACATCTGTTGAGGAAGTCATAGAATCATAGAATCATAGAATAGTTAGGGTTGGAAAGGACCTTAAGATCATCGAGTTCCAACCCCCCTGCCATGGGAAGGGACACCTCCCACTAAACCATGCAATCCAAGGCTATGTCCAACCCCACCTTGAACGCTGCCAGGGATGAAACATTCACAGCTTCCCCGGGCAGCCCATTCCAGGGCCTCACCACCCTCACAGTAAAGAATTTCTTCCTCAGATCCAATCTAAACTTCCCCTGTTTAAGTTTGAACCCGTCACCCCTTGTCCTGCCACTACAGTCCCTAATGAAGAGTTCCTCCCCAGCATCCCTATAGGCCCCCTTCAGGTATTGGAAGGCTGCCATGAGGTCTCCACGCAGCCTTTTCTTCTCCAGGCTGAACAGCCTCAACTTTCTCAGCCTATCTTCATATAGGAGCTGCTCCAGTCCCCTGATCGTCCTCGTGGCCTTCCTCTGCACTTGTTCCAACAGTTCCATGTCCTTTTTATGTTGAGGACACCAGAACTGCACACAATACTCCAAGTGAGGTCTCACGAGAGCAGAGTAGAGGGGCAGGATCACCTCCTTCCACCTGCTGGTCACGCTCCTTTGGATGCAGTCCAGCATACGGTTGGTTTTCTGGGCTGCAAGCGCACACTGCTGGCTCATGTTCATTTTCTCATCGATCAACACCCCCAAGTCCTTCTCCACAGGGCTGCTCTGAATCTCTTCCCTGCCCAACCTGTAGCTGTACCTGGGATTGCTCAGACCCAGGTGTAGGACCTTGCACTTGGCATGGTTAAACTTCGCCAGGTTGGCATCAGCCCACCTCACAAGTGTGTCAAGGTCCCTCTGGATGGCATTCCTTCCCTCCAATGTATCAGCCGAACAACACAGCTTGGTGTCATCGGCAAACTTGCTGAGGGCACACTCAATCCCACTGTCCATGTCAGCCACAAAGATGTTGAGCAAGACCGGGCCCAACACCGATCCCTGAGGGACGCCACTCGTTACTGGTCTCCAGCTGGACACTGAGCCATTGAGCACAACTCTTTGCGTGTGGCCATCCAGCCAGTTCTTTATCCACCGCGTGGTCCACCTATCAAATGGATGTCTCTCCAACTTAGAGAGAAGGATGTCATGTGAGACAGTGTCAAAGGCTTTACACAAGTCCATGAACTCAAGAAGGATAAGTATAGAAGGGGAAATAAAGTAACCAAACTATGCTAATAACTGAAATACTCTACAAAAATTCTTCTTCAAACTTTCATTTATCAAATAGTCCATTTCTCTATCATTAGCAGCAGCAGGATCAACACGGCTGTTCTCCTGTTCATTTTTTTCATTTTTTCTTTAGTATACACGCTGGAAAAATTTTGCTGCCTATATAGAATTTTTGGTTTTCTGGATCTTGATAAGTTTAGTGTGTTTGATAGCGGGTTAAGTATTGATGCCACTCCTGTCCTTCACTCCCTCCCTTTTCCTTGTCTTCCTCCATATTTTTCCATAAAGACAAATATTTCATTTAGTGAATGCCAAAGATGCTTAATCTAACTCCCAGGATTTGATTTGTCCTTTGCTTTCTTCTATAGTTCTTGATTCAAGTGGGTGTTTTACCTTAAATTTCTGTTTCCTGCCTAAGACAATTTGTTTGCCCACCTAGAAAACCTCCTCTGGTATCTAGCTGAGGTAGATTGTAAAAATCTCTCCCAGCAGGCACGTAGAGCCATCAGCTATATATTATGGTCAATAATAACAGTACCACCTCAGCTCAGGCCTTGCACCCTGACCTATTTCCCACAATTAAGCTACAAGCAGATGGCATCTGAAAAATGTGCTCTTGTGCTCATAAAATAATAGATATTAACTGTTAGTTCTTTAGAGTGCCCACTGCCTAACAGACTGTGCCTTGGACTTCACATCACTGGCACTTAATTCACACAGGGAAGCAGAGAGCCCTCCACCTAGAAGGGAATTTGCCAGCGTCATAGATATGAACTCATTGCTGCAGCTGATGTATCAAGATCTATTTTAAAGAGTGCTCCCTGATAGTGTCTAAACACTGGGTTTTATTTTTTTCTGTGTTAGAATGCATACCTTCCTCTTAGGATTAAACCTTTTCCCCCTCTTCTGATTGCCTCCTTGTCCTCTGTTTTAACGGAATTTGTACCCTTGGTTTAATACGGTGCTTACACCATTGCATTTTCTGGCCTAGCATTGTATCTTCAGGCTCTTATGACATTTGGTCATTTTATGCTGACAACCTGATATAAAATGAGCTTCTCCACATGGAAACAACTCTCAGGAGAGCTAGTTCCTTCCAACTGGCTTCATATTTTGTTTACTGAAGCAGTTTGATTGTCTCTGTGTTGTACTCACATATCTTGTAATTTTTCAGTACTGCTTCTATTACTTTTGTTAATATCAAAGTTTTGGGCCAGGTTAAGTTCCCCTCTGCCAAAAATCATCCTTTGAATTCTCTCCTTATTAAGACCATAAACCAGTTTATATTATAACATGTCCTCTAGAACATTTCCAAATGAGCAACATTCACTTAGCATTCATTTTATCACACAGCGTTTCAGTTTCTTCTTGCCTCTCATTATGAAATTTAACACATTCTCCATAAACACTTTGCTTTCCTGAGTGAACTTTAAAGATCTTTTGCAAGCCCTCTGAATTATTACTGCAGAAAACAGGGCTGGAATAAAGCTTGTCCTGGGGCATTTTTCTGTCCGAAAACAAGAGGAGTTCTACCTGATGAGCTGGTTTTTTTCTGCGGCTGCAACAGACTGAGCAGGAGGAATTTTTCTACTGCCATTGATTAAAAGCTTTTCTTTATCTGTAGATACGGTCTGCAAGAATAGGGAAATCACAGCCTGTGTAAATTGCTGTGAGCCTTTATTTGCTTCATTGCCTGTATTCAGTCTTCCTAAAAAATAGCTGTTCTTATGATTATTACTTCCCCACCCTCACTCCCACCCTGGCATCAGTTTTGAAATGGGATCGATTGCATATAGTGCAGAATCTAGTTCTTCCTGCGACTGAGCTGGTGTACAAAAGCTGGCTGCTTCTTTCGCTTACCTTTAGAAACATTTGCTGCTCTGAATCCCTACTGAATAATGGTGTTTACTGCAGAATCCCAATTCTGGTGTCTTTCAGGCACAGCTATGGGCCTAGTGCTTCAGAGTGACTGTCTCTTAGTAACTCCCCTCTCCTTTTCCAGGAAAGTTCGCTTCAGTCATAAAGGAGGCAGATACAGCTGGGACAGAAGGTCTGACACCCCAATGAGCCAAGCACCTAACTTTTTCAAGTCATTGCACAAGTTGGGTGCCTATAACAGTTGGAATAAACAGCCTTAAGGCTTTTAGCACTTCTAGTCTCTGTGCTATTGCAAGCAGACTGTATATTTGGCTGGATAATTTTTGTATCTTGTTTGGCCTTGGCTTTTTCAGCTTGCCTCTTAGTTAACTCAGAGAGGCTTTACCAAGGTTTTTGTATCTGGTTTCACAGATGTAACACGGAGCTCAGGGGAGATGACATATTTTGGATCTGGTTTAGACTTGGCTTCTCAGGGAAACATTTACTGTTGCAATTTTACTTTGTAACTTTACACCATTTTTATATTCATCTCTGAACTCTGCAAATGTTAAGGAGCAAAGTTTTCTGACTTCCCCAACAGGTGCAGCATTAGCAACGTTTTATGTACAGTGGAGTTAAAGGATAAAGTAGCGAAAAGAATTTGATGACAGAGTCCATCCTAACCTGTATTCTGCTGATTTACTCACTAGGCAAAGACCGTCTTCTGCACTCTGTAATTACCTTCCGATTGTCTGAAAAAACTCCAGGTCCTGGAAATTGCGATGTTAACAACTTATTTAGACTGTGTGAGGGAGGGAGGCAGAGGTACGGCAAAATCTCTGTGGTCTGGATAGATGAGCCTTTGCCTTCTTAGCAGTGCTAACAAAGATCTTCTGTATTGTACTACTTGCTGCTGCACATAGAGTCTACATGTTGGATTCAATAATAATTAAATAAAATGCCCATATTGTGAATTAGCTGCATTAGAATTGCCCATGAGACGTGCCACTTCATAGGTCTTATTTTTAATGTTTATTATTATTGAAAAAACTAAGTCCCTGAAAGACTGGTACTACTTTCATACAACATCTTAATCAACTATCTTGGAAAGGAAATACTCAGGAAACTGGTAAGTTTTCACCTGGTATTAAGCTTTTTTCATATCATCAGATGACCCACTGGTAGTGGAGAGCACCATAAAGATCTCAGTAAACTGAGTGGTCAAGCAGAAGATGGTAGTTTTCAACTCAGTGGTGTTGAAAACATCAGGTGAGATATCAAAGGAACAAGTCTAACATGTTTATCTAATGCCGAGCTCTGAACAGGCAGCTATAACTCTGGAGAGAGTTCTTGGAGTCATCACTGAAAATCCTTCGCCGCCACCAGCTGCAGCTGAAGTCTGAAAAAACCCAAGAAAATATTAAGTGTCACCAGGAAGGAGAACGGAGCACAAGGCAGAGTGTCATTTTGCACCTTTTTGGTATTGTGTACAGTTCTGGATTCTGCATCTCATTAACAGCACTGTAGAGTTATAGAAGGTACAGAGAAGAGCAAATAAAATTACTATGAGGATAGAGTAGCTGCTGCATGAAGGGAGGCTCTTCAATGTGCAGAGGAGAAAGATTAAGAAAGAAACATGATGTAGAAGAAGCTCTGAAGGGTTTCTTTCAGAGGGACCAGGTGTCCAGACTATCCAGGGACCATGCTAGATTTCCTGTTGTTACTGCTCCATGAGGGATTTTCAAGCCTTTGTGTTCAATTTGCCCTAAAGCTGATTCCTTCCTTCATGGTTTTTCTTGTTCCTTCCTGGTGCTATATCAGCCCTGCTGATCTGAGTGACGGAGGGACAAATTATCCTGGCCGTTTATCAGTTGCTGAGCAGCTCTGTGGGCTGCCCTGACAGTTGATCTTCTAATGTGACCCTGTTCAGGCATTCTTCCTGGGATGCTGCAGCACAAGAAGTTGAAGTCCAGTCCACAAAAGACTCAATGCGTTCTTTCCTCATATGTTCTGCCATGATCATGCTGTGCAGTTTTACCATTAGGACTTGTTGCTGTAGAAGAATGGATAGGTGTTCTATATACTGTCTTAATTCATCTTCCCTTACAAATATTGTTGAAGAGTCCCAGACACAGTCAAGTGTCTATGTAGTGTACAACACAGCATAAAAATGCTCCAAAAAAGACATATTTCAGAATACCTACAGTTTCAAACTGCGTGGAGAATGCCAGACAAAAAAATGAGATGCGCTGTATGAGCAAAAAGAGATAGACTAAAAATACGTGGTTACCATTTTTGACAGACAGGCAACAGTAAAATTACCACTAGACAGACTGTCATCAGTTACTGTTGCTCATAATAATGACAGTGACCTTATTTTCTGCTATTGCCTTGGCCATAGCAAGTTCTAATACATTTTTCCTTGAGTATAAATTCAAAAGAGTTGCCAGATGATGTCAATAGACTGTTTGACATCTCTAGCATGCTATTCTTTTATCTTGTAAGTAATGTGCTCTTTTTTCCATGCCGCCTGTATGAGATCAACTAAGTGCAATTTGCTTAGCTTTTTCCTTAGATGGCTAATAGCAATCAGCCAATTTGAACAATCTATGTTGGTCGTTGCAAAGTTAATTAATCCTGCTTTTCAGGCTGAAGATAATTTTCAAGGAAATACTCTCTGAAACAGTTGGCCCACAGATTTTAAATAGGTTCTAATAATACACACATTTAGTGCATTACCAGTATTTCTAGAAAATAAAATCAATTAATATTTGTTGACAAGACTGAAAAGGCAATGCTGAGGATGGCAATTACAGGTACCTATTTCCAAAGCAAGTGAAGGGAAATTGTTTCTAAATGAGCAGTGTAAAAGAAAACCAGTATTGCAAGAGAGCCATGGAAGATAATGTAAGTTGGTATTTACTACCCAGAGGGTAGCATATGAACCTTAGAACCTTAAGGACAGGTTATTATGTCAGCACAATAGCTTTGCCAGACTCAACATAGGATTTTCTTCACCTGTCAAATTCTTTTCTAGGTGTATTGTCATTTGACTTTAAATTTTAAAGGTCTGTGGATTCAGAAAGGTATAGAGTTTGTGTTGGGTTCATGGTTTTACTTTATCACCACTTCTGAATTTCAGTTTTTCAATGAAGAGCCTTTTTTCCTCATAGCATTGGGCAGGGTGGCAAGAGAGAAAGAAATCTGTGCACTGCTTCACAAGGTTCCTGTAAAACCATCTCCTTCTGTCCTCCAAGCTGGCAATGGCATTCTTGCCAAAGTTCAGAATTTGACGAGTTTTGACTGCATTTGTCTGTTGAGCTACAAGACAGCTAATAGCCGAATTTCATGTATGCAACAGCAACAAGCTTCATATGTGGTACAATCACCTCTGCTCACTTTTTAGCAGATGCATCAGGGAGAGCAGTCAAACGATAAAGCCTGGACATTTCCAACATATTAATACATTAGGCAGCTATCCTAGGAACCAAGATATGCAGTCTGCATCCAATACGGTATCTTCAATAGCCCTTTTGGCTTGTGTTTCTCAAACTGTGCTCCATGCATCACTGGCAGAGTTTAATACATTGGTCTGTGAAATCAGAAGGAAACCACACATACTCTCCATACTTCCAAGCAAACAGACTTTCTTTCATTTTGTAATAAACGAATATTCAAACTTAGCCTAATTTAGCCTAATTTTTACTTTTCTTGTAAATGAAGACAATTGTGAGAACACTATAGAGATGTTCTGTGGGGTTTTTTTCCTAAAAATGTTCTTACAGTCATTCAATTAAATGAAATTAAGAAACACTGGCCTGAAGAAGGGATGTTTAGAATCAGGCTGTCAACCAGAATTACAGCCCCCGGCACTAAAAGATGTATGTTTTCACTTCCTAAGTGAAAAAAAAGAAACAAAACAAAAACCAACACAAAAAACAACAAAGACTTTCTAAGCTGTTAGGTTTACAGATTAAAAATCAGTCTAAATAGATTTTTACAGAAAAAAATTAAAATTAGATCTTACTCATTGTCTGACAGTGACTATATTGGCTCCACAAAATTTTGCTTATGATTATATTCCAGGTTTATAGGTAAATATGAAACCAGTTCTGAATCCAGTCCCCCTGTTTTGCATGTAGCACCCCTCCTACAGCATCATTCTGAACCCACCAATTTCTTCCTTCTGTCTCACGAATATTATCAGAGGGAGAAGAAGGGAAGAAAGATTCAGGTCTATCTCAAGCATCTGGCATTACAATACAACTCAAGGTTTAATCATATTATCCTTGAACTTTAATTTTCACAATGTGAAGTGATGAAAGTTTGATTTGACTAGATGGTTTTAGAAAGTAAATGTGCTGCTCAAAGTGTATCATGTCTGAAAAGATGTCCCAAAATTGAATGAAGAAACCGCAATGTGGGCTGCTCTATAAGGGGGTACTGGACCCTGGCTATTGCTCCACAATCTCTGATTCTGAGATTCCAGTCCTCCTTTTCCAGAGAATGCCCCTGATGGACATGTCCTTGTTGGGGATCCCTCCTAATAGCTGTTAGTGCCAGTCCACCTCCACACTCAGCTCTGATGACAGCAGGGTACCTGATGAAGGTGGAACCAGGTAATGTAATTCCTTTATGTTCACAGCTCTCCTCAGCCTAAATCTCTACGTACCTATCTACATTCCTAAAAAACTGAGATTTATGAACCCAGGTTTCATGGTGTCAACCAGTCTGTGTTTACAGTTAGAGGCCTAAACACATGAGACAGGCAGGATTTGAGACATGACTGCAGAATGCTTTACCTTTTCAGACAGGCTGTTTTATGCAGTCTGCCAGATCACACGCTGCATTGCACCTCTCTCATTCACTCACTGTTTTGGGTGTTTCAGAGCCTCAGACTTGAAGTGGCGCAAATGTCTGCATCATCACGTCTAAGTTTCTTTTTAGACTTGGGTCCAGGTGACGTAGGCTGTGTGAACATTTGTTCTACAGTTTATGAGACTTCACTAAATTCAAAAATTGTTACTCAAGGGGGAAAAAATCTCTAATAAATATTTCAGCATTGCTTAATTGCACAGATGGTTGAACTGGAGGGAATATGCAGAAAGAAAAGATAGATCCTGAACATGCTTTGGAAACAATTTTTCACCCAAATAGAAATAAATTTGTGAAGCAGCCAAATATGAAAGATTGCTGAGGCAGCAGTGTAAATGCCAGGTTTAGGCAGTAAACGATTGAGTGCCATCACAGAGGAAACATATTACTAAGAAAGACAATGACAGAGTTTTGAAGAAACAAACAAAAAAAGCAGTTTTTTAGCTCCTCTCTCTACCTTCTAATGTGCTCCTCACTCAGCATGACCTTGGATGCAATTTCTAATGCGCTAGTTTTCAAACAGATGCTAATGGTGAGCACACAGTACTCTCCTAGGCAGGACAGAGATTACATAAATCACCTATCAACCTAAAATGTTTACGGTCCCTGAAAAAAATACGGGCTGTTTGAAAGGATACAAATCTGCCTTTTTAATTTATATTATAACTAGATCATTCTTGCTTCTTTCCTCTCCCATGAGACTGGTGAAATGAATTTGATAAGATACACATCTGTAAAACCATTCTCAAAAGATGTTTTGTCAATTGTAAACACATATTCACTAACTGCAATTAGAAACTGGAGACTGAAAATGACTTCCTAGTCTCAAATGTCTTTCCTGCTCTAGCCTGAGCAGGCATGTCTTAGGTCTTGCCAAAAGCTATTTTATCTATGTCTAGAAACTAGTTTGGGACTTTTTTCTCCTTTTTGCACCCCTGAAAGCATTAGAACATACCTATCAGTTATATAAAACCATTTTCCCTTCTAATTAAAACTCAACTTAGGCTGCCTGAGGTGGTTATATATTTAGAAGTTTTATTGTCATTTTTAAAGAAGGCATGGACTTATTTCTGCAGAAACCTAACAAATAGCATAAGTGGACCTTGACACAAGTGTGTCAAGGTCCCTCTGGATGGCATTCCTTCCCTCCAATGTATCAACCGAACCACTCAGCTTGGTGTCATCGGCAAACTTGCTGAGGGCGCACTCAATCCCACTGTCCATGTCAGCCACAAAGATGTTGAGCAAGACTGGTCCCAACACCGACCCCTGAGGGACGCCACTCGTTACTGGTCTCCAGCTGGACATTGAGCCATTGACCACAACTCTTTGCGTGCAGCCATCCAGCCAGTTCTTTATCCACCGAGTGGTCCACCTATCAAATGGATGTCTCTCCAACTTAGAGAGAAGGATGTCATGTGAGACAGTGTCAAAGGCTTTACACAAGTCCAGGTAGATGACATCAACTGCTCTACCCCTGTCCATCAGCTCTGTAGCCCCATCATAGAAGGCCACCAGATTGGACAGGAAGGATTTCCCCTTAGTGAAGCCATGCTGGCTGTCACCAAGCACCTTGTTGGTTTTCATGTGCCTTAGCATGCCTTCCAGGAGAATCCGCTCCAAGATTTTGCCAGGCACAGAGGTGAGGCTGACTGGTCTGTAGTTCCCTGGCTCATCCATTTTCCCCTTCTTGAAAATGGGGGTTATATTTCCCTTTTTCCAGTTGTCGGGAACTTCACCTGACTGCCATGATTTTTCAAATATGATGGACAGTGGCTTAGCAACTTCATTTGCCAGCTCCTTCAGGACCCGCAGATGGATTTCATCCAGTCCCATGGACTTGTATACATGTCTTACTTAATACTCCAGCTTCAGTACGCTTGGTTATACATCAACATATGTGCAAAAATATAAACTCTTCCAGCTGCACAGTAAATAATATGATGTGTTGAGCTTTTAAATCACATAAATTACAGATAATTACACGCATTATGAAGCATATGACATATTAATTCCATTGTAATTGTAGTGAGGAAATTCTTGGCTTTTGCAAAGGCAGTAGCAAAACTCCCATTGCCCTCCCTAAGTCAGGGTTTTCCTTACTATAAAGCACTCCTAGCAACATCCTGTTAATTGTTTACTATCTATTGAGAGGGACTGTTTTCTTTAGCAGGACACACAACAAGGTTTTTAGCTCAAATTCTTTGCTCAGTTTCCTTCAGTGTTTTTGGTGTGTTCTTGCAGCACAAACCTGTAAGACCTTTGGTACCACACCATGTAAAGGTAAATGAGCTCATAGTTTGGTACAGCAGAGACATTTTGCGTTTCTTCAGTATTACACTTAGAATATGCTTTAAAGAGCTACTGAAATAGAAATTAGGAGTTTTTTTGTGTAAGTGGGGAAAAAAGGAGAATTGCAAATGTGCTGAATGAAAAAGGAGAGTGTGGTAGTGGTAGAGGCCAGGCAATTTCTCTGACTGTCTACTTCTGTTTTTCCCTTTCTTCCTTACCTCCTGAGAAGCTGAACCATACGTCAGTATAGACCATCTCTTGTCTCTCTCAAAGTGGTATAAAATGTCTGCAGGTTATGGAAATAGTTGTAGTTATACATTTAATATCCTTTTAACTTCAGGTGATACTATTAGCAGATAGAAGAAAGAATGAAGAGCCACAAATCATGACCAGGCATTCCATGAGCAATTCTAGTATCCCTGTTGCAATGAATAATTTCAACAATCGAATTCTTTTCAGAAAAATTACTTTTTAAGTAGATATTACAGAATGTCCATGGAAAATGAGTCAGAAGAGTCATTATCTTGACCACAGAACCACCTCACAAAATTAGTTTCAGCTTTCCGGGAACAGAAAAAGGCCATATGAGCTAGTCATGCTACAAAAATTGCTGGAGAATCTGGATTTTAAATATTACTATCACACAGTGAACTACTAGTGAGCAATCTAAAAAACAAAATAGATCTGGGAATGCTTACAGGCGCTGTAATTCTCTCCATCTCTTTTGTTCATTTGTTGCCTTATATTAACTGAAAGGATTATTTAAGCAATTAAAAGGCCAAATAATTTTCCTGGCCTAAGAAATTGCACATGTTTCACTAGACTTGGTAAGGTTTCTATCAAAATTCAACATTTTAATATTGGTGTCATATAGAAAGGGTTACATGAATTAGGAAGGCTAACATAAAATCTCTGAAAGATTAAAATACTTACTACTTGACAAAGGCATACTTAATTAAGCTGGCATCCCCATACTACAAATGCATGTTTGAAAGTTTAGATTTGGGAATGCTTTAAAGGATTACTTTTATTAAAATATCTCAGGTTGCTAGAAATAAACCTCATGGTAGACAAACAGTAAACAAGGTCACATACTTCCTACCTGTTGAATAGAGAAAAGCATGCCAGACTTCTTTGCCAAAAATCCCCTTTTGTGCCTTTGTTCTAACTAAACCCAAGGCAGCTCACTGCCAGGGCTCCTCTGCTTCCTCTGTTGTGCCACCCCCCTCTACACCCCTCCAGCTTAAGATTCCATTTCTAGAAGCAACAGATAATTGGGGATCTTTTGAAATCAAGTACTTGAGCTTTCTTTTTTTAGCCACATTAATAATAATGAACTGAAATTCTTTCCAGAATTTCACCTCTTCAGCTTAGGAATGGGTAGTCAAAATTTGTAATAACTCCCTGGTTTCTGTTTTATGTTAATGGCTGAAGTGCCTAAACAGCCTTGGGAAAGGAACAGCTTGCTAGCCTAATTGAAGCTGGCAATATTTCCACATCTTATTTCAGCTGGTAGGTGCTGTAGCAACCAAGGTCATGTAAGAAAATTTCAGCATATGGTAACAGCTGTGTCTGTGATTGCAATATTTTCTGCAGATGGTTTATTCATCATTAGATAACAGTCATGATTATTAAGGGACTAATTGGACTTTCAAACAGTTCATCTTAGAGGATGGAGAAATTACAAAAAGAAAGTTTATATGGCTTAAGGGGCTCTCTATGTTCAGCTCCTTGTCAATTCTCAAATTTTTATTTAATGTAAGAAAAATTTCTTTTCTTTATTTGCCTTCTGCCAAACTATTTCATCTCCTGCTAGAAATGCAGTCTGCCTCTTTCTGTTCTAAATACTAATGTCAACTTTCTGCCATGTATACTGCTACCAAAAAAATATGTGCTTTGATTATACTATTTAAATACCTGGTATGCTGTACAGTTCATTATATCAGAGTGAGCTTACTCAGGACAGCCTTACACATGTTAGTATAAGGTCAAGAAGACCAGATATAGCAAGTTATTGAGTCAGAGCACCTAGACAACTGATCAATGTTCCTGGATTTTAATCATCAATAAGACACTTTCTACTGCTTCAAATCATAGTGCTAAACACGTTCCTTTCTCAAGGAACTAGAGAAAAAAATAAAACATCATGAGACCAATGCAGATTGAGACTATTCCAGAGTTACTACTACAGTACTCCAGTATATGCCTTACTCTGGGGTGTGTGTTATGATGTTATGAGAGGTCAGATACAGAGGTAACACAGACTTATGATCCTGTAACCGGAAGTGTTAGCTGGAAGATGGTGAACCAAACCAGGTGGTTCAAACTGCTTTTTTTGTTTTGTCAAGTCTGGGACATATGACTGTTCCATTGATTTTAAAAGGAATATTTAGAGACAGAAGTACTACACAGGAGTGTAGGTGACAGAATCCATTTCTTAGGGGACATGCCATAGAATGTTAATTATTTCTAAATTTTTTCTATTTTCCCTTAGGCTTTTGGAGTATTTTGTCTAACAACAGCAACAACAACTGTAGGATCAGGCTCTTAGTGTTTCTGTAAATGTCTAGACCTCTCAGTAACACCTTACATTTAACAATCCATCAACACTTAAACATACAATCTTGAAGTCTTTCAGCTCATGAGAGTTCCTGGACATAGGGTATTAGCTACAAAAAGTAACATACAACTCTTCAGCAACTAAAAAAAAGCCAACAAAAAAAACTCAGACAAAAACCCAGCGGCATTTATTCTTGCTGGATTTCTAAATTACAATCTGCTTTTTACTTCCTTTCTCTGGAAATATGTATTCTTTTGTTTTAGCTCAGCCACAGAAAAAGGCTAGAGTGAAAGAATACTGATGTCTTACATAATAGAATTTTTTTTCACTCTCTGATCTTCTTTCGAGGCTGGTTTTGCAAGTTATTTAAGGACATATTAAAGATACAGTACTGTAGAACGTTAATACAGTGGCCACAGCTCCAATGTTATGCTTGGGATATACGGTAATTTTAGCAAATAACACATGACATGGCCATTGCATGACTTCTGAATATTATATGATCAATATATTCTGTCTCATCTAATCGTATACATTAGATTTTGCTCTGGTAATATACTGAGCAGTGATTGTGTGATGAAGAGCTTAAAGACATGGTGGGCTGAGATCCATTGTGGGAAGACAAGGTGATATTTCATCCTCTGATCCCCTTTTAATGAGAGTAGAACATTGCCGGGCTTTAATCTGCTTGAGCCTCTCTCATCAGATATGGAAAAGAGTGGGGGGCATGGAAACGGAATAAAATTGTATTAAGAATAACTGTCTGGGAGAGACAGGAGAAGAAGAAATTAATAACTAAACAAGTGGAAAGAAACACACTAAAAGGACCAACTGAAATGCCAGATAAGGGTTTACAAGAAAACTTAAAGCAGTTCTGAACACCGCCTGAAGGGATACCCTGCTGTAGGTTGGGGAAGAGACAGCACTTCTCAATATTGCACTGCTCAGATGAGGTGCTGTTGAACTCAGTGTCAAAGACAAGTCCAATTGGTTATTAATATGAGAACTGTGGCTGCATCCAAAGGAGCGTGACCAGCAGGTCGAGGGAGGTGATCCTGCCCCTCCACTCTGCTCTCGTGAGACCTCACTTGGAGTATTGCGTGCAGTTCTGGTGTCTTCAACATGGAACTGTTGGAACAAGTGCAGAGGAGGGCTACGAGGATGATCAGGGGACTGGAGCACCTCCTGTATGGAGATAGGATGAGAAAGTTGGGGCTGTTCAGCCTGGAGAAGAGAAGGCTGCGTGGAGACCTCATAGCAGCCTTCCAGTATCTGAAGGGGGCCTATAGGGATGCTGGGGAGGAACTCTTCATTAGGGACTGTAGTGGTAGGACAAGGAGTAATGGGTTCAAACTTAAGCAGGGGAAGCTTAGATTGGATATGAGTAAGAAATTGTTTCCTGTAAGGGTGGTGAGGCCCTGGAATGGGTTGCCCAGGGAAGCTGTGAATACTCCATCACGGGTGGTGTTCAAGGCTGGGTTGAACAGAGCCTTGGATGTCATGGTTTAGTGGGAGGTGTCCTTGCCCATGGCAGGGGGGTTGGAAGTGGATGATCTTAAGGTTGTTTCCAACCCTAACTATTCTATGATTCTATGATTTAGGAAATGTTCAGACATCCCTTGCCATTAGAAACAATTTTTTAGGAAACATAGATGAGAATATGAAAAGAAATTATTATAACAAGAGCGAAAATTAAGAGCTGAGAGTTGTACTCCATAGAATCATAGAATCATAGAATAGTAAGGGTTGGAAAGGACCTCAAGATCATCGAGTTCCAACCCCCCCACCATGGGCAGGGACACCTCCCACTAAACCATGCCATCCAAGGCTATGTCCAACCCCACCTTGAACGCCGCCAGGGATGAAGTATTCACAACCCCCCTGGGCAACCCATTCCAGGGCCCCACCACCCTCACAGTAAAGAATTTCTTCCTCAGATCCAATCTAAACCTCCCCTGTTTAAGTTTAAACCCATTACCCCTTGTCCTCTCACCACAGTCCCAAATGAAGAGTCCCTCCCCAGCATCCTTATAGGCCCCCTTCAGGTATTGGAAGGCTGCTATGAGGTCTCCACACTGCCTTCTCTTCTCCAGGCTGAACAGCCCCAATTTTCTCAGCCTATCTTCATACGAGAGGTGCTCCAGTCCCCTGATCATCTTCGTGGCCCTCCTCTGCACTTGTTGCAACAGTTCCATGTCCTTTTTATGTTGAGGACACCAGAACTGCACGCAATACTCCAAGTGAGGTCTCACGAGAGCAGAGTAAAGGGGCAGGATCACCTCCCTTGACCTGCTGGTCACACTCCTTTTGATGCAGCCCAGAATACGGTTGGCCTTCTGGGCTGCAAGCGCACACTGCCGGCTCATTTTAATTTTTTCATCAACCCACACCCCCGAGTCGTTCTCCACAGGGCTGCTCTGAATCTCCTCCCCGCCCAATCTGTAGCTGTGCCTGGCATTGCTCCGACCCAGGTGGAGGACTTTGCATTTAGCATGGTTAAACTTCATCAGGTTGGCATCAGCCCACCTCATAAGCGTGTCAAGGTCCCTCTGGATGGCATTCCTTCCCTCCAATGTATCAACCGAACCACACAGCTTGGTGTCATCAGCAAACTTGCTGAGGGCGCCCTCAATCCCACTGTCCATGTCAGCCACACAGATGTTGAGCAAGACCGGTCCCAACACCGATCCCTGAGGGACGCCACTCGTTACTGGTCTCCAGCTGGACACTGAGCCACTGAGCACTACTCTTTGCGTGCAGCCATCCAGCCAGTTCTTTATCCACCGAGTGGTCCACCTATCAAATTGATGTCTCTCCAACTTAGAGAGAAGGATGTCATGTGAGACAGTGTCAAAGGCTTTACACAAGTCCAGGTAGATGACATCAACTGCTCTGCCCCTGTCCATCAGTTCCGTAGCCCCTTCATAGAAGGTCACCAGATTGGTCAGGCAGGATTTCCCCTTAGTGAAGCCATGCTGGCTGTCACCAAGCACCTTGTTGGTTTTCATGTGCCTTAGCATGCCTTCCAGGAGAATCCACTCCAAGATTTTGCCAGGCACAGAGGTGAGGCTGACTGGTCTGTAGTTCCCTGGCTCATCCATTTTCCCCTTCTTGAAAATGGGGGTTATATTTCCCTTTTTCCAGTCATCGGGAACTTCACCTGACTGCCATGATTTTTCAAATATGATGGACAGTGGCTTAGCAACTTCCTTTGCCAGCTCCTTCAGGAACCGTGGATGATTTCATCCAGTCCCATGGACTTGTATACATTCAGGTTCCTAAGGTGGTCCCGAACAAGATCCTCCCCCACAGTGGGCCCAGGGTCCCCACCCCCACCGTCCCCACGTCTGCCTTCCAAGACTTGGGTGGTGTGGTCAGAGCATTTGCCCGTAAAGACTGAGGCAAAGAAGTCATTAAGAACCTCAGCCTTCTCCAAATCCAGGGTAGCCAGTTCTCCCGATAGCTTCTGGAGAGGGCCCACGGTGTCCCTAACCTGTCTTTTATTGGCAATGTACCTATAAAATCCCTTCCTGTTCTCCTTAACATCCCTAGCCAAGTTTAATTCTAAGTGGGCCTTAGCTTTCCTAACCTGGTCCCTAGCTTCCCGGACAACATCCCTGTATTCTTCCCAGGCCGCCTGACCTTGCTTCCACCTTTTATAAGCCTCTTTTTTCCTTCGGATTTTGCTCAGCAGCTCCTTATCCATCCAAGGAGGTCTCCTGGCCCTCCTGCTGAACTTCCTTCTAGTTGGGATGCATCGCTCCTGAGCTTGCAGCAGGTGAACCTTGAATATCAACCTTAAGTGGATTATTGAAACCCTGTTTCTTAATTTACTTTTCTCTACAATGAGGATAATCTTTATCCACAGGGTTTTGTGAATGGAATTTGTAAATTTCTCTGACGGCTTCTCCATGAAAGTCCTATAATTGTGAATTGCAAGGCTTTATTAAGAGGTATTAGTGTGTCTAAGAAGCAGGTAAAACAAACAAAAAAGCTGCTAAGAGATGATTTAAAAAAAAAATTATGCTCACTCACTAATATACTGAAGCAGTAATTATAATGAGCTAGTGTATATGGATGGCTTTAAGACTTCCAGAAAGGCCTAACCAGCACTAGCACTCAACAACATAGAACATTTGGGGGTTTTAATATGTAAATCAGAAAGTATACTAAGATACAATGCACTCTACAGTGTATACTGAATCTATTTGCTGCTATTTCGTTTCCACTATTCTTCTCATACAGTATTACCATACTTAGCACTGTCAAGCCTTGAATCTTGAAAGACAGAAGAACCTAAGTGACTTAAAAGTAATTTATTTTAAAAATCCATGTTACCTAATTTATAACATTTTAAACTTACAGAATAAGGTACTACAATCATAACAGCTCATTATTTCATGTTTCTATTCTAGAATATAGGTCATTAACACAGAGGATTCCTTGTATACTATGCGTATGATGAGTATACATTATATGACGATTAAGGGGCTAGAGCACCTCCCATATGAAGATAGGCTGAGCAAATTGGGGCTGTTCAGCCTGGAGAAGAGATGGCTGCATGGAAACCTCATAGAAACCTTCCAGTATTTGAAGGGGGCCTACAAGGATGCTGGAGACGGACTCTTCATCAGGGGCTGTAGCAATAGGACAAGGGGTAATGGCTTCAAACTTAAATAGGGGAAGTTCAGGTCAGATATAAGGAAAAAGTTCTTTCCTGAGAGGGTGATGAGGCGCTGGAACAGGTTGCCCAAAGAGGTGATAAATGCTGCATCCCTGTAAGTGTTCAAGGCCAGGTTGGACAGAGCCTTGGGCAACATGGTCTAGTATGAGGTGTCCCTGCCCTTGGCAGGGCGATTAGAACTAGATGATCTTAAGATCCTTTCTAACCCTAACCATTTTATAGTATCCTGTAGTGTTCTATTCTGTATTAGTTGTGTGTTATGTGCCTGAAAAGCCAAGCTGATCCGTTCTTATAGAATCATAGAATAGTAAGGGTTGGAAAGGACCTCAAGATCATCGAGTTCCAACCCCCCCACCATGGGCAGGGACACCTCCCACTAAACCATGCCATCCAAGGCTATGTCCAACCCCACCTTGAACGCCGCCAGGGATGAAGCATTCACAACTTCCCTGGGCAACCCATTCCAGGGCCCCACCACCCTCACAGTAAAGAATTTCTTCCTCAGATCCAATCTAAACCTCCCCTGTTTAAGTTTAAACCCATTACCCCTTGTCCTCTCACCACAGTCCCAAATGAAGAGTCCCTCCCCAGCATCCCTATAGGCCCCCTTCAGGTATTGGAAGGCTGCTATGAAGTCTCCATGCAGCCTTCTCTTCTCCAGGCTGAACAGCCCCAATTTTCTCAGCCTATCTTCATACGAGAGGTGCTCCAGTCCCCTGATCATCTTCGTGGCCCTCCTCTGCACTTGTTGCAACAGTTCCATGTCCTTTTTATATTGAGGACACCAGAACTGCACGCAATACTCCAAGTGAGGTCTCACGAGAGCATTCTTTGCACAGTCCCTTCTCTCAGTCTTAAAATAAACATATATTGCAAGTAAACAAGCTACAGTTTCATTGGATATCTAACCTTTGAGTGAATAATTAAAGGGATACAGAATACATTGCAACACTAGAACATTGTTTCAGAGATTACTTGCTTCATTTGAAAAAAAAAAAAAATAGATTCCTGTGTATTCAGCTGGCTTCATCTTCTAACTTCTGAATAGCTATGTCTTTTCTTTCAGCTTAAAGCTTTGTCTACTGCCAAACACCTCATGAAAGTGCTTGTACCAAGCATGACTGTGTCACTAAATCTTTTGAGATACCGCCTATCTTCCAGAAGTTCAAGTCACCGTATGTCTACCCTGCCTATCCTGGGTTCAGCAGTAGCAGTCATTTTTCTCCTTCTTAGTAGCTGGTGCAGTGCTGGTTTTGACTTTTAGCCTGGGAACAACGCTGATAACACTGATGTTTTTAGTTGTTGCTCAGTAATATTTACTCTGACCAAGGACTTTCTGAGTCTCATGCTCTGTCAGGGAGGCGGGGAAGCCAGGAGGAAGCAGACACAGGGCATCATACCAAAACTAGCCAAAGGGGTATTCCATACCACAGTACGTCATGCCCAGTATATAAACCGGGAGCCGTTACCCAGAAGGGCTAGATCACTCCTTGGGTCGGGCTGGGTATCAGTTGGTGAGTGGTGAACGATTGTATTCTCTTCCTTTGTTATTTCCCTTATCCTTATTATTATTGGTGGTAGCAGCAGTGGTTTGTGTTCTACCTTAGTTGCTGCACTGTTCTTATCTCAACCCATGGCAGTTACATTCTTTTAATTTTCCTCCCCGTCCCTCCAGGAGCAGGGGGAGGAAAAGTTGGGGGGAGTGAGTGAGCAGCTGTGTGGTTCTGAGTTGCCGACTGGGCTTAAACCACGACACCTGCCGTATGCATGTAAGTCCATTTCTGAAGCCTTGTAACCATGGAAGTTGCTGGCAAGCCTGAGAAAATAATTCCTTCTGGAGGGCAGAATATATTCACATGGATTCAGCGTCTTACTAACTTAGTTACCCAGCACCAAGTGTGAGCCAACTTCTATGTCTGGTGAAAAACAATTGTTCTGGGTATACATATTCTACTTCTGTAGGTCATCTCCAGGTAACGCCAGGGACTTTTTGTGAAATTTAGGGGGGAGTAGAATTGATGCAGAAAAATGTTTGATCCTATCTGCAAGAAGGACAAGAAAGAGGTCCCAGGAAACTACAGAAGGTGATGGAGCAGATAACCCTGGAAACCATTTCCAGGCACATGACTGACAGGAAAATCATCACGAGTAGTCAGCATGGACTCACCAAAGGAAAGTCAGGATGAAATGACTGACCTGGTAAGCAAGAGGAGAGCAGTAGATATTGAGTCCCTGGACTTCAGGAGGGTCTTTGACACTGTCTTCCGAAAGATACTCATAGGCAATCGGTTGATATATGAGCTAGATGAGCAGATGGTGAGGAGGATTTAAAACTGGCTGCAGGGTGGTGATCCAGGACACAAAGTCTAGTTGGAGACTGGTAACTAGCAGTGTACCCCAGGGGTCAATAGTGGGCCTGATTCCTTTTTACATATTTTGTTAATATTTTGGATAATTGGACAGAGGGTACCCTAAGAAAATCTCCAGATCACACAAAACTGGGAGGAATGGCTGATTCACCAGAGGGAGTTATGAAGCCATCCAGAGGGACCTCAAGAGGCTGGAGAAATGGACTGACATAAAACTGAACAACAAAGTGTGAAGACCTGTGCCTTGGGGAGGAACCAACCCATACACCAGTGAATGCTGGGGCCCACGCAGCTGGAAAGCAGCTTTTCAGAAAAGGGCCTGAACGTGGTGGACATCGACTTGAACATGAATCAGCACTATGTGCCCTTGCGGCAAAGAAGGCAAAAGGTAACCAAGGCTGCATTCAAATTTTTGCCAGCAAGTCAATGGAGGTCATCCTTCCCCTCTACTCAGCACTGGTGTGGCCACACCTGGACCACTGTATCCAGCTGGGGTCCTCAATACAAGAGAGACATGGACGTACTGGTGCGTCCAACAAAGGGCCACAAAGATGAGAAAAAGTTTAGAGGATTTTTCTTGTGAGAAAAGGCTGAGAGAGCTGGGACTTTTTAGTCTAGAGAAGAGAAGGCTCAGGGGGGATCTTGTCAATATATGTAAATACCTGAAGGGAGGTTGTAAAGAAGGCAGAGCCTGGCTCTTTTCAGTGGTGGCCAGTGACAGGATAATAAAAAAGGGCCACAAGCTGAAGCACAGAAGGTTCCTCCCAAACATCAGGAAGTACTTTTTTACTGTAAGGATGACTGAACACTGGTGCACATTGCCCAGGGAAGTTACGGATTCTCTCACCTTGGAGGTATTGAAAATCTGCCTGAACATGATCCTGGGCAACTGACTTTAGGTCAGCCTGCTTAAGCCACAGGGTTGGATGACCAAATGACCTTCAGAGGTTCCTTCCAACCTTAGCTATTCTCTGATCTGTGATTTTATCACAGGTTTTCTGGCACAGACAAGAATTTGGCTACAAGTTTTTGAAGAGCTCCAGAGATGATGTGTGAAGGTCTATATGTGTGGTGGTGTTGTATATAATCAGTAGTGTAGCTAAGAACTCTTCGAGAGCAATACACACTCAAGCTATGAAATGATCTAAATTGCAGCTGGAGAAAGAAAGAAAGAAACTTCATGAACAATGAATTCCCCCCATGTTAATGAGGGAAATACAGGCTTATCAAAGCTCAGCTGAGTATTTTGGTGACCTCCTTCAATAGCCTCTTCTACTGCTATTAAATCAGAATTAAATTAAACAAGGAATAAAAATTCCTTTTTAATACTCCCTCTAAAATTAGAAGCAAGGCTTAAGAACGTTTCCACGTCTAATATGCAGCCAGAATATTTCATTAAAGCAATCACAAAACATTTGAAGAGAGATTCATTTAGGCCAGTGTTGAGCTGGTAGAAGGGGAATGCAGGACTTAGGAAATGCTTGCTATTCCTGCTGCTAAAAATAGAAGAGATTGGCATATTTTCAGGTCATAGACCAATTTGTGTCTTTGTTAGGTGTCCAAGGGCCTAAAGTTGCACTAATATAGACTCAGTAAGAGTGAGGGAAGAATCCTACATTAAAAGGAGAAATGGACCAAAGACAAAGTATTGAAATCATGATCAAAGCTTCTCAGAGCAAGTCTCTTGAGCTTAGTTTCAGAAAAAAAGACAGGTGAAACAATTTTCTGTCAAAGTGAGCTGAAATTTTAGTAAAACAGATGATTCTGTGAAAATAGTTTATACTGTCTCAAAATATCAATGATTAAATATTTCTAGTACCCAAATTAGTGTATTTTGCACTCCTTAATCTGGTCTACAATATTTTATTCCAATAAGGTGCTATATTTAATTTCCTTCTTGGCCAATGCCTCAGTAAGGGCTGCAGCCCTGTTTCCCTTTCTGCTATATTAACCAGGTGCTTTGCTACAATATAAGAATCGCTGCAGAAGTGCAGTTGGATCTGCTGTCCAGGTTTCTCCTCATCAATGCTTTTTCAAGTTAGAGCAAATCCTATTTCAAGTTAGAGGATTTTTTCCATTAGCAATATTGTGATTTACTACTGAACCATGTGGCACAACATGGGAATCATGTCATTGGTGCACGGCTGAGCATCCGTCTTGGGCTATATGGGCACTGGGTCTCAGACTGTTGAGACAATAAAATCATTTGTAAAACACAACTTGGTGTTTAAATGCATGTAAATGAACAAGACTCTGAAGAAAATGAGAATTAACATTTCCAAATTTAGTATTTTTTTTCATCTAATCTTTTCCAGTGGAGTCCGAAACAATTTGCCCTGGAGCAGGACTTCCCACTCTTGCTCAATTCCAATTTTGATAGATCTGTCCTTGGAAAAATAAATGAAAATACTATAGGTTTCAGGGTGTCTTTTACCTATTTCAGTACTAGAGCATACAGAGCTAGCACAGGAGTGTGTCAGTTGATGGGAACTTGTTGAAATGTCCTTTTGGTCAGCTCACGATAACATATAATATGATCTATTTTCACTGAGCCACAGGATTCCTAAGGTCTATGGCAATAATCAGATTTCTTTGCATTTCTGTTGCACAGCAGGGCATCAGCAATCTAGACGTTCCTGGAATTCATTGATGATAACTTCCTTCTCCAAGTGATACAGGAGCCAACAAGGAGAGGTGCTGTGCTGGACCTTGTTCTCACCAATAAGAATGCGCTGATGGGGCATGTGAAACTTAAGGGCAGCCTTGGCTGCTAAGTGGCCATGAAATGGTGTGGTAGGAGGTCCTTAGGGCAGCAAGGAGAGTGCATAGCAAGCTTGGTACACTGGACTTCAGGAGAGAAGACTTTTCTTCTTCAGGGATCTGCTTGGTAGAGAACCATGAGATAAAGCTCTGGAGGGAAGAGGAGTCCAAGAAAGCAGGGTGATATTCAAGGATCACTTCCTCCAAGTTCAGGAGCGAAGCATCCTGACAAAGAGGAAGTCAGGCAAAAACACCAGGAAGCCTGCATTGATGAATGAGGACCTCCTGGACAAATTTAAATGCAAAAAAGAAACTTACAGAGGGCGAAAACAATGACAAGTAACCTGGGAGAAATACAGAGAAATCCTTTGAGCAGCCAGGGATGTCAAGGGCAACAGGCAGAGCTTCTATAGGTACATTGGTGATAAAAGGAAGTCTGGGGAAAAGGCTTGGCAGGCTTCAGAGGTGGACCTGTGCAAAACTATTTAAGTTCAACAGGGACAAGTGCAAGGTCCTGCACATGGGTTGGAGCAATCCCAAGCATAAATACAGGTTGGTCAGAGAATGGATTCAGAGCAGCCCTGAAGAGAAGGACTTGGGGGTGTTGGTTGATGAGAAGCTCAACACCAGCCATCAGTCTGCGCTTGCAGCCCAGAAAGCCGACTGTGTGCTGGGCTGCATCAGAAACAACGTATCCAGCAGGTTGAGGGAGGTGATTCTCCCCCCTTACTCTGCTCTTGTGAGACCCCACCTGGAGTACTGTATCCAGCTCTGGGGTCCCTAACATAAGAAGGACATGAACTTGTTGGAAAGTCCAGAGGAGGGCCATGAAAATGTCAGAGGGCTGAAGCAACTCTCCTATGAAGACAGGCTGAGAGAGAGTTGGAGTTGTTCAGCCTCCTGGAGAAGAGAAGGCTTCAGGGAGACCTTCTAGCAGCCATCCAGTACCTGAAAAGGGCCTACAAGTAATCTGGAAAGGGGCTTTTTGCAAGGGCATGTAGTGATAGGACAAGGGGTAATTGCTTTAAACTGAGAGAGGGTAGATTTAGATTAGATATTAGGAAAAGGTTCTTTATTGTGCAGGTGGTGAGACACTGGAACAGGTTGCCCAAAGAAGTTGTGGTGGCCCCACTCCTGGAAGTGCTCAAGGCCAGGTTGGTTGGAACTTGGAGTAACCTGGTCTAGTGGAAGGTGCCTGTGCCCATGACAGGGGAGCTGGAGCTAGATGATCTTTAAGGTCCCTTCCAACCCAAATCATTCTATTATTTTATGACTCTATGCATGTCTCAGTCTGCACCCTCAAAATGGGCCCACATGAGAGAAGGTCTCTGTTGCAGAATAGCAGCTCTGAGCCCATCCATCTACCTTTGTTGCAGTTATTCCCTTTGAATGAAAAGTTTTCTTGAGGTAACAAGTAGTAGTGCAAGAAAAAGTAACAGCAAGCTATACCCCAAGACAACAAACGAAAAGTCTGTGTGCCAGTCCTGTGGTTTCTCAACAGGAGGGGAAAATAATCTCCCACAGACCACCCCAAATCGTCAAACCAGTATGAACTGTACTTGTTATGCCAAGAACCAGGCATCAAAGTTCAAGTGCTTACATATTCTATTAAGCGGTTTAATATTAGAGCAGGGAGACAGGAAAACTGCAACTTTTTGGTTCCCCCTGAGGTCTCCTAAAGAAGGCCATGAGGGACAAAACACTATTTTTTCTGTTCTTCTCTACAATATTGAACTACTTAATAGAAAATGTAAGCTCTTGAACTTTGATGCCTGGTTCTTGCCATGCCAGAGGCTTTGTTGCATGTTTTTACAGTAATTGAAAGAAATATCCATCTGTAGCAATTTCGTTTTTTAGCAAACTGAACAGATTCTTGGGAGGTAGGAGCTGCTAACATATGAAATGGAATAAAATAGTTTCTATCAAGCTGAATTCTTTTAGCTCTGCTTTTGAGGAAATAATCACAGAGGAGTGCTGTAGAGAAGTTCTGGAATCAGAGCTGGCATATTCATTGCCTTGGTTCAAATAATGCTGCATGGAGCCAATTCTTGGGGATCTTATAAACCTACCACACCATGTTAGCAGAGAAGGCTGGGATTATGCCACTAGACTCTGGATGTAAGAAAGCAGCCCTTATTATCCAACTCAAACTTGTTTCCTGAGTCACAGTTGTCTGTTAATCAAATCTCATCCACCTTGTAGAACTCTTCCCACTTTCTTATTCTTCACTCTGTTATGGTATGTTTATATGCTTTTGGGACAATGATTTTTCTCCTTCTCTGTTTCCATTCAGTGTGTTGCAATGGGACCCTGGTCTTGGTTGAGTAGTGCAGATAATGCT
This sequence comes from Amazona ochrocephala, assembly GCA_039720435.1. Lineage (NCBI taxonomy): Eukaryota > Metazoa > Chordata > Aves > Psittaciformes > Psittacidae > Amazona > Amazona ochrocephala. Next base: position 48,368,692 of record CM077882.1, on the reverse strand, counting down.
ATGTTACAATTAAGCAGCGATATTCAGAGAACAGCTATTCAGAAATCAGTTAACACTGGGAAAATGGGGAGTGCTGTAAGCAGAGATGACCTGGTGTCTCAAAGGAGTAGAATAAAAGTAAAAGGGAACCAAGAAAGAAAGAACCTACAGAAATTTGTAAAGCCAGATCCTTGTATGCATCTGGCAAGATGCTGAACAGGGAAAATTTCTGTGAATACTGGAGAATCAAGTTTCCACAGTGAGGTTTGTTATGGCCTTTGAGAGCTCAGAATTTTTACAGCTTCAGCAGATGGACTTCGCCCAGGTAATATGTTATTTTTTTGGAATGCAAGATGTGTGGTTAGCAGCACCCCCACCAACATCTTTCATTTCTGAAACTGGCACTGTTGTCAGGATTGGCAACCAATTGCCTACAATGCATGCTCCCAGCACTGTGACATCTTGATGCAGAAAATCTCACCACTTTGGAGTGCTCCACGAGCACTAGTTCCAATCTAAAGGACAAAACTCCAAACAAGTAAGGTTCACGCGCCATCTTACCTTTCTGCTGAAAAACAGCGGGGATTTATTTGCTGCTGTTTGCCCTACTCTATTCCCATCTGAAACATATAGCAGCAGAGAAAAATATAATGAGATTTCTCTTTTTCTGACAGATATTAGAGCAAGCTCAGTTGTGCACTGAGCTGGGCCCTCCAGGTAGCTGAGCACCTCAGGGCAAAAAGAGGTGCTGTAAGGTCACTGTGTTTGTGAAATGCATGAGGCTTTAATTCACATAATGAACACCAAAAGCCTTTGACTTCAGAGCTGCCTCCAGAGAGCAGAACCAGCACACCTTTGATAGGCAGGGATGATCCTGGTAATGAAATGTCAATTCAGAGCATGTTGTTCTGTGCAGCTCCTCATGCTTTACTTTCTATTGCTATATTGAAAACACAGAATCACAGAATGGTTTGGATAGGAAGGGACCTTAAAGATCATCTTGCTCTAGCTTCCCTGCCATGGGCACAGGCACCTTCCGTTACACCAGATTGCTTGAAGCCTCATCCAACCTGGTCTTGAGCACTTCCAGGGATGGGGCTACCACAACTTCTTTGGGCAACCTGTTCCAGTGTCTCATCACTACTCTCACGGCACATTTCATACTGACATCCAGCCTGCAGAAGTCAATGCCACCATAGAAATCATGCCTTTGCTTATTCTTGCACTGCAAAGCAGGACCATGCCCACAACAATCAGAGCTTTAAGACAAGTGTATGTTGAGTTTTTCCCTGCAAGTATGCACCCTCACAATGACAAAACATACAAATAACAAAGGAAAAAAATACTTTTAATCTGAAAAAGCTAGGTTTTCAATGTCCCACTTTTAGACATACAGAAATCTAGTTACTCCACGATTGAATAAAGGTATTTATAAACCATGCTGCCTTTGCTCGCTGTCTCTTTATGGGAGCAACCTTTTTTCTTGGCTTGGTTTTCACCAACTCAGAATCTGCAGAGACCATTTTGTTCTCAGTGAATGTGTCTTTCCCTCACCATGAAGGTTCATCTGCAGTTTGCTCACTGCCTTCTTAGCAGACTGCAGGGCAAGTTCCTGGCTACTTGCTACAACTATCCCTGCCCGCTGTCTTGACTTGTCCTCTTGTTACCAAGCCTCTGCCCCTGCTCTGTCCTCCAGGGAAAGGACCTGTCTCCGTAACCACATGCAGGTCCTGCCTGACTGAAGTGCTTCTCCCCACAGGACACAAGGACAAAACACAAATTAATCACGGCGTGTTACAGGTGGCTCATAGCAAAGTGTCAGCACTGATAAAGACAGATTCAAGAGTAGCTGTAAGTGTTCTGAAAAAAAAAAAAAAGTAATCTTCCACAAACATTATGGAGGTCAGTAAACTGCGGCTAAAAATGGAGATATAGCTATGAGATAAACACCAGCTGTTTTTTAAATTCTTCTGAAGCAGTGTACGAGGTGAATTTCAGGTATTTAAGAGAACATGTGCAATGTTCTTGGAAGAAAAGCTGCCATAAATGAATATTAAAGGAAGGAGGAATATATGATTGTTGCTGACCAGGATAAGTCACTATTAATGTTTGTAATGTGTGTCCAGATAGCAGGCACCAGAACAGTGCAATGGTTTGGCCTTAAAAAGCCTCTAGACACCAACCTTTTTCACATAGCAAGATGTAAAACGTCCAGTTTCTGTGTTTTGCATTAGGAGGGGGGAAGTGAATAGAGAAAGCTGACAGCTGCCAGATGGCACAAATAGTTCCACATTACCAAGTACATTTCTAGTCTAAGTTTATGACAGAAGATTTGCAGTTTTGCAAGAGCTCAGCCTTCAGAAGTTACACCTAGAATTTCTTATTTTATGAATTGGGGTGACTGAACAAGGCTTTATGGCTTCTTCTTCCTCTAAGATTCCTTATCTTTGCGATTTCTGGCCATCAGCTTCAGTCCCTTGCTTCAGTGAATTCTAAATGCCACATTATTATTTTTCAGTCCCTTCTCACAGCTCCTGCATTCCTTCCCACAGAACCTCTTCAGAAAGTGTTGGTATTGCTTAGGGTTTAACTTTGGTATTGTTTCTGCACCTATCCTCTACTGACTGGGATGAATTCCTGAAATCACCTAGGGCAGCCCTGGCAAGAAGGATGCTGGTCTGCAGATGCTGTGGAAGAGAATTGGGTAGGGTCACAGGAAAGTACACAGGTTATGTTTTTTTTAATCTTGCTATCAGTTTAGGGGGGTTCTAGCCTCAGAAGGATTCAAGAGACAAACAGGAATATTTGAACTGGGACCTTGACAAACTTACATGGAGCTAGTCTTAAATAAAGGACAAGAAAGCCATTCTATGGTTCTATATACTGGTTGGTAGTAAGATAGAACCACAAAAATTTTCTTCATATATAAAATTGATACATGCACTTTCTTGAAATAAAGTCTATCGTCTGGAAACTCGTATAAGACCTCCTCTTTGCTCTAAGTTTGTCCCATTTGCTCACCAGGGATGTACCAATGGGAGAAGGCTCAGCTCTGAGCGGTTTTGAAGTTTCAGCAACATAAGCAGGAAAATCTGTTCTGTGTCATCAGTATTAGGCACTGAATTCGTATGTCTTCAGTAACTGCCAAAAGAGTTCTCACCTGAGTTTTGTTGTGGTTCTGATGTTTAGTAAATGTCAATGAAATCAGATACCTACCCCTTCCCTAAATAATCTGTCCTTTCCCTATGTCCAGAGGATCTATGTATTGCCAGGGAGTTTAAAATAGAATGAGAAAAGAGGAGTGCTGAAACAGCCACGTGTACTTCAAACTCTTCTTATAAGAGCTGTTGTCATTAGCACAGATTAATTTTGTTCACTGCGTATGTACACTTTCTAAATATAATTCCCAGTATGCTAGTGCCCCTTTCTCAAAAAAAAAAAAAAAAAACCAAAAAAAAAAAAAAAAACCAACAACAAAAAACCAACAACAAACAAAAAAACAACAAAAAACCCAAACCAAACCCACCAGGCACTCAAGCCCAAAGTTACAGCAAAAGAAAAATTTCAGCACTTTTGCAGGCAAAATAAATAATCCTGTGTGAACACAGCCAATCTGAGATTTATTGCAAATGAAAAAAGGTGACAAGAAATCACTTTCGATCATTGACACCTGGTTTCAGGTAGACCCAGTGTAACTGGTATATGTGAAGACATACACACAGATGATCTTTCTATTTATGGAATGGTGCACAATCCATTAGAAACCATCTTGTAAAAGAGCGTACTTTAAAACCTCTGAAGATGCTTTTAGGAAGCTTCCAGATGCTTGGATAGTCAGCCAAATCTCTGGTTCACAAAAGCAGAATGGAGATCTAAAAAAAAATCAGGTTGTGTTTTTAATTTTCGTCTGCAATAACTCTTGCACTTGGCATCAAAACAAAACGTAATAACCCAAGAAAACCAAAATCAGTCTGAGTTCAAAGGAAAGGTTCAGTTCAGTTTGTGAAGGAAATGCTCAGTTCAGTTTGTGAACTGAACTGGATGCTCAAACTGGAATCCTCTCCCTGCAGGTGGTAAATGCAACTGGTGTCTGTCATGACCTCTTCTGTAACACCAGCAGAAAGGTTTGCAAGCTCAGGTCCAAGAAGAATGAGGGTAGTTGATATTCCACTCTCATGTGACTGAATGGGACATCATTACTGATCTTCCTTTCTTTTTAGCATTGTTAAAAACTTTACCTGTTAGTAAAAGAAATTTATTTTTATGTGTAATCTTAAAGATTTATTCTAGAAGAAAGCAAACACTAACATAGGGTTTGTTCCTATATAAGGAACTGAAATGAAGGAGTGGACTAAAGAAGGGTGAAAAACTGAGTTCTGACTGTGCAGTGTTCATGTGAATATCCAGACATACAGTAGTATTTCTACCCTAATTTCATCCGTTTGCTACTCAGTACAATTACGTGCTTTCATATAGATGCTGTTTCCAAGTTCACCTTCCCTTTTCTTCCCCCAAAGACCTCTGCAAAGCTGTTAAGCAATGGAGAGTCCTTTTTCTTCAGAAGTGCTCTGTTCCACCAACATTTGCTGCTTCCACACAACGAGAAATACACTTTCCTCCCAGCTTGCACAATTTAAGTCTTATCACGTAGGTAAAGACAGTCTACTGGCAGTCAAAACAGGCATGTCTTACTTTGCATTTTTCATGATACCAGTACCTGTGAAAAGAATCTTCACAGATTTTCAGATTTAATTACTACTGGCTAAGTGTATTTTAAATGCCAAAGTTGGGAAAAAGAGAAGAGGGCAACTGAATGTGATGAGGAAGAACCAAAGTTTTTTTTTTGCCAGACTTTCAATGTTTCTCCGTTAGATTCGCTAAGGCAGTTTTTAGTACAGGATTTTCAAGGAAGCCAAATAACTCTGGACCCTTTAGTCAGCCAGTCTGGGTAAACCTGCAGTACCTGGTGGAGCAGAGGAAAGCAAGTGCTGACTGTGCAGGCTCTGGAATCAGAATTAGCATAGCTCCATCAATCCATTGCTGCCCTGACCAAAAAGCCATCTGGAGAATGAGTTCATAGCACTGGGCTGATACAATGATGCTCTCCCAATCCAGCTGAATGCCTGCTCCATGCTCTGTGAGTGTGCAGGTCAACACTCAGCCTGGCGCTGCATGATAGGTTTTATTTTTTTACTGTACTCTGAAACTGCAGAGCTTCAGCACTACGTAGGATTTAACACATACAGCAAGGCACTGGAACAAAGGGCCATGCCCAGAAAAGTAATGAACACATGCCGTCATAACATGACAGTTAAAATAACCTCCCTGCCCCTGTGAAACCTTCTGTTTCTTCATCCTCCTCAGCACATATGCTTTACCATCTCAAACTCACTCCTGCACTGGTAAATACGTATCATCAACTACCCTTTGACTATTTTATGCTAACAGAGTCTATATGCCTGCAGGAAAACATAACGCCATTTCGTTTGGTTTATTAAGTTTAACGATGGTTTACTCAGCTGCGAGCAATACCACTGGTTGTTGCGCAGTGTATTTTGCCATCTGACCACAGGCACAAAACTAGTACACAAAGGGAAAAAAACAGGAATTGAACTTCTGAAATTTCTTTCCAAATCTTCAGTCTGAAACACGTCTTTCAACAGTTCAAGAAGCAGCTTTAAGGTAGTAGACAGAGAGTGATCAACTTTTTTTTTTTTTCCCACAAAGGACAGTTAGCAGTTCCCTTACAACTGTTGTATCATTCATGGAGCAAACCAAGCACATGGAAAAGATGTGTCGCAAAGCTGAGGCCCTATAAGTCTAAGAGCCTGATGGCAGAAATTAGACCAGAACTGAAGAATGCTGGCAAGGCATCAGTTTTTTAATTTTGAGGAAAATAAAAATATTTACCTGTCACAGGAGAGTCAAAAGAATGAAGTTTCTTTTGTTAATTGAAGCACTTATTCTAAAAGTATTTCAGTGTTTCTGATTAAAAAAAGGAACTCAAACTAGAGTTCAGAATGAGAATCAAAACCAGTGCACCCTGATGTGTGGTTTATGTAAGTCAATCTCATGCTTTGACTGGACATGTTTCTATTTGGACATGTTTCTATTTGATACAAATGAAGAACAGTATTTACACCTGTGTTTCTCATGGGAAAAAAAGAGTTCAAAACTTAAACTTATCCTACCATTGAGCTTTCGTGGTGACTTTGGTTATAAATCCTTTTGAAATACTTGTACCCAAGGAAACACTTCAGCCCTCCTCCACCACTGTCAAGTCCAAATGGCTTAGTTATCTTGGAGAGGATCCAAAATGGTAAAGTACAGGAACACTAACCTTTCAGTAGCGCTGTTTCAAGGAAAAGATGGTACTTCTTTTTTATCTATTTTTTCCCTAAATCAACTCAGTTACACTTTTCAGCATGAACGAAAGAGTGTAGTTCACAGCTCCTTTTATGATCCTTCATGTCAAAATGCTATCTTACAAGTAGAAATTGATTCTGTAGGTTGCACTTGTTGAAAAAAATTGACCATTTGGACAGAATGAAACCTTTAAAGCAGCATCAGCAGTTGTGTGCCAAGGCAAAACAAGTTTGCCATATCTATGATACACACTGCTT